>CANTUQ010000127.1:7837500-12837500 GCA_947683425.1 Excoecaria cochinchinensis | reverse complement strand
CCTACAACCATACACCACATGTACACAAAATATTTCCCTTACTTAACTTATTTAATAAATTACTTTGCAATTAAATCCTTATTATCCAAAATCCCTCATGCACAAATTACTGAAATACCCATCGCTTATCCGACTTAGCTTGCCAACTCTGACTAGGCCCGATTTGGGGTGTGACAACTCTTTCCTCCTAAAAGAATTTTGTCCTCGAACTTCACTTACACCGAAAAGAATTCCCAACACTACACCCCAAGACCCCATCAAACTCATACACTTCACTTTCAAACTTCTCACTTGCTTACACTCATCGCCATCGCTATACTCTTAATTCACTTTCTTATGTTCAAATCAATCACATTTACCTGGATAATCATTACTCAACTGCACGTCAGAAACCAAAGCACAAACACTTCACATATAAACCACTTGACTTTCGCCAATAGCTATATAAATCCTTTTAATACTTCAAGGATGTCCGTCATACATGCTATTCCCTCTTACCAACAATACCTCTGTTCACTTCCAAAATCATATCACCTTCACTCGCACAAGATTCCGAAATATTCTTTCTACTCAACTTTAACTGAACACATAACACTTTCCTTAACAGCTGCTAGGCTTACCATTACCACTCTTAACCTTAATACCTAATACTCCATGCACACCCTGTTAGCTTTCTCTCAATCAAACACATATGCAAATGATTTTCATGTATGGTTAAAAGGGACGATGATGCAATGAAAGTGCAATGACTCATGTATGCAGAGTGATGCAATTGATGCTATAATGATGCACTTTGTCCCATCCCCATGATTTAATATTCTTTCATTCAAAAACTTTTTCTAGAGATAGCTGACAAGTATACAGAGTATTACCAAGACGTTACTGAATCCCAGTGCCCTTCTTTCTTAAAGTACCAAAACAGTCTTCACTCAAACATATCAAAACAAGACTTGCCAGAAGGCGTTGCAGACTCTGCTACTTCACTGCGGTGCGCAACAAAACCCGAGGGCACACGGGCGGCTCAAAGTAATTCCTCCATATCCTTCCTAGCTTGCTGAGCTAGATTCTCCCTCATCTTAGGACAATCAGCAATCTGATGCTCCATGCTGCCACATCTGAAGCAAGCACCCGTGAATTTCCGACACTGACCCCGATGTCGCTTCTGGCAGTGCTGACATATTGGCGGTGCCCACTTCTTCTTACACTTTCCCTCATGTTACTTCTGGCAATGTTGACACATCGGAGGTTCTTGAATCCTTTTTTCCCATTGACACTTTTCTACCTGAAACCTTTCTCTTTTGAGGCCCCCTCCGAATAGAATCTTGAGGAATCCGAGGAGCAGTCAACCTATCCAATATCCGAATTAACCCTTGCAGCAATATCCTATCATCAGAAGCAGGATCGGGATTTCCAACCAAAGGATGCTCGAAAACACTCTGATCAGCACTAACTGGATTCACACTTTTCGTTGTCTCGCCCACATTCTCACTAGGATCAGATTCCATCTAAACATGACACAAGACACGACACATTTGCATTAGGCCACGACACAAACCGACTCGCATACAAAGACACGACATATAACCGACTATCATGTAAAGACTTGACACTTAACAAACAAGACAACAAGAACTACCAAACCTGGGCTCTGATACCACTAACTGTAACACCCCCTACGTCCCCGTTGGAAGGACGTGGGTGCGCTGCCGACGCTCTCTCACACACATGCGCACATGCACTAAGCGGAAGCATACCTTCATACATAAAAACATACGGAGATACAGCAAAAATTAAAACTTTACAGAAACAATAGCTGAACATACATTAACTCACATACATACATATAATCATTCAGCGAAAGCATAAGGCGAATAAATAAACCGAGGACTAACTTAATACATAAGCATTTTAACATTACATTCTCTGAAATATTACATATGCAAAAGACTACAGAATTACAAAATCCAAAATATAGAGGTTGAGCAAAATACAAAACTTCTAACTCTTATGAGGCCGACCCTGCAGATGCGCGACTCGAACAGAACCAAACCTACCACCTGCACGGGAAAAGAACCCGTGCTAAGCGATAAACGCTTACTGAGGAAAACACACAAGCAATATGAAAGACCATTCACAATGGTTGTCAAGGCATAACACATTCACGATGGTAGATGCGGACATTCATAACACATAAATAATTAGGCTTGCATGGAAAGGCATTCATTCAAAAACTCACACCCATATCCATATACTTATATCGAAAATAAGCCAAAGCAGACATAACACCAAACACGATACAAGTATTATCATGCAGAACTACTTACAATCTCACATGCATATACTTACCAAGATATTAGGTATTAGTACCTTACTGTGCCCAGTCACGAGAGATATTACACATGCAACTATCATGCCAAAATACCCATGCATTAACGGAAAACCCATTCAGATGCAACACAATTTCCATATAATAACGTACCCAACTATCATGCTAAGAACACTAGCTAGGTAAACATACATTTGTCATGCCATAACACACACCTTAGCCGAACCCAAGGAAAGACGTCAAACATCACACATCCACTGTACAACTCTATCACATAACATAACATATCATGCCATGAACGTAGAAACATGACAACATGCCGAAGATACTACAATAGTTGAGACCAAAGGAAAATATAGCCAAATATTACATTCAGAGCATACACTAATTCAAGATCAGATTCTTATACAATTTAATTTGCCTCAACATCATCCATTACCGCATAAACACTTACCGATGCCGATCCACATGCATTGTACCCCAAATAATACATATGTGATCATTCAATCGTTCAGATCGCCTTATTACGCATACTAATTCACATGCTACCATAATAGTTAACAGTATAGAATCTCATTCATATACGCACTAATTAACCATATCGATTCATAACTTAAGCTCACATTCATATACATAATATTTCATATGCTTATAAACTAACTAGTCAGATTCACATTCTCACACGCATAACATAATAAAATATGTTCATGGCATTGGAACGATTATGGTCACAGTCATACACGTCTTAATTCCAGTACTTATATCCGCAACTGATGGCATACAAATACATTCACAATATGATATACATATATATAGATACACAGATAAATATGTCCAATTCACATGTTTAGGTCACACCCAACCCATTCAGAGATTCAGAATCACATCCGGATACATAACCGATTCACATGTCCAAAATCATTCTCATACGAATATCACATTCTCTTGTTCATATTAGACAAAACAAACAAAATACCTGCCGACTCAAAATAGTGGATATCTAGTAATCTGACAGTGCCTTGCAGGCACGGACAGGCCGTACCTTACAGGTATGAATCGAAGTAATCACATAAACTTTATCTGACAGTACCTTATAGGTACGGACGGGTGTACCTTACGGTTACTAATCGAATAGCAACGTCATTAAATCTCATTCGAAACACTTTCACATTAGGGGATCTTAAACAAGATCCATACACATTAAAGGGTTCGCGAGGAACCAAATAAGGACCTGATCAGGGTTCAAACGTCCAAAGGTGCTGCAGCTAAAGAGACTCTATTAGGCATGCCTAACTATCCACTTAGTTGACTCGCAGGTTAAATTACACAGTTAACGTCCATAGTTCAATTATAGCAAGCAAAGAATTCACATACTATGTTAAATCAGGACATGCAAATATCATCCACCTTACTAGTATACAGCTCTATTAAGTGACAATTTGTGCAAAAATCGATAATTCAACATCCCTAAATCATGTGAAATAAATAAGATTTTATTACAAAAATAGAGTAGGTCATGGTGGTAACCAGATTGGTTGCCACCGTGACATACCAGGGATCTCGGCAGAATGCAAGTCTGGGGTACCTTACGGTGGTAACCCATTAGGTTGTCACCGTGACATACCCAGACCCCAAAACAGAATGCACTTTTAGGGTACCTCACGGTGGTAACCCATTAGGTTATCACCGTGACATACCCACTGCCCAAAACAGAATCAAAAGTCTGGACACCTCAAGGTGGTAACCAGATTGGCTGCCACCATGACATATCCAAACTCACGGCAGAATGCATCTAGTGCGTGCCTCACGGTGGTAACCAGATTGGTTGCCACTGTGACCCATGCCTAGATGCGATACCCAAGAGCAGATTTCCAGATCATTCAAACCAAAATACAAAAAAAAAAATTCTCATTTCAACCAAAATATCCTCATTCCAATAATAATATTAAACCAATCAAATATCAATAAGTCATGCCATAAACAAATCCTACTCATGAATTCTAAGAACAATATCAATTTACATAATCAATCTCATCACTAGTCATACCACAACTCCATCAATCTCACATTTGGTTCCATAACTCACAATCAAGGTTTTATGAATAATAAGAATCGAAACTCATCACATAATACGCAATAAAAACATCAAGAACATCACTAATTTCCAGAATTCATTCAAATAATAACATGCCAACAATACATAAAACACAAATTCCCAAACAAATCATGCATAAACTTCTATTAACACTCAAATTTCTGGAAATCACACACACAAATACACATTCATAATCCAAGAAGAATTAGGCCAGACAACCCAAAACTGAAAATGTAGAAAACAAGTTCCCAAACCTGGAAATCAAAGATCCAAAAATCACTTTTCTAGCTTCAATCTTCAATCCTTTCCTTGCCCTTAAGTTTCTTCTTGCCAACCCGACCTTGCCTAGAAAATTACTCATCCAAACCCAATTAACTCAAACAAAAACCAAGAAGAATAGGAGGAAGAAACCCAAAATGCAGGAACCCTAAAACCCAAACACATACCTCTTAATATTGCTCCAAAACTCAATCAAAATCACCTCTAAGCAAAGCACAAATCCCAGCCAAAAGAGAAGAAGAAGAGAAAGCAGAAAATGACGAAGAGAAGAGGAAGAGGAGGCGTGAGAGAGAGGGGAGAACGGGAATGCCAATTCTGTGTTCTCTCCCTCTCTCTTTTCTTATTTTCTTCATTCAATGCTCACCAACCACAATCCACATGGCAATCTCTCATTGGACCACAATTCCCCCTTTGACTTTCAAACACCAAGGCACCATACACTTACCTCATCAGATAATTCTTAGGTAGATATTTAATACCTTGGTACAATACACACAATCCACCAGATAAATGCCACAATAAAACACCCTACAACCATATACCACATGTACACCAAATAATTCCCCTACTTAACTTATTTAATAAATTACTTTGCAATTAAATCCTTATATGATAATAGTACTAGAACATGATTGAGTTGTTATTTGAGTCTGATAGTCATTGTTAGTGGATGGATAAGCTCTTATCAAGGGTCAGGCTGTGAGTACAGCTGCTATATGTTATATGTTACATGCGGGCCCCATTTGGGTCTTTGATTTGGCCTTATTTGGGTCATATAAGATGTTTAAGACCTCGGTCTCCGGTATACTTTCGGATATACATGATTATAAAACGTTGTGAGACCCATGTCTCCATATGCTTAGATATTGTGTCCTATCAGTATCATTTGTACCCGTATCCACTAGTTTAGTGAGTAATCAGGCTGTGATTTGTTTCAATGTTATGGAAATGAATATATGTTACATGTATATGTACATGCAAGGTGACGAGATATGATGTAATACTTGTATTTGGGTATGAATGGTTATATATTTCGATATTCATGTGAGTGATGTATACTTGTTATAATCATGAGTAGTATACGTTTATATGCTTTTGTTATTGTTAAGCTTATAAATTATATGTATATTGCGATTATATGTACATGCATGTGTTTTTCCTCCCCACTAAGCATTATCGCTTAGCACGAGCTCTTTTCCCGTGTAGGTGGCAGGTTCTTTTTGGAGTCGGGCATCTGCAAGTCAGCCTCTAGAAGTCTTTAGTTGGAGTTTATTTTTGTCTTCCGCTGATTTTGTATATGGAGTTTGATCTTGGAAATGTAATTTTTGTAAAGGATTTATTTTGTATATGTATATGTTTAATGTTTACAAATCCCTTTTGTAAAATGATATGATTATTTATATATATGGATTTGTTATCTTTATATTATACATATTTGTTTTTAGCATGCTTGAGTATATGTATATGTATGTGTGTGCGTGGTGCTCCAGTATCCTTCTAACGGGGATAACGGGTTGTTACAGTTTTTAGTATCAGAGCGCAGGTTTAGTCGGTCTCAGTTCTACGTGATTGTTTGAGTGTAGAGTCTATGCATGAGAGTCTGTCTAGAGTTGTGGCCTAATGCAGATGTTGTTTTTTGTAGTGTCTAGATGGAGTCGAATTCGAGTGAGTATATGGGCGATATGATGGAAAGTTTTAATCTGGTCGAAAGTAATCCGATCGGACAGGATAGACCCGCACGTGAGCATGCACCAGCTTAAGGTCAGGGTTTTGGTTTAGAGAATCTGGCACTAATGCAAGGCTTGGTTCAGTTGGTAGATAAACTGACAACTCCCAAGGCTCCTTCTGAACTTTTGAGGAAAAGGGGAGCTAAAGAGTTTTATGGAACTTCATTATACCAATCAGATGTAGCGGAATTTTGGTTAGAGAGGATTGATCGGATTTTACAAGAGATATCTTGCCCTCCGCATCAACGAGTTGTGTGTGCCGTATCGCTTTTGCAAGGGTCGGCATATGATTGGTGGAAGCTCATGCTTCTAAATCCACAGAGACCGGCCGAATTGACATCAAAATTTTTCGTGCAAGAATTTGAGCAAAAGTATGTTACCAAGGCCTATAGGGAGGCTAAGTAGAAGGAATTTATAAGTTTGAAGCAAAGGAATTTATTGGTTAGTCACTATGAGAAAGAGTTTGGTTGTTTGAGCAAGTATGTGCCTACTGCTTTGTTGACTGAGAATTTCAAGTGTCAACATTTTCAAGATGGATTAAGAGAAGTGATAAGAGGTCCGTTGTCGTCCATGGCGATTATGCAACCAGTTGGGTACTATCAATTAGTGGCAGCGGTAATTAAGTTAGAAGAATCTGAGATGATAAAGCAAAGAATAGAATAGAAGAGGAGAGCTCCGGATAGTGTCATTGTCAGTAACAAGAAGTTTAAAGGTGTTCCGATTGGACAAGTGACTAGAGGGACTGCTCAAGTGCCTTCAGAATTGCTAGTAAGGGAACTAGAGCACCAGAGTGTGAAAATTGCCAAAGACAGCATTGGGGAACCTGTCACAAGATAATTGGAGCATGCTTCAAGGTTGGAAGCATGGAGCATCGGTTTGCTAATTATCCCAACTGGAGGGAGAACAAGAGCCAACAAGAGAGTAAGGCTAGTACAGGCAAATCGAATGCAACCAGAAGCAATCGAGATAGAAGTAGACCTCCTCAGGCGCAATCGAAAACTGTGCATCGGATCCTGGCTGAAGAAGAATATGCTCCGTCTAGAGTCTACTCGATGATTAGAGAGGACATTCCAGAGTCCGCAGGTCCTTCTGGTAAGTGTTAATTTGTTAAGTTTCTTATGAGTTCGGTTTTTATTTTTTGGATGTAAGTGCTTGGCAGAAAATTTTGAGGACGAAATTTCTTAAGGAGGAGAGAGTTGTAACATCCCAAAAATGGCCTAGTAGAAATTGCATGTTTAATTGGATGTATAAAAGGGTAATTTGGTAATTGGTAAATGATTGGGATTTATGTTAGGAATTATAAGAGTTCATTAAGGGTAAGGTGGTCTTTGTGTAAGTTGCTAGAGGACAAAAAAAGAAGGAAAGTCAAAGAAGGAAAATGAGGTCCAATAGTATTGTGACAAGTGGATAGGTGGGTGAGTGCATTAATGAGGATTTGAAAGGAAGAAGAGAGAGGGAGAGCAGGATTTGGGTTTGCTTCCCGTGGAAGCTACAGCTGCTCTTCTTTCTTACACTCTCACGTTCTCTCTCTCTCACTTCCTCTACTTCTCCATTTTATCTCTCAAGATTTGCATGTGGGTGTTCTTCAAGAGTTGAGCTAGGGTTTTGAGATCAAGAGTTGTCCAAGAGGTAAGTGGCTGTTATTTTATGGCTTGATTCTTCTTCCACTTCTTCTTCACGGGTTTGGTTTGGGATTATATGGTTTGTTCTGGGATTTAAAGTTTGATTTGCATGGGTTAATTGAGCTGTTATTTTGGTTGGATTGTGCAAGAATTTGAAGAGAGGAGAAAGAACAAAGCAACGAGAAAAGTGATATCTTGAAGCTAGTGGGTTGAACTCCATTTCATGTTTGGGATTGTTCTGTCCTTCTCATTTTGGATCATGTCTTTGAGTTCTAATGTTACTGTTAATAGTGTGTTTTGGTGCATAAAAAGGCATGAGTAATAGATTTGCGTATATGAGTTGAGATAATAGAGTTAAAATGTTGTGCATGTAAATTAAGAATGCGTACATGAACATGAGATGAATTTTTGGGTTTTTGCAACCTCAATATATGTTGTATTGATTTGTGTATTTATTGTGTAAATTGAGTTATTGTTGTTATGAGTATGTTTTGGAGGCACTGGAGGTATGTTTTTATATGATTTTGCATGTTATTTGATTTTGGGTAAAATGGGTTTTGATTTTGTTTAGCTCTAAGTTTTCGTGATTTCTACTAAGAATTGGAAAACGCGATACTATCGCAAGCGCAACGCTTGTCGCGATCGCAATAGAATTGCGTAGTTCATCCTCTTCCATAGTGCGCTGAGATGATTCGTCCGAGTCGTGAGGAGCCAGCACGACTTGGCAGTTGTGCTTGGCTTCTTCACGAGTCGTGAAGATGGCTCATGACACATGAAGAATTGGGTGGGAAGAACACGAGTCGTGAGCAAAAAGCATGACTCGTGCCCTCTTCCGTTTGTGGGCAGACACGAGCTTTGAGCAAGGATCACGACTCGTGCCCGCTCCCTCCTGCCAGGCGACTCCATCACGAGTCGCGACTGCATGCAGGACTCGCGAATGGCCTCTCTTCCTCGGCTACTGTCACGAGAATGACAGTGAGCCTTTCATGCCCTATTTTAAAAATGAGTTTCAAGGTTCTTTTTACTTGGGTTTTTACTACATGGCACATGATTTATCTTATTTGGATTATTAAATGATAAGTGATGCGTTAGGATATGATTTGCTTATGATTTATATGTATATGAATTATAATGATTTATATGTCTTTGAAATTGATCAACATACATGTATACATGAAATTATACGATTGTACTTGATCTTGTTCTCTATTATATGATAATAGTACTAGAATATGATTGAGTTGTTATTTGAGACTGATAGTCATAGTTAGTGGATGGATAAGCGCTTATCAAGGGTCAGGTTGTGAGTGCAGCTGCTATATGTTGTATGTTACATGCGGGCCCCGTTTGGGTCATTGATTTGGCCCCATTTGGGTCATATGAGATGTTTAAGACCTCGGTCTCCTGTATACTTTCGGGTATACATGATTATAAAATGTTTTGAGACCCATATCTCCATATGCTTGGATATTGTGTCCTATCAGTATCATTTGTACCCGTATCCACTAGTTTAGTGAATAATCAAGCTGTGATATGTTTCAATGTTATAGAAATGAATATATGTTACATGTATATGTACATGTGAGGTGACGAGATATGATGTAATACTTGTATTTGGGTATGAATGGTTATATATTCCGATATTCATGTGTGTGATGAATACTTGTTATAAGTTTGAGTAGTATACGTTTATATGCTTTTGTTATTGTTAAGCTTACAAATTATATGTATATTGCGATTATATGTACATGCATGTGTTGTTCCTCCCCACTAAGCGTTATCACTTAGCACGGGTTCTTTTCCCGTGTAGGTGGCAGGTTCTTTTTGGTGTCGGGCATCTACAGGTCGGCCACTAGAAGTCTTTAGTTGGAGTTTATTTTATCTTCTGCTGATTTTGTATATGGAGTTTGATTTTGGAAATGTAATTTTTGTAAAGGATTTATTTTGTATATGTATATGTTTAATGTTGACAAATCCCTTTTGTAAAACGATATGATTATTTATATATATGGATTTGTTATCTTTATATTATACATATTTGTTTTTAGCATGCTTGAGCATATGTATATGTATGTGTGTGCGTGGCGCTCCGGTATCCTTCCAACAGGGATAATGGGGTGTTACAACCACCGTGTAGTATGTCTTACACGGCAGTAAGTGTATATCATACCGCCGTGTAAAACGTCTCAGCCCTGCAAATTTTGAAGTTTGCAATTTTCGTCTTTTTAATTCCTTTTTCATTTGTTATTTGTCTTAATCTTAATTGGTGTCATTTCAATTAGCTACTAATGTTAAATTGTATTTTCTTGTGCCTTATCAAATTATATTGGATGTTGTGTTTGAATACGGAATATGTTATGCATATCTAAGTTCATGATTCTCCTTTATAAACAATATGTTATACTTGAATGTGATTTAATGGCTTATGCATGACCTGCAAGAGTCAGTTTAGTGGATAGTTAGACATGCCTAAAAGAGTCCTTTAGCTGCAGCCTCTGTACTGTTCTGGACCCTGATCAAGTCCCTGTTTAGTTCCTCGCGAACTTCTACATGTAGGGATCTTGTTTAAGATCCCTTTGTAAAATGTTTTAAAAAGAGAAAATATGATATTATTTTCCTATTCGTACCCGTAAGGTACCGCTACGTGTCAATTCTGTCACACCCCAAAGTGGCCCTAGAAGAATTACGGAGTTTATTCAGAAAAAGTAAGTGTTATGTGCGAGAGTTCTGTCGCGACCGCGACAAGTGTCGCGAGCGCGACAGAATCCTCTTGCGAGATGGTCTCACAAGAGGGATTTAAGAGACCTTGAGATGTGTATTGGACACGTGGCACCATAGGAAAGTGACACGTGGCAGCATAGGAGCATGACAAGTGTCATCATAGAAGAATGACAAGTGGCGGCATATGAGAGTGACAAGTGGCGGCATATGAGAGTGACAAGTGTCAAGGTAGGGAAGGGACACTTGGTTTGGCTTGGCTTGGCTTGGCTTGGCTTGGCTTGGCTTAGGATAGGGATGGATTAAATGAGATAGTTGGCTTTTATTGTGGTTAGTGGGAAAATTAATTTGTTAATTTTCTTTAGTTGACCGGCCACTTTCCTACTCCCATTTCCATTCCTTCATTTGGCCTTTTAATTCTTCTATTTGTTTCTTTTGCTTTTAGTTGCCATCCCCTTTCTTCTTGCCATTTATTTGCTTCTTTTCTTTTACTTGGTTCTTTGGGGAAGAACCACTTGGATGGGTTAAAGAGAGGATAGAAGGGGCTTGATTAGGTCTCTTCAAAAGGTAAGCTGGCTTTGTTTTCCGATCTGACCTCCTTTTTCTCTTTGGTTGTGAGTTAAAGTGAAAAGAGGGTTAACCTAAATGTTTTGGTCTTGTTTTGCATGAGGGTTATGGACAAGGAAAGGAGAAGCTCAGAATCGATTAGAAAGAAGCGGTTAAGCCACCGAAGGTATGGATCGAGTGCGATTTTATTTTCCTGGCATGTGATTGAATGATATGTGTTACTATGATATGATGTAAATGTATATGGTGAGCTTTAATTAGCTCCATCGTTCTTTTAGTGTATATTGGTTTATTGTTCATTTTGATTGCTTGCAGTGCTTATGACATGTGTATATATGTTTATAAGCATGTAACTTGATCATTTGAGTGTTTGTGTTAATAATAGAGTTTGATGTTGCGAAATTCTGCTTATTTGTCATCGGACCCCTGTGTATTGTATTTGTCATAAGTAGAGTTATAGAACTCCAATTGCATTGATTCTAATTGCATTTGAAAGATAATAGTTTTATCTAAAAATGTCTAAGAGAGTGATGGATCTAATTCTGGCTCTAGATATCCTGACAAGTAATTAGAACGTAGGTGACCCTGTTCTGGCGGGTTCACTGGAACAGCATAGATTGTTTGAATCATATTTAGAGTTATAGATGTCCAAATGACCTGAAAATTATGCCATTTGAAAGATAACATCCTAGAGAACAATTGTTAAGAAGAACACTTTGCCTAAAAATGACGTTTAGAGGTCGGTTTAGACGATACAAGATCAGGGTAAAAAGCAGTCTCATGAGGCTCCTGAGGCGAGCCTCTGTCGCGAGCGCGACAGTGGTCGCGACCTCGCCACAGAACATCACAAATTAGGCACTTTTTCTTCATTTTGAGCCTATGGTTGGCATGGGTCAACCCCTTGTCCTTCCCCTTAACGTTTTATACATGATTCGGGCTCCTAAATGATTACAAACTAGTTGTTAACGGAAAAATACATATGAGTGTGATTAAAAATGGTAATTGAACTAATATAGTAACAATGTATAGTTGTAGGAAGTACAATAATTGACATAATAAATGTGTATGAACTTAGAAATTGTTATATAATGCATTTGGTATAGAGTATAGAGCCTTTTTGTAATCTATCTTCTGTCGCGAGCGCGACCTCTTGTCGCGATCGCGACAATGAACTTGACTTCTGTCGCGAGCGCGACTTCTGTCGCGATCGCGACAGTGAACCTCTTCGCATCCTGTTTTATTTGTTTTGAAGAGAGTGTTTTCTTCTATCTTGCTTTGCATGATTTATATGTTCATGAAATGAATTTAAATGTTACATGTTTTTAATTGTTGAACAAGATTGTATATGAATTACATGCCTTTGAATTTGATAAATGCATTTGAAGTTTAGTTGATGAGTTGATGTCTGTGTATGGTGTGTGAGTTGGTATTGAGCCTGATTACCGTTATAGTGGATAGATAAGCATGCTTATAAAGGGATTAGAGAGTGCAGCTGCCTATGTTCCGCCCCGTTTGGGCGAAGCGGGTCGACCTCTGAGAACGGTCATTAATAGAGACAGATGAAAATGTTTTGTGACTTCGGTCCATCGAAAATGTTTTTTTATAGAGCGTCCCGTATCCACCATGAGAGGAACTCAGGCTTGTTTTGTTAAATGTTGTGCAGTGAACTTGAGATGATTACAGTGCTGCTTTGAATAAAGCTATAGTACATGAAAGTAATGTTTAATTACATTACAGTTTTGTATACAAGTACATGATTACATGAGTGTATTGACATGAGTGTGGTTACATGATAATGTATATTTGAATAAATGATATGTACAAGTTGTAGTGCATAGTATTTGATAATTGAGCATGCAACCTATACATGTATAAGAGTTATAGGCATGAGATATATGATCGTGTGATTTAGTTGTGACTTCGTAAAGAAGTCCTTTGCATTATTTTCATCCCCACTAAGCGTTATCGCTTAGCACGGATATTTATTTCCGTGTAGGTTACAGGTTCGGATCAGTGAGCGGACATCTGCAGGTCAAGGCCACTAGGAGTTTTATTTTGATCTCCTTTTTGTATAAGTTAGAGATAGAGTTTTACATTTTGAGTAACATCATTATGTAATAAAAGAGTGTAGTGTTTACATGTAAATGTATATGTAAAGCTAAATGAAAACAGATGTAACATGAACATATATATATATATGTATAGTTAATATGAAATGCAAGTGGGCCCTAATGTAGTATTTAATTAACTTTAAATGGATGTGTTTAAGCTATCGCTTCCGCTAGTATACGTATTTGAATACGTAAGTGTCCGCGTGATGCCCCGATATCCCTTACCGGGGGTATGGGGGTGTTACAGATTCGCACCCATAAGGTACCGCTACGCGTTTACTCATTATCCACTACTGTGAGTCAGTAGGTGTTATGATTTGTTTAGTTATGCTATGAGAATATGAATCCGAATGATTATGAATATGATTACAAGTATTTTAACCTGAATGACTCTAATATGAACATATGAATCTATTGGCATGTGAATATGTTTATTGAACCTTTGAATTGTTATGAATGGAATTCTATTGTGATTATATCTTATGATTTTCAGTATGCCATTTCGTATGTGATTTGCCTTGATGACCATTGTCAATGGCCATCTATATATTACTATTTGTTTCCCCACTAAGCGTTATCGGTTAGCATAGTATTTTCACCCATGCAGGTGCGAAAGGTGTATAACTTTTGGGAGAGTCGCCGCCAGTCAAGCCAACACAGTGGGATTCTTGATAGGACATAGTTTCTTTTTGTATCATCATTATTTTGTAATAGTGATCTCTCTTGTATATAGTATTTTGTTAAGCTTCAACTATGTATCTCTGAATGATGTAATTATGTTTGTATCAGAACAGTTATGTAATTGAATATTGTTATATCATAAATGAATGTTCGGTTTGGTTTTAAGTTTTAATTTCCACTGTTTATATGTATGTTTATATTATGTGAATGTATGTTTGTACCGTTCTGTTTGGTGTGACACCCCTGCTCGTACGGGTTCTCACTCCCTCGCGGATGGGTTGCCCTACGTATGGTTAGGGGGTGTTACAGTGACTATACTTGAATTATATTTTATTGTATAGCAATAATAGTAGCGAATAGATGAGTTGTAACTTTTGAGCCTGATCAGTCATTTTAGTGGATAGTAAGCATGCTTATTAAGGGTTAAGGAGTGAGTGCAGCTGCTACATGCTGGCCCCATTTGGGTCATTATAAGTCGACCCCGCTTGGGTCTATATGAATTGAGATTCCGGTCTCCCCTTTCTACCTTTCGGTATACATGATTACATGATTCGAGTCTCATATCTCTATATGCTTTAGATACTGTGTTTTATTAGTATCATTAGTGCCCGTATCCACTAGTTTAGTGAGTATCAGGCTATTTTATGTTTCCAATGATGTGGTTATTGGATATACGCTACATGTTTATATATTTGATATGACTAATTATGATGCAATACTTGTAGTTGGACATTGATGGCTAGTTATTTTATGTTCATGAGTATGCATACGTTGAATAGATAATGCTTATACGTGTATGCATTATGCACATGTTGTAAATGTACAACTATATGATGATAATTATTGGCATAACTGCATAGCTAATTTTATAGTAGAGGTTGTTATATTATATTGCTTGTATATGTTTCTCTTGGTATTTGTTCCTCCCCATTAAGCGTTATCTCTTAGCATAGGTTGTTTTCCCGTGTAGGTGGCATGTCACACCCCATAAGTGGCTTAATTGGAATTAGCAATTTTAATTGGACAATTAAGGGCAAGTGGGTAATTTGCATGAGGAGAAGAGGATTTTATTACAAGGTTTTAATAAAGATTTAAATTACAGATTTTTAGTTAGTGAGTAAAGAGTAATTTAACAAGGACTTTATGGGAATTATTTGGATCTGATGGTAAAAGAGTATTAGTGGATTTGTGAACCGTGCATGTGTGCCAAGTGGAGAGTGAGTGTGTGCATGTGGGAGAGAGAAGAAGGGGTTCAGAAATCAGATATTGGTCTCTCTTGCACTCTCTCTCATGTTAGCCACTCCTTCTCCTCTTCATTTCTGTTCTTTCTTCTTTTGTTTGAGTGTTCATCCATTGTTGGCTAAGGGTTTTGAGCATTGAAGATTTCAGGAGGTAAGTGACTGTCAGTTTTTGTATGGTTCTTCATCTTTTCCATCTTAAGGAATGTTCATTACTGTCTCTTTGGTTGGATATTGGGTTTTATCTGTCGGTTCATGAAATGCGGTTTTGTCTATTTGCAAGCATCTGAAGATAAGAGGAAAGAGAAGGGAAAAGGAAAGATTGCGGAGTGAAGAGTACAGTGGACATTTTGAACTTCAGTAACAGGTTTGGGAGTGTCTGCCTTTCTCAATTTCGGATCCTAGTTGCTGTTTGTTGTTAACATTAACTATGTGTGTTTATTTATAAAAAAAAATACATGAGAAATGTACTGTGTATACATGATTTAGTTAGAAAAGAATAATGTGAGTTGGTAAATGAGATGAATATGCATGAGTTTGAATGAGAAATCCTGATATGTTGATGTTCTGGTATTACCTCTGTTTGAATAGTAAAAATATGTTATTTGTATTATAATTGCTATCAATGTGCTCTGAAGACTTGAAGGTACGTATTAGCATGACTTTTGCATGAAAAATGGTTTTTAGACAAATGGGGTTTGGAGTTTTGATGTACTCTGTTTTTACGTTTTCTGGGTTTTTACGTGTTCTGGAAATTTTGAGAAGGTGTTCTGGAAATTTTGAGAAGGAGGAGCAAGTAGTGAGAGGAAGATCACGAGACGTGATGGAGCATCACGCCGTGACCTCCCTCCTTGGGAAGTCACGCGACGTGATGGAGCATCACGCCTCGTGACCTCTCCTCTTCCCTGCGTGTCACGAGACAAGATCTCGTGACCTCCCCCTCTCCTCTCTAGCGTCACGAGGCGTGACGGATGGTCACGACTCGTGACTGCCCCGTTCTTCGTGGCGCTCGCGAGAAAACAGCGTCACGAGTTACCATTGCCTGGGTAACTCGTGACCAGCCTTCTTCCAGCTGCCTTGTTTTCTAAAAACCAAGTTTTAACTTCTGGTTTAAAGGGTTTTTCTGTACATATCAAACGTTTGGGTTTTAAAGATTTGATTTGTATTTTAATAATTGTTTAATTATGAGATTTGTGGTCATAATTAGTATTAATGTACATGATTTACATGTTTATAATTTACATAAGTATGGATTATTTTTAATGTGAGTTATAGGTCCTTTTAACTTCTGTATTTAATATTTATATTTACATGTTTCAAAATGTGATCAGTATACATGTATACATGGATGATAGTTTAGTATTAATTTCAATTCTCATATTGATATTGGTGCTTGAATTGATGGTTTGTGTGTTTAAGCCTGAATAAGTCATAGTAGTGGATAAGTAAGCGCTTACTTAGGTCAGAGTGTGTGTGCAGCTGCTATATGATAAAACGTTATATGTGGGTCCGTTTGGATCCTTGTTTCGATCCTGTATGGGTCTATATGGATATAATGCGAGACTTCGGTCTCTATATGAAAAGTACATGTTTGAGACTCATGTCTCTATATGCTTGGGATACTGTGTTCTATCAGTATCCATTTGACCGTATCCACTTCTAGAGAGTATTTTAGACTAATCAGGCTACATGTTAATATGTGTTGAATATGTTAAGATGTTTGTTGACAGGTTTAAAAGTATATTGATGCACATGAATTCTTGTATGACTTTATGTTTGTACACCCCGTACATGTGTAATGAGAATGATGAGAGTTTAATAGTTAATTGTTTATTGTTGTAAATATTGTATATATATATATATTGTTTGTTTGTTTTGTTCCTCCCCACTAAGCGTTATCGCTTAGCACGGGCTCTTTTCCCGTGCAGGTGGCGAGTTCGGTTTGGAGTCAGATATCTGCAGGTCGGCCACTAGAAGTCTTTTTGGATGAAGTTATTTTTGAGTCTTCAGCTGTTATTTTGTACATGGCTTGTTAATAGCAAAGTGAATCTTTTGTAAAGGAACAATTATTTTTGTATATGTATTTGCTTTCGAGCCCTTTTTGTAAAAACGATATAGATATGATATATGTTAAAGGATTTACTTCTATATAATTAAAAGTTTCTTTACATCTCATCTTTTATTTTATTTATTAGTATGTTTTTGGATTCGTTTATATGTTTGACCGTGTGGCATTCCGGTATCCTTCCAACGGGGATAACGGGGTGTTACAGCTTGGTATCAGAGCCCAGGTTTGGTGGTTCTGGGTTATGTTGTGATTGTTTGAGTGTAGAGTCGAGTCTATGCATGAGAGTCAGTTTTGTGTAGTGGCCTAATGCAGATGTCTTGTGTTGTGTAGTGTTTGTATGTAGTCGGATCCAAGTGAGTATATGGGCAACACCATGAGCAGTATCAATGTGGGTCGAGGAGAGAATCCAGTCAGAGGAGGTGATCCAGTTGGACAGGGTAGGCATGAGCGGGAACCTGCACCAGCTGTGGGTGCAAATAGAGGAGTTGGTTTTGATCCAGCGTTAGTACAAGGGTTACTGCAAGTGGTTGATAGGTTGACTGCTCCTAAGGCTCCAACTGAGTTGTTAAGAAAGAGAGGAGCAGAAGACTTTCATGGGACTGCCTTGGATGAATCAGATGTGGCTGAGTTTTGGCTGAAGAGGGTAGGTAGGATTCTGCAAGAGATTAGATGTCCCGCAGATCAGAGAGCTTCATGTGCAATATCGTTGCTTCAAGGATCAGCATATGATTGGTGGGAACTTGTGATGAGAAATCCGCAACGACCAGCTGAACTGACTTGGGAAAACTTCAAGCAAGAGTTTGAGCAAAAGTATGTGACGAAGGCGTACCAAGAAGCTAAGTGGAGAGAGTTCATCAGTTTGAAGCAGCGGGGAATGACTGTGAGTGAGTATGATAAGGAATTCAACCGGTTGAGTAAGTATGTGCCCGAACAGTTGTTGATGGATGAGTTTAGATGTAGACATTTTCTGGAGGGACTTCGTGAGGTGTACAGAGGTCCTTTGTCTGCAATGATAGTCTTGCAACCAGTGGGGTATTATCAGCTTGTAGCAGCGGCAATGAAGTTAGAAGAATCAGAGGTGATTAAGCAGAGAATGGTTAGCAAGAGAAGAGCACCGGATGGGGGAGTTGCGAGTACTAAGAAGTCCAAGGGTACTCCAACCGAGCAAGGATCTAGAGAGATTGTTCAAGTGCCTTCACAAGTAGAGAGCGTAGCCCCTCATGGTAATAAGGGAAATCGAGCACCGAAGTGTGAGCATTGTCATAGGTACCATTGG
Organism: Excoecaria cochinchinensis; assembly: GCA_947683425.1. Lineage (NCBI taxonomy): Eukaryota > Viridiplantae > Streptophyta > Magnoliopsida > Malpighiales > Euphorbiaceae > Excoecaria > Excoecaria cochinchinensis. The sequence continues at coordinate 12,818,792 of CANTUQ010000127.1, read as the reverse complement.
GGTACGTGTCGCAAGATTACAGGCGCATGTTTTAAGTGCGGAAGTATGGAATATCGGTTTGCATTTTGCCCTAATCGACAAGAGGACCAGAATCAACAAGAAAGGAGAAGATCCAATGTCACTCGAAGCAATCGTGATGGAAGTAGAGCTCCGAGAGCACCATCAGAGACAGTGCAAAGACCTGGTGCTACGGAAGATCATAACCGGCATAGAGCTTATGCTATGATTGCTGAATATGCGACCGTTGCCGCGGGTCCTTTGGGTAAGTGTTTATATGTTAAGTTTTATTTCGTTTCGATTTTGGTATTTGAGATGTATTTGATAAGCGAGGAAATTTCGAGGATGAAATTTTCTTAAGGAGGAGAGAGTTGTCACACCCCATAAGTGGCTTAGCAATTTTAATTGGACAATTAAGGGCAAGTGGGTAATTTGCATGAGGAGAAGAGGATTTTATTGCAAGGTTTTAATAAAGATTTAAATTACAGATTTTTAGTTAGTGAGTAAAGAGTAATTTGACAAGGACTTTATGGGAATTGTTTGGATCTGATGGTAAAAGAGTATTAGTGGATTTGTGAACCGTGCATGTGTGCCAAGTGGAGAGTGAGTGTGTGCATGTGGGAGAGAGAAGAAGGGGTTCAGAAATCAGATATTGGTCTCTCTTGCACTCTCTCTCACGTTAGCCACTCCTTCTCCTCTTCATTTCTGTTCTTTCTTCTTTTGTTTGAGTGTTCATCCATTGTTGGCTAAGGGTTTTGAGCATTGAAGATTTCAGGAGGTAAGTGACTGTCAGTTTTTGTATGGTTCTTCATCTTTTCCATCTTAAGGAATGTTCATTACTGTCTCTTTGGTTGGATATTGGGTTTTATCTGTCGGTTCATGAAATGCGGTTTTGTCTATTTGCAAGCATCTGAAGATAAGAGGAAAGAGAAGGGAAAAGGAAAGATTGCGGAGTGAAGAGTACAGTGGACATTTTGAACTTCAGTAACAGGTTTGGGAGTGTCTGCCTTTCTCAATTTCGGATCCTAGTTGCTGTTTGTTGTTAACGTTAACTATGTGTGTTTATTTATAAAAAAAATGCATGAGAAATGTACTGTGTATACATGATTTAGTTAGAAAAGAATAACGTGAGTTGGTAAATGAGATGAATATGCATGAGTTTGAATGAGAAATCCTGATATGTTGATGTTCTGGTATTACCTCTGTTTGAATAGTAAAAATATGTTATTTGTATTATAATTGCTATCAATGTGCTCTGAAGACTTGAAGGTACGTATTAGCATGACTTTTGCATGAAAAATGGTTTTTAGACAAATGGGGTTTGGAGTTTTGATGTACTCTGTTTTTACGTTTTCTAGGTTTTTACGTGTTCTGGAAATTTTGAGAAGGTGTTCTGGAAATTTTGAGAAGGAGGAGCAAGTAGTGAGAGGAAGATCACGAGACGTGATGGAGCATCACGCCGTGACCTCCCTCCTTGGGAAGTCACGCGACGTGATGGAGCATCACGCCTCGTGACCTTTCTTCTTCCCTGCGTGTCACGAGACAAGATCTCGTGACCTCCCCCTCTCCTCTCTGGCGTCACGAGGTGTGACGGATGGTCACGACTCGTGACTGCCCCGTTCTTCGTGGCGCTCGCGAGAAAACAGCGTCACGAGTTACCACTGCCTGGGTAACTCGTGACCAGCCTTCTTCCAGCTGCCTTTTATTTCTAAAAACCAAGTTTTAACTTCTGGTTTAAAGGGTTTTTCTGTACATATCAAACGTTTGGGTTTTAAAGATTTGATTTGTATTTTAATAATTGTTTAATTATGAGATTTGTGGTCATAATTAGTATTAATGTACATGATTTACATGTTTATAATTTACATAAGTATGGATTATTTTTAATGTGAGTTATAGGTCCTTTTAACTTCTGTATTTAATATTTATATTTACATGTTTCAAAATGTGATCAGTATACATGTATACATGGATGATAGTTTAGTATTAATTTCAATTCTCATATTGATATTGGTGCTTGAATTGATGGTTTGTGTTTTTAAGCCTGAATAAGTCATAGTAGTGGATAAGTAAGCGCTTACTTAGGTCAGAGTGTGTGTGCAGCTGCTATATGATAAAACGTTATATGTGGGTCCGTTTGGATCCTTGTTTCGATCCTGTATGGGTCTAAATGGATATAATGCGAGACTTCGGTCTCTATATGAAAAGTACATGTTTGAGACTCATGTATCTATATGCTTGGGATACTGTGTTCTATCAGTATCCATTTGACCGTATCCACTTCTAGAGAGTATTTTAGACTAATCAGGCTACATGTTAATATGTGTTGAATATGTTAAGATGTTTATTGACAGGTTTAAAAGTATATTGATGCACATGAATTCTTGTATGACTTTATGTTTGTACACCCCGTACATGTGTAATGAGAATGATGAGAGTTTAATAGTTAATTGTTTATTGTTGTAAATATTGTATATATATATATATTGTTTGTTTGTTTTGTTCCTCCCCACTAAGCGTTATCGCTTAGCACGGGCTCTTTTCCCGTGCAGGTGGCGAGTTCGGTTTGGAGTCAGATATCTGCAGGTCGGCCACTAGAAGTCTTTTTGGATGAAGTTATTTTTGAGTCTTCCGTTGTTATTTTGTACATGGCTTGTTAATAGCAAAGTGAATCTTTTGTAAAGGAACAATTATTTTTGTATATGTATTTGCTTTCGAGCCCTATTTGTAAAAACGATATAGATATGATATATGTTAAAGGATTTACTGCTATATAATTAAAAGTTTCTTTACATCTCATTTTTTATTTTATTTATTAGTATGTTTTTGGATTCGTTTATATGTTTGACCGTGTGGCATTCCGGTATCCTTCCAACGGGGATAACGGGGTGTTACATGGCAAGTTTGGTTTGGTGTTAGGCATCTGCAGGTCGGTCGCTAGAAGTCTATAGATGGAGTTCCTTTTTGTTGCTTGCTTATATTTTTGTACTGCCATAAGTTTTGTTCATAGATTTTGGTTTTGGTAATGTAATTTTGTAAAGGAACGATTTTGTATATGTATATGTTAAAGGTTTACATTTTTATTTTTGGCTATGTAAAAATTTTATAAACCTCTTTTGTAAAACTTATTTTGTTATTTGTATATATATGGTTTTGGTATCTTTTCGATTAGATGTTTTTGCTTCATGCCATGTATGAGAGTATGTATATGTGTTTTGTGTGCGTGACGCTCTGGTGTCCTTCCAACGAGGGTATCGGGGTGTCATAAGAAGTTCAGCTGAAGAATAAAAAGATCATAAGCAGAAAAATGGAACTTTCTCTCTCCAATTTCCTATTTATTGAATGAATGTGGTGGGTTGGCAAGACTTCGGAATTCCACTATGGTTTCCTTAGTCCATCATTAGTAAAATCTGCATTAATACCACTAATTAACCTCAATTAATTATTCTCATGCACATCCACCAATTAGTCCCTCAACTTATATACTTTATGCAATCAAGTCCAGGTTTTATTACTTTTAAGTCCTTAATTAAACAATCTTCAAATTAACCTTACCCAATTAACATAATTAAACCAATTTACTACTAGGGTATATTTCAGGCCATTACAAACCGAATATGCAAACTTCATGCTCTGCTTCGTTATTGGTGGCCTTGTATCTTAACTTCTTAGTCAATGGCAGCTTCTCTTCATCTGGAGTGGTGAGGATGACCCCTGTTCCTATGCCTTTATTATTAACCGCGCCGTTAAAATGCATCTACCACCTTTGTATCATAATGTCCATGACATCTTCATCCGGGAAGTTGTACTCAACCTGATCTCTTTCGATAGGATGCTCTGCTAAGAACTCTACTGCAGCCCAACCCTTAATGGTCTTCCTGGTAATGTACTCAATATCAAATTCTTGTAATAACAATAGCCATATTCCCATCTTTCCTAATAAGGAAGCTGCCTCCTGAAGATACTTGAGAGGATTTTGTTTGGCAATAACTTGTACCTTATAAGAGTAGAAGTAATGCCTTAAATTTTTAGAAGCTTAGATCACAGCTAAGCAGATTTTCTCAACCTCCATATACTTAATCTCATAAGGGAGAAACTTCTTACTAAGGTAATAGATCACGACCTCTACTCCGAACTCATCCTCGTGGGGCATTATAACACCAATGGAGCTGCCTTCTATAGCTAAGTACAGGATTAAAGGTTTAACCGGCTGAGGTGGTCTCAAGATCGGTAGGTTCAACAAATATTCCTTTATGGTGTCGAAAGCTCTTTGACAGTTATCATTCCATATCACGAGTTGGTGTTTTTAGGAGATTAAATGTTAGTTCGTAAATCGAAGTAAGCTTAGTAATAAACCTGCTGATGTACTGCAATTTTTCCTAGAAACTCAAAATGTCCTTTTCCTTCTAGGAAATTGGCATTTCTCTGGTGGCTTTGGCTTTATTAGGATCAACTTCAATTCCTTACAGCATGACCTAATAGCTTTCCTGAGGTAACTCCGAAGATACATTTCTTAGGGTTCAAACAGAGGTCGTCCTTATCAATTCTTTGGAAGAATTTTTCTAAGGCCTCAAGGTGTCCCTCTTGAGTGGCCGATTTAATCATCATATCATTAATGTAGACTTCTACTTACTTGTGTATCAAATCATCCAAAATCTTATTGGCCATCCTCTGGTAGGTAGGTCCGGTATTCTTTAACCCAAAATGCATTACTCTATAGGCAAACGTTCCCCATTCGGTGATAAAAGCAGTGTTTACACGATCCATGATCTTGTTGAGGATCTAATTGTACCTGGCATTCCATCCATAAATCTATACATTGCACAAGCAGCAATACTGTTAACCAGAATATCTTGGACAAGCTTTATTCAGATCGCTATAATCCATGCATACTCGAACTCTTCCATCCTTTTTGGCAATAGGGACTACATTGGCTAACCATGTTGGGTATTATACTTCTATCAAGAACTTAGCCTCGATCTATTTGTGTATTTCTTCTTTCACCTTCTACGCCCATTCTGGCCTGAGTCTTTTTAGTTTCTACTTGACTGGCTTAGTCTCGGGATAGGTCGGGATGGCGTGTTCGGCAATTTCTCGATCAATTCTTGGCATGTCCTCGTGGGTCCAGGCAAAGACTTTTTCATATTTTTTTATTATTTTCTAAAATTTTTCTCTCTCTTCAGGAGTTATGTCAGATACTATTAAGATTTCCTTTAGGGTTTTTGAAGTCCCAAGATTAAATGGTGTAGCATTAATAGAATTAATGTCAAATTTGAATGATTTATGTTTGTGATAATGCATATTAGAATCATAAGGAATATTGCAAAATCTATCATTTTATTGATAATAGAATTTGAAACATCAAAATCAAAAAGTTCAAGAATAAAAATAACATCTAAAAAGTATCATCATTATTTCCCACCGACGCAGATGTCGCAGCCGATGGTTAGGGGTTATGGCTCTTTGGAGGTTCTTTAGTGGCCTCGGTTTACATCTTCTTCTCTCGCTTCATAATCGATGAGGCCTTGAACTCGGTCCCTCAAAGTATGACAGTGATCTATTGTATTTCCCGTTTATTGGTGAAAGGCACAATTCCAATCATTGTGGTGACCGGGTTTCCCCGAACTCAGAGCTGGCCTAGCTGGCAGTGGTTATAGCTTTCCTTTCTTAATGAAATGAATGAGGCAACAAGATAATAACTTATTTAGGATGGAATAACGAATTTGATTCGTTCTAGCTGCCAAGGCTCTTGTGGCTCTAAAACTTTTCCCGTTATTATTGCTGAAGCCTTGCTCCTTATCATAATTACTCACGACGTATCCTCCCTATTTGTCATCAACATAATTTTGAAGCAAACCCTTCATGATTCGACGATCACAAATTGAGCAACCAGTATGCTGGTGATAAGGGCAAAATCGACCTGTTAGGTGGTTGCAATTCTTTTGAGCATTTGACATTCCCCTTGTCTTATGACTATCGCCGACAATCCTTTTGAGAAGAGCCTGGGAGGTCATAAGTTTAGACTGCATAATCGCTTCTTCGAGGATGTCTATTCCTCTTTTCCGGCTCGGGGGTTTAAAAGCAATTGTGGGCTCTATTACCGGTAGGTGCAACACTATTAGGGAAATTTCCTTAATAGGATCTTGTCCTTCTTTCCACACGACAAGTGTAGCGGGTGGCATTAAAGTAGCAATGAGGTTTGTTAACATCGCCATCATTCGGCCCTTTAATTCAGCCCATTTCTTCAGCTGTCATAGTGCGGGTTGCATTGGGTTCTCTTCATATGTTGGCCATACTAATTTTTGCTAAAAATTCTAAAGAGGAAGTTTCGGTGTTGTCCAAGAGTGATTCAGGACCCCAATTTGTTACCCTTTTTGGAAATTCGAATACTGGATTCCTAGCTAAGCGACCACCGGGACCTTTAGACCGCTTAAATAAATCTATGGTGGCCTCAAACACACATCGTTAGGATGATGCATGAATGGGGTCCAATGCATGGTCGTGCTGATGCTACATCGACAACCATGTGTAAGCAAGTAGATCCTCTCAATCTTATCACTTCCACACACGAGGTCGTCTGGTCTTTTCCTAGGTGAGCTTAGCCCAAGGGTCAACAGGGAAACCAATGGGCACATATGGTGCTTGACGGAAAGCTGGCAGCATGACCTCTATTATGTAAATTGCATACACAAGAGTTTTGCCCATTCTATATTAAAACAATTCAACGAAAATAGGATAGGTTCATCGGGGCGTGAAAGCCTTGGCCCACATAGCATGCACAGTATTAAGGTTCATACCACTTAGGGGAAGTTTCTATTTCCATTACATGGGCTTTAGTCAAGGGTTGATATTTGGGGCTACCCAAGCATGATCCCTGCTAACAGGTCTAGCTCATCATGAGCATAATAATCGGCCAAGTCATCATTTGATATACCAAAATGGTACGAAGCTTGGGCTGGTAATTATCCCTAACACTTCATACATTGAGTGAACGTAGGGTCATGCTTCGAGAACACACAGGGGCTAAAAAGGGACCAACTAACGTTGTTCTAAGGCTCTATAATGAAATGCAATGCAATTTCAAAAACAGATGGAACTTTGATTTAAAAACTCATTTATATATTACTAACCAAAGTACTTTCGAAGCAAAGTTTCCAATAGTCCCTAGTGGAGTCGTCACTGTGACTTGCGCCGAACCCCCATGGTTTCTCCGAGGCTCAATTTTAGGGTCCAAAAAGAGGGGGTTCACATCTATTTTGGGCAACAAGAGGTGTTTTGAAGTCGCCACCCAATAGAATATTGGGAAATTTTCATCTTGCCTCATTGAGCCTAAGACTATGCATGTCCATCCATTTTGGGCTATTAAAAGAAGCATCTTGGAATTACCTTCTAATACAAGATTGGAAGGGTCATCTAACCTTTTAAAGCCTAAGACTATACATGTGTGTCTATTTTGTGCCATGAGAGTATCTTGGATTTACCTTTCAATAAATCATTGAAATGGTCATCTAACCTCATGAAGCCTAAGACTACGAAAATACATCTATATTGGGCCATCATGAGAGTATCTTGGATTTACCTATCAATAGAACTATGAAAGGATCATCTAACTTTATAAAGCCTAAGACCAGAGAGAGTTCGGAACTTTGCTCTTATTCATATCTTAGTTAAAGTTATAAGTTAATTCTTAGTTGAACTTCCATTTCTTTTCTCATTCTATTCATACAATCAATTAAATCACAGATATCAATCATCTAGACATAATTAACAAAACAAAAATAAAATACATTAATTCACAGTTAAACCAAGAGTTTAATAGCTGAATGATACATAAAGAAGTAAAAAAATGAACTAGAAAGTTATGTCTTTGTTGTCCATTTTTGCTTTCCTTTTATCATCCTTGGTCAGAATAAGCTCACAAATCATGAACAGAACACATTTAGCAATGTTAAGTGAAAAATAAATTGATATAAAATACTGAAAAATAAATAATAAAAAATAATAAAGCAGTATTACTTGTATAGAAAAAATGTGACATGATAAGACAAAGGAAATACTAAAGAAAATAAGAAGAAAGAATGGAAAAGAGTCAGGGACGGGCAAGAAAGATCGAGCGACAGGCATCTAAAAGAAGACCGATGGAAGGAAAGAGGTTTCTTCGATGGCCTATCCCTTGCTTAAGCAACGATTGTCAAAGGGGGTTCTTCCCATCGGTCATCACTAGAACCCAAAAACGATAGGGAAACTCCATAGATGCATGTTCAAAGCACCAATTTCACATTCTTTACATATTTCTTAGCTCAAAGCCACCAAATAACATCAGAATTAGTTCACAAAAAAGGTTTATTAACAAAAAAAAATATAAATTAACCAAATTTACATTTCATCAAAATATGCATGTCATGTTCTTGAAGTCAAAGCATAATCAAGCCATTCGTAATCTAGAATGTTTACCCTCAAAACTAAGATCTTTTAAGAGTGATGAAACTGTAAGTTCTTACCTTGAATTTCACATAATCAGATAAAGAAATCAATGAGAAAAATTACTTTCTCTCTCTGCTTTCTCTAAGAATTCTAAAAATAATGAAAATTGGAGTAAACTACGAAAAGAAATTAATTTATCTTCCTCAATTAAACTCTTTGATGTTTGAAAAACGAATTTTGAAAGAACAAGTGAACAAAGAAGATTTGAATTCTAAGCAAATAGTTTTTGCTCTTCAAAAACCTCTTTTTTTCAAAAAAAAAACCTCCTTTCAAAAAAAAGCCCCCCTTTTTTTGGTTAGAAGTCATCTCGATTTATAGGTATCCTTGCCCTAGAATAATTGGATTTTCAGAAAGATTTGAGGAGAAAAATCAGTAAAAATCCCTAAAATCCTTTAACAAATGCAGGAAATCCGATCTTGGAACCTTAAAATCAAAATTTCAGATTTCCTGCAGAAGAAAATCTAGAAATTCAATATCAGATCATGACTGATGGGTGTTGCTAAAACGAGCGATGGCTGTCACTTGTTAAAATAAACTAAAACGTAATCCTGCCCTTCAACAGTCTGTGTTTCAGGGAGGGGGCGTCCCTTTGAATGACCGACGGGCATCAGTCATTTATTAGTCCATCTCTTCTGAGGCACACCCAGACATGCATCTTTCACGCGAGTGATAGTCGTCGCTCGCTAAATCGTGCCGACGGGTACTGGAGGGAATGACAAGCGTCCTCATCACAGCGGCAAGAGTTGTTCACGAGGGATGACCCATCACGGGGTCCATCCTTCATATGGGATGGGCACCCCAGGCTTAACCGACGGGCATCCCTCTTGAGGGACGGCTATCAATCACCCCAAAATTCAAACTTTTCACCAAAATTCCCCTTTTTTTTCAAATTGGTAATAAAATAAAAGGATTTTTAACTATAAATGAATCCAACATTTGTGAAATTCAATGCAAAAACTTGCAACTTTAGCCCTTCACCTGTGAAATAGGCATAAGTATCCTCATTAGGCAACTCTGATCCAGATTGCCTCAGAACTCGGTGTCTACACTTATGTTCTATAGAACTTAAATCAGATTGTAATGTGCTTATCGGGGTAATGGTTATAAGATTGAATTGAATCGAATCGAAATATTGATTATATTGTGAATGGATAATAAAATGTGAACTGTTGTGCCTATGCTGGGCTGAGTTTGTTTGATTTGCAGGAGGGTACATTTAGTGTGCAGTCATTATGCTGGCTGAATTTTAATCAAATGAATAGTAATTTGGACAATTATAGGTCAATCAACAATTGATCTAAAAATGGTTAATAAGTTTATGAGTTGGTAGTTGTTAATGTAATAGAAAAAAAAAAAAGAGAAAGAAAAAAAATTACTCATCTTTAGCAATAATATGTTATTAGACATACTTCAAACAATCATGGTAATCGCTTAAACAAGCTAGACTTTCCATCGTATGTATAGTATGGTGACATAAGTGTGTCACATATCCACATGTTAATGTATACATATAATTGTGCAAGATTAGCATGTATACATGTATGAACACAATATTAGCACGTATCATCCAAGATGCACACATCAAAACCATAAATGATATAAAAATCACATTTTATAGTTCCATGAAATTTATTTATTTAAATGGTCTATTCACACATATTTAATTTACATGTTCATATCCATATCATATAATCAAATTTAGCATGCGAACTATCCTCCGGTGTGGATAATGGGAACTGAAAGATACCATATAATAGCATCCTTTGAAGATACCTCAGAAGGAATCACTAAAGAGACATAAGTCTCAAGATTGTATTTCTGAACTGAAGATACTGAAATATCAAACTGAAGATACCGAAGTATCAATATGAAAACTCTAATCAATGTCATTAAAGCAGTATCAATAAGACCCATCTATCCACAACTGAGACTGACATAGGCTAGACATAACATATTGATTTCATTTCACAAATATCTAGAATATTTCAGTCACATTCACTAGCAGAATAAAATATGTCATATCATTTTTTAAAAGTATATAAATGTATTTACGTATGCATATAAGCACATACATCTCAATTATAATCTCTTTCAAATCATTAAAACTTTTCAGAAATACGTTTATGCATGTATAAATTCGCATGCGCATTAGAATAGCTTTATATCGAGTCAATTACCTTTTCCATGTAATCATGGATGAGTACTGCATACTTACAAAAGATAAAAAGAATTAACTGAAATAAATATTCACAATTTCAAAATCCAGCAGGCATTCAACAGGCCTTATGATTCACAATTATGTCACTCACCATTATGCCTATCTTATACTGCCAAGCATCAAACATATATTCTCATTTGCAAAAAACTACCATACTAATATGCATATGCACATATGTTTTAAATACCTTTAAATCATAGCATATTTTTCCTTTACTTTCATGATATAGTTATTTACTTTTCACAAGCACATTCTTAAATTACATGTAAATTTGTCTATCATCGGCTTTTATATGCTAAATAAATACTCCATAAACTCAAGGTTTCGAGCATAGATTTGGTCTAGCCATTTCAAATTAATAGTTAACATGAACCTTTAAAATAAGATTAAGGTCATAAACATAAACATATGCACATATGCTTCATATCATGTTTAATAAAGATTACATATTCTTTGAGTAGTCATAAATTTTAGCATAACAATTCTAGACCAATGTATGTGCCCATGCATGCCATTTAAAATCAAACATGGTGGATGTACATAACCATATTGTTCCCAAGTTTATAAAAGCAAGTTTAACATACATGTCCACATCTCCTTTATTATCATCTTATGAAATCATCAAAATCATTGATTTATCAAATATATATACATAAACATAAACTTATATTCATTATATACACATATACTAAACATATACAAGTATATACTTTTCATCCACTTTGTTTATATCAACATCTTCATATACTATTGCAAGTTACATTCCTATTTTCTCATCATATACCTCTAAACATATGGTATACATACATTATATATTAAGTAATATGCTTAGTTCAAGTTTGAGGTTGATTTGTAATAATCATGCTTTTGTAGCAAATAAAGGGCTTTCAATTTGATAGCTTTTACTATTAGGATTAAACTTTATTTTTGACCTTGAAAATACATCATTTAAATATGGTGCTTTTGAAAATTGTTCCTCTATGTCTTATCTTTCCAAAAGATCAAGAATCAAATGATTTGGACGTGTAAAATGGGATTTATGGCTAAAATACTACAAACTGTTCCTAGGTACCTATTCAGAGAAAGAATTGTTGTGTATGTTAGGGATATAATTAGGTAATAAGTTCTTTTAAATTTACTCCATTTTGAGTCTAGTTTCTATTGAAAATAAATTCACCTCAATCGAAGTTCTAGAGAAAAACTTATACCTAAAATACTGTTTGTTGCTCTTAAATCACTCACACCAACATCATCTTCCTTTTAGGTTCGACCCTAAGAGTGCCTCTAAGCTCTGGTCACTCTAAAATTTTTTTCTAGGTCATTTACATGCATATTCAACATTCTAAGTTGTCCTAAGGTGTTACTTTTTCCATATAGTCCAAAAAACCCCTTATGCACCATATACGCATAAATTGGTAAACTGAACACAACTTCAGCTCTAGGTGGAAATTGACCACCAAGACAATCCAATGGTCACAACTCAACATAATTCTAGTAAAAAAATAAATAAAAACTCATATAACAAGCAACTTCATGCCAAAATCCATAGATAGACACATAAATTGAAAATTTCCCATACCTTGCCTATATGGCCAAATCTTGTTCTGTTTAACTTCCTTCTTTCTCCTTGGCCTTATACTTGCTTCATTCCTCCACTAAAACACATTATGAACTCATATCAACCATTTCCTCAATTCATGGCATAATCCCCTTACTTCAAGAACATAAGAAAGATGAAGAAAAAGCTAGAAAAATACTTAAACTTACCTTATGTTGCCTTAATCCTACTAATTCTCCCTTTCTCATTTCTTAATCTTCTTAAGGATGTCAGTGTGGGCGTGTATTTTGAGAGAAAAGATGAAAATTCTAAATTTAGGTTCCTAATGGTTCAGCTACACCATCCTTCTCCCTTTCTTTACACTTTCTTCACCATTCTAGAATATGCATATGTCATTTTCCGATTGGCTATCAATTTTTAACTTTGTATAATTATGATTTCACCCCCAAACCTTATTTTAATCACTTAATTGCATGTAACTTAACTTCATTTACGTACTAGTATATGTCTTTTGTTTATTTATGTAGTTTTATCCTAATTTAAATTAATTACAAAATTGCTCCTTAACCTTTAAACTATTCCCATATATTTCCCTTAGTCATTCTTTAACTTACTTAACCTTCAATATTATTAATCCACCCTAAGCATGTCATAATACTACTAGAGTATATTTTAGGGCCTTACAGATTTCGTGGGCCATTTCCAAATTCATTTGGATTTGAGTATATCCTAGTAGTTGTAAACTATATCGATAAATGGGGTTAAAGTGGTAGCCACTAGGACATGTGATGCCAAAATTGTCTTAGAATTCCTTAAGCGGAACATATTTACTCAAGTTAGAGCCCCAAGAGCCATTATTAGTAATGGTGGTTCACATTTTGTCAATCACCAAATTAAGACCTTATTAAGGAAATTTGGAGTAAGAAACAAAGTTACTACTCTTTCTTATGCTCAAGCCAATGTCCAAGTAGAGGTTTCCAATAGAGAACTTAAGGTTATTCTTAAGAAAATAGTCAATTCCTCTCAAAAGAACTAGTTACTAAAATTAGACAATGCTTTATGGGCTTATAGAACAGCATATAAAACACCTATTGGCATGTCCCCATTTCATTTAGTTTTTGGCAAAGCATGTCATTTATTTATAGAACTAGAACATCATGCTTATTTGGCAACTAAATTAATTAACTTTGATCTTAAAAGTGTTAGTGAAATTCAATTACTACAGGTTAATAAGCTTGAAGACATGTGATTTTGGTCCTACTAGAATGCGGAGAAGTACAAAGCAAAAACGAAGAGATGGCATAACAACAAATTGCATCCCAAGGAGTTTGTTCCAAGAATAAAGGTATTGCTCTAAAGCAGTCATTTATGACTATTTCCAAGCAAATTAAACTCTCGATGGTTTGGACTATTAGTGTAACACCCCCTAACCACCTGTAGAGATTTACTATAATGACTATGGAGTGTTACAACACAAACATATGCACATAAAACATTTTTTTTTTTACAAACAAAATTCCAAATTAATAATTTATTTCAATATCACATTTAGATTACAAACCGAGAATCCATGCCTTGCATTACAACACTTATAGTCTTTCCTTATTATTCACTTTACAAAATGTAACTTTCTTAATACAAAAACTTAGTCTCCTTACAAATTTCTAACTATAGTTACACATCCTATAATATTACAAATATTATACATTTATTGTGGTTCCTAATGTGTTGGCCGTTGGCGATGCATGACTGTCTTTCCAAAACACTATCTTCAGATACCTGCATGGATTAAACATCCATGCTAAGCGATAACGCTTAGTGGGGAACATAATACAATATACAATAGCATAATGTTCAAGTATACTCATAAAGCATTTTATAAGCACAACAAGGTTCATGATATCTATCATGCTTCGTACTTACTATTTATAGGCCTACACGTTGGATATTCACATTATCACTTATTCTTCACATGCACATCGCATTCTTATCCGTATTTATATACACAAGATTATGATTTCTTAATTATTATCATAAAGATATTTTATTGCAATAATAAAAGAATCGTAAAATTTCAATATTTTAGAATCAATAAATGCACATATATATAGATGATCCAAGTACATATCATAGTATGACAATCATGTCACACCCCGTTTGCCCCCTAGTAGTATGAGCTTATTTGTGTGTGCATGCATTGTGTGTTTTGGGCATGTCATAAGGGTATTTTGGGTAAAATGTATGTTTTAAAGGTTTTATTAGCCTATGGATGCATTTATGGCATTAGAGTGTGAATTAGTTGGGTTGCATTTGAGTGTATTACTCACATGGTGTTAGGGTATGAGTAGTTGAGTTGTAGTTGTGTGCTTTATTCACATATTAGTAGGGTGCGCATTAGTTGGGAGATCATTGTGTGTGATGCATGTAGGTCATTTTGGTGTGAGTGATTAATCTCCACCAATAGGGAGATGACACTTGTCTAGGGTTAGGAAAAGAAAAAGAAAAAGAAAGAGCAAAAGGAAAGAGGCAGAACTCCTCTTCATTCCCGTTATCCCTCTTTCCCACTCTCTTTCTTCCTTTTCTCTTCTTTAGAAACCCTAGCCTTGATTTAAGTTACTGTTGGTGGAAATTACTCATCTCCTTGCATTCCTTTGGTAAGTCATTGTATTTTCCATCTTGTTTTCCCTTTTGCTCATCTTCTTCTTCTTGATTTATGGGTTTAGATTTAACTTAGGGTTTGTATTTTGGGTGTCCTTTGATGTGTTGTGCTTAGCTGAGCCTCCTTGTGATCCCAAGGGAAAAGAGAAGGCTGGGAGTAGTGGAACCAATTGATTGAAGCTAGGATTACAGGTTTGGGAATATTCTGCATTTTGATATTTTGTGAATGGTTGTGAAAGGTTGATTTATTTTGCTAGAAATTTTATGGGTAATGAGTTGCATGTTGATATAACTATTATGAGTTTGATTTGGTGCATTTTGTGCTTCTGAATATGGGTGTGATAAAACCAATGTTGATGAGAGTGAGTTACTGTCATTTTTTTGGGGTTCTGGAATTTTTGCATCTGTTGATTAAGTTAATCTATGTTTTGAGTGGGTTGTTGTTGAAAGAGGTGTTTCTATACTGTTTTACGTGGGTTTTAGGTGGGTTTTAGGTGCTGGAAGAGTGTAATTTCAGCTAAAAATTGAATTGGGTTTAAGATGAGATAATTTTCTAGGAATTCTGGGTTCTGAATGAATTTCACGACGTTAGGGTTTTGAAAAATTGGAAAATTACGTCAGTTGGCTTTTCCGTGATTTCGTTTCCTTTGTTTGCTATGTGTGTGCTTGTCCTAGTCGTGCTTGGGTGTGTGAGTCGTTTCCATCTTCCTCTTTTCCTTCTCTTTTATGCCATCTGAGGGAGCAGTGTGAGAGCCAGAGCACGAGTCGTGTTCTAGAGCATGAGACGTGCTCTACCAGAGAGCATGAGCACGAGTAGTGCTCAAGAGCACGACCCGTGCTCATGCCTGAGCGACTCAGTACGAGTCGTGCTCCTCAGCACGACTCGTGTCCCTCAAGGCTCCTGTTTCTCCTATTTTCTTCAAACTTAAATGTGTGTTTTTAATTCCTCTTTCTTCTGTTTTGAGTTCTTTAGTCCTCATTTATGTGTTTTTAATGTGTAAATGATATAATGGGTATTTTAACTTTGCCAAATAATAAGTAATGTATATGATATTGCTTGTTATAGGTTGTTGAATGATATTGGGTTATGCATGTCTTATTTATGATTCATTGATATGAATATGAGTATAATTATGTATTACGCTTGGAAACATGATTTGAATGATGCATAACCTGCTAGAGTCAAGTAAGTGGATAGTTAGGCATGCCTAATAGAATTTTAAGCTGCAGCCTCAGTTTCGTTTGGACCCCGATCAGGTCCCCGTTTGGTTCCTCGCGAACCCCTCAGTATTTGGATCTTGTTAAAGGTCCCCTCAGTAAAATGTTTTGTAATTGATAAAGTGAAATGGTTTTTGATTCGTACCCGTAAGGTACTATCAGTATTCGATTCGTACCCGTAAGGTACTGTCAGTATTCGATTCGTACCCGTAAGGTACTGTCTGTATACTCATTATCCACTATTGTGAGTCAGCAGGTGTTCTGTTCGCTTTAGTTTGCTCCAATGTGATTATACGAATGTGATATCCGAATGAGTATGATAATGAGATGAATGATCAGTTAATGTAACTATGAATGTGAGTATGGATGTGAGCTTATGTTATCGAAAGTATGGCTTTTATATGCAAGAATGTATAGTTACTTGCTATGATTATCTGCATTTACCATTGTGAATGTGTTATGCCTCGACGACCATTGTGAATGGCCGTCCATACTACTTGTGTGTTTCCCCACTAAGCGTTTATCGCTTAGCACGGTGTTTTATCCGTGCAGGTGCGGAGGATGGTGTTCTTTTGGGAGAGTTGTCGCCAGTCAAGTCAACACAGAGGAATTAGTGTTAGGGCTTTATTTTTGATAGCATGTTGATTCTTTTGTATCGGAACTCTCTTTATACCATTATTTTGTAAAGCTTCCGCATTTATATACTTTTGGGATATGTAATTATCTTATTCTGACTTTTGATCAGAACATTTTTGTAACGAATTTTGCTATTGTAATGATGGATCATTCTGATGCTTATGAAGGTTTTAATTTCCATGTAATGATGTATGGTTATTATGTATGAATGTATGCTTTGTATCTTCATCTGCTTGGGGACACACCCGGCTCATACGGCTTCTCACTCCTTGAGGATGGGTACGCCTACGTATGGGTAGAGGGTGCTACAAATCACCTTTCTGTTACACTATCTCATGGCTTTCACATGCTCATTACAATCGCACACAATAGTTTGTCACATAATTTAAATTCACTCAATTAGTTCACATATTTATTTAAACCTTGCCTACAACTCAAAGACGCGGATAACGGGTATCGCATTGCTACCCAGAGGGTACAATAATCACATTGGTATCAGTGGATACCTCACATTCGCATTGGTACCCTAAGGTATAGAAATATCAACATAATCAATAATTTTGCATTGAATAATCCATTAAGGATTCAAATAGCGTTTTGATTCCCAAGGAATCGGACACATTGGGCTGCTGCACTTAGACCATATAGGCATGCCTATCTATCCACTACTTGACTCGCAGGCTATATTATCATTCCAGTTATTCATATTATTCCATTTCAAATGTATATATATATATACAATAATAGTATGGCTCACTTCACAATTATTTCACAAGCATAACGCAATAATTAATCTCATAAACATGTTCTCTTTACATATAATTATGAATTACTTGGTCAATTGAAGTTCTCAAGAAGTCCTTTAAAACATTTAAAAGTGTCGCGCTCGCGGCAGAACATCACCTATGCCTCTGTCGCGCTCGCGACAGAATCTCACACCTCACACTTCATCCTTTAATTCATACACATTGCTTATACATTTAATTAGGCACACATACTCACCCGATTGCTACACTATTGGTCTCCTTATAAATAAGAATTCATAAGTTCAAAACATTAAATCACATTTATCATTATCATAATATATAATTACTCATATATCCACATGAACCAATATAATATCATTAAATATCTTGCATATTAATACATTCTAGTAACATCTATATCAATTAATGAATCATATAATAGTGCTAGGCAAATGCTTCAATCACACATTCATTGAACATATGGCCATACTCTCACACATCTCATTCACTTCAATCATACCTATATTTTCCTCATATACAATCCAACCTCATTACACACCTACATATGGTTCATATTCTCATTAAGCAAACTCATTCCATTTACTATCCTTCACATGTGTATAACTTAATGTCAACTTATAATTATGCCTACTTGTTCATACTACACATGCTTATATAGATTAATGCATCATAATCCTCAAATGTCATTTAACTTAACTAAATTCTATTTCATATAATTATACATTATTAGTTCATTAGCTTGCTACTAATCTTAATCATATTCTTGTGTATTTTCCCAGTGATAACTATTCTTATAATCATTTAATAATCCTAAACATGCATTGGATAGACCTCGAAATGTTTTGGTGTAATACGGGTTAAATTCGGGAAGAAAAACACATAAAAATATACAAATTAGATGAGGGTAGAGGTGGATAATTGATTCATGCCAACCATGGGCTCCAAAATGAGAAGAAAATCCTTCATATAACTTGTTCTGTCATGCTCGCAACCTCTATCACTCTCACGATAGTAGCCTCCATCAGATGTCCTATAAGACTGCTTTTCATCTCAAACTTGTATAGCCTAAACCAATGTCTAAACCTCATTTTTAGGAAAAATGTCCTTCTTAACAATTGTTCCTTAGGATGTTAAGTTTCACATGGGACAAGTTTCAGGTCCTTCTTAACAATTCTGATGAACCCGCCAGAATAGGGACACCTATTTTTTTTTCACTTTTTGGGACACTTAGAGCTAGAATTAACTCAACCATATTTCTAAGACATTTTTATCCGTGGATCTTAGGTTTCAGCTCCATTTTAAAGCAACCAATTTGGATTATTAAAACTCAATCTATGGGTAAAACAGTCACTAAAGGTCAAGGGAGACCTACACAAAACCTACCCTGTAGGCACATTTTTTCCTACTTCATACACATGACTTCTAAAAACTTTAATGGCATTTTTATCCAACATGCTCTACTAACAATTTATTCATATATGTGCTAACTTATAATTGACACAAATTAGATAACATTTAGACTCAAATTCAAGGAGTTGTGGTCAAGTAAACATGACTTGTCCCAAGACCCTCCTACAGAACTCTAGTTACACTTTGAGCACAATTTTGAGGACCTTAAAGGCCTCAAACACCAAAACTATCTTAACAACATTTGAAAGCATGAAAATGATAATTTCATATCAATAGGTCACATTCACATTAGACTTGAACAACACACACTTAAACACCATGACAACTCAAATAGGTCTAATAAATCTCAAACCATATTTTACACTTCTAGTTCATTAGCCACAACTAACCTATTTAACACCTTATTTTCTTCAGATTCCAACTACATATTCATAACTCAATTATGCATACTATGGCACTTACCATCTTTCAACAGATTCTTCCATTCACATAAACACATCAATTCATGGATTCATTAAAAATTAGGGTTCAGTCCTTGGTTAACAAAACTCATGGCATTCATTAACACTCCACATGTTCAATTCTTCAATTCAACACATCTCATAATATAATTTACACACTTTAAGTACACAAACAGTCAATTAACACACATAAGTAATTAGTTCCCAAACCTCTCTATCCTTTGCTCCAATTGCTCACTTGACACAAGGTTCTCCAATTTTCTCTCTATCCTTAGCTTGGCTAGGTTCAATCTCTTCATTTATCACCCATATTCCAGAATTTGCAACAAGAAACTAAAGCCAACTCAATCATAATACCAACAAGAAAAGAGGTAAAAAGAGATGGGAATCCGATTTACTCACCTTACTAATTAAAAACCCCAACTCTACAAAATAATTTCTTGGTCAATTAACAGAAATTATGGGCTCATGGTTTGAAAGAATTGTAATTCAAAAGAAAGAAGAAAGTGAAGAATAGAATTTTGGAGAGAAGCCAATCGAATAACACATGCAAAAATGGTGCCATCTCTCTTTTCCATAGGTTTATATTGCATGTAAACTCAAAGTTGGCTACACAAGGAGAACACACGTGGAATACAGTAGTTTCTCCTTAATCCCACTTAAGCAAATCTGTATTTAATTAGTCCCAATTATCTATTAATTAATCTTGATTAACATTATCTTGCACTTTTACCAATAAACCACTTAAACTATCTTTAGTTATTCAATTAAGTCCTTCCTTTTATTTCGATTTAGTCCACATCACAAATTAGTACACACACACCTCCTCAATTAAGCCAATTAAACCAATTACTACCAAGGTGTAATTCAGACCATTACAATTAGAGGTAGTGGACATCACGGATTTTGGAGTGGTGACCATCCGAGACCCAAAAAATGGCCAAGTGCAAAAAGTGAATAGCCACAAACTGAAGCAATATTTATCTGGGCCTTATCATACCGTTGCCTCAATTCTCATTTTACATGATGAATGAGAAAACTAGAGAAGTCGAGCTGCGACTTCGGATTAAAAACCAAAACTATTTCTCTTCTGGCCTTCTTCTAGTGTGTGTTTTATTTTGTTTGTTTTTTGGTTAGTTTTTTTAGCATCTTTTGTCTTCATCAATCTTGTGGTATATAACTGTGTTAAATGGGTGTTTACTTTGTGTTACTGATGGAGTTGCATTTTATTTATATTTTTAGGTCTTTTGTGCAAAGTTTGAAATTGGAAAATTTTATGTTTCATGTATCTGACACAACTTTTAGTATCCTCATGTGAACCAATTAAATTGACTTACAGTAGCAACAAGCACTTTTGACGTGGTTGCTATGGAAGTTGTGCTAGTCGTGGCCCATTTACAACTTAGTTCCAGCAAGTAATTGCCCTTTTGATATAGTTGTCATAATAATGGTAATAGCCATGACCCTTTTTCAATTGAAGTCCAATAGTTGTGCTGCCCTTTTAATATAGTTATAAGGTACATTGTAACATCCGTGACCTTTTTAAGTAGGATCTAGTAGCTGTATCACATTAATGGCATGGTTGTCAGAGACGTTGTTACAGCCATGACCCCCATCTAGTTTTGCCACTTAAAAAGTAGGGCACTATTTGTTTTTACAATATTTTGCTTCCGGTTGTTTTCTTCCTTTGTTGCCTCCCTTGTGTTCTTAGGTGTGTATTTATTTCATTGAGGGCATAAATTGATTTGCTATTTTGCATTCTTCCATCTCTATTCCATCAAGGTAAGTATAATTTCTTCTTCAAATACATTTAAATTGTAGCTTTCCACATTTTTCTTAAGGTTCCTAAAGCACTTTATTGTGCTTCTTTTTTCACATATTTGTTAAACATTCATGCTTATTTCTTTACTTTACACTTTTTTGGTTATTGTGGTGCTTCATTTATGTTCTTCTCTGTATCTAAATTTTATGCCCACCACCTATTCAATAAGATGCCTAAATGCATTACTTAGAGTTATTCCTCAGTTTTACATGCATTTTTCTCCATTGATTTTGTTTCCTTTTACATATCTAGCTTATTTTTCAACATGTTTAACTTATCTACAATTCCAATGAGTAATTTTTCACACATATATCTTTTATCCCATGTTAATATACTCTTGGATTATTTTTAATACACTTCTTCACATTGCTTTTCTTTCTTTCTTAGCAATCTCACTGGTACTTCATATTGTTGGCTGTGTTCCAATCAATGCCTGTTTTTCCACTTATTGCTCATGGTTAATACTATATGAGTAATTGATTGTTATTTCTATTTTGCTTAATGCCTTGTTTGCTCTATATTTTCCTTCTATTTGTTTATAATTTTGTCTTCTGTAGATATGGCACCAAAGCAAGCACGACATGACCAAGCCTCAACATTTTGACCTTCTGGATCTTCTTCTCGTTCTGCTAGAGCATGTGACACTACTACTCCAGCACTTACACCTGTGCATGTCCAAGACTAGGTTTTGCCTATGGATAGGCATGCTTAACGAGTGTTTTCCTAAGTGGAGTATGTTCCTTCTACCTGTCTAGATTTTGAGCTTCTTGGTCAATTAGGTGTCCAGGAAGAAATTAAGGATATGATTAACAATATCAAATGGATGGAGTTAATCACCGAACAAGAAGAGGGTGTACCTCGACCTCACTAGGGATTTCTTAGCAAATGTGAAGTGTATCATTGATATCCATAACAAGGAAGACCTTGGTTTGGTTACTTTCACTTTGAATAAGAAGGAATACAGGATGAGCTTCAACCAGTTTAGTGAAGCTTTGGGGTTTCTACTTGATGCAAAGTGTTACATCCCGAAAGTGATCGAAATGTGAACTGGCAAATTGCTTCAGACCCTACTCTTCTGACACAGTATATCGCAAGCTAGTCAAAGGCATATCACTTGGCCAACCATGCACTCATCATTATCCACTAATTTTTTGCCTTGTCTTTCTTTGGCCATACTGAATTCGCTGGTTAAGTTAGTCAAGCCTAGTTGTTATTTTTGGTGTGCATCCTAAAAGGCTTAAGGTTAAATTGTTCATATTACCTTTGGAAGATGTTTGAGGAGCTCTAAGGTAGTCCAACTAAGACCAAAAAGATTGCCATTAGGGCATTAGCCACTATATTCTCTAAGGTAGTTGGGCAGACAAACTGAAGAGCGGATGTCAGACCCTATCCAGTCATTGAGCTCAAAATGCTGAAGTACATGAAGCTGGTTACAAAAACCATGGAGCAAGAGTGTGGCATACGACTAACAACTCAAGTAGAATATTTACACCTTTTGGATGGTTGATGGATCCCTACCTCTTGCCTCGCCTTTTGAGGATGCAGAAGAAGCCGGACCTATTGATGCCCCTACATAGCTATTTTCACGACAATTGGCTTAGTTCATGACTCATATAGAGACGCTCACCACCCACTATATGGAGACTCATTCTCATATGTAGCAGCTTATTAGATATCTATAGCGTGCTCAAGAGGATAGGGCGCGGATTTTAACCAGGCTTGAGTATATGAAAAGCTGTGATGAGGAGCAACACCGTCGATTAGAGAGAATGGAGGCTTTTTTGATCTAGCAACTAGAAGGCAAGCCACTATCATTGCACTATATTAGAGCACCTGCCACCACCACCACCCCCACCATAATGATTATCGAAGGAGTTCTTTATTAGAATTTTTTTATACATTATCAGTTTTTGAGTCCAAACTGTTTTGTGTGCTGAGGATAGCAACACTTAAGTCTGGGGTGGCCAGTGCATGTTTTTGTGTTATTTCACATTTTGGGAAGGTAATTTTGTTTAAGATGATGATATTGCCACATTGTTTATGTTTTTCTTTATATTTACTTTATATTTCAATAGTTTTAGTTAGGATTTTGGATAGTTTTCGCTTTTTGTTTACATAGTAATAGTAGTAAGTTTTACTTCTTGCTTTATCTTATTTAGAGTTTATTTCGATTTTCAATAATTACTTTCTTATCTTAGTTCACCCTCTGTTTTTCTCAAATTGAATAATTCTGAACTTTACTTTAGAACTGTGTGTTTAGAACATATAAGTGACAATAGAGTGAATTGCATGTTTGATGGGTTTTTATTCAATTTGTTTCCAAATAAGGGCAATACATGTGTGTTTTCAGAAATTTTATACACTATTGCCTGTTTTATAAATTGATTAAAAACAAGTGCATATAGAGAATCAAGTGGAAATCATATTAAGAATGCTAGAACCTTCCTCATTACCCTTCAAATCGACCCAAACGATCAAGACATGATTGTGGAAGTGATTTAGGCAGCCCTTATCGGATTATTAATTTAAATTACTTTTTCTTGTCTTTAATTCAATTGTCTATTGCTAGCCCCTATAGCTATATTTTGTATGCTAAATGCATACTCAAGAATTTATTGTTACATACATCATAACTTACCATATAACCTAAAAATGTTTTTGCCTCCCCTTCTAAAAAGTTGGCCACTCTAGGATGGGACGGATTGTCATTTGAGGGTAGAAGGTTAGGTTGAGTATTTTTTTTTTTTTTTTGATCTTAGGAAATCAAATTTATAGGGTTGATTTTTAGGTGTGATGGTAGATGGTTATCATTTTTTTATTAATGAATAGTGTGTCGATTGCCATTTAATGCGTTTAATTCTTATGATCAAGTCTATAATTGTGCTAATTTTGAAAATAAGATAATATGAAAAGACCTAAGTATCTTTGAAATCTTTATTAAGTTTACATTTATGAGCAAATTTGACAAGTTTAGGGCACTAGGTTTTGATAGAAAAATTTGCCATGCAATTATTTTGAATATGTGAAGAATAACACATTTGTCTTAGCTCATAAATGATGAGGCATTTTAAGAAAGGATTTGGCTTAATTGTTTTTTATTATAGCTTGTATTGTTGAGTTTTGTAGGAAAAATCAAACTTTTTTAGAAATCAACTGAGTCTAATGGAATTTAGGTGGGAATTAGTGTTATAAAGTTGGGTAGTTATATTTTTTATCTAAGTTGTGAATGCTCTTTTTTTGTGGACCTTATCATTTCTTGAAAGCCAATTACCTTATCCTGACATTATAACCAAAATGTAAGACCTAATGATATGAGATTGTGTCTTGTGTCGTTTAGTAGAGATGACCTTTATGGTTTCGTTACCAAAAGAGAGGCCTATGGCGTATCTTGAGTTTCAAGCAAAAAATTGTTAGTGCATTTATGTACTAGATTCCTTACTTGATTGTTGAATTGTGTTGGATGTTTCGTTTTGAAAATTTTGAACTAAAAGTTTTGGCCTAGCACACACATATGAAAACTTATTTTTATGCTTCTATGTTAAACCCCTTTGGATTAGAAAACTTCATTAAATTGCATTCGTTGAGTGTTGCCTATATGATTTTGAATTCAATTCTGAAATAGAGTATGAAAGTTTCGAGATTGGTTTTAGTCACAATTATGAGGACGGGAAAAAACTAAATTTGGGGTTATTAATAAGTTAAAATTTATATTCCCTTTTGAATTATTTTTCCTTAAGTTTTAAGCTTATTTAGTTTACCGTTATGTGTTTTTAGTTAGAAATAATTGATTTAAGGTTTAAAATTGAATTTTGGTTGATTGACCTTGTTTTTTAAGAAAATTTAAGCAACACGGCTGTTAAGAAATCTATGACAGCCATGAGATTTAGCAAGTCAGACAAAAGCTAGAAGAATATATGACACGACTGTCAGGAAGTTTGTGACAAGGGTGAGATAATTTCAACAAGGAACAGAACCTGTAGAAGATTTCACATAGCTATCAAGAATTCTCACATAGCTATTATGACATCTGTGACAGTTGTGACCTCAGCCAAATAGGCTCTTTTCTAAGAAATCATAGGTGTCACATCTACGTGACAGTTGTGTGACAGTCGGACTCTATATAGCAAAAAAATTAGTTTTAGATGGGTCTTTTGTTCTTTTATCAAATTTTCAGTTATACTTTCCATTTTCTCTGTAATTTCTTTCTTTTTCTTTAGTTTCAATTATACTTTCCATTTTCTCTGTAATTTCTTTCTTTTTCTTTAGTTTTCTTACAATCTCATTGTAACACCCCTTACCCGTACGTAGTAAATCATACCGTGCACCGGTGGTCCACGACGACGGTCAAGGGCATTACCGAAGCAAACATGTAAAACTTATAAATCTTTAAGCTAAAATATGAGTTATAAAATTTCTTTCGTTTTCAAAAACACATTATAATTAACTATAAACTCATTATACAATCCCATTAAATAGTATACTTCTTCAGAATTCACTATAGATAGATCATTTACATAACCAATATGACTTTTACAAATACTTATAATTTAAAGCTGCAAAACTTGCATACATTTCGAAGACTATACAAATCCTACCCTAAAATCTCTTCATAATCTTGCATTGGCCTAGACTGCTGCGGAAAGACTCTCGAACGATTCGATTAATAGTACCTACACGGATTAAAAGAAAATCCGTGCTAAGCATAAAGCTTAGTGGGAAACACACCCGTCAAATAAGTTCAAAGAAAACCATAATGTAGAAAAAATATAATTATATCGTTTATCACAAATTAGATACTTTTAAGGAGAATATCAAAATAGTCACTTACTTTGCATATCAGCGTTAACAATTCAATTATACAAATACACACCTTTTCACATCTTGTACATGTCACTTTGTGCACTTATTCACTTTCCTTTCGGTTTCCACAATTCATTTCACACATCTTGCCTAGCAGTTGCATTATCATGTAATTTATCCAATTAACAAAGATTACAATAACAAAATACATACTTTCATACAAGTCTTCACATATATTCATCAATTCATAACTTACTGTTTGATTCACATACTCTTATTCATTTAATGCCTGCTAAGTCAAAGGGGTGGATAACGAGTACGCGTAGATACCCAAATGTATTAACATTATTCTCATAACACATAGATACTCGAGGGTATCAAAACAATCTTTTAATTTTGTTCTAAAATCATTTTCGCGTAGATTCGGTACATAGGGATCACGAAGATCCAGTCGGGGGACCTGATTAGGGTCCAAATCATTCGGTAGCTGCAGCAGCAGTAACTCTATTAGGCATGTCTAACTATCCATGACTTGACTAACGCAGGCTAACACATACTTGTTTCCATTAATAATGTTCATGCTATAATTTAATACGTTTTTCTAGAAGCACATACTCTTATTATAATCGCATAGTAATCCTATGCATAATTTATTCATAAATTAAAGCAATGGTTAACATAAAATATAACAATCCATAACCTTTAATGACGATCACATTTTAATTTAAATACATGCTCAACAATTTATTTCAACGATAATTTGTATGGTACAGCATATCTTAGTTTATACACTATGTAATATGTAAGTCACAAGTCAAACCCATGTCAAATAGCTCCATTAAAACACATTCATTGCATAGCAAAGAATCGCGCTCGCGACCTTAGTCGCGACCACGACAGATAGTTAAATAGCCTCTGTTGCGATCGCGACAGAACCACGCATCACATTCCAATACACATATCTCAGACTATTCAATCTATTAGGAATCATTTATTATTTAGACGATCATATAAAAACATTTGAGGTACAAAATATTCCTTTTAATTTTAGTTTAAGACACACCTAAAACAATCACTTAATTTCATCTTAATCCCACATACAAATTTTAAACTGTCAATTATCTTACTCAAAACTTGAGTCATAAATAGCTCTATAAACTTATAAATCGATACATACCTATCACATTTATTTTTAACAAGTATCCAGGTGTCTAACAGAATTCAGTTGAAACACTATCTTTTATGTCTGAACACGTCTCAGTGCTTTGGTTCGGACTTGGAAGAATATCCCAAGCTTCCTACGTATCCCAAAGAGTTGAGAATCAGAACCCTGTAGTTCTACAAGATCAAAGTACAGTTCGTAGAGTTTTGTCTCCAATTTCTTAATAGAATTTAGATCGGGTTAATGTTGAACGAATTCAAAGGTGTTCGACTCATTAGACTTTGAAATACCTTAGTCATTATTCTTATTTACAAACTTAGTCTCTTACATTCCTAAGTGATATCTATTTATTTACTCTTTTACAAACTCTAAACATATGATGAATATGTCTCATGAAGTTCGGGTGTATTTCGGAAGAGAAAACATCATAAAATATACAAACTAGAAGAGGGTAAACATAGGCAAGGGTTCCAACCAACCAAAAGGTTGCAAAGAAGGAGAAAAACACTTGTTAAGCAGATTCTGTCGCGCTCACGACAGAAGCTCGCTTCAGGTTCTTCATTAAGATAAGTCACAAGACTGCTTTCTGCTTCAAACTTCAACCGCATAAACCGACCTCAAAAGCTCATTTTTAGACCAAATTACCTTCTTAACAAATGATTCTTAGGATGTTCTATTTAATATAGAACAAGTCTCATGTCGTTTAGACACCTAAATCATCAGATATGATCAAAACAACCTATATTGCTCCCCTGAACCCAGCTAGAGAAGATACCTCTACTTCATGACCATTTTTTGGACACTTAGAGCTAAAATTAGCCCAAGCTTATTTCTATGAAATTTGTAGTAATATGTCTTAAATTTCAAACAGTACTTATCTCATATAATTTAGAATCCTAAAACTCCCAATAAATCCTAATAACCAAAGAAGGGTCAAATGCTTTCTAACACAGTTTTCACCCAAAAATCCTATTCACATGCACAGCTTAACAATCTAAAGCAACACTCACTACCATCATCATATAACATTATCAAAACATTCAAATAACTTATATAACACATAAACATAGTCAAATTCACGTATATAACTAAAGAGTTTCCAAACCTCACTTCCTTTGCTCCTTTTAGTTCACTTGGTTGCACTCTCCTACTCCCATACTCTTTCATGATCATAATCATCAAATTTCCTCATCAAACCCACAAAATTACATGTTAGCATACCTACTAACCATAATTACCATATAAATTTTAAATCCCACAATTAGAGAAGAAGAAGAAGAGATGTAACTACACAACTTACCTTTTTAACTTTATTTAGGCACTTGAATTTCAAAACACCCATTTGGGGAGTATAATCAAAAGAGGGAGAGAGAAGAAATTTTAAGAGATTAGAAGAGGAAAGATTGCTTCATTCTTTTTCCCTTATGGCCGGCCAAAAGTGGCCTAAGAAAACAGCCAAAATTGCTTAAAGAGGCCACCTGCCAACACCTATCTCTATTGCCACATGTCACCACTCTATTGGTCCAAAGTTGATATTTTATGTCAGACATATCTTTTAATCCCTTTCCTTACTTCTTTTCCCTCAATTGGCATTTCACTTTTCTATTACATACATTGGCCCACATGATTTAACTAATTCATCCAATTTAATCCTTAATTACAAAATGACTGACATACCCTTACCTTACATAAACAAAATCGGTCACGTCGTTTATTACAATTAATCACTTCCATCATCCAATTAAACATTTTTAATCACCAAAATAATTCTTTTCATGTCATTTAAGGCACGACGGTATAACTTTCCAATTTACCAAAACTTGTCGAAACCTTCGAATTAATGACTGTTGCGTCCTTTTTAACACTTCCGTCCCTAGCTCTAGCATATTCGGTTTCCGTTACACCCTGAACTTACCCTAATCCGACTAGGGTGTATTCGGGGTGTTACACTCATTTACTTTTTGTAAGTATTTTTCTTAAATAGCTATACATTATTCTTCTTTATTCATAGATTCTAGGGTTTTACCTTGAAACTCTAGATTTACCATTTGTTCTTCAACTTTTAGAGGAGAGATCTGAGGGATTGTTGAATATTTGAAATTCTAGAGGATCATCTATGAGTATTTCATAGAATGAATAGTGAGTAATCTCTTTACTATTAAAGGATTTTTTTATCCCTCTATTTTAATGTAAAGACTTCTAGATTTCAATATAATCTCATTTATTCTTATCTCTTAATTTTAATCTCTACATGTTTATGATTGTTGAATCTTGGTTTTGTTGTATCGGAATGATGGCTAATCTTAGATCTAATTAGTTGTTATTACATGTATATGCTTTATTCTTATTTTTTTTTTTGCATTTTAATTTCTTAATGTTACCAGAATGGTGGTATTGATTTTTAGGTGTTGAGTTATTTGGTTTAGGAGTGTATGAGAGATTAGATTGGTTCTTGGAAAAATTTTGGTCGTGTCTATAGTGGGCTTGGATGTTTGGATAAAAAATCAGTATGGGAAGTGGCACAATAATGGGTTTCAAGTTGGGTTTGAATTTGTTGAAATGGGCTTGAGTCATGAATAGGGAAAAGAGAATGGGTAGTGGTATAAGACTAGAAATATCTTTTGTGTTTAAGTCCAGTGGGCTGAATGCGGAGATGAAGTAACTGATAGAGACCATCAAAACCAAGCACGAGATCTTTTCCAGGAAGGTCTAATCCAAGTACATGTAATCAAACAGAACAACCAGGAAATAGCTGGATTTTGATAGGCTGTTTGGTTTTTAGTTTGATGGTTAGGACACCCTAGTTTGCTACTTGGAAATGTTAGGTGGGTTTCCAAAAAGAGGGAGGAAGGATTTTTGGATTGAGGATGGTGTTATGTGCCCCAGTAATAATAAAGGCAATGATTGATAGGATTTTCAATTTTGTCAGGAAAAATCTTTGCTGGGACCAAAGGAATAGGATGAGCAGATGAAATGGTTCTGAGGATAACTTCTGGTTCAGGTGTAGACAGATATTCTAAGGCAGCAATATCAGTCATTAGTTCATCTTCAGAATTCTCATCATCTTCAGAATCCTCTCCAAAATTAGAGTACTGAACTGCAAAGAGAGGGTATGGATCTGCCTCATCAGCAATAGAAAAAAGTGATTCAACATCATCTTCTTGAAGATTAACAGGGGAAACTTGCTGGATTTGTTGAATCAATCTTTGAGACTTCCTTCGATTAAGACATGCCTTAGCAAAATGACCTTTTTGGCCACAAACAAAACATCGATCTCCTTTTGGCTTGGATCTTTTTCGATGAAAGAATCGGATCTTCGTATGTTTCTAATGGAAACGGAACCGATGAAATCTCTTGGAAAATTGAGACTTTTCATGAGGGTAATAGGAACATTCCTTTTTAGGGAAACACTTAATTTCCAGATCTAGTCTTTTGCAAGCTGCTTTAAGTTGAGGATCCTTTCCTTTTTTGAGAGTATCCTTGATCAATTTCTGAGAAGTACAATGGCGATCAAGAGCCATGAGGACTTTTTGATATATCTTACCAAGGGAAAGGGAGTTGATCTGGACTCCTTGTTCTCGAAGATAGAACATAGTACTGGCAGCTAACTGTTCTGGAATGGATGACAAGAATCCTTATTTAAGATTTGGATCATTGGCACTATTAACCATATAAAAGATTTTTGACATTCTTTTATAATGCTTGTTAAGATCCTTTCGAAGAAGAGAACATCACTTCATTTTGAAAAAATCAACACGAGCAGTGTCTTCAAAGTCAGATGTATTATATAGGAATTCAGAATGATTTTTTTGCAACACATAAGCAATGGACTCAGATCTAACGAGCTGAAGTTTTGAATAATCATCTAGACGGGTAAACCAATCCCGTAATCTGCCAGTAAAGTGGGAAGTAAATTCATGCAAGATTAGCTCCAATGTAGTAATATCAGGACATTTTGTTTAGAGTTCAATCCAAGCAAAGAATTCTTGTATGCGATCTCTCCATTTGTGTCGAGGAATATCCTCAAATTAGAACCAAGGCCCATTTGATGATTTAGAGGTCTGGATTGGAACACTTTCAGCCATATCATCAAGTTCTTTAGCCTAATATGTAGTGCTTTCCTCAAGAGGATCTATAGGAGGATCAGCCATGAAAATTAAAAAAGGCTTTGGGTCTATTCGTCCTTTGAGACACTAGACTCATCATCAGATGAACTATCAAAATTTTCAATGGTGACAGATGAGATAGTAGGAATTATGTGCAGAGCCTTTTGCTTTAAAGTGTGAACGAGTGGATTGGGTGGTTGAATCATATGAGATGAAGGTGGTTCAGAGATAACAATCCCTTTTTATTTAGGATCTGGTTTGGAAGGAATTGGTGGCAGAGATGGCTCAGAGGTGGAAGTAGGGGCAGTCACAATCTGAGTGGAAGTAGATGTAAGGATGGGTGGATCAGAAGATTGTTTAGGCTGTTTATGGAACTGTTTTCTCATAAACATTTCATGACAATAACCGAAACTATCAAGCTCATCTTGAGATGGTTCAAAAAAAGGTGGAATTTGGATAAGAGGTTGAGGGGTAAAAGGAGGAAGGTTGGAAGTGTAAAATAGGAAGGCAATTGTAGAAGGTGCTGGAGTTGTGGGTTTTGCTAAATCCCTTTTTATTGTTGCAATTTCAGCTTTCAAGTGAGTAACTTTTGATGCCTTTTCGTTGAAGGTGGAATCATATACTCTTTGATTAATAGCTGACATAAGTTGCTTATCAAGATCAACAACTTGATTTTATAACTTGGACAACAATTGATAAGTCGCAGCATTCTGTCCAGGAATCTGGGAATTGAAAGTGTCAACACGGGTAGAAACATGGTCAAATTTAGTTTCTATCCTGTAAAGAAGATTATTTTGTGCAATAGCATTCTCAGATTGCCAGTTAAGTACGGCTTCAGCTGGTTGAACCGATCTGGGAGTTCCTTTAACAGAAACACCAGGGGATTTAACAAAAGGGGTAGTCCTGATTTTTGTGGTAGGGTTTGTGGTTTCTGCTAGGGTTGGAAACTCATCCGTATAAGTACCAGTTGGTTGGTACATATACACAGCAGGAGAAGAAAGATGGTTTACTATCTTGGGTTTCCAAATCAGAGGAGAGGTAAAATAGGGTTTTTTTGGCTGTGGTTTAGGTTGTGGTGTACATGGTGAAGGAAGCGATGGATCTAGTGGTTTGTATAGCTTGTAAGAAGGAGGAGGTGTGTAGGAAATAGCATAATCATATTTTCCACTATACTGGCCAAGGGTACCAACAGTAGGATCATCATTTTTGTCTAGATGGTCATGAAAACAAGATTCAGAAGAAAACTTCTTTTTGGCTTTCTATCGTCTTTGGCGAAGATCTTCATCATCAAGCTCTGCTTCTAATGAGGCTTGTTGAAAGTCTTCATAGTCACAATTGTCCCAGTAACAGTGACCATCCCGTTTATAAGCATAAATGGGATTTCCATTATTATCAAAAGCTTCAATTGGAATAGCTTCTTGTTGTAAAGAAGAACAAGGTTGCAGCATGAACTAGGTAGAAAAGACTGTAGCTGTGCTAGATTTAGAAGGATCTTCTGTATCATTGGGTGAGACAAATTGGGTCTCAATCATACCATCCGGTTTTTGGATAAACACAGGAGTGGTAGACTGGACTGGCCTTTTTTGTTGGTGAAGAACTTCATAGCTGGTAAGCCAAGATTTAGGGAAATAATTAAGCAGTTCATCCTTTGTCAGCTGCTTAGGAATCTAAACACATGTGGGAACCTGATTTGAATCAGCACTAATAATTAGTGCATCATTGGAACAAGGAAGACAGATGTTTAGAGCATGATTTTGAACTCGATAGATCATCTGGTAGTGCAAAGTAGCCACATCTGTTGTCTGAACCTGATCTGCTCCAGTGATTTGAATCTGGACCTTGAGATTGTCAAGGATATGTGAATCATCTAACCTCATATTGAAGTTAGAATAGAAGGTGAACATCACTGTGCCCGTATTCAAAGAGGTTTGAACAGTACCAATGACAGCTTGAGAATAATTCAAATAACAGGTGTCAAGAAGAGCAATCCTGGCAAATACAGGAATCCCCACCCAATAGAACATTGGGGAAGTTTATCTAGCCTCATGAGACCTTTAGGCACCTTTTGAGGTATTTTGGAGTCGCCACCCAATTTACGTGAAATCAGGAAAAGGTCATCTAACCTCTATGGTCTAAACCAGAGAAAAGTCCGGAACTCAACTCTTATTTATGCCTTGGTTAATTATAAGTGAGTTTTTAGATTTGAAAATTCCATCTCTCTTCTCACGCGGTTAGTACAATTTATTAAAAGCGCATTTCAAGTATCAAGAAAGCGATAAAATGAAAGCTGTAAAGAAAGCGGTAAACACGCAAACATGCCATTTACAAAGGAGAAATTGGGACAAATACAATCCCCCATATGAAAAGAAAATATAAAATAAAATTAAAATGGAAATTGGGACATAATACAATCCCCAAATGAAAGAAAGTTAAATAAAATTACCTATAAAATAATTAATTATAAGGGCCCACAAGATATAAACTTAAAATCAAACAATAACACAAAATCAATCAAAAAGGGTAACATGCATAAATCGGGATATTTATTCGTTTAGAAATATTGGTTCTTTCATGCTCACTTAAAAAATGGATCAAAGAGTTATTTTTTGTATTTGTTGAGAAAATCGGGATGAGTGATCCCATTTTTAATAAAATCAACTCTTCATTTTAGTCCATGATATTTTTGTATTCCTTGGCTAAAATCTAGGAAATTGATCCCAATTTATTAATAAAAAATCCCAATTTAGTTGTACAAAATATTTTTGTGATTTTTTATTTGACACGCGTATAAAATAAACTATTTTATTTATAAATAAATACAATCACATAAATAGAGATAGGAAAGGTCGCACCCAAGTGATATAAACTCCTACGTGTCACGACTCGCTCGTTTGGTCACAAAAAAATGCTCAAACAAATGAGCACGATAATTTTAGCTCCAATAAAAAACAATAATAAAAAAATATTAGCAATAATTCTAAAATCAACTAAAATAAAAATAAACTAGATCTAGTATAAAATTAATACACAAATAGAATATAAAATAAGTTAAATTAAATACATTGATTTAATATACGAACATCACACATAAAAAACGATAATTAAAAATCATGCAAAGTATGGTAATAATAATAATAATAATAATAATAATAATAATAATAATAATAATAATAATAACTAAATCATGAAATAACACCATGCCAAATATAATGAGAATAATGAAAATAAAAATAACAATAATAATACTACTAACAACAACAACAACAACAACAACAACAACAACAACAATAATAATAATAATAATAATAATAATAAACCAATGAAATTAAATAAATAAACAAGAGAAAGGAAAATAAACATGTAATGGAAACCCAATAATAAACCTAATTTTTCTCACACCCAAAATCATACATTTTTATCCATTTTCATACCAAAAACAAAACAAAGATTGAAAACTCATGCTAAAAAAATAAATTTCAACTAAAAAACACATATTCATCAATGCAAAAAAAAAAAAAAAAAACTAACATGAATAAAGTGAAATGAGATAAAAATGGATCCAAGAATCTTTACCCTCAGAATATATAATATGCATGCAAGATGTCTCGATCTATTCTTCTTGTCAAGATTCAAGAATAAACTCAAAATATTGAAGAAAATTTTAAGTTTTTGTCTCAAAAAAACTCAAGAACACGAAAATTAAAAGTATTTTTTTTTTTGTTGTTGTTTTAATTTGATGAGAAAATCCCAAGTTAAGGAAATTATTTTTCCTTCCTCAAGTTAATCCAATCTTAACAAATATTTTTAGATCTAGGAAAAATTAAAATAAAATCAAAGAAAAAAATTTTTAGATCTAAGAAAAGAAATGAAGAAAATCAAAGAAGATAATTTTTTATCTAAGAACAAAAAGAAAGAAATTTCAAGAAGAAAATTTTTGATCTCTAAAGAAAATGAGTTGTATTATTGTTTCTTTCAACAACACATTTTTTTTCTCTCTAAACAATTCTTCTCCTTTTTTTTTTCAAAACTCCCTTCTTGAAAAAAATCAATCCTCTTAGAAAAATTTCTTAGCTAAAACAAATCAATCCCTCTAGAAAAAAATTTCTTAGCAAAAAAAATACCTCCCCTCAAATGAAAAATTCTCCCGTTTTATTTTCTTCAAACTCATTTTTTCAACCCCAAAAAAAAGTCTTCATCTACCTTTTTTATTTTTCAAAGAAAATTTTCCTAATTCGACAAAAAACAAAAAAAATCAAAACAAATCCCAAAATTCAGAATTTAACATATTTTTTTTGACTTTATCACCCACACAATTTGACTAAAATCCATCCATTTTTTCAAGGAAATAATTCCCAATTTTGTTCCCAAACCTCCCTTTTTTATTATTCTTATTTATATTTTTTTATTATTATAATTTGACCAAAAAATTAAAATTTGAAGAAAATTTGCAAAAGTCAGAATTTTTGGCTCATTTTTGACTAAAATCCCGATAAAAAAATATTTTTTACCTAAAAATATGTCAAAAAATCGAATTTTGCGCGAAATCGGCGAGACTGGGCGAGAACGGGCGAGATGACACGTGGGCACGCTGTGCGCAGGCAGCCTCGCGCACCACCGATTTTCTTTTTTTTTTGATCTAAGAACAAAACGAAAGAAATTCCAAAAAGACAATTTTTGATCTCTAAATAAAATGAGTTGTATTATTTTTTCTTTCAAGAACACATTTTTTCTCTCTAAACAATTCTTCTCCTTTTTTTTAATTTTTCCTAAATCTTAAAATATTTGTTAAGATTGGATTAATTTGACAAAGAAAAATTAATTTTTTTAGCTTGGGTTTTTCTCATCAAATTAAAATAACAAATACAAAAAAAATTACTTTTAATTTTTGTGTTCTTGAGTTTTTTTTGTAGACAAAAACTTAAGATTTTCTTAAATGTTTTGAGTTTATTCTTGAATTTTGATAAGAAAAATAGATTGAGACATCTTGCTTACATATTATATATTCTGAGGGTAAAGATTTTTGGATCCATTTTTATCTCATTTCACTTTATTCATGTTAGTTTTTTTTTTTTTTTTTTTTTACATTGATGAATATGTGTTTTTGAGTTGAGATTTATTTTTTTAGCATGAGTTTTAAATATTTGTTTTGTTTTTATTATGAAAATGGATAAAAATATATGATTTTGGGTGTGAGAAAAATCAGGTTTATTGTTGGGTTTCCATTACATGTTTATTTGTCTTTCTCTTGTTTATTTATTTAATTTTATTGGTTTATTATTATTATTATTATTGTTGTTGTTGTTGTTGTTAGTAGTATTATTATTGTTATTATTATTTTCATTATTGTTATTATATTTCGCATGGTGTTATTTCATGATTTAGTTATTATCATTATTATTATTATCATACTTTGCATGATTTTTAATTATCGTTTTTTATGTGTGATGTTCATATATTAAATCAATGTATTTAATTTAACTTATTTTATATTCTATTTGTGTATTAATTTTATACTAGATGTAACACCCTTATACCCGTAAACTATACGGATACCGGATGTCACAACACTAAACTGACAAGCACTGCACTGCATCTGACTGATCTGTAGGAAATATATATATATATATATATATTTTCAACAATAACATTTAGACACAGCAAGAACAAACATTTACACCAACACACTAAACAGGATAATACCATATACCTTGTACCTCTTTCGCGATCGTATACATGCCATGCCAAACTTTAATCCTTTCTGTCAATATCCTCGTTCAGACGATACTATATCTTCGGCCACATTAAAAATTTACTATAACCTGCGCGCAATGACACTTACGCGCTGAGCATTAAAAATGCCCAGTGGTGGATACATATCCTAGGTTTTCCACGATAATTCTATATGCATGCACACACACACACACATTTATCTAAATCATAGAGAATTAATTCCTGAGAAATTAGAATATTTATTATACATTTTTACGATATCCATTATCTTTGTTCCTTTCATTATCACTGCTTTCACTGATCATTTTATACACTGTTATCATTATCACTTACACCGTATTTAACTATTATGATATTAACTTTAATGACTTATCCTTTCATTCCTTATTTACATTCTTATGGCTTTATTTTAACACTGTCCAATCGGTTTATCAATTCACTATTTATCATTAATAATTATTTAACACTATAGTACTACAACTCAATTATCACTTATCAATCAATTTTTATTTCTATCCATTGACATTATCTTATGTTTACCTTTGTAACTAATTATCAAATAGTCATTTCTCAATATTCAAATCATTAACATACTCTAAAACTTACTTTATGTATTTGACATTCCCTTTTCACTTTCTTGCATTATACTAATTATTTTCGATAACACTTTTAACTACACCTGCTCTATTATTCATTTATTTATTATCATTTACTTATGAATTAATTTATCACCGAATGAATACATTACAATTATTACTGGGTCACTTGGATGTTTATGGTCCAATCGCAATTTCTTTATATCCTTTATTTTCTTACATTATATTATGACTTAATTCACTATGGCCCCTTATTCACTTATGTATATTAGACTACTATTTTCTTCACTTTACTATTAGTAAATTTCTCTTTATTCACATTTACATTCCAACTTATCTGATAATAATTAATTACAATTAAATTCTCACTTAATTACTTGTTCACAATTTTGTCATTTACTTCTTTATCCTTTATCACCACTTATTTTCTATTTGCACTATCATTCTAGTATCACCAAAATACATATACATTCACATTCATTATACACGTATAAATTAATTACAATTATTAATCATTTAATATTTATTCATGCAATAATTTTCTATACTTCATAATTCGTTCCTTAATCACTTATCAATTACATATATTTATTTTCCATAATATATTTACTAAACTATACTTTAATTCACTAATTAATCTTAACTTTATGATCCTATAATTTGATTCCTACATTTCTTTATTACTACACATTCTCATTTTTAATTGCTTTATTTTACAAGAGTGCCACTACTTAAATGCATTACTATATTTATTCTTTATTTTGCCATACGTTTCATTATTTAATTCTTACCATAACACCCAATTTAAATTACACTATACACTTTGTTTAAATTCTAAATTTTCTATTTTAATTGGCTATAATTACGCCTTTGCCACTATTTACACTTAATACCCCTTTTAGTTTTTTATTATTGCTTATTAAATCATTAATTATAATTACTCACTTAAATTTAGCAATTTAATCATATAATTACTTAACTGAATTACATTACACGCTAATTACATTTTAATCCTTTAATTAAACTTATTATTTCTTTAATCACACTTAAATCCTCATTCTTTTACTAGGGTTTCCAATAATACCCTTGTCTTTTTCAAAAATGACAATTATGCCCTTAGTTTATTTTAACTTCACCTTATTTACACTTATGCCATTAGTTCATTTTTATTTCACATTATTTACATTTATGCCATCAATTCAAAACTAACTTCTTCAAAATTACCATAATGCCACCAATTCACTTATTTTTCATCAAAATTACGATTATGCCCTTATTTTACTTTTCTTTATACATAATGACATAAATACCCTTAATTATATTTCTTTTTACCACATTTCATTTTTTAACATGCAAAATTACTATTTTGCCCTTAAATTATCTTTTTCATGCCAAATTACATTTTTACCCCTAAAAGGTTACCAATTTCCATATTTAACCTTTTAATGACATTTTTACCCTTATTTGTCATCTTTCACACATATAAGCACATAATTACCATTTTACCCTCAAACTTTTCAATAATTACGATTATACCCTTACCCTTATCTTTATTCCTTATTCTTATCCTTATCACTTTAATCATTACCATATCTTATCCTTATCACATAATCATTACTATATCTTGTCTTTATTACACAATCACATGTAAATCTTTATCTTTAACACATAATGACATGCATAATCATTTAATCATTTGTCTTTTCATACCAATATCATTTTAATAACAAATTAACCATTTTAAAACTCATCATTATCATTTTGCCCCGGTATAATGCTGGCAGACTCTAAGTCACAGGATAAACGGGATGCGAACCCCTATGGGCTCACAATAACCCGAAAAGACCCAAATTGATCAGTCCGGTACATTCCAAACCTGAAGAACCCCGAAGGATTACTCCAGTACATTCCAAACCCGAAGAACCCCGAAGGATTACTCCGGTACATTCCAATACATATACTTTTAAAAATACAGAATAGGTCCATCCTTGGCCTATAAAGTAGTGAGATGCCATACTCACTCCCGCGGTCTTAAGTCCCTATGGCTAGCCATCATATCCTGAAACTAGACTCAACTACCAGCTCATCACATAGGGCAACAATATTTTATTTTTCACATTATTAATGTGTCATACATACATTTTATGGCATATCAACATAACATCTCATTCATTTTCATGCCATATCATCATCATCCATGTGAATACCATCTTTAAACTATCACATGCCATGAAAGCTCATTATTTCATACAATATCACACTTTATCACTATGCACATTTCAACATATTTATTATATTCACTTACAAACTCGCATACACATTCATTTATCATTACTTAATCACTTTATGCCATTACTTTCCATTAATTTATCAAAATACACGCTTATACCATTTAGATTACCATTCGGCCAAGACTTTAAATCTCAATATCATACATTATAATTTCCCTTAGTCACTCAATTATATTTATTTCATGTTAGACATACCTTATATATCAATTATATGCCATCATTCAAAACATTATTCACTTTATGCCACATCATACCATTCGGCCACCATATTAATATTTCATTTAATTCACTTTAATTTCACTTAGTCATCTATTCATTCAATTTACATATTATATTAATCATACTTATCATTTATTTGCCATAAAACACAACATAACCCATTATTTCCCTTGTTAATCCATTCGGTCAACACTATAGAAATTCACTATATTTATTTTTCATTCCTTTAATCCTTCCATCATATATTACACCATGTATACACATTATGTTCATCATTTATACACCATAAATCCTTACAAATCCTTAAGAATTTCTTATATTTTCATTCGGCCTAAGTTGGAATTTCATGCCCAAAATGTTTTAATTTATCTTAAGCACATTTACACACTTATTTAGCCCCATTAATCGTGTTTATCAAGTTAGATTCAATTATACATGCATATACCACATACATGCAAGATAAACATAACCAAAAATCACACTTATACCATGGAAAAGAAAGGATATTGTATCCACTAACCTTATTTCCTTGCTTTCCACCACTTAAGCTTGCTTTCCATGCCTTATCTCCTTAAAAATCCATCATATCCATAAAGATCCTAAGATAGCCGAACATAAACATCAAGATCTACTCCAAACCTTACTTTCTTTTTGCAATATAATTACATAATCATCATCTACATACCCAAAAATACCTATATGAACCATTAAACCAAATTATAGAACCTTAAATCTCTTACCTCACTTTTAGGACATAACCTTGAACACTTGGTTTTTTCCCACTTTCTTCACTCTAAATGAGCTTTTGAGACCATTATTAATGAAAAGAGGGGCTGTAATTTGCTTAGGAAGGTTGGATTTTGGTGGAACTTTGAAGAGAAAAGAAGAAAGTTCAAGAGAAAGAAAGAGAAAAGATGTAACACCCCTTACCCGTACTTAGGCGATCCCATCCGATAAGGAGTGAGATGCCGTATGAGTAAATGTGTCACCACACAGATACAGAAAATACAAACATTCATATATAAACATACATACCGAAATACAGGGTAATTTAAAACTTTACAACACCATTCACGAAATAAGCCGATCATGCATTAATATAATGGAAATCATTACATTACTGTTCTGATCAACAAAGAGATACATCAATTAATTACAAAACCCGAAATTACATAAACAAAAGTGGAAGCTATTACAAAACTAATATAAGAGAGTTCTATACAAAAAGAATCTCAAAATACAAAACTCATTCCTATTCTAAACCCTGCTGCGTTGGCTTAGACTGCGGCGACTCTCCCAAAATAACTCCTTCCGCACCTGCATGGGTAAATACACCGTGCTAAGCGATAAACGCTTAGTGGGGAAACACACATATAAAAATGACAACCATTCACAACGGTCGTCAAGGCAAAACACAAGCGTATATCAAAATATACCATACACATAGCGTATTAGTTGCATAAGCATGCATATACTAAGCCATACATTCAGA
This sequence comes from Excoecaria cochinchinensis, assembly GCA_947683425.1. NCBI lineage: Eukaryota > Viridiplantae > Streptophyta > Magnoliopsida > Malpighiales > Euphorbiaceae > Excoecaria > Excoecaria cochinchinensis. Next base: position 12,777,167 of record CANTUQ010000127.1, on the reverse strand, counting down.
AGTTCATAACAATATTCATATTCGCATAACAGATCATACTTTTCATTTATGAGTTCACACATGTATCACATACATTTCCTCATAACACAATTCATACAAGAACCTGCTGACTCGAGGGAGTGGATGACGAGTATACGGACAGTACTTTATGGGTACAAGCCGATACGGATAGTACCTTACAGGTACGAATCGATAAATCAAGATACCTTTAACTTTTCACAAAACCTTTTCAAAAGGGACCTTAAACAAGATCCGAACACATAGAGGTTCACGAGGAACCAAACGGGGACCTGATCGGGGTCCAAACGAAACTGAGGGCTGCAGCTATAAGACTCTATTAGGCATGCCTATCTATCCACTTTCTAGACTCTAGCAGGTCATGCATAAGCCAATTAATACATTTCATAATATTCCAAAATTATCATCATCATACATGTACATAGTCGTATCATGGATCCGCATTCATATAATTTATAAGATATCAAGCATAAATCTCATAGACATGAAAGGAAACTAGAGTTCAATCCGCACACAACAAAAGAAAACTCATTCAGCATGTAGGGAGCTGTCGCGCTCGTGATAGAGAACGAAGTCTCTTTGCCGCGCGTGCTCGATGGATTTCGCGACCGCAAGGAGGAAAGAAAGGCTAGGCTCTATCGCGCTCGCGACGGATATCGCGATCGCGACGGATAGCGAATATTGCTGTCGCGGGCTCGCGTGCTCGCGATAGCACTCAGCCAACATCACGCTCTATCGCGATCGCGACGAATGTCGCGCTCGTGAATGAGGGTGCTCAACACTTCGGCTATCGCGAGCTCGCGACGGAATTGCGTGCTCGAGACAACGAAGCTCCGAAATACCGATCGATGGGCGTTAGTCGTAAGGCCATCCCCAATCTTTTTAGCGGTGGGTGATTGCATGAGGGACAGGCGCGAGCCATCGGCGTCGCTCGCACGGGCCCTCATGCGTGAGCAACGGGCATCGCTCACGCAAGGGACGGGCGCCCCAAGCCCGAGCGATGGCCGGGAAAGGATTGAGGCTATCACACGTCTACTGTCAGCCGGGAAAGGGGTCATCCCTGAAGACATAGATCTGGGTGAGGAAGAGCTACTGGCCCAAAGGTTCAAGATGCCGGATTTGCCAAAATTTGACGGTACTAGGGCTTACAAAGAAACAAAAGGTGGAGTACTTCTGCCTTAGTCTGATGGGGCCGACAGTCGATTGGTACCATGGGTTAGATAGGAGATCAAAGGAAGACTGGGATCTACTAACGGGGGAGTTTATGAGGCAATATGACTGTAGCACCCGAATAGAAGAGACGCTGAAAGACCTTGAGCTCCTGCAGCAGAAGTCTGGTGAGTCCTTCCATGACCACCTTACTCGATGTAGGAATCGAGTTATGGAGATGAAGAGGAAACCCGACATGTCGGATCAGATTAGGCTATTTATCAGGAACGCGAGCCCGTACTTGAGGGAAGGAGTGACGCGTGCCGGATCCCCCCGGCCGCCCGTTCGACCGCCCGCACGTGGGTGATCGGGCAATTGTCGGTCCGTTGACAGCTTGCAATAAATCGCAAGTGCGTCTATGTTGAGCAACAAGGAGGTTTCATGGAGTCGCCACCCAATAGAACATTGGGAAAGTTTCTCTCGCCTCGGAGAGCCTAAGACTGCGCTTAGTATCCATTTTGGGCCAGCCAAAGGGGGAAGGTAAACCTCTCGCCTTAAGGAGCCTAGGATTAACGCTAAAGCCTCGTGACACAAGAGGTGTCTTGGAGGATAACCTCTAACCTCTTGAGCCCAAAGACCAGAGCTGGTTCGAGACTTCTCATTTATTTATACCTTGATTAATATTATAATTAAGTTTTGAATTCATTGTTTCATCAACTTTCCACACAATGCAATTTTAATTTAAAGGCGCAATCATTCATATCAAAAGCGGTAAATGTAAGCAAAATCCAAAATAAAGCATTCAAAAACAAATTACAATAACACTAGGAGCGGAATACAACTCCCATTTATAAAAGTGAAATACATGCATAAAACGGGTTATTCATTGATAGTGAGAACATTGGTCCTCGCATGCATATTTATTATGAAACAGTTTGATGTGATGATTTATTTGGGTATGAAAAACTATGACATTGGTCCCCTTTTATTTAAAAAAAATGTCAAGTTAATTAATAGAAACGCTTTTGTGATTTTCTTTTTAGCGTGCCTAAATAAAGAATTTTACAAGAAAATTATATGGCAAAATTAAATAAAATGTTACAAATAAAGAAAATAAATATATGAACCAAACGAGCCTCTTTGGACCTCCCGATGTGCTCGCAAAAACGCCCAAGCGAAAAATGAGTTTAGACATAAAAACAAAATACAAATAAAATAATGTTAGTGATTAAATCAATTAAATCAATGAAATATACAAAATAATGAATAACAAATTAAAATAAAATAAGATGATATGAAAAGAATGATAATGGAATCAAAATGTTAACAAACCAAAATAGATGAGAAACATGCATTATATGTATGACAAATGATGTGATGAAAATAAAATAAAACATGTTAATTAAATAATACATGTAAAAATATGAACATGATAACAATGATGATAAACGAATTAAAGAATATATAAAATGATAAAGAAAAGAATAATAAATGAAAACAATTAAATGAACAATATGATTAATTAAATATGTTCACAAATGATATAAACCATTTACATGGCAAAAAGATTAATTTAAAATGAATTTATTAATTACATGTTAGGAATTAAAAGAAAACAATATTCACATGAACAAAAATAAAATCATATATAAACAATTAAATGGAACAAATATAAAATGAATACAATAAATGAATAGATGAAAACAATAAACAAATCAATAAAAATAATATACATGAATAAATTAAATATAAATAAAAGAAAAGAAAATAGAAATGGAGCCAAGAATATTTACCCTCAGAATATTGGATTTGATGAAGGAAAAGTGATGATCGATTTCTTTGTTTGATGATCCACAATATTAGAGTGAAATATGATGAAAATGTTGGAATTTTATTCCAAGAAACATGAAAAAAAAAATGATCAAAAATTCTTTAAGAACAAAAAATTGATACCTTTGCCTAAAGAAATGATTTTGATCAAAAAAAAGTTTTTATTGATTAAAATAAAGAAAAATGATTTCAAGAACAATCAATCACTTTGTTCATATCAAAAAAAATGATTGAAGTTTTATTTTAGAAAATCAAATAAAAATTAGATTTTGATGACAAACAATTATTTTATTTGTCTCAAAATCAATTTTTTTATCAAAAAGAGATTCAAAACAAAATCAATGAAAAAGTTTTATTGAACCCAAAATAAAAGATTAAAAACAATTTTGAGAACAAATAATTATTCTATTTGTCTCAAAAATTAAATCAAACAACAAAACTTCCTCTAAAAAATATGTTTAGAAGAAATTATGTTGAAAAAAGAAGGAAACATTTGATTTTTCTTTTTGATTTTTGGTTGGGGAATAAATCTGGAATTTTTGGTGGAAGAAGAAGAAGAAATCTGGAATTTTTAGGTCTAAAAAGAATGTGTGGAGGCCTCCTTTTTGATTTCATCATAAACTCTTTATAGGATAAAATAGGTTGCCCTAATTTAATTAAGGAAAAAACCTATTTTAACACAAAATTATTTTATTTTTAATGATAAAATCAAGTTTTATTATTTAATTACCTGAAAAAATATTTTAGAATTTAATTTGAAGTCAAAAACCAAAAAAAAAACGGATTTTTGGGTGAAAAAATCGGAAAAAAGGCTGAAAAGAGGGAAATAGGGCATCAGACCCTATACCGACGGCCAGGAAGCCCGTCGCTATAGAGCGACGGGGCCTCTCGCAGCGCAGCCGCGCGAAATCAGCGCGCAGAGGCGCGAAAATCGTTCTCCTCAGCGCACGGTGCGGCGCGCAGCGCGTCGCTCTTTAGCGACGCGCGGCATTGGCGACGCTGCGCGTCGCCAAATCGCGCCCAGCTGCGTGCTGGGCGCCAGCGCGCCTGCACGCTGCCGCGCCCGACACTCGCGGTCCGAAAATTTTTTTATTTTTTTTTTAATTTTAAATTTACTAAAAACATCATAATTTTAAGCCCCCATTTTTCAAAATTAATTTTTTAAATATTTTTTATTATTTTTTAATTTTTCACTCTAAAATGCAAATTTGACGAGAAAACCATAACTTTTAACCTTTTAAGCCTGTGAAGGCAATTATCATCATTGGGTAACTTCGATCTAGGCTGACTCAGGACCCGGTGTCTACAGAAGGGCTTAAGGATTGGGAATCCTTGAAAGATATAGCCATAGAAGCCAAAGTAGAGTACTTGGTAAAGAAGGCCAGCAATGATAATTTCACTCGAAGGAACTATGGACCTCAAGGAGGAAGTAGGTTGAGTGGCGCCGAAAGCAGCAATAATCGGGTGGGCAAGACAACGAAAGTTTTAGCCACTAATGCGAGCCAGAGACATAACTCAAATTTGGGAAGGTCATTATCTTGGGTTTTAGAGAGACTGATGAAAGAAGGAAAGATTCAGCCGTTGCCAGCCAGGCCGGCTAAGACTCATGGCCAGCCAAATCATAGGGGGGATCAGTATTGTGCTTTTTACTAGCACACCAGCCATCTTACTGACTACTGCAAAACTTTAAGGGACCGAGTCCAAGACCTTATCGATAGTAAATAGATTTCTGACCCTGAGAAGAGGGAAAAGAAAAAGAAAACTGGGTATAATGCCGTTCCTCCGCCCGCTTTTATGTAAGGTTCTAGTCTGCCGGAGTGGTATGTGCTAAGAGACCTTTATGAAAATAACTATGTGGCTATTATCCGTCCTGAGTAGGGGGCCAATGAAGAGAAGCCTCAAGTTGGCATGATAGAATGTTGGGATTCGACCAGTGAAAGCGAGGTTGAAGAAGTTGACGAGCCAGAGGACATGTGGAACTCTGGGGGTGAAGAGGAGGTATAAGAGGTGCAAGCCGTGACTCGGAATGGTAGGATAATTCCAGAGGTAGAGAGGCCTCAAGATCCAGCGCCTATACTTGCAGGAAAGGAGCCCGAGGAGGATGGGTTAGTGAAATAGTTAAAGAAGACAACAGCTCAGATATCCATTTGGGATTTGCTGAGGCAATCCCCATCACATAGGCAGAAGTTAGTAGAAGCCTTATGTGGGTCCACTATTGCCATTACTATCTCACCATCTGAGTTACTGGATTTAGTTAAAGGGAGCTCGAGAGAAAATTTGGTTTATTCTAATGCAGATTTACTACCTGCGGGCCGCAAACACAATCGCCCATTGTACATCAAGGCATAGATCAATGGCAAGCATACCGCCTGTGTGATGGTTGATGACAGCTCTTCTATAAATGTATGCCCTTTGGTTGCGCTTCCGGCTTTTAGTTTGAATGAAAACATGTTGGGCAGATCTGACCTGACCATCACCGCCTACAACAATTCAAGGAGGCAAGCTGCCGGGACTTTTAAGGCACAAGTGAGAACTGGCCAGTTGAGATAGAAACTAAATTTATCGTCCTGCCAATCCCCAGTCAACTGCGCAGTGCTACTAAGGAGACCCTAGTTTCATAAGCTAGGAGGGGTTCCGTCTACCCTCTACCAAATAATCAAGATCCCCTATGAGGGCCAGGTCGTAACAGTCAAGGTAGCCAACGATAATCAAGTGTCAGTCCTCGAGATATCCAATTAGCCCTTCAGTGGGTTCCATGTGGCAATGGTAAATGAAGAGGGTGATTTAGTAGAGAGCCCTTAGGTTGTCAACATGATGAAGAGAATGAACTTCCTCCCAGGGGCCGATTTGGGCAAAAATTCACAAGGACCTTAGGCGCCTGTCACCATAAGGGGGCAAAAAGATAGAAGGGGTTTGGGTTACACCACTGAAGCCAAGAAGAATGAACTTGGGAAGAAACCTGCAAAGATCCCGCACATTTTAGAGAGCTTTGTGCCAGCTACATCAGTGTGTGCCTATTATGGAGAGGCCAAGCCACAGTGGATTGGCGGCAAGATCACCCCGAGTTTCTAAATCTTCAACGACATTTTTAACTGGTCCGACGGAATGGTCAAATCAGTAGAAGGCTTCTGGAACGAAGAAATCCTTAACCAAAGCTTAGCTTGGGATCGGGAAGTTCCGAAAGAGATCGTCACTGACAGTCTGTTGGCCACCCGGGTGAAAGGCAAAGAAAAAGTAGAAGTTAAGGTGGCAGTACCAGAATTGGAGAACCTGAAGATCGTAGACAACCAAGATGGTGGACCGTCGACTTCAGTGCCAGCCTCAGTGGAAGATGTTAATGATAGCTTTTCTGATGTACTCTTTATCCCTGAACTATTTGACAATTATGCTTGTAATTTTGAGCTTGTTAATAAGATGAATGACTTTGCTTACTTGTGCGATGTTTCTCATGATTTCATTGTGCATGATCACGAACTTGAATCATTCATATTTGACATTAACTCAACTAATACTAGCTCATTTCATCTCGAAACTTTGGAAAACCCGAAGGAAATCTTGATAGCATCAGATGTAACTCCTAAAGAGAGGTTAAAATTTGAGAGAATTTTGAAAAAATATGAAAAAGTCTTTGCCTGGACCTCTAAAGACATGCCGAGAATTGATCAAGAAGTTGTTGAACATGCCATTCCAACCTATCCAGAATGCAAGCCAGTCAAATAGAAGCTCAAAAGGCTAAGACCGGAGTGGGCAGAAAAGGTAAAAGAGGAGCTGCACAAGCAGATTGAAGCCAAGTTCCTAGTAGAGGTTCAGTACCCAACATGGTTAGCTAATGTTGCTCTTGTGGCCAAAAATGACGGAAAGGTTCGAGTATGTGCCGACTACCGGAACCTGAATAAAGCCTACCCAAAAGATGAATTTCCTTTGCCCCATATCGATGTACTAGTAGATAGTGCGGCTGCTTGCATGATGTACAGTTTTATGGATGGGTATGCGGGGTACAACCAAATCCTCAACAAGATCGTGGATCAAATTAAGACAACCTTCATCACTGAGTGGGGTACATTCGCTTATAGGGTCATGCCTTTTGGGTTAAAGAATGCCGGAGCAACCTACCAGAGAATGGTTATTAAGATCCTTGATGACTTGATCCACAAAGAGGTGGAAGTATATGTCGATGATATGATGATCAAGTCGATCACTCGTGAGGGGCATTTTGAGGCTCTGGAGAAGTTATTTCAGAGGATTGACAAGTATAACCTTTGCCTCAACCCTAAGAAATGCATTTTCGGGGTTACCTCGGGTAAGCTATTAGGCCACGTGGTGAGTCAAAGGGGAATCGAAGTGGACCTCGATAAGGTTAGAGTAATCAGACAGATGCCAGCGCCCCAGAAGGAAAAAGAAGTCAGGAGTTTTTTGGGCAAACTGCAGTACATCAGCAGGTTTATTTCTAAGCTTGCTTCAGTATGTGAACCAATCTTCAAGCTCCTCAGAAAGAATCAGGTAGTTCGGTGGAATGATGACTGCCAAAAAGCTCTCGATATTATCAAGGAGTACCTTCTGCACCACCCAGTTCTGCGACCACTGCAACCGGTTAAGCCATTAATCCTCTACCTGGCCATAGAGGAGAATTTCATAGGAGCTATGGTGGCCCAAGAAGATGAATTTGGGGTTGAATTTGCGGTTTACTACCTTAGCAAAAAATTTCTTCCCTATGAGGCCAAGTATGTCGAGGTGGAGAAGATCTGTTTGGCAGTGATCTGGGCTTCGAAGAAGCTGAGGCATTACTTCCATTCCTATAAAGTGCAAGCAGTTGCCAAACAAAGCCCTCTTCGATACCTTCAGGAGGCACCCTCTTTGCTGGGAAAAATGGGGAGGTGGCTGATATTGCTACAAGAATTTGATGTGGAGTACATCACCAGAAAGACCATTAAGGGTCGGGTAGTCGTAGAATTTTTAGCCGACTATCCGATCCAAGGTGACCAATTTGAATATGAATTCCCAGATGAAGATGTGAGGGCCATTACAGTGCAAAAGTGGCAGATGTACTTTGACGGGGCGGTAAATAACAAAGGAGCAAGAATGGGGGTAATTTTGGTAACCCCAGAGGGTGAGAAGCTCCCCTTAGCTAAGAAGTTGAGATATAGAGCCACCAATAATGAAGTTGAGTACGAAGTCTGCATCTTCAGGTTGGAAGCGCTCTCAGCCGTGGGGGCAAAAGTGGTAGAGGTCTTCGGAGACTCGTCTTGGTAATCCACCAAGTCAGGGGTGAATTGTCTATCAAGGAAGAACGACTATTACCATACGTAAGGTGTTTGAAGGAATTAAGTGATAAGTTTGAAATCTACACTTTTAACTATATACCCCGAGATGAAAACCAATTAGCAGATGCCCTAGCCACCCTGGTGTCTATGTGGGATAACCCAGAAGGAATGGTCATGAAGCCTGTACTCATTTCTAGTTCAGACAAGCCATACTTTGAAACTGAGTAGGTTGGGGATGTTGAGGCTACTGACGAAAAGCCATGGTACTATGATGTCTAGAATTATTTGGAAAAGTTAGTATTCTCAGAAGAGGCCAAGGACCAAAGGATGATTCACAAACTGTCCACTCAGTTCATCAATGTAGATGGTGTGCTGTACAAGAGGCAAGCTGATGGCATACAACTAAGGTGTTTAGATGAGAAGGAGGCCAAGAGGGTTATGGAGGAGACCCGTGCAGGGGTCTGTGGAGCCCATATGAATGGACTAGCTCTGGCAAAGAAAATCATGTGACAAGGGTTCTTCTGGCTGACAATGGACATAGATTGTTCTAAGTATGTGAAGTAGTGTCAACTATGCCAGCAGTATGCCAATCTAAGACACATGCCAGTTTCAAAGTTATGCAACCTTACATCTCCATGGCCATTTGCAGCTTAGGGATTGACATCATAGGGGAAATACATCCTACAGCCTCTAACGGGCATAGATTTATCGTAGTCGCTATTAATTACTTCACTAAGTGGGTAGAGGCTGAATCCTTCAAGATGCTGGGTGCCCGAGAAATGGCCAGATTCATTGATCGACATCTGATTTGTAGGTGCGGGCTCCCGCATCACATCGTGTCGGATAATGGGGTACATTTCCAAACTGAGACCAAGTAGATGCTCAAGAGGTATACCATCCAACACCATAAATCCTCCCCTTACCGACCCTAAGCTAATGGGGCGGTCAAGGCAGCCAATAAGAATGTCAAGAGGATACTGGCTAAGATGGTGCAAACCTATAATGATTGGGCTGAGAAACTGTCATTTGCACTGTGGGGCTACAAGACTACTGCCAGAACTTCTATGGGAGCTACGCATTTCTCCTTAGTTTACGGGATAGAGGTGGTTCTACCGATAGAAATTGAACTCCAATCCTTGAGGGTGGTAACGGAAGCCGAGCTACCAGAAGCAGAATGGGCTCAGCAGCGGCTGCTACAGTTGAATCTGTTGGACGAAGATAGGATGCGGGCATACCACCACAACCAAGTTTACCAAAAGAGACTGGCTCGATCATTCGGGAAAAAAGTCAGGAAACACCCCCTAAAGGAAGGGGATTTAGTCTTCAAGCAGATGAGGCCAGGGGTTCCAGACTTTCGATGCAAGTTTAGACCGACTTGGGAAGGACCCTTTGTTCTGAAGAAGCTTTTGTCTAAAAGAGCCGTAATCCTAACAGATAGCGATGGAAACAAATTTAGGGAGTTGGTCAACGTCGATAGATTGAAAAGGTTCCATGGCTAAAGGCTTATAAGTGAAATTTTGAGAGAAAATATTCAATCAAGAAAACCCGAGAGGGCTGATTGATAATAGGAGTTTTGATGCTTTCAAGGTCCATCTCGAGATCAGGTGTGGTTTGGTATTTTGAGCCTAATGTTAAATAATGATCATGTGTAATGAAATCACACAAAAGCATGTACATGTATGCAATTATACGCTCAGAGTAATTCTTTTCGTTCAATGAATGTCAATAGTTTCTTTTGAAAAGATAATACATCGTTTCCCACTGAATGTGGACAATTCATCTATTGTTGCTATGGTTGGCAAAGAACTCTATCCGTGCCAAAAAAGAAAAGGGTGGACCATTAGAGATGAAAATCGTAACTGACTCTCTAAGCAAAAGTTAGGCCAAAGGGCAGGGTGAAAACCTGGAAACAGACAGTCTGTTCTATAAAAAAAATGAAATGAATAAAAGCCGCTGGATTGGATTGAATCCATTCCAGGCAAAAATTAGGCACAGGATTGTGTGAAAATCCATAAAGGATGCATTTTTCGCTAAGAAAAGCTAGTGTGAAAATCCACAAGGGGCGCACTACCTTTAATCAATGACCCTCAAGCGATAAGGTGGCATTACCTCGGACAATCCCTTTTAGGCAAGATAACGCATGATCCAAGACATTGGTCAGAATCCCTAAGCCAAGATGATGCTTCAAGATCCTTGGGGGCATGATCAAACAAGCAGGCCCTGAATCACTTCAGCCAAAGTTACCGCGCCGCGACACCTAGGCCACTCGGTTGGATAATGTCACTTGCATGTCGCATAGCATATGCACGTTCACATGCATATCTTACCCTTGCATACGGATTTCTTTTGATTTTGTAGGAAAGTCTGAAGGTTTCACACACCGACAAGCTGGTGTTTATCAATCGTTCAGCCTTGATTTCACACGCCTACAAGCTGGTGTTCTATCAATCACGTTCCTCCAAGTCTAGTGGTTTCACATACCTAAAAGCTCGTGTTTATCAATCGTTTAGCCGTGATTTCACATGCCTATAAGCTGGTGTTCTATCAATCACGTTCTTTCAGGTCTGACTATTTCACACACCTACAAGCTGGTGTTTATCAATCGTTCAGCCATGACTTCACACTCCTACAAGCTAGTGTTCTATCAATCATGTTCTTCCAGGTCTGACGATTTCACACACCTACAAGCTGTGTTTATCAACCATTCAGCCATGATTTCACATGCCTATAAGCTAGTGTTCTATCAATCACTTTCTCCCAAGTCTAGCGATTTCACTCACCGATAAGCTGGTGTTTATCAATCGTTCAGCCGTGGTTTCACATGCCTACAAGCTAGTGTTTTATCAATCATGTCCTTCAAAGCCTAGCGGTTTCACACACCTACAAGCTAGTGTTTATCAATCATTCAGCCATGATTTCACATGCCTACAAGCTGGTGTTCACACGCCTACAAGTCTGGTGATTTCACGGACCGATAAGCTGGTGTTTATCAATCATTCAGCAGTGATTTCACATGCCCAGAAGCTGGCATTTATCAATCGTTCAGCCGTGATTTAACATGCCTACAAATTGGTGTTTATCAATCACGCAATTCAACCATGGTTTCACGCGTTGACAAGCTGACGTTTATCAATCACATGACTCAACAATGATTTCACACACCGACAAGCTGGCAAGAAACTACTCACATCAATCAGGGACGATGGCGCAGCAGGAAGGCGACTGCCTCAAGTACGTGTCTCTTTTCCTCTTTTCTGAATTTTGGCTCACCCAGGCACCTAAGTTCTAGGTTTCCCAAAATTAGGGGCAACTGTAGACACCGGGTCCCAAGGTGGTCCAAGATCAGGATTACCCGATGATAAAAATGATACTTGCTCGCAAGTAAAATGTCAAAAATGATATTTTCCTTGTCGAGACCCTCATTTTTAAATAAAAAAAATAGACAAATAAATATATATAATAAAAATTATAAATAAAAAATTAATTATTATAAAAAAATTATAAATTAAATTAAAAAATTAGGAAGTATTATTTTTATATATACCAAAAATTTTTTTATTAAAAAATACATATATTTAAAAAAGGAATTAAATTAATTAAATAATAATAAAAAAAGATTTAATAAAAAAATAAAAACAAATTTGGACACATATCACGTGAGATGTTGGTGATATGCGGCCTCGCAGGGGAGACCGGACCTCGTGCTGCCTTGTCCTTTTTTTTTGCCAGCAAAATATATTTTTGGGACCTTAAAAAAGGGAGTTTTTTTTTACTTCTTGAGGATTTTGCTGGAGATGAAAAAAAAAATAAAAGGGAACTGGGTCTTCATTTTTAAGGGGCTGCTTCTTAAAAAAAAAAATGGAAAGAAACTTCTTCCTTGAGAGAAAAAGGGCAGACGAGAGCGCAAGAAAAAAATATCTTCAAAAATTTTTAGGAATTTAATTCTTCTTCTTCTCCAAATATTCTTGTTCTTGGATTTGACTAGGTCAAAGAAAATTAATTTCTTTACCTTCGTCACTCCATCAAAATTATTTTCTTGAGTTTTTGTGCTAAAAACTTAGATTTTTTATATAGTTTTGGTGTTTCACCACCACAAATTCGACAAGGGGACAGATTGAGACATCCTATTTCCGATCTATAAACTCTGAGGGTAAACATTATTGGATCTATTATTATTTTTTACTTTCATCTCATTTATTTTATTTTATTTCTTTTCTTGCCTATATGAACATATATTTTTGAGTTTTGTTCTCTTAAAATGATTTTTCAATTTTTATTTCGTTTTTGGTATGAAAATGGGTAAATGTATGTGATTTTGGAGTGTGAAAAATTAGATCTATTGATTTTTTTGTTGGTATGATTTTTGGTGATATTTATTTTCGGTTTAAATATTATTATTTTCTACTACATATTTATTTACCTTCCTCATTTTCATTTATTTAATTTCATATTTTTATTATTATTAATATTATTATTATTGCTATTAATACTTTTGTTCTTACTACCATTGTTAATATTATCATTGTTACTGTTAATGCTATTATTATCAATGTTGTTGTTGTTGTTGTTATTATTATTATTATTATTATTATTATTATTATTATTATTATTATTATTATTATTATTATTATCGTTATGTTTTATTGTTGTCTTTCTCTCTTTATCATTATTATTATTATTATTATTATTATTATTATTATTATTATTATTATTATTATTATTATTATTATTATCATTATGTTTTACTGTTGTCTTTCTCTCTTTATCGTCATCATCATCATCATTATTATTATTATTATTATTATTATTATTATTATTATTATTATTCTACTGTTGTTATTGTTATTACTTTGTCATTGTTTTTATTATTATTCTTAGGTTTTTGCACGATTTATTTTTAATTTTCTTGCATGTGAATTATTTGTATATTGAATTAATATGTCTAATATTTATCTTGTATTTATATTTATTTTTTTAATTTTAGAATTGTTACTAACATTTTTAATGTCATTTTTTATTTGGGATTTAAATGTGATTTACCTTGTGTGAGCATTTTCGTGACCACACGGAGGGGTCACGACGCGTAGGAGACCACATCGTTTGGGTGAGACCTTTTCTACCCCTTTTTTTTTGTGTTTGTGTTTATTTGTAAATAAAATATTTTATTTTATATGCGTGCAAGATAAAAAATCACAAAAATATTTTTACAACTAAATTGAAATTTTTACTAATAAATTGGGACCAATGTCCCTCATTTTAGCAAAGCAATGAAAAATGTCACGAATAAAATGAAGATGTGGGCGCACCTGGACTCCCTTTATTGACGCGTGTGGTGTTCTCCGGCCACCGAATCAACTCTGATTTTTTGCAGATCAATTTTTCAAATTTTTTCTTATGTTTTGGTCATTTTTTTCAAATTTTTTAAATGACCATAAAATAATTTTTTATTTTTATTTTTAAAATAAATATTATAAAAATTGTAAAAAATGTGTTTTCTGCCTTTGAATAATTTTTTAAAATATTTTAAATTTTTTTTAGATTTTGTCCTTATGGATTGAAATGTGTTTCAATCATATGTGTTTATACATAAGTATATTAACACTTAAATTTTCTGTAATGTGTTTCAGAAATGTTGATAAGGACACATATTCTTCGTAGACATGGAGTTGCTTTAAGAAATATAAGAGTGCAATCAGTAAGCAACATGAGAATGTGAAGGAAGATTTGAGCTATTGATATTGATGCAATAGTGCATTATATAGTGCACATGCAAGAGCAAATGCAAAAGTGCATTTGAATTGGTGGCTTAAGTATGGGAAGGGATGATAGAGTCTTGATCAAAATATTGACTGACTCTTTTGAATATCATCCAGAACTGAGCGAGTTATTGGAAACTACCTGGTTCATAGGAAATAGAGTTTATAGAAAATATATTATCCATTTTTTGGTTAGAGTTGCCAAAAAGGGAGTGTTGAGGAGCAACACTAAATCTGTGAGGCTATTGAGAAGTGGACATAGTGTGCATCATCCATGGTTTCATCAACGAACTTATGAGTTACATGTGGAATTGATGAAGATGGTCAAAGAAACAATCCAAGCATCAAGAGAGAATTTGTAGAAATCTAGACTCCTATAATAGTTAATATAAGTGTCAATTTTAGTTAGCGTTTATTTTATTTTTATTTAAATGGGATTTGTGTTTCCTATTGTTATTTGACATGAGTGTCTTATTTTATAAATTATTGGATTTTTATTAGTTGAATAAATGCATTTATTTTTAAATATTTGATGTCATTTAACTTTATTAATAAATGTGTTTATTTAATTGTTAATTGTCTTGCAATATTTTATGAGTAAAATGATTACATATTTATTAAGTAGAGAATTAATGTACCAAAACTAATAAAAATTCCCCTCTTAAGTTTGAGAACTTAATAATCCAATAATTCAAATTTATTATGCTAAAAATTTTAACTTGTAAAGTTGGATATTTGAACTTAGAGGGTAATTGGATACTATAAGTAGCTGTGACGCATGCCGAACCCCGGTGGGCCCGAGAACCCGCTTTTAGGGTGTTCGAAAGAGGTTCATAAAACCCATAAAGATTACAGGGGCATCTATTTTGGGCAACAAGAGGTGTTTTGGAGTCGTCATCCAATAAAACATTGAAAAAGTTCATCTAGTCTCACTGAGCCTAAGACAGTGTGTATATGTCTATTTTGGGCAATAAGAAGGTATTTTGGAATTCCCTTTCCAATAAGTTCATTTAACATCGTGAAGCCTAAGACAATACATAAAGGTCTAATTTGGGCAGCAGGAGATATTTTGGAATTCTCTTTCCAATAGAACATTGGAAAGGTTTATCTAACCTCGTGAAACTTAAGACTAGAGAGAGTTCGGGACTTCACTCTTATTCATACCTCGGTTAAAGTTATAAGTGAGTTTTGAAGTTAAAATTTCAACCTTTTTCTCATACAGTTTAATACAGTTATTAAAACACAGATCAACCACGTAATGAAAGCGATAAAGAAAATAAATTCAAAATAAAGTAGATAAAATTACCATAATTTATAATAAAATTAGGGACAGAATACAACCACCAATGTAATGTAAATGAATAGGAAATAAAAAAAATACACAAAACGGGATGATCAATTTGGGGTGAGGACATTGGTCTTGGCATGCAGGCTTAAAAGATCAATATTAAAGGTGACAATTTTATTTGGATAAAACAACTAGGACATTGGTGCTATTTTATTAAGGAAAAATTCCAAATTAATTAATGTAAATATTTTTATGATTTTCTTTTTAACGTGAATGAAATAAATAATTTTATTAAAAATTACATGACCAAATAAATAAAAAGTCAAATAAAAAAATAATATAAATAATAAAAAAAAATAACTCAAACCAAAACGAGTCTCTTGGATCTCCCTATTTTCTCACGAGAATGCCCAAACAAGGAAAAAATAATTATTGAAACCAAAAACAAGCATAAATAAAATTAATGTTAGTAACTAAATCAGAAAAATCAATTAAACACATAAAATAAATTAAAATAAATTAAAATAAAAAAATGAAATAATAAAAAAAATGAATTAACATATTAACAAATTAACACACATAAAAAATAAATAATAATAATAATAATAATAATAATAATAATAATAATAATAATAATAATAATAATAATAATGTAAATTAAAAAGAATAAAACAAAATAAAAAAATGTTAAAGCTATGATTAAGATCACATGAAACAAATAAATACACAATAAATTTAGAGATCTACATGATGACTTATTGACTATGAATAAAATAAATAAATAAAAGAGAATAAAAATAAGGAATCGAACCCATAATATTTACCCTCAGAATTCGGATTCGAAGGAGGGAAAAAAGATGGTTGATTTTCTTGTTTTGATCTACAAATTTAAAATTAAAAATAATAAAAATTAGAGTTGTATTTCGAGAAAGAAAATTTGTTTAAAAAATAAGGGAAAAAAATAAAAAAATTCCCAAGAACAAATAATTATTTTCCTTGTCTCATGAATGTTTTTTTTTGATTAAAAATTAATTATTTGAAACCTTCAGAAATTTTTATGAAGAAAAAAACTAAAAAAATATAGAGAGAATTCTCTTGAAGAAAAAGAAATGAAAAATCAGAAATTCGAATCTTTTTCTCGATTTTCAGCCTGCTATTTATAAGTTAACTGAGTATAAGATAAAAAAAATTCAAATTAAAATTTCAAATGTTTTTAAATTCAAATTAGATTTTAAAAGATAAAATCTAATCTTTTTAAATTAAAATTAGATTTGGAGATAAAATCAAATTTTTTTAAATTCAAATTAGATTTTAGAAGATAAAATCTATTTTTTGTTGAATTTATATTAGATTTGAAGATAAAATCAAATTATTTTGAATTCAAATTAGAATTTATAAGATAAGATGAATTTTTGATATTTATCTTAAGGATAAACTTTAATAAAAAAATAATTTATCACCTATCTTAATTTTAAAAATTGAAAAAACAATGAAAATACCAAAAAAAAATGGGATAAAAAAATCAATTTTTGCACAAAAAATCAATTTTCGATGAAAAAATCACGTTTTTGTCGGCGCAGGGGCAATCGACGCCCATCCCTGGCGAGCGATGGGCGTCGGCGCGAGCCCTGGCAGGGCGTGCATGCGCAGCGTGGCGAGCGAACGATGCCCCCGCTCGCGCCGCGCACAGCGCAGGGGGCTCCCGCCCCAGCGCCAATGCGCACAAGGAAGGCCAGCCCTCACACGCGAGCTACATCAAATGCCCAAAATTTTTTTTTTTATAAAATGATTTTTACTAGAACACTATAATTTTCAAACTCCTTTTTTTATTTTTTTATTTTTTAAAAAGAAAATTTGACAAGAAAACCATCACTTTCGAGCTTTTTACCTGTGAACAGGTATTTAATTTTATCATTGGGTAACCCTGATTTAGGATGTCTCGGGACCTGGTGTCTACAGTAGCCTTCTCAAATTTGAGCCTAATAGAAAACTTTACTTGGTTATTATTTCAGATGTGCAGTAAATATCATGTATTGCCTTATCTCCTTTAATAATGTGCAACCTTATTCCATTAGAGATCAAAGGATCCAAATGGCTACTGCTTCCAAATCAATTATCGCCTAGCTAAATAAAGATTTGAAATTAAATAGTCAAAATTATGAAATCTGGAGTATGAAGATCCAGTATGTGCTTGAAGAGCAAGAGGCTAAGTTCGGTTATGGCTGAACCTGAGGATGGCACTAAAGCCCAACATAGGCGAGATCGAGATGCCTATGTGGCATGGAAAAAGAAGAATTCCACTCTTGTATCATCTTGCTATGTGCGATGAAGATGATATCACTAAGCAATTCTGCAAATATCAAAATGCAATAGATCTGTGGATCATTTTGCGAGAGAAGTTCAGAGGTGTGACTCTAACTAATCTCTTATCATTGACAATCAAATTTGATACTTATCAGAAAAGCCTAATCATCCGATGCGAAAACATCTAAGAGAGATGGAGAATATGATAAGCAAGCTTAGTGAATATGGTCATAAGTTAACTGACGAGCAGTAAGTCCAAGCTGTCATCTGTTCCTTACCCAAGAGTTGGGAGCATATGAAGATGCAACTAACTCATATGGACAGTATTAAGACATTTAAGGATATCGGTCATCATTTGGAGCTTGAAGAGGACCGATTGGCAGTGATCAAGGTCAATGCCGAAGTGCATATGGCTCAGTCCCATTCTGGTGGAATGAGTTAGAACAAGAATAAGAGGAAAAGCTTCAAAGGTAAGGATAAGGAATGTACAAGAAAGAATAAAAAGCAAAAAGAGGAACAGAATTCTAAAAGGTCCAAAAGCAAGGAAAAGATAAACATTTCAGAAGTGAAATATTTTAATTGCCAACAGAAAGGACATTAAGCAAAAGACTACACTGTGCCCCAATAGGTACACTATTCTGACTCAAGAGTGAGTGAAATTTTTGTATCTAGTTTTATATTTCTAACTGAATTTCATCCTTTGTGGGTGATAGATTTAGAAGCAATGGACCACGTAACAAAGGATCGAGATGCCTTTGTTGAATTTCGATGAATACCGAATGGAGCAAAATGGATCTATGTAGGAAATAATGCCAGAGTGGCAGTTCAAGGGATTGGCACATGTAAATTAGCCTTACGTGAAGGCAAAACCCGCTCCTACATAAAGTACTTTATCTCTTAGATATTCGTAGGAATTTAGTTTATGTTCTTGTATTATTAAAACTTGGTTTCGATTTGCATTTTAAAGATGACAGTGTATGCTTATGTTTGAGTGATGTTTATTATAGTTCTATTTCATTTCGAACAATTTTAAATTTATGGATATCATGCATATTAATCCTAACTTTATAAATAAAACTAGTTTTTCTTTAATTCTTTCTGCTTCATATAGTTATAAGAATAATGTGAAATTATGGCATGCTAGATTGAACCATATCGGGCAAAAATAAATTAGTCGGTTAGCCAAAGTAGGTTTATTAAGTGATTTAAATGATGTGAATCGCCTTCGTGTGAGCATTGCCTAAAAGAAAAACTAGTTAGAAAACCGTTCAAAATAGAAATTAGAGCCAAATTTCCATTGCAATTAGTTCATTCTGATGTATATGGTCTAATGAATGTGAGGGCAAAGCATAGACCTACTACTTCATCACATTTATAGACGACTATACTAAGTATGGTCATGTTTATTTGATTTCTCACAAGTCAGAAGCATTGAGTAGCTTCAAGACTTATATGAACTTAGTTGAGAATCAATTAGAAAAAAATATTAAAGCTTTAAGAACTGACAGAGGTCAGTAATTTCTTTATACTGAATTTAAAGTTTTATGTGATGAAAAGGGGATTGAGCATTAGTTGTCCATTCCTAGAACTCCACAACAAAATGGTGTTGCGAAAAGGAGAAATAGAATTCTCCTTGATATAATTAGATCTATGATGGTAGAGGCAAATTTGCCAATCTCCTACTAGGGAGATGCTTTATTGACTGCCACATATGTTCTAAACTATGTGCCCTCAAAATTTGTCACTTCACACCTTATGAGTTGTGGACTGGTTGACAACCTGACCTAAGCCATTTATAATCTTAGGGTTGTGTTGCTTACATCCATAATACCTCAAGTAAATTTGGTAAATTAGGATCAAGAGATAACAAGAGTATATTTGTGAGATATTCTGAAGTATCAAAAGGATACGTATTCATGGGTGAGGAAGAGAATGGCATTGTGACAAAATTTAAATTATGAGACGTCGTATTTTTAGAGAATGAATTTCCAAATTAGGGCGAAGTGAATCAAGATTTCACTTTTTATGAAATTTAGGAAGAGGAACCATTAGGATCACTCCATCCGAGTGGGAGGGAGTTAGAGGAAGAAGGTCAAGACCTTCCTCCTCCAAAGGATTCGAATGTTTGAGACCCTATTTTTAGTGGGAGTATTCTTGACTCCAGTAAGAGTATGGAACATGGTCCTAGCGGGAGCATTTCGAATTGCGATTTATCAAGATTCAGAACTGCGAAAATCTAAAAGGATAAGTGTTCCAAGCCGATGATTTGAAATCGAAGGATCAAACGAAGCCTTTTAGTTACCCTACAAGAAGAGGAAGAGCCTAAAAATATTTAAGAGGCTCTTTCATGCCCAGCTAAGGAAAAGTCCATTAAAGCAATGGAAGAAGAAATGGCATTCATGAGATTAAACCATGTTTGGGAACTGGTTGATCTACCGGAAGGACACAAACCAATTAGAAATAAATGGATTCTCAAAGTGAAGCAAAAGGTTGATGGAAGTATAGAAAGATATAAGGCTCAGCTAGTTGCTAAAGGGTTTACACAATAGGAAGGGATTAACTATGAGGAGACTTTCTCCCTTGTTGTAAGATTTACATCCATATGGTTAATTCTGGCCATAGTGGCTAGTTTGGACCTACAACTGCATCAAATGGATATGAAGACTGCTTTTCTCAATGGAGAATTGGATGAACAAATTTATATGGAACAAACTATAGGTTTCATCAAAAAAGGCAACAAACATAAGGTTTGCCAATTGATGAGATCAATCTATGGCCTTAAACAATTTTCAAGACAATGGTATTTGAGATTTCATGATACAATCATATCAAATGGGAATGATTGATGAAGACCACTGTGTCTATAATAAAAGCTTAGAAACTAATTTTGTCATTTTAACATTGTATGTAGATGACATACTCATAGCTGAAAATGACAAAAGGTACGTAAATGAAATGAAATATTGGTTATCGTCCAACTTTGAGACGAAAGATATGGGTCAAGCATATTACATTCTTGGAGTTAAGATTTCAAGAGATCATTATAGAAGGTTGTTGTCTCTTTCTCAAGAGACATATATCAACAAAATCCTTGAACGATTTAATATGCAAAACTGCAAACCCATTGAAAACCCCATTACCGAGAATCAGTTTCTTAGCAAAGATATGCGTCCTAAGATGACAAAAGAAATGGAACATATGAGGAATGTTCCATATTCTAGTGCTGTGGGTAGTTTTATGTATGCAATATTATGTACAAGACCTGATATATGCTATACAATGGGCATGATAAGTAGATATCAATCTAACCCAGGCGAACACAATAGAAAGCAGTTAAAAGGATACTTAAATACCTCAAAGGTACAACAGACTATTTTCTCTGTTATCAAATCAAGGATCTGCAATTGAGAGCATACACTGATGCTAATTGGGCAAGAGATATGGATGAGAGGAAATCCACTTCAGTTTTTATATTCTTGCTTGGCAAAGGTGCCATCTCTTGGAGTAGTAAGGAACAAACTTATGTAACCCTATTAATAATGGAAGCTGAATTTGTTGCTTCCTCAGCTGCAGTACTATAGACACCGGGTCCCGAGGTAGCTCTAATAAGGATTATCCAGTGATGAAATTAGCGTCTATTCACATGCAAAAAGGTTGGAAGTGATATTTCCTTGTCAAATTTGCACAGTTCATAATGTGTCCCATCAAACTATAAAAGAATATTCCTATCGTTCACTTTGACCAGGAAGGAAGACCAGTCCATGCTTTCTGAAGAAATGGACACTGTTATTTTGACATATGTGATTGTGATGATTGTCATCTTACTAATTTAGAAGGTGATGCAAATGAAGAAAAGAAGAAACAGAGAGACTTCTCAGAAAAATGCTTTCAGAAGAAATATGATGATGAGGACCCGGACATTGGACCTTTGGGTCAACCATCCGGAAAATATGATTACCTAGTATCTTATTTTGCCAAAAGATTGGAAACCTTTTTCACCTAGACCTACCCAATACAAACCTTGTAAGCCTTCACTACCCCCAAATGAATTTCCACCTCTATCACCTCCACCCTTTAAGCCAATCCAAAAGCAACCCTTACCATATTACAAATAGTCATTAAAGTGGATTAAAAAAGAAAACCTTGTTAATCCACCACCACCATAATCCTAAATCTGTATGTATCAACTACCCATTCCCTATGAGGATGATTTTCCTCCTCTAAGGGAATGCATAAACACCCAAACACAAACCTCTGTTACACCTTTTATAAAAACACCGGCAGTTATTGGACCAAATGGTTAACAGAAGCACATCACTCAAGGAGAAGCAGTCCTTAATTGGCAAACAGATAATGTCGTTGCTCAAAACAAAGTCATCAAGAAGATTGAAAAGAAGGTTGATAAAGTGTCGGAGAAGGTAGATCGACTAGCTAGCAATGATGAATTCTTTCTCAGAATTCTCAATGATCTTTAAGCCAAATTAACTCAGAGCACTACAGAGTTAAAAAGGCTATTGCAAGAAAATGCTAGACTGGCAAAGACTTCTTCAAATGAAGCAGAGATTATTAACCTCAAGAACCAGATTGCTGAATTGGAAACCCTTGAACCCTCACACACTTACATACCACCTCAACCACCAGACCCTATAGACTTCACCTATAAACCATCCCAACCTGTTTCAACCATGTACACACATTCACCACCTGTCTATGGACTTAAACCTTTACCTCCAAGCCAATTGGACTACTTTGGAACATCCCAAGTATCTTTCCTTAAGAAACTTCGAAAAGGAAAGTTTCCTATCCATACTTCAATCACTCTTCCTTAAACAACCAAAACCCATTCATCTTCCTCAACTGAGTGTAAAGAAGCTGAAAAGAAACAAAAAAGGCCATTTGAAGAGGCCCATGAAGATCCAAAGAAGGATGAGAAAGGAGATGTACTGATGATAAATCCAATCACTAATCTTTTAAGTGATTGTGTGAAGACTTCTTTTCCTTATTTTACTCTCAGTAAGACTCAATTATCATCAGAAGATGGGACTACATCAGTAGAATCTAGTATTGATTCCAGTGAAGATGAGATAAATTCTGATGATTCCAGTTTTGATGAAGAACTTTCCCCACAAATTATGGTAGAACCAGGAAATACTTCTACCAATAGGAGACCTCAATCAATGGTAGATGAACCTCCAGATGAAGAAGAATATGAAAGCCATTTCAGGATGCCACCCAATCCTACCAAAAA
Source organism: Excoecaria cochinchinensis (assembly GCA_947683425.1). Classification (NCBI taxonomy): domain Eukaryota; kingdom Viridiplantae; phylum Streptophyta; class Magnoliopsida; order Malpighiales; family Euphorbiaceae; genus Excoecaria; species Excoecaria cochinchinensis. The sequence goes on along the minus strand of CANTUQ010000127.1, from coordinate 12,754,313 downwards.
GATAATTCCAGGAGTTCAATTCACTTTTGAAAGCATCCCTTCCTCACAATATAGGGATAGAATCCAAGAATTCAGTTCGTGGATTCAGACTGAGCTCCTTAAGCCTAATGCCTGGCTAAGAGATATATTGATGGAATTCTGTATAGGAATGGTCGAAAGATTGCAGGATTGGTACCAAAGTCTTCGCTCTGTAACTCAAGCTCAGATGGTTACTCTTGAAATAGAAGGAGAATTCTTGGCTTATATCTACAGGGAGTTCTGTGGATCAATCTAAGATGATGTTGAGCTTACCAGGAAAAACTATTATCAGATGAAATGTTGTTCCCTCCAGATAAGAGATTTGGGGAAACATTTTGACAGAATGACACAAAAGGCTTATCAGTTGCATAGAGCAAATAACCCAGACATGAAACAAGCTCTTCTTGTCTCTGTTCCTGATCTCGTAATTGAGAATATGTATTCGATTCTCCATATGACTAAAAGACAGGTAAATGATTATTCATTTGGACAAATCCGACAAGTGATGATAGAAGCATTAACCCAGTTATGTGACACCAAACAAATGATGAAGCTCTTTCAGCACAGGAGCCCTATGCTCAAGACAGCTTGTCACAGGCCAGATCTGATGATCAAATGTGGAAAGAATGATTAATGTTACTCCCCTACCAAGAAGAAGAAGCACTTTTTCAGATTTCGCAAAAGAGGCAGATTTCATAAATCAGCTTCCCCAAAGAAAAGATAGAAGTATTACAGGAAAAATCGGTTCAGAGGAACATGCAAATCCACTAGATGTTTTCCTTCTTTAATGATATAAATAGGAAAACTTAAGAGAAAAATGAGAGGACCATTTTTTAGGTTAAAAAAGTTTCTTTTGTTTTCTTTTCTTTTTCAAGGGAGCTTAAAAGGTTTGCAAGTTTTCTTTTCTTCTTAAAGGAAAATTCTTTTTTTTAATTCATTTTCAATAAAATTTTTTCTAAAATTTTTTACATTGAATTTTTTAAATGAAAAATTAATTTTGAGACAAAAAAAATAATTTTTTACTCTTGAGATCCAATTTTTTGTCATTTGTTATTCTTTTCATTAAACAAGTTTTTTTTTTGAAATTATTTCTCTAAAGATAAAGTTTAGATTTTTCTTATTTTTGATATAATTATCGCAGATCTTGATAAGGAAATTAGCCATCTTTTTCCTTTCATCAAATACAATTATGCGTGTAAATATTCTAGACTCGATCTTTTATTTATTTTATTTTATTTTTATTTCTTGTTTACAATCAATTAATTACCATGTAGATTTTTATATCTATTATGTATTTATTTGTTTTATATGATTTTAGTCATAGATTTAACATTTTTTATTTTTTTATTCTTTTTATTTACTTAATTGTTCATCATCTTTTTGTTATTATTATTATTATTATTATTATTATTATTATTATTATTATTATTATTATTATTATTATTATTATTATTATCATTATTTATGTTTTTATGTGTGTTAATTTATTAATATGTTAATTTATTTGTTTCATTATGTCATTTAATTTATTTGTCATTCATAATGCATTTTATTTTTTTATTTATTTTAATTCATTTTGATTATTTTATATGTTTAATTGATTTTTTTATTAATTACTAACATTAATTTTATTTGTATTTATTTTTTTTGTTTCAATACTTGTTTTTTTATGTTTGAGCACCATTGCAAGCGAATGGGAAGATCCAGGAGATTTATTTTGAATTGATTTGTCATTTTCGTTGCCTTTTATCATTTTTTCTTTATTTTGCCTTTTATCATTTTCTTTATTTGTCATGTAATTTGTAATAAATTTATTTATTTTTTGCACATTAAAAAGAAAATCACAAAAATATTTTTATTAATAAATTTGAGATTTTTTTCTAATAAAATGAGACTAATGTCCTAATTTTAGCCAATAAAAATTCACTTTTAAAAGAAGAGTTAATTTTTTCAAAATGAAATCACTCATCCCGGTTTTCTCAATAACACTCAAATATAACTATTCGAATTTTTAAGCGAACATGAATGAACTAATGTTCCTATTCCAAATAAATACTCCATTTTATGTATGTTATTTATTTATTTATTTATTTGTTTATTTTAATTTTATATTTTGGGGAATTATATTTTTTGTCCCAATTTCATTTTGTAATTTGTTTTGTATTTTATTTATTTTATCACTTTTCTTTACCACTTTCCTACGATGCTTGATGTGCGCTTTAAATTTTAATGCTTAAACGTGTGAGATGAGAGATGGAAAATTAATTGTTAAAAACTCATTTATAATTAACCAAGACATTAGTAAGAGTGAAGTACCGAACTACTCTCTGGTTTAGACTCCTGAGATTAGATGAACTTTCCTAATTTCTTGTAAATTGGGTAAATTGGATGGCGACTCTAAAATATCTCAATAGTGCCTAAAAGTTTCATAGGATTAAATGAACTTCCCCAATGTTATATTGGATAGGGATTCCATAATATTTCATGTTACCTAAAATCTAGATGCGAACCCTCTCGGACACTAAAGGCGGGCCCTTCAGGAAACATAGACTGTTTCAGCACGCTTCACAGTGGTGACTCCACTAGGGATTTTGAGACTTTTCTTCGAAAGTGTCTTGATTAATATATATAATTGAGTTTTTACAAATTAACATTTTATCTCTTTTCGAAAAATTGCATTGCATCTATACTAGAGCCTTAAAACTAAGCTAGATGGTCCCTATTCTTACCCCGGTGTGTTCCCGAAGTATAACCCTACGTTCACTCAATGTAAGAAAGTGTTAAGGATAATCACCAGCCCAAGCCTAGTACCTCTTGATATATTAAATGGAGACTCGATTGGTCGTCATGCTTGTGATGAGCTAGACCCGTTGGCAGGAACTATGCTTGGGTAGCCCTAAAGTATCATCACATTTGACTAAAGCTCATGTAATGGCCATGGAAACTTCCACTAGGTGACATGTACCATAACAATGTGCTTGCTATGTGGGCCACTATATATTGAGTAAAATTAACTAAATTGAATAGACAGTCATAAAAAGCTTTCATGCTCCAGTGAGTCTATCTTAATTTGATTGAAGTGCTCAAATACATAATGGCCAAAACTCATATGTATGTGCTTTAAATTAAGAGATGTTATGCTGTCGATTTTCCATCGTGCACTATACGCGTCCATTGGGTTCCCTATTAACCCATGGATAAAGCCCATTTAGGAAAGAGACCGCACGACCTCCTGTGTGGAAGTAATAAGGTTGGAATGATCTATCTGCTTGTATATGGTTATGGATGCTGCACAGCATGCTCATGCATTTAGTGTCATTCATGCAAAAAAAAATTAATTAAAAAAATATAAAATAAATAAAAAAATAAAAATTCATTCATGTGTGTACATTCTATTCTGTGCGTATAATTTTCACATATACATATTATCTTGTGCATAAATTTTTCCCATACATTGCATACATCATTCTAACCTCTTTGTTTTTTTAACCATTATAGATCATTTATTGCATAGCAGATCATACATAGCATGTGAGTCATATGTCATTCTAATTACTTAATTTTTCAGCCATCGTAGACCATTTGCCTAGTTAGTTTAGGGGTTCCGACGGCTATCGTATGAAAGAATTTTTTAACTGAGCAACCAGAATTAAAATCAAGTGCAATTAATAGGAATTCAGAATAATTTTCAGAAATGGCCAATTTACCAAGAGAAGCTGACACAACCCATACACTGATTGCTGAAGAAGTGGGTAGAAGGATAGAAGAGTTTGAGGCTCGAATGATGGAAATAATAGCGAACCTTACTACTACTCTAGCACCACTTACTGGACAACCACCTGCTGCTCCTGTTAGGGGGCAAGATGAATAAGAACCGATTAAAAAGGGTCCTCCAATAGTAGACCCACCAGCAGTTGAGCCCAGAATGGCAGCGATAGTAGAGCGAAGAGGAGCTCATAGACCCGAAGATGACTTATAAAAGGAAGAGCAAGAGGAACCATCATGATAAGAGGTAAGGCCCCCAAGATAGAAGAGGCAATGTGGAGAAAAATGGAAAAGAAGTTCAAAATGATGACTTGAATGCTGACTATGGGAAAGGGAATGAACCCAAAGGATAAATAGTTGGATGGTGATGATTTAATCCCCCAGAACTTTAAAATGCCTGACGTTCCAAAGTTTGACGGCACTTCAGACCTAGCTGCACACATAAAGCAATACTCGTTAGTGATGAAAGGTACCACTTTGACAAATAAGCAGAAAGTAGAGTATTTCTGCCTCAACCTCATAGGGCCCGTGATTGACTGGTACTATGGGCTAGATCGGGGAACAAAAAGAGACTAGGACCTATTGATAGAGGGATTCCTAAAATAATATGATTGCAGTACTAGGATGGAAGTCACCCTAAAAGACTTAGAGCTATTGCAGCTAAAGCCAGAAGAACATTTTCATGAGTATCGAACTCGATGGAGGAATAGGGTGATAGAGATGAAGAGAAAACCCGACACCTCAGATCAGATTAGGCTCTTCATTCGCAATGCCAATACTTATCTGAAGAAGAAACTTAAGATGAAAGGCTTAAAAGATTGGGAATCTCTAAAAAATATAGCCATCGAAGCTAACGCTGAGCATATGGAGAAAAGGGCTAAATTTGAAAACCTGACTTTCGATAAGAGCAATGGGATAATAGTAACAGCGGGGCCAATGGTGGAAGAACCTCCAAAGTGTTGGCTACAGGAACAACCCGGCGAGATTATTAAGATCTAGGCAAACCATTATCTTGGTGTCTTGTCCTTCTTATAAATGAAGGGAAATTACAAACTTTGTCTGACGCACGCCGAACCTGGCAAAAGCCCTCGTCGAACCCACTTTTAGGATTCGAGGGATGGGTTCACGTCTTTTTGATCTTGGGTGCCATAAGACATCTTGGATGCCTCCTTCCTAATAGAATATTGGGAAGGATCATCTAGCCTCACGATGCCTTTAGGCACCTTTGAGGTATTTTGCAGTCGCCACCCAATTTACAAGAAATTGGGAAAGATCTCTAACCTCTATTGGTCTAGACCAGAGATTGGTATTCAGAACTTCCCTCTTATTTATGTTTTGGTTAATTATAAATGAGTTTTTAACCTCCTAAAATTCTATCTCTCCTCTCACACGATTGATGCATTTAATTAAAAGCGCATTGCAAGCATTCAAAAGCAATAAAGGAAAGCGGTAAATTAATAAAAGAAAGCAATAAACACGTCAAGCACACAATTACAAGAGAAATAGGGGAAGGAATACAACCCCAAATAAAAGAAGATTAAAAAACGTAGATTGTGATGGAATACAATCCCAAAAAGAAAACTAAATGATATTGCCCCAAAATTAATTACAAGGCCCCAAAATGTATGAACATGAATTTAAACAAACAAACAAAAACAAACATAAGAAAAGCATACATAAATCGGGGCATTTGTTTGGTTTAGGAACATCGGCTCCTTCGCGCTTATTTAAAGAGGGCTCGAAGAGTTATTCGATTGCTAGTTTGAAAAACCGGGATGAGTGATCCCATTTTTGGAGAAAATTAACTCTTCGTTTTATTGTGATATTTTACATTACTTGGCTAAAATGAGGGACATTGGTCCCAATTTTATTAGTAAAAATTCTAATTTAAATATAAAAATGTTTTCGCGACTTTTTATCTCACGCGCGCACGAATGAAAACTAATTTTTTACAAACAAGCACAACATAAAGGGGGAATAAGAAAGGTCTCACCAAAACGATGTGACCCTCTACTCGTTGTGACCCATCTGGAAAGTCACATGGATACTCAATCAACACGACTCAAATTAAAAATCTCAGACAGAAAATAACATAAAAGAAATATTAGTAATGATTCTAAAAAATAATCAAGTAAGGACAAAATAAACATAGGACATATTAATTTAACGAATAAACAATTTACATGCCAAATGGATCAAAAATAAATCAATCCAAAGACAAGGATAATAATAAAAACGATGACAAAATGAAATAGTGGCAATAATAATAATAATAGCAATAATAATAAAATGAAGGTAACTGGAACATATCAATAATAATAATAATAATAATACCTATGACAACATAAGCATATCCATGATCATAATAATAATAATAATAATAATAATAATAATAATAATAGGATGATGATGATGATGATAATAATAATAATAATAATAATAATAATAATAATAATAATAATAATAATAATAGCAGCATAATAGTGATAATAGTAATAATAACAATAATAGCATAATAATAATAATGAGATAATAACATAAAAAAAGACATAATAATAGTGATAATGAGAATAATGGCAACGGAAATCACAAAGAAATCAAGCTAAAACAACAAACAACACATCAACAGCACTAAAATCACATTAAGAATGCTAGGAATAAATTATAAACGATAATAACATGAAAAATAATATTGACTACAAATAAATGAGGACGGGTCCAAAGTGTTTACCCTCAGAATTTATAGATCGAAAAATAGGATGTCATGATCCGTTCTCCTCGTCGAAACTTGCGGTAATAAATACTCAAAGAAAATATAAAAAACTGTGTTTTTGAATGAGTTAACTCAAGAAAATATTTTTGGTGGGGATGATTGAGTAAAGAAGATTAATTTTTCTTGCTCAAATCAAACCAAAGATGAAATATTGTTTAGAGAAGAAAAGATTGAAAAGTGAAAAGTGTTTAAAGATTTTTTTTTTTTAAGATGGCTCTCGGCTGCTCTTGGTTGAGAGAAAATTCTTTCTCCTTTTTTGAATGAAAATTCCAGCCCTTGAAAAAAATGCAGCCCCCAAGAAATGATGACCAATCTTCCTTTTAAATTTTTGTCTTACCCAAAAATGGGAATGGACAAAAGGTGCTTTCATTTTTAGTTTATCAAAATTGCACAAAAATGTGAAAGAAACAGGAAAATCGGACTAAAAATGCAGGAAAAATGATGCGCAGAGGGCCAAAATGGCCGCATGTGGAGGCGGGCGAGACGCGCGTCTCGCCCTCAGCGAGGCGCACCCAAGGGGGCACGCATCTTGCATTCTGCGAGATGCGACCTAAGGGGCGCGCGCTGCCTCCGCAGCATGCGCACCCACAGGCGCATTGCACGCGAATAAAATAATAAAAAAATAAAAATGAAAATAAAAATAAAAATAAAAAGGAATAAAAAATAAGAGTAAAAATGCAAAATTTTTGAATTAAAATTTTTAGAGTAACCAAGTTGATTTTCGACAAGGAAAACATCATTATTGACATCTCTACTTGTAGTAAGTGTCATATTCATCATTGGGTAATTCTGATCTTGGACCGCCTCGGGACCCGGTGTCTACAGTTGCCCCCAATTTTTGGAAATCTAGAACTTAGGTGCCTGGATGAGCCAAAATTCAAAAAAGAAGGAAAGAGACATGTACTTGAGGTGGTCGTCTTTCCAGACTGGACGATATTGTTGGCGTGTTATCTTTTCTGAGGTGGTGCCCCCTGAGAGGTCTTCAGATGGTTGGCTACCCCCTAAGAGGTCTTCGGTTGATTGCCCCCTGAGAGGTCTTCGGTTAGTTGGCTGCTCCCTGAGAAGTCTTCGGTTGATCTCCCCCTGAGAGGTCTTCGGTTCACCGCCCCCTGAGAGGTCTTCTGATGGTTGGCTGCCCCCTGAGAGGTCTTCGATTGATCGCCCCCTGAGAGGTTTTCGATTAGTTGGCTGCTCCCTGAGAAGTCTTCGGTTGATCTCCCCCTGAGAGGTCTTCGGTTTGCCGCCCCCTGAATGGTCTTCTGATGGTTGGCTGCCCCCTGAGAGGTCTTCGGTTGATCGCCCCCTGAGAGGTCTTCGATTAGTTGGCTGATCCCTGAGAAGTCTTTGGTTGATCGCCCCCTGAGAGGCCTTCTGTTGACTGCCCTCTAAGAGGTCTTCGGATGGTTGGCTGCCCCCTGAGAGGTCTTCCATTAGTTGGCTGCTCCCTGAGAAGTCTTCGGTTGATCGCCCCCTGAGAGGTCTTCGGTTCGCCGCCCCCTGGGAGGTCTTCTGATGGTTGGCTGCCCCCTGAGAGGTCTTTGGTTGATCGCCCCCTGAGAGGTCTTCGACTGATCGCCCCCTGAGAGTTGTTCGATTAGCTGGCTGCTCCCTGAGAAGTCTTCAATTGATCGCCCCCTGAGAGGTCTTCGGTTTGCCTCCCCCTGAGAGGTCTTCTGATGGTTGGCTACCCCCTGAGAGGTCTTCGGTTGATTGCCCCCTGAGAGGTCTTCAGTTAGCTGGCTGCTCCCTGAGAAGTCTTCAGTTGATCGCCCCCTAAGAGGTCTTCGGTTCGCTACCCCTTGAGAGGTCTTCGAATGGTTAGTTTCCCCCTGAGAGGTCTTCGGTTGATCACCCCCTGAGAGGTCTTTAATTAGTTGGCTAATCCCTGAGAAGTCTTCGGATGGTTGGCTGCCCCCTGAGAGGTCTTCGGCTAGTTGGCTGCCCCCTGAGAGGTCTTTAGTTGATCGTCCCCTGAGAGGTCTTCGGTTGATCGCACGCTGAGAGGTCTTTAGTTGATCGTCCCCTGAGAGGTCTTCGGTTGATCGCACGCTGAGAGGTCTTCGATTAGTTGGATGCTCTTTGAGAAGTCTTCGAATGGTTGGCTGCCCCCTGAGAGGTCTTCAGCTGGTTGGCTGCCCCCTGAGAGGTATTTAGTTGATCGTCCCCTGAGAGGTCTTCGGTTGATCGCCCCCTGGGAGGTCTTCAGTTTGCCGCCCCCTGAGAGGTCTTCGGTTGACTGCCCCCTGAGAGGTCATCGGATGGTTGGCTGCCCCCTGAGAGGTCTTCGGTTAGTTGGATTGGATTGGTGCTTTGATCGATGTCGTCACTCGCCTTCTGTCAGGGTTTGCATCGATTCTCTCTTTCTGCAAGAGTCATAAAGCCAAATATGCAGGAAAAATAGTAAGCATGCACGTGAGATGCGTATGTATACAGGAATGCAGGACAAGAATTCATCTAGTGGATTTGGAGACGATAGTCGGTTTGATTGCAATTTGCGGTAGGATCGACGCCCTTTGGAATTACTTTTGAATTTTATGCCTCTAGGGGATTATGAGGTTCTCCTTCGATACCTGTAGTCATTTTTTGAAGGTAGTGCATCCCTTGTGGATTTTCACACTAGCTTTCTTAGCGGGAAATGCGTCCTTTTCGGATTTTCACATAACCCTGTGCCTTATTTTTTGCCTGGAATGGACCCAACCCAATCCAGCGGCTTTTATTCACTTTATTTTTTTGTAGGACAGACTGCCTGTTTCTAGGTTTTCATCCTGCCCTTCGGCCTAACTTTTACTTAGAGCGCCAATTACAGTTTTCATCTCTAATGGCCTCCCTTTTTTTTTTTGAGGTGTGGCTAAAGTTGTCATAAAGGATCTTTCAGGTATAATCAGCGTGTATTTACGTCTTAGATCATGGTTGCTTGAGCTTGGTTCTTATCATGAAGATGCTATAAAATTGGCTTCACAATGGATAGCAAGGTGAGTCGACTAAAGTGCTTGAGTAGCGAGAATGGTAGAGGGCAGACAGTAACAATGTGCTGGTTTTATACCGGGACTAAACAACTTTGAGTATGCAAAATGAACTGATTTGGTCGGAGACTACACCCTCACCTCCATAAGTGCATGTAAGAGAAGGGTACTTAGCCCCACAGTAGATAATAGGACCCATCGGCTTAGGCATCTGGTCGGTGAGAGCAGAAGTAGAGTATAGCCATTTAGATTTCATACATTCGGTAATGAATGATGTTTCTCTTTATAAAAGAACTAGGAAATGATGAGTTAAACTGCTTTTGTTTTATACTTTTTTCGCAAAATTGTGTACATTTGAGTATGATTTCTCCATACATGATCACCATTTAACATGGATTCAGAATGCAAAATTACATCTAATCTCGGAGTGGATCTTGTGAGCATCAGACTCCTGTTTCCAATCAGCCCTCTCGAGTTTTCTTGATTGGATATTTTCTCTCAAGCCTCTAATTTTTAACCAGGACACCTTTTTTTCGGTTTTCATCCTGACGAGGCGCCCAATTTTAGTAAGGCCGCCTTTTTTCGGTTTTCAACCCGCGGGGCATTTATTCTCTTCTTTTGATTTTTAGTCTTTAGCCATGGACCTTCTTGGGTCTGTTGATGCTGACTGGTTCTTTGAACTTGCTTCCCTTGCTGTTTGTCGGAATGCTGCTCTCTTGGGTAACAACTTTTCAAGAACAAATGGGTCTTCATACGTTGACCTGAATTTACCTCGTCCGTCTAGAACACTCGGACCTATTGGCTTGAAGACCAAATCTCACTCTTTCAGTAGGTGCTTTCTGACTTTCTCCCCAAACGATTGAATAAGGTATTTTCTGATAGATCTGATTACGACAATAATCCCAAAACCTGTCTCCGTTTAATGTGCTATAGCTACTGTAGCCGTTGCTTTCATGACTGCCCCTTAAAGATTCGACATGCTTCAACAGGCAGTAGTGCTTTCGCCCCATGCATCAAGAAATAAAGCGTGACTCTTGTAAGGGTTCCAATTGCAGACCGCAGAACGGGTCTACTCCATAGCCTTCTTGGCCTTCCTCTTGTTTGGTATCTCAACTGTATCTCATCAGCTCACCTCCCGTACTGCACACCCTTTATACTGATGAACTGGGTGGATAGCTTGTGGATTAGTCTTCAGGTCTTTTCCAGTATCCAAGAAGAATGGCAAAATATAGGTATGTCTCTCGTACTGCACACCCTCTATACTGATGAACTGGGTGGCTAGCTTGTGAATCAGTCTTTAGGTCCTTATCAGTATCTAAGAAGAACAGCAAAATGTAGATATGTGTAGATCAATGGGATTTGAACAAAGCTTGCTCCTAGATAACTTTCCCTTGCCTTACATTGATAATCAATTCTCTCTTTTTTCTCTCTCTTTTTTTTTGTTTTTTTTGTTTTTTTATTTTATTTTTGTTTTTTGTTTTTTTTTTGTGTACATTTTTTACTCTCCCCAACAAGTTTCGTCCAAATCCTGATAGTTTACACATACGCGGACTTCTCTTCTTAACCATTGGGGATGTCGTTGATCTACCGAGTTGGGCATTGCACTTTGGTAAGAATTTTAGCCCTGGTTCTGCTTATAGATTCCCCCTACGTTGATAATCAATTCTCTCTTTTTTCTCTCTCTTTTTTTTATTCTTTTTTTTTTGCGTACATTTTTTACTCTCCCCAACAAGTTTCATCCAAATCCTGATAGTTTACACATACGCGGACTTCTCTTCTTAACTATTGGGGATGTCGTTGATCTACCTAGTTGGGCATTGCACTTTGGTAAGAATTTTAGCCCTGGTTCTGCTTATAGATTCCCCCTTTTAACCTTTCCTATCCCTCCTAGCTTGAATCTTTTGGGCTTCTGCTTGGCTGGTCCATGATCGAGATACACTGGCATAGCATGTTCGGCGGTTTCATAATCATCTCTTGGCATGTCTTTATAGGTCCAGGCAAAGACTTTTTATTTCATTTTTTTTATTTTCTCTCTTTTTAATCTCTCTTCAGGAGTCATAACAGATGCTATCAAGATTTTCTTTGGGTTCCCCAAAGTTTCGAGATTAAATAGAATGGCATTAGTTGAATCAATGTCAAATATAAATGTGTCATGATTATGCATAGTGAAATCATAAGAAACATCAACCAAATAAGTGAAATCATTCATTTCATTTAATAAAAACCAGAATTAAAAATGTCATCATTAAATAGTTCTGGGATAAAAAGAACATCTGAATAGCTGTCTTCTTCTAGCTTCCATCAGCACGGCTGTTTCGGCCAATGGTTCATCACTATCCGCGGGAATCATCTTCCTTCCCCACTTAGGTACTTAATTTGTCTTCCTCTCCTTCTTTCGCTATTCTGGATCAGAGATCTACTTACTATCAATGAGGTCTTGAACACGATGCCTCAAGGTCTTGCAATCATCTGTGGTATGCCCTGTGTGCTGGTGGAAGGTACAATACTGATTCGCCTTGTGATCGGGGTGTCCTTGGTTTTCGGCGGGCCTAGCTGGCAATGGCTGCAACATTCCCCCCTTCATTAGCTTCTCGAAGACCCATGACAAAGGTCTGTCCAAATCAAAATAGTGCCTTTGAGCTATCTCAGCCATTGGTACTTTCCCTGTCCTCTTAACATTGCCCTTACTGTTGTTGCAGATACCCGGGCTTTCATTTTTCAGAGCATGCATCCTTACTGGATCTCCACCCACTTTAGGCACAATATCACATTCTAGAGTAGATCCCATATCTCCTCTTTGCTCAATCGGTGAAATAAGTGAAACCTTGCCTCTAGGCTTGGAAGTAAAAGGAGACGCTGCGGTCGTCGCTGTATAGGCTTTCTCGACAGTGGCCGGTTCAACTCGGTTAAGGGTAGTTGCCATAAGTTGAGCTTGAAGAACTAGCACCATGGCATCTATTCGTTCCTTAATCATTGTTGACAACCTTTTTTCAAGCTCCTCGAACCTTTCATCCATCTCTTGGGCCATTAAGGTGCAGGTCTCTTTGATGGGTCAATTTCACTCATGGTCACTCAACTTATCACTTATTGCATAAAAGTAACCGACTTTTTTTTTCTGACTTAAATGTCACTGAAGTTCTAATATTTTTGCAAAAAAGTCATGTTGACCGAAATCCGGCGAGAACCCTTGCCAGATTGATGATATGGGTCCTCGTCGAATTCCGGTCAACATGATTTTTTTGCAAAAATGTTAAAAGTTCAATGAAATCAACCCTCTCTTCGATCTGTCGCAAAGGATTAGTCATTTCTAATGCCTGGTTAGACGCTAGATCTCTACCAAGCAATTCGAACTCTGCTTGCTCCTCGGGCAACTACGGGGACCCCAAAACTTCTTAGGTGAATGGTCTATAATGGCCTCAGAATCCCGAACAGGCACTAATTCTAGCAACCCAAAGGGCGAGTCTGTCCTCACTAGTCAATCGTCAGAACCTCTAGTCCACTTGGATGAATCTATAGTGGCTGAAAGATCCAAATTGTTAGGATGATGCATGGATGACATGTATAATGCATAATCGTGCCATGCAAATGGTCTTCGATGAGTGCGAGATCAACAAATTGCCACAACACGATGGGATGCATATATGCAGGATGATATGTACATGTGAAAAATAATATACAGATGAAAAGATATATACACACATAGCATGAGAAAAAATATATTATTATTTATATATACATATATTTATCTTATTGACATGCATAAATGACATGAGATGCACAAGCATGTTGTGCAATATCCACAACCACATGCAAGCAGATAGATCCTTCCAACCTTATCACTCCCACACACGAGGTCATGCAATCTCTTCCCTAGGTGGGCTTAGTCCATAGGTCAACAGGGGACCCTATGAACGCGCATAGCGCACTGTGAAAAATCGGCAGTATAACACTCTTAATTTAAAGCACATGCATATGGGTTTTGGCCATTACGTATTTGGACACTTCAATTAAATTAAGGTTAACCTATCAGGGCATAAAAGCCTTTAATAAAAGACCATTTAATTTGCTTGATTTTTTTTAATACGCAACAACCCACATCACAAGCACCGTATTAAGGAGCATTTCACCTAATGGAAGTTTCTATTTGCCATTACATGAGATTTGGTCAAGGTGGTGATACTTTAGGTCTATCCCAGCATGGTCTCTACCAATGGGTCTAGCTCATCATGAGTGTAGCGACCGATCGGGTCTCTATTTAACATGCCATTAATAGCACGAGACTTGGGCTGGTGATTATCCCTAACACTTCCATATAATGAGTGAAAGTAGGGTCGTGTTTTGGGAATGCACCGGGGTAAGATAAGGGACCAACTAACATAGTTCTAAGCCCTAAAATGATGCAATGCAATTTTCAAAAAGAGATAGAATGTTAAGTTTTAAAAAATCGATTATACATTTTAACCAAAACACTTTTAGAGCAAAGTCACAAATGGCCCCCAACGGGATCGCCACTGTGATGCATGCCGAACCTGGCAAAAGCCCTCGTCAAACCCGCTTTTAGGATTCGAGGGATTGGTTTGCGTCTTTTTGATCTTGGGTGCCATGAGACATCTTGGATGCCTCCTTCCGAATAGAACATTGGGAAGGATCATCTAGCTTCACCACTCCTTTAGGCACCTTTAAGGTATTTTGGAGTCGCCACCCAATTTACAAGAAATTGGGAAAGATCTCTAACCTTTATTGGTCTAGACCAGAGATTGGTGTTCGAAACTTTCCTCTTATTTATGTTTTAGTTAATTATAAATGAGTTTTTAACCTCCTAAAATTCTATCTCTCCTCTCACACGATTGGTGCATTTAATTAAAAGCGCATTGCAAGCATTCAAAAGCAATAAAGGAAAGCGGTAAATAAATAAAAGAAAGCAATAAACACGTCAAGCACACAATTACAAGAGAAATAGGGCGGAATACAACCCCAAATAAAAGAAGATTGAAAAACGTAGATTGGGACGGAATACAATCCCAATAAGAAAACTAAATGATATTGCCCCAAAATTAATTACAAGGGCCCAAAATACATGAACATGAATTTAAACAAATAAACAAAAAAAAATATAAGAAAAACATACATAAATCGGGGCATTTGTTTGGTTTAGGAACATCGGTTCCTTCGTGCTTATTTAAAGAGGGCTCGAAGAGTTATTCGATTGCTAGTTTGAAAAATCGAGATGAGTGATCCCATTTTTGGAGAAAATTAACTCTTCGTTTTATTGTGACATTTTACAGTACTTGGCTAAAATGAGGGACATTGGTCCCAATTTTATTAGAAAAAATTCTAATTTAAATATAAAAATGTTTTCACGACTTTTTATCTCACGCGCGCACGAATGAAAACTATTTTTTTACAAACAACCACAACCTGAAGGGGGAATAAGAAAGGTCTCACCAAAACGACGTGACCCTCTACTCGTTGTGACCCATCCGAAAAGTCACATGGATACTCAATCAACGCGACTCAAATTAAAAATCTCAGACAGAAAATAACATAAAAGAAATATTAGTAATGATTCTAAAAAATAATCAAGTAAGGACAAAATAAACATAGGACATATTAATTTAACGAATAAACAATTTACATGCCAAATGGATCAAAAATAAATCAAGCAAAAGACAAGGATAATAATAAAAACGATGAAAAAATGAAATAGTGGCAATAATAATAATAATAGCAATAATAATAAAATGAAGGTAACTGGAACATATCAATAATAATAAGAATAATACCTATGACAATAGAAGCATATCCATGATCATAATAATAATAATAATAATAGCAACAGGATGATAATACCAATAATAATAATAATAATAATAATAATAATAATACTAATAATAATAATAGTAGTAGTAGTAGTAGTAGCAGCAGCAGCATAATAGTGATAATAGTAATAATAACAATAATAGCATAATAATAATAATGAGATAATAACATAAAAAAAAAGACATAATAATAGTGATAATGAGAATAATGGCAACGAAAATCACAAAGAAATCAAGCTAAAACAACAAACAACACGTCAACAGCACTAAAATCACATTAATAATGCTAGGAATAAATTATAAATGATAATAACATGAAAAATAATATTGACAACAAATAAATGATATACAAAAATAAATGAGGATGGGTCCAAAGTGTTTACCCTCAGAATTTATAGATTAAAAAATAGGATGTCTTGATCCATTCTCCTTGTCGAAACTTGCGGTAATAAATACTCAAAGAAAATATAAAAAATTGTGTTTTTGAATGAGTTAACTCAAGAAAATATTTTTGGTTGGGATAATTGAGCAAAGAAGATTAATTTTTCTTGCTCAAATCAAACCAAAGATGAAATATTTGTCAGAGAAGAAAAGATTGAAAAGTGACAAGTATTTAAAGATTTTTTTTTTGAAGATGGCTCTCGGCTGCTCTTGGTTGAGAGAAAATTCTTTCTCCTTTTTTGAATGAAAATTCCAACCCTTGAAAAAATGTAGCCCCCTAGAAATGAAGACCAATCTTCCTTTTAAATTTTTGTCTTACCCAAAAATGGGAATGGACAAAAGGTGTTTTCATTTTTAGTTTATCAAAATTGCACAAAAATGTGAAAGAAATGGGAAAATCGAACTGAAAAATGCAGGGAAAATGACATGCAGAGGAACAAATTGGCTGCGTGTGGAGGTAAGCGAGGCGCGCCCCAAGAGGGCGCGCATCTCGCCCTCGGTGAGGGACGCCCCAGGGGCGTGCGTCTCGCCGAGGCGCGCCGGCAGGCTCACACCGCTCCCGCGCGGGTGCGGCCTGTATGCATGGCACTCGAATAAAATAATAAAAAAATAAAAAAGAAAACAAAAATAAAAATATTAAGGAATAAAAATAAGAGTAAAAATGCAAAATTTTTGAATTAAAATTTTTAGAGTAACCAAGGAGATTTTCGACAAGGAAAACATCATTATTGATATCTCTACTTGTGCCAAGTATCATATTCATCATTGGGTAATTCTAATCTTGGACCGCCTCGGGACCCGGTGTCTACACTTTGCCTCCTATGCCAGCAAAGAACTTGGGAAAGCCTGGGCATAGGACTGATTGGTTCTATAACTACCATCAGCATATAGGGCATGAGACTGATTACTGTCGAGTTCTAAGGGACCGTATTCAGGACCTGATAGATACCCAGCAAATCCCAGATCCAGAAAGAGGAAGCAAGATAATAATGATAATAATATGTGTCTATGAACTAACGTTTTGATAATGCCTTTTGTTTCTCTAACCGTGCTAATAATATGGGCCTTTTTCTTATATACGCAATGTCTTGCTTTGATCGCATCATGCATGGCCATAATCATGACTCATGAGACATTAATTCTATAAACATTGCTTTATTTAATGTCAACGAACAAAAACCTTAGTTGTATCCAAACTGACTCCTGAAGTGAGATAAACTTGAGAGGTGAAAAATAATAAAATAATAAAAAAGAAGAGAAGCTTGGACCTGGAATCAACAAAGGCATTGTTAGGACATGTTATTCCAGCTTACCAAGATAATAAGTTAGCCAATTCATAAGGAGGATAAGATGGAGATTTTAAGTAATGAGCAGCCATAGCTTCATAATATGCCCAAATTGCTTAGAGATGCCAAAGTTTACTGAAGATGCCACAAAGAAAGATCGCAAGATGAGTCTTAAGTTGTCGCCTCAGATCGTTATCCTTAAATGGAGCAGTGTACAAAATAACAGATAAAACCTCAACCCCTAACCATTCTCTTCTCCTAAAAAAAAGGAAAATAAAAAGAAAAATAACCCACAATACAGCCTGTCAGAACCAAGTCTCATAATTCCTTTCTATCCAACCATTTGAGATAATCATCACAAAACCAACAAAAAAAAAATGATATGTAACCATCTGGAGCTAAAATGAGCAAAATATGAACTCTTACAGTTAAACTTAGAAGGAGAGCTCATCAGCCCGGTCCAATCTGTAAAAAAGAAGTTTGGCTTAATGTTTTAGAAGTATGTTAAGAGCCTTCGTTGGAAAGAAGATAACCTGGCATACAAATAACTCAGACCAAATGCTTTAAGTTACACAAGCTGAATTTAAAGAAGCTGCTAATAGAAATGGCAGACATCCTACCCAGCAATGATGGAAGAAGATTTAAGAAATCAATAAGTGCTAATAGGGTAAAGAAGGTTCCATGACAAAAAAAAAAAAGAGGGAGAGAATAAATGCCCCGCTGGTCAAAAACCGAAAAAAGGAGATGTAGACACCGGGTCCCGAAATAGCCTAGATCAGGATTACCCAATGATGAAATTAAGTGTGCCTCTTTTCAGGCAAAAATGAAAGTTGGAAATGATTATTTCCTTGTCGAATTTGATTTATTAGAAATAAATAAAAATATATTTTAAAAATATTTTAAAAGTGTTTTAAAAATTATTTAGAGATAAAAAAAAAGTGAGTTTTGGAAGTATTGTGTTTTAGCAAAATTTAAAATAAAAAAAATTGTGATTGTCGGGGTGCAGCAACGCGCAGGCGGAGCGCGCTCGCCCGCGCTGTAGACACCGGGTCCTGAGTCAGCCTAAATCGGAGTTACCCAATGATGATAAATTGCCTATTCATGGGCAATGAGTTTGAAAGTGATGATTTCATTATCAAATTTGCATTTTAGAATAAAAAATAAAAAATAATAAAAATATTTTAAAAATTAGTTTTAAAAAATGAAGTTTGAAAATTTTAGTGTTTTTTTTTAGTTATATTTAAAAAGAAAAAAAAATTGGAAAATCAGATGTCGATGCGCGGCAGCGCGCGGGCGCTGTGCGCTGCCTGAGCGATGCGCAAGGCGTTGCCCGCGTTGCATGCTCAATCGACACCCGTCGGGCGCGCCGACGGGCGTCGGTCGGTCCAGATCCGCCGCAAATGGGGTTTTTTTCCCCTTTTTCCATTTTTTCTTCATTTTTCTTGATTCTTTCACCATTTTTTTTTTGGGTTTTTAATGATCTTTTCCCTTTTTTGCACCCAAATTAAGGGAAATTAGCTAAAAATCCTATTTTCTTCCCTAATTAATTATTTTTTCTATTTTTATTCATTTAAATTGAAAATTTGAAAGGGAATTAGGGGGAGAGTTCATTTTACATCAAAAATTTTCATCTTTCTTCTTCTCTTCTTCTTCAAGAATTCTCTCTACACCATTTTTACATCTTTTTCTCTAAATAAAATTTTTAGGTTAAAAAGAAATTTAATTTTTAATCTAGAATTTTTCTTGAGACAAAGAAAATCATTCTTTGCTCTTGAGATTTGGATTTTTATTCAATTGTAATTTTTTTAAGACAAAGGAAATAATTTTTTTATTCTTGAAAATTAAATTTATGTTCTTCTTTTTTAACAAACTTTTATCAATAAATATTCTTAAAATAAAGAAATCAATTTTTTGTTCTTGACAATTAATTTCTTTTCTTCTATTATTTTTTAAGAAAATTTCTTTTGAAATAAGATTTCAATTTTTATTATTTTTATTTCTATTTTGTGAATCAAATTAAGGAAATCAATCATATTTTTCATCAATCGAATCCAAAATCTGAGGGCAAACATTCTAGGCTTAATCTTTTAATTTTATTTTTCTTTTATTATTTTTTTGTTCATATTTAATTATTAACAATGTAGATTTTTATATTTATTGTGTTTTTATTTATTTTATGTGATTTTGTATATAGTTTTAACATTTTTAATATTATTTCTATTTTACTTTATTTTATTGTTTATTCTTCATTTCTATTATTATTTTATTTAATTGTTTATTCTTCATTTCTATTGTTATCATTGTTATTATTATTATCATTATTATCATTATTATTATCTTTTTTTTGTGTTAATATGTTAATCTATTTATTTTAATATGTCATTTAATTTATTTGTGATACATAATGCATATTTTATTTATTCTAATCAATTATTTATTGTTTTATGTGTTTAATTAATTTTCTTAATTTAATTACTAACATAAATTTTATTTGTGCTTGTGTTTAGTTTCAAATCCTTATTTTTCCTTATTTGAGCATCCATGCAAGCGAAGGAGGAGATTCGGGGATTAATTTTTATTGTATTTAATATCTTTCCTTTATTTATCTTTTTAATTTATTTGTCATGTAATTATTAATAAAATCTTTTTTATGCACGCTTAATTAAAAATCACACAAAAATATTTTTATAAATAAAATTGGATTTATCTAATGAAATGGGACCAATGTCCTAATTTTTCATCCAAATAAGTTGTCACTTTAAAATTATTTTCTTTAACTATGCATGCGAGGACCAATGCCTTCACTCTCAATACATACCCCGTTTTATGCATGATTTATATTTTATTTACAATGGGGGTTGTATTCCGCCCCTAATTTGGTTGTAATTTATTTTCATGTACATTATTTTAATTGTGCTTTCATTTACTGCTTTCCTTGAATAACCAACTTGCGCTCTAATTATTGCATCAAAACGTATGAGAAAAGGGATGAAAACTTAAATTCAAAACTCGATTTTAACTTAACCAAGGTATGAATAAATGAGAAGTCCTGAACCATCTCTGGTCTTTGGGCTCAACGAGGCGAGAGGGTCATCTCAATGTTCTATTGGGATGGAGCCTCCAAGACACCTTTTGTGTCCCATAAAAAGGCTCAAAACTTGCACAGTCCTAGGCGCCATGAGCCGAGAGAGCCATCCTAATGTTCTATTAGGGTGGGGCCTCCAAGACACCTCTGGTTTGCCCAAGCGCGAGGCCGAGAGGGCCATCCTAATGTTAGGGTGGGGCTTCCAAGACACCTCCGGCTTGCCTATTATAGACATAGCTGCGCTGTCTTAGGCTCACTGAGGCTAGACGAACTTTTCCAATATTCTATTGGGTGGCGACTCCATGAAACCTCCTTGTTGCCCGAAATAGACACCCTTGCAATTTCACTTGCAAATTTCCATGAACCTCATTCCCAAAAGCCCTAAAGGCGGGTCTCCGGGACCGTCACGGGGTTCGACGCGCGTCACGCACAGGCTGGGCGTCGCGCGTGCAGCTGTGCACATGCACCGACGGGCGTCGCTCGCCCCTGACGCGCGCCCGACGCCTAGTATGGCCGATTTTCCCTTTTTTGGTCCAAAAATAAGTGTTTTTCTTATTTATTTGGTAGAATTTAATTTTTAAAACCTTTTGAATTCTAAACCCTTCAAATTCATCAGTTTTTTGTGGTTATAGAAATTAAATTGATTGAATTTCTTCATTAAAAATCTGATTTTTTGAGGGAGGTATAAGATCATTTTTTTGGAAGAGAATTTGGGGGATTTTCTTTAGAAAAAATATTTTCTTCTTCTTTCTCTTCATGAGCAAATTCTCTCAATTTTCTAAAGGATTTTCCTAAGTTAATTCTTAAGGCAAAAAGAACAATTTTTATTCTTGAAAATTTTCTTCCTTTTTATTTAACAATTTTTACCTTGAGACAAATAAATTAATTATTTATTTTTGAGATAAAATTTCTCTTCAATATTTTATTTTTCTAGTATCATTCTTACAAATCAAGACAAGGAGACTAATCACTTACTTTCATTCATCACATCAAATTTTGAGTGTAAGCATTTTTAGCTCAATTTTTAATTCAATTTTTGATTTAATTTTTATTTACAATTAATTAGTCATCATGTAGATTTTTAAATCGTTTGTTATTTTTTTATTGTTTATGTGGTTTAGCTATGTAATTTGATGTTCTTAGTATATTTTATTTTATTGTTGCATATTTAATTTGATTCTTCATCTTTTGTCATTGTTGTTGTTGTTGTTTTTGTTATTATTATTATTATTATTATTATTATTATTATTATTATTATTATTATTATTATTATTATTATTATTATTATTATTATTATTATGCTTTAACATGTTTTGTTTATTTTATTTCTTGCTATTTTTGATTGTTTGATTGTTCATCTTTCTATTATTATTATTATTATTATTATTATTATTATTATTATTATTATTATTATTATTATTATTATTATTATTATTATTATTATTATTATTATTATTATTATTATTATTATCTATTGTTACTACCATTACTAGTATTATTATTATTTTTATTATTCTTGTTTATTGCTATAATTTGTTGAATTTTATCATTATTATTTTTATGTTTTCATACATGTTGAATTTTATTGTTATTATTTTATATTTTTTTATGCATGTTGAATTGTTAATATGATAAGTTGCATATTTTTATTATATCATTTAATTGATTTATCATACATGATGCATTTTTATTTGTTTTATTTTAATTTTTTTATGTTGTATGTTTAAATTTATTTTTTGTTACTAACATCACTTTTATTTGTGTTTTTTTATTTTGATACTCATTTTTTATGTGTGAATTTTTTTAGTGGCAAGTGGGAGCCCATGGAGATTTGAAGATACCATTTGAGAGTTAATTTGTCATTTTTATTGTTTTTTAGTATTTTGGATTTATTTATTTTATCCTGTAATTTGTAATAAGTTTATTTTTCGGCACGCTAAAAAGAAAATCACAAAAATATTTCTATTAAATTAACTTGGAACTTTTTCTAATAAAATGGGGCCAATGTCCTAGTTTTTTACACCTAAATAAACCATCCCTTTAACACATTTTTTTAAAGTGCATGCGAGGACCAATGTCTTCATCCTTAATAAATAGCCCGTTTTATTTATGATTTGTATTTTATTTACAATGGGGGTTGTATTCCGTCCCTAGTTTTGTTGTAATTTATTATACTTTTATTTACTTTATTTACCACTTTCATTATGTGATTGACATGCGCGTTAAATTACTGCATTTGAATTGAATGAGAAATGGGATGAAACGCTAAACTAAAAACTCAATTATAACTTTAATCAAGGTATGAATAAATGGGAAGTCCCGAAACTTCTCTAGTCTTAAGCTCAACGATTCATTGGGTTGGGGCTTCCAAATATCTCTTGTTGCCTCACAAAATGCCCAACTTGCATAGTCCTAGGCTCCACGGGGCGAGAGGACCATCCTAATGTTCTATTAGGGTGGGGTCTTCAAGACACCTCTGGCTTGCCCAAAATGGACATAGCAGTGCTATTTTAGTCTCACTGAGGCTAAACGACCTTTTTCAATGTTCTATTGGGTGGCGACTCCAAGAAACCTCCTTGTTGCCCAAAATAGATGCACTTGTAATTTCTTACAAGTTTTATGAATCTCTCTCGATCGCCCTAAAAGTGAGCATTCAGGGTGCTCCGGGGTTCGGCGCGCGTCACAGTGGCGACTTCGCTGGGGACAATACTCGAGATTTCGCTTTGAAATTACCTTGGTTAAAATTTACAATTGAGTTTTAGTTTAAAAATTTTTATCCTTTTTCGAAACTACATTACATCCATGCTAGAGCCTTAGATTATGCTAGTTTTGTCCCTTTTCTAGCCCCGGTGCATTCCCAAAGCACGACCCTACATTCATTCAATGTGGGAAAGTGTTAGGGATAATTACCAGCCCAAGCCTCGTATCTTATGGTATATCACATGGAGACCCAATCGGTCATTATGCTTGTGATGAGCTAGACCTATTGGCAGGGACCATGCTTGGGTAGCCCGAAAGTATCATCACCTTTAACCAAAGCTCATGTAATGGCAATAGATACTTCCACTAGGTGAAATGTACCATAATACCATGATTGTTATGTGGGTCATCATATATTGAACAAAATCAGCTAAATTAAATAGTGTTCATCAAAGGCTTTCATGCCCCGGTGGGCCCATCTTATTTTAGTTGAATTATTTAAATACATAATGGCCAAACACCCATACGTATGTACATTAGGCAAGAGATGTTATGCTACCGGTTTTTCACCGTGCACCATACGCGTCCAATGGATTTCCTGTTAACCCTTGGATAAAGCCCACCTAGGAAAGAGGCTACACTACCTCGTGTGTGGGAGAGATAGGATTGGAAGGATCTATTTGCTTGCATGTGTTTGTCTATGCTGCATCAGCACGACCATGCATCTCATTTCAATCATGCATCATCCTAATGAGGTTTATTCTACAGCCATCATAGATTCGTCCAGGTGGTTTAGAGGTCCTTATGGTCAGTTAAGAAGGATTCCACTCTTTGAATTACCAGAGCTAGTGTCAGATCAGAGTTCAGATTCTCTTTCAGAAGGTAGTGATATATTGTCTTCCGAGTCATCAGCTGAGACAAGTATGACTAACCAATCAAGTGGGTCTGATGCAACCTGGGCAATGATTATTGAAGAGGTAGGAAGAAAAATGTAAGAGTTTGAGGCCAGAATGATGGCGATGATGGGCGACCTGGCTACTACCTTAGCCCCACTTGCGGGGCAATAGGCTGCTGCTCCGATTAGGGGGCAAGATGAATAATGAGCTGTCAGGGAGGATCCCCCTACTGTAGCTGACCCACCTGCTATTAAGCCAAGAGCGCTAGCGCCTGTAGAGCGCAGAGAAGGCCCTAAATCTAAGGTTGACTTATGGGAAGAAGAGCAAGAAGAGCCAATGGTAACTAAGGGAAAGTCACCCAAGCTAGAGGATGCGATGTGGAAAAAGATGGACGAGAAGTTTGAAGCCATGCCGAGGATGTTAACGGTAGGAAGGGGAATGAACCCTGAGGATCGGGAGCTGGACGGTGATGATCTGATCCCTCAAAACTTCAAGATGCCTGACATTCCCAAGTTTGATGGCACTTCTGACCCTGCTGCACATATCAAGCAGTATTCACTGGTCATGAAGGGAACAACTCTGACAAGGAAGCAGAAGATAGAATACTTTTGCCTGAGTCTCATGAGGGATGCCATTGACTGGTACCACGGGCTGGACAAAAGGTCCAAGGAAGATTGGGACTTATTGACCAAAGAGTTCCTAAAGCAATATGATTGCAGTACCCGGATGGAGGTCACGTTAAAGAATTTGGAGCTGCTACAGCAGAAGGCTGGGGAGTCTTTTCATGAGTACCTCATTCGGTGGAGGAACCGAGTTATGGAGATGAAGCGCAAACCTGATACTCCTGATCAGATCCGATTGTTTATTCGGAATGCTAGCCCCTACCTGAGAGATGGACTAAAAATGAAAGGGCTGAAGGATTGGGAGTCCTTGAAGGACATCGCCATAGAGGTAGAGGGTGAATACATGGCCAGGAGGGCAAGTAGTGAGGCTTATACCAAGAAAGGCTATACTAATCACGGGGCAACCAAGTCCGCAAGTTCCAGTAGTGGCAATAGAAGTGGAAAGACAGTTGAGGTGTCGACAATTGGTGTGAATCAGAGGTATTTCTCAAATTTGGGTCGGCCTTTGTCATGGGTATTAAAGAGATTGGTAAAAGAGGGGAAGCTACAACCCCTGCCACCCAGGCCAGCTAGGACCCAAGGGGAGCTGGGGCATAAAGAGAATGAATATTGTGCCTTTCACCAACATACTAGGCATCT
Source organism: Excoecaria cochinchinensis (assembly GCA_947683425.1). Lineage (NCBI taxonomy): Eukaryota > Viridiplantae > Streptophyta > Magnoliopsida > Malpighiales > Euphorbiaceae > Excoecaria > Excoecaria cochinchinensis. Next base: position 12,729,305 of record CANTUQ010000127.1, on the reverse strand, counting down.
GATAGATAATTGCTTAAGGCTGAGGCACCAGATTTAGGATCTGATAGATAGTAAGCAAATCACCGATCCTGAACGGAGAGAGAGCAAGAAGAAGTCTAACTACAATGTTGTGCCACCACCTGTCTTTATAATTGGGTCAAGCCTACCTGGATGGTATGTCTTATAGGATTTGTATGGCAATAATTATGTCGCTATCACTCGCCCTAAGGCAAGTGAAGAAGGGATTCCCGTGGCGACAATAGACTGTTGGTCCACTAGTGAGAGTGGAGAAGAAAATGAAGAGGAGAAAGATGGAAAGCTCATGGATCCATGGGATTCATATGGAGAAGGGAAGGAAGTTGGGGATGTGACAAGAAGCGAAAGAGTGGTCCCAGAGGCGGAGAAGTCACAGGACCCAGTGTAAGCACCTGCGAAAAAGGAGCCGAAAGAGAATTCCTTAGTGTAGACACCGGGTCCCGAGTAGCCTTAATCAGGATTACCCAATGATGAAATTAAGTGTGCCGATTTATAGGCAAGAAGAATGAAAGTTGGAAGTGATGATTTTCTTGTCGTTTGATTTGTTAGGAATAAATAAAATTGTATTTTAAAAATATTTTTAAAATGTTTTAAAAATTATTTTTGGGGTAAAAAAGTGAGTTTTTAATTTTTTGTGTTTTATAGAAAAAAAAATAGGTGAACGTCGCGCGCGGCAGCGCCCAGTGTGCGCTGCGCTGGGCGAGCAACTCCCAAGGCATCGCGCGCACTTTCTGAACGCGAGCTGGGCGTAGCGATGCCCGCCGCTCGCCCCCTGGTCGGCCCCTGCTGCCGTTTTTGGCCATTTTGGCCCCAAAAATTCTTTTTTCTTCAATTTTTTTAGTAGAATTCAATGGTAAAACTTTTAAAATTCTAAACCTTTGATTTTCTTCAGTTTTTTGCTTTTATTGAAATTAAGTCAATTTATTTTTTCATTAAAAAATTTGATTTTGGGGGAGGAATAAAAAGGATTTTGGAGAGAGAATTAGGGGGATTTTTTTAGAAAATATTTTTCTTCTTCTTTCTTCTCTCAAACCAAATTCTCTCAACTTTTCTAAATAATTTTTCCAAGTGAATTTTGAGACAAAAAATAACAATTTTTGTTCTTGGGAATTTTTATCCTTTTCATCAAACAATTTCTACTTTGAGACAAAATAAATCAATTATTTGTTCTTGAGTAAAAATCATTTTCAATATTTTATTTTTCTAATATATTCTTACAATTAAGACAAGAAATTGGTTCATCTACCTTCATTTCTTCAAGATAAATTTTGAGGGTAAACATTCTTGGCTCAATTTCTCAATTTCATTTTTAATTTCATTTTTTTTGTTTCCAATTAGTTAGTTAACATATAAATTCTTTTAGTCCTATCATTTTCTTCTTATTTTCTTATTCTTTTGTTTTTATTTAATTAGTTAACATGTGAATTCGCTTAGATCTATTTTTTTGCTTCTTATTTCTTATTTCTTATCTAATTGTGCATATTGTTCATATTGAATTGTTCATATATTATTATTATTATTATTATTATTATTATTATTATTATTATTATTATTATTATTATTATTATTATTATTATTATTATTATTATTATTATTATTATTATCATTATCATTATCATTATCATCATCATCATCATTATCATTATTATTATTAGTATTATTTGCCATGTTTTAACATGTTTTATTAGTTTGCCATATACTATTTTATTCTTGCATGCTTAATTTGGGTTGTTTAATACTCTTTGGTTTCATTATGTTTATTATTGTTATCATTATAGTTGCAATTGTTAGTTTTATTATTATAAGTTTTATTATCCTTGTTTATTGCTATCATTTGATACTAGTATCATTATTATTAATATTATTATTTGTATTTCTTAGGCATGCTGAATTTTATGTATATTATATTTTTTATGCATGATTGGATGTTATTGTTGTTATTTTATGTTTTTATGCTTGTTAAATTCTATCATCATTATTTTATGCTTGTTTATGCATGTTGAATTTTATTGTTATTATGTTATTTTTTATGCATGCTAAATTGTTAATTAATTAGAATGCATATTTTTATTATGTCATTTTAATTGGCTTGTCATACATGATGCAATTTTGATTGCCTTAATTTAATTGTTTTCATGTTATATGTTTAATTAATTTTTTACTAACTTCACTTTTATTTGGTTTTTTTTTTTATTTTCAATACTTATTTTTTTATGTGTGAGTATTTTTCATATCAAGTGGGAGCCCATGAAAATTTGAAGATCCATTTCGGAGTTGACATGTTATTTTTATTATTTTCATTACTTTGCTTTCATTATTTTATTTCTAATATGTAATTTGTAATAAATTATTTATTTTTTTTGCACGTTAATTAAAAAAATCACAAAAATATTTATATTAATTAATTTGGTTTTTTTCCTAAATAAAAAGGGGACCAATGTCTTAGTTTCTTCATCCAAAATAAATTGTCACTTTAAAATTATTTTCTTTAATTATGCATGAGAGGACCAATGTCCTCATCTTTAATAAATAACCCGATTTATGTATGAATTGTATTTTATTTACCAATAGGGGTTGTATTCCGCCCCTAGTTTTATTGTAATTTATTTTCCTGTGCTTTTATTTACTTTATCTACCGCTTTCTTTATGTGATTGACATGCGCTTTAATTAAATTGCATTAAAATTGGATGAGAAATGGGATGAAATATTAAATTCAAAACTCAATTATAAACTTAATCAAGGTATGAATAAATGGGAAGTCCCGAACCATCTCTGGTCTTTGGGCTAAACGAGGCGAGAGGACCATTTTAATGTTCCATTGGAATGGGACTTCCAAGACACCTCTTATGTCCCGTAAAAAGGCTTTAATTTGCATAGTCCTAGGCTCCACGAGGCGAGAGGACCATCCTAATATTCTATTGGGGTGGGATCTCCAAGACACCTCTGGCTCCCCCAAAATGGACATAGTAGCGCCATCTTAGGCTCACTAAGGCTAGACGACCTTTCCCAATATTATATTGGGTGGCGACTCCAAGAAACCTCCTTGTTGCCCAAATGGACGCACTTGTAATTTCTTACAAGTTTTAATGAACCTCTCCCGATCACCCTAAAGGCGGGCTTCCGGGGCGCCATGGGGTTCGGCGCGCGTCACAGTGGCGACTCCACTGGGGACCTTAGAGACTTCCCTTCGAAAGTACCTTGGCTAAAATTTACAATTGAGTTTTAATTTAGAAATTTCATCCCTTTTTGAAATTTCACAGCATATCATTAAAGCCTTAGATTATGCTTGTTTGGTCCCTATCTTAACCCCGGTGCGTTCCCGAAGCATGACCCTACGTTCACTCAATGTGGGAAAGTGTTAAGGATAATCACCAGCCCAAGCCTCGTACCTTATGGTATATCAAATGGTGACCCAATCAGTCGTTATGCTCGTAATGAGTTAGACCCGTTGGTAGGAACCATGCTTGGGTAACCCTAAAGTATCACTACCTTTGACCAAAGCTTATGTAATGGCAATAGATACTTCCACTAGGTGAACCGTAATACCGTGCTTGCTACCTGGGCCATCATATATTGAACAAAATCAGTTAAATTAAATGGTCTCCATCAAAGGCTTTCATGCCCTGATGGGCCCATCTTAATTTAGTTGAATTGTTTAAATACATAACGGCCAAACGACCATACACATGTACATTAGATAAGAGATGTTATGCTGCCGATTTCTCACCGTGCACCATATGCGTCCAATGGGTTCCCTAGTAACCCTTGGATAAAGCCCACCTAAGAAAGAGACTATACTACCTCGTGTGTAGGAGAGATAAGGTTGGAAGGATCTATCTGCTTGTATGTGTTTGTCTATGCTGCATCAGCACGACCATGCAATGCATTTCAATCATGCATCATCCTAATGAGATGTATTTTTTTCAGCCATCATAAATTCGCCTGGGTGGTTTAGGGGTCCCGACGGTCGGTTGAGAAGGTTTCCACTCTTGGGGTTACCAGAGCTAGTGTCATATCAGAGTTCATATTCTCTTTCAGAGGGTAGTGAGACTTTCTCTTCAGAATCATCACTAGAGACAAGTATGACTAACCAATCAAGTGGGTCTGATGCAACCAGGGCAATGATTGTCGAGGAAGTAGGAAGAAGAATGGAGGAGTTTGAGGCCAAAATGATGGCAATGATAGGCAACCTTACCACTACCATTGCTGGGCAATAAGTTGCTGCTGCTCCTAGACCAGATGAACAAGGGGCTATTAGGGAGGATCCCCCTACTATAGCTGACCCACCTGCGGTTAAGTCTGAGGTTGACCTCTGGGAAGATGAGCAAGAGGAACAGATGGTGGCAAAAGGAAAGTCGCCTAAGCTGGAAGAGGCAATATGGAGGAAGATAGAGGAGAAGTTCGAAGCTATGACAAGGATGATGACGGTAGGAAGGGGAATGAACCCCGAGGATCATGAGCTAGATGGGGATGATCTGATCCCCCAGAACTTCAAGATGCCTGATATCCCAAAATTTAACGGCACCTCTGACCCTGCTGCACACATCAAGTAGTATTCACTAGTCATGAAGGGGATGACTTTAACAAGGAAGCAGAAGATAAAGTACTTTTGCTTGAGTCTTATAAGGGCTGCCATTGACTAGTACCATGGGCTGGACAGGAGGTCCAAAGAAGATTGGGACTTATTGACTGAAGAGTTCATAAAGCAATACGATTGCAGTACCCGGATGGAGGTCACACTTAAGGATCTAGAGCTGCTGCAGCAGAAGGCTGGGGAGTCTTTCCATGAATACCTCATTCAGTGGAGGAACCGGGTTATGGAGATGAAGCGCAAACCCGATACACCTGATCAGATTCGATTATTCATTCGGAATGCTAGCCCATATCTGAGAGATGGACTAAAAATGAAGGGGCTGAAAGATTGGGAGTCCTTGAAGGACATTGGTATAGAAGCAGAGGGAGAATATATGGCCAAAAGGGCAAGCAGTGAGGCTTATGCCAAGAAGAGCTACAACAATCAAGGTGCAACCAAGTCAGCTAGTTCCAGCAGTGGTAACAGAAGTGGGAAGACAGTTGAGGTGTCGACAACAGGAATGAATCAGAGGTACTTCACGAACTTGGGTAGGCTTTTGTCATGGGTATTGAAGAGGTTGATAAAGGAGGGGAAGCTACAACCCCTGCCACCTAGGCCAGCTAGGACCCAACAGAAACCGAGGCATAAAGAGAACGAATACTTTGTCTTTCACCAACATACTAGGCATCTGACAGACAATTACTTCAGGCTGAGGCACCAGATTCAGGATCTGATCGATAGTAAGCAGATCACTGATCCTAAAAAGAGGGAGAGCAAGAAGAAGTCTAATTTCAATGTTGTGCTGCCTATGATTGGGTTGAGCCTACTCGAATGGTATGTCCTTCAAGATTTGTATGGAAATGATTACGCTGCTATCACTCGCCCTGAGGCAAGTGAAGAAGGGATTCCCGTGGCGGCGATAGACTGTTGGTCCACTAGTGAGAGTGGAGACGAAGATGAAGAGGAGAAAGATGGAGAGTTCATGGATCTATGGGATTCGGAGGAGGAGGAGAGAGTTGGGGCTGTAACAAGAAGTGGGAGAGTGGTCCCCGAAGTTGAGAAGCAGCAGGACTCAGTGCAAGCACCTGTGGAGAAGGAGCCGAAAGAAAATCCCATAGTAAAGCAGCTGAAAAAGACCACGGCTCAGATATCTATTTGGGACATTCTAAGGCAGTCCCCTTCTTGTAGACAGAAGTTAGTTGAGGCATTGAGTGAGTCCACTATAGCCACCACAATTTTTCCATCCGAGCTGCTTGATCTGGTCAAGGGGGGATCAGGGGAGAGATTGGTGTTTTCTGACGCAGATTTGCCAGCTGAAGGCCGCAATCACAACCGACCACTATACATCAAAGCACAAATTAATGGCAAGCACACCGCTTGTGTTATGGTTGATGATGGGTCGTCCATAAATGTCTGCCTTTTGGTGGCACTTCAGGCTTTTGGGCTGGACGAGAGTATGTTGAGTAAGTCTGATCTGACCATCACATCCTACGACAATTCTTGAAGACAGGCATCGGGAACATTCAGAGCTCTAGTTAGGACTGGGCCCATTAAGACGGAGGCAGAATTTATGGTCTTGCCTATCTGTGACGCGCGCCGGATCCCCGCGGCCGCCCTTTCGACCGCCCGCACGTGGGCGATCGGGCAATTGTGGGTCCGTTGACAGCTTGCGATAAATCGCAAGTGCATCTATGTTGGGCAACAAGGAGGTTTCATGGAGTCGCCACCCAATAGAACATTGGGAAAGTTTCTCTCGCCTCGGAGAGCCTAAGACTGCGCTTAGTATCCATTTTGGGCCAGCCAAAGGGGTCTTGGAAGGTAAACCTCTCGCCCTAAGGAGCCTAGGATTAACGCTAAAGCCTCGTGACACAAGAGGTGTCTTGGAGGGTAAACCTCTAGCCTCTTGAGCCCAAAGACCAGAGCTGGTTCGGGACTTCTCATTTATTTATACCTTGATTAATATTATAATTAAGTTTTGAATTCATTGTTTCATCAACTTTCCACACAATGCAATTTAAATTAAAGGTGCAATCATTCATATCAAAAGTGGTAAATGTAAGCAAAATCCAAAATAAAGCATTCAAAAATAAATTACAATAACACTAGGAGCGGAATACAACTCCCATTTATAAAAGTGAAATATATGCATAAAACGGGTTATTCATTAATAGTGAGAATATTGGTCCTCGCATGCATATTTATTATGAAACAGTTTTGATGTGATGATTTATTTGGGTATGAAAAACTAGGACATTGGTCCCCTTTTATTTAGAAAAAAATGTCAAGTTAATTAATAGAAACGTTTTTGTGATTTTCTTTTTAGCGTGCCTAAATAAAGAATTTTACAAGAAAAATATTATGGCAAAATTAAATAAAATATTACAAATAAAGAAAATAAATATATGAACCAAACGAGCCTTTTCGGACCTCCCGATGTGCTCGCAAAAACACCCAAGCAAAAAATGATTTTAGACATAAAAATAAAATACAAATAAAATAATGTTAGTGATTAAATCAATTAAACCAATTAAACATACAAAATAATGAATAACAAATTAAAATAAAATAAGATGATATGAAAAGAATGATAATGGAATCAAAATGTTAACAAACCAAAATAAATGAGAAACATGCATTATGTATGACAAATGATTAAATGATGTGATGAAAATAAAATAAAACATGTTAATTAATTAATACATGAAAATATACACATGATGAAAATAGTGATGATAAGTGAAAAATAATAAATGAATAAATAAACAAATAATAATAAATCAATCGTGTAACAATGATAAAAAGAATAATAAAAATTAATAAACAAAAGAATGATGAAAATAATAATGATATATAACAAGGTTAATTGATGTGTTCATAATTAATATAAACTATTTATATGGCAAAAAGATTAATTTAAGTTAATTATTTGCATGTTAAAAATAATTAGGAATCACAATAAAATCATTTACATGTTAGGAATTAAAAGAAAACAATATTGACATGAATAAAAATCAAATCATATATAAACAATTAAATGGAACAAATATAAGATCAATACAACAAATGAATAGATGAAAACAATAAATAAATCAATAAAAACAATAAAATATACATGAATAAATTAAATAAAAATAAAATAGAAATTGAATTGAAATTGAGCCAAGAATATTTACCCTCAGAGTATTGGATTTGATGAAGGAAAAGTGATGATTTTCCGGAAAATTGCTTGAAAGAATAATTTAGCAATGAAATTAATTCTCTTTGTTTATGGAGAAAACAAAGGAATTGATTTGTATGCTTAAGATTAAAAAGAAATTGATGTCAAAGTGATGATTAATTTCTTATGTTCATGGAGGAAAAACAAAGAAATTAATTAGAATAATTAACAATTGAAAATTGATTTTTCAATTTCAATTAAACCTTTTTAATAAAAAGGGAAATCTGAAATTTTTGAAAAGAAAATAGAAAAAGAATTCTGGAAAAATCAGGTCTAAAAAAAATGTGGAGGCTGCTTTTGATTTCATCATAAAGTCTTTATAAGATAAAAGAGGTTGCCCTAATTTAATTAAGGAAAACAAACCTATTTTAACACAAAATTCTTTTATTTTTAATGATAAAATCAAGTTTTATTAATTAATTATCTAAGAAAATATTTTAGAATTTAATTTGAAGTCAAAAACCCCAAAAAAATGGGATAAAAAACGGATTTTTTGGTGAAAAAATCGGAAAAAGGGGTGAAAAATCGGAAAAGGGTATCGGACCCTATACCGACGGCCAGGATGGCCGTCGCTATAGAGCGACGGGCCTTCACGCAGCTAGGCTGCGCGAAATACGCGCGCAGAGGCGCGCAGTGCGCACAACGCTGCGCGTCGCTTTTTAGCGACGCGCAGCATTGGCGACGCTGTGCGTCGCCATATCGCGCCCAGCACATTGGGCGCCTGGACGTCTGCGCGCCCGACACTCGCGATCCGAAAAAAACTTTTTTTTTTTCTTCTTTTTTTTTTAAATTGACTAAAAACACTATAATTTTAAGCCCCCATTTTTCAAAATTAATTTTTTAAATATTTTTTATTATTTTCTAATTTTTCACTCTAAAATGCAAATTTGACGAGAAAACCATCACTTTTACCCTTTTAAGCCTGTGAAGGCAATTATCATCATTGGGTAACTTCGATCTAGGCTGACTCAGGACCCGGTATCTACACTATCCCAGCAAATTTCTCAGCCCTACTGGGAAGATCGTGGTTCCATAAATTGGGAGGAGTGTCATCCACCCTACACCAAATGGTAAAGATACCTCATGAAGGGGAGGTGGTGACCATTAAAGCAGCGAGAGAGAACCAAGTGTCTGCCTTGGGGATCTCTAATCAGCCATTTAATGGCTTTTACATATCAGTGATTGGTGAGGAGCAGGGCTTGACAGGTAGCCCTTAGGTGATGAACATGTTGAAGAGGATGCACTTCCTTCCAGGTGCTGGTTTGGGAAAAAACTCACAAGGGCTGCAATCTGCTATCACAACACAAGGCCAGAAAGATTGGAAGGGTCTGGGCAACAAAGGAGAGCATGGCAGGAAGAAAGTGTCAGAGAAGATCCCCCACATTTCAGAGAGTTTTGTTCCCTCATCATCGGTCTGTGCTTACACTGGAGATGAAGAGCCTCAGTGGATAAATGGAAACATCATTTCGGGGTTTGAAATCTGGGATGTTGGAGTTATCAAGTTTGCAGAGAACTTCTGTGATGAGGAGATCATGACTCAGTGCAGTGTCTGGGATAGGGATGGGCCTGAGGAGATTGTCACTGATAAGCTGTTAGCTACCAGGTTGAAGGGAAACGAAAAGATGGTAGAGCCAGAGTTGAAGTTTGAAGATTTGAAGATTTCACCGGAGGTAGTTGAAAAGCCTCCACCAAGCCAAGAAGTCAAAGCCCAGTCGGCTGCAACATCGTCGTCGATAGAAGATGAAAATAATAATTACTTAGATACTATTTTTATGCCAGAACTTTTTAATGACAATGTTAATGTTACTGATTACATCAATGAGATGAATAACTTTGCTTACTTGTATGATTTTTCTGATGATTTCATTTCTCATGATCATAAACATGATGCATTCATCTTTGACATTAACTTAACTACCACGACTGCATTTAATCTCGGAACTTTAGAGAATCCAAAGGAAATTTTGATAGCATCAGACATAACTCTTGAGGAGAGGATAAAATTTGAGAGAATATTAAAAAAATATGAAAAAGTCTTTGCCTGGACCTACGAGGACATGCCGGGAATTGATCGAGATGTAGCCGAACATGCCATTCCAACTTACCCAGAGAGTAAACCGGTCAAGCAAAAGCTCAAAAGACTTAGGCCAGAATGGGCTCAGAAAGTGAAAGAGGAGATCCATAAGCAGATTGAGGCTAAGTTTCTACTAGAGGTTAAATACCCGACGTGGCTGGCTAATGTAGTTCCTATGGCTAAAAAGGATGGAAAGGTTCGAGTATGTGTGGACTATCGGGACCTGAATAAAGCCTGTCTGAAAGATGATTTTCCTCTGCCTCATATTGATGTGCTGGTAGATAGTGTCGCTGCTTGCATGATGTACAGCTTCGTGGATGGGTACGCAGGGTACAATCAAATCCTTAACAAGATAGTGGATCGAATAAAGACAGCTTTCATAACTGAATGGGGTACATTTGCTTATCGGGTCATGCCTTTCGGACTAAAGAATGCAGGAGCGACCTATCAGAGTATGGCCACCAGAGTTCTCAATGATTTGATCCACAAGGAAGTGGAGGTGTATGTTGACAACATGATGATCAAGTCAGCTACCAGAGAAGGTCACTTTGAGGCTTTGGAAAAGTTCTTTCAAAGGATCAATAAGTATGATCTGAGCCTCAATCCCAAGAAGTGCATTTTTGGAGTTACCTCAGGTAAGCTGTTAGGCCATGTGGTACGCCAGAGAGGAATTGAAGTGGATCCTGATAAAGTTAGGGCCATCAGAGAGATGCCAGTGCCTCAAAAAGAGAAAGAGGTTAGAAGTTTCCTAAGAAAGCTTCAGTACATCAGCCAGTTTATTGCCAAGCTGGCTTCAGTATGTGAGCCCATCTTCAAGCTTCTTAGGAAGAATCAGCCGGTGGTATGGAATAATGATTGTCAATTGGCTTTTGATACTATTAAGGATTATCTCCTGAATCCGCCAGTTTTAAGACCACCACATCGTGCCAAACCATTAATCTTGTATCTGGCAGTAGAAGACAATTCAGTGGGTGCTATGATGGCCCAAAAGGATGACTTTGGGGTGGAGTTTGCCGTTTACTACCTTAGCAAGAAATTCTTGACATATAAAGCCAAATATGTTGAAGTAGAAAAGATTTTATTGGCAGAGATTTCGGCTTCTAAGAAGTTGTGGCACTACTTTCATTCCTTCAGTGTGCAAGCGATTGCTAAGCATAACCCGCTTAGGTACCTTCAAGAAGCACCCTCTCTGCTAGGAAAGATGGGAAGGTGGTTACTATTGTTGCAGGAGTTCGATATCGAATATATCACCAGGAAAACCATTAAGGGAAGAGCTGTAGTTGAGTTCCTGGCTGAACACCCTATTGAGGGAGACCAATTCGAATACAATTTCCCAGATGAAGATGTCACGACCATAGCAGTACAGGGGTGGCAATTGTTCTTTGATGGGGTAGTCAACAGTAAAGGCGCAAGAGCGGGGATCATTCTTACGACCCCGGATGGTGAAAAGCTGCCATTAGCCAAGAAGTTGAGGTACAAGGCTACCAATAATGAAGCAAAATATGAAGCTTACATCTTTGGATTGGAAGCATTGCTGGCTCTAGGGGCAAAGACCACAGAAGTCTTCGGAGACTCTTCCTTAGTAATTCATCAGATCAGAGGGGAATGGTCAGTTAAGGAAGAAAGGCTGTTACCTTATGTAAAGCATTTGAGAATGTTGAGTAGCCAGTTCGAGACTTGCACCTTTCACTTCATCCCCAGGGATGAAAATCAATTGGCTGATGCTCTAGCGACATTGGTGTCCATGTGGGATAATCCAACAGGGGTTACTATGAAACCCGCGCTAATCTCCAGCTCGAAAAAGCCTTATTTTGAAGCTGAGCAGGTAATGGATGTTGAGGCCACCAATGGAAACCCTTGGTACTACGACATTCAGAATTATTTGGAACGGTCAGTTTTTCCAAAAGAAGCCACCGAGAAATACCAAAGGATGATTCGGAAGTTGTCCACTCAATTCATCAGTGTAAATGGCACTTTGTATAAAAGGCAAGCCGATGGTATCCAGTTAAGATGTTTGGCGAAAAAAGAAGCAGAAAGAGTTATGGAAGAGGTTCATGCCGGAGTCTGTGGAGCTCACATGAATGTCTTAGCCTTAGCAAAGAAGATCATGCGCCAAGGATTTTATTGGCTCATAATGGATACGAATTGTTCAAAATATGTGAAGCAATGCCAGTTATGCCAGCAATACGTGAATTTGAGGCATGTGCCAGTTTCAGAGCTACATAATTTTACATCTCCGTGAATAGATATAATAGGCAAGATACGTCCTACAGCTTCTAATGGGCATAGGTTTATTATAGTTGCCATTGATTATTTCACTAAGTGGGTCAAAGCTGAATCTTTCAAGAATATTGATGCTAGGGATATGGCTAAGTTCATCGAGCAGAATTTGATATGCAGATATGGCCTCCCACACCATATTGTATCTGATAATGGGGTACAATTCTTAGCAGAAACTAAACAGATGCTTCAAAAGTATGGAATCCAGCATCACAAGTCTTCTCCTTACCGTCCTCAAGCTAATGGTGCGGTTGAAGCAGCGAACAAGAATGTGAAAAGAATACTGGCAAAGATGGTTCAGAGCTATAAAGATTGGGCAGAAAAGCTACCTTTTGCACTCTGGGGTTATAGAACCACAGTCAGAACCTCTATGGGAGCAACACCATTCTCTCTGGTATACGAAACCGAAGCAGTTTTGCCAGTTGAAATTGAGCTAAAATCTTTAAGGGTAGTCATGGAAGCCGAGATTCCAGAGACAGAATGGGCACAACAGCGATTGTTGCAGTTGAATCTGTTGGATAAAAATAGGTTGAGAGCCTATTACCACAATCAGGTTTATCAAAAGAGACTAGCTCGGTCCTTTGGCAAGAAGGTATGAAAGCACCCATTGAAAGAAGGGGATTTGGTCTTTAAAATGATGAGGCCGGGAGTGCCAGACATAAGAGGAAAATTTAGGCCAACCTGGGAAGGACCGTTCATTTTGAAAAAGTTACTAACAAAAGGAGCAGCAATCTTGGCGAACAGCGATGGGAATGAGTTTAAAGACCCAGTCAATGTCGATAGACTAAAAAAGTTCCATGGCTAAAGACCAGAAAAAAAAGAAGAGAATGAATGCCCCGCGGATCGAAAACCAAAAAAAGCGGCCTTGCTAAAATTGGGCACCCTATCAGGGTGAAAACCGAAAAAAGGCATCCTGGGCAAAAATTAAGGGCTAAGAGAAAATGTTCGATTGAGAAAACCCGAGAGGACCGATTGATAACAGGAGTTTGATGCTTACAAGATCTATTCCGAGATTAGGTGTAGTCTTGTGCTTTTGAATTCTTGTTAAATAAGGATTATGTATGATGAAATCATACAAAAATGTACTCAATTTTGCAATGAATAAAAGATTACAGTTTGCATTTTCATTGGCTTTTAGTTCTGCCTTAAAAATATATCTTCTATTTATCTAATCACTATTGTCTGATTGATTTTGTCGGAAGGGTCTAAGCAAATTGTGCTCGTCATCCGTAAGGGAGATTCTGATAATAGCTTTCTCTTATGGTTCCTTCTAAAAAAAAAAAAAGGCCGTTAGAGATGAAAACCATAACTGGCTCTTTAAGCAAAAGTTAGACCAAATGGCAGGGTGAAAACCTAAAAACAGGCAGTTTGCCCTACAAAAAAAAAAGAATAAAAGCAGCTGGATTGGTTTGGGTCCATTTCAGGCAAAAGTTAAGCACGGGGTTATGTGAAAATCCCTAAAGGAATGCATTTCCCACAACGAAAAGCTAGTGTGAAAATCCACAAGGGACGCACTACCTTTAAAGTAATGATGTTCGATGTCTGGAGCGATAAGGCGGCATTACTTCGGATGATCATTCTTCAGTCAGATAATGCATGAGTCAGATCCTGGGCATGTGATCATTGGCCGGGGGGCAAAGATGCACAGTTGATGTCTCTCTCAAAAAATGTTTTAGGGTCGGAGTCCCTAAAGCCAAGATATCACTCTTTCAGATCCTTGGAGGCGCGATGCAGCAGCCAAGCTATATCCTCAGCAGACCCTTAACCACCTAGGATAGGGTTAATCTATTTTTGCTAACATTTACATCTCATATCATATACACTTAAATTTTTGTATATATTTTTGCACACATGACTTTGCAGGAAATATCTAAATGAAGATCTTCGATTTTCACACTTTTAGTAGTCTGTAGCAGACTCGGTGCGGTCATCTGCGGATGACACCTCTGCACTTTTAGTAGTCTTGTCAGCGACTCGGTGCAGTTCCCCTCTTGCGCTATTTGTAGTCTTGTCAGCGACTCGGCGCATCGTCATCTGCGGATGACACCTCTGCACTTTTAGTAGTCTTGTCAGCGACTCGGTGCAGTTCCCCTCTTGCGCTTTTTGTAGTCTTGTCAGCGACTCGGTGCATCATCATCTGCGGATGACACCTCTGCACTTTTAGTAGTCTTGTCAGCGACTCGGTACAGTTCCCCTCTTGCGCTTTTTATAGTCTTATCAGTGACTCGGCTCGTCGTCGTCCGTGGATGACACCCCTGCACTTTTAGTAGTCTTGTCAGCGACTCGGTGCAGTTTTCCCCTGCACTTTTAGTAGTCTATAGCAGACTCGGTGCAGTCCTCTTTTTGCACTTTTTTGTAATCTGTAGCAGACTTGGTGCAATCCTCCTTTTGCGTTTTTTATAGCCTGTAGCAGGCTCGGCGCATCGCAATTTGCGGATGGCAGCTGCACTTTTTGTAGTCTGTAGCAGACTCGGTGCAGTCCTCCTTTGCACTTTTTGTAGTCTATAGCAGACTCGGTGCAATCCTCCTTTTGCATTTTTTGTAGCCTGTAGTAGGATCGGCGCATCGCTATCTGCGAATAACACCTGCACTTTTAGTAGTCTGTAGCAGACTCGGTTCAGTCCTCTTTTTGCACTTTTTTGTAGTCTGTAGCAGACTCGGTGCAATCCTCCTTTTGCTTTTTTTGTAGCATGTAGCAAGCTCGGCGCATCACCATTTGCGGATGGCAGCTGCACTTTTTGTAGTCTGTAGCAGACTCGGTGCAGTCCTCCTTTGCACTTTTTGTAGTCTGTAGCAGACTCGGTGCAATCCTCCTTTTGCATTTTTTGTAGCCTGTAGCAGGCTCGGCGCATCGCTATCTGCGGATAGCACCTGCACTTTTAGTAGTCTGTAGCAGACTAGGTGCAGTCCTCTGAAGAGGACATTTCTCGCGTTTTGTAAGTCTGTAGCAGAACCGGTGCATCACCGTCTGAGGATGGTTCCCTTGCACTTTGTAGTCTTATCAGCGACTCAGTGCAACCCAAGAGGATGAATCACAGCACTGTTCTCGATGGAGCAGCCAGAAGGAGGCAACCTCAAGTATGCGCTTCTTTCCCTTTCCTGAATTTTGACTCACCTAGGCACCCACGCACTAGCCTTCCCAAAATTGGGGGCAACTGTAGACACCGGGTCCCGAGTAGCCTTGATCAGGATTACCCAATGATGAAATTAAGTGTGCCGATTTATAGGCAAGAAGAATGAAAGTTGGAAGTGATGATTTCCTTGTCGTTTTATTTGTTAGGAATAAATAACAATGTATTTTAAAAATATTTTTAAAATGTTTTAAAAATTATTTTTGGGGTAAAAAAGTGAGTTTTTAATTTTTTGTGTTTTATAGAAAAAAAAAATTCGGAGAACGTCGCGCACGGCAGCTCCCAGCGTGCATTCCACTGCGCTGGGCGAGCGACGCCCTGAGCGTCTCCCGCGAGCTTTCTGTGCGAGAGCTGGGCGCAGCGACGCCCGTCGGTCGCCCCCTGTTGCCGTTTTTTGCCCCCAAAATTCTTTTTTCTTCGATTTTTTTAGTAGAATTCAATGGTAAAACTTTTAAAATTCCAAAACTTTGATTTTCTTCAGTTTTTTTCTTTTATTGAAATTAAGTCAATTTATTTTTTCATTAAAAAATCTGATTTTGGGGGAGGAATAAAAAGGATTTTGGAGAGAGAATTAGGGGGATTTTTTTTGAAAATATTTTTCTTTTTCTTTCTTCTCTCAAACCAAATTCTCTCAACTTTTCTAAATAATTTTTCCAAGTGAATCTTGAGACAAAAAATACCAATTTTTGTTCTTGGAAATTTTTATCCTTTTCATCAAACAATTTCTACTTTGAGACAAATAAATCAATTATTTGTTCTTGAGTAAAAATCATTTTCAATATTTTATTTTTCTAATATATTCTTACAATCAAGACAAGGAATTGGTTCGTCTACCTTCATTTCTTCAAGATTAATCTTGAGGGTAAACATTCTTGCTCAATTTCTCAATTTAATTTTTAATTTCATTTTTTTTGTTTCCAATTAGTTAGTTAACATGTAAATTCTTTTAGTCCTGTCATTTTCTTCTTATTTTCTTATTCTTTTGTTTTTATTTAATTAGTTAACATGTGAATTCTCTTAGATCTATTTTTTTGCTTCTTATTTCTTATCTAATTGTGCATATTGTTCATATTGAATTGTTCATATATTATTATTATTATTATTATTATTATTATTATTATTATTATTATTATTATTATTGTTGTTGTTGTTGTTGTTGTTGTTGTTGGTATTATTTGCCATGTTTTAACATGTTTTATTAGTTTGCCATATACTATTTTATTCTTGCATGCTTAATTTGGGTTGTTTAATACTCTTTGGTTTCATTATGTTTATTATTGTTATTATTATAGT
This sequence comes from Excoecaria cochinchinensis, assembly GCA_947683425.1. NCBI lineage: Eukaryota > Viridiplantae > Streptophyta > Magnoliopsida > Malpighiales > Euphorbiaceae > Excoecaria > Excoecaria cochinchinensis. The sequence goes on along the minus strand of CANTUQ010000127.1, from coordinate 12,712,721 downwards.
TGCAATTGTTAGTTTTATTATTATACGTTTTATTATCCTTGTTTATTGCTATCATTTGATGCTAGTATCATTATTATTAATATTATTATTTGTATTTCTTAGGCATGCTGAATTTTATGTATATTATATTTTTTATGCATGATTGGATGTTATTGTTGTTATTTTATGTTTTTATGCATATTAAATTCTATCATCATTATTTTATGCTTGTTTATGCATGTTGAATTTTATTATTATTATGTTATTTTTTATGCATGCTAAATTGTTAATTAATTAGATTGCATATTTTTATTATGTCATTTTAATTGGCTTGTCATACATGATGCAATTTTGATTGCCTTAATTTAATTGTTTTCATGTTATATGTTTAATTAATTTTTTACTAACTTCACTTTTATTTGTTTTTTTTTTTATTTTCAATACTTATTTTTTTATGTGTGAGTATTTTTCATACCAAGTGGGAGCCCATGAAAATTTGAAGATCCATTTGGGAGTTGACTTGTTATTTTTATTATTTTCATTACTTTGCTTTCATTATTTTATTTCTAATATGTAATTTGTAATAAATTATTTATTTTTTTTGCACGTTAATTAAAAAAATCACAAAAATATTTATATTAATTAATTTGGTTTTTTTTCCTAAATAAAAAGAGGACCAATGTCTTAGTTTCTTCATCCAAAATAAATTGTCACTTTAAAAATTATTTTCTTTAATTATGCATGAGAGGTCCAATGTCCTCATCTTTAATAAATAACCCGATTTATGTATGAATTGTATTTTATTTACCAATAGGGGTTGTATTCCGCCCCTAGTTTTATTGTAATTTATTTTTCTACGCTTTTATTTACTTTATCTACCGCTTTTTTTATGTGATTGACATGTGCTTTAATTAAATTACATTAAAATTGAATGAGAAATGGGATGAAATGCTAAATTCAAAACTCAATTATAAACTTAATCAAGGTATGAATAAATGGGAAGTCCCGAACCATCTCTGGTCTTTGGGCTCAACGAGGCGAGAAGACCATTTCAATGTTCCATTGGGATGGGACTTCCAAGACATCTCTTGTGTCCCGTAAAAAGGCTTTAATTTGCATTGTCCTAGGCTCCACGAGGCGAGAGGACCATCCTAATGTTCTATTAGGGTGGGATCTCTAAGACACCTCTGGCTTGCCCAAAATGGATATAGCAGCGCCGGCTTAGGCGCACTGAGGCTAGACGACCTTTCCCAATGATCTATTGGGTGGCGACTCCAAGAAACCTCCTTGTTGCCCAAAATGGACGCACTTGTAATTTCTTACAAGTTTTAATGAATCTCTCCCGATCACCCTAAAGGCGGGCTTCCGGTTCTCCACAGGGTTCGGCGCGCGTCACACATAGTAAAGCAGTTGAAAAAGACCACTGCTCAAATATCTATTTGGGATCTTTTAAGACAGTCCCCATCCCACAGACAGAAGTTGGTTGAGGCTTTGAGTGAATCTACCGTGACCACCACAATTTCTCAATCCAAGTTGCTAGATCTTTTCAAAGGGGGATCAGGAGAGAGATTGGTGTATTCTTATGCTGACCTACCAATTGAGAGCTGCAATCACAACCGGCCGCTGTACATCAAGGCGCAAATTAATAGCAAACACACCGCTTGTGTTATGGTTGATGGATCATCCATAAATGTTTGCCCTTTGGTGGCAATTCAAGCTTTTAGGCTAGATGAAAGTATGCTGTGCCAGTCTGATTTAACCATCACGGCCTATGATAATTCTCGAAGACAAGCATCGGGAACATTTAAAGCACTAGTCAAGACTGGGCCCATTGAAACGGAGGCAGAATTTGTGCTTTTATCTATCCCAGTAAATTTCTCAGCTCTACTTGGAAGGCCATAGTTCTATAAATTGGGAGGAGTGTCGCCTACCCTACACCAAATGATCAAAATACCTCATGAAAGAGAGGTGGTGACTATTAAAGCGACGAGAGAAAACCAAGTGTCTGCCTTGGGGACTTTTAACCAGCCATTCAGTGGCTTTCACATATCGATGATAGGAGAAGAGCAGGGTTTAGCAGGTAGCCCTCAAGTGGTGAATATGATGAAGAAGATGCATTTCCTCTTAGGGGCTAATTTGGGTAAAAATTCACAAGGGCTGCAGTCTGCTGTCATTACACAAGGCCAGAAGGATCGAAAGGGTTTGGGGTACAAAGGAGAGCGTAGCAAGAAAAAAATGTCAGAGAAGATCCCCCATATTTCAGAGAGTTTTGTTCCAGCGTCCTCGGTCTGTGCTTACACCGGAGAAGAAGAGCCTCAGTGGGTGGATGGAAAGATTATTCCTGGTTTTGAAATCTTTAATGATGTCTTCGACTGGGAGGTTGGAGTTATCAAATCTGCAGAGGGCTTCTAGGATAAAGAGATTATGACTCAGTGTAGTGTCTGGGATAGGGATGGGCCCGAGGAGATTGTCACTGACAAGCTGTTAGCCACCAGGTTGAAGGGAAAAGAGAAGATGGCAGAGTCAGATTTGAAGATTGAAGATCTAAAGATTTCACCAGTGGTAGTTGAAAAGCCTCCACGAAGCCAAGAAGTCAAGGAACAGTCGGCTGCAACATCGACATCGATAGAAGATGAAGACAATAGTTACTTAGATGGTCTTTTTATGCCAGAAATTTTCAATAATAACGATGTTAATGTTGCTAATTATATTAATGAGATGAACAACTTTGCTTACTTATGTGATGTTTCTGATGATTTCATTTATCATGATCATAAACATGATGCATTCATTTTTTACATTAACTCAACTAGCACGACTGCATTTAATCTCAAAAATTTGGAGAACCCAAAGGAAATTTTGATAGCATCAGACATAACTCCTGAGGAGAGGTTAAAATTTGAGAGAATTTTGAAAAATATGAAAAAGTCTTTGCCTGGACCTATGAGGACATGTCAGGAATTGATCGAGAAGTCATCGAACATGCCATCCCAATTTACCCAGAGTCTAAACCAGTCAATCAAAAGCTCAGAAGACTTAGACCAGAATGGGCGCAAAGGGTGAAAGAAGAGATCCATAAGTAGATTGAGGCTAAGTTTCTAATAGAGGTTCAATACCTGACATGGTTGGCTAATGTAGTTCCTGTGGCCAAAAAGGATGGAAAGGTTCGAGTATGTGTGGACTATCGGGACCTGAACAAGGCATATCCGAAAGACAATTTCCCTCTGCCTCATATTGATGTGCTGGTAGATAGTGCAGCTGCTTGCATGATGTAAATTTTTGTAGATAGATATGCAGGGTACAATCAAATCCTCAACAAGATAATGGATCGAATTAAGACAGCCTTCATCACCGAATGGGGTACATTTGTTTATCGGGTTATGCCTTTCGGATTAAAGAATGCAAGAGCAACCTATCAAAGAATGGCCATTAGAGTTCTTAATGATTTGATCCACAAAGAGGTGGAGGTTTATGTTAACGACATGATGATCAAGTCAACTACTAGGGAAGGTCACTTCAAGGCTTTGGAAAAGTTCTTTCAAAGGATCAATAAGTATAATCTACGCCTTAATCCCAAGAAGTGCATCTTTGGAGTTACCTCGGGTAAGCTGTTAGGCTACATGGTAAGTCAAAGAGGAATTAAAGTGGATCCTGATAAGGTCAGAGCCATTAGAGAGATGTCGGTACCTCAGAAAGAAAAGGAATTTAGAAGTTTCCTTGGAAAACTTCAGTATATTAGCCGGTTTATCGCCAAGTTAGCTTCAGTATGTGAACCCATCTTCAAGCTTCTTAGGAAGAATCAGCCGGTGGTGTGGAATAATGATTGTCAATTGGCCTTTGACACTATTAAGGATTATCTCCTAAATTCGCCAGTCTTAAGACCACCATGACGTTCCAAGCCACTAATCCTGTATCTGGCGGTAGAAGACAGTTCAGTGGGTGCCATGATGGCACAGGAGGATGAGTTTGGTGTGGAGTTTGCTATTTATTACCTTAGCAAGAAATTCCTACCATATGAAGCCAAATATGTTGAAGTGGAAAAGATTTACTTAGCAGTAATCTAGGCCTCTAAGAAGTTGCGACACTACTTTCACTTCCTTAGTGTACAAGCGGTTGCCAAGCATAACTCGCTCAGGTACCTTCAGGAAGCGTCTTCTCTACTAGGAAAGATGGGAAGATGGTTATTACTATTGCAGGAGTTCGATATTGAATACATCACCAGGAAAACCATTAAGGGAAGAGTTGTAGCTAAGTTCTTGGCTGAACACCCTATTGAGGGAGACCAGTTCGAATACAATTTCCTAGATGAAGATGTCACGGCCATAGCAGTACAAGGGTGGCAGATGTTCTTCGATGGGGCAATTAACAGTAAAGGAGCAGGAGCAGGGATTATTCTTACGACCCCGGATGGTGAGAAGCTGCCATTAGCCAAAAAGTTGAGGTACAAGGCGACCAATAATGAAGCGAAATATGAAGCTTGCATCTTCGGATTAGAAGCACTGCTTGCTCTAGGGGTAAAGACCACAAAAGTCTTCGGAGACTCGTCCTTAGTAATCCATCAGATCACAGGGGAATGGTCAGTTAAGGAAGAGAGGTTGTTGCCTTATGTTAAGTACTTGAGGATATTGAGTAGCCAATTTGAGACTTGCACTTTTCATTTCGTCCCCAAGGATGAAAATCAATTGGCTGATGCTCTCGCGGCGTTAGTGTCCATGTGGGATAATCCAACGGGGGTTGCTATGAGACTCGTGCTAATCTCTAGCTCGAAAAAGCCTTGTTTCGAAACTGAGCAGGTAATGGAGGTTGAGGTCGCTGATGGAAACCCTTGGTACTATGATATTCAGAATTACTTAAAATTGTCAGTTTTTCCAGAAGAAGCCACTGAGAAAGACCAAAGAATGATTAGAAAGTTATCCACACAATTCATCAGTGTATATGACACTTTGTATAAGAGGCAAGTTGATAGTATCCAATTGAGATGTTTGGCGGAGAAAGAAGCTGAAAGAGTTATGGAAGAGGTTCATGCCAGAGTCTGTGGAGCTCACATGAATGGTTTAGCCTTAGTGGAGAAGATCATGCGCCAAGGATTTTATTGGCTCAAAATGGATACGGATTGTCCAAAATATGTGAAGCAATGCCAGTTATGCCAGCAATACACGAATTTGAGGCATGTGACAGTTTTAGAGTTACATAATTTAACATCTCCATGGCCATTTGCAGCTTGGGGAATAGATATCATAGGCGAGATACATCCTACAGCTTCTAATGGGCACAGGTTCATCATAGTCGCTATTGATTACTTCACTAAGTGGGTCGAAGTTGAATCTTTCAAAAAAGTTGATGCTAGGGACATGGCTAAGTTCATCGAGCAGAATTTGATATGCAAATATGGCCTCCCACACCACATTGTGTCTGATAATGGGGTACAATACTTAGCGAAAACTAAACAGATGCTTCAGAAATATGGAATCTAGCATCATAAGTCTTCTCCTTACCAACCTCAAGCTAATGGCGCGGTTGAAGCAGCAAACAAGAATGTTAAAAGAATATTAGCCAAGATGGTTCAGAGCTATAAAGGTTGGACAGAAAAGCTACCTTTTGCACTCTGGGGTTATAGAACCACAGTCAGAACCTCTACTGCTATATGGAACTGAAGCAATTCTGCCAGTTAAAATTGAGCTAAAATCCTTAAGGGTAGTTATGGAAGCCGAGATTCAAGAAGCATAATGGGCATAACAGCGATTGTTGCAGTTGAATTTGTTGGATGAAGATAGGTTGCGAGCCTATTATTACAATCAGATTTACCAGAAGAGGATAGCTCGGTCATTTGGCAAGAAGGTACGAAAGCACCCGTTGAAGGAAGGGGATTTGGTCTTTAAGATGATGAGGCCAGGGGTGCCAGACATACGGGGAAAATTCAGGCCAACATGGGAAGGTCTGTTCGTGCTGAAAAAGTTACTAACAAAAGGGGCAGCAATTTTAGCAGACAGCAATGGGAATGAATTTAAAGAACAAGTCAATGTTGATAGACTAAAAAGGTTATATGGCTAAACAACAAAAATCAAAAGAAGAGAATAAATGCCCCGCGGGTCGAAAACTAAAAAAAGGCAGCCTTGCTAAAATTGGACTCCCTGTTATGGTGAAAATCGAAAAAAAGGCATCCTGGGCAAAAATTAAGGGCCAAGAGAAAATGTTCAATCGAGAAAACTCGAGAGGGCCGATTGATAACAGGAGTTTGATGCTTACAAGATCTATTCCGAGATTAGGAGTAGTCTTGTACTTTTGAATTCTTATCAAATGAGGATCATGTATGATGAAATTATATAAAGATGTACACAATTTTGCAATGAATAAAAGAATTTAGTTTGCATTTTCATTGGTTTTTAGTTCTGTCTTAAAAAGAAATATATCATTTATTTATCTAATGACTATGGTCTAATCATTTTCATCGAAAAGGGTCTAAGCGGATGTGTACTGATCACCCTTAGGGGAAGTTCTGATAATAGCCTTCTAAATAAAAGAAGTTCCGAAAAAAAAAAAGAAAGCTGTTAGAGTTGAAAACCGTAACTAGCTCTCTAAGCAAAAGTTAGGCTATAGGACAGGGTGAGAACCTGAAAACAGGCAGTCTGCCCTGCAAAAAAATGAAATGAATAAAAGCTGCTGGATTGGGTTGGGTCCATTCCAGGCAAAAAATTAGGCAAAATTTTATGTGAAAATCCCCCAAGGGACGCATTTCCCACAAAGAAAAGCTAGTGTGAAAATCCACAAGGGACGCACTACCTTTAAACCAATGGCTTTTGATGCCTGGAGCGACATGGCGATGTTACTTCAAATGATCTTCCTTCAGTCAAGTAATGCATAATTCGGGACATGAGTCGGAATCCTGGGCGTATGATCATTGACCGGGGGGCAAAGATGCACACAGCTCAGTTCTCTTTGAAAGGTTTACGGGTCAGTGTCCATAAGCCAAGATGATACCTCTAGATAATCAGGGGGCATCGTATAAGGTGAGCAGCCAAGACATATCCTCAACGGACCCCTAATCACCTAGGATGTGGTCTATCTATTTTTGCATGCATTACATACCATTCTTTAGCAAGCATCTGCATAAGTCCATTTACACTTGCACACACAATCTTTTGTATATACATTTGTGCCAATGACTTTGCAGGAAAAGGCTGAACCGAGGGACAGCTTCGGCAAGATGAAGTTAAGATGAAGACCCCATAAGTTGAAATCATGTGAGCCCTTAGAGGCATTATCTTTAAGTCCTTTTTCCAAGGCATACTTAGTCTTTTTGGGGCATTATCTATAAATACTTTCTCCAAGGCATTTTAGTCTTTTCGGAGCATTATCTTTAAGTGCTTCTTCAAAGGTAGTCTCAGTCTCTTGGAGCGTTATCCTTCGAAGCATTAAACTTCTTCCAAAATATTCCAAATCCTTTCAATCCACGAGGATGCCTGCACTTTTTGTAGTCTTGTCAGCGACTTGGTACAATCACTTTGTAGCCTATTTAACGGCTCGGTGATATATATTTCCTGCACTTTTAATAGTCTGGAGCAGACTCGATGCAGTCCTCTGAGGAGGACATTTCCTGCATTTTGTAGTCTTGTCAGCGACTCGACGCATCGCCATCTGCGGATGGCACCTGCACTTTTAGTAGTCTGGAGCAGACTCGATGCAGTCCTCTGAGGAGCACATTTCCTGCATTTTGTAGTCTTATCAGCGATTCGACGCATTGCCATTTGCGGATGGCACCTGCGCTTTTAGTAGTCTGGAGCAGACTCAGTGCAGTCCTCTGAGGAGGACATTTCCTGCATTTTGTAGTCTTGTTAGTGACTCGACGCATCGCCATCTGCGGATGGCACCTGCGCTTTTAGTAGTCTGGAGCAGACTTGGTGCAGTCCTCTGAGGAGGACATTTCCTGCATTTTGTAGTTTTGTCAGCGACTCGGCACATCGCCATTTGCGGATAGCACCTGCACTTTTAGTAGTTTGGAGCAGACTCGGTGAAGTCCTCTGTGGAGGACATTTCTCGCGTTTTGTAAGTTTGGAGCAGACTCGGCGCATCACCATTGGAGGGTGGCACACAAGCACTTTGTAAGTTTGGAGCAAACTCGGTGCAGCTCAGGAAAGCAAACTCTGCACTTTGTAAGTCCGGAACAGACTTGGTGCAGCTCAAGAGAGCACTCCCTGTGTTTCATAAGTCTGGAGCAGACTCGCCACATCACAATCTAAGGATGGCATCCGCACTTTGTGAGTTTGGAGCAAGCTCGGTGCAGCTCAGGAGAGCAATTTTTGCACTTCGTAAGTCTGTAGCAGGCTCAGTGCAACCCAGAAGGATGGCAATCGCTCCACAATCTAGATGGTGACTTAAAGAGATGATTCTCGTGGCAGCAGGAAGGAGGCAGCCTTAGGTACGCGCTTCTTTCCCTTTCCTGAATTTTGGCTCACCTAGTCACCCATGCACTAGCCTCCCCAAAATTGACGGCAACTGTAAACACCGAGTCCCGAGACAGCTTAGATCAGGATTACCCAATGATGAAATTAAGTGTGCCTATTTTCAGGCAAAAATGAAAGTTGAAAATGATGATTTTCTTGTCGAATTTGATTTATTAGAAATAAATAAAAATATATTTTAAAAATGTTATAAAAATTATTTCAAGATAAAAAAAAAAAGTGAGTTTTGGAAGTATTGTGTTTTAGCAAAATTTAAAAAAAAAATTGCGAGTATCGGGGTGCGGTAACGTGTTGGGCGCGCAGGCGGAGCGCGCTAGCTCGTGAGTGACGCCCTGGGCATTGCCCGCACAGCTGTGCGCGCGTGCTGCGGGCTTCGCTCGCCCCTGACGCACACCCGACGCCCAGTTTGGCCGATTTTCCATTTTTTGGTCCAAAAATAAGTGTTTTCTTATTTTTTTTTTTTTGTAGAATTTAATTTTAAAAACCTTTTGGATTCTAAACCCTTCAAATTCATCAGTTTTTTGTGGTTATAGAAATTAAATTGATTGAATTTTTTCATTAAAAATCTGATTTTTTGGGGAGGTATAAAATCATTTTTTTGGAAGAGAATTGGGGGCATTTTCTTTAGAAAAAATATTTTCTTCTTCTTTCTTTTCAAGAGAAAATTCTCTCAATTTTCTAAAAGATTTTCCTAAGTTAATTTTTAAGGAAAAAAGAATAATTTTTGTTCTTGGGAATTTTCTTCCTTTTTATTTAACAATTTTTACCTTGAGACAAATAAATTAATTATTTGTTCTTGAGATAAAATTCCTTTTCAATATTTTATTTTTCTAATATCATTTTCACAAATCAAGACAAGAAGATTAATCACTTACCTTCATTCATCACATCAAATTTTGAGGGTAGGCATTCTTCGCTCAATTTTTAATTCAATTTTTAATTTAATTTTTATTTACAATTAATTACTCATCATGTACATTTTTAAATCTTTTGTTGTTTTTTTTATTGTTTATGTGGTTTATGTTGTGCATTTTTCTAATGATGCAACATACCGCAAGTATACGGTGTACCGCAATAGTACTTTAGATATCGATCCCACAGGGAACGTGTTACACACTATTACTCATTGATTTTAATCTTGTTTACAATGATGAATTAATAGTAGAATTGGTTTTAATCTAATCTAACATGTAAACTAATTAAACCTAGTTAATGATAGTCAAAAGAAGATAAAATAAATCATGAAGAATTAAAAACAATGAACTTGATTCCATCATTTAGATTAACATCTTTCATCTTTCATGCAAGCCAAGTTAGAATAAACTTTTAACTCACTCTCTCGACATGAATTAAAATGCCTAAAACATATAATTAAAATTCTAACTCACAATTTTCATTAATGAATTAGAGGTTTCTAATTACATATTTTAAGAATAAACACTAACCTATAGCAATTATCTCAATATACCAATCTCTTGAATATATCTTAATAATGAAACTCTATTAAATGTCGGATAAAGCAAACTCTCGAATTACTTTAACTTATAAAGATCATGCAAAAGATATTAATAGAGAATCTACAATGAAAGATTATGAAAGTAGATAGAAATAGAAAGAATTATAATATGCAAGTTCATTAAAATAATATTCATAAAAATAGTGGAGAAGAATTAAAAATAAGAGAACAAGATAGAAGTTCTTCAACCCTTTTCTCAATCTCTTGAAATAGATTTTCTCCTCCTTGATCTTCTTCTTCAAATCATAGAACTAAATAATGAAATTTAACTAAACTACAGTTAAACTAATAATGAAAATTTCTTAACTAATAAAATTCATCAAATATTATTGTCTCCTAAAACTACAGTTAAACTACATATTTATAGAAAATAATTGAAAGCTTGTGTCTCTTGAAATGACCCTTGAGAATAGTTGCAAACTTTGGGTGAAAGAGGGTGACTTTTCATGTGATTTTTGGCTGAAAACCGTCCAACGGTCGTCTCTGTCGCGATCGCAACGTTGCCGCGATCGCGACAGAAGGCGCTTGCCCATTTCTTCCTTCTTTCCTCTCTTCGGTTTTCGCTTCCCTCTCTGGCCAGTCACGTCGCGTGACTTCCCATCACGGCGTGCTTTCCTCGCGTGTCGTCGCAACCTCGCTCACGTCGCGCCTCTTCTCCTCTCCTTTCTCTTCTCTTCTCTTCTCTTTTCCCTTCCTTTCCTAGCCTCTCTGTGGCGTCACGTCGCGTGACCTTTGCTCACGCCGTGACTCTTCTTCTTTTGCCTTCTCTTTCCTTTCTTCCCTTTCTTTGCTGGCTTCTCTTCTTCAGTCACGTCACGTGACTCCTGGTCACGGCGTGACTCGTCTCTCTCGCAGCTCCTTCTTCCTTTCCTTTTCTTTCTCTTTTTCTTCTTTCTTCTTAGTACAATCACGTCACGTGACTCATGGTCACGGCGTGATCTGCTCCCCTTCTCGTGACTTCCCACTCTATATCTGATTTTCTCTTCAATTTTCACCTAAAAACAACAGTAAACAGCATAAAACACTCAACTGATAAAAATAAACATAAACTAATATATCACGTCAAATTATACACACAATTACATAATTAATTACACAAATTCACACAAAATAAATACTAAACTATAGTTCAATTTAGCTCCTATCAAATTCCCCCACACTAAACCCTTGCTTGTCCTCAAGCAAGATCAAAGAAATAAGAAAATTTAATAACCAGTAAAAATTATTACAAAACACTGTTATTTAGCACATGCAATAGAATTGAAAAGAACCAAAATATCTCATACACTCATAATAAAATAAAATCAGTAAGTCAAAATTTAAGAGTATGCATTTCAAATTCAACAAATTACTTAACTTTACTAATGCCAACATATAGAGTATGAAGTCTATTAAAACTAAACATGAAATAAAGAAAGAAAATTAGTCATTAAGTTAAAATTCTCAAGCTACTAGTTGCACTTAGGACATTTTGAGCTCACTTACCCTTAATCCAATCTCATGGCATTTTTAGACTTTGCTTTTTCTTTTCTTTTGATTTTTCTTTTTGATTTCTAGCAAGAGAAAGTTATATGGGTGCGTTTTACGCTCCATCCCATATTTTTGCAATTTTTGATATATATCTTGCTTGTTGCTTTTTTTTTTTTTTATATGACTTTAGTGGGTGCATTTTATGCTCCATCCCACTTTTAACTTTTCTTTTTAAATTTAGTCCTCATCCATTATTGAAAAGATAAAAGGTAAGTATTATGGCTATAGTTTCCTTAAACAACTAGAAATTGAAAATTATAAACTAAATGAGTAAATTCTTACTTTAAAAACATGGTTAGTTAAAAAGACTAAATAATCTATAATGTTGAAATAAGTAAAACAAAATAATTTGAAAAACTTAAAACACATGCTAAAAATTTTTGAAAAACTGATAAAAATGAGCATCAAAGATAAATGACTTAACAACCTATACAATATACCAAATAAACAATGCTTCATAATAAAGTTTACTTAAAAGCCTAATTGAAATATAAAAATATACAAACAAAAACAATCATGCAATTGACATACATAATACCTACACAAACTCACAAACACAATCACAACACACAACAAAGTCACTCCCCCACACTTAGAACCAACATTGTCCTCAATGTGTAGGAATGACACACAAAAACAAGTAAAACGAAATAAATGAAATGAAAAGAAAGAAAACTCCCCTATTATGGTGAAGGTGGAGGTGAAGGAACCCGAAACCCAACTTGTGTTATGAAGTTGTCAAATTTGTACTCCAACCTTCTTTGTCTTCTAGCTAAAATGGTTTGTTGATCTTGTATATGGTGCAAGTTGCTAAGAATTTGATCAAACATTTCTGGCATATTTTGGCTAGATGAGCCAACTTCAGGTGCAGTAGCTACACCAGGTGGAATATCTGCCATCTCCTCATTTTCACTTGCCTCCTCCTCACCTTCTTCTTCTTGTTCCTCAACTTGTGGCGCAGCATTTCCAACAATATCCCTCCAACATGATCGAGCACGTGCCGGAATTTCCTGAAAATTATTGCCAACAACCTCTCCACGCACTAACATAGTCTTATTAAAATACTGGCAAGGAAAAACTCTATAATAAGCATCAAGATCAGCATTTAAATTAGTTGCAATACTAGAAATAACATGCCCATGTGATAAAGGCGAATCATGTTTATGTACACATTGCAACAATTGACTGACTATCCAAAAAGGCCAACACACATCCTTGCGTTTATGTACACACCACATCAAAAACAACTCATTATAGGAAACTCTATTAAATTCAGATCGATTAAAAACCAGAGAAGCTAAAATCCTATGCAAAATCCAATATCTTAAATCTTTAATGAACATGGATTTAGCATCCCTAGCTCTATAACGAGTTTGCAAATCAGTCAAAAATGTCCAAAATTCATGTGGCTTAAACGATTTAGGTGGCTCAGTCAAACCAGCTTGAGAAAATCTAAATATCCTATGCAACATAAAATAAGTTAAAGTATAAGGTACACCAGCCATCCTAAAGTCTAACCAATTCTCATTCTCATCATTCTTTTTTAATGTGGTATAAAATTCTAAAACTAAATCAGGACGCACATTTTCACGCATAGAAGCAAATTTAAACAATCCACATACTCTTAACATATCATTAACTACTTCTAGCATACCAATTTGATTAAGTAAAGAGTCAGGAAAAAACTTACAGCGCATCAAATACCTATTACGAAGTAGTAAATACTTACTACCTTCATCTACAGAGAAGATAGGAAACAAGGCACCATAGTGAGAAGCAATGTTCACCACTTCAACTTCCTGCTCTTCTGGGTCAGTCCGGGAAACAGTGGGATTCTTTGTTCTCACCATTTTCGATTGTTTGAGTAAACAGACAAGGACAATTAAAGAGAAGTAAATCTGAAGACAAATGAAAAAATTAACAAAACAAAATACACTAAACCAAAACTAAATAGATAAACGAAACAGTAATAGAAACAGAGAACAAATTATAAACGAAATGTGATTATGCATGAACATACAGAAATTAAATGGGTTTAGGGAAAGAAGAAATGAAAAAGAAAAATGAAAACACATTAACAAACCTGTAAAGAGAATGCAAAACCCGAAATCCCTAAATCAAGCTTTTCTTGAAGAAAATAGAAGAGAAATAGAATGCTAAAACAGAGAACAAGAAAAACGCAAGGAGAACAGATTAGGGTAGTTCGAAAATCTCTGTGGAAGTAGGAAAAAGAAGAAGAAAAAGTGGCTAATGAGGGTCTTTTAAGTCGTGACCTGAGTTAAGGAAAGAAAAAAAAAACAGTGAAATGAGAAAGAAGAGGAAAGAAAAATGAAGGGTCACGACTTTTAGGGTTTTAAATTTAGAATTCCCGCTTTTAAGTTTCTTTTTTCTGTGTTTGAATGCTTAATTGGAAAATTAAGTTAATGTAATTGAATTTAATAATCTAAATCATAAAAGAAAATAAAATAAAACCAAATAATAGAAAAAAAAAATAATAATAATAAGTGAAATCAGAAAATAAAGAAAACATTTAAAACTTACCTGAGTCTGCACTTAACGCATCACGTCGTGAGGCAAAGTCACGACGCGTGACGCTCTCCACATACCTGGGCGAATTCCACTCAAGCGAAAACCAAAGAGCGTCACGTCGCGTGAAGGTACATCACGCCGTGACGCTTCGGCCTTACCTGGGCGAAGTCCCTCCATCACGCGACGTGAGGCAATGTCACGCCGTGACACTCTGCAGAAATGGCTTCCTTTTTGTTTTGGCGCCTTCTGTCGCGATCGCGATACTTGCCGCGATCGCGACAGAAGCCAACGTCTTCATAAAATTTTTATTTTCTTAATTTTTTTTTTTAATTTTGTTTTTTTTTTTTTATTTAACAAATCTAATCTTACAAAATTAGCTGTGAAATAAAACAAATATATTAGTAGCATGAAAATCAAAAATAAAACTATATAAACAAATTTAAAACAAAGTACAAAACATAAATAAAAACAATAAAACTAAGTAACCTAAATAAAAGAACTAGACAAATCATGGCTTAATATTATCCCTAGGATTTTCCTCGGTATTACTTGGAAGGCATCCTAGATTCCTAGAAGGTAAACAATTAGCAATTTGGCCTATTTGAACCTCAAGATTATGAATAGAGGCTGCATGATTTTTAGTGATTTGATCAATTTTTGCCTCAAGTTTCTTTTGGCTTTCATCTTGAAAATTCATCTTATAATTAATTTGCTCAATAAACTTATCAAGTTTTCCTTCAAAAGCACCAAACCTATCTTGTGGTTGTTGATATCCTACTCCCCTATTTTGGTTATTAACATGATTATTTCCCCATGAAAGGTTAGGATGATTTCTCCAACCAACATTATAAGTGTTAGAATAAGGATTTCCACGACCTTGGCTTTGAAGAAAATTAACTTGCTCTTTATTAGCTATGTCTAAAGTGCAATTTTCACTATCATGCCCATTTTGACCACACACATTGCAAGCATTTGATACATTACCTCCCATGCCTAGGCTATTAACTCTATGAGTTAAAGCCTCAACTTGAGCTTGTAATGCAACAATAGAATCAACTGAATGTATCCCCCTAACATTAGAATTATTATACTCTCTTACTCTTTCAGGAGGCCACATACAATTGTTCATTGCCATTTCTTCCAAAAGCTCATATGCTGCATCAATTGTTTTCCTCATTAAAGATCCACCAGCAGCAGCATCAATAGTACCTCTTGTGGTTGGATTTACACCATTATAGAATGTTTGCATCAACAACTCTCTTGGCAAGTTATGGTGTGGACACATTCTTTGCAATTCCTTGAATCTTTCCCAAGCCTCATATAATGATTCATTTTCATTTTGAACAAATGTGGTAATATCTTTTATGATTTTTGCGGTTTTGGCCAAGGGAAAATATTTTGATAAAAATGCTTGGGCCAATTGGTCCCAAGTAGTTATAGAACCCCTTGTCAAAGAATTCAACCAAGCCTTTGCTTTATCCTTCAAGGTGAATGGAAAAAGCCTAAGCTTGATTGCATCATTTGAAACCCCATTAATCTTAAAGGTATCACAAATTTCAAGAAAATTTGCCAAATGAGCATTTGGATCCTCATTTGCCAAACCATAAAATTGTATACTATTTTGAATCATTTGCAATAATGAAGGCTTAATTTCAAATTGATTGGCATTTACCGTTGGTCTTACCACTCCTTGTTGAGCACCACTCAAAGCAGGTGTGGCAAAGTCCATCAATCTTGGTGGATTTTCATCAGCCATCCCAATTGATTTCCTATTTTTATTCTTCTTTTTATTTGATTTTCGGTTACTTAATAAAAACCTCTCAATTTCAGGATTTATAGGCTCAAGCTCTTCTAAAGAACTCCTTGTACTAGGCATGAACTTCTAAAATCCTGTAAAAACAAAACACAAAATTAATTTAAACAAATAAACAAATTAAAACAAAACAAAATATTGTAATCCAAAATCATAAATCAATTTTTATAATGGCAAACAACCGTTCCCCGGCAACGGCGCCAAAAACTTGTTGTGCATTTTTCTAATGATGCAACATACCGCAAGTATACGGTGTACCGCAATAGTACTTTAGATATCGATCCCACAGGGAACGTGTTACACACTATTACTCATTGATTTTAATCTTGTTTACAATGATGAATTAATGGTAGAATTGGTTTTAATCTAATCTAACATGTAAACTAATTAAACCTAGTTAATGATAGTCAAAAGAAGATAAAATAAATCATGAAGAATTAAAAACAATGAACTTGATTCCATCATTTAGATTAACATCTTTCATCTTTCATGCAAGCCAAGTTAGAATAAACTTTTAACTCACTCTCTCGACATGAATTAAAATGCCTAAAACATATAATTAAAATTCTAACTCACAATTTTCATTAATGAATTAGAGGTTTCTAATTACATATTTTAAGAATAAACACTAACCTATAGCAATTATCTCAATATACCAATCTCTTGAATATATCTTAATAATGAAACTCTATTAAATGTCGGATAAAGCAAACTCTCGAATTACTTTAACTTATAAAGATCATGCAAAAGATATTAATAGAGAATCTACAATGAAAGATTATGAAAGTAGATAGAAATAGAAAGAATTATAATATGCAAGTTCATTAAAATAATATTCATAAAAATAGTGGAGAAGAATTAAAAATAAGAGAACAAGATAGAAGTTCTTCAACCCTTTTCCCAATCTCTTGAAATAGATTTTCTCCTCCTTGATCTTCTTCTTCAAATCATAGAACTAAATAATGAAATTTAACTAAACTACAGTTAAACTAATAATGAAAATTTCTTAACTAATAAAATTCATCAAATATTATTGTCTCCTAAAACTACAGTTAAACTACATATTTATAGAAAATAATTGAAAGCTTGTGTCTCTTGAAATGACCCTTGAGAATAGTTGCAAACTTTGGGTGAAAGAGGGTGACTTTTCATGTGATTTTTGGCTGAAAACCGTCCAACGGTCGTCTCTGTCGCGATCGCAACGTTGCCGCGATCGCGACAGAAGGCGCTTGCCCATTTCTTCCTTCTTTCCTCTCTTCGGTTTTCGCTTCCCTCTCTGGCCAGTCACGTCACGTGACTTCCCATCACGGCGTGCTTTCCTCGCGTGTCGTCGCAACCTCGCTCACGTCGCGCCTCTTCTCCTCTCCTTTCTCTTCTCTTCTCTTCTCTTTTCCCTTCCTTTCCTAGCCTCTCTGTGGCGTCACGTCGCGTGACCTTTGCTCACGCCGTGACTCTTCTTCTTTCGCCTTCTCTTTCCTTTCTTCCCTTTCTTTGCTGGCTTCTCTTCTTCAGTCACGTCACGTGACTCCTGGTCACGGCGTGACTCGTCTCTCTCGCAGCTCCTTCTTCCTTTCCTTTTCTTTCTCTTTTTCTTCTTTCTTCTTAGTACAATCACGTCACGTGACTCATGGTCACGGCGTGATCTGCTCCCCTTCTCGTGACTTCCCACTCTATATCTGATTTTCTCTTCAATTTTCACCTAAAAACAACAGTAAACAGCATAAAACACTCAACTGATAAAAATAAACATAAACTAATATATCACGTCAAATTATACACACAATTACATAATTAATTACACAAATTCACACAAAATAAATACTAAACTATAGTTCAATTTAGCTCCTATCAGTTTAGTTATGTAATTTGATGTTTTTAGTATATTTTATTTTATTCTTACATATTTAATTTGATTCTTCATCTTTTGTTGTTGTTGTTGTTATTATTATTATTATTATTATTATTATTATTATTATTATTATTATTATTATTATTATTATCTATTGTTACTACCATTACTAGTATTATTATTATTATTATTATTATTATTATTATTATTATTATTATTATTATTATTATTATTATTATTTATTGCTATAATTTGTTGAATTTTATCATTATTATTTTTATTTTTCCATGCATGTTGAATTTTATTATTATTATTTTATGCTTTTTTATGCATGTTGAATTGTTAATATGATAAGTTGCATATTTTTATTATGTCATTTAATTGATTTGTTATACATGATGCATTTTTATTTGTTTTATTTTAATTTTTTTTATGTTGTATGTTTAAATTTATTTTTTGTTACTAACATCACTTTTATTTGTGTTTTTTATTTCAATACTTATTTTTTATGTGTGAGTTTTTTCAATGGCAAGTGGGAGCCCATGGAAATTTGAAGATACCATTTGAGAGTTAATTTGTCATTTTTATTTTTTTTCATTATTTTGGGTTTATTTATTTTATCATGTAAGTTGTAATAAGTTTATTTTTAGGCACGCTAAAAAGAAAATCACAAAAATATTTCAATTAAATTAACTTGGAACTTTTTCTAATAAAATGGGGCCAATGTCCTAGTTTTTTACACCTAAATAAACCATCACCTTTAACACATTTTTTTAAAGTGCATGCGAGGACCAATGTCCTCATCCTTAATAAATAGCTCATTTTATGTATAATTTGTATTTTATTTACAATGGGGGTTGTATTCCGCTCCTAGTTTTATTGTAATTTATTATACTTTTATTTACTTTATTTACCGCTTTCATTATGTGATTGACATGCACCTTAAATTAATGCATTTGAATTGAATGAGAAATGGGATGAAACGCTAAACTTAAAACTCAATTATAACTTTAATCAAGGTATGAATAAATGGGAAGTCCCGAACCTTCTCTGGTCTTAGGTTCAATGAGGTTAGAGGACCATCTCAATGCTTCATTGGGTTGGGGCCTCTAAAATATCTCTTGTTGCCTCATAAAAGGCCCAACTTGTATAGTCCTTGGCTCTACGAGGCGAGAGGACCATCCTAATATTCTATTAGGGTGGAGTCTCCAAGACACCTCTGCGTTGCCCAAAATGGACATAGCAGCGCTGTCTTAGGCTCACTGAGGCTAAATGACCTTTCCTAATGTTCTATTGGGTGGCGACTCTAAGAAACCTCCTTGTTGCCCAAAATAGATGCACTTATAATTTCTTACAAGTTTTATAAACACCTCTCGATCGCCCTAAAAGCGGGTGCTCGGGGCGCCTCGGGGTTCGGGACGCATCAAAGGTGACCTTGTTAAAATTGGGCACCCCGCAAGGACAAAAATCGAAAAAAGGCACCCTAGGAAAAATTAGGGGTTAAGAGAAAATAGTCAATCGTGAAAACCTGAAAGGGCTGATTGATAACAGGAGTCGAATGCGCCCAAGGTGTTACTCCCTGAGATTGAATAAAACCTGTGTTTTTGCATTACATGTCTAGTCATGCTTATTGTTGTTGCTATATGGTGCATAAAGATAGGAACGCATGCATAAGCTAGGCATAAACATGTGACTGAATAGTAAAGAGAAACCTATAACATGCATAGGGACATGTGCTGGAGCAAGTTTCAAGGCAGTAATAACCACAGTTCATGTGACAAATCATACCCTTCAAAAAAAAGAGGGCGTTAGAGATGAAAAACATAACTGGCTCTTTAAGCAAAAGTTAGGCCAAATGGCAGGGTGAAAACTTGAAAAACAGGCAGTCTATCATACAAGAAAAAATGAAATGAATAAAAATCGTTGGAGTTGGTTGGGTCCATTTTAGGCATAAAATTATGTGAAAATCCCCAAAGGGACGCATTTCCCATAAAGAAAAGCTAGTGTGAAAATCTACAAGGGACGCACTACCTTCAATAAATGTCTTCCAATACCCGAAGTGATAAGGCGGTCCAAATAACCTCCCTTCAGGCAAATAGTGCATAATGTAGGACACGAGTCAGAATCTCGAGGGCAAAATGCTATACAACAGGTGCATGCTTGTTGACCAAGGGGGCAAAGATGCACACCAGACGGTTCTCTCTGAAAAGATTATGGGTTAGAATTCCTAAGCCAAGATTACACTTTTAGATCCTCAGGGGCATCAGATAGTATGGTTAGCCGAGTCCTCAATGAATTACTTAAGCACTTAGGATATGGCCTATCCATTTTTGCATGCATACGTCCTTTGCAAACATTTGAATACAATATCTCACGTGCATCTCACGTGAGTTATGCACATTTGCATAACTCTTTGCATCTCACGTGCATTACGCATGTACGATCTTTTGCATATTTGCATCTCACGTGCATCACGCATGTATGATCTTTTGCATATTTGCATGACTCTTTGCATCTCACGTGCATCGTACAAGTACAATCTTTTGCATATTTCTTTGCATACATCATTCCATACATACACGGTGCCCCACATGCATTCACACGCATAATCCCTTGCACGTATCTCGCATATGCAATTTTTTCACTCATTATGTGTTCATATTCCATGCATACATGTCATGCACATAAGGCACACATTCCGTGTACATAGTTTCTGCATACATAAGACCGCATATAGCTCTTTGCACATGTTCCTTTCGCATAGCTTCATGAATATATCACATACAATTGTGTACACATAATTCACATACCTAATTCTTTGCCCATGTTTCATATATATAGCTTTGCACATATATTTCACACCTGCACACACAATCTCTTACATGTATTCTTGTGCACATAACTTTGCAGGAGAGCCCCGAAGGAAAAAAGACATCAGGCGCCAAAGTGGGCCAAGGGACAGCTTCGGCTCAACATCAGTGGACAATCAAATCAAGATAAAGTCCTCATGGAAAAGGAATCATGTAGATCCACGCCAAAGGGGACATCTAAAAGAACAAGCCTATTGATGCACACCATGCCGGGGGCAATCAAGTAAGTTTCTTTATCATAAAATGTGAAGGTTGAAAAATAAAATAAAAAGAAGAGAGAAGTTTAAAATTCAAATCAAATCCAAGAGAATAATCTCCGATATTGCCACAAACAGCAGAGTTCGCCTATAATCTCTGGCACTGCCACAAACAGCAGAGTTTGCCTATAATCTCCGGAACTGCCGCAAACAGCGGAGTTCTCCTATAATCTCAGGCACTACCACAAATAGCGGGGTTCGCATATAAACTCTCGTGCAGCCGTAAACAGCAGGGTTTGCCTATAAACTCTTGCACAACTGCAAATAGCGAGGTTCACATAAAGTCTTAGCACAGTCACAAGCAACGAAGTTCGCCATGAATTCATAATCCTCCTCTTACGGGGTTCATCTAAAGTCTTAGCACTGCCGCAAACAGCGAGATTCACTTATATTACAGGCACAACTGCAAACAGTAGGGTTCACCGCACCAAAATTAAAGTCCTTTCATTAGGCAACCTTTTCAACACATCCTAAAGATTCAAAAAGTGAAGATACCTTGAAATAAACCAATGATTAAAAGGTTCAAAATCTTTAAAAACAAGCCAAAAACTCAAAGCACCCAAAGACCTCTTAAAAGGCAAAACATCCAAAGACCTCTTAAGAGGCAAGAACACCCAAAGACCTCTCAAGAGGCAAACAAACACAAAATCTAATTACTTTGTAGTCTGGATAACGGCTTGGTAAGATTCAAGAATGACCGCACTTTGTATTCTAGTTAACAACTCGGTGCAATCCAAGAGGTTGATATCTGCACTTTTGAAGTCTAGAATATAACTCGGTGCAATCCAAGAGAATGATATTCACAATTTTTCTTTTTTTCTTAAAGAAAAATTATGTTTTTTAATTCTTCTACAATAAAATTTATTATAAAAATTTTTAGATTGAATTTTCTAAATGAAAAATTGATTTTGAGACAAAAAAAATAATTATTTGCTCTTGAGATCCAATTTTTTTCATTTGTTATTCTTTTCTTTAAACAAGTTTTTTTTAAAATTATTTCTCTAAAAATAAAGTTTACATTTTTCTTATTTTTGATATAATTCTCGGGGATCTTGACAAGAAAATCAACCATCTTTTTCCTTTCATCAATCCAATTCTAAGGGTAAATATTCTAAATTCGATCTTTTATTTTTTTATTTTATTTTTATTTCTTATTTACAATCAATTAATCACTATGTTGATTTTTATATCTATTATATATTTATTTGTTTTATATGATTTTAGTCATAAATTTAACATTTTTTATTTTTTAATTCTTTTTATTTACTTGATTGTTCATCCTCTTATTATTATTATTATTATTATTATTATTATTATTATTATTATTATTATTATTATTATTATTATTATTATTATTATTATTATTATTATTATTATTATTATTATCGTCGTTATTTATGTTTTTATGTGTGTTAATTTATTAATATATTAATTTATTTATTTTACTATTTTATTTAATTTATTTATCATTTATAACTCATTTTATTTCATTTTTTATTTATTTTAATTCATTTTTATTATTTTATGTGTTTAATTAATTTTTTTATTTAACTACTAATATTAATTTTATTTATATTTATTTTTTATTTCAATACTTATTTTTTTTTATATTTGAGCAGCCTTGCGAACGAATGGGAAGATTCAGGAGATTTATTTTGGGTTGATTTATTATTTTCATTGCTTTTTATCATTTTTTTCTGCACATTAAAAAGAAAATTACAAAAATATTTTTGTTAATAAATTTGAGATTTTTTCTAATAAAATGAGACTAATGTTCTAATTTTAGCAAATAAAAATTTACTTTTAAAAGAAAAGTTAATTTTCTCAAAATGGAATCACTCATCCTGATTTTCTCAATAATAACCAAAAATAACTATTTGATTTTTTAAGTGAACATAAAAGAACCAATGTTCGTATTTCAAATAAATACCCCATTTTATGTATGTTATTTATTTATTTATTTATTTTAATTTTATATTTTGGGGAATTGTATTTTTTGTCCCAATTTCATTTTGTAATTTGTTTTGTATTTTATTTATTTTATCGCTTTTCTTTATCACTTTCTTACGATACTTGATGTGCGCTTTAAATTTTAATGTATAACCGTGTGAGATGACAAATGAAAAATTAATTGTTAAAAACTCATTTATAATTAACCAAGACATTAATAAGAGTGAAGTTTCGAAGTACTCTCTGGTTTAGACAGTCAAAATTAGATGAACTTTCTCAATTTTTTTAAATTGGGTGGCGACTCCAAAATATCACAAAGGTACCTAAAGGTTTCATGTGATTAGATGAACTTTCCCAATGTTCTATTAGGTAAGAATTCCATAATATCTCATATTGCCCAAAATCTAGATGCGAACCCTCTCAGACCCTAAAGGCGGGCCCTCCGAAAAATATAGCGGGTTTTGGCGCGCATCACAAGTACAAGAGGCAATTTGACTAAAACGATTTATAGACCATTTAAGAGTAACTACTTCATAGGAATAGTTGACCATCTATATTAACAGTCAATTGTTAATAGCTTACACAAAAGATCCAAAATTTCATTGTAGGACTAAGCATATCGACATTAAGTATTAATACACGAGAGATATTGTTGTATGAGAAGATGTGAACTTATAGTACATTTCAATGCATGATATGATTGCAGAACCATTAACTAAACCTGTACTGAGAAATGTGTTTGAGAGGCAAATTAGATCTCAAGGTTTGCTTAGAGTTTGATTGGTACTAATGTTATGTAATCTCTTAGCATTATTATTTATGAATAATAATCAAGTATTGTTGGCAATACATGAGTGTGAATGTTTAATATGTGAACATTAACTGTTATTTATATGAGATAGAGTATGTCTTACAAAGAAGTAACCCACTCACAAGGATGTTTACCTTAGTTTTGTCAATAAGTTGACAAAAACTAAGATGAGGCGATTTTTAAACATATGATAATGCTCGAAAGTCTGTTCAAAATAAAAGTGTCGTCTTACAGAAATTACAAGATTAGTCTTGTTAAGATGCAAGATAAGACATACATAAGGTTGTATGCTTTAGATTAGGATCCAAATATGGATTGAATGGAATCCGATGGCAAGTTAAAAGTAACTACTATGTTCTGTCTAAAAAGTCAGAATTAGTCCTTAAATAAGCGGACTAAAGTTGGATATTTTAGTGCATTGCAGCCTTACACTTCTCTATGGTGTTATATATATTTTATTCAAAATTATGAGACACACTCTTTTAAGGGAAGAAAAAAAATACTATAACATATGTTTTGTACTATGTGTGCTTATGTGACCAAGGGATGGGAATTTGACCTCATTTGTAATGGCCCGAATACCGAGTTAGTAGTGATCAGTGAAATCTGTGGAGTTTATAGTGTGAATTTCATATGAAAATATAAGTGACTGTGCCTTAAAAGACAGAAGACAAGGAAGGTTAAACATGCTCAGGCCAATAAAGCCCCCCTGATGGGTGACCTCCTAGGAAGCTAGTAGTGAAAAATATTTTATTGGACCATTGGAAAGTACAAGTTATAAAGAATCTGGTGGTATAATTTGGAGTAAAAATGAGGTCAAATAGGTCCCCGAAAATCAAATTGAAGGAAAGCCTCTTGTTCAGTTCAATTGAACCAGGCTCTGATACCAATAAAAATTGTAACTTGTAACACCCTATACCCGTAGATAATACAGATATCGCATGTCAATGCAATGTTGTGACATCTAATATTCGTACTATCTATGGGTATAGGGTGTTACATTATTGATCTCAACTTTTCCTATTGTGAGACCCTATTTATATTTCGACCCTTAGGACCCTTAACTTATCCCTGAAGTATGGTTCAATATGGCTAGCTTAGTTAGTCTCCAAGAGGTCATGGAAAAATTTAGGCCTGGCGAATTTAGCTAGAAAAACGAGTTAAATCATGATGGATGGCATATAGAAGAGGGGAAGATAGCCTTTTGATCACATTCATAATGATTTGTGGTTCACCAACATGTCTATTATAGTTTCTATAAGTAGAAACATAACAGTGAACATGAAAAATATTTTATGAGATCATGCGTTAAATCAATGAATGTGAGGAGGCCATCTAGGGTTAGGCATACATTGGAAAAAGGATATCATTTTTCGAGATACTATATATCCTTAATGGGTTTATAGCGCTGATGCTCTCAAGGTATACTGGTCACATAATCTATCTGCTTGTACAACTGGAAATTATGACTAGAAATCATTCTATCATATGCGAGGGATACGCCCATGACTCTGATATGGATGGAGTTCCATATCAAGATAGAATTGAGTAGCTTAATCTGATAAGAATTATCTAATCCTGTCTCAAAAAGAGTTTGAGTTATACTAGAGATGAGTCCCCAGTATTCAAGATACAATAAATAGATAATTAGAAGTCAGATTTTAGTGACGCCCAAAGAAGGCTTAATCGCGTGCATGTAATTTAGAGGACATTACGCTTAAGAAATTTAAACACTCTATGCAAAAAACTTTAAAGGACATTTAGATTGTGGAAATTATCGTTATCTCACAGGTGGATAAAGAGCTAAACCAGTGACAAAAAACAAAAGCAGATTCTTATAAATGTTTCCGTAATATTTATACGCTACAAGAGATATGTATCATTTTTATATGTTACCTCCATATTAATTTCCCTTCATATTGTTTTATAGACAATTGAAGATGCCATATTTTCAATTTACTCCCATTGAAAAGTTTGAGCCATTTGACAAATAATAGAGTATTAATGTACGGGTTATTCGATATGAAATTATATAATCTAATTTTACCAGCAGTGATAGAAGAAATTGTTAAAATAATTTTTGTCAGCAATAAAGTAATAAAACTTATTGAATTATATATTTAAAAATCTTTTTTATATATCTCTTATAGTAAATACTAATATATATTTTTTTTCAGGGTACAAAAGCTATTTCAATGGAGCGTTCAAAAAGTTTAAAAATACAAAAGAAACATTAAAATATAATTTTGTTTTCTTTTGATGAAGTGAGCAATTATATTTATAAACCAATTGATGGAAAAATTATAACAAATATAATTTAATGCGGAGGTAACATTGAGAATGGTACCTACCTCTTGTAGCGCAGAAACTCGTTGCAGAAGCGTCTACCAAGATCCCGTTCGTTTTTTGTCACTGGTCCGGCTTTTACCCACTCGGGGTAAGAGCAGCTAGATCACAATCTAAATGCCCCTGAAAATTAAGATATAAAACTTGTGAGTGGGAACGAGTAGCCTTGTGGCGTGTACGTTTTCTCATTACCAAATTATGAGGACCTCACCTCTATTTATAGAGGTCCTAAAGGGTAGAGACTTATCCCTACTCTAACTCAGAATCCTTCTTGAGATAGGATTTGGTAATTTAATTTAGATTAAATAACTCAATTTAATCTGGATAGGAACTCAATCCTTTATAGAGTCATGGACATATCCTAACTCTATCATCTCCCACTTGCACATGACGGAACGCATTCCAATCTTAATCTTCAGTTATACTAGCAAATAGATTGTGTGACCAGCATACCTCGAGAGCACTAGTGCTATACACCTGTTAGGGATATATAGCGTCTCGAAAAATGGGATCCTCTTTTCATGTATGCCTGACCCTAGATTGCCTTCTCACATTCACTGTTTTAACTCATGATCTCATAAAACAATTTTCGTGTTCACTATTATGTTTCTAGTCATAGAAACTATAATAAGCATGCCGATGAACCATAAAACCTTATGAAAGTGATCAAAAGGCTATCTTCCCCTCTTACTATATGCCATCCATTATGATTCAACTCGCTTTTCTAGTTAGATCCGCCAGGCCTAAATTTTTTCCAAACCTCTTGGACATTAACTAAGCTAGCCACATTGAACCATACTTCAGGGATAAGTTAAGGGTTCTAAGGGTCGAAATATATATATATATAGGGTCTCACAATAGGAAAAGTTGAGATCATTAATATTATTAAATTCCCATCCCTGTGGTCACATAAGAACACACGGTATAAAACATGTGTTATGGTGTTCTTTCCTTCCCTTAAAGGAGCGCATGTCTCACATTTCCATAATGAGTACAACAAACACCATACAGAAGCGTAAGGTTGCGTTTAGTCCGCTTCTTTAAGGACTACTTCTGGCTTTTAGACAGAACATGGTAGTTACATATAACTTACCATCGGATTCCATACAATCTTTATTTTGGACCTCAATCCAAAGCATACAATTTTATGTATGACTTTATCTCGCACCTTAACAAGACTCATCTTGTAATTTTTGCAAGACGGCACTTTTATTTTGAACAGGCTCTCAAGCGTTCTCATATGTTCAAAAATCACCTCATCTTAGTCTTTGCCAACTCATTAACAAAACTAAGGTAAACACCCTTGTGAGTGGGCTACTTCTCTATCCGACATGCTCAATCTCACATCAATAACAGTAAATGTTTACACATAAACATTCACACTCATGTATTGCCAATAATGAACTTTAGTTATTATTTGCAAATAATAACGTTAAGGAATAATATAAAATATAACAGTACCAATTAAATTCTATGCAAACCTCGAGATCTAATGTGTCTCTTAAAACACATCTCTCGTTATAGGTTTACTCAATTGATCTGCATGCGTAGAAACGTACTGCAAGTTCATATCTCTTCATGCAACAATATCTCTCTTATATTGATACTTAATGCCTATATGCTTAGCTCTACTATAAGCTATCAATGACTGACTGTCACTATAGACTGTCACTTATACCTTTAAGACAGTTACTTTTAAATGGCTCACAAACCATTTTAGCCAAATTGTCTCCTGTACTGCAATTGAGGAAGTGACAAATTCAACTTCCACTATTGATGGGGCTACACAAGTTTAATTCTTGTTACTCCAGGAGATGGCACTCTTGCTAAACAAGAATATAAAACCTGAGGTGGAATATCTCTCATCCACTTCTCCTGCCCAATCAACGTTTCTGTATTCTTTCAATGCAGATCATTTTCTTGAAAATAGAGAGAATATTCTGCAGTACTATTAAGGTATATAAGTATCCTTTCAATTGCTTCCAATGTGCTTTGCCTGGGTTAGATTGATATTATTAACCATGCCCACTGCATAGCATATATCATGTCTTGTATATAACACTGCATACATAAGACTACCCAAGGCACTGTCATATATAGAATACTCCTCATACGTTCAATTTTTTTCTGACTTCATAGGTGTAGACACCGAGTCTTGAGGCAGTCCAGGTCAGAGTTACCCGATGAAGAGATCCACATTGGTTTCCGAATAAATGGATGGAATTCGGAGATTTTCGTCTTTCGGTTTCACAAGGATTAAAATCTTTTTCTCTATAGCGTGAGGTTTTGAAAGAGTTTCAGAAATTTTGGTTGAAATTGGAAGTTTTGCTCCACAGACGGGATGACCGTCTGAGTAGGGACGCCCGTCTCTACTTGGAGTGATCCCTGTCTCTATGCATAGTAGGGATGGCCCGTCTGTAGCTAGGGACGGACACGTGTCTGAGTAGGGACGCCCGTCCCTAGTCCCGCATTTTGGCCCATCTGTATCAAAATTCCCACGCGTGCCCTTAGTAGGGACGCCCGTCAGTAGTTGTAGGGATGCTCGTCGATAGTGGATCTGATCAGATAACGCCGGATTTGATAAAATTTAATCTAAAATCTTTCAAATGGGGATAGATGTTGGTTAAAAGTTGAATTTTAAAACTCCTTTTAAAATTCAAACTTTAAACTGATGCTTATCTTATTTTATCTCCAAAAATTCTATAAATTGAAAAGAAGAATTCATTTTTAAGGGTTAGAAAAATTTTACAAATTTAGGGAGGAAAGTGACAAATTTTTAAGAGGTTGGATTTTTTAGAAAAGATTTTTTGTAAGCAATTCACCAAAAAAGCTATAAAATCTCTGTTTATTTTTTGAGTTTTATTTGATAAAAATTCTTCCAATTAATTGATTTATTTAAATATATCTTGTCAATTAAGCCAATTTGAGGTAACGAAATTCATTCGTTTCCATCAATACAGCTAATTCAAACACTCGATCGCTATCAATTTTCAAAAAGGAAAAATACAAATTTTCTTACTTTGATCTATTTATTTGATCCTTGTGGAGCGTGTGGGGACTTAAACCATTCGATATTCACCCGAAAATGTAAAATCCGAGGGTAAACATTCTGGATTAATACTTGTGTGATTTAATTAACTTATATTAATTGTCTTCATTTTTTACCTTTTTTTATCTTTTAACTCATTTCTTTTAAAAGTTTCCTATTATTTTTCTTTTCTTTACTTTATTCACCAATTTCGACACTGACATATTTATTCCTATGAGTTATTTTCAGACAATTTGGATTTGGAGTTGTAAACGATGATGGTCGAGCCAATCTGAGGATTTCCATACGGGTTCTTTCTTCACTCTTGCCTTTTATTCATGTTATTATTAAGATTATTTCAATGTCATTAAAGTGAAAAGGGCCAAAACACTTTATAGTAATTAATTTGGAATTTTTTTCCTAAATAAAAATGGGACCAATGTCTCAATTTTCTCTATCCAAAATAAAATCATCACATCAAAAGTATTTTATAATAAATATGCATGCGAGGACCAATGTCCTCGTCATTAATGAATACCCCGATTTATACATGATTTGTATTTTATTTACAATGGGGGTTGTATTCCGCCCCTAGTTTTATTGTAATTTATTTTGAGAATGTTTATTTTAATAATGCTTTACTTATTGCTTTTGACGTGAATGAATGCGCTTTAATTAAATGCATCGTGTGGAAAGTTGGTAAAACAATGAATTCAAAACTTAATCATAATATTGATCAAGGTATAAATAAATGAGAAGTCCCGAACTCACTCTGGTCTTTGGGGCTCAATGAGGCGAGAGGTCTAGGACTTCCAAGACACCTCTTGAGTCTCACCAAAAGACTTAAATTTACAAATCCTAGGCTCCAGGGGGTAGAGGCTGAGACCTCCAAGATCTCTCTGGCTTGCCCAAGATGGATATGTATGCGCCGTCTTAGGCTCGCTGAGGCTAGACGACCCTCCCCAATGTTCTATTGGGTGGCGACTCCAAGAAACCTCATTGTTGCCCAAAATAGACGCACTTGTAAATACCTTACAAGCTTTATAAACCTTTCCCGATCGCCCTAAAGCGGGCCCTCGGGAGGCCACGAGGTTCGGCGCACGTCACAGTGGCGACTGCACTGGGGACATACTCGAGACTTCGATTCGAAAGTACCTTGATTAAAAAATTATAATTGAGTTTTAACTTAAAAATTTCACCTTTCAAAACTGCATTGCATCTCATTAGAGCCTTAGATCTACGCTAGTTTTGTCCCTCTTTTAGCCCTGGTGCGTTCCCGAAGCACGACTCTACGTTCACTCAATGTAGGGAAGTGTTAAGGATAATCACCAGCCCAAGCCTCGTACCATCATGGTGTATTAAATGGTGACCCAATCGGTCATTATGCTCGTGATGAGCTAGACCCGTTAGCAGGGACCATGCTTGGGTAGCCCTAAAGTAACACCACCTTTTGACTAAAGCTCATGTAATGGAAATAGTTACTTCCCCTAGGTGGTATGAACCTTAATACCTTGCTTGCTATACGGATCATTTTGTATTGGACAAACCCAAATAATCTGATTGGTCACCTAATTAAAGGCTTTCATGCCCCGATAGGCCCATGTCAACTTATTCGGGCTGCCTAAATACATAACAATCATAACCCATGCGCTTGTACATTAGTTAGGAGAGGTTATGCTGCCGGTTTTCCACCGTGTACCATGCGCGTCCATCGGGTTCCCTGTTAACCCATGGATCAATCCCACCTAGGAAAGAAACTATGGCCTCGTGTGCGGGAGTAACAAGGTTGGAAGGACCTATGTGCTTGCATGTGGTTTGTAAATGTTGCATAGCACGATCATGCATCTTAGCACATTCATGCATCATCCTGACCCTTTGTGTTTTTCAGCCATCATAGATTCGCCTAGGTGGACAAGAGGGTCTCGGGGGCGACTATGCAAAAATCCATTATTCGAGTTACCAGAAAGGGTAGAGTATCCGGACACTTCTTCTGAAACTAGCTACGCTACTTCAGCTCAGTTTTCTATACCAGAAGAAATGGCAAACTCACCAAGAGGGGTAGATGCCACCAGGGCAATGATAGCAAAAGAAGTGGGCCGAAGGCTTGAAGAGTTTGAGAACCGTATGATGGAGATGATGGCCACCTTGGGTCAGCAAGCGGCCCCGCAGAACCCACCACCTCCTCCAATGAGAAATAATGAAAGGGGGGAGGTCAGAGAAGACCCCCAAGAGGAAATTCGCATGCCCCCAGTAAACCTAAGAGCTACTACCTCAAGGGCACAAAGGAGAAGACCAGTCCCAAGGCTAGATGATGATTGGGAAGATGAAGAATATGAGGAGCGTATGTCTGAGAAAGGGAAAGCCCCTCAAACTGAAGAAGCCATCTGGAAGAAGATGGAGGAGAAATTTGAAGCAATGACAAGAATGCTAACAAAGGGTCGAGGAATGAACCCGAAAGACAGGGAGTTAGAAGGAGAAGATCTAGTCCCAATGAACTTTAAAATGCCGGATGTTTCGAAGTTTGACGGCACTTTCGACCCCATGGCACACATAAAGCAGTACTCGCTGGTGATGAAGGGCACCACTTTGACAAAAAAGCAGAAGATTGAGTACTTTTGCTTGAGTTTGATTGGCCCAGTAATAGATTGGTACCATGGCTCGATTGCCGAACCAAGGAGGACTGGGATTTATTGATGGAGGAGTTTTTGAGACAGTACGACTGCAGTACAAGGATGGAAGTGACCTTGAAGGATAAGTATGCCCCCGCCAGTGAATATGATCGGGTCCAGTTTACCCGAAAAGTTTGTGTTAAATGAATTATACGACAACAATACCCACACTGTTGTCACGAACCTCCATGAGGGGAGTGAAGAAGGGCTTCCCGCTGCAGTGATCGATTGCTGGTCCACTGATGATAGTGGAACTGAAAACAATGATTTTGAAGTATTTGCCGACCCGTGGGATTCGGAGGAGGATGAAGAAGCAAACAAGAATAAAGTAGGAGCTGTGACCCGGAGCGGAAGGGTAGCCCCAGAAGTTGAGAAGCCCCAGGAGCCAGTTGAGGGCAGAAAGGGAAAAGAGCCGGAAGAAGATCCGATTGTCAAACAACTAAAAAAGACGCCAGCTCAGATCTCTATATGGGATCTTTTGAGACAGTCATCATCGCATAGGCAGAAGGTGGTAGAGGCTTTATGCGAGGTAACTATGGCAACAACTATCTCGCCTACGGAACTTCTGGATGTAGTGAAAGGAGGATCAGGAGAAAATGTTGTTTTTACCAGTGCTGATTTACCGGCGGAAGGCCGCAACCATAATCACCCTCTGTACATAAGAGCACAGATTAACCAAAAGCACACTGCTTGCATAATGGTAGATGATGGCTCTTTGATAAATGTGTGCCCACAGGTGGCAATGGCGGCTTTTGGGGTAACAGAGGATATGTTAGCCAAATTTGATCTCACCATCACAGCCTATGACAACTCACGTAGACATGCTTCGGGGACATTCATGGCAGTAGTGAAGACGGGGCTCGTAGAGTCAGAAGTGGAGTTCATGGTACTACCTATACCCGCCAATTTCTCAACTCTTCTAGGTAGACCATGGTTTTATAAGTTGGGTGGAGTCCCCTCTACACTTCACCAGATGGTAAAGATACCTCATGAGGGCTAGATTGTGACTATAAGAGCTGCACGGGAGAATCAGGTTTCAGTACTGGAGATCGCTAGGCAGCCGTTTAGTGGATTTCATGTCGCCATGATAGGTGAGGAAGAGCAGAAGGAAGAGAGCCCCCAAGTGCTAAATATGATGAAGAGGATGTCATTTCTCCCTAGTGCAGGACTGGGTAAAAATTCTCAAGGGATACCAACAGCTATTACTACTAAGGGCCAAAAGGACAGAAGGGGTCTAGGATACACAGGTGTTATAAAGAGGGGTGAGAAGTCAAAAATGGAAATTCCTTATATCCGAAAGACTTTTGTGCTAGCAACCGCAGCATGTGCCTATGCAGGGGAAGTTGAGCCGCAATGGCTGGATGGAAAAATTGTACCAGGGTTTGAGGTTTTCAATGATGTCTATGACTGGGACATTGGATCGATTAAGCTAGCATAGGGCTTTTGGGATGAAGAAATCATGACCAGTAGGACAATTTGGGACCGTGAGATGCCTGAAGAAGTAATGACTGAGAAGATGGTAGTCACCCAGTTGAAGGGGAAAGCAAAGGTAGAGGAAGCCATGCATGAGATGATTGGGGAGCCTCCAAAGAGCCGAAGTGATACAGGATCATCGACCGCGGCAGATACGCCAGCAGAGAAAGAAGAGGGAAATAGTTTAGATTTTCTTTTTGCACCAGAACTTTTCAATGATGTTAATGACAATTTCAATCTTATTAATAAATTGAATGACTTTGCTTACTTGTGTGATGTTTCTAATGATTTCATTATGCATGATCCTGATCATTATCCATCCATATTTGATATTGATTCAACTGATGCTACTCCATTTAATCTTTGAACCGTAGAGAATCCAAAAGAAATTTTGATAGCATCAAATATAACTCCTGAAGAGCGAGAAAAATTTGAGAGAATCTTAAAACAATATGAAAAAGTCTTTGCCTAGACCTACGAAGATATGCCAGGAATTGATCGGGAAGTCGCAGAGCACGCTATTCCTACATATCCAGACCATAAACCCGTTAAACAGAAACTAATAAGGCTTAGGCTAGAATGGGCAGATAAAGTGAAGGAGGAGATTCACCAGCAAATCAAAGCCAAATTTCTAGTTGAGGTGCAATATCCAACTTGGTTGGCCAATGTTGTCCCCGTAGCCAAAAAGAATGGCAAGGTAAGGGTATGCGTAGATTATCGGGACTTGAATAAGGCCTGTCCAAAAGATGACTTTCCATTGCCCCATATAGATGTGCTGATAGACAGCGCTGCTGCTTGCGAGATGTATAGCTTTGCAGATGGTTATACGGGCTACAATCAAATTCTCAATAAAATAATTGATCGAATTAAGACGGCGTTCATCACGGAATGGGGGACCTATGCTTATCGAGTAATGCCTTTTGGCCTGAAAAATGCAGGAGCCACTTATCAGAGGATGGCGACAAAAATCTTGAATGACTTGATCCATAAAGAAGTGGAGGTATATGTGGATGATATGATGATCAAGTCAGCCACTAGAGAAGGTCATTTTGAAGCCCTGAAAAAGTTCTTCCTGAGGATAAATAAGTATGATCTGTGGTTAAATCCTAAGAAATGTATCTTTGATGTTACCTCGGGGAAGCTCCTGGGACACGTAGTTAGCCAGAGGGGTATTGAGATTGACCCGGATAAGGTTAAGGCAATCAGAGAAATGCCAATACCGCAGAAAGAAAAGGACGTGAGAAGCTTTCTGGGTAGGTTGCAATGCATCAGTAGGTTTATTGCTAAGCTTACTTCAATCTGCGAACCGATCTTCAAACTACTTAGAAAAGACCAGCCTGTAGTATGGAACGAAAGTTGTCAAAAGGCCTTTGATACTGTCAGAGAGTATCTGCTCAATCCACTAGTGTTAAGACCGTCGCAGCCAATCAAACCCCTGATTCTATACCTGGCCATAGAGGACAGTTCTGTAGGTGCCATGATGGCCCAAGAGGACGAATTTGGAGTGGAGTTTATTGTTTACTACCTTAGCAAGAAGTTCCTGGCCTATGAGGTTAAGTATACAGAAGTAGAAAAGATTTGCCTTGCGGTAATATGGGCTTCTAAGAAATTAAGGCATTACTTTCATACCTATAGGGTACAGGCGGTAGCTAATCAGAATCCTTTAAGGTACTTACAGGAAGCCCCCTCTTTACTCGGGAAAATGGGTAGGTGGTTGTTGTTGCTACAAGAATTCGATGTAGAGTATATTACTCGAAAAACTATCAAAGGGCGTGCAGTGGCTGAATTCCTGGCAGAACACCCAATTCAAGGAGAGTCGTACGAGTTTAACTTGCCAGATGAGGATATGA
This sequence comes from Excoecaria cochinchinensis, assembly GCA_947683425.1. Lineage (NCBI taxonomy): Eukaryota > Viridiplantae > Streptophyta > Magnoliopsida > Malpighiales > Euphorbiaceae > Excoecaria > Excoecaria cochinchinensis. The sequence continues at coordinate 12,677,792 of CANTUQ010000127.1, read as the reverse complement.
CAGCTATCGGAGCTTAAGGTTGGCAAGTGCACTTTGATGGTGCCGTGAACAACAAGGGGGCAGGAGTAGGGATCATTTTAACAACCCCGGATGATGAGAAGCTCCCTTTGGCCAAGAAATTGAGGTTCAAGGCTACCAATAATGAAGCTGAGTATGAAGCGTGTGCCTTTGGGTTAGAGGCGTTGATAGCCTTAGGAGCAAAGAACGTGGAAGTGTTTGGCGATTCCTCCCTAGTGATCAATCAAATTCGAGGAGAATGGGCCGTTAATGAAGAGAGGCTAATGCCATACATCAAGCACTTGAGAGACCTGAGCAGTCAATTTGAAGTGTGTACATTCCGTTTTGTTCCAAGGGACGAAAACCAATTAGCCGATGCGCTTGCCACTTTGGTCTCAATGTGGGACAACCCCGAAGGGGTGATTATGAGGCCAGTTCTGATTTCAAGCTCTGAGAGACCTAGCTTCAAATCTAAACCAGTCATGGAGATAGAAGTAGCAGATGGGAAGCCATGGTATTATAATATTAAGAACTATCTAGAGAATGCGACGTTTCTAGAGGAAGCTACCGAGAAAGATCAGAGAATGATTCGCAAATTGTCTACCCAGTTCATTTGCATAAATGGGATGTTATACAAATGGCACGTTGATGGTATTCAGTTGAGATGTTTGAATGAGAAATAGGCCAAAAGGGTAATGGAAGAGGCTCATGCTGGCGTATGTGGAGCCCATATGAACGAGCTGACATTGGCAAAGAAGATTATGAGGCAAGGATTCTTCTGGCTCACCATGGATAACGATTGCTCTAAGTATGTAAAGTAGTGCCAGTTATGCCAGCAGTATGCAGAATTAAGGCATCTGCCCATTTCAGAATTACATAACTTGACGTCACCTTGGCCATTCGCAGCTTGGGGGATTGATATTATTGGAGAGATACGCCCCACGGCCTCCAATGGGCATAGATACATCATCATCGTCGTCGACTACTTCACCAAGTGGGTAGAAGCTGAGTCCTTCAATAAAGTGGATGCGGGATATGGTGAAATTCATAGAGAAGAACTTGATATGTAGGTATGGCCTTCCACATCATGTGGTATCTGATAACGGGGTCCAGTTCATGGCCGAGACAAAGAAGTTACTCCAGAAGTATGGTATCGAGCACCACAAGTCTTCTCCGTATCGTCCTCAAGCTAATGGGGCAGTTGAAGCCGCCAACAAGAATGTCAAGAGGATCCTGGCTAAGATGGTCCAGAATTATAAAGATTGGGCAGAAAAGTTGCCTTTTGCACTATAGGGTTACAGAACAACCATCAGAACTTCAACGGGAGCCACTCCTTATTCCTTGGTATATGGGACGGAGGCAGTATTGCCAGTTGAGGTCGAACTTAAGTCACTAAGGGTGATAATGGAAGCAGAGATTCCGGAGGCTGAATGGGCACAACAATGGTTACAGCACTTAAACGTGTTGGATGAGAGCAGATTGAGAGCTTATTACCATGACCAAATCTATCAGAAGAGGCTCGCTAGATCCTTTGGAAAGAAAGTCAAAAAGCATCCCATGAAGGAAGGGGACTTGGTGTTCAAGCAGATGAGACTAGGTGCGCTTGATATCAGAGGAAAGTTCAGACCAACGTGGGAAGGACCATTCGTCCTCAAGAAGCTATTTTCAAAAGGAGCTGCGATTCTGTCAGATAGCAATGATAATGAATTCAAAGAATCGATCAATATTGATAGACTCAAAAGGTTCCATGGCTAAAGACAATAAAATCAAAAAAAGAGAATAAAAGCCCCGCAGGTCGAAAACCGAAGAAAGGCAACCTTGCTAAAATTGGGCGCCTCGTCAGGGTGAAAACCAAAAAAAGGCATCCTGGGCAAAAATTAGAGGCATGAGAGAAAATATCCAATCAAGAAAACCCGAGAGGGCTTATTGGTAACAGGAGTTGATGCTATCAAGATTTGGCTCTGTGAATGAATGTAGTTTGGCATTTTTGAATTAGTGTTAAATGGTGATCATGTATATTGAAATCATACTGAAACAAGCACAATGTTGTGAAATGAAATAAAACAAAATTCATTCATTGATATTATTTCCTAGTTCTATTCTAAAAAGGAACATATTGCTTAAAATCCATACAAATCTGAACTAGACTTTACTACTGCTATCGCCGGCTGGGTGCCTTAGTGGCCAGGTACTGTTAGTAACTATGGGGCTAGGAGTCCATCCTCTATATGCACTAGTAGAAGTTACGGAATGATTCCCAGAAAAGGGTATAGTAGTTTTCTCTGGTAATTCAGTCCAAAGATCATGATACTAAGAAGCAAAGGCTGAAGACAAGACCCCGCCTCGAAGGAATAGGGAATGTCTCACTACATCGTTAATCCCTCTGAATTATCAAGCACAATAGGTGGTAGAGTAAAAGGCAGCCTCATGAAGCCTTAAGGAACCCGATCCTCATCTGCTACCTCGCCCAATCTAGTAACACATCCATCAAGGGAGGCCATAGAATGCAACTGATGCCTAGAACAAATACCTCAGAGAATAACTGCTGATTACCCTAGGAAGGGGCTTTCATAGTAGCTTCAACTTTTCTTGCAGCCGAACCTGAAAGGCAAGAGAGTCTAAAAAAAAGGCGATTAGAGATGAAAATCGTGACTGGCTCTCTAAGCAAAAGTTAGGCCAAGGGGCAGAGTGAAAACCTGGGAACAAGCAGTCTGTCCTTCAAAAAAAAAAGCCGCTGGATTAGGTTGGGTCCACTCCAGGCAAAAATTAGGCACAGAGTTATGTGAAAATCCGTAAAGGGACGTATTTCCCGCTAAAAAAAGCTAGTGTGAAAATCCACAAGGGACGCACTACCTTTAAAACAATGACTTTTGAAGCCTGGAGCAATAAGGCAGCATTACTCGAAATGACTTCCCTTCAGACAGGTGCCGCATAATGCAAAACTTGATTCAGAGTCTCGGGGACAAGATGCTCATTGACCGGGGGGCAAAGGTACATACGGGTCAGTTCTCCTTGAAAAGATTATAGGTCAGAGTCCGTAAAGTCAAGGCAACGCTTTTCTACATCCTTGGGGGCATCAGACAACGTGAGCAGCCGAGCAGCACCCTCAACGAATCCCTTAACCACCTGGGATGTGGTCTATTCATTTTGCATATCACATGCATGTCACGTGCATTCAGTCTTTTACATGTATAGATATGCACACACAATTCTTGTACATTAATCCTTTGCACGTGTTTCTTATATATATTTTTGTATGTATACTTGACACACATTATGCCATACGCTCACACAATCTTTTGTATATGTTGTTGTGTACATAACTCAGAAGGATAGGTCCGAATAGACCTCATGAACAAGGATGATCCAAAGGACGGGTTCAGCTCCGCATGGTCGGCCACTGTATCCGGCGTAAAATCAGGTGAATAGGTATAGAGGGGGTGGAATGCCCAGAAGGACAAGCCTATCCGGAGACACCATGCTCAGGGCAATCCGGAATCACACAAATCTATAGAAAATAAGATTCTTTGAGAAGTCGAACTATCCACACATACTATAGTCGAAGGCAAATCAGACGCAAAAGTGAGCCAAGGTACAGTTTTGAATCTACATCGATGCTCATCCATGCCAAACAATCAGGATTAAGATAAAGTCCTCATGAGAATGGAATCTCAAAGACCCGCTCCTGAGAAGACATTTAAGAGAGCAGGCTGACTCATGCACACCATGTCAGGAGCAATAAGGACTCGCTCCCAAGAGGGAAAAGAATAAGCCTTTCTCATGCACACCATGCCGGGAGCAAACAGATAAGTTTCTCTGTCATAAGATGTACACTAACACACCTCACACAATCCGGATTCAAATGTATGTATATTGCACACACATGATTCCGTACACGTGCACAGTGTTTTGTAAATGTACATGGCTCAGATGAGGGGTCCGAATAGACCTCAGGTTTAAAGATGATTCAAGAGATGAGTTCAGTCAGACTCATGCATGCCATACCGGGGGCAATCAGGTAAGTTTCCCTATCATAAGATATACGCTCACATACATCACATAGTAAGTGTACAAAATCCAAATTCAAATGTACAAATGTACAAGAATACAAATCCTCAAACACAAACAACACAAAAAAATACAAATTCTCAAAGCAAAATAACAAAACAAAAAGACATTTTCAAGGCCTTAAAAATCCGATATACTGTAAATACATTCAAAATGTAAAGGTTAAAAACAAATGAAGGAAAAAACAGAAACGGAAACGAAAACAAAATAGAAAAATCACCCGCCTACAGGCAAACAACAAAATTTCCAATCTAATTTGTTCTTTGAGAAAACTCAAATCTTTTTCCGCCCCGGAGGCTCAACATCAAATTCTCTCACCCTCTTGAGAAGTATACAGGTCTTTCAACAAGGAGGCTGCATTGGAGATGATAGAGGAATCGATATATGGCATGTCACAGTCAGTACAATCAAGAAAATGGGGAACAACTAGCTGTCCTTCAGGGGGCACACATCTGACAATGCTCCCAACAGGTATGTACTACCGCAGGTAAGCATCTCTTTTATATACCCTACACATTTGCTTTGCCCTTTTGTAGTAAAAAAGAAGAGGTTCAGGATAAGCGCCAACAAAGAAAACGACGAACAAGTCACCATACCGACCTAAGGGGGTTAGCAAATCAGAATATTGAACTAGCCGGATGTCGTTTAGCAGATCAGACATTGTACTAGCCGGATGGGGGTTAGCAGATCAGACATTGAAATAGCCGGATGGAGATAGGATGTTACACGGATTGGTTGGAGGTTACCAAGGTTGTGCTGTGTAAGCCTAGAAGCGGTTACCAAGACAGAACGTTCAATCACATGCGATGGAACAGATTGCAAACAGAGGTTGTAGTCAGAAAGTACTGCATCTCACAGACACCGTGCAGGCCGGGACGAGGCTAGCGGATCACCTGCGGTAGAATAGATCGCAAACAGAGGTTGGAGTCAGAGAGTACTGCATCTCACAGACACCGTGCAGGCCGGGACGAGGCTAACGGATCACTCACGGTAGAACAGATCGCAAACAGAGGTTGTAGTCAGAGAGTACTGCATCTCACAGATACCGTAAAGGTCGGGACGAGGCTAGCGGATCACCCGCGGTAGAATAGATTGCAAACAGAGATTGTAGTCAGAGAGTATTGCATCTCACAGACACTGTGCAGGCCGGGACGAGGCTAGCGAATCACCCGCGATAGAACAGATCGCAAAAAGAGGTTGTAGTCAGAGAGTACTGCATCTCATAGACACTGTGCAGGCCGGGATGAGGCTAGCGGATCACTAGCGGTAGAGCAAATAGCAAACAGAGGTTGTAGTCAGAGAGTACTGTATCTCGCAGACACCGCGCATGCCGAGACGAGGACAGCGGGGCACACGCGATAGAATGGATCCGCACTTTGTAAGTCTGGAGCAGACTCGGTGCAGCTCAGGAGAGCAATCCTCGCGTTTTGTAAGTCTGAAGCAGACTCAGCGCATCACCATCCGCACTTTGTAAGTCTGGAGCAGACTCGGTGCAGCTCAGGAGAGCAATCCTCGCGTTTTGTAAGTCTGGAGCAGACTCGGCGCATCACCATCCGCACTTTGTAAGTATGGAGCAAACTCGGTGCAGCTCAGGAGAGCAACCCTCGCGTTTTGTAAGCCTGGAGCAGACTCAGCGCATCACCAGCCGCACTTTGTAAGTCTGGAGTAGACTCGGTGCAGCTCAGGAGAGCAACCCTCGCGTTTTGTAAGCCTGGAGCAGACTCGGCGCATCACCATCCGCACTTTGTAAGTATGGAGCAGACTCGGTGCAGCTCAGAAGAGCAATCCTCGCATTTTATAAGTCTGGAGCAGACTCGGCGCATCACCATCCGCACTTTGTAAGTCTGGAGCAGACTCGGTGCAGTTCAGGAGGGCAATCCTCGCATTTTGTAAGTCTGAAACGGACTCGATGCATCGCTACTTCCCCGGCAAAAGGTAAGGACTGCCTCAGGTATGCGTCTCTTTCCTTTCTTCTCTGAATTTTGGCTCATCTAGACACTAGTGCACTAGTTTTCCCAAAATTGGGGGCAACTGTAGACACCGGGTCTTAAGGCAGTCCAGGTCAGAGTTACCCGATGAAGAGATCCACGTTGGTTTCCGGATAAATGGATGGAATTCGGAGATTTTCGTCTTTCGATTTCACAAGGATAAAAATCTTTTTCTCTATAGCGTGAGGTTTTGAAAGAGTTTGGGAAATTTTGGTTGAAATTTGAAGTTTTGCTCCACAGACGGGATGACCGTCTGAGTAGGGACGCCCGTCTCTACTTGGAGTGATCCCCGTCTCTATGCATAGTAGGGACGGCCCGTCTGTAGCTAGGGATGGACACGTGTCTGAGTAGGGACGCCCGTCCCTAGTCCCGCGTTTTGGCCCGTCTGTATCCAAATTTCCACGCGTGCCCTTAGTAGGGACGCCCGTCGGTAGTTGTAGGGATGCCAGTCGGTAGTGGATCTGATCAGATAACGCCGGATTTGATAAAATTTAATCTAAAATCTTTCAAATGGGGATAGATGTTGGTTAAAAGTTGAATTTTAAAACTCCTTTTAAAATTCAAACTTTAAGTTTTAAAATTCAAACTTTAAACTGATGCTTATCTTATTTTATCTCCAAAATTTCTATAAATTGAAAAGGAGAATTCATTTTTAAGGGTTAGAAAAATTTTACAAATTTTGGGAGGAAAGTGACAAATTTTTGAGAGGTTGGACTTTTTAGAAAAGATTTTTTGTGAGCAATTTACCAAAAAAGCTATAAAATCTCTGTTTATTTTCAGAGTTTTATTTGATAAAAATTCTTCCAATTAATTGATTTATTTAAATATATCTTGCGAATTAAGCTAATTTGAGGTAACGAAATTCATTTGTTTCCATCAATACAACTAATTCAAACACTTGATCGCTATCAAATTTTCAAAAAGAAAAAATACAAATTTTCTTACTTTGATCTATTTATTTGATCCTTGTGGAGCGTGCGGGGACTTAAACCATTCGATATTCACCCGAAAAGGTAAAATCCGAGGGTAAACATTCTGGATTAATACTTGTGTGATTTAATTAACTTATATTAATTATTTTCATTTTTTACCTTTTTTTATCTTTTAACTCATTTCTTTTAAAAGTTTCCTATTATTTTTCTTTTCTTTACTTTATTCACCAATTTCGACACTGACATGTTTATTCCTATGAGTTATTTTCTGACAATTTGGATTTGGAGTTGTAAATGATGATGGTCGAGCCAATCTGAAAATTTCCATACGGGTTCTTTCTTCACTCTTGCCTTTTATTCATGTTATTATTAAGATTATTTCAATGTCGTTAAAGTGAAAAGGGCCAAAACACTTTATAGTAATTAATTTGGAATTTTTTTCCTAAATAAAAATGGGACCAATGTCTCAATTTTCTCTATCCAAAATAAAATCATCACATCAAAAGTGTTTTATAATAAATATGCATGCGAGAACCAATGTCTTCATCATTAATGAATACCCCGATTTATGCATGATTTGTATTTTATTTACAATGGGGGTTGTATTCCGCCCCTAATTTTATTGTAATTTATTTTGAGAATGTTTATTTTAATAATGCTTTACTTATTGCTTTTGACATGAATGATTGCGCTTTAATTAAATGCATCGTGTGGAAAGTTGGTGAAACAATGAATTCAAAACTTAATCATAATATTGATCAAGGTATAAATAAATGAGAAGTCCCGAACTCACTCTGGTCTTTGGGGCTCGATGAGGCGAGAGGTCTAGGACTTCCAAGATACCTCTTGAGTCTCACCAAAAGACTTAAATTTACAATCCTAGGCTCAAGGGGGTAGAGGCTGAGACCTCCAAGATCTCGCTGGCTTGCCCAAGATGGATATGTATGCACCGTCTTAGGCTCGCTGAGGCTAGACGACCCTGCCCAATGTTTTAGTGGGTGGTGACTCAAAGAAACCTCATTGTTGCCCAAAATAGATGCACTTGTAAATACCTTACAAGCTTTATGAACCTTTCCTGATCGCCCTAAAGCGGGCCCTCGGGAGGCCACAAGGTTCGGCGCGTGTCACAATAGGACACACATCTTTGCTAAGAAACTAATTCTTGGCAATGGGGTTATCTATGGATTTGCAGTTTTGCATATTAAATCGCTCAAGGTCTTTGTTGTTATATTTCTCTCAAGAAACAGACAACAATCTTCTTGAATGATCTCTTGAAATCTTAACTTCAAGAATATAATATGCATGACTCATATCTTTTATCTCAAATTTGGACGTTAACCAATCTTTGATTTCATTTACGTACAATTTATCATTTTCAGCTTTAAGTATGTCGTCTACATACAATGCCAAAATGATAAATTCATTTTCAAAGCTTTTACTATAAACACAATGATCTTCATCAATCATGTTGAACTCATTCGTCATGATTGTATGATGAAGTTTCAAGTACCATTGTGTAGAAGACTGTTTAAGGCTATAGATTGAACTCATCAATCAGCAAACCTTATGTTCGCTGCCTTTTCCGATGAAACCTAAAGGTTGTTCCATCCATTTCTCCATTGAGAAAAAAATAGTCTTTTCATCCTTTTGATGAAACTCTACGTTCAAACTCGTCACTATAGCTAGAATGAATCTTATGGACGTAAATTTTACAACGGATGAGAAAGTCTACTCATAGTCAATCTCTTCCTATTGTATGAACCACATAGCGACTAGCTGAGCCTTATATCTTTCGATACCTCTTTCAGCCTTTCGCTTTACTTTAAGAATACATTTATTCTCAATTTGTGTCCTTCCAGTAGATCAAATAGTTCTCAAACATGATTTGATCTCATAGATGTCATTTTTTCTTTCATTGCTTTAATCCGTTATTCCTTAGATGGGCATGAAAAAGCCTTTTGAATATTTTTTATGCTTTTTCTTGTCTTGTGGGATAACTAAAAGGGCTTCATTTCAGCTTTCAATTTTAAATCGTTAGCATGGAACACTTATCCTTTTAGATTTTTACAGTTCTGAATCTTGATAAACATGTCTCATATATTCACCGTGATTCATAATGCTCCCACTGGGACTATGTTCCGTACTCCCACTGGAGTCAGAAATACTATATTCTTTCCTCTCACTGGAGTCAAGAATACTCCCACTCGAATCAGGTCTCGAACATCCGGATCGTTTAAAGGATGAGGGTCTTAACCTTCTTCCTCTGAATCCCTCCCACTCGGATGGAGTGATCCTGATGGTCTTCTTCCTGAGATTAATAGAAAGTGAGATCTCAATTCACTTCGCCCAACTTTGAAAATTCATCTTCTTGAGAATATGACGTCTAGTGATTCAAATTTTATCATTATGCCATTTTCTTACTTACCCACGAAAATGTATCCTCTTGATACTTCAGAATATCTCATATAGATACTTTTTTCACCTCTTGGTCTCAAATTTACCAAATTGAGGTATCATGGACGCAAGCATTACAACCCAAAAGTTATAAATGGCTTAGGTCAGCTTATCGACCCGTTTACAACTCATAAGTTGTGGTTATGACAGATTTGGAGGGTATACAATTCAGAATATATGTGGCAGTCAATAAAATATCTCCCCAATAGGAGATAGGCAATTTTGCCTCTGCCATCATAGATCTAACCATATATAGGAGAGTCTTATTTCTCCTTTCCTCAACAATGTTTTGTTGTGGATTTAAAAGAATGAACAAATGATGTTCAATCCTTTTTCATCACATGAAGCTTTAAATTTATCTGTAAGATATCACTGACCTCTGTCAGTTCTTAAAGCTTTGATCTTTTTATCTAATTGATTCTCAGTTATACTCATTTAAGTCGTGAAGCAACTCAATACTTCTGACTTGTGAGAAATCTAATAAACATGACTATACCTAATATAGTCATATATAAATGTGATGAAATAATAGGCCCCATGCCTTACCCTCACATTCATTTGACCACATTCGTCAGAATGGACTAACTGCAATAGAAATTTGGCTTTAGCACCTTTTTTGAATGATTTTCTAACTAGTTTTTCCTTTTAAACAATACTTTCGTGTAGGCAATTCAACCTTATTTAAATTGCCTACTAAACCTTCTTTGACTAATCGACTCATTCGGTTTTGTCCAATATGGTTTAATGTAGCATGCCATAATTTCACATTATTCTCATAACTATGTGAAAAATAACAAACTAGTTTTACTCAAATAGTTATGGTCCACTTCCATAACAATAAAATCATTCAAGCATAAGCGTACACTGTTATCCTCAAAATATAAATTGAAAACAAATTTCAATAAAGCAAGAACAGAACCTAAATTTCATAACAAAGGTATCTCGATCCCTTGTTACACGGTCCATTGGTTCTAAATCTATCACCCACGAATGATGAAATTTAGAACTAGATACATAAATTTCACTCACTCTTGAGTCAAAATAGTGTATTTTTTTAAGCACAATGCATCTCTTGCATAATGTCATTTCTATAGGCAATTGAAACATTTCACTCTTGAAAAGTTTATCTCCTTTTTTCCTTTAGACCTTTCGTGATTCTATTCCTTTTACTTTTCAGGCTCTTAAGCCTTTTCTTTACCCCTATTGTTGAAGCTTCTTTTGTTTTGTTCTAGTGAGAACTCATTCTATTAGAACAGGACTGTGCCATATGCACTATAACATTAACCTTAATCACTGTTAGACGGTCCCTTTTAAGTTTCAAATGACAAGCGACATCCTCAAATGCCTATATGCTTATCCATGTGAGTTAGTTGCATCTTCACATGCTACCAACTCTTGGGTAAAGAACAGATAACAGTTTGAACCTACTGCTCATCAGTCACTTATGACTAAGTTCACTAAGCTCGCTTTTCTTTTTCATCTCTCTTAGATGTTTTCGCATCGAATAATCAGAGTTTTCTGATATGTATCAAATTTGAACTTCAATGATCGGAGCTTATTCAGAGTCATATTTCCGAATTTCTCTTGCAAAGCGATCCACAGATCCATTGCATTTTGATACTTGCGAAATTGCTTAGTGATGTGATGCAACATAGGCATCCCGGTCCTGCTTATGCTGCGTTATAGTGTCATCCTCAAGTTCAGCCATAACCGAACTTGAAGATTTAAGAGCCTCTTGCTCTTTAAGCACATACTGGATCTTTGTATTCCAGATTTCATAATTATAACTTGGAAGCAGCATCCATTAAGATCCTCTGACCTCAAATGGAACAATATTGCACATTTTTAAAAGAGATAAGGCAACACCTGCAATTTATTATACACCTGAAATAATATCCTAGTAAAATTTTCTATTAGGCTCAAATTCGAAAAGGGTACTTATCGTATCCAATTACCCTCTAAGTCCTAATGTCCAACCTTATAGGTTACAATTTCATGCATAATAAATCTGAATTATTAGATTATCAAGTTCTCAAACTTATGAGGGGACTTTTATTAAGCCTCTACTTAATAAGCATGCAATCATTTTACTCATAAAATGTTGCAAGGCAATTAACAATTAAAATAAACTCATTTATTATATAGTTAAAAGCCAACATTATAAGTAAATAAACACATTTATTTAACCAGAAATCCAATAATCCCAAAATAAGACACTCATATCAAATATTAATATTAATAGGAAACATAAATCCTATTTTAATAACAACAAACGCCAACTCAAATTGACACTTATGTCAACTATTTTAGAAGTTCAGATTTCATAAAATCCTTTCGGTTATTAGGATTATATCTTTGACCGATTTAATCAATTCATCAAGCGACTCATAAGTCCATTGATGAAGCCATGGACAATGCACGCTCCGTCCATTTCTCAACACCATCACAGAATTTTAGTGTTGCTTCTCAACACTTTCCTTTTGGTAACTCGAACCAAAATTTTATTTTCATACTTGGACCACCAGTTCAAATGCACTCTTGCATTTGTTCTCACACATTTGCTTTATGATGCACTATTGCATCAATGTCATTAGCTCAAATCTTCCTTCGCATTCTCATTTTGCTTATTGATTGCACTCTTGCAATTCTTAAAACAACTTATGTGTTTCTTAAGGAAGAACAGGTGCCCTTATTTAACATTTCTGTAACATATTTGTGACGCGCGCCGAACCCGAAAACCCAGCAAGGGCCCTCTCGTGAATCCACTTTAGGATTCGAGGTATGGAGTTCGCGTCTTTTGATCCTGGGCGCCATGAGGCATCATCGGTGTGTTCCTCTCAATAGAACATTGGGGAGAACAACCTAGCCTATTGACGCCTAAAGGCACCTTTGAGGTATTTGGAGTCGCCACCCAATTTGCAAGAAATTGGGAAAAGGTTTCTCACCTCTATTGGTCTAAACCAGAGATATGGTGTCCGGAACTTCCCTCTTATTTATGCTTTGGTTAATTATAAATGGGTTTTTAATTTCTTAAAATTACATCTCTCATCTCACACGAGCGATGCATTTATTTATATAGCGCATTGAAAGCACGTAAAGAAAATAAATAAAAGCGATAAGTAAAGTAAATAAAGAAAGCAATAAATGAAAGCGGTAAACACACAAGCACGCAATTACAATAGAAATAGGGGCAGAATACAACCCCATTAAAAGGAGATTAAAGATGTCAGTGGGACGGAATACAATCCCCAAAAGATAAATAAAGTTGCCCAAAAAATTAATTACAAGGGCCCAAAGGAAAATAATGTACATAAATTTAAACACTCACACAAGATCAAAATAAAAGACATGCATAAATTGGGACATTATTTCAAGAACATTGGTTCCTTCGCGCCTATTCTAAGGTTTAGGAACCTTGATTCCTCGCGTTTACTTGAAGAAGGTTCGAAGAGTCGCTTTGGTTGTTTGGAAGAAAATCGGGATGAGTGATCCCATTTTATTGAAAATTGACTCTTCGTTTTGATTGTGATAATTTTATTGTTGGGCTAAAACAAGGGACATTGGTCCCAATTTTATTAGTGAAAATCCTGATTTAATTATAAAAGTATTTTTGTGACTTTTTATCGCACGCGCGCATAAATAAAATAAATATTTACAAATAAACACAACAAAAAGATAGAGAATTAGAGAGATCTCACCGAACCGATGTGACCCTCCGCGCGTTGCGACCCATCCAGGGAGCCGCGGGGATACTCACATAACCCGACTCAAGTTAAATCTCAGACAGAAAATTAATAAAAAATATTAGTAATGATTCTAAATGAAATTGATCTAATAAAAACAAAATAAATATTGAACACCAGTATATAATGCTAATAATAATGATAATAATAATAATAATAATAATAATAATAATAATAATAATAACAATAATAACAAAACAAATAAAAAGCAATACTAATAATAATAATGATGCACACATAATGATGACAGTGAATATAAACATTAAAACCCTAATAATAATAATAATAATAAATGTAAAAACAGAAAATAAGTTATTATTAATAATAATAATAATAATAATAATAATAATAATAAAAACAGAATATTAAATAAACACCAAATAAATAATAATAATAATAATAATAATAATAATAATAATAATAATAATAATAATAATAATAATAATAATAATAACAACAATAGTATTAACCGTGACCAAGTTGACTGATAATAATAATAATAATAATAATAATAATAATAATAATAATAATAATAATAATAAGAATAATAAGAATAATAATAAAATGTCAACAGAATGATAATCACAAAATATTAATGTAAAAAGATTAAACAATAATAATAATAGTAATAATAATAATAGGATGGCGCCAGGAATCACAAGAAAAAAAAGAATTAAAATCATGAACAGATCCCAACAGTAACTAATTTGAAGAAAATATTAGACAAATATCATAATATTAATAGCAAAGATGGAAAAATATTCACAACCATAAATAATATACAAATAAATAAATAAAAATAATCCAAGTGTTTACCCTCAGAAATTTTATAGATTGAAAAAAGCGGTGTCTTGATCCGTCTTCCTTGTCGAATTTACAGTGATAATCACCCGAAAAAAATAAAAATCTATGTTTTTTTATTAAATTAGTTCAAGAAAATATTTTTTGTGGGATGAATAAGCAAAGAAAATTAATTTTTCTAGCTCAAATCAAACCCAAGACGAAATGTTATTAGAGAGGAAAAGATTAAAGCTTGAAAATAAAACTCAAGAATTTTTGAAGGATTTTTTGAGGAATAAACCAATTTTTTGGAGAGTAGAAGTTAGAGAGAAAAGCCAAAAAACTGTTTTCAATCAAAATGTTGCCGTCCCTCAAAATGAAGAGCTAGTCCCCATTTGAACTCAGGCTTGGCCAAAAAAAGAGAAAGACCAAAATAACTTTTAATTTTGTAAATCGAAAATAACACAAAACGGTGAAAAACGAAAAAAACGGACTGAAAAATAGTCTGAAAAATGCAGAAAATCGGTAAAAGCAACGGGGCTGGATAGGTGGTCGCGTGAAGAGGAGCAAAACACGCGTGCCAGGGACAATTGCGCGCGAGGTGCAGGGGCACCGCGCGCGCCTGCGCAGGACAGCACGGAGGGACACGCGTGGTGTCCCTCGCGCGCCAACAGCAGGGGGCCGCGCGGTGGCCAAGTGGCCACCACGCGGCCACTTTGGCCAAGAACACAAAAGAGGTCGCGTGATGGCAATTGCCATCACGCGACCTCAAATTGGGAAAGTGGCTTTAAAAGCCACTTTCCCACGTTTTCACATTTGTTATTATTTTTTTTTTTTTTTTTTTTTTACAAAAAACCTTTTAAATCTTTTTCCTTTTTTTTTAATTAAAATAATTGACTAATTTAATTACAATAAATAACTAATTTAATTCCTTTTTTCCAATTAAATCAATTAATTTAATTTAATTCAATTAAATTAAATAACTAATTTAATTTCTTTTTTTTTAAATATAAAAAATAACTCTTTCCAATAATATTATTTTTAGAATTAATTTAATTAATAATTATTTATGATAATATATTTTTATATATATTTACTTTTTACTTAAAAAATAACGAGGGTCTCGACAAGAGAAACATCATTTTTGACACCTTCATCATCGGGTAATTCTGATCTTGGACCGCCTCGGGACCCGGTGTCTACAGTTGCCTCCAATTTTGGGGAACTTAGAATCTAGGTGCCTAAGTGAGCCAAAATTCAGAAAAGAAGGGAAGAGACACGTACCTGAGGCGGTCGCTGTCCGGGACTTGGTCTTGCCAGCTTGTCGGCATCATATGATTACTACTGGTCACATGATTGAGGAACGTCAGCTGGTCGACGTGAAAACATGGCTGAGCGACTGATAAACACCAACTTGTCGGTGTGTGAAGGCGCCAGACTTTGAAGAACGCGATTGATGAAACACCAGCTTGTCGGTGTGTGAAACCACGGCTGAGCGACTAATAAACACCAGCTTGTCGGTGTGTGAAGGCGCCAGACTTTGAAGAACGCGATTGATAGAACACCAGCTTGTCGGTGTATGAAACCACGGCTGAGCGACTGATAAAAACCAGCTTGTCGGTGTGTGAAGGCGCCAGACTTTGGAGGACGTGATTGATAGAACACCAGCTTGTCGGCGTGTGAAACCACGGCTGAGCGACTGATAAACACCAGCTTGTCAGTGCGTGAAGGCGCCAGACTTGGAAGAACGTGATTGATCGAACACCAGCTTGTCGGCGTGTGAAACCACGACTGAGCGACTGATAAACACCAGCTTGTCGGTGTGTGAAGGCGCCAGACTTTGAAGAACGCGATTGATAGAACACCAGCTTGTCGGTGTGTGAAACCACGGCTGAACGACTGATAAACACCAGTTTGTCGGTGTGTGAAGGCGCCAGACTTTGGAGGACGTGATTGATAGAACACCAGCTTGTCGGCGTGTGAAACCACGGCTGAGCGACTGATAAACACCAGCTTGTCGGTGTGTGAAGGCGCCAGACTTTGAAGGACGTGATTGATAGAACACCAGCTTGTCGGTGTGTGAAACCACGGCTGAGCGACTGATAAACACCAGCTTGTCGGTGTGTGAAGGCGCCAGACTTTGGAGAACGCGATTGATAGAACACCAGCTTGTCGGTGTGTGAAACCACGGCTGAGCGACTGATAAACACCAGCTTGTCGGTGTGTGAAGGCGCCAGACTTTCCTGCAGAAACAAAAAAACTTGTATGCAAGGGTAAGTTATGCATGTGCGTGTGCATATGTTATGCAGAATGCAGGTGACACCATTCATCTGAGTGGCCTAGGGGTCGAGGTGCGATAACTTTTGCCGAAGCGACTCATGGCTCCGTGTGGTCGCTTATGCCCCCAAGCGTCTGTAAACGATGTCCTGCTTTATGGACTCTGACTCATAATTCTTCAGGGAGGATTGCCCGATGTGTGTCTTTGCTTGAAAGGGGTTGCCCAAGGTAATGCTGCCTTGTCACTCCAAGCGTCATTGTTTTAAAGGTAGTGCGTCCCTCGTGGATTTTCACACTAGCTTTTCTTAGCGGGAGATGCGTCCTTGTCGGATTTTCACATAACCCTGTGCCTTATTTTTTGCCTGGAATGGACCCAACCCAATCCAGCGGCTTTTATTTATTTCATTTTTTTTTTTTTTAGGGCAGACTGCCTGTTCTCAGGTTTTCACCCTACCCTTTGGCCTAACTTTTGCTTAGAGCGCCAGTCACGGTTTTCATCTCTAACGGCCTTTTTTTTTTTTTTTGCCACGGAATCTTTTCAATCTGTCGACGCTGACCGGCTTCCTGAATTCGTTCCCATCACTATCTGTCAGGATCGCAGCCCCTTTAGATAAAAGCTTCTTCAGAATGAAGGGTCCTTCCCAAGTGGGCCTAAACTCGCCTCGAAAGTCCGGAACCCCTGGCCTTATCTGTTTGAAGACTAGGTCTCCTTCCTTCAATGGGTGCTTTCTTACTTTCTCCCCAAATGAGCGGGATAGCCTTTTCTAGTAGATCTGGTTGTGGTAGTATGCCCCATAGTGCGAATGGCAATTTCTCGGCCCAGTCTTTATAGGTTTGCACCATCTTAGCCAATATCTTCTTGATGTTCTTATTAGCTACCTCGACTGCTCCGTTGGCCTGCGGTCGGTAAGGAGAGGACTTATGGTGTTGGATGGCGTATTTCTTGAGCATTTGCTTAGTCTCAGCTTGGAACTGTACCCCATTATCTGACACGATGTGATGAGGGAGACCGTACCTACAGATCAAATGTCGCTCGATGAACCTAGCCATTTCCCGGGCGCCCAACTTCTTGAAGGATTCAGCCTCGAGCTGTTTGGTGAAATAATCGATATCAACCACAATAAATCGGTGTCCATCGGAGGCTGTCAGGTGTACTTCTCCTATTATGTCAATCCCCCATGCGGCAAATGGCCACAGAGACGTCAGGTTGCACAATTTCGACACTGGCAGGTGTCTCAGATTAGCATATTGCTGGCATAATTGGCACTCCTTCACATATTTAGAGCAATCTGTATCCATTGTTAACCAGAAGAATCCTTGCCGCATTATTTTCTTTGCTAGGGCTAGACCATTCATATAGGCCCCACAGACCCCTGCATGAGTTTCCTCCATAACCTTTTTAGCTTCTTTACCATTTAAGCATCTTAGTTGTATGCCATCGGCTTGTCTCTTGTACAGCACACCGTTTACACTGATGAACTGAGTGGACAACTTGCGAATCATCCTCTGGTCTTTTTCAGTGGCTTCTTCGGGGAATACCGCCCTTTCCAAATAATTCTAGACATCATAGTACCATGGCTTTCCGTCCGTAGCCTCGACATCCCCAACTCATTCAGTCTCAAAGTATGGCTTGTCTGCACTAGAAATGTGCACAGGCCTCATGGCTATTCCCTTGGGGTTATCCGACATGGATACCAGGGTGGCTAAGGCACCTGCCAATTGGTTCTCACCTCGGGGCACGTAGTTAAAAGTGCAGACTCCAAACTGGCCACTTAGTTCTTTTAAACACCTCACATATGGCAACAGCCGCTCTTCCTTAACGGTCCATTCACCCCTGACTTGGTGGATTACTAAGGACGAGTCCCCAAAGACCTCTACTACTTTTGCCCCCATGGCTGAGAGTGCTTCTAACCCAAAGATGCAGGCTTCGCACTCAGCTTCGTTATTTGTGGCTTTATATCTCAGTTTCTTAGCTAAGGGGAGCTTCTCACCATCTGGGGTTACTAGAATCACTCCTGTCCCTACCCCTTCGTTATTTACTGCCCCATCAAAATACATCTGCCACTTCTGTACGGTGATGGCCACCACATGTTTGTCGGGGAATTCATATTCTAGCCGGTCTGCTTCAATTGGATGGTCGGCAAGAAACTCCGCAACTGCCCGACCTTTGATGGTCTTTCTCGTGACATACTCCACATCAAATTCCTGCAGCAGTATTAGCCATCTTCACATCTTCCCTAACAACGAGGGCATTGCTAGATTCAGTGAGATATCAAATGCAGTCGTCGACGAATTTTTGGGGTGTGTTCTCCTGTGCGGGCTTTGTCAAGCTACTTTCTTTATCATTGCCCGACGTGCTCGTCAGCTCGAGATAACCCAGGACCCAGCTAGGGACCCATTATCGTTCCGGGGAGGAATCTTTTCTGCAAACTTTTACCTCTCGCTATCAGGATCTTTGGAGCCAACTGCCGGCGAAAACTGTCATACCCCTTTCGGTACCCATTCTGTAACTTCTACTGGTGAGTGCAAAAGATGGATACTCAGTCCGGCACCTGACAATGGGACACGACAACTTAGGCATCTGGCTGGCGAGAGCAGGAGTAGAGTAGCCACTTAGATTTTACTTTTTATAAAAGAACTAGGAAATGATGAGTTGAACTGCTTTTGCTTTATGTATTTGCATAAAACTGTGTGCATTTCAGCACGATTTCTCTATACATAATCACCATTTAACATGGATTCAGAATGCAAAAATTACATCTAATCTCGGAGTGGATCTTGTAAGCATCAGACTCCTGTTTCCAATCAGCCCTCGCGGGTTTTCTTGATTGAATATTTTCTCTCTCTTTTTTTTTTTAAGCCTCCGCCATGGACCCTCCTTCAGTTTGTCAGCATTGGTTGAATTCGCTGTCATCTTCATCTGCCAGGGGGATCGCTGCTTCTGGGAGTGGCTCCCCTTGGTATCAAAGTCTTGGTCTTAGCCCTTATGCAGACTGGTCGAGGTGATGGGTTCCTTATTTGGGGTTTGAATATGAAGTTTCGCGTTTGGCCTTTGTTGGCTTTGGCGGGTCAACCCTGGAATGGCCTTTCAATGGCTGAGATAGGGTGACAAGTTCGGCTTGGATGATCTGGGATACTTTTATCGGTTTTGGTGGTTCGAACCCTGGAATAGCCTTTCAACGGCCGGGATTGGATGGATGGTTTGTGGGTTAGCCTTTTAGATCCTTTTCAGTAGCTAAGAAGAATGACAATGTGCAGGCATATGTAGATCAACAGGATTTGAGCGAAGCTTTTCTTCAAATAGTATTCCCTTGCCCCCTGATCAATTCTCTCTTTTCTTCTCTCTTCTTTTTTTTTCTTTTTTTTTATTTATTTAATTTTTTTTTTGAATTTTTTTTTTTTGATTTTTTTTTTAACCCAAATTTTTTTTTTTTACAAGCTTTGCTCAAGTCCTCAATTTTACACATACGTGCACTTTTTATCTTAACCACTGGGACCATGTTGCTCAATCTAGTCGGGCATATAGATTTAGCAAGAATTTTGGCTATAAAGGTTCTGGATGGTTAAGAATCGATCATAATTGTTTTTTGGGGTACACATTTCAAATGGTTGAGAGGAAAGGGTTCACGTTGTTTGGTTTTGATGAGTTGTATTCTGGTGAGTTATGTTTTCTTCGTGAAGGTCTTGAGTCTCATTCGCCTAACTCCTGATGTAGCTTTCGAAGCTTGATCTTATTTGGTGGCATCATATGCATCCCAGATGTCATGGGAGTGCAAAGAAATGGCTTTCAACATTCGGTTCGTCGTCATGTTGGCTCGTGGAAGTAGTATTAATCTCAAGAATGCCCTTATCAATTTTCAGCATGTCATGCCAGATCCGGGCAAAGGCTTTTTTTATTTTTTTATTTTTTTATTTTTTTTTATTATCTCTCAAGTTTTTATCTCACTTCAGGAGTCACAACAGATGCTATCAAGATTTTCTTTGGGTTCTCCCAAAGTTTCGAGATTAAATGGAATGGCATTAGTTGAACCAATGTCAAATGTAAATGTGCCATGATTATGCATAATGAAATCATAAGAAACATCACACAAGATAGCAAAACCATCCATTTCATTCGAGAAAACTATAATTAAAACTGTCATCATTAAATAGTTCAGAAATAAAAAGAACATCTAAATGGCTTCTTCCTTCTTCTCTTGCCAACACGGACGCTGCAGTCAACGGCCTATTATCACTTTTGGGAACCATTCTCCTCACTTCTCAGCTCCTCATCAATTAAATGTAGAATTTGCCTCCTCAGAATTCGGCACTCGTCAGTCTCGTGCCCGGTACGCTGATGGTAGGCACAATACAGATCTGCTCGGTGATTGGGGCGCCCTTGGCCCCTGGCAGGTTGGGCCGGCATTGACTGTATTTTTCCCTTGCTGACAAAATGAGCGAAGTGCTTGGATAGGGGTTTTTTCAGTATGGCATAGTGACTCTGAGTTATTCCGAAAGTCGGGGTCCTTGTGGCTCTAAAACCTTCTCCATCGCCCCCTGCAAAACTTAAGCTCCCGTGACTATCCTGGCAGCATTCAGGATCTGTGATCCAGTTGCTATCGATCAGATCCTGAATCTCGTGCCTCAGCCTAGCACAATTATCCGTCATATGGCCAGTGTGTTGGTGGTAGGCGCAGTACTCGCCTTCCTTGTGCCCGGGCTGCCCCCAGGTCTTTGCCAGCTTGGACGGCAATGGTTGTAACACCCCCTTTTTCATCAGCCTTTCCAGAACCCAAGACAAAGGTCTGCCTAAATTAGAGTAACGCCTCTGAGCCATCTCAACCATTGGCGCTTTCCCCATCCTTTTTGTACCTCTGTTGTCACCATAGTAACCAATTCCGAGACTTGCAGGGCTAGTAACGGCCCCATTGGGAGGTGTCCGGGTAGTTGCAAGCTTGGACCTCATGATCTCCTCCTCAAGATCAGCTAATCTCTTTTTAGTGTTTACGGGACTGAGAGGACCCATCGGCTGTAAGGGCCCTAATCCTTTCCCTCTTTCCACTTGCTCGATCAGTGAGTTGGGTATCGTCTCGCCCCTAGGCTCAAGAGCGAATTGAGACATTACAGCCATCATCTCACACTCCTTTTTGGTCGTGGCTAGCTCAAATCGGTTAAGTGCAGCTGCAGTGACTTGAGCTTGAAGAATTAGTGCCGCGGCGTCCAACCTTTCCTTAATTGTGGCTGACAACCTCCCTTCAAGTTTTTTAAACTTTTCATCTAGTTCTCGGGCAATCATGACACGGGCCTCTTCAATCTGTCGCGAAGGACCAGCCATTCCCAATGTCTATGGATGCTCTGACTAAGACGGTAGATTTCTGCCAACCACTTCGAATTCTGCTTACTCTTCAGATAGCTATGAGGACCTCAGAACCTTCCAGGTGAATGGTGTATGATGGCTGAAAAATCAAAGGGGTTAGAATGATGCATGGATGACATGTGATGCATGAGCATGACGTGCAGCATTTACAACCACATGCAGACAGGTAGATCCTTCCAACCTTATCACTCCCACACACGGGGTTGTGCGGTCTCTTTCCTAGGTGGGCTTCATCCGAGGGTTAACAGGGAACCCATCAGACACGTATAGTGCACGGTGGAAAACCGGCAGCATAACAGTCTTAATCTAATGCGCATTCGTATGGGTTTTGGCCATTACGTATTTGGACAATTCGATCAAGTTAAGGTGGGCTCACCGGGGCATGAAAGCCTGTGATAAAAGACCACTTCACTCGCTTCATTTTGTTTAATACGCGATGGCCCATGTCACAAGCATCATATTAAGGAACATACCGCCTAGGGGAAGTTTCTACTTGCCAGTACATGAGCTTTAGTCAAGGTGATGAAACTTTTAGGGCTACCCAAGCATGGTCCGCGCCAACGGGTCTAGCTCATCACGAGCATAACGACCGATCGGGTCTCCATTTTTATATACCAAAAGGTACAAGGCTTGGGCTGATGATTATCCTTAACACTTTCCTACAATGAGTGAAAGTAGGGTCGTGCTTCGGGAACGCACCGGGGCAAGATAGGGACCAACTAGCGTAAGTCTAAGGCTCTAAAATGATATGATGCAATTTTCGAAAAGAGATAGAATTTTAAGTTTCAAAAACCAAGTTATAAATTTTAACCAAAGCACTTTCGGAGTGAAGTCTCAAACACAAGTCCCCAGTGGAGTCGCCACTGTGACGCGCGCCGAACCCAAAAACCCAGCAAGGGCCCTCTCGTGAATCCACTTTAGGATTCGAGGTATGGAGTTCGCGTCTTTTGATCATGGGCGCCATGAGGCATCATCGGTGTGTTCCTCTCAATAGAACATTGGGGAGAACAACCTAGCCTATTGACGCCTAAAGGCACCTTTGAGGTATTTGGAGTCGCCACCCAATTTGCAAGAAATTGGGAAAAGGTTTCTCACCTCTATTGGTCTAAACCAGAGATATGGTGTCCGGAACTTCTCTCTTATTTATACTTTGGTTAATTATAAATGGGTTTTTAATTTCTTAAAATTACATCTCTCATCTCACACGAGCGATGCATTTATTTATATAGCGCATTAAAAGCACGTAAAGAAAATAAATAAAAGCGATAAGTAAAGTAAATAAAGAAAGCAATAAATGAAAGCGGTAAACACACAAGCACGCAATTACAATAGAAATAGGGGCAGAATACAACCCCATTAAAAGGAGATTAAAGATGTCAGTGGGACGGAATACAATCCCTAAAAGATAAATAAAGTTGCCCAAAAAATTAATTACAAGGGCCCAAAGGAAAATAATGTACATAAATTTAAACACTCACACAAGATCAAAATAAAAGACATGCATAAATCGGGACATTATTTCAAGAACATTGGTTCCTTCGCGCCTATTCTAAGGTTTAGGAACCTTGATTCCTCTCGTTTACTTGAAGAAGGTTCGAAGAGTCGCTTTGGTTGTTTGGAAGAAAATCGGGATGAGTGATCCCATTTTATTGAAAATTGACTCTTCGTTTTGATTGTGATAATTTTATTGTTGGGCTAAAACAAGGGACATTGGTCCCAATTTTATTAGTGAAAATCCTGATTTAATTATAAAAGTATTTTTGTGACTTTTTATCGCACGCGCGCATAAATAAAATAAATATTTACAAATAAACACATCAAAAAGATAGAGAATTAGAGAGATCTCACCGAACCGATGTGACCCTCCGCGCGTTGCGACCCATCCAGGGAGCCGCGGGGATACTCACATAACCCGACTCAAGTTAAATCTCAGACAGAAAATTAATAAAAAATATTAGTAATGATTCTAAATGAAATTGATCTAATAAAAACAAAATAAATATTGAACACCAGTATATAATGCTAATAATAATGATAATAATAATAATAATAATAATAATAATAATAATAACAATAATAACAAAACAAATAAAAAGCAATACTAATAATAATAATGATGCACACATAATGATGACAGTGAATATAAACATTAAAACCCTAATAATAATAATAATAATAAATGTAAAAACAGAAAATAAGTTATTAATAATAATAATAATAATAATAATAATAATAATAATAACAGAATATTAAATAAACACCAAATAAATAATAATAATAATAATAATAATAATAATAATAATAATAATGATAATAATAATAATAGTATTAACCGTGACCAAGTTGACTGATAATAATAATAATAATAATAATAATAATAATAATAATAATAATAATAATAATAATAATAATAATAATAAGAATAATAATAAAATGTCAACAGAATGATAATCACAAAATATTAATGTAAAAAGATTAAACAATAATAATAATAGTAATAATAATAATGGGATGGCGCCAGGAATCACAAGAAAAAAAAGAATTAAAATCATGAACAGATCCCAACAGTAACTAATTTGAAGAAAATATTAGACAAATATCATAATATTAATAGCAAAGATGGAAAAATATTCACAACCATAAATAATATACAAATAAATAAAAATAATCCAAGTGTTTACCCTCAGAAATTTTATAGATTGAAGAAAGCGGTGTCTTGATCCGTCTCCCTTGTCGAATTTACAGTGATAATCACCCGAAAAAAATAAAAATCTATGTTTTTTTATTAAATTAGTTCAAGAAAATATTTTTTGTGGGATGAATAAGCAAAGAAAATTAATTTTTCTAGCTCAAATCAAACCCAAGACGAAATGTTATTAGAGAGGAAAAGATTAAAGCTTGAAAATAAAACTCAAGAATTTTTGAAGGATTTTTTGAGGAATAAACCAATTTTTTGGAGAGTAGAAGTTAGAGAGAAAAGCCAAAAAACTGTTTTCAATCAAAATGTTGCCGTCCCTCAAAATGAAGAGCTAGTCCCCATTTGAACTCAGGCTTGGCCAAAAAAAGAGAAAGACCAAAATAACTTTTAATTTTGTAAATCGAAAATAACACAAAACGGTGAAAAACGGAAAAAACGGACTGAAAAATAGTCTGAAAAATGCAGAAAATCGGTAAAAGCAACGGGGCTGGACAGGTGGTCGCGTGAAGAGGAGCAAAACACGCGTGCCAGGGACAATTGCGCGCGAGGTGCAGGGGCACCGCGCGCGCCTGCGCAGGACAGCACGGAGGGACACGCGTGGTGTCCCTCGCGCGCCAACAGCAGGGGGCCGCGCGGTGGCCAAGTGGCCACCACGCGGCCACTTTGGCTAAGAACACAAAAGAGGTCGCGTGATGGCAATTGCCATCACGCGACCTCAAATTGGCACGTTTTCACATTTGTTATTATTTTTTTTTTTTTTTTTTTACAAAAAACCTTTTAAATCTTTTTCCTTTTTTTTTAATTAAAATAATTGACTAATTTAATTACAATAAATAACTAATTTAATTCCTTTTTTTCCAATTAAATCAATTAATTTAATTTAATTCAATTAAATTAAATAACTAATTTAATTTCTTTTTTTTTTAAATATAAAAAATAACTCTTTCCAATAATATTATTTTTAGAATTAATTTAATTAATAATTATTTATGATAATATATTTTTATATATATTTACTTTTTACTTAAAAAATAACGAGGGTCTCGACAAGAGAAACATCATTTTTGACACCTTCATCATCGGGTAATTCTGATCTTGGACCGCCTCGGGACCCGGTGTCTACAATATTACAGAAAAAATTTATATACTCACATATAAATACACATGATTGAAATGCATTTCAATCAATAAATAAGGACAGAACCTCAAAAAATATTTCAAAATATTTTAAAAATTAATCGAATGCAGAAAATAATTTTTCTACAATTTTTAATATTTTATTTTGAAATTAAACACATTTAAATATCAAAAAATACGCAATTAATTTTTTAGTCATTAAAAAATTTTGAAAACATGACCAAAAAATCAGAAATAATTTTAAAAAATTATTTAACAAAAATCGGAGCTAAAATGGTGGCCGGAGGACGACGCACGCGCTGACAGGAGGGAGGTAGACGCGCTCACGCGCCTTCACGCACCACACGCGCGGCCTCCCACTCGACTAGACACGTGTCAACTCCACAGCGCGCCATGTGTCCTATTCCTATTGGTCCACCTGGCGCCCACGTGGCACCCGGGTACACGTCATTGCCACGTGTCGTCCACGTGGCGATGTCTCATTGGATCACGTGTCACACATGACACGTCAGCATTGCCATGTGGCAGAGCTCAGTCTGACACGTGGCAACCCCTGATTGGGCCACGTGTCATTAATGCCACATCATCAATAACACATGGCATGACATGTGGCACCCCCTCAGTAGTCCACGTGTCTCTCCTTGGTTGGGCCACGTGTCACCCGTATGACACGCCATGGTGACATGTGGAATGACCACAGTCATCCACGTGTCTTACCCTCGCATGTGCCACGTGGCATGGCCTCTGCCATCCACGTGGCGGACGGCTATTGGGCCACGTGTTAGCAGTGACGCAATACTGCTGACACGTGGCGACACGCGTGTGGGCCACCGCCCACGCGCACGCGCCGAACGAATTTGGGCGCATGTAGTCCACGCGCAGCCTTGCCGGTCGATTTTCGTCCTCCGATTCCGGCCGATGGGGGGTTTTCAGGGTCTATGAATCCAATGGTGAGGTCAAAAATCAAAAATTTTGACTTCTAGTTAGCCGTTTAGAACACTCATGTTCGTCCCCTCGGGTTTTGGTGTACACATACACGAAATCGAGCCGAAATATACACGCATATATATTTTTCACACAAAAAACAAATTTTTTTGTTGTGTTCAATGCATCCCAGATCTAATAATTTTACACATAAAATTTTAGATCTCTTTAGCCACATGCCAGGATGCAAAAACAACGGCTCTGATACCAATGATGGAAAAATTATAACAAATATAATTTAATGCGGAGGTAACATTGAGAATGGTACCTACCTCTTGTAGCGCAGAAACTCGTTGCGGAAGCGTGT
The DNA here is from genome assembly GCA_947683425.1 of Excoecaria cochinchinensis. Taxonomy (NCBI): domain Eukaryota; kingdom Viridiplantae; phylum Streptophyta; class Magnoliopsida; order Malpighiales; family Euphorbiaceae; genus Excoecaria; species Excoecaria cochinchinensis. Next base: position 12,651,071 of record CANTUQ010000127.1, on the reverse strand, counting down.
ACCAAGATCCCGTTTGTTTTTGGTCACTGGTCCGGCTTTTACCCACTCGGGGTAAGAGCCGCTAGATCACAATCTAAATGTCCCTGAAAATTAAGACATAAAACTTGTGAGTGGGAACGAGCAGCCTTGCGGCGTGTACATTTTCTCGTTACCAAATTATGAAGACCTCACCTCTATTTATAGAGGTCCTAAAGGGTAGAGACTTATCCCTACTCTAACTCATAATCCTTCTTGAAATAGGATTTGGTAATTTAATTTATATTAAATAACTCAATTTAATCTGGATAGAAGTTCAATCCTTTATAGAGTTATGGGCGTATTCCAACTCTATCACCAATTATGTTAAGTATGAAATACCTTAAATTATATTGTTTGTGAATTTTAATTTAAATATTATTTTATTAACTATATTTATTTTGCTGATATTTTGGGAGCTGTTCTCCATATTAGTAATTTTTAATATCATTTTCATTATTTTTTGATGCTTAATTAATTATTAATTGCTTAAAAAATTATGCAATTAAGAAAAAGTTTGCCCATTAGTATTATTATTTCTAATTTTTTTTATAATTACAATAAATTTATTATTCTGTGCCTTTTTATTTTTTAAATAAGTAATGATTTTCTCTTGTTGTAATATAATGCCATAAGTTAGGATCATCCCATTAATATTTTTCGACACGAAATTTTGATTAAAATAAATTGCATCTCAAAATAAATTATTTTATTAAAATAAATTTATTTGATAATATAGCAAAACATTATTGTCTTCAATAAATATTTCATATAATCTTTTCAATATTCCTTACAATTTTTTTTTATAAGAGAAAATAATAAAAAAAAATCTTAACAGTTAAAAAAAATTTCAAATATTAAATCCTATTAACTTTTTAAAAATTACACATATTTATTCAAAATATATTACCTTTAAATAATAATATAACAATATAATTTATTTAAAAAATATTAGTAAGTAAAAAATTAGGGGTGAGCAAAAAAAACCAATTGATGCAGTTAACCGAAAAATCGGTCCGAAACCGAACCGATAGACAGGTTAACATATTGTAACGGACTGGTTAACTGTTGGTATTTTAAAAAAATCGATATTAATAGACTGATTATTTTTTATTCATAGACCGGTTAACCGAACCGGTAACCGATCATTTTTTTATTTCATTATTTTCGTATTTAATTATTTATATTCCTTTAATTTTTATTTACTTTAAAATATATTTCAATTTCATTTTAGTCCTTTTTAAAGACATTTTACTTAATTTATTAATTGTTCAATATATCCATATTTAATATTTCTTATTATTTATTCATTTATCAATTTTTCAATAATAAAAATCAGAATATATTCGAAAAGTTATATAACATTAATATATTAACTAAAATTTTTAATAACTTTAAAAAAACTATAATTTTTAATATATGTGAAAATAATATATGTCAAGTTAAAAGAAATAAAAGAAAATAGTTGTTAGCATTGGATATATTTATCTTAATAATTTTGCATTTTTTAATTATTTTTGCTGCACTTTTTTTATTATCCTAATTATTTTTATGTTTTTAAGTTTTTTTTTAATTGGCGATTATTAAATATAACTATTTATCTAATTAAGGGTGATTATGGACCAGTTAATTTATTTACTTATTAAGTCTTAATTCTTAAAAATAAAGTTACTTATTTTCACTAAAAACTTTTATTTTAACAATAATAATATTATATTATCCTGGATAAATTTTAATTTTTAAGTATTTTGAATATTTTAATTTTATTTATGGATGTATCTTATTATAATTGTAGTGGTTAACCGAAAAAATATTAGTTAATCGGTCCGAAAAAGAATATGTTCAATGTTCTAGTTTCATCCAACACATCATTACGACAAATAAGACGGAACAGTTTGTCAACTTGGAGCCGCCTTATGAAGTAATTGAAAAAGCTAGAAGACAAGGATATTCACATATTCACTATGGTGCAATCAGGATCGGCCTTACCTATCATGGTAGGCAAGGACTTCCAGTCTATGCTAGAATCATTTTGTTAGATTATCAATTTCTAGAATACTAATATGCAGTTATTGGTACAATGGAGACATCTCTTAATGCAGGATCTGTTCTTTTTACCCTTTATCCTAATTATAACCTGTCTCTCAAAGATGCTAATGTTCAAACTGCCTTAAAAGCCCAAATTCAAATTATTGGTGCAGATAAGGTGGCAGACTCGATAGTGGCAACTTTATAGTATCAGATGGCATACAGGATTCAAAATCATGCTCTCAACATAACCCTACCTGGAGAAAGTAATGATGCTCCTTTGATTAGAGCAGACTCAATCAACACTCAACATTGTATCCATATTCCTCGACAAATTTCTAAAGAAGAACTGCTCAAATACTTTCCAGAAAGATGGATTACAAATTATGAGTCTTTGAGGAATTCAAAACAACCTGTCCAGTCTTTTCAAACAACTTTTGTCAAAAAAACATATGGTACTATAGCAACAATTTTTAAAAAAGAAAAAGCATAAGCAAAACCCCCAGTTCCTTTGTTTTCTACACAATTTATGGTTTGTCCAATCAAGCCAGAAAAAAATATTCTAGATGAAGCTTTTGATAATCTGGGACAACCAATCCATGCTTTCAGATGAGACAGACACTTTTATTTCGATGCTTGTTATTTTGATGATTGTTGCAAGGATGATGAATATGAGATAAAAAAAAGAAAAAAAATAAGAAAGGGAAAAATTCAAAAAAAAAGTTTAAAAAAAAGATATGATGATGATGATGATACTGTTGGTCCATTAGGACAACCCTCTAGAAAATATGATTATCTGGTATCTTATTCCATTCCATCTGGTTGGAAACCTTTTCAAAATCCCCCTTCACTTTACAAGCCATATAAACCTTCTCTCCCTCCTGGAGAAAAAGAACCCTCATTCTCTAAACCTTTACCTATTTCAAAACTCAAACAACCACTACCTTGTTACAAAACAGCACTAAAATGGATTAAAAAGGAATTTCCTTCTAATCCACAATCTTTCACGCCTTTATCTCAAGCCTGTATGTATCAGCCTACCTCCTATGAGGAAGAACTCCCTCCTCTTAGGGAGTTCACGAACCCTAAAACTTCCATAAAGCCAAACCTTTTGTCCAAACTCCAAAGATAATTGAACCAGATGGACAACAACGACAAATCTCTTAAGGAGAAGCTGTACTCAACTGGCAGACTGAGAATGCTATGGCACAAAACAAAAAGTTGCAGTAGATTGAGAAAAAAGTAAATCGAGTTTCTGATGATGTTAAATAGCTTTCCACAAGAGATCAGATTGTGCTCAATTCAATAAGCAGTCTACAACTCCAGATCGAACAAAGGACTCAGGAAATGATGACTTTGATAAGACATCATGAACAAATTTCTCAGATCAATCAGAAAGAATTTGAGGTTATTTCACTTAAACAACAAGTTGAACAACTTGAAAGGATGCATCAATAGTAGAACTTTAGCCCATACCTCCTACCACCTAAAACATTTGATCCAGTAGACATATTCACTACAGAAAAACAACCTTATTCAAAACCACCTCCAACTACTTTTGGCCTTAAACCTTTGCCTCCTAGACAGTTGGATATTTTTGCGACTCCCCATCAATCTTTCATGACACGATTTAAGAAAGGAAAGTTTCCAGCTTCATCTTCCATGAAACCATCTTCCACCATGCCTTCATTCAATCCTAAATTCTCAAACCAAACCCCTTAAACCTTTATACCTATAACATCCCAACCACTTTTTTCCTCTTCTATAGAGTCTATGGAAGCAGATCCAAAACCTCATCCAGCCCCCCATCTGAACAAAAAAGAAAAACTGATGATGCAATGATGATTAATGCTGTAACCTCCTCCATTGATAATTGTATAACTTTACCAGTCCAATGTTCTGAGAAATCAGACTATTCTGATGGTTTCATAATATCAAAAGATTCTGATGAATCTGAGGCAGATGTTTTTACAGATGATGAGGATATACAGTTCATGTATCAGGCCCCTTTAGAAGGCTCAAGAGGTCTTGTTCGAACTACAGTTGTTAATTCTGACGAGGAAGAAGAAGTAATAGGACCAGAGATAAAAAATACACCTCTTCCTCAAAGAAAGTCCTTACAGTCAGTCCAATTTACTTTAGAAGATATTCCTCCTTCAAAGTATAGAGATCGTTTTTAAGAATTTTTAGCTTGGATGCAAACTCAATTAGCCCTTAGTGCTAATATGGAAGAAGTTCTCAAAGAATTCATGACTCTCTTAGTTGGTCGCCTCTAAGATTGGTTCTTATAAATCAATTATGTTACTCGAGCTCAACTTTTGGGCTTGGATTCAGAAATAACCTTTTTAGCTCACATTTATCATGAATTCTATGGTCAAGTCAACAATGACCTGGAGCAAACAAGGAATGAATTCTTTCGTATCAAGTTTTGTTCTCTGAAACGTCATGATCTTGACACTCACTTCAAAAGAATGTCAAAACGGCTTTATATTCGTCAATAAATGAACAATCCTGATATGAAGCAAGCCTTTTTTATCTCTTCACTTGATGTACTCTCCAAAAGAATGGCCAGTACTATTCAAACAGCAAATAAAACTGTCAATGATTACACCTTTAGTGAACTTCCCCAGCTGATGCATAATGCTTTAGAATGTCTTTGTGAACACAAAGAAGTTATGAAGCTCTTTGCTGAAAAAAGTCCAACTCTTACACCAGCCTGTGCTCAACCAGATTTACAAGTTAAATGTAAAGATTCTCATACATCTTGCAATTGCAGGACAAGGAAAAAGAAGCATTTTATTCACATGAGAAAAAGCCCTCGCTCAAGAAAAATAGGTTTTCAAAAATGGCATTTTTTCAAAAGAACATAAAAGATGATTGACCAAATTCCTAATCTTTCAGCTGATGATGATCTTGAATCTGTTTTCTCAAAAGAAGAAGAAGAATCTCCCAATACCCTATTCAACATTGAATCTTTCTTTGAACAAGAAGATGAAGATTTCCAGTACAAAATTGAAGATATCTTTGTTTCTACAAAGCAAGAAGTTCCACAGGTGTTAGTCCAGATCTTCCCATCAAAGTATGAAAATCCAATTGAAGCCATTGCTTTTGTGGATACTGGAGCACGAACTACCATTATTAATCTAGAAGTTTTACCTGCTATTGGAAATCTCATGAAGAATTCTTTCGAGCAGCTGATGGAAAAGTCTTTTCAATGAAGTTAAAATATGTTCGTCCCATTAAAATCCAAATCTTTCCAGATTGTTATATCTGGATTTCAGTCCTTGGATCATACTTACCAGGAAAAGATATCATTCTTGGCTTCGATGCTTTAAGTCAGATGGCTAAATTGCGAATCTGTCCTCAAGGGTTAATGTTCAAAACTCAGTTCTTACCTTATACAGATACCCCAACCTTATTTATCCTTCAGCCTTATTTTACCTTTTTAGCCCTCCAAAATGATATTACTAATTTTTGTGCAGCAAATTCTCACACTGAATTTCTCACAAAGTGTTCTTCACCCTTATGGAAAAACCCTGAATTTTTCATCCGTTTACCTTTTAAAAAAAGTGAAAACCTTAACCCCACTAAAGCAACCCATCCTGAAATGTCACCCACAGATACCACCTTAGCCATTACTGAATGTGCCCAGTTACTTCAACAATGAATTATTGAAAATACCACTTCAGATTGGGCATGTCAAGCTTTTTATGTGAACAAAAGATCATAACAGATAAGAGGGAAAAAGAGACTTGTTATTGACTATCAGCCATTAAACCATTTCCTTAAATATAATAAGTTTCCTTTACCTAAAATCTCTTCGTTGTTCACCTTCATTTCAGAAGCCAAAATCTTTTCAAAGTTTAACCTAAAAGCAGGTTTTTGGCAACTTGAAATTCATCCTAAAGATCATCACAAAACAGCGTTTTGCATTCCTAACCACTACTATCAGTGGACAGTTATGCCCTTTGATCTTAAAGTTGCCCTTTCACTATTTTAAAAGGCAATTACTCATATATACTAGCCAATTCTACACTCAACACTGGTATACATTGATGATATACTTTTGTGTAACACCCCAATACCCCTGGGAAGGAATATCGGGGCGCCACACAAACACAAACGCATACATACAATTGTACTCAAAAGCGGAAGTAATAACAATAAATAATTAGAATATCTTGGGCCAAACATACTACTCTTATAACATATATAAACTGTACGTATTATAAAAGTTTTATACTTAATACATAATCATCTTCGGTACATGTACAATACGGTTAACATTTACACTTCAATACTATACTTTTCTATATACATAATGATGTTACTCAAAATATAAGAAACTTTATTTTATGCAAAAAGATCTTAAATAAGCTCCTAGTGGCCATGACCTGCAGATGCAAACTCTATGATACCATCCTGCAAATCTACACGGGAAAAACACCCGTGCTAAGCGATAACGCTTAGTGGGGATAAACAGAAGCAATAGACTTCGAACGAAGTCACAAATATATCAAATGCGTATCAATAGTCATGTTACTTACAAATAACCATATACACAACCTTATACATAAATAACATCACATTCTAACCAATTCCATGTGCAAATATCCAAATATGGAAAAAATATCAATATCATGTCATGCTATGTTCATATATATATACAAGTCTCTACTACACCTCTTGTACACTACAAAATATAAAGTAGCCTGAACTTACAACAATGGTGGATACGGGCGCGTTAAATACTAATAAACAGTATCAAACTCTAGAGACCTAACTCAAAATTGAATACTCTAGGTATTCGCTAGTAGACACAATTAAGGTCACAGAAGCAGCCGCACGGTAACCCTTTATAAGCATGCTTATCTATCCACTACCTTGACTTTTCAAGCTCAACTCACACACTCTAACATAACACTAGACAATATCAAAACCCACAAGTCAAAACGTTAATCATAGCAATAGCCACCATCCTAAAGCATATCAGAATCAAAATTAAAATGCTATCACATCAATAAATGTACACCTTTAGAACAATAATACTAACACTAAAACAAGAAAAAAAATGCCCCTTGCAATAGTGAGAAACCATGCAAAGTGAAACAAGAAGATCATTTTTGAAAAACCAAATCAGAAAACAAAGCAGATAGGAAAAACCACTGTCGCAATCGCGACAGAGGCCAGAGCCAAGTCATGAGAGGAAAAGCAGCCATTTACACGTCTCGTGCTCATGTGCACGACTCATGCTTATGAGCACGACTCGTGCTCTTGTGCATGACTCGTACTCTTGTGCACGACTGGTGCACTACTCGTGCACTCTCGCTCGCAATGCTCAGAACGTGCCGAGTTATGAAGAACTTCACGACTCGTGAAGAGGTTCACATGTCGTGCAGAATGCCAAATAACTCGCCGAAAACACATGGAAGTCCTGATTCTGTCGCGCTCGCGACAGAATTGGGATTTCCAACTCTCAAGCAAACACAGAAAAATAGAGCTTTCCAAAATCAAACCAAACTTTACCCAATATCATATATCATGCAAAATCATATAAAACCATACCTCTAAACACTCAAAAACATCAATCATCAATGACACTCAATTTTTACTATTTAACTAAAATCTTAACATGTTAATTCCTTCAAACACTGCAAGCAATCAAAATGAGCATATAAACAAGTATACAACTAATAGAGCTATTGAACTAGTCAAAGTTCACCATACATCACTACTCATACATATCTCTATTTGAGCATAAATTACTCAATCACAAACACATGCAAAAATAATCTGAAAGCACACTCGATCCCAACCTCTAGGTAGCTTGATCACTTCTCTCTAATCGGTTCCAATCTTCTCCTTGCCTTTGTCCAGTCTCTTATCCACAGCTTCAACAAAATCATTCAAATAACACTTGAATCAATCCTTTTTTTCACTTTAAATCAAAAACAGAAAACCAAAGTAGAAGAAGAAGACCAAAACTAACAAAATCACACTACTTACCTTCTCAAGAACTAACTCTACCCTTATCTCAGTCTCTTCAAACCAATCCAAGTGATCCACTTAAGGAGCAAACCCAAAGAGAAGAAAAGGAGAAGGAACACGGCAGAACCAAGAGCAAAGAATGAAGAAAACAATAACCCAAAAGCAGAAAAATGAAAGGAGAATAATAAAGTGTGTAGACACCGGGTCCCGAATCGGTCCAAGATCAGAATTAACTGATGATGAAAATGATACTTGCCAGTAAAGGTGTCAAAAATATTGCTCCCCTTGTCGAAAATTCCCTTTGTTCCTCCAAAACTTTCAGTGCGAAAATTTGTTTCTTTTGCTCTCTTTTATTCCTTTTTACTATTTGTATTTATTTTCTTTTTTATTTTATTTCTATTTTTTTATTTATTTATTTTTTTGTTTCGCGTGCCACGCGTACGGGCCGTGCCCATCGCAGAGGCTGCGTGCGCGCGCAAAACCATGGGCGCACCTCACCTGCCCCCTACACGCGACCATTTTTGGCCGCGGTCATTTTCCTCTCTGCGTTTTCTGATTTTTTCCAGTCTGATTTTTTGCCCTTTTCTTTCACCATTTTGTGTAATTTTTGGGCAACCAAAAATAAAAGTGCATTTGTCTTTTCCCATTTTGGGACAAAACCAGCCAACAAAATGAAGATTGGTCTTCATTTTCTAAAGGAGCTACATTTTTACAAAGAAAAAAAAAACTTAGTTTTTTCTCTCAACAAAAGGAAGAGCAACCGATCAAAAAAAAAAAGATAGATATTCAGATTTTTTTTCTTTAGCATTTGGTTCTTCTCCTTCTTTATTTCTTCAAAATATTTACTTTTCAGTCGGGAGTTTATTTCAAACAAAGGAAAATCAATTTCCTTTGTTTTATATCACCCCGCTAAAATATTTTCTCAAGTTTTTCCTTATTTAAACTTGGATTTCTTCTTGAATATTTTCTATTTTTATCACCGAAATTCGACAAGGGAACAAATCAAAACACCGTTTTTTCTCATATCTACAATCTCTGAGGGTAAACACTTGGAAACGCCTTCACTTATTTATTTTTTACATCATTCACTGTTATTAATATTTTTGTTCTTTTCGCTGTCGGCATCATGTTTATTTTGTAACCATTTTGATGTCTTCTGCTCCTGTTAATTCCCTTTTTTTTACTTGTTTTCCTTGTGCCCTTTTAGTTATTTTTTTGGTTCTTATTTTCATGCCCCCTGATGCCGCCAACCATCTTCCTTTTATTATTATTATTATTATTATTATTATTATTATTATTATTATTATTATTCCATGCTTGTTTGTTTTGTTCTTATTATTATTATTATATTTATGTTTATGTTTATGTTTATTATTATTATTTTCCACTATTATTATTATTATTATTATTATTATTATTATTATTATTATTATTATTATTATTATTATTATTATTATTATTATTATTTGCTTTAGTATTTATAATCATTATTATTGTTATTATCATTTTATGTTTATCTGTTTTATGTTCATTATTATTATTATTATTATTATTATTTATCATTATCGTTATTATTAATATTATTTATCATTGTCATTATTATTAATATTATTTATTACTATTAATATGTTTGCTGCATTATCATTATTGTTATTATTATTAACATTATTTATTGCTATTAATATGTTTGTTGCATTATCATTATTGTTGTATTATTATTATCATCATCGTTATTATTATTATCGTTATGTATTGTTGTGTCCAATATTTATCTTGTCCTTATTTGATTAATTTTGCTTAAAACTATTACTAATATCCTTAATATTATTTTTTCTGTCTGAAATTTAAATTTGAGCCGCACTATGTGAGCGTCCCCGTGGCTCCCCGGATGGGTCACGACACGTAGATGAACATTTCGATTCAGTGGGATCTTTTCGACCCCTTTTTATGTGTTTTGTGTTTATTTGCAAATAATTATTTTATTTATGCACGCGTGAGATAAAAAATCACAAAATATTTTTTTTACAATTAAATCAGAATTTTTCCTAATAAAATTGCGACCAACGTTCAATGTTTTAGCCAAGGAATGAAAAATATCACAATAGAACGAAGAGTTTCTTTTTCTCTAAAATGGGATCACTCATCCCGGTTTTCAACCCAATAACCAAACAACTTTTCGACTCCTTTTTAAATAAGTACGAAGGAACCAATGTTCCTAAACCTTCAAACAAGCGCGAGGGAACCAATGTTCCTAAATCAAACGAATACCCCGATTTATGTATGTTTTTCTTATATTTGATTTGGTTTGATTGTTTAAATTTATGTTCATTTTCTTTTGGGCCCTTATAATTAATTTTGGGGCAATATTATTTAATTTTGGGATTGCATTCCGTCCCAACCTATATCTTTAGCCTTCTTTCATTAGGGGTTGTATTCCGCCCCTGTCTCTCGTGTAATTGTGTGCTTGTGTATTTACCGCATTCCTTAGTTACTTCATTTACTGCTTTCTTTATCGCTTTTCTTTATTTTCTTTACGTGCTTTTAACGCGCTTTTAATTTAAATACATTGGTCGTGTGAGATGAGAGGTAGAATTTTAGGGAGTTAAAAACGCATTTATAATTAACCAAAGCATGAATAAGAGGGGAGTTCCGAACACTAATCTCTGGTCTTGACCAATAAGAGGTTAGAGACCTTTCCCAATTCCTCATGGATTAGGTAGCGACTCCATGATAAATAAAAATAAAAAATTAAAATAAGAGTAAAAATGAAAGTGAAAATAAATAAACAAAAAAATAACGATGCGAATTTTAAATCAAAGTTTTTAGAGGAACAAAGGAAGCTTTCGACAAGGACGACATCATTTCCGATACCTTACTGGTGGCAATTATCCTTTTCATCATCGGGTAATTCTGATCTTGGACCGCCTCGGAACCCGGTGTCTACACTCCTACAGTAAAAGAGTGATGATTCGTTCCACGAATACCTCACTAGGTGGAGAAACAGGGTCATGGAGATGAAGCGAAAACCCGACACCGCTGATCAAATCAGATTATTCATCAAGAACTCCTGCCCTTACTTGAGGAACTTGCTCAGCTTCAAAGTGCTCAGGGATTGGGAGTCGCTCAAAGACATCGCTGTAGAGGCTGAGGCGGCTTACCTGGCGAGGAAAGCCAACCAAAATAACTTTGCTAGGAGGAACTTTGGAAATCAGTCGGGGGACAAGTCAGGCGAGGCTGGAAGCAATAATGGTAGAAATGGTAAGACAGCCAAAGTTTTAGCTACTGGGGTAGGACAAGGCCAGAGACACTTTTCTAATTTGGGTCGGTCTCTATCTTGGGTGTTGGAGAGGCTAATGAAGGAAGGTAAGCTGAGACCACTTCCACCTAGGCCAACTGCGAATCAAGGACAGTCGGGGCACAGAGATGATCAGTACTGCGCCTACCATCAACACACTGGGCACCTGACGGATTACTGCCGAACTTTAAGGAACAAGGTCCAGGATCTCATTGACTCCAAGGAGATTAGCAACCCTTAGAAGAGAGAGAAGAAGAAGGCAGGCTACAATGCAGTCCCTCTACCGAATATATGATCGGGTCCGGTCCACCTGAGCGGGATATTTGGCAAAAGCAACAGGGAGATGAATACGTCGCTGTCACTCATCAGGAGAGTGGAGATGAAGACAATATTATGTTTTTAGATATTTTGTTTCTTTTTATTTCCAGAACTCTTTATGACAGTTTGGTTATTTTAATATGATGAACAATTTTATTTATCGATGCGATGTTTCTTGTGATTTCATTTTGCATAATCATGGCACATTTATATTTGACATTGATTCAACTAATGCCATTCCATTCAATCTCGGAACTTTGGGGAACCCAAAGAAAACCTTGATAGCATCCGTTATGACTCTTGAAGAGAGATTAAAAAGGGAGAAAATAAAAAAAATAAAATAAAAGAGCCTTTGCCTGGACCCGGTATGACATGCTGAAGATTGACAAGGACATTTTTGAGATCAATGCTACTTCTACGTGCCAACATGATGACGAACCGAATTTTGAAAGCCATTCCTTTGCACCCCCAACATCTGGGTTGCATGTGGTGCTACAAAATAAAATCAAACCCCGAGAGCTACATCAGAAGTTGGACGAATAAAACTCAGGACCTTCATGAGAAATATATAATTCATTAGAACCAAACCGTGTGACCCATTTCCTCCTGACCATTTGAAATGTGTACCCTAAAATCAATTAAGATTGACCTTTAACTATCCGGGACCCTTATTGCCAAATTTAGCAGGACAGCTCTTTACCTTTCAACCAAAAAAATAAAAAAAAAAGGAAAAAAAACAGAAAAGAAGAGAGAAAAAAAAGAAAGAGAGAAAAAAAAAACAAAAACAAAACAAAAACGAAAAAAAAAAACAAAAAAAAAAAGAGAAAAAAACATACAAAAAAAAACCGTAACTTCTTTTGCCCCAGATCGTCCAAGCCCCAAATAAGGAACTTGTCCCCAATCTCAGCCATCGAAAACCATTTTAGAATTTTAACCACCGAAGCCAATAAAAGCAAAGTGTGAGATTTCATATCCAAGCCCCAAATAAGGAACCTGTCCCTAATCTCAGCCATCGAAAACCATTTCAGAATTTGAACCACCAATGCCGATAAAAGCAAAGTGTGAGATTTCACATCCAAGCCCCGAATAAGGAACCCATCACCTTAACCAGTCTGCACAAGGGCCAAGAACATGGCTTTGATAACAAGAGGAACCACTCTCAGAAGTAGCAGCCTCTCCGGCTAACAAAGATGAAAGCGAATTCAACCAACACTGACGGACTGAAGGGGGGTTCATGTCAAAGGCTAAAAATAAAATAATAATAATAAAAGGAGAGAAAATATTCAATCAAGAAAACCTGCGAGGGCTGATTGGAAGGAGGAGTCTGATGCTTACAAGATCCACTCCGAGATTAGATGTAATTTTGCATTCTGAGTCCATGTCAAATAGTGATCATGTGTTATGAAATCAAGCTGAAATATATACACTTATGCAATGATATATTAGTGTAACCAGAGTAGTTCATCTTGCATACTCAAAGTTGTCTGGTTCCGGCATAGAATCAGTGCATCGGTACTATCTACCCTCTGCCACTCTCGCCACTCCGGCACTTCAGTCAACTCATCCTGCTATCAACTGTGAAGCCAATTCTATAGCACCCTTATAATAGGAATCAAACTCATACAACCACAATCTGAGGCATAAGTACATGCCAATCAAACCTGAAAGATCTTTGACGACAGCTCCAGCCTTCTTTAAAACCTAAAAAATAAAAAAGGTTGTTAGAGATGAAAACCGTGATTGGCGCTCTAAGTAAAAGTTAGGCCAAAGGACAGGGTGAAAACCTGGGAACAGGCAGTCTTTCCTACAAAAAATAAAATGAATAAAAGCCACTGGATTGGGTTGGGTCCATTTTAGGCAAAAAATAAGGCACAGGGTTATGTGAAAATCCGAAAAGGACGCATTTCCCGCCAAGAAAAGCTAGTGTGAAAATCCTCAAGGGACGTACTACCTTCAAAGAATGACTACAGGTATCAGAGGAGAAACTCGTAATCCCAAAGGCATGAAATTCAACAGCAATTCAAGGAGGCACTGATCCTGCTGCAAATTACGACCAAACCGGCTATCGCCTCTGAATCCACTTAGACGAATTCTTATTCTGCATTCCTGCATGACACATACATTTCACGTGCATTCTCACCAATTTTCCTACATATTTAGTTTTCCAGTCTTGCAGCAAGAGATATTCGATGCGGACACCGACAAAAGCCGAGTGACGACATCAGTCAAAATGCCAATCCAACAATCAACCAAAGACCTCTCAGGGGGCAATCAACCAAAGGGCTCTTAAGGGGCACCGCTTCAAATCTCAGAAGGGTTAGCACGATGGCGGCACTACCATTCTACGGAAGGTTAGCACAACCATGGCACTACCACTTCAAAAGGGTTAGCACGATGGCGGCACTACCATTCTACGGAAGGTTAGCACGACCACGGCACTACCACTTCAGAAAGGGTTAGCACGATGTCGGCACTACCATTCTATGGAGGGTTAGCACGATCACGGCACTACCACTTCATAAGGGTTAGCACGATGGCGGCACTACCATTCTACGGAAGGTTAGCACGACTACGACACTACTACTTCAAAAGGGTTAGCACGATGGCGGCACTACCATTCTACGGAAGGTTAGCACGACCACGGCATTACCACTTCAAAAGGGTTAGCACGATGGAGGCACTACCATTCTACGGAAGGTTAGCACGACCATGGCACTACCACTTCAGAAAGAGTTAGCACGATGACGGCACTACCATTCTATAGAGGGTTAGCACGATCACGGCATTACCACTTCATAAGGGTTAGCACGATGGCGGCACTACCATTCTACAGAAGGTTAGCACAACCACGGCACTACCATTCTACAGAAGGTTAGCACGATGGCAGCACTACCATTCTACAGAAGGTTAGCACGACCACGGCATTACCACTTCACAACGGTTAGCATGATGACGGCACTACCGCTCCACGGAGGGTTGGCACGACCACGGCACTACCGCTTCAACAAAAGACAATACGCCGATAATATGGCAACAACCACTCCAACAATATCATCCAGTCTAGAAAAGCGACCACCTCAGGTACGTGTCTCTTTCCTTTTTTTCTGAATTTTGGCTCACTTAGGCACCTAAGTTCTAAGTTCCCCAAAATTGGGGGCAACTATAGACACCGGGCCCCGAGTCGGCCCAAGATTAGAATTACCCGATGATGAAAACGATACTTGCTAGTAAAGGTGTCAAAAATGTTGCTCCCCTTGTCGAAAATTCCCTTTGTTCCTCCAAAACGTTTAGTGTGAAAATTTGTTTCTTTTGCTCTCTTTTATTCCTTTTTACTATTTGTATTTATTTTCTTTTTTTTATTTCTATTTTTTTATTTATTTATTTTTTCATTTTACGTGCCATGCGTACTGGTAGTGCCCATCGCAGAGGCTGCGCGCGCTGCAACAGATGCCACGTGCACGCCCCTTGGGGGCGCGTCTCTCGCACAGCCGCGAGCGCAGCACATACGGGGCGCGTCTCGCACGAGACCGCGTGCCCCACAGGGGCGTGCCTCTCCGAGGCGCGCGTCGCCGAGGGCGAGCGGGGGGGCGCGCCTCGCCTGCCCCCCACACGCGGCCATTTTTGGCCGCAATCATTTTCCTCTCCGCGTTTTCTGATTTTTTCCAGTCTGATTTTTTGCCCGTTTCTTTCACCATTTTTTGTAATTTTCGGGCAACCAAAAATAAAAGTGCATTTGTCTTTTCCCATTTTGGGATAAAACCAGGCAACAAAATGAAGATTGGTCTTCATTTTCTGAAGGAGCTGCATTTTTACAAAGAAAAAAAAATTAGTTTTTTCTCTCAACAAAAGGAAGAGCAGCCGATAAAAAAAAAAGATAGATATTCAGATTTTTTTTCTTTAGCATCTGGTTCTTCTCCTTCTTTATTTCTTCAAAATATTTTCTTTTCAGTCGGGAGTTTATTTTAAACAAAGGAAAATCAATTTCCTTTGTTTTATATCACCCTGCTAAAATATTTTCTCACGTTTTTCCTTATTTAAACTTGGATTTCTTCTTAAATATTTTCTGTTTTTATCACCGAAATTCGACAAGGGAACGGATCAAAACACCGTTTTTTCTCATATCTACAATCTCTGAGGGTAAACACTTGGAAGTGCCTTCACTTATTTATTTTTTACATCATTCACCGTTATTAATATTTTTGTTCTTTTCGCTGTCGGCATCATGTTTATTTTCTAACCTTTTTGATGTCTTCTGCTCCTGTTAATTCCCTTTTTTTTACTTTTTTTCCTTGTGCCCTTTTAGTTATTTTTTTGGTTCTTATTTTCATGCCCCCTGATGCTGCCAACCATCTTCCTTTTATTATTATTATTATTATTATTATTATTATTATTATTATTATTATTATTATTATTATTATTATTATTATTATTATTCCATGCTTGTTTGTTTTGTTGTTGTTATTATTATTATATTTGTGTTTATGTGTAGACACCGGGTCCCGAGGCAGTTTAGATCAGGATTACCCAATGATGAAATTAAGTGTGCCGATCTACGGGCAAAAAGAATGAAGTTGGAAGTGACGATTTCCTTGTCGATTTGTTGTTTTAAAATTTAATAAAAATGTATTTCAAAAATATTTTTAAAATTTATTTTGTGATGAAAAAAAGTGAGTTTTTAAATTATAATTTAAAAAAAAAAATTCCAAGCGAGGGACGGGCTGGCCGTCGGTCGCGCCTTCAGGCGGCCAGGACGTCGGTCGCGCCTTCGGACGGGCAGGCCGTCAGTCGCGCCCCTTCGCGCCCCTGTTCGTCCGTTTTGCCTATTTTAGCCTTTTTGGCCATAAATTCTTCATTTTAAATGCTTTTTAACTCATTTTTTTTGCAAAATTTAATTCAAAAAGCCTTCTATCTTCCAACCCAATAAATTCAGTGGTTTTTTTGTAATTATGGGAATTAAATTAATTTAATTTCTTAATTAAAAAATCTGAATTTTAAGGGGAATAAAAAGAGTTTTTTAGTGGGAATTAAGGGGGATTTTCTTTAGAAAATATTTTTTCTTCTTCTTTCTTCTTTCAAGAACAAATTCTCTCAATTTCTAAAGAAATTTCCAGCAATTCTTAAGGCAAAAAATAACTATTTTTGTTCTTGAGAATTTTCTTATTTTCAATCAAACAATTTTCTACTTTGAGACAAACAAATTAATTGTTTGTTCTTGAGTAAAATTCATCTTTCAATATTTTATTTTTCTAATCACATTCTTCAAATCAAGACAAGGAATTGGATCATCCACCTTCATCTCTTCAAGATAAATTTGAGGGTAATTATTCTTGGCTCAATTTCTTAAATTAATTTTAATTTCATTCTTTTGTTTTTATTTATTTAATTAACATGTAAATTCTTTTAGTTCTATCATTTTATTCTTTTCTTATTCTTTTAATTGTTTTTAATTAATCATCATGTAAATTCTTTTAGATCTATTATTTTTTTTTGTTCATATTATTTTTATTTAATTGTTCATGTTGTTCATATTGTTCATCTTCTTTTATTATTATTATTATTTATTATCATTGCTTGCATAATTAATTTGATTGTTCATATTCTTTTGATTGTTCATATTCTTTGGATTTATTATCATCATTATTATTATTTATTATCATTACTTGCATGTTTAATTGGATTGTTCATATTCTTTGATATTACCATCATCATTATTTGTTATTTTTATTTATTATTATTGTGATTATTGTTATCATTGTTATTATTATTATCATTATTATTATTATTATTAGTTTTGTCTATTATAATTTATTTTTTTATCATCATCATTATTATTATTCATGTTTTTCATGCACGTTAAATTTTATAAATTTTATTTATGCATGTTAAATGTTAATATGTTAATATGTTTATTTTATTTTGCCATCTAATTAATTTGTCATACATTATGCATGTTGTTTATAGTTATTTTAATTCATTTTTACATGTTATATGTTTAAATCCATTTTTATTATTAACATTATTTTTTATTTGCTTTTATTTCAATACTTATTTTTCATGTGTGAGCCTTTTCAATTCCAAGTGGGAGCCCATGGAGATTTAAAGATGCTATTTGGGAGTTAATTAATTTGTCATTTTTATTGTTTCCCATTGTTTGTAGTTTATTATTTAATATGTAATTTGTAATAAATTTATTTTTCATGCACGTTAATCAAAAGTCACAAAACTATTTTTATTAAGTTAACTTGGAACTTTCTTTTCCTAATAAAGTGGGACCAATGTCCTAATTTTTATTCAAATAAATTATCACTTCAAAATTGTTTTCTTTAATTGTGCATGTGAGGACCAATGTCCTCATCTGTAATAAATAACCCGTTTTATGCATGATTTACATTTATTTTACAATGGGGGTTGTATTCCGCCCCTAGTTTTGTTGTAATTTATTTTTATGCACTTTATTTTAAGTATGCTTTCATTTAATGTTTTTTCTTGGATGACCAACTTGCGCTCTAATTATTGCATTAAAACGTTTGAGAAATGGGATAAAATCTTAAATTCAAAACTCAATTTTAACTTAACCAAGGTATGAATAAATGAGAAGTCCCAAACCATCTCTGGTCTTTGGGCTCAAAGAGGCAAGAGGTTTACCCTCCAAGACACCTCTTGTGTCACGAGACTTTGACGTTAATCCTAGGCTCCTTAGGGCGAGAGGTTTACCTTCCAAGACCCCTTTGGTTGGCCCAAAATGGATACTAAGCGCAGTCTTAGGCTCTCTGAGGCGAGAGAAACTTTCCCAATGTTCTATTGGGTGGCGACTCCATGAAACCTCCTTGTTGCCCAACATAGACGCACTTGCGATTTATTGCAAGCTGTTAACAGACCCTTAAGTGCCCGATCGCCCTCAATCGGGCGGTCATAGGGGCGGCCGAGTGGACATCCGGCGCGCGTCACAGTGGCGACTCCACTGGGGAAATATTTGAGACTTCGATTCGAAAATCCCTTGGTTAAAAATTGTAATTGAGTTTTAATTTAAAAATTTTATCCCTTTTCAAAATTGCATTGCATCCATGCTAGAGCCTTAGAACTATGCTAGTTTGGTCCCTTTATTAGCCCCGGTGCATTTCCGAAGCACGACCCTATCTTCACTCAATTTAGGGAAGTGTTAAGGATAATCACCAGCCCAAGCCTCGTACCAACAAGGTATATCAAATGGTGACCCGATCGGTCGTTATGCTCGTGATGAGCTAGACCCGTTGGCAGGGACCATGCTTGGGTAGCCCTAAAGTATCATCACCCTTGACCAAAGCTCATGTAATGGCAATAGATACTTTCCTTAAGTGATATGCTCCTTACACAATGTTTGCTATGTGGGCCAATATTTATTTAACAAAATCAACCAAATTAAGTGGTCTTTTATCAAAGGTTTTCATGCCCCGGTGAGCCCACCTTAATATAGTTGAGATGTTTAAATACATGAAGGCCAAAACCCATATGTATGAACAATAGGTAAGAGATGTTATGCTGCTGGCCTTGCACCGTGCACCATACGCATCCATTGGGTTCCCCGCTAATCCATGGATCAAACCCACCTAGGAAAGAGACCACATTACCTCGTGTGTGGGAGTGATAAGGTTGGAAGGATCTATCTGCTTGTATGTGATTGTCCATGCTGCATCAACACGATCATGCATTATATATATCATTCATGCATCGTTCTAACAATCAAATTTTTTCAGCCATCATAGATTCACCTAAGTGGACTAGGGGTTCTGACGGTCGGCTAGTGAGGATAGATTTGCCTCTTGGATTGACAGAATTAGTGTCTGATTGGAATTCTGAGCCACCCTCAACGACCGGAGAGTCATCCAGAGAGTCATCCATGGCATAATAGACCGGAGCCTTAACAACTCAAGACCTAGCTAGGAGGCTAGAGGATTTTGAGCGAAGAGTGTTGGAAATGATGGGAGCTATGGCTAATAGAATTGCTCATCCTCCTGCTCCACAACCACCAGCTGCTCCATATCCACCTATTGCTCCACAGCCCCAGATAGTTCATGTTGGGGGGCAAGTTGAACCACCTGCTGGCAGAGAAGCCCCTGGTATAGTTAATGCTCCCCGTCAACCTGCTAATGAGCATATAGCTGTTGTACCTATTGAGCAAAGAAGGGCAATAATCCCCAATTCCAATGATGATTTTGTGATGGAGGAGGAAGATGAAGAGGCAGTAGCAGCTCAATTTGTGGGCGCTAGAGCACCCCGAGCAGAAGATGAGGCGATGAGAGGGATGAGGCAGCAGATCGAAGCCATTACCCGAATGCTATCAGCCGGAAAGGGGATCAACCCTGAAGACAGAGATCTGGGGGATGAAGAGCTGTTGCCCCAAAGGTTCAAAATGCCTGAGCTGCCGAAGTTTGATGGTATTTCGGATCCCTTCGCACATATCAAGCAGTATACCCTGGTGATGAAAGGCACAGGGTTGACCAAGAAACAGAAGGTGGATTATTTCTGCCTTAGTCTGGTGGGTCCGACTGTGGACTGGTACCATGGGTTAGACAGGAGGTCTAAGGAAGATTGGGACCTTTTAACTGAGGAGCTCATGAAGCAATATGACTGCAGTACTAGGATGGAGGTCACCTTAAAGGACCTCGAGCTTTTACAGCAGAAGAATGATGAGTCGTTCCATGAGTACCTTACGAGATGGAGGAATAGGGTCATGGAGATGAAGCGAAAGCCTGACACTGCTGACCAAATCAGGCTATTTATCAAAAACTCTTGTCCTTACTTGAGGGACCTGCTCAGCTTTAAGGGGCTCAGAGACTGGGAGTCACTTAAGGACATTGCTGTAGAAGCTGAGGGTGCTTACTTGGCGAAGAAAGCAAGCCAAAATAACTTTATTGGGAAAGGTTATGGCAATCAATCAGGGTACAAACCAGGCGGTGCAGGAAGCAGCAATAATAGAGGTGGTAAGACGGCCGAGGTTTCAGCCACTGAGGTTAGACAGGTTCAGAGGTACTACTCCAATTTGGGCCGTTCTCTGTCTTGGGTGCTGGAGAAATTGACAAAAAAAGGCAAGCTGAGACCATTGCCATCCAGACCAGCCATGAATCAAGGAAAGCCGGGGCATAGAGAGGATCAATACTGCGCTTACCATCAGCACACCGGGCATTTAATAGATTACTGCTGAACTCTGAGGAACAAAATTCAGGATCTTATTGATGCCAAGGAGATCACCGATCCTGAGAAGAGAGACAAGAAAAAGAGAGCGGGCTACAATGCAGTTCCACCACCTTGAATGTGATCGGAGGAGAAGATTATGCTTTGTTTTAGTTGCTTCTGTTACTCCAAGAACACTTTCTATGACAATATTTGCAGTATTGCTAATTTTAATAAAGTGAACAATCTTGCATATTTATATAGTGTCTCTAATGATTTCATTTCTCATAATCACGAAGCATTTATTTTTTGATATTAATTCAATTAATACGATTACATTTAATCTCGGAACTTTGGAAAATCCAAAAAAAAAAATCTTGATAGCATCTGATATAACTCCTGAAGAGAGAAAAATTTTGAAAAAAAAACTAGATGCAATTAGGGGATTGGATGAAAACTCACTAAGAGCACTAGAACCTTTCTGATTACCCGTCGAAGCGATCCCTGGATAAAACGGAACCTAGAAAATGATTTAGGCAGCCCTTCTTTATCTAGCTCTCTAAATGATTATTTCCTACCTTTATTTCACAATCGCTTGCTAGCCCCTTGAGCCTTTATGGAGGTATGCTAAATGCGTGCCAATTTTATTGTTACACATGTTAAAACTATCCCCTCGCCTAAAATGATTTTTGCCTCCCTTAGAAGAATGGCCGTTCTAGTAAGGATGGATGTACATTATTGACAAATCTACATCATTGACAATTCTTTGGGTTATCAAAAATTGCCCTAATATGATTGAGTTTACACTTTGGGAAGAGGGTTTAGTCATGTGTCAAAGACATGAGCTCGCAAAAAAAAAAAAGAAAAAAACATAGGGGAAAAGTAAAAAAAAAAAAAGAAGAAAAAGAAAAAGTAGAGCTCAAGATAGTAATCTCTTGATGAGTTTCAGTGGCAATCGCTTTAACTTGATTGTTATGCTGAGCTT
The DNA here is from genome assembly GCA_947683425.1 of Excoecaria cochinchinensis. Classification (NCBI taxonomy): domain Eukaryota; kingdom Viridiplantae; phylum Streptophyta; class Magnoliopsida; order Malpighiales; family Euphorbiaceae; genus Excoecaria; species Excoecaria cochinchinensis. Next base: position 12,629,292 of record CANTUQ010000127.1, on the reverse strand, counting down.
GATAAGCTAAAAATATTATCAAATCCTAATCCTATCGCAAATTGGGTTATACCTTTATAGTACGCCATTGAATTGAGCGGCCATTCTTCTCTAGCAACCTGATCCTTCTTTGATAGCCATCTACCTAAGCCTAACATTACAACCAAAGTAAGACCTCTTGATTCTTGGTTCACTCTTATCCAATTAGCAGAGATGACCTTTTAATAAGGTTCGGTACGTAGGAAAAGGCATATGGTGTTTCTTGAGCTTTAAGCGGGGAGCCACGAGTGCATTCGTGCATTCGAGTTAAGTCTCGTCTCCAACGTTGCATCTAGAATTTGCTTCAAAAAAAAAGTTTTTTTTAAAAAAAAAAGAGCAGAGAGAAAATATTCAACCATGAAAGTTCGAGAGGGTTGGTTGATAACAGGGGTTTGATGCTTCCAAAATCTATCCCGAGATTAGATGAGGTCCTATATTCTCTGAATTAATGCCAAATAATGATCATGTTTAATGAAATCAAATTGAAACACATGCATTTATGCAATGATATATTGGCGTGATCATAGCAGTTCACTTTGTGTGATCAAAATCATCTATTGTTTTCCCTTTGCTACTCTCATCACTCAAGCGCTTCAACTGACTTATCCTGCTATCAAATGTGAAGAATTAAGCTCATACAACCATGTCCCAAGACTCCTGAAAGATTCTCGGGTAATATTTTCAGCTTCTTCAGCAATAAGCCAAAAAAAAAAAAGCCGTTAGAGTGAAAATTGTAACTGGTGCTCTAAGCAAAAGTTAGGCAAAAGGATAGGATGAAAACCTGGAAACAGGCAGTCTGTCCTTCAAAAAGGGAAAAAAGAAAAAAAAAAAGAAGAAAAAAGAGCCGCTGGATTGGGTTGGGTCCATTCCAGGCAACAATAAGGCACAGGGTTATGTGAAAATCCGCAAAGGACGCATTTTTCGCTAAGAAAAGCTAGTGTGAAAATCCACAAGGGACGCGCTACCTTCAAAATAATGACTACAAGTATTAGATGAGAATCTCACAATCCCAAAGATATGAAATTCAAAGGCAATTACAAAAGGCATCGATTCTATCGCAAGTTGCGGCCAGCCCAGCTATCATCTCCAAAGTCCACTAAGATGAATTCTTATCCTGCATTCCTGCATTACTCATGCATTTCATGTGCATGCTCACTATTTTTCCTGCATATTTGGTTTTTTTTAATTTTGCAGTAAGAGAGATTCGATGCGGACACCGATAAAAGCCGAGTGACGATATCAGTCTAAACATCAGATCAAACACCAATTTAACAATCAGCAAAAGACCTATCAGGGGGCAACCAACCAAAACGACATCAATCTAGACATCAGTCCAAGCATCAGCAAAAGACCTCTTATGGGGAAACCAACCAAGACGACATCAGTCCAAGCATCATTCCAAACATCAAATAATCAAACAAAGACCTCCCAAGGGGCAATCAACCAAAGGGCTCACAGATAGCACCACTTCACCAAATCAAAGGGTTAGCACGATGGCGGCACTACCACTTTACAGAGGGTTAGCACGACCACGACACTACCACTTTACCAAATCGAAGGGTTAGCACGATGGCGGCACTACCATTCTACGGAAGGTTAGCACGACCACGGCACTACCACTTCACCAAATCGAAGGGTTAGCACGATGGCGGCACTACCATTCTACGGAAGGTTAGCACGACCACGGCACTACCACTTCACCAAAATCGAAGGGTTAGCACGATGGCGGCACTACCATTCTACGGAAGGTTAGCACGACCACGGCACTACCACTTCACCAAATCGAAGGGTTAGCATGATGGCGGCACTACCACTCTACAGAGGGTTAGCACGACCACGGTACTACCACTTCACCAAATCGAAGGGTTAGCACGATGGCGGCACTACCATTCTACTGAAGGTTAGCACGATCACGGCACTACCACTTCAAAAGGGTTAGCACGATGACGGCACTACTACTCCACGGAGGGTTAGCACGATCACGGCACTACCGCTTCAATACGCCAACAAACTGGCGACAATCACCACAATAGCATCATCCGTTCCGGAAAGACGGCCGCCTCAGGTACGCGCTTCTTTCCCTTTTCTGAGTTTAGGCTCACCTAGATACTAGTGCACTAGTTTCCCCAAATTTGGGGGCAACTGTAGACACCGGGTCCCGAGGCAGCCTAGATCAGGATTACCTAATGATAAAATTAAGTGTACCGATCTATGGGTAAAAAGAATGAAGTTGGAAGTGACGATTTCCTTGTCGATTTGTTGTTTTAAAATTTAATAAAAATGTATTTCAAAAATATTTTTAAAATTTATTTTGTGATGAAAAAAAGTGAGTTTTTAAATTATAATTTAAAAAAAAAATTCCGAGCGAGGGACGGGCTGGCCGTCGGTCGCGCCTTCAGGCGGGCAGGCCGTCGGTCGCGCCTTCGGACGGGCAGGCCGTCAGTCGCGCCCCTGTTCGTCCGTTTTGCCTATTTTGGCCTTTTTGGCCATAAATTCTTCATTTTAAATGCTTTTTAACTCATTTTTTTTGCAAAATTTAATTCAAAAAGCCTTCTATCTTCCAACCCAATAAATTCAGTGGTTTTTTTGTAATTATGGGAATTAAATTAATTTAATTTCTTAATTAAAAAATCTGAATTTTAAGGGGAATAAAAAGAGTTTTTTAGTGGGAATTAAGGGGGATTTTCTTTAGAAAATATTTTTAAAGAAAATATTTTTTCTTCTTCTTTCTTCTTTCAAGAACAAATTCTCTCAATTTCTAAAGAAATTTCCAGCAATTATTAAGGCAAAAAATAACTATTTTTGTTCTTGAGAATTTTCTTATTTTCAATCAAACAATTTTCTATTTTGAGACAAACAAATTAATTGTTTGTTCTTGAGTAAAATTCATCTTTCAATATTTTATTTTTCTAATCACATTCTTCAAATCAAGACAAGGAATTGGATCATCCACCTTCATCTCTTCAAGATAAATTTGAGGGTAATTATTCTTGGCTCAATTTCTTAAATTAATTTTAATTTCATTCTTTTGTTTTTATTTATTTAATTAACATGTAAATTCTTTTAGTTCTATCATTTTATTCTTTTCTTATTCTTTTAATTGTATTTAATTAATCATCATGTAAATTCTTTTAGATCTATTATTTTTTTTTGTTCATATTATTTTTATTTAATTGTTCATGTTGTTCATGTTGTTCATATTATTCATCTTCTTTTATTATTATTATTATTATTTATTATCATTGCTTGCATATTTAATTTGATTGTTCATATTCTTTTGATTGTTCATATTTTTTGGATTTATCATCATCATTATTATTATTTATTATCATTACTTGCATGTTTAATTGGATTGTTCGTATTCTTTGATATTACCATCATCATTATTTGTTATTTTTATTTATTATTATTGTGATTATTGTTATCATTGTTATTATTATTATCATTATTATTATTTTTATTAGTTTTGTCTATTATAATTTATTTTTTTATCATCATCATTATTATTATTCATGTTTTTCATGCACGTTAAATTTTATAAATTTTATTTATGCATGTTAAATGTTAATATGTTAATATGTTTATTTTATTTTGCCATCTAATTAATTTGTCATACATTATGCATGTTGTTTATAGTTATTTTAATTCATTTTTACATGTTATATGTTTAAATCCATTTTTATTACTAACATTATTTTTTATTTGCTTTTATTTCAATACTTATTTTTCATGTGTGAGCCTTTTCAATTCCAAGTGGGAGCCCATGGAGATTTAAAGATGTTATTTGGGAGTTAATTAATTTGTCATTTTTATTGTTTCCCATTATTTGTAGTTTATTATTTAATATGTAATTTGTAATAAATTTATTTTTCATGCACGTTAATCAAAAGTCACAAAACTATTTTTATTAAGTTAACTTGGAACTTTCTTTTCCTAATAAAGTGGGACCAATGTCCTAATTTTTATTCAAATAAATTGTCACTTCAAAATTGTTTTATTTAATTGTGCATGTGAGGACCAATGTCCTCATCTGTAATAAATAACCCGTTTTATGCATGATTTACATTTATTTTACAATGGGGGTTGTATTCCGCCCCTAGTTTTGTTGTAATTTATTTTTATGCACTTTATTTTAAGTATGCTTTCATTTAATGTTTTTTCTTGGATGACCAACTTGCGCTCTAATTATTGCATTAAAACGTTTGAGAAATGGGATAAAATCTTAAATTCAAAACTCAATTTTAACTTAACCAAGGTATGAATAAATGAGAAATCCCGAACCATCTCTGGTCTTTGGGCTCAAAGAGGCGAGAGGTTTACTCTCCAAGACACCTCTTGTGTCACGAGACTTTGACGTTAATCCTAGGCTCCTTAGGGCGAGAGGTTTACCTTCCAAGACCCCTTTGGTTGGCCCAAAATGGATACTAAGCGCAGTCTTAGGCTCTCTGAGGCGAGAGAAACTTTCCCAATGTTCTATTGGGTGGCGACTCCATGAAACCTCCTTGTTGCCCAACATAGACGCACTTGCGATTTATTGCAAGCTGTTAACGGACCCTCAAGTACCCGATCGCCCTCAAGCGGGCGGTCATAGGGGCGGCCGAGTGGACATCCGGCGCGCGTCACATTATGTTTATTATTATTATTTTGCCACTATTATTATTATCATTATTATTATTTGCTTTAGTATTTATAATCATTATTATTGTTATTATCATTTTATATTTATCTGTTTTATGTTCATTATTATTATTATTATTATTTATCATTGTCCTTATTATTAATATTATTTATTACTATTAATATGTTTGCTGCATTATCATTTGTTATTATTATTAACATTATTTATTGCTATTAATATGTTTGTTGCATTATCATTATTGCTGTATTATTATTATTATTATCATCGTTATTATTATTATCGTTATGTATTGTTGTGTCCAATATTTATCTTGTCCTTACTTGATTAATTTTGCCTAAAACTATTACTAATATCCTTAATATTATTTTTTCTGTCTGAAATTTAAATTTTAGCCGCACTATGTGAGCGTCCCCGTGGCTCTCCGGATGGGTCACGTCACGTAGACAAATACTTTGGTTCGGTGAGATCTTTTTGACCCTTTTTATGTGTTTTGTGTTTGTTTGCAAATAATTATTTTATTTATGCACGCGTGAGATAAAAAATTACAAAAATATTTTTTTTACAATTAAATCAGAATTTTTACTAATAAAATTGGAACCAACGTCCCGCGTTTTAGCCAATGAATGAAAAATATCACAATAAAACGAAGAGTTTCTTTTTCTTTAAAATGGGATCACTCATCCCGGTTTTCAACCCAATAACCAAACAACTCTTCGACCCATTTTCAAATAAGTACGAAAGAACCAATGTTCCTAAACCTTCAAACAAGCACGAGGGAACCAATGTTCCTAAACCAAACGAATGCCCTGATTTATGTATATTTTTCTTATGTTTGATTTGGTTTGATTGTTTAAATTTATGTTCATTTTCTTTTGGGCCCTTGTAATTAATTTTGGGGCAATATTATTTAATTTTGGGATTGCATTCCGTCCCAACCTATATCTTTAGCCTTCTTTCATTAGGGGTTGTATTCTGCCCCTGTCTCTCGTGTAATTGTGTGCTTGTGTGTTTACCGCTTTCCTTAGTTACTTCATTTATCACTTTTCTTTATTTTCTTTATGTGCTTTTAACGCGCTTTTAATTTAAATGTATTGATCGGGTGAAATGAGAGGTAGAATTTTATGGAGTTAAAAACTCATTTATAATTAACCAAAGCATGAATAAGAGGGGAGTTCCGAACACCAATCTCTGGTCTTGACCAATAAGAGATTAGAGACCTTTCCCAATTCCTCATGGATTGGGTGGCCACTCCATGATACCTCAAAGGTGCCCAAAGGTGCCATGGGGCTAAATGTTCCTTTCTAATGTTCTATTGGGAAGGAATCGTCCAAAATGTCTCATGGCGCCCATGATTAAAAAGACGCGAACTAGTCCCTCAAATCCTAAAATCGAATTCAACGAGGGCCCTTGCTAAGTTCGACGTGCGTCACAAAGTGGCCGGTCAACCCAAATCCAAAGCCAACAAATCCTCATAAAAGCCAACCTCTCACATTCATGCCACCAACTAGCCTTAATTGCTACTAACCCCATTTATTCACTCAAAATAAACAAGTCCCATGCCAAGTGTCAATCTCCTACGTTGCCACATGTCAAAACCCCTACACACACTCCCAAGCTGCCACATGTCCAATACAAAATCACTTAAACCCGAAAAGTCCAACTTAGAGAACCCAACCAAAAGAATGTTCTATCGCGCTCGCGACCGAACCCTCACTCAGTCTACTACTCTTCTTCTTAAAACCACACTAGTATAATCAAAACTTTATAATCCTAACAACTTGTAAACTCGCATATTTACATTCGGATTTGCTCTTTAACTTATCAAAATTCGACAAAATATAGCCAAAACTTCTAGGGTCCAAATCGGGTTGTTACACTTTCATATTCTCCAATTAAAGAGAAACACCAGCAACTTCTTCAACAATTTCTGACTGTTCCTCTACAATTTGCAGTAATGCTCTCACCATCTAAAATGCAAATTGGAAAATCATAAATTGAATTTCTTGGGATGCATTTTTCCCAAGGATCTTATCAACCTGGTGATAACCTTGGAGCAGAATTACAGAAATTTCCTGAAAAAAATCTTTCTCTAAAGCAAGTCCAACAATTTCTGGGAATTGCAAATCATCTCAAAGATTTTATCTCAAATTTCACCCAGCTTGCTGATCCTCTATACCAGATGTTGAAAAGAATCCTCCTGATTGGTTTGATGATCAAACAACAGCGGTAAAACTTTTAAAAGAAAATTTTAAAAGTTTACCTCTTCTGCTTATTCCTTCTACAGGAAAATGAATCCTTCAAACAGACGCAAGTGATTGTTACTGGGGTGCTATCTTACTTAAAGAAATCAATGGAAAAAAGAAAGTGTGTGCTCATGCTAGCGGCAAATTTAAAGATAGTGAGATGTATTATCATTCAACATTCAAGGAAATCCTGGCAGTTAAGTATGGGATAAAGAAATTTGAATCCATCTTATTGGCCATCGATTCACTGTAATTATGGACTGTTCATTTTTTTCAAGAATGCTAGAATTTAAAGGTAAAACTATTCCTCACTTTCATCTACTCCGATAGAAGGAATGGTTTAGTAAATATGAATTTGATGTTTAGCATATTAAGGGAAAAGAAAATCTTGTTCCTGATATATTAAGCAGAAGGAAGCCAGATCAACTGATAACAGTTCTAGTCATTTATATGTATCAAATAGTTCTACCTCTACCTCTTGCCTTTTGTAACAAGATGCTCCTCTAGAAGTTCCAGACAATCTTTCCCCAGTAAGGTTAAAGGAATTTTCAAAAGCACAGTTAAGGAATTATCAATCAAGGTTAATTAGGAAATATGGGCCATTATATTGGGATTAATTGAGCTATCATCCACAATATCCTTTTGCATCTCTTATGGGATTCCTCCATTTTCACATGGAAGCTCCTATCATTTGGCCTAAAGAACTCCTCTATTTCCTATGGCATTATCTCCATTTCCACTACATTGCTTTTGAAATCCGAAATAGACATATGGCCAGTTACATCCAAGAAATAATTCGAGGAACAAAGCAGAATCCTCATCTCAAAACTTTCCTCACCTGGTTCAAGTCCTTAGATCAATGGAAATCCATTCTCATCAAGGAAGCTAATGTTCTTGGAGTTTAACATTCATGGGAAGTAAGAACAACTTATATTTTTCATAGAAGTAATTTTGGTTGCATGGAAAATATAAGTGTGTAGCCATTACTTACCATTTTAAAACCTTACCCTATTCCCTCAAGGAAGCTTGTCATAATTTCCATCCTCAGTTCATTAACAAATGATTTGATCTCATGCATCACCTTTTTGCAAAAAATGGTGTTACTCCAAAAGAAATTTGGCCAAACTGGCTTGATGATGATATCCCTTGGGAATCTTATCCTTCAAATTATTGGAATGTCATCAAAGAAGATTATCGGTATTGGGTCAAGAATAATACACATGTTGGATCTTCACAAGCAGGACCAGTAAGGATTAATCCTTCGATAGTCAGCTCAGCTCAAGTTATTCCAAATATCTCAGAAGCCAGCTGTGACGCGCACTGAACCCTGGGGCACCCCGAACAGCCCGCTTTGAGGGCGTTCGAGAGGAGGTTCATAAAAATTTGTAAGAAATTATAAGTGCGTCCATTTTGGACAACAAGGAGGTTTTATAGAGTCTCTACCCTATAGAACTTTGGGAAAGGTCGTCTAGCCCCAATGAGACTAAGACAGCGCTGCTATGTCCATTTTAGGCAGGCCAGAGGTGTCTTGGAGGCCCCACCCTAATAGAACATTAGGATGGCCCTCTCGCCTCGTGGGGCCTAGGACTATGCAAGTTGGGCCTTTTTCGGGACACAAGAGGTGTCTTGGAGGCCCCACCCCAATAGAAAATTGAGGTGGCCCTCTCGCCTCTTTGAGCCCAAAGACCAGAGAAGGTTCAGGACTTCCCATTTATTCATACCTTGGTTAAGTTTATAATTGAGTTTTGAATTTAGCGTTTTATCCCATTTCTCATTCAATTTGGTGCAATTTAATTAAAACGCAGGTTGTCCATCCAAGAAAAGCTATTAATGGAGCATAATTAAAATAAAGCATATGAAAATAACTTACAACAAAACTAGGGGCGGAATACAACCCCCCATTGTAAATTGCTCGTGATTCATACATAAATCGGGATATACATTAAGGATGAGGACATTGATCCTCGCAAACATATTTATTACAAAACAAATTTTAAGGCATCGATTTTATTTGCTGAAAAATAGGACATTGGTCCTCAATTGATTGATAAAAAAATCTCATCTTAATGAATAAATATATTTAACCATTTTTTATATTAGCGGATTAAAAAAATAATATTTAGAATAATAACATAAATAAAAAAAAGAATAAAGTCCAGAGAATAAACCCGGGTGATGATCCTTAGGCCATCGCAGTGGCTTCTATCACAAACAGCTCCAGACTCACCAAGCAAGTCAAATAAAACTCACAAAATAAAAGCCATATTAGTGCAAAATTAGGAGCAAAATAAACTAGAGATTGAATAATTCTAAAAAAAATGTGAGAAATTGCAAGAGAAATCAATGGAAAAGAAAATGGTAAGGAAAAAGGAAACAAATGAGAGAGGAGGCCCAGGGACGGCCCAAGGCGCACCAGCAACAGGCGTCTCTGGGCTGACCGGCGGGCTAAGATGACATCCATCGACGGCCCGTCACTCGCTTGAGCGACGGCCGTCGGTGGTTGCTTCTGCCCGTCGGTCCCTCATATTCCTGGGCTGACCGGCGGGCTAGGATAACATCCATCGACGGCCCATCACTCGCTTGAGCAACGGCCGTCGGCAGTTGCTCGAGCCCGTCGGTCACCCCTATTCCAAAAGAAAAGAAAATTCAAACCGTTTTGTTGTTTTGATTTGAATAAAACCGGATTTTTATGCAATAAATCACTGCAAAGTAATTAAATTCAAAATAATAGATCCATAATGTTTACCCTTGGATTTTTACCTTGTGAAGGTGAACGTCGTGCGATTTCAGTTCCTCAATTTCTACAAGGATCGGTCCGCAATTGCGTGATTTTGAAAAATCTTTGATCGCAAAATTCGTATTGTGAAAGAATATAAACCAAGAGAAAAGAATTACTTTCTCTTTCTCGGTATTATAGCACTCCGAGTGCTTAAAACAGCTAAATCGACGAATAACGAATGAATGTCGTTCCCTCGAATCAACTATGATTCAGAAAATATTTGAAAAAAGAGTTTTTGGAGAAAATTGAAATCTTGTGAGAAAATTTTTAAAGTAACTTTTCTGATCCAAATTTTTCCACCCAGAATTTTCTAACCTAAAATCTTTTAACCCCGAATAAGGAACTTTCTTCCCCTATTTATAGGTTTTGAAAGATATTTCAAATAAATTTAAATTTGAAGAGGATTTTTCGAAATCGAATCAAAACCGAATAATCTTCAGAATATTCCCAAAATCAAATATAATATTTAAAAATATTTGAAAAGATTTTGGAGATTTTAAAAGATTTAAAAGATATTTTGTCAATCTTTCAAAATTTGGAGAATCCGGCGGTTTAAATGACCAGATCACCGACCGACGGGCTGCCCGTGGATGACCGACATGAGTCGGTTGTGGGGGTACCAGTGGTCATTTGATAGACGAGCCCTACACGTGGCACAGAGATGAGAGACGGCTGTCTCTTGGGAAGAGCAGGCGTCGCTCAAGCGAGCAACGGATGCTGCTCAGGCGAGCGAGGGGCTCTATTTTCGAATGCAAGCGATGGGCTCCCTTCCTGAGCGACAGGCATCACTCATCACGAAAGATGGGCCTCTCGCAAGAGCGACAGGCTCTCCCACCACCGACGGGCTGCCCGTCTGTGGAATAAAATCCCAATTCTCAAAGTTTGAACTCTCTTCGTCTCTCCGAAATCTCCCGTTTACCCAGAAAACCTCTGATCCTTATAAAACTCGAGAATGAACACCCACAACTTTCATCCCTTATCCAAAAATCGACGTTAGTCTCTTCATTGGGTAACTCTGATCTGGACTGCCTCAGGACCCGGTGTCTACAGCTGCCCCCAATTTTGGGAAAACTAGTACACTAGTGTCTAGATGAGCCAAAATTCAGAGGAGAAAGGAAGAAATGCGTACCTGAGGTAGTCCTTACCTTCCTAATGTTGTGTGGAAGCAAGTGGTTTCTCGTCTCCATCCGGTGGGCCTCGTCTTGGCCTGCCTAGTAACTGAGGATCCTGGGAGGCAGTGTTATCCAACTGCCACCCATTTGCAATTTGTTCTATTGCAAGCATACCGTTAGCCTCGTCTTGGTCTGTACGGTGTTTATAAGATGCAGTATTTTCTAACCCCAACTCAGTTGCAATCTGTTTTATCGCGCGTACCCCGCTAGCCTCATCTCGGCCTGCACAGTGGCGAGTTTATCCCACTGGCCTCATCCCGGCCTGCACGGTGTGAGGAGTAGTATTCTCTAACCACTACTCGATTGCGAACTGTTCTATTACATGTGCCACACTGGCCTCATCTCGGCTTGTATGGTGGCTGAGTCATTTGATCGTTGACCATCCTTGGGTCGGTGTGAACTCATGTTCCTGTGTTACAGAAGATTTGATCAATTCATTGAGAGTTGATTGGTTCGTTATCTCCTAAACAATTTTTGCATCATTATTATCTTGTTTTTCATTTTTTCCATTTATCGTGTTATCAAACGTTTGGAAAGTGTAAGTGAGATATTACCATGGCAGATATACAGAATGAAATATAAGTTTAACAAAAAGCAAACATAAGTGTTCCACTAATGAAATATATATTTTGTACAGAAATACAAAAATACGATAAAATACAATCAAGATAAACTCCCTGAATAGCTAGAGAGGGAAGTAATCTGAAGGCTCCTCCGGGTCGTTGTCGTCTAACACGGGCACCGGCTGGCTCCGGGAGGAGGACACTGACGGCTGGGCTCTGGACATGGAGGGCTGGCTAGGTGGCACCGGGGGTCGAAACCTGACCTAGGCACAAGGAGGGGCCGCGACCGGCACTGACAAGGGCCTTTCCCCCGCAGGGTCCGCCTACTGGAACTACACCTGGGCGTAGCCGCCCAAGAAAGGCTGGGCGCAGACTCCCATGAACTCCAAAGTATCTCTGACCACTCTTCCCAGCTCCTGGAACCCACTAGGCAGTGTCAGGGTCTGGTCTCGGGTCGCTCCTCTGATGCCCCCAAGCATAGACTCTATCTGCTCGCGAAACTCTCTGATGGACTGGGAGAAAGGTAGGATGGCACTCTCTAGCACCCCTACTCTGAACCAGGGAACTGACGGATTCATCTAGCATCTTGACAGCTGTGTCCACCCTCTCGGTTGCGATGCCATGGGAAGTCATCAAATCCCATCTCAGCTCCTCAATGAGCCTCACCTGGTCCTGAATGACCCTCTCTTACTGGTCCAACCTCTCTAGCATGGCCCGATCTCTCTCCTCATACTGCCTAATCTGCTCGAGGAGGACCCTATCTCTCTTCTCCTGCCTGCGCTCCATGGCAGCAATGATAGAAGTCATGACTGCCACCAGATCTGGCTGGGTTGACTATGGCATTGGTGCTGAGGGCACTGGCATGGTCTGGAGGTGGCGCAGTGGAGGTAGATGCTCCCGGATGCCCCGCCCGGCTGTAAGGATGGAACCTAGCAATGACCTGGGGTGTCGATCTCTGTACCTGTGCCGAAGAGGGAGAAGGGCTCTGCACTCTCTGTGCTAGAGGAGTGGCGAATAGCTCGTCTATGGTGAACTCAATGCCCATGTTGGAGGGTGTCTGCGGCTGGCCCTCCTCCGATGGCTGCAGTGGAGGCTGCCCCTCCTGAAACTCTGCCTGTTGGGGAGGCTGGCCCTCCTGAAACTCTGGTTGCTGGGGAGGCTGGCCCTCCTAAAACTCTGGCTACTGGGGAGGCTGGTCCTCCACCTGAGGCTCCTCCTTTGCCGACTGGAGCGAAGGGAGGCCGAGAGCATGTCTGGTCTCATATATGGTGTGCAGCCTGTACTCCTTGGCCTGGCCTGGTAGCTGGACTATCATCCCCATAGTCAGAGCCGATGATGCATCCACGTATATGGTCTCCTCCAATGTGGGCCCAAGACTGTCTAGTCAGGCTCCCAACTGTAGCAACAATCGGGTCACCACCCCTCCTGCGAACATTATAGGGGTTGCCTCCCTGGATACTCTGACCAAATTAGCCACAATCTCGTGGCTAATATTAAGGCGGCGTCCTGTGACCATCGCCCATAAACTCCATATCTTTGCCCCATTCACCGACCCTGGATTACCTGCCCATCCCAGGTAGGAGCTCGAAAGTACCCTGTGAATATACCTGAGAGCCTGCGATGAGAGCACCGTGCTCTTTGCCGTATCGTGGTCATACGATACTCCCAGTAGATCTATCATCTCCCAGTGCTGCCTCCGGACAGCCCTCTGGGGCACTATAACATCGGTCTCGACTGGCAATCCCATGGCCTCTGCAAATCTTTGGCGGGTGATGCTGTACTGATAACCTCTGGCCCAAAACTGAATCACCCCCTCCTCCGTGTTCGATCTCTGAAAACCCCCGTAGTGCAAGGTGGCCAAGAACTCTCGGACTACCTCTGGATGTGTGTGGAAGGCAGGCCATAAAAACTCTGTCCATCCTACAGCCGCCACTAACGCGTCTACCTCCTCCAGCATCCCTATGGCCTCCAAGAAGGGTCTAAAAATGAAGCGGCTGGCCAGGAACTATATGTGAGCCAGCAACCTAAACCTCTCTCTCGCCTCATCACTCATCCAGAGAGGAGGCTCGGGCTCCGGCTGATCATGAGGAACCTGACGTCATGGAGGCATCCTGAAAAGAAGAAGAAAATAATTAGCTTTGCAGTATTGCTATAAATAACAGCTAAATAAAAGATTGTGAATTTTGCGAACTTCGACGGCATCCCGGGCCAAAATGTAAGAACTTGGGCAGCATCCCCGTAAGGTGTGCCTAACCAAAAAAAAAAAATTTTAAAATTTGGGTAGCACCCCGGCAAGGATGTGCCCAACCTCCTGCATAAAAGGCAACAAATGCATAGGCCTCAGGCCCCAAACAATATTTCAAATTATTCGGCTAGCATCCCGGCAAGGATGTGCCCAACCTCCTACATAAAAGGCAACAAATGGACAGGCCTCAGGCCCCAAACAATATTTCAAATTATTCTGGTGTCTTATCTAGTTCGGGTTGGTCCTAGAACTAAGTACAACAGAGGCAAGTCCAAATCTTCTATGGATAATTATTGTTCCTTTATTATTATTTTGTTCTTTTCATTTTTTATGTTCTTTTACTCTATTTGCTCATGCGAATTCATACTTCTACAAACATGTTCCGTACACAGTTCAGAGAAAATAAGAAGGATTAATGTCACAATTTTGCCAACCTATGCTAACATGCATTTCTCATGCGAACTGTTAGAAGGAAATAAAAAAAAAGAGTAGAAAAAATTAATAGACTAACCTGTATGTCGATGCGAATGTGCCAAAAATAACCACTAACAATCTCCCACTTGCACTAGGCCCAATCATACATATATCTAATACCCATTGACCTAGTATGTCCATTATGTTTGGCTTGTGGGAGAGCCTTGGTAAGTGGATCGGCGATGTTATCATCAGTAGGTACTCTGCATATCTTGATGTCTCCTCTCTCAATTATTTCTCTAATGAGATGGAAACACCTGAGTATATGTTTTGATCTCTGGTGAGATCTGGGCTCCTTAGCCTGTGCAATAGCACCATTGTTGTCACAATAAAGATCCACTGGGTTGCTGATACTAGGTACTACTCCCAATTCAGCAATGAATTTCTTGATCCATACTGCTTCTTTAGCTGCATCTGATGCTGCTATATACTCAGCTTCTGTTGTAGAATCATCGACAGTGCTTTGTTTAGAACTTTTCCAGCTTATAGCACCTCCATTTAACACAAATCTAAAGTCATCTTTGTCAGATTGGAAGCTTGCATCTGTATAACCATTTATTACTAGCTCATCTTCCAATCCTCCATATATTAAGAATGCATCTTTAGTTCTTCTTAAGTACTTAAGAATATTCTTAACAGCTGTCCAGTGACTTTCACCGGAACCTGACTGGTATCTACTCGTCATGCTCAAAGCATACAAAACATATGGTCGAGTGCATAACATGACATACATGATTGATCCTATAGCCGAAGCATAAGGAATCTTACTCATGCGATCTCGCTCATCAGATGTCATTGGATATTGAGTCTTGCTAAGAGTAATGCCATGAGACATTGGCAAAAATCCTCTTTTGGAATTTTGCATACTGAATCTATTTAGCACCTTATCTATATAAGTGTTTTGACTCAGACCAATTATCCTTTTAGATTTATCCCTATAGATCTTAATCCCAAGGATATAAGCAGCTTCGCCCAAATCGTTCATTGAAAAAGATTTCCCTAACCAATCTTTTATCTTTTGCATGATAGGGATGTCATTTCCAATAAGTAATATGTCATCGACATATAATACAAGAAATATCATAGCGCTCCCACTAATCTTCTTGTATACACAAGGTTCATCCTCATTTTTTATAAACCCAAATTCTTTGACTGTTTCATCAAAACGAAGATTCCAGCTCCGAGAAGCTTGCTTCAATCCGTAAATGGATCTTTGCAGCTTACATACCTTCTTAGAATTCTCAAGATGGACAAAACCCTCAGGTTATGTTATGTACACATCCTCAAGCAAGTTTCCATTAAGAAATGTTGTTTTGACATCCAGTTGCCATATCTCATAGTCATAATATGCAGCAATGGCAATAAGAATTCTTATAGATTTAAGCATTGCGACTGGTGAAAAGGTTTCATCATAGTCAATACCATGAGTTTGTTTGAATCCTTTTGCAACAAGCCTTGCTTTAAAGGTATTTACTTTGCCATCCATGTCGGTTTTCTTTTTTAAAACCCATTTGCACCCAATGGTTTTAATTCCTTCAGGTGGATTAATCAAGTTCCAAACTTGATTATCATATATGGATTGCATCTCAGATTTCATGGCTTCTAGCCATTTCTTAAATTCTGGACCTGACACGGCATCTTGATAGGTAGTAGGCTCATCTTGATCCATGAGCATTACTTCACGGCTATCTGTCACGAGAAATCCATATCGCTCGGGCTCATGTCATATTCTATCAGATCTACGTGGTACTTGTGTAACAGGTACAGGTTCCACAACTGTTTGTGAAACTTGTTGAGTTTCCATTAATGGTTCTATATTTTCTTGTGGTTCTCGAATTTCTTCAAGTTGTACTTTACTCCCACTGGTATTCTATCAGATCTACGAGGACGAAATTTCTTAAGGGGGAGTGATTGTAACAAACCAAAAAGGGTCTGGTCGGAATTTGCATGGTAAGTCGGTAAATTAAGGGTATTTCCGTAATTTGAGTAAGAGGAAAATTGGATAATAAGGAATTATTTGTTAAGAAATTAATTAATTAAGTAATAAGTTAAGTGAAGGAAATGTTATAGTGTGCTTGTAGTATATGGGAGTAGGATGTAAGTGGGTTAAGAGGTTTTATTGTGTGGTTTTTGTGTGTATGGTGCCTTGGATGTAAGTGGTTTATAAGAAATATTATGGTGTGAGTTAAGTTTGGTGCCTTGGAGATATTTATTTAAGAGATAGTTGTGTGTGTTTTGTATATGGTGCCAAGAGTGGATTAGTCAAAGTGGATAGTTTTATTCTCTAGGATTGTGACAAGTGGCAAGGGTAGGTGAGCATTGAATGGAAAAGGAGGAGAGAGGCAAGGGAGGGCTATTTTGTGAAGCTTCCCGTGGAAGCTACTCCCCTCTTCCCTTGTTCTCCATTTCCCGTTCTCTCTCTCTCTCTCTCTCTCTCTTGCTTCCATTTTCTGTTCTTATCTCCTTTCTCTTGTGTTCTCCTTGAGCTTGAGTTGGAATTTTGAGTTTTGAGCTGAGTTCAAGAGGTAAGATCATGGGTTTTTGTGGCTTCTTCTTCTTCTTCTTCTTTTTCTCCCGCATTTTCTGGATTTTGAATAGGGTTTTCATGGTTTGATTTTTTGTGTTTTGGCTGGGTTTTGTACAAGAATCGGAAGAAGGAAGAAAGAGAAAAGGGAAAGAGAAGGTGAGATCGTGAGAGGGCCAAGTTGAAGCTGCAATTTCAGGTTTAGGAGCTGTGTTTATGGATTATGTTTTTCCCCTAATTTCCTCCTTGGATCAATTCTATTTTGTGATTGCATGTCATTAGTAACCTTGAGTGTTTTGTTTGGATGAATGCATGTTTAGATTAAGTAGTGATTCTGAGTTAATTGTTAGTGATAAATTGGTGTTTGCATGTGTATTTAAAGAACATGAGCATTTAAGAAGAATGAATTTTGAGTTTGGTTTTGAGTGAATTCTTGATGAGTGGTGGTTTATTATTGTATAAAAATGTGTTTATGTGGCTTTGAGAATGATGCGTTGATGTAATAGTGGCTTGAGGTAAGTGTTTATGCATGATTGAATGAGTGTTTGAAGGTTTGTGTGGGTATAAGTGCTGGAAGTGCAGATTTTGGGCGAATCTAGGTTCTGTCGCGAGCGCGACAGAGTGCGGATTTGGCCCCTTGTTCTTGGAGAGCCATCTGTCGCGATCACGACAGAGAGCTCGGTAGTCGAGTCCTCCACGCGAGCATATTGCCGAGCGTGCGCGCGAGGAGGAAGGAGCTGGACTCTGTCGCGAGCGCGACAGAGCTCGGTATATTGTGAATCTGCCTAGCGTGCTTCGTCGTGAGCATGCCTTCTGGCGCTAGCTCGCGAGGAGGTACCCCGTGCTCTATCGCGAGCGCGACACTGTCGCGATCGCGACAGAGGCCCTTCCTGCTTGCCCTGTTTTATGGATGTGTTTCTTTTGTTCCTCTTTACACGGTTTTTCACTCTTGCTTGGGTTATGTTTTGTGTCTTGTATAAGTATATGTTGAGCGTTCTCATTCTGTATTAATGATTACGACATGTAAGAGTTTTGATTTCTGGCTCTAATACTTTGGGTAGTATTTATTGCTATGATTAGTGTTTTGACTTGTGGGTTGGTCTTGCCAAGTGTTGTTTAGAGTCGGTGAGTTGAGCCTGAAGTGTCATTGTAGTGGATAGATAAGCATGCTTATAAAGGGTCTGAGTACAGCTGTTCTGTCCGCCTCGTTTGGGTGAAGCGGTTGACCTCCAAGATGGTCATCTTCCGTGTAGCGATAAAATGTTTTGAGACTTCGGTCTCCCCTATTTTTGATAAAATTCAGTGAAGTGTGTGATTGAGGCTCCGGTCTCTCACTTTTGATACTGTTCGTAGTATCCCCTGTCGCGAAGCGTTCCCGTATCCACAGCGAATAAAATTCAGGCTATTTTCGAGGTGTTGAGTTTTGCCTTGTTAAGTATTGTGCCTCTTTGAGTGACTTCAGTTGGTATAGTGGATTGTGTATCATGATGTTTGTTGATTGTTTAGTTATGTTATTTATGTGTTGTGTATCCTTGTCTTCTGTTATATTTTTTTTGAGATGCCAGACAGTGGATGCTTATTTAAATAATATGTATTTACATGACTTTTCTGTATAGTGCTCTTTGTTTTGTTCCTCCCCACTAAGCGTTATCGCTTAGCACGGGTTCTTGTCCCGTGTAGGTGACAGGATTTTGGGAGGTTGCTCGTGTCGCATGTCTGCAGGTCAGCCACTTAGGGAGTAGAGTTATTGTTTTGCTATCTCCTCCTTTAATTCTTTTTTTTTTGTATGTATTATTTTGTTTTAGTGGCTCATGTAACTTTTTGTATAGTTTATGATGTAATATTTTTTTGGATATTGTATATAAAGAAATTTCAATTATATAAGATTTGGTTTTCTGTTATTATTATTAGTGAATGCTTCCGCTTAGCGCATGTGTGTTCGTATGTAGTGAGTGAGGGTCGGGTAGCGCGCCCGCCGGCGCCCTTCCAACGGGGGCGGCGGTGGAGGTGTTACACGGCCCAAGGCGCGCGAGCGACGGGCGTCTCTGGGCTGACTGGCGGGCTAGGATGACATCCATCGACGGCCCGTCGCTCGCTTGAGCGACGGCCGTCGGTGGTTGCTTCTGCCCATTGGTCCCTCATATTCCTGGGCTGACCGACGGGCTAGGATGACATCCATCGATGGCCCATCGCTCACTTGAGCGATGGCCGTCGGTGGTTGCTCGAGTCCGTCGGTCACCCCTATTCCAAAAGAAAAGAAAATTCAAACAGTTTTGTTGTTTTGATTTGAATAAAATCGAATTTTTATGCAATAAATCACTGTAAAGTAAGTAAATTCAAAATAATAGATCCAGAATGTTTACCCTCGGATTTTTACCTTGTGAAGGTGAATGTCGTGCAATTTCATTTCCTCGAGTTCTACAAGGATCGGTCCGTGATTGGGTGATTTTGAAAAATCTTTGATCGTAAAATTCTTATTGCGAAGGAATATAAACCAAGAGAAAAGAATTACTTTCTCTTTCTCGTTATTATAGACTCCGAGTGCTGAAAACAGCTAAATCGACGAATAACGAATGAATGTCGTTCCCTCGAATCAGCTTTGATTCAGAAAATATTTGACAAAAACGTTTTTGGAGAAAATTGAAATCTCGTGAGAAAATTTTTAAAGTAACTTTTCTGATCCAAATTTTTCCAACCCGAAATTTTCTAAGCTGAAATCTTTTAACCCTGAATAAGGAACTTCCTTCCCTTATTTATAGGTTTTGAAAGATATTTTAAATAAATTTAAATTTTAAATTTAAAATTAAAGAGGATTTTCCGAAATCAAATCAAAATCGAATGATTTTCAGAATATTCCCAAAATCAAATCTAATATTTAAAAATATTTGAATAGATTTTGGAGATTTTAAAAGATTTAAAAGATATTTTGTCAATCTTTCAAAATTTGGAGAATCCGGCGGTTTAAACGACCAGATCACTGACCGACGGGCTGCCTGTGGATGACCGACGGGTGTCGGTTACGGGGGTACCAGCGATCATTTGACAGACGGGCCCTACACGTGGCACGGAGATGAGAGATGGCTGTCTCTCGTGAGGAGCGGGCGTT
Source organism: Excoecaria cochinchinensis (assembly GCA_947683425.1). Lineage (NCBI taxonomy): Eukaryota > Viridiplantae > Streptophyta > Magnoliopsida > Malpighiales > Euphorbiaceae > Excoecaria > Excoecaria cochinchinensis. The sequence continues at coordinate 12,609,529 of CANTUQ010000127.1, read as the reverse complement.
GCTCAAGCGAGTGACGGGCGCCGCTCAGGCGAACGACGGGCTCCATTCCCAAGCGACAGGTGTCGGTCAGGTGAGAGATAGGAGTCACTCGTCGCGAGAGACGAGCTCTCCCACCACTGATGGGCTGCCCGTCTGTGGAACAAAATCCCAATTCTCAAAGTTTGAACTCTCTTCGACTCTCCGAAATCTCCCGTTAACCCAGAAAACCTCCGATCCTTATAAAACTGGAGAATGAACAACCATAAATTTCATCCCTTATCCAAAAGTCGACGTTGGTCTCTTCATCGGGTAACTCTGATCTGGACTGCTTCAAGACCCGGTGTCTACACCAGCTCATCTCACACTAACGTTATGGAAGCTAGCTCATTGAATGCGATGGATTTAGACAGCCAATTTCAGCCTTTGGCAGGCCACTTACAAAGGCAAACTGACAATGAAAATTCAGAGGAATATGTCCCCGCTCATGTTTCAGATTCAGATGAAGAAGATAATTTTGAAGAACCGATAAGAAGATATAATCTTTAAAGATTCCACCTTATCTTGTCGGCCACCTCAATCATGCAGACTTATCTTAAATAATTATGTATTTACTTTATTGTGTAGTGTGCAATCCACTTTGCTTTGTCTCCCACTTACTCTGTAAAGAGTTTGACAGCTATTATCCAGTTGTAACCTTTATCCATGTATTTGCTTTTGCTCTTCCTATATAAGGAATCTAGTTTCTTAGTTGTAAGGTAGACCCCGAGAATAGACACTGCCTTTACTTCATAAATAACAAAATGTTTGCTTAAAATACCTTCATGTTTCCTGTAAAATAATTTGAGATTATATACAAAAATTAAGATACCTTTGTTTTGATTCTGTTCTGGGCATGTTATAGTTTCTTCTATGGCTAAAGATGACAGCTCCCATTAACTGGCTCATGTTGAAGCCCTCTCCATTGAGCATATTATTGCCCCATAGCTGAAGCTATTTTCTGTCCATAATTGGTATCAGAGCCACTGTATCTTAATTTTTGAAATATCTTTTCAAGTTATTTATGGGAACAAAACTTATTCTCCATGGAAAACCCTTCATCATCAAAGCTTTCCACTGTTTGTGACTACAAATACACTCCTTCTACACCCCATACTATTACTCTTTCCCCTGCTACCACTGAAAGAACTCATTCACTTTATGAACTCTCATATTTACCTGTCACTGAAAAAATAGGAGAAACCACTGCTCCTCTTCTAAACCCTCATTATGCTTTTACCAAATCTCCTTCCAAATGGATAACAAAGATCAACCCATTGATCAGAAAACCAGAAAAAACCATCAAAGAATATGTTCAATGTTCTAGTTTCAACCAACACATCATTATGGCAGATAAGACGGAACAGTTTGTCAACTTGGAGCCGCCTTATGAAGTAATTGAAAAAGCTAGAAGATAAGGATATTCACATATTCACTATGGTGAAATAGTTCGTTACTGTTTATTATTTTGAAAAAACTGATATTAATGGATTGGTATTTTTGGGGCTTATGAACCAGTTAAAATTAAACACGTGCACACTAAAACTATTTCATCTATTTATTTTTATTTTTCACTTTTAAATAAAATTTAAATTTTATTTATCTGTTATTTTTAAACTTAAAATTAAATTTATTTTTTAATTTAATTTTTTTAATAAAAATTAACTAATTAAATTTAAATTTATGTATTATATTATTTAATTTTATTTTAAATTTAAGTTTAACTAACACTTTTTAATAGGGGTGTACACGGTTCGGTACAATTCGGGGATTTACAAATCTCCGTATTGTATTGAAATTTCGGTTCCTAAAAATTTCGGTACAATTCGATTCTTATAAATTTCGGTACAATTCGGTACGGTTTTTTTAATTTTCGGTACAGTTCAGTTCGGTTTTTCGGTTCTTTCGGTACAAAACAAAACAATACAGTATAATACGGTACTTCGGATAATTTTAATAATTTATTTTTGAAATATTTTAAAAATTATCAATTCTTTAAATTTTAATTTTAATTCACTTCAAAAACTCAAAATAAAAATTTTCAAATTTTATTCTTAATAATATTGCTTTACAACTAAAATAATATTGACATTATTTTTAATAATCCTTGATGATGATTGGTGTGTTAATCATATATTAATTAATTTTCTGATAATAAAAATTATACATATTACTATCTTCAAATTCAATCATATATGAATTTATAAAAATAAATTGGTTTTATTTGCAATGTATATGAAACACTTAAGGTAGATTATTTATACGTTTCATTATGTCAACCAAAAAGTGCATAGTAAATATGAAATAAAATTTTAATAGTAATGGCAAAAGTTTTGACATATATTAATTCATATTATAGTAGTGGAAGGAAATTCTAGTTATTTTTTTGGATATATAGAGACTTTAAACCATATACAAAATGTGTACTATATTTATAATTTTGACATATATATTAAATATAGGAGATTTTGACTAAATATAATATTTCATCCGTGTTCAATTAGTCATATAGATAATTAGATATTGTGCTAGATATAAATGGGTATTAGTTGAGTGATATTAAATATAAATCAAATTAATTAATAAAAAAATTGCATACTCATATAATTAGTTATATATATAGCCTTAGCTAATTATATTTAGAGAATAGAAGATGGCTCTATGAACTATGATTATGTTTAGAGTTTATTAACATTTATTATCATGACTCAATTCTTATATTTAATTTTATTAAATTTGGCTTAACATTTAAGAGATTGTTAATTACCATTATAGTAAATAGTTATATTATAAGGGTGAATGTGAAATGCAGCCATCTTTTTATAGGTTTTGTAGTTTAATAGAATATATAATTAATAATACGTATTGAACTTGAACAATTACTTTATGTCTTAATTTTCTTTTATCAAATTATCCATATATAGAACAATTTTCATGAAAAATAAAATATTGTGATAATGAAAAACCAACATTTTTATAGTACTAATTACTAAGCTAATTAAATTATTCGTAAGATTATTATATTTTTATATATTTATATTAATTGGTAAAATTTCATTGATACAATAATTGTATATAATTATACTATTAAAATACATAATCAATTACTTATATAAATATTATGTCAAAAATAGATGAGTATTGGTTGAGTGATGCTAAAAATAAATTGAATTATTGATAAGATGATTAATATTATATACCCATACATTTACATCAATTGGTAAAATTTCATTTTTAATACATTCTTATTTATAAATAGATTTTTAATTTATATACTCATATAAAAATTGTGATAGATAAGTATTAGTTGAGTGATACTAAAAGTAAATAAAATTAATTGCATATTCATATATATATAATAATTAAATTTATCAAATTAATAATTAAAATATCCATTTTAATTTATTAACTATTTATTATATTAATTTGTGCATTAAAATATTTAATACAAATAATTATGAAACTAAATTTATATAATAAATATATAATATAAATTATAAATAATATTTATATATAAATTACTAATATTATATATAATAAGTAATAAATATCGGTTCTTTCGGTCCAATTCGGTTCCAAAACAGTTCGGTACTGTTCAATACGGTTCTCGGTCCGGTTCCAGTACAATTCGGTTCGGTCCTAGTCAAAAAGTCAACGGTACAATTCGGTTCGGTTCTAGTCAAAAAAGTCAACGGTACAATTCGGTTCTGGATCTTTTTCTTCGGAATTTCGGTTCGGTACAGAAAGATCCAGACCCGTGTACACCCCTACTTTTTAATTATATAAAAAACAACTAAAACCATAAATAAAAAAGAATTGAGAGAATACTCGACAATGTTTAGACCTGCTACGCGCGGGACAGCGTGTTTGGAGTAAAGGGCAGTTCTGTTTAGGGGTAATTTCGTCAAATCAAAATTCTAGCTTCGGCAGAAAGTTAGAACTAGAACCATCTAAGAAATCAACTTTGCTTGACGATGTTCTCTTCTCCCTTCAGGGCATAGCAAATTGATATCCCAAAAAACTCAGTTTCATATTCTCTTTGTAAATGGCTTCGTCTGCAATGGTTCTTGACCCCAAACCCTCATTGGAACCGCCGCCATCGATACCCGCTTCCAGATCGGACCTCCAACCAGCCTTCGCCGACCTATCCAACTCCGACGAAGACGACCTCTATAGCCGTCTCAAGTCTCTTCAGCGTCAGCTTGAATTCATCGACATACAAGAAGAGTATGTCAAAGACGAGCAGAAGAATTTGAAGCGCGAGCTCCTCCGTGCCCAGGAAGAGGTTAAGCGGATCCAATCGGTGCCGCTTGTTATTGGTCAGTTCATGGAGATGGTTGATCAGAACAACGGTATCGTTGGCTCGACTACTGGGTCTAATTACTATGTGAGAATTCTCAGCACCATTAATCGGGAGCTCTTAAAGCCCTCTGCTTCAGTTGCGTTGCATCGACATTCTAATGCTCTTGTTGATGTCTTGCCTCCCGAGGCTGATTCCAGTATTTCTCTACTTAGTCAGTCCGAGAAACCTGATGTCACTTATAATGTAAGTCCAATTCATTTTTTTACTTTTTGTTTATTAGTTGAATTGGCGTTTTAAGTTGTAATAGGTTTATATATATATATATATATATATGCTTTTCTTTTTCTCTTCTGTGTTGCCAATTTTGAATCTTGGAAATTAGGGTTAATGCAATTCAGAATAAACTGGAATTTGTACTTGTCATACATTTGTCTACTGCAGAATTTTCTCTTTAAGAAAACCCGAATGATGAAGTTTCCTTTATTATTGGCTTGTTCCTGCTTTGTATGCCTAGTAGATAAGGTTATAAAAACTGTATCCAATCATGAATTTTGGATATTTTGCAATTTACATAGACTTGATTGATGTAAAATCACTATTGAGAGATTCCTAAGAGGCATATTAAGCTTAAGCTCTTTACATTTTGATATGTTTGTGGCTCTTATTATTGACTATGCTGGCGGTATTTGCAAATTACTATATGAAGTAATAGTTGGGACCATTGTTTGGTCTCATAGATGCGTTATATGTGATGATCAATTTGGCATAATTGTGGTATTATCTCCTCTATTAGGCTTTTGTTACCGCTGAATCCATTTTTTTTTTCAAATTTTCTTTCCCTTTTTCAGGACATTGGAGGATGTGACATTCAAAAACAGGAAATTCGTGAGGCTGTGGAACTGCCACTGACCCACCATGAGTTGTACAAACAAATTGGGATAGATCCCCCTCGTGGCGTTCTGCTTTATGGTCCCCCTGGCACTGGCAAAACTATGCTTGCCAAGGCTGTCGCTAATCATACCACTGCAGCCTTTATAAGAGTTGTTGGTTCTGAGTTTGTTCAGAAGTATCTGGGAGAGGTATGTTTAAAAAATAGGCCTGAATAACCTGTAATGGCAATATAGAAAGTTCTACAATTTGTAAACATATTTGATATTTTTAAGGTATATTTGAACCTTTTGTGTGTGTGTGTGTGTGTGTGTGTGTGTGTCTGTGTCTGTGTCTGTGTTTATTCTTGTTGCTGTTGATATTTTGATGTTGAAAAAGATAAAAAGTGATAGTGAGTGAATTGACTGCTGTAATCTCAGCAATTTTTATAATTTTAAAAGTGTGTGGTTGGTCTGTGACAGATTAATTGCTTTTATATTTTTACTTTCTCCTAATTAAGATGATCCTGAACTTTAATCTGAAGGGGCTGTACGGGGGACAACTTTTCCATACATGACCTTTCTTATTGTGATGGAACTGATTGTTAACTCTAGCCAAACATGGAATGAACTATGATTATTTTAATTAATACCTATATATGGAAGATGCTGTTTCAGGAAGTGATATGGAAAGAGTTTGTGATTTTCTTTAATTTTATTTAACTTGAAGGATAGAATTGTAGGTTAGATGGAGAGTTGCTGCTGATGAAAGAGACAATTTAGTCTGTGTAATTTCCTTTTAACTTTGATTAGCCTTTTCAAAATTTTTCTTTCATTCAGCTATTCCCTAGTCCCTTTGAGTAGAGCGGATTCTGGTTGTAATACATTTATTAGCAATCATCAATTTTTCTTATATCTGACTCTGTTACAAGGGGTTAACGTGTTACTGGAATAACACTTCTTCACACTTAGCAATTATCCTTCTAGGGGAGTAACCACCCATAGGAAGAACAACAGTTGTCTTATGATAAAATCATCAGCTACTTTTGGTATGCATTTCTATAACTATATGAAGTGCTATGGAATGTATTTTTTGGCAGAGTGTTTATCATATCTTTTCTTTTATTTGTTACAGGGCCCACGTATGGTTCGTGATGTTTTTCGCCTTGCTAAGGAGAATGCCCCTGCAATCATTTTCATTGATGAGGTAGATGCTATAGCTACTGCTAGGTTTGATGCCCAAACTGGAGCTGATAGAGAAGTTCAGAGAATCTTGATGGAACTTCTGAATCAGGTATTAGTTTGTAAAGTGTATGCTGTACAAAACATGATGCGCCTGCATGTTACTGGTTTTTCCATGATCCTTAATCTAATCTTCAATTGCCTTTTTTGCTTTAGATGGACGGGTTTGATCAGACAGTCAATGTTAAAGTCATAATGGCAACAAATCGAGCAGACACTTTGGACCCTGCACTTCTTCGTCCTGGAAGGTTGGATCGAAAGATTGAATTCCCTCTGCCTGATAGACGGCAGAAGAGGCTTGTTTTCCAGGTTAGTACTTTTGTGTTTTTCACAGCACTTAACTTTACTTAGGAGGTTCACAAATTTACCTATGCAACCTCCTCTATGGTCTTATTCCTTTGGGTTATTTACTAAATAGCTCCCAACCTTTCACCTAGATTTCAATTAGGCTCCGAATCTAAAATATTAAGAAACCTGGACTCTAACCTTGCAGAATTGTTTGAATTGGGACCATCCATTAGTTTTTCCGTTCATGTTAATGGCAGGATATACAAATGGGTCCCACACATCATTTTGGTGGCTTTTTTATTGTATTGTATTGTTTTGTTTCTCTTTTTTTTTTTTTCCAAGCTTTCTTGCTTTTATGTTTCTCTTGTCAACAGTATTATCTGTAATATTTCCTCTATCAATAGCTTAATTAAACTTTTAACAAATTACGAAAACTAATTTTGTAATAAAACTTTATTTAGATATCTAAAATTATTCACATTATTTATTTTTTTGATATTTATTAAGGTACAAATTCTCTTAAAAAGTCCCTTAGTTCTGCTTTACTTCAAATCTACACCTTTTAACTTTCGAATTATTTAGGTCCTAAAACTTGTGAGACTAAAAAAAATAAAATTAAAATAATAAAATTAATTTTATATGATATTTTTTTAATTGAACTTTGGAATAGTGATAATACTCCATGATCAATTTTAAAATAAAATATGAATCTATCTTCTAAATTTATCATCAATATTCAACTTAACCCAAAATTTAATTTTGTTACTTATATTGGTGTTTAGTTCATTTTAACAAATTAATAAAGCTAACTTTATATAAACACCTAATATTTGTTTTTTTATATCTTATAAATTAATTTGTTACTCAACCCAACATTTAATTCTATTGCTTATAAATCGATTTAGATATTTGGATAAAAACTAATTTTGTAATAAAACTTTATCTAGATATCTAAAATTATTCAGATTATTTATTTTTTTTAATATTTATTAAGGTACAAATTCTTTTAAAGAGTCCCTTAGTTCTGCTTTACTTCAAATCTACACCTTTTAACTTTTGAATTATTTAGGTCCTAAAACTTGTGGACTAAAAAATAAAATAAATTAAATTAAAATAATAAAATTAATTTTATATGATTTTTTTTTTAATTGAACTTTTGAATAACAATAATACTCGCATGATAAATTTTGAAATAAAATATCAATCTATCTTCTAAATTTATCATCAAAATTCAACTTAACCCAACATTTAATTTTGTTACTTATATTAATGTTTAGTTGATTTTAACAAATTAATAAAGCTAACTTTATATAAATGCCTAATGTTTTTCAATTTTCTTATTTTATTTCTTATAAATTATTTTGTTACTCAATCCAACATTTAATTCTATTGCTTATAAATTGTTTTAGATATTTGGATAAAGCTGTATCACAAAATTTGTTTTTATCCTTAATATTTTTTATAATTTATTACAAAATTTAATCAAGTTATTTGTGAAATAAAAGTTACAGAATAAAACTCCCGACAAGAGAAACATAAAAGCAAGAAGAAATGGAAAAAAAAAAAGAGCAAAAAAAAAGCCAGCCAAATGTTGTCTGGAACCCAATTTTATATCTTGCTGTTGGCTTCGATGCAAAAAAACTTTTTGGATTATTTTAGGTTAGGTTCTGTTTTGTTCAATTTTTATAAGTTGGAGGCCTGATTAAGGCCGACGTGAAAGGTTAGGGGGCATTTGATAATTAAACCTATTCGTTTTTAAGACTATCTCATTGCAATTTAATTAAACCTATTTGTTTTAAGACTATCTCATTGCAATTTTAATGGATTTTAATGTCTCTTTGTAGGTTTGCACTTCTAAAATGAACCTCAGTGATGAGGTAGACTTGGAGGATTATGTTTCACGGCCAGATAAAATCAGTGCTGCTGAGGTTAGTTTGGTTTTCTTTTGAAACTAGTGGGCCCTTTATTTTATTTATTCTTTCATTTCCTACTGTTTCATACGTATATTCTTCATTGGCCTTCAACCAACGCTTTTCTGGAGATCATAAGAGCTAAGTTGTAGCTATTTGATGATAATGGTGTAATGGTATTAACTATTTTTGCCATTCTTTGTGACCGATTGCTACCTACAGATTGCAGCTATTTGTCAGGAAGCAGGGATGCATGCAGTTCGCAAGAACAGGTATGTCATACTCCCTAAGGACTTTGAGAAAGGTTATCGAACCAATGTGAAGAAGCCTGATACGGACTTCGAGTTCTACAAATGAAGAAACGTGGAATGTGAAAATTGCCTCTGCATGTTCTGCGGACTTGGATTTGGAGGGTTTTGATATGTTGTGGCAGATAAACACTAATTGCTGGAAGACTTCAAATTGACTCCTTAAACGTCATTCTGTATTTCATGAGACTAGAAATGGCAATGTACACGTTGGAGTCGATCCCGCATTTCAGAATGTGGTAATTGCTTAGAATAGGCTACTTGATGGATTTTTTCCCCTTGATGGATTTTTTCCCCTTTTTCCAAGTTGGTGTGTTTTATCCTGACATTAGCTTACAGTATTATTTACATTCTGGTTTCCCATAGAAAATTGTTAAACTTGATCTGTAGAGTAAATTACTGTTTCATCTCTCTCTGATTATGGTACTCCTGAATGCTTAAAGGTCAATTTTCTGCAAAGTAGTTGCAAGTCTACAAATGAGTTGAGTGTAATTATCTTCAACATCCCATGCAAATTAGGGAATTTCATTGATTTTGGATTAGTTGTATCATGAAATGTATCACTTCTGTATCTAAATCTAGGAAGTAAGACTCTTGGTGGATTAAAACAAAAGAGGATGAAAATTTGCCTTGTAAAGTATATTTTTTTCTTTTGCTGGAAAAAAAGAAGGGATCTTATTATAGGAGGTGAGGGTTCAGACTACAATTCTGTGCATGATGCAGCCGTTCGGATGGTGCACAACTATCGGTGTATGATGCACGACTTTCGGTGTACGAGTGTACAATACACCTGAGTTGTGTATGAGTATACAATGTTTGGTGTACGAGTGTGCAAATGGATTTATCAAAAAGGGAAAAAAAAACTGAATTTTGTATTAAAGTAAAAAATAAAAATAAAAATAAAAGACTGAATTCTGTATAACCATATTTCTGCCAAATTGATTGAACTTTCAGCATAACCAAATTGAAATAGTTGAAATACGTCTGTCAGTTTGGTTCTGGACCCAAGGATTATTTTTTTGGGATACAAATTTTTATATTATAATGTGCATTTTTAACAAAAAATTAACAAAATACGTAACTTTTTTTTTTTGTTTGAATGAAAGAGAAGATAAACAAAACTACATAAGAACATTCCAAACCAAGGAAACACCGGCAACGTCACCAAGACAGCTGATGAAGCTCAAGAGGGCCGGACAAACCGATTGTCCTGATCAAAAGCAAAATTTGCTAATTTATCAGCCGCACTATTGGCCTCTCGATAGATGTGGGAGAACCGCACCTCCCAGTCAAAAGAAAACAACAATTTAATTATGTTGATCACATCTCAATTGGATGCAAGAGACAAGTCATTACTACTGAGAACCCATTTGTCAGATTGCACATCCACTTTCCTCCAGCCTTCTATGCCAGGCCTCTTCCAGACTAAACAAAACAGTAGTTAACTCATCTATATAGGGACAAACATAACTCAATTTCGCAGAAAAACCACCGGGCCATAAGCCATTACTATCGCGGAAAACTCCACCTGCTGTAGCCAAACCCAATGTATCTCTTTTTGCCCAATCAGTGTTAAGACTGATCCAACCACTCTCAGGTGGAGACCAACCAATAAAAACATATACTCTTTGCTGTTCTCCTTAACCAAAAGAAGAAAGAGCCGTTAAAGCATCAATATAAAATTGATAAGCTTCACCCTTTTAGTACGAACAGACAAACTTCATTGCCAAAAATTCTTCTATTTCGCCATTGCCACAAAAGCCAGCGAGTCGCACCAAAAAAAAAATAAGCCCTAATACGACAAGAGAAATTCCCATGCAGACTAACTTGAGAAGCACCAAAAAAATCATTATGGTCACTGTGACGCGTGTCGAACACCGGGAGACTCCGAAAATTCGCTTTTAGGGTATTCGAGAGATGTTCTTATAACTCGTAAGAGATTATAAAGACGTCCATTTTGGACAATAAGAAGGTTTCTTGGAGTCGCCACTCAATAAAATATTGAAAAACGTCGTCTAGTTTCACTGAATTTAAGACAATGCATCTGTATTTATTTTGGGCAAGGCAGAGATATTTTGAAGTTCTCACCCTAATAAGACATTGACATGATACTCTAATTTCATGAAACCTAAAACGATACATATGATACTCTAATTTCATGGAACCTAAAACGATACATATACGTCCATTTTGGTCAAGTTAGAAATATTTTGGAATGCCTATCCTAATAGGACATTGGAATGGTACTCTAATATCATGAAGTCTAAAACAATGCAAATTGGGCCTATTTTGGGCAACAAAAGATATTTTGGAGATCGCAACCCAATGAGATATTGAGATGGTCCTCTAATCTCGTTAAATCCAAGACCAGAGATGGTCCGAGATTTCTCATTCATTCATATCTTATTTAAATTATAATTGAGTTTTGAATTTAAGATTTCATTCATTTTCTCATACAATTTCAATACAATTAATTAAAATGCAGATTATCATGTAATGGAGGGCAATAAATAAGATAAATTGAGCGTAAAGATGAAAATGTGATAACTTACAACAAAAATAGGGGCGGAATACAACCCCCACTATAAATGTACAGGAAATAAACAAACATGCATAAAACAAGATATTCAATTTGGGGTGAGGACATTGGTCCTCACATGTATGCTTACAAAAATAATTTTATAGTGACATTTTATTTGGGTGGAAAAGTTAGGACATTGGTCCTCTTATTGTTAATAAATTTTCAATTTTAGTAGAAAACATTTTGTGTGTTGGTCCTTTTTTTAGGTGCGGTTGAAAAGCCTTTATTATTACAAAGTTCAAGGAAATAAAAGAAAATAAAACAATAATTAATACATTTTCGAATAATAACTAAATCATAAACTATTTACCTTGACCGTGCTTCGCCCAGCCCAAAGACACGCCACATGCTCCTCACGGTTGCAGTCATGACATAAAAAAATGACTTTGGGCAATAATAGACTAAATTAAACTAAATGATAAATAAATAAATAATTGAATGAAATAAATTGAAAAAAAAAATTAATCTAATACAACAGAAATACAATAAACTGACAGAATTAACAAATTAATAAATATAAAACACAATTGACATAATTATAATAATCACTAACAATAAAAATAAAAATTATAGTAATAATAATGATAACAAACAATAACAGTAAAAATAACATTCATCACACAATAATAATAATAAAAATAATATTACTCCAAATAATAATAATAATAATAACACTAAAACAAATAATAATAATAATAATAATAATAATAATAATAATAGCAATTACATAATAATAATAATAATAATAATAATAATAATAATAATAATAAAAATAATAATAATAATAAAATAAAAAATATAACCCACTTACCTGCTGCCTTGCCGGAGCCGCCGGGGGATCGCCGGTGGTCGACACCGCCATCACCGGAGGATAGATTGCGGCGCCAGGAGTGCGTCGCCGCCGGAAGGAAGCATAGTTTGGCCAAAAAACGCTCTAGAAGGTCGCGGCTCCACCTCCTCCGATCTCCTTCTCGGCGGCGAGTGGAGCCGATCGGTGGCCACCGCTCGGTTCGTCCGGCCCTCCTCCGTCGTTTGGCGTAGCGCGGGTGGTGGTCCGTCGCTGTGGGTGGTCGTCGGCGCTCCCGTCTTCTCCCTCTCTTTTTCTTTTTGGCCTCTCCTGCGTTTTTCCATTTCCTTGGTCTGCTTTTGTTTCTTGTCTCCTTTCCTCCTTATTCTTTCTTTCTATCTTTCTATCTTTCTTTATTCCTTCTATTTCCTTTGTTTTGCTCTTATTTTCTTTCTCTTTTTCTTTGCTTAATTTTTGCCTCTTTTAATTTATTTTGACTTATTTAAAATTATCACATATTTTACTTAATTAATCACTATTTATTTATTTTCTTTTTAATTTTATTATCCCACAATATTAACTAATTAATTTAACCTAATCTTAATTTTTATTTTTGTTTTATGATTTTTACTTTTACTTTTCTCTTTCATTTTTTTTTATTTTTTTTTCGAAGAAATTATTAAGTTTGCCTAAAAGACCTAGCTGAAACCCTAATCCATAGAGAGCCAAGGTGCTTTTATTCTCTATCTATTTTTGAATAAAAACCATCATCATTAGATAATTCTGACCAAAGCTACCTCAGGACCCGGTATCTGCAGTTGCCTCCAATTTTGAGGAAACTAGTACACTAGTGTCCAGATGAGCTAAAATTCAGAGAAGGAAAGAAGTGTATACCTGAGGCAGACCTTACCTTTTTGCATCGAGAAAGAAATCATTTCTCACCACTTAGACTGTGGAGCGATCATCATCCTTCCATGCTGTATTGAGGGTTGTTCTCCTGAACTGTAAGTCTGCTCCAGACTTACGAAGTGTGGGTGCCATCCTCAAATGGCAATGCGTCGAGTTCGCTCCGGACTTACAAAAAGCAAGAATTGTTCTCTTGAATTGCACCGAGTCGCTGACAAGACTACGAAGTGATTGTCATCTTCTTGGATTTCACCGAGTTATCTAGGCTACAAAGTGATTGTCATCCTCTTGGATTGTATCGAGCCGTTATCTAGGCTACAAAGTGCGGACATCCTTGCAATTCACCGAGCCGTTATCTAGGCTACAAAGTGATGGGGGCCATCCTCAGATGGTGATGCGCCGAGTCTGCTCCAGATTTACAAAATGCAGGAAGTGTTCTTTTGGACTGAGTTGATGAAGAGATGCCTCTTAAGAGGACTTTGGATGATTTGCCCCTTAAGGGACTTAAAAACTTGCCTCTTCAGAGGACTTGGGAATTTGCCCCCTCAAACGACTTGGGAACTTGCCTCCTTAGAGGACTTTAGAGATTTGCCTCTTGAGAGGACTTGGAGACTTGCCTCTTGAGAGGGCTTGGAGATTTGCCTCTTGGGAGGACTTAGAGACTTGCCTCTTGAGAGGGCTTGGAGATTTGCCTCTTGGGAGGACTTGAGAATTTTTCTCTTAAGAGGACTTGAGAATTTGCCTCCTCAGAGGACTTGGGAATTTGCCTCCTCAGAGGACTTTGGAATTTGCCTCTTAAGAGGACTTAAGAATTTGCCTCTTCAGAGGACTTGAGAATTTGCCTCTTAAGAGGACTTGAAAGTTTGCCTCCTCTGAGGACTTGGAAATTTGCCTCTTAAGAGGACTTAAGAATTTACCTCCTCAGAGGACTTGAAAGTTTGCCTCCTCAGAGGACTTGCGAATTTGCCTCCTCAGAGGACTTGAGAATTTGCCTCCTCAGAGGACTTGGAAATTTGCCTCTTAAGAGGACTTGAGAATTTGCCTCCTTAGAGGACTTAAAAGTTTACCTCCTCATATGACTTTGGAATTTGCCTCTTAAGAGAACTTGAAAGTTTGCCACCTCAGAGGACTTGAGAATTTGCCTCCTCAGAGGACTTGAAAGTTTGCCTCCTCAGAGGACTTTGGAATTTGCCTCCTCAGAGGACTTGCGAATTTGCCTCCTCAGAGGACTTGAGAATTTGCCTCTTAAGAGGACTTGAAAGTTTGCCTGCTCAGAGACTTGGGAATTTATCTCTTAAGAGGACTTGAGAATTTGTCTCCTCAGAAGACTTAAAAGTTTGCTTCCTCAGAGGACTTTGGAATTTGCCTCCTCCGAGGACTTGCGAATTAACCTCTTAAGAGGACTTGAAAGTTTGCCTCCTCAGAGGACTTGGGAATTTGCCTCTTAAGAGGACTTGAGAATTTGCCTCCTCAGAGGACTTGAAAGTTTGCCTCCTCAAATGACTTTGGAATTTGCCTCTTAAGAGGACTTGAAAGTTTGCCTCCTCAGGGGACTGTCCTCTGAGAATTTGCCTCCTTAGAGGACTTGAGAATTTGCCTCTTAAGAGGACTTGAAAGTTTGCCTCCTCAGAGGACTTTGATGCTCACTGAGAGGCTTAAATGCTCACTTTGATGCTTACTGAATGAGAGGCTTTGGTGTTTACTGACTGATTGCCCCCAGTATGGTGTGCACGGTACAAGTCCACAGGATTCTTTTTCTTGTGGGCATTCTAAGTTCTCGAAATTGCCCTTAGCATGGTGTGCCCAAATAGACTTGTTCTTCTGGGTGTTCCTCCTCTTTGGCACAAGTACGCGGGATTCCTTTTCTCTGAGGACTTGATTCCTTTTCTGCGAGGATTTGTGTTGCATGTATGCAGAAATCATGTACATGAAATGCAAAGAATTGCATATGTAAGATATTTACAAAATTCATGCATGTGTGAATGCATGTTAAGCATCATGTATGAATGGAATGATGCGAAAGGTTATGCGTGTGTGAAATGATGCGCAAAGTTATGCACATGTGAAATTTATAGACGTATGTAAAAGATTACACATGTGGAATGTATAGAAATACGACATGAGATAATTATGCATGTGAAGCGTGTACTATGTATGTGACGTGCACGCAGTGGACTACGAACACAAAACGCATGCAAAGAATTATGTATATGACATATATGCCTATATGGTTTGTGTACATGTAAGGATATATGGTTTGTGTACATGTAAGGAGTTATAGGATGTGTGCAAAGGATTGTTAAATGTTTGCAAATGACCATGCATGAGAAATATATGCAAAGGATCAAGCATAAGAAATATAGCAAGGGAATTATGTATGCAAAATATACGCAAATGATCATGCATGTGATGATGGTATAGAATTGTGCACTGTCATAGATGTAAAAAATCATATGCAAAAATTGATGGGAAGTTATTATATACATGAAGGCTATGTAAGGGATTGGGTGTGTGTGATGTGTGCAAAATTACTTGTATGAAAACACACAAAAAATCATATCTGTGTGATGTGTACATGGATAACTATGCATATAAAACACATGTGGAAAAATCATACATAAAGCGGTGCAGAATGCATACTAAGCAGGTGCACGCGAAATACATGCAAAGCATGTGCCCACAAAATGCGTGAAAATAAGTGATTATAAAAAATGAGGTTTAGAGAGCCGTGCACGCAAAAGTATCTATAGACACTTATATGGTGAAAGATGCCCGCTAAAGATTTTATGCAAAAAAAAAAAATGTACATCAAAAGTTATACATGCAAAACTATTTATAAGAATGTTTGCTACAATTATGTGTAAAAACATTTGCAGAAAGCATATGTACAAAGAATATTACTGGTTGTATATGCAAAGTATCACTTTCGTGAGTAGTGATAAGAAACATCCCAAGATTGTAAAATGATTGCAACCCATTAGGTACCCCAAACTCAAGTTTCTATCTGCTCTTGAACGCACTGAATGAACCACATTTTCAACTAATTCAATCTCAACAAAAATAATTAAGGAGTCATTCCTAATGAAGGGCAAGAAGACAAACATGTAAACATCAAGGTTTACTATACCAACACATAAATACAAGGCATACCATGCAATCTCTGTGTATGTGTGCAAAAGGCCAAAACAAATTTTTTCACCATTTGAAGGCAAATTCTAGATGCAACGTTGGGGATAAGACTCAACTCAAATGCATAAATGTACTCGTGGCTTCCCGTTTGAAGCTCAAGAAATACCATATTCCTCTTCTTACGTACCAAATCTTATTAGAAGGTCATCTCCGCTAATTAGATAAGACTGAACCAAGAATCAAGAGGTCTTACTTCGGTTGTAATGTTAGGCTTAGGTAGATGGTTACCAAGAAAGGATCAAGTTGCTAAAGAAAAATGGCCGTAACATTAACTCGATGGATGAGAGGACCATTCTCAGCCCAATTGCATACTGTCAAGGTATTCTTGAATTTGAACTTGGTAATACTTTAGCTCATCAAGCTCAGAATAACAGTTAAGTTAAAAAGATAACCATTGAAACTCATCAAGGGGTATTATCTTGAGCTCTACTTCTTTTTTTTTTCTTTTTTTTTCGTAAGCTTATGTCTCTAATTACACAAAGAGTTTTTCAATGATTAAACTCTTTTCCCGAAGTGTAAACCCATCCTTATTAGGGTGATTTTGGATAGCCCAAAGAATTGTCAATGATTGTGACTCTTTTCACGAAGTGTAAACCTATCCTTGTCAGGGCGACTTTTGATAGCTCACATAATTGTGAATGATTGGAACTCTTTTCCCGAAGTGCAGACCGATCTTTATCAGGGCGATTTTTGATAGCCCAAAGAAATGTCACAACGTACATCCATCCTTACTAGAGTGGCCATTCTTCTAAGGGGAAGCCAAAATCATTTAAGACGTACGGCAGTTTTAACATGTGTAACAATAAAATCAGTACGCATTTAGCATACCAAAATAAAGGCTCAACGGGCTAACAAGCGATTGCAAAACAAGGATAAAAAATAGTCATTTAGAGAGCTATACAAAGAAATGGTTGCCTAAATTATTTTCTAGGTTCAGTCTTATCCAGGGATCGCTTTAACGGGTAATCAGAAAGGTTTTAGTGCTCTTAGTGAGTTTTCATCCAATTCCCTAATTACAACTAGTTCTTTTTTAGTTTGTTTTCAAAATGAGCCAAAAGTGCTCTGAACTTAGAAATTACATGGTATAGTCAAATATTTTCATGTGATCCAGCAATTAGAGACCAAATATATTTACCCTTTGTTTAATTCAAAATGGAATGAAATGCAGATTTCTAGAGCTGAGATCAAAGCCATTCATAGTTGAGAACTACTTAGGTAGAGTCAGACTTTGAATCAAAAGTACCTTAATAAGGTGCAATCATGTCAACGTTTTGGGTACGACTTGACACAAAAAAATTTTGCGCTATCAAAATTTATGCACATAAGAATCGTGTAGGCATACAAAGAATTGTTTATAAAATATGTGCAAACTATGTGCTAAAAATCATGTACAGGGAGAGATGCATGCAATATGTCATGTATGTTAGTAAGGCGCGTAAGGAATTATGTATGTGAAACATGTGTGAAAACATGTTGTATAGACATGCGTACATGAAATATGTGCAAAAACGTGTGTGCGTGAAACACATACAAAAAATTATGAATGGGTGTGTAAACACTGCATGACAAATGATATGCATACATAAATTCGCAGTGTTCATGCAAGTAACATATAATGAAGGCATAAGTATAAAATACGGCACAACATGAGAATGAATGTTCATGATGCATAGTGCACGTGCGCATGGCATGACTTAGACATGATAGGGCCACGTATGTGATGTAAGATGAATAAGATCTGGCACGATAATGTGTATTTGATGAGTCGTGAGGTATGACAAAATTCACATACATAGAAGTGCAAAATATATACAAATAATGCACAGGACATGGGACACAGTATAAGAATGAATGTGTACAGTGAGTGGCATATGTGTACGACGCAAGACATGGTATGAAAGTGGCTGCGAGAAACGAATAGCGTATACAAGGTATGTGTATTCACATGGTATGCATATACAAAGCGTGGCATGGTATATAAGATGACTAACATACATGATGTAGGATTCATATGTGCATGGCATAACTCATGCATGATAATGCATGCGTATGATATGGCACACAATGTGAAAGGTGCAAGGTGTCACGATGTGTACAATGCCCTGCCTAATGATGTATGCTAATGTGTACACACTATGATATACATGTTTATGTAGTGTAATGTGAGCATATTGGGATATATGTCGATATGTACATGCTACGACACATGATGAACGTCTTTTTTTTTTCTTTTTTCTTACATGTTATGGTGGAAGCTTGTCTATGCGTGTTATTAGGTATATCAATATGTACTTTTCATGATACATGCTAGATGTAATGATTATGGTGCACGATGGATATCATGGATGTCATGATGAATGTTAGTATGTATATGTTGCGACACGCATCACTATGTACATGCATGACAATTTCAGGTTACATTTATATTCACATATTATGATACAAGAAGTCTTACATATAAGATGCACATGATTTATTATTGTATGGAAAGAATTATACATAAGACCAAATGCATAGGCTTTATTTACAATTGTTTTTCCTGAAAAAAATTGCTCGAGCAACACGAATACACACATACAAGAAAAACTCCTCCCAACCGTATTTCTCCCACACAGGAGGTCGTACGGTCTCTTTCCTATACGGGCTTGATCCATGGGTTAACGGAGAACCCAACGGATACTTGCAATGTGCTGCGAAAAACCAACAGCACAATCCCTCATTACTAAGAAAAAGCACATGCAGATGAATTTTTGGCCACCGTGTATTTAAACAATCCAAGTAAACTGAAACGCGCCCCTTGGGGCATGAAAACCTTTAATGAGCGAAAATCTAAATTTATTTGGATTTGTTCAATACATAAAAACTCACTCCATAAGCAACGTATTATGTGCGTGCCCCCTAGTAGAAGTATCTATTTCCATTACACGAGCTTTGGTCAAAGATGATGATACTTTTGGGCTACCCAAGCATGATCCCTGCCAACGGGTCTAACTCGTCATGAGCATAGCGACCGGTCGGGTCATCATTTAATATACCACATGGTATGAGGCTTGGGTTGGTGATTATCCTTGACACTTCCCTATATTGAGTGAATGTAGGGTTGTGCTTCAGAAACGCACCGGGGTAAGAATAGGGACCAAACTAGCATAGTTCTAACGCTCTAATGAAATGCAATGCAATTTCGAAAAGGAATGAAATTTTTAAATTAAAACTCAATTATATGTTTTAACCAAGGTACTTTCAAAGCGAAGTCTCTTATGTCCCCAGCGGAGTCACCACTGTGACGTGCGTTGAACCCTGGGAGGCCTCGAAAATGCGCTTTTAGGGTATTCGAGAGAGGTTCTTATAACTTATAAGAGATTACAAGGGCGTCCATTTTGGACAACAAGGAGGTTTCTTGGAGTCGCCACCCAATAAAATATTGGGAAAGGTCGTCTAGCCTCACTGAGACTAAGACAGCACATCTATGTATATTTTGGGCAAGCCAGAGATATTTTGGAGTCCCCACCCCAATAGGACATTAAGATGATACTCTAACCTCATGGAGTCTAAGACGATGCATATACATCCATTTTGGACAAACCAGAGATATTTTGGAGTCCCCACCCCAATAGGACATTGGGATGGTACTCTAACCTCATGGAGCCTAAGACAATGCAAATTGGGCCTATTTTGGGTAATAAGAGATATTTTAGAGACCCTAACCCAATGAGACATTGAGATGGTCCTCAAACCTCGTTGAGCCTAAGACCAGAGATGGTTCGGGACTTTCCATTTATTCATACCTTATTTAAATTATAATTGAGTTTTGAATTTAAGATTTCATTCATTTTCTCATACACTTTCAATGCAATTAATTAAAGCGCAGATTATCATGTAATAGAGAGCAGTAAATAAGATAAATTGAGCATAAAGATGAAAAGGTGATAACTTACAACAAAATTAGGGGCGGAATACAACCCCACTATAAATGAACAGAAAATAAACAAGCATGCATAAACTCTAATCAAAATCCCACTTAAATTCAACTTTTGTTGGATTTTCGCTAGAGTATTCTGTCGCGCCCGCGATAGAACCCTCACTCAGACTATTTACTCATCAACTTGGCCAAACTACCTCAAATAATTACTTCCCTTGGCAACTTATATACTCTTTCAATTATGTCCAGTTAAACTCATACACTCCTAAATACTCAACTAAAAACACTGCAAATCCTATTAGAGTCCAAATCGGGTTGTTATAGTTTTAATATATGAAAACAGTTTTAAAAACTTCAGGCAAAGGATCTCATGGCTGTAAGCTTTCAATTCATAGTGGTGAACCTAGAATTCAAGGAAAAAATGAAGTCCAAAAGGATCCACAACCTCCTTTGGATATTTAACTAGTATGAAGATGAGTTCTTAAGTTCACAAGCTTGAGTTCATTCCTCATGGCCGTGACTAGAGGAACTTGCAAATTCACATGCACAAGCTATGCAGTCTTTTAATCCCATTTGATTTCTAATCCTCTCTTGGTTAGGAATCATTTAGGAATCCTATTTCAATTTTGATTAAGAATCTTTTTTTAACCCAAATGAGGATTGATCTTCTGTATAAAGAGCTCTCTTAATTATTTTTAGGGGCTGATTTTTAATTTCTCTACTAAATTTTTCATTCTCTAGGCATAGATTTTAATTAATTGATTTCTTAGGCTAGAGATTTAATTCAACATTTAATTCAATTATTTTCTACATAAAAATTAATTTGATCATTCTCTACTAAATACCCTAAGGAATTTAGTGGATTGGATCTATTTTTGGAACCCGAAGGCTTCCTATCGCGATGCTCAAATCGCGCACAAAACTTGAAGGTAAATTATCGAAGGAATGGTCCCATTCTCTTTTGTTGTAAATGAATTCATCTTTTCTACTTGTTGTATGTTGTAGATTAATTCTATAAACTTTTTTTTTTTATATATAATTGATTTAGGTTTAATTAGAATTTAATTCACTTACATTGGGTATGTAATTAGGATTTAGTTTAATTCATATATATGTTTGAAGAATTCTATATCTAGATTTGTATAATTATGTATGTAATTAATTAGTATGTGTAGACACCGGGTTTCGAGATAGCCCAGATCAAGGTTACCCGATGATAAAATTAGATGCCTGTTCACAGGCAAAAATGTTGGAAGTAATGATTTTTCTTGTCAAAATTTGTATTTTTCAAAAAAAAAAAAGAAAATATAGAAAAATAAAAAATAGAATAAAATGAATTTGAAAATTATAGTCTTTTAGCTAAAATTTGTATTTTTAAAAGTTTTGAAAAAAAAAATCAGCCTTCGGCGAGCGTCGGCAGCGTGGGGAGCGACGCGCTGGGTGTTGCTCGCAGCGAGCTCAAGCGACGCTCGTCGCGCGCGCTGATGGGCGTCGCTCGGCCCTGTTATGCGCCCAACGTCCCCCCGATGCCGCAATGTGTGTTTTTTGGCCAAATTTATGTTTTCTTTCCATTTTTTTTGTAGAATTTAATGTTTAAAACTTTTTTGTCTTCTAACCTTTCAAATCCTTCAGTTTTTTTTTGTGTTAATGGGAATAAAATGATTTAATTTTTTCAACAAAAAATCTGATTTTTGGGGGAGGAATTTCTTTGGAGGCATTTTTTCTTCTCGCTTCTTGAGTTTTTGCAATTTTTCTTCTTCTTCAATTAGTTTTCTTCTTTTCGCTTCAATAAAATTTCTTCTAAACATTTTAAATTGAATTTTAATGAAAAATAATTGATTTTGAGACCAAAAAAAATAATTTTTTATTCTTAAAAATTCAATTTTCTCACATATTATTTTTTTAATCTTTTTTTTTTCAATTGATTTCTTCCAAGACTTACATTGATTTTTTTTGAATGAAAAATTGATTTTGAGACAAAGAGAATAATTATTTGTTCTTAAAATCCAAATTTTTATTTGATTTTGTAAAAATAAGATTTTTACAATTTTTTAGAGAAAAGATTTTAGATTATTTTTTGTCTATTATTTTTGTGAATCAAAACAAGAAAAATCAATCATGTTCACCTATTCCACCGAATCCAAAATCTGAGGGTAAACATTATAGACTTGATCTCTTAATTTTGTTTTTCTTTTATTTATTTTTGTTCATATTTAATTATTAATCATGTAAATCTTTATATTTATTGTTTATTTATTTATTTTATGTTATCTTAGATATAGATTTGATTTTTTGATCTTTTTCTTCGTTACTTTTTTATTTATTTGATTATTCATTTTCTTTTATTTATCATTATTTATCATCATTATTTTTGATTATTATTGTTATTTTTGATTATTATTATTATTATTATTATTATTATTATTATTATTATCATAATTCATTTTTTATTTGTTTTAATTTATTATTTATTGTTTTATGTGTTTAATTGATTTTCTTTATTTAATTACTAACATTAATTTTATATGTGTTTATTTTTGGCTTCAAATCTTTATTTTTCCTTGTTTGAGCATCCATGCGAATGAAAGAGGAGATCTGAGGATTTTGGTTGATTTACCATTTTCGTGTTATTTGTATTATTTTTCCTTATTTGTCTCTATTTAATTCATTTGTCATGTAATTAGTAATAAAATTATTCATTTTATGCACGCTTAATTAAAAATCACAAAAATATTTATATTAATAAATTGGGTTTTTCTAATAAAATGGGACTAATGTCCTAGTTTTTTCCATCCCAATAAATTGTCACTTTAAAATTATTTTTTTTTAAATATGCATGCGAGGACCAATGTCCTCATTCTTAATAAATAGCCTGTTTTATGTATGATTTACATTGGGGGTTATATTCCGCACCTAGTTTTGTTGTAATTTATTGTATATTTATTTACCTTATTTTAATCTTGCTTTTATTTACTGTTTTTATATGTGATTGATATGCGCTCTAACTTTTGCATTTAAATGTATGAGAAAAAGAATGAAATCTTAAATTCAAAACTCAACTATAATTTAATTAAGATATGAATAGATGGGAAGTCCCGAACCATATCTAGTCTTAGGCTCAACGAGGTTAAAGGACCATCTCAATGTCCTATTGGGATGGGGTCTCCAAAATATCTCTTGTTGCCCAAAATAGGCCCAATTTGCATCATCTTAGGCTTCACGAGATTAGACGGTCCTTTCAATGTTCTATTGGAAGGAGGTGTCCAAAATATCTCTGATTGCCCAAAATAGACACACATGCGCTATCTTAGGCTCAGTGAGGCTAGACGGCCTTTTTCAATATTTTATTGGGTGGCGACTCCAAAACACCTTCTTGTTGCCCAAAATAGATGCCCTTATAATCTTTTGCAAGTCTTGTGAACCTCTCTCGAATATCTTAAAAGCGAGTTTTTGGGGCCTCCTGGGGTTCGACGCGCATCACAGTGGCGACTCTGCTGGGAATCTAGAAATTTTGCTTAGAAACTGTCTTGGTTAATAATATAATTGGGTTTTTTTATAAATTAAAATTCTACCTCTTTTCAAAAAATTGCATTACATCCATGCTAGAGCCTTATAACCATGCTAGTTTGGTCCCTCTTCTTAACCCCGGTGCATTCCTGAGGCACAACCCTACGTTCACTCAATATGGAAAAGTGTTAGGGATAATCACCAGCCCAAGCCTCGTACCTTATTGTATATCAAATAGAGACCCAATCGGTTGTTATGCTCGTGATGAGCTAGACCTGTTGGCAGGGACCATACTTGGGTAGCCCTAAAGTATCACCACCTTTGACCAAATCTCATGTAATGACAATAGATACTTCCACTAGGTGAAATATACCGTAATACCGTGCTTGCTATGTGGGCCATTATATATTGGACAAAATTAGTTAAATTAAATGGTCTTTCCTATCAAAGGCTTTCATGCCCCGGTGGGCCCATCTTAATTTAATTGAAGTGTTTAAATACATAATGGCCAAAAATCCATACTTATGTACATTAGGCAAGAGATGTTATGCTGCCGGTTGTCCATCATGCACCATTCGCGTCCAATGGGTTCCCTGTTAACCCTGGGATAAAGCCTACCTAGGAAAGAGACCAATTGACCTCGTGTCCGAGAGTTAAAAGGTTGGAAGGATATATTAGCTTGCATGTGGTTGTAGATGTTGTATTGCATATTCATGCATTACGTGTCATTCATGCATATAAAAACATAAAGAGACATAAAAGATTAGTTTCCTTCGTATGTGTATATATCCTTTTGTGTACATATTATTTTCACATATACATATCACCCTGTGTATAATTTTTTCTATGCATCACATGTGTCATTGTAATCCCTTGATCTTCCAATCGTTGAGGACCATTCGCATTGCACGATCATGTATTACATGCCATTCATGCATCATTTTAACTCCTTGATTTTTCAGCCATTTTAGACCACTTGCCTAAGTGGTTTTGGGGTTTCGACAGTCACCTAATTAGAAGACCTTCTGTCCGAGGCTGGGACTAGGATCAAGGGCAGTTAATAGAAATTCAAATATTCGAAAATGGCCAATTCTTCACAACAGACTAAAGAGACTCGTGCCCTAATAGCCCAAGAGATAGATGGAAGATTTGAAGAGCTTGAAAAGAGGTTGTTGGCCATGGTTAAGGAAAGAATGGATGCTATGGCGCTCATTCTTTAAGCCCAGTTTATGACGACTGCTCTTAACCGAGTTGAACCTACCACAGTCCGAAAGGCCCGTATAATGACGGTTGTAGTGTGTCCATTTCCTTTTGAGGCTAGAGGCAAGGAGCCACTTGATTCACTAGTTGAGAAAGGAGGAAATAGGAGGCCTACTCTAGAATATAACATTGTGCCTGAAAAGGGTGGAGATCCAGTGAGGACGCATGCTCTGAAAAATGAAAGCTCAAGTATCCACAATAATAGTAAGGGCAATGTTAAGAGGGCAGAAGCACCAACCATGAAAATGAATCAAAGGCATTATTTTAATTTGGGCAGATCCTTGTCTTCGGTTCTTAGGAAGTTAATAAAGGAAGGTAAGCTACAGCCACTACCTGCTAAGCCCGCCAGAAACCAGGGACAACCCAATCATAAGGCGGATCAGTATTGTGCCTTCCATTAGCACACTGGGCACACCATAGACGATTGCAAGACCTTGAGACATGCTATTCAAGATTTGATTAATTTCAAATAGATCTCTGACCTAGAAAGGCGTAAGATAAAGAATAAGACAGATTAAATGCCTAAGTGGGAAAAGAAGACGGTTCCTAAGGATGATAATAAACCATTGGCCACAACATCTGTGCTAGTGAAAGTAGGAAAAAGATAACTATTTAGATGTTCTTTTTATTCTGGAACTATTTGAAAATGACGTTTTTAAGTTCTAGCTTTTATTAAATGAAATGAATGGTTTTGCTTATTTGTGTGATATTTCTCATGATTTCACTATGCATAATCATGACACATTCATATTTGACACTGATTTAATTGATGCCATTACATATAATCTCAAAACTTTGGAAAACCCAAAGAAAATCTTGATAGCATCTAATGAAACTCTTAAAGAGAGATTAAAATTTAAGAAGATAAAAAAATGAAAAAGTCTTTGCCTGGACTTATAAAGACACATCGGGAGATGATCGTGAGGTCGCTAGACACGCTATGACGACAAATCCCAATCATGGACCAATCAAGTAGAAATTCAGAAGAATCAGGCTAGAAGGGGCAGAAAAGGTTAAAAGGAGAGATACGTAAGTAGAAATAGGGCCAAGTTTCTTATCGAAGTGTAATGCCTGACTGGCTTGGTCAACATTGTCCCCAATAGCTAAGAAGAGAAGTGCATATATGTGTGAGCTATCAGGATTTGAACAAAGTTTATCCACAATATATATATATATATATATATATATATATATATATATATATAAAAGAGAAGGAGAAGAATTAATGTGTAGATATGGCTGAAAACTGTTGACATGGGGCAAAGAAAAGTCATCCTTGGGGCAAGCTCTATTCAAATCCCATTGATCTACTCATACCCGTACTTTGCCCTTCTTCTTAAGGACCAAAAGACTGATTCACAAGGTTAAGATGTGTGGATGAGGAAAAACGAAGGTCATGGAAGAAGTTATTGCCGGAATCTGCAGAGCCCATATGGACGATGAAATGCTAGCAAAAAAGATCATGAGATAAGGATTCTATGGACTTACAATGGATACGGATTGCTCGAACTTGGGAAAAAGACATCATAAGGGAAATGTGCCTTACAACTTCCAACGGATATAGGTTCACCATAGTTGTTATCGCCTACTTCACTAAGTGGGTAGAAGCCGAGTCCTTCAAGAAAGTCGATGCTCGGGATATGGATGAGTTCATCAAAAGGGATCTAATGTGTCAATATGGTCTTTTGTACAAGTTGTGTTTAATAATGGGGTGCAGTTTGTGGTTAAAGCTAGGAAAGTGCTCCGAAAGTATGGCACTGAGCATCATAAATCCTCTCCATATCGCCCTAAAGCCAACGGGGCAGTAGAGGTTGCTAACAAGAATGTTTAGAGAAGATCTTGGTCGGTCAAGATGGTTCAAAACTATAAGAATTGGGCAAAGAAATCAACTTTTGCACTTTGGGGCTAGAAGACCACCCACAGAACCTCTGTAGGAGCCATGCCTTATTCCTTGGCATACGGGGCAGAAACATACTGCTGGTTAAGGTAAAGTTCAAATCTTTGAGGATAGTCAGGGAAGTCCAGATTCTAGGAGCCGATTAGGCACAGCAACGGTTGCGGCAGCAATTGAACATGTTAGACGAGAACAAGTTACTGTAATACCCCAAAGTGTACCCTAGTTGGATTATAGTGTCAATTGCATGTTAGGGTGTTAATGAGATTGGATTAAGTGAGTAATTAATGGGCCAAGGGTGTAATTGAAAAAGGAAAAGTTGCCATTAAAGGACAGAATATATGAGAGGGACTGAATGGTTATTTGCCAAAGATCATTTGCTGGATTTTGGTAAGGCTGAGGAGTGGAATCCACGTGTGGCTTCTCCTATGAGACAGCCAACCCTTTTTGCATGCAAATTATGTTTAATGATGAGGCTGAATTGGTAGTGGAATTTGACAGCATTTTCCATTATTTGCTTTCCTCAAAATTCTGTATTCCTTCATCTCTTGAGTTTGAGTTTCTTTTTCTTCTCAATTGAATCTGAAATTTGATTGCATGTGGATTGGTTTGAAGAGTTAAACCAAAAAGGTAAGTAAGCTGATGTTTATATGAGTATCCTTTCTTCTACTCCCTTCCTTTGAGTTGGATTTGGATTGAATCTTGAGTATGGACTAAGAGAGAGATTATGTTTGTATTTTGTGTAAGATTTGGACAAGAGGAAAGCTAAGGGAAAGGAGAAGGTGTAGCTGGAGATTAAGAGTGTCCAGCAACCCATTTTGAGGTTTGGGATATATGTGTTCTTATGTTAATTTTATTTGAGTATATGTGATGGATAGATGATTTTGATGTGTAATTGATGCATGCTTATGTGTTAATTGATAGAGGTGTACTTGAAGTGTACACATGATGTGTGATGAGTACTGAACAAAATCCATGAGCATACTAAGTGAATAAGCATGAAAAGTATGAACCCTAGTGTTAGGGAAAATTCTGCTTATAGCTTATCAGACCTCCGTATAGTAATTCGGGCATAACTGGAGTTTCAGAACTCCAAATTGAGTTTTTGTTGCTTCATTTTAACCATGACTTCTATACCTATAAATTTGGCAGAAATGACTTTGAGCTAATTCTGGCTCTAAGACCCCTAAAAATAGCACAAACAGACGTGTCTCTACCTTGTAGGGTTCACTAGAACAGTCTATATTTTTTAATTCATATCTGATGTTTTACAAATCCAATTGACCTGAAAATTTTCTCATTTGAAAGATAATACATAGAGGAAGAAATGTTATGAAGGGACCTTTGCCTAAAATTGAGTGTAAGACATCTGTCTGGGCTGTACAAAATTGTAGTGTGAAGCAGTCCTGAAGTTTAGCTTATGTTTTGCTTATTTTGGTATGTCACGGTCACAATGAAATTCATTGCCACCGTGACATATGTTTTTAGCAGGCAGAATGCCTATTTGTGGACCTCACGGTCACAACCAATTCATTGCCACCGTGACCCCTCTCTGTTTTGTCTTTTTAGGGTGTTTTTCTTCCCGAAATGCACCCGAACTTCACCACGAGTTCCCATGACTTGTCCGATACATATTTATCATTATAAAATGAGTATCCTAAATATGATAAATTATGCATACTAATATATATATGAGCTATAAGCGTTCTAAGTGTGATGAATTAAGTATGTGAATGCGAATATGCATAGTCTTGAATATGGATGCGTACAACATGAATGTGAAGGTGAATAAGTGTAAATGAGAATGCGTATAACCATGAACGTGCTAATGCATATATATGAGTATATCCATGTGTAAATTAAGTGTGATAAATCATGAATGATGATGCGTATTAACAAGCATATATTTAAAATATCTTGAGCATGGTGAACCATGTATGCAATGATATGCATATAGAGTTACATGTGAATGAGTTTAGAATGACATGTATGTATGTATAGTAAGATATGAAGTAGATTACATGACTAGCATGGGTTTAAGTAAATGTATATGAATGACCATACATGTTTTGATATGGGATAATGGTTATAAGCCTTAGATGCTCATACAAGTGGATAGATAGGCATGCCTATAAAGGGTTAGATGATTTGCAGCTGCTAGATGTTTGACACTGACGGGTGTCTATATGTTTGGCATCGACGGATGTCTAGATGTTGATACTTAAAGTATCTAGATGTTTGGGACTACGGTCTCTAGATGGCTTGAGACTATGGTCTCTAGATGTTTTGGTACCATTACTTGGTATCTACATGTACCCGTATCCACCTATGTTATGACAATGGGCTAAATGTAAGATGTAAAAGTATATGAATTGATGCTAAATGTACAAGAGATGATACTGTTATATGTATAAGAAATGATATCTATATGTACAGGAGATGTATAAATGTTAAAGAGCTATAGTACATGGCTAGAGAAGTATATGGCTATCGTATATCTTAAACGTTTATATGAGCTTACATGTATAGGAGAAGTCACTATTTGTACAAGATATACTATAAGTATGCTTTTATGCTTATATGTAAATAAATGGACATGATATGCAATGACATGATATTATATGTTACATGAGCTGATAATTAGAGTTAGAAGAACATGAACATGATATAGGTTACATGAGATTAGTAGATATGTTATATAGCAGAATGACTATATGTTTGGTATGTTACAAGTATGATAAATGCTTATATCCTTATATGCTTATAGATGATTGGCATATCGTCTAATGATATGCTTGATGAGTATGCTTGTGACTTCATTAGAAGTCTTTTATATGTGATATCCCCACTAAGCGATTTCGCTTAGCACGGGTGTTTTCCCGTGTAGGTTTACAGGTTCGGAGGGTTGCACATCTGCAAGGTCATGGCCACTAGGAGTATATATTGAAGTCTTTTTGTATATGGCATAGTTTTGTATACATGTTCTATCGTTTTGAATATCTTGGCATATGTAAAAGTAAAGCGACTTTTGTATAGGACATGTATATGGCAAAGCAAAGTGTATTTTGTATACAGTATATAAATGTAAAGTAAATGTTATAATGTAAAAGAACAGTTTCATTTTGAATATATAATCGAATATGTGAGTTTGCTTTTTGGCATGTTTTTGTTATGTTAAAGACCATTGTTCCGCTGTATGTGATTGTATGATTTTATCTTCGCTTCCGCATGAGTGTTCTGTATGTGCATGCGTTGTAGCGACTCCGATATCCTCCCAAGGGGTATTGGGGCGCCACAGTTACGAACTTATTATCATAGCCAGATCTATCAGAAAAGACTTGCTCGATCATTTGGAAAGAAAGTTAGAAAGCACCCATTGAAAGAGAGTGATTTAGACTTCAGGAAAATGAGACCAGATGTTCCAAGCATATAGGGTAAATTCGGGCCAACATGGGAAGGCCCATTTGTTCTTAAGAAGTTATTGTCCAAGGGAGTAGCATTCCCGGTCGACAATGATGGAAACAAGTTCGAAGAACCAATCAGCATCAACAGACGCAAGAAGTTCCATGGCTAAAGACCAAAAATCAAAAGAAGAGAATAAAAGCCCTGCAGGTCAAAAACTGAAAAAAGGCGGCCTTGCTAAAAATAGGTGCCTTGTCAGGGTAAAAATCGAAAAAGGCGCCCTGGGCAAAAATTAGAGGCTTGAGAGAAAATGTCCAATCAAGAAAACTCGAGAGGGCTGACTGGAAATAGGAGTTTTGATGCTTTTAAGATCTACTATGAGATTAAATGTAATTTTGCATTTTGAACTTATGTTGAATAGAGATCATGTGTATATAAATTATACTGAAATGTACGCAATTTTGCAGAAAGATAGAAAACAAAGGCAATTCAACTCATGTGTCCATTGTTTTCTAGTTATTTTATAAAAAGAGAAAATTGTTCATTATTGAATGCATCTAATCTAAATAGCTATGCTTTGCTACTGTTTTCGCCGGCCAGATGCCTAAGTCGATGAGCGCTATTATCAACCACGGGGCTGGACCCCCACATCTTGTATGTACTTGTAGAAGCAAAGGGGTAATCTCTGATCAGTGGTATAACAGTCTTTACAAGCGGCTATGTTCGAATGATATTGTACCTAGAGGTAAAAGTCAAAGCTGAAGGATAAAGGATGTCTCACAACATCTTGAATCCCTTCGAACTCTCGAGCACATCGGGCGATAATGTAGAAGATAGCCTTACGAGTCCTAGCACAAGGGAGGAACCAGGGGTGCATGAAGCTGATATCCTCATCTGTTGGCTCGCTTAATCTAGCAGCACCTTTGTCAAGAGATGCAAACGAATACAGCTGCTGCCAGGGAAGGAAATGCCTCAATGGATAAATACTAATCGCCTTAGGAGGTGACCCTAATAGCAGCCCTCACTTCTCTTGAAGCCATATGTGACGCGCACCGAACCTAGCAAAGGCCCTCGTGGCAAGACCCATTTTTAGGGCTCGAGGGATTGGTTCGCGTCTTTTAATCTTGGATGCCATTAGACATCTTGGAATCCCTACCCAATAGAATAATGAGGAGTTCGTCTAGCCTCATGATAGCTTTAGGCACCTTTGAGGTATTTTGGAGTCGCCACCCAATTTACGAGAAATTGGGAAAGCTCATCTAACCTCTATGGTCTAAACCAGAGATGGTGTTCGGAACTTCACTCTTATTTTTGTCTTGGTTAATCATAAATGAGTTTTTAAATTCGTAAAATTCTATCTCTCATCTCACACGGTTAATGCATCCAATTTAAAAGCACATTGCAAGCGTTCAAAATCAGTAAATAAAAGCAGTAAAAGAAAGCGGTAAACACATCAAGCACCAAATTACAAAGGAGAAATTGGGACAGAATACAATCCCAAATGAAAGCTAAATAACATTGCCCCAAAAATAATTAATTACAAGGGCCCACAAGATATATGAACATAAATTTAGAGCAAATAAACAAAGTTAAGTATAAAAAAAATGACATACATAAATCGGGATATTTATTTGGTTCAGGAACATTGGTTCCCTCACGCTCACTTAAAAAGGGATCGAAGAGTTATTTGCATTGTTCGATTGAAAACCGGGATGAGTGGTCCAATTTTTAGAAAATTTAACTCTTCATTTTAATTCATGACATTTTACATTCCTTGCCTAAAATCAAGGACATTGGTCCCAATTTATTAGTGAAAATCCAAATTTGGTTATGAAAATATTTTTGTGATTTTTTATCTTACACGCGTATAAAACAAAATATTTTATTTACAAGCAAACACAAACACAAATAGGGGATAGGAAAGGTCTCACCCAAATGATATGGTCTCCTATGCGTCGTGACCCTTTCGTGTGGTCACGACAATGCTCAAAAAACACACATCACATTTTACCCACATAACAAAAATAACAGTAGAAAAAGTTAGTAATAATTCAAAATTAATCGCATAAAAATAAAAGAGAAATAAGACATAGTCAACAATAATAACATGATAATAATAATAATGCACTAACGACAATAACATCATCATCATCAACAACAACAACAACAACAACAACAACAACAACAACAATAATAATAATAATAATAATAATGATAACAATAAAATGACAATAGCAAAAAAGGAAAAGACAACAGTAAAATACAATAATAATAATAATAATAATAATAATAACAACAACAAATATAATAATAATAGTAATAATAATAATAATAATAACAACAAAATGACAATAATAATAATAATAATAATAATAATAATAATAATAATAATAATAATAATAATAATAATAACAACAACAAAATGACAATAGCAAAATAAATAATGGTAATAATAGCAAAATAAATAATAATGATAACAGTGAGCATAATAATAAGAATAATAATAATAGTAAAAGTAAATGGCAATAACAACAAACAATATTAACATGTAAACGTTAACCCTAATAATAATAATAATAATAATAATAATAATAATAATAATAATAATAATAATATCCACAGTATAAGCCACACTGAAAATAATAGAAACAAATATCTAACGTGGTAATAATAATAATAGCAATAGCAAAGGTAATATCAACAATGGTGATGAGATATTAACAATAATAATAATAAATAAAATGAAATGAGATGAAGAAAACGGATCCAAGAATTTTTACCCTCGGAATTTATAGAATGAAGAAATGATGCCTTAACCTGTCTATCTTGTCGAGTTCGCAATGATAAACACAAAAACTATTTAAGAAAACCTAAGTTTTTAATAAAGAAAACTCAAGAAAATGATTTTTGATGGAAGGACTCAGCTAAAGAAATTAATTTTCTTTGCTTGAATCAATCTAAAACAAAACCCTTTCAAAAGGAAGAAGATTTAAATTCCTAATATTTTTGAAAACCGCTTTGCTTTCATATGCCTCCCTTTTCTCTCTGGGAAGAAAAAGTATTTTCTTCGTTCTAAGGAAGCCAGCCCCCCAAAAAATGAAAACAAAGTCTTCATGTTACTTTCCCTGTCTTCCCAAAATAGAAAAGGACAAAACCTCTTTTTAATCCCATTTTTTCAAAAAACTATAAAAACATGAAAGAAACAGATTTTTCAGTCCCCCTAACTGTATTTTTTGCAGGTGAAAAGCGACAACACAGTGCAACAGGAGGTGCAGGAGGCCGCACGCGGAGGCCCGCATGGAGAGGGCGCGACGTGCGGCCCCCCTCACTTTAGCCTGCAAGTGGAGGGCCGCACGCAAGCTGCGCCCTCGGAAGGCCATGAGCGCATGACGTGCGGCCTCCCCATGGGAGGCCTCACATGCGGCATATGGTCACCACCCCCCCCCCCCTTTTATTTTTTTTTCCAATACCTTTTTCTTTTTTTTTTCCAATTAATTAATTTAATTCCTTTTTTTTAAATATATATCCCTTTTTAATCAAAAGTTTTTTTTTAATATATAAAAATAACACTTCCTACCCTTTTTTATTTTTAATTTTTTTTATAATGTTTATTATATATATTTATTTATCTATTTTTTATTTTAAAAAATGAGGGTCTCGACAAGAAAAATATCATTTTTGATATTTTTGCCTGTGAATAGGCGACGCTTCCAACATTGGGTAATCCTGATCTTGGACCGCCTCGGGGACCCGGTGTCTACAACACACTAAAAAAAGAAAAAAAAAACAGAGGCCGTTAGAGATGAAAACCGTGACTGGCTTTCTAAGCAAAAGGTAGGACAAAGGGTAGGGTGAAAACCTGAAAATAGCTAGTCTGTCCTACAAAAAATGAAATGAATAAAAGCCGCTGGATTGAGTTAGGTCCATTCCAGGCAAAAATTAGGCAAAGAGTTGTGTGAAAATCCCCAAATGACGCATTTCCCACAAAGAAAAAGTAGTGTGAAAATCCACAAGAGACGCATTATCTTTAAAACAATGACTTCAATGCTTGGAGCGATAAGCCGGTATTGCTTTAGATGATCTCCCTTCAGGCTGATAATGCATAATTCAGGACATGAGTTAGAATGTTGGGCGTATGCTCATTGACCGGGGGGCAAAGATGCACACCTGATGGTTCTCTCTAAAAAGTTTACAGGTCAGAGTCTCTAAGCCAAGATGACATTTCTAGATCCTCAGGGAGGCATCATACAATGCGAGCGGCCAAGCTGTATCCTCAACGGATCCCTTAACTACTCAAGACATGGTCTGTCCATTTTTGCATACAATTCTTTAACAAACATCTATATATGACCTTTTACACATGCATGCACAATCTATTGTATATATTCCTGTGCACACAGCTTTGCAGGAAAAGTACAAATGAAGGCCGTACGTGCAAAAGTTAGTCAAGGACAGCTTCAACTCAACATTAACATTCACCCGAGCAAGGCAATCAAGTCAAGATCAAGTCCTTTGAGGAGGCAAATTTTCAAGTCCTCTTAAGAGGCAAATTCCCAAGTCCTCTGAGGAAGCAAATTTTCAAGTCCTCTGAGGAGGCAAATTCTCAAATTCCTTTTAAGAGGCAAATTTCTAAGTCCTCTGAGGAGGCAAATTCTCAAATTCCTCTTAAGAGACAAATTCCCAAGTCCTCTGAGGAGGCAAATCTCAAAGTCCTCTGAAGAGGCAAATTTTCGGTCCTCTGAGGAGGCGAATTTCCCATGTTCTTTGAGAAGCACATTTCCCGCATTTTGTAGTCTTGTCAGCGACTCGGTGCAGTCCTCTGAGGAGGATATTTCCCGCATTTTGTAGTTTATTTAACTGTAACACCCCAAATCGGGCCTAGTTGGATCGGCAAACTAAGTCGGTTAAGTGAAGGGTATTTCGGTAATTTATGCATGAGTAATATGGATAATAAGGATTTATTTGCTAAGAAATTAATTAAATAAATTAAGTCAATGAATTATTATGGTGTGCTTGTACTGTATGGTAGTAGGATGTTTGTGGGCTAAGAGATTTTATTGTGTGGTTTATGAGCATGGTGCCTTAGAGATATTTGCATAAAAGAAATAATTATCAAGTGGATTATGGGTATGGAACTAAAGATGTAGGATATTTTTATGAGAAGTGATTTAGTGTGTGTATGTGTATGGTGACTTGAATTGAGAAGTCAAAGTGAATCATGTGGACATTTGGAAGTGGACAAGTGGAATTGGTAGGTGTGCATTAAGTGTGAAAAGAAAGACAAAGTGAAAGTAAGAGGAGTCCACGTTTTTTTTGCCCTTTCATCTTCCCGATTCTCCATTTCTTTTCCTTTTCTTCCCTTTCTTTGCTTAATCTCTTGGTTTTGAGTGAATTAGAAGTGATTTGGTGGAGCTTGGGAAGTAAGATTGAAGAGGTAAGTTGGGGTTTTTAGGGTTCCTACATTTGAGTTCTTTTTCTTCTTCTAATTTTGTTTAAGTTATGGTTTGAATTAAGAATTCTGGGTTTGTTTGTGCAAGTGATTGGTGATAAGAAGAAGCAAAGTAAAGGAAAAGAGAAGATTAAAGCTTGAAGAGAGAGCAGCTATTGTGCAACAAGAGGTTTGGGAGTTTGATTCCTACCTTTGAGTTTTAATTTGTCTATGCCCTAAATTCTTCTTGGATTATGAATATACATTTGTATATGATTTCCAGTAAATTGAGTGTTTTGATATGAGTCTTATGCATGTATTTGTTTAGATAAATTTATTAGTAATGCATGATGTTGATTAAATTGAAGGTGTGTGAGAATTGGAAGTGAAATACATGACTGGGTAAACTCTGTTCAATTCTCATCTGACCCTTGTACAATGTTTTTGTCTTAAGTAGAGTTTTCGAACTCCAAACCATGTGTTTCTTGAGCCATTAGAACCATTACTTCCATTCCTTTAAAATTATTAGAAATAGCCTTGGGAAAATTCTTGCTCTAAGACCCTGAATTTTTGGATAACACCGTAGTGTCTCTTTTTGTGTCGGGTTGTTTGACCAGTGTAGGTTGTGGAATTCATATCTGGAGTTCTAGATGTCCAATTGACCTGAAACTTGTTCCTTTTGAAATTTAAGACGTAGGGTAACATTTATTAAGAAGACCACTTTTCCTATAAATGAGGTTTAGAGGTCGGTTTTCACGACACTAGTTTGTAGTAAAAAGCAATCTGTTAAGGTAGCTGAGGCGAGCCTCTGTCGCGAGCGCGACTAGGGTCACGACCTCGCGACAGAAAAACATGTTTTGAGCATTTTCTTCTCTATTTTTGAGTCTAGGGTTAACCCGGATCAATCCCGTACCTTTCCCATCAGTTATTATGCATGTTTAGGGTAATTAAATGGCTATATAAGTAATTATCGTTGGGAAAAATTTAGGAGTATGATTAAGATTGGTGATTTAGCTAGTAAATAATAGTAGATATAACTTTGTGAAGGATGAGGATTAATATGTGTTGATCTCATGAGTAACCTAAGCATGATATATCATATGTTTGAATGCATTTAATATGGGTGCGATTGAGATGAATGACGAGTAATGTTGTTATGATAGAGTGTGTGAATGGATATTGTTAGTGGTATGTTTTATCGGAACTCTTGATACGGATGTGGTGTTTATGTTGTCAATGACGTGTGGCTTGCTGGAGATGAGGTAAGTCGACATTTTGATGCTTGGTTTAAGAATTGGGTGTTGTGAAGAGGGAATTTTCTGCAGAATTCTTATAAGGGTTGGAATTCTTGACTCTGTCGCGAGGTCGCGACAGAGCCCGGTGAAAGCAGCCCTCGCACGCGTCTGAATGCTCCGCTGAGCCGTGCAGCAGAGCTTCTGTCGTGAGCGCGACAGAGAGTTCGGTTGCCGAATTTTTGGGTTGGCAGCTCACTGTCGCGAGCGCGATATATGTCGCGAGCGCGACAGCGAGATGCCCTAATTCCCTCGCGAGATCGTGAAGGTTGCCGTGATCGTGACTTGGGCCAAGTTGCCTCTGTCGTGATCGCGACATCCGTTGCGATCGCGACACTCCTGGTTTCCAAATTGAGTTTTCGTTTGTGATGCCAATGTGTGAATTCCGAACTTGTGATGCCTTTAGGTTTATTCTTTGACTATTTTATGAAGTATGTTAATATAATTGAATGTATTATGCATATCTATACTTATGATCTCTCTCTAAGATTATTATGTTATGCTTAAGTGTAAATTGTATGATGCATGATTGACTTTATGAACTTATTCATATGTCTCACCTATTGCTGATTATGTACAATGATATAAATTATGTGATTTGAAATATGATTTGTATGATGCATGACCTGCGAGAGTCAGTCTAGTGGATAGTTAGGCATGCCTAATAGAGTCTGTATGTGTAGCTGCAGCGCTCTTTTGAACGATTTGGACCCTGATCAGGTCCCCGAATGGTTCCTCGCGAACCCTATTATGTGTATGTGTATGGATCTTGTTTAAGGTCCTGTTTTGGGAAATGCTTTTGAAATATGGAAAGTGACATTACTTTGCGATTTGTACCCGTAAGGTACAGTTTGTTACTCGTTATCCACTATTTTGAGTCAGCAGGTATTTCGTTTGCTTTATCTGATATGAACATGAGAATATGATATCCGAATGTGTAAGATTTCGGTCATATGAACCAGTTATGAATATAAGAATGTGATATCAGTATGAATATGATTTTGAGATATGTGAATGTGCTTACAAATCTCCGAGTAGGCTTAATGTAACTCTAACCTGCATAATGTACCTTTGTCCTTATCTGTAAATGATCTTGTATATAGTATGTGTGATTGAAGTCGGTGTGGCATATAATGTTGACACTACATTTCTGTATAGTAATGTGATAAATTAACATGTATACGAATGCGAGTTTGAATTACTGAATACGACGGTTGAAGTAGATGTATATTAATGTGAATATATATTGTTAATTATTAAGACTAAGTATACCGATTCGCATACTTATGAATGTGATCTTGAACTAGCATATGTGACAAATTTTATACGATGCTATATAGTTCCTTATTGTTAGCTATCGTAGTAATTTCGTTATATTAGAATGTGTTTACGTTCTTGGCATGATAATTGGGTATGTTAATCAAATGAGTATATGACCGCAGTTAGGAACATTTGGAATGCGTGGCTATTGTATAAAGCATGTATAGTTATCTGTTAGGACTTTATGCATTCGCTGTTGTGTATGTGTTATAATTTGGCGACCGTTGTGAATGGCCGTCTATATTTTTTGTATATTCTCCCCACTAAGCGTTATCGCTTAGCATGAGCTCTTTTCCCCGTGCAGGTGGCAGGTTTGCTTTTGTTCGAGTCGCGCATCTGCAGAGTTGGCCACATAGAAGCTAGAAGTTTTGTATCTTGTTCAGCTTTTGTAATTTGGGATTTTTGTATATCTGTGTAATATGTATATGTAATAATAGGTAAAGATTCTGATGTAATATTTTAAGCTATGTAAATATTTACACATTTATGTATCTTTCTTATTAGGTTTCTGTTGTATGATTATAAGTATGCATGTGTGTATATTTTCTCTTAGTGTATGTGCCTTGACATAATATGTACGTTCAGCTTCCTCTCTTTAAATTTGAAATTCTTCTGTATTTTTATATACTTTGTATTGCTTCTGTTCGGTAACACACCTACTCGTACGGCTTCCTACTCCCTTGCGGATGGGTTCGCCTACGTATGGGTTGGGGTGTTACATTAACGGCTCGGTGCATTCCTCTGTGGAGGACATTTCTCGTATTTTATAGTCTATTTAACGGCTCGGTGCAGTCCTCTGAGGAGGACATTTCTTGCATTTTATAGTTTATTTATTGGCTTGGTGCAGTCCTTTGAGGAGGACATTTCCCGCATTTTGTAGTCTATTTAACGGCTCGGTGCAGTCCCCTAAGGAGGACATTTTCTGCACTTTGTAGTCTTGCCAGCGACTCGGTGCAGTTCTCTGAGGAGGACATTTCTCGCGTTTTGCGAGTCTGGAGCAGACTCGGTGCATCACCATCTGAGGATGGCCCCCGCACTTTGTAGTCTTGTCAGCGACTCGATGCAGTCCTCTGAGGGGGACATTTCCCTCGTTTTGTAGTCTTGTCAGCGAGTCGGTGCAATCCAGGAGGATGACTCTCACTTTATAGTCTATTTAATGGCTTAGTGATATTCAAGAATAACCACACTTCGTAGTCTTATCAGCGACTCGGTGCGATCTGGAAGGATAACATTCACGATTCAAATCACAACACTGTTCTCCAAGGAGCAGCCGGTTATTCAGGAGGCCGCCTCAGGTACGCATCTCTTTCTTTCTCTGAATTTTGGCTCACCGAGGCACTAGTCTCTCTAAAATTGGGGGCAACTGTAGACACCGGGTCCCGATGCAGTCTAGATCAGGGTTACCTGATGATGAAATTAGATGTCTGTTTACAGGAAAAAATGTTGGAAGTAATGGCTTTCTTGTTAAAATTTGTATTTTTTAAAAAATAAAAGAAAATATAGAAAAATAAAAAAATAGAATAAAATGAATTTGAAAATTATAGTGTTTTAGCTAAAATTTGTATTTTTAAAAGTTTTGAAAAAAAAAAAATCGGTCTTCAGCGAGCGTCGCCAGCGCCCAGCTCGAAGCGCGGGCGTCCCTCGCCCTCAGCGCGCGCACACCGACGGGCGTCGCTCGGCCCTATTGCGCGCCCAATGTCCCCTCGACGTCCCCATGAGCGTTTTTAGCCAAATTTATGTTTTTCTTCTATTTTTTTGTAGAATTTAATTTTTAAAATCTTTTTGTCTTCTAACTTTTCAAATCCTTCAGTTTTTTTTTTGTGTTAATGAGAATTAAATTGATTTAATTTTTTAACAAAAAATCTGATTTTTGGGGGAGGAATTTCTTTGGAGGTATTTTTTCTTCTCACTTTTTGAGTTTTTGCAATTTTTCTTCTTCTTCAATATTTTTTTTTCTTTTTGCTTCAATAAAAATTTTTATAAACATTTTAAATTGAATTTTATTGAGGAATAATTGATTTTGAAACAAAGAAAACAATTCTTTGTTCTTAAAAATCCAATTTTCTCACTTGTTATTTTTTTAATCTTTTTTTTCAATTGATTTCTACCAAGACTTACATTGATTTTTTTGAATGAAAAATTGATTTTGAGACAAATAGAATAATTCTTTATTCTTGAAATCCAAATTTTTATTTGATTTCGTAAAAATAAGATTTTTATAATTTTTTAGAGAAAAGTTTTTAGATTATCTGTTATCTATTATTTTGTGAATAAAAACAAGGAAAATCAATTATATTCACCTATTCTACCGAATCCAAAATCTGAGGGTAAATATTGTAGGCTCGATCTCTTAATTTTGTTTTTCTTTTATTTATTTTTATTCATATTTAATTAGTAATCATGTAGATTTTTATATTTATTGTTTATTTATTTATTTTATGTTATCTTAGATATAGATTTGATTTTTTGATCTTTTTCTTTGTTACTTTTTTATTTATTTGATTATTCATTTTCTTGTAATTATCATCATTATTTATTTATTTTATTATTATTATTATTATTATTATTATTATTATTATTATAATTCATTTTTTATTTGTTTTGATTTATTATTTATTGTTTTATGTGTTTAATTGATTTTCTTGATTTAATTACTAACATTAATTTATTTGTGCTTGTTTTTGGCTTCAAATCTTTATTTTTCCTTGTTTGAGTATTCATGCGAATGAAGGAGGAGATCCGGGAATTTTGGTTGATTTACCATTTTTGTTTTATTTGTATTATTTTTCCTTATTTGCTTTATTTAATTCATTTATCATGTAATTAGTAATAAAATTATTCATTTTATGCATGCTTAATTAAAAATCACAAAAATATTTATATTAATAAATTGGTTTTTTCTAATAAAATGGAACCAATATCCTAGTTTTTTCCATCCCAATAAATTGTCACTTTAAAATTATTTTTTTTAAATATGCACGCGAGAACCAATATTTTCATCCTTAATAAATAGCTCATTTTATGTATGATTTACATTTCATTTACATTGGGGGTTGTATTCTGCCCCTAAATTTGTTGTAATTTATTGTATTTTTATTTATCTTATTTTAATCTTGCTTTTATTTAACGTTTTTATATGTGATTGATATGCGCTCTAACTTTTGCATTTAAATGTATGAGAAAAGGAATAAAATCTTAAATTCAAAACTCAACTATAATTTAATCAAGGTATAAATAAATGGAAAGTCCCGAACCATCTCTGGTCTTAGGCTCAACGAGATTAGAAGACCATCTCAATGTCCTATTGGGATGAGGTCTCCAAAATATTTCTTGTTGCCCAAAATAGGCCCAATATGCATCGTCTTAGGCTTCATGAGATTAGACGATCCTTCCAATGTTCTATTTGAAGGAGGTGTCCAAAATATCTTTGATTGCCCAAAATAGACACACATGCGCTGTCTTATACTCAGTGAGGCTAGACGATATTTTCCAATATTTTATTGGGTGGCGACTCTAAAATACCTGCTTGTTGCCCAAAATAGATGCCCTTACAATCTTTTGCAAGTCTTGTGAAACTCTCTCAAATACCCTAAAAGCAGGTTTTTGGGGCCTCCTGGGGTTCGGCGCACGTTACAGTATGGTTTAAATTTTAATACATGATTATGTAGTTTTATGAACTAAAAATGGATTAAAAGGGAAAGATTACACATAGGAAGAGGTCAAAATCAATTTTTTTTTTCCAAAAAGCTTTAAATCATTTTTTAATGATTATGGGAATTTATGACCTCACGAGCATGCATGATGAACTCATGGGCGTGAGTCACACGTTTCCCAGAATCGCACTTTCTTCTTCATTTTCTTTATTGTCTTTTTAATTTTATTTATTTATTTATTTATTAATTTGTTTCATTTTAATTTTATTTTAATTTATTAATTTTATTTCATCTTTTTATTTGATTACTTATTTTATTGGCCTTCTATTTATTGTTTATATTTATGAAGTAGATTTTATTGATGTATATTTAGATGTATGAATTAGGCTTTATTTTTATTCTATTTATTTTGTGTATTTGTTTTATTTTAAGTTGTTTTGTTTTCGATTATGTAATATTTTTGTTTATTTATCTTTGTAAAAATCATATTTATTCATTTTCCGCTTTAATTGATTTATTCGATTAAAAGCTCACTTAAAGGTTTTTGTACTTAATTCATTAATTGGTGTTTTATTAGCCAAAACTATTTTGTGTTTTATTAAAACTCACAATAAAAGGCTTTTTCTTAATAGGATCAATGCCCTAGCCCTATTTACCATAAGAGGATCAATATCCTCAAAATTAATGAATTGGCCAGCTGGAATGTATAACATTTATTTTAAATGCTTGATGTGAAT
Source organism: Excoecaria cochinchinensis (assembly GCA_947683425.1). Taxonomy (NCBI): domain Eukaryota; kingdom Viridiplantae; phylum Streptophyta; class Magnoliopsida; order Malpighiales; family Euphorbiaceae; genus Excoecaria; species Excoecaria cochinchinensis. The sequence goes on along the minus strand of CANTUQ010000127.1, from coordinate 12,566,722 downwards.
AAAGGCTTTCATGCCTCGTGTATGTAAGGCCCCAATGTATACCTTAGTTGTCTATGGCATAATTACGGTATACTTATGGTCAAATGCAAGTAAATGAGAGACAAAGTGTGTTAGGGGCATAATCGGTATTTAGTTATAAGCCAATGGTAAAATGGTAAATGCACCTATTAACTAAATTGCATGGAACTAAGAATTGAGTAGGTTAATATATGAAATAGAATAAATGATGAGGTAAATGTAAGAAATTATAAAAGATTGGGACTAAAGTGTAAAGTCAAGGGAGTGGCCAATCATATGTTGACACTTATGTTGACACATACATTAAGTATAAAAACATGAAGAAAGTTGAAGCATTTTGTTTTGGCCTATTAAATCCATAGAGGCCCGCCATTTTGGGGTTAGAGACCCTCATTTCCTGTGCTAATCTTAGCCATTTTCCTCTCATACATTCCATGCTAAGTCCTACCAAAAATCTGCTCAAGGTAGTTTGCAAGTAAAAGATTCCTTCTAGTACTTGTGTGTATTGATTAGAAGAAAAAAGTGGAACTCAAGGTAAAGGCAAAGAGAAAGAAGGTGATAAAAGGGCAAAGTGAAGCTTGGAAAGAATAGAAGAAAAGGTTAGGGATTTGTGTGTTTTACATGAATTTAATTGATAAAATGTTATTTTGATGTGTATATGGATATGTTGTGTGAAATTGAGTTGAATTGTATTGATGAATGATGTGGAATTGATTGATTTGGGAAGATAGAATTTTAAAGGGAAATTCTGTCAAAATTCCATCAGACCTTTAGGAATTATTTTAGGAATAAGTTGCGGTATACAACTCCAAATTGTATGATTTTATTTTATTTGGAAAAATAAGACAAATATCTGATAGAAATAGCCAATAGCTAATTCTGGCTTTAAGATGCTCAAAATTGAGCTCAAACTTGACTCAAGGATTCTACTGCCCCAACGAGAGCAGTCCGGATTCTTTAGGTCATATCTAAAGTTATAGTGATCTAAATGACCTAAAATTTATGCCATTAGAAATATTACATCTTGGGTAACATTTGTTAAGAAGACCACTTTGGCACTTTTGGCTTCTGTCATGAGTAGTGACATGGGGCATGACTCATGACAACCTTTCCCTTTTCTTTTGATTTCTTTTCACTTGTTTATCCCATATATGCAATTCCTCAATTTAAGATTTGTAATTGTAATTCCTCAATTTAAGCTTTGTAATTGTACTTTAATATATTATAATATAATGAATGGGAATCTATGAAACGTGAGAATGAAATGGGAATCATGGTTAATTGTATTATAAAATATTATAATATTAGTTATAACATATATATATATATATATATATATATATATATGGAAATATGCATTTAGATGAAATATATGGAACCAAATGTTATTTTATTTAATAATATTATTCACTACAAGAAAATGTGAAAATAGTAACGGAAAAATAGCAATAGAATTAATTCTGTTGCTAAATTAGCAATGGAAATATGTTTCCGTCGCTAAATAGCAACGAAAATAAGTTTCCGTTGCTAAAATTGGTTGAATTTTGAAGATTTAGCAACGAAAATATATTTGGTTATATTCCGTTACTTAAAGTTGAGGGAATTTTTAGTGCCAAAATTTAGCAACGGAATTATTATACCGTTTCTAAATAATGCGCCAACACATGGGGGAAAAAATTTTGGAACAAAAAATAGCAACGGAATATAGTTTTCGTTGCTAATTTAGCAACGGAGGATAATTTCAGTTGCTATTTTTAGCAACGGATAAGAAATTTCGTGGCTATTTAGCAACGGAATATAGATTTCGTTGCTATTTAGCAACGAAATATAGTTTCCGTTGTTATGTAGCAACGAAAATTATATTCCGTTGTTATCAATTTCTAAATATTCAGGCTGAAAAAATTGGGTTCTAAAATAGCAACAGAATATATTTTCCGTTGTTATTTAGCAACGGAATAGAGTTTCCGTTGCTATTTAGCTACGAAAATTATATTTCGCTGCTATCAATTTCTAAATATTCAGGCTAAAAAAATTGGGTTTTAAAATAACAAAGGAAAATTTATTCCGTTGCTAAATAGTGTTTCCGTTGCTAAATAGCAACGGAATATAGTTTTCGTTGCTATTTAGCAATAGAAATTATATTTTGTTGCTATCAATTTCAAAATATTCAGGCTAGGAAAATTGGGTTCTAAAATAGCAACGAAAAATTTATTTCGTTGCTATTATTTCCGTTGCTATTTAGCAACGAAAATTATATTCCGTTGCTATTTTTTTTGCCCTAGGTATAAATACTTCCCGTTAATTCTCCCTCTGCCTCGCCCTCTGTCCCTTTGCCTCGCACTCTCTGTCTCTCTGTCCCTCTCCCTTCAAATGCCCAGCAGGCAAGCTTTATTGCTCTGTGCCTCTCTCCAAGTAACAGAACACCATGATTTGTCGTTGTTACTTTTGCAGGAGCGTCTTCTTGGAGCTGTATTGGGGAGTGCTTTTGTGGGATTTATTATTTTTGAGCAAAGGAAACGAATTTATGAATCAATTTCTGTCTATCCTTCTCAATCGGATGCTCAATCGCAGGCTAATCTTCTTCTATTTCCCTTTTCTGCTTAATTTTTTCCCCTGAAACCCTAAAATTTAGTGCTTCTCGTTGTTAGATACCTCATTCTTTTCTTTTTTAGCTGAAGATGTTTGTGTTTGTGAGAACATATTTACCACTGTTCCTATTTGCTTTGTGTTTGATTCAAACTTCAATTTTCAAGGTTGTTCTTGAAAAATAGTGTATTGATCTCGATCAAGATTTGAAATCATAGCTTTAAATAAGTATGAAGGGATTGTTTGTTTGCTTCCATCGTCATTTTGATAAGCAGATTTTCTATTTCAACTCAGCAAATGAATACGGGAACAATTGAATATGTCTGGCTGAATAATTCCTTATATTACACTGGACCCTTTGATCTTCTTCTTGTAGTTATTTCTTGATACTGGATTTGTTACTGTCAGGTTCTTGTTATTTAATTTGTGAAATAATATGTCATCTGAAGCTTAATCATCCATCAAGAGCATTTGCTGAAGGTATGCTTTTTATCCCCCTTCTTTTTTTGTTTCCTTTTAATTTGATATAAACTGTAATTGAATCCTGAAATTTTGATATCATTCCAAGTTTTATTTTTTCTATGCTCATGGTTTTTGCTTTATCCTATGTTTTCAAGGTGTGAATAGTTATGCAATGTTCCTTGTATTAAGTTCTAGTTCAGTTCTCTGTCATGATCATTATCTACCATTACTTTTCTCAAGGTGCCTCAAGATGTTGTGGCAACTGGTGGGAAGTGTTTTCTTTTGAAATGGGTAACGGGTGAGTTGCACTTATTTTTAACTTTTTCTTTAATTTTTTTCCCATCAGATTTATTTGTTTCATCTAGTAATGATTCTAAATTTTGAAATTCTCTTTGTAAAGTTTAAGCATTTGCATTGGTCACATTATAATTGGATGTTCCAATATGATCTCGCTTTGACATGAAGCAGGAGTATTATGATTTTTATGAAAGTTCAATTTGCGGGTAGAGATGTTTGTGCCTTGTTTTGAGATAAATGTCAACATATTTGAATTCAATTAAATAATAGTTGTGCAATCATATGGCTTAAAACAAACATTAAAACTTATTATCACGTTCTTGAATATTTAGAAGTAGCTAAATGAAAGATGTGGTTTGCATTCATGCATTCCTTGTTTGATATTCTCCATATCAAGTGCGTATGTGTATATTCTCCATTATCATATAATTTGCAATTTAATTTGGTTATAACCTCTTAAGCAATATTTTGTGGGTTTCAGTTTAGCCATTAACAGCTTGTGTATGAATGTTGTTAGACTAGGATGGAGCATTAATTTTTGGACCAAGCAACTGGAAGAAAAAAGGAAAAAAGGAAAAAAAATGGGTTGCTTCAAGATAGATCAAAATGATGCTTAATCATCCACCTGTAAGTTGTGGTTATTTCTGTGCCATTTTTTTTACCTGTCAATTTATTGGGCATTACTTCCTATGTAATTGCACAAATTCTTGTAATTTGTTGTCCCTTTGGTGCTTCCTGGATATATATATATATATATATATATATTAAAATAAATCCTCGGCTATTTTTGTTGCTACAAGTCACATTTTATAGATTAATCTTTCCTATTTACTTTATATGCTGAAAATGGGACAAACATTGAGAGAATCTGTTTATATTTGAATAGGTACTCAATTAATTGGATCAGTGTCTATCACTGCTGTGGAACTCATCGCTGCAGGCTTAACTGCATGCTTATAGAAGAATGCAAATATTTGTAATTATGATTTGTCCTTTTAGGCGGTGAAGAGAGTGTCCAAAGTCACATTTTTATTCTTTTAAACCAAAGGAATATTTATATATGTATATTTTTGGCACAATTGTAATTGACACTTATCTATTTATGAAATGCTAAGTTATATATTGTCCCAGTTATATTATCAAAAAGATTTTTTGTTTTGAATTTTATTATGAATTTGGATTATATTTATTTACAAATAAAAAATTTGATTAAAATTTTACAATTTCTGATGTTAAAAATATTCGTTGCTAAATTTAGCAATGGAATTTAAATTCTGTTGCTAAATTTAACAATCGAATTTAAATTTCGTTGCTAAAATTAGCAACGGAATTTAAATTCCGTTGGAAAGAGAATTCCGTTGCTAAATTTAGCAACCGAATTTAAATTCCGTTGCTAAATTTAGCAACCGTCAAATTTGCAACCGAATTTTCTGTTGCTAATTTTGATTAGCAACGGAAATTCAACAAATTCGGTTGCTAATTTCCGTTTCTATTTGATAATTTTCTTGTAGTGATTTATGGAATGTACATGATTAAATAATTGAATGAATTTACCCATGACATGGAAATTGAAATAAATGTTACCCATTTGAATTTAATTGTGAACAAAAAGTGAATTTATATGAAATAAATTAGTCGCCTGCTTGTGTTCGGGTTGTAAATAGATAGGCATGCCTATAGAGACCATAAATACTATAGCCTACTGTCCTGTTCTATTGGCCTCATTTGGGACATTACTTTGGTCCGTTTGGGTCACATTCTGTTACATAAATATAAATAATTAATTAAAATGGAATTGTACCTACGGATACCTACTATTCTGTATTCCCGTTATCCATTTCCTTAAGCATTGCAGGCTCTTTGAATGTCTGTTATATGTATTAAATAAACTCTAAGGATGATAAGTTCTTGAGAATTTGTAATGTGTTTGTTAAGTATTATGTATTTGTAGACACCGGGTCCCGAGGCAGCCTATATCAGGATTACCCAATGATCAAATTAATTGTGCCTGTTTATAGGCAAAAATGAAAGTTGAAAATGATAATTTTCTTGTCAAATTGATTTATTAAAAATAAATAAAAATATATTTTAAAAAATTATTTTAAGAAAAAAAGTGAGTTTTGAAATTATAGTGTTTTAGCAAAAATTTTAAAAATAATAACAATAAAAAAAAAATTCAGGCATCGGCAGCGTGGGATGCTCACGCGTGGCGCGTAGCGCGCCCTTGCCCGCACGCCTCGCGATCGAGCGGCGTCGCCCTTAGGGCGCCGCTGCGCGCCGGGTGTCGGTCGCCCATGCCGCGCACCCGTCGCCCCTCCAGCAGCCCTTTGGGCGTTTTTGGCCAAAAATTCATGTTTTTTCTTCATTGTTTTTTGTAGAATTTAATTTTAAAACCTTTTGTCTTCTAAACCCTTCAAATTATTCAGTTTTTGGGTTTAATGGAAGTTAAATTAATTAAATTTTTTATTAAAAATTAATTTATTTAGAGGTATAAAATGATTTTTTTGGAAGAGAATTGGGTGGATTTTTCTTAAAAAAAAATTATTTTCTCTCTTGTTCTTTTTTCTTCTTCTTCAAGAACAAGTTCCCCAAGTATTTTTAATTTTTTCTTAAGTTAATTCTTGAGACAAAGAAAATAATTATTTGTTCTTGTGAATTTTCTTACTTCTTTTTTTACAATTTTTTACATGAGACAATTAAATTAATTATTTATTTTTGGAATAAAATTTTGTTATATATTTTATTTTTCTAAATCAAGACAAGGAAAATTGATCATCTAACTTCATTCATGAAATCAAAATTTGAGAGTAAATATTCTAGACTCAATTTTTAATTTAATTTTTGTTATAATTTTTTTGTTTATAATTAATTAGCAAACATGTAGATTTTTGATCTATTATTTTATTTTATTTATGTTCATGTGATTTATTCATAGATTTAATATTTTAGCACATTTTATTTTATTCTTGTATATTTATTTGATTGTTCATCTTTTATTGTTATTTTTATTATTATTATTATTATTATTATTATTATTATTATTATTATTATTATTATTATTATTATTATTATTATTATTATTATTATTATTTAACATGCTTTAACATGTTTTGTCTATTTTATTTCTTTTTATTTTTCCTTACTTGATTGTTCATCTTTTTTATTGTTATTGTTTATCATTATTATTGTTATTGTTAATATCATTATTACTTTTATTTTATTATTATTATTATTATTATTATTGGGCGCAACAGCAATTACTGCAGTCGGACATGTTAGACAAGAACAGGTCACGGGCTTATTATCACCATCGGATCTATCAGAAAAGACTTGCTTGATCATTTGGGAAGAAAGTTGGAAAACACTCACTGAAAGAGAGAGATTTAGTCTCCAGGCAAATGAGACCAGATGTTCCGGGCATACGAGGTAAATTCAAGCTAACATGGGGAAGCCCATTTGTTCTGAAAATGCTATTGTCCAAGGAAGCAGCGATTTCGATAGACAGTGATGGGAACGAGTTCGAAGAACCAGTCAGTATCGACAGACTCAAGAGGTTCCATGGCTAAAGACTAAAAATCAAAAGAAGAGAATAAATTCCCCGCTGATTAAAAAAAAAAAAGGCAGCCTTGCTAAAAATGGGTGCCTCGTCAGGATGAAAACCGAAAAAAGGCATCCCGGGCAAAAATTAGAGGCTTGAGAGAAAATGTTCAATCAAGAAAATCCAAGAGGGCTGATTGAAAACAGGAGTTTTAATGCTCTCAAGATCCATTTTGAGATTAAATGTAATTTTGCATTTTGAATCTATGTTTAATAATGATCATGTATAGAGAAATCATACTGAAATGTACACAATTTTGCAAGAAATATATAAAACAAAGGCAATTAGACTCATATGTTCATTATCTTATTGTTCTTTTATAAAAAGAAAAGCATCATTCATTATTGAATGCATCTAATCTAAATAACTATGCTCTGCTACTGCTTTCACCGGCCAGATGTCTAGGTCAATGGGCCTTGTTATCAACCGTGGGACTGGGCCCTCACATCTTATATGCACTTGTAGAAGCAAAGGGGCAATCTTCGATCAGTGATATAACAGTCTTTGTAGGCAACTATATCCGAATGATATGGTACCTGGAGGTAAAGTTAAAGATGCAGGACCACCTTGAAAGGATAGAGGATGCCTCACAACATCTTGAATCCCTTCGAATTGTCGAACATAGCTGGTGGTAAGGTAGAAGGTAGCCTCACGAATCCCATACAACTGGGCATATCCTAAAAAACCATCCAGAGTCACAGCATGAGGGAGGAACTAGGGGTACATGAGGCTGATATCCTCAATCGCTGCCTCACTCAATCTAGTAGCACTTTCGTTGAGAGATGCACACGAATACAACCGCTGCCGAGGAAGGAAATGCCTCAATGGATAATTACTGATTGCCCTAGGGGGTGACCCTGACAGTAGCTTCATCTTTTTCTAATAGCCCCACCTGAAGGATAAAAAAAAAAGAGAGAAAAAAGGCTGTTAGAGATGAAAACCGTGACTGGCTCTCTAAGCAAAAGTTAGGCCAAAGGGCAGGGTGAAAACCTAAAGGCAGGTAGTCTGCCCTACAAAAAATGAAATAAATAAAAGCTGCCGGATTGGGTTGGATCCATTTTAGGCAAACATTAGGAAAAAGGTTATCTGAAAATCCCTAAAGGGATGCATTTTCCACAAAGAAAAGCTAGTGTGAAAATCCACAAGGGACGCACTACCTTTAAAACAATGACTTCCGATGCCTGGAGCGACAAAGCGACATTACTTCGGATGATCTTCCTTCAGTCAGCTAATGCATAATTCAGGACATGAGTCAGGATCCAAGATGTATGCTCATTGACCGGGGGGCAAAGATGCACACCGGAGGGTTCTCTCTAAAAAGTTTACGGGTCAGAGTCCCTAAGCCAAGATGATACTTCTAGATCCTCAGGGGGCATCATACAATGCGAGCGGCCAAACCATATCCTCAACGGACCCCTAATCACCTAGGACGTGGTCTATCCATTTTTGCATGCATTTCATACCATTCTTTAGCAACCATCTGCTCATTGCCTTTTACACATGCATGCACAATCTCTTGTGTATATTTCTGTGCACATAACTTTGCAGGAAAGGTCCAAATGAAGGCTACACACACAAAAGCCAGTCAAGGATAGTTTCAACTCAACGTTAACATTCACCCGACCAAGATGAAGTCTACTCAGATTCTTTCTTTTGATTCATCTTAAAAGGCAAATCTCTATTTCCTGCACTTTTGTAGTCTTGTCAGCGACTCGGTGCAGTCCTCTGAGGAGGATATTTCCTACACTTTTTGTAGTCTTGGCAGCGACTCGGTGCAGTCCTCTGAGGAGGATATTTCCTGCACTTTTTGTAGTCTTGTCAGCGACTCGGTGCAGTTCTCTCAGTAGGACATTTTCTGCACTTTTTGTAGTCTGGTCAGCGATTCGGTGTAGTCCTCTGAGGAGGACATTTCCTAAACTTTTTGTAGTCTGGTCAGTGACTCGGTGCAGTCCTCTAAGGAGGACATTTCCTGCACTTTTTTAGTCTTGTCAGCGACTCGATACAGTCCTCTGAGGAGGACATTTTCTGCACTTTTTGTAGTCTTGTCAGCGACTCGGTGCAATTGCTTTGTAGCCTGTATAACGGCTCGGTGATATTCAACCCCTGCACTTTGTAGCCTTGTCAGTGACTCGGTGCAGTCCTCTGAGGAAGGCATTTCCCGCATTTTGTAGTGTTGTCAGCGACTCGGCGCATTGCCATCTAAGGATGGCACCCTTGCACTTTGTAGTCTTGTCAGCCACTTGGTGCAGGCCTCTGAGGAGGGCATTTTCCGTGTTTTGTAGTCTTGTCAGCGACTCGACACATCGCCATCTGAGGATGGCACCCTTGCACTTTGTAGTCTTGTCAGCGACTCGGTGCAGTCTTCTGAGGAGGGCATTTCCCACATTTTGTAGTCTTGTTAGCGACTCGACGCATTGCCATATGAGGATGGCACCCTCGTACTTTGTAGTCTTATCAGCGACTCGGTGCAGTCCTCTGAGGGGGATATTTTCCACATTTTGTAATCTTTTTAGTGACTCCGCGCATCGCCATCTGAGGATGGCACCCCTGCACTTTGTAGTCTTGTCAGCGACTTGGTGCAATTGCTTTGTAGCCTATCTAACGGCTTAGTGATATTCAAGAATGACCGCACTTCGTAGTCTTGTCAGCGACTCGATACAATTTGGAGGAATAACATTCGCAATTTAAATCACAGCACTGTTCTCCAGGGAGCAGCTGGAAGAAGACCGCCTCAGGTACGCGTTTCTTTTCCTTTTCTGAATTTTGGCTCACTTAGGCACCTATACACTAGCTTCCCCAAAATTGGGGGCAACTGTAGACACCGGGTTCCGAGGCAGCCTAGATCAGTCTTACCCAATGATGAAATTAATTGTGCCTGTTTATAGGCAAAAATGAAAGTTGGAAGTGATGATTTTCTTGTCAAATTGATTTATTAAAAATAAATAAAAATGTATTTTAAAAAATTATTTTAAGAAAAAAATTGCACCGAGTTTTGTACATTTGAGCCATTTGGGCTTTGGGCATAGGCCATACGCGTACCAAGTCCACTCTAGCTCCTAAAACCCATTAATTAGCTTAACTAGAATCTGTAATTTTAATTTAAATTAACTCTTGGGCGCACCAAGTCATTTACCAATTTAAATCAAGCCCTCAAACTCTATTAAACCCATTAACAAGTTTTAGCTTAATAATTTCAATCCAATTGATTTAGGGCCCATTTTAATTGATCAAATTAATTAAGAATACTTTAATACATCTTATGTATCTAATTATTAAGATCAAATTTCATTCGAATTAAGAAATAATCAAGAATACACGAAAAATATAGTTTACTGAACTTTTCAATAAAACTAGTTTTTATTCAAAAATTAACCAATTTTGATTCAATTTGATCCTATGGTTTAATATCACATATTAAAAATATAAATCATCATCAAAATAATTTTTACATGGATCTAAATGTGAATTAAATTAGAACAGCCCATTTTTAGCTTTTCTTATGCGAAGAAGAACAGTCTTCTGTGCAAAGAACTTTTCTCTGTAAATTTTTTTTTTATTTTTTTTCCTTTTTTATATTTTAATCATACAAGTACAAAAATTATTATTTCTTAATCTAACATTCATGAACATCAAAATTAAATTTTTAAAATTCATAAAATTAAATAACTCATAAATGGAAAGACATTTCGCAAAATAAATAAAATATAATTTCATGGAAAAACCTAGGCTCTGATACCATATTGGTAATTACTATTGTTACATGCATGTCATACATAAGGGAAAATTTAAATTTTAGCCATATAATTTAGAATCTTGCCATGAAATTACATATGTTATCTAATTAGTTAGAAAATTACTCATTGATTTTTGTTGAGCAATTTATTTTCCTTTTCACTAGGTTGTTGCAAACTACAGTGTCCAATGAAGAACACATTTAATGATCATCCATGCCAAAGAAGAGTTGAATAAACCAAGACTAGATCAACAGAGGTAGCCAAAATTCTCTATGAACTAGTGAGAGAATTTGGCTAGGAGAATGAGAGAATGAGAAAAAGTCTGATTCTTATATTGTTCAGTTCAACTCTTACATAACTTCTGCTTTTATACTCCAAGTTAAAAGTATAACTCTAGTAGGATAACAACTATAAAAGGGCTGGACAATTAACTCATAATTGAATCTTAATTAATTAATTAAATTGGCTTAATTAAATCTAGTTCAGGCCTATTCAGAATGGGCCCTGCACAGAAACCCTAACATTAGGCCTTTCTATGCAGACTTAAATTTAATTACCCAAATGGATTCCAAATCCAACCAAATTAAATATGTAAGATCTATAACACTTATGGATCATATTTAATTTAATTTAACCCAAGAATTATGCCATTAAGGCCTTTTGTATGTCTTTTGCATAGAAGCCACTTCTAGTGGGCTTTTACGCAAATGACTTTCATTCTGGGCCTATTTTTAATTTTCCAATTGATTCAATATTATTATTTTAGTCTTATAACATTTATAGTCTAATAATATTTTATTTTGGATCAAAATGGACCAGTCTGGCCTATTATTTTCGACCATACGTGATGCGGAACCTAATAGCTATTAAGCTACAAATCCACACATACAACTCGGATGGCAAATTAAAGTTTAGCCTTGGGGTTCCACATCAATATTTAAAAAGCTCTACGGACTTTTCTACGCATGCACAATTAATTAAAATCTTTTAATTGATTATTCCTCTCTTTATTTTCCATATCCATAATAATGTCAAACATTATTATATCTGTCTTTTTACTATTTAACCTTTTTAACCTTGACTTTGGTCAATAAATCAGATTTTATGCCCTTGAAAGGTAGGTATCTCTATACCAATTGTGTCTCTACACAACTATTGGATCATTGAATTAGCAACTCTTGATGCATGCATATCATATATGCACTTTCCAATTTTGTCTCTAGGTCCACTAGCCTTGACTTTGGTCAATAAGCTAATGGGCTAGTTAAGATGGCCTATTATTTGGATTCAAACATATTTGATATATTGTTAACTTGACTTTGGTTAACAACCCATATAATAAAAGACTGTGGTTCTCTTCCAATAAATGGAAGGCTTATAGACCTTAGTATTATTTCGATTGATTTTATTAATTTGGTCTCATCATACATGGTTGGCATACATTAGTACGTTTCTTATATCTATCGCATAAAAATAGGTATACAATTACGGTATAGTGATGGACTTTTCTACATTGACCGCCTCAAGCCAAAAGGGAGTTCAAAAGGTCAAACCTAGGTAATATGCATGATTATATGAAGATGGAATGATACAATATCTTCAATCTTCATTCGACCCCTTTTTTCTCCATTGTTTGTGGTCTTATGGTTACATGCATCACATACATAAGCGAAAATTAAAATTTTTAACCATACTAATTAAGAACTTACCATGAAATTATATGAGCTATCTAATTGTTAGGAAAATCACTAGTTGAGTTTTGTTAAATAGTTAATTTTATTTCGCACTGGGTTGTCGTAAACCACAGTGTCCAATGATGAACACCTCCAATGATCATTCACACCTGAGAAAGGATGAATTAACCAACAAATTGAAAGAATACAGCCAGCCAAAATTCACCGTAAACTAGTGAGTGAATTCGACTAAGAGGGAGAAAATGAGAGGAAGTCTGATTCTTTTATTGTTTAGTTCAACTCCCACTAAACTACTGCTTTTATACTCCAAGTTAAAGGCATAAATCTAGTAGAATTAACCTCTAAAAGGGTTGGAGAATTAACTCTTAATTAATTAATTAATTAAATTGGCTTCATTAAATATAGTTCGGGCCTATTCAAAATGGGCCATATGCAGAAGGTTTAACACTGGGCCTTTTTATGAGGACTACCCAAATAGATTCTAAATCCAACCAAATTAAATATGTATGGTCCATAACACTTATAGATCATATTTAATTTAACTTGGCCGAAGAATTAGGCCATTAAGGCCTTTTGTATGTAGTCATTTGCATAGTAGTATCTGAAATTAATAAATATAGTCTTTGGTATTATAAACACGGTGCAAAAGCAATTATGAAATAGTTCATGATGTGAGATGCCTATTGTATGTAAACGCGTTAATACCTAAATATCCCTAGTCATAGTATTAACAAGATAGGACGTTGTTAATATGGATAGACTAGCAAATGTTATGCTTTTTGAAAGGTTCAAGTAGTGGTTCTTATAACTGTGATCATAGAGATGATCAAAGTTGACATGTGAATGCTTGTCAGAAGAACAAATACATTAGAGACCTTCCATGAGAATCCTCATATGGATATTAAATCTATGTCAGTGAGAAATCTTTATATAGCAGTAGTGTAAGTATCCAAAGACTTAAGATCACAAAGTTATATTAAGTAGTGAGTGCTATACTTTGACTCCATAACTGCTTACCTCCATCGAAGGGTGAACATAGTTAGGAGGTTGGGTATATCATTACCTACTTAAAAATAGTTGAGTGAAAAATAAAGGATCCACCATCTTATATTTATTAAGGAAGTTATCTCACAATTTCTATAATACCCTTGTTCATAGAATTTCTTGCCAAAATAGAATACCAATTTGGATGAGATCCACAAAGGCATTTTGGGAACAATGGTTAAATTATTAGAACAATTATATTTAGGTTTATATGAGTTGACACATTTCATACTCAAAACCTATATGAGATAAGGTATTGTGAAAAGAGTAATTGCACGGTAATTGTTCTATAGAAGGTTTAGTCAAGATCTATTAACTTTTCTGTCACTTGGGTATTCATGATGCTTGACTAAAAGCCTCTCATAATTTGTACATGAACATAAACATAAATATTAATTAGAAAATTAATATAATGATTTAAAGAGTTTAAATCATGCAATTTATTAATTGCAAATGTGTACGTACTACTAAGTTGACCGAAAAACCCAATGGGTCACACACCTATAGGGAAACGGTAAAATGGTAATAAGACAGAAATAACAATGTTTGACATTATTATGGAAAAAGAAAATAAAGAAATAAAATTAATTAATTATGTATGTGTAGAAAAGTCTGTAGAGCTTTCTGCACGTGGTCTGAAGTAATGGACTAGACTGGTCCATTATTAGACTATAAATGGTATAAAACTGAAATAATAATATTGGATCAATTGAAACATTAAAAATAGGCCCAAAATGAAAGGGCTTCTATGCAAAAGACATACAAAAGGCCTTAATGGCCTTATTCTTGGGCCAAGTTAAATTAAATATGATGCATAAGTGTTATGAACCTTGCATAAGTGTTATGAACCTTACATATTTAATTCGATTATATTTGAAATCCATTTGTGTAATTAAATCCAAGTTCACACAAAAAGGCCCAGTGTTAGTCCTTTTAGAGTTCTAATCCTCCTAGAGTTATGCTTTTATCTTGGAGTATTAAAGCATAAGTTGTGCTGGAGTTGAACTGAATAACACAAGAATCAGACTTCCTCTCATTCTCTCATTCTCTTGGCCGAATTCTCTTTCTAGTTCACAGAGAATTTTGTCTGCCTTTGTTGATCCAATCTTGGTTCATTCAACTCTTCTCTGGTGTAGACGATTATTGGAGGGTTCACCATTGGACATTGTTGTTTGCGACAACCTAGTAAGAAAGAAAATCAATTGTTCAACAAAAATTAACAAGTGGTTTTCTAACTAATTAGATAGCATATGTAATTTTATAGCAAGATTCTAAATTATATGGTTAAAACTTAAATTTTCGCTTATGTATGAGTTGCATAACTAAAGCTAACTTGTAATTAGTGATGAGTAGGTTGAATCTATAGGGATTGGTCAAGTTTTAATTCTTTAAATAACTAGAAAAGAAATAATAAAAATAAATGGAGGGTTTATAAATCAAGAATCTAGATGAGAAAATTAAAATAATAGTAAAAGTAATGCAGAAAATTATTATAAATTGAATTAATATTGAGAAACTCCTGTTAAAGGTATTTGCAGCACAAGATTCAATTTTACTAATCATGAATAAAAAAATAACTCCATAATCATGTAATGGACAAGTTATAATCATTGGCTTACTACTCTTAACTAATCTTTCTGTACTAAGAAGCTAACCAAGTAAGACTGTAATTATAACGCCCATTCCTGACAATTCAATAGCTCTGCTACGACAGTCGAGAACTACGCAACAACAAACACATCACATCGCCTAGCACATGCACTTACAATATAATCACATGCAAAAATCCTGAACTAACAAATTTGTTTCACTCGCAGCGGAATTCATTTCAAAACACATACTTTTCTCATTCATATAGATTGTTAACTTACATTACACATTATTTTCAGTTGTTACATCATGTCTCTTTACATGCCATAATATTTTATTACATTTACATAATACAAAATATCAAAACTTACACTAAGCAATAAACCCTAGTGTGTTGACCACGGAGATGCGAGATCGTCCTTCAATTTTGCTTTGCTTCTGAACCTACATGGATTAAGAACCCATGCTAAGCGATAACGCTTAGTGAGGAAACAACATACACTATACATAATACAATCTTTAAGCTATAAAAGATACATTCTTTATATTCAAGTCTCAACATATACATGTCTCATAAACATAATATTGAGCACAAATCGATATATATATGTGTAGCATGCTTAGTATCTCACGTCAAATATATATATATAGTCGTTAGATAGTCACATTCAATGTCATAGTATGGTATGCCAATATAATAACACATCACAATCTCATTCATATATCGTATATAGTTCACATTGCTCATTATTGTTTATTCAACCATTATTTGTCTTGCCTGCAACTCATAGACGTGGATAACGGGTATCGCATCAGTACTTGAGAGTACCACAAATCACTTTCGTATCTGAAGATACATACTTTCGCATTAGTACCTGTAGGTACAGAAATAATCAATAAGATATAAAATATAAGATTGAAGATTTCAGAAGGAATCAGACGCTTGCCTATCTATCCACTACTCAACTTGCAGGCTAAATCATTAATCCAATTATTGTTCTTTTATTCATAGAGTATAACATTTATATATATACTTGAAACAATAACTTAACATTCCATAACTTACATACATAGTTATAGTTCATCAAACACATTCCCACTTCATTGTATTAAATTACATGAATCAATACATTTATAATCTCATAAGCATCTTATTCATAGACAAATAATATAATTTGCACAAAGGAGGACATTTAGAGAATGTCCTAAACTTGAGACACTGTCGCGCTCGCGACAGACCTCGACATGACCTTCTGTCGTGCTCGCGGCACAAGTCACGCTCGGGACAGAACCAATCATCTGCTTCTATCACGCTTGCGATAGAACACAAGCTACCAAATATGCCCGTCGGAGCATTCTGTCGCACTTGCGATAGAACCTAAATTACATACCCAAAGCTCCAAACCACAATCCTCTTCCTCATACACTTTGCACAATCCACACAAACGACTTCCAAAACCCATCCTAACACCATTTCCTGCCATCATAGCCTTCTTACCATTGGTTTATCTACATGATAAATCTACAATGGCATAATTCTCATTATAAATAGACTTAAGATTAAGGAGTTATGGCCAATGCAACACCACATGCTCCAAAAGCCCTCCCATAAGATTTAATTATACCTAAGTACACTTTTGAAGACGATAAAGTCCTCAAATCAATATAGTCATTTCTACGACAATTATAGGCACATACCTTATGAACCTAATTCCATTAACCTCATTCAATTAAAATCATACAATTCAAGTTATAATATAAACACATTCATTAGGTCAATTTACTCTACAAATCCAGTTTTACTACATTAAGTTATACAAGCTTACATTCAACTAAATTGGAATTTCCAATATTACACCTCGACATGTTCAATATCTCATTAAGCATCAAATTATTCACAAATTACATAGCAATTCTACAATTCTTCAACATAGGATTTCCTGCTTTGGTCAAAAATCTCATGGCAATCAATTAACACATTATTCAACACAATTCATCACATCTCATAATTAAATACTTTCCACTCAATTGAACAAACCATTCAATCATGCATTTCAGAGTTCATATCATATCGATTTAACACACAAAACAGAGTTTCCCAAACCTCACTATCCTTTGCTTCTGTGAGCTCACTTGGCACTAGGTTCTCCCACCTTCTTTTTCCCCTTGTCTTTTCTTGGTTCAACCACTACAACTAATGTCCAATTCCAGAATTGGAAACAAAGGATCTTTACTTCATCAATACATAAAAAAGAAGGAGAAGAAGAAGAAAAAGAAGAACAATCTACAATGACTTACCTTGATTATATGAAAACACAGCACACTAAAAACACTTGACCAAAACAACAGAAATGCAATGGATTAACTTGAGTGAGGAAATGAAAGAAGAAGAAGAAGAAGAAGAAGAAGAAGAAGAAGAAGAAGAAGAAGAAGAAGAACCAGGGAGAATTGAGAGAGAATGGCCGAAAATCACATGCAGAAAATGGGTTTCTCTCTCCTCAAAATGCCTTATATTGCATGTCTTAAGGTGAGGTGGCAAAGGCTAGGGTTGACACCCGGAATTCCACTACACCTACTCTTAATCTTTGCTTAACTTAATTAATTCTCCATTAACCCTTAATTAATCCACTTCTAATTAATCATGCACATCTATATAATGGCCACTTAAACTTATTTATTTATGTAATTGAGTCCTCATTACATTTACTCTTTGCTCCAAAATTAGCAAACTCAAAATTAAACTTACCCAATTACCCTAATTAAGCCAAATTATTACTAGGGTAGATTTTGAGCCATTACAACTCTCGCCTCCTAAAAAGAATTTCATCCGCGAAATTCATACCTGAATTAAATAGATGAGGATATTGCTCTCGCATTGCTGCTTCCACTTCCCGTGTCGCTTCTTCAATCCCATGATATTGCCAAAGTACTTTCACCTACGGAACTTGCTTATTCCGAAGTTGCTTCACTTCCCTTGCCAATATTGCTTTGGGCTTCTCATCATAGGAAAAATCAAATTGCACTTACACTGACAACACATGCAACTCATCTGAATGATATTTTCAGAGCATGGACATATGGAAGACATCGTGATGCTTAGCCAAAGTCAGAGGCAAAGCTGACTTATATGCCACTGACCCAACTCTTTCTAACACTTCATATGGTCCAATGAAGCTCGGACTTAATTTTCCCTTCTTTCCAAATAAAAGCACTTTCCTCTATAGAGACAATTTCAGAAATACTTTATCACCCACTTCAATCTCAATATCCTTTCTTTTCAAATCCGTATAAGATTTCTACCTGTCACTAGTAGCTTTCAACCGCTGCTGAATAATCTTCGCTTTCTCTTCTATATCTTTTACCAAATCAGAACCAATAATCTTATGCTCATTCCATTCGATTCAACATATCAGAGTCCGACACTTTCTACTATAAACAACTTCATACGGCGTCATACTGATACTCACTTGATAACTATTATTATATGCAAATTCCATCAATGGAATGTACTTATCCCAACTTTTTGAAAAATCCAAAACACTGGCTCTAAGTAAATCTTCCAACACCTGAATTACCCTTTCTAACTGTCAATCGATTTGCGGATGGAATGCTATACTAAAATGCATTCTTGTACCTAATGCTGATTGTAGACCCTTTCAAGACTTAAAAGTGAACCTCAGATCTCGATCTGATACTATGGACAGTGGAATACCATGTAGTTTTACAATCTCATTCACATACAGTTCAACCAACCGATCCATGGAGTAATCAAGTTGAATCGGTATGAAATGAGCTGACTTAGAAAATCGATCAACTATTACCCATACAGAATCGTGCTGTTTTGATGTCATTGGAAGACCGGTGACAAAGTCCATGGTAATGTTATCCCATTTCCACTGTGGATTCAGAATAGGATTCAATAAACCCGATGGAACCTGATGTTTCGCTTTCACTTGCTGACAAGTTAAACACTTAGAAACATATACCACCAAATCTCTCTTAATAACAGACCACCGATAGAACTGTTTCAAATCTTGATACATCTTATTGCCACCTAGATGTATAGTAAAGACTGTGTTATACGCCTCATACAAAAGCGTCTTTCTTAGCCCTTTATCATTTGCCACACACAACCGATCTCGATAATACAGAACACCTTCCTTATCCACTGAATAATCAGTCTCATCACCATTCCTGATTGACTGCAAAATCTGTTGCAACTTAGAATCTCGTTTCTGCGCATCCACTTTCTCACATCTCAAATTAGGTCTTGCATTCAATTGAGCTATTAAAGCTCTATCAGAAGCAAATCTCCATTTGACTTGCTGTAATGACAAAGCTAAAACTGGCTTTCTACTCATCACATCAGCCACTACATTGGCTTTACTAGGATGATAATCTATAATACAATTATAATCCTTAAACAACTCAAGCCACCTTCTTTGTCTCAAGTTCAACTCTTTCTGAGTGAGCAGATACTTAAGACTTTTATGATCAGTGAAGATCTTACATATTTCACCATACAGATAGTGTCGCCAAATCTTCAATGCAAACACTACTGCAGCTAATTCCAAATCATTCGTTGGATAATTTTGCTCATGCGATTTTAACTGTCTTGAAGCATAAGCTATCACTTTCCCATCTTGCATCAATGCACATCCTAATCAAATTCTAGAAGCATCGCTATACATAGCATACTCCTTACCAGAAATAGGGTGAGTCAAAATTGGCACTTCAACTAACACCTTTTTCAACTGTTCAAAGCTAGCTTGGCACTTATCTGACCACACAAACTTAACTGTCTTATGAAGCAACTTGGTAAGCGGAGAAGCAATAACCAAAAATCCTTTTACAAAGCGCCTATAATACCCCGCTAATCCCAAGAAACTTATAATCTCAGGCACATTTCTGGGCGGTTTCCAATTCACAATTGCTTCTATCTTAGCTAGATCAACTTTAATACCCTCAGAAGAGACAACATGACCCAGATAAGATACTTCCTTAAGCCAGAACTCACACTTACTGAGCTTAGCATACAACTGATGCTTCCTCAAAGTTTGACGCACAATTCTGAAATGCTGCTCGTGCTCTTCCTCATTCTTTGAATACCCCAATACATCATCGATAAACACTATAATAAATTGATCCAAGTACGGCCTGAACATTCTATTCATCAGATCCAAAAATGTTGTAGGTGCGTTAGTCATCCCGAATGGCATTACTAGAAATTCATAATGTCCATATCGAGTTCTGAACACAGTCTTTGGTATATCCTCCTTCTTAACTTGCAACTGGTAATATCCAGATCTCATATCGATCTTAAAGAACACACTAGCTCCCTTCAACTAGTCAAACAAATCCTCTATCCTTGGCAAAGGATACCTATTCTTCACTATCACCTTATTCAATTGTCTATAATCAATACACATTCTCATCGTACCATCCTTCTTCTCAACAAATAATACTAGAGCTCCCCAAGGGGATACACTCGGTCGTATAAAACCCTTATCTAACAACTCTTGCAACTGAGTCTTCAATTATTTCAACTCAGTAGGAGCCATTCGATAAATCATCTTAGACACAAGTTTTGTACCCGGTACAATCTCAATTGACAGCTCCATATCCCTTACAGGTGGTATACCAGCCAACTCTTCTAGAAACACATCAAGAAATTCCCTCACTACTGGTATATCCTACATTTTAACTTTTCCTCTCTTTGAATCTAACATAAGGGTTAGAAAAGCCTTACATCCTTTCCTCAGACACCAATACGCTTGCATAGCAGATATCACATATACTAATGTATTAGCATGCACACCCCTCACAATCACCTTAGACTGTTATGAATTACCCTTCACAGCTATTTTCTTTGTACAGTTAACTATCACTCGGTGCTTGCTTAACCAATCCATACCCAAAATCAAATCAAACTCATCTAAAGGAAACTCAATCAAGTCTACAGGAAACACTTGGCCTTGTACCACTAAAGGGCAACCTCTATAAACTTTATTCACATTTATGCTATTTCTTAATGAATTAGTCACACATATATCATAGTTTAAATAATCAACAACAGACATCTTATCACATAATTTCATAGAGCACACATATGAATGAATAGATCCGGGGTCAATCAATACAAATATTTTTATATTAAAGAGTAGAAATGTACCAGCTATGACCCCTAGCACATCACGAGCCTTCATTGCATATGCTCGTGTTGGTGCTGTTGGAGGCCGATCAACTGGTTCTGACACTGCACCTCTTCTAGACTGGTTTTCTCTACGACGTGCTCTACGTCTTCCACAATTAGCTGAAGGCAAATTAGATCCACCCCCTACTCGCTTCTTGCTGATTCCCTGCCACTTTATAGACTTTAGGACAATTAGCCAAAAAGTGCTCAATACTCCCACATCTGAAACAAGCACCAGTCAGCTTCCAACAATCTCCTCTATGATGCTTACAGCAGTAGGGACACTCAGGCACATCACTTCTGTTACTAAATACACCTCTGCCAGTACCAGATGCATAAGGTGATCCTTGCTTTCTACCTCTGGTGGCTGGATTACTAGTTGATTCAGCTGGAGGTGCCACTTGTGATTTTCTCGATCTTTTCCCTGAATGTGCCCCACCTTTATCAGAATTCCTCCTTTGCAATCTCTCTTTTTGAATCTCTTACAATCTTTCAACTCTCATGGCTGCCTGAACTATCAAATAGTAGCTCATAGTCCGAGAAGTAGTCATAGAGATCCACAATGCCTTGATTGGCTCATTCAATCCTTCCTCAAATTACTGGCAATAGATCTCTTGGGTGCATGCTTGTTGAGCCTATAGAACTTCTCATACTCCGCTACAGATATGGCCCTCTGCCTCAAGTTCAAAAACTGCTTGCAATTCGCTTCCCAATATGCCTTAGTAATGTAGTTATTGCAAAACTCTTGTACAAAGAACTCCCAACTGATCGGATTCGGGAGCATTGGATGCCTTAGGACCAACTTCCACCAGTTGTAGGTGGATCCTTGCAATAGGGACACTACACATTCCACCATTTGTTCAAGAGGGCATCTAATCTCATTCAGCACCCTTTGAACCTTCTCAATCCAGAATTCAGCCTTGTATGACTCATCCAAACTAGTGCCATAAAATTCTTCACCCCCATGCTTTCTTAATGATTCCAGTGGAGCCTTCGATGCTGTTGTGTACATGCAAAACCTAGAAAAGGCCCTCATTGAACCCGATTTTAGGGCTCGAGGGATTGGTTCGCGTCTTTTTGATCTTGGGCATCATGAGTCATTTTGGATGCCTCCTTCCCAATAGAACATTGGAAAGGATCATCTAGCCTCACGACTTTAGGCACCTTTGAGGTATTTTGGAGTCGCCACCTAATTTACGAGAAATTGGGAAAGGTCTCTAACCTCTATTGGTCTAAACCAGAGATGGTGTTCGAAACTTCACTCTTATTAATGACTTAAGTTAAGTTTATAAATGAGTTTTTAAGAAATTAAAATTCCATCTCTCATCTCACGCGATTATGCGATAAATTTAAGGCGTAACGCACATTGTAAAGTGATAAATAAAGCAATAAGTAAATAAATAAATTATGAATGAAAATTGGGACAGAATAATCCCCCGAAATTAACTAAGAAAGCATAATAAAACTTGCCCCAAAATCAATTGCAAGGGCCCAAACAGAAAAGAATAAAATAATTAAAATGCATAAAAGTAATTAAAATGAATCATACATAAATCGGGTCATTTATTTTTTTAGGAATATTGGTTCCCTTTTTTATTAACTTAAAAAATTAGAGAACCATTTTTTGGGCATTGATTGGAAAAATTGGGATGAGTGATCCCATTTTATGAAAAATTATTTCTCTATTTGATAATGAGATTTTGTTGGTTAAAATAGGACATTGGTCCAATTTATTAAGAAAAGTCCCAAGTTATTAGTTACTAAAAAATGTGATTTTCTATAATACGGGTAATAAAAAGAATACATTTTACACAACACATAAAAATAATAATAACAATAAATAGAAAATGCAAACCCTAAATTTGAAGGTCTTTAGTCTCCCGATCCTCCGACCCGAGCGCGAGTTTAACTCGCAAAGATAAACAATTTTGAGACAATAAAATAAAATAAAATGAATGTTAGTAAAGTAATTAAGTAGATAATATATAAGAAATAGTCAAATAAAGATTAATAAATAAACAAAATAAATAAGTCAATAAAAATAATTAAACGGTGACAAATGATTCGATGATAACATTAACAATTATTAATAGAGATAAATTGAATAAAAGCTAAAAATCAATAAAATGAATTAAGACAGAAATTAACAATGAAAAATAGAGCAAATTATATAACATCACATGCATTTTTGTCAACTTCCTACGTTCGGGCACCTGGAGAAAAGTACATATAAGGCGCTATGAAGTGCTCAGAAACCCTATTCTGTGGACATTCAGGTAAAACAGGAGAGAAGAAGAGCTGAAAGGGGAGGAGATCGGGCATGCACGAGTCCTGCATGCATTGCACGAGTCGTGCAATCTGATCGGGGAAACACGAGACCCTCTATGACTACCGAACGGGGAAAAGGAAAATAACGACACTATCCGATCTAGAAAAAGCAAAATCCGATCGGAGAATCACAATACAAGCAAAAACAAATCACGACTCAAACAACCAGAAAAACAGAGAAGAACGGGGGAAATGATAACAGACGAACAAACGCAATATCAGGCGATCAAAACATGCAAAATATCATACGAACTAAACCAATAAACACACTTATTTAATCATGAAAACAATGAATATACGATAAACAAGTTAATAAGATCAAATAAGCAATATATATACAATATGTATAATAAACAGAGTATCTATAAAGAGAAGAAATAACTGGTAAGGCAAAACGAGAAAGAGAAAAAAAAAAAAGAAAAGAAAGATAAAGAAAAAAAAAGAGATGGCTATTTAGTATTTACCCTTAGATATTGACTTTAGATTTGCAGATGAAGAAATGCTGGTTTCCTCGTTGATTGGCTTCAGAAGAAAAAACTTAGAATACTTTAAAAACCAAAATCGTTTTTTCTGGGCTCTCAAAGCTCTTCTCTCTGTGTTTTCTCTCTTTTCAGTTTAGCTCCTCCAAATCCCTTTCTCAATAATTCCCCCTCCCCTTCAAGTTTCTTTTACTTTTTCTTTTTATATCAGACATGCAATAGGTGATTTCTCACCCAATCCACCATCAGCCCATGCCTTTCAAACCAACTCCCCTGAAAACATGGAAATGGGACGTGCTGGAGGGAAAAGAGGAGCGTGAAGCAGCCTCTCACTCGAAAGATGGGCCTCTCGTAGTGAGGCTGCATCTCACCAATGTGAGATGGGCCTCACAAACGTGAGGCTCCATCTCACATGGGTGAGATGGGCCTTACGTCACAGGGCCCCCAAAAACTCTTATTTTTTAAATTAAAAATAAAAAACTTATTTTTCGAGGAAATCATCACTTCTATCTATCTCCTGCCCGTGAATAGGTATCATTTTCATCATTGGGTAACTTCAGTCTGGGCTGCCTCAGGACCTGATGTCTACAGCTGTCATACGATCTAACACTCTTGCCATGTCCTAAGACATCTTAAGCAAAGCTTCCATTGGTACCATTGGAACATCTTATCCCACACCAGCTGGTATAAACTGTCCGGTCATAGATACTTCTGATTCTCTTGGGTTCATACTTTCGACGGTCTCTTCTCTAGCATTATGAGAAGGATCCATCGATCTGATACATACACAAGGACGTTTGCATTAGTTCAACATAACTTTACGCATCCTATTCTACACTATGATCAGAAATGACTAAACCTAGGCTCTGATACCACAACCTGTAATGCCCATTCCCAACAGTTCAATAACTCTGCTACGGCAGTCGAGAATGGTCGTTACGCAACAACGACCACATCACATCGCTTAACACATGCCCTTACAATATAATTGCATGCAAAAATCCTTAACTAAAAAATTTCTTTCACTAGCAACT
Organism: Excoecaria cochinchinensis; assembly: GCA_947683425.1. Classification (NCBI taxonomy): domain Eukaryota; kingdom Viridiplantae; phylum Streptophyta; class Magnoliopsida; order Malpighiales; family Euphorbiaceae; genus Excoecaria; species Excoecaria cochinchinensis. Next base: position 12,541,665 of record CANTUQ010000127.1, on the reverse strand, counting down.
GAATTCATTTCAAAACGCATACTCTTCTCATTCATATAGATTGTTAACTTACAAAACACATCAAGTTCAGTTGTTACATTATGTCTCTTTAAATGCCATAATATTTAATTATATTTACATAATACAAAATATCAAAACTAACACTAAGCAGTGGACCCTAGTGTGTTAACCACGGAGATGCGGGATCGTCCTTCAATTTCGCTTCGCTTCTAAACCTACACGGATTAAGAACCCGTATTAAGCTATAACGCTTAGTAGGAAAACCACATATACTATACATAATACAATCTTTAAGCAATAAAAGATACATGCTTTATATTCAAGTCTCAAGATATACATGTCTCATAAATATAATATTAACCACAACTTGATATATATATGTGTAGCATGCTTAGTATCTCATTTCAAGTATATATATATCATCGTTAGATAGTCACATTCAATGTCATAGTATGGCGTGCCAATATAATAACACATCACAATCTCATTCATATATCGCATATAGTTCACATTGCTCATTATTGTTTATTCAACCATTATTTGTCTTGCCTGCAACTCATAGACGAGGATAACGGGTATCACATAGTACTTGAAAGTACCACAATCACTTTCGCAACTGAAGATACACACTTTCGCATTATTACCCGCAAGTACAGAAATAATCAGTAAGATATAATATATAAGTGAACCCATGAAGGATTCGATACGCATTGAAGATTTCAAAAGGAATCAGACGCTTCGACTGCAGCTCTTAGACCCTATAGGCATGCCTATCTATCCACTACTCGACTTGCAGGCTAAATCATTAATCCAATTATTGTTCCTTTATTCATAGAGTATAACATTCATATATATACAGGAAACAGTAACTTAACATTCCATATCTTACATACATAGTTATAGTTCATCAAACACATTCCCACTTCATTGTATTAAATTACATGAATCAATTCATTTATAATGTCATAAGCATCATTATTCATAGACAAATAATATAATTTGCACAAAGGAGGACATTTAGAGAATGTCCTAAACTTGAAACACTGTCGCGCTCCGGACAGACCTTGACATGACCTTCTGTCGTGCTCGCAGTACAAGTCACAATCGGGACAGAACCAATCATCTGCTTCTGTCACACTCGCGATAGAACACAAGCTACCAAATATGCCCGTCGGAGCATTTTATCGCTGTGACGTGCACGGCCCGAATCCCAGCCTGCTTTAGCGGTCCAAGAAGGGTTAGCGTCTAGATTTTGGGTAACACGAGACATTTTGGAATCCCCTACCCAATAGAACATTGGGAGGTTCATCTAATCCCCTGAAACCTTTACGCACCTTTGAGGTATTTTGGAGTCGCCACCCAATTTACAAGAAATTGGAAAAGGTTATCTAATCTCGAGAGTTTTAAACTAGAGAAGGTGTTCGGAACTTCACTCTTATTAATGCCTTAAGTTAAGTTTATAAATGAGTTTTTAAGAAATTAAAATTCCATCTCTCATCTCACGCGATCATGCAATAAATTTAAAGCGCATTTCAATCATATCTGAAAGTAGTAAATAAAATAATAAATAAATTACAAGTAAAAAGATGGGACAGAACAATCCCCCAAAATAAAAAGCACAAATAAATAAATAAAATAAAACTTGCCCCAAATTTAATTATAAAGGCCCAATATGAATAAATAAATAAATACATAGAAAGATTAAATAAAATGAAATATACCATACATAAATCGGGAGATTTATTGGATTTTGCGAACGTTGGTTCCTTTTATTAACTTAAAAAATTGGAGAATTATTTTTGGACATTTGTTGAAAAAAACCGGGATGGGTGATTCCATTTTATGAAAATTAATTCTCCATTTGAAAGTCATATTTTATTGGTTGAAATAGGACATTGGTCCATTTTATTAAAAAAAAAACCAATCTATTAATAAAAATATTTTTAGTGATTTTTATTAAACATGCATAAAAATAAATAATTTTACATAAAATACACAAATGTGACAAATAAATCAAAATAAAGGAAAATACGGAATTTAAATGTGCAAACCAAAATGAGGCTCCTAATTCTTTGATCCTCCATTTTCGTCCACGGATAATGCTCAAATAAAAAAAATAAGTATTGTAGCCAAAAAGAAAAAGAAAAAGAAAATTAAGGTTAGTAATTAAATCAAATAAAATACAATACATAAAAATAAATAATAAATAAATAAAAATGAATAAATCAAATTAAATGAAATACATAAAATAAAATAATGAACCAAATTAAATTAAATGAATCCAACTAACAAATATATTAACTAAGCATATCAAGTAAATAAATCAAATAAATAAAGGATAAAAATATATAGATGTGAGAATGAATGAATAAATGTGTGTGTGTGGACAAAACAAGTTGGCCCCATGTGAATACATGCATGAGAATTAAAGGGGAAATAAGGCAAAGATATCCACTATTCATGTGGCCATCATGCAGAGGAAAAGGAAAAAAAATTGATTAAATTGGCAAAATAGGATTATTAAATTAAGGGTAAAAAATTGACATGAATAAATTAATTATTTTACATGTTATCACAATTAACGTAAATATTTAAATGGCAAACAAGATCAATCAAAGCAAAATAAATTAATTAATTACATGTTAAAAATAACAAGAAATCAATATTTATATGAACAAAAATAATTAAATAAGAAATAATTGAATAAGATGAAAATAATTAGTTTGGAGCCCAGAAAATTTACTCTTAGATTTAGATTTGATGTAAGGAATATGATGATTGATCTCCTTGAAAAATTCCAAAAAAAAAATTAATTTAGAAGTGAAATTAATTCCTTTTGTTTATGGAGAAAATAAAGAAATTAATTTGGATGCTTAAGAATTAAAAATTGGTTTTTCAATCTCAATTAATCCTTGTCAATTGAGAAAATTTAATCTAAAATTCAAGAAGAAAAATTCAAGAAGAAGAAAAGAAATTCTCTCAAAAAAAAGATGAAAAAAATAATGGAGGCTCTCCCTAAGTTTTTTCCATCTCAAACTATTTATATCATTCAAAATAAAAGCCCTAATTCTATTAGGAAAAGAAAATTAATTTAAATCTAATTTTCCTATTTTTTTCATGATAAAATCAGCTTTTATTTTTAATTATCTCAAAAAAATAATTCAGTGTCCAAATTAGACTCAAAATCCTGGATTTGGGTGAAAAATGGATTTTCGGCGAAACTGGGCGAAAACAGCGGGCTGGCGCACGCTGGGGGTGAGCTTACTACATTGTCTAGCCTTTTATGCTGTTGCGGTCCGTAATCGACCTTGATGCAGTGTCTAACCTCCGCCATTTTAGCATCTAACCTATGCGGTGTCTAGCCTCAACCATTTCGGTATCTAACCTGTTGATACGGTGTCTAACCTCCTCCGTTGTGGCATCTAACCTATGCGGTGTCTAGTCCCAGCTGTGTCGGTATCTAACCTGTTGATGTGGTGTCTAACCTCCTCCGTTGTGGCATCTAACCTGTGCGGTGTCTAGCTCCAGCCATGTCGATATGTAACTTGTTGATGTGGTGTTTAACCTCCTCCATTGTCGTATCTAACCTGTGCAGTGTCTAATACCAGTCGTGTCGGTATCTAACCTATTGATGTGGCATCTAACCTCCTCCATTGTGGCATCTAACCTATGCGGTGTTTAGCCCCAGCCGTGTCGGTATCTAACCTGTTCTGAGATCTGAAGTGGTGCCCCTGAGAGGTCTTTGGTTGACTGCCCCTTGAGAGGTCTTTGGTTGGTTATCTGGATTAATGCCTCTAAGAGAACTTTGGAGAATTTGCCTCTTAAGAGGACTTTGAAGGTTTGCCTCTTAAGAGGACTTTGAAGGGTTTGACTCGTGTAGACTTTCTCTTGGTTGGATTGTCAAGTACGGGTGAGTGCTCATGTTGTGTTGAATCCACCCTCGACTCGTTTTCATGCATGTAGTCTTCATCTGGACTTTTCCTGCAAAATTATATGAACAGGGATATGTACAAAAAATCATGTGTGCAGGTGAAAATTTATATGCAAATATTTGCAAAAAAAAAACACTGTATGACATGACATGCTTGCAAAGATGAATAGACCGAGTCTTGAGCGGTTAAGGGTTCGTTGAGGGTACAGCTTGGCCGGTCAAGTTGCTTAAAACCCCCTAGAGACTTAGAGGAGTGTCGTCTTGGCTTGAGAATTCACCCAAAAATTTCTCAAAAAGAACCAACCTGTGCGCATTTTTGCCCCCAGTCGAATGAGCATTTTGCCCTCGAGCCTTTAATATTATCTGCTTGAATTAAGCATTATCTACTCGAAGGGAAACTATTTAAGCCGCCTTATCGCTCCATGAACTGTTGGTCATTGATTAAAGGTAGTGCGTCCCTTGTGGATTTTCACACTAGCTTTCCTTTAAGGGAAATGTGTCTTTTTCGGATTTTCATATAACCCTGTGCCTAATTTTGCTTGGAATGGACCCAACCCACTCCAGCAGTTTTTTTTTTCTGCATTGTAATTGGGTCTGAAGATGTTATTGGAGATCCCTTAAGGGTGACCTACATGTGCTTACATCCTAGATCATGGTTGCATGGGCTTGATTGTCCTCATGAAGGTGTTATAGGTTTGGCTTCAGAATTGATGGTAGGATGAATTGGCTGAAGCATCTGAGTAGTGAGAGTAGCAGAGGGTATACAGCAACAACGTGCTAGTTTTACACCGGAACTAGGCAACTTTAAACATGCAAAATGACCTGCTTTGCTCATATCAACATACCATTACATAAATGCATACGTTTCAGTTCGATTTCATGACACATGATCATTATTTGGCATTAATTTCAAAAATAAAAAATCTCATTTAACCTCGGGATGGATCCTGAAAGCATCAAACTCCTATTATCAATCAGCCCTCTCGGATTTTTTGAAAATTTTCTCTCAGCCCTTGATTTTTTTTTTTTGTTTTTTATTTTTGTGAAAGCAGATTCTAGATGCAACATTGGGGACGAGACTCAACTCCAATGCATAAACGCATTCATTGTTTCCCGCTTGAAGCTCAAGAAACACCATATGCTTGTTCCTATGTACCGAACCTTATTACAAGGTCATCTCTGCTAATTAGATAAGACTGAACCAAGAATCAACAGATCTTATTTTGGTTGCAGCTTTACACTTAGGTAGATGGTTGTCAAAGAAAGAGCAGGTCGCTAGAGAAGAAAAATGGCCGCAATATCTACTCGACTGATGGGAGGACCATTCTTAGCTGAATTGCATACTATAAAGGTATTCTTGAATTTGAGTTTGATAATACCTTAGCTTATCAAGATCAGAATAACAATTAAAAAGATAACCATTGAAATTCGTCAAGTGGTTACTATCTTGAGCTCTTCTTCTTTTTTCCCTCTTCCCTTTTTCCCTTTTTTTTTTTACCTTTCCTTTTCTTTTTTTTCTTTTTTTTTTACTTTAATTTTTTTTGCTTTTTTTTTTGTTTTTTTTTTTTTTTGTCTATGTCTCTGATATGCAGAGTTTGTGAATAACTAAACCCTTTTCCCGAAATATAAACTCATCCTTATCAGGACGATTTTTGATAGCCCAAAGAATTATCAATAATATTCATCCATCCTTACTAGAGCGGCCATTCTTCTAAGGGGAGGCAAAAATCATTTTAGGCGAAGGGTAGTTTTAACATGTGTAACAATAAAATCGATACACATTTAGCATACGGCATAGAGGCTCAAAGGGCTAGCAAGCCATTGCGAAATAAAGGTAGAAAATAGTCTTTTAAAGAGCTATACAAAGAAGGGCTGCCTAAATCACTTTTTAGGTTTTGTCTTATCCAGGGATTGCTTTGACGGTAATCAGAAAGGTTCTAGTGCTCTTCGTGAGTTTTCCTCCATCTCTAATTGCAAATAGTTTTTTTTCTTTTTTTCTTCTTTTTTTCTTTTCTTTTTTTCCTTTTTTTTCATCTCTTAGAATTTTTCTCTCTTCAAGAGTTACATCAGATGCTATGAAGATTTTCTTTGGGTCTTCCAAAGTTTCGAGATTAAATACAGTAGTATTAATTGAATTAATGTCAAAAATGAATGCATCATGATCATGTGAAATGAAATCATTAGAAACATTCATGCAAATAAGCAAAATTGTTCATTTTATTGAAATTGCAAAGATTGCCATGAGAAGTTCTTGGAATAAAAGAACAAAGCATCTAAAAAAAATCATAATCTTTTGCGATCATATTCAGGGTGGGAGGACTGCATTATAGCTCGCCTTCTTCTTCTTCTCTCTCTTCTCAGGGTCAGTGATCTCCTTGGAATCAATTAGATCTTAGATTTTATTCCTCAAAGTCCGGCAATAATCTGTCAAGTGCCCAATATGTTGATGGTAGGCACAGTACAGATCATCTCTGTGCCCTGGTTATCCTTGATTCATAGTTGGCTTGGGCAATAGTGGTCTCAGCTTCCCCTCCTTTGTTAATTTCTTTAAGACCCAGGACGGAGAGCGGTCTAAGTTGGAATAGTACCTTTGAGTTTGTCTAATCTCGGTAGCTAAAACCTCGGCCATCTTACCATTCCCATCATTACTGCCCCCAGCACTGCCTGATCTATACCTTGATTGGTTCTTGAAATTTTTCCCAACAAAGTTATCTTGACTTGCTTTCTTTGCTAGGTACTCACCCTCTACTTCAATAGCTATGTCCTTTAGAGACTCCTAATCTTTGAGCCCCTTGATCTTTAATCCCTCCTTAAGATATGGACTAGCATTCCGGATGAACAACCGAATCTGATATGGAGTATCCAGCTTCCTTTTGATCTCCATTACCTGATTTCTCCATCGAGTAAGATACTCATAGAATAACTCATCAGATTTCTATTGAAGTAGTTCCAAATCCTTCAAAGTAACCTCCATTCGGGTACTATAGTCATACTGTTTGAGGAACTCTTCAGTCAATAGGTTCCAATCTTCTTTAGTTCTCCTATCTAAACAGTGGTACCAATCAACAGCAGGCCCAATCAAGCTGAGGCAGAAATATTCCACCTTTTGTCTCTCGATAAGCCTAGTTCCCTTCATTATAAGCGTGTACTGCTTGATGTGAGTAGACGGATCTGATGCGCCATCAAACTTCTGTAGCTCAGGCATTTTAAATCTCTGAGGAAGCATCTTTGCGTCCTCTAAATCCCTATCTTCGCAGCTTATCCCCTTCCCGACAAATAATAAACGGGCCATTGCCTCAACTTTCTAATCTACCTTTCTCAGGGTGGGATCCTCTTTAAGAGGTCTAGCTCTTACTGACATGGACTCTTCATGCTCATCCTCTATAAAATCCTCTTCAGGCCTATGCTCCCCAATTCTTCTAGGCTCAACATTTGCAAAAGTTCTAGGCTCAACAGCAAGAGGTGGCTTTACAACTGCTGCGAGGGCGCTTCCCTAACTGGAATTTATTCGGTCGGTCCCCCGGCAGGAGCGGCAGGTTGTTGGCCTACTGGCGGTACTAAGGTTAGTTTTCCATCATTACCATCATTCTATGTTCAAATTCCTCAAATTTGCACTCCATTTCCTGAGTCCTTCGATCCATCTCCTCAATGACAATAGCCCCGGTGGCATTTAATTCTCGGTTGTCCATGTTCAATGATAATTCTGAAGGCAAGGATTCGGTGCTATCTGAGAGTGACTCTGAACCCAAATGTGACACTCGCTCTAGAGACTCAAAGAATGGGTTTCTCCTTACCAATTGGCCGTCAGGACCCCTAGACCACTGATTCATACCTTTGATGGCTGAAAGATTCAGATTGTTAGCATAATGCATGAATGACATTAAAAATGCATAGTCGTGTTGATGCAGTATAGACAACCACATGCAAGCAAATAGATATTCTAAACCTTGTTACTCCCACATACGAGGTAGTGCAGTCTCTTTCCTAGGTGGGCTTGACCCATGGGTTAGTGGCAAACCTAATGGGCGCGTATGGTGCATAGTGAGAAACCAGCAGCATAACACTCTTAATTTAAAAGCACATGCGCATGGGTTTTAGCCATTATATATTTGGACCCTTCAAACAGATTAAAAATGGGCCCATCGGGGCATCAAAATCTTTGATCAGCGTCCAATTAATATGTTTGAATTGGTTCAATATATAAAGGCCCATATAGCAAGCATCGTATTAAGGAGTGTATTACCTAGTGGAAGTTTCTATTGCAATTATATGAGCTTTAGTCAAGGGTAGTGTTACTTTAGGTCTACCCAAGCATACTCCCTGCCAATGGGTCTAACTCATCACGAGCATAACGACTGATCGGGTCTCCATTTGATATACTATTGATAGTACAAGGCTTGGGCTGGTGATTATCCCGAGCACTTCCCTACAATGAGTGAAAGTAGGGTCGTATTTCAAGAATGCACCGGGGTAAAATAAAAGACCAACTAGCATAATTCTAAGGCTCTAATAGATGCAATGCAATTTTTGAATAAAATGGAATTTTTGATTCTTAACAACTCAAATATAATTTTAACTTAATTCACTTTCGAAGCAAAGTTTCGATCATCCCCAGTGGAGTCACCACTGTGACAGCACGGCCTGGATCCCGGCCCGCTTTAAGCGTCCGAGAAGTGTTAGAGTCTAGATTTTGGGTAACACGAGACATTTTGGAATCCCCTACCCAATAGAACATTGGGAGTTTCATCTAATCCCCTGAAACCTTTAGTCACGTTTGAGGTATTTTGAAGTCGCCACCCAATTTACAAGAAATTGGGAAAGGTCATCTAATCTCGAGAGTCTTAAACCAGAGAAGGTGTTCGAAACTTCACTCTTATTAATGCCTTAAGTTAAGTTTATAAATGAGTTTTTAAGAAATCGAAATTCCATCTCTCATCTCATGCGATCATGCAATAAATTTAAAGCGCATTTCAATCATATCGAAAAGTAGTAAATAAAGCAATAAATAAATTACAAGTAAAAATATAGGACAGAACAATCCCCCAAAATAAAAAGCACAAATAAATAAAGAAAATAAAACTTGCCCCAAATTTATTTATAAGGGCCCAACATGAATGAATAAATAAATTAATAAATAAATAAATACATAGAAAGAATAAATAAAATAAAATACACCATACATAAATCGGGAGATTTATTGAATTTTGGGAACGTTGGTTCCTTTTATTAACTTAAAAAATTGGAGAATTATTTTTAGGCATATGTTGAAAAAACCGGGATGAGTGATCCCATTTTATGAAAATTAATTCTCCATTTGAAAGTCATATTTTATTGGTTGATATAGGATATTGGTCCATTTTATTAAAAAAAAAAAACCCAATTTATTAATAAAAATATTTTTAGTAATTTTTATTAAACATGCATAAAAATAAATAATTTTACATAAAATACACAAATGCGACAAATAAATAAAATAAATAAAATAAAATAAAGGAAAATAAAGGAAAATACGGAATTTAAATGTGCAAACCAAAATGAGGCTCCTAATTCTTTGATCCTCCATCTTCGTCCATGGATAATACTCAAATAAAAAGACAAGTATTGTAGCCAAAAAGAAAAAGAAAATTAAGGTTAGTAATTAAATCAAATAAAATACAATACATAAAAATAAATAATAAATAAATAAAAATGAATAAATCAAATTAAATGAAATTCATAAAATAAAACAATGAACCAAATTAAATTAAATAAATCCAACTAACAAATATATTAATTTAGCCAATCAAGTAAATAAATCAAATAAATAAAGGATAAAAATATATAGATGTGAGAATGAATGAATAAATGTGTGTGTGGACAAAACAAGTTGGCCCCACGTGAATAAATGTACGAGAATTAAAGGGGAAATAAGGCAAAGATGGCCACTGTTCATGTGGCGATCATGCAAAGGAAAAGGAAAAAAAAAAATTGATTAAGTTGGCAAAATAGGATTATTAAATTAAGGGTGAAAAATTGACATGATTAAATTAATTATTTTACATGTTACCACAATTAACGTAAATATTTAAATGGCAAACAAGATCAATCAAAGAAAAATAAATTAATTAAGTACATGTTAAAAATAACAAGAAATCAATATTTACATGAACAGAAATAATTAAATAAGAAATAATTGAATAAGATGAAAATAACTAGTTTGGAGCTCAAAAAAAATAATTTAGAAGTGAAATTAATTCCTTTTGTTTATGGAGAAAACAAAGAAATTAATTTGGATGCTTAAAAATTGAAAATTGGTTTTTCAATCTCAATTAATCCTTGTCAATTGAGAAAATTTAATCTGAAATTAAAGAAGAAAAATTCAAGAAGAAGAAAAGAAATTCTTTAAAAAAAAAAAGATGAAAAAAATAATGGAGGCTCTCCCTAGGTTTAATCCATCTAAAACTATTTATATCATTCAAAATAAAAGCTCTAATTCTATTAGGAAAAAAAATTAATTTAAATCTAATTTTCCTATTTTATCATGATAAAATCAGCTTTTATTTTTAATTATCTCAAAAAAAGAATTTAGAGTCCAAATTGAACTCAAAATCCCGAATTTCGGGTGAAAAAATGGATTTTTCACGAAACTGGGCGAAATTGGCGGGCTGGCGCATGCTGGGGGTGAGCTGCGGCCGCAGCTCGCGCGGGCGAGGCACGGCCTCGCACTGGAGGCTTTAGCTCACTCGCGCGAGGCGCAGCGCTCCGTACGCGCTACGCAAGGGGAGCTTTCCCGTAGCACGGCGCGGCGGCCGCAACCCTCCGAAAAAATAATTTTTTTTTTAAATTAAAACTTTTGACCTAAAATTAATACTTCCAAGCTCATTTTTTATTTTTAATTTTTAAAATAAATATTTTTTATTTTTTATTTCTGAAAAGCAATTTTTCACAAGGAAATCATCGCTTCCAACATTTTTGACTGTGAACAGGCATCTAATCGTTATTAGGTAACCCTGGTCTGGACTGTCTCGGGACCCGGTGTCTACAGTCGTGCTCGCGACAAAACCTAAATTACATACCCAAAGCTCCAAACCACAATCCTCTTCCTCATACACTTTGCGCAATGCACACAAATGACTTCCAAAACCTATCCTAACACCATTTCCTGCCATCATAGCCTTCTAACCATTAGTTTATCTACATGATAAGTCTACAATGGCACAATTCTCATTATAAATAAACTTAAGATTAAGGAGTTATGGCCAATGGAACACCACTTGCTCTAAAAGCCCTCCCACGAGATTTAATTACACCTAAGGACACTTTTGAAGACTATAAAGTCCTCAAATCAATATTGCCATTTCTATGACAATTATAGGCACATACCTTATGAACATAATTCCATTAACCTCATTCAATTAAAATCATACAATTCAAGTTATAATATAGACATATTCATTAGGTCAATTTACTCTACAAATCCAGTTTTACTACATTAAGTTATACAAGCTTACATTCAACTAAATTGGAATTTCCAATACTTCCAACTCACACAAACCACTCTAATATACACCTTTACACCTCGGCATGTTCAATATCTCATTAAGCATCAAATCATTCACAAATTATATAGCAATTATAAAATTCTTCAAAATAGGATTTCTTGCTTTGGTCAAAAATCTCATGGCAATCAATTAACACATTATTCAACACAATTCATCACGTCTCATAATTACATACTTTCCACTCAATTGAACACACTATTAAATCATGCATTTCAAAGTTCATATCATATCAATTTAACACACAAAATAGAGTTTCCCAAACCTTACTATCCTTTGCTCCTTTGAGCTCATTTGGCACTAGGTTCTCCCACCTTCTCTTTCTCCTTGTCTTTTTTTGATTCAACCACTACAACCAATGTCTAATTCCAGAATTGAAAATAAAGGATCATTACTCCATCAATACACAAAGAAGAAGGAGAAGAATAATCCACAACCACTTACCTTGATTAGATGGAAACACAGCACACTAAAAACACTTGACCAAAATAGTAGAAATGCAATGGATTAACTAGAGTGAGGAAATGAAAGAAGAAGAAGAAGAAGAAGAATAATAAGGGAGAATTGAGAGAGAATGGCCGAAGATCACATGTAGAAAATGGGTTTCTCTCTCCTCAAAATGCCTTATATTGCATGTCTTAGGGTGAGGTGGCAAAGGCTGGGTTTGACACCCAAAATTCCACTACACCTACTCTTAATCTTTGCTTAATTTAATTAATTCTCCATTAACCCTTAATTAATCCACTTCTAATTAATCATGCACATCTATATAATGGCCACTTAAACGTATTTATTTATGCAATTGAGTCCTCATTACATTTACTCTTTGGTCCAAAATTAGTAAACTCAAAATTAAATGTACCCAATTACCCTAATTAAGCCAAATTACTACTAGGGTAGATTTTGGGCCATTACAGTAATTAACTCCTAACAAATAAATAACTTTACAAGCGAAAAAAATTCTATTTATTGATAGCTTTAGAAAATATAAAGACCCGACCTAAGCCAACCAACCTACAAGCTAAAAACTCCCTATTACAAAGCTGAAAACTAGAGGAATGAAAAGAAGTAAACCACATTCCTCTTTCCTTAAATATTCCTCAAATAAAGGAAAATCATTCAATCCTACCAAAACAAGGAAAATAAAATAAAATTTTTAACGAAATATAAACTTCCTAAAACTGCTATCTTTCAATCCCAAATTATATGATAATTATCTCTAAAATTAAGTTGGAGCACAGCTATAGAACAGAGTTCTTCAGTAACTCTGCTGTCTGGACTTTCTCTTAGCCTTGGGCAAGGTTAAAACACAATTCTACCCAATTCAGCTCTTTTGCACTCCAACTGCTCCAAATTTTCTTGGTTACTCCAGATCAACTCCAACAAGCCATAAAATGCTCTCGATTCATCAATTCAACCTTGTAGTAATCAAAATCACAAAACAAGTGAAAAATGCACAAACTCGCTAAAATCAGTATAGGAAAATAAGTAAAAGTCAAGTAATAACATGCAATTTTTACCACTTAACAATAGTTTTTATTTTATTCATAAAAAAGTCATCCAAATTGTCTAAATTTCAATTAATTTGTAGTTATATTTACCTTTATATTTTATTTTTTCAGTAAAAAAATAATATTGTATGGATATTTTGGATAAAAACTGATTTTATTTGGTTTAAACTAGTTCTTCCTGGTTCAATCCAGTTTTCTTTATGGTTCAGCCCGATTTTTCACTAGTTCAACGGATTTTTTACTGATTCATGCCGATTTCATCTAGTTTTATATAATGAGTCAAGTTGGAGCTGTAAGGCCCCAATTTATACCTTAGTCATTTTAGACATAATTGGGGTATATTTGTTGGCAAATGAGAATAATTAAGTTATTGTGATAAGGACTTAACTAGTATCTATTTAATTATGGAGGATAACTGGGCAGTTTTTGTATGTAAGACTTAAATTGCGTAATAGAGATGACCTTGTGTGTGTAATTGCATAAATTAAATAAATAAGTATGTAAATGTATTATTATAGTAAATCAAGAGGTGGATGCATGAATTAATAAAAGAAAGGGACTAAATAGCAAAGTAAGAAAATATGCACCAATTAAATTAGGACACATACTCAAGTCTAGAATTTGGAAGAGTCTTCATGGCTTATTTAAGCCATGAAGGTCAACTGCCGAGGGGAAGAAGAAAGCCAACCAGCCTCCCTTACCAAGGCAACCTCTTCCTTTTATTTTGCACCCAAAATTCAAATAAACTTGCTTAAAGTTGGATTCTAGTGGAAAGATTGATAATTAAGTGTGGTTTAAGCTTGATAAGGTGAGTAAATGGTAGATTTCTTCTTCCTTCTCACCTTAAATCTCTATATTGTGAGTTATGGTTTGTATGCATTAATTAAACAATTGATGTGCAAATTTAAAAGAGAGACACCCGAAGGAGAAAAAAAAGAGAAAAAAGAAGAAATGAAGTGAAAGTACAGAAGAAGGAAGCTATTTTGAGGTATGGAAAATTCTTCTCTCTCTATGTATTATCTTAAGTAGTTTAGAGATGAATTGAAATGTTGTAAATAGTTTAGAATCGAGTTCAAGACTGATTTTGGTATAATTATTGATTGAGATAATATAGTTGAAGTTGTTAGGGAGTTTAATGCTTGTGAAAATGAGTTTGGTGGATTATTGTATGAAGTATGGGTGTTGAGTTACAAGTTGATTTGGGAAAACTGAAAACAAAGCCTAGTCACACGGTGGTCAGGACACCCTAACCACCGTGTGAACGCACAAATGGCTTGAAAATCTGGGCAATTCGACGATCCACACGGTGGTCAAGGTTTTCTGACCACCATGTGGACATCCTCACGATGGGCAGATGTCTTGACTACTGTGTGAAACCATTATGTATGAGCAGTAATCACACTCTGATAATTTCTACGGTTGTCAAGGCTATTTAACCACCGTGTGAAAGCATTCTTGATATGCAGTAACCTGTTTTTGGCACTTCACACGGTGGGCAAGTAATACTTACCACCGTGTGAGCTCCCACACGACGGGTAGGAATACCTGACCACCGTGTGATAGCATTCAGGACACTAAGTAATTAAGTTTTGCTCGCTCATAGGGTGGTCAGGAATTTGTGACCGCCATGTGACCCTATTTTACAGAATATAAGTGTGATTTTATGGTCAAATGAAAAGCAAATTAAACCAGAATAATTTTGTGGTACATTTAACAATATTAAACGATATTAAGTAAGACCTTGTACTGTCTAGCTGCCTTTACATGAAATATGTAAAAGAATATTGCATCAAAATGTTAAAGTATATATATATAAATGTAAGCTCATAAATTGACTGTAATTCAAATACATGCTATTATGCCTGCTTATAACCGGGTGGTGGACAGATAGGCACGCCTATAGGGACCATAAGTGCTGCACTTCTATTATGTTCTGTTGACCCCGTTTAGGTCACCTTCTATCACATAAAGGATAGGTAATTGAAAATATATTGCATCTATAAATACCACTGTCCAGTATTCCCATTATCCGCTTCCTTAGGAATTGTAGACAGCTTAATGACGGGTATTTGTTATTTAAATGTTAAGGAAATATACTTATATAGGATGTATTAATGTAATTAACTAATTTGGCATATTAATATGTCTATTTCATGTTTATTTACATGCATTCATCTTGTGTGTGTGAACTTTGACGACTAATGTGAGTGTTCATTCGTGTAGGTACTGAAGATAAAGTAAACACTAAGGACATTTCGCAGCCACCAAGGACAGCACAACCATAGGAGCTATTTTGTATGTAGGTTATATCTTTTGGTTTAATCATTGTAAAGGAAATCTTTTTGTTATAATTATGTATCTTAAAACTGTATAAAGACATGTATGTAACAGATCAACTTTTGTATGGTAAAGATAGTATGCATTATATTTTACATTATATGAATAATGTTTATGTAATGAAAGAAATTTTATAATTTAGGCTTTACAAAATGTTTATTTAAGTGAATGTTATGAGTTGTAGGTCTAATTTTTGTAACACATTTTACTTGTACCATGAAACCTGTCATATTATGACATGGTTTACCATGTACGGATAAGCAATGTTACAAGATCAACTGCTTGGTCGCGGTTAAATCGATCCGGTTTTAATAATATTGATAATAATTAAATTTTTAATATTATAAAAAAACAAGTAATAAGAAAGAAAAAATAGAAACATTGACAATATAATAATAATAATAATAATAATAATAATAATAATAATAATAATAATAATAATAATAAAACGTATCTATTCATATTTTTTGATGATTATCTAAACCTATATGACAATAAATAAATATGCCAAAATCGATAAAATACCTTACTTCTTTAGTTGGTATTTTTGCGATTTTCTTCATTTACTGATTTTATATCTCAATTGACTTCTATATTTTAATAAATCAAACAAAAAGTAAATGGATGTCACTATAACAAAAATTAAAATTAAATTTTAGCAATTTCAAACAATCTCATGGATTGATAAAATACATATTTTTCTCTTACTCCCACTTTAATATATAATGTAATGGTCCAGATTCTAACTTAGTATTGATCAGTAAATTCTATAGAGTTTATAATGTGGTTTAGGTATGAAATGACAGCTTTAATACCTTTAATTACAGTTGAGTTAAAAAGTTAAGTGTGCTTGAGGTATAGCAATCCTAAAATGGGTGACCTATTGGGAAGCAATAAAGCTGAAAATGGCAGCTGTCTGCTAAAAAAATTTTAATTAGCAATTTTGATTTATGGACTATTAGAAGTCTAGTGGTAAAATCTAGTGCAAAAATGAGGTCAAATAAGTCCTCAAAAGTCAAATCGAAGTTGGCCCCTAGTTCGATTCAAATAGTAATAAAGTTTGACTGAACTTTGACTTAATTGTAAAAGATGGTATATGGAGTCAAAGTGATATTTTGAAGGTACAAAATGACTTTAGATGATATTCAGAGATGTTAGACAATGAAAAATTTAATTTTACAGTAGTACTGAAAAGTGTCATATCGGATCGATTTAATCGAACCGGACCTCAAACAAACTCCAATTGAGCTAAAATTTTGTATGGAGGCTATATTCCATATTTTAAAAATGTTGGAATTATTTTGGGGAGAAAATAAATTGAAAAAAAGATAAATTTCACTTTAGGCCCAAAAATGGGCTTATATAGATTGGGCCACTTTGGTTGGACCAAGCCCAACCCATTAAATCACCTATAAATAGCCTAAATATCATAATTATCAAGATAAGACCAAGAAAAGCTGCAGTATTATCCCTCCACTTCCATAGCCAAATTGAATTTCCTTCCTCCTCCATCTTTCTTGAATTCTCTCCTCATCTCACCTCAAATCCTAGCCCCCTAAGTGAAGTGCAGCTCTTCTAAAATTTATTAATGAAGATTGGAGTCCATTTGAAGTGAATTAAGTGAGAAAAACCAATACTTGGAAGTTTTGGTGTAAAATTGAGGTAAGTGATTTCGGTGTTTTTAATTGAGTTCAAGGATTCCTATAAGCACTATAGCATATGTAAGTTATCTTTATGTATTTATCTTATAAAAAGGAAGCAAGATTTTGAGTAAAACGTGATGTGTATATTTGGCGCCCTTTAGGTAATCAAGGTGAGGAAGGTTCCTCCAAGGGCAAAGGCAAGGAAAAGGAGTGATAAGAAGTATAAAGCAAGGATTTAAGGTTAGTGATTGCAAAATCCATCTTCTTCCATGACTGAAGCTTGATTTTAAGTTATGTTTAAGAACAAAGTATATGAAATATGCATGTTTAATTGAATCTAACCTTATAAACATGCTTAGCAAGGCTAGAAATGACGATTTTAATGATTAAAATGCAAAGATAAGAATTTGGTGATGATGATGTTATGTTGGCCGAATGATATGTCTTGGATTTTTCATGATATACATGATGTTTATGGCATATAAATGATGTATAAGTGATGTGTGACATGAGATCTAGTTAATTGAAGGAATAAAGTAAAGAAAAATAAACATGATGGATGTTACATACCATGGCCGAATGATAAATATGGTGAAAAACATTATTTTTATGTCTATCATGTCATGTCACTGTATAATTAGGTTAATTAATTTAACTAAATAAATGATAAATGAAATAAAAATAATTTATGGTGAATGCATGTCATGTTGGCCGAATGGTGTGTCATGATAAAATGATGAGTTTCATGATATAATGATTGAATTGGAATGAAAAGAATGGAAAGGTATGTTAAAATTCTTTTAATTGTACATATGGTGACATAAAAATGCATAATTGGAATAATTAATGCCCTATGTAGCATTTTGGTAGTCAAATCTAACTCATAATATAGTGGCTAGCCATAAGGACACCAAACCGCGGGAGTGAGCATGACGTCTCACTTATTTAGGCCAATGATGGTCCTACTCAATGTATTGAATGTCAAGAATGCCAAATGAATGAAATGTAATGTAGAGGTGGTCCTTTGAGATCCCTCTAAAGTGTATTGAACCTATAGGGTTCATGTCTCGATTATCCAGTCCAAAGATTTCTGCTAGTACTATACAAGGGGCAAAATGGTAAAAATGTGAATAATATGCTTAAGTTGAAGTAAAAATGAAATTTAGGTTGAAAAATGACCTAATTGAAAGAAATAAAAAGTTTAAGGATAAAATGATAATTTGGCCATAAATAGTGTAATAAGGGTTAAAAAGGGTAAAAATGGAATTAAATGAGTGAATATGTAAATTGGTGATTTTTATGGTCTAAATTGTAATTTGACGTGATTGGGTGAATTTAGAGACCAAATGATAATTTGCATGTTTAATAATGGTTAAAAGTGTAAAGACAATTATTTGATGGCATTTTTGTAAATATGAAGAAGTTTAGGGACTAAACGTCATTATGCCATAGTTAAAGGATTAAATTGTAAATATGTGCTTTATGTGGATAAATTGAATATGTGATAAAATGAAGAATTTAATTATAATTGTGAATATTATTGCATGCATAAGGATTTAATGAATTAAATATTAATTTAATTTAACATTTTATATGTTATGAAAAATATTATTTTATGCATGTAATTTTAGTTAATTGGAAAACCTTGGATTTGCAATCACTACTAAACATATTTAATATTCAGTACGTAATTTTATTTGACTGCGTGTAGGTACTCCTTAGGACGCGGAGCTAAGCATACATCAAAATTTTGGGAGCTAATCAGAAGAAAATAGTTTAAAGAATAATATGTTAAGTTATGGCATGTATATGAACTTAAATTAGTATGATTTTGGTATTGACATGTATAGTATTTTATTAGGTAAAATATAAAAACAGTGTGATGCATAATAGTATGGTTAGACTATTTATGATCGTGTCATACAATTGTGAATGTTGGCCTAAATATTGAAATATGATGGTACAAATTATAGTAAATGCAAGTTAAGTATATAATCGATATGTTCTTAAAAATTGAACAAATGAATAGTAATTTAGATAGTTATAAGACTAATTGGATATGAATATATGTTAAGTTATAATGATATTGGTTAATGGAACTAGGTATTTAATGAAATGATAAAATTGATTCAAAAAAAAAATAGTACTGTCTTTTTATTAATAGAATAATTATTAGATTTCCAAACAATCAAGGTAATCATCTTTAGGAAACTCAATGTATTTAGTTATTGAAAATATCACACAAAAGTGTTACAATTTTATTGGTATTAGAGCGCGGTTTAGGCGATTCTAAGATCGAAGTGGGTTATTGGGATTAGGTTAAGTACATATACATGCCAAATGATGAATAGATGATATTGTGAGATTAATATATGCTTGCTCCTTTTGCTAGATAGTACAAATGGCTTATAAAGAAGGGCGTCGCGAGGGTGATATTGAGAGTGCAACTTCAGTGAGTGCTGGGCGAGCTAAGACGCCGCATCAACATGCTACCCCACTAGTTGCACCTTCCCCTCCACCTTAGCTTGATTTTCTGAATATGATGGCTAACTACATTTAACAGCGATCGCAAGCACAACAGCCACCTGAACCCCAGATTCTTGAACAACCTCTCGCTCTGCCTAAGAGAAAGCCGATTTTGGAGCAAATTAAGCGATTGGCGGCTGAATATTTTTATAGACGGAACCTTTTGACTCTAGTCCAAGCTGAAGAATGGTTGTTTAAAGTGAAAAGAATATTCGAGACCACTCAGAGTCCACCTGAAGAGATGTTGCAAGGGAGCAGTGGCATTATTGCAAGGACTTGAATTTACATGGTGGAGTGCAGTACGTAAACATACCCCAGCTGATCAGATAACATGGGATTTCTTCTTGTCTCAGTTTAAGAAGAAATATATTGGGTCAGAATACAAAGCTTCGATACAAGATGCCTATTAGCCTATTTTATATGTGCTAATTCTGCAAGCATACGGTGTACTGAAATAGTACAAAAGATATCGATCCCACGAAAAATGTGCTAATTATTACACACTATTACTACTCAATTTTAATCTTGTTTACAATGATCATTAATTTGTGAGTTAAATCTAAACTACTTTATAAACTAATTAAACCTAGTTCATGTTAATCAAAGAAGACAAAACATATAATGAAAAATTAACAATTATAAAACTTGATTCCATCATTTAATTATAATTTTAATCTCTTAAGCAAGCCAAGTTGGAATAAAGTTCCAATTTACTCTTTAAACATAAATTAGAGTGCCTAAAATATATATTTATAATTCTAATTCATAATTTTCATTAATGAATTAGAGGGTTATACATGCAAATTTCAGAAATAATCACCAACCTATAACAACCATCTAACATTACGATCTCTCAAATAATGCTTCAATGATGAACTTCCATTAGATGTAAGTAAGAATTCATCTTTCAATTAAACTCATACTTACAATAATCATGCATAAAAATACTAATATAAAATTCTACATTAAAATACTATTAATTTAGATGGAAATAGAAAATAACAATAATATTCAAGTTGTCAAATAATATTCATTTGATTTACAGAGAAGAGATAATAGATAAGAGTAATGAGAAAGAAATCTTTCAACCCTTTACTCAAACCCTTGTAAAAATTCTTCTTCTCCTTGGTCTTCTTCTTCAAAACATGAAAACTAACTAAGAACTTTTACAGAAAATAAAATTTTACTTGTAATAGAAATAATCCTTAAAATTACATCCATCTTTAAATTACAGTTGAGATCTAAATTTATAGAAGTCTAAAAGTTGTGTTCCCTCCTTTAAAAGTTGTAAGTGTTGGTGAAAAATTATGCCTTTTCATGTGACTTTTGAAGAATAACTGTCCTAACGGATAGTTCTGTCGCATTCGTGATCAATGTCGCACTCACGATAGAACACGGATGCCCTTTCTTTCCTTTTCTTTTCTTCCTTTCTTCTCCTCTTCTCTCTGGCCATTCACGACTCGTGATGGTCTTTCACGAGTCATGAGCCTTGTGTGTGAGTCGTGACTTTGGCTCACGTCTCGTCTTCCTCTTCCCTTTCTTCTTCTCCTCTTGCCTTTCTTCTTCTCTTCTTGCTGATTTCTTCCTGCTGATTTCTTCCTGGACATTCATGACTCGTGATCACTTCTCACGAGTCGTGAATCATACTCCCTTGCTCTTTCCTTTTTGTTGTCTTCGCTTCTCACTCCATACCTGCACTTTCACGACTTGTGATCTACTTTCACGAGTCGTGAATCTTCTGCAGCTCTTCCTCTTTGCGTACAATTCTTTACTATTCATACTCTTTTCTTCCCTTTTCTCTTAAATCAACCTATAGAACACATAAACACATAAACTAACACAAATAACATGAAAAATATAAATAATTATATATTTAACTTTATAGTTTACACAAAATATATACTAAAGTATACTTCAATTATACACCTATCAATGCCTTTTGGAGACTTAGGCAATGTAACAAGACAGTAGCCGAGTGTGAACAAGAGTTCGAGCGACTTAGTGCTTATTTTGATGATAACTCCATGATAGGGGCAAAATTATGTCAAAGATTTGAAAGAGGTCTCCACAACAATATTAGACAGATTGTGGGTGTTTAGAGGCATCATGATATGAGATCTTTGATTGAAGTAGCCATTAAAGTTGAGACCATATAGACAAATAAAGCTAATAGACAATCCCATTTTAGATAGAAAAAAAAAGCCGGGTCAGTCTTCTTGAGCTCCTAGTCAGGGAAAGAAATCTAAAGGGCCTCCTCAATCACAGAGTCGTGCATCTTCAGCACCTACACACACTTAGAAGAATCCAACAAGTAGTAGTGCCCCAGCTACATCAGTTGGCAATACACCGAGGGGCAGGGGTAGAAGCCGTGGCAACCTACCACAGTGTGAGCATTGCAACAGATTCCATTCAGGTGAATGTAGATTCTTGACCAGAGCCTATTTTAAATGTGGGTCCAAGGAACATCAAGTGAGAGATTGTCCAGAGGCATAGCCTTCTACAGCTGCTTCACCAGCCCCTGAAGCAGGATCTACTCCATACATAGGCCAAAGTAAAGGAGCAACCTCCCATCAAGCTGCTTCAGGCCCTTAAGTTCAGCCTCTTCAAGGACAAAGTCGTGCCACAAGATGCACGTATGCAGTCAGAGCCCAAGATCAGGAGGATGCACCTGATGTAGTAGTTGGTAAATTCTCCTTACTCTCTTATTCAGTTTATGTATTGATTGATCCTTATTCTACACATTCCTATATTAGCACTGATATTGCACAAGGTAAAGGGTTACACGATGCACTGTTAGACCAGGATATCCTAGTAAGTAATCTCTTGGGTCATAGTGTTGTGGTGAACATGGTATACAGAGATTGCCCCATTAATGCCCAGAATTGTGTATTCTTAGCAAATTTGATAGAACTTCCTTTCCAAGAATTTGATGTCATTCTGGGAATGGACTGGTTATCCACTCACCAGGCCACTACAATAGAAAGAGAATGACTCTTAAAACTCCAGATGATCTGGGGATAATGATTATTAGCGAAAGAACAGATTATCTTTCTGATGTGATTTTAGCGACTACTGCAAAGAGGCTTATAAGGAAGGGATGTGTTGCTTATTTGTGTTATGCAATGGAATCCAAGAAGAAGGATCTTAAGGTGTCAGATATGCCCACTGTATGTGAGTTTCAAGATGTCTTCCTTGCAGAACTTTTAGGTTTGCCACCTGATAAGGAGATAGAGTTTACTGTTGATTTAATGCCTGGTACTGCACCTATCTCTATTACTCCTGATATAATAGCACCATCGGAACTCAAGGAATTAAAGGTTCATTTGTAAGAATTGCTTGAGAAGGGCTTCATCAGACCGAGTGTTTCACCTTAGGGAGCACCAGTTCTCTTTGTGGAAAAGAAAGATGGATCACTTCGATTGTGTATTGACTATAAATTGTTGAATAAGGTGACCATCAAAAACAAGTATCCCCTTCCTCGGATTGATGATTTGTTTGATCAATTGAAAGGTGCTGGTGTGTTTTCAAAGATTAATTGGAGATTCAGCTATCATCAACTGAAGATTAAAGAAGCGGATGTACCTAAGACAACTTTTCGCACCAGGTATGGTCATTATGAATTCCTGGTCATGCCCTTTGAATTGACAAATGCTCTAGCAGCTTTCATAGACATGATGAATATAATCTTCCATCCTTATTTGGATCGTTTTGTGGTGGTTTTCATTGATGACATTCTGGTGTATTCAAAGACTCCAAAAGAACATGACAAGCATCCGCGGATTATTCTACAGATTTTGAGAGAAAAGTAGCTTTATGCTAAATTTAGTAACTGGGAGTTTTGGTTAGATGAAGTCCCATTTCTGGGACATGTCGTGTCATCAGAGGGTATTAAAATGGACCCTAAAAAGATTGAAGCGATTCTTCAGTAGAGGACACTTAAAAGTGTTACAAAAGTTAGAAGTTTCCTTGGATTGGCGGGTTACTATAGAAGGTTTGTAAAAGGTTTCTCCACCATCGCCGCTCAATTGACTCGACTATTATAAAAGAATGTCAGGTTTGAATGGAATGAAAAATGTCAATTGAGCTTTGAGAAGCTTAAGAGTTTGTTGACTGAAGATCCAGTGTTGACTCAATCGAATCAGGTAAAGACTTTGTGATCTATAGTGATGCTTCTAGAAATGGATTAGGCTGTGTACTGATGTAGGAAGGCAAGGTGATTACTTATGCCTCCTGACAGCTTAAAACTCATGAGAAAACTATCCTACTCATGATCTTGAATTGGCAACCATTGTTTTTGCTTTGAAAATCTGGAGACATTATCTATATGGTGAGAAGTGCTATGCCTACACAGATCATAAAAGCTTGAAATACTTGCCTACTTAAAGGGAGCTTAATCTAAGACAAAGGAGATGGCTTGAATTGATCAAAGATTATAACTGCTTTATTGATTATCATCCTAGAAAGGCTAATGTAGTAGCTGATGCTCTTAGCAGAAAGTTTATGGCAGCTCTGTGAGCTATAAATGTCAGATTATGTGTGGCAGATGATGCAGCCTTAATAGCAGAAATCTAAGCAAAGCCTGATTTCCTCCAACAGGTGAAAGATGTTCAGAAACAAGATAATCAATTATCTTCCATTATGAATCGGGTGAAGGATGGCAATGTTAGTGACTGCTCTTTGGGCGTAGATGGCAGTCTTTATTACAAGCAGAGATTATATGTTCTTGATCAAGCTAATTTGAGGAAGAGTATCTTAACAGAAGCCCATCATAGTAGCTATGCAATGCACCCTAGTGGCAATAAGATGTATCAGGACTTGAAGATACACTATTGTGTCCAGGTATGAAATGTGATGTAACCGAATTTGTGGGCAAGTGTTTGATATGTCAACAGGTGAAAGTAGAACATCAAGTTCCTTCGGGTTTGCTTCAACATATTACAATACCCGAATGGAAATGGGATAGGATAACCATAGATTTTATGATAAGGCTTCAACTTACTAGAAAAAAAAAGCATGATGTTGTTTGGGTGATCATTGATAAGCTCATTAAATCAGCTCATTTCCTACCTGTCAGAATGGATTATCCGCTTGCCAGGCTACCAGAATTGTACATCAGTGAGATTGTGATGTTGCATGGTATGCCATCTTCCATCATTTTAGACAGGGATCTGAGGTTCACATCCCACTTTTGGAAAAGACTGCAGGAAGCATTGGGAACAAAGCTCCACTTTAGCATAGCTTTTCATCCCCAGACTGATGGACAATCTGAACGTGTCATCCAGGTATTGAAGGACATGTTAAGATGCTGTGTTCTTGAATTTGGTTCCAATTGGGAGAAATATTTGTCCTTGGCAGAATTTAATTATAACAACAGTTACTAGTCCAGCATTAAAATGACTCCCTATGAAGCTCTATATGGTAGAAAATGCAGAACCCCTCTTTGTTGGACAGAGTTAAGCGAAAAGAAGATTCTGGGGTTAGATTTGGTTCGAGAAACCAAAGAAAAGGTATGAGTAATCAAAGATAGATTGAAAGAGGCTGTGGATCGACATAAATCCTATACAGACTTAAAGAGAAAAGATATAGAATTCCAGGTTTGAGACAAAGTATTTCTGAGATTTTTTCCATGGAAGAAAGTTCTGAGGTTTGGAAAGAAAGGCAAGTTGAGACCAAAATTCATTGGTCCTTATGAGATCATTCAGCGAGTGGGACCAGTGGCTTATAGATTGAAATTGCCAAGGGAATTGGAAAATATTCATGATGTCTTCCATGTATCGATGCTACGGAGATATCGATTGGATCCCAACCATGTCATCAAACCTGAAGAAATTTTTCTACATCCTGATCTGACTTATAAAGAGTACCTAGTGAATATTATAGCCAAAGAAGTTAAACAGCTCAGAAACAAACAGATTTCGTTAGTAAAGGTACTCTGGCACTGCCACAATATTGAAGAAGAAATGTGGGAACCAGAAGAGCCAATGCGACAACAGTTTCCACAACTCTTCAATACAGGTAAAATTTCGAAGTCGAAATTTTTAATCGGTAGGGAGAATTGTAATGGTCTAGATTCTAGATTAGTATTGATCAATAAATTCTATAGAGTCTCTAATGTGGTTTAGGTATAAAATGATAGCTTTAGTACCTTTAATTGCAATTGAGTTAAAAAGTTAAGCGTGTTCGAGGTATAGCAATCCTAGGATGGGTGACCTATTGGGAAGTAATGCAATTGAAAATGGTAGCTATATATTAAAATAATTTTATTTAGCAATTTTGGTCTGTGGACTATTAGAAGTCTAGTGGTAAAATTTGGTGCAAAACTGAGGTCAAATAAGTTCCTGAAAGTCAAACCGAAGTTGGCTCCTAATTCGGTTCAAATAATAAGAAAGTTTGACTAAACTTTGGCTTATTAAAGATGGTATATGGAGTCAAAGTGATATTTTGAAGGTATAAAATGACTTTAGATGATATTTAGATATGTTAGACAGTGAAAAATTTAATTTTACGGTAGTACTGAAAAAGTGTCTAATCAGACCGGTTTAATCGAACCGGACCTCAAATGTACTCCAATTGCACTAAAATTTTGTATGGAAGCTATATTCCATATTCGTAGAATGTTGGAATTGTTTTGGGGAGAAAATAAATTGAAAAAATGATAATTTCACATTGGGCCCAAAAATGGACGTAAAAACCAAAAAATGGGCTTATATAGATTGGGCCACTTTGGTTGGACCAAAACGAACCCATTAAATCACCTATAAATATCCTAAATATCAGAATTATCAAGATAAGACCAAGAAAAGATGCAGCCTTATCCCTCCACTTCCTTAGCCGAATTGAATTCCCTTCCTCCTCCTCCATCTTTCTTCAATTCTCTCCTCATCTCACCTCAAATCCTATCCTCCTAAGTGAATTTTAGCTCTTCTACAATATATTAATGAATATTGGAGTCCATTTGAAGTGAATTAAGTGAGAAAAACCAATACTTGGAAGTTTTGGTGTAAGATTGAGGTAAGTGATTTAGGTGTTTTTAATTAGGTTCAAGGATTCCTATAAGCACTATAGGATATTTAAGTTATGTTTACATATTTATCTTGTAAAAAGGAAGCAAGATTTTGAGTAAAACTTGATGTGTATATTCGGCCCCCTATAGGTAATCAAGGTGAGGAAGGTTCCTATAAGAGCAAAGGCAAGGAAAAGGAGTGCTAAGAATTATAAAGCAAGGATTTAAGGTTAGTGATTGCAAAATCCATCTTCTTCCATGACTTAAGCTTTATTTTAGATTATGTTTAAGAACAAAGTATGTGAAATATGCATGTTTAATTGAATCTAACCTTATAAACATGCCTAGAAAGGCTAGAAATGATGATTTGAATTATTAAAATGCAAAGATAAGAATTTGGTGATGATGATGTTATGTTGGCCGAATGATATGTCTTGGATTTTTCATGATACACATGATGTTTATGGCATATAAATGATGTATAAGTGATGTGTGACATGAGATCTAGTTAATTGAATGAATAAAGTAAAGAAAAATAAGCATGATGGATGTTACATACCATGGTCAAATGATGAATATGGTGAAAAAATCATTTTTATGTGTTATGATGTCATGTCATGGTATAATTAGGTTAATTGACAAATAATTTAACTAAATAAATGATAAATGAAATAAAAATAATTTATGGTGAATCCATGTCATGTTGGTCTAATGGTGTGTCATGATGAAATGATGAGTTTCAGATATAATGATTGAATTTGAATGGAAGCAATGGAACGATATGTTAAAATTCCATTAATTGTACATATGGTGACATAAAAATGCATAATTGGAATAATTAATGCCCTATGTAGTATTCTGGTAGTCAAATCTAGCTCAGGATATAGTGGCTAGCCATAAGGATACCAAACTGCGGGAATGAGCATGACGTCTCACTTATTGTAGGCCAATGACTGTCCTACTCAATGTATTGAATGTCAAGAATGCCAAATAAATGAAATATAATGCACAAGTTATCACACCCCATTTTCCCCCTAGTAGTTTGAGCCATGATTGCCATGTGCATGTGTGCACGTGTGAGTGTTTTGGCATGTGTCAAGGGTATTTTTGGTCAAAATGCATGTTTTGTGGGCTTTAATAGAGTGTGGTTGCATATATGTTAGTAGAGTGTGTGTGTGTTGGGTTGTGATAGTGTGTGCATGTTCATATGGTAGTAGTGTGTGAATTATGAGGGTTAGTCTTGTGTGTATTGTCTTGCATGAGTGTAGGGTGTGAGTGGCCAAGTTCCACCAACCATAGGGTGACATGTGCCTAGAGCTTTTGAAAGGAGGTATGAATAGGAGAGAGAGAAAATGGGACAGCCATTTGCTGTCTCTTCCCCGTTTTCTTCCTTCTCTTTATCTCTTCTTCTTCTTTTTTCTTCATTTGCATGCCCTAGCTTGGATCCAAGTGTTTGTGGTGGAAATTGATCATTCCTTGAGCTTTAATTGGTAAGTGTAGTGGGTTTCTTCTTCTTCTTCTTCATCTCTTGTTCTTGATTTTGGTTAGAATGTGTTTTAATTTAGGGTTTTGTGTTTGTTTTAATGTTGGGTGTTCTTGATTAGTTGAGCCTCCTTGCGATACCAAGGGAAAGGAGAAGTCTAGTGGGAGTGGTGCTCATTGATTTGGAGCATAAGAAGTACAGGTTTGGGAATTTGATTGATTTTGATGTTAATTTGTGATTTGCACCTTTGCATGAGATTTCTAGAAATTTGATATTTTATAAGGCTTATTATAGTGTTAATGTTATGCGTATTCCATTTATTTAAGTTAGAATGCATAAATGTTGAAGTATTGAGCAAATTTAAAGTTTGATGAACTTTTACTGAAAATTCTGGGTTTGTGTTCTTTAGAAGCTTGATTATGTTAATGCATGATCTTGATTGTGATAATTGTCAGAAAAGTTGTGTTTTATGTTGTTTGTGATGCATGGAAGGCTTATTTGAAGGTAAGATGAGGTTTGATTGGTTTTGGGTCAAAATGAGTTTGATTTTGGAAGTCTAAGATTTTTGCGTTTGGCTGGAAAAATGGAAGTTGCGATGCTGTCGCGAGCGCGATAGAATGGTGAAATCCAGTTTTCACGTTGAATTGCTCTGTTGTTTGTGAGGCGTCCGACTCGTGATTTTGCAGCACGAATCGTGAAGCTTCGGCGTGCGCGAGTGTTGCAGCAGATCACGCATCGGCGGGGGAAAAATGAGAGATTCACGAGACGTGAATCGCGTTCACGAGTCGTGAACAACCTTCACAAGTCTTGAAGGTTGTCTTGTGCTAGCACAGCACAACTTGCACGCCCCTTTGCTCTCCCCTCGTACAGGCCTACCGGCCACTGTCGTGAGTGCGATGCTGGTCGCGATCGCGACAGTTACCCCTGTATGCCCTATTTTTTCGATTTTGCCCCTTTCTTCTAAAATGAATTTTGTATCATTTCTTCTTGGGTTTTTACTACTGTATGGGAATAAATACGCTTATATATGTATAATATTATGATGAATTACATGTTATGCTTTGACCATGATTTGTATTATGCATGACCTGCAAGAGTCAGTCTAGTGGATAGTTAGGCATGCCTAAAAGAGTTCTTTAGCTGCAGCCCTCAGTTCTATTCTGGACCCTGATAAAGTCCCTGTTTAGTTTCTCGCGAACTTCAATGTGTTTGGATCTTGTTTAAGATTCCCTTTGTAAAACGTTTTGAAATGAGAAAATGTGATATTGCTTTTTGATTCGTACCCGTAAGGTACCATGCATTCGATTCGTACCCGTAAGGTACCACCATACGTTCGATTCGTACCCGTAAGGTACTACCATGTGTTGCTCATTATCCACTACTGTGAGTCAACAGGTGTTATGATTTGTTCTGTTATGCTTATGAGAATGTGAATCCGAATTACTATGATTACAAGTATGTGAATCTGAATGACTCTATTTATGAGCATATGAATTAGTTCGCATATGAATATGATTATGAACCTTTGAATGGTTATGAATGTGATTCGTTTATGATTATATCTTATATGATTATCAACATATGCTTATGCCATTATGAATGTGTTTTGCCTTGACGACCATTGTGAATGGCCATCCACATTATTGTTGTTTGTTTCCCCACTAAACGTTATCGCTTAGCACAGTGTTTCACCCGTACAGGTGCGAAAGGTATATAGATTTTTGGGAGAGTCGCCGCCAGTCAAGCTAACACAGTGGGAGTGTTGATAGGACTTAGCTTCTTTTTGTATCATGATTCTTTTATAATAGTGAACTCTCTTTGTATTTAGTTGACGCGACCTCAGCAAGTGTACTGAATCGACAAGTAATATAATGGAGTATTTTTAAGACTCCGAGTTATCGTACCCAAGAGACTGTGTATGCAAGTTATGACACTTAATTGTATGCTAAAGAATTCCCAGTTGTTGAATTGATTTAATTATGACTACTAGAACAAATAAATTAATCAACTATAATAAGTTAACAAAGCAAAAACAAATTAAGATGACAGTAAAAACTAGCAAAGATAAAAATGATAATAAGCAAAAATCTCAATATAGAAAAATGTTGTTCAGGTTCACTCATCCACCCCATGCCCAAATATGAATCAAAACACATAAAGGAAACATAAATGAACGAAATCGGGATAACCCTCTTAACCCAAGCGTCCCATTCAGGAGCAAGCTATTCTAATTGCATAACGTCCCATTCCGGAGCAAGTCATACAACTAGCCTAATCACGGGTCTAAAATCCTAGGATCGGTTTGCTTTCCCATTCCGGAGCCAAACAACCCAAAACCTAATTATTTCACTCCTCACTCCAATCTTGAACCATGAAAACCTGCACATCTAGATTCCCTTCCGGAGCAGTCCAAATGATACAGCAAACATGATAGAAAATCTGAAGATAATTTATCCTGACATTCAATCATACAATTCAATAACCAATTAAGATACATGAATTAATTCATTCATCAAAACAGGAAATTAACTTGAAAAATATACATCTCATGATTTGACAATAACAACCAGTGAAATAAACTTTCATTTATATATCGAATATCAAAATATGTTTAGAATTCACATCAAGGATAGGGGGTTTAGAGATCCCCCAAACAACTAAAAGACTACTCACGATCCATTACAAAATCAAAAGAATAAAGGAAAGAATAAACCCAGAAATTCATTGAGGTAGAAATCTCGGTTGAATCCCACGTTCTTCAGTCTTCTTCTTCAGATCTTTAATGGAAAATAAAACTAAAATTCTGGAAAATTAAAAATAACAATCTCTGGAAATTAAACTATGTATCTAATGAAAATTACTCTCAATTTCTAATTGAAAACTAAAGTTTAGAACAGAAGAATAACTCAGAAAATCTCAGCCGCCAAAACTAATATCAAAAACTAACTAAAAATTTTGGAACCCTAACCAAATAGAAAAGTGCGTTTTTATAGTTATAGATGGGTCACGGTGACAATGAAATTCATTGTCACCATGTAGAGTCGAGATTTACAAATTGCCTTTGCGTACAGGAGAGGGGTCACGGTGACTATGAAATTCATTGTCACCGTGAGGTCTTCAATTTTTGCTTCTATCCAGGAAAAACTTATGTCACGGTGACAATGAATTTCATTGTCACCGTGAGGTACATGCTGCTCTGATTCTGCCTTGATGATTTTTATGTCACGGTGACAATGAAATTGATTGCCACCGTGACATGCTTCCTACTTGCATTCTGTCCAAACGTTTGCTATGTCACGGTCACAATGAAATCCATTGTGACCATGACCCCTCTAAGTCTGCTCCTGTCTTCAACTTCTCTTTATGTCACGGTCACAATGAGTTTTATTGTGACCGTGAGGTACCTAGAACCACACCTGCAAAGACAAATAAAAATCCATCAAAAACTATCTATAATGCATCAAAATTCCAATTTGACTAAGATTAGTAATATTAACCTAAAGGAAATAAAAATGACACAAAAACACAACTAAACACCCAAAAATCATATAAAAACACCATCAAAACTAAGTACTATATTGAAGTTATCAAAATACCCCACACTTAGACTTTGCTCGTCCTCGAGTAAATGAATTATCCACATTCCTGAAATTTCAAACTTTAACTCAGAATACGAAAACTTAACAACAATCATAGCACCAAGCAGAAGGGTCTTAGTTATAAATCCTCAAATCAATTTATATCAAGTAATTTCCCGTGCGTGTGTGCTAGGCTCAAAACCAATTTTCTCTTTTCAAAACAAAACAACCAATGCATTCCAGCAATTGAGCAAAGAAATTAAATATGCAAATGAATTTGTATACATGTTTCGCGCTTAAAACTCAGGATAATCATACGCCTCTCCTTTAGCACCGGAACCACAAGGGTCATCTCCACTTAAACAACTCAAATCAAGAACAGGATCAAAAGGACTTATTCCAGGGTTGTAATGTTAAGTTAAGGTATTAGCTAACAAGAAAAGTTAAAGAATTCAAACAAAAAATTAGCCACTCTACCTAAAATTTCAACTATCCAAAACTGAATAAGATTGTCCACGTCCTACCTTTAATTCAC
Source organism: Excoecaria cochinchinensis (assembly GCA_947683425.1). NCBI lineage: Eukaryota > Viridiplantae > Streptophyta > Magnoliopsida > Malpighiales > Euphorbiaceae > Excoecaria > Excoecaria cochinchinensis. Next base: position 12,509,580 of record CANTUQ010000127.1, on the reverse strand, counting down.
CCATAATTTCCGATGTTGTCTAAACTTCCCCATACATAAAATACATCGAACTCAGAACAACAAGGTGATGAACTTCCCTTTTAATTCACTTTTAAACCCAATTATCCGTAAATATGAGTATGTCTTCTTCTACTCAAAGGTACCCCACACTTGAATTTTTCTATATTCAATACATCAAAATTAACTAAAAACAACAAAACTCATTAAACTTCCATTGTTTTTTTTTTATTTTTTTCCTTTCTTCTCTTTTTTTTTCATGATCTTCTTTTTTTTTATTCGAATATATATATATATATATATATATATATATTTTCAACTGGGGTACCCAAAGTCTAGATTTTCATATACCCATTTTTTTTTCTAATAAGGGAAAGTTTAACACCAACTAAACAATACCCACTAAATTCAACAATTCTTCTCACACTTCCACTATTTCAACAATAGATACCCTTATTCAACTTTCAATGATATTCCAACCCAATCCTAGAGTGGCCAATTCTTAGAAAAGGGTAGGCAAAGGCATTTAGGCTAAATGGTAAATTAAGAGTGTAACAAGAAAATTGCGTAGTACGCTTTTAGCATACTAAATCAGCTCAACGGGGCTAGCAATGGAAATAACATAAACAGATAGGTCTAAAGCTATTTAAAAGTGGTTATCAAATAAACAAATTGCCTTAATCATGTCCTAAATTTGTTTAAGTTGTTATCATGTTTCAAAGGGTGATGAGGAAGGTTCTAACCATCCTAAAATTCCTTCACTCAAAAACTCTTACGCACTGGATTTTTCAAATTTTTACAAACAAGCCTATAGTGCATAAAAGATTGGAAATCACAAAATATATGACTGATTGAGATTCAATTTGCTTCTAAAACTTCCAACTACTTATTTGCCAATATCAGTTTTTAAGATAGACCATTCTCCAATTAAAGTTCAAAACATTCACAACAGGAGTAACTGAGGTTAAGCCAAGCTGAGATAAAGATATTCAGGTAACGACAATAAAGTACAAAGAAACTAAAACAGGAATAAACATGCATCATACATCAACGGCTGTTAATTACATATATATATGAAGTTAATGTCTCCTACCCCCCACACAAAAACTTGCTGCCCCCAGCAAGTTAGAATATTACATATCAAAAGAAAAATAAAAATAAAATAAATAAAAAATCAAAACAAGAGATAAGAAGTCTCCCTGATCACTATTCTTGTGGTGGTGGTGGCGGTGGGAAATGGGCATCAAACCTCGCAGACCAGGCGGAAAATCCCTGGATCAGCTGGTCCATCTGGGACTGAATGTCTGCCTGGGATGCTGAGATGGTGTCCACCGATGCAGCTATGGTATCCATCCGCGCCATAATCGCGTGATAATGCGCTGAAGAAAACGGCTAGTGCTCAGGGGCTAGGGGAGCTTATGCCTCGGGATCCTCCTCATTGTCACGTGGTAGGCCTCCCAAACCGCGCTTGACGCCATGCAAATACTCATCACGTGTGGACAACCGGAAGCCATCAGCCATTGTCACATCCTTCACTATTACCTTCATATTTGTAAGCATCTTCTGATCAATGGTGGCAATGGAAGGCAGTGATTTGTACTTTTTCAATGGGTGGCGGACGCGCTTCGCTATGGCGGTGACAAATCCCCCAAGTGCGATTTTGGTCACTTTTTTAGGCTTCTATTGCATCTCCTCCAATTTGTGCCAGAAATGAGTGGCGCCATTTATTCGTACAGCCTGGATCATGCACGCGAGAAACAGGGCATCCGGTAAGTTTACTTGGCCCGCTGAATCTGCATGGCTTAACAAAGATAAGGAAAAAAATCGATGGAGGATCCGCAGAACATGGCTGTGCAAATGATGCGCCTTCGTTTTCCCTGAGACATACTGTGTGGCAGTCACAGTGTCTCGAATGATTTCCCACGCACCGTCTTTAGAGTAATCATCATAACAATCCGGCACCAGGTGTGGGAATCTAAGATATTCTGAAAATTCATGGAAAGTGAGGTTATACTCAACAGTGTCCAAGAAAAATGAAACAGAACTTGGATCATTGATGAGATCGCGGCCTGGTCTACAAGTGATAGTGGACACAAAATCCCTTATCAAGGTAGGATAGACTTTCTCATTGAGCATGAACACCCGCTCCCAGCCAATGTGGGCGATAAGTTGCTGGACCTCATTTTTGATGCCAAGTTTCTCCAGCAGTCCAAAATCCGAATAGCTTGTTGGGATGAACAAGCATTTGCTGAACCGAGCATACGGAACCTTTTTAGCACTTGGAACCCAGGCTGGCACCTTAGAAATGTCCACTGAATCTGCGCTGGGAGGTTGGCTGCCAGAGCTCGAAGCTAGAGTGGAGCTTTTTCGTTTTGGAGCCACTGCACGAAAGCAAACAACCAAGTTCAATAACAATGTAAGTTGAAACAACAATGGCTTCTACTCTACTCAGCAATAAACAATCCATTTTACCCAAACTTATGCATCCTCCAACTGAGTTTAATTTATCAAAGTGATATCAACTCATAAGTAGGTTTAGAATGTGCAAGGACAACTTTAAAGCACAGTTACACATAAGGGTAAATAATATTCGGCATGTCAACATGTTAAAAATTGCAGAAGCTGGGAAATCAATTCATTGAGACATTTTATCAAACACTTGGTGAGCAAGAATTTAAACGTACTAGAATTGAAAACCAATGGCACTAACAATCCCCCAAATTGGCAATTAACAACCATAAAGTGCATAACAAATAGTTTAAGATCATTAAAAGTCCAGTCCAATCCCAAATTTGAGTAAAACCATTAACCCAACGTTAAATGCAAATAAAGCCCTAAACGTCCTACTTCCAACTCATTCACGTTCAGAAGTAAGGATCAAAATTAAGAAGGAAAGTAAGAATGAAAAGGATTCATATCAAGATTTCAAAGCAATAACTAAGAACATCATGAAATTTTCGGACAAAGAAACCAAGAACAACATATCAAGGGAGAACGAAGAAGAACAGGGGATGAGAGGAGGAGACAAACAAAATTTAAAATTAAAATAAAAGGAAGAGAAATGTACTTACTTGTTGTAGATTATCCGGAATGGTGGTCTAAAAGAGAGAAAAGAACGCAGAGAATGCAGAGAAGAACAATTAGTGCACGGTGAGAGTGAATGAGGTGTGGGAAAGTGAGAAATAACAAATGGAAAACTGGGATTTTAAAAGATCTTTCGTGGGGTCACGGTCACAATGAGTTTCATTGTGACCGTGACATACCCAATAATTTCAATCCAGAATTGAACCGCCATGGGGTCACGGTGACAATGAGTTTCATTATCACCGTGACATAACCCAATTTTTAAAACAGAATGAAATGTGCATTATGTCACGGTCACAATGAATTTCATTATCACCGTGACATAACCCAGTTTGAAAACAGAATGTAACTTACTCTACCTCACGGTGACAATGAATTTCATTGTCACCATGACATATGCACACCTCAAAACAGAAAGTAACTTACCCGATGGTCACGGTCACAATGAATATCATTGTCACCGTGACATATGCACCAGCCAGAATCCAGAATGCATCTTCCTTTGGTCACGGTCACAATGAATTTCATTGTGACCGTGACCACCTGCACACTTGCAAAAAGTCTTCAATTTCTCCAAACCTCTAGCTACAATTGTTTTGAAAATTCTCCAACAAAACATAATTTCTCTTCTTAGACATAAAATTTACAAAATGAAACATGGTTAACTTCCTAAACAAAAAAAATAATAATACCATTAAATAATAAAAAGAAAGAAAGATAAGAAGTAGTTCTGCATTTAACAAGTCCGCAGCTGGACTTTTAAAAACCGTCAAGGATCTGCAAGAGTGACGATCGTGGAAGCACTATCAAATATCGATTCAAAATACGGCTTCACACGATGTCCATTCACTTTGAATTCATTCTCAAACCGCGGGTGCTTCAATGTCACCACTCCAAACTTATCAACTGCCACTACGTCATAGGGTCCCTTCCATTTCGATTTCAACTTACCAGTAAACAACCGCAGCCTACTGTAATAAAGAAGCACTCGCATTCCAGGTGTAATTTCCTTTCTGACCAGCTTTCGATCATGCCACTTCTTGGTTTTATCTTTGTATCTCATGGCATGATCATAGGCCCAAAATCGATGCTCATCTAGTTCATTTAGCTGCAAAGACCTGCACTTACCTGCATTCTCAAGGTCAAAATTCAGAAATTTGGTAGCCCAATAAGCTTTATGCTCTAATTCGACTGGGAGGTGACAGGACTTCCCATAAACCAACCGAAAAGGGGACATTCCTATCGGTGTCTTGAATGCTGTCCTATAGGCCCATAGAGCATCATCTAACTTAAGGTACCAATCCTTTCTAGATGAATTGACCGTATTTTCTAATATGGCCTTTAACTCTCTGTTAGACACTTCAACTTGACCATTAGCTTGAGCATGGTAAGGGGTTGTGACCTTATGCCTAACGCCAAATTTCTTTAATAAAGCCTTAAATTGGTGGTTCACAAAATGTTTACCACCATCGCTTATAATGGCTCTAGGGGCTCCATACCGAGTGAATATGTTTCTCCTCAAAAATTCTAAACAATCTTAGCATCACTAGTTCTAGTGGCTGTAGCTTCAACCCATTTACTCACATAATCCACTGCCACCAGAATATATTCAAACCCGTACGAAACCGAAAAAGGTCCCATAAAATCTATTCCCCATACATCAAATAGTTCTACCTCAAGCATGTTTGTGAGAGGCATCTCATCTCGCTTAGATATATTTCCTACCCTCTGGCATCTATCACAAGTCTTCACATAAAATTGAACATCTCTAAACATTGTAGGCCAATAAAAACCAGAAGATAAAATTTTCATTACCGTTCTATTTGGCCCATGATGTCCACCAGCTTCTCCACCGTGACAAGCTGTGATGATTGCACCCGTCTCCTCATCTGAGATGCACCTTCTTAAAACTTGATCAGCACATAATCAGAAAAGGTAGGGGTTATCCCAAATGTATTGTCTTGCATCAGCTCGCAGTTTCTTCTTTTGCTGCCAAGTAAAATCTTTAGGCATAAAACCTCCTGCAAGAAAATTTGCTATGTTAGCAAACCAGGGAACAGAAGTGTCACAAGCAAATAAAGCACAAATGTGTTCATCAGAAAATAAATCTAAAATTTCCCTTTTCAATATGGTCATTTTCCATTCTTGACAAATGGTCTGCCATGAAGTTTTCAGCGCCCTTCTTATCCTTAATTTCTAAATCGAACTCTTGCAATAGCAGCACCCAATGAATCAGCCTCGGTTTGGATTCTTTCTTGGCAAACAAATGCCTCAAAGCTATATGGTCCGACCACACCACAACTTTTTCACCCAGCAAATATGGTCTGAACTTCTCAAACGCATACACAATTGCAAGAAGTTCTTTCCCTGTGGTGGTGTAATTAACCTGTGCTCCTGTCAAAGTGTGACTATCATAATAAATTGCATAGAATACCTTATTCCGACGCTGTCCCAGTACCGCTCCCACTGCATAATCACTAGCATCACACATTAGTTCAAACGGCATAGTCCAATCCGGAGATATAATCACCGGAGCTGAAATAAGCCGTTGTTTTAACGTTTCAAAAGCTAGCAAGCATTCACTATCAAAATTGAAAACATCATCTTTCATGAGTAAATTAGACAGGGGTTTAGCAATTTTTGAAAAATCTTTAATAAAACGCCGGTAAAACCCCGCATGTCCTAAACAACTCCTTATGCCCTTAACACTTGTCGGAGACGGTAACTTCTCTATGACTTCAACTTTGGCCTTATCCACTTCTATTCCTCTCTCTGAAATTTTATGCCCTAACACAATGCCCTCTCTCACCATGAAATGGCATTTTTCCCAATTTAAAACTAGGTTAGTCTTTTCACACCTCCCTAGCACTAAATCAAGATGCTTTATACAGCTCATAAAATCAGCCCCATATATAGTGAAATCATCCATGAATACCTCCATAAATTTCTCTATAAAATCATGGAAAATAGCCATCGTACACCGCTGAAACGTAGCCGGTGCATTACATAACCCAAAGGGCATTCGTCTATATGCAAATGTGCCATATGGGCAGGTAAAGGTCGTTTTCTCTTGATCCTCAGGGGCTATAGGAATCTGTAAATATCCCGAATACCCATCTAAAAAATAGTAGAACCTATTACCTGCTAACCTCTCTAGCATCTGATCAATAAATGGCAAAGGGAAATGGTCTTTTCTAGTGGCAATATTCAACCTTCTATAATCAATAAAGACTCTCCAACCCGTAACTGTACGAGTTGGAATCAGTTCATTCTTTACCACTATCATCCCCCCTTTTTTAGGCACACACTGCACTGGGCTGACCCATTTACTATCAGAAATAGGGTAGATTATACCTACATCGAGGAGTTTGAGTACCTCCTTCTTTACTACCTCTTGCATGGCCGGGTAGAGTCATCTCTAAGGCTGAGCTACCGGCTTGCATTCCTCCTCCATTGGGATCATGTGTGTGCAGTAGCTTGGGTCAATCCCCTTCAAGTCTGAGGTTTCCCATCCGATGGCTCCCTTGTGCTTCTTCAGCACCTCCAGCAGCAGCTGTTCTTCATCACCTGACAACAAAGACGATATGATTACTGGTTTCTGATCTTTCTCTAAAAACACATATTTCAAATGAGAGGGGAGAGGTTTAAGTTCAGAATTTAAATCCCTCTTTTTAAGGTTAAGCTCTTCATTCTGTGACTCATCCTTTCCATCTTCTATCTACAAAATTTCTATTTCTTCTTCCCTCATCTCTTCTTCCACTTCTTCTCCTTCCACTGAATGTAACAAACACAAATTTTCTGGATCAGCTCCAACCACTTTTTCCTGCACTTCATCCACACACTCGTCTATTACATCAATAAAATAAACACTCCTCCATATCCCCAGATGGATACTTTTGAGCCTTGTTCATATCCACTACCAACTCCTCATTATTGAACCGTAGGGTGACCGTTTGACCATGAACATCGATCAATGCCTTTGCTGTGTTTAAAAATGGCCTCCCCACTATCAGTGGCACCTTCCTATCCTCTTCCATCTCCATCACCACAAAGTCCACTGGGAAGATGAATTTCCCCACCTTCACTAACAGATCTTCTATCACTCCCTTGGGCCGCCTCACTGACCTATCTGCAAGTTGGAGTCTCATTCCCGTCTCCCTGAGGTCCCCAAGATTAAGCTTCCTGCAAATAGAATAAGGCATCAAATTTATGCTGGCACCCAAATCACATAGAGCATTACCATAAAAATCTTCACCAATAGCACAGGGTAAAGTAAAGCTACCTGGATCTTCCAATTTCTCAAGGATCTTGTTCATAATTATAGCACTGCAATTTTCTGTAAGCTGTACAGTTCCATGCCCTTCTAATTTCTTTTTATTAGAACATAATTCTTTTATAAATTTAGCATAGTTAGGCATGTGAGCTAAAGCTTCAGCAAATGGTAAATTAATGTGCCGTTTCTTAAATATCTCTAGAAACCTAACCTTTTGCTCATTTTTCTTTTCCTATTTAGCAACTGCAGGAAATAGCAGTCTATTTATATCAAGATCCTCTACCCTCGGATTCACTAAACTTTTACCCTTATCACTTTTAGGAGCATTTTCATTAACTTCTACCCTAGAGTTAGAGTTACTTACCATCCGTGTCGGCTCCTCCTTTTCTGATGATGAAGAATTTTTACCTTGGCCTTCTCTCGGTACCACTTCCTTACCACTTCTCAGTGTGATTGCTTTAGCTTCCTCTTTTGGATTCCGGTCTACATTCGAAGGAAATGTTCCCGGTTGTCTTTGAGACATGGAATTTGCCAGCTGTCCCACTTGAGTCTCTAAATTCCTCATGGAAGTAACTTGGTTCCGATTCCACTGCTCTTGAGATTTCCACCTTGACTCTTGATTAGCCATGAACTGCTGCTGGTTATTTACAAACTGTTATTGACTGTTTATGAAAGTAGCCAACATGTCTTCCAGATTTGCTTTCTTTTCTTGCACAGGTGGCCTTGGTTGGTATCCCGGTGGGTGGTATTGTTGCCCTTGGTTGTGATGGGGTGGATATGGTTGTTGGTATTGCTGCCCTTGGTTCTGATGAGTATTTTGGTTGAAGGGAGGTCTAACTTGTGGTTGAGAGGATGAAGCATTTGGATTTCCATCCTTCCAAGAGAAGTTTGGATGATTTCTCCAGCCCGGATTATATGTGTTGCTGTAGGGGTCATTCCTTCTGTAATCTTCTATGGCATTTATATCTCTCGTTCCCCCACTCTCTTGACCAAATTGCCCACTTTCATACCATCCACTCTCTTGAGCCACAGAGGCTACATTCTGAACTTTCAGACTACTCATCTCCTTCCTCATGGACTCAATCTGTGCCTTCAGCATCGATACCTCATCCACAGCGTGTATCCCTTGTCTTTTCGGAACTGACCTAGGATTAGACCATTGGGCATCATTCGCCGCCATTTCATCTAGCAGATGAAAAGCTTCCTCAGGTAGTCTATTCATGAATGACCCTCCTGATGAAGAATCCAATAAAGATCTTGTCTGTGGTGTAACCCCAGAATAAAATGTTGTCATCAGGTGGTATATGGCTATCTCATGGTGTGGACAGCTTCTCAACAGCCTTCTATACCTTTCCCAGGCTTCATGAAACGGCTCCTCACTTATTTGACTAAAACCCAAGATACTATTACGGATGTTCGCAGTCTTTATCGGAGGGAAGAATCTCATCAAAAATCTCTCCTATAACTGGTCCCATGATCTAATCGACTGTCTAGGTAGCATTTGCAACCATTCACGTGCTTTTCCAATCAATATGAAAGGGAACAACTTTAATCTTACCGAGTCAGATGACACTCCAAGAATCTGAACCGTATCACTGACCTCTAAGAATATGTCTAAGTGTTGTGCGGGATCTTCCACTTCTGAACCCGTAAACTGATTCCTCTGTACCATATTGATGGTGGCTGGTTTAAGCTCAAACTGCACTCCCCTTGGCAGCACAATCGTCCGATTATCCTCATTCCATCTTGGTATTGCATAATCCCTTATTGTCCTCTGCCTCGGGACCTCTTCTCTATAATTTCCCAGATTTTCATCTTGTGCCCTCGGCACTTGTTCGTTCTCGGGAGGAACTTCACCAATAGGAAGAGGATTGTCTTCCATGTTATTATTTCTGTTGGCGCTCCTTCGTTGATGCAAAGTCCTCTTGAATTCAGGATCGTAGGGTGCTATTTGTTCCTGTCTCGATTTGCTCATGCACCACAACAATTACCTGAAAAGAATAAATAAAAATAAAAATAAAATAAAAAGAAAAACACATACAAATAATAATCAAAACTTAAAACAACGCCAGTCCCCAGCAACGGCGCCAAAAACTTGACGAGACCTCAGCAAGTGTACTGAATCGACAAGTAATATAATGGAGTATTTTTAAGACTCCGAGTTATCGTACCCAAGAGACTGTGTATGCAAGTTATGACACTTAAATGTATGCTAAAGAATTCCCAGTTGTTGAATTGATTTAATTATGACTACTAGAACAAATAAATTAATCAACTATAATAAGTTAACAAAGCAAAAACAAATTAAGATGACAGTAAAAACTAGCAAAGATAAAAATGATAACAAGCAAAAATCTCAATATAGAAAAATGTTGTTCAGGTTCACCCATCCACCCCATACCCAAATATGAATCAAAACACATAAAGGAAACATAAATGAACGAAATCGGGATAACCCTCTTAACCCAAGCGTCCCATTCCGGAGCAAGCTATTCTAATTGCATAACGTCCCATTCCGGAGCAAGTCATACAACTAGCCTAATCACGGGTCTAAAATCCTAGGATCGGTTTGCTTTCCCATTCCGGAGCCAAACAACCCAAAACCTAATTATTTCACTCCTCACTCCAATCTTGAACCATGAAAACCTGCACATCTAGATTCCCTTCCGGAGCAGTCTAAATGATACAGCAAACATGATAGAAAATCTGAAGATAATTTATCCTGACATTCAATCATACAATTCAATAACCAATTAAGATACATGAATTAATTCATTCATCAAAACAGGAAATTAACTTGAAAAATATACATCTCATGATTTGACAATAATAACCAGTGAAATAAAATTCATTGTCACCGTGTAGAGTCGAGATTTACAAATTGCCTTTACGCACAGGAGAGGGGTCACGGTGACAATGAAATTCATTGTCACCGTGAGGTCTTCAATTTTTGCTTCTGTCCAGGAAAAACTTATGTCACGGTGACAGTGAATTTCATTATCACTGTGAGGTACATGCTGCTCTGATTCTGCCTTGATGATTTTTATGTCACGGTGACAATGAAATTGATTGCCACCGTGATATGCTTCCTATTTGCATTCTATCCAAAGGTTTGCTATGTCACAGTCACAATGAAATCCATTGTGATCGTGACCCCTCTAAGTTTGCTCCTGTCTTCAACTTCTCTTTATATCACGGTCACAATGAGTTTCATTGTGACCGTGAGGTACCTAGAACCACACCTGCAAAGACAAATAAAAATCCATCAAAAACTATCTATAATGCATCAAAATTCCAATTTGACTAAGATTAGTAAAATTAACCTAAAGGAAACAAAACATGACACAAAAACACAACTAAACACCCAAAAATCATATAAAAACACCATCAAAACTAAGTACTATATTGAAGTTATCATTAGTCTTTTGCTCAGCTTCCGCTTTGTATCTCTAAAAGTTGTAATTATGTTGGTATCAGAACAGTTATGTATTGTATATATTATTCCATCAATGAATGATCAGTTTGGTTTTAAAGTTTTAATTTCCACTATTTATATGTATCTTTATATTATGTGAATGAATGTTTTGTACCGTTTTGCTTCGTGACACCCTTACTCATACGGGTTCTCACTCCCTTGCGGATGGGTTCCCCTACTTATGGGAAGAGGGTGTTATAATTTTTTGTATCAGAGCTCCGGTTTAGGCATTTTCTGGGTGTTGTTGTGCATAGATATATGTCTAGGACTATGTTGGCTGATGCGGTTGTCTTTGTCTTTCTTTTAGATGGATTCTGATTCCGTTCAAGGGTCGCTTGGGGGGTCTGCTGAGAGTGTGAATCCCCAAGCAGTAGATCTTTCAGTGTCTATTTTTGCTCAAACACCTAGGGTTCAGCCTGAGGCCGCAGCCATGCCCTTTGAGGCAATGTTGAAGATTTCTCAGGACATGGCTCGAGTCTTGGATATGGTGACAGCTCCGAGAGCCCCATTAGCGAGTGTGAGGAGAGCTGGTGCAGAGGATTTTTATGGGATTAGTCTGGATGAGTATGAGCTTGCTGAGAAATGGATTGAGAAAGTGGAGCGAGTGTTTGAGGAGACTAGGTGTCCTGCTGACAGGCAAGTAGAGAGTGTTGTGGCATTGCTTTAGGGATCCGCCTACGATTGGTGGAAGTTGGTCCGTAGGCATCCCCAGTTGCCTGACCCGGTCACTTGGGAGTTCTTCGAGAGGGAGTTTACAAATAAGTATGTGACTAGGGAGTATAAGGATGCTAAGTGGGCACAATTCTTGAGTTTGAAATAGAGGGCTATGTCAGTATCAGAATTTGAGAAAGAATTCAACCGTCTTTCTAAGTATGCTTCTAAAGGTGTTCTGACTGAAGAGTTTCGGTGTAGGCATTTTGAGGCCGGTTTGAATGAGTCGCTGAGGGCAATGATTATTTCTCTGATGAGTACTCCGGGTATTGGGTACTACCAGATAGTACAAGTGGCAGTGCAGACCGAGAGATCTGAGTCAGTTTTGAGAGAGAGGGCTCAAAGAAGGAATCCCCCTCGTGGTGGATCATCATCATCCTCGAGTAAGAGGTCAAGGAACCTGCATGATGAGTCTTTTTCAGGTCCGACTTTGAGAGGCAGAAGGTAAGGTTCTGCCAAGGGTTTTAGTGCGGGCAGAGATGGTTCTGGTAATAGGACTGATGTATTGCCTATGTGTTCTCACTGCAGTAGGCCCCATCGGGGTGAGTGTAAGTGGCTCACGGGTGGTTGTTTCTGATGTGGGAGCACTGATCACTACTTGGTTAATTGTTCAAGGTTGAGTGAGGCTTCTGGTGATCAGCGTGAGGCTAGTAGAGTTGGATCTAATGCTCCGCAAGCCAGTCGTGGTAGAGGTCGAGGTGGTCGGCATAGAGAGGGAGCTCCATCAGAGTCGGTTGATCGTTCCTAGACGGTTCCAGCTAAAGCGTATGCCATGAGAGCTCGAGATGAGCAGGATGCCCCGGATGTGATTGCTGGTAAGTTCCTACTCTTTTACACTGAGTTATATGCTCTAATTGACCATGGTTCCACACACTCATATTTGTGCACGAGTAAGTTATTTAATTGCATGATGTTGATCAGTTATATTATGAGGTTTGTGTGACCAGTCCTTTAGGGCATAGTGTCAATGTGAGTAGAGTGCATAGGAATTGTCCTCTTTTGGTTCAGGGTGTTGAGTTTTCTGCTGATTTGATTGAGTTGCTGTTTTGAGAGTTTGATTTGATACTGGGTATGGATTGGTTGAGTATGCATCGAGCTATAGTGGATTGTCATAGAAAAGTGGTTGTGTTGTGAGATAGATATCAGTCTTCAGTAGTGGTTAAAGGTTTGGGTTCGAGTTCTTTGAGTAATGTGATTTTCGCCATGCAAGCTAAGAGGTTTATGAGGAAAGGATATGAGACATTTTTAGCAGTTGTATTGGATTCTAAGCATCATCAGGTGAGGATTGAGGATATTCCAGTTGTCAGGGAGTTTAGTGATGTGTTTCCTAGAGAATTGCTTGGGTTGCCTCCCGAGAGAGAAGTGGAGTTATCCATAGAGATTTTGCCACTACAAGAAATTTGACTTTTTATGACGCAAAAAATTGTCATGAAAAATACATTTTTCGTCGCTGAAAAGATAAGGTGACATTTTTTTATCGTCACAGAGAATGTAACGGTAGGCGCGTAACATAAAAGTTTACGTGACGATTTACTTTTTTGTCACCGTAAGTATATTTTTTGTGACGAAAATGATTATCGTCATCTTTAGTTGTTACTTTTCATGACAAAAATTATGTCATAAATAAAATTATATTTCGTCACATTATATTGTTTATCGTCACTAAAGATTTGTATTTTTCATGACAAATTTAAAATTCGTCACGAAATTAAATATTTTTAGTGACGAAACTCTGCTTCTGATTAAAACCATTAAGCATTGCTTATGTAATTATCGTCATAAATAAATATAATTTTCGTCATAAAATATTTAATTTCGTCACTAAATCTAATACTTTAAGTGACGAAAAATGATTTCATCATTAAAATAATGTGTATTAACGATGAATATAAATCGTCATATTACGTTACATTTTAGTGACATAAATAGGGATAAAAATAATTGTCACAAAAAATAGTTTTAGTGACAATTTTTTATTGTCATTAAATTATATTTTTTTATTACAATATTAATATCGTAATTATAAACATTATATCGCTATTTTTGAACTAATAAGTCGATAAATTATGACAAATATACTTATCATATATGCATTGTAGTAAAAATGACACATTTTAAATTTAATGTCATACAATCAATTAAATTTCTAAAGAAAATCTAATATAATGTATTTATTCAAATAAAAGGTTAATTAAAAAAAACATACTGTCTAATACAAAAAATTAAATTTGCATCCTAATCAAGAAATAAAATCTGTTGAAACTTCAAAATTTGCATCCTATTCCTGAGAAAAAAAAAACTTATATCAGATAAAAAAAACTCAATCATGTAACACCCTTCATTTATACACACTACGATTCCAACGATACTGCACGATTACTTGATTTTCTTAAACTACTCTTCAAAATTATTGCGAAATTCAGGTAATTCATTTTTTTTTTATCCTTTCACTATACCCATCTGCCCCTATAGCTATTTAGTTTTATTATTCACTCAATCAAAATACAAATATGTCACTTAATTCTACCGAAATTTCGGCAGAGTTCCCTCTATAATATTGCCTATCCTCCTGTAATCAATAAAATCTTTACACTTCAAATAATCATATATTTATTCACCCCACTTCAATTCAAACTCCAACACAAGTTTGCCCATCCTCCAATTTAGATCCAATCTCACACACCATATCTTATAATATATTTATATCATCCAATTTCAGTACTCAATTCAATTATACAAAATACAAAGGTATAATATTAATACATCAACACTATCGGCTAAAAATAAATGCACAAGTATCACATTGACGTAAATAAAAGAGAAGTTACACTTGTTACCTGAAAATTCATAAACATCGCTAACAATTGAACAGTTTGGAATGAACCTAAATTAAAGAACTGCAAAATTAAAAATCACTAAAACATGAGATACCAAGCAAGTCAAAGAGTTTCAAAATCAAATACAAGTAAAACATACATAATCTTTACCATTTAAATTTGCCCATCAGAATAAAACAAGAAAACATAAAAACCAATGTAAAAATCTGCAACTATTTTCAAATATTTTCAACTATTTTCATGTCATTGAACATTGCAAAAATAAATGCACAAGTATATAAAACTTACATTGGAGAATTCAATCGACATTCATCCCGTTTGATTTTAAAATGTCAAGCAGTTTATGGATAATGGAATTCATCTCGCTTACTTTTGTCTCACAATCAGTCACCTGACTCTTAAGTATGTTCACTTCTGACTGAGACTCAATCAACTTTTCTTGAGTATTAGAAAGTTCATTTTGAAGCTTTTGTGTAGCAATGTAGTCCGATGATAATCGTCTTGAAGGAGGTTTTGGACCATATCCAAGGCCTTTTATATAACCAGTACCAAGGCCAAGGACTTCTTGAACAATTTCATCTTCAGTCTTTTGAATATCTTGCTCATTATATTGGTTTCGCTTCTCTATCATTAAATTCTATCACAAGAAATTAAAAGAAAATAGAAATTATGTAAGTCTCAAAATAAACTAATTACATTACAAAACTTGTATATTAATTACTTACCCAATTTTCGGCTGCTTGTTGAGATGACCAACCTTTTCGAATTGAATAATGGGTTTGCTTATAAAGATCAATCCTACCATATGGTTCTCCATTCAATTCATGTTGAGACTATTAAAAAAAAAACATAATAATTAGAATAAACATTAATTCAATTAAGGTGAAATTTGCAAAGATAAGTTAACAAAATACTTACAATTTCATGTCTGCGAACAGTAAAAGGCTTTCTACCAGATATATGAGGAGCTTTGACCTTATTTCTATTTAAAGAATTTTTCACACTTTTGACCTTTATAAAATTATGAAATGTGAGCATTTGTCAAGAGAAATAAAAAAGTTATTGAAATATATATTTACATCTTCATTCAAGTGCATATACACCATCTCATCTTTGCATTTCAAGACAATAAAACTAACTTAAAAATATATACCTTGAATTTCTCTGATGCAAAATGATCGCAAAGTTCTTTCCATTTTTCAGAATCAGCATACTTTTCAGGCTTGTTCATCTTAGCCTCTTTTACAGAATTAAATTTTTTAAAATACTGATGCAACCTGTAACGCTCTTGTCGAGTACTACTTTTGAACCTTTCTATCAAGCAATCTTTCACTCCTGGATCATCCATATTCACATCCATGTACATCTGCATTTATTCAAATTTTATATCTTAAATATGGAAGAGAAATAAGACAAATAATAATATCTCACAAAGATTAATATATTGATTTACATCCAAGTGGCGAAAGGCTAGATCTAAATCATCTTTCTTCAATTACGACCATTTAATAGGTACTGAAATGACATCTCGAGTCACAACTCCGATCTGACTTGCAAATTTTGCTGATGCATCTGTTGTTACTGGCCTTCCTATATCAGTATCCACATTAATCTTCATTTTACTTCCTATAGTAGCCGCGGCCTTCATAAGATTTTTTCCCATAGTTTGTCCTCGAACCCTCTTTTTAGAATTAGTTCCTGTAAAATGAAATAATAAAAGTCAAATATATAGGCTGCCTTAAAATAATGCAAATAGCCTAACATATATCACTAGTTCAAAATTTAAAATTCAAAACCTATGTCCAGCGAGGAACCATGTGGTGATTCTTCTGATGGAACAGGAGCACTTGAATTTCCTTGGCTAGGTGAGGAATCTACTGGTGATTCTTCTGTTAAAACTTGACTGCGTATCTTTGTTGTGATCTTTAAGGATTTTTCATTTTCCAATGAAGATATTTTCCTAGTACTTACATGATTCATCCTATCCAAGAGTCCTCTGATGCTTGAATGATTGGATGACTCAGCATGTCTCTTAAGGGTACCAGGAGCAATTGTCTTACCAGGAGCCATTATTTAACCTGTATGGATTTCATCAATAAAAATGAATGAACAATTTGTGGTGAAAAAAAAATAATATTAATAATGATAGGTTTTATCATATAAAATACACTATATTAATGGGTGCCTCTCTACCTTCTCTCTCACCATTAAACTTCCTACTCTTTCTCCAACTATGATTTTTTGGTGAGAACCGACGATGTCCCATGTAACATATCTTGTTGCGCAATAGCTGGGAGCAAGTTTGATCATTGCAAATTGGACATGCCATATAACCCTTAGTACTCCAACCCGATAAATCACCATATGCAGGAAAGTCATTTATAGTCCATAACATAGCTGCACGCATTTGAAAACTATTTTGACAAGAAACATCAAATGTTTAAATCCCTTCTATCCATAGTTCCTTTAACTCATCTATTAATGGCCGTAAGTAGACATCAATATCTTTTCCTGGAGACTTGGGTCCTGGAATTAACAAGGACATCATAAAAAATGGTGGTTTCATGCAATCCCAAGGTGGAAGGTTCAATGGCCATAAAATCACAGGCCACATACTATATGTGCTACTTAAATTACCAAATGGATTAAAACCATCTGCAGCTAAAGCAAGCCTCACATTGCGAGGATCATTTGTGAACCAAGGAAACTTATTATCAAAGTCCTTCCAAGCTTCAGAATCAGCTGGGTGCCTCATATATTCATCATCAACACGCTTTTCATGATGTCAACCCATTTTCTTTGATATTTTATGGGACATAAATAATCTTTGCAACCTGGGTTTTACTGGAAAGTACCGTAAAACTTTATGCGCTATCTTTTTTCCCTTCCCATCATTAATTTTCCACCTAGAAGTGCCACATGTGGGACAATACTCATCATTTTTATTTTCTTTCCAGAATAAGACACAGTCATACTTACAAGCATGAATGGACTCATATCCTAACCCAAGATCTCGCAAAAACTTTTTTGCCTCATAATAAGAACTTGGAAGTACCTCTCCTTTAGGTAATGCTTCTTTAATTAACTTCAACAACATATCTATTGCTTTGTTGCTTATCTTGTTATATACTTTTAAATGGAGCAACTTAATAATAAAAGAAAACTTTGAAAATTTCTTACATCCAGGATATAACTTTGTATTAGCATCCCTCATAATAGATTCAAGATAATCAGGTAGGACAGTTGGATAAGTGTTATGTTCTTCATTTTGCTCATCGGTTTTATCCTTTTGGTAATATTTTTCACCCAATTCATGTAGCAAGTCAAAAATCCTATCATTTTCTTCATCTAAATTTTCATTAGACATATCACACTCTTTTTGGTAATCACCATCCTCAATGGGATTAGATGTTTCTCCATGATAAAACCTTATTTGATAACATTTATCTATCCCTTGAACCAATAAATGATCCTCAACTATTTTTTGACTTCTAAAATATAAGTTCATACAACTTGTACATGGACATCGGATGTCACAATCTTTTCCCATATGATTTTCTACGAAATTCATAAAAGATCGTACTCCTTCTATGTACTCCTTAGACCATTTCATGGTATACATCCAACTCTTATCCATTTTTTAATATAACCTAAATGAAAATAATCATTATTAAGTAATTGAAAAAATAAAATAATATAATTAAAGTTAAATTGAGCCCACATATATCATACATAATATAAAACATATATATATATATATATATATAACTATTTTTGGTAAAATCTACATACTAGTTAAGCAGATTTCAAGACACTAATTACAACATACAAAGGAATGTTATAAATTTATAAGATCGAAAAGAAGGAAAAAAACCTGATAATGAAAAGTTGACACTGGTGTACACCTTCAAAAATATAGTTGATTCTTGTGTATCCTAAAAAAAAGAGAATAAAATATATTTTTATTATTAATATATTAATATATTATAAGTATAAATATATTAATATATTATTAATAATAATATAAATATTAATAATAATATGCTCAAAATAAATAAATTTAACAAATGTACATGACATACAAAATATATTTACTGTCCCATTCACTTTAAGAGCTTCTACAATCACACTGCATTTCCCAATTCAATTTGAATTAAAAAAAATCAACCAAATAGTCAAATAGGTAACTTACATTTAAATATGTTTCTAGAATCAAAATGTAGAAAATAAAAACCACATGTCCAATAACTTATACAAGATGGATCAATGACTTGTCCAAGCCGATAAAATGTCACTGTTAATGCTAATGTTAAGATTCAACAGCTGCCTTTTGTCAATTAATATGTAAGACTGAATTTTTAACAAGTCAGAACTCACCAATTCAAGACATTTGAAATTACTAAATGCAAAATAACCTAGTATGGAATTCAAAATCAGTAAAGTATTTAATAGTAATTTTTAAATACTATTAATAGTATTTAAAGATGCTACATTAAACTCGAAAAAGCGCCAAGATTGTGTTAGATGCTTCCTTCATTTTCACTCTTATTTTATGTTTCTATTCTTCCTTTAGAAAAGGTTTTTGAATTCCTTTAAATATAAAAAAATAACATGGCAAAACATATAAGAAAATAAAAATAATTAAAAAAAAAGCTGCTAACAATCTCATGGGAACTCACCTCGGGATCGGGAGTTACAAGAACTTTATCTTGTAACTTAAAGAAAAAGTGCAAAACAATGGACCATAACCTTAGCTCATCTTGACCAAAATAATAATATAATAATAATAAATAAATAAATAAATAAATAAATAAAACAATGGACCATAACCACATGTCCAATAACTTATACAAGATGGATGTGGTTAAGACTGCATTTTGGACGCGGTATGGCCACTATGATTCCTTGTGATGTCGTTTGGTTTTACCAATGCACCTGCGACTTTTATGGATTTGATGAATCGAGTGTTTAGGCCATATCTCGACTGATTTGTAGTAGTGTTTATGGATGATATTTTGGTTTACTTGAAGGATGAGAATGAGCACGAAGAGCATCTTCAGTTAGTGTTGCAAGTGTTGAGGGAGCACCGTTTGTTTACGAAGCTTAGTAAGTGTGACTTTTGGCTTCGGGAAGTGTCTTTCTTGGGTCACATTGTGTCAGCTAAGGGTATTCAAGTGGATCCAGCTAAGATTGAGGCGATTGTGGATTGGAAAGCACCTAGGAATATTCCTAAAGTGAGAAGCTTCTTTGGTTTGGCAAGCTACTACCGTCAATTTGTGAAGGGTTTTTCGGTTATTGCTGCTCCTGTGACCAGATTATTGAGGAAAGGAGTCAAATTTGAGTGATCGAATAAGTGTCAGCTATGCTTTGAGAGGTTGAAGAGTTTGTTAATTGAAGCTCCTGTACTGACTCAACCCATCTCGGGTAGAAAGTTTGTGATGTACAGTGACGCTTCGGGTATTGGACTCGGATGTGTATTGATGCAAGAGGGTAAAGTAGTGGCTTATGCATCTCATCAATTGAAACCTCATGAGAAGAACTATCCGACGCATGATTTGGAATTGGCGGCTGTGATCTTTGCTTTGAAGATTTGGCGGCATTATCTGTATGGGGAGAAGTGTAGGATTTTCACGGACCATAAGAGTTTGAAATATCTCCTCACACAGAAGGAGTTGAACATGAGACAGCATCGATGGTTAGAGTTGTTCAAGGACTATGACTGCATTGTGGATTACTATCCGGGTAAAGCCAATGTGGTTGCGGATGCTTTGAGTTGGAAGTCAGTTTCGACTTTGTTCTTGAGGCGGTTCAGATGGAGATTTGATTCAGATGGGGCTTTGGTTGCCCAATTGAGAGTGCAACCGACTTTGAGACAGTCAATTGTGGACGCTCAGAAGGATGATGTGAGATTGCAGCGGGTTTTGCAAGAGGTTCAGCAGGGTAAGCAATCTGAGTTTTTGATTTTGAATGGGGTGCCTATGTATAGGGATTGTTTGTGTGTGCCCGAGAGTGATGAGTTAAGGAAGAAGCTTTTGAGTGAGGCATACACTACGGTCTTTACTATGCATCCTGGTATTGAGAAGATGTATCGGGATATGAAGCAGTTCTACTGGTGGTCTGGGATAAAGAGAGATATTGTGGAATTCGTGGCAAAGTGTTTGATGTGTCAGCAGGTAAAGGCTGAGCATCAAATCCCTGCGGGATTGCTCACTCCTTTATCCGTTCCTCAGTGGAAATAGGATGATATCGCCATAGACTTTGTGTCGGGTTTGCCAATGACTCAGAGGAAGCATGATTCAGTATGGGTTATTGTGGATCGACTTACCAAGTCAGTGCATTTTGTGCCGGTTAGAGTGGATTATTCGATGGATAAGTTGGCCAGTGTATATGTGGATGAGGTGGTTCGATTGCATGGAGTGCCATTGTCGATAGTTTCAGATCGGG
The DNA here is from genome assembly GCA_947683425.1 of Excoecaria cochinchinensis. Lineage (NCBI taxonomy): Eukaryota > Viridiplantae > Streptophyta > Magnoliopsida > Malpighiales > Euphorbiaceae > Excoecaria > Excoecaria cochinchinensis. The sequence continues at coordinate 12,488,759 of CANTUQ010000127.1, read as the reverse complement.
ATCCAAGGTTCACATCTAAGTTTTGGAAGGAATTGCAGAGAGCTTTGGCTTCTAAGTTGAATTTCAGTACAGCGTTTCATCCTCAGACAGATGGTCAGTCCGAGCGAGTTATCCAGATTTTAGAGGATATGCTTCGGGCTCGTACTTTGGATTTTTCTGGCAGTTGGGATCAATATGTGCGACTTATGGAGTTTGCCTACAACAACCGTTTTCAGTCGAGTATTGGGATGTCACCGTTTGAGGCTTTGTATGGTCGATCGTGTAGGACTCCGGTTTGTTGAACAGAGTTAACCGAGCGATCTTTTATTGGGCTAGAGATGATTAGGGATACTGAAGAAAAAATTACAGTTGTGCAGTAGAATCTGAAGGTGGCTAAGGATAGGCAGAGGTCCTATGCCAATTTGAAGAGAAAGGATATTCGGTTTGAGGTCGAGGACAAAGTTTTCCTTAAGGTTTCACCTTGGAGGAAAGTATTGCGGTTTGGCAAGAAAGGTAAACTTAGTCCTCGGTTCATTAGGCCTTTTGAGATTTTGGAGAGAGTTGGTCCGGTAGCCTATAGGTTGGCTTTACCGATGGAGTTGGCTAGGATGCATGATGCCTTCCATGTCTCCATACTTCATCGATATAGATCGGATCCGTCGCATGTGTTATCAGTTCAAGATGTTCGGATTCAACCGAATTACTCTTATGATGAAGAGCCGAAGGCTATTCTAGCTCGAGAAGTGAGACAGTTGAGAAGCAAGCAAGTTCCACTGGTCAAGGTTCTTTGGCAGCATCACGGAGTCGAGGAAGAGACTTGGGAACCAGAGGCGATGATGAGGATTCAGTATCTGCATTTGTTCAGTGCAGGTGAGAATATCGAGGACGAAATTCTTGTTAGTAGGGAAGAGTTGTCACACCCCGTTTTCCCCCTAGTAGTTTAAGCCATGATTGCCATGTGTATGTGTGCATCTGTGAGTGTTTTGGCATGTGTCAAGGGTATTTTTGGGCAAAATGCATGTTTTGTGGGCTTTAATAGAGTGTGGTTGCATATATGTTAGTAGGGTGTATGTGTGTTGGGTTGTGATAGTGTGCATGTTCATATGGTAGTAGTGTGTGAATTATGAGGGTTAGTCTTATGTGTATTGTCTTGCATGAGTGTAGGGTGTGAGTGGTCAAGTTCCACCAATCATAGGGTGACATGTGGCTAAAGCTTTTGAAAGGAGGTGTAAATAGGAGAGAGAGAAAATGGGACAGCCATTTGCTACCTCTTCCACGTTTTCTTCCTTCTTTTTATCTCTTCTTCTTGTTTTCTCTTCATTTGTATGCCCTAGCTTGGATCCAAGTGTTTGTGGTGGAAATTAATCATTCCTTGAACTTTAATTGGTAAGTGTAGTGGGTTTTTTCTTCTTCTTCTTCTTCATCTCTTATTCTTGATTTTGGTTAGAATGTGTTTTAATTTAGGGTTTTGTGTTTGTTTGAATGTTAGGTGTTCTTGATTAGTTGAGCCTCCTCGCGATCCCAAGGGAAAGGAAAAGGCTAGTGGCAGTGGTGCTCATTGATTTGGAGCATAGGAAGTACAGGTTTGGGAATTTGATTGATTTTGATATTAATTTGTGATTTGTGCCTTTGCATGAGATTTCTGGAAATTTGATGTTTTATGAGGCTTATTATAGTGTTAATGTTATGGGTATTCTATTAATTTAAGTTATAATGCATGAATGTTGAAGTATTGAGCAAATTTGAAGTTTGATGAACTTTTACTGAAAATTCTGGGTTTGTGTTCTTGAGAAGCTGGATTATGTTAATGCATGATCTTGATTGTGATAATTGTTAGAAAAGTTGTGTTTTATGTTGTTTGTGATGAATGGAAGGCTTATTTGAAGGTAAGATGAGGTTTGATTGGTTTTGGGAATTTGATTGATTTTGATGTTAATTTGTGACTTGTGCCTTTGCATGAGATTTCTGGAAATTTGATGTTTTATGAGGCTTATTATAGTGTTAATGTTATGGGTATTCCATTAATTTAAGTTATAATGCATGAATGTTGAAGTATTGAGCAAATTTGAAGTTTGATGAACTTTTACTGAAAATTCTGGGTTTGTGTTCTTGAGAAGCTTGATTATGTTAATACATGATCTTGATTGTGATAATTGTTAGAAAAATTGTGTTTTATGTTGTTTATGATGAATGGAAGGCTTATTTGAAGGTAAGATGAGGTTTGATTGGTTTTGGGTCAAAATGAGTTTGATTTTGGAAGTCTGGGATTTTCTGCGTTTGGCTAGAAAAATGGAAGTCGTGATACTGTCGTGAGCGCGACATCCTTGCGAGCGCGATAGACTAGTGAAATCCAGTTTTCACATTAAATTGCTCTGTTGTTTGTGAGGCGTCCGACTCGTGATTTGGCAACACGACTCGTGAAGCTTCTGCGTGCGCGAGTGGTGCAGCAAATGACGTGTCGGCGAGGGAAAAATGAGAGATTCACGAGACATAAATCGCGTTCACGAGTCGTGAACAACCTTCACGACTCGTGAAGGTTATCTCGTGCTAGCACAGCACGACTCGCACGCCCCTTTGCCCTCCCCTCGCGCAGGCCTACCGGCCACTGTTGCAATCGCGACAGTGACCCCTGTATGCCCTGTTTTTTCGATTTTGCCCCTTTCTTCTAAAATGAATTTTGTATCATTTCTTCTTGGGTTTTTACTACTGTATGGGAATAAATACGCTTATATATGTATAATATTATGATTTCTTTATGATGAATTACATGTTATGCTTTGAGCATGATTTGTATTATGCATGACCTACAAGAGTCAGTCTAGTGGATAGTTAGGCATGCCTAAAAGAGTTCTTTAGTTGCAGCCCTCAGTTCTGTTCTGGACCCTGATCAGGTCCCTGTTTAGTTCCTCGTGAACTTCAATGTGTTTAGATCTTGTTTAAGATCCCCTTTGTAAAATGTTTTGAAATGAGAAAATGTGATATTGCTTTTCGATTCGTACCCGTAAGGTACCGCCATGCGTTCGATTCGTACCCGTAAGGTACTGCCATGTGTTGCTCGTTATCCACTACTGTGAGTTAGCAGGTGTTATAATTTGTTATGTTATGCTTATGAGAATGTGAATCCGAATGACTATGATTACAAGTATGTGAATGTGAATGACTCTATTTATGAGCATATGAATCAGTTCGCATATCAATATAATTATGAACCTTTGAATGGTTATAAATGTGATTCGTTTATGATTATATCTTATATGATTATCAACATATGCTTATGCCATTATGAATGTGTTTTGCCTTAACGACCATTGTGAATGGCCATCCACATTATTGTTGTTATTTTCCCCACTAAGCGTTATCGCTTAGCATGGTGTTTCACCCGTGCAGGTGCGGAAGGTATATAGCTTTTTGGGAGAGTCGCCACCAGTCAAGCCAACACAGTGGGATTATTGATAGGACTTAGCTTCTTTTTGTATCATGATTCTTTTGTAATAGTGAACTCTGTTTGTATTTAGTCTTTTGTTCAGCTTCCGCTTTGTATCTCTGAAAGTTGTAATTATGTTGGTATCAGAACAGTTATGTATTGTATATATTATTCCATCAATGAATGATCAGTTTGGTTTTAAAGTTTTAATTTTCACTATTTATATGTATGTTTATATTATGTGAATGAATGTTTTGTACCGTTTTGCTTGGTGATACCCTTACTCATACGGGTTCTCACTCCCTTGCGGATGGGTTCCCCTACTTATGGGAAGAGGGTGTTACACAAGTGGTCCTTTGGGGTCCCTCTAAAGTGTATTGAACCTATAGGGTTCATGTCTCAATTATCCAGTCCAAAGATTTCTGCCAGTATTATACAATGGGCAAAATGGTAAAAATGTGAATAATATGCTTAAGGTGAAGTAAAAATGAAATTTAGGTTGAAAAAAGACCAAATTGAAAGAAATAAAAAGTTTAGGGGTAAAATGGTAATTTGGCCATAAATAGTGTAATAAGGGTTAAAAAGGGTAAAAATGGAATTAAATGAGTGAATATGTAAATTGGTGATTTTTAGGGACTAAATTATAATATGGCATGATTGGCTGAATTTAGGGACCAAATGGTAATTTGCATGTTTAATAATGGTTAAAAGTGTAAATAAAATGATTTGATGGTATTTTTGTAAATATGAAGAAGTTTAGGGACTAAAATGTCATTATGCTATAGTTAAAGGATTAAATTATAAATATGTTTTATGTCTATAAATTGAATATATGTGATAAAATGAAGAATTTAATTATAATTGTGAATATTGTTGCATGCATAAGGATTTAATGAATTAAATATTAATTTAATTTAACATTTTATATGTTATGAAAAATATTATTTTATGCATGTAATTTTAGTTAATTGGAAAATCCTGGATTTGCAATCACTACTGAGTATATTTAATGCTCAACACGTAATTTTATTTGACTGCGTGTAGGTACTCGTTAGGACGTGAAATTAAGCATACATCAAAATTTTGGAAGCTACTCAGAAGAAAATAGTTTGAGGAATAATAAGTATGTTAAATTATGGCATATATATGAACTCAAATTAGTATGATTTTGGTATTGACATGTATAGGATTTTATTGGGTAAAATATAAAATAGTGTGATGCATAATAGTATGGTTAGACTGTTTATGATTGTGTCATACAATTGTGAATGTTGGCCTAAATATTGAAATGTGATGGTACGAATTATAGTAAATGCAAGTTAAGTATATAATCGATATGTTCTTAAAAATTGACCAAATGAAAAGTAATTTTGACAGTTATAAGACAGTTGGTAAATAAAAATTAATTGGATATGAATATATGTTAATTTATAATGATATTGGTTAATGGAATTAGGCATTTAATGAAATGATAAAATTGATTCAAAAAAACAATAGTACAATTTTTTTATTAATAGAATAATTATTAGATTTCCAAACAATCATAGTAATCGTTTTTAGGAAACTCAACATATATAGTTATTGAAAATATCACATAAGAGTGTTACATATAATATAAATAATATAACAATAAAACATATCCTATTTATATTTTTCAATGATTATCTAAAACTACATTGGAAAAAAATAAATACACTAAAATTAATAAAAATAACTTACTTTGTTTCAAAAAAAAATAAAATAACTTACTTCAATAGCTAATTTTTTTTCGATTTTCTTTACCACCACCGGTGTAACATCCCAAAAATGGCCTAGTTGAAAGTGCATGTTTAATTGGATGTATAAAGGGAGTAATTTGGTAATTGGTAAATGAATTGGGATTTATTAAGGAATTATAAGAGTCCATTGTGGATAAATTGGTATTTGTGTAAGTGACTAGAGGACAAAAAAAAAAGGAAAGTCAAAGAAGGGAAATAAGGTCCAATAGAATTGTGACAAGTGGCTTAGTTGGTGAGTGCATTAATGAAGATTTGAAAGGAAGAAGAGAGAGGGAGAGCAGGAATTGGTTGCTTCCCGTGGAAGCCATTAGCTGTTCCCTTTCTTGCACGCTCACGTTCTCTCTCACTTCCTCACTTCTCCATTTCTGCTCTCAAGATTTGCATGTGGGTATTCTTCAAGAGTTGAGCTAGGGTTTTGAGATAGAAGTGTTTCAAGAGGTAAGTAGCTGAGTTTTGTGGCTTGAATCTTCTTCTTTTTCTCCTTCATATTCCATTCGGATTTAGTTTGGGATTATATGGTTTGTTCTTGGGTTTAATTGTGTGTGTTGTTTCGGTTGGATTGTGCAAGAATCTGAAGAGAGAAGAAAGAGAAAAGGAAAGGAAAAGATTGGATCTTGAAGATAGTGGCTTGAGCTTCATTTCCAGGTTTAGGAGCTTGTGTTTAGTTGTGTACATTTGGAAATGTTGTCCATTTCCTTCGGATCCTTGTGTGATATGCAAATACCTGCCATGTGTGTGTTTTGGTACATGAAAAGGCATGAGTATATTAGATTTGTGTATATGAGTTGAGATGATAGAGTTATAAGCGTTTGCATGTCCATTTTGAATAAACGTACATGAATATGAGATGGATTTTCTGGGTTTTTGTAACCTCTGTATATGTTGATTTGATTTGTGTTATTATTGTGTAAATTGAGTTATATTTGTTATAAGTACGTTTTGGAGGCACTGGAGGTAAGGTTTTACATGATTTTTGCATGATAAATGGTTTTAGGGAAAGATGGGATTTTATTTTACAAGCTCTGTATTTTCAGCGTTTAGCTGAGAAAGGGAAAACGTGCTTCTGTCGCGAGCGCTATAGAAGGGAGTCTTCCTTTCCCTCGCGGTATTCGATCGGCTGGCATCCTTCACGACACGTGAAGTACCTTCACGAGTCGTGAAGAATGGCCCAGGTTCTTCACGACACGTGAAGCATCTTCACGAGTCGTGAAGAAGAATGACCGTTCGGCGTAGACCGTTCGGCGAGGGAGTCTTCACGACAGGTGAAGTATCTTCCCGAGTCGTGAAGATAGTCCGTTCGGGAAGGAGGCCACTCGGCTGATCCTACACGACACGGAGGGACGTGCACGGCTCGGTAGAGTGTGCATGTCTCGGCTGTTGACGCACGTCTCGACAGAGGGGAGCACGACTCGTGCTTCCCAGGCTACTGTCGCAAGCGCGAATTACTGTCACGAGCGCGATAGTGACCCTTATGCCCGCCTACCCTATTTTCTGAAAATGTTTTCCAAGCTTCTGTTTACATGGGTTTTCACTGCATGACATATGATTTGTCTTATATATGGGCTATTAATTGATAAATTATATGTTCTTAATAAGTTTTGTATATGATTTATATGTTCAAATTGAGCAATATACATGTATGCATGAAATTATATAGATATACTTGATTTATTCTCCGTTATATGATGATAGTACTAGAACATGACTGAGTTGTTATTTGAGCCTGATAGTCATAGTAGTGGATAGATAAGCGCTTATCCAGGGTTAGAGTGTGAGTGCAGTTGCTATATGTTACAAGTTATATGTTGACCCCGTTTGGGTTTATATGATTTGAGACTTCGATCTCCGGTATACCTTCGGGTATACATGTTTACATGTGATTCGAGACTCATGTCTCTATATGCTTGGATACTGTGTCCTATCAGTATCATTGGTACCCGTATCCACTAGTTAGTGAGTAATCAGGCTACTACATGAGGCTATTACATGAAATTTGCATATCAGACTATTATATGAATATGATATGTGTTTCCAATGATACGGAAATGGATATAAGTTACATGTATATGTACATGCGATGTGACAAGATATGATGCGATACTTGTATTTAGATATGAATGGTTATATGTTGATATTGTGAAGATGCATATGAATATTGATTACTTGGACTTAAATGATTAATTCTTTTATTTTGCGTATATGCATATGATGAATAAGTAATGGTTATATTCCGATATACATGGGTGCGATGAATACTTGTTATAAGCACGAGTAGTATACGTTTATATGTTATGTTGCTTATTAAGCTTATATACTGTGATTGCAAATATATGTACATGCATGTGTTGTTCCTCCCCACTAAGCGTTATCGCTTAGCACGAGCTCTTTTCCCGTGTAGGTGGTAGATTCTTTTTGGAGTTGGATATCTGCAGGTCGGCCACTAGAAGTCTATAGTTGGAGTTTATTTTGTCTTCCGTTGTATTTTGTATATGAAAACTGATTTTGGAAATATAATTTTGTAAAGCATGATTTTGTACATGTATATGTTAATGTTCACAAATCTCTTTTGTAAAACGATATGGATATTTATATATGGATTTGGTATCTTTATGATTATACGTATTTGTTTTTAGCATGTTTGAGTAAATCTATGTGATTGTGCGTATAGCAATCCGGTATCCTTCTAATGGGGGTAACAGGGTGTTACATCAATCATTTGTTGTTCTTCCAACAAGAAGCAAAGAGAAGGATAAAGGAAAAACCACAAAAAAGAAAAAAAATAAAATGAAAAAACCTAGATTCAGCGAGATTTAGTGTTGAGATCTCATATTTGTGATTGTTTTTTCTTTTCAAGTTATTTGGTTTCTTTTTTTTTTTTTCATTTAGTGTTGATATTTTAGATCTGTGATTGATTTTACATAGTAATTATTTGTTGATTTTTTTTTCTTTTCTTGATTTTTGATTTACCGTGTAAATTAAAGGAAAGAATTTTTATAAGCTAAGAAAAAAAATTCCTGTGATTTGCATGCTAAGATAAGCTAAGCAGAGATGGATTTTCGATTTTTTCTGTGCGTGTTCCATGTTTAATTTTTAAATAAAAAAATATTTTTAATTAAGAAAATAGAATTTCGAGTTGGTCGGTGCCGGAAAAATTTAGGATATTTCGATTTAGACTATACTATAAGTTAGGGTCGATTCGAATGGTAATTTTACATAAAGTTCGGGATTTGAATTAATCGGATTCGGTTCGGATTGATCCGAACGCGACCGATGCACACTCTTAACCATGGTTATTAAAACCGGACCGGCCGGTTCAACCGGTTGGTTCAACTGCAGAAAACCGGATTGGGAAAAAACCGGAAAGAACCAGCCAAAACCGGGTTGAACCGGTCAAAATCGGGTTGAACCGGCCAAAAATCGGGTCTAATTTAAAATAATTATTTTTTCATAAAAATAAAAAATAAATAATCTAATAAATTTTATTTAACAAATAATTGGTTTTTTTACTATTTAATCACATTTGAACTTAATGAAAATAATATAATGATTTAATAATTCAATAAAATACAATAGAGTAAAAATTGAATAAATTATTAAAATTGGTGAACTTAAAGATAATTTTCTATCATTTTTTTTTTTAATTTCACCTACAGTTATTGAATTATTTAATTTTTAAATTAAAACTCATAAAATAAAATATTTTAACAGAAAATAACTAATCAAGTAATAATTTTAAAAAAATAAAAGGTTGAAAAATATTATTACTAGTATATTTGAGGCATATATTAAATGTTTTGATTGATTTTTTTTTTTTTTTTGAGTAGTAGTATTTATAAAAATTATACTAATTAATAATATTTTAAAAAATATAAAAAATCCGGTTGAACCCGATCGAACCGATTGAACCACGAACCCTTAGACTTGCCGGTTCTTTATCCGGTCCGATTTTAATAACATTGTTCTTAATTATCACTAACTTTTGGACACAAAATTGGAGTTATTTGTCCAGGTCGGAGATTATTACTGCTCAATGACGTCATAGATAAATGATATTACGAGTCATATGACATTCTTTTTACATATATATCTTCAGGTTGCCAGTAAATTTTCATTTTTATATATGTTTAACAGCTAAAATAAAAGAAAACAAATAATATGGTGCGTTTTTTTTTTTTTTATATCTAAACCTCAATTAATATTTTGAGTTTGTGAGGTCCTCAAATCGCGTAAATGAAAGGTCAAGAATTAAATGTTTTTCAAAAGTTTAATAGTTGAGGGATCCAGTTAGGCTTTACTCTAAAATTTTATGATAGATAATTAAATGTTTTTCAATTTTTTTTTTTATAATTGCGTATAATATAATATATTACTATATATATTGAAATTATCTTTTATTTAAAAATTTCTTAATGGACTAGTCCAATCCAGCCTACTTTTCAATACAGAAAAATTTTGAAAATCCCTTTGGAAGCCCGAAAATCCCCTGCCTTAGCGTCCCTTTTGTCTTCTAACTGAAAGGCAACAAAAGGAGGGACACCAATAACGGCTTATCTTAACTTAAACTCTTATCCTTCTCTTCCTTTTTCTCCTCTCCTCCCTCCTAAACATCCCATTATAATGGCTCTCGCTTTGAAAACTGACACAAAAAGTAGTGAATTTCCGGAGAACAAAATCGGAAACCATGGGCTAAAGAAAAGAATTCTCAGGAAAGGAATTTCATGGCAAACTCCATTTCCAGGAGACCAGGTTGAAGGTACCAAAACAACCTACCATTTCTCATTCTATTTATTCTTCTTTTGGCTTTCAACAAACAATATAACAGAACAAAATCCAATTCAAAAATTCTATTCTTATTTTCATTTTTAGTTAGCCACGTCTACTGTCAGTTATTGGTAGAAATTCTAAGTAATAAGCTTCGGATTTTTTGTACTGGAGTCGCAAGCAAATTAACCATATAAATTGTGATTGGCATTTGAAGTCTAATGCAATTTAGGTTATAAATTTCAGTTCATTTCAGTGGAAAAATTGAGGGTGGGGCATGCCTTGATTCAACTCGTGATAATGGAGCTCCGTTTCGCTTCAAAATAGGCCAAGGTAAAGGAGTTTTTTCTTATAATAACGGATGTAATATATCAAGTGATTTGGACGTAATAAAATATTTTTAATAGATGTTATAATAATATATTTTTTATTAATGATTTTAAAAAAATAAACTAAAAAATATTGTAATAATAAAATAATAATAAATTATATGAGAAAAAAAAATATAACACATAAAAAAAATTCAAAATATCATTAATTATTATCATTATTATTCTTAAGAAAAAATAAGGGAGAAATAGTAATAAAACTAAATCAATATGTAAGAAAAAAATAGCAATAAAATTAAGTCAAAATGAAAGGATGCAGTGCAAAAATCCTTTTTATTTATAATTGAGGATGGGTTGGAAATTTGGAATTAGGGACAAAATATTGATTCTAACACTCTACAAAAGCAAATTTCACATTATACCCACACAACCCTTTACAAAATCCAACCTTTTTTTCTTCTTAGTTCGGAAAACACTTTCATCCATAATTAACTTGGGATAAAAAAAATATATATATAGTGCGACTAAACCAAAAAAACAAAAGTACTCAATTCAACAGAAATCATCCAAAATGAAAATTTATATGGTCAATTAATGTATTTTAGTAATGCATAAACTAAACCTCACAACAAGCCTTCATCAAGAGCACTAATTTTTTAATGGAGTAGAATTTTATCTTATTTCAAAACTAAAATATGTAGATTAAACTCTTAAATCAAATATGTAACAAAAACAAATATCAAAATAAGTAAGAAATTAAACAATAATATATTCAAATTTTATATAAAAACACTGATGGAAAATAAATGGAATAGATGCATACATGTTCAAGCACGTTAGTGAAAGAGTATAATTTTACCTTATTTCAAACCTAAAATCCAATACTAAGAAAATGGAACTCTTGAATCAAATATGCAATAAAAACGACTATCAAAATAAGTAGAAAAATCAACAATAATATATTCAAATTAAAAAATAAAAAAAAAAAAACTTGAAGGGAGAAAAACATACACATATGTTTATATGAAGGTAACATAATTGGGTTATATACTACCTATCTTTTGTGGCGCAGATGCTTTGGCGGAAGTGTTTACAAGATTCCCTTCCGGCATCACTGGTCCGGCTGATATTCACGAACGGGATAACGGCAACTAAACCACAGTCTAAAAGCCCCTTTGAGTGAAAAGCAAGCGAGAGAAAAACCCGACAGAGTTTCAGTATAAGAATTTTTTATTATCTTTTTCTTTGATTTACCTTGACCCTATTTATAGAGAGCCTCATGCTCTTAATAAGAAAGGTAATTTATATAGGTAATCAATAGAAGAGTTACAATATTTATGAGGGGAGTTACACTATTAATAAGGAAATTACACATTTGAAAATGGTAACTTCACTTTTCAAATCAATTCTAATTAAGGAAAAAAATTTTAATTAAAAGACCTGATATGAAACTCTTTCCATATCTATGTAATTCTTATACTGATATAGATTTGGATCCATATCAGGAGTCATGGGCATATCCAAAGTGTATCATCTCCCACTTGCACATGACGGAATGATTTCTAGTCGAGTTCTCAGTTATATAGGAAAATAGACTGTGTGACCAGCATACTAGTGCTATACACCTGTTAGGGATATATAGCGTCTCAAAAAAATGAGATCCTCTTATTCACGTATGCCTAACCCTAGATTGCATTCTCACATTCACTGTTTTACTCATGATCTCATAAAATAATTTTCGTGTTCAGTATTATGTCTCTACTTATAAAGACCATATAGGCTAGCCGATGAACTACAAAACAATTGAATGTAATCTAAAGGCTATCTTCCTCTCTCACTATATTCCATCCCTCAAGATTCAGCTCGCTTTTCTAACTAGGTCCTCCAGGCCCAAATTATCCCATGGTCTCTTGGAGACTAACTAAGCTAGCCACACTGAACCATATTTCAGGGATAAGTTAAGGGTTCTAAGGGGCCAAAATATGGTAGGTGTGACGTGCGCCGAACCGGGAAAGGCTCTCATTGAGCCAGCTTTTAGGGCTCGAAAGATTGGTTCGCATCATTTGATCTTGGGTAACATGAAACATTTTGGAATCCCCACCCAATAGAACATTGAGGAAGTTCATCTAGCCTTATCAAACTTTTAGGCACCTTTGAGGTATTTTGGAGTCGCCACCCTATTTACAAGAAATTGGGAAAGGTCATCTAACCTCTCTAGTCTAAACCAGAAAAAGTGTTCGGAACTTTACTTTTATTTATGTCTTGGTTAATTATAAATAAATTTTTAGATTAGAAAAACTCCATCTCTCTCCTTACACGATTAATGCAATTTATTTAAATGCGCATTTCAAGTTTTGAGAAAGCAGTAAATGAATACTATAAATAAAACAGTAAATAAAGCGGTAAGCACACAAAGACATACCATTTACAAAGGAGAAATTGGGACAAATACAATGCCCCAAATGAAAAGAAAAGGTAAACAAAATTGAAAGGGAAGTTGGGACATAATACAATCTCAAATGAAAGAAAGCTAAATAAAATTACCCCAAAAAAATTAATTACAAGGGCCCACAAGATATATATAAACATGAAGTTAAACAATCAAGCAAAATCAATTAAAAGGGATTACATGCATAAATCGGGATATTTATTCGATTTAGGAACATTGGTTCCTTCATGCTCACATAAAGAGGGATCGAATAGTTATTTCGCCTATTGGCCTGAAAACTAGGATGAGTGATCCCATTTTTAGAAAATTTAACTCTTCATTTTAATTCGTGATATTTTGCATTCCTTGGCTAAAATTAAGTACATTGGTCCCAATTTATTAATAAAAATTTCAGTTTAGTCATAAAAATATATTTTTTTTAATTTTTAACTACACGCGTACAAAATAAAATGCTTTATTTGAAAATAAACACAATCACATAAACGAGGGGTAGGTAAGGTCTCACCCCAAGTGATGTATCTTCCTACGCGTCGCGACCTTTCAACTTGGTCACGAAGGCGCTCATGCAAACAAGATCACATTTTAACCCCAGACAAAAATAACAACAATAAAAATATTAGTACTAGCTCTAGAATTAACCACATAAAAATAACGACAAGAGAAATATAAAACATGCTTAGCATGCAATTAGAAAGTAAAACGGGTTAAAGTAAGCATATTTATTTAACACGCAAACGACTTGCATGCAATGGGAATTAAAGAACTAGTCATGCAAGTATAATAATAACAATAATAATAATTGCAACAACAAATATAATAACACTAACAGTAATAATAGTAACATTAATAACAATAATACAATAATGGCAATAGCAATAATAACAACAGTGATAATAACAATGGCAACAATGATGATAATAATAATAACAAGACCAACGTTAGTAATAATAGGCATAACAATAATAACAATAATAATAATAATGATAGTAATAATAATGATCATGATAATAGGAATAATAAAAGTAGATAACAACAGTAATAATAATGTTAACATGTAAGAACAGTAACATTAAGAATAAAAATGAGGATAAATGATAATCATAATGTAAAGATAACTTTAACAACAATGATAATAGTATTTAACAACGATAATGACAAATAAAATGAGATGAGATGATGAAAATGGGTCCGAAAATCTTTAGCCTCAGATTTGATGATATTGGAAATAAGGTGTTTCGATCTAACTCCCCTTATTAAGGTTCAAAAACAGATTCAAGATAACTCAAAAACTCAAAAAAAACTCAACGAAAACAAATGATTTTTTGATTTTGTTGTTTGATAATAAACCCAAGGCAAGGGAATGGATTTCCCTATCTCAAACTCAAAATATTTTTCTGGGTTCAAGAAAATCAAAGGAAGAGATTTGCAAAAAAAAACTAAATGATTTTTTCTCTCCAGAACACTCTCTTTCGTTTTCTTTCTTCCTCAGCTCTCTTTTTCTCTCTTTTTTGTCCGAAAAGTCCAACCCCTGTCAAATGAAAATTTTCTCTTCTTTATTTTCCCTTTCTTTCCAAAAGAGGAAAGGACAAAACCCCCATTTCATTGCTCTTCCCCCAAAAATCCCTGAAAACTGAAAAAAACAGTCTTCAAAATCTATCAAAAACCAGATTTTGCAGGTGGAAAAGGGACAAGAGGGAGACTGCCCGTGAATGGGTGGCCGCATGTCACGTTCCCAGGTGCCGGCATCTCCCGCATGCGCAAGGTGCGGCCTCGTACGCGCTGCACAGGTCGTGCAACGGCAGTCTATCGAAAACCCCAAAAAGAAATTTTTAAAAAAAAAAACTTTTTATTTAAATAGAAGAATTTTCGACAAGTGAATCATCAGTTCTAACCTTTTTTCCTGTGAACAAATATCATTTTCATCATTGGGTAATCCTAATCTTGGACTGCCTCAGGACCCGGTGTCTATAGTAGGATCTCATAATAGGGAAAGTTAAGAATGGGTGGCCATAAATCGTGCACCTAGGTGCGGGCATCGCCCTCATGCGCGAGGTGTGGCCTTGCGCGAGAGGCCGCATCGCGCGAGGCCGGGGTGCTTCATGAGCTCGCACACGCTAAGTGCAGCCTCGTGCTGGAGGCCTCACCGCGAGAGGCAAGGCCTCGTGCTCAGCACCCCGTGAACACGAATGAGGGCGCCGCTTGAAGCGAGGCCTTGTGTACGACGACTCGAGAGCCCGCACGTGAGCACCGCGAGAGGCCAATGCGCCGCGAGCCAGCATACAGGAGCCGTGCCTCGCGCGCACTGCCAGTAGACGTTATGCCTCGCGCGCTCCGCACAAGTCACGTGGCGACAGGCTTCCAAAAACCCCAAGAAACCCCAAAATAATTTTTTAAAAAAAAAACTTTTTATTTCAAAAGTAGAATTTTCGACAAGGGAATCATCAGTTCTAACCTTTTTGCTTGTGAACAAGCATTATTTTCATCATTGGGTAGTCTTGATCTTAGATCACCTCAGGACCCAGTGTTTACAGTTGCCCCAATTTTGGAGAAACTAGCACGTAAGTGCCTAAGTGAGCCAAAATTCAGAAAGAAAAGGAAAGAAGCGCATACCTAAGGCGACGACCTTTATGTTGCGTTGTCATCCATGATTGCAGTGTATTTAGCCTTTGCCAACTTATCAACGCGTGAAACTGCTGTTGGGTTGCGTCATTGATAAATGTCAGCTTGTCGATGTGTGAAACCATGGTTGAGTTGCGTGATTGATAAACGTCAGCTTATCGACGTGTGAAATCACGGCTGAACGATTAATAAACACCAGCTAGTAGGTGTGTGAAACCGTCAGACTTTGAAGAACATGATTGATAAATGCCAATTTATAGGCATGTGAAATCACGGCTGAATAATTGATGAACACCAGCTAGTAGGTACGTGAAACCGCCAGACTTTGATGAACGTGATTGATAAACACCAATTTGTAAGCATGTGAAATCATGGCTGAACGATTGATAAACACAAGCTAGTAGGTGCGTGAAATCGCCAGATTTTGAAGAACGTGATTGATAAACACCAATTTGTAGGCATGTGAAATCACGGCTGAACGATTGATAAACACCAGCTAGTAGGAGTGCGAAACTGCCAGACTTTGAAAAGAGTGATTGATAAACACCAATTTGTAGGCGTGTGAAAACATGACTGAACGATTAATAAACACTAGCTAGTAGGTGTGTGAAATAACTATTGAGATTTTGTGCCTGAGGCGGCTACATTCCTGTTACTATGAGAAAGAAAATGTCTTTTCCAGTCACCATCCAGACTGCGGAGGGGTTGTCATCCTTTTGGGTTGCGCCAAGTCTGCCTCGGACTCGTAAGGTTCGGAGTTGATTTATAGCATAGCCTTAGCTGCCCCCTGAATAAAACAAACACTGTTAGATCAATTTATCATAATAATCATTTTCATCATTCACCTTTCGCGAAGGTTCAATTGTTATTATCTCATCATTTATGGTTTTGTCGCCTCGATATATTATTTTTATCTTTGCCACGTCGGAAGTGTACCCAAGGAAAATAAATACATAAAGGAAGCAAACGATCATTATCATACAAAATATATCTGTTTTGTGCAAAACAAACAAAACTACAAATCATGACAGAGGGTCTCCCTGAATGTCCGGTTGCGCTTTTCTGATTAATTCTCATTACCTAATATTCCCTGCAAAGTTAAGTCAAAAGCACGCTAAAGGAACAAAGAAATAGGGATAATAAAGGATCATCTATATGTAAAGTATCTGTTTGGCATTAAAAACGAACTAAAGTAGAGATCATAATAGGCAATCTTTCTAAAAATCAGTCAAACGGATCATAGTCAGTGGTCTCTAATTTGACCGGTCATGTCTGTAAATCTAGTGTCCACACCCTCCTATAGAGACTTCGCTAACCGGGGCATGCCTTATGCCGACCTCTTGACCATTTCCTCCATGAGCCTCTCCATAAGCTGCAATCTCTCGTCCATTGCCTATAGCCTCCCCTCGATACGCAGCTCCGCGGCAATCAGCCTCTCATTAGAATGCCGCTCCGCGGCCACCAGCCTCTTATCCACATGCTGCTCCATAGCCTTCAGCCGCTCATGCATGGCCTGGACTAGGGGCTCCATGTTTGTCTAGCTTCGCTCTATCCCTGGCCCAGGAGGCAGTGGCGAAGCTATTGAAGTAGATGCCCCCGGAGAATCTGGACGGCCGTGGGGATGATACCCCCCAAATGCTTGAGGATCTAGCCCCCAAGTATGTATATGAGGAGGAGAGCGCATTTGATCCTTCGGAGGTGACAGCGATGATAGAGTGCGAAAAAGATCGTCCAGATTTATATCTATATCCATACCATCTAGCGGTGAGTGAGGCTCTCCTCCCCCTGGCTGTGAATAATAATACCCCTCATCTGGCTGAGGCAGTGGAGACTCCTCCTCGGCTTGAGGCTGATCCTCGGGTGTCGCCGCCGTTGCGAGCGAAGGTAAACAGTATATCTACCAAGTCTCTACCGTGGTAAGTAATCTATATCCTCCTGCCTGCCTAGGCAACTGCTCTACCATGCCCATATTACTAGCGAGAACCCAGTCAACGTAAATGTCCCTATCCACAAGGGAGGCGAATGTGCTGGGGTCGTGACCCAAATGCAGTAGCAGTCTGGTGACTACTCCACCTATACATAACTGTGACATGGCCCTCTGACCCTCTCTAACTATACCGGCCATAATCTCATGACTGATATTGAGCGGCGTCCCTGTAGCCATAGCCCATAGGCTCCAAATCTCTGCGGTACTGACAACATTGGGGCTACCTATTCTGCCCAAATAATTGCTAGCTAAGACCCTCTTATCATACCTGTACACCTGTGAGGCCAACAAGTGCTCTTGGCTATGTTACAGTCATAACGAGCCCCTAGCACTGTGATCACCTCCCATCGACATGCCAAATCAGCCTTGTCTGGCACCTGCGTATGGTCTCCGGTCGGGAGACCCATAATCTCTGCAAATTTCCTACGACTCATTGTGTGCCCTATGTCTTGAACCTGAAACGATATGGCATCAGGGTCTGTATCCGATTTCGAGAACCCCCCATACTTAAATGTAGCCAGGAACTCTCTTGTAACCTCCGGTAGTGTGAGAAAAGCTAGTGTGAGGAAATTTGTCCAGCCCACGGCTGCTAACAACATGCGGACTTCCTCCCACATGCCCATCTATTCCAAGAATGCCTGGGACAGAAACGTACTGGACAAATACTATGGGCGACATAATGCCTCAAACTTTTATCTCTCTGCATCGGTCATCCATACTGGGGGTGGAATATCTATTGGTTCCCTAGGCGGGCCGCGTCGCGAAGGTATCCCTAAAAAAAAGGAAACTTGGACAGTTATTCATTTATTATTTCTTGAATACTCCCTAAATACTTTGGGGATACTTTTTCGGGTAGCCTTCACCGCCAATATTTTCCTGCAAAATTAAAATCCATATGCAAGGGTAAGTTATGCGTTTGAATGTGCATATGCTATGCAGAATGCGAGTGACACCATTTGTCCGAGTGGCCCAGGTGTCAGGGCACAACATCATTTTTTGATAACTTTCACTGATATGGTTCGTGGCTCGGGTTCCATCCGCGCCGACTCCGCAACTCGCAACTGGAAGTCTCTAATTATTCTCGGTGCCATTCGTCATTATTTTAAAGGTAGCGCGCCCCTCGTGGATTTTCACGCTAGCTTTTCTTAGTGAAAAATGCGTCCTTTTGGGGATTTTCACATGACCCTATGCCTAACTTTTTCCTGGAATGGATCCAAGCCAATTCAGCGGCTTTTATTCAATTTATTTTATCATTTTTTGTGTAGGACAGACTGCCTATTTTCAGGTTTTCACTCTGCCCTGTGGCCTAACTTTTGCTTAGAGAGCCAATCATGATTTTCATCTCTACTTTTTTTTTCTATTGATGTTCCTCAAGGTAAGACGGCTAAAGCCCCACGCCGATAAAAGCAACAACGGATAAATAACATGCATCCGATGGAAAACGATGTATTATCTTTTCATAAGGGAACTAGATGACATTAATCATATGAAGTGAGTTATTTTGAGCATATAATTGTATATATGCATATGTTTCCATGTGATTTCATTACACATGATCACTATTTAACATCAGGCTCAAAATACAAGACCATATCTAATCTCGAGATGGATCTTGAAAGCATCATAACTCTTGTTATCAATCAGCCCTCTCAGGTTTTCGCGATTGAACATTTTCTCTCAGCCCTTAATTTTTGCCGAAGGCGCTTTCTCGGTTTTCACCTTAGCAAGGCGCCCAATTTTAATAATGCCACCTTTTTTGGTTTTTGACCCGCAGGGCATTTATTCTCTTCTTTTAATTTTCGAGCCTTTAGCCACGAAACCTTTTAAGTCTGTCCACATTGACCGGTTCCCTAAACTCATTTCCATCGCTGTCTGTTAAGATTGTTGCTCCTTTAGACAATATCTTCTTTTAAAAAAAAAAAGGTCCTTCTCAAGTCGGTCTGAATTTGACTCGGAAGTCCGGAAACCCTAGCCTCATTTGCTTGAAGACCAAATCCCCTTCTTTTAGGGGTGCTTTCTAACTTTCTTCCCAAATGATTGGGTTAATCTCTTCTGGTAAATCTAAATGTGGTAATAGGCCCGCATCCTGTTCTCATCCAACAAATTCAATTGTAGCAACCGCTATTGCGCCCAGTCTGCTTTTGGTAGCTTGGCTTCCGATATCACCCTCAAGGATTGGAGTTTGATTTCCACTAGTAAAACCACTTCTGTCCCACAAACCAAAGAGAAGGGGGTAGCTCCTGTTGAAGTTCTGACAGTGGTCCTGTAGCCCCACAGCTCGAAAGGTAGCTTTTCTGCCCAGTCCTTATAGGTCTGCACCATCTTGGCCAGTATCCGCTTTACATTCTTATTAGCTACCTCGACGGCCCTATTGGCCTGTGGTCGATAGGGAGAGGACTTGTGGTGTTGGATGGCATACTTCTTGAACATCTGCTTGGTTTCAGCTTGGAATTGTACGCCGTTATCTGACATAATGTGATGCAGGAGTCCATATCTACAAATCAGGTGTCGTTCAATGAACCTGGCCATTTCTCGGGTTGAAGGATTAAACCTCTACCCACTTAGTGAAGTAATCGATAGCGACCACGATAAATCTGTGCTCGTTAGAGGCTGTCAGATGTATTTCACCCATGATGTCGATCCCCTAAGCTGCGAATGGCCATGGAGATGTAAGATTGCACAACTCTGAAACCAGCAGGTGTCTTAGATTGGCATACTGTTAGCACAGTTGGCACTTCTTCACATATTTAGAACAATTCGTGTTCATCATCAACCAGAAAAACCCTTGGCACATGATTTTATTTACCAGAGCTAGACCATTCATATGAGCTCCATAGACCCCAGCATGGGTCTCCTCCATAACCTTATTGGCCTCTTTCTTCCCCAAGCATCCTAGTTGTATGCCATCTGCTTGCCTCTTGTACAGCACACCATCTATACTGATGAACTACGTGGATAGCTTGAGACTCATCATTTGGTCCGTTTCAGCGGCTTCTTCTGGGAATACTCACTTTTCCAAATAATTCTGGACATCGTAATACCACGGCCTTCCATCGGTAGCCTCAACATCCTCGACCTGTTCAATTTCAAAGTATGGCTTGTCCGAACTAGAAATGAGTACGGGCTTCATGACTACTCCCTCGAGGTTATCCCACATAGATACCAGAGTGGCCTGGGCATCTGCTAATTGGTTCTCATCTCGAGGCACATAGGTAAAAGTGCAGATTCCAAATTGACCACTTAGTTCCTTCAAGCACTTCACGTATGGTAACAGTCGCTCTTACTTGATGGATCATTCATCCTTGACCCGATGGACTACTAAGGATGAGTCTCCGAAGACCTCCGCTACTTTTGCCCCCACAACTGAGAGCACTTCCAACCCGAAAATGCAAGCCTCGTACTCAGCTTCATTATTGGCGGCTTTATATCTCAGTTCCTTAGCTAAGGGAAACTTTTCACCCTCCGGGGTTACTAAAATTACTCCTACTCCAGCTCCTTTGCTATTCACCTCCCAATCAAAGTGCATCTGCCACTTTTGCACTGTAATAGCTGCTATATCTTCATCTGGTAATTCATATTCAAATTGATCGCCTTCGATCGGATGATCGGCTAAAAACTCTGTAACTGCCCGGCCCTTAATGGTTTTTACCCTCAGATTTGATGATATTGGAAACAAGGTGTTTCGATCTAACTCCCCTTATCAAGGTTCAAAAATAGATTTGAGATAACTCAAAAACTCAAAAAAACTCAACGAAAACAAATGATTTTTTGATTTTGTTGTTTGATAATAAAACCAAGGCAAGGGAATGGGTTTCCCTATCTCAAGCTAAGCTCAAACTCAAAATATTTTTCTGGGTTCAAGAAAATCAAAGGAAGAGATTTGCAAAAAAAAACTAAATGATTCTTTCTCTCCAGAACACTCTCTTTCGTTTTCTTTCTTCCTCAACTCTCTTTTTCTCTCTTTTTTGTCCGAAAAGTCCAACCCCTGCTAAATGAAAATTTTCTCTTCTTTATTTCCCTTTCTTCCCAAAAGAGGGAAGGACAAAATCCTATTTCCATTGCTCTTCCCCCAAAAATCCTTGAAAACTGAAAAAACGGTATTCAAAATCTGTCAAAAACCATATTTTGCAGGTGGGAAAGGGACAGGATGGAGACTGCCCGCGAATGGGTGGCCGCACGTCGCGTGCCCAGGTGCGAGCATCGCCCACATGCACGAGGTGCGGCCTCGCGCTGGAGACCGCGCCTCACATACACGAGGTGCGGCCTCGTGCGAGACGCCGCACCGCGCGAGGCTGCCAACAGACGTTGTGCCTCATGCGAGCCGCGCAGGTCATGCAGTGGCAGGCTATCAAAAATCCCAAAAACCCCAAAACAAAATTTTAAAAAAACTTCTTATTTAAAAAGAAGAATTTTCGACAAGGGAATCATCAGTTCTAACCTTTTTGCCTGTGAATAAACGTCATTTTCATCATTGGGTAATCCTGATCTTGGACCGCCTCGAAACCCGATGTCTACAGTAGGGTCTCATAATAGGGAAAGTTAAGATCAATAATATTAAATTCCTATCCCTTGGTCACATAAGCACACATGGTATACAACATGTGTTATAGTTTTCATTCCTTCCCTTAAAGGAGCACATGTCTCACAAAAATACCATATAGAAGCATACGGTTGTAATGCACCGAAGCATCCAACTTTAGTCCACTTACTTAAGGACTGCTTCTACCTTTTTAGACAGAACATGGTAGTTACATTTAACTTACCAAGGGATTACATTCAACCCTTATTTAAATCTCAATCTAAAGCATACAACTTTATGTATGTCTTTATCTCGCTCTTTAACAAGACAAATCTTATAATTTCTGCAAGACGACACTTTTATTTTGAACAGGCTCTTGAGCAATCTCATATGTTCAAAATTCACCTCATCTTAATCTTTGCCAACTTATTGACAAAACAAAGGTAAACACCCTTGTTAGTGGGCTACTTCTCTGTTCGATACGCTCAATCTCAAACATATAACAGTAAATATTTACTCATAAACATTCACACTCATGTATTGCCAATAATGAACTTGATTATTATTCATAAATAATAATGATAAGGAATTGCAAAAATAAAATAGTACCGATTAAATTCTACGCAAACCCTAAGATCTGATGTGTTTTTCAAAATACATCTCTCATTATATGGTTTATGCAATGGATCTGCATGCGTAGAAGCGTACTGTAAGTTCACTTCTCCTCGTGCAATATTATCTCTCGTGTATTAATACTTAATGTCGATATACTTAGCCCTACTATGAGCTATCGACAACTGACTGTTACTATAGACTATCATTGGTTCCTCTAAGGCAGTTACTCTTAAAAGGTTCATAAACCATTTTACCCAAACTGTCTCTTATACTGTAGCTAAGGAAGCAACAAAATTAGCTTCCATTGTTGATAGGGCTACACAGGTTTACTTTTTGCTACTCATATGAGATGGCACTCTTACCAAGCAAGAGTAAAAAACCTGAAGTGGATTTCCTCTCATCCACATCTCCTACCCAATCAACGTCTCTATATTCTCTCAATTGTAGATCCTTGCCTCAAAAATAGAGAGAATAATCTGTTGTACCTTTGAGGTATCTAAGTATCCTTTTAACTGCTTTCCAATGTGCTTCGCCTGGGTTAGATTGATATCTACTTATCATGCCCATAGCATAGCATATATCAGGTCTTGTACACAATATAGCATACATAAGACTACCCACGGCATTGGCATATGGAATGTTCTTCATACGCTCCATCTCTTCCGGCATCTTAGGACACATCTCTTTGCTGAGAAATTGATTCTTAGCAATAGGGGTATCAATGGGCTTGCAATTTTGCATATTAAATCATTCAATGACTTTGTTGATATATTTCTCTCAAGAAAAGAACAACAACCTTCTCTAATGATCTCTGGAAATTTTAACTTCAAGAATATAATATGCTTGACCAATATCCTTTATCTCAAAGTTGGACAATAACTAATCTTTGATTATATTTATGTACTCTTTGTTATTTTCAGCTATTAGTATGCCGTCTACATACAATGTTAAAATGACAAAATTACTTTTAGACCTTTTGTTATAGACACAATGGTTTTCATTAATCATGTTGAACCCATTCGACATGATTGTATCATGAAATCTCAAATATCATTGTCTCGAAAACTGATTGAGGCCATCGATTAAACTCATCAATCAGCAAACCTTATGTTCGCTGCCTTTCCTCATATAGATTTCTTCTTCCAATTCTCTATTGAGAAAAGTAATCTTCATATCCATTTGATATAGCTCTAGGTTTAAACTAGCCACTATGGCCAGAATCAACTTTGTGGACGTAAATCTTACAATAGGTGAAAAAGACTCATCATAGTCTATCTCTTCCTATTGTATATACCCCTTAGCAACTAGCCAAGCCTTGTACCTTTCGATTCTATTTTTTCAGCTTATCGCTTTACTTTAAGAATACATTTTTTTCTAATTGGTTTGTGTCCTTTTGATAGATCAACCAGTTCCCAAACTTGGTTTGATCTTATTAATGCCTTTTTTTCTTCCATTGCTTTTATCCATTTTCCTTAGATGGGCATAAAAGAGCCTCTTGAATATTTTTAGGCTGTTTCTCGTCTTGTGGGGTAACCAAAAGGGCTTCGTTTGAGCTTTCGATCTCAAATCATCGGAGTGGAACACTTTTCCTTTTAGATTTTCGCAGCTCTGAATCTTGATAAACATGTCTCATATATTCATCGTAATTCAAAATGCTCCCACTGGGACCATGTTCCCTTACTCCCACTGGAGTTAGGAATAGCATATTCATTACTCCTACTGGAGTCAAGAATACTCCCATTTAAATCAGGGTATTGAACATCCGGATCGTTTGGAGGATGAGGGTCTCAACTTTTTTCCTCTAACTCTCTCCCACTCGGATAGAGTGATCCTGACAATTCCTTTTTCTTGAGTTTCATATAAAGTAAAAACTTGATTCACTTTGCCCAAATTTGGAAATTGATTCTCTAAAAATATGACATCACGTGATCTGAATTCTGTCATACTTCCATTTTATTTCTTACCCATGAAAATGTATCCTTTTGATACTTCAGAATATCTCACATAGATACTATTTTTATCTCTTGGTCTCGATTTACCAAATTAAGGTATCATGGATGTAAGCAGTACAACCCCAAGGTCATAAATGGCTTAGGTCAACTTGTCAACCAGTTCACAACTCATAAGTTATGGAAGTGACGGATATAGAGGGCATTTGGTTTAAAACATATATGGTAGTCAATAAATTATCTCATCGATAAAAGATTGGCAAATCTGCCTCTACCATCATAGATCTAACCATATTTAGGAGAGTCCCTTATTTCTTCTCTCTGCAACACTATTTTATTGTGGATTTATGGGAATGGATAACTGATGTTCAATCCCTCTTTCATCACATAAAGCTTTAAATATATCTGAAAGATATTCCTGACCTCTGTCAGTTCTCAAAGCTTTAATCTTTTTGTCTAATTGATTCTCAACAGAATTCATATAAGTCTTAAAGCAATCCAATGCTTCTAACTTATGAGAAATCAAATAGACATGACCATACCTACTATAGTCATCTATAAACATGATGAAATAGTAGGCCCCATGCCTTGCCCTCACATTCATTGGACCACATACTCAAAATAAACTAACTGTAATGGAAATACGTGGCTCTTATTCCTTTATCGAATGATTTTCTAACTATTTTTTCCTTTTTAGGCAATGCTTGCACGTAAGCAATTCAACCTTATTTGAATTGCCTATTAAACTTACATTGACTAACCGACTCCTTCAATCTAACCCGATTTGGTTTAATTCTAGCATGCTATATTTTCACATTGTTCTCATAACTATGTGAAGACGAAGGAATTAAAGAAAAAACTATGGAAGGAATTAAAAAAAAAAACTAGTTTTCTTCAAATAGTCATGGTGCACATCCATAACAATAAAATCATTCAGCACTTAACCAGAACCATAATAATCATCATTTAAGCATAAGCATATATTATTATCCTCAAAATGTAAATTAAAAACAAATTTCAATAAAGCAAGAATAGAAACAAAACTCTTAGCAAAGGTATCTCGATCCCTTATTACATGGTCTATTGGTCCTGAATCTATCACTCTCAAAGGATGAAATTTAGAATTGGATACACATATTTCACTCACTCTTGAGTCATAATAGTGTATCTGTTTGGGCACAATGCAACCTCTTACATGGTGTCCTTTCTGTAGGCAATTGAAAAATTTCACTCTTGAAACGTTTACATTCTTTTTGCCTTTGGACCTTTCGTGATTCTATTTTACTTTTTGATTTTTAGGCTCCTGAGCCTTTTCCTTATCCCTATTCTGATTAGAACTCATTCTATCAGAATGGGACTGTGCCATATGCACTTCAACATTGACCTTAATTGCTATCAAATAGTTATTTTCAAGCTCTAAATGACATGCAACATCCTTAAATGTCTCAATGCTTATACATATGAGTTAGTTGCATCTCACATGCTCCTAACTCTTAGGTAAGGAAAGGATAATAGCTTGGACCTACTGCTCATCGGTCACCTTATGACCAACCTCACTAAGCTTACTATTCATTTTCATCTCTCATAGATGTTTTCGCATCGAATGATCAGACTTTTCTGATTAGTATCAAATTCAATCACTAATGATCAGAGCTTAGTTAGAGACACACCTCTTAACTTCTCCCACAAAGCGATTCACAGATCCATTGCATTTTGATACTTGCTAAACTGCTTAGTGATGTCATCATGCATTGCACTTAGCAAGATTATGTGAGTAGTGGAATTCTCTTTTCCATGCCACATAGGCATTTCAGTCCTACCTATACTAGGATGTAGTGCCATTCTTAGGTTCAGCCATAACCGAACTTAAGGGTTCAACAGCCTCTTACTCTTCAAGCACATACTGGATTCTCATACTCCAAATTTCATAATTATCACCATTCATCTTAATATCTTTATTAAGTTTTGCAATAATTTACTTGGAAGCAATATCTATTAGGATCCGCTAATCTCAAATGGAACAATGTTGCACAATTTTAAAGGAGATAAGGCAATACATGCTATGTACTACGCATCTGAAATAATAACTTAGTAAAGTTTCTATTAGTCTTCAACTCAAAAAAGCTACTAATAGTATCCAATTACCCTCTAAGTCTTAATGTCCATCCTTACAAGTTAAAATTTCTTGCATAGTAAATCTGAATTATTGGATTATTAAGTTCTCAAACTTAAGAGGGAAATAATATTGGTTTTAATTTATTAAGCCTCTACTTAATAAACATACAATTATTTTACTTATAAAATATTGCAAGGCAATTAACAGTTAAACAAATATATTTATTCTAAAGTTAAATGTCATTATAATAAATAAACGCATTTATTCAACCAGTAGATAAAATCCAATAATCCAAAATAAGGCACTCATGTCAAATAATAATACGAAATATAAATTCTATTAAAATACAAACGCAAACTAAAATTGACACTCATGTCAACTAATCTAGAAGTTTAGATTTCCATAAAATCTTTCTTGATACTGGGACTAATTCTTTGACCATCTTCATTAATTGATCAGGTAACTCATAAGTTCATTGATGAAGTCATAGACGATGCACACTACGTCCACTTTTCAATTTCATCACAG
Organism: Excoecaria cochinchinensis; assembly: GCA_947683425.1. Classification (NCBI taxonomy): domain Eukaryota; kingdom Viridiplantae; phylum Streptophyta; class Magnoliopsida; order Malpighiales; family Euphorbiaceae; genus Excoecaria; species Excoecaria cochinchinensis. Next base: position 12,461,706 of record CANTUQ010000127.1, on the reverse strand, counting down.
ATGTAATGTTGCTCATCAATACTCCTCTTTTGGCAACTCTAGCCAAAAAGTGGATGATAGATTTTCTATAAATTCTATCGCCAATGTTCCAGGTAATTTCCAATAATTCCTTGAGTTCTGGATGATATTCAAAGGAGTCAGTCAACACTTTAACCAAGACTCTATTATTCCTTTTCCATACTCTAACCACTAATCCGAATACACTCTTACATTTGTTCTTACACATGTAATCTATGATGCACTATTGCATCAACATCATCAGCTCGAATCTTTCTTTGCATTTAAAGCAACCTATTCGTAGTTTAAGGAAGAACAAGTATCCTTATTCAATATTTCTGCAACATATTACAGAAAATTTTATATAATTGTATATAAATTAACATGATTGAAACATATTTCAATCAATAAGGACAAAACGTAAAATATTTTTGAAAATAATTTAAGGGCAGAAAACACATTTTCCACAAATTTATAATATTTTTAATAATTTAAAAATAAGAATTTATTTTTTGGAAATTAAAAAATTTTAAAAAAATGACCAAAAAGTCAGAAATATTTTGAAAAAATGATCTGTAAAAAAAAGGAGTTGATTCGGTGGTCGGATCAGGCCGCACGCGCCTGCACGTGCCAGCGAAGGGAGGACTGACGCACCTACGCACCATCATGCGCACCACGTGCGTCTCCCACTTGTCCTGCCATGTGTCACAACCACAATGTGACACGTGTCAGAATATGGTTAGTCCACCTATCACCAATGTGGCAACTGGTAGACACGTCACTATGCTAACATGGCTTGACACGTGGCACGACCTCGTTCATCTATGTGTCACCCCTAACTGATCCACCGGGCACCCACGTGGCTTGGTGTGGGTCAGCCACATGGCGAAATCTGATTGGGCCACGTGTCCACAGTGACGCATCACTGTGGACCTGTGTTTGCATGCGTGTGGGCTACCACCCACGTGCACGCGCCTAACTTGTGGCGGCACGTGCATTGTCACACTCCGATACCCCCGTTGGAAGGATACCGGAGCTGTACCGCGACATTCACTCTCATACATGCATACATCTCAGCGGAAGCATACAATAACAATAATAAATCTTATTATCTTAACATATAATCAAAATATATAAATAAGATTCATCATTCAAGAATTAAATAACTATCCTTGATCAATATTACATTAACAATACATACTGAAATTCATAGATATACAATAACAAAATGATATACAAAAGAATACAGGAGGAGTACAAAAATAAAATAAGACTCTACTCCTAGTGGCCAACCCTGCAGATGCGTGACTCGAGCAAGGACCAAAAACCTGCCACCTACGTGGGAAGAGAACCCGTGCTAAGCAATAATGCTTAGTGGGGAGGAACAACGATAATAGAATACTATACAATAATATCATGCAACTACATATGTAAATAATCATCAACATACTGAATTCTCTAAGTAACGGAAAATAGAGATACATACGTCAAAATCACTATAAGAAAGCAGGGCTTAACACTAGCATGCTTAAAGAAAATACAAGAACTGGAATCACTCAATAGTTATAACACTTCACTAGGTAAAATGGCAATCACATTAAACCATAGCCTAAATTTCAGTGGTGGTGGATACGGGAACACTACACTGGAGACTGAAGCCTCGAAAAATATTTATACCCGAAGGTAGCAAGGAAGACCAGAGTCTCAAAACATTTTCACTAAGACCATAACGGAGGTCAACTGAAATCACTAGACCCGAAGCGGGGTCAACACTGGCAGCTGCACTCACTATCCCTTTATAAGCATGCTTATCTATCCACTACTATGACACTTCAGGCTCAACTACTCACTCATAATCACTATACTTTAAATTATCCAAAGGCACGAATCAAAACACTATCATTATCATTATTCACTAATACCACACTAGAACAATAATCATCCAGGAATAGGAAAAACCATGTACCATAAAATAGTGAGAAACCGTGCAAAGTGGGACCAGAAGAAACAATTAAGAAAAATTGGGCAGGCAGGAAGGGCCTCTGTCACGATCGCGACGAGCGCCTCGCTCGCGACAGAGCGTAGGGTACCCCTTCACGCGCTCACGACGAAGCACAGCTTGGCAGACACTCACAATACCGAGCTCTGTCGCGCTCGCGACAGAGAACGGGCACTTCCCCTCGTGTTCGCGCTGTGAAGCACGCTCGCGCTGGGGCTCGGCTTACCGCAGTCGGCCTATCGAGCTCTCTGTCGCACTCACAATAGAGGGCTCCTCAACAATAAGAAAACCATTCCGCACTTTGTCGCGCTCGCAACAGAGACGTGAATTGCCCAGAATCTGCAATTCTTCCCAATACAACCAAAACCCAAACCACCCAATCATGCACTAACACTTACCTCAACACTCAATGCATACAAAGACATGCTTATCATCAATATACACTCAATTTACACTAATTTGAACAAGAAATCACAATTTAATCACAAGAACATGCAAATCATAATTTACACTACTCATGCTATTTCACTTCCAACTTTACATGCAAATCACTACAACTTAAATCATACCAAACCAACGATCCAATTCAATCACATACATGCATTTACACATACTTTAACACTCAATATCACTAGAAATTTAAACCAACATACAAATGATCCAAAAAGAGAAAAGGGCAAAACACTCCCAAACCTAAAAAATGAAGCTTCAATCCGTCCACTTCAAAATCCCACTCTCTCTTTTCCCTTGCTCTTCCTTCTCTCCTCCGATTTTTGCACAATACCCAATCAAATATACACACTTAAATCAAACCATTCACTCACTCTTCCAAAACAAGAAAAAATAAAGAAGAAGAAGATGAAGAAGAGACCCAACTAATAACCCAAGCACTTACCTATTCAACCCAGCTCAAAACTTCAGAAATCCAAACTCAAACTTGAAGCACCAACTCAAGCAAAGATCGAAAGCATCTAAAAATGGATAAGAAAGAGAAGAGGGGAACGGGAATGGAGCAAGCAAGAGGGGAAACTCAGCTTCCACGGGAAGCTTCCCCTTTTTCTCCCCTCCCCTCCCTCTCTCTTCCTTTTTCATTAATTGCTCACCTACCAAGCCATGTATTACTCTCCAACGGTCCCAGTCAATTATCTTGACTCTCTTCCTTGGCACCATACACACCACACACTAGATAAACTCTTCATTAAACACTCTAATCCTTGTACCATACACATAATCCACTACATAAACTCTTCACTTTTAAAACTTTGATTAATCTCTCTATTAGGTCCTTAATTACTCAAATTTCCATATACACAAAATTACCGAAATACCCTTAATTTCCGACTTAGCATGAAAATTTCGACTAGGCCCTTTTTGAGTCGTTACAATCACTCCCCCTTAAGAAATTTCGTCCTCGAAATTTCCCCGCTAACCACAAATCCAACAACCCAAAAACCGAACATAAACAAAAGATAATAATACAAACTTACCGGAAGGCCCTGCTTGTTCAACTGCATCTTCTCCGATCATTGCATACACTCGCGGGCGCACATACATTTCTTCAATTGGCAATTTTTGCACTGTTTCCAATGGTGCCTGTGAAGGTCATCCACTGCCTCTACCACTTTGATTCCCTCTCGATCTTTGTTCACTCACTCTACTCTCAGGTTGATCCTGAAGCTCTCTTCGCTCCGTACAACTGGCTACCATATGCTCTTTGCTTCCACATTTAAAGCACGCTCCCAAGATCCTTCTACACTCACCCCAATGGCATCTCTGACAATGCTCGCACTCCGGAATCATACTTCCCCTACTAGAGGGTGGTGCTACACTCCCGACTTCTGAATGCACTGGAATCGAACCTTTCACTCCCTGCCCGCTCGAAACACCTCTTGATTTCTTACCACTCTCTAGTCCGCTATCCAGGGCTCTCCTCTTCTGTTCAATCTTCTGCTTAATCAACTCAGATTCTTCTAACTTGATCGCTCCTGTCACTAACTGATAGTAGTTAACCAGTTGCATGACTGCCATAGCCGATAACGGTCCTCGGATCACTTCCCTCAAACCATCCTCGAAGTGCCTACACTTAAACTCTGCCGTCAAAAGCAACTCAGGCACATACTTGGTCAACCGGCTAAACTCCTTCTCGTACTCACTCACTGACATACCCCGCTGCTTCAAACTAATGAACTCTTTCCACTTGGCTTCTCGATATGCCTTCATCACATACTTCTTTTCAATGTCTTGTTTGAAAAACTCCCATGTCAACTTAGCTGGCCGTTGAGGGTTACGAAGCATAAGTTTTCACAAATCATACGTTGGTCTTTAAAGTAGTGACACAGCACAGGATACCCTCTAATTCTCAGGACAGTTAATCTCTTGCAAAATCCGATCTACTCTCTCAATCTAGAACTCGGCTAGATCCGATTGGTCCAACGAAGTCCCATGAAAATCTTTCGCTCCTCTTTTTCTCAATAACTCAGTGTTGGGTTTTAATAAATTAATACAACATTAACGCAGCGGAAAAAATTGAAACCCGAAACAGGATCCAAGTATTTTCGATTGATTCAAAAAAGGGAAGAGATTAAAGTTTACTAACCTTTAGAATGATATTAACTCCTTTAATCCGGACTGAAGACGCTGTCTTTAACACGAACGTCTTTTATCGGTATCCACACGACGAACCGACGAACAAAATTTCGCAGGGGTGCTAGCTCCCTTGGGTGCGAATGGATTTTTCTTTTCTTTCTTTCTCAAAGAAGAACGGTGGCTCTGTTTTCTTTTCTTTCTTTCTCAAAGAAGAACGGTGGCTCTGTTTTCTTTTCTTTCTTATTCTCTAATCATAAAGAATGCAGCCACTCTAATCCTTTTCTACGTTAGAACGTGATTAGTGTTTTATTAGGGAAAAATTCTTTTCCTAACACATATCTATATACATGTAAATAAGTTTTAAACCCTTATTAATGATATTATCTCTAATTCAAAATTAAGAGATATTTTCATTATATATGTATATATATATTTATTTATTTCTTATTCAAAATAATAAGAAATATCATATTAATACATATTATTATCTCATATTCAAAATAAGAGATATATATATATATATATATATATATATATATATATATATATATATATATATATATATATGTATATAAATATATATATAAATGTGTAATTTCGAAATTAAATATAAATACCCATATTTATATTTTATTTCGAAATAACCTAAAATCCATTTTATTCATTTGGTCTTAGTGTGTGACCCAATAGGTTTATATTATGTTGGCAGTGGGCCTAATCTCATAATAAGGCCACAAGTTATAATTGGTCTCTAGTAAGACATCATGACTACCCAAATAATATAAATATCGTTAGTCCGATTTTAACCTGACAATAGAACATGTCATTATCCTTTTGTCACACGATATCTTGTTTGAACATAAATCATGGTTCATGTCAAACTTAAATTATTCAAACATATAATTTCTCGATCACTAAGCAGACTGATAAATTCAAATGACATTGATGACACTATCAATTCATTCGAGCACGGCCATACATTTTACAGTCCTACTTATCGAGGGGCCCAATAGATATTTCTCTCATTAGAGAGGGACAAATTCCATCTTGATTATTCACTTTCCTCCGCATAATTCTCACTATGTCCGATCATAAACTTTATAATTATCCGATTAAAGATAACGTTTGATTATGTCAAAACATAATGATCCTTATGTAGGAAACTATTATAACCTCAGGTCAAAGGATTCAATAACATATCTATTATAAGATCACTTATGACACTATCCCATAAAGTGATCTTATAGTGGGTCTATCCAGTACTTTGTTCTCTAGCAAGTACCTATAGATTTGATTTATATCAACATATATAATCATCCCATGATTATCAATGCAAATCTATACTAGTCTTAATTTATTTTTATGCCCTTTATTGATAAATGACTAGGGACAACATGAATAACATTGTTATTCATAAACATTACAATAATGTAACATGCCAATAATATCAATGCGAAGAAAACCATTATATAAATGAAAATGTAATGATTACATCAAGGTCCAAATGTTTGGCCTAGGGCATAACCACTAACACTCAGTAGGAGCCTTAGAGCCATCAACTTATCCACTAAATGAAGCAAACCTTGGACTAAGGCCGGATTCTCAAATCCCATACCAGGCATATCATGACGCTCATCACGCTGATGCTGTGAAGCAGACTCCTCAACTCTCACTGCATTCACACTACCAGTTTTCTCACCCACGTTCTCACTTGGATCAGACTCCATCTAGACACTACACAAGACACATCTGCATTAGGACATGACACGACCGACTCACATGCAAAGACTCGACACTTAACAATCAAAGACCACTAGAATCGCCTAAACCAGCGCTCTGATACCAAACTGTCACACCCTGATACCCCCATTGGAAGGATACCGGAGCGCTACCGCGACACTCACTCACACACATGCATACATCTCAGCGGAAGCATACAATAACAATAATAAATCTTATTATCTTAACGTATAATCAAAAAATATATATATATAAGATTCATCATCCAAGAATTACATAACCATCCTTGATCAATATTATATAAACAATACATACTGAAATTCATATATATACAATAACAAAATGATATAAAAAACAATATAGGAGGAGTACCAAAATAAAACAAGACTATACTCCTAGTGGCCAACCCTGCAGATGTGCAACTCGAGCGATAACCAAAAACCTGCCACCTACATGGGAAGAGAACCCGTGCTAAGCGATAACGCTTAGTGGGGAGGAACAAAGATAACAGAACACTATACAATAATATCATGCAACTACATATGTAAATAATCATCAACATACTGAATTCTCTAAGTAACGAAAAATAGAGATACATACGTCAAAATCACCATAAGAAAGCAGGGCTTAACAATAGCATGCTTAAAGCAAATACAAGAACTGGAATCACTCAATAGTCATAACACTTCATTAGGAAAAATGCCAATCACATTAAACCATAGCCTGAATTTCAGTGGTGGTGGATACGGGAACACTACACTGGAGACCGAAACCTCAAAAAATATTTATACCTGAAGGTAGCAAGGGAGACCAGAGTCTTAAAACATTTTCACTAAAACCATAACGGAGGTCAACCGAAATCACTAGACCCGAAGCGGGGTCAACACTGGCAGCTGCACTCACTATCCCTTTATAAGCATGCTTATCTATCCACTACTATGACACTTTAGGCTCAACTACTCACTCACAATTACTATACTTTAAATTATCCAAAGGCACGAATCAAAACACTATCATTATCATTATTCACTAATACCACACTAGAACAATAATCATCCAGGCATAAGCAAAACCATGTACCATGCAATAGTGAGAAACCGTGCAAAGTGGGACCAGAAGACACAATTCAGAAAAATAGGGCAAGCAGGAAGGGCCTCTGTCGCGATCGCGACGAGCGTCGCACTGGCGACAAAGCGCAGAGTACCCCATTGTGCGCTCGGGATGAAGTACAGCTCGGCAGATGCTCACAATACCGAGCTCTATCGCTCTCGCGACAGAGACCGGGCACTTCCCCTTTGCGTTCGAGCTCGGAGGCACGCTCGCACTGGGGCTCGACTTACTGTAGTCGGCCTATCGAGTCTTTATCACGCTCGTGACAGAGGGCTCCTCAGCAATAAGAAAACCATTCCGCACTCTATCGTGCTCATGGCAGAGACGTGAATTGCCCAAAATTTGCACTTCATGCACTTCTTCCCAACACAACCAAAACCCAAACCACCCAATCATGCACTAACACTTACCTCAACACTCAATGCATACTAAGACATGCTTATCATCAATATACACTCAATTTACACTAATGTGAACAAAAAATCACAATTTAATCACAAGAACATGCAAATCATAATTTACACTACTCATGCTATTTCACTTCCAACTTTACATGCAAATCACTACAACTTAAATCATACCAAACCAATGATCCAATTCAATCACATACATGCATTTACACATACTTTAACACTCAAGATCACTAGAATTTAAACCAACATACAAATGATCCAAAAAGAGGAAAGGGCAAAACACTCCCAAACCTCAAAAATGAAGCTTCAATCCGTCCACTTCAAAATCCCACTTTCTCTTTTCCCTTGCTCTTCCTTCTCTCCTCCAATTCTTTCATAAAACCCAATTAAATATACACACTTAAATCAAACCATTCACTCACTCTTCCAAAACCAGAAAAAATAAAGAAGATGAAGATGAAGAAGTGACCCAACTAATAACCCAAGCACTTACCTCTTCAACCCAGCTCAAAACTTCAGAAATCCAAACTCAAACTTGAAGCACCAACTCAAGCAAAGATCGAAAGCATCCAAAAATGGAAAAGAAAGAGAAGAGGGGAATGAGAATGGAGCAAGCAAGAGGGGAAACTCAGCTTCCACGGGAAGCTTCCCCTTTTTCTCCCCTCCCCTCCCTCTCTCTTCCTTTTTCATTAATTGCTCACCTACCAAGCCATGTGTCACTCTCCAAGGGTCCCAAGTGTCAGTTATCTTGACTATCTCTTCCTTGGTACCATACACACCACACACTTGATAAACTCTTCATTAAACACTCTAATCCTTGTACCATACACATAATCCACTACATAAACTCTTCACTTTTAATACTTTGATTAATCTTGCTATTAGGTCCTTAATTACTCAAATTTTCACATGCATAAAATTACCGAAATACCCTTAATTTTTGACTTAGCACGCAAATTCCTACTAGGCCCTTTTTGGTCATTACATGCATACCATGCGCCGCTTTTTTGATAGATTCAAGGCTTCGAATTTCTGCAGGTGGTGGGTTTTCGGGGCCTGTGATATCAATATATGGTCAAAAATTACAAATCCCAACTTCTAGTATAGCGTTTTGAACACCCATGTCATCTCATCTAAATACGGTGTACACAAACACGATTTTTTATCCGAAAAATATACACAAATATATATTTTAACACAAAATAAATTTATTGTGTTTATGCATCATAGATCTACCAATTTTACACATAAAATTTTAGATCCAATTATAGCCACATGCCAGGACGTTAAAAACGACTGCTCTGATACCAATGAAGGGAGAAAAACATACACATATGCTTATATGGAGGTAACATAATCGACTTATATGGTACCTACCTCTTATAGTGCGGATACTTTGGCAGAAGCATTTACAAAGATCCCTTCTGGCTTCACTAGTCCGACTGATATCCACGAGTAGGATAACGACAAGTAAACCATAGTCTAAAAGCCTTTTGGAGTGAAAAGCAAGCGAGATGAAAAACCGACAAAGTTTCAGTACAAGAACTTTTTTTATCTTCTTTTTTGATTTACCTTGGCACTATTTATAGAGAGTCTCATACTCTTAATAAGGAAAGTAATTTATGTAGGTAATCAATAAGGGAGTTACAATATTTATAAGGGAAGTTACACCATTAATAGGAAAGTTACACATTTGAAAATGGTAACGTCCCTTTTCAAATCAATTCTAATTAAGGAAAAAATCTTTAATTAAAAAACCTGATATAAAACTTTTTCATATCTTTGTAATTCTCATACTTATATAAATTCAGATCCATATCGGAAGTTATAGATATATCCAAACTCCATCAAAACTAAGAGAAAATAAAAAAAAAAAAAATAAGTGCATACCTTTTCAAGCAAATTAATAATACAAAAGCAATTTTAAGTTTTTAACCAATTTTTTTAAAAAAATTGCTCTATATAATAGTATAAAAGTTATAATTCTAATTTTATAGTATGCACTTGCCGTATAAAAGAATTAAATTTAACAAAAAAAATATATATATAAATTTATCATATAAGTATCATAATTGTAATAGAAGTACAAACAATTCTACCCAAGTTTTATTTTCCTATTCCTACTTCAAATAAGATTCTTCCAATTGTGCCGTGAATAAAATAACAAAATATAACCAAAAAAAAGGTTATTAGGTTAGTTTAGACTAATATTAAAATAATAGAGGTTTAATTTATCCAAAAAAAAAAAAGTTTCACCCACTTTGTACTTATATATATACAAGTTTGCGAGCACACATGCTCTGCGTGTAATATATTTGTTTATTTATTCATGTAACACTTTCTAATATTTCCACCTTATTATATATAAGTATAAAACTAAGTTAAAAGATACATATTTATAATACATGTTATTCATGTAACATTTTTTACGAATAAATTTAATATTTTCAATTTTAAATAATCTATTACTCTATTGAATGTAATTGTAAACAAATAATATTGATACTGATTTTAATTCAAATATAATTTTATTCTTGTTTATGTTAAATAAACATATATAATTTTGATACAAATGGATATGATTATAATTGAATAAAAATAAATTTAAAATTAGATAAATAATTAATTAGAAAAATTATAATTAAAAATTAAAATAGTATTTCATTTCTGTTCAAATTAAAAGTTCATTTGCTAACCAATATTGAATTAAAATTAGAATTTATTTATTAGCGATTTTTTGAATTGTAGTTATATACAAAAAGTTTAATTAATTTTTTTTAATTATTGTAAATATATTTTTGTTAACAATATAAAGAATAAAAGATATTTTATTTCAGAAAATTTTCATGCACTTGCCAAAAAATGCTATATTAATAAAAAGGTCACCAGATTTTTAAATTATCGTAGATAAAAAAAAAAACTAAAAAATAAAAAAATTGGATGATAGATTAATTATAAAAAATAGCTCTTACCAAATTTCTTGCCTTTCATTTTCATGTCTTCCAAAATGTTTTTGAAGGGAAAATTATACGTATATAATTATTTGAGATAACATTAGAAAATGGTATTTATTTTTTGTAGCGCAGAAACATATTGCGAAAGCATTTACAAAGATTCTGTTTATTTTTGGTCAGTTCTCCACGTGTCACCCTATGGTTTGGCCATGTGTCCCCCTCTGGTTGTCGCCACGTGGCATGGCAACTGCCATTCACGTGGTGTTCTACCATTGGGCCACGTTGTGACGCGCGCCGGACCCGATCGATTCCCGGGAACCCGCTTTTAGGGTCCGAGAGGGTTCATGTCTTTTGATTTTGGGTAATCATGAGATATTTTGAACATTTCTTTCCAATAGAACACTGAAAATATCATCTAATCTCATGAAATCTTTAAACACCTTTGAGATATTTTGGAGTCTCCACCTAATTTACAAGAAATTGGGAAAGTTCGTCTAATCTCGGGGGTTTAAACTAGAGGAAGATTCGGAACTTTACTCTTATTAATGCCTTGATTAAAAATGGATTTTTAATTTTAAAAATTTCACCTCTCTTCTCACAAGGTTATACATTAAAAATAAAATACAAATCAAGCACCAAATAAAGCAGTAAAAGAAATCAATAAAATAAAACACACTAAAGAAAGATAAAAATTGGGACAAAAATAAAATCTCCCAAAATTTTTTAAAAAAAAAGTATTAAAATTTGGGACAAAAATACAATCCCCCAAATAAAATCAAACAAAACGTAAATAAATAACAAACTTCAATAAGAAAATAAACATTCATAAATAGGAATATTTAAAATAGAAACATCGGTTCTTTCATATTCACTTTAAGAAATCGAAGAGTTGTTTTTGGTATGCTTGGGAAAAATCGGGATGAATTATCCCATTTTAAGAGAAATAACTCTTTCTTTTAAAAGTAAATTTTTATTGGTTGAAATTAGGACATTGGTCCCATTTTATTAGAAAACCGCAATTTATTAATATAAACTTTTGTGATTTTTTAATTAACGTACATAAAAATAAATAACTACATCTATTACATATTAGCAAAATAATAATAATACTAAAAATACTAAAAAGATAAATTCTACCAAAATGATGTCTTTACCAAAACGTTATCTTCAAATCTTCATGGGCTCCCACTTGCCATTGAAAAAAACTCACACATGAAAATAAGTATTGAAATAAAAACACAAATAAAAATTATATTAGTAATAAAAAATAAATTTAAACATATAACATGTAAAAATGGAAGAATAAATAAAATAACATGTATCATGTATGACAAATCAATTAAATGATATAATAAAAATAAATAACTTAACATATGAACAAAACAACATACATAAAAACATAAATAATAATAATAATAATGATAACAATAATAAATAATACTAACAAAAATAATAATAGTAATAATAATGATAGTAGTAATAATATACAATAATGATAATAAGAATACTAATGATGATAATAATCATAATAATGGTAATAATAAAACAAAAGTAATCATGATATTAACAATAACAATAATAATAATAAACAATAACAATAAATAAGATGAACAATCAACAATAAGGAAGATAAACAATTAAGCAAGTAAAAATAAAAGAAAAAAAAACAAAACATATTAAAACATGTTAAATAATAATAATAATAATAATAATAATAACAACATATGAACGAAAGTAATGATAATAATAATGATATTAAAAATAAAAATAACAATAAAAGATAAGCAATCAAATAAATATATAAGAATAAAATTATACCATAATAACAATTTAATTATAAAAGAAATTTGACAAAATCCACTTTTAGGTTCCTGAACTTTTAAAATCTTTTCCATTAAATCCCTTCACAAAAAAAAAAAAAAAAATTCTTGATTAAATTCTTATACTTTAATATGAGGTAAGACGTAGTCCTTCATAAACGGCACTTTAATACGTATATTTTATAATTTTTCACATTAGATTCCTCTAAAAAAAAGACGCGATTTTTAATGACGATTGAAATATATACAAATTAGTCTCATTAATAAGAAACTGCATATTATCTCATATTAAAGTATAAAAATCTAATTAAAATTTTTTTGTAAAGAAACATAATATAAAAAGCTTTAAAAGCTCAAGGACCTAAAAATGGATTTTACCAAAATATTTTTGTTTCACAAAAATATTTCAGCTTTTCAAATATTACTACTCAAATTATTGTTCAGTAGCAAAGTGTTAATATAATAAGACACTTCAGTTTAAAATATTTCAAAAAATACACATAAAATCTTTCGAAAGATGCTATGTGGATGTTCACTTTGGCACTCGGCAATTGAATTTTAGGTGAAGTTATTAAAGGACTGGATGATGGAGTTGCAACAATGAAGAAAGGTGAGAGAGCTATTTTAACGGTGCCACCAAACTTGGGGTACGGGGAAGCTGGTTCTCATCCGTTGATTCCTTCAAATGCAACTCTTGTTTTTGATGTGGAGATGGTATCGTGGATCAGTATCAGGGATTTAACAGGTGATGGTCGAGTATTAAAAATCCTAATAAAAGATGGTGAAGGATGGGCGATACCTAAAGATGGAGATCAGGTTTTAGGTAATAATAATGTGGAGTTCTCAACTTTATTCCTTGTTGGATAGATGTTATGTTTTGCGCGACTAATGTAAAATTAGCCATGCTTTGCAGTAAAGTATGAGGCTAGGCTTGAGAATGGATTGATTGTCTCCAAATCTGAAGAAGGTGTTGAGTTTCGTATAGGAGATGGTCAGTTTTACTCTATTCCTTTTTTTTTTATTATTATTATTTTGATTTATTTATTTATTTGTGTTCGTAGAGAGCTCTTATATGGGGATTTCAATTTGAATCATGTTCTCATTTGTCTGGTCTGATTTTCTTTTCTGATACCTATATTAATCAATCGTTTGTTTTTTCTCATTTCAAAAAACATGATGCACCACCGGAATGAGCATTCGATCAGATCGATTTTAAAACCTACAAATCGAAATTGGCATCTAGTAAAATTGAATAGAGCAAATATGTAAGATGAAGTCGAACCATAGTGACTAAATAATATATATACTTTAGTAGATCAGTTCGGTTTTTTTTATGATTTTAGACTTTTAGACTTTTATAGAATTTTCAATTTTTTTATGCTATTTTATGTACATTTAATGATAAAATTATAGTAGAATGCAAAAAATTTCAAATAATAAATTAAAAAACATTAATATTTGAATTAATCTAGTTGAAAATTCATTGTAAAAAAAAATTAAAGTTCTAAAGCCTAAACTAATTATAATTCAAATGCTACATAATTATAATATGATAATTATGTATTATATATAATTATAACTAAGCAAATATACTTAATTTAAATATACATACTAAACTGATTAATTAATTATATTATATTATATATATTTAAATTATATAAAATCATAAAAAGTTGGATTAGTTCAGTTTATTGGTTTTTCAACATAAAAAATCGAACCGTAAAAATTGAAATAATCAAACTATAAAAATCAAATAGGCCAAACAAACCGAATCAAGATAACCATATTATTTACTATTCTATTTGATTGAATTTTGGTTTCAGTCCGATTTTGCTCATTCTGCCATTAATACGGTACAAGCTATTACGATTTACGATAAAATGATTTGAATGTTATTGGACATCAAATTAAGTGTTATGGAGTAAGAACTAATACAAAATGATTTTAATGCTATTGGACATAAAATTAAATATCATGGACTTCACTGGAAGAATTTTTAGCAAAAATAATTAATAGATTAATTTTTATAAATTAAATTATGGACCGACTATATATACTAGATAGGAGTCATATAATAGAAGAAACACAAGATCTAAAATTTCAGTAAGAAGATCACACGATTCAAACTGTAAAAGCTTGATATCGATGATTTATTTATTTTTCTTGTAGGTTATCTTTGCCTTGCCTTGGATAGAGCAGTGAAGACAATGAGAAAGGGAGAAAAAGCAGAGCTAAAAGTGAAGGCCCCTTGTAAGATCCTGCTCTTAATTTATTCTACTTCATTTTTTATTTATTTATTTTGTTCAAATATTCGCTTGGAAAAACACATCTCAAATCCCTCAATTTAAATTTTTAAAAATTAACATTGAATTTTTATACTTTTTGTATTACTCACATAAAATTTAATTTAGACAGAATTGACAAAATTAAAACATAAACTCTATTATTATCACATAAGATCAATTTAAAATTACTGTAATATCTACCAAAATATAAAAAATAAATGAAGAAAAATCCAACTCGTCACTTTTGCGTGTCTGAAATAATTGTATATTATTTTAATTTTTTATATCTTGGTGGATTTCGCAATTATTTTAAGTTTATCTTATGCGCTTCAATTCCACTAGCCCAATTTAAATTGAACTTAATGTGATTGATTTTAAAAGTATAATAATTCAATTTCAACTTTTAAAAGTAAAAAACCGAATGTCAAAAATTGTTAAAGTTCAAAAATATCAAAATGTGTTTTTCCTATTCCCTTTTCAATCTTAAATCATGCATTTGTTATCAGATGAGTTGAATGGAAATGGAAATGGAATTGTTGATGGAAATATTGAGAGAAGCATTCTGCCTGATTCCAATTTAACCATTGAAGTTGAGCTTGTATCATGGAAAACTGTAATTGATGTCACTGGAGATAACAAAGTCCTCAAAACAATTTTAAAACCTGGTGAAGGCTTTGAACGACCTCATGAAGGATCCCAAGTCAAAGGTGGTTCCTCATTTCCATTGCTTTTTATATATATATATATATAGTGTACTGTTCAAAATGTAGTGAGTTTGCTCCTGTACTTTAGTTTTTGAGTTTTTCACCCCCTGAACTCCATAAAATAGAGCGATTTTGCCTCTCTTGTGAACGAAAAGTTGACGTGATAGACGAAGCTAACGACAACCAATTAGATCGTAGCACATTAACTCCGAGGTGGTTTAATAAATATATATTGCAGGTTTTTCTATTCTTTGCATTCATTATATAGTAAAGGTAATTCATGCTTTGGGGTTCAGGTTGGCCTAGAAAGATTGCTCATTTGTTTTCAACTCTAATTTTAACATTTTTGAACTATACTAGTTTAACCATTATTGGGTTTGTTGTTGTTATTCTTGGCATAGTTTCACTTTCTCCTTTCATAATTATGTCCTTTGTTGCTATCCCCAAGATTGAACCCCATAGATGGGTAAGTTTAGGCCAAAAAGATATGAAAATGATTGGAATTTATACTTCAATACCCCTTTTTGGAACTTTTTGAATTTTTGGGATGGTGTTAGTACTCTAACTGGAGAAGTGGATAGACCCAAAATGACATTTCTTATTGCTCTATTTGTTGTTGTGATTTTCACTTGTGTTTCATACTTGAATTCTCTTTTCACGGTAATTGGTGTTGTTTCTTTTGATCAAAGTGAGTGGGGTTCAGGATTTCATGCCACTGCAACAGAAATTACTGAAGGGAAATTACTAAAAACCTAGGTTAAATTGGTGATGTGCTATATACAATTGGTTTATTTGAGGCTCTATTGAGTAGCAATGTTTATCGGGTTCTTGGTATGGCTGAATTAGGATTTGTGCTAATGTTTTTTGGTGTTAAATCCAAATGGTTTAACCCTCCATGGATTGGGATAGCGGTTTGTACTTTGATCACAATTGGGGTATCATATATGGATTTTACTTATATTATTTCCTCAGCTAATTTCTTGTATAGTTTAGGGATGTTATTAGAAAATGTAGCTTTTCTTTGGTTGAAATGGAAATTACTTGAAATTTGGGGAAGTTGGTGAAGAAAAAGAAGAGGAGGAAGAGAAGGAGAGTGAGCAGAGAGAAAAAAAAAATTTATTATTTTATTTTTTTACACTTTTGCCACGTGGCTATCACATGTGCGCCACCTCAGAGTTGATATGTCATAATCTCATTGGTTGCAGTTAGCTCCGTCTGCCATGTCAACTTTCTGTCCATAAGAGGGGCGAAATCGTTCTATTTTATTGAGTTCAGGGGTAAAATATTCAAAACTAAAGTACATGAGCAAAATAGCTTCATTTTGAATAGTGACCCATCCTTTTTCCATATAGGGGTAAGGAGTTTTGTTACCCTCAAACTTTTTTTGATTGGTTTTTATCCCTAAACTCAATTTAATGGTTGGAAACTGCCCTCACAATTGACGAAAAGTCAAGCTAGCAAATGAGGTTAACGGCAGCCAATTACGCGTCGACATGTGGCAAATATCTTTCCTAATTAGATGGCCGATTTGGACTCTCTATCTCCCTCTCTCTTTCTCTCTGCAAATCAATGAAAGATAAAAATCACAAAGAAGAACATGCAAAGAAAATCACCATCCAAGAATCTGAAAATAATGCTACATTAAAATAAAAAATCAAAAGAACCCAATTTAGAAGAATCCAGAAGCAATAGCAGCAAGAGAGGAAAAAGCCAAAACTCAAAAGAATCCAATTTAGAAGAACCCAAAAGCAATAGCAGCAGGAGAGGCAAAAGCTGTAGGTACAAAAATAGCAACATCAGAAGTTGGGCTAGGTGTTAGACCTTCTTGCGCAGCTACATTTTGGACACTAGAAATAGCTATAACCACAACAACAATGGCACTTCTTCACTTAATCAATGGCGGATTCTTCAAACATTATTAGAGTTAAAGCGATGTAATTTAACACTTGAACAATGATGAAAAATAATCAAAATTTTAATTTTGATGTAAATATAAAAGGTTAATAATACAATGTAGTTTTACTAATGCAAGAAAATACAACAGAGATACAAAATCCACCAAACATCGCCGGAAAACTCCAGCCCACCCGAATCCCAAAACCTATGTCATTATAACGATGAGAAACGCCGAAAAACTCCAGCCTACTCCAATCCACATGCTCCTTCACGGAGAAAACTCCCACTGTTTCCCCTTGAATAAAACTTATTGGTGATTTTGGCGGATCGTCAGTGGTCCGAATGGTGAGTGCCACTTGCTCGATGGGATAATTGTCAGAATTAGAGGCATGGCTAGTGTCAACTATGGTGTTTGGGAAGGAGGAAAGAAAGAGAGAAAGTAAGGGAAAATTAGAAAGAAAAATTATAAGAGGAAAGTGAATTATATATCTTAGTGAAAGGAACGGTGATTTGCGCGCACGCACACAGAGAGAGAATGAGTGTGTCCCAGTCAACAATTTGACTAGAAAAGAGAGTTGACATGTGTCGGCACGTGATTGGTTACCGTTAACTCCATTTGTCAGCTGGACTTTTCGTCCAACCTATGAGTATTTTTCAACCATTAAACTGAGTTCAGAGGTAAAAACCGACAAAAAAGTTTGAGGACATTTTCACTCAATTTTTAAAAGTTCGAGGGCAAAAGAACCCCTTATTCCTATAATATATAATATTTTTTAAGGAAAATATTAATTTTGAAAAAATAAGGGGGCAATTGCTCCCCTTATATTCTAAATGCATGCGCCTTGTCTACGAACTCAACCTATATAATTTGTAAGTATATATTGTAAAGGGATGTATATGAGTTGTCTTATATCTCTTCTCTTAGAGTAAATCGTACAGGTATTTATACACAGGTAACTGCTAATAGATAAATACAAAGAATATATGGGATAAATACAAACTAAACAAAGTATATCCCTTAACAACCCCCCTCAAGCCAATGGGTGTCCCAAACTTGAAGCCTCTATCGAAGATGGAGAAACCGTGTGGTACCTAGCGGCTTGGTGAAGATGTCTGCTAACTGACCATCGGAGGCAAGGAATTTGATATTCACAGTGCCGTTGGCCACCAATTCCCTAACAAAGTGATAGTCCAACTCAATATGCTTTGTTCGAGCATGAAAAATAGGATTTCAACTAAGGTATATTGCACCTATATTATCACACCACATGGTGATGTTGCTGAGACGACAGTGACCTATTTCCTTCAGCAGAGATTAAACCCACAAGAACTCGGCAGCAGCATTGGCCATGGCCTTGTACTCACTCTCTGTACTTGAACGAGCTATTGTAGGTTGCTTCTTAGCTCCCCACGAGACAAGGCTCTGACCAAGGAAAATATAGTAACCTCCAGTGGATCTCCTATCATTTGGGCAGCCACCCCAGTCAGCATCAGAGTAACTATGTATAGAATTTGTAGGTTGAGCAGGTAAAAGAAGTCCATGTTGGCTTATGCCTTGCAAATACCGAAGTAATCACTTCACAGCTTTCCAGTGAATATCGGTTGGGGCATGCATAAATTAGCATAACTTGTTGACTAAAAATGAGATGTCAGGGCGAGTCAGGGTGAGGTACTACAGTGCACCAACAACTTGGAGATATTGAGCTCCATTTTGAATAGGCTGACCCATAGATTTAGACAAATTGGGAACAGTAGCCATTGGTGTAAGGCAAGATTTTGCTTCAAGGAGATTAGTTCGCTCCAAGAGATCATGAATATACTTGGATTGACGAAGCAATAGGCCACTAGGAGAATGATCAACTTTTATACCAAGGAAGTAGGCAACATGACCAAGGTCTTTAATTGGGAATTTTGCCTCCATTAGAGAGATGGTATGCCAAACTGATTCTAAGGAGTTCCCTGTTACCAAAATGTCATCAACATAGCACAAAACAAAGGTGGAAATGTCAGCACATACATTAATAAATAAAGAGTTGTCAGCCTGTGATTTTTGAAATCCCTTGGACAGAAGAAATATGCACAATCTTGAGAACCACTCCCTAGGGGCCTGCTTAAGTCCATACAACGACTTACACAGATGACAAACATGATCAGGATGAGTTGAATCCTTAAACCCCAGTGGCTGCTGCATGTACACAGTTTCAGTTAAATTCCCATGTAGGAAAGCATTGGATACATCCAGTTGGTGAATTGGCCAATGATGAGAGGAAGCAAGAGCAAGGATAATCTGAATTGTAGTTGATTTTACCACTGGGCTGAAGGTCTCATTATAGTCTATACCAAGCTTCTGAGTGTACCCCTTGGCCACAAGACGGGCCTTGTATCTGTCAACCGTGCCATTAGTCCGATGTTTGATCTTGAATAACCACTTACATCCAATGACATTCGTATTAGGAGGTCGAGGCACAAGCAGCCAAGTATGGGTAGCAAGAAGTGCCTATATCTCACGAGACATGGCATCATGCCACACTGGAAATTTTTGAGCAAGAGCAAAGGTTGGTGGTTCGATTTGAAGAAAGTCAGCAGAAGAAATAGAATGTGTGAGGGCAAGGTATTTTGGTGGTTTCCTAGACTCCGGTGGATGAAGTTGCATAGGATGTGTCTTAATTGGGGGTTAAGGCGAGATACAGATAGGAGCAGGGGAAGTAGGAGGTGGAGATTGAGTACTTGAAGTAGAGGATAAAGGTGTATGTAAAGAGGTGAGTAGGGGAGGAGTGGCAGCAGGTTGTGAAGAAGAAGAAGAAGAAGAAGAAGAAGAAGAAGAAAAGGGAGTTGAGGACATACCAGAGAAGATAACAGCCGACCTCGAGATAGGAACCTGCCAAGTCATCCACGGTGAAGTAGGCAGAGATGGGGAAACCGAATCACATTGGAAGGAAGGCATGCTGAATGGGAACAAGGATTCATCAAATTTAACATGCTTAGCAATATAAAGTCAGTCACTGGATGGATTAAGGCATAAGAAACCAAAATGAAACTTTGATTTACCCAAATAAACACATTGGTGGCTACGGAAGTCAAACTTATGTTTATTATAGGGTCGAAGAAGAGGATAAACAACACGCCCAAATATTTTGAAGCTTCAAAAATTAGGGGTTTTGTAAAAAAGACGGAAGTAGGGAGACTCATTTTGAAGAGATGGAGAAGGCAAACAATTTATAAGTTCAACACTGGTGTTCACAGCATAGTTCCAAAACCGAAAAGGAACTTTGGAATGGGCAAGCAAAGTGAGACTAGTATCAATAATGTGGCGAATTTTCCTTTCAGAAATGCCATTTTGTTCATGAGTATAAGGACATGCTAGATGATGTATAATACCATGTTTTCGAAAATGAGAAGATAATTTTTGAAATTCACTACCAAAATCAGATTGAAATTTCTTTATGTCACAGTTGAACTATCGTTTAACCATTGCTTGAAATTCGAGAAAAACATAAAACACATCACTCTTGAGTTTGAGACAATAAACCCAAGTAAACCGAGTATATTCATCAACAAATAAAACAAAATATTTTTGATTCAAAATAGAATCAACCGGGCCAGGACCCCATACATCAGAGTGTATTATTTCAAAGGGAGTAGGACACAAATCAATTTTGGTTAATTTGCCCAAAGAACAAGAGGAGCACTTTTTATTGGAAGCAGAAAAAGAAAGACTATTGGAACGTAAAATAGTAGAAGCAATTCTCTTGTTATAGTGACCCAGCCTTGCATGCCATGTATTAAATGAGACAGTTTCCCCAAGAAACGCTTACTTCAGCATAGGTGGCAAGACGTACAGACCGCGATTACTTGGGCCTCTCAAGAGGATGTCCTTCGTCACCTGGTGCTTAACCAAAAACTGGGAAGGCCAAAATTCAAAGAAGCAATTATTATCTTTAGAGAATTTTTGTACAAAGAGAAGAGATTTAGTAATTTTAGGAACAAGCAAACATCATTGAGATGAAAGTTTAAGTAATAGGAGGAACCAGTATGAGTGATTGCCATACCTTGGCCATTACCAACTCTAATAGTGTCTTGATCATGATACGGTGCCATTATGTGCAATTGGTTGGGATTAGCAGTCATGTGATGTGTGGCGCCAGTGTCTAGATACCATGGTCGTTGAGGTAGAGGAGCTAATGGTGGAGTGGTACAATAAGTCGGCATTTGCATAGGAGGCTCATGGTTAGGAGTGGAAGTCGGAACCTAGGCAACATTTGCTTGACCACCATAATAATTGGTAGAAGGGAAAGAGGTATTACTGGTGGGTGTAGTTGCGCGAGGTTCATACCTTTAACGACAGTGGTCTGCTGTATGGTTGCGTAGGTGGCAGATCTGACATGGACCCCTAGGGCATTTGCTATTGGAGTTTTTATTACTAGTGGTGATGTTTGCATTGTGAGCAAGGGCTGCTGGTCTTTGTGCAAGGAGAGCAGTAGGGGTCTCATGGTAGCTTTTTAATAGTATTTCATGGGCAACAAGGTGACCATAGAGTTAGTAAAAGGTTGTCGGTGGTGATTGCATTGCAAGAGAGGTAATAATGGAGTGATATTCATTTCAAATGTTACGGAAAATAATAGCATTGAATTGAGAAGTGGTTAGAGGGGCACCTGCTGAAGCAAGTTCATCTCCAAGTGCTTTAGCACGTTACAAATATGCAGCAACTCCAGTATCAGTTTTCTTCAACTCCTGTAGTTCTATGTGGATTTGCAATTGACGATTCTGAGATACAGATCCAAATGCATTGGCTAAGGCTTGCCATGCCTCATATGCTGTTTCCACACCTACAATATAAGTAAACACTTCTTCAGTTAGAGAAGCAAAAAGCCATGTTAGAAGTGTTTGATCTTTCTGGAACCACAAGGCATAATTGGGGTTTGGAATAAGAATAGATGAGTCAGATTGAGAGGGAATAGTAATGGGTGGTTTTGGTGTGGAGCCATCTACATGACCCATTAATTGGTGGCAATGAAGAATAGGGAGGAATTGAGTTTTCCAGGTGATGTAGTTGGTTTGAGTTTAACAGTAAATGCATGATTGGTGGAAACGGGGTGAAATGTGGATACTGTAGAGTTGTTGGCCATAGTGGGAGTAGGGGAAACAATTGATGTTGAAGAAGGAGATGCTGATGGTGAAGGACTGGACGATTTAGTGGACATGGAGAGTTCTAGGTTAGCTCTGATACCATGTAAAGGGATGTATATGAGTTGTCTTATATCTCTTCTCTTAGAGTAAATTGTATAGGTATTTATACACAGGTAACTGCTAATAGATAAATACAAAGAATATATGGGATAAATACAAACTAAACAAAGTATATCCCTTAACACATATCAATATGTTACCTTTCTATTGCATCTTATTAATTACCTTTCAATATTATATATATCGTTGCTTCTTACCTTACAGTATGTTATCAATTATGAAATAATAATTTTGTTAACTATAATTTAAATTATGTTAGCAGTGACATATATTGGTAAACTTCAAGATGGATCAATTTTTGAACACAAGGGAACTAAAGAAGAACCCTTTCAATTTGTAACTCTTGAAGGTATTGTTTTATTTTGGTCATCTCATGTTATTTTGTTTTTACATAAAATTCTTAAATGAATAAAGTATAAATTTTTTAAAATGGCACTTCAGTGCACGTGTCTACTTAAATGTACGTGCGTAGGCATTGTTAGATTAAATGTTTTCATTCTATGAGATACACGCGCATGGTGCGTGCTTGCAAACCGAATCATACCTCAATTTTTACTGGATGTAATTAACTCTTGTTTTACTTTAGTAATTTTTCTAAAAATTTATGCACTTTTAGAACAAATAAATGAGGGCTTAGACAGAGCAATAATGAGCATGAAGAGAGGAGAACGCGCTCAGGTGACAGTTAGTGCGGAGTCTTTATGCGGTCATGAAATTTCGGGAACGCCTGCTTCTAATTCTTTGCTTTGCTATGACGTGGAGTTGATAGACTTCATAAAGGTAATTCCTCCTTTCAATTACTTCCTTCTCTAAAGGGCGCTAATAAAATTTCTAGTAAATCAAGTCAATTATTTATTCACAAGTAAAAAATAAATTTTATAAAAAATATATAGTTATATAATAACTATTTGTATAATTCTTTTTTTTATATGACTATATGCTTTTGGCTTTATGTATAAGTAACTTCATGGATCCAATCTAAATGAAAAATATGTATATTCGACTTGTTAGATTAATATTGTTGGTTCGAATAGTAAAAAATTCGATTTTTTTTACATAAGTTCTCAAATTCAATGTTTGCTTAATTAATGAGGTTCTGCAATATCCAACTCTAAATTATTCGATTTTGTATGCTTAAAAAAATCGGACTGGATATTAGAAGTAGACAAATAATAATAATAATAATAATAATATATGCTTCTTCTACATTAAGCTATTTTAATGCCAAGAATTTCACTGAAGATTTTCATTTGTATCCAAGTAAACATTAACATCAATAAAGTTCTGATTATCATCTCCGTGCAGGAGAAACCATTTTGGAAGATGGATACGCATGAAAAATTACAAGCATCAAAAATGAAGAAGCTTCAAGGCAATATGCTCTTCAAGGCTGGAAAATTCATGCTTGCATCCCACAAATATGACAAGGTAAGTTAGGGGACAAAAAAAAGAAAAAAAAAAAGATTATTTTGCACTCCACATTTGTTTTGAAACTCTATTTGCCATTCATGTTATTTTTAGACGTAAAAAACTATAATAGTAGAAAATGGTGTTAAAATATTATTATAATTGTTGAGAATAGTGCAAAAATGTTCCTATAGTTATTGAAAAGTGCTAAAATGCCCTTATTTTAGCACTTTTTAAGTAGTATAGATGTAATTAACTTAAAAAATAATTTAAAGTGAAAAAAAGAGTTTCAAAACAAATACTGAGGTTAAAATAGGAGGCATATGGTGAGGGTGGTATGCGCATGTACACACCGTTGGATCAAATATTCTCATCTGATTTGATAATTCGTACACATATGCACATATACCGTAATAACACTTTCAAAACAGTACATTTTTTCAAGCAAGTTAAAATTAAAATGCTATATATGAATATTGTATAGGATTAAGTAATGAGAAATGATAAATCGATAATATATCATCACTTTTTTTTAATTGCTAAAATCCCTCCAATCTATGATTTTATTTTCATTTTAGTTTCCAAATTAAAATAATCGAACAAATCGATCTCTAATTTTTAAAAATTTTTCAAATTCAGTACCCCATTAAATTTTCTACCCAAAACAATGGAATGCATTGTTAAAAATATCATTACGTTGCTAAAAGGCCATCGCTAAATTACATCCCATTAGGTTTTTTACGGAAAAAATTAGCAGAGGGTTGAATTTGGAGATTCAAAAGGGCTGGGGGTCGATTTGGTCATTTTTTGTTGTTTTGGAGTTAAAATTAAAATGAAGTCATTTGGGGAAATTTTCAAAATTAACCTTTTTTTTTATCAAAATATATTATCTCTTGTAGTTATATTATAACTTTGAATTAAAACTTTTGCTTAACTATGAATTTCAGGCAGCAAATTACGTGGAATTTGACCACTCTTTTCTGTTGATGAAAAGTGCATATATTATCTCTTGTAGTTATATTATAACTTTGAATTAAAACTTTTGCTTAACTATGAATTTCAGGCAGCAAATTACGTGGAATTTGACCACTCTTTTTCTGTTGATGAAAAGTGCATAGCAAGAGATTTGAGGTTATCATGTAATTTGAACAATGCAGCTTGCAAGCTTAAACTAGGAGAATATCTTGTCGCTTCAAGATTATGCACAAAGGTAATCATTCCTTTCTCTCGCCTCTAAGGTATGCATCGATGTTACATGCACATTATGCAGGAAATATTGATGAAAAAAAAAAAGCTTTACATAGTTAAACAATAATTCCATATATTTGCTCATTATTCATGATAATGCTATAAGATTAACAATAAGTTTAGCGGAGAATCACACGTAATTCAAACGATTAAAAATCTGACAATTTTATCAATTCACTAGGGTTTAATTTAGACTCACACCCCTAAAAGTGTAAGTTTTATAAAATTCTTTACTACCAAGTTTTATAAATTTCCACCCTAAACGAGTAGTGAAGAAATTTTTACATGTTGAGTTTGGAAAATGAAAGAAAACATAAGGATAAGAGTTGTAAGAGAAGTTAAATACCTCATCAAAGGTGTTAAATTTTTGATAGACAGAAGAAAGATAGCTATTTAAGCTAGGGGTGAGCATTAACTAATTAATCAGTCCATAACTTATTTTTTAAATTCAGTTCACTAATGTCGATTTTTTAAAATTAAGTCTAGTCTATTAACAATCGATTAACCTCTATAAAAAATAATCGATTAACTATTAACCATTAATTAACCGTTAAAAAAAAATTAAACATATACAATTCTAATTATCCTAAACTTCATATAAAAAACTTTTATCCATCTATCAAATTAAAATATAAATTATCAAAATTTTAAATATAAAATACAAGTCATTTAAATTTAATATCAATTAACTAAAATAAAATTACATAAAAAATTAATTTATCAATCATCTACTTTCTAAAATTAAGGTAAAATATGGATATATATGAAAATTACCCTTATATCTATATATATGTATAAACTTACAGTTTAACCAGATACTTAACTTTAAGTACAAATCCATTAACCGTAATTTTAAAAATTAAATTCCACATTCATTACAATCGGATTGATTAACCGTTAAGTCGATTTGGACTCAATTTTCTAAATTAGTCAACAGTTATTCCATTTTTTTTTTGTCCAACACTAATTTAAGCCATGAGTAGTTTACAGAAATATAAATACATAATTTCTCAATATTAATTAAGAGACATGCAATTTCTCATTTATTTTATCCTATGAGGATAAATAACTAGCATAAGTTCAAATCTAAATCCCATTTATGCATTTAAAACACTTCTCACAGTTCACTTTGCTTAAATTATCAATGAAGACTTAAAAAATCAAATTACATTTATGCATAAAATACATTTTCTTTCAATTCTGAACATTGCTTTACTAAAACGTTACAAGACAAAGTTGTAATCCCGTATAGCATAATATCGGGTCAATTTCACTCATGGTCACTCAACTTATCACTTATCGCGCAAAAGTAACCGACTTTTTTTTTCTTACTTAAATGTCACTGAACTTTTAACATTATTGCACAAAAGTCATGTTGACCGGAATCCGGCGACGACTCTTGCCGGATTGATGACTTTTTTGCAAAAATGTTAAAAGTTCAGTAACATTTAAGTTGAAAAAAAAAAGTTAATTACTTTTGCGAGATAAATGATAAGTGTAGTGACCGTGAGTGAAATTAATTTAAATGTAGTATTTGTTGAACTTATCAATCCGGCAAAAGTTGTCGCCGGATTCCGGTCAACATGACTTTTGTGCAATAATGTTAAAAGTTCAGTGACATTTAAGTAAGAAAAAAAAAGTCGATTATTTTTGCGCGATAAGTGATAAGTTGAGTGACCATGGGTGAAATCAACCCCATAATATCTTTAAGCATGTTATTATAAGTAATAGAAGTGGCATTACTTTCCATCCAAATACTCACTTAGCACTTTTATGGCCATGTACTATCTAAAATTGATTAACATTTATGGGAATAACTTCAAATTACAATTTAATCGACACCGCTCCAATAGTCATATAGGCGAGGTTCTAATTTAAGTGTCTTTGTCATGTTTAAGACCCTTGTTCCTTGAACTCTCCCTTCGTCCTACAAATATAGATTTATTTCTTTATATTTTATTTCTTTTTGCACATAGATTAAAAAAATTAGTTAATATATATAGTTTAAAAATAAAATTTTGCCCATGTTTTTTGTACTCAATTAATTAATGTGTAGTTTTTCATTAATATTCATTAATATATGCTACATATATCAAAATAATTGTTTATTTTATTCGAAAAATTGTGGAAATCAAAAATATAATATTATGATTCAAATAAATTTAATATATTTTAATAAATAAAAATAGAAACATAAAAAATTTTTATAGGGTTATTGTTGGTTACAAAGCAATTAAATGAGAGCATATTAGACAATTCATATATTAACTGTAATTTAGAAAAGGAAAAGAGACTATATTTTAGGATAAACTAAAATTGAAAGTAAGTAGGGGTGTGCAAATGGTCGGTTTGG
This sequence comes from Excoecaria cochinchinensis, assembly GCA_947683425.1. Lineage (NCBI taxonomy): Eukaryota > Viridiplantae > Streptophyta > Magnoliopsida > Malpighiales > Euphorbiaceae > Excoecaria > Excoecaria cochinchinensis. The sequence continues at coordinate 12,433,947 of CANTUQ010000127.1, read as the reverse complement.
TTCGGTTTTGGATCGAACCGAACATATCGAAAATCGAATTTTAATAATTTTTAGAATCGAACCGCAAACCAAAATTATTAGGACCGAAACCGAATAGACCGAAATAATTTCGGTCGGTTCGGTTCGATCTAATCGGTTCCTTAACCAAATTACCTTAAAACACATCTGCACAATACTCTCTCTCTCTCTCTCTTTCCTCTGCTTCTTCGTCTCCTCTGGTTCTTCGTCTCCTCTGCCGATCGGAGCTCGCCGCGTCGCCCCCGCCGCTGTCCCATTCTCCCTCTCTCTCCCCCTTGGCAAATCTATTACTCGTCGGTCTCTCTCTTTGATTTCGTCCTCTTATTTAATTACTGGCGAGTTTAATCTGTTAAATTAGGAGATACGTTTGTGGGTGTTGTTTGTTTTATTCTTTTCCGGTAGTTTCTGGTAGCATTCAGTGTTTTGGTGGGAATAGATCGTTTGGTGTGTAACTCTGATCTCGATAGGTTTGTGCTTTTCTTGTGTTTGGGGGTTGTCTAATTACCAAAACGAGGATAACGATGTCTCCAATCTGGATATCGCTGTCTCTGGTGACTTTTTCTTTATCCTGGTGCTTTACCTTTACATTAGAGTAATTCCAAAGCTTGAAGGTTTGCAGTTACATTAGAGTATTTGGTTGGTTGATTTTGTTTTAGATGTATTGTTTTTTGTTTAGATCTATATATTGGTTGGTTGATTTTGTAGATCTATATTTGGTTGGTTGATTTTGTTTTAGATATATCATGTTACTGTGTTGTTTGGTTTATATATATATATATATATATATATATATATATATATATATATATATATATATATATATATATATATATATATATATATATATATATATATATATATACATACATACATACACACACACACTACGTCATTTTATTGATATTTTCATTCCAATTTTATATAAAAATTCGATTTAATTCAAAAAAAAGAAAATTTTAATTGTTTAAATTAATTTTGAATTGCAAAAAGTTAAAAAGGAAAATAATCAAAAAAGTGAAACGAAAATTAATAATTAAGTGGCATATACTATTTCTGTTATTTGTATATTTCTTTTTTCGATCTTTTTCATTTCATGCCCTAATTTATCATTGTTTTGCTACTTAAGACTTATCCATTATCTTACGTCATAACAATTGCTTAGTCGTGCTCTATCAAAATTTTCTCTTATCAAATCATAAATTCTCAAACTTGAGATAGAATGCAACAATCCAAAAGTTTCAAGTTTGTGAATTGTACATTCTGAGCTATGAATATTACTTTCCTAAATGAATAGTGCCACATAGGACATGAATATTAATATTTTCGGGCTATGAATAATGTCATTTGAGACAAACCTAAAGAATGAATTTAAGGCGAAAATAATGTCTTTTAAGGTATTAAAACCTGAAATTAAAATTTCGGTTATGGCTTCACAGTAAATAGTGACATATTTTGACCAAGTTTGCTTATGGTCAAAGTTGACCCACGACACCAAAAAAATCAAACCGGCTAATATAATGAGTTATATAAAATGTCAATTATATATTTTAAGTAGAGGGACCGAAAAAGTTAAAATTGATCCGAGATACCAAAAAAAGACAAAGCAAAACTAGTTAAACCAAAAAATCAAAACAAATATGTTGAATTAATTATGGTTCGGTTATCAATTTTGATATGATTTTTCAGTCATAACTATAACCCAAAATTCGATCCGAACTTATCCAAAAAATAAGAGATTTGATCAAAAAATGAACAGAAAATAATAACCCAAAAAACTCGAATTCAAAAAAAAAAAAATGATTTAAAGCTATCCGAACTCGAACCCATTTGCTAGGCCTACTAGTGCTTGTTTCAAATACATTTCAATAATGTGAAGACTTTATCTATATTTACACCAAAACGATCTTTGCTACCAATAGAATTTGTGAACAAATTAAATAATAAAATCATACGCTAAATTTTTTCAAAAATTTTAGTTTAAGATTAAAAGTAGTTTTTTATCCTTTCAATTGATATCTAATTTTTATTCTTTTTTCATTATATATTTTGTCATAATCATTCAACTATTTTTTACATTGAAGTAAATCAGTTACGAAAAATAGGAAAGGTCAACTCCATTAATAATAGATTAAAATTTAAATTCTATTCAAGAAAAAAAAGAGATTATTATTAATGAATAATGATTAATTCATTCAAATCCCATTTGTAATGTAAAAGGTTTATTATTAATTAATAATAACTACACATTAATTCAATTTTTAATTGAATTAAATAAATCATTTATATATGTTGGTGATAAAATATAAATCACACAATAAATGGAGGTAACATTAAAAATGGTACTTAACTCTTGTAGCGCAGAAACATTATGGAAGCATCTAAAAGGATTCCGTTTGTTTTTGGTCACTGGCCTGACTCTTACCCACGTGCGGGATAACAATGGTTATTTCACAATCTAAAAGCCCCTGAAAGATTAACATAAGAAACGAGTGTGAGTGGGAATGAGCAACCTTGCGTTGCATACGTTTTCTTGTTACCGAACTCTGAGATCTCTCATCTATTTATAGAGATCCTAAAAGGTAGAAACCTATCTTTAGTTTAACTCATGCTATTTTGAGATAGGATTACGTAATCTCATCCAGATTGAATTACTCAATTCTATCAGGATATGGAACTCCATACATATTAGAGTCATGGGCGTATCCTAACTCTATCATCTCCCACTCGCACATGAAAGAATGAATTCCATTCATAATCTCCAGTTATACAAGCTAATAGATTGTGTGACCAGTATACCTCGAGAGCTCTAGTGCTATACACCTATTAGGGATATATAGCGTCTCAAAAATACGAGATTATCCTTATCATGTATGCCTAATCCTAAATTGCCTTCTCACATTCACTGTTTTAACTCATGATCTCAGAAGATAATTTTCATGTTCACTATTATGTCTCTACTTATAGAAACTATAATAGGCTAGCCAGTGAACCACAAAACAATCAAAAGTGATCAAAAGGCTATATTTCCCTCTTACTATATGCCATCTATCATGATTCAACTCGCTTTTCTAGTTAGATCTGCCATGCCTAAATTTTTTTTGGACCTCTTGGAGACTAACTAAGCTAGCCACATTGAACTATACTTTAGGGATAAGTTAAGGATTCTAAGAGTCAAAATATAAATGGGGTCTCACAATAGGGAAAATTGAGATCAAATATATTAAATTCCCATCCCTTGGTCACATAAGCACACACGATATAAAACATGTGTTGTGGTGTTCTTTCCTTCCCTTAAAGGAGTGCATGTCTCACATTTAAAATATATATATATATATATATATATATATATATATATAATACCATACAGAGGCGTAAGGTTGCGATGCACCGAAGCATCAAACTTTAGTCCGCTTACTTAAGGTATACTTCTAACTTTTTAGACAGAATATGGTAGTTACATATAACTTACCATCAGATTCTATATAATCCTTATTTGGACCTTAATTCAAAGCATATAACCTTATGTATGACTTTATCTCATATTTTAACAAGACTAATCTTGTAATTTCTATAAGATGGCACTTTTATTTTGAACGAGCATTCTCATATTTTCAAAAATTCGCCTCATGTTAGATTTTGTCGACTCATTGACAAAACTAAGGTAAACACCCTTGTGAGTGGGCTACTTCTCTGTCCGACATGCTCAAACTCATACAAATAATAGTAAATGTTCACACATTAAACATTCACACTCATGTATTGCCAATAATGAACTTAGTTATTACTTATAAATAATAACGTTAAGGGATTATATAAAATATAACATTACCAATTAAATTCTACACAAACCTTGAGATCTAATGTGTCTCTCAAAACACATTTCTCATTACAGGTTTTGTCAATGGATCTGCAATCATATCATGAGTAGAAACGTACTGTGAGTTCACTTCTCCTCGCTCATCAATATCTCTCGTGTATTGATATTTAATGTCGATATATTTAGCCCTACTATAAGCAATCAATTACTGACTATCACTATAAATGGTCACTAGTTCGTCTAACGCAGTTACTCTTAAATGGTCCATAAACCGCTTTAGTCAAACTACCTCTTGTACTGCAGCTGAGAAAGTGACAAATTTAACTTCCATTATTGATAGATCTACACAAGCTTATTTCTTGCTACTCTAAATATGGCACTCTTGCCAAGCAGGAATATAAAACCTGAAGTAGATTCCTCTCATCCACATCTCCTGCCCAATCAACATTTCTTTTTATCCTCTCGCTTGTAGATCCATGCCTTAATAACTGAGAAAATAATCTGTTGTACCTTTGAGGTATCTAAGTATCCTTTTAACTGCTTTTCAATGTGCTTTGCCTGGGTTAAATTGATATCTACTTACCATGTCCACGGCATAGCATATATCATGTCTTGTATACAATATTGCATGCATAAACTACACATGACACTAGTATATGGAACGTTCCTCATACGTTCCATTTCTTCCGGCATCTTAGAGCACACATCTTTGCTATGAAATAAATTCTTGGCAATGGGGTTGTCTATGGGTTTTGTACTTTTGCATATTAAATTCTTCTGGGACTTTGTTGATATATTCCTCTTGAGAAAAAGACAACAACTTTTTCGAACAATCTCTTGAAATCTCAACTTCAAGAATGTAATATACTTGACCCATATCTTTCATTTCAAAATTGGATGATAACCAATCTTTGATTTCATTTACGTAACCTTTGTCATTTCCAACTTTAAGTATGTCGTCTACATACAATGTCAAAATGACAAATTATTTTCAAAGCTTTTACTATAAGCATAATGGTCTTCATGGATCATGTTGAACCCATTCGACATGATTGTATCATGAAATCTCAAGTACCATTATCTTGAAGACTGTTTAAGGCCATAGATTGACTCATCAATCGGCAAACCTTATGTTTGCTGCCTTTTTCAATGAAACCTATAGATTGTTCCATGTAGATTTCTTCATCCAATTTTCCATTGAGAAAAGTAGTCTTCACATCCATTTGATGTAGCTCTAGGTCCAAACTCGCCACTATGGCCAGAATTAACCTTATGGACGTAAATCTTACGACAGGTGAGAAAGCCTCCTCATAGTCAATCCCTTCCTGTTGTGTGAACCCCTTAGCGACTAGTTGAGGCTTGTATCTTTTGACACTTTTATCAGCCTTTCACTTCACTTTGGGAATCCATTTATTCCCAATTGGTTTATGTCATTCCTATAGATCAACTAGCTCCCAAACATGGTTTGATCTCATGGATGTTATTTCTTCTGCCATTGTTTTAGTCCATTTTTCCTTAGCTAGGCATAAAAGAGCCTCTAGAATATTTTTAGGCTTTTCCTCATCTTATGGGGTAACCAAAAAGAGTTTTGTTCAAGCCTTCGATCTCAAATCGTCGATGAACACTTATCCTTTTAGACTTACGCGGTTCTGAATTTTGATAAACATGTCTCATATATTCATCGTAATTCAGAATTCTCCCACTGGGATCATGTTCTATACTCCTACCGGAGTCAGGAATACCATATTCTTTACTCCAACTGGAGTAAAAAATACTCTCAATCAAATTAGGGTCTCGAACATCTGGATCGTTTGAACCTTCTTCCTCTAACTTCCTCCCACTCAGATGGAGTAATCTTGATGGTTCCTTTTTCTGAGTTTTATAGAAAGTGAAATCTTGATTCACTTCTCTCGACTTTGAAAATTCATTCTCTAAAAATATGACGTCTCGTGATTCAAATTTTATCGCAGTGCCATTTTCTTGCTCACTCACGAAAATATTTCCTTTTGATACTTCATAATATCTCACATAGATACTCTTTTTTTACCTCTTGGTCCTAATTTACAAAATTGAGATATCATGAATGTAAGCATCACAACCCCAAGGTCATAAATGGCTTAGGTCAGGTTCTCGACCAGTCCACAACTCATAAGGTGTGGAAGTGACAGATTTGGAGGGCACACGGTTTAAAAATATGTGGCAGTTAATAAAGCATATTCCCAATAGGAGATTGGCAAATTTGCCTCTGCCATCATAGATTTAACCATATTTAGGGGAGTCTTATTTCTCCTTTCCACAACACCATTTTATTGTGGAGTTCTGAAAATGGACAACTGATATTCAATCCATTTTTATCACATAAAGCTTTAAATTCATCTCAAAGATATTTCTGACCTCTATCAGTTCTTAAAGCTTTAATCTTTTTGTCTAATTGATTCTCAACTAAGTTTATAAAAGTCTTGAAGCAACTCAAAGCTTCTGACTTATGAGAAATCAAATAGACATAACCATACCTAATATAGCCATCTATAAATGTGATGAAATAATTGGCCCCATGCCTTGCCTTCATATTCATTTGACCACATACGTCAGAATGAACTAACTGCAATAGAAATTTGGCTCTAGTACCTTTTCCGAACGGTTTTCTAACTATTTTTTTCTTTTAGGCAATGCTTACATGTAGGCAATTCAACCTCATTTAAATCACCTAGTAAACCTACTTCGGCTAACCGACTCATTCGATCTTACCCGATATTGTTTAATCTAGCATGCCATAACTTCACATTGTTCTCATAACTATGTGAAGAAAAAGAAATTTAAAGAAAAACTAGTTTTATTCAAAAGGTTATGGTCAACATACATAACAATAAAATCGTTCAGCACATTACTAGAACCATAATAAATATCATTCAAGCATAAGCATACACTGTCATTGTAACACCCTTATCGCTTCTGTACAATACATACAATGAAATATTTAATTTCAGTCCTATAATGATTGCGGTAATATTTTTTTTTTTATAAACTTATCGAATCATCTATCCTTTAACACTTTCATGTCACTATTATATTTCATTCGATCCAGTTTAATTATCCCATTTTATCGTATCACATCATTCAATCATAAGCTATAACATTCACCATGTCAACCATACACAGTACACAATCGCTTCTAAACTATTACATATACATATACATCAATGCTAAACCCTTGCATATACATAATCCATTTCAATATACATGCCACTAACAATTCACTTAGCCATATTAAAACTTATTGATTGACTTGAAACTATCTTATTTACTATTCACTTATTCAAAATTGGGCAGCATAACGACTATAACAGTAACTACCCAAAACCTACAATTCAGCCAAAACATAGCCCAACTCAGGGGCACAATAATTATAACTTATTACACATTCCAGTCTAATCCATATAACTACTCCAATACAATAACATCTATCATATTATATAACTACTTCGCTAACATATAACATTACAGACATTCCAAGAATAATAACAATATATTCTTAACTTCAATCAACCAGTCTGGTCCGGGTCGCTTGCTCCACAGACGCTCCACTTGGTACCTACACGCAGTCAAACAAACTACATGCTGAGCATTAAATATGTTCAGTGGTGATTACGAATCTAATAATTTTCAGTACTAACTTAAGCACATATACACCTGCACACACTTTGGCCCCCACATTCAGGCTGAACAATGTCATAATGCTATCTAGTCCTTTCTTATTTCTTTTCTTACAATTTTACCCTATTTCTATAGTTCACTATTATGATCTTACTATTACACTGTCCACTTCAATCCTTTAACCTATTCTTTTTCTTATCGTTTCTTTAACACTTACTTTAACTATCTTATCTGCTGATTTCTCTCATTTCCATTAACTTTCACTTCATTTACTTAAATCAGTACATCTTACATTATAACACATTCACTTCATATACTTCTATAATGCAATTAACTTTACCTAATTCCTTAAGTTCACTAGTTCACATTCTAACCCTTAATCAGTGTTATTTCTCACTGATGTACTTATTTAATAGGCACTTTACTCTTTAACCCTCACATTCTTACACGCATGTATATTCTACTTATTAGTCAGTATTAAGTCATTTCTTTGATTATTTTCACTCCTTAATCTTGTCATTTAACTTAATTATCTATTTTTACATCGAATTTACAATTTTGGCCTTTCACTAATCATTTGCTTACTATTTTGGCATTAATTTCGTTACTTCACTTAATTAAACAGTATTTTTAATTTACTTTTAGTTTATTCTACTGGGTACCATCGATATGGTAACTTTTGCTTTGATCCCAAATCTTCCAATTAATTACAAATTTGCCATTCTTATCTCAAAATTTCACTTTTACCACTAGTTCATTTTTCTTTTCATCTTAAATTATTATCTGGCTTACAAATTACATATGGGTCCTTAATTTAACATTTTCATGTCAAATTACACTTTAGTCCCTAGACTTTGCATTCTTTGGATACTTGTCATTTAAATTTCAAATTTTCACTTACATGTCACTTATTGACTTACTTTTACGCTCAATTACTGTTTTACCCTTAAACTTGGTCAAATTACGATATTATCCTCGATTTAACTTTTACTTACAATCTTTCAATTTATTAACTATATTTATGTATTTATTCACTTTTTAACTTGTAATTTACCAATCAGTCTTACGATTAATTATCTTTACGGTAAATTATGCTTTAGTCCTAAAACTTTTTATCTTCTTTCGTTTAGGTCCTTTTTCCATTTATTAGTCATTTCCACTATACTTTTATATTTTCAAATCATTTTACTATCATTAACCATTTAGGTTATCACTTGGGGTAAATTACCTTTTTACCCTAAACTTTTTTATTTCTTTTCAATTAAGTCCTTTTTCTTTTAAACAATCATTTTTATTTCACTTTTACCTTTTCATCTCACTTTTACAATTATCAAGTCAATTTACATTGTCATTTTACTTTATCACTTTAATTACCATTATGCCCCTAGTATCACTCTGGTAGAAATCCGTGAACCGGATAAACAGGGTGTGGATCCCGTGGTCCACAACAATAAAGAATGACCCTGAAGGAACACTCAACAATATCACTGAACATAACACTTGATCACTTGTCAATGTGGTAGTCCGTCATTGGCCTACCGAATGAGTCGTCATGATACAATGTCCCTATGGCTAGCCATTATATCCTGGACTAGATCACTACCAGACACTACTAAGGGCCAACTCTCTCAATAGGCTTTCAAATCCACTTTCGTACTTTTAATACTTTCATTTTACTCGTAACATGTAACGTATCACTTATCAATGCATATTCATACTTTACACTTTCACTTATGTTTTACATTTCATTTCACTAGTTACACTTCATATTCGTTATTTTGCACATTTAACGAATTATCTCATCATAATTCATCATTCATGCACAATGCTTATTATATACTTATTTTTCATAGTAAGTATACTTAGTCCATGAAATGGCCATGACTTCACTTCAAGGCCACTTTCATTCTTTTCTTATCATTTCAATTCAATTCTTTCATTGTTTATCACTATTTTCTCTTTGAGAATAATGGACTATCATACCAAAAAATATTCATATTTATTCCATTAATTCCAAATAAATTTATCGACACTTGTTTTCATGTCTAAATTCATTTTAAGTCATTAATCTTCAAATATGCACAAAATATACCCTAGTGCACACTAGGGTACCATTCGGCTAAGGTGATCATTTCACCTTACAATTTCTTTTAATTTCATTTTAGTATTTTATTTGTCATTTTAAAGGCTCTTAATCATTTTTCTAAGCTTGTACTCAATTAAACTTACATTTAACTCAATTTTCACTTGAGTCAATCATTTTATTTTCATGTATTACTTTACATTAAACTTTCTTCTTCACTTCTAATTCACTCATTTATTCAATTTGACACTCATATAACATGTATACCTTATCACACATCATATTCCTCTTCTTAACTCATTCGGCCGGTGCTAATTTTATACCCTAACAATTTTCTTTTCATCCATTTATCACTCATTTCACAAGATTAAGCTCCAATTTACATATCTATACCATTTAATTTCACTTAATCACTAAGTATACTTTAATATACTTAAGCATACCATTGTGGTCCACTACGTCCAAGCCTTGCACTTGGATTTCTTTCAAATTAATCATCCTAATTGACTTATTTAGCCTCTTTAACTTCAATTATCACTTCAATTACAATAACACATGCACTTTCACAAAATCACTATGTAGACATAATACAAACCCTAATTAGTCACATGAAAATAATTAGATTAGGTAATCACAAACCTTTTCCACTAGCTTTAGCCTCCTAAACTTCCTTCTCCTTCCCTTTTCCTTTGAAACTACCCTCTCCTCTTTCTTCCTCTATGTTGGCCGAAATCATCAAGGTAAAATCCATCAATTTCATAATTCAATAATCAATTCCAACAACATAAATAGCTTATACATATCCTAAATTACTAATTTAAACAATAAAATTAAAATAATTCCTTCAATTTTACTTACCTCCACTTAAACTCCTCACTTGAAATCCCTTAATTTCTTCACTTTTTCTTACTCAAAAGCACTCTAACACTCACTATTAAACTGAAAAGAAGTTCAATTTCAGTTGAGGGGCTTGAATTTGATAGATTTGTGAAGGAAAATGAAAGAAAAAGAAAGAGAAAAGGAACAAGGCCACGGTTTTGAAGAGGAAAGGAAGAGAGAACAAAAGCATGAAGGAATTCCCTCAAATCTACAGATTTCTAACATTAAATAGGTAGGTGAGAGTAGGTTAGCTTATTCATTAGCTTATTAATTAGATAATTATCCAATTATACCACCTCAATTTAATTCTCTCACTTCCCAACTTCAATTTCACTCCAATTTAATTCCATAATTCATATCATATAAAAACTAGGCGGTACACAAAATTTCACCTCAATCGGAGTCCATTTTTGGTCTGATTCAATCAAATCGATCCGGTTCAATAATTATCAGTATTATCGAAAAATTCCATTTTCACTACCAAAAAATTCTACATATTATTTAAAGCCTATCTGGAAGTTCCTACAATTTTGGATATTATTTACTATTTTTAAAGCATCGGTCAAACCTTCGATCAATCGAGTACTATTCAAACTGAAATCATATCTTTTTCTTACTGTCTAAGCTTAACTCCTCATAAAAATGACTCCATAATTCTTAACATATCTTCATTAGACTCCCATAACATTTTGGGGTCAATCAGAAATTATTTCTCGATCTGGTAATTATTTACCAGTCCGATAACTCAAATTTTCAGTGTCACCAAAAATTAATTTTTCATTGTCATATGATTTTATTCATCACTACGAGTACGTCCATATTTTCAAATTATTTTTCTGAGGCCCGTAGCCTCTTCTACGATCCGGTCAAACTCTCAGTCAACCTAATTACTATTCACACCGAAACCGCTACTTTTTCTTATTTTCGATTTTTGAGACCCTATTTGACCTCGATTTCACTCTAAATTTTTAACCTCGAACTCATACTGACTTATATTCTCCATTAATCAAATAAAATATTTTTCGACTCCCGTAGGTACTATTCACCCCGGTATTACTATTCACTATTGGAAAACACTATCCCCAGCTAACCCGGTATCGGGGCCATTACAGTTATCCTTAAAATATAAATAGAAACCAAGTTTCGATAAAGTAAGAATAGAACCTAAATTGCTAATGAAAGCATCTTGATCACTTGTTACATGGTCCATTACTTCTGAATCTATCACCCACAAAAAATGAAATTCAGAAGTAGATACACATATTTTACTCACTCTTGAGTCAAAATAGTGTACCTATATGGGCACAACGCAATCTGTTGCATAGTATCCTTTTTATTGGCAATTAAAATATTTCACTCTTGAAACGTTTACCTTCTTTTTGCCTTTGGACTTTTAGTTTTTCTATTTTACCTTTTGCTTTTTAGGCTCTCGAGACTTTTCCTTATCCCTACTTTTGAAGTTTCCTTTCTTATTCTAGTTAGAACTCATTCCATCAGAATAGGACTGTGCCATATGCACTTTGGCATTGACCTTAATAGCTGCCAGTCAGTCCTCTTCAAGCTCCAAATGACAAGCGACATCCTTAAATGTATTTATTCTGTCCATATGAGTTAGTTGCATTTTCATATGCTCCCAACTCTTGGGTAAGGAATGGATAACAGCTTGGACCTGTTACTCGTTAGTTAACTTATGACCATACTCACCAAGCTCACTTATCACATTTTCCATCTCTCTTAGATGTTTTCGCATGGTATGATCATATTTCTTCTGATAAGTAACAAATTTAATCATCAATGATTGGAGCTTATTCAAAGTCACATCTCCAAAATTCTCCTGCAAAGCGATCCATAGATCCATTGCATTTTGATACTTATGGAATTGTTTAGTGATATCATCTTCCATCGCACTTAGCAAGATGATATGAGCAGTGGAATTCTTTTTTTTTTCATGCCACATAGGCATCTCGGTCCCGCCTATGCTGGGTTATAGTGCCATCTTCAGGTTCAGCCATAACCAAACTTAAAGAATGTAGAGCCTCTTATTCTTGAAGCACATACTGGATTTTCACACTCAAGATTTCATAATTTTCACCATCCAGCTTAATATCTTTATAAAACTCGGCGACAATTGATTTGGAAGCAGTATCCATTTGAATCCTCTTATCTCAAATGGAACAATATTACACATTTTTAAAAGAGATAAGACAATACATGCAATTTACTATACATCTGAAATAATAACCTAGTAAAGTTTTCTATTAGGCTCAAATTCGAAAAGGGTACTAATAGTATCCAATTAACCTCTAAGTTCTAATGTCCAACTTTACAAGTTAAAATTTTATGCATAGTAAATTTGAATTATTGGATTATTAAGTTCTCAAACTTATGAGAAGAATTTTATTGATTTTGTTTCATTAAGTCTCTACTTAATAAAAATGCAATCATTTTACTCATAAAATATTGCAAGACAATTAACAATTAAAATAAACACATTTATTATAACGTTAAATGCTAACACTTGTAAAGAAACGCATTTATTAAACCAATAAATAAAATCCAATAACCCGTAAACAATACACTAATGTCAAATAATAATACTAGGAAATATAAATCCTATTTAATAAATAAATGTTAACTAAAATTGACACTTATGTCAACTTATTATAGAAGTCTAGATTTACACAAAATCTTTCTAGATACTAGGATTATTTCTTTGACCATGTTTACCAACTCATTTGGTAACTCATTAGCTCACTTAAGTCATGGATGATGCACTCTACGTCCATTCCTCAGTATCATCACAGATTTATTGTTGCTTCTCAACACTTCTCATTTGGCAACTCTAACCAAAAAGTGAATAATAGATTTTCTATGAAATCTATTTCCTATGAACTGGTTAATTTCTAATAACTTTATCAGTTCTAGATGATATTCAAAGGAGTCAATCAACACTTTAACCAATACTCCATCGTCAATTTTCACACTCAGACCACCAATCCAGATGCAATTTTGCATTTGTTATTTCACGTGCACCATATAATGCACTATTGCATCAATATTATCATCTCAAGTCTTCTTATGCCTTCTCATGTTACTTACTGATTGCGCTCTTATATTTCTCAAAGTAACGCACATGGAGATTTAGGAAGAAAATGTGTCCTTATCAACATTTCTGCAACATATTACAGAAAATTTTTGTACACTCATGTATAAATTTACATGATTGAAACATATTTCAATCAGTAAGTAAGGACAGAATATCAAAAAAATTTCAAAAAATTTTTTAAAAAATATTCGAATCCAGAAAACACATTTTCTACGATTTTTAATATTTTATTTTTGATATTTAAAAAAAAAATTATTTTTTGGTCATTAAAAAAATTTGAAAAAATGACCAAAAAATCAGAAATAATTTAAAAATTCAATTTGCAAAAAATTGGAACTGATTTGGTGGCCGGAGGATACTGTACGCGCCCATACACGCAGACTGGGTATAGTAGACGCACCTCACGCGCATCTCCCTCTGTTTTGCCATGTGGCAACACAACATAGTGCCACGTGTCGACACGTCATCCATGCCAAGCCACGTGTCAAAACTCTATTGGTCCACCTGGTGCACACATGGCGTCTGGGTGACACATCACCGCCACTTGGCATGACATTTATCAGCTATATAGCGTGGTCCCATTGGGCCACGTGTCAGTGATGTCACGTCATCACTGACACATGGCATGACCTAAGTCGGCCACGTGTCACCCCTAGTTGGGCCACGTACTGCCATCCACATGGCGTGCTCCCATTGTGCCACGTGTTGACAGTGACGCATCACTCTAGATACGTGGCTACGCGTGTGTGAGCCATCACCCACACCCACGCATCCAGCGTATGGTGGTGCGTGTGATACACGCGCTGCCTTTTCGGCGAATTCAGTAGTTTCGATTTCAACCAGTGGGGGATTTTTGATGTCTGTGATTCTAATAGTAAGGTCAAAAATTAAAAATTTGGACTTCTAGTTTTCCATTTTGAACACTCAAGTTCGTCCTCTCGAATCACAGTGTACACATACATAATTTTCGAGTCGCAATATATACACACATGTATTTTTCACACAAAAAAAATAAATTTTATTATGTTTCATGCATCCTAGATCTAATAATTTTACACATAAAAATTTTTAGATCAATTTTAAGCTGCTTGTCAGGACGCAAAAATGATGGCTCTGATACCAATGTTAGTGATAAATATAAATCACACAATAAATGAAGGTAACATTAAAAATGGTACCTAGCTCTTGTAGTGTAGAAACATTGCGGAAGCGTCTACAATGATCCCTTTTGTTTTTGGTCATTGGCCTGACTCTTATCCACGTGCGGGATAACAACAGCTATTCTACAATCTAAAAGCCCCTGAAAGATTAAGACAAGAAACAAGTGTGAGTGGGAACGAGCAGCCTTACGGCTTATACGTTTTCTCATTACCAAACTATGAGATCTCTCATCTATTTATAGAGATCCTAAAAACTAGAGACCTATCGCTAGTTTAACTCAGACTCTTTCTGAGATAGGATTTGGTAATCTCATCCAGATTGAATTACTCAATTCTATCTGGATATGGAACTCCATCCATATTAGAATCATGGGCGTATCCCAACTCTATCAATCAATATATATATATATATATATTCAATTTATTCTTAATATTAATTATATTCTCTGTGTTAGTAAAATTTTAACACAACTATATTATTTAGTTTGTTCGCGAGTTCCATTGACTAAGGAATTGAATGTAAAGCTCGGGTCTATACTAACATAGAGTTGTACTTGTTCAAAAATTTCTCTTATATTGCAAAAATTATATGTGTATCAACATCGAAACTAGGCTTGGCAAATGGATAGGGTCGGATTGGTTTGGGTCACTTTGGGTTAGTTCTTTTTTAGTTTTTTAGGTCACTTTTAGGTCGGGTTACTTAGTTTTCAAAAGGGGTCGAATCAGATCTCAAATCACAATTAGAACTAAAAATCAGACCGAAATTGAATCGATTTTTACCGTATCAAATCGGGGCAAAAATAAAATCGAACCGAAAATAATCGATATTTTTAATACGGTTATATGGATTCAATTTTTAATATTCAAAATTACTAAAATCAAATTGACCGAACTATTAATAAACTTACATCATTTTGATGCCGAAGCTTGGGAGATGATGGTGACAAAGATAAAGTAAGACAAATAAGGTGGCGAAATGAGGGTAATGAACAGCAGAAAAAAGAATAAAAAGTCAAAAGGTTATTGTGAGACGCGCTGAATCCCAAAGGCCCCGAAGACCTGCTTTTAGGGTATTTAAGAGAGGTTCATAAGACTTGTAAAGATTACAAGGGCATCTATTTTCGGCAACAAGAAGGTATTTTGGAGTCGCTACCCAATAAAATATTGGAAAAATTCATCTAGTCTCAGTGAGTTTAAGATAAACGCATGCATCTATTTTGGGCAACAAGGAGTACTTTGGAATTCCCATCCCAATAGTACATTGAGATGGTTCATCTAACCCCGTTGAACCTAAGATGACATACATAGGTCTATCTTGGGCAATAAGAGATATTTTGGAGTTCCTATCCCAATAGAACATTGGAATGGTTCATCTAACCTCATTGAGCCTAAGATCAGAGAGAGTTCAGAACTTTCCATTTATTCATACCTTGATTAAAGTTATGATTGAGTTTTAGAGATAAAATTTCATTCCTTTTCTCATACGGTTTAATGCAATAGTTAAAGCGTAGATCAATCACGTAATAGAAGCGGTAAATAAAGTAAATTCAAAATAAAGTAAATGAAAATACAATAAATTACAATAAAATTAGGGGCGAAATACAACCCCATCGTAAATGAAATGTAAATCATACATAAAATGGGATATTTATTAAAGATGAGGACATTGGTCCTCACATGCATACTTAAGAGAAAAAGTGTTAAAGGTGACAGTTTATTTGGATGGAAAACTAGAATATTGGTCCCATTTTTATTAGAAAATATTTCAAATTAATTAATATAAATATTTTTATGATTTTATTTTTAACGTGCATAAAATAAATAATCTTATTACAAATTACATTAACAAAATAAATAAAAAGACAAAATAAAGAAAATAATATAAATAATAAAAATAATAGGTTAAAACCAAACGAGTCTCCTGGATCTCCCCATTTACTCGCGAGAATGCTCAAGCAAGGAAAATAAGTATTGGGATAAAAACAAACACAAATAAAACCATTGTTGGTAATTAAACCAATTACCAATTAAAACATATGAAAAGATGAATAAAATAAAATGGAATAAAATACATCATAAATGACAAATAAATTAAATGACATGATGAAACAAATAAATTAACTTATTAATAAATTAATGCATAATAATAATAATAATAATAATAATAATAATAATAATAAAATGATAATAAACAAGAAGAATGATCATAAGTAAATAAACAAGAATAAAAAAATGTGAAAAATGTTAAATCTATATCTAAGATCACATAAAATAAATAAATAAGCAATAGATCTAAAGATTTACATGATAACTAATTAAATACGAATAAAAATAAATAAAAGAAAATAAAAATAAGGGATCGAGCCTAGAATGTTTACCCTTTGAATTCGAATTCGATGAAGGGAAAAATATGATTGATTTCCTTGCTTTGATCCGCAAAATTAGAATTAAAAATAATAAAATTGGAGTTTAGAAGGAAGATGAAGAGATACAAGTTCAAATACTTACTTATGAACAAGTCCAAAAGGAACATCAGAAATAGTATTTCCATCCAAATACTCACTTAGCACTTTTAGGACCCTAGATATCAGAATGAACAAGTCCAAAAGGAACATCAGAAATAGAACTATTATGATTAAAAGATAAAGTTGGTTGTTTTCCAAGTTGACAACTTATGCAATCAAAAGACTCAAATTTTATAGGTCCTACCAAACCACGAGATACTAAAGGATGAAGTTTACTAGATGAGACATGACCCAAACGAAGATGCCATTGATATAAAGGAGAAATAGTTGTAGCAGTAGCAGCTATGAGTTTAGAAGGAAGATGAAGAGATACAAGTTCAAATAATCTTCCCACTTTGCGACCCCTCCCAAGAGTCTGACCCGTATATGGATCTAGTACCTGACAACCAGAGGAGGAGAAAAGTATGTTAAGACCTAGGTCATATAATTGTCCAACAGAGATGAGATTCAAGGCTAAATTAGGAACAAAGTATTTATCAGGTATATCAAGATTAGGAGTTGTTACATGACCAATATTAGGAATAGACATTTTTGTGCCATTTGCAGTATGGATAGGTGGAAGAGAAGACATTGGTATTCTCATTGACAAAATTTCAAGAGTAGAAGTCATATGATTACAACAGGCAAAGTTAAAGAGCCAAAAGGATTTACCTCGAGTGACTGATAAAGCAGCAGGAGAGGGAGAATTGGAAGAGAGAACCTATTTGAGAAGAGCTTTAAGATCGCTCACGGTGATTGTGGTAGAAGCCTTAGAGGTAGCAGCAGCAGTAGAGGATTGAGATGAATCCTTGAATTTTGCAAACCTTCCTTTTGATTTTGGTGAACAAGCAGGACAATTTTGAAGAATGACCAAATTTATGACACTATCTGCATTCAACAGTTGGACAATTAGAGAAATTATGACCATTTGTGTGACAATTCTTACAATATTTTTGTCCTGATTGTTGATAATGCGACTTCAAATGTGTGATTGCAAGAGCAATTTCAGTTTGAGGTGATTTAGCGAAGCCAAGGCATGTCTCTTCAAAGATAATTTCTTAGATAGCAATGTCTAGAATGGGAAGAGGATGATGATGCAATAATGAAGATCATACAGCTTCATATTCTGGACGAAGAGTCATGAGAACCTGAATAAGATGGAGATGATCTGCACTAATATTAGCTTGGGCTAATTGATTCCAACTAGGTTGAACCTCAGCAAGAAATTTGTTCACAGATTGTCCTGCTTCCTGTTTGAGAACATGTAAAGTGGTCCACAATTGATAGTAATAAGCAAGCCCAGTAGACTTGAATCGAGTAGATAAAAAATCCCAAATATCTTTAGCAGTGTCAAAATCAGCAAATTGAATATGAATAGAAGGGATAGAAGTGTTACGAAACCATGTGATAATCTGGTGATTTTTACTGTCCCAGTCCTCGAGTCGTTATGCAAACTTGGAATTGGATTCACCTTCTTCTTGCATGAGCTTAATAATTTCCCTAGTAATTATATGCCACAATTTCCTCCCAATCAAGAAACTTTTCATACCGTGGACCCAAAGATTATAGTTTGGTCCAGTCAAGATAGTGGTAATTGGTTTTGGGACATCAATTTTATCCATGGTAGAATTTTCAAAGCAATGTAAATGGGAACAACGGGCAAGAGAAAATAAAACATAATGAATAAAGCCAAGGTAATGCTTTATATGAGAGGCTCTTAATCGAGAATGGAATATGGACAAACAAAATCTTTGTTGAGTCTATTGCTAAACAATACAAGAAGCATATTTATAGTCCAAATACGATAACAGTAATGGAAAGAAATAAGTGTGAATGAAATATGCTAATACAATAAAATCCCTATAATTGTAATGTTAATGCCTTAAATTATGTTAACACTATAGATGAAGCATATCACCTTTTTATTTATATACACACACCTATGATGTTATAATCTTATGATAAACTATATAAATAGATTTTCTAATCCAAATATTTTTATACCTATATTAAAAAAAAAATATTGTACCATTAACTATAGTACTCTATGAAAATGGGTTATTGAATAAGTAGTCTTCTAAATACGAAAAAAAAAACCACTCAATCAATAACGATGACGTCTGGTCAAACATAATGTTCTCTAAATGCAAGACTAATCTTTACTATATATCACATAATTTAAGCTTAACTTGGATTGTCCTTAATTATTCGTCAAAAGAATATATATATATATATATATATATATATATATATATATATATATATATATATATATATAATATTTTAGTAATTCAGATGAGAAATGTAATATACATCTAATACGAAAAGTAGGAAATAATTTTCAAATTATAAAGTATATAATTTTCTAGATTAAGGGTGTGCTAACAAGCATCTATAACTCAATTTTTAAAACTACTAGATATAAATAAAGCTCAAATAAATACGATCTAAAATACTTCTTTAAGTATAACCCATTTATAGCTTTTTTTTTTCTCCAAAAGGAGCAATTTTGTATAATGATATGTTAGTGGCAGGTCTTAGAACTGGATCCATTAAATGTCAAAGGCCTATTCAGAAGATCTGAGGCATACTTGAGAACTTCAGAACTTGAGAAAGCCGAAGCTGATATAAAACAAGCTCTAATGATTGATCCTAATAATAGGTAAATATTTTTACAATAAGTTCTTGTCTAATGGTTAAATTTTTTCCATTATGTAAAAATTGTAATGTTCTCTTTCATTTTTTTTTTTCAGTCTAACTATTTCATTTGTTTTGAACTTATAGGGATGTGAAACTCAAATACAAGGAGCTAAAAGAAAAGCAAAGACAATATGCTAAACATCAAGCTGAGTTCTTCAGCACCATTATTTCAAACATACGTTAATCAATTAGTTATAAATTCCCAAAATTTATTGATGTGGTGGGTTGTAATTTCTTAGTTCATATGAAGTAAATGCAATGGAAAGACAACGGTTAATTTCATTTATTTTCATTCAACTTTTATTCGACTAATGTTATGGTCACTATTTTTTTATTTGTAATAATAAAAAGTTATGTATAATTTTGTAACAATAAAGTCAAAAATATAGAAAAAGCATCATTTTGGTTACCTGTTTTGTAAGGAAATAAAATTCAACCAATCCCAAATCTATGAAAAATGATAGAATTGTACATTTAAGACACAAGCAATCAAGTTCAAGCAAAAATAAGAATTGCAAATGAAAAATCTGCACCATTAGTGCACAAGCCAAGTGACCGCAATGGTATTTTTTCGATGTTTTGACTTTATTATTACAAAATTATATTTGACTTATTTTATTGTTACGAATTGAAAAATAGTATCCACAATACCAGAAAAACATCATTCTGATCACCTGGCATGTGAGAATTCAACCAATCTCAAAACTATGAAGAATAATATAATTGTGCATATTAAAGCGACTAATTTCAAGCAAAAATAAGAATTGCAAATGGATAATTTGTACCATTAACGCACACGTCAAGTGATCGGAATGGTATTTTTTTTTTTTTACTTTATTATTATAAACTTGTACTTGAACTTATTTTATTGTTACAAATTTAAAAGATAGTAACCACAACTTTACTTGGGCGAAAGTTGAGTAACCACTTATCAAATTAGCCCTATAGAGCTGATTTGAATTAAACGTTGATTTTTACTTGGTACAGTTCTTGATCTTTAATTATGACTGGACCAAGAATTGAACTCAACTATACTGAATTAAATTGACCCAAAAAAATTGAAAATCGAAATATATTTTATTTTAAATAATATGAGTAGATTAATACATACATAATTTTTATAAGTTAACATGTGTTTTATAATTATATCATAGTTTAATTTTCTAATTGTATTTTAATGTACATGCAGTTATATGTAGCTGTTTTATGAATAAACTAATTAGGCTTCTTAATTAATTTTATTATTTTTCTAATCATTTGTTAAAACTTAAATTTGTAAATTGTTTACTGTAGTTTTTTTTAAAAATTATTTTGTAGTCTTATTTTTGCTATAAGTACATTTTTTGACTTAAACATTAATGTCACATAGTATATATTTTTTAGTAGTGTTTAGATAAGAGTTTTTTTTTTTTTTTTTTTTGAATCAAGTGTTTAGATAAGAGTTAATAACTCTACCTACTTTCTCTATTTTGCTTTTTACTCATTTATAGGTGAAGTTAATATATATACATAAACCATGAAATACAAGCTGAATTTAAATTATGTTTTTATTAACAAGCAAACATATTAGGTTTTTATTAATATATATGTTTTACTTAGAATTTTGTAATTAATTTCAAAAATTATAGTATTTACATACAATTTGAATTTTTATATTAACTTTTTTATTTTTATTTGATGTAGTGTCCAATGAGAATTTTCAGTAAGATTCTTTTCGAAATCATATTAAAATGACGTTTTTAAAACATTTCTTTAATTTTAAATATTTTTTCATTAAAAAAATTATTTTGTTATTTTTTAATTAAAAGTAAAAAATTTAATGATTGTGAATAAAATTAATCTGAAAATCAAGTGCATTAGTGAGTACTTAAAACACCAGCATTAAAAAAAAAAGTAACAATAATGCTATAGCCCAAGAATTTAGTTTCTTGTAAAATAAATCGGATTTGTTAAAAAAAAAAAGTTAGTTCTCAATTAAAAAAAAAGTTAAAGATTATTTATTTAATTCTTGAAAAGACATTTAAAAGATCAAATTATAAAATAAAAAGATTAAAAGATTAAATGGTAATATGTAAAAATATTATCAACAATTTCAACACTAAAAAAGACAAGTATGGACCTAATAAATCAAATCAAGTGTTCAATCAATTTATTGTTGAACCAACCGGCTTTAAGAGTTTCTATTTGGTTCATGCTCTTAATCCTTTGTTTGGGAGGGGTGCAGGAGATATTAATAAAATAAGGTAAGTGATAATATCCATTATTAAATTGAGCCTGAGTAAATCCCGGCCTAAAGATCAAAAAAGGCTAAAGACCCGAACAAAGACTAAAGGCTCACAGAGCAGCCCGATCGACCATTAAGCCTAGTGTCTGACAAGCGGACGCCCAAGACACAAAGGAGCTGGTGGCGCTACACATCTTATCGGACTGAAAAGGTACTCCCCTTATCAGTCTGTTGACACACGTTAAAGTACACTCTTCTTGCCTACTCCCTATCTCATCATCGCTCACCTACTCTGATACCAGAGTAGACCACTCAAATGGACTATCTAATTCTTTATAAATACCCCTAGGAACTATAGACCCATGTAACATGAGAAATCTCGAGACTTTCTCTCACTACTTTCTCTTTTTAAAGTATTAATAACTGAAACTTCAGAGTGCTTTTGCTTGGTTCGACCGGGCACGTCTTATTGCAAGCACCAAGCCTTGCACATCTAACGCTATAGGCTAACTGTCATCCGGCCTCATCTAGTTTCTGACATCTCAGGACTTATCATTTAGTGCTTTCATTAAGCGACCATGGCAGATTCTAGAAGCACTGGACACTCCGGTTCAGAAAGAGATGATCAATCCAATAATAATCAAAGCAAACAAAGGTCTACCAATAGACAGGATGAACCCCAGGGATCCCCCACTTATGACCATCTAATTCCTGCACTCACCGAGTTCATGGCACAGCCAGATAGCACTCCCATCACCATGGAGGATCTAAGAGCAATCCTTGGTGACTTTAATAAAACTATCATGCAATCCATCCAAAAGGGCAAGCAATCTCAAACCTCAATGAGGGACTTCGAGGTTGATGGTAAAAAAAGAGGAGATAAATAGAGAAACAAAGGGATTGTGATAATAGACCCGGAGGACAAAGGCCATAATAAATCCAGCACTCATTCCGACGTCTACAAGAAGGGCAGAAAGAACAAAGGAAAAGAGAAAATGTTCTATTTAAACGAGGAACCTGCCTTCTGCACATATGATCCCTCTTATGTTCCAAAGCGGTCACAAACACCCTTGGTTGTTGTGAGAGATGACTTATCACGTGTGTTCGCCCCAATTAGAAGGCCTTTGTCTGGTGGCAATGTTGTCTCCCCTCTTTATCGATATATCAGAGAAGATGAACTGCCAATTAGATTTAAGAAAATAAGGATGCCCAAATACAAGGGCAAATTCGATCTAAAGACCCCATGTCTTTGAGTACCTGGCATAAATCTAGATGTACTCTTACAAAGATCGGATCTTCTGTAGCATTTTCCCTACAATCTTGGCAGAGAACGCTCTTGATTAGTTCCATGATCTCCCTCGGGAATCAATCTCTTCCTTCAAGAAAATTCGCAATCTCTTCACAATGAGATTCGCTCAAATCCTAATTCCAAAAATGGTCAATGACCTGCGCAATATGGCTCAGAAGCCCAATGAAGGTCTTCAAGATTACATTGATAAGTTTCGAGCAACAACGTCAAAAATCAGGAACTTGCATCCTGAGGCAGCAACAGATGCCCTAACTAAAAGCATTAGGAGCTAGCCCCTATCTTAGTCCATCCGAACTAAGCTGCTGATAGACATTGCCAACCTGATGGACAAAGCTAAGTAGTTAATCCCACTGAATGGGTCCATCAGAGTTGATAGAAAAAGGTCGAGTATGGCCAAGAGGCTGCAGTTCCCACCAAGCATAGCCGATCAACTGCAGCCTTCATTAAGCCTAGTCGATCATCTGCAGTTCCCACCAAGCATGGCAGACAGGCTACAATATCCATCCGGATTGATAGAGAAGAAATTTAAGGCCCCTGAAAGAATGTCGATGTACAAAAAGTTGGGTAAGAGAAAAGAATATGAGCAAAAAAGGTCTGAATGCCATGTTAATAATTCAACCAAAACCTATACCCTACTTAAATACAACCCTACCAACATCTTGACGTGGATCAGGGAAAACCACAATAAGATCAATTGGCCGAAGAAGTTGTTTGACCGAATGTATGCTTTAAGGGACAAGAGCAAATACTGTGAGTTCTATAGGGACGTTGGTCACGTGACCGATGAATGCAACTCGCTGAGGGGTGAGATAGAAACCTGTACCCTGCTCAATTCCAACCCTACCAACATCTTGACGTGGATCAGGGAAAACCACAACAAGATCAATTGGCCAAAGAATTTGTTCGACCGAACGTATGCTTTAAGGGACAAGAGCAAATACTGTGAGTTCCATAGGAACATTGGTCACATGATCGATGAATGAAACTCGCTGAGGGGGGAGATAGAAAAGCTCCTACAAGTCGAGCTTTTTAAAGAAATATGGGGTCTAAGTCCTCTATCGAAAGAGCAAAGAGATTAGACTCTAAGAGTTGAAATGATCGACACGATCATTAGAAGACCATCGCATGGAGCATAAGAGAATAGCAATAGCACACATTCCTTAAATAAATTCGAGAAGAGACCTCATATGGCTATATCCCTCAAAGGCACCGTGACTATATCCCCGAAAGGCTCAAACAACCTAAAATCTTATCTTGAAGACACCTTAGTAGTCCAAATGCCAGTTGATAATTTCTGAAGGATAATGATCCCAATCAATAACTCTCCAAAACATTCCTTCTCAAATCACGAAGAACCCTTTCAAAGGGAGAAATTGTCTCTACGCAAAGGCCTCGACTGAAGAATTGTCTTTGCACAAAGGTATCTTCAAAGAATTGATAGCGCAAGATGTCCGTTCAGACTAATAATGGGACGCCCCTTGTCAGTTCACTAGCACATACCTCAAGACTCAGATCTTGGTCTGACCCCTATCATGTCACAACATACCTACTCTGACATATGAGCTTACCTATTCACAACACTTGAGTGGTCTTCACATCTCTTATAAATACCCTGGACCACTGTATATCCAGGTAACACAAGTTTTTTGAGATATTCTCTCACTACTTTCTCTCTCTAAAATACTATTAACTTAAGCTCCGGAGTGTTAATGCCTAGTCTGACCGGGCACACTCTCTTGCAGGAACAGAGTAATGCTAATGCGATCGGCCTCATTTCTACACCATAGCAACCTCTCTCTATCTTTTGATTTCCTGGAATCTATCATTTGGTGCTTTCATTGAGATAATTATGGTGGGATGGAGATGCTCTGGATGCTTTAGATCAAGGAAGGAGGACCAACACGATGGTTGTTAGGGTAAATCAAGATCCATCGATGGACAAGATGAACCCTAAGGCTTTCCCGCCTGTGACAACTTGCTTCCTATTTTCGACGATGAATTTCTAGCATAGCCAGACGACACTCCCATCATTACAAAGGATTTAAGAATAATCCTTGGAGACTTTAGCCGGAACATTATACGATTTATTCGAAAAGGCAAATAGCCTCAGACCTCAATAGGGAATTAGAGTCTGAAAGTGAAAAGAGAGTGGAAAAAAGGTCGAAACCAGTAATGTTTTATTTTAATATTGCTAACATATTGTTTTCTTTTGCTTTTATTTTATGAGTTTATTATTAGTATGGGGTAGTAAAATGAGATTCAAATTGGTCAAGGACTTGGAGACATCATTTTTGTTCACTTCTCTCAACCTTCTCTTTTGCATTATTTAGCTTTGCTGTTTTCGAATATTATTTATTTAGTTTTAATTATGATAATAGTTATTATTTATTCGTTAATATAAAAAGCACAAAAAATTTTTATGAATTAATAAGGTTTTCTTTAATAAAATAGGACCAATTTTTTAGTTTTCCTTCAATAAAATGTCACCTAACAGCTATTTTTGTAAATATGCATGCGGGAACCAATGTTCACACTTCGAATAAATGTCCCATTTTATAGATGATTTCTATTTCATTTTAATTGGTTGGGGTTGTATTCAGCCCCTATTTTGTAAATTAATGTATTCTATTGCTTTAAATTGCTTCATTTATTACTTTCATTTTTTATGCTTGGGATGTGCTTTAATAAAATTACATAAGTCGAATGAGGAAAGGAATGAAAATTTAATATAAAAACTCTCTTATAACTTTAACCAAGGTATAAATAAGAGTAGTGTCCCGAACTTTTTCTGGTCTTAGGCTTTTGAGGTTAGATGACCCTTTCAATGTTCTATTGAAAGGTAATTCCAAAATACTCTCTTGATTGCCCAAACATACACATTGTCATAGACTCAACGAGGCTAGATGACTTTTTCTAATGTTTTATTGGGTGGCGACTCCAAAATACCTATTATTGCCCAAAATAGATGCACTCGTAATCCTTATGAGTTTTATGAACCTCTCTCAGACCCTAAAAGCAGGCATCCAAGAACACGTGAGGTTTGGCATGTCACAACCCCATTGCTAAGTTGACTGGTTCCTAGTGAAACTTTATTCCTATATTTGTCCACCTCAGGAGAAGCAGTGGTGGCCATTTTGATTAGAGAAGAAGAAGGCCAACAATTGCCAATTTCTTTTGCTGACCAAGTATTGAGAGGGCCAAAGCTTAGGAAAGGCTTAGCCGAGCAGTTGATCATGCAATTATTATGTACACCAAAAAATTAAGAAACCTCTCAGAGGAATCTTACAAATGCCAGACTTAGAAGGAAAAATGGTGGGCTAGGTTATCAAGTTACAATCATTCCACATTAGGTATGAACTAATAAACGGAATTAAGGCACAAGCCTTGGCTAATTTTATAGCAGAATTCACCAATGGTCAAAAGGCCGATGAGCTCGAGAGAGTATCTTGGGAAATGATCATCAACGAAGCTTCGAACAATGCAAGAGGAGGTGTTGGCATAGTAATAAAGGGGCCCTTGAACATAGTGATCAAGTATGTTGTAACGCTAAATTTGAAGCCATCAAATAATGTTATGGAATATGAGGCACTTCTGCAAGGTCTGAGGTTGGTCAAGTCCATCTGACCAGAAAGCCTCAAAGTTAAGAGCGATTCTTAATTGATAACAAGCCAAATGCTTGGCAACTTTGAAGCTAAACAGGAAAGTATGAAAAAGTATTTAATGAAAGTCAAAATAGCATTTAAACAGCTAGAGCATCCTGGAATGACATGGAGTTTGGAAAAGGTGCCTAGAAATGGAACTCATCTGGCCGACCGACTCGCCAAGATCACAGGCTCTAAAAAACAGGAGGTCGACGAGGATGTAACAAATGAAGAATAGTTCTCCTCTTCTCTTGACAAACCAAAAATAATGAAGGTCGAGCAACAACAAGATAGTTGGATGAGCCCGATCATCCGATACCTACGAATGGGAGAACTACCCAGGGACAGTACTGAAGCAAGGAAGATAACGATAAAATCGGTCAGTTACTCTATCATTAATGATGAATTGTATAAAAAAGTCTTCAGCCACCTATGGCTTAAATGTGTGACAAGAGAAGATGGAAGCCATATCATTAGAGAAATCCATGAAGGCATTTGTAAAGCTCACTAAACCAACAGAGCCATTGCAAGGAAAGTGCTATAGACTGGTTACTTTTGGCCAAGCATCTTTAAGGATTCCCAAGAAAAGGTCAAAAGGTGCCAACAATGCCAAATACATGGGAGAATAATTATACAGCTAGCCGCTGACCAGCAGTCGATCGGCGTCTCATGGCCCTTCGATCAATGGGACTTAGATATCCTAGGTCCTTTCCCCCATGGTAAACGACAAATGAAATTCCCTATCGTAGCTGTAGATCACTTCTCAAAGTGGATCAAAGCAGAACTTCTAGCCTCAATCATAGATGAAAAGATCAAGAACTTGCTTGGAAAGAAATCATCTGTAGATATGGACTTTCAAAAAATTTCATCACAGATAATGGCAAGTAATTCTACAGTTCAGTCTATATAAAGTTTTGCTCTAGTTTATGTATCAATCTCATATTTACTTCGGTATCTCACCCATAAAGCAGTGGAATGATTGAAGTTTCCAATCGAATGATCTTGGAAGGGTTGAAGAAAAGGTTAGGAAAGGCCAAAGGCAATTGGACGGAACAATTACAAAGTGTCTTATGGTCTTATAGAACCTCGCCTAGAGTAGGAACTCTACAAACACCACTCTCACTAGTATACGGCTCGAAAGTAATAATACCAGTAGAAATTGGAATCCCTTCCTATCGATTAACATTCTTCTCTAATCAAAACAACGAGCAAGAGCGGAAACAAGACCTGGATTTGATAGAAGGAGGACGCTTATGCCAAGATTACAGCATATAAATAGATGGTTGCTAGGTACCACAATCATAGAGTAAAAGCAAGGGCTTTTAATGTTGGGGATTCGGTCCTAAGAAAGCAAGAGTCGAGAAACTTATGCCCAATTGGGAAGGACCTTATGAGATTTCCAAGGTTATTAGTAGAAGTACCTATAAATTACGGACCCTAGGTGGCTCGAACATCCCAAGACCGTGGAATGTTGACCTACTCAAGAAGTACCTTAGGTAGCATTGTATTCTGATCAAAATGATCATTGAATATACAAACTACAAACTTTTCACGAGAAATTGCAAAATGAGTAATTAACCGCTTGCATTCCTCGATGGTACATCTTTCATGAATTATTGCAAAATGAGCTCACAAAGTTGCTTGCACTATTTAACAATCCCCCATCTCATGTAGCATTGTATTCAGATCGAATTATTGAATACACAAAATACAAACTTTTCATGAGAAATTGCAAAATGAATTAAAATTAACCGTTTGCATTTCTTGGTAATCACTTCGGGAAAACATATCATGAAAATCAATCTTGCTTTCCAATCGAACTATTCAATTACCAAAACTAAAGCATGATTAAGTTACAATACATTGTTAAAATTAGTGCTCATCACAGAACTTTCAAATATATAGAATTCTTAAATGCATAAAAGTGTTTGGAAAATAAAATATAAACCAATATTTCTATACTAATTATCTCTGCCCCATCCAGAAGCTCTTCTATGAACTCTTCCTTCTAGTGCTTTCTCGGATATTTCATCACCTGACAGTTCATCATCCTCCTTTTGGGAAATCGCAGGAAGAGAGGTGAGATTTGCAATAAAATTGAAGTCAGAATCGGGATAGCGCCTCTCACACTCATTCATAATGTGACTTATAAGGTCACTCTAAAGTTCTTCGAGTTGATTTAGAAGGGCACTCTCCCGATCTTTGAGCTCCCTCTGATGAGCGTCGTGCAAAAAATGCTCTCTATCTGCATTCCTCCTGCATGGATTCTAAAGACCGATCTTTCTTCTGAAGCTCTTCTACCTCAGCTGAAAGACAGGAGTATTTCGAGGAGATCCGTTGATTCTCTAATGAAAGATGAGAATGTTGGGAGGATAACTTTGAAACCTACATCTTAAGTTGCAAATTCTCCGCTCGAAGATCTTCGACATCTTTTTTCAAAAGATTTTTCAATCGGATCTTCTTATTCAGTATTATTCTCACATTACGACTTTCGGCCAAAAGTCGAATGATCCTTTGAATCGCTTGATCAAGTTTGAAAGATAAACCAACAGCTGAAAAATTATATATGAGAATGAAATGTGAAGATCGAGAGAATTCACCTCAAAATTGTTTTGCTGCAGTTCGGCTAATTCGTGAGTAACTGCTGTGACCGGCCCCATATCTTGAAAATCTTTGTCGCACGACAAGCCATGACTCATGAAGTCTAGTACCTAAGGATCCTAAATGAAATGGTTCTTCCCGAACTTTTTAGAAAAAAGCTCTTTTAGAGACAAGGACTCAAGTTCGACATGCGGACCAATGGTATCGCTAATAGGGAAAATTCCATTGCTAATTAATTTTAGCGACGCCAAGACTAACCGTCGCAAGAAATTTTGCGGCTAAAACATAAAACCGTCGCTATTTTAAAAATTGTTGCTAAAAATAAAAAATTTCGTCGGTAATTAACCCCTAAAATTGGTCACTTGAGATTAAAAAATTATTAACGACGGATTTTTTCGTCGCTAAATTTCGTCGCAAAAGTTAAAATGCCACATGAAAAAAGGGAATTAACGACGGTAAATTCCGTTGATAATTGTGCAAATACCGTCGCAATTTAATTTTAGTATTTTTTAATATTATTATTATTATTATTATTATTATTATTTTCAATTTAATTTTGTTATTATTATTATTATTATTATTATTATTATTATTTTCAATTTAATTTTGTTATTATTATTATTATTGTAATATCCAAAATTTAATTTACATAAATAATAATTTTTCAATACTATTACTATAAAAAAATATAATACCATAAGAGTACATTAAAGTATAATACTTAAAAGTGCTTGGAAAAATTAAAAAAACTAATCCAAGCTAAATAGAACTTAACTAACAAACTAATCTAAGCTGTAAAGATAGAATAGTACATTCAACAAGTTTGAAAAAATTGGAGACTTGTTTTGAGAAATCACTTGGAGTTTAATCTCGATGCTTGTATCATATATTGCCAAAATCACATCCCCAGATGAAATGCCAGCTCTACTTGCAGGACTGCCTGGAGCTGCTGAAATAACAACTAATCCAATAGGTGATCCATCAAATCCTGTAGGATAACCAATTGACATCCCAACATAATTAAGTTCAATTTCCAATTTAGGTACTTAATCACATAACCACAATTATGCACCTCGTAACATTTTAATTTAATCATTTTACAAAGTTCACACGTCTCCATATTATCTAGCATTTTATAAAATCATTGGCATTTTCATACCTATAAACCGTTCTTCTTAATTATTAATTCCATTTAAATGTTATTTTAATCTTAAACCACAATTGTAAATTGAAAGCCATTCCCGTCAAGTAATTTAAACTAATAATATCCTACTCAATTTCATTTCATATAACATATTTTCACTTCCTAAAATTGAAGAAAGATCAAAAATTAATAGAAGCATTCACAACCCAAAATCCCAATATTTTTTTTTTTACTTAAATAGACTAGCAAGTGAAGATGCACCTACTTAATCTAGACAAAAAGGATTCATAGTCACACAGATGCAAAATTTCTAAATAGCTATCAATAAACAACTCAACCAGCCAACAACAAATAAATGTTATATCAAATTTTACTCCTCAAACATTTACACAGTTTAAGGCCATATTAATTCTATGAATTTAATTGAGCTAATTAACTATGCAATTAGATTTATAAACCCTTAATTTGATGGTTCTCAATTTTTCAGTTTATCAGAATACTTAAAAATTCATAATTTCTCTCTAATCCTAATATGTGTATATATATATATATATATAATCTTGATAATTAGGAGAAAGGAAATTTTAATAGAGTACTTACCAATTTTGGAGCCATTTCTCCTCCAATTTCAAGTAAATTTTCCAAAAATGATTACTTGCGTGTCAGGCTCCGGAGCTTTGCCGGCGTGAAACCAAGAATACCTGGAAGAAGCTGACTTTGTCAGGGGTCCGATGGTAATGGTCACACGCCCTAACGTGGTGTGGTTTGGCTGGAATCTTCGCCGGTAGCTCTCGGCATCTTTCTTAATAAATTTCTTAATTAATATTAATTTCAGTCAACCCATCTAATATTTTCATTAATTTTTTTTAAATAATTGAATAATAAAAAATTTATTTTAGACAAATTAAAAATAAAATCCATAATGTAATACGATTACAAGCCAAAAAAATACAATTAAAAAATTTATCTTAATTAATGAAAGTACTAAAAAAATTATTAAATTTTGTTTACAATTGTTTTAATTATACAATTTCAAAATTAAATGTATTTCAATAAAAAAATAGCGATGGATTCTTTGTCGTTAGTTCGTCGCAAAAATATCACTTTAATTTTTGAAAATTGTTTTCATAATTAAAAAATTTGAAAATTGCGTAGCGACAAAATAATCCGTCACGAACTCAATTTTTTTTTTGTAGTGTTTAGAAACAACAAAAATTTGTCGCTAAAACCGTCGCAAAAAAAAGTACAAAAAATTTTCTCCAAATTTAGCGACCAATATTTCCGTCGCTAAATTTAAACATCAATTAACGACTATAATACAGTCGCAAACTTATTTTCCAAAATAGAAAAATTGAATAGTTTTTAGGGTCAAATAATGTCGTTGCTAATTTAGTCATAAAAAAAGGCGCCATCAATTTTTTCCAATATTTAGTGACTGTTTATTTTTTTCATCGCTATTCCGTCGCTAAACTTGCCACCAGATTGGAAAAATGAATTTTCACGACTAATTCTGAAAATGGTCGCTAATCTGTCGCTAATTAGCGAATAAAATATGTCTGTTGTAGTGGACAGGAATGCCCTCAGAGCCTCCAACCTTGGTTCGACCCGGAGAAACTCTAGGGGAAGACGTTATGGCAGGCCTCTCCTTCACTTGAGCCGAGCCGATTATTAAAGCTATGGCAACACCCGGCTCTCCGATAGCAACTGAAGGCCAACTGACAATAGCAACTTGACCTTAAGAAGAAATAATGGGGAATCAACTCCACCAATTGGCAACTGAAGAGCCCTCCTCAACTTTCGGTATCTCATGGTTTGAGCGCATCTATCATCGGCCGAGGTCGACTTTCTCTTTTTCTTCTTCAACCTGGCCTCTTATTTCTGCTTGGTAATCTCAGCCACCTTTTTCGAAACCTCTACAGGGATCCATGGAAGTCGCAAGAAAGAAGCAAACATTAGAATCTATGAAAATCTGAAGGTACACAAATTAATATATATATGCCAGTAATAATTTTATTAACGCTCATCTTCCACGCCTTCCATGCTAGTTAGTGGCGATTTGTCCAACGCAGTCAATGACGTTGAAGAATCGATCACACCTTTGGAGACAAGGTACTTTGCCAATTTCTCGATATCATCTTTATACATGATGATCCTGGAGGCAACATCTTTTAAAT
The DNA here is from genome assembly GCA_947683425.1 of Excoecaria cochinchinensis. Taxonomy (NCBI): domain Eukaryota; kingdom Viridiplantae; phylum Streptophyta; class Magnoliopsida; order Malpighiales; family Euphorbiaceae; genus Excoecaria; species Excoecaria cochinchinensis. The sequence continues at coordinate 12,400,933 of CANTUQ010000127.1, read as the reverse complement.
ATTACGGCTTATTTGATCGGGTCAACCCAAAACCACCTTTCTTGCTAAGTAGGAAGTATGTCTCTTTGAATCCCTTCACAGAAGACAAAAGAGAGAATAATTTTTTCCCATACCTGCTGGTAAAATAGTATTTTTACCCATCCTCCCGATCGGACAAATAGAAAAAATGGGTAAACAATTTGAGGGTCGGTGCCAAGCCATATTGCCTACACAATTCCTTAAAGCAAGTCAGCGTCCTCCATCACTTCGGATTATATTGGTTAGGCACTATGCCATAACCCTAAAAAATACGAATATCAAAACCGTTTAACGAAACTCTCATGGCGCCATTGAAAGAGGGAAAATGGTAGGTGAACCACTCATTTTTATCCTTCCCAAATAGACCTTCCCATGGTGCCATCGACACATGGCACACGACATATAGACCTCTTTAGGAAGCTTATACCTATCCTTGATCTTAGCAACTTCTTATAGCATCAACTTGTTTGGCCTCGCTACTGCTTCTTTCTCAATATAAGATATTAGAAAGCTCGTATCTATTTCGGTCTCATCGCTAAAGGCCATCTTTAGGGGAAATGGATTAGAATAAGTGTGAATAGTTCGCGCTAAATCTCTTGCTTTTTCCAAAAGCTCTAAAAAGCTTAAAAAAATTTAAAGATGACGAGGAAGAGTAGGAAGATGAAGACTCGGAAGATGAGAGAATGAAGGACATATATATATATATATATATATATATATATATATATATATATGTATGTATATAAACAAAATAAGAAGCAAACAAAAACAATAAAACAAGAGAGAATAAATCTTAATAATTTTTACTTACTTAAAGGCAGTGCTTCTGGGAAAGGGAATCGAAGAACTCAAAGAAGGAATCAACAGGAAATTCGAAAATACAAAGCAAATTGGGAGGTTGTGTGAAAAATAGTGAATGATGAAGAAGTTACCTATTTATAGGAAAAAGCTCTCACCCCCAACACAACAAATTCATCACTTAAATCAAAGATGCCATCTATTGTTAGCATGGTGAACAGCTCATTAGAGGAATTAGAGGAGTTAATACTTTCTTTCCTTGTACATTTTAGGAATGTTATAGCTGTATATATTTATGTAATTGTGGTGTATATATTTAGAATAATTTGACAGTAGATTTTTAAGGATGTACATGATAGAAATTTCTATTTAATGAAAGAGACTCTCAATTGGAGAGGCATTTAGCCAAATTGACATGGTATCAGAGCCTACTCTTCTGAATCTGTGATTTGTTTCTATTTTGACGTATTTTGGTTCTCTTGAGCATTTATTTGGTTTTGTTCTAGACACCCAGGTCTCTTGGATTTCAATTTTGATCTTGATATTCTTGTGATTTTAGTCTCCATTTTCTTTGGTTTTTTACTTGTTGATTCAAGAAGAAGTCTTTAAATTCATTTGAGTCTCTCAATGTTCATTTCACTAGAAAAAATTACTCTACCTGGGAGTTTTAATTTCAATTATTTGTGATGGAAAAAGAATTATGGGGTCACATTGATAGAAGTGATCCAGCTCCTACAGATCTTACGAAGTTACTCTAATGGAAGGTCAAAGACGCTTAGGTGATGACCTGAATTTTAGGGTCAGTTGACCCTCTCATTGTTCTTAATCTAAACCCATACAAGAATGCAAAGGCCATGTGGGATTATCTTAAAAAGGTACTGTGACGCGCGCCGAACCTAGCAAAGGCCCTATTTGAACTCGCTTTTAGGGCTCGAGGGATTGGTTCGCGTCTTTTTTGATCTTGGGTATCATGAGACATTTTGGATGCCTCATTCCTAATAGAATATTGGAAAGGATCATCTAGCCTCACAACGCTTTTAGGCACCTTTGAGCTATTTTGGAGTCACCACCCAATTTACGAGAAATTGGAAAAGGTCTCTAACCTCTATTGGTCTAAACTAAAGATGGTATTCGGAACTTCACTCTTATTAATGACTTAAGTTAAGTTTATAAATAAGTTTTTAAGAAATCAAAATCCCATCTCTTATCTCACTCAATTATGCATTGAATTTAAAGCGCATTTTGCAAGCATATTGAAAGCGATAAATAAAGCAATAAGTAAATAAATAAATTACGAACGAAAATTGGGACAAAACAATCCCCCAAAAATTAAATTACAAAACAACAAAAAAATGGCACAGAACAATCCCCCAAAATAAGAAAGCATAAATAAATAAAATTTGCCCCAAAATTAATTACAAGGGCCAAAAAAAATAATAAAAATAATTAAGAATGCATAAAAGTAATTGAAATGCATCATACACAAATCGGGTCATTTATTACATTTTAGGAACATTGGTTCCTTTTTATTAGCTTAAAAAATAGAGAACTATTTTTAGGTATTGATTGGAAAAAAACCGGGATGAGTGATCCCATTTTATGAAAACTACTTCTCCATTTGATAGTGAGATTTTGTTGGTTAAAATAGGACATTTGTCCATTTTAATAGGAAAAAATCCAAGTTATTAATTATTGTAAAAAATGTGATTTTCCGTAATATAAACTAATATGAAATACATTTTTACATACCATATATAAAAAATAATATAATGAAAGAAAATACAATAAAAATGCAAATCCTAAATTTAACAGTCTTTGATTCTCCGATCCTCCGAACCGTTCCGAAATATCACTCAAGGTGAAAAATAAGCGAGGTTTGGGGCAATAAGAAAAAGAGTGTAATAAAATGTTAGTAAATTACATTAAATAAATAATATAATATGAATAGGCAATTAATTGAATAAATTAATTGATTGAAAACAATTAATAAATCAATTAAATAATAATCAATTGAACTAATTAAATATATACAATTAATCAAATGTAAATATTTAGATATAAATTAAATTCAACAGTTGCATTAGTAGGAGATAAATTGAATAAATAAAACAAAGAATGCATGCAAAAAATACAACGAAACAAAGGGAAGGGAACAAATAAAGAAGAACCGAAGAAGGGAGTGAAGACCAAGGTGCACGACTCGTGCATCCTTGCATGAGTCGTGCAAGGAGAGAAGGGGAGCACGACTCGTGCAGAGATGCACGAGTCATGCTCTGCCTTCACTACTCGTGCAAGAATACACGAGTCGTGAAGGCACACCGAACGTGAGTCGTGCGAATAATACACAATCCGAATGGGCAAAAGGACAATCATGACACGTGAATCAGGAATACGAATCAGACGAAAGACTCAGGGGAGCACGACACGTGAAGCAAGACATGACTCGAACAAGGAAAGGAGGAGAGCAAGACACGATCCTATCGAACAGCAAGAAAAACAAGGGTACGACTCGTGCAGCTGGGACACGAGTCGGACGGGGAAGACGACTCGGATGAAGAAGACGTGATCCGATCCGAAGAAAAATAGAAGAACGGATGAACAGACGAATCAAAGATAAAAAAAAATGACTCGATCAGAAAAGTCACGACACGAATGAAAACAAAGGCAAGATCCGATCGAAAATCAAGTCTCGGACAAAAGTAACAGAAGCACGACAACCATAAAATAGGGATGAACAGAGGAACACCAACAGAATAGAAAACATAATAATATACCTCTAAAACATTCATAATAAAGCAACCAACATGATTATTTAACCATAATAAATAATTAAAATTCATGTCCGATAACAAACAATAAAAAAACATACGATATATAAATTACTAAGATCAAACAAGACATGAACACAGTATGTACAATAAAGAGCACTGAGTAAAGTAAGGAAAAAAAAGAAAGAAAAGAGAGAAAGAGATAGTGACCCCAGTACTTACCTTCAGATATGATCTTTGATTTGTAGATGAAGAAGTTCTGGATTTCCTCTTTGCTTCTCTTCAGAAAAAATCAAAACAGGGACTGATAAAACTTTAGAACATAATTTACGTTAAGGAAAAGATGAAAAATGTTTGAATCTCAAACCTCAGGAATTAATTTCCTGGATTTAAGAAATAATCCAAGAATGCTTTGAGATCCTAGAATTGTTTTTCTGGCTCTACAAGCTTTTCTCTCTGTCTCTTTTTTGCTTTTGATTTCGGCCTCCTCCAGCTCTCTCTCTCCTTCTTTCTTCAACCCTTTCTTTTATATCTCAGACAGGATTAAATCTTTTCTTTTCCCCAAATCCAGCCATAAACCACGCTTTTTCAACCAAATCCCCCGAAATAACGGTAGAGGGGGTGTTGGGGACAGTGGGGCGCTTGAGGCAGGTGAGATCTATCTCATGCTACCTCTCACCAGAGTGAGATGGGCCTCACGTAGTGAGGATGCCTCTCACCAACATGAGATGGGCCTCACAAACGTGAGGCTGCATCTCATGTGGGTGAGATGGGCCTCACACCACTGGCTCACAGAAATAGCCCTTCCTCTTTTTTTTAAAAAAAATAAAAAAATAAAAACGAAAAACATATTTTTCGAGGAAATCATCACTTTTATCTGTCTCTTGCCTGTGAACAGGTATCATTTTCATCACTGGGTAACTTCGGTCTGGGCTGTCTCAGGACCCGGTGTCTACAGTTGGCCCTGGTTTTAGGGAACATAGTGCCTGGGTACCTAGATGAACCAAAATTCAAAGAAGGAAAGAAGAAGCGCGCACCTGAGGCAGCTGTCTTCCTGGTCACAAGAATGAAATCATCTCTTTAAGTCACCGTATAGACTGCGAAGCGATTTCCATCCCTCTGGGTGATGCGTTGAGTCTGCTCCAGACTTACAAAATGCGAGAATTGCTCTTCTAAGCTGCACCGAGTCTGCTCCAGACTTACAAAGTGCGAGGGTTTCATCTTCTGATGGTGATGCGCCGAGTCTGCTCCAGACTTACAAAACGTGAGGATTGCTCTTCTGAGCTGCACCGAGTCTGCTCCAGACTTACAAAGTGCGAGGGTTTCATCTTCTGATGGTGATGCGCCGAGTCTGCTCCAGACTTACAAAGTGCGAGGGTTTCATCTTCTGATGGTGATGCGCCGAGTCTTCTCTAGACTTACAAAATGCGAGGATTTCTCTTCTGAGCTGCACCGAGTCTGCTCCAGACTTACAAAGTGCGAGACTTTCATCTTCTGATGGTGATGCACCGAGTCTGCTCCAAACTTACAAAACACGAGGATTGCTCTTCTGAGCTGCACCGAGTTTGCTCCAGACTTACAAAGTGCGAGGGTTTCATCTTCTGATGGTGATGCGCCGAGTCTGCTTCAGACTTACAAAATGCGAGGATTGCTCTTCTGAGCTGCACTGAGTCTGCTCCAGACTTACAAAGTGCGAGGGTTTCATCTTCTGATGGTGATGATTTTTACTTAGATGGTTCCTGCAAAGTTATGTGCATAGAAGTATATACAAGAAATTGTATGTATATGACATGAGATGTAAATGCTTGCAAAAAAAAATGGATAGACCACGTCCTAGGCGGTCAAGGGTCCGTTAAGGATGCGGCCTGGCTGCTCCACCATGCCCCCAAGGATCCAGAAAAGTGTCATCTTTGCTTTAGGGACTCTGGCCCCAAAACCTGTTCTGAAAGACTCGTTGGGCGTGCATCTTTGCCCCTCGGACCAATGATCATATACCCAGGATTCTAACTCATGTCCCTGCATCTGAAGTAATGTCGCCTTATCGCTCCGGGCATCGAAAGTCATTATTTTGAAGGTAGTGCGTCCCTTGTGGATTTGCACACTAGCTTTTGTTTGTCGAAAATACGTCCCTTGAGGGATTTTCACATGAAACTTTGCCTAATTTTTGTCTGGAATGGACCCAACCCAATCCAGCGGCTTTTATTTTTATTTTTTTTTTATTTTTATTTTTAATTTTTTTATTTTTTTTCTTTTTCTTTTTCTTTTTTTTTTCTTCTTTTTTTTATAAGAGATTAAAGTCATTGACAAACCTTCTCACGACGGTTTCATATGAATAGCCGCATTGACGGGCTGAGGTATCAGCTTTATGACCTAATGGGTACACTTTGACTATGTGACCCAAGACCTCTCATACCCTCCTTCGAAAAATATTCTGTCACTTCTACCAGCGCGTATGAGAGATGGGTACTTAATCTCGTCGCTGATAATAGGACTTGTCGACTTTAGTATCAGGCCGGCGAGAGCAGTGGTAGGAATTAGTACAGATTTGCATGCATTTTGAGCAATATGTTTCTTTTTAAAACAGAACTAGAAAATAATGTAAATGAATAAATTCAGTTTCATTTCATTTCACAAAATCGTGTACTTCTCAGTATGATTTCAGTATACATAATCATCATTTAATGTTAATTCAAAATGCAAAGCTACATTCATTCGTGGAACAAATCCTGATAGCATCAAAATTCTGTTACCAATTAGCCCTCTCAGGTTTTCTTGATTGGACATTTTCTCTCAAGCCTCTAATTTTTCACCAGGATGCCTTTTTTTGGTTTTCACCCTGACGAGGCTCCTAATTTTAGCAAGGCTGCATTTTTTCAGTTTTCGACCCGCGGGGCTTTTATTATCTTCTTTTGACTTTTATCATCTTTAGCCGTGGAACCTCTTGAGTCTATCAATGTTGATCGACTCCTTGAACTCGTTTCCATCGCCATCTGACAGAATCGCTGCTTCTTTTGACAATAGCTTCTTAAGGATGAAAGGACCTTCCCATGTTGGTCTAAATTTCCCCCACATATTGGGCACACCCGGTTCATTTATTTGAATACCAAGTCCCCTTCCTTCAACGGATGTTTCTTGACTTTCTTTCTGAACGACCTGGCAAGCCTTTTTTGATAAATTTGATTATGATAGTAGGCTCTCATCCTGCTCTCATCTAGCATGTTCAGGTGCTGCAGCCACTGTTGTGCCCATTCGGCTTCCGGAATCTGAGCTTCCATAACTACCCTCAATGACTCGAGTTCGATCTTAACTAGCAATGAAGCCTTCGTCCCATATACCAAGGAATACGGTGTGGCCCCTGTAGAAGTTCTAACAGACATTCTGTAACTCTAGAGCGCGAAAGGCAACTTTTTCGCCCAATCTTTATAATTCTGAACCATCTTGGCCAGGATTCTCTTGACATTCTTGTTGGCGACTTCTACTGCTCCATTAGCCTGCGGACGATAAGGAGAAGATTTATGATACTCAATGCCGTACTTCTGAAACAACCTCTTCATCTCAGCCATGAACTGGACCCCATTGTCGGATACCACGTGATGTGGGAGGCTGTATCTGCATGTCAAGTTCTTCTCAATGAATTTAGCCATATCCCGTGCATTGACCTTTTTGAAAGTCTCAGCCTCTACCCATTTTGTGAAGTAGTCAATGGCAACTATAATGAATCTATGTCCATTAGAGGCCGTGGGATGTATTTCTCCAATAACGTCGATCCCCCAAGCTGCGAACGGCCAAGGCGATGTCAAACTGTGTAACTCTGAAACTGACATGTGCCTTGAATCTGCATATTGCTGACACAACTGGCATTGCTTTACATATTTTGAGCAGACTGTATCCATGGTGAGCCAGTAGAATCCTTGTCTCATGATCTTCTTGGCCAACATCAAACCATTCATGTGGGCTCCGCACACACCAGCGTGAGTTTCCTCCATTACCTTTTCGGCTTGTTTCTCATCTAGACATCTCAATTGAATACCGTCAGCTTGTCGTTTGTACAACACCCCATTTATGCAGATAAACTGAGCAGATAACTTGCGAATGAGCCTCTGGTCTTTCTCTGTAGCCTCTTCTGGAAATGTCGCATTTTCTAAGTAATTTTTGATATCATGATACCATGTCTTCCCATCTGTTACTTCCATTTCCATGACTGGTTTAGACTTAAATCTAGGCCTCTCGAAACTAGAAATTAGTGGAGGCTTCATAACCACCCCTCTGGATTATCCCATATCGAAACCAAAGTTGCAAGCACGTCCGCTAACTGGTTCTCATCTCTAGGAACAAAGTGAAAGGTGCACACTTTAAACTGACCGCTCAACTTTTTTAAGTACTTCACATATGGGATCAGTCGCTCTTCTTTAACAGCCCACTCACCCCTAATCTGATTGATCACCAGTAATGAATCTCCAAATACCTCCACATTCTTTGCCCCAAGGCTATTAATGCTTCTAACCCGAAAGTGCATGCTTCGTATTCAGCTTCATTATTGTTGGCCTTGTATCTCAGTTTCTTAGCTAACGTGAGTTTTTCGTCATCTGGGGTTGTCAGAATAATCCCTACTCCTGCCCCCTTGCTGTTTACAGCCCCATCAAAGTGCAACTACCAACCTTGATCCGTTATAGCTACCACATCCTCATCCGGGAAATTGAATTCATACGAATCTCCTTGGATCGGGTGCTCTGCCAGAAACTCTACTACTGCACGCCCCTTAATGGTTTTCTGGGTGATATATTTAACATCGAATTCTTGCAACAGCAATAGCCATCTCCCCATTTTTCCAAGCAAAGATGGAGCTTCCTGTAGGTATTTGAGAGGATTCTGTTTCGCTACTGCCTGTACCCTGTAGAAGTGAAAATAGTGTCTCAACTTCTTGGAGGCCCAAATTACTGCAAGACAGATCTTTTCTACTTCTGCGTATTTGATCTCGTAGGCAAGGAACTTCTTACTGAGGTAATAGAACGCGAACTCCACTCCAAACTCATCCTCTTGAGCCATCATGGCACCTACGGAGCTATCCTCTATGGCCAAATACAGAATATATGGTTTGATCGGCTGCAGTGGTCTCAAAACCGGTGGATTCAACAAATACTCCCTGATGGTATTGAAAGCTTTTTGACAGTCTTCATTCCACACTACAGGTTGGTTCTTTCTGAGTAGCTTGAAGATTGGTTCACAAATTGAAGTAAGCTTGGCAATAAACCTACTGACATACTGCAATTTACCCAAAAAGCTTCTGATATCCTTTTCCTTCTGAGGTACTGGCATTTCTCAAATGGCCTTGACTTTGTCTGGGTCAATCTAATCCCCCTCTAGCTAACCACATGTCCTAACAGCTTTCCTGAGGTCACACTGAAGATGCATTTCTTGGGATTTAGCTGCAAGTTATACTTACCGATCCTCTGGAAGAACTTTTCTAGAGCTTTAAAGTGACCTTCTCTAGTGGATGACTTGATCATCATATCATCCACGTATACCTCTACCTCCTTATGGATCAACTCATCTAGAATCCTGGTTGCCATTCTTTGATAAGTTGCACCTGTGTTCTTCAAACCAAATGGCATCATCCTATAAGCAAAAGTTCCCCATTCTGTGATGAAGGCTATCTTAATTCGATCGACTATCTTGTTGAGGATCTAATTATAACCTACATAACCATCCACGAAGCTATACATCATGCAAGCGGCTGCAATGTCTACCAGTACATCTATGTGAGGCAGTGGAAAGTCATCTTTTGGATAAGCCTTATTCAGATCTCGGTAGTCTACATATACGCGTACTTTACCGTCCTTCTTGGCTACCGGGACAACATTGGCCAACCAGGTTGGGAACTGCACTTCAATTAAAAACTTGGCCTCAATCTGCTTACGAATCTCCTCTTTGACCTTATCCGCACATTCTAGCCTGAGCCTCCTAAGTTTCTGTTTGATAGGTTTGTGATCTGGGTATGCCGGGATGGCTATTCTGCGATTTCCCGGTCCACTCCTGGCATATCTTCGTAGGTCCAGGCAAAGACTTTTTCATGTTTTCTTAAGATTTTCTCAAATTTTTCTCGCTCTTCAGAAGTTATGTTAGATGCTATCAAAACTTCTTTCGGGTTTTTCGAGGTTCCAAGATTGAATGGAGTTGCATCAGTTGAATCAATGTCAAATATGGATGCATTATGATCATGATTATGCATATTGAAATCATTAGAAACATCACACAAGTAAGCGAAATTATTCATTTCATTAATAGAACTGTAAACGCAATTAACATCATCAAAGAGTTCAGGAATAAAAAGAAAATCTACACTATTCTCTTCCTCCTCTCCCGCCGGTGCAACTGTTGAAGCTGACGGTCCTGAATTAATCTGGCACTTTGGAGGCTCTGTAGCGACTCCCTGTATGGCTTCTTCCACCTTCACCTTCCCCTTTATCTGGGCAGTCACCAGTTTCTCAGTGATAATCTCTTCGGGCATTTTGCGGTCCCAAACAGTCCCCTTGGTCATGATTTTTTCATCCCAAAAACCCTCTACCGGTTTGATCAATCCAATGTCCCAATCGAAGACGTCGTTGAAAATCTCAAATCCCGGCACGATCTTCCCATCAATCCACTGAGGCTCTGCTTCCCCCATGTAGGCACATACTGCAGTTGCTGGCACAAAGCTTTCGCTAATATGAGGAATTCCCTCGACCAACTTCTTACCCTTCTTTACTGCACCTTCATACCCAAGGCCCCTCTTATCCTTCTGACCTCTGGTGGTAATGGCTACTGGTGACCCTTGCGAATTCTTGGCTAGACCCGCACCAGGGAGGAATGACATCCTCTTTATCATATTCAGTATGTGAGGGCTTCCTTCCATAGGCTCCTCCCCATTTATCACAGCAATGTGAAATCCACTGAAAGGTTGTCTCGCAATCTCCAATATTGAGACCTGATTCTCCCTTGCAGCCCTTATAGTCACGACCTGCCCCTCATGAGGAATCTTAATCATATGGTCCAAACTAGAAGGGACCGCTCCCAAATTATGGAACCAAGGCCTTCCCAAGAGGGTTGAGAAATTGGCTAGAATGGGCAGAACTACAAATTCCACTTCGATTTCCACCGGCCCTATCTTGACTGCTATCTTGAATGTCCCGAAAACCTACCTCCGTGAGTTATCATAAGTCGTGATCATTAGATCAGACTTAGCCAGCATGTCCTCTGTTACCCCAAAAGCTGCCATTACCACCAACGGGCATACATTAATCGATGAACCATCGTCCACCATGACACATGCCATGTGCTTTTGATTGATCTGAGCCCGTATGTACAAAGGGCGATTATGATTGCGTCCTTCTACTGGCAAGTCTGCATTTGTAAATACCACATCTTCCCCAGCACCCCCTTTTACTACCTCTAGCAACTCTGTAGGTGATATAGTTATGGCCACCGTTGTCTCACACAAAGCCTCCACTATCTTATGTCTATGCGATGGAGACTGCCTTAATAGATGCCATATTGAAATTTGAGCCAGAGTCTTTTTCAGTTGCCTAATTATCGGATCCTCTTCTGGCCCTCTTTCTCTTTGGTTTACCACTGGATCTTGCGGCCTCTCAACTTCTGGGGCTATCCTTCCACTCTGGCTTACTGCTCCAACCTTTTTCTCTTCTTCCTCCTCCTCTGATCCCCACGGGTCGGGAAATGCTTCATTTTTAAAATCAATGTTTTTATCTCCACTTTCATCAATGGACCAGCAATCGATCATTGTCACAGGAAGCCCTTCTTCACTTACCTTATAGAGGCTCGTGATAGCAGTGTTGGCATCAATGCTGTATAAATCTCTTAATACAAACCATTCAGGCAGACTGGACCCGATCATGAATACAGGCGGGGGCACTGCATTATAGTTGGACTTCTTCTTGCTCTCTCTCCATTTAGGATTAGTAATCTGCTTACTATCAATCAGATCCTGAATCTGGTGCCTCAGCGTTATGCAATTGTCTGTCAGATGTCCAATATGCTGGTGATAAGCACAATATTCATTCTCCCTATGCCCCGGCTGTCCTTGGGTCCTAGTTGGCCTGGGTTACAGGGGTTGTAGCTTCCCCTCCTTCATTAATCTCTTTAATACCCATGAAAAAGGTTGACCCAAATTCGAGAAGTACCTCTGACTCGCACCTGTTGCCGATACCTCAGCTGTCTTCCCACTTCTATTACCACCGCTGGAACTTGCTGACTTGTTTGTCCCTTGATTAGTATAACCCCTCTTGCCATAAGCTCCACTGTTGGCCTTTCTCAAAAGGTACTCTCCCTCAGCCTCGATAGCGATGTCTTTCAAAGACTCCCAGTCTCTCAATCCCTTTATCTTTAGTCCATCTCTCATATACGAGCTCGCATTTTTTATGAACAACCGTATCTAATCTTGAGTATCAGGTTTGCGCTTCATTTCCATAACTTGGTTCCTCCATCGAGTGAGGTACTCATGAAAAGACTCCCCAGCCTTCTGCTGCAGCAGCTCCAAATCCTTCAGAGTTATTTCCATTCTTGTACTACAATCATACTGTCTGAGAAACTCCTCTGTCAGCAACTCCCAATCCTCCTTTGTCCTTCGGTCTAGCCCATGATACCAATCCACCGCTGGGCCGATTAAGCTCAAACAAAAATACTCAATCTTCTGTCTCTTTGTTAAAGTAGTACCCTTAATTACCAGTGAATACTGCTTTATGTGTGCGGTGGGATCGGAAGTGACATCAAATTTGGGAATATCAGGCATCTTGAAGTTCTGAGGGATCAGATCATCACTGTTCAGCTCTCGATCCTCAGGGTTCATTCGTCTTCCTACCTTCAACATCCTCGTCATAGCTTCAAACCTTTCTTTCATTTTTCTCCACATCACATCCTCCGGCTTGGGTGACTTTCCCTTTACTACCGTTTGTTCGTCTTGCTCCTCCCATAAGTCAATCACATATTTAGGGCCTTCTCTATGCTCGATAGGTGCTCTTGGCTCAACCACAGGTGGATCAACTGCTGCTGGGGGATCCTCTCTAGTAGCCCCTTGTTCATCTTGCTCCCTAACTAGAGCAGCAGCCTGTTGCCCGGCCAGTGGGGCTAGGGTAGTGGCAAGGTTGCCCATTATCGCCATCATTCTAGCCTCAAACTCTTCCATTCTTTTCCCCACTTCTTCGGCAATCATTGCCCTAATTGTATCAGAACCACTTGCTGGATTAGACATGCTTGTTTCTACTGATGATTCAGAAGATAATATCTCACTACCCTCTGAAAGAGAATCCGAACTATGATCTGACACTAGCTCTTGCAATCCAAAGAGTGAAATCTTTCTTAACCGACCGTCAGAACCTTTAAACCACCTGGACAAATCTATGATGGCTGTAGAACACACCTCTGCTAGGATGATGCATGATTTGAAGTGTAATGCATGGTCGTGCTGATGTAGTATAGACAAACACATGCAAGCAGACAGATCCTTCCAACCTTATTACTCCCACACACGAGGTAGTGCGGTCTCTTTCCTAGGTGGGCTTTATCCAAGAGTTAACAGGGAACTCATTGGACACGTATGGTGCACGGTAAAAAATCGACAGCATAACATCTCTTGCCTAATGTACATTTGTATGGGTGTCTGGCCATTATGTATTTAAATAATTCAACTAAATTAAGATGGGCCCACCGGAGCATGAAAGCCTTTGATGAAAGACCATTTAATTTAACTGATTTTGTCCAATATATGATGGCCTAAATAGTAAGTATAGTATCATGGTACATTTCACCTAGCGGAAATATCTATTGCCATTACATAAGTTTTGGGCAAAGGTGGTGTTACTTTAGGTCTACCCAAGCATGGTCCCTACTAATAGGTCTAGCTCATCACAAGTATAGCGACCAATCAAGTCTCCATTTGATATACCATTTGATGGTACAAGGCTTGGGCTGGTGATTATCCCAAGCACTTTCCTACAATGAGTGAAAATAGGGTCGTGTTTTAGGAATGCACCGGGGTAGATAGGGGACCAACTAACATAATTTTAAGGCTCTAGTGGATGCAATGCAATTTTGATTAGAAATGGAATTTTTGATTCTTAACAACTCAATTATAATTTTAACTTAAGTCACTTTTGAAGCAAAGTTTCGATCAATCCCCAGTGGAGTCGCCACTGTGACGCGCGCCGAACTTAGCAAAGGCCCTATTTGAACCCGCTTTTAGGGCTCGAGGGATTGGTTCACGTCTTTTTTGATCTTGGACATCATGAGACATTTTGGATGCCTCCTTCCCAATAGAATAATGGAAAGGATCATCTAGCCTCACAATGCCTTTAGGCACCTTTGAGGTATTTTGGAGTCGCCACCCAATTTACGAGAAATTGGGAAAGGTCTCTAACCTCTATTGGTCTAAACCAGAGATGGTGTTCGGAACTTCACTCTTATTAATGACTTAAGTTAAGTTTATAAATAAGTTTGTAAGAAATCAAAATCCCATCTCTTATCTCACTCGATTATGCATTGAATTTAAAGCCTATTTTGCAAGCATATTGAAAGCGATAAATAAAGCAATAAGTAAATAAATAAATTACGAACGAAAATTGTGACAGAATAATCCCCTAAAAATAAATTATAAAACAACAAAAAAATGGGACAGAACAATCGCCCAAAATAAGAAAGCATAAATAAATAAAATTTGCTCCAAAATTAATTACAAGGGCCCAAAAAAATAAAAATAATTAAGAATGCATAAAAGTAATTGAAATGCATCATACACAAATCAGGTAATTTATTACATTTTAGGAACATTGGTTCCTTTTTATTAGCTTTAAAAATAGAGAACTATTTTTAGGTATTGATTGGAAAAAAACCGGGATGAGTGATCCCATTTTATGAAAACTAGTTCTCCATTTGATAGTGAGATTTTGTTGGTTAAAATAGGACATTGGTCTATTTTATTAGGAAAAAATCCAAGTTATTAATTATTGTAAAAAACGTGATTTTCCGTAATACAAACGAATATGAAATACATTTTTACATACCATATATAAAAAATAATATAATAAAAATGCAAATCCTAAATTTGACAGTCTTTGATTCTCCGATCCTCCGAACTGTTCCGAAATATCACTCAAGGTGAAAAATAAGCGAGGTTTGGGGCAATAAGAAAAAGAGTATAATAAAATGTTAGTAAATTACATCAAATAAATAATATAATATGAATAGGCAATTAATTGAATAAATTAATTGATTGAAAACGATTAATAAATCAATTAAATAATAATCAATTGAACTAATTAAATATAAACAATTAATCAAATGTAAATAATTAGATATAAATTAAATTCAACAGTTGCATTAATAGGAAATAAATTGAATAAATAAAACAAAGAATGCATGCAAAAAATACAACGAAACAAAGGGAAGGGAACAAATGAAGAAGAGCCGAAGAAGGGAGTGAAGACCAAGGTGCACGACTTGTGCATCCTTGCACGAGTCGTGCAAGGAGAGAAGGTGTGACGCGCGCCGAACCCGGTAGAATGCCCCGGAGGCCCGCTCTTAGGGCTTTCGGGAGAGGTTCATAAAAACTTGTAAGAAATTACAAGAGCGTCTATTTTGGGCAACAAGGAGGTTTCTTGGAGTCGCCACCCAATAGAACATTGGGACAGGTCATCTAGCCTCGATGAGCCTAAGACGGCGCATAATATCCATTTTGGGCAAGCCAAAGGGATCTTGGAGATATCATCCCAATAGAACACTGGAATGATCCTCTAATCCCGTGGAGCCTAGGATTGTAAATTTAAGTCTTTTGGTGGGACACAAGAGGTGTCTTGGAGATCCCATCCCAATGAAACATCGGAATGGTCCTCTCGCCTCGTTGAGCCTAAAAACCAGAGATAGTTTGGGACTTCTCATTTATTCATACCTTGGTTATTTTATAATTAAGTTTTGAATTTAAACTTTCATCCCTTTTCTCATACATCTCGATGTAATAATTAGAGCGCAAGTTTGATCATTCAAGGAAAGCGATAAATAAAAGGGTAAATAAAATAAAGTACATGAAAATAAAATACAACAAAACTAGGGGCGGAATACAACCCCCATTGTAAAATAAAGGTAAATCATGCATAAAACGGGTTATTTATTAAGAGTGAGGACATTGATCCTCGCATGCATAATTAAAGAAAATAATTTTGAAGTGACAATTTATTTGGATGAAAAACTAGGACATTGGTCCCATTTTGTTAGAAAAAATCCCAATTTATTTAATATAAATATTTTATATGACTTTTAATTAACGTGCATGAAAATAAATAAATTTATTACAAATTACATATTAAATAATAAAAGCAAAATAAAAGCAAAATAATACAAAAAATGCTAAAAAGGCTAAAAATATAAACTCCACCAAAATGGTGTCTTCAAACTTCCATGGGTTCCCACTTGGCATTGGAAAACTCACACATGAAAAATAAGTATTGAAATAAAAGCACAAATAAAGATGATGTTAGTAATGAAAAATGAATTAAACATGTAACATGTAAAAAATGAATTAAATTAAATAAAACAACATGTCTAATGTATGACAAATTAATTAGATGGCATAATAAAATATAACTTAACACATGAACAATTAAACATGCATAAAAATAACAACAATAAAATTTAACATGCATGAAAACATGAAAATAATAATAATAATAATAATAAAATTCAACATGCATGAAAACATAAATAATAATGTTGACAACAATAATAAATTATAATAATAAACAAGACTAATAAAAATAATAATAATAGTAGTAGTAGTAGTAGTAATAAATAATAATAATAATAATGATAACACTAATCACAATAATAATAACAAATAATAATAATGATGATAATATCAAAAAATATGAACAATCCAATTAAATATGCAAGTAATGATGATAATAATAATAATAATAATAATAATAACAAAAAATATGAACAATCAAATTAAATATGCAAGTAATGATAATAATAATAATAATAATAATAATAATAAATAAGAATAATAAATAAAAATAATGATGGTAATAATAATAGTAAATTATAATAATAATGATGATGATAATAATACTAATTATAATAATAATATATGAACAAAAATAATGACAAGAATATGAACATGAACAATTAAATATAGAAATAAGAATAAAAAATAATAATATGAACAATTTAATAAAATATTAAGAATAAGAAATAATAATAAAAGATTAAGAATAAGAAATAATGATATGAACAATTAAATAAAAGATTAAAAAATAAAAATAATGATAAAAGATTAAGAAATAAAAAGTAAAATAAATAATAGATCTAAAAGAATTTACATGATGGCTAACTAATTGTAAACAAAAATGAATTAAAAATTGAATTAAAAGTGGAGCCAAGAAATGTTTGCCCTCAAATTTGATGTGATGAATGAAGTTGGATGATAATTCTTTGCTTTGATTTAGGAAAAATAAAATGTAATGAAATTTTATCCCAAGAACAAATAATTGATTTATTTGTCTCAAGGAAAAATTATGAAAATCAAGAAGTAAAGAAAATTCACAAGAACAAATAATTGATTTATTTGTCTCAAGAATTAAATTAAAAAAAATCAAATTAGAACACTTGGAGAATTTTTCTTGAAGAAGAAAAAAATAAAAAGAAGGAGAAGAAGAAAAAGAGAGAAAATAATATTTTTCTTAAGAAAAATCCCCCCTAAAATCCTTACTAAAAACCCCTTTTTATACATAAAAAAAAAAACCCAAGGAAAATCAGATTTTTATTAAAATGAATTAAATAATTTAATTGCAATAATCACAAAAAACTCATGAATTTGAAAGGTTTGGAAAATAGAAGGTTTTTGCACTAAATTACACAAAAAAAATAAAGAAAAAATCAATTTTTAGGCCAAAAATCGGAAAAACAACAAAAACGGGCGAAATGGGGCGACCAACGCCCAGCGAGTCACCCGCGCGTGGGCGCTGCCGCACCCCGACACTCGCGACCTTTTTTTTTTAAAAATTTTTCCTAAAATACAATAATTTCAAAATATACCCTTTTTGTCCCAAAATTAATTTTTAAAACATTTAAAATATTTTTTTAAAATACATTTTTATTTATTTCTAATAAATCAATTTGACAGGGAAATCATCACTTTCAACTTTCATTTTTGTCTGTAAATCGGCACACTTAATTTCATCATTGGATAATCCTGATCCAGGCTGACTCGGGACCCGGTGTCTACAGTTACCCCCAGTTTTGGGAAAACTAGTGTACTAGTGTCTAGGTGAGCCTAAACTCAGAAAAGGAAAAGAAGCGCGTACCTGAGGCGGCCGTCTTTTCGGAACGGATGATGTTGTTGTGGTGATTGTCGCCATGCTGTTGGCATGTTGAAGCGGTAGTGCCGTGATCGTGCAAACCCTCTGTGGAGTGGTAGTGCCGTCATCGTGCTAACCCTTCTGAAGTGGTAGTGTCGTGATCGTGCTAACCCTTCGGGGAGTGGTAGTGCCGTCTTCGTGCTAACCCTTCTGAAGTCGTAGTGCCGTGGTCATACTAACCCTCCGTGGAGTGGTAGTGCCGCCATCGTGCTAACCCTTCTGATTTGGTGAAGCGGTAGTGCCGTAATCATGCTAACCCTCCGGGGAGTGGTAGTGCCATCATCGTGCTAACCCTTCTGAAGTGGTAGTGCTGTGGTCGTGCTAACCTTTCGTAAAATGGTAGTGCCGCCATCGTGCTAACCCTTCTGAGTTGGTGAAGTGGTAGTGCCGTGATCGTGCTAACCCTCCGGGGAGTGGTAGTACCGTCATCGTGCTAACCCTTCTGAAGTGGTAGTGCCGTGGTCGTGCTAACCTTCCGTAGAATGGTAGTGCCGCCATCGTGCTAACCCTTCTGAGATGATGAAGTGGTAGTGTCGTGATCGTGCTAACCCTCCGGGGAGTGGTAGTGCCGTCATCGTGCTAACCCTTCTAAAGTGGTAGTGTCGTGGTCGTGCTAACCTTCCGTAAAATGGTAGTGCCGCCATCATGCTAACCCTTCTGAGATGATGAAGTGGTAGCGGTGCTGTCTGTGAGCCCTTAGATTGATTGTTCTCTGAGAAGTCTTTCATTGATTGTTGGATTGATGCTTAAACTGATGTTTGGAATGATGCTTTGAGTTATGTCGTTTTTGGTTGGTTGCCCCCTGAGAGGTCTTTGGTTGACTGTTTGGGCTAATGTCATCACTCGGCTTTTGTCGGTGTCCGCATCAAATCTCTCTTTCTGCAAAATAGGGAAACTAAAATATGCAGGAAAAATAGTGAGCATGCAAGTGAAATGCATGAGTCATGCGGAAATACAAGATGAGAATTCATTTATGTGGACTTAGAGATGATAGCCGGGCTAGCTGCAATTTGCAATAGGATCGATGCCTTTTAAACTGCTTTTGAATTTCATGCCCTTTGGGATTGCGAGATTCTCCTTCGGTACCTGTAGTCATTTTTTGAAGGTAGTGCGTCCCTTGTGGATTTTCACACTAGCTTTTCTTAACGGAAAATGCGTCCTTTGCGGATTTTCACATAACCCTGTGCCTTATTTTTGCCTGAAATGGACTCAAACCAATCCAGCGGCTTTTTTCTTTTCTTCTTTTTTGAAAGATAGACTGCCTGTTTCCAGGTTTTTACCCTATCTTTTTGCCTTACTTTTGCTTAGAGCGCCAGTTTCGATTTTCATCTCTAACGGTTTTTTTTTTTTTTTGCAGATTGCTGAAGCTGTTGGCAAAAATCAACATGTACTTATGCCCATGTCATAACTGTAGGAGCTTGATTCTTCTCATGATGACGCTGTAGAATTAATTTCACAGATGATAGCAGGATGAGTAATTGACCGAAGCAGCCAAGCGGTGAAAGGAGTAGAGGGTAGACAGTATATGACTTCGATCATGCAAAGTGAACTGCTCTGATCACACCAATATATCATTGCATAAATGCATGTGTTTCAATTTGATTTCATTAAACATGATCATTATTTGGCATTAACTCAAAGAATATATGACCTCATCTAATCTCGGGATAAATCTTGAAATCATCAAACCCCTGTTATCAATCATCCCTCTCGGATTTTATGATTGAATATTTTCTCTCTGCTCTTTAAAAAACTCTTCTTTTTTTTACGCAAATTCTAGATGCAACGTTGGGGATGAGACTCAACTCAAATGCATAAATGCACTTGTGGCTCCCCGCTTGAAGCTCAAGAAACACCATATGCCTCTTTCTACGTACTGAACCTTATTAAAAGGTCATCTCCACTGATTGGATAAGACTTAACCAAGAATCAAAAGGTCTTACTTTGGTTGTAACGTTAAGCTTAGGTAGATGGCTATCAAAGGAGGATCAGGTTGCTAGAGAAGAATGGCCGCTCAACTCAATAGCGTACTGGAAAGGTATTCTTGAATTTTGGTTTGATAATATTTTTAGCTCCTCAAGCTCATAATAACAATTAAGTTAAAGTGATTGCCATAGAAACTCATCAAGGGGTTATTATCTTGAACTCTACTTTTTTTTGTTCTTTTTTTTTTCGCGAGCTCATGTCTTTCGTGCATGACTAAACTCTCTTCTCAAAGTGTAAACTCATCCTCAATTTTTGATACCCCAAATAATTGTCAATGATGTAGAATTGTCAAACTCATCCTTACCAGGGCAATTTTTCTAAGGGGAGGCAAAAATCATTTTAGGCGAGGGGATAGTTTTAACATGTGTAACAACAAAATTGGCACGCATTTAGCATACCTCCATAAAGGCTCAACGGGCTAGCAAGCGATTGTGAAATAAAGGTAGAAAATAGTCATTTAGAGAGCTATACAAAGAAGGGCTGCCTAAATCATTTTCTAGGTTCCGCCTTATCCAGGGATCGCTTTGACGAGTGATCAGAAAGGTTCTAGTGCTCTTAGTGAGTTTTCATTCAATCCCCTAATTGCATCTAGTTTTTTTTTTTCTATTCTTATTTTCAGCTCTCAGTTTTTTTCCTCTCTTCAGGAGTTATACCAGATGCTATCAAGATTTTCTTTGGGTTTCCAAAGTTCCGAGATTAAATGTAATCGTATTAATTGAATTAATATCAAAAAATGAATGCATTGTGATCATGAGAAATGAAATCATTAGAGACACCATGCAAACACGCAAGATTGTTCATCTTATTGAAATTATAAATACTGCAAATACTGTCATAAAAAGTGTTCTTGGAATAACAAGCAATTAAAAACATATTCTTCTCCTCCGATCACATTCATGGTGGGGGAACTGCATTATAGCCTGCCCTCTTCTTCTTATCTCTTTTCTCAAGGTCAGTGATCTCCTTGGCATCAATAAGGTCTTGAACTTTGTTCCTCAGAGTCCGGCAATAATCTGTTAGATGCCCTGTGTGCTGATGGTAAGCACAATATTGGTCCTCTCTATGTCCCGGATTTCCTTGATTCATGGCTGGCCTGGGTGGCAATGGTCTCAGCTTGCCTTCTTTTGTCAATTTCTCCAACACCCAAGACAGAGAGCGACCTAAATTGGAGTAATACCTCTGAACCTATCCAACCTCAGTGGCTGAAACCTCGGCCGTCTTACCACCTCTATTATTGCTACTTCCTGCACCGCCTGGTTTGTACCCTGACTGGTTGCCATAACCTTTCCAAGCAAAGTTATTTTGGCTTGCTTTCTTCACCAGGTAAGCACTCTCAACTTCTACAACAATGTCCTTAAGGGACTCCCAGTCTCTGAGCCCCTTAAAGCTGAGCAGGTCCCTCAAGTAAGGGCAAGAGTTCCTGATAAATAGCCTGATTTGGTCAGCAGTGTCAGGCTTTCGCTTCATCTCCATGACTTCCTCCATCTTGTAAGGTACTCATGGAACAACTCATCATTCTTCTGCTGTAAAAGCTCGAGGTCCTTTAAGGTGACCTCCATTCTGGTGCTGCAGTCATATTACTTCATGAGCTCCTCAGTTAAAAGGTCCCAATCTTCCTTGGATCTCCTATCCAACCCGTGATACCAGTCCACAACCAGACCCACCAGACTAAGGCAGAAATAATCCACCTTCTGCTTCTTGGTCAACCCTGTGCCTTTCATCACCAGGGTATACTGCTTAATGTGTGCAGATGGATCCGATGTACCATCAAACTTCGGCAGCTCGTGCATTTTGAACCTTTGGGGTAATAGCTCTTCGTCCCCTAAATCTCTGTCTTCAGGGTTGATCCCCTTTCCGGCTGATAGCATGCGGGTAATGGCTTCAATCTGTTGCCTTAACCCTCTCATCGCCTCATCTTCTGCCCTGGGTGCTCTGGCCCCCACAAATTGAGGTGCTACTGCCTCTTCATTTCCCTCCTCTATCACAAAGTCTTCCTCAATATTAGGGATTATTGCCCTTCTTGGCTCAACAGGCATAGCAGCTATATGTTCATTAATAAGCTGGCGGGCAGCATTAACTACAATGGGGGGCCTTTCTGCCAGCAGGTTGTTCAACTTGCACCCCAGCATGAACCATCGGGGGCTGTGGAGCAACAGGTGGATGTGGAGCAGTTGGTGGTTGTGGAGCAGGAGGATGAGCAATCCCATCAGCCATAACTCCTATCATTTCCAACATTCTTCGCTCAAAATCCTCTAGCCTCCTAGCAAGGTCTTGAGTTATTAAGGCTCCGGTCTTTTCTGCCATTTGTGATTCTATGGTTGACTCTCTGGTCGCTGAGGGTGGCTCAGAATTCCAATCAGACACTAATTCTGTCAATCCAAGAGGCAAATCTATCCTCACCAGCCGACCGTCAGAACCCCTAGTCCACTTAGGTGAATCTATGATGGCTAAAAAGATTTGAACCGTTACGATGATGCATGAATGATATATACAATGCATGATCGTGTTGATACAGCATGGACAATCACATACAAGCAGATAGATCCTTCCAACCTTATCACTCCCACACACGAGGTAATGTGGTCTCTTTCTTAGGTGGGCTTGGTCCATGGGCCAACGGGGAACCCATTGGACGCGTATGGTGCACGGTGAAAAGCCGACAGTATAACATCTCTTGCCTATTGTACATACGCATGGGTTTTGGCCTTTATGTATTCAAACATTTTAACCATATTAAGATGGGCTCACCGGGGCATGAACGCCTTTGATAAAAGACCATTTAATTTGGTTAATTTTGTTCAATATATAATGGCCCACATAGCAAGCATTGTATTAAGGAGCATATCACCTAGGGGAAGTGTCTATTGCCATTATATGAGCTTTGGTCAAGGGTGATAATACTTTAGGGCTACCCAAGCATGGTCTCTGCCAACGGGTCTAGCTCATCACGAGCATAACGACCGATTGGGTCTCCATTTGATATACCATAAGGTAAGAGGCTTGGGCTGGTGATTATCCTTAACACTTCCCCACATTGAGTGAACGTATGGTCGTGCTTCGGGAACGCACTAGGGTTAAAAATAGGGACCAAACTAGCATAATTCTAAAGCTCTAATGAAATGATATGCAATTTCGAAAAGGGATAAAATTTTTAAATTAAAACTCAATTATAAATTTTAACCAAGGTACTTTCGAATCAAAATCTCTTATGTCCCCAGTGGAGTCGCCACTGTGACGCGCGCCGAACCCCATAGGACGCCCCGGAGGCCCGCTGTAGACACCGGGTCCTGAGTCAGCCTAGATCGAAGTTACCCAATGATGATAATTGCCTTCACAGGCTTAAAAGGTTAAAAGTGACGGTTTTCTCGTCAAATTTGCATTTTAGAGTGAAAAAATAGAAAATAATAAAAAAATATTTAAAAAATTAATTTTAAAAATGGGGGCTTAAAATTATAGTGTTTTTAGTCAATTTAAAAAAAAGAAGAAAAAAAATAAAAAATAGAAAAACTTTCGGATCGCGAGTGTCGGGCACGGCAGCGCCCAGGTGCCCAGCGCGCAGACGCCCAGGCGCCCAGCGTCGCCAATGCTGCGCGTCGCTAAAAAGCGACGCGCAGCGTTGTGCGCACTGCGCGCCGCCCCGCGCGCTGGAGCACGCGATTTCCGCGCCTCTGCGCGCGGTTTCCGCGCAAATGGCTGCGGGAAGCCCGTCGCCCTATAGCGACGGCTTCCCTCCTCCCCTGGCCATCGCTATAGGGTCTGATACCCTCTTTTTCGATTTTTCACCCCTTTTTTCGATTTTTTCACCCAAAAATCCGTTTTTTATCCCATTTTTTTTGGGTTTTTGAGTTCAAATAAAATTCTAAAATATTTTTTTAGATAATTAATTAATAAAACTTGATTTTATCATTAAAAATAAAAGAATTTTGTGTTAAAATAGGTTTGTTTTCCTTAATTAAATTAGGGCAACCTTTTTTATTTTATAAATACTTTATGATGAAATCAAAGGGGGCCTCCACATTTTTTTTAGACCAAAAATTTCCAGAATTCTTCTTCTTCTATTTTCTCTTTAAAAATTTCAGATTTCTTTTTTTATTAAAAAGGTTTAATTGGAATTAAAAATCAATTTTCAATTCTTAATTATTCCAATTAATTTCTTTGTTTTTCCTCCATGAACACAAGAAATTAATCATCACTTTGAAATCAATTTCTTTTCAATGTTAAGCATACAAATCAATTCATTTGTTTTCTCCATAAACAAAGAGAATTAATTTTATTGCTAAATTATTCTTTCAAGCAATTTTCCAGAAAATCATCACTTTTCCTTCATCAAATCCAATACTCTGAGGGTAAATATTCTAGGCTCAATTTCTATTCTATTTTATTTTTATTTAATTTATTCATGTATATTTTATTATTTTTATTGATTTATTTATTGTTTTAATCTATTCATTTGTATTGATCTTATATTTGTTCCATTTAATTGTTTATATATGATTTGATTTTTATTCATGTCAATATTGTTTTCTTTTAATTCCTAACATGTAAATGATTTTATTTTGATTCCTAATTATTTTTAACATGCATATAATTAACTTAAATTAATCTTTTTGCCATGTAAATAGTTTATATTAATTATGAACACATCAATTAACCTTGTTATATATCATTATTATTTTCATCGTTTCTTTGTTTACTAATTTTTATCATTGTTACATGATTTGATTATGATTTGTTTATTTATTCATTTGTTTATTTTTCACTTTTCATCATTATTTTCATCATGTGTATATTTTCATGTACTAATTAATTAACATATTATATTTTATTTTCATCACATCATTTAATCATTTATCATGTATAATGCTTGTTTCTCATTTATTTTGGTTTGTTAACATTTTGATTCAATTATCATTCTTTTCATATCATCTTATTTTATTTTGTTATTCATTATTTTGTATATTTAATTGATTTAATTGATTTAATTACTAACATTATTTTATTTGTATTTTATTTTTTATGTCTAAACTCATTTTTTGATTGGGCATTTTCGCGAGCACACGGGGAGGTCTAAAAGGCTCGTTCGGAACATTTATTTTTCTTTATTTGTAATATTTTATTTATTTGGCTTTTTCCTATTTATTTTTGCCATATAATTTTCTTGTAAAATTGTTTATTTAGGCCCGCTAGAAAGAAAGTCACTAAACCATTTTTATTAATTAACTTGGTATTTTTTCTAAATAAAAATGGGACCAATGTCTCAATTTTCTCCATCCAAAATCATCACATAAAAATTGTTTCATAATAATATGCATGCGAGGACCAATGTCCTCACCATTAATGAATATCTCGATTTATGCATGATCTGTATTTTATTTACAATGGGGGTTGTATTCCGCCCTTAGTTTTATTGTAATATTTTTACATGTGCTTTATTTTACTTATGCTTTTACCGCTTTTTCTTAAATGTATGTTGTGCGCTTTAATTAATTGCATTAAATGTATGTGAAATGGGATGAAATAATAAATTCAAAACTCAACTATAAACTTAACCAAGGTATGAATAAATGAGAAGTCTCGAACTCACTCTGGTCTTTGGGCTCAAAGAGGCGAGAGGTTTACCCTCCAAGACACAACTTGTGTCACGAGACTTTGACGTTAATCCTAGGCTCCTTAGGGCGAGAGGTTTACCTTCCAAGACCCCTTTGGCTGGCCCAAAATGGATACTAAGCGCAATCTTAGGCTCTCCGAGGCGAGAGAGACTTTCCCAATGTTCTATTGGGTGGCGACTCCATGAAACCTCCTTGTTGCCCAATATAGACGCACTTGCGATTTATTGCAAGCTGTCAACGGACCCATAAATGCCCCGATCGCCCTCAAGCGGGCGGTCCCATGGGCGGCCGCGGGGATCCGGCGCGCGTCACAGTGGCGACTCCACTGGGGACATAGTCGAGACTTCAATTTGAAAGTACCTTGGTTAAAATTTACAATTGAGTTTTAATTTAAACATTTCACCCTTTTTCAAAACTGCATTGCATCTCATTAGAGCCTTAGATCTACTCTAGTTTGGTCCCTCTTTTAGCCCCGGTGCGTTCCCGAAGCACGACCCTATTTTCACTCAATTTAGGGAAGTGTTAAGGATAATCACCAGCCCAAGCCTCGTACCATCAAGGTATATCAACTGGTGACCCGATCGGTCGTTACGCTCGTGATGAGCTAGGCCCGTCAGCAGGGACCATGCTTGGGTAACCCTAAAATATCATCACCCATGACCAAAGCTTATGTAATGGCAATAGATACTTCGCCTAGGTGACATGTACCTTAATATAATGCTTGCTATGTGGCCCATTATATACTGAACAAATTCAACTCAATTAAATGGGCTTTTATCAAAGGCTTTCATGCCCCTGTGGGCCCATCTTAATTTAGTTAAAATGTTTAAATACATAAAGGCCAAAATTCATATGTATGCGCATTAGATAAGAGATATTATGATGCCGATTTTCCACCGAGTACCATACGCATCCATTGGGTTCCCCGCTAACCCATGGATTAAGCCCACCTAAGAAAGAGACCGCATTACCTCGTGTGTGGGAGTAATAAGGTTGGAAGGATTTACTTGCTTGCATGTGATTGTAAATGTTGCATAGCTCACTATCATGCATTGTATATGTCATTCATGCATCATCCTAACAATCTAATTTTTTCAGCCATCATAGATTCATCTAAGTGGACTAGAGGTTTCGACGGCCGGCTAGTAAGGACAAATCTGCTCTTTGAGTTGCCGGAACTAGTGTCTGACTGGAATTCTGAATCATCCTCATCAATCAGTGAATCCTCTCTTGAACCACCAATGGCAGAAGAAACTGGAGCACTGACCACTCAAGACCTAGCTAGGAGGCTAGAGGACTTCGAACGGAGAGTGCTAGACATGATGGGTGCCATGGCTGAAAGGATTGCCCATCCACCTGCTGCCCCACAGCCGCCTGCTGCTCTACAGCCACAGGCAGCCCC
Organism: Excoecaria cochinchinensis; assembly: GCA_947683425.1. NCBI lineage: Eukaryota > Viridiplantae > Streptophyta > Magnoliopsida > Malpighiales > Euphorbiaceae > Excoecaria > Excoecaria cochinchinensis. The sequence continues at coordinate 12,373,950 of CANTUQ010000127.1, read as the reverse complement.
TCCTCGGGGGCAAACCGAACCACCTGCTGGTGGGGAGGCTCCCTTCGTTGGAGCTGCTGCTCGCCAACCCAATAATGAGCACAGAGCTGCTGCACCCATCGAGCCAAGAGGGGAAAGGATGCATAACCCCAACGATGATTTCCTGATGGAGGAAGAAGAAGAAGAGGTGCCGATAGTCCACCAAGCTGCAAGGCCCAGAGCACCCAGAGTAGAGGATGAAGCTTGAAGAGGTATGAGACAGCAGATCGAAGCTATCACCCGCATGCTCTCAGCTGGAAAGGGGGTCAACCCAGAGGACAGAGATATGGGGGATGAAGAGTTGCTGCCTCAAAGATTCAAGATGCCTGAGCTGCCGAAATTTGATGGCACCTCTGACCCATCCGCCCACATCAAGCAGTACACCCTGGTCATGAAAGGCACAGGGCTGAGCAAGAAGCAGAAGGTGGAATATTTTTGCCTTAGTCTGGTGGGCCCGACAGTTGACTGGTACCATGGGTTGGATAGGATGTCCAAAGAGGGCTGGGACCTTTTGACCGAAGAATTCATGAAGCAGTACGACTGCAGTACCAGGATGGAGGTCACCTTAAAGGACCTCGAGCTTCTACAGCAGAAGAATGATGAGTCATTCCATGAGTACCTTATAAGATGGAGAAACAGGTCATGGAGATGAAGAGGAAGCCTGACACTGCAGACCAGATCAGGCTATTTATCAGAAACTCATGCCCTTACTTAAGGGACTTGCTCAGTTTTAAGGGGCTCAAGGACTGGGAGTCGCTTAAGGATATCGCTATAGAAGCTGAGGCGGCTTACCTAGCAAAGAAAGCAAGCCAAAATAACTTTGCTGGGAAAGGCTATGGGAACCAGTCGGGATTCAAATCAGGAGGTGCCGGGAGCAGTAACAGCAGAAATGATAGGACGGCAGAGGTCTCAGCTACTGGAGTTGGACAGGGTCAAAGATACTACTCCAACTTAGGCCGCTCTCTATCCTGGGTACTGGAGAGACTAATGAAAGAAGGCAAGTTGCAGCCATTGCCACCCAGACCAGCCTTGAGTCAGGGACAGCCGGGACATAGAGGTGATCAGTACTGCGCTTACCACCAGCACACCGGCCATTTGACTGACCATTGCCGTATTCTGAGAAACAAGATCCAGGATCTCATTGACACCAATCAGATCACAAATCCTGAGAAGAGAGAGAAAAAGAAGAAAGCAGGTTATAATACAGTCCCTCCACCACGAACATGACCGTGTCTTGTAGTCCACTAGTGATATTGCTTTTAGATGCTGGAATCTTTTTATTTCTGGAACTTTTTATGTTACAATTTTCTGTTTGTAATAAAGAGAACAACTTTTGCTTATTTTTATGATATTTCTATTGATTTCATTTCGCATGATCATAACACATTTATTTTGACATTAATTCAAATAATATGGCTGCATTTAATCTCAAAACTTTGGGAAATCCCAAAAAAAATCTTGATAGCATCTAATATAACTCCTGAAGAGAGGAAATTCTTGAGAGATAGAAAAAAAAGATAAAAAAATAAAAAAAAGGGCCTTTGCTTGGACTTGAAATGACATGACACTTGACTAAGATATTTTGGGGGTGATGCTGCTTCAATATAATAACGAACGAAGCTTACAAAAGCCAATCTTTTCTCCTCAAACATTCAAGATGAATGCAGTGCAGCCAAACACAATCCAATCCCTCATTGGAGTCAAACCATGGAAATTTCTTTCTTTCCAAACCTTTTGAGATATGCACCCCAGAGCCAATCAAGACCAATCTTTAATCATATAAGGCCAGCTGTGACCCTTGTGACTTAGGAGGACAGCTCATTCCCAAAAAAAAAATATGAAAAAAAAACCATAGTCCTATCCTAAGCCATAGTTTGGTCTTAAACCATCTAAGGCCAATTCCATTCAAACCATTAAAGGTTACTTCAGAAATTGAGCCACCTAAAGCCAACAAAAGGAAGATACAGACTTTCATATCTAAAATCCAAGCAAAGAAATTCACTATTTCAGCTGGCTTGCACAATGCCCAATAATAAAACTTTGGTGCTAAAAAGAATCATCGTCAGAAAGGGCAGCTTCCCCAATTAATAAAGACGAATGCAAGTTTAATCAATACCGACGGACTGAAGAAGGTTAATAACAAAAAAAAAATTTGAGAGAAAATCTTCAATCATGAAAACCCGAGAGGGCTGATTGATAACAGGAGTTTGATGCTTTCAAGATCTATCCCGAGGTTAGCTGAGGTCTTGTATTTTTTGAAACTAATGACAAATAATGATCATGCTTAATGAAATCAAATTGAAACACATGCATTTCTGCAATGATGTGATCAGAGCAGTTTACTTTGTGTGACCAAAGTCGCCTATTGTCAAGCGCTTCAACCGATTCATCCTGCTATCAAATGAGAAGAATCAAGCTCATACAACCATGTCCTAAGACTCCTGAAAGATTCTTGCCAACAACTTTAGCAATCTTAAAAAAAAAAAGAAAAGAAAAAAAGAAAAGAGCCGTTAGAGTGAAAACCGTAACTGGCGCTCTAAGCAAAAACTAGGCAAAAGGATAGGGTGAGAACCTGAAAACAGGCAGTCTGTCCTTCAAAAAAAAAAGAAGAAAGAGAAAAGCCGCTGGATTGGGTTGGGTCCATTCCAGGCAAAAAATGAGGCACAGGGTTATGTGAAAATCCACAAAGGACGCATCTCCCACTAAGAAAAGCTAGTGTAAAAATCCACAAGGGACGCACTACCTTCAAATAATGACTACAGGTATCGGATGAGAATCTCGCAATCCCGAAGGGCATGAAATTCAAAAGCAACTTAAAAGGCATCGATCCTATTGCAAATTGCAGCTAGCCCGGCTATCATCTCCAAGTCCACATAGAAGAATTTTTATCCTGCATGACTCATGCATTTCACTTGCATGCTCACTATTTTTCCTGCATATTTTAGTTTCCCTATTTTGCAGAAAGAGAGATTTGATGCGGACACCGACCAAAGCCGAGTGATGACATCAGTCCAAGCAATCAACCAAAGACCTCTCCGGAGGCAGACCTCAATCGAAGACCTCTCAGGGGGCAATCAATCAAAGACTTCTCAGGGAGCAGCAAATTGAAGACCTCTCAGGGGGCAATCAACCAAAGACTTCTCAGGGAGCAGCAAATTGAAGACCTCTTAGGGGGCAATCAACTAAAGACTTCTCAGGGAGCAGCAAATCGAAGACCTCTCAGGGGGCAATGAATCGAAGACCTCTCAGGGGGCAAACGATCAATGAACCGAAGACCTCTCAGGGGGCAATAAACTGAAGACCTCTCAGGGGGCAATGAACCGAAGACCTCTCAGGGGGCAAACGATCAATGAACCGAAGACCTCTTAGGGGGAAATGAACCGAAGACCTCTCAAGGGGCAAACGATCAATGAACCGAAGACCTCTCAGGGGGCAAACGATCAATGAACCGAAGACCTCTCAGGGGCCAATCAACCAAAGACTTCTCAGGGAGCAGCAAATCGAAGACCTCTCAGGGGGCAATGAACTGAAGACCTCTCAGGGGGCAAACGATAAATGAACTGAAGACCTCTCAGGGGGCAAACGATCAATGAACCGAAGACCTCTCAGGGGGCAATGAACTGAAGACCTCTCAGGGGGCAATAAACTGAAGACCTCTCAGGGGGACAAACGATCAATGAATCGAAGACCTCTCAGGGGGCAAACGATCAATGAATCGAAGACCTCTCATGGGGCAAACGATCGATGAATCGAAGACCTCCCATGGGGCAATCAACCGAAGGGCTCACAAATAGCACCACTTCAACAAACGAAAACACACCATGGTAATAACCATCTCAGAATTCTCCAGTTCAGAAAGACGGCTGACTCAGGTACTTGTCTCTTTCCTTTTCTTCTTTGAGTTTAGGCTCACCTAGACACTAGTGTACTAGATTCCCCTAAACTGGGGGCAACTGTAGACACCGGGTCCTGAGTCAGCCTAGATCGAAGTTACCCAATGATGATAATTGCCTTCACAGGCTTAAAAGGTTAAAAGTGATGGTTTTCTCGTCAAATTTGCATTTTAGAGTGAAAAATTAGAAAATAATAAAAAAATATTTAAAAATTAATTTTAAAAATGGGGGCTTAAAATTATAGTGTTTTTAGTCAATTTAAAAAAAAAAAGAAGAAGAAAAAAAATAAAAAAATAAAAAAAAAATTTCGGATCGCGAGTGTCGGGCGCAGCAGCGCGCCTGCGGCAGGGCGCTGGAGCCCAGCTCGCGGGCGCAGCAGCGCGCCTGCGGCAGGGCGCTGGAGCCCAGCTCGCGGGCGCCCAGCATGCTGGGCGCGACATGGCGACGCGCAGCATCGCCAATGCTGCGCGTCGCTAAAAAGCGACGCGCAGCGTTGTGCGCACTGCGCGCCGCACCGCGCGCTGGAGAACGCGATTTTCGCGCCTCTGCGCGCTGTTTCCGCGCAAATGGCTGCGGGAAGCCCGTCGCCCTATAGCGACGGGCTTCCCTCCTCCCCTGGCCGTCGCTATAGGGTCTGATACCCTCTTTTCCAATTTTTCACCCCTTTTTCCGATTTTTTCACCCAAAAATCCGTTTTTTATTCCATTTTTTTGAGGTTTTGAGTTCAAATTAAATTTTAAAATATTTTTTTAGATAATTAATTAATAAAACTTGATTTTATCATTAAAAATAAAAGAATTTTGTGTTAAAATAGGTTTGTTTTCCTTAATTAAATTAGGGCAACCTTTTTTATTTTATAAATACTTTATGATGAAATCAAAGGGGGCCTCCACATTTTTTTAGACCAAAAATTTCTAGAATTCTTCTTCTTCTATTTTCTCTTTAAAAATTTCAGATTTCTTTTTTTATTAAAAAGGTTTAATTGGAATTAAAAATCAATTTTCAATTCTTAATTATTCCAATTAATTTCTTTGTTTTTCCTCCATGAACACAAGAAATTAATCATCACTTTGAAATCAATTTCTTTTCAATGTTAAGCATACAAATCAATTCATTTGTTTTCTCCATAAACAAAGAGAATTAATTTTATTGCTAAATTATTCTTTCAAGCAATTTTCCGAAAAATCATCACTTTTCCTTCATCAAATCCAATACTCTGAGGGTAAATATTCTAGGCTCAATTTCTATTCTATTTTATTTTTATTTAATTTATTCATGTATATTTTATTGTTTTTATTGATTTATTTATTGTTTTCATCTATTCATTTGTATTGATCTTATATTTGTTCCATTTAATTGTTTATATATGATTTGATTTTTATTCATGTCAATATTGTTTTCTTTTAATTCCTAACATGTAAATGATTTTATTTTGATTCCTAATTATTTTTAACATGCATATAATTAACTTAAATTAATCTTTTTGCCATGTAAATAGTTTATATTAATTATGAACACATCAATTAACCTTGTTATATATCATTATTATTTTAATCATTCCTTTGTTTACTAATTTTTATCATTGTTACATGATTTGATTATGATTTGTTTATTTATTCATTTGTTTATTTTTCACTTTTCATCATTATTTTCATCATGTGTATATTTTCATGTACTAATTAATTAACATATTATATTTTATTTTCATCACATCATTTAATCATTTATCATGTATAATGCTTGTTTCTCATTTATTTTGGTTTGTTAACATTTTGATTCAATTATCATTCTTTTCATATCATCTTATTTTATTTGGTTATTCATTATTTTGTATATTTAATTGATTTAATTACTAACATTATTTTATTTGTATTTTGTTTTTTATGTCTAAACTCATTTTTTGATTGGGCGTTTTCGCGAGCACACGGGGAGGTCCAAAAGGCTCTTTCGGAACATTTATTTTTCTTTATTTGTAATATTTTGTTTATTTGGCTTTTTCCTATTTATTTTTGCCATATAATTTTCTTGTAAAATTGTTTATTTAGGCCCGCTAGAAAGAAAGTCACTAAACCATTTTTATTAATTAACTTGGTATTTTTTCTAAATAAAAATGGGACCAATGTCTCAATTTTCTCCATCCAAAATCATCACATAAAAATTGTTTCATAATAATATGCATGCGAGGACCAATGTCCTCACCATTAATGAATATCTCGATTTATGCATGATCTGTATTTTATTTACAATGGGTGTTGTATTCCGCCCTTAGTTTTATTGTAATATTTTTACATGTGCTTTATTTTACTTATGCTTTTACCGCTTTTTCTTAAATGTATGTTGTGCGCTTTAATTAATTGCATTAAATGTATGTGAAATGGGATGAAATAATAAATTTAAAACTCAACTATAAACTTAACCAAGGTATGAATAAATGAGAAGTCCCGAACTCACTCTGGTCTTTGGGCTCAAAGAGGCGAGAGGTTTACCCTCCAAGACACCTCTTGTGTCACGAGACTTTGACGTTAATCCTAGGCTCCTTAGGGCGAGAGGTTTACCTTCCAAGACCCCTTTGGCTGGCACAAAATGGATACTAAGCGCAGTCTTAGGCTCTCCGAGGCGAGAGAGACTTTCCCAATGTTCTATTGGGTGGCGACTCCATGAAACCTCCTTGTTGCCCAACATAGACGCACTTACGATTTATTGCAAGCTGTCAACGGACCCACAAATGCCCCGATCGCCCTCAAGCGGGCGGTCCCATAGGCGGCCGCGGGGATCCGGCGCGCGTCACACCCGCTCTTAGGGCTTTCGGGAGAGGTTCATAAAAACTTGTAAGAAATTACAAGGGCGTCTATTTTGGGCAACAATGAGCTTTCTTAGAGTTGCCACCCAATAGAACATTGGGACAGTTCGTCTAGCCTCGGTGACCCTAAGACGGCGCATAATATCCATTTTTGGCAAGCCAAAGGGATCTTGGAGATATCATCCCAATAGAACACTGGAATGATCCTCTAACCCCGTGGAGCCTAGGATTGTAAATTTAAGTCTTTTGGTGGGACACAAGAGGTATCTTGGAGATCCCATCCCAATGAAACATCGGAATGGTCCTCTCGCCTCGTTGAACCCAAAGACCAGAGATGGATCGGGACTTCTCATTTATTCATACCTTGGTTATTTTATAATTAAGTTTTGAATTTAAACTTTCATCCCTTTTCTCATACATCTCGATGCAATAATTAGAGCGCAAGTTTGATCATTCAAGGAAAGCGATAAATAAAAGGGTAAATAAAATAAAGTACATGAAAATAAAATACAACAAAACTAGGGGCGGAATACAACCCCCATTATAAAATAAAGGTAAATCATGCATAAAACGGGTTATTTATTAAGAGTGAGGACATTGATCCTCGCATGCGTAATTAAAAAAAATAATTTTGAAGTGACAATTTATTTGGATGAAAAACTAGGACATTAGTCCCATTTTGTTAGAAAAAATCCCAATTTATTTAATATAAATATTTTATGCGACTTTTAATTAACGTGCATTAAAATAAATAAATTTATTACAAATTACATATTAAATAATAAAAGCAAAATAAAAGAAAAATAATACTAGAAATGCTAAAAAGGCTAAAAATATAAACTCCACCAAAATGGTGTCTTCAAACCTCCATGGGTTTCCACTTGGCATTGGAAAACTCACACATAAAAAATAAGTATTGAAATAAAAGCACAAATAAAGATGATGTTAGTAATGAAAAATGAATTAAACATGTAACATATAAAAAATGAATTAAATTAAATAAAACAACATGCATAATGTATGACAAATTAATTAGATGGCATAATAAAATATAACTTAACACATGAACAATTAAACATGCATAAAAATAACAACAATAAAATTTAACATGCATGAAAATATGAAAATGATAATAATAATAAAATTCAACATGCATGAAAACATAAATAATAATGTTGACAACAATAATAAATTATAATAATAAACAAGATTAATAAAAATAATAATAATAGTAGTAATAATAATAATAATAATAATAATAATAATAATAATAATAATAATAATAATAATAATAATAATAATAATAATGATGATGATAACACTAATCACAATAATAATAAAAAATAATAATAATAATGATAATATCAAAGAATATGAACAATCCAATTAAATATGCAAGTAATGATAATAATAATAATAATAATAATAATAATAATAATAATAATAATAATAATAATAACAAAAAATATGAACAATCAAATTAAATATGCAAGTAATGATAATAATAATAATAATAATAATAATAATAATAATAATAATAATAATAATAATAATGATGATGATGATGATGATGATGATGATGATGGTAATAATAATAGTAAATTATAATAATAATGATGATAATAATAATACTAATGATAATAATAATATATGAATAAAAATAATGACAAGAATATGAACATTAACAATTAAATATAGAAATAAGAATAAGAAATAATAATATGTACAATTAAATAAAAGATTAAGAATAAGAAATAATAATAAAAGATTAAGAATAAGAAATAATGATATGAACAATTAAATAAAAGATTAAGAAATAAAAATAATGATAAAAGATTAAGAAATAAAAAGTAAAATAAATAATAGATATAAAAGAATTTACATGATAGCTAACTAATTGTAAACAAAAATGAATTAAAAATTGAATTAAAAGTGGAGCCAAGAAATGTTTACCCTCAAATTTGATGTGATAAATGAAATTGAATGATAATTCCTTGTTTTGATTTAGGAAAAATAAAATGTAATGAAATTTTATCCCAAGAACAAATAATTGATTTATTGGTCTCAAGGAAAAATTATGAAAATCAAGAAGTAAAGAAAATTCACAAGAACAAATAATTGATTTATTTTTCTCAAGAATTAAATTAAAAAAAAAAATCAAATTAGAACACTTGGAGAATTTTTCTTGAAGAATAAAAAAAATAAGAAGAAGAAGAAGAAGAAGAAAAAAAGAGAAAACAATATTTTTCTTAAGAAAAATCCCCCCTAAAATCCTTACTAAAAACCTTTTTTTATACATAAAAAAAATCCAAAGAAAATCAGATTTTTATTAAAATGAATTAAATAAATTTAATTGCAATAATCATAAAAAACTCATGAATTTGAAGGGTTTAGAAAATAAAAGGTTTTTGCACTAAATTACACAAAAAAAAATAATTTTTAGGCCAAAAATCAGAAAAACAGCAAAAACGGGCGAAATGGGGCATCAGGGGGCGACCGATGCCCGTCGGCGCGCGCAGGACCCGCACGCGGGGCGTTGCCACAGCCCGACACCCGTGACTTTTTTTTTTTAATTTTTCTTAAAATACAATAATTTCAAAATATACCCTTTTGTCCCAAAAATAATTTTTAAAATATTTAAAATATTTTTTAAAAATATATTTTTATTTATTTCTATTAAATCAATTTGACAATAAAATTATCACTTTCAACTTTCATTTTTGCCTGTAAATCGGCACACTTAATTTCATCATTGGGTAATCCTGATTTAAACTGACTCTGGACCCGGTGTCTACAGAAGGGGAGCACAACTTGTGCAGAGATGCACGAGTCATGCTCTGCCTGCACTACTCGTGCAAGAATGCACGAGTCGTGAAGGCACGCCGAACGTAAGTCGTGCGAATAATACACAATCCAAATTGGCAAAAGGACAATCACGACACGTAAATCAGGAATACGAATTGGACGAAAGACTCAGGGGAGCACGACACGTGAAGCAAGGCATGACTTGGACAGGGAAAGGAGGAGAGTAAAACACGATCTGATCGGACAGCAAGAAAAATAAGGGTACGACTCGTGCAGCAGGGAGACGAGTCGGTCGGGGAAGACGACTCGGATGAAGAAGACATGATCCGATCGGAAGAAAAACAAAAGAATGGATGAACAGACGAATCAAAGACAAAAAAAAATGACTCCATCAGAAAAGTCATGACACGAACGAAAACAAAGACAAGATCCGATCGAAAATCAAGTCTCAGACAAAAGTAACAGAAGCATGACTCAACCAACCATAAAACAGGGACGAACAGAGGAACACCAACAGAATAGAAAACATGATAATATACCTCCAAAACATGTATAATAAAGCAACCAACATGATTATTTAACCATAATAAATAATTAAAATTCATGTCCGATAACAAACAACCAAAAAAACATACGATATATAAATTACTAAGATCAAACAAGACATGAACACAGTATGTACAATGAAGAGCATTGAGTAAACTAAAATGAAGAAGAGAAAGGAAAAAAAAGAAAGAAAAGAGACAAAGAGATAGTGATCCCAGTATTTACCCTCAGATATGATCTTTGATTTGTAGATGAAGAAGTTCTAGATTTCCTCTTTGCTTCTCTTGAGAAAAAATCAAAACAGGGACTGATAAAACTTTAGAATGTAATTTATGTTAAGGAAAAGATGAAAGATGTTTGAATCTCAAACCTCAAGAATTAATTTCCTGGATTCAAGAAATAATCCAAGAATGCTTTGAGAACCCAGAATTGTTTTTCTGGCTCTCCAAGCTTTTCTCTGTCTCTTTTTTGCTTTTGATTTCGGCCTCCTCCAACTCTCTCTCTCCTTCTTTTTTCAACCCTTTCTTTTATATCTCAAACAGGACTAAATCTTTTCTTTTCCCCAAATCCAGCCATAAACCATGCTTTTTCAACCAAATCCCCCGAAATAACGGTAGAGGGGGTGCTGGGGACAGTGGGGCGTGTGAGGCAGGTGAGATCTGTCTCACGCTACCTCTCACCAGAGTGAGATGGGCCTCACGTAGTGAGGCTACCTCTCACCAATGTGAGATGGGCCTCACAAACGTGAGGCTGCATCTCACGTGGGTGAGATGGGCCTCACACCACAGGCCCACAAAAATAGCCCTTCCTCTTTTTTTTTTTTTTAAATAAAAATGAAAAACATATTTTTGGAGGAAATCATCACTTTTATCTGTCTCTTACCTGTGAATAGGTATCATTTTCATTACTAGGTAACTTCGGTCTGAGCTGTCTCAGGATCCGGTGTCTATAGGTATACAATTAGGATAATAGTGCCAGAGGGATTCAATTGGAGCATGACATAGTGTAGACACCGGGTCCCGAGTAGCCTTGATCAGGATTACCCGATGATGAAATTTAGCTATGCCGGCTTATAGGCAAAAAGATTGGAGCTCAGAAGTGATTTTCCTTGTCTTTTCGGTGAGTAAAAAGGGTATTTTAAAAATATTTTTTTAAATTATTTTGAAGAAGAAAAAGTGTGTTTTAGGTTGAGGGTATTTTATAAAAAAAAAAAAAAAAAAAAAAAAAAAAAAAAAAAGGTGAAAAATGATGGAAAAATGTTGAAAATAAAATAGGGGAAAATAATCGCGACGAAAAGGCGACGGCCAAGGGCCGTCGCGAATTTCCGTGCGCTCCGCGCACGGAGCGCGCACTCCGCGCGTCCGACGCCCTAGGCGTCGGGCGCTCCGCGCGAGCGACGCGCAGGGCGTCGCTCGCCTCGCGCACGTCGTGCGCGGAAACTCCGCGCAAATCGCGCGGAGACGTGCGCGAGGCGCGCGGAAATTCGCCGATTTCGCCCCCACTTCGCCATTTCGCCCACTTTTGGACCCCCACTCGATTTTCAACCGTTTTTGGACGGTTTTTGGTGGTTTTTGGGTAGTTTTTGATGATTAAAAACACTAGAAAAATTCAGAACAAAGGAAGAACGAACCAGGAACATTTTGGAGGAAAAAAACTGAATTTTGGAGCTTGGAGTTGAGAGAAAAAAATCCATCTTACACACTTGTTTCCAAGAGCTTTTCTTCAAGTTTTCAAGCTATTTCCTAAGGATTTTCACAAGAGAAGACAAGGAATTCAACACTTCTATCTTCAATTCTTCAAAACTGAATTTGAGGGTAATTATTCTTGGCTTTACTCATTAATTCTCTTGTTAATTTCATTTATTTTGGCTTCCAATTAACATATCAAACATGTAAATTCTCTTAGTCTCCATATTCTTCTTCTTATTTTTTTATCTTCAATTATTCATATAACAAATAAGTTTTTTTAAATTCTATTATCTTATTTTTCATGTCAAATTATTCTTTGTTCATGTAATTATGCATGTTTTAGGTTGTAAATACCTTTAGTTTCTTAATGCTATATCATGTTTATTATTATGCTTTCTTTTGCATGTATGAGTGTTATAGTCATTATTTTATGCTAGTTATGCATGTCAAGTGGAATTATTCTCATGTTACACATTTATTCATGTCTTAACTATAATAAAATTGATTGTCACTAATCTTCCATGTATGTTAATAACTATTATTAATAAGTTGCATATGCCATGATACTTCATCACCTTATGCATGTTAAATTGCATCTTAATCACTTTATGCATGTTAAATTGCATCATAATTATTTTTTTTAGGCATGTTATAGTATCTTATGCATGTTAAATTGCATCTTAATTATTCTATGCATGTTAAATTACATCATGATTATTTTATGCATATTATATTTTCATGGTACATATTATCTTTTTATGTCATATTATTTTGTTGGCTTAATCACTAACATGAATTTCTTTTGTTTTATTTTTGGTTGCACATCATTGTTTTTACTTTCAATTGAGTATCCATGCACATGAAGAAGGAGTTGCGGAGTTTGGTATTTTCTTTATACATTTTTAATTCCCATTTTATTTACATTGCCTTGTATATATTCATTAAATAAAATGTTTTCTTATGCGCACCAAAATAAAATCATTAAAATATTTTTTACTAAATCAATTTGGATCTTTTCATAATAAAGCGGGACCAATGTCCCAGTTTTCATCCCAAATAAGATCATCACATCCAGAATATTTTCTTTAATTGTGCATGCGGGGACCAAAGTCCTCATGATTAATAAATTCTCCGGTTTTATGAATGTTTGCACTTTTAAAAGGGAGTTGTATTCCGCTCCTTGTATTATTGTAATTCATTGCTTTACTTGCTAATTTATGGTTTTCCTAACATGAATAAATGCGCCTTAAATTAATTGCATTGTGTGGAGAGAGAGCGAATTAATGACAATTAAAATTCAATCATAAATTAATCGAGGTAGAAATAGATGAGAAATCCCGGACCCAGCTCTGGTCTTTGGGCTCAAGAGGTTAGAGGTTATCCTTCAAGATACTTCTTGAGTCACGAGGCTTTAGCGCTAATCCTAGGCCTCATGGCTCAATATGGATAAAAAGCGCAGTCTTAGGCTCTCCGAGGCGAGAGAAACTTTCCCAATGTTCTATTGGGTGGCGACTCCATGAAACCTCCGTGTTGCTCAACATAGACGCACTTGCGATTTATCGCAAGATGTCAACGGACCCGCAAATGCCCCGATCGCCCACGTGCGGGCGGTCCGAAAGGGCGGCGCTCGGGATCCGGCGCGCGTCACAGTGGCGACTCCACTGGGGACGATATGGTTCGAGATTTCAATTTGAAAATACCTCGTTTAACATTTATGGTTAAAATTTAATTCATAAATTCGCTTTATCTCAAAATTGCATATCATCTCATTAGAGCTTTAGATTAAGTTAGTTTGGTCCCTTTTCAAGCCCCGGTGCGTTCCTGAAGCACCTCCTCATTTTCACTCAATTTGAGGAAGTGTTAAGGATAATCACCAGCCCAAGCCACGTACCTCAATGGTATATCAAAATGACGACCCGACCGGTCGCTATGCTTGTGATGAGCTAGACCCGTCGGCAGGGATCATGCTTGGGTAACCTTAAAGTAACATCTCCCTTGTCCAAAGCTCATGTAATGGCAATAGATACTTCCACTAGGTAAAATGTACCGTAATACTATGCTTGCTATATGGGCCATCATATATTAAACGAAATCAATTTAATTAAATGGTCTTCATCAAAGGCTTTCATGCCCTGGTGGGCCCATCTTGGTTAAGTTGAATTGTTTACATACGTAATGGCCAAACACCCATACGTATGTACATTAGATAGGAGCTGTTATGCTGCCGGTTTTTCACCGCGCACCATACGTGTCCATTGGGTTCCCCGTTAACCCATGGATCAAGCCCACCTAGGAAAGAGACCGCACTACCACGTGTGTGGGAGATATAAGGTTGGAAGGATCTATCTGCTTGCATGTGTTTGTCTATGCTGCATCAGCACGAGCATGCATTGCATTTTAATCATGCATCATCTTAACAATTTTTGCATTTCAGCCATCATAGATTCTCCTGGGTGGTCTAGAGGTCCCGACGGACGGTTAAGAAGGACGCCGCTTTTGGGGTTAACTGAGTTAGTGTCAGCTCAGAGTTCAGATTCAATCTCAGAAGATAGTGTGGGGTTTTCTTCCGAATCATCAACAGAAGTAAGCATGGCTAGTCCATCAAATGAGTCTGATGCAACCCGGGCAGTAATCGTTGAGGAGGTAGGAAAGAGAATGGAGGAATTTGAAGCCCGAATGATTGCAATGATGGGCAATCTTGCCGCCACTATAGCTGGGCAACAAGCTGCTGCTATTCCTGTCCGAGTACCAGCTGAACAAGAGGTTGTTAGAGAAGAACGTCCTGCTGCGGTTAACCAACCAGTGGTTGACCCACCTATTATTGAGCAAAGAGTACCTGCACCCATTGAGCGCAGAGAAGGCCCCAGGTCTGAAGTTGAGTTTGGGGGAGATGAGCATGAGGAGCATGCAGTAGCTAAAGAAAAGTTGCCAAAGCTGGATGACGCAATGTGGAGGAAAATGGAAGAGAGATTTGAGGTCATGGCAAGGATGATGACCGTGGGAAAGGGAATGAACCCGGAAGATCGAGAGCTGGATGGGGATGACCTAATTCCCCAGAATTTTAAGATGCCGGACATCCCCAAATTTGATGGAACCTCTGACCCTGCCGCACACATCAAGCAATACTCGCTGGTCATGAAGGGAACGACCTTAACAAGAAAGCAGAAGATAGAATACTTCTGCTTGAGTCTCACAGGAGCTGCTATTGATTGGTACCATGGGCTTGACAGGAGATCCAAGGAGGACTGGGACTTGTTGACTGAAGAGTTCCTTAAGCAGTACGATTGCAGTACCCGGATGGAGGTCACTTTGAAGGATCTCGAGCTGTTACAGCAGAAGGCTGGGGAGTCCTTCCACGAGTACCTTACTCGGTGGAGAAACCGGGTTATGGAGATGAAACGCAAACCGGACACTTCTGATCAGATCCGGCTATTCATTCGAAATGCCAGCCCTTATTTAAGAGAGGGACTGAAAATGAAGGGACTCAAGGATTGGGAGTCTTTGAAGGATATTGCCATAGAAGCGGAAGGAGAATATTTATCCAAGAGGGCAAATAGTGAGTCCTATGCCCGGAGGGGATACAGCAATCAGGGGACGGCCAAACCAGTAGGTTCAAGCAGTGGTAACAGAGTTGGGAAGACTGCTGAGGTGTCTGCAACCGGCGTAAGTCAGAGGTATTTCTCCAACTTGGGTAAGCCTTTATCATGGGTGCTGAAGAGGCTAATAAAAGAAGGAAAACTGCGGCCCCTATCACCTAAACCGGCCAAGGCCCAAGGACAGCCAGGGCACAAAGAGAATGAATACTGCGCATTCCACCAACATACCGGGCATTTGACGGATGAGTGTATAACGCTAAGACATCGGGTCCAAGATCTAATTGACAACAAGCAGATCACCGATCCTGAGCAGAGAGAAAGCAAGAAGAAGTCTGGTTATAACACAGTGCCACCTCCAGTCTTTATGATCGGATCGAGCCTACCAGAATGGTATGTGATGCAAGACCTATATGGAAATGAGTATGTCGCTATTACTCGCCCTGCAGTGGATGGAAAAGGGGTTTCCGTGGCAGCGATAGACTGTTGGTCCACTAGTGAGAGTGGAGATGACGAAGACGAGAGAAATGGAGAGTTTACGGATCCGTGGGATTCAGAGGAAGAAGAAAGAGTAGAAGCAGTAACAAGAAGTGGGAGGGTCATTCCAGAAGCTGAGAAGCAGCAGGACCCAGCACAAGCAATCGCAGAGAAAGAGCCGGAAGAAAATTCAATAGTGAAGCAACTGAAAAAGACCACGGCTCAGATATCTATTTGGGATCTCTTGAGACAGTCCCCCTCGCACCGACAGAAGTTAGTCGAAGCATTGAGCGTATCCACCGTAGCAACTACAATCTCTCCATCCGAGCTTTTAGACCTTGTAAAGGGGGGATCCAGGGAGAAGTTGGTTTTTTCTGATGCGGACTTACCAACAGAGGGTCGCAACCACAACCGACCTTTGTACATCAAGGCACAGATCAATGGTAAACACACCGCTTGTGTCATGGTTGATGACGGGTCATCGATAAATGTCTGCCCTTTGGTGGCACTTCAGGCCTTTGGGATGGATGAGAGTATGTTAAGCAAATCTGACCTGACCATCACTGCCTATGACAACTCCAGGAGGCAAGCATCGGGAATTTTCAAAGCTTTGGTAAAGACAGGGCCCATTGAGACAGAAACAGATTTTGTGGTCTTGCCGATTCCAGCAAACTTCTCAGCTCTGCTTGGTAGACCGTGGTTCCACAAGTTAGGGGGAGTACCATCCACATTACACCAGATAATTAAAATACCCCATGAAGGAGAAGTAGTGACCATTAAAGCAGCAAGAGAGAACCAAGTGTCTGCCTTGGAGATCTCTAATCAGCCATTCAGTGGCTTTCATGTATCGATGATCGGAGAAGAGCAAAACCTAGAAGGTAGCCCTCAAGTGGTGAATATGCTGAAGAAGATGCACTTCCTCCCAGGGGCTGGTTTGGGAAAAGAGTCACAAGGGCTGCAGAATGCTATCACTACACGTGGTCAGAAAGATCGAAAAGGGTTGGGCTACAAAGGAGAATATGGTAAGAGGAAAGGATCAGGGAAGATTCCCCATATTTCGGAGAGCTTTGTGCCATCATCATCGGTTTGTGCCTACACCGGAGAAGAAGAGCCGCAGTGGGTAGATGGGAAGATTATCCCTGGATTTGAAATTTTTAACGACGTCTTTGATTGGGAGATCGGAGTTGTTAAAGCTGTAGAGAACTTTTGGGATGAGGAGATTATGACCCAATGCAGCATCTGGGACAGAGATGAGCCCGAAGAGATTGTAACTGATAAACTGTTAGCCACCAGACTTAAGGGGAAGGAGAAGATAGTGGAGCCAGAGCCGAAGATTGAAGATCTCAAGATTTCACCAAATCAAGAAGCCAAAGCACAGTCAGCTGCAGCATCGGCGTCGACTGAAGTGGATAGTCATTTAGATTCTCTTTTTATACCAGAACTCTTTGAGAACAATGTTAATGTTTTTGATTATGTTAATGAGATGAATAACTTTGCTTACTTGTGTGATGTTTCTGATGATTTCATGGCGCATGATCATAAGCATGATGCATTCATTTTTGATATTAATTCAACTGGCACAACTGCATTTAATCTCGGAACTTTGGAAAATCCAAAGGAAATTTTGCTAGCATCAGACATAACTCCTGAAGAGAGAATAAAATTTGAGAGAATATTAAAAAAATATGAAAAAGTCTTTGCCTGGACCTATGAGGATATGCCGGGAATAGATCGAGGTGTTGCCGAACATGCCATCCCAACTTACCCAGAGTTTAAACCAGTCAAGCAAAAGCTTCGGCGGCTTAGGCCAGAATGGGCACAGAAAGTGAAAGAGGAGATCCATAAGCAGATTGAGGCTAAGTTCTTGATAGAGGTTCAATACCCAACATGGTTAGCTAATGTGGTTCCTGTAGCTAAGAAAGACGGTAAGGTTCGAGTATGCGTCGACTATCGAGACCTGAACAAAGCTTGCCCTAAAGATGATTTCCCACTGCCTCATATTGATGTGCTAGTAGATAGTGCTGCTGCTTGCATGATGTACAGCTTTGTGGATGGATACGCAGGGTACAATCAAATTCTTAACAAGATAGTGGACCGGATCAAGACAGCCTTTATCACCGAGTGGGGGACATATGCCTACCGGGTTATGCCTTTTGGGTTGAAGAATGCAGGAGCAACTTATCAGAGGATGGCGACCAAGGTTCTCAATGACTTAATCCACAAAGAAGTGGAGGTGTACGTCGATGACATGATGATTAAGTCAGCTACCAGAGAAGGCCATTTTGAGGCTTTAGAAAAGTTCTTTCAAAGGATTAGCAAGTATGATCTGCGACTCAATCCCAAGAAGTGCATTTTTGGAGTTACATCAGGAAAGTTGTTAGGCCATGTAGTAAGCCAGAGGGGAATCGAGGTAGATCCCGATAAAGTCAAAGCCATAAGAGAGATGCCAGTGCCCCAGAAGGAGAAGGACGTCAGAAGTTTCTTAGGAAAGCTTCAGTACATCAGCCGATTTATTGCCAAGCTAGCTACAGTATGTGAGCCTATTTTCAAGCTTCTTAGGAAGAATCAGCCGGTGCTATGGAACGATGACTGTCAACTGGCCTTTGACACCATTAAGGACTATCTGCTAAATCCTCCGGTGTTAAGACCACCACGCCATACCAAACCACTAATCCTGTACCTAGCTGTGGAAGATAACTCAGTGGGTGCTATGATGTCTCAGGAAGATGATTTTGGTATAGAGTTTGCCGTTTACTATCTTAGCAAGAAATTCTTGCCTTACGAAGCCAAATATGTGGAGGTAGAAAAGATTTGTTTAGCAGTTATCTGGGCTTCTAAGAAGTTGCGACACTACTTTCATTCCTTCAGGGTACAAACGGTTGCCAAACATAATCCGCTTAGATACCTCCAAGAAGCACCCTCTTTACTAGGGAAGATGGGAAGATGGTTACTGCTGTTGCAGGAATTTGACATCGAGTACATAACCAGGAAAACCATTAAGGGAAGAGCTGTAGCGGAGTTCTTAGCCGAGCACCCTATTGAGGGAGATCAGTTTGAATACAACTTCCCAGATGAAGATGTCACGGCCATAGCAGTACAAGGGTGGCAATTATTCTTTGATGGAGCAGTCAATAATAAGGGAGCAGGCGTAGGAGTTATTCTTACGACCCCAGATGGTGAAAGGCTACCATTGGCTAAGAAGTTGAGGTATAAGGCTACCAACAATGAAGCAGAATATGAAGCTTGCATCTTTGGATTGAAAGCATTGTTGGCTCTGGGGGCAAAGACCGCAGAAGTATTTGGGGATTCCTCCTTGGTAATTCATCAAATTAAAGGAGAGTGGTCAGTCAAGGAAGAAAGGCTGTTGCCTTATGTAAAGCACTTGAGAGCGTTGAGCAGCCAATTTGAGATTTGCACTTTTCACTTCATCCCCAGAGACGAAAATCAGTTAGCTGATGCTCTAGCAACTTTAGTGTCCATGTGGGACAACCCAACAGGAGTTGCGATGAAACCCGTGCTGATTTATAGTTCGGAAAGACCTTGCTTTGAAGCTGAACAGGTGATGGACATTGAGGCCATTGATGGAAATCCATGGTATTATGACATTCAGAATTATTTAGAGAGATCAGTCTTTCCAGAGGAAGCCACTGAGAAGGACCAAAAAATGATCAGGAAGTTATCCACTCAATTCATCAGTGTTAATGGCACTTTATACAAAAGGCAAGCTGATGGTATCCAGTTAAGATGTCTGGCAGAGAAAGAAGCTAAAAGAGTTATGGAAGAAGTTCATGCCGGGGTTTGTGGAGCTCACATGAATGGCTTAGCCTTAGCAAAGAAGATCATGCGCCAAGGGTTTTATTGGCTCACAATGGATACAGATTGTTCAAAATTTGTGAAGCAATGCCAGTTATGCCAACAGTACGCGAATTTGAGGCATGTGCCAGTTTCAGAGTTACATAACTTAACATCTCCATGGCCATTTGCAGCATGGGGAATAGACATCATAGGCGAAATCCATCCTACTGCTTCTAATGGGCATAGATTCATCATAGTTGCCATTGACTACTTCACTAAGTGGGTTGAGGCTGAATCTTTCAAGAAGGTTGATGCAAGGGATATGGCTAAATTCATCGAGCGGAATTTGATTTGCAGATATGGTCTCCCACATCACATTGTGTCTGATAATGGGGTACAATTCCTTGCAGAGACTAAACAGATGCTCCAGAAATATGGGATCAAACATCATAAGTCTTCTCCTTACCGTCCTCAAGCGAATGGTGCAGTTGAAGCGGCAAATAAGAATGTGAAGAGAATTTTAGCCAAGATGGTTCAGAACTACAAGGATTGGGCAGAAAAGTTACCCTTCGCACTTTGGGGATATAGAACAACAGTCAGAACCTCTACAGGGGCAACGCCATTCTCTCTGGTATATGGAACTGAAGCAGTCCTGCCGGTTGAAATTGAGCTGAAATCATTAAGGGTAGTAATGGAAGCTGAGATTCCTGAAGCAGAATGGGCACAACAACGTTTGTCACAGCTAAATCTGTTGGATGAAGACAGGTTACGAGCCTATTACCACAACCAAGTTTATCAGAAGAGGCTGGCTCGGTCGTTTGGCAAGAAAGTACGAAAGCACCCGTTGAAGGAGGGGGACTTGGTCTTTAAGATGATGAGGCCAGGAGTTCCAGACATACGAGGAAAATTCAGACCAACCTGGGAAGGACCTTTCATTTTGAAAAAGTTGCTAACAAAAGGAGCAGCGATTTTAGCAGACAGCGATGGGAATGAGTTCAAGGACCCGGTCAATGTCGATAGACTTAAAAGGTTCCATGGCTAAAGACCAAAAATAAAAAGAAGAGAATAAATGCCCCGCGGGTCGAAAACCGAAAAAAGGCGGCCTTGCTAAAATTGGGCGCCCTGTCAGGATGAAAACCGGAAAAAGGCATCCTGGGCAGAAATTAAGGGCCAAGAGAAAATATTTAATCGAGAAAACCCGAGAGGGCCGATTAATAACAGGAGTTTGAGGCTGACAAAATCCACTCCGAGATTAGGTGTAGTCATATGCTTTTGAATTCTTGTAAAATGAAAATCATGTATGATGAAATCATATAGAAATGTACACAATTTCGCAATGAATAAAAGAATACATTTTCATTGATCTTTCAGTTCTGTCTCAAAAAGAGTTATATCAATTTTTTCATCTAATGATTATCGCTCATCAAATATGTCCTATTTGCTCTTAACAGAAGCTTTGGTGATAACCTTCTCTAAAAAAAAAAAAAAAAAAAAAAAAAAAAAATAAAATAAAAAAAAAATAAAAATAAAAAAAAAAAGGCCGTTAGAGGTGAAAACCGTAACTGGCTCTCTAAGCAAAAGTTAGGCCAAAGGGCAGGGTGAAAACCTGGAAACAGGCAGTCTGCCCTACAAAAAAATAAAATAAACAAAAGCCGCTGGATTGGGTTGGGTCCATTCCAGGCAAAAGTTAGGCAAAGGGTTGTGTGAAAATCCCATAAGGGACGCATTTCCCGCAAAGAAAAGCTAGTGCGAAAATCCACAAGGGACGCACTACCTTTAAAACAATGACATTCAATGCCTGGAGCGATAAGGCGGCATTATTTCAAGATGATCTTTTGTCAGTCAGACAACACACAACACAGAACATGAAATAGAATCCCAAGTAAATGATCATTGACCAGGGGGCAAGGGATATACACCGGACGTCTCTTTCAGAAAGCTTGTCGACGATCCTCAGGATTCAGGGGGCACGATACAGCAAACAAGCTATAAGTTCAGCAAACTATGGATCACCTAGGGCGCGATCTATACATTTTTGCAAGCATTTGCATTCCATAACATGCACACGTGATTTCTTGTATATTCCTATGCATACAATCTTGCAGGAGAAATCGGCGGGGAACACCAACAAAATCCGAGTGACGACACCAGTCCAAACATCTAAAGGAGCACACTACTAAAATTCACAGCGGTTAGCACGATGGCGGCACAACCCACAAGAGGTTGGCACGACCACGGCACTACCAATTCACAGCGGTTAGCACGATGGCGGCACTACCCACAAGAGGTTAGCACGACCACGGCACTACCAACTCACAATGGTTAGCACGATGGCGGCACAACCCACAAGAGGTTGGCACGACCACGGCACTACCAATTCACAGCGGTTAGCACGATGGCGGCACTACCCACAAGAGGTTAGCACGACCACGGCACTACCAATTCACAGCGGTTAGCACGATGGCGGCACTACCCACAAGAGGTTAGCACGACCACGGCACTACCAATTCACAGCGGTTAGCACGATGGCGGCACTACCCACAAGAGATTAGCACGACCACGGCACTACCAATTCACAGCGGTTAGCACGATGGCGGCACTACCCACAAGAGGTTAGCATGACCACGGCATTACCAATTCACAGCGGTTAGCACGATGGCGGCACTACCCACAAGAGGTTAGCACGACCACGGCACTACCAACTCACAATGGTTAGCACGATGGCGGCACAACCCACAAGAGGTTGGCACGACCACGGCACTACCAATTCACAGCGGTTAGCACGATGGCGGCACTACCCACAAGAGGTTAGCACGACCACGGCACTACCAATTCACAGCGGTTAGCACGATGGCGGCACTACCCACAAGAGATTAGCACGACCACGGCACTACCAATTCACAGCGGTTAGCACGATGGCGGCACTACCCACAAGAGGTTAGCATGACCACGGCATTACCAATTCACAGCGGTTAGCACGATGGCGGCACTACCCACAAGAGGTTAGCATGACCACGGCATTACCAACTCACAATGGTTAGCACGATGGCGGCACTACCCACAAGAGGTTAGCACGACCACGGCATTACCAACTCACAATGTTTAGCACGATAGCGGCGCCACCCACAAGAGGTTAGCGCACCTATGGTATTACCAGCTACAACCAAAAGACAGCAGTGGCTATCATCATAACTCCATCAAGCAGGAAGATCGCTGCTTCAGGTACGCGTTTCTTTCCTTTTCCTGAATTTTGGCTCACCTAGGCACCCATGCACTAGTCTCCTCAAAATTGGGGGCAACTGTAGACACCGGGTCCCGAGTAGCCTTGATCAGGATTACCCGATGATGAAATTTAGCTATGCCGGCTTATAGGCAAAAAGATTGGAGCTCAGAAGTGATTTTCCTTGTCTTTTCGGTGAGTAAAAAGGGTATTTTAAAAATATTTTTTTAAATTATTTTGAAGAAGAAAAAGTGTGTTTTAGGTTGAGGGTATTTTATAAAAAAAAAAAAAAAAAAAAAAAAAAAAAAAAAAAAGGTGAAAAATGATGGAAAAATGTTGAAAATAAAATAGGGGAAAATAATCGCGACGAAAAGGCGACGGCCAAGGGCCGTCGCGAATTTCCGTGCGCTCCGCGCACGGAGCGCGCACTCCGCGCGTCCGACGCCCTAGGCGTCGGGCGCTCCGCGCGAGCGACGCACAGGGCGTCGCTCGCCTCGCGCACGTCGTGCGCGGAAACTCCGCGCAAATCGCGCGGAGACGTGCGCGAGGCGCGCGGAAATTCGCCGATTTCGCCCCCACTTCGCCATTTCGCCCACTTTTGGACCCCCACTCGATTTTCAACCGTTTTTGGACGGTTTTTGGTGGTTTTTGGGTAGTTTTTGATGATTAAAAACACTAGAAAAATTCAGAACAAAGGAAGAACGAACCAGGAACATTTTGGAGGAAAAAAACTGAATTTTGGAGCTTGGAGTTGAGAGAAAAAAATCCATCTTACACACTTGTTTCCAAGAGCTTTTCTTCAAGTTTTCAAGCTATTTCCTAAGGATTTTCACAAGAGAAGACAAGGAATTCAACACTTCTATCTTCAATTCTTCAAAACTGAATTTGAGGGTAATTATTCTTGGCTTTACTCATTAATTCTCTTGTTAATTTCATTTATTTTGGCTTCCAATTAACATATCAAACATGTAAATTCTCTTAGTCTCCATATTCTTCTTCTTATTTTTTTATCTTCAATTATTCATATAACAAATAAGTTTTTTTAAATTCTATTATCTTATTTTTCATGTCAAATTATTCTTTGTTCATGTAATTATGCATGTTTTAGGTTGTAAATACCTTTAGTTTCTTAATGCTATATCATGTTTATTATTATGCTTTCTTTTGCATGTATGAGTGTTATAGTCATTATTTTATGCTAGTTATGCATGTCAAGTGGAATTATTCTCATGTTACACATTTATTCATGTCTTAACTATAATAAAATTGATTGTCACTAATCTTCCATGTATGTTAATAACTATTATTAATAAGTTGCATATGCCATGATACTTCATCACCTTATGCATGTTAAATTGCATCTTAATCACTTTATGCATGTTAAATTGCATCATAATTATTTTTTTTAGGCATGTTATAGTATCTTATGCATGTTAAATTGCATCTTAATTATTCTATGCATGTTAAATTACATCATGATTATTTTATGCATATTATATTTTCATGGTACATATTATCTTTTTATGTCATATTATTTTGTTGGCTTAATCACTAACATGAATTTCTTTTGTTTTATTTTTGGTTGCACATCATTGTTTTTACTTTCAATTGAGTATCCATGCACATGAAGAAGGAGTTGCGGAGTTTGGTATTTTCTTTATACATTTTTAATTCCCATTTTATTTACATTGCCTTGTATATATTCATTAAATAAAATGTTTTCTTATGCGCACCAAAATAAAATCATTAAAATATTTTTTACTAAATCAATTTGGATCTTTTCATAATAAAGCGGGACCAATGTCCCAGTTTTCATCCCAAATAAGATCATCACATCCAGAATATTTTCTTTAATTGTGCATGCGGGGACCAAAGTCCTCATGATTAATAAATTCTCCGGTTTTATGAATGTTTGCACTTTTAAAAGGGAGTTGTATTCCGCTCCTTGTATTATTGTAATTCATTGCTTTACTTGCTAATTTATGGTTTTCCTAACATGAATAAATGCGCCTTAAATTAATTGCATTGTGTGGAGAGAGAGCGAATTAATGACAATTAAAATTCAATCATAAATTAATCGAGGTAGAAATAGATGAGAAATCCCGGACCCAGCTCTGGTCTTTGGGCTCAAGAGGTTAGAGGTTATCCTTCAAGATACTTCTTGAGTCACGAGGCTTTAGCGCTAATCCTAGGCCTCATGGCTCAATATGGATAAAAAGCGCAGTCTTAGGCTCTCCGAGGCGAGAGAAACTTTCCCAATGTTCTATTGGGTGGCGACTCCATGAAACCTCCGTGTTGCTCAACATAGACGCACTTGCGATTTATCGCAAGATGTCAACGGACCCGCAAATGCCCCGATCGCCCACGTGCGGGCGGTCCGAAAGGGCGGCGCTCGGGATCCGGCGCGCGTCACACATAGCCAATTACTCTTAGGAAAGTCTCTCAATTCAAGATTATTTTTTTGATTTCAGAACTTATGGACAGAATTTACTGATATTATTTATGCAAAAATACCTACTGACTTTCTTTCTATAATTCAAGAAGTACATGTGCAAAGTACGCGAGATTAATTTTTGATGAAATTGCAACCTGAATTTGAGAATCTTTCCTCAAACTTGATGAACCGTGACCCTTCTCCTTCATTGGATGTTTGCTTTGGAGAATTACTTCATGAAGAACAATGTCTTCTCACACAAGATACTTTCAAACCAAAGAATACTACCAATGTTGCTTTTGCTGCACAAGGAAGAGGGAAGGGCAGGGATATGAGCAAAATACAATGTTATAGTTGCAAAGAATATGGTCACATTGCTACCAACTGTGGAAAGAAGTTTTGCAATTATTGTAAACAGCAAGGACACATCATTAAGGAGTGCCCTACACATCCACAAAATCGCAAAATTAATGCTTTTCAAGCTGGGATAAATCATCCTACTTTAGCCAGCACTAACAACCAACATTTTACCCCACAAGTTCTTCTACATCAGCTGCTCCTGTTGTTCTCACTCCTGAAATGGTACAGCAAATGATTATTTCCGCTTTTTCAGCCTTGGGGCTACAAGGTAATAAAACTACACCTCAACTTTGGCTTATTGACTCTGCTACTTCAAATCACATGACCAACTCATCTAGTTTGCTTAAAAATGTTCGTGAGTATAGTGATTCATCAGAAATTCAGATCGTTAATGGTAGTAATTTACCTATTACTAAAGTTGGGGATATTACTCCAGCTTTCAGAAATGTTTTTGTATCACCAAAGCTATCTACTAGACTTATTTCAGTTGGTCAGTTGGTAGATAACAATTTGATGTGCATTTTTCTTCCCACGGTTGTCTTGTGTAAGATCATGTCTCGGGAACGATAATGGCATTCATTTTTCCATTCCACATGACTTGTCTTTTGCTTGTTCCACTATTGAAAGTAAAAGTGCAATGTGCCATAAACGCTTGGGACATCCAAACTCTCACATTTTATCTCATTTATCAAATTCTGGTCTGTTGGGGAATAAAATTTATCTTTCTAATGCTTCTTTTGATTGTTCTACATGTAAGCTAGGCAAGAGTAAAACACTTCCTTTTTCCTTTTATTGGTAGTCATGCAGCAAAGTGTTTTGATGTTATTCACAGTGATGTTTGGGGCCTCACACCTGTTATTTCTCATGCCCATTACAAGTATTTTGTGACGTTTATAGATGATTATAGTTAGTTTACTTGGGTATATTTTCTCCATTTCAAATCTGAGGTTTTTTCTATTTTCAAGACCTTTTTGGCTTATGTTGAAACTCAATTTTCTACATGTATTAAAGTCTTAAGATCTTATTCTGGTGGAGAATATGTCTCATGAATTTCATAATTTTTTGCATAAGAAGGGAGTTAGCTCACAATGACCATGCCCATATACGCCACAACAAAATGGGGTTGTTAAGCATAAAAACCGTCATCTTTTAGATGTAACTCGTACTTTGTTGATTGAATCTTCTATTCCATCTAAATATTGGGTTGAAGCCTTGTCTACTACTGTTTATTTAATTAATAGATTGCCATCTCAAGTGTTAAATCTAGACTCTCCATGTTGTCATCTTTATGGGCAATATCCTAGCTATCACAACTTACACACCTTTGGTTGTGTTTGTTTTGTACATCTACCTTCCAATGAACGTCATAAAATTTATGTCCAATCTACTAAATGTACTTTTATGGGTTATAGTACTTCACAAAAAGGTTTTTTTTTTTATTATGACCCCAGTTCTAACAAATTCGTGTATCTAGAAATGTTGTCTTTTTTTAGAATCAGTATCTCTTTCCTACTCATGTTGAGTCTCCACATGTTGCTTCTATTCTTCCCACTTATGAGGAGTTGTAATCTTTTAAAAAGTTCAAACCTAAAATTGTGTATCAGCATCGTCAACCAACTTTGCCCCCACCCGAGACCGATCCACCACTTGAGACTGCTTATGATCCTGTCTCTAAGATTTCTTTTGAAGCTGTTCCTGTAGAGTCTATCATTTGTCACTCTACTAGAGTGTCTCATCCTCCTAAATGGTATGGTTATTCATTTACTTTGAGCAATATTTCGATTCTGACATGTTACTCACAAGCTTCCAAGCATAAGTGTTGGCAGAAAGCGATGCAGGAAGAACTTTAAGCTCTTCATGAAAATCACACATGGGATATTGTGCCTTGTCCTCCATCCGTGAGGCCCATTAGATGTAAATGGGTTTATTCAATTAAGCTTCATTCAGATGAAACTCTAGATCGATATAAAGCTCACTTGGTTGCTTTCGGAAATAGACAAAAGTATGGAGTTAACTATGAGGAGACCTTTGCTCCTATAGCAAAAATGACCATAGTGTGAACTATTATTGCTATTGTTGCTTCACAAGGCTGGCCTCTTCATCAAATGAATGTCAAAAATGCTTTTCTCCCTGATGATCCCAAAGAAGATATCTATATGGCACCTCTACCGGGCTTGTTCTCCTCAACTATATATGATGTGTGTAAATTAAATAAGTCTTTGTATGGCTTAAAACAAGCTCCTAGAGCTTGGTTTGAAAAATTTCGGTCCACTTTGCTTCAGTTCTCTTTTGTGCGAAGTAAGTATGCCTCTTCTTTATTTCTTCGTAAAACATCCACTGGCTCTGTTCTTCTTCTTGTCTATATAGATGACATTATTATCACAGGAACTGATTCTTTATTGATTGCAAGTCTCGAGCAACATCTTAAGGATTCTTTTCATATGAAAGATCTTACGTCTCTTACATACTTTTTAGGATTGGAGGTTCAAACTCATTCTCCGGGTATATTCTTACACCAACACAAATATACTCAAGATTTGATTACTTTAGCTAGTCTTCAAGAATCTTACTCTGTTGATACTCCATTGGAATAAAATGTCAAGTATCGTCATGATAAAGGAGATCTTCTTCCTGATCCAACTCTATTTCAGCAATTGGTTGGGAGCTTGAACTATCTTACTATTACACAGCATGATATCTCCTTTGTGGTTTAATAAGTCGGTTAATTCAGGCAAGCTCCACGACATTTAAACCTAGTAGCTGTGCGTCGTATCTATAGTATCTCTTAGGGTCAACTAATCGTGGATTATTCTTTCCAACTAGTTCTTCTATTCGTCTTGTTCTTTCAGTGATGCAGATTACACGAGATGTCCTGACACACGCCGCTCTGTTACAGGTTAGTGTATGTTTCTTAGAGATTCTTTGGTATCTTAGAAGAACAAGAAATAAGATCGTTATCAAAATCTTCAACTGAGTCTGAATATCATGCCATGTCAGCTGCTTACTTAGAAATTACTTGGCTTCATGGGCTTCTTGCAGAAATTAGATTCCCTCAATCCAATTCTACTCTTCTCCACGCTGACAACACAAGTGCTATTCGGATTACTACCAATCCCATTTTTCATGAACGTACTAAACATACCGAGGTAGATTATCATTCTATACGAGAAGCTGCAGATTCTAGAGTCATCTATTTTTTGCATGTTTCTAGTGACCTTCAAATAGCTGATGTTCTTATAAAATCCATGACTCAACAAAGACATTAGTTTCTCATTGGCAAATTGATGCTTCTTGATCGACCAGCATCAATTTGAGGGGGGATGTTAGCATGGTGAACAGCTCATTAAAGGAAATAGAGGAGCTAATACTTTCTTTCCTTATACATTTTAGGAATGTAATAGCTGCATATATTTTATGTAATTATGGTGTATATATTTAGAATAATTTGACAGCAGATTTTTAGGGATATACACGATAGAAATTTCTATTTAATGAAAGAGACCCTCAATTGGAGAGGCATTCAGCCAAATTGACACCTATCACCACGTGATCGATTGATGTAAAGAACGGAGTAATCTCGGTTCAGGAACTGAAACATTTCCATAATGAGCACGCTTGATAAAGCGGTAGCCGATTAATACGCTGACGATCATTCAATGGTCGGATATGAGGGAACGAACCCCGGATTCAAAATTCAAAATATGACCACTCAATTGATAGGAGCATTTTAGCATTACTCATGTGTTTTGAGCAGGTCCTTTAGGGTGGTGGGACAAGTGATAATGTCCATTATTAAATCAGGCTCGGTCTAGAGCTCGAAATAGGCCCGTGACTAATTTAAGGGGCTCGGCGAGTGACATTCAAACGCCCTAAGAGCTAAGAGAATTGACGGCGCAAGACGTCCGCTTGGACTAACAAGGGGATGCCCCGTGTCAGCTCACTGGTGTACGCCTCAAGACTCAGATCTTCGTCTGACCCTTATCATGTCGCCGTCTGCCTGTTTTGACATTTGAGCATACCTATTCACAACACTTGAGTGGGTCTTCACATCTCTTATAAATACCCTAGACCACTGTACATCCAGGTAACACAAGTTTTTTGAGACATTATTTCACTACTTTCTTTCTCTAAAACACTACTGACTTAAACTTCAGAGTGTTAATGTCTGGTCCGATGGAGCACACTCTCTCGCGGGAACAGAGTAACGCTAATCCAATCGACTTTATTTTTAAGCCATAGTAGCCTCTCTTTGTCTTCTGATTTTCGAGAATCTATCAATTCCATAAAATTTGTTTATAACATTTGTTTCTAAGAAAACTTGTAATTTTTTTTATTTTTTATTTTGTTTATAATTGTGGAATGAGTTTTCAATGGAGAAAATGTTAATTTTGGGATGTAATATCTCTTACTGTATTTGAATTTTATGTTGGATTTTATTAATTAGTGGCCCACGTGTGTATATGTATTATTAATTGTATATATATTTATTTGACATTAAATATATTAAGTTTAATAATATTAAATACTAAAATCCTATTAGTTAAGGGAGATATTTATTAACTGCACATTGATGAAATGTCAGTTAAGAAAATGAATTAAAAAATAAACTAGTCCTCTCTCTAACCAGTTAACGATATAACCAAACTCTCCATTAGAAAAGTTTTCTGCCAAAATCTAAAAGGGTTAAAGAGGGAGAAACATAGTTTTCAGAAAAGATTTATCGTGATTAACTGTTTTTCATTAAGATTTCATCATGAATCAAGGTATGTGTTATTTTCCCTATTTTATATGTATTGTGAAAATAATAAAATTTTGTCATTTTGGGAATTAGGGTTTATGCATAATTGATTTGCATAAATTAAGAACTTTCTAAGATTTTGGTATCAGAGCTTGATTTCGGAATTTCTCTCTTTTGATCCCGTTTATGTTCTTGTTATTTATGTTGATCTATATTTTCTTGATAATGAATTAAGAAATAATGGAAAACCCTTAAAATTGTTTGTCGATTGAAAATAAAAGTTTATCCGCTCACGTCTTCAACGAGTTGCATATTTGGATGAAAATCCAATTTCAATTACTTGAGAGTTTGATTAATATCTTGATTGTTAATGCATGGTACTGTTGATGCAAATTTTACAGTGCAGAATTTTGTATTTTTTTTTTATGATGGCCTATTTTTGCTTTTCACTATTGTGACGTGTGTCGAATCTCGGGGGCCCCAATCACCCACTTTTAGGGTATTCAAGAGAAATTCATGGAACTTACAAAAGATTTCAAGGGCGTCTATTTTGGGCAACAAGGAGGTATTTTGGAATCGCCACCCAATAAAACATTGGGAAAGGTCGTCTAGCCTCACTGAGCTTAAGACAGCGCATGTGTGTCTATTTTGAGCAATCAGAGATATTTTAGAATTCTCCTTCCAATAGAACATCGGAAAGATTCATCTAATCTCGTGAAATCTAAGACGATGCATATACGTCTATTTTGGGCAAGATATAGATATTTTGGAATTCTCTTTCCAATAGAACATTGGAAATGTTCATCTAATCTCGTGCAACCTAAGATAATATAACTTGAACCTATTTTGGGCAACAAGAGATATTTTAGAATTTTCTTTCTAATAGAACATTGGAAAGATTCATCTAACCTTGTTAAACCTAAGACCAGAGAGAGTTCGGGACTTCCCATTTATTCATACCTTGGTTAAAGTTATGATTGAGTTTTGAATTTAAACTTTCATTCCATTTTCTCATTCAGTTCAATGCAATAATTAAAGTTCAGATCAATCACGCAATGAAAACGGTAAATAAAGTAACATTAAAATAAAGTAAATTAAAGCACATTAATTTACAATAAAACTAGGGGCAGAATAAAATCGCCAATGTAAATGGAACGTAAATCATACATAAAATGAAACATTTATTAAAAATGAGGACATTGGCCCTCGCATGCATACTTATGGAAAATAATTTTAAAATGACAATTTTATTTGGAGGGAAAACTAAGATATTGGTTTTATTTTATTAGGAAAACCCAATTTATTGATAAAAATACTTTTGTGATTTTTAATTTAAACGTGCATAAAACAAATAGTCTTATTATCAAAATTACATGATGAAATAAATAAAAAGCCAAATAAAGAAAATAATACAAATAATAAAAAATAATAAGTCAGAACGAAACAAGTCTCTTGGATCTCTCCATTCGCTCGCGGGAATGCCCAAACAAGGATGACAGATAGTGGAATCAAAAACAAACACGAATAAAATTGAAGTTAGTAATTAAATTAAGAAAATCTATTAAACACATAAAATAATAGATTAAAATAAATAAAAAAATGTATTATGAATGACAAATAAATTAAATGATATGATGAAGCAAATAAAATAACATATTAATAGATTAATACATAAAAACATGGATAATAATAATAATAATAATAATAATAATAATAATAATAATAATAATAATAATAATAATAATAATAATAATAAAAAGAATGAATAATCAAATAAATAAAAAAGAACAAAGAAAAATGTAAAAAACGTTAAACCTATATCTAAGATTACATAAAATAAATAAATGAATAATAAATCTAAAAATTTGCATGATGACTAATTAAATATAAATAAAAAAATAAATAAAAGAAAATAAAAGAAATGATCGAGTCTAAAATATTTACCCTCAAAATTCGAATTTGATGGAGGGAAAATATGATTGATTTCCTTGCTTAGATCTGCAAAATTAGAATTAAAAATAATAAAAATTGAAATTTTATTCCATGAAAAAAAATTTTGCTTAAAAAGAAATAATGAAAGAAAATACAAATTCTCAAAAACAAAGAATTAATTTTTTTTTCCTTAGAACGATTATTGATTAAAGAAAAATAAATAATTCTTAAGAACAAAAAATTATTTTTTTTGTCTCAAGAAAAAAATTATTGATTAAAAAAGGTAAAAAAAAATCTCAAGAACAAAAAATTATTTGTTTTTGTCTCAAGAAAAATTATTGATTAAAAATTGAACTTTTTAATCTTAAAAAAATTATTTGGAGAAGAAAACCCAAAAAATGGTGTAGAAAGAATTCTCTTGAAAAAGAAAAAGGAAATTTTTTAACCCAAAAGAATTCCCCCCTTTTCTCTTTCATTATTTTTCTATTTATATGAAAAAAATAGAAAACCTAATTAATTAAGGAAAAAATCGTTAATTAAATCAAAATATTCCTTATCTATATTTTAAAAATGTAAAAAATCATGAAAATCCTTAAAAAATTGAATAAAAAATCAATTTTGGGGAAAAATCTTTAAAAAATGCATTTTCGAGGAAAATCGACGGATCTGGGCGATTTGGGGCGAGCGACGGGCGCGCACTGTGCGCGGCGCACAAGGGACTCGCGTTTCGCACTGCGCCTAGGCGGCCGACGGCCGAATTTTTTTTTTTAATTTTTAATTTTTTTAAGACAAATTTGACTAAAATACTATAAATCCAAACCCCCTTTTTTATTTTGTTTTTTTATTTTTTAAATTTTTTTGGTTCTAAAAAGCAATGTTGACAAGAAAATCATCACTTCCAACCTTTTTGCCTGTGAACGGGTATTAATTCAATCATTGGGTAACTCTGATCTGAACTGCCTCAGGACCCGGTGTCTACAGTTGCCCCCAATTTTGGGGAAACTAGTGCACTAGTGCTTAGGTGAGCCAAAATTCAGAGAAAAAGAAAGGAGCGCGTACTTAAGGCTGCCGCCTTCCTGCTGTGTTGATAGAGTTGTGGCGGGTTTGATTAACATCGGCTTGTTAACGTGTTAAGCTATGCTCTTGGTGGCTAATTAACGTTGCCTTTTTGACGTATTGCATTCCCATTGAGCTGATGTCGGATGGACGCCCTTTGAAGGGCGATTGGTTGGTCCCTAAAGAAACGGTTGCCCCCTTGAGGATTTTCGCTAATTTGTAGATTAGTACTCCTAAGAGGTCTTTGGATGTTTTGCCTCTTAAGAGGACTTTAGAGATTTGCCTCTTTAAAAGGTTTTGGAGATTTGCCTCTTAAGAGGACTTGGAGACTTGCCTCTTAAAAGGACTTGGGAATTTGCCTCTTCAAAGGACTCAGGAATTGCCTCTTAAGAGGTCTTTGGGAATTGCCTCTTAAGAGGTCTTGGACATTTACCTCTTAAAAAGACTTGGAGACTTGCCTCTTAAGAGGTCTTGGAGACTTGCCTCTTAAGAGGACTTGGGAATTGCCTCTTAAGAGGTCTTTGGGAATTGTCTCTTAAGAGGTCTTGGAGATTTGCTTCTTAAGATGACTTGGAGACTTGCCTCTTAAGAGGACTTGGAGACTTGCCTCTTAAGAGGACTTGGGAATTTTCCTCTTAAGAGGACTCGGGAATTGCCTCTTAAGAGGTCTTGGAGACTTGCCTCTTAAGAGGACTTGGGAATTACCTCTTAAGAGATCTTTGGGAATTGCCTCTTAAAAGGTCTTGGGAATTTGTCCCTTAAGAGGACTCTGAGATTTTCCTCTTAAGAAGTATTTGGGAATTGCCTCTTAAGAGGTCTTGGAGATTTGCCTCTTAAGAGGACTTGGAGACTTGCCTCTTAACAGGACTTGGGAATTTGCTTCTTAAGAGGACTCTGAGATTTGCCTCTTAAGAGGGGAGATTTGCCTCTTAAGAGGGCTTAAAGACTTGCCTCTTAAGAGAACTTGGGGATTTGCCTCTTAAGATGACTCTGAGATTTGCCTCTTAAGAGGTCTTTGGGAATTGCCTCTTAATTGGTCTTGGAGATTTGCCTCTTAAGAGGACTCGAAGACTTACCTCTTAAGAGGACTTGGGAATTTGCCTCTTAAGAGGACTCTGAGATTTTCCTCTTAAGAGGTCTTTGGGAATCACCTCTTAAGAGGTCTTGGAGATTTGCCTCTTAAGAGGATTTAGAGACTTGCCTCTTAAGAGGACTCAGGAATTTGCCTCTTAAGAGGAATCTAAGATTTGCCTCTTAAGAAGTATTTGGGAATTGCCTCTTAAGAGGTCTTGGAGATTTGCCTCTTAAGAGAACTTGGAGACTTGCCACTTAAGAGGACTTAGAGACTTGGAGATTTGACTGTGTAGACTCTATCTTAACCTAGTTGTCCAGCATGGGTGAGTGCTAATGTTGAGCCGAAGCTGTCCCTGGCCAGCTTTTGCGTGTGTGGCCTTTTCCTGCAAAGCTGTGTGCACAGGAATATATATAAGAGATTGTGTGTGTATGTGTAAAAAGTTATATGCAAATGTTTGCAAAAGAATTTAATGACGTGAAATGCATGCAAAAATTGATAGACCAAGTCCTGGTTAAGGGTCCGTTAAGGGTATGGCTTGGCCGATCACATTGTTTGATGCCCCCAAAGAGTGTCATCTTGGCTTAAGGATTGTGACCCATAATCTCGTCAAAGAGAATTGTCTGGTGTGCATCTTTGCCCCCCTAGTCAATGAGCATGTGCCTTTTGTTATGGGTTGTATAGCATTTTGCCCCCAAGACTCCGATTTGTGTCTTGCATTCTGCACTATTTGTCTAAAGGGAGACTATTTGCGTCGCATTATCGCTCCATGTACTGGTAGTCATTTATTAAAGGTAGTGCGTCCTTTCTGAATTTTCACACTAGCTTTTCTTTGAGGGAAATGCGTCCCTTTGGGGATTTTCACATAACCCTGTGCCTAACTTTTGCCTGAAATGGACCTAATCCACTCCAGCAGCTTTTATTCCTTTTTTTATTATTTTTTTGTTTTTTTTTGGAAGGACAGACTGCCTGTTTTCAGGTTTTCATCCTGCCATTTAACCTAACTTTTGCTAGAGAGCTAGTTACGGTTTTCATCTCTAACGTTCTCTCTTTTTTTTTCTCTTTTTTTTAAAGGGTATGGCTGTATGGATTTCGACTTTCCTCATGAAGGTGTTATATGACTAGCTCAAAGACGTTAACAAGATAAGTCAGCTGAAACATCAGGATGATGATAGCAATGGTAACCGTATGGGAAAAGAGAAATAATGTGCTTCTTTTTATGCTGGAACTTAAACAATTTTGGGTATGAGAGATAAAGTGCTCTGTTTATATTAATATATTATGGCATAAATGAGTATATTCCAGTCCGATTTCATCACACATGATCATCATTTGACATTAATCTAAAAAATACCAAAAAAAAACCCTATCAAATCTCAAGATGGATCCCGAAAATATTAAGCTCCTGTTATCAATCAGCTCTCTAGAGTTTTCATGATTGAACATTTTCTCTTTGCCCCTAATTTTTGCCCAAGATGCCTTTTTGGTTTTCACCTTGACAGCCCGCCCAATTTTAGCAAGGTCGCCTTTTTTCGGTTTTCAACCCGCGAGGCATTTATTCCTTTTTTTCTTTAGCCTTTGCCATGGAACCTCCATGAGTTTGTCGGCGCCTATTGGTCTCTTTGAACTTACGTCCATCCTCATTAGCCAGGAAGGTTGCTTCTTCTAATAGTGCCTCTTTTTTAGCACCAAAGGCTTCATCTTGATCCTTGTGCAAACTAGTTGAAATGGTGAGTTCTCCGTCTGAAACTCGAATATGAAATCCTGCATATTAATTTTGTCGGCTTTAGTGGCTCAATTTTTGAAGTAGCCTTTAATGGTTGAGATTGAGTTATATGTTAACTTCAGATGGTTTAGGACAAAACTATTTTTTTTTTTTTTTGTAAAGGTAAAGGTAATGAGCTCTCCTTCTAAGTTTAGCTATAAGTATTCATGCCTTACTCACTTTAGTCCCAGATGATTGAAGGTCAATCTTGATTGGCTTTGTAGTAAATCTCTCAAATGGTTGGAAGGGAAGGAATTCTAAGACTTGGTTCTAATGAGCTATTTCTTGTGAAGGCCCAGAGTTTCATTTGTCTTAACCCTTTAATCAACGGATTTTGACTTCGTTGGGCCACATTGTATGCATCCTAGACTTTGAGGAAGCAAAGGAATAGTTTTTGGATTTTTGCTCGTTGAAATGTTGGCATATTAAAGCAGCATCGTCCCAACAATACCCTTGTCAATTTTTAGCATGTCATTCCAGGTCCATGCAAAGGCCTTTACTTTCGTTTTTTCCTTTTTTTTTATTATCATCTCTCGGAATTTTCTTCTCTTCAGGAGTGATATCAGATGCCAACGGGATCTCGAGATTGAATGAGGTAGTATTTATTAAATTAATATCAAATGTAAATGACCTGTGGTTGTGATCATGCATAGTGAAATCATGAGGGACATAAACAAAAAGTCATTAATACAATTAACGTAAATAGAGCTGTATACATGAAAATTGAAAAGTTCAAAAATAAAATAAAATACATCTACTAGAAAGTCTTCTCTCCTACTTCTTGCCGTGCGATAACCACCTTCTAGGACTTTTTATTAGTGCCTTGAAATCCCTTTACGCCTTCTCCTTTCGATTCTCTAGATCATTAATCTGTTTGCTGTCAATAAGGTCATGAATTTGGTTTCTTAGAGTCCGACATTCATCAGTCTCATGCCCTGTATGCTAATGGTAGGCACAGTACTGATCCGCTTGGTGATCGGAACGTCCCTAACTTCTGGAAGATTTGGCAGCCATCGGCTGTAACTTACCTTCTTTCATTAGCCTTTTAAGTACATAGAATAATGATCTGCCTAGGTTAGAATAATGCCTTTGGTTTATTCTGGTAACCGCTACCTCTACTGTGTTCCCAGTTTGATTTCCATTATTGGGCCCTGTTGACCTGCTTGCCCCCTGATTATCGTAATTTCTCCGGGTATAATTGTCATTGCTGGCCTTTCTTGCCAGGTATTCTCCCTCATCTTCTACAGCTATATCTTTCAGGGAGTCGCAGTCCTTTAGCCCCTTCATCTCTAGAGCCTCTCTCAAGTATGGGCTAGCATTTCTGATGAATAATCTGATTTGGCCCGGAGTGTCCGATTTCCTTTTTATCTCAATCACCTAGTTCCTCCATCGGGTTAAGTATTCATGGAATGATTCTCCTGGTTTCTACTGTAGCAACTCTAGATCTTTCAGAGTCACCTCCATCCGTATGCTGCAGTTGTACTGGCTGAGGGACTCCTCTATCAGCAGATCCCAGTCTTATTTTGTTCTTCGATCCAGTCCATGATACCAGTCCACCGCAGGACCTATCAAATTCAAACAGAAGTACTCTATCTTCTGCCTCTTCGTCAGCATTGTACCCTTCATCACCAGCGAGTACTGCTCGATATGCCATCAAACTTGAGAACATCAAGCATTTTAAAATTTTGAGGGATTAGATCTTCTCCCTCCAGCTCTTTATCCTCGAGATTCATCCCCTTTTCCATCATCAGCATTCGAAAGATCACCTCGAACTTCTCCTCTATCTTCTTCCATATGGCTTCTTCTATCTGAGGTGCCTTCCCTCTCACCCCAGTGGGTTCCTCATACTCATCCTCTACATACATCTTGTAGACACTGGGTCTCGACTCAACTTTAATCAGGATTACCTAATGATAAAATTAAATGTGCCTATTTATAGACAAAAATGAAAGTTGGAAGTGATGGTTTCCTTGCCAAATTAATTTATTAAAAATAAATAAAAATGTGTTTTAAAAATATTTTAAAAAATTATTTTAAGATAAAAAAAAAGTGAGCTTTTAAATTATAGTGTTTTAACAAAAAACAAATCGCAAGAGTCAGCGTGCTGCAGCGCGGGGGGCGCACGCTTGCATCCCCCACAGCGCGAGCGACGCGCTGGGCATTGCTCGCCCCTGCGCGTGCCCGACAGCCCCCAGTCCGTTTTTTCGCCCAATTTTGTGTTTTTCTTTGATTTGTTTTTTAGAATTTAATTTTTTAAACCTTTTATCTTCCAACCCTTCAAATTCTTCAGTTTTTTTTTGTTATTATGGGCATTAAATTGATCTAATTTAATTCATTAAAAATCTGATTTATTAGGTTTTATTTGGCTGTATAAAATGGATTTTTTTGGTAAAATTTAGGGGGGATTTTTCTTAAAAAAAATATATTTCCTCTCATCTTCTTCTTTTTTTCCTTCTTCTTCAAGAACAAAATTCCCCAAATATTTTGAATTTTTCTTAAATCAATTATTGAGACAAATAAATTAATTATTTGTTTTTGAGAATTTTTTTATTTATTTTTTACAATTTTTTTCTTAAGACAAATAAATTAATTATTTGTTCTTAGGATAAAATTTTACTATATATTTTATTTTTATAAATCAAGATAAGAAAATTGATCATCTACCATTATTCATCACATCAAATTTTGAGAGTAAGCATTCTTGGCTCAATTTTTAATTTAATATTTAATTTAATTTTTGTTTACAATTAATTAGTCATCATCTAGATTTTTAATTTTTTGTTGCTTTTTAATTTGTTTATGAAATTTAGTTATGTGATTTGATGTTTTTAGTATATTTTATTTTATTCTCGCATGTTTATTTGATTGTTCTTCTTTGTTGTTGTTGTTGTTATTATTATTATTATTATTATTATTATTATTATTATTTCTTATTTCTTATGTTCTTATTTAATTGTTCATATTATTATTATCATTATTTTTATTTTTATGTTCTTATTTGATTGTTTATTATTATTATTATTATTATTATTATTATTATTATTATTATTATTATTATTATTGTTTAACATACTTTAACATGTTATGTTTATTTTATTTCTTTTCATTTTTGCTTGCTTGATTGTTCATTTTTTTTTATTGTTCATTGTTATTATTATTTGTTATTGCTATCATTATTATTATCATTATTATTATCATTTATGCTTTTTATGCATGTTGAATTTTATTCTTGTTATTATCTATGCTTTGTATGCATGTTGAATTTTATTTTTATTATCATTTATACTTTTTATGCATGTTGAATTTTATTCTTGTTATCATTTATGTTTTGTATGCATGTTGAATTTCATTTTTATTATTATTTATGTTTTCATGAATGATGAGTTTTATTCTTGTTATCATTTGTGTTTTTTTATGCATGTTGAATTATTAATATGTTAAGTTACTTATTTTATTTTGTCATTTGATTGATTTGTCATACATGAGATATTTTTATTTTATTTATTTTAATTCATTTTTACATGTTACATGTTTAAATTCATTTTTTATTACTAACATTATTTTTATTTTTTTTATTTCAGTACTTATTTTTCATGTGTGAGTTTTTCAATGACAAGTGGGAGCCCATTAAAGTGTGAAAACACCATTTTGGTGGAATTTATGTTTTTAATATTTTTAGTATTTTTAGTATTATTATTATTTTTACTTTTATTTATTTTTTATTATGTAATTTGTAATAAATTTATTTTTTATTGCACGTTACTTAAAAAATCACAAAAAAAAAAGTTTATATTAATAATTTGGGATTTTGTTAATAAAATGGGACCAATGTCCTAATTTCAACCAATAAAAACTCACTTTAAATAGGAAGAGTTAAATTTCCTCAAAATGGGATCACACATCCCAATTTTTCCAAGTATGCCAAAAATGACTCTTCGATTTTCTAAAATAAACATGAAGGAACCAATGTTCCTATTTTAAATAATATCCCGATTTATGAATGTTTATTTTATTCATTTGGTTTATTTATTAATTTATTTATGTTTTGCTTGATTTTATTTTGGGGGAATGTATTTTTTGTCCCGAATTTTAATACCTTTTTTATTTTGAGGGATTGTATTTTGTCCCAATTTTTTTTTATCTTTTTTTAGTTTGCTTTATTATTTTATTGCTTTGTTTATTGATCGATTTGCGCTATTGATTGATTTGTGCTTTTATTTTTTAACGATCGTATGAGAAGAGAGATAGAAATTTAGAATTAAAAACCCATTTATAATTAACCAAGGCATTAATAAGAGTAAAGTTTCGAATCTTTCTTTGGTTTAGACCCCTGAGGTTAGACGAACTTTTTCAATTTCTTGTAAATTGGGTGGCGACTCCAAAATACCTCAAAGGTGCCTAAAGGTTTCATGGGATTAGATGATCTTTTCAGTGTTTTATTGGAAAGAGGTGTCCAAAATATCTCATAATTGCCCAAGATCAAAAGACACAAACCCTCTCGGGCCCTAAAAGCGGGTTCCCGGGAATCAATCGGGTCCGGCGCGCGTCACACTCCTCTTCCAGCTTATGGCCCCTCCTCTTCTTTGGCCTAAGAAAGTAGTGGCTCTGAGATGCACTGGTGGTGGATGTACTTCCTCAAGAGGGTCTTCTCTAGCTGCCTCACATTCATTTTAACCTATAGGGGAGTAACCGGGGTTTGGTCCAGTGATCGGAGCCTTTGCTATCGTTAAATTGCCCATCATGGCCATCATTCTGTTCTCAAATTCCTCGAACCTTTTACCTGCTTCTTCAGCAGTCAGTGCACGGGTTGCGTCAGATTCTCCTGGTAAATTGGCCATTTTTAAAAATTATTCTGACTGCTTGTTAATTGCACTTGATTTGGTTCTGGTTGCTCAAACAAAATCCTCTGATAAGGCAGCCGTCAGAACCCCTAAACTAACTAGACAAATGGTCTATGATGGCTGAAAAAAAATTAAGGAGTTAGAATGATGCATGAATAACATGTAATGTATGATTGTGCTATGCAAATGGTCCTCGATGACTGAAAGAGATTACAATGATACATGTGATGCATGTAAAAAATTATGCACAGAATGATATGTACATGTGAAAAAAATAATATGAACACAAGAGAATGTACACACACGAAATGAAATGTACATTTTTTTTAACATATTCATGAGTATGTTGTCCAACATCCACAACCACATGCAAGCAAGATAGATCCTTCCAACCTTATTACTCCCACACACGAGATCGTGCAGTCTTTTTCCTAGGTGGACTTAATCCATGGGTTAATGGGGAATCCAATGGATGCGTATGGTGCACAGAAAAAAAATTGGTAGCATGACATCTCTAATATGCATATGTATGGCTTTTGACCATTGTGTATTTAGGTAGTCCAAATAAATCAATATGGGCCTATCAGGGCATGAAGGCCTTTGATTAGGTGACCAACCAATCTATCTAGGTTTGTCCAATACATAATGATCCATACAACAAACATAGTATTATGGTTCATATCACCTAGGGGAAGTATCTACTTTCATTACATGAGCTTTGGCCAGGGTGATGATACTTTAGGTCTACCCAAGCATGGTTCCTGCCAACGGGTCTAGCTCATCACGAGCATAATGACTAATCGGGTTTCTATTTAATATACCATGAAGGTACGAGACTTGGACTGGTGATTATCCTTAACACTTTCCTACATTGAGTGAACATAGGGTCGTGCTTCAGGAATGCACCGGGGCTGATAGAGGGTGGAAACTAGCATAGATCTAAGGCTCTAGTGATATGCAATGCAATTTGAAAAGGGACAAAATTTTAAATTAAAACTCAATTATATATTTTAACCATGGTACTTTCAAAACAAAGTCTCATTTAAGTCCCCAATGGAGTCACCACTGTGACGTGCGC
Organism: Excoecaria cochinchinensis; assembly: GCA_947683425.1. Taxonomy (NCBI): domain Eukaryota; kingdom Viridiplantae; phylum Streptophyta; class Magnoliopsida; order Malpighiales; family Euphorbiaceae; genus Excoecaria; species Excoecaria cochinchinensis. Next base: position 12,331,839 of record CANTUQ010000127.1, on the reverse strand, counting down.
CGAACCCTAGGGGCCCCGATCACCCGCTTTTAGGGTATTCGAGAGAGGTTCATGAAACTTGCAAAAAACTATAGGGGCATCTATTTTGGGCAACAAGGAGGTGTTTTGGAATCGCCGCCCAATAAAATATTGGAAAAGGTCATCTAGTCTCACTGAGCCTAAGATAACGCATGTGTATCTATTTTGGGCAATCAGAGATATTTTGGAATCCTTATTCCAATAGAACATTGAAAAGATTCATCTAATCTTGTGAAACGTAAGACGATGTATATACGTCTATTTTGGGCAAGTTAGAGATATTTTGGAATTTTCTTTCCAATAAAACATTAGAAAGGTTACATCTAATCTCGTGGAGCCTAAGACAATGCAACTTGAACCCATTTTGGGCAACTTGAATCTATTTTTTGGAATTTTCCTTCCCAATAGAACATTGAAAAGGTTCATCTAACCTCGTTGAACCTCAAACCAAAGAGAGTTCGGGAATTCCCATTTATTCATACCTTAGTTAAAGTTATGATTGAGTTTTGAATTTAAACTTTCATTCAATTTTCTCATTCAATTTAATGCAATAATTAAAATTCAGATCAATCACGCAATGAAAGCGGTAAATAAAGTAATATTAAAATAAAGTAAATTAAAGCACATTAATTTACAATAAAACTAGGGCGGAATACAACCCCCAATGTAAATGAAACGTAAATCATACATAAAACGAGGTATTTATTAAGTATAAGGACATTGGTCTTCGTATGCATACTTACAGAAAAAAAAAATTAAAGTGACAATTTTATTTGGTGGAAAAATTAGGACATTGGTCTTATTTTATTAGAAAAACCCAATTTATTGATAAAAATACTTTTATGATTTTTAATTTAAACTTGCATAAAACAAATAATCTTATTATCAAAATTACATGACAAAATAATTAAAAAGCCAAATAAAAAAATAATACAAATAATAAAAAATAATAAGTCAGACCCAAATAAGTCTCCTGAATCTCCCCATTCGCTCGTGGGAATGCCCAAACAAGAAAGACAGATATTGAAATCCAAAACAAATACGAATAAAATTAAAGTTAGTAATTAAATAAAGAAAATCAATTAAACACATAAAATAATATATTAAAATAAATAAATAAATAAATGCATTATAAATGACAAATAAATTAAATGATATGATGAAGCAAATAAAATAACATATTAATAGATTAATACATAAAAATATGAAAAATAACAATAATAATAATAAATAATAAATAATAATAATAATAATAATAATAATAATAATAATAATAATAATAATAATAATAAAAAAGAATGAATAATCAAATAAATAAAAAAGAATAAAGAAAAATGTAAAAAATGTTAAACCTATATCTAAGATCACATAAAATAAATAAATGAACAATAAATTTAAAGATCTATATGATGACTAATTAAATATGAACAAAAAAATAAAATAAAATAAAATAAGAGATCGAGTGTAGAATGTTTACCATCGGAATTCGAATTCGATTGAGGGAAAATATGATTGATTTCCTTACTTAAATCCGTAAAATTAAAATTAAAAATAATAAAAATTGAAATTTTATTTCATGAAAGAAAATTTGCTTAAAAAGAAATAATGAAAAAAAATACAAATTCTCAAAAACAAAAAATTAATTTCTTTGTCTCAATAACGATTATTGATTAAAGAAAAATAAACAATTCTTAGAAATAAAGAATTATTTTTTTTATCTCAAGAAAAAAAATTATTGATTAAAGAAAGGTATAAAAAATTATCAAGAACAAAAAATTATTTGCCTTTGTCTCAAGAAAAATTATTGATTAAGAATTTAATTTTTTAATCTTAAAAAATTTATTTAGAGAAGAAAACCCAAAAAATGTTGTAGAGAGAATTCTCTTAAAAAGAAAAATTAACCTAAAAGAATTTCTCCCCTTTTCTCTTTCTTTATTTTTCTATTTATATAAAAAAATGAAAAATCTAATTAATTAAGAAATTTTTTTTAATTAAATCAAAATATTCCTTATTTATATTTTAAAAATGAAAAAAATTATGAAAATTCTTAAAAAATGGGATAAAAAATCAATTTTGGGGAAAAAATCCCGAAAAAAAGCCAAAAATGCGTTTTTGGCGGAAATCGGCGGATTTGGACGATCTAGGGCTACCGACGCCCTTCGCTGTCGAGGGACGGGCACGCGCTGCGCGTAGCGCTCGAGGGACGCTCGAATCACGCATGGGCGCGTGCCAACGGCCGATTTTTTTTTTTAATTTTTTAAATTTTTTTAAGACGAATTTGACTAAAACACTATAATTCCAAACTCTCTTTTTTTATTTTTTAAACTTTTTTGGTTCTAAAAAATAATATTGACAAAAAAATCATCACTTCCAATCTGTTTGCATGTGAATAGGCGTTAATGTCATCATTTGATAACTTTAATCTGAACTGTCTCAGGATCCGATATCTACAATTATATTTGTGAATTTAAAAATGTTTGGCAAGTTACCGCATTGACGAGAAAAAGAAAAATCACTACTTGATTATTTCTTTTATTATTTAGAACCGAAAGCAACACTTTGTTAATTAGCACTCCATTGCATTAATCAATATAATCTCCAGAAAATGACTAACACCTGTTAGTTTATGGCTATATTTCTTTTAATTCAATGAGTTTCATACTGTACTTCTCTAGGCATAGTGTAGACACCGGATCCTGAGTCAGTTTACATCAGTATTACCCAATGATGAAATTAAGTGTGTATATTTGTAGACAAAAATGAAAGTTGAAAGTGATGGTTTCTTTTTCAAATTGATTTAATAAAAATAAATAAAAATGTGTTTTAAAAATTATTTTAAGAAAAAAAAAGTGAGTTTTGAAATTATAGTATTTTAGCAAAAATTTAAAAAAATTTAAAAAATAAAATAAAATAAAATTTCGCGAGCATCGGCGTTCGGCTGCGAGTTAGGCGCGTCGCCCGCGCCTCGCACACGCTGGGCGGGCGTTGGGTGACACCCGTCAGGCATGCTGACGGGTGTCGTTCGCCCCTGACGCGGCCCTATCGCCCCCAACAGCCCTTTAGATGTTTTTGGGTTATTTTTAAGTGTTTTTACTTATTTTTTTTGTAGAATTTAATTTTTAAACTCTAATCTTTCAAATTATTCAGTTTTTTTGTGTTTATGTGAATTAAATTGTTTTAATTTTTTTATTAAAAATTGATTTATTTTGAGGTATAAAAGGGATTTTTTGAGAGAGAAAAAGAGGGATTTTTTCTTAAGAAAAAATGGTTTTCTCTCTTCTTTTTCTTCTTCTTATTTTTTTTTCTTCTTCAAGAACAAGTTCCCCAAATATTTTTAATTTTTTAAGTTAATTCTTGAGATAAAATAAACTAATTATTTGTTCTTGTGAATTTTCAATTTTTTTTTTTTTACAATTTTTTCTTGAGATAAATAAATTAACTGTTTGTTCTTGGGATAAAATTTTGTTATATATTTTATTTTTCTAAATCAAGATAAGGAGATTAATCACCTACCTTCATTCATCACATCAAAATTTGAGGGTAAACATTTTAGGTTCAATTTTCAATTTAATTTTTATTATAATTTTTTGCTTTTAATTAATTAGCAACCATGTAGATTTTTGATCTATTATTTTATTTTGTTTATGTTCATGTGATTTAGTCATAAATTTAATATTTTAGCACATCTTATTTTTATTCTTATTTATTTATTTGATTGTTCATCTTTTGTTATTGTTATTATTATTATTATTGTTATTATTATTATTGTTTTTATTATTATTCTTATTATCATCATCATCATCATCATCATCATCACTTTTGTTCATATATTATTATTATTATTATTATTATTATTATTATTTAACATGTTTTAACATATTTTATTTTTTATTATCTTTTATTTTTGCTTGCTTGATTGTTCATCTTTCTTATTGGATTGTTCATCTTATTTATTGTTATTGTTTATTATTGTTATTGTTAATATCATTATTACTTTTATTATTATTATTATTATTATTATTATTATCATCATCATCATCATCATCATCATTATTACTACTACTACTCTTGTTATTACTTTTATTATTATTATCCATTATTACTACTATCATTAGTATTATTATTACTTTTATTATTCTTGCTTATTGTTATAATTTATTATTACTATTTTTATTATTTGTGCTTTTTATGCATGTTGATTTGTTCATATGTTAAGTTACATATTTTTATTATGTCATTTAATTGATTTGTCATTTAATTGTTTTAATTTTTTCATTAAAAATTGATTTATTTTGAGGTATAAAAGGGATTTTTTGAGAGAGAAAAAGGGGGATTTTGGCTTTCTCTTTTCTTTTTCTTCTTCTTATTTTTTCTTCTTCTTCAAGAACAAGTTCCCCAAATATTTTTAATTTTTTAAGTTAATTCTTGAGATAAAATAAACTAATTATTTGTTCTTGTGAATTTTCAGTTTTTTTTTTTTTACAATTTTTTCTTGAGACAAATAAATTAACTGTTTGTTCTTGGGATAAAATTTTGTTATATATTTTATTTTTCTAAATCAAGATAAGGAGATCAATCACCTACCTTCATTCATCATATCAAAATTTGAGGGTATGCATTTTAGGCTCAATTTTCAATTTAATTTTTATTATAATTTTTTGCTTTTAATTAATTAGCAACCATGTAGATTTTTGATCTATTATTTTATTTTGTTTATGTTCATGTGATTTAGTCATAAATTTAATATTTTAGCACATCTTATTTTTATTCTTATTTATTTATTTGATTGTTCATCTTTTGTTATTGTTGTTGTTGTTGTTATTATTATTATTATTATTATTATTATTATTATTATTATTATTATTATTATTATTATTATTATTATTATTATTATTATTATTATTATTATTATTATTATTATTTTTATCATCATCATCATCACTTTTGTTCATATAGTATTATTATTATTATTATTATTATTATTATTATTATTATTATTATTATTATTATTATTTAACATATTTTATTTTTTATTGTCTTTTATTTTTGCTTGCTTGATTGTTCATCTTTCTTATTGGATTGTTCATCTTATTTATTGTTATTGTTTATTATTGTTATTGTTAATATCATTATTAAGCCTGTGAAAAATGGCCCAAACCCAAAAACCTCACCCAACCCGCCCAGAAAAAATTGACCCAAACCCAACCCAGCTAAAATTCTACCCATTTGAACCCGCCCAAAATCAACCCACTGAATACATGACCCGTTCGGGTCTGCCCCTAATGCCCAACGGGCCTCATGGATTTGCTAGACTTTCGTACTTCTGTTTCTCTGCCCTCTCCCTCTTTCTCTCCATCCAGTCCACCCTCGCCGCCCCTTTTCACCCTCGCCGCCCCACTCCCTCTCCACCGTCCTCTCGTCGCCGGCCTCCGGCTCCTTAATTTCCTTAGCCTCCGTCGCCAACAAGCTGCCAGTCCTGTTATGCTGTAAGTTTTACTCTTTATCTAATTGCCATTTTATTTAGTTTTAAAGGGAATTAAAGCGGGGAATTGGGGAGTTGTTTTGTTGATTTGGTATGAGTATGGATGATTGAAAATTTCCTCACATTTTCCCACTCTTTTCCCCCGTTCCCCCTTGTTTCGGCTATTAGGTATTCCGCAACCGACTATAATCACATCATAATTTCCGTCTGAATGCTATATCTTCTTCTTCTTCTTCTTCTTCTTCTTCTTCTTCTTTAGGAATAGATATCCTCTGTAAAAATATCAAAAGGTGATCAGACTCCACGAAGAAACCCAGGTCTACTTTCTTCACCTTAAGGTCTTCTCTTCTATCAGATGGGTCAGGAGAATAAAGTGTCTCAGCCTTATAGTAATTCATCAATATACAGAAATGCTTAATCATATATATATCAAAAATATCTCAAATAATATATACTAGCTCTGAATATAATTCAATATATACATATATATAGCTAGGGTTTGCTTGTGAGTCCTATGTACGTGAATTTTTTTTGCAATTTTTAATTATTAATCATCGTTACATTACTTGGATAAGTGAAATGTTTTGAATAGCATATATATGTTGGTTGTATTTATTTTTGAAGGGTAAAGGGGAATAATAATTGAGAGAAGTAATTCTTGGTGCTGCTGCTTTTATGGGGGGTCCTGTAAGTTTTCCCATTTGCTCATTTTGATAATTTTCCATTTTCAGTATCCATGGATTTCTTTTAATTTAGCATATGCTTCGATATAAAAGGATTTGAAATGAAGAGAGGTTTGGATTTTTAACATTAGTTTTGGAGTCAATGATATATTCATTTTCTTCAGTTGGATGGAGATTAGGTTCATGGTTTATGGATAAGGATTTGCTTGATGGTGAATTTAAAATACATCTAAAAAGTGTGTAAAATCTGATGTACTCTTTGTTCAGTTAAAGTTTCCTTTTGTGCAAAATTCCAATTTTCCTGGATTTCATATTTGACATTTAGATGCAACCTGAATGCAATTTGATGATATATTACACCATTTAAGTGATTGTTGACAAACTATTCCTTCATGATAGCTATGAAGCTGTGCATAGATAATTGTACATGTTGATGTTGAAATATCTGCACCAGTTTTTGGCTTTGCTCTGTTCTCCTACTGCCCTGGTTCTGGCAGTGTTTCCCTTAATGAACCACAATAGTGTTACATTTGATGTGTTATGACGGAATGAGGAAAAGAAAGGAGAATCATATATATATTAACAAGGATTTTCAATTTTAATTACATAATTATTGTGGATTTTCAATTTTAATTCATTGTCCCTTTGTTTTTGATAGGAAATCGCAACCCAAAGAGTCATACAGGGTCAGAGGTTAGTGATTTAGTTAGTACGCTTTTAAGAAAAGAAGATGAAGGAGAAGCTTAATGTTGCTTAACTATGCCTAATCTAATTTAATTAATTTAATTTCGTTTAAGAGAGGGGGGAGGAGCCGGTCCACCTCCAAAAGATGATTCAGATATTTTTGCAGAACGTCGTGATCCTAATGTTTTGAAGGTATGCGAAGTATCTAATGCTTTGAAGCTTAATGAATCATCATTTCTTGTTTGTAGGTTTTAGTGTTTATACGCCTTTTTTTTTATCATTATGAATGTTTTTGCAGGTTGATAATACATACTACTTCTGAATTATTTGCATTTGATCGAAATATGAACTAACACTTAATTTTCAAAGGACCTTTTTCCAAGATACTGCTCCCAAGCTTCTCTCTTTGTCCAAGTTTTAGGCAAGAGAAGGGATGTCTATGGTGCTTGGGAGCAGTATCTTGGACTGGAGCACTCTGACAGTGCTCCTAAAAGGTCATATGCTGCTAATCAGGTATGTAATTTAGACAATGGCGCAAGAATCACTAAGTGTATGCACACTGATACTTCTAAAAAGGCTGCTTCCTGAACCTTGATTTTAATTTTGCAGAATCGACACACATTTGAGATGCCTGTAAAAATCTACAATTAGGAAAAGAATGACGGATCTAAATTATTCCATCAAGTTTATGCAGTACTGAAATGGCATTCAAACTGTTGCACAAAGAGAGAAGCTTGCAATCACACTGAATTACATTCACTCTGGTGCTTCCTGGACTTGTGCAAATACAGAACTGATTTTATCAGATGTCCAGCCTTTTTATCTTCTTTGTACCTTTGTTTTTCTTGTATTCGTTATTTTGGAACCCGCAGTGTTACTATAGAGTTTCTTCTCGAGATAGGCATTGTCGTGTGCCCCTTATATTGTGATAGTAAATTAATTATATCTTTATGTAAATGAATTCGATATATATCCATGCTCGAACAAAAGTAAACTCTATAGGGAAATGGTAGACAGGGATTCGAATTTGAGATTTCTTATTATATTTTCTTATTATATTGGGATCAGTTGTTTTTAATGCTCTCAAGCTTTTCAGTTTCTTCCTCACCGCAGCAGTCTTTAGGTAGATGGTTTCTCATATAAATAGAAAAATAATGTCTTTCAAATAATGAGACATTTTGCATTTTCTAGGTTAAAAAATTGGTTAAATAAGTCGATCTATATCTCGGCCCGTTTGGGTCTCAAGCAGCCCATTTGGGCTAAATTATTTTACAGTAGTCACTTTAATATCATTTTATTATATCGAAAATTATTTTTCATTAAAAATAGATTAAATGGGTCAAATCACATTTCGGCCCGTTTGGGCCTCAAGCAGCCCATTTGGGCCACCCAATCCATTTGAGACAAATTATTTTACATTAGTCACTTTAATATCATTTTATTATATCGGAAATTATTTTTCATTAAAAATGGATTAAATGGGTCAAATCACATTTCGGCCCGTTTGGGTCTCAAGCGGCCCATTTGGGCCACTAAATCCATTTGGGCCAAATTATTTTAAATTAGTCACTTTAATATCCCTTTATTATATAGAAAATTATTTTTTATTAAAAATGGATTAAAAATATCAAATTACATCTCGACCCGTTTGGGTCTCAAGCGGCCCATTTGGGCCACTCAATCCGTTTGGACCAAAATCAGTCCGTTTGGACCACCCCGACTCATTTGCGTATTATTATAAATTTTTTGTATATTCAAAGAGTTTTTAGCCCATGGGTTAACCCAACCCGCCCAACCCATTTGGATATTTGACCCATTTGTGACCCATGTTTTTTGGCCCATTTGTGACCCGCCCATTAGTGACCCGCCCCAAACCCGCCCAACTTGCCACCTCTAATCATTATTATCTTTATTTTATTATTATTATTATTATTATCATCATCATCATCATCATCATCATCATCATCATTATCATTATCATTACTACTACTCTTGTTATTACTTTTATTATTATTATCCATTATTACTACTATCATTAGTATTATTATTACTTTTATTATTCTTGCTTATTGTTATAATTTATTATTATTATTTTTATTATTTGTGCTTTTTATGCATGTTGATTTGTTCATATGTTAAGTTACATATTTTTATTATGTCATTTAATTGATTTGTCATATATGATGCATTGTATTTTATTTATTTCATTTATTTTCATTTGTTATATGTTTAATTCATTTTTTATCACTAACATTACTTTTTTTATTTGTGTTTGTTTTATTTTCAATATTTTTTTTATGTGTGAGCTTTTTCAATGCCAAGTGGGAGCCCATAGAGATTATAAACACCATTTTGGTGGGATTTGTCTTTTTTTAGCATTTTATTATTTTTCATTATTATTTTATTTGATGTAATTTGTAATAAGTTTATTTATTTTTTATGCACGTTAATTAAAAGTCACAAAAAGTTTGATATTAATAAATTGGGATTTTGTTAATAAAATGGGACCAATATCCTAATTTCAACTATTAAAAATTTATTTTAAAAAGGAAGAGTTAATTTTCTTAAAATGGGATCACTTATCCCGATTTTTTTCAAGTATACCAAAAATAACTTTTCGATTTCTAAAGTGAATATGAACGAACCAAAGTTCCTATTTTAAATAATAATCCTATTTATGAATGTTTATTTTATTCATCTGGTTTATTTATTTATTTATTTATGTTTTGCTTGATTTTATTTGGGAGATTGTATTTTTTGTCCCAAATTTTAATACCTTTTTATTTTGGAGGATTGTATTTTGTCCCACTTTTTTTCTTTCTTTAGATTGCTTTCTTTACTGTTTTCTCTTGTGCTTGATTTGCACTTTATAATTTATAGCATAACCGCGAGAGATGAGAGATGGAATTTCAATTGCTAAAAACTCATTTATAACTTAACTTAAGGCATTAATAAGAGTGAAATTCCGAACACATTCTCTGGTTTAAGACCTCCGAAGTTAGACGAACTTTCCCAATTTCTTCTAAATTGGGTGACGACTCCAAAATATCTCAAAGGTGTCTAAAAGTTTCATGAGATTAGATGATCTTTCCAGTGTTCTACTGGAAAGAGGTGTCCAAAATATCTCATGATTGCCCAAGATCAAAAGACGCAAATCCCTCTCGGGCCCTAAAAGCGGGCATCCCGAGAACCGATCGGGTCCGGCGTGCGTCACAGTAGCGACTCCACTGGGGACTTTGAAACTTTGCTCCGAAACTGTCTTGGTTAATAATATAATTGGATTTTTTATAAATTAAAATTCTATCTCTTTTCAAAAAATTGCATTGCATCCATACTAGAGCCTTAGAATTATGCTAGTTTGGTCCCTTTCTTAACCCTAGTGCATTCCCGAAGCACGATCCTACGTTCACTCAATGTGGAAAAGTGTTAAGGATAATCACCAGCCCAACCCTCATACCTTATGGTATATCAAATAGAGACCCAATCGGTCATTATGCTCATGATGAGCTAAACCCATTGGCAGGGACCATGCTTGGGTAGACCTAAAGTAACACCACCCTTGACCAAAGCTCATATAATGGCAATAGAAACTTCCACTAGGTGATATGGACCCTAACAAAGTGCTTGCTACGTGGGCCCTTATATATTGAACAAATTTAAACATATTAACTGGACACTCATCAAAAGCTTTCATGTCCCGGTGGGCCCATTTTTAGTCTATTTGAAAAGTCCAAATACATAATGGCCAAGACTCATACGCATGTACTTTAAATTAAGAGTGTTATTGTGATGCACGCAGAACCCCTGTGGTGCCCCGAAAGCCCGCCTTTAGGGCGATCGAGAGAGGTTCATAAAACTTGTAAGAAATTACAAGTGCATCCATTTTGGGCAACAAGTAGGTTTATTGGAGTCGCCACCCAATAGAGCATTGGGAAAGGTCGTCTAGCCTCAATGAGCCTAAGACGGCGCTGCTATGTCCATTTTGGGCAAGCCAGAGGGGTCTTGGAGGTGGCCCTCTGGCCTCGTGGAGCTTAGGACTATGCAAGTTAAAGCCTTTTTATGGGATACAAGAGGTGTCTTGGAAGTCCCATTCCAATGGAACATTGAAATGGTCCTCTCGCCTCGTTGAGCCCAAAGACCAGATATGGTTCAGGACTTCCCATTTATTCATACCTTGATTAAGCTTATAATTGAGTTTTGAATTTAGCATTTCATCCCATTTCTCATTCAATTTTAATGCAATTTAATTAAAGTGCATGTCAATCACATAAAAAAAGCGGTAGATAAAGTAAATAAAAGCGTATGAAAATAAGTTACGATAAAACTAGGGGCGGAATACAACCCCCATTGGTAAATAAAATACATATCATACATAAATCGGGCTATTTATTAAAGATGAGGACATTGGTCCTCACATGCATGTTTAAAGAAAATAATTTTGATGTGACAATTTATTTAGGATAAAAAAGTTAGGACATTGGTCTCATTTTTATTAGAAAGAATTCAAGTTAATTAATATAAATATTTTTGTGATTTTTTAATTAACGTGCATAAAAATAAATTATTACAAATTACATATTAGAAATAAAATAATGAAAGCAAAGTAATGAAAATAATAAAAAAATTAACAAATCAACTCCCAAATGGATTTTCAAATCTTCATGGGCTCCCACTTAGTATGAAAAATACTCACACATAAAAATAAGTATTGAAAATAAAAGAAAAATAAATAAATAAAAGTGAAGTTAGTAAAAAATTAATTAAACATATAACACGAAAACAATGTAAAAAATTAATTAAACATATAACATAAAAATAATTAAATTAAGGCAATCAAAATTGCATCATGTATGACAAGTCAATTAAAATGACATAATAAAAATATGCAATCTAATTAATTAACAATTTATCATGCATAAACGATAACATAATAATAATAAAATTCAACATGCATAAACAAGTATAAAATAATGATGATAGAATTTAACATGCATAAAAACATAAAATAACAACAATAACATCCAATCATGCATAAAAAGTATAATATACATAAAATTCAGCATACATAAAACATAAATAATAATGCTACTAATAATGATACTAGTAACAAATTACAGCAAAAGAAATAAAAATAACAATTGTGATAATAATAATAATAACAAAACACAATAACAACCAACGATATGAATAATCGTATAAACATGCAAGAACAATAGGAAATAAAATTAACATGACATGTTTAAGGCATGATGGACAATCACATGAGCACATGGTAATAATAATAATAATAATAATAATAATAATAATAATAATAATAATAATAATAATAATAATAATAATAATAATAATAATAATAACAACATCAAAGAAGATGAACAATCAAATTAAATATGCAAGAATAAAATGAAATAAAATAAATATAACATATTAAAACATGATGAATAATAATACCAATAAAAATAACAATAATAAGATATGAATAACAATGATGATAATGATAATCATAAAAATAGAAACAAAAGATGAATAATCAAATAAAGAGCAAAAGGATAATAATAATAATAATAATAATAATAATAATAATAATAATAATAATAATAATAATAATAATAAAATATGAACAATTCAATATGAACAATTAAATAAGAAACAAGAAGCAAAAAAAATAGATCTAAGAGAATTCACATGTTAACTAATTAAATAAAAATAAAAGAATAAGAAAATAAAAAGAAAATGATAGAACTAAAAGAATTTACATGTTAATTAATTAATTGGAAACAAAAATGAAATTAAAAATGAAATTAAGAAATTGAGCCAATAATGTTTACTCTCAAAATTTATCTTGAAGAAATGAAGGTAAATGATCCAATTTTTTGTCTTGATTTGTAAGAATAAAATTAGAAAATAAAGTATTTAAAATGAATTTTTACTCAAGAACAAATAATTGATTTATTTGTCTCAAAGTAAAAAATTATTAAATGAAAAGAAAAAAATTCGCAAGAACAAAAATTGCTCTTCTTGTTTTAAGAATTCACTTGGAAAAATTTTTTAGAAAAATTGAGAGAATTTGTTTGAGAGGAGAAAGAAGAAGAAAAGAAAAATTTCTAAAGAAAATCCCCCATAATTCTCTCTCCAAAAAACCATTTTATATTTTCTATTAAAATCATATTTTTAATAATAAAATAAAAATAATTTAATTAATTTTTATGGCAAAAAAACTGAAGAATTTGTAAAGTTAAAAGATAAAAGGGTTTTTAGCATTGAATAATGCAAAAAAAAATCAATTAAAAACACTTAAGAATGAAGGAAAACCATTTTCGGCAGCCAAAAGGCCATCCGCGCGCGACAGGGGGCGAGAGACACCCGTCGGCGCGCCCGACGGGCGTCTCCCACGCGCTGGCCTGCCGCCGAGGTGCTGCGGCGCGCGCCCAGCGCTGCCACAGCTCGATATTCGCGCGAATTTTTTTTTTTCAAATTTTCTATAAAACACAAAAAAATTAAAAACTCACTTTTTTTACATCAAAATAATTTTTAAAATATTTTTAAAATACATTTTTATTTATTCCTAACAAATCAAAATGATAAGGAAATTATCACTTTCAACTTTCATTATTTTTGCCTATAAATCGGCACACTTAATTTAATCATTGGGTAATCCTGATCAAGGCTACTCGTGACCCAGTATCTACAGTTGTCCCCAATTTTAGGGAGGCTAGTGTGTGGGTGCCTAGGTGAGCCAAAATTCAGGAAAGGGAAAGAAGCGCGTACCTGAGGCCGCCTCCTTCCAGCTGCTCCCTCGGGAACAGTGCTATGATTTGAACTGTGAGTTGCACTGAGTCGCTGACAAGACTACAAAGTGCTAGGAACCATCCTAAGATGATGATTCGCCGGGTCTGCTACAGACTTACAAAATGCAAGAAATGTCCTCTTCAGAGGACTGCACCGAGTCTGCTACAGACCACTAAAAGTACAAGTACCATCCACAGACGACGATGCGTCGAGTCGCTTACAAGACTATAAAATGCGAGAAATGTCCCCCTCAGAGGACTGCTCCGAGTCTGCTACAAACTATTAAAAGTGCAAGTGTTATCCGCAGATAGCGATGTGCCGAGTTGCTGACAAGACTACAAAACGCAGGAAAAGGATTGCACCGAGTCTGCTACAGACTACTAAAAGTGCAGGTGTCATCCGCAGATGACGATACACCGAGTCGCTGACAAGACTACAAAACGCAGGAGATATCCTCCTCAGAGGATTGCACCGAGTCTGCTACAGGCTACTAAAAGTGCAGGTGTCATCTACAGATGACGATGCGCCGAGTCGCTGACAAGACTACAAAAAGTGCAAGAGGAGGACTGCAACGAGTCGCTGACAAGACTACTAAAAGTGCAGGTGTCATCCGCAGATGACGATGCGCCGAGTCGCTGATAAGACTACAAAAAGCGCAAGAGGAGGACTGCACCGAGTCGCTGACAAGACTACTAAAAGTGCAGGGGTGTCATCCGCAGAGGACGATGCACCGAGTCGCTGACAAGATTACAAAAAGCGCAAGAGGAGATCTGCATCGAGTCACTGACAAGACTACTAAAAGTGCAGAGGTGTCATCCGCAGATGACGATGCACCGAGTCGCTGACAAGACTACAAAAAGCGCAAGAGGAGGATTGCACCGAGTCTGCTACAGACTACTAAAAGTGCAGAGGTGTCATCCACAGATGACGATACGCCGAGTTGCTGACAAGACTACAAAAAGCTCAAGAGGAGGATTGCACCGAGTCTGCTACAGACTACTAAAAGTGCAAATGACGTCCTCCTCAGAGGACCGCACCGAGTCTGCTACAGACTACTAAAAGTGCAGGAAAAAGAGATTTGTCTCATAAGAGACCCTGGAGAATTGCCTCCTAAAAGGTCTTGGAGATTTGCCGGCATAGATTCTATCTTGACCTAATTGTCCAGCAAGGGTGAATGCTAGCGTTGCTGTCCTTGACTAGCTTTTATGTGTGTGGCCTTCATTTGGACTTTTCCTGCAAAGCTGTGTGCACAGGAATATATACAATAGATTGTGCATGCAAGTGTAAATGGCCATATGCAGATGTTTGCTACAGAATGGTATGAAATGCATGCAAAAATGGATAGACCATGTCCTGAGTGGTTATGGATCCGTTGAGGATATGGCTTGGCCGCTTCACCAACCTCCAAGGATCTAGAAGCGTCATCTTGGCTTAGGGACTCTGACTCGAAACCTTTTCTGAGAGAGCCATCAGGTGCACATCTTTGCCCCCCGGTCAATAATCATATGCCCAAGATTCTGACTCATGTCCTGAATTATGCCCTATCTGGCTGAAGGGAAGATCATCCGAAGTAATGCCGCCTTATTGCTCCAGGCATCGGAAGTCATTGTTTTAAAGGTAGTGCGTCCCTTGTGGATTTTCACACTAGCTTTTCTTTGTGGGAAATGCGTCCCTTTAGGGATTTTCACATAACCCTGTGCCTAACTTTTGCCTGAAATGGACCCAACCCAATCCAACGGCTTTTATTTATTTTATTTTTTTGTAGGGCAGACTTCCTGTTTCCAGGTTTTCACCATGGCCTTTGGCCTAACTTTTGCTTAGAGAGCCAGTTACAGTTTTCATCTCTAACTGCCCTTTTTTTTTAAAGGCTAAAATCCTTTTCGCTTTTTGAATAATGGTCGTATGGATTTTTTTGCTGATGAATAGCTCAAAGCCGATGTCGGGGCAAGTCTGCTGAAGCATCAAGATGAAGATGGCAATGAGGGCCACTTATAGTAAATTGCACATATGCGAAGAAAAAATAATGCGCTACTTTTTATACTGGAACTTAAACCATTTTGAGTATACAAGATAAAGTGCTTTGCTTACATTAAAATATTATTGCATAA
The DNA here is from genome assembly GCA_947683425.1 of Excoecaria cochinchinensis. Classification (NCBI taxonomy): domain Eukaryota; kingdom Viridiplantae; phylum Streptophyta; class Magnoliopsida; order Malpighiales; family Euphorbiaceae; genus Excoecaria; species Excoecaria cochinchinensis. The sequence continues at coordinate 12,316,075 of CANTUQ010000127.1, read as the reverse complement.
ATGCATATATTCCAGTCTGATTTCATCACACATGATTATCATTTGGCATTAATCTAAAAAATACAAGACCCTATCTAATCTCGAGATGGATCCATCAAACTCCTGTTATCAACCAGTTCTCTCGGGTTTTCATGGTTGAAAATTTTCTCTCTGCTCTTAATTTTTGCCCGAATACTCTTTTTCTGAAGCAAATTCTAGATGCAACGTTGGGGACGAGATCTAACTCAAATGCATAAATGCACTTGTGGCTTCCCACTTGAAACTCAAGAAACACCATATGCCTCTTCGTACGTACCGAACCTTATTAGAAGGTCATCTCCGCTAATTGGATAAGACTGAACCAAGAATCAAAAGGTCTTATTTCGGTTGTAATGTTAGGCTTAGGTAGATGGCTATCAAAGGAGGATCAGGCTGCTAGAGAAAAATGGCCGCAATTTTACTCGACTGATGGAGGATCATCCTTAGCTCAATTGCGTACTATAAAGGTATTCTCGGATTTGAATTTGATAATACTTTAGCTCATCAAGCTCAGAATAATAATTAAATAAAAGTGATTGCCACAGAAACTCATCAAGGGGTTACTATCTTCAGCTCTACTTCTTTTTTTTTCTTGCTCTTCTTTTTTTTCTTTTTTTTTTCTTTTTTCCTATCTTTTTCTCTTTTTTTTCACCTTTTTTTTCATCTTTTTCTTTTTTTTCATCTTTCTTTTTCATCTTTTTTTTTTACTTTGTCACGAGCTCATATCTTTGGCACATGACTAAACCCTCTTCCCAAAGTGTAAACTCATCCTTATCAGGGCAATTTTTGATAATCCAAAGAATTGTCAATGATGTACATCCATCCTTACTAGAACGGCCATTCTTCTAAGGGGAGGCAAAAATCATTTTAGGCGAGGGGTAGTTTTAACAAGTGTAACAATAAAATCGGCACGCATTTAGCACACCTCTATAAAGGCTCAACAGGCTAGCAAGCGATTGTGAAATAAAGGTAGAAAACAGTCATTTAGAGAGCTATACAAAGAAAGGCTGCCTAAATTATTTTCTAGGTTCTGTCTTATCCAGGAATCGCTTTGACGGGTAATCAGAAAGGTTCTAGTGCTCTTAATGAGTTTTCATCCAATCCCCTAATTGCAACTAGTTTTTCCTTTTACTACTTTTTATTTTCATTTTCAGCTCTCAGAATTTTTCTCTCTTCAGGAGTTATATCATATGCTACAGGATCTCGAGTTATATGAAGGAGTATTCATTAAGTTGATATCAAATGTAAATGACTTGTGGTTGTGATCATGCATAATGAAATCATGAGAACATAAACAAAAAGCCATTAATATAATTAATGTAAACAGTACTGCATACATCAAGACTGAAAAAAGTTCAAATATGAAAAGCATATCTACTAGAAGGTTTGCTCCCCTATTTCTTGCGGCGCTCTGGATCGGTAATCTGTTTGTTATCAATGAGATCCTGAATATGGTTCCTCAGAGTTCGACATTCATCAATGTCATGCCTTGTATGCTGATGGTAGGCATAGTACAGATCTGCTCAATGATCGAGATGTCCTTGACTTCTAGCGGGCTTAGCCGGCATTGGCTGTAGCTTGCCTTCCTTCATCAACCTTTTAAGTACCCAAGACAGTGACTTGCCTAGGTTGGAGAAATGCCTTTGGTCTACTTTGGTAGCTGCTACATCTACGGTGTTTCCAGATCGATTCCCATTATCAGACCCTGCTGACTTTCCTACCCCCTGATTACCATAATTTCTCCGGGCATAATTATCATTGTTGGCCTTCCTTGCCAGGTACTCTCCTTCGGCTTCTATGGCTATGTCTTTCAAGGACTCCCAGTCCTTTATACCCTTCATTTTTAATCCATCTTTCAAATATGGGTTGGCATTCCTGATAAATAGCCTTATCTGGTCCGAATTGTCCGGCTTCCTCTTCATCTCCATTACCCGGCTTTTCCATCGGGTTAGGTATTCATGAAAAGACTCCCCTGACTTCTGCTATAGCAGTTCTAGATCTTTTAGGGTTACCTCTATCCTCGTGCTGCAATCATACTGCATTAGAAACTCTTCTGTCAATAGATCCCAGTCCTCTTTAGTCCTTCTGTCGAGTCCATGATACCAGTCCACTACTGGACCCGTTAAGCTCAAGCAGAAATATTCTATCTTCTGCCTTTTTATCAGCGTTGTACCCTTCATCACTAACGAGTACTGCTTCACATGTGCTGCTGAGTTTGAGGTGCCATCAAACTTTGGCATATCATGTATCTTAAAATTCTGGGGAACTAGATCTTCGCCCTCCAGCTCCTTGTCCTCAGGGTTCATGCCTCTTTCCGCTATCAGCAAGCGAGTCATCGCTTCGAATCTCTCCTCCATCTTTTTCCACATGGCTTCCTCTAGCTTAGGGGCTTTGCCTCTTATCATGATTGGCTCCTCTTGCTCTTCCTCACCCAAATCACTCTCAGGTCTAAGAGCTTCTCTATGCTCTACATGTGCTGGCCCTCTGGGCTCAATTATAGGTGGGTCCACTGCCGCAGAGAGATCCTCTCTAACAGGCCCTTGTTCATCTTGCCTCCCAGCTGGAGCAATAGGTTGTTGCCCAGCAAGTGGCGTTAAAGTGGTGACCAAATTTCCCATCATCACCATCATTCTGGCCTCAAATTTTTCCATTCTCTTTCCCACTTCCTCGGCGATCATTGCACGGGTTGCACTAGTCTCACCTGAAGGGTTAGCCATACCTGTCTCAGCTGATGATATGGAAAACAATATCTCACTACCATCTGAAAGAGAATCTGAACTCTGATCTGACACTAGTTCCGGTAATCAAAAGAGTTGAATCCTTCTTAGCCGACTGTCAGGACCTCTAAACCACCTGGACGAATCTATGATGGCTACAGAATACACCTTGTTAGTATGATGCATGATTGAAATGCAATGCATGGTCGTGCTGATGAGTGAAAGATCAACAATTTACAATGATACGATGCGATGCATGGAAAAAATTGTATGTAGGATGATATGTACATGTGAAAAATAATATGCAGACAAAAGGATATTCACACACAAAAATGAAATGCATATATTTTTTATTTTTTTATTAACATGCATGAATGACAATCGATGCATGAGCATGCTGTGCAGCATCCACAACCACATGCAAGCAGGTAGATCCCTACAACCTTATCACTCTCACACACGAGGTAATATAGTCTCTTTCCTAGGTGGGCTTTATCCAAGGGTTAACAGGGAACCCATTAGACGCGTGTAGTGCACAGTGGAAAACCGGCAGCAACGTCTCTTGCCTAATGTACATACGTATGGGTGTTTGGCCATTATGTATTTAAATAATTCAATTAAATCAAGATGGGCCCACGGGGCATGAAAGCCTTTGATGAAAGACCATTTAATTTAACTGATCTTGTTCAATATGTAATGGCCTACATAGCAAGCACGGTATTATGGTACTGTGACGCGCGCCTACGGTGCCCAGCAAGGGCCCTCGCTTTTGAATCCGCCTTTGGGATTCGAGGTATTGGTTTGCGTCTTTTGATCATGGGCGCCATGAGATATCATCGGTGTGTTCCTCCCAATATAACATTGGGGAGAACACCCTAGTCTAATGATGCCTAAAGGCATCTTTGAGGTATTTGGAGTCGCCACCCAATTTGCAAGAAATTGGGAAAAGTCTCTCACCTCTAACGGTCTAAACCAGAGATTCGGTGTTCGGAACTTCCCTCTTATTTATGCTTTGGTTAATTATAAATGAGTTTTTAATCTCTCAAAATTATATCTCTCATCTCACGCGATCAATGCATTTGAATTTAAAGAGCGCATTTCAAGCATAAAGAAAACAGTAAAAGAAAGCGATAATAAAGCAGTAAAAGAAAGTGATAAATGAAAGCGGTAAACACGCAATCACGCAATTACAAGAGAAATAGGGGCAGAATACAACCCCATTGAAAGGAATTGAAGATATAAATGGGACGGAATACAATCCCTAAAGATAAATAAAGTTGCCCCAAAATTAATTACAAGGGCCCAAAAAGAAATGAAAGGAAAATTAAAACAATCAAAAAAAAAAATCAATAGTAAATAAAGACATACATAAATCGGGGCATTATTTTAGGAACATTGGTTCCTTCGCACTTGTTCGAATTTTAGGAATATTGGTTCCTTCGCGTTTATTTGAAGAGGGATCGAAGAGTCATTTTGTTTGTTTGTTGAAAACGGGGATGAGTGATCCCATTTTTTAGGAAAATTGACTCTTCGTTTCAATTGTGATGTTTTAATTGTTAGGCTAAAACAAGGGACATTGGTCCCAATTTTATTAGTAAAAATTCCAATTTAATTATAGAGATATTTTTGTGATTTTTTATCGCACGCGTGCACAAATAAAATAATTATTTACAAATAAACACAACAAAAGGATAGGGAATTAGAGAGATCTCACCGAACCGATGTGACCCTACACGTGTCGCGACCCATCCGGGGGAGTCGCGGGGACACTCACATGACGCGACCCAAATTAAATCTCAGACAAAAATTAACATCAAAAATATTAGTAACGGCTCTAAAGATTAATCGAGCAAAGGCAAGATAATGACAATAATAAAATTATAGTGATGGTAACAACAAATAATCATGACATGATAACAATAATAATAATGACAATAATAATAATAATAATGATGATGATAAGATAGTAATAATGAAAATAATGATAATAATAATGATAATAATAACAATAACAATGATAATAATAATAGTAATAATAATAAGAATAGCAAACAACACAATAATGATAATAATAGTGAATAACAACAATAATAATAAGTAATAGCAATAACAATGATAATAGTAGTGAATGAACATAAAAATCAAATTAAAGCAAGCAAACAATATATTAATAGTGGCATTACCACCTTAAAATGCTAAAAATGAATAATAGATGTGATAATAATATTAAAAATAATAAATAATATACAAAAAAAATAAATGAGATCAAGTCCAAAAATGTTTACCCTCAGAATTTTATAGGTCGTAGAAGCGATGTCTCGATTTGTTTTTCTTGTCGAATTTGTGGTGATTAATATTTGAAGAAAATGTAAAAATTGATATTTAAAATTGTAGACACCGGGTCCTGAAACAGCCCAGATCAGAGTTACCCAATGATGATAAGATGGCTTGTCACAGACAAAAAGGTTGAAAGTGGTGATTTCCTATTTAAATTTGCATTTAAGAGTGAAAAATGGAAAAATAATAAAAAATATTTTAGACTGCCGCTCCGACGCCCGTCTGTATAGCGACGGGCTTGCCTCCTCTTCTGGCCGTCGCTAAAGGGTCTGATACCCTTTTTTTTTCCGATTTTTGGACCTAAAAATCAGTTTTTTATCCCTTTTTTCAAGGTTTTAAGGGATTTTTTTCATTTTTAAAAATTAAAATAGGTAATATCTGATTTAATTAAATTTTATCCCTTTAATTATTTTATTTTTCCTATTTTTTTCATATAAAAAGAATGAGATAAAAACCTAAGGGGGATTCTTTTTGGGGTATTTTTCTTGGGTTTCTTCTCTTCTTCTTTTTCTCTTTTTCCTCTCAATTTCTCTAAGAAAAATTCCAGATTTTCCCCCAACAAAAAAATTAAGTTCATCTTTTTAGTTCTTTTTTCCAATAGAATTTCTTCTAAAACACTTTTTAGAAGAAGATTTATTGATATAATTTAATTTTGAGGCAAACATAATAATTGTTTGCTCTCAAAATTCATTTTTTAACTTGTTATTTGTTTTCAATTAAACTTTTTCAAGGTTTTTTTTATTATTTTGAATCTTTTTTTGATGAACAATGGATTTTGGGGCAAAACAAATAATTGTTTGTTCCTAAAATCGATTTTTTCATTGATTTTCCAAAAAAATAATTTTTTTCTCATAAATGATTTTTTTTTCTTTGGAACAAACAAAATAATTGTTTGTTCTTGACATTATTTTCATTCTTTTAATCAATAAAAATCATTTCTTTAGACAAAGAAATTAATTCTTTGTCCTTAAAGAATTTTTTATCATTTTTTAAGCCCATTTTTTCTTGGAATAAAATTCCAACATTTTTATTATTCAAGTCTAATCTTGCAAATCAATCATCTTTTTACCTTCATCGAATCCGAAACCCTGAGGGTAAACATTCCGGGCTTGTTCTTCTTGTTCTTTTTGTTCATATTTAATTTATTCATTTTTATTATTTTCAGTTATTTATTTATTTATTTATTTAATTTAATTTATTAACATGTATATTTTTATTATTATTCTCATTCATTTATTTTATTCATGTGAATATTGATTTCTTTTAATTTTTAACATGTAATTAATTTATTTCACTTTAATTTCATTATTTTTAACATGTAATTAAATTAATTCATTTTGATTGATGTTTTTGCCATGTAAATGGTTTATATCATTTGTGAACATATTTAATTAATCATGTCATTTATTTAATCATTTTTTATTCTTTTCCATTGTCATTATCATATATTTAATATTTTGTTCACTTATTTATTTTCATTATTATCATGTTCATATTTTTACACATTAATTAACATGTTGTATTTTATTCCAATTACATCTTTTAATCCATTTGTTGTTCATAACACATTTTTCTCATTTACTTTAAATTGTAAACATGTTAATTCATTTATGATTTTGATATCATTTCATTTTATCTCATTTTATTTTATTTTATCATTTATTTTATATTTAGTTGATTTTAATTGATTCAATTACTAACATTATTCTATTTCTATTTTATTTTTGTTTCACATCTCATTTTTTGCTTGGGCATTTTTGCGAGCACACGGGGAGATCCAAGAGGCTCGTTCGGGTTACATATTTATTTTGTCATGTAATTTTCTTGTAATTTTCTTGCCAATGTCCTCATCATTAATGAATACCCCGATTTATGCATGATTTGTATTTTATTTACAATGGGGGTTGTATTCCGCCCCTAGTTTTATTGTAATTTATTTCGAGAATGTTTATTTTAATAATGCTTTACTTATTGCTTTTGACGTGAATGATTGCGCCTTAATTAAATGCATCGTGTGGAAAGTTGGTGAAACAATGAATTCAAAACTTAATTATAATATTGATCAAGGTATAAATAAATGAGAAGTCCCGAACTCACTCTGGTCTTTGGGGCTCAATGAGGCGAGAGGTCTAGGACTTCAAAGACACCTCTTGAGTCTCACCAAAAGACTTCAATCTATAAATCCTAGGCTCCAGGGAGTAGAGGCTGAGACCTCCAAGATCTCTCTGGCTTGCTCAAAATGGATATGTATGCGCCGTCTTAGGCTCAATGAGGCTAGACGACCCTTCCCAATGTTCTATTGGGTGGCGACTCCAAGAAACCTCTTTGTTGCCCAAAATAGACGCACTTATAAATACCTTACAAGTTTTAATGAATCCCATCCTGATGAAGTGGGCTTTCGGGAGGCCATGGGGTTCGGCGCGCGTCACAAAAATAAATTAACTCAAGATTATTGTAGACACCGGGTCCCGAGTTCGGCATAAAATGAAAAAAGTGATTTTGGGTCCTTAGTAATTCCCTCCAAAAAAAATAATATATATGATAATATATATAAATATGTGTGTGTGAAATTAGGTAATTAATTATTGTTAGTTAATTAATTAGTTAATATTATTGTATTAATTAAAATGCATGTAAAATTAAAGATTAATTAGTTAATTAATTAGTTAAAATGTAGAATGTTTAATTAATTAGATAAAGTATATGATAATTTAAGTAGGATAATTAAAATTATATAGAATGTTTAATTAACTAGATAAAATATATATGGCTAAATAGATTAATTATATTAAGATGTAAAATATGTAATTAATAGAGTATTTAATTAGTTAATGTGTTAGTTTAAGTAAATTAATTAAAATTGAAAATTAAAAAGAATGGAAAATTGGAGGAAGTTATTAGGGTAACCTAATTAACCCTAATTGGAGGGTATAAAAAGAAGGAGATGTAGAAAATAGAGGGGGGTTCGGCAGACCAAGAAAAGAAAGAAAAAGAAAGGAAAAAAAGAAAAGAAAGAGAGAGCAAGAGGGGGGCTCTCGGCTGGGCAAAGAAAAACACAGAGAGGGAAGACCAAAAAAGAAGAAGAGAAAGAAAAGAAAAAAGAGAGAGAGAGCTGAGCACAGAGAGAGCAAGAACAAGCCAAAGAAAGAAAAGAAAAAGAAAGGGAAAAAGAAAGCCAAAGAAAGAAAAGGCAAGGGAAATAGAAAGAAGAAGAGCAAAAGAGAGGGAGGGCCAACGGAAAACACACAGACCCACGACGCCAAGAAGAAAAAGAAAAGAGGAAGAAAGAAAGGGGGCCGCCGGCGCTACCCCCGACGCCGGAAGAGGCCACGCGCGGTGGCGCTGCGTTCGTCGTGGCCGAACGATCAGACCGGCTGCTATCTCCTCCTCCCACTCGCCGGCGGGAAGCACACCGGCGTGAAGAGGATTCGCAGCTTCCGACGGTGTTTTCGGCCAGCTCAGCCGGCATTCCGGCGCGTGACCCACTCCGGCGGGATCCCGGCGGTCCGATCTCCCTTTCGGCGACGGTGGTGTCGACCACCTCCCCTCCGGCGAGGCTCCGGTGAGGTAAACTCCACTTCCCCCTATTTTATATATTATTTTTTTATATTATTATTATTATTATTTATTTTTCTGTTTTTTATATTGTTATTATTATTATTTTTATTATTATTATTAAATATGATGATTGTTGTTTAATTACTATTTGTTTATGATTAGTGTTTATATATTAGTGTTTATTTTTAGCATTGTTTAATTTATGTTTAATTTTCATGTTATTATTGTTATAGATGTGTTAATTTTATTGTTGTGTAATTATTAATATTATTATTTGTCTTATATTAATTTCATTGGTTTTCATCACCATAATTATCATTTACATGCATTAACCTCATTTTTACCACACCAAATTAATTATCAATTTACTTAATTATTTATTCAATTCATTTAATTATTCTTTTAAACCATTCATTTATTCATTCACTTATTTATTATTTCATTTCATTTAGTTAATTGTTAATTTTAATTATTTTCTTTAGTTTGTTTATTTTATTATTTGCTTATGCATTCATTTATTTATGCAATTATTTGCTACTGACTGCTATTGTTGTCCTGTCATGACCGTAACCACGAGAGTGACAATGTGACTCGTTCGAGGAGCATAGTCGGGATAATTAGTTTGGAATTTATTTATTTATTTACTTATTTAGAAGCATGTAATTATTATCTTATATTATTTTATTTATTTGTGGTCTGTAATAATAAAACGATTTTCGACCGCTCTTAAAAAGAACCACCACACAAATGTTTTCTATTAAATAAAATGTTTGCTAAATAAAACTGGACCAATGTCCTATTTTTACCCAATAAAAGCATCACATAAAAATCATTTTCCATAATGAATGCATGCGAGGACCAATGTCCTCATTGTTAATGAATAACCCGTTTTATGCATGCATCGCACATTTACAAACGAGGGTTGTATTCTGCCCTTAGTATTATTGTAAATTTATTTTATGTTTTAATGCTATTTTATTTTATGCTCTTAAATGGATGATTGCGCCTTTAATTTGAATTGCATCGTGTGGAGAGAGAGCGAAATAATAAATTCAAAACCTAATTGTAAAATTAATCAAAGTACGAATAAATGAGAAGTCCCGAACCTATCTCTGGTCTTTGGGCTCAAAGAGGCGAGAGGTTTACCCTCCAAGACACCTCTTGTATCACGAGACTTTGACGTTAATCCTAGGCTCCTTAGGGCGAGAGGTTTACCCTCCAAGACCCCTTTGGTTGGCCCAAAATGGATACTAAGCGCAGTTTTAGGCTCTCCGAGGCGAGAGAAACTTTTCCAATGTTCTATTGGGTGGCGACTCCATGAAACCTCCTTGTTGCCCAACATAGACGCACTTGCGATTTATTGCAAGCTGTCAGCGGACCCTCAATTGCCCGATCGCCCACAAACGGGCGGTCAAAGGGGCGGCCGCGGGGATCCGGCTCGCGCGCGTCACAATAATATTCTTATAAAAAAAGATATTTTTGGTGGATGATTGAGTAAAGGAAATTAATTTTCCAAACTCAAGATTTATCCAAGGATGATATATATTTTTTGAAGAAAAATAAAAAAGATTAAAGCTTGAGGGAGAGAAAAAAGACTTAAGAAATATTTTTGAAGAACAAAAAAATTGAAAGAGGAAAATGAGTTGCTGGAGACCAAAAAACTAGAGAGAAAATGTTAAAATCCCTTGAATGAAAAATGTTGCCGTCCTCCTTAAAATGAAGAAGGAATCCCTATTAATTTTCAGTTTTGGCCAAAAATAGGAAGGGACAAAATAGCTTTAATATTTAGTTAATCAAAGATAGCATGAAAATGTGAAAAAACTGAAGAAAACGGATTGGAAAACAGACTGAAAACGCAGGAAAACGATGCGTCGAAGGAAGCTGGGCACTCCTGCCCGCGTGGAGAGAGGGCTGCACGCACCAAGAGGCGCGCGCGCGGCCCTGGCACCCCGCGCGCTGCATGGCTGTGCGCGCGGCACAGCTGCGCACGCAGAGGCCCCTGTGAGCTGGGGGCCTGCCGTGCGGGCCCCCCCGCGCGCTGCCGCAGGTGGCACTCGCGACCCCTTTTTTTTTTTAATAAAACCTTGAGGACACAAAATTAATATTTTCTACCCCATTTTAATTTTTAATTTGTAAAATATATATTTTTAATTATTTTTCCAAAAAATAAAATTTTTACAAGGAAACAATCGATTCTCACTTTCTCACCGAAGGTTGGTTTTTTTGTTTTCATCATCGGGTAATCCTGATTTTGGACCGCCTCGGGACCCGATGTCTACAGTTGCCCCCAATTTTGGGGAACTCTAGGATTTAGGTGCCTAAATGAGCCAAAATTTAGGAAAGAAGAGAAGAGACACGTACCTGAGGCGGTCGCTTTCCCAAGCTGGACTGGTTGTTGAAGTGGCTGTCGCCGTGTCGTCGGTGTGTTGTCTATTGTTGTAGCGGTAATGCCGTGATCGTGCAAACTTTCCGTGGAGTGGTAGTACCGTCATTGCGTAAACCTTTCTGAAGTGGTAGTACCGTTATCGTGCAAACCTTCCGTAGAATGGTAGTACCGACAGCGTGCAAACCCTTTGAAGCAGTAGTACCGAGATCGTGCAAGCCCTCCTTGGAGTAGTAATACCGTCCTCGTGCAAACCATTCTAAAATGGTAGTACCGTTATCGTGCAAACCTTCCGTAGAATGGTAGTGCCGCCATCGTGTAAACCCTTCAAAGCAGTAGTACCGAGATCGTGCAAACCCTCCGTGGAGCAGTAGTACCGTCCTCGTGCAAACCGTTCTGAAGTGGTAGTACCGTTGTCGTGCAAAGCTTCCGTAGAATAGTAGTACCAGCAGCGTGCAAACCTTTTGAAGCAGTGGTAGTACCGTTATCGTGCAAACCTTCCATAGAATGGTAGTACCGGCAGTGTGCAAACCCTTTGAAGCAGTAGTACCGAGATCGTGCAAACCCTCCGTGGAGCAGTAGTAGCGTCCTCGTGCAAACCGTTCTGAAGTGGTAGTACCGTTGTCGTGCAAACTTTCCGTAGAATAGTAGTACCGGCAGCATGCAAACCTTTTGAAGCAGTAGTACCGAGATCGTGCAAACCCTCCGTGGAGCAGTAGTACCGTCCTCGTGCAAACCATTATGAAGTAGTAGTATCGTTGTCGTGCAAACCTTCCGTAGAATGATAGTGCCGCTATCGTGCAAACCCTTTTTGAAGTGGTAGTACCGTTGTTGTGCAAACCTTCCATAGAATGGTAGTGTCGCCTTCATGCAAACCCTTTTTAAAGTGGTAGTACTGTCGTCGTGCAAACCTTCCGTAGAATGGTAGTGCCGTCATCGTGCAAACCCTTTGGAGATTCGAAGTGGTGCCGTCTGTGAGCCCTTTGGTTAATTGTTTGTTTGGCCTGAATCGATGTTTTGATTGATGTTGGATTAATGATTGAGCTGATGTTCGTCGCTTGCTTTTTATGGGTGTTAGCATCGAGTCTCTCTTCCTGCAAAATTTAGAAGACAAATATGCAGGTATAAACAGTGAGCATGCACGTGAGATATGTGTGTCATGCAGCAATGCAGGATAAGAGTTCATCCGAGTGGAATTGGTGGAGTCAGCTGGTTTGGTTGTCCGTCGTGGTTGGCTTGATGCCCTCTGAAATTGCTTTCGAATTTTATGCCTATGGAGGATTATGAGATTCTCCTCTGATACCTGTAGTCATTTTTTGAAGGTAGTGCATCCCTCGTGGATTTTCACACTAGCTTTTCTTAGCGGGAGATGCGTCCTTGCCGGATTTTCACATAACCCTGTGCCTTATTTTTTGCTTGGAATGGACCCAACCCAATCCAGCGGCTTTTATTTATTTCATTTTTTGTAGGGCAGACTGCCTGTTGCCAGGTTTTCACCCTGCCCTTTGGCCTAACTTTTGCTTAGAGCACCAGTCACGGTTTTCATCTCTAACGGCCTTTATTTATTTTTTTTTTTGAGAGAGAGAAGTTGGTGTTATTGCTAAAGGTCTTTCGGGTATGACTGGCATGTGCTTATGTCTCAGATTTTGGTTATATGAGCTTGGTTCTTTATCGGGAAAGAGTTGTAGGGTTGGCTTCACAGTGGGTAGCAAGATGAGTCGACTGAAGTGCTTGAGTAGCAAGAATGGTAGGGGCTAGTTGGTAACAATGTGCTAGTTTTATGCCGGGCTCAGACAACTTTGAGTGTGCAAGACGAACTGCTCTGGTCATACCAATACATCTTCGCATAAATGTATATATTTCAATTTGATTTTATAACACATGATCACTATTTGGCACTAACTCGAAAAATATGAGACCTCATCTAATCTCGGGATAGATTTTGAGAGCATCAAACTCCTGTTATCAATCAGCCCTCGCGGGTTTTCTTGATTGAATATTTTCTCTCTTTTTTTTTTATTTTTTTATTTTTTTAGCCTTTGCCATGGACCCTCTTTCCATCCGTCAGTATTGGTTAAGTTCATTTTCATCTTCATTAGCCGGGAAGGCTGTTGCTTCTGAGAGTGGTTCCCCTTGGTATCAAAGTTTTAGTCTTAGCCCTTATGCGGACTGGTTGAGGTGATGGGTTCCTTATTTGGGGCTTGCATGAGAAATCTCACACTTGGCTTTTATTGGCTTTGGTGGTTCAAACCTTGGAATAGCCTTTCAATGGTTGAGATAGGGTGACAGGTTGGGCTTGGATGATCTGGGGTACTTTTATCGATTTTAGTGGTTTAAGCTCCAAAATGGCTTTCAATGGCTGGGATTGGATGGATGGTTTGTACATTAGCCTTTTAGGTCCTTTTCAGTAGCTAAGAAGAATGGCGATGTGCAGGCATGTGTAGATCAGCGGGATTTGAACAAAACTTGCCCCCAAATAGCATTCCCTTGCCCCCTGATCAATTATCTCTTTTCTTTACACCCCGATTTTTTTTTTTTTGCACCCCAATTTTTTTTCTACACCCCAATTTTTCCACACCCCAATTTTTGTTGAAAAGCTTTGCTCAAGTCCTGAAGTTTACACATACGTGCACTTTTCATCTTAACCATTGGGACCATTATTGTTCAATTCGGTCGGGCATCAAGTTTTGGTGAGAAATTTGGCTATGAGGGTTCTGGATGGTTAAGGGTCAATCATAATTGGTTTTGAGGGTGCACATTTCAAAGGGGTCGAGAGGAAAAAGGTCATATGGCTTGGTTCTGATGGGTTGTATATTTCTCGTGGTGGTTTTGAGTTTTATTTGTCCGACTTTTGATGTAACTTTCGAAGTTCGATTTTATTCGGCGGCACCATATGTAGCTCAGGTGTTGTGGATGCAAAGAAATGGCTTTCAAAATTCGGTTCGTCGTCATGTTGGCACGTGAAAGTAGCGCGGTCTTCAAAATGTCCTTGTCAACTTTCGGCATGTCATACCAGGTCCAGGCAAAGGCCTTTTTTTATTATTATCTCTCAAAATTATCCTCTCTTCAAGAGTTATATTAGATGCTATCAAGATTTTGTTTGGATTCCCAAAGTTCCAAGAGTAGATAGAGCCGTATTAATTGGGTTAATGTCAAAATGAATGGATGCATCGTAATCATGAGAAATGAAATCATAGAAATACCATACAAATAAACAAAAATCGTCCATCATATTGAAATAACCAAATTGTCATAAAGAGTTCGAAAAATAAAAGGAAACAAAGCATTAAAAACATAGTCTTTTTCTTACAGCTCTGGCAAAACATGCCACTCAGGTGAGTTGGTCCCGATCACATCTCTGGTGGAGGGACAGCATTGCATCCTGCCTTCTTCTTTTCTCTCTTCTCGGGGTCCGTGATCTGCTTGGTGTCGATGAGGTCCTGGATCTTATTTCTCAAAGTTCGGCAGTAGTCCGTCAGGTGCCCGGTGTGCTGATGGAAGGCACAGTACTAGTCATCCCTATGCCCCGGCTGTCCTTGAGTTGCAGCTGGCCTAGGTGTCAGTGGTCTCAGCTTACCTTCCTTGGTCAACCTCTCCAGTACCCAAGATAGAGAACAGCCTAAGTTAGAGTAGTACCTCTGACCTTGTCCCACTCCAATGGCTGAGACCTCGGCTGTTTTTCCATTTCTGCTATTACTGCTTCCAGCTCCGCCTGACTTATACCCTGACTGGTTCCCAAAATTTCTCCCAATAGAGTTATTTTGGCTTGCCTTCTTTTCTAGGTAGGCTGCTTCGGCTTCCACAGTAATGTCTTTGAGCGACTCCCAATCCCTGAGTCCCTTGAAGCTAAGCAAGTCCCTCAAGTAGGGGCAGGAGTTTCTGATGAATAGCCTAATTTGATCGACAGTGTCAGGCTTCCGTTTCATTTTCATAACCCGATTCCTCCACCTAGTGAGGTACTCGTGGAATAATTCATCATGTTTCTGCTAAAGAAGCTCGAGGTCCTTTAGAGTGACCTCTATCCTGGTGTTGCAGTCATATTACTTCATAAACTCGTCATTCAGGAGGTCCCATTCCTCTTTTGATCTCCTATCAAGGCCATGATACCAATCCACTGCCGAACCCGCTAGGCTTAGACAGAAATAATCCACCTTTTGCCTCTTAGTCAGCCCTGTGCCCTTCATCACCAGGGTGTATTGCTTGATGGACGGGTCTGATATTCCATCAAACTTTGGCAGCTCGGGCATCCTAAACCTCTGGGGCAGTGGCTCCTCATCCCCCAAATCTCTATCCTCGTGGTTGATCCCCTTACCAGCTGTCAGCAGGCGAGTGATTGCCTCAATTTGCTGTCTCATTCCTCTCATAGCTTCATCTTCAACCCTGGGTGCTCTACCCCTCACGGCTTGATGGGCTGCTATCTCCTCAACTTCCTCTTCCATCAGAAAATCCTCATTGGGATCAGGGGCCCTTGCCCTCCTTGGCTCAATGGGCCCAGCAATAACTTTAGGCTCCTCTATAGGTTGATGGGCGACACCTCCAACGAGGGGAGCCTCCCCACCAGCCTGAGGAGGGGCTACAGGTGGCTGCGGAGCAATTGGTGCTTGTGGAGCAGGGGACTGAGCAATCCTTTCGGCCATTGCTCCCATCATGTCCAATATCCTTCACTTGAATTCCTCGAGTCTCCTAGCGAGGTCTTGAGCAGTTAGGTTTCCAGTCTCTTCTGCCATTGAGGATGATTCGCTGCTTATTGAGAATGACTTAGAAACCCAAACAGGCACTAGTTTTAGCAATCCAAAGGGCGAGTTTGTTCTCACTAGCCGACCGTTGGAACCTCTAATCCACTTGGATGAATCTATAGTGGCTGAAAGGTCAAGATTGTTAGAATGATGTATGGATGATAGTTACAATGCATGATCGTGAGTTATGCAGCATTTCGCAACCACATGCAAGCAGATAGATCCTTCCAACCTTATTTCTCCCACACACGAGGTCAAGTAATCCCTTCCTAGGTTGGCTTAGTCCATGGGTCAACAGGGAACCCAATGAACGCGCGTGGTGCACGGCGAAAAACCGGCAGCATAACACTCTTAAGCTAATGAACATACGTATGAGTTTTGGCTATCTCGTATTTGGACATTTCAATCTCATTAAGATGGGCCCACCGGGGCATGAAAGCCTTTGATAAAATACCACTTAATTTGGTTGATTTTGTCTAATACGTGATGACCTATATCACAAGCATTGTATTAAGGAGCATGCTACCTAGGGAAAGTTTCTACTTGCCATTACATGGGCTTTGGTCAAGGTGATAAAATTTTAGGGCTACCTAAGCATGGTCCCTACCAAGGGGTCTAGCTCATCACGAGCGTAGCGACCGATCGGGTCTCTATTTGATATACCGAAAGGTATAAGGCTTGGGCTGGTGATTATCCTTAACACTTTCCTATAATGAGTGAAAGTAGGGTCGTGCTTTGGGAATGCACCGAGGTAAGAAGAGACCAACTAACGTAATTCTAAGGCTCTAAGATGCAATGCAAATTTTTGAAAAGAGATAGAATTTTAAGTTTTAAAAACCTAATTATACATTTTAACCAAAGCACTTTCGGAGCAAAGTCTCAAACACAAAGTCCCTAGTGGAGTCGCCACTGTAACGAGCGCCTACGGTGCCCAGCAAGGGCCCTCGCTTTTGAATCCGTCTTTGGGATTCGAGGTATTAGTTTGCGTCTTTTGATCATGGGCGCCATGAGACATCATCGGTGTGTTCCTCCCAATAGAACATTGGGGAGAACACCCTAGTCTAATGATGCCTAAAGGCACCTTTGAGGTATTTGGAGTCGCCACCCAATTTGCAAGAAATTGGAAAAAGTCTCTCACCTCTAACGGTCTAAACCAGAGATTCGGTGTTCGGAACTTCCCTCTTATTTATGCTTTGGTTAATTATAAATGAGTTTTTAATCTCTCAAAATTATATCTCTCATCTCACGCGATCAATGCATTTGAATTTAAAGAGCGCATTTCAAGCATAAAGAAAACAGTAAAATAAAGCGATAAATAAAGCGGTAAAAAAAAACGATAAATGAAAGCGGTAAACACGCAATTACAAGAGAAATAGGGGCAGAATACAACCCCATTGAAAGGAATTGAAGATATAAATGGGACGGAATACAATCCCCAAAGATAAATAAAGTTGCCCCAAAATTAATTACAAGGGCCCAAAAAGAAATGAACGTAAAATTAAAACAATCAAACAAAAATCAATAGTAAATAAAGACATACATAAATCGGGGCATTATTTTAGGAACATTGGTTCCTTCGCACTTGTTCGAATTTTAGGAACATTGGTTCCTTCGCGTTTATTTGAAAAGGGATCGAAGAGTCATTTTATTTGTTGGTTGAAAACGGGGATGAGTGATCCCATTTTTTAGGAAAATTGACTCTTCGTTTCAATTGTGATGTTTTTATTGTTAGGGTAAAACAAGGGACATTGGTCCCAATTTTATTAGTAAAAATTCCAATTTAATTATAGAGATATTTTTGTGATTTTTTATCGCACGCGTGCACAAATAAAATAATTATTTACAAATAAACACAACAAAAGGATAAGGAATTAGAGAGATCTCACCAAACCGATGCGATCCTCCACGTGTTGCGACCCATCCGGGGGAGTAGCGGGGACACTCACATGACGTGACCCAAATTAAATTTCAGACAAAAATTAACATCAAAAATATTAGTAACGGTTCTAAGGATTAATCGAGCAAAGGCAAGATAATGACAATAATAAAATTATAGTGATGGTAACAACAAATAATCATGGCATGATAACAACAATAAAATAATAATAATAATAATAATAATAATAATAATAATAATAATAATAATAGTAATAATAATAATAATGATGATGATAAGATAGTAATAATGAAAATAATGATAATAATAACGAGATAATAACAATAACAATGATAATAATAATAATAGTAATAATAATAAGAATAGCAAACAACACAATAATGATAATAATAGTGAATAACAACAATAATAATAAGTAATAGCAATAACAATGATAATAGTAGTGAATGAACATAAAAATCAAATTAAAGCAAGCAAACAATATATTAATAGTGGCATTACCACCTTAAAATGCTAAAAATGAATAATAGATGTGAAAATAATATTAACAATAATAAATAATATACAAAAAAAATAAATGAGAACAAGTTCAAAAATGTTTACCCTCAGAATTTTATAGGTCGTAGAAGCTATGTCTCGATTTGTTTTCCTTGTCAAATTTGTGGTGATTAATATTTGAAGAAAATGTAAAAATTGATATTTAAAATAAATTAACTCAAGATGATATTCTTATAAAAAAGATATTTTTGGTGGATGATTGAGTAAAGGAAATTAATTTTCCAAACTCAAGATCAATCCAAGGATGATATATATTTTTTGAAGAAAAATAAAAAAATTAAAGCTTGAGGGAAAGAAAAAAGACTTAAGAAATATTTTTGAAGAACAAAAAAAATGAAAGAGGAAGATGAGTTGCTGGAGACCAAAAAACTAGAGAGAAAATGTTAAAATCCCTTGAATGAAAAATGTTGCCGTCCTCCTTAAAATGAAGAAGGAATCCCTATTAATTTTCAGTTTTGGCCAAAAATAGGAAGGGACAAAATAACTTTAATTTTTAGTTAATCAAAGATAGCATGAAAAGGTGAAAAAACTGAAGAAAACGGACTGGAAAACAGACTGAAAACGCAGCGTCGAAGGAAGCTGGGCACGCCTGCCCGCGTGGAGAGAGGGCTTGGCGCGCGCGCAGCCCTGGCACCGCGTGCGCCGCACGGCTGTGCGCGCGGCACAGCTGCTCGCGCAGAGGCCCCTGCGTGCTGGGGGCCTGCCGTGCGAGCTCCCCAGCGCGCTGGGGCAGCATGCCGCAGGTGGCACTCGCGACCCCCCTTTTTTTTTAATAAAACCTTGAGGACACAAAATTAATATTTTCTACCCCATTTTAATTTTTAATTTGTAAAATATATATTTTTAATTATTTTTCTAAAAAATAAAATTTTGACAAGGAAACAATCGATTCTTACTTTCTCGCCGAAGGTTGGTTTTTTTGTTTTCATCATCGGGTAATCCTGATTTTGGACTGCCTCGGGACCCGGTGTCTACAGGTACATTTCACCTAGTGAAAGTATCTATTGCCAATATATGAGTTTTGGTCAAAGGTAATGAAACTTTAGGGCTATCCAAGCATGGTCCCTGCCAACGGGTCTAGCTTATCACGAGCATAACGACCGATTGGGTCTCCATTTGATATACCATAAGGTACTGTAGACACCGGATCCCGAGTAGCCTTGATCAGGATTACCCAATAATGAAATTAAGTGTGCCGATTTATAGGCAAGAAGAATGAAAGTTGGAAGTGATATTTTCTTGTCATTTTGATTTGTTAGGAATGAATAAAAATGTATTTTTAAAATGTTTTAAAAATTATTTTTGGGGTTAAAAGTGAGTTTTTAATTTTTTGTGTTTTATAGAAAATTTTAAAAAAAAAATCGGCGAACATCGCGCCCAGCGCGACGCCCTGAGCGTCGCCCGCGCGCGCTTTCTGCACGCGAGCTGGGCGCAGCAACGCCCGTCGCTAGCCCCCTGGTCGCCCATTTCTGCCGTTTTTGGCCATTTTGGCCCCCAAAATTTTTTTTTCTTCAGTTTTTTGGTTTTATTGAAATTAAATCAATTTAATTTTTCAATTAAAAATCTGGTTTTTGGGGAAAAATAAAAGGGGAATTTTGAAAAGAATTTAGGGGGGATTTTTTAGAAAATATTTTTCTTCTTCTTTCTTCTCTCAAACCAAATTCTCTCCACTTTTCTAAAGAATTTTTCCAAGTGAATTATTGAGACAAAAAATAACAATTTTTGTTCTTGGGAATTTTTATCCTTTTTTTCAAACAATTTCTACTTTGAGACAAATAAACCAATTGTTTGTTCTTGGATAAAATTCATTTTTCAATATTTTATTTTTCTAACCATGTTCTTCAAATTAAGACAAGGAATTGGATCATCTACCTTCATTTCATCAAGCTAATTTTGATGGTAATTATTCTTGGCTCCAATTTAAATTCAATTTTTAGTTCAATTTCTATTTCCAATTAATTGGTTAACATGTAAATTCTTTTAGAACTTTTTTTGGTTTTGTAAATTCTTTTAGATTTTTTATCATATAAATTCTATTAGTTCTATTAGTTTCTTCTTATTTTTATGTTCTTATTTAATTGTTCATGTCATCATGCATGTTATTATTTTTCTATGTCTATTGTCTTCACTTTATTATTATTATTATTATTATTATTATTATTGTTGTTGTTGTTGTTGTTGTTGTTGTTGTTGTTGGTATTATTTGCCATGTTTAACATGTTTTAGTAGTTTGCCATATGCTATTTTATTCTTGCATGCTTAATTTGGGTTGTTTACTACTCTTTGGTTTCATTATGTTTATTATTGTTATTATTATAGTTGCAATTGTTAGTTTTATTATTATAATTTTTATTATCATTGTTCATTGCTATCATTTAATACTAGTATCATTATTATTAATATTATTATTTGTATTTTTTATGCATGCTAAATTTTATGTATATTATATTTTTTATGCATGATTGGATGTTATTGTTGTTATTTTGTGCTTGTTTATGCATGTTGAATTTTATTATTATTATGTTATTCTTTATGCATGCTAAATTGTTAATTAATTAGATTGCATATTTTTATTATATCATTTTAATTGGCTTGTCATACATGATGCAATTTGATTGCCTTAATTTAATTGTTTTCATGTTATATGTTTAATTAATTTTTTACTAACTTCACTTTTATTTTTTTTCTTTTATTTTTAATAATTATTTTTTATATGTGAGTTTTTACCAAGTGGGAGCCCATGAAAATTTGAAGATCCATTTGGGAGTTGACTTGTTATTTTTATTATTTTCACTACTTTGCTTTCATTATTTTATTTCTAATATGTAATTTGTAATAATTATTTTTTTATGCACGTTAATTAAAAAAAATCACAAAAATATTTCTATTAAACTAAATTGGGTTTTATTTAATAAAAATGGGACCAATGTCTTAGTTTCTTCATCCAAAATAAATTATCACTTTAAAATTATTTTCTTTAATTATGTATGAGAGGACCAATGTCCTCATCTTTAATAAATAGCCCGATTTATGTATGAATTATATGTTATTTACAAATGGGGGTTGTATTCCGCCCCTAATTTTGTTGTAATTTATTTTGCTTTCATTTACTTTATTTACCGCTTTCATTATGTGATTGATGTGCGTTTTAATTAAATTGTATTGAATGAGAAATGGGATGAAACGCTAAATTCAAAACTCAATTATAAACTTAATCAAGATATGAATAAATGGCAAGTCCCGAACCATCTCTGGTCTTTGGGCTCAACGAGGCAAGAGGACCATTTCAATGTTCCATTGGAATGGGACTTCCAAGACACCTCTTGTGTCCCGTAAAAAGACTTTAATTTGCAAAGTCCTAGTCTCCACGAGGCAAGAGGACCATCCTAATGTTCTATTGGGTGGCGACTCCAAGAAACCTCCTTGCTGCCCAAAATGGACGCACTTGTAATTTTCTTACAAGTTTTAATGAATCTCTCCCGATCGGCCTAAAGGCGGGCTTCCGGGGTGCCACAAGGTTCGGCGCGCGTCACAGGTATGAAACTTGAGCTGGTGATTATCCTTAACACTTCTCCATATTGAGTGAACGTAAAGTCGTGCTTCGGGAATGCATCGGGGTTAAGATAGGGACCAAACTAGCATAATCTAAGGCTCTAGCATGGATGCAATGCAACTTCGAAAAGGGATGAAAATTTTAATTAAAACTCAATTGTAAATTTTAACCAAGGTACTTTCGAAGGAAGTCTCTAGATCCCCAGCGGAGTTGCCACTGTAACGCGCGCCGAACTTCGGTGGAGCCTCGAAAGCCCGCCTTTAGGGCGATTGAGAGAGGTTCATAAAACTTGTAAGAAATTATAAGTGCGTCCATTTTGGGCAACAAGGAGGTTTCTTGGAGTTGCCACCCAATAGAACATTGGAAAAGGTCGTCTAGTCTCAGTGAGCCTAAGACGGCGCTGCTATATCCATTTTGGGCAAGCCAGAGGGGTTTTGGAGGTCCCATCCTAATAGAACATTAGGATGGCCCTCTCGCCTCGTGGAGCTTAGGACTATGCAAGTTAAAGCCTTTTTACGGGGCACAAGAGGTGTCTTGGAAGTCCCATTCCAATGGAACATTGAAATGGTCCTCTTGCCTCGTTGAGCCCAAAAACCAGAGATAGTTCGGGACTTCCCATTTATTCATACCTTGATTAAGCTTATAATTGAGTTTTGAATTTATCATTTCATTCCATTTCTCATTCAATTTTAATGCAATTTAATTAAAGCGCATGTTAATCACTTAAAGAAAACAGTAGATAAAGTAAATAAAAGCGCATGAAAATAAGTTACAACAAAACTAGGGGCGGAATACAACCCCCTTTGGTAAATAAAATACAATTCATATATAAACCGGGCTATTTATTAAAGATGAGGACATTGGTCCTCACATGCATGTTTAAAGAAAATAATTTTGATGTGACAATTTATTTAGCATAAAAAAACTAGGATATTGGTCTCATTTTTATTAGAAAAAAATCAAGTTAATTAATATAAATATTTTTATGATTTTTTAATTAACGTGCATAAAAATAAATTATTACAAATTACATATTAGAAATAAAATAATGAAATCAAAGTAATGAAAATAATAAAAAAATTAACAAATCAACTCCCAAATGGATCTTCAAATCTTCATGGGCTCCCACTTGGTATGAAAAATACTCACACATAAAAATAAGTATTAAAAATAAAAGAAAAAAATAAATAAAAGTGAAGTTAGTAAAAAATTAATTAAACATATAACATGAAAACAATGTAAAAAATTAATTAAACATATAACATGAAAATAATTAAATTAAGGCAATCAAATTGCATTATGTATGACAAGCCAATTAAAATAACATAATAAAAATATGCAATCTAATTAATTAACAATTTATCATGCATAAAAGATAACATAATAATAAAAAAATTCAACATGCATAAACAAGTATAAAACAATGATGATAGAATTTAACATGCATAAAAACATAAAATAACAACAATAACATCCAATCATGCATAAAAAGTATAATATGCATAAAATTCAGCATGCATAAAACATAAATAATAATGCTACTAATAATGATACTAGTAACAAATTATAGCAAAGTAATAAAAATAACAATGGTAATAATAATAATAACAAAACACAATAACAACCAAGGATATGAATAATTGTATAAACATGCAAGAACAATAGGAAATAAAATTAACATGACATGTTTAAGGCATGATAATAATAATACCAATAATAATATGGACAATCACATGAGCACATGGTAATAATAATAATAATAATAATAATAATAACATCAAAGAAGATGAACAATCAAATTAAATATGCAAGAATAAAATGAAATAAAATAAATATAACATATTAAAACATGATGAATAATAATACCAATAAAAATAACAATAATAAGATATGAACAACAATGATGATAATGATAATCATAAAAATGGAAACAAAAAATGAATAATCAAATAAAGAGCAAAAGGATAATAATAATAATAATAATAATAATAATAATAATAATAATAATAATAATAATAATAATAATAATAATAATAATAATAATAATAATAATAATAATATATGAACAATTTAATATGAACAATTAAATAAGAAATAAGAAGCAAAAAAAATAGATCTAAGAGAATTCACATGTTAACTAATCAAATAAAAACAAAAGAATAAGAAAATAAGAAGAAAATGATAGAACTAAAAGAATTTACATGTTAACTAATTAATTGGAAACAAAAATGAAATTAAAAATTAAATTAAAAAATTGAGCCAAAAATATTTACCCTCAAAATTTATCTTGAAGAAATGAAAGTAAATGATCCAATTCCTTATCTTGATTTGTAAGAATAAAATTAGAAAATAAAGTATTGAAAATAAATTTTTACTCAAGAACAAATAATTGATTTATTTGTCTCAAAGTAAAAAATTATTAAATGAAAAGAAGAAAATTTCCAAGAACAAAAATTGCTCTTCTTGTTTTAAGAATTCACTTGGAAAAATTCTTTAGAAAATTTGAAAGAATTTGTTTGAGAGAAGAAAGAAGAAGAAAAAAAAAATTCTAAAGAAAATCCCCCATAATTCTCTCTCCAAAAAACCATTTTATATTTTCCATTAAAATCAAATTTTTAATGATAAAATAAAAATAATTTAATTAATTTTTATGGCAAAAAACTGAAGAATTTGTAAAGTTAGAAGATAAAAAGGTTTTTAGCATTGAATAATGCAAAAAAAAAATCAATTAAAAACACTTAAGAATGAAGAAAAACCATTTTCGGCAGCCAAAAGGCCATCCGCGCGCGACAGGGGGCGAGAGACGCCCGTCGGCGCGTCGGACGGGCCTCTCCCCCGCGCAGCAGCGCGCGCTGGGCATGCTCTGGCCTGCGCACCGGGGCGCTGCGGCGCGCGCCCAACGCTGCCACAGCCCGACATTCGCGCGAATTTTTTTTTTTCAAATTTTCTATAAAACACAAAAAATTAAAAACTCCCTTTTTTTACCCCAAAATAATTTTTAAAATATTTTTAAAATACATTTTTATTTATTCCTAACAAATCAAAACGATAAGTAAATTATCACTTCCAACTTTCATTCTTTTTGCTTATAAATCGGCACACTTAATTTCATCATTGGGTAATCTTGATGAAGGCTACTCGAGACCCGGTGTCTACAGTTATGCTGCTGGTTTCCCACCACGCACCATACGTACCCATTGTCCCCGCTGACCCATGGGTCAAGCCCACCTAGGAAAGAGACTGTATGACTTTGTGTGTGGGAGCAACAAGGTTGGAAGGATCTACCTGCTTGTATGTGATTGTCTATGCTGCATCAACACGATCATGCATTGTATATATCATTCATGTATCATTCTAACAGTTCAAATCTTTCAGCCATCATATATTCACCTAAGTGGACTAGAGGTTCTGATGGTCAGCTGGCGAGGATAGATCTGCCACTTGGGTTGACCGAATTGGTGTCTAATTGGAATTTCGAACCACTCTCAACGACCACGGAATCATCTATAGAATCATCAATGGCAGAGGAGACCGGAGCTTTAACTACACAAGATCTTACTAGGAGAATAGAGGATTTTGAGTGGAGAATGTTAGAAATGATGGGCGCCATGGCCGATAGGGTTGCTCATCCTCCTGCTCCGCAACCACCTGCTGCTCCACAACCACCGATAGTCCATGCTGGGGGGCAAGGTGAGCCGCCTACTCGCGAGGAGGCTCCTCTTGTTGATAATACTGTCCACCAACCCATCAATGAGCATGGAGCTGTAGTGCCAATTGAGCCAAGAAGGGCAATAATCCCCAATCCCGATGAGGACTTTGTAATGGAGGAAAGAGATCAGGAGGCAATAGCGCCTCAAGTTGTGAGGGGTAGAGCACCCAGGGCAGAAGATGAGGTAATGAGAGGGATGAGGCAACAGATTGAGGTAATCACTAGCTTGCTATCAGCCGAAAAGGGGATCAACCCCGAAGATAGAGATCTGGGGGATGAAGAGTTGTTGCCCCAAAGATTTAAGATGCCTGAGCTGCCGAAGTTCGATGGTACTTCGGATCCATCTGCACCTATTAAGCAGTATACCCTGGTGATGAAAGGCACAGGGTTGACCAAAAAACAGAAGGTGGAATATTTCTGCCTTAGTCTAGTGGGTCCGGCTGTGGACTGGTACCATGGGTTAGACAGGAGGTCCAAATAAGATTGGGACCTTTTGACTGAGGAGTTTATGAAGCAGTATGACTGCAGCACCAGAATGGAGGTCACCTTAAAGGACCTTGAGCTTTTACAGCAAAAGAATGATGAGTCGTTCCATGAATACCTTACAAGATGGAGAAATAGGGTCATGGAGATGAAGAGAAAGCCTGACACTGCTGACCAAATCAGGCTATTTATCAGGAACTCTTACCCTTACTTGAGGGACTTGCTCAGCTTTAAGGGGCTCAGAGATTGGGAGTCGCTTAAGGACATTGCTGTGGAGGCTGAGGGTGCTTACCTAGCAAAGAAAGTAAGCCAAAATAACTTTGCTGGGAAAGGTTATGGTAACTAATTAGGGTACAAATCAGGTGGTGCTGGAAGCAGTAATAATAGAAGTTGTAAGACGACCGAGGTTTCAGCCACTGAGGTTAGACAGGGTTAGAGGTACTACTCTAATTTGGGCCGCCCTCTGTCTTGGGTATTGGTGAAATTGACAAAGGAAGGCAAGCTAAGACCATTGCTACCCAGGCCAGCCATGAATCAAGGAAAGCCAGGGCATAGAGATGATCAATACTGCGCTTACCATTAGCACACTGGGCATTTAACAGATTACTACTGAACCTTGAGGATCAAAATTCAAGATCTTATTGATTCCAAGGAGATCACTGACCCTGAGAAGAGAGACAAGAAGAAGAGGGCAGGCTATAATGCAGTCCCCCCACCATGAATGTGATCGGAAGAGAAGATGATGTTTTTTAGTTGTTTTTTATTCCAAGAACTTTTTATGTCAATATTTGCAATGTTGGTAATTTCAATAAAATGAATAATCTTGTGTATTTATATAGTGTCTTTAATGATTTCATTTCTCATGATCACGAATGCATTCATTTTTTGATATTAATTCAATTAATACGATTACATTTAATATCGAAACTTTGAAAAATCCAAAGAAAATCTTGATAGCATCTGATATAACTCCTGAAAAGAGGAAAATTCTAAAAGTAGTGAAAAGAAAAAACTAGTTGCAATTAGGGGATTGGATGAAAACTCACTAAGAGCACTAGAACCTTTCTGATTACCCGTCAAAGCGATCCCTGGATAAGACGAAACTAGAAAATGATTTAGGCAGCCCTTCTTTGTATAACTCTCTAAATGACTGTTTTCTACCTTTATTTCGCAATCGCTTGCTAGCCCGTTGAGCTTTTATGCTGGTATGTTAAATGCATACTGATTTTGTTGTTATACATGTTGAAACTACCCTTCGACTAAAATGATTTTTACCTCCCCTTAGAAGAATGGCCGCTCAAGTAAAGATGGAAGTTTCAATCATTGATAATTTTTTGGGTTATCAAAAATTGCCCTGATGAGGATGAGTTTACATTTCGGGAAGAGGGTTTTAGTCATGTGCAAAAGACATAATCTCGCAAAAAATAAAAAAAAGGAAAAAAGAGAAAAAAGAAGTAGAGCTCAAGATAGTAACCCCTTGATGAGTTTCTGAGGTTATCTTTTTAACTTAATTGTTATTCTGGGCTTGACGAACTAAAGTATTATCAAACCCAAATTCAAGAATACATTTATAGTATGCAATTGAGCTGAAAATGGTCCTTCCATCAGTCGAGTAAAATTACGGCCATTTTTCTCTAGCAACATGATCCTCTTTTGATAGCCATCTACCTAAGCCTAACATTACAACCAAAGTAAGACCTTTTAATTCTTGGTCCAGTCTTATCTAATCAGCAGAGATGACCTTTTAATATGGTTCGGTACGTAGGAAGAGGCATATGGTGTTTCTCGAGCTTCAAGCGGAGAGTCACAAGTGCATTTATGCATTTATGCATTTGAGTTGAGTCTCGTCCCCAACGTTGCATTTAGAATTTGCTTCAGAAAAAAGAAAGCATCCTGGGCAAAAATTAAGGGCAGAGAGAAAATTTTCAATCATAAAAATCTAAGAGAGCTGGTTGATAACAGGAGTTTGATGATTTCAAGATTTATCTCGAGATTAGATAAGGTCTTATATTCTTTGAGTTAACGTCAAATAATGATCATGTGTCACGAAATCAAATTGAAACATATACATTTATGCAATATTGATGTGGTCAGAGCAGTTCATTTTGCATACTCAAAGTTGTTTAGTTCCGACATGAAGGTAGCAATTATTACTATCTGCCCTCTGCTTTTCTCGCTGCTCAGGCCCTTCAGCTGATACATTCTTCTGTCAACTGTGAAACCAATTCTACAGCACCTTTCCTAATAAGATTTAAGCTCATACAACCATGATCTAAGATGTAAGTGCATGCCGATCATGCCTAAAAGATTTTTAGCAACAACTTCAACTAATCTGCAAAAAAAAAAAAAAAGAAAATAGCCGTTAGAGATAAAAACCGTAATTGGTACTCTAAGCAAAAGTTAGGCAAAGGAGTGAAAACCTGAAAACAGGCAGTCTATCCTTCAAAAAAAAAAGAAAAGAAAAGCTGCTGGATTGGGTTGGGTCCTTTCCAAGCAAAAATAAGGCACAGCGTTATGTGAAAATCCGCAAAAGACGCATTTCCCGCTAAAAAAAGCTAGTATGAAAATCCACAAGAGACGCATTACCTTCAAAAAAATGACTATAGGTATCAGATGAGAACCTCGCAATCCCAAAGGCATGAAATTCAAAAGCAGCTTCCAAAAGACATCGATCCTATCGCAAATTGCAGCCAGACCGGCTATCATCTCTAAGTCCACTTACATGAATTCTTATCCTACATTTCTGCATAACCCATACATTTCACGTGCATATTCACTATTTTTCCTACATATTTGGTTTTTCAATTTTATAGTAAGAGAGGTTCGATGCGGAC
This sequence comes from Excoecaria cochinchinensis, assembly GCA_947683425.1. Lineage (NCBI taxonomy): Eukaryota > Viridiplantae > Streptophyta > Magnoliopsida > Malpighiales > Euphorbiaceae > Excoecaria > Excoecaria cochinchinensis. Next base: position 12,287,292 of record CANTUQ010000127.1, on the reverse strand, counting down.
GCCGGCAGAAGGCGAGTGACGACATCAATCCAAACATCAATTCATCAACCAAAGGCCTCTCAGGGGGCAATTAACCAAATACCTCTTAGGGGGCAATCAACCAAAGGGCTCACAGAGGGCACCACTTCAAATCTTAGAAGGGTTAGCATGATGGCAGCACTACCATTCTACGGAAGGTTAGCACGATCACGGCACTACCACTTCAAATCTCAGAAGGGTTAGCACGATGACGGCAATACCATTTTACGGAAGGTTAGCACGATCACGGCACTACCACTTCAAATCTCAAAAGGGTTAGCATGATGGCTGCACTACCATTCTACGGAAGGTTAGCATGACCACAACACTACCACTTCAGATCTAAGAAGGGTTAGCACGATGACGGCAATACCATTCTATGAAAGGTTAGCACGATCACGGCACTACCACTTCATATCCCAGAAGGGTTAGTACGATGGCGGCACTACCATTCTGCGGAAGGTTAGCACGACTACGGCACGACCACTTCAGAAGGGTTAGCACGACTACGGCACTACCACTTTAGAAGGGTTAGCACGATGACGGCACTACCACTCCACGGAGGGTTAGCACGATGACGGCACTACCGTTTCACATCTCATAAGGGTTAGCATGTTGGCAGCACTACCATTCCACGGAATGTTAGCATGACCACGGCTCTACCACTTCAGAAGGGTTAGCACGATGACGGCACTACCATTCTGCGGAAGGTTAGCACGATCACGTCACTACTGCTTCAATGAAGGATAACACGCTGACAACATGGCGACAACCACCACAATAACATCGTCCAGTCCGGAAAGACGGCCGCCTCAGGTACGTGCTTCTTTCCCTTTTCTGATTTTTGGCTCACCTAAGCACCTATGCACTAGCCTCCTCAAAATTGGGGGCAACTGTAGGCACCGGATCTTGAGACTGTATAGATCAGGATTACCTAATGATGAAATTAAGTGTACCTGTTTATAGGCAAAAATGAAAGTTGGAAGTGATGGTTTCCTTGTCAAATTGATTTAATAAAAGTAATTAAAAATGTGTTTTAAAAATTAATTTAATAAATTATTTTAAGAAAAAAAGTGAGTTTTGAAATTATAATGTTTTAGCAAAAATTTAAAAAAATTTAAAAAAAAAATTGAGAGAGTTGGCATGCGACGCACTGGGCGTCGCTCGCCCCTAACGCGGCCCTGTCGCCCCCAACAGCCCTTTGGGCGTTTTTGAGCTACTTTTAGTGTTTTTACTCATTTTTTTGTAGAATTTAATTTTTAAACCCTTTTATCTTCTAACCGTTCAAATTATTCAGTTTTTTTTGTGTTAATGTGAATTAAATTGTTTTAATTTTTTCAGTAAAAATTGATTTATTTTGAGGTATAAAAGGGATTTTTTGAGAGAGAAAAAGGGGGATTTTTTCTTAAGAAAAAATGGTCTTCTCTCTTCTTCTTCTTCTTCTTCTTCTTCTTCTTATTTTTCTTCTTCTTCAAGAACAAGTTTCACAAATATTTTTAATTTTTTAAGTTAATTCTTGAGACAAAATAAACTAATTATTTGTTCTTATGAATTTTCACTTTTTTTTTTATAATTTTTTCTTGAGACAAATAAATTAATTATTTGTTTTTGGAATAAAATTTTGTTATATATTTTATTTTTCTAAATCAAGATAAGGAGATTAATTATGTACCTTCATTTATCACATCAAAATTTGAGGGTAAGTATTTTAGACTCAATTTTCAATTTAATTTTTATTATAATTTTTTGTTTCTAATTAATTAGCAACCATGTAGATTTTTTATCTATTATTTTATTTTGTTTATGTTCATGTGATTCAGTCATAAATTTAACATTTTAGCACATCTTATTTTTATTCTTATTTATTTATTTGATTGTTCATTTTTTGTTATTATTATTATTATCATCATCATCATCATCATCATCATCATTTTTGTTCATATATTATTATTATTATTATTATTATTATTTAACATGTTTTAACATATTTTGTTTTTTATTGTCTTTTATTTTTGCTTACTTGATTGTTCATCTTTCTTATTATTGATTGTTCATCTTATTTATTGTTATTGTTTATTATTGTTATTTTTAATATCATTATTACTTTTGTTTTATTATTATTATTATTATTATTATTATTATTATTATTATTATTATTATTATTATTATTATTATTATTATCCATTATTACTACCATCATTATTATTATTATTACTTTTATTATTCTTACTTATTGTTATAATTTATTATTATTATTTTTAATATTTGTGCTTTTTATGCATGTTGGTTTGTTCATATGTTAAGTTACATATTTATATTATGTCATTTAATTGATTTGTCATACATGATGCATTGTATTTTATTTATTTCATTTATTTTCATGTGTTATATGTTTAATTCATTTTTTTATCACTAACATCACTTTTTTATTTGTATTTGTTTTATTTTCAATATTTTTTATATGTGAGATTTTTCAATACCAAGTGAGAGCCCATAGAGATTTGAAAACACCATTTTAGTGGGATTTGTTTTTTTTAGCATTTTATTATTTTTCATTATTATTTTATTTGATGTAATTTGTAATAAGTTTATTTATTTTTTATGAACGTTAATTAAAAGTCACAAAAGTTTGATATTAATAAATTGGGATTTTGTTAATAAAATGAGATAAATGTCGTAATTTCAACTATTAAAAATTCATTTTAAAAAGGAAGAGTTAATTTTTTTAAAATGGGATCACTTATCACGATTTTTTTCAAGTATACCAAAAATAACTTTTCGATTTTTTAAAGTGAACATGAACGAACCAAAATTCTTATTTTAAATAATATCCCGATTTATGAATATTTATTTTATTCATCTGATTTATTTATTTATGTTTTGTTTGGTTTTATTTGGGGGATTGTATTTTTTATCCCAAATTTTGATACCTTTTTATTTTGGGGGATTGTATTTTGTCCCACTTTTTATCTTTTTTTAGATTGCTTTCTTTACTGCTTTCTCTTGTACTTGATTTGAACTTTATAATTTATTGCATGACCGCGTGAGATGAGAGATGGAATTTCAATTGCTAAAAACTCATTTATAACTTAAGGCATTAATAAGAGTGAAGTTTCAACACTTTCTCTGGTTTAAGACCTCCGAGGTTAGACGAACTTTCCCAATTTCTTGGAAATTGGGTGGCGACTCCAAAATAGCTCAAAGGTACCTAAAGGATTCATGGGATTAGATGATATTTCCAGTGTTTTACTGGAAAGAGGTGTCCAAAATATCTCATGATTGCCCAAGATCAAAAGACGCAAATCCCTCTCGGGCCCTAAAAGCGGGCATCCCGGAAATCGATCGGGTCCGGCGCGCGTCACATATAGTAAATTGATATTTTTGGGTCATTGTATTTCATCAACCCTAAAATTTATGTTTATAATATTTTCAAATAGTTTTTATGGTTGTTTAATTTGATGTCTATATTATGAATAATTTGTTAATCACCAAAGTGGTCATATCATAAAGTTTTTATGGATGTCAAATTAAATAGAATGTAATTACTTATGATTATATGATGCTATTAATGAGATGCCATGATGGTATTTATATTTCATTGTCACGATTATATTGAAGTTTATTCTCTATAAAATATTTAAGAATCGCCCAAAGGTTGGTTGATTAATTTTATAGTCAAGAACATGAATGTGGTTAATTGATATACTTTATTTGATATGTTTAGTATATCCAAAGATAAAACATGTCAAATTAGGGTATAATTAATTACCAATTATATGAAATTAAAATTAAGCATCAATAACTTTTATTATAGTACATTATTGGATCACCCAAAGGAGAACTTCAATGTGCACTTATGTTTGCATGACTAATTAATATTTGAATCTGAGTTATGCGTTTATATTATGACTCAAAACACTAATGTATGCGAATGTATTTATTTGCAGCATTCGCTCCTGTTTCTCTTCATTCGCAAGCTTCGTCTATTGTGAAATTCAACGGGCTTAATTTTTCTAAATGGTCCGAACAAGTTCAGTTTCACTTAGGTGTTCTGAATCTTGATTTAGCACTCTTACATGACAAATCTCACTGATGATAGTATTGATGAATAAAGATATTTCTATAATGTTTGGAAAAGATCAAATAGACTTAGCTTAGTGTTCTTGCAAATGACTGTGGCTGAGAACATCAGGTCAACGATTCCTAAAATTGATAGTGCAAAGAAATTTATGGAATCTGTTAAAAGTATATCCCACTCTGACACTTTTGATAAGTCAGTAGTAGGGACACTGATGGGTATATTAACTACCATAAAATTTGATGGTTCTCGTACCATGCAGGAGCACCTCACTAAGATGATAAACATAGCAGCAAAATTGGGATCCATGGGAATGAAAGTGGAGGAAAGTTTCCTTGTGACATTCATCATGAACTCCTTGCCTTCTCAGTATGGTTCATTCCAAATAAATTATAACACTATTAAAGATAAATAGAATGTGGCAGAATTGCAAACTATGCTAATTCAAGAGGAAGCACGGTTGAAAAAATAAGAACCTCACTTAGTTAATCTCATGGGTCAGCCAGGAGCTAATAAGAAACTAGAAAAACAGTATGGAAAGGGGAATAAAAGACCATTGAAGGTAAATGAGTCATCTTCTCAAATCCACAAGAAGGAATCAAAGAAAGTTATGTGTCATTTATGTGGAAAGCCTGGACACTACAACAAAGACTGTCAGAAACGTAAGGCATGGTTTGAAAGTAAAGGTAAGCCTAGTGATTTCGTATATTTCGAATCAAATTTGGCAAAAGTTCCTTATAATACTTGGTGGATTGATTCTGGTTGTACCACTCATATTTCAAATACAATGCAGGGATTCCTTACGACGCAAACCATAAACACAAATGAAAAATTTATGTTTATAGGTAACCGAATCAAAGTTCCAGTTAAAGCCATCGGAACCTATCATTTGATTTTAGACATTGGACATCATTTAGATCTTTTCCAAACTCTTTATGTTCCTTCTATTTCTCGCAATTTAATTTCTGTGTCAAAACTTAATACAACTGGATATTATTTTAAGGTTGAAATGGATTGTTGCAATTTGTTTAAGCGTAATTATTTTATTGGTTCAGGTGTTCTTTATGATAGTTTATATAAATTAAAGCTTGATAATCTTTTTGCTGAGACTCTTTTGACCTTACATCATAATGTTGGTATATAACGTGGTTTGGTTGATGAAAATTTAGCTTACTTGTGGCATAAATGTTTGGGTTATATATTCAAAGAAAGAATACAAAGATTGGTAAAGAATGAAATCCTTCCTAATTTGGATTTTACTGATTTTGGTATTTGTGTGGGGAAAACTCACAAAACAAACAATCAAGAAGAAAGCCACAAGAAGCACACAACTCCTTGAAATCATACACACTGATATATATAGACCTTTTGATGTTCCATTTTTTGCTGGAGAAAAGTATTTTATCACCTTCATTGATGATATTTCACATTATAGATATGTCTATTTGTTACATGAGAAATCTCAATCAGTAAATACCTTAGAGGTGTTTATCACTAAAGTTGAAAGACAATTAGACAGAAAAGTGAAAATAGTCAGATATGATAAAGGTAGTGAATATTATAGAAGGTATGATGAAATTGGACAACATCCAGGTCTATTTGCTAAATTTCTTGAAAAACATGGCATTTGTGCTCAATACACAATGCCAGGTATATCACAGCAAAATGATGTTGCAGAAAGGTGTGAATTGATTTATGAAATTTTTTATTCAAAGTTATTTGAAATCATAATTTATAGGAAAAAAATAAAAATTAAAACTACTAAAATTATAGGATGTGATATGTGGACTGATTTATTAAATATTAGATTTATAGATTATCAATATAAAATTATATAAAATTATATAAATTTACGGTTGGATTTTGTTCACATGATGTTTAATTGTGCTTGTCATGCCTACTATAACTAAATACCTACCGAACGAACACTCCTATCTAATTGCATTGTTTTCATAAATTTTTTTAATTATGTAAAACATACTTAGGACATTTTATAATAAAAAAAGATAATACATAAAAACACATCCGTAGTTAATAAATTTTTTTAGTTATATACAACAATTTTATTACGAATGATGTTTTACATGCCTAAAATTAATAAAATTAAGCTATTACTTATCTAAATTTCGCAGTATGCATATATTATCCCTTAATTTTGATAAAAATATACATATTATCCTCTAAATTATTTTTTTACGTTCATTTTCTTTATTATATTTAGGAAGTAATATGTATATTTTTGTTAAAATGATATTAATTTAACAAAAAAAATGCACATATTAAAAAAAATTCAAGGATAATAGTTACACATTTTGATAATATCAAAGAGTAATATGTATATATCATCAAATTTAAATAACACAATAAATTATTATGGCCAACTTTAAGTGTGTAAAATATCATATGTAAATGTGTAACTAAATTTTTTTGTCTAACTTATGTTTTTATTATTAATTAAAGAAAAAAAAATGTGGTTGTGAATATTTGCCATCATTTATAGTATGCCATATGAATTATATAACAAGCATTTCTATCGGGTTAATTACGTCTGTGGTCATCGAATTTTGGTGCTTATAATAAAATGGTCATAATAAAATAATTTGTAACATAAAAATCATCAAATTTTTATTTTTTTTCAATTAAGATAGAAATGACCGAAAAATTAAATTTTCGTCACCGAAAAATTATACAAATATACCAATATGGCCCGGTTACATGAGAAATTGACACGTTAGTAAGTATACGTTAATAAAACTTTTTTTTTTTGTCTTTTTGTACAGGTTAACATAAAACGTATACTTACTGACATGTCAATTTCTCCATATAAACGGATTATATCGCATGCTGACTAGACATGTTCTAGAAGAGTACTAATGACGTGACATATTTACGTGTCACTTCGGTGACGAAAAATTAATTTTTCTGTCATTTTTACCTTAATTAAAATAATTTTTATTTTATAAATTATTTTATTATAATTATTTTATTATAAACTCCAAAATTCGATAATGACTTACGTAATTAACCGCATTTCTATCCGGTTACGAATTAAACGCGTACCCTTTAAAGTTTCATCCTGGCGAAGAAGGCAGTAGGTCACTCCATTTTTGTCCAAAAGAAATTAAATTAAACTTTATTTGCTCTTCCCTCAATTACGGAACATTCCTTCCAACCAAAGGGAAGGCCTAACCTGAGTCCAAGCCAAAACGAAACAGCCAGGAAGCTACTTCCTTGTAGAACAGACCACTTCTTACTTCAGCAGAGAGAGAGACCAAAAAAAGAAGAAGAAGAAACTGATATTTTTTCACTCTTTCAAAAATAAATGTGGGTCGAATCATCACAACTGCCAGTGATTCGAAATTCAAGTGCTAAAAAATTGTGGAGAGAAAAGGAGAGATGGTGCTGCAGATTGTGGAACCAAATTCCTGCATTAGAGGTTGCTGCACCAGCAATTCAATCCCTCTTCATCTTCCTCCTTCTTCCTACGCTCTCCTTTCCCCAATTGCCAAGGGTAACTTTTTTTTTTTTTAATTTCTTTTATCATTTTCAATTTCAGATTCTTTCGTAAGTTAGCTGCATTATTTTTTTTCGTATAAAACCCATTTTTTGAAATAAGTTTGTTATTGGTGTGCACAGGAGCAGAGAGCGTTGTATATGAAGGAATTCTATACGGAAGAAAAGTGGCTGTGAAGAAACCGATCTTGTCTACTTCTGAAGACATTGATAAATTTCATAGGGAGCTGCAACTCTTATGGTATGATAACTTTTAAGTTTTAATACAATTTAAGCTATTTTTCTGTTCATAATTAGTTGTTTTTAGTACTAGTAATTGTATTAGCATTTTAGTTTTGCAACATCAATGATTCTAGGCGCTCAAAATTTTTGTCACAATCCAAGAAATGAATGGGAATGGCCTCAAATTTTGTATCATTTCGATCTTTGATGATTCAATTTTGATTCTATTCTGATAGTATAATGATTCTGCTTTGTGATCCTTGTAGGATTATTATTGTATTTTCTTATTTTTGAGACTAAGACAATCATGTTCAGTTTAATTGTTGTTCGAATTGATTGTGTAGGTTCTTTCATTTTACTGGATTTAGTACTATTGTTTCATTAATGTCTGGAGATGCTAAGTGGTTCTTGTCCCTTTTAGCTTTTATCTTTGTTCTACCTTTCATTTTAATATTTGTTTCACAAAGATGTACTTAATTGTTTTGCACTGATGCATTTTTTAGTTTGTATTTTACATAGTCATGCCATCTGCATTTAACTAACCCTACATGGACACGTCTTCCAGTTCTCTGCCAATCTACTGATTTATCCTTGTGTTTCTATACATCCATCTCTGCTGTGCTTATCTGTGAATATAGTTTATACTGTTCAATAAATAATAATGTAACTAAGCCAAACTGTAGTCTTGATGACTCGAAGCTTCAACTTAGTTGTGATAGCAGAGCAGTGTGTGAATTTCATTTACTTCTAGACTTGTACATTGCTTGCAGATCTTTTTTCTTAAATTTGGATTTAGTGAATGATAATGGTGATGGCTTGTTTACCTTTTATTTTAATTATATTTAATGTAATAATGAAGTACTGTAGATCATCCGGGAATAGCCAGGCTAGTTGCAGCTCATGCAAAGCCTCCCAATTACATGTTCTTTTTCCAGTTCTACGAATCTGGCAATCTTGCGGGAAAATTGCATGTAGAAGAATGGCGTCCAAGCATTGATCAGGCGCTTATGATCACTGCCCAGCTTGGTATGACTTTTATTATTTTAGATGTCTCTCTCTCTCAGCATGTTTTATTCAACTATATTTGGATTCTTCAATTGTGAATTAGTAGTTGTTCTTTAGCTACCTGCTTAGGAGACATAACATTTTTTTTTTAATTATTTGACCTTTTTTAATTAATTTTTATTAAATTTTTGATATTGGGGATTTTGTATTTGAGGGTTTGTTTTTCTTACCTATTTAGTTATAGTCAGAATTTGATATTTGATGGTTATAAGCTTGATGAGCAAAGTAGTCTCCTTAAATATTAATCTATCTTCTTATTGGACTTTTCAGCAATGAAATATAACCATACAGTATTTTTTTTCCTTCGTTTGCTGGTGCATTGATTTCACTCCTCTTCTTCTTTTTAATTATCTCTTTTGCTTTGTTGAACTCAAGAGTATCTTATGTCATGTTTCTCCCCAAAATTTTCTGCACTAAAAATTATAATAGCACCTGTACTTACAAAAATTCTATCATGCCACAAGCACACAAGAACTGATTAATGCAAACCTATTCTAAACCACACCATCTGTTTTACTTCTTGCCCTTCAAATATTCCCATTTTCTTTCCTTCACCTTCTAATTGAATAAGGAAAGTTACTTTTCTCTATTTCCTCCTTATATCTGTCATTGAAAGCCCTGGAAATTAACCTTTCATTCCCTTGTCCTTTGGCTAATTCCATTATAATACCTCCTGTTTGAAACTTCTAGTCCTTATCAATACAAGAGTGCTAAAAGCAGCCACTTTAGTATATTGCAAGACAGGTTGGTGCTGTAAAACAGAATATATCACTCAAACATCAAAAAAAGCAAGAAGGTCAAACTTTTATTAAAATCTGAATAATCTTAAATATCAACTCTTGTTGATCTCTAGAAGAAAAAAAATGACATTGATCTTTTAGTTTCATTGTTTCTTAAAATACATTGATAAACAGCGGCTGTTCATACTGTGTGGAGTTTCTCTTAATCTGGCGATGGAACGATCTTCTTGTAGTATCTTCACTACAATGTTTATTTTGTAATCCTTTTTTTTTCCTTTCCTTTCAATTAGAAGGTTCTTATAGATAATATTGACTGATGTAACACCTTTTCCCCCTTTTCTATGTTTTTTCTTCCAGCAAAGGCTCTTCAACATCTGCATGTGCATGGGATTGTACATAGGGATGTGAAACCAGCAAACATTCTTGTAGTTTTCTTCTATGATCTCTTACTTTGGTTTTTGGTATAATGTTTGTAAATATATCAAATAATAACTGTAGAAATGCATGAATGCAGCTTGACAGAAATCTTTGTCCGCACCTGTCAGACTTTGGTTTGGCAGAATACCAACAGAACCTTAAAGGAGTTAACGCTGAAAATTGGAGATCTTCAGGAAAGCCAACTGGTGGTTTCCACAAGAAGAACATGGTTGGCACACTCATCTATATGGCACCTGAAATCTTGAGAAAGGAGATACATACTGAAAAATCAGATGTCTACAGTTTTGGGATATCTATCAAGTAAGTGTTTGAAATATTTTATTTTTGGCCACTTTGAGACACAGCTAAGGCAAAGAAATCCATTTCACATTCGATTATCATATGTAGTAAAAACACATACCTCTTTTTTCCTCAAAATTGAATGCTTCACAAAATTAGCTTATATCTTCATCTTGTTTGCGCTTACAATCATTACAATAATATCTCCATCAACATATCTCCTCATCAATAATAAATTGGCACAAATCCATTTATATATGCTCTCCATTCCTTGAGTCTTTCAACTCAGAGCTCTTAAACTTGTCAATGGCATGTCTTGCAGTGGCCCCATAGGCCACAATGATTTTCTTCCCCAATCTTGATTAGGAATCATTTAGATGATGAACATATTCATGGGTAATTCAGATTGGCTGTTAGAATTGTAATAATAATTTATCCACCTCTTTTGGTGATCTTATTGGGGCTAGGTTTTGGATTTTGTTGTTAAATTTGATGGGAAGTTGGAAATTTTATAAGTCTGATTTAGCATTTAAATCCAGGTTTAGATTCGAGGATTTTGATTTATCTATGAATTTTTGTAAAACTCCATTAGAAGAGATTTTGGAATTGGGGATGCTAGCCGAGTTTGGGGTGTATTCTGACTGAGTTGAATCAAGAGAACGTAGAGCTTGAACTTGGCTCATAAAAGCAAAAGTCTTGAGGCAAAAAAGTTGATTCCAAATTTGTAGCTAGATCATTCTTTAGTTGTTCATTTTTTCTTTTTGATCTCGACGATCAAATTTTAAATGTACTTTAATTGGACTCAACTCAGATCAGTAATCTATATTAATTGAATTGAATTTTAGTTAATATTATATTGACGGTCGAATGAGCTCAAGCTTGAGGTCAGTTGACTTCTTATTCTTATATATTTTGGGTAAAGTATTGAATTTCATAAGTTATTATTTAAATGTAGTATATGATAAATTTCATAAGTTATTGATCAAATATATAGTGTTTGATTGCTAAACACTCAAATTGAGTATTGATGCAGCTTTATTTGTTTTGTGGAACTGAAGAAATTCAGAATAGGATTTTTTATTTTTGTATTAATATTAAACCTGAATTTATACAAAAGTAATTGGAAATTAAGTCAACTAAATACGGCTCCTAAATCACCTCCTAATTACCATATTCAATATTCAACCTTACAGTTATATTCAACACTCCCCCTCAAGTTGATGCAAAAATATTACACATGCCCAACTTGCAAACTATGGTGTGAAAGGTTCGACTATTGTGTCATTTTGTGAAAATATCTGCTAGTTGTCTATCTGACTTCACATGGAATAAACTCAAGATGCCTTCAGTCAACTTTTCTTTGATGAAATGTCGATCGATTTCAATGTGCTTCGTCCGGTCATGCTGAACAGGATTATGAGCTATACTGATGGCGGCTTTGTTGTCACAATATAAGGACAGTCTTCTTCTTTCAGATAGTCTCAATTCTTCTAGTAGCTTTCTCAGCCAAAGAAGTTCACAAACACCTTGAGCCATAGCAATGTATTATGCTTCAGCACTCGATCTTGCAACCACATTTTGCTTCTTACTTCTCCAAGTAATTAAGTTTCCTCCTATAAGAGTACAATATCCTGATGTAGATCGTTTGTCATTTAAAGATCCAGACCAATCTGCATCTGTAAAAGCTTCTATGTGGAGGTGACCATGTTTGGAGAAAAGAAGATCCTTTCCTGAGGCAGACTTCAAATACCGCAAAATTCGGAAGACAGCTTGCATGCGAGTCTCATGGATCATGCATGAATTGACTCACCAAGCTCACTGAGTAGGCTATGTCTGGCCTAGTGTGTGAGAGATAAATGAGTCTCCCAACTAACCTTTGATATCTCTCTTTATCAACTGGCTTTCCAACTTCTGCTTGTAGCTTGTGATTGCTTAATAGGCGTGTCTACCGGCTTGCATCCTAGCATACCAATCTCATCCAAAAAATTCAGGATGTGTTTTTCTCTGAGAAATGAAGATTCCTTTGGTTGATCTAGCAACTTCAATTCTCAAAAAATATCGTAACTCTCCAAGATCCTTTATCTCAAATTCCTGAGCTAAAAGCTTCTTCAGGCGAACAATTTATTCTTTATCATCCCCTGTCATTACTATATCATCAACATAAACTATGAGAAGAGTGATTTTACCCTTGGAGTGTCTCATAAAGAGGGTATGATCAGCATTACTCTGTTGATAACCAAAAGAAATTATGGTTTTGCTGAATCTGTCAAACCAAGCTCTCAGAGACTGTTTCAATTCGTACAAGGCTTTCTTCAGTCTGCACACCTTTCCTTTAGTTCTTTCATCATCAAAACCAGGAGGTATCTCCATATAAATTTCTTCTTCCAGGTCTCCATGGAGGAATGCATTCTTCACATCAAATTGCTGCAAATCCCAATGCAAATTAGCTGCACAAGATAACAAGATTCTGATTATATTCATTTTGGCAACAGGTACAAATGTCTCCTGGTAATCAATTTCGTAAGTCTGAGTGAATCCCTTTGCCACTAGTTTGGCTTTAAATCTTTCAACCGAACCGTCAGCTTTATGTTTTATTGTGAACACCCACTTACAACCAATTAGCTTCTTGTCTGGAGAGTCAACAAGTTCCCAGGTTTCATTTTTTGAGAGAGCTTTCATTTCTTCTACCATTGCTGCTCGCCACTTTGGATCCGTGATAGCTTCTCTCCAATCCTGTGGAATAGACATAGAGGAAAGAGACAAGGCAAAAGCTCTATAGGAGGGAGATAGATGGTTATAAGAGGCAAAGTTAGAAATGGAATATTTTGTACAAGACATGACTCATTTTCTTTGAGCAATGGGCAAATTTAAATCAAAATCAGAAGATAACTCACTCGAGGATTCTGGCAGTGCAGAATGCGTGATAACTTCTTCAGGCCTATTCTTCCTCGAGTATCTCAACAAATCAGGTCTATCTAAATAACCAACAATATTCTGCTCCTCCTGAACATCAACAATATTATCCTCCTGAACAAGATCATGAGTTACCACAGGTTCATTTATCACCACTTCTTCACCTTCACTATTCTCCTCCTGAAGAGGTAATTGAGTAATGCCAAAATAAGGTTCAGACTCCCTAAAGGTAACATACATACTGACATAGAATTTCCTAGACGGAGGGTGATAACACTTATATCTCTTTTGAGTTGGCGAATACCCAATGAACACACATTTTAGTGCTCTCGGATCTAATTTCCCAATATTCCTAGTATGGACAAAGCAAACACACCCAAAAATTTTTGGTAGAACAGTATAGTGTGTTTTTCTGGTTAAAACTTCTAAATAAGTCCTAAAGTTGAGAGTTTTGAGAGGCATTCTATTAATAAGATAGGCAGCTACTAGTATTGCATCCCCCCAATATGATTTTGAAACATTCATAATAAACATAAAAGATTTAGCAACTTCCAATAAATGCCTATTTTTTCTTTTAGGTACTCCATTTTGAGCACTAGTAGAAGGACAACTAGTTTGATGAATGATCCCTTGAAACTCCAAATAATTTCCAAATCTACTATCCATTTATTCTGTCCCATTATCAGTTCTTAAAACCTTTATTTTAGCATCAAACTGAGTGTGAACCATTTTATGAAAAGATTGAAAACAGGAAAAAAACTTTACTTTTTGTTTTAATCAAATACACTCAAGTCATTCTGGTGCAACAATCAATAAAGGTAACAAACCATCGATTTCCAGATAAAGTGTGTTTGTGTGGGTTCCCAAACATCAGAATGAACAAGTATAAACGGAACAGTGGTTTTATTATCACTTAAAGGATAAGTGTTTTTTGTATGTTTAGCATACTCACAAGCATCACAAGATAAGAACTCAAACCGAGTTTTAGAAAATAAACTAGGATATAGTTTTTCTAAAACAAAAAAAGATGGATGTCCTAATCTCCTATGCCATTGTATTATTTCCTGATTGACATCCTTATGTCCTCCAAACAAAGCTAAGTCTTGACAGTCGTCCATCATGTATAAGTCATCATGCTCTCTGCCACTACTAATCCTCTTCCCTGTTTGAAGGTCCTAAAAGATATAATAACCAGGAAAAAACTCAATTTTACAGTTTAGAGATTTAGTGATAGCACTGACAGATAAAAGATTGACAGGAAATTGAGAAACATGAAGAACATAAGACAACTTAATATTTGGAGTACAGACAATGGAACCTGTCCCAGAAATAGGAGTAAATGACCCATCAGCTACCCTGACACTATCCCTTTTTGGACATGGAGAGTAGTTAAGAAAGCATTTAGAAGTGCCTGTCATATGTCTATTCGCACCAGAATCAATAATCCAAGAGTTAAGATGAGTAAGTGTGTTACCTGTTTGGATGGAGTTTGAGGTAGCACTGGATGAAAGATTGAGTTGTGACATAAGACGTCTAAAATGTTGAACTTCTTCAGATGAGAAACTTTCGACTGGAGCTTTCGACTTAGATGATTCAGCTGCTTCTAACATATTTGGTTGAGCCCTAGTTGGATTGGCTCGTTTTTTCCCACGACCTCTAGTAGGTCTCCCGTTCAACTTCCAGCAAGTTTCTTTTGTATGCCTTGGTTTTCCATAGTATTCACAATGCACACAATCTTGATTAGAAGAGATACCTTTCGACTGCTCTTGAGTAAAATGGACAGTTAAACCCGACTTTTCAGCTGGTGCAGTATATAGCATGGCACCTCTTCTGGTCTCTTCTTGCAGGATATAAAAGTGCCTTTTCAAGAGATGGAAAAGGAGATCTACCAATGACTTGAACTCTTAATTGGTCAAATTCAGAATTCAAACCAATCAAAAAATCATACACTCGCTCTTTTTCAATCATATTTTGGATTAATATAGCATCATCAATACATTTAGCTTGAAAATTCTGATAAAAATCCAATTTCTGCCATAAACTGCTCAATTCAGAAAAATAATCCGAAACAGTAAACTCACCTTGTTTCGTGTCATGAATCTTGTTCCTAAGCTCAAATATTCGAGCATCATTTCCCATACGAGAATAGGTAGTTTTTGCAGCCTTCCATATCTTCTCTACAGTGTCAAGCAGTAAATATTGTCTAGAAATTTTAGGGTGCATAGAATTTAGAAGTAAAAACATAACCAATGAGTAATCAGAGTCCCATTGACTAAAAGTGGGGTCAGTAACAGGTGGTGGTTTTTTATCTCCAGTAATATTTGCAATCTTTTGGCCTTAATAGATAATAGGCATGATCTAGACCATGCTAAATAGGTATTACTTCCATCTAATTTAATTAGGCTAATTTGACCATCATTAGCCGTATAAAATTTCTCTACTTGTTTAGTTTCAAATTCTGACATAATGGGAGATTAAAAAAAACAATGAGCAGAGAATAATACAGTTACAGAACCTGATCACGAAAAATTCAAAATACCAATACTTCAAAAATGGCCGAAGATTGGTTGAACAGAGTTGGAAGAGTCTTAGAGCAGCATTGTGGTGACAACAAAGGATGGATGGATGAAGAGTAAGAGAGGCAGAGAACACGTAACCCCAAAGAAACCCTAACGGCGACTTCAGAATTGACCGGTGAGGTGCTGGTCGGAATCGCAAGAGGCCGACGACCTAGGTAGACAAGATCCGGTGACAAACGATGGCCGGAGGTAGCAACACGTGCCGGCGCGTGAAGGTTGGTGCCGAAATGATCTGACGGCGCGTGTGGCCATGCGCAAGGTCGGACGGCGCCGAGATTTGGTGCACTGGCCGGACTCGGCCTAGGCTTCTTTCTGGTGAGGGTGGTGTCGCCGAAAGAGGGACGAGATAGTGTCCCCTTTTACAGCTGCCAAGAAACGCAAAAAAAATAGAAATGCTTCAGCAGCGCGTGTACCCATGCTAGTGGTCGAAAGGCGCCGGAAATCTAGACAGTGACCGGAAATCTCCTGAGCTTCCCTCCGGTGGGGTAGGGCCATTTAGAGAGGGAGATAACTCGACCTTTTGAATTTTGTCGAAAAATCCAGTATACTGGAACTCTGAAGGAAAAACCTACTGCAAGAGAGATAACTCAACCTTAATGGCAGTATTGCTCTGATATCATGAAGAAATTTAGAGTAGGATTTCTTATTTTTGTATTAATATTAAATCTGAATTTATACAAGATTAATTGGAAATTAAGTCAACTAAATACGGCTCCTAAATTACTTCCTAAATCACCTCCTAATTACCGTATTCAATATTCAACCTTATAGCTATATTCAACAGGAACTATGTGAGCCTGCTTTGAGTGGATTGATTCATCGAGACTTCTAGTGTTTGAAAAGTGTGCTAGGTGCTTGCTCTGATACCAAAAGACCCCAGAGAACGCAGAACACAACACCGATATAGTGCATGCCAGTCAAATATGACTGTCCTAAACGGCTCTTCCTGGCCAACTGGTGGACTATCTTGTTAGACTGCACAGCACAGATAAAGAAGATCTGTTATACGAACTAAGGAGTTTTAGATAGAAGGATCCCAGACTAGTTGATAGGAGTATCTTAATGAAAGAGAAGAAAGAGACTTTAGAAACTCATGATAAAAGAAGAAAGGATTTTTTATTCTGAAAAAATACTTGATCCTTAAGAGGATTCAAGGTACATATTTATAGATCCAACTAGAGTTGGCTTACATCACGCCATATGTCACAATAGATAAGGAGGAATCTCCTTTACAAAAGTTACTTTAACAAAAGTTACTTTAATAAAGCTACTTTAACTAAAGTGGGAATATATTTCCTACTTTTACAAAAGCTAGAATACTATCTTTAATAAAGCTATTTTAATCTTTAGTGTGGATAGGTTCATGGGATGGTGACAGGTTGAAATCCTCTGGATCAATATCATCAAAATGGAGATGTGGGGTCCAATACAGCTCATCATCATCTTTTTCTTTTCCTTTGTCCTTTTGTTCAGGTAACGTGGGGAGGACATTCTCTGCTATATTTTCATGAAGAGGAATGCTTAGCTGCATGTATGGATCTTGCGAATCTTGAAACAAAGAGTCCAAATAGTTTGGTCTCTGAGAGGATTCAGCAGTATCAAATGTTGGCTGTAGCAGAGGTAAGGACGTAAGCTCAATGTTATTGAGTTCACATAATGTATCATGGAGGGTCCTTTTAAAAGTAGAGGATTTGTGGAGGTTATAATCTTCTACTATCTCCCAACACCAAGCTTGTGGTTGGGTCCAGACTGAATTGTGATTAGAATTCCACATGTAAGGACGGTGGAAAAAATATATGACAGCGAGTTGTTGAGCCTGTTCAAGTGGTTTTTGCCAAATTTTCCGGGCCTGAATCTGGCGAAGAAATTCATGTCGCCACCAAGAGAGTGGTGCATACCATTCCAAGAACTGCCATAACATTGATCCTTATTTTGCTGGATCAGTAAGGACATCATAAACTTCCACAAGAGGGAAGATAATTGCATGAGTGTACAGAACTGAAAGACACCAGAGAAACCAAAGTTCCTCTATGCAGAAAGGCTCATTAGGGTAGATTTTGAACAGCATGGCCCAAGGTTTATCAATAGGAAAGAGATTCTTTGTGGATGCAAGCTTTCTTTTGATGGAGAAAAGATGAACATAGTAAAACATATTTCGCGTGGCAAAGTGCTTGATTTCAGCAGGAGAGGTAAGAGGACATTTAGGAGGGTGCGATTGTTTATTTGTAGCTGCAAGGTAAAGGGTGGATGATTGGTTTTTCCTGGGACTGGGATCAGGGCGAAACCTATCCATGAAGAAGAGTAATGGAAAGATTGGAGATTGCAATGGGATAGTAGGTTTATGAGTAAGTCGTGAGAGATAATCAGGAATAAGGTTCTTATCCCCTTTTATATGCTCGACTTGGAAGTTGTATTTACTAAACTATTCTGCCCATCGTAGAAGTTGGTGATGTGGCACTGACTTCCCTTTGAAGGTAAGTATTTTTGGGAAAGAAGAGCAATCCATTATGACAGTGAAATGATGACCAATCAAGTGGAACTCAAACCATTTGATTCCATACTTTACAGCGAGGATTTCTTTAAAGGTTGAGTGGTAGTGACATTCTGACTCTTTGAATTGACCACTTGCATATCCACAGACACTGTGGATGTTGTCTTTTTCTTCTAAAAGTACTGCTCTCCAACACTCATCACTTGCGTCAGTTTGCAATATCCTTTTGCCAGTGGAGGGGGTATGAAGAGGTGGCAAATTCTGAGTGACCGCTTTTATTTGTTGGACTGATCTGGAGTGAATATCTGATCAGGTAGGGGGATTCTTTTCAAAAGTTGTGTGAGTGGTTTGGACAGGTGGCTAAAGTGATGGATAAATTGTCTGATGTAATTGGCTAGCTGAACCTGCTTTTGAGAAAAGTGGTGATCTGGAAAGTTGAGCAATTCTTTTGCGAGATGTGGCTGAGGTTGATAGGATCCATTAGCAAAATGCATACCAAGAAAATCAATTTCTTTCTGTGCAAGTATCATCTTTGTTGGTGAAAGCATAATTTCGTGTTCATTTGTAAGTGAAATGAATTGATGTAGATGAGCTTGGTGTGTAGGAACATCTGGAGAGAATATCAACACATCATTAATGTAGATAAGTGCAAAGGAAAGAATTGACTTATAAACTCTTATCATAGACTGTTGGAAGATGGAAGGTGCGGTTTTGAGACTGAAGGGCATTACAGTCCATTGATAGTGAAAGTTTGGAATACAGAAAGCTGTTTTGGGTCTATCTTCTGGAATTATTCCGAGTTGCCAAAATCCTGCTTTGAGGTCAAACTTGGAAAAAAGTTGGGCATGATGAAGGTTGGAGAAAAGAGAGGAAATATTTGGTGAAGGGTATTTATCGTCTTTAAGAAAAGGATTGAGAGGTGTATAGTCAATAACAAGTCTCTTCTTGCCTCGGACTTGTTCAGAATGTTTATTAACGTAGAAGGCTTGACAGGCCCAATCAGATCTAGTGGGCTCAATTAAGCTCTGGGCTAAAAGCTGAGAACATTCATCCTGGGCTAAAGCAAAATCTTCTGGTGACATTCCTGAATGGGTAGCTTTAGTAGGATTTATATCTTCAGACTTCTTGAAAGGAAGAGTAATGAAGAGTTCTGGTCTGGTCCATAAAGGATTTGGATTTTTAGAGAGAATCAGTATGAGATGTAGCACAACAGTGGGTTTCAAGCTCATTTTGAATTTGAGAAAAAGAACCTTGGTCAAAGACAGGGAAAAGTGAGTGGGTAGTAGTATAAGGCTGGAAGGATTTTTTGTGTTGAAGGCCGTTGGATTTTATCCTGAGGTGAGGTAATTTACAATAAGCATCAAAGCCGAAAACAAGATCCTTTCCTGGGAGTTCTGATCCAAAAGCATGGATCCAGACAAAGCAATCAGGAAATAACTGGATTTTGATAGGGTTTTTGGTTTTGAGTTTTATTGTAAGAACACCTTGGTTGGCTGCCTGGAAATGTTGGGTATATGAAATCCAACAGGAGGAGGGAAGGATTTTTGGATTTAGGATGGTGTTATGGGCTCCAGTATCTATGAAGGCAATCATGCTGATAGGATTAGCATATTTATCAGAAAATATTTTTGTTGGGACCAGTGGAATCGGATGAGTGGATAAAATGGATTTGGTTGGAGACATTGGGAAGGGTTTAATGGTTGAGATTTTAGAAACACTGTCAGTTTCTTCATCTGATAAATTAGAATCTGAATCTGAGAAATTAGAATCAGTATACTCAATTGCAAAAAGAGTATATGGATCTGGTTTTTCATTTTCAGAGGAGTAATTCGATGTCATCATCTTGCATATTGATGGGAGAAGTCTGTTGAATCTGTTGAAGAAGTTGTTGAGACTTTTTCCGTTGAGGACATTTTTTAGCAAAGTGACCTTTTTGGCCACAAACAAAACATCTGTCCCCTTTTTGTTTGTGTCTCTTTCGTCTGAAGAAACGAACTTTCTTCCCTTGATAAGGAAGACGGTGTTTGGAGAACTTCTTCCTTTGGAATTTAAACCTTTTATGCTTCTTGTAAGGAGAACATGAACAATCTTTCTTAGGAAAACATTTGATTTCTAAAACAGGTCGTTTGCAAGCCGCTTTGATCTGAGGATCTTTTCTTTTTAAGAAAGTATTCTTGATCATTTTTTGAGAAGCACAAAGTCGTTCTAGAGCCATAAGAACTCTTTGATAGATCTGTCCCAATGATAGAGAATTTAATTGAATACCTTGTTCTCGAAGATAGAACATTGTACTATCAGAAAGTTGTTCTGAAATGGAAGATAAGAATTCTTGTTTCAGATTAGGATCATTTGCTCCATTAAGCATATAAAAGGGTTTAGACATTCTTTTATAGTGCTTGTTGAGATCCCTTGGAAGGAGAGAACAACATTTCATTTTGAAGAATTTGTCTCTGGAGGTATTCTCAAAATCTCGGACATCACCTATGAACTCAGCATGAATCTTCTGGAGTACGTAAGTGATAGATTCAGATCTAACAAATTGAGTTTTGGTATATTCATCAAGGCGTGTGAACCAATCTCTTAGTCTGCCTGTGAATCTGCATTGAAATTCATCAAGAATTGGTTCTAAAGTAGTGACCCCTTGTGGTCGTGTTCGTGCTTTGAGATCAAGCCAAGCAAAAAACTCTTGGAGACGATCACGCCATTGGTCACTAGAAATATCTTCAAATTGGAATCATGGTCCACCTATTGGTCTGGAATCAGCAGGAAGTTGAGTGGTATCAGCCATTTCTTCTTCTGGCTCTTCTGCTTCATAATGAGTAGTAGTACTTTCAGCAGGTGAAGGATCCGCCATGAATAGAGGAAAATATTTTGGATCTAGCTCATTATTAGAGATAGAACTAGTATCACTGTCATCTGTTTCTGTGTCATCAGAAGAATCATCAAGGGTGGCAGATGAAATACCAGGGAGACTTCGTAAAGCTTTTTGCTTCAATGTCTGGATAAGAGGATTTGGAGATAAGGGTTGTTGGATCATATGAGATGCTGGTGATGGCTCAGAGATAACAATACCTTTTTGTTTGAGATCTGGAGAAGGAATAGTGGGTGTGGTTGTCACAGCAGAGGTAGAAGGTATATCGGGGGTATGAGATGTGGGTATAGAATGAGGTAATTGCTTGGGTGGTTTAACTTGTCTAGCAAAATTTTGTCTCATGAACATCTCATGAGAGTAACCTAATGCTTCAAGTTCATCTCGTGAAGGTTCAGAATAAGGAGTTATTTGTACAGAAGGTTGGTGTGTATATGGCATAAAAGTAGAGTGATAAAAGGGTAAAGAAGGTACTGGAGAGGGTTGTGGTTTACCTAGATCTCTTTTGATTGTTTCAATCTCTGCTTTCAATCTTGTGGCCTCAAGAGCTTTTGTTTTGGAGGTAGCATCACATGTCCGTTGATTGATGGAAGTCATCAATTGTTTATCCAACTCAGCAACTTGATTTTGCTATTTAGCAAGAAGTGGATATGTAGCAGCATTTTGACTTGTAATCTGAGAGTTAAGCGTATCTACACGAGTAGAAACATGATCAACCTTAGTTTCTATTCGTTGTAATAGCTTATTTTGTGCAAGGGAATTCTCAGATTGCCAATTGAGTACTGCCTCTGCTGGTGATACAGATCTGGGAGTTCCTTCAGTAGAAATACCAGGAGATTTAACAAATGGTGTTGTCCTGATTTTTGTGGTAGGGTGAACAGTTTCAGTAAGAGAAGGAAATTCTTCTGTATATTGACCAGTGGGATGGTACATAAAAACAGAAGGAAGAAGAGGAGTTTGCTGTATCTTTGGTTGCCATTTGAGAGAGAATGTTGAACATGGTTTTGGTGAGGGTTTGTACGCCTTTGGTGGAGATTTGCATTTTTCTGGTGTAGGAGTTGGTTTAATGGATGGTTTATACCAGGAAGGAGGAGTATAGCTAACAGCATAATCATATTTACCAGAAGGTTGGCCAAGTGTACCAACTGTAGGATCATCGTCTTCATCCAAGTGATCCTGAAAACGAGCTTCTGAGGAAATTTTCTTTTTAGCTTTTCGTCTCCGTCTTCGGAGATCCTCATCATCAAATTCTGCTTCCATGTGGTCCTGGTAACAATCATCACAATCACAAAGATCCCAATAGCAATGACCATTTCTTTTATAAGCATAAATAGGACGGCCATCATTGTTGAAAGCTTCAATTGGGATTCCATCTTCTTGTAGAAAAGGCTGCAGTATAAACTGTGTGGAAAAAATAGGTGCTGTAGTGGAATCAGCTGAATCTGCTTCAGGAGGAACAAATTGAGTTTCAATCATACCATCCGGTTTCTTAAGGAAAACAGGAGTAGTAGACTGAACTGGTTGTTTTTGTTCATGGATGTTAAGATACGTACAGGCTGTTAAGATTTCTACAGGCTGTAGATTAGCATAATTATAGGGATTTAGTTTGACTATAGGGATTTAATTCTTTCCTAATTTAGCCCTAGTATATTGTATAAATACCTGTATATTTTCTATTTGAATAAATGGAATAGATTCTCACTATTACATGGTATCAGAGCCTAGTTGAGTTTCTGGGTCTCTTGAACTTGATTCACTGTTCTTCCTTCTGAGTCAGTAAGGTGAGAGTAACGTGAGAAGATTAGGTGACTGTCCTTCTGTCTCACCGTCCGCACAGGGAGGAGCGCCTCCATCAGTCCGGCCTCTGCACAAATTCCGGTGACCATCGGAGCCGCGAGTGGACTTCACGCTCCGTTCGAAGTTCACAGATCCTCCTCCGCTGTTCCTCACTGATCCCGCTCCTCTTCCCACTTCTGGTGACCAGTCCATCTCACCGCCACCACACGGAGGAGCGCCTCCAGAATTCCGGCCGTTTCACCTTTTTCCGGCGACCATCGGAGCAGCGAGTGGGCCTCACGCGCCGGTCAGATCTCGCGACTCTTCCTCACGCGCCGGCGAGTGGACGCGCGTCCGACGGTCCTCCGGTCTCTTCTCCGACGTCGCCCTGTCATTTCCGGTCAGGCGCCGGTGTCCTCTTGAGGTAGTTTCCTCTGTTGGTTCTTCAAGGTCCGATCTCCAGGTTCTGTTATCCACTCTGTCCTCGAATTCTGATTTATTTGAGGGCTTTAAGCTATTTATTGCTTAGTTAAGAAGGTTGTCCTGGATTCTGATTTACTTGAGAACTTTAAGCTATTTATTTGTTGGGAGTTTACTGTCGGTTTTAAATACAAGTTGTTTGGGATTGCTTTAAATGGCCGAAACTAGTGATAAGAAAACTGTCACTGAAATTATGCTGGGTTCATCCAAAATTACTGATCGAAAATTAACTGGAGGTGGTAATTATGCGCAATGGAAGAGAACTGTTCGTAGATTTGTGACTAGTGTAGATTTGGAAGGCCACTTAACTAATTATCCACCACCTAAGGATGACATTGATGCTAGAAAAAAATGGTTGATGGAAGACTATAAATTATTTAATCAAATTCAGAATACTTTAGACCCTGCTGTTGATGATGTTGTGAATCATTGTGAAAGTGTTAAGGAATTATGGGAATATCTCGAATTTTTATATGCTTGCAAACAAGATATGTCTCGTGTTCATAATCTTTTATTAAAGATTTATCGAGCGGAACAAAAAGGTCGCTCCTTATTTCAATATTATACTGAAGTAAAACAAGCATTTGAAGAAAAGAGATCTATGTTTCCTATTGTTACTGACATAAAGCAAATGCAAGAACAAGAGGAGCAAATTGTGGTACAGTGTTTTTTGGCAGGATTAGGTTCTGAATATGATGTGGCACGCACACAATTGTTAACTAGTGAGTCTCTTCCTTCGTTTACTGAAGTTTATGCTCGTCTGCTTCGAGTTTGTAAAGACGGTGGTCTGTCTTCTGGTATGGTACCCAATGATACAGTGGCATTGGTTAGTAATGCTTCGAATAGTAGTCATAGAGGCAAAAGTGGAAATAGTAGTGGTTCAGTTACTGGCGGTAACTCTCGTACATGTCATTATTGTGGAGTTGAGGGGCATATAAAAAAGAATTGCTGGAAATTACATGGGAAACCCTCAAAGAACTCAGGACAGTTGCATAATAAAAAATTTGCCAATGTAGCTACTCAGGATGGCATCCTACCAATTTCACAGTCGTCCTTTCCTTCTGTTACCATTTCAGCAGATGAGTATGCTCGTTTAACTGCCGCTTATGATTCACAGCAGTTACCTTCTGGGATATCAGCTTTGGCTAATACAGGTAACCCTACTGCTTGTCTTTCCACCTCATCTCGTAGGTGGGTTATTGACTCAGGTGCTACTGATCATATGACCGGCAACACAGGTATTCTCTCTTCTTTCAAGTCTACTGATAATCTCCCTTGTGTTACTTTGGCCAATGGATCTACTGCTTCAGTAATTGGACATGGGATTGCAAATCCAACCAAATCTCTTCCTTTATCATCTGTTTTATGTTTATCATCATTCCCCTTTAACTTGTTATCTGTTAGTCAAATCACTCAAAGTCTTAACTGTTGTGTTATTTTCTATCCCAATTATTGTCTTTTTCAGGATCTTGGGACGAAGCAGATTCTTGGTAAAGGGTGTCTGGTGAATGGCTTGTATGCTCTTGAATCAACTTCAGGACCTGTACCTCGATCCATTGCGTGCACCAGCTCGTCTTCTCTTCTACAGCTTCATTGTCGTTTTGGTCATCCTCCTCTTTCAATTTTACAAAAATTATGTCCTAGTCTTACAGGGAAATCTACTTTAGAGTGTGAAGCTTGTCAATTTGCTAAACACCATAGAGTATCTTATTCTCCTAGACTAAATAAATGTGTTAAGTCCTCTTTTTCCTTGGTTCATACTGATGTATGGGGTCCGTGTCCTGTTATTTTCAAACTGGGTTTTCGTTATTTTGTGACATTTATTGATGATTATTCTCGAGTTACTTGGCTTTATCCTATGAAATCTCGTTCTGAGTTATTTACTATATTCTGTGCGTTTCATGCTGAAATTAAGACTCAATTTAATAAGTCAATTTGTATCTTGAGAAGTGATAATGCTAAAGAATATGTTTCACATACTTTTAAATCTTATCTCTCCCAGCATGGTATTATTCATCAGTCTTCTTGTATTGTTACCCCTCAGCAAAATGGTGTAGCTGAGCGGAAGAACCGTCACTTATTAGAAGTTGCCCGGGCTCTAATGTTTCATATGCAGGTTCCTAAAGTTTTTTGGGTAGATGCTGTTTCCACTGCCTGTTTCCTTATCAACAGAATGCCCTCCTCTGTTCTTAATGGTCAGATTCCGTATTCTCTTCTTTTTCCCTCATCTCCATTATTTCATCTTGCTCCTCGAATTTTTGGGAGTACCTGTTTTGTTCAAGATATGCGACCTCAGGTTTCCAAACTAGATCCTAAATCTCTTAAGTGTGTCTTCTTGGGATACTCTCGTGAACAAAAGGGGTATCGGTGTTACTCTCCCTCTTTAGGTCGTTATTTGGTCTCTGCTGATGTTACATTTTTTGAGAATACACCTTTCTTTGGTTCCTCTGGGTCCTTTCCTTTGCCCACTAGTGATTCAGGGGATGATTTTCTTATTTATACTGTCAGTGAGCAGGTTGTTTCTCCTCCCTCTCGACCTGTTATTCGTCAAGTTTATTCTCGGCGTATGCACCCGCTTATCGAGACACCTCCTGCTTCGTCTTCAGATTCTCCATCTCAACCAGATGCTAGCCTTGACCTTCCTATTGCTCTTCGCAAAGGTAAAAGAACATGCACTTACCCTATTTCTTCTGTTGTGTCTTATCATGCTTTATCTCCTACCTCCAAGTCTTTTGTAGCTTCCTTAGATTCTATTGCCATTCCCACGTTCCTTGCTGAAGCCTTAGCTCATGATGGTTGGCAAGCTGCAATGAAAGAAGAGATGATGGCCTTAGAGCAGAATCGTACATGGGATCTTATGCCTTTGCCTCCCCAGAAAAAGGCCATTGGTTGTAAGTGGGTGTTTACTGTTAAAATGAATCCTGATGGTTCTGTTGCTCGATTGAAGGCTCGATTAGTTGCTAAAGGGTATGCACAAACATATGGAGTGGATTATTCGGAGACCTTTTCTCCAGTTGCGAAACTTTCGTCGGTTCGTTTATTTATCTCCTTGGCTGCTAATTATGGTTGGTCACTACATCAACTGGATGTGAAGAATGCATTCTTGCATGGGGATTTGAATGAAGAAGTTTACATGGAGCAACCACCTGGTTTTGTTGCTCAGGGGGAGTCCGGGAAAGTGTGCAAATTAAAAAAGTCTTTGTATGGTTTGAAGCAGTCTCCACGTGCTTGGTTTGGGAGATTCCGTACAGTTGTGATTGACTTTGGCCTACAGAGAAGTGCATATGATCACTCAGTATTCTTTACATCATCTAGTTCTGGATGCATTTTATTGATTGTGTATGTGGATGATATAGTAATAACTGGCAGTGATGAAGCTGGGATCACAAGGTTGAAGACTTTCCTTGGGACTCATTTCCAAACAAAAGATTTAGGACCATTAAAATATTTCCTAGGAATTGAAGTTTCTCGTAGTAATAAAGGGATTTATCTATCTCAGAGAAAATATTGCCTGGATTTATTAGATGGTACTGATTTTATTGAGGCAAAAGCTTGCGATGCGCCTATGATACCAAATGTGAAGCTGAAAGCTGAAGATGGAGACTTGTTTGAAAATCCTGAAAAGTATAGGAAAGTTGTAGGAAAATTGAACTATCTTCCTATCACTCGTCCTGACATTGCTTTTCCAGTGAGTGTTATTAGTCAGTTCATGTCATCTCCTAGAACTTCACATTGGGATGCTGTTGTACATATTTTAAGATATCTGAAAGGTGCACCAGGGCGTGGCATCTTATATCGAAGTCATGGCCACCACGCTATAGAAGGTTTCACAGATGCAGATTATGCAGGGGATCTTTCAGATAGGCGTTCTACCACTGGTTACTGTGTTTTTGTTGGGGGTAATCTTGTTTCTTGGAAGAGTAAGAAACAGAGTGTTATATCCCGATCAAGTGCAGAATCCGAATATAGAGCCATGGCACAGACTACTTGTGAACTTATATGGCTACGTCATTTACTTGGGGAGATTGGGTTTGTTCAGTTTAAACCAATGGATTTATGGTGTGATAACCAAGCAGCTATTTATATTGCAAATAATCCTGTATTTCATGAGAGAATCAAACATATAGAAGTCGATTGTCATTTTACTCGGGAAAAGCTAGAAGATGAATCAATCTCAACTTCATATGTTAGAACAGGGAGTCAATTAGCTGATGTATTCACTAAAGCTTTACCTGGGAATCGAATTGACTATATTTGTAACAAGCTGGGCTTGATTAATATCTATGCTCCAGCTTGAGGGGGAGTGTTAAGATACGTACAGGCTGTTAAGATTTCTACAGGCTGTAGATTAGCATAATTATAGGGATTTAGTTTGACTATAGGGATTTAATTCTTTCCTAATTTAGCCCTAGTATATTGTATAAATACCTGTATATTTTCTATTTGAATAAATGGAATAGATTCTCACTATTATAATGGAGAATCTCATAGCTCGTAAGCCATGATTTCGGGAAGTATTCAAGCAATTGTTCTCTTGTCAACTGTTTTGGAATCTGAACACAGGTAGGAACCTGGTTAGAATCAGCACTGATGAGTAAAGCATCATTGGATTCTGGGAGAGAAATGTCTATAGCATGGTTTTGGACTCTATAGATCATTTGGTAATGGAGTGTTGCTACTTCAGTTGTTTTCACCTGATCTGCTCCAGTAATCTGAATCTGGACTTTCAGATTGTCAAGTATATGAGGATCATCCAACCTCATATTGAAGTTGGGGTAAAAAGTGAACATAACTGTTCCAGCATTTAAGGAGGTCTGTACAGTACCAATGACAGCTTGTGAATAGATAAGATACCTTGTATCAAGGAGAGCAATTCTCGCAAAGACAGGGAGTCCTTTGCGTCCATGATATGTAACAGCAATTCGAACAGCGCCAAAATGGAGGTGAGACAAACCTTGATTAGTCTAATATGGAATGGACTCAGAAGGAATATCAAGGGATATAAACTGTTCTTGCCCAGTGGCCTTAATAGAATGCTGTTTGAAGGAGGAAGACTGAATATATTCTTTAACATGAGATTTTGGTTGACGGATGAGTGTTTTAATGTTGGATAGGACATTTGATCTAGGTGACTTAGTGAAGGCATCATAAGGATTAAGGAAAGGTAAGTGAGAATCTTGAATCTTTTGGGATTTATCAAGGAAATTAAGTTCATAAAGATAATCTAGCTTTTTTACAGTAGAAGGTGTAAGAGAGAAAGATGATCTTGAAGAAGAAGAAGAAGATAAAGATAAACTGCTAAGAGAAGCCATGAATCAGTATGGAGTTTCCCTTTCATTAAAATACCTTACAATTAATCTGATGGCTTTGATATCAAAAGACCCTAGAGAACGCAGAACACAACACCGATATAGTGCATGCCAGTCAAATATGACTGTCCTAAACGGCTCTTCCTGGCCAACTGGTGGACTATCCTGTTAGACTGCACAACACAGATAAAGAAGATCTGTTCTACGAACTAAGGAATTTTAGATAGAAGGATCCCAGACTAATTGATAAGAGTATTTTAATGAAAGAGAAGAAAAAAACTTTAGAAACTCATGATAAAAGAAGAAAGGATTTTTTATTCTGAAAAACTACTTGATCCTTAAGAGGATTCAAGGTACATATTTATAGATCCAACTAGAGTTGGCTTACATCACCTAAGTCAATTTTTTCTTTTGCACTTATCTACGTTGATGATGTGTTCATATTCTCTCCAGATGTTCCTACACACCAAGCTCATCTACATCAATTCATTTCACTTACAAAGGAACACGGAATTATGCTTTCACCAACAAAGATGATACTTGCACAGAAAGAAATTGATTTTCTTGGTATGCATTTTGCTAATGGATCCTATCAACCTCAGCCACATCTCGCAAAAGAATTGCTCAACTTTCCAGATCACCACTTTTCTCAAAAGCAGGTTCAGCAATTCCTTGGAATAGCCAATTACATCAGACAATTTATCCATCACTTTAGCCACCTGTCCAAACCACTCACACAACTTTTGAAAAAGAATCCCCCTACCTGATCAGATATCCACTCCAGATCAGTCCAACAAATAAAAGCGGTCACTCAAAATTTGCCACCTCTTCATATCCCCTCCACTGGCAAAAGGATATTGCAAACTGACGCAAGTGATGAGTGTTGGAGAGCAGTACTTTTAGAAGAAAAAGACAACATCCACAGTATTTGTGGATATGCAAGTGGTCAATTCAAAGAGTCAGAATGTCACTATCACTCAACCTTTAAAGAAATCCTCGCTGTAAAGTATGGAATCAAACGGTTTGAGTTCCACTTGATTGGTCATCATTTCACTGTCATAATGGATTGCTCTTCTTTCCCAAAGATACTTACCTTCAAAGGGAAGTCAGTGCCACATCACCAATTTCTACGATGGGCAGAATGGTTTAGTAAATACAACTTCCAAGTCGAGCATATAAAAGGGGATAAGAACCTTATTCCTGATTATCTCTCACGACTTACTCATAAACCTACTATCCCATTGCAATCTCCAATCTTTCCATTACTCTTCTTCATGGATAGGTTTCGCCCTGATCCCAGTCCCAGGAAAAACCAATCATCCACCCTTACCTTGCAGCTACAAATAAACAATCGCACCCTCCTAAATGTCCTCTTACCTCTCCTGCTGAAATCAAGCACTTTGCCACCCGAAATATGTTTTACTATGTTCATCTTTTCTCCATCAAAAGAAAGCTTGCATCCACAAAGAATCTCTTTCCTATTGATAAACCTTGGGCCATGCTGTTCAAAATCTACCCTAATGAGCCTTTCTGCATAGAGGAACTTTGGTTTCTCTGGTGTCTTTCAGTTCTGTACACTCATGCAATTATCTTCCCTCTTGTGGAAGTTTATGATGTCCTTACTGATCCAGCAAAACAAGGATCAATGTTATGGCAGTTCTTGGAATGGTACGCACCACTCTCTTGGTGGCGACATGAATTTCTTCCCCAGATTCAGGCCCGAAAAATTTGGCAAAAACCACTTGAACAGGCTCAACAACTCGCTGTCATATAATTTTTCCACCGTCCTTACATGTGGAAATCTAATCACAATTCAGTCTGGACCCAACCACAAGCTTGGTGTTGGGAGGTAGTAGAAGATTATAACCTCCACAAATCCTCTACTTTTAAAAGGACCCTCCATGATACATTATGTGAACTCAATAACATTGAGTTTACGTCCTTACCTCTGCTACAGCCAACATTTGATACTGCTGAATCCTCTCAGAGACCAAACTATTTGGACTCTTTGTTTCAAGATTCGCAAGATCCATACATGCAGCTGAGCATTCCTTTTCATGAAAATATAGCAGAGAATGTCCTCCCCATGTTACCTGAACAAAAGGACAAAGGAAAAGAAAAAGATGATGATGAGCTGGATTGGACCCCACATCTCCATTTTGATGATATTGATCCCGAGGATTTCAACCTGTCACCATCCCATGAACCCATCTGCACTAAAGATTAAAATAGTTTTATTAAAGATAGTATTCTAGCTTTTGTAAAAGTAGGGAATATATTCCCACTTTAGTTAAAGTAGCTTTATTAAAGTAACTTTTGTTAAAGTAACTTTTGTAAAGGAGATTTCTCCTTATCTATTGTGACATATGGTGTGATGTAAGCCAACTCTAGTTGGATCTATAAATATGTACCTTGAATCCTCTTAAGGATCAAGTAGTTTTTCAGAATAAAAAATCCTTTCTTCTTTTATCATGAGTTTCTAAAGTTTCTTTCTTCTCTTTCATTAAGATACTCTTATCAATTAGTCTGAGATACTTCTATCTAAAACTCTTTAGTTCGTAGAACAGATCTTCTTTATCTGTACTGTGCAGTCTAACAGGATAGTCCACCAGTTGGCCAGAAAGAGCCGTTTAGGACAGTCATATTTGACTGGCATGCACTATATCGGTGTTGTGTTCTGCGTTCTCTGGGGTGGTCTTTTGGTATCAGAGCCATCAGATTAATTGTAAGGTATTTTAATGAAAGGGAAACTCCATACTGATTCATGGCTTCTCTTAGCAGTTTATCTTTTTCTTCTTCTTCTTCAAGATCATCTTTCTCTCTTACACCTTCTACTGTAAAAAAGCTTGATTATCTTTATGAACTTAATTTCCTTGATAAATCCCAAAAGATTCAAGATTCTCACTTACCTTTCCTTAATCCTTATGATGCCTTCACTAGGTCACCTAGATCAAATGTCCTATCCAACATTAAAACACTCATCCGCCAACCAAAATCTCATGTTAAAGAATATATTCAATCTTCCTCCTTCAAACAACATTCTATTAAGGCCACTGGGCAAGAACAATTTATATCCCTTGATATTCTTTCTGAGTCCATTCCATATTGGACTAATCAAGGTTTGTCTCACCTCCATTTTGGCGCTGTTCGAATTGCTGTTACATATCATGGACGCAAAGGACTCCCTGTCTTTGTGAGAATTGCTCTCCTTGATACAAGGTATCTTATCTATTCACAAGCTGTCATTGGTACTGTACAGACCTCCTTAAATGCTGGAACAGTTATGTTCACTTTTTACCCCAACTTCAATATGAGGTTGGATGATCCTCATATACTTGACAATCTGAAAGTCCAGATTCAGATTACTGGAGCAGATCAGGTGAAAACAACTGAAGTAGCAACACTCCATTACCAAATGATCTATAGAGTCCAAAGCCATGCTATAGACATTTCTCTCCCAGGATCCAATGATGCTTTACTCATCAGTGCTGATTCTAACCAGGTTCCTACCTGTGTTCAGATTCCAAAACAGTTGACAAGAGAACAATTGCTTGAATACTTTCCGAAATCATGGCTTACGGGCTATGAGATTCTCCATGAACAAAAACAACCAGTTCAGTCTACTACTCCTGTTTTTCTTAAGAAACCGGATGGTATGATTGAAACTCAATTTGTTCCTCCTGAAGCAGATTCAGCTGATTCCACTACAACACCTGTTTTTTCCACACAGTTTATGCTGCAGCCTTTTCTACAAGATGGAATCCCAATTGAAGCTTTCAACAATGATGGCCGTCCTATTTATGCTTATAAAAGAAATGGTCATTGCTATTGGGATCTTTGTGATTGTGATGATTGTTACCAGGACCACATGGAAGCAGAATTTGATGATGAGGATCTCCGAAGACGGAGACGAAAAGCTAAAAAGAAAATTTCCTCAGAAGCTCGTTTTCAGGATCACTTGGATGAAGACGATGATCCTACAGTTGGTACACTTGGCCAACCTTCTGGACCATCCATTAAACCAACTCCTACACCAGAAAAATGCAAATCTCCACCAAAGGCGTACAAACCCTCACCAAAACCATGTTCAACATCCTCTCTCAAATGGCAACCAAAGATACAGCAAACTCCTCTTCTTCCTTCTGTTTATATGTACCATCCAACTGGTCAATATACAGAAGAATTTCCTTCTCTTACAGAAACTGTTCACCCTACCACAAAAATCAGGACAACACCATTTGTTAAATCTCCTAGTATTTCTACTGAAGGAACTCCCAGATCTGTATCACCAGCAGAAACAGTACTCAATTGGCAATTTGAGAATTCCCTTGCACAAAATAAGCTATTAAAACGAATAGAAACTAAGGTTGATCATGTTTCTACTCGTGTAGATACGCTTAACTCTCAGATTACAAGTCAAAATGCTGCTACATATCAACTTCTTGCTAAATTGCAAAATCAAGTTGTTGAGTTGGATAAACAATTGATGACTTCCATCAATCAACGGACATGTGATGCTACCTTCAAAGCAAAAGCTCTTGAGGCCACAAGATTGAAAGCAGAGATTGAAACAATCAAAAGAGATCTAGCTAAACCACAACCCTCTCCAGTACTTTCTTTACCCTTTTATCACTTTACTTTTATGCCATATACACACCAACCTTCTGTACAAATCCCTCCTTATTCTGAACCTTCACGAGATGAACTTGAAGCATTAGGTTACTCTCATGAGATGTTTATGAGATAAAATTTTGCTAGACAAGTTAAACCACCCAAGCAATTACCTCATTCTATACCCACATCTCATACCCCCGATATACCTTCTACCTCTGCCGTGACAACCACACCCACTATTCCTTCTCCAGATCTCAAACAAAAAGGTATTGTTATCTCTGAGCCATCACCAGCATCTCATATGATCCAACAACCCTTATCTCCAAATCCTCTTATCCAGACATTGAAGCAAAAAGCTTTACAAAGTCTCCCTGGTATTTCATCTGCCACCCTTGATGATTCTTCTGATGACACAGAAATAGATGACAGTGATACTAGTTCTATCTTTAATAATGAGCTAGATCCAAAACATTTTCCTCTATTCATGGCGGATCCTTCACCTGCTGAAAGTACTACTACTCATTATGAAGCAGAAGAGCCAGAAGAAGAAATGGCTGATACCACTCAATTTCCTGCTGATTCCAGACCAATAGGTGGACCATGGTTCCAATTTGAAGATATTTCTAGTGATCAATGGCGTGATCGTCTCCAAGAGTTTTTTGCTTGGCTTGATCTCAAAGCACGAACATGACTACAAGGGGTCACTACTTTAGAACCAATTCTTCATGAATTTCAATGCAGATTCACAGGCGGACTAAGAGATTGGTTCACACGCTTTGATGAATATACCAAAACTCAATTTGTTAGATCTGAATCTATCACTTACGTACTCCAGAAGATTCATGCTGAGTTCATAGGTGATGTCTGAGATTTTGAGAATACCTCCAGAGACAAATTCTTCAAAATGAAATGTTGTTCTCTCCTTCCAAGGGATCTCAACAAGCACTATAAAAGAATGTCTAAACTCTTTTATATGCTTAATGGAGCAAATGATCCTAATCTGAAACAAGGATTCTTATCTTCCATTCCAGAACAACTTTCTGATAGTACAATGCTCTATCTTCGAGAACAAGGTATTCAATTAAATTCTCTATCATTGGGACAGATCTATCAAAGAGTTCTTATGGCTCTAGAACGACTTTGTGTTTCTCAAAAAATGATCAAGAATACTTTCTTAAAAGGAAAAGATCCTCAGATCAAAGCGGCTTGCAAACGACCTGATTTAGAAATCAAATGTTTTCCTAAGAAAGATTGCTAATGTTCTCCTTACAAGAAGCATAAAAGGTTTAAATTCCACAGGAAGAAGTTCTCCAAACACCGTCTTCTTTATCAAGGGAAGAAAGTTCGTTTCTTCAGACGAAAGAGACACAAACAAAAAGGGGACATATGTTTTGTTTGTGGTAAAAAAGGTCACTTTGCTAAAAAATGTCCTCAACGGAAAAAGTCTCAACAACTTCTTCAACAGATTCAACAGACTTCTCCCATCAATATCCAAGATGATGACATCGAATCAATCTTCTCTGAAAATGAAGAACCAGATCCATATACTCTTTTTGCAATTGAGTATACTGATTCTGATTTCTCAGATTCAGATTCTGATTTCTCAGATGAAGAAACTGACAGTGTTTCTGAAATCTCAACCATTAAACCCTTCCCAATGTCTCCAACCAAATCCATCTTATCCACTCATCCGATTTCACTGGTCCCAGCAAAAATATTTTCTGATAAATATGCTAATGCTATTAGCATAATTGCCTTCATAGATACTGGAGCCCATAACACCATCCTAAATCCAAAAATCCTTCCCTCCTCCTGTTGGATTCCATATACCCAACATTTCCAGGCAGCCAACCAAGGTGTTCTTACAATAAAACTCAAAACCAAAAACCCTATCAAAATCCAGTTATTTCCTGATTGCTTTGTCTGGATCCATGCTTTTGGATCAGAACTCCCAGGAAATGATCTTGTTTTCGGCTTTGATGCTTATTGTAAATTACCTCACCTCAGGATAAAATCCAACGGCCTTCAACACAAAAAATCCTTCCAGCCTTATACTACTACCCACTCACTTTTCCCTGTCTTTGACCCAGGTCCTTTTTCTCAAATTCAAAATGAGCTTGAAACCCACTGTTGTGCTACATCTCATACTGATTTTCTCTCTAAAAATCCAAATCCTTTATGGACCAGACCAGAATTCTTCATTACTCTTCCTTTCAAGAAGTCTGAAGATATAAATCCTACTAAAGCTACCCATCCAGGAATGTCACCAGAAGATTTTGCTTTAGCCCAGGATGAATGTTCTCAGCTTTTAGCCCAGAGCTTAATTGAGCCCACCCAATCTGATTGGGCCTGTCAAGCCTTCTATGTTAATAAACATTCTGAACAAGTCCGAGGCAAGAAGAGACTTGTTATTGACTATACACCTCTCAATCCTTTCTTAAAGACAATAAATACCCTTTACCAAATATTTCCTCTCTTTTCCCCTACCTTCATCATGCCCAACTTTTTTCCAAGTTTGACCTCAAAGCAGGATTTTGGCAGCTCGGAATAATTCCAGAAGATAGACCCAAACAGCTTTCTGTATTCCAAACTTTCACTATCAATGGACTGTAATGCCCTTCGGTCTCAAAATCGCACCTTCCATCTTTTAACAGTCTATGATAAGAGTTTATAAGTCAATTATTTCCTTTGCACTTATCTACATTGATGGTGTGTAGGAACATCTGGAGAGAATATCAACACATCATCAATGTAGACGATTGTGCTCAAACAATTAATAAAAAAGGGTTTACATAGAAAGGAAGAGTAGAATAAGGTGAATAGCCAGTATATGGTTTTGATATATATGGTGTTGATTATTTTTTCCCTTCAAATAGAAGCTACAATGATCAATTTACTAATTATTGTCCATATCATATGGCAAGGACACTATCCTCGCTGTTCAACTTGATGAGTTGGAAAAATTTCAACTCATATATGCAATTAGCTAAAATTTCCTAAATTGGAATGAGGGATAAAATTGCAAATTGCTGAAGTTTGGGATTTTATATTTTCATCGGACCTTTTTAAAAACCAGTGTTCACAAATAAGTATCCATCTTTCTATTTTGATATATTCACAATAAATATCCACTTCCTAAAAATATAATATATTTTAAATATGACTTTTCAAATATGCCCTCTATACAATAAATATTAATTCAATTTTCAAAACACAACTAATAATTAATTGTCTCTTTTTAAAAAGGGCAAATTAATAAAAACATGGGGTAATAGAGGATATTTATTTGTAAATAGAGGGGGTATTAATTTGTTAGGTACTAAAATGATTAAAGGAAAAAAAAAACTAAAGGCACTAATCTAAATCAACTAATTTAAAGGGTGCACTTGTGAACTTAGATATTGAACTTGATGAGGGATATTGCGATCACCATCATTGATCATTGAGGAAGTATTCTTTTTCTTTTTGAGTTTCCTTTGTCATATTTACAAGAAACTTATTTTTTATTTTTATTGTAGTGACCTTCTTACTGGTATTATCTCATATTCTGACATTTGTTTAAATGCAAAGAGAGAGAGAGAGAGAGAGAGAGAGGAGGGGGGGAGGAGAAGAGAACTTGATAAGTGATTTTGCAATCACTATTGGTGATTGTTGACAGATTTTGTGTTGTTGTATTCTTGTCTAATTAGAGTTCTTTCTTAGTCAGGATTCTTTCTTAGTTAGGATTATTTTCCTATATAAATATTTGTGTATATTCATTGTAAATACATTAAGAGAATAATAAAATAGAATTCACTCAAAATTTTTATGGGTTTGCTATTCATTATAAATAAATATTTGTCTTCACTCTCTTTGAAAAAACCCCTAAATCTCTCTCTTGGCTTCTTGCTGGGTTTGCTATTGGGGGTTTTTCTTTGTTTTGTTTTTGTTTTTTTTTTTTTTTTTTTGTTTGAGATCTGTATTTTATTTTTTTGTGCTTAATCTTGCTGGGTCTACTATTGGGCTTTTTCATTTTTTTTTCTTTGTTTTTTTGTGCATGAGATCTATTTTTTTGTGCCTAGTTTCGTTGGGTCTACTATTGGATTTTTCCTTGTGAATTGAAGCATTTTTTCTTTTAAATTTTCTTGGTCGAATTTTGATCTTTGTTATTTGCATTAGAGATAGGTGTTGGTGGGTGTTGGTTGGGAAGATGGTGTCAGATATTTATGTGCTTTTGTACAAGATTGCTTGTTAGTGTACATGTATTGATCTTGCTTTAATTCGGATTATATGGTTTGTACGGGTTGGGCCTTCAAAATTTTGGGTTGATTAGTTTAGGGCCCAAGGTTTAATTAGGGTTGGGTCGGTTTAGGGAGATGCTTATAGTTCAGGTCAGATCAGATTTGACCCAAACTCGACTGATGCACACCCCTAATGTCAACCAGAAAATAATACAGTGGCATTGACCGTTACGGCATCCATCTTTTTTTGTCTTAGAAAAAATTATACCTTAGTTTGTTTTCAAGATCTCAGTTTGACTCTTTATTTTGTAATGCTTGTGAGTATGCTAAACATACTAGAAACTTTAATCCTCTGAGTAATAATATAAGTGCTATTCCTTTTATGACTGTCCATTTTGATGTTTGGGGACATACTTAGACTGTTTTCTTATCTGGTAGTTCATGGTTTGTTACTTTTATTGATTGTTGCACTAGAATGATTTGGGTATATTTGATAAAAGAAAAAAGTGATGTCTCTTCTCGCTTTCAATCCTTTCATAAGATGGTTTGCACTCAATTTGATTCTAAGATCAAGATTTTAAGAACTCATAATGGCATTGAATACATGGATAGTAGGTTTGGGGCTTATTTGGAGTCTAATAGTATAGTTCATCAAATTAGTTATTCTTACCCTAGTGCTCAAAATGGTATAGCTGAAAGTAAAAAATAGGCATGTGTTGAAAGTTGCTAGATCACTTATGTTTACCATAAATCTCCCAAAAACTTACTGGGGGAATGTGATTCTAGTAGTAGCTTATCTCATCAATAGAATGCCTTTCAAAACTCTCAACTTTAACAATCCTTTAGAAATCTTAGGGAAAAAAGATTATATTGTCCCTTCAAAGGTGTTTTGAGTATGTTTGTTTTGTTCATACTAGGAATGTTGGGAAACTAGATCTGAGGGCCCTTAGATGTATGTTCATTAGGTGTTTTCCTACACATAAAAGTTATAAATGTTACCATACTCCATCTAGGAAGCATTTGTCAGTATGAACGTCACTTTTAGGGAATTTGAACTTTACTTCAATTCAGCCCAATCACTTCTTCAGGGGAGAATAATGAAAAAGAAGAAGTGATACCTAGTTTTGTTACTCTTGATGATAATCTTACCTTAGGGGAAAGTTCTGTTGGAGAGAGTTGCAGGGAGATTACTCTTCAGGGGGAGATTAAGACTCCTATTCAGGGGGAGATGGAGACTGTTGGTCATTTGGATAAACTTGATGTACTGAGATATTCAAGGAGAAATAAGACATAAGAAGTCATCATGCAATCTACACTGCGAGAGTCCTCTTCTTCTAGTGAGTTATATGTAATCTTTGATAATTTGGATATATTCATTGCTCAAAGAAAAGGGTTTAGGTCTTGTATCAAATATTCTATCTCTAACTTTGTCTTCTATGATTCATTGTCTCCCTCCTATAGAGCCTTTGCCTTGTCCATTTCCTCTGTATCTATTTCACAGGATTGGAGGAAAGCACTAAGGGACCCCAAGTGGTAAGAAGCTGTGGTGGGAGAAATGAAGGCTCTAGCAAAAAATGAGACTTGAGAACTAGTTACTCCTTGAGACAAGAAGTTGGTTAGCTGCAAGTGAGAGGTCATTGTGAAATGTAAAGCTGATGGCTCAATTGAGAGGTCTAAAGCTAGATTAGTGGTGACTTGGAAGAAGAAGTATACATGGAGAATCATACTAGATTTGATAATGATGAAACTCAAGGGAAGGTGTGTAGATTGAAAAAGGCTTGTATGGATTGAAATAGTCTCCCATAGCGTTGTTTGACCGATTCAACAAAGTCATGATTTCTTTTGGATATCAACAAAGCAATGCTAATCATACTATCTTTTATAAAAAATCATAAGAGTACGATCACACTAATTGTTCATGTTGATGACATATTGATGACAGAAGATGACAAAGAAGAGATAGCCCAGCTGCAAAAGCTCTTGGCCTAGGTGTTTGAGGTCAAAGATCTAGGAAAACAACAATACTTTCTAGAAATTGAAGTTGCTAGATTAGCGAAGTGAATTTTCATTTCTCAAAGGAAATTTATTCTGAATCTCTTCAAAGAAAATGGTATGTTGGGTTGTGCACTAGCAGAATATCCTATTGAAAGCAACCATGAACTGTAAGCAGAGCTGGAGAGTTAGTTGATAAGAGGAGATATTAGAGATTGGTTGGAAGATTTATTTATCTTTCACACACTAGACTAGACATAACATATGTAATTAGCTAAGTAAGCCCGTTCATGCACAATCTTCGTGAGCTTCACATGCAGGCTATCTTTTGCATTTTATAACATTTGAAGTATGCTCTAGAGAAATATTTTATTTTCTCAAAACATGGTCATCTCCACATAGAAGCTTTTACATATGTAGATTGGGTTGAGAAATCTACTTCTGGTTATTGTACGTTTGGAGGGAAAAACTTAGTTACTTGGAGAAGCAAGAAGCAAGAAACAAAGTATAGTTGTGAGATCGAGTGTTGAAGTAGAGTACATAGTTATGGCTAAGGGTGTCAGTGAACTTCTATGGCTAAAGAAGTTACTAGTAAAACCGAGGTTGTCTGGAGAAGATAAATTGTCGTTGTACTTTGACAATAAGACTACTATCAGTATAACACATAATCAGCATAGCATGATTGGACAAACCACATTGAAATTAATCAACACTTCATCAAAGAAAAATTAAGAAGTGGTGTTTTGAGTTTGTTCTATGTGACGTCAGATAGGCAGCTGCCTGATGTGTTTAAAAAAAGGCTCAGCAGTTAAACTTTTCATACTTTGGCTTGCAAGCTGGGCATATGTGATATTTTTGCACCAACTTGAAGGAAAGTGTTGACAAATTTAGTGTTGTTATATTCTTCTCTAATTAGAGTTCTTTCTTAGTTAGGATTATTTTTTCTTGTATAAATACCTGTATATATTTGTTGTAAATACATATCAAAGAATAACAAAATCAAATTCTCTAAAAATCTTCCGTGATAATTGAGGAATTATTCTTTTTCTTTTTGAATTTTGTTTGTCATATTTACAAGAAACTTCATTTTCCTTCTATTGCATTGAGCTTCTTTCTATTATTATCCCTACACTGACCTTTCTTCAAAAGCAGAGAGAGATAGACGGAGGAGGGGGGCTTAGGGTTGGTAGGGGGAGAGAGAGAGAATGGTGAGCATATGCTTAAATTCATCCTCCTACGTTTTGTAATGTTGGTTTTTATTGCTTTTCGATTTACCGTTACCCAAATTTTTGGTCTCTTCTGAAGCTACAAATGAAGTCTTTTTGTTTATTTTCAGCCAATATAACAAGATACCTCCTTTCATTCTATTGCAGTGAGCTTCTTACGGGTATTGTGCCATATACTGACCTTCGTGCAGAAGCTCAGGTTAGCTTTTACTATTTTTGGCTTACTATTTATTCATTGATTATTATTGCTGACAGAAACTATTTATCTGAACCATGAACTGATAGAAACAATTCACAATCGAAATAAAGTTCTCAATGAATCAAAACAAATAAGGGAAAATAATGGAGGAAATGTCCATGTATTATATTCGAAAGGAACAGTCCTTAGGAAGATAGCTTCCCTCTCCAAGAATGGAGCCCTGCTCTAAAGTAGCATTACAGGATAAAACCCAAAAAGATACCCCCTCCTGCCATCACCCCATGCTATATAACAATCTCAAAAGCAAAAACTGTTTTCCCTAGTGTCTAGCGGGAACACTAGGCAAAACTAACTTCTCCCCCTACCCTTACAAAATATTCCAGCTAAAACAACAGACTTAGCTAATTTCCCCTTGTACCCCTGTCTTGTTGTTTCTTCTTGCGTGTATAAACTTGTAGTTTCGCGGGCCCATTTGTATTCTGGTCCAGTAACTCACCTTGATCTGCATTTTCTCTATCATGAACATTTGCGGAATGGTCACGATTTGCATGCTAATTTGATATTTCTAAAAATAAAGTAACTAAAGTGAATATTTTAATTTGGTTAATACCAACTTCTGTGAGCTAGCCAAAATTGTTATGGATATCAACAGTTTAGGGTGAATTTGGTCATAATTGCAAGGATCTCTAAATTTAAGAATCATATAATACCTTAATAGAAAAAAACAATCATAGAAACTTTAAAATTTTCTTTTTGTGTTTGTTTTCCTTTCTTCAAGGTTGAGAAGGTAAAGTTGTATCATAGGGTTTAAGTTTTAGCCAATCAATTGTCTGCAGTTTTCCATTTTTCTGACCTGATGCCAAAAGCTTGGAATGTTTGAGCTTGATGACAATTGCAGGCCCATACCGTACTGGAGATGAGCTATACTGAGCAGCAACTTACTGCAGCAGTAGTGTCTGCTAAATTGCGACCTGTTCTTGCTGGTCCTGGGTCAGGGGCATCAGCAAATGTGCTATCATTGATACAGAGATGCTGGGATGAAAATCCTCAAAATAGACCTTCTTTTAGTGATATAATTTCAGAACTTGGTCCAATTTTGGAACACAGACAGAAATCAGTTGAGCAAAAATTGGCCCTTCATGCATCATCTATCGTACAAGATCAGTTCATTGGTGGTGCACACAACTTTCGAGCATTCCATGAGAGTGTTAACTGGTCCGTTCAGGGAGCACAATTAGTGAAGAGATCTTCTTCAGAAGTTATTTCAGGTTTGAGAAATTGGCTTGATTCTTCAAATGATCTGATGGCATATCATCCTGTGCTTTCTTGGGGATCCTTTGATACATGCGGGAGAAGGGAAACGATGGAGGATACACATTTCCTTATGCCCCACATGTGCAGTGAAAAGGATATCCATGTTTTTGGTATCTTTGATGGTCATAGAGGTATGCCGAGGGGTGAGCTTCAATACAAATGTTTCATTGGGACCAAGTAATTCAAGTGGCACCAGAGCATAGTAGATTGTTATTTTG
This sequence comes from Excoecaria cochinchinensis, assembly GCA_947683425.1. Classification (NCBI taxonomy): domain Eukaryota; kingdom Viridiplantae; phylum Streptophyta; class Magnoliopsida; order Malpighiales; family Euphorbiaceae; genus Excoecaria; species Excoecaria cochinchinensis. Next base: position 12,244,739 of record CANTUQ010000127.1, on the reverse strand, counting down.
GGAACCTTGAGAATAACTGACTGATGTACATAACTGATAAAGTTTTACTAGTTAGGCCATAAACTTTGTGTGTCACTTAGCAAGATGATCTTCACTTTGCTTTTTACAATCTTACTCTTCCATTTGCTCAAGCAAATAAGATGGAAGAACATGCTTGGGAAATAGGGCTTACTGTAACCACATACCTTTTCTATTTCAAATTATTTGTTTGATCATTTATATGATTCATTTGGGTAGTGTAACCTGCTTCATCATCTAGTGCCAAAGAACTATTAATTTCTATTCTTACCAGAAAAGCTCAGAAAAGACCTTACTAGTTATTTGAAATTGTGATGAGTTTAGATCAAACCCCATTTAGTTGGAGGATGGCAAAGGATAAACAATAATGATTAGAGAGAATATGACATTTTTTCTAGTCTTGGTAGATCCTTAAGAGTAATTCCTCATCACCCTGTTTCTGGATTCTTTAGTTTCTAAATCTTTCATTTCATAGTAATTGTGTAGATGTGATTGGACCATATGCAGGGGCAGTAGCTGCTGAGTTTTCTGTTCAAGCTTTACCAGGATTTTTGAAAAGTTTTTTGGCAAGAGGGTCTGTTCCTCTTTTTGGGGCTTTTTCTTCCATCATTTCTACCTATGGCATTTATCCTTTAAGTGAGCAAATTCTTTTTATGAATGCAGTCCAAGAGATGCATTATTTGAAGCGTTTGTTAAGACAGACGTTGCTTTTAGAAATGAACTGGATTCTCTTCGAAAATCCAGGGGAGTCGTTCAAAGAGATTGGCATCCTGGTTGCACAGCTCTTGTTGCTTTAATAGTTAAAAACAAACTATTTGTTGCCAATGCTGGTGATTGCAGGGCAATTTTATGTCGGGCTGGCCATGTGTTTCCTCTGAGCAAGGTGAGGTGAACTGGTATAAATAAATACTGCTTTGTGGATGTTGCTTCTTATTGTTTAGAACTAAATGATTTTGACATAATAGGATCACGTTGCAAGCTGTGTTGAGGAGAGGGAGCGTGTTGTTCATGCAGGGGGACAAGTTAAGTGGCAAGTTGATACTTGGAGGGTTGGTCCTGCCGCACTCCAGGTTTTACTCTTTTTCTCTTGTGATCTTTGTGTTAGTTTATGATAGACATTACTATCTCTAAATTGAATTCTTTATTTTTCACGTTCACTTATATGCATTTCTGATACAGGCTTATGGTGAACCTTCTACCAATTTGTGAAAAAATTTGTATGATTTAGAAATGATATATGCTCATTGCTCAGGCTGTTTTAATTGGTTTCACTTGTATGGAATTTTTGATACAGGGCTTATGGTGAACTTTGAATAAATTTGTGTGATGCAGAAATAACATATGATCAGGCTGTTTTACTTGGTATAATAAGACAAGCTTCTAAATTTTCATATTGTGATGAAGTGGAACATATGCATTTAAAAAAACAGGTTGCTGTTTTGATGGAATCGTGTGAATTGAAGAACTTGCAAAGGCAGTGAATAAGAAGCACTTATTAATATGCAGTTTTTACTTCTTTCTTCATCCCCATGGGCCATGGAAGAGGTTTTGTAATTAAATTCCTGAAACAGGTCACTCGCTCCATCGGTGACGATGATCTGAAGCCCGCTGTGTCTCCAGAACCTGAAATAACTGAATCTATTCTATCAGCGGAAGATGAATTTTTGGTAAGAACCAGTGGTGGCATGTTGCAAAGAATGATTGTGCTGAGTTATCATTTAGATATTATGTCATGTTGCAAAGAATGATTGTGCTGAGTTATCATTTAGATATTATGTCATCAATAAGTTTATAAGGTGTGACACAAGATTGAAAACAATGTGAAAGTTGCTGTTCAATATGTGCATTGCATCTCTTTTTCCCAGAAGTTACTGAAATATTTTTGATAATCTAGTTGCATCCAGCTCTCGTTATTGTCTCTTAACATTGTTCCTGCTGCTCATGCTGATAGAATATTGAGTATGATGCCTAAGAATTCTACTCGTATCTTAGAGCTAATATTAACTCTGACTAAACCTTTTAGGAAAATTGGATTTACTAGCTTAAGGAACACGCATGAACAGACACACACACACACACACACACACAAATTAAAAAAAAAAGGAAACATGAAAAACCCTAGGCATTACATATTAATCTGTGTCAGGTTGTCCAGTATTGTCTTGGGATGCTTTTTCATGGCACTGTTTATTGTGCTGATCTGCAGCCTTGAGCAGTTTTAAAACTTTGGTGTTTCCGTTTTCATCTTTAAACAGTCTGAAACCTTGATTTCTCCTTTTTTTCTTAATCCTTAAACGGTCTGAAAACTTGGTTCCTACTTACATGGGATATTCAGTAGGATCTGACTGCAACTGAATTGTTCTTATTAAATTCCTGGCCTTTCTAGGTTTCTCATGAAGCTAACTACGAGCTTACTAATGTTGTCTTGTTGTCATGCCTTCTTTAGTGAGGTTGAACTGTTCTCCAAGTTAATCTCCCTTTCTAACGATTTGCAATCCAATGTAATGACTTGATGTAGAAAAAGAATTTAATTGTGGCTTTTGACATTACTCATTATACAATATACAAGTGAACCATTTGAAACTAATGTGTGTATTAATCAGGTGATGGCCAGTGATGGACTTTGGGATGTTGTGAGCAATACAGAGGTCATAAACATAATTAGGGATACAGTGAAAGAACCTGGGATGTGCTCCAAGAGATTGGCAACAGAAGCTGCTGAGAGAGGAAGCAAAGATAACATAACAGTCATTGTTGTGTTCTTGCGCCAGATGTCGACAGCAGAGAGAATTTACTAGACTAAGATATGATTGTCAGTATGATCAAGTTGTAAATTGATTGTCATTTTCCGTGATCCCTGCATTCATCATTCATTTCTGCATATTTCTCTATTCAACAAATTCATTCGTGTAACATAAGTCATATTTTATCTTAAGAACACATTTCAAGAATTGAGAGATGTGCATGTGATGCTAATGAAGAAACATGAAGAGGATTCACAGTTTACCTCAAATCCAAGTAAAAATTTGGGTCATTCCATGGTTTATTGCATGCACCCTGTTCACAATTCAGCCATCAGGAAGAGCATATGAGCAGACTAATTTGTATCCCACAAATTATCGGGTTCATGTGCTTTGCAAGAATAATCCTCTAGAAGTATGTGAACCAAAGGTTGTTAATTTGTAGTTTTGTTAGCCAAGTACTCAATTACGACAAACATCACCTCAAATATGCATGTTTTTTTTCTGTATTTAAGATGAATATTTTTTGGTGGATAGCCTAGACTGACAGTTAATACTTGCCAACATAATCAAGTATGTTTGTCATACAAAAATGCTATCCTCTTTGTACCAAAATAATAGGTCCATTTTTCTTTTTAATCTGTTTCAAAATATAATACAATTGCTATTTTTATACTAATGTTAACTTACGAATTATCTATAATGCCCTTATTTAATTTCTCAATAGTTAATATATTTGCATTCAATTTTTCATACCATTTCTAAATAAAATTTAAAATATATATTTAATATTCAATCTTTTTATTTTTTTTTTGAAATAAACTGAACTTTATTAAGTAGAAGAACAATCAAACAATAATAAAGGCTTCAAAAATAAGGCTCAACCCAAACAAAAGGACTAGCATAAGAAAAAGAAGCTCTAACTAAACTATGAGCCACTTTGTTAGCTTGTCGACTGACAAAAGAGACAGAATAATGATACTGTCTAAGCAAATTAAAACAGTCCCCAACAATCGAACCAAACTCAGATAAATCAAGAGAAACAGAGTTAACCGCTTGGACCACTCCTTGAGCATCCGTCTCAAAATTAACGTTCGTAAAACCAAGCGAGATAACCCAATTAACGGCATGACGCAGAGCAATAGCTTCGGCCACTCTAGCTTCATACAGTCCATCTACTGTCTTTAAGCCCGCACTGGACAAAGGAGCCGTCATGATCCCGAATAATAAATCCCATTCCAACTTTCCTCTGCCCTTCAAATATAGCAGCATATAGATTACACTTCAACAAACCTTGCCGAGGCTTTTTCCACAACAGCACAGCCACCTGCCCACCAAAACACGCAGGTGCAGAAAGAGGTTTCTCCTTAGCACGGGTCCAAGCATCCGGAAAGGACACAGCTTCATGAACAACAAACTCTGGTTGCTTTCTTTTATTCTCCCATAAGAATAAGTTTCTACCATTCCAAATACTCCATAGAGAATACAAGATTTAACAATCAATGGACCACAAAGGGAACTAACCAAGGAGAAAAGCCAATCTCGACACGTGGGGCTGCCTTGCGTGGGAGCATTAACACCTGCCTTCAGCCAACAATTACGAGCAAACTGGCAAGAGAGAAATAAGTGATCTTCATTATCAAGACCATTATTGCAAATAGAACAGTCCACTGGAACCATTACACCCTTTTGCACAAGATTACACCTAGTTGGAAGACAACCTTGAATAAATCTCCATAGAAAATCCTCGACTTTGGGAGGCAAAGCCAAAGACCACATCTTTTTCCATCCAGCACTCGACCCTTGCCCAGACCCAGCATTATGTAAAGCCATCGCCACACAATACCCCGACTTCACAGAATAAATCTCGTTTTTGCTACAGTGCCAGATAAGCGAATCACTTGCAGGAGCTGGACATGGCACCGTTCTCAAAATAGCCTCCACATCCCTATCAGTAAAAAGATCCTCCAGTAAATCCACATCCGACTCTTTACTTCCCGGCACCCATAGATCAGCAACCATAGTATTTTCTAAGCCAGGCATAATTGGCATTTCCAGCTTGAAGTTGGAGTCATCCTTCAACCAAGGCTCCCTCCATATATTTACCTCAGTACCAGAGCCAATTTTCCATCTTAACACAGAAGTAAGAATCTTTCGAGCGACCATATACTCTTCCCTGTGAAACTGGGGTTATGCCACAAAGGGGCAGATAAGAAATCAGTATTCGGATAATATTTAGCTTTAACTAACTCACTAGAGAAGAAGGATTGCTGATAAGATTCAACCTTGCTTTCCAAGCATGGCCAAATTAAAACCATGTAAATTCCTAAAACCCATCACACCTTCATCTTTCCATAAGCATAACCGATGCCACCCTTGCCAACGGATTCCACTAAGGCCATCTTGCTTCGAACCCCACCAAAAAGAGTTCAACATACGTTGAAGCTCATCACACAACGAAACTGGAAGAACTCGTATAGTAAGCGGGTATCGCCTGTGCTACCGTTTTAATTAGCACCTCCTTACCAGCACGTGACATCATTTTATTTTTCCACCCATAAAGCTTCTTCCACAACCTTTCCTTAAGAAACTTAAAAACTTCAATTTTCTTCTTGCCAATCAAAGATGGGAGGCCAAGATATAGCCCCATATCCAAAGGAGCATGAATGCCGAGAGAGGCAGAAATACTACCACGAACATCACTAGGTACATTAGCACTGAACATAATACCCGACTTCTGATAGTTGACAGCCTGAGCAGAATTGCTGCAAAATCCGTTGCATCACTTGGCTCTCCTCCACCGTAGCTTTAAAAAAGAAGAAGCTGTCATCTGCAAAAAGCAGTTGGGAAAGGCTAGGAGCACCCCTGCAGATACGACAGCCATGATAATTACCTTGCCGAGCCTCATACTCCAAAAGAGAAGACAAGCCTTCAGTACACATAATAAAAAGGTATGGAGATAAGGGATCTCCCTGCCTTAAACCCCTACTTGGCGAAATTGGACCCACTTCTCTTCCATTCAAGCTAAACCCACGTAAGTGACAGAAGAGACACAAAGCATTATCATATCAACCCACCTACTATCAAAGCACATCTTCAACATAATAACCCGTAAAAACTCCCACGAAACTCGATCATATGCTTTAGAATTATCAACTTTAAGAGCTACATTACCCTGCTTACCAGATCGTTTACCTCGCATATAATGAATAGCCTCAAATGCTGCCAAGACATTATCCGTTATAGAACGGCCCGGGACAAAAGCTAACTGGCAAGGTGAAATAATACGTGGTAATCTCTTAAGACGATTAGCCAAGACTTTAGCCACCACTTTATAAACTACGTTGCATAAAGAGATTGGTATCAAATCTTTCATTGATTTTGGAGACTCACACTTTGGAATAAGCACTATGGTATAGTGTCATTAAGAGACGCAGGGAACTTTAAGTCAGATAACCAAGATTTTGCTGCAGAAAAAATATTTTCTCCTATAAGCGACCAAAAATGTTGGTAGAACGCTGAATTTAATCCATCTTGACCCTGTGATTTGTCTGGATGCATTTGAAAAACATCATCCTTAAATTCCTCAATAGAAAAAGGCCGGAGCAATAAGGCATTATCCTCTCCAGTAATTTGAGGGTTGATTTCACTCACGGTCATTCAACTTATCACTTATCGCGCAAAAATAACCGACTTTTTTTTTTTTACTTAAATGTTATTGAACTTTTAACATTTTTGCAAAAAAGTTATTTTGACCGGAATCCGGCGAGGACTCTCGCCGAATTGATGACATGGCATGCCATGTCAGAAACTACATGTCGTTTAACAATATCTATAACAAATGGTACATCTAAATCAATTTTACTCACGGTCATTAAATTTATCATTTATCGCGCAAAAATAACCAATTTTCTTTTTTTCCAACTTAAATGTTACTGAACTTCTAACATTGTTTCAAAAAAGTCATATATTTACTATTCGTTGCCACGTGTCATATGCCATGTCATCAATCTGGTAAGGGTTCTCGCCGGATTCCGGTAAACATGACTTTTTTGCAAAAATATTAGAAGTTCAGTGACATTTAAGTAAGAAAAAAAAAGTCGGTTACTTTTGTGCAATAAGTGATAAGTTGAATGACCATGAGTGAAATTGACCCGTAATTTGACGATTAACATGCCGAGTAACAATAGTTGGGTCACCCATAGGAAAAGAAAACAGCAGCTGAAAATAGAGTTTTGCAACATTGCACATATCATCAATTGTATCATAACAAATACCATCCTCCCCTAACAGGCTCTGCACTTTATTAACTCGAGAACGAGTAGATGCCAATGCATGAAAATACTTTGAGTTTGAGTCACCTTCTGCCAACCAAAACAACTTTGCTATTTGTTTCCAATAGATTTCCTCCTGCCAAAGCAACTCTGTAGGGCCGGCTTTCTTTTGTTTTAATAACTGACCCGAAACACAGATTCTTTGGGAACGAAGAAACTCAATTTCCTCCTTAGCAGCTACAATATTTCGCCGAAAATTCTGATCAATAGATTTACTCCAAAGTGATAAAGATCTGTAACATTCCTCAAGTCTCCTAAGAAACTGCATACACTTCGAAGAATCCCAAGAGTTCTGGACAACTACATTTAAGCCATGCTCACGAAGCCATCTATTTTCAAACCGAAATCGATAGCTCTTTTTAAAACTAGGACGACAATCAGTATCAAGCTTAATAGGAGAATGATCCGACCCAGTTGCAACCAGATTAGTAAGCTTTGCATGAGAGAACAGCGCTGTCCACCCATTATTAACTAAAGCCCGGTCAAGTCTTTCCTCCACAAGATTAGATGTGCCACGACCCCTCTCCCACGTAAAAGGATAGACATGCAGAACTAAATCAGTAAGGCCACAGTCAAAAATAACTTCTCGAAAACCATCAAGAAGAGAAGCAGGATGAGCATGAGAACCCCTTTTATCCATTTACTGAAGCTATATCATTAAAATCACCTCCACAAGCCCAAGGAAGAATAGAACGTGCATGCATAGATCTAATTAATTCCCATGACTCCCTCCGACGAGACCTTTTTGGAAACCCATAAAAAGCTGTTAACCTCCAAGAAGCTACACGTCGGGTCAATTTCACTCATGGTCACTCAACTTATCACTTATCGCGCAAAAGTAACTGACTTTTTTTTTCTTACTTAAATGTCACTGAACTTTTAACATTATTGCACAAAAGTCATGTTGACCGGAATCCGGCGACGACCCTTGCCGGATTGATGACTTTTTTGCAAAAATGTTAAAAGTTCAGTAACATTTAAGTTGAAAAAAAAAAGCTAATTACTTTTGCGAGATAAATGATAAGTCTAGTGACCATGAGTGAAATTAATTTAAATGTAGCATTTGTTGAACTTATCAATCCGGCAAGAGTCGTCGCCGGATTCCGGTCAAAATAACTTTTGTGCAATAATGTTAAAAGTTCAGTGACATTTAAGTAAGAAAAAAAAAGTCGGTTACTTTTGCGCGATAAGTGATAAGTTGAGTGACCATGGGTGAAATCAACCCCTACACGTCCATCAGACACAATCAAGCTAATATGATTCTGAGTATAGTCACTAATAGTGCATAAATTTGCTGTCGTCATAAGACTACAAGACCACCACCTCGACCCTCACGATCAACAAAAAACGCACCCAAAAAACCCAATTTCCTTCGAACTTCTTCAATTTTATGAACAAGAACCCAAGTCTCAATAAGAATTACAATGTCTGGCTTATTAACTTTAACAAGCTCAAGAAGAGCTAGAACTGTCCGAGGGTTGCCAAGTCCCCGGAAGTTCCAACTGAGGCAAATCATGGCTCCCGGAAGGCCTGAGAACCAGGTCCTGCCGATAAAAAATGTTGTGTAGGAACAGTAGATCCTTTCTTTGAAGAAGATGAAGCACTTGTTCCCTTTTCATTTTGAGAATGCTAGACCAACATATTATCAGAGGCTACAATTACAGGCCCAGCCCTCCGCCTCTTCCTGTAATCTGCTAACTCCAGCCCACTCTCTTCCAGCCCAAAGCCCATATTCTCCTGAAGCCTATTTTCCTATCCGCCCAGTATACATGGAATCAGCTACTTGTTTTTCCTTATTTAGGTGCACAACACATGCAGTAATTATAGGCTCCTTATCCTTATTTTGAAAATTCGACAAATGCCCTTTATCTCCTAATGGAGATTTAACATTTGAAGCTCCTTCAATTTGCTCCCAATTCTTCGCTGATACTTCGGAATTCTGATACCCACCGACTGAACTACCGACTCCATCCTCACGCAACCACCGTGCACCGTCAAGCTGAGCATTCCTCCTAGTCGACGCTCTCAACCACAAACCCCATTCCTTACTGATTTCATCATGTTTTCGAACAAATAACTGCTCGCAGTAGCGTTCTGAGTGGCCCAACCTTCCACAAATGAAACAGAACGTGGGAAGTCGCTCATATTTAAAATTCACAATAAACCATTCACCACCAGCTTTTCGTAACTTCTTCCACCGCTTCAACGGCAATCGAACCTCAACAGCAACTCTTAAACGCATATAATTCCTCCAGAATCCAGTATTGTTATTAAAATCATAATCAAGAAATGAGCCTAAGAAATTACCCAACTGCTTACCAATATTAACCGACATAAAACCTACCGGAAGATCTACACTTGGACCCAAAAATTGGCATAAAACAAAGGGATCTTAGTTGGAAACTCACTAGATTGCACTTGGTGGAGAATTAGTAAATGGCCATCAAAAGTCCACGGTCCTCCTTCCAGTACTCTGTTCAAATCCGCTATATGATAAAATTTAAATAGAAATAGCTGAGGAGTAATATCTTTAACACAAATCCCCCTCCCAGGTCTCCAAAGACTTGCCAATCTATTCCTTATTGCTTGAAAGTTGACAGTTCTTTCAGACAAAAACCTACCCACTAAACATAACTCATAAGACGCAGCCTCCTCATTGATAAGATTCTTTTCAACTGTCATCTCCTCATTCTCTTCTGTTGAAAGAGACATAGCAGTAAACTGGTCATCCATCTTATCAGAAAAGAACAAACGCTCTACTCACAGCCTCACTTCATACACTCTCAACAAGGAGAGACTAGATCTGACCTCTTTGTGGATTATATTTAATAACCAATCTTATATCTCTCCATTATAAATTTTCATTTAAGCCATGAAAGGTCTCACATGAGTATCTTTTCTTAACAATCTTTTCTACCACCGAGTAAGAAACAATAATAAATATGCATGATATAAATGAAAGGCATAATTGGTAAAATATTAGTAAAATTATACATTATAATAATAAAAATTAATTTTTCTTAAACTATGTGAAAATAGGAGTGTGCTAATTGTTTTGGTATAGAGGAAGTAGCTAAGATAGCACAAATCAAGTTGTATATAAGTAGAGCTAGTTAAACATTTTGCTATTATAAACCGTTGAACAGAAGGAGAACTTCAGGACCTGCATCTCAAAAAGTCTAGACAACTACCAAAATTCATGAGTTTTGTAATCTTCAAGACTTGCTAGCAATGTTATTCGATAACCAATCCAGTCCCTCGTACAGACTTCTCCTAATGTTGCACATGTGCTTTGGACTTTATAAGTGGCGTTGATGGAGAGAATGAAGCCCAAGCTTCTCAGTTATTTTTGTAGCATTCATCGCATTGGGAAGATCTTAATGGTTCGCAAACATAAGAAAAACAATCTCTTTGGAAATCACTTATAATTTAAACATTTGAGAATTTAACTATTCTTCTAATTAAATAGAATTCGAATCTCATATTACATCTAAAATGTAATATATAAATATATATATATAAAGACTTTAAGTACATCCCCATTCAACATTTTATGCAACTCAACATTTCATTCTCTTTCATTACAAAAGTAAGATCCGGAGTGTCCTAGAAGTAATTAATGCCTCCACAAGGGCGTATTTTGTTTTGACTAGATCTGATCATGGATTGGAATTTGATGCGAAAAATATTTAAAAAATCACATAAATTTGCTAAAAAGTCCGTTCAAGCAAGGAAAAAGCCTGGCCATGAACTTGAATATCTTATATTCAATTTATCTCCGTGTTAAATTCAACTATAAGAATGATAGAGACAATTTCTCTAACCTTGAGCTTGTACAAAATGGCGGTCTTACTAGCGGTATAAAGACCCGCCATAAAAAAATTCATATCCCCATCTTAGCAAAAGGACAGCTAAAAAGAGTAGCATCTCGCATTTGTGTGATGAAGTAATATCTATCTTTTTTATCTAAAATATATAAAAAAAAAAAAGAAAAAAAAAAGTCATCACACACTAAGAAACTGGACTTTGTTAATGTATTAAGATTTTTCTATATACTTCAGAAGTTATGCAGTAATTTATGGAAGATATTTTTGTATTTTGATTAACAAGTAATGGTTGTCCTTATTTTAAGGATTTATGTTCAGTAGTTGTTATGTATTAGGTTTGACTTTTTTAAAGTATTTTTTTTTGTAATATTTATAAGAAAATGTAATGAACTTCAAGTGATAATACAAGTTTACTCCAATTCATTGGGTCTCTGTTTTTACGTTATGAAGCAGAGCACTAACAAATGGTATCAGAGCTGAATTCTTAAGGGTCCTGTGAGATGGTGAGTGAATTTTTCCTATGACTGTTTGTAAGGTGAGTGATCAAACACTGTAAGGAGTGGAAAAGATGGCTTCTAACAGTTCACTAGGGACGGGTCCTCCTGTATTTTCAGGTGAGAATTACCACATCTGGGCAATCAAGATGAAAGCATACTTGAAAGCTCAGAGTTTATGGGATGTGGTGGAAAATGACACTGAGCCATCAGCCTTAAGAGCTAATCCAACTTTAGCTCAAATGAAGAAACACGAAGAAGATGTAGCAAGAAAGCCAAAAGCATTAACTTGCTTACATTCAGCCTTATCTGATGTGATCTTCACAAGGATTATGGCTTGTGAAACTCCCAAGGAAGCCTGGGATCAGTTGAAGGCAGAATTTGAAGGTAGTGAAAGGGTGAAGTCTGTGAAACTTTTAACCCTTAAAAGAGAGTTTGCAATGTTAAGAATGAAGGATGGGGAAACAGTAAAGGAGTATTCTTCTAAACTCCTTGACATTGTAAACAAAATAAGGTTGCTTGGAGAAGATTTTGCAGATCTGAAAGTTGTAGAGAAGATGTTGATGAGCTTACCTGCAAAATTTGAATCAAAAGTATCTGCAATAGAGGAGTCTTGTGACTTAAATACTCTCTCTGTTATAGAATTAATCAGTAAGCTTCAAGCACATGAACAAAGATCCAAGATGAGAGATGAGGAGGTGATTGAAGGTGCACTTCAAGCAAGGCACAAAGGAAAATCAGCTGCAAAAGAATGGAAGAAAAATGGGGGAAATAAGTTTGGAAAGGGCAAAGCTCCACTGAACTCCAAGGCACCAGAAAAATCAAGAAAATTTCCTATTTGCAAGTTTTGTCAAAGGGATAATCACCTTGAAAAGGATTGCTGGTTTAAAGAAAAAGGGCCAATTCAATGTAGATTCTGCAAAAAGATGGGTCACATAGAAAGAAATTGTAGAATGAAGAAAGAAAAGGAGCAAGAACAAACCCAGCAATTCGCAAATTTCACAGATGAGCAAGAGGAAGCTGATGACAGATTGTTTATGGCATCGTGTTCAAATAAAAATTGCAGTGATCAAAATTGGTTCATTGATAGTGGTTGCACCACCCACATGTCTAAAGATGAAAGTATATTTAGCAGCATAGACAAAACTATCAAGCCTAAAGTGAAGCTTGCAGATGGGAGGGTTGTTGAAGCACAAGGAAAGGGCTCAGTCAAGGTGCACACTAAACAAGGTATTAAATATATTGATGATGTTCTATTCATACCTTGTCTTGCACAAAATTTGCTAAGTGTTGCACAGATGCTCATAAATGGATATTCGCTTTTTTTCAAAGGGAAATTATGCTCCATATATGATCAATTTGATTGTTTAATAGCAGAAGTAGTTATGCTTGATAGAAGTTTTTCTGTTGATTGGAATGGAATGCATGATAAAGTTAATTTTGTTGCTAAGGATGACTCATTGCTTTGGCATAGAAGATGTGGGCATTTTAATTTTGCAGCTTTAAAGGGCATGCAATCTAAGGGTTTAACAAGAGATTTGCCTGAAATCTCTATGGTTGATGAAGTTTGTGATTCATGTCAGTTTGGAAAGTTGCATAAGATGTCTTTTCCTGCTAAAGCTTCATGGAGGGCTAGAGAAAAGCTTGAACTGGTTCATACAGATATTTGTGGACCAATGAGCACAGAATCACTCAACAGAAACAAATATTTTGTGCTCTTTATTGATGATTTTTCAAGAATGGCATGGGTGTACTTCATAAACAGTAAATCACAAGTGTTTTCTGTGTTCAAAGGGTTCAAGTCTAAGGTTGAGACTCAGAGTGGTTATAAGCTGAAATGGTTAAGGTCTGACAATGGGAAAGAGTATACCTCTAATGAGTTCAATAAGTTTTGTGCGGAAATGGGAATCAGTCACCAGTTGACAGTTCCATACTCCCCTCAGCAAAATGGAGTTTCAGAAAGAAAGAATAGAACAGTAGTGGAAATGGCAAGAAGTATGATAGCTGACAAGAAACTACCTTTGAGTTTTTGGGCGGAGGCCGTTAATACTGCCGTTTATTTGTTAAATAGATTACCTTCAAAATCTGTAGTGGGAATGACTCCAATTGAAGCATGGAGTGGTGTCAAACCTACTGCTAAACACTTGAAGCTCTTTGGTTCAATATGTTACATGCATATTCCAACTGTGAAAAGAACCAAATTAGATCAAAAGGCAGAACAAGGGATTTTTTTGGGTTATGCAGAATTTTCGAAAGGATATAGGGTGTATAATCTGCAAACTCAAAAAGTTACAGTGGGTAGAGACATTGTGGTAGATGAAGACTCATATTGGAATTGGGAAAAGGGCTACGTGGACAAGGATGATAGGTGGAAAAGAAGTTCATCACTTCCAGCTCTACAAGGACAAGATTCAACAGCTGAAGTTATTGAAAATGAATCCAACTCCTCACCAGACTCACCTGTTCTCAAGACAAAATCTTTGTCTGAGATTTATGAAAGATGTAACTATGTTGCAATTGAGCCAAGCTCTTTTGATGAAGCTGCCATGTATGAGGAATGGAGAAGAGCTATGAAGGAAGAAATGGAAATGATAGAGAAAAACAACACCTGGTGTCTTGTGGACAGACCAAAGCACAAGAACATTATTGGTGTAAAGTGGGTATTTAGAACAAAATTGAACTCAGATGGTTCGATAAACAAGCATAAGGCTAGATTGGTTGTTAAGGGGTACTCACAGCAAGCTGGTATTGATTATGGTGATACTTATGCACCAGTTGCTAGACATGAAACCATAAGACTTCTTCTAGCTTTAGCAACTCAAATGAGATGGGAAGTGTTCCACTTAGATGTAAAATCAGCTTTTCTTAATGGTGAATTAAAAGAAGAGCTGTTTGTAGAACAACCAGTTGGTTTTATGGTTGAGGGTAATGAAGATAAAGTGTACAGATTGAACAAGGCTTTGTATGGCCTTAAACAAGCCCCTAGAGCCTGGTACAGCAAGGTTGATTCCCATTTGATGAGATGTGGTTTTGTAAGGAGTGAAAATGAAGCCACCATGTATGTTAGAAAGCTTGATTCAGTCAAATTATTGATTGTATCTATCTATGTAGATGATATGTTGGTGACAGGAAATGATGTTGAACTGATAAATGAATTTAAGAAGGAAATGGAGTCTGTTTTTGAAATGTCAGACTTGGGGCTTACTACTTACTTTCTAGGAATGGAAATTAGCCAATCCAGATCAGGCATTTTCATTTCTCAAAGAAAGTATGCTTTGGAATTGCTAAAAAAGTTCAAAATGGATAGAAGCAAGTCAGTTGCAACTCCATTAGTGCAAAATGAAAAGTTTTCTAAGATTGAGAAAGGGAATAACGTTGATCCAAGTTATTACAGAAGTTTGGTGGGAAGCTTATTGTATTTGACATCTTCTAGACTAGATTTGATGTATGCTGCAGGGGTATTGTCAAGGTATTTGAAGGAACCGGGTCAAGTTCACTAAAGTGCAGCAAAAAGAGTATTGAGGTACATTAGAGGGACTGCAGATTTTGGTATTTGGTATACCAGAGTTGATGAAGCAAAATTAATTGGATGCTCAGATAGTGATTGGGCTGGGTGTCTTGATGATATGAAGAGCACCACAGGTTACGTGTTTTCAATGGGGTCTGGAGTATTTTCTTGGCTGTCCAAGAAGCAAGATGTAGTGGCACAGTCTACTGCAGAGGCAGAATACATTGCCACTGCTGCTGCAGCAAACCAAGCCATATGGTTGAGAAAAATGTTGAATGATCTTCATCATGCTCAAGAAGGTGCTACTGTATTAAGGGTGGACAATCAGTCTGCAATAGCTATGGCTAAAAATCCAGTTCATCATGGACGTACAAAGCATATCAATGTAAAATTTCATGCAGTAAGGCAAGCGGAGAAGGAAGGAATTGTTCAACTTGTTCACTGCAAATCTGAAGAACAACTTGCTGATATTATGACTAAAAGTCTCTCAAGAGGAAGGTTTGAGTTTTTGAGAACTAAACTGGGAGTATTGAAGAAAAATCTTAAGGGGGAATGTTAATGTATTAAGATTTTTCTATATACTTCAGAAGTTATGCAGTAATTTATGGAAGATATTTTTGTATTTTGATTAACAAGTAATGGTTGTCCTTATTTTAAGGATTTATGTTCAGTAGTTGTTATGTATTAGGTTTGACTTTTTTAAAGTATTTTTTTTTGTAATATTTATAAGAAAATGTAATGAACTTCAAGTGATAATACAAGTTTACTCCAATTCATTGGGTCTCTGTTTTTACGTTATGAAGCAGAGCACTAACAGACTTATATGTGGAAAATGTTTAAAAAATCATGTAAGCCTGCCAAAAATCTAGCCCAAGCCCGGCAAAAACCACGGCCATGAACAGATCTAACCAAGGGAGAGAGAGACAATGCCACTAACATGTAATCTACTTTACGTTATTGGAATCATTTTGCATTAGTTCCTATTAATGTCTCGTACACCAAAAAAACAATCAATCAATCAAACATTCTTTGCAACCAAAACCAATTAATATCATTACACTGCCTCCAATTATGATGACATTAATACTTGTGCCAGCCATAGCAATTCGTTCTTTTTCAACTCTAATTCGCATTAAAGAACATTTAGACTTGCCAAGTTCAATTCGCAGGTTGACCATATATCACTTTCTTAAGCACAAACTCAGTAACTTATAAAAAATAAAGTATTTCACTCAAAACTCTCTAATTGTGTGTGTGTCTGTGAGACAGAGAGACACAATTTTTATTCCCTTTTGTCTTCGATTGACTCCCTAATTCTATTTAGTGCCCTCCCTAACCTTTTAATTATTATGATAGGCTTTTTATTTTTAATCAATTATCAAGTCCACTATTACAATCTCCATACCAATTCATAATAGACTTTTTGGGAAAATGTAGCATTTTACTTTAAATGTTTGTCTTAAAACTTTATTTGCCCAAATTATTTTAAAGTAAAAAAGCATTCATGGCAGTTGAAAAGGGTGCTAAAATATCCCATTTTAGTATCTTTTCAACCCCTAAAATCACCTTAACCTATGAATCTATTTATATTTTGGCTCTCAAATTTTAAAATAGAACAAATTGATTTTCAACCTTTCATGACAATTTCAATTCAAACTCTCAGTAAATTTTTTTGTCCATAACGAAGGAAATGTTGAATTCATGACATTGTAGAGGGGGTCAATTTATTTGGTTCCATGTGTAGGAGGCCTAATTGAAATTATATGTGATATACTGGAGAATATTTGTAATTATCTCTATGATTAATTAGAGAATCCATTAGTTACAGATAGTAAATGTAATAGAAAGTTCGATTTGAACATATTTGAAAGGTTGGGAATTGATTTGGTATTTTTTAAAATCTGGGTACCAAAATGAAAGCTAGATTATAAATTCTGAGATTTTAGTAATTAAACATTTTATGGTTGAATTTTAGATAGGTGTGTTAAATTATTAAAATCTTCTAGAATATTCAAGAAAATGTTACTGATATATTTTTGTATTAAAAATCTTGTTTAATGTAATATGTGGAAAATAGAAAAATCAATGATGTACTATTAAGTATGAATGAAAAATATATTTTTCTCATACTTTGCTTTGCTCTCTCTAGCTTTCTATTTTAAATATTATGTTGTTGATTTAGTGTTGAGGGAACTAGCAATTATTTTTTATGGTTTCCATATAATGTGTAAATCTCTAAAATATACCCTAATTGTATTAAGGTATGATTAGGGTAGTTAGTAACCAAATATGTTTGATTTCAGTGGTAGTTGTGTCAAAAAGGACGTAATTGTCATTGTAACATCCCGAAATAGCCCTAGAAGAATGACAGAATTTTTGTTCAAGAAAGATTAGTGTTGTGTGTGTGAGTCCTGTCGCGAGCGCGACAAGCGTCGCGGGTGCGACAAAACCACTCCGGTGATAGGGTATTTAAATTGGCCTTTTTAATTTGTAACTTTGTAGGAGAGCGACACATGGCGGTGTAGGGAGTTGACATGTGGCAAGAGCTTAATTAGTATTTTATTAAGTTAAAGGAGATTAGGATTAATTAAAAAGGAATAAGAAGATAAATATGCATTTAAGTGGTAGATGGCATTTATTACTATAGTTAATTGTGGGATTGACTTGGACTTAGCTATTTCTTTCTTCTCCTTTCACGTGAGTTTCTTTCTTTTCCATTATTCTGCTCTTTCTTTCGTTCCTTCTTCTTCTTCTTTACATGTTTTGAGTGATTCATTTGGTTTGGCTTTGAGAGGGGCTAGTAGAGCTTGATTAGGTATCCTAAGAAGGTAAGTAATGCTATTTAGTTAGTATTGGTCTTCTTCTTTTATCTTATTTCTCTTTTTGATTTAAAGTAAGAGAGAAGAGTAACTTTGTTATTTTGAATGGTTTGTGTATGAAAGCTATGGACAAGAGGCCCAATAAAGGCAAAGAGAAGGTCGGAGCCGAGTAGAGAGCGCGGTTCAACGTCCTAGAGGTTGGGATCGCGTGCGATCTTTATTGTTCATTTTGATTGCTTGTAGGGTTTTATGGTGTATGTATATGGCTATGTTGTGATTATATGTGTGTTAAATGGTTTACATACAACTTTCATGTGTAAAGTGTGTTTGTGGGTGAATTCTGTTCAGAATGTTATCAGACCTCTGTGTATTGTATTTGACATAAGTAGAGTTACAAGGCTTCAATTGAGTTGATTCAAATTGCATCTGAAACATAAGATCCGTAGCTAAAAATGTATAAGAGGGTGCTTGAGCTAATTCTGGCTCTACGTATCCCAAAAAGTAGTTAAAACGTAGATGACCCTGTTCTGGCGGGTTCACTAGAACAGTATAGGTTATTTAGGTCATATCTTATGTTGTAGATGTCTAAATGACTTGAAAATTGTCCCATTTGAAATCTAACATCCTAGTGAACAATTATTATGGAGACCACTTTTCCTAAAAAGGTGTTCTAGATGGTGGTTTTTGCGATTCGAGTTTAGGGTAAAAAGTGGTGTTGTGAGGCACCAAAGGCGAGTCTTCTGTCGCGAGCGCGACACATGTCGCGAGCGCGACACATGTCGCGACCTCACGATAGAACAACTCATTTTAAGCTTTTTATCCTTCATTTTGAGCTCATAGTTGGCATGGGTCAACCCCTTGCCTTTCCCCTTAACTAAATGGTATATTTTATTGATGTTTTACTCCCCGGAATGAACCCGTAGTATCCCGGAATGTTTCCGTGATTTATACCCTACATGTTTAGGGTTATCAAATGATTATAGGATTAGTTATCTATATAACCAATGCTACGGCATAAGAGTTAGCGTTGACCATGTTATGCCATGTGATATGAATTGTTACATAATGCATTTGGTATAGAGTATAGAACCCTTATGCAATCTGTCTTCTGTCGTGAGCGCGACCTCTTGTCGCGATCGCGACAGAGAATCCCTTCTCGTCTTGTTCTACTTGCTTTGAAGAGTGTTTCCTTTTGTCTTGCTTTGCATGATGTATATGTATATGTAATGAAATTTGAATGTTATATGCTTTTAATTGTTGAACATGATTAATAAAGACTGTATGTGAATTAAATGCCTCCAAAGTTGATGAGTTGTTATTGAGCCTGATTACCGTTATAGTGGATAGATAAGCATGCTTATAAAGGGCTAGAGTGCAGCTGCTAGAGTTGGCCTTAATTGTGCCCAAAGTTCGGAATACCTCGTGTATTCCATAGAGTTTGAGTTAATTCTCCATATGTAAGATACTGTAAACAGTATCCAGAGTTACCCGTATCCACCATGAAAGGAATTCAGGCTTGCCTTGTTAATGTTGTGTAGTGAACTTGAGATGATGAAAAATATTGCTCTGAATAAATGACACAGCACGTGAGAGTAATGTTTAAATACATGAATACTCTATATAGAAGTACATGATTACATGTATGTGAATACATGGTGATTGCTATATTTGATTATATGCCCTGTATAAGTGGGTGAAAGTTATATGCATGAGATATTTGATTGTGATATATGAAATGTGTGATCTATGTGTGACTTCGGAAAGAAGTCCTTTGTATTATTTTCATCCCCACTAAGCGTTATGGCTTAGCACGGATGTTTGTTTCCGTGTAGGTTATAGGTTTGTATCAGAGAACGTGCATCTGCAGGTCAAGGGCCACTAGGAAGTTTTGCTATATCTTTTTGTATAAATTAGAGGTAGAGTTGGTGATATTTTGAGTAACATCATTATGTAATAAAGAGTATAGTTATTCTATGTAATCGTTAAAAGTATATGTATATGAAAAAAAAAGTGAACATGTATAAGTATAAAGCTTTTGGTAAAATGTAAAGTTTACATGTATAATAAAAGTAATTTTGTCTGGGCCCAACTTATTTCTAATTGTTTATTATTTATTGTTACCGCTTCCGCTAGTGTATGTATATGTATGTGTATACGTATGTGTCCGCGTGGCGCCTCGATATCCTTCCAAGGGGTATGGGGGTGTTACTGTCATTGATTATAAAGTTTCTGTAAAAGTGGTGAAATTGTAACACCCATATCCGGTCCACTAAGAGCCAGGTACTAAATGTTACAAAACCTGCCTCATTCTTCTTAGTTGAAAACCGAGTCAAATTTTCTTATTTTACACTTTTCCTATTTCTATAGAAAAACGGATAGAGTTTCCCCTATACGGGTCTCTATCCCCCTGTTAGACATTCGAAAATTAACTTCTATAACATCATTCACAGATTCCAACTCCATCCAAAACCAAATCATTCATCAAAAAATATCTCAACCTCCTAAAATACATCACTACAAGAAAATAATTTCATAACTTAGTTTGTGCACATCCCAAAATTAAGAACTAAAGCATCCATTATCTTCTACACATGCATATAATTACAACATCCTTCAAGTTTTAATGATAGTTAACAAAATGAATTACATCTCAAATTTCAAATTTAGCGCTTTCTAAAAAGCCATTCCAAAAATTCCAACTTTGATGTTCCAAATTACAAAATAATAAAAGAAAATTATTTTTCCAAAATATCTCATGCCATAAGTTTTAATCAAAATTATGAGACAGAAAATATAAATAGCAAATACAGAATTAACAACATACATTTTACTATCATAAGTAATTAAACATGCTAGTGTATCTGTATATTGATATACATAATTGTTATCTTTAATTTTAAAACTAAATTAATAAATTACACTAAGATAGTCCATTTTTCAATATTTAAAACCATTTTAGCTAAATAAGTTGGAATGCCAATAGTAACTCGATGGAACACATCAAGGGGATACACGGGACTATGGATTGAAGACTCTACGAAGAAAGATAAAAGAAAGGAGAAGGTGTAGAGGAAAGAGCTTGAGGTGAAGAGAAGAAACAAACTTCAGGTTTGGGAACTTTTGACCCATTGTGTATGTGCATGTGAATTTTGGTAATGTGAATTTTCTTTAAATGAGAGTGAAATGGGCTTAAGAAGGTAGAATTTAAATGATTGTGCATGGTTTGGAATGGTGGGAACTTGAATGGTTAATTAGTTGAAAACCTGTCAATGGAACTATCGGAACTGGCTTCTATAAATTGAGTGTAATTTAATCTATATAACTCCAAATGGAGTGATTTCAATTGAAGAATTTTTACAAGATAGATATCTTCATTTGTCTAGAAGGAACCTTAGCTTAATTCTGGACTTAAGAACTCTTAAATTGAGTTTGAATATGGGTATCTGATTCTATCCCTCCTTGTGAGCAGTTATTGTTCACAAGAGTCTATCTCCTTCAATTCTTTTCCAAATTCTGTTAATTTTATGTCATTGTAAACTTAAAACATAGATGAATATTTGATTAAAAGGAACTTTTGTCTATAAATGTCATTTTCTAGGTGAAAAAGCCTGGACAAGATGATCTATGAAATTTACTCTATTGTACCCTATTTTTGTAGGCAATTCAATAGGATTACACGCGCGAAATCCCTGCCCTCCGTGTAAATGGCCACTGGATTGCCTAAAATTCACCTTACATGGCGGTCAAGACTTCCTGCCCGCTATGCAATATTCATACCTGCCGTGTAATTAGCTACTGGATTACTCAAATTTATCTAAAACTCATCCTATACGGCGGTCAAGGATTCTTGACCACCGTATGGGTTTTCTGCCTACCGAGTAAACCTTTTGCCCATCGTGTAAGTAGTTACTGCCTCCTGAATGCCAAATTCTATCATTTTACATGACAGTCAGGATTCCAGTTTTTAGCTTTTAATATGGAATTTTCTCTCCGTTTTTAACCCTGATTTTAGCTCGAATTTTCTAAAATTTGTTTGGCATATTTCTAATGACCTGTAAACATTATGTATACCTTTAATACATCTAAATGTAACATATTTATATAAATATAGATTTTACTATTCATGAACATGAATTATGTGCGAATGTTGAAAAGGCATCGATAAATTGGCAAGGTACCTTTATTATGGTAACTGTTCTGAACAACATGAATTATGCATTTCTGATTATGAATTATTGTCTAAGATTGAATATGAATAATATTAGTTGAATGTCTGTAAAATCCAACCAGATATCTAGGTTGTGGATAGATTGGCATGTCTATAGGGAACCTAATGCGGCTAGTATATTTATGACACTACGGTGCCATTCTGTAGAGACTTATGTCTCATATCTCTTACAGGAATACCCATTCTGATTTTTATCCCTTCGGGGATTCTGATATGCTTTGCCCTCTGGGTTCTATTTTGATTTACTGCCTTCGGGAAGTCCTATTTTCTCCCAATTATTCACTTTCTAGTAAGGCAGGCATCTATAATTGATTATGTAAGTCTATTTTCATTAAATATTAATGTGTATCTAATATGAGTTAAGATTATATGAATAGTTATTAACCTAAAGAGTAATGGTTCGCATCTGGTAATGAATGTGATGGTTATGCGATTATAAATGAGATGCAATTAATTGTTTATATGTTCATCTCTTTATTCAATTTCTTTTATTATTCATGTGCCTGTGGAACGACTACTGTGAGCAATTGTTCAAAACCTAATGTCCCCACTAAGCTATATGCTTAGCTTATCTGTGTAGGTTTAGGTACTGAAGTTGTTTGGAAGACAAGCTGCAGAGGACAGGGCCAGTTCAAGAATATGAGTGTTGATGTAGGTCCATTTTTGCATTTTAATATAGAAATCATGTATAGTACATTTTGCTATGTAAAGAAGTTATTATTATGTTTTGTAACTTTGTATATGATTATAATATGTAAATATGATATTATATTTTGGGTTTATTGATAGTTACTTCTTTAATATGTTTCTTAAAGTTAAAATTTTAGTTTGTAAGGGTTTTTATATAAAGAATGTACTTTGGAAACCGGTGTATACAGCCGGGCTTCAGCCTCTTAGAGTAACACCCCGATTTTCTTGTTATTGATATGCTAGTGTTTCAGTTCTTTGTTGGGCATGTTACATTTTATGATATCAAAGCCAAGGTTTAGCCGTTCCTGGACAGAAATGAGTTTGTTTAGTCTTGTGCTGGCCTAATGCAATTGTCTTTACTTTTATATAGGTACCAGTTATAGAGGATTCTCGAGAAGCTATTGAAGAGACAGCTAAAAGTGTGAATCCTATGGAGCTAGGCCTGCCTATTTTAGAGCCTTCCGAGTCGGTGAGACCTGAGATACCTACCCCAGCCATGTCTACAGAGGCATTATTGAAGATTTCTCAGGACATGGCTCAGGTGTTAAGTGGACTTACGGCACTTAAACCCCCAATTGATGTCATAAGAAAGCATAATGCAGAAGAGTTCTATGGAACTACACTTGAGGAATCTGATAAGGCTGAATTCTAGTTAGAAAAGATTCAACAGGTGTTGAATGAAGTTAGTGCCTGCTTGACCAAATGGTTGTCTGTGTGTAGACACCGGATCCCGAGACAATCCAGATCAGGGTTACCCAATGATGAAATTAAATGCCTATTCACAGGTAAAAAAGTTAGAAGTGATAACTTTCTTGTCAAAATTGCATTTTAAAAAGAAAAAATATTAAAAAATTAAAATAAAAAAAGAAGGTTAGAACTGATAGTGTTCTTATCAAAATTGGTTTAAAAAAATCGAAAGTTTACGACCGCTAGCGCGCTAGGGTAGGTGCCCCTCGCGCGCTGGTGATGGGGCAAGTGAGCGTGGCGCGCATGCTAACGTGCATTTTTGGCCCCAAATTAATTTTTTATCCTTTTTTTCCTGGATTTTAAGGTTTATTTTTCATATTTTAAACTTAAATAAGGAATATTTTGATTTAATTAAGAATTCTTTCCCTAAATTAGCTAGGTTTTCCTTTTTTAATGATATAAATAGGAAAACTTAAGAGAACAATGGGGAATTTTTAGTTGCAATTTTTTTTCTTTTCTTCTTAAGGAAAAATTCTGATTTTTTTTAATTCTTCTTCCTATTGAAAAATATTTCTTCTAAAAAATTTGAAATTAAATTTTTCTTGATGAAAAATCAATTTGCAGATAAAAAAAATAATTCTTTGCTCTTAAAATCTAATTTTTTATTTGTTATTTTTTCTTCAAACAAGTTTTTTGCAACTATTTTTTCTAAAGAAAAAGTTTAGATTTTTCTTGTTTTTGATTTAATTCTTACGGATCTAGACAAGGAAATCATTCATTTTCTTCCATCCATTGAATTCGAATTCTGAGAGTAAATATTTTGGGTTTGATGTTATTTTTTTATTTTTTTATTGTATTATTTTTTTTTTATTTTTTGTTCATAATCAATTAATCACCATGTAATTAACACATCCATACCCCTGGGAAGGAATATCGGGGTACGCGGACTCTAACGCACACATACGCGTACACATGCATACACAAAGGCGGAAGCGATAACAATAAATAAAGATAAGAACATTCTTTTGGGCCAAACATATACTATTAATAAAATAATGTACATATTACAAAATAGTCTTTGTACATAAAAACATACTTCTCTTATAACATATGTAAACTGTACATATTATAAAAGCTTTATACATATACGTCTTCGGTACATGTACCAAACAGTTAACATTTACATACAAACACTGTACTCTTTATCTACAATAATGATATTACTCAAAACATCCAAAAACTCTATCTTATTCAAAAAGATCTTCATCAAGCTCCTAGTAGCCATGACCTGCAGATGCTAACTCTCTAATCGCATCTTGAAAACCTACACGGAAAAAATACCCGTGCTAAGCAATAACGTTTAGTGGGAATAAACAGAAGCAAAAGACTTTGAACGAAGTCACAAATATAACATAGGCATATTGATAGTCATGTCATATACAAATACTCATGTACACAATCTTGTAAGCAAATACCATCATGCTTTAACTCATTCATATGCAGAAATTCATATATAGCAAATGATATCGGTAACACTTCATACTATGTTCATATACATATACAAGTCTCTACTTCATCTCTTGTCCACTACAAAATATATACATTAGCTTGAATTCTCAATAACAGTGGATACAGGTACTGTGGGTATTGTATAACCTCTGGAGAATTAACTCAATTGCGTTGAATACTTTAAGTATTCATGAAGTAGACACAACTAAGGTCACTATTGCAGCCGCCTCTAACCCTTTATAAGCATGCTTATCTATCCACTACTCTGACTACTCAGGCTCAACTCACACATTCGGAATATAACACTATCCATAAACACTCATTCAAGTATACATATTATCAATTCATTGCATAAACATATAAATCATGTATAAGCCTTTTTTTATCACGGCATATCACTTGTATAACCACAAAGGACTAAACAAATGCATATTCAAAAGTGATTGAAGTAACATAATCATGCAAGCAATTTAAAGAAAATAATTAGGAGAAAATAGGACTTACACGGTAGTATGCAAATCCCTCATAATCGACAAGCATTTCAAAACCAAAATCTCAAAACAGGAGGGAGTTACACGGCAGTATGGGTAAGCCTTACCGTCGTGTAAGCCACCCCACATGGGGGTAAGGAAAGGCCCTTACCCCCGTGTAACGAAGCCACAATTATAAGGAGACAGAAGCAAGTTACACGGCAGTATGCCTTTCCCTTGCTACCGTGTAAACCTAGTTACACGGTGGTATGGGTAAGCCTTACCGCCGTGTAAACCTATTCTGTCTCAAAACATGAGACAGGTTCTGGGCAGACTACATGTCTATACTTGCAATGCATTTTACACATAGCTAACAACATTTCTAGACAAAACTTCCTCTTAAAAATTATTTCCTGAGATGTTAAATTTCAAATGGAACAAGTCTCAGGTCAATTAAACAACCATAACTTTAGATATGAATTAAACAACCTATACTATTCTAGTAACTCGACCCAAATAGAACACTACTGTTTTGGTAAATTTTTAGAGTCCTAGAGCAAGAATTTGCTCAAGGTCATTCCTGAAACTTTTATAGACATGGAAGTCACGGTTCTAATGGCTCTAGAATCACTCAATTTAGAGGTCTAAAACTCTACTTATGATAAAAATATTATACATAGGTCATTTGAAAATGAGCAGAGTTTCCCCAAAACCATCTTACACTCAAAAACTATATATCAATCATCTAATGCCAAATGATCAAATTTCATAATCATAACCACATATCCTAGGGACACTGCAAGCAATCAAAATGAACACATAAACAAGTATACAACTCATACATATCTCTTTTCAAGCATAAATTACTCAATCTCAAACACATGCAATTTAACTGAAATCACACTCGATCCCAACTTCTAGGTAGCTTGAACAATGCTCTTTACTCGATTCCACTCTTCTCTTTGCCTTTGTCCAGTCTTTTATCCACAGCTTCAACAAAATCATACAAGAACATTTGAATCAACCCTCTTTTAACTTTAAATCAAAAACGGGAACCAAGTAGAAGAAAAAGAGCAATACTAATCAGAAATCAAACCACTTACATCTTCTTTTACTCTTCAAACCAATCCAAGTAATTCTCTTATCAAGTAACCCAAAATAAAAGTAAAGAAAAGGAAAAAAGAAAGCACAACATACCAAAGGAAAAGAAAGAAAGAAATAAGGCAAAATAAAGAATGAAAAGGGAAAAATAAAGTGGTTGGTCAATGCTAATCCAAAAATAACTATTCTCATTAATGCCACTAACCCACATTAATTCATCACTAATCTTAGCCAAGCCAAGTGTCCATCTCTCTTCTTGCCACATGTCAAACTCCTACGATGCCACATGTTAAAATCCCAATTAAGCTGACTGTCCGCTGGAGGGTTCTGTCGCGCTCGCGAGCTCGAACTCTCTCACACACAGTCACTCTTAAACTTGATACAATCTGACAAAAATTTAGCCAAAACTTCTAGGGTCAAGTCGGGGTGTTACAATATAGATTTTTAGATGTATTGTGTATTTATTTGTTTGATGTGATTTTGTTATTTTGTTTTTCATTTTACTTTACTTTCTTTATTATTTTATTTTATTTATTTATCCAATTATTATTATTATTATTATTATTATTATTATTATTATTATTATATCTCATTGCATCTTTGCATGGTTTATACGTGGGTCATTGTTGTATTAATAAGTTTCTTTTATTTTATGTTTTTGCATGGCTTTTCATACATTGACTACTCTTGGCATACTTTTCCTTCATTTATGCATGCTTTATTTTCTATTTCATTTACTTTTATTTTCTTTATTTATTTTCTTCATTTACATTAATGCATCCTATTTAATTCATTTTATTTTCTATTTGTATTAATTATTATTTTGCCATATTTATTTTATTGCATTGTTAAATAATGATTTTTTATTAATTAATTTGTTGTATTTGATTTAATTTTAATATAGATCATTACTAACATATTATTTTATTTTTGAGTTTTATTTGGCCTAAAACACCTTGTAGACACCGGGTCCCGAGTAGCCTAAATTAGGATTACCTAATGATAAAATTAATTGTGCCTATTTATAGGCAAAAATAAAAGTTGGAAGTGATGGTTTTCTTGTCAAAATTGATTTATTAAAAGTAAATAAAAATGTCTTTTAAAAAATATTTTAAAATAAAAAAATAAAAATTTGAAATTATAGTGTTTTTGTCAAAATTATTTAAAAAAAAAATTCGACTATCGGCCGTGTCGGCAGCGCGCTGGGCCGCTCGCCCACGCACCTCGTGCAACGTGAGCGAGCGACGCGCACGGCGTCACCCGTGTTGTGCGTGCACGCCGACGGGCGTCGCTCGGCCCTGTCGCCCCTCCAGCAGCCCTTTGGGCATTTTTTGGCCAATTTTGAGTGTTTTTGCTCATTTTTTTGTAGAATTTAATTTTAAAATCTTTTTGTCTTCTAAACCTTTAAAATTCTTCAGTTTTTTTGGGTTTAATGGGCATTAAATTAATTTAATTTTTTCATTAAATTTGATTTATTTTGAGGTATAAAAGGGGTTTTTTGAGAGAGAAAAGGGGTGATTTTTGTTAAGAAAATTTTTCTTCTTTTTCTTCTTCTTCTTCAAGAACAAATTCTCCCAATATTCTAATTTGATTTTCTAAGTTAATTTTTGAGATAAAGAGAACAATTCTTTGTTTTTAGGAATTTTCTTCTTTTTTTTTTTAACAATTTTTGTTTGAGACAAAAAAATTAATTTTTTGTTCTTGGGATAAAAATTTTCTTCTATATTTTATTTTTTAAATCTTATTTTTTGCAAAATTAAGATAAGCAAATTGATCATTTATCTTCACTCATCAAATCAAAATCCGAGGGTAAACATTCTGGGTTTGATTTTATTTTTTATTATTATTTTATTTGTTTATGATTAATTAGCAACCATGTAGATTTTTAGATCTATTATTGTTTTTATTTTTAGTGTGATTTTGTTCATAGATTTAATATATTTTGATATGTTTTATTTATTTTATTTCTTTTTGCTTACTTGCTTGTTCATCTTCTTCTTCTTCTTTATTATTATTATTATTATTATTATTATTATTATTATTATTATTATTATTATTATTATTATTATTATTATTGTTGTTGTTGTTGTTGTTGTTTACTATTATTCTTATTATTAGTTGTTATTATTATTATTATTTTTTATCATGTATGCTTTTATGTATGTTAATATGTTAAGTTATTTTATTATGTAATTTAATTAGTTTGTCACTCATATTGCATTTTTATTTTTTAATTCATTTTCATATGTTATATGTTTAAATTCATTTTTATTACTAACATCACTTTTATTTGTGTTTTTTTTTTCAATACTTATTTTTATGTGTGAGCTTTTTCAATAGCAAATGGGAGTCGATGGAGACTTGAAGACACCATTTTGGTGGAATTTATTATATTTTAGTATTTTTAGTATTTTTCATTATTTTGATTTTATTTTTTTTATTATGTAATTTGTAATAAATTTATTTATTTTTATGCACGTTAATTAAAAGTCACAAAAAGTTTTATATTAATAAATTGCGATCTTTTTCTAATAAAATGGGACCAATGTCCTAATTTTAACCCATAAAAACTCACTTTTAAAAAGAGGAGTTAACTTTCTCAAAATAGAATCACTCATCCCAATTTTCCTAATAATGCATAAAAATAACTTTTCAACTTTCTAAGTGAAAATGAAGGTACCAATGTTCCTATCCTAAATAATGTCTCGATTTATGAATATTTTTTTTTATTCATTTGATTTATTTATTTATGTTTTGCTTGATTTTATTTGGGGGATTGTATTTTTGTCCCAAATTTTAATACCTTTTTTATTTGGGGAATTGTATTTTGTCCCAATTTTATCTTTTTGTTATTTTTTGTGGCTTGCTTTATTTTACCGCTTTCTTTACTGCTTTCTTTCGTGCTTGATTTGTGCTTTATTTTTTAATGTATGACCGTGTGAGAATAGAGATAGAAATTTAAAATTAAAAATCCAGTTATAATTAACCAAAGTATTAATAAGAGTAAAGTTTCGAATCTTTCTCTGGTTTAGACCCCCGAGGTTAGGCGAACTTTTTCAATTTCTTGTAAATTGGGTGGTGACTCTAAAATACCTCAAAGGTGCCTAAAGGCTTCATGAAATTAGATGATCTTTTCAGTTTTCTATTAGAACGAGGTGTCCAAAATATCTCATCATTGCCGAAGATCAAAAGACGTAAATCCTCTCGGACCCTAAAGGCGGGTTTTTGGGAACTGGTCGGGTCCGGCGCGCGTCACACACCTTCATTTTTTAGCATCACTAAAAATGGGGATTGTGGAGACTAAGGAGATTTTGGAGGATATCGGTTTTATTTATTTTTTATTTTTTGTGTTTTTATTTATTTTGCTTTAGTTTGTTTTAATTATTATTTTGATTTGACTTGTAATAAAATGATTTATTTTATGTGCAATTAATTAAAAACCCACAAAAATATTTTGATTAATGAATTGGGTATTTTCTAATAAAATGAGACCAATATCCTAATTTTTAACAAATAAAATCTCACTTTAAAAGAAGAGTTAATTTTCTCAAAATGGAATCACTCATCCCAGTTTTCTCAATAATACCAACAATAACTCTTCGATTTTTTTAAGTGTGCATGAAGGAATTAATGTTCCTATTCTAATTAATACCCCGTTTTATGCTTGCTACTTATTTATTTATTTTAGCTTTCTATTTTTTGGGGATTGTATTTTTATCCCAATTTTCATCTTGTAATTTATTTTTGTAGTTAATTTTATTTTATTTATTTATAGTTTTTTATTGCTTTTTTCGATGGTTGAGGTGCGCTTTAATTTTAATGCATGATGTGTGAGAGGAGAGATGTAAAATTAATCATTAAAAACTCATTTATAATTAACTAAGGTATTAATAAGAGTGAAGTTCCGAATCTTTCTCTAGTTTAGACCCCGAGATTAGACGAACTTTTCCAATTTTTGTAAATTGGGTTGGGACTTTAAAATATCTCAAAGGTGCCTAAATATTTCATGAAATTAGAAGAACTTTCCCAATATTCTTTTAGGTAGGGATTTCATAATACCTCATGTTGCCTAAAATCTAGACGCGAACCCCTATCGGATCCTAAAAGCGGGCCCTCTGAGAAACCATAAATGGGTTCGGCGCGCGTCACAGCCGTTATGTTTTCCCAAAGGTCTGCCTTTAGGGTTCGAGGGGGTTTGCATCTAGATTTTGGATAACATGAGATATTATGGAATCCCTACCCAATAGAATATTGGGAAAGTTCATCTAATCCCATGAAACCTTTAGTCACATTTGAGATATTT
Organism: Excoecaria cochinchinensis; assembly: GCA_947683425.1. Taxonomy (NCBI): domain Eukaryota; kingdom Viridiplantae; phylum Streptophyta; class Magnoliopsida; order Malpighiales; family Euphorbiaceae; genus Excoecaria; species Excoecaria cochinchinensis. Next base: position 12,214,010 of record CANTUQ010000127.1, on the reverse strand, counting down.
TAGAGTCGCCACCCAATTTACAAGAAATTGAAAAAGTTCGTTTAACCTCTGTGATCTAAACTAGAGAGTAGTTTGGAACTTCACTCTTATTAATGTCTTGGTTAATTATAAATGGATTTTTAATATTAAATTTCCACCTCTCTCTCACACGGTCATGCATTAAAAATTAAAACACGTATCAAGCATCATAGGAAAGCAATAAATAAAAAGAGATAAATAAAATAACTAAAATACAAAATAAATTACAAAATAAATTGGAACAAAAATACAAATCCCCAAAATATAAAATTAAAATAAACAAATAAATAAATAAATAACATACATAAAATAGGGCCTTTATTTAGAGTAGGAACATTGGTTCCTTCATATTCACTTAAAAAATCGAAGAGTTATTTTTGGGTGAATATTGAGAAAACCCGAGAGAGCCGATTGACAACAGGAGTTTGATGCTTATAAGATCTATCTCAAGAAGTATAGTCTTATACTTTTGAGTTTTTGTCAATTCAGGATCATGTATGATGAAATCATATGGAAATATACACAATTTTGCAATCAATAAAAGAACTTAGTTTGCATTCTCATTAATTTTTAGTTCTGTCATAAAGAGAAATACATCATTTATTTATCCAATGACTATTCTCTAATCATCTTCGTCAGCCAGGTGTCTAAGCCGATGGGACTTGTTGTCAGCAGTTGGGCTAAGTACCCATCTCTTGTACTCAGCTGAGGTGGTGAAGTCGCAATCCTCTATCCTTGGGATAATAGTCTTCATGAGTAGCTGCACCCAGAGGCCTTAGTAACTGGATGTGAATGCAACAGATAAAGAGCCACCCCGAAAAGAAAATAGAGATCTCACGATACCCTATGTTTCTCTGAAATGTCGAGCACATCGAGCTGTGATGCAGAAAGTAGCTTTGTGGAGCCCACATAATGGAACACACCCCGAAGATCTATCCCGAGTCAAATAATGCAAGCTTACCCATGGGCTCCTAAAGCTAATATTGCCATCCGCTGCAGTGGCTACCCATACAAAACCTTTATAAGGAGAATCGAAGTCGTACATCTACTATCTCGGGAGAAAACGCCTCAGCGAATATGTGCTGATCACCCTAGGTGGAGATTCATATAACAGCCTCAGTTTTTCCTGTAGCCACACCTGAGAGGAAAAAGAACAAAACAAAGTAAAAAAAAAAGAATAAAGTTTGAAGATGAAGAATGTTTTTTTTTTTTATAAAATAATGAATAAATGTTTTTTTTTATAAAATAATGAATAAATGTTAATTTCTAATTTATTTGCGGCATAATTTTGGACATTGCATGAATATTTTTATGTTGAATTTTTTGTTGGGGCCTGAGGCCCCTTCAAATATGCTTTTTCATGTAGGAAGTTAGGCACATTTTAGCCGAAATGCTGCCAAATTTTTTTAAATAGATCGTAAAAATAACTGTATAGTTGCACCATATAAATATTATAAATAGTGTGGCGCTAGCCTGGGACTTGTTTGCATAGCTTAGTAAATATTAATTAAAGCATTGTATATATGGATGAACTAATTGTTTGAATTTTTTTAGGATGCCTCCACGACGCAATCCACCTCAGGAACCTGAAGACATTCCACCCCCAGACTAGATAATTGGCGCTCATAGACAGAGATTTGAGGCGCTGTGCCACTCACAGTTCTTATCTAGTAAGTTCATGTCCCGGTTGTTCTTAGAGCAGATGGGCATGTGAGAGGAGGTCAGCATCTTGTTAGTGGCAATAGGCTGGACTGAGTTCTTTATGCCAGCTTACCTCACATACTCGGAGGTTACCAGAGAGTTCCTAGCCATGATCAGAGGGTTCTTGAGATTAGACACGGAGCCTGGGGTCATATCATTTCAGGTCAGAGTATATGATGAGTCATTGGGATTTTGCGCAGATCATGGGTCTTCTGAATGGAGACCATGTGCCGATACCAGAGAGGACTATCCTGGCACACCGGTAGGAGATGATTACAGTACAAGGAGCCCCTTATGATCATAACATGGCCAAAAGTACTTTGTTGGCTTCATAGGCTTTTAGATACATCTAGAGGGTTTTGTCTAGCAGTTATCTAAGCCGAGTTGGCAGTCTTAGAGCTATCAATGCCACAGAGATTTGGAGTTTATGGGCCATGGTGATAGGGATATAGCTTAACATCAGCCATGAGATAGTGTCTGACTTATTCAGACAGGTTCAAGGGACTATAGCACAGATATGTATAGGCGGGGTAGTGTGACACACGTCGAAACCGCGCCCCTTTTAGGGAAAAGGCTCCCCTTTTTTAGGCCCACTTTTAGGGCTCGAGGGATTGGTTCGCGTCATTTGATCTTGGGTAACACGAGACATTTTGGAATCCCTACCCAATAGAACATTGGGAAAGTTCATCTAGTCCCATGAAACCTTCGGGCACCTTTGAGGTATTTTGGAGTCGCCACCCAATTTACGAGAAATTGGGAAAGGTCGTCTAAACTAGAGAGTAGTTCGGAACTCCACTCTTATTAATGTCTTGATTAGTTATAAATGAGTTTTTAGGTTAGAAAATTTCATCTCTCATCTCACACGATTAATGCAATTTATTAAAGGCGTAACTCAACCATCGAGAAAATTGTAAATAAAAGCTATAAATAAAGCGGTAAACACACAAAGCCACACCATTATAAAATGAAAATTGGGACAAATACAATCCTCCAAATGAAAAGAAAATCCAAACAAGATTAAAATGGAAGTTGGGATAAAATACAATCCCTAAAAAAAGATAAATAAAATTGTCCGAAAAATAATTAATTACAAGGACCCACAAGATATATAACATAAAGCTAAACAATCAAGCATAATCAATAAAAAGGAGTAACATGTATAAATCGTGATATTCATTCGATTTAGGAACATTGGTTCCTTCATGCTCACTTAAAAGGGGATCGAAGAGTTGTTTCGGCTATTTGCTTGAAAATCGAGACGAATTACTCCCATTTTAAGAAAACTAACTCTTCATTTTAATTCATGACATTTTTTCATTCCTTGGCTAAAATCAAGGACATTGGTCCTAATTTATTAGTAAAAATCCCGATTTAAATGTAAAAATATTTTTGTGATTTTTTTTTATTTTTTTATCTAACGCGCGCATAAAATAAAAATATTTCATTTTTAAACAAACACAATCACACAAATAGAGATAGGTAAGATCTCACCAAAACAACATAGTCTCTTACACGTCGTGACCCCTCCATTTGGTTACGAAAATGCTCAAACAAGCAAAATCACACAAATGAAAAAGAACAATAAAAATATTAGTAATAATTCTAAAGTCAACTAAATAAAAAAGAAAATGAGGGAAATAAACATCATAAGGCAGAAAATAAGATTTAAACTAAAAAAGGAAAAGATTATCACAAAAATCATACTAAAAAAAAATAAACCTGATTTTTCACACCCAAATCATATGCATTTTCCATTCTCATGCCAAAAACAAAATAAAGAATGGAAAATCATGCAAAAAGAATAAATCTCAACACTAAAAACACATATTCATCAAACCAATATTCATGTATTCATCAGTGTAAGAAAAGTAAAATGAAAAAATAAAATGAGATAATAAAAATGGGTTCAAGATCCTTTACCCTCAGAGTAGATAATCTAGAAGCAAGATGTTCTCAATCTATTCTCCTCATCAAGATTCAAAAAATAAACTCAAAAAAAGATTCAAAAATCTTAAGTTTTTGTCTCAAAAATTCAAAAACACCAAAACTTAAAAATAATTTTTTTGTTGTTTGATGAGAAACCCAAGCTAAGGGAATGGATTTTCCCTTCCTCAAGTTAAATCTAAAATTAACACACATTTTTTTGATTGAAGAAAATCAAAGAAGAAAACTTTTCTCTCAAGGAAAAAATGGTTCCTTTCTCTCAAGAAAATCCCCACTTTTTTTGTTCAAAAGCTCATTTTCCAAATCCCTACCTTTGTTTTTCTCACTCTTCTTCTTATATAATCCACCCAAAAAAAACATTACAACTAAAAAATTGGGTTTTTTCTAGTCCAATATGGATTGTAGTCCTTGCAAAATTTGACAGAATTGCACTTCAAAAGGAAGAACAACGCGTCAGGAGGCGGAACAACGATAGGGGCAGCCTGTCTCGAAGGGACGGCCTGCCGAGGGGAGCCCAGAGCACAGGGGTGGCCTAGTGTACTGTTGCCATGTGGCTGCCCGCGTGTAACGGAGCCCTAGCGCGAAGGGCGGCCTCGCGCGCGCAGGCCTCGCCTGCAGTGCGGCCTTGCACAAGCAGGCCGGGTGGCGGCCCACGTGCAGGGGCTGCCTTGTGCGCTCAGGCCACGCTTGCGGGGCTGCCGCGTGGGAGGGCGGCCTTGCATGAGTGGCGGCCTCGTGCGCGTAGGCCGCCCCTATGGGTGGGAGCGTGCAGAGGCCCCTCGTGCGAGGAGCTGCCTTGTGGCTGCCCATGCCCGGGGGGTAGCCTCTTGCTCGCCATCTCCCTACCCGCACGTTCCTGCATCGGCAAGTCCGACGCGCGCACCCTCCACATGCAAACCCAAAAGGAAACCCTTTTTTCCTAAAAAACTATTTTTTCCGAAAAACTTCTCTTCCAAAAAAAACTTTAAAAACACTTTGAAACAGACAAAAGAACTTGACAAGGAGACGATCAATTCCCAATTTCTTGCCTATGAATCAATCTTTATTTTCATCATTGGGTAATCCTAATCTTGGACCGCCTTGGGACCCGATGTCTACAATTGCTCCTAATTTTGGGAAAACTAGTATGTAGGTGCCTAGGTGAGTCAAAATTCAAAGAAAGGAAAGCAGCACGTACCTGAGGCGGCTACCTTCCTGCTGCTGTGAGAAGAAAATTATCTCTTTAATTCACCATCTAGAATGTGGAGTGATTGTCACCCTTCTAGGTTGCACCAAGTCTTCTCAAGACTTTCGAAGCGAGGGTACCATCCTCAGATGGCGAGGTACCAAGTTTGCTCCAAACTTACAAAGCACTGGGGATTGTTCTCCTGAACTGCACTGAGTTTGCTCCACACTTACAAAGTGCGACGATGTGCCGAGTCCACTCTGGACTTACACAATGCGGGAATTGTTCTCCTGAACTGTACCGAGTCTACTCCAGACTTACAAAGTGTGGGTGCCATCCTTAGATGGCGATGCGTCGAGTCTGCTCCAGACTTATAAAGTGCAGGTTTGTTCTATAGCATAGCCTCAGCTGTTCCCTGAATAAAACAAACTCCGTTAAATCAATTTATCATGATAGTCATTTTGATCATTTACCTTTTGTGAAGGTTCAATTGTTATTATCTCATTGTCTCATTTTATCATTTGTGGTTTGTCATTTCATATATATTACTTTTTTCTTTACCATGTCAAAAGTGTGCTAAAGAAAAAAAAAAAGAAATAAAGGAAATAAAAGATCATTTGCCTACAAAATATATTCGTTTAGTACGAAAAAAGAACAAAGCTAAAAATCATGACAGGTGGTCTCCCTAAATATTAGCTATAGATAGTCAGTGGGCTCCTCAAGGTCACTCTCGCCTAAGAAGTGCGCATCGACATGTCTGGTCCTGCAAAGGCAGCTGGTTGATTAACTACCTCTACTGGTGGAGAACTAGAGACTTTTATTTGGGGCTCCTGAATCATCATACCCAATCGTCCCTCCTAGAAAGGTTGAATGACAGTTTGCACTGTCTCATTCAGCTCATGAATACGTACCCCAAATGCTCTGAGGGTCTGGGTATGCCTGCCAATGTAGCCACTCACCTCAGTGAGCCTAATATTCGTACTCTCTCGCAAGTCTGTCACTGACTGTGATATACCAGGGATCAGCCCCCTCAGCATCTCAACCTATAGCCTCGTCATGCCGGCAATCTCATCTACCACCTGTAGGGCCTCATCCACCCTCTATACAGCTGCTACATGGGAAGCCCTCATGGACTGCTCAAACCGATCCATACGTCGACCCAATTGACCAAACCCCTCATTAATGTGCTAGTCCATTGTCATAAGCCTATCATCTGTACGCTGGCTGTGGGCAGCTAATGCTGTCGTCATCTCTGTGTGCATAGACCGGATAAGATCCTTTAGGCTAAACTGTCCCTGCCCTCTGGGGGGGGGGGAAACCGTCGAGGTGGATGCCCCCGAGTAATCTAGATGACTGTAAGGATGTAACCTCTCATATGCGTAGGGGTTTACACTCTGCCCATGTACGTTAGGAAGAGGTGGTATATGATCATATGGAGGAAGTGACTGAGGTAGTGGAGTGCTCAGTAGATAATCTACATCCATACCTGTACCAGTACCACTTTGTAGCGTGCTAGGCTTTACCTCTGGTTGTGGGGGATGCTGCTCATCCTCTGGCTAATGGTGCTCTTCGCTTGGCACCAGAGCTGAGAGTGGGGCTAGGCCATAAAGCCATCTGGTCTCTGTGATCATAAGCAACCAGTACACTCCAGGATAACTTAGCACCTGCCCAACCATGCCCATAGCTCTGGCAGTCACTAGGTTCACATAAATTTCTGCATCCAAAGGTGGCCCGAATACACTGCTGTTATACTCTTGTGAGAGCAATAACCTAATGACGACTCCACCTATGCATATCTGCGATATGGATCCCCATCCCTATCTGAACAAGCCCGATAATATCTCATGGCTGATGTTGAGCTGTGTCCCAGTAGCCATAGCCCATAGTGCCCAAATCTCCGTGGCATTTATGCCCCCTGAACTCCCCATCCGTCCCAAGTAACTACTGCCCAAGACCTTTTGGATGTACCTATAGGCCTGCGAGACTAGTAATGTGCTCTTTTTGTGGTTATAACGAACCCCTGGCAGTGTAATCATCTCCCAACGCTGTGCTGTGACACTCCTATCCGGGGTCTGCACATAATCCCCAACTAGGAGGCCCATAGCCAGGGAAAACTGTCTGCGATTCAGGGAATGCCTGGCATCTCTGACCCTAAAACTCACAGTCCCAGTCTGCGTATCTGTCCTTTGGAGCCCCTTGTACTCTAGAATGGCAAAAAACTCCCTGGCGACCTCAGGGTATGTCTGATAGGCTAGTTGGAAAAACTTTGTCCAACCTGCCGCCTCTAATAAACCGCTCACCTCCTCCCACATGCCCATCTGCTCTAAGAAAGGCCTAGACATGAACTTGCTAGAGGTGAACTGTGCCTGCGCCAGTGTCTCAAATATGAGCCTATGAGCATTGCCCATCCATTTCGGTGTAGGAATATCCTCAGGAGTTGGAGCCCTGTCTCGTCGTGGAGGCATCTTGAGGAAAGCTTAACCTATTAGATGACAATAAAGCATATCATATAGCATTTTAACATTCATGCACTATGCCATTTTTCTTTTTTATTTTGGCAGCATTTTAGCGAAAAAAATCCTAAATTTTTGCACGCATATGTCATACAAAGACAGACCTCAGGCCCCAACATCAAATTCAACGGGCAAGACCATGTTGCACAAAACATTTATCATGAGGATTTATTTATAGTGCCAACATTATTTATGTACACATTTTATTATGATTTTTTCATTTTTTTAGATTAATTACATGCAAATTTCACAATCTATCCATTATTGCAAATTCATGCACGTGCGTCATTCCTACAAGATTTATACATTCTAACATGCATTCGCCTAAAAATATTATTCAAACATGAAAATAATAAACTGTACACAATATCAACATGAATTTGCCTAAAGAAAGGTATTTCTAGCACAAATAATAATAATCCATACAAAATATCAACATGTATTTTGCCTAAAGAAAGGTATTTCTAGCACAAATAATAATCTATACAAAATATCAACATGCATTTGCCTAAAGAAAGGTATTTCTTGCACAAATAATAATAATCTATACAAAATATCAACATGCATTTGCCTAAAAAAAATATTTCTAGCATAAATAATAATAATCTATAAAAAAATAAAATAATTAAACAACATAAAGTGCTTCGAAAATCGACCTAGTAGTCGACAGTAAAAACCTAAAAAAAATAGATCACTACATAGATAATAAAATCGAGGTCATTTAGGTGTGAATGTCACTTGAAACGGAGTCAAGACCAAGGAGAAATGGCCAAAAATCCAACCAAAACAAAAGAAAATTAAAAAGGGGAAGAGGGGAAATGTGAAGCGGCGGCCACGGGGAGGATATTTATATCCTCCCCCGAGGGGCGGCCCAAAAATAATTTTTTTTTAAATTTTTTTTAAGAATCCTCGAATACTCCCTAAATGTACGGGGGTACTTTTCTGGGTAACCTTTACTGCCTGATATTTCCTACAAAATTAAAATCCATATGCAGGGGTAAATTATGTGCGTGAATGTGCTAATGTTATACGAAATGCGAGCGGCAAATTCGTCCGAGCGGCCCAAGTATCGAGGCACAATCTCATTTTGAGGATCTCAATAGGGATAATTCTTGGCCCAGATTCTCTTTGTGTTGACTCCGCAACCTGCAACGGGTAGCCTCTAATCACTCTTGGTGCCATTTGTCATTATTTTTAAGGTAGCGTGCCCCTCATAGATTTTCACGCTAGCTTTTTGTTACGGGTGTAGATACCAGGTCCTAAGGCAGTCCAGATCAGAGTTACCTGATGAAGACATCAAGGTCTGTTTCTAGACAAATGGATGAAGGTTGTGAGTTTTCATTCTCTGGTTTTACAAGGATTGAGGATTTTTTCTCGGCCATAGAAGATTTCTAGGAATCGGGGGGAGTTAATATTTTGGAAATAGGGTTTTGCTCCACCGACGGGGTTTTGCTCCACCGACGGGTATACCGTCGGTGGAAACGACGCCCGTCGCTCGCTTAAGAGACCTGTCTCTCGCAATGAGTGCCAGATGTTGCTCACTTGCGGAGCCCCGTCTTTCGCGGGAGCGACGCCCGTCGCTCGCGTAAGAGACCTATCTCTTGTAATGAGCGCCGGTTATCGCTCACTTGCGGAGCCCCGTCTCTCACGGGAGCGACGCCCGTCGCTCGCATGAGAGACCCGTCTCTCGCGATGAGCACTGGCTGTTGCTCACTTGTGGAGACCCGTCTCTCGAGGGAGCGACGCCCATCGCTGGCGTGAGAGACCCGTCTCTCATGACGAGCGCCGGCTGTCGCTCACTTGCGGAGCCCGTTTCTTGCATGGAGCGATGGCCGTCACCCGTGTGAGGGACTCCTTTCTCTCGCAATTTCGTCTCTCGTGAGGGGCCCGCCGACCAAAAGACCAAGCGTACCCCCGTCAGCGATGCCCGTCGGTACTCCACCGACGCTAGTCGGTCGATGATCTGACGTTATTTGAGCTGGATTTTCCAGATTCTTAAAGAGATCTCCCAATATTTCCAAAATATTTCCTAAATCTTTTCAAAAGCTTTTAAATCTTTTCAAATATTTTCAAATCTTAGATTTGATTTTGAGAATATTCTGAAAATCATTCTGTTTTGATTTTGATTTCAGAAATTTTTTTGAAATTTAAATTCTAAATTTTAATTTATTTGAATTTTCTTCCTAAACCTATAAATAGGGATTGGGAGCTCATTGTTCGGGGTTAGAAATTTTGACCAAAAAAGAGGATTTTAGCTATTCTTACAGAAAATTTGCTTACAAAAAGTTCTCTTACTTTAATTTGCTCGAAAAATCATCATCAAATATTTTCTGAATTAAAAGGGAACCGAGGGAATGACAATAATTTGTTTCTATCGAATCCAGCCGTTTTAGTATTCATAACTGCTATCAAAATATCGAGAAAGAAAAATATAATTTTCTTTTCTTGATTTGTTTTTGAAAAACGATTTTTGTAGTCCAAAAATCTTCTAAAAATTTCACATTGCGGATCAATCCTTGTAGAACTCGAGGAACGAAAACCACATGACATTCACCTTTAAAGGTAATATTCCGAAGGTAAACTGTAACACCCTTATACCCGCAAAATAATATGGATACCGGATGTCACAATATTGCACTGCATTGCCAATCACTGATGATACACTTGAAAGCTTTGAAATTTTTTTTAATAACGAACACAACAATACATACACAATAACATAACAACACATTAACACATAAATTACCTATCCATACCATACCTTTCCCCAACTACGCTCGTATACATGCCATGCAAATCCTTCGGTCCTTGCTGTTGCTCAATCTTCAATTGCTTCTATGTCTTCGGCCACGTCTAACTATTATAACCTGCACGCATTTAACACACTACGTGCTGAGCATTAAAATGCCCAGTGGTGGATACTTATCCTAAGTTTCCCATACTAATCCTACATACTTGATCACTTAATTGCTTTACTGTATTTAGATTTTGGAGACGATTATTTCTAAATCTTTTAAATAGTTTATAACATACTTTTGTGAGGCTCACTATTTTTATCTTTATCACTGTCACTATTATCACTAATCAATGTCTTTACTTTTAGCACTACACTGTAATATATTAATCGCTATCATGCTATTGACAATTTCACTATCACTTACACTGTTAACCATTGCACTTATCGATTTCACTATCATTTACATTGTTAATCTTTAATGTTGTCAATTTCACTATTATTTGTCAATTTCGGTGCTTTACCTTATTTATTGGTTCTATTCTTTTCATTACTATTATCACTAACTTTATCATGTGCACTAATGACTCTTGTCGCTTAACACCTTGTTCAGTTTGTCATTTACGATCAATTTCATATGTATGTCTTTTTAATACTTTTATCTTTGTAAATAACCTATTAGATTCCTTCCTTAATGAATGCTCAATTACAATTTAATTTCGGATACTAAATTGTTTATCAACTTACTTAATAATTTATCATTATTTCACTACTAGTAACACTGATAAAATAGTATTACTTTCTTTGTATTTCTAACATTTCCTTTACTCTTTTACACTACACTAACTCTCTTACGTTAATATCATTTACTTTGTTAAATCTTCCGATAAGTCATTTACTTAAATTAATTTCGATTGCATTTATTCTTGTGTGGTTATCACTATGCTTTAATCACTATCTTATTTCTTCCTTTACTATTTCGATTCTACACTTATCAACAATTTTACTTTACAATATCACTTATCAATTTCATTTCACTTAGACAGTCGTTTTGTTTAACAATTTTCACTTATCACTTAACTATCGATTGACCTATAACTGTCTCTTTTTACTCTTCATTTGGTCCACATATACGTCATTATAAATTTCGTTACTAATATGTTATTTCTTACTCGACTTTGGTCACTTATATTATTATTCACAATAATGGCCTGTCTATTTTCTTTTATCTTAACACTATTTATTAATCACTCTATCCTTTATCACTTTTACTATGAAAATCTTTATTTCCCAATATACTCAATTAGGCACTTCTAATATTCTAATTTATTTCGTCTACATTTAATTTGTTAATCCTTCTTATTACATTTATTCAGTTAATTTTCGTTGTAGCTTAATTCACTATAGCTTCCTAATAATTAACTTTACAATTTAATCTCTCTATGTTTCTTACAATTTAAAACACTATCTTTCCATTTCACTTGATTTATATTATCATTATTATCTACCTTATTATTTATTTATTTGCAAATATCATCTCTTAATTTACATATACATAAAACCAATTTATTCATTTACTTAGTAGTCTATTTCTTTTCCATTTACACTTAAATATTATTAGTAGCATTGTTATAATCAATTACGTTTAAATCCAACAAATTTTACTTATTTACAATAACGCCACTAATGTACCTATTTGTCCTTTATTGTCACTAGCATATTAATTCAATCATTAATTTATTTTAATTTATTTAAATCACATACTCATAACTAGCCATTGTATACACAAATCAATTAAATTCAATACATGCTTAATAATTAATCAAACAATGTAATTCTATAATTCTTAATTGTTCGTTCACTAATTATCAGATACGTACAATTATTAACTCCCTAATTGCATATTTACATTTTAATCCCTTTCTTAGTCTCATTGTTGCCAATTTTCCATTTAGTCCCTTATTTTATGTCAATTTACAATTTATCTTTTAGTTATTTTATATTTACTAAATTGTCACTACTTAATTTCATTATTACACTACTCAATTATTTAGCATACAAACTTCCATCTAGTCACTACTATAATGTTCTCTTTACATTACACTATAGTCCCCACATTATTCATAAATTCCAATGTTACCACTTTAATTCACTATAATTACAATCATACCACTAGTTATAATTAATTTCACTATTAATATTATTATTAACTCACAAATTACATTTTAATTCTTAAATCACTCATTTAAATAATTCATTCACTTATGCATAAATTTTCACTACTACAATATAATTAATTAAATATAATATTTTATTCACTCTCTCCTCAATATAATGATTCACTTAAATTCATTAATTAATTAACTATACCACTATTTTGCCAATTAACATATTTTTATACTAATTCATTAATTAATGTCATTTTAACCATATTATCTATTAAATCACTTTAATTACATTAAATATATACATATTCCATAATTACTTCACCAATTATAATTACTTACACTTAAATCCTTAATCTTTTCACTTAATTCCACATACGTCCCTAACTTTTCCATTAATTACATTCATGTCCTTACTTTTACCATAATGCCATCTATATCCTTTCTTTTACACTAATTTCCTTTATGTCCTCATTTTCTACTTAATTACCATTTTGCTCGCACTTATTCAATAATTACCATTTTAACCTTATTTACTTCCCATTTTACACTTTTACCCTTATTTACTTATTTAATTACTATTTTATCCTTTTTACACTTATATTCCACTTTTAACCTTATATTTTCACTAAATTATATTTAGGTCCTTATTTTATTTCTCTTCGACCAATTTATTATTTTAACCTCATATTTTATCAAAATTACGATTTTATCCTTACACTTACACTTTTTATCTAACTTTGTTACCTTTTTTCTAACTTTTTGTAAAATTATCGTTTTACCCCTAAACTTTCTATTTGTTTCACATTTTCACCCATTTTCACTTTTATCACTATTTCAATCCTTTTTATCACTTATTTACCATTATACCCCTAGTATGGACCCGGTAGAAAATTCACTGACCGGATATGCGGGACATGGGCCCCACAGACCTATTACACTATAAAATGATCCCAGCAGGACCATTTTCACTGCACTGCATTACACTAAACACTGATTTACACTGAACACTGAGATAAGCCGTCACCGGCCTATCAATATCGAGTCGCCATGACTCGTACAGCAGTGCGAAATCCTTATGGCTAGCCAATTATATCCTGGACTAGATTTTACTACCAGACAACTACTAAGGGCAATATTTCATCAATATTCATATAAACATCACATTATACCATCACACTTATTTTGTCATACACTTCATTTTCACTTACCACCTTACATACACACTCATTAATCATCACTTAATCATATTATGCTATTACATTACATTAATTATCAAAATACACACTTTATTCCTTATAAAAACCATTCGGCCAATGAATTATTTTTTCACGTCATGCACTTTAATTTCATTTAATCACTCATTCATACTCTTTACATATTAAACATGCTATAAATATTATTTATATGGCATAATTCATCATAAATCTTAATTAAACCCCTTTATATACCATTCGGCCACTACCTTACCATTTCATTATAATTTCTTTTAATTTTTTTAATCACTCTATTATGCTTTAAACATATTATATACATTACATCCATCATTTATATACCATAATCATCATTAGATCTTGAGGAAATCCTTCAATAAACATTCGGCCTACACTAGAGTTTTCATTCCAATATGTTTTAATTTCAGCTATTCATATTTATACACTATATTAAGTCCATAGATTATGAATATCACATTAGATTTAATTAAACATGCCTAAATCTTATTTTCACACTTAAACATAACCTAAAATTCACACATAATCAATGGAAAAGGAAGGATAATGTATCCACTCACCTTAGATTCTTGTTCTCCACATCATAAACATGCTTCCCATGCCATAACTCCTTAAAACTCCATCATTCCCTTTTATCCCCTAAGGTGGCCGAATTCAAAAATCCACATAACTTTAAAACCAAACTTCTAATATGAAATCTAACATCATAAATGTGTTCTATACCCTCAAAAACCCCCATAAGGACCAATAAACTAAATTAAAAACCCTTAAATCACATACCTCAAATCTTGACATAAACTTTGCACACTTGATTTTCCCAACTTCCAGTGCTCCAAATGGACTTCAACAACTTCTATGTGATTTTAGAGGAGCTAAAATGTGTCAGGAGGTTGAAGTTTGGGGAAAGATTGGAGAAATGAAGGTGAAAAATAGAGGAGAAATGAAGAAAAACTATTTGGTTTTGAAGAAGAAGAAGGAAGTTGGTTTTGGCTGGATTTCTCTAGAGAAATCTAGCCTCCTCTCTTCTTATATAGCCCTCTAATGAACCGAACCGGCCCAACTGAGGTGGTCCAACCGATTTAAACCAAAATTTTAGTTTTTTGGTTTAATTACACTTTTCCAAAGAATCTATATGTTCCTCTCATTATTTTCACTTATAACCAATTCCATTGATCTTAAAACATTAAAAATAGGCTTCCTGAAAATTTTTAGCTCAATCGGAGTCCATTTGGGCCTCAGTTCACTTAAACCGGTTCGATTCGATCAATTTTTCTTCTGCCATAAAGTAAAACTCTAAAGCTGTCAAAATTCACAGATAACACTTCGATTGTCTTATTCTACACACTCAACATCCATTAGGCCTTATTTACTATTTATAACCCCTTGATCAAATCTCGGTCAAACCCTAGTTTAAATTGAACAGAACCGAAGACCAACTTCAGAATGACTTTCGGAGGTCAATTTAACCCCGTTTTTAGCTCAAATTTCACCAGTAGACTCCTTATGGCCCACATATCATTTTTGCAAAATAATAAAAATTCTGAAAATGGACAGCCGGGTTCGCTGTACAGCCACCTTGGGGTTACCTATCCCGGAATCGCTATACTTTCGACACACTTATCATTAAACTTTGACACTGGGAAACTCACTCTCTACACTGTTCGACGCTGCGATCATCATAATAACACTGAAATTATTCACTGACACTTCTAGACCGGTTATTGGGCCATTACATAAACATTTCTGGATAAATTTCCTTTGTATTCAATAATTTTATTGTGATTTTACACATAAAATCTTATTTTATTTAAAATAAAACAATTTTACCTTGAGTTTGCTACTTTTTTTTTTCTGGATCTGAGGTGACCGACGGGCAGAGGATCCACCAATGGCCATCTCTCATCCGAGCGACGGGCCGTCGAGGTTATTGCCTCCACCCGTTGATCAGGATAGGGGCGCCCGTCGCTTGCGAGCCATGGGCCGTCCCTGGGCCTTTCCTTCTCCTTTTTCTCCCTTTCTTTCACCACTTATTTCCTTACTAGTTTTAGTAATAATTTTTCATGGTTTCTTTTACATAATTTAGTTTTAGTCTATTATTTTTATTTTAATTGTGGCACTAACATGATTCCTATTTTAGTGATTTTCATTGATTTGTATTAAATGGAGGACACCGCAATGATCTGAGAATTTTCACTCGGGTTCATTCTTTTACCCTTACCTCTTTTTTATCTTGAGTATTATTATTGTAAATATTATTTCATTCCATTAATACATGAAAATAGTTAAATATTTATAGTAATTGAATTGGGATTTTTATTGATAAATTGAGGACCAATGTCCTGATTTCCAGCAAATAAAATTGATGCTTAAATCGCTTTTGTAAATGTGCATGCGAGGACCAATGTCCTCATTTTTAATGAATATCCCGATTCATGTATTATCAACATGTTATTTACAACGGGGGTTGTATTCCGCTCCTAGTTTTATTATAAGTTGTTGTATTGTAATTTATTTCTTATTTTATATTTTCATTTTTGCTCTTATTTATCGCTTTCCTTATATGACCAACGTGCGCTTTAATTAACTGCATTAAATCGAATGAGAAAGGGGATGAAACGCTAAATTCAAAACTCAATTGTAACTTTGATCAAGTTATTAATAAATGGGAGGTCCTGAACCACCTCTGGTTTTAGGCTCAACGAGGTTAGAGGACCATCTCAATGTTCTATTGGGGTGTGGTCTCCAAAATAACTCTTGTTGCCCAAAATAGGCCCAATTTGCATTGTCTTAGGCTCCACGATATTAGATGATCTTTCCAATGTTTTATTGGAAAGATGTGTCCAAAATATCTTTGGCCTGCCCAAAATAGACGTATATGCATCGTCTTAGGCTTCACGAGATTAGACGATCCTCCCAATGTTCTATTGGAAGGAGGTGTCCAAAATATCTCTGATTGCCCAAAATAGACACACACACGCTGTCTTAGGCTCAGTGAGGCTAGACGACCCTTCCCAATGTTCTATTGGGTGGCGACTCTAAAACACCTCCTTGTTGCCCAAAATAGACACCCTTGTAAATCTCTTACAAGTTTTCACGAACCTCTCTCGAAAGTCCTAAAAGCTGGCTTTCGGGGCGCCCTAGGGTTCGACGCGAGTTACAGTGGCGACTCCGCTGGGGATCAATAGAGACTTCGCTTCAAAGGTACCTTGATTAAAAATTATAATTGAGTTTTAATTTAAAAATTTCATCCCTTTTCGGATTTGCATTGCATCTTATTAGAGCCTTAGATCTATGCTAGTTTGGTCCCTCTTTCAACCCGGTGCATTCCCGAAGCACGACCCTACGTTCACTCAATGTAGGGAAGTGTTAAGGATAATCACCAGCCCAACCCTTGTACCATTTTGTATATTAAATGGAGACCCGACTGGTCATTATGCTCGTGATGAGCTAGACCCTTTGGCAGGGACCATGCTTGGGTAGACCTAACGTAACATCACCTTGACCAAAGCCCATGTAATGAAAGTAGATACTTCCCCTAGGTGGTATGAACCGTAATGCTTTGCTTGTTGTATGGACCATTATTGTATTGGACGAACCCAGATAATTTGATTGGTCACCTAATAAAAGGCTTTCATGCCCTGATAGGCCCATGTCAATTTATTCGGACTGCTTAAATACACAACAATCACAACCCATACGTTTGTGCATTAGTGAGGAGAGGTTATGCTGCCGATTTTCCTCCGTGCTTCATGCGCTTTCATCGGGTTCCTTGTTGACTTATGAACCAAGCCCACCTAGGAAAGAGACTGTGACCTCGTGTGCGGGAGTAACAAGGTTGGAAGGGCCTATGTGCTTGCATGTGATTTATGGATGTTGCATAGCATGACCATACATCTTATGGAATTCATGCATCATCCTAACATGACGTGTTTTGCAGCCATCATAGATCTACCCAAGTGGTCAAGAGGTCCTCAAGGGCGCCTGCACAGAAACCCGTTCTTTGAATTGCCGAAAAGGGTAGAGTATTCGAACATGGTCTCTGAAACCAGTCACGCTACATTATCCCAGTTCTCCCTACACAGTGAGATGGCTAATTCACCAAGAGGGGCGGATCCCACCAGGGCCATGATAGCAGAGGAAGTGGGTAGGAGGTTTGAGGAGTTTGAAAATCGAATGTTGGCCATTATGGCAAATATGGCCCAACCAGCTGCACCACAGAACCCAGTCCCTCCTCCTATGAGACAAAATAAGCAGGAGGAGGTCAGAGAAGACCCACAAGAAGAGGTTCACCCACCACCAGTAGACCTGAGGGCCGATTTATTGGCAGGACAGAAAAAGGGACCTACTGTAGACACCGGGTCCCGAACCCAGTATAAAAATGTCAATAATAATTTTGGATCATTGATAATTCCCTCCGAAAAAAATAATATATATGTGATAATATATAAATATGTGTGTGTAAAATTTAATTAGTTAATGTTGTTTGTTAATTAATTAGTTAATTGGTTAGTTAATTAGTTAATATTATTGTAATTAAAGTGCATGTAAAATTAAAGTTTAAAGTGTATAATTAATTAGATAAAATATATATATGTGATAATTTAAATGGATTAAATGGTGTAATGTTTAATTAATTAGACAAATTATATATTAAGTAGATTAATTATGTCAATGTGTAATGTTTAATTAATATATGCATGGTTAATTAAATTAGTATGTGTGTGCGTTAGTTTTAATTAAGTTAGATTAACTAAGATATGAAAATGGGAGGAATTATTTGAAGGCATGAAAATTGAGGAAATGACCATTGTGCCCTTAACCCTAATTTGAGGGTGTATAAAAAGAACAAGATGAGCAAAAATAAGGGGGCTCTCTCGGCTGGGATTAGAAACAAGCAAATGAAAGAATGGAAAAAAAAATAGAGAGCAAGAGGACAGAGGAGGCCGGCCATAGAAGAAAAAGAAAACAAAAAAATAGAAAAGAGAGAGCAAGAAGAGGAGAGCACAGATCAAAGGCCAAAAGAAAAAGAAAAGGAAAACAAGAGTGAAAGAGTGAGTAAATAAGAGATAAGGGAAATTAAAAGCAAAGAAGAAGGGATGGACAAAACGCAGACCAGAGGGCGCCGGAGCGGAAGAAAAAGGAAAAAAGGAGGAGAAAATGGCGGTGGCTCCGCCGGCCAATCACCTCTACACATGGCGACACGCGCCCCTCCAAGGTGGAGATCAGGACCGGACGAAGCCATCGGCGGCAGCCGTTCCTCCATCGGACTCCGGCAGACGGCGCGTGAGGGAGAAGAACCCGCGAGCTTTGGAGGCGATTTCCGGCGAGACACCAACTCCGTTAGGCGCGTGGACACCGCCGGTGAGGCCCTGTGACGACGATCTACACTCCGGTGGTGGAGGTGACGGCCACACTTGCTCCGGCGACTCTCCGGCGAGGTAAATCCCTATTTTCTTTATATTATTATTATTATTATTATTATTATTATTATTATTATTATTATTATTATTATATTTATTTATTTAATTTCTGATTTATTAATATTAATATTATTATTATTATTATTATTATTATTATTATTTATTTAATTTCTGATTCATTATTATTATTATTATTATTATTATTTAATTTCTGTTTTTATTATTATTATTATTATTAATTTCTGTATTATTATTATTATTATTATTATTATTATTGCTTATTCATTATTATTAATATTCTGTTATTATTATTATTATTATTATTATTATTTGTAATTATTTAACATTATGTTTATTTTTGTTATTATTATTATTATTATTATTATTATTATTATTATTATTATATGTTTATTATTATTATTATTATTATTATTATCATTATTATTATTACTATTATTCTGTTTTTATCATTATTAGTATTATATGTTTATTTTATGTTTGTTGATGTCATATTGTTATTATTATTGTTATTATTATTATTATTATTGTGGTTAGTTATTATTATTTTAATGTCATTATTATTATTATTAGGATTGTGTTAATATTATTACTATGTTTATTATTGTTGATGTTATTATTTTATTGCTTTAATTAATATTGTCATGGTCATTATCATTATATTATTTTACAGCATCATTATTATCATTATTATATTATATCATTGCTATCAATATCATTATTTATTTTATATTATTATTATTATTTTACCTATCTATTATTGTCATTTTATGTTTATTTATTATTTATTATTATCATTATTATCATTTTATGGTATTATTATTAGCATCATTATTTTTATTGTTATTGATCATTATAATTGCCATTTGTGTTTTTATATTCATTGATTCTCTATTTATTTAATTAATTAATTAATTAATTTATTTATTTATCACTTAATTTAATTTAATCCATTATTGACCTTTATTATTTTTCTCAATTTACTTTATCCAACTATTTATTTGTTTATTTATTTATTCAATTATTCATTTATTCATTATTAACCAATATTAATTTTATGTCATGATTGTAACCACGAACGGCACACGGCTCGTCCAAGGAGCACGGTCGAGGTGAGTAGATTAGGATTTATTTATTATTATGAAATATGTAATTATTATTTTGTTTTATTTTATTCGCTTGTGGTCTGTAATAACAAATGATTTTTCGACCGCATTAAAAAGAATCACCACACAAATGTTTTCTACAAAATGAAATTTGTCAATAAAACTGGACCAATGTCCACGTTTTCATTCCAAAACCAAAAGATTTAAATTGATTCAAGAATTTTATACTTTTCATAAAAAGTAATTGGGAACCAATGTTCCCGCCTAAAAGGATAGCCCGATTTATGTATGTATTCTTATTATTATATCTTCCTTTTATGATCTCATATTTATTTCTGGATAACTGTAAATATATTTTATTTATCGCTTTATTTGTTATTTTATTATTTTTTACTTGTTTGAATGCGCTTCAATTTGTGGCATAACTCGTGTGAGAAGAGAGATAAAATAATTGATCCCAAAAATCCCTTTACATAATATTAACCAAAGGTATGAATAAGAGTGAGGTCCCGAACTCTCTCTGGTTTTGGTCTCATAAGGTTAGATTTATTTCCCGATGTTCTATCGGGTGGCGACTCCGTGATCCTGCCTTATGATAACCCAATAGACGCTCTCGTAAGTTGATTGCCAACAATGGGTTTGGATATATTTTTGTCCATTGCGAAGCGATCAGCTTTCACGAGTTTTAATGAACCTCCATCCGGTCTCGGGTCCTAAAAGCGGATTTCCGAGGGCCATCCGGATCGCGAGCGGGGTTCGGGCGCGTCACAGTGGCGACTCCACTGGGGATATCATGAGATTTTGCTCCGAAAGTACCTTTGATTAATCTAATGTAAATGGGTTTAGGATCAAGAAATTTTATTTCTTTTCGAAAAATTGCATTGCATCATGCTAGAGCCTTAGAATTATGTTAATTTGGTCTCTCTATCAGCCCCGGTGCGTTCCTGAAGCACAACCTCATTTTCACTCAATTTGGGGAAGTGTTAAGGATAATCACCAGCCCAAGCCTCGTACCTCAATGGTATATCAAATGGTGACCCGATCGGTCGTTATGCTCGTGATGAGATAGACCCGTCGTGCAGGGATCATGCTTGGGTAGCCTTAAAGCAACACCACCTTGACCAAAGCTCATATAATGGCAATAGATACTTCCCCTAGGTGGTACGTACCTTAATACAGTGCTTGCTACGTGGGTCATCGTGTATTAAACAACATCAAACAAATTAAGTGGTCTTCTATGAAAAGCTTTAAAGCTTCGATAACCTCACCTTAATTTGGTTGAAGTGTCCAAATATACAGTGGCCGAAAATCATACGTGTGCGCATCTTGAGAGACGTCATGCTCTAACACGCTCCTTGGGTCTCCCGTTGACCCACGGATTAAGCCCACCTAGGAAGAAACCAATTGACCTCGTGTGTGGGGGCAATAAGGTTGGAAGGATTTACTGCTTGCATGTGGTTATTATTGATGTATTGTATATTCATGTCATTCATACACATAACTTTCTTATCATTTCCCATATATATACATCTTTTCCTGTGCATAAAATTATTACATGTACATATAATCGTGTGCATAGTTTTTCACGAATTTCAATGTATCATTCATACACAAATAAATTTTTTGTATCTCCTCCTTATGTATACATCATTTTATGTGCATAAAATTATTACATGTACCTATTACTCTGTATATAGTTTCTTCACATGTCTTATGTATAATAATTCTTTCCATACAATAATAGAAGCTGTGCACTTTGTATATAAAATTGCTTGTATCATAATTTGTGAATATAAATATAACACGTTTGTCATGCATGCACATAATAATGCTTGTCGCAATACATACATATTAACATTCTTTATGACATCAATTGTGCGCCATTATCTGTATATACAGCATACATCATCGGATGTACATATTAACATGCATTATAGCAAGTATAAACATACTGTCCCCATGACAAAAAAAAAAAAGAAAATCAAATCAAAAAAAAAAATGCATTCACCATGTGTCATAGCATGTACATATCCGTATGCCCACATTACACATGTACATTAACATTGCGCCCTGGAAAATACATATACTGTTGCATGTCATAGTGTGCACACATTAGCATACTTCATTAGATTAGACATCAAACACAGAAAATACCTTGCATTTTTCACATTGTATACCATATCATGAACATGTACTATCATACATGAATTATGTCATGTACATATAACTTCTCCATCATGCATGTTAGTCATTGTATATACCAATGCATGTCTTGAATGCTCATACCATGTAAATACGCATACTTTGTGAATGCTATTTGTTTCTTGCGACCACTTTCATTGTATATCTCGTGCTGCACACAAACTCCACTTACAGTACATAGTCATTCGTATATTGAGTCCCAAGTTATGTGCATAATTTGTATATATTTTGCACTCTTATCTATGTGAGTTTTGCCATTCCTTGCGACTCATTAGTGCACATTATCTTGCTAGATCACCTTCATCTTAAGTCGCATACGTATTTTTGTCATGTCTAAATCAGGCCATGTGTACATGTATCATATATCTTGAATATTCATTCTCATGTTATACCATATTTTGTACTTATGCCATCATTGTATGTTGTTTGCATGTACACTGTAAATTTATGTATGCATCATGCATTGTTCCCACATTCACTCACTTATAATTTTTCGTAATATTTTACACACACACATCTTTGTACATATTTCATGTATGCATTTTTATACAATATGTTTTTACACATGTTTTGCACATATAGTTCCTTACATGCATTACTGGTATGCATGACACCATTGCATGCATCTTTCCCTGTACATGATTTTTAACGCATAGCTTGCACATATTTTACGAAAAAAAAATCTTCTTTGTTGACTTGCATGATTTTTGTACATATACATTTTGATAGAGTTAAAAATTTTTGTGTTAAGTGGTACCCTAAAACGCTGACATGTTTGCACCTCATTAAGGTACCTCTGATTCAAGGTTTGACTCCGCCTAAGTAGTTCTCAATTATGAATGGATTTGATCTTAACTCTAGAAATCCGAGTTTCATTCCACTTTGAATTAAGTAAGGAGTACATATGTTTGGTCTTTAAGAGCTAGATCACATGAAAATATTTGACTATACCACGTAATGTCTAAATTTCGAGCACTTTTGGCCCGTTTTGAAAATAAACTGAAAAAAAGAAAAAAACTAGTTGCAATTAGGGGATTGGATGAAAACTCACTAAGAGCACTAGAACCTTTCCGATTACCCGTCAAAGCGACTCCTGGATAAGGCTGAATCTAGAAAATGATTTAGGCACCTTTTCTTTGTATAGCTCTCTAAATGACCATTTCCTACCCTTATTTTACAATCGCTTGATAACCCCTTGAGCCTTTATTTTGGTATGCTAAATGCGTGCCAGTTTTGTTGTTACACACATTAAAACTACCTTTCGCCTAAAATGATTTTGGCTTCCCCTTTAGAAGAATGGCCGCTCTAGTAAAGATGGATGCACATTACGATATTCTCTTGAGCTATCAAAAATTTGCCCCGATGAAAATGGAGAATCTCAGTCATCGATAATGTTGTGGGTTGAAATCACCCTGATAAGAATGGGTCTGCACGTCGAGAAGGGAATTTTGATCATTGACAATTTTTTGAGCTATCAATAATCACCCTGATAAGAATGGGTTTACCCCTTGGGAAACGAAATTTTCAACCATCGATAATTTTTGGTCTACACTTCTGGAAAGGGGTTTGAATTATCGATAAACTTTTTGTGTAGTTAGAGACATGAGCTTGCGAAACCGAAAAAAAAAAAAGAAAGCAAAGAAGAAAAAAGAAAAAAAAGAAGAAATATGGTAGGGTCCAAGATAGTACCCCTTGACGAGTTCGGTGGTTATCTTTTTAACTAGATTTTTATGTTGAGCTTGATAATTCAGAGCATTATCGAATCCAAATTCAAGAGTATCTACATAGTATACAATTGGGATTGGGAATGGTCATTCCATCATCCAAATGAACGTTGCGGCCGTTTTTCTCTAGTGACCTGATCCTCCTTTGATAGCCAATTACCTAAGCCTAACGTTACAACCAAAGTAAGACCTATTGATTCTTGGTTTGGCCTTATCTAACTAGCGGAGATGACCTTCTAGTAAGGTTTGGTACGTAGGAAGAGGCGTATGGTGTCTCTTGAGCTTCAAGCGGGAAGCCACGAGTGCATTTGCATTCGAGTTGAGTCTTGTCCTCGATATTGCATCTAGAATTTGCTTTTAAAAAAAAAAAATGAAAAATTCTGTTTTGGCCTTTGCACATACACACAGAGATCGCATGGTATGTCTCGTATTCACATGCTGATTTAGTAAACATCGATACTTACGTGTTTACTTTCTTACACTTCATTGGGAATGACTCCCGAATTCTTTTGCTAAGATTAAATCAGTTGAGAATGTGGTTCATTCAGTATGCTCAAAGGCAGTTAGAAACTTGAGTTTGAGGTACCTGATAGGTTGCACTCATTTTACAATCCTGGGGTATTTCTTATCACTACCCATGAAAATGATACTATGCGTACGCTCTCAGCAATATTCTTTGTAAATATGCTTTCTGCAAATGTTTTACACATAATTGTAGCAAATATTCTCAATAAACAGTTTTACATGTACAATTCTTGGTGCATGTCTTTTGTCATAAGAGTTTTAGCCAATATATTTCATAAGTGCTTTTGACGCACATGGCTCTTTATGGTTGCATCCACATTTTTCGCATGCAGTACATACATGTATATAATTTTTTTTCTACACGTGTTTCATGTACATAGTCGTAAGTGCACACATCGCACACACCCAATTCCCTACATAGCTTTCATGTATATGACATATCCCACCTATCTTTGCATATGATTCTTTTCATCTATGCATATGAGCGACTCTTTATCCTTGTCACATGCATGAACATTTGCATATATGTTGCATACATAATCCCTTTGTATATATTTCTCATGTTGAACCTTTGCATGTTTTTCCCTTTAATGATCATCTGAAAACATGTTAGAATGACGATTCCATGATCTTTCACATGAATGCAAGCCATCGACATATATGTATTTCAGGATCATAGTCCTGAGCAGGAAAGCAAGCCTATTCATGCATGCCATACCGGGGGCAAGCAGGTGATCCAAATGATTGGTCCGGCTCAACGTTGTCAGACACTACCTGGAAAAGCAAGCCTATCCACGTGGTGCCTATCCACGTGGTGCCGGGGGGCAATTAGTGAGCATCAAAGCCTCTCGATCAAAAGTCTCCCAGTGAGCATCAAAGCCTCTCGATCAAAACCTCCCAGTGAGCATCAAAGTCTCCCAATGAGCGTCAACCGACAATGACCCCAACAGGCAGGTGCCGTTAAAGGTACGTGTTTCTTTTATAATTTACCCTACAAATTTGCGTTTTCCTTTTTTTGCAGAAAAAAAAAGAAAGTTCAAGAAAAACATCAGCGATAGAGCAGATCGCAACCTGGACTGCAGTTGGAGAACATTGCATCTCATAGATCGAGATTGTAGCCAAAGCATGCTGCATCTCACCAATCGAAGCTGTGGTCAGAGAGTGCCGCACTTCACCAAATCGAGCTTGTAGCCAAAGCATGCTGCATCTCTCCAATCGAAGCTGTGGCCAGAGAATGTCGCACTTCACCAAATCGAGCTTGTAGCCAAAGCATGCTGCATCTCACCAATCGAAGCTGTGGCCAGAGAATGCCGCACTTCACCAAATCGAACTTGTAGCCAAAGCATGCTGCATCTCTCCAATTGAAGCTGTGGCCAGAGAATGCCGCACTTCACCAAATCGAGCTTGTAGCCAAAGCATGCTGCATCTCACCAATCGAAGCTGTGGCCAGAGAATGCCGCACTTCACCAAATCGAGCTTGTAGCCAAAGCATGCTGCATCTCACCAATCGAAGCTGTGGCCAGAGAATGCCGCACTTCACCAAATCGAACTTGTAGCCAAAGCATGCTGCATCTCTCCAATCGAAGCTGAGGCCAGAGAATGCCGCACTTCACCAAATCGAGCTTGTAGCCAAAGCATGCTGCATCTCACCAATCGAAGCTGTGGCCAGAGAATGCCGCACTTCACCAAATCGAGATTGTAGCCAAAGCATGCTCATCTCACAGGCACCCCAGTCTCCTAAAAAATTTATCCTTGAGTCCTTCTTTAAAGGCATTCTCAGTCTCTTCGGAGCATTATCCTTAAGTCCTTCTTTAAAGGCAAATTCATTATCCCTAAGTCCTTCTTTAAAGGCAAAATTAATTATCCTTAAGTCCTTCTTTAAAGGAATTCCCAGCCTCTTCGGAGCATTAACCTTAAGTCCTTCTTTAAAGGCAAATTCATCATCTTTAAGTCCTTCTTTAAAGGCATTCTCAGCCGAAGAAGGGAGCATTATCCTTAAGTCCTTCTTTAAAGGCATTCCCAGCCTCTTCGGAGCATTAACCTTAAGTCCTTCTTTAAAGGCAAATTCATTATCCCTAAGTCCTTCTTTAAAGGAAAAATTAATTATCCTTAAGTCCTTCTTTAAAGGCATTCCCAGCCTCTTCGGAGCATTAACCTTAAGTCCTTCTTTAAAGGCAAATTCATCATCTTTAAGTCCTTCTTTAAAGGCATTCTCAGCCGAAGAAGGGAGCATTATCCTTAAGTCCTTCTTTAAAGGCATTCTCAGCCGAAGAAGGGAGCATTATCCGTAAGTCCTTCTTTAAAGGCATTCTCAGCCGAAGAAGGGAGCATTATCCTTAAGTCCTTCTTTAAAGGCATTCTCAGCCGAAGAAGGGAGCATTATCCGTAAGTCCTTCTTTAAAGGCATTCTCAGCCGAAGAAGGGAGCATTATCCTTAAGTCCTTCTTTAAAGGCATTCTCAGCCGAAGAAGGGAGCATTATCCTTAAGTCCTTCTTTAAAGGCATTCTCAGCCGAAGAAGGGAGCATTATCCGTAAGTCCTTCTTTAAAGGCATTCTCAGTCTCTTCGGAGCATTATCCTTAAGTCCTTCGTTAAAGGCATTCTCAGTCTCTTCGGAGCATTATCTGTAAGTCCTTCTTTAAAGGCATTCTTAGTTAAGTCCTTCGTTAAAGGCATTCTCAGTCTCCTCGGAGCATTATCTGTAAGTCCTTCTTTAAAGGCATTCTCAGTCTCTTCGGAGCATTATCTGTAAGTCCTTCTTTAAAGGCATTCTCAGTCTCTTCGGAGCGTTATCCTTCAGTCCTTCGTTAAAGGCATTCTCAGTCTCTTCGGAGCATTATCTGTAAGTCCTTCTTTAAAGGCATTCTTAGTTAAGTCCTTCGTTTAAGGCATTCTCAGTCTCCTCGGAGCATTATCTGTAAGTCCTTCTTTAAAGGCATTCTCAGTCTCTTCGGAGCATTATCTGTAAGTCCTTCTTTAAAGGCATTCTCAGTCTTTTCGGAGCGTTATCCTTAAGTCCTTCGTTAAAGGCATTCTCGGTCTCTTCGGAGTATTACCTTCAAGTCCTCTGAGGAGGCAAAACCTCAAAGTCCTCTGAGGAGGCAGAATCCTAAAGACCTCTGAAGAGGCAAAATCCCGAAGTCCTCTAAGGAGGCAAATCTTGAAGACCCCTGAGTAGGCAAATTTCAGAACATCAGCACTTTGTAAGTCTGGAGTAGACTCAGCACAGCTCAAGAGAGCAACCCTGCGTTTTGCGTTTTGTAACTCTGTAGCAGACTCGACGCATTCACCACATCATCACTTCTCGGCAAGAAGGCAAGTTCTCCGCCACAGGTATGTAATCCCCTCTCTCTTCCTCTTTGAATTTTGGCTCACCTAGATGTCTATGCACTAGCTTCTCCAAAATTGGGGGCAACTGTAGACACCGGGTCCCGAACCCAGTATAAAAATGTCAATAATAATTTTGGATCCTTGATAATTCCCTCCGAAAAAAATAATATATATGTGATAATATATAAATATGTGTGTGTAAAATTTAATTAGTTAATGTTGTTTGTTAATTAATTAGTTAATTGGTTAGTTAATTAGTTAATATTATTGTAATTAAAGTGCATGTAAAATTAAAGTTTAAAGTGTATAATTAATTAGATAAAATATATATATGTGATAATTTAAATGGATTAAATGGTGTAATGTTTAATTAATTAGACAAATTATATATTAAGTAGATTAATTATGTCAATGTGTAATGTTTAATTAATATATGCATGGTTAATTAAATTAGTATGTGTGTGCGTTAGTTTTAATTAAGTTAGATTAACTAAGATATGAAAATGGGAGGAATTATTTGAAGGCATGAAAATTGAGGAAATGACCATTGTGCCCTTAACCCTAATTTGAGGGTGTATAAAAAGAACAAGATGAGCAAAAATAAGGGGGCTCTCTCGGCTGGGATTAGAAACAAGCAAATGAAAGAATGGAAAAAAAAATAGAGAGCAAGAGGACAGAGGAGGCCGGCCATAGAAGAAAAAGAAAACAAAAAAATAGAAAAGAGAGAGCAAGAAGAGGAGAGCACAGATCAAAGGCCAAAAGAAAAAGAAAAGGAAAACAAGAGTGAAAGAGTGAGTAAATAAGAGATAAGGGAAATTAAAAGCAAAGAAGAAGGGATGGACAAAACGCAGACCAGAGGGCGCCGGAGCAGAAGAAAAAGGAAAAAAGGAGGAGAAAATGGCGGTGGCTCCGCCGGCCAATCACCTCTACACATGGCGACACGCGCCCCTCCAAGGTGGAGATCAGGACCGGACGAAGCCATCGGCGGCAGCCGTTCCTCCATCGGACTCCGGCAGACGGCGCGTGAGGGAGAAGAACCCGCGAGCTTTGGAGGCGATTTCCGGCGAGACACCAACTCCGTTAGGCGCGTGGACACCGCCGGTGAGGCCCTGTGATGACGATCTACACTCCGGTGGTGGAGGTGACGGCCACACTTGCTCCGGCGACTCTCCGGCGAGGTAAATCCCTATTTTCTTTATATTATTATTATTATTATTATTATTATTATATTTATTTATTTAATTTCTGATTTATTAATATTAATATTATTATTATTATTATTATTATTATTTATTTAATTTCTGATTCATTATTATTATTATTATTATTATTATTTAATTTCTGTTTTTATTATTATTATTATTAATTTCTGTATTATTATTATTATTATTATTATTATTGCTTATTCATTATTATTAATATTCTGTTATTATTATTATTATTATTATTATTATTTGTAATTATTTAACATTATGTTTATTTTTGTTATTATTATTATTATTATTATTATTATTATTATTATTATTATATGTTTATTATTATTATTATTATTATTATTATTATCATTATTATTATTACTATTATTCTGTTTTTATCATTATTAGTATTATATGTTTATTTTATGTTTGTTGATGTCATATTGTTATTATTATTGTTATTATTATTATTATTATTGTGGTTAGTTATTATTATTTTAATGTCATTATTATTATTATTAGGATTGTGTTAATATTATTACTATGTTTATTATTGTTGATGTTATTATTTTATTGCTTTAATTAATATTGTCATGGTCATTATCATTATATTATTTTACAGCATCATTATTATCATTATTATATTATATCATTGCTATCAATATCATTATTTATTTTATATTATTATTATTATTTTACCTATCTATTATTGTCATTTTATGTTTATTTATTATTTATTATTATCATTATTATCATTTTATGGTATTATTATTAGCATCATTATTTTTATTGTTATTGATCATTATAATTGCCATTTGTGTTTTTATATTCATTGATTCTCTATTTATTTAATTAATTAATTAATTAATTTATTTATTTATCACTTAATTTAATTTAATCCATTATTGACCTTTATTATTTTTCTCAATTTACTTTATCCAACTATTTATTTGTTTATTTATTTATTCAATTATTCATTTATTCATTATTAACCAATATTAATTTTATGTCATGATTGTAACCACGAACGGCACACGGCTCGTCCAAGGAGCACGGTCGAGGTGAGTAGATTAGGATTTATTTATTATTATGAAATATGTAATTATTATTTTGTTTTATTTTATTCGCTTGTGGTCTGTAATAACAAATGATTTTTCGACCGCATTAAAAAGAATCACCACACAAATGTTTTCTACAAAATGAAATTTGTCAATAAAACTGGACCAATGTCCACGTTTTCATTCCAAAACCAAAAGATTTAAATTGATTCAAGAATTTTATACTTTTCATAAAAAGTAATTGGGAACCAATGTTCCCGCCTAAAAGGATAGCCCGATTTATGTATGTATTCTTATTATTATATCTTCCTTTTATGATCTCATATTTATTTCTGGATAACTGTAAATATATTTTATTTATCGCTTTATTTGTTATTTTATTATTTTTTACTTGTTTGAATGCGCTTCAATTTGTGGCATAACTCGTGTGAGAAGAGAGATAAAATAATTGATCCCAAAAATCCCTTTACATAATATTAACCAAAGGTATGAATAAGAGTGAGGTCCCGAACTCTCTCTGGTTTTGGCCTCATAAGGTTAGATTTATTTCCCGATGTTCTATCGGGTGGCGACTCCGTGATCCTGCCTTATGATAACCCAATAGACGCTCTCGTAAGTTGATTGCCAACAATGGGTTTGGATATATTTTTGTCCATTGCGAAGCGATCAGCTTTCACGAGTTTTAATGAACCTCCATCCGGTCTCGGGTCCTAAAAGCGGATTTCCGAGGGCCATCCGGATCGCGAGCGGGGTTCGGGCGCGTCACACCTACCCGTAGAATGGAGGAGTTAGAGGATGAGGATGATTATGAAGAGCGCGCGTCGCTGAGAGGGAAAGCACCCCAAATAGAGGAGGCCATCTAGAAGAAGATGGAAGAAAAATTTAAGGCAATGACAAAGATGCTGACGAGGGGGCGAGGGATGAATCCCGAAGACAAGGAGCTAGAGGGAGAGGATTTGATCCCAATGAACTTTAAAATGTCGGATGTCCCAAAATTTGATGGTACTTCTGATCCTACCACCCATATAAAGTAGTAATCACTGGTAATGAAGGGTACTACTTTAACAAAGAGCTAAATAATTTAATACTTCTGTCTGAGCTTAACCGACTCGGCAGTTGATTGGTATTATGGTCTAGACCGGAGGACCAAGGAGGATCGGGACTTTTTGACGGAGGAATTTCTTAGACAATATGATTGTAGCACATGAATGGAGGTGACCCTGAAAGACTTGGAATTGCTGCAGCAGAAGTCAGGCGAGTCTTTCCACGAGTATCTGACCCGATAGAGAAACTGAGTAATGGAAATGAAAAGGAAGCCAGATACTTAGGATTAGATCCAGCTGTTCATCAAAAATGCTAGCCCATATCTGAAGTACGGGCTAAAAATGAAGGGTCTGAGAGACTGTGAGTCCTTGAAGGATATCGCTATTGAGGCAAAAGGAGAGTACTTCTCGAGAAGGGTAAATAATGAGAGTTATGTCAAGAAAGGCAGTGGTAGCAAGGGAGCAAGTAGATCGGCAGGCTCCAGCGGTGGAACAAGGAAGACAGCTGAGGTTTCAGCTACTAACACTGCCCCAAGGCACTTTTCCAATCTAGGAAGAAACCTCTCATGGGTGCTCAGAAGGCTGATGAAGGAAGGAAAGTTACAGCCTTTACCGCCCCGATCGGCTAGGACTCAAGGTTTGCCAGGGCACAAAGATAATGAATACTGCGCCTACCATCAGCATACCGAACACACGACTGATGAATGTAAGGTATTGAGACATGCGGTTCAGGATCTAATTGATTCCAAGCAGATCACAGATCCTGAGAAAAGAGGAAATCAAAAAAGTCCGGGTATAATAATGTGCCCCCACCTGTGTTCATAATAGGGTCCAGTTTACCTAAATGAGTTGTGTTGAGAGATTTGTATGGCATCGATGCCAACACTGCTATCACGCACCTCCATGAGGTAAGTGAAGAAGCCGTGGCAGTGTTCAATTGCTGGTCCACTGATGAAAGTGGACATGAAAATTATTACTCTAAAGTTGAAGCATTTCCCGACCCGTGGGGTTCGGAGGAGGAAGAAGAGAAGGATGAGAAGAAGAAGGTTGGAGCAGTAACCCGGAGTAGAAGGGTAGCTCCGGAAGCTGAGAGGCCACAAGATCCAGTGATATGCCAAAAAGAAAAAGATCTAGAGGATGATCTAATAATGAGGCAACTGAAAAAGATGCCAGCTCAAATTTCAATATGGGATTTATTGAGGCAGTCTCCATCTCATAAACAAAAGTTGGTGGAGGCTTTGTGTGAGACCACGATGGCCACAACCGTCTCGCCGATAGAATTGTTAGATGTAGTAAAGGGGGTTGCCGGGGAAAATGTGGTGTTCATAAGTGCTGACTTTCCAGTGAAAGGCCGCAATCACAATCGCCCTTTGTACATACGGGCTCAAATCAATAAGAAGCACACGGTGTGTGTCATGGTGGACGATGATTCAATAATTAATGTATGCCCCCTGGTGGCAATGGCAGCTTTCAGAGTGATAGAGGATATGCTGACCAAGTCTGATCTAACGATCACGGCTTATGACAACTTGCAAAGGCAGGCATCCGGGACATTCAAGACGGTAGTCAAGACAGGGCCGGTGGAAACCGAAGTAGAATTTGTGGTGTTACCCATTCCTGCCAACTTCTCAGCCCTCTTGGGAAGGCCTTGGTTCCATAAGCTGGGAGGGGTGCCCTCCACTCTGCACCAAATGGTTAAGATTCCTCATGAAGGTCAAGTTGTGACCATAAGAGCCGCTAGGGAGAATCAGGTCTCGATATTGAAAATTGTAAGGCAACCTTTCAGTGTTTTTCACGTTGCTGTGATAGACGAAGAGAAAAATATGGAAGGAAGCCTTCAGGTGTTAAATATGATGAGGAGAATGTCATTCCTCACTGGTGCAGGTCTAGGTAAGAATTCGCAGGGGGTGCCAACAGCCATTTCTACAAGAGGCCAGAAGGATAGGAGAGGTATCGGGTTTGAAGGCATTGTGAAGAAGGGCAAGAAGACAGTGGGTGAAATACCCCATATCAGGGAAAGCTTTGTGCTAGCAAGCTCAGTGTGTGCCTACGCGGGGGAAGCAGAGCCTCAGTGCGTCGATGGTAAGATTGTGCCGGGATTCGAGATTTTTAATAATGTCTTCTATTGGGACATTAGATTGATCAAGCTAGCAGAGGGCTTTTTGGGATGAGGAAATCATGACCAAGGAGATAGTTTGGGACCGCAAAGTACCCGAAGAGATCATAACTAAGGAGTTGGTGTCTGCCCGGGAAAAAGGGAAAGCAAAGATGGAAGGCAAAGCTATTGGAGATGGTACAGTCATGCAGGGGGACGCTGTAGTACCTCCAAAGCGCCAAGTTGATTCAGGACCGTTAGCTGCAACATCTGCACCGACGGAAGAGGAGGAAGAGAATAGTTTAGATTTTCTTTTTACTCCTAAACTTTTTAATAATGTTAATGACATTTTTAGTTCTATTAATAAAGTGAACGATTTTGCTTACTTGTGCGATGTTTCTGATGATTTCAACATGCATAATCATGATCATAATACATTAGTATTTGACATTGATTCAACTGATGCCACTCCATTTAATCTTGGAACTTCGAAAAACTAGAAGGAAATCTTGATAGCATCTAACATAACTCTTGAAGAGAGAGAAAAATTTGAGAGAATTTTAAGAAAACATGAAAAAGTCTTTGCCTGGACCTATGATGATATGCCGAGAATAGATCGTGAAGTCGCAGAGCATGCCATTCCAACATACCCATACCATAAGCCAGTCAAACAGAAGCTTAGGAGGCTCAGGCCAGAATGAGCGGACAAGGTAAAAGAGGAAATTCATAAGCAGATTGAGGCCAAATTCTTGATTGAGGCACAGTACCCAACCTGGTTAGCCAACGTTGTCCCAGTAGCCAAGAAGAACGGCAAGGTACAGGTGTGTGTAGACTATCGAGATCTGAAAAAGGCCTGTCCAAAAGATGACTTCCATTGCCTCACATAGACGTGTTAGTGGACAGCACAACGGCTTACATAATGTACAGCTTCGTAGATGGTTATGCAGGTTACAATCAGATCCTCAACAAAATAGCCGATCAGATTAAGACAACCTTCATTACTGAGTGGGGGACGTTCGCTTACAGGGTATGTAACACCCCCAACGTCGCCCCCGTTGGAAGGGCGCCGGCGGGCGCACTACCCGACGCTCACTCACACACACACACACACACTAAGCGGAAGCATACATTCATGTATAACAAACATACGAAAATACAGCAGAAATTAAAACTTTAAAGAAATAATAGCTGAGCATGCATTAACTCACATACATATATATAATCATTCAGCGGAAGCATAAGGCGAAAGATAAAACGAAGGAATAACTTAATATATATATATATAATAACGTTTACATAACACAAAATAATATCCAAAACCTTACAGATACATAAGACTACAGGAATAACAAAAATCCAAAATATAGAAGCTGATTACATAACAAAACTTCTAACTTCTACGTGGCCGACCTTGCAGATGCGCGACTCGAACAGAACCAAACCTGCCACCTGCACGGGAAGGAATCCGTGCTAAGCGATAAACTTTTAGTGGGGAGAACACACAAGAGTATGAACGGCCATTCACAATGGTCGACAAGGCATAACACACTCACAATGGCTAATGCGAACATTCATAATACATATATAATCAGGCTTGCATAGTCAAGGCATTAATTCGAAAACTCATAACCATAACCATATACTTACGTTGAGAATAGGCCAAAACAGACATAATACAATACACGATACAAGTATCATCATGCAGAACTACATACAATATCACATGCATATACCTACCGAGGTATCAAATATCAGTACCTTACCGTGCGAAGTCACATGAGATTTACACATGCAATTGTCATATCCAAGTACCCATGCATTAACTGAAAACCCATTCAAATGCGACACAATTACCATATAATAACGTACCCAACTATCATGCTAAGAATACTAGCTATCTAACATGCTTTGACATGCCATACACACACACTAGCCAAAATCCAAGGGACAACATCCAAAGCACCACACTTCCGCTGCGCAACTCTAATACATAAAATATCATCCCGAAAACACTCCAATAGCGGAGACCGAAGACATAATCACATAACATCACATTCATAACATCACCATGCGGGAAGTACAGTTAAATCTTACATACTTACAGCCACAACTGATCCGATTCACATGCTTATATATAATAAAACCATGCTTGAGTCACATACATAAATACATTCGTCGAATCACATTCAAAGCATTCTGAAACTTATAACACATCACATGACAAGTGCGGATAATCGTGTTAGATATAAAATCATGCTTACATAATACAGACATACATTCCAAAGCCCCTAGTCACGTTCATATACATATAAACTGATTCCTCAAATCATTATCGTGCTCATTCGGATATCACATTCTTATAGTTATTTCAAAGCAAAACAAAACAATAAAGTACCTGTTGACTCACAATAGTGGATAACGAGTGTACGAATAGTACTTTACGGGTACCAACCGGCCAAAGGGTACCTTACGGGTACGAATCAAAAAACAACATCATTTTCCACATTCGAAAACATTTTATCGAAAGGGGATCTTAAACAAGATCCATTCACACAAAAGGGTTCGCGAGGAACCAAATAGGGACCTGATCAGGGTCCAAATGTTCAAAGGGCTGCAGCTAAAGAAACTCTATTAGGCATGCCTAACTATCCACTAGACTGACTCTCGCCGGTCATGCGTAATACAAATCATGTCTCACATCATGGCACATAATTTAACATAGTACATTCATATAATTCATAACATTGTCCATGCATAATACATCCAATTACATTAATATACTTCATAAAATAGTCCAAGTATAAACCTAAAGGCATCACAAGTTCGGAATTCAAACATTGGAATCATAAAAGAAAACTCAATTTTGAAAACCAGGGAGTGTTGCGGTCGCGATAGATGTCACGCTCGCGACAGAGGTGACTTGGCCCAGGTCGCGATCACGGCAACTTTCGGGATCTCGCGAGGGAACTACACACATCTCACTGTCACGTTCGCGACAATGAGCTGCTAGCCCAATCTGTCGCGCTCGCGACAGAGGATCGCCCAATTCAAAATGGCAGTCAAGCGCCCTGTCGCGCTTGCGACAGAGGCTCTACTGCACGGCTCGGTAACGAGCTCGAACGCGTGCGAGGGCTGCTTTCACCGGGCTCTGTCGCGACCTCACAACAACGTCGCGCTCACGACAGAGTCGTGAATTCCAACCCTTACACAAGAAATCTTCGGAAAAACCTAACTTCACAATACCCAAATCTCAAACCAAACATCAAAACATCCACTTATCTCATCTCCAGCAAGCCACACATCATTAATAACATAAAACACAACATCCATACCAAGAATTCCAAATAAATCATGCCACTAACAATATCCATTTACACAATCTATAATATTAGCACTATTCGTCATTCATCTCAATCGCACCCATGTTAACATGCATTCATACATATGGTACATCAAGCTTAGGTTACTCATGAGATCAACACATATTAATACTCATCCATATGCCAACCTTCACAGAGTTATATCTATTGTTATTTACTTGATAGATCACCAATCTTAATCATACTCATAAGTTTTCCCAAAGACAACTACTTATATAGTCATTTAATTACTCTAAACATGCATAATAAGCTGAGGGGAAGGGTAGGGGATTAATCCGGGTCAATAATGGGCTTAAAAATAAAGGAGAAAAGGCTTAAACAAGTTTTTCTATCGCGAGGTCGCGACCCTGTCGCGCTCGCGACAGAGGCTCACCTCTGTTACCTAAAAAGACTGCTTTACGGCCCTGACTTGTGTTGCCTAAACCAACCTCTAAACCTCATTTTTAGCCAAAACTCCCTTCTTAAAAATTTTCCCTAGGATGTTAAAGTTCAAATGCAACAAATTTCAGATCAAAAGGACATCTAGAACTCCAGATATGACCTACACAACCTATACTGCTCAAATAACCCAACACAAACAGAGACACTACGGTTTTATCAAAATGTTAGTGTCTTAGAGAAAGAATTAACCCAAGGTCATTTCTATGACTTTTAAAGACATGGAAGTCATGGTTCGAATGGCTTAAGAATCATACGAGTTGGAGGTCTAAAACTCTACTTATGACAAAAACAACACACGGAGGTCAGATGAGAACTGAACAGAATTGCCACAATCACCATAAAACATCAAATTCAACGAAAATCCCAAACTCATGCATTTCAATAACAACCCTCATATACATTTATCTCAATCAATAACATGGATTACTAACACATTTACCCAAATTAATTCATGCATAAACTCATATCAAAGCACTCAAATTTCTGAAAAATAAACACAGCACAAACTCATGATCCAAGGAGAATTAGGCAAAGACAACTCAAACTCAAATGTAGAAATCAAAGCTCCCAAACACTTGCATGCACTTAAACACACTCCCAAACTTGGAATGAAGCTTCACTCTTCAACCTTCAAGAGCCCACTTTCTCTTTGCCTTTATTCTTCTTATTGCCACCCAAAGCTTGCACAAACCCAACCAAGAACACATAAATCAAACCATAAGCTCAAACTTCAAAACCAGAATTCTAAGAACGAAAAGAAGATGGAGAAATCCAATTCAAACTTAAGCACTTACCTTTAACAACAACCCCTTAAACTCACGAAAAACCCACTCAAATCTTAGCAAACTAATTCAAGAAAAGAGGCAAAGCATACAAAATGAGAAAGAAGGAAAGAGGGGGAACGGGAAAGGCAAGGAAGAGGAATAACTTAGCTTCCACGGGAAGCTTTTCCTTTTTTCCCACCTTCTCATCCCTCTTTCATCCTTTTCATTTAATGCCTACCTACCCAAGCCATGTGTCCTATTCTTGTTGGTTCCTTAATCCATCTTTTGACTTATTCCTCCTTGCACCATACACAATACACACACTAACACCTCTTACAATAATATATTCAAGGCACCAAACTTAAGTCACACCCTAACATTTCCTTATAAACCACTTATCTTCCAAGGCACCATACCTCCCAACCCACACTATAAAACCTCTTAACCCACTTATATCTTACTTCCATACACTACAGGCACACTCTAACATTTCTCTTCTTATTATACTTAATTAATTACTTTGCAATTAAATCCTTATTATCCAATTTTCCTCAAGCATAAATTACTGAAATACCCTTAAATTCTCGACTTGGCATGAAAATTCCGATCAGGCCTATTTTGGATTGTTACAAGGTAATGCCATTTGGTTTGAAGAATGTGGGCGCAACTTATCAAAGAATGGCAATAAGGATTCTAGATGACTTGATCCACAAAGAAGTAGAGGTATACATGGATGATATGATGATCAAGTCGGCCACCAAAGAAGGTCACTTTGAGGCTCTAGAAAAGTTCTTCCAGAGGATTGGTAAGTATAACTTGCGGTTGAACCCCAAGAAATGTATCTTTGGCGTCACCTCAGGGAAACTGTTAGGACATGTGGTCAGTCAGAGGGGGATTGAGATTGACTCGGACAAGGTCAAGGCCATCCGAGAGATGCTGGTGCCTCGGAAGGAAAAGGATGTCAGAAGCTTTTTGGGTAAATTGCAGTATGTCAGCAGGTTTATCGCCAAGCTTACCTCAATTTGCGAGCTAATTTTTAAGCTACTCAGAAAAGACCAACCTGTAGTATGGAATGAAAACTGTCAGAGAGCTTTCGACACTATCAGGGAATATTTGCTCAATCCGCTAGTCTTGAGACTGCCACAGCCAGTCAAATTGCTTATTATGTATTTAGCTATAGAAGACAGTTCCATCGGCGCTATGATGGCTCAGGAGGATGAGTTCGGAGTGGAGTTTGCAGTTTACTTTCTTAGCAAGAAGTTCCTTGCTTATGAGGTCAAGTATGTAGAAGTAGAAAAGATTTGCCTGGCAGTGATCTGGGCCTCTAACAAGCTGAGACACTACTTCCACTCTTATAAGGTACAATCAGTCGCGAAGCAGAATCCTCTCAGATACCTACAGGAAGCCCCGTCTCTGCTTTGGAAAATGGGGAGATGGTTATTACTATTGCAAGAATTCGATGTTGAATACATCAACCAGAAAACCATTAAGGGACGTGCAATAGCAGAGTTTCTAGCTGAGCACCCGATCCAAGGAGATTCGTACGAGTTCAAATTCCCGGACAAAGATGTGGTAGCTATTGCGGTATAAGGCTGGCAATTGCACTTTGACGGGGCTATAAATAGCAAGGGGGCAGGATTTGAAATTATTTTAACAACCCCGGAGGATGAAAAACTCCCCTTGGCTAAGAAATTAAGATACAAAGCCACTAACAATAAAGCCGAGTATGAAGCTTGTACTTTCGGATTAGAAGCCTTGATAGCCTTAGAGGTAAAGAACAAAGAGGTGTTTGGAGATTCATCGCTGGCAATCAACCAGATTCGGGGCGAATGGGCTGTCAAAGAAGAGCAGCTAGTGCCCTACGTAAAGTACTTTAAGAGATTTGAGCAATCAGTTCGAGGTATGCACCTTTCACTTTGTTCCAAGAGACAAAAATTAGTTAGCCGATGCGCTTGCAACCCTAGTGTCAATTTGGGATAACCCAAAAGGGATAGCTATGAAGCTCGTGCTGATTTCTAGTTCTGAGAGGCCTAGTTTTGAGTCCGATCCAGTCATGGAAGTAGAAGTAGCAGACGGAAAGCCATAGTATCATGATATCAAGAACTACTTAGAAAATGCACTATTCCAAGAGGAAGCTACCGAGAAAGACCAGAGGTTGATCCGCAAGCTATCCACTCAGCTCATTTGCATTAATGGGGTATTATACAAACGACAAGTCGACGGTATCCAATTAAGGTGCCTGGATGAGAAAGAGACCGAAAAGATAATGGAGGAAACCCATGTGGGTATTTGCAGCGCCCATATGAATGGTTTAATGATGGCCAAGAAGATCATGAGATAAGGGTTCTACTGGCTCGCAATGGATACAGACTGCTCGAAGTACGTGAAGCAATTTCATTTATGTCAACAGTGTGCAGATTTGAGGCACTTGCCGATTTCAAAATTACACAGTTTGACATCACCATGGCTATTCGCAGCTTGGGGAATATAGACATTATTAGAGAAATACGCCCCATGGCCTCCCATGGACATAGATTCATTATAGTCGCTATCGACTATTTTACCAAATGGGTGGAAGCTGAATCTTTCAAGAAAGTTGATGCACGGGATATGGCCAAATTCATTGAAAAGAAACTGATATGTAGATACGGTCTCCCACATCACGTTGTATCCGATAATGGGGTCTAGTTCATGGCTAAAATGAAGAAGTTGCTTCAGAGATACGGCATCGAGCATCACAAGTCTTCTCCATATCGTCCTCAGGACAATGGGGCAGTGGAAGCCACCAATAAGAATGTTAAAAAAATCCTGGCTAAAATGGTTCAAAACTATAGAGATTGGGCAAAAAAGTTTCCTTTTGCACTTTGGGATTATAGAACAACTGTCAGAACTCCTCCAGGTGCCACACCATATTCTTTAGTGTATGGAATAGAAGCGGTACTATCAGTCAAAATTGAACTCAGGTTATTGAGGGTAGCTATGGAAGCTTGAATTTCGAAGGCTGAGTGGGCACAGCAGCGGTTGCATGATCTGAACATGCTAGATGAGAGCAGATTAAGGGCCTACTATCATAATCAGATTTATCAGAAAAGGCTGGCCAGGTCATTTGGGAAGAAAGTCAAGAAACACCCGTTGAAGGAAGGAGATCTGGTATTCAAACAGATGAGACTGGGTGCGCTCGACATCAGGGGGAAATTCAGACCAATGTGGGAAGGCCCTTTTATCCTTAGTAAGCTGCTGTCAAAAGGAGCGGCAATTCTGGTAGATAGCGATAGCAATGAGTTCAAAGAGCCAATCAACGTTGATAGACTCAAGAGATTCCATGGCTAAAGACAATAAAAATCAAAAGAAGAGAATAAAAGCCCCGCTGGTCGAAAATCAAAAAAAGGCGACCTTACTAAAATATGGCGCCTAGTCAGGGTGAAAACCGAAAAATGGCATCCTGGAAAAAAATTAGAGGCTTGAGAGAAAATGTCCAATCAAGAAAATCCGAGAGGGCTGATTGGTAACAGGAGTTTGATGCTATCAAGATTTGTTCCATGAGTAAATGTAGCTTTGCATTTTGAATTAGTGTTAAATGATGATCATGTATACTTAAATCATGCTGAAATGTACAAAACTTTGTGAAATGAAATAAAACTGAATTTATTCATTTACATTATTTTCTAGTTCTGTTTTTTAAAAAAATACATCGCTCAAAATGCATGCAAATCTCAACTAGGCTCTATCACTACTCTCGCTGGCCAAGTGCCTAAGTCGTCGAGTCCTGTTATCAACTGCAGGGCTGAGCACCCATCTCTTATATGTACTGGTAGAAGTAACAGAATGATTTTTGAAGGAGGATATGATGGTCTTCACTAGTAACTCAATCCAGAGATCATGATATCGGGAAGCAAAGGCCGAGGATAGAACTCCACCTCGAAAAGATAAAGGGAGCCTTACCACATCTTGAGTCATCCCGAGTTGTTGAGCACAGCGGCCTGTGATGAAAAAAGTGGCTTTGCGAAGCCCACATAGGGGGACACACCCTGAAGAACCATTGACTACCATGACAGATAGGGGAAGCCAAGCGCTCATAAAAGTAATACCCTCATCTATTATCTCACCAAATCTGGTGATGCCCTCGTCGGGAGTTGGGAATGAGTACAGTTGCTGACGGGGAATGAAATGCCTCGGAGAGTATTGACTGATGACCCTGGGAGGTGGTTCTGACAGCAACTTTAACTTCTCTTGCAGCCATATCTGAAAAGAAAGAAAGAAAAATATATGGGTAAAGAAAAATAAAATAAGAGCCGCTAGAGTGAGTTGGGTTCACCCCAGGCAAAAGTAAGGCATAGGGTTGTGTGAAAATCCAAAAAGGATGCACTTCCCGCTAAGAAAAGCTAGTGTGAAAATCCATAAGGGACGCACTACCTTGGAAGATAATGATGCACCTAGAGTAATAAGGGGGCTCCCAGAAAAGATAGCAGAAGGCTTAGCACGGACATAATCCAAGCCCAGAATAGTCTTCACGAGGACCAGTGGAAAAGGGGTTAAGCCACGATAAAAGTCATCCAGAATCCCAAATAGACGAGAGTCGCCAGTCAACTCCTTTGAAGTCACGATCAGATACCTCATGAGACAAAACAGGAAGATGATACTCGTACGGTATGGGGGAACATCAGAGAACTCATCTAACGCCTCAATCAGTGGCTCTAAGACAAATGTGGAACCCTGAGGAAATAAGCGAGCAGCGTCGGAAGGAGCAATGCTTAAGGCCAATGCAATGTCCTGAATGTGAATCAGACCACAACGGGGAATGCAGGGTAAGGCAGTAGGAGGATACTAGGTCCCAATGATAGCAGCAAATTCTTCAGGCAGGAGGCACACTTCCTGATAGTTGAACCTGAGACATAAAAGCACGGGTCCCAGAAGCGAACTGCAGCCAGAGGAGGTTGTAATCTATCCTAATGCTTCTCAGGAATTTTAGACCAGAAACTGGAGCAAGGGTGGTGTTCTCCCAGGTTTGAGGGTTATCTAGGATTCGGTGCATCTTAGCAATGGCAGACATGGACATTTCCTAAAGGTTGCAACTAAGAAATAAAAGCTAGTAAAGGAAAGTAAAGAAGAAAAGAGGGAGGAACCTAAGAAAGAAGCTTGGACTAAGACTCGGAATGTCGAAAGTGCACAAAATCCAAGGAAAATGGTGTATTTATAAGGAAGAAATGACCGACGGGATGCCCGTCTGTCATTTACCCGATGGGTAGCCCATCGGTCAACCTTGTTGACCATAGGGCAGGTTTATTTCCTGCATGTTATGAGCATAAAATAATTTTTGCATATTTCTATTGTCTTCACAATTTGATAGGGACACGTGCCGGATGCGAAAATTGAAGAATATTTAGGGAGTTTTACATAAAAAAAAAAGAAAAAAAAAGCATTTAATGAGTTTTCAATTCATTAATGGCTTATTAAATTAGGCCATTAATGAAGGGCATTTTATGAGGCGAAAAACGGAATTTTTAGCGACAGACGGGCTGCCCGTCACTCGGTGTTTCGACTGGAAGCCTGTCGGTCATGAAAAATTATTAAAGGGATGCACAACGACGCCCCTTCAGTTTCTTTTCCTCTTCTTTCCTCTCTTCCCTCACAACCAACGCCCTCTTCCCCTTTTTTTACACTTTTCTCACTCGTTTGTTGTCTGTTTTGCGCACCACTTGCGCCAAAATGACCCTCGTACTGTCATGCACGCTTAGGAGACTTTTTTTTTTACGTTTTCGTTAGATTTTTTTTAGTACAATTTTGTCGACTACCAGGTTAGTTCGTCATGTTTCTCTATTCCTTGTTATTTCTTTTTGAATAATTTGCATGGAAAACGAATGTTTAATGTAATTTAGCAAGATGTAGCATTAATTTCTGCCCCTATCTACCTAGTTTCTTTGGACTGTATATGAAACATAGTCATAGAGATGTAAATATGCAAAAAAAAAAAAAAAAAAATCAAAAAAAGAGAATTTGAGAATTGCGGACTTGCCCTGGACTAACTTAGTTTTAAGAGTAGTCCGAACTAAATAAGATGCGAAAATAACTCGCAAGGATAAAATTGTGGCTTGGGGCCTGAAGCCTGTCCTTTTATTATGTTTTTCTATGCAGGAAGTTGGGCACATCCCTGCTGCGGTACTGCCCGAAATTTTTTATTTTTTTTTTGGTTCGGCACATCCTTGCTGGGATGCTTCC
The DNA here is from genome assembly GCA_947683425.1 of Excoecaria cochinchinensis. Taxonomy (NCBI): domain Eukaryota; kingdom Viridiplantae; phylum Streptophyta; class Magnoliopsida; order Malpighiales; family Euphorbiaceae; genus Excoecaria; species Excoecaria cochinchinensis. Next base: position 12,170,020 of record CANTUQ010000127.1, on the reverse strand, counting down.
AAAATTTTTTGGTGGGCACATTTCAGCCGAAATGCTGTCGAAAATTTCAAAATTCATAATCTCTGGTTCAGCTTTTATTTGTAACGATAACGTAAAGCTAAATTTATTTTCTTTTCTTTTCTTTTCAGGATGCCTCCATGACATAACGTTCCCTAGGACCAGCCTGAGCCTCAGGCTCCCCTTTGGATGAGCGATGAGGCTAACGAGAGGTTCAGAGCATTGGCTCGTGTACATTTTCGGGCCAGTCGCTCCGTCTCCAGACCTTTCTTAGAGAGTATGGGGATGCTGGGGGAGGTAGACGCTTTGGCAGCAGCCGCAGGATGGACAAAGTTCCTATGGATGTCATTCCAGACTCACCCCAAGGTCATCCGGGAGTTTCTGGCTACCCTTCACTATGGAGAATTTTAGAGATCTGACACGGAGGAGGGGGTTATACAGTTCTGGGTCCGAGGCTACCATTACAGCATTATGCACCAGAGATTCGCCGAGGCTACGGGTCTCCCACTTGGGCCTGATGTTATAGTTCCCCAAAGGGCCATGAGGAGGCAATACTAGGAGATGATTGCCTTGTCGAGAGTGTCGTATGACCACGATATGGTGAAGAGTACGGTACTCTCGTCACAGGTACTGAGGTACGTGCACAGGGTGCTCTCTAGTTCTTACCTGGGACGGGCAGATAATCCTGGATCGATGAATGGGGCAGAGATTTGGAGCCTCTGGGCAATGGTAGCAGGTCATCCCCTCAACATTAGTCACGAGATTGTGGCTAACCTGGTCAGAGTATCACGAGGGGCAGCCCTTATAGTGTTTGCAGGAGGAGTGGTGACCAGGTTGCTACTGCAGTTGGGAGCTCTTTTCGAGATTCTTGGGCCCACATTAGAGGAGAGTATCTATGTGGACGCACCAGTAGCGCTGACCATGGGGATGATTGCCTAGGTGACAAGACAGGCTTACTCTCCATACACGAGACTAGACATGCATTTAGCCTCCCTTCGTTCCAGCCAGCAGAGGAGGGGCCTCAGGCGGAGGAGCAGCCTCCATAGTAGGCAGTGTATCAGGAGGAGCAGCCTCTGCAGCAGCAGGGGTATCAGGAGGGGCAGCCTCCACAGCAACTCGCAGACTCCTTTCGACATCGATATAGAATGCAGTATGGATGAGTTGTTAGTCACTCCTTTAGCACAGAGAGTATAGAGTGCCACTCCTCCTCCTCCAGCATGAGTACAAAGGTCAGTGTGTAACACCCCCACCGCTGTCCCCGTTGGAAGGACACCGACGGACGCGCTACACGACGCTCACATATACAGATATACACATGCACAATGCGGAAGCATACATTCATACATAACATACATACGAAAATACGGTTTAATTAAAAACTTACCTTGACTTACCTTACGGTACAGACTGAACATGCAATAACTCACGCACACGCAGGCACTAAGCAAAAGCATACACAAAGGCATACATATGACCATTCAACGGAAGCATAATCGAAATAATAAAACAAAGGAGTAACTAAACATAAGGACATACTAACTATTACATTCCCAAAAGAAAACTCAAGAACGAAACATAATAATTACATATACAATACTACCGAATACAAAAGCTGAAATACAGAAGCTGAACCAAATACAGAACTTCTAACTCCTACGTGGCCGACCTTGCAGAAGCGCGACTCGAACAGAACCAAACCTGCCACCTGCACGGAAAGGAAATCCGTGCTAAGCGATAAACGCTTAGTGGGGAGAACACACAAGAGTATGGACGGCCATTCACAATGGTCGCCAAGGCATAACACATTCAAATGGCAAATGCGGATATTCATAACAAATATGATCATGCTGGCATAGTAAAGGCATTCATTCGATAACTCACAAACAGACCATAAACTCATGTCCAGGATATACCAATACAAACATCATACAATATACGATACAAATATCATCATGCCGAACTACATACTATAACTCATGCATAAACCTACATGGGTATCAAATAACAACATCTTACCGTGCGGCGCCACAAGAGCTTTACACAAGCAATTGACATAGCTAAATACCTATGCAGGAACTGACAACCCAATCATCATGTTAAGCATACACACTAGTCAATATCCAAAGGATAACATTTAGAGCATCACAATACCGCTGCGCAACTCTAATATATATAAAGCATCATGCAGAAACATTCTGATAACGGAGACTGAAGGCATAACCACTTAGTATTACATTCATATCATCATCATGCAGAGAGTACAGTAATCATCACATACTTACCATCACAGCTGCTTCGGTTCGCAAGCTAATATATTAACAAAACATGTTTAAGTCACATACATAAATTCTCTAGTCGCATCATAATCAAAGCATTCAGAAACTTATAACAAATCACATTACGAGTACGGATAATCATGTTAGATATAAAGTCATGCTTATTTAAAACAGACATACATTCTGAAGCCCATAGTCACATTCATATACATATAAACTGATTCCTGAGATCTTTATCATAATCAAACGGATATCACATTCATATAGTTATTTCAAAGTAATACAAACCAGTAAAGCACCTGCTGACTCACAATAGTGGATAACGAGTGTACTGAACTGATTAGTACCTTACGGGTACAAATCGAAAACCACTTTATTTTGTCACAAAAGCATTTTACTGATGGGGGATCTTAACCCGATCCAAATACATTAAAAAGGACCACGAGGATCCGTACTGAGGGGGGGTTCGCGAGGAACCATACGGGGGACCTGATCAGGGTCCAATACGTTCAAAGGGCGCTGCAGCTACTGAAAGACTCTATTAGGCATGCCTAACTATCCACTAGACTGACTCTCGCAGGTCATGCATAAAATAATACACATTCCGAATCGCACAACGCATAAATATATATATAAATATATACATCATGCATAAACCAGAATACAATAGACATATAAATATGCTCATAAGGTCGGTCGTACATCATGCAATTCGCATCGCAAAACATATTACAGTCCATACATTTTAACATTAACAATATTCTAAAGCATGCCAAGAATCAGGTATAAAAGCACTACCATGCTAATGATTATCAACACAAAGTCTTAATCATGCATTAGGCGAAGATACTAAGCATAAATCATGCATAGTCCAAATTACATTTAACCTAACACATTGAGTTCCCAGGCTAAAGTATAATCATGCATTCAGACAGTAATCATAATATTCAACTAAATATAGCATAGCATAATATCAATCATACCTCATTCAAGTCATATTCTGAAGCATGCAATAATTCCCTTAATCACATTTTATCACTACTCAAATTACTAGAGTATATTAAGAACACATGTGTAATCATATTATGCCGATGATCAAAAACGTATAATCTGAATCATGGGATGATACAACATTCTTAAACATGGCATGTTATTCTAGATAAGAACCCGACCAAGGACAGGCATAACATAATGCTAAACACAACTAAAATAGGCTAACCAATCAGATAAGATAGCACACAGTAGAGAAAAGAGTCATAAAAGCATTTGAAAGTCATTTCATAACAAACTAGCCATGGGGCACAAATCAAAACAGAAAAGCTATATAGGAGCATATAACAGTATGACATAGTTTATACAGCAGTGAAGACCCATACAGAAAAGATAGGAAATTCATTTTGGTTAAAAACTGGGCGAAATCGGAAAAAAGGAGCTGAAGAGGGGTCGGTCACAAGTCGTGTCATGAATCATGACTGACCTCACAGGAGGGTCACGGCGTGACCTAGTGTCACGTCTCGTGACCTGCTAGAGAGTCACGGGACGTGACTCTATGTCACGCTTGTCCTCACATGAGTCACGCCGTGACTCTAAGTCACGAGACGTGACTTCCCTCTCACAGAGAGAGGAGTCACGCTTCGTGTCTTGGAGTCACGCCTTGCCTTTCACGGGAGTCACGTCGTGACTCTAAGTCACGAGACGTGACTTCCCTCTCACAGAGAGAGACAGTCACGCTTCGCCTTTACCAGAGTCACGTCGTGACTCTAAGTCACGAGACGTGACTTCCCTCTCACAGAGAGAGGAGTCACGCTTCGCGACTGGAGTCACCCTTTGCCATTCACAAGGGTCATGTCGTGACCCTAAGTCACGTGACGTGACTTTCCTCTTACGGAGAGAAGAGTCACGCTTCGCAACTGGGAGTCACGCTGCCCTTCACATGAGTCACGTCGTGACTCTAAGTCACGAGACGTGACTCGCCTCACACAGAATACTGGAACTGGAAATTCTACAGAGACGCGATTTTCCATTCCCAGTTACCCAGAACTCCAAGAACTCGATAAAATCATTTTCAATCTGATTCAAAACACATCCAAACTCATCTTACCTTTCAATCGATGCCCCAAACAGCATAAGCAAGATAATTGCAACTTAATTCAACTATCAAATCAACCAAAATCATGCATAAACACATTTAATCCATTCAAGAACATGAACCCTAAAAATACAGTAAGTTCAAAACCCAAAGCTCAGTAACTTCAATTCAATTCCTATCATGCATTACTAACACATCTATTCACTTAATCATGCATGTACACATTCTAAACCACATCAATTTCCAGAAATGCAAACACATAAACATCCTAAGTAAGAATTAGGACAGAAACACTAAGAACTTCAAATGCAGTAAACAGAGCTCCCAAACCTCAAAAATCACGATCCAAAATCAGGCTTCAAGATCACTGCTCAATTCTTTCCTTGCCTTTACTTTGCTTCTTCATGCAATCCAAAGCTTGCACAACAAAACCCACAATTATTCTTCAAACCCTAGCTCAATCAAAACCAAAACCAGGAGAAGATGAAGAAGAAGAAGAAGAACAGTATGTAGAAATCTTAATCCAACTTACCTCTTCAAGCAAAGCACAATCCAAGCCAAATACAACTCCAAGCCAAGGAAAATGAAAGGAAAAGCAAAGAAGGGAGAAGAGAAGAAGAAAGAGGAACGTGAGAGGGGAACGAACGGAAAAATGCAATCTGTGTTCCCTCTCTTCCTCTTTCCTTGCTTCTTTTTCTTCTTTCAATGCTCACCTAACACACCCATATGGCAAATCCTTATTGAACCACAAATTCCACTAAAATCTTACAGACTATGGCACTGTACACACTTTAGTATTCTCCACTTACTTAATTACATAAATGCCATTAAATCCTTAATATCCAAATTTCACATGCACAATACTACTGAAATACCCTTCCAATCCCCACTTCGCATGCAAATCCGACCAGGGCTATTTTGGGGTGTGACAACTCTTCCCTCCTAAAAGAATTTCGTCCTCGAAATTCACAGCGAAACACTTACATCCACACAACCCAAACGAACAAAACTTACTTATACAAAAGCTTGCAAAGTAACTTACCAGAAGAACCTGCGGTCTCCTTCGAATCCTTGCTAGATGCTACAAACTCTGAAGACACTCGAGAAGATCTGAGCAAATCCTCCACATCCTTTCTAGCTTGCCCAGCTAGATTCTCATTCCTCTTCTTAGGACAATCGACAATCCGGTGTTCCATACTGCCACACCTGAAACAAGCACCTAAAAGCTTCCTACATGGACCATGATGTCGCTTCTGGCAATGCTGACATACTGACGGTACCCACTTCTTACACTTATTCCCATGTTGCTTCTGAAATTGTTGACACGCTGAAGGTTCTCGAACCCTCTTCCCTGCTGACACTTCACTAACCGATCCTTTTCTCTTCTGAGGAACATGCTGAACAAAATCTTGAGAAACACGAGGAGTAGTCAATCTATCCAAAATCCGAATCAATCCTTGTACAAGAGCCCTATCCTCAGAAACCCGACCAGAATCTTCAACTGGAAGATGCTTTGAAACATCCTGATCAGCATTAACTCGATTCACACTTTCTGTTGTCTCGCCCACATTCTCACTAGGATCAGACTCCATCTAGACATGACACAAAACAAGACGCATCTGCATTAGGCCACGACACAAAACCGACTCTCATGTAAAGACTCAACACATAACAAACAACACACCCAGAACCATCAAACCTGGGCTCTGATACCACTAACTGTAACACCCCCACCGCCGTCCCCGTTGGAAGGACACCGACGGACGCGCTACACGACGCTCACATATACAGATATACACATGCACAATGCGGAAGCATACATTCATACATAACATACATACGAAAATACGGTTTAATTAAAAACTTACCTTGACTTACCTTACGGTACAGACTGAAGTGGCATGGACAGAGACACCTTGGAGTTCCTCGGGGTTTGTGCTCAGCCTTTCCTGGATGGGTATGCCTAGGTCTAGTTCCAGCAGGCCACTCTAGCTGCAAGACAGCTAGCGTCTACACCAGTAGTCGTCCTGCCTCATTTTCAGCCAGAGGTTAGACCCTAAGCACCTCCTAGTTGTCCCTTTACCTCCAGAGCAGGGCAGTCCGCATTGTCATCTCGGAGCCAGCCAGTGCATGTGTCAGATGATGAGGAGGACCCAGAGGAGCCCTCGGACTACTTCCATCTCTTGTTTATTCAGGGAGTCCATTTGATTGTAATTGTATATGTGTTGTACAAAATTTGTATTTGGTTAGTGGAAACTTACATTTACATTTCATTAAATTTATATTTCATTTTGTATATTTACATCATGGTTAACATCTTATTTATATTTTCTGAACGTTTGATAACACGAATAAGTAAGAAGAAGGAAATAAATGACAGCTTAAAAATTATTTATGAAATTACTAGATAAATTTCACAATTAATTAATGAAAATTCTATATAACCACAGGAACATGAAATCATGTCGACTCGAGGATGGTTGACAGCCATACTCTGCTAACCGGATGGTGGTCAGCAAATCAAAAGTCATACATTGTAGAACAAAGTTGTGGTTAGAAAACACTGCACCTCACAGATACCGTGCAAGCCGAAACGAGGCCAACGGGACACCTGCAGTAGAACAAACCGCAACAGAGTTATAGTTAGATAACACTACCTCTCACATCAATTAGATACCATGCAAGCCGAAGTGAGGCCAGCGGGACACTTGCGATAGAACAAACCGCAATAGAGTTGTAGTTAGATAACATTACCTCTCACATCAATGATATACCGTGCAAGCCGAAACAAGGCCAGCGGGACACCTACGATAGAACAAACCGCAATCGAGTTGTAGTTAGATAACACTACCTCTCACATCAATCAGATACCGTGCAAGCCAAGAAGAGGCCAGTGGGACACCTACGGTAGAACAAACCGCAACCGAGGTGTAGTTGGATAACACTACCTCTCATGCCGTGCAAGCCGAGACGACGAGGCTAACGGTACACAGGCGATAGAATAAGTCACAATGGGGTTACAGTTGGATAACACTGCTTCCCATGACATTCAAACATTGGGCAGGCCGAGACAAGGTCCGCTGGATGAAGGTGGTCGAACAAGTTACCAAAGAATCGTGGCGGAACACGCTGCTACTCTGCAGTAGAAGGTCACCAGTCTAAACATAGCAGCGAAAAGGTAAGGACTACCTCAGGTATGCATTTTTTCCTTTCTCCTCTGAATTTTGACTCATTTAGACACTAGTTTACTAGCTTCCCAAAAATTGGGGGCAACTGTACACACCGGGTCTTGAGGCAGTCCATATTAGAGTTACCTGATGAAGACATCAAGGTCTGTTTCTAGACAAATGGATGAAGGTTGTGAGTTTTCATTCTCCGGTTTTACAAGGATTGAGGATTTTTTCTCGGCCATAAAAGATTTTTGGGAAGCAGGGGGAGTTAATATTTTTGAAATTGTGTTTTGCTTCACCGACGAGTATACCATTAGTGGAAATGAGGCCCATCGCTCGCATAAGAGACCTGTCTCTAGCAATGAGCGCTGGCTGTCGCTTACTTGCGGAGCCCCGTCTCTCGTGGGAGCGATGCCCGTCGTTTGCATAAGAGACCTGTCTCTCACAATGACTGCTGGCTGTCGCTCACTTGTAGAGCCTCGTCTCTCGTGGGAGCGTTGCCCGTCGCTTGCATGAAAGACCCATCTCTCGCGATGAGTGCCAGCTGTCGCTCACTTGTGGAGCCCCATCTCTCATGGGAGTGACACCCGTCGCTCGCGTGAGAGACCCGTCTCTCACGATGACCGCCGGCTGTCGCTCACTTGCGGAGCCCGTCTCTAGCATAGAGCGACGGCCCTTGCCCTATGACGGACGCCTGTCTCTCGCAATTTCATCTCTTATGAGGGGCCCACCGACCAAAAGACCAAGCGTGCCTCCGTCAGTGACGCCCGTCGGTACTCCACCGACGCCCGTTGGTCGATGATCTGACGTTATTTGAGCGGGATTTTCCAGATTCTTAACGAGATCTCCCAATATTTCCAAAATATTTCTTAAATCTTTTCAAAATAATTTAAATCTTTTCAAATATTTTCAAATCGTGGATTTAATTTTGAGAATATTCTGAAAATCATTCAGTTTTAATTTTGATTTCAGAAATCTTTTTCAAATTTAAATTCTAAATTTGAATTTATTTGAATTTTCTTTCTAAACTTATAAATAGGGGTTGGGAGCTCATTGTTTGAGGTTAGCAATTTTGACCAAAAAAGAGGATTTTAGCTATTCTTACAGAAAATTTGCTTATAAAAAGTTCTCTTACTTTTATTTTCCCGAAAAATCATCATCAAATATTTTTTGAATTAAAAGGGATTCGAGGGAACGACACTAATTCATTTATATCGAATCCATTCGTTTTAGTATTCATAACTTCTATCAAAATATCGAGAAAGAAAAATATAATTTTCTTTTCTTGATTTGTTTTCGAAAAATGATTTTTGTAGTCCAAAAATCTTCTGAAAATTGCACATCGCGGATCAATCCTTATAGAACTAGAGGAACGAAAACCACGCGACATTCACCTTTAAAGGTAATATTTTGAGGCATTTCTGGATCGATTTCCTTGGTATTCAATAATTTTATTCTAATTTTACACATAAAACCTTATATTATTTAAAATAAAACAATTTTAGCTTGAGTTTGTTGCTTTTTTTTTTTCTGGATCTGGAGTGACTGACGGGTAGACGATCCACCGACGGCCGTTGTGACGCGTGCTGAACCCTATGGAGGCCCCGACCGCCTGCCTTTAGGGCTTTCGGGATGAGGTTCATAAAACTTGTAAGAAATTACAAGTGTCTATTTTGGACAACAAGGAGGTTTCTTGGAGTCGCCACCCAATAGAACATTGAAAAAGTTCGTCTAGGCTCAGTGAGCCTAAGACAGCGCAGCTATGTCCATTATAAGTAAGCCGGAGGTGTCTTGCAGGCCCTACCCTAACATTAGGATGATCCTCTCGGCCTCGCGCTTGGACAAACCAGAGGTGTCTTGGAGGCACCACCCTAATAGAACATTAAGATGTTCCTCTCGCCTCGTGGTGCCTAGAACTATGCAAGTTTGAGCCTTTTGGGACACAAAAGGTGTCTTGGAGGCCCCATCCCAATATGACATTGAGATTGCTCTCTCGCCTCGTTTGAGCCCAAAGACCAGAGATGGTTCGGGACTTCTCATTTATTCATACCTTGATCAAGTTAAAATTGAGTTTTGAATTTAAGTTTTCATCCCTTTTCTCTTACGTTTTGATGCAATAATTAGAGCGCAAGTTGGTCATCCAAGGAAAGCGGTAAATGAAATCATAATTAAAATAAAGTACATAAAAATAAATTACAACAAAACTAGGGGCGGAATACAACCCCCATTGTAAATAAAATATAAATCATACATAAAACGGGTTATTTATCAAGAGTGAGGACATTGGTCCTCGCATGCATAATTAAAAAAAAATAATTTTGAAGTGACAATTTATTTGGATGAAAAAATTAGGACATTGGTCCCATTTTATTACAAAAAATCCCAATTTATTAATATAAAACTTTATGCGACTTTTTAATTAACGTGCATGAAAATAAATAAACTTATTATAAATTACATATTAAATAATAAAAGCAAATAAAATTAAAATTAAAAAAAAAATAAACTCCACCAAAATGGTGTCTTCAAACCTCTATAGGCTCCCACTTGCAATTGAAAAACTCACACATAAAAAATAAGTATTGAAATAGAAGCACAAATGAAAGTGATGTTAGTAACAAAAAATGAATTAAACATGTAACATGTAAAAAATGAATTAAAATAAATAAAATACATCATGCATGACAAATTAGTTAGATAGCATAATAAAAATTATAACTTAACACATGAACAATTAAACATGTATAAATAATAAAAATAACAACAATAATAAAATTCAACATGCATGAAACATGAAAATAATAATGATGATGACAACAATAATAAATTATGATAATAAACAAAACTAATAAAAATAATAATAATGATAGTAGTATTGATAAATAATAATAATAATAATGATAACACTAATTACAATAATAATAACAAATAATAATAATGATAGTAATAATGACAAATAATAATAATAATAATAATAATAATAATAATAATAATAATAATAATAATAATAATAATAATAATAATAATAATAATAATAATAATAATAATAATAATAATAATAATAATAGCATCAAAGAATATGAACAATCAAATTAAATATGCAAGTAATGATAATAATAAAACAAGCCAATCATGCTAGCACATGTTTAAATGATAATACTAATAATAATAATAATATATGAACAAAAAATAATGACAATAATATGAACATGAACAATTAAATAATAATAATAATAATAATAATAATAATAATATGAACAATTAAATAAAAGATTAAGAATAAGAAATAATAATATGAATAATTAAATAGGAAATAAGAAATAATGATATGAACAATTAAATAAACATGCAAGAAATAAAAAATAAAATAAATAATAGATCTAAAAGAATTTATATGCTAGCTAACTAATTATAAACAAAAATAAACTGAAAATTAAATTAAAAGTTGAGCCAAGAATGCTTACCTTCAAATTTGATGTGATGAATGAAGTTGGATGAAAATTCCTTGCTTTGATTTAGAAAAATAAAATATAATAAAATTTTATCCCAATAACAAATAATTAATTTATTCATCTTAACGAAAAATTATGAAAAGGAAATAAGAAAATTTACAAGAACAAATAATTGATTTATTTGTCTTAGCAATTAACTTATTTGTCATAACAATTAACTTAAAAAATCAGATTAGAATACTTCGAGAATTTTTCTTGAAGAAGAAAAAAAAAATAAGAAGAAGAAGAAAAAGAAGAAGAGAAAGTATATTTTTCTTAAGAAAAATCCCCCTAATTCCTCTCCAAAAAAACCAAAGAAAATCAGATTTTCATTAAATTGAATTAAATCAATTTAATTCCAATAATCACAAAAAAACTCATGAATTTGAAGGGTTGGAAAATAAAAGGTTTTAGGATTAAATTCTATGAAAAAAAGTGAAGAAAGATCAATATTTGGGGCCAAAAAATGGAAAAAATAAAAAACGGGTGAAATGGGGCGTCAGGGGGCGAGTGACGCCCTACGGGCGTCGCCCGCGCGCAGTAGCGCGCCGCGCCCAGCACGCGGGTGAGCGCACCTCGCGCGCGCCCAACATGTTGCCGCACCCCGACATTCGTCGAATTTTTTTTTAATTTTCTAAAAAACTATAATTTCAAAACATACCTTTTTTGTCCCAAAATAATTTTTAAAACACTTAAAATAGTTTTTAAAATACATTTTTATTTATTTCTAATAAATCAATTTGATAAGGAAATCATCATTTTCAACTTTCATTTTTAACTATACATTGGCACACTTAATTTCATCATTGGGTAATCCTGATCGAGGCTGCCTCGAGACCCGGTGTCTACAGTTGCCCCCAGTTTCGGGAAAACTAGTGCACTAGTGTATAGGTGAGCCTAAATTCAGAAAAGGGAAAGAAGCGCGTACCTGAGGCAGCCGTCTTTCCGGACTGGACGATGCTGCTATGATGGTTGTCGCCAGCTTGTCTGCGTGTCGTCCATTGTTGAAACGGTAGTATCGTGATCGTGCTAACCCTCCGTGGAGTGGTAGTGCCGTCATCGTGCTAATCCTTCTGAGATGTGAAACGGTAGTGCCGTGGTCGTGCTAACCTTCCGTAGAATGGTAGTGCCACCATCGTGCTAACCCTTTTGAAGTGGTAGTGCCGTGATCGTGCTAACCCTCCGGGGAGTGGTAGTGCCGTCATCGTGCTAACCCTTCTGAAGTGGTAGTACCGTGGTCATGCTAACCTTCCATAGAATGGTAGTGCCGCCATCGTGCTAACCCTTCTGAGTTTTGAAGTGGTAGTGCCGTGATCGTGCTAACCCTCCGTGGAGTGGTAGTGCCGCCATCGTGCTAACCCTTCTGAGTTGGTGAAGTGGTAGTGCCGTGATCGTGCTAACCCTCAGGGGAGTGGTAGTGCCGTCATCGTGCTAACCCTTCCGAAGTGGTAGTGCCGTGGTCGTGCTAACCTTACATAGAATGGTAGTGCCGCCATCGTGCTAACCCTTCTGATTTGGTGAAGTGGTAGTACTGTGATCGTGCTAACCCTCCAGGGAGTGGTAGTGCCGTCATCGTGCTAACCCTTCTGAGTTGGTGAAGTGGTGCTGTCTTGAGCCCTTAGATTGATTGTTCTCTGAGAGATCTTTGGTTGATGCTTGGATTGATACTTGAATTGATGTTTGGATTGACGTTTGGATTGATGTCTGCATTGATGTCGTTACTCGCCTTTTGCCAGTGTCCGCATTGAATCTCTCTTACTGCAAAATTGAAAAACCAAATATGTAGGAAAAATAGTGAGCATGCACGTGAAATGCATGAGTTATGGAGAAATGCAGGATAAGAATTCATCTAAGTGGACTTAGAGATGATAGTCAGTCTGGCTGCAATTTGCAATAGGATCGATGCCTTTTAGAATTGCCTATGAATTTCATGCCTTTGGAATTGTGAGGTTCTCATCTGATACCTGTAGTCATTTTTTTGAAGGGAGTGCGTCCCTTGTGGATTTTCACACTAGCTTTTCTTAGCAGGAAATACGTCTTTTGCAAATTTTCACATAAACATGTGCCTTATTTTTGCCTGGAATGGACCTAACCCAATCAAGCGGCTTTTTTCTTTTCTTCTTTTTTTTTTGAAGGATAGACTGCCTGTTTCCAGGTTTTCACCTTATCCTTTTGCCTTACTTTTGCTTAGAGCGCCAATTACAGTTTTCATCTCTAACGGCTTTTTTTTTTTTTTTGCATAGAGGTTGAAGCTGTTGGAAAAAATCAACATGTACTTATGCCCATGTCATAACTGTAGGAGCTTGATTCTTCTCATGATGGTGCTGTAGAATTGATTTCACAGATGATAGCAGGATGAGTCAGCTGAAGCGCTTGAGTGGTGAGAGTAGCAGAGGGCGGACAGTAGATGATCTTGATCACACAAAGTGAACTGCTATGATCACACTAACATATCATTGCATAAATGCATGTGTTTCAATTTGATTTCATTAAACATGATCATTATTTGGCATTAACTCAAAGAATATATGACCTCATCTAATCTCGAGATAGATCTTGGAAGCATCAAACTCTTGCTATCAACTCTCCCTCTCGAGTTTTCATGACTGAAAATTTTCTCTCTGCCCCTTTATTTAATTTTTTTCTGAAGCAAATTCTAGATGCAACGTTGGGGACGAGACTCAACTCAAATGCATAAATGCATTTGTGGCTCCCCGCTTGAAGCTCAAGAAACACTATATGCCTCTTCCTACGTATCGAACCTTATTAAAAGGTCATCTCCGCTAATTGGATAAGACTTAACCAAGAATCAAAAGGTCTTACTTCGGTTGTAACGTTAGGCTTAGGTAGAAGGCTATCAAAGGAGGATCAGGTTGCTAGAGAAGAAATGGCTATAATTTTTACTCGACTGATGGGAGGACCATCCTCAGCTCAATTGCATACTATAAAAGGATTCTTGAATTTGGGTTTGATGATACTTTAGCTTATCCAGCTCAGAATAGCAATCAAGTTAAAGTGATTGCCATAGAAACTCATCAAGAGGTTACTACTTTGAGCTCTACTTTTGCTTTCTTTTTCGTTCTCTTTTCGTTGCTTTTTCTCTTATCTTTTTTTTTTTATCTTTTTCTTTTTCTTTGTATTGCTTTCATCTCCTATCTTTTTTTTTTTTTTTTTTTTTTACTTTTTCATCTTTCTTTTTTAATCTTTTTTTCGCGAGCTCATGTCTTTCGTGCATGACTAAACCCTCTTCCCAAAATGTAAACTCATCCTTACTTGGGCAATTTTTGATAATTCAAAGAATTGTTAATGATGTACATCCATCCCTTCTTGAGCGGCCATTCTTCTAAGGGGAGGCAAAAATCATTTTAGGCGATGGGTAGTTTTAACATGTGTAACAATAAAATTGGCACGCATTTAGCATACCTCCATAAAGGCTCAACGGGCTAGCAAGCGATTGCGAGATAAAGGTAGAAAATAGTCATTTAGAGAACTATACAAAGAAAGGTTGCCTAAATGATTTTTTAGGTTCTGTCTTATCCAGGGATCGCTTTGACGGGTAATTAGAAAGGTTCTAGTGCTCTTAGTGAGTTTTCATCCAATCCCCTAATTGCAACTAGTTTTTTTCATTTTCAGCTCTCAGACTTTTTCTCTCTTTAGGAGTTATATCAGATGCTATCAAGATTTTCTTTGGGTTTTCCAAAGTTTCGAGATTAAATGTAATCGTATTAATTGAATTAATATCAAAAAATAAATGCATCGTGATCATGAGAAATGAAATCATTAGAGACACCATGCAAATACGCAAGATTGTTCACTTATTGAAATTAAGCAATACTACAAATATTGTCATAGAAAGTGTTCTTGGAATAAAAAGCAACTAAAAACATATTCTTCTCCTTCGATCACATTCATGGTGGGGGAATTGCGTTATAGCCTGCCCTCTTCTTCTTGTCTCTTTTCTCAGGGTCAGTGATTTCCTTAGAATCAATAAGATCCTGAACTTTGTTCCTCAGAGTCCTACAGTAATCTGTTAGATGCCCTGTGTGCTGATGGTAAGCGCAGTATTGATCCTCTCTATGCTTCGGCTTTCCTTGATTCATGGCTGGCCTGGGTGGCAATGGTCTCAGCTTGCCTTATTTTGTCAATTTCTCCAACACCCAAGACAGAGAGCGACCCAAATTGGAGTAGTACCTCTGAACATGTCCAACCTTAGTGGCTGAAACCTCAGCCGTCTTACCACTTCTATTATTACTGCTTCCTGCACCTCCTGGTTTGTACCCTGATTGGTTGCCATAGCCTTTCCCAACAAAGTTGTTTTGGCTTGCTTTCTTCGCTAAGTAAGCCCCCTCAGCTTCTACAGCAATGTCCTTAAGCGACTCCCAGTCTCTGAGCCCCTTAAAACTGAGCAAGTCCCTCAAGTAAGGGCAAGAGTTCCTGATAAACAGCCTAATTTGGATAGCAGTGTCAAGCTTTCTCTTTATCTCCATGCCCCTATTTCTCCATCTTGTAAGGTATTTATGGAACGACTCATCATTCTTCTACTGTAAAAGCTCGAGCTCCTTTAAGGTGACCTCCATCCTAGTACTGCAATCATACTGCTTCATGAGCTCCTCAGTTAAAAGGTCCCAATCCTCTTTAGACCTCCTGTCTAACCCATGGTACCAGTCCACAGCCGGACCCACCATACTAAGGCATAAATATTCCACCTTCTGTTTCTTGGTCAACCCTGTGCCTTTCATCACCAGGGTATACTACTTGATATGTGCGGATGGATCCGAAGTACCATTAAATTTCTGCAGTTCAGGCATTTTGAACCTTTGGGGCAATAGCTCTTCGTCCCCTAAATCTCTGTTTTCAGGGTTGATCCCCTTTCCGGCTGATAGCATGAGGGTGATTGCTTCAATTTGTTGCCTCAACCCTCTCATTACCTCATCTTCTGCCCTAGGTGCTCTGGCCCCCACAAATTGAGGTGCTATTGCCTCTTCATCTTCCTCCTCCATCATAAAATCATCATTGGGATTGGGGATTATTGCCCTTCTTGGCTTAGCAGGCACAGCAGCTATATGTTTATTAACAGATTGGTGAGCAGCATTAACTACAACAGGGGCTTCTCTGCCAGCAGGTGGTTCAACTTACCCCCTAGCATGAACCATCGGGGGTTGTGGAGCAACGGGTGGATATGGAGCAGCTGGTGGTTGTGGAGCAGGAGGATGAGCAATCCTATCAACCATAACTTCCATCATTTCCAACATTTTTTGCTCAAAATCCTCTAGCCTCCTAGCAAGGTCTTGAGTTGTTAAGGCTTAGGTCTCTTCTGCCATTTGTGATTCTATGGATGACTCTTTGGTTGTTGAGGGTGACTCAGAATTCTAATTAGATACTAATTTTGTCAATCCATGAGGCAGATCTATCCTCACCAGCCAACCGTCAGAACCTCTAGTCCACTTTAATGAATCTATGATGGCTGAAAAGATTTGAACTGTTAGGATGATGCATGAATGATATATACAATGTATGATCGTGTTGATGCAGCATGGACAACCACATGCAAGCAGATAGATCCTTCCAACCTTATCACTCCACACACGAGGTAGTGAATTCTCTTTCCTAGGTGGGCTTGACCCATGGGTCAACAGGGAACCCATTAGACACGTATGGTGCACGGTGAAAAGCCGGCAGCATAACATCTCTTGCCTATTGTACATATGTATGGGTTTTGGCCTTTATGTATTCAAATATTTCAATCATATTAAGATGGGCTCACCGAGATATGAAAGCCTTTGATAAAAGATCATTTAATTTAGCTGATTTTGTTCAATATATAATGGCCCACATAGCAAGCATTGTATTAAGGAGCATATCACCTATGGGAAGTATCTATTGCCATTACATGAGCTTTGATTAAGGGTGATGATACTTTAGGGCTACCCAAGCATAGTTCCTGCCAACGGGTCTAGCTCATCATGAGCATAACGACCGATTGGGTCTCCATTTGATATACCATAAGGTACGAGGCTTGGGCTGGTGATTATCCCTAACACTTCCCCACATTGAGTGAACGTAGGGTCGTGCTTTGGGAATGCACCGGGGTTAAAAATAGGGACCAAACTATCATAATTCTAAGGCTATAATGAAATGATATGCAATTTTCGAAAAGGGATAAAATTTTTAAATTAAAACTCAATTATAAATTTTAACCAAGGTACTTTCGAATCGAAGTCTCTTATGTCCCTAGTGGAGTCGCCACTGTGACTTACGCCGAACCCCGTGGAGGCCCCTACCGCCCGCCTTTAGGGCTTTCGGGATGAGGTTCATAAAACTTGTAAGAAATTACAAGTGCGTCTATTTTGGACAACAAGGAGGTTTCTTGGAATTGCCACCCAATAGAACATTGGGAAAGTTCGTCTAGCCTCAGTGAGCCTAAGAGAGCGCAGCTATGTCCATCATAGGCAAGTCGGAGGTGTCTTGGAGGCCCTACCCTAACATTAGGATGGTCCTCTCGGCCTCGCGCTTAGACAAACCAGAGGTGTCTTGGAGGCACCACCCTAATAGAACATTAAGATGGTCCTCTCGCCTTGTGGCGCCTAGGACCGTGCAAGTTTGAGCCTTTTGTGACACAAAAGGTGTCTTGGAGGCTCCATCCCAATATGACATTGAGATTGCCCTCTCGCCTCGTTTGAGCCTAAAGACCAGAGATGGTTTGGGACTTCTCATTTATTCATACCTTGATCAAGTTAAAATTGAGTTTTGAATTTAAGTTTTCATCCCTTTTCTCATACGTTTTGATGCAATAATTAGAGCGCAAGTTGGTCATCCAAGGAAAGCGGTAAATGAAATCATAATTAAAATAAAATACATAAAAATAAATTACAACAAAACTAGGGGCGGAATACAACCCCCATTGTAAATAAAATATAAATCATACATAAAACGGGTTATTTATCAAGAGTGAGGACATTGGTCCTCGCATGCATAATTAAAAAAAATAATTTTGAAGTGATAATTTATTTGGATGAAAAAACTAGGACATTGGTCCCATTTTGTTACAAAAAATCCTAATTTATTAATATAAAACTTTGTGCGACTTTTTAATTAACGTGCATGAAAATAAATAAACTTATTATAAATTACATATTAAATAATAAAAGCAAATAAAATTAAAAATAAAAAAAAATATAAACTCCACCAAAATGGTGTCTTCAAACCTCCATGGGCTCACACTTGCAATTGAAAAACTCACACATAAAAAATAATTATTGAAATAAAAGCACAAATGAAAGTGATGTTAGTAATATAAAATAAATTAAACATGTAACATGTAAAAAATGAATAAAAATAAATAAAATACATCATGCATGACAAATTAGTTAGATAGCATAATAAAAAATATAACTTAACACATGAACAATTAAACATGCATAAATAATAAAAATAACAACAATAATAAAATTCAACATGCAAGAAACATGAAAATAACAACAATAATAAAATTTAACATGCATGAAACATGAAAATAATAATGATGATGACAACAATAATAAATTATGATAATAAACAAAACTAATAAAAATAATAATAATGATAGTAGTATTGATAAATAATAATAATAATAATGATAACACTAATCACAATAATAATAACAAATAATAATAATAATAATAATAATAATAATAATAATAATAATAATAATAATAATAATAGTAACAATAATAATAATAATAATAGCATCAAAGAAGATGAACAATCAAATTAAATATGCAAGTAATGATAATAATAAAACAAGCCAATCATGCTAGCACATGTTTAAATGATAATAATAATAATAATAATAATAATAATAATAATAATAATAATAATAATATATGAACAAAAAATATTGACAATAATATGAATATGAACAATTAAATAAGAAATAATAATATTAATAATATGAACAATTAAATAAAAGATTAAGAATAAGAAATAATAATATGAACAATTAAATAGGAAATAAGAAATAATGATATGAACAATTAAATAAACATGCAAGAAATAAAAAGTAAAATAAATAATAGATCTAAAAGAATTTACACGCTAGCTAACTAATTGTAAATAAAAATAAATTAAAAATTAAATTAAAAGTTGAGCCAAGAATGCTTACCCTCAAATTTGATGTGATGAATGAAGTTGAATGATAATTCCTTGCTTTGATTTAGAAAAATAAAATATAATGAAATTTTATCCCAAGAACAAATAATTAATTTATTTGTCTTAAGAAAAAATTATGAAAAGGAAATAAGAAAATTCAGAAGAACAAATAATTGATTTATTTGTCTTAACAATTAACTTAAAAAATCAGATTAGAATACTTAGAGAATTTTTCTTGAAGAAGAAAAAAAATATAAGAAGCAGAAGAAGACGAAGAAGAGAAAGTATATTTTTCTTAAGAAAAATCCCCCCAATTCCTCTCCAAAAAAAACCATTTTATACATAAAAAAAACCAAAGAAAATTAGATTTTTATTAAATTGAATTAAATCAATTTATTTCCAATAATCACAAAAAAACTCATGAATTTGAAGGGTTGGAAAATAAAAGGTTTTAGGATTAAATTCTATGAAAAAAAGTGAAGAAAAATCAATTTTTAGGGCCAAAAAACGGAAAAAATAAAAAACGGGCGAAATAGGGCGTTAGGGGGCGAGTGACGCCCGTCGGCATGCCCAACAGGCGTCGCCCAGCGCGCGGGCGAGCGCGCTGGGGCGCTGCCGCACCCTAAGATTCGCCGATTTTTTTTTTTAAATTTTCTAAAAAACTATAGTTTCAAAACATACCTTTTTTGTCCCAAAATAATTTTTAAAACACTTAAAATAGTTTTTTAAAATACATTTTTATTTATTTCTAATAAATCAATTTGACAAGAAAATCATCACTTTCAACTTTCATTTTTGCCTATAAATCGGCACACTTAATTTTGTCATTGGGTAATCCTGATCTAGGCTGCCTCGGGACCCGGTGTCTATAGTTGTCTCTCATCAGAGCGACGGGCCATCGAGAGTTACTTCCTCCACCCATCGGTCAAGCTAGGGACGCCCGTCGCTCGTGAGCCATGGGCCATCCCTGGGCCTTTCCTTCTCCTTTTCCTCCCTTTCTTTCACCACTTATTTCCTTACTATTTTTGTAATAATTTTTCATGGTTTCTTTTACATAATTTATTTTTAGTCTATTATTTTTATGTTAATTGTGGAACTAACATGATTCTTATTTTGGTGAGTTTCATTGATTTATTTGACGGGTTTGCGTTGTATTAAATGGAGGACACCGTAATGATCTGAGAATTTTCACTCGAGTTCATTCTTTTACCCTTACCTCTTTTTTATCTTGAGTATTATTATTGTAAATATTATTTCATTCCGCTAATACATTGAAATGGTTAAATATTTATAGTAATTGAATTAGGATTTTTATTGATAAATTGAGGACCAATGTCCTGATTTCCAGCAAATAAAATTAACGCTTAAATTGCTTTTGTAAATGTGCATGCGAGAACCAATGTCCTTATTTTTAACGAATATCCTGATTCATGTATGATCAACATGTTATTTACAACGGAAGTTGTATTCCACCCCTAGTTTTATTGTAAGTTGTTGTATTCTAATTTATTTCTTATTTTATATTTTTATTTTTGCTCTTATTTACTGCTTTCCCTATATGACCAACGTGCGCTTTAATTAACTGCATTAAATTGAATGAGAAAGGGGATGAAACGCTAAATTCAAAACTCAATTGTAACTTTAACAAGTTATTAATAAATGGGAAGTCCCGAACCACCTCTGGTCTTAGGCTTAACGAGGTTAGAGGACCATCTCAATGTTCTATTGGGGTGGGGTCTCCAAAATATCTCTTGTTGCCCAAAATAGGCCCAATTTGCATTGTAACAACCCGAAATATACACTAGAAGGATTTGAGCATATTGAAGATTAGTGGTGAGTAAAGTTATCCAATTTGAAGTGTTTAGTATGCTAACTGGATAATTTAAGAATTAATGTAAAAGTTTCGGCAAGTGCGGCCAATAGTAAATTGTGAAGTGTGGAGTTAGGACTTGATTGAAAGAATAGAGATTAATTTAGTGGGCCAATGTGAAGGATGAGTTCGTTATAAGTGTCATTGGATGAGGATATAAGAGTTGAGGGATTGGAAAGAGAATTTGACACAAATATCTAAGTTGGACCTATAGGAAGGTGACATGTGGCAAGTAGTAGGAAGGGGTATAAAAGAAGAGAGAGAAGAGAGAGAGGGCATAAAATCTGCTCTCCCCGCTCTTATTCTCCCGCTCTTCCCCTTTTCCTCTTCTTCTTCTTTCCCTTCTTGCTTCAATGCTAATTGCTCTCTCTAAGATTAAGGCCCAAGATTTAGATGATCAAGTTTGTCAGTTCAAGAGATTTAAGTGAAGAATTGTTAAGGAAATGTAAGTTTAAGTTTTGATTTCTCTTATTCTTTTAATTACTTTAAACCTCAGATTTATGTTTTGTAATTGTGTGTGTGTTTAATGAGGATTTTGGATGAGAAAGACCTTGGATGAGTTTGGGAGCAAGAAAGATCAGATTAGGAGCAAAGGAGTTGAGGTTTGGGAAAAATTTATGATTTTGGGTGTGTAATTTGATTCCTTACATTTGCTTTGATTTTCTTGGAATCATGTGTTTAATGATGTTTATGTTAGTCTAAGTGTTATGGATTTTGATTATTTTGAGTTGGAATGCTTGATTGTGTTAATGGCATATTTTAATTGTGATAATTGGTTTGAATATGGGCTTTATGTGGTATAAATTGTATTGAATGTTGTAATTGAGTTATGTGGAAGTTTAGGGTTAATTTCCTTTGATTTTCTGGGTTTGGGATGATCTACATGGCGGTATGGAAAGGGCATACCACCGTATGATCGTATTCTGTTCTTTAGTTTCTTTATCCATGATTTTACACAGCAGTAAGGACCTTTCATACCGCCTTGTAAAGTCATTCTGCTCTGAATGATTTTTGCGTTGTCCATTTTACACGGGGGTAAGGTTCTCCATACCACTGTGTAAATGCATTATGTTTGAAGTTTTTCTACTCGGCGTGACTTGGTTGTCACGAGTAGTGACATAGAGCACAAGTCGTGCTCCATAGAGCACAAGTCGTGCAATAGAGCAAGAGTCATGCTCCATATAGCACGAGTCCTGCTCTATAGAGCATGAGTCGTGCTATGGAGAATGAGTCGTGCAGAGAAGCACGAGTCGTGACACTGAGCATGACTCGTGGCAGTCTCCTCTCCCTCTTGTGCCTGCTTTGTTCCTCTATGATTCGCCTTCACGAGTCGTGTCTCTAAGCACGACTCGTGCTCGGTTCCTTATCCGCAGGGCAAGTTTGGCTACTGTCGCGAGCGGGACCTTTGGTCGCGATCGCAATAGTCCCCTCTCTATTTCAAAATGTTTTTGAAAGATCTTCTTCTTTGCATGATTTCTCACTTATGCTATGCATATATGATTTAAAATGTGAATTATTCAATGTGTTTCCATGTATAGTAATTATTGAAATATGAGAATTTGATCTACTATTATTGTGTTATAAATGTATATGTATAATGAAATGTAAGCTTATATGTTAAGTTTAAATGAATGCATGATGATTAATAATATGATTATGTTTAATATCTTCTTATGAATACTTCAATCTATGAAACCACACGTGATTAGTTTTGGATATGATAAATGTAATTGTACATATGATATGCAAATATATGAATGCATGTGATCATAAAAGAATGTTACAAGTATTTAATGGAAGTATTTAATGAAATGTATATGTATAAGTGAAACGTGACGGATTCAATAATGATATGGAAAATTTAGCCTGCGTGAGTCGGTCGTGAATAGATAGGCATGCCTATAGAGTTCTGATGCTACAGCCCTTTGTTATGTTCTGGACCCTGATCAGGTCCCCATTTGGATCCTCGCGATCCCCAATGTGTATGGATCTTATTTAAGATCCCCAATGTGAAAATGTTTTGAATGAGAAAAATACGATGTTGCTTTTCGATTGTACCCACAGGTACCCCTAATGTGTTCTGTTACTCATTTATCCATCCCTTTGACTTAGTAGACAATTAAAAGAATAAAAGAATGTGAATAAATCGATAAGTTTTGTGATGATGTGCAAAAAAAAGTTATGCGAATAAGCTTTAAAAGTGTTTGTTAAGATATTGAGCTTGTGCTATATGCACTTAAATGTTCTGGATCCTTTATGGACAACTATACGAAAATGTGTGGTATCTTCGAGTGCTGATGTGTTTTGTATAATAAGCCAATGTCCATAAATGAAAAGAGATATAACAAATAATGTTGTTCTGATAAGTGTGTATGAATGAATACTGTTTGCATAAGAATTCGTATGTGAGAAATGCCTATTATTAATCTATTCGTAAGTTATGAGTATGATTGTCTATATAAAGTTTGTGTAAGAATTTTTGAAATGATTGATATGCATATTTGCTATAGTTAAGTACTCAGTAAATGAACTCTATGAATATATCTATTTATATGTTTAAATTGAGAATACAGGTATGTATTGTGTTATCTACCGTCTGGACCTTAGCCTAGATAATTACTGTAAGTAATTTGGTAAGGAATTCATGTGCCTTGTTGACTTTAATGAATACGGTAAATTATATATTGATTGGTAAGTAAGGTATAATAAAGTGTTAAGCATGATATAGATAACTGAATTTATGAAATGAGTTATGATTGAACCTGGAATAAGTGTATAAGATTTTCTATAGAACTACATGGTTTTGATTCCCCAACCATAGGGATACGTAGGAAGCTTGGAACAACTATTTCAAGCCTGAACCAAATTTGAGAATCAAAATGTTTTGTTTAGTTTTGAATACATAATGGTTTGAACAAATGAAAGATTTTGACTTAAGTAGTAATACTATTATCTGCATGATTTTGGAACTACTAGTAAGTATGGGAATTGGTACGGCTTAATATTTTTGACTAGCAAAATGTATTTTTGGTAACCTATGAGGTATAACTATTAATATGGTTAATTAAATGAATTAGGTAAACAATTAGTAAGTATAATATTATTGTGATTTAAAAAGGTAATAAAGTTATTTCTGGTTATGGTATATAAACGAGTGTGTTTACGAAATTGTATAGGTTTTTATATAAGAATAAGAATATGAATTTATGATAGCTTTAACCGGTGTACTTTATGTTTATGTATATATATATATATATATATTGATTTGCATGTGTTTGCCTCGGCAACCACGGTGAGTGGCTGCCCATTATTTGTTTCACTAGACTAAGCGTTATCGTTTAGCACGGTTGTTTGTCCGTGCAGGTTAGGAGATCAAAGTAGCGCAGCAGTCCGCTGAGTTTTGGCCAACAAGTCGCTAGATTTTCATAGGAAGTGTTTTTGATTTTGGTATGTAATTAAATTTCACTTATTTAGCATTTGTACTGAGATGTAAAAATCTTTAGTGCGAATGATGGTGTGTGTGAGATAAGTTTAGGATGTGTATGTGGTTGAGGTTCTAGATGTTAGAAATTTTATTATTCCGTCTTTTGTCTTGCTAAGTAAGTGTCTCGTCCGGTGGCACCCTTCGCTCACCGTAGCTCTCTGTCCTTCATTATGCTACGTGTGGGAGTTGGGGGTGTTACATGCATTGTCTTTGGCTCCACGAGATTAGATGATCTTTCCAGTATTTTATTGGAAAGAGATGTCCAAAATATCTCTGACTTGCCCAAAATAGACGTATATGCATTGTCTTAGACTTCACGAGATTAGACGATCCTCCCAATATTTTATTAGAAGGAGGTGTCCAAAATATCTCTAATTGCCCAAAATAGACACACAAGCGCTGTCTTAGGGTCAGTGAGGCTAGATGACCCTTCCCAATGTTCTATTGGGTGGCGGCTCCAAAACACCTCCTTGTTGCCCAAAATAGACGCCCTTGTAAATCTCTTACAAGTTTTCACGAACCTGTCTCGAAAGTCCTAAAAGCGGGCTTTCGGGTCGCCCCGGGGTTCAGCACGCATCACAATGGAAAATGCATGCTTTCGGATTTTTACATAACCCTATGCCTTATTTTTGCCTAAGGAGATCCCAATTCAACTCAGCAGCTTTTATTTATTTTATTTTTATATATTTTCTTTTTCTTTTTTTTTCTTTCTCTTTTTTTTTCATTTTTCATTCATTTTTTTAAGCTATTGACAATAGGCTCGATCGACCTAGGCATCTGGCCGGCTAGAAAGTACTCAAGGGATAACCATTAGATCATATGGACTTAATAAAGAATGCTATTTTTTCTTCTTCTTACAAAAGAACTGAAAAATAATGCAACATGAATTCTTCATTGCAGAATCATGTATATGTCCATATGATTTCATCACTCATGATCATCATTTGACCAAATTCAACTAAATACAAGACTACACTTAATCTCGGGATAAATCCTGTAAGCTTCCCACTCCTGTTACCAATCGGCCCTCTCGAGTTTTCACGATCAATAATTTTCTCTAAACCCTTAATTTTTGCCCAGGGTGCCTTTTCAGTTTTCACCCTGGCAGGATGTCCAATTTTAGCAAGGCCGTCTTTTTTTAATTTTTGACCCGCGAGGCACTTGTTCTCTTCTTTTGATTTTGAGTTCTTAGCCATGGAACCTTTTCAATCTATCGACATTGACCGGTTCCTTGAATTTGTTTCCATCGCTGTCTGTCAAGATAGCTGCCCCTTTCGAAATTAACTTCTTTAGCACGAATGGACCCTCCCAGGTTGGTCTAAATTTTTCTCGGATATCTGGAACTCCCGGCCTCATCATCTTGAAGACCAGATCCCCTTCTTTCAAAGGTGTAGACACCGGGTCCCGAGTAGCCTAGATCAGGATTATCAATTGATGAAATTAAGTAAGCCGATTTATAGGCAAAAATGAAAGTTGGAAGTGATTATTGGAATTAAATTGATTTAATTCAATTTAATAAAAATCTGATTTTTTTTTGGGTTTTTTTTATGTATAAAATGAATTTTAGAGAGGAAATTTGGGGGGATTTTCTCTAGAAAAAATATTTTCTTCTTCATCTTTCTTTCAAAAACAAATTCTCTCAATTTTTAAAGGATTTTCCTAAGATAATTCTCAAGGCAAAAAGAACAATTTTTGTTCTTGGGAATTTTCTTCCTTTTGATTTTAACAATTTTTTTACCTTAAGACAAATAAATTAATTATTTGTTCTTAAGTTAAAATTTCTTTTTAATATTTTATTTTTCTAATATTATTCCTACAAATCAAGACAAGGAATTGGATCATTTACCTTCATTTCATCAAGCTAAAATCTGAGGGTAAGCATTCTTGGCTTGATTTTTAATTCAACTTTTATTTACAACTAAATAATTATCATGTAAATTCTTTTAGATCTATTATTTTTTCCTTCTTATTTCTTGTGTTCTTATTTAATTGTTCATATTATTATTATTATTATTATTATTATTATTATTATTATTATTATTATTATTATTATTATTATTATTATTATTATTATTATTATCCTTTTGCTCTTTATTTGATTATTCATCTTTTGTTTCTATTTTATGATTATGATTATCATTATTGTTGTTCATATCTTATTATTGTTATTTTTATTGGTATTATTATTCATCATGTTTTAATATGTTATATTTATTTTATTTCATTTTATTTTTGCATATTTAATTTGATTGTTCATCTTCTTTGATGTTATTATTATTATTATTGATGTTATTATTATTATTATTATTGTTATCATCATTAGTATTGTTATTATTATTGTGATTAGTGTTATTATTAGTTGTTATTTACCATTATTACTACCATTATAACCATTTTTATTAGTTTTGTTTATTATAATTTATTATTGTTATCAACATCAACATCAACATCATTATTATTATTATTATTATTTATGTTTTTATGCATGTTAAATTTTATTGTTTTTATTTATGCATGTTAAATTGTTAATATGTTAAGTTGTTTATTTTATCACGCCATTTAATTGATTTGTCATACATTATGCATGTTGTTTTATTTATTTTAATTCATTTTTTACATGTTACATGTTTAACTCATTTTCATTACTAACATCATCTTTCATTTGTTGTTTTATTTTAATAATTATTTTTTATGTGTGAGTCTTTTCAATGCCAAGTGAGAACCCATGGAAGTTTGAAGACACCATTTTTGTGGGATGTATTTTTTTTAGCATTTTTTAGTATTATTTTGCTTTTATTATTTAATATGTAATTTGTAATAAGTTTGTTTATTTTCATGCACGTTAATTAAAAAGTTGCATAAAGTTTTATATAATTAAACTTGGATTTTTTTTCTAATAAAAGGGAGACCAATGTCCTAGCTTTTTCATCCAAAATAAATTGTCACTTTAAAATTGTTTTCTTTAATTATGCATGAGAGGACCAATGTCCTCATCTTTAATAAATAGCCCGATTTATGTATGAATTGTATTTTATTTACAAATGGGGGTTGTATTCCACCCCTAGTTTTGTTGTAATTTATGTCATGTGCTTTATTTTAATTTCGTACTTTATTTACCGCTTTCTTTATGTGATTGACATGCACTCTAATTAAATTGCATTAAAATTGAATGAGAAATGGGATGAAACGCTAAATTCAAAACTTAATTATAAACTTAATGAAGGTATGAATAAATGAAAAGTTCCGAACCATCTCTGGTCTTTGGGCTCAATGAAGCGAGAGGATCATTTCAATGGTCCATTGGAATGGGACTTCCAAGACACCTCTTGTGTCCCGTAAAAAGGCTTTAACTTGCATAGTCCTAGGCTCCACGAGGCGAGAGGGCCATCTTAATGTTCTATTAGGATGGGGCCTCCAAGACCCCTCTGGCTTGCCCAAAATGGACATAGCAGCACCGTCTTAGGCTCACTGAGGCTAGATGAACTTTCCCAATGTTCTATTGGGTGGCGACTCCAAGAAACCTCCTTGTTGCCCAAAATGGACGCACTTGTAATTTCTTACAAGTTTTATGAACCTCTCTCGATCGCCCTAAAGGCGGGCATTCGGGATGCCCCGGGGGTCGGCGCGCATCACAGTGGCGACTCCACTGGGGATATCTTACTCGAGACTTCCCTTCGAAAGTACCTTGGCTAAAATTTACAATTGAGTTTTAATTCAAAAATTTCATCCCTTTTTGAAATTGCATTGCATATCATTAGAGCCTTAGATTATGCTAGTTTGGTCCCTATCTTAACCCCGGTGCATTGCCAAAGCACGACCCTACATTCACTCAATATGGGGAAGTGTTAGGGATAATCACCAGCCCAAGCCTCGTACCTTAACGGTATATTAAATGGAGACCCAATCGGTCGTTATGCTCATGATGAGCTAGACTTGTTGGCAGGGACCATGCTTGGGTAGCCCTAAAGTAACATTACCTTAGCCAAATCTCATGTAATGAAAGTCGACACTTCCCCTAGGTGGTATGAACCTTAATGCTATGCTTGCTGTATGGATCGTTATGTGTTGGGCGGACCCATATATTTTGATTGATCATCTAATCAAAGGCTTTCATGGCCCGATAGGCCCATGTCAATTTATTCGGACTGCCTAAATACGTAATGATCATAATCCATGCGCCTGTGCATTAGTTAGGAGCGGTTATGTTGTCAGTTTCCCACCGTGCACCATACGCGCCCATTGGGTCCCCTGTTGACCGATAAGCCAATCCCACCTAGGAAAGAGACTATGACCTCATGTGCGGGAGTGATAAGGTTGTAGGGATCTATCTGCTTGCATGTGGTTGTGGATGCTGCATAGCATGCTCATGCATCGCGTGTCATTCATGCGTGTTAATAAAAAATATACGCATTTCATTTTTGTGTGTGTATATCCTTTTGTCTGCATATTATCTTTCACATGTACATATCATCCTATGTACAATTTTTTCCACGCATCGCGTTGTATTATTGTAAGCTATTGATCTATCAGTCATCGAGGACCATCTGCACAGCACGATTATACATTATGTGCCATTCATGCATCATTCTAACCCCTTAGTTTTTTCAGCCACTATAAACCATTTACCTGGGAGGTTTTGGGGTCGCCGTAGTTGCTCGAGGAGCAAATGGAGTTCAAATTGGTTGGCAGAGATCTAGTATCTTTATCAGAATATCCATAGGCATTAGAAATAGCTGATCCTTCACAACAAACTGAAGAGGTTCGTGCCCTAATTGCCCAAGAGATAGATGAGAGATTTGAAGATCTAGAAAAGAAGTTGTTGGCCGTGATTAAGGAGAGGATGGATGCCATGGCACTTGTTCTTCAAGCCCAATTCATAACGACTGCTATTAGCCAAGTTAACTCGACCCGACTCAGAAGGCTCGTGCAACGACGGCTGTAATGTTCCCGTCCACTCCCGAGCCTAGGAGCAAGGCACCACTTAACTCACCAATCAAGCTATTGGGAAGACCAAAGGGACTAGAGCCTTTACAGTCAATGGGCCTCCTCAGTTCCTCGAACACCGAAAGAAAGCTAACTGATCTTGAAGAAGAGATTGTGAAGTCCAAGCTTGCAACTACCAGGGCACCTCTCAATAAGACTATTGCTGGCCCCGTAAGTCCAGGAGTTGGTTACTACGATAATAGCAGTGGTACCCAAAGGGCAAGGAAAGTGTCAGCAATTAAAGCGGATCAGAGGCACTACTCTAATTTGGGCAGATCCTTGTATTGGGTACTCAACAGATTGATAAAGGAAGGTAAGCTACAGCCACTGCCTGCTAAGCCCGCTAGAAATTAGGGACAACCCAATCACAAGGCCGATCAGTATTGTGCCTTCCACCAGCTAACTGAGCATGTGACGGACAATTGTGTGAGGCTAAGACATGAGATTCAAGATCTGATCAAATATAAGCAGATCACGGATCCAGAAAGTCAAAGGGGTAAACATGGGAGCTCAAGTCTCATGGGTAGCAACGGGAAAGATTTCAGGGCCATAAGGGCTTCAACCTTTGGAATGGCTCAAAGCTGCTATGCCATACTGGAAAAGCCTTTGTCTAAGCACCTCATTCATTTTGTTAACAAGGGGAAAATACAGCCAATGCTGGACAAACCTGCTAGAAGCCAGGGACGACCCAATCATCGAGCGGATCAATATTGTGCCTACCATCAGCACACTGGGCATGAGACTAATGGGTGCCGAACTCTGAGAAGACAAGTTCTATACTTAATTGATGAGGAGATGAGAGGTGAGGAAGATGGTTCACGAGGATGATAATAGACCGTTGACTACATCATCCGTGTTGGCAAGAAAGGAAGAAGATAGCTATTTGGATGCTCCTTTTTATTTTTGAACTATTTGATAATGACATTGTTAATCTAGTTATTTTTAAATGAAATGAATGGTTTCACTTATCTGTGTGATATTTTCTTGTGATTTCACCATGCATGATATGGGGGCAAAAGAAAGTAATCCTAGGGGCAAACTTTGTTCAAATCCCGTTGATATACACATACCCATACTTTGCCATTCTTCTTGACTTTCGAAAAGGACCAAAAGGATTTTATTGACTTACAATGGATACGGATTGCTCGAGCTTGGGAATAGACATCATAGGGGAGGTGTGCCCTATGGCCTCCAGTAGACAAGTTCATCGAAAGGAATCCGATTTGTCGATATGGTCTTCCTCACCACGTTATGTCCAAGGACGGAAGAATAGTTTATGGCTAAGGCTAGGGAGTTGCTCCAGAGGTATGGCATTAAGGACCACAAGTCCTCTCTGTATTGCCCTCAAACTAATGGGGCATGAGAGGTTGCTAACAAGAATATCTTGGTCAAGATGGTTCGAAATTACAAGGATTGGGCAGAGAAATGGCCTTTTGCACTTCAGGGCTAGGGAACCACCGACGAGACCTCTACAGGAGTCACCTTTTTATTCCTCAATACATGGGTCGAAAATAGTACGGCTGATCAAAGTAGAGCTCAAATCTTTAAGGATAGTCGTGAAAGCCCAGATTCTGGAAGCTGACTGGGCACAACAACGGTTGCAGCAGTTAAACACATCAAACAAGGACATATCGTGGGATAACTATCACAATCAGATCTATCAGAAAACACTCTGTTCGATCATTCGAGAAGGAAGTTAGAAAGCACCTAATGAAAGAGGAAGATTTAATCTTTAAGCAAATGAGTCCAAATATTTCAGACGGATGAGGCAAATTCACACCAATATAGGAAGGCCCATTTGTTCTTGAGAAAGTTATTATCCAAGGGAGCATCATTTTCGACAAACAGTGATGGAATCAAATATAAAAAACTAGTCAGCATCGAAAGATGCAAAAGGTTCCATGGCTAAAGACTAAAAATCGAAAGAAAAGAATAAAGCCCCGCGGGTTGAAAACCGAAAAAAGGCGGCCTTGCTAAAATTGGGTGCCTCGTCAGGATGAAAACCGAAAAAAGGCATCCTAGGCAAAAATTAGAGGCTTGAGAGAAAATGTCCAATCAAGAAAACCCGAGAGGGCTGATTGGAAATAGGAGTTTTGATACTTTCAAGATCCATTCTGAGATTAGATGTAGTTTTGCATTTTGAATCTATGTTAGATAATGATCATGTATAGAGAAATCATACTGAAATATACACAATTTTGCAAGAAAGATATGAAACAAAGGCAATTAGACTCATGTGTTCATTATCTTATAGTTCTTTTATAAAACGAAAAGCATCATTCATTATTGAATGCATCTAATCTAAATAACTATACTCTGCTCTTGCCGGCCGGGCGCTTAATTTGATGGGTCCTATTACAACTGCTGGACTGGGCACCCGTATCTTGCATGCACTAGTAGAAGTAATGGGGGCAACCTTCGATTAGTTGTATAATAGCCTTCACAGGTGGTTGGGCCGAGAGGCCATGGTACTTGGAGGTGAAAGTCGATGATAAGATGACATCTGGAAAAGGATGGGAGGGGCCTCACAGCATCTTGAATTCCATCTGAACTATTCTCTAATTGTTTTTCGTCAGAGAATGTCTAAGCAAATTGTGCTAGTCATCCTTAAGGGAGGTTATGATAGTAGCCTTCACTTCTCTTGTCGCCGCATCGAAAGAAAAAAAAAGGCCGTTAGAGTTAAAAATCGTGACTAGCTCTCTAAGAAAAAGTTAGGCCAAAGGAGGGTTAAAACCTGGAAACAGGCAGTTTGCCCTACAAAAAAAATAAAATAAATAAAAGTTGCTGGATTGGGTTGGGTCAATTCCAGGCAAAAATTAGGCAAAGGGTTATGTGAAAATTCCTAAGGGGACGCATTTCCCACAAAGAAAAGCTAGTGTGAAAATCCATAAGGGACGCACTACCTTTAAAACAATGACTTCCGATGCCTGGAGCAATAAGGCGGCCTTACTTTGGATGATTTCCCTTCAGCCAGATCAGGTATAATTCAGGGCATGAGTCAGAATCCTGGGCATATGATCATTGACTGGGGGGGCAAAGATGTGCACCTGATGGTTAAGCCAAGATGACGCTTCTAGATCCTTGGAGGCATGATCGAACAGCCAAGTCATATCCTCAACGGACCCTTAAGCACCTAGGACATGGTCTATCCTTTTTTGCATGCATTTCATACAATTCTTTAGCAAACACCTACATATGACCTTTTGCACATGCATGCACTATCTATTTTATATATTTCTGTGCACAACTTTGCAGGAAAAGTCCAAGTAATGACCACACGTACAAAAGCTGGTCAAGGACAGCTTCAGCTCAACATTAACATTCATTCGAGCAAGACGATCAAGTCAAGATGACTGCTACTCAGATAAAATCTCCAAGACCTCTTAAGAGGCAATCTCCGAGATCTCTTAAGAGACAAATCTCTTTTACCTGCACTTTTAGTAGTCATTAGCAGACTCGGTGCGGTCCTCTGAGGAGGACATCGTTTGCACTTTTAGTAGTCTATAGCAGACTCAGTGCAGCTCAAGAGAGCAGCCTCTGCACTTTTAGTAGTCTGTAGCAGACTCGGTGCAGTCCTCCGAGGAGGACATTTCCTGCGTTTAGTAGTCTTATCAGCGACTCGATGCATCGCTATCTGCAGATGGCACCTGCACTTTTAGTATTCTGTAGCAGACTTGGTACGGTACTCTGAGGAGGACATCATTTGCACTTTTAGTAGTCTGTAGCAGACTCGGTGTAACTCAAGAGAGCAACCTCTGCACTTTTAGTAGTCTGTAGCAGACTCGATGCAATCCTCTGAGGAGGATATCTCCTGCATTTTATAGTCTTGTCAGCTACTCGACGCATCGCTATCTGCGGATGGTACCTGCACTTTTAGTAGTCTGTAGCAGACTCGGTGCGGTCCTTTGAAGAGGACATCGTTTGCACTTTTAGTAGTCTGTAGCAGACTCGATGCAGCTCAAGAGAGCAGCCTCTGCACTTTTAGTAGTCTGTAGCAGATTCGGTACGATCCTCTGAGGAGGATATCTCCTACGTTTTGTAGTCTTGTCAACGACTCGATGCATCACTATCTACAGATGGCACTTGCACTTTTAGCAGTCTGGAGCAGACTCGGTGCAGTCCTCCAAGGAGGACATTTCCTGCGTTTTGTAGTCTTGTCAGCGACTCGATGCATCGCTATCTGCGGACGGCACCTGCACTTTTAGTAGTCTGTAGCAGACTCGGTGCGATCCTCTAGGGAGGACATCGTTTGCACTTTTAGTAGTCTTGTCAGCGACTAGTTGCAGTCCTCCTTTTGCGCTTTTTCTAGTCTTGTCAGCGACTCAACGCATCGCTATCTGCGGATGGCACCTGCACTTTTAGTAGTCTGTAGCAGACTAGGTGCAGTCCTCTGAGGAGGACATTTCTCGCATTTTGTAAGTCTGTAGCAGACCCGGCGCATCACCGTCTTAGGATGGTTCTCGGCACTTGGTAGTCTTGTCAGCGACTCAGTGCAATTGAAGAGGATACTCACAGTTTAAATCACAGTACTGTTCCCGACGGAGCAGCTGGAAGGAGGCAGCCTCAGGTACGTGCTTCTTTCCCTTTCCTGAATTTTGGCTCACCTAGGCACCCACGCACTAGCCTCCCCAAAATTGGGGGCAACTGTTGACACCGGGTACCGAGTAGCCTAGATCAGGGTTACCCAATGATGAAATTAAGTATGCCTATTTATAGGCAAAAATGAAAGTTGGAAGTGACGATTTCCTTGTCGGATAGATTTATTAGAAATAAATAAAAATGTATTTTAAATGTTTTAAAAATTATTTTAAGACAAAAAGGGTATGTTTTGAAATTATATTAGCAAAAATTAAAAAAAAAAAAATTCGGCGAATGTCGAGGTGCGGCAGCGCCCCAGCGCGCGGGGTGCATCCCCCCGCGCGCTGAGCGTCGTCTACACACGCGGGCGAGCCGACGGGCATCGTTCGCCCCCTGGCACCCCTTCTTCGCCCGTTTTCGTTTTTTTTCCCTTTTTTGGCCATTTTGGCCCCAAAAATTGATTTTTATTCACTTTTTTTTGTAGAATTCAATGCTAAAACCTTTTATTTTCCAAACCCTTCAAATTCATGAGTTTTTTTTTTTGTGATTATTGGAATTAAATTGATTTAATTCAATTTCATAAATATTTGATTTTCTTTGGGTTTTTTTTTTTTATGTATAAAATGATTTTTAGAGAGGGAATTTGGGGGGATTTTCTTTAGAAAAAATATTTTCTTGTTCATCTTTCTTCCAAAAAAAAATTCTCTCAATTTCTAAAGGATTTTCCTAGGATAATTCTCAAGGCAAAAAGAACAATTTTTGTTCTTGGGAATTTTCTTCCTTTTGATTTTAACAAATTTTTTACCTTAAGACAAATAAATTAATTGTTTATTTTTACATTAAAATTTCTTTTCAATATTTTATTTTTCTAATATTATTCCTACAAATAAAGGCAAGGAATTGGATCATTTACTTTCATTTCATCAAGCTAAAATTTGAGGGTAAGCATTCTTGGCTTGATTTTTAATTCAACTTTTATTTTCAACTAAATAGTTATCATGTAAATTCTTTTAGATCTATTATTTTTTACTTCTTATTTCTTGTGTTCTTATTTAATTGTTCATATTATTATTATTATTATTATTATTATTATTATTATTATTATTATTATTATTATTATTATCCTTTTGCTCTTTATTTGATTATTCATCTTTTGTTTCTGTTTTTATGATTATCATTATCATCATTGTTGTTCATATCTTATTATTGTTATTTTTATTGGTATTATTATTCATCATGTTTTAATATGTTATATTTATTTTATTTCATTTTATTCTTGCATATTTAATTTGATTGTTCATCTTTTTTGATGTTATTATTATTATTATTATTATTATTATTATTATTAGTTGTTATTTATCATTATTACTACCATTATAACCATTTTTATTAGTTTTGTTTATTATAATTTATTATTGTTATTATCATCATTATTATTATTATTATTTATGTTTTCATGCATGTTAAATTTTATTATTTTTATTTATGCATTTTAAATTGTTAATATGTTAAGTTGTTTATTTTATCATGCCATTTAATTGATTTGTCATACATTATGTATGTTGTTTTATTTATTTTAATTCATTTTTTACATGTTACATGTTTAACTCATTTTCATTACTAACATCATCTTTCATTTGTTGTTTTATTTCAATAATTATTTTTTATGTGTGAGCCTTTTCAATGCCAAGTGGGAGCCCATGGAAGTTTGAAGACACCATTTTTGTGGGATGTATTTTTTTAGCATTTTTTAGTATTATTTTTCTTTTATTTTTCTTTTATTATTTAATATGTAATTTGTAATAAGTTTTTTTATTTTCATGCACGTTAATTAAAAAGTCGCATAAAGTTTTATATAATTAAACTTGGATTTTTTTCTAATAAAAGGGAGACCAATGTCCTAGCTTTTTCATCCAAAATAAATTGTCACTTTAAAATTATTTCCTTTAATTATGTATGAGAGGACCAATGTCCTCATCTTTAATAAATAACCCGATTTATGTATGAATTGTATTTTATTTACAAATGGGGGTTGTATTCCGCCCCTAGTTTTGTTGTAATTTATGTTCACGTGCTTTATTTTAATCTTTGTTTATGTAATTGACATGCGCTCTAATTAAATTGCATTAAAATTGAATGAGAAATGGGATGAAACGCTAAATTCAAAACTTAATTATAAACTTAATCAAGGTATGAATAAATGGGAAATTTCGAACCATCTCTGGTCTTTGGGCTCAACGAGGCGAGAGGATCATTTCAAAGTTCTATTAGAATGGGACTTCCAAGACACCTCTTGTGTCCCGTAAAAAGGTTTTAACTTGCATAGTCCTAGGCTCCACGAGGCGAGAGGGCCATCCTAATGTTTTATTAGGATGGGGCCTCCAAGACCCCTCTGGCTTGCCCAAAATGGACATAGCAGCACCATCTTAGGCTCACTGAGGCTAGATGACCTTTCCCAATGTTCTATTAGGTGGCGACTCCAAGAAACCTCCTTGTTGCCCAAAATGGACGCACTTGTAATTTCTTACAAGTTTTATGAAGATCCTTCTGGCTTGCCAAAATGGACATAGCAGCACCATTTTAGGCTCACTGAGGCTAAACGACCTTTCCCAATGTTCTATTGGGCGGCGACTCCAAGAAACCTCCTTGTTGCCTAAAATGGACGCACTTGTAATTTCTTACAAGTTTTATGAACCTCTTTCAATCGCCCTAAAAGCGTACGTTCAGGGCACCATGGGGTTCGGCGCGCGTCACAAATGAGTGCTTTCGTACCTTCTTGCCAAACGATCGAGCTAGCCTCTTCTGATAAACCTGGTTGTGATAATAAGCCCACAATCTATCCTCATCCAATAGATTTAACTGCAGTAATCGCTGCTGTGCCCATTCAACCTCTGGAATCTTGACTTCTATAACAACCCTTAATGATTTTAGCTCGATTTTAACTGGAAAAACCACTTCAGTTTCATATACTAGAGAAAATGGTGTTGCCCTTGTCGAGGTTCTGACGGTGGTTCTATAACCCAAAAGTGCAAAGGGTAGCTTTTCTGCCCAGTCTTTATAGCTCTGTGCCATCTTAGCCAATATTTTTTTGATGTTCTTATTTGCTGCTTCAATCGTGCCATTAGCCTGAGGTCAGTAAGGGAAAGACTTGTGATGCTGGATTCCATATATCTGAAGCACCTGTTTAGTTTTTGCCAAGAATTATACCCCATTATCAGACACAATGTGGTGCGAGAGGCCATATCTGCATATCAAATTCCGCTCGATGAACCTGACCATGTCCTTGGCATTAATCTTCTTAAAAGATCCAGCTTCGATCCACTTGGTGAAGTAATCAATGGAGACTATGATGAACCTATGCCCATTAGAAGCTGTAGGACATATCTCGCCAATGATATCTATTCCCCGAGCTGCAAATGGCCATGAAAACGTCAAGCTATGTAGCTCCGAAACTGGCACGTGCCTCAAATCCACATATTGCTAGCATAACTGACATTATTTCACATGCTTCGAACACTTCGTGTCCATTGTGAGCTAGTAAAACCCTTAGCGCATGATCTTTTTTGCTAGGGTTAGACCGTTCATATGAGCTCCACAAATACCGGCATGAACCTCTTCCATAACCCTAGTAGCCTCCTTCTCTGCCAGACATCTCAATTAAATACCGTCAGCCTGCCTCTTGTACAACATGCCATCCACACTAATGAATTGGGTAGATAACTTTTAGATTACCCTTTGGTCCTTTTTGGTAGCCTATTCTGGGAACAAGAATTTCTCCAAATAATTTTGAATGTCATAATACCACGGTTTTCCATCGGCGACCTCAACATCCATCACCTGATTGGTCTCAAAATAGGGCTTTTTCGAACTGGAAATTAGGATTGGCCTCATGACGACCCCTTTCGGGTTATCCATATAGACACTAGAGTTGCGAGACCATCTGCTAGTTGCTTCTCATCTCTAAGGGCGAAATGGAAGGTACAAGCCTCGAACTGGCTACTCAACGTCCTCAGATATTCCACATAAGGTAACAACCTTTGCTCGTTGACTGACCACTCACCCTTGATCTGATGAATCACTAATGATGAATCCCCGAAGACTTCCGTGGTCCTTGCCCCTAAGGCTAAAAGTGTTTCCAACCCGAAGGTGCAAGCCTCATACTCAGCTTCATTGTTGGTGGCCTTATACCTCAATTTCTTAGCTAAGGGTAACTTTTCACCATCAGGGGTTGTGAGGATGATCCCTCTAATAACCCGATTTGGACCTAGAAGTTTTGGTTAAATTTTGTCGGATGTTAGCAAGTTTGCGAATGTTTGTAGTGTGTGAGAGTCCTGTCGCGAGCACGACAGAACCCTCCAGCAGAAGGTCAATTTAAATGATATATAGCAAACGCGTGTCAGTTTGGGTGTGTGTGTGGGAGTTCTGTCGCGAGCTCTAGCGGACAGTCAGCTTATGTGGGTTTTAAAAGGCTTGGAATTGGGATTATAACATGTGGCATTGTAGGAGGTTGACACATGGCAGCAAGGGAGTGTGTTATTTTGACTTAATGAGTTTTTGTTTTTAGCCAATAAGTGATGTAAGAGGCATTAAAGGCTAGTTGTTGGGCATTAATGTGAGGGATTGGCATTCTTTGGGTTTGACCGGCCACTCTTTTCCTTAATCTCCTTTCAATTTCTGCTTTTAGTTTCCTTTTTCCTTCATTTTCTTTCTTTGTTCTTAGCTTTGCCGTGCTCCTTCTCTTCTTTCTCTTTTGGTTTGCTCTTTAAGTGGATCACTTGGAATGGTTTGAAGGGTGTGTGATAAGGGTTAATTGGTTCTTGAGAAGAGGTAAGTGGTGTGACTTTATTAGTATTGGCCTTCTTCTTCTACTTTGGTTTTCTGTTTTTGGTTTAAAGTTAATATCTTGGTTGATTTGTGCATGTAAGTTGTGATAAGAAAAGGGACAAGGAAAATGAGAAGATTGGAACCGATTAAAGAGACGTGGCCAAGCTATCTAAAGGTCGGGATCGTGTGTGACCATTTTAATTGCTTGGTGTGTTCTTATGATGTATATATATATATATATGTATATATATATATATATATATATATATATATATATATATATATATATATATATATATATATATATATATATATATATATATATATATATATATATATGTATGTATATGGTTATGATTATGTAATGTGATCATTTACATGTGGGTTGATGACATTAGATGATTGCCATATAGTTTTTGAGTGTATGATATGATTTTGGGAAACTCTGCTCATTTTCATCAGACCTCCGTGTAGTGTTTTTGACATAAGTAGAGTTTTAGACCTCTAAATTGAGTGAAATTTGAGCCGTTAGAACCAAGACTTCAATGCCTATAAAAGTCTCAGAAATGGTCGTGAGCAAATTCGGGCTCTAAGACCTTGAAAATTAGCCAAAATAGTGGTGTCTCTACTTTAACCGATTCATTTGAACAGTTCAGATTGTGTAGATCATATATGGCGTTATAGATGTCCAATTGACCTGAAACTTGTCCCATTTGAAATATAACTTCCTAGGAAACAATTTTTAAGAGGACTTTTTCCTAAAATTGACGTTTAGATGTTGTTTTAGGTGATACAAGTTTGAGGTAAAAAGCAGTCTCGTGAAGTTTCTGTTGGAGCCTTCTGTCGCGAGCGCAACAGAATAGGTCATAAGAGTGATTTTCTTCTTGATTTAGAGCCCATGGTTGGCATGAATCAATTACCCACCTTTACCCTCAACTAATTTGTATATTTTTATGTGTTTTTCTTCCCGAATTGAACTCGTATTACACCGAAACATTTTTGGGGTCTATACCATTCATGTTTAGGTTTATCAAATAATTATAAGATTAGTTATCTGGGTAAATAATGCCACGGCATAAGAGTTAGTGTTGAACACGACATGCCATGTGATATTGATTTTTATATAATGCTTGAGTTATTGTAATGCATTTGGTATAGTATATAGAGTCTTTATGCTATGCATGAATGGTCATAGTAATGGATAGATAAGCATACTTATAAAGGGATAAAGGCGGCTGCTACAGTGACCTTAGTTGTGTCTACTTGATGAATACCTTGGGTGTTCAACACTATTGAGTTAGTTCTCTAGAGTTTACATAGTATCCACAGTACCAGTATCCAACATATTGAGAATTCAGGCTAATGTACATTTTATAGTGTACAAGAGGTGAAGTAGAGACTTGTATATGTATATGAATATTGTATGGCATGTTACCGATATTGTTTGCCGTATATGGATTTCTGCATATGAATAGGTTGAAGCATGATAGTATTTGCTTACAAGATTGTGTATATGACTATTTGTATATGACATGACTATCGATATGCCTTTTATATATCTATCACTTCAATCGAAGTCTATTATTTCTATTTATCCCCACTAAGCGTTATTGCTTAGCACGGATATTTTCTCGTGTAGGTTTACAGGATGCGATTAGAGAGTTTACATCTGCGAGTCTTGGCCACTAGCTTGATGAAGATCTTTTTGTATAAGATAGAGTTTCTTATGTTTTGAGTAACATCATTATGTATATAGAAAGTATAGTATCATAGTATAAATGTTAACTGTTTTGTATATGTACCGAAAATGAATATGTAATAAGTATAAAACTTTTTTATATGTACAGTTTACATATTATAAGAGATGTATGTTTGGCCTAAGATATTCTAATTATTTATTGTTATTGCTTCCGCCTTAGAGTTTAAATTGGTATATGTATGTATGGTTGTGTGGTTAGCGTGTGATGCCCGGATATTGTAACACCCCCTACCCATACGTAGGCATACCCATCCTCAAGGAGTGAGAAGCCGTATGAGCTGGGTGTGTCACCAAGCAGATGAAGATACAAAGCATACATTCATACATAATAACCATACATTATTACGGGGAAATTAAAACCTTCATAAGCATCAGAATGATCCATCATTACAATAGCAAAATTCATTACAAAAATATTCTGATCAAAAGTAAGAATAAGATAATTACATATCCCAAAAGTATATAAATGCGGAAGCTTTACAAAATAATGGTATAAAGAGAGTTCCGATACAAAAGAATCAACATGCTATCAAAAATAAAGCCCTAACACTAATCCCTCTGTGTTGGCTTGACTGGCGTCGACTCTCCTAAAAGAACACCATCCTCTGCACCTGCACGGATAAAACACCGTGCTAAGTGATAAACGCTTAGTGGGGAAACACACAAGTAGTATGGACGGCCATTCACAATGGTCGTCGAGGCATAACACATTCACAATGGTAAATGCAGATAATCATAGCAAGTAACTATACATTCTTGCATATAAAAGCCATACTTTTAATAACATAAGCTCACATCCATACTCACATTCATAGTTACATTAACTGATCATTCATCTCATTATCATACTCATTCGGATATCACATTCGTATAATCACATTGGAGCAAACTAAAGCGAACAAAACATCTGCTGACTCACAATAGTGGATAACGAGTATACAGACAGTACCTTACGGGTACGAATCGAAAACCATTTCACTTTATCAATTACAAAACATTTTACTTAGGGGACCTTTAAAAAGATCCAAATACTGAGGGGTTCGCGAGGAACCAAACAGTGACCTGATCGGGGTCCAAATGGAACTGAGGCTGCAGCTTAAGACTCTATTAGGCATGCCTAACTATCCACTTACTTGACTCTAGCAGGTTATGCATCATTCAAATCATGTTTCCAAGCATAATACATAATTATACTCACATTCATATCAATGAATCATAAATAAGACATGCATAAGCCAATATCATTCAACAACCTATAACATGCAATATCGTATACATTACTTATTATTTGGTTAAGTTAAAATCCCCATTATATCATTTGCACATTAAAAACACATAAATGAGGACTAAAGAACTCAAAACAGAAGAAAAAAGAATTGAAAACACACATTTAAGTTTGAAGAAAATAGGAGGGACAGGAGCCTTGAGGGACACGAGTCGTGCTGAGTAACTCAGGCATGAGTACGGGTCGTGCTCTTGAGCACTACTCGTGCTCATGCTCTCTGCCAGAGCACGTCTCGTGCCCTAGAACATGACTCGTGCTCTGGCTCTCACACTGCCCCCTCAGATGGCGTAAAAGAGAAGAAAAAGAGGAAGATGGACACGACTCACACACCCAAGCACGACTAGGACAAGCACACACACAGCAAACAAAGGAAACGAAATCACGGAAGAGCCAGCTAATGTAGTTTTCCAATTTTTTGAAACCCTAATGTCGTGAAATTCACCTAGAACCCAGAATTCCCAGAAAATCATCGCATCTTAAACCCAATTCAATTTTTAGCTGAAATTACACTCTTCCAACACCTAAAACCCATGTAAAACAGTATAGAAACACCTCTTTCAATAACAATCCACTCAAAACACATATTAACTTAATCAACAGATGCAAAAATTCCAGAACCCAAAAAAAATGACAGTAACTCACTCTCATCCACATTGATTTCATCACACCCATATTCAGAAGCACAAAATGCACCAAATCAAACTCATAATAGTTATATCAACATGCAACTCATTACCCATAAAATTTCCAGCCAAATAAATCAACCTTTCACAACCATTCATAAAAATATCAAAATGCAGACTATTCCCAAACATGTAATCCTAGCTTCAATCACTTGGTTCCACTACTCCCAGCCTTCTCTTTTCCCTTGGGATCGCGAGGAGGCTCAGCTAAGCACAACACATCAAAGGACACCCAAAATACAAACCGTAAGTTAAATCTAAACCCAGAAATCAAGAAGAAGAAGATGAACAAAAGGGAAAACAAGATGGAAAATGCAATAACTTACCAAAGGAATGCAAGGAGATGAGTAATTTCCACCAACAGTAACTTGAATCAAGGCTAGGGTTTCTAAAGAAGAGAAAAGGAAGAAGGAGAGTGGGAAAGAGGGAAAACGGGAATGAAGAGGAGTTCTGCCAATTTCCTTTTGCTCTTTCTTTTTCTTTTTCTTTTCCTAACCCTAGACAAGTGTCATCTCCCTATTGGTGGAGATTAATCACTCACACCCAAATGGCCTACATGCATCACACACAATGATCTCCCAACTAATGCGCACCCTACTAATATGTGAATAAAGCACACAACCACAACTCAACTACTCATACCCTAACACCATGTGAGTAATACACTCAAATGAAACCCAACTAATTCACACTTTAATGCCATACATGCATCCATAGGCTAATAAAACCTTTAAAACATACATTTTACCCAAAATACCCTTATGACATGCCCAAAACACACAATGCATGCACACACAAATAGGCTCATACTACTAGGGGGCAAACGGGGTGTGACAACTCTCCCCTACTAACAAGAATTTCTTCCTCGAAATTCTCACCTTAACTGGACAAATGCAGATACTGAGCTCTTATCGACTCTTCTGGTTCCCAAGTCGCTTCCTCGACTCCATGATGATTCCATAACACTTTTACCAATGGAATCTGCTTACTCCTCAATTGTCTCACTTATCTAGCTAGGATGGCTCTCGGTTCCTATCATAAGAAAAATCTTGCTGCACTTGTACATCCTGAACCAAAAGAACATGTGAAGGATCTGATCTGTACCGACGAAGCATCGAAATATGGAACACATCATGCAACTTCGCCAACTCCATCGGTAAAGCCAATCTATAGGCTACCGGACCAACCTTAGCCA
Source organism: Excoecaria cochinchinensis (assembly GCA_947683425.1). Lineage (NCBI taxonomy): Eukaryota > Viridiplantae > Streptophyta > Magnoliopsida > Malpighiales > Euphorbiaceae > Excoecaria > Excoecaria cochinchinensis. The sequence continues at coordinate 12,126,209 of CANTUQ010000127.1, read as the reverse complement.
AAATCTCATAAGGACCAACGAAGCGAGGACTAAGCTTACCTTTCTTTCCAAACCGAAGCACTTTCCTCCGAGGCGAAACTTTAAGGAAAACCTTGTCCCTGACCTCAAACTGCACATCTTTCCTCTTCAAGTTGGCGTAAGACTTTTGTCGATCCTTAGCCGCTTTCAAATTCCGTTGCACAACTCTAATCTTCTCCTCAGTATCCCTAACCAACTCTGGTCCAATCACTGAATGCTTGGATAACTCGGTCCAATAAACCGGAGTCCTACACTGCAGACCGTACAAAGCCTCATACGGTGACATACTGATGCTCGACTGATAACTATTATTGTAGGCAAACTCCATAAGCGACACATATCTGTCCCAACTACCCAAAAAATCCAAGCACACGCCCTCAACATATCCTCCAAAATATGAATGACCCGTTCTGACTGACCATCTATCTGAGGATGGAATGCCGTACTGAAGTTTAACTTGGTACCCAAAGCTCTCTGCAACTCTTTCCAAAACTTCGAAGTGAACCTAGGGTCCCGATCTGATACTATGGATAATAGCACTCCATGCAACCGAACTATTTCGTCCACATAGATACTGGCCAACCTATCCATCGGATAGTCCACTCTCACCGGCAAGAAATGAGCTGACTTCGTAAGCTGATCCACTATCACCCAAACTGAGTCATGTTTCCTCTGAGTCAAAGGCAAACCAGATACAAAGTCCATGGCTATATCATCCCATTTTCACTCGGGAACGGATAAAGGCGTATGCAATGCCAAAGGAACTTGATGCTCGGCCTTTACCTGCTGACATGTCAAGCACTTGGACATAAAATCCATAATATCCCTCTTCATACCGGACCACCAATAGAACTGCTTCATGTCCCGATACATCTTTTCGCTTCTGAGATGCATGGTAAAAACTGTACTATGCACCTCACTCATCAGCCGTTTCCTCAACTCCTCATCATCGGGCACACACAAGCGATTTCTATACATCAACACTCCATCTAGAACTGATAAATCTACCTGCTTGCCCAATCTGACCTCTTGCACAATTTGCTATAGCCTCTCATCATCCCTCTGAGCATCCACAATCCTCTGTCTCAAGGTAGGCTTCACTCTCAACCGAGCAACCAAAGCTCCATCTGAATCAAACCTCCATCTAAACCGTCTCAGGAACAAAGCTAAACCGACTTCCAACTCAAAGCATCAGTGACTACATTGGCCTTACCCGGATGGTAATCCACTATGCAGTCGTAGTCCTTAAACAACTCAAGCCAACGGCGCTGTCTCATGTTCAACTCCTTCTGCGTGAGGAAATACTTCAAACTCTTATGGTCCGTAAAGATCCTACACTTTTCCCCATACAGATAATGGCGCCAAATCTTCAAAGCAAAGATCACAGCCGCCAACTCCAAATCATACGTCAGATAATTCCTCTCATGTGGCTTCAACTGTCGAGAAGCATAAGCCACAACCTTACCTTCTTGCATAAAAACACAGCCAAGACCACACCCGAAGCATCACTATACATGACAAACTCTTTACCCGAGATGGGTTGAGTAAGTATAGGAGCTTCGACTAACAACCTCTTCAACTGCTCGAAACACGCCTGACACTTATCCGACCACTCAAACCTAACGCCTTTTCTTAACAACCTCGTCATCGGAGTAGCAATCACTGAAAACCCTTAACAAACCGACGGTAGTATCCCGCCAAACCAAGGAAACTCCTCACTTCTTGAACATTCCTAGGCACTTTCCAATCAACTATCGCCTCAATCTTAGCCGGATCCACTTGGATACCCTTAGCCGATACAATATGACCTAAAAATGGCACTTCTCGAAGCCAAAAATCGCACTTACTAAGCTTGGCAAACAACCGATGCTCCCTCAAAACTTGCAGTACTAACCGAAGATGCTCTTCATGCTCACTCTCATTCTTGGAATACACCAAGATGTCATCTATGAACACTACTACAAACCGCTCCAAGTATGGCCTAAACACTTTGTTCATCAAATCCATGAATGCCGCTGGAGCATTGGTCAAACCAAACGGCATCACAAGGAACTCATAGTGGCCATACCGAGTCCGGAATGCAGTCTTAACCACATCCTCATCTTTAACTCGCAACTGATAGTAACCCGACCGAAGATCAATCTTCGAAAAGACACCCGCACCTCGAAGCTGATCAAACAAATCTTCAACTCTAGGCAAAGGATACTTGTTTTTCACTGTGACCTTATTGATCTGCTTATAGTCGATACACATCCGCAAGGACCCATCCTTCTTCTTAACAAACAAAACAGGAGCTCCCTATGGAGATATGCTGGGTCGAATGAACCCCTTATCTAATAACTCTTGTAGTTGAGTTTTGAGTTCTCTCAACTCTACAGGAGCCATCCGATAAGGTGCTTTCGATATGGGAGTGGTACCTGGCATAATCTCTATGGACAACTCAACTTCTCTCTCAGGAGGCAAACCCGGCAATTCACTCAGAAACACATCACTAAACTCCCGCACAATCGGAATGTCCTCAATTTGAACTTGATCCCTCTTGGAATCCAACACAACCGCTAGGAAAGCCTCACAACCCTTCCTAATAAACCTCTTAGCTTGCATCACAGAAATTACATTGTTCAAAGAACCAGCACCCAAACCTTTAACAAACACAGAAGACTGATCCTTATCCCGAAGCACCACCGTCTTCCTATGGCAATCAACTATAGTTCGGTGCTTACCCAACCAGTCCATACCCAGAATTAGATCAAACTCTCTGAAAGGCAACTCAATCAAATCCGCTGGAAACACAACTACCTCAACCAACAGGGGACAATTCCTATAGACTCTTCTCACATTGACACTATGCCCTAATGGACTGGTCACACATATCTCATAATCTAGCTGATCTACCACATGCAACTTATCAACAATCTTATCCGTGCACAAGTATGAGTGTGTGGAACCAGGGTCAATTAGAGCATACAATTCAGTGTCATTGAGTAGGAACTTACCAGCAATAACATCGGGCGCATCCTGCTCCTCTCTTGCTCTCACAGCATAGGCTCTAGCTGCGACTGGCAACTGATGCTCAACAGACTCTGATGTAGCTCCCTCTCTAGGTCGACCGCTTCGACCTCTACCTCGGCCTCTATCGCGAGTAGCCTGCGTGGCATTAGAACCAACCCTGCTAGCCTCTCTCTGGAAACCCAAATCCTCATTGGACCTCAGAAAACTAGCCAAAAGATGCTCAGTGCTCCCACACCTGAAGCACCCACCAGTGAGCCACCTACACTCACCCCGATGAGCCTTATTGCAATGCGAACATATCAGAATAGGCTCAGATCTACCACCTCTACCAGAACCAGATACCGCTGCAGAACCCTGTCTTCTACCTCTAGTGGCCGGTCAAGATGATGACTCATCCTGCGGGTTCCTAGATCTCTTACTCGAGGATGATGAAGATGAACCACCACGAGAAGGATTCCTCCTTTGAGCCCTCCCTCTCAACACAGACTCTGATCTCTCGGCTCTAACAACAGCTTCCACAATCTGATAATAATTCACCCCTGGAGTGCTCATCAAGGAAATCAACATAGCTCTCAAGGACTCATTCAATCCTGCCTCAAAATGCCTAATCCGAAACTCATCCGTCATAATACCTTCAGGAGCATACCTAGCGAACCGGTTAAACTCCTTCTCAAACTCTGAGACTGATATAGCCCTCTGCTTCAAACTCAGAAACTGTGCCCACCTAGCATCCTTATACGTCTGAGTCACATACTTGGTCGTGAACTCCGTTGCAAAGAAATCCCATGTAACTAGAGCGGGCAATTGAGGATGCCTGCAAACTAACTCCCACCATTCAAAAGCTGACCCTTGTAGCAAAGCCACTGCACACTCTGCCTGCTGGTCAGGAGGACACCGAATCTCTCTCAAGGTACGCTTTACCTTGTCTAACCAATTCTCAGCTAACTCTGACTCATCCAAACCTGTGCCATAGAAATCTTCAGCACCAGCCCTTCTCAAACTCTCTATAGGGGCTCTAGGAGCAGTCACTCTCTCCAAGACCCTAGCCATGTCCTGTGATAGCTTGAACATAGCTTCAAAAGGCATGGCAGCGGCCTTGGGTTGGACCCTAGCATGATGAGCCGACACAGAAATCGAAGGATCCACAGCTTGAGGGTTCACACTCTCGGCGGACTCCTCAAGTGATCCACGAGCAGAGTTAGAAGCCATCTAAAACAACAAGAAGACAACCGCGTCAGCCAACACAGATCTAGACATATACACATCTATGCATCTCAACACATCAACAATACCCAGAAATGCCTAAACCTAGGCTCTGATACCAAAAACTGTAACACCCCCTACCCATACTTAGGCGTACCCATCCTCAAGGAGTGAGAAGCCGTATGAGCTGGGTGTGTTACCAAGCAGGTGAAGATACAAAGCATACAATCATACATAATAACCATAGATCATTACGGGGAAATTAAAACCTTCATAAGCATCAGAATGATCCATCATTACAATAGCAAAATTCGTTACAAAAATGTTCTGATCAAAAGTCAGAATAAGAAAATTACATATCCCAAAAGTATATAAATGCGTAAGCTTTACAAAATAATGCTATAAAGAGAGTTCCGATACAAAAGAATCAACATGCTATCAAAAATAAAGCCCTAACACTAATCCCTCTATGTTGGCTTCACTGGCGACGACTCTCCCAAAAGAACACCATCATCCGCACCTGCACGGATAAAACACCGTGCTAAGTGATAAACGCTTAGTGGGGAAACAAACAAGTAGTATGGACGGCCATTCACAATGGTCGTTGAGGCATAACACATTCACAATGGTAAATGCAGATAATCATAGCAAGTAACTATACATTCTTGCATATAAAAGCCATACTTTCGATAACATAAGCTCACATCCATACTCACATTCATAGTTACATTAACTGATCATTCATCTCATTATCATACTCATTCGGATATCACATTCATATAATCACATTGGAGCAAACTAAAGCGAACAAAACACCTGCTGACTCACAATAGTGGATAACGAGTATACAGATAGTACCTTATGGGTACGAATCGAAAACCATTTCACTTTATCAATTACAAAACATTTTACTTAGGGGACCTTTAAAAAGATCCAAATACTGAGGGGTTCGCGAGGAACCAAACGGTGACCTGATCGGGGTCCAAACGGAACTGAGGCTGCAGCTTAAGACTCTATTAGGCATGCCTAACTATCCACTTACTTGACTCTAGCAGGTTATGCATCATTCAAATCATGTTTCCAAGCATAATACATAATTATACTCATATTCATATCAATGAATCATAAATAAGACATGCATAACCCAATATCATTCAACAACTTATAACATGCAATATCGTATACATTATTTATTATTTGGCTAAGTTAAAATACCCATTATATCAGTTGCACATTAAAAACACATAAATGAGGACTAAAGAACTCAAAACAGAAGAAAAAGGAATTGAAAACACACATTTGAGTTTGAAGAAAACAGGAGGGACAGGACCCTTGAGGGACACGAGTTGTGCTGAGGAGCACGACTCGTACTGAGTCCCTCAGGCATGAGCACGGGTCGTGCTCATGCTCTCTGCCAGAGTACATCTCGTGCTCTGGCTCTCACACTGCTCCTTCAAATGGCGTAAAAGAGAAGAAAAAGAGGAAGATGGACACGACTCACACACCCAAGCACGACTAGGACAAGCACACACACATCAAACAAAGGTAACAAAATCACGGAAGAGCCAGCTAACGTAATTTTCGAATTTTTCGAAACCCTAACGTCGTGAAATTCACCCAGAACCAAGAATTCCCAGAATATCATCCCATCTTAAACCCAATTCAATTTTTAGCTGAAATTATACTCTTTCAGCACCTAAAACCCACGTAAAATAGTATAGAACACCTCTTTCAACAACAACCCACTCAAAACATAGATTAACTTAATCAACAGATGCAAAAATTCCAGAACCCAAAAAAAATGACAGTAACTCACTCTCATCCACATTGATTTCATCACACCCACCTATATTCAGAAGCTCAAAATGCACCAAATAAAACTCATAATAGTTATATCAACATGCAACTCATTACCCATAAAATTTCCAGCCAAATAAATCAACCTCTCACAACCATTCACAAAATATCAAAATGCAGAATATTCCTAAACCTATAATCCTCGCTTCAATCACTTGGTTCCACTACTCCCAACCTTCTCTTTTCCCTTGGGATCGCGAGGAGGCTCAGCTAAGCACAACACAACAAAGGACACCCAAAATACAAACCCCTAAGTTAAATCTAAACCCAAAAATCAAGAAGAAGAAGATGAACAAAAGGGAAAACAAGATGGAAAATGCAATAACTTACCAAAGGAATGCAAGGAGATGAGTAATTTCCACCAACAGTAACTTGAATCAAGGCTTCTAACGAAGAGAAAAGGAAGAAGGAGAGTGGGAAAGAGGGATAACGGGAATGAAGAGGAGTTCTGCCTCTTTCCTTTTGCTCTTTCTTTTTCTTTTTCTTTTCCTAACCCTAGACAAGTGTCATCTTCCTATTGGTGGAGATTAATCACTCACACCCAAATGACCTACATGCATCACACACAATAATCTCCTAACTAATGCGCACCCTACTAATATGTGAATAAAGCACACAACCACAACTCAACTACTCATACCCTAACACCATGTGAGTAATACACTCAAATGCAATACAACTAATTCACACTCTAATGCCATACATGCATCCATAGGCTAATAAAACCTTTAAAACATACATTTTACCCAAAATACCCTTATGACATGCCCAAAACACACAATGCATGCACACACAAATAGGCTCATACTACTGGGGCAAACGGGGTGTGATAGATATTCCTTCCCGGGGGTATTGGGTTGTTACATTTAGTGGTATCAGAGCATAGGTTAGAGGTTCTGGTCTATAAGACTTAGAGTATAGATTGAATGTTAGATTCTATTTAGAGTTGTGGCCTAATGCAGATGTTATTTGTTTTGTAGAGTATAGATGGAGTCCGACCCTAGTGAGAATATAAGAGAGACGACAGGTAGTGTGAATGTTGTACGTGGGGATCCGCTTGTGTAAGAACAAGTTAGAGAGGAAAGAGCTGATCCTGTTCAGGATAACCCGGTGCTGATGTAAGGGTTAGTTCAGATTTTAGATCGGCTGATGGCTCCTAAGGCACCAACTGACTTAATAAGAAAGAGAGGAGTTGAAGAGTTTAATGGAACTTCACTGGACCAATCCGACATAGCAGAGTTCTGGCTTGAAAGAACTGGAAGGATCCTGCAAGAGATTAATTGTCCATAGAATTAGAGAGTGGCTTGCGCTGTGTCATTACTGCAGGGTGCAACATATGACTGGTGGAAGTTAGTATTGAGAAACCCGCAGAGGCCAGTAGAATTATCTTGGGACTTATTTGTCCATGAGTTTAAAGAGAAATATGTGACTAAAGGATATAGAGAGGTAAAGTGGAAGGAGTTCGTGAGCTTTAAGCAAAAGAATATGACAGTTGGGGAATATGAGAAAGAGTTCATCTGGTTGAGTAAGTATGTGCCTGATATTCTGTTAACGGAAGATTTTAAGTGCCGATAATTTGAAGATGGGCTAAGAGAAAGTATTAGAGGACCTCTGTCTGTCATGGGTTCTTTGCAATCGGTGAATTACTATATATTAGTACTGGCAGCCATGAAATTAGAGGATTCAGAGTTATTGAAGCAAAAGAGAGAGCAAAAGAGAAAGTTCCCGAGAGGAAATGAAGGTTCTGGTAAAAGAGCTAGAGAAGTGATAAGAGGAAGAGATGAACAAGAATCAGTGCAAGTGCCAACATCAGTTGGGAGTGTAGTGCCACCTACCAGTAGAGGAAGTGTAGCACAAAAGTGTGTTCATTGTGAAAGGCATCACTGGGGTGAGTGTAGGAAACTCACCGGAGCTTGTTTTAGGTGTGGCAGTATGGAGCACATGCTTGCCAAGTGCCCTAAGTCGAGGAAGAATTAGCCTCGCAAGCAAGTAAAGGTAGAGTGAATGCATCTGGAACCGGTAGAAGTCAAAGAGGTAGAAGTGGAGCTAATAGACCGCCATCAAAAATGGTAGAAAAGCCATTTCCTATCAAGGGACAACCACGAGCCTAGCAATGGTTACAGAAGCTGTAGATGCCACTGTTGGTTCTTCTGGTAAGTTATTTTGGTGTTTTACACTATTTTGGTTGTGTATACAAGAATTTTGATAGAATATGCTATATAGTACGGGGGGAAATTTCGAGGATAAAATTTCTTAAGGGGGAGAGATTTGTAACAACCCGATTTAGACATAGAAGTTTTGGTTAAATTTTGTCGGATGTTAGCAAGTTTGCGAATGTTTGTAGTGTGTGACAGTTCTGACGCGAGCACGACAGAACCCTCCAGTGAAAGGTCAGTTTAAATGATGTGTAGCGGATGCGTGTTAGTTTGGGTGTGTGTGTGGGAATTTTGTCGCGAGCGCGACAAAACCCTCCAGCGAACAGTCAGCTTATGTGGGTTTTAAAAGGCTTGGAATTGGGATTGTGACATGTGGCATTGTAACAACCCAAAAAGGGCCTGGTCGGAATCTGCGTGATAAGTCGGTTAAGTAAGGGTATTTTCGTAATTTGAGTAAGAGAAAATTGGGATAATAAGGAATTATAGTGTGTGGGAGTAGGGTATAAGTGGACTAAGGGGTTTTATTGTGTGGTTTTTGTGTATGGTGCCTTGGATGATTAGTGGGTTTTGAGAATTATTATGGTGTGAGTGGAGTTTGGTGCTTTGGATGATATTTGTGTAAGAAAAGTTAGTGTGTGTGTAGTGTATGGTGCCAAGAGTGGTTAAGTCAAAGTGGGAAGGCTTGATTGGCTAGGATTGTGACAAGTGGCAAGGGGTTGGTGAGCATTAAATGAAAAGTAAGAGAGAGGTGAGGAGGGAAAAGTGGGAAGAAGCTTCCCGTGGAAGCTAGCTCACTTCTTCCTCTTTTCTTCTTCTTTCCGTTCTCTCTCTCTCCCTCTTGCTTCCATTTTGCTGCTCTCATCTCCTTTCCTCTTGTGATTTCTTGAGCTTTGAGTGGGAATCTTGAGTTTTGAGTTGGGTTTTGAAGGTAAGTGGTCTGGAGTTCCTTGGTTCTTCGGTTCTTCTGTTCTCTTTCTTTTTCTGATTTCGATTGTGGATTTTGGGTTTGATTTGAGTGAGTTTTGATTTGGTTTGTGCAAGAATCGGAAGCTAGAGGAAAGAGCAAGGGAAAAGAGAAAGAGGACTCGTGAGGGCCTCGGTTTGAAACTGCAATTTCTAGGTTTGGGAGTTGTGTGTGTGGATTACGTTTTCCCCCATTTTCCTCATTGGATCGATTCTATTTTGTGATTGCATGTCATTAGTAACCTTGAGTGGTTTGTTTGGATGAATGTATGATTAGATTAACTAGTGATTTTGAGTCAATTGTTAGTGATAAAATGGTGTTTGCATGTGTATTTGAAAAACATGAGTATTTAAAATAATGAATCTTAAGTTGGTTTTGAGTGAATTCTTGATGAATTGATGTTGATTATTGTGTAAAATGTGTTTATGTGGCTTGAGAATTATGTTGTGATGTGCTGGAGGCTTGAGGTAAGTGATTGTGTATGTATGTATGTATGTTGTGAGTAAGCATCGGGTAGCGCGCCCGCCGGCGCCCTTCCAACGGGGGCGGCGGAGGGGGCGTTACAGGTTTTGGTATCAGAGCACCGGTTTAGGCGGTTCTGGTTGTCTTTGTTTGTTATATGTCGAGTCCTTGCATGAGAGTCGGTTTTGTGTCGTGGCCTAATGCAGATGTGTCTTGTCTTGTATAGTGTCTAGATGGAGTCTGATCCAAGTGAGAATGTGGGCGAGACGTTTGGTAGTGCGAGTGTAGTGAGATGTGAGCAACCTGCTCAGCGTCAGCAAGAAGAGATTCCTGGTATGGGTTTAGGTCATGAGAATCTGGTCCTAGTGCAAGGTTTGCTTCAGTTAGTGGAAAGGTTAACTGCTCTTAAGGCCCCAACCGAGTTATTAAGAAAGAGAGGAGCAGAAGACTTTCATGGGACTGCTATGGATCAATCTGATGTGGCCGAGTTTTGGCTTAAGAGGGTAGGCCGGATCCTGCAAGAGATTAGATGTCCTGCGGATCAAAGGGTACTGTGTGCAGTGTCGTTGCTACAAGGGTCAGCGTATGATTGGTGGGAAATCCTCAGCGACCAGCCGAGTTGACTTGGGAATTCTTCAAGCAAGAATTTGAGCAGAAGCATGTGACGAAGGCATACCAGGAAGCCAAGTGGAGAGAGTTCATCAGTCTGAAGCAGTGGGGTATGACCGTGAGTGAGTATGATAAGGAATTCAGCTGGTTGAGTAAGTATGTGCCTGAGCAGTTATTGACGGATGAGTTCAGATGTAGGCACTTTCAAGAGGGACTGCGTGAGGTGATCAGAGGTCCTTTGTCGGCAATGACGGTCTTGCAACCAGTGGGGTATTATCAGCTTGTGGCAGCGGCAATGAAGTTAGAGGAATCTGAGGTGATCAAGCAGAGGATCGAGAGTAAGAGGAAAGCACCGGATGGTGGGTTAGGAAGTGGTAAGAAGTCGAGAGGAGTTCTGAGTGGCCAAGGTGGGAAGAGTTCGGTTCCGGTACATTCGGAAGTCGGTAGTGTGGTGCCACCTGCTAGCAAAGGAAGTGTGATCCCTGAGTGCAAGCATTGTCATAAGCGCCATTGGGGCGAGTGTAGAAGGATCTCTGGAGCGTGCTTTAGATGTGGCAGCCAAGAGCATATGGTGGCAAATTGTCCGGATCGAAGAGAGCTTCAGGGTCAACCCAAGAGTAGAGCAAGTGGTCAGAGAGCGAGGGGGAACCAGAGTGGTAGAGTCAGTGGACGACCTTCTCAAGCGCCGTCAGAGTCAGTGCAGAAGCCGCAAACCGGAGAAGAAGTGTATACGCGCCCGCGAGTATACGCCTTGTTAGGAGAGGATGTAGCGGATCGAGCTGGACCTTCTGATAAGTTGTGTTTCTAGATTTTGTTAAGTTGGTTTTAAGTTTTGGGTTGTCGGATATAAGTGGTTAGCGGGGAAATTTCGAGGACGAAATTTCTTTAAGGGGGAGTGATTGTAACAACCCAAAAAGGGCCTGGTCGGAATCTGCTTGATAAGTCGGTTAAGTAAGGGTATTTTCATAATTTGAGTAAGAGAAAATTGGGATAATAAGGAATTATAGTGTGTGGGAGTAGGGTATAAGTGGACTAAGGGGTTTTATTGTGTGGTTTTTGTGTATGGTGCCTTGGATGATTAGTGGGTTATGAGAATTATTATGGTGTGAGTGGAGTTTGGTGCTTTGGATGATATTTGTGTAAGAAAAGTTAGTGTGTGTGTAGTGTATGGTGCCAAGAGTGGTTAAGTCAAAGTGGGAAGGCTTGATTGGCTAGGATTGAGACAAGTGGCAAGGGGTTGGTGAGCATTAAATGAAAAGTAAGAGAGAGGTGAGGAGGGAAAAGTGGGAAGAAGCTTCCCGTGGAAGCTAGCTCACTTCTTCCTCTTTTCTTCTTCTTTCCATTCTCTCTCTCTCCCTCTTGCTTCCATTTTGCTGCTCTCATCTCCTTTCCTCTTGTGATTTCTTGAGCTTTGAGTGGGAATCTTGAGTTTTGAGTTGGGTTTTGAAGGTAAGTGGTCTGGAGTTCCTTGGTTCTTCGGTTCTTCTCTTCTCCTTCTTTTTCTGATTTCGATTGTGGATTTTGGGTTTGATTTGAGTGAGTTTTGATTTGGTTTGTGCAAGAATCGGAAGCTAGAAGAAAGAGCAAGGGAAAAGAGAAAGAGGACTCGTGAGGGCCTCGGTTTGAAACTGCAATTTCCAGGTTTGGGAGTTGTGTGTGTGGATTACGTTTTCCCCTATTTTCCTCATTGGATCGATTCTATTTTGTGATTGCATGTCATTAGTAACCTTGAGTGGTTTGTTTGGATGAATGTATGCTTAGATTAACTAGTGATTTTGAGTCAATTGTTAGTGATAAAATGGTGTTTGCATGTGTATTTGAAAAACATGAGTATTTAAAATAATGAATCTTGAGTTGGTTTTGAGTGAATTCTTGATGAATTGATGTTGATTATTGTGTAAAATGTGTTTATGTGGCTTGAGAATTATGTTGTGATGTGCTGGAGGCTTGAGGTAAGTGATTGTGTATTTATGTATGTATGTCGTGAGTGAGCGTCGGGTAGCGCACCCGCCGGCGCCCTTCCAACAGGGGCGGCGGAGGGGGCGTTACAGGTTTTGGTATCAGAGCTCCGGTTTAGGCGGTTCTGGTTGTCTTTGTTTGTTATATGTCGAGTCCTTGCATGAGAGTCGGTTTTGTGTCGTGGCCTAATGCAGATGTGTCTTGTCTTGTGTAGTGTCTAGATGGAGTCTGATCCAAGTGAGAATGTGGGCGAGACGTTTGGCAGTGCGAGTGTAGTGAGAGGTGAGCAACTTGCTCCTCAGCGTCAGCAAGAAGAGATTCCTGGTATGGGTTTAGGTCATGAGAATCCGGTCCTAGTGCAAGGTTTGCTTCAGTTAGTGGAAAGGTTAACTGCTCCTAAGGCCCCAACCGAGTTATTAAGAAAGAGAGGAGCAAAAGACTTTCATGGGACTGCTATGGATCAATCTGATGTGCCCGAGTTTTGGCTTAAGAGGGTAGGCCAGATCTTACAAGAGATTAGATGTCCTACGGATCAGAGGGTGTTGTGTGCAGTGTCGTTGCTACAAGGGTCAGCGTATGATTGGTGGGAAATCCTCAGCGACCAGCCGAGTTGACTTGGAAATTCTTCAAGCAAGAATTTGAGCAGAAGTATGTGATGAAGGCATACCAGGAAGCCAAGTGGAGAGAGTTCATCAGTCTGAAGCAGTGGGGTATGACCGTGAGTGAGTATGATAAGGAATTCAGCCGGTTGAGTAAGTATGTGCCTGAGCAGTTGTTGATGGATGAGTTCAGATGTAGGTTGATGACATTAGATGATTGCCATATTGTTTTTGAGTGTAAGATATGATTTTGGGAAACTCTGCTCATTTTCATCAGACCTCTGTGTAGTGTTTTTATTATAAGTAGAGTTTTAGACCTCTAAATTGATTAAATTTTAAGCCGTTAGAACCATGACTTCAATTACTGTAAAAGTCTCAGAAATGGACTTGTGAAAATTTGGGCTTTAAGACCCTAAAAATTGGCCAAAACAGAGGTGTCTCTACTTTGACAAGTTCATTTGAGCAGTTCAGATTCTGTAGATCATATCTAACATTATAGATGTCCAATTGACCTGAAAATTGTCCAATTTTAAATATAATTTCCTAGGAAACAATTGTTAAGAGGACATTTTGCCTAAAAATGACGTTTACATGTTTTTTTATGTGATACAAATTTGAGGTGAAAAGCAGTCTCGTGAAGTTTCTATTGGAGTCTTCTGTCGCGAGCACGATAGGAGTCACGAGCACGACAGAACAGGTCATAAGAGTGATTTTCTTCTTAATTTAGAGACCATGGGTGGCATGAATCAATTCCCCACTTTTACGCTCAACTAATTTGTATATTTTTATGTGTTTTTCTTCCAGAATTGAACCTGTACTACACCAAAACATTTTCGGGGTCTATACCATGCATGTTTAGGTTTATCAAATGATTATAAGATAAGTTATCTAGGTAAATAATGCCACAGCATAAGAGTTAGTGTTGAACACGACATGCCATGTGATATTGATTGTTATCTAATGCTTGAGTTATTGTAATGCATTTGGTATAGTATATAGAGTCTTTATGCTAAGCCTGAATGATCATAGTAGTGGATAGATAAGAATGCTTATAAAGGAATAGAGGCGGTTACTACAGTGGCCTTAGTTGTGTCTACTTGATGAATACCTTGGGTGTTCAATGCTTTTGAGTTAGTTCTCTAGAGTTTACATAGTATCCACATTACCCGTATCCACCATATTGAGAATTCAGGCTAATGTATATTTTGTAGTGTACAAGAGGTGAAGTAGAGACTTGTATATGTATATGAATATTGTATGGCATGTTACCGATATTGTTTGCTATATATGGATTTCTGCATATGAATGGGTTGAAGCATGATAGTATTTGCTTATAAGATTGTGTATATGACATGACTATCGATATGCCTTTGATATATCTGTCACTTCAATCGAAGTCTATTGTTTCTGTTTATCCCCACTAAGCGTTATCGCTTAGCACAGGTGTTTTCCCGTGTAGGTTTACAGGACACGATTAGAGAGTTTGCATCTGCGAGTCTTGGCCACTAGGAGCTTGATGAAGATCTTTTTGTATAAGATAGAGTTTCTTATGTTTTTGGTAACATCATTATGTATATAGAAAGTATAGTATCATAGTATAAATGTTAACTGTTTTGTATATGTATCGAAAATGAATATGTAATAAGTATAAAACTTTTGTATATGTACAATTTATATATTATAAGAGATGTATGTTTGGTCTAAGATATTCTAATTATTTATTGTTATTGCTTCTGCCTTAGAGTTTAAATTGGTATATGTATGTATGTTTGTGTGGTTAGCATGTGATGCCCCGATATTCCTTCCCGGGGGTATTGGGGTGTTGCAATCCCGACTCCTGCGCCGTTACCATTAACTGTGCCGTCGAAGAACAACTGCTAACCTTGTACCGCAATGGCCCCAACATCTTCATCTGGGAAACTGTACTCAAACTGGTCTCCTTCAATGGGATGATTGGCTAAGAACTCTGCTATAGCCCTTCCTTTGATGGTTTTCCTAGTTACATACTCTATATCAAACTCTTGCAATAGTAGCAACCATCTTCCCATCTTTCCTAGCAAAGAAGGTGCTTCTTGAAGGTATCTGAGCGGATCATGCTTGGTAACCACTTGTATACTGAATGAATGGAAGTAATATCGCAACTTCTTAGAGGCCCAAATTATCGCCAAGCATATTTTCTCAACCTCATCATATTTAGCCTTATAAGGTAGGAATTTCTTACTGATGTAGTACACAACAAACTCCACTCCGAACTTGTCTTCCTGAGCCATCACGGCACCCACTGAATTGTCTTCTATGGCTAGATACACAATTAAAGGCTTAGCAGATTGTAGTGGTCTCAAAACAGGTGGGCTCAAAAGGTAATCCTTGATGGTATTGAAGGCCGTCTGGCTGTAGACGCCGGGTCCTAAGGCAGTCCAGATCAGAGTTACCCGATGAAGATATCATTGTCTATTTCCAAGCAAATGGATGAAAGTTGTGAGTATCCATTCTCCAGTTTTACAAGGATTGAGGATTCTTCTTGGTGATAGGGTAATTCTAGACGTCGGGAGGAGTTCCTATTTTGAAAATTTGGACTTTGCTCCACTGACGGGTATTCCTTCAGTCATAGCGATGCCCGTCATTAGTTCCCAAGAATGGCCCCCTTTCGTTTGAGTGGCCCTGTCGCTCGTGCAGAACGGGCCGTCTCTCGCAGGAGCGACGCCCATCTCTCGTTTGAGAGGCCCGTCCCTCATGACGAGCGCCGACCGTCGCTCACTTGCGTAGGCCATATCTTGCATTGAGTGATGCTCGTTGCTCATGTTAGAGATGCCTGCCTCCCGTGAGCGACAGCTGTCTCTCGGCCTCCGTCTCTCATGGGTGGTTCGTCGCCCAAAAGAACAGGGATGCCCCTATCACCGATGCCCGTCGGTCGTCTATCTGCCGTTGATTTGAGCGGGATTTCCCAAATTTTCCAAATCCTTTCAAATATATTTTCAAGATTTTCGAAATATTTCCTAAATTTTTTCAAATATATTTTCAGGATTTCCTATATTTCCTAAATCTTTTCAAAAATTTTCAAATTTTGGATTTGATTTTGAGAATATTCGGTAAATTATTCAGTTTTGACTTTGATTTCGGAAATCGTTTTCAAATTTAAATTTTAAATTTGAATTTATGTAAATTATTTTCCTAAACCTATAAATAGGGGGTGGAGGCTCATTATTCGGGGTTAGCAGTTTTTACAAGATAAAAATTTTCTTTCTTTCATTTTCGTCAGATTTTTATCAAATATTTTTCGAATTACGGTGAATCTGGGAGAACGAGACTAATTCATTTCTATCCAATCTAGCCCTTTTTAGCATCCATAATTGCTATCAAAACATCAAGAAAGAAAAATATAATTTTCTTTTCTTGATTTATTTTTGAAAACATGATTTTTGCAGCCAAAAATCTCCTAAAATTATACATCACGGATCAATCCTTGAAGAACTCGAGGAACAGAAATCACGTGACATTCACCTTCAGAGGTAATATTCTGAGGGTAAATATTTTGGATCAATCTCTATTACATTTAATCATCTCATATTGATTTTACATAAAAAATCTCATTTTATTTAAAATAAAAAGTTTTTTTATTTGATTTTCTTCTTTTTCCTGGGTCTGAGGCGACCAACGGGCAGAGAACCCACCGACGGCTGTCACTAACCAGAGCGACGAGCCGTCGAGGGCTTATACCTCCACCCGTTGGTCGGGCCAGGGACGCCCGTCACTCACTCGTCATGGGCCGTCCCTGGGCGTTTTCCCCTATTTTCTTCATTTCTTTACCACCTACACTCCTTATTTATTCTCATGACAATTCTTCATGGATTCTTCCTTATTTATGTTTTATGTATATTTTATTTTAATTGTCGCACTAACACGATTTTGTTTTTGTGAGTTTTATTGCTTCTTCATTAGAGTTGGGTTATTAAAAATGGAAAACACCGCAATGATCTGAGAATCTTCGTTCGAGTTTATTTCTCTACCCTTTCTCCTCCATATTTTAATTTTCGTTTATTATAAATATTATTTTATTTCGCTAACGTGAAAATGGTTCAATATTTGTATTAATTAAATTGGAATTTTCACTAATAAAATGAGGACCAATGTCCTATTTCTCTTATCAAATAAAATTGACACTTTAAAGTTGTTTTTGTAAGTATACATGTGAGGACCAATGTCCTCACTCCTTAACGAACATCCCATTTTATGTATGATCTACATGCTATTTACAATGGTTTCGCCCTTAGTTTTATTGTAATTTATCGGATTTTCGTTTATCTTGTTTTAATCTTGCTTCCTTTTACCGCTTTTATTTGTCTCTTTTATTACATGAATGATCTGCGCTTTAATTAATGCATTAAATTATTTGAGAAAAGGAATGAAAAATTAAATTCAAAACTCAATTATAATTTAACCAAGGTATGAAAAAATGGAAAGTCCTGAACCTTTTCTAGTCTTAGGCTCAACGAGCTTAGAGGATCATCTCAATGTTCTATTGGGGTGGGGTCTCCAAAATATCTCTTGTTGCCCAAAATAGGTCCAATTTGCATTGTCTTAGGCTCTACAAGATTAGATGATCCTTCTAGTGTTCTATAGGAAGGAGGTGTCCAAAATATCTCTAGCCTGCCCAAAATAGACGTATATGCATCGTCTTAGGCTTCACGAGATTAGACGATCCTCCCAATATTCTATTGGAAGGAGGTATCCAAAATATCTCTAATTGCCCAAAATAGATACACATGCATTGTCTTAGGCTCAGTGAGGCTAAACGACCTTTCCCAATGTTTTATTGGGTGGTGACTCCAAAATACCTCCTTGTTGCCCAAAATAGACGTACTTGTAATTTCTTACAAGTTTTCATGAGCCTCTCTTGAACGCCCTAAAAGCGGGTCACAGTGGGAACTCCACTGAGGACTTACTATGAGACTTTGCTTCGAAAGTACCTTGATTAAAATATATGATTGAGTTTTAATTTAAAAATTTCATCCTTTTTCGAAATTTGCATTGCATCTCATTAGAGCCTTAGATCTATGCTAGTTTGGTCCCTCTTTTAACCCCGGTGCGTTCGCAAAGCACGACCTACATTCACTAAATGTAGGGAAGTGTTAAGGATAATCTCCAGTCCAAGATTCGTACCATCAAGGTATATTAAATGGAGACCCGACCGATCATTACGCTAGTGATGAGCTAGATCCGTTGGCAGGGACCATGCTTTGGTAGCCCTAAAGTAACATCACCTTGGCCAAAGCTCATGTAATGAAAGTAGATACTTCCCCTAAGTGGTATGAATCGTAATACTATGCTTGCTGTATGGACCATTATGTATTGGACAAACACAAATAATTTGATTGGTCACCTAATCAAGGGCTTTTATGCCTCGATAGGCCCATGTCAATTTATTCGGACTGCTTAAATACACAACGATCACAATCCATGCGTCTGTGCACTAGTTAGGAGAGGTTATGCTATCGGTTTTCCACCGTGCATCATGCATATTCATCGGGTTCCCTGTTAACCCATGGACCAAGCCCACCTAGGAAAGAGACTATGACCTCGTGTGCGGGAGTGATAAGGTTTGAAGAACCTATGTGCTTGTGTGTGATTTGTGGGTGCTGCATCGTACGGTCATGCATCTTATAGCATTCATGCATCATCCTGTCCTGATATGTTTTGCAGCCATCATAGATCTACCTAGGTGGTCAAGAGGTCCTCAAGGGCGGTGACGCAAAAACCCATTGTTTGAACTATCAAAAAGGGTAGAGTACTCAGACACAATTTTCGAAACCAGTCATGCTACATCATCCTAGTTCTTCTCGCATAGTGAAATGGCTAATTCACCAAGAGGGGTAGACACTACCAAGGCCATGATAACCGAGGAAGTGGGTAGATGGTTTGAGGAGTTTGAGAATCGAATGATGGCCATGATGGTAAATATGGCCCAGCCTGCCGCATCGCAGAACCCAGCTCCTCCTCCCATGAGGCAAAATGAACAGGAGGAGGTCAGAGAAGACCCAGTCAAAGAGATTCATCCACCTCTAGTGGACTTAAGGGTCAATATGTTGGTAGGACAGAGAAGGGGGCCTACCTGTAGGGTATATGAGGATTAGGAAGAAGACGAGTACGAGGAATAAGGGTCAGTGAGGGGAAAGGCACCTCAGGCTGAAGAGGCCCTCTAAAAGAAGACGGAGGAGAAGTTCGAGGCGATGTCGAGAATGTTGACTCGAGGATGAGGGATGAATCCTGAGGACAAAGAATTGGAGAACCCAGCTCCTCCTCCCACAAGATAAAATGAATAAGAGGAGATTAGAGAAGACCCAGTCGAAGAGATTCGTCTACCGCCAGTGGACTTAAGGGCCAATATGTTGGCAGGACAGAGAAGGGGGCCCGCCTGTAGGGTAGATGAGGATTAGGAAGAAGACGAGTACGAGGAACAAGTGTCAGTGAGGGGAAAGGCACCTCAGATTGAAGAGGCCCTCTGGAAGAAGATGGAGGAGAAGTTCGAGGTGATGTCAAGAATGTTGACTCGAGGATGAGGGATGAATCCTGAGGATAAAGAATTGGAGGGAGAGGATGTGATCCTTATGAACTTTAAAATGCCGGATGTCCCAAAATTTGATGGCACTTCTGATCCTAGTAATAAAGGGTACTACTTTAACAAAGAGATAGAAAATAGAATACTTCTATCTGAGCTTAACCGGCCCGGCGGTGGATTGGTACCATGGTCTAGACCGGAGGACTAAAGAGGATTGGGACTTATTAACGGAAGAATTCCTCAGGCAATATGAGTGCAGCACGAGGATGGAGGTGACCCTAAAGGACTTGGATTTGCTACAACAGAAGTCTGGTGAGTCCTTCCATGAGTATCTGACCCGATGGAGAAACCGGGTGATGAAAATGAAGAGAAAACTAGATACTCAAGATCAGATTCCGCTTTTTATCAAGAATGCTAGCCCGTACCTACGGGATGGGCTGAAGATGAAGTGTCTGAG
Organism: Excoecaria cochinchinensis; assembly: GCA_947683425.1. Classification (NCBI taxonomy): domain Eukaryota; kingdom Viridiplantae; phylum Streptophyta; class Magnoliopsida; order Malpighiales; family Euphorbiaceae; genus Excoecaria; species Excoecaria cochinchinensis. The sequence goes on along the minus strand of CANTUQ010000127.1, from coordinate 12,106,357 downwards.
AGATTGGGAATCAGTAAAGGATATTGCCATCGAAGCTGAGGAAGAGTACCTCGCAAGAAGAGCGAGCAATGAGGGTTATGCCAAGAAGGGCAGTAGCAGCCAGGGGACAAGTAGGCCAATAGGCTCCACTAGTGGCACCAGGAAGATGGCTGAGGTTTTAGCTATGAACACTGCTCCAAGGTAATTCTCTAATTTAGGGAGATCTCTCTCATGGATACTCAGGAGGCTGATGAAGGAGGGGAAATTACAGCCTTTACCACCCTGACCGGCTAGGACCTAAGGTCTTTCGGGACACAAGGATAATTAGTACTGCGCATACCATCAACATATCGAGCACAAAATTGATGAGTGTAAGGTACTAAGGCATTCGATTTAGGATTTGATTAATTCTAAGCAGATCACAGACCCTGAGAAGAGAGGGAATCAGAAGAAGCCCGGGTATAATAATGTGCCCCCGCTTGTGTTCGTGATCGAGTCCAGTTTGCCCGAATGGTTTGTATTGAAAGACTTATATGGCATCAATGTCAACACTGCTATCACGTGCCTCCATGAGATATGTGAAGAAGGGCTTCCCATGGCAGTGATCGATTGTTGGTCCACTGATGAGAGTGGAGATGAAAATGATAATTCTAAAGTTGATGGATTTCCCGACCCATGGGGTTTGGAGGAGGAAGAGGAGAAGAATGGAAAGAAGAAAGTCGGAGCAGTGACCTGGAGTGGAAGGGTAGCTCCGGAGGCTGATAGGCTGCAGGATCCCGCATTGGGTCAAAACGAAAAGGAGCCGGAGGAGGATCTGATATTGAGGCAGCTAAAAAGGACGCCGGCTCAAATTTCAATCTGGGATTTATTGGGGCAGTCTCCACCTCATAGGAAGAAGTTAACGGAGGCTTTGTGTGAGACTATAGTGGTCATGACCATCTCGCCTACAGAGCTGCTAAATGTAGTCAAGGGGGGTGCCGAAGAGAATATGGTATTTACAAATGCTGATTTGCCGGCGGAAGGTCGCAATCATAACCGCCCCTTGTATGTAAGGGCTCAGATCAATTAAAAACACACGGCATGTGTCATGGTGGATGATGGTTCATCAATTAACGTGTGCCCACTGGTGGCAATGGCGGCTTTTAGGATGACGGAGGATATGCTGGCTAAGTCTGATTTGATGATCACAGCTTATGATAACTCATGAAGGCAGGCATCTGGGACATTTAAAACGATGGTCAAGATGGGACCAGTCGAGACTGAGGTAGAATTCGTGGTCCTACCTATTCCGACCAACTTCTCGGCCCTCTTGGGTAGGCCTTAGTTCCATAAGCTAAGAGGGGTGCCCTCCACTCTACACCAGATGGTTAAGATTCCCCACGATGGATAAGTGGTAACCACAAGAGCAGCAAGGGAGAATCGGGTCTCAGTCCTAGAGAATGCGAGACAGCCTTTCAGCGAATTTCATGTTGCCATGATAGATGGGGAAGAACATATGGAAGGAAGTCCTTAGGTGATGAATATGATGAAGAAAATGTCATTCCTCCTTGGAGCGGGTCTAGGCATGAGTTCACAGGGATTGCCAACAGCCATTGCTACCAGAGGCCAGAAGGATAGGAGGGGCCTTGGGTATGAAGGTGTCGCGAAGAAGGGCAAGAAGTCAGTGAATGAGATCCCCCATATCAGAGAAAGCTTTGTGCCAGCAACTGCAGTGTGTGCCTTCATGGGGGAAGTAGAATTGTAGTGGGTTGATGGAAAAATTGTGCCGAGTTTCGAGGTCTTCAATGATGTCTTTGATTGGGACATTGGAGTGATCAAGCTAGCAGAGGGCTTTTGGGATGAGGAAATCATGACCAAAGAGACAATATGGGACTGCAAAACACCCGAAGAGGTTATTATTGACAGGCTGATGACTGCCCGAGTGAAGGGGAAAGCGGAGGTGGAAGATAAAGCTGTAGAGAGACAGAGTGAAGTCATGTAGGGGGTTGCTATTGTAACACCCCTTACCTATACGTAGAGAACTTCACCCTATGGAGAGGATGAAGGCCCCCGATAGATGAGGGTTGCCACCCTACAGACGCTCAAACAGAACCAAACATAGCACACTAATTACATATACAAATGAATAAATTAAAATTTCATAATTCATCAGAGAATAGGCCATAGAGAAAAATATTGCATTTCATTAGTATGACAAAGGTGACTTTACATATACCAAAAAGATACAAAAGTGCCTCAGCACAACTGTATAGATATAAATACTAATAACAAAACCATTTACAAAATATTCTTCACATAGTTTCAAAAGTACAAAACTATAACACATACAAAAAGAATACAAGGCCTAAACTACATAATCTTTTATCCACTAGTCGTGTTGGCCCTGCTGATGCGGAACGCGCTACTCAAAACCTTCAAGACCTTCCACACCTGCACGGATAAAACACCCATGCTAAGCGAAATTGCTTAGTGGGGAAACAAAGATGCACAACGACCACTCACAGTGGCGTCAACAAATAATCACAAGGGAATGGCACAGTTAAATGTTAAGATTTTCATAAATTATCTTAAAGCATAACAACACTATAATCATATTATTCCCAATATGCAATATTTCAATTAACATATGATAACAAATAACATTATTGCACCTGCTTTATCAAAACAGTGGATAACGAGTACGCATAGATACCCGAAAGTATTAACACTATTCTCATAACACATAGATACCCGAGGGTATCAAAACAATCTTTTAATTTTGTTCCAAAAACATTTTCACATAGATTCGGTACAAAGGGATCACGAAGATCCAGTCGGGGGACCTGATCAGGGTCCAAATCATGCACTAGCTGCAGCAACATTAACTCTATTAGGCATGCCTAACTATCCACTTATTCGACTCTAGCAGGTCATGTATAAACCCAATCATGTTTCAATTCACATTATATATATAATTTCTCATGCATAATTCATATAAATATAGTCATATAACAATTCATATAACAAACCGTAGGAAAAAGACAAGAAAAATATATTTAGAGTTCATTTCCAAAAAACTAGGTACGTGAGAAACAGGGCAGAATGGGGGGTCTCTGTCGCGCTCGCGACAGAAAGGCATTGGACACGAGTCGTGCTGAGGAACACGACTCGTATCGGATGTCTCTCCAACCCTCAGTCGTGCTTTAGAGCACAACATGTTGAGGAAGTCACAATAGCACGAGTCATGTGGCTCAAACACGAGTCGTGCTTCATCAGCACGAGTCGTACTGATCCTCCCTTGCTACCATCGCCTTGCTGAGATGCACAACTCGCACACACAGAAGGGAGCACGAGTCATGCTTCTCAGTAAGAGTCGGACGGCCAACAATTCTTCAAACCAAACACGCGAGAGCTGGGAATCCTCTTCTGTCGCGCTTGCGATAGGGACGGGATTTCCAGTCCCCAGCAAAATGTAAACCCAGAATTTCCCTCCAAACCAAAATCATTTTAACCCAAATCACTTCCAACTCCATCTTACCTCAAATTAGGCCTTCCAAACACCATAATCAACATCAAATAACATATTTCCACAATTAAGTCCAAAATCAATCATCAATTCACAAATTAAGATTTCAAAAATCATCAAAACCAGAAAATTATGAAGCAAATTTCAATTAACTTCGTATTTAATCCAATCATTCAATAATTGTGCTACCTAACTCATTAAAACTCAAAACCCATATCATAATTACCAATACAAACCTAATTACACATCATAAATTCCAGAATTTCATACATAACTCATAACCCATGCATGAACATCAAATCCAAGCAAATTGCCAAACCTGGAATTAATGAACCTCTAATCAAGGGGCTCCACTCCCGCTTGCTACTTCCTTGCCCTTGGATTCTCTAGGAGGATTCTCTGAACCACAAAACCCAACAACACCGAATAAGTTCAAACCCTAAATCACAATTACTAAAACTCATCTAAAGAAGAAGAATGAAGATTATAATCTATCACTTACCACACCAGCTTAGGCTACCCAAAAACTCACAAGAATTTGCAGAAAAAGGAAGAATTTAAGAAGAAATAAAGAAGAAAGGAAGAGAATACGCAAGGTAACGGGAAAGAGGAAGAAGAAAAAGAAGAAAGGAAACCAGCTGAAGTCTCTCTCTTTCTTTTCCCAATACTTATCCTCTCACTTGCCACATGTCACTCTCTCAAGAGGGAAAACACACCCAACTCTTATCCTCCCTAACTTACCCAATTCTAGTCTCTTAACATACACTACTCCCATATACACACTCACACTAGAACATAACCCAATACACACACGTAATAACTTAATTCAATTAACATAACACATACTCAACATTAACCACATACACACACACATACACCCTTAAGGCTCGCTCTACTAGGGTTGTTTTGGGGTGTTATAATACTCCCCTCCTTAACAGAATTTCGTCCTCGAAATTCTCACCTGATCCAAATAGTTGAGGGTACTGAGTTCTCATTGCCTCTTCTGGTTCCCAGGTCGCTTCCTCAATACCGTTATATTGCCAAAGCACTTTAAACAACGGTATCTGCTTGTTCCGAAGCTGCCTGACCTCTCTAGCCAAAATTTCTTTCGGTTCCTCATCAAAAGAGAAATCTGGCTGAACCTGAATTTCTTGCACTTTGTGCACATGTGATGGATCTGAACGGTAGCGATGGAGCATCGACACATGAAATACATCATGTAACTTGGCTAACTCTATCGGTAATGCTAACCGATAAGCCACCGGACCAATCTTTTCTAAGATCTCATAGGGTCCAATAAACCGGGGACTCAACTTTCCTTTCTTACCAAAAGGAGAACCTTTCGCCACGGCGAAACTTTAAAAAAGACTTTGTCACCAACTTCATATTGAATATCCCTACGCTTCAGATTAGCATACGATCGTTGTCTGTCTTTGGCTGCTTTAAGATTCTGTTGCACAACTCTAACTTTCTCTTCAGTGTCTCTCACTATCTCCGGACCTATCATAGCTCTTTCTGACAATTCAGTCCAACACACCGGTGTTCTACATCTCCGTCCATATAACACTTCATAAGGGGCCATTCCAATGCTTGCTTGATAACTATTATTATATGCGAATCCCATTAAAGGCACATATCGATCCTAATTTCCTGAAAATTCCAAAGCACAACCCCGAAGCATGTCTTCAAGAATCTAGATAACTCTCTCAGACTGACCATCGGTCTGGGGATAAAACGATGTACTGAAGTTTAGCCGAGTACCCAAAGCTGACTGAAGTTCTTTCCAAAACTTGGACATAAATCTCGGATCTCGATCCAACACAATGGATAACGGAACCCCATGAAGCTTGACTATCTCTTTCACATAAATCTCTACCAACTTATCCATAGAATAGTCTAACCGAACAGGCAAGAAGTGTGCTGACTTCGATAACCTATCAACTATGACCCATACTGAATCATGCTTACGCTGCGTCAACGGCAAGCCAGATACAAAATCCATCGTAACATCATCCCATTTCCACTGAGGAATGGGTAAGGGGTTAAGCAAACCCGATGGAACTTGGTGTTCGGCTTTCACTTGCTGACACACTAAACACTTCGAAACGAAATCCACTATGTCCTTCTTCATACCCGGCCACCAATAATACTGCTTGAGATCTCGATACATCTTATCTCCACCTGGATGCATAGTAAAAACCGATGAATGGGCCTCTTGCAACAGCTTCTTCTTCACATCACTCACATCCGGTATCATGCTTAAGCACTCCTTCACTATCCACTGAAAAATCAGTTTGCTTACCATCTTTCACTGCTTGATAGGCACGCTGCAAAACAGGGTCACTCAACTGTGCATTCACAATCACTTGCCTCAAACTCGGTCTAGCTTTTAACTGAGCAATCAATGCGCCTTCTGAATCAAATCTACACCTCCCTCTGCTAACAGACAAAGCCAAAATTGATTTCCTACTAAGGGCATCCACTACGACATTCGCTTTACCCGGATGATAATCAATAATGCAGTCGTAGTCCTTGAACAGTTCTAACCACTTTCGCTGTCTCAAATTCAACTCTTTCTGAGTCAGAAGATATTTCAAACTCTTGTGATCAGTGAAGATTCTACACTTTTCTCCATACAAATAGTGTCGCCACACTTTAAGTGCAAACACTACCGCTACTAATTCTAAATCATGCGTCGGGTAGTGTTGTTCATGAGGTTTCAATTGCCTGGAAGCATAGGCAATTACCTTGCCGTTTTGCATCAGAACACAACCTAAGCCCACTCTTAAAGCATCACTATACATGGTGAATTCCTTGCCCGACACAGGCTGCGTAAGCACAGGAGCCTTAATTAACATCTCTTTCAGCTTATCAAAACTGGTTTGACATTTATCAGACCAAACAAATCTCACCTCTTTCTGGAGAAGTCTAGTCAAAGGTGAAGCTAACACTGAGAATCCCTTGACAAAATGCCTATAGTAACCAGCCAAACCCAGAAAACTTCTTACTTCTGGCACATTTTTAGGTGGTAACCAACTCACAATCGCCTCTACTTTGGACGGGTCTGCCCGAATACCTTCAGCTGAAACCACATGTCCCAGAAAAGTTACTTCTTTTAACCAAAACTCACACTTACTGAGTTTAGCATAAAGTCGATGATCTCTCAACACTTGTAACACCAGACAGAGTTGTTCTTCATGTTCCTTCTCATTCTTCGAGTAAACCAAGATGTCATCGATGAACACTACCACAAACCGATCCAGGTACTGTCTGAAGGTCCTGTTCATTAGATCCATAAAGGCTACGGGTGCATTGGTCAAACCAAATGGCATCACTAAGATTTCATAGTGACCATAGCGCGTCCGAAAAGCCGTCTTCGCCACATCCGTATTCTTTACCCTCAACTGGTAGTAACCCGATCTCAGGTCTATCTTGGAGAACACTCCTGCCCCTCTTAACTAATCAAAAAGATCTTCAATCCGAGGTAACGGGTACTTATTCTTTACCATAACCTTGTTAAGCTGCCTGTAATCTATACACATCCGCAATGTTCTGTCTTTCTTTTTAACAAACAAGACTGGAGCACCCCACGAAGACACACTGAGCCGGATAAATCCTTTATCCAAAAGTTCTTGCAATTGACTTTTTAGTTCTTTCAATTCCACTGGAGTTATCCGATACGGAGCCTTAGAAATCAGAGATGCTCCCGGTACAATCTCCACTGACAACTCTACCTCCCTCTCTGGAGGTAACCCCGGTAACTCCTCCAGAAAAGCATCCTCAAATTCCCTCACGATCGAAATATCTTGTATCTTACCCTGCTCTCTCCGCGAATCCAGAACTAGTGCCAAGTATGCTTCACATCCTTTTCTTATAAACCTTTTTGCCTTTATTGCTGAAATAACATTATGGAACGAACTACTTCCCTCTCCTTTCACAATCACGGGTAACTGATCTTTATCTTTGAGGATCAAAACTTTCCTGTGACAATCCACTATAGCTCTATGCTTGGTCAACAAATCCATCCCCAAAATAACATCAAACTCATAAAAAGGCAATCGAATCAAATCAGCTGCAATCTCCATGCCTTGAATTCTTAAGGGACAATTTTGACAAGCCCGGTTCACAATAACACTCTGACCCAACGGGCTAGACACACAAATCTCATAATCCAATCTTTCGTCACTCCCCAAATTATCACCCAACTTACTAGAACACAAGTAAGAATGAGTAGAACCCAGATCTATCAAAGCATACACTTCAGAATCAAACAATAAAAACTTACCAACAATTACTTCCGGTGCGTTCTGCTCACCCCTGGCCTTCATGGCATAGGCTCTACCAGCTGTCGGAATGGGGCGGTCCACAGACTCAGATAACTCTCTCTCCCGAGGCCGTCCACCACGACCCTGTCCTCTACCTCTACCACGGCTTCCTTGGGGAGCATTGGACCCTGCTCGACTACCCTCTTTTTGACCTGGAGCATTCTCACGCATATTCGGGCAATTAGCAAGGAAGTGGTCCGTACTACCACACCTAAAACACCCTCCTGTCAACCATTGACATTTGCCCCAATAGCGCCTATTACAATGAGACATTGAGGCATAGCATCGCCTCTACCACCTGAACCTCCTCTACCAGTGCCTGATCCTCTAGAGGAATCCTATCTCCTCCCTCTAGTAGCCGGACCAGCAGGAGACTCACCAGCCGAATTCCCTTGAGATTCTCTTGATCTTTTCCCTGAAGAAGAACTGCCTTTGGAAGTCTTTCTCCTCAAAGCTTTCTCTCTCAAAATATTCTCTGATCGCTCCGCTCTCAAGGCCACCTGAACTAGCTGATAATAGCTAACATTCGGGGCAGACATCAAAGAAACTAGCATTGCCTTCAAAGATTCATCCAAACCCGCCTCAAAATGTTGACACCGAAACTCATCAGTAAGAATTCCTGGCGGTGCATACTTATTAAGCCTGTTAAACTCATTCTCATAGTCTGCCACTGACATCACCCTCTGCCTAAGACTCAAGAACTGCGCCCATCTAGCATCTTTGAATGCCTTAGTTATGTACTTATTCTGGAACTCTTTCTCAAAGAACTCCCACGTCAAAGGCTCGGGAAGCTGGGGCTGACTGAGCACTAACCTCCACCAGTCATAAGTAGAGCCTTGCAACAGTGATACTACACATTCCACTTCTCTATCTGGCGGACATCTGATTTCCCTTAACACTCGCTTCACTTTATCAATCCATATCTTGGCTTTATCTGATTCATCTAAGCTGGTACCGAAGAAATCCTCAGCTCCATACTTTCTCATATTCTCAATAGGTGCCCTAGGTGCAGTTACTCTCTCCAGCACCCTAGCCATATCTTGGGATCTCTTAAGCATCGCTTCAAAGGGAACTGCAGGGGACTCAGGTTGCACCCTAGGAGGTTGAACCGGACCCAAAACTGATAGATCTTGTTCTTGGGGATTCGCACTCTCAGCTGACCCCTCAAGCGATTCACGAGCAGACTCCATAGCTACAAAACATAAACCACAATTCGCATCAGGCCAACACAACTCTAACAGACTTTCTATGATACTCTAGCCCAGAAACGTCTAAACCAGGCTCTAATACCACAAAATGTAACACCCCTTACCTATACGTAGAGAACTTCACCCTATGGAGAGGATGAAGGTCCCCGACAGATGAGGGTTGCCACCCTACAGACGCTCAAATAGAACTAACCATAGCACACTAATTACATATACAAATGAATAAATTAAAATTTCATAATTCATCAGAGAATAGGCCATAGAGCAAAATATTGCATTTCATTAGTATGACAAAGGTGACTTTACATATACCAAAAAGATACAAAAGTGCCTCAGCACAACTATACAAATATAAATACTAATAACAAAACCATTTACAAAATATTCTTCACATAGTTTCAAAAGTACAAAACTATAACACATACAAAAAGAATACAAGGCCTAAACTACATAATCTTCTATCCACTAGTCGTGTTGGCCCTGCTGATGCGAAACGCGCTGCTCAAAACCTTCAAGACCTTCCACACCTGCACGGATAAAACACCCGTGCTAAGCGAAATCGCTTAGTGGGGAAACAAAGATGCACAACGACCACTCACAGTGGCGTCAACAAATAATCACAAGCGAATGGCACAGTTAAATGTTAAGATTTTCATAAATTATCTTAAAGCATAACAACACTATAATCATATTATTCCCAATATGCAATATTTCAATTAACATATGATAACAAATAACATTATTGCACCTACTTTATCAAAACAGTGGATAACGAGTACGCATAGATACCCGAAGGTATTAACACTATTCTCATAACACATAGATACCCGAGGGTATCAAAACAATCTTTTAATTTTGTTCCAAAAATATTTTCGCGTAGATTCGGTACAAAGGGATCACGAAGAACCAGTCGGGGGACCTGATCAGGGTCCAAATCATGCACTAGTTGCAGCAATATTAACTCTATTAGGCATGCCTAACTATCCACTTATTCGACTCTAGCAAGTCATGCATAAACCCAATCATGTTTCAATTCACAATATATATAATTTGTCATGCATAATTCATATAAATATAGTCATATAACAATTCATATAACAAACCGTAGGAAAAAGACATTTAGAGTTCATTTCCAAAAAACTGGCTACGTGAGAAATAGTGCAGAATGGGGGTCTCTATCAAACTAGCGACTAAGTCGCGCTCGTGATAGAAAGGCATCGGACACGAGTCGTGCTGAGGGACATGACTCGTGTCAGATGTCTCTCCACCCCTCAGACGTGCTTCATAGCACGACATGCTGAGGAAGTCACAATAGCACGAGTCGTGCTGAAGGAGCATGAGTCGTGCAGCTCAAACACGAGTCGTGCTTCATCAGCACGAGTCGTGCTGATCCTTGCTTGCTACCATTGCCCTGCTGAGATGCACAACTCGCACACACAGAAGGGAGCACGAGTCGTGCTTCTCAGCACGAGTTGGACGACCAACGATTCTTCAAACCAAACACGCGAGAGCTGGGAATCCTCTTCTGTCATGCTCGCGATAGGGACGGGATTTCTAGTCCCCAGTAAAATGTAAACCACGAATTTCCCTCCAAACCAAAATCATTTTAACCCAAATCACTTCCAACTCCATCTTACCTCAAATTAGGCCTTCCAAACACCATAATCAAAATCAAATAACATATTTCCACAATTAAGTCCAAAATCAATCATCAATTCACAAATCAAGATTTCAAAAATCATCAAAACCAGAAAATTATGAAGCAAATTTCAATTAACTTCATATTTAATCCAATCATTCAATAATTGTGCTGCATAAGTCATTAAAACTCAAAACCCATATCATAATTACCAATACAAACCTAATTACACATCATAAATTCCAGAATTTCATACATATCTCATAACCCATGCATGAACATCAAATCCAAGCAAATTCCCAAACCTTGAATTAATGAACCTCCAATCAAGGGGCTCCACTCCCGCTTGCTACTTCCTTGCCCTTGGATTCTCTAAACCACAAAACCCAACAACACCGAACAAGTTCAAACCCTAAATCACAATTACTAAAACTCATCTAAAGAAGAAGAAGGAAGATTATCATCTATCACTTACCACACCAGCTTAGGCTACCCAAAAACTCACTAGAATTTGCAGAAAAAGGAAGAATTCAAGAAGAAATAAAGAAGAAAGGAAGAGAAGAAGCAATGTAACGGGAAAGAGGAATAAGAAGAAGAAGAAAGGAAACCGGCTGAAGTCTCTCTCTCTCTTTTCCCAATGCTTATCCTCTCACTTGCCACATGTCACTCTCTCAAGAGGGAAAACACACCCAACTCTTATCCTCCCTAACTTACCCAATTCTAGTCTCTTAACATACACTACTCCCATATACACACTCACACTAGAACATAACCCAATACACACACATAATAACTTAATTCAATTAACTTAACACATACTCAACATTAATCACATACACATACACATACACCCTTAACGCTCGCTCTACTAGGGTGGTTTCGGGGTGTTACAACTATTATACCTCCAAAACGTCAGCTTGATCCAGAACCATCAGCTGCAACATCTGCACCGACGAAAGAAGAAGAAGAAAATAGTTTAGATTTTCTTTTTGCACCTGAACTTTTTAATAAATGTTGATGACATTTCCAGCTCTATCAATTATATGAATAATTTTGCTTACTTGTGTGATGTTTCTGATGATTTCATTATGCATAATCATGATCATGATTCATTTATATTTGATATTGATTCAACTGATGCTACTTTATTTAATCTTGGAACTTCGAAAAACCCGAAAGAGATCTTGATAGCATGTGACGTAACTCCTAAAGAGAGAGAAAAATTTGAGAGAATTTTAAGAAAACACAAAAAAGTCTTTGCCTGGACATATGAAGATATGCCAGGAGTAGACCGCGAAATCGCAGAGCACGCCATCCCGACATACCCAGACCATAAGCTAGTCAAGTTGAAACTTAGGAGGCCCAGGCCTGAATGGGTAGATAAGGTGAATGAGGAAATTCATAAACAGATTGAAGCCAAGTTCTTGATTGAAATACAATATCCAAATTGGTTGGCCAACATCGTTCCAGTAGCCAAAACGTGCGCATGTGTGTGGATTATCAAGATCTGAACAAGGCTTGTCTAAAAGATGACTTTCTGTTGCCTCACATAGATGTGTTAGTAGATAGTGCAGTTGCTTGCATGATGTATAGCTTCGTGGATGGTTATGCAGGCTACGATCAGATCCCTAACAAAACAGCCAATCGGATTAAAACAGCCTTTATCACTGAATGGGGGACGTTTGCTTATAGGGTGATGCCATTCGATTTGAAGAACGCAGGCGCAACTTATCAGAGAATGGCAATAAGGATTCTAGAAGATTTGATCCACAAGGAGGTAGAGGTGTACGTGGATGACATGATAATCAAGTCAGCCACCAGAGAATGTCATTTTGAGGCTCTAGAAAAGTTCTTTCAGAGGATCAGTAAGTACAATCTGCGATTAAACCCCAAGAAATGCATATTTGGTGTCACGTCAGGGAAACTATTAGGACATGTAGTCAGCCAGAGGGGGATTGAGATCAACCCAGACAAGGTTAAGGCAATCCGAGAAATACCGGTGCCTTAGAAGGAAAAGGACATCCGAAGTATTTTGGGTAAGTTGCAGTATGTTAGTAGGTTTATCGCCAAACTTACTTCAATTTGAGAGCGAATCTTCAAGTTGCTCAAAAAAAACAAGCCTGTAGTATGGAATGAAGACTATCAGAAAGCCTTTGATACTATTAAAGAATACTTACTGAATCCACCAGTTCTGAGACTGCCACAACCCATCATGTCACAACCCGAAATAGGCCTAGTCGGAATTTGCATGCTAAGTCGGGAATTTAAGGGTATTTCGGTAATTTGTGCATGAGTGAATTTGATGATGGGGATTTAATTGCAAGGTAATTAATTTAGTTAAGTTAAAGGAAGGAATTATATGGTGTGCATGTGGTGTATGGATGTAGGGTACTTTTGATTATGGCATAATCTAGTAGTATTTATGTATGGTAACTTAAATGTAAAAAGTGATTTCTTGGAGATTATATGGTGTGAGTTAAGTTTGGTGCCATGGATTGTTAGTCAAAGATGAGATTAAGGGGTCCAATAGTGGAGTGACATGTGTATTGGTTGGTGGGAGCATTGAATGTGGAATTGAAAGGAGAAGAAAGAGGGAAGGAAAAGAGTAGCTTCTCGTAGAAGCCATTTGGGTTTTGCCCTTCCCTTTCCCACGCCTCTCTCTCTCTTTCTCATCTACGTTTTCTGCTCTCTGTTCCTTTCATGTGGGTATTCTTCCATCTTTGAGTTAGGGTTTTTGGTTTTGAAGGTTCAAAAAGGTAAGTGGCTATATTATTTTGGTTTGGGATCTCCTTCTCCATCACCTTCTTCTTCATTTGGAATTAATGGTGATATGGTTTTGTTTATCTTGGGTTTATTTTTGATTTGATTTGGTTGCAAGTGATTTAAGAAAGAAACAAGGACAAAGGGAAAGAAAAGATTGGATTTTGAGGTGGAAGGAGTTTTGGCATCAGGTTTGGGAGCTTTGGTTGCTTATATGTATTTGTGTGTAATTTTGTTCATTTAATGTGTGATTATATGCATATGGAATTTGTGTGTGATTATGTGTTAATTGATAGATGATATAGATGAGATATATAGTTGAATTTTGTTGGAATTGTTGGTTGATTGTCATGAGACTTTAGCTAGGGCATGAACACTAATTTAAGGGAAATTCTGCTAAAATGTTACTGGACCTCTGTGTATTCTTTTGATCATAGAGGGAGTTTTACAACTCCAATATGAGTGTTTATTGTGCCATTTGAACCCTAACTTCTGTACCTCTAAAAGTATAAGAGAGACCATAATTTAATTCTGAGTGTAAGTAGCCTAAAAATAGCAAAAACAGACGTGTTTCTGCTTAGATGGTTCATTAGAATAGTCTGTAATGTTTAATGTATATCTATTAATCTAAGAATCCAATGGACCTGAAACCTGTCCCATTTGAAAGCTAAGAGGTAGAGGAACAAAATTTAAGAAGGACATTTTGTCTAAAAATGAGGTTTAGACATCAGTATAGGCTGTACAAAATTGTGGAGTGAAGCAGTCCTGAAGCCTGGCTTCTATTTTGCAAATTTTTGGTAGGTCACGGTGGCAACCAAATTCATTACCACCGTGACATATGAAAATTCTAGGTAGAATGCTTAGTTTGGACCTCACAGTGGCAACCAAATTCATTACCACCGTGACCCCTTCTGTCTTGACCATTTTATGTGTTTTTCTTCCCGAATTGAACCCGCTTTCCACCGAAACTTTTTAGGATCTGTCCGATGCAAGTTTAGGACTATTAAATGAGTATCAGAATAGTTATCACTTGGAAAATAGACATGAATAGGATTAAGATTAATAGCAAACTAATGAAGTAATGATGTATAATTGTATGTATCAGAATCAAGTCAAGTTTAATGACATTATTGAGCATTAGAATACTTTAATCTATATAAACATGTATTATATGAACAAATATGCATAGGTATGACTTAAGATCTAAGTTATATACACATGAAAGACATCACATGAAATGAATTTGCTTAATGAAATATATATATATGGGATATGAGTAGTGAATGTGTGATTGAAGTAATGGCCTAACAATATTATATGATGCATGCATTGATAATAAATGTTAATAGAATGTATTAGTATGTAAGATATCTATGATGCATTTATGGTTCATGTGGATATTTGAGTGATTATATAATATGATAATGATAAATGTGATTTAATGCTTTTAGCTTATGAATTCCTCTTTTAAATGGAGATCCATAATGTGACAAACCGAGGTAAGTAAGTATTTATATAAATGTACAATTAGTTGGTATGAATGATATGATAAAGTGTGAGGAATAACATTTTGTTTTGGGCAGTGGGTATGTCACGGTGACAACCTCAAGGGTTACCACCGTGAGGTACCCCAAAAGTGCATTCTGTTTTGGAGTCTGGGTATGTCACGGTGACAACCTAATGGGTTACCACCATGAGGTACCCCAGACTTGCATTCTGTCGAGATCCTTGGCATGTCACGGTGGCAACCAATATGATTACCACCGTGACCTACCCTGTTTTTACAATAGAATATTATTTATTTCACATGATTTATGGATGTTAAATTATGGATTTTTGTACACATTGTCACTTAATATGAACTGTATACCAGTAAGGTGATGTCTATATACGATTCGCACCCGTAAGGTGATGTCTGTATTCAATTCGCACCCGTAAGGTGATGTCTGTATTCTATTCACACCCGTAAGGTGATGTCTGTATTCGATTCGCACCCATAAGGTGATGTCTGTATTCGATTCATACCCGTAAGGTGATGTCTGTATTCGATTCGCACCCGTAAGGTGATGTATGTATTTGATTCATACCCGTAAAGTACTGTCAGCTCATTCGTTATCCACTATTTTGAGTCAGTAAGTATCCTGTTTGTTTTATCTGATATGATTAAGAGAATGTGATATTTGGATGAGCATAATTCTGGACATGTGACTCAGTTATGTACTCGAATGTGATTATGAATCTCTGAACGGATTGAATGTGACTCAAGCATGTGTATCGTACATGATTATCAACATATATCATATTGTGAATGTGTTCGTATATAATAAGTCATGGACATACGTATGTGAATTAAAAGGTGTACAACTGTGATCATGATCTCTTGAATGCCATGGTTATAGTTTATTATGTTGTGCTGATGAGCATGTGAATCCGATTAGTTATGTTTATAAGCATATGAATTAATAGGTATATAAATGCAAACTTGAATTACTGAATGCTATGGTTAATAAGTATGTATATGAACGTGATTTTGGTGCTATTGACTGTTATGGTGAGGTATGTGAATCAAGATACGTATGAATGTGCTCTTGACTATGGAATGTTATAAATATTGTGTTATGTTACGTGTTCTCTCTCTAGCTTTTCCTATTGTAGTGATTTCGGCGTGTGGTCATGTGTTTACATTTCAAGGCACGATAATTAGTAGCTATACATGTGAAATCTCTGACATCTGATGCCCGTGAGTTCAGTAAGTGAAAGTTAATTTGTATGGGTAATTGCATGATATCGCTTGTATCCCGTATGGTATCCTATCTGCTTTGGTTGCTTTAGTATGATTATAGAAATATAGTAACCGCATAATTACGATAATGGAAAGAACAATCAGGTAATGTGTACATGAATGTGGTTATGATCTTCTGAATGCATGCCTTTTTATGCCAGCATGTATATCTATCTGTTAGGACTATATGCATTTGCTATTATGAATGTGTTATGCTTTGACGACCATTGCGAATGGTCATCCATGTTGCTTGTGTGTTCTCCCCACTAAGCGTTATCGCTTAGCACAGACTCTTTTCCCGTGCAGGTGGCAGGTTTGGTTCCGTTCAAGTCACGCATCTACAAGGTCGGCCACCTAGGAGTTAGAAGTTTTGTATTTTGTTCAGCTTCGGTATTTTGGATTTTGTAATTCTGTAGTCCTTTGTATATGTAGTCATATGTAAGGATCTTATTGTAATTAAGTTTTCAGTTATTTCTCCGTTTCATCTTTCGTCTGCACTTCCTCTGAATGATTATATGTATGTATGTGAGTTAATGTATGTTCAGCTACTGTTTACTTAAAGTTTAATTTCCGCTGTATCTCCGTATGTTTTTGTATGAATGTATGCTTCAGCTTAGCGTATGTGTGCATGTATACGAGTGAGCGTCGGTAGCGCTCTCCGGCGTCCTTCCAATGGGGACATAGGGGGTGTTACACGTCAAGCCGCTTATTTTGTATTTGGCTATAGAAGATAGTTATGTAGGCACCATGATGGCTTAGGAGGATGAGTTAGGAGTGAAGTTTGCAGTTTATTACCTTAGTAAGAAGTTCCTTTCCTATGTGGTTAAGTATACAGAAGTAGAAAAGATTTGCCTCGCAGTAATATGGGCCTCCAAGAAGTTGAGACACTACTTTCACTCTTACAAGGTACAGGCGGTGGCAAAACAAAATACTCTTAGATACTTACAGGAGGCTCCATCTTTGCTAGGGAAAATGGGGAGATGGTTGTTGTTATTACAGGAATTTGACATTGAGTACATCACCTGAAAAACCATCAAGGGGCGCGCAGTAGCAGAGCTTCTTGTTGAACACCCGATCCAAGGAGATTCGTATGAGTTCAATTTCCCGGACGAGGATGTAGTAGCTATTATAATACAAGGTTGGCAATTGCACTTTGACGGGGCTATAAACGGTAAGGGGGTAGGAGTAGGAATCATTCTTACAACCACAGAGGACGAAAAACTCCCGCTGGCTAAGAAGTTAAGATATAAGGCCTCCAACAATGAAGCCGAATATGAAGCCTGCACTTTCGGACTTGAAACCTTAATAGCCCTGGGGGCAAAGAGCGTATAGGTGTTTGGAGACTGATCGCTTGTAATCAAATAGCTTCGGGATGAGTGGGCTGTTAAGGAAGAACGGCTGATACCATATGTAAAGCACTTGAGGGATCTAAGCCATCCGTTTAGAGAATGCACATTCCGCTTTATCCTAAGGGACGAGAATTAGTTAGCCGATGCGCTTGCAACTTTAGTGTCGATATGGGATAACCCGGAGGGAGTAGTTATGAAGCCTGTGTTGATTTCTAGTTCCGAGAGGCCTAGCTTTGAGTCCGACCCTGTAATGGAAATGGAAGTTGTCGATGGAAGGCCGTGGTACCACGATATCAAAAATTACCTAGAAAACACAACGCTCCCAAAAGAGGCCATCGAAAAAGATCAGAGGTTGATTCGCAGGTTATCTACTTAATTCATTTGCATTGATGGGGTATTGCATAAGCGACAAGTCGACAGTATCCAATTAAGGTGCCTGGATGAAAAAGAGGCCGAAAGGGTAATGGAGGAAACTCATGCCGATGTTTATGGGGCCCTAATGAATGGTTTAATGCTGGCTAAGAAGATCATGAGATAAGGGTTCTACTGGCTCACCATAGATATGGACTGCTCGAAGTACGTAAAGCAATGTCAGTTGTGTCAGCAGTATGCAGATTCCAGTTTCGGAGCTACAAAGTTTGACGTCGGCTTGGCCGTTCGTAGCTTGGGGTATAGATATTATTGGAGAGATACACCCCACGGCCTCCAATGGACATAGATTCATCATAGTTGCTATCGACTATTTTACAAAATGGGTAGAGGCCGAATCTTTTAAGAAGGTCGATGCTCGGGATATGGCTAGATTCATTGAAAAGAGCCTGATATGCAGATACGGTCTCCCACAGCACGTTGTATCCGACAGTAGTGTCCAATTTATGGCAAAAATGAAGAAGTTACTTCAAAAATATGGCATCGAACATCATAAATCCTCTCCGTATTGCCCACAAGCCAATGGGGCAGTAGAAGCCGCCAATAAGAATGTCAAGAAAATCCTGGCCAAGATGGTTTAGAACTATAAGGACTGGGCGAAAAAGTTGCCTTTTACACTTTGGGGTTATAGAACTACCATTAGAACTTCTACAAGAGCCATGCCGTATTCTTTAGTGTATGGGATGGAAGCAGTACTGCCAGTTGAGATAGAACACAAATCATTGAGGGTAGTCATGGAGACCTAAATTTCGAAGGCTGAATGGGTACAGCAACGGTTGCAACATCTGAATACGCTGGATGAGAGCAAGTTGAGGGCCTATTATCACAATTAGATTTATTAAAAAAGGCTTGCCAAGTCATTCGAAAAGAAAGTTAAGAAACACCCGCTGAAGGAGGGAGATTTGGTATTCAAACAAATGAGACCGGGTGTGCCAGATATAAGGGGAAAATTCAGACCGACATGGGAAGGTCCTTTCATCCTCAAAAAGCTGTTATCAAAAGGAGCGGCAATTCTAGCAGATAGCGATGGCAACGAGTTCAAAGAGCCGATCAATGTTGACAGACTCAAGAGGTTCCATAGATAAAGGCTAAAAATCAAAAGAATAGAAATAAAAACCCATAGGTCAAAAATCGAAAAAAGGCGGCCTTACTAAAATTGGGCGCCTCATCAAGGTGAAAACCGAGAAAATGCACCATAGGCAAAATTTAGAGGCTTGAGAGAAAATGTCCAATCAAAAAAATCCCAGAGAGCTAATTGGTAATAGGAGTTTGATGCTATCAGGATTTGTTCCAGGAATGAATGTAGCTTTGCATTTTGAATTAGTTTTAAATGATGATCATATATACTTAAATCATGCTGAAATGTACACAATTTTGCGAAACGAAATAAAACTGAATTTAGTCATTTACATTATTTTCTAGTTCTGTTTTAAAAAGAAACACATTGTTCAAAATGCATGTAAAACTGAACTATACTCTATCACTACTCTCGTCGGCCAGATGTCTAAGTCGTCGAGTCCTATTATCAATTGCGGGGCTGAGCACCCATCTCTTATATGCACCGGTGGAATTTACAGAATGATTTTTTAAGGAGAGTATGATAGTCTTCACTGGTAACTCAACCCAGAGATCATGATATTGGGAAGCAAAGGCTAAATATATAACTCCACCTCGAAAAGATAGAGGGAGTCTCACCACATCCTGGGTCATCCTGAGCTATCGAATGTAGCGGGCTGTGATGTAAAAAGTGGCTTCGAGAAGCCCGCACAGGGGAATACACCTCGAAGAGCCATCGACTATTGCAGCAAAGAGAGGAAGCCAAGCATTCACAAAATTGATATCCTCGCCCGTTACCTTGCCAAGCCTGTTAATGCCCTCGTCGAGAGTTGCGAATGAGTATAGTCGTTGATGGGGAAGGAAGAGCCTTGGGGAATATTGACTGATAACACTGGGAGGAGGTTCTAACAGCAGCTTCAACTTTTCTTGTAGCCATATTTGAGAAAAAAATATAGCAAAAGAAAATCAAGCAAAAATAAAATAAGAAAAATAAA
Source organism: Excoecaria cochinchinensis (assembly GCA_947683425.1). NCBI lineage: Eukaryota > Viridiplantae > Streptophyta > Magnoliopsida > Malpighiales > Euphorbiaceae > Excoecaria > Excoecaria cochinchinensis. The sequence goes on along the minus strand of CANTUQ010000127.1, from coordinate 12,086,330 downwards.
GCATAAAAGCCGTTGGAGTGACTTCGGTTCACCCCAGGCAAAAGTAAGGCATAGGGTTGTGTGAAAATCCGAAAAGGATGCATTTCCCGCTAAGAAAAGCTAGTGTGAAAATTCACGAGGGACACACTACCTTCTAAAATAATGATGTACCTGGAGTAATAAGGGGCTCCTGGAGAATACGGCAGAAGACTCAGCACAAATAGAATCCAAACCCAGAATGGTCTCGACAAGGATAGTGGGAAAGGGGTTAGCCCACGATGAAAATCATCCACAATCTTGAATAGATGAAGATCACCGGCCGACTCCTCTGAAGTCACGGTCAGATACCTCATGCGACAAAATAGGAAAATGACACCCGTACGAAACGAGGGAACATCAGAGAAGTCCTCCAATGCCTCAATCAGTGGCTCTAAGGCAAAAGCAGAAACTTGAGGGATCAACCGGGCGGCATCAGAAGAAGAGATGCTCAAGGCCAGTGCAATGTCCCAGGAATGAATCAGACCATAATGGGGAATGCAGGGTAAGGCATTGGGAGGATACCAGGACCCAATGATGGCAGCGAACTCTTCAGGAAAAGGGCATAGTTCCTGATAAGTGCATATGAAGACATGAAAACGGGGGTCCCAGAAGCGGGCTGCAGCCAGAAGGAGGTCGTGATCTATCCTAACGCTTCTCAAGAATTTCAAGCCATAAAGTGGAGAAAGGGTGGTGTTTTTCCAAGTTCAGGGGTTATCCAGAACTCGGTGCATCTTGGTGATAACAGACACAGATATTTCCCAAGTGTTGTAGCTGAGAAATTAAAATTGACAAAGAAATTAAAGTAAAGAAGAAAAGAGAGAAAACCTGAAAAAGAAGCTTTGGTTGAGGCTCAAAGTGTTGAAAGTGCACAAAGTTCAAGGAAAAAGGGGTATTTAAAGGAAAGTGTCGACCGACGGGGTGTCCGTCTGTCGGCATTCCGATGGGAAGCCCATCGGTCAACCTTTGTCACTCTTGGGAGATCTATTTTCCTGCATATTCCATGCATGTCACACGCATAAAATAATTGTTGCATATTTCTATCATCCTTGCGATTTGATAGAGACCTGACACAGGAATCGGAGCAAGATATTCAGGGAGTATTTTTTTTTTAAAAAAAAAGCAAATGAAAGCGCATTTAATGAGCTAATTAATCAATAAATTAGCTAATTAATGAAGGGGGCAAAAACGAAGCGAAAAACGGAATTTTTAACGACCGACAGGATGCCCGTCACTCGGTGTTCATATGGGCAGCCCGTTGGTCACAAAAAAGTATAAAAGGAGTGCTCAGCGACGTCCCTTCAGTTTTCTTTCTTCTTCTCCCTTTCCTCTCTCACAAAACCGACGCCCCCTTGCGGTTTTTTAACCTTTGCTCACTCATTTTTGATTCGTTTTGCGCACCACTTGTGCCAAAACGACCCTTGCACAGTCATGCACCTTTGTAATTACTCTTTTTGCACTTGCATCAAGTTTTTTTTTCAGTACATTTTGTCAACTACCAGGATGCCTCCGCGACACAACATTCCCTATGACCAGGCTGAGCCTCAGGCTCCTATATTGATGAGCGATGAGGCCAGGGAGAGATTCCGAGTGTTGGCTCATGTACAGTTTAGAGCCAGCTGTTTTGTCTCCAGACCCTTCTTACAGAGTATGGGGATGCTGGAGTAGATGGATGCTTTAGCTGTAGCTGCCGATGGGTGGAGTTCTTGTGGCTGTCATTTCAGACTCATCCCGAGGTCATCCGAGAGTTTTTGGCTACCCTCCATTATGGGGGATTCCAGAGATCAGACACTGAGGAGGGGGTCATCCAGTTTTGGGTCAGAGGGCACCACCACAGCATCACGCGCCAGAGATTTTCTGAGGCCATGGGGATGATATCTTGATTCCCCATAGAGCTATTAAGACACGGCATTAGGAGATGATCGCCATGCCGGGAGTGCAGTATGACCATAATATGGCGAAGAGTACGGTACTCTTGTCACAGGCACTGCGGTATGTACACAGAGTGCTCTCCAGCTCTTATTTGGGCCAAGTAGGTAATCTGGGTTCTGTGAACGGAGCTGAGATCTAGAGCCCATGGGCGATGGTAGCTGGCCGATGCCTCAACATTAGCCACAAGATTGTGGCTAATCTGGTTCAAGTCTCACGAGGAGCAGCCCCTATGGTATGGCAGGAGGAGTGGTGACCAGACTGTTGCTACACTTGGGAGTTGACCCAGACAGTTTTGGGCCTCTACTAGATGAGAGTGTGTATGTGGATGCTTTAATAGCTCTAACCATGGGTATCATTACACCGGTGGGTGATCGGGCGGAGGAGTATCAGTTGCTGTGTATACATGAGACGAGGCGCATGTTCGGCCTTCCTTCACTCCAGCCAACAGAGAAGGAGCCTAGATGGAGGAGTAGCCTCTACAGCAGGCAGAGTACTAGGAGCCACAGCCCACGTAGATCCCCCCACAACAGTCTCAGCCAGAGGAGGAGTAGCCTCAGACGCCATTTGATATGGGCATTGAGTTCAACGTGGATGAGCTGATAGTCACTCCTCCGGCATAGAGGGTTCTGAGCCCTACACCACATCCACCACCACGGGTCCAGCGATCCATACTCCTAGAGACTAGGAGGTTCCACCCGTATAGCAGATCAGGACACCCAGGGGCATTTACCTCCATGGTACCTCCCCCTGAGCACAGAGCAGAGCCATCACCTTCCATTCCATCGCCACCACCTTAGTCGGCCCAGCCTGATCTCATTACGGCTAGGACCTCTATCCTCACTGCCATGGAGCATCAACAGGAGGAGAGAGATCGAGCCCTTCGTTCAGCATCTTGATCGGTATGAGGAGAGGGACAGGGTCATGTTGGAGCAGGAGAGAGTTATGCAGGAGCAGGGGAGGCTCATTGAGGAGCTGAGGCAGAGTTTGAGTGCTTCCCATGATGCAGTGGCTCAGAGAATAGATACGGCTATCCAGATGGTGGATGAGTCTATCAGCGCCCTCAGGTTCCAAATAGAGGTTTTGGAGGGTGTTATACCACCTATATCAGCATCGACCAGGCTCGAGAGCATTAGGGACACAGCCAGGGATCAGACCATGAGACTGTCGAGGGCCTTCACAAAGCTAGGGGGGCAGTCAGAGAGACCTTCGAGTTCATGGGGGTTTGCGCTCAGCCTTTCCTGGATGGATATGCTCAAGTCCAGTTCCAATAGGCCACCCTAGCAGTGGGATAGCCAGTATCTGCACCGGTCGTCGTCCCTCCACGTTTCGATCCAGGGGCTAGGCCCTCGATACCTCCCAGTCGGCCTTCTACCTCCAAAGCCAGACCGTCCGCATCTTCATCTCGTAGTCAGCCGGTACATGTATTAGATGATGAGGAGGACTCGGAGGAGCCCTCAGATTATTTTCCCCTGTAGTATATTCAAGGAGTTTATTTTTGCTGTACTTGTATATATGTACAAAGTTTATGCTTTATTAGTGAAATTTTCATTTCGTTGAATTTATGCTTCATCTTGTATATTTACATTATAATTAACATCTTACTTACACTTGCCAAATGTTTGATAACATGATAAGTAAGAAAAAGATAATAAATGACAACATAAAAATTGTTTATGAGTTTACAAAATGAATTGACTCGCAATGAAGTAATAAAATCTCTTATAAACCACAGGAAGATGATGCCACGGTGACCCAAGGATGGTCAGCAGTTAAGCACTAAGTTTACCAGATGGTGGTTAACAAATCAGATGCAACATTAATAAAAAAAATCATACCTTGCAGATCGGATGGGGATCAGCAAATAAAAAGTTATAACTTTCAGACCGGATGGGAGTCAGCAAGTTGAAAATCGCATATCCTGCAGATCGGATAGGGGTTAGCAAGATCATGTTGTATAGGCCCGGAAGTGGCTAACAAGGCAAAATACTCAATCACAGACATTGTGCAAGCCGAGACGAGGCCAGCGGGACACACGCAATAGAACAATCGTAATCAAGTTATAGTTAGATAACACTACCTCTCACAACATTTAGGCGCCGTGCAAGCCGAGACGAGGCCAGCGGGACACATGCGATAGAACAAATCGCAACCAAGTTGTAGTTAGATAACACTACCTCTCACAACATTCAGGCATCGTGCAAGCCGAGATGAAGCTAGCGGGGCGCATGCGATAGAACAAATTGCAATCGAGTTGTAGTTAGATAACACTACCTCTCACAAAATTCAAGCACCGTGCAGGCAGAGATGAGGCTAGCGGTGCACATGCAACAGAACAAATTATAATCGGGTTACAGTTGGATAACACTGCCTCTCATGATAAATAGGCATCGTGCAGGCCGAGACGACACCTGCAGGATGAAGGTGGTCGGATGAATAGTCAAATGGTTGTGGTAAAGTACACTACAATTCTATAGCGATGAGTCACCAGCTTGAACACAACAGTGGAAAGGTAAGGACTGCCTCAGGTACGCCTTTCTTCCCTTTCTTCTCTAAATTTTTGCTCATCTAGAGACTAGTGCACTAGTTTCTCCAAAATTGGGGGCAACTATAGACACCAGGTCCTGAGGCAGTCCATATCAGAGTTACTCGATGAAGATATCAATGACTGTTTTCGAGCAAATAGATGAAAGTTGTGAGTATTCATTCTCCAGTTTTACAAGGATTGAGGATTCTTCTTGGTGATAGGGGAATTCTAGACGTCGGGAGGAGTTCCTATTTTGAAAATCTTGACTTTGCTCCACCGACGGATATTCCGTTGGTCATAGTGATGCTCGTCGCTCATTCCCAAGAACGGCCCCCCTCTCGCGTGAGTGGCGTATGTCGCTCGTGCGGAACGGGCCGTCTCTCGTGGGAGCGATGCCTGTCACTTGCTTGAGAGGCCCATCTGTGACGCGCAGCGAACCCCGAGGCACTCCAAAATGCCCGCTTTTAGGGCTTTCGAGATGAGGTTCGTGAAACTTGCAAGTGAAATTGCAAGGGCCTCTATTTCGGGCAACAAGGAGGTTTCATGGAGTTGCCACCCAATAGAACATTAGGAAAGTTCATTTAGCCTTAGTGAGCCTAAGACAGCACTGCTATGTCCATTATAGGTAAGCCAGAGGTGTCTTAGAGGCTTCCACCCTAATGATAGGATAGTCCTCTAGCCTCACGCTTGGGCAAACCGGAGGTATCTTAGAGGCGTCCACCCTAAGAGAACATTAGGATGGCCCTCTCGCCTTGTGGTACCTAGGACTGTGCAATTTTAAGCCTTTTCACGGGACACAAGAGGTGTCTTGGAGGCCCCATCCCAATAAAACATTGAGATGGCCCTCTCGCCTCGTTGAGCCCAAAGACCAGAGAAGGTTCGGGACTTCCCATTTATTCATACCTTGGCTAAATTTATAGTTAAGCTTTGAATTTATCGTTTCATCCTATTTCTCATTCAATTTAGTGCAGTTAAATTAAAGCGCAAATTATCCATTCAAGGGAAGCGGTAAATAAAGCATAATTAAAATAAAGTGCATGAAAAATAAATTACAACAAAACTAGGGGCGGAATACAATCCCCATTATAAATTGCAAGCGATTCATACATAAATCAGGATATATATTAGAAGTGAGGACATTGGTCCTCGCATGCATATTTATTACAAAATGGTTTTGAGGTGTCAATTTTTATTTGTTAGAAAAATAGGACATTGGCCCTCAATTTATAAGAATCCCAATTTGATTAATAAAAAAAACATTTAACCATTTTTACATTAGTGGGATAATATAAGAAGAACATTATTCACAATAACGATATGAATTAAATAAAAAGGGGAAAAAGTCTAGAAAGTAAACCCGGGAGGAGACCCTTGGGCCTTTAATTGCAGTAGCTTCTACATCAAATGGCTCCAAATCCACCAAACAAGTCAAAAATAAAAACTCACAAAAATAAAGGACATGTTGGTGTAAAATTAAAGAAATAAAATAAATATGAAATTAAATGATAAGGAGGAAAGCGGAAGAAATTGCATAAGAAAACTATTAAAAATAAAAGAAGAAAAAGAAAAGGAGTCAAATGGGGAAAGGAGGCCCAGGGACGGCCCAAAGCATGTGACCGACGAGTGTCCCTGGGAGCGACAGAAGGGCATGAGGGCAACCCTCGATAGCCCGTCGCTCGCTTGAGCGATGGCCGTCGGTGGTCCTTATGCCCGTCGTTTGCCTCTGTTCCCAAAAAGAAACCCAAAATTCAAATTTTCTTTTTGTTTTAATTTGAATAAAAATTGATTTTTATGCAAGGAATCACAAAAATAATCAAATTCAAAGTGATAGATCCAGAATGTTTACCCTCGGATTTTTACCTCATGAAGGTGAACATTGTAAGATTTTGACTGATCGAGTTCTACAAGGATCGGATTGTGATCATGCGATCTGGAGAGATTTTGGTTGCAAAAATCTTACCTTGAAAAATAAACAAAGAGAAGGAAATTATTTTCTCTTTCTTGGAATTTTGATAGCAATGAATATCTGAATTAGCTAGATTGATGAAAACGAATGGTTCTCGTTTCCTCAGATTAGCGTAATTCGAGAATAAAATAAAATTTGGAAGAATTTTTTTTTTGTAGAAGTTGAAAATGAAATCTCTGTGGAAAATTGCTAAACTTTAGTTTTCTAATAAAAAGTTTTATTATCAAGAATTTTTCATCAAATTTTCCAACCCCAAAAACTGAATCCCCTTCCCCTATTTATAGATTTAGGAAGAAATTTCAAATAAGTTTAAATTTTAAATTTAGATTTGAAGAGGATTTTCTGAAATCAAATCAAAATTGAAAGATATTAAGAATATTTCAAAATCAAATCCAATCTTTTTAAAAAATTTGAAAGGATTTTGGTGATTTAAAAGATATTTTGGATATTTTCTAAACCCCCCCAAAATTTCACCCAAAATCCGGCGGTTAAGGCTGCCAAATCACAGATCGACGGGCATCGGTGGATTACTGACGGCCATCAGAGTAAAGGCTAACAACGGTCATTTGACCTGCAACCTTACATGTGGTGCAGCAGCCACTCGCTGGGCGTCGCTCAACCGAGCGAAGGGCGCTGCTGGGGCTAAGCGAGGGCACCATTCAAGCAAGCGATGGGACCCATCTCGAGCGACAGCTAGTCACTCGATGCGAGAGACGGGTCCATTAGGCGAGCGACGAGCTATACCACCACAGATAGGCTGCCCTTCTGTGGACCAAAATTTCAATTTGCAAGGTTTTTGACTTCTCAAAATCTATTTACCAAGAAAACTTTCGATCCTTGTAAAACTGGAGAATGAATGCTCACAACTGTCATCCCTTATCTAAGAACCGACTTTAGTTTCTTCATCGGGTAACTCTGATCTGGACTTCCTCAAGCCCGATGTCTACAGTTGCCCCCAATTTTGGGGAAACTAGTACACTAGTGTCTAGATGAGTCAAAATTCAGAGGAGAAAAGGAAGAAATGCGTACCTGAGGCTGTCCTTACCTTTTTGAAGTTGCATGGAAGTGAGTGGTCTCTCGTCTCCTTCTGGTGGGCCTCGTCTCAGCCTGCCCGATAACTAAGAGTTGCGAGAGGCAGTGTTATCCAACTGCAACCCATTTGCAATTTGTTTTATTGCAAGTAGATCGCTAACTTCATCTCGGCTTGCATGGTGTCTGTGAGACGCGGTGTTATCTAACCCCATCTTGGTTGCGATCTGTTCTATCGTGTGCAGCCTGCTATCCTCATCTCGGCCTACATGGTGGCTGATCTATCCTGCTAGCCTCATCTTGGCCTGCATGGTGCAAGGGGTAGTGTTCTCTAACCACCACTCGATCGCGATCTGTTCTACCGCTTGTGTTTCGCTAGCCTCATCCCGGCCTGCGCGGTGTTTGATCTGTCTTGCTAGCCTCATCTCGGCCTGCACGGTATAAGGGATAGTGTTCTCTAACCATCACTCGATTGCAATTTGTTCTATCGCTTGTGTCCCGCTGGCCTCATCTCGGCTTGCACGGTCTGAGATGCAGTGTTCTCTAACTGCAGCTCTATTGCGATCTGTTCTATCGCATGTGTTTTGCTGGCCTCATCTTGGCTTGCATGGTGTGAAATGTCATGGGTGGTAATGCTCTCTGACTACAACCCACTTGCAACCTGTTCTGTCGCTGGTGTCCCGTTGGCCTCCTCTCGGTTCTCACGGAATTTGAATTTTTCATCATTGACCATCTTCGGGTAAGTGTAAATTCATATTCCTGTGTCATAAAAGGTTTGATCAATTCGTTGTGAGTTGATTTGTTCGTTATCTTTTAAACAATTTTTGCATTATTATTATCTTGTTTTTCATTTTCTTCCTTTTACTGTGTTATCAAACGTTGGGCAATCGTAAGTAAGATATTAACATGGCAAATATATAGGCTGAAATATAGATTTGACAAAATGTAAACATAAATTTTCTACTAATGGAATACATATTTTGTACAAAAATACAATAAGGATAAAACTCCTTGAATAGGCTACAAGGGGCGGTAATCCGAGGGCTTATCCGGGTCCTCTTCATCATCCGACACATGCACTGGTTGGCTCTGTGATGTGGATGCCAATTGATGGGCCCTGGATGTGGAGGGTCGGCTGGGGTGATGGCGCTGGGGGTCTGAATGTGGCCTGGGTGCGAGGAGGAGCTAAGACCGGTGCAGTCGCGGCCTGTGCTCTCGCAGGGTCCGCCTGCTAGAACTATACCTATGCATAGCCATCCAAGAAAGGCTGAGTGCATACTCCCAAGAACTGTAAGGTGTCTCTGACTACCCGTCCTAACTCCTAGAATTTGCTAGACAGTGTCAGGGTCTGATCTCGAACTGCTCCCCTGATGCCCCCAAGTGTAGACTCCGTCTGCTTTCTAAATTCCCTGATAGACTCTGAGATGGGCGAAATAGCACCCTCCAGTACCCCCACTTTAAATCTGAGGGAACTGACGGACTCGTCTAACATCTGGACAGCTGCATCCACCCTCTCGGCAGCAGCACCGTGGGAAGCCATCAAGTCCCATCGTAGGTCCTTGATGAGCCTAGCCTGGTCTCGGATGACAGCCTCCTATCGATCTAGCCTCTCTAACATGGCCTGGCCACGCTCCTCATACTGCCCAATCCGCTCAAGGAGGACCCTGTCTCTCTCCTTCTGCCTGCGCTCTATGGCAGCAAGGATAGATATCATGGCTGCTATCAGGTCTGGCTGGGATGACTGTGGTGCTGGTGCTGGGGGCACTGACTCAGTTGGATGGTCCGGAGGGGGTGCAGTGGAAGTGGATGCCCTTGGGTGCCCTGCTCGACTGTAAGGGTGAAATCTAGCTATATCCTGAGGCGTCCACCTCTGTACACGTGCCGGAGATGAAGGAGGGCTTTGCACCCTTTGAGCTGGGGGAATGGCAAATAACTCGTCCAAGGTGAACTCAATCCCCATGTCGACGGGAGTCTGCGGTTGTCCCTCTCCTAATGGCGGCTACTGTGGAGGCGGTCCCTCCTGAAACCTAGGCTATTGGGGAGGCTGGCCCTCCTAAAACTCTGCCTGCTGAGGAGGCTACTCCTCCTAAAACTCTGCCTGTTGAGGAGGCTGCTCCTCCATCTGGGGCTCCCCTGCCGGCTAAAGCGAAGGAAGGCCTAGGGCTTGTCTGGTCTCATGAATCGTGCGCAGTCTATACTCCTCGGCCTGGCTTGGCAGCTGAACTATCACCCCAATGGTGAGAGCTGATGATGCATCTACATATATACTCTCCTCGAGTGCGGGCCCAAGGAGGACCGGGGGAGTTCCTAAACTCAGCAATAATCGGGTCACCACCCCTCCTGCGTACACCATCGAGACTGCCCCTCTAGATACTCTGACCAAATTGGCCACAATCTCGTGGCTAATACTCAGACGGCGACCTGCGACCATTGCCCATAAGCTCCAGATCTCTGCCCCATTTACTGACCCTGGGTTACCTGCCCGTCCTAAGTATGAGCTGGAAAGCACCCGGTGGATGTATCTGAGAGCCTGTGATGCCAGTACGGTGCTCTTCACTGTATCATGGTCATACGGCACACCTAGCAGGGTGATCATCTCCCAATGCTGCCTCCTAATGGCTCTCTGGGGTACTATAATATTAGGCCCAATCGGTAACCCCATCGCCTATGCGAACCTCTGTCGGCTGATGTTATACTGATAATCTCTAACCCGAAACTAGATCACCCCTCCTCTGTGTCCGATCTCTGAAAGACACCGTAGTGCAGGGTGGCCAAGAACTCCCGTACGACCTTGGGATGTGTGTGGAAGGAGGGCCACATGAACTTTGTCCAGCCTGCATCCGCCACTAGTGCGTCTACCTCGCCTAGCATACCCATGGCCTGCAGGAAGGGTCTGGAGATAAAACGGCTAGCCCGAAACTGAACTCAAGCCAGCAGCCTGAACCTCTTCCTCGCCACATCACTCATCCAGATAGGAGGCTCGGGCTCTGGCTGTCATGAGGGACCTGAAGTTTGGGAGGCATCTTATAAAAGAGAAAGTAAGAAATCAGTTTTGCATTACCGCAATAAACAACAGCTAAATGAAAGATTATAACTTTGTAAATTTTTGCCGTATCCCAGGCCAAAATGCAATAACTTCAGTAGCGTTCTCATAAGGCATACTTAACCAAAATATACAAAATTCGGGCGGCATTCCGGCCAAGGCACGCCCAACCAGAAGAAAACTTGGGAAACATCCCGGCAAGGGTGTGCCCCATTAGACAAATTAAAAAATTTAGGCAGCATCCTGGTAAGGATGTGCCCCAACCAGAAAAATTTAAAAATTTGGGCATAATCCCCGCAAGGATGTGCCCAACCTCCTGCACAAAAAAACAAAAAAATAATGGACAGGCCTCAGGCCCTAGGCAATATTTCAATTTATTCATGTGTCTCATTCAGTTCGAGATGTCCTAAAACTAAGTTGAATAGAGACAAGTCTAAATTTTCAATGGATTTTGTTCTTTTCGTTTTCCCAATTTTTTCTTTTCGGTTATTTTCATTGTCCTTTTATTATGGCCCGCATACAGTTCAAAGAAAATGAGTAAAAAAGGGCATAAATTAACCTTGCATTTTTGCCAAATCATGTCAACATGCATTTCTTATGAGAAATATTAAAAATAGATAGAAAGAAGAGTAGAAAAAATGAATAACTAACCTGTATGTCGACGCAACTATGCTGAAAATAAACTCGACTAAAGTGTGTAAAAGGTGTGTCTAAATGTTCGGGATAGTGTGTGGGTCCTTTTGGAGCAAAATGGCGCGCGAAACGGGTGAAAAATGAGTAAAACAAAGTCAAAAAACAACTTTGGGGCGTCAGTTGGTGAAGAAAAGGGAAAAAGGAAGAAGAAAACAACTGAAGGGCGTCGGTCACTCGCTCCTTAAGTAGACTTTAGTGATCGACGGGCAGCCCGTCTAAAGAACGAGCGATGGGCAGCCCGTCTGTTGCTTTGGATTCCGAATTTAAATGCCAATTAACTCCCTAATTAAATCCTAATCAATTCCCCATTAATTAGCCTATTAAATGCTTTTTTTTTTCAATTTCGCGCCTGGATTTGCTTGCAAAATTACAAAGGCAATAGAAATATGCAAAGATTATTTTATACGTGTGTCATGCATGCATGTAAGAAATATTCTGCCCGTTGGTCAACAAGGCTGATCGACGGTCTAGTCGTCGGTTGGGTGACAGACGGGCACCCCGTCAGCAGTCCCCTCCACTTAAATTGCCCATTTTCTTCCTTGGGTTTTATAGACACCGGGTCCCGAGTAGCCTTGATCAGGATTACCCAATGATGAAATTAAGTGTGCCGATTTATAGGCAAAAAGAATGAAAGTTGGAAGTGATAATTTTCTTGTCGTTTTGATTTGTTAAGAATGAATAAAAATGTATTTTAAAAATTATTTTGGGATAAAAAAAGTTAGTGTTTAAATTATTGTGTTTTACAAAAAAATTAAAAAAAAAAATTCGACAAATGTCGGGGTGCGGCAACGCGTTGGGCGCTCTACAGCGCCCCAGCACGCAGGCCAGGCTCGCGCTCTGCTGGGCCGCAGTGTCGGTCGCCCCCTGGCGCCCCCTCTTCGACCGTTTTCGTTTTTTTTCTGTTTTTTGGCCATTTTGGCCCCAAAATTGATTTTTCTTTACTTTTTTTTTTTTGTAGAATTCAATGCTAAAACCTTTTATTTTCCAAACCCTTCAAATTCATGAGTTTTTTTTTGTGATTATTGGAATTAAATTGATTTAATTCAATTTAATAAAAATCTGATTTTCTTTGGGTTTTTTTTTTATGTATAAAATGAATTTTAGAGTGGGAATTTGAGGGGATTTTCTTTAGAAAATTATTTTCTTCTTCTTTCTTCTCTCAAAAAAACAAATTCTCTCAATTTCTAAAGGATCTTTCCAAGTTCATTCTTAAGGCAAAAAGAACAATTTTTGTTCTTGGAAATTTTCTTCTTTTCAATTAACAATTTTTACTTTGAGAAAAATAAATCAATTATTTGTTCTTGAGTAAAAATTTATTTTTAATACTTTATTTTCTAATTTTATTCTTACAAATCAAGACAAGGAATTGGATCATTTATCTTCATTTCTTCAAGATAAATTTTGAGGGTAAACATTCTTGGCTCAATTCTTCAATTTAACTTTTAATTTCATTTTTTGCTTCCAATTAATTAATTATCATGTAAATTCTTTTAGATCTATTATTTATTATTTCTTATTCTTAATTTTTTTTATTTAATTGTTCATATTATTATTTCTTATTCTTATTTCTTATTTAATTGTTCATGTTCATATTATTGTCATCATTTTTGTTCATATATATTATTAGTATTATCATTTAACATGTTTTAGCATAATTGACTTATTTTATTTTCATTTTATTCTTCCATATTTAATTGGATTGTTCATCTTCTTTGATGTTGTTATTATTATTATTATTATTATTATTATTATTATTATTATTATTATTATTATTATTATTATTATTATTATTATTATTATTATTATTATTATTATTATTTTCATTAGTATTGTTATTATTATTGTGATTAGTGTTATTATTAGTTGTTATTTATCATTATTACTACCATTATCATCGTTTTTATTAGTTTTGTTTATTATTATAATTTATTATTGTTATCATCATCATCATTATTATTATTATTATTTATGTTTTCATGCATGTTAAATTTTATTGTTTTTATTTATGCATGTTAAATTGTTAATATGTTAAGTTGTTTATTTTATTATGACCTTTAATTGATTTGCCATACATAATGCATGTTTACATGTTTTTATTCTAATTATCTTTATTGCCTGTTTAAATTAATTTTTTACTAACTTCACTTTTATTTGTTTTTCTTTTATTTTCAATACTTATTTTTATGTGTGATCCTTTTCAATGCCAAGTAGGAGCCCATGAAGATTTTAAGATCCATTTGGGAGTTGATTTGTTAATTTTTTTTATTATTTTCATTACTTTGCTTTCATTATTTTATTTCTAATATGTAACTTGTAATAAACTATTTTTTATGCACGTTAATTAAAAAATCACAAAAATATTTCTATTAATTAATTTGATTTCTTTTCTAAATAAAAAGGGGACCAATGTCCTAGCTTTCTCATCCAAAATAAATTGTCACTTTAAAAATTATTTTCTTTAACTATGCATGAGAGGACCAATGTCCTCACCTTTAATAAATAGCCAGATTTATATATGAATTGTATTTTATTTACAAATGGGGGTTGTATTCCGCCCCTAGTTTTGTTGTAATTTATTTTCATGCGCTTTTATTTACTTTATCTACCGCTTTCTTTGTGTGATTGACATGCGCTTTAATTAAATTGCATTAAAATTGAATGAGAAATGGGATGAAACGCTATATTCAAAACTCAATTATAAACTTAGTCAATGTATGAATAAATGGGAAGTCCCGAACCATCTCTGGTCTTTGGGCTCAACGAAGCGAGAGGACCATTTCAATGTTCCATTGGAATGGGACTTCCAAGACACCTCTTGTATCCCGTAAAAGGGCTTTAATTTGCATAGTTCTAGGCTCCACGAGGCGAGAGGGCCATCCTAATGTTCTATTAGGATGGGGCCTCCAAGACTCCTCTGGCTTGCCCAAAATGGCCATAGCAGCGCCGTCTTAGGCTCACTGAGGCTAAACGACCTTTCCTAATGTTCTATTGGGTGGCGACTCCAAGAAACCTCATTGTTGCCCAAAATAGACGCACTTGTAATTTCTTACAAGTTTTATGAACCTCGTCCCGAAAGCCCTAAAGGTGGTCGATTGGGGCGCCAATGGGGTTCGGCGCGCGTCACAGTGGCGATTCCACTGGGGATATAGAGACTTTCCTTCGAAAGTACCTTGGCTAAAATTTACAATTGAGTTTTAATTTAAAAATTTCATCCCTTTTTGAACTTACATTGCATCCATGCTAGAGCCTTAGATTATGCTAGTTTGGTCCTTCTATCAACCGCGGTGCATTCCCAAAGCACGACCCTATGTTTACTAAATGTAGGGAAGTGTTAAGGATAATCACCAGCCCAAGCCTCGTACCTTTATGGTATATTAAATGGAGACCCAATCGGTTGTTATACTCATGATGAGCTAGACCTGTTGGCAGGGACCATGCTTGGGTAGCCCTAAAGTAACATTACCTTGTCCAAAGCTCATGTAATAAAAGTAGACACTTCCCCTAGGTGGTATGAACCTTAATACTATGCCTGCTGTATGGATCGTTATATAGTGAGCGGACCCATATATTTTGATTGATCACCTAATCAAAGGCTTTCATGCCTCGATAGGCCCATGTCAATTTATTCGGACTGCCTAAATACGTAATGATCATAACCCATATGCCTGTGCATTAGTTAGGAGAGGTTATGCTGCCGGTTTCCCACCGTGCACCATACGCGCCCATTGGGTCCCATGTTGGGAAAGAGACTATGACCTCATGTGCGAGAGTGATAAGGTTGTAGGGATCTATCTACTTGCATGAGGTTCTGGATGCTGCACAGCATGCTCATGCATCGCGTGTCATTCATGCGTGTTAATAAAAAATAAAAAATATATGCATTTCATTGTTGTATGTGTATATCCTTTTATCTGCATATTATCTTTCACATGTACATATCATCCTATGTACAAATTTTTCCATGCATCGTATCGTATTATTGTACGTTATTGATCTTTCACTCATCGAGGGCCATTTGCATGGCACGATCATACATTACATGCCATTCATCCATCATTCTAACCCCTTGATTTTTTCAGCCACTATAGACCATTTACCTGGGAGGTTTTGGGGTCCCCGTAGTTGCTCGAGGAGCAAATGGAGTTCAAATTGGTTGGCAGAGATCTAGTGTCTTTATCAAAATATCCATAGGCATTAGAAATGGCTGATCCTTCACGACAGATTGAAGAGACTCGTGCCTTAATGACCCAGGAGATGGATAGAAGGTTCAAGGAGCTTGGAAAGGGGTTATTGGCCACGATTAAGGAAAGGATGGATGCCATGGCGCTAGTTCTTCAAGCTCAACTTATGGCGACTACCCTTAACCAAGTTGAGCTAGCCACGGTCAAAAAGGATTATACAACGACGACTGTAATGTTTCCATCCACTCCTGAGCCTAGGGGCAAGGCACCACTCAACTCACCAATCAAGCTAATGGGAAGAGCAAAGGGACTAAAGCCTTTATAGTTAATGGGCCTCCTCAGTTCCTCGAACACCGAAAGGAAGCTAACTAATCTTGAAGAAGAGATTGTGAAGTCCAAACTTGCAACTACCCGGGCACCTCTCAATAAGACTATTGCTAGCCCCACAAGTCTAGGGGTTGGTTACTATGATAATAACAGTGGTACCCAAAGGGCAAGGAAAGTGTTTGCAATTAAAGCGGATCAAATGCACTACTCTAATTTGGGCAGATCCTTGTCTTGGGTACTTAACAGATTGATGAAGGAAGGTAAGCTACAGCCACTGCCTGCTAAGCCCGCCAAAAACCAGTGATAACCCAATCACAAGGTCGATCAGTATTGTGCTTTCCACCAGCACACTGGGCATGTGACAGACAATTGTACGAGGCTAAGGCATGAGATTCAAGATATGATCGATAATAAGCAGATCACGGATCCAGAACACCGAAGGGATAAACATGGGAGCTCAAGTCTCATGGTTAGCAACGGTAAAGATTTCGAGGCCATAAGGGCTTCAACCTTCAGAATGGCTCAAAGCTGCTATGCCATACTGGAAAAGCCTTTGTCTAAGCACCTCATTCATTTTGTTAACAAGGGGAAAATACAGCCAATGGCGGTGTAAGCACCGTGTCCCGGAGCGGTCTGGATCAGAGGTTACCCTATGATGAAATCAATGTCCAAGCCTGTATGGGAGGTTGGATTTAGAGGTTTTAGCCCCGCGTTCCATAAGAAGTAAGGTTTTTATCATTCCTGGGCCGAAGGAGAGAAAAATAGAGGTTTTTTTTGAGTCAAAGGGCTTTTTGTCCTCCACAGACGGCCAGCCCGTCGCTCTGACTCACCGACGGCTATGGGTATTTTTTCGACGCCCGTCGAAAAATCACCGCCCCTGTCAGATTGCCGCCTGGTTTCCCGGAGCACGCAACACTTCCGACGCCCGTCGGTGGATGTGGCAGGGCCGTCGGACTAATCCTTGTGTCAGAAGGATTCTTCCGACGCCCGCCTCTATACACCGACGCCCGTCGGTCGTGTCTGGCTATAAAAGCTCCGGATTTTCATTTGAAAAGGGTTGGAAAAATTTTCAGAAGAGGAAACTCTGCCCAATTTCAAGCACATTTTCTCTCTCTTCCAAAAACATTTTTTCTAAAAGAACTCTATTGAATCGAGGATCAAATCAATCAAAGGAAACTAAAAGCTAATTAGTTTTCTTTAGATTTTGACTCCAAAATCGATTTTCTGAAGGATTGAAGGTGAAATATCTCATTTTCTCTCTTTAATCTTTCATCTTTGCTCCTCGTGGAACGCGCGGGGCTCTAACCGACACCAGAATCTCACCTGAAGCGATTATCTGAGGATAAATATTTCGGATCCTTTCTCCATTTCATCTCATATATAAATTTTTATTTATTTCTTCTGTGAAATTTTTGAATATCTGTCATTACTTTCTTTAGATTTTGACTCTCTCATCTCCTTTTGGGATAAAACCCGCTTTTCGACTTTGAAAGGTTTCTTTTTTCCTTTCTGTTTTTCGGAGACAGAGGTGACCGACGGGTCATCTTCATGACCGACGCCCGTCGGTCACCCACCTACAGACGCCCATTCTTGAGTGACAAACGGGCATATCGGATAACTGAACCGACGCCCGTTGGTCAACCAAGAAAGGCCGTCGGTGGGTTCTGTCTCCATCTTTTTAAATCATTTTTCATCTCTATCCAGTCTCTTTGATTTCTTATATGTTAATTTTATGTATATTAACATCTCTTAACTTTCTGTGAGTGTACATCGGTCCTCCTGGATTATCTCGAGCTTGAGCAGCTATCTACCATGTTTGGAGGATCTCGTCCGGTTTAGTTTCCTAATCCTCTTGTTTCATTTCTTTTATTGATTCTCTCATGTATATGGATGTACTCCTTTCATATCCCGTTAATGTATAAAAATGACTCAATGGTTTTATATTTAATAAAATGAGGTTTACACAAAACTGGACAAATGTCCTATTTTATCCAATAAAATCATCACAAACAAAAATCTCCAATTTTAATAATGATGCATGCGAGGACCAAAGTCCTCAGAATAAGCAATGTCCCGATTTATGCATGATCCGCACATTTACCAAAGGGAGTTGTATTCCGCTCCTTGTATTATTGTAATCCATTGCTTTTATTGTCTATTTGATCATTTATCGCTTTCAAGATGTGAATAAATGCGCCTTTTAATCAAACTGCATAGTGTGGAGAGAGAGCGAATTAATGACATTAAAATTTGATCATAAACTAATTGAGATAGAAATAGATGAGGAATCCCGGAACCAGCTCTGGTCTTTGGGCTCAAGAGGTTAGAGGTTATCCTCCAAAATACTTCTTGGGTTACGAGGCTTTAGCGCTAATCCTAGGCTCTTTAGGGTGAGAAGTTCACCTTCCATGATCCCTCTAGCTGGCCCAAAATGGATACCAAGCGCAGTCTTAGGCTCTCCGAGGCGAGAGAAACTTTCCCAATGTTCTATTGGGTGGCGACTCCATGATACCTCCTTGTTGCCCAACATAGACGCACTTGCGACTCATCGCAAGCTGCCAACGGACCCGCAAATGCCCCGATCGCCCACGTGCGGGCGGCGCTCGGGATCCGGCGCGCGTCACAGGCGGCCAAACCTGCAAGAAGCCAGGGACGACCCGTTCATCGAGCGGATCAATATTGTGCCTACCATCAGCACACTGGGCATGAGACTAATGGGTGCCGAACTCTGAGAAGACAAGTTCTATACTTAATTGATGAGGGGATGAGAGGTGAGGAAGATGGTTCCCGGGGATGACAATAGACCGTTGACTACAGCATCCGTGTTGGCAAGAAAGGAAGAAGATAGCTATTTGGATGGTCCTTTTTATTTTTGAACTATTTGATAATGACATTGTTAATCTAGTTATTTTTAAATGAAATTAATGGTTTCACTTATCTCTGTGATATTTTCTTGTGATTTCACCATGCATGATCATGACTCATTCATATTTAATAATGATTCAAATGATGCCATTCCATTTAATCTTGGAACTTTGGAAACCCAAAGAAAATTTTGATAGCATCTGATGCAACTCCTGAAGAGAGATTAAAAGAGAGAAAATAGAAAAAAATATATGAAAAAGTCTTTACCTGGACCTATGAAGACAGGACGGGAGATGATCATGAAGTCGCCAAACACGCAATGCCAATATATTCCAATCATGGATTAGTGTCAAACAGAAGCTCAGAAGACTCAAGCTAGAATAGTTAGAAAAGGTTAAAAGAAGAAATCCACAAGCAGAAAAGAGGCTAAATTTTTATCGGAGACACCCGACTTGGTTGGCCAACGTTATCCCAATAGTTAAGAAAGGAGGAGCGTGCATGTGTAAACTATCAGGATTTGAACCAGGCTTGTCTAAAAAAACAAAAAGAAAACGAAAAAAAAAGAGCAAAAAAAAAAACAAAAAAAAAACAAAATCAAATAAAAAAATGAAGAAAAAATAATTCAAAATAAAAAAAAAAAAGAGAAGAAGGAAAAGAATCAATATGTAGATCCAACCAAAAACTGTTGATATGGGGGCAAAAGAAAGTAATATTAGGGGCAAACTTTGTTCAAATCCCGTTGATATACACATACCCGTACTTTGCCATTCTTCTTGACTTTCGAAAAGGACCAAAAGGATTTTATTGACTTACAATGGATACGGATTGCTCGAGCTTGGGAATAGACATCATAGGAGAGGTGCGCCCTATGGCCTCCAGCAGACAAGTTCATCGAAAGGAATTCGATTTGTCGATATGGTCTCCCTCACCACGTTATGTCCAAGGACAGAAGGGCAGTTTATGGCTAAGGCTAGGGAGTTGCTATAGGGGTATGGCATTAAAGACCACAAGTTCTCTCTGTATTGCCCTCAAACTAATGGGGCATTAGAGGCTGCTAACAAGAATATCTTGGTCAAGATGGTTCAAAATTATAAGGATTGGGCAGAGAAATGGCCTTTTCCACTTCAGGGCTAGAGAACCACCGATGAGACCTCTACAGGAGTCACCTTTTATTCCTCAATACATGGGCCAAAAATAGTACGGCCGGTCGAAGTAGAGCTCAAATCTTTAAGGACAATCGTGAAAGCCCAGATTCTGGAAGCTGACTGGGCACGGCAACAGTTGCAGCAGTTAAACACATCAAACAAGGATAGATCATGGGATAACTATCACAATCAGATCTATCAGAAAACACTATGTTCGATTATTCAAGAAGGAAGTCAGAAAACACCTATTGAAAGAGGAAGATTTAATCTTTAAGCAAATGAGTCCAAACGTTTCAGACGGATGAGGCAAATTCAGACCAATGTAGGAAGGCCCATTTGTTCTTGAGAAGTTATTGTCCAAGGGAGCGTCATTTTCGACAGATAGTGATGGAAGCAAATATGAAAAACCAGTCAGCATCGAAAGATCCAAAAGGTTCCATGGCTAAAGACTAAAAATCAAAAGAAGAGAATAAAAGCCCCGTGGGTTGAAAACCGAAAAAAGGCGGCCTTACTAAAATTGGGCACCTCATCAGGATGAAAATCGAAAAAAGGCATCCTGGGCAAAAATTAGAGGCTTGAGAGAAAATATCCAATCAAGGAAACCCAAGAGGGCTGATTGGAAACAGGAGTTTTGATACTTTCAAGATCCATTTTGAGATTAGATGTAGTTTTGCATTCTGAATCTATGTTAGATAATGATCATGTATAGAGAAATCATACTGAAATTTTGCAAGAAAGATATGAAACAAATGCAATTAGACTCATGTGTTCATTATCTTCTAGTTCTTTTATAAAAAGAAAACGTCATTCATTATTGAATGCTTCTAAATAACTATACTCTGCTCTTGCCGGTCAGGCGCTTAAGCTAATGGGTCCTATTATCAACTGCTGGACTGGGCACCCGTATCTTGCATGCACTAGTAGAAGCAATGGGGGCAACCTCCGATTAGTTGTATAATAGCCTTCACAGGTTGTTGGGTCCAGAGGCCATGTGTAGACACCGGGTCCTGAGTCAGCCTAGATCGAAGTTACCCAATGATGATAATTGCCTTCACAAGCTTAAAAGGTTAAAAGTGATGGTTTTCTCGTCAAATTTGCATTTTAGAGTGAAAAATTAGAATAAAAAATATTTAAAAAATTAATTTTGAAAAATGGGGGCTTAAAATTATAGTGTTTTTAGTCAATAAAAAAAAGAAGAAAAAAAATTAAAAAAAAAAAGTTTTTTTTCGGATCGCGAGTGTCGGGCGCCAGGCGCCCAGTGCGCAGACGCCCAGGCGCCCAGCGTGCTGGGCGCGATATGGCGACGTGCAGCGTCGCCAATGCTGCGCGTCGCTAAAAAGCAACGCGCAGCATTGTGCGCTCTGCGCGCGATTTCAGCGCCTCTGCGCGCGGATTTCGCGCAGCCTAGCTGCGTAAAGGCCCGTCGCTCTATAGCGACGAGCATCCTGGCCGTCGGTATAGGGTCTGATACCCAAAAATCCGATTTTCAGCCCTTTTTCCGATTTTTTTCACCCAAAAATCCGTTTTTTATCCCATTTTTTTGGGTTTTTGACTTCAAATTAAATTCTAAAATATTTTTTTAGATAATTAATTAATAAAACTTGATTTTATCATTAAAAATAAAAGAATTTTGTGTTAAAATAGGTTGGTTTTCCTTAATTAAATTAGGGCAACCTCTTTTATCCTATAAAGACTTTATGATGAAATCAAAAGGGGTCCACACATTTTTTTTAGACCTGATTTTTCCATGATTCTTCTTCTTCTATTTTCTCTTTCAAAAATTTCAGATTTCTCTTTTTATTAAAAAGGTTTAATTGAAATTGAAAGATCAATTTTCAATTGTTAATTATTCCAATTAATTTCTTTGTTTTTCTCCATAAACATAAGAAATTAATCATCACTTTGACATCAATTTCTTTTCAATTTTAAGCATACAAATCAATTCCTTTGTTTTCTCCATAAACAAAGAGAATTAATTTTATTGCTAAATTATTCTTTCAAGCAATTTTCTGCAAAATCATCACTTTTCCTTCATCAAATCCAATATTCTGAGGGTAAATATTCTTGGCTCAATTTCCATTCTATTCTATTTTATTTTTATTTAATTTATTCATGTATATTTTATTGTTTTTATTGATTTATTTATATTATTTTTATTGATTTATTTATTGTTTTCATCTATTCATTTGTTGCATTGATTTTATATTTGTTCCATTTAATTGTTTATATATGATTTGATTTTTATTCATGTCAATATTGTTTTCTTTTAATTCCTAACATGTAAATGATTTTATTTTGATTCCTAATTATTTTTAACATGCAAATAATTAATTAATTAATTTAAATTAATCTTTTTGCCATGTAAATAGTTTATATTAATTATGAACACATCAATTAAGCTTGTTATATATCATCATTATTTTCATCATTCTTTTGTTTACTAATTTTTATTATTCTTTTTATCATTGTTACATGATTGATTTATTATTTGTTTATTTATTCATTTATTTTTTTTCACTTATCATCATTATTTTCATCATGTGTATATTTTCATGTACTAATTAATTAACATATTATATTTTATTTTCATCACATCATTTAATCATTTGTCATACATAATGCATGTTTCTCATTTATTTTGGTTTGTTAACATTTTGATTCCATTATCATTCTTTTCATATCATCTTATTTTATTTTAATTCATTATTTTGTATATTTAATTGAATTAATTGATTTAATTACTAACATTATTTTATTTGTATTTTGTTTTTTTTGTCTAAACTCATTTTTTTGATTGGGCGCTTTCGCGAGCACACGTGGAGGTCCAAAAGGCTCGTTCGGAATATTTAATTTTTTTTATTTGTAATATTTTGCTTATTTGGCTTTTTCCTATTTATTTTTGTCATATAATTTTCTTGTAAAATTGTTTATTTAGGCACGCTAAAAAGAAAATCACAAAAATGTTTCTATTAATTAACTTGACATTTTTTTCTAAATAAAAGGGGACCAATGTCCTAGTTTTTCATACCCATCCAAAATCATCACATAAAAATTTTGATAATGATGCATGTGAGGACCAAAGTCCTCAAAATAAGCAATACCCCGATTCGTGTATGTATCGCACATTTATAAAGGGAGTTGTATTCTGCTCCTTGTATTATTGTAATTAATTGCTTTCAATATTTATCTTGCTCATTTAAGGCTTTCCAAATATGAATAAATGCGCCTTTAATCAATCGCATCGTGTGGAGAGAGAGCGAATCGATGATAATTAAAATTTAATCATAAAATAATCGAGGTAGAAATAGATGAGAAATCCCGGACCCAGCTCTGGTCTTTGGGCTCAAAGAGGCTAGAGGTCTACCCTCCAAGACACCTTTTTGTGCCATGAGACTTTAGCGCTAATCCTAGGCTCCTTAGGGCGAGAGGTTTACCTTCCAAGACCCCTCTGGCTGGCCCAAAATGGATACCAAGCGCAGTCTTAGGCTCTCCGAGGCGAGAGTAACTTTTTCAATGTTTTATTGGGTGGCGACTCCATGATACCTCCTTGTTGCCCAACATAGACGCACTTGCAATTTATCGCAAGCTGTCAACGGACCCACAAATGCCCCGATCGTCCACGTGCGGGCGGTCGAACGGGCGGCCGCGGGGATCCGGCGCGCGTCACAGTGGCGACTCCACTGGGGACGTTTATGGTTCGAGATTTCAATTTGAAAATACCTTGCTTAACATTTATGATTAAAATTTAATTCATAAATTCTCTTTCTCTCAAAATTGCATTCGCATATCATTAGAGCCTTAGATCTATGCTAGTTTGGTCCCTCTTTTAGCCCCGGTGCATTCCCGAAGCACGACCCTATTTTCACTCAATTTAGGGAAGTGTTAAGGATAATCACCAGCCCAAGCCTCGTACCATCATGGTATATTAAATGGTGACCCGATCGGTCGTTACGCTCGTGATGAGCTAGACCCGTCGGCAGGGATCATGCTTGGGTAGCCCTAAAGTAACACCGCCCTTTGACCAAAGCTCATGTAATGGCAATAGATACTTCCCTTAGGTGATATGAACCGTAATACCTTGCTTGCTATATGGATCATTTTGTATTGGACAAACCCAAATAATCTGATTGGTCACCTAATCAAAGGCTTTCATGCCCCGATAGGCCCATGTCAACTTGTTTGGGCTGCCTGAATACATAACGATCATAACCCATGTGCTTGCACATTAGATAAGAGATGTTACGATGCCGGTTCTTCACCGAGCACCATATGCATCCATTGGGTTCCCCGCTAACCTATGGATTAAGCCCACCTAGGAAAGAGACTGCATTACCTCGTGTGTGGGAGTAATAAGGTTGGAAGGATTTACTTGCTTGCATGTGATTGTAAATGTTGCATAGCTCACTATCATGCATTGTATATGTCATTCATGCATCATCCTAACAATCTAATTTTTTCAGCCATCATAGATTCATCTAAGTGGACTAGAGGTTCCGACGGTCGGCTAGTAAGGACAAATCTGCTCTTTGAGTTGCCGGAACTAGTGTCTGACTGGGATTCTGAGTCATCCTCATCAATCAGTGAAGCCTCTGTAGAACCACCGATGGCAGAAGAAGCTGGAGCTTTGACCACTTAGGACCTAGCTAGGAGGCTAGAGGACTTCGAACGAAGAGTGCTAGACATGATGGGTGCCATGGCTGAAAGGATTGCCCATCCACCTGCTGCCCCACAGCCGCCTGCTGCTCTACAGCCACAGGTAGCCCCTCCTTGGGGGCAAGCCGAACCACCTGCTGGTGGGGAGGCTCCCTTCGTTGGAGCTGCTGCTCGCCAACCCAACAATGAGCACAGAGCTGCCGCACCCATCGAGCTAAGAGGGGAAAGGATTCATAACCCCAACAATGATTTCCTGATGGAGGAAGAAGAAGAAGAGGTGCCGATAGTCCACCAAGCTGCGAGGCCCAGAGCACCCAGAGTAGAGGATGAAGCTTTAAGAGGTATGAGACAGCAGATCGAAGCTATCACCCGCATGCTATCAGCTGGAAAGGGGGTCAACCCAGAAGACAGAGATCTGGGGGATGAAGAGCTACTGCCCCAAAGATTCAAGATGCCCGAGCTTTCGAAGTTTGATGGCACCTCTGACCTATCCGCCCACATCAAGCAGTACACCCTGGTCATGAAAGGCACAGGGCTGAGCAAGAAGCAGAAGGTGGAATATTTCTGCCTTAGTCTGGTGGGCCCGGTAGTTGACTGGTACCACGGGTTGGATAGGAGGTCCAAAGAGGACTGAGACCTTTTGACCGAAGAATTCATGAAGCAGTACGACTGCAGCACTAGGATGGAGGTCACCCTAAAAGACCTTGAGCTTCTACAGCAGAAGAATGATGAGTCATTCCATGAGTACCTTACAAGATGGAGAAACAGGGTCATGGAGATGAAGAGGAAGCCTGACACTGCAGACCAGATCAGGCTGTTTATCAGAAACTCATGCCCTTACTTAAGGGACTTGCTCAGTTTTAAGGGGCTCAAGGACTAGGAGTCGCTTAAGGATATCGCTATAGAAGCTGAGGCAGCTTACCTGGCAAAGAAAGCAAGCCAAAATAACTTTGCTGGGAAATGCTATGGGAACCAGTCGGGATTCAAATCAGGAGGTGCCGGGAGTAGCAACAGCAGAAACAGTAGGACGGCAGAGGTCTCAGCTACTGGAGTTGGGTAGGGTCAGAGATACTACTCCAACTTAGGCCGCTCTCTATCCTGGGTGTTGGAGAGACTAATGAAGGAAGGCAAGTTGCAACCTTTGCCACCCAGACCAGCCTTGAGTCAGGGACAGCCGGGACATATAGGTGATCAGTACTGCGCTTACCACCAGCACACCGGCCATTTGACTGACCATTACCGGATTTTGAGAAACAAGATCCAGGATCTCATTGACACCAATCAGATCGCAGATCCTGAGAAGAGAGAGAAAAAGAAGAAAGTAGGTTATAATGCAGTCCCTCCACCGCGAACATGATCGTGTCTTGTGGCCCACTAGTGATATTGCTTTTAGATGCTGAAATCTTTTTATTTCTAGAACATTTTATGTTATAATTTTCGGCTTGTAATAAAGAGAACATTTTTTGCTTATTTGTATAATGTTTCTATTGATTTCATTTCGCATGATCATAACACATTTACTTTGGCATTAATTCAAATAATATGACTGCAGTTAATCTCAGAAACTTTGGGGAACTCAAAGAAAATTTTGATAGCATCTAACATAGCTCCTGTAGAGAGGGAAATTAAAATAAAAAAAAAAACTAGTTGCAATTAGGGGACTGGATGGAAACTCACTAAGAGCACTAGAATCTTTCTGATTACCCGTCAAAGCGATCCTTGGATAAGACGGAACCTAGAAAATGATTTAGGCAACATTTTCTTTGTATAGTTCTCTAAATGACCATTTCCTACCCTTACTTCACAATCACTTGCTAGCCCATTGAGCCTTTATGTGGGTATGCTAAATGCGTGCCAATTTTGTTGTTACATATGTTAAAACTATCCCCTCGCCTAAAATGATTTTGGCTTCCCCTTAGAAGAGTGGCCTCTCTAGCAGGGATGGATGAACGTTTTAACAATTAATAATTTCTTTGTGGGTTATCAAAATTGCCTTGGTAAGGATGAGTTTACAATTTGAGAAGAGGGTTTCCGTCATGCGCCAAAGACATGAGCTCCTTAAAAAAAAAAAAAAAAGTAAAGCTCAAAATAATAACCACTTGACGAGTTTTGATGATTACCTTTTTAACTGTCAATCTGATCTTAAATGAGCTAAAATGTTATCAAATCCAAATTCAAGAATACCTTTGTATATATAACTGAGCTGAGAATGGTTCATCCACCAGTCGAGAATATATTGCGGCCAGTTTTCTCTAGCGACCTGATCCTCCTTTGATAGCTATCTACCTAAGCCTAACATTACAACCAAAGTAAGACCTCTTGATTCTGGGTTCAATCTTATCCAATTAGCGGAGATGACCTTCTAAAAAGGTTTGGTACGTAAGAAGAGGCCTATGGTGTTTCTTGAGCTTCAAGCGGGGAGCCACGAGTGCATTCATGCATTCGAGTTAAGTCTCGTCTCCAATATTGCTTCTAGAATTTGCATTAAAAAAAAAAAAAAAGACAAAAGAAAAAAAATTGAGAGAAAATCTTCAATCATAAAACCCGAGAGGGCTGATTGATAACAGGAGTTTGATGCTTTCAAGATCTATCTCGAGATTAGCTAAAGTCTTGTATTTTTTAAAATCAATGCCAAAATAATGATCATGTTTAATGAAATCAAATTGAAACACATGCATTTATGCAATGATGTGATCTGAGTATTGTACCCTGTGTGATCAAAGTCATGTATCTGCCTACCCTCTGCTACTCTCAGCACGCAAATGCTTCAGCCGATTCATCCTGTTATCAGATGTACAAAATCAAGCTCATGCAACCATGTCCTAAGATTCCCTAAAGATTCTTGCCAACAACTTCAGCAATCTTCAAAAAAAAAAAAAAAAAGAAAAGAGCCATTAGATTGAAAACCGTAACTGGCGCTCTAAGCAAAAACTAGGCAAAAAGATAGGGTGAAAACCTGAAAACAGGCAGTCTGTCCTTCAAAAAAAAGAAGAAAGAGAAAAGCCGCTGGATTGGGTTGGGTCTATTCCAGGCAAAAAAATAAGGCACAGGGTTATGTGAAAATCCGCAAAGGACGCATTTCCTACTAAGAAAAGCTAGTGTGAAAATCCACAAGGGACGCACTACCTTCAAATAATGACTACAGGTACCGGGTGAGAATCTCGCAATCCCGAAGGGCATGAAATTCAAAAGCAGCTTAAAAGGCATCGATCCTATTGCAAATTGCAGCTAGCCCGGCTATCATCTCCAAGTCCACATAGATAAATTTTTATCCTGCATTCCCGCATGATTCATGCATTTCACTTGCATGCTCACTATTTTTCCTGCATATTTTAGTTTCCCTATTTTGCAGAAAGAGAGATTTGATGCGGACACCGACCAAAGCCGAGTGACGACATCAGTCCAAGCAATCAACCAAAGACTTCTCAGGGAGCAGCTAATCGAAGAGCTCTCAGGGGGCAATGAATCGAAGACCTCTCAGGGGGCAATCAACCAAAGACTTCTGAGGGAGCAGCAAATCGAAGACCTCTCAGGGGGCAATGAACTAAAGACCTCTCAGGGGGCAAACGATCAATAAATCGAAGACCTCTCAGGGGGCAATGAACTAAAGACCTCTCAGGGGGCAAACGATCAATAAATCGAAGACCTCTCAGGGGGCAATGAACTGAAGACCTCTCAGGGGGCAAACCATCAATGAACTGAAGACCTCTCAGGGGGCAAACGATCAATGAATCGAAGACCTCTCAGGGGGCAATGAACCGAAGACCTCTCAGGGGGCAAACGATCAATGAACTGAAGACCTCTCAAGGGGCAAACGATCAATGAACTGAAGACCTCTCAGGGGGCAATGAATCGAAGACCTCTCAGGGGGCAAACGATAAATGAACTGAAGACCTCTCAGGGGGTAAACGATCAATGAACCGAAGACCTCTCAGGGGGCAAATGATCGATGAACCGAAGACCTCTCAGTGGGCAATCAACCGAATGGCTCACAAATAGCACCACTTCAACAAATGAAAACACACCATGATAATAACCACCATCTCAGAATTCTCCAGTTCGGAAAGACGGCTGACTCAGGTACTTGTCTCTTTCCTTTTCTTCTTTGAGTTTAGGCTCACCTAGACACTAGTGTACTAGATTCCCCTAAACTGGGGGCAACTGTAGACACCGGGTCCTGAGTCAGCCTAGATTGAAGTTACCCAATGATGATAATTGCCTTCACAGGCTTAAAAGGTTAAAAGTGATGGTTTTCTCGTCAAATTTGCATTTTCGAGTGAAAAATTAGAAAATAATAAAAAATATTTAAAAAATTAATTTTGAAAAATGGGGGCTTAAAATTATAGTGTTTAGTCAATAAAAAAAAAAGAAGAAAAAAAAAATAAAAAAAAAAGTTTTTTTTCGGATCGTGAGTGTCGGGCGCGGCAACGCGCAGGCGCGCTGGGCGCGATATGGCGACGCGCAGCGTCGCCAATGCTGCGCGTCGCTAAAAAGCGATGCGCAGCGTTGCGCGCCTCTGCGCTCGGATTTCGCGCAGCCTAGCTGCGTGAAGGCCCGTCGCTCTATAGCGACGGGCATCCTGGCCGTCGGTATAGGGTCTGATACCCAAAAATCCGATTTTCAGCCCTTTTTCCGATTTTTTCACCCAAAAATCCGTTTTTTATCCCATTTTTTTGGGTTTTTGACTTCAAATTAAATTATAAAATATTTTTTTAGATAATTAATTAATAAAACTTGATTTTATCATTAAAAATAAAAGAATTTTGTGTTAAAATAGTTGGTTTTCCTTAATTAAATTAGGGCAACCTCTTTTATCCTATAAAGACTTTATGATGAAATCAAAAGGGGTCCACACATTTTTTTTAGATCTGATTTTTCTAGGATTCTTCTTCTTCTATTTTCTCTTTCGAAAATTTCAGATTTCTCTTTTTATTAAAAACGTTTAATTGAAATTGAAAGATCAATTTTCAATTGTTAATTATTCCAATTAATTTCTTTGTTTTTCTCCATAAACATAAGAAATTAATCATCACTTTGACATCAATTTCTTTTCAATTTTAAGCATACAAATCAATTCCTTTGTTTTCTCCATAAACAAAGAGAATTAATTTTATTGCTAAATTATTCTTTCAAGCAATTTTCCGGAAAATCATCACTTTTCCTTCATCAAATCCAATATTCTGAGGGTAAATATTCTTGGCTCAATTTCCATTCTATTCTATTTTATTTTTATTTAATTTATTCATGTATATTTTATTGTTTTTATTGTTTTATTTTTATTGTTTTTATTGATTTATTTATTGTTTTCATCTATTCATTTGTTGCATTGAATTTATATTTGTTCCATTTAATTGTTTATATATGATTTGATTTTTATTCATGTCAATATTGTTTTCTTTTAATTCCTAACATGTAAATGATTTTATTTTGATTCCTAATTATTTTTAACATGCAAATAATTAATTAATTAATTTAAATTAATCTTTTTGCCATGTAAATAGTTTATATTAATTATGAACACATCAATTAACCTTGTTATATATCATCATTATTTTCATCATTCTTTTGTTTACTAATTTTTATTATTCTTTTTATCATTGTTACATGATTGATTTATTATTTATTTATTTATTCATTTATTATTTTTCACTTATCATCATTATTTTCATCATGTGTATATTTTCATGTACTAATTAATTAACATATTATATTTTATTTTCATCACATCATTTAATCATTTGTCATACATAATGCATGTTTCTCATTTATTTTGGTTTGTTAACATTTTGATTCCATTATCATTCTTTTCATATCATCTTATTTTATTTTAATTCATTATTTTGTATATTTAATTGAATTAATTGATTTAATTACTAACATTATTTTATTTGTATTTTATTTTTTTATGTCTAAACTCATTTTTTTGATTGGGCGCTTTCGCGAGCACACGTGGAGGTCCAAAAGGCTCGTTCGGAATAATTATTTTTCTTTATTTGTAATATTTTGCTTATTTGGCCTTTTCCTATTTATTTTTGCCATATAATTTTTTTGTAAAATTGTTTATTTAGGCACGCTAAAAAGAAAATCACAAAAACGTTTCTATTAATTAACTTGACATTTTTTTCTAAATAAAAGGGGACCAATGTCCTAGTTTTTCATACCCATCCAAAATCATCACATAAAAATTTTGATAATGATGCATGTGAGGACCAAAGTCCTCAAAATAAGCAATACCCCGATTCATGTATGTATCACACATTTATCAAGGGAGTTGTACTCTGCTCCTTGTATTATTGTAATTTATTGCTTTCAATATTTATCTTGCTCATTTAAGGCTTTCCAAATATGAATAAATGCGCCTTTAATCAATCGCATCGTGTGGAGAGAGAGCGAATCGATGATAATTAAAATTTAATCATAAAATAATCGAGGTAGAAATAGATGAGAAATCCCGGACCCAGCTCTGGTCTTTGGGCTCAAAGAGGCTAGAGGTCTACCCTCCAAGACACCTTTTTGTGCCACGAGACTTTAGCGCTAATCCTAGGCTCCTTAGGGCGAGAGGTTTACCTTCCAAGACCCCTCTAGCTGGCCCAAAATGGATACCAAGCGCAGTCTTAGGCTCTCCGAGGCGAGAGTAACTTTCCCAATATTTTATTGGGTGGCGACTCCATGATACCTCCTTGTTGCCCAACGTAGACGCACTTGTGATTTATCGCAAGCTGTCAACGGACCCACAAATGCCCCGATCGCCCACGTGCGGGCGGTCGAACGGGCGGCAGCGGGGATCCGGCGTGCGTCACACCATGGTACTTGGAGGTGAAAGCCGATGATAAGATGCCATCTGGAAAAGGATGGGAGGGGCCTCATAGCATTTTGAATTCCATCTGAACTATTCTCTAATTGTTTTTCGTCAGAAGATGTCTAAGCAAATTGTGCTAGTCATCCTTAAGGGAGCCTTCACTTCTCTTGTCACCGCACTGAAAAAAAAAGGGCCGTTAGAGTTGGAAACCGTGACTGGCTCACTAAGAAAAAGTTAGGCCATAGGGCAGGGTGAAAACCTGGAAATAGGCAGTCTGCCCTACATAAAAAAAATAAAATAAATAAAAGCCACTTGATTGGGTTGGGTCCATTCCAGGCAAAAATTAGGCAAAGGGTTATGTGAAAATCCCTAAGGGGATGCATTACTCACAAAGAAAAGCTAGTGTGAAAATCCATAAGGGACGCACTACCTTTAAAACAATGATTTCCGATGCTCGGAGCAATAAGGCGGCATTACTTCGGATAATTTTCCTTCAGTCAGATAAGGTATAATTCAGGGCATGAGTCAGAATCCAGGGTGTATGATCATTGACCGGGAGGCAAAGATGCACACCTGACGGTTCTCTTTGAAGAGTTTACGGGTCAGAGTCCCTAAGTCAAGATGCCATTTCTAGTTCCTCAAAGGGCATGGTGAAGCGGCCAAACCATATCCTCAATGGATCCTTAACCACTCAGGACATGGTCTATCCATTTTTGCATGCATTTCATACCATTCTTTAGCAAACATCTGCATATGGCCATTTACACTTGCATGCATAATCTATTGTATATATTCCTGTGCACACAGCTTTGCAGGAAAAGTCCAAATGAAGGCCACACATATAAAAGCTAGTCAAGGATAGCTTCAGTTCAACATTAACATTCATTCGAGCAAGACGATTAAGTAAAGATGATGGCTACGCCAGAAAATCTCCAAGACCTTTTAAGAGGCAATCTCTAAAACCTCTTAAGAGGCATTCTCCAAGGTCTCTTAGGAGACAAATCTCTTTTTCCTGCACTTTTAGTAATCTGTAGCAGACTCGGTGCAGTCCTCTTAGGAGGACATTTACTGCGTTTTGCAGTCTTATAAGTGACTTGGCGCATCGCTATCTACGGATGGCACCTACACTTTTAGTAGTCTGTAGCAGACTTGGTGCGGTCCTCTGAGGAGGACATCGTTTGCACTTTTAGTAGTCTGTAGCAGACTCGGTGCAGCTCAAGAGAGCAACCCCTGCACTTTTTGTAGTCTGTAGCAGACTCGGTGCAGCTTAAGAGAGCAACCTCTGCACTTTTGGTAGTCTGTAGTAGACTCGGGGCAGTCCTCTGAGGGGGACATCCTCTTGCACTTTTTGTAGTCTTGTCAGTGACTCGGCGCATCGTCATCTGCGGATGACACCTGCACTTTTAGTAGTCTGTAGTAGACTCGGTGCGGTCCTCTGAGGGGGACATCCTCTTGCGCTTTTTGTAGTCTTGTCAGCGACTCGGCGCATCGTCATCTGCGGATGACACCTGCACTTTTAGTAGTCTGTAGCAGACTCGGTGCAGTCCTCTGAGGAGGACATCTCCTGCGTTTTGTAGTCTTGTCAGCGACTCGACGCATCGCTATCTGCGGATGGCACCTACACTTTTAGTAGTCTGGAGTAGACTCGGTGCAGTCCTCTGAGGAGGACATTTCCTGCATTTTGTAGTCTTGTCAGCGACTCGACACATCACTATCTGCGGATGGCACTTGCACTTTTAGTAGTATGTAGCAGACTCGGTGCAACTCAAGAGAGCAGCCTCTGCACTTTTAGTAGTCTGTAGCAGACTCGGTGCAATCCTCTGAGGATGATATTTCCTACGTTTTATAGTCTTGTCAGCAACTCGGCGCATCGCCATCTGTGGATGGCACCTGCACTTTTAGTAGTCTGTAGCAGACTCGGTGCAGTCCTCTGAGGAGAACATTTCTCGCATTTTGTTAGTCTGTAGCAGACCCGGCGCATCACCGTCTAAGGATGGTTCCTAGCACTTTGTAGTCTTGTCAGCGACTCAGTACAATCCAAGAGGATACTGTAGACACCGGGTCCCGAGTAGCCTTGATCAGGATTACCCAATGATGAAATTAGGAATGAATAAAAATGTATTTTAAAAATATTTTAAAAATAATTTTGGGGTAAAAAAAGTGAATTTTTAATTTTTTGTGGTTTATGGAAAATTTGAAAAAAAAAAATATTCGCGCGAATGTCGGGCCGCGGCAGCGCTGGGCGCGCGCCGCATCGCCCCGGTGCGCAGGCCAGCGCGAGCGACGCCTAGGGCGTCGCACACGCGTGTGGGCGATGCCCAGGGTGTCCCGCACGCTACTACGCGCGGGAGACGCCCGTCGGGCTCTCCGACGGGCGTCTCTCGCCCCCCTATCGCCCTCCAGTTGCCGATTTCGGTTTTCTTCATTTTTGGGTATTTTTAATTGATTTTTTTACATAATTTAATTTAAATTCAATGCTAAAACTTTTTATATGCCTAACCCTTGAAATTCTGTAGTTTTTAGTGATTATGGGAGTTAATTTAATTTAATTCTTTAATTAAAAATCTGTATTTTGGGGAAAAAATAAAAGGGGAATTTTGGAAAGAATTTTGGGGGGGGGGGGGGGGGGGGAGATTTTTTCTTTAGAAAAATTATTTTTCTTCTTCTTTCTTCTCTCAAGCAAATTCTCTCAAATTTTATAAAGAATTTTTCCAAGAAGATTATCAAGGCAAAAAATAATAATTTTTGTTCTTGGTGACTTCTTTCTTTACAATTAACAATTTTTTTACTTTAGGACAAATAAATTAATTGTTTGTTCTTGAGTAAAAAATCACTTTTGATATTTTATTTTTCTAGTCATATTCTTCAAATCAAGACAAGGAATTGGATCTCCTTACCTTCATTTCATCAAGCTAATTTTGAGGGTAATTATTCTTGGCTCCAATTTTAATTTAATTTTTAATTCAATTTTTATTTCCAATTAATTGGTTAACATGTAAATTTCTTTTAGATCTTTTTTTTGGTTTTGTAAATTCTTCTAGACTTTTTATCATGTAAATTCTATTAGTTCTATTAGTTTCTTCTTATTTTTATGTTCTTATTTAATTGTTCATATCATTATGCATGTTATTATTTTTCTATGACTATTGTCTTCACTTGATTATTATTATTATTATTATTATTATTATTATTATTATTATTATTATTATTGTTGTTGTCGTTGTTGTTGCTGTTGTTGTTGTTGGTATTATTTGCCATGTTTTAACATGTTTTATTAGTTTGCCATATATTATTTTATTCTTGCATGCTTAATTTGGGTTGTTTAATATTTTTTGATTTCATTATGTTTATTATTGTTATTATTATAGTTGCAATTTCTAGTTTTATTTTTATTATCCTTGTTTATTACTAGTATTTGGTACTAGCATCATTATTATTATTAATATTATTATTTATATTTCTTATGCATGCTGATTTTTATTATTACTTTTGGTTTTTATGCATGTTGGATATTAATGTTATTATTTTGTGTTTTTATACATGCTGAATTTTATGTTTATTTTCTTTTTTTTTTTTTGCATGTTGAATCTTATAATTATTATTTTATGCTTGTTTATGCATATTGAGTTTTATTATTTTTATGTTATATTTTTTATGCATGTTGAATTGTTAATTTGTCAAATTGCATATTTTTATTATGTCATTTTAATTGGCTTGTCATACATGATGTACTTTTGTTTGCCTTATTTTAATTATTTTCATGTTATATGTTTAATTCATTTTTTATTGCTAACTTCATTTTTATTTGTGTTTTTATTTTCAATACTCATTTTTATGTGTGAGTTTTTGCCAAGTGGGAGTCTATGGAGATTTGAAGATGCCCCTTTGGAAGTTAATTTGGCATTTGTATTTTCTTTATTATGTTGGGTTTATTTTATTTCTAATATGTAATTTGTAATAATAAATTTATTTTTATGCACGTTAAGTAAAAAATCACAAAATATTTTTATTAATTAATTTGATTTTTGTTTTCTAAATAAAAAGGGGACCAATGTTCTAGCTTTTTCATCCAAAAATAAATTTTCACATCAAAATTGTTTTCTTTAATTATGCATGAGAGGACCAATATCCTCATCTTTAATAAATATCCCGATTTATGTATGAATTGTATTTTATTTACAAATGGGGGTTGTATTCCGCCCCTAGTTTTGTTGTAATTTATTTTGCTTTTATTTATTTTATTTACCGCTTTCATTATGTGTTTGACATGCACTTTAATTAAAATTGAATGAGAAAAGAGATGAAACAATAAATTCAAAACTCAATCATAAACTTAACCAAGGTCTGAATAAATGGGAAGTCTCGAACCATCTTTGGCCTTTGGGCTGAGCCGAGAGGACCCATTTCAATGTTCCATTGGAATGGGACTTCCAAGATACCTCTTGTGTCCCGTAAAAAGGCTTTAATTTGCATAGTCCTAGGCTCCACGAGGCGATAGGACCATCCTAATGTTCTATTAGGGTGGGGCCTCCAAAACACCTCTAGCTTGCCCAAAATGGACATGGCAGTGCTGTCTTACGCTCACTGAGGCTAGACGACCTTTCCTAATGGTCTATTGGGTGGCGACTCCAAGAAACGTCCTTGTTGCCCAAAATGGACGCACTTATAATTTCTTACAAGTTTTAATGAACCTCTCCCGATCGCCCTAAAGGCGAGCGGTTCAGGGCGCCCCGAGGTTCTGCGCGCGTCACAGTGGCTACTCCGCTGGGGACATAGAGACTTCCCTTCGGAAGTACCTTGGCTAAAATTTACAATTGAGTTTTAATTTAAAAATTTCATCCTTTTCGAAATTGCATTGATATCATTAGAGGCTTAGATCTATGCTAGTTTGGTCGCTTTTCTAACCCCGGTGCATTCCCGAAGCATGACCCTATGTTCACTCAATGTGGGGAAGTGTTAAGGATAATCACCAGCCCAAGCCTTGTACCTTATGGTATATCAAATGGTGACCCAATCAGTCGTTATGCTCGTGATGAGCTAGACCCATTGGCAGGGACCATTCTTGGGTAGCCCTAAAGTTTTATCACCTTTGACCAAAAGCTCATGTAATGGCAATAGATACTTCCACTAGGTGAAATGTACCATAATACCGTGCTTGCTATGTGGGCCATCATATATTGAACAAAATTAGGTAAATTAAATGGTCTTTCATCAAAGGCTTTCATGCCCCGGTAGGCCCATCTTAATTTAATTGAGGTGTTCAAATACATAATGGCCAAACACTCATATGTATGCACATTAAATAAGAGCTGTTATGCTGCCGGTTTTCCTACCGTACACCATACGTGTCCGATGGGTTCCTTGTTAACCCTTGGATAAAGCCCACTTAGGAAAGAGACTATGCTACCTCGTGTGTGGGGCCAATAAGGTTGGAAGGATATATCTGCTTGCATGTGTTTGTCTATACTGCATCAGCATGACCATGCATTGCATTTCAATCATGCATCATCCTAACGAGATGTAGTTTTTTCAGCCATCATAGATTCGCCCGGGTGGTTTAGGGGTCCCGACGGTCGGCTTAGAAGGATTCTACTCTTAGGGTTACCAAAGCTAGTGTCATATCAGAGCTCAGATTCTCTTTCAGAGGGTAGTGAGACTTTCTCTTCAGAATCATCAGCTGATACAAGTATGACTAACCAATCAAGTGGGTCTGATGCAACCCGGGCAATGATCGCCGAGGAAGTAGGAAGAAGAATGGAGGAGTTTGAGGCCAGAGTGATGGCAATAATGGGCAACCTTGCCACTACCATAGCTAGGCAACAAGTTGCTGCTGCTCCTATTAGGGGGCTAGATGAACAAGGGGCTATTAGGGAGGATCCCCCTGCTGTAGTTGACCCACCTGCAGTTGAGCAAAGAGCATCGGCGCCTGTTGAGCGCAGGGAAGGCATGAAATCTGAGGTTGACCTCTGGGAAGATGAGCAAGAGGAGCCGATGGTAGGAAAAGGAAAGTCGCCCAAGCTAGAGGAAGCAATATGGAGGAAAATGGAGGAGAAATTTGAGGCTATGACAAAGATGATGACGGTAGGAAGGGGAATGAACCCGGAGGATCGTGAGCTGGATGGGGATGATCTGATCCCCTAGAACTTCAAGATGCCTGATATTCCAAAATTTAACGGCACCTCTGACCCTGCTACACACATAAGTAGTACTCGCTAGTCATGAAGGGGATGACTTTAACCAGGAAGCAGAAGATAGAGTACTTTTGCTTGAGTCTTACAGGGGCTGCCATTGACTGGTACCATGGGCTAGACAGGAGGTCCAAAGAAGACTGGGACTTATTGACTTAGGAGTTCCTAAAGCAATATGATTACAGTACCCGGTGGAGGTCACGCTGAAGGATCTAGAGCTGCTACAGCAGAAGGCTGGGGAGTCTTTCCATGAATACCTCATTCGGTGGAGGAACCGGGTTATGGAGATAAAGTGCAAACCCGATACACCTAATCAGATCCAATTATTCATTCGAAATGCTAGCCCGTATCTAAGAGATGTACTGAAAATAAAGGGGCTGAAAGATTGGGAGTCCTTGAAGGACATTGCTATAGAGGCAGAGGGAGAATATATGGCCAGAAGGGCAAGTAGTGAGGCTTATGCCAAGAAGGGCTACAACAATCAAAGTGCAACCAAGTCAGCTAGTTCCAGCAGCGGTAACAGAAGTGGGAAGGCAGCTGAGGTGTCGGCAACAGGAGTGAATTAGAGGTATTTCTCAAATTTGGGTAGGCCATTGTCATGGGTACTGAAGAGGTTGATGAAGGAGGGGAAGCTACAACCCCTGCCACCTAGGCTAGCTAGGACCCAAGGGGAACCGAGGTATAAAGAGAATGAATACTATGCCTTTCACCAACATACTGGGCATCTGACAGACAATTGCTTCAGGCTAAGGCACCAGATTCAGGATCTGATCGATAGTAAGCAGATCACCGATCCTGAAAAGAGGGAGAGCAAGAAGAAGTCTAATTTCAATACTGTACCACCGCCTGCCTTTATGATTGGGTTGAGCCTACCCGAATGGTATGTATTACAGGATTTGTATGGAAATGATTACGTCGCTATCACTCACCCTGAGGCAAGTGAAAAAGGGATTCTCGTGGCGGCGATAGACTATTGGTCCACTAGTGAGAGTGGAGACGAAGATGAAGAGGAGAAAGATGGAGAGTTCACGGATCCATGGGATTCGGAGGAGGAGGAGAGAGTTAGGGCTGTAACAAGAAGTGGGAGAGTGGTCCTCGAAGTTGAGAAGTAGCAGGACTCAGTGCAAGCACCTGTGGAGAAGGAGCCGGAAGAAAATCCCATAGTAAAGCAGCTGAAAAAGACCACGGCTCAGATATCTATTTGGGACCTTCTAAGGCAGTCCCCTTCTCATAGACAGAAGTTAGTTGAGGCATTGAGTGAGTCCACCGTAGCCACCACAATTTCTCCATCCGAGCTGCTAGATCTCTTCAAGGGGGGATCAGGGGAGAGACTGATGTTTTCTGATGCTGACCTGCCAGCTAAGGGCTGCAATCAGAATCGGCCGCTGTACATCAAAGCACAAATTAATGACAAGCACACCGCTTATGTTATGGTTGATGATGGCTCATCCATAAATATTTGCTATCTAGTGGCACTTCAGGCTTTTGGGCTAAATAAAAGCACGCTGAGCAAATCTGATTTAACCATCACAGCCTATGACAATTCCCGGAGACAATCATCGGGAACTTTTAGAGCTCTAGTCAAGACTGTGCCCATTGAGACAGAAGTAAAATTTGTGGTCTTGCCTATCCCAGCAAATTTCTCAGCTCTACTAAGGAGGCCGTAGTTCCATAAATTGGGAGGAGTGCCGTCTACCCTACACCAGATGATAAAGATACCAAATGAAGGAGAGGTGGTGACTGTCAAAGCAGCGAGAGAAAACCAAGTGTCTGCCTTGGGGATCTCTAATCAGCCATTCAGTGGTTTTCATATATCGGTGATAGGAGAGGAGCAGGGCTTGGTAGGTAGCCCTCAGGTGATGAACATGATGAAGAGGATGCACTTCCTTCCAGGTGCTGGTTTGGGAAAAAACACACAAGGGTTGCAGTCTGCTATCACAACATAAGGCCAGAAAGATCGAAAGAGTCTGGGCTACAAAGGAGAGCATAGCAGGAAGAAAGTGTCAGAGAAGATCCCCCATATTTCAGAGAGTTTTGTTCCCTCATCTTCGATCTGTGCTTACACTGGTGATGAAGAGCCTCAGTGGATAAATGGAAAGATCATTCCAGGTTTGAAATCTTCAATGATGTCTTCGACTGGGATGTTGGAGTTATCAAGTCTGCAGAGAACTTCTGGGATGAGGAGATTATGACTCAGTGTAGCATCTGGGACAAGGATGGGCTTGAGGAGATTGTCACTGATAAGCTGTTAGCTACCAGGTTGAAGGGAAAGGAAAAGATGGTAGAGCCAAAGTTGAAGTTTGAAGATTTGAAGATTTCACCGGAGGTAGTTGAAAAGCCTCCACCAAGCCAAGAAGTCAAAACACAGTCAGCTACAACATCGTCGTCGACAGAAGATGAAAATAATAGTTACTTAGATGCTATTTTTATGCCAGAACTTTTTAATGACAATGTTAATGTTGCTGATTACATTAATGAGATTAATAACTTTGCTTACTTGTGTGATGTTTCTAATGATTTCATTTCTCATGATCATAAACATGATGCATTCATCTTTGACATTAACTCAACTAGAACAACTGCATTTAATCTTGAAACTTGGAGAATCCAAAGGAAATTTTGATAACATCAGATATAACTCCTAAGGAGAGGATAAAATTTGAGAGAATATTAAAAAAATATGAAAAAGTCTTTGCCTGGACCTACGAGGACATGCCGAGAATTGATCGAGATGTAGCCGAACATGCCATTCCAACTTACCCAAAGAGTAAACCGGTCAAGCAAAAGCTCAGAAGACTTAGGCCAGAATGGGCTTAGAAGGTGAAAGAGGAGATCCATAAGCAGATTGAGGCTAAGTTTCTACTGGAGGTTAAATACCCGACGTGGCTGGCTAATATAGTTCCTATGGCTAAAAAGGATGGAAAGGTTCGAGTATGTGTGGACTATCGGGACCTGAATAAAGCCTGTCCGAAAGATGATTTTCCTCTGCCTCATATTGATGTGCTGGTAGATAGTGCCGCTGCTTGCATGATGTACAGCTTTGTGGACGGGTACGCAGGGTACAATCAAATCCTTAACAAGATAGTGGATCGAATAAAGACAGGCTTCATCACCGAATGGGGTACATTTGCTTATCGGGTCATGCCTTTTGGACTAAAGAATGCAGGAGCGACCTATCAGGGGATGGCCACCAGAGTTCTCAATGATTTGATCCACAAGGAGGTGGAGGTGTATGTTGACGACATGATGATCAAGTCAGCTACCAGAGAAGGTCACTTTGAGGCTTTGGAAAAGTTCTTTCAAAGGATCAATAAGTATGATCTGCGCCTCAATCCCAAGAAGTACATTTTTAGAGTTACCTTGGGTAAGCTGTTAGGCCATGTGGTAAGCCAGAGAGGAATTGAAGTAGATCCTGATAAGGTCAGGGCCATCAGAGAGATGCCAGTACCTCAAAAAGAGAAAGAGGTTAGAAGTTTCCTGGGAAAGCTTCAGTACATCAGCCGGTTTATTGCCAAGCTGGCTTCAGTATGTGAGCCCATCTTCAAGCTTCCTAGGAAGAATCAGCCGGTGGTGTGGAATAACGATTGTCAATTGGCCTTTGATACCATTAAGGATTATCTCTTGAATCCACCAGCTTTAAAACCACCACATCGTGCCAAACCATTAATCTTGTATCTGGCAGTAGAAGATAATTCAGTGGGTGCCATGATAGCCCAGGAGGATGACTTTGGGTAGAGTTTGCTGTTTACTATCTTAGCAAGAAATTTCTGCCATATGAAGCCAAATATGTGGAAGTGGAAAAGATTTGCTTAGCAGTTATTTGGGCTTCTAAGAAGTTGCGGCACTACTTTCATTCCTTCAGTGTACAAGCGGTTGCTAAGCATAACCTGCTTAGGTACCTTCAGGAAGCGCCCTCTACTAGGAAAGATGGGAAGGTGGTTGCTACTATTGCAGGAGTTTGATATCGAATACATCACCAGGAAAACCATTAAGGGAAGAGCTGTAGCTGAGTTCTTGGATGAACACCCTATTGAGGGAGACCAATTCGAATACAATTTTCCAGAAGAAGATGTCACGGCCATAACAGTACAAGGGTGGCAATTGTTCTTTGATGGGGCAGTTAACAGTAAAGGGGCAGGAGCGGGGATCATTCTTACGACCCCGGATGGTGAAAAGCTGCCATTAGCCAAGAAGTTGAGGTATAAGGCGACCAATAATAAAGCAGAATATGAAGCTTGCATCTTTGGATTGGAAGCATTGCTGGCTCTGGGGGCAAAGACTGCAGAAGTCTTCGGAGACTCTTTCTTAGTAATTCATCATATCAGAGGGGAATGGTCAGTTAAGGAAGAAAGGTTGTTACCTTATGTGAAGCATTTGAGAATGCTGAGTAGCCAGTTCGAGACTTAGCCCTTTCACTTCATCCCCAGGGATGAAAATCAATTGGCTGATGCTCTAGCAACATTAGTGTCCATGTGGGATAATCCAACAGGGGTTGCTATTAAACCCGTGCTAATCTCTAGCTCAAAAAAGCCTTGTTTTGAAGCTGAGCAAGTGATGGATGTTGGGGCCACCGATGGAAACCCTTGGTACTACGACGTTCAAAATTACTTGGAACAGTCAGTTTTTCTAGAAGAAGCCACCGAGAAAGATCAAAGGATGATTCAAAAGTTGTCCACTCAATTCATCAGTGTAGAGGGCACTTTGTATAAAAGGCAAGCCGATGGTATCCAGTTAAGATGTTTGGCGGATAAAGTAGCAGAAAGAGTTATGGAAGAGGTTCATGCCGGAGTCTGTGGAACTCACATGAATGGCTTAGCCTTAGCAAAGAAGATCATGTGCCAAGGATTCTATTGGCTCACAATGGATACGGATTGTTCAAAATATGTGAAGCAATGCCAGTTATGCCTGCAATACGCGAATTTAAGGCATATGCCAGTTTCAGAGCTACATAATTTGACATCTCCATGGCCATTTGCAGCTTAGGGAATAGATATCATAGGCGAGATACGTCCTATAGCTTCTAATGGGCACAGGTTCATCATAGTTGCCATTGATTATTTCACTAAGTGGGTCGAAGCTGAATCTTTCAAGAAGATTGATGCTAGGGATATGGCTAAGTTCATCGAGCGAAATTTGTTATGTAGATATGGCCTCCCACACCATATTGTATCTGATAATAGGGTACAATTCTAAGCAGAAACTAAACAGATGCTTCAAAAGTATGGAATCCAGCATCACAAGTCTTCTCCTTACCGTCCTCAAGCTAATAGTGCGGTTGAAGCGGCGAACAAGAATGTGAAAAGAATATTGGCCAAGATGGTTCAGAGCTATAAAGATTGGGTAGAAAAGCTACCTTTTGCATTATGGGGTTATAGAATCACGGTCAGAACCTCTACGAGAGCGACGTCTTTCTCTCTGGTATACGGAACCGAAGCAGTTCTGCCAGTTAAAATTGAGCTGAAATCTTTAAGGGTAGTCATGGAAGCCGAGATTCCAGAGACAGAATGGGCACAACAGCGATTGTTGTAGTTGAATCTGTTGGATGAAGATAGGTTGAGAGCCTATTATCACAATCAGGTTTATCAGAAGAGGTTAGCTCGGTCCTTTGGCAAGAAGGTACGAAAGCATCTATTGCAAGAAGGGGATTTGATCTTTAAGATGATGAGGCCGGGAGTGCCAGACATACGGGGAAAATTCAGGCCAACCTGGGAAGGACCGTTCGTCTTAAAAAAGTTGCTAACAAAAGGGGCGGCGATCTTAGCGGATAGCGATGGGAATGAGTTTAAAGACCCAGTCAATGTCGATAGACTAAAAAGGTTCCATGGCTAAATACTAGAAAATAAAAAGAAGAGAATGAATGCCCTGCAGGTCGAAAACCGAAAAAAGGCGGCCTTGCTAAAATTGGGCGCCCTGTCAGGGTGAAAACCGAAAAAAGGCATCCTGGGCAAAAATTAAGGGCTGAGAGAAAATGTTCAATCAAGAAAACCCGAGAGGACCGATTGATAACAAGAGTTTGATGCTTACAAGATCTATTCCGAGATTAGGTGTAGTCTTGTGCTTTTGAATTCTTGTTCAATAAGGATCATGTATGATAAAATCATATAGAAATGTACTCAATTTTGCAATGAATAAAAGAATACAGTTTACATTTTCATTGTTCTTTTAGTTCTGCCTTAAAAAGAAATATATCACTTATTCATCTAATAGCTATTGTCTAATCATTTTGTCGGAAGGTGCCTAAGCAGATATGTGCTATTCACTCTTAGCGGAGGTTCTGATAATAGCCTTCTCTTATAGTTCCTTCAAAAAAAATCTAGAAAAAAAGAAAAAAAGGGTCGTTAGAGATGAAAACCGTAATTGGCTTTCTAAGCAAAAGTTAGGCCAAAGGGCAGGGTGAAAACCTGGAAACAAGCAGTTTGCCCTACAAAAAATAAAATAAATAAAAGCCGCTGGATTGAGTTGGGTCCATTCCAGGCAAAAGTTAGGCAAAGGGTTATGTGAAAATCCCCGAAGGGACGCATTTCTCACGAAGAAAAGCTAGTGTGAAAATCTACAAGGGACGCACTACCTTTAAAACAATGACTTCTAATGCCTGAAGCAATAAGGCAGCATTACTTCAGATGATCATCCTTTAGCCAGATAGGGCATAATTCAGGACATGAGTCAGAATCCCGAGCATATGATCATTAACAGGGAGGCAAAGATGCACACCTGACGGTTCTCTTTGAAGAGTTTACGGGTCAAAGTCCCTAAGTCAAGACGCATGGTGAAGCGGCCAAGCCATATTTTCAACGGATCCTTAACCACTCAGGACATGGTCTATCTATTTTTGCATGCATTTCATACCATTCTTTAGCAAGTATCTGCATATGGCCATTTACACTTGCATGCATAATCTATTGTATATATTCCTGTGCACACAGCTTTGCAGGAAAAGTCCAAATGAAGGCCACACACATAAAAGCTAGTCAAGGACAGCAACGTTAGCACTTACCCTTGCTAGACAATCAGGTCAAGATAGAATCTATGCTGGCAAATCTCCAAG
The DNA here is from genome assembly GCA_947683425.1 of Excoecaria cochinchinensis. Classification (NCBI taxonomy): domain Eukaryota; kingdom Viridiplantae; phylum Streptophyta; class Magnoliopsida; order Malpighiales; family Euphorbiaceae; genus Excoecaria; species Excoecaria cochinchinensis. Next base: position 12,041,925 of record CANTUQ010000127.1, on the reverse strand, counting down.
ACCTCTTAGGAGGCAATTCTCCAAGGTCTCTTAAGAGACAAATCTCCTTTTCCTGCACTTTTAGTAGTCTGTAGCAGACTCGGTGCGGTCCTCTGAGGAGGACATCCCCTGCACTTTTAGTAGTCTATAGCAGACTCCGTGCAGTTCTCTTCTTGCACTTTTTGTAGCCTATAGTAGGCTCAACGCATCACCATCTGCGGATGACACCCCTGCACTTTTAGTAATCTGTAGAAGACTCGGTGCATTCCTCCTTTGCACTTTTTGTAGTATGTAGCAGACTCGGTGCAATCCTCCCTTTGCATTTTTTTTGTAGCCTATAGCAGGCTCGGTGCATCGCCATTTGCAGATGGCAGCTGCACTTTTTTTAGTCTGTAGTAGACTCGGTGCAGTCCTCCTTTGCACTTTTTGTAGTCTGTAGCAGACTCGGTGCAATCCTCCCTTTGCGTTTTGTGTAGTCTATAGCAGACTCAGCGCATCGCCATTTGCGGATGTCAGCTGCACTTTTTGTAGTCTGTAGCAGACTCGGTGCAGTGCTCCTTTTGCACTTTTTGTAGTCTGTAGCAGACTCAGTGCAATCTTCCTTTTGCATTTTTTGTAGTCTGTAGTAGACTCGTCGCATCTCCATTTGCGGATGGCTCCTGCACTTTTAGTAGTCTGTAGCAGGCTCGGTGCAGTCCACTGAGGAGGACATTTCTCGCGTTTTGTAAGTCTGTAGCAGACCCGGCACATCACCGTCTGAGGATGGTCCCTAGCACTTTGTAGTCTTATCAGCGACTCAGTGCAATCCAAGAGGATACTCACAGTTCAAATCACAGTACTGTTCCCAATGAAGCAGCTGGAAGGAGACAGCCTCAGGTACGCACTTCTTGCCCTTTCCTAAATTTTGGCTCACCTAGATACCCACACACTAGTCTCCCCAAAATTGGAGGCAACTGTAGACACTGGGTCTTGAGTAGCCTTGATCAGGATTACCCAATGATAAAATTAAGTGTGCCCATTTATGGGCAAGAAGAATAAAAGTTAGAAGTGATAATTTACTTGTCGTTTTGATTTGTTAGGAATGAATAAAAATGTATTTTAAAAATGTTTTAAAAATTATATTGGGGTAAAAAAAGTGAGTTTTTAATTTTTTGTGGTTTATGGAAAATTTGAAAAAAAAAAATTCGCACGAATGTCGGTCCGTGGCAGCGCTGGGCGCGCGCCGCATCGCCCCGGTGCGCAGTCCAACGCGTGGGGTGCGCTCGCTCCCGCGCGTGGGCGACGCCCAGGGCATCCCGCGTGCTGCTGCCCGCGAGAGACCCCGTCGGATGCTGCGACGGGCGTCTCTCGCCCCCCTGTCGCCCTCCAGCATCCAATTTCGGTTTTCTTCATTTTAGGGTGTTTTTAATTGATTATTTTTGCATAATTTAATTTAAATTCAATGCTAAAACTTTTTATATGTCTAATCCTTGAAATTCTGCAATTTTCAGTGATTATGGGAGTTAATTTAATTTAATTCTTTAATTAAAAATCTGTATTTTGGGGAAAAAATAAAAGGGGAATTTTGGAAAGAATTTGGGGGGGATTTTTTCTTTAGAAAAATTATTTTTCTTCTTCTTTCTTCTCTCAAGCAAATTCTCTCAAATTTTCTAAACAATTTTTCTAAGAAGATTATCAAGGCAAAAAATAATAATTTTTGTTCTTGGTGACTTTCTTCTTTTCAATTAACAATTTTTTTACTTTAAGACAAATAAATTAATTGTTTGTTCTTGGGTAAAAAATCACTTTTGACATTTTATTTTTCTAGTCATATTCTTCAAATCAAGACAAGGAATTGGATCTCCTTACCATACATGATGTACTTTTAATTGGCTTGTCATACATGATGTACTTTTGTTTGCCTTATTTTAATTGTTTTCATGTTATATGTTTAATTCATTTTTTATTGCTAACTTCATTTTTATTTGTTTTTCTATTTTCAATACTCATTTTTATGTGTGAGTTTTTGCCATGTGGGAGTCTATGGAGATTTGAAGATGCCCTTTGGAAGTTAATTTGGAATTTGTATTTTCTTTATTATGTTGGGTTTATTTTATTTCTAATATATAATTTGTAATAATAAATTTATTTTTATGCAAATTAATTAAAAAATCACAAAAATATTTCTATTAATTAATTTGATTTTTGTTTTCTAAATAAAAAGGGGACAATTGTCCTAGCTTTTTCATCCAAAAATAAATTGTCACATCAAAATTGTTTTCTTTAATTATGCATGAGAGGACCAATGTCCTCATCTTTAATAAATATCTCAATTTATGTATGAATTGTATTTTATTTACAAATGGGGGTTGTATTCCGCCCCTAGTTTTGTTGTAATTTATTTTGCTTTTATTTACTTTATTTACCGCTTTCATTATGTGTTTGACATGCGCTTTAATTAAAATTGAATGAGAAAAGAGATGAAACAATAAATTCAAAACTCAATCATAAACTTAACCAAGGTATAAATAAATGGGAAGTCTCGAACCATCTCTAGCCTTTGGGCTCAACGAGGCGAGAGGACCATTTCATTGTTCCATTGGAATGGGACTTCCAAGACACCTCTTGTGTCCCGTAAAAAGGCTTTAATTTTCATAGTCCTAGGCTCCACGAGGCGAGAGGACCATCCTAATGTTCTATTAGGGTGGGGTCTCCAAGACACCTCTGGCTTGCCCAAAATGGACATAGCAGCACCGTCTTAGGCTCCCTGAGACTAGACGACCTTTCCTAATGTTCTATTGGGTGGCGACTCTAAGAAACCTCCTTGTTGCCCAAAATGGATGCACTTGTAATTTCTTACAAGTTTTAATAAATCTCTCCCGATCGCCCTAAAGGCAGGCGGTTCGGGGCGCCCTGGGGTTCGGCACGCATCACAGATACTCACAGTTCAAATCACAACACTGTTCGCGAGGGAGCAGCTGGAAGGAGGCAGCCTCAGGTACGCGCTTCTTTCCCTTTCCTGAATTTTGGCTCACCTAGGTACCCACGCACTAGCCTCCCCAAAATTGGGGGCAACTGTAGACACCGGGTCCCGAGTAGCCTTGATCTGGATTACCCAATGATGAAATTAAGTGTGTCGATTTATAGGCAAAAAGAATGAAAGTTGGAAGTGATAATTTCCTTGTCGTTTTGATTTGTTAGGAATGAATAAAAATATATTTTAAAATTTTTTTTGGGATAAAAAAAGTTAGTTTTTAAATTATTGTGTTTTATAGAAAATTAAAAAAAAATTCAGCGAATGTCGGGGTGCGGCAGCGCGTTAGGCGCCCGCGGCAGCGCCCCAGCTAGCAGGCCAGGCTCGCCCGCACGCTGTTGCGCGAGCGACGCGCTGAGTGTCGCCCGCACGTGCGCTGCTGCAAGTAGCCCGTCGGGCGCATCGACGGGCGTCGCTCTCCCCCTGGAGCCCCCTCTTCGCCTGTTTTCATTTTGTTTTCCGTTTTTTTGCCATGTTGGCCCCAAAAATTGATTTTTCTTCACCTTTTTTTTTTGTAGAATTCAATGCTAAAACCTTTTATTTTTCAAACCCTTCAAATTCATGAGTTTTTTTTGTGATTATTGGAATTAAATTGATTTAATTCAATTTAAAAAAAAATCTGATTTTCTTTGGGTTTTTTTATGTATAAAATGATTTTTAGAGTGGGAATTTGAGGGGATTTTCTTTAGAAATTATTTTCTTCTTCTTTCTTTTTTCAAAAAAACAAATTCTCTCAATTTCTAAAGGATCTTTCCAAGTTGATTCTTAAGGCAAAAAGAACAATTTTTGTTCTTGGGAATTTTCTTCTTTTCAATTAACAATTTTTACTTTGAGACAAATAAATCAATTATTTGTTCTTGAGTAAAAATTCATTTTTAATATTTTATTTTCTAATTTTATTCTTGCAAATCAAGACAAGGAATTGGATCATCTACCTTCATTTCTTCAAGATAAATTTTGAGGGTAAACATTCTTGGCTCAATTCTTCAATTTAACTTTTAATTTCATTTTTTGCTTCCAATTAATTAATTATCATATAAATTCTTTTAGATCTATTATTTATTATTTCTTATTCTTAATTTTTTTTATTTAATTGTTCATATTATTATTATTTCTTATTCTTATTTCTTCTTTAATTGTTCATGTTCATATTATCGTCATCATTTTTGTTCATATACATTATTAGTATTATCATTTAATATGTTTTAGCATAATTGGCTTATTTTATTTTCATTTTATTCTTCCATATTTAATTGGATTGTTCATCTTCTTTGATGTTGTTGTTGTTGTTATTATTATTATTATTATTATTATTATTATTATTATTATTATTATTATTATTATTATTGTGATTAGTGTTATTATTAGTTGTTATTTATCATTATTACTACCATTATCATCATTTTTATTAGTTTTGTTTATTATTATAATTTATTATCGTTATCATCATCATCATTATTATTATTTATGTTTTCATGCATGTTAAATTTTATTGTTTTTATTTATGCATGTTAAATTGTTAATATGTTAAGTTGTTTATTTTATTATGACCTTCAATTGATTTACCATACATGATGCATGTTTACATGTTTTTATTTTAATTATCTTTATTACCTGTTTAAATTAATTTTTTACTAACTTCACTTTTATTTATTTTTCTTTTATTTTCAATACTTATTTTTATGTGTGAGCCTTTTCAATGCCAAGTGGGAGCCCATGAAGATTTGAAGATCTATTTGGGCCTTAAGCATCACCCCTTCTGACGCTGCCCGTCTAGTTCCTCAGGGCCCCACATTTGCCTTAGAACCACTTTTTGAGGCATTAGATGAGTTCCCCGACGTTCCTCCATATCGCGTGGGTGTCATCTTTATTTTCTGCCTGATGAGGTATCTGATTGTGAGTTCAGAGGATCTGATCGATAACTCCCGTCTGTTTGGGATTCTAGGTGATTTCCAACGCGGATTGACCCCCTTTCCACTGATCCTCGCTGAGACTATCATAGGTCTCAATTCTGTCTGTGCTGGGTCTTCTACTACTTTCTCTAGGAGCCTCTTATTACTCCAGGTAAGTCATTATTTTCAAAGATAGTGCGTTCCTTGTGAATTTTTACACTAGCTTTTCTTAGCAGGAAGTGCGTCCTTTTCGGATTTTCACACAGCCCTATGCCTTATTTTTCTTGAATTGAACCCAATTCACTCCAGCGGCTGTTATTTTTATTTGCTTTTTTACTTTATTTTCTTTTGCTCTTATTTTCCTTTTGTTCCCCTTTAAGATATGGCTGCAAGAGAAATTGAAGCTGATGTCAGAACCACCTCCCAGGGTCATTAGTCAATATTCTTTGAGGCATTTTCTTCCTCGCCAGCGACTGTACTCATTTGTGACCCTTGACAAGGGCATTACCAGATTTAGTGAGGTAACCGGCGAGGACATTAGCTTCATGAGCGCTTGGCTCCCCCTATCTGCTGCGACAGTTAATGGTTCTTCAGGATGTGTTCCCTTATGTGGGCTATATGAGGCTACCTTTTACATCACAGCCTGATGCGCTCGATAGCTCGAGATGACTCAAGACGTGGTGAGAGTCCCTCTATTTTTTCGAGGCGAAATCTTATCTGCAGCTTTTGCCTTCTGGCACCATGATCTTTAGGCGAAACTACCAGTGAAGACTGTCATCCCCTCTTTTGGTCATTAATCTGTTGTTTCCACTAGAGTATACAAGAGATGGGTGCTTAGCCTTACTGTTGACAACAGGACTCGACGACTTAGACATTTGGCCGACGAGAGTAGTAGTAGGGTTTAGTTCAGATTTGTATGCATTTTGAGCAATATGTTTCTTTTTAGAACAGAACTTAAAAAATAATATTAATGAATGAATTCAGTTTTATTTCACAGAATTGTGTAAATCTCAATATGATTTCAATATACATGATCGTCATTTAACATTGATTCAATAAACCAAACTACATTTATTCAAGGAGCCAAATCTTGATAGCATCAACTCCTGTTACCAATCAGCCCTCTCGGGTTTTCTTGATTGGACATTTTCACTCCAGCCTCTAATTTTTGACCAAGATGCCTTTTTTCGATTTTCACCCTAACGAGGCGCCCAATTTTAGCAAGGCCGCCTTTTTTTGATTTTCGACCTATGGGGCTTTTATTCTCTTCTTTTGATCTTATTGTCTTTAGCCATGGAACCTCTTGAGTCTATCGATGTTGATCGGCTCCTTGAACTTGTTGCCATCGCTATCTGACAAAATCATCGCTCCCTTTGATAACAGCTTCTTGAGGATGAACGGACCTTCCCACATGGGCTTGAACTTCCCCCTTATGTCTGGTGCGCCTGGTCTCATTTGCTTGAATACCAAGACTCCCTCTTTCAATGGTTGCCTCTTGACTTTCTTTCCAAATGATCTGGCAAGTCTCTTTTGATAGATCTGATTATGGTAGTAGGCTCTTAGCTTGCTCTCATCAAACATGTTCAAGTGTTGCAGCCGCTGCTGTGCCCATTTAGCTTCCGGAATCTCAGCTTCCATAACCACCCTAGTGCCTTGAGTTCGACCTCGACTGGCAATACTGCTTTCGTCCTATAGACCAAGGAATACGGTGTGGCTCCTGTTAAAGTTCTAATAGTCGTTCTGTAACCCCAGAGCATAAAAGGTAACTTGTCTGCCCAATCTTTATAACTCTGAACCATTTTGGCCAGGATTCTCTTAACGTTCTTATTAGTGGCTTCTACTGCTCCATTAGCTTGCGGACAATAAGGAGAGGACTTGTGATGTTCAATGCCATATTTCTGAAGTAACTTTTTCATTTCGGCCATGAACTAGACCCCATTGTCAGATACCACGTGGTGTGGGAGGCCGTATCTGCATATGAAGTTCTTTTCGATGAATTTGGCCATATCCCGAGCATCGACCTTTTTGAAAGATTTCGCCTCTACCCATTTTGTAAAGTAGTCGATGGCGACTATGATATATCTATTTCCATTAGAGGCGGTGGGGCATATCTCTCCAATGATATCTATCCTCCAAGCTACGAATGGCTAAGGTGACGTCAAGCTATGTAATTATGAAACGGGCAAGTGCCTTAAGTCCGTATACTGTTGGCACAACTGGCACTGCTTCACGTACTTTGAACAGTCTGTATCCATGGTGAGCCAATAGAACCCCTTTCTCATGATCTTCTTGGCCAACGTCAAACCATTCATGTGGGCTCCGCATATGCCAGCGTGAGTTTCCTCCATCGCCTTTTTGGCTTCTTTCTCGTCCAGACACCTCAATTGGATACCGTCGCCCTGCCGCTTATATAACATCCCGTCTATACAGATAAACTGAGTAGATAGCTTGTGGATCATCCTCTGATCTTTCTCGGTAACCTCTTTTGGAAATGTCACCTTTTCTAGACAGTTCTTGATATCATAATACCACGGCTTCCCATCAGCTACTTCTATTTCCATCACTGGCTTGGACTCAAAGCTAGGCTTCTCAGAACTAAAGATCAAAATCAGCTTCATGACTACCCCTTCTGGATTATCCCATATCAATACCAAAGTTGCATGGGCGTCGGCTAACTGATTCTCATCCCTCAGCACAAAGTGAAATGTACATATTTCGAATTGACTGCTCAACTCCCTCAAGAGTTTGACATATAGCATCAACCTCTCTTCTTTAACGGCCCATTCACCCCGAATCTGATTGATCACTAGGGACGAATCCCCGAATACTTCCACATTCTTTGCCCCTAAAGCTACTAATGCTTCCAACCTAAAAGTACATGCTTCATACTCGGCTTCATTGTTTTGTACCTTAACTTCTTGGCCAATAGGAGTTTTTCATCATTCGGGGTTGTCAAAATAATTCCTACTCCTGCTCCCTTGCTGTTTACAACCCTGTCAAAGTGCAATTGCCAACCTTGAACCGTAATAGCTGCTACATCCTCGTCAGGGAAATTGAACTCATATGAGTCTCCTTGGATTGGGTGCTCTGCCAGAAACTCAGCCACTACACGACCCTTAATGGTCTTTCGAGTAATGTACTCTACATCAAATTCCTGTAATAGCAACAACCACCTACCCATTTTTCCAAGTAAGGATGGAGCTTCCTGCAAATATCTGAGGGGATTCTGCTTTGCTACTGCCTGTACCTTGTAAGAATAAAAATAGTGTCTCAACTTCTTAAAGGCCCAAATTACCGCCAGGCAAATCTTTTCTACTTCTGCATACTTGACCTCATAAGCCAAGAACTTCTTACTAAGGTAGTAAACAACAAACTCCACTCTGAACTCATCTTCTTGAGCCATTATGGCACCTACGGAACTATCCTCTATGGCCAAATACAGGATAAGCGGTTTGACTGGCTGTGGCGGTCTCAGAACTAGTGGATTCAGCAAATACTCTCTGATAGCATCAAAAGCCCTCTGATAATCTTCGTTCCATACTACTGGTTGGTCTTTTCTGAGTAGTTTGAAAATTAGTTCATACATCAAAGCAAGCTTGGCGATAAACCTTCTGATATACTGCAACCTACCCAAAAAGATTCTCACATCCTTTTCCTTCTGTGGCACCGGTATTTCTCTAATGGCCTTAACCTTGTCCGGGTCAATCTCGATTCCCCTCTGTCTAACTACATGTCCTAGAAACTTCCCTAAGGTAACGACAAAGATGCATTTCCTAGGGTTTAATCGCAAGTTGTACTTTTCGATCCTTTGAAAGAACTTTTCTAGGGCTTCAAAGTGGCCTTCTCTGATGGCCGACTTGATCATTATATCATCCACATATACTTCTACCTCCTTATGAATCAAGTCATCTAGAATCCTCGTGGCCATCTTTTGATAAGTCGCACCTGCGTTTTTCAATCCGAAGGGCATTACCCTGTAAGCGAATGTCCCCCACTCTGTGATGAAAGCTGTCTTAATCCGGTCGACTATTTTATTGAGTATCTGATTGTAGGCTGCGTAACCATCCAAGAAACTGTACATCATACAGGTAGCTGCGCTGTCTACCAGCATGTCTATGTGGGGCAATGGAAAGTCATCCTTTGGACAAGCCTTATTCAAGTCTCGATAGTCCACACATACCCTTACCTTGCCCTTTTTCTTGGCTACTGGGACAACATTGGCCAACCAGGTTGGGTATTGTACCACAATTAGGAACTTGGCTTCGATCTGCTTGTGAATTTCCTCCTTTAACTTGTCTTCCTATTCTGGCCTGAGTCTCCTCAACTTCTGCTTGACAGGCTTATAGTCGGGGTATTTCGGGATGGCATATTTCGCGATTTCTCGGTCCACCCCTGGCATATCTTCGTAGGTCTATACAAAGACTTTTTCATGTTTTCTTAATATTCTCTCAAACTTTTCTCGCTTTTAAGGAGTTACATTAGATGCTATCAAGATTTCTTTCGGGTTTTTCGAGGTTCCAAGATTAAATGGAGTAGCATCAGTTGAATCAATATCAACTTTAGATGGATTATGATCATGATCATGCATAATAAAATCATCAAAAACATCGCACAAGTAAGCAAAATCATTCACTTTATTGATAAAACTAAAATTATCATTAACATTATCAAAAAGTTATGGGGCAAAAAGAAAATCTAAACTATTTTCTTCCTCCTCCCCTGCTGGCGCATCTGTTGCAGCTGACAGTCCTGCATCATTTTGGCATTTCGGGGGCTCTTTAGCAACCCCCTGTATGACTTCCTCAATCTTTGCTTTCCTCTTCAGCTGGGTGGCCACCATCCTCTCAGTTATAACCTCCTCGGGCTCCTCACGGTCCCAAATTGTCTTGCTGGTCATGATTTTTTCATCCTAAAAGCCCTCTGCTGGCTTGATTAATCCAATGTCTTAGTCAAAGACATTATTAAAAACCTCGAACCCCGGTACAATTCTCCCGTCAACCCACTGAGGCTCGGCTTCCCCGGTGTAGGCACATGTTGCAGTTGCTGGCATAAAGCTCTTTCGGATATGGGGGATCTCCTTTGCTAACTCCTTGCCCCTCTTCACCACACCTTTATAACCTAGGCCCTTTTTATCCTTCTGGCCTCTGGTGGCAATGGCTTCTGGCAACCCCTGATAGTTCTTGCCTAATCTCGGGCCTGGGAGGAATGACATCCTCTTCATCATGTTCAGTACCTGGGGGCTTCCTTCTATCTGTTCCTCCCCATCTATCACAGCCACATGGGACCCACCGAAAGGCTGCCTCACAATCTCTAGTATGGAAACCTGATTTTCCCTTGCAGCCCTTATGGTCACCACCTACCCTTCGTGAGGAATCTTGACCATCTGATGTAGCGTAGAGGGGACACCTCCCAGCTTATGAAACCAAGGCCTTCCGAAAAGAGCTAAAAAATTGGCAGGGATAGGCAGGACTAAAAACTCCACCTCTGTATCCACAGGCCCCATCTTAACCATTGTCTTGAATGTCCCAGAGGCATGCCTTCTTTAGTTATCATAAGCCGTGATTGTCAGATCAGACTTATCTAGCATATCTTTTGCCACCCCAAACGCTGCCATGGCCACCTGCGGGCACACATTGATTGATGAACCGTCGTCCACCATCACACAGGTCGTGTGCTTCTGACCAATTTGTGCCCGTATGTACAAAGGGCGGTTATGGTTGTCGCCTTCTGCCGGCAAGTCGGCAATTGTAAACACCATATTCTCTCCAGCTCCCCCATTCACCACATCCAGCAGTTCCATAGGTGATATAGTTGTGGCCACAATTGTTTCACATAAAGCCTCTACCAACTTTTGCCTATGGGATGGAGACTGCCTCAGGAGGTCCCATATCAAAATCTGAGCTGGCGTCTTTTTCAGTTGCTTGATTATTGGATCATCCTCTTGCTCTTTTTCCTTTTGGCCCATTACCAGCTCCTGGGACCTCTCAACTTCTGGAGCTACCCTTCCACTCCGGGTCACCGCTCCCACTTTCTTTTTCTTCTCCTTCTTCTCTTCCTCCTCCTCCTTCGAATCCCATGGGTTGGGAAACACTTCAGAATCATTATTTTCACTTCCACTCTCATCAATGGACCAGCAATCGATCACTGTCGCAGGAGCCCTTCTTCACTCACCTCATGGAGGCTCGTGATAGCAATGTTGGCATCGTTGCCATACAACTCTCTCAATACAAACTCTTCGGGCAGACTGGACCCGATCATAAATACCGACGGGGGCACGTTATTATACCCCTACTTCTTCTGACTTCCCCTCCTCTCCGGGTCTATTATTTGCTTCGAATCATCAATTAAGTCTTGGATTGCATGCCTCAAAGCTTTGTACTTATCAGTTTTATGCCCAGTATGTTGATGATACGCACAGTATTCATTATCCTTATGACCCGATATAACTTGAGTCCTGGCAAGTCGAGGTGGCAAAGGCTGCAACTTACCCTCCTTCATCAACCTCCAAAGCACCCATGATAGCGACCTTCCCAAATTGGAGAAATGTCTCGGGGTTGTATTAGTGGTTGATACTTCGGCTGTCTTCCTCATGCCACTACCGAAGCCTGCTGACCTACTTGCCCCCTGAGTACTGCTGCCCTTCTTGGCATAGTTCTCGTTACACGCCCTCCGAGCTAGGTATTCTCCTTCGGCCTCAATGGAAATGTCTTTCAGGGACTCCCAGTCTCTTAATCCCTTCATCTTTAATCCCTCTCTCAGATATGTGCTCGCATTTTTAATGAACAACAGTATCTGATCTTGAGTATCCGATTTTCTTTTCATTTCCATTACCCGGTTCCTCCATCGAGTCAGATACTCATGGAAAGACTCGCCTCCCTTCTGCTGTAATAGCTCTAGGTCCTTCAGAGTCACCTCCATCCTTGTACTGTAGTTGTACTGTGTCATGGCCGGACTTGTACCCTAAAAGAATTAACTTGAATTGGCATGTGTATGTGAATTGAATGTGTGGTTTGGACTAAATTGAATTGAAGGCAGAACTTGATTGAAAGTTGAGTGGATAGTCTAGTGGCTAATTGGTATATTTATGAGATTAAGTTAGGAATGGTTTAAGGGCTGATTAGTTCACTTAATAATGGATTAATTAGGCATAAAATAAGGTAAGAAATCAGTTAGTGGGAGGCAGAAATGGAAGTGGAATCTGTGTGGCTCCTTGTGAGTGTGCCACCTCCATCTTTTGCATGCAAGAGACCTTGACATTGAGATGACCCATTTGTGAGGATTGAGTCTTTTCTGTGTTTTCTACTTCCTCTTACCGTGTGAGTAGTTCCTTTAGTCTCTAAAATTAATTTGTATAGTTGTAAGAAGATCAAGTTATTAAGTTGCTCAAGAGTTAAGTTGTTGGACTTAAGAGGTAAGTGATTATGAATGCTTGTTCTCATCTACTACTTTTCTTCTTGGTTTTGATTTGGTATTGGAATGAGAATTGATGGATTATGTTCAATTCTGGAATTGAACTGGTTTTGCTAGTTGAAGAAGTGAAGAAGGATAAAGGGAAAGCTGTAATCGGAGAACCGAGCGTTCATCGAGATTAGGAGCTAAGGCGACAAGGTTTGGGAACAAACCCTAGTTGTATAGCTATAAAAATTGTGTTGCTTGAATATGAATTTGGTATGAACTGTGTGTATATGAGAAGTATAGCCTTGAGCATAAAATTGATAGGCTTTGTGGAAATGTTGCTTGAGAACATGTATGCTATGTGTATATGAATATGATCATGATTTATGCTATGTGTGAATGCCAATGTCAAGATGGAAATCAGGTATGTGCCAATTGGGTATGTGGTTGATGAATTGGGTTAAATTGTTAAAAAAATAATGGGTTAGAAGTCCTTGAAAGGAAATGGGAATTGAATGTGGAACTAGAATCTTGCATGGGTCACGGTGATAATCAAACTGATTGTGACCATGAGGTATACTGGAGTTCTATTCTGCCTAGCTGAATTGGGTATGTCACGGTGACAACCAAAATGGTTGTGACCGTGAGGTACCCAAGGAAGCATTCTGCCTTGTAAAATTTGATATGTCACGGTGACAATCAAATTGATTGTGACCGTGACATACCCTCAAGTAGCATTATGTCGAGGATTAGGAACATGTCACGGTGGCAATCAAATTGATTGTGACCGTGACCTGTCCTCAATTTACATTCTATTTTGGACTTCAACATGTCACGGTGACAATCAAATTGATTGTGACCGTGACCTACTCTGTTTTGGCAATGTAACCCTAATGTGTTTGGCCATTCAAATGGCAAGGCTTTGAGCTAAAATAAAGGACATTATGAGTAAGTATTACTTGTGTTTTAGGTAATGCACAATTGCATACTACATGATGATTCTTGAATGCAATCAAATATGTGATTATTAACTATGAAGAATGAGTTTGGAAACATATTGTGTATGCAAGTGAAATGTATAGCTATGTGCTAATGCGAATGTGTAAAGTGAATGAGATGTTAGCTATCAACATGTGTGATGTGAAAAGTGATTAATGTGAACTGAATAATATGTTAACAACTTAAGCCTGCAAGTCAAGTAGTGGATAATTAGGCATGCCTATAGGGTCAAGTGCTACAGCCCCATGCGTTTAATGTGTCTGATTCCATGGGAATCACAATGGGAAAATAATGCAAATAATCCTTGCTGGATTTTATTATAAGTGGATTGATATTAAGTACCTGAGGGTACCAATGCGTAAATGTAATCTCGATGAGATTCTAGTACCTGAGTGGTACCAATGCGATACCCGTTATCCGCGTCTTTGGATTGCAGGCTAAACAACTAATTAATAAGTAAAAATGATGGTGACACAGTATGATATGTGAATACATAATTGATGCTTTATGATTGAATATAGTAATGAACAATGTTATGCATGGAATGGATTTTGATGAAGTGATTCTTATTTAGCATGATTGTTGACATGCAATGTGTGGTATTACATATGTGTGTAGAATTACTTGTTATATGTGTTCCCCACTAAGCGTTATCGCTTCGCACGGGTTTACTCTAATCCGTGCAGGTACGGATAAGTGGTGATCGGAGGACGTACCCGCATATCGATGGTCAACAATAGGAAGTGCATAGTGTAGGTTTTGGGGTTTGTTATTCGGGAATTTTATATAGACTTTTTGTATAACTATTGTGTGTATTGGTTATGTAAAGGCATGTAATAATGAGATAACAAAAAATGGTAGTGAAACAATAGTATAAGTGTGTATGATCTATGACTGTATGCGATGGAAGTTTTTGGTTTGGATTTTCATAAGGTTATGCGTGTGTTCTGTGTGTGTGTACGGCCTTCTCCAACTATGATTAGATAAGCTAGTCTGATGTGGGAAAAGGGCGTCACAAGTTGTGGTGTCAGAGCTTTAAGTTTAGTCTTTTATGGGAGATTGTTTAGCTAGATTGTGTTTAGTATTGTTGACCTAATGCGGACATCCTTGTGTACTCTGTGTAGTTTAGCGATGGATCCTGATCACAACACTAGAGAGGAGACAGCTGAAAGTGTGAAGCCTCGAGAAGTAGAAGTAACGGAGTCTGGTCAATCTCGGCCAGCTAGCCTTGGGAATGTTATTCCAGAGGGTCCTATGGAAACTTTAATGAAAATGTCGCTTGATATGGCAAGGGTTATGGAACGCATGACTGCACCTCAAGCACCTTTGGAAACTTTGAGAAAACATGGGGCTGAAGAATTCCATGGTACTAGTTTAGATGAGTCTTAAAAGGCGGAGTACTGGCTGGAAAAGGTACAGAGGATTTTGGGAGAGATCAAGTGTCCTTTGGGGCAGCAAGTGGAGTGTGTGGTGTCGTTGCTTCAAGGTACAACATACGACTGGTGGAAGCTAGTTTTGCAGAATCCGATGCTTCCTGATCCTATTACTTGGGAGTTCTTTGAAAAGGAGTTCAGGAATAAGTTTGTGAAAAAAGCTCATAAAGAGGCCAACTGGAAGCAGTTCTTGAATTTAAGATAGAGAGCTATGACAGTAGCGGATTATGAGAAGGAATTCTGTTGTTTGAGCAAGTATGCGCCGAGAGGTGTTTTGACTGTGGAGTTTCGGTGTCAGCAGTTTGAAGAAGGATTGAATGAAGAAATCAAGGCATTGTTGGTTTCATTGACTACTGAGTAGAATATGAGTTATTACCGGATAGTTCAGGCGGTAATGAGATCTGAGAGATCCTTGGGAGCTCAGCGAGACAGGTTACAGAGGAGAAATGCAAATAGAGGTGGTTCCCACGCGGGTAAAAGATCAAGAGATTCTCCTATGGCCCCACCTGCGGAATCAGTATTCAGTTCTGCAGCGAGAGGTAAGAAGCGTGGCCCTCCTACAGCATCTGGTTTTGGGAGAGGAACATCTAGTAACAGAAGTGAGGTACATGAGTGTCCTCACTGTGGTAAGAGGCATAGAGGAGAATGCTGGAGAGTGACGGGAGCTTGCTTTAGATGTGGAAGCACTGAGCATTTCCTTGCTAACTGCCCAAATGCTGATGAGACGACAGGAAGTCAGTAAGAACAAAGTAGGGGTGGTTCAAACTTGCCTTCTGCTAATAGAGGAAGAGGAAGAGGATGTGGCAGAGGTAACCAGTCTGGAGGTGCAGCTGATTCTGAGATTGTGGATAGGCCTAATGCGGCGCCAGTGCGGGCTTATGCAATGAAGGCACAAGAGGATCAAGATGCGCCTGAGGTGATAGCAGGTACATTTCTACTCTATGATGTGGAAATGTTTGCACTTATAGACCCTGGTTCAACTCATTCTTATGTGTGTGCTAAAAAGATATGTGAAAGGATGCCTAAAGCGGAATGTTTAAAATATGATATATGTGTATCTAGTCCTTTGGGAAATAGTGTGAATGTGAATAAGGTGTATAGAGATTGTGCGCTAGAAGTTCAGGGTTGTGTGTTTCCAGTGGATTTAATCGAGTTGCCTTTTGATGAATTTGATATAATATTGGGCATGTATTGGTTGACCAAGTACAATGCAGTGGTTAAGTGTAAGAGAAAGATTGTGATACTCAGTAATGGTAAGGGTAATAAAGTGATTGTAAAGGGAGTCGGTGCGAATTCCCTTGTGAATGTGGTTTCAGCAATGCAAGCGTATCGATGCATGAGGAAAGGGTGTGAAGCATACCTGCTTTGGTGTTGGACAGCAAGAGGGAACATGTGAAAGTACAGGATATACCTGTGGTAAGAGAGTTCTCTGATGTGTTCCCAAAAGAATTGAGTGGTGTACCACCAGTAAGAGAAGTGGAATTGTCAATCGAGGTGGTATCTGGATCAGCGCCAGTGTCTAAAGCGCCCTACAGGATGGCCCCGACTAAATTGAAGGAGTTAAAGACACAGTTGCAAGAGTTACTAGATAAGGGGTTCATTAGACCTAGTGTGTCTCCTTGGGGAGCACCGGTCTTATTTGTAAAGAAGAAGGATGGTACCATACAATGTGTATTGATTATCGGCAACAAAGTGACAGTAAAGAACCGGTACCCTCTACCGCGAATTGAGGATTTGTTTGATCAATTAAGAGGAGCAGTGTGTTTTCAAAGATTGATTTGCATTCTGGGTACTATTAATTACAAGTAATGAAAGAAGATATACCCAAAACTGCATTTAGAACCCGATATGGGCATTATGAGTTTTTGCTGATGCCGTTTGGGTTGACTAATGCGCCTGCTGCATTTATGGATTTGATGAATCGGGTGTTTAGAACGTGTTTGGATCAATTTGTGGTAGTGTTTATAGATGATATTCTGGTTTATTCAAGGAATGAGACGGAGCATGAGCAGCATTTGAGAATTGTGCTTCAGACGTTACGGGAGCATCAGCTGTATGCCAAATTGAGTAAATGCGAGTTTTGGTTGCGAGAGGTATCTTTTCTGGGTCATGTGATATCTTCTGAAGGTATTAAAGTGGATTCGGCTAAAATAGAAGCAATTGTGAATTGGAAGCCACCTAAGAACGTGCTTGAAATTCGTAGTTTCTTGGGGTTGGCTGGATATTATCAGAGGTTTGTGAAAGGGTTCTCAGTGTTAGCTTCTCCACTGACAAGGTTACTGCGAAAGGGAGTTAGGTATGAGTGGTCAGAAAAGTGTCAGCAGAGTTTTGACCAGTTAAAGAGGATACTGGTCGAAGCACCGATTCTTACACAACCTATGACTGGTAAAGCGTATGTTTTGTACACCAATGCCTTAGGAATAGGGTTGGGTTGTGTATTGATGCAAGATGGAAAGGTGATAGCGTATGCATCAATGCAATTGAAACAGCATGAGCAGAATTATCCAACTCATGACTTGGAATTGGCGGCAGTAGTGTTTGCTTTAAAGATTTGGCGACATTACTTGTATGGTGAGAAGTGTAGAATTTACACCGATCACAAGAGTTTGAAATATCTGCTTACTCAGAAAGAATTGAATCTGAGACAGCGAAGGTGCCTTGAGCTATTTAAAGATTATGATTGTATTGTGGATTATCACCCGGGGAAAGCTAATGTAGTGGCAGATGCATTGAGGAGGAAATCTATTTCAGTATTACAGTTGAAGCAGATTAGATGGAGAATCTCTGCAGATGGAGCCTTGCTAGCACAGTTGAAATCGAGACTGATCTTGAGGGATGAATTAATAGCTGCACAGAGGAATGATGCAAGGTTACAACAGAATTTGCATTCCGTCGGTACTGGTGACAAGACTGATTATTCAGTGAATGAGCATGGAGTGTTGTTACATAAGAACAGGATATGTATGGCAGATGATAAGGAATTGAAGAAGCGATTGATGCATGAAGCCCATAATACAGTTTTCACTATGCATCCAGGTGGAAACAAGATGTACCAAGATTTGAAACAGTTATATTGGTGGCCCGGTATGAAGAAAGATATAGTGGAGTATGTGTCCAAGTGCTTGGTATGTCAGCAAGTTAAGGCAGAACATCAAGTCCCGAAAGCAATGTTGAATCCACTCCCTATTCCACAGTGGAAATGGGATAACATTACAATGGATTTTGTTTCTGGATTGCTTCTGACCTCAAGACAGCAAGATGCAGTATGGGTTATTGTGGACAGGTTGTCACACCCCAAAGTGGCCCTAGAAGAATTACAGAGTTTTGTTCGAAAAAGGTAAGTTTATGTGCGAGAGTTCTGTCACGAGAGCGACAAGTGTCGCGGGCGCGACAGAGCCCTCCAGCGGTTTCCGAACTTTAGCTGGTTGGTGCGGGCATGAGCGTTCTGTCGCGAGCGCGACAGAACCCCCTCGCGAGATGTGTGCATAAGTGGGACTAAGAGACTTGGAGTTATAGGGAGTTGACACATGGTATCATAGAAGAGTGACAAGTGTCATCATAGAAGAGTGACAAGTGTCATTGTAGAAGAGTGACAAGTGGCGGCATATGAGAGTTACAAGTGGTATCGTAAGAGTGTGCCAAGTGTCATTGTAAGAGAGCGACACATGGCGGCGTAGGAGGTTGACAAGTGGCATCGTAGGGTTTGGACACATGGCATGAGTTAAGCTTATTTTATGGAAAGAGATAAGCATGTAATTAATTTGGTAAGTGGCATTAAATTGAATAGTAAATGTTGGATAGAGTTTGACCATTTGCCTTTTGCCTTCTTTTGCTCACGTTGGATTGTTATTGGCCATTTGTTCTCCATTTCTTTCTCTTTTCTTAGGCCTTCAGCCGTTCTCCCTCTCTTATTCTTTCTTTTTGTTCTTTTGGTTTGCTTTT
Source organism: Excoecaria cochinchinensis (assembly GCA_947683425.1). Lineage (NCBI taxonomy): Eukaryota > Viridiplantae > Streptophyta > Magnoliopsida > Malpighiales > Euphorbiaceae > Excoecaria > Excoecaria cochinchinensis. The sequence continues at coordinate 12,023,272 of CANTUQ010000127.1, read as the reverse complement.
CAAGAGAATTACTTGAAGTGGCTTAAAGAGAGCATAGTAGGACTTGATTAGGTCTCTTCTAAAGGTAAGTTGGATTTGTTTTCAGATCTGACCTCCTTTTTCTCTTTGTTTTTGATTTAAAGTAAAAGAAGAGTAACCCAAGTGTTTTCTATGTGATTTGTGAAAGATGTGGATAAGAGGCTAGTGAAGGAAAAGAGAAGATCGGAACGAGTAGAGAGCTGTGATCGAGTTCCTAGAGGTAGGGATCGAGTGTAACTGTGTTAACTTTGCATGTGTTTATATGAGAAATGCTTGAACAAAGACATGTAGAAATAAAGAGATGCTTGATGAGCTTTAATTAGCTCAAGATGTTCATTTTGATTGCTTACAGTGCTCATGACAAGTGTATATATGTTTAAAGTATGTAACTTGATCATTTGAGTGTTTGTGTTAATGATAGAGTTTGATGTTGCGAAATTCTGCTTATTTGTCATTAGACCCCAGTGTATAGTATTTATTATAAGTAGAGTTATAAGATCCCAATTCAGTTGATTTTAATTGCATATGAAAGATAAGATCCGTGTCTAAAAATGTCTAAGAGGGTGCTTAATCTAATTCTTGCCCTAAGTATCCCAAAAAGTAATTAAAACGTAGGTGACCCTGTTCTGGCGGGTTCACAGGTACAGTATATGTTGTTTAGATCATATCTTTTGTTATAGATGTCTAAACGACCTGAAACTTGTCCCATTTGAAAGTTAATATCCTATAGAACAATTGTTAAGAAAATCGTTTTTCCAAAAAAAATACGTTTAGAGGTTCATTTAGATGATACAAGTTTAGGGTAAAAAGCAGTCTTGTGAGGCACCAAAGCGGAGCCTCTGTCGCGAGCGCGACACATGTCGCGACCTCACGACAGAACAACTCATTTTAGGCTTTTTCTTCTTCTTTTTGAGCTCCTATTTGCCATGGGTCAGCCCCTTACCCTTCCCCTTAGCTTATTATGCATGTTTAAGGTTAGCAAATGACTATAAAGTAGTTATCAACGGGGAAATGCACATGAGTATGAGTAAATTGGTAATTTAACTAATAAAGTATCAATGTATAGTTATAGGAAGTACAATAATAGACATGATAAATATGTATGAACTTAGGAATTATTATATAATGCATTTGGTATCGAGTATAGAGCCTTTTTGTAATCTATTTTCTGTCGCGATCGCGACAATGAACTTGACTTCTGTCGCGAGCGCGACTTCTTATCGCGATCGCGACAGTGAACCTCTTCGCATCCTGTTTTATTTGTTTTGAAGAGAGTACTTTCTTTTGTCTTGCTTTGCATGATTTATATGTTTATGTAATGAGTTGAACACATGTATATGATGATTATTAAAGATTGTACATCAATTAAATGTCTCTGAATTTGATAAATGCACTTGAATTTCAGTTGATGAGTTGATGTCCGTGTATAGTGTGTGAGTCGGTATTGAGCCTGATTACCGTTATAGTGGATAGATAAGCATGCTTATAAAGGGATTACCGAGTGCAGCTGCCAATGTTCCGCCTCGTTTGGGCGAAGCGGGTCGACCTCTGAGAATGGTCATTAATAGAGATATATGAAAATGTTTTGTGACTTCGGTCTACCAAAAATGTTTTTTTTTATAGAGCGTCTCGTATCCACCATGAGAGGAACTCAGGCTTGTTTTGTTAAATGTTGTGCAGTGAACTTGAGATGATTATAGTGTTGCTTCGAATAAAGCTATAGTACATGAAAGTAATGTTTAAGTACATTACAGTTCTGTATACAAGTACATGATTACATGAGTGTATTGACATGAATGTGGTTACATGATAATGTATATTTGAATAAACGAAATGTACAAGATGTAGTGTACATGAATTAGTGAAAGAATAGATGTTACTTATATGTGAGTTCAGAGTATTTGATATTTAAGCATGCAACCTATAGACGTATAAGAGTTATATGCATGAGATATATGATTGTGTGATTTATCTGTGACTTCGTAAAGAAGTCCTTTGTAGTATTTTCATCCCCACTAAGCGTTATCGCTTAGTACGGATGTTTATTTCCGTGTAGGTTACAGGTTCGGACCAGTGAGCGGACATCTGCGGGTCAAGGCCACTAGGAGTTTTTGCTATACCTTTTTGTATTAGAAAGAGTTAGAGTTTTACATTTTGAGTAACATCATTATGTAATATAAGTAGAAAAATCACAAGTAAAGGTACATGTAAATGTATATGTAAAGCTAAATGGAAATAGATGTAATATGAACATGTAAATGTATATGTAGTTAATATGAAATGCAAGTGGGCCCTAGTGTAGTATTTAATTACTTTTAAATGGATGTGTTTATGCTATCGCTTCCGCTAATGCATGTACATGTATACGTAAGTGTCCGCGTAGCACCTTGATATTCCTTACTGGGGGTATGGGGGTGTTACATTTAGTGGTATCAGAGCTCTAGGTTAAATGATTCCGGACTATAAGGTGATAGAGTATAGTGCATATGTTTGAGTTTGTCTAGAGTATGGCCTACTGCAGATGTCATTTGTGTCAAGTATAGATGGAGTCCGACTCGCATGAGAGCGTAGAAGAGACAGCGGCAGATGTGAATTGGTAAGAGTTCGAGGTGACATTCTGTATTCCTGTCAGCTATCTTCTTGAAATCATTTGACATGAGCATAGTGAAACATGGGGATGGGAAAAGTGCATTATAGTAGCCTACATTGCATTTTTGCATCATCTTGCATACACGAATCATTACATGACCATTCTATCCGCATCCCTCATTTGCATGTGAAAAAGTATCATTGCATGCATTTCATTGAGAAAAGCTGACAGGATATACATTCAGTGCTAGATGCATAAAAGAAGTATATGGATTAGAGTGCAGTGCATTAAGGAAAGTGTAAAGTGTGTTCGATTTGATAGCTGTATGGTGTAAGTGATTAGCAGGGAAATTTCGAGGACGAAATGTTTTAAGGGGGAGAGATTTGTCACACCCCAAAGTGGCCCTAGAAGAATTACAGAGTTTTGTTCGAAAAAGGTAAGTTTATGTGTGAGAGTTCTGTCTCGAGCGCGACAAGTGTCGCGGGCGCGACAGAGCCCTCCAGCGGTTTCTGAACTTCAGCTGGTTGGTGCGGGCATGAGAGTTCTGTCACGAGCGCGATAGAACCCCCTCGCGAGATGTGTGCATAAGTGGGACTAAGAGACTTGGAGTTATAGGGAGTTGACACATGGTATCATAGAAGAGTGACAAGTGTCATCATAGAAGAGTGACAAGTGTCATTGTAGAAGAGCGACAAGTGGCGACATATGAGAGTGACAAGTGGCATCGTAAGAGTGTGCCAAGTGTCATTGTAAGAGAGTGACACATGGCGGCGTAGGAGGTTGACAAGTGGCATCGTAGGGTTTGGACACATGGCATGAGTTAAGCTTATGTTATGGAAAGAGATAAGCATGTAATTAATTTGGTAAGTGGCATTAAATTGAATAGTAAATATTGGATAGAGTTTGACCATTTGCCTTTTGCCTTCTTTTGCTCACGTTGGATTGTTATTGGCCATTTGTTCTCCATTTCTTTCTCTTTTCTTAGGCCTTCAGCCGTTCTCCCTCTCTTATTCTTTCTTTTTGTTCTTTTGGTTTGCTTTTCAAGAGAATTACTTGAAGTGGCTTAAAGAGAGCATAGTAGGACTTGATTAGGTCTCTTCTAAAGGTAAGTTGGATTTGTTTTCAGATCTGACCTCCTTTTTCTCTTTGTTTTTGATTTAAAGTAAAAGAAGAGTAACCCAAGTGTTTTCTATGTGATTTGTGAAAGATGTGGATAAGAGGCTAGTGAATGAAAAGAGAAGATCGGAACGGGTAGAGAGCTGTGATCGAGTTCCTAGAGGTAGGGATCGAGTGTAACTGTGTTAACTTTGCATGTGTTTATATGAGAAATGCTTGAACAAAGACATGTAGAAATAAAGAGATGCTTGATGAGCTTTAATTAGCTCAAGATGTTCATTTTGATTGCTTACAGTGCTCATGACAAGTGTATATATGTTTAAAGTATGTAACTTGATCATTTGAGTATTTGTGTTGATGATAGAGTTTGATGTTGCGAAATTCTACTTATTTGTCATTAGACCCCAGTGTATAGTATTTGTTATAAGTAGAGTTATAGGATCCCAATTCAGTTGATTCCAATTGCATATGAAAGATAAGATCCGTGTCTAAAAATTTCTAAGAGGGTACTTAATCTAATTCTTGCCCTAAGTATCCCAAAAAGTAATTAAAACGTAGGTGACCCTGTTCTGGCGGGTTCACTGGAACAATATATATTGTTTAGATCATATCTTTTGTTATAGATGTCCAAACGACCTAAAACTTGTCCCATTTGAAAGCTAACATCCTATAGAACAATTGTTAAGAAAAACGTTTTTCCACAAAAAGACGTTTAGAGGTTCATTTAGACAATACAAATTTAGTGTAAAAAGCAGTCTTGTGAGGTACCAAAGTGGAGCCTCTATCGCGAGCGCGATACATGTCGCGACCTCGCCACAGAATAACTCATTTTAGGCTTTTTCTTCTTCTTTTTGAGCTCCTAGTTGCCACGGGTCAACCCCTTACCCTTCCCCTTAGCTTATTATGCATGTTTAAGGTTAGCAAATGATTATAAAGTAGTTATCAACGGGGAAATGCACATGAGTATGAGTAAATTGGTAATTTAACTAATAAAGTATCAATGTATAGTTGTAGGAAGTACAATAATTGACATGATAAATATGTATGAACTTAGGAATTGTTATATAATGCATTTGGTATCGAGTATAGAGCCTTTTTGTAATCTATTTTCTGTCGCGATCGCGACAATGAACTTGACTTCTGTCGCGAGCGCGACTTCTTATCGCGATCGCGACAGTGAACCTCTTCGCATCCTGTTTTATTTGTTTTGAAGAGAGTGTTTTCTTTTGTCTTGCTTTGCATGATTTATATGTTTATGTAATGAGTTGAACACATGTATATGATGATTATTAAAGATTGTACATCAATTAAATGTCTCTGAATTTGATAAATGCACTTGAATTTCAGTTGATGAGTTGATGTCCGTGTATAGTGTGTGAGTCGGTATTGAGCCTGATTACCGTTATAGTGGATAGATAAGCATGCTTATAAAGGGATTACCGAGTGCAGCTGCCAATGTTCCGCCTCGTTTGGGCGAAGCGGGTCGACCTCTGAGAATGGTCATTAATAGAGATATATGAAAATGTTTTGTGACTTCGGTCTACCGAAAATTTTTTTTTTATAGAGCGTCTCGTATCCCCCATGAGAGGAACTCAGGCTTGTTTTGTTAAATGTTGTGCAGTGAACTTGAGATGATTATAGTGTTGCTTCGAATAAAGCTATAGTACATGAAAGTAATGTTTAAGTACATTACAGTTCTGTATACAAGTACATGATTACATGAGTGTATTGACATGAATGTGGTTACATGATAATGTATATTTGAATAAACGAAATGTACAAGATGTAGTGTACATGAATTAGTGAAAGAATAGATATTACTTATATGTGAGTTCAGAGTATTTGATATTTAAGCATGCAACCTATAGACGTATAAGAGTTATATGCATGAGATATATGATTGTGTGATTTATCTGTGACTTCGTAAAGAAGTCCTTTGTAGTATTTTCATCCCCACTAAGAGTTATCGCTTAGCACGGATGTTTATTCCGTGTAGGTTACAGGTTCGGACCAGTGAGCGGACATCTGCGGGTCAAGGCCACTAGGAGTTTTTGCTATACCTTTTTGTATAAGAAAGAGTTAGAGTTTTACATTTTGAGTAACATCATTATGTAATATAAGTAGAAAAATCACAAGTAAAGGTACATGTAAATGTATATGTAAAGCTAAATGGAAACAGATGTAATATGAACATGTAAATGTATATGTAGTTAATATGAAATGCAAGTGGGCCCTAGTGTAGTATTTAATTACTTTTAAATGGATGTGTTTATGCTATCGCTTCCGCTAATGCATGTACATGTATACGTAAGTGTCCGCGTAGCACCCTGATATTCCTTACTGGGGGTATGGGGGTGTTACATTTAGTGGTATCAGAGCTCTAGGTTAAATGATTCCGGACTATAAGGTGATAGAGTATAGTGCATATGTTTGAGTTTGTCTAGAGTATGGCCTAATGCAGATGTCATTTGTGTCAAGTATAGATGGAGTCCGACTCGCATGAGAGCGTAGAAGAGACAGCGGCAGATGTGAATTGGTAAGAGTTCGAGGTGACATTCTGTATTCCTGTCAGCTATCTTCTTGAAATCATTTGACATGAGCATAGTGAAACATGGGGATGGGAAAAGTGCATTATAGTAGCCTACATTGCATTTTTGCATCATCTTGCATACACGAATCATTACATGACCATTCTATCCGCATCCCTCATTTGCATGTGAAAAAGTATTATTGCATGCATTTCATTGAGAAAAGCTGACAGGATATACATTCAGTGCTAGATGCATAAAAGAAGTATATGGATTAGAGTGCAGTGCATTAAGGAAAGTGTAAAGTGTGTTCGATTTGATAGCTGTATGGTGTAAGTGATTAGCAGGGAAATTTCGAGGACGAAATTTCTTAAGGGGGAGAGATTTGTCACACCCCAAAGTGGCCCTAGAAGAATTACAGAGTTTTGTTCGAAAAAGGTAAGTTTATGTGTGAGAGTTCTGTCACGAGCGCGACAGAGCCCTCCAGCGGTTTCCAAACTTCAGCTGGTTGGTGCGGGCATGAGAGTTCTGTCACGAGCGCGACAGAACCCCCTCGCGAGATGTGTGCATAAGTGGGACTAAGAGACTTGGAGTTATAGGGAGTTGACACATGGTATCATAGAAGAGTGACAAGTGTCATCATAGAAGAGTGACAAGTGTCATTGTAGAAGAGTGACAAGTGGCGACATATGAGAGTGACAAGTGGTATCGTAAGAGTGTGCCAAGTGTCATTGTAAGAGAGTGACACATGGCGGCGTAGGAGGTTGACAAGTGGCATCGTAGGGTTTGGACACATGGCATGAGTTAAGCTTATGTTATGGAAAGAGATAAGCATGTAATTAATTTGGTAAGTGGTATTAAATTGAATAGTAAATGTTGGATAGAGTTTGACCATTTGCCTTTTGCCTTCTTTTGCTCACGTTGGATTGTTATTGGCCATTTGTTCTCCATTTCTTTCTCTTTTCTTAGGCCTTCAGCCGTTCTCCCTCTCTTATTCTTTCTTTTTGTTCTTTTGGTTTGCTTTTCAAGAGAATTACTTGAAGTGGCTTAAAGAGAGCATAGTAGGACTTGATTAGGTCTCTTCTAAAGGTAAGTTGGATTTGTTTTCAGATCTGACCTCCTTTTTCTCTTTGTTTTTGATTTAAAGTAAAAGAAGAGTAACCCAAGTGTTTTCTATGTGATTTGTGAAAGATGTGGATAAGAGGCTAGTGAATGAAAAGAGAAGATCGGAACGGGTAGAGAGCTGTGATCGAGTTCCTAGAGGTAGGGATCGAGTGTAACTGTGTTAACTTTGCAAGTGTTTATATGAGAAATGCTTGAACAAAGACATGTAGAAATAAAGAGATGCTTGATGAGCTTTAATTAGCTCAAGATGTTCATTTTGATTGCTTACAGTGCTCATGACAAGTGTATATATGTTTAAAGTATGTAACTTGATCATTTGAGTATTTGTGTTGATGATAGAGTTTGATGTTGCGAAATTCTGCTTATTTGTCATTAGACCCCAGTGTATAGTATTTGTTATAAGTAGAGTTATAGGATCTCAATTCAGTTGATTCCAATTGCATATGAAATATAAGATCCGTGTCTAAAAATGTCTAAGAGGGTACTTAATCTAATTCTTGCCCTAAGTATCCCAAAAAGTAATTAAAACGTAGGTGACCCTGTTCTGGCGGGTTCACTGGAACAATATATATTGTTTAGATCATATCTTTTGTTATAGATGTCCAAACGACCTAACACTTGTCCCATTTGAAAGCTAACATCCTATAGAACAATTGTTAAGAAAAACGTTTTTCCAAAAAAATACGTTTAGAGGTTCATTTAGACAATACAAGTTTAGGGTAAAAAGCAGTCTTGTGAGGTACCAAAGTGGAGCCTCTGTCGCGAGCGCGATACATGTCGCGACCTCGCCACAGAATAACTCATTTTAGGCTTTTTCTTCTTCTTTTTGAGCTCCTAGTTGCCACGGGTCAACCCCTTACCCTTCCCCTTAGCTTATTATGCATGTTTAAGGTTAGCAAATGATTATAAAGTAGTTATCAACGGGGAAATGCACATGAGTATGAGTAAATTGGTAATTTAACTAATAAAGTATCAATGTATAGTTGTAGGAAGTACAATAATTGACATGATAAATATGTATGAACTTAGGAATTGTTATATAATGCATTTGGTATCGAGTATAGAGCCTTTTTGTAATCTATTTTCTGTCGCGATCGCGACAATGAACTTAACTTCTGTCGCGAGCGTGACTTCTTATCGCGATCGCGACAGTGAACCTCTTCGCATCCTGTTTTATTTGTTTTGAAGAGAGTGTTTTCTTCTGTCTTGCTTTGCATGATTTATATGTTTATGTAATGAGTTGAACACATGTATATGATGATTATTAAAGATTGTACATCAATTAAATGTCTCTGAATTTGATAAATGCACTTGAATTTCAGTTGATGAGTTGATGTCCGTGTATAGTGTGTGAGTCGGTATTGAGCCTGATTACCGTTATAGTGGATAGATAAGCATGCTTATAAAGGGATTACCGAGTGCAGCTGCCAAGGTTCCGCCTCGTTTGGGCGAAGCGGGTCGACCTCTGAGAATGGTCATTAATAGAGATATATGAAAATGTTTTGTGACTTCGGTCTACCGAAATTGTTTTTTTTTATAGAGCGTCTCGTATCCACCATGAGAGGAACTCAGGCTTGTTTTGTTAAATGTTGTGCAGTGAACTTGAGATGATTATAGTGTTGCTTCGAATAAAGCTATAGTACATGAAAGTAATGTTTAAGTACATTACAGTTCTGTATACAAGTACATGATTACATGAGTGTATTGACATGAATGTGGTTACATGATAATGTATATTTGAATAAACGAAATGTACAAGATGTAGTGTACATGAATTAGTGAAAGAATATATGTTACTTATATGTGAGTTCAGAGTATTTGATATTTAAGGATGCAACCTATAGACGTATAAGAGTTATATGCATGAGATATGTGATTGTGTGATTTATCTGTGACTTCGTAAAGAAGTCCTTTGTAGTATTTTCATCCCCACTAAGCGTTATCGCTTAGCACGGATGTTTATTTCCGTGTAGGTTACAGGTTCGGACCAGTGAGCGGACATCTGCGGGTCAAGGCCACTAGGAGTTTTTGCTATACCTTTTTGTATAAGAAAGAGTTAGAGTTTTACATTTTGAGTAACATCATTATGTAATATAAGTAGAAAAATCACAAGTAAAGGTACATGTAAATGTATATGCAAAGCTAAATGGAAACAGATGTAATATGAACATGTAAATGTATATGTAGTTAATATGAAATGCAAGTGGGCCCTAGTGTAGTATTTAATTACTTTTAAATGGATGTGTTTATGCTATCGCTTCCGCTAATGCATGTACATGTATACGTAAGTGTCCGCGTAGCGCCCTGATATTCCTTACCGGGGGTATGGGGGTGTTACACAGGTTTTCGAAATTGGCTCATTTTATACCGGTTCGGATGAATTACTCCATGGAAAGGTTGGCAGAAATGTACGTGAGAGAGATTGTTCGGTTGCATGGAGTACCCTTATCTATTATGTCTGATAGGGATCCCAGATTTACTTCTAAGTTTTGGAAGAGTCTGCAGGTTGCCCTGGGTACAAAACTGAACTTCAGTACTGCTTTCCATCCGCAAACTGATGGACAATCAGAAAGAATTATCCAGGTTCTGGAAGATTTGATGCGAGCTTGTGTATTAGATTTCTCTAAGAGTTGGGATAAGTATCTTCCACTTATGGAATTTGCTTATAACAACAGTTATCAGACTAGTATTGGCATGGCACTGTATGAAGCCTTGTATGGAAGGAAATGTCGCTCACCGATTTGCTGGGTGGAATTGAATGAACATAGAGTCATTGGGCCAGATTTGGTTCGTGATACAGAGGAAAAAGCAAGACTTATTCAGCAAAGGCTAAAGGCAGCTAGTGATAGACAGAAGTCCTATGCGGATTTGAAGCGAAGAGATGTCGAATTTGAAGTGGGTGACAAATTGTTTCGAAAGTATCTCCTTGGAGGAAGGTACTGAGATTTGGCAAGAAAGGAAAACTGAGTCCGAGGTTTATTGGACCATATGAAGTCCTGGAAAGAGTGGGCTCTGTAGCATATCGATTGGCTTTGCCTCCGGCATTAATCAAGCTTCATGATGTGTTTCATGTGTCCATACTGAGAAGATACAGGTCAGATGAATCTCATGTGTTATCTGTGCAAGAGGTGGAAGTTCAGCTAGACTTCACCTATGATGAGAAGCCAAAAGAGATACTAGCAAGGGAGGTGAGACAGCTTCGGAATAAGCAGATACCACTTGTGAAAGTGCTCTGGCAGCATCATGGTGTTGAAGAAGCAACATGGGAGCCAGAAGCGGCCATGCGAGTGCAACACCCGCAGTTGTTTATCACAGGTATGAATTTCGAGGACGAAATTCTTTAAGGAGGGGAGAGTTGTCATGGCCGGACTTGTACCCTAAAAGAATTAACTTGAGTTGGCATGTGTATGTGAATTGAATGTGTGGTTTGGACTAAATTGAATTGAAGGCAGGACTTGATTGAAAGTTCAGTGGATAGTTTAGTGGCTAATTGGTATATTTATGAGATTAAGTTAGGAATGGTTTAAGGGCTGATTAGTTCACTTAATAATGGATTAATTAGGCATAAAATAGGTAAGAAATCAGTTAGTGGGAGGCAGAAATGGAAGTGGAATCCGTGTGCCTTCTTGTGAGTGTGCCACCTCCATCTTTTGCATGCAAGAGACCTTGAGGTTGAGATGACCCATTTGTGAGGATTGAGTCTTTTCTGTGTTTTCTACTTCCTCTTGCCATGTGTGTAGTTCCTTTAGTCTCTAAAATTAATTTGCATAGTTGTAAGAAGATCAAGTTATTAAGTTGCTCAAGAGTTAAGTTGTTGGACTTAAGAGGTAAGTGATTATGAATGCTTGTTCTCATCTACTACTTTTCTTCTTGGTTTTGATTTGGTATTGGAATGAGAATTGATGGATTATGTTCAATTCTGGAATTGAACTGGTTTTGCTAGTTGAAGAAGTGAAGAAGGATAAAGGGAAAGCTATAATCGGAGAACCGAGCGTTCGTCGAGATTAGGAGCTAGGGCGACAAGGTTTGGGAACAAACCCTAGTTGTATAGCTATAAAAATTGTGTTGCTTGAATATGAATTTGGTATGAACTGTGTGTATATGAGAAGTATAGCCTTGAGCATAAAATTGATAGGCTTTGTGGAAATGTTGCTTGAGAACATGTATGCTATGTGTATATGAATATGATCATGATTTATGCTATGTGTGAATGCCAATGTCAAGATGGAAATCAGGTATGTGCCAATTGGGTATGTGGTTGATGAATTGGGTTAAATTGTTAAAAAGAAAATGGGTTAGAAGTCCTTGAAAGGAAATGGGAATTGAATGTGGAACTAAAATCTTGCATGGGTCACGGTGATAATCAAACTGATTGTGACCGTGAGGTATGCTGGAGTTCTATTCTGCCTAGCTGAATTGGGTATGTCACGGTGACAACCAAAACGGTTGTGACCGTGAGGTACCCAAGGAAGCATTCTGCCTTGCAAAATTTGATATGTCACGGTGACAATCAAATTGATTGTGACTGTGACATACCCTCAAGTAGCATTCTGCCGAGGATTGGGAACATGTCACGGTGGCAATCAAATTGATTGTGACCGTGACCGTTGTTAGTGGTTATGCCCTAGGCCAAACATTTGGACCTTGATGTAATCATTACTTTTTCATTTATATAATGGTTTTCTTCATATTGATATTATTGGCATGTTACATTATTGTAATGTTTATGAATAACAACGTTATTCATGTTGTCCCTAGTCATTTATCAATAAAGGGCATAAAGATAATTAAGACTAGTATAGATTTGCATTGATAATCATGGGATGATTATATATATTGATATAAATCAAATCTATATGTACTTGCTAGAGAACAAAGTACTGGATAGACCCACTATAAGATCACTTCATGGGTTAATGTCATAAGTGTTCTTATAATAGATATATTATTGAATCCTTTGACCTGAGATTATCATAGTTTCCTACATAAGGATCATTATGTTTTGACATAATCAAACGTTATCTTTAATCGGATAATTATAAAGTTTATGATCGGACATAGTGAGAATTATGCGGAGGAAAGTGAATAATCAAGATGGAATTTGTCCCTCTCTTATGAGAGAGATATCTATTGGGCCCCTCGATAAGTAGGACTGTAAAATGCATGGCCGTGCTCAAATGAATTGATAGTGTGATCAATGTCATTTGAATTTATCAGTCTACTTGGTGATCGAGAAATTATATGTTTGAACAATTTAAGTTTGACATGGACCATGACTTATGTTCAAACAAGATATCGTGTGACAAAAGGATAATAACATGTTCTATTGCAAGGTTAAAATCGGACTAACGATACTTATATTATTTGGGTAGTCATAATGTCTTGCTAGAGACCAATTATGACTTGTGGGCTTTTATGGGATTAGGCCCACTGCCAACATAATATAAACCTATTGGGTCACACACCAAGAGCAAAATGAACAGAATGGATTTTATTGGGTTATTTCGGAATATAATATAAATATAGGTATTTATATTTAATTTCGAAATTACATATTTATATATATATATATATTTATGCATATAAATATCTCTTATTTTGAATATGAGATAATAATATGTATTAATAAATTATTTCTTATTATTTAGAATAATAAATAAATAAATATATATATATATAAATATATGTATATATATATATATATTATATCTTAATTTTGAATTAAGAAATAATATCCTCATTTATCTTTTCCTAAGAGGAAAAGGATTTGAAAATATACATACAGTTATATATGAGATATAACTCTTCAATAAAAGAGTTTAACCCTAATAGAAACACTAATCACGTTATTCTAAATAACAAGGATTAGAGTGGCTGTACAGTTCTTCATCTTTGAGAAAGAAAAGAAAAACAGTGCCATCGTTTTTCTTGTAAAACGAAAGAAAAGAAAACAGAGCCAGCTTTATTCTTTGAGAAAGAAAGAAAAGAAATCCATTCGCATTCAAGGGAGCTAGCACCCCTGCGATTCCTGCTCATTTGTTCGTGCGTGTGGATACCGATAGAGGACGTTCGTGTAAAGGCAGCGTCTTCAGTCCGATCTAAAGAGTTATTTCGTTCAAAAGGTCAGTTAATCTTTATCTCTTCCTTTTTGAATCAATCGAAAATACTTGGATCCTGTTTCGGGTTTCGATTTTTTCCGCTGCGTTTAATGTTAATTATTCCGAGAAAACCCAGCAACCGTGACCTGTCCTCAATTTACATTCTGTTTTGGACTTTAACATGTCACGGTGACAATCAAATTGATTGTGACCGTGACCTACTCTGTTTTGGCAATGTAACCCTAATGTTTTTGGCCTTTCAAATGGCAAGGCTTTGAGCTGAAATGAAGGACATTATGAGTAAGTATTGTCACACCCTTACCTATACCATGGAGACTTCTACCCCTGTGGAGGTAGAAGTGTCCCGATAGATAGGAGTGTCACAACACACATACATACCTATATACGTAAGTTTCACAGCAGATAGCAGATAACATGATACTCATAAAAGAGAAACACAGCGGTACGGAACAGGATAACTTCTTTACATTTTATTACATATTCATAAACAAAAGTTGTACATTTTACAAAAAATTTCATATACAAAGGCCCATAGAATACCATCTAAGGGGGCACACAAAAATATTACATCGATTACAAAAGAAAGGAAAGCCTATACTATAAGACTCCGATCCCTAGTTGTGATGGCCTTCCTGATGCAGCACGCCCCAACCGCATATAACAAAACTTCCACACCTGCACGGATAAAACACCCGTGCTAAGCGAAATCGCTTAGTGGGGAACCACAGAATGTAATACCACCACTCACAGTGGGGTCAACATGTAAAGCATATGTTAATGGCATAATCACAGTTTAATATCATATGAAATAAATCCAATGTTTCATCATCATGTACAAAAATCCACGTTTATAAACCAAAATACATTTATGTTAACAGACCATTCTTACTGCAACATACCCGTAAGCACAAAATCACCTGCACGCTCAAAACGGTGGATAACGAGTACACATAGATACCCAAAGGTATCAGTTTCAAATTACATCACATAGAAGCTCGAAGGCCTCAAAATATTCTTTTCATTTTTGTTCCAAAATACTTTCACATAGAATCTTGAGTAAGATTCGACAGAAAGATCACGAAGATCCATTCGGGGGACCTGATCAGGGTCCAAATCGTACACATGGCTGCAGCTACACATAACTCTATTAGGCATGCCTAACTATCCACTTATTTGGTTTGCAGGTTACGATCATATAAATTAAATCTATAAATTATACTGAAATCATCAACCACTCAAAAATACTGTATACTCTATCAGAACGAAGCATCAATCCAATGTTATTGTGAATGCAAAATCATTAGTTCCACATTCAAACCACTGCATTTAACGAATAAATACTCATTACAAAATTAGGGTAGGTCACGGTGGTAACCAATTCCATTGCCACCGTGACATACTAAAGCCCCCAAAACAGAATACATCTCTGAGGTAGGTCACGGTGGTAATCAAATCCATTGCCACCGTGACATACCAAAATCCAAAACAGAATGCAACCCAAAGGTAGGTCACGGTGGTAACCCATTTCATTGCCACCGTGACATACCAGAACTCCAAAACAGAATGTAACCTTGAGGTAGGTCACGGTGGTAACCAAATCCATTGCCACCGTGACATACCAAAATCCAAAACAGAATGTAAATCAAAGGTAGGTCACGGTGGTAATCAATTCCATTGCCACCGTGACATACCAAACTCCTGGGCAGAATGCAACCCGAACAGGCCTCACGGTGGTAACCAAATTGGTTGCCACCGTGACCCACGCCCTGTTGCGATAATCCCCAGCAAAACGACCCCAAAATTGCAACCCAAACACAACCCTTCACTTTATTTGTTCTTCTTCACTTACATCCTAACATACACATCAATTAACCTTCTCAAATCAAACAATTACAAGTTTCAACTTAAAATTCTCAAAACAATATCTTATTCCCAAAGAATTTCATATAACAAACCCAAACCCTATAATTCATATCTGGAACAATTCACTTCAAATTAACCATATTCACATCCTACACATACAAATCCACTCACATAGTTTATCAATTTCACAATAATAATAGTCATCAATATCCATTCAAAACACAAATCATACAAACGTTCCCAAACCTGATTCCCTGTGCTCCCAGTCGTGAGCTCCGCTTCCACTCGCTTTTTCTTTCCCTTTAAACGTTCTAGGAAGCTCCTCTGAACCACAATTCAAACACAACTGAGTTTAATTCTAACATTTAACACATAACTGAAAATTAACCTAAAGAGAAGGAAAAGAAGAATCTATGCTATCACTAACCCAATACTCACCTTTTAAACTTAGAAGAAACAAACCCAGCAATTTAATTACCCAAGGAAGAAGAGAAGAGCAGATATGTGCAAGGAAGGAGAAGGAAAGAAGAAGAAAAGGAACAAGAAAGTGAAATTGGCGTGAGAGAGGGGAAGGCAACGGGAAGAGAAAGAAAACCCAATTGATTACAGCTGTTCTCTCTCTCTCTTAACTTATTAATACATCCTTATCTACCTGCCATGTGTTATTCTCCCATAGGAAGAAATTCCACATGCATACCCTACTCCCATACTCTTACTTACACACTACTATCCTTACTTACTCACATCCTATTTCCTTATCCTATTCACACACACTAGCACACTCCTCTCCTCACATAACACTTACACAAGCACATACACTTAAATAAATCAACATGCATAAAATATCAAAATATGCATACATAGATACAAACAGGCACATTCAGACTCAGACAGGCTCAAACTACTGGGGTGGTTTTGGGGTGTTACAATACTCCCCCACTAAATAGAATTTCGTCCTCGAAATTCTTACCTGCTTCAAATAACTGAGGGTATTGTAACCTCATAGCTTCCTCTGGTTCCCATGTGGCTTCTTCAATACCATGATGCCGCCACAAAACTGTAACTAATGGTATCTATTTATTCCGGAGCTGTCTGGTTTCCTTATCCAAAATTCCCTTCGGTTCTTCATCATAAGAGTAGTCTGACTGAACCCGGATATCTTGCACTGATAACACATGTGAAGGGTCTGACCGATATCTCCGAAGCATAGATACATGGAAAACATCATGTAGTCTAGCTAGCTCCATAGGTAAAGATAATTGATACGCTACTGGACCTACTTTTCTTAGGATCTCAAATGGTCCAATAAAGCGCGGACTTAACTTGCCTTTCTTTCCAAAACGGAGAACCTTTCACCACGGTGACACTTTCAAGAAAACCTTATCACCCACTTCATATTGAATATCTCTGCGCTTCAGGTTAACGTAAGAACGCTGTCGGTCTTTAGCTACTTTCAAGTTCTGTTGCACCACCCTTACTTTTTCTTCGGTATCCCGCACTATATCCGGACCTATCATAGCTTTTTCTGACAGTTCAGTCCAACATACTGGTGTCCTGCATTTCCGTCCATACAATACCTCGTAAGGGGCCATACCAATGCTCACCTGATAGCTGTTATTATATGCAAATTCCATCAAAGACACATACCGATCCCAGCTACCTGAGAACTCTAAAACACAACCCCGGAGCATATCTTCTAATATCTGAATAACTCTTTCTGATTGTCCATCTGTCTGCGGATGGAATGCAGTGCTGAAGCTTAACCGAGTTCCTAACGCTGCCTGTAGTTCTTTCCAAAACTTTGACGTAAAACGGGGATCTCGATCAGAAACAATGGATAGCGGAATCCCATGAAGCCTAACTATTTCATTCACATAAAGCTCCGCCAACTTATCCATGGAGTAATCCACCCGAACTGGTAAAAAGTGCGCTGACTTGGATAACCGATCCACTATAACCCACACAGTATCGTGCTTACGCTGTGTCATTGGTAGACCAGATACAAAATCCATCGTGATATCATCCCACTTCCACTGAGGAATGGGTAAAGGATGAAGTAATCCCGATGGTACTTGATGTTTAGTTTTCACTTGCTGACACGTAAGACATCTTGAAACAAATTCCGTTACATTTCTTTTCATGCCTGGCCACCAATAAAATTGCTTAAGATCCTTGTACATCTTGTCACCTCCCGGATGCATAGTGAAGAGCGATAAATGAGCCTCTTGTAACAGCTTTTTCCTTAACTCGCCCACATCGGGTACACACAAACGGTCTCCATGCCTAAGCACTCCATCACTATCAATCCGATACTCAGACTGCTTACCATCCTTCACTGCTTGACATACCCGCTGTAGTACATGATCATCTAACTGAGCTTTCTCAATCTCTTGCCTCAGACTGGGCTTCACTTTAAGCCGAGCAACTAAAGCACCTTCAGAATCAAACCTCCATCTACCTCGACCAAGAAGCAATGCAGACATAGATTTCCTACTGAGAGCATCTGCTACTATGTTAGCCTTGCCCGGATGGTAGTCAATGATGCAATCATAGTCTTTAAATAGCTCTAACCATCTTCGTTGTCTCAAATTCAATTCTTTTTGTGTCATCAAATACTTGAGACTCTTGTGGTCGGTAAAAATCCGGCATGTTTCCCCATACAAATAATGCCGCCACACCTTAAGTGCAAAAACTACTGCTGCTAACTCCAAATCGTGAGTCGGATAGTTCTGCTCATGAGGCTTCAACTGTCTCGATGCATAGGCTACAACTTTGCCTTCTTGCATTAAGACACAACCCAAACCAATCCCGGAAGCATCACTGTACATGATAAATTCCTTACCCGGAACCGGTTGTGTAAGCACAGGAGCTTTAACTAACATCTCTTTCAACTGATCAAAACTGGCTTGACATTTTTCAGACCACACAAACTTAACTTCCTTCCGAAGTAGTCTAGTCAACGGAGAGGCTAAAACTGAGAATCCCTTAACAAAGCGTCGATAATAACCTGCCAATCCCAGAAAACTTCTAACCTCAGGCACATTCTTCGGAGGCATCCAATTAACAATTGCTTCCACCTTACTTGGATCAACTCGAATACCAGCCTCTGAAACTACGTGTCCGAGAAAAGTCACTTCCTTTAACCAAAACTCACATTTGCTGAGCTTCGCATAAAGCTGATGGTCTCTTAACATTTGCAATACTAACCGAAGGTGTTCCTCATGCTCCTTCCTATTTCTCGAGTACACTAAAATATCGTCGATGAACACCACTACAAACTTGTCCAAGTACGGTCGAAAAACTCTATTCATTAAGTCCATAAAGGCCGCAGGCGCATTAGTCAATCCAAAAGGCATTACCAGGAATTCATAATGACCATAACGCATCCGGAAGGCCGTCTTCGTCACATCTACCTCTTTTACCCTCAACTGGTAATAACCCGATCTCAGGTCTATCTTAGAAAACACTCCTGCTCCTCGCAACTGATCAAAGAGATCCTCAATCCTTGGTAAGGGATACTTATTCTTAACAGTCACCTTGTTAATTTGTCTGTAATCAATACACATCCGTAACGTTCCATCCTTTTTCTTGACAAATAACACTGGAGCACCCCACGGGGACACACTGGGCCGAATAAACCCTTTATCTAACAATTCTTGCAACTGACTCTTCAACTCTTTTAATTCCACTGGGGCCATTCGGTAGGGAGCCTTAGAAACTGGAGCTGTCCCCGGCACAATCTCTACTGACAGTTCAACTTCTCTTTCAGGAGGTAGCCCTGGTAATTCTTCAGGAAAAACATCTACAAATTCTATAACCACCGGAATGTCCTGAATCTTCATTTGTCCCCTTCGAGAATCTAGTACCAATGCCAAGAATGCTTCACATCCCTTTCTAATAAACCTTCTTGCTTTCATGGCCGAAATCACATTATGTAAAGAGCTGCTCCCAATACCCTTCACCAACACAGGCGGTTGACCCTTACTATTCAAAACCATCACCTTTCTATGACAATCCACTACGGCTCAGTGCTTATCTAACCAATCCATACCTAGAATGATATCAAACTCATAGAATGGTAAACAGATCAAATCCACAGCAAACTCTATACTTTGTATCTTTAAAGGACATGCCCGACACACATGATTTACCATAACACTTTGTCCCAACGGGCTAGACACACAAATATCATATTCTAACCTTTCCTTGGTTCCTAAACTATCCCATATCTTATTAGAGCATACATAAGAATGGGTTGAACCCGGGTCAATCAAAACATAAACTTCAGAATCAAGCAAAGAAAACTTACCCGCAATCACTTCTGGAGCATTCTGTTCCTCTCGGGCCTTCATAGCATAAGCCCTTCCAGATGTAGGGACAGGACGATCCACTGTTTCCGAGGGTTCTCTCTCTCGAGGCCGTCCACCACGACCCCTACCTCTACCTCTATAACGACTGTTCTGAGGTAAATTAGACCCAGCTCGACTAACTTCTTGTTTTCCTGAAGGACTCTCATATCGATTCGGACAGTTCGCAAGAAAGTGGTCCGTAGAACCACATCTAAAACAACCTCCAGTTAACCATCTACACTCGCCCCAATGTAATTTATTACAATGGCCACATCGGGGAGCAACATCACTTCTACCAACACCCGATCCCCTAGAAGAACCCTGTCTTCTTCCTCTAGAGGCCGGACTAGAAGCAGACTCATCGATAGGATTTCCCTGCGACTCCCTTGGTCTCTTACCAGAAGAAGATCCACCCCTAGAAGCCTTCTTTCTCTGAGCTTTCTCTCTCAAAATATTCTCTGAACGCTCTGCCCTCAAGGCTGCTTGAACCAACCGATAATATCTCACATTCGGGGCCGACATCAGAGAAACTAACATTGCTTTCAAAGATTCATTTAAACCCAACTCAAAGTGTTGACACCTGAACTCCTCCGTAAGGACCCTTGGCGGTGCATACTTACTAAGCTTAGTGAACTCATTCTCATATTCAGCCACTGATATCGTCCGTTGCTTCAGACTGAGAAATTGCGCCCACTTAACATCCTTGTAAGCCTTAGTTACAAACCGATCTTGAAATTCATTTTCAAAGAATTCCCAAGTCTTAGGTTCAGGAATTTGGGGTTGACTAGTCACTAGTCGCCACCAATCATAAGCTGAGCCTTGCAACAAAGACTCGGCGCATTCCACTTCTTGGTCAGGTGGGCACTTAATCTCCCTTAACACTCTCTTTACTTTATCAATCCACATTTCTGCTTTATCGGATTCATCCAAACCCGTACCAAAGAAATCCTCAGCTCCGTGCTTTCTCAACTTCTCTATAGGTGCTACCGGTGCAGTCACTCTTTCAAACATTCTAGCCATATCTTGAGACACCTTAAGCATTGCCTCTAACGGAACCATAGGCACTTCAGGTTGTCCCCTAGGAGGCTGAGCCGGACCCCCTACTGATGGATCTCGCTCAGGAGGATTCACACTCCCAGCTGAACCCTCCGGCGTCTCATGCGAAGACTCCATCAACTACAAAACATAGACGCAATGCACATCAGGCCAACACAACTCTAACAGACTCACTAACATACCTAAACCCAGAAACATTCAAACCAACAGCTCTGATACCACCAAATGTCACACCCTTACCTATACCATGGAGACTTCTACCCCTGTGGAGGTAGAAGTGTCCCGATAGATAGGAGTGTCACAACACACATACATACCTATACGTAAGTTTCACAGCAGATAGCAGATAACATGATACTCATAAAAAAGAAACACAGCGGTACGGAACAGGATAACTTCTTTACATTTTATTACATATTCATAAACAAAAGTTGTACATTTTACAAAAAATTTCATATACAAAGGCCCATAGAATACCATCTAAGGGGGCACACAAAAATATTACATCGATTACAAAAGAAAGGAAAGCCTATACTATAAGACTCCGATCCCTAGTTGTGATGGCCTTCCTGATGCAGCACGCCCCAACCGCATATAACAAAACTTCCACACCTGCACGGATAAAACACACGTGCTAAGCGAAATCGCTTAGTGGGGAACCACAGAATGTAATACCACCACTCACAGTGGGGTCAACATATAAAGCATATGTTAATGGCATAATCACAGTTTAATATCATATGAAATAAATCCAATGTTTCATCATCATGTACAAAAATCCACGTTTATAAACCAAAATACATTTATGTTAACAGCCCATTCTTACTGCAACATACCCGTAAGCACAAAATCACCTGCACGCTCAAAACGGTGGATAACGAGTACACATAGATACCCAAAGGTATCAGTTTCAAATTACATCACATAGAAGCTCGAAGGCCTCAAAATATTCTTTTTATCTTTGTTCCAAAATACTTTCACATAGAATCTTGAGTAAGATTCGACAGAAAGATCACGAAGATCCATTCGGGGGACCTGATCAGGGTCTAAATCGTACACATGGCTGCAGCTACACATAACTCTATTAGGCATGCCTAACTATCCACTTATTTGGTTTGCAGGTTACGATCATATAAATTAAATCTATAAATTATACTGAAATCATCAACCACTCAAAAATACTGTATACTCTATCAGAACGAAGCATCAATCCAATGTTATTGTGAATGCAAAATCATTAGTTCCACATTCAAACCACTGCATTTAACGAATAAATACTCATTACAAAATTAGGGTAGGTCACGGTGGTAACCAATTCCATTGCCACCGTGACATACTAAAGCCCCCAAAACAGAATACATCTCTGAGGTAGGTCACGGTGGTAATCAAATCCATTGCCACCGTGACATACCAAAATCCAAAACAGAATGCAACCCAAAGGTAGGTCACGGTGGTAACCCATTTCATTGCCACCGTGACATACCAGAACTCCAAAACAGAATGTAAACTTGAGGTAGGTCACGGTGGTAACCAAATCCATTGCCACCGTGACATACCAAAATCCAAAACAGAATGTAAATCAAAGGTAGGTCACGGTGGTAATCAATTCCATTGCCACCGTGACATACCAAACTCCTGGGCAGAATGCAACCCGAACAGGCCTCACGGTGGTAACCAAATTGGTTGCCACCGTGACCCATGCCCTGTTGCGATAATCCCCAGCAAAACGACCCCAAAATTGCAACCCAAACACAACCCTTCACTTTATTTGTTCTTCTTCACTTACATCCTAACATACACATCAATTAACCTTCTCAAATCAAACAATTACAAGTTTCAACTTAAAATTCTCAAAACAATATCTTATTCCCAAAGAATTTCATATAACAAACCCAAACCCTATAATTCATATCTGGAACAATTCACTTCAAATTAACCATATTCACATCCTACACATACAAATCCACTCACATAGTTTATCAATTTCACAATAATAATAGTCATCAATATCCATTCAAAACACAAATCATACAAACGTTCCCAAACCTGATTCCCTGTGCTCCTAGTCGTGAGCTCCGCTTCCACTCGCTTTTTCTTTCCCTTTAGACGTTCTAGGAAGCTCCTCTGAACCACAATTCAAACACAACTGAGTTTAATTCTAACATTTAACACATAACTGAAAATTAACCTAAAGAGAAGGAAAAGAAGAATCTATGCTATCACTAACCCAATACTCACCTTTTAAACTTAGAAGAAACAAACCCAGCAATTTAATTACCCAAGGAAGAAGAGAAGAGCAGATATGTGCAAGGAAGGAGAAGGAAAGAAGAAGAAAAGGAACAAGAAAGTGAAATTGGCGTGAGAGAGGGGAAGGCAACGGGAAGAGAAAGAAAACCCAATTGATTACAGCTGTTCTCTCTCTCTCTTAACTTATTAATACATCCTTATCTACCTGCCATGTGTTATTCTCCCATAGGAAGAAATTCCACATGCATACCCTACTCCCATACTCTTACTTACACACTACTATCCTTACTTACTCACATCCTATTTCCTTATCCTATTCACACACACTAGCACACTCCTCTCCTCACATAACACTTACACAAGCACATACACTTAAATAAATCAACATGCATAAAATATCAAAATACGCATACATAGATACAAACAGGCACATTCAGACTCAGACAGGCTCAAACTACTGGGGTGGTTTTGGGGTGTTACAAGTATTACATGTGTTTTAGGTAATGTAGAATTGCATACTACATGATGATTCTTGAATGCAATCAAATATGTGATTATTAACTATGAAGAATGAGTTTGGAAACATATTGAGTATGCAAGTGAAATATATAGCTATGTGCTAATGCGAATGTGTAAAGTGAATGAGATGTTAGCTATCAACATGTGTGATGTGAAAAGTGATTAATGTGAATTGAATAATATGTTAACAACTTAAGCCTGCGAGTCAAGTAGTGGATAGTTGGGCATGCCTATAGGGTCAAGTGCTGCAGCCCCATGCGTTTAATGTGTCTGATTCCATGGGAATCACAATGCAAAAACAATGCGAATAATCCTTGCTGGATTTTATTATAAGTGGATTGATATTAAGTACCTGAGGGTACCAATGCGTAAATGTAATCTCGATGAGATTCTAGTACCTGAGTGGTACCAATGCGATACCCTGTTATCCGCGTCTTTGGATTGCAGGCTAAACAACTAATTAATAAGTGGAAATGACGGTGACACAGTATGGTATGTGAATACATAATTGATGCTTTATGATTGAATATAGTAATGATCAATGTTATGCATGGAATGGATTTTGATGAAGTGATTCTTATTTAGCATGATTGTTGACATGCAATGTGTGGTATTATATCTGTGTGTAGAATTACTTGTTATATGTGTTCCCCAATAAGCGTTATCGCTTAGCACGGGTTTACTCTAATCCGTGCAGGTACGGACAGGAGGTGATCGGAGGACGTACCCGCATATCGACAGTCAACAATAGGAAGTGTATATTGTAGGTTTTGGGGTTTGTTATTCGGGAATTTTATATAGAATTTTTGTATAACTATTGTGTGTATTGGTTATGTAAAGGCATGTAATAATGAGATAACTAAAAATGGTAGTGAAACAATAGTATAAGTGTGTATGATGTATGACTGCATGCGATGGAACTTTTTGGTTTAGATTTTCATAAGGTTATGCATGTGTTCTGTGTGTGTGTACGGCCTTCTCCAACTAAGATTAGCTAAGCTAGTCTAATGTGGGAAAAGGGCATCACATACTGCCTTAGAAACTTTTTCGTCAACAAATCCCAGTCCTCTTTAGTTTTACGGTCAAGCCCATGGTACCAATCCTCCGTTGGGCCAGTCAAGCTCAGGCAAAAGTACTCAATCTTCTGCCTTTTCGTCAAAGTAGTACCCTTCATGACCAACGAGTACTGTTTTATATGCGCAGTGGGATCGAAAGTGCCATCAAACTTCGGGACATCCGGTATCTTAAAGTTCATCGAAATTAATTCCTCCCTTTCCAACTCCTTATCTTTAGGGTTCATTCCTCGCCCCCTCATCAGCATCCTTGCCATCACTTCAAATTTCTCAAGATTACTTTAAATCCTCCCCTCATCAGCATCCTCGCCATATGGCTTCTTCATTCTGAGGTGCCTTCCCTCTTTCTGACACTGTTTCTTCAAACTCGTCATCTTCACAGTCATCTTCTATTCTCTTGGCCGGCCTTATTCTCTGTGCCCCTGATGTGGTAGCTCTCAAATCCATATGTTGTGAGCGGATCTCTTCTTAAAACTCTTCTCTGACCTCCCCCCTTTCATTATTTCTCATAGGAGGAGGTGGTGGGTTCTGTGGAGCAAGTGGCTGAGCTATGTTGGCCATCATAGCCATTATTCTACTCTCAAATTCTTCGAACCTTCTGCCTACTTCCTCAGTTATTAAGGCCTTGGTGGCATCTGCCCCTTTTGGTGAGTTGGCCATTTCTTTGTGTAGAGAAAACTGAGTTGAAGTAGCGTAGCTAGTTTCTGAAGGAGTGTCCGGATACTCCACCCTTTCTGGTAGGTCAAAGAATGGATTTATGCGTAG
This sequence comes from Excoecaria cochinchinensis, assembly GCA_947683425.1. NCBI lineage: Eukaryota > Viridiplantae > Streptophyta > Magnoliopsida > Malpighiales > Euphorbiaceae > Excoecaria > Excoecaria cochinchinensis. The sequence goes on along the minus strand of CANTUQ010000127.1, from coordinate 11,997,904 downwards.
TCGCCCTTGAGGACCTCTTGACCACTTAGGCAGATCTATGATGGCTGCAAAACATACCCATTAGGATGATGCGTGAATGACATATAATGCATGATCGTGCTTATGCAACATCCACAAATCATATGCAAGCTACTCCCGCACACGAGGTCATAGTCTCTTTCCTAGGTGGGATTGGCCCATGGGTTAACAGGGGGCCCGATGGACGCGTATGTTGCACGGTGGAAAACCGACAACATAACCTCTCCTAACTAATACACAGGCACATGGGTTATGATCGTTATGTATTTAGGCAGTCCGAATAAGTTGACATGTGCCTATCGGGGCATGAAAGCCTTTAATTAGGTGACCAATCAAATCATCTGGGTTTGTCCAATACATAATGATCCATACAGCAAGCATAGTATTAAGGTTCATATCACTTAGGGGAAGTAACTATTTCCATTACATGAGCTTTAGTCAAAGGTGGCGATACTTTAGGGCTACCCAGGCATGGTCCCTGCCAATGGGTCTAGCTCATTAAGAGCATAACGACTGATCGGGTCTCTATTTAATATACCATGATGGTACGAGGCTTGGGCTGGTGATTATCCTGAACACTTCCCTACATTGAGTGAATGTAGAGTCGTGCTTTGGGAATGCACCAGGGTTAAAAGAGGGACCAAACTAGCATAGATCTAAGGCTCTAATGAGATGCAATGCAGTTTTGGAAAAGGATGAAATTTTTAAATTAAAACTTAATTTTAAATTTTAACTAAGGTACTTTCGAAGCGAAGTCTCGAGTATTGTCCCCAGCAGAGTCGCCACTGTGATGCACGCCGAACCTCAGGGCGCCCCGAAACTCCCACTTTTAGGGCTTTCGAGATGAGGTTTATGAAACTTGCAAGTGAAATTGCAAGGGTGTCTATTTCGGGCAACAAGGAGATTTCATGGAGTCGCCACCCAATAGAACATTGGGAAAGTTCGTCTAGCCTCAGTGAGCCTAAGACAGCGCTGCTATATCCATTATAGGCAAGCCGGAGGTGTCTTGGAGGCTTCCACCCTAATGATAGGATAGTCCTCTAGCCTCACGCTTGGGCAAACTAGAGGTGTCTTGTAGGTGTCCACCCTAACAGAAATTAGGATGGCCCTCTCGCCTCGTGGTGCCTAGGACTGTGCACTTTTAAGCCTTTTCACGGGACACAAGAGGTGTCTTGGAGGCCCTATCCCAATAAAACATTGAGATGGCCCTCTCGCCTCGTTGAGCCCAAAGACCAGAGAAGGTTCGGGACTTCCTATTTATTCATACCTTGGCTAAATTTATAGTTAAGCTTTGAATTTATCGTTTTATCCCATTTCTCATTCAATTTAATACAGTTAAATTAAAACACAAATTATCCATTCAAGGGAAGCGGTAAATAAAGCATAATTAAAATAAAGTGCGCAAAAAATAAATTACAACAAAACTAGGGGCGGAATACAACCCCCATTATAAATTGCAAGCGATTCATACATAAATCGGGATATATATTAGGAGTGAGGATATTGGTCCTCGCATGCATATTTATTACAAAATGGTTTTGAGGTGTTAATTTTTATTTGTTAGAAAAATAGGATATTGGTCCTCAATTTATAAGAATCCCAATTTGATTAATAAAAAAACATTTATCCATTTTTACATTAGAGGGATAATATAAGACTAACATTATTCACAATAATGATATGAATTAAAAAAAAGGGGATAAAGTCTAGAAAGTAAACCCGGGAGGAGACCCTTGGGTCTTTGCAGTAGCTTCTACATCAAATGGCTCCAAATCCACCAAACAAGTCAAAAATAAAAACTCACAAAAATAAAGGACATGTTAGTGTAAAATTAAAGAACCAAAATAAATATGAAATTAAATGATAAGGAGTAAAATGGAAGAAATTGCATAAGAAAACTAATAAAAACAAAAGAAGAAAAAGAAAAGGAGTTAAATGGGGAAAGGAGGCCTAGGGACGGCCCAAAGTGTGTGACCGACGGGCATCCCTAAGAGCGAAAGACGGGCGTAAGGGCAACCCTTGACGGCCCTTCGCTCACTTGAGCTACGGCCGTCGGTGGTCCTTATCCCCGTCGTTCGCCTCTGTTCCTGAAAAGAAACCCAAAATTCAAATTTTCTTTTTGTTTTAATTTGAATAAAAATGGATTTTTATGCAAGAAATCACCAGAAATAATCAAATTCAAAGTAATAGATCCAGAATGTTTACCCTCGGATTTTTACCTCGTGAAGGTGAACATTGCAAGATTTTGACTCCTCGAGTTTTACAAGGATCGGATTGTGATCACGCGATCTGGAGAGATTTTGGTTGCAAAAATCTTACCTTGAAAAATAAACCAAGAGAAGGAAATTATTTTCTCTTTCTTGGAATTTTGACAGCGATGAATATCTGAATTAGCTAGATTGATGAAAATGAATGGATCTTGTTTCCTCAGATTAGCGTAATTCGAGAATAAAATAAAATAAAGAATGAGAAATTTTAGAAGAAAATTCTTTTTTTGTAGAAGTTGAAAATGAAATCTCTGTGGAAAATTGCTAAACTTTTGTTTTCTAATAAAAAGTTTTCTAATCAAGAATTTTTTAGCAAATTTTCCAACCCCGAAAACTGAATCCTCTTCCCTTATTTATAGATTTAGGAAGAAATTTCAAATAATTTTAAATTTTAAATTTAGAATTGAAGAGGATTTTCCGAAATCAAATCAAAATTGAAAGATATTCAGAATATTTCAAAATCAAATCCAATCTTTTTAAAAATTTTGAAAGGATTTTGGAGATTTAAAAGATATTTTGGATATTTTCTAAATCCCCCCAAAATCTCACCAAAAATCCGGCGGTTAAGGCTGCTAAATCACCGATCGACGGGCATTGGTGGATTACCGACGGTCGTTCGAGTAAAGGCTAACAATGGTCATTTGACCGGCGACCTTATACGTGGCGCAGCAGCCACTCGTGGGGCATCGCTCAACCGAGCGAAGGGCGCCGCTCAGGCTGAGCGACGGGCACCGCTCAAGTGAGCGACAGGACCCATCCCGAGCGATAGCCAGTCACTCGATGCGAGAGATAGGTCCATTGCGCGAGCGACGGGCTATACCACCACCGACGGGCTGCCCGTTTGTGGACCAAAATTTCAATTTGCAAGGTTTTTTACTTCTTGAAATCTGTTTACCTAGAAAACTTTCGATCCTTGTAAAACTGTAGAATGAATGCTCATAACTTTCATCCCTTATCTGAGAACCGACTTTAGTTTTTTCATCGGGTACCTCTGATCTGGACTGCCTCAGGACCTATTGTCTGCACCGTCCCTCATGACGAGCACCGACCATCGCTTGCTTGCGGAGCCCGTCTCTCGTGTTGAGCGACTCCCGTCGCTCATGTGAGAGACGCCTACCTCCCACGAGCGACAGCTGTCTCTCGTCCTCCGTCTCTCATGGGTGGTCCGTTGCCTAAAAGACCAGGGATGCCCCCATCACCGACGCCTGTCGGTCCTCCACCAACACCCGTCGGTCGTCGATCTGCTGTTGATTTGAGTGGGATTTCCCAGATTTTCCAAATCCTTTCAAATATATTTTTAAGATTTTCCAAATATTTCCTAAATCTTTTCAAATATTTTCAAATTTTTTATTTGATTTTGAGAATATTCAGTAAATCATTTGGTTTTAACTTTGATTTCAAAAATCATTTTCAAATTTAAATTTTAAATTTGAATTTATTTAAATTATTTTCCTTAACCTATAAATAGGGGGTGGAGGGTTATTATTTGGGGTTAGCAGTTTTTACAAGATAAAAATTTTCTTTCTTTTATTTTCGTCAGATTTTTATCAAATATTTTTCGAATTACGATGAATCTGGGAGAATGAGACTAATTCATTTCTATCCGATCTAGCCCTTTTTAGCATCCATAATTGCTATCAAAACATCAAGAAAGAAAAATATAATTTTCTTTTCTTGATTTATTTTCGAAAATACAATTTTTGAAGCCAAAAATCTCCTAAAATTATGCATTACGGATCATCCTTGTAGAACTCGAGGAACAGAAATCACGTGACATTCACCTTCAGAGGTAATATTTCGAGAGTAAACATTCTGGATCAATCTCCATTACATTTAATCATCTCATATCGACTTTACACGGAAAATCTCATTTTATTTAAAATAAAAAGTTTTTTTATTTGATTTTCTTCTTTTTTCTGGGTCTGAGGCGACCGACGGGCAGAGGACCCACCGACGGCTATCGCTCATCCGAGCGATGGGCCATCGAGGGCTTATACCTCCACCCGTCGGTCGGCCCAAGGACGCCCGTCGCTCACTCGTCATGGGCTGTCCCTAGGCCTTTTCCCCCATTTTCTTCATTTCTTTACCACCTACACTCCTTATTTATTCTCATGACAATTCTTCATGGATTCTTCCTTATTTATGTTTTATGTATATTTTATTTTAATTGTCGTACTAAGATTATTTTTATTTTTGTGAGTTTTATTGCTTCTTTATTGGAGTTGGGTTATTAAAAATGGAAGACACTGCAATGATCTAAGAATCTTCGTTCGGGTTTATTTCTCTACCCTTTCTCCTCCATATTTTAATTTTCGTTTATTGTAAATATTATTTTATTCCGCTAACATGAAAATGGTTCAATATTTATATTAATTAAATTGGAATTTTCACTAATAGAATGAGGACCAATGTCTTATTTCTCTTATCAAATAAAATTGACACTTTAAAGTTATTTTTGTAAGTATACATATGAGGACTAATGTCCTCACTCCTTAACGAACATCCCATTTTATGTATAATCCACATGCTATTTACAATGGGGGTTGTATTCCGCCCTTAGTTTTGTTGTAATTTATCGAATTTTCATTTGTCTTGTTTTAATCTTGCTTCCATTTACTGCTTTCGTTTATCGCTTTTATTATGTGAATGATCTGCGCTTTAATTAATGCATTAAATTGTTTGAGAAAAGGAATGAAATATTAAATTAAAAACTCAATTATAATTTAACCAAGGTATGAATAAGTGGGAAGTCCCGAACCATCTTTGGTCTTAGGTTCAACGAGGTTAAAGGATCATCTCAGTGTTCTATTTGGGTGGGGTCTCCAAAATATCTCTTATTGCCTAAAATAAGCCCAATTTGCATTGTCTTGGGCTCTACGAGATTAGATGATCCTTTCAGTCTTCTATTGGAAGGAGGTGTCCAAAATATCTCTGGCCTGTCCAAAATAGACGTATATGCATCGTCTTAGGCTTCACAAGATTAGACGATCCTCCTAATATTCTATTGGAAGGAGGTGTCCAAAATATCTCAAATTGCCCAAAATAGACACATATGTGCTGTCTTAGGCTCAGTGAGGCTAGACGACCTTTTCCAATGTTCTATTGGGTGGCAACTTCAAAACACCTCCTTACTGCCCAAAATAGACGCACTTGTAATTTCTTACAAGTTTTTATGAGCCTCTCTCGAACGCCCTAAAAGCGGGTCATTCAGGGCCTCGTGGGGTTCAGCACGCGTCACACTGGCAATCACTATTCCACTTGACTGGCTGATTCTTCCTGGGAAGCTTGAATATCGGCTCACATATCGAAACTAGCTTGGCAATGAAGCGACTGATGTACTAAAGCTTTCCTAAGAAACTTCTGACCTCTTTCTCCTTTTAAGGCACGGGCATTTCTCGGATTGCTTTGATCTTATAAGGATCCACTTCAATTCCTCTTGGGCTCACTATATGTCTCAGCAATTTCCCCAAGGTAACTCCAAAGACACACTTCTTAGGGTTGAGGCGAAGGTCGTACTTACTGATCCTTCAGAAGAACTTTTCTAAAGCCTCAAAGTGACCCTCCCTTGTCACACCCCAGTAGTTTGAGCCATGTGTATGTGTGCATGTGTGAGTGTGTTGCCATATTTGAAGGGTATTTTGGATAATATGTATGTTTTGTGGGTTTTATTAGAGTGTGGGTGAATGTTATTGTACCGTTTTGCTTGGTGACACCCTTGCTCATACAGGTTCTCACTTCCTTGCGGATGGGTTCTCCTATGTATGGGTAGGGGATGTTACAGTTTTTGGTATCAGAGCCCCGATTTAGGCATTTTCTTGGTGTTATTGTGCATAGATATATGTCTAGGACTGTGTTGGCTGATGCAGTTTTTCTTATATTTGTTTTAGATGGATTCTGATTCGATGCGTGGGTCACTTGAGGGGTTCGCTGGAGTGTGAATCCTCAAGCAATAGATCCTTCAGTGTCTATTTTGTCTCAAACACCTAGGGTTTAGTCTGAGGCTGCAGCCATGCCCTTTGAGGCAATATTGAAGATTTCTCAGGACATGGCTTGTGTCTTAGAGAGAGTAATCGCTCCGAGAGCCCCATTAGAGAGCATGAGGAAAGCTGGTGCGGAGGATTTTTATGGGACTAGTCTGGATGAATCTGAGTATGCTGAGAAATGGATAGAGAAGGTAGAGCAAGTTCTGGATGAGATTCGGTGCCATTCGGATAGGCAAGTAGAATGTGTTGTGGCTTTGTTGCAGGGATTCGCCCACGATTGGTGGAAGTTGGTCCGTAGGCATCCCAAGTTGCCTGACCTGATCACTTGGGAGTTCTTTGAGAGAGAGTTTACCAGTAAGTATGTGACTCAGGCCTATAAGGATGCTAAGTGGGCTCAGTTTCTTAGTTTGAAGCAGAGGGCTATGACTGTTTCGGAGTTTGAGAAAGAGTTCAACCGTCTTTCTAAGTATGCTCCAGAAGGTGTTCTGACAGAGGAGTTTAGATGTAGGCACTTTGAGGCTGGTTTGAATGAGTCCATAAGGGAGATGCTTATTTCTATGATGAGTACACCGGGTATTAGATACTACCAGATAGTGCAAGCAACAGTGCAGGTGTAACACCCCTTATCCGTACGTAGTAAACCATACCCTGATCCGATAGTTAACGACGACGGTCGAGGGCATTACCGCAACAATATGAAAAATTAATAAACTTTCAAGCTGAAAACTGAGTTATAAAATTTCTTTCATTAACAAAAACACATTTATAGCTAACCATATATTCATTACACAAACATATTACAAAAGATACTTTCTCAGAGTTTACTATAGATACATTAATTACATAACTAGTTGCACTTTTACAAAACTTAAAATTCTAGAATTTCAAATCTGACATACATTCTTAAACCTAAACAAATCCTATCCTAAAATTTCTTCATAACCTTGCATTGGCCAGGACTGCTGCGGAAAGACTCTCGAGCTATCCAAGTAATAGTACCTACATGGATTAAAAGAAAATCCATGCTAAGCATAAAGCTTAGTGGGAAACACATAAGTATAGCCGGCCAATGGGAAAGGCTGTCGCAAAAAGGCTCAAACAAAGGCATAATATAAAGAATATAATCATATCAAATATAACAATTCAATTTCTTTCCAAAAGATCATCAATTATAAACAATTACTTCGGAAATTGACCTTACTAAGTCACTTACACATTATTACACTCTTCCACATCTGATACATACCACTTTGTTCCCTTGTTCACAATTGCTCAGATTCCCAAAATTCCTTTCACACATCTTGCTTATGGCACAATCAAATGTGGAAATTTCATAAAATAAATCAATACATGGAAGCACAAAAATCACATTATTTCATATGCTCACATACTGTATATTAGTCATTACAATACATTTTTTTTTTCGAGATTCACATATATTAACAATATTAAACCTGCTTAACCAAAACAGTGGATAACGAGTACGCATAGATACCCAAAGGTATCAACACTATTCTCATAACACATAGATACTCGAAGGTATCAAAACAATCTTTTAATTTTGTTTCAAAACATTTTCGCGTAGATTCAGTACATAGGGATCACGAAGATCCAGTCGGGGGACCTGATCAGGATCCAAATCATACACTAGCTGCAGCAACACTAACTCTATTAGGCATGCCTACCTATCCACTTATTTGACTTTAGCAGGTCATGCATCAAGTAAGTCATGTTTTCTAAGTATAACACACAGTTACGCATACCATTTATATTAAGGAATCATAAATAAAACATATATAGCCCACTTGTATTCCAAGATATATAGCATGCAATACAATTCACAATAATTATTATTTGACTAGATTAAAATGCCATTTAATTTCATTTGCTAATTAATAATACATAGTATAAGACTAAAGAACCTAAAACAAAGGAAAAAGGGCTGAAAAAGACACATTTGAAATTTTTGCAAAATCGGGGACAGAACTATTTTACACGGCGGTATGGCCAAAGCCTTACCCCCGTGTAACAGGCACATGGCGGTATGGTTTTGCCCTTACCGCCGTGTAACCCGACAGACCAATGTTCCAAAATGCAATCACACGGGGGTAAGGAAGTCCTTACCGCCGTGTGACTCATTAGAAACCCAGAATACAACCATCTTCCACTTCAAAAACCTTTACACATCTCACATTAATCTTTCATAGCAAAGCACCTAATTCAATCCTCAACTCGAACATTAATTTTATTACTGATTTAAGCAAATAGTTACCTCTTTAATTCAAGATTCGCTAAAACCAGAAATTCTATTAAATCTTGCAGTAACTCAATTGTACATAACCTATCCATTTTAACATAAAGCAATCAATAGTCATGGCAATTAGAGCAAGAACACACCCTATAACATATTAATAAACACACACATACTCACCTGATGTCTCCACTATTGGTCTCCATACAAATAAGAAGTCATAAGTTCAATACATTAAATCACGTGTATTATTATCAAATATATATATTTCTATATCCACATGAGCCAATTGAATATTTGCATAACATCCATGTTTTAATAATACCTAAGTCAATTCACATATTCATAGAACGCTAAGTTATATTCTCATTAATAAACTCATTCCAATTGCTATATTTTTCCTGTATATACTTAATTTCAATTTATTGTTACACATACCTATTCATACTACACATACCTATATAGATTAAGGTGTCAAACTCCCTAAACGTTATTAAACTTAACCCCATTCAATTCTATGCCATTACACATTATCGCGTTATTAAGTTACCATTAATCTTAATCCTATTCATGCATATATCCCAAGGGATAACTATTTTTATACTCATTTAATAACCCTAAACATGCATCAGATAGATCCTAGAAAGTTTTGGTGTAATACGGGTTCAATTCGGGAAGAAAAACACATAAAATGGTCAAAACCAAAGGGGTCACGATGATAATGAATTTGTTGTGACTGTGAGGTCCAAAATTAAGCATTCTGCCTTATCTGGGCATTGGTCATGGTGGCAACCATTTTGGTTGTCACCGTGACATACCCAAAAATAGCAAAACAGAAGCAAAAAGTCAGGACTGCTTTTCACTTCAAACTTCAACTGCTTAAACTGACCTCTAAAACTCATTTTTATGCAAATTTTCCTCCTTAACAAATGATCCTTAGGATGTTAAATTTCTAATAGGACAAATTTCAGGTAAATTAGACATCTATAACACCAGATATGAGATAAACAATATATATTGTTCTAGTAACCTGACCCAAACAGAGACACTTCAATTTTGTTCATTTTCGGAGGTCTTAGATCCAGAATTGGCTTCCTGTCCTTCTTAGAAAATTTTAGATACAAGTCTTAGATTTCTAATGGCACTAGTTTCATATCATTTAAAGTTCTAAAACTCCAGATATAGCCTAATAATCAAGGAGGGGTCAAGTGTGTTCTAACACTATTTTCACCAAAATCCTATTCACATGCACCTTTTAGTCATTTAAAATCAACACTCACTACCATCATCATATATCATCACCATCACATTCAAATTACTTAAATAACACATGAATATACTCAAAATCATACATAAATAAAGAGTTTCCAAACCTCATGTGGTGACTCCTTCTATCTTCATTTACTTTTTATCCCTTCTTTCTCTTTCATTTTGCATCCAATTCCAAATTGCATCAATTGATTCCCTCATTTAAAACACATCACAACTCACATGAGTTTCTCCTAAAAAACACATCACTTAAAATCTTATACAAAGAAAAGGAAGAAAGACAAGAAAAACCTAAAACTTACCTCAAAATCAACAACTCTTGCTTAATCTCTCCCAACTTCCATCTCTCTTTCTTTTACAAATTTAAAAGATGAAGAACAAAGAGAAAAGGAATTTGCAAAATTCTGAGTTTTTCCAGCCAAAGAACCCATGTCCCCCCATTTCTTTCTTTTCCCTTTTACATACTCATACATACTTGGTCTATATTGAGCCACATGTCATGCTCCTATTGGCTACACATAGATTTTTATGTTTAATATCAATTTAGTCCTTTATTCTTTTGTTTCTTCATACATTGGACAAATAACTATCTCCAATTAAAATATTGGCATACAAATCTTCTTAATTGTTTTATTTAAGTCACAATTTGACAAATTACCAAAATACCCCTAACTATTCACCTAATGCCGATGACGTCCTTTACTACACTTAACCATTTTGATTATCCAATGACACATTTTTAATTACCAAAAATAATTCTTTTCATGTCATTTAAGGCACGATGATATAATCGTCCCATTAACCGAAACTCGCCGAAACTTTCGAATTAGTGACAATTGTATCCTTTTTGACACTTCCGTCCCTATCTCTAGCACATTCGATTTTTGTTACACCCTAAACTTATCTTGATCCGACTAGGGTGTATTCAGGGTGTTACAGCAGGCCGAGAGATCTGAATCGGTCTTGAGAGAGAGGGCTCAGAGGAGGAATCACCCTCGTGGAGGATCGTCATCATCTTCGGGTAAGAGGTCTAGGAACCCGCATGATGAGTCTTCTTCAGGTCCGGCTTCGAGAGGTAGGAGGTAAGGTTCTGCTATGGGTTCTAATGCCGGTAGAGGTGGTTCGGGTAATAGGACTGAGGCGTTGCCTGAGTGTTCTCACTGCAGCAGGCTTTATCGGGGTGAGTGTAGGTGGCTCACGGGTGGTTATTTTCGATGTGGGAGTACTGATCACTATTTGGCTAACTGTCCTAAATTGAGTGAGACTTCTGGTGATTAGCATGAGGCTAGTAGAGTGGGATCGAATGCTCCATAAGCTAGTCAAGGTAGAGGCCGAGGTAGAGGTCGAGGTGGTCGGCCTAGAGAGGGAGCTTCATCAGAGTCGGTTGATCATCCTTTGACGGTTCCAGCTAGAGCATATGCTATGAGAGCTCGGGATGAGCAAGATGCCCCAGATGTGATTGCTAGTAAGTTCCTACTCTTTGACACTAAGATTTATGCTCTAATTGATCCTGGTTCCACACACTCATATTTGTGCATGAGTAAGTTAATTGATAAGTTGCATGATGTTAATCAGTTAGATTATGAGGTTTGTGTGACCAGTCCCTTAGAGCATAGTGTCAATGTGAGTAGAGTGTATAGAAATTGTCCTCTTTTGGTTCAAGGTGTTGAGTTTTCTGCGGATTTGATTGAGTTGCCATTTCGAGAGTTTAATCTGATCTTGGGTATGGATTGATTGAGTAAGCATCAGGCTATAGTTGATTGTCATAGGAAGGTGGTTGTGCTGCGAGATAGAGATCAGTCCTCTATTGTGGTTAAAGGTTTGGGTTCGAGTTCCTTAAGTAATGTGATTTCTGCTATGCAAGCTAAGAGATTTATGAGGAAAGACTGTGAAGCATTTCTAGCAGTGGTGTTGGATTCTAAGCGTGATCAGGTCAAGATTGAGGATATCCCAGTTGTTAGGGAGTTTGGGGATGTGTTTTTAAGTGAGTTGCCTGGGTTGCCTCCCGAGAGAGAAGTGGAGTTGTCCATAGAGATAGTGCCGGGTACTTCGCCCACTTCGAAAGCACCTTATCGAATGGATCCTGTAGAGTTGAGGGAACTTAAGACTCAACTATAAGAGTTATTGGATAAGGGGTTTATTAGTCCCAGCATATCTCCATGGGGAGCTCCGGTGTTGTTTGTTAAGAAGAAGGATGGTACCTTGAGGATGTGCATTGATTATAATTAAATTAATAAGCTCACAGTGAAGAACAAGTATCATTTGCCTAGAGTTAAGGATTTGTTTGATCAGCTCAGATGTGCGGGTGTTTTCTCCAAGATTGATCTTTTGTCGGGTTATTATCAGCTTCGAGTTAAGGATGCGGATATCGTTAAGACTATATTTCGGACGCGATATGGCCACTATGAGTTCATTGTGATGCCATTCGGGTTGACCAATGCACCTGCGGCTTTTATGGATTTGATGAACCGAGTGTTTAGGCCATATCTCGACTGATTTGTAGTAGTGTTTATAGATGATATTTTAGTTTACTTGAAGGGTGAGAGTGAGCATGAAGAGTATCTTTGATTAGTGCTGTAAATTTTGAGGTGATTTTGCGAAACTCAGTAAGTGTGACTTTTGGCTTCGAGAAGTGTCTTTCTTAGATCACATTGTGTCAGCTAAGGGTATTCAAGTGGATCCAGCTAAGATTGAGGCGATTGTCAATTGGAAAGCACCTAGGAATGTTCTAGAGGTAAGAAGTTTTCTTGGTTTGGCAGGCTACTACTGTCAGTTTGTGAAGGGATTTTTAGTCATTGCTGCTTCTATGACGAGATTGTTGAGAAAAGGAGTCAGATTTGAGTGGTTAGATAAGTGCCAGGTGTGCTTTGAGAAATTGAAGAGATTGTTAGTTGAAGCTCCTGCATTTACTCAGCCCATCTCGGGTAAAGAGTTTGTAATGTACAGTGATGCTTCAGGAGTTGGACTCAGATGTGTGTTGATGCAAGAGGGTAAAGTTGTGGCTTATGCATCTCGTCAGTTGAAGCCTCATGAGAAGAACTATCCAACGCATGATTTGGAATTGGTAGCTGTGATCTTTGCTTTGAAGATTTGGCGGCATTACCTGTATGGGGAGAAGTGTAGGATTTTCACGGATCATAAGAGTTTAAAGTATCTCCTCACACAGAAGGAGTTGAACATGAGACAGCGCCGATGGTTGGAGTTATTTAAGGATTATGATTGCATTGTGGATTATCATCCGGGCAAGGCCAATGTGGTTGCGGATGCTTTGAGTAGGAAGTTGATTTCGGCTTTGTTTTTGCAACGGTTCAAATGGAGATTTTATTCGGATGGGGCTTTGGTTGCCCAATTGAGAGTGAAGCCAACCTTGAGACAGTTGATTGTGGATGCTCAGAAGGATGATGTTAGATTGCAGCGAGTTTTGCAAGAGGTTCAGTAGGGTAAGCAGTCTGAGTTTTCGATTTTGGAAGGGGTGCTTATATATAGTAATTGTTTGTGTGTGGCCGAGAGTGATGAGTTAAGGAAGAAGCTTTTGAGTGAGGTACACACTACGGTCTTTACTATGCATCCTGGTAGTGAAAAGATGTATCGGGATATGAAGTAGTTCTACTGGTGGTCTGGGATGAAGAGAGACATTGTGGAATTTGTAACAAAGTGTCTGACGTGTTAGCAGATAAAGGTTGAGCATCAAGTTCGTTCGGGTTTGCTCACTCCTTTATCCGTTCCTATGTGGAAATGGGATGACATTGCCATGGATTTCGTGTCGGGTTTGCCAGTGACTCAGCGGAAGCATGATTCAGTTTGGGTTATTGTGGATCGGCTTACCAAGTCAGCTCATTTTCTACCAGTCAGAGTAAACTACTCAATGGATAAGTTGTCTAGTGTTTATGTAGATGAGGTAGTCCGACTGCATGGTGTGCTGTTGTCTATAGTGTCAGATCAGGATCCAAGGTTCATATCAAAGTTTTGGAAGGAATTGCAAAGAGCTTTGGGTTCTAAGTTGAATTTCAGCACAGCATTTCATCCTCAGATAGATGGCCATTCCGAGTGGGTTATCTAGATTTTGGAGGATATGCTTCGGGCATGTGCTTTGGATTTTTCTGGCAGTTGGGACAAGTATGTGCGACTTATGGAGTTTGCCTACAATAACAGCTTTTAGTTTAGCATAGGGATGTCACCATTTGAAGCTTTGTATGGTCGACCGTGTAGGACTCCGATTTGTTGGACAGAGTTAACCGAGCAATCTTTTGTTGGGCCAGAGATGATTAGAGATACAGAGGAGAAGATTAGAGTTGTGTAGCGAAATTTGAAAGTGGCTAAAGATAGACAGAGATCTTATGCTAATTTGAAGAGAAAGGATATTCAGTTTGAGGTTGGGGACAAAGTGTTCCTTAAAGTGTCACCTTGGAGGAAAGTGTTGAGATTTGGCAAGAAGGTAAACTTAGTCCTCGGTTCATTCGGCCTTTCGAGGTTTTGGAGAAAGTTGGTTCGGTAGCCTATAGGTTGGCTTTACCGATGGAGTTGGCTAAGATGCATGATGTCTTCCATGTCTCCATGCTTCGACGGTACCAATTGGATCCATCGCATGTGTTGTCGGTTCAAGATGTTTGAGTTCAGCCAGATTATTCTTATGATGAGGAACCGAATGCCATTATAGCTCGGGAAGTGAGATAGTTGAGAAGCAAACAAGTTCCTCTTGTCAAGATTCTTTGGCAACATCATAGAGTCGAGGAAGCGACTTGGGAACCAGAGGCGGCGATGAGGATTCAGCATCCACAGTTGTTCAGTTCAGGTGAGAATATCGGGGACAAAATTCTTGTTAGTAGGGGAGAGTTATCACACCCCATTTTTCCCCTAGTAGTTTGAGCCATATGTATGTATGCATGTGTGAGTGTGTTGGCATGTTTTAAGGGTATTTTTGATAATATGTATGTTTTGTGGGTTTTATTAGAGTGTGGATGAATGTTATTATACCGTTTTGCTTGGTGACACCCTTGCTCATATGGGTTCTCACTCTCTTTTGGATGGGTTCTCCTACATATGGGTAGGGGGTGTTACATCCCTAGTAGCGGACTTGATCATCATGTCGTCAACATACACTTCAACTTCCTTGTAGATCAAGTCACTTAAAATCTTCATAACCATCCTCTGATAAGTCGGTCCCATATTCTTTAACCCGAAGGGCATAACCCTATATGCGAACGTGCCCCACTCAGTAATGAAGGTAGTCTTAATTCGATCTACTATCTTATTGAGGATCTAATTGTATCCGACGTACATGTCCACAAAGCTGTACATCATGCAAGCGGCCGCACTATCCACTAATACATAGATGTGAGGTAAGGGAAAGTCGTACTTCGGGCAAGCCTTTTTTAGATCCCGGTAATCCACACACATTCATACTTTTCCATCCTTCTTAGCTATAGGGACTACATTGGCCAACCATGTTGGATACTGAACTTCCACTAGAAACTTGGCCTCAATCTGCTTATGGACCTCTTCCTTTACGTTCTGTGCCCATTCCGGCCTAAGCCTCCTAACTTTTGCTTTATTGGTCTACACTCTGGGTAAGTCGGGATGGCATGCTTAGCAACCTCTCTGTCAATCCCCGACATGTCTTCATAGGTCCAGGCAAAGACTTTTTCATATTTTTTTAGTATTCTCTCAAATTGCACTCTCTCTTCAGGAGTTATGTGGGACACTATCAAGATTTCCCTTGGGTTTTCCAAGGTCCCGAGATTAAACATAGCCGTATCAGTTGAATTAATTTCAAAAATGAATGCATCATGTTCGTGATCATGCAAAATGAAATCATTAGAGACATCACAAAAATAAGTAAAGTCATTCATATTATTGCTAAAACTGGAATTACAAACATTGTCACTATTAAAAAGTTCTAGAATAAAAAGATAATCTAAGTAGTTATCATCCTCATTTTCTACCGACTCAGGCATTGTAGCTGACAGTACACTATTATCTTCACCTGAAGGAGGTTCGACTACTACCTCAGAAATCTTCAAGTCCTGGATCTTCAAATTTGGCTCTGAAGCTTCAATCACAACTTTCTCCTTTCCCGTTGACTTGATGGCCAAAATCTTCTCAGTGATGATCTCTTCTGGCTCAGACTTGTCCCAAATGTCACACTGGGTCATGACTTCTTCATCCCAAAAGCCTTATGCAGATCTGATAACTGTAACTCCCCAATTTAACACATTATTGAAGATCTCAAATCCCAGTATGATCCTGCCATAGACTGTAACACCCCCTACCCATACGTAGGCGAACTCATTCGGATAGGAGTGAGATGCCATAGGAGCAGAGGCATCGCACCAAACAGAACGATGCAAAGCTAACATTCATCCACAATAAATATACGAAAACACAGCGAAAATTAAAACTTTTGGGAAACAACAACTGATCATACATTAATATAACAAAATCATTACAATAATATTCTGATCAATTGCACAACAAAAGAATTACATATCCAAAATAAACAGAGGGGAAGCTTACAAAATTACTGATACAATGAGAGTTCTATTACAAAAAGAATCATCGTAACTATTACAAAAATAAGGCCCTAACACGAATCCCTTCTGTGTTGGTTTGACTGGCGGCGACTCCCCCAAAGCAAAATGCCTTCCCCACCAGCACGGATAAACACCGTGCTAAGCAATAACGCTTAGTGGGGAACACACAACAAAAGAGTGGACAGCCATTCACAATGGTCGCCAAAGCAAATCACATACGATATGACATATGTGGATAATCATGTCAAATATATAATTATGCTTGCAGAATAAAGACATACATTCAGAAGCTCATATCCACATTCGTATACATATTGATCGATTTCTCATACTTATCATGCTCATTCGGATATCACATTCTAATAATCATATCAAAGCAAACCAAAGTAAACAGAACACCTGCTGACTCACAATAGTGGATAACCAGTATACAGTGACGGTACCTTACGGGTATGAATCGAATACAGACAGTACCTTACGGGTACGAATCGAAAAACCATTTATTTTCTCACATTCAAAACATTTTACGGAGGGGATCTTAAACATGATCCAAAATTCATAAGGGTTCGCGAGGAACCGGATGGGGGCCTAATCGGGGTGCAAATAGAACTGAGGCCGCAGCTAAAAGAAAGACTCTATTAGACATGCCTAACTATCCACCAGACTGACTCTCGCAGGTCATACATAAAGAAATTCACATATTGAGTTCATAACTAAAGCTAATAAATGACCCATTCCGGATTCAACTAGCATTCAATAATTGATAGGGCAAAAATACCCATTTATGATATGAGACAAATAAAATAACACTAAATAATATTTAAAACCAATTATAACTGAAAAAGGAGTGAAAAAGAAGAGAATCAGAAATCATCAAAATTGTGGGACAGTAGCGTTTTACACGGCGGTATGGCCAATCCGTACCGCCGTGTAAGACACTTTACACGGGGGTATGGTATAGTCCATACCGCTGTGTAACATGCCTAACATGGAGCTGGGCAGAAGCATTTTACACGGGGGTATGGGTAATCCCATACCGCCGTGTAAAATGTCCAGTTCCGCTCCCCTGAAGAAAGCACACGATTCACACGGTGGTAAGGCCCTCCATACCGCCGCGTAAATCACCAAATTTCCAGATTTTTGCAGAGTAACAACCCAATTTTAAACCCAAAACAACACATTTCCAAAACTCACACATTGAAACCATAAAATCAACCCAGAAACTCACCTTCCAGCTCAACATTCAAGCACCACATGCAATAAACATACTTAATCATTCAATCTATCCAACCAATTCAAATCCACAATCCAACAAATTCACATATGCATAATCCATCAAAATCACAATCTCAAAATCACAAACTAAAATCTTAACTCACCATACTCAAACCTCAAAGCATTAAACCATCATACCACTCATTATAACTCCATAAACCAAATAAATTTCCAGAAATCATGTCAAAACTCAAAATTATCATAAAACATCAAATTCAAAGAAATTTCCCAAACCTTTACTCCTATGCTCGAATCTAGTGAGCACCACTTCCCGATGCCTTCTCCTTTCCTTTTGGATAGCTAGGAGGCTCCACTAACACCCAAAACACACAATCCAAACAAAGACAAACCAAACATCAAACCCTAGACCACAAATATTGAAGAAGAAGATGAAGGAGAAAGAAGAAGAACAAGAACAAAATGCAGCAAAACTTACCAATAAACCTCTTAGAATTATCAAGATCCACCAATAATCCAACCCAAAAGGAGTGAACCAAGGTGAGGAAGAGGAAGAGGAAGTAGAAGGGAAAGCAAAAGAGAAGAGAAGGGGAGAACGGGAATGAGAGAGCAGATTTCTGCTCTTCTCTTTCTCTTTCCTCAATAATACACCTTCCCCTTTCCACATGGCACACTACTATTGGTGGGTCTTAATAACTCACACCCTACAAGCACACATCAAACACACACAAGACTCTCCCAACTTAGGCACATCCTACCAATATGTGAGCATAACACACAAACACAATTCACTCACTCACATCCTACAAACATGTGAGCAACACACCCAAATGCAACCCAACTAATTCACACCCTAATATCATATGTGCACCCACACACTAGCAAAACCCCAAAACATGCAATTATCCCAAGGTACCCTTATCACATGCCAAAACACATACAATGCACATGCACAAACATGGCTCAAACTTCTAGGGGGCAAATGGGGTGTGACAACTCTCTCCTACTAACAAGAATTTGGTCCTCGAAATTCTCACCTGAACTGAATAAATGCGGATACTGAGCCCTCATCATCGCCTCTGGCTCCCAAGTCGCTTCTTCTACCCCGTGATAATTCCATAAAACTTTGACCAATAGGATTTGCTTACTTCTCAGTTGTCTCACTTCCCGAGCTAGAATAGCTTTCGGTTCCTCATCATATGAAAAATCTTGTTGCACTTGAACATCTTGAACTAACAGAACATGTGAATGATCTGATCTGTATCGACGAAGCATGGAAACATGGAAAACATCGTGTAACTTCGCTAACTCCATCGGTAAAGCCAATCTATAAGCTACCGGACCAACCTTAGCTAACACCTCATACGGTCCAATAAAGCGAGGACTAAGCTTACCTTTCTTACCAAACCGTAGCACTTTTCTCCAAGGAGAAACCTTAAGAAAAACTTTATCCCCGACCTCAAACTGAACAACTCTGATCTTTTCCTCAATGTCTCTAACCAACTCTAGCCCAATAACTGAATGCTTGGATAGCTCCGTCCAACATACTGGAGTCCTACACTGATGACCATACAAAGCTTCATACGGTGACATACCGATGCTCGAATGATAACTGTTATTATAGGCAAACTCTATAAGCTGCACATATCTGTCCCAACTACCTGGAAAATCTAATGCACAAGCCCGCAACATATCCTCTAAGATCTGAATGACCCTCTCTGACTGACCATCTGTCTGAGGATGGAACGCCGTACTGAAGTTCAACTTGGTACCCAAAGCCCTTTGCAATTCTTTCCAAAACTTCGAAGTGAACCTTGGATCCCGATCTGATACTATAGATAATGGCACTCCATGCAATCTGACTACATCATCCACATAGATACTGGCTAACTTATCCATTGGATAATCCACTCTAACCAGCAGAAAATGAGCTGATTTCGTAAGCCGATCCACTATTACCCATACTGAGTCATGCTTCTTCTGAGTTAAAGGCAAACCAGATACAAAGTCCATGGCGATATCATCCCACTTCCACTCGGGAATGGATAAACGTGTGAGCAATCCCGAAGGAACTTGATGCTCAGCCTTTACCTACAGACATGTCAAGCACTTAGACACAAAATCCATAATATCCCACTTCAAACCGGACCACCAATAGAACTGCTCCATATCCCGATATATCTTGTCACCACCGTAATGCATAGTGAAAATCGTAGTGTGTGCCTCACTCAAAAGCTGTTTCCTTAACTCATCATTCTCGGGCACACACAAGCGATTTCTATACATCAGCACCCCATCCAAAACTGAGAACTCTGATTGCTTTCCAGAACTAACCTCTTACAAAACCCGTTGTAACCTCTCGTCAACCTTCTGAGCATCTACAATCTTCTGTCTCAAGGTAGGCTTCACTCTCAACTGAGCAACCAAAGCCCCATCTGAATCAAACCTCCACCTGAACCTCTTCAAGAACAAAGCAGAAACTGACTTTCGACTCATAGCATCCTCGACTACATTGACCTTACCCGGGTGGTAATCCAATATGCAATCGTAATCCTTGAACAACTCTAGCCATCGGCACTGTCTCATGTTCTGTGTGAGGAGGTACTTCAAGCTCTTATGGTCCGTAAAGATCCTACACTTCTCCCCATACAAAAAATGACGCTGACAGCCAAAGCATCACTATACATTACAAACTCCTTACCCAAGATGGGTTGAGTAAGTATAGGAGCTTCGACTAGCAACTTCTTCAACTGCTAAAAATAAGTCTAACATTTATCCGACCACTCAAATCTAACCCCTTTCCTCAGCAACCTCATCATCGGAGTAGTAATAACTGAGAAACCCTTCACAAATCGACGATAATAACCCGCCAAACCAAGAAAACTCCTCACTTCTTGAACATTTCTAGGCGCTTTCCAATCAACAATCGCCTCAATCTTAGTTGGATCAACTTGAATACCCTTAGCCGACACAATATGACCCAAGAATGACACTTCCTGGAGCCAAAAATCACACTTACTAAGCTTGGCAAACAACCGATGCTCTCTCAGTACTTGCAAAACCAACCGGAGATGCTCCTCATGCTCACTCTCATCCTTGGAATAAACCAAGATATCATCTATGAACACTACTACAAATCGATCAAGATATGGCCTGAACACTCGGTTCATCAAATCATGAATGCCGCAGGTGCATTGGTCAAATCAAACGGCATCACTAAAAACACATAATGGCCATACCTAGTCCGAAATGCCGTCTTAACCACATCTGTATCCTGAACTCGCAGTTGATAATACCCCGACCGAAGATCAATCTTCGAAAAGACACCTGCACCTCGGAGCTGATCAAACAAATCCTCAACCCTAGGCAAGGGATACTTGTTCTTCACTGTGACCTTATTGATTTGCCTATAGCCGATACACATTCTCATAGAACCATCCTTCTTCTTCACAAACAAAACTGGATCTCCCCAAGGAGATATGCTTGGTCTGATAAACCCCTTATCCAATAGCTCTTGTAGCTGATATTTGAGCTCTCTCAACTCTACAGGAGCTATCCGATAAGGTGCTTTCGATATAGCCAAAGTACCCGGCACTATCTCTATGGACAACTCCACTTCTCTCTCAGGAGACAAACTAGGTAACTCGCTCGGAAACACATCCCTAAACTCTCGAACAACCGGGATATCCTCAATCCTAACTTGATCCCGCTTGGAATCCAACACCACTGCCAGAAAAGCCTCACACCCTTCCTAATAAATCTCTTAGCTTGCATTGCGGATATCACATTATTCAAAGAGCTAGCACCCAAACCTTTAATAAACACAGAAGATCGATCCCTATCCCGAAGCACAACTGTCTTCCTATGACAATCAACCACAGCCCGATGCTTACCCAACCAGTCCATACCCAAAATCAAATCAAACTCTCTGAAAGGCAACTCAATCAAATTTGCTGGAAACACAATTCCCTCAACCAATGGAGGATAACTCCTATACACTCTACTCACATTGACACTATGCCCTAAAAGACTGGTCACACAGATCTCATAATCTAACTGGTCTACATCATGCAACTTATCACTTAACTTATCAGTGCACAAATATGAGTGTGTGGAACCAGGGTCAATTAGAGCATATAATTCGGTGCCATGGAGTAGAAACTTACCAGCAATCACATCAGGTGCATCCTACTCCTCCTTGGCTTTCACAGCATAAGCTCTGGCTGGAACAGGTAACGGATGCTCTTCTCTTTCTCTTTCCTCAATAATACACCTTCCCCTTTCCACATGGCACACTACTATTGGTGGGTCTTAATAACTCACACCCTACAAGCACACATCAAACACACACAAGACTCTCCCAACTTAGGCACACCCTACCAATGTGTGAGCACAACTCACTCACTTGCATCCTACAAACATGTGAGCAACACACCCAAATGCAACCCAACTAATTCACACCCTAATATCATATGTGCACCCACACACTAGCAAAACCCCAAAACATGCTATTATCCCAAAGTACCCTTATCACATGCCAAAACACATACACAAACATACACAAACATGGCTCAAACTTCTAAGGGGCAAATGGGGTGTGACATCGACCCACTAAGGCTCAACCTCTCCAGTGTAAGCACAAATGAAAGATGCAGGCATGAAGCTCTCCACTTCTATAGCTCAAACCCTTTCGGTCCTTTTGACCCCTAGTGTTGATAACAGACTATTGGCCCTAAGAGTTTCTGCCTAAACTAGCCCCTGGAAGAAAGTTCATCTTCTTCATCATATTCAGTACTTGGGGACTATGCACTGAGTTCCCCTCTTCCCCTATCACAGATACATGGAAACCATTAAACGACTGATTAATGATTACCAAGGTAGAGACTTGGTTTTCCCCCACAGCTTTGATAGTCACCACCTCCCCTCTGTGTGGTATCTTGATCATCTGATGGAGAGTAGAGGGCACTCCTAATTTCTGAAACCAAGGCCTTCCTAAAAAAGCCAAAAAGTTGGCAGGGATAGGTAACACCATGAACTCTGCCTCCGTCTCAACTGGCCCAGTCTTTACCACCGCTTTGAAGGTATCCGAGGTTTGCCTCTTGGAATTATTATAAGCAGTGATGGTGAGATCAGACCTACTCAGCATACTTTCATCCAACCCAGCAGCGTAAAGCTCTACCAAAGGGCACACATTTATAGATAAGCCATCATCGACCATCACGCAAGTAGTGTGCTTGCCATTGATTTGTGCCCTGATATACAGGGGGCAGTTTTGATTACGGCACTCAATCAATAAGTTAGCGTCGAAGTACACCAGATTCTCCCTAGAATTCCCCTTAACCAATTCTAATAGCTTGGATGGTGAGATTGTGGTAGCAATAGTACACTTTCACAAAGCCTCAACTAGCCTCTGCCTATACGATAGTGACTGCCTCAACAAATCCCAAATAGATATCTGAGCGGTGTTCTTCTTCAGTTGCTTCTGTATCTAATCCTCTCCCAACTTGACTAATTCAGGCACTAGCTCTAGTTGCCTCTCTACTTCTGGAACCACCGTTCCACTCCAAGTCGCTGCTCCAATGTTCTTATCCTCTAAAACCCATAGATCAGCAGGCACAACCTCTTCCCCCTCTTGCTCATCCTCTTCTCCACTCTCACTAGTGGGCCATCAATCAATTATTGCATTACCTCAGGGCGAGTGACAGCATGTACTCATTTCCATACAAGTCTTGCAAAACATACCATTCTGGCAAACTAGACCCAATCATAAAAATAGGAGGCGGAACTGCATTGTATCCCGACTTCTTCTTACCCTCTTGGCGGTCAGGATCTGTAATCTGCTTACTATCAATCAAATCCTAAATCTCATGTCTCAGCCTCACACAATTATCCGTCAGATGCCCAGTATGCTGGTGGTATGCACGGTACTCATTCTCCTTATGCCCAGGTTGCCTCTGGGTTCTAGCCGGCCTAGGTGCTAAGGGTCATAGCTTTCTTTCTTTTTCAAGCTTCTTGAAAACCCATGACAGAGGTCAGCCTAGGTTTGAAAAGTACCTTTGGCTTGCCCCCGTAGTCAAACCTCAGCTGTCTTTCCTGTCTTACCAGCATTGCTAGAGCAAGCTAACCTGCTTGCCCCCTGATTGCTATAAACCTTCTTAGCATAGGCTTCATTGCTCACTCTCTTGGCCATGAATTCACTCTCATCCTCTATGTTGATATCCTTCAAGGATTCCCAATCCTTGAGACCTTACATCTTTAGTCCCTCCTTTAGGTATGGACTTTCATTTTGAATAAACAATCGAATTTGCTGAGGTATCGAGCTTATGCATCATCTCCATAACCCTATTCCACCACTTAGTGAGATACTCATGGAAGGACTCTATCGATTTCTATTGTAACAGCTCTAGGTCCTTCAAAGTGACCTCCATCTGGGTACTACAGTCATACTGCTTGAGGAACTCCTCAGTCAGTAGATCCCAATCCTCTTTGGACCTTCTATCTAACCCATTATACCAATCTACTGCGGCTCTAGTAAGGCTCAGGCAGAAATACTCGATCTTCTGCTTCCTAGACAAAGTGGTACCCTTCATGACTAGAGAGTACTGTTTAATGTGCGCTGTCGAGTTAGAAGTCCCATCAAACATGGGAATATTAGGCATCTTGAAATTTTGGTGCACTAGGTCATTCCCATCTACTCTCTATCCTCACGGTTTATCCCTCTACCTACTGTTAACATACAAGTAATGGCCTCAAACCTCTCTTCCATCCTCTTCTACATAACCTCCTCAACTTTAGGTGTCTTGCCCTTTACTGAGATCGGGTCCTCTTCAAAGAAATCATCATTAAGATCTACAACCCTTTTAGGTTCGGGTACACCCCTGGGCTCAGCCACTAGTGGGCATAAAATCTTTGGAGGATCCTCTCTAAGCGGATCTTGTCTCTCTTGTCCTATCGCAGGAGCAACTGGGGGATGCCCAGCAGGCTGTGTTATTACAGTAGTTAAATTCCCCATCATGTTTATCATCCTATTCTCAAATTCCTTCAGTCTCCTACCCACTTCCTCAGCAATCAATGCACGGGTCATATCAGACTCTCTCGAAGGATTAGCCATACTAATTTCTGCTAAAAAGTTTAAAAATAAAGTCTCACTACCCTCTAAAAGTTAATCTGAACCCCAAACTGATACCCTTGCTGACAACTCGAAGATAGGATTTCTGATCAGCCGTCCACTAGGATCCCTAGACTACCCGCTTGAATCTATGATGGCTGCATAGCTCACCTTATCAGAATGATGAATGATTGACGTATACAATGTATGATCGTGAGTCGTGCAACATTTCACAGCCACATAAAAGCAAGTAGATTCTTCCAACCTTTTAACTCCTGCACACAAGGTTAATTGGTCTCTTCCTAGTGAGCTTTTTCAATGGGTCAACAGGGGAACCAAGGAATACGGATAGTGCGTGGCAGGAAATCGGTAGCACAACGTCTGTCAAAATGCGTATACGTATGAGTTTCGTCCATTATATATTTGGACAATTTAACCAAACTAAGGAGGACCCACTGGGGCATGAAAACCTTTGACAGAAGACCACATAATTCATTTAATTTTATTCAATACACGATGGGCCACATGACAAGCATTGTATTATGGTTCATTTTGCCTAGGGGAAGTATCTATTGCCATTATAAGAGCTTTGGTTAGGGTGATGTTACTTTAGGGCTACCCAAGCATGGTCCCTGCCAATGGGTCTAGCTCATCATGAGCATAATGACCAATTGAGTCTCCATTCGATATAACAAAAGGTATTAGGCTTGGGCTGGTGATTATCGTTAATACTTTCCCACATTGAGTGAACGTAGGGGTCGTGCTTCGGGAATGCACTGGGGTAAGAAAGGGTCCAAACTAACATAATTCTAAGGCTCTAGCATGATGCAATGCAATTTTAGAAGAGAGATGGAATTTTAGTTTTAGAAACTCAACTATACATTTTAACCAAAACACTTTTAGAGAAAAGTCACAATTTCCCCAGTGGAGTAGCCACTGTGATGCACGCCAGAACCGCGCCCTTTTTAGGGAAAAGGCTCCCCTTTTTGAGGCCCACTTTTAGGGCTCGAGGGATTGGTTTGCGTTATTTGATCTCGGGTAATACGAGATATTTTGGAATCCCTACCCAATAGAATATTAGGGAAGTTCATCTAGTCCCATGAGACCTTCGAGCACCTTCGAGGTATTTTGGAGTCGCCACCTAATTTATGAGAAATTTGGAAAGGTCGTCTAACCTCTATGGTCTAAACCAGAGAGTAGTTCGGAATTCCACTCTTATTAATGTCTTAATTAGTTATAAATGAGTTTTTAGGTTAGAAAATTCCATCTCTCATCTCATACGATTAATGCAATTTATTAAAGGTGCAACTCAAGCATCGTGAAAATTGTAAATGAAAGCTGTAAATAAAGTAGTAAATAAAACGGTAAACACACAAAGCCACACCATTACAAAATGAAAATTAGGACAAATACAATCCCGCAAATAAAAAGAAAAGCTAAACAAGATTAAAATGGAAGTTGGGATAAAATACAATCCCCAAAAAAAGCTAAATAAAATTGCCCTAAAAATAATTAATTACAATGACCCACAAGATATATAACATAAAGCTAAACAATTAACCAAAATCAATAAAAAGGAGTAACATGCATAAATCGGGATATTCATTCAATTTAGGAACATTGGTTCCTTTATACTCACTTAAAAAAGGATCAAAGAGTTGTTTCGGCTATTTGCTTGAAAACCGAGATGAATTACTCCTATTTTGAGAAAATTAACTCTTCATTTTAATTCATGACATTTTTGCATTCCTTGGCTAAAATCAAGGACATTGGTCCTAATTTATTAGTAAAAATCCCAATTTAGACGTAAAAATATTTTTGTGATTGTTTTTATCTGAAGCGCGCATAAAATAAAACTATTTCATTTTTAAACAAACATGATCACACAACTAGAGATAGGTAAGATCTCACCGAAACAACGTAGTCTCCTATACGTCATGAGCCCTCCATTTGGTCACGAAAATCACTATAAGAAAAATGCTCTTTAATGAAGGGAAATCCAGTCGTTAAAAGTTAAAATCCAGTCGTTAAAAACTTTTAACAACCGAAAAATTCGGTCGGTAAAAGCCCCTTTATTAAAGGTATAGACGACTGGATATTGCATCCGGTCGTTAATATCTTTAACGACCGGAATGTTTCCAGTCGTTGAAAAGTGATTTTTAGCGATCGGATTTTTCCTTCGCTATTATATTCACTTTTAAAGAAGGGATTTCCGATCGTTAAAAATATATTTTCGCGACCGGATTTTCCCTTCGCTACTTCTATTCGATTTCAACAAAGGGATTTTCGGTCGTTAAAGATACATTTTAGCGACCGGAGTTTCCCTTCGCTAATTATATTTACTTTCAACGAAGGGATTTTCGGTCATTAAAGATACCTTTTAGCACCCGAATTTTTCCTTCGTTAATTATATTCACTTTTAACGAAGGAATTTTTGGTCGTGAAAGATACCTTTTAGCGACCAAATATTTCCTTTGTTAATTATATTCACTTTCAATGAAAAGATTTTCGGTCATTAAAGATACTTTGTAGCGACCGGATTTTCCTTTCGTTAATTATATTCACTTTTCAACCTTTCCTGTCATTAAAAATACTGTTTTACCAATCAAATTTTCCCTTTGCTAATGTTATTTGCTTTCAATGAAGGAATTTTTGGTAGTTAAAGATACTTTTTATCAACAAGTATTTTTTTCACTGTATTCACTATAAATAAAATATTTTATTTGACTATTACTTGTATACATCATTCGCGCACATATAGAAATCCAAAATTATAATAAATAGTTTTTTCATAGATTGCAAAATATCAGATACAAAATATATCGATATTTCGAAATTGGTTGACATTGTATCATATACAAGTATAAAATATAAAAACAGCCCCTATCTATATCATTCTCTATTCACCTATAAAATTCTAGAAGAATGCATAATGAACCTTATATCTTCATTATCCATTGTTTTGTAAAACTTGTAGAATTTAAAACATAAATTTATAATTAAAATTCATGCATAAAGGCAATAAATCAAAAGGCCAAATAGTTTAATATTTTTAATTTAAAATATAATTTACCTTAAATATTCAAAATCTCCCAACAAGCTAGTGTAATTATATATACACTTCAAAATATCCAAAATCCATCAAGTGTAATTGTATATACACTTCAAAATATCCAAAAAATGAAAAGGGCTGCAAAGAAAAAGTATAAAATAATCATAAGTTTAATGGCATTATAATGGCATTATAACAATAATAAAAAAAAAGAATATAACTTATATTAAAATGGGGAGACAACTGTATGAGCAAAGAATTTGACTTTGAATCCAATTACAGATACTAAATTGAAGCCACACTTTATTAGAAATTAAATCCACGATTCTTTGTCTTAACTAGGGACTAGATTCATTAATTTAGTCACATAAGAGAGAATGAGGCAAAGGGGAAAAAAGACTGAAAAAATCTCTAGTATTCCTAGGTTTATGTCAGCCAAACAATTTCTTGCAACAAACCAAAAATTAAGTATACCATTTCATAAGAATAAACAATCAAACAAATTAACTTGTGAAAACTGGATTAGTTGGCTACTAGCACAAATTCAGTAAATCAAATGGTAAAATAATTTAGTATTTATTCAACTATATGACTCTTCAGACATATCAACCAATTTCTTAAGTCAATTGTCAAATAATAAGAGCTCAGCCTTTTACCTTTATTTCCTAATACATCAACACAAAAGCATCATAGGATAACTAAAAAAAATTATTTGAAGCAAATTTTCATCTTTAGCTAAATAGAAGCTAGAGTTAAGGCAGAAACAATTATAATACTGGTATGAACCACTAATTTGCCTTTATGATTAATTATGTAAGACTATCAAAACCTGCACGTAGTAGGAGATTAAAATGGCAAGAGTACCAATGACCTAAAATAATTGTTTGCCGATAAATCTTGCATTTCCATCCAGATACCTAAACACAAAATAGTTTTAAATTGACATGGCAAGCATATATGGAAAACATTGTAGTTAAAATAAGGTTGAAACTCTCTCATCATTTTAACAAAGAATTATAAAACTGCTGCAATAGATAATTACATTATTGCAACAATAAAAGACCCAAAAAATTATTAAATCTATAGGAAAAGTCAACATACCACTTTCTTATGCGCATGATATAAGTCCCATGTTGTTTAGAGGGAATACAGTTCAAATGTTCAAGAACATCATTTAGGAAGGCCCAATTCTGCATATTAATCGCCAGAGTAGGAAGATGGATAAAGGAAGAAATGAAAATCAACACAATATACCATAAAAATATACAAATGAATCAAAAATCTGTTTGGTCTACCTGCATTGCTATTACATCAGCATGATCTATAACAAGAACCTGTTCAACCCATTGAAGCATAATGTTTCCAATAGCTTTTAGGATACAAAAAAATAGAGACCACAAGAAACAAGATGAGATAAAATCTGAAGAGGCAACAACAATTCCCAGTAAGTAAATCTGAGCAAGAACATTCAACCCAGAAAATAGAAAGGAAAATATTCAAATGAGAAAATAGAAAACAGAAACTAAAATAGATGTTCATCAACCCAGAAAATGCAGCCAAAAAAATAGTAAGAAAAGGAAAGAAACTAATCAAATTCCAGCTTTTAAAATAGAACCACGATAGTTCAAAATAAAAAAATCTTTAAATTGAAGCTTTATTTTCTTTTCTTGAGTTTTATTAGTAAACAAATAGTGTAAAGTGAGCTCCTTTCAAGTTTAGAAGATCTTCAAAGCAGTACATCAACCCACAACACATGCATTAGGAATTTATACAATCAAAAAAACACATAAAACACAGCCAAAAGAAGGGACAAAACTAAAAGAAATAGTCATTCTTAAAATCCACAAAAATGGCCAACAAAACAAAAGAGTACCTCTGATTATAGCAAGTTTCAAACTTTAAGGATCAGAAATTCAGAACAGCAAAAACCCACAAAGAGAAAGAGAGAGAAGTTGAAGAAGAAGAAGGAGGTGTGATTATAATAGCAGCTTCAGCAACCAGCAATTCAGAAAGCATTGAGAAAGAAATTAATAAAAAATTCATAGAGAAAGCAATCAGCAATTCAAAAAGCATTGAAAAAGAAATTCACAAAAAAATCATAGAGAAACCAATTAGCAATTCAGCAATTTTGACAAATAAATTCAATAGAAATAGAGAATTAATCAAGCACAATTAGATTCCAAATGGATTCCTAGTATAAATTACCATGAATGCTTACTGCTTTTCCAATTCTATCTTAGGTTTTTAGTTTCATCTATCTTAGGTATGGAAGACATGTTAAAGCAGATATGTAGGAAAGTTAGATTGTTGGACAAGGACCAAATTTGTTGGGTGGATTATACTAACCCGTAAAAGCTTGTTTGATATAATGCTTAGAGTAACCTTGCTATAATTGGAGTTTGATATAATGCTTAGATTAGAGTAACCTTACTAAATAAATGCACAATAGGGAAAATTACCTACCTCTGTAGCCTTTTCCTGATAGAGTTTGCTAGGAAGAATAACAAAGC
This sequence comes from Excoecaria cochinchinensis, assembly GCA_947683425.1. Lineage (NCBI taxonomy): Eukaryota > Viridiplantae > Streptophyta > Magnoliopsida > Malpighiales > Euphorbiaceae > Excoecaria > Excoecaria cochinchinensis. Next base: position 11,967,683 of record CANTUQ010000127.1, on the reverse strand, counting down.
GAGCATGCAGCTTAAGGATATAACTTACTGCAAAACAAAACAACCAAGGTTCATCCAAATCCAAAGGATATAACTTACTAGAGCTTTTGTACAGTTATTCAAGTTTTCATTAAAATTAATGTAAACAAATTCCTAGAGTTGATCATCACATCATCAAATAGAGTTGAATACCCACTAAGGATCAAACAGGATAATAGAACAACCAATATTTACAAAACAAGAATGAAATACAGCTCACTGAATAACTAGAGATAAACCCAAAGCATGCCAACAATATTTTCCTTCATTGCATACAAGTTTGTCTGCTGATAAGGAGTTTATGTCTGCTATATTTCATTCTGCATGTACATGGCAAAAAATACAGCAAAAAAAACCTACAATGCTAAGAAGATCTCAGAATCTCAATTTACTTCAAGGAACATAAGGGAAAGACAAAAAGAACTTAAGTATCCGGAGGTGTTGGCCCAGGATAATAATGTCTAATTTTAGGTTTAAGGGTATATGTGTTAAAATATATTTTTTCTAATATAAATTGTTTTTCGATTTTTTCTATACCTTGTGATTTAAAATTTTGATTAATAACTGATATATTATTTTCTTAAATATTTAATTGTGCTAATCTTTCTTCTATCTTTTTTAGAATTAAGTCTTAAGTTTTTAGATTAATATTGGTTCCTGAAGAAAATTCAAATGATTTAAATAGAGGTGGCTCATTACAGGTTATATTAGAAGATCTTGAAGGGACTGAAGAAGAAGATGCTAGTTGAACCATCATTTCAACTCTATCTAATTGACTTGCTATTATATTTAATATCCGATTAGAAAAATTATTTTGTAATAAATGCTTTATTTCTTTATTAATTTATATTTCATTTGATTTATTTATCTAAATGGTTCTGCTATATATGCTTCATCACGGTGTTTTATTATTAATTTGTCTAATGGCAGATGTACAAAAACTATAGTTTCTTTATTTACAGTATTCTAAACTTTTGCTACTTTATTATTTACTTATATTTCTTTAAAAGGCTAATCAATATTATTGCAATAAATTTCATACCATAAAAAATAAAGAAATATTTACCTTATGAGTTTTCATTTCTTTATACCATATATCTCCAAATTTATTTAATTCTTCTTGAAAGAAATTATTAAAATACAATTATCTTTTTTCTTTATTATAATATGCTTTTAATTCATTTCTTAAATATTTTTTATTTAAATACCAATCACAATCAGTAAAAGTTGATTTTTACATTCCTGCCATCAAGTAAATATGAAAATATCCCCAAAAGTTGAAAGAACTGACCTTGTACTCCTTAGCGAAACGAGCCAAGTCCTGAGCAGCTCCGAGCTCAAGAACACTAGCTCTAACACTAAAGCCTTTCCTGAGCAATGTTTGCGTGATTCGAATGCCTGCCTGCCCAGTAGCACCAACTACAAACACTATGCCAGGATCCTTCTTTCAAAATGACAAACCAGAACCAGGATTACTCACAATTGGTATTAAAGACTTCATGTCCGGTGCCTTGCCAAAGTTGATTTTAAATGGATTTGAATTGCCAGCAATTTTGCTTTGGCCTGATTCCGGTGATGCATTATCTTCTTTTGATTTGCTAAGCTGAAATGTGGAGAAGGGTCCAGCTCTTTTGGCATAGGTTTTGAGGCTTAAATGGGGTGTTGTTGTTGTGAGAAATGAATTGGAGGTAAGAGTTGGAGCCACGAAAGGCTGAGAATAAGTGAATTTTTCTCTTGCAAGTCTTTTGTTCTGATATTTTAGTTACATTTCTACTACATCCACTTTTTCTTGCCTTTTCTGCTTGTGGCAAATGCAGCAAATTTGATTTGGATATTATCTAGATGAGGAGGCAGGGGACGGCTAGCGAATTGGATAACACCACAGGTTCATAGGTTATCTACTTGGGAGAGTTTGATACCAGACGTTTTAATAAGTTGAACCACTAGAAAATGACATGTATTGGATGTACACCATACAAGAAAAAGGCCAAATCAGAATGATATCTATAACTGGTTGTTGGTGTAATTACAATTAAGTTTGCAAATCATTCAATCAAAATTAGGAATAGTACTTCAATGAATTAGTGTATTTCCAATCACTTTCACTTTTCAATTACATAAGCAGTAAGATAATTGCTTCATGGTAGTTTCTTAAAATAAATATCATGGTACCAGACACTGGATTCAGATTTGACCACTCATGGAATATAGTTATAATCAAGATTTCTCATCAAATTCAACAAGGAGAAATATCTGAGCTTTGCTGGAAGGTTACTTCACACAAACTATCACAAAAAGAAAATTTTCCAACCACAAAAAAAAAAACCATCCTTTGAAAACGATGGTACCCACCTGCCAGACTCATATATGGATACTTACAGCGTGTGTAATTCTCGCTAAATTAACAACTCAAATCAACTAAAAGTAATATCCACTCTTTAACGAAAATTCTAGACAAAACCATCATTCCATTTACTCGAAAAAAAAAATCAAAAGCAGAATGACATTTTAGTTAAACAGAGCTCTCTACAGGCTGCACGTATCTAATATCACCAAACCAAATTAACTTTTTTCCAACAAAAATAAAAATAAGAAACAACAGAGAAACAACAGAGAAGCTCAACACATCCAAAGATTAAAACAAGAGAAACTCCATCCAATCAATCCTCAAAATTTCTCAGAGATCGTTCTTTAATCACAATGAAGAAAATAAAAAAAAAATTAGATGATTACCTGAGAATGAGATGCGTTGGGGAAAAAATTACGAGCTCGAAATGGTTGGAGATCTGATTGTTGACTCTACTGAAATTGACAGGAAGAAAAATAGAAATAAAGAGATATTTAACTGTATTAAAAGAGATGGGTTTTTTCAATCTCTCACCTATAATCACCAGCACAGAGCCGAGCAAAACAAAATTAAATCCAGATTTTGCAAAACAAAGAAAAATGATGCAGTAGCTAGAGCAATCTTCTGTGTTTGGATTTTACAGACCAAACAAAATTGGGTTAGCATTTTTTTGCAGAAAGAAAATGGAGCGTGTTTCTTCATCTTTTGTGTTTGGGAGATAGAGAATCGATACTGTGTTTGGGTTTTGCAGACCAAACAAAATTAGGTTAGCATTTTTTTGCAGAAAGAAAATGGAGTGTATTTCTTCATCTTCTTCTATGTTTGGGAGATAGAAAATCGAGAGCAATTCTATTAGGTTTAACTTATAGTTCACCCAATTCTATGTTTTATTTTGGAGGTAAAGATGAAGTCTCGCTAATTATTTTGCTCCATTAACCACTAGATTTTTATTGTTTTAACGACCGGATTTAATCCCTTTGCTATATAATAATAAAATTTAAGAACTAACGACCGGATTAATTTCCCTTCATTATTTGTATATTTTAATGACCGGATTTTTATTGTTTTAATGACCGGATTTAATCCCCTCATTATATAACAATAAAATTTAAAAACTAACGACCGGATTAATTTTTCTTCGTTATTTGTATATTTTAACGACCGGATTTTTATCCCTTCGTTAAATTTTGGTCGTTAAAAGTCAATTTTCTTGTACTGAATGCTCAAACAAGCAAAATTATATTTTAAAGCCAAATGAAAAACAATAATAAAAACATTAGTAATAATTCTAAAATCAACTAAATAAAAAAGAAAATGAGGGAAATAAACATCATAAGGCAGAAAATAAGATTTAAACTAAAAAAGGAAAAGATTATCACAAAAATCATACCAGAAAAAAACAACAAACTTGATTTTTCACACCCAAATCATATGCATTTGTCCATTCTCATGCCAAAAACAAAATAAAGATTGGAAAATCATGCAAAAAGAATAAATCTCAACACCAAAAACACACATTTATCAAACCAATATTCATGTATTCATCAGTGCAAGAAAAGTAAAATGAGATAATAAAAATGGGTTCAAGATCCTGTACCCTCAGAGTAGATAATCTGGAAGCAAAATGTTCTCAATATATTCTTCTCGTCAAGATTCAAAAAACCAAACTCAAAAAAAAGATTCAAAAATCTTAAGTTTTTGTCTCAAAACTCAGGAACACCAAAACTTAAAAATGATTTTTTTGTTGTTTGATGAGAAACCCAAACTAGGGGAATTTATTTTCCCTTCCTCAAGTTAAATCTAAAATCAACAAATGTTTTTTTGATTCAAGAAAATCAAAGAAGAAAACTTTTCTCTCAAGGAAAAATGGTTCTTTTCTCTCAAGAAAATCCCCACATTTTTTGTTCAAAAGCTCTTTTTCCAAATCCCTCCCTTTGTTTTTCCTCTCTTCTTCTTATATAATCCACCCAAAAAAAACATAAAAATTAAAAAATCAGGTTTTTTCCAGTCCAATTTGGACTGCAGTCCCTGCAAAATCCGACAGAATTGCGCTTCAGAAGAAAGAATAGCGCGTCAGGAGGCAGGACAGCGACAGGGGAGGCCTGCCGAGGGGCGTCCAGTATGCAGGGGCAACCTAGCACGCTACTGTCGTAGGGGCACCGACGGACGAGAAGCGGCCTCGCGCGTGCAGGCCATGCTTGCAGGGTGACCTTGAGCACGCAGGCCGCGCCTGCGGGACAGCCTCGCAAGCACAAGCCGCATGGCCGCCCTCGTGCAGGGGCGCCCTCGAGCGAAGGGCGGCCTCAAGCGCACAGGCCTCGCTTATGGAGCAGCCTGGCACTGGGCTACCGCGTGGGTGCCCTAGCGCAGGGGCGACCTCACTTGCTCAAGCTGCCCCTATGGGGCGGGCACGAGCAGAGGCCCCTCGCACGGGGATGGCCTCTCTCTCCCGCGTGCGGCAAGGGCATTTCTCTGCCAGCGCGTTCCTCCCCTGATGAGACTGATGCGCGCACCCTCCACACGCAAACCCAAAAGGAAACCCTTTTTTCCGCAAAAAGTATTTTTCCAAAAAACTTCTCTTCCAAAAAAAACTTTAAAAACACTTTGAAACAGACAAAAGAACTTGACAAGGAGACGATCAATCCCCAATTTTTTGCCTATGAATCGGTCTTTATTTTCATCATTGGGTAATCCTGATCTTGGACCGCCCCGGGACTCGGTGTCTACAGGTAGTTACCAGATTACTACTGCACTTAGGCCATGACCCCAGCACGTTTGGGCCACCCGTGGACAGGGACATATATATTGACTGGGCACTTGTCAGATCCATGGGTATGATTGAGCAGTTGCCTGATCACTTAGGGAGGTACAGGCTACTCACTATTACGGAGACCAGACGATGTATCATCTACCTCCACTTGCAGCTGCAGCACCAGGCGGGGATTGTAGTGTAACACCCTTATACCCGTAAATGATACGGATACCGGATGTCACAACACTGTATGCATAGTCAAACACTGAAGAATCAATCAATAGCTCTAATTTTTTTTTCAATCAATAACAAACACAACCATACATACACTAACACATAACAATATTATATACCTTGTGTCCCTTTTTCGCAGTCGTATACATGCCAAGCCAAACCTCGATCCTTGCTGCCAATATCTTCGTCAAGTCGATACTACATCTTCGGCCACATTAAAATCTATTATAACCTGAGTGCAGTAATACTCTACGTGCTGAGCATAAAATGTCCAGTGGTGGATACATATCCTAAATTTTCCACAGTAATAACACATGCACGAACACACAATTATTCTTTTTACTTTATTTAAATTATAGGAGTATCAGTTCTTAAGATTTTCCATTATTTGTTATACACTTTTATAGGGTTCAATATCTTTATTTTTCTTACTATCACTGTACTTCCACTAATTATTTTCGATACTGTTATCAATATCACTATCACTCTCACTTTCACTATCACTGTCACTTTCACTTTCATTTTTACTTTTGCTATCACTTTTACTATTAACTCTTACGATATTTAACTATTACGTTCTTAATTTTAGTCACTTATCATTTCATCTCTTATTTACATTCTTATGGCTTTATTTTAATACTGTTCAATTCTATTTTCAATTCGTTATTTATTATTAGTAATTACTCAACACTATAACACTACGATCCGGTTATCACTTATCAATCGATTTCCTTTACCATCCGTTGACATTATCTTATTTTATTTCTTTAACTACTTATTAAATAGTTATCGTTTCAATATTCGTACACTGATTTACTACTATGACTTGTTTTAATTTTTTTTTTAACATTTCGTTACCCTCTTGTACTACACTAGTTCTTTACATTAATATGTTTTCACTACACCAGATCTTTCATTAAATTATTTAACGTTAACTATTTATGAATTATTTTATCACCGAATAAATACACTACAAATCAGTCACTAGATTACTTGAATGCTAATAACTTCGATCACTATATCTTTATTTAGTTCTTAATCAAAGTAATACTTATTATTACTGACATTATTATTATTTCTATTATTCACTTTAGAGACCCTATGTTAATTTATTCCAAACACAATTAAACATTTACCTTAACAATTATTTTAATCCATTTTGTTTGTATTGTCGTTACAATTTGTAATCTCATCATAAATACTTACCTTCCTTTTTAATTCCATTTACTTTTACATTTACCATTATAACGGGTCTATAAATTCCTTTCATATTATCACTTTCTTGTTCACACACTAAAATCTATTATTTTTAATCTTCACTTATCATTTCTCATTACTTTTCACTAAACTCTTTCTATATTATCACTTAACAAAACATACCATCAATTTCATTAATTCTTTATAACTTTTATTTACTTATCTGGCACTATAATTTAATTCACTATGGCCCCCTTAATTATCTCTTCATAATTTATTCTTCGAACGTTTCACTTTATTAATACTATCATTATGCTCATTGACAAATTCTTTAATTTCTATTGTACTTATATTACTATTATCATCACTATTTACATTATTAGTCTATTCATTTCCGTGTCACTCCTTATTGACTTATGTATATTTAGATTAATATTTTCTTCGCTTCACTATTAGTCAATTTTCTCATTATTCACATTTAAATCCCAACTTTATCTTATAATAATCAATTTCAATTAAATTCTCACTGAATTACTTATTCACAATTTTGACATTTTGCCTCTTTATCTTTCATTGCCACTTATTTATAATTATATCCTCAAATTACACATTCATTTACATTCTCTATATATACACAAATTAGTTATAATTATTATTTATTTAATATTTATTCATACAATAATTTTCTATGCTTCATAAATCATTTATTCACTAATTATCAATTATGTATTTATTATCCATATCATCTACTAATTTACACTTTAATCCACTAACAATTCTCAATATTATAATTCCACATTTTGGTTCCTACACTTTATATTAACACACATTCTTAACCTTAATTGATTCATTTTACAAAAATGCTACTACTATATTACATTACTATATTTATTAATTATTTGTCACACATTTCATCAATTAATTCTTACCATAATAATTCCATCTAAATTGCACTTTACACTTTGTTTAAATTCCAATTTTTACTATTTCAATTTGCTATAATTACACTTGTGCCACTACCTTTTCCTAATACCACTTTTCTTTTCTTTTATTTATTATTACTATTATTATTACTACTGTTTCTTATTAAATCATTAATCACACTTACTCAATTAAATTCATCAATTTAATCATATAATTACTTATCTAAATCACATTATCCACTAATAACATTTTAATTCTTTAATTAAATTTATTATTTCTTTAATTACACTTTTATTCTTATCCTTTTTCCATGATTTCCAATTATACCCTTATCTTTTCCATTAATAACATTTATGTCCCCACAATTACATTAATTCTATCCATGTCCTTTCCTCTACCTTAATTACATCTATATCCTCTCTTTTTCACTAATTCCATTTATGTCATCACTTTTACATTAATTACCACTTTGCCCTTCATTATTCATTAATTACCCTTTTAACCTTACATATTTTCCATTTTTCACTTTTACCCTTATTTACTTATTTTAATTACTATTTTACCCTTTTTACACTCTTATTCCATTTTTAACCTTACATTTTCACTAAATTACATTTAAGCCCTTATTTTATCACTTTTCCACTAATTTACTATCTTAACCTCATATTTTATCAAAATTACGATTTTGCCCTTACACTTACACATTTCATCTAACTTTCTCACTTTCTACTAACTTTTTACAAAATTTCCATTTTACCCCTAAACTTTCCATTTACTTCATTTTAGTCCCATTTTAACTTTTATTACTATTTGGATCATTTCTATCACTTATTTACCATTATGCCCTTAGTATGAATCCAGTAGAAAATCTACTGACCGGATATGCAGGACATGGGCCCCACAGACCCATTACACTATAAAATGATCCCAGTAGGACCATTTCACTACATTGCACTACACTAATCACTGAAATCACTGGATACACTATAAACACTGAACACTACACTGAGATAGACCGTCATTAGTCTATCAATAGCGAGTCGTCATGACTCGTACCGCGGTGTGGAATCCCTATGGCTAGCCAATTATATCCTAGACTAGATTTCACTACCAGACATCTACTAAGGGCAATATTTCATCATTATTCATATAAATATCACACTTTATCACTAAGCATATTTCAACATACACATTATTTTCACTTGCACTTTTGCATACACACTTGTTTATCACTATTTAATCACTTTATACCCTTACATCACATATACCATCAAAATACACATATAATTATTCACTTATATCATTCGGCCAAGACTTCCATTTTTCATATCATGCACTATAATTTCATTTATTCACTCAATCACACTTATTTCATGTTATACATCTCATATATGCCATTATATTGCCAAAAATCATCACATATTCAATTTTATTCTTCCCTAAACAATTTGGCCTCACTTTCCTTTCTTCACTAAGTTTTCTTTTAATTCTTTTATTCACTCAATCATACATTACACTAATTATACATGTTATAAACATCAATTATTAGCATTAAATCTCATTAGAACTTATGTTTTTCTTAGGATTTCCATTCGGCCTCTAAAGCATATTTCATGCCACTTTGTTTTAATTTATCTTAAGCATGTTTATACACTTATTTAGTCCCACTAAGCATGTTTATCAAGTTAGATTCAATTATACATGCATATTTCACATACACACTATACAAACATAACCTAAAATTATGCCTTTACAATGGAAAAGAAAGGATATTGTATCCAATAACCTTATTTCCTTGCTTTCCACCATTTAAGCTTGCTTTCCATATCTTATCTCCTTGAAAAACCATCACCTCAATAAACTTCCTTATGTGGCTGAATACATAACCCTAAGAAACACCCATTATTTCTCTTCATTTATTCAATATAACTATATAAATATCTTCTACATACCCTAAAATACCTATTTGAACCATTGGATTAAATTATAAAACTCAAATCCCTTGCCTCACTCTTGGGGCATAACCTTGAACACTTGGTTTTTTCCACTTATTCCACTCCAAATGAACCTTTAAGACCATCATCAATGAAAGGAGGGGCTTTATTTTGCTTGGGAAGGTTTCATTTGGGTAGAACTTTGAAGAAAGAAGAAGAAAATTCAAGAGAAAAAGAGAGATGAAAATCCGGCCAAGAAGAGAAGTGGAGAGGCTGCTGGATTTGTGAATATTTCTCTAGAGAAATCTGATATTTACAGCATATATATAAGAGTCTTAATGGGCTGGGCCAAGCCCAATTAAAGTGGCCCAACAATTTAAGCCCATTACCCTTTTTTAAGCCCATTTTCCACTTCAAAAATAATTTTCCTCACTTCCCAAGTTCAATTTCTTGCAAAAAAAATTTCATAATTCTTAAAATATATAATTTATCCTCTACAAAAAATTTTGGCTCAATCAAAGACCGTTTCCCGATCCGCTAATTTCTTACCAGTCCGATAACTCAATTTTCTGTCTTACCGTAAAATTTATTTTTCTTTAAATATTGATTCCCCATACTATTCCAAGCACAACCATGCTTTCAGATAATTTTTCTGAGGTCCAGAACTCCATTTAGAGTCCAGTCAAACTTTGGTCAAACCTAGTCAACCAAAAGTCAACTGATCCGGTCCGACCGGTCCGGTTCACTAGTTAAACCAGTTTGGTTCACTTTTCACCCATAGCATCATTTTTACTCTTATATGCCCATTAGACCTTAATTCCATCTCATTTAGGGTCACTATTCAGTCCGATTCAATTAAAACGGTCCGATTCACTAATTTTTCAGTTTCTCCATAAAATTCCTTTTTCACCACCAAACTATTCTACACTCTATTCTGAGTCCATTTATACCTTCAGATAATTTTTTTGAGATCGTTACTATATTTAGAGCCTCGGTCAAACTTCAGTACTATTTGAATCGAACCGGAGGCTCTCTTCAAGTTGACTTTCGGAGCTCAATTTGACTCCGTTTTCATTTCTGATTTCACCACTAGACTCCTGGCGACCCACAGATCATTTTTGTGAAATATAAAATTTTCGGCCGCCGGACAGCCCGGTTTGCTGCATAGCCACCCCGGTGTTACCTGTATCGAAACCGCTATATTTTTAGCACACTTATCAATAAGTTTTGACACTGGCAAACTTACTCCCTACACTGTTCGATACTGCGATCGTCGTGATAACACTGAAATCACACTCTGACACTTACATGTAGCGCCCCTCCCCGACCGCACATATAACTTTTTCCTACGGCATTCGAAGAGCATCGCCACACACCTAACACATACAAACAACTGAACTATAAACAAATTCCTTAATTAATAAATTCCTTTTTAAAGCAACAAGATACATTCCATAACTCACACGATAATATACATAACATTAGGTGACTGCTTATATAACATATTGTTAACTTTCTTATACATGTTATAGTTACAAAACTCAACTTTTACATCACTTCACTTTACATGCCAAAACTTGTAATTACATATTACAAAAGAACCCACACGAGCAGCGGACCCTAATGTGTTGACCAGAGAAGATGCAAAACCATCCTTCAAACGCGCTTGACTTCAGAACCTACACGGATTAACACCCCTGCTAAGCGATAACGCTTAGTGGGGAAACAACATACAATATCCATTCATAACAACCATCAAATATCATTATGTACATGCTTCATAATAATGCACACATATGGTATATCGATTATCATACCTACGCATACATATAACATCATCAATAAACCATATGCTTACATTCTAATATTACATGACATTCTCATAACGCATAAAAATTCACATTATTTATTAACAATTTATTATTCATTTCTTACCTCTCCTGCATACTCTTAGAAGTGGATAACGGGATATCGCATTAGTACTCGTAAGTACCATAAATCACATTAGTATCCGCAGATACAATAATTACGCATTAGTACCTATAGGTAACGGTATATTCATACATATATATATATATATATATATATATATATATATATATATCTACACTTATGTGAATCCAAATGGGATTTTATACGCATTAGGGATTCCAAACGGGAATAAAAAAATGCTTTGGCTGCAGCACTTAACCCTATAGGCATGCCTATCTATCCACGACTTGACTTGCAGGCTAAATTATTAATCCATTTAAGGTTCATATTATCGCATTGTATAACATCCATATAACCACATTAAGCAACAACATATCATTTGATATCTTGCACATACATATGGCTTATCAAACAAGCCCACACTTCATTATATATGTTCACATGGGTTAACACATTTATAGTTTTCACATGCATATTCAATCATAAGCACAATTCAATAATTCACACACAATAGAACAACTAACAAGTGTTCATAACTCATAGCTTTTTCGTGCTCGTGACAGACCTAACATGTCCTACCATCACGCTCGCAAGACAAGTCGTGCACGCAACAGAACACAAAAAGACTTCAGTCGCGCTTGCGCTTAATCTTGCGTTTGCGACAGAACACAAACTGGCAAATTCTGCCCAATGGAACCTCTGTCATGCTAGTGACCCTTATCGCGCTCACGACAGAGCATGAACTATATGTTCAAAACTCCTACTTTACTTGCCTCTTTCAAGCACTTTCCTACTTCTATATATATGACTTCTAAAACCAACCAAAACACCACTTTTAGCCAACATGGCTTTCTAACCAAATGATCACGTACATGTTAGCTTCCTAATGGCATAAACCTCAATACATTTGGACTCAAAATCAAGGAGTTATGGCCAAGGGAACACAACTGCTCCAAAGGCCCTCCAAAAAAACTTTAGCTACACATATGGCAATTTTGAGGACTTTAAGGACTATTCTACAACAATTGTATCATGAATCTAATCCAATTAACCTCACTCATTTTAGAGTTGTAAAACTCTATTATAACATAAACAGTTCAAGTAGGTCAAAATGAACCTCAAAACCTATTTTACACTAGCAAGCTCATCAAGCTGGAAACCAACTAAATTGGCATAACCAATTCTCCAAACTCAATCTAAACTATGTTAACATATGCATAAACTCTTCAGCACATTCCCTTTCACAATAGATATCCATTAATTCAAAAATTACATAGCAAATTCTCAAGTCTTCCAAAAACAAAGTTTCATGCTTATAAGTCAATAAACTTTATAGCAATCGAATTAGCATAACAAATACATATCCCCAATTCAATTCAATAGACAACACAATTACACATTTCAAATTATATTAACTATCAATTTTACACACAATCACACAGTTTCCCAAACCTCTGACTCCTTTGCTCCAAAGCGCTCACTTAGCGCTTGGCTCACTAAGCTTCTCCTTTCCTTTAGCTTTTCTAGTTTCTTCCACTACAACACACATCTAATTTCAAGAATTGAACAAAGGATTGATTCCAAACTCAATAAAGAAAAGAAGAAGGAAAAGAAGAAGAAGAAAAAGAAGAATCTAACACAATTACTTACCTTGACTAGCCATAAACACAACACAGCTTAGAAATCAGTTAACCAATCAACAAAAATTCAATGGACTTAAGGTTGAAGAAGAAAGAAGAACAGAAATGGACCAAGAGAGTGGCCGGACAAAGGAGTGCAAATAATGGGACAAATTCTGCCTCTTCAAGGCTTATATATGCACGTAGGAGTTGAGTTGGCAAAGCCAACTCTAGACACATAGAAAGCACTAACACTAATTAAGTTAATCTAATCTTACTTAGCCTTAATTAATCCTTCTCTTAATTAATCATGCACAATTACATTTTAGTCACTTAACTTATTTATTTCATGCAATCAAATCCTCTTTTCTAGTAACACTAAAACCCAAAATTAGAAACCCCAAATCAAACTTGTCTAATTTTCCTAATTAAGTAAAATGCTACTAGGTAGATTTTGGGTCATTACAACTCTCCTCTCCTTAAAAAGAATTGCTCCAAAGCGCTCACTTAGCACTTGGCTCACTAAGCTTCTCCTTTCCTTTAGCTTTTCTAGTTTCTTCCACTACAACACACATCTAATTTCCAGAATTGAACAAAGGATTAATTCCAAACTCAATAAAGAAAAGAAGAAGGAAAAAAAGAAGAAGAAAAAGAAGAATCTAACACAATTACTTACCTTGACTTGCCATAAACACAACACAGCTTAGAAATCAGTTAACCAATCAACAAAAATTCGATGGACTTAAGGTTGAAGAAGAAGAAGAAGAAGAAGAAGAAGAAGAAGAAGAAGAAAGAAGAACAGAAATGGACCAAGAGAGTGGCCGGACAAAGGAGTGCAAATAATGGGACAAATTCTGCCTCTTCAAGGCTTATATATGCATGTAGGAGTTGAGTTGGCAGAGCCAGCTCTAGACACATAGAAAGCACTAACACTAATTAAGTTAATCTAATCTTACTTAGCCTTAATTAATCCTTCTCTTAATTGATCATCATTTAACTTATTTATTTCATGCAATCAAATCCTCTTTTCTAGTAACACTAAAACCCAAAATTAAATCAAACTTGTCTAATTATCCTAATTAAGTAAAATGCTACTAGGTAGATTTTGGGTCCTTACAACTCTCCTCTCCTTAAAAAGAATTGCTCCAAAGCGCTCACTTAGCACTTGGCTCACTAAGCTTCTCCTTTCCTTTAGCTTTTCTAGTTTCTTCCACTACAACACACATCTAATTTCCAGATTTGAACAAAGGATCAATTCCAAACTCAATAAAGAAAAGAAGAAGGAAAAGAAGAAGAAGAAAAAGAAGAATCTAACACAATTACTTACCTTGACTTGCCATAAACACAACACAGCTTAGAAATCAGTTAACCAATCAACAAAACTTCGATGGACTTAAGGTTGAAGAAGAAGAAGAAGAAGAAGAAGAAGAAGAAGAACAGAAATGGACCAAGAGAGTGGCCGGACAAAGGAGTGCAATAATGGGACAAATTCTGCCTCTTCAAGGCTTATATATGCATGTAGGAGTTGAGTTGGCAGAGCCAGCTCTAGACACATAGAAAGCACTAACACTAATTAAGTTAATCTAATCTTACTTAGCCTTAATTAATCCTTCTCTTAATTAATCATGCACAATTACATTTTAGTCACTTAACTTATTTATTTCATGCAATCAAATCCTCTTTTCTAGTAACACTAAAACCCAAAATTAGAAACCCCAAATCAAACTTGTCTAATTATCCTAATTAAGTAAAATGCTACTAGGTAGATTTTGGGTCATTACAACTCTCCTCTCCTTAAAAAGAATTTCGTCCATGAAATTCATACCTGTACTGAACAGATGAGGATATTGAGCTCGCATCATTGATTCAAGTTCCCATGTTGCTTATTTTATCCCATGATGTTGCCAAAGCACTTTCACTAATGAAACCTGTTTATTTTGAAGTTACTCCACTTCTTATGCCAATATTGCTTTAGGTTTCTCATCATAAGAGAAATCTAGTTGCACTTGCACAACTTGCACTGACAAAATATGTGACTCATTTGAACGATATCTTTGGAGCATAGACACATGGAATACATCATGAAGCTTAGCTAAAGCTAGAGGTAAGGCTAACCGATAAGCCACTGTCCTAACTCTTTCTAACACTTCATAAGGTCCAATTAATCTCGGACTCAGTTTCCCTTTCTTTCCAAATCGAAGCACTTTTCTCTATGGAGACACTTTCAAAAAGACTTTGTCACCCACATCAAACTCTATATCTTTTCTCTTCAAATCCGCATAGTAATTTTGCTTGTCACTTGCAGTTTTCAACCGTTGTTGAATAATCTTTGCTTTTTCTTCAATATCTCTTACCAGATCAAAACCAATTATCTTATGCTCACTCAACTCTGTCCAGCATACCGAACTTTGATACTCACTTGATAACTATTATTGTATGCAAATTTCATTAATGGAATGTACTTATCCCAACTTTTGAAAAAGTCCAAAATACAAACTCGAAGCAATCTTCTAACACTTGAATTACTCTTTCTAATTGTTCATCAGTCTGTAGACGAAAAGCTGTACTGAAATGCAGTCATGTAACAAGTGCAGATTGTAATCCTTTCCAAAAGTTTGAAGTAAAC
Source organism: Excoecaria cochinchinensis (assembly GCA_947683425.1). NCBI lineage: Eukaryota > Viridiplantae > Streptophyta > Magnoliopsida > Malpighiales > Euphorbiaceae > Excoecaria > Excoecaria cochinchinensis. Next base: position 11,952,100 of record CANTUQ010000127.1, on the reverse strand, counting down.
CTCAGGTCTTCATTGGATAAAATGGATAATGGAATACCATGAAGTCGCATAATCTCATTTACATACAGTTCAACTAAATGATCCATAGAATAATCAAGTCCAATCGGTATAAAATGAGCCGACTTAGAAAATCGATCAACGATCACCCATACAGAATCGTACTGTTTAGATGTCATTGGAAGACCTATTACAAAATCCATGGTAATATTATCCCATTTCCACTACGAACACGGAATAAGATTCAACAAACCCCATGGAACTTGATGTTTTGCTTTCACTTGCTGACAAGTCAAACACTTAGAAACATACTCAACCACATCTTTCTTCATACCAGGCCACTAATAAAACTGTTTCAAATCCGGATACATCTTATTACCGCCTGGATGCATGGTAAATACCGTATTATGAGTTTCATGCAAAATCTTTTTTTTCAACTCTTTATCACTTACTACGCACAACCAATCCTAGTAATACAGAATACCTTCTTTATTTACCGAATAGTCAGTCTTGTCATCATTCCTAACTGACTGTAAAATCTGTTGCAACTTAGGATCATCTTTCTGTGCATCCACTAACTCTTTCCTCAAACTAGGTCTTGCTTTTAACTTAGCTATTAAAGCCCCATCAAATGCAAATCTCCATTTGACATGTTGCAATCTCAAAGCTGAGACTGACTTTCTACTCAAAGCATCAGCTACTACATTAGCTTTACCAGAATGATAATCCACAATGCAATCATAGTCTTTAAACAGCTTAAGCCATCTCCTCTTATGATCAGTGAAAATCTTGCATCTTTCACCATACAAAGAATAGTGCCAAATCTTTAAAGCAAACACTACAATAGATAACTCAAGATCATGTGTCAAGTAGTTATGTTCATGCGGTTTCAGCTGTTTCGATGCATAGGTTATCACTTTCCCATCTTGCATCAATACACATCCCAATCCAGTTCCAGAAGCATCGCTATACATAGTGTATTCTTTACCTGAAATGGTTTGGGTCAGAATCAGTGCTTCAACTAGCATCTTTTTCAACTGTTCAAAACTAGCTTGACACTTATCTGATCATATGAACTTAACTCCTTTTCGAAGCAACTTGGTGAGCAGAGAAGCAACAACTGAAAACCCATTTGTAAAACACCGATAATAACCCGCTAAACCTAAGAAACTTCTAGTCTCAGGCACACTTTTGGGCAGTTTCCAACTCACTATTACTTCTATCTTAGATGGATCAATTTTAATGCCTTCAAAAGAGACAATATGACCCAAGAAAGATGCTTCTTTAAGCCAGAACTCACATTGACTAAGCTTAGCATACAACTGTTGTTCTCTCAGTCTGAAGCACAATTTTCAAATGTTGCTCATACTCTTTCTCATTCTTCTAATACACAAGTATGTCATCAATAAACACCATAACAAACAAATCCAAAAACGGCCTGAGCACTTGATTCATCAAATCCATGAATGCTATGGGTGCATTGGTCAACCTGAATTGCATTACTAGAAATTCATAATGATCATATTGAGTCCTGAATGCAGTCTTTGGAATATCCTCCTTCTTTACTTGTAGCTGATAGTATCTTGATCGCAAATCAATCTTTGAAAACATACCAGCTCCTTTCAACTAATAAAAAAAAATCCTTAATCCTAGGTAAAGGACATCTGTTCTTCACTGTTACCTTGTTAAGCTGTCGGTAATCAATGCACATCCTCATTGTGTCATCCTTCTTTTTAACAACAGGATTAGAGCACCCCAGGGTGATACACTGGGTCATATAAAACCCTTATTTAGTAACTCTTGCAACTAAGTCTTTAATTCTTTCAACTCAGTAGGAGCCATACGATAAGGTGTCTTAGAGACAGGTGCGGTACCCGACATAATCTCAATCGACAGATCCACTTCCCTTTCAGGTGGTATACCAGTCAACTCTTTTGGAAACACATCAGGAAATTCTTTCACTACAGGTAAATCATGTATTCTAACTTGTTCCCTCTTCGGATCTAGTACAAGTGCTAAGAAAGCTTCACATCCTTTTTTCAGACACCGATGAGCTTGTATAGTAAAAATTACATCTACTATAGGAACCCCTCAAAATCACCTCAGATTGTTTTGAATTTCTAAGCACAATTGTTTTCTTTCTACAATTAACAACAACTCGATGCTTACTTAACCAATCCATCCCTCAAATCAGGTCAAACTCATGAAAAGGCAGTTCTATCAAATCTACAAGAATTTCCTGACCTTGAATCACTAAAGGACAATCTCTATACACCTTATTCACATTAATACTATTCCCCAATAGACTAGTCACACACATGTCATAATCTAAATGATCAACTGAGGACATTTTATCACATAGCTTTTTAGAACATACATATGAACGTATGGATCCAAGGTTAATTAAAGCAAACATTTCCATATCAAAGAGTAGAAATGTACCGGCTATAACTTCTGGTGCATCCTGCTCCTCATGAGCTTTCATAGATATGCCCATGCTGGTGCTATAGGAGGTCGATCAACTGATTCTAACACTATACCACCTCTAGACTAGCTACCTCTACCATGTCCTCTACCTCTTATATAGTTTGCTGGAGGTAGATTAGATCCACCTCTACTTGTTTCCTACTGAGACCCTCTCACTGCATAGGCTTTAGGACAATTAGCCAAGAAATGTTCAGTGCTCCCACACTAGAAACACGTGCCAGCCAACTTCCAACATTCACCTTTTTGAGGTTTACAGCAATGGGGACACTTAGGTACATCGCTCTTGTTAATAGATCCACCTCTACCAGTACTGAATGCAAAAGAAGATCCTTGCTTTCTACCTCTAGTAGCTGGGTTACTAGCTGATTTAGCTTGAGGTGCCACTTGAGAATTTCTCGATCTCTTTCCTAAATAAGCACCACCTCTATAAGAATCTCTCCCTGTACTCTTTCCCTCTAAATTGCTTTCGACCTTTCGACTCTCATAGCTGCCTGAACTATCTGATAATAGCTCACATTCTGAGTGGTAGTCATGGAAATCAAAAGTGCCTTTATTGACTCATTCAAGCCTTTTTCAAATTGTCGGCATCTGAATTCTTCTGTAAGCATGCCTTTAGGTGCATACTTACTGAGCCTACAAAATTCTCTCATATTCTGCCACTGACAAGGTTCTTTGCCTCAAATTTAGAAATTGCTTCCAATTTGCTTCTCGATATACCTTGGTAATATAGTTGTTACGGAATTATTAGACAAAGAAATCCTAATTAATTAGAGTAGGAAGCAAAGGATGTCTTAGGAGCAACTTCCACTAATCATAGGCAAGTCCTTGTAAAAGAGAACCACACAATCTACTTTCTAATTAGGAGGGTATCTGATTTCATCAAGTAACCTCTACACTTTCTCTATCCAGAATTCTGCTTAAAAGACTCGTCCAGACTTGTACCATAAAATTTCTCAGCCCCATATTTTCTCAACAAATCCCCTAGAGCTTTCTATACTGTCATACGATCTAACACCCTTGCCATATCTTGAGACATCTTAAGTAGAGCCTCCATCGATACCATCAGAACATTTCGTTCAACACTCACTGGTACAGAAGGACCAGACACAGATAACTCTAGGTCTCTCAGATTAACACTTTCTGTAGTCTCCTCTCTAGCTTCCTGAGAAAGATCCATCAATCTAATACATACACAAAGGCGTTCGCATTAGGTCAATACAACTATACGCAGTTCTATTCTACACTTTGTCCAGAAATGACTAAACCTATACTTTGATACCACAACTTGTAGCACCCCTCCCTGGACGCATATATAGCTTTTTGCTACGGCAATCAAAGAGCATCGCCACACACATAACACATACACACAACTAGACTATAAAAAAAATCTTGAATTAATAAATTCCTTTTTTAAGCAACAAGATACATTCCATGACTCACACAATAATATACATAACATTAGGTGACAACTTATATAAGACACTGTTAACTTTCTTATACATGTTATAACTTATAGTTACAAAACTCAACTATTACATCACTTCACTTTACATGCCAAAACTTGTAATTACATATTACAAAAGAACCTATGTCACACCCCGTTTGCCCCCTAGTAGAATGAGCCTATCTCTATGTGTAAGCATTCGCATGTGTTCGGCATATCATAAGGGTATTTTAGTAAAATGCATGTTTTTGGGGTTTATTGCATGTGGTTATATGCATGACATTAGTGTGTGAATTAATTGGGAAATGGTTGTGTGCATTTGAGCATATCATATTAGAGTGTTATAAGTTGGGAATGCATAGTGTGTGAGTGCATACCATTATAGGGTGTGCATTAGTTGGGAGTACATTGGGTGTGTGTAGTGCATGGTTGTTGGGTGTGAGTGATTGGTTTCCACCAACAGGAGAGTGACAAATGTAGGGATAGGAAAAAGAGGAGTTAATAGAGAAAGGAAAATGGGAAAGGCAGAAATCCACTTCTTCTTCCCGATTCTTCTTTCTCTTTGGCTCATCTTCTTCATTGCTCTTATTTTGAAACCCTAGCTTGGATCAAGCTACTGTTAGTGGAAATCAATCATCTATTTGGCATTCTTTTGGTAAGTCATTGCATTCCTCATCTCTGTTTTCTAATTTTTTTCATCTTCTTCTTCTTCTTTGGGTTTAGATTTCACTTAGGGTTTTATTTTGGTTGTTCTTCGATGTGTTGTTGCTTAGCTGTGGCCCCTCGCGATCCTAAGGGCAAGGATATTGCTGGGACTAGCGGAGCTAAGTGATTGAAGCTTTGAATCTCAGGTCTGGGACTTTTGCTTGAGTTAATTGTTTGAATATGAATTTACTGTAATTTTTAGGGTTTATGTTCCTGAGAAGCTTGAATGCATTTATGCTTGATTTGGTTGTTTTAATTTCTGAATTGAGTTGTATTTATGTTGATTATATTGTATGAGATGTCTTCTGGAAGGTAAGAACAGATTTGTATGGTTTTGAATCAAATTTGGGATTGATTTCTGAGTTCTGGGAATTCTGGAAGTGGGAAAATCGCGTTACTGTTGAATTTCCTCGTTTCCAGAATGGTTGTCGCGTGACTAGCCAAGAAGAGAAGCCAGTCACGAGACGTGACTCCCAGTCACGACTCGTGACCTGCCAGAGAGGCCAGTCACGAGTGGTGACTGCAGGTCACAACTCGTGACCAGCCAAGAGGAAGCCAGTCACGAGGCATGACTCCCAGTCACGACTCGTGACCGGCTAGAGTAGGCAGTCACGGGTAGTGACTCTTAGTCACGACCCGTGACCAGCCAAAAGAAGAAGCCAATCACGAGACGTGACTCCCCGTCACGACTCGTGACCAGCAAGAGGGCAAGTCATGACCCGTGACCAGAAGAAGCCAGTCACGAGGCGTGACTCTCAGTCACGACTCGTGACCAGCTTGTGAAGGAGGCCAGTCACGAGTTGTGATGCCAGTCACGACTTGTGACCGGCCAACCTTGTTGGTCACCCCCGTTTGGCCTATTTTCTGAAATTTCCCTGTTTTAACTCAAAAATGAATTCCTGTACTTCTTTTGAATGGACTTATACTGCTGTATGATGCATGTCATACTTTTATATGCTTTGATATAAGTGATACCGTGATTCTTCAGATGAATTATATGTTGTATTCTGAATTATGATTTGAATGACGTTTAACCTGCTAGAGTCAAGTAAGTGGATAGTTAGGCATGCCTAATAGAGTCTTTCAGCTGTAGCCCTCAGTTCAGTTTGGACCCCGATCAGGTCCCCCGTTTGGTTCCTCGCGAACCCTTCAGTATTAGGATCTTGTTTAAGGTCCCCTCAGTAAAAATATTGTGTTTTGATAAAAATTGAAATGACTTTTGATTTGTACCTGTGAGGTACCCTCAGTATTCGATTCGTACCCGTAAGGTACCTTCAGTACACTCGTTATCCACTACCTCGAGTCAGCAGGTGTTCGATTGAATTGCTCTGTTCTGAATTGGCTATATAAATGTGATATCTGAATGAGTATCATGATGAGATATATGTTTGATTATTTTGGAATGGATATGAATCTGAAATGCGGAATGTATGGCTTTAAATTGTGAGCATGTTTACATGGATTATATTAAAGCTATTGCATTTTGCCATTGTGAATGTGTTATGCCTTGACGACCATTGTGAATGGCCGTCCATATTTGATGTGTGTTTCCCCACTAAGCGTTTATCGCTTAGCACGGTATTTTTACCCGTGCAGGTGCGGAAGGAGTTTTGCTTTGAGAGAGTCACCGCCATCAAGCCAACACAGAAGGTCTTAGTGTAGGGCTCAATTTTTGTAATCTGTAATGATTCTTTTTGTATAGAACTCTCCTGTATCAGTTTTATTATAACTTCCGCTTTTGTACTTATATTTTGGTTATGTAATATCTTTTGTACCAGCTGGTATGATCAGAACATTATTGTAATGGTTTTATTATATTAATGTATGATTAGCTATGGCTTTCTTTTCCTTTAAAGTTTTTAATTATCCCGTATTTTTGTATGCATGGTGTGAATGAATGTATGTTTTGCTTTGTATCTATTTGGTGGCACCTTTGCTCATACGGCATCTCACTCCTTATCGGATGGGATCGCCTACGTATGGGTAGGGGGTGTTACAATTTTTGGTATCAGAGCTTCGGTTTATGCGTTTCTGGGTGTTGTTGATGTTATGTTTAGTTGCTTAGATGTGTATGTGTCTAGATCTGTGTTGGCTGATGCGGTTGTTTCTTATTTGTTTTAGATGGCTTCTAATTTTGCTCGTGGATGACTTGAGGAATCCGCTGAGAGTGTGAACCCTCAAGCTATAGATCCATCAATTTGTGTGTCGGCTCAGCATGCTAGGGTCCAGGCCGAGGCCGTAGCCATGCCTTTTGAGGCTATGTTTAGATTGCATCAGGACATGGCTAGGGTTTTGGAGAGAGTGACTGCTCCTAGAGCCCCTTTGGAGAACTTGAGAAGGGCAGGTGTGGAAGATTTCTATGGTATAGGATTGGATGAGTCTGAGATGGCTGAGAAGTGGTTAGATAAAGTGAACGTGCTCTGAGAGAGATTCGGTGTCCCCCCGACCAGCAGGCAGAGTGTGCACTAGTTTTACTGCAAGGGTCTGCTTTTGAATGGTGGGAATTGGTTTGCAGGCATCCTCAGCTACCAGATCCGATTACTTGGGAGTTCTTTGAGGGTGAGTTCACGAAGAAGTATATTACTCAGACTTATAGAGATGCTAAATGGGCGCAGTTTTTGAGTTTGAGGCAGAGGACCATGTCAGTTTCAGATTATGAGAAAGAGTACAACCGGTTATCTCGCTATGCTCCGCGTGGGGTTATGACAGATGATTTCAGATGCAAGCATTTTGAAGCGGGATTGAATGAGTCTTTGAAGATTGCTTTGATTTCTTTGATGTGCATGCCTGGGTTTAGTTATTATCAGATAGTGGAAGCTGCTGTGAGGGCTGAGAGATCAGAGACTGTGATGAGAGAGAGGGCTCAGAGGAGGAACCCTTCTCGTGGAGGATCTTCTTCATCCTCGGGTAAGAGATCGAGGAACCCATAAGATGAGTCATCATCTGGCCCGGCTTCCAGAGGTAGGAGATAGGGTTCTGCAGCTGTGTCAGGTTCTGGTAGAGGTGGTAGATCTGAGACTGCATCAGTTTGTCCTCATTGCAGTAAGACTCATCGGGGTGAGTGTAGGTGGCTCTCCGGTGCGTGCTTCAGGTGTGGGAACACTGAGCATCTTTTGGCTAGCTGTCCGAGATTGCATGAGGATTCAGGTTCCCAGAGAGAGGCTAGCAGGGTTGGTTCAAATGCTTATCAGGCTACCCGTGGTAGAGGTCGAGGTGGTCGACCTAGAGAGGGTGCTGCATCAGAGACAGTGGATCGTGAGTTGCCAGTCGCAGCTAGAGCATATGCTATGCGAGCCAGAGAAGAGCAGGATGCGCCTGATGTTATTGCTGGTAAGTTCCTACTCCATGACACTGAATTGTATGCTCTAATTGACCCTGGTTCCACACACTCATACTTGTGCACAGATAAAGTTGTTGATAAGTTGCATGTGGTTGATCAGTTAGATTATGAGATATGTGTGACCAGTCCATTAGGGCATAGTGTCAGTGTGAGTAGAGTCTTTAGGAGTTGTCCTTTGATGGTTGAGGGAGTTGTGCTTCTTGCGGATTTGATTGAGTTGCCTTTCAGAGAGTTTGATCTGATTCTGGGTATGGACTGGTTGGGTAAGCATCAGGCTGTAGTTGATTGCCATAGGAAGACAGTTGTGCTTCGGGATAGAGGTCAGTCTCCTGTGTTTATGAAAGGTTTGGGTGCTAGTTCTTTGAATAATGTGATTTCTGCGATGCAAGCAAAGAGGTTTATCAGGAAAGGTTGTGAGGCTTTTCTAGCAGTTGTATTGGATTCCAAGAGAGATCAGGTTCAAATTGAGGACATCCCTGTTGTGCGGGAGTTTAGTGATGTGTTCCCGAGCGAGTTGCCTGGTTTGCCTCCTGAGAGAGAGGTTGAGTTGTCCATTGAGATTATGCCGGGTACCACTCCTATTTGGAAAGCACCTTATCGGATGGCTCCTGTAGAGTTGAGGGAACTTAAGACTCAGCTACAAGAGCTATTGGATAAGGGGTTTATTCGACCTAGCATATCTCCTTAGGGAGCTCCAGTTTTGTTTGTCAAGAAGAAAGATGGATCTTTGCGGATGTGTATCGACTACAGGCAGATTAATAAGGTTACAGTGAAGAATAAGTATCTGTTGCCTAGGATTGAAGATTTATTTGATCAGCTTCGAGGTGCAGGTGTCTTTTCCAAGATAGATCTTCGATCAGGGTACTATCAGCTTCGAGTTCAGGATGCAGATATAGTTAAGACTGCATTTCGGACTAGGTATGGCCACTATGAGTTTCTTGTGATGCCGTTTGGTTTGACCAATGCTCCAGCGGCTTTTATGGATCTGATGAACTGTGTGTTTAGGCCATACTTAGATCGATTTGTAATAGTGTTCATTGATGACATCTTGGTGTATTCCAAGGATGAGAGTGAGCATGAGGAGCATCTCAGATTGGTTTTGCGGATGTTGAGAGAGCATCAGTTCTTTGCCAAGCTTAGCAAGTGTGATTTTTGGCTTTGGGAAGTATCATTCTTGGGTCACATTGTTTCAGCTTGGGGTATTCAGGTAGATCCAGCCAAGATTGAGGTGATTGTTGATTCGAAAGCGCCTAGAAATGTTCAGGAAGTGAGGAGTTTCCTTGGTTTGGCAGGGTACTACCGTCGGTTTGTTAAGGGCTTTTCTGTGATTGCCGCTCCGATGACTAGATTGTTGCGGAAAGGGGTCAAATTTGAGTGGTCAGATAGATGCCAGGCTTGTTTTGATCTGTTAAAGCAGTTGCTTATTGAGGCTCCTATTCTTACTCAACCCATCTCGGTTAAAGCCACATGAGAGGAACTATCCGACGCATGATCTAGAGTTGGTAGCTGTGATCTTTGCTTTGAAGATTTGGCATCATTATCTGTATGGGGAAAAGTGTAGGATCTTTTCGGACCATAAGAGCTTGAAGTACTTCCTCACATAGAAAGAGTTAAACATGAGATAGCGCCGTTGGCTTGAGTTGTTTAAGGATTACGACTGCATTGTGGATTACCATCCTGGTAAGGCCAATGTAGTCGTAGATGCTTTGAGTCGGAAGTCAGTTTCAGCCTTGTTCTTGAGACGGTTCAGATGGAGGTTTGATTCAGATGGGGCTTTCATTGCTCAGTTGCGTGTGAGGCCTACCTTGAGACAGAGGATTGTAGATGCTCAGAGGGATGATCAGAGGCTTCAGCGGTTTGTGCAAGAGGTCAGATCGGGTAAGCAGTCAGAGTTCTCAGTTCAGGATGAGGTGCTTATGTTCAGAGATTGCTTGTGTGTGCCAGAGTCTGAGGATTTGAGGAGATAGCTTATGAGTGAGGCGCATAGTACAGTTTTTACTATGCATCCTGGCAGTGAGAAGATGTATCGGGACATGAAACAGTTTTATTGGTGGTCCGGTATGAAGAGAGACATAGTAGATTTTGTTTCCAAGTGCTTGACTTGTCAGCAGGTAAAGGCCGAGCATTAGGTTCCTTCGGGATTGCTTACGCCTTTATCCGTTCCTAAGTGGAAGTGGGATGATATTGCCATGGACTTTGTATCTGGTTTGCCTTTGACTCAGAAGAAGCATGATTCAGTTTGGGTAATAGTGGATCGGCTTACAAAGTCAGCTCACTTTCTGCCAGTTAGAGTGGACTACTCGATGGATAGATTGGCCAGTATCTATGTGGATGAGATAGTTCGGTTGCATGGAGTGCCTTTGTCCATAGTTTCAGATCGGGATCCGAGGTTCACTTCCAAGTTTTGGAAAGAGTTGCAGAGAGCTTTGGGCACTAAGTTGAACTTCAGCACAGCGTTTCATGCTCAGACCGATGGTCAGTCAGAGCAGGTCATTCAGATTCTGGAGGATATGATGAGGGCTTGTACTTTGGATTTTTCGGGTAGTTGGGACAGATATGTATCGCTGATGGAGTTTGCCTACAACAATAGTTTTCAGTCGAGCATTGGTATGGTACCATATGAGGCTTTGTATGGTCGTCAGTGTAGGACTCCGGTTTGTTGGACCGAGCTATCCGAGAGATCAGTGATTGGGCCAGAGTTGGTTAGAGATACTGAAGAAAAGATCAGAGTTGTGCAGCGGAATTTGAAGGCAGCGAAGGATCGACAAAAGTCTTATGCCAACTTGAAGAGGAAAGACGTGCAATTTGAGATCGGGGACAAGGTTTTCCTTAAAGTTTCTCCTTGGAGGAAAGTGCTTCGGTTTGGAAAGAAAGGTAAGCTTAGTCCTCGTTTCATAGGTCCTGATGAGATTTTGGGTAAGGTTGGACCAGTAGCCTATAGATTGGCTTTACCGATGGAGTTAGCAAAGTTGCACTATGTGTTCCATGTTTCGATGCTTCGTCGGTACAGATCAGATCCTTCGCATGTTCTTTTAGTTCAGGATATTCAGGTTCAGCCAGATTTTTCCTTTGATGAGGAACCGCGAGCCATTCTAGCTCGAGAGGTCAGGCAACTGAGGAGTAAGCAGATCCCATTGGTTAAAATGTTATGGAACCATCATGGAGTTGAAGAAGCGACATGGGAACCGGAGGAGTCGATGAGAGCTCAGTATCCGCAGTTGTTCAGTTCAGGTGAGAATTTCGAGGACGAAATTCTTATTAGTAGGGGAGAGTTGTCACACCCCGTTTGCCCCCTAGTAGAATGAGCCTGTCTGTATGTGTAAGCATTCGCATGTGTTCGGCATATCATAAGGGTATTTTAGTAAAATGCATGTTTTTGGGGTTTATTGCATGTGGTTATATGTATGACATTAGTGTGTGAATTAATTGGGAAATGGTTGTGTGCATTTGAGCATATCATATTAGAGTGTTATAAGTTGGGAATGCATAGTGTGTGAGTGCATACCATTGTAGGGTGTGCATTAGTTGGGAGTGCATTGGGTGTGTGTAGTGCATGGTTGTTGGGTGTGAGTGATTGGTTTCCACCAACAGGAGAGTGACAAATGTAGGGATAGGAAAAAGAGGAGTTAATAGAGAAAGGAAAATGGGAAAGGCAGAAATCCACTTCTTCTTCCCGATTCTTCTTTCTCTTTGGCTCATCTTCTTCCTTGCTCTTATTTTGAAACCCTAACTTGGATCAAGCTACTGTTAGTGGAAATCAATCATCTCTTTGGCATTCTTTTGGTAAGTCATTGCATTCCTCATCTCTGTTTTCTAATCGTTTTCATCTTCTTCTTCTTCTTTGGGTTTAGATTTAACTTAGGGTTTTATTTTGGTTGTTCTTCGATGTGTTGTTGCTTAGCTGTGGCCCCTCGCGATCCTAAGGGCAAGGATATTGCTGGGACTAGCGGAGCTAAGTGATTGAAGCTTTGAATTTCAGGTCTGGGACTTTTGCTTGAGTTAATTGTTTGAATATGAATTTACTGTAATTTTTAGGGTTTATGTTCCTGAGAAACTTGAATGCATTTATGCTTGATTTGGTTGTTTTAATTTCTGAATTGAGTTGTATTTATGTTGATTATATTGTATGAGATGTCTTCTGGAAGGTAAGAACAGATTTGTATGGTTTTGAATCAAATTTGGGATTGATTTCTGAGTTCTGGGAATTCTGGAAATAGGAAAATCGCGTTACTGTTGAATTTCCTCGTTTCCAGAATGGTTGTCGCGTGACTAGCCAAGAAGAGAGGCCAGTCACGAGACGTGACTCCCAGTCACAACTCGTGACCAGCCAGAGAGGCCAATCACGAGTGGTGACTGCAAGTCTCAACTCGTAACCAGCCAAGAGGAAGCCAGTCACGAGGCGTGACTCCCAGTCACGACTCATGACCGGCCAGAGTAGGCAGTCACGGGTAGTGACTCTCAGTCACGACCCTTGACCAGCCAAAAGAAAAAGCCAGTCACGAGACGTGACTCCCCGTCATGACTCGTGACCAGCAAGAGGGCAAGTAGCGACCCGTGACCAGAAGAAGCCAGTCACGAGGCGTGACTCTCAGTCACGACTCGTGACCAGCTTGTGAAGGAGGCCAGTCACGAGTTGTGATGCCAGTCACGACTTGTGACCGGCCAACCTTGTTGGTCACCCCCGTTTGGCCTATTTTCTGAAATTTCCCGGTTTTAACTCAAAAATGAATTCCTGTACTTCTTTTGAATGGACTTATACTGCTGTATGATGCATGTCATACTTTTATATGCTTTGATATAAGTGATACCGTGATTCTTCAGATGAGTTATATGCTGTATTCTGAATTATGATTTGAATGACGTTTAACCTGCTAGAGTCAAGTAAGTGGATAGTTAGGCATGCCTAATATAGTCTTTCAACTGCAGCCCTCAGTTCAGTTTGGACCCCGATCAGGTCCCCCGTTTGGTTCCTCGCGAACCCTTCAGTATTAGGATCTTGTTTAAGGTCCCCTCAATAAAAATATTGTGTTTTGATAAAAATTGAAATGACTTTTGATTTGTACCTGTGAGGTACCCTCAGTATTCGATTCGTACCCGTAAGGTACCTTCAGTACACTCGTTAACCACTACCTCGAGTCAGCAGGTGTTCGATTGAATTGCTCTGTTCTGAATTGGCTATATAAATGTGATATCTGAATGAGTATAATGATGAGATATATGTTTGATTATTTTGGAATGGATATGAATCTGAAATGCGGAATGTATGGCTTTAAATTGTGAGCATGTTTACATGGATTATATTAAAGCTATTGCATTTTGCCATTGTGAATGTGTTATGCCTTGACGACCATTGTGAATGGCCGTCCATATTTGATGTGTGTTTCCCCACTAAGCGTTTATCGCTTAGCACGGTGTTTTTACCCGTGCAGGTGCGGAAGGAGTTTTGCTTCGAGAGAGTCACCGCCATCAAGCCAACACAGAAGGTCTTAGTGTAGGGCTCAATTTTTGTAATCTGTAATGATTCTTTTTGTATAGAACTCTCCTGTATCAGTTTTGTTATAACTTCCGCTTTTGTACTTATATTTTGGTTATGTAATATCTTTTGTACCAGCTGGTATGATCAGAACATTATTGTAATGGTTTTGTTATATTAATGTATGATCAGCTATGGCTTTCTTTTCCTTTAAAGTTTTTAATTATCCCGTATTTTTGTATGCATGGTGTGAATGAATGTATGTTTTGCTTTGTATCTATTTGGTGGCACCTTTGCTCATACGGCATCTCACTCCTTATCGGATGGGATCGCCTACGTATGGGTAGGGAGTGTTACAACCTACACGAACAGTGGACCCTAATGTGTTAAACAGAGAAGATGCGGGATCGTCCTTCAAATGCACTTTACTTCTGAATCTACATGGATTAACACCCGTGTAAAGCGATAATGCTTACTGGGTGTAGACACCGGTTCCCAAGGCAGCCCAGATCAAGGTTACCCAATGATGAAATTAAATGCCTTTTCATAGGAAAAAAGGTTGGAAGTGATGATTTCCTTGACAAATTTGCTTTTTAGAAATAAAATATAAAAAAATAATAAAAAAAGAGTTTTGAAATTATAGTGTTTTAGTCAAAATTGCTCTTTACAAAAAAATAAAAAAAAAATCGAGCGTTTGCGGCAGCCCGCGCGCGAGGGTTGGCTTCCCTCGCGCGCCAGGCAATTGCAAGTGCACACGAGTGGGCGTTGCTCACGCGCGCATGCGTGAGATGTCCATCGCTCGCTAGGGATGGGTGTCAGTCGCCCCCTGCGCTACTGCAAACATGATTTTTCATCGAAAATTGATTTTTTCCCCAAAATTGATTTTTTATCCTATTTTTTTGGTATTTTCATGGTTTTTTCAATTTTTTAAATTAAGATAGGTGATAAATTATTTTTTTATTATTATTACTTTTTTTAAAAAGTTTATCCTTAAGATAAATATCAAAAATTCATCTTATCTTCTAAATTCTAATTTGAATTCAAAAAAATTTGATTTTATTTCCAAATCTAATTTAAATTCAAAAAAAATAGATTTTATCTTCTAAAATCTAATTTGAATTAAAAAAATTTGATTTTATCTTCAAATCTAATTTCAATTCAAAAATATTTGATTTTATCTTCTAAAATCTAATTTGAATTTAAAAAGATTTGAATTTTTAATTTGAATTTAAAAAAAATGAATTTTTTATCTTATCTTTAGTTAGCTTATAAATACCAGGCTGAGGATCGAGAAAATGATTGGGATTTCTGATTTTTCATTTCTTCTTCTTCACAAAATTTTATTCCTTTTCAAGAGAATTCTCTATATTTTTTTTGTTTTCTTTTTTAAAAAAATTTCTTAAATTAATTCTTAATCAAAAAAGTCATTCTTGAGACGAGGAAAATAATTCTTTGTTCTTGAAAATTTTTATTTTCTTCCATTATTTTTTTAAGTAAATAAAAATTGGAATAAAACTCCAATTTTTATTATTTTTAATTCTAAATTTGTGGATCAAAACAAGAAAATCAACCATCCTTTTTCCTCCATCGAATCCGAATTCCGAGGGTAAATATTATGGGTTTTGATCCCCTTTTTAATATTTTATTTTATTTATTTTAATTTATTTTTTATTATTTATGTGTTTAATTGATTTTCCTGACTTAATTACTAATATTAATTTTATTTGTGTTTATTTTTTGTTTTAATAATTGTTTTTCCTTGTTTAGGCATTCTCGCGAGTAAATGGGGAGATCCAGAAGACTCATTTTGGTTTGACTTATTATTTTTATTATTTGTATTATTTTCTTTATTTGGATTTTTATATATTTGGTCATGTAATTTGTAATAAAATTATTTATTTCGTGCACGTTAAAAAGAAAATCATAAAAATATTTACATTAATTAATTTGAAATTTTTCCTTAATAAAATAGGATCAATGTCTTAGTTGCTTTATCCAAATAAAATTGTCACCTTTAATATTGATCTTTTAAGCACGCATGCGAGGACCAATGTCCTCACCCAAATTGAATATCCTGTTTTGTGTATGTTTTTTTTTATTTCCTGTTCATTTATATTAGGGGTTGTATTCCACCCCTACTTTTATTGTAAATTATGGTAATTTTATCTACTTTATTTTTAATTTATTTTCTTTATCACTTTTATTACGTGGTTGATCTGTGCTTTAATAACTTTAACCGAGGTATGAATAAGAGTGGAGTCCCGAACTCTCTCTGGTCATGATGAAAAATTCCAAAATATATCCTATTGCTCAAAATAGACCTTTATGCATTATCTTAGGCTTCACAAGATTAGATGAACCTTTCTAATGTTCTATTGGAAAGGGAATTCCAAAATGCCTTCTTGTTGCCTAAAATAGACATATACGCACTGCCTTAGGCTCAGTGAGGCTGAACGAATATTTTCAATATTTTATTGGCTGGCGACTCCAAAACACCTCTTGTTGCCAAAAATAGATGCCCTGTAATATTTACGAGTCTTATGAACCTCTCTCGAACACCCTAAAAGTGGGTTCTCGGGGCCATCGGGTTTTCGCGCACATCACAGTGGTGACTCCACTGGGGAAGATATGAGACTTTGCTTCGAAAATACCATGGTTAAAACATATAATTGAGTTTTAATTTAAAATCTCATCCCTCTTTGAAATTGCACAGCATATCATTAGAGCCTTAGATCTATGCTAGTTTGTTCCCTCTCTTAACCCCAGTGCATTCTCGAAGCACGACCCTACGTTCACTCAATGTAGGGAAGTGTTAAGGATAATCACTAGTTTAAGTCTAGTACTATTCGGTATATCAAATGATGACCTAACCGGTTGCTATGCTCATAACAAGATGGACCCGTTGGTAGGGATCATGCTTGGGTAACTTAAATATCATCACCCTAGCCAAAGCTCATGTAATGAAAGTAGATACTTCCCCTAGGTGGTAGAAACCGTAATACCGTGCTTGCTATATGGATCACTTTGTATCGGTCGAAACCAGTTAAGTTAGTTGGTTACCTAATTAAAGGCTTTCATGCCCTAATAGGCCCATGCTAGTTTATTCTAATTGCCTAAATACACAATAATCAAAAACCCATACGTGTGAGCATTAGATAAAGAGGTGTTATGCTGTCGATTTTTCACCGTGCATCATACAAGTCCATTGGATTCCCCATTAACCCATGGATTAAGTCCACCTAGGAAAGAGACTGTGACCTCATGTGTGGGAGTAACAATGTTGGAAGGATCTATCTGCTTGCTTGTGGTTGTGGATGCTATATAGAACGACCATGCATCATATGTCATTCATGCATTATCCTGACCAGGTATATTTTGCAGCCATCATAGATCCACCTAGGTGGTCCAGAGGTCCCCGTGGGCGATTGGCTAAAAATTTGGTCTTTGAACTGCTAGAAAGGATGGAATACTTAGAGACACTCTCAGAAAGAAGTGAAGCTACCTCCTTCCAATTCACCATAGACAGCAATATGGCAAACCCACCGAGAGAAGCAGATGCTACTCGTGCCATGATTGCTGAGGAAGTTGGTCGGAGGTTAGAGGAATTTGAGAATAGGATGATGGCCATGATGGGGAATTTAACAGTAGCTATGGCGCCCCCTGCTGGGCAAAACCCAATCGCTCCCCCTATAAGTCAAAATTAGCGGGAGGGGGCTAAAGAGGATCCGCATGAGGAGGTACATCCACCACTAGTGGACATCAAAGCTACTATATCCTCGGGTCAAAGAAGAGAAGGGCCCCACAGGCTGGAGGATTATGTAGAAGATGAGTATGAAGAACCCGCAGGGGTGAGAGGGAGGGCACCTCAGACAGAAGAGGTTATATGGAAGAAGATGGAGGAGAAGTTCGAGGCGATGTCCCGAATTCTAATGATGGGAAAGGGGATGAACCCTAAAGATAAGGAGTTGGAGGGAGAGGATCTAATCCATCAGAATTTTAAGATGCCGGATGTCCCAAAGTTTGATGGTACATCGGACCCCACCGCACACATTAAGCAGTACTCGCTGGTAATGAAGTGTACAATGCTAACAAAAAGGCAGAAGATTGAATATTTCTACTTGAATTTGACAGGTCCTGCGATGGATTGGTATCATAGGCTTGACAGAAAAACAAAGGAAGACTGGGATCTGCTAATGGAGGAGTTCCTCAGGCAGTACGACTGCAACACAAGGATGGAAGTAATTCTTAAGGATCTAAAGCTGCTGCAGCAGAAACTAGGAGAATCATTCCATGAATACTTGACTCGATGGAGGAATTGGGTGATGGAGATGAAGAGGAAGCCGGACACTCTGGACCAAATCAGGCTTTTTATCAAGAACGCTAGCCCATATCTGAAGGATGGGTTAAAAATGAAGGGGCTGAAGGACTGGGAGTCTGTAGACATCGGGTCCCGAGCTCAGTATAAAAATGTCAATGATAATTTTGGATCCTTGATAATTCCCTCCGAAAAAAAATAATATATGTGATAATATATAAATATGTGTGTAAAATTTAATTAGTTAATGTTGTTTGTTAATTAATTAGTTAATTGGTTAGTTAATTAGTTAATATTATTATATTAATTAAGATGCATGTAAAATTAAAGATTAATTAGTTAATTAATTAGTTAAAGTGTAGAATGTTTAATTAATTAGATAAATTATATATTAAGTTGATTAATTATATTAATATGTAATGTTTAATTATTGTAATATTTAATTAATTGAATATATTAATATGTAATGTTCAATTATATTATGTGTTGGTTTAATTAAATTAGTATGTGTGTATTAATTTGAATTAATGTGAGATTAATTAACAAAAGAAGAAAAGGAGGGAAATTGGGGAAATGACCATTGCACCCTTAGCCCTAATTTAAGGGTGTATAAAAAGAAAAGAATGGAAAAATTAGGGGAGGTCGGCAGATCAAAGAGAGAAAAAGCCAAGCAAAAGAAAGAAAAAGAAAAAGAAAGAAAAAGGAAAGAAAAAGAAAGGAAAGAAGAGAGGAAGAGCAGACCCAGGCCAACCAAACGCCGGACCGGAGAGAAGAAAAAGGAGAAAGGAGAGAGGGAGAAGGCGTCGCCTCCGCCGGCCACCTCCGACGCCGGATTCAGGCACGCGCCCCACCGGAAGAACCACCACGTCCGGGCGCACCCAGTCGTCGCCGCTGCTTCTCCATCGGACTCCGGCAACCGGCGCGTGAGGGAGAAGGACCCGGACCGCTTTATCGCGTTTTCCGGCGACGGTGGACCTCCGATCGGCGCGTGGACACCGGATTTGGACTCCCGACGAGGCGATCTACCGTCCGGTGTTGGCGGTGCCGTCAACCGTCGCTCCGGCCAATCTCCGGCGACCTAAATCCGGTAAGCCTATTTTATATTAATTTATTTTAATATATTATTAATTAATATTAATTAATTTTATTATTTATTTATTTATTATTATTATTATTAATATTTATTTAATTTCTGAATTATTAATATTATTATTATTATTATATTTATTTACTTAATTTCTGTTTATTAATATTATTATTATTATTATTATTATTATTATATATTTATTTGATTTTTGTTATTATTGTTATTATTATTATTATTATTATTATTTAATTTCTGTTTTTATTATATTTATTCATTATTCTGATTTATTATTATTATTATTATTATTATTATTATTATTATTATTTATTATTGTTATTATTTATATTTATTTAATATTATTATGTTAATATTATTATTTTTATTATCATTGATATTATTATTATTATTGTCTAATTTGTGTTAATTTTATGTTGATGTTATTATTTAATTGATTTGTGATTATTTAATTTTATGTATTATTATTATTATCATTATTATTATTGTTAGAATTTAGTTATTTATTTATGTATTCATTTATTTATTTATTTAGAAATATGTAAATATTATTGTATGTATTTGTGGTCTGTAATAATAAAAATGATTTTCGACCGCTACTAAAAAGAACCACCACACAAATGTTTCCCGCTAAAAAGAATGTTTGCTAAATAAAATTGGACCAATGTCCTATTTTACCCAATAAAATCATCACATAAAAATCGTTTTCCATAATAAACACACGCGGGGACCAAAGTCCTCAAAATAAATGAATAACCCGTTTTTATGCATGTATAGCACATTTATAAATGGGAGTTGTATTCCGCTCCTAATATTATTGTAATTTATTTGATTTAATCCTTTATTATTTTATTTATTTGTTTATCTATTGTTTTAAATACGTGAATAAATTGTGCTTTAACCAAACTTGCATTGTGTGGAGAGAGAGCGAACTAATAAATTCAAAACTCAATTGTAAACTTAAGCAAGGTACGAATAAATGAGAAGTCCCGAACCCTGCTCTGGTCTTTGGGCTCAAGAGGCTAGAGGTTATCCTCCAAGACACCTCTTGTGTCATGAGACTTAGACGTTAATCCTAGGCCTCATGGCTCAATATGGATAAAATGCGCAAGTCTTAGGCTCTCCGAGGCGAGAGAAACTTTCCCAATGTTCTATTGGGTGGCGACTCCATGAAACCTCTTTGTTGCCCAACATAGACGCACTTGCGATTTATCGCAAGTTGTTGACGGACCCGCAATTGCCCCGATCGCCCTCGAGCGGGCGGTCAGAACGGGCGGCCGCGGGGATCCGGCGCGCGTCACAGTGGCGACTCCACTGGGGACGTATTTGAGACTTCGATTCGAAAGTACCTTGATTAAAATTTACAATTGAGTTTTAGTTTATAAAATTCGCTCTCTCTCAAAATTGCATTGCATATCATTAGAGCTTTAGAATACGCTAGTTTGGTCCCTCAATTAGCCCCGGTGCGTTCCCGAAGCACGACCCCATTTTCACTCAATTTGGGGAAGTGTTAAGGATAATCACCAGCCCAAGCCTCGTACCATCGTGGTATATAAAATGGTGACCCGATCGGTCGTTACGCTCGTGATGAGCTAGACCCGTCGGCAGGGATCATGCTTGGGTAGCCTCAAAGTAACACCACCTTTTGACCAAAGCTCATGTAATGGCAATAGAAATCTCCACTAGGTGACATGTACCATAATATCGTGCTCGCTATTTGGGCCGTCATATACTGAACGAAATCAATTGAATCATATGATTTTCATCAAAGGCTTTCATGCCCCGATGGGCTTATCTTGATTTAATGGAATTGTTTAAATATATAATGGCCAAACATCCATGCGCATGTGCTTTAAAATAAGAGTTGTTACGCTGCCGGTTTTTCACCATGCACTATACGCGTTCATTGGGTTCCCTGTTAACCCTTGGATAAAGCCCACCTAGGAAAGAGATCGCACGACCTCGTGTGTGGGAGAAATAAGGTCGGAAGGTTCTACTTGCTTGCATGTGGCTGTGAATGCTGCATAACATGCACATACATCACATGTCATTCATGTCAAAAAAAATCAATCAAAAAAAAAAAATAAATATATAAAATATAAAAAATAAAAAATACATTTCATATTGTGTGTATATATCCTTTTGCCTGCATATTATTTTTCACATACATATATAATCACATGTATATCTATTTTCATGCATTGCATCGCATAATTACAATTTATTGATTTTTTCACTTCATCTGCATAATTCACGACCATGCATTGTATATTATCATGCACGCATCATTCTAACAATTTAAATTTTCAGCCATCATAAATTCATTCAAGTGGATTAGAGGTCCTGACGGTCGATTAGTAAGGACAGACTCGCCCTTTGGATTGCTCGAATTAGTGCTTGATTGGGATCTTGAGACACTCTCAGAATCTAATACCTCATCCTCATGATTCACGAGCACCTACTATCTCACAACCACTTGCTGATCCACGATAACCAATAGCCCATGCTGGGGGCAAGTTGAACCGCCTGCTGGTGGAGAGACTCTTTTTATTGGCAATGCTCGTCAGCCTATTAATGAGCATGAAGCTGCGACACTTATTGAGCCAAGAAGGGCAAGAGTTTATAATCCCGAGGAGGATTTTGTGGAAGAAGATGAGATTGAGGACATAGCAGCCCACCAACGCGGGCCATTTAGCAGATCAATGCTAAATTCTGAGGGATCAAATTCAAGATCTCATCGACAACAAAGAAATCGTTGACCTAGAGAAGATGGGGAAATAAAAGCTAATGACAGATGAACAATGTTTTTGCGTACTCATATATTATTTCTAATGATTTCATTTCTTATGATCATGATACATTCATTCATTTTGACATTAATTCAATCAATACTACTGCATTTAATCTTGGAACTTTGGAAAATCCAAAGAAAATCTTGATGGCATCTGATATAACTCCTGAAGAGAGAGAGTCAGAGAGAAAATAAAAATAAGAAGAAAAACTAGTTGCAATTAGGAGATTGGACGAAAACTCACTAAGAGCACTAGAACCTTTCTGATTACCCGTCGAAGCGATCTCTGGATAAGACAGAATCTGGAAAATGATTTAGGCATCATTCTTTGTATAGCTCTCTAAATGACTATTTCCTACCCTTATTCTACAATCGCTTGCTAGCCCATTGAGCCTTTTTGCAGGTATGCTGAATGCGTACCAATTTTGTTATTACACACATTAAAACTACCCCCTCGCCTAAAATGATTTTGGCTTCCCCTTAGAAGAGTGGCCGCTCTAAAACTGATGGATGTACATTTGAACAATTCTTTGGACTATTAAAAAAATTGCCTTGATGAGAGCAAGTTCAGACTTTGAAAAGAGGGTTTAGTCATGCATGAAAGGCATGAGCTCAAAAAAAAAAAAAAAAGCGAAAGCAAAAAGAAGAAAATGAAAAGCGAAAAGCGAAAAATCCAAAAAGAAAAAAATGAATGAAAAATGAAAGAAAAAGAAGCAAAGCAAAGAAAAAAGAAGAATAAAAAAGAGCTCAAAATGGTGACCAATTGACTAGTTTCAATGATTGACCTTCTGATCTCAAGAAGTTAGAATGTTATCAAGTCCAAATTCAAGAATACTTTTGAGCCGAGAACGGTTCATCCATCAGTCGAGAAAATATCGCGGCCATTTTTCTCTAGCGACCTGATCTTTCTTTGACAACCATCTACCTAAGCCTGACATTACAACCAAAGTAAGACCTCTTGATTCTAGGTCCAGTCTTATCCAATTAGCGGAGATGACCTTTTAATAAGGTTTGGTACGTAAGAAGAGGCCTATGGTGTTTCTTGAGCTTCAAGCGAGAAGCCATGAGTGCATTCATGCATTCAAGTTAAGTCTCGTCTCCGACGTTGCTTCTAGAATTTGCATTCAAAAGATTAAATGAGAGCAGAGAGAAAATATTCAATCATGAGAATCAAAAAGAGAGCAGATTGATAACAGGAGTTTGATGCTTTCAAGATCCATCCCGAGATTGGATGAGGTTTTGTATCTTGAGATTAATGCCAAATAATGATAATATATTATGAAATCAAATTGAAATATGTGCATTTATGCAATGGTATTGATGTAACCAGAATAGTTCATCTGATGTAAAAGAAAAAAAAAAGAAAAAAAAAAGAGAAAAAAAGAAGAAAAAGAAAAAAGAAAAAAGAAAAAAGGCCGTTAGAGATGAAAACCGTAACTGGCGCTCTAAGCAAAAGTTAGGCCAAAGGACAGGGTGAAAACCTGGAGACAGGCAGTCTGTCCTTTAAAAAAAAAAAAAAAAAAGAAATAGCCGCTGGATTGGGTTGGGTCCATTCCAGGCAAAAATAAGGCACATGGTCATGTGAAAATCCGAAAGGACGCATATCCCGTCAAGAAAAGCTAGTGCGAAAATCCACGAGGGACGCACTACCTTAAAATAATGACTACAGGTTTCAGATAAGAACCTCGCGATCCCCAAAGAGCATGAAATTCAAAGGCAATTCCAGAAGGCACTGATCTTACTGCAGATTGCAATCAAATCGGCTGTCGCCTCCAAATCCACTTAGATGAATTTTTATACTGCATTGCTGCACATGCATGCATCTCACGTGCATACTCACAATTTTTTATATATCTGCCTTTCTAAGTCTTGCAGAAAAAGGGACTCGATGCGGACACCGGCAGAAACCGAGTGACGACATCATTCCAAACATCAATCCAAATATCAATTGACACAATCAACCCAAGACCTCTCAGGGGGCAGATCTCAACCCAAGACCTCTCAGGGGGCAACCGCTTCTCAAAGGGCTCATAGACAGCACCACTTCATCATCTAATCGAAGGGTTAGCACGATGGCGGCACTACCACTCTGAGGAGGGTTAGCACGACCACGGCACTACCACTTCATCGAAACGGAGGGTTAGCACGATGGCGGCACTACCACTCTGAGGAGGGTTAGCACGACCACGGCACTACCACTTCACCAAATGGAGGGTTAGCACGACCACGGCACTACCACTTCACCAAATGGAGGGTTAGCACGATGGCGGCACTACCACTCTGAGGAGGGTTAGCACGACCACGGCACTACCACTTCACCAAACGGAGGGTTAGCACGATGGCGGCACTACCACTCTGAGGAGGGTTAGCACGACCACGGCACTACCACTTCAATCAATCCAAGACCTCTCAGGGGGCACATAATCGAATCCAAGACCTCTCAGGGGGCACACAATCAACCCAAGTCCTCTGAGGAGGCCAAAAATCTCAAAGTCCTCTGAGGAGGCAAAATCTCTAAGTCCTCTGAGGAGGCAAAATTCCAAAGTCCTCTGAGGAGGCAAATTCTCCAAGTCCTCTGAGGAGGCAAAAAATCTCAAAGTCCTCTGAGGAGGCAAAATCTCCAAGCCCTCTGAGGAGGCAAAATCTCAAAGTCCTCTGAGGAGGCAAATTCTCGAAGTCCTCTGAGGAGGCAAAATCTCAAAGTCCTCTGAGGAGGCAAATTTCCAAAGTCCTCTGAGGAGGCAAATTCTCAAAGTCCTCTGAGGAGGCAAATTCTCGAAGTCCTCTGAGGAGGCAAATTCTCGAAGTCCTCTGAGGAGGCAAATTTCTAAAGTCCTCTGAGGAGGCAAATTCTCTAAGTCCTCCGAGGAGGCAAAATCTCGAAGTCCTCTGAGGAGGCAAATTCTCAAAGTCCTCTGAGGAGGCAAAATCCCGAAGCCCTCTGAGGAGGCATCTCTTTATCCAACTCCCGGCAAGAAGGCAAGGTCTCCGCCGCCACAGGTATGTAATCCCTTCTCTCTTCTCTTTGAATTTTGGCTCACCTAAGTGTCTATGCACTAGCTTCTCCAAAATTGGGGGCAACTGTAGACACCGGGTCCCGAGCTCAGTATAAAAATGTCAATGATAATTTTGGATCCTTGATAATTCCCTCCGAAAAAAAATAATATATGTGATAATATATAAATATGTGTGTAAAATTTAATTAGTTAATGTTGTTTGTTAATTAATTAGTTAATTGGTTAGTTAATTAGTTAATATTATTATATTAATTAAGATGCATGTAAAATTAAAGATTAATTAGTTAATTAATTAGTTAAAGTGTAGAATGTTTAATTAATTAGATAAATTATATATTAAGTTGATTAATTATATTAATATGTAATGTTTAATTATTGTAATATTTAATTAATTGAATATATTAATATGTAATGTTCAATTATATTATGTGTTGGTTTAATTAAATTAGTATGTGTGTATTAATTTGAATTAATGTGAGATTAATTAACAAAAGAAGAAAAGGAGGGAAATTGGGGAAATGACCATTGCACCCTTAGCCCTAATTTAAGGGTGTATAAAAAGAAAAGAATGGAAAAATTAGGGGAGGTCGGCAGATCAAAGAGAGAAAAAGCCAAGCAAAAGAAAGAAAAAGAAAAAGAAAGAAAAAGGAAAGAAAAAGAAAGGAAAGAAGAGAGGAAGAGCAGACCCAGGCCAACCAAACGCCGGACCGGAGAGAAGAAAAAGGAGAAAGGAGAGAGGGAGAAGGCGTCGCCTCCGCCGGCCACCTCCGACGCCGGATTCAGGCACGCGCCCCACCGGAAGAACCACCACGTCCGGGCGCACCCAGTCGTCGCCGCTGCTTCTCCATCGGACTCCGGCAACCGGCGCGTGAGGGAGAAGGACCCGGACCGCTTTATCGCGTTTTCCGACGACGGTGGACCTCCGATCGGCGCGTGGACACCGAATTTGGACTCCCGACGAGGCGATCTACCGTCCGGTGTTGGCGGTGCCGTCAACCGTCGCTCCGGCCAATCTCCGGCGACCTAAATCCGGTAAGCCTATTTTATATTAATTTATTTTAATATATTATTAATTAATATTAATTAATTTTATTATTTATTTATTTATTATTATTATTATTAATATTTATTTAATTTCTGAATTATTAATATTATTATTATTATTATATTTATTTACTTAATTTCTGTTTATTAATATTATTATTATTATTATTATTATATATTTATTTGATTTTTGTTATTATTGTTATTATTATTATTATTATTATTATTTAATTTCTGTTTTTATTATATTTATTCATTATTCTGATTTATTATTATTATTATTATTATTATTATTATTATTTATTATTGTTATTATTTATATTTATTTAATATTATTATGTTAATATTATTATTATTATTATCATTGATATTATTATTATTATTGTCTAATTTGTGTTAATTTTATGTTGATGTTATTATTTAATTGATTTGTGATTATTTAATTTTATGTATTATTATTATTATCATTATTATTATTGTTAGAATTTAGTTATTTATTTATGTATTCATTTATTTATTTATTTAGAAATATGTAAATATTATTGTATGTATTTGTGGTCTGTAATAATAAAAATGATTTTCGACCGCTACTAAAAAGAACCACCACACAAATGTTTCCCGCTAAAAAGAATGTTTGCTAAATAAAATTGGACCAATGTCCTATTTTACCCAATAAAATCATCACATAAAAATCGTTTTCCATAATAAACACACGCGGGGACCAAAGTCCTCAAAATAAATGAATAACCCGTTTTTATGCATGTATAGCACATTTATAAATGGGAGTTGTATTCCGCTCCTAATATTATTGTAATTTATTTGATTTAATCCTTTATTATTTTATTTATTTGTTTATCTATTGTTTTAAATACGTGAATAAATTGTGCTTTAACCAAACTTGCATTGTGTGGAGAGAGAGCGAACTAATAAATTCAAAACTCAATTGTAAACTTAAGCAAGGTACGAATAAATGAGAAGTCCCGAACCCTGCTCTGGTCTTTGGGCTCAAGAGGCTAGAGGTTATCCCCCAAGACACCTCTTGTGTCATGAGACTTAGACGTTAATCCTAGGCCTCATGGCTCAATATGGATAAAATGCGCAAGTCTTAGGCTCTCCGATGCGAGAGAAACTTTCCCAATGTTCTATTGGGTGGCGACTCCATGAAACCTCTTTGTTGCCCAACATAGACGCACTTGCGATTTATCGCAAGCTGTTGACGGACCCGCAATTGCCTCGATCGCCCTCGAGCGGGCGGTCAGAACGGGCGGCCGCGGGGATCCGGCGCGCGTCACAGAGTCCCTAAAAGACATAGCCATAAAAGCTGAAGCAAAATACCTAGCAAGGAAGGCCAGCAATGAAAATTATACCCAGAGAAATTACGGCAATCAGGGGGCAGGAAGGTCAGCTGGGCCCGACAATGGAAATTAAACTGGGAACACAGTAGATGTAGCAGCTACCGTAATAAACCAACGGCATTATTCTAACCTAGGTAGATCATTATCCTAGGTACTTAAAAGGCTAATGAAAGAAGGTAAGTTACAGCCAATGCCTGCTAAACCTGCTAGAAGTTAGGCACATCTCGATCATCGAGTGGATTAGTACTACGCCTACCATCAGCATATAGGGCATGAGACTGATGAATGTCGGACTCTGAGAAACCAAATTCAGGACCTCATTAAGAGCAAACAGATTGCTGATCTAAAGTATCGAAAGAAGAAGGCGTAAAGGGATTTCAGGGCACTAATAAAGAGTCCCATAAGGTGGCTACTGCACAGCAAGAAGTAGGAGAGAAGACTTTCTAGTAGATGTGCTTTTTATTTTATTTTTAAACTTTTTAATCTTCATATATGCAGTACTGTTTACGTTAATTAATGACTTTTTGTTTATGTCTCTCATGATTTCACTATGAATTATCACAACCACAAGTTATTTACATTTGATATTAACTTAATGAATAATGTCTCATTCAATCTTGAGATCCCGTTGGCATCTAATATCACTCCTGAAAAGAGGAAAATTCTGAGAGATGAAAAAAAAGCAAAAAAAGAAAAGAAAAGGCCTTTGCATAGACCTGGAATGACATTTGACAAGGGCATTGTTAGGACAGTGCTGCTTCAATATTCCAACATGACGATAAACAAAATTTCAAAAACCATTCCTTTGCTTCCTCAAAGTTTAGGACGTATACGATGCATTCCAATAAATTCAAACTCCGATCATTAAAGGGCTTAGACAAATGAAACTCTGGGCTTTCACAAGAAATAGCTCATTAGAACTAAGCCTTAGAATTCCTTCCCTCCCAACCATTTGAGAGATTTACTACAAAGCCAATCAAGATTGACCTTTAACTATCTGGGACCAAGATGATTAAGGAATGGACACTTATAGCTAAACTTAAAAGGACAGTTTATTACCTTTACAAAAAAGCCAAAAAAAATGCCAAAAAAAGCAAAAAAAAACACAGTTTTTTCCTAAACCATCTGAGGCTAACGTATAACTCAATCTCAACCATTAAAGGCTACTTCAAAAATTGACCCACCAAAGTCGAGAAAAGCAAGATTCAGGATTTCATATTCAAGTTCCAAATGGAGAACTCTCCATTTCAGCCATTTTGCACAAGAGTCAAGATGAAGCCTTTAGTGCTAAAAAAAGTGGCAGTGCAAGAAAAAGTAGCCTTCTCGTTAACGAGGATGGAAGTAAGTTCAAAGAAACAAATAGACGCCAATAGACTAAGGAAGTTTGCATGGCAAAGGCTAAAAAAAATGAATAAATGCCCTGCGGGTCAAAAACCGAAAAAAAGGCAATCTCAATAAAATTGGGCGCCCGAAAGCAGAAAAGGCATCTTGCGTAAAAATTACGGGCAAAGAGAAAATGTTCAATTATGAAAACCTGAGAGGGCTGATAGATAACAGGAGTTTGATGTTTTCGGGATCCATCTCGAGATTAGATAGGGTTTTTGGTATTTTTTATATTAATGCCAAATGATGATCATGCGTGATGAAATCGGACTAGAACATACTCATTTATGCCATAATATATTAATTTAAATAGAGCACTTTGTCTCACATACTCAAAATTGTTTAAGTTCCAGCATAAAAAGTAGCACGTTATTTCTCTTTTCCTATATGGTTTCCATTGCTATCCTGATGTTTCAGTTGACTTGCCCTATCATCGTCTTTGAGGTAGTCATATAGCACCTTCATGAGGAAAATCGAAATCCATACCACCGCTATTCAAAAAAACAAAAAAAAAAATAAGAGAAAAAAAGAGAGACCGTTAGAGATGAAAACCGTAACTGGCTTTCTAAGCAAAAGTTGGGGCAAAGGGCAGGGTGAAAATCTGAAAACAGGCAGTCTATCCTACAAGAAAAAAAATGAAATAAATAAAAGCCCGCTGGAGTGGATTGGGTCCATTCTAGGCAAAAGTTAGGCACAACATTATGTGAAAATCCCCAAAGGGACGCATTTCCCTCAAAGAAAAACTAGTGTGAAAATCCACAAGGGACGCATTACCTTTAATAAATAACCACTAGTATGTGGAGCGATAAGGTGGCCCAAATAGTCTCCCTTCAAGCAGATAATGCATAATTCAAGACATGAGCCAAAGCTTTGGGGCAAAATGTTGTATAGTTTTTAGCAAAATGCTCTTTGATCAGGAGGCAAAGATACACACGGGTCAATTCTCTTTGAAAAGATTATGGGTTAGAATTCTTCACCCAAGATGACACCTTTCTAGATCTTTGGGGGCATCAAACAATGTGAGCAGCCAAGCCATACCCTCAACGGACCCTTAACCACCCAAGACATGGTCTATTCATTTTTGCATGCATTTCATGTCATATATCTACATATAACTTTTCACACTCACACACAATCTTTTGTACATATTCCTGTGCACACAACTTTGTAGGAAAAGTCCAAATAAAGATGACACGCATAAAAACGGGTCAAGGATAACTTCAGCATAACGTTGGCACTCACCCATGCTAAGGTGAAGTCCTCTTAAAAGGCAAATCTCAGAGTCTTTTGAAGAGGCAAATCTCCAAATCCTCTGAAAAGGCAAATCCCCAAGTCCTCTCAAGAGGCAAATCCCCAAGTCCTCTTAAGAGGCAAATCCCCAAGTCCTCTTAAGAGGCAAATCTCCAAGTCCTCTTAAGAGACAAATCTCCAAGGTCCTCTTAAAAGGTAAATCTTTAAAGTCCTTTTAAAGAGGCATATCTCCTAGACCTCTTAAGAGGTAAATCATCTAAAGACCTTTTAAGGTCACTAATCTGCAAATTAGTGAAAGTCCTTCAGAGGGTATAAATCCGACATCATCTCAACAGGAGGGTAACATGCCAAAAAGGTGACGTCAATTAGCCACCAAGAGCATACCTTAACACGTCAACAAGCTGGCATTAATCAAACCCACCACAACTTCATCAACACGGGAGGAAGGTGCCAACCTCAGGTACGCACTCTTTTCCTTTTCTCTGAATTTTGGCTCACCTAGGCACTCATGCACTAGTTTCCCCAAAATTGAGGGCAACTATAGACACCGGGTCCCGAGACAGCTTAGATCAGGGTTATCCAATGATAAAATTAAATGCCTATTAACAAGCAAAAAGGTTAGAAGTGATAGTTTTATTGTCAAATTTGCTTTTAAGAAATAAAATATAAAAAATAAAAAAAAGGGAGTTTGAAAATTATAGTATTTTAGTCAAAATTGCTCTTTACAAAAAAAAATTTAGGGCTTTTGCAGCACCCCGCGGGCGAGGGTTGGCCTCCCTCATGCACCAACGCGTGCAGGTGCTGGGGTGAACGCCCCCCCTCGCGCTGAGTCACTCACAGTGCGCCAACAGCCGTTGCCCGCTAGGGACGGGCGCCGATCGCCCCCTGCCCTACCGCAAACGTGATTTTTCACTGAAAATAGATTTTTTCCCCAAAATTGATTTTTTATCCCATTTTTTTGGTTTTTCATGGTTTTTTCAATTTTTAAAATTAAGATAAGTGATAAATTATTTTTTTAAAAGTTTATCTTTAAGATAAATATCAAAAATTCATATTATTTTCTAAATTCTAATTTGAATTAAAAATATTTGATTTATTCTCCAAATCTAATTTAAATTCAAAAAGATTAGATTTTATCTTCTTAAATCTAATTTGAATTCAAAAAAATTTGATTTTATCTCCAAATCTATTTTAAATTCAAAAATATTAGATTTTATCTTATAAAATGTAATTTTAATTTAAAAAGATTTAAAATTTTAATTTAAATTTTTAAAAGATTTTAATTTTTTTTATCTTATTTTCAGTTAGATTATAAATAACAAGCTGAGAATCGAGAAAAGGATTGGGATTTTTCATTTTTCATTTCTTCTTCTTCACAAAATTTTATTCTTCTACAAGAGAATTCTCTCTACATTTTTTTAGTTTTCTTCTTCAAAGAAATTTCTTAAATTAATTCTTAATCAAAAAAGTCATTCTTGAGAAAAGTAAAATAATTGTTTCTTCTTGGAAATTTTTATTTTCTTCTATTATTTTTTTAAGCAAATAAAAATTGGAATAAAACTCCAATTTTTTCTATTTTTAATTCTAAATTTGTTGATCAAAACAAGGAAATCAACCATTTTTTTCCTCCATCCAATCCAAATTCTGAGGGTAAATATTATGGGTTCGATCCCCTTTTTGTTATTTCATTTTATTTATTTTAATTTATTTTTTATTATTTTATATGTTTAATTGATTTTCCTGACTTAATTATTAACATTAATTTTAGTTGTGCTCGTTTTTGGTTTTAATAATTGTTTTTTCCTTGTTTGGGCATTCTCGCGAGCAAATAGAGAGATCCAAGAGACTCGTTTTGGTTTGACTTATTATTATTATTATTTGTATTATTTTCTTTATTTGGCTTTTTATTTATTTGGTCATGTAATTTGTAATAAAATTATTTATTTCATGCACGTTAAAAAGAAAATCAAAAAAATATTTACATTAATTAATTTGGAATTTTCCCTTAATAAAATAAGACTAATGTCCTAGTTGTTTTATCTAAATAAAATCGTCACATTTAATATTGATCTTTTAAGCATGCATATGAGGACCAATGTCCTCACCCTAAATTGAATATCCCGTTTTGTGTATATTTTTTTATTTCCTATTCATTTACATTGGTGGTTGTATTCTGCCCCTAGTTTTATTGTAAATTATGTGTAATTTTATCTACTTTATTCTGAATTTATTTTCTTTATCGCTTTTATTACGTGGTTGATCTGTGTTTTAATAACTGCATTAAACTGTATGAGAAAATGGTTGAAATTTTAACTTCAAAACTCACTTAAAACTTTAATCGAGGTATGAATAAGAGTGGAGTCCCGATCTCTCTCTGGTCTTAGGCTTCACGAGGTTAGATGAACCTTTCTAATGTTCTATTGGAAAGGAAATTCCAAAATATCTCCTGCTACTCAAAATAAACCTTTATGTATTGTCTTAGGTTTCACGAGGTTAGATGAACCTTTCTAATATTCTATTGGAAAGGAAATTCCAAAATACCGTCTTGTTGCCCAAAATAGACATATATGCACTGTTTTAGGCTCAGTGAGGCTAGACGAACTTTCCCAATAGTTTATTGGGTGGTGTAAGCACTGTGTCCCGAAACAGTCCAGATTGGAGATTACCCGATGAAGAGATCGATGTCCGTTTCCGAATAAGTGGATGAGGTTCGGAGACTTTGGTCCTCTAGATTCACGAGAAATATGGATTTTTTATTTGCAGTAATGAGAAAAGGGAAATTTAGGGGTTTTGGGCTTGAAAAGAAGTTTCTTCCTCCACCGGCGGCCAGCCCATCGATCACGGTATGCCCATCGTTCGATGGAGAACCCCGACGCCCGTCCGTGGTCCTCCGATATCCGCCGGTAAAATCCAATTTCCTATAGGAAAATGAATTTAACCGACGCCCGTCTGTGGGCTTCAGACGTCCGTCGGTTGAATCCTGTTTCCAACAGGAAAAGGGATTCAACCGACGCCCGTCGATATGCTTTCGATGGCCGTCGGTAATTCAAAACCTATATAAAGCTATTTTTCACCCATTTTTGGGGTTGGCTTGTTGGACGATTTTAGCTACAGTATACCCTAAAAACCCCTTTCTGATTATTTAGTTCCACCTTTTTTATCTCATCAGAAATTCCTTTATTTTCATTTTCATTTTCATTTTGGATTTGGAGAATTTAACTAATTGAAGGGAGCTAAAATCAATTGGTTTCCCGTCAATATTCATAAATTCCAACATCTGAATATTTCACGATTATCAAGAAAGAAAAATCCAGGTTTCTTTTCTTGATTTTTGTTTATTTCTCGTAAAGCGTGCGGGACTCGAACCATCCGAAAATCCATCCTAAAAGGTAAAATCCGAGGGTAAATATTTTTGGACACACGTTCTGTTTGATTTATTTCAATTATTTTCATTTATTTTCGGTTCTGGTTTTGAGAAAAATTGTTTGGTTACGTTTTTGCTGTTGTTTTGAGAAATAGAGGTGACCGATGGGCAATAAGGTCACCGACGCCCGTGTCTCTATCGAGCGACGGTGCGTAACGGCGCGCCTTATTACCCGCCGGTCACCCCAACGGACGCCCGTCGGTAGAGCTTTTATGGCCGTCCCTGTGTTCTGTTTCCATTTTTTTAAGCTATCTTATTTCCCTTTGCAATGTACTCCTTTTCATTATTTTTCCTTTTTTATTATTTAGTTTCAAAATCTTTTCTTTTCTTTAAAAAGTAGAATATTAATAGTCTTTATTTATTTTTGATTTTTAATCTTCTTTCACGTTTATTCTAGCTTGTTTATTAAATACTAATATTGTTGATCATTTCGTGAGATTCTAATTTTTGGTCATTGAGATGATTTGAGCTTGAGAGGAGGTCGCCATGCGCAAATGTGGAAGACTCCAGTTAGTTTAAGTCCTTTCCCCCTTTTTGCCATTTATTTATTTAATTTAATTCCGCGCCTTTTTATTTATTTATTTGCTTATTTAATAATTTATTTATTCGTTTTTATTGATTATTTTGTGCTCACAATGAATTGTTTTGTTCCGCGTTAAATAAGAATGGATAAACATTTTATAGTAAACAAAATTGGGATTTTCTTTTTTAATTCAAGGATCCAACATCCTAATTTCCACCCAATAAAAACATCACAATAAAAACTAGTTTCTTTTATAATAAGTACATGTGAGAACCAAAGTCCTCAAAATAAATGAATTCCCCGTTTTATGTATGTACCGCACTTTTACAAATGGGAGTTATATTCCGCTCCTAGTTTTATTGTATTTGTTTTTTATGGTCTTTTCTTATTACATTTTATTTATTTATTTTATTCATTACGTTCTCATCGTGACTAAGTGCGCTTTTAATTGAATTGCATCGTGTGGAGAGAGAGCGAATTAATAAACTTAAAATCTAACCGTAAAATTAATCAAGGTAGAAATAGATGAGAAGTCCCAAACCCAGCTCTGGTCTTTGGGCTCAACGAGGCGAGAGGTATCCGATCACTCATTGGAACCTCCAAGACACCTCTTGTGTCCCACCAAAAGACTCAATTAATAATCCTAGGCTCCAAGGGAGAGAGGTTCATCCTCCAAGACCCTTTTGGTTTGCCCAAAATGGATATATGGGCTGTCTTAGGCTCTCCGAGGCGAGAGAAACTTTCCCAATATTTTATTGGGTGGCGACTCCATCAAACCTCTTTGTTGCCCAAAATAGACGCACTTGTAAATATCTTACAAGTTGTCAACAGACCCTCAATTGCCCGATCGCCCTCAAGCGGGCGGTCACGGGGCGCTCCGCGGGGTCCGGCGCGCGTTACAGGTGGCAAATCCAAAACACCTCTTATTGCCCAAAATCGATGCTTCTATAATCTTTACGGGTCTTATAAACCTCTCTCGAACACCTTAAAAGCGGTGCAATTTTTAATACTCGAACAGTCGATTCTTTTTCTTTTTTTTTTGATATTCATATTAATTATGAATAATGAATAACTAAGAATGAAAAAAAAGAAAAAGTTAATAGACAAGATTCCATTAGTTTATTAAATTCGCATGTACAATTTCTGTTATATGAGCTCGCTTAGCTCAGAGGTTAGAGCATCACTCTCGGGGTCACCGGGGTTCGACGCGCATCATAGTGGAGAAACAACATACAATATTCATTCATAACAACCATTGAATATCATCATGTAGATGCTTTATAATAATGCCCACATATAGTAAATCAATTATCATACCTATGCATACATATAACATCCTCAATAAACCATATACTTACATTCTGATATTACATGACATTTTCATATTGCATAAAAATTCACATTACTTATTAAAGGTTTATTATTCATTTCTTACCTCGCCTGCATACTCTTAGAAGTGGATAACGAGATATCGCATTAGTACTCATAAGTACCATAAATCACATTAGTATCCGTGATACAACAATTATGCATTAGTACCCGTAGGTACCAAACGAGATTCTATATGCATTGGGGATTCTAAACGAGAATCAAAAATGCTTCGGCTGCAGCACTTGACCCTATAGGCATACCTATCTATCCACGACTCGACTTGCAGGCTAAATTATTAATCCATTTAATGTTCATATTATCGCATTGTGTAACATCCATATAACCACATTAAGCAACAACATATCATTTGATAACTTGCACACACATATGGCTTATCAAACAAGCCCACACTTTATTATATACGTTCATATAGGTTAACACATTTATATTTTCCACATGCATATTCAATCATAAGATCAATACAATAATTCACACATAATAGAACAACTAACAAGTGTTCATAACTCATAGCTCTATCGCGCTCGCGACAGACCTAACATGTCCTGCCATCGCCCGCGCAGCACATATCGCGCACACAACAGAAAATAAAAAGACTTTTATCACGCTCGTGACAAAACACAAACTAGCAAATTCTGCCCAACAAATCCCTCTGTTGCGCTTGTGACAAAGCATGAACTATATGTTCAGACCTCCTACTTCATTTACCTCTTTCAAATAGTTTCCTACTTCCATATATATGGCTTTTAAAACCAACCAAAACACCACTTTTAGCCAACATGGCCTTCTAACCAAATGATCACCTACATGTTAATTTCCTAATGGCATAAACCTCAATACATTTGGACTCAAAATAAAGGAGTTATGGCCAAGGGAACACAACTGTTCCAAAGGCCCACCTATAAAACTTTATCTACACATATAGGAAATTTTGAAGACCTTAAATTCCTCAAAACAAAAGGACTATTTCTACAACAATTATAGACATAAATATCATGATTATAATCCAATTAACCTCACTCATTTTAGAGTTGTAAAAGTCATCTTATAATATAAACAGTCCAAGTAGGTAAAAATTAACCTCAAAATTAGTCTTACACTAGCAAGCTCATCAAGCTTGAAACCAACTAAATTGACATAAGAAATTCTCCAAACTCAATCTAAACTACGTTAACATATGCATAAACTCTTCGGCACATTCCCTTTCATAATAGATATCCATTAATTCAAAAATTACACAGTAAATTCTCAAGTCTTCCAAAAATAGAGTTTCATGCTAATAAGTCAATAAACTTTATAGCAATCGAATTAGCATAACAAATACACATCCCTTATTCAATTCAATAGACAACACAATTACACATTTCAAATTATATTAACTATTAATTTTACACACAATCACACAGTTTCCCAAACCTCTAACTCTTTTGCTCTAAAGAGCTCACTTAGCACTTGGCACACCAAGCTTCTCCTTTCCTTTAGCTTTTCTGGTTTTTTCTACTACAACGCACATCCAATTTCCAGAATTTGACAAGGGATCAATTCCAAACTCAACATAGAGAAGAAGAAGGAAAAGAAGAAGAAGAATCTAACACAATTACTTACCTTGACTTGCCAAAAACACAACACAACTTAGAAATCAGTTAACCAATCAACAAGAATTCGATGGACTTAAGGTTGAAGATGAAGAAGAAGAAGAAAGAAGAACAGAAATGGACCAAGAGAGTGGCCGGACAAAGAAGTGCAAATAATGGGACAAATTCTGCCTTTTCAAGGCTTATATATGCATGTAGGAGTTGAGTTAGCAGAGCTAGCTCTAGACATATGGAAAGCACTAATACTAATTAAGTTAATCTAATCTCACTTAGCCTTAATTAATCCTTCCCTTAATTAATCATGCACAATTACATTTTAGTCACTTAACTTATATATTTCATGCAATCAAATCCTCTTTTCTAATTGCACTAAAATCCAAAATTAGAAACCCCAAATCAAACTTGTCTAATTACCCTAATTAAGCAAAATGCTACTAGGATAGATTTTGGGTCATTACAAGGATCAGCTTCTACTAGAGGACGAGCATCCATAGCCTCAGCCAGAGGAGGAGTATCCACAGCCTCAACTAGACGAGGAGCATCCTCATATACAACCAGAGGTGGGAGAGCCTCATACACTGCAGTATGACATGGAATTAGACATAGATTTTTGAGGATCTTCTCCATACGCTATCATCACAGCCACTTCCTTTAGAGGACCGATTGCCCCCTTGTCCTCATATGCATAATCGGGGATTGGATCTATAAATGACTCGGTGCAATCTAAGAGGATAACAACCACTTTGTAGTCTAGATAATGGCTCGGTGAGATTCAAGAATGACCGCACTTTATAGTATAGTTAAAGACTCGATGCAATCCAAGAGGATCATATCTACACTTTGGA
Source organism: Excoecaria cochinchinensis (assembly GCA_947683425.1). Lineage (NCBI taxonomy): Eukaryota > Viridiplantae > Streptophyta > Magnoliopsida > Malpighiales > Euphorbiaceae > Excoecaria > Excoecaria cochinchinensis. The sequence goes on along the minus strand of CANTUQ010000127.1, from coordinate 11,914,620 downwards.
AGTCTAGAAAATGACTCGATGCAATCCAAGAGGATAATATTCGCAATTCAAATCACAAAACTGTTCTCCAGGGAACAACCAGCTCTTCAGCGGGCATCTATCCAACATCAAAACAATGGAAATTTGGAACACTAGCAAGATGGTACCAATCGATCACAAAGAGAGTGGCTCAATACATCAATAAGCAGGTGTTAATCAAAGATCCACCACGACTTCATGAACATAGTTGTTCATGAAGTCATGAGCGGGTGCAATCAAAGAGGATGATATCTGCACTTTGGAAGTTTAGAAAATGACTCGGTGCAATCCAACAGGATGATATTCGCAATTCAAATCACAAAACTATTCACCAGGGAACAACTAGCTCTTCAGAGGGCATCCATCCAACATCAAAACAATGGAAATTTGGAACACCAGCAAGACGGCGCCAATCGATCACCAAGAGAGTGGCTCGGTACATCAATAAGTAGGTGCTAATCAAAGATCCGCCATGACTTCATGAACTCAGCTAGAAAGTGGCAGCCTTAGGTACGCCCTCCTTTCCTTTTCTCTGAGTTTTAGCTCACTAAGGCACCCATGCACTAGCTTCCTCAAAACTAGAGGCAACTGCACACACTGGATCCCGAGTCAGCCTAGATCAGGGTTACCCAGTGATAAAATTAGTGCCTATTCACAAGCAAGAAGGTGCGAAGCAATTTTTCTTGTTAGGCTCATTTTGAAAAAAAAAAATTGGCTGACGTGTGCAAGCTGCCCCTCATGCTCACGCCTCATAGGGGCTGGCTTGGGAAGCCGCCCCTCGAGGGGGTATTCCACGTGAGCGGAAGCCCCTCACATGAGCGCAGCATGAGGAACACCTCTCGCGAGCGAGCTGTGCGAGGGTGCCCCTCTTGCGTGCGGTCCGTGCAAGGGACGGGCCGTGTGAAGAGGCCGACCCTTGTCATCTTTTTCCCCTTCTAGCATTTTTGCTCCCCGAAAATCATGGAATTTAATTTTGAATTGAATTCCAATGCTAATTTTTAGGATGTTTGAGAGTTAATTCTGGTTTTTCCATTTTAAAATAGGAAATTTAGATTTAATTAACTTTATTATCTTCCTAAAATCTCATTTTTTGAAGAAAAATACAAATAGTTTTTTGGAGAGAGAGCAAGGGAAGAGAGCAACATTCTGTATTTTTTTGATTTTCTTTAAAAAATAAAATGATTTTTCTTCTCCTCTTATGATCGAAGTTTGAACCTTTGATTGAAGAACCGTGCTTAAGATAGGGAAATTAATTCTCTTTTCATGAGACAGAGATTTTTTTTTTTGTTTTTAAAATAAGCTCTTGAATTTTTAGAGAGAAAAAAAAAGCTTGAGTTATTCTTAGTTTCTTATTTGATTCTTGTGGATTTTCGACAAGGAAAATAATTCACGATCTACCTTTTCTAGATTGACAATTCTGAGGGTAAAAAATTCTAGTTTAAATTTTCTCTCTCAACTTTTATTTCCACCATTGATGGATATTTTGAAGCTTTTTAATATGTGATATTTTGTTTATTTTTTGTATTTAATTTGTATATTTAGATGTTATTTCAAGTTTTTTGCTTGTGAAAATCATTTGAAATGGCGTTGTTTTGCTTTGAAACTTTGAACAAAAGATTTTTTTTGTCCCCATGCATTTTCTCACCTCCTGCCCACAAGGGGCGGGAAGGAGGTGAGGGGCGGCTGCCTCAGCCTTTTTTGTCTTTTAGTGATTTTTGGCTTATTTTGTCCCTTTTTTTATGATTTTCGGTCCATATTAACGTGATTTTTGCATGATTTTAATGTTATTTTTCTTTTCATGTAATATTTATTTATTTATTTTTATTATTTTATGTGATAATTTTATTTTTATTTTTTTTATTTGATTTAATTGATTTTTAGACTTATTTACTAACATTAATTTTATTTTTTTATTTTGTTTACAATCCGTGTTTTTTCCTTGTTTGAGCATTCTTACGAGCAAATGGGGAGATCGATGAGGCTTCTTTTTGGTTTGATTTACCATTTTTGTTATTTTTAGTTATTTTGCTTTTTATTTATTTTGCCATGTAATTTGTAATAAAATTATTTATTTTATGCACGTTAAAAAGAAAATCACACAAAAATATTTTTATTAATAAATTGGGTATTTTTCAAATAAAATAGGACCAATGTCCCCATTTCAAACAATAAAGAAAATTCACTTTTAAAAGAAGAGTTAATTTTCTCAAAATGGAATCACTCATCCCGATTTTCTCAATCACCCAGAAATAACTCTTTGATTTTTTAAGTGAATATGAAAGAACCAATATTTTTATTCCAAATAAATATCCCGTTTTATCTATGTTATTTATTTATTTGTTTGTTTATTTTAATTTTATATTTTGGGGGATTGTATTTTTGTCCCAAATTCATTTTATAATTTATTTTATATTTTAGTTATTTTATTTATCCCTTTTTCTTTATTACTTTCCTACGATGCTTGATACGTGTTTTAATTTTTAATGCATGATCGTGTGAGAGAGAGATGGAAATTTAATATTAAAAACCCATTTATAATTGACCAAAACATTAATAAGAGTGAAGTTACAAACTACTCTCTCGTTTAAACCCTCCGTGGTTAGATGAACTTTTCCAATTTCTTGTAAATTAGGTGGCAACTCTAAAATACCTCAAAGGTGCCTAAAAGTTTCATGGGATGAGATGAACTTCCCCAATGTTCTATTGGGTAGGAATTCCATAATATCTCATATTGCCCAAAATCTAGAAGCGAACCCTCTTGGACCCTAAAAGCAGGCCTCCAGGGAAAACATAGCGGGTTTGGCGCACGTCACATTGTGTTGTGTCCTTACTTTAAGGAGCAGCATATAATTGGTGGAAGCTTGTAATGAGGTACCCTCAGTTCCCTAGCCTAAGGACTGAGGCCTTTTTTCTTTCCTTACTGAATGTATGATCTTGCCTTGTAATTTATGGCCAAAGCCTTTCACAAGGGCTTTCAGAATTTTCATTGACATAGGGGTATAATCATCCAGCCAATGAGTGGCATCAAAAAGACCTTAATCATCGAAAATTAATAGGAGATTCTCTAGAGTTCTCTCTTTGTTAATTGTCAATTTAATACATCAACTTCCTTCAAAATGTTGTAAAGAATACATCAAGTTCCATGGTCTACTCTCAATTAGAGCACCAAATGATAATCTCAGAAGGATTATGTTAAAAAGAGTCGACTAGCAGTCCGATCAGATCTAATCGAGAACCTGCATAGGCAGTCATAGATACTTAACCTTGGCTCATAAGGGATAAGCACTCTGAAACTTAAATTAGACAAGTTTAGATAGATAAAATGTAAAGAGGGAAGGTATTAAGTGTTGTAAGTAAGCTTAACTGTAAAAATGAAGGGACTATTTACAGTAACTCATATGTTACGTGTCAAGTTGATAATAATTGAGTGCTAATTCAGGCTAGTTTGGCAGTTGAATGGCTAGGTCTTCCAATGTGTCAGGATTAGACTAAAGCTAGAGATAGATTGACAGATCTGCCTTCATAATAGCTTTTCGACTGGCTGAATGGAATTGGGCTTTAGGTCCCCTACCCAAGTTCTATTGGGATTGGTCGTGTATTGGCAAATGATATTTGATGTATTATCACAAATGTTTATATATTCTTTTAAATAAATGGAATGATTATTTTTTAAATAGTACAAAAATATTTTAGTTATAATTTTATCTAATTTATAATTTTTGATAGGATGCCTTTGAAGAAAAAACAAAGCAAATAATTTTTTTTTACTTTAAAAAAGGTTGACAAAAAACCTAATATGTGGGGTATATTTAATTTATAATAATTATATATATATATATATATATATATATATATATATATATATATATATGATGCAGTTGTTTTCAAAAAATATATATATACATGGTAATGAAACTTGATAGCTAAGTTATACACATATTTTTTAAAAATAAAATAAAAGTAATAAATATAAAAATTCAATTTGTGATCTTATTTTTTTTGTACAAACTAAAATATCATTTTCACTTTTTTTTGGAAAAAAATTAAAGATATTTTTATTAACAATTTTTAGAGTAATAAAATTGGTGTTTATATTTTTGTAAGAAATGGTATTTTGTTTTAAAAATTCAATTGACAAAATTATAGTGACGCAATTACATATTCATGACAAATAAATTAAAATTAAATGTGAAGGGTGACGGAGAGTGAACTTAAATATGTGGAGGATGAATAACAAAATTCAAATGCAATCTAATTAAAGCAATGCAAATTTTTATTTTAGTCTTATCAAAATAATCATGATTAGACTTGGCAATTGGATTGGGCGGCTACAAGTCGATTGTTTTCAAATTTGAATTTTTCAAATCGTCATTTTTTTTTGAGCTATTTTTGGATCGGATCACTTTTTTTCAGGTGGTTTTGAGTCAGGTCTCAGACCACAATTAGAACCAAAATTGAATCAAACCGTATTTGTAACACCCCAACCCATACGTAGGCGAACCCATCCGCAAGGGAGTAGGAAGCCGTATGAGTAGGTGTGTTACCGAACAGAAGCAATACAAAGCATATAAAAATATGGAAGAATTAAAACTTTTAAGGAGCAAAATCTGAACATACATATTCATAAACGCGCATATTTTAAACGAAAGCATACACATATACAAATTTACAATCATACAATAGGAGCCTGAAATATTACATCATTCTCTTTACATATTATTACATACACATATTATACAGAATTACAAAATCCAGGCTACAGAAACTGAACAAAATACAAAATTTCTAGCTTCTATGTGGCCGACTCTGCAGATGCGCGACTCGAACAAAAGCAAACTTGCTACCTGCACGGGGAAAAGAACCCATGCTAAGCGATAACGCTTAGTGGGGAAAACAAACATAATAATATGGACGGCCATTCACAATGGTCATCGAGGTATAACACACACAAATCTCATACACACATAGTTCTTACCGAGAAATATATATGCTTACATATAATAGCCGTGCATTCAAATGTTTCTTATCATATTCATATACTTATATGTGCGACACAAACCAAAACAACATCACCATACAAGATGTAAGTATATTCATGCATAACTACATATAACTTCACATGTGTGCACCTACCTATATATTCCATGTCAGTATCAATACACTTATATGCCAATACTTGTATCGTTATACCAGTACATGTCCTCATATGCATACATTTACCGAACACGTTAGGAAATCAAGCTTTTGAAAGTACATCATGCATAGATACATAATCACAATACCATCACACTTCCGTTGCGCAACATTAATCTTTAACATAAGCAACAATACGACATTGCATTCCAATCACGGTGTTCCAGAGAGCCAATAAATCTGCACTTATTAGTTCACATATCTATAATCATAACTGATCAGAACCGCATACTTATAAACACGATATAACAAATCATACACCTGCTGACTCACAATAGTGGATAACGAGTACTGAATGGTACCTTACGGGTACGAATCGAACACATAATATAATGTACCATACAGGTACAAGTCGGAAGGCAACATTTCATTGAACAGGACCTTAAACAAGATCCATACACATACACATAATGGGGTTCGCGAGGAACCATTCGGGGACCTGATCAGGGTCCAAATCGTTCAAAGGGGCGCTGCAGCTACACATACATAGACTCTATTAGGCATGCCTAACTATCCACTAGACTGACTCTCGCAGGTCATGCATAATACAAATCATATTTCAAATCACATAATTTATATCATTGCACATAATCAGCAATAGATGAGACATATGAATAAGGTCATAAAATCAATCATGTATCATACAATTTACACTTAAGCATAACATAACAATCTTAGAGAGATATCATAAGTATAGATATGCCTAATACATTCAATTATATTAACATACTTAATAAAATAGTCAAAGAATAAACCTAAAGGCATCACAAGTTCGGAATTTAAACATTGGAATCACCAAAGAAAACTCATTCAACACAACACATCTATCGCGCTCGCGATCCCTGTCGCGCTCGCGACAGAGACCATAGTCTCTTCGCTGCGCGCGCGCGACGGACTTCGCGATCGCGGGAAGGAGAGAAGGGCCCGGCTCTGTCGCGCTCGCGATGTTATCGCGATCGCGATAGAGGCAAGCATTGCTATCGCGGGGTCGCGACAAATCGCGTGCTCGCGGTAGCACAGGCCAACAATATGCTCTGTCGCGATCGCGACGGTTGTCGTGCTCGCGACAGAGAGCAGACAAGCTATTGCTGTCGCGGGATTGCGACAGCGTCGCGTGCTCACGACGGCACAGCATCAAAATCACCGGTCTCTGTCGCGCTCGCGATAGTGTCGCCATCGCGACAGAGTCATGATTCCGAAAATCTGCAGAATTTTGCAAGATCTTTCCTTCCTCAAACTCACCCACAAACACACGAAACACATCCAAAGGTCTCTTACCTCATCTCCAGCCAGTCACACATCATTGACAACATAAATCCAACATTCGTATCAAGTATTTCAATAAAACATGCCATTAACAATATCCATATACACAATCTATAATAACAACATTATTCGTCAATCATCTCAATCGCACCCACATTAAATGCATTCATACATATGGTACATCATGCTAAGGTTACTCATGAGACCATCACATAATAGCACTCATCCATAAACAAACCTTCGTGGAGTTATATCTATTATTAATTACTAGTTAAATCACCAATCTTAATCATACTCATAAGATTTTCCCTACGATAATTACTTATATAGCCAATTAATTACCCTAAACATGCATAATAACTGATGGGAAAGATACGGGATTGATCCGGGTCAATCCTAGACTCAAAAATAGAGAAGAAAAGGCTCAAAATATGTTTTTCTATCGCAAGGTCGCGACCCTTGTCGCGCTCGCGACAGAAGCTCGCCTCAGCTACCATAACAGACTGCTTTCTACTACAAACTAGCATCGTGACAACCGACCTCTAAACCACATTTTTAGGAAAAGTGGTCTTCTTAACAAATGTTCTCCTACGTCTTAGATTTCGAAATAAACAAGTTTCAGGTCAATTGGACATCTATAACTCCAGATATGAATTCCACAACCTATACTGGTCAAACAACCCGACACAAAAAGAAACATTACGATGTTATCCAAAATTCAGGGTCTTAGAGCAAGAATTTTCCCAAGGCTATTTCTAAGACTTTTAAAGAGATGGAAGTAATGGTTCTAATGGCGCAAGAATCACATGGTTCGGAGTTCTAAAACTATACTTATAACAAAAAAAGTGTACAAGGGTCAGATAAAAACGAAACAGGGTTTACCCAATCATACACTTCACTTTCAATTCTCACACACCTTCAACTTAAGCCACATCATGCATTATTAATACATTTACCCAAACAAATACATGTATAATACTCATATCAAAACACTCAATTTACTGGAAATCATATACAAATGTATATTCATAACTCAAAAAGAATTTAAGGTAAAGACAAATTAAAACTCAATTAAAGGAATCAACTCCCAAACCTCTTGTTGCACAATTAGCTGCTCTCTTCAAGCTTTAAATCTTCTCTTTTCCTTTACTTTGCTTCTTCTTATCACCAATTACTTGCACAAACAAACTCATAATTCTTAATTCAAACCATAACTTAAACAAAACTAGAAGTAGAAAAAGAACTCAAATATAAGAACCCTAAAACCCCAACTTACCTCTTCAATCCTACTTCTTAAGCTCCACCAGATCACTTCTAATTCACTCAAACCAAGAGATTGAGCAAGAAACGGGGAGGAGAGGAAAAGAAAAATGGAAAATGAGGAGGAAGAGAGGGCAACGGGAACAAGAACAAGAAATCTGCTTTTCCTCTTTCCTAAACCCAAATCATACTAAATGCTCCCACCTAACTCTCCACATGGCAAGCTCCCATTGGGCATACAAACCACCTTTGACTTAGTCACTCCTTGCACCATACTCACTCCACATACAAACATTTCTTGAATAAAAATCTTCAAGGTACCACACTTGAGTCACACCAAATCATTTCCTAAAACCCACTTATACCCTACTTCCATACACATCATGCACACTCTAATCTTTCCTCACTTAACTTAACTTATTTAATTAATCACTTTACAATTAAGTCCTTATCATCAAATTCACTCACATACAAATTACCGAAATACCCTTCACTTAACCGACTTAGCTTGCCGATTCCGACTAGGCCCGATTTGGGGTGTTACAGTATTGGACCGAAATCCAAAATAGACGGCACCAAAAAAATTTTGATATATTTGATTTGATTTTAAAATAAAAATTTGGTTATAACAATTTGGTTTTCAATATCCAAAAACTGATAAAACCAAACAAACTGAACTATAAGTAAAATTATATTTTTTTATACTAAATCTAGGAGGCTCATGGTGGCACGAATAAAATGAAATAAAGAGAGCGGCGGGATGAGCGATGGAGAAGTGAAGAAAAAATTTATATGTTAGAAATTTTAAATTCTGGTAATAAGTATTATATATATATATATATATAAATTTATATTTATTTCAAATTTCAGTTAGACTCGACCCTAAATTTCTCGAATCATCCTAGTTCAAGATTGGAATTTCCTCCTGAAGGGAAATATACATACACATATGTAAATAGAGGTAACATAAACAGGTATGATACCAACATCTTGTAGCGCAGAATCTCAAGCGAAAGCGAATACAATGATCTCTCTATCTAGTGTCATTGGTCCGGTTTTTATCCACGTGCTGGATAACGACAACTAAACCACGGTCTAAAAGGCCCTTAGAGTCAAAAGTGAGCGAGAGAAAAATTCGGCAAAGTTTCGGTATGTGAAACTCTTTCTATTTCTTTTACAGAATTTCTAAGGCCTATTTATAGAGACACACTCCCTAAAATAGGAAAGGAGTAATTAAAGAAAATTAATACTAAAAGGGAAGTTACCCCTTTTTTAGGGATTATAATTAAGGAAAAATCCTCAATTAGTGGATTTGATTGGAACTGCTTCCATAACCACATTATTTCGTTTCTGATATGGATCTCTTTCCATATCAAGATAATTTTCACATTTATATGGATTCAAGTCCATATCGAAGTCATGGGTGTATCCAGATTCCATCATCTCCCACTCACACATGACAGAACGATTTTCAGTCGAGATCTCCAGTTATACAAGCAAATAGACCGTGTGACCGGCATACATTAAGAGTATTAGTGCTATACACATGTTAGGAATATATAGTATCTCGAAAGACGAGATCCTCTTATTCACGTATGCCTAACCCTAGATTGCCTTCTCACATTCACTGTTAAAACTCATGATCACATAAAATAATTTTTGTGTTCACTATTATATCTCTACTTATAGGTACAATAATAGGCTAGCCAGTAAACCATGAAACAATTAACTGTGATCAAAAAGCTATCTTCCCCTCTTACTATATGCCATCCATCATGATTCAACTCGCTTTTCCAGCTAGTTCCGCCAGGCCCAAATTGTTCCATGACCTCTTGGAGACTAAGGTAGCCACACTGAAACAAACTTCAGGGATAAGTAAAGGTCAAAAATTTAGTAAGGTAGCACAATAGGGAAAGTTGAGATCAATAAAAAAAAAAACTTTCCATCCCTTGGTCGCAAAAGCACACATGGTATAAAACATGTGTCATGGTGTTCACTCTTTCCCTTAAAGGAGCGCATGTTTCACAAAAACACCATACAAAAGCATAAGGTTGTGATGCACCTAATCATCCAAATTTAGTCCACTTACTTAAGGACTACTTCTGGCTTTTTAGACAGAATATGGTAGTTATGTTTGACTTACTATCGGATTCCATTCAATCCTTATTTGGTTCTTAATTCAAAGCATACAACCTTATGTATATCTTTATCTCGCACCTTAACAAGACTAATTTTGTAATTTCTGCAAGAGGTCACTTATATTTTTGAATAGGCTCTCGAGCATTCTCATATGTTCAAAATTTGCCTCATTTTAATCTTTGCCAACTCATTGACAAAACTAAGTTAATAACCCTTGTGAATGGGCTAATTTTCTGTCCGACATGCTCAATCTCAAATAAATAACAGTAAATGTTTAAATATAAACATTCACACTCATGTATTGCTAACAATGAACTTGATTATTATTCAAAAATACTAACGATAAGAGATTATATCAAATAAAAAAGTATCAATTAAATTCTACATAAATCTTAAGATCTAATATGTTTCTCAAAACACCTCTCATTACATGGTTTACTCAATAGATCTGTATTGGTAGAAACGTACTTGTAGACACCAGGTCCTGAGGCAGTCCAGATTAGGGTTACCCAATGAATATATCAATGCCCGTTTCCAGGCAAATGGACAAAAGTTATGAGCTTTCGCTCTTCGAATTCACAAGGATTTAAGTTTTTTTGATAATAGAAGATTTTCGTATGTTAGGAGGAGTTCGTCAAGGGAAAAGTTTTATTTTGGTTGACCGACAGGTCAAGAGAGACGCCCGTCGCTCGTTCCGAAGGACAGCCTCCCCTCACGCGAGCAGCGCCTGTCGCTCGCTCGCAACAGGTTTGTCTCTCACGGGAGCAACGCCCATTGCTCGGGTGCGAGGGCCCATCTCTTGCAGTGAGAGATGACTGTCGTTCGTAGGTGAGGGCTCGTCTCTCGCACTAAGTGACGCCCGTCACTTGTGCGAGAGGTGCCTATCCCTCACGAGCGATAGCTAGGCCCTCATCACCTGTCTCTCGTGAGGTGGCCCGTCGCTCGATAGGATAGGTGTGCCCCATGACCGATGGCCGTCGAACTTCGAGCAAGTCCCGTCGGTCGGAGATTTGAGGTGCTATTTCACGGATTCTCCCATATTTTTCGTGGATTTAAATCTTTTTCGAAGATTTTGGAAATATTCTCCAAATCTTTTCAAATTTCGGATTTGATTTTGGAAATATCCTGTGAATCAGTCAGTTTTGATTCTGATTTCATAAATCTTTTTCAAATTCAAATTTAAAAATTAAATTTATTTGAATTATTTTCCTTAACCTATAAATAGGGGGTTGAGGTTCATTGTTCGGGGTTAGCAATTTCCATTAAATATTGGAGATTTTCTTACTAGAATTTCAATAAGATTTTTTCCTTGTTTTTTATCAGAAATCTTATCAAATCTCTTTAAAACTAAGGCGAATCCGAGAAAATAAAATCAATTCGTTCTTACTCGATCTAGCCTTTTTAGCATTCATAATTGCTACAAAATTTCGGGAAGGAAAAATATAATTTTCTTTTCTCGATCTAATTTTCAAAAATACAATTTTGGCAGTAGAAAGTTACCCGAGATTACATATTGTGGATTAATCCTTGTAGAATTGAAGGGCAGAAATCACACGACATTTGCCTTCAGAAGGTAATATTTCGACGGGCAGAGGATCCACCGACGGAGCGACGGGCCATTGCAAAATTTCATCTGCACCCGTTGGTCGATCTAAGGATGGCCGTCGCTCACGCAATGTAGGCCGTCCTGGGCCTTCCTTTTTCATTTTCTTCATTTTCTTTCTCTTATCTTTTTATTCTTGTTTCTCCTTATATGATGAATTTTTATAGATTCTTTGTCTTTATTCATATTATCATGTTTATTTTATTGTTGATTATCACACTGACATGATCTTTGTTTGTTGTGAGTTTAACTGTTTTTCTTGAATTTAGGGTGTTAAAAATGGAGAACGCCGCAATGATTTGAGGACATTATTCGGGTTTATTTATTTATCTTACTTCCTTTTATTTCAATTTTTATATACCCTTTATTGTAAATGTTATTTTGATCCCGCTAATGTAAAAATGGCTAAAGATCTCTACAAATAAATGGGATTTCTTCTAAATAAAATAGGACCAATGTCCTAATCTTTTGTCCAAATAAAATAGACATTTTAACATTAGTTTTTCCTTTAAATATACATGTGAAGACCAATGTCTTCATTTTCCAACGAATGTCCCATTTTGTGTATGCCTTGCATTTATTTAATATTGCAGGTTGTATTCCGCCCCTAGTTTTTGTGTAATTTGTTATATCTTTATTTAATTTTTCTTATTTCACCTTATTTATCGCTTTCCTTTACATGCTTGATCTGAGCTTTAAATTATTGCATCGAAATGTATGAGAAAGTGGATTGAATTTTAATCTAAAAACTCAACTATAACTTAATCAAGGTATGAATAAATGAGAAGTCTCAAACTCTCTCTGGTTTTAGGCTCAACAAGGTGAGATGAATCTTTCCAATGTTATATTGGAAAGGGGATTCTAAAATATCTCTTGCTACCCAAAATAGGCCCAAGTTGCATTGTCTTAGGCTCCACGAGGTTAGATGAACCATTCCAAAATATCTCTAGCTTGCCCAAAATAGACGTATATGCATCGTCTTAGGTTTCACAAAATTAGATGAATCTTTCCAATGTTCTGTTGGAAGGAGGATTCCAAAATATTTTTGATTGCCCAAAATAGACACACATGCGCTGTCTTAGGCTCAGTGAGGCTAGACGACCTTTTCCAATGTTTTATTGGGTAGCGACTCCAAAACACCTCCTTGTTGCCCAAAATAGATGCCCTTGTAATCTTTACAAGTTACATAAACCTCTCTCGAATACCCTAAAAGGGGGTCATTCAGGGCCTCCTCGGGGTTCTGCACGCATCATTGTGGCAACTCCACTGGGAACTACTTGAGACTTCACTTTGAAAGTACCTTGATTAAAACATATAATTGAGTTTTAATTTTAAAATTTCATCCCTTTTCGAAATTGCATTGCATATCACTAGAGCTTTAAATCTATGCTAGTTTGCACCCTCTATCAGCCCCGGTGCATTCCCGAAGCACCACCCTATGTTCACTCAATATAGAAAAGTGTCGAGAATAATCACCAAACCAAGCCTCATACCATTTGGTATATTAAATGGAGACTTGACCGGTCGTTACGCTCATGATGAGCTAAACCCGTCGGCAGGGACCATGCTTGGGTAGCCTGAAAGTATCATCACCCTGGCCAAAGCTCATGTAATGAAAGTAGATACTTCCCCTAGGTGGTATGTGTAGACAACGGATCCCGAGGCAGCCTAGATTAAGATTACCCAATGATGAAATTAAGTGTGCCTGTTTATAGGCAAAAATGAAAGTTAGAAGTGATGGTTTCCTTGTCAAATTAATTTATTAAAAATAAATAAAAATTTGTTTTAAAAATATTTTAAAAATGTTTTAAAAATTATTTTAAGATAAAAAAAAGTGAGTTTTGAAATTATAGTGTTTTAACAAAATATTTAAAAAAAAATTATCACGAGCGTCTGCATGCGGAAGCGCGCTAGGCAACGCCCGCAGCGTGAGCGACGCGCTGGGTGTTGCTCGCACATGCGGCAACGACCGTCGGGCATGCCGACGAGCGTCGCTCGCCCCTGATGCGGCCCGTCGCCCCTCCAGCAGCCCTTTGGGCATTTTTTGGCCTTTTTTGAGTGTTTTTCTTCATTTTTTTGTATAATTTAATTTTTAAACCCTTTTATCTTCTAACCTTTCAAATTATTCAGTTTTTTTTTTGTGTCAATGGGAATTAAATTGTTTTAATTTCTTCATTAAAAAATTTACTTATTTTGACGTTTAAAAGGGGTTTTTTGAGAGAGAAAATTGGGGGATTTTTTCTTAAGAAAAATTGGTTTTCTCTCTTCTTCTTCTTCTTCTTCTTCTTCTTTTTTCTTCTTCTTCAAGAACAAGTTCCCCAAGTATTTTTAATTTTTTAAGTTAATTCTTGAGACAAATAAATTAATTATTTGTTCTTGTGAATTTTCTTACTTCTTTTTTACAATTTTTCCTTAAAACAAATAAATTAATTATTTGTTCTTGGGATAAAATTTTGTTTTTATATTTTATTTTTATAAATCAAGACAAGGAGATTAATCACTTACCTTCATTCATCACATCAAAATTTTGAGGGTAAATATTCTAGACTCAATTTTTAATTTAATTGTTGTTATAATTTTTTATTTATAATTAATTAGCAACCATGTAGATTTTGATCTATTATTTTATTTTGTTTATGTTCATGTGATTTAGCCATAGATTTAATATTTTTAGCACATTTTATTTTATTCTTGTATATTTATTTGATTGTTCATCTTTTATTACTTTTATTATTATTATTATTATTATTATTATTATTATTATTATTATTATTATTATTATTATTATTATTATTATTATTATTATTATCACTTTTGTTCATATATTATTATTATTATTATTATTATTATTAGTATTATTATTTAACATGCTTTAACATATTTTGTTTTTTATTTCTTTTATTTTTGCTTGCTTGATTGTTCATGTTTCTTATTGTTGATTGCTCAACTTCTTTATTGGTTATTATTATTATTATTGTTATTGTTAATATTATTGATGAGAAAATAAAAGAAGAAAGTAATCGATACCTAGTTGTTGTAGCACGTAAATCTCATTGCGGAAGCGATATAAGGATCTCCTTTTATTTGGTCACTGGTCTGGCTATTACCCACTCGGAATAAGAGCAGCTAGATCACAATCTAAGAGCCCCTACAGGATTAACACAATAAATCGTGAGTGGGAACGAGCAGCCTTGCGGCGTATACGTTTTCTCGTTACAAAATAATGAGGATCTCACCTCTATTTATAGAGATCCTAAAGGCTAGAGACTTATCCCTAGTCTAACTCAGAATCCTTTCTGAGATAGGATTTGGTAATTTAATTCAGATTGAAATATCCAATTCAATCTGGATTGGAACTCAATTCATTAAAGAGTCATGGGTGTATCCCAACTCTATCATCTCCCACTCTCACATGACGGAACACATACCATTTATAGTCTTCAGTTATACAGGCTAATAGATCGTGTGACCAGCATACCTCGACAGTACTATTGCTATACACCTGTTAGGGATATATAGCTCTTCGAAAAAGGCTATCCTTTTATTTCACGTATGCTTAACCCTAAGCGACCATCTCACAATCACTGTTTTAACTCATGATCTCATAAAACATCATTCGTGTTCACTATTATGTTTTTACTTATAGAAACGATAATAGACATGTCGGTGAACCACGAATTCTTATGAATGTGATCAAAAGGTTATCTTTCCCTCTTACTATATGCCATCCATCATGATTCAACTGGCTTTTCTAGTTAGATCCGCCAGGCCTAAATTTTTCTCCAGACCTCTTGCTAACTAACCAAGCTAGCCACATTGAACCATACTTCAGGGATAAGTTAAGGGTTCTAAGGGTTGAAATATAAATAGGGTCTCACAATAGGGAAAGTTGAGATCAATATTATTAAATTCCCATCCCTATGGTCACTTAAGCATACACGGTATAAAACATGTGTTATGGTGTTCTTTCCTTCCCTTAAAAGGAGCGCATGTCTCACATTTTAAATAATGTGTATATAAAACACCATACAGAAGCGTAAAGTTGTAATGTACCAAAGCACCCAACTTTAGTTCGCTTACTTAAGAACTACTTCTGTCTTTTAAGACAGAACATGGTAGTTACATATAACTAACCATCGGATACCATATGATCCTTATTTGGATCTCAATCCAAAGCATATAACCTCATGTATGACTTTATCTCGCGCCTTAACAAGACATATCTTGTAATTTCTGCAAGACGGGACTTTTATTTTGAACAGGATCTCGAGCATACTCATTTGTTCAAAAATCGCCTCATGTTAGTCTTTGCCAAATCATCGACAAAACTAAGGTAAACACCCTTGTGAGTGGGCTACTTCTCTGTCTGACATGCTCAAACTCAAATAAATAACAGTAAGTGTTCACACAGTAAACATTTATACTCATGTATTGCCAACAATGAACTTTATTATTATTCACAAATAATAACGTTAAGGGATTACAATAAAGTTAGTACACATCAAATTCTACGCAAACCCTAAAATCTAATGTGTCTCTCAAACACATCTTTAGTTACAGGTTTAGTCAACGGATCTGCAATCATATCATGCGTATATATGTACTGTAAGTTAACATCTCCTTATGCAACTACATCTCTTATATAATGATACTTAATGTTGATATGCTTAGTCCTACTATGAAATTTCAAATCTTTTGTGTAAGCTATCGATGATTGACTGCCACTATAGACTGTCACTTATTCCTCGGAGGTAGTTACTCTTAAATCGTCCATTAACCATTTTAGCCAAACTGCCTCTTGTACTGCAGCCGCGAAAGCTAGAAATTCAGCTTCCATTGTTGATAAGGCTACACAGGTTTGTTTCTTCCTACTCCATGAGATGGCACCCTTGCCAAGTAAGAATATGAAACCTGAAGTGGATTTCCTCTCGTCCACATCTCCAGCCCAATCAGCATCAGTGTACCCTCTCAATTGCAGATCTTTGCCTTGATAACAGAGAGAATAATCTGCTATACCTATGAGGTATCTAAGTATCCTCTTAACTGCTTTTCAATGTGCTTCGCCTGGGTTAGATTGATATCTACTTGCATGCCCACTCATATCAGGTCTTGTACACAACATTGCAAACATAAGACTACCCACAGCACTGGCATAAGGAAAGTTTCTCATACGTTCCACTTCGTATGGCGTCTTAGGACACATCTCTTTGCTAAGAAACTGATTCTTAGCAATGGGGCAGTCTATGGGTTTGCAGTTCTTCATATTAAATCGTTTAAGGACTTTGTTGATATATGTCTCTTGTGAAAGGGACAACAACCTTCTCGAACAATCTCTTAAAATCTTAACTCTAAGAATGTAGTCTGCATTACCCATATCCTTCATTTTAAAGTTAGACAATCACTAATCTTTGATTTGATTTACGTACTCTTTGTCATTTCCAGCTATTAGTATGTCGTCTACATACAATGTTAAAATGACAAAATTATTTTCAGAGCTTTTATTATATACGCAATGGTCTTCATCAATCATGTTGAACCCATTTGACACGATTATATCATGAAATCTCAAATACCATTGTCGCGAAGACTGTTTAAGGCCATAGATTGATCTTTCCAATCGGCAAACCTTATGTTCGCCGCCTTTTTCAATGAAACCTATAGGTTGTTCCATGTAGATTTCTTCATTCAGTTCTCCATTGAGAAAAGCAGTCTTTACATCCATTTGATGTAGCTCTAGGTCTAAACTTGCCACTATGGCAAGAATTAACCTTATAGACGTAAATCTCACAACAGGGGAGAAAGTCTCCTCATAGTCAATCCCTTCCTGCTGTGTAAACCCCATAGCGACGAGCCGAGCTTTATATCTTTCGATACTGCCATCAGCTTTTTGCTTCACCTTGAGAATCCATTTATTCCCAATCGGTTTGCGTCTTTCCGGTAGATCAACCAGTTCCCAAACACGGTTTGATCTCATAGAAGCCATTTCTTCTTCCATTGCATTGATCCATTTTTCTTTAGCTGGGCTTGAGAAGTCCTCTTTGATATTTTTAGGCTCTTCCTCGTCTTATGGGGTAATTAAAAGGGCTTCGTTCAAGCCTTCTATCTCAAATCGTCGGCGAGGAACACTTATCCTTTTAGATTTATGCAGTTCCAAAACTTGATAAACATGTCTCATATATTCATCGTAATTCAGAATACTCCCACCAGGGCCATGCTCCATACTCCCACTGGAGTTAGGAATACTCCCACTCAAATCAGGGTCACGAACATTCGGATCATGTAGAGGAGGAAGATCTTGAACTTCTTCCTCTAATTCCCTCCCACTCGGATGGAGTGATCCTGATGGTTCATCTTCCTTAGTTTTATAGAAAGTAAAAAATCTTGATTCACTTCGCCCAACTTTGGAAACTCATTTTTCAAGAATGTGACTGATTCAAATTCAGTCACATAACCATTCTCTTGCTGACCCATGAATACATATCCTTTTAATACTTCAGAATATCTCACAAAGATACTCTTTTTACCTCTTAGTCTCAATTTACCAAATTTACTTGAGGTATCATGGATGTAAGCAGCACAACCCCAAGGTCGTAGATGGCTTAAGTCAGGCTGCCGACTAGTCCACAACTCATAAGGTGTGGATGTGACAGATTTTGAGGCACACGGTTTAGAACATATGTAGCAGTTAATAAAGCATCTCCCCAATAGGAGATAGGCAAATTAGCCTCTGCCATCATAGATCTAACCATATCAAGGAGAGTCCTATTTTTCCTTTCCGCAACACCATTTTGTTGTGGAGTTCTGGGAATTGACAACTAATGTTCAATCCCTTTTTCATCACATAAAGCTTTAAATTCATCTGAAATATATTCCCGACCTCGGTCAGTTCTTAAAGCTTTTATCTTTTTATCTAATTGATTCTCAGCTAAGTTCATAAAAGTTTTGAAGTAACTCAATGCTTCTGACTTGTGAGAAATCAAGTAGACATGACCATACCTTGTATAGTCATCTATAAATGTGATGAAGTAGTAGGCCCCATGCCTTGCCCTCACATTCATTGGACCACAAATGTCAAAATGAATTAATTGCAATGGAAATTCAGCTCTAGTTCCTTTATCGAACGATTTTCTCACTAGTTTTCCTTTAAGACAATGCTCACAGGTAGGTAATTCGACCTCATTCAAATCACCTAGTTAACTAGCTTTGGCTAACTGACTCATTCGATTTTGCCCAATATGGTTTAATCTAGCATGCCATAATTTCACATGATTCTCATTATTATCTGAAGTAGAAGAGATTAAAGAAAAACTATTTTTATTAATAAAGTTAGGATCGATATCCAAAACAATGAAATTGTTCAAAATAAAACCAGAGACATAATAAGCATCATCCAAACATAAGCGCACATTGTCATCTTTAAAATGTAAATCAAAACCAAGTTTTAATAACACAAGAATAGAAACTAAATTCCTAGGAATATCTGGAGCATAAAGCACATCATGTAGGAGCAAGGTTCGGCCTTTGCGTGAGACTAATCTACAAGCGCCAATCCCTCGAACTGGCACTCTTGCGTCGTTTCTCACATATATATATTTTGCTCCATATGTTATTCGCCGGAATTCTACAAAGGCATCTCGATCCTTTGCTACATGGTCCGTTGCTCCTGAATCAATCACCCACAAAGGATGAAATTCAGTTAGTAATACAAAACTAGATACACAAATTTCGCTCACTCTTCAGTTAGAATAGTGTACCTGATTGGCCACAGTGCAGTCTCTTGCATATTGTCCTTTCTGTTGGTAGTTAAAACATTTCACTTTTGAAATGTTTATCTTTTTATTGCCTTTGGACCTCTTAGAATTCTGTTCCTTTTTCTGCCTTTTATTTCTTTTGGAAGGTTCCTTATCCCAACCTTTGAAGCCCTTCCTTTTGTTCTGGTTTGAACTCATCCCACAAAATGGGACTGTGCCACAAGCACTTCGGCATTGACCTTAACCGATGCCAATCTGTCCTCTTCTAGCTCCAGGTGACGTGCGACATCCTCAAATGTCTTTACACTGTCCATATGAGTCAGTTGCATTTTCATATGCTCCCAATTCTTGGGTAAGGAACGGATGACGGCTTGGACCTGCTGCTCGTCGGTCAACTTATGACCATATTCACTAAGCTCACTCATCATGTTTTCCATCTCCCTGAGATGTTTCCGCATAGAATGATCAGCTCTCTTCTAATAAGTATCAAATTTTATCGTCAAAGATCGGAGTTTAGTTAGAGTCACTCCTCCAAACTTCTCCCGTAAAGCGATCCATAGATCCATTGTGTTTTGATACTTACAGAATTGCTTGGTTATATCATCCTCCATAGCACTCAGCAGAATGATAGGAGCAGTGGAATTCTTTTTCTTCCATGCCAAATAGACATCTTGGTCCTGCCTATACTGGGCTGCATTGCCATCCTCAGGTTCAGCCATAACCGAACTTAAGGTTTCGAGAGCCTCTTGCTCCTCAAGCACATACTGGATCTTCATACTCCAGATTTCATAATTGTCGCCATTCAATTTCAAGTCTTTGTTTAATTCAGCGATAATTTATTTGGAAGCAGATGCCATTTGTATCCTCTGATTCAAATAGAACAAAGTTGCACGTTATTAAAGGAGATTAGGCAATACATGCAATTTACTATACACCTGAAATAATAACCTAATAAAGTTTTCTATTAGACTCAAATTCAAAAAGGTTACTAAAAGTACTAATTACCTTCTAAGTTCTAATGTCCAACTTTATAGGTTAAGATTTCATGCATAGTAAATCAGAATTATTGGATTATTAAATTCTTATACTTATGAGGGAAATATTATTGGTTTTATTTTATTAAGTATTTACTTGATAAACATGCAAACATTTTACTCATAAAATATTGCAAGGCAATTAACATTTTAAAATAAACACATTTATTAAAAATAATTAAATGCCATAAGAAATAAATTCATTCATTCAGCCAATAAATAAATCCAATAATCCTCAAATAAGACACACATGTCAAATAATAATAATAGGAAACATAAATCCTATAAAAGCAAATGCTAACTATAATTGACACTCATGTCAACTAGTCTAGAAAACTAGATCTCCTCAAGACCTTTACTGACATAGGGACTGATTCTTTGACCAATTTCATTAACTCATAAGGGAAGTCATAAGTTCACTGATAAAGCCATGGACGATGCACTTTACGTCCACTTCTTAATTTCATCACAGATGGAATGTTGCTCCTCAACACTCCTCTTTTGGCAACTCTAGCTAAAAAATGGATGATAGATTTCTTATAAACTCTATCTCCTATGTACCAAGCAGTTTCCGAAAGCTCTCTCAGAACTGGATGATATTCAAAAGAGTTAACCAACGCTTTATGTCACACCCCAAAATAGCCCTAGTCGAAATGTGTATGCTAAGTCGTGAATGCAAGGGTATTTCAGTAATTTGTGCATGAGAAATTCGGATAATAAGGACTTAATGGCAAATAATTAATTAAGTATGTTAAGAAGAGAAATGTTAGATTGTGCATGTGGTATACGGTTGTAGGGTGTTTTGGTTGTGGCATTTATCTAGTGAAGTGTGAGTTTGGTACCTAGGCATGAGATATTTATTCAAGAAATGATTGGGTGCATGTGAGAGTATGGTGCCATGGTTTGAAAAGTCTAAGTGGGTTTTGTGGTCCAATAGGGATCTACCATGTGGCATTGGTGGTTGGGCATTGAATGAAGAAGAAGAAGAAAAGTAAGAGGAAGAGAGAGGGAACACAGAGATTTTTGGCATTCCCGTTCTCTCCTCTCACGCCTCCTCTTCTTCTTCTCTTCTCCTTTCTCTGCTTTTCCTTTCTTTCTCTTTTGGCTTGGAGTTGTGCTTTGCTTGAAGAGGTAAGTTGGGGTTTAAGGTTTCCTACATGCTGTTCTTCTTCTTCTACTGGTTTTACTTGAGTTAGGGTTTGGACTAAGGATTTTGTGGGTGTCTGGTTTGTGCAAGCTTTGGGTTGCAAGAAGAAGTTTCGGGACAAGGATAGGATTGAAGATTGAACTTGAAGTGTGATTTTGGATCTTCAATTTCAGGTTTGGGAGCTCTGTGTTCTTCAATTTCAGTTTGAGAATTAATTGAATGTCTCTACCCTAATTCTCACTTAGGTTGTAAATGTGTTTGCATTGTTTAATTTCTAGAATTTGGTGTGTTTTGGCATGTGTATATGCATGATTTATGTGGGTAGATGTGTTAGTAATGTATGATAAGGATTGAATTGAAGGTACCTGAGTTTGGGGTTTGAACTTAGTGTAATTTTTAGGGTTTATGTTCTTGAGGGAATTGAATGTGTTTATGCATGATTTTGGTTGTTTTGATTGTTGAATTAAGTTGGTTTTACGTCATTTTTTGATGTATGGAAGATCTATTGGAAGGTAAGATGAGATTGGTAGTGTTTTGAATCAAATTGAAATTGATTTTGTCGAGTTCTTAGAATTCTGGGCATGCTGGGAACGGAAAATCACGATTCTGGTGGAATTTTCGTTTCCAGTACGTGTGTGTCGTGACTGCC
This sequence comes from Excoecaria cochinchinensis, assembly GCA_947683425.1. Lineage (NCBI taxonomy): Eukaryota > Viridiplantae > Streptophyta > Magnoliopsida > Malpighiales > Euphorbiaceae > Excoecaria > Excoecaria cochinchinensis. The sequence continues at coordinate 11,892,560 of CANTUQ010000127.1, read as the reverse complement.
CTGAATGAGGCAAGTCATGAGTCGTGACTCCCAGTCACGACACGTGACTCTGTCTCCCAGTCACGACGCGTGACTTTTCGGCGGGCTGGAAGCAGTCGCGGGGCGTGACTCACCAGTCACGACGCGTGACTGCCCTGTGAGAGGCAAGTCACGAGTCGTGACTTAGAGTCATGACTCGTGACTCCCTTGTGAGGCATGTCACGAGGCATGACATAGAGTCACGACTCGTGACCCTCCTTTGAGGCCAGTCACGAGTCGTGACATGGCTCGTGACCGACCCCCTTCAGCCCCATTTTTCCGAATTAGCCCAGTTTCAACCAAAATGAATTTCCTATCTCTTCTGTATGGACTTATACTACTGTATGATTCATGTCATACTTTTATATGCTCTTATATGGCCTTTTCTGTTTTGCCTTGTTCCCCAAGTGACTAGTTTTCTTATAAAATGGCTTTCAAATGCTTTTATGGCTTTTCCCCTACTGTGTGCTATATTACCTTGCTTATATGAATGGTTATCCTAATTTATTTGTGATTAACAATATGTTATGTATATCTTTGATCAGATCCTCCTCTAAGAATAACCTGCCATGCTTAAGAGTATATTGTATCATTCCACGATTAAGATTATGCGTTATTAATCATTGGCATAATATGATTCCACATGTGTTCCTAACATGCTTTAGTATATTGAGTAGTGCTAAAATGTGATTGATTGAATTATTGCATGCTTCAGAATATGAATTGTATGAGGTATGATTGATATTATGAATATATGTAATTATCTATTAGACTCTGGATTATGCATAATGACCTATATATGTATATTTTATGAATCGACACCTGATTTAGATGATGCACGTGGTTAGTGTGAACTTAATTATATGCCTATTATACTCAGTATTGTGCATGATGAACTATGTCATGTGACTTGAAACATGCTGTCATTTATGTATGACCTGTGAGAGTCAGTCTAGTGGATAGTTAGGCATGCCTAATAGAGTCTTTTAGCTACAGCCCTCAGTTCAGTTTGGACCCTGATCAGGTCCCCCGTTTGGTTCCTCGCGAACCCCTCAGTATTTGGATCTTGTTTAAGGTCCCCTCAGTATTGTACCTATGAGGTACCCTCAGTATTCGATTCGTACCCGTAAGGTACCCTCAGTTCACTCGTTATCCACTATTTTGAGTCAGCAGGTATTCTTTCTGTTTTGTCGGATATGAACAAGAGAATGCGATATGCGAATGAGCACGATTTTGGACATGTGAATCAGTTATGTATCCAAATGTGATTATGAATCTCTGAATGGGTTGGGTGTGACTATAACATGTGAATTGGACATATTTATCTGTATATATATATATATATATATATATATGTATATGTATACCATATTGTGAATGTATTTGTATGCTATCAGTTATGGATATCAGTACTGGAATTAAAACGTGCATGGCTGTGACCATAATCTTTCAAATGCCATGAGTATATTCTATTATGTTATTCTTATGAGAATGTGAAGCCGACTAATTAGGTTATAAGTATATGAAATAATATGTGTATGAGTGTGATTCTGTACTGTTAACTATTATGGTAGCATGTGAATTAGTTTGCATAATAAGGCGATCTGGACTAGTGAATGATCACATATGTATTATTTGGGGTGCAATGCATGTGGATCGGTTTTGGTAAGTGTATGTGTAGTAATGGATGATGATGAGGCAAGTTAAAGTGTATAAGATCTGATCTTGATCTAGTGTATGCTCTGAATGTAATCATTTGCTATATGTTCCTTTGGTCTTAACTATTGTAGTGTCTTCAGCAGGTTGTCATGTGTCTATAATTATGGCATGATATTTTTATGTGATAGAGTCGTGCCATGGATGTGTGGTGTTTTAACGTCTTCCCTTGGTTCGGCTAGTGGGTGTTCTATGACATGACAAAAAGTAGGTTTAATTAACTCGTGTTCTTGGCATAATAATTGTGTGCGCTATTGCATGGTAATCTTCTAGCATGTGTATGGGTTTTCAGTTAATGTATGAGTATTCTATCATGGTAATTATATGTATAAATCTCATGTGACTATGCACGATAAGGTACTGATGTCCTATACCACGGTAAGTATATGCATGTGAGATTGTATGTGTTTCTACATGATAACACTGGTATCTTGTAAAGCATCCTGTCTACTTCAATTTGATCAACGCGAGTTTTGAATGTGGATATGATGTTCTGAATGCCTGATTTTTTATATGCAAGTATGTATATCTATCTGTTAGGACTTTGTGCTTTTGCCATTTGAATGTGTTATGCCTTGACGACCATTGTGAATGGTCGTCCATTTTGCTTGTGTGTTTTCCCCACTAAGCGTTTATCGCTTAGCATGGGTTCTTTTCCTGTGCAGGTGGCAGGTTTGGTTCTGTTCGAGTCACGCATCTGCAAGGTCAGCCACATAGGAGTTAGAAGTTTTGTACTTTGCTTAGTTTCTGTATTTTGGATCTTGTTTTTCCATATCCTTTTGTATAAGTAATTATTATGCTATCATCTTGATGTAATATTTCTGTTGAGGTGAGCATTAAAATGCTTAGGTAGTAAGTTATTCCTCGGGTTTATTATTCGCCTTATGCTTCCGCTGATTGAAGAATGTATGTGTGTGTATGTGCTTACGCTTCCACGTAGTGCTTGCGAGTGTGTGAGTTAATGCATGACCAGCTTCTGCCCGCAAGGTAAATTTTTAATTATCCCGTATTTATGCATGTATGTTTATGTATGAATGTATGCTTCTGCATAGTGTATGTATGCATGTATGTGAGTGAGCGTCGGGTAGCACGTCCGCCGGCGTCCTTCCAACGGGGGCGACAGTGGGGTTGTTACACTTTAATTAGATCCCTATCATCCCTTCCTAGGCTTAAACCTCCTATCCAAATGCACTCCTGCATTTGTTCATGCATAGTCAATATATGACGCACTATAGCATCAATATCATCAGCTCGAATGTTCTTTCGCATTCTCATGTTGCTTACTGAATGCACTCTTGCATTTCTTAAAGCAATTCCATGCGGGGTTTTAGGAATCATAGGTGTCCTTGTCATCATTTCTGAAACACGTTACAGAAATTTAAATGGTTAATACACTCATGTATAAACACATATGATTGAAACACATTTTAATCAACAAATAAGGACAAATAACACATAAAAATTTTTTCAAAATATTTTTTAAAAATAGAAAACACATTTTCCATAATTATTAAAATATTTATTTTAAAATAAAATAAATAAATATATTTTATGGTCATCAAAAAATTTTGAAAACTTGACCATTAAATCAGAAATATTATTAAAAACATTTTCCCAAACAAACGGAGCTGATTTGGAGGCAGGAGCTCGCCGCACGCACCCACACGCACCAACGAGAGGGAGGAGGACGCGCTCACATGCTCCACGTACCACATGCGCGACTCCCTCTTGGTTAGACACGTGTCAAAACCACAGCATGACACGTGTCCAACATACACGGGTCCACGTGGCACCATATGGACACGTAATTTCCACGTGTCATGCCACATGGCAACGACATGGCTTGACACGTGGCAGACTCTCATTGGTACACGTGTCATTTTTTGACATGTCGTCATGACACGTGGCAGGCCTCGGCCTTGCCATGTGTCCACCCCTTATTGATCCACTTGGCGCATAGGGGACACGTCGGATCCACGTGGCATGACTGCGGTCTGCCACGTGGCTCGCAACGATTGGGCCACGTGTTAATAACGCGTCACATTATTGACACGTGTTTGCGCGCGTGTGGGCCACCACCCACGTGCACACGCCCAACGTGTGGTGGCGTGTGCAAGCCACGCGCCACCTTCCCGGCGGAATTTGGACTCCAAATTTCAGCCGGTCAGGGGTTCTTAGGGTCTGTGAACACAATAGTAAGGTCAAAAATAAAAATCCCAATATCTAGACTAGCATTTCGAATATTCAATTTTATTCCCTCGGGTTTCGGTGTACACATACACGAAATTGAGCTAAAATATACACGCATATATATTTTTCACACAAAAAACAAATTTTTGTTGCGTTTCATGCTTCCTAGATCTAAAAATTATACTCATAAAATTTTAGATCAATTTTAAGCCGCATGCCAGGGCACAAAAAAACTAAGGCTCTGATACCAATGATGAGAAAATAAAAGAAGAAAGTAATCGATACCTAGTCGTTGTAGCGCGTAAATCTCGTTGCAAAAATGATACAAGGATCTCCTTTTATTTGGTCACTAGTCTGGCTATTACCCACTCGGAATAAGAGCAGCTAGATCACAATCTAAGAGCCCCTGTAGGATTAACACAATAAATCGTGAGTGGGAACGAGCAGCCTTGCGGCGTATACGTTTTCTCGTTACCAAATAATGAGGATCTCACCTCTATTTATAGAGATCCTAAAGGCTATAGACTTATCCTTAGTCTAACTCAGAATCCTTTCTGAGATAGGATTTGGTAATTTAATTCATATGGAAATACCCAATTCAATCTAGATTAGAACTCAATCCATTAAAGAGTCATGGGCTTATCCCAACTCTATCAATTATTACTACTTTATTATTGCTATTGTGATTATTATTATTATTATTATTATTATTATTATTGTTATTATCATTGCTGCTATCATTAGTATTATTACTCTTACTCTTATTATTATTATTATCTATTTTTAATACTATCATTATCACTATTATTACTATTATTATTTTTATTGTTGTTAGTAGTATTTATTATTGTTATCATTATTATTATTATTTATGTTTTTATGCATGTTGATTTGTTCATATGTTAAGTTATTTATTTTTATTATGTCATTTAATTGATTTGTCATACATGATACATGTTATTTGATTTATTCTTCCATTCTTACTTGTTATATGTTTAAATTTATTTTTTATTACTAACATCATTTTTATTTGTGTTTTTGTTTCAATACTTATTTTCATGTGTGAGTTTTTTTCAATGGCAAGTGGGAGCTCATGGAGGTTTGAAGATAACATTTTGGTGAAGACACCATTTTAGTGGAATTTATCTTTTTAACATTTTTAGTATTTTTAGTATTATTATTATTTTGCTTTCATTTGGTTTTATTATGTAATAAATTTATTTATTTTTATGCACATTAATTAAAAGTCACGTAAAAAGTTTTATATTAAAAAATTGGACTTTTTCTAATAAAATGGGACCAATGTCCTAATTTTAACCCATAAAAACTCACTTTTAAAAAGAAGAGTTAATTTTCTCAAAATGGGATCACTCATCCCGATTTTATCGATAAACACCAAAAATAGCTCCTCGATCTTTTTAAGTAAAAATGAGGGAACCAATGTTCCTAATAAATGTCCCGATTTATGTATGATGTCTTTTATTTTATTTTTCTTGTGTAGTATTTATTTCGGGCCCTTGTAATTAATTTTAGGGCAATTCTATTCATTTATTTATTTAATGCCTTTTTATTTTGAGGTATTGTTCTGTCCCATTTTTTCACTTGTGATTTTTTATTGCATTCTTTATTGCTTTCTTTACTTCTTTTCCAAAAATTCTTGCAATGCACTTTAAATTTATTACGTGATCGTATGAGATGAGAGATGGAATTTCAATTGCTAAAAACTCATTTATAACTTAACTTAAGGCATTAATAAGAGTGAAGTTCCGAACACCTTCTCTGGTTTAAGACCTCTGAGGTTAGACAAACTTTCCCAATTTCTTGTAAATTAGGTGGCGACTCCAAAATACCTCAAAGGTGCCTAAAGGCTTCATGAGATTAGATAATATTTCTAGTGTTCTATTGGAAAGAGGTGTCCAAAATATCTCATGATTGCCCAAGATCAAAAGACTCAAACCCCTCTCGAGCCCTAAAAGCGGGTTCCCGGGAAGTGGTCGGGTCGGCGCGCGTCATATTATGAACCGTAATACTAGGCTTGTTATGTGGATCATTATGTATTGGACAAATCCAGATAATTTGATTGGTCACCTAATCAAAGGATTACATGCCCCGATAGGCCCATGTCAATTTATTTGGACTGCCTAAAAATGCAATGGTCAAAATCCCATATGCTTGTACATTAGCTAAGAGAGGTTATGCTGTTGATTTTCTACCATGCACCATACGCATCCATTAGATTCCCCGTTAGCCCATGGGCCAAGCCCACCTAGGAAAGAGATGACATGACCTCGTGTGTGGCAGTAACAAGGTTGGAAGGATCTACTTGCTTACATGTGGTTGTGGATGCTGCATAGCACGATCATGCATTATATGTCATTCATTCATCATCTGATCGGGTATGTTTTACAGCCATCATAGATCTGCCAAGGTGGTCAAGAGGTCCTCGTGGGCGGTTACATAGAAATCCATTCTTTGAACTACCAGAAAGGGTAGAATACTCGGACTCACTTTTTGAAAATAGTCACGCTACCTCCTCTCAGTTTTCTATACACGGTGAAATGGCTAACTCACCAAGACGGATAGACGCCACCACGGCTATAATAGCCGAAGAGGTAGGAAGACGGTTTGAAGAATTTGAGAACAAAATGATGGCCATGATGGCAACGATGGCACAGCCTGTACCATAGAACCCAGCTCCTCCTCCCATGAGACAAAATGAACAGGAGGAGGTCAGAAAGGACCCACAAGAAGAAATTCGCCCACCACCGGTGGATTTAAGGGCTAATATATTGGCAGGATAGAGAATAGGGGCTGCCCGTAGGGTAGACGAGGATTGGGAAGAAGATGAATACGAAGAGCCAGTATCGGTGAGGGGAAAGGCACCTCAGATAGAAGAGGCCATCTGGAAGAAGATGGAGGAAAAATTCGAAGCAATGTCGAGGATGTTGACAAGGGGACAAGGGATGAACCCTAAAGACAAGGAGCTAGAGGAAGAAGATCTGATCCCTTAGAACTTTAAGATGCCGGACGTTCCAAAATTTGACGGCACCTCCCCTCTACTGCGCATGTAAAACAATACTCGTTGGTGATGAAGGGTACTACTCTGAGAAAGAGACAAAAGATAGAGTACTTTTGCTTGAGCTTAACTGGCCCAGCAGTAGATTAGTACCATAGCCTCGATAGGAGAACCAAGGAAGATTGGGATTTATTGACGGAAGAGTTGCTGAGGCAGTAGAACTGCAATACTAGAATGGAAGTGACGCTGAAAGATTTGGAGCTACTACAACAAAAGTTTGGGGAGTCATTTCACGAGTACCTGACTCGATGGAGGAATAGGGTCATAGAAATTAAAAAAAAAAAGCCAGATACTCAAGATCAAATCAGGCTTTTCATCAAGAACGCTAGCCCATATCTGAGGGATGGACTGAAGATAAAGGGATTAAGAGACTGGGAGTCATTAAAGGATATAGCCATTAAGGCTAAAGGGGAGTACCTCGCAAAAAAGGCAAGCAGTGAGGCCTACGCTAAGAAGGGAGGTAGTAGTCAGGGGTAAACCGACCAGCAAGCTCTAGCAGTAGTGCCAGGATGAGCAAGACAGTAGAAGTCTCAGCCACAAATACTACCCCGAGGCATTTCTCAAATCTAGGGAGGTCTCTTTCTTGGGTACTCAGGAGGCTGATGAAAGAAGAAAAATTACAACCCCTACCACCACGACCTGCCAGAATTCAGGGTCAATCGGGGCACAAAGATGAGGATTACTGTGCCTATCACCAGCATACCGGGCACACAACTGATAAATGCAAGGCACTGAGGCATACGATTCAGGATCTGATAGATTCCAAATAGATCACAGACTCAAAAAAGAGAGGAAACCAGAAAAAGTCCAAATACAACAACGTACCCCCACCTGTGTTCATGATCAGGTCTAGCTTGTTGAAGTGGGTGGTTTTGAAGGATTTATACGGAGTCGATGCAAATGTTGCTATCACAAGCATTCATGAGGCTAGTGAAGAAGGGATACCGGTGGCAATGATCGACTGCTGGTCCACTGATGAAAGTGGAGATGGTAACAATAACTCTGATGTTGAAGGATTTCCCGACCCATGGGGTTCGGAGGAGGAGGAAGAGAAGAAGGATGGAAAAAGGAAAGTCAGAGCGGTGACCTAGAGCAAAAGGGTATTTTCGGAGGTAGAAAAGCCACAAGATCCCGTGGTAGTTCAAAAGGAAAAAGAGCCGAAGGAGGATCCAATAATGAGGCAGTTAAAAAAGATGCCGACTCAAATATCGATATGGGATCTGCTAAGACAGTCTCCCTCGTATAGGCAGAAGCTAATGGAAGCTTTATGCGAGACTACAGTGGCCACTACTATCTCTCCCACGGAATTGTTAGACATAGTCAAGGGAAATGCTGGAGAGGATGTGGTATTTTCAAGGGCGAATTTGTCGGTAGAGGGGCGCAACCATAATCGCCCCCTGTACATAAGGGCTTAGGTAAATCAGAAGCACACAGCATGTGCTATGGTAGACAATGGTTCATTGATTAATGTCTATCCTTTGGTGGCAATGGTAGCCTTTGGGATATCGGAGGATATGCTAAGTAAGTCTGATCTTACGATCACGGCTTATGACAATTCCTGGAGGCAGGAGTCAGGGACGTTCAAGGCAGTGGTCAAGACAAGGCCAATTGAGACCGAGGTGAAGTTTGTAGTCCTCCCTATTCCGGCCAATTTTTCAGTGCTCTTAGGCAGGCAATGGTTCCATAAGCTACCAAATGATCAAGATTCCCTGTGAGGGGTAAATAGTGGCCATCCGCGCTGCAAGACAAAACCAGGTGTCGGTATTAGAGATCGCCAGACAGCCCTTCAGCGAATTTCATGTTGGAGTGATCAACGGAGAAGAACACATCGAAGGGAACCTCCAAGTAGTGAACATGATGAAAAGGATGTCTTTCCTCCCTAGGCCCAATTTGGGAAAAAGTTCTCAGGGGCCGCAGAATGCCATAAATACAAGAGGTCAGAAGGATAGGAATGGCATTGGATATGAGGGCAGTACAATGAGGAGCAAGAGGGCAGCAAATGGGATCCCTCATATCAAGGACAGTTTTATGCCAGCAATGTCATTATGCACGTATATAGGGGAAGCTGAGCCTCAATGGGTGGATGGAAGGATTATACCAGGATTTGAGGTTTTTAACGATGTTTTCAATTGGGACATTAGAGTGATCAAGCCAGTTGAGGCTTATTGGGATGAAGAAATCATGACCAATGGAACCATCTGGGACCGAGAATCGTCCGAAGAGATTATCACCAAGAGGATGGTGGCTGCCCGAGTAAAGGGGAAAGAGAAGATAGAAGATGAAGCTGCAGGAAAACAGAGTAAAGCTACTATAGACACCGGGTCCCAAAGCAGCCTAGATCAGGATTACCCAATGATGAAATTAAGTATGCCTATTTATAGGCAAAAATGAAAGTTGAAAATAATGATTTCCTTGTCAAATTGATTTATTAGAAATATAAAAAAATGTTCTTTTAAAAAAATATTTTAAATGTTTTAAAAATTATTTTGAGATAAAAGGGTATGTTTTGAAATTAGCGTTTTAGGAAAAAATTAAAATATATATATATATATATATATATATATATATATATATATATATATATATATATATATATATATATATATATATATATATATATATTTTTCGCGAGTGTCGGGGGTGCGGCAGCGAGCTGGGAGCGCGGGGCAGCGCTCCAGCGTGCAGGCGGAGCACGCTGGGCGCAGGGACGCCCGTCGAGTGCGCCGACGGGCGTTGCTCGCCCCCTTGTGTGCGCTCCTCGCCCAATTCTGCCGTTTTTCCATTTTTTAGCCTAAAAAATGGTTTTTTCCTCATTTTTTTGTATAATTTAATTCTAAAAGCTTTTTATCTTCCAACCTTTTAAATTATTCAGTTTTTTGAGTTTAATGTGACTTAAATTAATTTAAATTCTTTATTAAAAATTTGAATTTTTTGGGGATTATAAAATCATTTTTAGAGAGAGAATTAGGGGAGATTTTTCTTAAGAAAAATATTGTTTTCTCTCTTCTTCTTCTTCTTATATTTTTCTTCTTTTTCAAGAAAAATTCTCCAAGTGTTCTAATTTGATTTTATTAAGTTAATTCTTAAGATAAATAAATTAATTATTTGTTCTTGGGAGTTTGCTTCTTATTTTTCATAATTTTTTCCTTAAAACAAATAATTGAAACAAATAAATCAATTATTTGTTTTTGGGATAAAATTTCATTATATTTTATTTTTTAAAATCAAAGCAAGGAAACTTATCATTCAAATTCATTCATTACATCAAATTTGAGGGTAAGTATTCTTGGCTCAATTTTTAATTATTTTTGTTTACAATTGATTAGCTATCATGTAAATTCTCCTAGATCTATTTTTTACTTCTTATTTCCCATGTTTATTTAATTGTTCATAATACTTCTTATTCTCCGATTTTGAGCGATGACCCCGCTAATAGGGTCTTAGTCATGCTGTTGAGGCCTAGCCTCCAGTTTTAGTGTAGTGTTTTTCCCGTATCCACCACAAGTGAAGTTCAAGTTGTTGTGATGTGTTATATATATATATATATATATATATATATATATATATATATATATATATATATATATATATGTAGTGTATTGTTATTTGAATTAATTGTTTTATCTTAGTGAATCAGTTTCAGTCAGTGTAATTATGTCAGGTATGTTAGTGAACGGATATAGTGATTATATATATATGTTCTGTATTTCAAATTTTCCTGCTTTTATAGTGAATACAGTAAGTGTATGCTTTATTCTCTTGATGCATGTTATTACTTGTATTTTGTTAGTGCTTTCTTGTCTGTTTCTCCTCCCCACTAAGCGTTATCGCTTAGCACGGGTTCTTTTCCCGTGTAGGTGGCAGGATTTTGGGAGTTTGCTCGTGTCACGCATCTGCAGGTCTGCCACATAGGAGTAGAGTTGTTTTTGTTATCTCCTCCTGTACTTCTCTTTGTAAAATGTAATATTTTTGGTATAATGGCTCATGTAACTTTTTGTGTAAAGGCTTTTGATGTATATTTTGGATATTATATATATAACTCTATATTTTGATTATATGAGATATACAATTTGCCATTATTATTATTTTGGTATGCTTCCGCTTAGTGAATGTGTGTATGTTGTGAGTGAGTGCCAGGTAGCACACCCGCCGGCGCCCTTCCAACGGGGGCGACGGTGGGGGTGTTACAGTTCAAATCTTTTCAGCCATCATAGATTCACCTAAGTGGACTAGGGGTTCTGACGGTCGGCTGGTGAGGATAGATATGCCTCTTAGATTGACAGAATTAGTGTCTGATTGGAATTCTGAGCCACCCTCAACTACCAGAGAGTCATCCATAGAATCACAAATGGCAGAAGAGACCAGAGCCTTAACAACTCAAGACCTTGATAGGAGGCTAGAGGATTTTGAGCGAAGAATATTGGAAATGAAGGGAGTTATAGCTGATAGGATTGCTCATCCTCCTGCTCCACAACCACCAGCTGCTCCACATCCACCAGTTGCTCCACAGCCCCCAATGGTTCATGCTGGGGGGCAAGTTGAACTACCTGCTGGCAGAGAAATCCCCGTTGTAGTTAATGATGCTCGCCAGCTTGTTAATGAGCATAGGGTCGTAGTGCCTGTTGAGCAAAAAAGGGCAATAATCCCCAATCCCAATGATGATTTTGTGATGGAGGAGGAAGATGAAGAGGCAATAGCACCTCAATTTATGGGGGCCAGAGCACCCAGGGCAGAAGATGAGGTAATGAGAGGGATGAGGCAACAGATTGAGGCAATCACCTGCATGCTATCAGTCGAAAAGGGGATCAACCCTGAAGACAGAGATTTAGGATGAAGAGCTATTGCCCCAAAGGTTCAAAATGCCTGAGCTGCCGAAGTTTGATGGTACTTCAGATCCATCTGCACATATTAAGCAGTATACCCTGGTGATGAAAGGCACAGGGTTGACCAAGAAATAGAAGGTGGAATATTTCTGCCTTAGTCTGGTGGGTCCGGCTGTGGACTGGTACCATGGGTTAGACAGGAGGTCCAAGGAAGATTGGGACCTTTTGACGGAGGAGTTCATGAAACAGTATGACTGCAGTACCGAAATGGAGGTCACCTTAAAGGACCTCAAGCTTTTTACAGCAAAAGAATGATGAGTCGTTCCATTAATACCTTACAAGATGGAGAAATAGGGTCATGGAGATGAAGAAAAAGCCTGACACTGCTGACCAAATCAGGCTATTTATCATGAACTCTTGCCCTTACTTGCGGGAGTTGCTCAGCTTTAAGGGGCTCAGAGACTGGGAGTCGCTTAAGGACATTGCTATAGAAGCTGAGGGGGCTTACCTAGCAAAGAAAGTAAGCCAAAATAACTTTGCTGGGAAAGGTTATGGCAACAAATCAATGTACAAACCAGACGGTGCAGGAAGTAGTAATAATAGAAGGGGTAAGACAGACGAGGTTTCAGCCACTGAGGTTGGACAGGTTCAGAGGTACTACTCCAATTTGGGTCGCTCTCTGTCTTGGGTATTGCAGAAATTGACAAAGGAAGGCAAGCTGAGACCATTGCCACCTAGGCCAGCCATGAATCAAGGAAAGCCGGGGCATAGAGATGATCAATACTTTGCTTACCATCAGCACACCGGGCATCTAACAGATTATTGCCGACGGGCGTCACTCGCCCCCTGGCGCGCGCTCCTCGCCCAATTTTGCCGTTTTTCCGCTTTTTGGCCTAAAAAATGGTTTTTTCCTCATTTTTTTGTATAATTTAATTCTAAAAGTTTTTTATCTTCCAACCTTTTAAATTATTCAGTTTTTTGGGTTTAATGTGAGTTAAATTAATTTAATTTCTTTATTAAAAATTTGAATTTTTTGGGGATTATAAAATCATTTTTAGAGAGAGAATTAGGGGGGATTTTTCTTAAGAAAAATATTGTTTTCTCTCTTCTTCTTCCTCTTCTTCTTCTTCTTATTTTTTTCTTCTTTCTCAAGAAAAATTCTCCAAGTGTTCTAATTTGATTTTATTAAGTTAATTCTTAAGACAAGTAAATTAATTATTTGTTCTTGAGAATTTGCTTCTTATTTTTCATATTTTTTTCCTTAAAACAAATAAATCAATTATTTGTTTTGGGGATAAAATTTCATTATATTTTATTTTTTAAAATCAAAGTAAGGAAACTTATCATCCAAATTCATTCACCATATCAAATTTGAGAGTAAGCATTCTTGGCTCAATTTTTAATTTATTTTTGTTTACAATTGATTAGCTATCATATAAATTCTCCTAGATCTATTTTTTACTTCTTATTTCTCATGTTTATTTAATTGTTCATATTATTATTTCTTATTATTATTTTTTTTAGTTGTTCATATTATTATTTCTTATTCTTATTATTTTTTTTATTTAGTTGTTCATATTATTCTTTCTTATTCTTATTTTTTTTATTTAGTTGTTCATATTATTCTTTTTTATTCTTATTTTTTTTATTTAATTGTTCATATTATTATTTCTTATTCTTATTTTTTTATTTAATTATTCATATTATTATTTCTTATTCTTATGTTTATTTAATTGTTCATATTATTATTTCTTATTCTTTTGTTATTTAATTGTTCATATTGTTGTTATTGTCATTATTTATGTTCATATATTATTGTTATTGTTAGTATTATCATTTAACATGTGTTAGCATGATTGGCTTATTTTATTTCTTTATTTTATACTTGCATGTTTAATTGGATTGTTCATCTTTTTTGATGTTATTGTGTTATTATTTATCATTGCTACTATCATTATTATTTTTATTAGTTTTGTTTATTATTATAATTTATTATTGTTGTCATCATCATTATTATTTTCATGTTTTCATGCATGTTAAATTTTATTATTGTTGTTATTTTTATTATTTATGCATGTTGAATTGTTCATGTGTTAAGTTATATTTTTTATTATGCCATCTAATTAATTTATCGTGCATGATGTATTTTATTTATTTTAATTCATTTTCATATGTTACATGTTTAATTCATTTTTTATTATTAACATCACTTTCATTTGTGTTTTTATTTTAATACTTATTTTTCATGTGTGAATTTTCCAATGGCAAGTGGGAGCCCATGGAGGTTTGAAGACACCATTTTGGTGGAGTTTATATTTTTAGCCTTTACAGCTTTTTTAGTATTATTTTGCCTTTATTTTGTTTCAATATGTAATTTCTAATAAGTTTGTTTATTTTCATGCATGTTAATTAAAAGTCACAAAAGTATTTTTATTAAATTAACTTGAAACTTTTTTCTAATAAAGATGGGACCAATGTCCTAGTTTTTTACACCTAAATAAATCATCACCTTTAACACATTTTTTTTAAGTGCATGCGAGGACCAATGTCATCATCCTTAATAAATAACCCGCTTTATGTATGATTTGTATTTTATTTACAATGGAGGTTGTATTTCGCCCCTAGTTTTGTTGTAATTTATTTTGCTTTCATTTACTTTTTTTACCGCTTTCATTATGTGATTAGCATGCGCGTTAAATTAAATTGCATTAAAATTGAATGAGAAATAGGATGAAACTCTAAATTCAATACTCAATTATAAACTTAATCAAGGTATGAATAAATGGGAAGTCCCAAACCTTCTCTAGTCTTTGGGCTCAATGAGGCGAGAGGGCCATCACAATTTTCTATTGGGATGGGGCCTCCAAGACACCTCTTGTGTTCCTTAAAAAGGCTCAATTTGCACAGTTCTAGGTGCCACGAGGCGAGAGGGCCATCCTAATGTTCTATTAGGGTGGGGCCTCCAAGACACCTCTGGTTTGCCCAAAGCGCGAGGCTGAGAGGGCCATCCTAATATTAGGGTGGGGCCTCCAAGACACCTCCGGCTTGCCTATGATGGACATAGCTGCGCTATTTTAGGCTCACTGAGGTTAGACGAACTTTTTCAATGTTATATTGGGTGGCGACTCCATGAAACCTCCTTGTTGCCCAAAATAGATGCCCTTGCAATTTCACTTGCAAGTTTCATAAACCTCTCTCGATCGCCCGTAAAGGCGGGCGTTCGGGGCACCCCGGGGTTCAGTGTGCGTCACAGTGGTGACTCCACTGGGGACAATACTCGAGACTTTGCTTTGAAAGTACCTTAGTTAAAATTTACAATTGAGTTTTAGTTTAAAAACTTTTTCATCCTTTTTCGAAACTACATTGCATCCATGCTAGATCCTTAAATTATGCTAGTTTGGTCCCTTTTCTAACCCCAGTGCATTCCCAAAGCACGACCCTATGTTCACTCAATATAGAAAAGTGTTAAGGATAATCACCAGCACAAGTTTTGTACCATCACGGTATATCAAATGGAGACCCGATTGGTCGTTATGCTCATGATGAGCTAGACGCATTGGCAGGGACCATGCTTGGGTAGCCCTAAAGTATCATCACCCTTGACCAAAGCTCGTGTAATGGCAATAAATACTTTCCCTAGGTGATATACTCCTTAATACAACGCTTGCTATGTAGGCCATTATATATTGAACAAAATCAACCAAATTAAATGGTCTTTTATCAAAGACTTTCATGCCTCGGTGAGCCCATCTTAATATGGTTGAAATGTTTGAATAGATAAAGGCTAAAACCCATACGTATGTACAATAGGCAAGAGATGTTATGCTGCTGGTTTCCCACCATGCACCATACGCACCCATTGGGTTCCCTATTGACCTATGGACCAAGCCCACCTAGGAAAGAGAATAAACTATCTCGTGTGTGGGAGTGATAAGGTTGGAAGGATCTATCAGCTTGTATGTGATTGTCCATGCTGCATCAACACGATCATGCATTGTATATATCATTCATGCATCATCCTAACAGTTTATGTAACAACCCAAAACGGGCCTAGTCGGAATTTGTATGTTAAGTCAGAAAATTTAGGGTAATTTGGTAATATTGGTATGTGGATTTAATTAATAAAGCTTGAGTAAAGGAAATGATCTAGTGGAGTATGGGTTTGGTGTCAAGGATGTGGATTTTATAAGAGATTATAGTGTGTGAGTTGTGTTTGGTGCATTAGCATGTTAGTTAAAGGGAAGTCTTGGGTCCAATGGGGGCTTGACACCTAGCATTGGGTAGATAGAAGAGCATTAAAGAAGAGAGAGGAAAGAGGAGCAGATTTTTGGCTTTCCCTTCACGTTTTCTTCCTCCTCTTCTTCCCTCTCTTTACTTTTCTACTCTCTTTACTCTCTTGTGGGTGTGCCCAACGTGGGTCTTCAAGATTGGAGTTAGATTTCTGAAGTTTGAGATGGAATCAAGAGGTAAGTTCATGGATATTATGTGTAATGGCCTGCATATCACCCTAAAATTATTTCGCATTGTCTGTAGTGTCTGTTGTTAGATTCGCAGCATTTGATTATGTTTCTGCTATTTTATATTCAGAGAAGTTTAAAAGTTGAATGTGCCAGAGTCATAGTAGTTCTGGGATGGGTGACCCACTGGGAAGCAGGCAGCTCCAGTAAGTCAAAAAAATATTATTACCTAAAAATGATCAGTATAGTGAATAGAGTCGGGTGGTACAGTTTTGTGGGAAAACGAGGTCAAATAGGCCCCGGAATGTCAGTCTAAAGTTCGGTTCGCTTGAACCGGAGTTTGACCAAATTTTTCAGAAGTGCTAGAGTGGATAAAAAGGCTAAGTGTGGGAAGTGTACAAGCTCAGAATAATTTTTAGAATTTTTTGACAGCCTTAGATTTGAGTTTTACGGCAGAAACCGACAGAATCGAACCGGACCGATTTAGGTGAACCGGGCCCAAAATGGACTCCGATTGAGCTCAAATTTTGGGTGGAGGATAATTTTGATATTTTAAACATGATGGAATTGGTTGGGAGTTAAAAAGAGGTCAGAAACATTCAGAATACCAAAAACAGTGCAAAAAGAGCATAAAACCTTAAATCGGACCAAATCGGTTCGACCGCTTTGGTTGGACCTGGTTCGGTTCAATTTTACTAATATAAATAGATGGAGAAGGCTGGAGAAATCCAGATTTCTCCATCCAAACCGACCTCCTCTCTTCTCCTTCTTGTCCTAACCTTAACTCTCCTCTTTTCCTCCATTTTTCTTCCAAATTTCCTCCATATCACCCCATATTTCAGCCTCCCCATCAAATTTAAGCTCCTCTAGTTTCTATTGATACCTTTGGAAGTCCATTTGGTGGATGAAAAGTTGGTGAAACCTAGACTTGAAGGTTTAGGCATGAAATTGAGGTATGTAAAGTTGATATTTTTAAATTAGTTTAAAGGTTCAAATAGCTATTTTAGGATGTCTAGAGTATGTTTATGTGATTATATTGTAAAAAGGAAGTAAGGTTTGGAGTAGATCTTGATGTTTATATTCGGCCACCTTAGGATCTTTTTGGATATGATGGATTTTTAAGGAGCTAAGGCATGGAAAGCAAGCTTAAGTGGTGGAAAGCAAGGAAATAAGGTTAGTGGATACAACATCCTTTCTTTTCCATGGTATAAGTGTGATTTTTGGTTATATTTATCTTGCATGTATGTGATATATGCATGTATAATTGAATCTAACTTGATAAACATGATTAATGGGGCTAAATAAGTGTATAAATGTGCTTAAGATAAATTAAAACATTTTGGGTATGAAATTCCAACTTAGGCCGAATGAAAATATAAGAAATTCTTAAGGATTTGTAAGGATTTATGGTGTATAAATGATGAACATAATGTGTATACATGGTGTAGTATATGATGGTAGGATTAAAGGAATGAAAAATAAATATAGTGAATTTCTATAGTGTTGGCCGAATGGATTAACAAGGGAAATAATGGGTTATGTTGTGTTTTATGGCAAATAAATGATAAGTATGATTAATACAATATGTAAATTGAATGAATAAATGACTAAGTGAAATTAAAGTGAATTAAATGAAATATTAATATAGTGGCCGAATGGTATTATGTGGCATAAAGTGAATAATGTTTTGAATGATTACATATAATTGATATATAAGGCATGTCTAACATGAAATAAATATAATTGAGTGACTAAGGGAAATTATAATGTATGATATTGAGATTTAAAGTCTTGGCCAAATGGTAATCTAAATGGTATAAGTTTGTATTTTGATAATTAATGGAAAGTAATGGCATAAAGCGATTAAGTAATGATAAATGAATGTGTATGCCAATTTGTAAGTGAATATAATAAATATGTTGAAATGTGCATAGTGATAAAGTGTGATATTGTATGAAATAATGAGCTTTCATGGTATGTGATAGTTTAAAGATGGTATTCAAATGGATGACGATGATATGGCATGAAAATGAATGAGATGTTATGTTGTTATGCCATAAAATGTATGTATGACACATTAATAATGTGAAAAATAAAAAATTGTTACCCTATGTGATGAACTGGTAGTTGAGTCTAGTTTCAGGATATGATGGCTAGCCATAGGGACTTAAGACCGCGGGAGTGAGCATGGCGTCTCACTATTTTATAGGCCAATGATGGACCTATTCTGTATTTTTAAAAGTATCTGTATTGGAATGTACCGGACTGATTAATTTGGGTCTTTTCGGGTTATTGTGAGCCCATAGGGGTTCGCATCCCGTTTATCCTGTGACTTAGAGTCTACCAGTATTATACCGGGGCAAAATGATAATGATGAGTTTTAAAATGGTTAATTTGTTATTAAAATGATATTAGTATGAAAAGACAAATGATTAAATGATTATGCATGTCATTATGTGTTAAAAATAAAGATTTACATGTGATTGTGTAATAAAGACAAGATATAGTAATGATTATGTGATAAGGATAAGATATGGTAATGATTAAAGTGATAAGGATAAGAATAAGGAATAAAGATAAGGTTAAGGGTATAATCGTAATTATTAAAATGTTTGAGGGAAAAATGGTAATTATGTGCTTATATGTGTGAAAGATGACAAATAAGGGTAAAAATGTCATTAAAAGGTTAAATATGGAAATTGGTAACCTTTTAGGGGTAAAAATGTAATTTGGCATAAAAAAGATAATTTAAGGGAAAAATAGTAATTTTGCATGTTAAATAGTGAAATGTGGTAAAAAGAAATATAATTAAGGGTATTTATGTCATTATGTATAAAGAAAAGTAAAATAAGGGCATAATCGTAATTTTGATGAAAAATAAGTGAATTGGTGGCATTATGGTAATTTTGAAGAAGTTAGTTTTGAATTGATGGCATAAATGTAAATAATGTGAAATAAAAATGAACTAATGGCATAAGTGTAAATAAGGTGAAGTTAAAATGAACTAAGAGCATAATTGTCATTTTTGAAAAAGACAAGGGTATTATTGGAAACCCTAGTAAAAGAATGAGGATTTAAGTGTGATTAAAGAAATAATAAGTTTAATTAAAGGATTAAAATGTAATTAGTATGTAATGTGATTTAGTGAAGTAATTATATGATTAAATTGCTAAAATTAAGTGAGTAATTATAATTAATGATTTAATAAGCAATAATAATAAACTAAAAGTAGTATTAAGTGTAAATAGTGGCAAAGGTGTAATTATAGCCAATTGAAATAGAAAATTTAGAATTTAAGCAAAGTGTATAGTATAATTTAAATTGGGTGTTATGGGAAGAATTAAATAATGAAACATATGGCAAAATAAAGAATAAATATAGTAATGCATTTAAGTAGTGGCACTCTTGTAAAATAAAGCAATTAAAAATGAGAATGTGTAGTAATAAAGAAATGTAGGAATCAAATTATAGGATCATAAAGTTAAGATTAATTAGTGAATTAAAGTATAATTTAGTAAATATATTATGGAAAATAAATATATGTAATTGGTAAGTGATTAAGCAACGAATTGTGAAGTATAGAAAATTATTGCATGAATAAATATTAAATGATTAATAATTGTAATTAATTTATACATGTATAATGAATGTGAATGTATATGTATTTTGGTGATGCTAGAATGATAGTGCAAATAGAAAGTAAGTGGTAATAAAGGATAAAGAGGTAAATGGCAAAATTGTGAACAAGTAATTAAGTGAGAATTTAGTTGTAATTAATTCTTATCAGATAAGTTGGAATGCAAATGTGAATAAAGAGAAATTTACTAATAGTAAAGTGAAGAAACTATTAGTCTAATATACATAAGTGAATAAGGGGCCATAGTGAATTAAGTCATAATATAATGTAAGAAAATAAAGGATATAAAGAAATTGTGATTGGACCATAAACATCCAAGTGACCCAGTAATAATTGTAATGTATTCATTCGGTGATAAAGTAATTCATAAGTAAATGATAATAAATAAATGAATAAAAGAGCAGGTGTAGTTAAAAGTGTTATCGAAAATAATTAGTGTAATGCAAGAAAATAAAAAGGGAATGTCAAATATATAAAGTAAGTTTTAGAGTAAGTTAATGATTTGAATATTGAGAAATTACCATTTGATAATTAGTTACAAAGGTAAACATAAGATAATGTCAATGGATAGAAATGAAAATTGATTGATAAGTGATAATTGAGTTGTAGTACTATAGTGTTAAATAATTATTGATGATAAATAGTGAATTGATAAACCGATTGGACAGTGTTAAAATAAAGCCATAAGAATGTAAATAAGGAATGAAAGGATAAGTGATTAAAGTTAATATCATAATAGTTAAATACGGTATAAGTGATAATGATAACAGTGTATAAAATGATCAGTGAAAGCAGTGATAATGAAAGGAACAAAGATAACAGATATCCTAAAAATGTATAATAAATATTCTAATTTCTCAGGAATTAATTCTCTATGATTTAGATAAAATATGTTTGTGTGTGCATGCATGTAGAATTATTGTGGAAAACCTAGGATATGTATCCACCACTGGGCATTTTAATGCTCAGCGCGTAAGTGTCATTGCGCGCAGGTTATAATAAATTTTTAATGTGGCCGAATATATAGTATCGTCTGAACGAGGATATTGACAGAAAGGATTGAAGTTTGGCATGGCATGTATACGATCGTGAAAGAGGTACAAGGTATATGGTATTATCCTGTTTAGTGTGTTGGTGTAAATGTTTGTTCTTGCTGTGCCTGAATGTTATTGTTGAAAAAAAAAATATTTCCTACAAATCAGTAAGCTGCAGTGCAGTGCTTGTCAGTTCAGTGTTGTGACATCCGGTATCCGTATAGTTTACGGGTATAAGGGCGTTACATTATGTGGGTTTTCCTTCTTCTTCATCTCCTTGGCATTTTCTGAGTTTTGAGAGGTTTGCTTGGTTTTATTTATGAGTGTTTTGCCTGGGTTTTGTGCAAGAATCGGAAGAGCGTAGAAAGAAGAAAGGGAAAGAGAAAGTGGGATCATGAGAGGCCCGGTTTGAAGCTACAATTTCAGTTTTGGGAGTTTTGTTGGTTGTATTTGTTTATGAGTTGAAGTTGCTTACTCTGTTAATTGATGGTTTTGTCCTAGTTCTCATATGGATTACGTGTTTGTTGTGTCTTTAATCCTTGAAATCTTGAGTGTTTTATTTGGGTAAAGGCATGTATTAATTAAGTAGTGATTATGAGTTAAATTGTTAGTGATAAAGTGATGTTTGCATGAGTATTTGAAGAACATGAGCATTTAAGATGAATGAATTTTTGAGTTTGGTTTTGATTGAATCCATGATGAGTTATGGTTGATTATTATGTAATACATGTTTCTTTAGCTTTGGGAATGTTCTGGAGGTGGAATTGGGCTTTGAAGTAAGAATTTTGCATGTTATGTGATGGGCGTTTGAGTGATTTTGTTGAGTAGAGTATTTGGGGCATTTCTGGGTTGGGAGAAATTGTTTCTGTTGCGATCGCGACAGAAGCAATTTCTCCTGCCCATCGAGTTTTCTTGCGTGATTGAGAGAGGGGGGCGTCTGACTCGTGCTGTTTAGCACGACTCGGAGGGCAAATTTCTGCTGAGCACGAGTCCTGCTCAGTTGAGGAAGTGCACACTCGTGCACAAGGAGCACGAGACGTGCTCCTTGAGCACGAGTCGTGCTCGTGCTCCTCCCTTCTATCTTCCCGCAGCATCTTCCCCTCTGTCGCGATCGCGACAGGAAGACTCCTCTTTTGCCCTATTTTAATTCTGAATTGTCACCTTCTCGTCTTGTTCTGCATGTTTTCTTTTTAGTACATGATTTAGACTTATTTATACTTTAATTATTACATGATTAGAGTTTATGATGATAATTTTTGGGCATGTCAATGTTTTGATTTGTTACACCCAATTATGTCTAATGTTTTAACTTGAGTGAGTGAATTTGGCCTGAAATGTCAGTGTAGTGGATAGATAAGCATGCTTATAAAGGGTTAGTGAGTGCAGCTACCTATATTTACTTTCCGAAAGGGCGATGACCTCGCTTATAGGGTTTTAGTGATACCGTTGAGGCCTAGCCTCCAGTTTTGAGCGATGACCCCGCTAATAGGGTCTTAGTGATGCTGTTGAGGCCTAGCCTCCAGTTTTAGTGTAGTGTTTTTCCCGTATCCACCACAAGTGAAGTTCAGGCTGTTGTGATGTGTTATATATATATATATATATATATATATATATATATATATATATATATATATATATATATATATATATATATATATATATATATATATATATATATATATATATATATATATATATATATATATATATATATATATATATATATGTAGTGTATTGTTATTTGAATTAATTGTTTTATCTTAGTGAATCAGTTTCAGTCAGTGTAATTATGTCAGGTATGTTAGTGAACAGATATAGTGATTATATATATATGTTATGTATTTCAAATTTTCCTACTTTTATAGTGAATACAGTAAGTGTATGCTTTATTCTCTTGATGTATGTTATTACTTGTATTTTGTTAGTGCTTTCTTGTCTGTTTCTCCTCCCCACTAAGCGTTATCGCTTAGCACGGGGTTCTTTTCCCGTGTAGGTAGCAGGATTTTGGGAGTTTGCTCATGTCGCGCATCTGCAGGTCGGCCACATAGGAGTAGAGTTATTTTTGTTATCTCCTCCTGTATTTCTTTTTGTAAAATGTAATATTTTTGGTATAATGGCTCATGTAACTTTTTGTGTAAAGGCTTTTGATGTATATTTTGGATATTATATATATAACTCTATATTTTGATTATATGAGATATACAATTTGCCATTATTATTATTTTGGTATGCTTCCGCTTAGTGAATGTGTGTATGTTGTGAGTGAGTGTCGGGTAGCACACCCGCCGGCGCCCTTCCAACGGGGACGACGGTGGGGGTGTTATATTTTTTGGTATCAATTTGGCAGTTCTGGTTGCCTCTGTTTGTCAGTGTTGAGTCTTTGCATGATAGTCGGTTTTGTGCCGTGGCCTAATGCAGATGTGTCTTGTCTGGTGTAATGTCTAGATGGAGTCCGATCCAAGTGAGAACGTGGGCGAGACGACTGATAGTGCAAGTGTAGTGAGAGGTGAGCAACCCGCTCCTCAGCGCCAACAAGAAGAGGTTCCTGGTATGGGTTTTGGTCATGAGAATCCGGTCCTAGTGCAAGGTTTGCTTCAATTAGTAGAGAGGTTGACTGCTCCTAAAGCTCTGACTGAGTTATTAAGAAAGAAAGGAGCAGAAGATTTTCATGGGACTGCTTTTGACCAATCTGATGTGGCCGAGTTTTGGATTA
Organism: Excoecaria cochinchinensis; assembly: GCA_947683425.1. NCBI lineage: Eukaryota > Viridiplantae > Streptophyta > Magnoliopsida > Malpighiales > Euphorbiaceae > Excoecaria > Excoecaria cochinchinensis. The sequence goes on along the minus strand of CANTUQ010000127.1, from coordinate 11,868,896 downwards.
AGCGGGTAGGCCGAATTTTACAAGAGATTAGATGTCCCGCAGATCAGAGAGTATTATGTGCAGTATCATTGCTTCAAGGGGCAGCCTACGATTGGTGGGAGCTTGTGATGCGAAATCCTCAACGACCAGCCGAGTTGACTTGGGAATTCTTCAAGCAAGAGTTTGAATAGAAGTATGTGATAAAGGCATACCGGGAAGCCAAGTGGAGAGAATTCATCAGTCTAAAGCAGAGGGGTATGACCGTGAGTGAGTACGAAAAGGAGTTTAACCGGTTGAGCAAGTATGTGCCTGAGCCGTTGTTGACGGATGAGTTTAGATGTAGGCACTTTCAAGAGGGATTGCGTGAGGTGATCAGAGGTCCTTTATCTGCAATGTCAGTCACGCAACCAGTGGGGTACTATCAGTTAGTTGCAGCGGCGATCAAGTTAGAGGAATCCGAGTTGATCAAACAGAGAATCGAGAACAAGAGGAAAGCACCGGATGGTGGGATTGGTAGTGGCAAGAAAACAAGAGGTGTCCCGAGTGGCCAAGGTGTGAAGAGTTCGATTCCGGTACGTTCGGAAGTTGGGAGCGTAGCGCCACCCTCTAGCAAGGGAACTGTGATCCCGGAGTGCGAGCATTATCATAAGCGCCATTGGGGCAAATGTAGAAGGATTTCTGGAGCCTGTTTTAAGTGTGGAAGTAAAGAACACTTCCTAGCTAATTGTCCGGAAAGGCAAGAGCTTAAGGATCAACCCGAGAGTAGGGCTAGCAGTGGAAGAACAAGATCGAATCGTAGTGGAAGCGGTAGTGGAAGAACTGCATAGGCACCATCAGACACGGAGCAAAAGCCAGCTGAAGTAGAGTATACTCATCCCCGAGTATATGCGATGATCGGTGAAGCTGCAACTGAAGCCGCAGGTCCTTCTGGTAAGTGTTTGATAAGTTTTGTTTCTTTTCGGTTTTGGGTTGTTTGAATAAGTGGTTAGCGGGGAAATTTCGAGGAAGAAATTTCTTTAAGGGGGAGTGATTGTAACAATCCAAAATGGGCCTAGTCGGAATTTGTATGTTAAGTCAAAAAATTTAGGGTAATTTGGTAATTTTGGTATGTAGATTTAATTAACAAAGCTTGAGTAAAGGAAATGATCTAGTGGAGTATGGGGATTTTATGAGAGATTATAGTGTGTGAGTTGTGTTTGGTGTATTGGCATGTTAGTCAAAGGGAAGTCTTGGGTCCAATAGGGGCTTGACACCTAGCATTGGGTAGATAGAAGAACATTAAAGAAGAGAGAGGAAAGAGGAGCAGATTTTTGGCTTTCCCTTCATGTTTTCTTCCTCCTCTTCTTCCCTCTCTTTACTTTTCTACTCTCTCTACTCTCTTGTGGGTGTGCCCAATGTGGGTCTTCAAGATTGGAGTTAGATTTCTGAAGTTTGAGCTGGAATCAAGAGGTAAGTTCATGGATATTATGTGGGTTTTCCTTCTTCTTCATCTCCTTGTCATTTTCTGAGTTTTGAGAGGTTTGATTGGTTTGATTTATGAGTGTTTTGCCTGGGTTTTGTGCAAGAATCGGAAAAGCGTAGAAAGAAGAAAGGGAAAGAGAAAGTGGGATCGTGAGAGGCCCGGTTTGAAGCTATAATTTCAGGTTTGGGAATTTTGTTGGTTGTATTTGTTTATGAGTTGAAGTTGCTTACTCTGTTAATTGATGGTTTTGTCCTAGTTCTCATATGGATTACGTGTTTGTTGTGTCTTTAATCCTTGAAATCTTGAGTGTTTTATTTGGGTAAAGGCATGTATTGATTAAGTAGTGATTATGAGTTAAATTGTTAGTGATAAAGTGATGTTTGCATGAGTATTTGAAGAACATGAGCATTTAAGATGAATGAATTTTTGAGTTTGGTTTTGATTGAATCCATGATGAGTTATGGTTGATTATTATGTAATACATGTTTCTTTGGCTTTGGGAATGTTCTGGAGGTGGAATTGGGATTGGAAGTAAGAATTTTGCATGTTATGTGATGGGTGTTTGAGTGATTTTGTTGAGTAGAGTGTTTGGGGCATTTCTGGGTTGCGAAAAATTGTTTCTGTCGCGATCGCGACAGAAGCAATTTCTCCTGCCCATTGAGTTTTCTTGCGTGATTGAGAGAGGGGGGCATCCGACTCGTGCTGTTCAGCACGACTCGGAGGGCAAATATCTGCTGAGCACGAGTCGTGCTCAGTTGAAGAAGTGCACACTCGTGCACAAGGAGCACGATACGTGCTCCTTGAGCACGAGTCGTGCTCCTCCCCTCTATCTTCCCGCAGCATCTTCCCCTCTGTCGCGATCGCGACAGGAGGACTCCTCTTTTGCCCTGTTTTAATTCTGAATTGTCTACTTCTCGTCTTGTTCTGCAAGTTTTCTTTTTAGTGCATGATTTAGAATTATTTATACTTTAATTATTACATGATTAGAGTTTATGATGATAATTTTTGGGCATGTCAATGTTTTGATTTGTTTCACCCAATTATGTCAAAAGTTTTAACTTGAGTGAGTGAATTTGGCCTGAAATGTCAGTGTAGTGGATAGATAAGCATGCTTATAAAGGGTTAGTGAGTGCAGCAGCCTATATTTACTTTCCGAAAGGGCGATGACCCCGCTTATAGGGTTTTAGTGATACCGTTGAGGCCTAGCCTCCGATTTTGAATGATGACCCCGCTAATAGGGTCTTAGTGATGCTGTTGAGGCCTAGCCTCCAGTTTTAGTGTAGTGTTTTTCCCGTATCCACCACAAATGAAGTTCAGGCTATTGTGATGTGTTATTATGTAGTGTGTTGTTATTTTAATTAATTGTTTTATCTTAGTGAATCAGTTTCAGTCAGTGTAATTATATTAGGTATGTTAGTGAACGAATATAGTGATTATATATATGTGTTCTGTATTACAAATTTTCCTGCTTTTATAGTGAATACAGTAAGTGTATGCTTTATTCTCTTGATGCATGTTATTACTTGTATTTTGTTAATGCTTTCTTGTCTGTTTCTCCTCCCCACTAAGCGTTATCTCTTAGCATGGGTTCTTTTCCCATGTAGGTGGCAGGATTTTGGGAGTTTGCTCGTGTCGCGCATCTGCAGGTCGGCTACATAGGAGTAGAGTTGTTTTTGTTATCTCCTCCTGTATTTCTTTTTGTAAAATGTAATATTTTTGGTATAATGGCTCATGTAACTTTTTGTGTAAAGGCTTTTGATGTATATTTTGGATATTATATATATAACTCTATATTTTGATTATATGAGATATACAATTTGCCATTATTATTATTTTGGTATGCTTCCGCTTAGTGAATGTGTGTATGTTGTGAGTGAGTGTCGGGTAGCACACCCGCCGGCGCCCTTCCAACGGGGGCGACGGTGGGGGTGTTACAGTTCAAATATTTTCAGCCATTATAGATTCACCTAAGTGGACTAGGGATTCGGACGGTCGGCTGGTGAGGATAGATCTGGCTCTTGGATTGACAGAATTAGTGTCTGATTTGAATTTTGAGCCACCCTCAACGACTAGAGAGTCATCCATAGAATCACAAATGGCAGAAGAGACCGGAGCCTTAACAACTCAAGACCTTGATAGGAGGCTAGAGGATTTTGAGCGAAGAATATTAGAAATGAAGGGAGTTATGGCTAGTAGGATTGCTCATCCTCCTGCTCCACAACCACCAGCTGCTCCACATCCACCCGTTGCTCCACAACCCCCAATGGTTCATGCTGGGAGGCAAGTTGAACCACCTGCTGGCAGAGAAACCCCCGTTGTAGTTAATGCTGCTCGCCAGCTTGTTAATGAGCATAGGGCCGTAATGCTTGTTGAGCAAAAAAGGGCAATAATCCCCAATCCCAATGATGATTTTGTGATGGAGGAGGAAGATGAAGAGGCAATAGCACCTCAATTTGTGGGGGCCAGAGCACCTAGGGCAGAAGATGAGGCAATGAGAGGGATGAGGCAACAGATTGAGGCAATCACCCGCATGCTATCAGTCGAAAAGGGGATCAACCCTGAAGACAGAGATTTAGGATGAAGAGCTATTGCCCCAAAGGTTCAAAATGCCTGAGCTGCCGAAGTTTGATGGTACTTCGGATCCATTGCACATATTAAGCAGTATACCCTGGTGATGAAAGGCATAGGGTTGACCAAAAAACAGAAGGTGGAATATTTCTACTTTAGTCTGGTGGGTCCGGCTGTGGACTGGTACCATGGGTTAGACAGGAAGTCCAAGGAAGATTGGGACCTTTTGACGGAGGAGTACATGAAACAGTATGACTGCAGTACCAGAATGGAGGTCACCTTAAAGGACCTCAAGCTTTTTACAGCAAAAGAATGATGAGTCGTTCCATGAATACCTTACAAGATGGAGAAATAGGGTCATGGAGATGAAGAAAAAGCCTGACACTGCTGACCAAATCAGGCTATTTATCAGGAACTCTTGCCCTTACTTGAGGGACTTGCTCAGCTTTAAGGGGCTCAGAAACTGGGAGTCGCTTAAGGACATTGCTGTAGAAGCTGAGGGGGCTTACCTGGCAAAGAAAGTAAGCCAAAATAACTTTGCTGGGAAAGGTTATGGCAACCAATTAGGGTACAAACCAGACGGTGCAGGAAGCAGTAATAATAGAAGTGGTAAGATAGCCGAGGTTTCAGCCACTGAGGTTGGACAGGTTCAGAGGTACTACTCCAATTTGGGTCGCTCTCTGTCTTGGGTATTGGAGAAATTGACAAAGGAAGGCAAGCTGAGACCATTGCCACCTAGGCCAGCCATGAATCAAGGAAAGCCGGGGCGTAGAGATGATCAATACTATGTTTACCATCAGCACACCGGGTATCTAACAGATTATTGCCGACGGGCGTCAATCGCCCCCTGGCGCGCGCTCCTCGCCCAATTTTGCCATTTTTCCGCTTTTTGGCCTAAAAAATGGTTTTTTCCTCAATTTTTTGTATAATTTAATTCTAAAAGCTTTTTATCTTCCAACCTTTTAAATTATTCAGTTTTTGGGGTTTAATGTGAGTTAAATTAATTTAATTTCTTTATTAAAAATTTGAATTTTTTGGGGATTATAAAATCATTTTAGAGAGAGAATTAGGGGGGATTTTTCTTAAGAAAAATATTGTTTTCTCTCTTCTTCTTCTTCTTATTTTTTTCTTCTTTTTCAAGAAAAATTCTCCAAGTGTTCTAATTTGATTTTATTAAGTTAATTCTTAAGACAAATAAATTAATTATTTGTTCTTGGGAATTTGCTTCTCATTTTTCATATTTTTTTCCTTAAAACAAATAAATCAATTATTTGTTTTTGGGATAAAATTTCATTATATTTTATTTTTTTAAATCAAAGTAAGGAAACTTATCATCCAAATTCATTCATCACATCAAATTTGAGAGTAAGCATTCTTGGCTCAATTTTTAATTTATTTTTGTTTACAATTGATTAACTATCATATAAATTCTCCTAGATCTATTTTTTACTTCTTATTTCTCATGTTTATTTAATTGTTCATATTCTTATTTTTTATTATTATTTTTTTAGTTGTGCATATTATTATTTCTTATTCTTATTATTTTTTTATTTAGTTGTTCATATTATTCTTTCTTATTCTTATTTTTTTTATTTAGTTGTTCATATTATTCTTTCTTATTCTTATTTTTTTTATTTAATTGTTCATATTATTATTTCTTATTCTTATTTTTTATTTAATTATTCATATTTTTATTTCTTATTCTTATGTTTATTTAATTGTTCATATTATTATTTCTTATTCTCTTTTTTATTTAATTGTTCATATTGTTATTATTGTCATTATTTATGTTCATATATTATTGTTATTGTTAGTATTATCATTTAACATGTGTTAGCATGTTTGGCTTATTTTATTTCTTTATTTTATACTTGCATGTTTAATTGGATTGTTCATCTTTTTTGATGTTATTGTGTTATTATTTATCATTGCTACTATCATTATTATTTTTATTAGTTTTGTTTATTATTATAATTTATTTTTGTTGTCATCATCATTATTATTTTCATGTTTTCATGCATATTGAATTTTATTATTGTTGTTATTTTTATTATTTATGCATGTTGAATTGTTCATGTGCTAAGTTATATTTTTTATTATGCCATCTAATTAATTTGTCGTGCATGATATATTTTATTTATTTTAATTCATTTTCATATGTTACATGTTTAATCATTTTTTATTATTAACATCACTTTCATTTGTGTTTTTATTTTAATACTTATTTTTCATGTGTGAATTTCCAATGGCAAGTGGGAGCCCATGGAGGTTTGAAGACACCATTTTGGTGGAGTTTATATTTTTAGCCTTTTTAGCATTTTTAGTATTATTTTGCCTTTATTTTGCTTTAATATGTAATTTATAATAAGTTTGTTTATTTTCTTGCTCGTTAATTAAAAGTCACAAAAGTATTTTTATTAAATTAACTTGAAACTTTTTTCTAATAAAGATGGGACCAATGTCCTAGTTTTTTACACCTAAATAAATCATCACCTTTAACACATTTTTTTTAAGTGCATGCGAGGACCAATCTCCTCATCCTTAATAAATAACCCACTTTATGTATGATTTGTATTTTATTTACAATGGGGGGTTGTATTCTGCCCCTAGTTTTGTTGCAATTTATTTTGCTTTCATTTATTTTATTTACCGCTTTCATTATGTGATTAACATGCATGTTAAATTAAATTGCATTAAAATTGAATGAGAAATACGATGAAATGCTAAATTCAAAACTCAATTATAAACTTAATCAAGGTATGAATAAATGGGAAGTCCCGAACTTTCTCTAGTCTTTGGGCTCAATGAGGCGAGAGGGCCATCTCTATGTTCTATTAGGGTGGGGCCTCCAAGACACCTCTTGTGTTTCGTAACAAGGCTCAATTTGCACAGTTCTAGGCGCTACAAGGCAAGAGGGCTACACAGTGTGACGCTCGCCGAATGGGCCTAAGGGGAGGCTCCCCTTTTTAAGACCCACTTTTAGGGTCTGGGGATGGTTCGCGTCATTTGATCTTGGGTAACACAAGACATTTTGGAATCCCTACCCAATAGAACATTGGGGAAGTTCATCTAGTCCCATGAAACCTTCAGGCACCTTCGAGGTATTTTGGGGTCGCCACCCAATTTATGAGAAATTGGGAAAGGTTGTCTAACCTCTATGGTCTAAACTAAAGAGTAGTTCCAAACTCCCCTCTTATTAATGCCTCGATTAGTTATAGATGAGTTTTTAGGTTAGAAAATTCCATCTCTCAACTCACGCGATTAATACAATTTATTAAAGGCGCACTTCAATCATCGAGAAAATGGTAAACGAAAGCCACAAATAAAGCGGTAAACACACAAAGCAAAACCATTACAAAATGGAAATTGGGACAAATACAATCCTCCAAATGAAAAGAAATGCTAGTCAAAATCGAAATGGAAATTGGGACAAATACAATCCCCAAATGGTAAGAAAAGCTAAACAAAATTGCCCTAAAAATAATTAATTACAAGGGCTCACGAGATATAAACATAAAGCTAAACAATTAAGCAAAATCAATCAAAAGAGGTAACATGTATAAATTGGGATATTTATTCGGTTTAGGAACATTGGTTCTTTCAAGCTCACTTAAAAGGGGATCAAAGAGTTGTTTCGGCTATTTGCTTGAAAACTGGGATGAATTACTCCCATTTTGACAAAATTAACTCTTCGTTTTAATTCATGATATTTTTGCATTCCTTGGCTAAAATCAAGGACATCGGTCCTAATTTATTAATAAAAATTCCGATTTAGTCATAAAAATATTTTGTGATTTTTTATCTCACACGCACATAAAATAAAACTATTTTATTTACAAACAAACACAATCACATGAATAGAAGATAGGCAAGATCTCACCGAAATAACATAGCCTCTTACACATCGTGACCCCTCCATTCCTCCATTCCTCTTACGCGGCAGGACTAGCTCCCCGACCACGCGTTCGTCCCCTGGCGACACCAACGTGTGCGCGCCCTTCGCATGCAAACCCAAAAAAAAAAACCTTTTTTCCAAAAAAATTAAAAGCATTTTGAAACGGACAAAAGAACTTGACAGGGAGACGATCAATTCCTATTTTCTTGCCTATGAATCGGTCTTTATTTTCATCATCGAGTAATCATGATCTTGGACCGCCTCGGGACCCGGTGTCTACACACAGGTTTATTTCTTGCTACTCCATGAGATGGAACTCTTGCCAAGCAAGAATATAAAACCTAAAGTGGATTTCCTCTCAATCACATCTCCTGCCCAATCAACATGTTTTTATCCTCTCAATTACAAATCCTTGCCTTAATAACAGATAGGATAGTCTGTTGTACTTTTGAGGTATTTAAGTATTCTTTCAATTGCTTTCCAATGTGCGTCGCGTAGGTTATACCCACTGCATAACATATATCATATCTTGTATGAAATATTGCATACATAAGATTAGTCACAGCACTAATATATAGAATGTTTCTCATATATTCCATTTCTTCTAGCATTTTAGGACATATATTTTTGCTAAAAAACTGATTCTTAGCAATGAGGTTATCTATGAGTTTGCAGCTTTGCATATTAAATCATTCAAGGACTTTGTTGATATATTTCTCTTAAGAAAATGACAACAAAATTCTCGAATGATCTCTTGAAATCTTAACTTCAAGAATATAATATGCTTGACCCATATACTTTATCTTAAAGTTGGACAATAACCAATCTTTGATTTTATTTACGTACCCTTTGTCATTTTCAGCTATGAGTATGTCATCTACATACAACATTAAAATGACATTTATTTTCAGAGCTATTACTATAAACACAATGGTTTTCATCAATCATGTTGAACCTATTCGACATGATTGTGTCATGAAATATAAAATACCATTGTCTTGAAGACTATTTAAGGCCATAGATTGAACTCATCAATCGACAAACCTTATATTTGCTGCCTTTTTTTATGAAACCTATAGGTTGTTCCATTCAGTTCTCCATTGAGAAAAGCAGTCTTCACATCCATGTGATGTAACTCCAGGTCCAAACTCGCCACTATGGCCAGAATTAACCTTGTGGACGTAAATATTACGATAGGTGAGAAAGACTCCTCATAGTCAATCTGTTCCTATTGTGTGAACCCCTTAGCAACTAGCTGAGCCTTGTATCTTTCGATATTTTTTTTAGCTTATCGCTTTACTTTGAGAATACATTTATTTCCAATTATTTTGTGTTCTTTCGATAGATCAACCAGTTCTCAAACTTGGTTTGATCTCATTGATGCCTTTTCTTCTTCCATTGCTTTAATCCATTTTCCTTAGATGGGCACAAAAGAGCCTCTTGAATATTTTTAGGCTCTTCCTCATCTTGTGGGATAACTAAAAGGGCTTCATTCGAGTCTTCGATCTCAAATCGTCGGCGTGAAACACTTTTCCTTTTGTATTTTTTAGCTCTAAATCTTGATAAATATGTCTCATATGTTCGTCGTAATTCATAATGCTGCCACTGGGACCATGTTCCTTACTCCCACTAGAGTTAGGAATACCATAGTTTTTACTCCTACTAGAGTCAAGAATACTTTCATTTAAATTAAGGTCCCAAACATCCGGATCGTTTCGAGGATGAGTGTCTTAACATTCTTTCTCTAACTCTCTCCCACTTGGATGAAGTGATCCTGATAGCTCCTTTTTCCTGAGTTTCATATAAAGTGAAAACTTTATTCACTTTGCCCAAATTTGGAAATTCATTCTCTAAGAATATAACATATCGTGATCAGAATTTTGTCGTACTGCCATTTTCTTGCTCACCCATGAAAATGTATCCTTTTGATACTCCAGAATATCTCACATAGATACTCTTTTTATCTCTTGGTCAAAATTTACCAAATTAAGGTATTATGGATGTAAGCAGTACAACCTAGGAATGCTCACAGGGTAGGGATTCCTCGGACCCGACTGGGACCCAACCCGATCGGGTGGGTAATCCCCATTTTTCTCCTTGCGGGGATGAGGACGGGGGGGTTTGGGAATTCCCCGTTTCTAATTTCGGGGCTGGGACGGGCAGCGAGGTCTCCGCCCCCCGGGGATCCTCGACCCGAAACCCTTAATATAAATACTTTTTTTTAGTTATTACCCTAATCTGTTCTTTCTAACTTCTAGCTCCAAATCTAACACAGCACAGCCGTATCTCCCACTCTCCACCAGCCCTTCCATCGCCGTCACCAACACAACCTTTCTCTTTCGTCACCGTCGTTGTCGCCGTCGACATCGCCAGCACAGCCCGTCGCTAGCACTTCAAGGTTTTCATCTCTCTCACTTTCTCTGTTCTTCTATCTCTGCTTTATTATCTCTGTTCTTCTAATATAATTGTGTCTTCCACTGGCCGGCAGCCCAGTTGTCACCGTCACCAGCAGCGCTTTCGTTGCCGTCGTCAACATAGCCCTTCCATCGCCGTTGCACAAGATTCAGGTTTATTCTGCAGTTTTTAAGTCTGAAGTTTTTAAATTACATTCAAAAGATTAATTGCTTTACACCCCCATTCTTAGCTAATAGGTAGATCTGATAGTTCTAAAATTAGACTTATAATTCAGCAACAATGGTAAGATATAAGATTAAATTTGTTATTCTGTGTTATGAATTAAGAGAAACTTAGCATAGATAAATCAATGTGGAAATGAATACACTTCGTATAGATGATCTTTCCCAGTTACTTCTTTGCCTTTCCTTTTCATTTCTAGAGAAAAGAGACAAAATGGATCATTTTCTAAACTGTTAATTTTGCAAACTGTTAATCCATAAATAAATAAATAAATATATAATGTTATTTTTTTTTATCAATAGTTGAAAGTTGCGAAGATATATTCATCAAGTAGATTTAAGCACATAAAATCCTCAAAGGGCACAAGTAAAGATATAACTCTTTCTTTGCCACCCGAATAATTTTCTAAATTGAGGCCCATGTGAACATTAAAAAAAATGGATCGATAAAAGCAGAGTGATAAGTATAGAGGAGAAAATAGATTTCCTTCCTAAAACACAATATTGATATTGCAAAATAATTTCCTTTTTAAAATGTAGAAATTCTATAAAAGAAATCAAATTTTATAGTGCTGGTATTAAGTTTCAAAATTCTAATTATTCAGCATTTACATTAATTATTCACTATGGCTCAACACTTTACCTTATACTTTTTGGCAACACTTATGAGATGTATTATTAAAGTCTGATACTGGACATAAAAAGGAACATAAACTATGAATTCTATTTAAAGAAAATCAAACTAACTACCTCTTAAAGAAATGCAGCAAACTCAGCCACGTACTGTTAATAAACTCTTACGTGGCCACATAATAAGAAAAAATTTGACCATTTCATGCAGACATCAAGCAATTCACCTAAAAATGTGGTTTTATTAAAAATAATTATAATAATAATTATGTAAGTGTTGTTAATTGTAATAAATTATAATGATATTTATATCATATAGAATAATCATTAGTAATTAAAAAAATTATAATAGGTATGTGGAGGTGATATATAAATCTCTAACAATTTGTTAGTCTTCTTTCTTATCCATTAAAAAAATTAAAAAAAAAAAATTGAAAGAGATTTACTTCAATAGTGGTCCAACCCAGTTCGAGAATAAGACTAAATATTATTAACCATATAAAAATAAAACTTTATATACTTTTTTATATATATATTGCTTACCATGAACAAGCAAGTTACATTTGATTGAAAGGATTTCCAGATTTTAATGATAGGTTTGTTTGGAATTATTGCATTATTTATGAATTGTGATATAATGGATGAGGGTGAACAATCTATTGAACAACCAATTAATCAACAATAGAGTAGTGAACAATCTAGGGTATAAGTTGAATCACAAGTTCCTGTTGAATCAAGTCAAAATAATCCTATTAATGAAAGTGAAAAAACAAATGTGCATTCCAAAAGTCGTTTGAAATCAGTTGTGTGGAATCACTTTAAAAGGCAAAAGATTGATGAGAAGTGGAAGGCTATATGCAACTATTGTAGAAAGAAACTAGGAGGGGATACAAAAAATGAGACTAAGCATTTACATGATCATTTTGGATCATGTCCTTTAAGAAAGAGTAGAGAAATAAAACAAGCCATTTTGAAATCTAAGGTAGATAATGAAGGGAGGGTTTCAATTGGGACATACAACTTTGATGAAGAAATTGCACGAAAAGATCTAGCCACTATGATTATTGTGCATGAGTATCCATTAGCAATAGTTGAACATGAATACTTTAGAAAATTTGTTAGATCAATTCAACCAATGTTCAAAAGGATGAGTAGACATACGGTGAGGAGGGATATATTGAAAATTTATGATCAAGAAAAAGAAAAGACTATGAAGCTGATTGGAAAGAATGATAGTCAATTTGCAATCACAACTGATATGTGGATGTCCAACAATCAAAACAAGGGTTTTATGGCCATTACAACACATTTCATTGATGCTTCGTGGACTCTACAAAGTCAAATTATTAGGTAAGACTTTTATTTATTTTAATTATAACTTTATAATATGTTGTTGCATATTTATTTATTTATTTTTATATTTTTCTTATTAGGTTCATTTATGTGCCATGTCCACATACAGCCGATGTGCTTTGTGATGTATTGTCTAGTTGTCTAATGGCTTGGAATCTAGATAGCAAGTTGTCTGCACTAGCTTTAGACAATTGTTCAAAAAATGATGCAATGTTTAATTTCATTTTGAGCAAATTATCATCTAATAGTCTTTGGTTGGATGGACAATGGTTACATGTGCATTGTAGTGCTCATATTTTGAATTTGATTGTCAAGGATGGTTTAGACATTATTTCTGATTGTATTCAAAAGGTTCAAGATAGTGTTGCATTTTGGAGTGCTGCTCCTAAAAGATATGAAAGGTTTGAGGAAATAGCCTGTCAATTGAGTGTTCCTTGCACTAAAAATTGATTTTAGATTGTAAGACTAGATGGAACTCTACTTTTATGATGCTTGATGTGGCTATTTATTACAAAGATGTGTTTACACAATTAAAATAAAGGGAGCCTCTTTATAGATGTCTCCCTATGCATGAAGAGTGGGATATGGCTGCAAAAATTTGTGAGAAGTTAAAAATATTTTTTGATATCACTGAAATATTTTTTGGGATAAAATATCCTACAATCAATCTTTTTTTTCCAAAAGTATGTGTAACACCCCGAAACCACCCTAGTAGAGTGAGCCTTGTATGCGTGTAAATATGTGTGGTTTATTTTAAGCATGTGTTTATTTTTGATTAAATTAATTTGTTATTATGCTTTAGTTGGGTTGTGTTTTAGTGTGAGTGAGTGTATTAGAGTAGTGTGTGTGTGTTGTGGGCTATAGTTAGGTGTGAGTGAGTGTAATAGGAGATTAGAATGGGGTAAGTGATAGAGGAGGAGAGTTGGGTGTGTTTATCCTTTAAGAGTGTGACATGTGGCAAGAAAAGTCAAAGAGGGGATAAGTATTGGAAGAAAGAGAGAGATATTTCAGCTAATTCCCATTTCCTCTTCACGCTTCTCTTTCTTCTTCTTCCTTTTCCCATTACCTTGCTTCTTCTCTTCCTTTCTTCTTCATTTTTTCTTGAATTCTTCCTTTTTGCTTCAAATTCAAGTGAGTTTGGGGTAGTCTAAGCGGGTGCGGTAAGTGTTGGGGTATTAGTTTTCTTATTTTCCTTATCTTGCTTTAAATGAGTTTTGTAATTGTAAGTTAGGATTTTGAATTTGTTCCGTGTTTTGGGTTTTGTGGTTCAGAGAATTCTCCTAAAAAATTCAAGGGCAAGGAGATCGCGAGTGGTAGTGGAGCTCGAGATTGAGACGCTATATTCTTGAGGTTTGGGAACGTTTGTGTATTTTGTGCATTTTGGGTATCCTGATGATTTCCGTGTTATGATTGAAATTGATGAGGTTGATTGTGTGTTTTGGCTTCTATGAGTTATGGGTATTGTTTAATTTGTGTGGGGAACCATGGGTTGTGAAGGATAGAATTAAATTGTGGAAATTTTGTATGTTTTCTTAGAAATTTCTGGTTTGAGAACTTTTGGATTTGATTTTGTGATTTGTTTGATTTAATGACAATTTTGAGTTTAAAGGTTATGTTTTATGTTGTATATAGTGTTTTGATTGAAGGATTTTACTTAGAACTAAGTTTTGGAACCAAGTGAATGAATGGGTGAAAGTGGAATGAATTTCTGCAGATTTTGGCGTTGGGAGTGGAAATCCCGACTCTGTCGCGATCGCAACGATGTCGCGAGGTCGCGACAGAGCTCGATGATCTCTGTCCCATCGCACGCGCCGAGCTGCGAGCGGCCAGGCGTGCAAAGCGGGAACTCCCTATCGCGAGCGCGATGAATGTCGCAATCGCGACAGAGAGCTCAGCATTTGGCCAAGCTTCTATCGCGAGCGCATGCTGGTCGCGAGCCCGCAACAACTCTTGCTGGTGCTCACTATCGCGGGCGCGACAATGAGAACTGTTTTAGTCTCCATGCGTGAGGTTCGCCGCGAGCGCGACAGGAGGCCAACTTCGCCTCTGTCGCGAGCGCGACACCCTTTAGCTTTTCTTTTTGGCTTCTCTTTTATGAATGTAATATTTAACTTTCTAATTTGCATTACTTCTAGAATTATGTATAGTCTATATATGTATATATATATGAATGTGTTTATATGCTTCCTATATCACGAATAAAACATGATGCAACATATGTTGTGAGTTGAAATATGCCTTAGATTAAGCATGACCTGCTAGAGTCGAATAAGTGGATAGTTAGGCATGCCTAATAAAGCTAGTGTTGCTGCAGCTAGTGTATGATTTGGACCCTGATCAGGTCCCCCGACTGGATCTTCATGATCCCTGTGTACCGAATTTACGCGAAAATGGTTTGGAACAAAATTTAAAAGATTGTTTTGATACCCTCGGGTATCTATGTGTTATGAGAATACTGTTAATACCTTCGGGTATCTACGCGTACTCGTTATCCACTGTTTTGATATAGCAGGTGCAACAATGTTATTTGTTATTACATGTGAATTTCTAAATTATTGCTTATTGGAAATAATATGACTATAGTACGGTTATGTATTAAGTTAATTTATAACATCTTAACAATTAACTTTGCCATTTGCTTGTGATTATTTGTTGACGCCACTATGAGTGCTCATTGTGCATCTTTATTTCCCCACTAAGCGATTTTGGTTAGCACGGGTGTTTATCCGTGCAGGTGTGGAAGATGTTTGAAGGGTTGATTCGAGGGTTTCGCATCAGCAGGACCAACACAACTAGTAGATAGAAGATTTTGTAGTTTAGGCCTTATATTCTTTTTGTATGTATTGTAGTCTTATACTTTTGAAACTATGTAAAGAATCCTTTGTAAGTCGTTTTGACATTAATTATATGTAACTAATCAATCGTGCTGAGGCACTTCTGTATCTTTTTGAGATATGTAAGACCGCCTTTGTTATATTAATGTAATGCAATATTTTGCCCTATGACTCTTTCTCTCATGAGTTGTGAAATTTTAATTTACTCGTTTGTATATGTATTTGGTGTACAATTGGTTCTATTTGTGCATCTGTGGGTGGCAACCCATATCTATCGGGGACCTTCATCCTCTTTATAGGGTGGAGTTCTCTACATATAGGTAAGGGGTGTTACAGTATGTGAGATTAAGATGGAGTTGATGCAGTGGATTGCTTGTGGGTATCCTTGTATTGAAGCTATGGCTTCCAAAATGATTGCAAAATTTGATAAATATTGGTTTCAAATTCATGGTGTTATGAGTGTGGCAACAATTTTGGATCCTAGATACAAGATTAAGTTTTTGGAGTGTTATTATCCTCTTTTTTATGCAGATGAAATGGCAAAAATAGAGATTGAGAACATTAAAAAAAATTGTTATAATTTGGTTGATCAATATTCATCAAATTTAAAATCAAGTGGAGGTGGTGGTGTAGCTGAATCATTAAAAAGTAACTTTGCTCAATCATTAATGAGTCATAGTGTGGGGTCAACTTGTATGCACAAATTTGAATTATTTGTTGCTTCTTTTGAGTCCGAAAGTGATAGTTTGCGGACTGAATTAGATATTTAATTATTTGGAAGAGAAATTGCATCTACTTAAAGATGATTTTGATGTACTAAGTTGGTGGAAATTGGCCCTTAAGTATCCGATATTGCAATCAATTGCAAGAGATGTTTTGGCAATTCCGGTATCCACTGTGGCTTCTGAATCTGCTTTCAGTACAAGTGGAAGGTTTATAAGTCATCATCGTAGTAGACTACATGCTGACACGGTTGAAGCATTAATGTGTACACAAAATTGGATATTGGCTTCAAATAAAGATATGTGAAAATTGTTTATATAATTGTATTTAATTATTGACTTTGCTTTTCTGATTATAGTTCATAATAATAACTTATTAATAATAATTTAAACTTTTAGGTTCTTCTTCAATTGCTCATTCACAGTGTTATACAATAATTGAAGATATGGATGTCGATGACAAGGTAAATTTTAAATGCATTTATTTTGAATATTATAATAATAACTGTTTTCATCAACTAAAAGTGTAACTGACAACATGAACTTTTTGAGAAATTGAGATTGATTTATTATATTTTATGATATCAGGTGGAATAGTGGAAAGTTATACATAAAATTGTTAGTGGCAAGGTGGTGCTGGCAATTTTAATTTATTTTCAATCTATATATGAATATATAGCTAATTTGATATGTTTTATTTATTTGATATTTCAGGTTGATAGTCGGTATGAAAGTTATCCAAGTGAAATTATTAGTTGTTAACGAACAGATAATATTTTATATTTTAGAATTGTATTGGATATTTATAAATTTTTGTATTTGAATTGTATGGGATATTTCTAATTTTAAGTTATTAATTGTTAAATTTTATTTATATTTTATTTTCAATTCGAGTCGTGGAATTCCCCATCAGGGACAAGGATCCCCGCCATGTGGAATTTCGCTGTCGGGGACGGGGATCCCCACCCCCAATGTGGAATCCTATCAGGGACGGGGATCCCCACCGGGGTGGGGGCAGGGGCAGTTTCTTCCCTATGTTACCTGCGGGGGTGGGCACGGGGAATCCCCGCCCCTGCACGGGGCCATGGGTGGGGAGCTATTCACCACCCACACCCCGCCCCGTGAGCATTCCTAGTACAACCCCAAGGTCGTAAATGGCTTAGATCAACTCGTCGACCAATCAAAAACACATAAGTTATGGAAGTGACAGATATATAGGGCACTTGGTTTAGAACATATGTGGCAGTCAAAAAATTATCTCCCCGATAGGAGATTGGAAAATCTGCCTCTGCCATCATAGATCTAACCATATCTAGGAGAGTCTTATTTCTCCTTTTCGCAACACTATTTTGTTGTGGATTTCTAGGAATGGACAACTAATATTCAATCCCTCTTTCATGACATAAAACTTTAAATATATCTGAAAGATATTCCTGACCTCTGTCAGTTCTTAAAGCTTTAATTCTTATACCTAATTGATTCTCAACTAAGTTCATAAAAGTCTTAAAGTAACACAATGCTTCTGACTAGTGAGAAATCAAATAGACATGACCATCCCTAATATAGACATATATAAACGTGATGAAATAGTAGGCCCCATGCCTTACCCTCACATTCATTTGACTACATACGTCAGAATAAACTAACTGTAATGGAAATACATGGCTCTAGTTCTTTTATTGAACGATTTTCTAACTATTTTTCCTTTTTAGGCAATGCTTGCACGTAAGCAATTCAATCTTATTTGAATTGCCTATTAAACCTTCATTGGCTAACTGACTCCTTCGGTTTAACCCCGATTTGGTTTAATTTTAGCATTCCATATTTTTACATTGTTCTCATAACTATGTGAAGAGGAATGAATTAAAGAAAAAACTAGTTTTCTTTAAATAGTCATTGTGCATATTCATAACAATAAAATCATTCATTACTTAACCAGAAACATAATAATCATCATTTAAGCATAAGCTTATACTGTTATTCTCAAAATGTAAATTGAAAACAAATTTCAATAAAGCAAGAATAGAAACAGAACCTTTTAACAAATGTATCTCAATCCCTTATTACATGGTCTATTGGTCCTGAATCTATTAACCACAAAGGATGAAATTCAGAATTGGATACATATATTTCACTCACTCTTGAGTCAAAATAGTGTATCTATTTGGGCATAATGCAGCCTCTTACATAAATTCCTTTCGTAGGCAATTGAAACATTTAACTCTTAAAATGTTTACCTTTTTTTTTTTGCCTTTGGACCTTTCGTGATTCTGTTTTACTATTTGCTTTTTAGGCTCTCAAGCCTTTTCTTTATCCTACTTTTGAAGCTTTTTTTATTGTTCTAATTAGAACTCATTCTATCAAAACAGGATTGTGCCATATGCACTTCAACATTGACCTTAATCGCTGTTAGTTAGTCCTCTCCAAGCTCCAAATGACAAGCAACATCCTCAAATTTCTTTATGATATCAATATGAGTTAGTTGCATCTCCCAACTGTTAGGTAAGGAACAGCTTGGACCTGCTCCTCGTCAGGCAACTTATGACCAACCTTACTAAGCTCATTTCTATTTTTCCATCTCTGTTAGATGTTTTTACATTGAATAATCAGACTTCTTCTGATAAGTATCAAATTTGATCACTAATGACCAAAAACTTAGTTAGAGACACACCTCTGAACTTTTCTCACAAAGCGATCCACAGATCCATTGCATTTTGATACTTGTGGAATTGCTTAGTGATATCATCATCTGTTGCACTTAGCAAGATTATACGAGCAGTGAAATTCTTCTTTTTTCATGCCACATATGTAACGCCCTGAAAATTCTGACATTGTGAACAGTGCTTTGGTAGGTCAAAATTTTATCGAAGGTTAAATTTTGACGTATAAGAGGTGGAATTTTCTTTAAAGTTACACAATTTAATTATTCAAATAAATTTTAGATAATATATATATATATATATATATATACACACACATAAATATATATATGTATGTTTACATGTAAATGGATAAGAAAATATTAAACAAGAATAATAAGTAAATAGTCAAATAAAAAAAATAAATAATTAATTATAACATATAAAATTTCTATGGGTCTAGAATTATTTAGACAAGTGAGATTTAGCTAGAATTATTGGGTATAATGAGAAACAAAAAAAAAAAGAAAGAGAGAAAAAAGACACGAAACAGGGAAGATTGGGAAAAAGAGACGAAGGAAGAGAGAGAGAGAGAGGGAGAGGGAGACGGCGGAAGGGGCAAAGAGGCTGTCGGTGGTCGACGGTGAGTAACCGGGCTCCTCGCCCACTACAAGAAAATTATCAAATAGCAATGGAAATTAGCAACCGAATTTGTTGAATTTCCGTTGCTAATCAAAATTAGCAACCAAAAATAGCAACGAAAAATTCGGTTGCAATTTTGACGGTTGCTATATATAGCAACCGAATTTATCTTTCGTTCCTAAATTTAGCAACGGAATTCTATTTCTATTGCTAAAAATAGCAACGGAATTCTATTTCCGTTGCTAAATTTAGCAACGGAATTTCTCTTCCGTTGCTATTTTTAGTATTAGAAATTTTAAAATTTTAATCAAATTTTTTATTTATAAATAAATATAATCCAAAATTGCAACCGAATAGATAAATGTCAATTTTACTTAAAAATAAATATAATTCAAAAATTCATAATGAAATTTAAGAAAATTTTCTTATTGATAATATAACCGGGACAATATCAATAACTTATTATTTCATAAATAAATAAATGTCAATTACAATTGTACCAAAAATATACATATATAAATATTCATTTACAAAGCGTACAGAGTTATACAAAATTACAAAAATACTCCAATTTCACCGTGTGGCAACCTGTGCTTTCAGAGTATCTTTCTTACACTTTGCCTATTGTATCTTGCTCTCCAAAAGCTACTTATGCATCTAAATAGGAAAAAAAAAGGAAGATATAAATAATCACATTCTATTCTGTTACTTAGAGAATTATATTCAAAGAATACTTAATAGAAATTTTAAAACCTGACAGAAAAATGTGATTATATAGCAGGCCATTCATAAGAATATAGCTTCATACCCGAGTATTAGAAACAAGATTGTCAACAACACTTTTCTGCTAGTCGAGTTGAGCTTTCAAGGAAGAAGCATTATCCTGCAAGAATTAAATTAGAGCAAGAAATTTTCACATGCTGATCAATTTGATCCTTGTATATTGCATCACAATCACAATACAGAAACTAAATGCTGATAAGTGCTATATTTGTACTCTCAAAATCATAATAGTTTTACTTAAAAACATGGCATCAAATTAAACGGAAGCAAACCAGCATCAAATTATACGGAAGCAAACCAAGCCGACACATGCACCTGTTCAGAAAAGTTGTAGCTTATCCTATTCCACTTTCATTAAGATACGTGAATGCTCATTTATAATACAGGTGTGAATTATAAACGGATAAGCAAGCAACTACCTAAAAATACAATAAAAAAATGTCAAAAAAAGTAAAAATTAAAAATCATTATACTATAAGGAACTCTGTTTTGTTTTATATATTATTATATCTATATAGTAATTTAAGCATGGGATCGATTTAACTTCAAAAAATTTTTCACCAAAAGGAATTTAATACTTGGCATCAAGCCAAAAATTTTCTGCAATTAAATGACAGATAAAAGTTTTCTTGTTCAAAAGATTGGAATTAATGAGCTTTCCAATCTTTGGTTTTGTACTGCGGGCCAACTAAATGAATTGATTTATTTCGCTTTTCTTTGGTTTTCTATGGACTTTTTCTTTTGAGTAAATCATGAATTTCCTTAGAGATTCTTGAATTAATTTATTTCCATTACTAAGGTGTTTTAGGGCGATTTAATTAAGTATATTGGACTAAAATTAGTCAAGATTTGAATCATATTTATATAATATTTAATCTTAATCAAATAGAAGTTCTTTGGCAATATATAGTGTAATAAAAACGTTTAATCAGACACATGAGCGAGTAATGTTTCTAGTACATCAGTTTAAACATATACTCAAACAAGTAAGAAAAGAATATGATATTAAATAGAACTCCATTAACATATCCATATAGGTTCACTATTGTTTGGTAAATCTTAAGGTTAAGAAAGAGACATTCAAATCCTTGTAGGTTCCTATTAATTAGTTCAATAACCAAGTTAACTATGCCAGAACAAATTAATAATAAGGAAAAACCATATGTTATACTCTGTTTCAAGCTTACCACATCATCAGTTTATGGAAATTAATAACAAAACATGTTGTGGTTTTTCTTTTTTGGGTTTAAAGGGATTCTATTGAAATTTAGACCCAACAGGATACCCAACAGTATATTAAAAGATTATATACCCAACAGTATTAAAACATGAGTTTTGGCAATTCAGGAAATTTAGTTTCTTCAAGTTTTGGTAACTCTGGTAGTTTAGGCACTTCAGGTTTTGGTAATTCTAGCAAGTAGCAATGCAGATTCCAGTGACAAAAAAATTAATCAATGAAGATTCAAGAAAAGACTTCCTAAAAGTTAGGCTAAACAATGCATGTTTCAACCCCAGAAAAGTATACCAATACACATTATTCACACCAATTAACAAATTCTCAATCCTACTTTCTTTTCCACTTATTTTTTGGGTCTAATAATTAATTTTATACATCTTGACTTGCCTCTAGATATTTTGCTCATCTTTATCATCTTAATTCTTAATATGTATAATATAAGAGACAATAATATATGTATGTGTCCTCTTCTATGCCACATCAATTTATCAAAAAATATCTCAGAATTGCCAAATCACATCCAAGACAATTGATATTTCCTGCTAGGACATACTACATACGTCAAAGATTTCATCTTCGTTCCTATATATCTTATTTTCTTTAGGGACTTAAAGCATGCAAGAATTTTAGGATTAATAATTCAGCAATGCAAGAAAATAGAGAAAATTAAGCTCTTAATTAATGCCAAAACAAAGAAGAAGATTGATCAGAACAGAATTTTATCTGCTAAATCGTTTGTTATTCTAAGTTTACATTTAACATCTGATGACATATTGTAACCATCCATTCATTTTCAAAAAAAAAAAATTCACCTTGCATTTTTTACATAAATTTTTTTCAAATCTACCAACCTCAAAATTTGTTACTTTAAACTCCAATACAAATAACCATCAACTAGTGAGCAACATTCTAATTAATAATTTTCTATGAGACTATTGTCCACTGCAATAATCCAAAATTGCAAAGTTTTAGGCAAATTAACCTTGAGTAAAGCAACATATTTCGCAATTAAAAGTTAAATTTATAACAAATTTCCTTCAATCAATAGCCATTACTCGTAATAATTTAGTTCTTAAATGTCCATTGAAAAAAAATTACAGAAATAGGTAATATATAAAATCCAAACTTCATTAGAATTTAATTAAAACTTTCTAATTCTTTATAATAAAAAGTTAGCTTACAACTAAATTCTAGAAGTGAGCTTCATTATTGGAATAATCAAACAACACACAGTTCAAACCAGAAGAGTAAAGACAACTGCTAATATTGCTATTACTCCAATCTCCAATCTGATCAATGAATTGGCTAATTATCCTCGATTCGCTCGATGCATTATAGGCTACTATTACTTCAATTCCATATATTGACAACAGATAAACGAACAAGTGTTCGGTAAAGTTGCAGGTTTTTAGTTTTTTATTTTTAAGAACTAAAAACTATTTTTAGTTTTTGTTATTTATTTTTTAGAAACTGTTTTATATATTTAAAAATTGTATCATATTTTTTTAATTATTTATGTATATTATAATAATAATTTTGGTAGTGGCAGTGGCAGCAGAGGCAGTGTGGTGGTAGCGGTGGTGGTTGAGGTGACGGTGGTGTGGTAGCGGTCGAGGTGACGGCGGTGTGGTTGTGGTGGTAGTAGCGGTGGCGCGGTAGTGGTGGTGGAGATGGCAGCGGTGTGGTGGTAGTGGCGGTAGCGCCGGCGGTGGCTGGTGGTGGTGCTGGAGACGGCAGCGGTGTGGTGGCGGAAGTGGTGTGGTTATAGTGGTGGCAACGGCGGTGGCAGTGTGATTATGGTGGAGGCGGTGTGGTTGTGGTGGCGGAGGTGGTGTGGTTGCGGCGTGTGACGCGCGCCGGATCCCGAGGCCGCCCTTCTGACCGCCCGCTCGAGGGCGATCGGGCAATTGTGGGTCCGTTAACAGCTTGCAATAAATCGCAAGTGCGTCTATATTGGGCAACAAGGAGGTTTCATGGAGTCGCCACCCAATAGAACATTGAAAAAGTTTCTCTCGCCTCGGAGAGCCTAAGACTGCGCTTAGTATCCATTTTGGGCCAGCCAGATGGGTCTTGGAAGGTAAACCTCTCGCCCTAAGGAGCTTAGGATTAGCGCTAAAGTCTCGTGGCACAAAAAGGTGTCTTGGAGGGTAGACCTCTAGCCTCTTTGAGCCCAAAGACCAGAGCTGGGTCCGGGATTTCTCATCTATTTCTATCTCGATTATTTTATGATCAAATTTTAATTATCATTGATTCGCTCTCTCTGCACGCTATGCAATTTAAATTAAAGCGCATTCATCCATTTAAAAGCATAAAATAAAATAGCATTAAAGCATGAAATAAATTTACAATAATACTAAGGGCAGAATACAACCCTCGTTTGTAAATGTGCGATACATGCATAAAACGGGTTATTTATTAACAAAGAGGACATTGGTCCTCGCATGCATTCATTATGGAAAACGATTTTTATGTGATGGCTTTATTGGGTAAAATAGGACATTGGTCCAGTTTTATTTAGCAAACATTCTTTTTGGTAGAAAACATTTGTGTGGTGGTTCTTTTTAAGAGCGGTCGAAAATCATTTTATTATTACAGACCATAAATACATAAAATGCAATAAAATAGTAATTACATATTTCTAAATAAATAAATAAATGAATACATGAATAATTGCATAAATAAATAACAATAATAATAACAATAATCAATAATAATAATAATAATAATAATAATAATAAACAAATATAACAATTAATTAACAATAACCATATAATAACAATAATAATAATAATAATAATAATAATAAATAAATATAAAGATAACAAATAAATAAATATAATAATAATAATAATAATATAAAAAACAGAAAACAAATAAAATATATATATATATATATATAATATTAATAATAATAATAATAAAACATAAATTAAATAATATATATATATATATATAATAATATAAATTAAGGGAAAGGGAGGCTCACCGTCACCGGAGGGTCGCCGGAGTTGGGGTGACCGTCACCTCCACCACCAGATCGGAGCTCAGGTCACCGGAGGAGGAGCGGTGGCTTCACGCGCCGGAAGGTGGTCCACCGTCGCCGGAAAACGCCACGGAAAGTCTCGGTTCTCTTCCTCCACAGGAGTCCGATGGAGGATCGGTGGGCGTCGCCTGAATCGTCCGGCTGTGGGGAGTGCTCCGGTGTGGCGCGTGCCGCCGTGTGAGGCGGAGGTTGGCCGGCGGGAGCAGCGCCTCTCCTCTCCTTTTTCTTTTCTTTTTCTTCTTCTCTCAGGCGCCGGCGTCCTCCTTTGGTTCAGCCCCTGCTCCTCTCTTTCTTTCTTGGTTTCCCTTTCCTTGGCTTTCTCTTCTTTTGCTTTGTTTCTTTTCTTTTCTATTTGCTTTTGATCTCTGTTCCTCTCTCTTTTATTTTCCTGTTCTTGCTCTCTTCTTTCTCTTTTTTTCTTTGGCTTTTTCTTTGATCTTTGGCCCTTTTTCCTGGATCTGCCGAGCTCTTCCTCCTTTTCTTTTTCTTTCTTTTTCTTTGGTTTTTCTTTCTATTTTCTTTCTCTTTCTTTTGCTTGTGTTTCCAGCCGAGAGAGAGAGAGAGCCCCTTTGTTTTTCTCATCTTCTTCTTTTTATCCCCCTCAAATTAGGGCTAAGGGGTTATCAAGTAATTTCCTCCTCCATAATTCCCTCCTTTTATTAATTAATCTCACTTAATCCAAATTAACACACACATACTAATTAATCAAACATTATATATCAATTACACATCACACATTAATTCATTAATTAATTAAACATTACATACATTACACATTAATATAATTAATCTACTCAATATATAATTTATCTAATTAATTAAACATTACACCATTTAATCCATTTAAATTATCACATATATGTATATTTTATCTAATTAATTATACACTTTAAACTTTAATTTTACATGCACTTTAATCACACAATAATATTAATTACTCAAGTAACTAACAACATTAACTAATTAATTTTTAATTTCACACACACATATTTATATATTATCATATATATATATATATATATATATATATATATATATATATATATATATATATATATATATATATATATTTTGGGAGGGAATTACTAAGGACCCAGAAGCACTTTTTCATTTTTATACTGAGCTCGGGACCCGGTGTCTACACGGCGGCAGCGGTAGTGGCGGCGGTGGCGGTAGTGGTGTGGTGGTGGCAGCGGTGTTGGCAGAGGCGTGGTGGTGGCAGCCGCGGCAGCGGTGGCAGTGGCGTGGCGGTGGCAGCGGCAATGGCGGAGGCGTGGTGGTGGGCGACAGTGGTGGTGGCAGCGGCGGTAGCGGAGGCATGGTGTTGGCAGTAAAGGCGGCAATGATGGTAGGGGTGTGGTGGTGGTGGCGGCAATGATAATAAGAATAAATTAGCAAAATCCTAAAAACTACATTTTGAAGATTTTTAGTTTCTGTTTTACATGTGAAAATCACTTCTTTAAATTTTTGCAAAAACTGAAACGAAAAAAATTTGCCGAACGAGTTTTTGTTTTATTTTTGAAAAAAAAACAAAAAACCAAAAACAAAAACCTCCCCGAACGCACCCTAAGATTAGAAAGAGCCAAATGAGAATTTAACAACAGACATGTCAAAGAACGAGCACAGAATCCAACTAAAAATTAACAGGTAAGGGACCCCATAAATTTTCACTAGACAAGAGATTCAATAAAGTTACTCATGTTATTATTCACACAAACATTCAAATTCATTCTTTTTTGGGCAATCTGGCAAGCAAATAGAACCAGCTCCAAAGCAGAATCCTTTCAAGATTTCAACTCATGTTCACATCTTGAGGAATCAAATTAACAACTCGAATATATAGAGTAAAAGAAGAGCAAAAGACAGAGAGGGGAATGATAAAAAACTAGAATCCAATTTTGGTAAAATAAAACCTAGATAATTTTAGATGAGACAAAGTATTGCAAACTACCTGCAGTGGAAGCGGAATCGAAGAGTGAGAAACGAAAGAATCATCTTCGGCTGCTAATCGAGTGGGGGAGCAGCGGCACCGTGGGAGCAGCGGCAGCTTACGCGTCTGATCTGTGGGATAGGGGGCACGCCGGAGCGGCTGCATGGGAGATCGATGGCTGTCGTGCATCTGATCTGTGGGCACGTCGGAAATAGGAGAAGAGGAAGACGTAAATAGCGGTTTAGTGAGAAGCAAAGAAAATGAGAAGAGTCTGCGTTCAGATGAAGAAATGAAGGAAAACAAATGAATTAAACCCGAATTGACCCTAGCTTTTAGCAACGGAATCTATACTCCGTTGCTACATTTGCAACCAAATTTAATTCGGTTGCTATTCGTGAAACACTTTAGCAACGGAAAACAATTTTCGTTGCTATTTCAGCAACCAAAAAAAAATTCTGTTGGTATTTTTACACATTTAGCAACGGAAAAAATTTTTCGTTGCTATTTTAGAACCCTTATTTTTCCTAGAAATTAATAGCAACGGAATATAATTTCCGTTGCTATTTTAGAACCTTGAAATTGATAGCAACGGAAAACATATTCCGTTGCGATTTTAGCAACGGAAATTAGATTCCGTTGCTATTTTTTGTTCCAAACTTTTTTCTCCCATGTGTTGGCACATTATTTAGCAACGGTATAATAATTCCGTTGCTAATTTTCGTTACTAAATTTTGGCGTCAAAAATTCCCTCCACTTTTAGCGACGGAATATCACCAAATATATTTCCATTGCTAAATTTTCAAAATTCAACCAATTTTAGCAACGGAGTTTCCGTTGCTATTTTCACATTTTCTTGTAGTGGTCGTTGCCGATCACGGCGTCTCTTCCCTCGTCGCGACGTCGCCGTTCCAGGAGAGCGGGAAGAAAACTAAAGCTTCTTCTGCATTTTTCGAGTGGTTCCGGCGGCGATCGACGACACGAGTGACACCGTGGGACTCACGGCTGCCAGACGAACCTTCCAGTGTCCATGGATCCTCCTCACTTGCTGGTGATGAAGAGATCGGAGTTGGGTGAATCCGAAGCTCCCGACAGCGATTCCAGCTAGATGGCACGATGGAAGGGCGCGTGACAACCGTAGAAGCAACCTCGACGCTTCGAGCTTCCCTCCGGTGGTTTCAGTGCCTCCGGTGGAGCTCCGGCAAGGTTTCGGCGATGTTGAAGGGACCAAAAATAGCAGAAGATTTGTAAGTGGCTACCAAACTTACTTTTCCAAGTGATTTTTACATGAATTAAATTCATTAAGGTGTGATTTTATAGTTACAGTGTGTGTTGTTATGGTTTACTAAATTGATTGATAAATTGGCTATGTTATTTGAGTAATTGGTTTGATTAAATTGAATTTAGTAAATTATTGGTGTTTAACTGATGAAATTTATGAAATTAATGTTTAAGTATGTAAGAGTTCAAGAGAACAATAATGTGAAATTGATCATTTTGTTAGAATGGGGTTTGATGTGGAAACTGTATCCAAAGTAATTCAGGAAATCAGGGAAGGAGATACAGATTCAATTTTAGACTCTCCTCGCATACTCGATGATTGAAAAATCACACAAAGAGGAGCTGCATGTTGATTCTGATTACTGGTCGTCAGATTATGAAGGGAGCATTTTGCTGTTTCTGGTGAAGATGGGGTACTCTGAGGATGAGGCATCGATAGCTCTAGAGAGATGTGGACCACATGCCACAATTGTAGAGCTTATAGATTTCATATGTGCTGCTCAAATGGAAAAGGCAGCTGATGCTTCCTTTCCAGAAGAGAAGTTTTTTTTCAGAACTAAGATGCTTTGTTTTATCTTCCTTCTTTTCAATAGCCAAGGAACAAGCAGTCTGATGCTGATTACCCTAAACAAAAAAAGAGGAGTTTTTATGAATATGATAAGTGGGAAAGGAGAAAGCAAATGAGGGTTGGAAAAGAAATTACTGCCTGAAGATGATGAGATGGTACGCCTCCCAAATACAATGATTGGATTTGGAGTCCCCACTGATCCAGAGGTTGTAACTCATAGAACACTTCCATAAGCTGCTATTGGGCCACCCTACTTCTATTATGAGAATGTAGCACTTGCTCCTAAGGGTGTTATAACATAGGCATTTCGGTCCCGCCTATGCTGGGATGTAGTGCCATCCTCAGGTTCAGCCATAATCGAACTTAAGGGTTCAAGAGTCTCTTGCTCTTCAAGCATATACTGGATTCTCATACTCCAGATTTCATAATTGTAACCATCCATCTTAATATTTTTATCAAATTCGGCAACAATTGACTTGAAAGCAGTATCCATTAGGATCCTCTAATCTCAAAATGGAACAATACACTACAAGGAAAAAAGGATTTCCCAATGAAAATTTTCGACAAAAAATAAGGAATTTTCGTCGGGAAACGAAATTGCCTACGAAAAATTATTCCATCGGCATATTAGTTGTAGGCAAAATTCCCGACAAAAAAAATTCTGTCGGGAATTTTATCAACGGAATTTTTATTTCCGTCGGGAATTTTACCGACAGAATTTTAATTACCAATAGGAATTTTCCCCGACAAAAATCGAGAATTTTACCGATGGAATTTTAATTTTCGTCGGGAATTTTTTCGATGGAAATTGAATTTGCCCGACAGAAATTCAATTTTCGCTTCCGTCGGGAATTCTGTCGGTATTTATAGAAAAAATTTTAAATTATTTTTTTTAATTATTTATTACATAATATAAATTTAACCTGTAATATTAAATTCAGAATAATGAAAAAATGAAAATAATATCTAAATTTTAATATCCAAAAATAATTTAATATAATAATTGTACTAATCATGAAGTTAATAATTATTTAACGAGGTCATAATAGTTATATATGTCTGTTACAAAATCCTAACTAAGCTGATGGTGGCGGCGGCGACGGCGGCTGACGAGAACGATCAGACTGCTGCGATAATGAGGCGACTATACCCTTCAAATTAGCCATCTCATTGTGTAGCTCAGATATAAAGTCGAGAGATTGTTGCCATCGAGCTTCTGAGTCTTGCCACCGAGCTTCTGATTCTTACAATTCAGATCTCAGCTCACATGGAGTATTTCAAAGTTCAAGTACTTCCCTAGAGGCAGATTGTCTATTAGATGCGGCTGTACTTGAGCTTGAGGAATGCGAGTAACAGGATTTGGCCAAAGACCCGCCCTCGCTGGTCTCTACCACCAGCCACTTCCTAATAAATCTGATTCGCATCAACATTATCGAAATTCTGTGAACGTTGTTGAATTGTCTCTTGCACTTGTTCCAGTCGTTAAACAAATGTTTTATATTAATTAACGATTAATAATAACTAATATTAAATATTTGTAAATTTTAATAATTTTGACATACGTGTAAATGCCTTGATCGAGAATTGACAAATGTTTGACCGTCATGATTTTTGGTGTGGGTGTGTAAAAAGACCTCACCATGGGTAGGCGGTCTACCCATCGAGGCTTCCTGCAAACAAATAAAGAATTATAGTTGAACTATAATTTATTGAGTTTTCGTAAAAATTTTTACTAAAATTTCGACAGAGTTTCCCCTAAATTTTAACCATACCTCATGTACACACAGACAAAAAAGCACTTCAAATTTATTGTTATACTTGCATCTAACACCCAACAACAATGCAAACTCTTCACACAATTAACATTCCCATCCTCCTCTATGGTAATGAGATAAATCTTAAACAGTAATAACATTAATTATAGTAATAACAGTAATATTTTGTAATGCTTACAAGTCTAGCTGCATGTTCCCGATGGGACATTAATCCTCCAGTATGCAAGCATGAACTGACTCCCTTGGGTCCTCCCCGTCTATTATTAGAATTTCGCACTGAAAGGGCCTCGGGCGTCGTCCAATACTGTTCCTAGTGTACCCATATATCTTAGGTTATGTAACTAGATCGTACACCATTAGTGTGTAACCAGTACACTAAGTCTCTGTAACGTGCTCAAGCATGACTCTCCTATGCAGATTACATGATGTCGTCAAACTCTGAGTCCCAGTAAAATTGTTTCTTATGAGAATGAACAAAAAACAAAATGTAAGTAAGTGTAAACTATAATTTGTTATATAAGAAATGTTATCGTAATTTATTACCTTGAATACTTCAAAGTAAAAATTATTTGTTTCTTGTGACACCTTCTTCCAGATATAACCATCGTAATCTATTCTATTCTTGAACGTGATTGTCATTGTGCATGAGCACTTTCCTAAAGGATTCAAACTAATATACAACAATCTTAATAAAGTCATTAAAAGTAACAACTATCATTAAAATCAATACAAAGTGAAATATTAATCACTTACTCCCCAGCTGTAATGGTGATATAGATTCTTCCAACAACTCCAACTGAGCCAGGCATAAGCTATTCCGCTGCATCTGTTCCTGATACCTGAGATGGCATAGTTTCAGTGTGGGATATAGGAGTCGATTCAGTAGAAGGAGTGGTAGATGGTGCCGCAGTAGGGATAGTTGGTGATGTGTCAGCCTGAGTGCTAGCATTGAACCCAGGCGATGGGGATGATCCATCACCAATACTGTCACCTCCATCATACACCCTGAGCCGTGGAGGAATCATATTACTCTTCTCTCGCTTAAACATTTTTTGAACCTGACATTATGAAAAAAATTACATATTGTCAGATAATAGAAAATTATCACAGTGTAATAAACATATCAAATAAAAAAAATAAGTTAGGGCAATATTAATTGTTCTCACATGATATAAAATTAGGTAAACAAATAATAATAATAATAATTAAGGTACAAATTTTAATGATTTTAATTTAATAATAATAACATGTTGAATAATAATATGAAAAATACTAATAATAAAATTAATAATAACAATTAAATTAATAAACTCAAAAATAAAGAAATAAATATATAAAATAAAATAAAATAAAAACAAAATTAGGTTACCTTGAGTCGGCAAAGGGAAAGAAATGGCAGATCGGGGCTGCAATAAGAAGACGCTACACCACGCCGATGGACAAACGCCACCCATCCACATTCACAACAATAATATTAATAAATAATTTTATTTTCCAAATATTCATATTTTATTATTCATTAACAATATTAATACTACTAATATTCTCAAATAAATTATTAAGTTTATTAGTTTCTAATAATACTAACAAAAATAAATTTGTCATTTCATTATTTAACAATAATCTAACTAATACTAATAAAACTAACAATAATATATTTTACAAAATGTTTAATTAACATAAATAAATAACAATTATTCTAACAACAATAACAATCCACATTAAAAACAATAATATTAATAAACAACTTATTTTTCCAAATATTCATATTTTATTATTCATTAACAATATTAATACTACTAATATCCTCAAATAAATTATTAAGTTTATTATTTTCTAATAATACTAACAATAATAAATTTGTCATTTCATTATTTAACAATAATCTAACTAATACTAATAACACTAATAATAATATATTTTACAAAATGTTTAATTAACATAAATAAATAACAATTATTCTAACAACAATAACAATCCACATTAACAACAATAATATTAATAAACAACTTAATTTCCCAAATATTCATATTTTATTATTCATTAACAATATTTTTTTTGAGGAAATTCATTAACAATATTAATACTACTAATATCAATAAAATTAATTAGAAGAAAGTAACAAAACAGTAAGTAATTATACCATGCATCTCTATCTCTCTATCTATATGCGGAAGAAAGCATAAAAGTTGAGTCTCAAAAGCAAAGTTTAATTTACAAAAGAATTTGCTTAATTAAGGTTTGTATTTCTGCGTTAAGATTTTTTACATTTTTCTTTCAATTAATTATTTATTTAATCGAGTATTGAAATTAAAGTTAATTAATTACAGGATGTTAATACAAAACAAGAGAAGGGGTGTTTGGAGAGCAGGGATTATTATACCGTGGTGCTTGGTTTGCTGCTTTGTTTTGCTTGTTGTTCATATCAGCATGTCCTCCATTTTTGAGCTTCCTCTAAAAACGATTCTAGGTATGTCTTTCTTATACTTAATTTTTAATTTCTCTCTTTTTCTCATATATATATATATATATATATATATATATATATATATATGTATGTATGTATGTATGTATGTATTGCACAATTGTTATGAACAATTCTTTGATGAAAACAGGTGAAAGAAACTGCCAACAAGAATCAACTAATAATCATAAGAAGCACCAAGGAACTGTTGAAGCAACTAAATATCTATACAATCCAGATGAGTAATTCAGATTTTTATTTAACAATATTAATATTTTAAATAATAAAAATAATAAATAATAATATTTATTAATTAATAAATAAATAATAAAAAAAAAACAACACTGGTTACTTACCTGACGCCGATAGAGGAGGATGGAAGGCAGGAGGAGGGGACCACACCGGAGCTGTCCACCACGCCGGAGCCGCAACGGACCACGCCGGAAGAAAGGAGGCCACGCGCGGAGGAGGAAAAGAGAAGCAGGAAAGGAAGGGGAGAGGGAGGGGATGGAGGAGAAAGCCGGCCGGGGGTGAGGGGGCCGTATTGGCGTCGGAGGGAAGGGGGCGGGCTGGATCTGCGCCAGGGAGGCACGCCGGAGGTACGGCGGCGATGGGCAGCGCTGCAGAGAAGGGGCAAACGGGAGGGAGGGGAGAGGGAGGAGAGAGGGGGAGGAGAGAGAAAAGTTAGATTTTATAGGAAAATTTTAGCGATGGATTACCAACTTCCGTCGCTAAAAATGACGACGGAATTTCAGATTCTGTCGCTAATTAGCGACGAAAGCTGTTACTGTCGCTAAATATAGCGGCGAAAAACGTTTTCGTTTCTAATTTTAGCTACAGAATTCATTTCAGCGACGGAAATTGAAATTCCGTCGCTAATTTTAATTTTCGTTGCTAATAACATAAATTATTATTTTTTAATAATTTTAACGACGAAAATTAAAATTCCGTCGCTAATTTTAATTTCCATCGCTAATAATATAAATTATTATTTTTTAATAATTTTAGCGACGAAAATTAAAATTCCATCGCTAATTTTAGCCATGGATTTTAATTTCCGTCGCTAATAATATAAATTATTATTTTTAAATAATTTTAGGGATGGAAACAAAATTCCATCGCTAATTTTAGCGACTGATTTTAATTTTCGTCGTAATTTCGGTCGTTAAAACTCGAGGGAAATTACTTCCGCTATTTTTAGCGACAGAATTTTTTTTACCGTCTCTAATTTGCGCCGAAAAAATGTTCTTTTCGTCACAAATTAGAGATGAAAATTGTTCCGTCGCGAAAACTTCAATTTCTTGTAGTGATATTGCACATTATTAAAAGAGATAAGGCAATACATACTATTTTCTATGCATCTGAAATAATAACCCAGTAAAGTCTTCTATTAGACTCAAATTTGAAAATGTTACTTATAATATCCAATTACCCTCTAAGTTCTAATATCCAACCTTACAAGTTAAAATTTCATGTATAGTAAATTTTGAATTATTGAATTTTTAAGTTCTCAAACTTAAGAGGTAAATATAACTGGTTCCATTTTATTAAGTCTCTACTTAATAAACATGCAATCATTTTACTCATAAAATAATGCAAGGCAATTAACAGTTAAACAAATACATTTATTATAAAGTTAAATACCATCATAATAAATAAATGCATTTTTTCAACCAATAGATAAAATCCAATAATCCAAAATAAGACCCTCATGTCAAATAACAATAGGAAATATAAATCCTATTTAATAAAAATAAATGCCAACTAAAATAGACACTCATGTCAACTAATCTAAAAGTGTTGGAATCTGGATACGCCCATGACTCCCGATATGAATTCGGATCCATATCTAGATGGGAATTTCACAGATATAAAAAAATGGTTTAATATCTAGTTTTTTAATTAATGGATTTTTCCCTTAATTAAAGGGATTTAAGATGGATAGTAACTTCCCTCTTAAAGGAAAAGGGAAATTACTACATGTAACTTCCCTCCTAATGCACATTAAGTATGGTAACTCCCTAATTGGAAGTTAATGGTGCATTAAACCTATTTGGGAGAAGGAGCTCTATAAATAGGTTAGTTTTCTAATGAGAAAAACAGAAGAGAATTTCCATATACTGAAACTCTGTCGATTTTACCTCTCTCTGTTTTTCACTCCAAGTGGTTTTTAGACTGTGATCAAGTTGCCGCTATCTCGCTTATGGATATCCGCCAGACCAGTGATGCCAAAAGGGATCCTTGTTTACGCTTCCGCTTTATATCTGCGCTACAAGAGGTAGGTAGCATATAACCCGATTTTGTTACCTTCATATGTGCATATGGCATGTTATTTACCCTTCAAAAAGTCTAGATTTCCACAAAATCTTTCTTGACATTGAGATTGATTCTTTGACCATCTTCATCAATTTATCAGGTAACTCATAAGTTCGTTGATGAAACCATAGATGATGCACACTATGTCCACTTTTCAATTTCATCATAGATGTAGTGTTGCTCCTCGACACTCCTCTTTTGGCAACTTTAGCCAAAAAGTGGATGATAGATTTTCTATAAATTCTATTTCCAATGTTCCAGGTAGTTTCCAATAACTCCCTGAGTTCTAGATGATATTCAAAGGAGTCAATCAATGCTTTGAACAAGACTCTATCATCCCTTCCCATACTTAAACCACCTAACCAAATGCACTCCTGCATTTCTTCATGTATAAACACTATGTGATGCACTATTGCATCAATGTCATTAGCTCGATCTTCCTCTGCATTCTTATGTTGCTTACTAAACGCACTTTTGCATTTCTTAAAGCAATCCCAAATAGGATGCGACGAACCATAGTTTCCCTTATCGTCACCATTTCTACAACACATTATAGAAATAAAAAAAAATGGTTAATACACTAATGTATAAACATTTATGATTGAAACACATCTCAATCAATAATAAGGGCAAAACCACAAAAAAACTTCAAAAATATATTTCAAAATTATTCAAGAGCAGAAAACAAATTTTCCACAATTTTTGTAATATTTTTAATAATTTAAAAATAAGAATTTGTTTTCTGGTCATAAAAAAACATTAAAAATGACCAAAAAATTAGAAAACTTTTTAAAATTTTATCTGTAAAAAATCAGAGCTGATTTGATGGTCAGAGAACTCCGCACGCTCCAACACGCGCCACTAAAGGGAGGCTAGACGCGCCCATGCGCAATTATATGCACCACGCGCACCTCCCACTTGAAAGCCACGTGTTAGCACCGCATTGTGCCACGTGGCGACACGTCAGACCTCATGTCTAGACACGTGTCAACAAACTACTAGTCCATTTGCCACCTATGTGGCACCTGTGGACATGTCATCGACATGTGGCATGACAACTATCATCCATGTGGCAAAATTCCTATTAGGCCATGTGTCAGCAATGACACGTCACTTTGCTGACATGGCATGACACGTGGCACGGCCTTGTTCGTCCACGTGTCACCCTCGTATAGGTCCACCTGGAGACCACGTGTCACCTGGTTGACACATCATTGCCACGTGGTTTGATCTCAGTCAGCTACGTGTAGGAATGATCACGGGGCGGGGAATACCCGACCCCAGTGGGGACCCAACCCGAACGGGACAGAAATTCCCCGACTTTTTTCCCCGTGAGGACAGGGACGAGGAAAAAATATCCCCGCGAGTGAATTCTGGGCGGGGACGGGGAGTGGGTTATCCGCCCCGTGGGTTCCTCGCCCCCGAACAAAAAGCCATAAATACCCTTGATTTTATAATTATTTACATATATGCCATTAGATATAAATAGGGCAGACAAAACCCTACTTCTCTTCAAACCACACCCCTCTCTCTCTTACCTCTACTTCTCTTCTCCTACTATACTTTGCTGATATGTTTACCCCTCGTCGGGGCTGGGGATCCCCGCTAGGGCTAGGGCGGGGAAGGGGAAGGGGAATCTCGACCCCTAGATGGGGCAGTAGGTGGGGAGCAACTCCCCCCCCCCCCCCCCCCCCCCTCGTGATCATCCCTAGCCACCTATCGTGACCCTATTGGGCCACGTGTCCACAGTGACGCTTCACTGAGGACGCATGTTTGGGCAGGTGTGCGCCACCGCCCACGCGCAAGTGCCCAACGTATGGCAGAGCGTGCATTCCACCCACTGCCTCTCTGGAGGAATCTGGTCTCCAAATTTCGACCGATAGGCGATTTTCAAGGTCTGTGATTCCAATGGTGAGGTCCAAATTTTAAAATCCCAACTTCTAGTTTAGCATTTCGAATATCCATGTTTGTCCCCTCGAATCGGGATGCACACATACACGATTTTTAAGCTGAAAAATATATACTAATATATATATTAACACAAAAAAAAAAAAAAATTATTGTGTTCATGCATCCTAAATCTAACAATTTTACACATAAAATTTTAGATCAAATTTTAGCCACATGTTAGGACGCGAAAACGACGACTCTGATACCAATAAAGGGAAAAATACATACACATATGTAAATAGAGGTAACATAAACGGGTATGATACCTACCTCTTGTACCGCAAAATCTCAAACAAAAGCAAATACATAGATCTCCATATCTAGCATCACTGGTCCGACTGTTATCCACGTACGGAATAACGGCAACTAAATCACGGTCTAAAAGTCCCTTAGAGTCAAAAGTTAGCAAGATAAAAATTCGACAGAGTTTCGGTATGTGAAACTCTTTCTATTTCTTTTACATCATTTCTATGGCCTATTCATAGAGACACACTCTCTGAAATAGGAAAGGAGTAGTTAAAGGAAATTAATACTAAAAAGGAAGTTACCCCTTTTTTAGGGATTACAATTAAGGAAAAATGCTTAATTAGTGGATTTTATTGGAGCCGCTTCCACATCCACATTATTTCCTTTCTAATATAGATCTCTTTGCACATCAGGATAATTTTCACATTTATATGGATTCGGATCCATATCGGAGTCATGGGCGTTTTCAAACTCCATCACCTCTAAATTTGGATTTGTATTCAGGTCACTTTTTCGAACGAATTCGAGTCAAATTTTCCAAGTCTATTGATTACTTATTTTATTATTTATAAATTCATTTTGCAAACGTTTTTTTCGATACATCAAATTCAATCCCTCATTTAATTTTCACAATAAAAAAGAAGCATAAAAAATATTATTATTATCAAAACAAAATAACTGGTTTAAATCATTTTATTTTACTTTTTATAATTTAAAATTAGTTACTATTGATTTTAAATAAATTGCACATATTTAAACAAATTTATTAATTTTACAGTATAACATTAAATAATTTTTTATTTAAATTTTACTTTAAAAAAATTTAATAAAAAATTATTTAAATTTAATCAAAACCTTTTGCCACGTGTAACGCCTGTACAGAAAAATATATATATTTATACACACACTACCTATTTAATTTTGTATTCGCATTGTTCAAGGGCAAAGAAATCCAGCCATCGCATTTTCAGACATTTTTATAGTTATCACAAGATTACGTCAGAACAGATCTCTTTAAAGGATTATATATATATACACAGCCAGAACTGGATTTAGTTTAGAATGGTTTAAAAATGACAACTTGATTTGAACCCACCCTCTCAGATCAACCAGTATGTTTGCTGAACCCCCAAAACAACTTGAACAGTCTTGTGAACCTTTGCCAAGCACAATGCAGTTAAATTTTTTTCAGTTGAAAGTAATTTGTTTGACTTTGACACTTTTTATCTTAGGCCACAAGAGAGAAGCATAAAAGTTACACAAATATTTACAAATTTAGGAGGTAACTGAAGCTTAAGAGACTTCACTCAAATGCTGTTACAACTACATAACATCTGTTTCATTGTCCAAGCTAGATGGCCACAGAAACAGCCCCAAAAATCCCTATAAATAAAGCATCTCTTAGGCAGGCTTTGGAGAAACGAAAAATGGGTTTCCAAGTCCTAATGCTCAATCCCGGATTCCTCCTCTCCCCAAGTACCTGAAAACAATTTACCGGATTACTGAGGACCCAAAAATAGCAATTGTTCAATCCAAAGAGAAATGCCAAACTGATTTCTTCAAAACATATGTTCATGTATAGCAACAGTAGGAGGAATTCAGCTAAGACATTATATTTCTTGAAGCTGCACTTCAGATGGAGATTTGTATACCTATTTTCTGCAATTGGCAAGAAATATTCACGTTACTGGAGTTCATTTTTGTGATCAACAATGATCTTCTCCAAACCGTGCTCCATTGCTAATGGCATCATGTGTCTTCACCCTTCGATAAAAGAGCACATATGCAGCTGCTGACTTGACATCTTCCTCGTTAATGGGTGATATGTGGCTGTCATCAAAGTTGTACCACCTGTTCTCATCCAGAAGCTGTACATCAAAGAAATGAAATGGAATAGAGTCAGATAAATTAATCCTAACTTCATGATAAATCAAACCGAATACTACAAGTTCCACTTCTAAACATGTCAAGAAAGAAAGAAAGAATCTACTAATCTTAAACAGTAATTGGGAAAAAAAAAATCTAACAAGTTTGCTGGTTTTCATTGCTTTTACATGATCTTCCTAAACATAATAGCAAAGCCAGAATATTAAAATGGTGATAGAGTGTACAAGTGCTGTAAAGAGAAGTGCCAAAAAAAGCAAGCAAAAGAGAGCTGAAATTGAGCAACAAAATAGCCTTTGTAGCATAATAATACTCAATCCTGCACCTACTGCCAGCTCTTTCTACTCACCTTGATATGTGCCGTGTAGTGTCCACTTCCCATGCCACCATAATGGTTGGTTAAGGCATAAAGTTCATAAAGCTGACGTCGTGTGCTGTTCTTGTTGGCTACATAACTTGTCAGATCCAAGTCATGAATTGGGAAGTTAACAAAAGTCTCTAGTTTGTGCTTCATTGACCTGCTATATGAGAACCTCTTCAAGTGGATGACTAACACTTCAGGAAGCCTCCATAAGTCAAGTTTTTTACTTGCTTGCCGCCGCTCATTGCATTGCGGACAGTGCCTTCATAAGATATATTGTGATTAGTCTTTTAGTGCAATCAGCAAATGGAACATAAAGTATTAATGTATATGTCCATTTATACAATCAATATGTAATTCAAGCTAAAAGACTCCAAGAAGAAATTTAAAAAAAAAATGAGGTAGACAATACTCAGATCTGTTACGATAAAAGAAAGAAAAACCACTAACCACATGTCTTCAGGAACCAAGGGCTCCTCACGCAGAAAAGCTTCTAGGCAGGTGTATAAGGAAAGAGGTTCGGTACGAGCTTTCTTATTTACAGGTCCGTATTTGAGCACTTCAGGTAAGTTCTCCAAGCAATGAATATCATACTTTTCAAAGAGCTCCTGCGACCAATCGAGATAAACTACTATTGAGGTTGCTGACGAGGACAATTTTATGGCCTTGTCTTCTCCCAAAGAAAGATCAATGCATGCATTAATTTCATCAACCAACTGAAGAGGTAGTCTCAACAATGCTGACACCTTGGAACTACTACCATCAGCGGTTACAGAATCTGATATGGGATTACTACATGCTTCAACAGAATTGCAATTATGGCATGCATCTGATGACACAGGCAAAGTGCTAGAATCAGCTGTGTCAGCATGTCTAGAACTCTCAGCCTTTCCAAAAGGGGAGAGCATTTTGTGGACTATGGACTGCACATCACCTCTTGTAATTACATCATCACAAGAAATTGATGATAAAAAAGGTGTACCATAAGGTTTCCACCGTGATGCAATTTGGTTATCATTTGTGTCACTGTAGCACAAGAATGAAAATAAATTATCACTCAAATAAGTTAGCATGTATATATGAGCAAAAAAGTGGGAGAAGACATTATTACATAATAGATAACAGCTCATAATCAGTGCAGGACATAGAAAATCAAGTGAAATGATATATACCGTTCTTGATGACGATGAACCAATCTAAGCACAGTTGTTTTCTTTCCTGACTTGAGCATCTTGTAGGCAGCAAGATGATCATCATCTTTGATAGTAGATAAAGATATTAACGGGTCTTCCAAAAACCTATGAAATAAATGATTCCTTACCTATTTAAAACCGAAATAAATCAAAACCACAAAGAACATTAACAAAAGTTCAAACCACCTAGATGCAAAACTGTAATTTCATTAGTGCGCAAGTCATCATGCTTGAGTTTACAAACCTCAGCAAGCTTAAGTTCTTCATTATTCTTTAACGAACATGAAATGCCAAGTGCATGGATCAGGTCTCTACACCGTCCCTGCTTAGGAACTGTCACTGTGCAAGGAAATGGCAGGGTGCTCCCATCACAAGTAAACACTGTCACCGTAATAGACCGAGTGGTGGTGGATTGAAGAGGCAAAGAAAGGTACATGAAAGGATCAAATGTGACAGAGACTTTATTGCACACTGGGCAAACCAATGTTGACTTGTATTGACCCTGTCCAACAGTGAACCGGGAAATGAATGAACATAAAGCAAGATCAGAATTTTTTGCAGGTAAATGGCAATGTACAGTAAATCGCTAATGGCACTATATAACATATTAGTAAGAGCAAAATGTGATGGACTTGAAACAAATTCACAAAAATTTAGACCTCGGAAGAAAAGATAAGGGAAAGGAATCCATAAGCATTTCATTAAAATAAGATAATCAGAACATAATTGCCACTTGTAATTAACTGTCCATTGTAGGCCTCCTCACAGAAACCAGATATTGTCAAGCTGTTGGTTGTCCATGTTAAAAGGACGAAAAAGGAGTTTTATAGCAGAAACATAGAAATCATCAAAACCCACAAAAGTTTAGGGGCTTGCTTGATGCAAACACAAACAAAAACCACAGATTATATATCAAAAAGATCATGTCTTAAGAGAACATTAAACAGAGGAATGTATAATTTGTTTCTTTTATAATCACGATCGGCAGAAGATAGTGAAGCCTTTTTTTCTAAGGAAAAGAAGAAGAAGAAGATAATGAACAACTGTTTTCAAATTTGAATGCAGATTGATATTGAATAGCAATAAAAAAAAAAAAAAAAAAAAAAGAGAGGATAATGAACAACTGCTTTCAAATTTGAATGCTGATTGATATTGAATAGCAATAAAAAAAAAAATTAAAAAAAAAGCTTTTAGCTTTCCTATCTGGGATATCAAAATGAGTAAAACCATGTAAGAATCAGATGTTATCCATACATTTTTGTTTGCATTTGCATCATATCCCTAAGCTTTTTGCTTCCCTATCTAGTATATCTATCCAGAGTCTCCTATTGTTGTCAATAACCATAAGAATATGTCTCACTAAAAAAATAAATAAATAAATAAAATATATGACAAAAGAGTGCTATTGTAAATAGCAAGAATTCAAATGCTTATTATGCCATAGAGGGTCCTCCGCGATAAATAAATTTTAAGGCAGACATAGCAGAACTGTAATTGTAATTGGTCCTGATATTTTTAGGTTAAGTGAAAATTTTCAGCTGTGAGAAACTCACCATTTGCTGACATCAAGCCCAAAAGGCTCTTTTTATAAGATAAAAGAAATTTGATCATGCAAAGAAAGAAAATATAACAAGGTGAATAGGAAATCCTCCTAAAGCAAGAACAAAAACCTGAAAAAGCATTCCTACAAAGAAATGATTCCAAAAGCCCCAGACTACCTCAAAATACAGAAAGGGTTGCAAGAAATAAATTTTACTATGAACACATGCAATAATCAGGAAATAAAGCCTTATCATATCTCTATGGCAACATGTCATTCACCTTGTAACGAACAGCTAAACACAGCAAAGCCATATCTATAGCAGAACTGTAATTGTAATTGGTCCTGATATTTTTAGGTTAAGTGAAAATTTTCAGCTGTGAGAAACTCACCATTTGCTGACAGCAAGCCCAAAAGGCTCTTTTTATAAGATAAAAGAAATTTGATCATGCAAAGAAAGAAAATATAACAAGGTGAATAGGAAATCCTCCTAAAGCAAGAACAAAAACCTG
Source organism: Excoecaria cochinchinensis (assembly GCA_947683425.1). NCBI lineage: Eukaryota > Viridiplantae > Streptophyta > Magnoliopsida > Malpighiales > Euphorbiaceae > Excoecaria > Excoecaria cochinchinensis. The sequence continues at coordinate 11,826,456 of CANTUQ010000127.1, read as the reverse complement.
AAAAAGCATTCCTACAAAGAAATGATTCCAAAAGCCCCAGACTACCTCAAAATACAGAAAGGGTTGCAAGAAATAAATTTTACTATGAACACATGCAATAATCAGGAAATAAAGCCTTATCATATCTCTATGGCAACATGTCATTCACCTTGTAACGAACAGCTAAACACAGCAAAGCCATATCTATAGCAGAACTGTAATTGTAATTGGTCCTGATATTTTTAGGTTAAGTGAAAATGATTCCAAAAGCCCCAGACTACCTCAAAATACAGAAAGGGTTGCAAGAAATAAATTTTACTATGAACACATGCAATAATCAGGAAATAAAGCCTTATCATATCTCTATGGCAACATGTCATTCACCTTGTAACGAACAGCTAAACACAGCAAAGCCATATCTATAGTAGAACCCAGCTATCAAAATTTTATAAATAGGCATAGGGGTGATGATGAAAGAGGATCATACTGGATGGGCAAAGTAGGATTTGCATGAAAATTTACCACACACCAGAGCAGTCCAAAGACCAAATAAATTATGTCTTAGCTCCCAAACAAAGAGTTGCAACTGTAAACAACAGAAATAACTGTTTCTCCTGTCACTAATATTTTTCTGAATAAATAACAGGTATTAACATTAATCAAAAAACTGACAGATATGAGCATAATGTGAAGTTTACATTAAGGGGAAAAAGAATGGAATTGGGCTGGGTCCTGACAAAACAAAATACATTCCCAGAAACAAACCCTCTTTCAGAAGCAAGTAAAAGGCGCTTATACATTACAGTTACCAGGTTGTTGGTGCACTACCGCCTAATTTGACCTTCCTAATCCATCAATCAGACGCAAGAAGCTGTCAAGACAGCAATAATCTATAGATCATCTGTTCTGAAAAGCTCATGTACGCAGCGTTGAAATATTAGTTCGCTCAATCATCGGCACCATATCCTACATGAAATGCTCCATCATGAAGCCAGATCCATAGTTACATCATCTCTTTTTCCAGAAATTCTGAAATTCTAAATTCTAATGGCATCCATACAAAATTGTCCCTAGTTACAAGGTAACTTCTAAAGATATAAAGATTGGCTGCTCTGCCACTATGTCTCAGAATTTAGTATGCTAAGAATCTTCCCAAAGAATAGGCAAAGAACAACATCAATGAAAAGAACAACATTGTTGGTAAAGAGCAGCATTTTTTTACACCACAGTGAAAAGAGTGGATTAATTGTGCAATCCACATTATTATAAATGATGAATGATTAGTGGATGTCATGCTAGAATTCCAAATCATTGGAAAACTTTTCATATTTGTAAGTAAATGAGTTTAAGACATCAAATAGATACTCACTTGGCACACATCAACAATTATAGAATCATTACGAGCAATGTGATTTGCCCAGTACTCATCAGCAACTTCTTCATCAGGACGATCATCAGCATCTCTGGACTTTATGTAAGGTTTGTGTTTGACACGATTCAAGTCTTCATGAAGACCATCCAGGAGAAATGCTAGAAGCTCCTGAAACAATAACAAACATTTTAACTAAGCAAGAACAACAAAACTGCAGAACTAATCAACACATCAATTAATTAGAGAACCTGAGAATCATGCTGATTGTAGCCACTAAACTGAGGTGCAAAACGAGCCAGCTTTGCTTTAAATTGGCGAGGAGGAACTGGTGTTCGTCCTGGTGCCCATAGCTTTCGCAGTAAATCACCAAATGCTATTGCTAGCTCACCCTACAACATGACCACTTTAATTTGATAGATACTCATATAATAGCGACACATTCATGTAACACTGCCCTAAAAAGAGCTGCCAAAACTTTAGTTATTATTAAACTTTAGCTATGAATAATAACTAGAAACATCAAAGAGAATATGTTAGAAAAGTCATCAACTGAAATATAAAGCATAACAAAGACCTATAAATTCATTACTCAAATTTATACTATACAGGTAACTGGAAACTGCATCACAGTTAAATTGTTTAACCCAATACCATAAGTTAAAAACTGCAAACTAATACAAACACAAGCATATGTTTTCACTAACTACATATTGGTTGCAGGTCTATGTGAAATGGGATCATAAATACAAAGAGTGCTAATTCCAGGGGTGAATCGTTTCCTTACACTTTTAGACCGTGTTTGGTTTGCAAAATGGAATAGTTATTCACACATGATAGAGCATATGCTGAAGGGAATAGCTATTCCCATTCAAAATATTTTGTTCAAGAAGGAATAAATATTCATAAAGCTATTATTATATCAATGGACCAAGAGAAAACACACACACTTACATGTGTATGTGTGTTTGTAAGTATACATGTGATTGTGCGTGCGCGCGCGCGCTGCACAATAATAACAACACCAACAACAATCCTTTTGCAATGTTTAAATTTTGACAAATTTTTTAATTTTCGCAATTTCTAATTTAATTTGGCCAAGTCAAATGCGCAAAAGAGAAGATAAAAATCTTTTTATTTTTTTTTTAAAAAATTATTTTTTATGTTTTCAAATGCAATGATCAGATACTAAATCAGTATTTTATTTTCATAATTTCTAAAAGTAACAAATAATAATTTTTCATACTATTAATATTAAATATTTTCTAGCTTTTAAATAAGAAAGCATTCATTTAACTCTTATTAAATGCAATGTTCTCTATAAATTTTTTTAAATAATTTATTATATTTTTAATATGTTAGAATACAGCTAGCAGCTGACTTTGCTAGCAGTTGTGCTCAAAGTCAGCTAATTACAGCTACCAGGCACTGGCTGTAGTCAGCCATTACAGCTAATACAGATGTATTATCTTTCTCTTTCTTTTTGTATATATATAGGTTATGTATTGATTGATAAATACAGATTGAATAACAAATTCAATTTCCATTGTATTGTTACATGGTATCAGAGCCTTTTAGGCTTGATTTTGTGATTTACCTGGAATTTCTGGGTTTCTTTGGGTTGGGTAACTTGTTCCAGCTGCTGTTTTGTTGCGGTTGACCTCCTCCGGTGATCGTCTTGTCATACCACCGGTATCAGAGGAAGCACAGGAAGATTTCCGGCCTCTCCACAAAATCCGGCGCCCTTCCGTTCAGCGATTGAACCAGACGCGCCGCAAGAAGACCCATATAGCTTGTTTCAGCTACTGTTTGGGTTGGGTAACATTTTCCGGTGACCATTTCGTCTCACCGCCGGCATCAAGAGAAGCGCAGGGGAATTTCCGGCCCCTCCACGAAATCCGGCGACTGTCCGTTCGGAGACTGTTCCTCACGCGCCGATCAAAGCTTCTGCCTCTTCTCTCATACGACGGCGCGTGGAGGCGCGTGGAAAGCCGGCTGGACCTCCGATTTCGTCTCCGGCGTCGCTCGGTAATCTCCGGTCAGATCCCAGTGTTGCGTTGGCCTGGTTCCTTCATCTGGTGGTGTTCTTGCTTTACGTCCCTTTTCTGCTGGTTGCCAGTGTCACAAGGCTTTGCTTCTTTGTTGGTTTGTGCTTCGTGATTCTCAGTTTATTAAGTTACTTAGCTTGCTTTGCTCCTTTGTTGGCTTGTGCTTCAGAATATTAATATTTTGGTTGGTCTGATTTACTTGTTACTTTGAGGATATTATGGCTGACAATAAAGAGGTTGTTAGGGAAACTGTTAGTGAAATTATTCCTTTAGCTAAGATTACTGAAGAAAAATTAGATGGATCTAATTATCTTGATTGGAGTAGAACGATTAGAATCTATCTTCGCAGTATGGATAAAGATGATCACTTGACTGATGACCCTCCTACTGATAAAACTGAAAAGCAAATTTGGATGAGAAATGATTCACAATTACTTTTACAGATTAGAAACTCAATTGAAAGAAATGTGCTTGGCCTAGTTTCTCATTGTGAACGTGTAAAGGAGTTGATGGATTATTTGGCCTTTTTATATTCTGGGAAAAGAAATGAGTCTCGTATTTATGATGTGTGTAAAGCTTTTTATCGTGCTGAAAAGGAGGCAAAATCACTCACTACTTACTTTATGGAGTTTAAGAAAATTTACGAAGAATTAAACATGCTTCTACCTTTTAGTGCTGATATTAGAGAGCAACAGGCTCAAAGGGAAAAAATGGCAGTAATGAGTTTTTTGGCTGGTTTGCCATCTGAATTTGAGACAGCTAAATCGCAAATTCTTTCTGCTTCTGAAATTCCTACTCTTGAGGATGTGTTCAGTAGATTATTGCGTGCTGATAATGCTTTATCTAGTCAGCTAAATAGTGCTTTTATTGCCAAAGAAAGTGGAGGTGACAATGAAAAAAGGAATATGCTGAGGAGAGGAAATAGATCTAATGATAATCGGAATACTGATATTATCTGCTACTATTGTAAAGAACCAGGTCACACGAAGCGCTACTGCAAGAAATTGCAGAATCGCAATCAGAGGGCACAAGTTGTTAATGTTGCTACCTCTAGTTCATCATCTGAGCATAATGTCACTATGTCTTCCGAAGAGTATGCTAAGTACCAGGAAATGTTAAAGGGATCCTCAACCTCGATCACTACTGAGGCAGGTAACACATGTCTCATCTCTTCTAGCAACAATTGGGTCATTGATTCTGGTGCCACGAATCACATGACAGGTAATCCTGATACTTTCACTGATTTTCGGTCTCATAAAGCTCCTTTACCTGTTACTATTGCTGACGGAACATCATACAACATTGTGGGGTCTGGAACTACCAAACCAACTCCTTCTATTACTTTACCTTCTATTCTAAATTTGCCTAACCTAGCTTTCAATTTGATATCTGTGAGTAAACTTACCAAGGAACTCAATTGTTGTGTCTCATTTTTCCCTGATCATTGTCTTTTTCAGGATCTTATGACGAAGCAGATTTTTGGTAGAGGACATGTATCTGGTGGTCTATACATTCTGGATTCTTGGGTACCACGATCTATTGCTTGTTCCAGTGTTATTTCTCCGTTTAAAGCACATTGTCGGTTGGGACATCTTCCTCTACCTAGTTTGAAGAAGTTGTGTCCGCGGTTTCATGATGTATCTTCTTTGGAGTGTGAGTCTTGTCATTTTGCTAAACATCATCGTAGCTTATCAGGTCCTAAAATTAATAAACGAGCTGGGTTTTCTTTTCAACTTGTTCATTCGGATATTTGGGGTCCCTGTCCTGTTATGTCAAAAACTGGGTACAGATATTTTGTTACATTTGTGGATGATTTTTCCCGTATGACTTGGATTTATTTTATGAAAAATCGTTCTGAAGTTTTCTCCCATTTTTCTGCTTTTTGTGCTGAAGTTAAAACCCAATTCAATGCCTCTGTTAACATATTACGGAGTGATAATGCTAAGGAATATATGTCAGATTCTTTTCAGCGATATATGTCTCAACAGGGTATTCTTCATCAATCCTCTTGTGTTGATACCCCTTCTCAAAATGGAGTCGCTGAAAGGAAAAACAGACATTTACTTGAGACAGCTAGAGCTTTATTGTTTCAAATGAATGTTCCTAAGTATTTTTGGGCCGATGCTATTTCTACAGCTTGTTTTTTGATTAATCGGATGCCCTCTACGGTGTTGAATGGTGATATACCTTATAGTGTTTTATTTCCAAATAAGACACTATTTCCAGTAGAACCACGGATATTTGGCAGTACTTGTTATGTTCGCGATGTACGTCCTCATATTACCAAACTCGATCCTAAGGCATTGAAGTGTGTTTTCTTAGGATACTCGCGTCTTCAAAAAGGATATAGATGTTATTCTCCTGATTTACAGCGACATTTGGTTTCAGCTGATGTGGTATTCTTAAAAGATAAACCTTTCTTTTCATCTCCTTCCACACCTACAAGTCACGAGGAGGAAGATGAGTGGCTTATCTATAAGGTAACATCTTCTCGAGAACAAGTTGATGTGCCCACTATATCCTCTAGTACTGAGCAGATAATGGATGATGATCATTCAACAAGACCACAAATTGTTCAGGTCTACTCTAGAAGAAAAGACACTCATGATACATGTCCTGCACCAACATCTTTGTCATCAGATCCTGCTTCTGCCGACGACGATCTTCCCATTGCTCTTCGTAAAGGTACACGTACTTGTAAATCCACTTATTCCATTGCTAATTTTGTTTCCTATGATCACCTATCTCCCTCAATATCCTCTTTAATTGCATCTTTAGATTCTGTATCTATTCCTAAGACAGTTAAGGAGGCCTTAACTCATCCTGGATGGTATGATGCTATGATTGAAGAGATGAGTGCCTTGGATGAAAATAACACTTGGGAGTTAGTGAATTTACCTGAAGGCAAGAAGGCTGTGGGTTGCAAATGGGTCTTTACAGTCAAAGTTAATCCGAATGGATCTGTAGCTCGGTTGAAAGCTCGACTTGTAGCTAAAGGATATGCTCAGACCTATGGGGTGGATTATTCTGATACTTTCTCTCCAGTCGCCAAATTAAGTTCTGTTCGTCTTTTCATATCTTTGGCAGCTTCTCACCATTGGCCTTTACATCAACTTGACATTAAAAATGCTTTCCTTCATGGTGATCTTCAGGAAGAAGTCTATATGGAGCAACCACCTGGTTTTGTTGCTCAGGGGGAGTATGAGAAAGTTTGTCATCTGAAGAAGTCTTTATATGGGTTGAAGTAAAGTCCTCGGGCCTGGTTTGGAAAATTCAGCATGGTTGTCCAAGAGTTTGGGCTGAAGAAGAGTCAATGCGATCACTCAGTTTTCTATAGACGATCGGCAAACGGCATTATTCTTCTTGTGGTTTATGTTGATGATATTGTGATTACAGGAAGTGATTATGCAGGTATCTTTTCTCTTAAGTCCTTTTTGCATGGTAAATTTCATACTAAAGACCTGGGCCAGTTAAAATATTTCTTGGGAGTAGAAGTGACGAGAAGTAAGAAGGAAATTCTTCTATCCCAAAGAAAGTATGTTCTTGACTTGCTTACGGAAACTGGAAAATTAGGAGCTAAACCATGCACTACTCCTATGGTTCCTAGTGTACAACTTACAAAAGATGATGGTGATCATTTCAACGATCCAGAAAGATACCGAAAGTTAGTTGGAAAACTGAATTATCTCACAGTAACTCGTCCAGATATTGCATTTGCAGTAAGTATTGTTAGTCAATTTATGAATGCCCCTACGATCAAGCATTGGAAAGCTTTAGAGCAGATCTTATGTTATTTAAAAGGTGCTCCTGGACTTGGTATATTGTACAGCGATCATGGACATACTCAAATCGAGTGTTTTACAGATGCTGATTGGGCAAGTTCTAAAACTGATAGAAGGTCAACAACAGGCTATTGTGTTTTTGTTGGAGGAAATTTAGTGTCTTGGAGAAGTAAGAAGCAAACGGTAGTATCCAGATCTAGTGCAGAATCCGAATACAGAGCTATGTCACAGTCTGCATGTGAAATTTTGTGGATTCATCACTTGCTTACTGAAATTAGTATAAATCCCTCGCCTCCAGCAAAACTTTGGTGTGATAATCAAGCTGCTCTTCATATTGCTTCAAATTCAGTGTATCATGAACGAACCAAGCATATTGAAATTGATTGTCACTTCATTCGTGAAAAAATTCAAGATAATATCATCTCGACAGGATATGTTAAGACAGGAGAACAGTTGAGTGATTTGTTTACAAAAGCTTTGAATGGTTCTCGACTTGACTATCTGTGTAACAAGTTGGGCATGATTAATATCTATGCTCCAACTTGAGGGGGAGTGTTAGAATACAGCTAGCAGCTGACTTTGCTAGCAGTTGTGCTCAAAGTCAGCTAATTACAGCTACCAGGCACTGGCTGTAGTCAGCCATTACAGCTAATACAGATGTGTTATCTTTCTCTTTCTTTTTGTATATATATAGGTTATGTATTGATTGATAAATACAGATTGAATAACAAATTCAATTTCCATTGTATTGTTACATAATAAAACCAAAAATTACATCAGTTTTGTTATTAACATAATAAAAGGTTATTTTAGTTGAAAAGATTAAAAAAAGTAGTTCTTTAAAAAATAGCTCTTAATTTCTGTGTAATTATTACCATCCATCTAATATTGCAATCAACAGGCAAAATCAACCAAACATTACTAAAATTAAAAGTTTTGATCAAAAGAGAGAATTTGTGAAAAAAAATTAATCTCTTTTTTCAGAAATCTAAATTAACCCCTTTAAATATTCTTTTCAATGCAATCTGACATCAGCAAATAAAAATGCTTTTTTACCAAAGGTATAAGCCCGTTAAGGGACCTAGACATTTCTTGGAATTCCATACAATTCCGAGAGACTCAAAAAAAATGAAAAAGAAAAAGAAATACACTTGTTATGCAGCTCCAAATGCACAGATATAATCTCTCTCTTTCAAATGGTTCCTTTATGAATTAAAATGGAAACTTCGATATGTGAGTTTCATATTACTCATTCAATAGTTAAGATTTCTCAAACTTCACTGCCAACAACATAATAGGTTGAGTATCTATCAACCACAAATCACTACTCCATTTGCAAGTGGTAAGACATTAAAAAATTCAAAACCCAAGTACTATAGATAAATGGAGTTTCTCACATGCACAAATTAGAACAAAACTATTAGGATCTCCACATACAACAAGCTATAACCAAAACCATAAAACAAATTTTATGCAAACAAGATGCTAGAATGAATCCCACACCATGAAGAAGAAAACATGGATGCATTGATCTGACAACAAAAGTTTTTCTTAGATCATGATACAAAGCAATTCTTGCATGCCTTTGATAAAAAAAAAAAAAATATATATATATATATATATATATATATATATAATATAGAGTTACAAAATAAATAAAAAAAAACAATGACAACAATAATAATAATCATAATGTTGTATGATAATTGAAAGAAAACCATAAAGGCATATAAAACTACAAGGTCCATATTTTCAATGAAGGGTAAACTACAGTGGTAATGATGACTAGCAATACCAACAGTTACTAGTGACCACCCATCACAATTTTAGATAGACAGCAAAGTAGTTGGTGCATGCCAATGAGGTTCACACGTGGGGTTCCCTCCCTCATGGGTTTATACAAGTTCAGACCATGACTTCCCAATTCTGATCTGGAAACTAAAGCCAGTTACCTTGAAAATTGCCTACTCTTCCCTATGGCCACAAACATTTTATGCCAACCAATTTTCCTATGCAATAAAAGAACATGAATGCTGCAGAATATGTTTTCCAAAAACATTTTTTATGCAAAAAAAGAACAACCTTAAACAGCTTTCATCAAAGGATCAAGTAATAAATGGTCATCATTGGACTTCAAATGTAACTCAAACTTACCACCATACCCAAAGGATTTTGCCAATTTATCTCTTGATGATAATCTTCCCGGAAGTATTTTGCAAATTCAGGAGTATGAACAAGACATTGTATTGCACTATTCATAAAGCAAGTGTTTCCTAAGTTCTGCAACCCAGTAAGACCACCAGAAGACCCCCTTGTGCTGACACCAGTAACCCCATAAGTATTATCCAACTCTCCACCCGAAGACGTAAGGTTTTGAGCTTGTGACAGCTCTGCACCGCAACTTCTGGAAGCACCTTTGCTTGCAGATAAACCTCCTGCAATTGATAAGCTTGACTTAGAAGGTTCTAAAAGAACAGAACTATCTTCCTTCTGAGTAGATCCATTGGAACTCATATAACCACTCAATGCAGTACCATTGACGTTGCTAAGAACCTCCACCAGAATCTGTATAAATGAATATAGAACAAAGAAAAGTAAAATGTTAAATGAACAAAGCATCAGGTATCACATATACAATCCAGATCATTTCTAAGAATACAGATTCCAAATTGAAATAGACAAGAACAATGAATAGGTCACATACATGCTGTTACATGAATTCTTCCTTACGAATATGTGTGTGTCCACTATGACACTGATTGTTTTCTGCTAGCATGCGAATGACTCCCACAAGGATGAACAACAGTCACATCATTTTTGTCAATTAAAAATAAAGATGATCTCAACAGATACAAGATATAATTTAATAAAAAAAAAAACAATTTCTACATCACAATTAACAGTTACCATTTGAAAGCAAGCAGGTAGGTGCAGCAGCAAGGACCTCCAATATAAAAAAATAAAAAAATAAATAAAAATAAAAGAATTTAAAATAGAAAGGGCTGCATTGAGAGGAGGGCAGGGGTTCTTGCAGTACGAAGAGAAACCCATAAGGTGCAGTATGCACCGTCTTACAGTTCAAGGGTTTGGGTTTATTAAGGCAGTATTTTTAATTATAATAATTTTTATATTTAGCAGTATTATTTAAGTTATAATAGAGTTTATTCTCAATTGGTGATTTATTATCTATTTTAATATTTCCTAATTAAAATGAATTCATAGTTCCCTAGTTAGAACAGAATTCCTATTTTATTAGATATTTCCAAGCTTGTAACCTCCATTTAAGGAGGCAAAAATGTTATGACTTATCAGACAAGATTCTGGAGTAGCAGAATTAGTAGCAGGGAATACATATAGAAGATAGTGTAGAAGAGAGAATAAGACAGAACGAAAGATTGCAGAGAGAGAAAATTAGGAGAGGGGGAAGGAGAGAGAATAATTATTTGATTAAATGATTGACGGTCCCCTCATGGAAAGGACGGTTACATATAGCAAAAAGACAAAGGACATAATAAAGCTAAAAGGCTGTGAGCAGCAGAAGAATGAGTGAATATTCCTTGCCAACTTTACATGGACAACTATGTAACTAATTTTGTTTGTATCCTATTCATAACAAAATTAACTAATTATTCCACCTATGTTTATATGTGACAATGCCCCCTCTTTTAGAACATTCTTGTCCCCAAGAATGGCAAAACTGAGGGATAGAGCTGTGCAAAACAGAACCAAAACTGAAAACCGAACCGAATGGATTTTGGTCTATCCAGTTCAGTTTTCGATCCATTCGGTTTTGAATTAAAAAAGAAATGCGGGTATTGCGGTTCAGTTCGGTCCGTAAAGTTCAAAAACCGAATGGACCGAACCGACCGAATTAACTAACACCCACCGTTTTACTTATATATATATATATATATTCATATTTATCTGAAACCCACAATCCTAAAACAATCCCAAATCAGCAAATCTAATGCCCTAATGCCCTCTTCTCCACTAACCTCTACGAATCCAATTCCAAATCTCCAAGGCTCCAAGCACAGTGATCAGAAGAATAAAATCTAAAACGGTAATTAAGTTTTTTCAGCTTCTCTTTGTCATACCGTCTCTCTGTCTTTCTTTGGTTTATGTATCTTGCTCTCTCTCTCTCTCTAGTAATTTTTAGATCTACATATATAGTTAGGTGAATTAGGTTCGTAGAAGAAGAAGAAGAAGAAAAGAAGATGAAGATTTTCATTAAGACTTTGAAGGGCTCCACCTCTTTTTATTTTCTGTTCCGATATTATATGATTCTTGTTTATTGTGATTCTTGTTGCTATTGGTCTTCACTTCAGCTTCTTTTGCTTCTGGGTCTTTATGCAAAAATCTATCATAATAATTTTGAGAAGAAACACTGTTGTTGAAGATGTTGTAATTGGGTTGGGGCATGGGGAGTTGTTGTTGAGTTAGATTTGTGGGTTTTAAAAGCTGAGAGTTAACCATTCCAAACGGCAAAACAGTAACCATTCCAACAAAAACCAAAGCTGTAAGTAATTTTCATTTTTTTGTTTGAAAATGGTGGGATTAGTTTCTTTTTTTATTTTTTTTTTGCCATTTTTCTTGGTTAATTGAAATTGTGTTATCCACAAAGGAAAAACTGCTTTGAAGAAATAAATTGATGTAGAATATCAAATTTAGAACCGAATAAACCGAACCGAACAGACAGAAATTAATTCGGTCTATTCAGTCCTAAAAACTTCGGTCCGCGATTTGGTTCTATAAATTTTAAAAGTTCGGTTTTCGGTCTATTCAATTCCGTCCAACACCAAACTGACCATTTGCACACCCCTATTCAGGGAACTGGTGTTGTAGAAATGTGGCATCTTCCCAAGTAGCTTCAATGGATGGTAGAGCCTTCCATTTGACCAGCAGTTGCTGTGCATGATTGTCCCCTACAGAATAGTTCTAGATTTAGTACCTTGTCAGGTAGTAAAGCAAATTCTCCTTGACCCAAAGGAGAAAGGGCAGTAAGGGGGCTGATGTTATCACCTAGCTTCTTCTTAAGGAGACATGGAAGACAGGATGGATCCTGGCTTCTGGGGGCAATTGAAGCTTGTAGGCAGCATGACCAATCTTCTCAATGATGAGATAGGGGCCATAGTATCTAGCAGACAATTTCAGGAACTTTCTAACTGCAATTGTTAGTTGCCAATAGAGTTGGAGTTTCAAATAAACCCAGTCACACACTTGAAATTTCTCTCAGACCTCTTTCTATCAGTCTGTTGTTTCATTCTGTTGACAGAGAGTTGGTTCTTGAGCTAGGCATTCATTGTTTCCCTTGCTTGAATCATATCTTCAACTGCTGCAACACTAATAGGCCCTTGAGGAGCAGTAGGAAGGGTCAATTGTAGGCCATAGACTACTTGAAAGGGTGACATGTTGATAAAGCTGTGATGACTGGTGTTATACCAGTATTCAGCTAGGCTTAACCAATGGGACCATTGCCTGGGTTTATGGAAGGACATGCAGCAAAGATAGCTCTCCAAGCACCTACTAAGTCTCTCTGTTTGACGATTTGTTTGAGGATGGTAAGCAGAGCTAGAAAGCAATTTAGACCCTAGGAGTTTCATGAGCTCTTGCCAAAACCACCGGTAAAAATTGTCTCTATCTAAAACAACGGTAGGGGGCAGGGGTGAGCATAGATCAGTTAACCGGACCTTTGGCAAAAAAATTAATCAGTCCATTAACATCGATTTTTTAAAATCATTAACCATTAATCAGTCTGTTACATTCAGTTAACGAGTTCATCGATTTCGATTTTTTCGATTTGGTAAACCAATATTTTTCGGTTAACTATTAAATTTTATAACATACACAAATTTTAAAAAAAATAATTAGAAAAATTTCAATTCAATTTCAAATGTGCAAAAGTAATTCAAAATAAAAAACAAACATAACGTATTAATCAAAATTCATGTTCAACAAATTAATAGCTAATATTAGAAAATGAATTTGATATTTGTTAGAAATTAACATTTTTAATTCCAAGTCAAAAAAATTTTGGACAATATTAAATGTTAAAATATAAATTTTAAAACATAAAAAAAATATATAATAAAATGCTATTAAGTAAAATATGGACACTAATATATATGATAAAAAAATAACATATATAAAAATTCATTGGCTACTCTATATAAATATTATTAATATAATGAAAAAAATTAATATAATTTAAATATAGTTTAAAATATTATATAAATTTTATACAAAAATACAAAATATTAAGGTATAAAAATAAAAATATAATTTAAATGTACTTTAAAATATTATTCTAAGTTTTAGAGAAAAAAAAAACAAAAATTTTCAAGGCATAAAAATAATAAAAAAAATATATATATATATGAACCGATTAACTATTATGAACCAATTAACCGTTGACTAATAGTTAACCAATACAAGAAACATAAATTGAAAACGAAACTGAAATCAAAAACCAAATCGAAATAAAAAAATAATAGTTAAACCAGTCGGTTAACAAAAACTGTCGATTTTTTCAGACCGTAAACCGAAATCTAAATCGAAAAAACTAAAATTTATTAACAGAAAATCGAAACTGCCGGTTCGGTGAACTAGAAAACCGATTCAATTTCAAACCAATTTTTCCGGTTGTTTTTGCTCAGCCCCTAGTAGAGGGCATACCATGGAGATTCAAGATGTTGTCTCAGAAGACACGAGCAATAGTATAAGCTATGAAAGGATAAGCCAAGGGCAAAAAATGAGCCAAGTCTATAACCACCAAAGTAGTGTTAGAAGTAGAAGCTTTGGGCAATTTTTCAATGAAACCCACGGAGATGTCTTTCCAAACTTGTGTGGGGATGGATAAGGGTTGAAGTAAGTTGGGATAAGCCACGTTTTCTTATTTACACCTTTGGCAAGTGTCACACTTTGCTACCCAATCCTTAATTTGTTGGTGCATGCCAAGCCAGTGAAATGTGCTTTGTAGCCTCACTGGGGTACCCTTCACACCAGAGTGGCCTCCAATAGGAGATGCATGGCACGTAGCAATGAGTTGTGCCCTTAAGGAGGTTGTTGGCCCAACCAGAATCTTGCCTTTGTAACTGAGAATGCCATTTGCGAGGGTGTGGTTAGGAGAAGATTGAGGACTTATAGATAGCTTAGCAATTAACTGTTGTAAAGAAGAATCTCCTTCCTGAGATGCAAGAACTTCTTGTAACCATTGTGGTGTGCAGGTGGAAATTGCAATAATTGCCAAGTGAGCATGGCCTTGTCTCCTGAAAGAGGCATCAACACCCCTATTCTTAGTGCCCTTTTTGTATTGAAAAACATAGTCCAGCCTCAGGAGTTTAGGGATCCCCTTATGTTGAATATAGTTGTGAAGCCTTTGCTCAAGCAAGTGCTTGATGCTCTCATGGTCAGTTTTAATAATGAATGGCCCTAGTTCAAAGTAGTGTCTCCATTTAGAAACTGCAACGTTGATAGCCATCAACTCTCTTTCATAAGTAGATAATTGTTGTTTCCGATGGCTAAGGAGTTTGGGGATGTATGCCAAAGGCCTGCCATTTTGCATTAAAGTTGCCCCTAAACCTGTGTTGATGGCATCACATTCTAAAAGAAATTGTTGCTGATAGTTACAGAGTGCTAACAATGGGCCAATAACCATCTTCTCCTTGAGTGTAAGGAATGCCCTTTGTGCTTCTATACAACAAATGAATTGGTCCTTCTTAAGGAGATTGGTGCGAGGTTTGTTGATCATGCCATACTCAGAGATAAACTTCCTATAGTACGCTATGAGCCCAAGGAACCCCCTCACTCTTTAAATTGGTGGGTATAGACCAAGACTTCATTGCTTTCACCTTGCTTAAGGTTTGTGGACACACTAGAAGTTGAAATGGCATGGCCTAGGTTATTTCAAGTTGACCAAATTCATATTTAGTCCTTTTAGCAAAAAGTTAATGCTGCTATAATAGTTCCAGCACAATTTGCAAATGGTGTATATGGGCCCCCATTGAAGGGCTGTAAATGAGGATGTCATCAAAGAAGACTAGCACATTGAAAAATAGTATTCATCAAGGCTTGGAAGGTTGCTGGTGCATTTGTAAAGCCAAAGGGCATGACAAAGAACTCATAGTGCCCACTGTGAGTCCTAAATGCAGTCTTAGGAATATCAACAACTCTCATTCTGATTTGGAATTAACAGACTTTAATATCAATTTTAGAAAAAACCACAACACCATGAAGCTCATCCAATAGGTCTTCTATCAAAAGAATGGAAAATTTGTCCTTACTAGTGATGCTGTTAAGCTCCCTATAGTCCACACAAAACCTCCATCGACGATCCTTTTTCTTCACCAATAGGACTAGAGAGGCATAAGGGCTGTTACTAGGCTGAATGACTTTGTGCTACAACATTTCAGTAACTAAAATCTCTATTTCAGTTTTCTATTGATGGGAGCATCTATAGGGTTTGATATTGACTGGACTTTAAGGGAATAAAGTGATCATGACTCCTAAGAGGAGGTAGGCCCTTAGGAATTTGGAAAATGCTAGCGAATTTGTGTAAGAGCTGCTGTATTGAGGCAGGGTTGAGGGGCTAACAGTGTCAGGGCAAAAGGGTTGGTTTTGTGTTGGGAGTTACTGTCATGATAAAGAACCTTGTAGTAATACCCTTCCAATCAGTTTGTACTAGCTTATTCATACTTTTAGTAGACATCATCTTCAGGGTGGCCTGCTCATTCAACTCTTGTAATTATAGCTACTGTCCCCCTAGTTAATAATGAGCTTGTTCATATCAAAGTCGAAGGTGATTGGGGAGTGGCACTTCATCCAATCAACTCTCAAGATAAGATCATAGTCTCCAAGTTCCAGACCCTAAGGTCAAACTAGAATTGCTTGCCTTGCATTGCCCAAGTCCAATTGTCACATTTATCTTGCACTATAACTTTCCTATCATCAGCCATTGTAACAATCACTAGAGGGATTGGAGTGACAAAAAGTTTAAGGGGTTTTGGCCATCTTAGTATCCAAAAAACTATGGGTGCCGCCACTGTCTATGAGAATCATAATCGCTCTGCTATCTAGCTTCTCTTTTAACTTAATGGTATTATCTCTAAGATCACCATCAAGTGCATTAAGGGATAGTCTTATATGCTCTTGATCTATCGCAAGTTCATCCTCAAGTTCTCCAACATCTTGCCAATCTTCCGCCCCTTCAGTTTCTACTTCATCAGTAGCTTGAACAGCCATAAGTTCCTTGGTAGCACACTGGTGACCAAGGAAATAGCGATCAAAACACCTTTAGCATGAGCCAAGTGTCTTCTTTTGAAATTGATTGGTGTCTTACGAGGATAAGTAGCAGCTTCAGCGTTTTGTTGAGCATTAGATGGTTTGGTTATTGGTGGGGTTAAGTTAGGCTGATTGGAGATGTATGAGGTTGGCTTTGGAGTATGGTTATTGGAGTGGTTATTGAATCCCCAAGGTTTAAAGGGAGGATAAGATTTTATATGACCTTTAGGTTTATTAGCTTCTACGTGGTCCCTTGGAGTTTTGCTTGATCAATAGCAAAATAGAGCTCACTAGGTCTGAACATTTTTATTGCTGAGCTAATTTCATCCTTTGGGCCAGCAATGAAACTAGATACTGAAGAAATTTAGAAGTGTAATCTCTAATTTTTACATTAACACATAACAATTATTTATACAAGAATTAGTTTAGTAAAGTCAAAAATAACAGCCCCTAAATCATCTCCTAAATCTGCTCATACAGCTAATACTATCTACCATTTTCAACATAATAGCTAATGTTAACAGCTGACTAACAATATTCAACACTCCCCCTCGAGTTAGTGCAAAAATATTACGCATGCCCAACTTGCAAACCATGGTGTGAAAGGTTCGACTATTGAATCCTTTTATGAAAATATCAGCTAACTGTCTATCTGACTTCACATGTAATAAACTCAAGATGCTTTCAGTCAGCTTTTCTTTAATGAAATGTCGATCGATTTCAATATGCTTCGTTCGGTCATGCTGAACAGAATTATGAGCTATACTAATGGCGGCTTTGTTGTCACAATATAAGGATAGTCTTCTTCTCTCAGATAGTCTCAATTCTTCTATTAGCTTTCTCAGCCAAAGTAGTTCACAAACACCTTGAGCCATTGCCCTGTATTCTGCTTCAGCACTCGATCTTGCAACTACACTTTGCTTCTTACTTCTCCGAGTAACTAAGTTTCCTCCTACCATGTTTGGAGAAAAGGAGACCCTTTCCTGGGGCAGACTTCAAATATCGCAAAATTCGGAAGACAGTTTGCATGTGAGAGTCTCGTGGATCATGCATGAATTGACTCACCAAGCTCACTGAGTAGGCTATGTCTGGCCTAGTGTGTGAGATAAATGAGTCTCTCAACTAACCTATCTCTCTTTATCAACTGGCTTTCCAACTTCTGCTTGTAGCTTGTGATTGCTCTCAATAGGTGTAACTGCCGGTTTGCATCCTAACATACCAGTCTCATCCAAGAGATCCAAGATATATTTTCTCTGAGAAATGAAGATTCCTTTGGTTGATCTGGCAACTTCAATTCCCAAGAAATATCGTAACTCTCCAAGATCCTTTATCTCAAATTCCTGAGTTAAAAGCTTTTTTAAGCGAACCATTTCTTCTTTATCATCTCCTGTCATCACTATTTCATCAACATAAACTATAAGAAGAGTGATTTTACCCTTGGAGTGTCTCATAAAAAGGGTATGATCAGCATTGCTCTGTTGATAACCAAAAGAAATAATCATGGTTTTACTGAATCTGTCAAACCAAGCTCTCGGAGATTCTTTCAATCCATACAAAACTTTATTCAGTCTGCAAACCTTTCCTTTAGTTCTTTCATCATCAAAACCAGGGGTATCTCCATATAAACCTCTTCTTCCAAGTCTCCATGGAGGAATGCATTCTTCACATCAAATTGTTGCAAATCCCAATCCAAATTAGCTGCACAAGATAACAAGATTTTGATTGTATTCATTTTGGCAACAGGTGCAAATGTCTCTTGATAGTCAACTCCGTAAGTCTGAGTGAATCTCTTTGCCACTAATATGGCTTTAAATCTTTCAACTGAACCATCAGCTTTGTGTTTTATTGTGAATACCCAATTACAACCAACTTCTTGTCTGGAGAGTCAACAAGTTCCCAGGTGTCATTTTTTGAGAGAGCCTTCATTTCTTCTACCATAGCTTCTCGCCACTTTGGATCCATAATACCTTTCCTCCAATCCTATGGAATAGACAGAGGAAAGAAACAAGGCAAAGGCTCTATAGGAGGGAGGCAGATGATCATAAGAGACAAAGTTAGAAATTGAATGTTTTGTAGAAGACCTGACTCCTTTTCTTTGAGCAATAGGCACATTTAAATCAAGATCAGAAGATAACTCACCCAAAGATTCTGGCAGTGTAGAATGCATGATAGCTTCTTCAGGCCTATTCTTCCTCGAGTATC
The DNA here is from genome assembly GCA_947683425.1 of Excoecaria cochinchinensis. Lineage (NCBI taxonomy): Eukaryota > Viridiplantae > Streptophyta > Magnoliopsida > Malpighiales > Euphorbiaceae > Excoecaria > Excoecaria cochinchinensis. The sequence continues at coordinate 11,807,797 of CANTUQ010000127.1, read as the reverse complement.
TCAACAAATCAGGTCTATCTAAATAACCAACAACATTCTGCTCCCCCTGAACATCAACAATATTATCCTCCTGAACAAGATCATGAGTTACCACAGGTTCATGAGCTACCACAGGTTCATTTCTCACCACTTCTTCACTACTCTCCCCCTGAAAGGTGATTGAGTAATGCCAAAATAACGTTCAGACTCCCTAAAGGTAACATCCATACTGACATAAAATTTCCTAAATGGGGGGTGATAACGCTTATATCCCTTTTGAGTTGATGAATACCCAATGAACACACATTTTAGTACTCTCGGATCTAATTTTCCAACATTCCTAGCATGGACAAAGCAAACACACCCAAAAAATTTTGGTGGAACAGTATAGTGAGTTTTTCCGGTTAAAACCTCTAAAGGAGTTCTAAAGTTAAGAGCTTTGAGGGACATTCTATTAATAAGATAGGCAGCTACTAGTACTGCATCCCCCCAATATGGTTTTGGAACATTCATAGTAAACATAAGAGATCTAGCAACTTCCAACAAATGCCTATTTTTCCTTTCAGCTACTCCATTTTGAGCACTAGTATAAGGGCAACTAGTTTGGTGAATGATCCCTTGATATTCTAAATAAGTCCCAAATCTATTATCCATATATTATATCCCATTATCGGTTCTTAAAACCTTTATTTTAGCATCAAACTGAGTATAGACCATTTTACGAAAAGAATGAAAACAGGAGAAAACCTCACTTTTTGTCTTAATCAAATATACCCAAGTCATTCTGGTGCAACAATCAATAAAGGTAACAAACCATCGATTTCCAATTAAAGAGGGTGTTTGTGTGGGACCCCAAACATCAGAATGAACAAGCATAAAAGGAACAGTGGTTTTATTATCACTTAAAGAATAAGAATTTTTTGTATGTTTCGCAAACTCACAAGCATCACAAGATAAGAGCTCAAACCTAGTTTTAGAAAATAAATTAGGATATAGTTTTTCTAAAACAAAAAAGGATGGATATCCTAATCTCCTATGCCATTGTATTATTTCCTGATTGACATCCTTATGCCCTCCAAACAAAGCTAAGCCTTGACAGTGGTCCATCATGTATAAGCCATCATGCTCTCTGCCACTACCAATCATCTTCCCTGTTTGAAGGTCCTGAAAGATACAATAATCAGAAAATAATTCAACTTTATAGTTTAGAGATTTAGTGATAGCACTGACAGATAAAAGATTGACAGGAAATTGAGAAACATGAAGAACAGAAGACAACTTAATGTTTGGAGTACAGACAATGGAACCTATCCCAGAAATAGGAGTAAATGACCCATCAACTACCCTGACATTATCCCTTTTTAGACAAGGAGAATAGTTAATAAAACCTTTAGAAGTGCCTGTCATATGTCTATTCGCACCAGAATCAATAATCCAAGAGTCAGGATGAGCAAGTGTGTTACCTGTTTGGACGGAGTTCGAGGTAGCACTGGATGAAAGATTTAGCTGTGACATAAGGCGTCTGAAATGTTGAACTTCTTCAGAGGAGAGACTTTCGACTGGAGCTATCTCCTTAGATGATTCAGTTGCTTCTAACATATTTGCTTGAGCTCTAGTTGGATTGACTCTTTTTCCCCCACGACCTCTAGTAGGTCTCCCGTGTAACTTCCAGCAAGTTTCTTTAGTATGCCTTGGCTTACAACAGTAATCACAGTGCAAATGATCTTTATCAGAAAGAGTACATTTTGGTTGGTCAAGAGAGATATGGGCAGTTAAGCCCGACTTCTTAATAAGTGCAGTATAAAGCATATCACTTCTTCGGGTCTCTTCTTGCTGGATTAAAAAATGTGCCTCCTCAAGAGAAGGAAAAGGAGTTTTGCCAATAACTTGAACTCGCACTTGATCAAATTCAGGATTTAGACCAGCCAAAAAATCATAAACCCTCTCCTTTTCAATCATATTTTGAATCGGTACCTCATCAACACATTTTGCTTGAAAATCCTGATAATAATCCAGTTCCTGCCATAAACTACCCAGTTCAGAAAAATAATCTGAAACAGTAAGATCACCTTGTTTTGTACCATGAACTTTGTTCCTAAGCTCAAAGATCCGAGCATCATTTTCCATTCGAGAATAGGTGGTTTTTGCAGCTTTCCATATTTTTTCTGCAATGTCAAGCAGTATATACTGTCTAGAAATTTTAGGAAGCATAGAATTCAGAAGCCAAGACATAACCATTGAATTATCTATGCCCATTGACTAAAATTAGGATCGGTGATGGATGGTGGTTTTTTACTTCCATCAATATAAGCCTGCAACCTTCTAGCCTTGATCGACAATAAACATGACCTAGACCAGGCTAAATAAGTACTGCTTCCCATCTAATTTAACTGGGCTAATTTGAAAATATGGACTATCATTAATTGGATAATGTTTCTCTACTTCCTTATTATCATCCTTAGTATTTGACATAATGGAGGCTAAAAAATACCAAGAACAAACAGCAGGAAAAGTAACCCAAAAAACAGAAGCACAGAACCTGTTCCCGTTGGACCCAGAAACCAAGGAAGTCGGAAGTCACCGGAAATTAGTGGGTCAGAGGCGGAAAAGGCCGGCGAGTCAATCGGAGCAAAAATCAGTGACCAAAGGTGGCCGGAGGACTGTTCACGCGCTTCACCCGCGCCGGCGAGTGAACAGTGCACAGGTTTGAACAATCGGCGCGTGCACTCACGCGCGGAGTCTGACGGCGCCGGAAATCAGTGTACCGGCCGAACTTGGTCTGGCGCTTCATCCGGTAAGGGCGGTGTCGTCGGCAGAGTAACGAAACAGTGTCCGTTTTACAGCTTATCAAGAAACGCCAAAAAGAAATGTCTCAGCAGCATGTGTACCAACGTGCGTGGTCGGAAGGCGCCGGAAATTTGGACACTGGCCGGAAATCACCTGAGCTTCCTTCCGGTGGGACGGTGTCGTTTATAGAGGGAGAACTCACCTCTTTAATTTGTCGAAATGTCCAGTATACTAGAATTGAAGAAAAAAAAAAAGACCTTACTGCAAGGAGATAACTCAACCTTCAATGGCAGTAATGCTCTGATACCGTGAAGAAATTTAGAAGTGTAATCTCTTAATTTTTACATTAACACATAACAATTATTTATACAAGAATTAGTTTAGTAAAGTCAAAAATAACAGCTACTAAATCTGCTCATACAGCTAATACTATCTACTATTTTCAACATAACAGCTAATGTTAACGGCTGACTACCAATATTCAACAGATACATAATAAGCTTCACGATGTGATGGATACAGCTTCTCCATTCTAAGTTTCAGTTCCTCAAATCTATCTTGGTAAGCCTCTACATTAGTATTTTGTCCAAGCTTATGAAGCTCCTTTACAACATCCTCTTCCCCTATCTCCTTGAATCTATTACAAATAGCTTGTGAAAGATCTTCCCAAATAATCAAGTCTTTCCCTTTACTCCAATTCAAAAACCATGATTTAGCCTTACCATGGAGAAATAAACTAGCTAATTCAACTTGCTTGTCAAGATTTATTTCAAATATTTGAAAGTATTTCCTACATTTACTAACCAAAGACTAGCTTCCTAAACCCTCAAAAGCAAGTAAATCAAATTTGGGTAATAATTTCTAGAAATAAGGCCTATTCTAAAGGTGTGCTAGGAATCTAAACCTTTCTTATCCGTTGGTGCAAGTAAAATTCCTTTATCAGTTCTGGATGTTTCAGCAAGAATAGTATAAGTTTCCTTACCTCTACTACAATAGACTTGTATTACCAGTAGTGTTGGAGGTAGGAGGAGTTTGGATCTACACTCCTTGAATTAATTGTGCCAAGTAGGCAATTGATTTTTGATTCTTCTGCCTTAGTTCTTCGTAAATAGCATGGGATCAATCCTCATACTATTTTGCTCTTACAGCAGAGTGGAGATCTGTGATTGATTCTCCTCAAGTATGGATTCCAAAGATCCAAACCTATTCTCTAGTTGTCTGATGTATAGATCTCCCTATACTTCAAATCTGGAATGGAGAGATCTGACTTGTTCCTCAAGTTCTTCGTATGAAGCTGGAACTTCATCACCTTAAGGTCCTTGACCTTTCCAGTCTTCACACTTTTGCTCATGCTAATTCCACTGGATAGTACCTGCTATGATACTAGCTGTTATGACTCATTAGAGTGGAAGATTGCAGAGAGAGAAAAATTAGGAGAGAGGAAAGGAAAGAGAATAATTCTTTGATTAAATGATTGCTGCTTCCCTCATGGAAAGGACAGTTAGATATAGCTAAAAGACAAAGGACAAAATAAAGCTAAAAAGCTGTGAGTAGCAGAGGAATGAGTGAATATTCCTTGCCGGCTTTACATGGACAGCTGTGTAACTAATTTTTTATGTATCCTATTCATAATAGAATTAACTAATTATTCCCCCAACGTTTACATGTGACAAAAAATTAATCAATAAACCAAGTCGAAAACTTACAATACAAAAGTACAAAAGCTAGGCAACTCTCTCTAACAAGTTCCAAATTCCAATGTTCTTGTTCCCTTTAATAAGCTCGAAGGTTTCAAGCTCCCTTTGACGAGCTTTGGTGTTTTGATCCTCAATTTGGTAAAAGAATAATTGGTATCAGAGCCAAACATGATGTCTGATGAGATCATATCACTCTTGCAAGAAGAACGTGCGATAATGGAGTCAATATTGGAGGTAGGATTTCTAAGGTTGAAAGCCGTTTGGGCAATCAGCTTAACCAATTTAAGCAATTTTCCCTGCAATTTCTAGAATAATTGCAAGCAACTATTCCCAGTTGAAACAAATCAGCCACTGGAGAAGGGGAAACTAATGCCAATAACAACAACACCTCGTTGCTTGTCCAAGCAACGAATTTGTCAACCCACGAAGAGGGCGCAGCAGATCAGCTGCATGATGGGGTATGTCCATAAGCAAGCAGTGTCCAAATATACCAAGTTAGATGTTCCAACTATTGATGGCGGCTCAATTAGCAACACCTATGACAACCAAATTTACAGAATTGAGGAGGGACTAGAGCTGCATATAGATAGTGGAGTGATGCCTCAATATCTAAAGCTTGATTTTCCAACCCTGAAGGGGTTTAAAGATTCATTGACTACACAATTTGTTGTCAAATGGCCAAGAATTTAGAGTCCAATACAGGATGCTAAAATTTCACCCCAATCATCAATCATGTTATGGGATTTCACCTCCTACACTATAAGCTTTGAAGGGTTAGCGATCACCCTACAAAAGAAACAAGCCTCTACCAGACCTCCAGTTCACTTGATACAAAAGCTAATGGAGTTGGGCAACAAGCTAGACCAATTATTGAATGGAATCCATGATTTATTCAAAGGCCAACAAGATTGTCACCTATTCGAAACTATAACCATCGCTTGAAGGAGTATATGATAAGATCTGACATGTTTTGAGCTTGAGGACAAGCTCTACTTTTAGGGGGAAGTAATGTTGGGTTTATTAAGGTAGTATTTTTAGTTATAGTAAGTTTTATTTATTGCTATATTGTTTTAGTTATAATAGAATTTATTCTCAATTAGTGATTTATTCCCTATTTTAATGTTTCCTAATTAGAATAAATTCATAGTTTCCTAGTGTTACAGACTAACATAACGTAATTAGAGGAGAAAATGTAGGAGCAGTAATAGCTGACTTAGAAGCAGTAGTAGTTGAATTTCTGTAATCAATTTTGTGTATAAATGTCTGTAATTACTAAGCAAGAGATATGAGAAATAATATGAGTTGATTTCTCACATGGTATCAGAGCTCTTGGATCTCTGGGAGTGCTGGATTTTCAGCATTTGAAGATTCTGGGTTTCAACGGCAGTAGGAGAGTCTGCCTTCCCTGGGTCACCAAGCTCCGGTGACCGGTTCCACTCACCGCCTACCACGGAAGAAGCGCCGCTGGATTTTCGGCCTTCGCACGAATTCCGGTCACCAGAAGACCGGCGAGTGAGCTTCACGCGCCGTCTCTAGTTTATCGACCTTCCTCACGCGCCGGCGCGTGGGAGCGCGTCTGAAGTCCGACGGTCCTCCGATTTCTTCTCCGGCGTCGCCTTGTCATCTTCGGTCGGAATCTGGGGTCATTGGGAGGTGATCTCTTCTAGTTGATGGTGTTCAACTCACTGGATTTCTTCGACAGACCTGGATTTCTTTGACAGCCCTCCGATTAAAGCTCCGGTGTCGCATGGTGGTCTCTGATCTGGTCCTACGATCAGTGTCTTCATCGGGTCTCTGTTCAAAGGATTCTGTCTCTCAGTTGGCCTCCTGCATTCACGTGAGGTGTGGTTTCCTTTCTCTTGCTTTGCTAAATATTAGTTTGGAATTGTATGTTGGGGGTAGCAGCTGAATATTAAGTTGGATTTATTCATTTGTGGAGGGACATCTGAATTAAAATTTGGTTGAATTGAAAATGGCTGATGATAATAAATTTGCTGGACATTCTAAATCTGCAATTACTGAAATTATTTCAGCACCCATTAAAATAACTGAACATAAATTAAATGGGTCTAATTTTTTGGAGTGGAGTAGAAAAATAAGAATTTTTCTACGAAGTGTTGAGAAAGATGATCATTTAATTGAAGAACCTTCAAATGACAAAATTTGGCTTAGAGATGATGCGCGATTGCTTTTACAAATTACGAACTCTATTGAAAGTGATGTGGTGGGATTAGTAGATCACTGTGAGTACGTCAAAGAACTAATGGATTATCTAGCATTTTTGTATTCGGGTAAAGGAAATGTTACTCGTATCTATGATGTATGTAAGGCTTTTTACCGTGCTGAAAAAGATGAGACTAAATCTCTTACTGCTCACTTTATGGAGTTCAACAAAATTTATGCAGAATTGAATGTCTTATTGCCACTTAGCACAGACATTAAGAAATTACAAGCTCAGCGGGAACAAATGGCTATAATGAGTTTTCTAGCCAGCCTTCCTTCAGAATTTGAGACCGCCAAATCTCAAATTCTTTCTAGCCCTGAACTTACTACTCTTCAAGATATTTTTAGCAGATTGTTACGAACAGAGAAGAATGTTCAGCCAGTCCAACAGCCCAGTGTATTGGTTGCTCAAAGAGAGGAAAATGGGGTTGGAAAGAACCGTAATAGAGGAGGATATGTTACTAGAAATAATGACTTCAGTAATGTTACTTGCTACTTTTGCAAAGAACCTGGACACACAAAACGATATTGTAGGAAACTACAGAATCGCAATCAGAGAACTCAAACTGCTAACATTGCTGCTTCTAGTTCATCTTTTGAGAAGTCTGTTACTATTCCAGCTGAGGAGTATGCTCGTCTTTTGAAGGAAGTTACTACAATTGATGATTCAGGTAAAACATGCCTTATTTCTTCCTCAAAACAATGGGTCATTGACTCAGGTGCTACGGATCATATGACAGGTAATCCTCAAACATTTTCTACATTCCAGCCTCATAAAGTATCATCCCCTGTAACAATAGCTGATGGATCAACTTATCATGTTGAAGGTTCTGGAGTTGTTAAACCCACATCTACTATCACTTTATCTTCAGTTCTAAGTTTGCCCAATCTTGCTTTCAATTTGATTTCCGTAAGCAAACTCACTAAAGACCTAAAGTGTTGTATCTCATTTTTTCCTGATCATTGTTTATTTCAGGATCTTATGACGAAGCAGATACTTGGTAGAGGACATGTATCTGATGGTCTTTATGTTCTGGATTCATGGGTACCTCGCTCTGTGGCTTGCTCTAGTACCACTTCACCTTTTGAAGCTCATTGCAGGCTGGGACATCCCTCGTTGCCTATTTTGAAGAAAATAAATCCACAATTTAATAAAGTCTCGTCATTAGATTGTGAGTCATGTCACTATGCAAAACATCATCGAGGCACATTAGGTCCTAGAATTAATAAACGGGCAAGGTTTGCTTTTGAATTAATTCACTCCGATGTTTGGGGTCCATGTCCTGTTATATCCAAAACCGGGTTCAGATATTTTGTTACTTTTGTTGATGATTTTTCGAGAATGACTTGGATTTATTTTATGAAAAATCGTTCTGAGGTGTTCACTCATTTTTCTGCTTTCTGTGCTGAGATTAAGACTCAATTCAATGTTCCTGTGCACATATTACGAAGTGATAATGCTAAAGAGTATCTGTCAGAACAATTTCAAACCTATATGACTCAACATGGCATTCTCCATCAATCATCATGTGTTGATACACCTTCTCAAAATGGAGTGGCTGAACGAAAGAACAGACATCTTCTTGAAACAGCTCGTGCCTTGTTGTTTCAGATGGAAGTTCCTAAGCAATTTTGGGCGGATGCTGTATCCACAGCATGTTTCTTGATTAACCGGATGCCATCTACGGTACTTAATGGTGATAATCCCTACCATATCCTTTTTCCTCATAAGCCTTTATTTCCAATAGAGCTAAGAATGTTTGGAAGCACGTGTTATGTTCGTGATGTACGGCCTCATGTTACAAAACTAGATCCCAAAGCCGTGAAGTGTGTATTCTTGGGATATTCTCGTCTTCAGAAAGGATATCGGTGTTATTCCCCTGATCTTAACAGATATGTGATTTCTACTGATGTAGCATTTTCAGAGCAAATACCATTTTTCTCTAACAAGTCTACTTCCATCAGTCAGGGGGAGGAAAATGAATGTCTCATCTATAAATCTATATCAAGTTCTGAACAATCAGTGGATGATAGTGTTTCTCAGGATGTTTCTCTTGTTGATCAGACTTCAGTTCCAAACAAGCCGCCTATTGTTCAAGTTTATTCAAGGAGAACAGTGACTACGGATACATGTCCTCCACCAGAATCAACTTCGCCATTGGATCCTCCATCAAATGATCTTGACCTTCCCATCAGCCTTCGCAAAGGTAGGCGCAGTTGTAAATCTACTTATTCCATTGCTAATGTTATTTCGTATGATCACTTATCTCCACCATCTAGTGCTTTTATTGCTTCTTTAGACTCCATTTCCATACCTAAAACAGTTAAAGAAGCTTTATCTCATCCTGGATGGCGCACCGCAATGCTTGAAGAAATTAAAGCTCTAGATGATAACCACACTTGGGAGTTGGTAGGTTTACCTCACAACAAAAAGGCTGTTGGATGTAAATGGGTTTTTGCAATTAAAGTCAATCCAGATGGATCCATTGCCAGACTTAAGGCCCGACTTGTAGCCAAAGGATATGCACAGACATATGGAGTAGATTACTCTGACACTTTTTCTCCTGTAGCTAAGTTGGCTTCTGTTCGTCTATTCATCTCTCTTGCTGCTTCTCAGCACTGGCCATTACATCAACTGGATATCAAAAATGCATTTCTTCATGGTGATCTACAAGAAGAGGTATATATGGAGCAACCACCTGGTTTTGTTGCTCAGGGGGAGTATGGGAAAGTTTGTCGCTTAAAGAAATCTCTGTATGGACTAAAACAGAGTCCTCGTGCTTGGTTTGGTAAATTTAGTAAGATTGTCCAAGAGTTTGGGTTAAAGAAGAGTCAAACTGATCATTCCGTATTCTACAGGCAATCAGCAGCTGGTGTTATTCTCCTTGTTGTATATGTCGATGACATTGTAATTACAGGAGGTGATTATGAAGGAATCTCTTCTCTCAAGTCTTTCTTGCATGATAAATTTCACACAAAAGATTTGGGTCAACTAAAATACTTTCTGGGAATAGAAGTTTCAAGAAGTAAGAAGGGAATTCTTTTATCTCAGAGAAAGTATGTTCTTGATTTACTTGCAGAAACTGGAAAATTGGGAGCTAAATCACGTAGTACCCCTATGGCTCCAAATGTACAACTCACAAAGGATGATGGTGATCCTTTTGATGATCAAGAAAGATACAGGCGGTTAGTTGGAAAATTAAATTATCTTACAGTTACTCGTCCAGATATTGCATTTGCAGTGAGTGTTGTTAGTCAGTTTATGACAGCTCCAACAGTCAACCATTGGGAAGCTTTAGAGCATATCCTATGTTATTTAAAAAGGGCTCCTGGACTAGGTATACTTTACAGTGATCATGGGCATAACTGCATTGAATGCTTTACAGATGCAGACTGGGCAGGATCTAAGACTGATAGAAGGTCAACTACAGGATATTGTGTTTTTGTTGGAGGAAATTTAGTGTCTTGGAAAAGCAAGAAGCAAACTGTAGTGTCCAGGTCAAGTGCAGAATCTGAATATAGAGCCATGTCACAGGCAGCATGTGAAATCTTATGGCTTCGTCATTTACTTTATGAAATTGGTATAAATTCCTCTTCCGCAGCAAAACTTTGGTGTGATAATCAGGCTGCTCTCCATATTGCCTCAAATCCAGTGTATCATGAGCGAACCAAACATATTGAAGTTGACTGTCATTTCATTCGTGAAAAAATTCAAGATAATGTAATTTCAACAGGACATGTGAAGACAACAGAACAATTAGGTGATCTATTTACAAAGTCTTTAAATGGGTCACGAGTCGAATATTTATGTAACAAGCTGGGCATGATCAATATTTATGCTCCAGCTTGAGGGGGAGTGTTACAGACTAACATAACGTAATTAGAGGAGAAAATGTAGGAGCAGTAATAGCTGACTTAGAAGCAGTAGTAGTTGAATTTCTGTAATCAATTTTGTGTATAAATGTCTGTAATTACTAAGCAAGAGATATGAGAAATAATATGAGTTGATTTCTCACACCTAGTTAGAACAAAATTCCTATTTTATTATATGTATACGAGTACCAAGGTCCTTGCACCCTTTAATGAACTCAAAGGTTTCAAGCTCCCTTTGATGGGCTTGATTAATCGCCCTTCAATTCAATTTTTCAACATTTGTTTTGAAGGGAAGATGTTCCACAACAACTCACCAATCTTGCACACATTGTATGATCTCTCTCTCTCTCTCTCTCTCTCTCTCTCTCTCTCTCTCTCTCTTCCCCATTGAATCAAACCAGCTATTGGTGGATGTGATTTCAAGTTTTACAACAAAATGGGTAATGCACAGAAAGTAAAGCCAAATACCACTGATGCCAAACCTTGTAAGTTTATCCACTTCACTTTTTCAACATTTCTTCTAAAGTAAATATTTTACAAACACTAGCTCAATAGTCTTGCACAACCTCAACAACTGCATGTCTTAATAGTATATGATCTTTTGGGAATAGCTAGCTTTTAAGCATATCATAATATCATCAACTGCATTTCTCATCTATTGAATAAGAAATAAGACAAAATCGATCGGTAATGATGTTAAATCAAAACAAGTAAGCCATCAACATTCGTTGGAAGCATTATTCCTACAACATTTTGGTCAATTTCTTCCTAATTTGTGCCTTTAAAGCAAACACTAGACTGAAGAAACATTGATGTCTATGCACTAGGACTAGACTAAAGCAAATCACTAGAAGAATTGAATTGGAGAATATCTCCTTTTCATTTCTTTCCTTCAATTTTTTTGACTACCTATTTCCTTCCATAGAGTATTGTTTCTCAAGCTTATTGATTTTAAAGTAACTGCAGTGAAAGTGAATTTACAACTTTTTCTACTGCCCTCCATATTCCTCATTCTTTTCATTCCATCATGGCATGAGACATGAGGATTTTGACTCTTGCAAATTCAAAGACCTTTTCTTGCAAGTACTGTATATCAATACTTGTGTGTGCTCTTAGCTTAAAGCATTCTCCTCAGTCGATACGAAAAATAGAAAAACACATATTTTCCTTTATGTATCTGTTATGTGACCTAGTAATTGACTCATGCCATCTTTTCTTTCATTGTTCCATTTTGAGAAACTTAGGATATGTCATTTACTAAAGTTTGAAAGTAATATAGGTTTGACCACAAACTCTTTTGTCAATATGTCATATAAACTTCACAAAAATAACAATGAAGGTAGCTCTCCCATGAAAATGTGCTAGTCTTACAGTTACCGGTGCTAGTTCTATTGGGATGTAAAAAAATGCACTGATATTTTAGAATGATAGTAGTTACTGGTGTTAGCACACTTTGATGCAAGGAAATGCATAGATATTTAAGAATGATTGTCAATCCGTGCAACAAAGTTAGATAGGATAGTATTTTGGCCTTTCCAATGATGCTCATCCTTCAGATTTTTGTTGTTAAAAGGTAGAGATATCCTCCTTGTACTCATTTTCTCCTCTTTAAAAGTTGAGTTTCTTCCAGTGTTGTTAAAAGCGCAAGGTGCACTGGGGCGACGATGGTAAAATCTTGAGACGCAAAAAGCAACGCGACAAGGCGCGCGCTTCACGTGTCCGAGGCACTTTTTCCCACAAAAAGACAAATATAGCATATTCATAAAATATTTTCTCACTTGTAACTTGTAAGACATACTAATACTTCAAAACATAATCAATAATATGTTAGGTATACTAGGAGGGTAAAATTGTAAAATTAAAAAAAAGTTAGTTAAGTTAGTTATTGGCTGATTAGGGAAGGAAATTTACAGAATTATTTAGATTTCTTTTGCTGGATGCACATGCCATTTTGGCTGTTTGCACGCATCAGCAAGTTAGTTATGCTTTTTCTCTATATGTAATAGTCCTTTTGGCACCACAATGATTATGAAATGATTACTCAATATTCCCTCTGATTTCTCTCTCTCTTTCTCTCTTCTCTCTCTCTTTTCTGCTCTTCACTGTTCTATTCTTCTTCTTCTCCGTATTCTTCTTCTTCTTTCCCTAAAATTCTATTCTGTACTCTCTTATTTCTGGAAATCTCTCCAGAATATTCTCACCAATTTTACTGTTAGGATTTAATCCTAACAAACTGGTATCAGAGCAGCAACCATCACTGGGTAAGATGGCCAAGAATACAACAGCTAAGAAGAACAAGGAAACTGAGGATTTTGTGGTTCTCATGGGTGAGTTGGAGGAACAGCTACGCTCCATGCATTCCAGATTTGAAGAACAGCTGGAAACCAGATTGGGAACCTTGGAATCAAAGATACAGGAGCTGACACTAGACCAGACTAGTATGAGAACCAAAAATCAAAATTAGTATGAAGAGCTGAAGTTGGAGAACCAAAGATCAGTGGCCTATTTGGCTCAACTGATTCAAGGCCAGCCAACAAACCCTGGATCCTTTGCCCCAGCATCCAGTAGCAGCACCCCTCTTCCTACTACAGTCAGAGGTAAGGACACTATCCACCTTACTTCAGATTTTAGGAATGAGAGAGGGTTATTACCTACTCCCGAGGGAAGGGAAGGATTAGATGGAACTGGCCATGGGAAAACTTATTACAATTAGTTGTTGCCAAAACTAGATTTGAATAGTTTTGAGGGGGGTGATGTCCAGACTTGGATTTCCAATTGTAAGAAGTATTTTCTAGTGTATGAGGTTCTGCCTGAGAAACAAGTTGAATTGGCTAGCTTGTATCTACAAGGCAAGGTAGAAGCATGGTACCAAAACTGGAGTAGAAACAAGGGGGCAGTAGATTGGGAGGATTTTGCTGAAGCTATTGCAAGGAGGTTCAAGGAAATTGGAGAGGATAATGTCGTGGAGGAGATGCAGAGGCTAAGACAAACCACATCTGTAGATGAATACTTGGGCAGATTTGAACTCCTTAAGCTTAAAATGGAGAGACTATATCCCAACCAACCTAAAACCTACTATGTTTGCAGCTTTATTGGAGGGCTTAAGGATGAAATCAGGTCCTTGGTTAAGATGTTCAAACCACCTGACCTCTATACTGCCATTGAGCAAGCCAAGTTGCAAGAGTTTCATTTGGAGGCCCTCAAACCTAGACACTCTACCAAATTCTCTACCCAATCCTGGAACTCCAACAACCAAATTTCTCATAACAGAATTTTTCCTCCTCATATGGCCACATCCAGACCCCAAAACCAGCCCCAAACACACACTAACCCAAAGGCCACCCAAGAGCAGAAGCCAACCACTGCCATCACCACTTACACTCAGCCTAAACCTAACCCCTCCAACCAAAACAGAACCCCAGGATCCTGTTACAGATGTGGGGACAGGTATAGACCTGGCCATCAATGCAATCCTAAGGGATTGAGGGCAGTATAGGTAACTGAAAGTGATGACTCCGGAGATGAGGATTGGCAAGAAGTGGAGGAGGAAGAACCACCAATTTTAGAAGAGCAGTCTAATGAACATATAGCATTGTCCTTGAATGCTCTTGAAGGGGGACTTAGTGATCACACAATTAAGGTTAGAGGGCAGATTAATGGGAGGCCTGTGATGATCCTAATTGATAGTGGGAATACCCACTGTTTTGTGGATTCCAAGGTAGCAAAGAACCTCAAGTTACCATTAACCCCAGTGCCTCCTGCTACTGTGGCAGTGGCTGATGGAAGGAAAGTTACGGTTACAGTCAAATGTAAAGGGGTAAGTTGGGCTATGCAAGGCAGTAAGTTTGAATTTGACATGAGGCCAATGGAGTTGGGGGACTATGACATTATTTTAGGATCAGATTGGATGAGATGTCACTCTCCAATAACCCTTTATTTTGATGCAAATGAGCTGACCATTAAGAAGGAGGGCAAACCCTTCAAGATTAAGGGGTTGGAGGAGAAGTTATCATTATGAATGATGTCCACTAAGACCCTCACCAAAGCAGTACAGCAAGGGTGGAAGGGGATTACCAGCAAGCTATTCTTGATTAGTTTACGACCCATTCTAAGTGAGGAACAGCCTGAGGAAATTGAAACTCCCCTAGAGATTAAGATGTTGCTGGAGCAGTATTCAACAGTGTTTTGCACACCTACCACTTTACCACCCCTAAGGGCTCATGACCACAAAATTCCCCTCAAACCTAACACTGAACCTGTAAATGTCAGGCCCTATAGATATTCACACCAACAGAAAACTGAGATTGAAAGATTGGTGGCAGAAATGTTGGAAAACCAGATCATCCAGCCTAGCACTAGTCCATATGCTTCTCCTGTTTTGCTAGTCAAGAAGAAGGATGGCACTCAGAGATTTTGTGTTGACTACAGAGAGCTCAACCAGCATACCATCAAGGACAAATTTCCCATTCCAATCATAGAGGACCTCCTAGATGAGCTACATGGGGCAACCTATTTTTCCAAGATAGACCTAAGGTCCGGATACCACCAGATCAGAATGTGGCTGGAGGATACAAAACTGCTTTTAAGACTCATTCAGGGCATTATGAGTTTATGGTTATGCCTTTTGGCCTAACCAATGCCCCTGCCACCTCTCAGTCCCTAATGAATAGCATCTTCCAACCTTATCTTAGGAAGTTTTTGCTGGTTTTCTTCGATGATATCCTAATTTACAGTCCCTCCCTAGAACTCCATGTCAAACACTTACAGTTGGTCTTTGATAAGCTACTGGAGCATCAACTGTTTGCTAAGGAGTCAAAGTGTGAATTTGGCAGAGATAGGGTGAATTATCTAGGGCATGTGATAACTTTTAAAGGGATCTCTACTGAACCAAGCAAGGTGACAGCCATGCTCAATTGGCCAACTCCTAAAAACCTCAAGTCTTTAAGGGGATTCTTGGGACTTACAGGATATTATAGAAGTTTAGTGCAGGTTATGGGGTAATTTGCAAACCCCTTACTGATCTCCTTAAAAAAAGACCAATTCCTTTGGACCACTGCTGCTCAAGTAGCATTTGATAAACTGAAGTTGTTGATGACCCAAGCCCCATTGCTAGCACTACCAGATTTCAAGGAGCAATTTGTTTTGGAGTGTGATGCTTGTAACACTGGATTGGGGGCAGTTCTAATGCAAAAGGGGAGACCTCTAGCCTACATCTCTAAACCTTTGAGCCCTAGAAACCAGCAACTGTCTGCTTATGAAAGGGAATTAATGGCCATCATCCTTGCTGTAAAAAAATGGAGACATTACTTGGAAGGGTCTAGTTTTATCATCAAAACAGATCATGAAAGCATCAAGCACCTCTTAGAGCAGAGGCTTCATAACTACATCCAACAGAAGGGAATCTCCAAATTACTTGGCCTAGACTATACTATTCTCTACAAGAAGGGTAATGAAAATAGGGTAGCAGATGCACTGTCCAGGCAGCATGAAGGAGGGTCAGCCCACCAAATGGCTCTTTCTACTTACATTCCTAGTTGGATCACAGAGGTTGTCAACTCCTATGAAGAGGATTCTGCCTTACAAGAGCTCATTCCAGCCTTATCCATCAAACCCCAAGATCTTCCCAACTATTCCCTTTCAAAAGGTATGGTTAAGTACAAGGGCAGATTGTATATTGGCTCCTCCACTTACCTTAGGCAGCAACTACTTGCAGTGTGCCATGATTCTCTCATTGGAGGACATTCAGGTGTTAGAGGGACACTCCAAAGGTTGCAACAAAATTTTTTTTGGCCCGGAATACAAAAAAATGTGGTGAAATGGGTAGCACAGTGTGATGTGTGCAAGAGATGCAAGTCAGAATCAGTGGCATATCCTGGACTCCTTCAACCCTTACCCACTCCTTCTCACATATGGAAGGATATCTCCATGGACTTCATTGAGAGACTTCCTAAATCTGCTGGCAAGGATACAATCTTAGTGGTAGTTGACAGGTTTTCCAAAATGGATCACTTTATTGCTCTCAAACATCCATTTACTGCCTCTGAGGTTGCTCGCCTATTTCTGGATCAGGTCTTCAAGCTACATGGCATGCCTAATTCAATTGTGTCAAATAGGGACAAGGTTTTTACAGGAGGGTTTTGGCAAGAGTTGATGAAGCTGTTGGGCACTAAATTACTCTTCAGTTCAGCCTACCATCCTCAAACTGATGGGCAGACGGAAAGGTTGAATAGGTGCCTTGAAACTTACCTAAGGTGTATGGTTTTCCACCACCCTACTCACTGGTTTAAGTGGCTTAGCTTAGCTGAATACTGGTACAATACCAGTTACCATTCAACCATCAAAATGAGTCCCTTCCAGGCTGTATATGGCTATGCACCTACACTTCCCAACCTGCCAACAGAAACCAGTTCAGTCGCAGCAGTGAAGGAATTCCTGCAAACAAGAGACTCCTTGACTACCTATCTAAGGGATCAGCTGACTCACTATCAAAATAAGATGAAACAGTATGCAGATAAGGGAAGAACCGAGAGGGAGTTCTCTGTAGGTGATTGGGTTTACCTTAAAATCCAGCCCTATAGACAGAACACTTTAGCCTTAAGAATGTCTCTCAAGTTTGCTGCAAGATATTATGGGCCATTCCAAGTGCTAGAAAGAGTTGGGAAGGTAGCTTACAAGTTGGAACTTCCCTCCCATTGCAGAATTCATCCTATTTTTCATGTTTCACTACTGAAAAGGAATGTGGACAGCAGTACCCCAATTCAAGTCACCCTTCCTCCCCATTCTGGATCAGAGTTCATTATTCTACCAGAAAAAGTTCTTAATTCCAGAACCATTCTGGTAAATGACTCTTGCATTCAACAGCTCCTAATCAAATGGCAGCAGCTACCAACTATTGATGCTACTTGGGAAGACAGTGCCTTCATCCAGCAACAATTTCCAGATTTTTATCATTCTTGGGGACAAAAATGTGCAAAAGGGGAGGGTATTGTTAGGTATACTAGGAGGGTAAAATTGTAAAATTAAAAAGAAGTTAGTTAAGTTAGTTATTGGCTGATTAGGGAAGAAAATTTATAGAATTATTTAGATTTCTTTTGCTGGATGCACATGCCATTTTGGCTGTTTGCACACATCAGCAAGTTAGTTATGCTTTTTCTCTATATGTAATAATCCTTTTGGCACCACAATGATTATGAATTGATTACTCAATATTCCCTCTGATTTCTCTCTCTCTTTCTCTCTTCTCTCTCTCTTTTCTGCTCTTCACTGTTCTATTCTTCTTCTTCTCCGTATTCTTCTTCTTCTTTCCCTAAAATTCTATTCTGTACTCTCTTATTTCTGGAAATCTCTCCAGAATATTCTCACCAATTTTACTGTTAGGATTTAATCCTAACATAATACTTCAAAAACATAATAATACCTCAACAACATTATAATACTTCAAAAATAGAAAACTTATGAATAAATAATACTTCAAAAACAGAATATAAAATTTATAAATACTTATGAATAATACTCTAAAAACAGAATACTTGTGAATAATACTTAATATAATTACAGAATACAGATTTTGTTAAACCAATTAGATTTTCCAGCAATCAAGATGGAAAAAGAAAAAGAAAAGAAAAGAATCAATTATAGTACAGCCAAAGAATTTGTTAAACTGATAGAATATAAGATGGAATATATAATTATATAATATATAATTTGTTAAACTCATAGAAAAGATAAACAACACTGTTACTGATTACATTACAATGCAGCAAAATAAAAAATAACAAATAACAAAGAAAACAAAGAAAAGATAAAGAGCCAAACAAAGTAACAAGCAACCACACCCTATGAAAGTGAAACAGAGCAGAATTCTGATGCCAAAAAAAAAAAAAAAAAAGAGGAGAGAGAGAGAGAGGGAGAGAAGAGCCTGATGAACCTTTCACCAGCAGCCAAGCACAGCAGTTGCAGAGAGAAAAAAGAGGGTAAAAGAGAGGAGGATGAGTGGAGAAGAGATGGGAAGACAGAAGAGTAGAGAATAGAAGTGCACCTGTTCCAGAATTCGAGTCAACGTGAGTTGATAGCTTTTTTTTTTTAAGTCCTGTTTACGTAAGTCTCTCACTTTAAAATTAATTTCCTTTTAAAATTTTTTTTTGGGAAAATACTCTGAAGAGCTTGAAGCCATTGCCTCTGCACTCCCCACGGCTCAAGCAAGAAGCGTGCGCTTCCTGTAACCACATCACCCCAGCATGGCTGAGGTATTTTTCTTCTCGCATCTTGGGCTTCGGCACACTTTTAACAACAGTGGTTTCTTCATTTAAGAAGAAAAGTATAGTGGGCACTAAATTACTCTTAATAAAAATCTACTATATGCAAATGAAACAAGCATAACCACACTGTATTATTACAAGCAAGTTGAAGCATGTAGAAAAAGAAATCATCACAACAAACATACTGCTATAGAAGGAAAGCTACCATAAAACAAAAGAGACATACATCCTGATCCATCTGTATGTTGGCATCATCTAGTGTTTTATCCATGTCATTCATCAAAGCATGCTTCCGATGGCCATAATAATCCCAAATGCAAACCTATCAAACAACAAAACATCAACTACTTTGAAACTGAAGAAAAGAGAATCAACAATACTGCACATAAATGTCGTATGTTTAAACAACTAAACCAAGATAAATAAAATAAAGAAAGCAAGAGCCTTTACTTGTTCTAAGTTGAGATCAAAAATCTCACATGCTCTTTTGTGAAGCTCTCCAATCGTTTCCTGTCAAAATGTTCAATTTTTATATTAGATTGTGGATTTCAGTTATGGCTTAATAATCATAAGTTAATCACTAAATAAAACAAAAGTGGCAATTGCTCAATTCAGTGGTTGCAAAATTAGCTTTGATGCCGCTAATAGAAATCTCAAAAGCTAACCTATTTGAAGCTTTTTTTTTTATAATGGTTCAAGTCTTTTGTCTCATCAATAAAGGGAATGTTTGGTTGCCAGATTTCAACATTCCTACAGCAACTTTCCTGAAAAGTAATTTTCCTAGCAATTCCAAGCTAGCTTTTTATCTTGTTTGTCAAAAGAACATTTTCTATGGATGTTTCTATTTAGTGACGTTATGGAGACATAAATAAAACAAATGACTGTAATACAATTATTTAAAATATTTGTTTATATTGATTTTTCCATAGAATCATGATTTTGCTATTATCAAAGTAAGAAAATGAATGAAAATCTTTATGATCTTGATTTACAGGTGAATTCTTTCATATTTTTAGATTACAAATACAAAAATCTAAAGCTGGATAATCAGATGAACAAGAAAATATTTTTTAAGGACTATCAAGAAAGCAAGAATACATAAATACTCCTTTCAGTTGCTCTAAATCAATGGTATTATAGTCTACATGTGAATGGGCCTGTTGTAAAGTATTATCAGCTACTATCTTACACAAAATTTCTATAGCTTTTTTTTCTTTTTTTGCAAACTATAGTAACAAAATGATTATTTTTGGCCAAATAAATTATGATAAAAATTATAGTATCTCAACCTATTTTTTCTAATTTTATATCCCACTTACAGTATCTTTCTCACACTTTACATTGGAAATTTGGGGTAGGACCACAATTTAGGAATTCAAGTCTTCTGAAAATTCAAGAATTCTAAACAAACCAAAGAATGAAAGTTTACTTTCCTAATGCCACTTTTGAGAGCGATTCCAACAACTAACCCTTCCTTAGTAGTTAGGTTACTTTATGAAACACATCATAACATATTCGTGATAATCAGAGAAAGAAGAAAGAGAGAAAATTTCTTGAATTCAGTTGCTTGATCAGCCCTCAAGCACTATGTGGTTTATATACAGATTAGTACATTTACAAAAGGAAACATTACACATTTACAGCTAATTGATTTGCTGACTTTCAGCACAATTATCAAAATCAAATCCTGCATTCACACTTCTATTCACATCTAACAGCTAGTATCTTAACAATATTGAATATTGAAATAGAAAATTATATTATAACTAAAATGTTAAGAGCTGAAATAATTAATTTGCAGCACTAAATGGGTATCAAAATGTCATTGGAAGTATATTAAAAATTAGTGTAGTTTGAAAGTGCTAAATAATGACAAAACTCAAAGTTTATACCTTCTTGCTTATTCTTATTGTAGACTGGCCACCCTTAGGCATGACAAGCAGTTGAAGACGTAGAGGATACACCTCCACAGCTAAATCTTTCTGAGAAATCCCTGAACTAATTACTTTCCGTGCCAATGTTGGACCACCTCCATACCTACACAACCCCCAAATATCATCATCAGGACCTCACTGTCCTTTTCTATGACACTTTGTTCTAGAAAATTTATCTTCCAAAAATCAAACGCTTCACCTAGTTTTCCATCCAAGCTGACACAGCAAATACCTCAATAATATAATGCAATGAATAGAAGACTGTAGTTTCTCTATTCTTCTTGACAATAATCAGCACACACAGCATCAATGAAACAAAAATACTACTGAATTGAAACTGAAAACTAATATCCCTTAAGTTCATGTGGATTCATCGAGTACAAATTTCATAAGGAAGAGAGAGGAAAGAGAATACAAGGGTCATGTCCAAAACCATGTACAAGTACATGAAACTCACCATGAATACAACTGGTTCCAAACTTCTTGTGGAAGCAAGACATAGTCACGGCCTTCTAACAGACTGTCATGAATCTCAATGCCAACATGGGAGTCCTCTGATGTTGCATCATATATTAAATCAGAGTTATCAATACTAGCTGGCCTCTTTGAAGAACCAACCAAATCAGAATTCTCTAACGAAGAGAAGCCTTCATTTGTATTATTTTGTTGGTCTTGGTTCACATATTCAATCCAATGTTGCCACCATCTGTCAGGAACCAATGAGAAAAACGTTTGAGGACATAATTAATGTTTGAAAAAGAAAAGAAAATGGAAAAATATGAATCACAAAATAATTCAAACAATACTTTCTAATCTGAATCAGCTATCAAATAATTAAGAAATAACTCTGGTTCAGAATCAATAGGGAAAAAAATATATATATGTGAAAAGAAGTTCCCAACTTCTGAATATTTACTTTTAGCGTTCCTAGTCACCAAAATTTTCAAAATAGAGGATACCATTGTCCTCCGATATAGGGAGGACTCTCTCAACAAATAAAGTGATGCAGTAGCAGAAAAATATAGCAGTTTATGTCACTGAGGACAAATCTCCTGCTGAATATCAAATAAAATGCAATAGCCTTGTACTTCTCCTTAGAGAACATTTTAGAAAATAAATAAATAAATAAGGTATGATATCCCAATTAGAATGACAAGGAGTCCACAAATATTATCAACTGAATTCATTGGTGTCAATTTGGACGCTCAGCAGAACATGAACAGATACACACAGAGGTAAAGAGAATGACAGATTATGGCATTCCAGAAAAAAAGGGTAAATTGGTATTTTCTAAAAGCAAATTATTAGCAATTAGATAATAAATTAAATGATGACGAATACTTCCGGTATTTCTCATCAAATTCAGGTAAATTAGAAAACCCAATTCAAGGATTATTTACTAAGACTAAATTCACGGATTACACAATGAGACTAACCACAAAATAATAGTAAACTACATAAAACAAAAGAATCGAGAGACTCGGTGAACTGATTACCTCTGAGTAATTAAATAAAATTTGTCGCCTTCTTTGCTGTTAGCTTCTGCGGAAATCGCAATGTCTCTGATCAAAACTCTCTCTTCCTCAGGCGACATCTCCCCGCTGCCACTGCTACTGCACATGGATACCTCCGCCATCCCTCTATATCGCTCTCTTTCAGATCCGAAATTAAAAAAACTATGTACAAACTCAAAATTTCAATTTCTCACTTGGGTCTCGGTTGCCAAACAGGGTGTAACCGATGAGAAACTCCATTGATTCATCTGCCCGAGAGAAGAAACGAGACGAGACGAGACGTGAGCCAGTAGGCCTAATTCGTAAGTCAGGGTTCT
The DNA here is from genome assembly GCA_947683425.1 of Excoecaria cochinchinensis. Taxonomy (NCBI): domain Eukaryota; kingdom Viridiplantae; phylum Streptophyta; class Magnoliopsida; order Malpighiales; family Euphorbiaceae; genus Excoecaria; species Excoecaria cochinchinensis. Next base: position 11,785,215 of record CANTUQ010000127.1, on the reverse strand, counting down.
GCTAAAGCCCGCCTGGTAAATAATAGATTTTCCTTCCTTGCAAGCCTGAAGTTTCTTTTCAAGCTCAGAGCTCATATCTCATACTGCTTCGGCCCCATATTTTCAGCCCAACATAAGGTTGTGTTCATTTTTCATCCAAAGCTTCCTCCAGGGCTGCGTACCAAATATTGAGGGCATGTTTATAAATTACTAGTCGTATACGGGTTTAAAAGATTTAAACCAGTCGTTAAGCCGCGGTTGGTAACTAATTTATCTTTAAAAATCAATAATAATTAATAATCTAATGGAAAAATAATATTGTTACAAATATTATTCTAATCATTTTTTTTCTTGCATTAGCTTAAATTTGACTTAGAAAATATCATCTTTTTTTTATCTAAAAAATTATTATTTTTATTTATTAAATTAAATTTGTTTAATCATATCTATTTATGATAATGACTAAAATAATATATAATAGAATTCCATTAAAATTGTGTTAAACTCATAATTTTTCTCAATATAAAAAAAATAATTTAAATCCAAAAAATTACAGGGCTATCATGGTTTTTATTTGAAAATTATACTTAAAAAAAATATAGAAAACATTTTATCTTATCTTAATGACTCACTATCAATGTTTTTAAAGCTGGACCAACCGGTCGAACAGGTTCAACCATGAACCAGCAAGAAAACCGGTTCCATCCAATAAAAAAATCAAATTATGCAAAAAAAAATGGCTTGAACAGTAAAAAACCGGATTTGACTGGAAAAAACGGGTTGAACCAGGAAAATTCGGTTTGACATGAAAAAATCTAATATACCTTAAATTATATTTTTATAATCCTGATTAATAGTTGTTAGATATTATTTAATTAAAAATATATATTTGATGATAAAATTAATTCATATTAATATTAGACTTGATAAAATTGAAAATTATGTGAAATTATTTTCACTATATTTTTATTTTATATTTTTTGGATAATAAATAACTTCATAATTTAAATGTAATGAAATATTAAGAATAAAATAAAGATAAACATGACAATTATAAAAATAATATCTTTAGGTAACGTTAATTATAAAAATAAATTTTAAGATTGAAATTAAAATTAAAAAAATTATAAATTTAAAAATGCATTTTCCTTATAAATTCAAATATTTAACAGATAAATCCATCTGTAATGTTTAAGTTTTTACTATTATTGCTAAAAAAGTAATAAAATAAATGAAAAAACATTAATATATTGATATTTGATAATTAATAGGTTGTTTAAATGTGCTTTTTTATATAACATATTTTTAATTTTTTATAAATAATTATATTTAAAAAAAAAGATAAAAATTTCGAGTTAATCTGATCTAATCAATTGATTTATGACTCAATTGGCAGGTCAAATCGATTTTCGATTCGATTTTAAAAACATTACTCACCATCTGTCATTTAGCAGTTCTTCATATTGATGGCGTTCTTATTGCTATCATACAAACCTTTATCTAGTTTTTATAGAAAAATAAAATTGCAAATTGTGCTAAAAAGATGGTAATCTCCAATTAAAAATAATTTAGTACTGTGAAAATTCAAAATGCATTAAAGAACAACTATGCTAAAAGTAATATGTGACGTTATTTGTACGATGGAAATATGGAATCCACTAGAAAAACAGAAGCAAATTAATATAAAATTTAATAGCTTAAAAAAGGAAAAATACTACCATAAAAATAAAAGAAAAAATTTAAAAAAAAAACATATAGAAAGGGATTTAAGAGGGAAACCAAATGTAAAAGTATTTCAAAGAAAGAGTATAATGAAACCTCCGAGCAAAAGAAAGCTATAAGAAACTAAATTAATAAATAAAAGGTAATAATAAAATAGGCAAATAAAAATTTAAATGATCATTTTTATATTGGCTTAATATGCAATTTGCCCCTTCAAGTTGTACTTATTTGTTGTGCTGCCTCTCCAACTTATAGATTTACCAGCTAAACACTTAAAATTGATTATATATATAATTAAAAATGCTTATTGCTGACGGTACAGCACACGTGGCATCAAATGGTATTGACGTGGCAGGAGATGGTGCATTTCACGCGTTCGAGGTGCGTGACACCTGATTAATATAATAAAAAAAGAAAAAAATATAAACCCTTTATTTCCTCTTCCATCATTTTCCTCCCCGCTTTGCATCCATTTTTTCCGTCACCGCCTCTTCCATCTTTTCCAGTTGCCATTTGTCGGCAATTTCCCCTCTTTTCTCCTTCCGACGTGCGACGGCAGCAGCCCGGCCTTCTCCTCATTTTTCTTTCGTTTTCTGCTTTGGTTGCAGCCCCAAATCCTGCTATCTCCTATCGCTGCGATCACCAAGCGAAAATTGCATTGTTGCTTTATTATTCTATATATATATTTATAGATAGTTTAGTAAAAGAAAACCAAATAGATCTTGAGTTGAAAAAATGGATGGAGATGCAACGATTACTGTGATCAACAAAAAGGAGAAGCGAGAGAAAAGGGAGAGAGCGAGAGAGAGTATGGGCAACAAATTTTGGTTGACTTTTTTTATGCACGTGTCGCTTTGCTAGTGGTGTAAAATGACGTGTCAACTACGTCAAGCGAATGTAATACACGCGCTACTGCCAGTCGAGAAAAGTGTTTATTTTTATATTAAAAATCAATTTCAAGTGTTTAACTGATAAATTTGTAAGTTGAAGGGACGGCATGGCAAACAAGTACAAGTTGAATGGGCAAATTGCATATTAAGCCTTTTATATATATGACAACCCCGTTTGGTTTTAATGGCAATAGGAAATTGTAATCTTTTATGTAATTTATTATGTAATAATACATAATATAGAAAGATAATACCAAAAAATTAATATTTTTATGTGAAGTGATAATTTATAAAATTATATGTAAATATATGTAACTTCTAATTTGATATAAGAAAATAGTTAAAAGCCTATACAGAAAAGCCTAGAAAATAGTTATTGGATTTTTAACCAAATTAAATTATAATCTTCGTATGCATTTTAGTTGAATTAACTGTTCATCAGTTTTTATGCTATTATGATAATATTTAAAATTTATAATTTGATTTGATAATAAATAGTTGCAAGCCTAGAAAATAGTTAGAAAATTTTCAATTAATAGAAAAAATTAATAAATGTTCAAATTGATGAGAAAAAAGACAATTGTTTTTCTCACAAGATAGAAATTCCTAAAACTACTCCAAAAACTTCTGCTTTACTATATATAAAAATCATTTCGTCGAATGTGAAATTTTTATATAGAATTACTATGTTTAAATACTGATGGAAAATAAGTAAATAAAGGAAAACAAAACGTACTTGTTTGTAGCGCGGTAATCACGTTGCGGAAGCGGTACAAGGATCTTCCTTTATTGGTCACCGGTCTGGCTTTTACCCACTCAGGATAATAGCAGCTAGATCACAATCTAGAAGTCCCTGAAAGATTAACACAAAATAATGGTGCGTGGGAACGAGCAGCCTTGCGGCGTATAAGTTTTCTCGTTTCCAAATTTGGACCTCACCTCTATTTATAGAGGTCCTAAAGGCTAGAGTTTTAACCCCAGTCTAACTCAGAATCCTTTCTGAGATAGGATTTGGTAATTTAATTTAGATTAAATAACTCAATTTAATCTGGATAGGAACTCAATCGTATATAGAGTCATGGGCGTATCATAACTCTATCATCTCCCACTCGCACATGACGGAACACATTCCATATATATAATCTTCAGTTATACAGACTAATAGATTGTGTGACCAGCATACCTCGAGAGCACATTTGCTATACACCTGCTAGGGATATATAGCTTCTCGAAAAGACGATCCTTTTATTTCACGTATGCCTAACCCTAGACCACCTTCTCACAATCACCGTTTTGACTCATGATCTCATAAAACGTCATTCGTGTTCACTATTATGTTTCTACTCATAGGAACAATAATAGACATGTCGGTGAACCACGAATTCTTATGAATGTGATCAAAAGGTTATCTTCCCCTCTTACTATATGCCATCCATCATGATTCAACTCGCTTTTCTAGTTAGATCCGCCAGGCCTAAATTTTTCCCAGACCTCTTGGAGACTAACCAAGCTAGCCACATCAAACCATACTTCAGGGATAAGTTAAGGGTTCTAAGGGTCGATATATTAACAGGGTCTCACAATAGGGAAGGTTGAGATCAATTGTATTAAATTCCCATCCCTTTGGTCACTTAAGCACACACGGTATAAAACATGTGTTATGGTGTTCTTTCCTTCCCTTAAAGGAGCGCATATCTCACATTTTAAATAATGTGCATATAAAACACCATACAGAAGCGTAAGGTTGCGATGCACCAAAGCACCCAACTTTAGTTCGCTTATTTAAGAACTACTTCTGGCTTTTAAGACAGAACATGGTAGTTACACATAACTAACCATCGGATCCCATACGATCCTTATTTTAGATCTCAATCCAAAGCATACAACCTTATGCATGACTTTATCTTGCGCCTTAACAAGACATATCTTGTAATTTCTGCAAGACGGCACTTTCATTTTGAACAGGCTCTCGAGCATACTCATTTGTTCAAAATTCCCCTCATCTTGGTCTTTGCCAACTCATTGACAAAACCAAGGTAAACACCCTTGTGAGTGGGCTACTTCTCTGTCTGACATGCTCAAATTCAAATAATTAACAGTAAATGTTCACATATTAAACATTCACACTCATGTATTGCCAACAATGAACTTTATTATTATTCATAAATAATAATGTTAAGGGATTACAAAAATAAAGTCAGTACACATCAAATTCTACGCAAACCCTGAATTCTAATGTGTCTCTCAAACACATCTCTCGTTACAGGTTTAGTTAACGGATCTGCTATCATATCATGCGTAGATAAGTACTGTAAGTTCACATCTCCCCGTGCAACTACATCTCTTATATAATGATACTTAATGTCGATATTCTTAGTCCTACTATGAAATTTCGATCTTTTGTGTAAGCTATCGACGATTGACTGTCACTATAGACTGTCACTTGTCCCTCCGAGGTAGTTACTCTCAAATGGTCCATCAACCGTTTTAGCCAAACTGCCTCTTGTACTGCAGCTGCGGAAGCTACGAATTCAGCTTCCATTGTTGATAAGGCTACACAGGTTTGTTTCTTCCTCTAATTCCCTCCCACTCGGATGGAGTGATCCTGATCGTTCATCTTCCTGAGTTTCATAGAAAGTGAAATCTTGATTCACTCCGCCCAACTTTGGAAACTCATTTTCCAAAAATATGACGTCTCGTGATTCAAATTCAGTCACAGAACCATTCTCTTGCTCACCCATGAAAACGTATCCTTTTGATACTTCAGAATATCTCACAAAGATACTCTTTTTACCTCTTGGTCCCAATTTACCAAATTTACTTGAGGTATCATGGACGTAAGCAGCACAACCCCAAGGTCGTAGATGGCTTAGGTCAGGCTTCCGACCAATCCACAACTCATAAGGTGTGGATGCGACAGATTTTGAGGGCACTCGGTTTAGAACATATGTGGCAGTAAGTAAAGCATCTCCCCAATAGGAGATGGGCAAATTTGCTTCTGCCATCATAGATCTAATCATATCAAGGAGAGTCCTATTTCTCCTTTCCGCAACACCGTTTTGTTGTGGAGTTCTGGGAATGGACAATTGATGTTCAATCCCTTTTTCATCACACAAAGCTTTAAATTCATCTGAAAGATATTCCCGACCTCGGTCAATTCTTAAAGCTTTGATCATTTTATCTAATTGATTCTCAACTAAGTTCATAAAAGTTTTAAAGCAACTCAATGCTTCTGACTTGTGAGAAATCAAGTAGACATAACCATACCTTGTATAGTCATCTATAAATGTGATGAAGTAGTAGGCCCCATGCCTTGCCCTCACATTCATTGGACCACAAACGTCAGAATGAATTAATTGCAATGGAAATTCAGCTCTAGTTCCTTTTCCGAACGGTTTTCTTATTAGTTTTCCTTTTAGACAATGCTCACAAGTAGGTAATTCGACCTCATTCAAATCACCTAGTAAACCAACTTTGGCTAACCGACTCATTCGATTTTGCCCAATGTGGTTTAATCTAGCATGCCACAATTTCACATGATTCTCATTATTATGTGAAGTAGAAGAGATTAAAGAAAAACTATTATTATTCATAAAGTTAGGATTGATATCCAAAATAATGAAATTGTTCGAAATAAAACCAGAACCATAATAGACATCATATAAACATAAGCGCACACTGTCATCTTTAAAGTGTAAATCAAAACCAAGTTTTAATAACACAAGAACAGAAACTAAATTCCTACGAATATCTGGAGCATAAAGCACATCATGTAGGAGTAAGGTTCGGCCTTTGCGTAAGACTAATCTACACGCGCCAATCCCTCGAACTGGCACTCTTGCGTCGTTTCCCACATATACATATTTTGCTCCATATGGTATTCGTCGGAACTCTACAAAGGCATCTTGATCCTTTGCTACATGGTCCGTTGCTCCTGAATCAACCACCCACAAAGGATGAAATTCAGTTAGAAATACAGAACTAGATACACAAATTTCACTCACTCTTGAGTTAGAATAGTGTACCTGATTGGGCACAATGCAGTCTCCTGCATAGTGTCCTTTCTGCTGGCAGTTAAAACATTTCACTTTTGAAATGTTTATCTTTTTCTTGCCTTTGGACCTTTTAGAATTCTGCTCCTTTTTCTGCCTTTTGTTTCTCTTGGTAGGTTCCTTATCCCGACCTTTGAAGCCCCTCCTTTTGTTCTGGTTGGAGCTCATTCCACCAGAACGGGACTGTGCCACATGCACCTCGGCATTGACCTTAATCGATGCCAATCTGTCCTCTTCTAGCTCCAAATGTCTTGCGACATCCTCAAATATCTTCACACTATCCATATGAGTCAGTTGCATTTTCATATGCTCCCAACTCTTAGGTAAGGAACGGATGACAGCTTGCACTTGCTGCTCGTCGGTCAACTTATGACCATATTCACTAAGCTCGCTCATCATATTTTCCATCTCCCTGAGATGTTTTCTCATTGAATGATCAGCCTTCTTCTGATAAGTATCAAACTTGATCGTCAAAGATCGGAGTTTTGTTAGAGTCACTCCTCCAAACTTCTCCCGCAAAGCGATCCACAGATCCATTGTGTTCTGATACTTGCGAAATTGCTTAGTTATATCATCGTCCATAGCACTCAAGAGAATGATACGAGCAGTGGAATTCTTTTTCTTCCATGCCAGATACACATCTCGGTCCCGCCTATGCTGGGCCATGTTGCCATCCTCAGGTTCAGCCATAACCGAACTCAAGGTTTCGAGAGCCTCTTACTCCTCTAGCACATACTGGATCTTCATGCTCCAGATTTCATAATTGTCGCCATTTAATTTCAAGTCTTTATTCAATTCAGCGATAATAGATTTGGAAGCAGATGCCATTTGTATCCTCTGATTCAAATGGAACAAAGTTGCACATTATTAGTGGGAGATAAGGCAATACATGCAATTTACTATACACCTGAAATAATAACCTAATAATGTCACCCCCCAAAGTGGCCCTAGAAGAATTACAGAGTTTTGTTCGAAAAAGGTAAGTTTTTGTGCGAGAGTTCTGTCGCGAGCGCGACTAGTATCGTGGGCGCGACAGAGCCCTCCAGTGGTTTCCGAACTTCAGTTGGTTGGTGCGGGCGTGAGCGTTCCGTCGCGAGCACGACAGAACCCTCTCGCGAGATGCGTGCACAAGTGGGTTTTAAGAGACCTTGAGTTGGATTATTTGATGAGTGCCGGACAAGTGGCAACGTAGGACCGTGACACGTGGCATCGTAGAAGAGTGACAAGTGGCGGCATAAGAGTTTGACAAGTGGCATTGTAGGAGTGTGCCAAGTGTCATTTTAGGGAAGAGACACTTGGCTTGGCTTAGTTTGGCTTGACTTGGTTTGGCTTGGCTTGGCTTGGCTTAGCTTGGCTTGGCTTAAGATATGGATGAATTAAAGGAAATGGTTGGCATTTATGGCTTGTAGGTGAGCATTATGTGAGAGGATTTGGTTTTCTTTGGGTTTGACCGGCCAACACTTGTGAATTCTTTGTAATTTTTCTGCTTTTGGCCATTTGCTCTCCTTTTTCTTCTCTCTTTGCTCTTAGTTGCCGTGTCCCTTGTTCTTGTCTTTTATTTGCTTTTCTTCTTCTTTTGCTATGTTCTTTGAGAGAACTACTTAGATTGGTTTGAAGAGTATAAGTCAAGGATTGAGTTGGGTTCTTAAGAAGAAGGTAAGTAGCATTATTTTAGCATTGGTCTTCTTCTTCTATTTAATTTCTGTTTTTGATTTAAAGTGAAATCCATGGATTAAGTGCTCTCTTGGTTTGTTGTGCATGAAAGCTGTGGATAAGAGGCTAGTGAAGGGAAAGGAGAAGCTATGAATTGATTAGAGAGAAGCGGTTAAGTCACCTAAGGTAGGGATCGAGTGTGATCGTGTTGATTTTGCATGTGTTTACATGAAAAATGCTTGAACAAAGACATGTGGAAATAAAGAGATGCTTATTGAGCTTTAATGAGCTCAAGATGTTCATTTTGATTGCTTGCAGTGTTCATGACATGTGTATATATGTTTATAAGTATGTGAATTGATCAAGAGAGTGTGTGTGTAAATGATAGAGTTTGATTTGGCAAATTCTGCTTATTTGTCATCTGACCCCTATATGATGTTTTTGTTATAAGTATAGTTGTAGAAGTCTAAATTGAGTGATTCTTGATCCATTAGAACACTGACTTATATCTCTATAAATGTCATAGAAATAAGCTTGAGCAAATTAGTGCTCTAAGACCCTAAAAATTGGCCAAAACAGAGGTGTCTCTACCTTGGCCGGTTCATTTGACCAGTTCAGATTATTTAGATCATATATGATGTTACAGATGTCCAATTGACTTGAAAATTGTCCCATTTGAAAGTTAACATCCTAGGGAAGATTTGTTAAGAAGAAAGTTTTGCCTAAAAATATCATTTCGATGTCCGTTTAGCCCGAACAAAATTGATGTTGTTGGGTTTCTGTTTGGATTTTCGTGGCTCTGTCACGAGTAGTGACGACTGTCACGAGTCGTGACAGTAGGCCACTGTCACGAGTAGTGACATCTGTCACGAGTAGTGACAACCTCCACCCCTCTATTTTGACAATTTTATGTGTTTTTCTTCCCGAATTGAACCCGTATTGCACCCGAACTTCAGGATAAGTCCCAATAACATGTTCAACTCATATTTAACCCTATCAAATGAGCATATGAATGTTACCAATTAACATTATATGTAAATAATAGTATGATATAAGAGTTTATGAGTGGAATTTAAATGTTACATGCTTTTAGTTGTTGAACATGATTAATAAAGACTGTATATGACTTAAATGCCTCTAAAGTTGATGAGTTGATGTCCGTGTATAGTGTGTGAGTTGGTATTGAGCCTGATTACCGTTATAGTGGATAGATAAGCATGCTTATAAAGGGATTACCGAGTGCAGCTGCCCATGTTCCGCCCCGTTTGGGCGAAGCGGGTCGACCTCTAAGAATGGTCATTAATAGAGATGTATGAAAATGTTTTGTGACTTCGGTCTACCGAAAATGTTTTTTTATAGAGCGTCCCGTATCCACCATGAGAGGAACTCAGGCTTGTTTTGTTAAATGTTGTGCAGTGAACTTGAGATGATTATAGTGTTGCTTCGAATAAAGCTATAGTACATGAAAGTAATGTTTAAGTACATTACAGTTCTGTATACAAGTACATGATTACAAGAGTGCATTGACATGAATGTGGTTACATGATAATGTATATTCGAATAAATGAGATGTACAAGATGTAGTGTACATGAATTAGTGAAAGAGTAAATGTTACTTATATGTGAGTTCAGAGTATTTAATATTTAAGCATGCAACCTATATACGTATAAGAGTTATATGCATGAGATATATGATTGTGTGATTTATCTGCGACTTCGTAAAGAAGTCCTTTGTAGTATTTTCATCCCCACCACGGATGTTTATTTCCGTGTAGGTCTACGGGTTCGGAGCAGTGAGCAGGCATCTGCAGGTCAAGGCCACTAGGAGTTTTGTTTTGATCTCTTTTGTACAAGATAGAGACAGAGTGTGTGATGTTTTGGAGTAACATCATTATGTAGATAGAAAGTACAGTGTTTATATGTAAATGCATACGTAAAGTGAAATGAAAACAATTGTAATATGAACATGTATAAAGAGTAATATGTATATATGTAGTTAATATGAAATGCAATATGAAATGCAAGTGGGCCCTAGTGTAGTGTAGTATTTAATTACTCTTATATGAATGTGTTTAATGATATCGCTTCTGCTAGTGTATGTATATGTACATGTATACGTAAATGTCCGCGTGACGCCCCGATATCCCTTACCGGGGGTATGGGGGTGTTACAAATAAAGTTTTCTATTAGACTTAAATTCGAAAAGTATACTTAGAGTACCAATTACCTTCTAAGTTCTAATGTCCAACTTTATAGGTTAAGATTTCATGCATGGTAAATTAGAATTATTGGATTACTAAGTTCTTAAACTTATGAGGGATATCTTATTGGTTTTATTTTATTAAGTCTCTACTTAATAAACATGCAAACATTTTACTCATAAAACATTGCAAGGCAATTAACATTTTAAAATAAACACATTTATTAAAAAAATCAAATGCCATAAGTATAAACTCATTCATTCAACTAATAAATAAATCCAATAATCCTCAAATAAGACACACCTGTCAAATAATAATAATAATAATAATAGGAAACATAAATCCTATGAAATCAAACAAACGCTAACTATAATTGACACTCATGTCAACTAATCTAGAAAACTAGATCTCCTTAAGACCTTTACTGACACTGGGACTGATTCTTTGACCAACTTCATCAATTCATAAGGGAACTCATAAGTTCGCTGATGAAGCCATGGACGATACACTTCACGTCCGCTTCTCAATTTCATCACAGATGGAATGTTGCTCCTCAACACTCCTCTTTTGGCAACTCTAGCCAAAAAATGGATGATAGATTTCTTATAAACTCTATCTCCTATGTACCAAGTAGTTTCCAAAAGCTCTCTTAGGACTGGATGATATGCAAAAGAATTAACCAACGCTTTGATTTTATCTCTGTCATCCCTTCCTAAGCTTAAGCCTCCTATCCAAATGCACTCCTGCATTTGTTCATGCATAGTCAATATATGATGCACAATAGCATCAATATCATCAGCTCGATAGGTCCTCCGCATTCTCATTTTGCTTAATGAACGCACTCTTGCATTTCTCAAAGCAATCCCATGCGGGGTTTTCGGAATCATAGGTGTCCTTATCATCATTTCTGAAACACATTACAGAAATTCAAATGGTTAATACACTCATGTATAAACACATATAATTGAAACACATTTCAATCAATAAATAAGGACAATAAAAAATTTCAAAATATTTAAAAAATAGAAAACACATTTTCCAAAAATATTTTATAATATTTATTTTCAAAAATAAACAAAAAATATTCCATGGTCGTCAAAAAATTTTAAAACATAGACCAATAAATCAGAAATATTTTGAAAAATATTTTCGCAAAAACAACGAGCTGATTTGGAGGCCGGAAAAGCTCCCACGCGCCGACGAGAGGGAGGGGGACGCCCCCACGCGCCACACGCGCGTCTTCAACTGGCCGGACACGTGTCAACACCACAGTGTGACACGTGTCCAACTATTACTGGTCCACGTGTTGCCCACGTGGTAACATGTGGACACGTGGCAGTGACGTGGCTTGACACGTGGCGGACTCTGATTAGTACAGATGGGTCCCCCTGACACGTCATCATGACACGTGGCAAGCCCCAGCTCTGCCACGTGTCGACCCCTTATTGGTCCACCTGGCGCCACGTGGCACCCGGTGGACACGTCGGAGCCACGTGGCACGACCTCAGTCTGCCACGTGGCTCTTTCCTATTGGACCACGTGTTGGTGACGCGCCACGTCATCGACACGTGTTTGCGTGCATGTGGGCCACTGCCCACGCGCACGCGCCCAACGTATGGTGGCGCGTGCAAGCCACGCGCCACCTTCCCGGCCTCTTTTGGACTCCGGATTTCGGCCGGCCTGGGGTTTTCGGGGTCTGTGAACATAGTGGAATGGTCAAAAATAAAAATCCCAATTTCTAGACTAGCGTTTCGAATATTCATTTTTATCCCTCGGGTTTCGGTGTACACATACACGAAATTGAGCCAAAATATACACGCATATATATTTTTCACACAAAAAACAAATTTTTATTGCGTTTCATGCTTCCTAAATCTATAAATTTTACTCATAAAATTTTAGATTGATTTTAAAGCCGCATGCCAGGACGCAATAAAACGATGGCTCTGATACCAATGATGGAAAATAAGTAAATAAAGGAAAACAAAACGTACTTATTTGTAGCGCGGTAATCACGTTGCGGAAGCGGTACAAGGATCTTCCTTTATTGGTCACCGGTCTGGCTTTTACCCACTCGGGATAATAGCAGCTAGATCACAATCTAGAAGTCCCTGAAAGATTAACACAAAATAATGGTGAGTGGGAACGAGCAGCCTTGTGGCGTATAAGTTTTCTCGTTTCCAAATTATGAGGACCTCACCTCTATTTATAGAGGTCCTAAAGGCTAGAGTCTGAACCCCAGTCTAACTCAGAATCCTTTCTGAGATAGGATTTGGTAATTTAATTTAGATTAAATAACTTAATTTAATCTGGATAGGAACTCAATCCTATATAGAGTCATGGGCGTATCATAACTCTATCAAATACTAATAAAATGATATATATATATGTGTGTGTTTGTAAATGAGTAGCATATATTATTAATAGGGTTGTTTTAAAAATAATGCATTTAAAAAAAAAAAAATTTGATGCTACAAAAAATATACTTCGAAAATTGAGGTTGCTAAAAACTAATAGTGAGACCATCAATTTCTAATATGTATGGCCCCACAAAACTTTTTTTTTTGGCATTACAATCGCCACTAATTGTGCTGGTTTGAACAAACAATTGTATTGAAATAAAGTGAAGTGAAATGAAAGGATTTATTAGAATTATTGACTTCATTAATAAGCTTTTGTTTATGAAAAAAAAAAGATAAGGGTTAGTATTCGACCCTAGATCTAATTGATAGTCCAAAACCTCCATCATCTCCCTAGATTTTCCTTCAGTTTCCTAGAAAACAAACAATTTTATTACCTTAAAAAGAGAAACATATACTCTTTTAATTTATTAAAAAAAGGAAAATTGAAAAACCAACCTCAAGTTGAACCCATAAATTCCTAACCACAATTGTCTCCTATTGGCTCAAGGCCACATCTTAATTTTGATGATAATCAAATTTTAAATAAACTCTATTGTGAATTATTTTCTAAAATAATTTTTGTAGGAACTTTTCTACATATTTTTCTGATGCAAAATGTCAATATTCTGAAGATCAAGAAATGTCAAGCATGGACTTAAGAAGACAAATTGGTGAGTTGCCTTAGTTTGTTAAGAATTAGGATACTAAATTGTAAAATCAAATTGAGACAAATCATTTCCATTCATACATGCATTTTATATATTGAAAGTTGCATAAAAATGCTTTTAAGTAAGAAATTGATTTTCGTTACAAAATTGATTTTCGTTAGAAAATAATTCTTTAGAAAATAAATTTCTGTCTATCAATTTTCTAAATGAATTTCTGTCAATATCAGATTTCTAGACAAAAAATATGGGCTTCACTATAGGACAAAAATAACGGCTAACTAACGGATGGTTTTAGTCTGTTTTCCCTGTTTTACCCTCCAACAGTTAGAAACGGCTAGTTTATATTTCAAACACTTAGAACTGAATTTTTGAATATAAATACATGTTGTTTCACCTATTAGAAGGTTAGAAAAAGTTGGAAAAGAATCTATGTCTCTCAAGAGAAAAGCTTAACTTTGTTCATCTCACTTTTCACATCTTTTGCACTCCATTCTTTACATATTCTTCTCAATTTGATTATAACTTTTGTTGTAATTATTTGTGAGGAAATTTATTTTGTAAAAGATAGTGAGTTGGGTTGTCTAGAACCTAGGAGAAAAATTTTAGTAAGTATTTTCTATCTTTTACTTTAGAAAAAGACTGTGGATAGATATACATATCTAGGATTGTATATTGTCTTTGACTCTTACCCTTAAAAGAGTTAAGAGTGGAGAGAAAAGCTCAAAAAGTGAATCTTGAGGAGTGGATGTAGGCAAGTTGGCCGAACCACTACAAATTCTTTGTATTTACTTTTCTGCTCCTTTTTCTGAAACTCTATATTTCTATTACTCTATTTTGATATTCTGGAATTTTGGATTTTCAAAATTGCCCTTAAAAAATTCTTGAAATATACACAACAAATTTTACACTCACATTTTTCAGAATTATTTTTGAGATTTTGATTAAAAAAAAACTTGCAAAATTCTAAACATTATTTGCATTGCATTTCTGTGTTCATAGTCAGAATTCTGCATTTCTATATATTTCTGTTCCATTAGAAAAATAACCAGAAAAGTTTGAGATACTCAATTCACCTCCCCCCCCCCTCTTGTGTGTTTTTGGGACCTATATTTTAATCATCAATTTTCTTTGAAATCCTTTAAATTTGTTTAACCCAAATTTTAATTGGATCGGACTTGATTTTATTTAAACTTGACAACTTAGGCCTATAAATTTTAATTGGGCTTGTAATTGGGGCCCACATATTTTATTGGGTTCAAGGCCCATATGGAATTATTGAACACAGTTAATTCTTCCTTGGGAAGTGAGTTAATGAATTTATGGAGTATGTGGACGACATGGGCATAGAAGCATGATTTTGAACAAAACTAAGGAAGAAGATAAAAAGAGGCTAAAACAATTCTACATAAAAACTCTACACAGAATAGTGGTTTTAGTTTTCTAGTTTCTTGCAATTTTAGCTTTAGTTAATCATTTTCCAGTAGTGTAAACCAGTTTTCAATCCAATGCAACCATCTTTTCATTTCACTGCATCTTTTATAATTCCTTGAGCTATCTGCTAAAGCAATAATTTAGGAGAATCCAGATTTTCTATAGAAGTCAGATAGCAGTGCATTAATTAGTTTGAGAATACTTAAATTCTCTGACACGTTTGCTATCACACGTGTGTATTGTTTGATTATGAAAAATGATCAAACAATATTTTTAGCATGTTCGGTGGGACTTGGTCTAAAGGATGCCACTAAAAACCAAAAGTTTATTAGGAAAGGGCATTTTATCTGAATCTCAGGACTTGTAAGGAGCCACTGCTGCTGTAGAGGTTGTAACATCTACTCGATATGTATCTCAGATGGTAGAACAGATAGAGAGGGGTACCAATCCCCAAGCTGAGGAAGTTCCCCATAATGCGTAGGCACCCTCTACCATACGTGCTGCTAGGGAAGTTATTGTTCCTTAAAATGTGCAGAATGTGGAAACCATTTTCTTGCAGGTAGTGAAAGTTAGCATTAAGGAGTTAGCATTGACATTCCACAAAATGGTTAGGGAGTTATCTAAGACTCTAGAAAATATTTGTAAGGCAGTTACATTGAACATGCAACACATAGAAACAACAAAGTTAATTCCTCAAGGAATCAAAGTCCTCAAAGGGAACTCGGAAGGCAATAGAGCATTCCTAGGGAAGTGCGAACTGCAACGGCATTGGGGAGGCTTATGAACCACCTCACAGGAGGGATGAGATTCCTTCTACTGTGAGAGGTAATACTTTTGCAAGCTGCCATTATAATTGTAGGCATGTAAATCACTTTCATACAACCACTACAAGAAAATAACAAATTAGTGATGAAATTTGGTCGCTAATTGTAAATAGCGACAGAATTTTGTGACAGAGAAGGTTCGTCGCAATGGAGTCCATTGCTAAAAATAGCGACGAAACATTTTTCATTGCTAATTTTAGCGATGGAATTTATGTTTCCATCGCTAATTTTGGAGACGGTGACGAAGATTTTAGTGAGGGAAATATACTTTCTGTCACTAAAATTAGTGACGGAAAAGTGGCTTCCATTGATATTTAGTGAGGAAAAAATGGATTCCATCGCTAAATTTAGAAACGAAAAATTGGCTTCCATCGCTATTTAGCGATGGAAACTTGGCTTTCATCGCTAAATTTATAAAAATTTTATTTATTTATTTTAATTTTTTTATTTTTAAATGATAAAATTATTAATAGTATAAAAATTATAATTGACAAAAATAATATAATTAAAAATGTATTCATTAAAAAAAATGTAAAAATAATGTATTATAAATAACTGCTTCACATATCCATAATGCACATGGCACCAACAATTTATTTTCCCAACTAAACTAAACTAAACTACCAAGCTATAAGTAATCCTACAATTTCAGCAACAATTGTCGTTCTTCACCATGCAGCATTGCCCTCATGAAGAAGAAATCTCTCTACGTCTTTCTACCTCCTTTTTGCCTTATCATGTTTAAGATAAATGTTAGTAATACATGAAAAAATACTCTTAATTAATTGTCTATAATCGAAGGCAAAACAAAAACAAAAATGATTAATTAAGAATGCAAAGATAAGTTCCCACCTAACAAATCCTACAATTTCAGCAGCAATTATCGTTCTTCACCATGCAGCATTGCCCTCATGAAGAAGAAATCTCTCTACGTCCTTCTACCTCCTTTTTGCCTTATCATGTTTAAGATAAATGTTAGTAATACATGAAAAAATATTGTTAATTAAATGTCTATAATTGAAGGCAAAACAAGAACAAAAATGATTAATTAAGAATGCAAAGATAAGCTCCCACCTAACAAATATAGAACTTTCTGTAGACATCTAGCTATAACAGAATAAGAAATAAGCTATCCAAAGCTTATATATTTTTCAAAAGAAGAAAAAAAATCTAGCATTAAATAGTTGTGTCTACTGATTTACTGCTGTAAAAGCAAAAGAGGCAAAGAAAAAAATGAATATAGAGATTATTCTAACAAGCTGCAACTGGAAAAAAAACATTTAGGCATTTAGGTTATTTTCATAAATTAAACCAGTAATTTCCCTAATTAGAAGTTGTATTACCTTATTTATGAAGAAGCAAAGAAAGTATTGTCCTTCTCTTCCACCAAAATTCATAGGACATCGAGATGAACGTTTTGGGTGTTTTAGAATGGGGGAGAAAGAGAGAGAGAGAAGGATCTGGGCAGCAATAATAGCGAGGGTGGGCAGCGATGGCAGCAGGGTTGTGTATCGATGGCTCCTTCTCAACAAGAGAGAGAGGAAAGAAGGTGGGTTATTGTGACTATGAAGAGGCAGAGATGGCAAGTGCAAGAGGAAGAACAATAGAGAATGAGAGCACCAGAGGGAGAAGGGCGGCGAATTTGGCAAGCAATAGAAAGAGCACGGCACCAAAGATGGAGAGCGCAAGAGGGAAGAAGGCAGCGAAGAAGGTGAACACCAGAAGGATAAGGGCGACAGAGACAACGAGCGTAAAAGGAAGGAGGGCGAAGGAGACACAATATGAGAGAGAGAGAGTGAGAGTGTGTTTCAAATAGGAAAATGGGGGCAGATATTTAGGGTAACATTTATCGACGGAAAACACTATACTGTTAGTAAATATTAAATATAAACAACAATTCCATTGCTAGCACTGAACATTTTAATGACGGAATGCTATACTCCGTCGGTAAATGTAATATTTACCAACGGAGGTGTAAGGACCCAAAATAGGCCCTAAGCATATTAAGGCGTGTATAATGATTTGATAATTGAAAGATTAATTTAGTGAATCGGAATTTAGAATATGTAATAGTAGGAAAAATGATTAAATCAAAAGGAATTAAAAGTTTAAAAAAGACTTAATTGAAGGAAATAAATAATTAAGTGGTTAAAATGTAAAAATGCAAGATTAAAGTTAATTGAGGGATTAATTAATTGAAAACATCGGATTATATTAATCTAAGAAAGCTTTAAGTAGGAATAAGTGGAATTCACGTGTAACCTTAAGGGAAAGCCAGCAAGGGTTTTCTTCATGTAATATATATATATAAGAAATTCAAGAAAGAGAAAGAAAAATGAAGGATTCATTTTCTTTATCAGTTTAGCTCAATGGGATGTTGTGATGTGTGTCTTTGATATTAAAAAATTGGAAATTATGGGAAGAATCAATAGATAATGGAAAGAGGAAGAAGAAAGTTGTCATGTAAAGTCAAGATTCAAGTTTGGAAGAACTAAACTTTAACAGGTTTGGGATTTAGTTATATGTATCGTGTGTAAATGCTAGTTTAGAAATAATTTGAAACTCGTAATAAGTCTAAAGTTGATGAAAGAATATAGGTTAGGAAACAAAATGTTCAAATTCATAGTAGTGTGTTTTGGGTATGTAATTTGAATTGAACTCTGTTTGGGATGCTAATGAGCTAATATTGTAATTTGATCATAACTTGGTTTAGAGTTGCTTAAATTTAGTGATTTCAGTGGCTATGTGTTGATAAGACATAGGACTTTGTGTATTTAAAAGAAATGATAAGACGTTAGATTAGTGTTTATGAAGCATATGCTTAAATTATATGTTAACCTGATTATATGTCAATGATTGTGTGTAATGAAGTAATGCTTGAGAACTACGTGGTTCTGATTCCCAATTATTAGGATATGTAGGAAGCTTGAAATTCTGTTCTAAATCCAAACTAAATTATTGGAAATTAATAATGTTTTTAATATTTTATTAAGTAATATTGGATATGTTGAATTAAATCATAGGGAAAGTGATAAATGAATGATAGTTTTATATAGCAATATGAATGGAATTTGACGTAATAATTTAAGAAGATTATAAAAGGATGAAGTAATGTATTTTAACTTAATTTGTACAGTTAATTGTATATATATTGAATTGATAAGAAATGTAGAAACTTGTAAGATGACTATCATAATAAAAATATATTTTAAAATAAGTGATTAATTTGTCTTATGATAGTTTTCAGTGTAGCACACCTAGTCCCTCTATTGGCTTATAAGGGTGTTACAGGAGGGGTAAAGTCTATCGGTAAATATAATATTTGCTGATGGAAGGGTAGAATCCATCGGTAAATGTAATATTTACCAACCGGAACGAAAATACCGTCAGTAATCTTTATCGATCGATTTTTTCAATCCCGTCGGGAAATATTACATTTACCGATGAAATCTATAAAACTATCGATAAAAGTTTTACTTAATAACTTTTACCTACGGAGTTTGATTTTGCATCGGTAATAACCTACGAATATTGACATTCCATCGGTAAATATAGTAGTAAAATTTTACTGGGAATCATTGGCACTTTTTTTTATGATGGTTATATATTCTATTGCAAAATTCCTTCGACAAATTTTGGCGGGATTATTTACCTCCATTTTTAATGACAAAAAATTATGAATTCTATTTTCCATCATAAAAAAACTGATTTGCCTATATGTAATTCATTTTCTGTTGGTAAAAAGTCATAAATTTATCATTTTCTTGTAGTGTAAAGTTACCATTGAGGAAATTGATGATTAGTTTCTCTGAAGAGGAACCGGCAGTAGATGCAACTGCTATCAAGAAAGCTGAAATGCATCAAGCTGTGGACAAGTTAGTTTTATCTGAGGAAGTTTCTCATGTATGTGGGTCAGAGATCATATTTAAGGAATTTCTAGAGGAGGAGATTGAGGAAATTTAGGTTAAAGATTTGGAAATAGAACCTACTAGGTTGGATGACTTCAAAGCTAATGTCTAAGACCCATTGGAGGAAGTCAATCTGGGTACACCTGAGGAATTAGGAGTTACTTATATTAGTAGCTATTTAAAACCAAAATTGAGGTCCATAATTTTAGAGCTGCTTAAGGAGTTCAAAGATTGCTTTGTTTAGGACTATAAAGACATATTTGGCTTAAATAAAAATCTAGTGGAGCATCACCTACCGATTAAACCTGGACATTTGCCTTTAATCAACCATTTAGGAGGATGTCAAAAAAAGTGGAATTAAAAGTCAAAGAGGAAATTGAAAGTTTACTTAAAGCTAGTTTAATTAGACTTACTAAATATGCAAAATGGCTAGCAAATTTGGTACTTGTAGTAAAAAAGAATGGAAAACTCTATGTCTGTGTTGACTTTAGGGACCTGAATGCCACCACTGTGACGCGCGCCGGATCCCCGCGGCCGCCCGTTCGACCGCCCGCACGTGGGCGATCGGGCAATTGTGGGTCCGTTGACAGCTTGCGATAAATCGCAAGTGCGTCTATGTTGGGCAACAAGGAGGTTTCATGGAGTCGCCACCCAATAGAACATTGGGAAAGTTTCTCTCGCCTCGGAGAACCTAAGACTGCGCTTGGTATCCATTTTGGGCCAGTCAGAGGGGTCTTGGAAGGTAAACCTCTCGCCCTAAGGAGCCTAGGATTAGCGCTAAAGTCTCGTGGCACAAAAAGGTGTCTTGGAGGGTAGACCTCTAACCTCTTTGAGCCCAAAGACCAGAGCTGGGTCCGTGATTTCTCATCTATTTCTACCTCGATTGTTTTATGATCAAATTTTAAATATCATTGATTCGCTCTCTCTCCACACGATGCAATTTAAATTAAAGGCACAATCATTCATATCAAAAGCGGTAAATGAGCAAGATAAATATTGAAAGAAATAAATTACAATAATCCAAGGAGCAAAATACAACTCCCTTTATAAATGTGCGATACATACACGAATCGGGGTATTGCTTATTTTGAGGACTTTGGTCCTCGCATGCATCATTATCAAAATTTTTATGTGATGATTTTGGATGGAGAAAATTGAGACATTGGTCCCATTTTTATTTAGAAAAAATACCAAGTTAATTAATAAAAATGGTTTAGTGACTTTCTTTCTAGCGGGCCTAAATAAACAATTTTACAAGAAAATTATATGGTAAAAATAAATAGAAAAAAGCCAAATAAACAAAATATTACAAATAAAGAAAAATAAATATTCCGAACGAGCCTTTTGGACCTCCACGTGTGCTCGCGAAAGCGCCCAATCAAAAAATGAGTTTAGACATAAAAAACAAAATACAAATAAAATAATGTTAGTAATTAAATCAATTAATTCAATTAAATATAAAAAATAATGAATTAAAATAAAATAAGATGATATGAAAAGAATGATAATGGAATCAAAATGTTAACAAACCAAAATAAATGAGAAACATGCATTATATGTGATAAATGATTAAATGATGTGATGAAAATAAAATAAAGCATGTTAATTAATTAGTACATGAAAATATACACATGATGAAAAGTGAAAAATAATAAATGAATAAATAAACAAATAATAATAAATCAATCATGTAACAATGATAAAAAGAATAATAAAAATGAATGATGAAAATAATAATGATATATAACAAGGTTAATTTATGTGTTCATAATTAATATAAACTATTTATATGGCAAAAAGATTAATTTAAGTTAATTATTTGCATGTTAAAAATAATGAGGAATCAAAATAAAATAAATTATTTACATGTTAGGAATTAAAAGAAAATAATATTCACATGAACAAAAATAAAATCATATATAAACAATCAAATGGAACAAATATAAGATC
Organism: Excoecaria cochinchinensis; assembly: GCA_947683425.1. NCBI lineage: Eukaryota > Viridiplantae > Streptophyta > Magnoliopsida > Malpighiales > Euphorbiaceae > Excoecaria > Excoecaria cochinchinensis. The sequence continues at coordinate 11,763,535 of CANTUQ010000127.1, read as the reverse complement.
AATACAAATGAATAGATGAAAATAATAAATAAATCAATAAAAACAATAAAATATACATGAATAAATTAAATAAAAATAGAATAGAAATTGAAATTGAAATTGAGCCTAGAATATTTACCCTTAGAGTATTGGATTTGATGAAGGAAAAGTGATGATTTTCCGGAAAATTGCTTGAAAGACTAATTTAGCAATTAAATTAACTCTCTTTGTTTATGGAGAAAACAAAGGAATTGATTTGTATGCTTAAGATTGAAAAGAAATTGATGTCAAAGTGATGATTAATTTCTTGTGTTTATGGAAGAAAAACAAAAAAATTAATTGGAATAATTAACAATTGAAAATTGATCTTTCAATTTCAATTAAACCTTTTTAATTAAAAGAGAAATCTGAAATTTTGAAAAAAAAAATAGAAGAAGAAGAATTCTGAAAATTTTTTAGGTCTAAAAAGAATGTGGAGGCTCCTCTTGATTTCATCATAAAGTATTTATAAAATAAAAAAGGTTGCCCTAATTTAATTAAGGAAAATAAACCTATTTTAACACAAAATTCTTTTATTTTTAATGATAAAATCAAGTTTTATTAATTAATTATCTAAAAAAATATTTTAGAATTTAATTTGAACTCAAAAACCCCAAAAAAATGGGATAAAAAGCGGATTTTTGGGTGAAAAAATCGAAAAAATGGTGAAAAAAGTCAAAACTGGTGATTTCGGTCGGCTGTGGCAAAAGCACAGCTGTGCTTTCGGAAAAGCACAGCCGTGCTTTTGCGCGCACTGCGTGCAACGCGCACTGCCGTGCTTTCAAAAGCACAGCCGTGCTTTTTAGGCAGCAGCTTTTTTTTTTAATTTTAAATTGACTAAAAACACTATAATTTTAAGCCCCTATTTTTCAAAATTAATTTTTTTAAATATTTTTATTATTTTCTAATTTTTCACTCTAAAATACAAATTTGACGAGAAAATCATCACTTTTAACCTTTTAAGCATGTGAAGGCAATTATCATCATTGGGTAACTTCGATTTAGGCTGACTCAGGACCCGGTATCTACAACCACCCTCAAAGATGTATATGTTATGCATGTCAGTGACATGTTAGTTGATGTTGCTACTAGTCATGAGATTCTAACCTTTTAGGATTATTTTGTTGGGTACAATCAGATTCTTATAGTTGAGGAAGACATATCCAAGACTGCCTTTAGGTGTCAAGGTCTCAAGAATGTCGGTGCTACCTATTAGAGAGCAATGAATGCATTTTTCCAAGATTGAATTGGTTACTCTATGGAAGTATACATTGATGACATAGTAGTGAAGTCAAAGAAAGAGTCAGACCATGTTGATCATCTAATGAAGGGATTTAAAAGGATGGGGAAGCATCAATTGGAGCTAAATCAATTTAAATGCGCTTTTGGTGTTAGAGTCGAAAACTTTCTTAGTTTCTTGGTTCATCAAAGAGGAGTAGAGGTGGATAAGAACAAAGCAAGGGCAAGTATAGAAGCCAAACTACCATAGAATAAAAAAGAACTACAACAATTCATGGGAAAGTTAACTATCTAAGGAGGTTTATTTCTGACTTGGAAGAAATGGTGAAAGAATTTTCTAGCTTGCTAAAGCAGAAAAATGAGGATAAGTTTGTATGGGAGGATTAACATAAGATTACTTAGACAAAATCAAAGATCATCTCAGCAAACCTCCTATTGGTTGCTTACTTGTACAAAATAATATACGAAGGCATGAACAAGCAATTTATTATTTAAGCATAATATTGAGTGACTATGAAACTAAATATTCACCTAGTGAAAAGTTATGGATGGCTTTATATTTTGCATGCATTAGATTGTGACAATATTTGATTAGATCTAAGGTGTATATCGTGTCACAAATAGATATAGTTAAATATATGTTAACCAAGCCATTCATCACAAGGAGAATAGGCAATTAGGATCTTGCCTAAGCTCAATTTACTTTAGCCTATCTTTCCCCAAAATCTGTGAAAGGGTAGGTCTTGGTTGATTTTCTTACCAATCACCTTTGTGTTGAAATAATAAAAGAGAAAGAAGTGGACCTAGGAGTTTTCCAACTAGAGAAGTGCTCATGGGTTCTGAAATTTTATGGCTCTAGTACCAGAGAAAGCCACTGGAACAGGTGTTGTTATAACTTTTCCTGTAGGTACAAAGGCATCTATGTCATTCAATTTGGATTTTGATTGTTAGAGGCATTGGTGATTAGATTAGAAATTCTCAAAGATTTGGGAGCTGAGAATGTTACCATTATTAGGGATTCCTAATTAGTTTCGAGACAACTTTATGGTGAGTATAAGTGCAACACTATATTACTTGCTCCATACTTTACCGCTGGTATCTAGATATTAGAGGAGTTCAGAAAGGTGTCATTTTGTCATGTCGCCAGATAAGCTAATTGGGAGACTAATGAACTGGCCTATATTGCTTTTGGTTTGAAAATGCCTGAGGAACTAACACATTGCCTTATTCTGATGGAAAAGACAAATCATCCTTCCATTATGGAAAGAGGCATTCAGTTGGAGACATTCAATGTAGATATTGGGACATCTATAGATTGGAGAGAGGAGTTAAAGAAATACCTAAATTGTCCCTTATTAAAGTGCCTTATACATTGAGAGGTCATGCTTTGCAATATATACACTTGAGGGAGATCTTTATAGAAAAGGTTTTGATGCCCTACTCCTTAGGTGCTTGAATTTTCCATATGCATTAGAGGTAATCAAATAGGTTCATGAGGGGGTATATGGAGCTCATCAGTCTAGTGTAAAAATGAGGTGGCTGATAAGAGAAGATGGCTATTACTAACCGTTTATCTTGAGAGATTGCTTTAATTTTGCTAAGGGTTGCCAACAATGTCAGAAATATGGGGCTATTCAAAGGATTACAGCTAGTGAATTGCATTTGATTATAAAAGCCATGGCCATTTTGAGGTTAGGCAATTGATCTTATTAGGAAAATATATCTCGCTTCCTCAAAAGGCCATAGATTTATAATAATAGCTATTGACTACTTTACTAAGGGGGTTAAAGCAATTCGATTAAAGAAAGTAGAGCAGAAAGATGTAGTGCAATTCATAAAGGAGAATTTAATTCACAGATTTGGCATACCTAAGTCTATTACCACTAATCAAGGCACTATGTTTACTAGGGATAAGGTGAAAACTTTTTATGAGGATTATGGAATCAAGCTGATCTATTCTATTCCATATTATCCTCAGATAAATTGGTAGGTAGAAGCTTTAAACAAGGTGCTCATTAACATTTTAGAGAAAATGCTTGAAGACAATCCCAGAGATCGGCACAGGATATTGTCAGAAACAGTATGGGCATATAAGACATCCAAAAGAGAAGCTACTAGGATAAGTTCATTCACACTCACCTATGGTCATGATGTCGTGCTTCTAATGGAAGTGGTTGTTCCTTCTTTGAGGATGGCTAAAGATCATTATTTGACACTTGAGAATTTCACACAAGCAATGGTTATGGAGTTAGAAGATCTGGATGATGTGAGAATGCAAGCACTTAATAATATGACCATTCAAAAACACAATGTTAAATGTGTAACACCCCCTACGTCCCCATTGGAAGGACGCCGGAGAGCGCTACCGACGCTCACTCACACACATGCGCACATGCACTAAGTGGAAGTATACATTCATACATAAAAACATACGGAGATACAACGAAAATTAAAATTTTAACGAAACAGTAGCTGAACATATAATAACTCACATACATACATACAATCATTTAGCGGAAGCAGAAGGCGAAAGATAAAACGAAAGAATAATTGAAAACTTAATTACAATAAGATCCTTACATATAATTATATATACATAAGACTAGAGAAAAACAAAAGCCAAAATACAGAGGTTGAGCAAAATACAAAACTCCTAACTCCTATGTGGCTGACCTTGCAGATGCGACTTGAACCGAACCATACCTGCCACCTGCACGGGAAAAGAACCCGTGCTAAGCAATAACGTTTAGTGGGGAAACACACAAGAAATATGGGTAGCCATTCACAATGGTCGCCAAGGCATAACACATGCAGATGGCATATGCGGACATTCATAACACATATAATATTATACTTGCATATAAAAGCCGTGCGTTTAGAGGATCATATCCACATTCATATATAATCATTCAATAGTCAAAGTCGCATTTTCACGCAAACTAGTTCACATGCTAATCCATAATAGTTAACAGTATAAAATCACATTCGTATACATACTAATTCACATGCTTATAACCACAATTGATTATATTCAAACGCAGTCACAATACGGTATATATGAATAATCGCACACAATAGGCATGTTTGAGTCACATTTAACCCATTCAGAGATTCATAATCACATTCGAATTCATAACTGATTCACATGACTGAAATCTTACACATTCGGATATCATATTCTCATATTCATATCAGACAAAGCAAACAAAATACCTGCTGACTCAAAATAGTGGAAAACGAGTATACGGACATCACCTTACGGGTGCGAATCAAATACTGACATCACCTTACGGGTGCAAATCGAAAAGCAACATCATTTTCCACTTTCAAAAAAAAACATTTCACAAGAAGGATCTTAAACAAGATCCAAACAATAAAAGGGTTCGCGAGGAACCAGCCAGGGACCTGATCGGGGTCCATTCATTCAGAGGACGCTGCAGCTAAATAAAACTCTATTAGGCATGCCTAACTATCCACTTACTTGACTCTAGCAGGTCATGCATCATACTATTCATATTACGAAGCATACAATATAATTCCATCAACATGCTTTAGCACTATTGAATATTCTAAAATTTATCAAAGTCAAATATGGACACATTATCATGCCAATCATTAACTTAACATTCAAACTTTACTTTTAACAACTAACCACTCTTTACAAAAATAGGGTAGGTCACGGTCACAACCAGATTGGTTGTCACCGTGACATACCAAAACTCTCGGCAGAATGCAATCTTGGGGTACCTCACGGTGGTAACCCATTAGGTTGTCACCGTGACATACCCACTGCCCAAAACAGAATGCTATTCCTCACACTTTATCAGATCATTCATACCAACTATTTGTACATTTATATAAATACTTACTTACCCGGTTTGCCACATTATGGGTCTCCATTTAAAAGAGGAATTCATAAGCTAAAAGCATTAAATCACATTTATCATTATCATATTATATAATCACTCAAATATCCACATGAACCATAATAGCATCATAGATATCTTGCATACGAATACATTCTAATAACATTTATCATCAATGCATGCATCATATAATATTGTTAGGCAATTACTTCAATCACACATTCATTGCTCATATCCCATTTATATATATTTCATTAAGCAAACTCATTTCATGTGATGTCTTTCATGTGTATATAACTTAAATCTTAATTCATAACTATGCATACTTGTTCATATCATACACGTTTATATAGATTAAAGTATTATAATGCTCAATAATGTCATTAAATTTGACTTGATTCTAATACATACAATTACACATCATTACTTCATTAGTTTGCTATTAATCTTAATCCTATTCATGCTTATTTTCCAAGTGATAACTATTCTTATACTCATTTAATAGTGCTAAACATGCATCGGATGGATCCTAGAAAGTTTCAGTGTAATGCGACTTCAATTCGGGAAGAAAAACACATTAAATAGTTAAGACAGAAGGGGTCACGGTGGTAATGAATTTGTTGTGACCTTGAGATCCAAAACTAAGCATTCTGCCCAGCATTTTCATATGTCACGGTGGTAATGAATTTGGTTGCCACCGTGACCTACCAAAAGTTTGCAAAACAGAAGCTAGAATTCAGGACTGCTTCACAACTCCTTTTTGTTCAGCCTAAACGGACATCTAAACGACATTTTAAGGAAAAATTTCCTTCTTAACATTTGTTCCCTAAGATGTTAACTTTCAAATAAAACAAATTTCAGATCAATTGGACATCTACAACTTAAGATATGATCTAAACAACCTATAGTGTTCAAGTAACCCGACCCAAACAGAGACACTACGGTTTTGGTAAATTTCCAGGATTTTAGAGCAAAAATTTGACCAAGGTCATTTCTGAGACTTTTAAAGGAATGGAAGTGATGGTTCTAATGGCTTAAGAACCACATGATTAGAGATCTAAAACTTTACTTATGACAAAAACAATACACGGAGGTTAGATGAGAACTAAACAGAATTGCCAAAATCATCATAAAACATCGAATTCAAGAGATTCCCAAACTCATGCATTTCCATACCATCATATACATTTATATCAATCAATAATATGGATTACTAACACATTTACCCAAATTAATTCATGCATAAACTCATATCAAAGCACTCAAATTTTTGAAAAGCAAACACAAATACACACTCATGATCCAAGGCGAATTAGGCAATGACAACTCAAAACTCAAAACTCAAATGCAGAAATTAAAGCTCCCAAACCTGAAATTTGCAGCTTTAATCTTCTCTTTCCCTTTGCTCTCTCTTTTCTCCTCCGAATCTTGCACAAAAACCCAGCCAAAACTCACTTAATCCAACAAACACACCACATCCAAAACCCAGAAAAATAGAGTAGCAGATGAAGAAGAAGACCCGCTCAAAACTCAAGAACTTACCTCTAGAAATCCAGCTCAAACTCAGCAAATCCAACATAAACTCTTGAAGATCCACGTTATGGCAAGTAAGGAAGAGCAGAAAATGAAAGAAGAAAGGAGAGGGAAAGATGAAAGTGGGAAACGTAGAGAGGAAGTAGAAATTCTGCTTTCTTCCCTTCCCTCTCTCCTCATTAATGCCCTTCACCTACTCATCCTATGTAGCAAGCTTCAATTGGACCATAATTTCCACTACTTTGACTTACTAATCCTTGGCACCATACTCTTACCTCACAATATAATTCTTAAGTAGATATTTTCCATCATTAGCACCATACACACAAACCACTAGATAAAACCACAACAAAACACCCTACATCCATACACCACATGCACACAAAATAATTTCCCCCACTTAACTTATTTAATTAATTACTTTGCAATTAAGTTCTTATCATCAAATTCCCTCATGCACAAATTACCGAAATACCCTTCACTTATCCGACTTAGCTTGCCGATTCCGACTAGGCCCGATTTGGGGTGTGACAAAATGAATACAATAAAAGGCTGAGGAGAAAGAACTTTGAAGAAGGTGAATTAGTGTGGAAACTAATATTACCTATTGGCAATAAAGATTGCACATTAGGCAAGAAGTCAACCAATTGGGAAGGACCATTCAAAGTGCATAAAGTCCTCAAAGGTAATGTTTACTGGCTGTCTAGCTTGGAAGGTGAACCTCACAAGAGTTTCATTAATGGCAGATACTTGAAGAAATACTTTCTTACTATTTGGGAAAGTATTTAGCAACAACCTTAGAATTTTTCTATTGTAAGTCCAAATAATGGCTATGCCACCTATTTGTAATAAGAAGTGTATTTCTTGTGGCAATTTTAATACAAATAGGCCGCTGGCCACTTTTTAATAAAATAGAGCCAATTCACGGCTTTATTAATTTCCTATACATTTTAATAATCAGATCAACTTGGCATCAGGCCATAATAATCAAATACATGTATGCAACAAGTTGGCCACGTGCCACTCAAATGAGACACAAAGCCAAATCATTGCTTGCCGAAATTTCTTATGCAAGTTCATACTTAATGCAAGAAATAGCCCTCAGGCCATTTCCAAAATGCATGGACAATGAACTGAATTAAAGCAAAATTGGCCTCAAGCCATCACATTAGCACAACAAAGCATATAGTTGACCTTGGGCCACTAAACTGAAATGAACATAAGTCAAGATAGGCCTTAAGCCATTAAAAGAGCAAAGGTCAATAACAGTCCATAGTTAGAAACAAGATGAGAATATAAATGACGGAAGAAAAATAGTTCTAAATAAGCAACTCATATAAAAGAAAGATTAAAGTTCTTCAAGTCCCTGAATTGTCTATGAGAGGTAACTCTTCTTTCTTCTATCACTTGGGATTGTGAGGCATAGGTTTGGGTAGCTGCATGCTTTTCTCTCATAATTTGGTTAGATGCATCCATTTGGTGTTTGAGTTGTAAACATTTTGCTTGAGCTATTTTCCCTCATGCCAAGTGCTCTATGGAGTCAACTTCCAGCTTGGGAATTTCATCTTTAAGCTCCTTTATACGAGCTTGGGCTATATCATAATCCTTAGTGGCAGAATCGATATCAGTTGTATAAGTATCCAAAGATGCTACCGTTTCTTTGAATTGCTAAACTTCTTAGGTAAAGGTGGTTATTTGGTTGTTCAAGGATGCCAAGGTTATGCCATCTTATTTGTAGGAGTCGAAGATGAAATTGATTCTCTATTTCAAATCTGTTACCCTGCTAAAGACATCCGAGGAACCACATGTACTCAATATAGAAATCGCATATAGAGTCACATTGAGGATCGGTGAGAGAGAAAAACTTCAAGCTCAAGAATTGCTCTATAATCTTTTTGGCAGCATCAATAGAGTCCTGATATGGTCTAGGAGCTATAGCCATAGAGCTTTGGAAAATAGCTATGAGAAAAGAACAATCTAAATCCTTTAAAGGGTTAGAGAAATTACTCAGTGGAGCCTAGCGTTAACGTCTTGTACTAAAATCCTATTCATGTGCAAGTAGGACAATAAAAAGGCTAGATAATGTGCATGCATTAAACTCAGTTCAAAGGAAACGAATTATTTATGGGGCAGCTAGGGAGTAAGAAAAGTCTTCCATGATAACATTTATTGTCCTTGGCTGAGCAACAACAGTAAGGACTGGTGAAATGGTGTACACACCGGGTCCTGAGTCAGTTTAGATCAGAGTTACCCAATGATGATTAGATGCCTGTTCACAGGTAAAAAGGTTAAATGTAATGATTTCCTTGTTAAATTTGCTTTTTAGAATAAAAAATAAAAATAAAAATAAAAAATGTATTAAAAATTAAATTTGAAAAATGGAGTTTGAAAATTATTATGTTTTTAGTTAGATTTAAAAATAATAAAAAAAATTCGGCCGTGTCGGCGCGGGGGCGCAGCGCCCGCGCGCGGCGTCTACTGGCGAGAGACGTGCGTGCCGACGACCGTCGTGTGCACCGACGGGCGTCGGTCACCCCCCAGCCTGGCGAAACGCGATTTTCTCCATTTTTTCCGATTTTTCTTGATTTTTTTTTTGACTTTTCACCATATTTTCCCGGATTTTTAGTGTTAATTCCTTTTTTTGAACCCAAATTAAGGGAATTTGAATAAAAATTCAATTTTTTTCCTTAAATAATGACTTTTTCCATTTTTACTCATTTAAATAGAAAAAGATGAAAGAGAATTAAGGGGGAATTCTCTTTTGATAAAAAAATCTTCATTTTTCTTTTCTTTTTCTTCTCAAAGAATTCTCTCTACATTTTCTTATTTTCTTTTCCAAAATAAAATATTCTTAAAGTTAAAAATCCAATTTCTAATCATGAATTTTTCTTGAGACAAAGAAAGTCATTATTTCTTCTTGAAATTTGTATTTTTTTTATCAATTATAATTTTCTTAAAACAAAGAAAATAAGTTTTTATTCTTGAGAATCAATTTATTTTCTTCTATTATTTTTTTAAGCAATTTTCTTTTGGAATAAAATTTCAATTTTTATTATTTCTATTTCTATTTTGTGAATCAAAATAAGGAAAATCTATCATGTTTTTCCTCCATCGAATCCGAAATCTGAGGGTAAATATCTTAGACTCGATCTCTTAATTTTATTTTTCTTCTATTTATTTTTGTTTATATTTAATTAGTAATCATGTAGATCTTTTAATTTATCGTTTATTTATTTATTTTATGCGATTTTAGATATAGATTTAACATTTTTAATATTCTTTTTACTTTATCTTATTTATTTGTTTATTTTTCCTTTTTGTTATTATTATTTTATCATTATTTTTCATTATCATTATTATTATTATTTTTATTATTATTATTATTATCATCATCATCATAATTTGTGTTTTTATTTGTTTTAATTTGTTAATATGCTAATTTATTTGATTCATTATGTTAGTTAATTTATTTGTCATCCATAATGCATATTTATCTATTTTAATTTGTTATTTATCATTTTATTTATTTAATTGATTTTTTGATTTAATTACTAACATTATTTTATTTGTGTTTGTTTTTGTTTTCAAATACTTATTTTTGTTATGTTTGAGCATCCATGCGAATGAATGAGAAGATTCGGGAACTTATCTTTTTATTGTATTTATTATTTTTTCTTTATTTGTATTTTTAATGTATTTATCATGTAATTATTAATAAAATTATTTATTTTATGCACGTTTAATTAAAAATCACACAAAAATATTTTTATAAATAAGTTGGGTTTTTCTAATAAAATGGGACCAATGTCCTAGTTTTTTTTATCCAAATAAATTGTCATTTTAAAATTATTTTCTTTAAGTATGCATGCGATGACCAATATCCTCATCCTTAATAAATACTCCATTTCAGGTATAATTTATATTTTATTTATATTGGGGGTTGTATTCCGCCCCTAGTTTTGTTGTAATTTATTGTATTTCGATTTAACTTATTTTAATCTTGTTTTTATTTACCGTTTTATTATGTGATTGATATGCGCTCTAATTATTGCATTAAAAATGAATGAGAAAAAGGGATAAAATCTTAAATTCAAAACTCAATTGTAATTTAATCAAGGTATGAAGAAATGGGAAGTCCCGAACCATCTCTGGTCTTAGGCTCAACGAGGTTAAAGGACCATCTCAATGTCTCATTGTGGTGGGGTCTCCAAAATATCTCTTATTGCCAAAATAGGCCCAATTTGCATAGTTCTAGGCTCCACGAGGTTAGAGGACCATCCCAATATTCTATTGGGGTAGGGTCTCATAAATATCTTTGGCTTACCCAAAATGGATGCATATGCATTGTCTTAGGCTCATTGAGGCTAGAGGACCTTTCCCAATATTTTATTGGGTGGCGACTCTAAGAAGCCTCCTTATTGCCCAAAATAGACGCCCTTGCAATCTCTTGCAAGTTTCCATGAACCTCTCTCGAATGCCCTAAAAGCGGGTCTTTGGGGCTCCCGAGGTTCGGCGCGCGTCACAATGGCAACTCCACTAATTGAGTTTTAATTTAAAAATTTCATCTCTTTTTCGAAATTGCATTGCATTTCATTAGAGCCTTAGAGCTACTCTAGTTTGGTCCCTATTCTTACCATAGTGCATTCTCGAAGCACGACCTTACGTTCACTCAATGTAGGAAAGTGCTAAGGATAATCACTAGCTCAAGCCTCGTACCATTATGGTATATTAAATGGAGACCCGATCGGTCATTATGCTCATAATGAGCTAGACCTATTGGCAAAGACCATGCTTGGGTAGCCCTAAAGTATTATCACCTTTGACCAAAGCTCATGTAATGGCAATAGATACTTCCCCTAGGTGAAATATACCTTAATACGATGCTTGCTATGTGGGCCATTATATATTAAACATAATCAACCAAATTAAATGGTCTTTTATCAAAAGCTTTCATGCCCCGGTGAGCCCATCTTAATTTAGTTGAAATATTTAAATACATAAAGGCCAAAATTCATACGTATGCACATTGATTAAGAGACGTTATACTGCTAGTTTTTCATCGAGCACCATACGTGTCCATTGGGTTCCCCATTAACCCATGGATCAAGCCCACCTAGGAAAGAGACCACATTACCTCGTGTGTGGGAGTGATAAAGTTGGAAAGATCTACTTATTTGTATGTGGTTGTAAATGTTGCATAACACACGATCATGCATTATACATGTCATTCATGCATCATTCTAACAATTTAAAATTTTTAGCCATTATAGATTCATCTAAGTGGACTAGAGGTTCCGATGGTCGGCTAGTAAGGACAAATTTGCTCTTTGAATTGCTGAAATTAGTGTCTGATTGGGATTCTGAGTTACTCTCATCGATTAGTGAATCATCCATAGAATCATCAATGGAAGAAGAGATTGGGGCATTGACTGCTCAAGACCTTACTAGGAGACTAGAGGATTTTGAACGGAGGATGTTAGATATGATGGGGGCCATGGCCGAAAGGATTGCTCATCCTCCTGCTCCACAAGCACCTGTTGCTCCAAAGCTACCTGTTGCTCCACAACCACCGGCAGTCCCTCCTCAGGGACAAGTCGAACCGCCTGCTGGCAGGGAGGCTCCCCTCATTAGAGTTGCTGCCCATCAACCTATCAATAAGCATAGAGATGTTGTGTCTGTTGAGCCAAGAAGGGAAAGGATCCCCAATCCCAATGAGGATTTCATGATGGAGGAGGAAGACGATGAGCCAATAGTCCATCAAGCTATGAGGGTCAGAGCACCTAGGGTGGAGGATGAGTCCATGAGAGGGATAAGACAGCAGATTGAGGCGATCACCCGTACGTTGTCAGCTGGAAAAGGGATCAACCCTGAAGATAGAAATCTTGGGGATGAAGAGCTGCTGCCCTAAAGGTTCAAGATGCCTGAGCTACCGAATTTTGATGGTACTTCGGACCCATCTGCACATATCAAGCAGTATACCCTGGTAATAAAAGGCACAGGGTTGAGCAAGAAGCAGAAGGTGGAATATTTCTGCCTTAGTCTGGTGGGTCCGGTAGTAGACTGGTACCACGGGTTGGATATGAGGTCCAAGGAAGATTGGGACCTTTTGACTGAAGAGTTCATGAAGCAGTACGACTACAGCACTAGAATGGAGGTCACCTTAAAGGACCTAGAACCCTTACAGCAAAGGAGTGATGAGTCATTCCACGAATACCTTACTAGATGGAGGAATAGGGTCATGGAGATGAAGCGAAAGCCTGACACTGCTGACCAGATTAGGTTATTTATTAGGAACTCCTGCCCTTACTTGTGGAACTTTCTTAGCTTTAAGGGGCTCAGAGATTGGGAGTCACTTAAAGACATTGCTGTAAAGGCTGAAGGAGCTTACCTAGCAAAGAAAGCAAGCCAAAATAACTTTGTTGGGAAAGGTTATGGGAACCAGTCAGGGTATAAATCAGGTGGTACCGGGAGCAGTAATAGCAGAAATAGTAAAACGGCCGAGGTTGTAACTACTAAGGTTAGACAGGGTCAGAGGTACTATTCTAACTTAGGCCGCTCTCTATCCTGGGTATTGGAGAGACTGATGAAGGAGGGCATGCTACGACCTTTGACGCCTAGGACAGCTATGAATCAGGGACAGCTAAGGCACATAGATGACCAGTATTGCGCCTACCATCAGCACACTGGGCACCTGACGGATTACTTCCGGACTTTGAGGAACAAGATCCAAGATCTTATTGACACCAAACAGATCATGGATCCTAAAAAGAGAGATAAGAAGAAGAAGGCAGGCTATAATGCAGTCCCTCCACCGTGTATATGATCGGGTCTGGTTCACCTGAGTAGCATGTTTTGCAAGAGCTATATGGAGCTGAGTACGTCTCTATCACCAGTCGAAAGATAAGTGAAGAAGGGATTCCCGTGGCAGTGATAGATTAATCCACTAGTGAGGGTGGAGATGAAAACAATAAAGATTATGTTATTATTCCAAGAACCATCTTTTTTATGACAATATTTGCAATGATTGGTTATTTCAATAAGATAAACAATTTTGCTTATTTGTATGATGTTTCTAATGATTTCATTTCCCATGATCATGATACATACATTTTGACATTAATTCAACTAATATAACTGCATTTAATCTCAAAACTTTGGAAAATCAAAAGAAAATCTTGATAGCATCTGATATAACTCCTGAAGAGAGGAAAATTCTAAGAGATAATGTCAAAACAAAAAAAAAAAGAGGAAAAAAAGAAAATGAAAAAGCCTTTGCCTGGACTTGGAATGACAAGGGCATTGTTGGGACATCGCTGCTTTAATATGCCTACATGACGACGAGCAAAGTTTCAAAAGCCGTTCCTTTGCCTCCTCAACATCTAGGGCGCATACAGTGCAGCCAAGCAAAATCAAACTCCGTTCATTAAAGGGGTACATTAGAAGTTAGACATATGAAACTCCGGGCCTTCACAAGAAATATATAGCTCATTAGAACCAAGCCTTAGAATTTATTTTCTCCCAGCAATTTGAGATGATCACTCCAAAGCCAATCAAGATTGACCTTTAACCATCTGAAACCAAGATAAGTAAAGCATGGGACCCTTATAACCAACTTAGAAGGATAGCTCATTACCTTTCAAAAAAAAAAAAACGAAAAGAAAAAAAAAGAAAAAAAAAATAAAAAACAAGCAAGAAAAAATAAAAAAAAAAGAAAAAAAAAGTCCTGTCCTAAACCATAGTTTTGTCCTGAACCATTTGAGGCCAACGTATAACTCCATCTCAACCATTAGAGGTGACTTCAGAAATTGAGCCACCAAAGCCAACAAAAGAAAGATACAGACTTTCATGGCCAAGATCCAAACTAAGAAACTCACTACCTTAGCCCGTTTGCACAAGTGCCAAGAACAAGACTTTGATGCTAAAAAGAACCACCGTCAGAAGGAGCAGCTTCCCCAGCTAACGAAGATTAAAGCAAATTCAATCAACACCAACGGACTAAAGGAGGGTTCATGGAAAAGGCTAAAAAAAAAGAGAAAAAATAATAAATGCCCTGTGGGTTGAAAATCGAAAAAAGATGACATTGCTAAAATTGGGCTCCATGCTAGAAAAAAAAAAGCATTCTGGGCAAAAATTAAGGGCTGAGAGAAAATATTCAATCATGAAAACCCAAGAGGGCTGATTGATAATAGGATTTTGATGCTTTCAAGATCCATCCTGAGATTAGATGAGGTTTTGTATTTTTGAAATTAATGCCAAATAAGATCATGTGTAATGAAATCAAACTAAAACATATGCATTTACACCATAATATGTTGATATGATCAGAACAGCTCATTTTGCATACTCAAAATTGTCTAGCATATTGTTACTGTCTACCCTCTGCTACTTTCAGCACTCGGGTCCTTCAGCCGACTCATCCTGCTATCAACCGTGAAGGCAATTCTACAGCACCATCATGAGAAGAATCAAGCTCAGACAACCATGATCTAAGACGTAAGTACATGCCGATTACGCCTGAAAGATTTTTGGCAATAACTTCAACCTCCTTTACAATCTGTAAAAAAAAAAAAGACAAAAGAAAAAAAAAATCCGTTAGAGATGAAAATCGTAATTGGTGCTCTAAGCAAAAGTTAGGCAAAGGGATAGGGTAAAAACCTGGAAACAGGCAGTCTGTCGTTTAATAAAAAAAAAGAAAAAAAAAAGCCGCTGGATTGGGTTGGGTCCATTCCAGGCAAAAATAAGGCACAAGGTTAGGTGAAAATCCGCAAATGACGCATTTCTCGCTAAGAAAAGCTAGTGTGAAAATTCACAAGAGACACACTACCTTCAAAAAATGACTACAGGTATCAAATGAGAACCTTGCAATCCCAAAGGCATGAAATTCAAAATCAGCTTCAAAAGGCATCGATCCTATCGCAAATTATAGCCAGACCGGCTATCATCTCTAAATCCACTTAGATGAATTCTTATCCTACATTTCTGCATGACCCATGCATTTCACGTGCATGCTCACTATTTTTCCTGCATATTTGGTTTTCCAGTTTTGCAGTGAGAGAGATTCGATGTAGACACCGACAAAAGGCGAGTGACGACATCGGTCAAAACACTAATTCAACAATCAACAAAAGACCTCTCAGGGGGCAATCAACTAAAGGGCTCACAAAGGGCACCACTTCAGAAGGGTTAGCACGATGATGGCAGTACCACTCCATGGAGGATTATCACGATTATGGCACTACCACTTAAAATCTCAAAAGGGTTAGCACGATGGTGGAACTACCATTCTACGGAAGGTTAGCATGATCACGGCACTACCACTTCACATTTCAGAAGGGTTAGTACGATGATGGTACTACCACTCCACGAAGGGTTAGCACGATCACGGCACTACCATTTCATATTTCAGAAGGGTTAGCACGATGACGACACTACCACTCAACAGAGGGTTAGCATGATCACGACACTACCGCTTCACATCTCAGAAGGGTTAGTACGATGATGGCACTACCACTCTACGGAGGGTTAGCACGATCACGGTACTACTGCTTCACATCTCAGAAGGGTTAGCATGATGGCGACACTACTTCAAGAGCTACATTAGGAGTTAGACGAATAAAACTCAAGACCTTCACGAGGAAAATATAACTCATTAGAACCAAATAGCGTGACCCCTTTCCTCCCAACCATTTGAAATGTGCACCCCAAAACCAATTAAAATTGACCTTTAACCATCCGGAACCCTTATAGCCAAACTTAAAAGGACAACTTTTTACCATTTAAAAAAAACAAAAAAAAAAGAGAGAAAAACATACGCGCCAAAAAAAATAAAAAAAATAAAAAAAAAAGAAGAAGAAAGAAAAAAAAAAAAGAGAGAAAAAAAAACCACAATCTTTGCCCTGAACCACTTGAGCATAATCTGTAACCCAATCCCAACCACTAAGGCCTAACTTGTGACCCTCAGCCAATCCCAACCATTGAAAGCCACTTCAGAAACTGCACCACCGAAGTCGACAAAAGCCAAGTGTGAGATTTCACATCCAAGCCCCAAATAAGGAACCCATCACCTCAACCAGTCTGCACAAAGGACAAGAATAGGACTTTGATAGAAAAAAGAACCACTCTTCGAAGGAGCAGCTTTCCCAGCTAACGAAGATGGTAGCAAATTCAATCAACATCGAGGAACTGAAGGAGGGTCATGGTAGAGGCTAAATAAAAAAATAAAAAAGAGAGAAAATATTCAATCAAGAAAATCCGCGAGGGCTGATTGATAACAAGAGTTTGATGCTCTCAAAATCAATCCCGAGATTAGATGAGGTCTCATATTTTTCGAGTTAATGCCAAATAATGATCATGTGTTATGAAATCAAATTGAAATATATGCATTTTATGCAATGATATATTGATATAACCAGAGCAGTTCATCTTGCATACTCAAAGTTGTCTGGTTCCGGCATAAAATCAGCACATTGGTACTATCTACCCTCCGACACTCTGTCCACTCGAGCACTTCAGCTGACTCACCTTGCTATCCACTGTGAGGCCAATTCTACAGCATCTTTATGACAAGAACCAAGCTCATACAACCATAATCTGAGACATAAGCACATGCCGACCGTACTTGGAATATCTTTCGCAACAACTCCAATTTCTCTCACAAAATAAAAGGGCCGTTAGAGATGAAAACCGTGACTGGCACTCTAAGCAAAAGTCAGCCCAAAGGGCGGGGTGAAAACCTGGGAACAGATAGTCTGTACTACAAAAAATGAAATAAATAAAAGCCGCTGGATTGGGTTGGGTTCATTCCAGGCAAAAAATAAGGCGCAAGGTTATGTGAAAATCCGAAAAGGACGTATTACCTGCTAAGAAAAGCTAGTGTGAAAATCCACAAGGGACGTACTATCTTCAAAAAATAACTATAGGTATCAGAGGAGAACCTCATAATCCCAAAAAAGCATGAAATTCAAAAGCAATTCCAGAGGGCACCGATCCAGCCACAAGTCACGACCAAACCGGCTATCGCTTCTGAATCCACTTAGACGAATCCTTGTCTTGCATTACTGCATACATATGCATCTCACGTGCATGCTCACCACTTTTCCTGCATATTTTGCTTTCTAAGTCTTGCAGAAAGAGAGAATCAATGCCAACACCAACAAAAGGGCAAGTGACGACATCGGTCAAAACACCAATCCCGCCAACTAACCGAAGACCTCTCGGGGGGTGATCAACCGAAGACTTCTCAGGGAGCAGCCAACTAACCAAAGACCTCTCTGGGGGCGATCAACCGAAGACTTCTCAGGGAGCAGTCAACTAACCGAAGACCTCTCAGAGGGCAGCCAACCATCAGAAGACCTCTCAGGGGGCGGCGAACCGAAAACCTCTCAGGGGGCGATCAACCAAAGACTTCTCAGGGAGCAGCCAACTAACCGAAGACTTGTCAGGGGGCGATCAACCGAAGACCTCTCAGGGGGCAGCCAACAGCTAGAAGGCCTCTCAGGGGGCGGCGAACCAAAGACCTCTCAGGGGGCGATCAACCGAAGACTTCTCAGGGAGCGATCAACCGAAGACCTCTTAGGGGGCGATTAACCGAAGACCTCTCATGGGGCACCCAACCACCAGAAGACCTCTTAGGGGGTGGTGAACCGAAGACCTCTCAGGGGGCGATCAACAGAAGACTTCTCAGGGAGCAGCCAGCAAATCGAAGACCTCTCAGGGGGCGATCAACCGAAGACCTCTCAGGGGGCGATCAACCGGAGACCTCTCAGGGGGCAACCAGCCAGCCAAAGACCTCTTAGGGGGTGCCACCTCAAAAAGGATAACAGTTCAACAATATCATCCAGTCTGGAAAAGCGACCGCCTCAGGTACGTGTCTCTTTCCTTCTTTTCTGAATTTTGGCTCACCCAGGCGCCTAAGTTCTAGGTTCCCCAAAATTGGGGGCAACTGTAGACACTGGGTCCTGAGGTGGTCAAAGATCAGGATTACCCGATGATGAAAATAATACTTGCCATAAGTAAAGGTGTCGAAAATGATGTCATCCTTGTCGAAAATCTCCTTTGTTCCTCAAAATTTTTTTTTTTTTATCTCTTTTCACTCTTTATTTTTTATTTTATTTTATTTTTATTTTTTTATTATTTATTATTTTTCATTATTTTTGCCAGCCGCGTGCGGGCCGCGCCCGCGTGAGGGCGGCGTTCGCCTGCAGGCACGTGCGCTGCGAGGGCTGTGCGTGCCTGCGGGCGCGCGCGCTACCTGCGCAAGGCATGCGCCCTGGGGCGCGTCTCTCCTGCCGCGAGGCACTCATCGCCTGCCTCCACATGCGGTCATTTTGTCCTGCGGTCGTTTTTGTGTTTTTTGGTCAATGTTCAGTTCGATTTTTCCAATTTCTTTCACCATTCTGTGCATTTTTTGGGAAAGAAAACATGAAAGATCATTTGGTATTGTCCCATTTTGGGACAATCCACAGAACAATAAAAGAGCTTTAGTCTTCATTTTAAAAGGGGAGCTGCAATTTTCTCACGAAGCAAAAAGAGAGAGTTTTCTCTCAAAAACAAGAGCAGCCATAGTTTTTCCGAAAAAAAAATCTTAAAATTTCAAGGTTTTCAAATCCTTTCTTGTTTTTTCTTCAAAAACACATTTCATTCTCGGATTGATTTTGAGCAAGGAAAATTAATTTTCTTTGTTCAATCATCCTCCAAAAATATTTTCTCAAGTTATTTTTTGTGTTTATCACCACAAATTTCGACAAGGAGGACGGAATAAAACACCATTTTTTCGACTCATAAATTCTGAGGGTAGACACTTTGGACCCGTTTATTTCCCGTAATATCATCCATTGTTGTTAATATCATTATTTTCTGTTATTGTTGTCATATTCATGATTTATTTCGAGCATTTTTAATATTTTGATACTGTTTGGCATCTTAAGTTTAATTTTTTTGGTTTAATCTCTTTGTGGGTGTTTTATTTGGCTTTTGTAGCATTATTTTCATCTATTGTTGCCGTAGCCTCCATCTTTCTTTTCATTCTTCTTCTTCTTCTTCTTCTTCTTCTTCTTCTTCTTCTTCTTATTATTATTATTATTATTATTATTATTATTATTATTATTATTATTATTATTATTATTATTATTATCATTATCATTATTACTATCATCACATTATCTATTTATCATCACCTCATGTTTATTTGTCTTATTATTATTATTATTATTATTAGTATTATTATGCTACTATTCCTGTTGACATCATCATCATCATCATCATCATCATCATCATCATCATTATTATTATTATTATTATTATTATTATTACGTTGCAATATTGTTATTAACATTATTATTAGTATCATTATTTTTGTTATGACATGGTTACTGTCACTATTATTCTCATTATTATTGTATTTATTATTATTATCGTTATTGTTACTATCATATTTATCACTATTATCATTTTGTTGTGTTGTATTATTATTGTTGTTATTATCATTATTTATTATTATTGTGCCCAACATTTATTTCGTCTTTATTTGATTAATCTTTAGAACTATCACTTATATTTTTGATGTTATTTTTCTGTTTGAGATTTGTTTTGAGTCGCATTATGTGGATGTCCCCGTGACTTCCCGGATGGGTCACGACACGTAGAGGATCAAGTCGGCTTGGTGAGACCTTCCTTATTTCCCTCCTTTTCGTTGTGTTTACTTGTAAAATAAATATTTTATTTGTGCGCGCGTGAGATAAAAAGTCACAAAAATATTTTTATGATTAAATTGAATTTTTTACTAATAAAATTGGGACCAATGTTCCATGTTTTAGCCAAAGAATGAAAAATATCACAATAAAATGAATAGTTAATTTTTCTCCAAAAATGAGATCACTCATCCCGTTTTTTTAACCCAATAATCAATTAACTCTTCGATCCCTCTTCAAAATAAGCGCGTAGGAACCAATGTTCCTAAACCAAACGAATGTCCCAATTTGTGTATGTCTTTTTACGTTTGGTTTTGTTTGCTTGTTTTAAATTTATGTTCATATATTTTTGGGCCCTTGTAAATTAATTTTGGGGCAATATTATTTAATTTCTATTTGAGATCATATTCCGTCCCAATTTATATTTTTAATTTCCTTTGAGTTGGGGTTGTATTCTACCCCAATTTCTCTTGTAATTGTGTGCTTGGCGTGTTTACTGCTTTCCTTTATCGCTTTTTTTATTGCTTTCCTTTATAGCTTTTGAGTGCTTGCAATGCGACTTTAATTAAATGCATAAATCGTGTGAGAGGAGAGATATAATTTTAGGAAGTTAAAAACTCATTTATAATTAAACCAAGCATAAATAATAGTGAAGTTCCAAACATCAATCTTTAGTTTAGACCGTAGAGGTTAGATGACATTTCCCAATTTCTTGTAAATTGGGTGGCGACTCCAAAACACCTCAAAGGTGCCTAAAGGTACCATGAGACTAGATGATCCTTTCCAATGTTCTATTGGGAAGGAGGTATCCAAGATGTCTCATGGCACCTAAGATCAAAAAGACATGAACCAATCCCTCGAATCCTAAAAGTGGGTTCAGCGAGGGCCTTTGCTAGGTTTCGGCGCGCATAACAAACACCATACCTAATTCTAATCTCACTAATACATATACTAACTCCCTATATGCATCCACACAATAACCAAGCCCTCTCACACATACACTACTACTATACATGCAACCGCACTCTAACAAAACTCATAACTCTTGCACAAAACTTAATTTAGAATAACACATGCCAAAACTCACACAACTTTGGTCACCTCTTATTCTAAATATGTCCGAATCCTTCTAGGGTATATTTCGGGGCATGACAACTCTTCCCTCACAAAAGAATTTCGTCCTCGAAATTCACTTACATAAGAAAAGCCTAGAACTATACTCCAATTCACTATCATTTATACTGATAATTTCCATATCATCATTTAACACTTATACTCTACACTTGAAGCATATACATTTCACTTATTCCCATAATTCCCTTTTCATTATCTTACGCTTAAATCGA
This sequence comes from Excoecaria cochinchinensis, assembly GCA_947683425.1. Classification (NCBI taxonomy): domain Eukaryota; kingdom Viridiplantae; phylum Streptophyta; class Magnoliopsida; order Malpighiales; family Euphorbiaceae; genus Excoecaria; species Excoecaria cochinchinensis. Next base: position 11,741,845 of record CANTUQ010000127.1, on the reverse strand, counting down.
TCACATTCATCAGAATAATCATCACTTTAATTACAACTCGGAACCCAAAGCACATACACTTCACACATAAATCATTTAACTTACAACATTTTGCTACACAATTCCTCAATATTTCAAAAACATCCGTCATACGTGCTACTTCCATACTAACAATACTCATATCTTACTATAAAATCTTTTCAGACTCACTTGTACAAGATTCCAAAAATACTCTTTTTACTAAAGTCAGACTATAACCACAATACATTTTCTTTAGCAACTATTATGATCTTAAGTCACACACTTAATCTTAATATCAAATACTCAATGGACATCCTGTCAGCTTGCTCTCCATCAAAACGCATATGCAAATGTTTCTCACATGTGATCAAAGGAAGGATGATGCAATGAGGATGCAATAGTTCATGTATGCAAAATAATGAAAAAATGCGATTGATGCTATGATAATGCACTTTTCCCATCCCCATAGTTCAATATGCTTATTTTCAATTAAATTTTCTGGAGATAGCTGACAGGCATACCGAGCAACACCATAATCTTACAAAATTCACATACTCTTCCATCTCAAAATACCAAAACATCTATTCTTCCAAGGCCACCATATATCAATATACTTCAAAAACTTCTACAAACTTTCTCTTTAACTACATAGAATCGAAATAAAATTCCTAATAGAATCTCTGATAACTCGTCTAGCAAACACATTCCAGATTGCACATACATATAACAATTCAAGACAAGTAGATCGTGACCTACCAAGCCAACACTTAACTAAACACTTTATCAAATCGGAAGGTTTCCCTTCCCAAAACATATCTAAAGGACAAGGTCGTTCGCTTTGGCCAATGCTAAACTATACGGACACACTTGAAAATACCTAGTTAACCAGAACCAACTAAACCAGGCTCTGATACCAAATTGTAACACCCTCAACTCCCACATGTAGCATAATGAAGGGTGAAAAGCTATAGTAGGCGGAGGGTGCTACCAGTAAAAGACATACATGGCAATACAGAAATCAGAGTAATAAAATTGCTAACATCAAACCTCAAGACATGCACATCCTAAACTTATCTCACACACATCAATTTTGCACTAAAGATTATTACATCTCATTATAAATGCTAAATCAATAAACTTAATTACAAATCGACAATCAATAAAAACATTCTATAAACTCTACTGACTCGTTGGCCAAAGTCACTGAGAACTGCTATGCTACTCTGATCTCTTAACCTGCATGGACAAACAACCGTGCTCGCCACCAAGACAGTGGTGCATACCATTCAAGAAACTGCCAGACAAAAGAATTTTATCTACTGGCATCAGTAAGAAGATCATATGTTTTGACCAGAGGGAAGATGACAGAGTGGGTGTAAAGAGTGGATAAACACCATAAGAACCATAATTCCTCCTCACAGAAAGGAGAATCAGGTTGAATCTTGTACATTATTGCCCAGGGAGTATCAATGTAAAACAGATTTCTGTCTGCAGAAAGATTCTTTTTGACAGAAAATAAGTGGACAAAATAGAATAGGTGACGGGTTGCAAACTTCTTGATACTAGCAGGTGAGGAGAGTTGACAACTTGGAGGGTGAGTTTATTTTCGAGAGGCAGTAAGGTAAAGGTTAGGGGCTTGGTTCTTTCTAGGACTTGGGTTTGGACGAAAGCGATCCATTGATGAAAGAGAGTAAGCAAAGAGATATGAGAAGAAGATGGTTTGGAAGTTAAACGAGAGAGGTAATCTGGAATGAGATTGTGATCTCCTTTTATATGCTGAACCTGAAAGTTGTACTTGTTAAACCATTCAGCCCATCTGAGAAGTTGGTGATGTGGAACAGTTGTCCCTTTGAAAGACAACATTTTTGGAAAAGAAGAACAGTCCATAACAACTGTAAAGTTGTGGCCAATCAAATGAAATTCGAATCTCTTTATGCCATACTTCATCGCTAAGATTTCCTTAAAGGTGGAGTGATAATGACATTCAAAATTTTTGAATTGTCCACTAGCATAGCCACAGATATGCTTATCGTTGTCTTTTTCTTCGAGTAGGACAGCTCCCCAACACTCATCACTAGCATCAGTCTGGAGATATCTTTTTCCTGTAGAGGGTATGTGGAGAGGTGGCAGGTTTTGGGTGGTTGCTTTTATCTGCTGGATAGATTCTGTGTGAGTGGCCGACCATGGTGGAGGGTGCTTTTTCAAAAGGTGTGTTAGTGGCTTGGACAGGTGGCTAAAATAGGGGATGAATTGTCTGATGTAGTTGGCTATCTCAAGGAATTGTTGAACTTGCTTATGAGATAAGTTTTGATCAGGGAAATTCAAAAGTTCCTTGGCAAGGTGAGGTTGTGGTTGATAACTGCCATTAACAAAATGCATGCCTAGAAAATCAATTTCTTTCTGACCAATGATCATCTTGGATGGAGAGAGCATAATCCCGTATTCCTTTGTAAGATTAAAGAAAGATTGAAGGTGGAATTGATGAGTAGAGATATCTGGTGAAAATATCAAAACATCATCAATATATATCAAAGCAAAGGAAAGGATTGACTGATAAACTCTGATCATGGTTTGTTGAAAGATTGATGGAGCAGTCTTAAGACCAAAAGGCATAACAGTCCACTGATAGTGGAAGTTAGGGATACAAAAGGCAGTTTTGTGACGGTCTTGAGGGTAGATTCCGAGTTGCCAAAAACCAGCTTTAAGATCAAACTTAGAAAAAATCTGGGCTTTATGAAGGAAAGGAAAAAGGGAGGAGATTTTTGGTAAAGGGTATTTAATGTCTTTGAGAAATGGGTTGAGAGGTGTATAATCAATAACAAGTCGCTTCTTCCCACTGACCTGTTCAGAATGCTTATTGACATAAAAAGCTTGGCAAGCCCAATTAGACTGAGTGGGCTCAATTAAGTTTTGGGCCAATAGCAACGAACATTCTTTTTGGGCCAAAGTATAATCATCAGGGGACATGCCAGGATGTGTAACTTTGGTTGGGTTTATATCTTCTGATTGTTTAAAGGGTAAGGTAATGTAAAAGTAGGGCCTGGTCCAAAGAGGTTTTGGATGTTTGGTAAGGAAATCAACATGGGAATCTACACAGCAATGGGTTTTAAGCTGGGTTTGAATATCTTGGAATGGATTTGGGCCTGGGTCATATACAGTAAAAAGGGAATGGATATTGGTATAAGGCTGGAAGTTTCTCTTGTGTTTAAGGCCATGAGGAAGGATTCTAAGGTGTGGCATCTGATAAAGAGCATCAAATCCAAAAACAAGATCTTTGCCGGGAAGATCTGATCCAAGTGCATGAATCCAAAGAAAACAATCAGGAAAGAACTGAATCTTGATAGGATGTTTTGTTTTCTTGGTTATTATCAAGACACCTTGATTTGCAGCTTGGAAATGTTGGGTATAAAGTTTCCAACACGATTCTGGGAGGATTTTTGGATTGAGGATGGTATTGTGGGCTCCAGTATCAAGAAAAGCTATAATTTTGATAGGATTGGCATATTTATCAGGAAAGATCTGTGCAGGAACTAAGGGTATTGGGTGAGAGATAGAAGAGAGTTGTCTAGGTGGAGAAATGGTAGCAATGGTAGTTTGTGAATCAAAATCATCTAAAGAATCATCAGAATCAGACTCAGAATCAAAATACTCTATAACAAAGAGAGTATAAGGATCTGGTTCATCATCTTCTGAATAGAGAGACTCAATATCAGCATTTTGGATATCAATGGGAGTAGATTGCTGAACATGTTTAATGAGTTGCTGAGACTTCTTCTTGTTAGGACATTTTTTTGCAAAATGACCTTTCTTCCCACAAATGAAACATCTGTCTCCTTTTGGTTTATATCATTTCCGTCTGAAAAACCGAACTTTTTTCTTTTAATAAGGAAGACGGTTGCGAATAAACTTTTTAGGATACTTGAATCTTCTGAATTTCTTTTTCTTGGGATAACAAGAACATCCTTTATCAGGGAAGCATTTGATATGAAGATCTGGGCATTTGCAAGCAGCTTTTAATTGAGGATCTTTACCCTTTTGAAGAGTATCCTTGATCATTTTCTGGGATGCACATAACCGATCAAGAGCCATTAAGATCCTTTGATAAATCTGCCCAAGGGAAAGAGAGTTGAGCTGGATTCCTTGTTCTCGTAGGTAATACATTGTGCTGTTGGAGAGACTTTCTGGAACAGAAGATAAAAATCCTTGCTTTAGATTTGGATCATTTGCACCATTGAGCATATAGAAGAGTTTGGACATCTTCTTGTAATGCTTCGCCAAATCTTTTCGGAGGAGAGAACAACACTTCATTTTAAAGAAATCATCTCGATTGGCATCTTCAAAATCATGTACAGTGCCAATGAATTTAGAATGAATTTTCTGGAGAACATAAGTGATAGACTCAGATCGGATAAATTGAAGTTTGGTATATTCATCCAGACGAGTGAACCAATCTTTAATTCTTCCAACAAATCTGCATTGAAATTCATGGAAAATTGATTCCATGCTTGTTGTTGTAGCTGGACGAGTTCTAGCCTTGAGCTCAAGCCAAGCATAAAACTCTTGCAGATGATCTCTCTATTGTTCAGGTTCAATATCCTCGAAAGTGAACCAAGGTCCATCATCAGGTTTAGAATCAGGTGGTAATGGAATGTTGTCAGCCATTTCTTCTTCAGGTGGTTCCTCAGCAAACTGGGTAGTAGTGCTTTCAGCTGGTGGAGGATCTGCCATGTACAAGGGGAAAGGACAACGAGGATCAAAAGTATCATCCTGACTAGTACTGGTGGTACTATCAGAATTTGAAGTGTTATTTGGATCATCTTTTACTAAATCGCCTTTGGTAGCAAATGAGATAGCAGGGATTGCTTGTAGTGCTTTTTGTTGAAGAGTATGAACTAGCAAATTTGGATTTGAGGGTTCTTGGATCATATGGGAGGATTGTGGTTCAGAAATAACAATTCCTTTCTGTTTGAGATTTGAAGAAACAGGAGGAGTTGTTGTTTCTGAGGTTGAAGATGATGCAGGTTTAGCAGTTTGCGGTATAATAGGAGGAGGTATAGTCTCATGGGGATGCTTATGTGTGAGAAATTGCTTTCTCATAAACATCTCATGAGAATATCCTAAAGCATTAAGTTCTGCTTGAGTTGGTTCGGAGTAAGGTGGTATTTGGATAGAAGGTTGATGGGTATATGGTTTAATGGTAGAATGGTAAAGAGGGAAAGGTGATATAGGAGATGGTGATGGTGTAGGTTTTGCCAGATCTCTTTTGATAGTAGCTATTTCAGCTTTGAGTCTGGTGACTTCAGAAGCTTTTTCCTTGAAAGTAGCATCATAAACCCATTCAGTGATAGCAGTCATGAGTTGCTTATCAAGATCAGCAACTTAGTTCTGCAACTTTGTCAATAATTGGTAGGTAGCAGCATTTTGGCCTGTAAGCTGAGAATTAAGTGTATCCACATGAGTAGAAATATTATCAACTTTTGTTTCTAATCGGTGAAGAAGCTTATTCTGAGCTAAAGCATTTTCAGATTGCCAATTGAGAACTGCTTCTGTCGGCTGAACTATTCTAGGCATTCCTTCAGTAGAAATGCCTGGAGATTTGACAAATGGTGCTGCTCGTATTTTAGTAGTTGGGTTGGTGGTTTCAAAGAGTGTAGGAAATTCATCTGTATAATCACCAGTAGGTTGATACATACAGACAGCAGGGATTACAGGTGTTTGGGTAGGTTTTGGTTTCCAGGTAGGAGGTGAACAAGGCTTTTTAGGAAATGGTTTGAGTGATGGTTTACATGGTTCAGGAGATAGAGTTGGTGTAACAGGTGGTTTGTACCAAGAGGGAGCAGTATAAGAAACTGCATAATCATACTTGCCAGACGGTTGGCCAAGAGTGCCAATGGTAGGGTCATCATCTTCATCAAGATGGTCCTGGTAGCATGCTTCAGAGGAAAACTTCTTTTTCCCTTTTCGTCTCTATCGACGAAGATCTTCAGCATCAAGCTCATCCTGGATGGAAGCCTGATAGCAATCATCACAATTACAAAGATCAAAATAGCAATGGTTATCCCGTTTAAAAGCATAAATGGGACGGCCATCAGTATCAAAAGCTGCAATAGGGATATCGTCCTCTTGTGGAAAAGAAGTGGCTGGTTGGATCATGAACTGAGGTGAAAATATTGGTGCTGTAGTGGATTCTGCTGGATCTAGTTTATCTCGAGGAGAGATAAACTGGGTTTCTACCATGCCATTTGGCTTTTTGACAAAAATAGGAGTAGAAGACTGGATGGGCTGCTTCTGTTCATGGAGTATCTCGTAACTTGTAAGCCAAGATTTAGGGAAGAAGTCAAGTAGCTGTTCATTCTTCAGTTGCTTAGGAATCTGAACGCAGGTAGGTACCTGGTTAGAATCCGTGCTGATGACAAGAGCATCATTGGAAGCAGGGAGTGAGATATCTATAGCATGATTCTAAACTCTATAGATCATCTGGTAATGAAGAGTGGCTACTTCGGTTGTCTTGACTTGATCAGCCCTAGTGATCTGGATCTGAACTTTGAGATTATCCAAAATATGAGAGTCATCCAATCGCATATTAAAATTGGGGTAGAAAGTGAACATAACAGTTCCAGCATTAAGAGAAGTTTGTACAGTTCCAATAACAGCCTGTGAATATTCAAGATATCTAGTGTCGAGAAGAGCGATTCGGGCAAAGACAGGAAGTCTTTTGCATCCATGATAGGTGACCGCAATTCTGACAGCTCCAAAATGGAGATGAGATAATCCTTGATGAGTCCAATGAGGAATAGACTCAGAAGGAATATCTAAGGGTAGAAATTGTTCTTGTCCAGTAGCTTTTATGGGATGCTGCCGGAAAGAGGAAGACTGAACATATTCTTTCACATGGGATTTAGGAGGCTTAATGAGAGTTTTGATGTTGGAAAGGACAGTAGATCTGGGTGTTTTAGTGAAGGCATCATATGGGTTGAGGAAGGGTAAATGAGAGTCTTGTATTTTTTGATTTTCATCAAGAAAGTTTAATTCATACAGGTAATCAAGCTTTTGTACTGTAGAAGGTGAAAGTGAAAAAGAAGATCCAGAGAAGGAAGATGATCTGGATAATGAAACTGAAGTAGAAGGTTTAGACATGGTAAAGGGATTCTCTTCTCATTAGAATACCTTAATCATGAATCTATGGCTCTGATACCAAATGCCCCTAGGACTATGGAACACATCAAGACTGACTATGTTGGATATCAGGTATGGCTGTCCATTCAAAACAACGGCACTTCCTGGCCTTAACTGTGGACTATCCTCTTAGATATCCCAACACAGATCAGAATGAGACATTCCATAGACCAAGGAGTTTTAGATAGCAGGATCCAAGATTCAAGAAGAAGGATATCCTAAAGAGAGAGAAGAAGAACTTAGAAACTCATAGTAGAGAGATTATACAAAGGAAGAGAGGGCTAAAGATGAGCGTGTCCTCCTTCTTCATTTTATTGCATATTTATAACCTTTAAAGAGGCTTACATTCTTACAATACACACTAGCACACATTATTACAATTTAGGATAAGGATAAGGAGGAATCTCCTTTACAAAAGCTAAAGTTACTTTACAAAAGATAAAGCTACTTTAATAAAGTAGAGGAATATATTCCTCTTTTACAAAGACACTTTAATAAAGATAAAGCTAATAAAGTTAAAGCTACTTTATTTATTTCTGATGGGCTCATGTGATGGTGACATGTTGAAATCTTCTGGATCAATATCGTCGAATCGGAGTGATGGGGACCAGTCGAGTTCCATGTCTTTGGCCTTGCCTTTATCTTCTGGTATGGTGAGGAAGTTCTGTGCCATAATGTCATCTTCAAGTGGAGTGTTTAACAGAGGATCCAATGGGCTCAAGAAAGGGTCCTGGGAATCTTGAAATAGGGAGTCCAGATAATTTGGTCTTTGAGAGGACTCAGCAGTATCAAATGTAGGTGGCTACAGAGAGGTAAGTTCAATGTTGTTTAACTCACAGAGAGTATTATGAAGTGTTTTCTTTAATGCAGTGGGTGGATTATCTTCATAATTTTCTATGATTTCCCAACACCAAGCCTGTGGCTGGGACTAAACAGTATTGTGAGCAGGATTCCACATATATGGCCTATGGAAAAAATAGACAGCAGAAAGATTTTCTGCTTCCTGTATAGGTTTCTGCCATAATTTCCTAGACTGGATTTGTCGGAGAAATTCATGTCGCCACCAAGACGAGGAACCACCTGAAGAAGAAATGGCTGACAACATTCCATTACCACCTGATTCTAAACTTGAGGATGGACCTTGGTTCACTTTCGAGGATATTGAACCTGAACAATGGAGAGATCGTCTGCAAGAGTTTTATGCTTGGCTTGAGCCACAAATAATGGGCAGCCACTCACAGTGGTTGCCGAGAAAAACACATGTAATTCAATATATATATATATATACATACACATCAAGTACCCCGGTTAAAGCTATCATCAACTCATATTCTTTTTCTCATACGAAACTTAAACAATTTCCTATATACATTCGTTTACATACCACAGCAAGAATTTACATTATTACCTTAGTAATTTACAATAACATTATGCATACTTATTGTTTGCTTAATTCATTTAATTAACTATGTGAATAGTTATACCTTCTAGGTTACCAAAGATACAATTGCTAGCGGGCAAATTAAGTCATATCGATTCCCTTTATTACTAACATTTCCAAAATCATGCAGATTACAGAATTAGTACTTACGTTAGAACATTTCATGTGTTCAAACCATTTATTGTTCAAAGCTAAATAAAACATTTAGATTTTCAGATTTGGTTCGGGCTTGGAATGTCATTCCAAGCTTCCTACATATCCTTAAGGTTGGGAATCAGAACCACGTAGTTCTACAGAAACTTATGCACACATATTCCAAATTTAATCTTAACTCATTTTCCTACATTCAATTGTTTATATCATGCTTAACACTTTATTATTCCTTACTTACCAAATCACTAGATATATAACTTACCATATTTATTAAAACCAACAACAAGGCACATGAATTCCTTACCAAAATACTTACAGTAATTATCCAGGCTAAGATCCCGAAGATAGATAACACAATACATACCTGTATTCTCAATTTAAACATATAAACGGATATATATTCATAGAGTTTATTTATTGAGTATTTAACTATAGCAAATATGCATATCAATCATTTCAAAATTCTTACACAGACTTTACATAGACAATCATACTCATAACTTATGAACAGATTAATAACAGGCATTTCTCACATACGAATTCTTATGCAAACAGTATTCATTCATACACACTTATTAGGACAACATCATTTTTTATATCTCTTTTCGATTAACTAACATTAGATTCAGATACAAAACCATTTAGGTATTCGCAGATACCACACAATTTCACATTCGAGTCCATAAAGGATCCAGAACAGAGGGGTGCGTAATGCACCGGTCAAATGGCATTTATCACAATTGCATCAAATGTTTATTCACATAATCATTTTGCAAATCATCACAAAACTTATCACTTTAATTCACATTAATTTTACTCTTTTTATTACCTGCTAAGTCATAGGGGTGGATAAGCGAGTGAACACATAGCGGTACCTTACGGGTACGAATTGAATTGAACGCATGGCGGTACCTTACGGGTACGAATCGAAAAGCAACATCACTTTTTCTCATTCAAAAAGATTTTCACATTGGGGATCTTAAACAAGATCCGTACACATTGAGGTTTGCGAGGAACCAAACAGGGACCTGATCCAAAATAGAACAGAGGGCTGCAGCTATCAGAACTCTATAGGCATGCCTATCTATCCACGACTCGACTAAAGCAGGCTAGATTTTCCTTATTATTATTATATTCTTCACATTATGTCACATATATATACCCATTCCATCAAACAATTTCATCCTTCTTTTACGATCACATAGACACATGCATTAATATATAGATAAATGCATATCATAAGTATTAATCATATTCAGAAACTAATTATGTATTATTTCATTGGATAACATATTCGTATAAACATACTGAACATAACCATATTACTGGGTATCATGCATCATTTAGACTTAATAATTAAATTGCTTTACATTATACACATACAATCTTTAAATAATAATGCTAGACAAATATCTCATAATTCAATTATTATCATGTATAGAAGCATTTGAATAACTCATTTTAACTTTATAAAGGCATAACATATTGTTTATAACGAAGAACGATAAAATTTAGACATACAAATCCAATCCGCATTCAAAATGTAACATTCAATACAGTTCACATTAATATAGTTTGACCAAATTAAAATGCCATTTAATATCGGTTGCTAATTAAGAAGGCACCATATAAGATTAAAAACCCATAATAAAGGAAAAAGGATCGAAAAAGATGCAATTCAAAACTTCACGAAAATTGGAGACAGAGACGTTTTACACGGCGGTATGACTTACCCATACCGCCGTGTAAGACATCTTACACGGTGGTAAGGTAAAACCATACCGCCGTGTAAGAAGCACAACATGGAACACCCTAACAGGCAGAATGCTTTTACACGGCGGTATGGAGAATTCCATACCCCCAAGTAAAATGCACAGCCCAGAATTCCTTCAGGGCAGAATGACTTTACACGGCGGTATGAAAGATCCTTACCGCCGTGTAAAATCACGGACAAACAAATGCTGAAGGAAAACACACGATCACATGGTGGTATGCCAAACCATACCGCCGTGTGGATCGACCCAAACCCAGAAAATTCTCAGAAATTCAGTACTACTCACAACCAATTCAACATACCCAGAAATTAAACATTCCACTCATCGAAATCAACGTAAAACTCCCCTTTTTTAGCTCATAAACCCAAAGAAATCATGCAATAAACATGATTAAGTCATCCAAACCAAAACCAACAACTTATATTCCAAAACTTAATCAATTGCATATATAATCCAATAAAATCACAATCTAAGTTTTATAACTCAATATACTCAAAACTCATGACATTTAAACCATTAAGAACATCATTGACCATACGAATTTCCAAAAAATCAAAGAAGAACGAAAATCACCAAAGTGCACATAATTCCCAAACTTGGAAATCCTATGCTCCTAGTAGCTTTCTTGGTTGATCTTCTTGTTCCAAAACCCATCCAAAGATCTTTCTCATCCCAAAATCCTCATCAAACATATAAATACACAAAATATAAATCTAGGGTTTTATTGCTAACCAAAGGGACAAAGAAAATCAAAACTTAAACTTACCTTAACAAACTCTTCACTCAACCTATTGGATCTCACAAACTTCATCATCTCAAACTAGGGTTTAAATCATAAGAGAGAGCAATATTGAAGCAAGAGGAAGAAGAAAAACGAAGAAGAAGTGGTGTGATGGAAGAAGAGAACGGGTGAGCAAGGGCAGAAAAAGGGGCTCCCTTTCTCTCTCTCTCCAACCTATTAAATCACCCTCACTATCCACATGACAACAACCCATTGGAGGAATCTAACCAAATACACCCTACAACCAAACATAACACCATACCTAATTCTAATCTCACTAATACATATACTAACTCCATATATGCATCCATACTATAACCAAGTCCTCTCATATATACACTACTACTATACATGCAACCGCACTCTAACAAAACTCATAACTCCTGCACAAAACTTAATTTAGAATAACACATGCCAAAACTCACACAACTTTGGTCACCTCTTATTCTCAATATGTCCGAATCCTTCTAGGGTACATTTCGGGATGTAACAATGTATGTATGTATGTATGTATGTATGTATGTATATTTATTTATTTATTATTCAAATAATAAGAAATATTATATATATATAATTTTGAATTAAATATCTGTCATATTTAAATTTGAAATACCCAAATTAAAATTCATTCTGTACATTACATTCTTGGTATGCAACCCAATAGGTTCATATTAAGATGGTAGTGGACCCAATCCTATTGTAGGCTCACAAGTCATAAGTGGCCTCTAGCAAGACATTATGACTACCCAAATAATATAAATATCGATAGTCCGATTTTAACCTAACCAATGGTATATGCTACAATCCTTTTATCACATAATATCTTATTTGAACATAAGTCATGGCTCATGTCAAACTTATATTATCCAAACATATAATTTCTCGATCATTAAGTAGACTGATAAATTCAAATAACATTGATCACACTATCAATTCATTTGAGCATGGCCATGCAATTCTCAGCCTTACTTATCGAGGGTCCTAATAGATATCTCTCTCATAAGAGAGTGACAAATTCCATCTTAATTATTCACTATCCTTTGCATAATTCTCATCATATCCAAGCATAACCTTTATGATTATTTGATTAAAGACAATGTTTGATTATGTCAAAATATAATGTTCCTCATGTAGGAATCTGTGATAATCTTAGGTCTAAGGATTAGATAACATAACTATTATAAAATCACTTATGACACTATGCTATGTAGTAATCTCATAGCGGGTCTATCCAGTACCTTGTTCTCTAACAAGTACCTACAAATTTGATTTATATCACCATATATAGTCATCTCATGCTTATCAATCAAATATATACTAGTCTTAATTTATCTTTATGCCCTTTAGTGATAAATGACTAAGGATAACACGAATAACATAGTTATTCATAAACATTATAATAATGTAACATGCCAATAATATTAATGTAGAGAAAACCATTCTTTAAATGAAAATACAATCATTACATCGAGGTTCAAATATATGGCCTAGGGTATAACCACTAACAACTTCAGCAAAGGTATCATCTAATCCACCCACAATGGCAAGCAACCTCAGACCTCAATAAGGGACTTCGAGGTTGATAGTGAAATAAAGGAAGAGAAGAGACAAAAAAAACAAAGGAATTGTGAGCCGTGATTCAAAAGATAGAGTCGATGTAAAATTCGGCACTCTCTCTGATGTACATGAGTAACACAAAAGGGGTAAGAGGAAAGAGAAAATATTCCCTAAAAGTAGGAACCGTGCCTTCGATATATACGATCCCACCTACACTCCGAGGCGATCATAGTCACCCTCAATTTCCATAGGAGAAGACTTATCCTACATGCGCACCCTGAAGAGGAGGTTTTCGAAGAAGGCAAAAGAAAAAGATGAAAGCCCTAAGGGCAGAGAGAAATGAGCAGTGGTTCATGCAAGAAATAAGGAAATTTGGACTTAGGCATCCCAAAAGCCCATGTTCGATGGCAACACCATCTCCCCCTTCTGTTAGGAGATGAAAGAAGCCAAGATGCTAAGTCGATTCAAAGAAATAAGAATGCCCAGATACAAGGGTAAATTCAATCCAAAGTGCCACATTTCCGAGTACTTGACGCAAATTCATATGTAATCATATGACAATTGGGTCTTTTATAGAGTTTTCCTTACAATCCTGGTAGGCGATGCTTTGGATTTGTTCCATGTTCTTCCTCAGGAATCAATCACCTCCTTCAAGCATATTTGTGATCTCTTCATGACGAGGTTCATCATTCAGATCAGGGCGTCCAAGACAGTCAATGACCTATGCAACTTGGTGCAAGGACCTAATGAAAGTCTTTGAGACTACATTGACAGGTTCTAAACATTGGCATTAGAAATCACGAATCTACACCCTAAAGTGGTAGCCAATGCCCTAGCCAGAGCATAAGTAGCACCAAACTATTTGAGTCCATCATGACTCGGTTGCCAACGGACTTCACAGACTTAATGGATAGGTCCAATCAGTGCATTCAATTGGATAATGCCCTTCGAGCTAATGGAAAAATGTCTAGTCAAATGGCAGGTAGATTGCAGTATCCAATTAGATGGCTAGGAAATTGTTCCCTAAAAAGGGTATTGTAGATACCGGGTCCTGAAACAGCCTAGACCAAAGTTACCCGATGATGAAAATGATGCCTATTCGTGGGCAAAAAGCAAATAGAAGTAATGGCTTCCTCGAAAAAAAATGTTTTTCGTCAAAAAAAAATAGTTTTTGGGCTTGGGCAGTGAGACCCATCTCACTAACGTGACGTGAGGCCTATCTCACTTACGTGAGGCCCAGCCTCACGTTAGTGAGGAGCCTTACTCACCTGCCCGTCTCTCTCCCCGAGCTTCTCCTTTTCCATGATTTTGGGAGAGTTGGTTTTGTAAGGTATGGGTTCTTGGCTGGTTTGGTGGGAAAACGATCAAGTCTGGTTTGAGAGATAAAGAGAAAGGGTTGAAACTGAAGAAAGAGAGGGAGCATTATTAAAAAAAGAGGAGAGAGCATTATTGAAAAAAGAGAGAACGAAAAAACACAGAAAAAAGGAGATAGAGAGTAGAGAAAAGAGAGAGAAGGTTTGAGAGCAAGAAGGATTTTGATTTTCCAAAAAACTTAGAAAATTTGTTCTTGAATCCAGGAAGCCAGCATTTCATCATTTGCACATCGAACGTCAAATTCTGAGGGTAAATATTGGGATCCTTGCTTCTTCTTTCTTTCTCTTATTTTTTCTTTGCTTTCTTTTTCTCGTTTGATTTCATCAGTAGATTTTGTGCTTTGTATATATTGTATATATTTGTTGTTTGATTCATTTAATCTATTCATTGCATGTACATCACCATTATGATTAAGTTAGCATGTTTATTGCAGGGTTTTATATGTTCGTTTGTCTGTTATACCTCCTCTGTTTACCTCTGTTTTTACGTTTCTTTGAGTCAGTGATTTTGTTTTGCTTGAATTTTGGTTTTCGATCGGATTTTACCTTTGTTCTTGCTTGAATCATGTTTCTTCGGTCGGATTTTGTGTTTCCTGATCGGATTTGAGCCGTTAAATCCCTTCTCTCGATCGGACACGTCAGAACCTGTGTTTTTCCCGTTTGGATTGCACGAGCCGTGAATGCCTTTCACGACTCGTGAATGACATTCACGACTCGTGAATGTCCTTCACGAGTCGTGAACGTCCTTCACGATTCGTGAACGGCATTCATTAGTCGTGAATGCCATTCACGACTCGTGAACGGCATTCACGAGTCGTGAATGCCATTCACGACTCGTGAACGGCTTTCACGAGTCGTGAATGTCGTTGATGCTCCCGGTTCCCATCTTTTATCTTTTACCTTTCCATTTTTTTGGCATTCTATTTTCCTTACTTTGACCACTTTTTGTCTTTTATGCTTAGCCATTTAGTTTAGTAATTTTATGCTTTCACTCTTTATTCACGTGATGTTTTAACTTATCTTACTTTAATTTTCATTCTTGATTGTTATTTTGTCCTCTTTTGTTTTATTATTTTATTTTATTTCGATTTACTATTATTATTTATCTAGCCTAATTATATTTAACATTTCATATTAATAGGTTTTAAATGTTATTATTAATCTTATTTTATTAGTATATGTCTTAGTATTATTGTCATCTTTCTTATTATTATTTGATTAAATCTATTAATCACTTTAATTAATTATTTTATTAAGGTAATTTTAGTTAATTAATTAATTTATTTTTATTATTATATCAATTATTTAATTTACTTTACTAACACTTCATTTGTTTTGTCGCTTCAATGTTTGTATGATTGTGCGAGTTACACGCGTGCTTGGATCGGGGATTAGGAAATTGAAGACCACTCAATTTAGGTTTTGTATTTGTTAGTTGGTGTATTTCTTTTGTTTTTATTTTTTTATGTGTTGAATTCAAAAATGCATTTCAATTATCCGCCATATAGAAAATCATGTTTTTCTAATAATTAATAATTTGGAATTTTTATTAATAAAATGGACTAATGTCCGATTTTAGCCAATAAAAATCACACTTTTAAATGGAGAACTAGTCTTCATAAAATGGGATCACTCATCTCGATTTTTCTCAATCAACATCCTAAAAATAGTTCTCCAATTTTATAATTAATAAAAAGGAACCAATGTTCCTAAAATTTAATGAATGACCCGAGTTATGTATGTTTCATTTTGATTTCTTTTATGTGTTTATTTATTTGTTTATTTATTTATTTCTTTATTCATTTGGGGGATTCTTCTGTCCCATTTTTATTTATTTCTATTATTTATTTTGGGGGATTGCTCTGTCCCAATTCTTATTTTGCAATTTATTTATTTATTTATTTTCTGCTTTATTTATCGCTTTTTATGTGGATGAATGCACTTTAAATTTATTGCATAATCGCGTGAGTTGAGAGATAAAATTTTGATTTCTTAAAAACTCATTTATAAAACTTAAGTCATTAATAAGAGTGAAGTTCCGAGCACCTTCTCTGGTTTAGACCAATAGAGGTTAGAGACCTTTTCCAGTTTCTTGTAAACTGGGTGGCGACTCCAAAATACCTCAAAAGGTGCCTAAAGGTGTTGTGGGTCTAGATAATATTTTCTAATGTTCTATTGGAAAGGAGTCATCCAAGATGACTCATGATGCCCAAGATCAAAAAGACACGAACAAATCCCTCGAGCCCCAAAAGGCGGGCTCAAAGAGGGCCTTGCTGGTTCCGGCGCGCGTCACAGTGGCGACTCCACTGGGGACGGTGATCGAAACTTCACTTCGAAAGTGGCTTAAGTAAAATTATAATTGAGTTATTAAGAATGAAAATTTTCATTCTTAATCAAAATTGCATTACATACATTAGAGCCTTAGAGTTATGATAGTTGGTCCCCATTTTACCTCGGTGCGTTCCTAAAACACGACCCTACTTTCACTCATTGTAGGGAAGTGTTCGGGATAATCACCCGCCCAAGTCTCGTACCATCAAATGGTATATCAAATGAAGACCCGATTGGTCGTTATGCTCATGATGAGCTAGACCCGTTGGCAGGGACCATGCTTGGGTAGACCTAAAGTAACACCACCTTTGACGGAAGCCCATATAATGGCAATAGATACTCTCACTAGGTGAAATGTACCACAATACCGTGCTTGCAATTTGGGCCATCATATATTGAACAAAATCAATTAAATTAAATGGTCTTCATCAAAGGCTTTTATGTCCCGATGGGCCCATCTTAATTTATTTGAATTGTTTAAATACATAATGGCCAAACACTCATATGTATGTACATTAGGCAAGAGTTATTATACTGCCGATTTTTCACCGTGCACTATACGTGTTCAACGGGTTTCCTGTTAACCCTTGGATAAAACTCACCTAGGAAAGAGACCGCATGACCCCGTGTGTGGGTGAAATAAGGTTGGAAGGATCTATTTGCTTACATGTAGTTGTGGTTGCAGCACAGCATGCTCGTGCATCACATGTCATTCATGCATGTCAGAAAAAATAAAATAAACAAATGTATATATATATATGAATAATAATATATATTTTCTCATGTTGTGTGCGTATATATCCTTTCGTCTGCATATTATTTTTCACATGTACATATCATCTCGCATATAATTTCTTACATGCATCACATCGTATCATTGTAATTTATTGATTTTTTCACTCATCAAGGACCGTCTGCATAGCACGATCATGCATTACATGACATTCATGCATCACTCTAACTCCTTAATTTTTCAGCCACTGTAGACCATTTGTCCGAGTGGTTTTGGGGTTTCGACATTCACCATTAGAGGACCTTTTGTCTGGGGTTAGGATCAGGATCAAGATCAATTGCGGTTAATAGGGATTCAAAATTTTCAAGAATTGCCAATTCTTGGTTACAGATTGAAGAGACTCGTGCCTTAATTGCCCAAGAGATAGATGGAAGGCTTGAAGAGCTCAAAAAGAGGTTGTTGGCCACGATTAAGGAAGGATGGATGCCATGGCGCTAGTTCTTCAAGCTCAACTTATGGCAATTATCCTTAACCAAGTTGGGCCAGCCACTGTCGAGAAGGCCTATACAGCGATGACCGCGGCGTCTCCTTTTACTTCTAAGCCCAAAGACATGGTTACACTCATTTCACTAGTCAAGCAAAGAGGAGATATGGGATCTACTCTAGAATGGGATATTGTGCCTGAAGAGGATGGAGATATAGTGAGGATTCATGCTCTGAAAAATGAAAGCCCGGGGATCCGCAACAATAGTAAGGGCAATGTTAAGAGGACGGGAGTGCCAACCACGAAAGAGAATCAAAGGCAATATTTTGGTTTGGGCAGATCCTTGTCATGGGTTTTTAAGAAGCTGATGAAGGAAGGGATATTACAGCCGTTGCCTCCTAAGCCCACCAGAAGCCAGGGACATCCCAATCACAGGGCGAATCAGTATTGCGCCTTCCACCAACACATCGGGCATCTGATAGACTATTGTTGGACTTTGAGGAATAAGGTCCAGGATCTCATTGACACCAAGCAGATCATTGATCTCGAGAAAAGAGAGAAGAAAAAGAAGACAGGTTATAATGTCATCCCTCCACCAAATATGTGATCGGGTCTGGTTCACCTGAGTGGCACATTTTGCAAGAGCAATATGGAGCAACTATGTTTTTTTCATGCTTTTTATTTTTAAAACTCCTTGTGACAGTTTGGTTATGTTAAACAATTTTTGCTTATTTGTATAGTATTTCTGATGATTTCATTTCTCATGATCATGATGCATTTATTTTTTGATATTAATTCAATTAATATGGCTTTATCTAATCTCAGAACTTTGGAAAATCCAAAGGAAATCTTGATAGCATCTGATATAACTCCTAAAGAGAGAAAAAAATAAAATAATAAAAATAGGAAAAAAGTGATAAAAGAAAAACTAGTTGCAATTAGGGGATTGGATGAAAACTCACTAAGAGCACTGAACCTTTCTGATTACCCATCAAAGCGATCCCTGGATAAGACGGAACTTCGAAAATGATTTAGGCAGCCCTTCTTTGTATAGCTCTCTAAATGACCATTTTCTACCTTTATTTCGCAATCGCTTGCTAGCCCGTTGAGCCTTTATGCTGGTATGCTAAATGCGTACCGATTTTGTTGTTACACATGTTAAAACTACCCTTCACCTAAAATAATTTTTACCTCCTCTTAGAAAAATGGCCACTCTAGTAAGAACGGATGTACATCATTTACAATTTTTTGGGTTATATAAAAATTGCCATGATAAGGATAAGTTTACACTTCGAGAAGGGGGTTTTAGTCATGTGCAAAAGATATTAGGTCATAAAAAAAAAAGAAAAGAAAAAAAAAGAAAAAAAAAAGAGCTCAAAATAGTAACCACTTAGCGAGTTTTAATGATTATCTTTTCAATTGTTATTTTGATTTTGATAAGCTAAAATGTTATCAAACCCAAATTCAGGAATACCTTTGTATATGCGACTGAGCTGAGAACGATTCACCAATCAGTCGAGTAAATATTGCGGCCATTTTTCTCTAGCAACCTGATCCTTCTTTGACAGCCATCTACTTAAGCCTAACGTTGCAACCAAAGTAAGACCTCTTGATTCTTAGTTCAGTCTTATCCAATTAGCGGAGATGACCTTCTAGTAGAGTTTGGTATGTAGGAAGAGGCATATGGTGTTTCTTGAGCTTCAAGCGAGAAGCCACAAGTGCATTTATGCATTCGAGTTGAGTCTCATCCCCAACGTTGCATCTAGAATCCACGTTCAAAGAATAAAATAAGAGTTGAGAGAAAATATTCAATCATGAAAACCCAAGTGGACAGATTGATAACAAGAGTTTGATGCTTTCAGGATCTATTCCGATATTAGATGAGGTCTCATATTTTTCGAGTTAATGCCAACTAGTGATCATGTGTTATGAAATCAAGTTGAAATATATGCATTTATGCAATGATATATTGATGTGACTAGAGCAGTTCATCTTGCATACTCAAAGCTATTGTCTATCCTCTGCTACTCTTGCCACTCAAGCATTTTATTCGACTCATCCTGATATCAACTGTGAAGCCAATCCTATAGTATCTTCATGATAAGAAATAAGTTCAAGCAACCATGATCTAAGATGTAAGTGCATACCGATTATACTTGAAAGATCCTTGATGACAACTTCGGCTTCTGAAAAAAAAAGAAGGCTGCTAGAGATGAAAACCGTGACTGGCGCTCTAAGTAAAAGTTAGGCCAAAGGGCAGGGTGAAAACCTGGGAACAGGCAGTCTGTCTTATAAAAAAATGAAATAAATAAAAGCCGCTGGATTGGGTTAGGTCCATTCCAGGCAAAAAATAAGGCACAGGGTTATGTGAAAATCCGAAAGGACGCATTTCCCGCTAAGAAAAGCTAGTGTGAAAATCTACAAGGGACGTACTATCTTAAAAGAATGACAACAGGTATCAGAGGAGAATCTCGTAATCCACAAAGGCACGAAGTTCAAAAGCAATTCCAGAGGGCATCGATCCTGCTGCAAATTGTGACCAAACCGGCTATCGCATCCAAATCCACTCAAATGAATTCTTATCCTGCATTCCTCCATGACTCATGCATTTCACTTGCATGCTCACCAATTTTTCCTGCATATTCGGTTTTCCAATTTTGCAGTAAGAAAGATTCGATGCGGACACCGATAAAAGGCGAGTGACGACATCAATCCAAACATCAAATCCAAACAATCAACCAAAGACCTCCCAGGGGGCAATCAACCAAAGGGCTCATAGACAGCACCATTTCAGAAGAGTTTGCACGATGATGGCACTACCATTCTAAGGAAGGTTTGCACGACCACGGTACTACTGCTTTGAACTTCAGAAGAGTTTGCACGATGGCGGCACTACCATTCTACGGAAGGTTTGCACGACCACGGTACTACTGCTTTGAACTCAGAAGAGTTTGCATGATGGCGGCACTACCATTCTACGGAAGGTTTGGACGACCACGGTACTACTGCTTCGAACTTCAGAAGAGTTTGCACGATGGCGGCACTACCATTTTACCGAAGGTTTGCACGACCACGGTACTACTGCTTTGAACTTCAGAAGGGTTTGCATGATGGTGGCACTACCATTCTACGGAAGGTTTGCATGACCACGGTACTACTGCTTCGAACTTTAGAAGAGTTTGCACGATGGCGGCACTACCATTCTACGGAAGGTTTGCACGACCACGATACTACTGCTTCAAACTTTAGAGGGGTTTGCACGATGGCGACACTACTATTCTACGGAAGGTTTGGACGACCACAGTACTACTGCTTTGAATCTTAGAAGGGTTTGCACGATGGCGGCACTACCATTCTACGAAAGGTTTGCACGACCATGGTACTACCACTTCAGAAAGGTTTGCACGATAACGGCACTACCGCTCCACGGAGGGTTTGCAAGATCACGGCACTACCGCATCAAATAAGCATAACATGCCGACAACATGGCGACAACCGCAATAATAGCACCACCCAATTCAAGAAGACAGCTGCCTCAGGTACGCGTCTCTTCTTCTTTCTTTGAGTTCTGGCTCACCTAAGCATCCAGGCACTATGTTCCCCAAAACTAGGGACAACTGTAGACACTAGGTCCTGAGGCAGCCCAGACCAAAGTTACTCGATGAGGAAAATGATGCCTATTCATGGGCAAGAAGCAAATAGAAGTAATGGCTTCCTCGAAAAAAAATATTTTTCGTAAAAAAAAAAAAATAGTTTTTGGGCTTGGGCAGTGAGACCCATCTCACTAACATGAGATAGGGGCCTCACGTTAGTGAGGAGCCTAACTCACCTGCCCGTCTCTCTCCCCGAGCTTCTTCTTTTCTATGTTTTCGGGAGAGTTGGTTTTGTAAGGTATGGGTTCTTGGCTGGTTTGGTGGGAAAACGGTCAAGTCTGGTCTGAGAGATAAAGAGAAAGGGTTAAAACTGAAGAAAGAGAGGGAGCATTATTGAAAAAAGAGGATAGAGCATTATTGAAAAAAGAGAGAACGAAAAAAACACAGATAAAAGGAGATAGAGAGCAGAGAAAAGAGAGAGAAGGTTTTGAGAGCAAGAAGGATTTTGATTTTCCAAAAAACGTTGAAAATTTGTTCTTGAATCCAGGAAGCCAGCATTTCATCATTTGCACATCGAATGTCAAATTCTGAGGGTAAATACTAGGATCCTTACTTCTTCTTTTTTTCTCTTATTTTTTCTTTGCTTTCTTTTTCTCGTTTGATTTCATCAGTAGATTTTGTGCTTTGTATATATCGTATATGTTTGTTGTTTGATTCATTTAATCTATTCATTGTATGTACATCGTCATTATGATTAAGTTAGCATGTTTATTGAAGAGTTTTATATGTTCGTTGGTCTATTATACCTCCTCTGTTTACCTCTGTTTTTACGTTTCTTTGAGTAGGTGATTTTGTTTTGCTTGAATTTTGGTTTCAGATTGGATCTTACCTTTGTTCTTGCTTGAATCGTGTTTCTTCGGTCGGATTTTATGTTTCCTGATCGGATTTGAGCCGTTAAATCCCTTCTCTTGATCGGACACGTCAGAACCTTTGTTTTTCCCATTCGGATTGCACGAGCTGTGAATGCCTTTCATGAGTCGTGAATGACATTCACGAGTCGTGAACGGCATTCACACTCGTGAACGGCATTCACGAGTCGTGAATGTCGTTGATGCTCCCTGTTCCCATCTTTTATCTTTTACCTTTCCATTTTTTTTTGGTATTCTATTTTCCTTACTTTGGCCAATTTTTGTCTTTTATGCTTAGCCATTTAGTTTAATCATTTTATGCTTTCACTCTTTATTCACGTGATGCTTTAACTTATCTTACTTTAATTTTCATTCTTTATTGTTATTTTTTCCTCTTTTGTTTTATTATTTTATTTTATTTTATTTCAATTTACTATTATTATTTTTCTAGCCTAACTATATTTAACATTTCATATTAATAGGTTTTAAATATTATTATTAATCTTATATTATTAATATATGTCTTAGTATTGTTGTCATCTTTCTTATTATTATTTGATTAAATCTATTGCTCACTTTAATTAATTATTTTATTAAGTTAATTTTAGTTAATTAATTAATTTATTTTTATTATTATATCAATTATTTAATTTACTTTACTAACACTTCATTTATTTTGTCACTTCAATGTTTGTATGATTGTGCGAGTTACACACGTGCTCAGATCGGGGATTAGGAAATTGAAGACCACTCAATTTAGGTTTTGTATTTGTTAGTTGGTGTATTTCTTTTGTTTTTATTTTTTTATGTGTTGAATTCAAAAATGTATTTCAATTATCCACCATATAGAAAATCATGTTTTTTTAATAATTAATAATTTGGGATTTTTATTAATAAAATGGACCAATGTCCCATTTTAGCTAATAAAAATCACACTTTCAAATGGAGAACCAGCCTTTATAAAATGAGATCACTCATCCCGATTTTTCTCAATCAATATCCTAAAAATAGTTCTCCAATTTTATAATTAATAAAAAGGAACCAATGTTCCTAAAATTTAATGAATGACTCGATTTATGTATGTTGCATTTTGATTTCTTTTATGTGTTTATTTATTTATTTCTTTATTCATTTGAGGGATTGTTCTGTCCCATTTTTATTTATTTTTATTATTTATTTTGGGGGATTGTTCTGTCCAAATTCTTATTTTGCAGTTTATTTATTTTCTGCTTTATTTATCACTTTTTATGTGGATGAATGTGCTTTAAATTTATTGCATAATCGCGTGAGATGAGAGATGAAATTTAGATTTCTTAAAAACTCATTTATAAAACTTAAGTCATTAATAAGAGTGAAGTTCCGAACACCTTCTTTGGTTTAGACCAATAGAGGTTAGAGACCTTTTCCAGTTTCTTATAAACTGGGTGGCGACTCCAAAATACCTCAAAAGGTACCTAAAGGTGTTGTGGGTCTAGATCCTCTTTTTCAATGTTCTATTGGAAAGGAGGCATCCAAGATGACTCATGATGCCCAAGATAAAAAAGATGCAAACAAATCACTCGAGCCCTAAAAGGCGGGCTCAAAGAGGGCCTTGCTGGTTCCGGCGTGCGTCACAGGAATCTACATCTAGAAATTCAAGTAAGAGGAAAGAGGCTGAGCAAGGAAGGTTCGAATGCCATGTTAATAATCCACCTAGAATCTATACCATGCTCAATACTAACCCTACAAATGTCTTGATATGGATCAAAAAGAAACACAACAAAGTCAATTGGCCAAAGAAGATGTAATACCAAACATATGCAAAAAGATACAAGAGCAAATATTATGAGTTCCACAAGGAAGTCGGTCACACAACCGATGAATACAACTTACTGAAAGATGAAATTGAAAGGCTCTTGTAGAAGGGATCTCTAAAGAGATTCATGGATCGAATTCTAATGATGACGAAGTGCACAGAAAGCCAAGAGATGTTAAACGTCCAAGACAAAGAGCTAGGGTGATCAACGTGATCTCTGGAGGATCATCTTATGCAGAAAATTTCTCTAAAAGAAAAAAGGGCAAAGGCGTATACTTCTCGGCAAAATTTGAGAAGATACCACTTGTGACTATGTCTCCCAAAGATACAGGTGATATAAAATTCCCACACGAGGATGCCTTAGTTGTCCAAGCGATAATCAACAACTTTTTGGTAAAGAGAATCCTAGTCGACAACGGGAGTGCTATCAATGTCTTGACCCTGAAAGCCTATAAGCAAATAAGGCTGCCAGTCGAAGTGCTAAAGCCAAATACCACCCCAAATATCGAGGTAGGCAACACCATCGTACCAGTATTTGGATCGGTAGAGCTTTTCATAGAGCTCAGAGATGAACTGGTGACAAATACGTGTAAAACCATGCTTATGGTCATGGACATGAATTTTGCATACAATGCAGTCTTTGGTAGGCCGTTGGTCTTCTAAATCAAAGCTATGACAAGTGTAAGATACATGGTTATGAAGGTGCATATGGAGGTAGGAGAAGCTATCCTAAGGGGAAACTAAAAAGCCTCTAAGGAAGCCTACATTTCCATGATCAAGCAAGAAAAGCAGGCCAACATGGTAGGTAGAGTCTGACTTCAATAAGAAGGAAGACGAGGCTAAAAAACCAAAAATGTACCTAGAAAGGGATCTGAAAAAAAAAGGAATTATCAAAGGGAAAATAAGTCCTGATCGACTAAGGCAAAGGAGGTAGAAAAGGAAGTTTTGCAGGTACTGCCGATCTGAACCGACCTCCAATCAAACAAAAGCTAAGAAGACACGCTCCTGATCAGAAAAAGTTCAATTTAGAGAGTCGAAAGACTCTTGAAAGCTGGAACTATCCAGAAAGCTCATGCCCAACTGGGAAAGACCTTAAGAAATTTCCAAGGTCCTTAGCAAAAATACCTATTGTAACATTGTATTCCAATCAAATTGATTACTGAACATACAAGTTAGAGATTTTTTCCAAGTTATTGCAAAATGAATTCAAACTGATCATTTGCATTTTTTGATGATTATTCCTCAAAGCTATTGCAAAATCAACTCGATGGACTTATTTGCTGTATTAAACTTGACGACCAATCCAGAGTTAATCTGTGAGAGTCACAGCTTTGATGTTATTCCTAAGTTAATTTGCGAAGTCATTTGATATGACTATTTGCTTTACTTGATGTTTGCTCCCAAGTCAGGTTGCTTATTAATCTTGAACTACACAAGTGGTTAAGACAAGTGAAATATTAGTCTTAAGATTCATTATTAGAAAACCATTCCCACTAAAAAAAATCCAAATTAGCGACTAAAATTAGTGACGGACATATTTTCGTCACTAATTAGCAACAATTTTTAGAAGTAGTCGCGAAAATCCATTTTTCCAATCTGGTGGCAAGTTTAGCAACGAAAAAAAGAATAAGTCGCTAAATTTTGGCGACAATTGATGGCGCCTTTTTTTTGATGAAATTAGTGACAATATTTTTTGTCGCTAAAACCTAATCAATTTTTCTATTTCGGAAAATAATTTTGCGATGGTGTTGGAGTTGCTAATTGATGTTTAAATTTAGCGACGAAATAACGACAGTAATATTGGTCGCTAAATTTGGTTTGAAATTTTAACTTTTTTATTTATGATGGTTTTAGCGAGGAATTTGGTGTTATCGCTAAAAGTGTAATAATTATTTAATTAAATTTAGCGACAATGAGTTTTAGTCACTATATGAGGGTATAAAGGGAAATTTGAGGCATAAAAATCTACCCTAACCTAGTCCAAAACTACATCTTTTTGGCTCCTCGCTCCTTCTTTTCTTTTTTTTTCTTTTTCTCTCTTTTCTTTCCTTCCTTCCCAATGCCTAGCCCCTTAAGATCCCGATCTCTCCCTTTGGTTTCTAGCCACCACCACTTGCCCCTCTTCTTCTTGTTGCCATCTCCGCTCCCTTTATTGGCAACCTTCATCGCCGACATTTCCTTCTTCTCTTCTTTCTTTTTCGTCGGCTTTTGCGTGGAGAGGCAGCAGCATTTTCCCCCTTAGCAGCCCTTTTTTTCCACCATTGTCGCAGCCCTGTCCTCCATCAGTTGGTCACCAATCTACTCTCTCTTCTCTTCCTCTTCGAGTGCGCTAGCAGTAGCCTCCTCTTCTTTCTTCTCTACATTTCTGCTACGGTAATAGCCCCTATCCCGTTGTCTTCTCTGTGTGTCCAACTTGTCAGCTTTGCTGGCTCTCTTAATACTCCTCTCTTTCTCTCTCTCTCTATAAGTCTTGTTGTTGTAGATAACTTCCTCTACTTGAGGACTTTTACAATACATGTATGTTCCTGGTTTCTTTCATTTAGCTAAAAATAGATTATTGAAATTTCTGATCCTGGTATGAATTTTTGTTTTCGGTTGGGAATTTGTGTGATTATTTTTTTTGTTTTTATTGTTGTTTGATGAGAACGGTTCAAGTGAAGTAGATGTCAGATCTAGCAAGTGA
This sequence comes from Excoecaria cochinchinensis, assembly GCA_947683425.1. Taxonomy (NCBI): domain Eukaryota; kingdom Viridiplantae; phylum Streptophyta; class Magnoliopsida; order Malpighiales; family Euphorbiaceae; genus Excoecaria; species Excoecaria cochinchinensis. Next base: position 11,715,062 of record CANTUQ010000127.1, on the reverse strand, counting down.
GAGAGAGGTTCATTAGTTCTTCTCTTTCTCTTGTAAAATCAAACATATTGAGATCCGTCGGTGCATTTGTTGCTTCTTTCTATATTTATATACTTTCTATTTTTGAAGTCCTATTTGCTTAATATGGAAAATAGTTAACAAGATTATTCTAGCCTTTCAATAAACCAGAAGGAAGTTTAAGATCTTCCTTTTGTGCTAAAGATTTACAGTTCAAGGAGGTGTTACGGAGGAAATACAGGAGAAAGAATAGAAGCGAAAATATGAAGCTATTATGATTAATATGTTTAATTAATACTTAACAGATTTCTTGGCGTTATGTCTTTGGATGCAGTGAAAATGTAGGGTCAAAAACTGCAGTTGTTACGTTTAACGATCCTAAAGCACTTGAAATTGCATTGTTGTTATCTATATGTATCTGCATTCTTCTTTTTCTTTTTCTTATTTATCTTTTGTGGTTACTTTCTTTGTGAAATCCGATACTTTGTGTATACTAATATTTTAATCTATGTGATAGTAAGTGCACTATAATTATAAGCGATTTTAAATTATTAAATGAATAAATTTTAAGCAATTGAATGGTATTTTTTAAGATTGCCTAATGAAATTATGCTTTTTGCATTGTCCCAACTGCAGGTTGATATATGCTAATTTATTATTAATGACTTATATGAGGATTAGGTTTAAGTAAACATCATCAAATTGCAACATGATGATTTAATTAGATTAATTGCTTTTTGTTTCAGAAAGTAGGAGGATAATCTATTTTATGTTATGCTTTCCAATTATATACACTTACTGTTTCATGTTGTTACAATGCTATAACCCTTATTGCTTTCAGAAATCTAGCCTTTTTTTCCTATTATTTATTAATTAGTGCATATCTAACTTCATAGTAGACATCAATCAAAATTCTATTGCTACACAATAAGTTTTGATTCTCTTCTTAGATTTCAAAGAGTTGGTGACTCATGCATAAGCTTGAGATTCATTTGTCTAGCAAACTAAAGTGAGTATCTAATATGGTATTGCCATTAAGAAATAATTAGTTTATTTATTTATTTTCTATTGGAGACATGAAGTAGTTAGGATATATCATGAGAAGAAAGCAGCTTCCTATTGTTTATGGCACTTTATATATAGTTTCACTAGCTTGTAGATATTTTCTAAATAAATTGGTATGGTAAAATGACCTTATATGTGTTGCTTTCCCCAAACTGATAAGTTCGTTGTTTCTGAAGTGTGGAAATATATGATCCAGGGGTCTGCCACATAATTGAACTATTACAAATCCTTTTTTTATTGGTTTTATTTGAAAGTGAAACTGTTTTATTCATTTTTCTCAGATGCTTACTAATGACATTTAAATCATTATGTTTTATATTACAGAATCGGGTTGCAAGCTCTGCTCCTTCAACTCCACCATATGCTCCCCACGTCTCATCATATCCGGCACAACCTCCAGTAACTGCAGTTCCTTATGCATCACCACCTGCAGCTTATACAACTTCATCATGTTATCCCTCTATTCCACCTAGTTCTAAGTAGTACTACTTAGTTTGGATTATTTATTTTTTCTAAGTACTTTTTAAGTACTGTTTCAATGTAATGTACTTCTATGATATTATATTTTTTAAATTAATAATATTGGAGAATTGCTATTTATATAAATTAAATTTTGGATGTTATAATAATAATAATAATAATAATAATAATAATAATAATAATAATAACAAAAAAAAAGTAAATTGGAAATAGTAGTAGTAGTAGTAGTAATAATAGTAACAAAATATTAAAATTACATTGCGACGATATTTGCACTATTAGCGACAGAATTTTCTGTCTCTAATTCCCTTTTTTATGTGGAAATTTAAAAATGTCATTTTGCTATGGAATTTAGCGACGCTAAAATTCATCCCTAATAGTTTTTAAATCCATGGCGACCAGTTTTAGGGGTTAATTAGTGACAATTTTTTTTAGCGACGGTTTTGCCGTCGCTATTTTCAGTGACCATTTTATGTTTTGGTCGCAAAATTCCTTACGACAGTTAGTCGTTTCATCGCTAAAAGTAATTAGCGACGAAATTTGCCCTATTAGCTACAAAATATGCCGTCGCCAATTCCCATTTTTTTAGTGTTCGTTTAGATTACTATTGTAAAGTGATAAGTAAACGAAATGAGAACAATGGAAAAGAAAGATTAAAATTGAGCAATTTTTTGTTTCATTTATTTAAATTTCAAGTACATAGAAAATAAAATATTGAATACAATAAAAAAAGGGAAATTCCTATGTAATCTTCAATGTTTTCATTTTTCACAAGATGTAATTCATAGATTGTCTCCACCCAGAGGGATTCAATATTTACAAAGTAGTGCTGATGAGAGAGTTAGCAAGTTTGTATAGGCGAGAATGCAAAGCAGTATAAGCCAAAATACCAACTCATGAAGAAACATTTTCACCTGAAGCTCTTGCATCCTTATCGCCTTCCCCTTCATTGTTTTCATCATCTGAAGGAACTTCAAGAAGGGCGATCGGATCTGCTAAGAAGTTGAAATCAGCCTAAAGGTAACATCTCTCACACTAGGCAATCATGCGAGTTATGAGATCACTCTGAAGCTTGCCAAGGTGATTTAGCATGGCATGCTCCCGATCAGTGAGCTCCTTTTGATGTGCTCTATGAAAGAAGTGCTCCCTCCCTCAAAACTCCTAATTGATAGCTTCCAAGGAGTTGACCTTCTTTCGAAGCTCCTCTATTTCATTTAAGATGCGAGAGTACTCAAAGGAGATCTGGTGGTTCTCTGAAAAGAGCTAAGAGTTCTTGGAAATAAATAGCAAGTTCTCCATTCAGAGGCTCTCAAAATCCTTCAACAGAAGCTCAAACTTCTCTTTAGCTTCGTGCTCCAATCGAATCTTCTCATTTAGCACTTCCTTGATGTTCAGGCTTTTAGCCTAAAGGTGCAACCCTCTCTGAACTGCCTATTCAAAAGTAAAAGCCAAGTTAGAAAAGTTTCAAGTTAAAAGTTAAAAATTATTCAATGAAAAATGAAGAAACTTACCTTAAAATTCACTCGCTCCATCTCAGTTAGCTTCCAAGCAACTGCAGTGATTGGGCCCATATTATCGGATACTAGGCCATGGTCAATGAAGTCTGATACTTGGGGATCTCGGACAGAATACCCTTCTCTGAACTTTTGAGCTAAGAACTCCTTTAAAGAAAGAGACCTAAGCTCAAAAGTGAGAGCAGCAGCTGCGGCCATAACAGAACCTCGAGCTCCATAGACACTGTTTGATCAGAAGAAACCCTTAAGGATGGCATTGAAGTCGGTGCCTCTTTCATTTGCTTAGGGGTGATCGATGAAGCCAAAGGAGAAGCAGCAGGAGAAGATTGTAACACCTCAAAAATCACCCTAGTAGTATTGAGTGTGATTAGAGTAAATAAGTGAGTGTTAATTAGGGTTTACAGATTTGGACCTAATTGAAAATGTGAAACTAGGGACTTAATTGAAAGAAAATAAAGTATAGTAGTGATTAAAAGGTAATAATGAATGATTAGTGTTAAGTGATGGATGAATTAGGTTAACTAAGTGAACTTAATTAAGTCTAATTAAGAGTTAGCGGAAGCCATGTGGGTGTGTGTGAGCCGGCCACCTAGCTTGAGAGGGAAAGGGAAGTTGACACCTCCTCCTTGCATGCAAATATAAGGTGGAATTGTGGGCAAAATCTGCCATTCTTGTTCCCTTTGATCCGGCTCTCTCTCATATTTCTTCTCATGGTCCTTCAATCTCGTTTCCATTTCTTCTTGGTTTCATTTGTATCTTCTTCAAATTAGTATATTGAGAATAGAGTTGCATCAGTTAAGAGGTCATTGATAAGTTAAGGTATGAGTAAGTTTGGTACTTGTTAACTTCTACTCTTTCTTCTTCTTATTGAATTTCTATACATAGTTTTAATTATATTTTGAATATGAATATGTGCATGTGTTGTGAGTTGAAGAGCCAAGTAGGCTAGCCAAGGGTAAAGAGAAGGTTATATAGAAGTGGAAGGAAGGAGTGCTCCAAGAGGTTAGGGATTTTATGTGTATTGATATGTTTTGATGTGTTAAAATATGAGTTATTGGTGTGTGATATTGTTAATTGTTTTGAATTGGATAGTGAACTAGTGTAAATCGACTATTAAAACGGAATTAGAGATAATGATATATAGTGGATAGTAGAAGCTATTGCCATGCCAAGATTGATAAGTGTGATTTTGATACCTTGTATAATTGTTTATGCTAAATTGTATAGTGAGTTTAGAAAGATACATGTAAGAGTTTAATTGTGTATTATGGCATGTGAAGTGATGTGGTAAAGTGTGCGTGAGTTGTGAGTGAGTTAGTCAAAAGATAGTGAATGCAAGAATGCAAAGTGTGTATATAGCACAGCTGTGTCTTGGTAAAATACAGCTGTGTATTGGCAATTTTACATGGGTCACGGTCACGATCATTTGTTTGTCACCGTGGGGCATGCAAAGGTGGCATTTTGTTCGGATAGAAATGGTATGTCACGGTGACAATGAATCTGGTTGCCATCGTGAGATACCCCAGTTTTCATTCTGTTCAGGAACTATTTCGTATGTCACGGTCACAACCAGATTGGTTGTCACCGTGAGGTATGAAATTATGCATTCTGTTTTGAGAATTGGTGTATGTCACGGTCACAACCAGATTGGTTGTCACCGTGAGGTACTTCAAAATTGTTTTCTTTTCTAAAACATCATGAGATATTGGGATGCATGACAAAGCCTAACTAAGCTTTATTGCATCATGCGACACGTGCCGAACTAGCAAGGCCCTCATTAAACCCGCTTTTAGGACTCGAGGGATTGGTTCGCGTCTTTTTGATCTTGGATTACACGAGGCATTTTGGAATCCCCTACCCAATAGAACATTGGGAGGTTCATCTAATCCCATGAAACCTTTAGGCACCTTTGAGGCCTTTTGGAGTCGCCCAATTTACAAGAAATTGGGAAAGGTCATCTAACCTCGGGGGTCTTAAACCAGAGAAGGTGTTCGGAACTTCACTTTTATTCATGCCTTAAGTTAAATTTATAAATGAGTTTTTTTTAAAAAATGAAATTCCATCTCTCATCTCACGCGATCATGCAATAAATTTAAAGCGCATTTCAATCACATCGGAAAGCGATAAAGAAAGCATAAAATAAAGCAATAAATAAATTACAAGAAAATCTGGGACAGAACAATCCCCCAAAATAAAGAAAGCATAAATAAAATAAAAGGATAAACTTGCCACAAAAATTAATTACAAGGGCCCAAAATGAATAAACAAATAACTGCATCACAAAAATAAAATACATCATATATAATTCGGACATTTATTGGATCTTTGGGAACATTGGTTCCTTTTATTAATCTTAAAAAACTTGGAGAATTATTTTGGGCATTGATTGAGAAAACCGGAATGAGTGATCCCATTTTATAAAAATTAATTCTTCATTTGAAAGTGAGATTTTATTGGATAAAAATAGGACATTGGCCCATTTTATTAGAAAAATCCCGATTTTAATTATTGTGGAAAAACATGAATTTTCATAATAAAAATGGATCCAAAATACAATTTGCATGCAACATATAAAATGATAAAATAGGGAAAATACAACAATTAAAAAAAATGCAAACCAAACTTTGAAGACTTTTAATCCTCGATCCTTCAACTCGCCCATAGATAGCACTCAAATAAAAAAAAAAAAGGTATTTCAACCAAAAAAATGAAAGTGAAAATTATGGTTAGTAATTAAATCAAGTAAAATAAATAAAATAAAATAAAATATATAAACAAACCAAATTAAGTGAGATGTATAAAATAAAATCAGATAATAAATCAGATTAAATTGAATGACATGAACAGAATAAAATAATGGACAAAATTAAATTAAATGAACAAACTAACAAATATATTAATTAGACTAATCAACCAAATAAATCAAATAAATAACAAGGATAAAAATATAAAGTCAAGAATGAAAGGCATGTAGACCAAATGAAGTGGCCCTACGTGACCAATGCATGAACATCAAATGAAAAGAGAAAAAAGGATGGCCACTGTTCACGTGGCCATCATGCAAACAAAAGGGAAAAAATAACAACAATTGATTAACAATTTGATTTAGTTGACAAACTAGGATTATTAAATTAAAAATGCAAGATTGGCATGTTTAATTGATTATTTACATGTTATCACAATGAACATAAATATTTACATGGAAAAAAAATCAATCAAAATAAAACATATTAAATAATTACATGTTAAAATAATACATGTTAAGAATAATAAGAAAACGAAGCAAAACAAATTAATTACATGTTAAAAATAAGAAATCATGGCAAAATAAATTAATTATATGTTAAGAATAAGAAATCATGACAAAAGAAATTAATTGATTACATGTTAGAAATAAAATCAATAAAACAATATTTACATGAACAAAATAATAAAAAAAATAATAGAATAAGATAAATAAATAATTAGTTCGGAGCCAAGAAAATTTACCCTCAGATTTGGATTCGATGGAATAATGATGATTTTCTTGAAAAATTTCTCAAACAAATGATTTAGCAATGAAATTAATTCCTTTTGTTTATCGAGAAAACAAAGAAATTAATTTGGATGCCTAAAATATTGAAAATTGATTTGAAAGTGAAAATTAATTCCTTTTGTTTATGGAGAAAACAAAGAAATTAATTAGAATGATTAAGAATTGAAACTTGAATTTCCAATCTTAATTAATCCTTGTTAATGGAAAAAATAGAAGTCTGAATTTTTTTTGAAGAAAAAATCAAAGAAGAAAGAAAAGAAAAAGCTCTGAAAAATCTGATGTCAAAAGAAATGGAGGCTCTCCCCCTTTGGTTTTTTCATCTCAAAGTATTTATATGATGGAAAAGTAAAACCCTAATTTTATTAGGAGAAGAAATTTGATTTTAATTCAATTTCCTGCCTTTTTTAATGATAAAATCAGCTTTTATTTATTAATTATCTAAAAAAATGATTGAGAATTTAATTTGAACTCAAAAACCTTCATTTTGGGTGAAAAAACTCGTTTCGGGGTGAAAATCGGCGGAATTGGCGAAATCTGGGCACAAGGGGGCGAGAATGGGCGAGCTGCTGCACAGCACGCTACGCGGGAGCACGCGCGGCGCTCCGTGCGAGCGTGCGCGCGCACTGCTTCGCGCGAGCGCGCTCGCAGGGCTGGGGGCACTCGCCCCTAGCGCTCCGCGGCTGCCGCAATGGTCCGAATTTATTTATTTTTTTAAATTTTAAATTTAAATTTTTTGACCTAAAATTAATACTTTCAAACTCATTTTTTTTATTTTTAAAATATATATTTTTTTATTTTTTTATTTTTTATTCTTTAGAAAGCAAATTTTCAGCAAAATTCATCACTTCCAATATTTTTGCCTGCGAATGGGCATCTAATCATCATTGGGCAACCCTGGTCTGGGTTGCCTCGGGATCCGGTGTTTACACATCACTATGTGAGATTATTAATATGTGATGAGTATCTACTTATGCGATTGAATCTTAATATGTGAATAATACCATGCGAATAAATAATACTATGGGAATGAGCCACATTATGATAACAACTATTACTATGTATTACTATGCGATTGAGTATTATGCGAATAGGTAATGCCATGAGAATAAATGCATAATGACTGAATAAACTAATAAACCTGTAGTTGAGTTATGGATAAATAAGCATGCTTATGAAGGGCTAGTGAATTGCGGCTGCTAGTGTGACACCGACGGTTGTCTAGTGATCGATACCGACGGGTATCTAGAGATAAAGAGTTTGAGACTTCGGTCACTAGTGATTAATATTTATTGTACCCGTATCCACCTCTAAGACGATTCAGGCTAATAATGACAAATGTGTGTGTATGATTGATAATGATGTGGTGTTAAAGAATGTTTGTGTTTCATATATATATTGATAATATTGTTCCTATTGATCGTGTAATATCGATGCCATGCTAAGTGAACTAGTGATATTGATAGTGAAGCCTTCCACTGGCATAGTGTAGTGATTATTGAGCATGGTATGTGATTATTGACTTATAGCGGTTTATAGTTATTGTAACCTTCTTGCTTAACATGTACTAATGGATATTGGCATCCTAAAGCAATATCGACTTAGTGATTGTTACATGAAATGGTATATGGTTTAAGCATGTTCACTTTTTGTTTATTGTATGGTGTCTTATGAATGTTTATATTGGTATTTGTTTATCTACATTCCCACTAAGCGTTATCGCTTAGCACGGGTGCTTGTGTCCCGTGTAGGTTGTGAATTGGAGTCGTATTTTGAAGGAAGTTCTGTAGGTCACCCTAGGAGTGGGAAGTGTCCTTTTGAGTGTAATGATTTTGTAAAGTTAAAGCTCCATTTTTGTAATAACTATTCTTTTTGTAATCTGTATAGTAATATGCAAGTTAAGAAGTGAAATCTGTAACTTGTAATATGAGAACTATAATGAACTAGTAATAGTATATGAGCTAGGGGTAGTTATGGCTTATAGTTCTTAGTGTATGCTAATAGTGATAGAGATATTAAGTAATGTCAATTGAATATGGTAATTGTATGCTTAATGCCGGGTAGTGCTCCCTTGTCCTCCCAAGGGACATTGCGGCGTTACAAAGATTGTTCTTCAGCGACAACAACAGGAAGCCGATCGGCCTTTGGCTGATGAGTCTTCTTTAACCTCCAATACTTGGTAGTCAGAGCAAATCCATCACCTTTTGAGGTCGATTTCTTCTTCCTCATCCTCTCTGATAAGTTACAATTATATTGATATTTTAGATTAATTCTTTGCATAATTATGTGTTTTATTTATTTAATTTTAATATTAATTAATTAGTTTTTGTCTTTTTATTAATTTATAATGTTTTTATAATTTTTAATAAGTTTTGGGATATTTTCAGGTGTTTTATATTAATCCGGAGCTAAATTGGAGGTTGGTGTTTGATTTTAGAAGAAATTATGGAAAGAAGGCAGATTTTGCCTAAAGCACAGCCGTGCTTTTCAAAAGCACAGCTGTGCTTTCGAGGGGAGTGCGCACGCCAGCGAGATCAATCGACGACACAGCTATGCTGTTGCACAAGGCACAGCTGTGTCACGCAGGAGAGGCGCGCGCGGATGAGGACAGCGTCACGCATTTCTCGCCCAGCAGCACAGCTGTGCTTCAGCGAGAAACACAGCTGTGCTGCGCCTTTTTTCCACTAGCTATCGCGCAACCCTAGCCAAAACACAGCTGTGCTTCTCAAAGAACAGCTGTGCTTTTCTCCAGTATTAAAATTAAAGCGCAGCTGCAAACCACGAGGAGTTTTTTTGGAGTTTTTAGTTTTTATTTTTCTTGTTCTTTTCTTTAGGTTAGACTTAGGTTTGTTTTTTTCCCTTAATTTTCAGCAGTCTTTTATTTTATTTTAGGTTTTAATTTTCATTTTAAAATTCTGTTTTAGATTAGATTTAATTTTGAATTGCAATTTTGTTCTTATTAATTTAGATTAATTTAGCTTAAATTTATATTTTTGGGGATTCAAGGAGATCCAAGATTGATGAACAAGAGCTTCAAGATCTATTTTCTCTCTCATCAAAGGTGTATTCTAAACTTTAATTTTTCATATGTTATGTTTATATTCTTGATGTCAGAATAGTTATTCATGCTTAGGAGTTCTCGAATCATATTTGTATTTTGGATATTTGGATTTAATGAATATTTTCATGATTTCTTTTATTTCTCTCATTATATTTTCTGTATTTATGATGATTATTGGATTTGATTATGATTTAGTCCGGAATAATGATTACTTTCAAATCTGATTTTTGTTGTAATTTGTTTTTGTTATGTTTTTATATCTCTGCATCTATCGGTTTAGCTTGCTCCGGAATGGGACGCTTGATTTATAGATGTTAGTTTTATAATTTTCAGATATGTGAGGAATAGATGGCTTTTGGGTTGTTTGGCTCCGGAATGGGAAAGCAAACCGAATCTAGGACTTTAGACCCGTGCTTAGGCTAGTTGTATGGCTTGTTCCGGAATGGGACTTATGCAATTAGAGTAGCTTGCTCCGAAATGGGACGCTTGGGTTTAGTTGGGTTGTCCAGAATTTCATGTTTATGTTGTTTTACCAATGTCCAATTACATTTATGAGGATAGAATTTCCTAAGCATTTAATTTCATCCTTGAGTAATTTCTTGATGAACACTTTTATTTTTAATTGCTAATTAATTTTCTTGCTTAGTTTAGTTTTCTCCACCAACCAAACCGGGGATATCTCATATTCACTCATCTATAGATATTTAACGTGACAATCCTTTTTCCCTTGGGTACGATAACTCGGGGTCCTAACTATACCCCACTTTATTACTTGTCGATTCGGTATACTTGCCGATCACCGATCAAGTTTTTGGCGCCGTTGCCGGGGACAAACGGTGTTGTTTGTTTCATATCTTTAGTTGAGTTAGTTTGAGATTTTTTTTTATTTTTTTTATTTTATTCTTCTTTGTTTTAATTTGGTGTTTATTTTTGCAGGAAAATTTTGAGATATTTTCAAAATGATGCAAGATAGCGATCAAGACTATGAGTTGGTCCTTTTGCGATGCCAAGTGAATGATATGATGAGGGAGATGCAAGAGTTACGACAAATGTATTCAACTTCACCAGTCACTTATTCACCATCTTTTGAAGATCCCTACTCTCAATGGGTATCACAAGAGTCTCATTGTGCCCACATTGAACGTCTTTTAGACCACATATATTGTAGAGAGAAACAATACCAAGCGGAAAGGGGAGAGTTGCAGGCTACAATTAACTATCAAGAGGAGAGGATCAAGGTTCAAGGGGATCTATTATAGAGTCAAGCATTGAAGATCCAAAATTTGGAATCCAAGTTGGAGCTTTTAATTGTCTCTTCGAGTGATCAAAAAGATGGTGGTGAATTGAGTCATGCACCTATAGAGATTAACAAGAATATTGAAATTTTTGAGGATGGGTTGCATGAAGAAGAAAAGGAGCCAATTATTGTTGAAGACAAATCTTGTATTTCTTTGGAAACTAATTTCAGTTTTTCTGTGCAGGATAGTGCACCGAAGGAGCAAGAGTTGTGCGATTTGCAAATGGAAGCACTGGATTCAGTCCATTTGAAGGATTTATTTAGGCTTGAAGAGCCGGTAGAGTTCGTTTATAGACCCAAGGTGGAGTCATACTTCATCGAAGACATGGAATTTCCCACCTTGGTGGCTTTCGATGATTTTCTCCTACTGATGGGGGAAAATGAGGAGCAAAAACCGGAAAGACCATTATTTGGTTCACAAGCTCGTCCACCCGAGAGTAACATGAGTCGAGTTGGGACTCATTAAACCAAAACTTTTCGTCTTAACCCTTTCTATTTAATTATATGTCATTTATATGTGTTTTTGTGTTTTATGTTTTTAATTTTTATTTGTTTATTTTTGAGTCTTTATAATTTTCCTTAAATTTTTGGTGTGTTAGAAAGTTAATTTGGTGTTTTCAATATTTAATTTGTTGATTTTTAATTTTTGGTTTTAATTGGTTTTGGTTTGGTTTCTTGTTTTGGAATTTAACGGGAGAATAACATGAAAAATTCAAAAATTTTGCAGCCACTATTATGCACTGAAGAAGTGGGGCAGTAGCATTTAACAGCTATCTCACGGTGACAATTAAAATTGTTGTCACCGTGAGATGTGGTACATCAGGGCAGTAGCATCAGGTAAAGTGCAAAAACACAGCTGTGCTTTTTAAAAGCACAGCTGTGCTTTCATTTTAAAACACGCCGATTTGTAGCGCTGTGAAAAACACAGCCGTGCTTCTTTCAAAAGCACAGTTGTGCTTTTTGCACAGCCCCTCTTAAAACACGCCTGTGCTCATTTTGCTGCTCCCTCTTCTTCTTTTCTTTTCTCCCCTGTTCCCCCCTGTTCTTCAATTTAAAAATTTTTTTCTCAATTTTTCTCTTCGATCTCAATTGCCAACCCAAGCTCATCTAAGGTACTTTTGATTTTATGCATTTTCATAGAGCTTAATGGAATTCTTTTCATCTTATTTCTGCATTTTCCTTCTTTTATGCCGATTCTGATTTTCCCCAACTTCTGCAAGAAATTTCAGATTTTTGGGTTAAAAGAATTAAGAGCTCTCTCCCTCTTTCCCGTTATTTATCTCCCAAATTTCTTAAGTCAGTAGCTCAATTTGACAGTTCCAGGTATGTAATTTCCTCATTCTTACGCATTCTATTTTTTCATTTTAGTGGACTATGCTTGATCCTCAATTGGTAATTTTGTTGTGTTAGTGGTAATTTTTGATGTGTTTTGCTTATTTGGGCCAACATGGACAGAAATGGGTGTTTAGGACTGGAAAGATCGTGCTTAAAAAAATTTAGTTGTAATCATGCTCACTAGCTGTTTGATGAAATGCCTGAATGAGAAATTCATGTAAATTTTGGACTGATCACGTGATTAATTCAACATTTTTATCAATTTATTCTGACCAGCTCTGTCCCTATGATCTGTTGAGGATATTTTTAAATTCATTTTGCATAAATAAGGTTGTTTATTCACTGCTGATTTGGAGCTTTCAACTGTTGGAATTTATCTTACATTTTGTATACTGAGCAATTATTTTGAGCCTAATTTCATATTTGCGTCTTTGCTAAATTGCTTTTATAGCAATGTTGAGTTGATGGGTGCCACTAGAATTGAATTTGAGCTTAATAATCATTTTGCTAGATGGGATGTGTTCTTGCGTTTTGTCTTGAAATGTAGCTGCTGAAAATTGGGATTTTGGAGTTCAGAAGTCTGAACTGAATTGCTTTGAGATAAATGGGGCATTATGCATTGTATGAATATGGAAAGAAAATTTTGCAAGTTAAATTTAAATTGCTTGAGATTGTGTTTGGTATTTATTTTGTTTTAGAAGTATTTGCTACTGCTTTTATCTTTGTGGTTTAAATGCATGATATTGTGCTTGATTGAATTGAGACAAATGCATGTTTGCTAGTTCCCGACTTGATGGGATTAGGATGAGTTGTTTTGGATGCCAATTTTTCACATTCTTATTTACATGCAACTTTGAATTTTTCCTACATATTTTTACTGTGAATGATGCAGTAATTAAGCAAACTTTGCATTTCTCTCTCTTATTTTCCATTAAATTGCATTTAGATTAATTTTTGGCATATACACTTTAGGGGTTAATTACTTGTGCTTATTTTTATTCTCCACCTTGTGCTTTTCATTTTTAATTTGTTTAAATTCTAACTTGTGCAATCTTCCAATTTTGATTAAACTTGTGCATTGATTTGTACTTCAAATTGTTTATACATATGCCTGATGCTTAATTGTCCATATTTTGCATTTTCATTAGCTAGAAAATTTTATTTATTTTGCAAATTTTTGTTGTGAAGTTCTGGTGAATTTTGATATTATTCTTCCAATTTAGTTATAGATGTGGTATGCGCTTAATGAAACCAAGAATGTTTTGAACAAAGTTTATACTTTCTTTTTCAGGAACCATGGTTCGCAACAGAGATGAGCAACCTTCAGAGCCTATTTAGCCTCCTGATTGGTTGACTCCAGCACAGTGCACATTGTTCAACAAGCTGGCTGTAAAGATCATTATCTCTAGTAGGTTTATGAGTATGAAGACACTCATTGACCTGGGCATTCAAGAGAGGGTATTAACTTTACTGAGGAACATTGGATGGGAGGAGTTCTTTTCTCTGAATGGCCCGACTCATCCTGAGATAACATTGGAGTTTCTTAGTACTTTTCAGTACTCTCCAAGGTTATCTAAGGATGATAGGAATACCATTCAGTTTAGAGTGCGCAATATTCCCTATTATCTTTCGATTTCAGACTTAGCTACATATTTGAGATTGCCAGTGGATGGAGAGGTGCACATTGTGGGTGATTCGGCTGCACATTGGGCAATTATTGGGAAGCTCAATATGGACTTTCATACGAGAAACACCAAGTCAACAAAACTCCGCTCTCCAGTTTATCAGTACCTACATAGAGTGATGACATCTTCAGTGTTCATGCGACCAGGGTGTCCAAGCAATGTGACTACACCAGATTTATTTTTCCTTTATACTATAGAGACCGGTATCAGAGTCAATGCCGTACCCTGGTTGTGTAAGCAACTGAAGAGAGCTACAGCCACCTCAGGAAAGAGGATCGGGATTGGTGGGTTGATCACCCTAATTATGAGAGCCCTACATCTGCCTACTGCTGAGATGGGACGACATTTGACGTCATCATACTTGATTGATGAGGAGGTAGTGCTCAGATGTAGGATTGCTATAGAGGATCCATCTTCTGAGAGTGGATATAGACTGAGGAGAGCGGAGGAGTTGGAGGCCCATGACTTGGGTGATGATGGAGAGGGCGATTCTGATGATGCCCACCCGCCAGCTGATCACGATTTTGATACTCCACCACCACCTCCGCCACAGAGAGCGACAGCTAGTACGTCTAGTAGGAGGGTGAGGCAGCGGAGTGACATACCATTCTCCCCTCCAGATATGAGTCGCTATGCTCAGGGGCATGATGAGTCATCTTCTTCCATAGCCCCTCCACCCTCAGCTTCGTATTTAGATGCTTTGATGGTCCAGACTTTGCTTTCAGAGATGCGGTCTATGACTACTATGATGACATGGTTTGAGACTACAGTCGGCATGCTTCATGATTCGTTTAGTGAGTCGAGGAGGGAGCAGGCAGCCTTCCAGGAGAGGGTGTGGGAGAGATTGGATGTGTTGAGCAGAGACTTGGCGGAGGTTAGGGCAGCTACCTCTCAGAGTGACCAGTTGATCTCTGGCATGGACCTATCAGTGCAGAGAGCTTGGGAGCGTTTGTCTTCCATTGAGGCGCAGATGGAGCAGGTGCGCAGAGACATGGTCCTGGGAGCTGAGCAGAGAGATGCATTCTTGGGAGGGTTTCAGCACCAGATTATGACACAGTTGGACAGGTTGAGCAGTGAGATTCGCGGATTTTTTACACCTGTTTCCACTGTATTTCCTCCACATTTGAGATGACCACCACTATGATATATTGTATATCTTTCAGGAAGTGATTCTTATGCAACAGATTTTGTATTTATTTATTTTTATGGTTAATGAAATTGATGTAGTCAGGCAATGTATGATTTTATTTACTTTGTTATATTTTTGAAATTGTGTGGCTGAGCCAATGCCGTGTGATAGGATAGACTTATTATATGTGTTGGCTATGAATCTCACAGATTTCAGAGTATTTCATTTTGCACAGTGATTTTTGGATTTTTGCACAGGTTTTGAGTTTTCTTTATTTTTGCTCAGGTGGCATGTAGGAATTTTGGATTGTTTTTAGTTTTGCACAGTAATTGTTTTATGTTTGCCATTTTGAGATGATTGCAATAATTTTTAAATTGCAATGAGCTTTTTGCACAGCAAGGGAAAATTTTTGAGAAATTTATTTGTGTACTTCATTTCTTTGCACTGAGGACAGTGCAACATTTCGAGTTTGGGGTGGAGTACCATTTCATATTTTTCAAACCAAAACCAGTTTTGTTTTGTATGTGTCTTTTTAGGTTGTTGTGTTTGATTGGTTTTAGTTAGTTTTGCTTTGTTTGTGGCATGTTTGTGCCAAGTTTGTATCTGAATATTTTTATGGTTGTTTCTTTTTGATTTTCCTTCGATTTAAATTTTTATTTTGTCCTAGTGGTTCTCAATTGTGAATAATTTTGATTTTAGTTTTAGAAATTTGTGTTTCATTCAATTTTAAGTTGAGTGAGAAATAGTCCTGTTTGTATCTTTGTTTGTTAGACTGCATGTAAACCTTGATTATACCTTGCAATTTCTAAATTTTGAGCACTTTGGGCCTGTTTTTAAAATTGAGGAAAATCTAGTTGCAATTAGGGGATTAGATGAAAACTCACTAAGAGCACTAGAACCTTTCTAATTACCCATCGAAGCGACCATCGGATGAGACATAACTTAGAAAATGATTTAGGCAACCCTTCTTTGTATAGCTACTTTAAATGACTTTTCCTACCTTAATTTCATTGTCTCTTGTTAGCCCGTTGAGCCTATTATTTTAGTATGCTAAATGCGTGCTTGTTTTATTGTTACACATATTAAAACTACCTTTAGCCTTAAATATTTTTTTGCCTCCCCTTTGAAGAGTGGCCACTCTAGTAAGGTTGGGTTTATATTTTGGGTAAAAAGGAGTTTAGTTTTTGTCAATTTTTGATGTAAATTTCTGTTTGAGGATTGATTGGTGTGTGTAATGGAGAGTTGAGCCCATTTAAAGATATGAGTTTGGGGTTGATAAAGAGGAATGTGATTTATGTGGTTTATTGGTCTTTTGAAAATTAGAGCTCAATTTTAGTTCTTGTTGATATTTTTGGATTTATTAAGTGCTTCATTACTTGTTGATGGCTAGTTGTTTTTTTTTTATGCTTCTTTAGAAAAAAAAATTGAAAAAATTGAAAAGGAAGAAGCATTGCAAGTTTTTCCTAGCTAATTGAGCAAAATGTGAGTTTGGGGTACAAAATTTAATAAAACTTGAACTACTGCCTTGTGAAGATCAGTGTTAAATATTATGTGGCATTTGTAATTTTGAGCTAAGTTGATGATGTTAAGGTGTCTTTAAGGCCAATTTTATTTTGATGGTATGTAATTGAGTTGGGAATTTTCACTAGTCCAGTTGGGTGATTGTGGTTTTGTTTAGGTAGTGGCCATTTTTCTCTAGTGACTTGATCTTCCTTTGTTAGCCAATTTACCTAAGTCTAACGTTACAACCAAAATGTAAGACCTCTTGATTCTTTGTTTTTGTCTTGTCCTATTTAGTGGAGATGACCTTCTAGTAAGGTTTGGTACGCAAGAAGAGGCATATGGTGTTTCTTGAGCTTTGAGTGAAAAGCCATGAGTGCATTCATGCATTCGAGTTAATTCTTGTTCCCAACATTGTATCTAGAAGTTTTGTTTTTAAATGATAAAAATTCTGTTTTGGTCTTTTGCACACACACACAGAAATTGCTTGGTGTGTTCTTGCGTTTATTTGTTATTTAGTAAGCATTGGTATTTACAAGCCTATTTTCTTGTTCCTTAATTGAGAATGACTCCTTATTTTCTTTTACTGAGATTGAAGTGATTGAGAATGTGGTTCATTCAATTTACTCGAGGACGAGTAAAGGTTTGAATTTGGGGTAGTTGATAAGTTACAATTATATTGATATTTTAGATTAATTCTTGGCATAATTATGTGTTTTATTTATTTAATTTTAATATTAATTAATTAGTTTTTGTCTTTTTATTAATTTATAATGTTTTTATAATTTTTAATAAGTTTTGGGATGTTTTCAGGTGTTTTATATTAATCCGGAGCTAAATTGGAGGTTGGTGTTTGATTTTAGAAGAAATTATGGAAAGAAGGCAGATTTTGCCTAAAGCACAGCCGTGCTTTTCAAAAGCACAGATGTGCTTTAGAGGGGAGTACGCACGCCAACAAGATCAATCGATGACACAGCTGTGCTGTTGCGCAAGGCACAGCTGTGTCACGCAGGAGAGGCGCGCGCGGATGAGGACAGCGTCACGCATTTCTCGCCCAGCAGCACAGCTGTGCTTCAGCGAGAAACACAGCTGTGCTGTGCCTTTTTTCCACTAGCTATCGCGCAACCCTAGCCAAAACACAGTTGTGCTTTTCTCCAGTATTAAAATTAAAGCGCCGCTGCAAACCACGAGGAGTTTTTTTGGAGTTTTTAGTTTTTATTTTTCTTGTTCTTTTCTTTAGGTTAGACTTAGGTTTATTTTTTTTCCTTTAATTTTCAGCAGTCTTTTATTTTATTTTAGGTTTTAATTTTCATTTTAAAATTCTGTTTTAGCTTAGATTTAATTTTAAATTGCAATTTTGTTCTTATTAATTTAGATTAATTTAGCTTAAATTTATATTTTTGGGGATTTAAGGAGATTCCAAGATTGATGAACAAGAGCTTCAAGATCTATTTTCTCTCTCATCAAGGGTGTATTCTAACTTTAATTTTTCATATATTATGTTTATATTCTTGATGTCAGAATAGTTATTCATGCTTAGGAGTTCTTGAATCATATTTGTATTTTGGATATTTGGATTTAATGAATATTTTCATGATTTCTTTTATTTCTCTCATTATGTTTTCTGCATTTATGATGATTATTGGATTTGATTATGATTTAGTCCGGAATAATGATTAATTTCAAATCTGATTTTTGTTGTAATTTGTTTTTACTCTGTTTTTATATCTTTGCATCTATCGGTTTAGCTTGCTCCGGAATGGGACGCTTGATTTATAGATGTTAGTTTTATAATTTTCAGATATGTGAGGAATAGATGGCTTTTGGGTTGTTTGGCTCCGGAATGGGAAAGCAAACCGAATCTAGGACTTTAGACCCGTGCTTAGGCTAGTTGTATGTCTTGCTCCGGAATGGGACTTATGCAATTAGAGTAGCTTGCTCCGGAATGGGACGCTTGGGTTTAGTTGGATTGTCCAGAATTTCATGTTTATGTTGTTTACCAATGTCCAATTACATTTATGAGGATAGAATTTCCTAATCATTTAATTTCATCCTTGAGTAATTTCTTGATGAACACTTTTATTTTTAATTGCTAATTAATTTTCTTGCTTAGTTTAGTTTTCTCCACCAACCAAACAGGGGATATCTCATATTCACTCATTTATAGATATTTAACGTGACAATCCTTTTTCCCTTGGGTACGATAACTCGGGGTCCTAACTATACCCCACTTTATTACTTGTCGATTCGGTACACTTGCTGAACACCGATCACTCTCCTCTTAGCTCTGCTTGGCGATTTCACCCAGTTTCCTCGCCATCTCTTGACGATCCATAGAAGCTACAAAATCAAATAAACCAGATAAGTATTTCTTTAAAGTTTCTTATAACTTAAATAATATATGACTTAACATATGCATGCAGATGAAAAATTTCCTGATGTCCTAAGGGCTCACATTCTGCTCTCCCTCACCAGAAAGGCTCAACTAGTCCAGAAAAGCCAGCAGGACTGATGAGTTGACCGGATCCTTAGAGTGCTCTCATTAATATTTTAATGTCTGCCTTTAAGATGTAGAGGCTAGAAACTAAATCCTTCAGTGACTTCCCTTGTTCGATCTGGTCAAGTTGACCCCGATGCCTCCATTCTTGCCGATCAGAAAAACTTCTTTTTGAATGGAAGAGAGAATAGTTTCCTTTTGTGCCTATGCATGAAGTAGTATTTTGCCCTGTCTTCCCAATCGAACAAGTACAAAAAGTATGTGAACAGTTCGAGTGTTGGGGCCAACTTATGCTGTCTATATAGCACCTTGAAGCAGGCTAAGGTTCTGCAACTGTTCGGATTTAATTAGTTAGGCACAATTCCATAGCCTTAAAGAATGCTGATGTTGAATGAGTCGAAGAGGAACCTCAAGCCACAATTTAAGCTGGGCTGATGGCAGATGAACCACTTGTTATAGTAAGTATGGATGATTCTTTCAGTGTCTTGTAAGAGCTAACTAAAGCTACTTGAAGAAGATGATGAAGGAGAATATGAAGAAATTGAAAAAAGGAAATGTAAATAAAAGATTACTTATTTGAAGATTTGTAGACAAAGGAGGCTGGAAATGCTTGGGAAAACTTAAAGAACTGGAAGAACTTGAGAGGAAAATAGAAGAAAAGAAGTTAAAGCTTTTTGCAAAAGTGAAAAAATTAAATGAAGTTACCTATTTATTGGAAAAGGATTTCTTCCTCAACAAGCCAAGCCAAGCATTCCATCTGGAGCAGCCACATGTCAAGGCATGATCGGCTGACCCGAGAAATGAAATGCTATTGATTCGAAGAGCAACGCATCACCATTAATGCACTTGGTCTGACCATGCTTGTCCTATTACAGCTCATAAAACTGTTGCTGATCTGATTGGCTCTTCCAAAACCACCATTCGGCTTCATTCAAGCTTCTGATATTTTAGTACCTATTCATACACTTAATTTTTCAATTACCACTTCATGTACCAAATTAGTGAAGGTATATGAACCATTCTAAATACATATTAAACTTAACCATATTAATTACTAACTTCATTTATATCAGTTGCCATGTCATATATTTTCATCCCATAGGAATACACTAAATCAACAAAATTTTATTAATTACCAAGCTTATGAGAATTATTCTTACAAATATTAAATTTTTTATTTTTTTAATTATTAATTTTGGCTTAAAAATCTATTTATCTTGCATCTTATTAATTTTACAAATATTATATTTTTGATTTATCTAGCATGAAAGAGTATTGAAATCCTCCCAATTCCTTAGCGATGACATGTGTACATATAAATTTTTGGACAAGAACTGCATGAGTTTGGTACCTTCAATCTGGTTTAATTGTCATGTCTTAAAATGGGCTAGCTCTAGATAATATCTTGTTAGACTCATATGAGAGCGGGAGGGAGGAAGGAAGAAATAAAGAAAAAAAAACTTCTAAATCATAATGCTATTCTATTACTTTTTTCCTTAAATCTTCAAATACATTAGTATTTAAAAGCATTAAAATAACTCTTAAAGTACTAATTTGTT
This sequence comes from Excoecaria cochinchinensis, assembly GCA_947683425.1. Taxonomy (NCBI): domain Eukaryota; kingdom Viridiplantae; phylum Streptophyta; class Magnoliopsida; order Malpighiales; family Euphorbiaceae; genus Excoecaria; species Excoecaria cochinchinensis. Next base: position 11,694,411 of record CANTUQ010000127.1, on the reverse strand, counting down.
AATCATTGTTAATACCTATTCATGCACTTAATTTCTTAATCACTACTTCAAATACTAAATTAGTTAGGGAACATAAACCATTCTAAATACATATTAAACTTAGCCATATGGGTAAACCCATAAACAGCCCCCTAAACTTGTTAACAAAAATCAATTGAGCACTTAAACTCTAATAATGACCATATAAGCACCTAAACTTGATTTTTATGCAACAAATAAGCACAAAATCGCAGTTGATTAAAATATGAAATGCGTATATGGTACAAATGCTCCGATAGAGAAAATCAAACTGTTATATTAAGACACGTGTTCGAAAAAAAAAAAGAAAATAAGGAGAAAATAATAATTGAAAGAGAAAGAGAGCAATCGTTGATAGTCCCACATCTATTATCGCCACCCAATGCGATGGCAGTACTCCCAGAGATTGCCGCCTCCAAAATTCTAGAATCATATCCTAAGGCTGGTGTTTCATTTGAATCCACAATCATTGATTCTCTTGGTGAATATAAACTGAAAAGACAAAAACTTTCATTATGGACACAAGCATATATTTTCACGACTGTAAATAACTAAAAAAATGAGGAGTCATAAAAGATTGGAACACCATTTGAAGTCCAACCAGCCAAGCTTCTATAGATCAACTTCTAAGCTCAAATTGATAATCAATATCACAAATCAGAATCTTAAATCAATTGAGCGTGGGGTTACAGGATTACAAATCAAAATAACCTGAAAGGGAAATCACAAGATGCAATCGAAGAAAGGATTAAACAACAAATAAAAAAAACTTAACATTCATCAAGAAAATAGAAAAAATTGGTTGTAAAATAAATAAATGGAGAAACAAAACAAACAAAAACAGAGAAAACAATGCTCTGAAATCGAACCGAATGAAATAAATTGAAAGAAAGAGATGAGTGATAATTCCTCTCATGATATGAGGTCAGAACTCACCTTCCATGGTGAAAGAGAGCATCTGCCATCGGTGACAACTCGGATTGGCGGCCGTGAGGTGCGAGGCAAAATTACCCTCACAATAGAGAGAAGCAGCTCCGATCTTCTGCCGATGAGATAACCCCGATTTCAAGTGAGATAACTCTGAAAAGAGAGAGATGGGAAGGATACAGAGGGAGAGAGTTGAAAGAGTAGAGAGATAAAAGAGTTTGATGAGCCATCTCATCTTCTTGAATGAATAAATGTTGATGTTGCTCTTGCGAAGAATGGATCTCTCTATGCACTGATTGATTAACAGGAATCAAGGTGTCGTCATATTTAGGAAATGGAGAACTATTTTTTTTTTTACATTTATGTAGACACTGGGTCCCGAGATAGCCCAGATTAGAGTTACCTAATGAAGATATCGATACATGTTTCACAGGTCAAGGAGTGAGATTGTAGGTTTTCACCCTTGAATTTCACAAATTTTAAGGGTATTGGTGACCAAAAATCCTTTTGAGTCTCTTTTATTTTGAAGAAGCCTTTTCATCTAATTTTTTTTTTCTTTTGGTTGACCGATGCCTATGGGTCAATTGGGATGCCCGTCGAATGCATCGAATCATGGTCAGTTGTTGTTTCTCACTCGAGGGGGGCCCGTTCCTCATGTAAGCAGGTGCCCCTCACTTGCGCCTAAGGGACGCCCGTCCCTCAAGTGAGCAGGGGCCTGTCGCTCGCCCTTTGAGGGACACCTATCCCTCTCGCACGAGTGGGTGTCTATCACTCGACAAGTTAGGCTATCCCCTGTTTACCGATGCCCGTGCCTCGGCCGAGTGACACCCGTCGGTCGGGGCCTGACAGTGAAATTCTGGTTGTTTGAGGATAAATACAAAATTTTAAGATGTTTATCCTCAAGTATAAACTAAAGGTATTTGATTTTATATCTAAAGATTATTTGAAATCACTTTATCTCTATGGATAAATCAAATATTTGATATTTATCTTCAAAGATAAATAGAAATATTTGGTTTTTTTCTTCCAAAAGATAATTTGATATCATTTATCTTTAGGGAAAAATCAAACTTAATATTTATCTTTAAGGATATTTGAAATTTTGTATTTATCTTTAAAGATAAATATTTAATTTTTATCTTTATCCCTAAATCAGCATTAACCTATAAATAAAAGGATAATGAAGGAGGAAGAGGGGGTTTTTTGGGCGGAAGAGAAACTTTTGGAAAAGCAAAAATCGATTTTATAAACAAAAGTTTTCTCCTTATATTGATTTTCTTTTGAAATTTACTGAAAAAGAATTAGAAGTGAATTCGAGAAAGGGAAATCAATTCTCTTTTCTTGATTTACCTTCCTAAGATTCCAAATTATTTCGAAAGATAAAAGTGAATTTGAGAAAGGGAATCAATTCTCTTTTCTTTATTTACCTTTCTAAGATTTCAAATTATTTCAAAAGAACGATTTTTTTATAGAGAGAAAATTATTTTCAATTTGTTCAAAATGTAAACCAATTCTTGTAGAATTCAAGGGAGATCCATACAACTTTTTCCTTCCAGAAATCAATATTCTGAGGGTAAATATTTTGGATTAGTCATTTTTGCGTAAATTTCAATATCTTGACATGAAATATATGATTCAGTTTCAAAATGAAAATTAATTTATCTTCATAACAATTTTATTATTTCATGATGGGATTTACTTTATTAACGATTTATTTAACCCAATCGTGTGACATAGTGGCCTAAGATTCGTAAAAGGTAAGAAATTTAAGCTTTTGAGCATTCGAAAATAGAGTTTTCCAATTATTTTTGACTCTTGGAGATGACCGACGGGAAGAAGGACTTTCCAACGGCCCTTGTTGGGACATCACTGAAAACTTCTTTTGCCCATTAGTCACCTTGTTTATAGAGAGAATTATTTTCAATTTGTTTAAATTGTAAACCAATTCTTGTAGAATTCAGGGGAGATCTATACAACTTTTGCCTTCCAGAAATCAATATTCTGAGGGTAAATATTTTGGATAGTCATTCTTGCGTAAATTTTAATATCTTAACATGAAATACATAATTCGGTTTCAAAATGTAAATTAATTTATCTGCATAACAATTTTGTTATTTTATGATGGGATTTACTTTATTAACGATTTATTTAACCCAATCGAGTGACATAATGGCCTAAGATTCATAAAAGGTAAGAAATTTAAGCTTTTGAGTATTCGAAAGTAGAGTTTTCCAATTATTTTTGACTCCTGGAGATGACCGATGGGAAGAAGGACTTTCCAACGGCCCTCGTTGGGACATCACGAAAAACTTCTTTTGCCCATTGGTCACCTCTCGGGCAGCCGTCCCTCGTCTTTCCTTGGCTGTCCCTGGGTCTTTCCTTTCCCTTTTTAATTATTTCCATTTTTTTATCTTATTGTGTCTTTGCATTTTTAATTTTAGATATTTCATTGATATTCTTCTTCTGTTTTGCCATTTATTATGCTTTTAATATTTTATTTTAATGTTACTAAAATGTTAGTCTATTTTGCTTTTATGAGTTCTATTTTGTTGAGTATGGATGGTAAAATAGAGGCTAAAATTTGGGATGATTTGGAGATGTCAGTTTTTGGTTCATTCTTCTCACCCCTTTTAATTAATTTAGCTTTTTGTTACTCTCCACTTTTATTTTTTTATTCATTAATGTAAAAATGCAAAAAGAGTTTTATAATTAAAATAAGGTTTTCTTTAATAAAAAGGGACGACAGTCCTAATTTTTTCCACAATGAAATGCCACCTAGAATCTTTCTTTTAAGTATATATACGAGGACCAATATCTTCACTTTGAATAAATGACCCGTTTTATGCATGATTTATATTTCCTTTTATTGGGATTGTATTCCGTCCCTGTTTTATTGTAAGTTAATGTACTTTATTTACTTTATTTTAATCGTATTATTTACTGCTTTTCGTTACATGTTTGAATTGTGCTTTAATAATTGCATTAGATTGTATGAGAAGAGGAATGGAATTTTAACTTCAAAAACCCACTTATAACTTTGACTAAGGTATAAATAAAACTAAAGCCCCGAATTCTCTCTGGTCTTAGGCTCCAAGAGGTTAGATGAACCCTCCCAATGTTCTATTGGGATGGGAATTCCAAAATATCTCTTGTTGCCCAAAATAGACATATACGCATCGTCTTAGGCTCAATGAGGCTAGATGAACTTTTCCAATAATCTATTGGGTGGTGACTCCAAAACACCTCTTGTAGCCCAAAATAGATGCCCTTGTAATTTTTACAAGTTTTATGAACCTCTCTCGAAATACTCTAAAAGTAGGTTTTTGAGGCCTCCGGGGTTAGGCGCGCGTCATAGTGGTGACTCCACTGGGGAGCCTAATGAGACTTTACTTCGAAAGTACCTTAGTTAAAATATATAACTGATTTAATTTAAAGTTTCATCCCTTGTTGAACTACATAGCATTTCATTAGAGCCTTAGATCTATGCTAGTTGGTCCCTATTTCTCACCTCTGTGTGTTCTCGAAGCACGATCCTATGTTCACTCAATATAGGGAAGTGTTAAGGATAATCACCAGCCTCAGCCTCGTACCATTTTAGTATATCAAATGATGACCCGACCGGTCGTTATGCTCACGATGAGTTAGACCTGTTGGCAGGGATCATGCTTGGGTAACCCTAAAATTTCATCGCCCTAACTAAAGCCCATGTAATGAAAATAGATACTTCCCCTAGGCGGTATGAACCTTAATGTTATGCTTGCTATATGGATCATTATGTATTGAATAAACCCAGATAAATTGAATTGTCACTCAATCAAAGGTTTCCATGCCCCGATAGGCCCATTTTGATTTATTTGGATTATTTAAATACATAATGATCAAGACCCATGTGTATGCGCTTTATATAAAGAGAGCTTATGCTACCGGTCTTCAGCCTTGCACCATATGTGTCCATTGGATTCTCGGATGACCCATGAGCTAATCCCACCTAGAAAAGAGACAATATGACCTCCTGTACGGGAGTAATAAGGTTGGAAGGATCTACTTGCTTGCATGTGGTTACGGATGCTGCATAAAGCACGACCATGCATTATATGTCATTCATGTATCATCTTAACAGGGTATGCTTTGCAGCCATCCATCCAGGTGGTCTAGGGCTTCCAATGGTCAGCTAGTCAGAAATCCATTTTTTGAATTGCCCAAAAGGGTGACATATTGGGGTTCAGAGTCGCTTTTAGATAGTAGTGAGACCTACGCTTCAGAATCTTCAACAGAAGTCAATATGGCTAACCTACCAAGAGAATCTGATGCAATTTGCACTATGATTGTCAAGGAAGTAGGTAGGAGACTATAAGAGTTTAAAAATCAGGTGATGACTATGATGGAAAATCTGACCGCAGCTATGACACCACCTGTCAGACCAAATCCAATTGCCTCCCTATAGGATAAAATGAGTAGGAGACAGTTAGGGAAGATCCTCCTGAGGTGGTATGTCCACCACTTGTTGATCTTAGAGCCACTATGTCTTTAGGCCAGAGAAGAGACGGAGCCCACAGACTGGAAAATGATTTTTGTAGAAGATGAGTATGAAAAACCCGTAGTGGTAAGAGGAAAGGCACCTTAAACGGAAGAGATAATATGGAAAAAGATGGAGGAGAAATTCGAGGCAATGTCTTCTATGCTGACAGTCGGGAAAGGAATGAATCCCGAAGATATAGAGTTGGAGGGCGAGGATCTGATTCCCTAGAACTTCAAGATGCTTGACGTCCTAAAATTTAATGGTACATCGGATCCAACAACACATGTGAAATAGTACTCACTGGTAATGAAAGGTACAACCTTAACAAAAAGGCAGAAGATAGAATATTTCTGCCTTAGCTTAATAGGGCTCGTGGTTGACTGGTATCACAAACTTGATAGGAGAATGAAAGAAGATTGGAATTTACTGACAGAAGAATTCTTCAGGCAGTTAGGGAAGATCCTCCTGAGGTGGTATGTCCACCACTTATTAATCTTAGAGCCACTATGCCTTTAGGCCAGAGAAGAGACGGAGCCCACAGACTGGAAAATGATTTTTGTAGAAGATGAGTATGAAAAACCCGTAGTGGTAAGAGGAAAGGCACCTTAGACGGAAGAGATAATATGGAAAAAGATGGAGGAGAAATTCGAGGCAATGTCTTTTATGCTGACAGTTGGGAAAGGAATGAATCTCGAAGATATAGAGTTGGAGGGCGAGGATTTGATTTCCTAGAACTTCAAGATGCTTGACGTCCTAAAATTTAATGGTACATCGGATCCAACAACACATGTGAAATAGTACTCACTGGTAATGAAAGGTACAACCTTAACAAAAAGGCAGAAGATAGAATATTTCTGCCTAAGCTTAATAGGGCTCGTGGTTGATTGGTATCACAAACTTGATAGGAGAATGAAAGAAGATTGGAATTTACTGACAGAAGAATTCTTCAGGCAGTACGACTACAGTACGAGGATAGAGATAACTCTGAACGACTCAGAACTATTGCAGCAAAAATCAGAGGAGCCATTTCACGAGTACTTGACCCAATGGAGGAACCGTGTAATGGAGATAAAGAGGAAGCCGGACATGCCAGATCAGATCAGGCTTTTTATCAGAAATGCTAGCCCGTATCTAAAGGATGGTCTGAAGATGAAAGGGTTGAAAGACTGGGAGTCTCTAAAGGACATAGCTATAGAGGCTGAGAGTGAATACTTGGCGAAGAAAGCGAGTAACGAAGCCTATGCTAAAAGGAGCAATAGCAACCAGGGAGCTAGCAGATCAGCGGGCTCTAGCAGTGGTAATAGGGTAGGCAAGGCAGTTGAGGTCTTAGCCACAGGAATCGGTTAGAGACACTTTTCAAACTTAGGAAGGTCTTTCTCATAGGTGTTGAAAAGGCTAATGAAGGAGGGGAAGTTACATCCTTTAACTCTAAGACCAGTTATGAGTCAAGGACGGCTGGGGCATAAAGATGATGAACACCGTGCATACCATCAGCACACTGGACATACTACGGATAAATGCAAGATGCTGAGAAATGCAATTCAAGATCTAATTGATTCTAAACAAATCACTAATCCAGAGCAGAGGAATAATAAGAAGAAATCCGGTTACAATAATGTGCCCCCGCCTATTTTTATGATCGAGTTAAGTCTGCCTGAGTGGTACGTTCTAAAAGACTTGTTTGGTGATGAAGATGTTGCTATCACATGCCTTGAGAAGGCAAGTGAAAAAGGGATTCCCGTGGCAACGATTGATTGTTGGTCCACTAGTGAGAGTGGAGATGAAGATGAGGATGAGGATGAAGAACCTACGGATTTGTGGGGTTAAGAAGATGAGAGAAAAGAAATTGGAGCGGTGACTTGAAGCGGAAGGGTAGTTTTGGAGATAGAAAAGTCATAAGATCTAATGGTAATTGTGACGCGCGCCGAACCTAGCAAAGGCCCTAATTGAACCCGCTTTTAGGATTCGAGAGATTGGTTCGCGTCTTTTGATCATGGGTGCCATGAGACATCTTGGATGCTTCCTTCCCAATAGAACATTGGAAAGGAATATCTAGCCCCATGGTACCTTTGGGCACCTTTGAGGTGTTTTGGAGTCGCCACCCAATTTACAAGGAAAGGTCTCTAACCTCTTATTGGTCTAGACCAGAGATTGGTGTTCGGAACTTCACTCTTATTTATACTTTGGTTAATTATAAATGAGTTTTTAACTTCCTAAAATTCTATCTCTTATCTTACACGATTTATGCATTTAATTAAAGCGCACTACAAGCATTCAAAAGCAATAAAAGGAAAGCGATAAAAAAAGTGGTAAATAAAGCAATAAAGGAAAGCAGTAAACACACCAAGCACACAATTACAAGGGAAATTGGGGGGGAATACAACCCCATTAAAAGAAGATAAAAGGGTAAATTGGGACGGAATACAATCCCTAATTAAATAATATTGTCCCAAAATTAATTATAAGGGTCTAAAGGAAAATACTTGAACATAAATTTAAAACAAACAAAACCGAACATAAAAAATGACATACATAAATCGGGGCATTCGTTTGATTTAGGAACATTGGTTCATTCGCACTTATTTGAAGGTTTTGGAACATTGGTTCCTTCGTGTTTATTTAAAGAGGGTTCGAAGAGTCCTTTAATCATTGCATTGAAAACCGGGATGAGTGATCCCATCTTTGGAGAAAACTGACTCCTCGTTTTATCATGGTATTTTCATTTCTTGGCTAAAACGGGGGACATTGGTCCCAATTTTATTAGTAAAAATTCCAATTTAATCGTAAAAGTATTTTTATGATTTTTTATCCCACGCGTGCATAAATAAAATAATTATTTACAAATAAACACAACAAAAGAGGGGAATAAGAAAGGTCTCACCAAACAACGCGGTCTCCTACGCGTTGTGATCCATCCGGGAGGTCACGGGGACGCTCATGCAAGGCAAACCACATTTAAATCCCACACCAAAAGATAACATTAAAAGACATTAGTAATAATTCTAAAAATTAATCAAATAAAGGCTGAATAAATATAGAACACGTTAATTTAATATGCAAATAACTTACATGCAAAGTAAATAAAAAGGGGTCATGCAAATATCAAAGCAATAATAATAATAAAAGCTAACATCAAAGCAATAGCAATAACAATGATAAAATTATGTTAATAATAATAATAATAATAATAATAATAATAATAATAATAATAATAATAATAATAATAATAATAATAATAATAATAACAACAACAACACAACACGACAAAAATGATCACAATAATAATGACAATAAAAAATATAAAAATAATGACAAAATCACAATGATAATTAATGATAACACATGATAAGCATAAAATAATAGCACTAATAATAATAATACCATAAAATAATAATAACAATGACAACAATAAGGACGACGACAACAACAACAAGAACAACAACAACAACAACAACAACAACAACAACAATAATAATAATAATAATAATAATAATAATAATAATAATAATAATAATAATAATAATAATAATAATAATAATGATAGTAGTAGTAGTAAGGAGAAGGAGGCTGACGACAACTTAAGAAATCACAAGGAAAAACAAATAAAAGGAACTAAACATGAAATGCCAATAGTAGCAAATAGCAACATTAAAATGTTAGACAATAAATGTGATAATAATGGCAGGAGACAACATTAATAGTAATAAATAATACATGAAAATAAAACAAGAACGGGTCCAAAGTGTTTACCCTCAGAATTTATAGATCAGAAAATAGGATGCCTTGATCAGTTCTCTTTGTCGAATTTATGGCGATAAATACCCGAAGAAAATATAAAAATCTATGTTTTTAAATAAATTAGCTCAAGAAAATATTTTTGGTGGGATGAATAAGCAAAAAAAATTAATTTTTCTTGCTCAAATCAAACCCAATATGAAATGTTTTTAGAGAAGAAAAGATTAAAACTTGAGAAAAAAGCTTAAGAATTTTTTGAAAAAGAAACAAGTTTTTGCTGGAGAGAAAAGTGAAACTCCTTTTTTTTTAATAAAATTGCCGTCCTCCTTAAAATGAAGGTAAGCTCCAATTTGTTTCCCTGTCTTGGTCCCAAAATAGGAAAAGACAAATGCTCTTTTAATTTTCGTTACCCAAAAATAACATAAAAGCATGAAACCAATTTTTTATAGACTGAAAAACTGAAAAATTGACCAAGAGAAACACAGGCGAAAGCGACTGCACAAAGGGGCAAAACTGCCCGCGCGAAGACCCCGTGAAGTGCGCCCTAGGGGGTGCGCACGAGCGTCACCTCGGCAAGGTGCGCCCTCAGTAGTGCGCACGCGCAGGCGCACGCCGCCCCGTGCAGGCGTGGTCCACACGCATGGCACGCGGAAAAAGGCAAAAATAAAAAAAACAAAAAATAACCAAAAAAATAAAAATAAAAATAAAAATAAAAATAAAAATAAAAATAAAAATAAAAATAAAAATAAAAATAAAAATAAAAATAAAAATAAAAATGAGAGTAAAACTGCAAATTTTTGAATTAAAATTTTAGAAGAACAAAGGAGATTTTCAACAAGGAAAATATCATTATTGGCACCTCTACTTGTGGCAAGTACCATTTTCATCATCGGGTAATCCTGATCTTGGACCACCTCGGGACCCGGTGTCTACAGTAATACATGTGGAAAAGAAGCCGGAAGAGGACCAAGTAATAAAACAGCTAAAAAAGACTCCGGCCCAGATTTCGATTTGGAATTTGTTGAGGCAATCCCTATCGCATAGGTAGAACTTAATAGAGGCTTTATGCAAGTCCACTATTGCAACTACCATTTCCCCAGCAGAGCTATTAGACATTGTGAAGGGAAGCGCTGGAGAAAATTTGGTTTATTCAAATGCTGATTTGCCGGAAGAAGGCTGTAATCATAATCGTCTTTTATATATAAGGGCACAAATCAATGAAAAAAATACTGCTTGTGTTATGGTAGATGACGATTCTTTTATAAAAGTGTGCCCTCTAGTGGCAATTCTAGCTTTTGGATAGAATGAGGATATGTTAGGCAAATCAGATCTTACAATTACCACCAATGATAACTCTCGAAGGCAAGCATAAGGGACCTTCAGAGCAATAGTAAAGACCAGACCGGTAGAGACGGAGGTTGAATTTGTGGTCCTTCCTATTCCAGCCAACTTTTCAGCATTGTTAGGAAGACCATGGTTTCATAAGTTGGGAGGGGTACCATCTACCTTGCATCAAATGATAAAGATCCCATATAAGGGACAAGTAGTGACGATCAAAGCTGCTAGAGAAAATCAGGTGTCCATCCTAGAGATTGCAAAATAACCTTTCAACGGTTTTCATGTGGCTATGATAAATGGAGAAGAAAATGATATTGCAGGGAGCTCTCAGGTGGTGAATATGCTGAAGAAAATGTCTTTCCTTCCCGGAGCTGGTTTGGGTAAGATCTCTTAGGGGCCATAAGCAACTATCATGACGAGGGGTCAGAAAGATCGGAGGGACCTCGGATATAAAGGCACAACAATGATGAGTAAAAAGATAGCATATGAGGTCCCTCACATTATAGAGAGTTTTGTGCTAGCTACCTCAGTATGTGCTTGTACTGGAGAAACTGAACCCTAGTGGATAGACAGAAGGATCATACTAGGATTCAAGGTTTTCAAAGATGTCTTTGATTAGGACATTGGATTTATCAAGATGGTAGAGGGCTTTTGGGATGAAGAAATCATGACCCAATAGCATCTAGCATAACTCCTGAAGAGAGGGTAAAATTTGAGAGAATCTTAAAAAAATATTAAAAAATCTTTGCTTGAACTTACGACGACATGCCAGGAATCGACCCTGAAATCGCCAAACATGCCATACCAACATATCCTGACCATAAACTAGTTAGGCAAAAAACTCAGAAGGCTCTGGCCAGAATGGGCGAAAAAGGTTAAGGAAGAGGTTCGTAAATAGATTGAGGCCAAGTTTATCATAGAAGTTCAATACTCGACTTGGTTGGCCAATGTTGTCCCAGTGGCCAAGAAGAATGGAAAAGTACATGTATGTGTAGACTATCGGGATTTCAATAAAGCTTATCCAAAAGATGATTTTCCTCTGACTCACATCGACGTCTTAGTGGATAGTGTAGCTGCTTGTATGATGTATAGCTTTGTGGATGGATACGTCGGGTACAATCAGATCCTCAACAAGACAGTTGATCGGATTAAGATAACCTTCATCACTAAATGGGATACATTTGCGTATAGGGCAATGCCTTTTGGTTTAAAAAATGCGGGCGTAACCTGTAAAAGGATGGCTGCAAAGATCCTCGATGATTTGATTCATAAAGAGGTGGTAGTATATATTGATGACATGATGATTAAGTCGGTTACCAAAGAAGGTTATTTCGAGGATTTAGAGAAATTCTTTCGAAGGATTGACAGATATGACTTGCGGCTGAACCCTAAGAAGTGCATCTTTGGAGTTATCTTGAGAAAGCTTTTGCGTCACGTGGTTAGTCAGAAGGAACTGAGATTGATCCAGATAAGGTCAAGGCCATCAGGGACATGCTAGTTCCCCAAAAAGAAAAAGATGTCAGGAGTTTCCTAGGAAAATTGCAATACATTAGCAGATTCATTGCTAAACTTACATCCATTTGTGAGCCCATCTTTAAACTACTAGGAAGAATTAGCCGGCGATATGGAATGACGACTGTCAAATGGCTTTCAAGACCATTAAGGAATATTTGTTAAACCCTTAAATTTTGAGACCGCCTCACCCAGTCAAGCCTTTGATCCTGTACCTGGTCTGTAGGTGCCATGATGGCTCAGGAGGATGAATTCGAAGTAGAATTTGCAGTTTATTATCTTCGTAAGAAGTCTCTTTTTTATGATATCAAATATACCAAAGTCGAAAAGATTTGCCTAGCGGTGATTTGGGCCTCTAAGAAATTAAGGCACTATTTCCATTCTTATAAGGTACAAGCTGTCGCTAAGCAGAATCCTCTCAGATACCTTCAAGAAGAACCTTCTTTATTAGGAAAGATGGGAAGATGGTTGATGCTATTGCAAGAATTTGATGTCGAATATGTCACTAGGAAGACCATTAAAGGACGAGCTGTAGCAGAGTTCCTGGCTAAAACATCCTATCGAGGAGGATCAAATTGAATATAACTTCCCAAACGAGGATGTTGTGGCCATTGCAGTGCAGGGTTAGCAATTGCATTTTGATGGAGAAATTAATAGCAAAGGGGTAGGAGTACGGATCATTCTCACAACTCGGGATGGTGAAAAGCTTCCATTAGCTAAGAAATTGAGGTATAGGACAACTAACAATGAAGCTGAGTACGAAGCTTGCATTTTTAGATTAGAGGCATTATTGTCCTTGGGGGGGCAAAGAATGCAGAAGTTTTCGAGGATTCATCATTGGTAATCCATTAGATTTGAGGAGACTGGTATGTTAAGGAAGAGCGATTGATGCCATACATAAAACACTCGAAGATGTTAAGCAGTCAATTCGAAACATGTACGTTTTGCTTTATCCCTAAGGATAAAAACCAGTTAGCGGATGCCCTCGCCACTTTGGTATCCATGTGGGATAACCCCGAAGGGGTCATAATAAAGCCAATGTTAATCTTAAGCTCAGAAAAGCCTAGCTTCGAATCCGAACAGATAATGGAAATTGAGGTTGTTGACGAGAAGCCATGGTTTTAAGACATTAAGAATTACCTAAAAAAGACGATAGAAGAGGCCACTGAGAAGTATCAAAGATTGATTCACAAGCTTTCCACTTAGTTTATTTGCATAGGTGGTGTGCTATACAAATGACAAGTTAATGGTATTCAATTAAGATGCTTAGGTGAGAAAGAAGCCAAGAAATGAAAGAAACTCATGCTGGGGTCTGTGGAGCTCACATGAACTGTCTAACGTTCGCAAAAAAGATTATACGACAAGGGTTTTATTGGCTCACAATGGATACGAACTGTTCGAAATATGTGAAACAGTGTCAATTATGGCAATAATATGCGAACTTGAGGCATTTACCAGTTTAGAATTGCACAACTTAACATCATCTTGGCCGTTTGCAGCTTGGGGAATAAATATTATGGGAGAGATACACCTTACAGCCTCCAATGGACATAGGTTCATCATAGTTGCCATTGATTACTTTACCATGTGGGTAGAGGCTAAATCTTTCAAGAAAATTAATGCCCGGGACATGGCCAAGTTCATTGAAAAGAATTTGATATGCAGATATGGTCTCTCCCACCATGTTGTGTTTGATAACAGGGTACAATTTATAGCCAAAACTAAGAAGTTACTCCAAAAATATGGCATCGAGCATCATAAGTCCTCTCCATATCGCACATAAACCAATGGGGCAGTTGAAGCTGCTAATAAAAATGTTAAGAAGATCTTGTCCAAAATGGTTCAGAACTTACCTTTTGCACTCTAGGGCTATAGAACCACCATCAAAACCCCCACGGGAGTCACGCCTTATTCTTTGGTATATGGAATAGAAGCAGTACTGCCAGTTGAAATAGAGCTTGGGTTTTTAAGGGTAGTTATGGAAGCCCAGATTCTAAAAGCTGATTGGGTACAACAACGATTGCTGTAGTTGAATATGTTAGATGAGAACAAGTTGAGGGCTTATTATCACAACCAAGTATATCAGAAAAGACTTGCTCGGTCATTCAGGAAAAAGGTCAGAAGGCATCTGCTAAATGAGACCAAGTGTTCCAGACATACGCGGTAAATTCAGGCCAACATGGGAAGGTCCATTTATTCTTAAGAAATTGTTATCTAAGGGAGCAACGATTCTAATAGACAGCGATGGAAATGAGTTCAAAGAACCAGTCAACGTCGATAGACTTAAAAGGTTCCATGGCTAAAGACTGAAAAATTTAAAGAAGAGAATAGATGCCCAATGGGTCGAAAACCGAAAAAAATGCGACCTTGTTAAAACTGGGAACCTTTTTAGGGTGAAAATCGATAATGTCTAATCAAGAAAATTCGAAAGGGCTGATTGGAAATAGGAGTTCAATGCTTTCAAGATCTGTTTTGAGATTAAGTGCGGTTTTGCATTTTGATTCATGTTAAATAACGATCATTTTTTGTGAAATCATACTGAAATGTACACAATTTAGCAAAATGATATAAAACATAAATAATTTAACTCAAGTGTTCATTATCATCTAGTTCTTTTTTAAAAAGAAAAGCATTATTCTTTACCGAAATTTTGTAATCTAATAACTATGCCCTTCTACTCTCACCGGCCAGATATTTGAGTCGATGGGTCCTATTATGAACTACATGACTAATCACCCACCTCTTGCATGCACTAGTAGAAGTAAAGGTGTAGTCTCCAATCTGTGGTATAATAGTCTTTACATGCAGCTATGCCCATAGGCTGTGGTACCTGAAAATGAAAGCTGAGGATAAGATGCCACCTTGGAAAGATAGGGGGTGCTTCACAACATCTTGACTCCATCCGAACCGTCGAACACAACTAGCGACAATATAGAAGGTAGCCTCATGAAGACTGCACAAGGGAATGCATCCTAAAGAGCCATCCTGAGTTGCAGAAGAAAAGAGGTAGCTAGAGGCACATGAAGTTGATGTCGTCATCTGCCAACTCACCCAATCGAGCAAAGCCTTCATCAGGAGATTCAAAGGAATACAACTGCTGGCTGGGAAGGAAATACCTCAAAGAATAATTGCTGATTACCCTAGGAGGAGTGTGACGCGCGCCAATGGCCCCTGTAGGCCCGCTTTTAGGGCGATCAAGAGAGGTTCATGAAAACTTGTAAGGTATTTATAAGTGCGTCTATTTTGGGCAACAAGGAGATTTCATGGAGTCGCCGCCCAATAAAACATTGGAAAAATTCGTCTCGCCTCAGTGAGCCTAAGACGGCGCTCTATGTCCATTTTGGGCAAGCCAGAGGGGTCTTGGAGGTCCCATCCTAATAGAACATTAGGAGGGCCCTCTTGCCTCGTGGAGCCTAGGACTATGCAAGTTAAAGCCTTTTTACGGGACACAAGAGGTATCTTGGAAGCTCCATTCCAATGGAACATTGAAATGGTCCTCTCGCCTCGTTGAGCCCAAAGACCATAGATGGTTCGGGACTCCCCATTTATTCATACATTGGCTAAGTTTATAATCAAGTTTTGAATTTAGCGTTTCATGCCTTTTCTCATTCAATTTTAATGCAATTTAATTTAACGCGCATGTCAAACATATAATAAAAGCGATAAATAAAGTAAATGAAAGCAAAATAAATTACAACAAAACTAGAGGCGGAATACAACCCCCATTTGTAAATAAAATACAATTCATACATAAATCGGGCTATTTATTAAAATGAGGACGTTGGTCCTCTCATGCATAATTAAAGAAAATAATTTTAAAATGACAATTTATTTTAGATGGAAGAAACTAGGACATTGGTCCCATTTTATTTAGAAAAAAACAAATTAATTAAGTAGAAATATTTTTGTGGTTTTTTAATTAATGTGCATAAAAAATAATTTATTACAAATTACATATTAAATAAAATAATGAAAGCAAAGTAATGAAAATAATAAAAATAACAAGTCAACTCCCAAATGGATCTTCAAATCTTCAAGGGCTCCCACTTGGTATGGAAAACACTCACACATAAAAAATAAGTATTGAAATAAAAGAAAAAAAAACAAATAAAAGTGAAGTTAGTAAAAAATTAATTAAACATATAACATGAAAACAATTAAATTAAGGCAATCAAAATTGCATCATGTATGACTAGCCAATTAAAATGACATAATAAAAATATGCAATCTAATTAATTAACAATTTAGCATGCATAAAAAATAACATAATAATAATAAAATTCAACATGCATAAACAAGCATAAAATAATGATGATAGAATTTAACATACATAAAAACATAAAATAACAACAATAACATCCAGTCATGCATAAAAAATATAATATACATAAAATTCAGCATGCATAAGAAATACAAATAATAATATTAATAATAATGTTACTAGTATCAAATAATAGCAATAAACAAGGATAATAAAAATTATAATAATAAAACTAACAATTGCAACTATAATAATAACAATAATAAATATAATGAAACCAAAGAGTATTAAACAACCCAAATTAAGCATGCAAGAATAAAATAGCATATGGCAAACTAATAAAACATGTTAAAACATGGCAAATAATACCAACAACAACAACTATAACAATAATAATAATAATAATAATAATAATAATAATAATAATAATAATAATAATAATAATAATAATAATAATAATAATAATAATAATAAAGTGAAGACGATAGACATAGAAAAATAATAACATGCATGATGACATGAACAATTAATTAAGAACATAAAAATAAGAAGAAACTAATAGAACTAATAGAATTTACATGATAAAAAATCTAAAAAAATTTATAAAACCAGAAAAAGTTCTAAAAGAATTTACATGTTAACCAATTAATTGGAAAGAGAAATTGAACTAAAAATTGAATTTAAATTGGAACCAAGAATAATTACCCTAAAAATTAGCTTGATGAAATGAAGGTAAGGAGATCCAATTCCTTGTCTTGATTTGAAGAATATGACTAGAAAAATAAAATGTCAAAAGTGAATTTTTACCCAAGAATAAATAATTAATTTATTTGTCCTAAAGTAAAAAATTGTTAATTGAAAGGAAGAAAATTCCCAAGAACAAAAATTTATCTTTTTGCCTTAAGAATTCACTAAAAAAGTCTTTAGAAAAGTTGAGAGAATTTTGTTTTAGAGAAGAAAGAAGAAGAAGAAGAAGACAATTTTCTAAAGAAAAAATCCCCCTAATTCTCTCTCCAAAATCCTTTTTATTCCTCCCCCAAAATCAGATTTTTTAATGAAAAATTAAATTGACTTAATTTCAATAAAATCAAAAAACTGAAGAAAATCAAAGGTTTGGAATTTTAAAAGTTTTACCATTGAATTCTACTAAAAAAATTGAAGAAAAATGAATTTTTGGGGCCAAAATGGCCAAAAAGGGGAAAAATGGCGAAAATGGGCGACTGCCTTAGAAGGTTCCAAATAGATATCTGAGCCGTGGTCTTTTTCAGCTGCTTTACTATGGGATTTTCTTCCGGCTCCTTCTCCACAGGTGCTTGCACTGAGTCCTGCTGCTTCTCAACTTTGGGGACCACTCTCCCACTTCTTGTTACAGCCCCAACTCTCTCCTCCTCCTCCGAATCCCATGGATCCGTGAACTCTCCATCTTTCTCCTCTTCATCTTCGTCTCCACTCTCACTAGTGGACCAATAGTCTATCACCGCCACGGGAATCCCTTTTTCACTTGCCTCAGGGCGAGTGATAACGACGTAATCATTTCCATACAAATCTTGAAGGACATACCATTCAGGTAGGCTCAACCCAATCATAAAGACAGGCGGTGGCACAACATTGAAATTGGACTTCTTCTTGCCGTCCCTCATTTCAGGATCGGTGATCTGCTTACTATCGATCAAATTCTGAATCTGGTGCCTCAGCCTGAAGCAATTGTTTGTCAGATGCCCAGTATGTTGGTAAAAGGCACAGTATTCGTTCTCCTTATGCCCCGGTTCCCCTTGGGTCCTAGTTGGCCTAGGTGGCAGGGGTTGTAGCTTCCCCTCCTTCATCAACCTCTTCAATACCCATGACAAAGGCCTATCCAAATTTGAGAAGTACCTCTGGTTCACACCTGTCGCTGACACCTCAGCTGTCTTCCCATTTTTATTACCACTGCTGGAAATAGCTGACTTGGCTGCATCTTGATTGTTGTAGCCCTTCTTGGCATAAGCCTCACTGCTTGCCCTTCTGGCCATATATTCTCCTTCTGCCTCTATAGCAAGGTCCTTCAAGGACTCCTAATCTTTCAGCCCCTTCATTTTCAGTCCATCTCTCAGATATGGGCTAGCATTCCGAATGAATAATCGGATCTGATCAGGAATGTTGGGTTTGCGCTTCATCTCCATAACTCGGTTCCTCCACCAAGTGAGGTATTTATGGAAAGACTCCCCAGCCTTCTACTGCAGCAGCTCTAGATCCTTCATTGTGACCTCTATCCGGGTACTACAATCGTATTGCTTTAAGAACTCTTCAGTCAACAAGTCCCAATCTTCTTTGGACCTCCTGTCCAGCCCATGGTACCAGTCAATGGCAGCCCCTATAAGACTCAAGCAAAAGTACTCTATCTTCTACTTCCTTATTAAAGTTGTCCCCTTCATGACTAGTGAGTACTGCTTGATGTGTGCAGCAGGGTCAGAGGTGCCGTCAAATTTTGGAATATCAGGCATCTTGAAATTCTGGGGGATCAGATCATCCCCATCTAGCTCATGATCCTCCGGGTTCATTCCCCTTCCTACCGTAATCATCCTTGTCATAGCCTCAAATTTCTCCTCCATCTTCCTCCACATTGCTTCTTCCAGCTTAGGCGACTTCCCCTTTGCCACCATCTATTCCTCTTGCTCATCTTCCCATAGGTTAACCTCAGACTTAGGGCCTTCTCTGCGCTCAACAGGCACTGGCGCTCTTTGCTCAACCGCAGGTGGGTCAACCAAAGCAGGGGGAACCTCCCTAATAGCCCCTTGTTCATCTGGCCCCCAAATAGGAGCAGCAACAACTTGTTGCCTAGCTATGGTAGTGGCAAGGTTGCCCATCATTGCCATCATTCTGACCTCAAACTCTTCCATTCTTCTTCCTACTTCCTTGACGATCATTGCTCGAGTTGCATCAGACCCACTTGATTGGTTAGTCATACTTATATCAGCTGATGATTCTGAAGAGAAAGTCTCACTACCCTCTGAAAGAGAATCTGAACTCTGATATGATACTAGCTCTGGTAACCCCAAGAGTGGAATCCTTCTCAACCGACCGTCGGAACCTCTAAACCACATAGGCGAATCTATAATGGCTGAAAAAAATACATCTTGTTAGGATGATGCATGATTGAAATGCAATGCATGGTCGTGCTGATGCAGCATAGACAAACACATGCAAGCAGATAGATCCTTCCAACCTTATCTCTCCCACACACGAGGTAGTATAGTCTCTTTCCTAGGTGGGCTTTATCCAAGGGTTAACAGGAACCCATCGGACACGTATGACCGCACGGTAAAAAATCGGCAGCATAACATCTCTTATCTAATGTACACACATATGAGTGTTTGGCCATTATGTATTTAAACACCTCAATTAAATTAAGATGGGCCTACCGAGGCATGAAAGCCTTTGATGAAAGACCATTTAATTTAACTGATCTTGTTCAATATGTAACGGCCCACAAAGCAAGCACGGTATTATGGTACATTTCACCTAGTGGAAGTATCTATTGCCAATACATGAGCTTTGGTCAAAGGTAGTGAAACTTTAGGGTTACCCAAGCATGTTCCCTGCCAATGGGTCTAGCTCATCATGAGCATAACGACCGATTGGGTCTCCATTTGATATACCATAAGGTACGAGGCTTGGGCTAGTGATTATCCTTAACACTTTTCCACATTGAGTGAACATAGGGTCGTGCTTCGGGAATGCACCGGGGTTAAAATAGGGACCAAACTAGCATAATCTAAGGCTCTAGCATGGATGCAATGTAGTTTCAAAAAGAGATGAAATTTTTAAATTAAAACTCAATCATAAATTTCAACCAAGGTACTTTTGAAGGGAAGTTTCTTAGATCCCCAGTGGAGTCGCCACTGTGACGCACGCCGAACCCCGTAGCCCCCGAAGGCGCTTTTAATGCGATCAAGAGAGGTTCATGAAAACTTGTAAGGTATTTACAAGTGTGTCTATTTTGGGCAACAAGGAGATTTCATGGAGTCGCCGCCCAATAAAACATTGGAAAAGTTTGTCCCGCCTCAGTGAGCCTAAGACGGCGCTACTATGTCCATTTTGGGCAAGCCAGAGGAGTCTTGGAGGTCCCATCCTAATAGAACATTAGGAGGGCCCTCTCGCCTCGTGGAGCCTAGGCCTATGCAAGTTAAAGCCTTTTTATAGGACACAAGAGGTATCTTGGAAGCCCCATTCCAATGGAATATTGAAATGGTCCTCTCGCCTCGTTGAGCCCAAAGACCAGAGATGGTTCGGGACTCCCCATTTATTCATATATTAGCTAAGTTTATAATCAAGTTTTGAATTTTTCATGCCTTTTCTCATTCAATTTTAATGCAATTTAATTTAACGCGCATGTCAAACATATAATAAAAGCAATAAATAAAGTAAATGAAAGCAAAATAAATTACAACAAAACTAGGGGTGGAATAGAACCCCCATTTGTAAATAAAATACAATTCATACATAAATCGGGCTATTTATTAAAATGAGGACGTTGGTCCTCTCATGCATAATTAAAGAAAATAATTTTAAAATGACAATTTATTTTGGATGGAAGAAACTAGGACATTGGTCCCATTTTATTTAGAAAAAAACAAATTAATTAAGTAGAAATATTTTTGTAGTTTTTTAATTAACGTGCATAAAAAATAATTTATTATAAATTACATATTAAATAAAATAATGAAAGCAAAGTAATGAAAATAATAAAAATAACAAGTCAACTCCCAAATGGATCTTCAAATCTTCAAGGGCTCCCACTTGGTATTGAAAAGACTCACACATAAAAAATAAGTATTGAAATAAAAGAAAAAAAAATAAAAGTGAAGTTAGTAAAAAATTAATTAAATATATAACATGAAAACAATTAAATTAAGGCAATCAAAATTGCATCATGTATGACAAGCCAATTAAAATAACATAATAAAAATATGCAATCTAATTAATTAACAATTTAGCATGCATAAAAGATAACATAATAATAATAAAATTCAACATGCATAAACAAGCATAAAATAATGATGATAGAATTTAACATGCATAAAAATATAAAATAACAACAATAACATCCAATCATGCATAAAAAAATATAATATACATAAAATTCAGCATGCATAAAAAAATACAAATAATAATATTAATAATAATGATACTAGTATCAAATGATAGCAATAAACAAGGATAATAAAAATTATTATAATAAAACAAACAATTGCAACTATAATAATAACAATAATAAACATAATGAAACCAAAGAGTATTAAACAACCCAAATTAAGCATGCAAGAATAAAATAGCATATGATAAACTAATAAAACATGTTAAAACATGGCAAATAATAATAATAATAATAATAATAATAATAATAATAATAATAATAAAGTGAAAACAATAGACATAGAAAAATAATAACATGCATGATGACATGAACAATTAAATAAGAACATAAAAATAAGAAGAAACTAATAGAACTAATAGAATTTACATGATAAAAAATCTAAAAGAATTTACAAAATCAAAAAAAGTTCTAAAAGAATTTACATGTTAACCAATTAATTGGAAATATAAATTGAACTAAAAATTGAATTTAAATTGGAACCAAGAATAATTACCCTCAAAACTAACTTGATGAAATGAAGGTAAGGAGATCCAATTCCTTGTCTTGATTTGAAGAATATGACTAGAAAAATAAAATGTCAAAAGTGGATTTTTACCCAAGAACAAACAATTAATTTATTTGTCCTAAAGTAAAAAATTGTTAATTGAAAGGAAGAAAATTCCCAATAACAAAAATTTATCTTTTTGCCTTAAGAATTCACTTAAAAAATCTTTAGAAAAGTTGAGAGAATTTTGTTTTAGAGAAGAAAGAAGAAGAAGAAGACAATTTTCTAAAGAAAAAATCCCCCTAATTCTCTCTCCAAAATCCTTTTTATTCCTCCCCTAAAATCAGATTTTTTAATGAAAAATTAAATTGACTTAATTTCAATAAAAGCAAAAAACTGAAGAAAATCAAAAGTTTGGAATTTTAAAAGTTTTACCATTGAATTCTACTAAAAAAATTGAAGAAAAATGAATTGTTGGGGCCAAAATGGCCAAAAAAGGGAAAAACGGCGAAAATGGGCGAAGAGGAGGCGCCAGGGGGTGAGCGACACCCGTTTGCGCGCCCGACGGGCGTCCCTCGCGCACAGCAGCGCGCCAGCGGGCGAGTGCTGGGCGCTCCGCGTCGCCCAGCACGCAGGCGAGCGCGCTGCGCCTGCGCGCCGGGGTGCTGCGGCGCACTCCCAGAGCTACCGCAGCCCGACATTCGCGCGAAATAATTTTTTTTTTCAAATTTTCTATAAGACACAAAAATGAAAAACTCATTTTTTTATCCCAAAATAATTTTTAAAATATTTTTAAAATACATGTTTATTCATTCCTAACCAATCCAAACGACAAGGAAATTATCACTTCCAACTTTCATTTTTTTTGCCTATAAATCGGCACACTTAATTTCATCATTGGGTAATCCTGATCAAGGCTACTCGGGACTCGGTGTCTACAAGGAGGCTCTGATAGTAGTTGCAGTTTCTCTTGTAACCATAGCTGAAAGATTTAAAAAAAGGTAGAGAAATTAGAAATGCGAAAAACCAAGTTTATTCTTGGGGATGTCATGTAGAGCATTAGCTAATTTTTAGTAATAAGTCCTAAGCCCTTGATATTGTATACCTTATGCTTTATATTCAACTTTCATGCTTAAAAAACAAAAGCTGGTGGAACGGATAGGGTCCACTTCAGGCAAAAATGACGCATGGGGTTATGTGAAAATCCGAAAAGACGCATTTCTCGCTAAAAAAAAGCTAGTGTGAAAATCCATAAGGGATGCACTACCTTTCATAAGAATGATAAATGCTTACCTGGAGTAACGAAGGGCTTTCGGTGAAGAAAGCAGACAGGTCAGTACAGACATTGTCCAAGCCTAGGATTGTCTCAGCAAGAATTAAGGGAAACGGGGTCAGCACGCGATGTATGCCATCCACAATCCCGAATAACTGGTAATTGCTAATCAACTCTACAGAAACTACCGTCAGATATCTGTAAAAGCAAAATAGTAGTAAAACATTGGCCTGGTATATGGCTACATCAGAGAAATCTTCTAATGCCTCTATTAATGGTTCCAAAACAAAAGTGACATTCCAGGGATCCAATCTAGCCACGGCTGAAGGTGAAATACTAAAGGTCAGTGTTGTATCCTTGCATGAATCAATCTGTGACGCGCGCCAAAACCTAGCAAAGGCCCTCATTGAACTCGCTTTTAGGATTCGAGGGATTGGTTTGCGTCTTTTTGATCTTGGGTGTCATGAGACATCTTGGATGCCTCCTTCCCAATAAAACATTGGAAAGGATCACCTAGCCTCATGGTACCTTTAGGCACCTTTGAGGTATTTTTGAGTCACCACCCAATTTACAAGAAACTGGAAAAGGTCATCTAACCTCTACGGTCTAAACCAGAGATGGTGTTCGAAACTTCACTCTTATTTATGCTTTGGTTAATTATAAATGAGTTTTTAACCTCCTAAAATTCCATCTCTTATCTCACACGATTAATGCATTTAAATTAAAAGGCGCATCGCAAGCATTCAAAAGCGATAAATAAAAAGCTGTAAAGAAAGCGGTAAATAAAACGATAAAGAAAAAGCAGTAAACACACTAAGCACACAATTACAAGGGAAATTGGGGCGGAATACAACCCCAATAAAAGAAGATTAAAAATATAAATTGGGACGAAATTCAATCTCAAATGGAAATCTAAATGATATTGTCCCAAAATTAATTATAAGGGCCCAAAATGTATGAACATGAATTTAAACAAACAAACAAAAACAAACATAAGAAAAACTTACATAAATCGGGGTACTCGTTTGGTTTAGGAACATTGGTCCCTTCACGCTTATTTTGAAAAGGGATTGAAGAGTTAATTGATTGCTAGTTTGAAAAACCGGGATGAGTGATCCCATTTTTGGAGAAAATTTAACTCTTCGTTTTATTGTGACATTTTATATTCTTTGGCTAAAACGCGGGACATTGGTCCCAATTTTATTAGTGAAAATTTCAATTTAATTACAGAAATATTTTCGTGACTTTTTATCTCACGCACGTACAAATAAAATATTTATTTTACAAGTAAGCACAATGAAAAGGAGGGAAATAACGAAGGTCTCAGCAAACCGACGTGATCCTCTAAGCGTCGTGACCCATCCGGGAAGTTACGGGGACACCCACATAATGCGACTCAAAGTAAATCTCAGACAGAAAAATAACATCAAAAATATTAGTGATAGTTCTAAAGATTAATCAAATAAAGACGAAATAAATGTTGGGCACAATAATAATAAATAATGATAATAACAACAATAATAATGCAACACAACAAAATGATAATAGTGATAAATATGATAGTAACAATAACGATAATAATAATAAATACAATAATAATGAGAATAATAGCAATAGTAACCATGTCATAACAAAAATAATGATAATAATAATAATAATAATAATAATAATAATAATAATAATAATAATAATAATAATAACGATGATGATGTCAACAGGAACGGTAGCATAATAATAATAATAATAATAATAATAATAATAATAATAATAATAATAATAATAATAATTATAATAAGACAAATAAACATGAGGTAATGATAAATAGATAATGTGGTGATAATAATAATAATAATAATAATAATAATAATAATAATAATAATAATAATAATAATAATAATAATAATAATAATAAGAATGAAAAGAAAGATGGAGGCTACGGCAACAATAGATGAAAATAATGCTACAAAAGTCAAATAAAACACCAAAAAAGAGATTAAACCAAAAAAACTAAACTTAAGATGCCAAACAGTATCAAAATATTAAAAATGCTGGAAATAAATCATGAATATGACAACAATAACAGAAAATAATGATATTAACAACAATGGATGATATTACAAGAAATAAACGGGTCTAAAGTGTTTACCCTCATAATTTATGAGTCGAAAAAATGGTGTTTTATTCCGTCCTCCTTGTCGAAATTTGTGCTGATGAACATGAAAAATAACTTGAGAAAATATTTTTGGAGGATGATTGAACAAAGGAAATTAATTTTCCTTGCTCAAAATCAATCCGAGAATGAAATGTGTTTTTGAAGAAAAAAGAAGAAAGGATTCGAAAACCTTGAATTTTTAAGATTTTTTTTTCGGAAAAACTATGGTTGCTCTTGTTCTTTAGAGAAAACTCTCTCTTTTTGATTTGTGAGAAAATTGCAGCTCCCTTGAAAATAAAGACCAAGCCCCCATTTAATATTTGCCTCCTCTAAAAAATGGAAAGAGACAAAGGCTATTTCATTTTTAGTTAACTGAAAAAAGCATAAAAATGTGAAAGAAACCGGAAAAATCAGACTAAAAAAAAAATTAGAAAACACAGAGAAGAAAGCGACCGCAGCTAAAAATGGCCGCGTGTGGAGGCAGGCGAGGCGCGCCCAAGAAGCGTGCGCCTTGCGTAGGCGAGATGCTCCCCAGGGGCACGCGCCTCGCGCAGGCAGCGCGCAGCCCTCGCGATGAGTGCGCCTCCGCCCTCACGCGGCTCGCGAAAAAAATGAAAAATGAAAAATAAAAATAAAATAAAAAAAAAATAAAGAGTGAAAAGAGATAAAAAAAATTGTTTAGAGGAACAAAGGAGATTTTCGATAAGGATGACATCATTTTCGACACCTTTACTTGTGGCAAGTATTATTTTCATCATCGGGTAATCCTGATCTTGGACCGTCTCGAGACCCGGTGTCTACAGTTGCCCCCAATTTTGGGGAACCTAGAATTTGGGTCTCTGGGTGAGCCAAAATTCAGAAAAGAGGGGAAGAGACACGTACCTGAGACAGTCGCTTTCCCAGGCTGGATGGTATTGTTGGAGTGTTATCCTTTCTGAGGTGGTGCCCCCTGAGAGGTCTTTGGCTAATCGGTGCCCCCTGAGAGGTCTTCGGTTGGCTTATGCCCCCTGAGAGGTCTTTGACTGGCTGATGCCCCCTGAGAGGTCTTCGATTAGCTGCTCGCTGAGAGGTCTTTGGATAGCTGCCCCCTGAGAGGTCTTCGGGTGGTTGGTTGCCCCCTGAGAGGTCTTCGATTAGCTGCCCCCTGAGAGGTCTTCTGTTGATCGCCCCCTCAGAGGTCTTCGGATAGCTGCCCCCTGAGAGGTCTTTGGTTGATCGCCCCCTGAGAGGTCTTCCGGTAGCTGGCTGCTCCCTAAGAAGTCTTCGGTTGATTGCCCCCTGAGAGGTCTTCAATTAGTTTATTGCTCCCTGAGAAGTCTTCGGTTGATCGCCCCCTGAGAGGTCTTCGGTTAGTTGGCTACTCCCTGAGAAGTCTTCGGTTGATCGCCCCCTGAGAGGTCTTCGGTTCGCCGCCCCCTGAGAGGTCTTCGGTTGATCGTCCCCTGAGAGGTCTTCAATTAGCTGCCCCCTGAGAGGTCTTCAGTTAGCTGCCCCCTAAGAGGTCTTTGGTTGATCGGCCCTTAAGAGGTCTTCGATTAGCTGGCTGCTCCCTGAGAAGTCTTCGGTTGATCGACCCCTGAGAGGTCTTCGATTAGCTGCCCCCTGAGAGGTCTTCGGTTAGCTACCCCCTAAGAGGTCTTCGGTTGATCGCCCCCTAAGAGGTCTTCGATTAGCTGGCTGCTCCCTAAGAAGTCTTCGGTTGATCGCCCCCTGAGAGGTCTTCGGATGGTTGGATTGGTGTTTTGATCGATGTCATTACTTGCCAATCATCGGTTCTCTCTTTCTATAAGATTTAGAAAGCAAAATATGCAGGAAAAATAGTGAGCATGCACGTGAGATGCATATGTATGCAGCAATGCAGGATAAGAATTCATCTGAGTGGATTTGGAGGCGAAAGCCGGTTTGGTCGTAATTTGCAGCAGGATCGGTGCCCCCTGAAATTGCTTTTGAATTTCATGCCTTTGGGGATTATGAGGTTCTCCTCTGATTACCTGTAGTCATTTTTTAAAGGTAGTGCATCCCTTGTGGATTTTCACACTAGCTTTTCTTAGCAGGAAATGCGTCCTTTTCAGATTTTCACATAACCATATGCCTTATTTTTTGCCTGGAATGGACCCAACCCAATCCAGCAGCTTTTATTCACTTTATTTTTTGTAGGACAGACTGCCTGTTCTCAGGTTTTCACCCTGCCCTTTGGCCTAAGTTTTGCTTAGAGCGCCAATTACGGTTTTCATCTCTAACGGCCCTTTTTTTGTGGTGAAGAAGGCTGTAGTTGTCGTCGAAGATCTTTCAGGTATAATCAGCATGTACTTCTTTCTCAAATTATGGCTGTGTGAGTTTGATTCCTATCATGAAGGTGCTGTAGAATTGGCCTCACAATTGATAGCAAGATGAATCGACTGAAATGCTCGAGCGAACCGAGCACCGGAGGGTAGATAGTACCAATGCGCTGATTCTACGCTGGAACCAGATAACTTTGAGTATGCAAGATGAACTACTCTGGTCACAGACTACACCCTCACCTCCATAAGTGCATGTAAGAGAAGGGTACTTAGCCCCGCAGTAGATAATAGGACCCATCGGCTTAGGCATTTGGTTGGTGAGAGCAAAAGTAGAGTATAGCCATTTAGACTTCACACATTCAGTAATGAATGATGTTTCTCTTTTTATAAAAGAACTAGGAAATGATGAGTTAAACTGCTTTTGTTTTGCATTTTTTTACAAAATTATGTACATTTGAGTATGATTTCTCCATACATGATCACCATTTAACATGGATTCAGAATGCAAAATTACATCTAATCTCGGAGTGGATCTTGTAAGCATTAGACTCCTGTTTCCAATCAGCCCTCTCGGGTTTTCTTGATTGGATATTTTCTCTCAAGCCTCTAATTTTTGACCAGGATGCCTTTTTTTGGTTTTCATCCTGACGAGGCGCCCAATTTTAGTAAGGCCGCCTTTTTTCAGTTTTCAACCCGTAGGGCATTTATTCTCTTCTTTTGATTTGTAGTCTTTAGCCATGGACCTTCTTGAGTCTGTTGACGTTGATCGATTACCTGAGATCATCTCCATTGCTGTCTATTAGAATTGTTACTCTCTCGTATACCAATCTCTTAAGAACAAACCCTTCTATGTTGGCCTGAATTTACCTTGTATGTCTAGGATGCTTGGTTTCATTTGCCTGGAGACTGAATCTCCTCCTTTCCAGTGAGTGTTTCCTGACCTTTTTTCCAAATGATCGAACAAGGTATTGATAGATCTGATTGCGATTGTAATTCCAAAACCTGTTTTCGCTTAACGTGCTTAGCTGTTGTAGTCATTGCTTCCATGACTGCCCCTTAAAGATTTGACGTGCTTTAACAGGCAGTAGTGCTTCCGCCCCCATGCATCGAGGAATAAAGTGTGACTCTTGTAAGGGTTCCGACTGTAGATCACAGCATGGGTCTCCTCCCTAACCTTTTTGGTCTTCCTCTTGTTTGGTATCTCAGTTGTATGTCATCAGCTCACCTCTCGTACTGCACACCCTTTATACTGATGAACTGGATGGATAGCTTGTGGATTAGTCTTCAGGCAAAATATAGGTATGTCTTTCGTACTGCACACGCTCTATACTGATGAATTGGGTGGCTAGCTTGTGAATTAGTTTTTAGGTCCTTTTCAATATCTAAGAAGAACAGCAAAATGCAAGTATGTGTAGATCAACGGGATTTGAACAAAGCTTGCTCCTAGATAACTTTCCCTTGCCCTATGTTGATAATCAATTCTCTCTTTTTTTCTCTTTTTTTTTTTTTTTTTATTTTTTTTTTGTTTGTTTTTCTCTTTTTTTTATTTTTATTTTTTTAGCGTACATTTTTTTCTCTCCCCAACAAGGTTCGTCCAAATCCTGATAATTTACACATACGCACACTTTTCTTCTTAACCATTGGGAATGTCGTTGATCCGCCTAGTTGGGCATGGCATTTCAGTAAAAAAATTAGCCCTAGTTCTGCTTGCGGATTCTCCCTTTTTACCTTTCCTATCACTCCTGGCTTGAATCTCCTGAGCTTCTGCTTTTCTGGTTCAGGATCGAGATACACTGGCATAACGTGTTTGGCGGCTTCATAATCATCCCCTGGCATGTCTTTATAGGTCCAGGCAAAGACTTATTATTTTCATTTTTTTTATTTTCTCTCATTTTAATATCTCTTCAGGAGTCATAACTGTAACACCCCAAATCGGGCCTAGTCGGAATCGGAAAGCTAAGTCAGTTAAGTGAAGGGTATTTTGGTAATTTATGCATGGGTAATATGGATAATAAGGATTTAATTGCTAAGAAATTAACTAAATAAGTTTAGTGAATGAATTATCTAGTGGAACATGTGTATGGTATGTAAGAAGTGATTGGATTAGATTGTGACACTTGGGTTTGTAGGATGATGACAAGTGGCTTATAAGGAATTGTTAGAGTATGCTTGAAGTATATGGAAGTAGGATGTGAGTGGGCTAAGAAATGATATGGTGTGAGTGGTGTTTGGTGTATTGAAGATATTTATTCAAGAATTGTTTGTGTGTGTATGGAGTATGGTGCAAGGTGGAACAAGTCAAAAGATGGATTAAGGAACCAATAAGATTTGGACACATGGCTTGTGGTAGGTGTGCATTAAGTGTGAAAAAGAAAATCAAAGTGAAAGAAAAAGAGGAGTCCACGTTGGTTTCCTTTCATTTTCCCGATTTTCCATTTCCTTTTCTTGTCTTCCCTTTCTTTGTTCCATCTTTTGGTTTTGAATGAATTAGAAGTGATTTAGTGGAGATTGGAAGCAAGATTGTTAAGGTAAGTTGAGATTTGAGGGTTCCTATGTTTGAGTTCTTTTTTCTACTCCTAGTTTTGTTTAAGTTATGATTGAATTAAGAATTATGGGTTTGTTTGTGCAAGTAATTGGTGATAAGAAGAATCAAAGTAAAGGAAAAGAGAAGATTTAAAGCTTGAAGAGAACAACTATTGTGCAACAAGAGGTTTGGGAGTGGATTCCTTTAATTGAGTTTTATTTGGTTTTTCTCCTAAATTCTTATTGAGTTATGAATATATATTTGTATATGATTTCCAGTAAATTGAGTGATTAAGATGATTCTTATGTATGTATTTGTTTGGGTAAATGTATTAATAATGCATGAAGTGGCTTAAGTTGAAGGTGTGTGAGAATTGGAAGTGAAGTGTGTAATTGGGGTAAACCCTGTTTCGTTCTCATCTGACCCTTGTGCAATGTTTTGGTCATAAGTGGAGTTTTAGAATTCCAAATCATGCGATTCTTGAACCATTAGAACCATGAATTCCATTAATTTAAATGTCTCAGAAATAGCCTTGGACAAATTCTCGCTCTAAGACATCGACAAATTGATTACAAATGTAGTGTCCCTGTTGTGTCGGGTTGTTTGACCAGTATGGGTTGTGGAGTGCATATCTGGAGTTGTAGATGTCCAATTGATGTGAAACTTATTTCATTTGAACGCTAAGACGTAGGAGAACATTTGTTAAGAAGACCACTTTTCCTAAAAACGAGGTTTAGAGGTCGGTTTTCGCGATACTAGTTTATAGTAGAAAGCAGTCCGTTTTGGTAGCTGAGGCGAGCCTCTGTCGCGACCTCGCGACAGCAAAATATGTTTTGAGCCTTTTCTTCCTTATTTTTGAGTCTAGGGGTGACCCGGATCAATCCCGTATCTTTCCCATCAGTTATTACGCATGTTTAGGGTAATTAATTGGCTATACAAGCAATTATCGTTGGGAAAACTTAGGAGTACGTTTAAGATTGGTGATTTAACTAGTAATTAATCATAGATATAATCCTATGAAGGATTGTTTATGAATGAGCGCTATTATGTGATAGTCTCATGAGTAACCTTAACATGATGTACTGTATGTATGAATGCAGTTAATGTGGGTGCGATTGAAATGATTGACGAATAATGTTGTTATTATAGATTGTGTATATGGATATTGATAATGGCATGTTTTATTGAAATACTTGATACGAATGTTGGATTTATGTTGTCAATGATGTGTGACTGGCTGGAGATGAGGTAAGAGACCTTTGGATGTGTTTCGTGTGTTTGTGGGTGAGTTTAAGGAAGGAAAGATCTTGCAAAATTCTGCAGATTTTCGGAATCATGACTCTGTCGCGATCGCGACACTGTCGCGAGCGCGACAGAGACCGATGATTTTGATGCTGTGCTGTCGCGACCCCGCGATAGCAATAGCTTGTCTGCTCTCTGTCGCGAGCGCGACAACCGTCGCGATCGCGACAGAGCATATTGTTGGCCTGTGCCATCGCGAGCACGCGATTTGTCGCGACCCCGCGATAGCAATACTTGCCCTCTGTCGCGACCGCGACAATATCGCGAGCGCGACAGAGCCGGGCCCTTCTCTCCTTCCCGCGATCGCGAAGCCCGTCGCGCGCGCGCAGCGAAGAGACTATGGTCTCTGTCGCGAGCGCGACAGGGATCGCGAGCGCGACAGTTGTGTTGTGTTGAATGAGTTTTCTTCGGTGATTCCAATGTTTGAGTTCCGAACTTGTGATGCCTTTAGGTGTATTCTTTGACTATGTTATGAAGTATGTTAATATAATTGAATGTATTATGCATATCTATATTTATGATCTTTCTCTAAGATTATTATGATATGCTTAAGTGTAAATTGTATGATGCATTACTGACTTTATGATTTTATTCATATGTCTCACCTATTGCTGCTTATGTATAATGATATAAATTATGTGATGTGAAATATGATTTGTATGATGCATGACCTGCGAGAGTCAGTCTAGTGGATAGTTAGGCATGCCTAATAGAGTCTTTGTAGCTGCAGCGCCCTTTGAACGATTTGGACCCTGATCAGGTCCCACGACTGGTTCCTCGCGAACCCTTTGATATGAAATTTTTTTGGAATGTGGAAAAAGATGATGTTGCTTTTCGACTTGTACCTGTATGGTACATTATATTATATGTTCCCTCTGAGGTTTACCCGGTCAGAGATCGGGCTATATGTTCCCTCATGAGGTCTTCTCCTCAGTACTCGTTATCCACTATTATGAGTCAGCAGGTATTTTGATGGTTTGTTTTATTCTGTTTTGAAATAGCCATCAGAATGTGATATCTGAATGAGCAAGAATCAGTTTATGTGTATATGAATATGACTACGGGCTTCAGAAGGTAAATCTGTATTTAGTAAACATGACTTTTCAGTTAACATGATTATCCGTACTTGGTATGTGATTTGTTATTAGTTTCTGAATGCTTTGAAATGATTCGATCGATGTATTTATGTATATAAGTTAAGCATGGTTTTATTGTGTACAAGCATGTGAATCAGATTGGTTGTGAGGGTAAGTATATAAGATGTGATCGTACTTTCTGCATGGTTTTGATATGAATGTGAAGTGATGTGATTATGCCTTCCGTCTCCGTTATGGGAGTGTTTACAGCATGATATGCTATGTATTAGAGTTGTGCAGCAGAAGTGTGGTGTTTTGGATGATTTTCTTGGGTATGTGACTCAGCATGATAACACTGGTGTCGTGTTTTGGGTTATGACTGTTTTGACCCATTCCTGATATATGTATATGATTATGTGTGTGAGTTTCCGAATGAATGCCTTTACTATGCAAGTCTGTTTAGATATGTGTTTTGAATATCCGTAATTGCCATTTGAATGTATTTGGCCTCGACGACCATTGTGAATGGCCGTCCATATTATTATGTTTGTTTTCCCCACTAAGCGTTATCGCTTAGCACGGGTTCTTTTTCCCGTGCAGGTGGCAGGTTCGCTTCTGTTCGAGTCGCGCATCTGCAGAGTCGGCCACATAGGAGTTAGAAGTGATGTATTTTGTTGAATTTCTGTAGCCTGGATTTTGTAATTCTGATGAACATGTATAGGTAATAATATGTAAAGATACTTATATAATATTCTGGGCCATGTAAATATTTGTATAGCGATGTTTGGAGAATAACTTCTATTGTATGCTTGTAAGTTTTCACAACTGTATGCTTTTGATTAGTGTATGCGCATTTGCGAAATATGCATGTCCAAATCTACTCCTCAAGTTTTAAATTCTTCCGTATTTTTGTATGCTTTGTCTCGCTTCAGTCCGGTAACACACCTACTCGTACGGCTTCCTACTCCCTTGCGGATGGGTTCGCCTACGTATGAGTTGGGGTGTTACATTTAGTGGTATCAGAGCACAAGATTCTGGTTGCCTTATTTGTTTGAGTATTGGGTCTTTGTATGTTACTTGTTATGTGTCGAGTCTTTGTTTGAGCGTCAGTTTTGTGTCGTGGCCTAATGCAGATGTGTCTTGTCCTGTGTGTTGTGTTAGATGAAGTCCGACCTTAGTGAGAAGGTGGGCGAGACGACCGATAATGTGAACCCAATTAGTGCTAATCAAAGTGTTTCGTTTCTGTGCACCTTTTGGTTAGAATTCCGGTCCTGTTTCTAATAATAGAACATTAGTGCAAGGATTAATTCGAATTTTGGATAGACTGACTGTTCCTAGGATTTCTCAAGGTTTTGTTCTGAGTGTATCTCAGTAAAGTAAGATATCATGTAAGTGGATGAGTATTTGGATTTCATAAGGTTTTGGTAGTACTCTATATACCTGTCAGCTATCTCCAGAAAAGTATTTGAATAAAAGCATATTAAATCATGGGGATGGGACTAAATGCATCATTACAGCATTACTTGCATTTTCTCAGCATCATTCTGCATACATGAGCCATCACATTTTCATTGCATCGTAATCCCTTTGATCATACATGAACAGCATTTGTATATGTGTTTTGATTGAGAGAAAGCTGACAGGGTGTACGTGTACTATTTTCTATTAGGAACAAGAGTAGTAGTGATAAGTTTAAGCAAGTAAGTGGATAGAATTGTCAACTTCTGTATAAGATGATTAAATAATAAGTACTGTAAGATTTATGTGATAGTTTAAAAAGTGAAAATAAAATTGTGACTAGTGATACCAGTAATCTAGGAGGAAACGTTATAGTCATTTTGATCAAGGAAAGAGTATAGTGAGTGTGTGAACGATTCTGTATTTAAAAGACGAGAGGTGTTATAAGGAAGGAGTTAAGTGAAAAGATTGACATGATAGAGATAGAATGCAAACGATCTGTAACTAAGAAAAAAAAAAATTTGGAGATGTTTATTTTAGTGAGAAGGATCTCTACTATATGTTCCGATATTAGTAAAAGTGACTTGGATAGTACTATGTTAGTGTGTGAATGTTAGTAATAAATATTTTAAAATTCCGACACTCGGATATATGTGAATTTCGAGGACGAAATTCTTTTAAGGAGGGTAGATTTGTAACACCCCAAATCGGGCCTAGTCGGAATCGGAAAGCTAAGTCAGTTAAGTGAAGGGTATTTTGGTAATTTATGCATGAGTAATATGGATAATAAGGATTTAATTGCTAAGAAATTAACTAAATAAGTTTAGTGAATGAATTATCTAGTGGAACATGTGTATGGTATGTAAGAAGTGATTGGATTAGATTGTGACACTTGGGTTTGTAGGATGATGACAAGTGGCTTATAAGGAATTGTTAGAGTATGCTTGAAGTATATGGAAGTAGGATGTGAGTGGGCTAAGAAATGATATGGTGTGAGTGGTGTTTGGTGTATTGAAGATATTTATTCAAGAATTGTTTGTGTGTGTATGGAGTATGGTGCAAGGTGGAACAAGTCAAAAGATGGATTAAGGAACCAATAAGATTTGGACACATGGCTTGTGGTAGGTGTGCATTAAGTGTGAAAAAGAAAATCAAAGTGAAAGAAAAAGAGGAGTCCACGTTGGTTTCCTTTCATTTTCCCGATTTTCCATTTCCTTTTCTTGTCTTCCCTTTCTTTGTTCCATCTTTTGGTTTTGAATGAATTAGAAGTGATTTAGTGGAGATTGGAAGCAAGATTGTTAAGGTAAGTTGAGATTTGAGGGTTCCTATGTTTGAGTTCTTTTTTCTACTCCTAGTTTTGTTTAAGTTATGATTGAATTAAGAATTATGGGTTTGTTTGTGCAAGTAATTGGTGATAAGAAGAATCAAAGTAAAGGAAAAGAGAAGATTTAAAGCTTGAAGAGAACAACTATTGTGCAACAAGAGGTTTGGGAGTGGATTCCTTTAATTGAGTTTTATTTGGTTTTTCTCCTAAATTCTTATTGAGTTATGAATATATATTTGTATATGATTTCCAGTAAATTGAGTGATTAAGATGATTCTTATGTATGTATTTGTTTGGGTAAATGTATTAATAATGCATGAAGTGGCTTAAGTTGAAGGTGTGTGAGAATTGGAAGTGAAGTGTGTAATTGGGGTAAACCCTGTTTCGTTCTCATCTGACCCTTGTGCAATGTTTTGGTCATAAGTGGAGTTTTAGAATTCCAAATCATGCGATTCTTGAACCATTAGAACCATGAATTCCATTAATTTAAATGTCTCAGAAATAGCCTTGGACAAATTCTCGCTCTAAGACATCGACAAATTGATTACAAATGTAGTGTCCCTGTTGTGTCGGGTTGTTTGACCAGTATGGGTTGTGGAGTGCATATCTGGAGTTGTAGATGTCCAATTGATGTGAAACTTATTTCATTTGAACGCTAAGACGTAGGAGAACATTTGTTAAGAAGACCACTTTTCCTAAAAACGAGGTTTAGAGGTCGGTTTTCGCGATACTAGTTTATAGTAGAAAGCAGTCCGTTTTGGTAGCTGAGGCGAGCCTCTGTCGCGACCTCGCGACAGAAAAATATGTTTTGAGCCTTTTCTTCCTTATTTTTGAGTCTAGGGGTGACCCGGATCAATCCCGTATCTTTCCCATCAGTTATTACGCATGTTTAGGGTAATTAATTGGCTATACAAGCAATTATCGTTGGGAAAACTTAGGAGTACGTTTAAGATTGGTGATTTAACTAGTAATTAATCATAGATATAATCCTATGAAGGATTGTTTATGAATGAGCGCTATTATGTGATAGTCTCATGAGTAACCTTAACATGATGTACCGTATGTATGAATGCAGTTAATGTGGGTGCGATTGAAATGATTGACGAATAATGTTGTTATTATAGATTGTGTATATGGATATTGATAATGGCATGTTTTATTGAAATACTTGATACGAATGTTGGATTTATGTTGTCAATGATGTGTGACTGGCTGGAGATGAGGTAAGAGACCTTTGGATGTGTTTCGTGTGTTTGTGGGTGAGTTTAAGGAAGGAAAGATCTTGCAAAATTCTGCATATTTTCGGAATCATGACTCTGTCGCGATCGCGACACTGTCGCGAGCGCGACAGAGACCGATGATTTTGATGCTGTGCTGTCGCGAGCATGCGACGCTGTCGCGACCCCGCGATAGCAATAGCTTGTCTGCTCTCTGTCGCGAGCGCGACAACCGTCGCAATCGCGACAGAGCATATTGTTGGCCTGTGCCATCGCGAGCACGCGATTTGTCGCGACCCCGCGATAGCAATACTTGCCCTCTGTCGCGACCGCGACAATATCGCGAGCGTGACAGAGCCGGGCCCTTCTCTCCTTCCCGCGATCGCGAAGCCCGTCGCGCGCGCGCAGCGAAGAGACTATGGTCTCTGTCGCGAGCGCGACAGGGATCGCGAGCGCGACAGTTGTGTTGTGTTGAATAAGTTTTCTTCGGTGATTCCAATGTTTGAGTTCCGAACTTGTGATGCCTTTAGGTGTATTCTTTGACTATGTTATGAAGTATGTTAATATAATTGAATGTATTATGCATATCTATATTTATGATCTTTCTCTAAGATTATTATGATATGCTTAAGTGTAAATTATATGATGCATTACTGACTTTATGATTTTATTCATATGTCTCACCTATTGCTGCTTATGTATAATGATATAAATTATGTGATGTGAAATATGATTTGTATGATGCATAACCTGCGAGAGTCAGTCTAGTGGATAGTTAGGCATGCCTAATAGAGTCTTTGTAGCTGCAGCGCCCTTTGAACGATTTGGACCCTGATCAGGTCCCACGACTGGTTCCTCGCGAACCCTTTGATATGAAATGTTTTTGGAATGTGGAAAAAGATGATGTTGCTTTTCGACTTGTACCTGTATGGTACATTATATTATATGTTCCCTCTGAGGTTTACCCGGTCAGAGATCGGGCTATATGTTCCCTCATGAGGTCTTCTCCTCAGTACTCGTTATCCACTATTATGAGTTAGCAGGTATTTTGATGGTTTGTTTTATTCTGTTTTGAAATAGCCATCAGAATGTGATATCTGAATGAGCAAGAATCAGTTTATGTGTATATGAATATGACTACGGGCTTCAGAAGGTAAATCTGTATTTAGTAAACATGACTTTTCAGTTAACATGATTATCCGTACTTGGTATGTGATTTGTTATTAGTTTCTGAATGCTTTGAAATGATTCGATCGATGTATTTATGTATATAAGTTAAGCATGGTTTTATTGTGTACAAGCATGTGAATCAGAATTGTTGTGAGGGTAAGTATATAAGATGTGATCGTACTTTCTGCATGGTTTTGATATGAATGTGAAGTGATGTGATTATGCCTTCCGTCTCCGTTATGGGAGTGTTTACAGCATGATATGCTATGTATTAGAGTTGTGCAGCAGAAGTGTGGTGTTTTGGATGATTTTCTTGGGTATGTGACTCAGCATGATAACACTGGTGTCGTGTTTTGGGTTATGACTGTTTTGACCCATTCCTGATATATGTATATGATTATGTGTGTGAGTTTCCGAATGAATGCCTTTACTATGCAAGTCTGTTTAGATATGTGTTTTGAATATCCGTAATTGCCATTTGAATGTATTTGGCCTCGACGACCATTGTGAATGGCCGTCCATATTATTATGTTTGTTTTCCCCACTAAGCGTTATCGCTTAGCACGGGTTCTTTTTCCCGTGCAGGTGGCAGGTTTGCTTCTGTTCGAGTCGCGCATCTGCAGAGTCGGCCACATAGGAGTTAGAAGTGATGTATTTTGTTGAATTTCTGTAGCCTGGATTTTGTAATTCTGATGAACATGTATAGGTAATAATATGTAAAGATACTTATATAATATTCTGGGCCATGTAAATATTTTATAGCGATGTTTGGAGAATAACTTCTATTGTATGCTTGTAAGTTTTCACAACTGTATGCTTTTGATTAGTGTATGCGCATTTGCGAAATATGCATGTCCAAATCTACTCCTCAAGTTTTAAATTCTTCCGTATTTTTGTATGCTTTGTCTCGCTTCAGTCCGGTAACACACCTACTCGTACGGCTTCCTACTCCCTTGCGGATGGGTTCGCCTACGTATGAGTTGGGGTGTTACAATAACGGTGCTATCAAGATTTTCTTTGGGTTCCCCAAAGTTCCGAGATTGAATGGAATGGCATTAGTTGAGTCAATGTCAAATATAAATGCGTCATGATTATGCATAGTAAAATCACAAGAAATATCACACAAATAAATAAAAACATTCATTCTACTTCATGAAAATTAGCATTAAAACAACGTCATTAAGTAGTTCAAAAATAAAAATAAGAGAGCATCTAAACAGCTAACATCCTCCTTTCTTGACAACATGGATGCCGTAGTCAACGGTCTATTATCATCCCCGGGAACCATTCTCCTCACCTCTAAACTCCTCATCAATGAGGCCTTGAATAAGCTTTCTCAGAGTTCGGCACCCATCAGTCTCATGCCCAGTATGCTGATGGTAAGCACAATACCAATCTTCGGTTGTAGCTTCCCCTTGTCGATGAAGTGAAAGAGGTGCTCAGATAAAGGCTTATCCTAAATGGTATAGCGATCTTGAGTAGTTCCAATGTTTGGAAACTTGGTGCCCCCAACATCTCTCACACTGTTATCACCAAGACTCGAACTTTCCTAATTATCACCCCCAATGACGTTGCCCCCTCCTTCAAAGGCCATCAGCTATTTGTCATTAATAGGATCCTGCACTTAACCTTTCAGGGTTTGGTAATCATCCCTCAGATATCTAGCGTGCCGACGACACTTCATATGCCCTTGTTTTCTGGCTGGGTTAGCCAACCATGAACACAGGTCCCCTTCCCATGCTTGAGGCAAAGATCCCTCTATGCCTAAATAACACTTCTGGGTTGTTTTAACCATTGATGCTTCTCCTGTCCCTCGAGTGCCGGCACAACTGTCACACCTATACGGTCGACCTCTCTTCTCGAAGTTCATAGAGACTTTCTCGTGAGCAGCCAGGGTCATTGCAAGTTTAGACTTTGAAATCTCTTCTTCAAGGATATCCATCCTTCTCTTCAGGCCTCATGTTACTGCCAGATACCCATTCTCTGAAACATGCCCTTTGCCTTTTCGCTCAGGTGATAGAGCAACAGTGAGATCATCTTTCGGGTCAAGACTTATTTTCGGCTCAAGAGGTGTTGCTGCTCTGGGCTCAACATCTGGTTGTCGTACGGTAGGGACTGCTATAGGAGCCTCTTCCATAATAGGCAATTCAACTTGTTCAACAACAGGGGCCACAAGCGGTTGCCTAGCATTTGTTGCCACCTGAGCAGCGATATTTTCCATCATGGCCAATATCCTCCTTTCAAAATCCCTAAGCCTCTTATCTAGGTCTTTCACAATCAAAGCACCAGTCTCTCGTGGTAGTTCTGCCATCGAAGATGATTCACTAGTCGTTGAGAGTGACCCAAAATCCCAAACAGGCATAAATTCTAGCAATCCAAAGGGCGAGTCTGTCCTCACTAGCTGACTGTCCTAACCCCTAGTCCACTTGGATGAATCTATGGTGGCTGAAAGGTCAAGATTGTTGGAATGATGCATGGATAACATATACAATGCTTGATCGTGCCGTGCAAATGGTCTTTGATGAGTGCGAGATCAATGGATTACCACAATATGATGGGATGCATGGAAGAAATTACACGCAGGATGATATGTACACGTGAAAAAAATAATATGCAGATGAAAAGATATATACACGCATAGCATGAGAGAAAATATATTATTATTTATATACACACATATTTATTTTATTGACATGCATGAATGACATGCGATGCACGAGCATGTTGTGCAGTATCCACAACCACATGCAAGCAGATAGATCCTTCCAACCTTATCACTCCCATACACGAGGTCGTACAGTCTCTTTCCTAGGTGGGCTTAGTCCACGGGTCAATAGGGAACCCAATGGACACGCATAGTGCACGCTGAAAAACCGCCAGCATAACACTCTTAATCTAAAGCACATGCATATGGGTTTTGTCCATTATGTATTTGGACACTTCAATTAAATTAAGGTGAACTTATCGGGGCATGAAAGCCTTTGATAAAAGACCACTTAATTTACTTGATTTTGCTTAATACATAACGGCCCACATCACAAGCATCGTATTATTGAACATGTCACCTGGTGGAAGTTTCTATTTGCCATTACATAGGCTTTGGTTGATGGTGATTTTTTAGGTCTACCTAAGCATGGTCCCTGCCAATGGGTCTAGCTCATCATGAGCATAGCGACCGATCGGGTCTCCATTTGATATACATTTAATAGTATGAGGCTTGGGCTGGTGATTATCCTTAGCACTTCCCTACAATGAGTGAAAGTAGGGTCGTGCTTCGGGAATGCACCGGGTTAAGATAGGGGACGAACTAACATAGTTCTAAGGCTCTAAAATGCAATGCAAATTTTTCAAAAGAAATAGAATTTTAAGTTTTAAAAACTCAATTATACATTTTAACCAAAATACTTTCAGAGCAAAGTCACAAATAGTACCCAGTGGAGTCGCCACTGTGACACGCACTGGAACCTAGCAAAGGCCCTCATTGAACCCGCTTTTAGGATTTGAGGGATTGGTTCGCGTCTTTTTGATCTTGGGTGCCATGAGACATCTTGGATGCCTCCTTCCCAATAGAATATTGGAAAGGATCAT
Source organism: Excoecaria cochinchinensis (assembly GCA_947683425.1). Lineage (NCBI taxonomy): Eukaryota > Viridiplantae > Streptophyta > Magnoliopsida > Malpighiales > Euphorbiaceae > Excoecaria > Excoecaria cochinchinensis. The sequence continues at coordinate 11,653,117 of CANTUQ010000127.1, read as the reverse complement.
CTAGCCTCATGGTACTTTTAGGCACCTTTGAGGTATTTTGGAGTTGCCACCCAATTTACGAGAAATTGGGAAAGGTCATCTAATCTCTACGGTTTAAACTAGAGATGATGTTCGAAACTTTAGTCTTATTTATGCTTTGGTTAATTATAAATGAGTTTTTAACCTCCTAAAATTCCATCTCTTATCTCACACGATTAATGCATTTAAATTAAAAGGCGCATTGCAAGCATTGAAAAGCGATAAATAAAAAACTGTAAAGAAAACGGTAAATAAAGCGATAAAAAAAAGCAGTAAACACACCAAGCACACAATTACAAGAGAAATTGGGGCGTAATACAACCCTAATAAAAGAAGATTCAAAATATAAATTGGGAAGGAATACAATCCCAAATGGAAATCTAAATGATATTACCCCAAAATTAATTACAAGGGCCCAAAATGTATGAACATGAATTTAAACAAACAAACAAAAACAAACATAAGAAAAACATACATAAATCGGGGTACTCGTTTGGTTTAAGAACATTGGTCCCTTCACCCTTATTTTGAAAAGGGATCGAAGAGTTAATTGATTGCTAGTTTGAAAAATCGGAATGAGTGATCCCATTTTTGGAGAAAATTTAACTCTTCATTTTATTGTGACATTTTATATTGCTTGGCTAAAACGCGGGACATTAGTCCCAATTTTATTAGTAAAATTCCAATTTAATTACAGAAATATTTTCGTGACTTTTTATCTCACACGTGTACAAATAAAATATATATTTTATAAGTAAACACAATGAAAAGGAGGGAAATAAGGAAGGTCTCACTAAGCCGACGTAATCCTCTACGCGTCATGACCCTTCCGGGAAGTCACGGGGACACCCACATAATGCGACTCAAAGTAAATCTCAAACAGAAAAATAACATAAAAAATATTAGTGATAGTTCTAAAGATTAATCAAATAAAGAAGAAATAAATGTTGGGCACAATAATAATAAATAATGATAATAACAACAATAATAATGCAACACAACAAAATGATAATATTGATAAATATGATAGTAACAATAACGATAATAATAATAAATACAATAATAATGAGAATAATAGTAACAGTAACCATGTCATAACAAAAATAATGATACTAATAATAATGTTAATAACAATATTGCAACGTAATAATAATAATAATAATAATAATAATAATAATAATAATAATAATAATAATAATGATGATGATGATGATGATGATGATGATGATGATGTCAACGGGAACGGTAGCATAATAATAATAAGACAAATAAACACGAGGTAATGATAAATAGATAATGTGATGATAATAATAATAATAATAATAATAATAATAATAATAATAATAATAATAATAATAATAACGAAAAGAAAGATGGAGGCTACGGCAACAATAGATGAAAATAATGCTACAAAAGTCAAATAAAACACCCACAAAGAGATTAAACCAAAAAAAACTAAACTTAAGATGCCAAACAGTATCAAAATATTAAAAATGCTGGAAATAAATCATGAATATGACAACAATAACAGAAAATAATGATATTAACAACAATAGATGATATTATGAGAAATAAATGGGTTCAAAGTGTCTACTTTCAAAATTTATGAGTCGGAAAAATGGTGTTTTATTCCGTCCTCCTTGTCGAAATTTGTGCTGATGAACACAAAAAATAACTTGAGAAAATATTTTTGGAGGATGATTGAACAAAGGAAATTAATTTTCCTTGCTCAAAATCAATCCGAGAATGAAATGTGTTTTTGAAGAAAAAAGAAGAAAGGATTAAAAAACCTTGAATTTTTAAGATTTTTTTTTTCGAAAAAACTATGGCTGCTCTTGTTCTTGAGAGAAAACTCTCTCTTTTTGCTTTGTGAGAAAATTGCAGCTCCCTTGAAAATGAAGACCAAGCCCCCATTTAATTTCTGCCTCCTCCAAAAATTGGAAAGAGACAAAGGCTATTTCATTTTTAGTTAACCAAAAAAAGCATAAAAACGTGAAAGAAACCAAAAAAATCAGAAAACACAGAGAAGAAAGCGACAGCGGCCAAAAATGGCCGCGTGTGGAGGCAAGCGAGGCCCGCCTAAGAAGCGTGCGCGCCTCGTGCCTCACGCAGGCGAGACGCGCCCCAGGGGCACGCGCCTCACGCAGGCAGCGCGCCCACAGGCACGGCCCGCACGCGGCTCGCGAAAAAAATGAAAAATAAAATAAAATAAAAAATAAAGTGTGAAAAGAGATAAAAAAATTTTTTTTTTAGAGGAACAAAGGATATTTTCGATAAGGATGACATCATTTTCGACACCTTTACTTGTGGCAAGTATTATTTTCATCATCGGGTAATCCTGATCTTGGACTGCCTCGGGACCCGGTGTTTACACAATTCACAGCTCGGGATGCAAGGTAGTGCACCATGATTAAATCTCGTACCAATAATTGCAGCAAATGTTTCGAGCAGGGGGCACAATTCTTGATAGGTAAATCTGAAAATGTGGAACAGGGGGGTCCTAGAAGCGAAACTCGGCCAACAGAGGGTTCTTGTCCACTTTAACCCTCCTCAGAAATTTCAAGTCAGAATAAGGGATCAAAGTGGTATTTTCCCAAGTTTGAGGATTATCTAGAAAATGGTACATTTTGCTAAAGGTTGATGTCGACATTTTCAGGATTTCGGGTCAAAGAAAAATTAAATATAAGTAAAGGAAGGAAAAATAAAGGAAAGAAAAAAGGAAGAGAAGAGGGGAAAGTACTTGGAGGAAGGGCTTTGACCAAAAACCAAAAGGAGGAATGCACAAAATCCAAGGAAAAGGTGATTATTTAAAGAAAGTAATGACCGACGGGCATGGCTCGAGCGAGTCACGGCTAGCCCATCGGTCAACCTTGGACTACCTGGGTGGATTTTACTGCAATATTTTCTCTGCATGATTCAAGCATTTCACATGCATAAATCTTTTACATGTATTTTTACCATGATAAGTTTTGCAAGAAAATAAGCTTGATGGATGCAATCATACACTAAAATCAGGACGCAAGATATTCAGGGAGTATTTTAAATTCCCAGGGTCAAAAATTGTCCCAAAGTAACACTAGAGTAAAAAAAAAAAAATCGAAACGACCGACGGGCTTGTGGGATAGCCCGTCGCTCGCTCCATGCACGGCCTACCAGTCGGTCATGAAATCTTATATAAGGTGAGCTATTACCCGCCTTTTCACTTTCCTCTTATTCTTTTTTTCTTCTTCTTTTTTTCCTCTACGCGAACCGATGCCCCTATTCGGTTTTTCTACATTTTCTCCATCATTTTTCGTCCGTTTTGAGTGCCATTTGCACCAAAATGTTCCTGTGATAGCCGTGCACGTGCGAGTCTAGTTTTCAGCAGTTTATTTTGTGTATTTTTTCAGTGTAGTTCGTCGACTCATAGGTTGGTTTTTGTTAAGTTATCTCTTTCTTCTTTGATTTTTTTCTTCAATTTTGCGTTCTAGATGCAATGTAGATATGCATGCTAAGAAATGTAGATGAAACTGGGTCCTTTTTTAGTTTAAGCTTTTCACACTACCAATTAAATAAAAAACATATATAAATAGTAATTTTTTTTGTTATTAATTAATTATTTTTGTAGAATTATTTTATTTTTGCTTATTTTTGTAGAATTATTCCATTTCTGCAACTACAAATTGAAGTTGTTAGGAGTAGAATAAAATAGTAAAGTAGGATTTTCCATTTATATATAATTGTGCCAGTAAAATTACTGTTGGGGCCTAAGGCTTGTTGATTGCACTTTTCATGCACGGGGTAAGGCACAGCCCTGTCGGGATGCTGCCAAAATTTTTTTGGTTAGGCACATCCTAGGTAAAATGCTGTCGAAATTTTGAAAAAATTTCAAAATGCAAATCTTTTATAATTAACATATTTTCAAGGCCTAAACTAACTCTTACTTTTTTTTTAGGATGCCTCCGAGACGAAATGTCCCTCAGGACCAGCCCGAGGCTCAGGCTCCAGTATGCTCGATCTGAGGGAGACTTTTTAGGACCTAGCCTGCATCCAGTTTCGTGCTAGTCGGTACGTCTCCAAGCCCTTCCTTCAGTGCATCGGGATAGTAGATGAGGTTGAGGCACTTCTAGAGGTAACAGGGTGTACAGAGTTTCTTTGACCGACATTCTAGACTCACCCAGAGATTGCGAGGGAGTTCTTAGCCACACTTCATTATAGAGGGTTTCAGATATCGGACACCTAGGAGGGCGTTATCCAGTTTTAGGTTTGAGGAGACCGCTTTAGCATCACTCGCAGGGTCATTGCCTAGGCGATGGGACTTACATATGGAGTAGATGTGATGATGCCAGAGAGGGCAATCCGGAGGCAGCATTGGGAGGCTATTACACTGCTAGGAGCCCCATATGACCATGACATAGTGAAGAGCACCATGCTCTCGTCACAGGCCTTGAGGTACATACACCGAGTGTTATCCAGTTCTTATCTTGGCCGAGCGGGAAACCGTGGATCGGTTAAAGGCACTGAGATGTGTATGTTTTTTGTATATAGCCTTGTGCATATTTTTCACACATGCACACACAATCTCTTGTATATGTTCTTGTACATATAACTTTATAGGAAATGCCTGAATAAACCTCACACGCAAAAGTGGGCCAAGGTACAACTTCAGCTTAACATCGGCGCTCATCCATGCTGGATAATCAGACCAAGATGAAGTCCTCACAGAAAAGGAATCCTGCGGACCCGTGCCAAAGAGGACATTTAAAAGAGTAAGCCTATTCATGCACACTATGTTGTGGGCAAATCAGGTAAGTTTCTCTATCATAAAATGTAAAGGTTGAAAAAAAAATTAAAATATAAGATTCAACCAAGTGCAAATTCAAGATCCATCCAAAAATTACAAAGATTCAGAATGCACCAGAGGTGTAAATTCACATAAAAAAATCAGTTGTAAAGATTCAAGACAGTTCAAGACCTTTTGTTAAAAAAAAATCCAAAAGTTTTTCAAAACCTCTTAAGAAGCACATAAAATCAGGACCAAAATCCTCTTAAGAGACATCGAAAATTCTAAAATCTATCTGCCTATAGGCAAGTTTCAAAAGACCAAATTTAATTTTCCTCTAAGGAGGCTCAAATCTATTTTTTTTTTCCTTTGAGGAGGCTTAAATCTAATTTTCCTCTGAGGAGGCTAAAATCTAATTTTTTCCTCTGAGGAGATTAAAATCTAATTTTTCCTCTAAGAAGGCTCAAATCTAATTTTTTCCTTTGAGGAGGCTCGAATCTATTTTTTTCTCTGAGGAGGCTCAAAATCTAAGTCTCTTAGTGAGCATCTAAGCCTCTTAGTAAGCATACTTTTTTTCAAAGTCTCTCTGTGAGCATAAAGCTCTTTTAAGAGGCATACATGTTTTTTCAACAAAAAGGTGGCATCGAATGGCTCTTCATCAACTCAATCAATGTAAGTTCATAGAACGACTCAATGGCGTTAATGATAAGCCACATTGACAGCAGGATGCAAAATGACTCAATTCAATCCAAGAGGATGATATCCGTATTTTAGAAGTTTAGAAAATGACTCAGTGCAATCCAAGAAGATGATATCCACATTTTGGAAGTCTAGAAAATGACTCGGTGTAATCTAAGAGGATGATATTCATATTTTGCAAACCGTTCTCTAGGGAACAACCAATCGTCCTTTAAGGGATACCCATCTGACATCGACCCAACAGGTACGTGTTGCCACAAGTACACGTCTCTTTCCTTTGCCTTGTACATTTGTTTTGCCCGTTCTTATAGGAAAAGAGATGCAGGATGAACACTAGCAAAGATGACTGCAGTCTTCAGAATGACTCGATCGCGTTAATGATAAGCCACATCAACGATAGTCTTTAGAAGGATTTAGTAGCGTTAGTAATAAGCCACACCGATAGTAGTCTTCAGAATGACTCAGCGGCGTTAATGGTAAGCCACACTGACTCCTCCATTCCGGAAAGATAGCTGCCTCAGGAATTACACCTTAACAGTCTACATCACGGCTCACGGGTAAAACTTATCAAAACGACTCAGTGGCACTAATGATAAGCCACACCGACTCCTCTAGTCTGGAAAGATAGTTACCTCAAGAATCATACCTCAACAGTCTACATCACGACTTACGGGTAAAACCTATCATAACAACCCAATGGCATTAATGATAAGCCACATCGAAGAAAAGTTACCAAAAGGGTCACTGGCGACAATCATATGCCTACGGATCGACGGCGACAATCATATGCCGATATCTGGATGGCGACAATCATATGCCAGATAGATCAACTGCAGTTACCAAGAGGGTTATTGGCGACAATCATATGCCAGACAGATCAACTGCAGTTACCAAGAGGGTTATTGGCGACAATCATATGCCAGTGACTAAACGGCGACAATCAAATGCCAACATCTAGATGGCGACAATCACATGCCAGATAGATCAACTGCAGTTACTAAGAGGCTAATTGGCGACAATCATATACTAGTGACTAAAAGGCGACAATCATATGCCGATATCTGGATGGCGATAATCATATGCCAGATAGATCAACTGTAGTTACCAAGAGGGTCATTGGCGACCATCATATGCCAGTGACTCAACGGCGACAATCATATATCGGCATTTGGATGGGGACAATCATATGCCAGACAGCTCAACTGCAGTTACCAAAAGGGTCATTGGCAACAATCATATGCTAATGACTCAGCGACGACAATCATATGCTGAATAAACCGACTGTAGTCTATAAAATGAAACAATGGCGATAATCATATGCCAATGTTTTGACGGCGATAATCATATGCCAATATTTTGACGGCGATAATCATATGCTGATATCTTGATGGCGATAATCATATGCTGGATAGATTAGCTGTAGTCTTCAGGATATCTCAACTGTGACAATCATATACTAGACGGATCAAACACAGTCTTCAAAATGACTCGGTGGCGACAATCATATGCTGAAAAGATTTGACCAAAATAAATGAAATTAGACATTTTTTCGTTATTATATCAAGCAAAATTAGATTATTCCAACCTTTCATTTTTTATTTGTCACAAAAAAAACTTTTTGGACAATCATAAGCCACAACCTTCAAAAAGGTAAGGACTGCCTCAGGTATGCACTTCTTCCCTTTTCTCTGAATTTTGGCTTACCTAGGCACCCATACACTAGTTTCTCCAAAATTGGAGGCAACTGTAGATACCAGGACCTGAGGCAGCCTAAATCAGGGTTAACCAATGATGAAATTAAATGCCTATTCACAAGCAAAAAAGATTAGAAGTGATGGTTTTTTTGTCAAATTTGCTTTTTAGAAATAAAAAATAAAAAAAAAAGTTTGAAAATTATAGTGTTCTAGTCAAAATTATTTTGGTTTTAAAAAATAATTAAAAAAAATCAGACATTTTCGATTGTCAGTGTGTGAGGGCAGGCCTCCCTCGCGCACTAGGCGAGCGCCAGTGCACAGGGCGCGAGGGTAGGCCTCTCTCGTATGCCAGGCGAGTGACAGCACACAGGCCTCCCTCACGCGCTAAGCGAGCGCTAGCACACAGCACCCAATGCGCGAGGGGTGTCGCTCGACCGCGCGTGCGAGGGGCGCGCATGCCCGCGCATGCTTGTCGAGCGCTAGTAGTGTGCGCTAGCCAACCGCCTGTGCGCAGGTAGCCCGTCGCTCGCCTGCGACGGGTGTCGATTGCCCTAGGCTACCGAAAATTCAATTTTTCACCCAATTTTCAGGATTTTTTGGTAAAATTTGATTTTTTGATAAAATTTGATTTTTCATCATTTTTTTCGGGATTTTTAAGGATAAATCCAAATTTTACACCCAAATAAGGTAAAATTTGATAAAAATACAATCTTTTTTCCTTAATTAATTAGGTTTTCTCTAAAAATCATATAAATAGAAAATACAGAAAGAGAAAAGGGGGGGACTTTTTTTAGGTTAAAATTTTCTTTTTCTTCTCTTATTTTTCAAGATAATTTTCTCTACATTTTTTTAGTTTTCTTCTTCAAAGAAATTTCTTAAGGTTTTAAAAATTAATTCTTAATAGAAAAATCATTCTTGAAACAAAATTTTTTTTTTGTTCTAGGGAATTTTAATTTTTCTTCCATTATTTTTTAAGCAAGTTTTCTTTCTTGAAATAAAAGTTCAATTTTTATTATTTTTAATTCTAATTTTGTGAATCAAAATAAGGAAATCAATCATATTTTTCTTCATCGAATCCGAATTCTGAGGGTAAATATTCTGGACTCGATTCTATATTTCTTTTATTTTATTTATTTATTTACAATTATTTGATCAACGTGTAGATCTTTAGATCTATTGTGTATTTATTTATTTTATGTGATCTTGGTCATAGTTTTAACATTTTTTTAATTCTTTTTCATTTACTTTATTTTTCATCTTTATTATTATTATTATTATTATTATTATTATTATTATTATTATTATTATTATTATTATTATTATTATTATTATTATTATTATTATTATTATTATTATTATTATCATCATCATCATCATCATCATCATTCTTTATGTTTTTTAACATGTGTTAATATGTTAATTTATTTGTTTCATTACGTCATTTAATTTATTTTTCATTCATAATGTATTTTTTATTTATTTTAATTTATTATTTATTATTTTATGTGTTTAATTGATTTTCTTGATTTAATTACTAACATTAATTTTATTTGTCTTTGTTTTTGGTTTCAATATTTACTTTTTTTTTTATGTTTGGGCACACTTGCGATTGAAGTAGGAGATTATTTTCATTGTATTTATTATTTTTTCTTTATTTTTCTTTTTGATTTATACGTTATGCAATTGGTAATAAAATTATTTATTTTATTCATGTTTAATTAAAAATCACTAGAATATTTATATTAATGAATTTGAATTTTTTTTAATAAAATGGGACCAATGTCCTAATTTTTAGCCAATAAAATATCACTTTCAAAAGAGGAGTTAGTTTTCATAAAACGTGATAACTCATCCCGAATTTCTCAATAAACATCCAAAATAACTCTTCGTTTTTTAAGTGACCATAAAGGAACCAATGTTCCTATTCTAAATAAATGTCCCGATTTATGAATGTTATTGAGTTAGTTGATTTTGTTTATTTAATTTCTTATTTTGGGAGATTGTATTTTTTGTCCCAATTTATTTATTTTTGTTTGTTTTAATTTGGGGGATTGTATTTTTGTCCCGATTTCATTTCTTATTTGTTTTGTATTTTACTTATTTTATCATTTTCTTTGCCGCTTTCTTTGATACCTAATGTGCGCCTAAATTAAATTGCATGCCGTGTGAGAAAAGGGCTGGAAAATTAATAATTAAAAGCTCATTTATAACATTGACCAAGGTATGAATACGAGTAAAGTCCCGAACTCTCTCTTCTCTTAGGTTTCATGAGGTTAGATGAATCTTTCCAATGTTCTATTGGAAAGGAAATTCCAAAATATCTCCTATTGCCCAAAATAGACTTATATGCATCGTCTTAGGTTCAATGAGGCTAGATGAACTTTTCCAATGTTGTATTGGGTGGCGACTCCAAAGCACCTCTTGTTGCCCAAAATAAATGCCCCCGTAATCTTTGCGGGTCTTATGAACCTTTCTTGATCTCTAAAAATGGATAATTCGAGGCCTCCAAGGTTCAGCGCATTTAACACCTTTATACCAGCCATATCCGGGACTATCAGGGAGTTGCGAGAGCAAATGAAGGATAGGTTTACTAGGATTAGGGATGCCTCCAGATGCTAGAGCTCAAAGCAGACATGGGTTTTTTCAGAGCTGGCAAGAGTGATTAGCGAGTTCTCGGAGTTCCTCAAGACCTGTGCTCAGCCTTTTCTGGATGGGTATGCCCGGATTCATTTCTAGCACCCTCCATGAGCAGAGTTGCTGGTAGCACCTCGATCTCTACCAGCGGATGTCACTCATTAGCAGCTAGCCACCAGAGCCAAACCCTCGACATTCAGAGATCAGCCTTCTTTTTCCAGAGCCGGGCCATCGACTTTTAGAGTAGGGCCGTCTTCATCCAGTGCTCAGCCGATTCATATGTTTGATAGTGATCAGGACCCAGACGAGCCATCTGATTATCCTCCTTTTTAGTGTATGTTTAGGGAGACTTGTGTATTGATATCTTTTGATGTACAAAATTTTTTGATTATTATTTATTTAATCACAGCTATTATGTTTCTTTCTAATTTTTTATTCTCCTATACAAGTGCATAACAAAAAAATAATAATAAAAGAGAGGATAAAATAATAAGTACCATAACTAATAAAAGAGATGAACAAATAAGAGATAAACAAATAAGATATTGAACTTATATTTCAAAAGATCTAGTTAATACAATAGTTTAACAAAATTATGTGAAATTACAGGAATTACACTTTAGTAGTCTACAAAATGAGTTGTGGCGGCGACAATCATATACCGGTGACTCGAAGGTGACGATCATATGTCGGATAGACCAATTGCAGTATATCAAATGAGACATAGCGATAATCATATGCTTATGGCTCAATGGCGACAATCATAGGCTGATGTCTCGAAGGCGACAATCATATACCGTACAGACCAACTGTAGTATATTAAAAGAGACGCGACAACAATCATATGCTTACTGCTCAACAGTGACAATCATAGGCCGATATCTCGAAGACGATAATCATATGCGGGACAGACAAACTGTAGCCTACATAACAAGTCATGGTGATAATCATATGCCTACGACACGACAACAACAATCATAGGCCAAGATCTTGAAGGCAATAATGACATGCCAGATAGGTTATCTATAATCTTTAGGATATGTCGAGAGCAATCTTCAGGACGACTCGACGATGACAATCATATGCTAAGGTCTTGATGGCGATAATTATATGCCGAAAAATTTAACCAAAGTCTCCAGAATGACTCAATGGCGATAATCATAAGCCACAATCCATGATCTTTAAACAGCACATCGAAAAGGTAAGGATTGCCTCAGGTACTCGCTACTTCCTTTTTTCTCTGAATTTTGGCTCATCTAGATACTAGTGTACTAGTTTTCCCAAAACTGGGGGCAACTATAGACATCGGATCCCGAGGCAGCCCAGATCTGAGTTACCCAATAAAGATTTCGGTACCTATTTCACAGGTAAAGGATGAAGTTGTAGGTTTTCGCCTTTGAATTTCACAAATTTTAAGGGTATTGGTGACCAAAAATCATTTTGAGTCTTTTTTATTTTGAAAGAAGCCTTTTCATCTAAAAAAAATTTTCATTGACTGACGTTCGTCAATCAATCGGGATGCCTATCGGATGCGTCGAACGACGATCGGTTGCCGTTTCTCACCCAAGGGCCGCCCGTCCCTCCTATGACCAAGTGCCCTTCTCTCTTACCTAAGGGACGTCTGTCCCTCACATGAACAGGGGCTCGTCGTTAGCATTTGAGGGACGCCTGTCCCTCTCGCACTAGTAGGTGTTCGTCGCTCGGCAGGTGAGGCTATCCCCTGTTGATCGATGCCTGTGCCTCAGCTGAGGGACGCCCGTCGGGCCAGGGCCTGATAATGAAATTCTGGTTATTTGAGGACAAATACAATATTTTAAGATGTTTATCCTCAAGGATAAACTAAAGGTATTTGATTTTATATCTAAAGATTATTTAAAATCATTTTATCTCTATGGATAAATCAAATATTTGATATTTATCTTCAAAGATAAATAGAAATATTTGATTTTATCCTCCAAAAGATAATTTGATATCATTTATCCTTAGATATAAATCAAACTTAATATTTAGCTTTAAGGATATTTGAAATTTTGTATTTATCTTTAAAGATAAATATTTGATTTTTATCTTTATCCCTAAATCAGCATTAGCCTATAAATAGAAGTCTAATGAAGGAGGAAGAGGGGGATTTTTTTATTGGGGGGGGGGGGGGGGAGAGAAACTTTTTGAAAAGCAAAAATCAATTTTTATAAACAAAAGTTTTCTCTTTATATTAATTTTCTTTTGAAATTTACTGAAAAAGAATTAGAAGTGAATTCGAGAAAGGGAAATCAATTATCTTTTCTTGATTTACCTTTCTAAGATTTCAAATTATTTCAAACAAACGATTTTTTTGTAGAGAGAAAATTTATTTTCAATAATTTCAAACTGTAAACCAATCCTTGTAGAATTCAAGGGAGATCTATACAGCTTTTGCCTTCCAGAAATCAATATTCTGAGAGTAAATATTCTGGATTAGTCTTTCTTGCATAAATTTCAATATCTTGATGTGAAATATATGATTCAATTTCAAAATGTAAATTAATTTATCTGCATGACAATTTTGTTATTTCATGATGGATTTACTTTATTAATGATTTATTTAATCCAATCACGCGACATAGTGGCCTAAGATTCGTAAAAAGTAAGAAATTTAAGCTTTTGAGCATTCAAAAATAGATTTTTCCAATTGTTTTTTACTCCTAGAGATGACAGACGGGAAGAAGGACTTTCCAATGGCCGTCGCTCAAGGCGAGTGATGGGACATCACGTGAAACTTCTTCTGCCTGTTGGTCACCTCTCGGGCGGCCGTCCCTCATCTTTCCTTGGCTGTCCCTGGGTCTTTCCTTTCCCTTTTTAATTGTTTCCATTTCTTTTTCTATATTATGTCTTTGCATTTTTAATTTTAGATATTTCATTGATATTCTTCTACTGTTTTGCCATTAATTATGCTTTTAATATTTTATTTTAATGTTGCTAACATGTTAGTCTATTTTGATTTTATGAGTTCTATTTTGTTGAGTATGGATGGTAAAATGGAGGCTCAAAATTGGGATAACTTGGAGATGCCATTTTTTTGTTCATTCTTCTCACCCCCTTTTTTTATTAATTAAGCTTTTTGTTACTCTTTACTTTTATTTTTCTGTTGTTAATGTAAAAACGCAAAAAGAGTTTTTATAATTAAAATAAGGTTTTCTTTAATAAAAAGGGACCAAAGCCCTCATTTTTTCCTCCAATGAAATGCCACCTAAAATCATTCTTTTAAGTGATAACCAATGTCCTCACCTTGAATAAATGTCCTGTTTTATGCATGATTTATATTTCATTTTATTGGGATTGTATTCCGCCCCTGTTTTATTATAAGTTAATGTACTTTATCTGCTTTGTTTTAATCGTATTATTTACTACTTTTCGTTACGTGTTTGATTTATGCTTTAATAATTTCATTAGATTGTATGAGAAAAGGAATAGAATTTTAACTTCAAAAACCCACTTATGACTTTGACCAAGGTATAAATAAAAGTAAAGCCCCGAATTCTCTTTGGTTTTAGGTTCCAAGAGATTAGATGAACCCTCCCAATGTTCTATTGAGATGGGAATTCCAAAATATCTCTTGTTGCCCAAAATAGACATATACGCATCGTATTATACTCAATGAGGCTAGATGAACTTTCCTAATATTCTATTGGGTGGCGACTCCAAAACACATTTTATTGCCCAAAATAGACGCCCTTGTAATTTTTTCACGTTTTATTGAACCTCTCTCGAAATACCCTAAAAGCGGGTTTTTGAGGCCTCCGGGGTTCGGCGCGCATCACAATTTGTTAAGAGTGAACAGAAAATATATTTGGGGATTAACGCTCTATTGATTGCGTGTAATCACTTGTTTTGCCATGTCAAATTTTGTGTTTATTTCTTATATAATAGGTAAATTTTGGTGGTTATCTCGTCATTTTAAAAGTTTAAGTTTTCAAATGATTTTTATTAACAAGTTTAGGGGGCTGTATATGGGTTTACCCTAGCCATATTAATTACCAACTTCAATTATATCTGTTGCCATGTCATATAGATTTTTTCATCCAATGGGAATGCACTAACTTAACAAAATTTTATTATTTACCAAGCTCATGAGAACTGTTCCTTCACTACTTTTTGTACCAAATTAGTGAGGGTACATGATCCATTCTAAATACATATTAAACTTAACTATATTAATTACAACTTCAATTATATCAGTTGCCATGTCATATATTTTCATCAAATAGGAATACACAAAATTTTATTAATTACCAAGCTCATGAGAATCATTCCAACATATATTAAATTTGTTACCTTATTAATTGTTAATTTTTGCTTAAAATTCTATTTATCTTGCATCATATTAATATTTGGTTTTATTTAATTTTATAAAAAAACTATATTGAATATACTAAAATATCTCCATCTCTTATTTAAAACAATCTAGGATGCATGGACTGGTTAACCAACCCATGGCCTATTTTTCAAGTGAAGTCCATTAATATTGGCTTTTTAGAATTCAAGTCCATGTCCAGTTTATTAACAAACGTCCAGTTTATTAACAACCGGTTAACTACTAAATGCGGTCGGTTAACCATTTAAAAAACTTAACATATATAATTACCTTATATTTTATATATAAAAAATACATCCATACATTAGGATATAAATTCTAGAAATTTTATCTCTATCAATATTAATAAATGAATAATTTTTAGTGATTAAGATATAAAATATACTCATATTTATATAGAGTAAAATAGTAATTTCAATTAAAATGTAAAAATTACCCTTATGGATCGTATATATATGGAAAATTACATATATAAACTGATTAATTGTTAATATACTGGTTAACCACACATTAAAGTTCAAGTCTAACTCCATTAACCATAACTCTTAAAAAATTAAAATTCACATATGCTTTCAATTGGACTGGTTAACTGCATAAATCGGTTTGGACTCGATTTTAACTTTCGATTTAATAGTTTTTTGGTTTTTCTATCCATTCCTAAAAATAGCATTATAATGGATTACTTATTAAATTAATTATTTTTTTCCAATATTACTATTAATTTTAAACTATCATAATAATGAAATAGTATTATTATCTCACCTAATAAGATAAGTGGCCAAAGTTTGTGTGCTAAAAAAAAGATAAAAATTGTAAAGTAAGGTGTGAAAAAAAGAAAAATGTTAATAAATTTATTAAATACCATAACATAAAATAGCTATAGGAATTTCATTTTTGTCCTTAGATTGTAGATTTTCTTTTTGAAAATTCTGGGTATATTTTTGCTTTTGGAGGAAAAGCTCTTGGGTGTTTTGAAGATCTGAAGATCTTAAAGATCTCAATGAGTATCTCAAACTTTTCTTCTCTTTATTTCTTATTTATTGAGATGAATAGCGAGTAGTTTTTCTTCTTGCTAAAAGATCTTTGAATCCCTATATTTTTTATGTAAAAACTCATGTTAATTTAGTTTCATCAATATAATTCACTTGTTCTACTTCTCCTTACGTTAATCTCTACATCTATAATGATTCTGTGATTTAATTTTGACTCTAATCGAAAAGATGGTTGAAGTTGAATCTAAATTATTATTGTGTTTGTATATGCTCCGTTCTTGTATCTTTTACTTCTATTCATCTTAGTGGTTTCGGAATGGAGATTTTGATTTCTAGTTGTAGAAAATATTAGGTTCAAATGTTGATGGAGAGTAGATGGGCTTTTAGATAGGTGGTTCCGGAATGGAGATCTATTTTAAGCCTAGGATTTATTGACTCGTGCTTTTGCTAGTCTTACTCACCCAAAATAGGGAGTTTTCTGATTTAGAAAGGTTTAACTGGATAGGAAACTTTTTGGTGGGTTGTTCATAGCTGATTTATATAATTTTAGGTAAAGTCTTTTGCATGAGAATATGGGGAGGATGAGTGATTCCTTAGCATCTTTAATTTGATTGAAATCTTGTTTGTTTAATTTGCTCCTTAAATAGTTGCTATAGCTTTATTTATCTTACTCTAATTTTATTAGATTGTTTCTATTAATTTCATTTTATTTTTATCCTTCAATGCTTTCTTAGTTCTAATCAACATAAAGAATCCAACAAATCGAGAAATTCTTTAGCATTTAGTCCACATTTAAAATCTTGATAATCCAATCACTTGGGTAAGATAGTTAGAGGGCTTAATCTTACCCCTATATTACTTATCGATTTAGTACACTTGCTAAACTCTGATCAAGTCTTTGGCATCATTGCCAATGATTGGCATTTTTGATAGATTTTATGTGTTGACTTTATGTGTTTTTGGTTATTTATTTTTGTTTTTTTATTTTTTTCAGGTGATAATAGTGCATGAGCATATTGTATTTGGAACGATTGCACCCTTTAACCTAAAAATCGAGATGAACTTACATTTAAGGAGGAGACAATAAAGTGCAAACATGAATCCACCTAGAGATGTGCATCTTAAGAACAAAAAAGTGCCAGGAGTGCAAGCAAATCAAGGGAATGGTTTCAAACCAAGGAAGATTAGAGATTATGCTAGTCCAAGGTGGAATGAGAAGAATAGGACCATTTTGCTGTCTTAAGCAAATAATTTTGAGCTAAAATCGGCAATAATTACTATGGTGCAGTAGAACTAATTTTCGGGCACATA
Organism: Excoecaria cochinchinensis; assembly: GCA_947683425.1. NCBI lineage: Eukaryota > Viridiplantae > Streptophyta > Magnoliopsida > Malpighiales > Euphorbiaceae > Excoecaria > Excoecaria cochinchinensis. The sequence continues at coordinate 11,636,656 of CANTUQ010000127.1, read as the reverse complement.
AATTGAAGATCATGCACAATATTTGGACATATTCTTGGAGATTAGTGACATAGTTCAAATTCCTAGAGTAACTACCGATGCCATTAGACTCAAGCTCTTTCCATTTACCTTGGTGGGTAAAGCAAGAGATTGGCTCCAAATGCTACCTAGTCAATGCATTCATGTCATAGTAGCAATTGGTAGACAAGTTTTAGTGAGGTTCTTTCATCCACTTAGACATCCAACATAAGGAACACTATATATAATTTATAGCAATTGGTGGATGAGTCTTTTCATAAAGCATGGGAGAGCTTTAGAAGATTATTGAAGAGTTGTCCACACTACGAAATAGCTATGAATCAGTTAATGTCAATCTTCTATGTGGGTGTCAATCAAGCTATAAGATCTCTTTTAGATGTTGCATCAGGAGGTAGTTTAATGAACAAAGAGCCAGATGAAACATTGTTGCTTATGGATGAGATGGCTACCAATGATGTTCAATGGGCTAGTGCAAGAGCTATGCACATGAGGCAAGGAGTACATAGTGTTAATGAGGTGTTTATGCTCAAGGTACAAATGGAATTGTTGAAGAAAGAATTAAGTGGATGAAAGGTTCAAAAATTTTCTTCTTTATGTTAAGGATGTGAATCTTATGGAGGAGGGTTACAACACCAATGAATGCAAGGTTGGTGAATCCTACAACCACGGACTGGTTAATGTAAATGTTGTTTATGATATTAAAAGAAATGACCCTGTAAGCACCGTGTCCCGGAGCGGTCCGGATCAGATGTTACCCTATGATGAAATCAGTATCCGAGCCTGCATAAATGGTTTAGATTTGGAGGTTTGAGTCCCGCGTTCCACAAGAAGTGAGTCTTTTTACCTTTCGTAGGCAGAGGGGGAGAAAATAGGGGATTTTCGAGTCAAAAAGGTATGTTTTTCTCCACAGACGGCTAGCCCGTCGCTTAGGGTCACAGATGGCCTGTGGTATTTTCCGACGCCTGTCGAAAAATCACCGCCCCTGTCAGAGCGCCGCCTGGTTTTCCGGAGCACGCAACCTTTTCGAAACCCGTCGGTGGATATGGAAGGGCCGTCGGACGAATCCTTGTGTCAGAAGGATTCTTCCGACGCCCGCCTCCATACACCGACGCCCGTCGGTCATGTCTGGCTTATAAAAGCTCCGGATTTTCACTTGAAAAGGGTTCCAAAAATTTTTAAGAGGGGAAACTCTGCCCAAATTCAAGCATATTTTCTCTCTCTTCTAGCAAACACATTTCATAAAGAAATCTCTTTCAAAGGAGGATCAAATCAATAAAAAAGGAACTAAAAACTAATTAGTTTTCTTTAGATTTTGATTCCAAAGTCAGTCTTTTGAGGGGTTAAAGAGGAAATAGTCCATTTTTCCTTTCTTTAATCCTTCATCTTTGCTTTACGTGGAACACGCGGGGCTCTAATTAACACAAGAATCTCACCCAAAACAATTATCTGAGGGTAAATATTCCGGATTCCTTCTCCATATCATTTCATATTTACTCCTTATTTTGTTGATTCTTTCAATTTTGTCATTATTCTTCTTTATTTTGACTCTCTTTATCTCATCTTGTGTTAAAAACCTTTTTTTTGACCTTTAAAAAGAGTCCTTTTTACTGTTTTTTCGGAGATAGTGGTGACCGACGGGTCATCTTCTTTACCGATGCCCGTTGGTCACCCCACTCACAGACGCTCTTCCACTTGAGTGAGCGACGGACGTGTCGATCAATTTGACAGACGCCCGTCGGTCACCTAAGAAAGGCCGTCGCTGTGTTCTGTCTCCACATTTTCAAATCTTTTCTATCTTTTTCAAGTCCTTTTGCCTTTATTTATGTTGATTCTTTTTATATATTGACATCCTTTAACTTTCTGTGAGCAATGTATTGATTTCCCGGGACCATCTTGAGCTTGAGGGGTTATATACCATATTCGGAGGATTTCGTCTGGTTTAGTTTCCTAACGTTCTTGATTATTTCCTTCATTTGATATTCATTGACTATTTTATGTACATGGATATACTCTTTTCATATCTCGCTAAGTGTAAAAATGGATCAATGTTTTATACTTAATAAAAACGAGGTTTGTATAAATGCAAGGGTCCAATGCCCTATTTTTATCCAATAAAAATCATCACAAATAAAAACATCCAATTTTAATAATGATGCATGCGAGGACCAAAGTCCTCAAAGTAAGCAATGCCCCGATTCGTGTATGCGTCGCACATTTAAAAAAGGAGTTGTATTCCGCTCCTTGTATTATTGTAATTTATTGCTTTTGGTATTTACTTGCCCATTTACGGCTTTTCCAAATGTGAATGAATAAGCCTTCGATTAATTGCATCGTGTGGAGAGAGAGCGAATCAATGATAATTAAAATTTGATCATAAAATAATCGAGGTAGAAATAGATGAGAAATCCCGGACCCAGCTCTGGTCTTTGGGCTCAAAGAGGCTAGAGGTCTACCCTCCAAGACACCTTTTTGTGCCACGAGACTTTAGCGCTAATCCTAGGCTCCTTAGGGCGAGAGGTTTACCTTCCAAGACCCCTCTGGCTGGCCCAAAATGGATACAAAGCGCAGTCTTAGGCTCTCCGAGGCGAGAGAAACTTTCCCAATGTTCTATTGGGTGGCGACTCCATGAAACCTCCTTGTTGCCCAACATAGACGCACTTGCGATTTATTGCAAGCTGTCAACGGACCCACAAATGCCCGATCGCCCTCGAGCGGGCGGTCCCATGGGCGGCCGCGGGGATCCGGCGCGCGTCACAGTGGCTACTCCACTGGGGACATTTATGGTTCGAGATTTCAATTTGAAAATACCTCGTTTAACATTTATGATTAAAATTTAATCCATAAATTCGCTTCCTCTCAAATTTGCATTCGCATATCATTAGAGCCTTAGAATATGCTAGTTTGGTCCCTCTTTTAGCCCCGGTGCGTTCCTAAAGCACGACCCCATTTTCACTCAATTTGGGGAAGTGTTAAGGATAATCACCAGCCTAAGCCACGTACCTCAATGGTATATCAAAATGATGACCCGATCGGTCGCTATGTTCGTGATGAACTAGACCTGTCGGCAGGGATCATGCTTGGGTAGCCTTAAAGAAACATCTCCCTTGTCCAAAGCTCATGTAATGGCTGTAACTACTTTCCACAGGTGAAATGAACCCTAATTCCATGCTTGCTGTATGGATCCTCATGTATCAGGTGAGTCCAGATGTCTCGCTTGGTAACCTAGCCAAAGGCTATCATGCCCGGTAGGGCCATGTCGAAATTTGTGGAACGTCCAAATATGTGACGATCATTATCCATCCGCTTGTACATTAGCATAGGAGTGTCATGCTGCCGATTTTTCGCCGTGCACCATGCATGTCCATTGGGTCCCTCGTTGACCCCTGGGCTAATCCCACCTAGGAAAGAGACTGTACGACCACGTGTGTGGGAGAAATAAGGGTGGAAGGACCTACTTGCTTACTTGTGCTCTGTGAATGTCGCATATCACGACCATGCATTACACCTGCATTTCATGCATCATATCTAACGTCTTGTCCCTGCAACCATCATAGATCTGCCCAGGTGGACTAGATCACCAACCGGACGACTGATCTGAGTTCCTGCTTCCGAGCTGTCAGATAGAGAGGGCCTGCCAGAAATTTTACCAGAAATCAGTTGCACTGTATCTGAGATGGCAAACTCGCCTAGAGGGGATGACGCCACCAGGGCCATGATCGCGAAAGAAGTGGGCCGGTGATTTGAGGAATTCGAGGGCAGAATGATAAATATGTTGACCGCCCTGGCACAACAGAATGCTCCACAGAATCCTCCTCCTCCTCCTGTGAGACAGAATGAGCCAGAGGAAGAAAGGGCTGAAAGATGAGAAGAGCCTGTTAGGCCGCCGCCAGTAGAGTTGAGGTCAGTAGCCTCGGGAGAGCAGAGAAGAAGGCCTGTACTGAGGATTGATGATGATAGGGACATCGAAGATGATAGGATGAGCATTGCATCTGAGAGGGGGAAGGCACCTCAGACTGATGACTTCATTTTAAAGAAGATGGAAGAGAGATTCAAAGCTATGGCCCGTATGCTGAGCAGGGGATGAACCCAGAGGATAAGGAATTGGAGGGAGAGGACCCGATTCCTTACAACTTTAAGATGCCAGATGTGCCGAAATTTGATGGTACTTCTGACCCGACCGCTCATGTGAAGCAATATTCTCTGGTCATAAAAGGGACCACGTTGTCTAAGAAGCAAAAGTAGAATACTTTTGTCTTAGTCTGACCGCTCATGCCATCGACTGGTATCATGGTCTTGACTGTCGCACTAAAGAAGATTGGGATCTGCTCACTGAGGAGTTTTTGAGACAGTATGACTGCAACACCAGAATGGAGGTGACTCTAAAAGATCTTGAACTGCTCCAGTAGAAGGCCGGGGAATCTTTCTATTATTATCTCACCCGATGGTGGAACCGAGTAATGGAGATGCGGAGAAAGCCAGACACCCAGGACCAGATTCATTTATTTATCAAGAACGCAAGCCCGTACTTGAAAGATGGGTTAAAGATGAAGGGGTTAAAGGACTGGGAGTCTCTTAAGGATATAGCCATCGAAGCAGAGGGAGAGTTCTTGGCTCGGAAAGCTAACAATGATAATTTTGCCAAAAGGGCTAACCCCGGTCAATGAACCAGTAGGCTAGCGGGTCCCAGTAGTAGCACCAGAAGAACAGGTGAGGTGTCTGCTACTGAGGTAACCACCCAGTGGAAGTTTTCGAACTTGGGGACACCATTATCTTGGGTCTTGAGAAGGTTAATGAAGGAGGGAAAATTGCAGCCCTTAGCTCCTGGGCCTGCTATGACGCAGGGGAAGCCTGGGCACAAAGACAATGAATTCTGTGTGTTTCACCAGCACTCAGGCCATATCACAGATAAGTACAAAGCGTTGCGGCACTCTATCCAAGACTTGATAGATAGCAAGCAAATTTCTGACCCTGAGAAGAGGGAAACTGAGAAGAAGCCCGATTATAATGCCGTACCACCACCCGTGTTTATGATCGGATCTAGCTTGCCGGAGTGGTACGTGCTACAAGATCTATATGGGAGCGAGAATTTTACTGCTGATTGTTCCGAGGATAGAGAGGAGGAAGTAGTCGTGGCGACCCTTGATTGCTGGTCTAGCAGTGAGAGCGGTGGAGAAGCCGAGGAGGAGGGAGAGATGAACCTTGATTTGTGGGGGTCTGATGAAGACAAAGAAGAGATAGGGGCTGTAACGAGGAGTGGAAGAGTGGTCCCTGAGATTACGAGGCTACCTGAGCCAGTGCAAACGCCAGCAGAAAAAGAGCCAGAGGAGAATCAGATTGTTAAGCAATTGAAGAAAACTGCAGCTCAAATATCCATCTGGGATCTTTTGAGACAGTCCCCCTCTCATAGGCAGAAGGTAGTAGAGGCTTTGGTTGAGGCCACGGTCGCCACCATGATTTCCCCGTCAGAGCTTTTGGGCTTAGTTAAGGGAGGATCCGAGGAGAGATTGGTCTTTTCTGATGCCGACCTACCGGTCGAAGGCCGCAATCATAACCGACCCCTGTACATCAAATCACAGATTAATGATAAGCACACTGCTTGCGTTATGGTAGACGATGGGTCTTCTATCAATGTATGCCCTCTGATAGCTCTGCAGGCTTTTGGTTTAAACGAGGATATGCTCAATAGATCAGATCTGACTATCACAGCCTATGATAATTCAAGGAGGCAAGCCTCGGGAACCTTTAAGACCTTGGTCAAGATAGGACCCATTGAAGTGGAGGTAGAATTTGTAGTTCTGCCCATCCCTGCTAACTTCTCAGCTCTACTCGGGAGACCCTGGTTTCACAAATTAGGAGGAGTGTCATCCACGCTGCATCAAATGATAAAGTTCCCACATGAAGGGGAGGTGGTGACTATCTAGGCAGCCAGGGAGAACCAGGTCTCAGCGCTTGAAATAGCTAATCAGCCATTTAGTGGCTTCCACGTGTCCATGATAAGAGAAGAGCACGGGTCAGTGGATAACCCAGCTGTGGCTAATATGATGAAGAAGATGCACTACCTCCTTGGGGCTGGTTTGGGCAGAAACTCTCAAGGGCTGCAAACTGCGATCACTACTCGAGGTCAGAAGAACTGGAAAGGTCTGGGGTATAGAGGCGGCTTCGGCAAGAAGAAGGCGGCGGATAAGATCCCTCACATTTCAGAAAGCTTTGTACCAGTATCCTCAGTTTGTACTTATACTGGCGAAGATGAGCCGCAATGGGTGAAGGGGAGGATTGTCCCTGGGTTCGAGATCTTTAACGATGTATTTGATTGGCGTGTCGGGTTTGTTAAGACCGCTGAGGACTTCTGGGATGAGGAGGTCATGACTCAGGGTATCACTTGGGATAGATGCGAGCCTGAAGAGGTCGTTACCGAGAAGGTGATAGCTGCCAGGCTGAAAGGGAAAGAAAAGATAGCAGAATTAAAACTGAAAATGGGGGATTTGAAGATTTCCTCCGACATGCCTGAGGGGCCTCTACTGAATCAGGAAGCCAATGAACGAGCTGCAACAGCATCGACCTCTGGAGCGGCAGAAGAGGACGCTGGCTTAGACTGTCTTTTTATTCCAGAACTCTTTTATGATGTAAATGACAATTATAATATTATTAATAAGGCAAACGATTTCTCTTATTTGTGCGATGTTTCTAATGATTTCAACATGCATGAACATGATCATATTCCATCAATTTTTGACATCGATTCCACCGATACAACGCCTTTTAATCTTGGAACCTCAGAAAATCCGAAAAAAATTCTAATAGCATCAAATATAACTCCTGAGGAGAGAAAAAATTTTGAGAGAATAATAAGAAAACATGAAAAAGTCTTTGCTTGGACCTATGAGGACATGCCAGGAATTGACCGAGACGTGGCAGAACATGCTATCCCGACTTACCCAGACTATCAGCCTGTGAAACAGAAGTTGAGAAGGCTCAGGCCAGAATGGACAGACAAGGTCAAGGAGGAAATTCGATAGCAGATTGAAGCCAAGTTCCTTGTTCAAGTGCAGTATCCTACATGGTTGGCAAATGTGGTCCCTGTAGCGAAGAAGAATTGAAAGGTCAGGGTGTGTGTGGATTATCGAGATCTGAACAAGGCCTACCCTAAAGATGATTTTCCACTACCCCACATCGATGTGTTGATAGACAGCGCCGCTAATTGCGCGATGTACAGCTTTGGAGATGGTTATGTGGGCTACAACCAGATCCTGAACAAGATAGCTGACCGGGTTAAGACCGCCTTCATCACAGAATGGGGGACCTACGCCTACCGAGTCATGCCTTTTGGCCTGAAGAATGCAGGGGCCACATACCAGAGGATGGCGACCAAGATTCTAAGCGACCTGATACACAAAGAAGTAGAGGTGTATGTCGATGACATGATGGTCAAGTCAGCCACCCGAGAGGGACACTTTGAAGCTCTAGAAAAGTTCTTCACCAGGATTGACAAGTATAATCTGCGGCTTAACCCCAAGAAGTGCATTTTCGGAGTGACTTCAGGAAAACTATTGGGACATGTCGTCAGCCAGAGAAGAATAGAAATTGACCCAGACAAGGTGAAGGCCATCAGAGAGATGCCTGTAACGCAAAAAGAGAAGGATGTAAGGAGTTTCCTGGGCAAGCTGCAATATGTCAGCCGATTTATTGCCAAGCTCACTTCAATATGCGAGCCTGTTTTTAAGCTGCTTAGAAAGAATCAACCTGTGGTCTGGAACGAAGACTGCCAGAAAGCTTTTGATAGCATCAGGGAATACCTATTGAATCCGCCAGTGCTAAGGCCACCGCAAATGATCAAACTGCTTATCCTATATCTGGCAGTAGAGGGCAGTTCAGTGGGCGCCATGATGGCTCAAGAGGATGAATTTGGGGTGGAATTTGCAATTTATTACCTCAGCAAGAAGTTCCTGGCTTATGAAATTAAATATGCTGAAGTAGAGAAGATCTGCCTTGTAGTGATTTGGGCATCAAAGAAGCTGAGACATTACTTCCACTCATACAAAGTTCAAGCAGTGGCCAAGCAGAATCCGTTAAGATATTTGCAGGAAGCACCGTCTCTGCTTGGTAAGATGGGGAGGTGGCTGCTCTTGTTACAGGAGTTTGATGTGCAGTACATTACTCGCAAAACTATTAAGGGGTGAGTCGTAGCAGAATTTCTTGCTGAGCATCCTATTTAAGGGGACACTCCCGAGTTTACCTTTTCGGATGAGAACATAGTCGCGATTTCTATCCAGGGATGGCAGTTGCATTTCGACGGTGCGGTGAATAACAGAGGGGCCGGAGTCGGAATCATCTTGACAACCCCAGATAATGAGAAACTTCCCCTAGCAAAGAAGCTGAGGTATAAAGCAATCAACAATGAAGCCGAATATAAAGCATGCACTTTCGGGTTAGAAGCTTTAGCGGCATTGGGGGCAAAGAATATAGAAGTCTTTGGTGACTCATCCTTGGTGATCAACCAGATCCGAGGTGAGTGGGCTATAAAAGAAGAACGGCTGGTACCCTATGTTGAATATTTGAAAGAGGTATGTGGGCAGTTTGAGACTTGCACTTTCCATTTCGTGCCGAGAGATGAGAATCGTCTAGCTAATGCGTTGGCAACCTTAGTGTCAATGTGGGATAATCCTGAAGGAGTAGCTATGAAGCCAGTACTGATTTCGAGTTCTGAGAAGCCCAGCTTTGAGATCAGGCCTGTAATGGAAGTAGAAGTGGCGGATGGGAAACCATGGTACTTCGACATCATGAATTACTTGGAAAACAATAAATTTCCAGAAGAAGCTACTGAGAAAGACCAGAGGATGATCTGTAAGCTATCTACTTAGTTCATATCCTTGGAAGGGGTGTTGTACAGAAGACAGTCAGACGGGATTCAGCTCAGGTGCTTGAATGAAAAAGAAGCCCGCAAAGTGATGGAGGAAACCCATGCAGGTGTCTATTGGGCCCACATGAACGGTTTGACCTTGGCCAAGAAGATCATGAGACAAGGCTTCTATTGGCTTACGATAGACAATGACTGCTCAAAATATGTTAAGCAATGCCAGTTGTGCCAACAGTACGCAGACTTGAGACACCTGCCAGTATCAGAGCTACATAACCTGACATCACCTTGGCCTTTCGCTGCTTGGGGGATAGATATCATTGGAGAGATTCGCCCTACGGCATCCAATGGGCACAGGTACATCATAGTCGCAATTGACTATTTTACCAAATGGGTGGAGGCGAAATCCTTCAGAAAAATTGATGCAAGGGATATGGCCAAGTTCATAGAAAGGAATCTGATCTGCAGATATGGCCTCCCTCATCACATAGTGTCTGACAAGGGGGTACAGTTCATGGGGGAAACCAGGAAGCTCCTCGAGAAGTATGGTGTCGAACATCATAAATCCTCTCCCTACCGACCACAAGCGAATGGAGCAGTGGAGGCCGCAAATAAGAATATGAAGAAGATCCTGTCCAAGATGGTCCAAACCTACAAAGACTGGGCTGAAAAGTTACCCTTCGCCCTGTGGGGATATAGAACAATGGTAAGGACGTCTACAGGCGCTACACCATTTTTCCTGGTATACGGAACGGAAGCAGTATTGCCAGTTGAGATAGAGCTCAAATCACTGAGGGTGGTCATGGAAGCCCAAGTTCCGGAGGCTGAATGGGCGCGGCAGAGGTTACAGCACTTGAACTTATTAGACGAGAGTAGGCTGAAAGCTTATTATCATAACCAGATTTACCAGAAGAGATTGGCAAGGACTTTCGAAAAGAAGGTGAGAAAGCATCCGCTGAGAGAAGGGGACTTGGTGTTCAAGCAGATGAGGCTAGGCATACCAGATATCAGAGGAAAATTCAGACCTACCTGGGAGGGGCCGTATATCCTTAAAAAGCTGCTGTCCAAATGAGCCGCAATCTTGTCGGATAGTGATGGGAATGAATTCAAAGAACCGATCAATGTCGACAGACTCAAAAGGTTCCATGGCTAGAGACCCAAAATAAAAAGAAGAGAATAAAATGCCCTGCAGGTCGAAAACCGGAAAAAGGCGGCTGTGCTAAGATTGGGCGCCTCGACAGGGTGAAAATCGAAAAAAGGCATCCTGTGCAAAAATTAGAGGCATGAGAGAAAATGTCCGATCGTGAAAACCCGAGAGGGCCGATGGTAACAGGAGTTGATGCTGTTAAAATTTAGTTTCATGTATTAACAGCGAGTAAGCGGCTGAGTAAATGCCAAAACTGATCATGTATGCTGAAATTATATGAAAATGTACACAAATTCGTGAAATAGAATGAATATTATTCTTTTTATTTTTGACATTTCCTAGTTCTGCATTAAAAAGAAATGTAGCACTAAAAGAAATACATATGTAAGCTAAGCTAAGTCCTGCTGCTGCTCTCGCTGACCAGATACTTGAGCCCTCGAGTCCTGTTATCAGATGCTGGACTAAGGATCCACTTCTTGTACTCGTTAGTCAAAGACACAGAATGACTGCCGAACCTCGGGATAATAGTCTTCACTGGTAGTTTGCCCCACAGCTCATGATACCGAGAAGCAAACGCAGCCGAGAGAGCTCCTCCCCAGAAAGATAAGGGAACCCTCACTACATCCTGGGTCATCCCGAGCTGACGTGTACATCGAGAAGTGATGCAGAAGGTGGCTCGACGGAGCCCACAAAGGGGAACACACCCCGATGGCCCATCAATGACCACATGAGACAGTGGGAGCCAGGCAGATGTGAAACTGATGTCATCATCTGACAGCTCGCCAAATCTGGTAATGCCTTCGCCAGCAGTGGCACACCCATACAATCGTCGACGCGGAAGAAAGTGATTCGGCGAGTACTGTAGGGTAACCCGAGGAGGTGGCTCAGATAGCATCCTCAGTTTCTCTTGCAGCCAAATCTAAAAAGAAAAAATAAAAAAAAAGAAAAAAAATAAGAAAAAAAGAAAAAATAATAATAATAATAATAATAATAATAAGAAAAAAAAAAAGAAGAGAAGAAAAAAGCCGCTGGAGTAAGTAGGGTTTACTTCAGGCAAAAATAAGGCACAGGGTTGTGTGAAAATCCGAAAGGACGCACCTCCCGCTGAGAAAAGCTAGTGTGAAAATCCATAAGGGACGCACTACCTTTAAAATAATGACGTACCTGGAGCAATAAGGGGCTGCCGGTAAAGGTTGTAGTGGATCCAGAGCTCACAGCATCCAAGCCCAGAATGGTTTCAGCCAGAATGAGTGGTAAGGGTAATAACCCCAGATGAAAGTCGCTCAGAACTCCGAACAGGCGGGAGTCAAACCCCCTGGAACAACAGTGAGGAAGTTCACCATGCAAAACAAGAATATGATGCTTACCCGGTAGGTGGGGATGTCAGTGAACTGATCCAGAGCCTCGATCAGTGGCCCCAGAGCAAAGGAAGAGCCCGTAGGAATCAGCCTGACGGCCTCAGAAGAAGGTATGCCAAGAGCCATAGCTATGTCCCGGGTCTGGAATAGGCCGCAGTGGGGGACGCAAGGCAGAGCACTAGGAGGGAACCAGGCTCCAAGAATGGTAGCTAACTCTTCAGGCAAAGGGCACAATTCCTGGTAGGTGAACCGGAAGACGTGAAACCGGGGGTTCCAGAAGTGGGTCGCCGCCAGAAGGAGGTTCTGATCAACTTTGACCCGGCACAGGTATTTCAGCCCAAACAGAGAAGAAAGGGCGCCTTCTTCCCAAGTGTGTTTGTCATCTAAGATACGGTGCATCCTTTGGGCTAGAGAAGAAGACATGCTAAGAAAGATGAAAGGCTCAAGATGTTGGAAAATGAAGAGGCATAAGAGGAGCAAAATTTTGTAAGAATTTATTAGGAAGTGTCACCGACGGCCTACCCGCCTCTCCTAAGAGACGGCCTGCTCGTCGGTAGAGATCCACCCGGCAGACGCATACGTCAGCATTTGCATTCATCACGCGCATTAACTCGCATTTATTGAGTGACAGACTGCCAGCCCGTCGGTCGCTCCTACAGACGCCCAGCCCGTCGGTCACGAAATTCTATATAAGGGCGAGTGACAGACGGTGCAGCGCCCTGCTGTCCCTTTCATTTTCTCTCTCAAACGGTTTTTTTTTGAATTTTTTTGGTGTTTTTTCAAGCATTTCCTCTTCTTTTTTCGCGATTTCTTCATATTTTCGCATTCTCTACTCACTGGGTGCTTGGATATTTATATTTCTTCAGTTTCTACACTTCTCACGACTACAAGTAAGTAAATAACTACTTTTTTTTGAATTTTATTCAATTTATTTCTTCATTTCTTCGTCCTTTAACCTTAGAAATGATTAGAATGCTTTAGGTGCCTTAGAAATTTAGGGAGAATGCTGCCCATTTTCTTTATTATTTTTTTAATGCAATTAAATCTGAACCTTTGCATGATCACATGGACATAGAATTTTTCTATAACTTTGGTGCTTTAGAATTACACTTTCTAGCGCACTATTCTGTGCATATATTGCTTTTGAGGCCTGAGGCCGTTTTTTTTGTGTTGTTGGGGACACACTCTTGCCGGGGTGCGTCCCATTTACATGCATATATTGTTGTTAAGGCCTGAGGCCTAATTTGGTGCCTTTTTATGCAGGAGGTTGGGCATACCCTTGCCGGGGTGCTGCCCAAATTTTTATTATTTATTCTAAAATTGAATATTTTTGTGTATAATGCATGTCTTGGGGCCTAGAAAGCCCATTTTTATTTCGCTTTAAATTATTTCCATGCCAATTGCATGTTTCTTTTGTCTCCATGAGTGTGTGAGGCAGGTTGGGCAACTTCCTTTGACAGGACGTTCGCCCTTTTCATTTGTTATCAGTTTTCTATCTCATTTTCGGGCCGCCATTGCCCTGGTGAGGCCTAAATGGTCCTTCACCTTGAAAATAAGTCTAATAATATTTGTTTTATCGAATTTTCGCTATCTAATTTTTTCTCCTTTGCAGGATGCCTCCCAGACGCAGAGCACCGCAAGCCCAGCCCGAGGTCGTAGTTCCGGGTTGGATGGATGCTGAGTCAGCTCAGAGGTATAGAGCGTTGGCTCAGGTAGAGCTTCGGGCCAGCCGTTTTGTATCCCAGCCGTTCCTAGAGCCCCTAGGGATGGCCCCAGAGTTTGATTTGCTTGTCGAGGGTGCTGGGTGGACAGAGTTCCTTGACCCTTCCTTCCAGACTTTTCCAGAGGCTACTCGCCAGGTCCTAGCCACTCTCCGCTATGCCGGTTTTCAGAGTTCGGATACCGAGCCAGGGGTGGTCCAGTTTTGGTTCGACGGCGACCATTACAGTAGTACCAGGCAAAGATTCGCACAGGCCATGGGGCTCCCTACAGAGGAGGGGGTCGAGATCCCACGGCGAGCGGTGAGACGCGCCCATTGGGCGGCCATTGCCCTATTGGGAGTGTTGTATGATCATGATACAGTGAAGAGCACCGTACTGGTGTCTCAGGCACTCCGGTATTTGCACAGAGTGCTATCCAGTTCGTACCTCGGTCGAGCTGGTAATCCAGGGTTGCTTAATGCGGCCGAGATCTGGAGCCTCTGGGCTATAGTGGCAGGCCAGCGTCTCAATATTAGCCATGAGATCTTGGCCAACTTGACCAGAGTCGGCAGAGGATTGACACCGGTGGTGATAGTGGGAGGAGTTATCACCTGGTTGCTTTTGAGGTTGGGAGTTGCCCCTGACAGGTTGAGAGGACCCTTGGAGGAGGGGATCCATGTGGATGCCGCAGCGGCAGTGTAGATGGGGATGATCTCCCCGATATCAGGGCAGGCGGAGGCCTACAGGGTGTTGACCATTCATGAGACCCGGCGGATGTTCTCACTTCCACCCTTGGGTCTAGATCCAGACCACCCGGAGCACCCAGAGGATCAGCCTCCACAGCCAGAGCTCCAGCCTCAGCCAAAGCATCAGTCTCCACACTCAGAGCCAGAGCCCCAGCCTCCTCAACCTCAGACTGTGCCACCGCCACCGCAGCAGGAGCAGCCCAGGACTCCGTCGGATTTCGACATGGAGTTCACGATGGATGAGCTCTTTGCCGCCTCACCAGCATCCTGAGCGCTGACTCCTGTCCCGTCGCCGAGTGTCAAGGTGCAGAGGACTACCCACGGGCCCCTCGAGAGGTATCATCCGTATTCTCGAGGCGACCCAGGGGCATCTACCTCCGCAGCACCGCCGCCAGAGCCGCCACAGCAGCAGCCAGCACAGCCTGACTTCTCTCAGCTCCTCATTTCCATGTTCACAGCCTTAGAGCGACGATAGGATGAGAGGGACAGAGCTATTCACAAGAGGTTAGACCGCCAGTTGGCTGCTATTCAGGAACAGTCCCAGTCGGTGGAGTGTTTAGCTCAGGAGCAGGCAGGCTACATCGAGCATATGACACGGGAGCAGGCTCGGATCATGGATGCTTTCAGGGATGAGCAGGCTCGGGTCATAGAGGCCTTCAGAGGTGAGCAGGCGAGGCTGATCGAGCAGATTGCCCAGGGGCAGAGGGAGCTTAGGCAGCAGCTCGCTCATGATTTGAGGACGTCACAGGACCAGGCGTCTCAGAGGGTTGACATGACCCTACAGATGATCAACGAGTCGCTCGACTCTCTGAGATCCCGCATCCAGGCGATAGAGGGGATCCTCCCACCCTTGTCTCAGACCATGAGGGAGTTCAGGGAGCAAGCAGAGCAGCGCCTAGAACACATGAAGAGGGCCGCCAGTGAGCAGACCACTCAGTTGAGCCAGGCGTTAAAGAAGTTGGGAAACACAGTATCCGAGACCTTAGGGTTCATGAGGACTTGCACCTAGCCTTTCTTGGATGGCTATGCTCAGGTCCGATTCAGGCAGACCCACGACGCTGAGGCAGGACCCTCCACGGCTCAGCCTCTACCTCCGGCACGGCCAGCTCCGCCTCCACCTCCGCCAGGGATAGTGAACATATCGGATGATGAGGATCCCGATGAGCCCTCTGACTACACACCCCTATGACATTCAGGGAGTTATATTTTTGTACATTTACACTTTGTATATACATTGTACAAAATAGATTTTTCTAGTGAAAAACTTTCGTTTTCAAGATTTATGCATTTATTCAGTTATTTATGATTCATTCATATTACAGGTGAATATATGCCTTCACATTCACTCATATTCCAAAACAAAAATGATGAAAAATGATGAATAACAACTCAATAAAGAAGAATATAAATGAAACATGGCATAACAGATAAAGCAAAATCACGCCATTAATAAACATGTTGAAAGATAACAACTCAAACATGAATTAACAAAACCTTTTTATCATGTAGGTACAGAGAAACATCGATCCAAATGCAGGCATCGATTGAAAGTCCGAACAAGGGCGCCTAAGTTTTTTTCTTTGGAACGGGGAACCCAGCGAGGTTTCCTCCTCTTCATTTCGAGTTTGTAGCCAGAAAGTGCTACATCTCCTCAACCCTGCGCAACCCGAGATGAGGCCAGCAGAAGTAGAAGCTACAGTTAGAGAAACACTGCTCTTCACAGATTAAGATTGTAGCCAGAGAGTGCTGCATCTCACAGTTCACACGACGGCCAGAGAGTGCTATGCACCTTGCAGATTGGATGGGGGTTAGCAAGGGAACTTCAGATCGAAGCTGTGGTTAGAAAAACACTGCTCTTCACCTCGAGACTGTGGTCAAAGAGTACCGCTTCTCACCAATCGAATACGCAGTTAGAGAAACGCTGCTCTTCACCAGATCGAGATTGTAGCCAGAGAGTGCTGCATCTCACAGTTTATGCGACAGCCAGAGAGTGCTATGCACCTTGCAGATCGGATGGGGGTTAGCAAGGGAACTTCAGATCGAAGCTGCAGTTAGAGAAACACTGCTCTTCACACTGAGGTTGTAGTCAAAGAGTGCTACATCTCACAGTTCACGCGACAGCCAGAGAGTGCTACGCACCTTGCAGATCGGATGGGGGTTAACAAGGGAACTTCAGATCGAAGTTGCAGTTAGAGAAACACTGCTCTTCGCTTCGAGTTCGTAGCTAGAGAATGCTACGTCTCACCAACACCTACAAGTCGAGACGAGATCGATAGGGGTATCTTCACACCGCCGAACAAACCGAGACGAGGTCTACCCGGTAAGAGGCATGGAAGGTAAGAACCGTCGCAGGTACGTCTTTTTTCTTTCTGTCATTTCTCTGAGTTTTGGCTTATCTAGGCGCTTGTGCACTAGTTTCCCCAAAACTGGGGGCAACTGTAAGCACCGTGTCCCGGAGCAGTCCGGATCAGAGGTTACCCTATGATGAAATCAGTATCCAAGCCTGCATAAATGGTTTGGATTTGGAGGTTTGAGTCCCGCGTTCCACGAGAAGTGAGTCTTTTTACCTTTCGTAGGCAGAGGGGGAGAAAACAGGGGATTTTCCAGTCAAAAAGGTATGTTTTCCTCCACAGACGGCCAGCCCGTCTGTGAGGCCAGCCCATCGCTTATGGTCACAGACGGCCTGTGGTATTTTTCGACGCCCGTCGGAAAATCACCACCCCTGTCAGAGCGCCGCCTGGTTTTTCGGAGCACGCAACCTTTCCGACACCCGTCGGTGGATGTGGCAGGGCCGTCGGACGAATCCTTGTGTTAGAAGGATTCTTCCGACGCCCGCCTCCATACACCGACGCCCATCGGTCGTGTCTGGCTTATAAAAGCTCCGGATTTTCACTTGAAAAGGGTTCCAAAATTTTCAAGAGGGGAAACTCTGCCCAAATTCAAGCATATTTTCTCTCTCTTCCAGCAAACACATTTCATAAAGAAATCTCTTTCAAAGGAGGATCAAATCAATCAAAAAGGAACTAAAAACTAATTAGTTTTCTTTAGATTTTGATTCCAAAGTCAGTCTTTTGAGGGGTTAAAGAGGAAATAGTCCATTTTTCCTTTCTTTAATCCTTCATCTTTGCTTTACGTGGAACACGCGGGGCTCTAATCAACACAAGAATCTCACCCAAAGCAATTATCTGAGGGTAAATATTCCGGATTCCTTCTCCATATCATTTCATATTTACTCCTTATTTTGTTGATTCTTTCAATTTTGTCATTATTCTTCTTTATTTTGACTCTCTTTATCTCATCTTGTGTTAAAAACCTTTTTTTTGACCTTTAAAAAGAGTCCTTTTTACTATTTTTTCGGAGACAGTGGTGACCGACGGGTTATCTTCTTTACCGACGGCCGTCGGTCACCCCACTCACAGATGCTCTTCCACTTGAGTGAGCGATGGACGTGTCGATCAATTTGACAGACGCCCGTCGGTCACCTAAGAAAGGCCATCGCTGGGTTCTATCTCCACATTTTCAAATATTTTCTATCTCTTTCAAGTCCTTTTGCCTTTATTTATGTTGATTCTTTTTATATATTGACATCCTTTAACTTTTTGTGAGCAATGTATTGATTTCCCGGGACCATCCTGAGCTTGAGGGGTTATTTACCATATTCGGAGGATTTCGTCCGGTTTAGTTTCCTAACGTTCTTGATTATTTTCTTCATTTGTTATTCATTGACTATTTTATGTACATGGATATACTCTTTTCATATCTCGCTAAGTGTAAAAATGGATCAATGTTTTATACTCAATAAAAATGAGGTTTGTATAAATGCAAGGGTCCAATGCCCTATTTTTATCCAATAAAAATCATCACAAATAAAAACATCCAATTTTAATAATGATGCATGCGAGGACCAAAGTCCTCAAAGTAAGCAATGCCCCGATTCGTGTATGCGTCGCACATTTACAAAAGGAGTTGTATTCTGCTCCTTGTATTATTGTAATTTATTGCTTTTGGTATTTACTTGCCCATTTACGGCTTTTCCAAATGTGAATGAATGCGCCTTCAATTAATTGCATCGTGTGGAGAGAGAGCGAATCAATGATAATTAAAATTTGATCATAAAATAATCGAGGTAGAAATAGATGAGAAATCCCGGACCCAGCTCTGGTCTTTGGGCTCAAAGAGGCTAGAGGTCTACCCTCCAAGACACCTTTTTGTGCCACGAGACTTTAGCGCTAATCCTAGGCTCCTTAGGGCGAGAGGTTTACCTTCCAAGACCCCTCTGGCTGGCCCAAAATGGATACAAAGCGCAGTCTTAGGCTCTCCGAGGCGAGAGAAACTTTCCCAATGTTCTATTGGGTGGCAACTCCATGAAACCTCCTTGTTGCCCAACATAGACGCACTTGCGATTTATTGCAAGCTATCAACGGACCACAAATGCCCCGATCGCCCTCGAGCGGGCGGTCCCATGTGTAACACCCCAAAACCACCCCAGTAGTTTGAGCCTGTCCGTGTATATATGTGTGTATTGTTATATGTGTTTGAGTTAAATTGGATTATTTAATTTATTTATTGTATAAGTGTGTGTATTAGTGAGAAGAGGAAATTAGACTAGAGTATGTGGGAGTGTATGGAAGTAAATGTATGAATAGGAGTTAGCCTAGAGTGTATAGGCAAGTATGGGAGTAGGATGTGTTAGATGGCATGTGGTTTAGGGAGATTGAAACATGTGGCTTATTGGGGAAGTGACAAGTGGCTAGGAGGATAAGTGGGCATTTATGGGTTAGGTGAGGAGAGAGAAATCAGCCATTTCCCTTGTTTTTCCCGTTCTTCTTCCTTCCTCACGCCCTCTTCTTCGTTTCCTTCTTCTTATTCCCTTGTTCTTCCTTTTCTTTGCACAACCTTGCTCCCACTTCCTTAAATTAAGTAATTATAGTGATTAGCTTGTGGGTTTTGGAAGCTTAAAGGTGAGTTAGGGTTTTAGATTTGCTTCTTCTTCCTCTTCTCTAGGTTTTGATTTGTATGTATTCATTTGTGGGTAGTTGTAAAATTGATTTTGATTGTTATGGGTTTATGGTTCAGAGGAGGCTCCTAGACCTGATAAAGGAAAAGGAATCGCAAGCGGAAGCGGAGCTCGCGATTAGGAGCTAAGGAGAGAAGGTTTGGGAATTTTTCATATTTTTGTGTATTTTGTGATTTGAGTTTGATGAATGTGTTTATGCTTTGATTAGGATTATGAGTTGAGTGGTTATGACTTAAATTGAAATTAAAGTGATATGTGATGGAAAAGAATGAATATTGTTGAATGATTTGTGAGAGATCATGTGAATGGTTGTTAGTGTTGTAGAATTTGCTGTTTTGGGATTTCTTGGAATTGGGCATGTATTTGATTTGATTTAATTGAAATAAATTATGGTAAAGCTGGGTTTTTAGTCATATTATGAGTTGTGGATGAGTGTATTGCTGAATTTTGAGGTTTGGAATCAAATTTGGAAGTTTGGATGTGAATTTGGTAAGAATTCTGCAGAAATTGGGCGTAAGAGCTGGAAATCCCGTGTCTATCGCGATCGCGACACTGTCGCGAGCGCGACAGAGCGCGGGGCTTCCAACCCTCGCACCGGCGCGAGAAGTGTCGCGCCAAGAGCTCGATAGGGAACTCTCTGTCGCGACCGCGACACATGTCGCGAGCGCGACAGAGCGCTCAACCTCCGAGCGAATGCAGGATTCTCCTCTGTCGCGAGCGCGATAGAAGGGGAAGATTGTCTTCTGTCGCGAGCGCGACAGAGGGTGATGCCTTTGTCCCCTCGCGAGCGCGAGACCCTCCTCGCGACCGCGAGACTTGGCGAGTCGATGTGTTTGGTCTCTGTCGCGATCGCGACAACCGTCGCGAGCGCGACAGACGCAGCTTCCAAAGGAGATTTCTTTCCTTTTTGCTTAATGACTTACTTTCTTTTACATGCAGTTTTCATTAAAGCTTTGACTATCTATTTACATGAATTATATGTATGAAAATGTGATAATATTTCGCATAACCTGCTAATGTCGGATAAGTGGATAGTTAGGCATGCCTAATAGAGTTATGTGCCGCTGCAGCTATGTGTACGATTTGGACCCTGATCAGGTCCCCCGACTGGATCCTCGCGATCCCTTTGTTTGAATCTTTCTTAAGATTCTATGTGTAACAACTTGGAATGATATAAAAAGAATATTTGATACCTTTGGGTATCTATGTGTTTATCATATAGAACCGATACTCTCAAGTATCTATGTGTACTCGTTATCCACTCATTATGATTAAGCAGGTGTTATTGAGTGCCTTTGTGCAAGAATTCTGAATGTGAATACAATTAAATGAATTGGATATGTATGATGATATATCTATGTATATAGAATTGTATTGTTTTCATGTGTTTTCTGTTACCGTCACTGTGAGTGGCGGTCATGCATTATGTGTTTCCCCACTAAGCGATTTCGCTTAGCACGGGTGTTTATCCGTGCAGGTGTGGAAGGTTTTTGTACGCGTGTTCTGGGCGCGTCGCATCGGGAAGGCCAACGCAACTAGAGATGGGATGTTTTATAGTATAGGCTTTTCCTTCTTTTGTAATAGTATAATATTTTGTTAGCCCTTTTGAACTATGTATTGGGCTTTTGTAAGTTGGTTCTTTTTGTAATCGGATGTAACATGTAAAGAACTATTTTTGTATATTAATAAAAGTACTCATTTTGTTCTATTATCCTCTTCTTTCTACTAAAGTTTTTATTTGTATTGAATATGTGATTCTGCGAATGTGATGGTTATAGGTGTGTACTAGTGGGATGTGACACTCCTTCCTATCGGGGTACTTCTCGCTCTAATCGGGGAGCAGAAGTATCCATGTTATAGGTTGGGGTGTGACACCATGGGCGGCTGCGGGGATCCGGTGCGCGTCACAGACCCCTATAGCAATAATTACAATCCAATATGGAGGAATCATCCTAATTTTTCTTGGAGGGATGAAAATCAAGGTGCATCATCCTCTACAAATAAGCCTTAAGTCTCATATCCACAGGCCACTTCTCTCAACACTAACCAACATTAAGGTTATCAAACTCAAGCTCAAATACACTACTAAGCTCCATATCAACCATACACTCAACCTTTACATCCAAATCAGCCTTACCAACCTGCTCATTTCCAACCAAGACTATAAATTCCTCAATAAGAAAAAAAATTAAATCTTGAGGAAATGTTTGCTAATTTCATATCCACCCAATACACCTTCATAGCAAGTTAAGATGCTAGGTGGAAAACATAAGATGTTTGGATAAGGAACCAAGATGCTTCAATTAGGAATTTAGAGACTTAAGTTGGGCAACTTGCTAACTTTATCTTTAATAAAGCTCATGGAACATTTCCTTCTAATATGGATAGAAATTCGAAGGAGGAAGCCAAGGCAGTTACTTTAAAGAGCGAAAAAGAATTGAAAAGCACAAAATATAAATCATCGTCTTCAAAAGAGAAGGAACCTGCACTCGAGGTAATGACTTCTAATCCCACTTTGGTTGATGATGTGCTTAAGTCTGCTAATAAAGGTAAAAATTTTATGAACGATAGTGTCAATAATGTGGATGAGTCTAATTTACTCTGTAATGGCCCGAATACCGGATTAGTAGTGATTGGTGAAATAAGTAGAGTCTATAGTGTGAATTTCATATAAAAATATCAGTGACTGTGCATTAAAAGACAGAAGAGAATGAAGGTTAAACATGCTTAGGCCAGGGAAGTCCCTGATGGGTGACCTCCCGGGAAGCCAATAGTAAATTTTTTTTTAGTGGACCATTGAAAAGTACAAGTTATAAGGAGTCTGGTCGTATAATTTGGAGTGAAAATGAGGTCAAATAGGTCCCCGAAAGTCAAACTGAAGGAAAGCCTCTAGTTCAGTTCAATAGTAACCAGGGTTTGACAAAACTTTGGCTCAATTTTTAAAAATAGTAAATGAACTCTAAAGGATGTAATGTGGGTTCTAAAAAGGTTTTAAATAATTTTTAGGAATTTTTAATAGTAATAGATTAGCAAATTACGGCAGAACCGAAAGTGTTGAATCGGACAGATTTAAGTGAACCGGACCCCAAACGGACTCTGATTGAGCTGAAATTTTATAGGGAGGCTATTTTTCATAATTTTAAGAATTATGGAATTGTTTGGGAGTGAAAATAAGTTGAGAAACTTATAGTTACCATTGGAAAGTGGAAAATGGTTTAAAAATCGAAAATTAGTTTAAACCGGTTCGACCACTTTGGTTGGACCTAGTTCGGTTTAAATTATACCTATAAATACCCCCCAAGACCAGATTTCTCTAGAGGAATCCCTAGAGAAACCGACCTTCTCCTCTCCTCCTTTGGCCTAAGCAAATTTCTTCATTTCTTCTCTATTTTTCTTCCATTTTCACTGCATCACTCCCCAAAACTAAGCCTCCTAAGCAAATTTTAACCTCTATAGAATCTGATGGTGGTGATTAGAGCTCATTTTAAGTGGAAGAAGTGGGATAAAATAAGTGAAAAAGTTTATGTGCCAAATTGAGGTATGTAAAGTTGATGTTTTTAAATTGGTTTAAAGGTGCAAATAGGTACTTTAGGATGTTTAGAGTATGTTTATGTAATTATATTGCATAAAGGAAGCCAATTTATGGTGATTTATTTGATAATTGTATTCGACCACTTAAGAAAGATAAAGGAGATGATGGTGTTTCAAGGAGCTAAGGTATGGAAAACATGCTTAAAATGTAGAGAACAAGAAAACAAGGTTATTAGATACAATATCCTTCTCTTTCCATTGAAAAAGTATGATTTTAGGTTATGTTCACATTACATGTATGTGATTTATGCATGTTTAATTGAAACAAATTTGATAGACATGTTTAGGAAGGCTAAAAATGAGATTTTGAATGATTAAAATGGAAAGAAATAAATCATATACCATATACACCATGTAGGCCGAATGGTATACCTTAGTATACAAGGGTATACTTTAGTGATTAATGCAAATAAATGGTATATTTGTGATGTATAACATGTAATTTAGTTAATTGAGTGATTAGAAGAAAGAAAACTAAGTGAAATAGTATGGACACACCTTGGCCAAATGGAATAGGTTAGGGTAATTTAGTATACTTTGATAATTGATTAAGTGTATATGGCATAAAATGACATTAGAATGATAATAGAGTGTGTATTAAGTTAATTGGAATAAATGGAATTTAATTAAAAATAATTTGGTACGATAATCTAATATGTATAAAGTAAAAATATTGACATGTATGATGTAAATTTTGTAAAATGTTATGTTTAGTGTTAGTATGGGTTAATAAGTGAGATAGAAGTGATTAATGTTTAAAATGAGAAATTTTAAAGTATAGTGCAAGTGATAGCCGAATGAGTATGTTGATAATCTTATAGTTAATTTTGTGAAATTGATAATAGAAATGTTTAAAAATAAATGTATAAATGAAATGGAGTGTAAAATAAATTAATTAGAATTTTTAATTGTTTAATTGAATATTCTATATGTTGAACATACATTATGTCTAAAGTGAATGTTATGGGCTATGATATATTAAAGTAAAGAAATAACATAATTGATGTTAAAATTGAATAATAATAATAATAATAATAATAATAATAATAATAATAATAATAATAATAATAATAATAATAATAATAATAATAATAATAATAATAATAATAATAATAAGTGTATTAGAATGAAATTTATGGAAAAAGAGTGAAGTGAAAATGATTATTATATGATTAAATGAACTCAATGGCATAATTGAAGATATAAATGATAAATATATGAAATGGAAGGGAATTATAAGTGATATATAATTTTAAAGTGAAGTGTATTTGATGACCGAATGGTATATGTTAATATATTAAGTGATATAAGTGAAAATATGATATTATTTGCCCTTAGTAATAGTTTGGTAGTAAAATCTAGTCCAGGATATAATTGGCTAGCCATAGGGATTTCACACCGCGATCCGAGTCATGGCAACTCTCTATCGATAGGCCAATGAAGGTCTATCTCAGTGTAGTGTTCAGTGTTTACAGTGATCGGTGTAGTGCAGTGCTAGTGTTGAATGGTTCCTTTGCGATCATTCTATAATGTAGTGGATCTGTGGGTTCCACGTCCCGCATATCCGGTTTGTAGATTTCTACCGGGTGTATACTAGGGGCAATTTGGTAATTATATATAAGATTAGGACATTATGGTAAAATGCATTAAAATTGATTAAAATGGTGATAAATAAGTGAATAAATGAAAATGGGACTAAATTGAAAGAAATAGAAACTTAAGGGGCAAAAGGGCAATTTTACACTTAAGAGTGAAAATAAGTGATAATTAAGTAAAAAGTGTAAATAAAATGATAATAGTGTAAATAAATTAAGATATAGGGGCTAAATGGTAATTTTACGTGAAAGTGGTAAATTTGGGACTAAAATATAATTTGGTAGGTTATGTAACGATTAAGATGAAAGAAAAGTGTAAATAAGGGTATTTTAGTAAATAAGGTAAAATTGGGGATATAATCGTAATTTTTGTAAAAAGTTGAGGATTTAAATGTAATTTTACAAACGAATAGCTAATTAAAGGATTTAAGTGTAATTATTGACTAATGTAAGTATCTAAGTGGATAAATGATTTAAATAAGTGGTTTGAGGGCCGAGTTAAAAGGAATGAAAAGTGTAGGGGTAAGACGACAATTTAGTGCATAATTGAGATATTAAATGTACTAAAGAAGAAAAGTGTAATTGAATGATTAATGATGTAATTTGATTACGTGCTAGGGACTAAAATTAAAATTAGCATAAAAATGTGATCAAAAGGACTAAAATGTAAATTTATTTGTTAATAATAAATTAAAAGTGAAATTAAGAATAACTAGTGGCATAATTGTAATTATGGTAAAATTGAATGATAAAATTGAAATTTAAGGAAAATATAAGGATTAAAGTGTAAATTGATTTAAAGATGATAGTGTAAGGATTAAATGGTAATTTGTAGGCCAAATGATAAATAAATGTAAAAATAAGATTATTTCGTGGTATTTTTGTAAATATGAGATAATTAAGGGTAAAATCGTAATTTGATAAAAGTTTAGGGACTTAATTGTAAATTTACAATAGTAAGGCTAATTAAGAGATTAAAGTGGAATTAATCATTAACATAAATATTAAATGCATAGTTGATAATTAATAAATAAATAACCAATGAAAATAGAATATTATGGTATAAATAATTATTAAGTGAATAATGGTTTTAATTGATTTAATATATATATAATTGGGTATGTGTGTGTGTAATTTAATTAAGTTTATATAGTGACATAATTGTAATTAAGAAATAATGAAGGGCAAAAATGTGAAGCAGTAGCATTATTGTGAATAAGTGAAAAATGAGGGATTTAAGGGTAATTGATCTTAATAGTGCTAATATAAGGAGCTAATCAGACATTAATAAGTGGATGGACTATTAAATAAAATTATCAGAACATTAATTTGGATATATTATTGTAAGTTAAAAATGAAAATAGAAATTAAAAAATCTATCTAATAAGAATAATAATGATAATGATAATAAAATGACATGAAAGGGTAAATTAGTAAATATGAAGTATGTGAAGGATTTTAGTGAATTTAGACTATAGTGTATGGATATTGAGTGGAATTAAAAAGGGTTAATGAGACTAATTGTATAGTCTACCAAATAAAATATAACAAAAGTATTTAAATAATTATAGTGGGGAATAATAAATGTAAAGATAATAGTAAAATATAGTAGTGTAATTATCAATGCCATAATTTAAAATTGATATCATTGTGAATGTGAAGGGAATTGTTAGTGTGAATAATAAGATTGATAATAATGTCATTAATGATAGTAATAGTTTTGATCAAGAAAAGTAAAAGAGTAATGATAGGAATAATAAGTGTCTAGATAAGTCAGTAATTTATATTTTAGCCTTAATAATTCTGGAATATATTTCGAAGTACGGTTAATTGAAAATAAGTAAACTATATAAGATTTGAACAAGTGGAAAATATTAGTGCAACTGTAAAATCTAAGAGAGTTAGTGTAATTATAGGTAAAGTAAAGGAATCATTCAGGATATAAACAAAGTAAAATGTTAAATTGGTACTGCCAAAAGTTACATTAACAACTAGGGGTGAGCAAAAAAACCGATGGACTCGGTTAACCGAAAAAAAAATCCGAAACCGAACCAATGGACTGGTTAACCGATTATAATGGACTGATTAATGGTTAGTATTTTGAAAAAACCGATATTAATGGACTGGTTAAAGGTTTTTAACTCATATGACTGGTTAACCGAACCGAAACCGAATTTTTAGTTAATTTATTAATTTTTTAATAATTTATAACAATTTATTCTAATTAAAAGTGATCAGATACTTTTCGTTTTATTATACTAATTATTTTAAAATTTTTAAGTTCTCTTGTTCTCTCTCTCACGTTAACCACTCCATTTCTCTTCTTTCTCTGTTCCTTTTTTTTTGTTTGCATGAGTGTTCATCCATTGTTGGCTAGGGTTTTGAGCATTGAAGATTTCAGGAGGTAAGTGACTGTCAGTTTTTGTATGGTTCTTCATCTTCTCCATCTTAAGGAATGTTCATTATTGTCTCTTTGGATTGATATTGGGTTTTATTTGTCGGTTCTTGAAATCTGCTGAAGAGAAGAAGAAGGATAAAGGAAAAGATAAAGTAGTGGAGTGAAGGGTACAGTGGACGTTTTGAACTTCATTTTCAGGTTTGGGAGTGTCTGTCATTTCTCATATTTGGATCCTGATTGCCGTTCTTCTATGATTGATATTTATGTGTTTTTGGTTATCAAAATGTATGAGAAATACAATGTGTATGCATGATTTCAGTAGAAAAGAATGTAAGTGGAATGTATATGCATGTGTTTGAGTGTGAAAACCTGGGACATGGAGATTCTGGTATTACCTCTGTTTAACTGATAAATGTATATGATTTATGCTAAGATTGCTGTAAATGTGCTTTGGATACTTGAAGTTATGTGTTTGATTAATCATTGCATGAAAAATAGTTTTGGGTAAGCTGGGGTTTTAAATATAGGAAGTACTCTGTTTTCTTGATCTTCTGGTTTTTCACGTTTTTCTGGAAATTATGAGAAGAAGGAGTTTGTGAAGAAGATCACGAGACGTGATGGAGCATCACGCCGTGACCTCTTCTCTGAAGAAGGTCACGTGACGTGATGGAGCATCACGCCGTGACCTCCTTCCCTGGGAAGTCACGAGACGTGACGGAGAGTCACGCCACGTGACCTTTCCCCTTCCCTGCGTGTCACGAGTCACCACTGTCCAGGTAACTCGTGACCTCCCCCTCTCCTCTCTGGCGTCACGAGGCGTGACGGATGGTCACGACTCGTGACTGCCCCGTTCTTCGTGGCGCTCGCGAGAAATCAGCGTCACGAGTTACCACTGCTTGGGTAACTCGTGACCAGCCTTCTTCCAGCTGCCTTGTTTTCTAAAAACCAAGTTTTAACTTCTGGTTTAAAGGGTTTTTCTGTACATATCAAACGTATGGGTTTTAAAGATTTGATTTGTATTTTAATAATTATTTAATTATGAGATTTGTGGTCATAATTAGTAGTAATGTACATGATTTACATGTTTATATTTACATGTTTCAAAATGTGAACAGTATACATGTATACATGGATGATAGATTAGTATTAATTTCAATTCTCATATTGATATTGGTGCTTGAATTGATGGTTTGTGTTTGTAAGTCTGAATAAGTCTTAGTAGTGGATAAGTAAGCGCTTACTTAGGTCGGAGTGTGTGTGCAGCTGCTATATGATAAAACGTTATATGTGGGTTCGTTTGGATCCTTGTTTCGATCCTGTATGGGTCTATATGGATATAATGCGAGACTTCGGTCTCTATATGAAAAGTACATGTTTGAGACTCATGTCTCTATATGCTTGGGATACTGTGTTCTATCAGTATCCAAACGACCGCATCCACTTCTAGAGAGTATTTTCAGACTAATCAGGCTATATGTTATATGTGTTGCATATGTTGAGATGTTTATTGACAGGATTAAAGGTATACGATGCACATGAATTTTTGTATAACTTTATATTATGCACCTTATATCTGTATACTTTGAATGGTAAAGTATGTACATCCTAAGTATGACTCGTGTAATTAATAGCTTGTAATGAATGTTTATTCATGCCAAATAGAGAACATGGAAATATGTTATATGAAATTATGATGACTCTGTTTGTGAATCATAGCTTTATTGCACGTTTATGTTGCGATGAAATTATATTTTTGTTGGATATATTGTATATGGATATTGTTCGTTTGTTTTGTTCCTCCCCACTAAGCGTTATCGCTTAGCACGGGCTCTTTTCCCGTGCAGGTGGAGAGTTTGGATTTGAGTCAGACATCTGCAGGTCGGCCACTAGAAGTCTTGTTGGATGAAGTTATTTTTGAGTCTTCCGCTGTTATTTTGTACATGGCTTGTTAATAGCAAAGTGAATCTTTTGTAAAGAAATAATTATTTTTGTATAAGTATTTGCTTACGAGCCCCTTTTTGTAAAACGATATTGATACGTTATATGTTGTAGGACTTGATATTATATGATCAAAAGTTTCTCTAAATTTCTTTTGGTTTACTTACAAGTATGTACATTGGATTCGTTTATGTGTTTGCCGGCGTGGCACTCCGGTATCCTTCCAACGGGGATATCGGGGTGTTACAATGTGATTGCTGGTAAGTTCTTACTCCATGACACTGAATTATATGCTCTAATAGATCCTGGTTCCACACACTCATATTTGTGCACGGATAAGATTATTGATAAGTTGCATGTGGTAGATCAATTAGACTATGAGATATGTGTGACCAATCCATTAGGGCATAGTGTCAGTGTGAGTAGAGTTTATAGGAATTGTCCTTTGATGGTTGAGGGAGTTGAGTTCCCTGCGGATTTGATAGAGTTGCCCTTCAGAGAGTATGATTTGATTTTGGGTATGGATTGGTTGGGCAAGCATTGGGCTGTGGTTGATTGTCATAGGAAGACCTTCGTGCTTTGGGATAGGAATCGAGCCCCAGTGTTTATAAGAGGTTTAGGTGCGAGTTTTGTGAATAATGTGATCTCAGTGATTCAAGCCAAGAGGTTTTTGAGGAAAGGTTGCGAGGCTTTTCTAGCGGCAGTTTTGGATTCCAAGAGAGGTCAAGTGAAGATTGAGGATATCCATGTTGTGCGGGAGTTTGGTGATGTTTTTCCAAGTGATTTGCCGGGTTTGCCTCCAGAGAGGGAAGTTGAGCTAGCCATAGAGATCATGCCGGGTACCACACCTGTATCGAAAGCACCTTATCGGATGGCTCCTGTAGAGTTGAGGGAACTTAAAACTCAACTACAAGAGCTCTTGGATAAGTGGTTTATTCGACCCAGCAAATCTCCTTGGGGAGCTTCGGTTCTGTTTGTTAAGAAGAAGGATGGATCCTTGAGGATATGTATTGATTATAGGCAGATTAATAAGATAACAGTGAAGAATAAGTATCCGTTGCCCAGAGTCGAGGATTTGTTTGATCAGCTTCGGGGTTCCGGTGTTTTCTCTAAGATAGATCTACGGTCGAGGTATTATCAGCTTCGTGTTAAGGATGAGGATGTGGTTAAGACTGCATTTCGGACTCGGTATGGCCATTATGAGTTCCTTGTGATGCCGTTTGGTTTGACTAATGCTCCAGCGGCATTCATGGATTTGATGAACAGAGTGTTTAGGCCATACTTAGACCAGTTTGTGGTAGTGTTTATAGATGATATCCTGGTGTATTCCAAGGATGAGACTGAGCATGAGGAACATCTCCGATTGGTTTTGCAAGTGTTAAGGGAACATCGGTTGTTTGCCAAGTTGAGTAAGTGTGATTTTTGGCTCCGGGAAGTGTCATTTTTGGGCCACATAGTTTCAGCCAAGGGTATTCAAGTAGATCCAGCTAAGATTGAGGTGATAGTCAATTGGAAAGCACCGAGGAATGTTCAGGAAGTACGGAGTTTCCTTGGTCTGGCAGGTTATTACCGTCGGTTTGTTAAAGGTTTCTCAGTGATTGCCGCTCCGATGACTAGGTTGTTGAGGAAAGGAGTTAAGTTCGAGTGGTCAGATAAGTGTCAGGCTTGCTTTGAGAGGTTGAAGCAGTTGTTGGTTGAAGCTCCTATACTTACTCAACCCATTTCGGGTAAGGAGTTTGTTATGTATAGTGATGCTTCAGGTGTTGGTCTGGGATGTGTTCTGATGCAGGAAGGTAAGATGGTGGCTTATGCTTCTCGACAGTTAAAGCCACACGAGAGGAATTATCCGACGCATGATCTTGAGTTAGCAGCGGTTGCCTTTGCTTTGAAGATTTGGCGTCATTATCTGTATGGGGAGAAGTGTAGAATCTTTACGGACCACAAGAGTTTGAAGTATTTCCTGACTCAGAAGGAGCTGAATATGAGGCAGCGTCGATGGCCTGAGTTGTTTAAGGACTACGATTGTATTGTGGATTACCATCCGGGTAAGGCCAATGTAGTCGCTGATGCTTTGAGTCAGAAATCAGTTTCTGCCTTGTTTTTGAGACGATTTAGATGGAGGTTTGGTTCAGATGGGGCTTTGATAGCTCAGTTGAGGGTCAAGCCTACCTTGAGAAAGCGGATAGTTGATGCTCAGAAGGTTGATGAGAAGTTTCAGCGGATTGTGCAAGAAGTCAGTTTAGGCAAGCAGTCAGAGTTTTCGGTTCAGGATGGGGTTCTTCTGTTTAGAAATCGTTTGTGTGTTCCGGATGATGAAGAGTTAAGAAGACAGCTTTTGGATGAGGCACATAGTACAGTTTTCACCATGCATCCCGGGAGTAGCAAGATGTATCGGGATATGAAGCAGTTTTATTGGTGGTCTGGTATGAAGAGGAATATAGTGGACTTTGTATCTAAGTGCTTGACTTGTCAGCAGGTAAAGGCTGAGGACCAAGTTCCTTCGGGATTGCTCACGCCTTTGTCCGTTCCCGAGTGGAAGTGGGATGACATTGCCATGGATTTTGTTTTCGGGTTGCCCTTGACTCAGAAAAAGCATGATTCTGTTTGGGTTATTGTGGATCGACTCACAAAGTCCGCTCATTTCTTTCCAGTTAGGATGGATTACCAGATGGATAGATTGGCCAGTATCTATGTGGATGAGATAGTTTGGTTGCATGGAGTGCCTTTGTCTATAGTTTCAGACCGGGATCCAAGGTTCACATCTAAGTTCTGGAAAGAGTTGCAATGAGCTTTGGGTACCAAGTTTAATTTCAGTACGGCATTTCATCCTCAGACAGATGGTCAGTTCGAGCGAGTGATTCAGATTTTAGAGGATATGTTAAGGGCTTGTGTTTTGGACTTTCCGGGTAGTTGGGGCAAGTATGTATCACTGATAGAGTTTGCCTACAACAACAATTTTCAGTCGAGTATTGGTATGTCACCGTATGAGGCCTTGTATGGATGACAGTGTAGGACTCCAGTTTGTTGGACAGAGCTATCTGAGAGGTCAGTGATTGGGCCAGATCTAGTTAGAGATACAGAGGAGAAGATCAGAGTTATGCAGCGGAACTTGAAAGCAGCTAAGGATCGACAGAAGTCTTATGCCAACCTGGAGAGAAAAGATGTGCAGTTTGAAGTTGGGGACAAAGTTTTTCTTAAAGTTTCTCCTTGGAGAAAAGTGCTTCGGTTTGGGAAGAAAAGAAAGCTTAGTACTCGCTTTATTGGTTCGTATGAAGTGTTGGCAAGAATTGGTCCAGTAGCTTACAGATTAGCTTTGCCGATGGAATTGTTGAAGCTTCATGATGTGTTTCACGTTTCGATGCTCCGTCGGTATAGATCGGATCCTTCTCATGTGTTATCGGTTCAAGAGGTTCAAGTGCAGTCTGATTTTTCCTACGATGAGGAGCCTAGAGCTATCTTAGCTCGGGAAGTAAGACAGTTGAGGAACAAGCAGATTCCTTTGGTCAAGGTTTTGTGGAATCACCATGGGGTCGAGGAAGCAACATGGGAACCGGAGGAGTCGATGAGAACTCAGTACCCGCAGTTGTTCAGTTCAGGTGAGAATTTCGAGGACGAAATTCTTGTTAGTAGGGGAGAGTTGTCACACCCCGTTTGCCCCCTAGTTGAATGAGCCATATATGTATGTGTGTGCATTTGCATGAGTCTAGTATTATAAGGGCATTTTGGTAATATTGTATGATTTGGGGTTTTTATGGTGCGTGTGTGCATGTGTTGCACCATGGTGTGAATTAGTTAGGACAGATTTGTGTGTGTGTGAGTGCATCATAGTAGGATATGCGCTAGTGGGTTATTGTGATGTGTATGCATTCATACATTTGTAGGGTGTGTCCTTGAGGGAGCATTGTGTGTGTTGCTCATACATGTGTAGGGTGCATTATTAGGGTGTTTCATTGTGTGCATGTGATACATTTAGTTAGGGTGTGAGTAAGTAATCTCCTCTACTAGATGGTTGACATGTGTAAAGGGGAAAGAAAGATGGGAAAGAGAAAATGAAAAAGGGAAAAAGCAGATTTTTGAAACCCATTTCCCGTTTTCTCTCCTTCTTCTTCTTCTTCTTCCTCCTTTGCACTCTCCTAAGTGCTTTACTTAGATTCAAGCTCAAGTGGTGGAATTAATTACTCCCTTACATCTTCCTTGGTAAGTTATTGTTTTTTCCTTGTGTTATTCATGCATTTTCTTCTTCTTCTTCTTGGGTTGGATCTAAGTTAGGGTTTGTGTTTTTGGTGTTTGGGTGCTTGTTTGTGCTTAGTTGAGCCTCCTCGCGAGCCAAAGGGCAAAGAGAAGGCTGGAACTAGTGGATCCAAGCAATAGGAGCTAAGGATTTTAAGGTTTGGGAATTTCTTGGTTTTCATGTATATATATATGTTTATGTATGAGATTTGATGGTTTCTTAGAATTAGGTTGTTATATGTTCTTTATTTTGATGTACATGCTATGGGTTTTTGTTTTGGAATGTGGATCTTGCAAGAGCATGAGTTAATTGTGATAATGTTGGAGTTGATGTGGTTTTATGTATAAATTGGGGTTTTGAATGATTCTTGGAATTGGAGGTTTAAATTAATGAATTGAGTGAAATTTCTTGTTGATTAATGTTATATTATGGCTGTTGATGCTAATGGATGGCTGGGTTTGAGGTAAGAGGTTCTTGGATGAGTTTTGTGTGTGTTTGTGGTTGATTGAGGAAGGAAGAAAATCTGCAGAATTCTGCAGATTTTGGAAAACCCGATGCTGTCGCAATCGCGACGATGTCGCAAGCGCGACACAGATCGGTATTTTGGAGCTTCGCTGTCGCGAGCCCGCGATAGCCGAAGTATTGAGCAGCCTCTGACGCGAGCGCGACAGAGCGCGATGCTTGCTAAGTGCTATCGCGAGTACGCGATTCGTCGCGAGCCCGCGACAGCAATAATTGCTCTATGTCATGAGCGCGACAGCCTGGCCCTCCGTCCTCCTTGCGGTCGCGAAATCCGTCGCGTACGCGTAGCGAAGAGACTTCGGTCTCTGTTGCGAGCGCGACAGCTCCCTGTATGCTGAATGAGTTTTCTTTTGTTGTGTGTGGTTTTTGAACTCCAGTTTCCTTTAATGTCTATGAGATTTATGCTTGATGTATTATGAATTATATGAATGCGGATCCATGATACGACTATGTACATATATGATGATGATTTTGGGATGTTATGAAAGGGATTGAATGGTTTATGCATGACCTGCTAGAGTCTAGAAAGTGGATAGTTAGGCATGCCTACTAGAGTCTTATAGCTGCAGCCCTCAGTTTCGTTTGGACCCCGATCAGGTCCCCGCTTGGTTCCTCACGAACCCCTATGTGTTCGGATCTTGTTTAAGATCCCTTTTGAAAATGTTTTGTGAAAGTTAAAAGTATCTTGGTTTTTCGATTCGTACCCGTAAGGTACTATTTTTGATCGGCTCGTACCCGTAAAGTACTGTCCGTACACACGTTATCCACTCCCTCAAGTCAGCAGGTGCGTTGTATGAATTATGCGATGAGGAAATGTATGTGATACATGTGCGAACTCATAAATGAAAAGTATAATCTGTTATGGGAATATGAATATTGTTATGAACTTCTGAATGTATGGCTTAGTATATGCATGCTTATGCAATTGATATGCTATGTGTATGGTATATTATGATGTTCGCTTGTGTTTTGCCTTGACGACTGTTGTGAATGGTCATCCTTTGATATATGTGTGGTTCCCCACTAAGCGTTTATCGCTTAGCACGGTGTGTTTACTCGTGTAGGTGCGGAAGGAGTTGCTTTGGGAGAGTCGCTGAAGTCCAAGCCAATGCAGCAGGGTTTAGAATAGGACTGAGTTTTTTTATTTTGAGATTCTTTTTGTATAGAACTCTCTTATATTGGTTTTGTAATAGCTTCCGCTTTTGTTTATGTAATTTTGGATTTGTAATTAATGGTTGTATTTCTTAGTTGATCAGAACAGTAATGTAATGCCTCCGTTATATTAATGCATGATCAGCTTTGCTTTCTTATACTTCGCAAAAGTTTTTAAGTATCTCGCTTTTGTGTATGTTTATCTACGCATTGTTCTCTGCTTTGTTTGGTAGCACCCTGACTCGTATGGCATCTTACTCCTCATGGGATGGGATCGCCTGAGTACGGGTAAGGGGTGTCACACTAATAATGTGCTCAAGTATAGATTTTAAAAATAGACAAAGTGATAATAAGGATTGTTAATGTAATTGATTGTTAATTAATAGACAGAACGTAATGTTAGAATTGTTAGGATTAATAGTACACATAACAATGACATTGATAATAAAATTGAAAATGTTAAAGGATAGTTATAGAAAAGGAAACAAAAGATATAATAAAGATAAATGACCAAAGTAAAGAATTGATACTCAAATAGCGGGATTAAGGAAATACATTTATATGTACATTGCATGTAGTTGTAGTAATGGAAAATTTAGGATATGTATCCACCACTGGCCATTTTTAATGCTCAGCGCGTAGAGTGTTGTTGCAAGCAGGTTATAGTAGATTTTGATGTGGTCGAAGATGTAGTGACGACCGAAAGGAGTATTCGACAGCAAGGATAGAAGGACTGGTATGGCATGTATACGACCGCAGTAGATGAAAGCAATGGCGTATGGTATAAGTATTTGAATTGTATGTTAGTGTACTGTTAAGTTTTTGCATATGAATGTTTGTGATTGTTATTGTTGAAAAAAAAATATTCTACTGAATCCATTGAGTGCATTACAGTGTATTTCAGTGTAGTGTTGTGATATCCGATATCCGTACTACTTACGAGTGTAGGGTGTTACAATTTTTATTGGTATCAGAGCCAGATTTATGCGGTTCTAATATCGGAGATTGTGTAATGAGGACAAAGTGATATGTATACATGCCATGAACAGGTATTGATGATAGAAGTGAGTAAATGTATCGAGGAGACATAAGGATAGTATAGGTTCTTAGAATTGTAAGAGAATGCAAAGTATGTTGGCTGATGGACGTAAATGGATCTCTTGAACTGAATGTTCTCACTGTTTAGTGGTGGTGATCTGTGATTGTGGTACATGAGAAAAATTTCGAGGAAGAAATTTTTATTAGTGGGAGAGAATTGAAATGGCCCGAATACTGGGTTAGTAGTGATCGGTGAAATTAGTAGAGTCTATATGTGAATTTCATATGAAAATATCAGTGACTGTGCATTAAAAGACAGAAGAGAAGGAAGGTTAAAAATGCTCAGGTCAGGGAAGCCCCTGATGGGTGACCTTCCGGGAAGCCAGTAGTGAAAATTATTTTAGTGGACCATTGAAAAATACAAGTTATAAGGAGTTTGGTGGTATAATTTGGCGTGAAAATGAGGTCAAATAGGTCCCCGAAAGTCAAACTGAAGAAAAGTCTTTGGTTCAGTTCAATAGTAACAAGGGTTTGACCAAACTTTGACTCAATTTTTAAAAATAGTAAATGAACTCTATAGGATGTAATGTGGGTTCTAAAAAGGCATAAAATAATTTATAGGAAATTTTGACAGTAATAGATTATCAAATTATGGCAGAACCGAACATTGTTGAATCGGACCAGTTGATGTGAACCAAAAAATGGGTAATAAAAAAAATTTTGCATGATGGATTTGAAATTGATTTTGTTTATCAATCAAGAAGTGTGAGAAAGTTGGAATTTTTGGGGCTTGTGAGCTTAATTTTCGTTGAAAATCTTAAGACATTGATGATAAGAATTTAGTACTTTTGGTACTCCCTTCAGCTCATTTGAATATGGTTTATTTAAAAAAAAATATAGATGTTAAGCTGCAGAAATTTTATTTGACTCGTTACTGTAGAGAATAAGTGTGGGGTACCTAGCTTTTATGGGAAGTGTCAATTGATTGAGCTAGTAAATTTTAGTTCCTGCTTCTCGTGATTTGAGAATCCAATTAATGTCTTGAGATTTATCTTTAGTTTTGATAGCAAAAAGGCAAAAATTATAGAAAGGGTTATTTATCTTAAGAAAGTTAGGTGGTATTTTTCTTGGGTAGTGTGGCTAATTTTATTTTGCTGACTTCATCCTTTCTTTGGAGCCAATACCTTCACCCCGTTACAACCTTAATATAAGACCTGCTGATCCTGTTTTGTTCTGAGTTGTTTAGTGGAGATGACCCTTGTGGTTTAGGTGCTAAAGGAGAGGCTTATGGCTGTTCTAAGTTTCAAGTGCGAAACTGTCACATCTTTCTGTTTATTCGATTGCTGGAAGTCACTGGTAGTTTTGGTTTTGAAAAGTGATAAATCTGCTTTTGCCTAACACACACACATGAGAAATTGTTTGATATAGATTAGTTGAGTCTTTTTGATTGAATTTTTCGTCTGAGTGTCTTTTGCTGAGTGTTATTTTGGCTTCTCTGAATTTTCTTGTTCCGAATTGGAGTTTGAGTTTTCAAGATTGTGGATGATTTATTTGCTTGAGGGCAAACAAAGTCTAAGTGTGGGGTATTTTGATAACTCCAATTCGGTATCTAGTTTTAGTTCATTTTTAGTTCAGTTTCTAGTGTCTTTTTAGTGTCTTTTTTTTGCTTTGTTTTGCTTAAATTTAATAAATTATGTCCATTTTCAGTTAATTCTAGCTTTTGTGTGTTTTGGAGAGCTTTTGATGGAATTCTGTGCTCAATTGTGTATTTTGTAGGTACCTCACGGTCAGTAGGTTTTCCTAATGACCGTGACCTATGTTTTCTGTCAAAACGCACCGTTTCGAAGTATGTCACGGTTAGCAGTGCAATTGTTCATATAGTGGTGTTTACCGTGGCCTATGGAGCTCTTCAGTACAGAATCGAGAAAAGAAGTACCTCACGGTTACTAGGTTTTTGGTAATGACCGTGAGGTAGTCAAGCTTTCAGTCCAGAATGCAAAGAAGTACCTTACGGTTACTAGGTTTTTGGTAATGATCATGAGGTAGTCAAGCTTTCAGTCCAGAATGCAAAGGAGAGCTATGTCACAGTCATCAGGTTTTTAGTAATGACCGTGACCCCTTGTCCAAAAGTAGTTCGAAGGTTACCTCACGGTTAGCAAGGATTTCCTAATGACCGTGATTCATGTCAGTTAAAAAGGGGATTTTTAATAGGTCACGGTCAGCATGAATTTCCTAATGACCGTGACCCTTTTTGGCCTATTTATAGCATGAATTTCCTAATGTCATTTTCGTACATAGATACATAGATTTTATTTGAAAATAGATAGATTTACAGCAAAATACATAGATTTAACACAAATACACAGCTTAGATACTTAGATTTTCTTAGTTTTGAGTTCATTTCCATTGAAGCCTTGAAGAAGAAGATTGAAGAACTTGGGATTCAGCTGGGTTTTCTTCCTCAATGAATTTATAGGTTTATTCTCTCCTTTTCCCTCTTTACTTTGTAATGGATAGTGAGTAGTCTTCTAGTTGTTTAGGGGATCTTTGAATCCCCTACCCATGATGTGAATATTGAACATATTTTGAGTTTATATATATAAATGAATGGTTTATTTCACTGTTGCTTATTGTTAATTCCTGGGATTTCATGTTCTCAAGTTATTTTCCAGCTTGGATGAATGGTTTTTACCATATATCTTTGTTGGTTGTTGAGCTTGTATGGATTGAATTCTATGAATGATTTTACTTAGTTTTTCTATCATGAATGCTGTATATTTTGGATTGCTCCGGAAAGGGACTTTAGATGTGGTAGATTTTATGGTTTTAAGACTAGAGTGTGGAGTGAGATAGATGAGTTTGGGTTGTTTGCCTCCGGAATGGGAAAGCAAACCGAACTTAGGATTATAGACCGTGCTTAGGCTAATTGTAAGGCTTGCTCCGGAATGGGACATCATGCAATTAGAGTAGCATGGGATGCTTGGGTTAAGAGGGTTATCTCAAATTCATTTATATATGATATTAGGTTAAATTAATTCACATTGGGTATGGAGTGGATGAGTGAACTCGAGCAACGCTTCTTTTATATTGATTTTTATACTTGTTAATTTTCCCATAGCTTAATTCATACAAAAAATTTACTACTAGTTTAGTTTAACAAATTTTAATTGCACATTTTAGCTGCTTAATTTCTTCAATTTAAACAATAGATAACTCATACACACAAAACAATTGGGAATTCTTTAGCATACAATTAATTATCATAGCTTGCACACACAATTCGTTGGGTACAATATTTGAGGGTCCTAACTATACCCTACTTTATTACTTGCCGATTCAGTATACTTGCTGATCATGTGCAAAGTTTTTGGCGCCGTTGCCAGGGATTGACGTTGTTTGTGAGGTTTGATTGTTATCTGTATGCATTTTCTTTTTCTTATTTTACTTTTCCTTATTCTTTTCTGGTAATTGTGGTGCATGAACAGATTGAGACAAGAGCAAGTAGCACCCTAAGACCCTGAAATCGAGAGGACTTTACATCAACAAAGGAGAGCTAATAGAGATAACAATATGGAACTAGATCCTCCTATTGATCAATTTCCTCCCGAGAATGAACAAATGCCGAGGGCACAAGAAGAAATTTTGGGTAAACGTAGAGAAGAAGTACTTAAGCAGAGGACGATTGGGGACTACGCAATACCAAGATGGAATGAAGACCATAGGACGATTGTGCTGCCTAGGGGGGTACAATTTGAGCTTAAACCAGCACACAATAGTACAGAGAAATTAGTTCTCTGGTTAAGATTTGAAAGATCCTGCTTAGCACATTGACATATTCTTGGAGGTTAGCGACACGGTTCAGATTCCGGGTGTTCCTACTGATGCCGTTAGGTTGAAGTTATTTCCTTTCACATTGATTGGATAAGCGAGGGAATGGCTTTAGATGTTACTAAGCCAATCAATTTGGTCATGGGATCAGTTGCAAGAGAAATTTTTGATGAGATTTTTCCCTCCCACCAAGACTGCAAGTATTCGCAATAGCATAGTGAGTTTTCACCAGATGAATGAGGAGCCTTTCCATGAGGATTGGGAGAGGTTCGAGAGACTATTGAGAAGCTGTCCACACCATGAGATAGCTGTTTACCAATTCATGACGATATTCTATGCTGGAGTTACACCACAGACAAGGTCATTATTAGATGCATCATTTGGAGGCACTTTCTTAAATAAGTTGTAGGAAGAAGCTTTCCATTTGTTGGATAAGATGGCAGCAAATGACTCTCAATGGACTACTCCTAGATCAGTTTCGAGAAGACAAGGGATGCATAACGTAGTTGAAGTGGAATTGATGAAGGCACAATTAGAGTTGGTGAAGAAAGAGTTAAGTGGGTTGAAGGTACAGAATGTAGTTTCAGTTGCTCAAGAGAGTGAATCATATGAAGGAGGGCCATGTATTCAAGAGGGTGGAGCTATGGGAGATGTGAATGCGGTAGGAGATTATCGAAGAAATGATCCCTACAGTAATACATACAATCTGGGTTGGAGGAATCACCCGAATTTCTCTTGGAAGGATGGAAACTAGCATGCCTCATCTTCTCAACCACAAGCAAGAGCCCCCTTCAACCAAAATGTTCATCACAACCACAACTAATCTTACCAACCTCAAGAAATCACTCATTACCAAGCCCCATATCCACCACATCACCACCAAGGGCAAAGTTCAAACCGATCCCAACCTCAAGCATATCACCCACCGGGATATCAACCAAGACAACCTATGCAAGAGAAGAAGCCTAATCTTGAAGACATGCTAGCTAGTTTCATGAATAGTCAACAATAATTTGTGAATAGTCAATAGCAATTTATGGCTAGTCAAGAGACAAGGTGGAAATCACAAGAGCAATGGAACCGAAATCGAGAAGCTTCCATGAGGAACCTAGAAACACAATTGAACCAGCTTGCAACTTTAATGTCTAATAGACAACCAGGGACTTTTCCTTAAAATGTGGACTGAAATCCCAAGGAGGAGGCAAAGGTAATTACATTGAGAAGTGGCAAGGAGATAACACAAGGAGAGGAGAAAGGTAAGTCATCTTCACCATCATCGAATAAGGAGGAGCCGACACGGAAGGTAAGAGACTCAAACCCTAGGGTAGAGGTAAATGTGGATGCTCCTATAATTGATAAGAGTAGAAGCCTAGTGAACCCTAATGTAGAGGATCTTGACATAAATAGGTTGCCATTTCCTGCTATAGCTAGGAAAGAGAAGAAAAATGAGCAATTAGCTAGGTTTCTAGAAATGTTTAAGAAATTGCACATCAATTTACCTTTTGCTGAAGCCTTAGCTCACATGCCCAATTATACTAAATTCATGAAAGAACTTTGTTCTAATAAAAAGAAATTAGAAGGGTATGGGACTGTGCAACTTACAGAGAATTATAGTGCAATAATCATGAACAAGATTCCAAAAAAATTGGACCATCCAGGTAGCTTCACTTTACCCTATGAGATTGGTGAAACTTTTGATGGAAATGCTTTGTGTGACTTAGGGGCCAGCATTAACTTAATGCCATATTCCATGTGTAGAAAACTCAATCTAGGTGATCTCAAGGAGACGGGAATGAGGCTTTAGGTTGCGGATAGGTCGGTAATGAAACCCAGAGGGGTAATAGAGGACCTACTAGTAAAGGTGGGAAAATTCATTTTCCCTATGGACTTTGTTGTCATGGAGATAGAGGAAGATAGGAAAGTGCCACTCGTTGTGGGGAGACCATTTTTGAATATGGAGAAAGCCTTAATTGATGTACATGGTCAAAAGGTCACCCTACGATTCAACAATGAAGAGTTGGTAGTGGACATGAACAAAGCTCGAAAGTATCCATCAAGTGATTTGGAGGAGTCGATTTATTTTGTGGATAAGGTGGATGAATGTGTGGAAGAAACTCAGGAGAAGGTGTTGCTAGATGATCCATTGAATTTGAGTTTAATGCATTCCTTGGAGAATGAAGAGTTGGATGAAGTAGGAGGAGAATTGATAGCAGCAGTAGAGAAAGAATGTGGAGAGGAGAAATCAAAGCAAGAAGGGCTTACTCCACAAAAGGGAGATTCAAAATCTAAACTTAAACCCCTTCCTCATTTAAAGTACATATTTTTAGAGCATGAAATAAAACCAATAATTATCTCTTCTACGTTGGCAGGTTTTGAAGAGGAGATGCTGCTTAAAGTGCTGAAGAAGCACAAAGAATCAATTGGATGGAAGACATCGGAACTGAAGGGGATCAACTCGAGCTACTGCACTCACCGGATTCCGATGGAGGAAGACTACAAACCGGCAGCTCAACCCCAAAGGAGCCTCAACCCAGCAATGTATGAATTGTCAAAAAAGAGGTACTCAAACTCCTCGATTCAGGTATAATCTGTAACACCCCAAAAAGGGCCTAGTCGTAAAGTACATGTAAAATTGGATAATTAAGGGTATTTTAGTAATTTTTGCAAGTGGAATTGGGATTTAATTGAGGACTTGATTGAATGAGATTTAAAGTTTATATGAAAGAATTTATTTTTGTAATACCCCCTACCCATACGTAGGCGTACCCATCCTCAAGGAGTGAGAAGCCGTATGAGCCGGGTGTGTCACCAAGCAGATAAAGATACAAAGCATACATTCATACATAATAACCATACATCATTACGGGAAAATTAGAACCTTCATAAGCATCAGAATGATCAATCATTACAATAGCAAAATTCGTTACAATAATGTTCTGATCAAAAGCTAGAATAAAATAATTACATATCCCAAAAGTATATAAATGCGTAAGCTTTACAAAATAATGGTATAAAGAGAGTTCCACTACAAAAGAATCAACATACTATCAAAAATAAAGTCCTAACACTAATCCCTCTGTGTTGGCTTGACTGGCGACGACTCTCCCAAAAGAACACCATCCTCCGCACCTGCACGGATAAAACACCGTGCTAAGCGATAAACGCTTAGTGGGGAACACACAACAAAAGAGTGGACGGCCATTCACAATGGTCGTCAATGCAATACACATACAATATGACAAATGCGGATAATGATATCAGCTATATAATCATACTTGCATAATAAAGACATGCATTAAGAAGTTCACATCCACATTCATTTGCACTTTAATTGATTTCTCATACTTATCATTATACGCATCCGAATACCATATTCTTGTAATCATATCAAAGCGGAACAAAACAAAAAGAGCACCTGTTGACTCACAATAGTGGATAACGAGTAAACGCATAGCGTACCTTACAGGCATGAATTGAATGCATAGCGTACCTTACGGGTATGAATTGAAAACCATTTTATTTTTGTCGCATTCAAAATATTTTACAAAGGGGGGACCTTAAACAAGATCCAAAACGCATAAGGGGTTCGCGAGGAACCAAACGGGGACCTGATCAGGGTCCAAACGGAACTGAGGGCTGCAGCTAAGAGACTCTTATTAGGCATGCCTAACTATCCACTTACTTGACTCTAGCAGGTCATGCATCATTCAGATCATGCTTCCAAGTGTAACACATAATTATACTCACATTCATACAAGGAATCATAAATAATACATGCATAACCCAATATCATTCGACATCCTATAACATGCAATATTGTATACATTACTTATTATTTGGCTAAGTTAAAATACCCATTATATCATTTGCACATTAAAAACACATAAATGAGGACTAAAGAACTCAAAATATAAGAAAAAGGATTTAGAAAGACCCATATACATTTGATAAAAACAGAAGGGACAGAGGCCTAGAGGGGCACGAGTCGTGCTTGAGGAGCACGACTCGTGCTCCTGCTCCCAGCTAAGGGAGCGCGAGTTGTGCTCCCAGAGCACGACCCATGCTCGGCTTCCAGCCAGGAGCACGACTCATGTTCCAGGAGCATGACTCGTGCTCCTACTCTCTCTGCTAAGGGAGCGCGAGTTGTGCTCCCAGAGCACGACCCGTGCTCGGCTTCCAGCCAGGAGCACACTCGTGTTCCAGGAGCACGACTCGTGCTCCTGCTCTCTCTTCACGCCTTGAAGCAGATCGTCCCTGACATTGCGATTTCAAACCCTAACATCGTGAAAAAACACAGAACCCAGAATTCCCAGAAAATTATCCCATCTTAAACCCAGAATTTCAATTTTAGCTGAAATTACACTCTTCCAGCACTCAAAATTAATGTAAAAACAGTATCGAAACACCCCTTCAACAAATATCCATTCAAAACAGAGATAAGCTAAATCAAAAACTCAAAATTTTCAAAACCCAGGAAAATGACAGTAACTCATCCTCATCACGTTGCTTCACAACATCTCAAAATTCAGAAGCGTAATTGAATCAAAACAAACTCATAATAATTATATTAACATGCAACTCATCATCCTTGAAGTTCCCAGCCAAACAATTCAACATTCACAAATGCACACAAGGCATCAAAAATACAAAATTCCCAAACCTGAAGATCTGAACTCTAATCACTTAGTTCCACTACTCCCTGCCTTCTCTTTTCCC
This sequence comes from Excoecaria cochinchinensis, assembly GCA_947683425.1. Classification (NCBI taxonomy): domain Eukaryota; kingdom Viridiplantae; phylum Streptophyta; class Magnoliopsida; order Malpighiales; family Euphorbiaceae; genus Excoecaria; species Excoecaria cochinchinensis. The sequence goes on along the minus strand of CANTUQ010000127.1, from coordinate 11,592,807 downwards.
TTGGGATCGCGAGGAGGCTCAGCTAAGCACAACACACTAAAGAACACCCAAAACACAAACCCTAAGTTAAATCTAAACCCAGAAATAGGAAGAAGAAGAAGAAGAACAAGATGAATAATAAGAAAATAAGATGAAAATGCAATAACTTACCAAAAGAATACAAGGGAGATGATTAATTTCCACTAACAGTAACTTGAATCAAAGCTAGGGTTTCTAAAGAAGAGCAAAGAAAGAAGATGAGACAAGGGAGAAGAAGAATTGGGAAGAAGGAAATGAATTTTGCCTTTCCCAATTTTCCCTTCTTCCTTAACTCATCTTTTTCCTAACCCTAACACTTGTCATTTTCCTATTGGTGGAAACTAACCACTCATACCCAACAAGCATACACTACTCACACACAATGCACTCCCAACCTATTGAAGTGTTACATGTGGCTTGGGTGGTTGAGAGCATTAATGGGATTTGAAAGAAAGAGAGAGGGAAGAGGGCAGAAATTATTTGCTTCCCGTGGAAGCTTATTTCTTTTTCCTGCTCTTGCCGTTCTTCCTCTTTCTCTTCCTCTCTTTCTTTTGCTGCTCTCTAGCTCTTGCATGTGTCATTCTTCAAGCTTGGAATTGGGTATATGAGATTAAGAGCTGGTTTTTGAAGAGGTAAGTGGCTGGATTTGTTTTGGGTTGCTTTTTCTTCATTTTCTTCTCCATTTAGGTTTTACGGTTTTGTTGCATGGGTTATCTGAGCATTTGTTTTGGTTGAATATATGCAAGAATCTAAAGAGAGGAGGAAAGACAAAGGAAAAAGGAAAGTGGGATCTTGAAGATAGTGGATTTATTGAAGCTCGGTTTGGGAGCTTTGCGTTTAAATATGTCTGTTTGGGAGTGTTTTTTCCCTTCTCCGTTCGGATCATGTATTCGAGTTTGATCGTACTGTTACTAGAGTGTTTTGATATATGTAAATGCATGTGTAAATAGATTTATGAATATGATCTGAGATATAAGAGTTATAATGCTTTGCATGTTAACTTTGAAGAGTATGTACATGAATATGAGATGGATCTCTGGATTTTGCAACCCCTGTATATGTTGTTTAGATGCATGTTAAAATTGTATAAATGAGTTGTTATTGTTATAAGCATGTTTTGAAGGCATTGGAGGTAAGTTTTACATGATTTTTGCATGATATGAGGTTATGGGTAAAGTTTGGATTTGGTTTCTGCAAGCTCTATTTTCCAGAGTTTTGCTGAGGAAAGGAAAATACGCTCCTGTCGTGAGCGCGACAGAAGCGAGCCATCCTTCTCTCGTGGTGCATTCTTCACGACACATGAAGTCCTTCACGAGTCGTGAAGGATAGCCTGCTTGGCAAGAGGTTCTTCATGACACGTGAAGTCCTTCACGAGTCGTGAAGAAGAGGCCGCTCGGTATTGGCCCACTCGGCATAAGCCCCGTTCGGATTGAGAGTCTTCACGACACGTGAAGTTCTTCACGAGTCATGAAGATAGCCCGATCGAAAGAGGAAGTCGCTTGACGTGGGAGCCCGTTTGGCAGGAAGTGCCCCGCTCGGCTGATCGTGCACAACACAGAGGGAGGTGCACGACTTGGCAGATTGTGCATGTCTTGGCTGGTTGTGCACGGCTGGCAGATGGAGCACGACTCGTGCTTCCTTGGCCATATGCCCGCCTACCTGTTTTGCTGGAAATGATTTTTCAAGCTTCTTTTACTTGGGTTTTTACTACATGGTACATGATTTGTCTTATATATGGACTATTAAATGATAAGTTATATGTTCTTGATAAGATCTGTATATGATTTATATGTCTTCGAAATTGATCAACATACATGTACACATGAAACTATATGATTGTACTTGATTGTATTCTTTGTTATATGATAATAATATTAGAACATAGATGAGTTGTTATTTTGAGCTTGAATGGTCATAGACGTGGATAGATAAGCGCTTATCGAGGTCAGGGTGTGAGTGTAGCTACCATTTATGGACCCCGTTTGGGCCATTTGAGACTTCGATCTCCGGTATACCTTCGGGTATACATGATTTCATATGATTTGAGACTTCGGTCTCCGGTATACCTTCGGGTATACATGATTATAAGATGTTTTGAGACTCACGTCTCCATATGCTTGGATACTGTGTCCTATCAGTATCAAAATTGATCGTATCCACCTCTAATGTGTAATCAGGCTATTATATGTGGTTATTATGTGTGTTCCCAATAATATGAATATGGATATATGTTACAAGTATATGAAATTGAGATATGAAAAGACATGTTGAAATACTTGAAGTTGAATATGAATGGTTAATTGCTTTATATTGTGTGTTTCCATATGATGAATGAGTAATGTTTACATGTTTATAAATAGATGATATGAGTATGAGTGGAATATGGTTTACATGATTGATTACTTTGATAAGTCTATAAGTTGTTATTGTAGTTATTTGTATATGCATATCTGTGTGTTGTGTTCCTCCCCACTAAGCGTTATCGCTTAGCACGGGTTGTTTTCCCGTGTAGGTGGCAGGTATGGTTCGTGTCGCGCATCTGCAAGGTCAGCCACTAGGAGTTAGAGTTTTATTTTGCATCTGCTCCTGTATCTTTTTGAATATGTAATCCTTTTGGTAAATTGGTATATGTTTTTAAGGACCCTTATATAATTTGGATATTGTACATTTTGTTATTTAGATATGTATTGGAGGGTATATCCTTTGCCTCTATGAATGCTTCCGCTTGTGCGCATGTTTATATGTATTGTAATGTGTTTGTTTGTTGTGGCATTCTGGTATCCTTCGAACGAGGGTATCGGGGTATTACATAATCTATCCAATCTCAGATAGTCAATGGGTTAGCCCAGCGCAATGTGTTCCAAAAAATGGGGGAATGACAGTGGTTAAAAATGAGCTCGATGAACTCATTCCAACTTGTACAGTTACGGGTTGGAGTGTAACGACGCATACCCGCAATTGATACGGATATCGGGTGTCACTGCACTACTGTCTGATCGATACTTAAGACAAATGCGGTAAAATTTTTTTTTCTTAACTTATAAACTTACCGAATCATTTATCCTTTTTCAATTTCATGTTACTACTACATTTCATTCGATCCAGTTTAGACATTTCATTTAACACATCGTGTCATTCAATGATCATTATTAACATTCACCATGTCCATAATACATATTACATATTCAATTCTAAACCATTTCACATGTACATGCCACTATCTATTTACTTATTAGCCATATTAAAATTTGCCCATTAATTTAACTGTCTTATTCACTATTCATTTAATCAAAATTGGACAGCATAACATCTAACACATTAACAACCCAAAACTTACAAATCAAACAACCACACAGCCCAACTCACGGGCACAACAAGTATATCTTAATATACATTCAAATCTTATTATATTCCAATCCAATTCATGTAAACCAATTCAATACAATAATGTCATTCATTACATATGACAAATTCACTAACATAGAGCATTTACATATAGTCTAAGAACAATATCAAAATGTTCTTATCTTCAATCTACTGGTCTGGTCCAATCTCAAAGCTGATGGGATGCCTGCTCCACAGACGCTCCACTTGGTACCTACACGCAGTAAAAAAAACTATGGGCTGAGTATTAAATATGCTCAGTGGTGATTACAAATCTAATAATTTCCAAGTCAAGCTTATGCACACACACATGCATAAAACACGCTACACTTAATCAATTATCTAATTACATTTAAATCACTCACTTAATGTCATATTACACTACGATCCTTCATTTAACTTTATTATGTAAAATTTACAATTTAGCCCCTGACTTATTCAAAACTTATCAAATTACCTTTCCATTCAATTAAACTACCTCTTTGCCATTGGTTTCCATTTAATCACGAATATGCGTTTATTTTCTTAATGGCGTGCTAATTTTCCATTTAGTCCTCAGACTTTCATTTTAGTCTTCAAACTCTCATTCTAGTCCTCATTTGACTATCACTTTATACATTTTATCATTGATTCATATGTTTTACCATTTTCACACTAATGGTATTCTTTTAACATTTCTTTACATTTTGACGTGTAAATTACAGTTTGGTCCTCAAACTTTTACTTTCATGTTCATGTTACATATTAATTCATCTTAAGCTTTTACATTGCATTTAATCATTCATTTTATCATTCTTATTCATTAATTTATCTTTTCATATACAAATTACCGTTTAATCCCTATTTTATCAATTTCAGGACAAATTACATTTTTGCCCTTCTTTTGACGTTGTTTACGGGAATTGCCACTAGTTCATTTCTCTTTTCATTTTAAATTATTATTTGGCTTACAAATTACGTATTAGTCCTTATTTTGGCATTTTCATGATAAATTAGATTTTAGTCCCTAAACTTTAGACTCTTTACATATTTGTCATTTTAATTTCATATTTCACTTACATATTACTTATAAATGTACTTTCACGTATAATTACAATTTTGCCCTAATTTTATCAAATTATAATTTGGTCCTTTATTTAACATTTAAGTACAATTTTCGCATTTATTCACTACATTTTCATGTTTATTCACTTATTATTTCATAATTTACCAATTAGTATCACGACTAATTGTCCTTATGGTAAATTACGTTTTGGTCCTTAAACTTTTATTTTCTTTCATATGAATCATTTTTCATTTAAATTTTCATGTTCACTATACTTATTACAATTCCAAGTAATTTTCATCATTATGACCCGTCTGGCTTATAATTTGGGGTAATTTACCATTTTGACCCCAAACTTTACTTTCTTTCATTTTGGTCATTTTTCCATTTAACTTCTCATTTTCATGTTACTTTTCACACTTTCAATTCGTTTTACTTATGTCATTTTACTTTTGACAGAATCATATCATTTTACGATTCTGCTTGTTACACTTAGGCTTTTTACCTATTAAACTTTTATTCATTATACGTTTTACATGTTATGTCATATTACTTATGGTTTTACATATTATCTTTTGGCATCTTATGCTTTTACATATTATGTCATATTACATAATGCCATGTGACATTATGCCATTACATGCTACACTTTTGCATATGATACTTTTAAATATTAAGCTTTTACATGTTACACTATGGCATATTACATTTCATCATTATACTTTATATCATATTACATTTTATCATTTTACTTTATGTCATTTTACATATTATCATATTACATATTATCATTTTACTTTTTACATTTTAGATTACTTTACAATCATGCCAATAGTACAATCCCGGCATAAAATCTGCAAACTGGATATACAGGACGTGGGCCCCAAAATCTCACTGCAATACACTAGGGAATAACCTCGAAGGATCGCTCCATCATGTAACATATAACGTATGACATATGACATGTGACGTATGACATATAACGGAGGGCTATGAGAGACCATCGCGAATCTGTCATAGCAAAGCAAGTCGTCATGACTCGTACGGCGGTATGGGTGTCTGTGACGCGAGTCAAACCACGGGATGGCTCCGAAAACCTGCCTTTAGGGCTTCCAAGATGAGGTTCTTGAAAACTTGCAAGTGAAATTATAAGGGTGTCTATTTCGGGCAACAAGGAGGTTTCATGGAGTCGCCACCCAATAGAACATTGAGAAAGTTCGTCTAGCCTCAGTGAGCCTAAGACAGCGTAACTATGTCCATCATAGGCAAGCTGGAGGTGTCTTGGAGGCCGCACCCTAATATTAGGATGGCCCTCTCGGCCTCGCGCTTGGGCAAACCAGAGGTGTCTTGGAGGCCCCACCCTAATAGAATATTAGGATGATCCTCTCGCCTCGTGGTGCCTAAGACTGTGCAAATTGAGCCTTTTATGGGATACAAGAGGTGTCTTGGAGGCCCCATACCAATAGAACATTGAGATGGCTCTCTCGCCTCGTTGAGCCCAAAAACCAGAGATGGTTCGGAACTTCTCATTTATTCATACCTTGGTTAAATTATAGTTGAGTTTTGAATTTTAAGATTTCATCCCTTTTCTTATACATTTTAAATGCAGTTTAATAGACCGCATATCAATCACATATATACAAGCGATAAAAAGCAAGATTAAAATAAAGTAGAAAGGAAATAAAATAAGCTACAACACAACTAGGGGCAGAATACAACCCCCAATATAAAATAAATATAAATCATGCATAAAACGAGGTATTTATTAAGAGTGAGGACATTGGTCCTTGCATGCATAATTAAACAAAATAATTTTGAAGTGACAATTTATTTGGATGAAAAAATTAGGATATTGGTCCCATTTTATTAGAAAAATCCAATTTATTTATAAAAATATTTCTGTGTGATTTTTAATTAAGCGTGCATAAAAAATTATTAATAATTACATGAAAATAAATCAAAATACAAATAAAGTAAAAAATTAAATGCAATAAAAGTAAATCTCCGAATTTCCTCCTTCACTCGCATGGATGCTCAAACAAGGAAAAATAAGGATTTGAAACCAAAAACAAGCACAAATAAAATTTATGTTAGTAATTAAATGAAGAAAATCAATTAACACATAAAACAATAAATAATAGATTAGAATAAATAAAATATGCATTGTGTATCACAAGTAAATTAACTAATATAATGGAAACAAATAAATTAGCATATTAACATGTTAACATAATAATAATAATAATAATAATAATAATAATAATAATAATAATAATAATAATAATAATAATAATAATAATAATAATAATAATAATAATGAAGAATAAATAATAAAATAAAATAAAATAAAAAGAATATTAAAAATGTTAAATCTATATACAAAATCACATAAAACGAATAAAAACATAATAAATCTACATTATTGATAATTAAATATGAACAAAAAATAAATAAAAGAAAAATAAAATTAAGAGATCAATCGTAGAATGTTTACCCTCAGATTTCGGATTCAATGGATGAAAAATATTATTGATTTCCTTGCTTTTATTCACAAAATAGAAATAAAAATTGGTAAAAATTGAAATTTTATTCCAAAAGAAAATTATTTAAGAAAAATAATAGAAGAAAATAAATTAATTCTCAAGAACAAAGAATAGATTTCTTTGTTTCAAGTATGTATATTCATTAAAATATTAAAAAAATGGAAGAAAAAAAAATTAATTTCCAAAAAACAAAGAATTATTTTATTTGTTTTAAGAAATTATAATTGATAATAAAAAAAATAAATCTCAAGAACAAAGAATGGTTTTTCTTTGTCTCAAGAAAAATTCTTGATTAAAAGCTAAATTTTTAACCTTAAGAATTTTTATTTGGAGAAGAAAAAAATGAAAAAAAGTGTAGAGAGAATTCTTAGAGAAGAAGAGAAGAAGAAAATAAAGATTTTTGATCCAAAATCGATTCCCCCTCATTCGCTTTCAAATTTTCAACTTAAATGAATAAAAATGGAAAAAATAATTAATTAGGTAAGAAAATAGGATTTTTAGCTAATTTGCCTTAATTTGGGTGTAAAAAAGGAAAAAAATCATTAAAAACCCAAAAAAATGGTGAACGAATCAAGAAAAATGAAGAAAAATCGAAAAAAGGGGGAAACCCCGTTTACGGCGGGCCTGTGGTGACCGACGCCCGTCGGCACGCCCGACGGGCATCGATCGCGCAGCGATGGCGCGCGCACAGCGCGAGTGGCGCGCTGCAGCGCGTTGACATTCGATTTTTCCGATTTTTTTTTAAATATGAATAAAAAACACTAAAATTTTTAAACTTCATTTTTAAAAACTAATTTTTAAAATATTTTTATTATTTTTTATTTTTTATATTCTAAAATGCAAATTTGCCAAGAAAATCATCATTTTCAACCTTTCGCTCGTGAATAGGCAATTTATCATCATTGGGTAACTCCGATTTAGGCTGACTCAGGATCCGGTGTCTACAGTGTCCCTATGGCTTGCCAAATATATCTTGGACTAGATTAACCCGCCGGACCACTAAGGGCAAAACTTTTTCAAAAGACTTTCAAATCTACTTTTCGTACTTTTAAAACTTTCATTTTTCATATAACATATAACATATTACGTATGACTTATCACTTCATTTTCATTACTTTCACTTCATTATCATTTCAATACCCTAATCGATCACTATTCTGATCAATTAGGCATAATTCTCATTACATACTTATTTCACAAAATAAGTATATGGAAGCCATTCAATGGCTATAATTTCATTTCAATTTCAATTATTTTATTGTTTTCCTTAATTTTTACATTGAGCATAATGGAATATCATACTCAAAAATATTCTCACATATTAAATTCTAAATAAATTTATGGACACTTTTTTTCATGCCTAATTTCATTTTAGGCCGTTAATCTTTGATTATACACAAGTTACACCCTAGTATACACTAAGGGTTCATACGGCCAAGGAAGGCACTTTACCTTACAATTTCTTTTAATTTCATTTAAACATTTAAAATGTCATTTTCAAGGCTCTTAATAATTTTTAAGCTTATTACTCATTTACATATGCTTTTAACACAAATTCACTTAAGTCAATCATTCTATTCTCATGCATTTCTTTTCACTAAACTTTCCTTTGCACTTTTAATTCACTCATTTATTCATTTTACATTTCATATGACATATAAACCATATAACTTATCACATTTCTCTACTTAAGCCATTCGATCACCTTAGGGTTTTTCTCTAACATTTTATTTTTCACTCATTCATGGCTTATTCCACTAAATTAAGCCTCAATTTATACATATATACCATTTAGTTTCATTTAAACACTAGGTACACCTCAAATATACCTAAGTATACCTTTAAGTCACATTATGTCCAAACTTCACACTTTGTTTTCTTTCACTTTTATCACTCTAATTAGCTTAGTTACCCTCCCTAAGCTCAATTATCACCTCAATTTCAATTATACATGCATTTTACACATATATACTATTCAAACATAATACAAACCCTTATTTTTCCAATGGAAATACATGGATTAGGTAATCACAAACCTCATATCCATGCAATAGCCTTGACAAGCTCCTCAATTATTACCTTTGGCCCTTGAAAAGCTATTCGTTTCAAATTCCTCATTATGGCCGAAAATACAAAGACAAACAATACTCATCAATTTTCTTCTTTTATCAAATCAAATCTCATAAATATACTTGTGACGCATGCCGAACCTAGCAAAGGCCCTCTTTGAAACCGCTTTTAGGGATCGAGGGATTGGTTCGCATTTTTTTGATCTTGGGTGCAATGTGACATTTTGGATGCCTCCTTCCCAATAGAACATTAAAAAGGATCATCTAGCCTCAAGACGCCTTTGGACACCTTTGAGGTATTTTAGAGTCGCCACCCAATTTACAAGAAATTGAAAAAGGTCTTTAACCTCTATTGGTCTAAACAAGAGATTGGTGTTCGGGACTTCACTCTTATTTATATTTTGGTTAAGTTTATAAATGAGTTTTTAAGAAATTAAAATTCCTTCACTCATCTCACACGATTATGCATTGAATTTAAAGCGCATTGTAAGCATATTAGAAAGCATTAAATAAAGCCATAAATAAATAAATAAATTACATGTAAAAATTGGGAGATAGAGCAATCCCCCAAAAATAAGAAAGCATAATAAAGTTTGCCCCAAAATTAATTACAAAGGCCCAAATGAATAAATGAATACATAAAAATAATTAAAATGCATCATACATAAATCGGGAGATTTATTGAGTTTTAGAAACATTGGTTCCTTTTTATTAACTTAAAAATTAGAGAACTATTTTTGGGTATTGATTGAGAAAACCGGGGTGAGTGATCCCATTTTATGAAAATTAGTTCTCCATTTGAAAGTGAGATTTTATTGGTTAAAATAGGATATTGGTCCATTTTATTAAGAAAAATTTCAAGTTATTAATTATTGTGAAGAACGTGATTTTCTATAATACGGAGAATTTAAAATACATTTTACTTACAACACATAATAATAATAATAGTAATAATAATAATAATAATAATAATAATAATAATAATAATAATAATAATAATAATAATAATAATAATAATAATAATAATAGTAATAATAATAAAAATAATAATAATAATCATATTATTATTATTATTATTATTAATAATAATAATAAAAAGAAATACAGCAATTAAAAAAGCAAACCCTAAATTGAAGGTCTTTGGTCTCCCGGTCCTCTATCCCGTGCAAAAATATAATTCGTATGGATAAATAATTTTTGAGGCAACAAAATAAAAGTAAAATAAAATGTTAGCAAAATAATTAAATAAATAATACATAAAAGTAACAATCAAATAAAGACTAATAAATAAAACAAGTAAGTCAATAAAAATAATCAAATGGTGACAAATAATTCAACATATGGCATTAATAATTTTTACGGGAAATATATTGAATAAAAGAAAACTAAAATATGGCAAAATAAACTAAAACAGAAATTGACAAAATAAACAGTGCAAACTATATTATATTTCATGCGTTTATCTGCTTATATATTCGGTCGGGTACATAGGTAAAAGGAAAGAAGACGTTCGGGTAAAATAGGAGAGAAGACGCTCGGGTAAGGAAGAGCTGAAGGAAAGGCTGGAAAAGGGGTTGAGGGCCAATGTGCACGACTCGTGCGTCACTTGCACGAGTCGTGAAGGACCTGCACGACTCGTACATGTAATGCACAAGTCGTGCAGGTGCTTCACGACTCGTGCAAGTGATGCACGAGTCGTGAAGTCTTCTGACCAGGGGGCAAGAGTCATGCAAAAACGCACAACCCAACCGGGAAAAAGGACTTGAACACAGAGTATAATCTGATCGGGAAACATGGCTCAGACAAAACCAAAGGCAAATCTGATCGAAAAAGACAGAAAAAAGGAGGCACAACTCTCGAACGATGAACACGACAAGGACAGAAAATCACGAATTGTGCAAAAAGATAAAGACTCAGGCAAACAAGAAATAGGGATGAATAGAACAACGTTAATAGCTTAATAACATGCTAATATACCATCAAATATATGCATAATAGAATGAGAAATAAGTCGGTTAGTCATAATAAGTATTAAGGTTCATGTCTGATAATAAACAACGATAAAACATACGATAAACAGATTAACAAATTCAAATGAGAAATAAACAGAGTATGTACAAAGATAAGAACTAACTGGTAAAGCAAAATGAGGAAAAGAAGGAAAAAAGGAAAAGAAAGAGTGAAAAGAAAGAAAAAGATGGTTATCCCAGTATTTACCCTCAAATATGATTTTTGATCTGCAAATGAAGAAGTGTTGTTCCCTTGGTTGATTTCTTTAAAAATAAATAAAAACAAAGAATGAGAAAAGCTTCAAATGAGAGTTACATTGAAGGAAGAAATGCAAGACAATTGATTCTCAAACGTCAGGAATCAATTTCCTGGGTTCAAGAACAATCTCATAATACTTTGAGAACCAAAAATCACTTTCTTTCTCTCAAAGCTCTTCTCTGTATGTTTTCTTTCGGCGTTTTCAAAAATGACCTCCCCCCTTGAGGATGAAGGCAAATCTCCATTTTGTTCCCTACCTTATCCCAAAGTGGGAGGAAACAAAAAAAACTTTTCATTCTGTTAACCAAAAATATCATTAAAACGTGAAACAAATGTAACAGACTGAAAAAATTGACCAAAAATTGCAGGTGAAAACGACAGCACGGGGGAGCAAAAAAATGTGTGCGTGAGGCAGTCTTTTTCTTTTTAAATTTTAATTTTAAAAATGAAAAGTATTTTATTTTATTTTATTTTTTTCAAGGAAATCATCACGTTTATTTTTCTTTTGCCCGTGAACAGGCATCATTTTCATCATTGGGTAACTTCGGTCTAGGCTAACTCAGCACCCGATGTCTACAGTTGCCCCTAGTTTTGGGGAATGTAGTGCCTGGATGCCTAGGTGAGCCAAAACTCAGAGAAAGAAAGAAGAGACGCATACCTGAGGCAGCTGTCTTCTTGAACTAGGTGATGCTGTTGTTGTGGTGGTTGTCGCCATGTTGTCGGTGTATTATCCTTTGTTGAAGTGGTAGTGTCGTGATCGTGCTAACCCTCTGCGGAGTGGTAGTGCTGTCATCGTGCTAACTGTCCTGAAGAGGTAGTGCTATGGTCATGCTAACCCTTATGTAGAATGGTATTGCTGCCATCGTGCTAACCCTCTTGAAGAGGTAGTGTCATGGTCGTGCTAACCTTTCGTAGAATGGTAGTGCCGCCATCGTGCTAACCCTTCTGAGTTTTCGAAGTGGTAGTGCTATGATCATGCTAACCTTCCATAGAATAGTAGTGCCGTCATCGTGCTAACCCTCTTGAAGTGGTAGTGCCGTGGTCGTGCTAACCTTCCATAGAATGGTAGTGCCGCCATTGTGCTAACCCTTCTGAGTTTCAAAGTGGTAGTGCCGTGATCGTACTAACCTTTCATAGAATAGTAGTGCCATATCGTGCCAACCCTTCTGAAGTGGTAATATCGTGGTCGTGCTAACCTCCCGTAGAATGGTAGTTCTGCCATCGTGCTAATCCTTTTGAGATGGTGCCCCCTGAGAGGTCTTTGGTTGGTTGTTGTATTGGTATTTTGACTAATGTCGTCATTCGCCTTTTGTTAGTGTCCGCATCGAATCAATCTTGCTACAAAACTAGAAAGCTAAATATGTAGGAAAATTGGTGAGCATGCATGTGAAATGTATGTGTCATGCAGGAATGCAGGATAAGAATTCATCTGAGTGGATTTGGAGGCGACAGCCGGTTTGGTCGCAATTTGCAGCAGGATCGGTGCCCTCTGGAATTGCTTTTGAATTTCATGCCTTGGGGATCATGAGGTTCTCCTCTGATACCTGTAGTCATTCTTTTAAGGTAGTGCATCCCTTGTGGATTTTGACACTAGCCTTTTTCGGCGGGAAATGCATCCTTTTCGGATTTTCAAATAGCTCTGTGCCTTATTTTTTTCCTGGAATGGACCCAATCCAATCCAGCGGCTTTTATTATTTTCATTTTTTGTAGGATAGACTGCTTGTTCCCAGGTTTTCACCCTGCCCTTTGGCCTAATTTTTGCTTAGAGTGCCAATTACGGTTTTTATCTCTAACGGCCCCCCTCTTTTTTTTTTCGGCGTGGCTACAAGAAAAAATGAAGCTACTATCAGACCCTCCTTCTATGGCAATTCACAATTATTTGCTGAGACATCTCCCCCTAAACAAGGATTATATCCCCTCACCCCCTCTAACGAACGTGTTGCTTGATTGGGTGAGAAGCGAACAAGGGTCAACTCCAAGTGCCCCTGGCTCTCCTTTCTATTCTCTTGTGTGGATTTCCCGAGACCACTTTCGATATCATTACCTATTGCGTTTGATAGTTCGAGGGGATTCAAGATGTCATGAGGCATCCTCTATCTTTCCAGGGTAGCATCTTATCCTCGGCCTTCACCCCTGAGTACCATAGCCCTTAGACATAGCTGCTTACAAAAATCGTTGAACTACAGGTCAGCGACTACACCCTCGCCTCCATAAGTGCATATAAGAGAAGGGTACTTAGCCCTGCTGTAGATAATGGGATCCATCGGCTTAGGCATCTGGTCGATGAGAGCAGAAGTAGAGTATAGCCATTTAGATTTCACACATTTAACAATGAACGGTATCCCTCTTTTTATAAAAGAACTAGGAAATGATGAGTTAAACTGCTTTTGTTTTACATTTTTTCGTAAAATTGTGTACATTTCAGTATGATTTCTCCATACATGATCACCATTTAACATAGACTCAGAATGCAAAATTACATCTAATTATCTTATAAGCATTAGACTCCTGTTTCCAATCAGCCCCCTCTGGTTTTCTTGATTGGACATTTTTTCTCAAGCTTCTAATTTTTACCCAGAGTGCCTTTTTTCGGTTTTCACCCTGAAGAGGCGCCCAATTTTAGCAAGGCTGCCTTTTTCGGTTTTCAACCCATGGGGCATTTATTCTCTTCTTTTGATTCTTAGTCTTTAGCCATGGACCTTCTTGGGTCTGTTGATGCTGATCTGTTATCCGAGCTCATCTCCGTTGCTATCCATTAGAACTGCTGTCCCTTTGGATGAAATTTTCTCAGGAGCAAACGGGTCTTCCCATGTCGTGCCGAATTCACTTCGCATGTGTAGAAAATCAGGTCTCATTTTCTTGAAGACTAAATCTCCCTCTTTTAGTGAGTATTTCCTGACCCTGTTTCCAAATGATCAAATAATGTGTTTTCTGATAGATTTGATTGTGATAGTAATCCCACAATCTGTTTTCATTCAACATGCTTAGCTGCTGTAGCCGTTGCTTCCATGACTGCCCCTAAAGATTTGACGTGATTCGACAGGCAGTAGTGCTTTCACCCCAAGCATCGAGGAATAAAGCGTGACTTTTGTAGGGGTTCTGATTGTAGACCCCAGCATGGGTCTCCTCCATAACCTTCTTGGCCTTCTTCTCGTCTCAGCCGTATGTCATCCGCTCACCTCTCGTACTGCACACCCTCTATATTGATGAACTGGGTGGATAGCTTGTGAATCAATCTTTAGGTCCTTTTCAGTAGCCAAGAAGAACGGCAAAATACAGGTATGTGTAGATCAACGGGATCTGAACAAAGGTTGCCCCCAGATAACTGTCCCTTGCCCTATGTTGATGATCAATTTTTTTTTGTACAATTTTTTTTGCTCCCCAACAAGCTTCGTCCAAATCTTGATAGTTTACACATACGCGCACTTCTCTTCTTAACCATTGGGGATGTCGTTGATCCACCTAGTTGGGCATTGAGCTTCAGTAAAAAATTTAGCCCCAGTTCTGCTTGTGGATTCCCCCTTTTAACCATTCCTATCCCTCCTGGCTTGAATCTTCTGAGGTTCTGCTTGGCTGGTTCATGATCGGGATACACTGGCATAGCGTGTTCGGCGGCTTCATAGTCATCTCCTGGCATGTCTTTATAGGTCCAGGCAAAGATTTTTTTATTTTATGTTTTTTTTCATTCTCTCAAATTTTAATCTTTCTTCAAGAGTCATAACAGATGCTATCAAGATTTCCTTTGGGTTCTCCAAAGTTTCGAGATTAAATGGAATAGCATTAGTTGAATCAATGTCAAATATGAATGTGCCATGATTATGCATAGTGAAATCATAAGAAACATCACACAAATAAATAAAAACATTCATTTCACTTCATAAAAATTAGAATTAAAACATTGTCATTAAGTAGTTCAAAAACCAAAAGCAACTAAATAGCTAATCCTCATTTCTTGCCAACACGGATGCTGTAGTCGATGGTCTATTATCATATTCAGGAACCATTCTCTTGCCTCCTCGGTTCTTCATTAATGAGGCCTTGAATAAGCTTTCTCAGAGTTTAGCACCCATCAGTCTCATGCTAAGTATGCTGATGGTAGGCACAATACAGATCTGCTCGGTGACTGGGATGCCCTTGGCTCCTGGCGGGTTTTACAGGCTTTGGCTGTAACTTTCCCTTACCAATGAAATGAAAGAGGTGCTCATATAAAGGCTTACCCCAGATAATATAGCAATCTTGAGTAGTTCTAATGTTTGGAACCTTGGTGGCCCCAACATCTCTCACACTATTATCACCAAGACTCGAGCTTTCCTGATTATCTCCCCCAATGACGTTGCCCCCTCTTTCAAAGGCCACCAGCTATTTGCCATTAATAGGATCTTGCACTTGACCTTTTGGGGGTTTGGTAATCATCCCTCAAATATCTAGCGTGTCGATGACACTTCATGTACCCTCGATTTCTGGCTGGGTTAGCCAACCATGAACGCAGGTCCCCCTCCCATGCTTGAGGCAAAGACCCGTCTATGCCGAAACAACACTTCTGGGCTGTTCTAGCCATAATGCTTCTATTGTCCCTCGAGTGTCGACACAGTTATCACACCTATACGGTCGACCTCTCTTCTCTAAGTTCTTAGAGACTTTCTCATGAGCAGCCAGGGTAATTACAAGTTTAGACTTTGAAATCTCTTCTTCGAGGATATCCATCCTTCTCTTCAAGCCTCGTGTTACTGCCATAAGCCCATTCTCTGAAACATGCCCTTTGCCCTTTTGCCCAGGTGACAGAGCAACAGGCGACTCTCCTCCAGGTCCAGTTGGTGGTAGGTGTACTTCCTTAGTCGGATCATGCTCTTTTCGTAACATGGTAGGAGCAGTAGGCTGTTGTTCGGCAGGTGGCACCACGGTGGCGACTAAATTCTCCATAATGGTCGTTGTCCGAGCTTCAAACTTTTCAATCCTCCCTTTTATCTCCTTTATCGCGTTATCCTCTCCCTTGGGGACTTTATTCGTCACAATCCGAGGAATTACCTGCTCATCCTCTTCCTCCACCATGAGATCATCTTTCGGGTCAATAATTCTTTTCTGTTTAATAGGTGCCACTGCTCTGGGCTCAACGTCTGGTTGTCATACGGTAGCAACTGCTATAGGAGCCTCTTCAATAATAGGCAATTCAACTTGTTCAACAGCAGGGGCTACAGGTGGTTGCTTGGCATTTGGTGCCATTTGAGAAGCAATATTTTCCATAATGGCCAATATCCTCCTTTCAAAATCCCCAAGCCTCTTATCTAGGTCTTGTACCGTCAAAGCACCAGTCTCCTGTGGTAGTTCTGCCATCAAAGATGACTCACTAGTTATTAAGAGTGACTCAGAATCCCAAACATGCGCTAATTCTAGCAATCCAAAGGGCGAGTCTATCCTTATTAGTCGATCATCATAACCTCTAGTCCACTTGGATGAATCTATGATGGCTGAAAGATCCAGATTGTTAGAATGATACATGGATGACATGTATAATGCATGATTGTGAGTTGTGCAGCATTTCGCAATCACATATGAGCAAGTAGATCCTTCCAACCTTTTAACTCCTGCACACGAGGTCAAATAGTCTCTTCCTAGGTGGGCTTAACCCATGGGTCAATGGGCACGTATGGAGCATGGTGAAAAACCAGCAACATAGCACTCTTGATTTAAAGCACATGCGTATGGGTTTTGGCCATTACATATTCGAACACTTCAATTAAATTAAGGTGAACCTATCAGGGCATGAAAGCCTTAGATAAAAGACCACTTAATTTGCTTGATTTTGTCTAATACGCAACAGCCCACACCACAAGCATCGTATTAAGGAACATGTCACCTAATGGAAGTTTCTATTTGCCATTACATGAATTTTGGTCAAGGTGATGATACTTTAGGTCTACCCAAACATGGTCCCTGCCAATGGGTCTAGCTCATCACGAGCATAGTGACCAATCGGGCCTCCATTTGATATACCTTTAATGGTACGAGGCTTAGGCTGGTGGTTATCCCTAACACTTCCCTATAATGAGTGAAAGTAGGGTCATGCTTCGGGAATGCACCAGGGTAAGATAAGGGACCAACTAGTGTAATTATAAGGCTCTAAAATGATGCAATTTTTGAAAAGAAATCGAATTTTAAGTTTTAAAAACTCAATTATACATTTTAACCAAAACACTTTCAGAGCAAAGTCACAAACACTCCCTAGTGGAGTCGCCACTGTGACGCGCGCTAAACCTAACAAAGGCCCTCTTTGGACCTGCTTTTAGGGCTCGAGATATTGGTTCGCGCCTTTTTGATCTTGGGTGCCATGAGATATTTTGGATGCCTCCTTCCCAATAAAATATTGAAAAGGATCATCTAGCCTCACGACGCCTTTGGACACCTTTGAGGTATTTTGGAGTCGCCACCCAATTTACAAGAAATTGGGAAAGGTCTCTAATCTCTGTTGGTCTAAACCAGAGATTGGTGTTCGGGACTTCACTCTTATTTATGTTTTGGTTAAATTTATAAATGAGTTTTTAAGAAATTAAAATTTCATCACTCATCTCACAGGATTATGCATTGAATTTAAAGCGCATTGCAAGCATATTAGAAAGCATTAAATAAAGCGATAAAGAAATAAATAAATTACATATAAAAATTGGGACAGAACAATCCCCCAAAAATAAGAAAGCATAATAAAGTTTGGCCCAAAATTAATTACAAGGGCCCAAATGAATAAATGAATACATAAAAAATAATTAAAATGCATCATACATAAATCGGGAGATTTATTGAGTTGTAGGAACATTGGTTCCTTTTTATTAACTTAAAAATTAGAGAACTATTTTTGGGTATTGATTGAGAAAACCGGAATGAGTGATCCCATTTTATGAAAATTAGTTCTCCATTTGAAAGTAAAATTTTATTGGTTAAAATAGGACATTGGTCCATTTTATTAAGAAAAATTCCAAGCTATTAATTATTGTAAAGAATGTGATTTTCTATAATACAGAGAATTTAAAATACATTTTACATATAACACATAAAAATAATAATAATAATAATAATAATAATAATAATAATAATAATAATAATAATAATAATAATAATAATAATAATAATAATAATAATAAAAGGAAATACAAGAATTAAAAAAGCAAACCCTAAATTGAAGGTCTTTGGTCTCCCGGTCCTCCATCCCGTACACAAATATAACTCGTATGGATAAATAATTTTTGAGGCAACAAAACAAAAGTAAAATAAAATGTTAGTAAATAAATTAAATAAATAATACATAAAAGTAACAATCAAATAAAGACTAATAAATAAAACAAGTAAGTTAATAAAAATAATCAAACGGTGATAAATAATTCAACAATATGGCATTGATATTTGTTATGGGAAATATATTGAATAAGAGAAAACTAAAATATGTCAAAATAAACTAAAATAGAAATTGATAAAATAAACGGTGCAAACTATATTATATTTTATGCATTTATCTGCTTATAGATTCGGTTGGGTACCTAGGTAAAAGGAAAGAAGATGTTCGGGTAAAACAGGAGAGAAGACGCTCGGGTAAGGAACAATCCCCC
This sequence comes from Excoecaria cochinchinensis, assembly GCA_947683425.1. Taxonomy (NCBI): domain Eukaryota; kingdom Viridiplantae; phylum Streptophyta; class Magnoliopsida; order Malpighiales; family Euphorbiaceae; genus Excoecaria; species Excoecaria cochinchinensis. Next base: position 11,573,885 of record CANTUQ010000127.1, on the reverse strand, counting down.
ATCCGACACTCGCGTTAGAAGGGCATCGACCCCGACGCTCACTCACAAGCATGCAGATAAAATTTAAGTGAAAGCATGCAAAAACACGGGAAATTTAAAACTTTGGGAAGCAAAAGCATATACACATGCATACATACGATCATTCAGCGGAAGCATAAGGCGAATGTTACAACCAGGGATACTCAATACAAAATATGATAACATTTACAACCTCCAGAATATTACATCAAGGTCCATACATTTACAATTACATAAACCAAAGGCTTTCCAAAATACATAATCTGAAATACAGAAATTGCAACCAAAAATGACAAAACTCTTCTAACTCCTATGTGGCCATCCTTGCAGATGCGCGGCACGAACAGAACCAAACCTGCCACTTGCACGGGAAAAGAACCCGTGCTAAGCGATAACGCTTAGTGGGGAGAACACAAGAGCAATATGGACGTCCATTCACAATGGTCGTCAAGGCATAACACAAGCAAATGGCATATATGAAAATTCATAACACATATATATAATATGCTTGCATATAAAAACCATGCATTTAGAAGATCATAACCACATTCATAAACTCGATCAAAAGAACCAAAGCAGGCAGAATACCATGCAAGGCACAAATACTATCCTTCAGAAATACATACAATCTCACGTGCATATACTTACCGGGGAATCAAATATCAGAACGGCCTCAAGCCTAGCTCAAGATCACGTTCATACGTATACTAATTCACATACTTAATCATAACAGTTAGCAGTACCGAATCACATTGATGTACATGCAAATTAACCATGGCATTTAGTAATTATAGCACGCATTTATATACATATTAATTCATATCTGAACGCAGTCACAACACGATATATGCAACTAACCGCCCACAATATACGTGCTTGAGCCACATTTAAATCATTCAGAAATTCATAATTGATTCACATGTGCAAAAATCATGCTCATTCGAATATCATATCTCTTGTCATATTAAACAAAACAAATTGAATACCTGCTGACTTAAAATAGCGGATAACGAGTATACGGGCAGTACCTTACGGGTACAAATCGGCCAAAGGGTACCTTACGGGTACGAATCAAAAAACAACATCATTTTCCACATTCGAAAACATTTTAACGAAAGGGGATCTTAAACAAGATCCATTCACACTAAGGGTTCGCGAGGAACCAAACACGGACCTGATCAGGGTCCAAATGTTCAAAGGGCTGCAGCTAAAGAGACTCTATTAGGCATGCCTAACTATCCACTAGACTGACTCTCGCAGGTCATGCATAAAACAGATCATGTTTCGAATAACATCATATGTGTATATATATATATCATCATGCATAACCCAGAGTATGATAGACTCATAAATAAATTCATAATGTCGGTCATGCATTGAACAATTTATATTGCAATCCAATCACACACTTTAACATTATTCATTACTCTAAGGCATATCAATATCACATATAAGTAACCATATTATACCACCAATGATCGTAAATACTAAGTCATACTTCAATATGTAGAATCACAAAACATTCACCTTCTAATACCACATGTTCAAAATAAACAGCCATAATATTTAATATGCATAAACCAATTATATAAATAAGGCACATTGAGCTCATAGGCTAGGCATATTACTGCAATCTGACATTAACCATAATATTTCGTTAATTTGTCATAGCGAAATTTTCGATCACATATAGAGTTCATAACTTAAGCATATTTGACTCATACCAAAGACAATTGTAGTATTCCATAATATTCCAAAATCATAACCATACATATGCATATTTATATTTTGGATTCACATTCATAGCATTCATCTTATTAGTATATAGCTATTATTAAGTGTCATTGTATGTGCTTAAATTAGTATCTTACTCTCCCAAATCATCCCGAACAAAATAAGGGTTTTCTTGCAAAAATAGGGTAGGTCACGGTCACAACCAGATTGGTTGTCACCGTGATATGGCAGGTCACAGTCACAACCAGATTGGTTGTCACCGTGACATACCAAATCTCTCGGCAGAATGCATCTGATGCATACCTCACGGTCACAACCAAGATGGTTGTCACCGTGACCCATGCCCAGATGCAACACTTCTGAGCCAAAACACCACAACCCCAAGCCAAAGCCAAATCTCTCTCTCTCTAACCATTATATCCTCGCTCACACTTCAATCACAACCCATCAACATCATCAAATCATGCCAACATAAGATTCTAATCATGAATTCTCAAAATCAACCATATCACATTGCATGTCATGTTCGATAACCAAAAAATGCATGTAAATATTTGGTTCCCTTCTTAAATCTTATGTCATGACATCCCTTACATATAATTCAATTGGAAAAGCATTCATATACTCATCTTATAACGTTAAATACAAGTTAGACAAGTGGTAAGAACTTCCGGGGAAAAATTGGGGTCGATTCGGGAAGAAAAACACTCAAAATATGCTAACTAGAGGTTGGTCACGGTGGCAACCACTTGGTTGCGACCGTGAGGTCCAAAACTAAGCATTCTGCCCAGCATTTTGGTATGTCATGGTGGCAATGAAATTGGTTGCCACCGTGACCTACCTGGAGCTTGCAAAACAGAAGCCAGAATTCGGGACTGCTACACTGCTCCTTTTTGTTCAGCGTAAACCGACACCTAAACGATATTTTTAGGCAAACCTTTCTTCTTAACATTTGTTCCTAAGGGTGTTAAGTGTACAATGGGGCAAATTTCAGGGAATTTTAACATCTATAACTCCATATATGAGCTAAAAAATCCACACTATTCCAGTGACCCGACCCAAACAAAGACACTTTAGATTTTAACTTTTTAACGTGTCTTAGAGCTAGAACTGGCTTCCGGTCCTTCAGAGACAATTTTAGAGATATGTCTTAACTTTCAAATGGAACTGGAATTACTCGATTTGGAGGTCTATAACTCTACTTATGACAAAAAAAATATACAAAGGTCTGGTGAAAACTGAACAGAATTTCCCCAAAATCATACCTTACACACAAAAACTATATGAAAACAATCTAACACATCCAAAAATCATGCAAAATTATCCAATACATAATCATGCATCATTTATACATCAAGATCATATAACACATAGCTCCCAAACCTGGAAATCAAAGCTTCAAACCGATCACTTCAAAATCCAACCTTCTCTTTCCCTTTGCTCTTTCCTTTCTCCTCCAATTCTTGCATAAAAACCCAGCCAAAATAACATGCAAATCAAACCAAGATTTTCTCAACTAAAATCAGAAATAAGAAGTAGAAGAAGAAGGACCCGAAACAACTTAAGAAATCCAAGCCACTTACCTTCAAAAATTCAGCTCAAACCTTCAAGAACCCACTCAAAACTCAAGGAAAACAAGGGAGCAAGAGTTGAGAGCAGAAAATGGAAGCAAGAGAGAGAGAGAGAGAGATGGGAAAATGGAATAGCAAGGGAAGAGGGCAGCTTCCATGGGAAGCATCATCCAATTCTGCCCTCCCTACCTCTCTCTTCCTTTTTCATTTAATGCTCACCAACCCAAGGCCATGAGTCATTCTCCTATTGGTCCTTGATCTCCTACTTTGACTAATTCACTCTTTGCACCATACACATCACACATATTATCATCTCTTATAACACACTTACATCCTTGTTACCATGCATCCACCTCACTAGATAAACCTTCATCAAAATATCTTACATCCATAGTACCAAACACACAAACCACTAGATCAAACCACAATAAACACCCTACATCCATACACCACATGCACACCAAATAATTTCCCCCATTTAACTTATTTAATTAATTACTTTGCAATTAAGTCCTTATTATCCAATTTCCTCATGCACAATTACCAAAATACCCTTCACTTATCCGACTTAGCTAGTCAAATCCGACTAGGCCCGATTTGGGGTGTGACAGAGTATGTACAAAGAGAAGAACTAACTGGTAAAGCAAAACGAGGAAGAGAAGAAAAAAAGGAAAAGAAAGAGAGAAAATAAAGAAAAAGATGGTTATCCCAGTATTTACCCTCAAATATGATTTTTGATCTGCAAATGAAGAAGTGTTGTTCCCTTGGTTGATTTCTTTGAAAATAGATAAAAACAAAGAATGAGAAAAGCTTCAAATGAGAGTAACATTGAAGGAAGAAATGCAAGATGATTGAATCTCAAACATCAGGAATCAATTTCTTGGGTTCAAGAACAATCTCAGAATACTTTGAGAACCAAAAATCACTTTCTTGCTCTCAAAGCTTTTCTCTATATGTTTTCTTTCGGCGTTTTCCAAAATGACCTCCCCCCCCCCCCCCCCCCCCCCACACGCTGAGGATGAAGGTAAATCTCCCTTTTGTTCCCTGCCTTGTCCCAAAATGGGAGGAAACAAAAAAAACCTTTCATTTCGTTAACCAAAAATATCATTAAAACGTGAAATAAATGTAACAGACTGAAAAAATTAACCAAAAATTGCGGGTGAAAATGACAACACGTGGGAGCAGAAAAACGTGTGCGTGAGGTAGGAACCTCACCTGTGAGAAGTGCCTCACTAACGTGAGGCTACATCTCACGTTACTGAGATGGGCCTCACTACACAGGCCCCAAAATCTTTTTTTTTTTTAATTTTAATTTTAAAAATGAAAAGTATTTTATTTTTTTTTTCGAGGAAATCATCACTTCTATTTGTCTTTTGCCTGTGAACATGCATCATTTTCATCATTGAGTAACTTCGGTCTGGACTGCCTCAGGATCCGGTGTCTACAATACTCTAGACATCCTAGAGTACTCATAGAAACCATTAAAACATTTTAAATCAAACTATTTCTCTTACCTCAATTTTAGGACATAATCTTTGATCCTTGCTTCTAATCCACTAAATGGATACTAGAGGTTGCTATTATCTCAAAGAGGGGTTGAATTATATTTAGAACACTTCAATTTAGCAAGAATTTAAGCAAAAATTAAGAAAATTGAGGGAAGAGGGGAGAGGGAAGCTCACGGCCAAGCAAGAGGAAGAGAAGGCAGAAGAGGATAAGGACTATCCACCTAAATTTTTGTCATTTAATTGCTTATATAGTGGCTCAAATTGGTCCAACCTATAAAGCCCACTTAGCCATTTAAGCCCATTATGCCACTTTTCTATGGTTTCCTCATTTCCCAACTCCAAATCACTTTAAATTTGATTCGAAAATTCATATCATATAAAAACTAGGATGTACACAAAATTTCAGCCCAATCGAAGTCCATTTTCGGTCCGATTCAATCAAATCGGTCATGTTAGAAATTCTCTGTGTTCTCAAAAAATTCCATTTTTACTACCAAAAAGTTCTACATATTATTTAAATCCTATCTGGAAATTCCTATAATTTTTAAAGATCATTTACTATTTTTAAAGTCTCGGTCAAACCTTCCGTCAATTGAGTACTATTCAAACCGAAATCATATTTTTTTCCTTACTTTTTACGGTCAATTCCTCATAAAAATGACTTCATAATTCTTAAAACATATTCATGAGCTTACACTAATATTTTGGGATCAATCGGAAATTATTTTTCGGTCCAGTAATTATTTACCAGTACAATATACAAATTTTTCAGTGTCACCAAAATTTAATTTTTTATTACCATGTGATTCTACTCATCAATACGAGTATGTCCATATTTTCATATCATTTTTTGGAGGTCCGTAGTATCTTCTATGGTTCAGTCAAATCTTCAGTCAACCCTTATTACTATTCACACCGAAACCGCTATTTTTTCGTATTTTCAACTTTGAAATCTTATTTGAACTCGATTTCACTCCAAATTTTAACATCAAACTCATCGTGACTTATATTTTCCAATAATTAAATAAAATATTTTTCGATTTCGGAAGGTACCATTCACCCCGGTGTCACTATTCAGTATCAGGAAATACTATTCCCGGCTAGCCCGGTATTGGGGCCATTACAATTCTCCTCCACTAAAAGAAATTTGATTCTCGAAATTTACTAAAGTCATATAGTCAATATGTTATTCATCCAAATCAGCATCAACTGTCATTGTTACAATATGTCACCTTCCATTATTATACAGTCTAAATCATTCCTAAGAATGTCATTACATATATCATAAAATCTTTTTCCAAAAGCAAGAACTCCAAATTCTAGTTACGGATCGTTTGCATTTTAGTACAATCATGACCTAATGTCATTCTCAATTCATCTTTTTGATAACGTCCAATTCCCAATAGAACCGTTTCTATACACTTTATTCGTCAATACATTATAACTTCCAGAATTTCTCACTAGAATATCCCGGTCCATCTATGTACTATGCAGATCATTTTCCTTAATTGGCATGTATATGAACTTACTCCAATCACTTGACCCACTCCGATCTTAAAATCGCCTAAACTTACTCTGATACCACTAAATGTAACGTCCCATACCTGCAATTGGTACGGATATTGGGTGTTACTGCACTACTGTCTGATCGATGCTTATGACAAATCCAGTAAAATTTTTGTTTCTTAACTTATAAAGTTACCGAATCATTTATCCTTTTTCAATTTTATGTTACTAATACATTTCATTCGATCCAGTTCAAACATTTCATTTAACACATCGTGTCATTCAATGATCATTATTAACATTCACCATGTCCATAATACATATTACATATTCAATTCTAAACCATTTCACATATACATACCACTAACTATTTACTTATTAGCCATATTAAAATTTGCCCATTAATTTAACTGTCTTATTCACTATTCATTTAATCAAAATTGAGCAGCATAACATCTAATACATTAACTACCCAAAACCTGCAAATCAAACAACCACACAGCCCAACTCAGGGGCACAACAAGTAAATCTTAATATATATTCAAATCTTATTCTATTCCAATCCAATTCATGTAAACCAATTCAATACAATAATGTCATTCATTACATATGACTAATTCACTAACATAGAGCATTTACATACATTCTAAGAACAATATCAAAATGTTCTTATCTTTAATCTGCCGGTCTGGTCCAATCTCAAAGCTAATGAGACGCCTACTCCACAGACGCTCCACTTGGTACCTACACGCAGTAAAAAAAAAACTATGTGCTGCGCATTAAATATGCTCAGTGGTGATTACCAATCTAATAATTTCCAATTCAAGCTTATGCACACACACATGCATAAAACACGCTACACTTAAACAATTCTCTAGTTACATTTAAATCACTCACTTAATGTCATATTACACTACGATCCTTCATTTAACTTTATTATGGGCAATTTACAATTTAGCCTCTGACTTATTCAAAACTTATCAAATTACCTTTCCATTCAGTTAAAGTATCTCTTTGCCATTTGGTTTCCATTTAAACATGAATATGCCTTTATTTTCTTAATGGCATGCTAATTTTCCATTTAGTCCTTAAACTTTCATTTTACTCTTCAAACTCTCATTCTAATCCTCATTTGACTATCACTTTATACATTTAATCACTGATTCATATGTTTTACTATTTTCACACTAATGGTATTCTTTTAACATTTCTCTACATTTTTATGTGTAAATTACAATTTGGTCCTCGAACTTTTACTTTCATGTTCATGTTACATATTAATTCATCTTAAGCTTTTACATTGCATTTAATCATTCATTTTATCATTCTTATTCATTAATCTATCTTTTCATATACAAATTACCATTTAATCCCTATTTTATCAATTTCAGGACAAATTACATTTTTGCCCTTCTTTTGACATTATTTACGGGAATTGCCACTAGTTCATTTCTCTTTTCATTTTAAATTATTATTTGGCTTACAAATTGCATATTAGTCCTTGTTTTGGCATTTTCATGACAAATTACATTTTAGTCCCTGAACTTTGGACTCTTTACATATTTGTCATTTTAATTTCATATTTCACTTACATATTACTTATTAATGTACTTTCACGTATAATTACAGTTTTGCCCCTACTTTTTTCAAATTATAATTTGGTTATTCATTTAACATTTAAACACAATTTTCTCATTTATTCACTACATTTTCATATTTATTCACTTCTTATCTCATAATTTACTAATTAGTCTCACGACAAATGGTCTTTATGGTAAATGGCGTTTTGATCCTTAAATTTTCATTTAAATTTTCATGTTCATTGTACTTATTACATTTTCAAGTCATTTTCATCATTATGACCCGTCTGGCTTATAATTTGGGATAATTTACCATTTTGACCTTAAACTTTACTTTCTTTCATTTAGGTCCTTTTTCCATGTAACTTCTCATTTTCATGTTACTTTTCACACTTTCGATTCATTTTACTTATGTCATTTTACTTTTGACAGAATCATATTATTTTACGATTCTTTTTGCTACACTTAGGCTTTTTACCTATTAAGCTTTTATTCATTATACGTTTTACATGTTATGTTATATCACTTATGGTTTTACATGTTATCTTTTGGCATCTTATGCTTTTACATATTATGTCATATTACATAATGCCAGGTGGCATTATGCCATTACATGTTACACTTTTGCATATGATACTTTTACATATTAAGCTTTTACATGTTACATTGTGGCATATTACATTTCATCATTACACTTTATATCATATTACATTTTATCATTTTACTTTTTACATTTTAGATTACTTTACAATCATGCCCCTAGTACAATCCCGGCAGAAAATTTATAAACTAAATATACGGGACATGGGCCCCAAAGTCCCACTGTAATACACTAGGGAATGACCCCAAAGGATCACTCCATCATGTAACATATGACGTATGACGTATGACATGTGACGTATGACATATAACAGAGGGCTATGAGAGACCATCGCGAATCTGTCATAGCAAAGCAAGTCGTTATGACTCGCACCGCGATATGTGTGTCCCTATGGCTAGCCAAACATATCCTAGACTAGATTAACTCGCCAGACTACTAAGGAAAAAAGACTTTCAAATCTACTTTTCGTACTTTTAACACTTTCATTTTTCATATAACATATAACATATTACGTATGACTTATCATTTCATTTTTATTACTTTCACTTCATTATCATTTCAATACCCTAATCGATCACTATTCTGATCAATTAGGCATAATTCTCATTACGTACTTATTTCACAAAATAAGTATACGAAAGCCATTCAATGGCTATAATTTCATTTCAATTTCAATTATTTTAATATTTACCTTTATTTTCACATTGAGCATAATGGAATATCATACTCAAAAATATTCTCACATATTCCATAAATTTTAAATAAATTTATGGACACTTCTTTTCATGCCTAATTTCATTTTAGGCCATTAATATTTGATTACATATAAGTTACACCCTAGTATACACTAAGGGTTCATTCGGCCAAGGAAGGCACTTTACCTTACAATTTCTTTTAATTTCATTTAAACATTTCAAATGTCATTTTCAAGGCTCTTAATCATTTCTCTAAGCTTATTATTCATTTACATATGCTTTTAACACAAATTCACTTAAGTCAATCATTCTATTCTCATGCATTTCTTTTCACTAAACTTTCCTTTTCACTTCTAATTCACTCATTTATTCATTTTACATTTCACATGACATATAAACCATATAACTTATCACATTTCTCTACTTAAGCCATTCGATCACCTTAGGGTTTTTCTCTAACATTTTATTTTTCACTCATTCATAGCTTATTCCACTAAATTAAGCCTCAATTTATACATATATACCATTTAATTTCATTTAAACACTACGTACACCTCAAATATACCTAAGTATACCTTTAGGTCACATCATGTCCAAACTTCACACTTTGTTTTCTTTCACTTTTATCACTCTAATTAGCTTAGTTACCCTCCCTAAGCTCAATTATCACCTCAATTTCAATTATACATGCATTTTACACATATATACTATTCAAACATAATACGAACCCTAATTTTTGCAAAGGAAATACATGGATTAGGTAATCACAAATCTCATATCCATGCTATAGCCTTCACAAGCTCCTCAATTCTTGCCTTTGGCCATTGAAAAGCTTTTCCCCTCAAATTCCTCATTATGGCTGAAAATACAAAGACAAACAATACTTATCAATTTTCTTCTTTTATCAAATAAAATCTCATAAACATACTCTAGACATCCTAGAGTACTCATAGAAACCATTAAAATAATTTAAATTAAACGATTTCTCTTACCTCCATTTTAGGACATAATCTTTGATCCATACTTTTCCTTGCTTCTAATCTACTAAATGGATTTAGAGGTTGCTATTATATCAAAGAGGGTTGAATTATATTTAGAACACTTGAATTTAATAAGAATTCTAGCAAGAATTAAGAAAAATGAGGGAAGATGGAAGAGGGGAGAGGGAAGCTCATGGCTAAGAAAGAGGAAGAGAAGGTAGAAGAGGATAAGGATTATCCACCTAAATTTTTGTCATTTAATTGCTTATATAGTGGCCCAAATTGATCCAACCAATGGTCCAACCTCTAAAGCCCACTTAGCCATTTACGCCCATTATGCCACTTTTATATGGTTTCCTTATTTTCCAACTCCAAATCACTCCAAATTTGATTCCAAAATTCCTATCATGTAAAAATTAGGCTGTACACAAAATTTTAGCCCAATCAGAGTCCCTTTTTGGTCCGGCTCAATCAAATCGATCCGGTTAAAAATTCTCGGTGTTCTCAAAAAAATTCCTTTTTTACTACCAAAAAATTCTACATATTATTTGAAGCCTACCTAGAAATTCCTATAATTTTTAAAGATCATTTACTATTTTTAAAGTCTCGGTCAAACCTCCGGTCAATTGAATACTATTCAAACCAAAATTATATCTTTTTCCTTACTTTCTAAGGTCAATTCCTCATAAAAATGACTCTATAATTCTTAAAACATATTCATTAGCTTACACTAATATTTTGGGATCAATCAAAAATTATTTTTCGATCCGGTAATTATTTACCAGTCGGATATCCAAATTTTTTAGTGTCACCAAAATTTAATTTTTTATTACCATATGATTCTACTCATTAATACGAGTATGTCCATATTTTTATATCATTTTTCGGAGGTCCGTAGTGTCCTCTACGGTCTGGTCAAACTCTCAATCAACCGTAGTTACTATTCACATCGAAACCGCAACTTTTTCGTATTTTCAACTTTTGAGACCCTATTTGACATCGATTTCACTCCAAATTTTAATCTTGAACTCATCGTGACTTATACTTTCCAATAATCAAATAAAATATTTTTCAACTCCAGGAGGTACTTTTCACCCCGGTGTCACTATTCACTATCGAGAAATACTATTCCCGGTTAGCTCGGTATTGGGGCCATTACATGGAGAGTTTGTATAGATTATAGGAGACTGAACAATGCCACTAGGAAGGATCATTTCCCATTGCCATTTATTGATCAGATGTTAGAGAGGCTAGCAGGGAATAGGTTTTATTGTTTCTTATACGGGTATTTTGGATATTTACAAATCTCCATAGCCCCTGAAGATTAGGAGAAAATGACAAAATGACTTTTACCTTCTCTTATATCACATTTGCTTATAGAAGAATGCCCTTTGGATTGTATAATGGGTCGGCTACGCTTCAGCGGTGCATGATGGCAATATTCCATGACTTCATAGAGAAATTTATGGAGGTGTTTATGGATGATTTCACCATTTACGGGAGAGACTTTGAGAGCTGTTTAAAGCATCTTGATTTGGTGCTAGGGGGATGTGAGAAAACCAATTTAGTATTAAATTGGGAGAAGTGCCACTTTATGGTGAGGGAAGGCATTGTGCTAGGGCACAAAATTTCAAAGAAGGGAATAGAGGTGGATAAAGCCAAGGTAGAAGTCATAGAGAAACTCCCACTCCTAATAAGTGTCAAGGGAGTTAGGAGCTTTTTAGGGCATGCAGGGTTCTACTGCAGGTTTATTAAAGATTTTTCAAAAATTCCAAAACCCTTGTCCAATTTGCTGATAAAAGATGCTCGTTTCGATTTTACTAGTGAATGTTTGTTAGCATTTGAAACATTGAAATAAAGACTTATTTTAGCCCTGGTGATTATATCTCCGGATTGGAATTTACCATTTGAGCTAATGTGTTATGCGAGTGATTTTGCAGTAGGAGCAGTGTCACACCCCAAAATGGCCCTAGTCGGGATTTGCATGCGAAGTCGGGATCGGAAGGGTATTTCGGTAATTTGTGCTAGAGAAATTTGGAGTGTTAAGGACCTAATTGAAAAGATAATTAAGTTTGTAAGGAAAGAATTGTGTTAGTGAGTGAGGTGTAATTTGTCTAAGGACTAAAGAGCATTAAGACAAGATATTTTGGTGTGAGCCAATAGGAGGCTGCCATGTGTCTTGGTTGGTGGGCAATTAATGGGAAAATGAGAAAAAGAGACAAATAATGAAGGAGAAGAGCAGATCACGTTTTCTACTCTCTCTTCTTCTCCTCTTTGATTTCTTTCTTTTCCTTTTTCCCGTTCCTTGCCTCCCCTTCCTTGGTTGTGTGCGTGATTGGGTTTCTTGGTGGAGTTTGTGCTTTGCTGAAGAGGTAAGTTGGGTTAAGGTTTCTACGTTCTGTTCTTCTTCTTCTTTTCCTGGTTTTGGTTTTGGTTGAGTTAGGGTTTTGTAGAGTAATGGTGGGTTTTGTTTGTGCAAGTGTTTGATGATAAGAAGAAGCAAAGTAAAGGCAAGGAAAGGATTGAGGACTGATCTTGAAGTTGATTTTGGATCGTCATTTCCAGGTTTGGGAGTGTTTTGATTGCATGCAATGTTTGAAGAGCTTCTGTGTTCCTGTCTCTGCCCTAATTCTCACTAGGCTTGTAAATGTGTTTGCATTATCTAATTTCTGGAATTTGTAATGTTTTGAAATGTGTATATGCATGATTATGTGAGTAAATGTGTTAGTAATGCATGAATAGGATTAAATTGGAAGTACTGTGTTTGGGTTTTGAACTTACTGTTATTTTGTTAGGGTTTATGTTCTTGAAGGAATTAAATGTGTCTATGCATGATTTTGGTTGATTTGATTGTTGAATTAAGTTGCAATTATCTTGTTTATGCTGTTTGGGACATCGATTGAAAGGTAAGATGAGTCTTGTTGGTGTTTTGAATTAGATTGAAAATGGTTTTTATCGAGTTCTTTGAAATTCTGGAAAACGATGGAAATCTGCATGTTTGCGATAGCGGGGAAGAAGAAGGAAGCGGCTCACGCGACGTGAGCTATGCTCACGTGACGTGAGCCATACTCACGCTAGGTGAGCAATGCTCACGCTACGTGAGCTATGCTCACGCGACGTGAGCAATTGCTCACGAGGCGTGAGCTATGCTCACGCGACGTGAGCAACCTTCACGTGACGTGAAGGTTGCTCAGGTCTCCCGATTCTTCTGTTTTGCTTCTGTTCTTCTTTCCCTAAGCGACCAGTTTTTATAAAATGGTTTCCAAACGCTTTTTATGGTATTTTTCTTTACTGTGTGCTATGTTATCTTGCTGATATGATGGATTATCCCAATTTGTTGGTATTAATAATATGTTATTTATGATAAGTTATATGTGGTATTTTGAAATAAGTTTTGGATTATAGTGATCCTATTAAATGATTGTGGGATGTCAACAGTATGGTTTGGACTGTAATATGCTTATTATTGTGATATGTATTGCACGTCATATTTTGAATGCGAAGGAATTATGAAGGCTGATATTCTGATTGTTTAGTCCCAAACACGTTCTGTCTTAATGCGAATTATGTTATGCATATCTTTAGTCTGTTTCTTCTTTAAGAATAATTTGCCATGCTTAAGATTATATTGTAATTTTTCCCCGATTATGATGATGCGTCCTTGGTCATTAGCATAATATGATTCCACATGTGTTCTTGACATGCTTTAGAATGATGAGTAGTGCTAAGATGTTATCAATTGAGTTATTGCATGCTCCAGTATATGACTTGTATGAAGTATGATTGGCATCCTGCTATGCCAAACTTATTTGAATAATATGGTTGATGTCGGAATACATTGTTATGCCTTAGCCTTTGAACTCAATGTGTTATGTTTAAATGTAATTTGGATTATGCATGATTTATACTTTGTATCCTCACCTAACGCATGATTAGGATTTTGTATTGATAACCATTGGCATGGTAGTACTTCTTTACCTAATTCTTGGCATGCTTTAGAACATTGTTTAAATGTTAAAGTATATTGACTGTATTATGTTTTGCAATGAGAATTGTATGAGATATGATCAACTTTATGAGCATATTTATATGTCTATTGTACTCTGGTTTATGCAGGATGTATATATATATATTTATGCGTTGTGCGATTCGTAATGTGAATGATTTTATGCATGACCTGCGAGAGTCAGTCTAGTGGATAGTTAGGCATGCCTAATAGAGTCTTATGTAGCTGCAGCGCCCTTTGAACGTTTGGACCCTGATCAGGTCCCCCGACTGGTTTCTCGCGAACCCCCCATCAGTACGGATCCTCGTAATCCTTTTTAATGTATTTGGATCGGGTTAAGATCCCCCATCAGTAAAATGCTTTTGTGACAAAATAAATGGTTTTCGATTCGTACCCGTAAGGTACCCTTTGGCCGACTTGTACCCATAAGGTACTAATCAGTACACTCGTTATCCACTATTGTGAGTCAGCAGGTGCTTTACTGGTTTGTGTTACTTTGAAATAACTATAAGAATGTGATATCCGTTTGAGCATGATAAGGATTTCAGAAATCAGTTTATATGTATATGAATGTGACTATGGGCTTCAGAATGTATGTCTGTTTTTAGTAAGCATGATTTAATATCTAACATGATTATCCGTACTTGCCATGTGATTTGTTATAAGTTTCTGAATGCTTTGAAATGATTCGATTGATGTATTTAAGTAAATGACTTAAACATAGTTTTGTTATATATATTAGCATGTGAACCGAAGCAGTTGTGATGGTAAGTATGTGATGATTACTGTACTTTCTGCATGTTGATGATATGAATGTAATGTTATGTGATTATGCTTTCAGTCTCCGCTATTAGAGTGTTTTCGCCTGATACTTTATATATGAGAGTTGCGCAGCGGTAATATGATGCTTTGGATTTTGTACCTTGGATTTTGACTAGTGTGTGTGTTTAGAATGTCTAAGTATGTTGGTTAGCTACCATTCTTAATATGATGGTTTGGTTGTCAGTTCATGCATGGTGATTAGTTATGTCAATTGCATGTGTAAAGCTCTTGTGACTCCGCACGGTAAGATGTTATTATTTGATACCCTTGTAGGTTTATGCATGTGATATAGTATGTAGTTCAGCATGATGATGCTTGTAACGTGTATTGTATTATGTCGGTTTTGGTCTATCCTGGACATGAGTTTATGGTTTGATTGTGAGTATTGAAATGAATGCCTTTATTATGCAAGCCTAATTATTTATATGTTATGAATATCCGCATTTGCCATTTGAATGTGTTTTGCCTTGGCGACCATTGTGAATGGCCGTCCATACTCTTGTGTGTTCTCCCCACTAAGCGTTTATCGCTTAGCACGGATTTCCTTTCCGTGCAGGTGGCAGGTTTGGTTCTGTTCGAGTCGCGCTTCTGCAAGGTCGGCCACGTAGGAGTTAGAAGTTCTGTATTTTGTTCAGCTTTTGTATTTCAGCTTTTGTAATTCTGTAGTATTGTATATGTAATTAATTATGTTTTGATCTTGAGTTTTCTTTTGGGATTGTAATAGTTAGTATGTTTTTATGTTTAGTTATTCCTTTGTTTTATTATTTCGCTTATGCTTTCGTTGAATGGTCATATGAATGCTTCTGTGTATGCTTCTGCTTAGTGCCTGCTTGTGTGTGAGTTTTTGCATGATCAGTCCGTGCCTGCAGGTAAGGTAAGTTTTTAATTAACCCGTATTTTCGTATGTATGTTATGTATGAATGCATGCTTCCGCATCGTGCATGTGCATATCTATATGAGTGAGCGTTGTGTGGCGCGCCCGTCGGCATCCTTCCAACGGGGACGGCGATGGGGGTGTTACAAGCAGTACTCGGACAAAGGCGGGAGAAGGTGTTCCATGCAATTTATTATGCAAGCCATACCTTGACTTGAGCCCAACTTAACTACACCACAACTGAGAAGGAACTTCTTCCAATTGTCTTTGCTTTTGAGAAGTTCAGGCCATATTTGCTAATTGAAAAAATTGTGGTGTGATCCGACCATGTAACCTTGAGACATCTCTTTGCCAAGAAGGAGTCAAAGCCAAGATTGATCAGATGGGTGCTCTTTTAGCAAAAGTTTAACCTGGAGATTAAAGATAAGAAGGGGGTAGAAAATTTTGTAGCGGATCACTTGTCTAGATTGGAGCACGATCATATAGAAAAAGGGGAGATTTTTGATTTGTTTCTTGATGAGCGTATTTGTGCTTTATTTATGTGTGAAGTTACTGTGCCTTGGTTTGCTAATGTAGCTAATTTTCTTGCAAGTGGCTATATGTCAAGGGACTTCACATGGCAACAGAGGAATAAGTTAAAAGTTGATGCAAAGCACTACATTTGGGACGACCCTTTATCTTTTTTGCCTGTGCATTGATCAAGTGTTGAGAAGGTGCATTCTAAATGAAGAGAAACGGGAGATCATCAAAGCATGTCATAACGGGGAAGTCAGTGGACATCATGGGCCGAATAGAACGGTATCAAAAATTCTCTCTTCTTGTTTTTATTGGCATACAATGTTTAATGATGTTAAGTTATATGTGCAAACTTGTGATAGATGCCAAAGGGTAGGCAATATTTCTAAGAGGGATGAAATGCCTTTAACCAATATACTTGAGGTAGAGTTGTTTGATTTGTGGGGGATAGATTTTATGGGGCCTTTTCCGATATTTTATGGGTTTGAGTATATTTTAGTGGCAGTAGATTATGTGAGCAAATGGGTAGAAGCCATAGCCACTAGGACTTGTGATGCCAATGTTGTGCTAGAGTTTTTAAGAAAGAATTTATTCACTCGATATGGAGCACCTAGAGCCATTGTTAGTGATGGTGGTAAACACTTTGTTAACCACCAATTTAAGGTTTTGTTGAAAAAATTTGGAGTGAAGCATAAAGTTACTACCCCTTATCATAACCAAGCCAACGGTCAAGTTGAGGTGTCTAACCGGAAATTAAAACCTATCTTAGAGAAAACAGTCAATGCATTTAAGAAGGATTGGTACCTTAAGCTAGATGAAGCTTTGTTGGCGTATAGGACAGCGTTTAAGACACCGATAGGGATGTCTCCCTTCAGGTTAGTGTTTGGGAAGTCCTGTCACCTTCCAATGGAATTAGAACATAACGCTTATTAGGCTACCAAAGTCTTGAATTTTGACCTTGTGAGTGTAGGAAAGTGCATGTCCCTACAGCTGAATGAGTTAGAAGAGTTCAGATTTTGGGCATACGATCACGCCACGAAGTACAAAGACAACACCAAGAAATGGCATGATCGAAAGTTGACCAGGAAGGAATTTTTGCCTGGGATGAAGGTGCTTCTATATGATAGCAGGTTGAGATTGTTTCCTTGGAAGTTGAAATCAAGGTGGAAAGGGCCTTTTGAAGTTGTGGGTGCTGATAAATTTGGAGTGGTGACATTAAGGAACCTGAGGGATGAGAAAGAGTTCAAGGTGAATGGACATCGCGTGAAGCCCTATTTCGAATTGACATTTAATGGCGCTTCAGTGATTGTCACCCTCACGGACCCTTGACGGTACTTAAAAGTCGAGCTGCGGACTTGGTAAATACAGAACTACCTCTAAACCCTTACACTTAATAATGTTTGAATTTTGTTTTGTTTTTGTAGTTGTTGTGTTTAGGAGAGTGGCTCAAGGGAAAGTGAGTTTTAAGTCACCCTTTTGTGTGTTTTAGCTTGTGGAAATAGGGTAGCAAGCTTTGTTTAATGGCCAGGAAGAGATGAGAGAAAAATAAATTTTTGGTGAAGAATTTAGGGGATCACGGTTAGCAGGTTTTCTCTATTGATCGTGACATAGGTCAGTTGTTGCTTTTGGATCTCGAAGCATATTAGGTCACGGTTGGCAGGTTTTATCTGTTAACCGTGAGTCCAGTCTAGTAGCAAAATGCTTTTTATCTCACGGTCATTAGTATTTTCATGATGACCGTGACCCTACCCCCTTTTCAGTCTAGTAGCCAAACTTGAGGTATCTCACGGTCAGCAGGTTTTACCTACTGACCGTGACCCTATATGAAAAAAAAAATTGAAAACCCTATTTTTTAAAACATTGCCGTTTCACTTAGTTTGTAGTCTGCCTTTTTCTTAGGGTTGCAAAACCCATTTCTCCTTCTTTTCTTTTCTTAATTTTTCTTTTCGTTTTCTCTCCCCTTTCCTCTCGTTCTCTCTTTCTTCTTCTTCTCTTCTTCTAGTCGCCGCTCTTCACCGCTGTCAACAGGTAAGACTCCTCCTCTTCTTCTTCTTCGATTTCTTTTGTTTTCGATTTTGTTTTCTCTTATTTGGGTTTTAATTTTTATTTCGTTCAGTTTTTCTACTAGTTTCATTCTCTTTCTTCCCTAACTTTCATCTTGTTTCTTTGTTTATTTGTGTTCATTGTTAGCTTTTTTTTTGTAGTAGCTGACCTCTTCAACCAAGTAAGTTCCCATTTCTCCTATAATTTTATTTGTAATTTTTGTAGGATTTTGTATTCTTTTTCTCATGGTAATTTCTTTTCATTTTATTTTTATCTCTGTGTTGTTTCTTTTTATTTGTCGCTTTGAATTCGTTTTTCTTCTCTTTTGTTTGTTTCGAGTTTTCTCGCTCATTACTTCTTCTTTTTTTAAATTTCTTTTCTTTTTAAAATGATTTCTTTTTCTTTGTTGTTTCCTTTCGTTATTTTGCTTTTCTGTAGTTTAATTTTTCATTCCTTTGTTTATGTTCTTGTTGTTTCTTCTTTCTATTTTATCTTTATGTTGAAGTTTTGTTTATATTTTTTTTATTTATATT
Organism: Excoecaria cochinchinensis; assembly: GCA_947683425.1. Lineage (NCBI taxonomy): Eukaryota > Viridiplantae > Streptophyta > Magnoliopsida > Malpighiales > Euphorbiaceae > Excoecaria > Excoecaria cochinchinensis. Next base: position 11,554,898 of record CANTUQ010000127.1, on the reverse strand, counting down.
ATTTGTTGTGTTCTTGGTCTCTTGTGGACCGATTTAGTAAGGGTGATCCAGCCACAGGTACGATCTCTTTAATTTTATTATTATTATTATTAATTTATTTTGGTAGTTTGTGAAGTTTGATTGAATTTTGGGATTTTGCTTGGTCATTCTAGTATTGTTATGTTTTGTTGTGTTGAGTTTAGTCGTTTATGTCTTTTATTTTTCTTCTTTTCATAGTCTTCACAAGAGAGTACTTTCTTTATCGATAGTTGGTTGGAAATGTGGTGGGATAGTAATGAGCCTAAGAATTACTAGCATTTCTATTTGGTTGTGTACACGTCTAACATGATGGGAACAAAATTTTGCATTCTCAATTAGATTTGGGAATTGATGCATTTGAACTTGGCTTGTCACTTCTTTAGACTGCTATTCTTCAGGCATTTTCAAGTGTAGGACTGTTATGTCTTGAGTTTTTTTTTTAATTGCTCATTGCATTAATGTTGTGATGACTCTTAACCTTTCATTAATCCATCTGCCAATGTTTAGCTATCTCAATAGGGGCAATTGTACTCTAATTATTGTGACTTGATTTGGAAATTGTTGCAAGTAGGCAGAAGTAGGTTTTTGAGTACTTTTATTAGGTTTGTTGTGTGAGCAAATAGCATGTTGAATCATTTTTCATTTGTTTAAGTTAGTTAATGCATGTTCATGCACATCTGTGTTATCATTTCTATCATTGAAGTATATAGGCTGAAATGATTCGACCTGCAGTTTACTGGTTTCCAAAGGATGACTTGGTCATCGTGGTTGAGTGCCAAGTACCTCAAAGCAACTTATTTTTGTGCCATGCATTCACATTTGCATTTACAATTCTACACTTCTATGTCCAATCACAATTAGGAATGGCCATGTTTTACTGACAACAACTATTGCTCATTTTTGTTTATTATTGTTCATTGGAGCACGTTTGCTTAAAGTAATGAGTTATATACAGGTTGGAACTTAATTGGACCCATGGTTATTGTTAGCCTGTGTTTCATAAATGTTAGATGCACTATGATCCCTTGCGTGTGTTTTGTTGTTGCTAGTTATTCTAACCTTACTGTGCCTTGGTGAACTGGAGACTCCAATGTCAATACCTATTCCTTTGTTTGATCTTGGTATTTAGAAAGAACCTAGCTTTTGTGCACTATAAGAATTGAGCAGCATACTTGTCCTTGGATCACTTGAATTGTAGAATTATTTGCTCATAGTTGTCCCTTTCTTGGAGTGATGGTGTAGACACCGGGGTCCCGAGGCGGTCCAAGATCAGGATTACCCAATGATGAAAATAAGAACTGATTTATTGGCAATAAAGTGAGAATCGATCATTCCCCTTATCAAGTTCTTATATCTGTACCAAAATACCTTTAAATTTTATTTACTTATATTTATTTTGGCTTTTGTTGTGTTTCTTATATATTTTCTCTTATTTATTTTATTTTACTTTTTATTTATTTTTATTTTTATTTTTGGAAGGAACGGCTTTTTTTTTGGGCTTTGCATGCGGCGCAAGGCTACCCTATGGGCCCGTCATGCCGACTTGAGCCAACGCCTAGTCGAGCGAGGATCGACCAACGGGCGATGCTTGCTCCTGGGCGCACGAGGCAAGCCCAGCGGGCAATGCCTGCACTTGACCGCGCGAGGCACGGCCACCCACTCGTGGGCAGCCTCCCTCCTGTCCCTTTCCCACCTGCGAAAATCTGATTTTTGACAAATTTTGGAACTATCAAAAGGGTTTTTCTTTCAGGTTTCAGGGGAAGAGGAATAGAAAGGGGCTTTTGTCCTTTTCCCTTTTGAGATGAAGAGGGAAAATAAAGGGGAAGAGGAACTTTTTCTGAAGAGAGGGAGGAGAGCTTGAAGGGAGAAGAAAAAGGAGAGAGTGTTTTTAAAATCTTTGAGTTTCTTCCTTTGATTTTCTTGAACCCAAAAAAAAAACGTTTTGAGTTTGAGCTTAGCTTAAGATAGGAAAATCAATTCCCTTACCTTGAGTTTATTATCAAACAAATATCAAAAATCATTTGGCTTTGTTTTAGTGTTTTTTTTTTAGTTTTCGAGTTATTTTGAATTTGTTTTGAACCTTGACAAGGGGGTCGGATTGAAACATCTTGCTTCTAATATCATCAAATCTGAGGGTAAAGATTATTGGATCCATTTTCATCATCTCATTTCATTTTGTTTGTCATTATTATTGTTAATATTATTATCATTACTGGTAATGTTATTATTATTATCGTTATTATTATTATCATTATGATTATCATTTATTCTTATTATTCTTAATATTATTATCATTACTGTTAATGTTAACTCTATTGTTGTTGTTGTTGTTGTTGTTGCTCTTATTCTTATTCTTATTCTTATTATTATTATTATTATTATTATTATTATTATTATTATTGTTGTTGTTGTTGTTGTTGTTGTTGTTGTTGTTGTTGTTGTTGTTGTTGTTGTTGTTGTTAATGTTATTGCTTTTACTGTTAATATTATTATTTCTGTTATTATTACTTTTATTATTATTATTATTATTATTATTATTATTATTATTATTATTATTATTATTATTATTATATCTTTGTGTGGCTAACTTTGCATGATTCATTAAATCTTTTTGCATGTGTATGATTTATACTTTAAATTAACATATCTAATTTAACCCATCTTATTTCTTACATATATATTAAACATCTTTTGTATTTATCTTGTCTTTATGTTTATATGGTTATTTTTAGAATTATTTCTAATCTTTTTTTATTGTTGTTTATCCTGTTTGGGGTTAAAATGTGATCTTATTTGCGTGAGCGCCTTTGTGACCAAGTTGAAGGGCTACGACGCGTAGGAGACTATAGACCTTACAAACCCTTTATTTGTGTGGTTGTATTTGTTTATAAACAAAGTATTTTTTATTTTATACGCGTGTAAGATAAAAAATTGTAAAAATATTTTTATGACTTTTATTAATAAATTAGGACCAATGTCCCCAATTTTAGCTGAGGAATGCAACATATCGCGAATTAAAACGAAGAGTTAAATTTCCTAAAAATGGGATCACTTATCCCGGTTTTCAAGCTAGTAGTTGAAATAACTCTTCGATCCCCTTTTAAGTGAGCATAAAGGAACCAACGTTCTTAAAGCGAATAAATATCCCGATTAATGCATGTAATCCCTCTTGATTGATTTTGTTTGATTGTGTAATTTTATGTTGTATATATCTTGCGGGCCCTTGTAATTAATTATTTTTGGGGTAATTTTATTTAGTTTTTCTGTTCATTTGGGGATTGTATTTGTCCCAATTTCCATTTTGTAAAGATGTGTTTTGCGTGTTTATTGCTTTATTTATCGCTTTTCTTTATAGCTTTCATTTACCGCTTTCTTGATGCTTGAATTGTGCGTTTAAATAAATCGCATTAATCGTGTGAGAGGAGAGATAGAATTTTTTAATCTAAAAAACTCATTTATAATTAACGAAGGCATAAATAAGAGTGGAGTTCCGAACCACTTCTGGTTTAGACCATAGAGGTTAGATGACCTTTCCCAATTGGTGGCAACTCCAAAATACCTCAAAGGTGCCTAAAGGTTTCATGAGGCTAGATAAACTTCCTCAATATTTTATTGGGTGGGGGTTCTCAAATGTCTCATGTTACCCAAGATCAAATGACGCGAACTAATCCATCAAGCCCTAAAAGCGGGCTTTAAGGGGCCTTTCTGGTTCGGCGCGTGTCACAGTTGTGACTCCATTGGGAAACTTTGTGACTTTGCTTTGAAAGTGTCTTGGTTAAATTGTATAATTGAGTTTTTAAAACTAAAATTCCATCTCTCTTCTAAAATTGCATTGCATTATGCTAAAGGCTTAGAATTATGTTAGTTTGGACCCTCTTTTTACCCTAGTGTGTTCCCAAAGCACGGCCCTATGTTCACTCAATGTGGGGAAGTGTTAAGGATAATCACAAGCCCAAGCTTAGTACCTTTTGGTATATCAAATGGAGACTCGATTGGTCATTATGCTCGTAATGAGCTAGACCTGTTGGCAGGGACTATGCTTGGCTAGCTCTAAAGTAACATCACCCTGACCAAAGCTCATGTAATGGCAATAGATACTTCTCCCTAGGTGAAATAAACCGTAATACGATGCTTGTGATGTGGGCTGTCATGTATCGAACAAAATCAAACGAAATAAGTGGTTTTATATCGAAGGCTTTCATGTCCCGATAGGTTCACCTTAATTTGATTGAAGTGTTCAAATACATGATGGACGAAACCCATACGTATGTGCATTTTGAGAGGCGTTATGTTGCCGACCTTTCACCATGCATTGTGCGCATTCATAGGGTACCCTATTGTCCCATGGATTAAGCCCCCAATTGACCTCATGTGTGGGAGTTAAAAGGTTGGAAGGTTCTACTTGCTTGAATGTGGTTGTGAAATACTGCACGGCTTGCGATCATGCATCGTATATGTCATTCATGCATCATTCTAACAAGGTGAACTACGCAGCCATCATAGAATCATTCGGGTGGTCTAGGGGTTCCAGTGGATGACTGATCAGAAACACATTATTTGAGCTGCCAGAGTTAGCGCCTATATGAGGTTCAAATTGGGACAAAAGTTCAAAATTTTCGTTAGAACAATCTCTAGGGTTAGTAATGGCAGACTTACAACAAGAAACGGGTGCTTTGATAGCCCAGGATATAGACAAAAGACTTGAGGACTTTGAAAGGAAGATGCTAGCCATGATGGGAAATATCGCTACTCAAATGGCACTAAATGCCGGACAACCGCCTGTAGCTCCTGCTGTGGAGCAAGTTGAACCGCCTATTATGGGAGAGGCTCCTATATCAACCGCTATCGTATAACAACCAGTTCTTCAGCCTAGAGCAGCGGCACCAGCTGAGCAAAGAAGAATTCCTGACCCAAAAGATGATTTCATGGTGGAGGCAGAGGATGAGCTAGTAGGCTGTTAGAAATAGAGTGCCCAAAGAGGAGGATGATGTAGTGAGGAAAATGGAAGAAAAGATCGAAGCGATTACACATTTGCTGTCAGCAGGGAAAAGGATCAGCCCCGAAGATATAGATTTGGGTGATGAAGAGCTGCTGCCATAGAGATTTAAGATGGCAGACCTACCAAAATTTAACGGTACTTCAGACCCTTCTGCGCACATTAAGTAATATACCCTAATCATAAAGGGTACAGGGTTGATAAAGAGATAGAAGGTAGAGTATTTTTGCCTTAGTCTGATGGGTCCAACAGTTTACTGGTACCGCAGGTTGGATAGAAAAGTCTAGAGAAGATTGGGATTTATTGATAGAAGAATTTCTTAAGCAGTACGATTACAGCACAAGAATGGAGGTCACCTTAAATGACCTGGAGTTGCTTCAACAGAAGACAGGGGAATCTTTCCATGAATACCTTACATGGTGGAGGAATAGAGTCATGGAAATGAAGAGGAAACCTGATACCCTTAACCAGATAAGGTTGTTCATTAGGAATGCTAGCCCATACCTAAGAGAGGCGCTAAAGATGAAGGGGCTAAAGGATTGGGAGTCCCTGAAAGACATAGCCATAGAAGTTGAAGGGGAATACTTGGCAAGGAAGGCCGATGATGACAATTATCCCTGGAGAAATCATGGAAATCAGGGGGCAGGAGGGTGAGCAGGGCTGAAAAATGAGAATTGAACTGGGAATATGGTAGATATAACGGTTACCGAAACAAGCTAAAGGCACTATTCCAACCTAGGTAGACCGTTGTCTTGGGTACTTAAGAGGTTGATGAAAGAAGGAAAGTTGCAACCAATGTCGGCTAGACTCGCCAGAAGCCAAGGGCATCCAGAGCATCGAGAGGATCTGCACTGTGCCTACCATTAGCATATAGAGCATGACATTGACGAATGTCGAACTCTGAGGAGCCATATTCAGGACCTCATTGATAGCAAACAAATTACCGATCCATAGCGCTATAAGAAGTAGGAGAGGAAACCTTTTAGCAGATGTGCTTTTTATATTTGAACTTTTTCAATCTTGATGTATGCAGTACTGTTTATGTTCATCATATTAATGACTTTTTGTTTATGTTTCTCATGATTTCATTATGCATGATCACAACCACAAGTTATTTACATTTGATATTAACTTAACGAATACTGCCTCTTCCTCATTTAATCTCGAGATCCTGTTGGCATCTGATACCACTCCTAAAGTGAGATAAATTTGAGAAAATAAAAAAAATGAGTATAAAAAAGTCTTTGCCTGGACCTATGAAGACATGCCGGGAGATGATCGTGAAGTCACCGAACATGCTAGGCCGACATATCCCAATCATGGACCAACTTAGCAGAAATTCTGAAAACTCATGCCAGGATGGGCAGGAAAGATTAAAAGAAGAGATCCACAAGCAGGAATAAAGCCAAAATTCTTATCGAAGTTCAACACCCGACTTGGTTAGTCAACATTTTCCCTAATAGTTAAGAAGAGAAGTATGTGTATATGTAAACTATTGAGATTTGAACAAAGCTTGTCTACAAAAAAAAAGAACAAAAAAAAAAACAAATAAAACAAAAAAAAAAAGAGAGAAAAGGGAAGGAAAAGAATCGATATGTGGATATGGCCAAGTTCATCGAGAAGAATTTGACACGGTCTTCTGCATCATGTTGTGTACAAGGACGGGGGAGGGGGGGGGGGCAGTTTATGGCTGAAACTAGGAAGTGGCTTCAGAAGTATGGTATCAAGCATCACAAGTCCTCTCCGTATCACACTCAAGCCAATGGGGCGGTAGAGGTTGCTAAAAAGAATGTCGAGGTGATCTTGGCCAAGATGGTTCAAAACTACAGAGATTCAGCAGAGAAATGGCCTTTTGAACTTTGGGGCTAGAGAACCACCGTCAGAGCCTTTACAGGAGCCACGCCTTATTCTTTGGTATATGGGGCAGAGGCAGTACTGCTGGTTGAGGTAGAATTTAAATCTTTAAGGTAGTCATGGAAGCCTAGAGTCCAGTAGATGACTGGGCATAGCAACGGTTGTAGCAATTGAACATGTTAGATGAGGACAGGTTGCAGGCTTATTATCACGATTAGATCCATCAGAGAAGACTTGCTCGATCATACAAGAAGAAAGTTAAAAAGCATCCACTGAAAGAGGGAGATTTAGTCTTTAAGCAAGCGAGTCCGAGTGTTCTAGGCATACAAGGTAAATCTAGGCCAACATGGGGAGGCCCATTTGGTCTTGAGAAGTTGTTGCCCAAGGGAGAAGTGATTCCGACAAACAGTGATGGAAACGAGTTCGAAGAACCAGTCAGCATCGACAGGCTCAAGAGGTTCCATGGCTGAAAACCAAAGATCAAAAGAAAAGAATAAAAGCCCCACGGGTCGAAAACCGAAAAAAGGCGGCCTTACTAAAATTGGCGGCCCATTAAGGTGAAAACCGAAAAAAGGTGCCTTGGGCAAAAATTAGGGCCAGAGAGAAAATGTTCAATCCTGAAACCCCAAGAGGGCTGATTGATAACAGGAGTTCGATGTCTTCAGGATCCATCTCGAGTTTAGTTATGGTCTTATATTTTTTAGATTAATGCCAAATAAAATAACAATTATGTGTGTTGAAATCGGACTGGAATTTATGCATTTACATAGTAAAATGTTAATATAAGCAGAGCACTTCATCTCGCATACTCAAAATGGTTTAAGTTCCAGCATAAAAAGTAGCGCATTGCTCATTCTTCGAATATGCACAATTTACTATGCATGGCCTCCCTTCCTCTTATCCTGACACTCCAGCAAATTCGCCCCCCCCCCCCCTCCCCCATTGGATTCAAGCTAGTCGCTGGCACATTCATGAGGAAATCCGAAATCTATATAGCCACAATTCAAAAAGCGAAAGGATTTTAGCCTCTTAAAAAAAAGGTCGTTAGAGATGAAAACTGTGACTGGATCTCCAAGAAAAAGTTAGGCCAAAGGACAGGGTGAAAACCTGGAAACAGGTAGTCTGTCCTACAAAAAATAAAATGAATAAAGCTACTAGATTGGGTTGGGTCCATTCCAGGCAAATATAAGGCACAGGGTTATGTGAAAATCCCCAAAGGGATGCATTTCCCGCGAAGAAAAGCTAGTGTGAAAATCCATAAAGGATGCACTACCTTTAATTAATGACTTCCGATGCCAGGAGCGATAAGGTGACATTACTTCGGGTGATCTTCCTTCAAGCAAGTAATGCATAATTCAAGACATGAGTCAGAGTCCTGGGGGTAAGATGCTGTACAGTGCATAGCAAAAAGCGTAGGATCATTGACCGGGGGGCAAAAGATGCACACCGGGTAGATCTCTCAGAAAAGATTGTAGATCAGAGTCCCTTAAGCCAAGATGACACTTTCTTAGATCCTTGGGGGTATCAAGTAATGTGGGCAGTCAAGCCATATCCTCAACGGACCCTTGACCACCCGAGACATGGTTTATCCATTTTTGCATGTATCTCATTTCATACAATTCCTTAACAAACATTTGCATATGGCATTTTACACATGCATGCACAATTCCTTGTATATATGCATGTGCACACAGTGTTGCAGGAAGAGTCCAAATGAAGACTTCATGCATGAAAGCGGGTCAATGATGGCTTCGGCTCAACATTAGCACTTACCCATACTAGACAACCAAGCCAAGATGAAGTCTATTCAGGTTCAAACCTCTAAGTCCTTTGAGGAGAAAAATTTCTAAGTCCTCTGAGGAGTCAATTTTTCAAGTCCGCTGAGTAGGCAAACCTCAAAGTCCTCTAAGGAGGCTAATTTCCAAGTCCCGCACTTTGTAAGTCTGGAGCAGACTCGGTGCAGTTTAAGAGAACACTTCTCATATTTTGTAAGTCTAGAGCAGACTCAACACATCACCATTTGAGGATAGCCCCCGCACTTTGTAAGTCTGGAGCAGACTCGATGCAGTCCAGGAGGACATTTCATGCGTTTTGTAAGTCTGGAGTAGACTCGGCGCATCACCATTTGAGGATGGCACTCACACTTTGTAAGTCTGGAGCAGACTCGATGCAATTGAAGAGAACAATCCCCTGCATTTTGTAAGTCTGGAGTAGACTCAGCGCATCGCCGTTTGAGGATGACACCCGCACTTCATAAGTCTGGAACAGACTTGGTGCAGTTCAAGAGAACAACCCCCTACGTTTTGTAAGTCCGGAGCAGACTCAATGCATCGACATTTTAGGGTAGCACCCGCACTTCTTAAGTCCGTAGTAGACTCAGTGCAACATGAAAGGATTACAATCACTCCATAGTCTATATGGTAACTAGAAGAGACGATTTCCTCCCCGTAGCCTCAGGTACGTGTTTCTTTCCTTTCTTTGAATTTTGGCTCACCTAGGCACCCATGTGCTAATTTTCCCAAAATTGGGGACGAGGCGGTCCAAGATTAGAATTACCCAATGATGAAAATAAGGACCGATTTATCGGCAATAAAATGAGAATCGATCATTCCCCTTATCAAGTTCTTATATATGTACCAAAATACCTTTAAATTTTATTTACTTATATTTATTTTGGTTTTTGTTGTGTTTATTATCTATTTTCTCTTATTTATTTTATTTTATTTTACTTTTTATTTATTTATTTATTTATTTTATTTTTGGGAGAAACGACTTTTTTTTATGGGGTTTCACGTGCGGGGAGAGGCTACCTCGTGGGCGCAGCATGCGGACGTACGCCGGCACCTAGGAGCGCGAGGTGTGACCAGCGGGCGATGCCCGCTCCTGGGCGCGCCTCGGGCGATGTTCGCACCTGGGCGCGCGAGGCAAGCCCAGTAGGAGATGCTAGAGCCTGGGCACGCGAGGCACGCCCAGCAGGCGATGCTCAAGCCTGGGCGCTCGAGGCACGCCCAGCAGGAGATGCCCGTGCTTGGGGTGCGCAAGGCACCCCAGAGGGTAATGTCCGCACCTGGGCGTGCGAGGTTCGGCCACCCACTAGCGAGCAACCTCCCTCCTGTCCCTTTCCCACCTGCGAAAACCTCATTTTTGGTAGATTTTGGAACTGTCAAAAGGATTTTTCTTTCAAGTTCAGGGGTTTTTTGGGGAAGAGGAATAGAAAGGGGCTTTTGTCCTTTCCCCTTTTGAGATGAAGAGGGAAAATAAAGGGGAAGAGGAACTTTTTTTGAAGAGAGGGAGGAGAGCTTGAAGGGAGAAGAAAAAGGAGAGAGTGTTCTTAAAATCTTTGAGTTTCTTCTTTTGATTTTCTTGAACCCAGAAAAAACGTTTTGAGTTTGAGCTAAGCTTGAGATAGGTAAATCAATTCCCTTACCTTGGGTTTATTATCAAACAAACATCAAAAATCGTTTGGCTTTGTTTTAGTGTTTTTTTTTTAGTCTTCGAGTTATTTTGAATCTATTTTGAACCTTGACAAGGGGGTCGGATTGAAACATCTTGCTTCCAATATCGTCCAATCTGAGGGTAAAAATTCTTGGATCCATTTTCATTATCTCATTTCATTTTGTTTGTCATTATTGTTGTTAATATTATTATCATTACTGGTAATGTTATCTTTATTGTTGTTATTATTATTATTATTATTATTATCATTATGATTATCATTTATTCTTATTATTATTCTTAATATTATCATCGTTACTGTTAATGTTTTCTCTATTGTTGTTGTTGTTGTTGTTGTTATTATTATTATTATTTTTATTATTATTATTATTGTTAATGTTATTGCTTTTAGTGTTAATATTATTATTATTGTTATTATTAATTTTATTATTATTATTATTATTATTATTATTATTATTATTATTATTATTATTATTATTATTATTATTATTATTATTATTATTATTATTAATATATCTTTGTGGGGCTAACTTTGTAACACCCCAAAATGGCCCAAGAAGAATTACAAAGTTTTTATTCGAAAAAGGTAAGTTTTATGTGTGAGTGTTCTGTCGCGAGCGCGACAAGTGTCGCGGGCACGACAGAGCCCTCCAGCGGTTTTCGAACTTCAGTTGGTTGGTGCGGGCGTGAGCGTTCTGTCGCGAGAGCGACAGAACCCCCTCGCGAGATGTGTGCATAAGTGGGACTAAGAGACTTGGAATTGTAGGGAGTTGACAAGTGTCATCATAGAAGAGTGACAGGTGGCGACATATGAGAGTGACAAGTGGCATTATAGGAGTGTGCCAAGTGTCATTGTAGGGAAGAGACACTTGGTTTGGTTGGCTTGGCTTGGCTTGGCTTGGCTTGGCTTAAGATAGGGATGGATTAATTGAAGTGGTTGGCATTTATTTGGTTTGGTGGCACTTATGTGAGAGGATTTGGCTTCTTTGGGTTTGACCGGCCAACATTTGTTCATTTTATTCATTTCCTAGCTTTTGGCCCTTTTGCTTTTGGCTTTCCTCTTTTTTTTCCTTTTCCTTGGTTTTGCCGTGCTCCACCTTCCTCTCTTTTCTTCTCTTTTCCATTTGCTCCTAAAGAGAATCATTTGGGTTGGGATGAAGAGAGTGGATTTTTGAGAAGAGGTAAGTAATACTATTATGATAGCATTAGTCTTCTTCTACTACTTGGTTTCTATTTTGACTTAAAGCAAAAAGAAGAGTAACCCCAAGTGTTTTTGTGTATGGCTTTGGTGCAAGCTGGAGGCAAGAGAGTCGATAAAGGGAAAGAGAAGATCGGAACGAGTAGAGAGCTGTGATCGAGTTCCTAGAGGTAGGGATCGAGTGTGACTGTGTTAACTTTGCATGTGTTTATATGAGAAATGCTTGAACAAAGACATGTGTAAATAAAGAGATGCTTGATGAGCTTTAATTAGCTCAAGATGTTCATTTTGATTGCTTACAGTGCTCATGACAAGTGTATATATGTTTAAAGTATGTAACCTGATCATTTGAGTGTTTGTGTTGATGATAGAGCTTAATTTTGCGAAATTCTGCTTATTTGTCATTAGACCCTGGTGCATATTATTTATTATAAATAGAGCTATAGGACTCCAATTGTGTTTTTTCCAATTGCATATGAAAGATAAGATCCGTATATAAAATTGTCTAAGAGGGTGCTTGATCGATTTCAGGCCCTAAGTATCCCAAAAAGTAATTAGAACGTAGGTTACCCTGTTCTGGCGGGTTCCCTGGAACAGTATGGATTGTTTAGATCATATATTTTGTTATAGATGTCAAAATGACCTGAAAATTGTTCTATTTGAAAGATAACATCTTGGAGAAAATTTTTAAGAAGAACGTTTTGCCTAAAAAAGACTTTTAGAGGTTCATTTAGACGATACAAGTTTAGGGTAAAAAGCAGTCTCGTGAGGCACCAAAGCGGAGCCTCTGTCGCGAGCGCGACACAGGTCGCGACCTCGCGACAGAACACCCTATATTAAGCTTCTTTTTCTTCATTTTGAGCCCATGGTTGGCATGGGTCAACCCCTTGCCTTTCCCCTTAACGTTTTAAACATGACTAGGGCTCCTAAATGATTACAAATTAGTTGTTAATGGAAAAATACATATGAGTATGAGTAAAGATGGTAATTTAATTAATAAAGTAACAATGTATAGTTGTAGGAAGTATAGTAAATGACATGATAAATATGTATGAACTTAGGAATTGTTACATAATGCATTTGTTATAGAGTATAGAGCCTTTTTGTAATCTATCTTCTGTCGCGAGCGCGACAATGAATTTGGCTTCTGTCGCGATCGCGACAGTGAACCTCTTCGCATCCTGTTTTATTTGTTTTGAAGAGAGTGTTTTCTTCTGTCTTGCTTTGCATGATTTATATGTTTATGTAATGAATTTAAGTGTTACATGCTTTTAGTTGTTGAACAAGATTGTATATGAATTACATGCCTCTGAATTTGATAAATGCACTTGAATTTTAGTTGATGAGTTGATGTCTGCGTATAGTGTGTGAGTTGGTATTGAGCCTGATTACCGTTATAGTGGATAGATAAGCATGCTTATAAAGGGATTACCGAGTGCAGCTGCCCATCTTCCGTCCCGTTTGGGCGAAGCGGGTCGACCTCTGAGAATGGTCATTAATAGAGATATATGAAAAAGTTTTGTGACTTCGGTCTACCGAAAATGTTTTTTTTTATAGAGCGTCCCGTATCCACCATGAGAGGAACTCAGGCTTGTTTTTTTAAATGTTGTGCAGTGAACTTGAGATGATTATAGTGTTGCTTCGAATAAAGCTATAGTACATGAAAGTAATGTTTAAGTACATTATAGTTCTGTATACAAGTACATGATTACATGAGTGTATTGACATGAATGTGGTTACATGATAATGTATAATTGAATAAATGAAATGTACAAGATGTAGTGTACAGGAATTAGTGAAAGAGTAGATGTTACTTATATGTGAGTTCAGAGTATTTGATATTTAAGCATGCAACCTATAGACGTATAAGAGTTATATGCATGAGATATATGATTGTGTGATTTATCTTTGACTTCGTAAAGAAGTCCTTTGCATTATTTTATCCCCACTAAGTGTTATCGCTTAGCACGGATGTTTATTTCCGTGTAGGTTACAGGTTCGGATCAGTGAGTGGACATCTGCAGGTCAAGGCCACTAGGAGTCTTATTTTGATCTCCTTTTTGTATAGGTTAGAGATAGAGTTTTTACATTTTGAGTAACATCATTATGTAATATAAGTAGAAAAATCACAAAGTAAAGGTACATGTAAATGTATATGTAAAGCTAAATGGAAACAGATGTAATATGAACATGTAAATGTATAGGTAGTTAATATGAAATGCAAGTGGGCCCTAGTGTAGTATTTAATTACTTTTAAATGGATGTGTATATGATATCGCTTCCGCTAGTGTATGAATATGTATGTGTATACGTAAGTGGCCGCGTGGCGCCCCGATATTCCTTACCGGGGGTATGGGGGTGTTACATTTAGTGGTATCAGAGCTCTAGATTAATTGGTTCGGGACTAGAAGGTGATAGAGTATAGTTATGTATATGTATTTGAGTTTGCTTAGAGTGTGGCCTAATGCAGATGTCGTTTATGTAAAGTATAGATGGAGTCCGACTCGCATGAGAGCGTAGAAGAGACAGCGACTGATGTGAATTGGTAAAAGTTTGAGGTGACACTCTGTATTCCTGTCAGCTATCTTCTTGAAATCATTTGACATGAGCATAGTGAAACATGGGGATGGGAAAAGTGCATTACAGTAGCTTACATTGCATTTTCGCATCATTTTGCATACATAAATCATTACATGACCATTTCATCTGCATCCCTCATTTGTATGTGAAAACGTATCATTGCATGCGTTTCATTGAGAAAAGCTGACAGGATATACATTCAGTGCTAGATGCATAGAAGAAGTATATGGATTAGAGTGTAGTGCATTAAGGAAAGTGTAAAGTGTGTTCGATTTGATAGCTGTATGGTGTAAGTGATTAGCAGGGAAATTTCGAGGACGAAATTTCTTAAGGGGGAGAGATTTGTAACACCCCAAAATGGCCCTAGAAGAATTACAGAGTTTTTATTCGAAAAAGGTAAGTTTTATGTGTGAGTGTTCTGTCGCGAGCGCGACAAGTGTCGCGGGCACGACAGAGCCCTCCAGCGATTTTCGAACTTTAGCTGGTTGGTGCGGGCGTGAGCATTCTGTCGCGAGCGTGAGAAGTGTCGCGAGCGCGATAGAACCCCCTCGTGAGATGTGTGCATAAGTGGGATTAAGAGACTTGGAATTGTAGGGAGTTGACAAGTGTCATCATAGAAGAGTGACAAGTGGCGGCATATGAGAGTGACAAGTGGCATTATAGGAGTCTGCCAAGTGTCATTGTAGGGAAGAGACACTTGGTTTGGTTGGCTTGGCTTGGCTTGGCTTGGCTTGGTTTGGCTTGGCTTTGCTTGGCTTGGCTTGGTTGGCTTAAGATAGGGATGGATTAATTGAAGTGGTTGGCATTTATTTGGTTTGGTGGCACTTATGTGAGAGGATTTGGCTTCTTTGGGTTTGACCGGCCAACATTTGTTCATTTTATTCATTTCCTAGCTTTTGGCCCTTTTGCTTTTGGCTTTCCGCTTTTTTTTCCTTTTCCTTGGTTTTGCCGTGCTCCACCTTCCTCTCTTTTCTTCTCTTTTCCATTTGCTCCTAAAGAGAATCATTTGGGTTGGGATGAAGAGAGTGGATTTTTGAGAAGAGGTAAGTAATACTATTATGATAGCATTAGTCTTCTTCTACTACTTGGTTTCTATTTTGACTTAAAGCAAAACGAAGAGTAACCCCAAGTGTTTTTGTGTATGGCTTTGGTGCAAGCTGGAGGCAAGAGAGTCGATAAAGGGAAAGAGAAGATCTGAACGAGTAGAGAGCTGTGATCGAGTTCCTAGAGGTAGGGATCAAGTGTGACTGTGTTAACTTTGCATGTGTTTATATGAGAAATGCTTGAACAAAGACATGTGTAAATAAAGAGATGCTTGATGAGCTTTAATTAGCTCAAGATGTTCATTTTGATTGCTTACAGTGTTCATGACAAGTGTATATATGTTTAAAGTATGTAACCTGATCATTTGAGTGTTTGTGTTGATGATAGAGCTTAATTTTGCGAAATTCTGCTTATTTATCATTAGACCCTCGTGCATAGTATTTATTATAAATAGAGCTATAGGACTCAAATTGTGTTGATTCCAATTGCATATGAAAGATAAGATCCGTGTCTAAAAATTTCTAAGAGGGTGCTTGATCGAATTCAGGCCCTAAGTATCCCAAAAAGTAATTAGAACGTAGGTTACCCTGTTCTGGCGGGTTCCCTGGAACAGTATGGATTGTTTAGATCATATATTTTGTTCTAGATGTCCAAATTACCTAAAAATTATCCCATTTGAAAGATAATATCTTGGAGAAAAATTGTTAAGCAGAACGTTTTGCCTAAAAAAGACGTTTAGAGGTTCATTTATATGATACAATTTTAGGGTAAAAAGCAGTCTCGTGAGGCACCAAAGCGGAGCCTCTATCGCGAGCGTGACACAGGTCGCGACCTCACGACAGAACACCCTATATTAAGCTTCTTTTTCTTCATTTTGAGCCCATGGTTGGCATGGGTCAACCCCTTGCCTTTCCCCTTAACGTTTTAAACATGATTAGGGCTCCTAAATGATTACAAATTAGTTGTTAATGGAAAAATACATATGAGTATGATTAAAGTTGGTAATTTAATTAATAAAGTAACAATGTATAGTTGTAGGAAGTATAGTAAATGACATGATAAATATGTATGAACTTAGGAATTGTTACATAATGCACTTGTTATAGAGTATATAGCCTTTTTGTAATCTATCTTCTGTCGCGAGCGCGACCTCTTGCCGCGATCGCGACAATGAATTTGGCTTCTGTCGCGAACGCGACTTCTTGTCGCGATCGCGACAGTGAACCTCTTCGCATCCTGTTTTATTTATTTTAAAGAGAGTGTTTTCTTCTGTCTTGCTTTGCGTGATTTATATGTTTATGTAATGAATTTAAGTGTTACATGCTTTTAGTTGTTGAACAAGATTGTATATGAATTACATGCCTCTGAATTTGATAAATGCACTTGAATTTTAGTTGAGGAGTTGATGTCTGTGTATAGTGTGTGAGTTGGTATTGAGCATGATTACCGTTATAGTGGATAGATAAGCATGCTTATAAAGGGATTACCGAGTGCAGCTGCCCATGTTCCGCCCCGTTTGGGCGAAGCGGGTCGACTTCTGAGAATGGTCATTAATAGAGATATATGAAAAAGTTTTGTGACTTCGGTCTACCGAAAATGTTTTTTTTTATAGAGCATCCCGTATCCACCATGAGAGGAACTCAGGCTTGGTTTGTTAAATGTTGTGCAGTGAACTTGAGATGATTATAGTGTTGCTTCGAATAAAGCTATAGTACATGAAAGTAATGTTTAAGTACATTACAGTTCTGTATACAAGTACATGATTACATGAGTGTATTGACATGAATGTGGTTACATGATAATGTATAATTGAATAAATGAATTGTACAAGATGTAGTGTACAGGAATTAGTGAAAGAGTAGATGTTACTTATATGTGAGTTCAGAGTATTTGATATTTAAGCATGCAACCTATAGACGTATAAGAGTTATATGCATGAGATATATGATTGTGTGATTTATCTGTGACTTCGTAAAGAAGTCCTTTGCATTATTTTATCCCCACTAAGCATTATCGCTTAGCACGGATGTTTATTTCCGTGTAGGTTACAGGTTCGGATCAGTGAGTGGACATCTGCAGGTCAAGGCCACTAGGAGACTTATTTTTATCTCCTTTTTGTATAAGTTAGAGATAGAGTTTTTACATTTTGAGTAACATCATTATGTAATATAAGTAGAAAAATCACAAAGTAAAGGTACATGTAAATGTATATGTAAAGCTAAATGGAAACAGATGTAATATGAACATGTAAATGTATAGGTAGTTAATATGAAATGCAAGTGGGCCCTAGTGTAGTATTTAATTACTTTTAAATGGATGTGTATATGATATCGCTTCCGCTAGTGTATGTATATGTATGTGTATACGTAAGTGCCCGCGTGGCGCCCCGATATTCCTTACCGGGGGTATGGGGGTGTTACAAACTTTGCATGATTCATTAAATCTTTTTGCAAGTGTATGATTTGTAGTTTAATTAACAAGTCTAATTTAACCCATCTTATTTCCTACATGTATATTAAACATCTTTTGTATTTATCTTGTCTTTATATTTATATGGTTAATTTTAGAATTACTACTAATCTTTTTTTATTATTGTTTATCTTGTTTGGGGTTAAAATGTGATATTATTTGCGTGAGCGCCTTCATGACCATGTTGAAGAGTCATGACGCGTAGGAGACTACACCGCTTGGGTGAGACCTTACCACCCCTTTATTTGTGTGATTGTGTTTGTTTATAAATAAAGTTTTTTTTTTATTTTACACGCGTGTAAGATAAAAATTCGCAAAAATATTTTTATAACTAAACCGGGATTTTTATTAATAAATTAGGACCAATGTCTCCGATTTTAGCCAAGGAATGCAAAATATCGCGAATTAAAACGAAGAGTTAAATTTTCTAAAAATTGGATCACTCATCCCGGTTTTCAAGCCAATAGCCAAAATAACTCTTCAATCTCCTTTTAAGTGAGCATGAAGGAACCAATATTCCTAAACCGAATAAATATCCCGATTTATGCATGTAATCCCTCTTGATTGATTTTGTTTGATTGTTTAATTTTATGTTGTATATATCTTGCTGGCCCTTGTAATTAATTATTTTTGAGGCAATTTTATTTAGCTTTTCTTTTCATTTGGAAATTGTATTTGTCCCAATTTCTATTTTTAAAGATATGTTTTGCGTGTTTATCGCTTTATTTATCACTTTTCTTTATAGCTTTCATTTACCGCTTTTTTGATGCTTGAATTATGCGTTTAAATAAATCACATTAATCATGTGAGAAGAGAGATGGAATTTTCTAATCTAAAAAACTCATTTATAATTAACCAAGACATAAATAAGAGTGGAGTTCCTAACCATTCTCTGGTTTAGACCATAGAGGTTAGATGACCTTTCCCAATTTCTTATAAATTGGGTGGCGACTCCAAAATACCTCAAAGGTGCCTAAAGGTTTCATGAGGCTAGATGAACTTCCCCAATATTCTATTGGGTGGGGATTCCAAAATATCTCATATTATCCAAGATCAAATAACGCGAACCAATCATTCAACTCCTAAAAGCGGGCTTTAAGGGGCCTTTCTAGTTCGGCGCACGTCACAGATAGTGCTATCCTAATTTTTGAGCTAGAACTTGGTTTTTAGTTGGAGTATTATTGACAGGGTATAAACTTGGCAATTGAGCTTTGAACATTGAACTTCACATCTCATTTGTTCTTTATAAGGTTGTAGAGTCTACCTATTCTACCTGAGCAAATTGAGAATGCCTGTTAATCACTTGACACTGAACGCCCACCCACACTTGTAGTAGTTCAATTGCAACCTTGTTGATAAGTTATTGCAATTCTATGAACTCTTTACTTTGTGTTCATGTTTCATATTATTGTGTCATTCAACTTATCTTATTGCTAGCATCATTTACTAGTCTAAATTTCGTTCTGAATCTGAACATAGTTGAAGTACCATATCAAGTGTTGTGCTCTGACTTGAGTTGTTTAAATTGCCCTTATTTGTTGTCCTCTTACTGGCTCCCTGTCATGTTCCAATTGTGCTGCATTTTGTCTTAGCACTACTCATGTGTTTCTTGTGCTTCTTTTGAGATTGAGGAAAGATTTGACTTTGTTGTTTTGTTCTTGACAGTAGCACCCAAGCGATCTCGTGCTCCAAATCCCTCAACATCTCAAGCTGAAGCTATTTTACCTCTCTCCAGCAAGCCTTTGCCACCTGGTGACAAGGTAGAACCCAGTCAGCCACCTCCACCAACACCTGTCCAAAGGCAGAAGAAGAAAAAATCAAACGAGCCTAAAGTACCAAAGTGGGTGCCTGAGAAGGTTCACACAACTTACAAAATTCTATCCAACTATGAGTATATGCCTTCAGCGTATCTGGATTTGAGTTTTTTTTTGGAGAAGTTGGGGATTAAAGCAGAGATAGAGAATCATATTGCAGCAATTGGGTGGCAGAAATGTTTTGAGTGCATGGGACTGGTGTATCCTCACTTGACTAGAGATTTTGTGGCTACTATCAAGTGCCACTTTGGGCATGGAGAATTTCCTGATATGGTTTCTTTCTATTTGGTGGGGAAATTTTATGAGAAGACTTTTGTGGAATTTTCTGAAGCTTTAGGGTTTCCTAGAGATGGTGTTTTTGCTTATCATAATTATGACAAGAACATTGCTTGGGAAGATGTCAAAGCCCCACAAGTTGGAGGTTCATATGTTTCAGGAACAACCAAATCCCACCACCTGAGGGATCATGCCTTTAGAATTCTGCACAGATTTTTCTCTATGTCTATTATGTCTCATGTGCAATCTGCAGGTCAAGTTAACCTACCAGAGGTGCTCATTTTATCCTGTATGGCTAGAAGTTTCCAAATTAATGGTGCTTACCACTGGTGTAACAAGCTAGAAGAGATTCAACAGCAACCCATAAAAATTAAGAAGATATCCTTGAGAGGATGGGTGACTCTGATTGCTAAGGCTTTTGAGCACCCCCTGAATGAAGAAAAAGCACTTCCTGCAGTAGCATACATTGACCAGAAAATGCTGAAAAACATGAAAGTTCTTGTGCCAGATGAGACTGTGGAGCATGGCTTTCGACTCACTGACAGAGATGAATATTTGAGGAAGATGCAAAGAAGTCTGTGCAACCCTCCACCTGCCCCAGATCAAGGAGCTGTCACACTCTCTTCTACCCAGTACACTGCATTGATTGATAGAATAGATGCCTTGGCTACAAATCAAGAGGAGTTTAAGCAGCAGCAGCAGTAAATCATTGCAGCCCTGGCCACTTTGGCCTCAAGAATTGACCCAGTTGCCCTGCCTACCCCCCTCATGCTTAATGCAGGGAGTTTTGTGCCCCACTTCTTTTTTGTGCTTTTTGTTTGATTTTTGCTGAGGACAACAAGTTTTTGAAGTGTGGGGTAAGAGAGATTTATTGTTTTGAGAATTAGACATTATTTTTGTGGATATGGATAGTTGTTAGAACTTGATAATTTTATGAAGAAACTTTGTTTTGTGAAAATTTAGTGCTAACCATAGCTGAATGTAACTTTTTGTGTAGATTTCTTTCTTTTTGGGAAGAAGAAGAATAGGTTTCAAATGCTCGAAAATTGTGAAATACTTGAACCACAAGCTCTGTTTAAGTTTGGTTATTTTTCAGTTATTTCAATACATTTATGTTTTTTTTTTAGTTAAGTTTTGCATTTTGAGTTTTCTTTAGTTTAATTTAAAGTAGTCTATCTTGGTTTAATTTCAGTTACTGCCTTATGCTTTACTTTAGCTTTTATTTTAAGTAGGTTTATTTTATTTTAGCATTTTATTTTTCCTTTGGATTTAAGTTTTAAATAATTGTGTCTATTGAGTTTTTGTTATTATTTTGCATTTAGTCTGAGCTTGCCAGTTAATCTTAATTGGATCAATTTAAACTCGAATTTGTGAACTATTTGTTTAGAAAGCCCGAGTAGCTAGAGAGCGGTAGCAATGTTCAGTGAAATTTTTCTTTTTGAATTGATCTCAATTAATTAATTATCGTCCAATTTCTAATCTAATGAGCACATTAGGCTAATTTTGTGAAATTAATGAAAAACCAGTGAGTGAGAGCAGTTGAGTGAAGGAATTCTAGAATAGCTAGAACCTTCCTCATCACCCTTCGAAATGAATATTCAACTCAGGCAGGATTAGGAATGACCTAGGCGGCCTTTCTTTGGTAACTACATCTAAAATGACTATTGACCTACCTTGTGAATAATTTTACCATTGTTAGCCCCTTTTAAGCTTATTTGGTATACTAAAAGTGTATTACTTAAATTTTTCTTCATTCCACTAATATTTAACCATATAACCTAAATGCCTTCATCTTCCCCATTTTAGAATTGGCTACTCTAGGTTGGGTAATAAAAAAAATTTTGCATGATGGGTTTGAAATTGATTTTGCTTATCAATCAAGAAGTGTGAGAAAGTTGGAATTTTTGGGGCTTGTGAGCTTAATTTTCCATGAAAATCTTAAGATATTGATGATGATAAGAATTTAGTACTTTTTGTTCTCCTTTCAGCTCATTTGAATATGGTTTATTTCAAAAAAAAATATAGATGTTACGTTGTAGAAATTTTGTTTGACTCGGTACTGTAGAGAATAAGTGTGGGGTACCTAGCTTTTATGGGAAGTGTTAATTGATTGAGCTACGAAATTTTAGTTCTTGCTTCTCATGATTTGATAATCCAATTAATGTCTTGATATCTTTAGTTTTGATAGCAAAAAGGCAAAAATTGTAGAAAGGGTTGTTTATCTTAAGAAAGTTAGGTGGTATTTTTCTTGGGTAGTGTGACTGATTTTATTTTGCTGACTTCATCCTTTATTTGGAGCCAATACCTTCACCTCGTTACAACCTTAATATAAGACCTGGTGATCCTATTTTGTTCTGAGTTATTCAGTGGAGATGACCCTTGTGGTTCAGGTGCTAAAGGAGAGGCTTATGGCAGTTCCAAGTTTCAAGTGCGAAACCATCACATCTTTCTATTTACTCGATTGCTGGAATTCATTGGAAGTTTTGGTTTTGAAAAGTGATAAATCTATTTTTGCCTAACACACACACACACGAGAAATTGTTTGATATAGATTAGTTAAGTCTTTTTGATTGAATTTTTAGTCTGAGTGTCTTCTACTGAGTGCCATTCTAGCTTCTCTGAATTTTCTTGTTCCGAATTGGAGTTTGAGTTTTCAAGATTGTGGATGATTTATTTGCTTGAGGGCAAGCAAAGTCCAAGTGTGGGGTATTTTGATAACTCCAATTCGGTATTTAGTTTTAGTTCATTTTTAGTTCAGTTTCCAGTGTCTTTTGCTTTGTTTTGCTTAAATTTAATAAATTATGCCCATTTTCAGTTAATTCTAGCTTTTGTGTATTTTGGAGAGCTTTTGATAGAATTCTGTGCTCAATTGTTTATTTTATAGGCACCTCACAGTCAGTAGGTTTACCTAATGGCCGTGACCTATGTTTTCTGTCAAAATGTACTGTTTCGATATATGTCACGGTCAGCAGTGCAATTGTTCATATAATAGTGTTTACCGTGACCTATGGAGCTCTTCAATATAGAACCGAGAAAAGAAGTACCTCACGGTTACCAGGTTTTTGGTAATGATCGTGAGGTAGTCAAGCTTTCAGTTCAGAATGCAAAGAAGTACCTCACGGTTACTAAGTTTTTGGTAATGACTGTGAGGTAGTCAAGCTTTCAGTCCAGAATGCAAAGGAGAGCTATGACACGGTCATCAGGTTTTTGGTAATGACCGTGACCCCTTGTCCAGAAGCAGTTCGAAGGTTACCTCACGATTAGCAAGGATTTCCTAATGACCGTGACTCATGTCAATTAAAAAGGGGATTTTTAATAGGTCACGGTCAGCATGAATTTGCTAATGACCGAGACCCTTTTTTGCCTATTTATAGCAGATTTTTCTGAAAATTGGGGGAGGGGGTTGGAATTTTTTAGATCTAGGGTTTTTATTTCTTCTTTCTTTCGTTCCTTTGTTCATTTTCGTACATAGATACATAGATTTTATTTGAAAATAGATAGATTTACAACAAAATACATAGATTTAACACAAATACACAGTTTAGATACTTAGATTTTCTTAGTTTTGAGTCCCTTTCACTGTTGCTTATTGTTAATTCATGGGATTTCATATTCTCAAGTTATTTTCTAGCTTGGATGAATGGTTTTTACCATATATCTTTGTTGGTTGTTGAGCTTGTATGGATTGAATGTTTGGAATGATTTTATTCAGTTTTTCTATTATGAATGCTGTATATTTTAGATTGCTCTGCAAAGGGACTCTAGATGTGTAGGATTTTATTGTTTTAGGACTAGAGTGTGGAGTGAGATAGATGAATTTTGGGTTGTTTTGCTCCGGAATGGGAAAGCAAACCGAACTTAGGATTATAGACCCGTGCTTAGGCTAATTGTAAGGCTTGCTCCAAAATGGAACGTCATGCAATTAGAGTAGCTTGCTCCGGAATGGGACGCTTGGGTTAAGAGGGTTATCCCGAATTCATTTATATATGATATTAGGTTAAATTAATTCACATTGGGTATGGGGTGGATGAGTGTACCCGAGCAATGCTTATTTTATATTTATTTTTATACTTGTTAATTTTTTTCATAGCTTAATTCATACGAAAAATTTACTGCTAGTTTAGTTTAACAAATTTTAATTGCACATTTTAGCTGCTTAATTTCTTCAATTTAAATAATAGATAACTCATACACACAAAAAATTTGGGAATTCTTAAGCATACAATTAATTGTCATAGCTTGCACACACAATCCCTTGTGTATGACATTTGAGGGTTCTAGCTATACCCCACTTTATTACTTGCCGATTCAGTACACTTGCTGATCACGTGCCAACCGTCATATAAACATTCTTGAGTTTCTAATTTTCCTCAATCAATTCCTGACCGCCATGTAAAATGTTCTACACGTGCTTTCCACCTGCTCTCAATCACAAGTGGTCAAAGAATCCTAACTGCCGTGTGAAATATCAAAATCTATAAAATTAAACAATAATTTAACCAAATCAATTCACAAAAGGATCTAAAATTTATTTAAGCAAAAATTAAACTCAAATAACAACTAAAAAATTGAAAATCACTTAAAAATAACACAAAACGTAACACGAATTCGAGCTTATCAGCAATAAACCTTCCTCGTCTAGAGCATCTGGCTCATTGCCACAACTCTGACGCTGCTCCTTTAGAAGTGCATGTTTCGTCTTGGATGATTCCAGAGGACAGACATACTTATATAGCCTTTTCGCAAGTGGATTACGTGTCTTCCATTTATATCAACTTTGATTTACTGGGAAAATTAGGAGCTAGGCAGGTGGAAGATATGATCCACAACATCAATTGGATAGAGTTCTTTGCCAAAAAAGGAGCGAGTTTATCCAGACATTACTTGGGACTTCCTGGCAACTGTGAATGCATAATAGATATGGGGAATAATGAGGATCCTAGTCTGGTCACTTTCACATTGAACAAAAGGCACTATCCAAGGAGTTTTCAGCTTTAATAATACTTTTGAGTTTCCTATCTTTTGCTCTTTGGCATGTTTTCAAAATTTACTTAAAAACTAGTGCATGTAGGTAGTTGAGTGAGAATCATAAGAGTGTTAGAACCTTACTCATTACCCTTTGAAGTGACCCGAATGGTCAAGACATGATTATGCAAATGATTTAAGCAACCCTTCTTAGATCATAACTTTAAATGACTTTTTCCCACCTTAGTTCTATTATCCATTGCTAGCCCTTTTGAGCTTTATATCTATGCTAAATGCGTATTGAATTATTTGATTATTTCATGCATGTTAATGTACCATATAGCCTAAAAAGCTTTTACCTCTCCTTCACAAGAATTGGCCACTGTAAGATGGGTTTGGTTGTTATTAAAGGGTAAAAATTAGGTTCTATTGTGGTTATTGGGAAATTAAAATTTCAAGGTTGGTTAATGGGTGTAATAGTGGAATGTTTAAAACTTTAAATTAAGGATAATTGTCAATTGGTTTTATTATGTTTGATTGCTACAAAAAAAATTGAGACATATTTAAATCTGAAAATAAGACAAAAATGAGAAGTAGCCTAGTATTATTTGAGAATTTTTGTTGGCTAGTTGATGAGTGACAATTTGTGTAAATTGAAAGTATAGTTGAGGTAGTTAATGATATATAACAAAAAAAGTGTGGGATACTAGCTGTGAAGATTAGCAAATCTATTTTAGTTTTAATGTTGAGAATTACGGAAAAAATTAGCTCAATACTTTGTCTTCGCTTGTGTTGTGTAACTTTGGTAAAAGCATCAAATTTTCATTGACCAAATGAAATGGGATTGAGTGCGGGAGACTTTAGTGTTTCGAAGTTGGGTGGTTGAGTTTGTTGTTTAGTTTGTGGCTAGTTTTCTTTTGTAGACCTAATATTTTCTTGAAGGCCAATTACCTTAGCTTTACGCTACAATTGAAAAGTAAAACCTTTTGATCCATTATTGTGTCTTCTGTCATTCATCGGAGATGACTTTTATGGTTCCAGTACCAAATGAGGGGCCTATGGCATATCTTAAGTTTCAAGTGCAAAACCATTAGTGCTTGTATATGCTAGATTCTTTACTTTGTTGCTAAACCAAGCTAGATGTTTTGGTTTGAAAAATTATGAGGTTAAAAAAGTTTTGGCCTAACACACACACACTTGGAAACTTAATTGTATATTTTAGTCTTGAACCTCTTTAGATTTGAAGCTTTACTGAGTGGCATTTGCTAATTATTTCTTTGGTGTCTTTAAATGCTTTAGTTCTAAGTTAGAGTTTGGGAAATTCAGAAATGAGGTTTTATTCATATTGTTTGAGGGGAAGTAAAATCTAAGTGTGGGGTTATCGATAAGTCCAAATTGGTGTTATATTTTGCTTTCTTTTGCTTTTGTTCCTGAGTCATTTAATCTTCTTTTGCATTTTTTTAAATTAGAATTGTTTGAGTTTTGATCTTAGGATGAATTGTGTTGTTTTTGTAGAAAATGAGTTGTCACACGGATGTCAGGGTTTATGTAATAGCTATGAGGTCAAAACAAACAATCTAGAGTCTAAATTTGAAGGTCACATAGCTGTTAGGATGGTGTAACAGCCATGTGATAATTTGGAGTGAGTCTATAATGCAAATTTGAGGGACCACGCGGTTGTTAGGATTTTGTGACAGCCGTGTGGGATGCCAATTTTTAGTCTAGAACCATTTCTCACGGCTGTTAGGAAAGTGTGATAGTCGTGTCATTTGCAAAAAGTATAGATGTGACTAAGGGCTAACGACTGTTAGAAAGTTCTGATAGCCATGTAAGTGGGATAGTATTTAAGGCCACATTTTTAGTTTTTTTCGGATCTGTTCTTTTTTTTTTCTTTGATTTTCAGTTATTCTTTCTTTTTTTAGTATTTTCTTAGGTTTGCTTACAAATCCATTAATTTTTTGTAAGGATTTTGATAAAATAGCTATAGGAATTTCATTTTTGTCCTTAGATCCTAGATTTTCTCTTTGAAAATTTTGGGTATACTTTATCTCTTAAAGGAGGAGCTCTTGGGTGTTTTGAAGATCTGAAGAATCTGAAGATGTCAACGAGTATCTCAAACTTTTCTTCTCTTTATTTCTCATTTATTGAGATGAATAGTGAGTAGTTTTTCTCCTTATTAAGGGATCTTTGAATCCCCATATTTTTCATGTAAAGACTCTTATTAATTCAGTTTCATCATTATAATTTAGTTGTTCTACTTTTCCTTATGTTAATCTCTGCATCTATGATAATTGTTTGATTTAATTTTGACTCTAATAGGAAAGATGGTTGAAGTTGACTCTGAATGATTATTGTGTTTGTATATGCTCTATTCTTATATCTTTTACTTTTATTCATCTTAATGGTTCCGGAATGGATGTTTTGATTTCTAGTTGTAGAACATATTAGGTTCAGATGTTGATGGAGAGTATATGTGTTTTTAGATGGATGGTTCCGAAATGGAGATCTATTTTGAGCCTAGGATTTGTTGACATGTGCTTCTGTTAGTCTTTAAACCAGATAGGAAACCTGCATTGTGGTGGGTTGTTCATAGCTGATTTATATAATTTTGGGTAGAGTCTTTTGCATGAGCATATGGGGAGGATGAGTGATTCCTTAGCATCTTTAATTTAATTGAAATCTTATTTGTTTAATTTGCTCTTTAAATAATTGCTATAACTTTATTTATCTTACTGCTAATTTTATTAGATTGTTTCTATTAATTTCATTTTAGTTTTATCCTTTAATGCTTGTTTATTTATAATCAACAAAAAAATCTGACAAATTGGGAAATTCTTTTGTATTTAATCCACATTCAAAATCTCCTTATGTTGTAAAAGGCCAATGAGAATTGAAACTATGTAATTCTAAGGTTGGCAAATGGCTAAGATCCCCATATTATTGACATTTCTTCACATAGATTGAATAATCATAATCCATAGTCAGCCAAAAGAAACCTTGTCTCGTGATCTTTTTGGCTAAGGCTAAGCCATTCATATGGGTTCTTCAAACACCTGAGTAAACCTCTTACATCACCTTCTTTGCTTTAGCTTTCCCTAGGCACTTAAGCTAAAGGCCTTCGAACTGCCTTTTGTATAAGGTTCCATTTGCATTGATAAATTGTCTAGCCAACTTCCTTAAAACCCTTCCATCCTTATCAAAATCATCTTTAGGGAACTCCGATTTCTCTAAATAATCCCATCTTTTGTATCCAAACCCAAAATCTGCTCTATTTGGTAGCAAGGCCTGCTATAACTAGAGATTAACAATGCCTTCATCACTACTCCTTTAGGACTATCCCATATAGACACTGAGGTGGCTAAAGCATTAGCTAACCGATTCTCATCTTCTAGAATTCGACAGAACGTGCATATCTTAAACTGACCAGCAAGCTTCTTAAGGTATTCTGTATAAGGAACCTGCCTCTCTTCCCAAATGGCCCTCTCTTCTTTAGCCTAATATATCACTATAGAGGAATCTCCAAACACTTCCACAGATTTAAACACCTAAAGCTAGGAGTGCTTCTAACCTACAGACAAATGCTTTTACTCAGCTACATTGTTGGTTGCTTTGTATGTTAACTTCTTTGCTAGAGGCATATTTTTAACTTCTAGGGTATTGAGGATAACTCTTACTCCTATGCCTCTATTATTGGTTGCTCCATCAAAGAACGTTTTCCGACCTTAATTCATAATTGGGGCCAAGTTTCATCAAGAAAATCATACTCAAGCTCATCTTTTTTTACAAGGTGGTTAGCTAGAAACTCTACTATAACTCTACCTTCATTCTTGGTGACTAACTACACCTCAAACTCTTGCAATAGAAGAAGCCACCTACGCATTTTACCTATTAAGGATGGTGTAGATTACAAATAACTCAAAGGATTATTAGACTATTGCTTGTACAACATAGGTTTGGAAGTAGGGGTGAGCATGGACCGGTTGATTAGTCCATTAGAAAAAAATTAATAAGTTTATTAACATTGATTTTTAAAAATTATTAACTGTTAATCAGTCCATCGGTTTTGGTTTTTTCAGTTTGGTTAACCAATATTTTTCGGTTAACCATTAAAATTTATAACATACAATTATAAAAACAATTAGCCAAAGTTCAATTCAATTTCAAATGTGCCAAGTAATTCAAAATAAAAATCACAAAAAAAATATAATATACTAGCCAAAATTCATGTTTAACAAATTAATAGCTAATATTATAAAACGGATTTGATATTTGTTATAAATTAGTGCGTAATTCTCAGTCAAAAGAATTTTGGACAATATTAGATGTTAAAACATAAAATAAGAAAATGTAATTAAATGCTATTAAGTAAAATATGGACACTGATATATATGATAAAAAAATAAAGTATATAAAAGTTAATAGAATATTCCATATAAATATTACTCTATATAATGAAAGAGAATAACATAATTTAAATTTAGTTTAAAGTATTACATAAATTTTATAGAAAAATACAAAAAATTAAGGTATAAAAATAAAAATATAATTTAAATATACTTTAAAATGTTACTCTATGTAAGTTTTAGATAGAAATAAAAAAATAAAAATTTTTAAGTCTTAAAAACAAAAATATAATACATATATGAACCGGTTAACCGTGGAATAACGATTAACCGGTACCCAAATCACGAAACTGAAACTAAAAACTGATTCGGAATTGAAAATAATAGTTAAACCGGTTGGTTAACCGAAATCGATAGACTTTTTAGACCATTGACCAAAATTGAAAAAACTAAAATCTATTAACTGAAATTGAAACTGCCAGTTCGGTTAATTTAAAAAATTGATTCAATTTCGGATCGATTTTTCGGTTGACCATTTTTTTGATTTTTTTTGCTCATCCCTAATTAGAAGTAATGCTTAAGCTTTTTAGATGACCAAATCACAGCCAGATAAATCTTTTCTATCTCCACATACTTCTATTCATAGGGAAAGAACCTCTTACTAAGGTATTATATGGCATACCCAACCCTAAACTCATCTTTTTATGCTAATATGGCAGTTATAAAGCCGTGCTCTATGGTTAAATATAGGATCAAAGGCTTTCTCGACTTAGGAGGACTCAAGATAGAGGGATTAACTTGGTACTCCCTAATCATATTATAATTATTCCGATAATTCACATTTATTTAACGGGCTGATCCTTCTAAAGGAGCTTAAAGATGGGCGCATAGATGGCCGTGAGCTTAGAGATAAACCGGCTGATGTACTGAATTCTACCCATAAACCCTCTAATCTCCTTCTCCTTTTGAGGCATTAGCATCTCCCTAATGGCCTTGACCTTGTCTGCATCAACTTCTATCCCTTTCTAGCTTAATACAAGCCCTAGGAGCTTACCCAATGTTACCCCAAAAACACGCTTCTTAGGGTTCAAGTGAAGGTTGTACTTATATATCCTTTCAAAGATTTCTTTAAAGCCTCAAAGTGATCTTCACGAGTTTTAGACTTGATCATCATATCACCCACATAGACTTCTACTTCCTAATGGATCAGATCATATATGATTTTGATGGCCATTCTTTAGTAAATAACCCCGACATTTTTCAACCTAAAGGATATGACTTCGTAATAGAAGACCCCCCCTCCCCCATTTTGTGATAAAAGCTGTTTTGACTTTGTTGATAATCTTATTCAGGATTTGGTTGTACCTCGCATACCCATCCACAAAGCTGTACATCATGCACATTGCTACACTATCCATAAGGACAGCTGTATGTGGTCATGGAAAATCATCCATAGGGCAAGCTTTATTCAGGTCCCTATAGTCTAGATATATACATACCTTCCCATCCTTCTTAGCTTTTGGAACAACATTAGCTAATCATGTTGGGTACTTGCAGACATTGGGTTCTGAAGCAGTCCAGTTCAGAGTTACCCAATGAGGATGATATTACTTATATCACAGATGGAGAACGGAAGTGCCGGTCCTCATCCTTCATTTTCATAGTTTTCAAAAGGTTTCATTCTTGAGTTAACCCCTTTTGCTTTTTTTAGAGCTGAAATGAAGTTTTAAGTGCAAAATTTGGCTTTTTGGTTAACAGATGCTCATCTCTCAAGAGAGACGCCCGTCTGTCACCTCTTTGCTCTATCTGCCTCTCGCTAGCAGGCTCTTCCCGTCTCTTTTCCTTCCGGTGGCTCGATGACTTGTGCCCGTATCTCATTGAGTCATTGGCATAAGTTAGCCGAGTCATGGCAAAAAAGACACATTTATAATTTCAAACCTCATTTTTTAGTGTCGCTTGTCTGTATGTGAGTGCTGCCCATTTGTGGTGCTTTTACAGCGAGAAATCTGGATTTTAACAGAGAAGATTTTGAAATGGATTTTTGAAGCAGATTTGGGGGGGGGGGGGGATTTTCAACTAGATTTCTAAGAATTCATTTTTCAAATTTGGGGAGAGATTTTCTCTCTAAAGTCAGGGATTTCTATTCTGAATGGGAGGATAAAAAGCCTTTTCATAGCCTGTATTGGGGATGGAAAAAATTAGCTTAGAGAGAAAAAGGAGTTTTTGAGAAAAGCAGATTACTGAGAAGGAAAAAAACAATTTTCTTGGTAGGACCCATATCACATCCATACACTACATACATTACGTTACTTTAACAATTACCATAATTGTCTAGCTATTGTCTAATAGACACTTATGGCAAATGCTGGTAATTTTTTTTTCTTTTCTTTTCAACTTATTCTTTCGTTTATCTTGTAAACTGTCATGTTACTAACATTTCACGCTTAATCTAATCCAAACATTTCATTTATCGCATTATGTCATTCAATAATAATCTATCATATTTCTAATACACGGTACATAATCAATTCTAAGTTTTTACATATACATGCCACTAACAACAACAAACATACTATTCTTAGCTTCAATCCAGAGGTCCAGTTTGATCTCACAATTGGTAGCATGCCTACTCCTCAGGCATTCTACTCGGTACCTACACGCACTCAAATAAACTACATGCTGAGCATTAAATATACTCAGTGGTGATTATGAATCTAAAAATTTCAAACTCTAACTTGGGCACACACATACATGCACATCACTTAAGTCCTCACTTTTAGACTAAACAATGTCGCATTACTATTTAGTCCCTCATTGTTCTCTAAATTTCGAATTTACCCTTCATTTTACTTTAATCACGATTTTACGCTATTTTTTTTTTATTTTTCACTCTTAACTTATTATCTTACTTGTAAACTATCCACTTTGGCCCTTTAAACTTACTTTTTGGCTTATTACTCTTTTAATCCTCATTTTAACATTTTTCACTTATCTTATCTTATCATCTAACTTCCCTTCTTTTTATTTACGCTTTAATCCTATGTCTTGTAAATAATCATTCTACTCCTTTAACTTTTAAATCTTTGCGTTTTAAACCTTTCATTTCATTTACTGTTTTTTTTTTTAATTCCTTACTTTCATTTAATTTACTCACTAACACCTTAATCGGTGTCATTTTACACTATATTCCTTGATCGGACCTTATTCTGAGCAATTTACCATTTAATCCCTGGCCTAACCGAATTTTGAATTTTTTTTCTACACAAGCATGCATAAATAAAATATAGGACTCCTTTATGCCAGGCCAGGATGTTTGGGTTTGGGCCGAGTCGGGATGGAGTCGGATTTGAGCTGGGCCTAATCGAAATTTAAAGATTTTTTCTGCACAATCCTTCATAAATAAAATTGAAATCTATTTTGGGCTGAACCGGATTCAAGTCTGATGGGTTGAGTTTGGGCCAAACCGGATTTGAATTTTTTCTGCACAAATTTGCATAGGAGTTCGGATCGGGATGGTCCAAGCCCGATTCGGGTCAAGTCAGTTTTGGAATTGGATGGATTGGGATTTGGGCTAGACATGCTTGGTTTGAAAAAATATTTTAGTCAGTATAAATTTAATATTTCGGCAATTGGTGCGCCTTGGGTCACATAAAATATGCCCATGTAGATCAAAATTTAACGAGATTATTTTAAGTTTGCACCTATTGACATTTTTATGAATTAGGTTGAATTAAGATAATTTTTTTTAGACGAATTTATGCGGAGATTTTGGATTGGAGCAAATTTGCCACCTCCTCCGACTGTTAGTAATATGTATAATATAAACTCAAAATGAGTTTTGGATTCTTGAAATCCTTAAATCAGTTTACAGCTCATATCAAAATCTCATTTATTTCTTTTCTAGAAATAAGAAAAAAAATAATATATCTACAATTATAAATAATGGATTTTAAAATCTTAACGACTCTAGAGTATCTAAAATTATATATCCTGTTGGTAAGGTTACAGTCAACTAGTCAAAACTTTGAAGACCCGCCACCCTCGTCTTATTCCTTTTTATCTTACCTCAATTATTTGAACCGAAAAAAGGCCTTCAAATTTCAAATAATATGATATCTGCCAAACCGACAAAGCATTATAATAATGAAATTTATTGTTAGAGAATTGGCGATCCCTAACAAATAAAAAATCTTTTGCAAAATAAATCTAACCTGCATTGAACCTGCCAGTGTTATCACTCTTTTTTTTTTTTTCTATTTCAAAAAAACAATTTGTTATCAATTTTTTTTTTGATGAATACTGACATTTAGAATTCAGGAGTTTGTATTAATTTAGTTCGAGTAGATTTGATACATTATGAAATTAAAACTTTATCAATATTGATTTTCTTCATTTGCAATACTCAAATTTAAAATCTTATTGTATCTAATTAAATATCTTTCCACTTAAATTAGCTATTTTTTTTTACTGCAACTTAAATTAGCCAATATTGATAGTGTTATCACTTTAATATTGATATATTACCAATTATCTCATTATAATTCTATTTATAACACAGAAAAAGATTAAAACGTATATTAATGTTACTATTAATAAAATTTATGAATTTAAGTCTAAATCCAAAATGCTGATTATATTTTCTGAAATAAAAAGAAATGTCAAAATAAATAAAAATGAACTAATCTTCTTGCCTTTCCAACGTTTAAATTATTGCTTGGCGGTAATGGAAATTAGACAACGAATGATATTGAGACAGGTTGAAAAGTTGGGAAATTAACCCACAAAACAAAAAGAGAGCAGGCCCTTATCATGCGCATGCACCGAGTTAAAAGACTTATGATAGGTATGGAGTTGAGAAACGGAAGTAATAATCCATGGTTTTTTAGGCAAATGGCATTTGTCTTTACCACCCGCACATCCTCATCTATCTATTTATACTATACATATCTTTGTTTTTTTTTTAAGCCACTTTGTAACAAAACTTTTCATGCCCACATGATGACTTTTTTTGTCTCTTCTTTTTAGCCACTTTCTAACAAAACTTTCATCCCCACATGATTTTCTTTTTGTCTCTTTTATTTGCACTCTTTCTTAGGTTTTAAAGATTCTCTCAATGTCTAGACTCTAAGGGTATTTTGTCAATTTTCTTTAAAAATAAATCATAAGTTTATATAAGAACGTTTCTTGAGGCATTGATTGATTAATAGTGTACTCAATCAATATAATAAGCAATGTTTGTAAGTTATTTTCTTTTGATTAGACCACTTATGCATAATTAGACTTAGTTAATTAATTGCTAAAAGTTTTATGTGATTGGTTAATTATATAATTAATTTATAGGCTTATAATTAAATTGCCTATTAGTAAAAAATTAATTATGAATATAATATTTGAATGAAGGTTGAGAAAGTAGCAGTAGATATTTATGGTAGATTGTTGTATATTGAATATGCAATGTGCCTATCTATATATATAAGGAAGTATATGCTGATGATAGATGTGGCATTTTCTAAGTAACAAACTAGATAACTAGTATAACAATTGAATACAAATTAAAATGAACAAATGAGATGATATTATCCCTTTACACCTTCATTCACCAATTTGATCTTCTAAATCAATGAATATCATGTGCAACTGACCATGGCAACTCGTTCATAAACAAAATGATAAATGAACTTGATAAGTTTTGTTTAAGCATGAAAAATAGTGTTGACTCTGAGATAAATGGCCCTAATATTGTTACACCACAAGATTGGTAGAGGAGGAAATACCAAGTTCTTTAAGCAATTAATGATTCAAGCCAAATAGGTTTAGCAGTCCCATTTGCTAGAGATTAGTACCCGCTCTCGATTGAAGACCGAGCAACAATGGGATATTTCTTGACCACCTAAGATAAAATACACTACAAGAAATTATAGTTTTCGCGACGGAAATTTAGCGACGGAAAAATTTTCGTCGCTAATTAGCGACGGAATGTCCTTTCCGTCGCAAATTAGCGACGGAATGTTATTTCCGTCTCTAATTAGCTACGGAAAAAAATTACGTCGCTAAAAATGGCGGGAATAATTTCCCTCCATTTTTAACGACCGAAATTACGACGGAATTCATATTCCGTCGCTAAAATTAGCGACGGATTCTGAATTCCGTCGCTAAAATTTTTTTTAAAAAAATAATTTCTTTTATTAGCGACGGAATTAATTTCCGTCGTTAAATAAAATTAAATATATTAATTAAAATATTTTTAGCGACGGATATATAATTCCGTCGCTAATTTTAGCGACGGAAATTAAATTCCGTCGCTAAATGTATAAAAATATAATTTATTTTATTAGCGACGGATTGAAGTTCCGTCGTTAAATAAAATTAATTGTATTAATTTAAATATTTTTAGCGACGGAATAGTGTATCCGTCGCTAATTTTTAGCGACGGTATATGTATACCGTCGCTATTTAGCGACGGTATTTATACCGTCGCTAAAAATAAGGGTTTTAAATTCCCTTTTTCCTTTTTCTTTTCCCTCTCTCTCTTCTTTTCCCTCTCTCCCTCACGCTGCCTCTTCCTCTTTCTGCCCAGCCCCTGCATGCCCACCGCCAGATCTGGCCAGCTACCGCCGTCGGAAGCCGCCGTCGATCGGTCCGCGTTCGCCTGTGCCGCCTGCTTCCTCCTCCGCGCCGTTTGCTCCTCCTTCTTCTCCCTCCCTTCCTGGCTCACGCTTTCTCTTCCTCCTTCTGCCCACCGCCAGATCTGGCCAGCTACCGCCGCCGGAAGCCGCCGCCGATCGGTCCGCGTCCGCCTGCTTCCTCTTCCGCGCCTCCACGCGTGCTCCCTGGTTCTGCCGCCCCCGAGGTCCAGCTACCTCCTTATTTTTTTAATTTATTTTATTTTATTTTGTTAATAATATGTATGCATTTTTATTATTGTTTGCATTTTTAATTTGTTTTAATTTTGAGTTATATTTGTTTGTATATTTATTATTTTGTGTATTGATTTTGTGTTAAACCCTGATCCTGTTAAACTTCGGAAGGCCATGTTAGTTCTAGAAGTAATTTCTTATTTCACCGTCTTTGTCTGAAGCATTACACTTTCACTTTTATGTAAGCTGTTGCCTTGTGACTAGGAACTCTGGATTGACAGCTAATATTAAGAATGTGATGTTGCAATTTAATTAGGAGCATGAACGAGATATTCTTCAGGCACTTCATAAACTTGCTGATGTGTTAGATGAGGGTGGTAAGTCACTTTTTCATTATGATCATCTCTATTTTCCATAACTATCTGTTACTTTCTGAAGGGAGTTGGTAAAATTTCCATTTCATCAATTTAGACCAACTTGAAGAAAATTGATTTCTTACAACCCTGTGTATGTTGAATTATTGTTTTGAGCAACTGCTATTGTCCAAATTGAATTGAAACTTGAGTTAGTTCTAGTTTTAAAACTTTTACAAGTTCATTATGCACACCCACACATATATATATACATTATTTTTGGTTTATATATTATTGAATCATTTCTAGAAAGAAGAGGTGCTGAATATAATGTTTGTATCACTAAAATTAGTTGGAAAATATATTCTATTATTAATCAGCTGCTGTGTTTCGACTTTCATCTCTGTGATATGAATTCACCATTCATTATGTTAAATTTTTAAAATTTCATTATAGCAATTTAAAGTGTCAATAATATGGAACAATTTAAGATGTAAATTGGATAATTCAAAATATATTTTAATTCATTCCCTCAGCATTTTATGTTGAAGTGTTTACAACTTGTAATAGATTCTAATTTCTAATTATATAATCCCTGTCTTAAATGTATGCACATATGATGGATTTTATAGATGGCTCTCTAGACCAGCTATACCGCTCTTACGAGAAGCATCATGGAAGCAGATACAGAATGTCCGTGAGCAGTGACTTCCCTGGGCAAGTGGATACATCAACAATAAGTTTTATCAGAACTCTTCCAGGGAAGGTGTTGGGGTGCAAGCTGGTGATGAGAGTCCTTAACAAGGGATATGCTATTCGGAATGTAATGAGGGATATGCTATTTGGAAGGTAATGAATCTACTTGGATATTGCATCTGGTATGGCTTCAGATTTCCATTTTATAGACTGCTGAAAAAATCTGGACATGGCAATGGTAGATATAACTTTTTGTTTTTTGATTGGCCTTTTTCAACCTTCATTAAGTAATTTTTGTCTTGTATGATAGTTGCTTTTGGGGCCATGACTGAAATGCTAGAACTAATCAATTGGGTACTTAGAAAACTTTGATGCATCTTTATATTATTCATACAGGCATCAATTATTTTAATTAAGTTGTCATTTTGGTGATGGTGCAATAAATGTTATTGAGCTATGTAATTTTCTTCCTGCAAGAGTGAGCTGCATTTCTGTATAAAATTGTGTCCATTATCAGGTAACCTCGTGCCTTTTTATGTGTTTTGATTTTTAAATGGGAGTAAAATGGAACTTAAATTTTTTTGATCATGTTCAATTCGTCTTAGAATGAATTTTTTTGAGCTAAATTAGAAAGATATTTTCAATTTGGTCATTTTACTTCATTTTACACTAAATTAAGTCATTTATTTTCATCTTTTGTGGGATTTTTCTAATTTTTTTTTTTAATTTTTTTAAAAATTCCCGACGGAATTTAAAATTCCGTCGGGAATTACCGACGGAATTTTAAATTCCGTCGGTAAATTCTGAATTTTTTTTTATTTTTTTTAATTCCCGACGGAATATTAAATTCCGTCGGGAAATTTACCGACGGAATATTAAATTCCGTCGGCAATTTTCCCGACGGAATTTAATATTCCGTCGGGAATTTTTTTTTAAAAATAAAAATATTTTAGAATTTCCCGACGGAATATTAAATTCCGTCGGGAAAATTGCCGACGGAATTTAATATTCCGTCGGTAAATTTCCCGACGGAATTTAATATTCCGTCGGCAATTTTTACCTACGATCACATTGCCGACGGAATTGCATTCCGTCGGCAATTTCATTTTCCGACGGAAACTCTTGGATTTCCGTCGGGAATTTCCGTCGGAAAATCCTTAAATTCTTGTAGTGATATTTGATCCTAAATATATTGCATAACTGTTGGTAGATCACCTATCATCATTGCAGCCCCCCTTCCTGACCATTGTCAATAAAACATTAAAGTTGAAAAAGCGGCCATGGGAAACAGTGCAAGCAAGATAGCGCAAGAGTCCTTTTGTATCCTTCCAATGGACATTTGTTTGGGCATGCACATATTAGAATAATTTATTTACAACAAATGAAACATCAAGGTGAGTTATTGTAAAATATTGGAGTGCACCAACAATTTGATCATATGAGTCCCAAATATACTCTAATGGGGCGAATAAAGTATGATAAATTTTTATGAACCCAAATAAAAGGAGAACGAATGTTGATACGAAGTAGAGCTTCAAAACCAAGTTAAATAATTTTGGACGAGATATGTTTACTTAACTCTTTTCCAATGATTATTATATACTTGGACGAATTCAACCTTGAGCAAAAACCGATTAAACTCTTGCAAAAATAATTTATGAAAATATACAATATGATCATGTGATAGCAAATAGGTAGAGTATAAATAGTTCTATAGAGCAATTACAAAAATAGAACAATGAAAAAATACAGAGCATGAAAATAAAGAGAGTAAAGGATTAGAATATGACCATGACAATTTATGGAGGTTCAACTTCTTGTCCATTCCTCTCCTTAATACAATCCGTTTTAAGAGTTTCTCTTTTTTTAATGCGATTCTATTTCACAACAAAAGTTAAAAGCCGGTTACAATAGTAGCTATCTAAGGCTTTTTCCCAAGTAAAAGACTTTTAAACACTTAATCATTTTTTCCAAAGTAAAAGTATCCAAACATTTAGTCTTTTTTTTTTCTAAATTAAAAGACTCAGACACTTACTAGCCTTTTTATAGGTCCTAACCAACCTAATCCTCACTTTTACACAATTGATAAATACATATCCTCACATACATATTACAATATAAGCTATAATCTAATTTGAGGAAGATGTGATAATGTATGAAGTTCAATGAGATGGAAAATATAAACCAATTTTGGGGTTGATTTTACCTATAGTCACTCAACTTATCACTTATCGCACAAAAGTAACCGACTTTTTTTTTCTTACTTAAATGTCACTGAACTTTTAACATTATTGCACAAAAGTCATGTTGACCGGAATCCGGCGATGACTCTTGCCGGATTGATAAGTTCAACAAATACTACATTTAAATTAATTTCACTCACGGTCACTAGACTTATCATTTATCTCGCAAAAGTAATTAACTTTTTTTTTCCAACTTAAATGTTACTGAACTTTTAACATTTTTACAAAAAAGTCATCAATCCGGCAAGGGTCGTCGCCGGATTCCGGTCAACATGATTTTTGTGCAATAATGTTAAAAGTTCAGTGACATTTAAGTAAGAAAAAAAAAGTCGGTTACTTTTGCGCGATAAGTGATAAGTTGAGTGACCATGAGTGAAATTGACCCCCAATTTTGAATTCAACGATATAAAGTTTTTCCAGCTTTGTTCTTGTTTAGAACTCAACACAAATCTAATTTATAGCTTTAAAAAAAATAATTTTTGAGTGTGAACATCTTTTAAAAATGCTCCCCTTTAAGAATGATAAGAAATATTGATTTAATTCCCTTTGAAAAATCTGGAACATCTAGTAGAAAATCAAGAAGATAATTCTTTCAATTTTAGAAAACATATATTTAGGAAAACTTTATGAAAGATATTAATTTAATTTTATTAAATGAAACCATTTTGTTTTAGAAAAATCCTTTTAATGCAATGAATTTAGTGATGTGTGTCATTTCTCAAAAAGATTTTACATAATGTTTCCTAAAGTCGTCATGATCTTCATGTAACACCCCCAATTTGATCCTATAACGTACATGTTTATATATTTGCTTCCCAAAACATATTGGTACATGCAACGTACATTATATTCATGTTTGCTTAATGGTTTTAGCATATTCTCATTTTAACATGCTTTCTATATTCAAGTTACTTATGTGGCACAATTGTATAACATTATGGATGCTACTTTGCTTCACTTATCATACCAGTTCATGTTTTCACAAACTATTTTACATATCCCAAAACATAATTATACCGATTGATGTACATGCCATACACAAAATTACAAGAACATAAATCTACAAGCTTTATGTATCCACTTGTGCTGGCCTTTTAAAGCTACAGAATATCCCTAGAGCTGGGTACCATCACCTAAATCTACATGGATAAATACCTGTGCTAAGCTTGCTAGCTTAATGGGGAACTATATCATGTGGATGACCTCTTATAGAAGTCACCTAAAGCACATACACATTTAAATATGCAGTTATGCATAAAATAAAGTAATGCCAAGTATAGACATGCATGTTCATAGCATTAACACATATTATGCAAAATACAAATTCTCAAGTCATAAAATTCCCATTTCACAATTCCATGTAATACTTAAAATCATTATTTCATACTTATCACCCTCTTTCATGTGTCTTTTATTTACTTGCACAATTTAGGCCACAGTTAATGTAAACATATAATTCTACATGATTAGAGTGATTGTAAAAGTATACATGTATGAACACAATATTAGCACATATCATACAAGATGTACGCATCAAAACCATATATGATACAAAAATCACATTTTATAGTTCCATGGAATTTATGTCTATTCATGTATATTTAATTCACATGTTCATATCAAGATTATATAATCATATTTAGCCTGCGTACTATCTATAGGTGTGGATAACGAAAGTTATGGATACCACTAGGCTACGAACTATAGATACTGCATATTCAATATCAATATTAGGGAGACATTATCATCTTAAAAGAGGCTATGGACATTATTGGTGTCAAGACTATAGACACTCTAGTAAGAGTGTTATACTATGGTATTTGCGGCTATATTCCTGCTAGGCATGCCTATCTATCCACGACTAAGAAACTCAGCAGGCCTTATGATTCACAAATTATGGCATTTATCTTTATGCATCTTAGACTGCCACGTAGCAAGCATATACAGACATATATTCTCATTTGCTAGAGACTACCACACTAGTACACGTATGCATATATGCTTTAGATACCTTTAAATTATAGCATTTTCTTCCTATACTGTCATGCATCTAGTTCTTTACTTTTCACAAGAACATTCTTAAGTTGCATTCACATCTGTAAGTATAGGCTTTCATATTCTAAATAGACATTCCATGAACTCAAGGATTCAAGCATAAAGTTGGTCTGGCCATTTCAAATTAATAGTTAACGTGAGCCTTTAAAATAAGGCTTAGGTCATAAACATAAACATATGCACATAAGCTTCATACCATGTTTGAGAAATATTACATATTCTTTGAGTAGTAATAAGTTTTTGTATAACATTTCTAAGCCAATATACATGCCTATGCATGCTCTTTAAAATCAAACATGGTGGATGTACATAACCATATTGTTCCCAAGTTTGTGAAAGCAAGTTAACATACATATCCACATATCTTATGCTTCCAAACATTTAATATACACACATTATTTATCAAGAAATATGGCTAATTCAGGTATGCGGTTGATTTATGAAGAAATACTTATGCTTTTATGGAAAACAAAGGGCTCACGGTTAACATAGAATTTGTGACACTGTGAGGTTAATGGAAGGATACAAAATCAAAAGATGCATTTTGACATAGCTATCACATCTTCTGTGACATCCATGAGGGTTAAAGCAGAGAGTAGACTCAAAATGTAGTGTTCCACAATCTGATAACTTTTATAATCGAGATTAATTTTTATTTTTGACCTTAAAAATGCATCATTTAGATCAAGGGGTCTTCATAAAAAATTGTTCCTCTATGTCTTACATTTCCAAATAATTATGAATCAAACAATTTGGACTTATAAAATAAGAATTATAACTAAATCATTACAGACTGCTCTAAAATTCTAGTGTAGGGACATAATTGATTCCTAACTTCAAGCCACACTTTAGGTACCTAAGAGATAGAACTGGGTTCTGGGATCTTTGTAAGAATTATAGTACTTTATCTTAAATATAAATTGCAATTTGAATCACCTATTTCTAAGATCTGAAGGCTGAGTTATGCCTAATTCTGTGACAACTGTCTAGAAAATCCAGCAATATTACCAGTTGCTTTCCATGGCAATTATTCAACAATTCAACTAGAGCTTTTACTAAGTTAGCTTTTACTAAGTTAAGTCCAAGCATATCAATTTCAATTCAATTTACACACAATAATTTCACATCCATAACAACTCATATATCAAACTATTTCATGCCAAATCCACACACATGTATATAAATTGAGAATTTCCCATACATTAGCAAAATGACCAATTCTTGATTCCTTTAGCTCTTTTCTTTATCTTCCCCTTGTTCTTACTTTTTTCTTTCACTAGAACATGGTATGAACATGAATCAATCCCTAAAGCAACTCACGACACAATCCTCTTAACTTTAGAACATGAAAGAGATGGAAGAAAAGCTAGATCATCACAAAAAATTACCTTATTTTGCCTTTGCTTCCACTAATTATTCATTCTCCCTTCTTAATCTTCTTAGGGATATGAGTGTTTGTGTGTGTTTGGTGAGAAAAAGAGAAGAGAAATATGAATTCATTCCTTAAATGGTTCAACCAACACATATCTTCTCCCTTAAGTATGTTCTTTATAATTCTAGAATACCATATGCTAACTTCTCATTGGTTGGCACTTTTATCATAATGTACCCATAACTTCCTTTAATCACATATTGGCATGCAACTTAACTTCATTTATGCATTTACATCACAATTTAACTTAATTATAAAATTGCCCCTTAACTTTTAAACTAGTCCTATCTATGTCCCTTGATTATTCTTTAACCTACTTAACCTCTAATATTCACTTTCTTATCAACCCTAAACATGACATAATACTACTAGGGTATATTTTGGGGCCTTACACTTCAAAGCTTTCTATATTTGACATATATGATTGTAATGTTGTGTAGAGTATGAATCTATTATTTTGTTCTGATTAGAACATGACTGCATAGCTATATTTCCATGTAGAGCACGTCTGCATAGGTATAATGTTAAGTAGAGCACAATTATCAAACTTCTAAATTCAATACCTGCAATATCAAATATAATAAAACCAAAACTAATTTGTTTGAAATGTTTTATTATCAGTAAAAATAAAAATAGGTTGGGTATGTAGCCTTTTGAGCAAACAATACCAACTGTTTTGGTAAGAGGCATAGTAGCAGCAATAGGTTTATGAAAACCCTTTGCATTAGAGCTACAAATCTGACTAAGAAAATCAAGGATATATCTTTGTTAATTAGAAGACCCTCTATAAAACCCTTCCTTACACATTCTAAATACTGTCCATAAATGCATCAATCTTTAGATATCAACTCCAATAAAATAACATTCACACACTGGATATCATCTCATATATATAACAAATATTCAAACGTAGATCATGTGTTATCATGAACTTACCTCATATTACTACATACATCTTCAAATGTTCATATTACAAAATACCTCCAAAACAACATCGCAAAGAATATACAATTACATATTCTTGAGCAATTTTACTTAATACAAAAATATTCATAAGAAACTCCAAAAGTCCACAGTCTAACACATGCCTTCACTAATTATCCAATATGGCCTTGGTAGATGTCCCACAACTATTGTCCTTGTCTCCTGTACCCACATGGTGTAAATCACCTTGTGAAGCATATTTGTTTAGTGGGGAAACTCAATTTAGACAACCACTCAAAAAAGTCATTAAAGCTCCACAAATAGTAGAAATATGGAAAAAATATAATAGAAAATAGAAAACATGTAATTGTTATCATTAAAATAAAATTAGTGCAAATATTAAATATGCAAGAGCTTCCCATAACTGAAATCCGATATGTACTGAGGTGCCTTTATTATGATCACATAACAATATCATTTCAGAATATCAATTAAAATTCCCTATTAACAAAAATACAGTTCATCCATTACTATTTATTCAAATCCAAAAGCTGGCAATGCTAATCTCTAAGTGTGGATAACGGGAATAGAAGATACCATTATTTGGAATATATAGAAGATACCTTGAAAGGCATCACAAAAGAGACAATATGTCTCGGGATTATATATTAGAACAAAAGATATTGAAGTATCAAATAGAAGACAGTAATTAGTGTCACAAAAGAAGCTGCAATATCCCTTCTAGGTATGCCTATCTTACCACAAGTCAAACTCTATCAGGCCAGACATAACATATCACTTGCATTTTTCACATAATGAGAATGATTTGTTTTATTCACTTTCAGTATAAATGTGTATACATGTGTAAGCATATGTGTCTTGTGTATAACTTCATTTCAAATCAATTTTGTTATCTCAAAATCAATTTTATAAAGTCCAAGTGTTACTATGCATATAATGTACAATTT
Organism: Excoecaria cochinchinensis; assembly: GCA_947683425.1. Classification (NCBI taxonomy): domain Eukaryota; kingdom Viridiplantae; phylum Streptophyta; class Magnoliopsida; order Malpighiales; family Euphorbiaceae; genus Excoecaria; species Excoecaria cochinchinensis. The sequence continues at coordinate 11,510,357 of CANTUQ010000127.1, read as the reverse complement.
ATTTTTAGAGTTAGTAAAAAACTTTCCAAAATCTAATGGCCATTGAAAAATCTTCAACGAATGTTAAGAATCAAACTAATGAGTGTTAGAAAAATAGAATCATGTATTCACACAAAAGTCATACTAATAGTCCAGAAGCTATCAACGTGCATTGAATATATTCAACGATCAATGAATCTTAAAACCACATCTTATTCTCTTTTATTCTAAAAGCAATCAAGGACCATTGACATTATTCAATAGCCATTGATACTAGAGGTTTTAGAATTTATACACAGTATAGAAACTTCCAACGACCAATAATAAAAGTGAATGGGCGTTGATAATCATTCAAAGCCATCTAATGGGCGTTGAGGCTATCCAATGGCCATTTACTTACCCAGAATTATGCGAAACTTTGATTTCAATGCACAAGATTTTCACAATAAGAACTACTTAGTCATTCAAACCAATTCTCAACCATTATTTCTAATAAGGTATCTTAAATTTAAGTCCCAATAAGGAAAACTAAGCCCAAAATTTCAAATAAATAAGCACAGTCACATAAGTTAATTAAAATCCCCAAACCTCAATTGGAGCTTATGAAAATCTTGCCTCTTTTCTTCTAGCTTTCCTCAAACCTTTCTTTGCCCTTGTCTTTGTTCCTTTCTTTAACTAGAAATCACAAATCCAATCAAATGTCAAGTTTTTTCATGAACAAACCTTTGATTGCAATCATAAGTTCTAAAACATAATAGAAGTAGATGCTGAAAAAGATAAGGGATAACTCCCAGCAAATAAAAACTTGCAAACCTTACCTTAATATCTTCTTTAATCTTTAATCACTACGGCATTAATTTTTCAAAACTTAAGAGGAACTTTTGATGTGTTTTATAAGAAAATGAAAACCGATCCTAAGAGGAAGAAAATATGTTCTTCATCATCTCCCATCCTCTATTATACTCTCAAAATTTCTAGAAATGCCACATGTCCAGTTCATATGGATTCGTTCATCACAATTACACATGAGTCCCTTTACTTATAATTAATTCTTCTAATTCCCTTTTATTAACTTATTTACAAATTAGCATATTCCTTATTCACTTTTAACAATTACAACTAGCCCATTATTCTACAAGGTGGATTTTTGGGGCCTTATATTTATCTTCTCCTTAAAAAAATTTCATCCTCAAAATTCATACCTGAAGAGAATAACTGGGAATATTGAGTTTCCTTTTCAATTCCATGATGTTGCCATAGTATTTTTTCCAAAGGAATTTGCATGTTCCTCAATTGCTTAGTTTCTTTAGCTAGATAATAGTTATTGGTTTTTCATTATACGAAAAACCTGGCTGAACTAGTATATCTTCTATTGGAAGTATATGAGAAGAGTCTAATTGATTTCTTAATATAAAAACATAGAACATATTGTGCAACTTGTCCAACTCTAGTGGCAAAGCCAAACAATTAGCCACTGGGCCTATTCTTTCCAAAACCTCATAGGGGCTTTTGTACCTTATCCGCATAAGATTTTTGCCTGCGCTAGTAGCTTTCAACTTTTGGTGGAATGTTTTCACCTTCTTTTCAATTTTCTTCATAATTTCTAGCCCAATTAAGTTGCTTTTATCCAATTCTATCCAGCATACAGGAGTCCTACATTTCCTCCCGTACAAAGCGTCATAAGGTGCCATACCTATGTTGGATTGATGATTGTTATTGTATACTAATTCCTTCAAAGGTAAATACTTATGCCAATTACTTGGAAAATCTATCACATTACTTCTTAACATGTAATCTAACATTTGGATTACTTTTTCACATTTTTTTATCTATTTCTGGATGGAAAGCAGTACTAAAGTTTAGATGAGTGCCTAAGTCTACTTGTAAACTTTTTCAAAATGTCGATGTAAATCATGGGTCACGATCAGAGATAATTGAGAAGGGAACACCATGCAATTGAACTATCTCATTCACATATATTTCTGCTAACTTGTCCATGTGACAATAAGTTCGAACAGGCAGGAAGTGAGCTGATTTAGTAAGCCTATCAATAATCACCAATACTGAGTCATTTTTTCTTTGAGTGAGAGGAAGACCAATAATAAATCTACAGTAATGTTATTCCATTTCCATTGCGGTATCTGGATGGGGTTAGTAAACTGAACGAAACTTCATGCTTAGTTTTAACTTGTGACAAACCAAACATTTGGATACTTAACCTTCTATACCCCTTTCATCCCTAGCTGCCAATAGAACTATTTCATATCTTGGTATATCTTATTACCTCTAGGGTGCATATTAAACACTATATTATGAGCTTCAACCAAAAGTTTCTTTTTCAATTCAAGATCGAAAGGTACACATATTCTATTTCGGTAATATAGGCTCCCATATTCTTTGACCACAAAATCAGGCTGTTTCCCTTCACGAACTGTTTGAGCAATCTATTGATATCTTGCATCCTCTTTCTGAAGATTCTGGATTAATTGAATCAAATGAGGCTTTGCTGTCAACTAAGCTAATAGTGCTTAATCAGGAGCAAATCTCCATCTTCCTTTTTGGAATTTCAAATCTGAAATTGTGTTTCAACTCAAAGTATCGGCCACCATATTAGCCTTACTAGGATGGTAATGCACAATGCAATCATAATCTTTAAAAAGCTCTAACCATCGTCTCTGTCTCAAGTTAAGTTCTTTCTATGTGAGCAAGTACTTGAGACTCTTATGATTTGTATATACTTTACACTTCTCCCCATACAAATAATGCCGCCAAATATTTATGGCAAATATTACAGTAGCTAACTCCAAATCATGAGTAGTGTAGTTCTGCTTATGTGGCTTCAGTTGCCTAGAAGCATAAGCAATTGCTCTACCTTCTTGCATCAACACACAACCTAATCCACTCTTAAAAGCACTATACAGTAGATAATCTTTTACTAGAGTTGGCTGAGTCAACACTAGAGCTTCTATAAGCATCTTCTTCAACTTATCAAAACTTGCTTAACATCTTGCTGACTATTCAAACTTTACTCCCTTCCAAAATAGTATGGTCAATAGAGAAGTAAATATTAAAAATCCCTTCACAAAGTGTGACACACCCTATACCCGTAATTGGTACTGATATCGGATGTCACATCACTATTAATGTCATACATTACAATGCACTTGATAGTTCAGTGGTAAATTTTTTTTTTATTCTTATGCACTTGTTCATGCATATAAATCATAAACTTGTCCACTTATATACTTTATTTAATCCAATTCGAACATATACATGCCATTCTAAGCTTTCTTCTAGCTTTACTCTTCTCAACCATTTGCAAAAACCTCGATTACTTCAAGTCTTTCTACCTTTCATAACTTGCGCGCAGTAAAACACTACGCGCTGAGAATGTAATGCTCAATGGTGGATACACATCTCATATTTTCCATCCAACTATACACACACATGCACTCACACAATTATGCACAATCAAATATAAGCCTTTGTTGTATTGATTTTCTTTAGTTTTCTTAATTAATTTACATCCTAATCTTCAATATTTACTATTACACTTTCATACATATATCCACTCAATCTTATAATTATTTTATCCATTTTTTTTAACTTCTTGTATTGTTATTGTTACTTTTATTATCATTTTCTTTTATTAATACTTCATTATTTCACTTTACAATCACTATTTAAATTCAAACTTATAATTTCTTGTATATTTATTAATTCTTAGCTTTATTCTATTTACATACTTATCATTTAATCTTTTTAAATCATACACTGATTTCATATTTACCAATTATTAACTCTTATTTTCTTTATTCATTTCTTTATGCATTTACTGTTTAATCTTTTCTCTCTTATTATCTTTTAATAACATCTCATGACTTCCTAATTCATATATTCATTATACATTCATTCCTTATTGTTTACATACATCATTTATCATCTTATTTGTACTTTCTTAAGTAATTACCAACTTGATCGCTAGTTCATTTATTATCTTATATCACTATTTTGCATCTAGTAATATATGGTAGAAATCTCCTAACTGGATACGCGGGACAGAACATTGAGGAGTGACCCCGAAGGACCTCCTGTATCACTGTCACTATTATTGGAGCACTATAATCACTGTATCACTGAGCACTGAAATCATTTAGCACTATAATCACTGTATCACTATGGTAGACCGCCATTAGCCTTATCATTCTTTTGCCACCCTTTCATTTCCTTTATTAGTCTTAGTTTGTATTTCCATGGATATGCATTAACTTGCCTACGTTAACTACCATGCATGCCCTTGTTACCATAAATTTCATGCAATACTACCATTATTTTAATTATATTATTATTATTTACTCTTATTACTATCTATATTATTATCATTATCATTTTTGATACTTCTTTTTATTATTATGACTACTTATCATTATTATTATTAATTTTATTTTCTTTTGTACCAACTCAAATTCTTTTAATTTTTATTATTTACTATAAACTTATTCAAATTACCTTTTTGTCCTTAATTTAGGCTAATATTGCCAAATTGCCATTTGATCCTTTGTTTTCTTTCTAATTTTCGATTTTGCCCTTTAATTTCATATATTTACGGTTATGCCACTATTTTTCTATTTTTCATTCCTAATTCATTATTTCCCATTCCCTTCAGCTCTATTTTTACATTTCTTACACTTTTAACCCTTATTTTATTGCTTTTGATTTATTTTACCATTTAACTTTATTATTTCTTCATATTTGCCCTATTTACCTTTATTCTTATATAACTACCATTTTACCCCTGTAACTTTTAAATCTTTACAATTTTGTCCTTTTCACTTCATATTCTCTTATTTAATCTAATTTTCTCATTTTAAGCTTATTTTCTTATTTTTCACACTTATATTCTTTTATACACTTCCATAAGACATCTTATTATTTTTTTTGTGTACTACTTATTAATATGTCTTCATTCATTGTATACATTATATATTATTACATTTCCACATTCATATACTTGTATACACTACAATTTCACATTTAATATTCTTCATTTCAAACATAATGCATTACGAAACTAAAGTATATTCAAATAAATTCTAAATATGCTCAATAAATTTTTAAACACTCATTTTTAATTCTATATTTATTTTTATGCAATATATTCATTAAATTATTAAAATACACCATAATTTGTCGTAGTGTAACATTTGGCCAAACTACACTTTTATCTCCAATTTTATTTTCTCTTCGTTTATCATTTATTCTATTAATTCACATGCTAGTTAACATGAATCTATGATTATATTACATTAAATATCAAAATAATTCATATTAAACCAGATATACCCAGTCGGCCACAACTAAAATTTTCCTTCCAAAATTATTCTTTCCAATTTTAACATATTAACAAATATTTCCAACCTCAATTAACATATTTCTAAGCCTATTTCAAATTATACATGCATATCTCATCCAAACACACAAAGACATACACTTTAGCATACTTAAAATTAAAGGAAAATAACAAATGTTGTATCCACTAACCTTATATCCTTGCTTTTCATTGTCTGTTTCTCCTTTTCTTTATCTTTTTCATTAAAACTCACTTCCTCCAACTTGTTCCCACCATGGCCGAATTCATTACCATGGAAATTTTGATCGTTGTCCATAACCTTTCTTGTCTTGATTTCCTTCACTTTCTTCACTTCAATTAGGCTCTAGAAATGCTTATCCATGAAATTAGAGCTTGAAAATTATTTAGGCAACTTATTAGAATGGAATTGATGGAAATAAATTGAAGAAATCTTGCCTTTTATGTGGAGAGGAGCATTCAACCTACACATATGGAGAAGGGTGAAGAATTTTCATGAAATGGCTGATTTTTTAGCCTTATTTAATGTGTCTTGATGGGCTTTTGGGCTTGGTCCGACCAATTGGTCTAACCCAATTAGGTCCAAATCAATTATTTAGGTATTATTTTTGTCTAATTAATTTCTACCATTTTCTAGGTTCAATTTCTCATATAAATGCATCCATAATTCTCAAAAAATATTTATTAGACTCCAAGAAAATTTTTGGGTCAATCGGAGGCCGTTTTTCAGTCCGATAAATTTTTACTAGTCCAACAACCTAATTTTTTTATCTCACTGTAAAATTAATTTTTCATTACCATATGATTCTCTATATTATTTAAAGCGAGTTCATGTTTTTAGATAATTTTTTGGAGGTCCAAAGCATCATTTAAAGCCGATCAAACCAGTCAAACTTTGGTCAAACCGGTTCGGTTACTATTCATTTTTCCCTTCCTTTTTGAGGGCTCATTTGACCTTCGTTTTGCCTCAAATTTCATCCTCGAACACCTACTAACCTATTTTTTCTAATGGTCCAATAAAATATTATTTGACTTCGGGTGGAACTATTCACCCTGATGTCACTATTCACAGCCCGAAAAATCACTATTCACAAAAGTTAAAATTTAGGGCCATTATAAACTGACGATAATTTTTGACAAAACCCAAGAAGCTTCTTTCTTCAATCACATTTTAAGGTGGTTTCCAATTAACAATTGCTTCAATCTTACTTGGGTCTACTTAGATTGCTTCTGATGAGATTATATACCTAAGGAAAGATACTTCTCTAAGCCAGAAGTCACATTTACTGAGCTTCATATACAACTATTTTTCTTTAAGAGTCTACATAATAATTCTTAAATTTAGGCATATTTTTATTCATTTCTCAAGCACACTAAGGCATCATCAATAGAAAAAACTATAAATGGTTCTAAGTAGGGTTTAAACACCTTATTCTTCAAGTCCATAAATGCTACTGGTACATTAGTTAGCCCAAAAGGCTTAACTAAGGATTTATAATGACCATAATGGGTCGTAAATGTCATCTTTAGAACATCTACAGCTTTAACCCATAATTGATAATATCCTGATTGCAAATCAATCTTTGAAAATGGTTCAACACCTTTTAGTTCATAAAAAAATATCTTTTATTATGTGTAAAGGATACTTGCTCTTAAAGTCAGCTCATTCAATTGTAAATAATTAATACACATTCAAAGAGTGCCATCTTTCTTCTTAAAAAAGAGGATAGGCTCCCTCAAGGGGATAAACTCAGCCGAATAAAACCTTTATCTAAATGCTCCTGTAATTGAATCTTTAGTTCCCTAATTTTCTTGGAGCTATCCTATAAGTTGCTTTAGATATAGGAGAAATTCCAGGAACAATCTCTATAGACAACTCCACTTCTTTCTCTAGAGGAAGACCTAGAAATTCTTCAGGAAAAACATTAGGGAACTCATTTAAAATTGGTATATCCTGAAGATTTTGAATCTAGTACCATAGCTAAGAAGGCTTCATAACCTTTCTAAAGAAGTCTATTGGCTTCTAATGCCGATAATATATTTGACAGAGAATTTTCTCAAATCCGATGAATTATGATCTCTGTGTGATCAATATTTTTAAGTGTAACTGTCTTTAAGTCATAGTCTACTATAGCCCGATGCTTGGTAAGCCAATCAATAGCCATAATCAAATCAAACTCATGAAAAGGCAACTCTAAATGATTAGCTACAAATTATCATTTTTGGATCTTAACATAACAATATCTATAAATCCAATCATAAACAGATTATGCTCCAAAGGATGTGTATCATAATCTGACTTTCCTATTGGTAACGTTTTAACCCCCATTGTATAGGTGTGACAGAGTTGACCCAGGATTATTCAAAGCATGCATAATAACTTTAGGTGCATCTTGCTTTTTATGAGACCTCATTACATAAGGCCTTGCTAAAGTAATGGGCCATAGGTCCGTCCACAGTCTCAGGTGTTATGTTCAAATTCGATCTAAACTGACCGAGCCACTTTAGTATCCTCTTTCTCCTCTTGATGCAGTGAGTGCATTAGATACTCCTCTGCTCTCTTATGGTGCAGGGCTTTGGCCCTAAGGATAGTTAGCCATCAAATGGTCGGTGCCACCACACCAAAAACATGCTTATGTTAATCTCTTATGAGTGCCCTAATGATTTGTAGAACAATATGTGCATTTAGATGCACCACCTCTTCTCCCAGCTAATGATGCTCTATTAACATCTGATGCTGTTGGTAATGATTAGCGCCTCCCTCATGGCATCGATCATTCTCTAGACCTAGGCCTATTTTAAGACACTTAAGCCCTCTTACCTGATGTAGAGCCTCCACTGAAAAACCCTCTTTTTTAAGCTTTTTCTCTCTGTGCCAACTCATAATTATCTACTTGTAAAGTTGCAAAAACTAGCTAGTAATAACTCACTTGTTGTAAGCATGTCATTTCCACTAGGTGCTCCTTGATGGAGTCATTCAGTCCATTCTCAAATTATTGACACCAAAATGTGTTGATAAGCATTATATCAGGAGCATATTTACTAACTTTTTGATATTCAGACACTGACATATTTCTTTGCCTGAGGTTTAAGAATTGCTTCCATTTGGCCTTTCTATAAACATTAGTGATAAAAATCTTTTTGAACTCTTGCATAAAGAATTCCAATGATAAGTTCTCTGGTATCCGTGAATTCATCAATACTAACTTCCACCAATCATAAGTTAGTCCCCATCGCATTAACACAACACATCTCACTATCTGACCTGGTGGACATCTAACCTCTTTCAGAATTTTTTCGATTTTCTCTAACCAAAATTTTACTTTATCAGATTCCTCTATAGAGGTGTAGGTGAACTCTTCAGCACCATGTTTTTTAATTGAATCTATTAGAGCTTTAGGCATTGTCAATCATTGTAAGATCTATGCCCTATAATACATCATCTTTAATAGAACTTCTCCTTGTGGAACTAGTAAACTACCCTGGAAAGCTAATGGTGGATCAAAGGTAGAAGGATTGTAATTGGCTGGATCCAAACACTTAGTCTTTCTTCCAAAGTAAAAGACCCAAACACTTACTAGCCTTTTCCTAGGTCCTAGCCAACCTAATCCTTACTTTCACGTAAGTGATAAATATATATCCTCACAAATATATTACAATAAAAACTAAAATCTAATTTGAGGAAGATGTAGTAATGTATAAAGCTCAATGAGATGGAAAATATAAACCAATTTAGAACTCAATGATAAAAAGTTTTTCCAGTTTTGTTCTTATTTAGAACACAAGGAAAATCCAATTTATAGCTTTAACAAAGCTAGTTATTGAGTGCGATCATATTTCAAAAACATTTCCCTTTAAGAATGGTAAGAAATCTTGATTTAATTCCCTTTGAAAAATCTGGAACATCTAGTAGAAAATTAGGGAAGATAATTTTTTCCATTTTCAAAAACATCTATTTAGGAAAACTTTAGTTTAGGAAAGAAATAATTTAATTTTATTAAGTCAAACCATTTTGTTTTAGAAAAAAATTTTAATGCAATGAATTTAGTGATGTGTGTGATTCCTCAAAAAGATTTTATAAAATATTTCCTAAAGTTTTCATGATTTTCAAATCTTTATATGTTTGTCAGATTTGATTCTAATGTTGTGCAGAGCACGATTCTATTATTTTATTTTGATTAGAGCATGACTACACAACTCTATTCTTAAGTAGAGCACATCTGTATAGGTCTAATGCTAAGTAGAGCACGACTCTCAAATTTATAAATTCAATACATGCAATATCAAATATAATAGATCCAAAACTAATTTGTTTGAAATGTTTTGTTATCAATCAAAATCATAATAGATTGGGTATATAGCCTTTTGAGCAAATAATACCAGTTATTTTGGTAAGAGGTATAGCAGGCTCAATAGGTTTATGAAAACCCTTTCCATCAGAGCTACTAATTTGATGGAGCAAATCAAGGATATATCTTTGTTGATTAGAAGACACTCTATAACAACATTCTTTACACATTCTAAATACTGTGCATACAAGCATCCATCTCTAGATATCAACTCCAATAAAATAATCATTCACACACTGGATATCATCTCATACATATATAACAAACATTAAAATAGAGATCATACATTATCATGAACATAACTCATATTACTATATACATCTTGAAATCTTCATATTACAAAAATACCTCCAGTAAAAAATTGCAAAAATATACGATTACATATTTTTTAGCAACTTTGCTCAATACAAAAATATTTACAAGATACTATAAAAGTCCACGGTCAAAGATATTGTGACGTGCGCTGAACCCTGGGACCCCCCCGAACCACCCGCTTTTAGGGCTTTCGGGAGAGGTTCATTAAAACTTGTAAGAAATTACAAGTGCTTCTATGTTGGGCAACAAGGAGATTTCTTGGAGTCGCCACCCAATAGAACATTGGGAAAGGTCGTCTAGCCTCAGTGAGCTTAAGACAGTGCATATGCATCCATTTTGGGCAAGCCAGAGATATGTTGGAGGGTTCATACCAATAGAACATTGAGATGTTCCTCTAACCCCGTGGAGCCTAGGATTATGCAAGTTGGGCCTTTTAATGGGCAACAAGAGATATTTTGGAGGCTTCATGCTGAGATGGCCCTCTAACCTCGTTGAGCCTATGAGCAGAGTGTGTTTGGGGCTTCTCATTTATTCATACCTTGACTAATATTACAATTGAGTTTTGAATTTATCGTTTCATCCAATTTCCAAGTAGATGCAGTTAATCAAAGCGCAATTCATCCACATAAAGGAAAGAAATAAATTAACATAAGATAGAATACACAAAAGTAAATTACAATAAAACTAGGGCCAGAATACAACTCCCATCATAAAATAGTACAAAAATTATACATAAATTGGGATATTCATTCAAATGAGGACATTGGTCCTCGCATGCAAATTTATTACAAAATAATTTTTATAAAGTGTCGGTTTTATTTGCTAAAAATTGGACTTCGGTCCTCAATTTACAAAAATTCCAATTTAATTACTATAAACATTTAACCATTTTGTATTAGCGAGATTAAAAACAACTTTTACAATGATAATAAATAAAGATGGAAAAGGTAGGGTTGAAGAAAGAACCCAGGTGAAGATCCTCAGATCAGCGGAATAACCATCATTAGCAATTCCAATCCACCAAAAATAGTCAGATAATAACTCACAAAAAATAATAGACATGTTAGTGCCAAAATTATGAATAAAATAAAATGATAAAAGTAAAATAACCATGAAATTTTAAAGAACAATGGGCTAAAATGATGAGGGACTAAATGAGGAAAAAAGGTAAGATAAAAAGGAGGAAATCACCCAGGGACGGCCTACTGTGCATGACCGACGGGCGTCCCTAGGTTGACCGGCGGACTGAATGAAATGCCATCGACGGCCCGTCATTCAAACAAGAGATGGCCGTCGGTGACCATTCTGCCCGTCGGTCACCCTAATTTCAAAAACCAAGAGAAAAATCAAAGTTTTAGCCTTTGCCCTTTGTTAAATCGAAAAAAACTTATCAAAAATAAAAGAATGATGGTGTAAATTAATTAAATTACATAAATATTAAATCCGTAATATTTACCCTCGGATCTTACCTTTTAAGGTGAATATTGAGTGATCTCGGTCCTGCACGCTTCACAAGGATCGGTTCGTGATTGCATATTTTTGGGAGATTTTCAACCTCGAAAACCGTATCTTGAAAAAAAATAAATCAAGAAGAGAAAATTTATGTTTTTTTTTCTTGATATTTTGATAGCAACTCGAATATCAGAATTAGCTGGATTGATGGAAACGAATGAATTTCGTTACCTCAAATTAGCTCAATTCACAGGTAAAAAGTGAAGAAGAATAGAAACGTTCAAAAAATTTCTATTGAATAAAATGCGAAAAATAAATATTTTGTGAAAAACTGTTAAATTCAGATTTTTAATGAACAACTCGCTAAAAGTTTTCTGATTAAAAGTTTTCCAACCCTGAATAATGAAACTCAATCCACTATTTATAGAGTTTAGAAGATAATTCAAATAAATTTAAAATAAAAATTGAATTCGAAAAAGATTTCTGAAATGAAATCGTAACCGAATCGGTTTTCAGAATATTTCCAAAATCAAATCTAATATTTAAATATATTTGAAAAGATTTTAAAGATTTTGGATAAGCTTTAAAAATCAGGCTGTTAAAATAGTCTAATCAATGACAGACAGCCTTCTGTGGTGTAACCGATGGGCGTCTGTGGAAAGGGTACACGCGGTAATTTGATCGGCAGACCATCCACGAGGCACGGGCATATCGACGGCCGTCGCTCTCGAGCGCGCGCACGTCGCTCAAACGACAGACAGCTGTCTCTCAAATGCGAGAGATGGCCCTTGCATCCGAGTGATAACCAGTCGTTCATTGCGAGGGAGTGAGCGATAGGAGTGTCACCACCGATGGGAAGCCCGCCTCCTGACCATAAAATCTCATTTTCAAAGGGGAATTTTCCCGAACTCTCCGAAATCTCCCGCTATAGGTAAAAATTCTTAATCCTTGTGAAACCGAAGGACGAAAACTCCCGAATTTCCATCCACTTATCTGAATACAAACATTGATCTCTTCATCGGGTAACTCTGATCTGGACTGCCTCGGGACACGGTGTCTACAGTTGCCCTAAATTTTGGGGAAACTAGTGCACTAGTGCCTAAATGAGCCAAAATTCAGAGAAGAAAGGAAGAAATGCGTACCTGAGGTAGTCCTTACCTTATTGATATTGTGTGGAAGTGTGCAACTATTTGTTCAGCGAGCCCCGTCTCAATATGCTTGGTGTCTAAGTGTTCTTGAGAGGCAGCGTTGTCTAACTACGACCCATTTGCAATTTATTTTATTACAAGTGTACCGTTAGTCTCGTCTTGACTTACACGGTGTCTGTAGGATGTGGCGTTCTCTAGCTACAAACTGATGGTGAGACGCAGTGTTCTCTAACTGCAATCTTGCTGCGATCTGCTCTATCACATGTGTCCCTGCTGGCCTCATCTCGGCTCGCGAGGTGTCTGTAGTGTTCTCTAACTACAACCTCGTTGTGAAGCATAGTGTTCTCTAACTGCAACCTCCTTGCGATGTGTTCTATCGCTGGTGTTCTGTTGGCCTCGCCTCGGCTTGCGCAGCTTTCGTGAGATGTAGTGTTCTCTAACTACAATCTCTACTGTGAGATGCAGTGTTCTCTAACTGCGATCGCATTGCGATCTGTTCTATCGCGTGCCCTGCGGGCCATGTCTCAGCCTGCACAGCTTCCTTGCTAACCCCCATCCGATATGCAAGGCATGTGATTGGATATTCTATCCTGCTGACCCCCATCCGGTCCACAAGGTATGTCTTCTGATTTGCTGATCCCCATTCGATCTGCAAGGCATGTGATTGGATATTCTATCCTGCTGACCCCCATTCGGTCCACAAGGTATGTCTTCTGATTTGCTGATCTCCATTCGATCTGTTGAATATGGTTCTGATTTGCTGATCTCTATCCGATCCACAAAGTATGATTTTGATTTACTGATCTCCATCCGATCAGTAATATGATGTTGATTGAATATAACATGTAATGTTCGACCTATTTACCCATCATTTGATTGTTGACCATCCTTGGATTGGTGTGAAATCATGTTCCTATGTTGTAAAAGATTCTTGTTAATTCATATGCAAATAAGTCTAATTGGTATATTTATAAACATTTTTTATGTTGCCATTTATCATTTATTATCTTTTCTTATGATGTCATCATTTGTCCTTCAAAAGAAAGCAAGATAAATATAGGATAAATATACAAAAAATAAAATGTAAATTTAACAAGTTACCCATAAATGTTCCACTAAAAGTATAAATTTTGTACAATACTACAAAAATAACCATAATAGTGAAAATACAAGATACAGTTCTAAAACTCCTTGAACAGCCTACAGAGGCGAATGATCTGAGGGCTCATCTGCTGGATCATCGTCATCATCTGATATATGAACTGGCTGGCACTACGATGAAGAAGCGGAGGGTCCATCTCCTGAAGTAAAAGGCTGCTTGGGAGGAACTGAGGGTTCGGGCTGTTGAGGAACTGAGGGTCCGGGCTGCTGCTGATATCGAGGAGGAACAACAATTGGTACAGATAAGGGCTGCCCCCTTGTTGAGTCCTGCTGCTGGAACTGAACCTGGGTGTACCCGTCGAGAAAAGGCTACGCACATACCTTTATGAACTGCAGTATGTCTGTGATCACCCCCCTTACTCTCTGAAAGTATCGGCCAGTCGGAGAGTCTGATCTCTGGAGGCATCTCTCATATGCCCCAGCCTATCCTCTGTCTGCTCCCTGAACTCTCTGATGGTCTGAGCAATGGGAGGTACGGTGCCCTCCAATACCTCAATCCTGAACCGGAGAGCCTCAACTGACTCGTCAACCATCTGGAGAGATGCATTTATCCTCTGTGCCACGGCGTCCTATGAGGCACTCAACTCCCGCCTCAACTGATCAATAAGCCTCCCCTGCTCATGTATAATGCTCTGCTGCTGGCCCAACTGCTCCAGTATGACCCTATCTCGCTCCCCAAGCTGCTCAAGAAGGACGCTGCCTCTCTCCTCCTGTCTACGCTCTAAGGAGTCAAACGTGGAAGTCAAGACCGCTGTAAAGTTTGGCTGCACTGGCTGAGGTGATGGCGCTGATGCAGGGGGGACCGACTCTGGTGCCTGCTCGAGAGGAAGAGCTATAAAAGTAGATGCCTCCAAGTCCCTTGCTCTAACATACAGATGAAACCTCCTAGGGGTTCGTGGCGCAGTCCGCTGTACCCTTGATGGTGGAGGAGGAGTAGGACTCTGCACCCTCTGTGCTGGGGGAGTGGCAAACAACTCATCCATAGTAAACTCGATCCCCGTGTCAAAAGGCGTATGAGGCTGCTCCCCCTCAGGCTGCTACTGTGGAGGCTGATCCTCCTGGTAACCTGGATACTGGGGAGGCTGACCCTCCTGATACTATAGCTGCTCGGGTGGCTGCTCCACCATCTGAGGCTGCTCCTCTACTGGCTCAAGTGAGGAAAGGCCGAAGGCATGTCTGGTCTTGTGGATGGTCCAAAGCCTATATGCCTCAGGCTGACCCTATAGCGATACTATCATCCCCATGGTCAGAGATGATGCTGCATCCACATAAATGCTCTTGTCTAGAGCACACCCAAGGTCATCGGGACAGATGCCCAAATCTAGTAATAATCTGATAATGACTCCACCCACATATACCACAGGAGCTGCCCCCTTAAACACCCTGACCAGATTAGCCACGATCTTGAGGCTAATGTTGATCCACTGCCCCACAACCATGGCCCACAAACTCCATATCTCTGCAGCATTTAGGGTGCCTGGGTTACCAGCCCATCCCAAGTAAGAGATGGAAAGAATCCTGTGAATGTAACGGAGGGCCTGTGACGTGAGTACTGTACTCTTTGCCGTATTATGATCATATGGCACTCCCGGCAAGGCAATGACCTCCCAATACTGGTGTCTGATTTCTTGTTGGGGCACTATAACATCAGGTCTAAATGGAAGCCCCATGGCCTGTGCAAACCGCTGGCGGGTAATGCTGTAATGGTAACCATCGATCCAGAACTGGATGACACCCTCCTCCATGTCTAATCTCTGGAACCCCCCGTACTGTAAAGTAGCGAGAAACTACCGAACAATTCCCGAATGGGTATGGAAAGAAGGTGTCAGGAACTCGGTCAGCAGCCGCTATCAAAGCGTTGACCTCATCTACCATTCCTAAGGCCCCTAGGAATGGTCTGGAAATGAAGCGGTTGGCTCGAAACGGCACTGGAGCCAGTGCTCTAAACCTCTGCCTAGCCTCGGTACTCATCTAGGTAGGAGCCTGAGGCTCAGGCTGATCATGCGGTGTCGTTGCGGAGGCATCCTGAAAAGAAAGTCAATGATTAGTTTAGCATTGTGGCCACAGACGGGCCTTTCAACTGACGTATATAACAAATTTTGTAAACCTTTGGCCTACCAAAATCCAAGCAATATCTAGAAAAATAAATGTTAAAAATAATTCAAAGAAATTGAACGGCATTCTGGCAAAGATATACCTGTTTCAAAAGAAATTTGGACGGCATCCTGGCAAGGATGGGCCCAACCCAGGAAATTTAAAAAATTTGGGCAGCATCCTAAAAAAAAATGTGCCCAACCCATAAAATTTGGGCAGCATCCTGGCAGGGACGTGCCCAACTTCCTGCATAAAAAATAACAAAGCAAAAAAAAACCAAAAGGATAGGCCTCAGGTCGCAAGCAACAGTTCAACACATTCCGTTGGTCTAATTTGTGCCCTTTTAAGACGAGACTAATTATTTCCATTATTTTCTATTTTTTTCCTACTGGTTTTAGTGTGCATGTATTTCTATGACTATGTTCTGTATGCCTAACTAAAAAAAACCAAATAAAAATAAGCAGAAAAATACTACATTTTATTAAACTACACTACACACGCATTGCCATATAAATTATTCTCAAAATAAAGAAAGTAGGAAAATAAGTAGAAGAATACTACATTTTATTAAACTACACTACACATGTATTGATATACAAATTATTCCTAAAATAAATAAAAGAAAGTAGAAAAATTGCTCAACTAACCTGGAAATCGACGAAAATAAAACCCGATGGAAACACTTGTACTTCAAAAGATGTGCGACGATGCAAGGATTGATATGGTGCAAACAGTGTGCAAAACGGACAAAAAATGAAGAAATTACAAGCAAAAAATGAGGGAAGGGCATCGGTTTGCGGAGGAAGAAGAAAAGAAAAAAGAAAGCAGAAAATGACAGCCCGTCGGTCCACCAACATTATATAGAATTCAACGACTGACGGGTAGCTCGTCTATATCACCGAGCGACGGGAAAGCCGTCTGTCGTTCGAGATTTCGAACTTATCCCCTCATTAATTACACAATTAGTTCTTAATTAATTTCTAACTAATTAATAATAATTATTATTATTTTTTTGACTTCCATATTCGGCACATGCTCCTGCAAAAACAACAAAAATATGTACGAAGATTATATTATGCGTGTGATATGCACGAAAATGATGCAAAGGATAGGTCTGCAAGGTGGATAATGACCAACGGGCATGCCGACTGATGATGAGAGACGGGCAGGCCGTCGGTGAAGCCATTCTATATATTTCATCATTTTCTTGGATTCCGTGCCTTATCCCTTATTCTAACTTTGTAGCAAATTCCTTCATCTGGTTTTTCCCCTTTTTCCTCCTTATTTCCTTTGTTGATTTTAGTTTTCTGATTTCAGCCCTTGAAAAAATGACTTCCCCTTCTTTTAAAAAAATGTGTCGTACCTTAGACAATCCTCAAACTTGGGAAAATAGCATCCTTGCCCCACTTTCTGGACTAAAATTTTTGAGGAGAGTCAAGATAGGCTATAACCTCCTTTTGGCTGCAGCGCACTTCTAGGACCCGCGCTTCCACATCTTCAGGTTTACTTACCAGGAGTTATGCCCCCTGCCTGAGGAATTTGCCGCCATTGTTGGTGCCTGGTATCCTCTTAGTGCTTTGCCCTGCGTTCCTCGCTGTGGGCTGATTCATACTCGGGACATTGCTCTGTCCTTAAGTCTAGCTCCTTCTGATGCTGCTCGCTTGGTTCCTTAAGGTCCCACATTCACCTTGGAGCCGTTGATTGAGGCGTTGGACAGATTTTCTAACGTTCCCCCATACCATACAAGTATTATTTTCCTGTTCTGTCTGATGAGGTATTTGGTTGTGACTTTAGAGGAGCTGATTGGAGACCCTCGTCTGTTTGGAATTTTGGACGATTTTCACCGCGGACTGCCCCCTTTCCCATTAGTTCTTGCTGAGACTATCCTAGGCTTGGACTCTATTTGTGCTGGGTCTACTGCGTCTTTCACTGGGAGCCCCTTATTACTCCAAGTAAGTCATTTTTAAAAGGTAGTGCGTCCCTTGTGGATTTTCACACTAGCTTTTCTTATTGGGAAGTGCGTCCTTTTTGGATTTTCACATGACCCTATGTCTTATTTTTGCCTGAAGAGAACCCAACTCACTCCAGCGGCTTTTATTTAATATTATTTTCTTTTTATCATTATTTTCCTTATTTTTTCCTTTTTCTTCAGATATGGTTAGAAGAGGAGCTAAAATTGCTATTAGAACCACCTCCCAGGGTCATTGCTCAATACTCTCTGAGACACTTCCTCCCACGTCAACGGCTGTACTTATTTGCGACCTTTGACGAAGGTATTGCCAGATTCAACGAAATATCAGATGAGGATATTAGCTTCATGCACGCTTGGCTTCCTCTATCCAGTGCAGTAATTGATGGATCCTCAGGGTGCGTTCCCCTATGCGGGCTTCGCAAGGCTACCTTCTACATCATGGCCCGCTGTGCTCGTCAACTCGGGATGACTCAAGATGTGGTGAGGCTCCCTTTATCCTTTTGAGGCGAAGTCTTTTTTGTAGCTTTTGCCTCTCGCTATCATGAGCTCTGGAGCCAACTTCCATTGAAGACTGTCACACCTCCCTTTGGGGATCACTCTGTTACCTCTACTAGTGCGTATAAGAGGTGGGTACTTAGCCTGACATCCGATAACAGAACATGACGACTTAGGCATTTGGCTGGCGAGAGTAGTAGTAGGGCATAGTTTAGCTTTGCATGCATTTTGAGCAATATGTTTCTTTTCAAAACAGAACTAGACAATGATGTAAATGAATAAATCAAGTCTTATTTCATTTCATAAAATTGTGTACATTTCAGTAAGATTTCAGCATACATGATCATTATTTTGTACTAATTCAATTATGCAAAACTACATTCATTCATGGAACCAAGTTTTGATAGCACCAACTCTTATTACCAATCAGCCCTCTCAGGTTTTCTTGATTGGACATTTTCTCTCAAGCCTCTAATTTTTGCCCAGGATGCCTTCTTTTGGTTTTCACCTTGACGATGAGCCCAATTTTATCAAGGCCGCCTTTTCTCCGATTTTTAACCCACGGGACTTTCATTCTCTTCTTTTGATTTTATAGCCTTTTAGCCATGGAACCATTTGAGTCTATCGATGTTGACCAGTTCCTTAAATTCGTTGCCATCACTGTCCGATAAAATCACGGCTCCCTTCGATAACAGCTTCTTGAGGATGAATGGTCCTTCCCACATTGGTCTAAACTTTCCTCTGATATTCGGCACACCCGGTCTCATCTGTTTGAATACCAAGTCCCCCTCCTTCAATGGGTGCTTCTTGACTTTCTTACCAAAGGACCTGGTGAGCCTCTTCTGATAAATCTGATTATGGTAGTAGGCTCTCAACCTGTTCTCATCCAACATGTTCAGGTGCTGTAACCGCTGTTGTGCCCATTCAACCTCTAGAATCTGAGCTTCCATTATCACCCTTAGTGACTTGAGTTCGACCTCGATCGGCAATACTGCCTCCATCCCATACACCAAAGAATACGGTGTTGCCCTTGTAGATGTTCTGATGGTTGTTCTATAACCCCAGAGTGAAAAAGGCAACTTTTTCGCCCAATCTTTATAACTCTGGACTATCTTGGCCAGGATCCTCTTGACATTCTTGTTGGCGGCTTCTACTGCCCCATTGGCTTAAGGATGATACGAAGAAGACTTATGATGCTCAATACCATATTTTTGGAGTAACTTCTTCGTTTTGGCCATGAACTGGACCCCATTGTCATATACCACGTGGTGTGGAAGGCCATATCTACATATCAAGTTCTTCTTGATGAACTTTGCCATATCCCAAGCATCAACCTTCTTAAAAGACTCAGCTTCTACCCACTTGGTAAAGTAGTCGATGGCAACAATGATGTATCTATGCCCATTGGAGGCCGTGGGACGTATCTCTCCAATAATGTCAATCCCCCAAACTGTGAACGGCCAAGGCGACGTCAAACTATGCAGTTCTAAAATGGGCAAGTGTCTTAAGTCTGCATACTATTGGCATAACTGACACTGCTTTACATACTTTGAGCAATCTGTATCCATGGTGAGCCAGAAGAACCCTTGTCTCATGATCTTTTTAACTAATATTAGCCCGTTCATATGGGCTCTGCAAACGCCGGCATGAGTTTCTTCCATTACCCTGTTGCCTTCTTTTTCGTCCAGACACCTTAACTGGATGCCATCGGCCTGTTATTTGTACATTACTCCATCTATGCAGATGAACTGAGTAGACAGCTTGCGGATCATTCTCTGATCTTTCTCGGTAGCTTCCTCTGAAAATGTCGCATTTTCTAGATAGTTTCTAATATCATAATACCACGGCTTCCCATCTGCTACTTCTATTTCCATCACTAACTTAGATTTGAAGCTAGGTCTCTCAGAGCTAGAAATCAAAACCGGCGTCATGACTACCCCTTTTGGATTGTCCCATATCGACACTAAAGTAGCTAGCGCATAATGGAATGTACACACCTCAAACTGACTGCTCAAATCCTTCAAGTGCTTGACGTATGGCATCAGTCTCTCTTCTTTAACAGCCCATTCACCTCGAATTTGATTAATCACTAGGGATCAATCTCCAAATACTTCCACGTTCTTGGCTCTCAAGGCTGTTAATGCTTCCAACCCAAAAGTACATGCTTCATACTCGGCCTCGTTGTTGGTTGCCCTGAATATCAGTTTCTTTGCCAAGGGAAGTTTTTCATCATCCGGGGTTGTCAGAATAACTCCTACTCCTGCCCCTCTGGTATTTACAGCCTCGTTAAAGTGCAATTGCCAACCCTGAACTGCTATAGCTGCCACATCCTCATCCAAAAAGTTGAACTCGTATGAGTCTCCTTGAATTGGATGTTCTGCTAGGAATTCGGCCACTGCATGCCCTTTGATAGTCTTCCGAGTAACGTACTCTACATCAAATTCTTGTAGTAGCAACAACCACCTGCCCATTTTCCCAAGTAAAGATGGAGCTTCCTGCAAGTATCTTAAGGGATTCTGCTTTGCTACTGCCTGTACCTTGTAAGAATGAAAATAGTGTCTTAATTTCTTAGAGGCCCAGATTACTGCATGGAAAATCTTTTCTACTTCTGTATACTTAACCTCATAAGCCAGGAACTTCTTACTAAGGTAGTAAACAATAAACTCCACTCAGAACTCATCTTCCTGGGCCATTATGGCACCTACAGAACTATCTTCTATAGCTAAATACAGAATCAGTGGTTTGACTGGCTGCGGCGGTCTCAACACCAGTGGATTCAGCAAATATTCTCTGATAGTATCGAAAGCTTTCTGACAATCTTCGTTCCATACTACTGGTTGGTCTTTTTTGAAAATCAGTTTGCAGATCAAAGTAAGCTTAGCGATAAATCTGCTGACATACTGCAACCTACCCAAAAAGCTTCAAATATCCTTTTCCTTCTGTGGCACCAGCATTTCTCTAATGGCTTAACCTTGTCCGGGTGTGACGCGCGCCGGATCCCCGCGGCCGCCCATGGGACCGCCCGCTTGAGGGCGATCTGGGCATTTGTGGGTCCGTTGACAGCTTGCAATAAATTGCAAGTGCGTCTATGTTGGGCAACAAGGAGGTTTCATGGAGTCGCCACCCAATAGAACATTGGGAAAGTTACTCTCGCCTCGGAGAGCCTAAGACTGCGCTTGGTATCCATTTTGGGCCAGCCAGAGGGGTCTTGGAAGGTAAAACCTCTCGCCCTAAGGAGCCTAGGATTAGCGCTAAAGTCTCGTGGCACAAAAAGGTGTCTTGGAGGGTAGACCTCCAACCTCTTTGAGCCCAAAGACCAGAGCTGGGTCCGGGATTTCTCATCTATTTCTACCTCAATTATTTTATGATCAAATTTTAATTATCATTGATTCGCTCTCTCTCCACGCGATGCAATTAATTGAAGGCGCATTTATTTACATTTGGAAAGCCATAAATAAGCAAGTAAATATCAAAAGGCAGTAAATTACAATAATACAAGGAGCGGAATACAACTCCCTTCATAAGTGTGCGATACATACACGAATCGGGGCATTGTTTATTTTGAGGACTTTGGTCCTCGCATGCATCATTATCAAAATTGGATATTTTTATTTGTGATGATTTTTATCGGATAAAAATAGGGTGTTGGACCCTTGCTTTTGTGTAAACCTCATTTTATTGAATATAAAACATTGAGTCATTTTTATACATTAATGAGATATGAAAAGAATATATCCATATACATAAAATAATCAATGAATAACAAATGAAGGAAATAATCAAGAGGGTTAGGAAACTAAACTGGACGAAATCCTCCAAATATGGTAGATAGCCGCTCAAGCTCGGGATAGTCCAAGAGAATCAATATATACTCATAGAAAGTTAAAAGATGTTAATATACATAAAATTAATATATAGGAAGCCAAAAGGACTTGAAAAAGATGGAAAATAATTTAAAAGGGAGGAGACAGAACCCACCGACGGCCTTTTTTAGGTGACCGACGGGCATCAGTCAAGATAACCGACATGTCCGTCTGTCACTCAAAAAAGGGCGTTTGTAGGTGGGGTGACCGACGGGCGTCGGTGATGGAGATGATCCGTCGGTCACCACTGTTTCCGAAAAAACAGAAAAAGAAAACTCCTTTTAAAGCCAAAAAAGGGGTTTTCTCATAAAATCATATAAGGAGAGTCAAAATAAAGAAAAATAATGACAAAATAGAAAGAATCAACAAATAAAGAAAAAATATGAAATGATATGAAGAAGGAATCCGGAATATTTACCCTCAGATAATCGCTTTGGGTGAGATTCTTGTGTTGATTAGAGCCCCGCGCGTTCCACGAGAAGCAAGATGAAGGATCAAAAAAAAAGGAAAACAGATTATTTCCTCCTCAACCCTTCAAAAGATTGTCTTTGGAATAAAAATCTAAGGAAAACTAATTAGTTTTTAGTCCCTTTTGATTGATTTGATCCTCTTTTGAAAGAGATTTCTTTATGAAATGTGTTTGCTGAAAGAGAGAGAAAGTGTGCTTGAATTTGGGCAGAGTTTCCCCTCTTCAAAATTTTTTGGAACCCTTTCTTAGTGAAAATCCGGAGTTTTTATAAGCCAGACATGACCGACGGGCGTCGGTGTATGGAGGCGAGCGTCGGAAGAATCCATCTGACACAAGGATTCCCCCGACGGCTCTGCCACATCCACCGACCGGCGTCGGAAAGGTTGCGTGTTCCGGGAAACCAAGCGACGTTCTGACAGGGGCGGTGATTTTTCGACGGGCGTCGAAAAATACCACAAGCCGTCGGTGACCCTAAGCGACGGGCTGGCTTCACAGACGGGCTGGCCGTCTGTGGAGGAAAATATGCCTTTTGACTCAAAAATCCCCTGTTTTCTCCCCCTCTGCCTACGAAAGGTAAAAAGACTCACTTCTCGTGGGATGCGGGACTAAAACCCCCAAATCCAAACAATTTATACAGGCTCGGACACTGATTTCATCATAGGGTAAACTCTGATCCGGACCGCTTCGGGACACGGTGCTTACAGTTGCCCCCAGTTTTGGGAAAACTATTGCACAAGTGCCTAGATAAGCCAAAACTCAGAGAAAGGACAGAAAGAAAGAAGGCGTACCTGCGACGGTTCTTACCTCCCGTGCCTTTTGCCGGGTAGACCTTGTCTCGATCTGTTCGGCGATGCAAAGATACTCCTATCGGTCTCGTCTCGACCTGTAGGTGTTGGTGAGACGTAGCATTCTCTTGCTACAAACTCGACGTGAAGAGTAGTGTTTCTCTAACTGCAACTTCGATCTGAAGTTCCCTTGCTAGCCCCCATTCGATCTGCAAGGTGCGTAGCACTCTCTGGCTGCCGCGCGAACTGTGATATGTAGCACTCTCTGGCTACGATCCCGGTGTGAAGAGTGGTATTTTTTGAACCACAGCTTCGATCTGAAGTTCCCTTGCTAATCCCCATTCGATTTGCAGGGTGTGTAGCACTCTCTGGCTGCCGCGCGAACTGTGAGATGTAGCACTCTCTGGCTAAAATCCCGGTCTGGTGAAGAGCAGTGTTTCTTTAACTGCAGCTTCGATCTGAAGTTCCCTTGCTAACCCCCATTCGATCTGCAAGGTGCGTAGCACTCTCTGGCTGCCGCGCGAACTGTGAGATGTAGCACTCTCTGGCCACGATCTCGATCTAATGAAGAGCAGTGTTTCTTTAACTGCAACTTCGATCTGAAGTTCCCTTGCTAACCCCCATTCGATCTGTAAGGTGCGTAGCACTCTCTGGCTGCCGCGCGAACTGTGAGATGTAGCACTCTCTGGCTACAAACTCGGTTTGGTGAAGAGCAGTGTTTCTTTAACTGCAGCTTCGATATGAAGTTCCCTTGCTAACCCCCATTCGATCTGCAAGGTGCGTAGCACTCTCTGGTTGCCGCGCGAACTGTGAGATGTAGCACTCTCTGGCTACAAACTCGGTGTGAAGAGCAGTGTTTCTTTAACTGTAGCTTCGATCTGAAGCGGAGGAGACCTCGCTGGGCTCCTCGCCCCAAAAACAAGATCTTAGGCGCCCTTGCTCGGACTTTTAATCGATGCCTGTGTTCGGATCGGTGTTCTCTGTACCTGTGTGATAAAAAGGTTTTGTTAGTTCACGTTCGAGTGGTCATCTTTTAACCTGTTTATTAATGGCGTGATTCTACTTTATTTGCTATGCCATGTTTCATTTATTCTTTTTATTGAGTCGTTATTTATCATTTTTGTTTTCCTTGTTTTGGAATATGAGTGAATATGAAGGCATATATTCATCTACTATATGAATGAATCATAAATGACTGAATAAATGCATAAATTTTGAAAACAAAAGTTTTTCACTAGAAGCATCCATTTTGTACAACGTATATACAAAGCATAAATGTACAAAAATATGACTCCCTGAATGTCATAGGGGTGTGTAGTCGGAGGGCTCATCGGGGTCCTCATCATCCGATATGTGCACTGTCCCTGGCGGAGGTGGAGGCGGAGCTGGCCATGCCAGAGGTGGAGGCTGAGCTGTGGAGGGTCCTGCCTCAGCATCGTGGGTCTGCCTGAATCGGATCTGAGCGTGGCCATCCAAGAAAGGCTGGGTACAGGTCCTCATGAACTCCAATGTCTCTGATACTGTGCCTCCCAACTTCTTGAATGCCTGGCTCAACTGAATGGTCTGCTCACTGGCGGCCCTCTTCATGTGCTCTAAGCGCTGCTCTGTCTGCTCCCTGAACTCCCTCATGTTCTAAGACAAGGGTGGGAGTATCCCCTCTATTGCCTGGACGCGGGATCTCAGAGAGTCAAGTGACTCGTCAATCATCTGCAGGGTCATGTCAACCCTCTGAGACGCCTAGTCCTGTGACGTCCTCAAATCATGAGCGAGCTGCTGCCTAAGCTCCCTCTGACCCTGAGCAATCTGCTCGATCAGCCTCGCCTGCTCACCTCTGAAGGCCTCTATGACCCGAGCCTGCTCATCCCTGATAACATCCATGATCCGAGCCTGCTCCCGTGCCGCATGCTCGATGTAGCCGACCTGCTCCTGAGCTAACCGCTCCACTGACTGGGACTGCTCCTGAATAGCAGCCTGCTGGCTGTCCGACCTCTCGTGAATAGCTCTGTCCCTCTCATCATGTCGTTGCTCTAAGGCCGTGAACATGGAAGTGAGGAGCTGAGAGAAGTCGGGCTGTGTTGGCTGCTGCTGTGGTGGCTCTGGAGGCAGTGCTGCGGAGGTGGATGACCCTGGGTCACCTCGGGAATAAGGATGATATCTCTCGGCGGGCCCGTGGGTAGTCCTCTGCACCCTGACACTCGGCGACGGGACAGGAGTCGGTGCTCGAGATGCTGGTGAGGCGGCAAAGAGCTCATCCATCGTGAACTCCATGTCGAAGTCCGAAGGGCTCCTGGGCTGCTCCTGCTGCTGTGGCGGTGGCACAGTCTGAGGCTGAGGAGGCTGAGGAGGCTGGGGAGGCTGAGGCTGCTGAGGCTCGGGCTGAGGAGGCTGATGCTCTGGCTGAGGCTCGGGCTGAAGCTGGGGCTCTGGCTGTGGAGGCTGATCCTTTGGGTGCTCCGGGTGGTCTGGATCTGGACCCAAGGGTGGAAGTGAGAACATCCGCCGGGTCTCGTGAATGGTCAGCACCCTGTAGGCCTCTGCCTGGCCTGATATCTGGGAGATCATCCCCATCTGTACTGCCGCTGCGGCATCTACATGGATCCCCTCCTCCAAGGGTCCTCTCAATCTGTCAGGGGCAACTCCCAACCTCAAAAGCAGCCGGGTGATAACTCCTCCCACTATCACCACCGGTGTCAACCCTCTGCCGACTCTGGTCAAGTTGGCCAAGATCTCATGGCTAATGTTGAGACGCTGGCCTGCCACCATAGCCCAGAGGCTCTAGATCTCGACCGCATTAAGCGACCCTGGATTACCAGCTCGACCGAGGTACGAACTGGATAGCACTCTGTGCAAATACCGGAGTGCCTGAGACACCAGTATGGTGCTCTTCGCTGTATCATGATCATACAGCACTCCCGATATGGCAATAGCCGCCCAATGGGCGTGTCTCACAGCTCGCCGTGGGATCTTGACCCCCTCCTCTGTAGGGAGCCCCATGGCCTGTGCGAATCTCTGCCTGGTAATGCTGTAGTGGTCACCGTCGAACCAAAACTGGACCACCCCTGGCTCGGTATCTGCACTCTAAAAATCGGCATAACGAAGAGTGGCTAGGACCTGGCGAGCAGCCTCTGGAAAAGTCTGGAAGGAGGGGTCTCGACAAGCAAATCAAACTCTGGGGCCATCCCTAGGGCCTCTAAAAACGGCCGGGACATGAAACGGCTGGCCCGAAGCTCTACCTGAGCCAACGCTCTATACCTTTGAGCTGACTCAGCATCCATCAAACCCGGAACTATGATCTCGAGCTGGGCCTGCGGTGCTCTACGTCTGGGAGGCATCCTGCAAAGGAGAAAAAATTAGATAGCGAAAATTTGACAAAACAAGTATTATTAGACTTATTTTCAAGGTGAAGGCCCATTTAGGCCTTACCAGGGCAATGGCGGCCCGAAAATGAGATAAAAACTAATAATAAATAAAAGGGGCGAATGACCTGTCAAAGGGAGTTACCCAATCATGCTTCGCACGTACCAAGACAAAAGAAACATGCAATTAGCATGGAAATGCTTAAAGTGAATAAAAATTGGCTTTCTAGACCCCAAGACATGCATTATACGCAAAAATATTCAATTTCAGAATAAAATAATAAAAATTTGGGCAGCACCTTGGCAAGGGTATGCCCAACCTCCTGCATAAAAAGGCATCAAAATAGGCCTCAGGCCTCAACAATAATATACGCATGTAAATGGGACGCACCCCGGCAAGAGTGTGTCCCCAAAAACACAAAACAATGGCCTCAGGCCTCAAAAGCACTATATGCACATAATAGTGCGCTAGAAAGGTCTATTTCTAAAGCACCAAAGTTATAGAAAAATTCTATTTCTATGTGATCATGCAAAGGTTCAGATTTAATTGTAAGAAAAATAAAGGAAAAATGGGCAGCATTCTCCCTAAATTCCTAAGGCATCTAAAACTTTCTAATCATTTCTAAAGTTAAAAGAAGAAGAAGAAATGAAGAAATAAATTAAATAAAATTCAAAAAAGGTAGTTATTTACTTACTTGCAGCCGCGAGAAGTGTAGAAACTGAAGAAATATAAATATCCAAGCACCCGGTGAGTAGAGAATGAGAAAATATGAAGAAATCGCGAAAAAAGAAGAAGAAATGCTTGAAAAAAACACTAAAAAATGCTAAAAAACCGTTTGAAAGAGCAAATGAAAGGGACAGTAGGGGTTTGCACCGTCTGTCACTCGCCCTTATATAGAATTTCCTGACCGATGGGCTGGGCGTCTGTAGGAGCGACCGACGGGCTGGCCTTCTGTCACACAATAAATGCAAGTTAATGCGCGTGATGAATGCAATGCTGACGTATACGTCTGCCAGGTGGATCTCTACCGACGGGCAGGCCGTCTCTCTGGAGAGGCGGGTAGGCCGTCGGTGACACTTCCCTATAAATATTCGCAAAAGTTTTGCTCCTCTTGTGTCTCTTCATTTTCCAACATCTTGAGTCTTTCATCTCTCTTAGCATGTCTTCCCCTCTAGCCCAAAGAATGCACCGTATCTTAGATGACAAACACACTTGGGGAGAAGGCGCCCTTTCCTCTCTGTCTGGGCTAAAATATCTGTGCCGGGTCAAAGTCGATCAGAACCTCCTTCTGGCAGCGACCCACTTCTGGAACCCCCGGTTTCACGTCTTCCGGTTCACCTACCAGGAACTGTGCCCTTTATCTGAAGAGCTAGCTACCATTCTTGGAGCCTGGTTCCCTCCTAGCGCTCTGCCTTGCGTCCCCCGCTGCGGCCTATTTCAGACTCGAGATACAGCTATGGCTCTCGGCATACCTTCTTCTGAGGCCGCCCGTCTGATCCCACCGGGCTCTTCCTTTGCTCTAGGGCCACTGATCGAGGCTCTGGATCAGTTCACTGACATCCCCACCTACCGGGTAAGCATCACATTCTTGTTTTGCATGGTGAACTTCCTCACTGTTGTTCCAGGGGGTTTGACAGGTGACTCCCGCCTGTTCGGAGTCCTGAGCGACTTTCATCTGGGATTATCACCTTTACCACTCATTCTAGCTGAAACCATTCTGGGCTTGGACGCTGTGAGCTCTGGATCCACTACTACTTTTACCGACAGCCCCTTATTGCTCCAGGTACGTCATTGTTTTAAAGGTAGTGCGTCCCTTATGGATTTTCACACTAGCTTTTCTTAGCGGGAGGTGTGTCCTTTCGGATTTTCACACAACCCTGTGCCTTATTTTTGCTTGAAATAAACCCTACTTACTCCAGCGGCTTTTTTTTTCCTTTTTTTCTTTTTCTTCTCTTCTTTCTTTTATTTTTTTCTCTCTTTTTTTTTTTTATATTTTTTTCTTCTCTTTTTTTTTTCTTTTAGATTTGGCTGCAAGAGAAACTGAGGATGTTGTCTGAGCCACCTCTTCGAGTTACCCCACAGTACTCGCCGAGCCACTTTCTTCCGCGTCGACGACTACAGGGGTGTGCCACTACTGGTGAAGGCATTACCAGGTTTAGCGAGCTGTCAGATGACGACATCAGTTTCACTTCTGCCTGGCTCCCACTGTCTCATGTGGTTATTGATGGGCCATCGGGGTGTGTTCCCCTCTGTGGGCTCCGTCGAGCCACCTTCTGCATCACCTCTCGATGTACGCATCAGCTCGGGATGACCCAGGATGTAGTGAGGGTTCCCTTATCTTTCCGGGGAGGAGCTCTCTCGGCCGCGTTTGCTGCTCGGTATCATGAGCTGTGGGGCAAACTACCAGTGAAGACTGTTATCCCGAGGTTCGGCAATCATTCTGTGTCTTCGACTAACGAGTACAAAAAGTGGATCCTTAGTCCAGCATCTGATAATAGGACTCGAGGGCTCAAGCATCTGGTCGGCGAGAGCAGCAGCAGGACTTAGCTTAGCTTACATATGTATTTTTTTTTGTGCTACATTTCTTTTTAATGCAGAACTAGGAAATGACAAAAATGAAAAAAATAATATTCATTCTATTTCACGAATTTGTGTACATTTCCATATAATTTCAGCATACATGATCAGTTTTGACATTTACTCAGCCGGTTACGCGCTGTTAATACATGAAACCAAATTTTAACAGCATCAACTCCTGTTACCAATCGGCCCTCTCGGGTTTTCACGATCGGACATTTTCTCTCATGCCTCTAATTTTTGCACAGGATGCCTTTTTTCGGTTTTCACCCTGTCGAGGCGCCCAATTTTAGCACAGCCGCCTTTTTTCCGTTTTCGACCTGCAGGGCATTTTATTCTCTTCTTTTTATTTTGGTCTTTAGCCATGGAACCTTTTGAGTCTGTCGACGTTGATCGGCTCTTTGAATTCATTTTTGTCACTATCCTACAAGATTGCAGCTCCTTTGGACAGCAGCTTTTTAAGGATATAAGGCCCTTCCCAGGTAGGTCTAAATTTTCCTCTGATATCTGGTATGCTTGGCCTCATCTGCTTGAACACCAAGTCCCCTTCTTTCAGCGGATGCTTTCTTACCTTCTTTCCAAAAGTCCTTGCCAATCTCTTCTGGTAAATCTGGTTATGATAATAAGCTTTCAGCTTACTCTCATCCAGTAAGTTCAAGTGCTGTAGCCTTTGCCGCGCCCATTCGGCCTCCGAAGCTTGGGCGTCCATGACCACCCTCAGTGATTTGAGCTCTATCTCAACTGGCAATACTGCTTCCGTTCCGTATACTAGGGAAAATGGTGTAGCGCCTATAGACGTTCTTACCGTTGTCCTATATCCCCACAGAGCGAAGGGTAACTTTTCAGCCCAGTCTTTGTAGGTTTGGACCATCTTAGACAGGATTTTCTTCATATTCTTATTCGCGGCTTCTACTGCTCCATTCGCTTGTGGTCGGTAGGGAGAGGATTTATGATGCTCGACACCATACTTCTCGAGGAGCTTCCTGGTTTCTCCCATGAACTGCACCCCATTGTCAGACACTATGTGATGAGGGAGGCCATATCTGCAGATCAGATTTCTCTCTATGAACTTGGCCATATCCTTCGAGTCAATCTTCTTGAAGGATTCTGCCTCTACCTATTTGGTAAAATAGTCAATTGCGACTATGATGTATCTGTGCCCATTGGATGCCGTAGGGCGAATCTCTCCAATGATATCTATCCCCCAAGCAGCGAAAGGCCAAGGTGATGTCAGGTTATGTAACTCTGATATTGGCAGGTGTCTCAAGTCTGCGTATTGTTGGCACAACTGGCATTGCTTAACATATTTTGAGCAGTCATTGTCTATCGTAAGCCAATAGAAGCCTTGTCTCATGATCTTCTTGGCCAGGGTCAAATCGTTCATGTGGGCCCCACAGACACCTGCATGGGTCTCCTCCATCACTTTGCGGGCTTCTTTTTCATTCAAGCACCTGAGCTGAATCCTGTCTGGCTGCCTTTTGTACAACACCCCTTCCAAGGATATGAACTGAGTAGATAGCTTTCGGATCATCCTCTGGTCTTTCTTAGTAGCTTCTTCTAGAAATTTATTATTTTCCAAGTAATTCATGATGTCGAAGTACCATGGTTTCCCGTCCGCCACTTCCACTTCCATTATAGGCTTGATCTCAAAGATGGGCTTCTCAAAACTCGAAATTAGCACTGGCTTCATAGCCACTCCTTCAGGGTTATCCCACATTGACACTAAGGTTGCCAACGCATCAGCCAGACGATTCTCATCTCTCGGCACGAAGTGGAAAGTGCAAGTCTCAAACTGCCCACATACCTCTTTCAAATATTCCATGTAGGGTACCAGCCATTCTTCTTTTACAGCCCACTCACCTCGGATCTGGTTAATCACGAAGGATGAGTCATCGAAGACTTCTATATTCTTTGCCCCCAGTGCCGCTAAAGCTTCTAACCCGAAAGTGCATGCTTCATATTCGGCTTCATTGTTGGTTGCTTTGTACCTCAGCTTCTTTGCTAGGGGAAGTTTCTCATTATCTGGGGTTGTCAGGACGATTCCGACTCCGGCCCCTCGGTTATTGACCGCCCCGTCGAAGTGTAACTGCCATCCCTGTACAGAAATCGCAACTATGTTCTCATCTGGAAAGGTGAACTCGGGAGTGTCTCATTGAATAGGATGCTCAGCAAAAAATTCGGCTACGGCTCGCCCCTTAATAGTTTTGCGAGTGATGTATTGCACATCGAACTCCTGTAGCAAGAGCAGCCACCTCCCCATCTTACCAAGCAAAGACGGGGTTTCCTGCAAATATCTTAACGGATTCTGCTTGGCCACTGCCTGAACTTTATATGAGTGAAAGTAATGCCTCAATTTCTTTGACGCCCAAATCACTGCGAGGCAGATCTTCTCTACTTCAGCATATTTTATCTCATAAGCTAGGAACTTCTTGCTGAGGTAATAAATTTGCGAATTCCACCCCAAATTCATCCTCTTGAGCCATCATGGCGCCCACTGAACTGCCTTCTACTGCCAGATACAGGATAAGCGGTTTGATCGGCTGCGGCGGCCTTAGCACTGGCAGATTCAAAAGGTATTCCCTGATGCTGTCAAAGGCTTTCTGGCGGTCTTCGTTCCAGACCACAGGTTAATTCTTTCTAAGCAGCTTAAAAACAGGCTCGCATATTGAAGTGAGCTTGGCAATAAATCGGCTGACATACTGCAGCTTGCCCAGGAAACTCCTTACATCCTTCTCTTTTTGCGGCACAGGCATCTCTCTGATAGCCTTCACCTTGTCCGGGTCAATTTCTATTCCCCTCTAGCTGAAGACATGCCCCAATAGTTTTCCTGAAGTCACTCCGAAAATGCACTTCTTGGGGTTAAGTCGCAGATTATACTTGTCAATCCTGGTGAAGAACTTTTCTAGAGCTTCAAAGTGCCCCTCTCGGGTGGCTGACTTGACCATCATGTCATCGACATACACTTCCACTTCTTTGTGGATCAGGTCGCTTAAGATCTTGGTCGCCATCCTCTGGTATGTGGCCCCTGCATTCTTTAGGCCGAAAGGCATGACTCGGTAGGCGTAGGTCCCCCATTCTGTGATGAAAGCGGTCTTAACCCGATCAGCTATTTTGTTCAGGATCTGGTTGTAGCCCACATAACCATCTCCAAAGCTATACATCGCACAATTGGCGGCACTGTCTATCAACACATCGATAATGGGGTAGTGGAAAATCATCTTTAGGGCAGGCCTTGTTCAGATCTCGATAATCCACACACACCCTGACTTTCCCGTTCTTCTTCGCTACAGGGACCACATTTGCCAACCATGTAGGATACTGCACCTCAACAAGGAACTTAGCCTCAATCTGCTGTCGAATTTCCTCCTTGACCTTGTCAGCTCATTCTGGCCTGAGCCTTCTCAACTTCTGTTTCACAGGCTTGTAATATGGGTAAATCGGGATAGCATGTTCTGCTACGTCTCGGTCAATTCCTGGCATGTCCTTATAGGTCCAGGCAAAGACTTTTTCATGTTTTCTTATTATTCTCTCAAAATTTTTTCTCTCCTCAGGAGTTATATCTGATGCTATTAGAATTTCTCTCGGATTTTCCGAGGTTCCAAGAATAAAAGGCGTTGTATCAGTGGAATCGATGTCAAAAATTGATGGAATATGATCATTTTCATGCATGTTGAAATCATTAGAAACATCGCACAAGTAAGAGAAATTGTTTGCCTTATTAATAATATTATAATTGTCATTTACATCATAAAAGAGTTCTGGAATAAAAAGACAGTCTAAGCTAGAGTCTTCTTCTGCCACTCCAGAGGTTGATGCTATCGCAGCTTGCTCATTGGCTTCCTGATCTAGCAGAGGCCCCTCAGGCATGTCGGAGGAAATCTTTAAATCCCCCATTTTCAGTTCTAATTCTGCTATCTTCTCTTTCCCTTTCAGCCTGGCAGCCAACATATTTTCGGTGACTACCTCTTCAGGCTCGCATCTGTCCCAAGTGATACCCTGAGTCATGACCTCCTCATCCCATAAGTCCTTAGCAGTCTTGATAAACCCGACTCTCCAGTCAAATACATCATTAAAGATCTCGAACCCAGGGACAATTCTCCCCTTCACCCATTGCGGTTCATCTTCGCCAGTATACGCGCAAACTGAGGATGCTGGCATGAAGCTTTCTGAAATGTGAGGGATCTTGTCTGCCGCCTTCTTTTTGCCGAAGCTGCCTCTGTACCCCAGACCTTTTCGGTTCTTCTGACCTCGAGTGGTGATCGCAGTTTGCAATCCTTGAGAGTTTCTGCCCAAACCAGCCCTAGGGAGATAGTGCATCTTCTTCAACATATTAACCACAGCTGGGTTATCCACTGACCCGTGCTCTTCTTTTATCATGGACACGTGGAAGCCACTAAATGGTTGATTAGCTATTTCAAGCGTTGAGACCTGGTTCTCCCTGGCTGCCTTGATAGTCACCACCTCCCCTTCATGTGGGAACTTTATCATTTGATGCAGCGTGGATGGCACTCCTCCTAATTTGTGAAACTAGGGTCTCCCAAGCAGAGCTGAGAAGTTAGCAGGGATGGGCAGAACTATAAATTCTACCTCCACTTCAATGGGTCCTGTCTTGACCAAGGTCTTAAAGGTTCCCGAGGCTTGCCTCCTTGAATTATCATAGGCTGTGATAGTCAGATCTGACCCACTGAGCATATCCTCATTTAAACCAAAAGCCTGCAGAGCTATTAGGGGGCACACATTGATAGAAGACCCATCGTCTACCATAACGCAAGTAGTGTGCTTGTCGTTAATCTGCACTTTGATGTACAGGGGTCGGTTATGATTGCGGCCTTCGACCGGTAGGTCGGCATCAGAAAAGACCAATCTCTCCTCGGCTCCTCCCTTAACTAAGCCCAAAAGCTCTGATGGGGAAATCGTGGTGGCGACCGTGGCCTCAACCAAAGCCTCTACTACCTTCTGCCTATGAGAGGGGGACTGTCTCAAAAGATCCCAGATGGATATTTGAGCTGCAATTTTCTTCAATTGCTTGACAATCTGATTCTCCTCTGGCTCTTTCTCTGCTGGCGTCTGCGCTGGCTCAGGTAGCCTTGTAATCTCAAGGACCACTCTCCCGCTTCTCGTTACAGCCCCTATTTCTTCTTTGTCTTCATCAGACCCCCACAAGTCAAGGTTCATCTCTCCCTCCTCCTCGGCTTCTCCGCCGCTCTCACTGCTAGACCAGCAATCAAGGGTCGCCATGACTGCTTTCTCCTCTCTATCTTCGGAACAATCAGCAGCAAAATTCTCGCTCCCATATAGATCTTGTAGCACGTACCACTCTGGCAAGCTAGATCCGATCATAAACACGGGTGGTGGTACGACATTATAACCAGGCTTCTTCTCAGTTTCCCTCTTTTTCGGGTCAGAAATTTGCTTGCTATCAATCAAGTCTTGGATAGAGTGCCGCAACACTTTGCACTTATCTGTGATATGGCCTGAGTACTGGTGAAACGCATAGAATTTATTGTCTTTGTGCCCAGGCTTCCCCTGCGTTATAGCAGGCCTAGGAGCTAAGGGCTGCAATTTCCCTTCCTTCATTAACCTTCTCAAAACCCAAGATAACGGTCTCCCCAAGTTCAAAAACTTCCTTTGGGTGGTTACCTCAGTAGCAGACACCTCACCTGTTCTTCTGGTGCTACCACTGGGACCCGCCGGCCTACTGGTTCCTTGACTGGGGTTAGCCCTTTTGGCAAAATTATCATTGTTAGCTTTCCTAGCCAAGAACTCTCCCTCTGCCTCGATGGCTATATCCTTGAGAGACTCCCAGTCCTTCAACCCCTTCATCTTCAACCCATCCTTCAAGTACGGGATTGCGTTCTTGATAAATAAACGAATCTGGTCCTGGGTGTCCGGCTTTCTCCACATCTCCATTACTCGGTTCCGCTATCGGGTGAGATAATCATGGAAAGATTCTCCAGTCTTCTGCTGGAGCAGTTCAAGATCTTTTAGAGTCATCTCCATTTTGGTGTTGCAGTCATACTGCCTCAAAAACTCCTCAGTGAGCAGATCCCAATCTTCTTTAGTGCGACGGTCGAGACCATGATACCCGTCGATGGCATGGGCGGTCAGACTCAGACAAAAGTATTCTACTTTCTGCTTCTTAGACAACGTGCTCCCTTTCATGACCAGAGAATATTGTTTCACATGAGCGGTTGGGTCAAAAGTTCCATCAAATTTCGGCACGTCTGGCATCTTAAAGTTGTAAGGGATCGGGTCTTCCCCCTCCAATTCCTTATCCTCTGGGTTCATCCCTTGACCCCTGCTTAGCATACGGGCCATAGCTTCGAACCTCTCTTCCATCTTCTTTAAAATGAAGTCATCAGTCTGAGGTGCCTTCCCCCTCTCAGATGCAATGCTCATCCTATCATCTTTGATATCTCTATCATCATCAACTCTCAGCACAGGTCTCCTTCTCTGCTCTCCCGAGGCTACTGACCTTAACTCTACTGGCGGCAGCCTAACCGGCTCTTCTCGTCTTTCAGCCCTTTCTTCCTCTGGCTCATGCTGTCTCGCGGGAGGAGGAGGAGGATTCTGTGGAGCATTTTGTTGTGCCAGGGCGGTCAACATATTCATCATTCTACCCTCGAATTCCTCAAATCGCCGGCCCACTTCTTCCGCGATCATGGCCCTGGTGGCGCCATCCTCTCTAGGCGAGTTTGCCATCTGAGATACAGTACCGCTGATTTCCGATAAGATTTTTGGTAAGCCCTCTCTATCTGACAGCTCAGAAGTAGGAACTCGGATCAGTCGTCCGGTTGGTGATCTAGTCCACCTGGGCAGATCTATGATGGCTGTAGGGACAAGACGTTAGATATGATGCATGAAATGCAGGTGTAATGCATGGTCGGGATATGCAACATTCATAGAGCAAAAGGAAGCAAGTAGGACCTTCCACCCTTATTTCTCCCACACACGTGGTCGTGCAGTCTCTTTCCTAGGTGGGATTAGCCCAAGGGTCAACGAGGGACCCAGTGGACACGTATGGTGCACGGCAAAAAATCGGCAGCATGACACTCCTATGCTAATGTACAAGCGGATGGATAATGATCGTCACGTATTTGGATGTTCCATGAATTTCGACATGGCCCTACCGGGGCATGATAGCCTTTAGCTAGGTTACCAAGCAAGACATCTGGACTCACCCAATACATGAAGATCCATACAGCAAGTATGGAATTAGGGTTCATTTCACCTATGAAAAGTAGCTACGGCCATTACATGAGCTTTAGACAAGGGAGATGTTTCTTTAAGGCTACCCAAGCATGATCCCTGCCGACAGGTCTAGCTCATCATGAGCATAGTGACCGATCGGGTCATCATTTTGATATACCATTGAGGTACGTGGCTTGGGCTGGTGATTATCCTTAACACTTCCCCAAATTGAGTGAAAATGAGGTCATGCTTTAGGAAACCCACTAGGGCTAAAAGAGGGACCAAACTAGCATATTTTAAGGCTCTAATGATATGCGAATGCAATTTTGAGAGAAAGCGAATTTATGAATTAAATTTTAATCATAAATGTTAAGCGAGGTATTTTCAAATCGAAATCTCGAACCATAAACGTCCCCAGTGGAGTCACCACTGTGACGCGCGCCGGATCCCCGCGGCCGCCCATGGGACCGCCCGCTTGAGGGCGATCGGGGCATCTGTGGGTCCGTTGACAGCTTGCAATAAATTGCAAGTGCATCTATGTTGGGCAACAAGGGAGTCGCCACCCAATAGAACATTCTCGGAGAGCCTAAGACTGCACTTGGTATCCATTTTGGGCCAGCCAGAGGGGTCTTGGAAGGTAAAACCTCTCACCCTAAGGAGCCTAGGATTAGCGCTAAAGTCTCGTGGCACAAAAAGGTGTATTGGAGGGTAAACCTCTAACCTCTTTGAGCCCAAAGACCAGAGGTGGGTCCGGGATTTCTCATCTATTTCTACCTCAATTATTTTATGATCAAATTTTAATTATCATTGATTCGCTCTCTCTCCACGCGATGCAATTAATTGAAGGCGCATTTATTCACATTTGGAAAGTCATAAATAAGAAAGTAAATATCAAAAGGCAGTAAATTACAATAATACAAGGAGCGGAATACAACTCCCTTCATAAATGTGCGATACATACACGAATCGGGGCATTGTTTATTTTGAGGACTTTCGTCCTCGCATGCATCATTATCAAAATTGGATATTTTTATTTGTGATGATTTTTATTGGATAAAAATAGGGCTTTGGACCCTTGCTTTTGTGTAAACCTCATTTTATTGAATATAAAACATTGAGTCATTTTTATACATTAACGAGATATGAAAAGAATATATCCATAGACATAAAATAATCAATGAATAACAAATGAAGGAAATAATCAAGAGGGTTAGGAAACTAAACCGGACGAAATCCTCCGAATATGATAGATAGCCGCTCAAGCTCGGGATAGTCCAAGAGAATCAATATATACTCATAGAAAGTTAAAAGATGTTAATATACATAAAATTAATATATAGGAAGCCAAAAGGACTTGAAAAAGATGGAAAATAATTTAAAAGGGTGGAGACAGAACCCACCGACGGCCTTTTTTAGGTGACCGACGGGCGTCGGTCAAGATAACCGACATGTCCGTCTGTCACTCAAAAAAGGGCGTCTGTAGGTGGGGTGACCGACGGGCGTCGGTGATGGAGATGACCCGTCGGTCACCACTGTTTCCAAAAAAACAGAAAAAGAAAACTCCTTTTAAAGCCAAAAAAGGGGTTTTCTCATAAAATCATATAAGGAGAGTCAAAATAAAGAAAAATAATGACAAAATAGAAAGAATCAACAAATAAAGAATAAATATGAAATGATATGAAGAAAGAATCCGGAATATTTACCCTCAGATAATCGCTTTGGGTGAGATTCTTGTGTTGATTAGAGCCCTGCGCGTTCCACGAGAAGCAAGATGAAGGATCAAAAAAAAAAGGAAAACAGATTATTTCCTCCTCAACCCTTCAAAAGATTGTCTTTTGAATCAAAATCTAAGGAAAACTAATTAGTTTTTAGTCCCTTTTGATGGATTTGATCCTCTTTTGAAAGAGATTTCTTTATGAAATGTGTTTGCTGGAAGAGAGAAAGTGTGCTTGAATTTGGGCAGAGTTTCCCCTCTTCAAAAATTTTTGGAACCCTTTCTTAGTGAAAATCAGGAGCTTTTATAAGCCAAACACGACCGACGGGCGTCGGTGTATGGAAGCGGGCGTCGGAAGAATCCTTCTGACACAAGGATTCACCCGACGGCCCTGCCACATCCACCGACGGGCGTCGGAAAGGTTGCGTGTTCCGGGAAACCAAGCTGCGTTCTGACAGGGGCGGTGATTTTCCGACGGGCGTCGGAAAATACCACAAGCCGTCGGTGACCCTAAGCGACGGGCTGGCTTCACAGACGGGCTGGCCGTCTGTGGAGGAAAATATGCCTTTTGACTCGAAAATCCCCTGTTTTCTCCCCCTCTTCCTACAAAGGTAAAAAGACTCACTTCTCATGGGACGCGGGACTAAAACCTTCAAATCCAAACAATTTATACAGGCTCGGACACTGATTTCATCATAGGGTAACCTCTGATCCGGACCGCTTCGGTACATGGTGCTTACACCGGGTCAATCTTGATTCCCCTCTAGCTAACTACATGTCCTAGGAGCTTCCATGAGGTGACACCAAAGATACATTTCTTGGGGTTTAATCGCAAGGTGTACTTTCCGATCCTCTGAAAGAACTTTTTTAGGGCTTCAAAGTGGCCTTCTCTGGTGGCCGACTTGATCATCATATCATCCATATATACTTCTACTTCCTTGTGAATCAAGTCATCTAGAATCTTCGTGGCCATCCTTTGATAGGTTGCGCCTGCATTTTTCAAGCCAAAGGGCATTACCCTGTAAGCGAATGTCCCCCACTTCGTGATAAAAGCCGTCTTAATCCGGTCGATTATTTTATTGAGTATCTGGTTGTAGCCTGCGTAACCATCCACAAAACTGTACATCATGTAGGTAGCTGCGCTGTCCACCAGCACGTCTATGTGGGGCAACGGCAAGTCA
Source organism: Excoecaria cochinchinensis (assembly GCA_947683425.1). Classification (NCBI taxonomy): domain Eukaryota; kingdom Viridiplantae; phylum Streptophyta; class Magnoliopsida; order Malpighiales; family Euphorbiaceae; genus Excoecaria; species Excoecaria cochinchinensis. Next base: position 11,470,887 of record CANTUQ010000127.1, on the reverse strand, counting down.
TCCTTTGGACAAGCCTTGTTAAAGTCTCGATAGTCCACACATATCCTTACCTTGCCGTTTTTCTTGGCTACTGGGTCAACATTGGCCAACCAGGTAGGGTATTGTACCTCAACTAGGAACTTGGCTTCGATCCGCTTGTGAATTTCCTCCTTCACCTTGTTTGCCCACTCCGGCCTGAGCCTTCTCAACTTCTGCTTGACAGGTCTATAGTCTGGATACGTGGGGATGGCATGTTCTACAATTTCCCGATCTACCCCTGGCATATCTTCGCAGGTCTAGGCAAAGACTTTTTCATGTTTTCTTAATATTCTCTCAAATTTTTCTCGCTCTTCAAGAGTTACATCCGATGGTATCAAAATTTCTTTCAGGTTTTCCGAGGTCCCAAGATTAAATGGAGTAGTATCAGTTGAATCAATGTCAAATATAGATGGATTATGATCATGATCATGCATAATGAAATCATCGGAAACATTGCACAAGTAAGCGAAATCGTTCACTTTATTAATAAAATTGAAAGTGTCATTAACATTATTGAAAAGTTCTGGAGCAAAAAGAAAATCTAAACTATCTTCTTCCTCCTCCTCTGCTAGTGCAACTGTTGCGGCCGACGGTTTTGCATCACTTTGCATCTTGAAGGCTCTTTAGTCACCCCCTGTATGGCTTCGTCAACCTTTGCCTTCTCCTTCATTTGGGTGGCCACCATCTTCTTGGTGATAACTTCCTCAGGCATCTCGCGGTCCCAGACTATCTTACTGGTCATGATTTCCTCATCCCAAAAGCCCTCTGCTGGCTTGATCAATCCAATATCCCAGTCATGGACATCATTAAAGACATCAAACCCTGGTACAATTCTTCTGTCAACCCACTGTGGCTCGGCTTCCCCGATGTAGCCACATGCTGCAGTTGCCGGCATAAAACTCTTCTTGATATGGGGGATCCCCTTCTCTGGCTTATCACCCCTCCTTACTGCACCTGTGTATCCCAGGCCCCTTTTTTCCTTCTGGCCCCTAGTGGTAATGGCTATTGGCACCCCCTGAGAATTCTTACCTAACCCCGCACTAGGGAGGAATGACATTTTTTTCATCATGTTTATGAAATTAATCATGCAATTGTGTGTTTATTTGATGTCATATGTGTTAGTTTATGTTTATTTGTATTAGTTTGTGTGTTTTTGTGTTTACTGGTGTATTTAGGTGAAAAAGGAAGAAAAGAAGCATATATGTGGAGAGGAGCACGAGATCAGAGAAGACAGATGAGTAGAAGGAGCACGACTAGGACAAGAGAACATGACTGGGACAAGGGAGCACGACTAGGATGGGAAAGCACGAGTCGTGCTGGTGCAAAGACAAAAGAGAAAAGGGAAAAAGCAAAGAGAAAGAAGAGAAGAAGAGAAGAGAGAATGGGATGAGACGTGCTGAATGAGCACGACTAGGATGGCTGGAGCACGAGTAGGAGAGAAGAGCACGAGTCGTGCTCCTGCAGAGAGAAAACCGAGAGGAAAGGTAGAAAAGGAAAAGTAGAAATGGCGTTCCGTGTTCTGTCGCGAGCGCGACAGAGGCGGCCGTTGGAGCAGTTTTCAGCCAAAAGTCACTTGAAAAGTCACCTATTTTTCCTAACAATTACAACCATTTTCAAGGGGCACCTCCCCAGGACATAACTCTTAGTATTTTATAAATATTAACATTATCTATAAATTTAAACATCATCATTATTAAGTAATTTTCTGTATTTTGGTTAAACAGTTTCTTTTCTCTAGTTAATTTTCTTAGTTAGTTTTTATGTTTTGAAGAAGAAGATCAAGGAGAAGAAAATCTATTATAAGAGATTAAGAAAAGGGTTGAAAGACTTCTGTTCTACTCTCTTATCTTTTATTTCTTCTCTGTCAATTCTATGAATATTATTTCAATGAATTTGAATACTTTTGTTATTTACATTTTCATCTATTTCTATAGTCTTTGAATGCAGATTTTCTATTAGTATTTTTGGCATAATCTTTATAAGTTAAAGTAAGATTCGAGAGACCGCTTTAACTAAAATCTAATAGGAATTCATTATCAAGATATATTTTGAGAGATCGGTATATTGAGATAGTTGCTATATGTTGGTGTTTATTCTTAGAATATGTAATTAATAACCTCTAATGCATTAATGAAAATTGTGAGTTAGAATTTTAATTGCATGTCTTAGGCATTTTAATTTATGTCGAGAGAGTAAATTAGAACTTTATTCTAACTTGGTTTGCATGGAAAGATGACAATTGTTAATTTAAATGATGGAATCAAGTTCATTAACTCTAGTTCTTCATTATATATTTTGTCTTCTTTAACTATCAATAATTAGGCTTAATTAGTTTATATGTTAGAGTAGTTTTAAATCTTCTTAACCATTAATTGATCGTTGTAAACAAGATTAAAGTTGAGTAGTAATAGTATGCAAATTCACATTCCTCGTGGGATCGATATTCTAAGTACTCTTCCGGTACACCGTATACTTGAGAAAAATTAGCACCTATAAAAGAGGCTAACAAGAAGTATCGGCAACTAGAACAATCTAGAAATATTGCTTCAGCATAGGCAAACCTCTAACTCAAGTATTAGGGGGGAACTTGCGACCATGGTCGGCTAGGCCGGTTAGAGATTAAGGACAACCGAAGCATCACCAGCACCCTAGATATCTGATGGATGTTGGCCACACCTTAAAAGGTCAAGTCCATAATCCCATTAATAACGAGCAGTTGGTGATCCTTGAAGAAGGGAACAGTGCCATAGGAAGAGGTAGCCGTGGGAGCTCAAGTTTCGGTAGTAATAGGATGAGAGATGTTAAAGACACCAAGGTTTCAACCATTGAAACAACTCAAGGCTGGTATACCATCTTGGATAAGCCTTTATTTGAGCACCTCTTTCATTTTATTAATAAGGGAAAGTTACAGCCGATGCCTGCAAAACTCGCCAAAAGCCAGGGGCGTCCCAACCATCGAATGGATTAGTATATGCCTATCATATGCCTATCATCAGCATACTGGGCATAAGACTGATTGGTGCCGAGCTCTGAAGAGACAGGTTCAAGACCTCATTGATGAGGAGCTGAGAAGTGGGGATGATGGTTCCTAAGGATGACAATTAGCCATCAATTACAACATATGTGTCAGCAACAGGGGAAGTTGTTAGCTATTTAGATGTTTTTTTTATTTTTTAACTATTTAATAATGACACTTTTGATTATGGTTTTAGTAATAAGATAAACACTTTTGCTTACTTGTGTGATATTTCTTATGATTTTACTATGCATAATCATGGTCATGACTCATTCATATTTGACATTGATTCAATTAATGATACTCTGTTTAATCTCAGAACTTTGGAAAACCCAAAGAAAATCTTGATAGCATCTGATGTAACTCCTAAAGAGAGATTAAAATTTAAGAGAAAAAAAAAGAGAGTCTTTGCCAAGACCTATGAAGACATGCCAGGAGATGATCGTTAAGTTGCTGAGCACGCTATCTCGACATACCCCGATCATAGACTAGTCAAGCAAAAGCTCAGAAGATTTAGGCCAGAAAGGGCAAAAAAGGTTAAAGAATAGGTTCACAAACAAATCGAGGCCAAATTTCTTATTGAAATTTAATGCTTGACTTGGTTGGTCAGCATCGTCTCGATAGTCGAGAAGAGCGAAAAGGTATCAAGAGTTCAATAAAGCTTATCTGAAAAATAAAATAAAAAATGAAAGAAGAAATTGATATTTAGATGTGGCCAAGTTCACTGAGAAGAATTTGATATGGTCTCCCACATCATGTTGTGTCTGATAACGAGGGCAATTTATGGCTGAAACAAAGAAGATACTCTATAAGTATGGCCTTGAGCATCACAAGTCTTCTTCATATTGCCTTCAAGCTAATGGGGTGGTTGAGACAGCTAGCAAGAATGTCAGGAAGATCTTGGCCAAGATGGTTCAAAACTACAGGGATTAGGTAGAAAAGTTGCCTTCTGCACTATGGGGCTATAGAACCACTGTTAGAACTTCCACAGGAGCCACGCCTTATCCCTTTAGTAAATGGGACAGAAGCAGTATTATCGGTTGAAGGGGAGCTCAAGTCTTCAAGGGTAGTCATGGAAGCCCAGATTCTAGAAAATAATTGGGCCAGCAATGATTGCAGCGGCTGAATATGTTAGATGAGAACAGGTTGTGAGCTTACTAGCACAACTAAGTTCATTAGAAAAGACTTGCTAGGTCATTTGAGAAGAAAGTAAGAAGGCAATCGCTGAAAGAGGGAGATTTAGTCTTCAAGCAAATGCCACTGGGTCTTCCGGACATGCAGGATAAATTCAGGACAATATGGGAAGGTCAGATTGTTCTCATGAAGCTCTTATCCAAGGGAGCAGTGATTCTAACAGACAGCCATGGGAACGAATTCTAGGAACCAGTCAACAGACTCAAGAGGTTCCATGGCTAAAGACTAAAAATCAAAATAAGAGAATAGAAGCCCCGCGGGCAGAAAATCAGAAAAGGCGACCTTGCTAAAAATGGACACCTCGTCAGGGTGAAAATCAAAAAGAGGCACTCTGGGCAAAAATTAGAGGCTCGAGAGAAAATGTCCAATCAAGAAAACCCGAGAGGGTTGATTGGAGATAGGAGTTTGATGCTTCCAAGATCTACTCTAAGATTAGATGCAGTTTTGCATTTTGAATCGATGTTAAATAATGATCATGTATTGAGAAATCATACAGAAATGTACACAATCTTTGAAAAATAAATTCAACTTATATGATCATTATTTTCTAGTTCTTTTATAAAAGGGTAACATCATTCTTCATTGAATGTACAAAATCTAAATGACTACGCTTTGTCACTGCTCTCGCCAGTCAGATGTCTAAGTCGATGGGCCCCATTATCAATTGCGGGACTAAGCACCCACCTCTTGTGGGACCTCATAAGAAGCAAAGGTGTGATCTCCAATTAGGGGTGTAACATTCTTTACAGGTAACTGTGTCCAGAGGTTATAGCACCTGGAGGTGAAGGCCGGGGATAAGGTGTTGCCTTGGAAAGATAGGGGATGCCTCGCTACATCTTGAATCCCTCTGAACTATCAAACACAACAGGCGTTAATATAAAAGGTAGCCTCATGAAACTTATACAACGGGACACATCCTAGAGAACCATTTAGAGTTACAGGAGAAAGGGGAAGCCAAAGGGCACATGAAGCTGATCCTCATCCGCCACTTCACTTAATCTAGCAACACCTTCGTCGAGAGAGGCAAAGGAATGCAACCGTTGCCTAGGGAGAAAATGCTATGGTGAATAACTGTCGATTATCCCATGAGGGGGCTCTGATAGTAGTTTCAGTTTCTCTTGTAGCCATACCTAAAAGACAGGAGAGTTTAAAAAAAAGGCCGTTAGAGATGAAAACTGTAATTTGCTCTCTAAGCAAAAGTTAGGCCAAAGGGCAGGGTGAAAACCTAGAAACAGGCAGTCTATTCTACAAAAAATATAAAATGAATAAAAGCCGCTGGAATGGGTTGGGTCCGTTTTAGGCAAAAAATTAGGCACAAGGTTATGTGAAAATCCCCAAAGGGATGCATTTCCCGCAAAGAAAAACTAGTGTGAAAATCCACAAGAGACGCACTACCTTTAAAACAATGACTTTGAATGCCTGTAGCGATAAGGCAGCATTACTTCGGAAAGTCTCCCTTCAGATAAGTAGTGCATAAGGACACGAGTTAAAGTCTTGGGGGCACATGCTCATTGATCAAGGGGGCGAAGATGCACACCGGACGGTTCTCTCTGAAAGAATTATGGTCAAAGATCTTAAGCTAGGATGATACTCTTCCAGATCCTTTGGGGCATCAGACAGTATGGGTAGTACCTTCAACGAATCCCTTAACCACCTAGGATGTGGTCTATCCATTTTTGCATCTCACGTACATCCCGCATGTACAATCTTTTGCATATCTCTTTGCACAACTTTACTCGTGCATAGCCTTTCACAATGCCTAACATGCATTCGCACATGCATGAACTTTGTATATATATCTTGCATATGTGATTCTTTGCGTACACCCCGTGTATATGATCTCTGCATACATATAACATATAGTTCTTCGCACATGTTTGGCATGCATATCACAAGAACATATGGCATGCATTTAATCCTTTACACATACAATTGTGTGCACATAATTTTGGTACCTTAATCCTAGGCATGTGTTTTGTGTATTGCGTATATAGTTCACACACATAACCCCACACGTACACACAATCTTGCATACATTAATGTGTACATAACTCTGAGGGAAAGTTCCGAATTGACCTCACGTACAAAAGGGGCCCAAGACAGGATTTTAGCTCAACATTTTCGGCCACTGTATTTGGCATAAAATCATATGGGTCTCTACAGAGGAGGAACACACAGAAGAACAAGCCTATTCAGGTACACCATACAGAGGGCAATCAAGAATCATACAAGTCTACAAAAAAGAAGACCCTTAGAGGAGCTAGACTGCCCACACATACCTTAGTTGGTGGCAGTCAGTTCTCCAGGGAACAACCAACTGTCCTTCAGCGGGCACCCGTCTGATGTCGACCCCAACAAATATGTACTGCCACAGGTACGCATCTCTTTTATATATACCCTGCATATTTGTTTGACCCTTTTTATAGGAAAAGAGTTTCAGGATAAGCGCCAGCAAATTGATTACAAACGATCCACAGTTAGATAACACTACAGCTCGACGGCCATGATCAGATGCCTTGCAAACAAAACAGGGGTTAGCAAAAGCATGCCATGCAAACCGAACACAGGTTAGATACCGACACGGCTGGGGCTATACACCTCACAGGTTAGATGCCACAATGAAGGAGGTTAGACACCGCATCAACAAGTAAGATACCGACACGGCTGGGGCTATACACCACATAGGTTAGATGCCGCAACGAAAGAAGTTAGACACCGCATCAACAAGTTAGAAACTGATATGGCTGGGGCTATATACCACATAGGTTAGATGCCCCAATGAAGGAGGTTAGACACCACATCATCAGGTTAGATACCGACACGGCTGGGGCTATACACCGCACAGGATAGATGCCACAACCAAGGAGGTTAGACACTGCATCAATAGTTTAGATACCGACATGGCTAGGGCTATACACCGCACAGGTTAGATGACGTGACGAAGGAGGTTAGACACCACACAAATAGGTTAGATACCGACATGGCTGGGCCTATACACCGCATAGGTTAAATGCCACAACGAAGGAGGTTAGGAACCACATCAACAGGTTAGATACCGACATGGCTGGGGCTATACACCGCACAAGTTAGATGCTACAATGAAGGAGGTTAGACACCGCATCAACGGGGTTGGATACCGACACGGCTGGTGCTATACACTGCATAGGTTAGCTGCCGCAATGACAGAGGTTAGACACCACATCAAGTCAATTACAGACCACAATGGCAGAAGCTAAACACCGCACAGGTTCAACGCTAAAGTGAACACGTCAACAAATTGACGGTAACTACCCGCAACAACTTCATTTAGACCGGAAAGACAGCTGCCTCAGGTACGTGTCTCTTCTTTTTTTTCTTTGAGTTTTGCCTCACCTAGGCACCCATGCACTACGTTCCCCAAAACTGGGGGAGACTGTAGACACTGGGTCCTAAGGCAGCCCAAACCAAGGTTACCCAGTGATGAAAATAATGCTTACTCACAGGCAAAAAGTTAGAAGTGATGATTTCCTTGTTGAAACGTTCTTTTTTAAATAAAAAACTATTTTTACTTTAGGTTTTGGGGGTTTTCGATGGTCTGCCGTCGCACAGACTGCGCAGCGCGCGCGAAGCGGTGCGCCTGCTTGCAAGCTCGCGAGGTTTCTGTAGTGGCCCAAATACCGGTTTAGAAGTGTCATTTCATAATTTCAGTGTTACCATGATAATCGCAGTGTCGAACAGTGTAGGGAGTGAGTTTGCCGGTGTCAAAGTTTAGTGTTAAGTGTGTTAAAAGTATAGTGATTTCGGGACAGGTGACACCGGGGTGGCTATACAGCGGACCCGGCTGTCCGACGCCCGAAAAATTTTAATTAATCACATCATTATCTTATACCTACACGACATTACCTAAAAATCAACACAAATCATAGGAAATATGTAGATTTAGTAACCACAAACCTCAAATCCAAGCTTTATATCACTCTAGGTTTGCTTCTCTTTCCCTTTGGCTTGCCAAAATTCCTCCTCCCCTGGAGAACCTACCATGGCCGAAAATAAAGGTACTCATATCATCAAAACTAAGCTTCAAATGTAAAATCTAACCTCATAAATGTGTTCTACAGCCCTAAAAACCCCTAGAGGGACCAATAAACTCAATTAAAAACTCCTAAATCATAAATCGAAAAACTTCCCCTAAACCTTGTACGCTTGATAAATCACTTAATTACCCATGTTATTATTTATTTAATCACTTAATTAAACTATATATTTAACTCTCTCACTAAACTCTTTAATTTCCTTTAATTACACTTTAATCACTAATCTTTTCATTTAATTTCATTTATGTCCTTAACTTTTCCATTAATTACCTTTATGTCCTCACAATTACATAAATACCTATTATGTCCCATCTTTTACTTTAATTACACTTATATCCTCGTTTTACACATAATTACCAAAGTACCCTTATTTGTTCAATATTTACACTATTAACCTTATTTATCCCCTTTTTCCACCTTTACCCTTATTTAAATTTGCTTAATGACTATTTTACCCTTTTTGCATCAAGTTTCCACTGTTTAACTCACAACTTAGCCAAATTACATTTTAGTCACTAATTTATCACTTTTACACTATTTCACCATTTTAGCACTATATTTTACCAAAATTACCATTTTACCCTTCTGCTTACACTTGTAACTTATTTTCACCACTTTTTATCAACTTTTTATAAAATTACTGTTTTACCCCTAAACTTTCTATTTACTTCAATTTAGTGCTGTTTTCGCTCATATTCACCAATTTCACTATTTTAACCATTTTTATCACATATTTACCAGCATGCCTCTAGTATGGACCCAGTAGAAAATTTACTGACTGCATATGCGGGACATGGGCCCCACAGACCCATTACACTACAAAATGATCCCAGCTGGACCATTTTCACTGTACTGCACTATTATACACTGAATTTCACTGTACACTGCGATAAGCTTTCATTGGCCTATCGATAGTGAGTCGCCATGACTCATACTGCGGTGTTGAATCCATATGGCTAGCCAATTATATCCTGGACTAGATTTCACTACCAGACAACTACTAAGGGCAATATGTCCTCAAAATTTATATAATTATCACATTATGTCAATATGCATAATTCAACATACATCTTATTTTCTCATGCTATTTTACATACACACTTATTTATCATTGAATAGTCACATTATGCCACTATTTTACATATATTGTCAAAATACACATATATATTACCACATATACCATTCGACCAAGCATACCTTCCCACTTTATGATTTCTTTTAATTCTTTTATTTACTCAATCATACATTACACTTATTATACATGTTATAAACATCAATTACAAGCCTTAAAACCCATTAAAACATCATGATTCCTTAAGTATACCATTCAGCCACTATTAGGTTTTTCATGCCACTTTGATTTAATTTCATCTAATCATATTTATACACTAATTTAAACCTACTAAACATGAATACTAAATTAGTTTTAATTAAGTGATTAAATATATAATAACATGGGTAATTAAGTGATTTATTAAGTGTACAAGGTTTAGGGTAAGTTTTTGGGTTTATGATTTAGAAGTTTTTAATTGAGTTTATTGGTCCCTATAGGGATTTTTGGGGCTGTAGAACACATTTATGAGGTTAGATTTTACATTTAAAGCTTAGTTTTGATGATATGAGTACCTTTATTTTCGGCCATGGTAGGTTCTCTAAGGGAGGAGGAATTTCGCAAGCCAAAGGGAAAGAGAAGCAAACCTAGAGTGATATAAAGCTTGGATTTGAGGTTTATGGTTACAAAATCTACATATTTCCTATAATTTGTGTTCATTTTTAGGTTATGTCTAAGTGTAGGTATAAGATAATGATGTGATTAATTAAAATTTTTTGGGCATCGGACAACCGGGTCTGCTGTACAGCCATCCCGATGTCGCCCGTCCCGAAATCACTATACTTTTAACACACTTAACACTAAACTTTGACACTGGCAAACTCACTCCCTACACTATTCGACACTGTGATTATCATGGTAACACTGAAATTATGAAATGACACAGAAGCCCCAGTGTTGACTTAATCTGAATCAGGCAAAGACTTCACAATCTACAGTGATGCCTCTTTGAATGGCTTAGGTTGTGTATTGATGCATGATGGAAAAGTGATTGCTTATGCCTCCCGCCAGCTTAAGAATCATGAAAAGAACTACCCTACACATGATCTTGAGCTTGCAGCTATAGTGTTTGCATTGAAAATCTAGAGGCACTACCTTTATGGTGAAAAGTGCTACATCTTCACCGACCATAAAAGCTTGAAATACTTGCTCACACAGAAAGAGCTTAACCTTAGACAGACGGTCAGTCAGAGCGAGTGATCCAGATTTTGGAAGATATGCTTAGATGCTGTGTGCTTGAATTCAAGGATAGTTGTGAAAGATATTTGCCCTAGGCGGAAGTTGCATATAACGATAATTATCAGTCAAGCATTAAGATGGCCCCGTATGAAGCTTTATATGGCATGAAGTGTAGAACTCCTTTGTGTTGGACAGAGTTAAGTGAAAATAAGTTAGTGGGAGCCGATCTAATCAGAGAAACTGAAGAGAAGGTTAGAGTGATCAAGCAGCTGTTAAAGGAGGCCAGTGATCAACAGAAATCATATGCTGACTTGAAAAGTAAGGATATAGAGTTTTAAGTGCGCGACAAGGTGTTCTTAAAGGTTTCTCCATAGAAGCAGGTTTTCAGATTGGGAAGAAAGGTAAGTTATCACAAAGATTCATTGGGCCATATAAAGTGATTTAGCGTGTGGGTCCAGTGCATACAGATTAAAACTTCCACAAGCCTTGGAGAAGATCCATGATGTGTTTCATATATCGATGCTGAGAAGATACCGATCTGATCCAAGTCATGTGATTGAACCAAAAGAAGTGCAAGTGCAAGCTGATCTGACTTATGAAGAATATCCAGTGAAGATCTTAGCCAAAGAGGTAACACAGCTCAGAAATAAGCAGATTCCTTTAGTGAAAGTGCTATGGAACCATCATAATATAGAAGAAGCAACATGGGAGCTTGAAGCAACCATATGACAGCAGTATCCACAGCTTTTCAGTTCAGGTAAATTTCGAGGACGAAATTTTCTTTAAGGGGGGTAGAATTGTAGTGGCCCAAATACCGGTCTAGAAGTGTCATTTCATAATTTCAGTGTTACCATGATAATCGTAGTATCGAACAGTGTAGGGAGTGAGTTTGCCAGTGTCAAAGTTTAGTGTTAAGTGTGTTAAAAGTATAGTGATTTCGGGATGGGTGACACCGGGTGGCTATACAGCGGACCCGGCTGTCCAACTCCCAAAAAATTTTAATTTCGTGAAAATGATCTGTGGGTCGTCAGAAGTCTATTGGTGAAATTTGAGCTGAAAACGGAGTTAAATTGACCTTCGAAAGTCATTTTGAAGTTGGCCTCTGGTTCGGTTCAAATTGAACCGGGGTTTGACCGAGATTTGACTAAGGGGTTATGAGTGGCTAGTGGGCCCCAATAGATGTTCAATATGTAGAATAATGTAATGGAAGTGATTTCTGTGAATTTTGACAGTTTTAGAGTTGTATTTTACAGTAGAAGAAAAATTGGTCGAATCGAACCGGTTTAAGTGAACCGGTGCCCAAATGGACTCCAATTGAGCTAAAATTTGTAGGTAGCCTATTCTTAATGTTTTAAGATCAATGAAATTAGTTAGAAGTGAAAATAATGAGGAAAACATATATATTCTTTGGAAAAGTGTAAATGAACTGAAAAACCAAAATTTTTGTTTAAATTGGTCGGACCACCTCGATTGGACCGGTTTGGTTCATTAGAGGGGTATATAAGGGGAGAAATGGCTGGATTTCTCTAGAGAAATCTAGCCAAAATCGGTCTCTTCTCCTGTTTTCAAGGCCAAACTTCTTCTCCTCCTTTCTCCTCAATTTTTCTTCAATTTTCCCTCAATCTTTCCCCAAATTTCCACCTCATAGACATTATTCAGCCTCTCTATTACCCTTTTGAAGCTATTGGAGTTCAAATTGGGCACTGGAAGTTGGATAAATCAAGTGTAGAAAAAAATTGACCCGTAATTTCATAAGTAAGTAACTTTTAACCGATCATGGTAATCGCACAGTATCGCTAAATCGACAGTATACGTATAGGGTATAGGGTGTTATAGTGCCGCGCGCCTCGCGCGAGGTTGTACCTTGTGTTGCGGGAGGCCGCACCTCGTGTGAGGCGTAGCCTGCTCAACGCAAGGCCGCACCTAGCGTTTGCGAGGCACGGCCTCCAGAGCGAGGGTAGCACCTCACACGTCTCCTACCTCGCGCGGACTCTATTTTTTCACTGTTTTTTTTTTCTGAATTTCAGTTCAAATTAAATTCAAATTCTTTTTCGATTTTTGAAAGGAATATAACTTATTTTTAAAGGATAATTAGGGACTTTGAATAGGATTAAAATTACTAAAACCTAATTTTAAAAAGTCAGATAACAAGAAAGTTAGAACAAAGGAAAGAAAAACATTACAACGGCGACACTGAAAATTTTAAAATAGGATTTTGAGAGTTTGAGCTTCTTCCAATAATTTCTAATTATTCTTGAGCCAGAGAAATTAATTCTTTGTGTTTAGGATTCAATTCATCACTTGTTTTCAAAGATAAGATTTTTTAACCTCAATTTTGAGTGACAGTAAGCGGTGTTTCAGCTTCTTTAATTCTTTCTTAATTTTTTTAACAATCGACGAAGAAATCATCACTTTCTTTTTTTGCAGCCAAAATCAAAACATCTGAGGGTAAATATACAGGTTAGAACCAAATCTTTGTTCTTTCTTATTTTTTGTCTTTAATTTATTTCCTCTATTGTATATAGTGTAAATTGCTATTAATTTATGTGTTGTTGTTTGTTATAGTCAGCTTGAATTTAGTTTAATTTAATTAATTTATTTACATGATGCATGCAATCTAATTTTTATCGGTAAAATATTTAGTAATAATTTTACTTTCCACTTGATTTTATTTTGTTCAATAATCTGTTTTATTAATTTCTTGTTTTTTATCAAATATTATTCTTCTAATAATCATAAGTATGTTTCTCAATTATAATTATTTATTGCGTGTGTCTCGTTTGGTTACTTTATTTTTATCATATTGTTTATTTTATTTGCTTCATTGAATTGTTTATTTTTATTATCCATTTGATTCATTTTGCTAACATTTCATTTTATTCTTGTTTTCGTTGTTTGCCAAACTTATTTATTTCACTGTGAGTAATGTTCCTGTGCAAGATGGAGAAATCAAGGAATTAGGAGCTTTCAAGTTTGGTTTGCATTTTTAATTTATGTATTTCCCTTATTTTATTGTTTCATGATGTTTTATACAAAATAGTATTTTTAAACGCGTTTATTTAATAGAAATTCATGTTTTCTACAATAATTAAAATTGGGATTTTTATTAATAAAATAGGACCAATGTCCTGATTTTAGCCAATAAACCTTCACTTTCGAAAGGGAGTTAATTTTCATAAAATGGGATCCAATTATCCCTATTACTTTTATCGCTCAAAATAACTCTCAAATTTTTAAGTTAACAAAGGAACCAATGTTCCTAAAATCTAATAAATGTCCCGATTTATGTATTATGTATTTTACTTCATTCTTATTTGTGTTATTTTTTTTTTATTTTGAGCCCTTATAATTAATTTTTTGGGGCAATTTTATTCATTTATTTATTTATACTTTTATTATTTTGGGGGATTGTTCTATCGCATATTTTTTACTTGTAATTTCTTTATCGCTTTCTTTACTGCTTTCCAAAAATACTTGATATGCACCTTAATTTTATTGCATGATCGTGTGAGAAGAGAGATAAAATAATTAACTCTAAAAACTCAGTCGTATAACATTAACCAAAGGTATAAATAAGAGTGAGGTCCCGAACTCTCTCTGGCTTTTGCCTCATAAGGTTAGAATTCATTTCCCAATATTTTATTAGGTGGCGACTCCATGATACCTACCTTATAATCCCCAATAGATGCCCTTATAGGTTGATTGCCAACAATGGAATAGGGGTTAATCCCTGTCCATTGCGAAGCGACCAGCTTTCACAAGTCTTAATGAACCTCCATCTGGTCTCGACTCCTAAAAGTGAACTTTCGAGAGTGACTCGGATGCCGAGCGGGGTTTGGCGCGCGTCACAATTCATCCTTGAAATTTTACTTGTATTGAAAAGCTGTGGATACTAGTGTCGCATCATCACTTTGGGCTCCCAGGTTGCTTCCTGGACATTATGGTGATTCTATAACACTTTCACAAGTGGGATCTACTTATTTCTGAGTTGTCTGACCTCTCTTGCTAAGATTTTCACTAGCACTTCTTCATAGGTCATGTTAGGTTGAATCTAAATCTCATCTGTCTTGATTACATAGCTTGGGTCTGATCGGTACCTCCGCAGCATTGATATATAGAAGACATCATGAATTTTCTCTAATGCCTGAGGTAACTTCAATCTGTAAGCCACTGGTCCCACTTGCTGAACAATTTCATACGGCCCAATGAATCTTGGACTCAGCTTGCCCTTCTTTCCAAACCTCAGTGCCTTTTAATAAGGTGACACTTTCAGAAACACTCTTTCACCCACTTGAAACTCTATGTCTCTTCTCTTCAAGTTAGCATATGATTTTTGTCCGTCTATGGCTTCCTTCAATCTATCCTTGATCATGCGTACATTTTCTTCTGTTTCTCAAATCAAATTCGACCCCATAAGCTTGTTTTCACTCAACTCAGTCCAACATAGAGGAGTCTTGCACTTTCTTCCATACAATGCCTCATAAAGAGCCATCTTAATGCTGGACTGATAACTGTTATTATATGCAAATTCAGCTAAGGGCAAGTACTTCTCCCAACTACTCTCAAATTTAAGGACATAACATCTCAACACTTCAAGTATCTGAATTACCCGTTCAGATTCTTTATCAGTTTGAGGGTGAAAAGCAATACTAAAATGTAGCCTTGTACCTAAAGCTTCCTGCCGCTTCTTACGAAACTAAGAAGTAAATCTGGGATCCCTATCGAAAATAATGGAAGATGGCACTCCAAGAAGCCTCACTATCTTATTAATATAGATTTCTACCAACCTGGTCATGGGATAGTCCATTCTGACAGGTAGGAAATGAGTAGATTTAGTGAGCCTGTCAATCACTACCCAAATAGCATCATGCTTCCTTTGAGTGAGTGGTAGACCTGTCACAAAATCCATGGTCACCCTATCCCACTTCCATTTTGGTATTGTAATAGGTTGGAGTAACCCAGATGGAACCTGGTGTTCTGCCTTCACTTGCTGACATATCAGACACTTGCTCAAAAATTCTATCACATCCCGCTTCATACCTAGCCACCAATAATGAATTTTCAAATCCTAGTACATCTTGTTACCACTAGGGTGCATTGCATAGCTACTATGATGGGCTTCTATCAAAATACTCTTTTTTCACTTTAGCTTGATCGGGTACACATAACCTCTATTTACAGTAAAGATTACCCTCAGAATGCAGTGAATAATCACCGTTATCACCATCCCTCACTTGGTTCATCAAAGTGGACAATCGATCATCTTGTTTTTGAGCAGCTTTTACGTGCTGCACAAAATCAGGCTTCACTTACATTTCTGCTATTAATGCCCCACTACCTGACATGCCCAATTTAACATTCAAAGCCCTCAACACTGTCATAAACTTTCTACTAAGTGCATTAGCCATAACATTTGCTTTCCCCTAGTGATAATCGATGAAACATTCATAATCCTTAATGAGTTCAAGCCATATTCTCTGTCTAAGGTTAAGCTCCCTCTGAGTAAGCAGATACTTCAGGCTCTTATGATAAGTAAAGATGTAACACTTCTCACCATATAGATAATGTCACCATATCTTTAAGGTAAATACAATAGCTGCCAACTCAAGATCATGAGTAGGATAGTTCTTTTCATGATTCTTAAGTTGTCGGGAGGCATAAGCAATCACCTTGCCTTCCTGCATTAAAACATAGCCTAATCCATTCTTGGAGGCATCACTGTAAATTGTAAAATCTTTACCCGATTCAGGTTGAGTCAACACTGGAGCTTCTATGAGCATACTTTTGAGTTTCTCAAAACTTTCTGTACATTTATCGGTCCACTCAAACTTAACCTTCTTCTGTAACAGTCGGGTTAAAAGTGCCATAAGGGTTGAAAAGCCCTTTACAAATCTTCTGTAATAACCTGCCAAACCTAAGAAACTTCTAACTTTTGTGACATTCTTCGAGGTTCACCACTGGAATATTGCCTCAATCTTCCTAGGATCTACCTTGATTCGCTCTACTGACACTACATGGCCCAGAAAAGATACTTCATTTAGCCAAAAATAGCACTTGCTGAACTTAGCATACAACTGTTTCTCCCTCAGAGTCTGCAAAATAATCCACAAATGCTGATCATGCTCTTTTGGAGTCTTAGAATACACCAAAATGTCATCAATGAAGACCACCACAAACTGATCTAAGGACGGGTGAAAAATCCTATTCATTAAGTCCATAAAAGCAACCGGTGCATTTGTAAGCCTAAAAGGCATAACCAGGAACTCATAGTGACCATACCTAGTGCGAAAAGCAGTTTTAAACACATCAGCTTCCTTTATCTTCAATTGATGATAGCCCGATCTCAGATCAATTTTTGAGAACATATCTGCACCTTTCAACTGATCAAACCAATCATCTATCTGTGGAAGAGGATACTTGCTTTTAATTGTCAGTTCATTTAGCTGCCGGTAGTCAATACATAACCTGAGGGACCTGTCCTTCTTTTTCACAAATAATACCGGTCTTCCCCATAGTGATACACTGGGTCTGACAATTCTATTGGTGCTATTCTATAGGGAGCAATGGAAAAAGGTGCAGTGCCCGGAGCTATATCAATAGTGAACTCAATCTCCCTGTCAAGTGGCAAGCTTGGAAGTTCTTCAGGGAAAAAATCTTGAAATTCACAAATAGTAGGCACATCAGTCACTTTAGGATCTTCTTTGGTAGCTTCCATTATATAACACAAATAAGCCATACATCCCTTCCTGATTAGCCTTTTTGCAGCAGTAGCCGACATTACATCGGAAAGATAATCTGTTCTCTCACCGACTACTATAATTTCCTGGTCATTTGAAATCTTAAGGGTCATTTTCTTTCGCTTACAATCAACTATCACTTGGTGGGTAGATAACCAGTCCATCCCCAGTATAACATCAAACTCTTTAAAGGGGAGTTCAATCAAATTTGCTAAGAAAACACAACCCTATGCACTAATAGGACAGTTTTTATACACAACCCTATTCACTATAATACTATGACCCAGAGGATTGCTCACTAAAATATCTTGGTCTAGTTTTGAGTCACTTAACCCTTTACCCCATGCAATATCAGTATTTATGTAAGAGTGCGATCACTTCAATACAGTACTTAGTTTTGAGGGTGTTTTTATATGATTTTAGGTGTTTAGTTGTGTTTTTGTGTTAGGTTTTGTTTCCTTTAGATTAATTTTACTAATCTTAGTCAAATTGGAATTTTGATGCATTATAGATTGTTTTTGATGGATTTTTATTTGTCTTTGCAGGTGAGGTTCTAGGTACATTACGGTCACAATGAAATTCATTGTGACCGTGACATAAAGAGAAGTGGAAGTCAGGAGCTGACCTAGATGGGTCACAGTCACAATGGATTTCATTGTGACCGTGACATAGCGAACGATTGGGCAGAATGCAAGTAGGAAGTATGTCACGGTGACAATCAATTTCATTATCACCGTGACATAAAAATCATCAAGGCAGAATCAAAGCAGCACGTACCTCACGGTCACAATGGATTCCATTGTGACCGTGACATAATTATTTCCTGGACAGAAGCGAAACTTTGAAGACCTCACGGTGACAATGAATTTCATTATCACCGTGACCCCTCTCCTGTGCGTGAAAGGAATTTGAAATTCTCGACTGGACACGGTGACAATGAATTTCATTGTCACCGTGACCCATCTGGAACTATAAAAATGCACTTTTCTCTTTGGCTAGGGTTTCGATTTTTTTAGTTAGTTTTTGTTATTAGTTTTGGCAGCTGAGATTTTCTGAGTGATTCTTCGGTTCTAAACTTTAATCTTCATTCTTGCTTTGAGATTTTAATTAGAAATTGAGAGTAATTTTCATTAGATACATAGTTAATTTTCAGAGATAGTTAGTTTTCCAGTTTTCCAGAATTTTGATTTTATTTTCCATTAAAGATCTGAAGAAAAAGACTGAAGAACGTGGGATTCAACCGGGATTTCTACCTCAATGAATTTCTGGGTTTATACTTTCCTTTATTCTTTTGAATTTATAATGGATTGTGAGTAGTTTCTTAGTTGTTTGGGGGATCTCTAAACCCCTATCTTAGATGTGAACTCTAAACATATTTTGATATTTGATATATGAATGAAGGTTTATTTCACTGGTTATTATTGTCAAATCATGAGATGTATGTTTTCAAGTTAATTTCCTGTTTTGATGAATGAATTAATTCATGTATCTTAATTGGTTATTGAATTGTATGATTAAATGTCATGATAATTTATCTTCAGATTTTTTGTCATGTTTGCTGTAACATTAGGACTGCTCCGGAAGGGAATCCATATGTGCATGTTTTCATGGTTTAAGATTTGAGAGAGGAGTGAAATAAGTAGGTTTTGGGTTGTTTGGCTCCGGAATGGGAAAGCAAACTGAACCTAGGATTTTAGACCCGTGATTAGGCTAGTTGTATGACTTGCTCTGAAATGGGACGTCATGTAATTAGAGTAGCTTGCTCCGGAATGAGACGCTTCGGTTAAGAGGGTTATCCCGATTTCGTTCATATATGTTTTCTTTATGTGTTTTGATTCATATCTGGGTATGGGGTGGATGAGTGAACCTTAGCAACATTTGTCTAATTTTGAATTCTTATCTTGTTAATTTTTTCGTCATTTAGTTTATTGCAATTGTTGCTGTTAATTTAATTTGATTGTTTCTGCTTACTTATTTTGGTTATTTAAATTCTTTGTTTTTAATCAGTAGTTAATTCAATAAATTCAAACAATTGGGAAATCTTTAGCATGCATTTGATTTTCATTACTTGCGCACACAGTCTCTTGGGTACGATAACTCGGAGTCTTAAAAATACTCCATTATATTACTTGTCGATTCAGTACACTTGCTGAGGTCGCGTCAAGTTTTTGGCGCCGTTGCCGGGGACTGGCGTTGTTTTAAGTTTTGATTATTATTTGTGTGTGTTTTACTTTTTCTTTTATTTTATTTTATTTTTATTTATTCTTTATTCTTTTTAGGTAATTGTTATGGTGCATGAGCAGATTGAGACAGGAGCAAATAGCACCCTACGATCCTGAAATTGAGAGGACTTTGCATCAACGAAGGAGAGCCAACAGAAATAATAACATGGAAGACAATATTCTCCCTATTGGTGAAGTTCCTCCCGAGAACGAACAAGTGCCGAGGGCACAAGATGGAAATCAAGGGAATCATAGAGAAGAGGTCCCGAGGCAGAGGACAATAAGGGATTATGCAGTACCAAGATGGAATGAGGATAATCGGACGATTGTGCTGCCAAGGGGAGTGCAGTTTGAGCTTAAACCAGCTACCATCAATATGGTACAGAGGAATCAATTTACGAGTTCAAAAGTGGAAGACCCAACACAGCACTTAGACATATTCTTAGAGGTCAGTGATACAGTTCAGATTCCTGGAGTATCATCCGATTCGGTAAGATTAAAGTTATTCCCTTTCGCATTGATTGGAAAAGCATGTGAATGGTTGCAAATGCTACTTAGACAGTCGATTAGATCATGGGACCAGTTACAGGAGAGATTTTTGATGAGATTCTTCCCTCCGACAAAGACTGCGCACATCCGTAACAATATATTGGGTTTTAGTCAAATGAGTGAGGAGCCATTTCATAAAGCCTGGGAAAGGTTTAGAAGGCTGTTAAGAAGCTGTCCACATCATGAGATAGCCATATACTACCTGATGACAACATTTTATTCTGGGGTTACACCACAGACAAGATCCTTATTGGATGCTTCATCAGGAGGGTCATTCATGAATAGACTACCAGAGGAAGCTTTTCATCTACTTGATGAAATGGCGGCGAATGATGCTCAATGGTCTAATCCTAGGTCAGTACCGAAAAGACAAGGGATACACGCTGTGGATGAGGTGTTAATGCTGAAGGCACAGATTGAGTCCATGAGGAAGGAGATGAGTAGTCTGAAAGTACAGAATGTAGCCTCTGTGGCTCAAGAAAGTGGATGGTATAAAAGTGGGCAAGCTGGTCAAGAGAGTGGGGCAATGGGAGATATAAATGCTATAGGGGATTACAGAAGGAATGACCCCTACAGCAACACATATAATCGGGGATGGAGAAATCATCCAAACTTCTCATGGAAGGATGGAAATCCAAATGCTTCATCCTCTCAACCACAAGTTAGACCTCCCTTCAACTAGAACACTCATCAGAACCAAGGGCAGCCGTATCAACAACCATATCCACTCCATCACAACCAAGGGCAACAATACCACCCACCGGGATACCAACCGAGGCCACTTGTGCAAGAAAAGAAGACAAATCTGGAAGATATGTTGGCTACTTTCATAAACAGTCAACAACAGTTTGTAAATAGCCAGCAGCAGTTCATGGCTAATCAAGAGACAAGGTGGAAATCTCAAGAGCAGTGGAACCGGAACCAAGATGCTTCCATGAGGAATTTAGAGACTCAAGTGGGGCAGCTAGCGAATTCCGTGTCTCAAAGACAACCGGGAACATTCCCTTCGAATGTAGACCGGAATCCAAAAGAGGAAGCTAAAGCCATCACATTGAGAAGTGGTAAGGAAATGGTACCGAAAGAAAGCCAAGGTAAAAATTCTTCATCATCAGAAAAGGAGGAGCCGACACGGACGGTAAGTAATTCTAACTCTAGAGTAGAAGTTAATGAAGATGCTCCTAAAACTGATAAGGGTAAAAGTTTAGTGAATCCGAGGGTAGAGGATCTTGATATAAATAGACTGCCATTTCCTGCAGTTGCTAAACAGGAAAAGAAAAATGAGCAAAAGGCTAGGTTTCTAGAGATGTTTAAGAAACTGCACATCAATTTACCATTTGCTGAAGCTTTAGCTCATATGCCTAACTATGCTAAATTTATGAAAGAATTATGTTCTAATAAAAAGAAATTAGAAGGGCATGGAACTGTACAGCTAACAGAAAATTGCAGTGCTATAATCATGAATAAGATCCTTGAGAAATTGGAAGATCCAGGTAGCTTTACTTTACCCTGTGCTATTGGTGAAGATTTTTATGGTAATGCTTTATGTGATTTGGGTGCCAGCATAAATCTGATGCCTTATTCTATATGTAGAAAGCTTAATCTTGGGGACCTAAGGGAGACGGGAATGAGACTCCAACTGGCAGATAGATCAGTGAGGCGGCCCAAAGGAGTGATAGAAGATCTCTTGGTGAAGGTGGGGAAATTCATCTTCCCAGTGGATTTTGTGGTGATGGAAATGGAAGAGGATAGGAAGGTGCCACTGATAGTGGGGAGGCCGTTTTTAAACACAGCGAAAGCATTGATAGATGTTCATGGTCAAACGGTCACCCTACGGTTTAATAATGAGGAGTTGGTAGTGGATATGAACAAGGCTCAAAAGTATCCATCTGGGGATATGGAGGAGTCTGTTTATTTTGTTGATGTAATAGACGAATGTGTGGAAGAAGTGCAGAAAAATGTGGTTGGAGCTGATTCAGAAAATTTGAGTTTGTTACATTCAGTAGAAGGAGAAGAAGTGGAATAGGAGATAGAGGATGGGAAGGATGAGTCACAGAATGAAGAGTCTAACCATAAAAAGGGGGATTTAAATTCTGAACTTAAACCTCTCCCCTCTCATTTAAAATATGTGTTTTTAGAGAAAGATCAGAAACCAGTAATTATCTCTTCTTTGTTGATAGGTGATGAAGAACAGCTGCTGCTAGAGGTGCTGAGAAAGCACAAGGGAGCAATCGGATGGGAAACCTCAGACTTGAAGGGGATTGACCCAAGCTACTGCACACACGTGATCCCAATGGAGGAGGAATGCAAGCCGGTAGCTCAGCCTCAAAGAAGACTCAACCCGGCCATGCAAGAGGTTGTAAAGAAGGAGGTACTCAAACTCCTCGATGCAGGTATAATCTACCCTATTTCTGATAGTAGATGGGTTAGCCCAGTACAGTGTGTGCCTAAAAAAGGGGGGATGACAGTGGTAAAGAATGAACTAAATGAATTGATTCCAACTCGTACAGTTACGGGTTGGAGAGTCTGTATTGATTATAAAAGGTTGAATATTGCCACTAGGAAAGACCATTTCGCTTTGCCATTTATTGATCAAATGCTAGAGAGGTTAGCAGGTAATAGGTTCTACTATTTTTTAGATGGGTATTCGGGATATTTGCAGATTCCTATAGCCCCTGAGGATCAAGAGAAAATGACCTTTACCTGCCCATATGGCACATTCGCTTATAGAAGAATGCCCTTTGGGTTATGTAATGCACCGGCTACGTTTCAGCGGTGTATGATGGCTATTTTCCATGATTTTATAGAAAAATTTATGGAGGTATTCATGGATGATTTCACTATATATGGAGCTGATTTTATGAGCTGTTTAAAGAATCTTGATTTAGTGCTAGGGAGGTGTGAAAAGACTAACCTAGTTTTAAATTGGGAAAATGCCATTTTATGGTGAGAGAGGGCATTGTGTTAGGGCATAAAATTTCAGAGAGAGGGATAGAAGTGGATAAGGCGAAAGTTGAAGTCATAGAGAAGTTACCGCCTCCAACGAGTGTTAAGGGCATAAGGAGTTTTTTAGGACATGCGGGGTTTTACCGGCGTTTTATTAAAGATTTTTCAAAAATTGCTAAACCCCTATCTAATTTACTCATGAAAGATGTTGTTTTTAATTTTGATAATGAATGCTTGCTAGCTTTTGAAACATTAAAGCAACGACTTATTTCAGCTTCGGTGATTATATCTCCTGATTGGACTATGCCGTTTGAACTAATGTGTGATGCTAGTGATTATGCAGTGGGAGCGGTACTGGGACAGCGACGGGATAAGATATTCTGTGCAATTTATTATGCTAGTCACACTTTGACAGGAGCACAGGTTAATTACACCACCACAGAGAAAGAACTTCTAGCAATTGTGTATGCATTCGAGAAGTTCAGGCCATATTTGCTAGGTGCAAAAGTTGTGGTGTGGTCGGACCATGCAGCTTTGAGGCATTTATTTGCCAAGAAAGAATCCAAACCGAGGCTGATTCGTTGGGTGCTGCTATTGCAAGAGTTCGATTTAGAAATTAAGGATAAGAAGGGTGCTGAAAACTTCGTGGCAGACCATTTGTCAAGAATGGAAAATGACCATATTGAAAAGGGGGAAATTTTAGATTTATTTCCTGATGAACACATTTGTGCTGTATTTGCTTGTGACATTTCTGTTCCTTGGTTTGCTAACATAGCAAATTTTCTTGCAGGATGTTTTATGCCTAAAGATTATACTTGGCAGCAAAAGAAAAAACTGCGAGCAGATGCAAGTCAATACATTTGGGATGACCCTTACCTTTTCTGATTATGTGCGGATCAAGTTTTAAGAAGGTGCATCTTAGATGAAGAGACGGGTGCAATCATCACAGCTTGTCACAGTGGAGAAGCTGGTGGACATCATGGGCCAAATAGAACGGTAATGAAAATTTTATCTTCTGGTTTTTATTGGCCTACGATGTTTAGAGATGTTCAATTTTATGTGAAGACTTGTGATAGATGCCAGAGGGTAGGAAATATATATAAGCGAGATGAGATCCCCCTGACAAACATGCTTGAGGTAGAACTATTTGATGTATGGGGAATAGATTTTATGGGACCTTTTCCGGTTTCGTACGGGTTTGAATATATTCTGGTGGCAGTGGATTATATGAGTAAATGGGTCGAAGCTATAGCCACTAGAACCGCTAATGCTAAGATTGTTTTAGAATTTTTGAGGAGAAATATATTCACTTAATATGGAGCCCCTAGAGCCATTATAAGCGATGGTGGTAAACATTTTGTGAACCACCAATTTAAGGCTTTATTAAAGAAATTTGGCGTTAGGCATAAGGTCACAACCCCTTACCATGCTCAGGCTAATGGTCAAGTTGAAGTGTCTAACAGGGAGTTAAAGGCCATCTTAGAAAAAACGGTCAATTCATCTAGAAAAGATTGGTACCTTAAGTTAGATGATGCTCTATGGGCCTATAGGACAGCATTCAAGACACCGATAGGGATGTCCCCTTTTAGGTTAGTTTTTGGGAAGTCCTGTCACCTCCCAGTGGAAATAGAGCATAAAGCTTATTGGGCTACCAAATTTCTGAATTTTGACATTGAGAATGTAGGTAAGTGCAGGTCTTTGCAGCTAAATGAACTAGACGAGCATCGATTTTGGGCCTATGATCATGCCATGAGATACAAGGATAAAACTAAGAAGTGGCATGATCGAAAACTGGTCAGAAAGGAAATTACACCTGGAATGCAAGTGCTTCTTTATGACAGTAGACTGCGATTGTTTCCTGGTAAGTTGAAATCGAGATGGAAAGGACCATATGAAGTAGTGGCAGTTGATAAGTTTGGCGTGGTGACATTGAAGCACCCGCGGTTTGAGGATGAATTCAAGGTAAATGGACATCGTGTGAAGCCGTATTTTGAATCTAAATTTGATTGTGCTTCCACGATCGTCACTCTTATGGATCCTTGACGGTTTTTAAAAGTCCAGCTGCGGACTTGTTAAATGCAGAACTACTTCTTATCTTTGTTTCTTTTTATCATTTGATGGTATTTTGTTTAGGAAGTTAATCTTGTTTCATTTTGTAAATTTTATGTTTAGAAGAGAAATTATGTTTTATTGGAGAAGGTTCAAAACAATAGTTAAAGAGATTTAGAGGAATTGATGAATTTGTGCAAGTGCGTAGGTGGTCACGGTCACAATGAAACTCATTGTGACCGTGACCAAAGGAGGATGCATTCTGGATTCTGGTTGATGCATATGTCAAGGTCACAATGAAACTCATTGTGACCGTGACCATCAGGTAAGTTACATTCTGTTTTGAGGTGTGCACATGTCACGGTGACAATGAAATTCATTGTCACCGTGAGATAAAATAAGTTACATTCTGTTTGCAAACTGGGTTATGTCACGGTGACAATGAAATTCATTGTGACCGTGACATAATGCACATTCAATTCTGTTTTCAAATTTGGTTATGTCAAGATGACAATGAATTTCATTGTCACCGTGACCCCGTGGCGGTTCGATTCTGGATTGCAAATTTTGGATATGTCACGGTCACAATGAAACTCATTGTGACCATGACCCACGAAAAGAATTTTTAAAACCCCAATTTTCTATTTGTTATTTCTCACTTTCCCACATCTCATTCACTCGCACCGCGCTTCTTCGCTGCATTCTCTGTGTCATTTTCTCTCTTTTAGACCATCATCCCGGATTATCTACAATAAGTAAGTAGTTTTCTCTTTGTTTTTAATTTTAATTCAATTCAGTTATGTGTCTTTTTCTTCCTCCCTGCGTTCCCTGTTCAAATTGATCTCCATGTCTGTGATTGATGAGATTCCTGTGCTAATGTTTTTGTTTATCTTCTGTGATAATTTTCTATTCAAGCTGTGCATCCATTAAATTCTTACTTCCCCATTTCAATTTGTTTTTCTTTATTAAGAACGAGTTGGGTTGGGTTGTTAGGGCAAGCGTGTGTATATGATTTAAATTGAAATCTTTCTTCAAATTCTTGGTTCATAATGGAAATTGCTGGTTTTTAATTGTTTACTCTGTATTGTAATGCATGATTGTTGAAATCGTGGGTTGTTAGTATGATCTTTGAGCTTCAATTTAATCAGTAACTTATCTGCATACCAGGTGTTCGACTAAATATTTGAATGAATAATTTTCTTGTTTTTTCCAATTCCTGCCAATTTGAAATGCCAAGATTCTTTCGCAATAATGTTCAAATGAGTGTGTTGTTCTCATTTATTAATTTTGCCTTTTGACAGTAGCTTAAATTCTCTTAACCTTTTATTGCATTTTGTGGGTTTAATACTGCACTTGCTCATAACTTTTGCTGAATCATGCTTCTGTCATTTGAATTCTTCTTGCATTATTGCATCTTTTATGTTATTCATTTGGAATTGAGAGATTGCCCCAGGTTAGCATAAACTTGCCATTATGCTGTATTTTTAAAATCCAATGCTGTTGATGCCATCTCATGCTATTGAACTTGATTTTTCCATGTTGTGCAGTGGCTCCTAAGCGCAAAATCTCTGCTCTTGCTTCCAGCTCCATCAGCCCACCCCCGAGCCAACAATCAGTAGATATTTCGAAGGTCCCTAAGTGGGTACCGGTAGCAAAGAAAGATGTTTATGCTTTGTTCTCTAAGTGCTCCTATGTCCCGACGACATATTTGGATTTTGATCTATTGCAGAAGCTCGGTATTAGAGATCAAGTACAACATCTAATAGCCAACATCGGTTGGGAGAGGGTGTTCTCAACACGGGAGAAGGTATATCCGCAATTGACAAGGGATTTTGCGTCGACCGTCACCTGTCGACCGGGACGCGACCTCACCCGAGACCCAGGTACGGTGTCTTTTTGGTTGGATGGAACTTCTTACAATCTCACTTTTCATCAATTTTCCGAATACCTTAGTTTTCCACACCTTCTACCCGATTGTTTTGAGGAGTATGATAAGGATGCTGTTTGGGCCACTATTAGAGACACGGCTACAGCTACCATGTATGTCTCGGGCAAGACGAAAGCCCACCATTTGGACGACCATGTTCTGCGCATCATCCATAGATTCTTCTCACTTTCTCTCCTCAGCCATGTAGATTCGGCGGGACAGGTAAACTTACCCGAAGCCTTATTCCTTGCTTGCATGGTTCGGGATGTTAGAATCAATGGCGCTACTCATGTTTGGCATAAATTGGAGGAAATGCAATGGCATCCAAGGAAAGTGAAAAAAAATCGCACTGGGCAGATTCGTCACAATGATAGCCAAGAGGGTTAACCATCCATTGGGCAAGTACAAGGTTTTATCTTCTATTCCTGTAATTGATGATAAGATGCTGAGGAATATGAAAGTTATAGTCAAAGATCCAACAACAGCGGATGGTTATCGGTTATCAACCCGTGAGGAGTATTTACATGGAGTTGAGCGGGGATTGGGCGGTTTACCTCATGAGCAGGAGGACGAACCTAAGGCACCGGTCCCTCCTGCACCAGAGCCTGCGCAATTATCATCGCAGCAATATGACGCTCTGATGGCACGTATGGACATCATCGCTGTATTAGTGGACACCCTTGCCACATCTGTGGGCACCATCTCAGCATCTCAAGTAGACATGCAGTCTCACATGGACCAGCTGATCCAGGGATTCTCCACCTGGTCTGTGCGGTTTGATACCCATTTCCCACCGCCACCATCACCATCAGATCCATGATCAGGGAGACCTCTTATCTTTTGTTTGACTTTTGTTTATTTTATTTTTATTTTTCTTTTTGATATGTAATATTATTACTTGCTGGGGACAGCAAGTTTTTATGTGGGGGGTAGGAGACATTAATTTCATATTATATATGTAATTAACAGCCATTCCATTGATGTATGATGCATGGTTATTTCTGTTTTAGTTTCGTCATACTTTATTGTTGTTGCCTAAATATCTTTATCTCAGCTTAGCTTATCCTCAGTTATTCCTGTTGTGAATGTTTTGAACTTTAATTGGAGAATAGTCTATCTTAAAAACTGATCTTGGCAAATGAGTAGTTGGAAGTTTTAGAAGCAAATTGAATCTCAATCAGTCATATATCTTGCGATTTCCAATCTTTTATGCACTATAGGCTATTTGTAAAATTTGAAAAATCCAGTGCGTAAGAGTTTTTGAGTAAAGGAATGCTAGGATAGTTAGAACCTTCCTCATCACCCTTCGAAACATGATAACAACTTAAACAAGTTTAGGACATGATAAAGGCAATTTGTTTCTTTGTTAACCACTTTTAAATAGCTTTAGACCCACCGGTTTACGTTATTTCCATTGCTAGCCCCGTTGAGTT
Source organism: Excoecaria cochinchinensis (assembly GCA_947683425.1). Lineage (NCBI taxonomy): Eukaryota > Viridiplantae > Streptophyta > Magnoliopsida > Malpighiales > Euphorbiaceae > Excoecaria > Excoecaria cochinchinensis. The sequence continues at coordinate 11,442,436 of CANTUQ010000127.1, read as the reverse complement.
AATTTAGTATGCTAAAAGTGTACTACGAAATTTTCTTGTTACACTATTATTTTACCATTTAGCCTAAATGCTTTTGTCTACCCTTTTCTAAGAATTGGCCACTCTAGGATTGGGTTGGAATATCATTGAAAGTTGAATAAGGGTATCTATGTTGAAATAGTGGAAGTGTGGGAAGAATTGTTGAATTTTGTGGGTGTTATTTAGTATGGTGTTAAACTTTCCCTCATTAGAAAAAAAAATGGGTATAAGAAATTCTAGACTTTGGGTACCCCAGAAAAAAAAAAGAGAAAGAAAAATAATGAAGAAAAAAAAAGAAAAAAAAAAGAGAAAGAAAAGAAAAAAAAAAGAGAAAGAAAAATAATGATGAAAAAAAAAATGAAAGTTCAATGAGTTTTGTCGTTTCTTTTAGTCAATTTTGATTATTGAATATCGAAAAATTCAAGTGTGGGGTACCTTTGAGTAGAAAAAGACATACTCATATTTACGGAATTGGGTTTAAAAGTGAATTAAAAGGGAAGTTCATCACTTTGTTGTTGTTGAGTTCAATGCATATTGTGTATGGAGAAGTTTAGACAACATTGGAAATTATGGGTGAATTGAAGGTAGGATCTGGACAATCTTGTTCAGTTTTGGGTAGTTGAAACTTAAGGTAGAGTGGCTAATACTTTGTTTGAATTCTTTAACTTTTCTTGTTAGCCAATACCTTAACCTAACATTACAACCCTAGAATAAGTCCTTTTGATTCTGTTCTTGATTTGAGTTGTTGAAGTGGAGATGACCCTTGTGGTTCCGGTGCTAAAGGAGAGGCGTATGATTATTCTGAGTTTTAAGCGCGAAACCTATATGCGAATTCATTTGCATATTTAATTTCTTTGCTCAATTATTGGAATGCATTGGTTGTTTTGTTTTGAAAAGAGAAAATTTGTTTTGAGCCTAACACACACACACATGTGAAATTACTTGATATAAATTGATGTGAGGATTTGTAACTAAGACCCTTCCGCTTGCTGCTAGGATTATTTTTGAGTTTTCGTATTCTGAGTTAGAGTTTGAAATTTCAGGAATGTGGATAATTCATTTACTCGAGGACGAGCAAAGTCTAAGTGTGGGGTATTTTGATAACTTCAATACAGTACTTAGTTTTGAGGGTGTTTTTATATGATTTTAGGTGTTTAGTTGTGTTTTTGTGTTAGGTTTTGTATCCTTTAGGTTAATTTTACTAATCTTAGTCAAATTGGAATTTTGATGCATTAAAGATTGTTTTTGATGGATTTTTATTTGTCTTTGCAGGTGAGGTTCTAGGTACATCACGGTCACAGTGAAATTCATTGTGACCGTGACATAAAGAGAAGTGGAAGTCAGGAGCTGACCTAGATGGGTCACGGTCACAATGGATTTCATTGTGACCGTGACATAGCGAACGATTGGGCAGAATGCAAGTAGGAAGTATGTCACGGTGACAATCAATTTCATTGTCACCGTGACATAAAAATCATCAAGGCAGAATCAAAGCAGCACGTACCTCACGGTCACAATGGATTCCATTGTGACCGTGACATAATTATTTCCTGGACAGAAGCGAAACTTTGAAGACCTCACGGTGACAATGAATTCCATTGTCACCGTGACCCCTCTCCTATGCGTGAAAGGAATTTGAAATTCTCGAATGGACACGGTGACAAAGAATTCCATTGTCACCGTGACCCATCTGGAACTATAAAAACGCACTTTTCTCTTTGGCTAGGGTTTCGATTTTTTTAGTTAGTTTTTGTTATTAGTTTTGGCAGCTGAGATTTTCTGAGTGATTCTTCGGTTCTAAACTTTAATCTTCATTCTTGCTTTGAGATTTTAATTAGAAATTGAGAGTAATTTTCATTAGATACATAGTTAATTTCCAGAGATAGTTAGTTTTCCAGTTTTCCAGAATTTTGGTTTTATTTTCCATTAAAGATCTGAAGAAGAAGACTGAAGAACGTGGGATTCAACCGGGATTTCTACCTCAATGAATTTCTGGGTTTATTCTTTCCTTTATTCTTTTGCATTTGTAATGGATTGTGAGTAGTTTCTTAGTTGTTTGGGGGATCTCTAAACCCCTATCTTAGATGTGAACTCTAAACATATTTTGATATTTGATATATAAATGAAGGTTTATTTCACTGGTTATTATTGTCAAATCATGAGATGTATGTTTTCAAGTTAATTTCCTGTTTTGATGAATGAATTAATTCATGTATCTTAATTGGTTATTGAATTGTATGATTAAATGTCATGATAATTTATCTTCAGATTTTTTGTCATGTTTGCTGTAACATTCGGACTGCTCCGGAAGGGAATCCATATGTGCATGTTTTCATGGTTTAAGATTTGAGTGAGGAGTGAAATAAGTAGGTTTTGGGTTGTTTGGCTCCGGAATAGGAAAGCAAACTGAACCTAGGATTTTAGACCCATGATTAGGCTAGTTGTATGACTTGCTCCGGAATGGGACGTCATGTAATTAGAGTAGCTTGCTCCAGAATGGGACGCTTGGGTTAAGAGGGTTATCCCGATTTCGTTCATATATGTTTTCTTTATGTGTTTTGATTCATATCTGGGTATGGGGTGGATGAGTGAACCTGAGCAACATTTGTCTAATTTTGAATTCTTATCTTGTTAATTTTGAATTCAAACAATTGGGAATTCTTTAGCATGCATTTGATTTTCATTACTTGCGCACACAGTCTCTTGGGTACGATAACTCGGAGTCTTAAAAATACTCCATTATATTACTTGTCGATTCAGTACACTTGCTGAGGTCGCGTCAAAGTGTGTGGGGCCAGGATCAATAAGTGCATACACAGAATTAGACAATAATGAGAATTTACCTACGATCACATCCGGTGCATCCTCCTGCTCCCTGGCTCTAACTGCATAAGTACGGCCTGTGGCACGTCCCTATCCCTGAGATGACTGTGCAGGAGGTCTGGGTGTAGGATTAGAGGCTGCCTCTCTACCCCTGCCTCTGGCTGATAAAGACCCTAAGCTCGGTGTAGGAGACATGACTGACAATGGCAGTGCATCTTGACAGTCTTTCACTAGGTGTTCTTTCGACCCACACTTGAAACATGCCCTAGACAAATATCTGCACTCTCCTGGATGAGATCTACCACAATGATCAGAAGTCTAAGCTATACCCTGACCTCTACCTCTAGGTGCACTACCCACTAAAGTCACTGGTGCACTACTGTCTGCTAGGTTCTTCTGACTGCGAGCAGGTGTCACTGAAGTATGGCTCTGAGAAGGATTATGCCCTCTCAACTTCTTACTCTGATTACCAACACCACTAGACTGACCCGATTTTCTCTTCCGTTGGAACCAATTCTATCTATCAGCTTTATCATCCTATATCAATTCCACCTTCATAACAGCTTCCACCAGGGAACGTACATCTAAATGCTTCTGAGCACCCACAATCTGCCTCATCCTATTATGTAGGCCTTGCTCAAATCTTTGGCATAATCTTTTGTCTATCATATGTCACTCATCCAGATAAGCACTGAGACGCTCAAACTCATGTTCATACTCTGCCACTGACTTATTACCCTGCCTCAGTCTCCAAAAGGCATCTTGCATTGAAGCTCTATACTCGGACCAAACATACTTCTTCTCGAACTATGCTAATAAAAACTCCCATCTCAACATCTATGCGAGAGTATACTTATGAACTGCATCCCACCATAAAAATGTTGGACCCTGCAATAAGGCCACTGCCCCCTGTAACATCTCACCTGGAGTGCTCTGAGTGACTTCAAATGCTCTCTTTATCTTAAAAAGCCACTCCTCGGCTTGCACTGGTGTCAAAGGATTATGCCCATAAAAATCTTCAGTGCCAAGCCTTTTAAGTTCTTCCAGTATTGGCTTCCTTTTTGGCGGGGTTAGAGGTTGCTCTGGAGCCTGAGGTTGTGATGGCTATTGTGCATGTAATTATTGCTAGATATAATCTGCCATCAAGTTCAAAAAGTCAGGCCAAGGTGGAGGAGGTGGCGGTACGACAGGAGGAGTAACTTGTGGTTGTGGAGCTGCAGCTTGACCCACACTAGCTAATGCCCCACTCTCACCATCACCCACACTGTAGCTTTCATCCGTAGCCATCACTCACTCTAACAAAAAGGAGTAGACATACATCAGTATTATAACATTTTTCAGTTAGCAATTGGCATGTATGTACACTTAATCAAATCCTATTAACCCTACTCTAATCTTAGAATCGCCTAAACCGCACTCTGATACAAAAATAAATATAACATCCTTATACTATACGTACATTGTAATTTGTTCACTTACTGTGCGATTACCATGAATGTAGTATACAAACTTATATCCTAATAGTGCGAATGCAGTTAATTTTTTTTTCATCTATCACTTAACCATCAAATCCATTTATCATGCATAACTCTTAACATAAGTTCACTTTGCCAATTGTCCTATAACTGCCTAAAGTTACTATTCCTTTTGTCAAAATTTCGGCAGCATAACGGCTTATAAACCTAGCAACCCAAACCTGCATTCTAAACAATTCCACAACCCATTCAGGGGCATATCAATAATCTATTTAATCATTCATAAACAGTCCAACAAGAAACATTCATCTACCCAAAATTAGGGGTTTATATACATGCCAATAACTTAACCTTAAACATCCATAAACTTTATGCATGCCAATACTATTTAAACAAATATTTGAAATCCTTCGCCACGCTCCCAAAATTGAGGTATGCTTGTTCCACTCCTATGGCTTACCTACACGTAGTCAATATAAACTACGTACTGAGCATTAAAAATGCCCAGTGATGGTTACAAATGCAAGGATTTCCACTACATTCTTCACATGCACACATAATTAAATAATAAATTTAATATTTATTATTCTTTTCAGTTATTAGTAAGCTTATTATTCCAATTACCCATTTAATTTAATTATTTAATCACTTAATAGCTAATTACTTATATAAATTCATAATTACATTTAAATCCTTATTATTACATTCTTTTGATAAAATTACATTTAGGTCCCTAACTTTTATCAAAATTACGACTATGTCCCTATTCATCACTTATTTACCAAAATGCCATTGTTTACTCTTATTTCTCACTTAAATCATTATTTGACTCGCAAATTTCATATTAATCCTCCAATTTATCACTTTCATGCCAAATTATATTTTAGTCCCTAGAATTTAAATTCTTTACACTATTACCATTTGTTTACTCCTTTTTACCTAATTATTATTTATTTCCTCTCTTTCGTACAAAATTATCATTTTGCCACTGTGATGCGCGCCGAACCTAGCAAAGGCCCTCTCTTGGCGAGACCCGCTTTTAGGGCTCGAGAGATTAGTTCGCGTCTTTTGATCTTGGGTGTCATGAGACATCTTGGAATCCCTACTCAATAGAACATTGGGGAGTTCATCTAGCCTCATAGTACCTTTAGGGACCTTTGAGGTATTTTGGAGTTACCACCCAATTTACGAGAAATTGGGAAAGGTCATCTAACCTCCACGGTCTAAACCAGAGCTGGTGTTCAGAACTTCACTCTTTTTTATGTCTTATTTAATTATAAATGAGTTTTTAGATTCATAAAATTCTATCTCTCATCTCACACGATTAATGCATTTAACTAAAAAGCGCATTGCAAGTATTCGAAAGCAGTAAATGAAAACTGTAAATAAAGTAATAAATAAAATGATAAAGAAAAGCAGTAAAAATGCCAAGCACACAATTACAAGAGAAATTGGGACAGAATACAATCCTCCAAATGAAAAGGAAAGCTAAATAAAATTGCCCCAAAATAATTAATTACAAGGGCCTACAAGATATATATGAACATAAATTTAAAACGAACAAATAAAGTCAAGTATAAAAAATAACATACATAAATCGGTATATTTCTTTGGTTTGGGAACATTGGTTCCTTTACGCTCACTTACAAAGGGATTGAAGAGTTGTTCGATTGTTGGTTTGAAAACCGGGATGAGTGATCCCCTTTATGGAAAACTTAACTCTTTATTTTAATTTGTGACATTTTACATTCTTTGGCTGAAATGAGGGACATTGGTCCCGATTTATTAGTAAAAATTCCAATTTAGATGTAAAACTATTTTTGTGATTTTTTATCTTACACGCATATAAAATAAAATATTTTATTTACAAATAAACACAAACACAAAAAAAATGGGTAGGAAAGCTCTCACCCAAACGATGCGGTCTCCTACGCATCGTGACCCCTCCATGTGGTCACGGAAATGGTCACACAAGGCAAATCACATTTAAATCCCAAACAAAAAATGACATTAAAAATATCAGTAACAATTCTAAAATCAAACAAATAAATATAAAGACAAGATAAATATAAGACATATTAATTCAATATACAAATAATTCACATGCAAAGGAAATTAAAAATAAGTCATGCAAAAACCTAAGAATAATAATAAGAATGATGACGAAGTAATGACAATAATAATAATAATAATGATGATAATAATAATAATAATAATAATAATAATAATAATAATAATAATAATAATAATAATAATAAAAAAATAACATTAATGATAAAGAGAAAAAGACAAAAGTAAAACACAATAATAATAATAATAATAATAATGACACAATAAAAACAACAATAATAACAATATTAATAACAATAAAAATACGAAATTAAATAGATGAAAATGAGGAAGGTAAATAAACATGTAGTAGAAAATAATAATATTTAAACATAAAATAAATATTACCAAAAATCATACCAACAAGAAAATCAATAGATCTAATTTTTCACACCCCAAAATCACATACATTTACCCATTTTCATACCAAAAACGAAATAAAAATTAAAAAAATCATTTTAAGAGAACAAAACTCGAAAATATATGTTCATAGATGCAAGGAGAGAAATAAAATAAAATAAATAAGATGAAAGTAAAAAATAATAATAGATCCAAGAATGTTTACCCTCAAAGTGTATAGATCGGAAATAGGATATCTCAATCCGTCCTCTTATCGAATTTATGGTGGTGAAACACCAAAAATATTCAAGAAAATCTAAGTTTTTAGCACAAAAACTCAAGAAAATAATTTTGATGGAGTGACCAAGCTAAAGAAATTAATTTTCTTTGCTCCAGTCAAATCCAAGAACATATATCTTTGGAGAAGAAGAAGAATTAAATTCCTAAAAATTTTTGAAGATATTTTTTTTCCTGCGCTCTCGTCTGCCCTTTTTCTTTCAAGGAAGAAGTTTCTTTTCTTTTTTCTAAGAAGCCGCCCCCCGGAAAATGAAGACCCAGTCCCCTTTTAATTGTTTTTCATCTCCCACAAAATCCTCAAAAAGTAAAAAAAAAACTCCCTTTTTTACGGTCCCAAAAATATATTTTGCCAATAAAAAAGGGACAGGGCAGCACGAGGTGCGGTCTTGCCCACAAGGCCGCATCTCACTAACGTGAGATGTGGCCAAATTTGCTTTTTTTTTTTTAATTAAATCTTTTATTATTATTATTGTTATTATTTAATTAATTTAATTCCTTTTTTAAATGTATGTATTTTTTAATAAAAAAACTTTGATATATATAAAAATAATACTTCCTAATTTTTTAATTTAATTTATAATTTTTTTATAATAATTATTTTTTTATTTATAATTTTTATTATATATATTTATTTGTCTATTTTTTATTTAAAAATAAGGGTCTCGACAAGGGAAACATGATTTTCGACATTTTACTTGCGAACAAGTATCATTTTTATCATTAGCTAATCCTAATCTTGGACCATTTCGGGACCCGGTGTCTACAGTCGCTAAACTTTATATTTATTTCAATTTAGTCCATTTTTCACTTAAATGCTCATAATCACCAATTTGATCATTTTAATTTTATTTTTACCATATTGCCCCAAGTATAAACCCAGTAAAAAATTTTCGAGCTGGATACATGGGACGTGGATGCCAAAGATCCATTACACTAAAGAGTGATCCCGAAGGAACCACTCATCACTCTCACTGCATTCACTGTTTACTTTTACATTGTACACTGAGATAGATTGTCATTAGCCTATCAATTGTGAGTCGTCATGACTCAGACCGCGGTTTGGGGATCCCTATGGCTAGCTAACTATATCTTGAACTAGATTTCACTACCAGACTACTACTAAGGGCAAATAAATCAAATTTACATTTTGTACAATATGAAATATCAATACGCACCATTCAGCCCTCACTTGCATTTCACTTTTAAATTTTGTATCTTGCTTGTAAATCACTCCCAATTCACTTAATTAACCATTTTAACACTAATATATCATAATGCGCAAACTATCTCATACAGACCAATACTTTCACTTTTTACATAATAGGTTATCATACTAAATCTTGTTCAATTCATATCCAATAATTCCAATTAAACTAATATACATTCAATTATCATCATAGGTTCATTTTATGCCATTACACTTGAAAAATTATCAAATTACCCTAAGTTACACCAAGAATACCCATTCGGCCCAAGTTAGGGTTTTTTATCCAAACACTTTCTTTCCATTTTAAGCACTCTAATAATCAATTTTAACCTTCCTAAGCATGTTTATCAAGTTACATTCAATTATTCATGCATTATTCTTACACTTTACACTTAGATATAATTTAATTCATTACATATTAAGTGGAAATGAAGGGATTTTGTAACCACAAACCTCATGTGCTTGTCCTACTCTTCTGCACTTCCTTTCCCTTCCTTCTTCCCCTTGAGAAGCTTTCTCCCTCTTGGTTTCCTAATGGAGGCTGAATTTACACCATAAGTTTCCATAAATATTTTTGCTTCCTTTTTGAAATTAAATCACATAATAATGCTATACACACCATAAAGTATTTATTTGAACCTTTAAATCAACTTAAAAGTGTCAATTCTTCTTACCTCAATTTATGCCCTAACTTTATTCTCTTGATTAACCTCACTTATACCTGCTCAAATGAAGATTAGAGACCTAAATAATCTTATAGAGATGCTGAAATATGCTAGGGGTGCTTGGATTTGGGAAGAGAGATGAGAAAAGAAGAAAATTGAGAGAAAAAGGAAGAATGGATTCGGCCACAAAGAAAGGAGAAGAGAAATGGAGAAAATGATGGAGGCTTCTAGGGATTTCTTATCTTTTTGGCTTTATATAGGGGTACACTAGGGCTAGGCTTGGTGCAATGCACTTGGTTCAACCAATATTAAGCCCAAATGAATAATAAAGCCCATTTCACAAACATAAATCATCTCTCTCACTTCCCAAGCTCAAATTCACTAAAAATAAATTTCATAATTCTAAAAATATTTTAAATAGCCCACACATAAAATTGGAGCTCAATCGAAGACCATTTTTCGGTCCGGTAATTATTTATCTGACCAATAGCTGAAATTTCAGTATCACTATAAAATTCATTTTTGTCCACCATTAGATTCTAATCATTCATACGAGCATGTCCATATTTTCAAAATATTTTTCTGGGGTCCGTAGCTCAAGATACGGTCCAATCAAACTTAGGTCAAAATTAGTCAAACTGGACTGGAAAAAGTCTTCAGACGCCCGTCTGAAGCCACAGACGGCTTGGCTGTCCCTCAATACCAATGGCCTAGCCATCTTTCACCCACAGACACTTGCCTGTCACCATAGACGGCCGTCTTTCATGGATAGACACCCTTTCACTATTTTGCACTTTTCGGACCCCATTTAACTTCTGTTTGATCCCAAATTTCATATTCAGACTCCCACTGACATATTTTATCCAATGGTCTAATAAAATATTTTTCACTCTGGGCCCACAAACTGACCTCAGAAATTACTGTTTATGACTAACTCGACTTTTAGGCCATCACAAACTGTCAATGCCGAAATAATTCCAAATTTTTACCTAAAAATTTCAACTTGACAAAACCTAAATAATCTGTAAAATAATAAAAATTCAATTAAAGCAAAAAATGATAAGCATAGTGTTACAATTTACATGAAAGAGTGGAATTTCTTACCAAGAACCAATTGAAGTGATGAATAAAATTTGCTAATCTCACTTTGAATTTGAAAGGCTTTAAAGAATTGCAAAAAGAAGAAAACAAGGTAGATGAAAAGTGTAAAAAAGGAAAGTACTAAACTTGAATTAAAAAATTGCAAAAGAAGAAGAATGGGAGGTGGAATGCCTGCAATAAAAGTGTTGTAATTTTTTCAATAAGTTAGAATTTATTTTTCTCTTTTTTTAAAAAAAAAAATAAAAGTTATTTTAGTTTTGGGCAAAAGACAAAAATATTTTATTGTTGGGCTATAACAATTATTTGATTTTGCATTTAAATGAATTTGGGTCAGCCCACTTTAAGTTTTATAATTAAATTAAAAAATTTATGTGATTATTATTATATTAAAATTTGAGTGGGGGCACCTAAAATAAATCAGGGAGGTCCCTATTGTAATTTTAATATATATATATATATATATGTGTGTGTATATATATATATATATATATATATATATATATATATATATATATATATATATATATTTGAGATAATTTTAAAATTTCAGGGTGTGCATGTGCACACGCTGGGATAAACATGGCTCCGCCACTTATTCTTAAGATGAACGTTACGTTTTGATGGAAGTTGCATGTTTAATGTATGTCATAAACTCTAAAATGTTTATGCCCAATGTATGAACATGACAAATGAATATGAGCATGTCAAGTAAGTTACCGTTTTGATATAATTGATATAAAAATATATGAATATATGTATACATGCTTATGGATAAGCATAATTAATTATATGATCATAGTTAAATATGTAGTGATACATGAATGAGTGATATGTAAAATAAAATAGTGAGTGAAGTTTTAATATTTTCCTTGAATTATTTATAGTCGTGGATAGTTAGGTATGCCTATAAGGGAGAGTAATTGCACTTACTAGTGTTGACACCACGATGATGTCTAGTGTTCTGACACCTACTTGGTATCTAGTGTATCGAATTGAGACCGTTGTGTCTTTGGTATTTAGTATTCCCGTTATCCACCATATTAAGAATTTAGGCGACATAAAAGTTTTTTTTTAAAATTCTTTTAAATTAAATAAGCATGCTAATGAAATGAGTGTAAATTAGTAGATTTTTAATATATAAATGCATGTCAAAGTGAACTAGTGTTTATGAAGTGTGTGTTCTAATTATATTTATATAATATTGATAGTATGTTATATATTAACCTGATTGTAAGTGAATGATTATGTGCAATGTTATAGAAAATGTAAAACTATGCGGTTCTGATTGCCAAAATGTTGGGATATGTAGGAAGCTTGGAATGTTGTTCCAAGTCCGAACCAAATCATTATGAACTAATAGGTGTATAAGAGTTTTAGCAGCAATGTGAATAAAACCTGATATGAGTTTTCACTTAACTTATTTTGAAAATGATAAAATATAATAATTTATAATAATAATTTGACTTGTATAGGTAATTAAGTAAAATGAACCTACAGGTGAATAGTTGAATTTCATAAGTTAAGATTTAAATAAAAAGGCATGTAATAGGTAACTAAATTTGTTACATAAATAGTTGTGAGTTTAGTGTAGCACAACCAGTTCCTCTTAAGGCATATGGGGGTGTTACATCCTCGTTTAATTCTTGAGAACCTATTAGAAACTATACCCTAGAGAGGAACAAGAAAACTAATATGATAGGGGAAGAAGGAACTTTGTAGCTTGAGGAGTAACTCAAAGCCCTAGATTCAAAACTATAGGAATTCTAAGGTGTCTCTAAAAAGAGATTACAAAAGCATAAAAAACAAATCAAGGACATTGCTTGATTAGAGTAGATGATGACAAAACATTTAGAGGCCACTTTGAAAAATAAAGAAAAAGATCAAATAAAGGAGTTTTTTTGTACCAGAAGTTGCATTTGTATCAACCAAAGGATTAGTACCCACTTCTATTGTCAAAAAAGAAGTGGAATCTAGTTTCACCAGTTTTAGGAAAGATGGATTGAATATGAGGATGCCTAAGATTGATTTAATTGCCTGTGATGTAAAAAATATTGTTAGAAAATGTCAAAAATATTTCTAGATTTATGATATTCCATAAAATAAAAATAGTGCAGTTAGGCACTCTCTTGTTTGATGAGATGGCTAATAGCTGGTTTCAAGGATGGATAGCCCACCAACCCATTATAAATTAGGAGAGATTTGTTCAAGATTTATGCATCATATTTGGAGAAAAGACACCTGTAAATTTGACTGAGGAATTTAACAAACTCTGCAAATAGAATCTGTGACTTTTCACCAAGAGAAATTTGAAGAGCTCATGGAACTAATGCAGGGAGGTAACCCAAGCTAAACTAAACCCTATTTCATTTCTAGCTTTCTTAGTAAGCTAAATGAAGATCTAAGGCCAATTATCAAAATGTTGAAACCTATAACCCACAACCAAGCTTATCAACAAGCAAAGTTGTAGAAACAATCATTTGAAGCAATTCTCAAGAAGAAGAAACCATTATCTAAACCAAATCTCTTCACCAAGAAACCTAAATCTCACACCCATTACCAAAACCTAACACCATCACTCCCATTACCAAAACCTAACACCATCACTCAACCCAAGACATGTCTGAATCAACTTTTACTTAGCAAACCTAGCTTGTATATATGAATAAATAAAGGTTGCAAGAATTTTCTTTAGGTGTGGGGATAAGTATGCTCCTAGTCATCAATGCAAAAACAAATAGTTGTTAGCCATAAATGCCTTAAAGGGGGAGCAGAATCAATTAGAGGTTTAGAAAAGGAAGGATTGGATGGAGAATTACGGCATTAACAAGTAAATCTTCTCCTCATACATTGATAATTATGGGAAAGGTAAATGGATTACCAATGACGATATTGATTGATAGTGGAAGTACACATATTTTTTAAATCCCAAGATAGCTGCTAAGGTGCATTTCCCTATAGTCAAATCTAGCCCATTATCAATTATAGTAGCCAATGGCCAAAAAGTAAAAAGCAAGTCGAAATGTTTTGGTTTTCAATAGGAAATGCAAAGGTATCAGTTTTTGTTCAATACCAAGATCTTAGAATTGGGTGGATATGATATGGCCGTAGGTATGAATTGGATGAAAGAGCACTAGATTGTGCTCTTTGACTTCATAAACATGCAACTGACTTTTCAAAATGAGGGAACTAAAATGGAGCTTAAGGGAATTATGGAGGAAGCCACTCTCAAGTTAATGACAGGCATACATTTGACCAAGATGATAAGGAAAAAATGTCAAGCCATCACTGCTAAATTGGTTTCCTTGACTTTAACTACCACTGTGTCCCTATCAGCAACTAAAAATCAATAAGCCAAGTCCCCCACAGTCATAACCACTTTTAGAACAATACTATAACATTTTCAAAACACTATAAGCCTTACCACAAAAAATTAAAAAAAAAAAAAAAAACTCATGACTATGCTATCAATCTAGCACTTGGGGCTAAGCCAGTTAATATTAGGCCCTTTAGATACAATTAATTTCAAAAAAGAAAAAAAAAAGAGATAGAAAAACAAGTAAGAATTATGCTCAGCACCTCCATCATTCAAAATAGTCATAGAAGCTTTGCTTCACCTATGTTTCCAGTCAAGAAAAAACATAGGAGCTGGATGTTCTACATGGACTATAAATAATCAAATGACTTGACTATAAAGGATAAGTTTCCAATACCAATCATTGAGGATTTGTAAGATTAACTGAATGGGGACAGGTACTTTGCCAAAACTGATTTGAGGTCAAGTTACCACCAAATTAGAATGAAAGTCCATGATACCTACAAGACTGCCTTTAGAACCTACCTACAAACACTAAGGTTTAGAGGCTTATTTTTTCAGAAGGATGTGATGATGATAATATCTGACTTGGTCAGAAAAGCATTCCTTCAAAAAGAGATTTCCAAGTAAGGAGGCCTATTCTTAAAAAGGACTTTGCATTCTCGAATATCCATGTCTCATATAGTGAATGCACCATGGGCCCATGACTTGGACCTTAGGGAGGAAAGCTCATATGTTCAATCCCTTGAGTACGTTAGCTTATCCAAATGGACATTTTAAAGATGTCTAAACGGACATTTTAACATCCTTTACCACTTGACAGAAATAAACTGTAATCACAGAGATCTTATAAAGGGGTGTCACTAAACAGAACAGGTAAATGTTAAACCGACAGTTATCTTCATCATTAATTAATTTAGGCTTAATATGCAATTTAACACTTCAACTTGTATCCATTTGCCAAGCCGCCTCCTTAACTTAACATTTTTCCAATTAAACACCTCAACTCAACAAAATCATATATTATAAGCACCTATTTTACCTATTATAAAATCCCAAGTACTTTGTGGTGTGCAAACTTGCTGAGGTGTAAAAGTAATTATGTCCATCAAATTAAATAGTGCCATTGTAGACATCGGATCCCGAGGCGGTCAAAGATCAGGATTAGCCGATGATGAAATAAAAGACCGATTTTCGGCAAGAAAGGCGAGAATCGATCGTTCCCTTGTCAAAGGTGTGTTTTTTGGAAAATAATTAAAAATATATTTTAGAAATTAAAAAATTAAAAATGGGGTAAAAAAATATTAATTTTGTGTCAAGGTTTTATTAAAAAAAAAAAAGGGGGTGCGAGTGCCACCTGCGGCAGCGCGGGGCCGCCTGCGCTGCAGGACGCCCCTGTGCGCGCGCAGGCAGGGGGACCGCGCGCCCCCTGAGCGCGAGGCAGGGGACTGCGTATCCCCCCCTGCGCGCGATGCGGGGGCACTGCGCGACCCCCCTGCGACCGAGGCAGGGGGATCGCGCACCCCCCTGCGCGCGAGGCAGGGGGATCGCTCGCCTCCCCTGCGCGCGAGGCAGGCGCCTCGCGCGATGCAGGGGCACCGCGCGCAGCAGCCTGCCGTGCGCGGTGCAGGGGCACCACGCGCGCAGCAGGCTGCCGCAAGCGCTCTTCCCTCTCCGCGCGACTGCTTTTGGTCGCCTGCTCTTGCTTTTTTCAGTCTGTTCTTTTCAGTCTGACTTTTCCGTTTGTTTCACCATTTTATGCTATTTTGGATTAACTAAAAATAAAAGCTGTTCTGGTCCTTTGCCTTTCTTGGCCAAGGTAGGAATTAAAGAGGATTTTCCCCTCATTTTTGAAGGGACGGCAAACTTTTTATTCAAGAAATTTTTTTGCTTTTCTCTCTAGCTTCTTCTCTCCAAAAACTAGTTTCTTCTTCAAAAATTCTTCAAAAAATTCTTGAATTTTATTTTCAAGCTTTAATCTTTTCTTCTCTAATGACATTTCATCTTGGGTTTGATTTGAGCTAGAAAAATTAATTTTCTTTGCTTATTCATCCCACCAAAAATATTTTCTTGAACTAATTTAATTAAAAACATAGATTTTTATTTTTTTTCGGGGGGTCACCACCATAAATTCGACAAGGGGAGCAGATCTAGACATCATTTTTCTTCAATCCACAACTCTGAGGGTAAACACTTTGGACCCGTTCTCATTTAATTTTATTTTGTTTTGCATTTATTTGTTATTATTATTTTTGATATCATTTTATTTGGTATTTTAGTGTGATTAATATTACCGGTGATAAATTATTTGCTTGTCCTAGTTTGATTTCTTTTCTTATTTTCTCGATGGTATTATTATTACCATTATTATTTTCTAATATCCTTGTCACTGTTGTCACCTCAAGTTTCTTGGTTTAATTTCTTGGTGGTTGGCTTATTTGACGTTTATAGTTTTGTTATTTGCTCATTGTTTTGCTGTTAGCCTCTCTTGTCATTATTATTATTATTATTGTTATTATTATTATTATTATCTTTATGTCATTAATTTATTGTTTGCTTATTTCATATTTGCTACTGTTTATAGTTGTTGCCCATTATTATTATTATTATTATTATTATTATTATTATTATTATTATTATTATTATTAGTATTATTATTATCCTATTACTATTATTATTATTATTATTATTATTTATTTACTATTGTTAATATTCTGTTTTTATTATTCTCATTACTATATATTCGTTTTGTGTTTATTGATGTTACATTGTTATTATTATTATTATTATCATTATATTTATTATTAGTATTATTATTATCTCATTTATCTATATTATATTCACTATTGTTTATTATCATTGTCCATTATTATTGTTATTATTATTATTATTGTTGTTATTGTTATTATTATTGTTAGTATTATTATTATTATTATTATTATTATTATTATTATTATTATTATTATTATTATTATTATTATTATTATTATTATTATTATTATTATTATTATTATTATTATTATTATGTCATGATTATTTGTTGTTACCATCACTATAATTTTGTTGTCATTATCTTGTCCTTATTTGATTAATCTTTAGAACAGTCACTAATATTTTTGATGTTAATTTTTGTATGAAATTTAATTTGAGTCGGGCTATGTGAGCGCCCCGCGATTCCCAGGATGGGTCGCAACGCGTGGACATACTCTCCGGTTTTGATGAGATCTTTCCAATCCCTCTCTTCATGTTGTGATTATTTATAAATATTTATTTTATTTACGCACGCGTGAGATAAAAAGTCACAAAAATATTTCTATAATTAAATTTGAGTTTTTTTACTAATAAAATTGGGACCAATGTCTCTTATTTTAGCCTAAGAATAAAAACATCACAATTAAACGAAAAGTCAAATTTTCTCTAAAATGGGATCACTCATCGCGGTTTTCATTCAAACAATCAAAACGACTCTTCGAATCCTCTTTAAATTAACACGAAGGAACCAATGTTCCCAAATTTCGAACAAGTGCGAAGGAACCAATGTTCCTAAAGTAATGTCCCGATTTATGTATGTCTTTTTATTTCATTTTTGGGTGAGTGTTTAAATTTATGTTCTTTCATTTTGGGCCCTTGTAATTAACTTTGGGGCAACTTTATTTATTTTTGGGGATTGTATTCCGTCCCCATTTACATTTTTAATCTCCTTTTATTGGGGTTGTATTCCGCCCCTATTTCTCTTGTAATTGTGTGCTTGTGTGCTTATCACTTTCTTTATCGCTTTCCTTTTATCACTTTCGTATGCTTGGAATGCGCTATTTAATTTTAATGCATCAATCGCATGAGATGAGAGATATAATTTTAAGAGGTTAAAAACCCATTTATAATTAACCAAAGCATAAATAAGAGGGAAGTTTCGGACACCATATCTCTGGTTTAGACCGTTAGAGGTGAGAGACTTTTCCCAATTTCTTGCAAATTGGGTGGCGACTCCAAATGCCTCAAAGGTGCCTTTAGGTGTCATTAGACTAGGTTGTTTCCCCAATGTTCTATTGGGAGGAATACATCGATGATGTCTCATGGTGCCCATGATCAAAAGATGCAAACCTCATACCTCGAATCCCAAAGGCGGATTCAAAGCGAGGGCCCTTGCTGGGTACTTCCGGCGCGCGTCACAGTGGCGACTCCACTGGGGACCTTGTGTTTGAGACTTTGCTCCGAAAGTGCTTTGGTTAAAATATAATTGGGTTTTTAAAACTTAAAATTCTATCTCTTCTCAAATTTGCATCTCATTTTAGAGCCTTAGAGTTACGCTAGTTGGTCCCTTTTTACCTCGGTGCGTTCCCGAAGCACGACCCTACTTTCACTCATTGTAGGGAAGTGTTAGGGATAATCACCAGCACAAGCCTTGTACCTTTTGGTATATCAAATGGAGACCCGATCGGTCGCTACGCTCGTGATGAGCTAGACCCGTTGGCAGGGACCATGCTTGGGTAGCCCAAAAAAAAAATTCACCATCGACCAAAGCCCATGTAATGACAAATATAAACTTCCACTAGGTGGTATACTCCTTAATACGATGCTTGTGATGTGGGCCATCACGTATTAAACAAAATCAAGCAAATTAAGTGGTTCCTCATCAAGTGCTTTCATGCCCCAGTGAGCCCATCTTAATTTGATTGAATTGCCCAAATACGTAATGGTCAAAATCCATACGAATGCGCATTAGATTGAGACTGTTATGCTGCCGGTTTTTCGCTGTGCACTACGCGCGTTCATTGGGCCCCCTGTTGACCCATGGACTAAGCCCACCTAGGAAAGGACTATTTGACCTCGTGTGCGGGAGAAATAAGGTCGGAAGGATCTATTTGCTTGTATGTGATTGCGATATGCTTCATAACTCACGATCATGCATTGTAACTGTCATCCATGCATCATTTTAACAATCTTGATCTTTCAACCACCATAGATTCATCCAAGTGGACTAGGGGTTCTGACGGCCGGCTAGTGAAAACAGACTCGCCTTTCGAATTGCTAGAACTAGTGCCTTTTTGGGATTCTGAATCATTCTCAATAAGTAGCGAATCATCCTCAATGGTAGAAGAGACCGAAAACCTAACCACCTAAGACCTAGATAAGAGGCTGGAGGATTTTGAATGAAGAATGCTAGAAATGATGGGAGCAATGGCCGAAAGATTTGCTCAGCCCCCTGCTCCCCAAGCACCAGTTGCCCCACAGCCACCGGTAGGCCCTCCTCGAGGGCAAGCCGAACCACCTGCTGGTGGAGAGGCTCCTCTCGTTGGAGTTGTTGCCCACCAGCCTATAGAGGAACCTAAAGTCGCTGCTGTGCCCGTTGAGCCAAGAAGGGCAAGGATCCCTGACCTCGATGAGGATTTTCTGGGCGATGAGGAGGTGGAAGAGATAGCAGCCCATCAAGCTGTGAGGGGTAGAGCACCCAGGGCCAAAGATGAAGCCATGAGGGGTATGAGACAACAAATTGAGGCAATCACTCGCCTGCTAACTGCTGGTAAGGGAATCAACCCCGAGGACAGAGATTTAGGGGATGAGGAGCTACTGCCCCAGAGGTTCAGGATGCCTGAGCTGCCAAAATTTGACGGAACATCGGACCCGTCCGCACATATCAAGCAATACACCCTGGTGATGAAGGGCACAGGGCTGACTAAGAGGCAAAAGGTGGATTATTTTTGCCTCAGCCTAGCGGGTCCGGCAATAGACTGGTATCATGGTCTTGATAGGAGATCGAAAGAGGACTGGGACCTCCTGACTGATGAATTCATGAGACAATATGACTGCAGCACCAGAATGGAGGTCACTCTAAAGGACCTCGAGCTTCTTCAGCAGAAACATGACGAATCATTCCACGAGTACCTCACTAGGTGGAGGAACCGAGTTATGGAGATGAAGCATAAGCCCGACACTGCCGATCAAATCAGACTGTTCATCAGGAACTCCTGCCCCTACTTGAGGGATTTGCTTAGCTTCAAAGGGCTCAGGGATTGGGAGTCCCTCAAGGACATTGCTGTAGAAGCCGAGGCGGCCTACCTAGCAAGGAAAGCCAGCCAGAACAACTTCGCTGGGAGGAATTTTGGAAACCAGTCAGGCTACAAGTCAGGAGGAGCCGGGGGTAGCAGTAGCAGAAATGGTAAGACAGTCGAGGTCTCAGCCACTGGAGCAGAACAGGGCCAGCGGTACTTCTCTAACTTGGGTCGACCTCTATCCTGGGTGTTGGAAAGGCTAATGAAAGAGGGCAAGTTACAGCCATTGCCGCCCAGACGAGCCTTGAGCTACGGACAGCCGGGGCACAAAAGTGATCAATACTGCGCCTACCACCAACACACTGGGCATCTAACTGACAATTGCCGAATCTTGAGAGGTAAGGTCTAGGACCTCATCGACTCCAAGCAGATCACGGATCCTGAGAAGAGAGAGAAGAAGAAGAAGGTAGACTATAATGCAGTCCCTCCACCAGAGATGTGATCAGGCCAACCCATTTCAGCGGCACGTTCCTCTAAAGCTGCGAGCAGAAGATTATTTTTTTTTTATGTTTATTGCTTTTCAATTTCATAACTCTTTTAAGACAATTTGGTTATTGTAATATGTTGAACAATTTCTGTTTGTTTATGTGATATTTCTATAATTTCATTTCTCATGATCACGATGCATCCATTCATTTTGATATTAACCCAATTAATACGAATCCATCTAGTCTCGGAACTTTGGGGAATCCAAATAAAATCTTGATAGCATCTGTTATGACTCCTGAAGTGAGATAAAAATTTGAGAGATAATAATAAAAAAAAAGCCTTTGCCCGAATCTGGTATGACATGCTGAAGATTGACAAGGATATTCTTGAGAACATGCCACTTCCCCGTGCCAACGTGACGACAAGCGGAATTTCGAAACCCATTCTTTTGCACCGGCAACACCTGAGTCACATATAGTGCGGCCAAATAAAATAAAGCTCCAAGATCTGCATCGAAAATTAGACGAATAAAACTCAAAACCACCGCGAAGAATATACAACCCATTAAAACCAAGCCATATGACCTTTTTCCTCTCGACCCCTTTGAAATGTGCACCCTCAAAATCGATTATGACTGACCCTTAACCATCCAAAATCCTCATAGCCAAATTTCTTACCAAAATTTAATACCCGACCAAATTGAACAACAATGGTCCCAGTGGTTAAGATAAAAAGTGCACGTATAAATTGGGTTGCAAAAAAAAATTTGGATGTAAAGAAAAGAGAAAATTGATCAGGGGGCAAGGGAATGCTATTTGAGAGTAAGCTTTGTTCAAATTCTGCTGATCTACACATGCCTGCTCATTGCCATTCTTCTCACTGAAGAGGACCAAAAGGGCTAACCCCCGAGCCATCCATCTAATCCCGGCCGTTGAAAAGCCATTCCAAGGTTCAAACTACCGAGGGCGATAAAAGTACCCCAGATCATCCAAGCCCAACCTGTCACCCTATCTCAACCATTGAAAGGTCATTCCGAGGTTTGAACCGTCAAAGCCAATAAAAGCCAAGTGTGAGATTTCACATTCAAGCAAGGAATCCATTACCTCAACCAGTCTGCATAAGAGCTAAGACCAAGACTCTAATACCAAGAAGAACCACTCTCAGAAGCAGCAGTCCCCCGAGCTAACGAAGATGAGAGCAAATTCAATCCACACCAACGAACTGAAGAAGGGTCCATGGTGAAGGCTAAATAAAGAATAAAAAAAGGAGAGAGAAAATATTCAATCAAGAAAACCCGCGAGGGCTGATTGATAACAGGAGTTTGATGCTCTCAAGATCTATCCCGAGATTAAATGAGGTCTCATATTTTTCGAGCTAGTGCCAAATAGTGATCATGTGTTATGAAATCAGATTGAAATATATGCATTTATGCAAAGATGTATTGGTATGACCAGAGCAGTTCGTCTTGCACACTTAAAGTTGTCTGAGCCCGGCATAAAACTAGCACATTGTTACTAACTACCCCCTACCATTCTCGCTACTCAGGCACTTCAGCCAACTCATCTTGCTACCTACTGTGAAGCTAACCCTACAGCACCTTCCCAATAAAGACCCGAGCTCATACAACCATAATCTGAGACATAAGCACATGCCAATCATACCCGAAAGGCCTTTCGCAACAACGTCAACTTCTCTCTCTCTCAAAAAAAGAAAAAAAAGAAAAGGCCGTTAGAGATGAAAACCGTGACTGACGCTCTAAGCAAAAGTTATGCCAAAGGGCAGGGTGAAAACCTGGCAACAGGCAGTCTGCCCTATAAAAAATGAAATAAATAAAAGCCGCTGGATTGGGTTGGGTCCATTCCAGGCAAAAAATAAGGCACAGGGTTATGTGAAAATCCGACAAGGACTCATCTCCCGCTAAGAAAAGCTAGTGTGAAAATCCACAAGGGACGCACTACCTTCAAAGAATGACTACAGGTATCAGAAGAGAACCTCATAATCCCCCAGAGGCATGAAACTCAAAAGCAATTCCAGAGGGCACCGATCCTACTGCAAATTACGACCAAATCATCTGTCGCCTCCAAAATCCACTTAGACGAATTCTTGTCCTGCTCTTGCATACATATGCATCTCACGTGCATGCTCACCACTTTTCCTGCATATTTTGCTTTCTAAGTCTTGTAGAAAGAAAGAATCAATGCCAACGCCAACGAAAGGGCAAGCGGCAACATCGATCAAAAGATCAATTCAATCCAAGCCAGTTAACCAAAGACTTCTCAGGGAGCATCAGCGAAAGACTTCTCAGGGAGCATCAGCCAAAGACTTCCCAGGGAGCATCAGCCAAAGACTTCCCAAGGAGCAGCAGCCAAAGACTTCTCAGGGAGCATCAGCCAAAGACTTCCCAGGGAGCAGCAGCCAAAGACTTCTCAGGGAGCATCAGCCAAAGACTTCTCAGGGAGCATCAGACAAAGACTTCTCAAGGAGCATCAGCCAAAGAATTCTCAGGGAGTGGCAACCAAAGACTTCTCAGGGAGCATCAGCCAAAGACTTCTCAGGGAGCAGCAGCCAAAGACTTCTCAGGGAGCATCAGCTAAAAACTTCTCAGGGAGCATCGGCCAAAGATTTCTCAGGGAGCAGCAGCCAAAGACTTCTCAGGGAGCAGCAACCAAAGACTTCTCAGGGAGCACCAGCCAAAGACTTCTCAGGGGGCAATCATCCAAAGACTTCTCAGGGAGCAGCTAACCGAAGACCTCTCAGGAGGCGATCAACTGAAGACTTCTCAGGGAGCAGCAACCAAAGACTTCTCAGGGAGCATCATGCCAAAGACTTCTCAGGGAGCACCAGCCAAAGACTTCTCAGGGAGCACTAACCGAAGACCTCTCAGGGGGAAATCAACCGAAGACTTCTCAGGGAGCAGCTAACCGAAGACCTCTTAGGAGGCGATCAACTGAAGACTTCTCAGGGAGTAGCTAACCGAAGACCTCTCAGGGGGCAATCAACTGAAGACTTCTCAGGGAGCAGCTAACCGAAGACCTCTCAGGGGGCAATCAACCGTAGACTTCTCAGGGAACAGCTAACCGAAGACCTCTCAGGGGGCGATCAACCGAAGACCTCTCAGGGGGCGATCAACCGAAGACTTCTCAGGGAGCAGCGAACTGAAGACCTCTCAGGGGGCGCGATCAACCGAAGACTTCTCAGGGAGCAGCGAACCAAAGACCTCTCAGGGGGCGATCAACTGAAGACTTCTCAGGGAGCTGTTAATCGAAGACCTCTCAGGGGGCGATCAACCGAAGACTTCTCAGGGAGCAGCGAACCGAAGACCTCTCAGGGGGCGATCAACCGAAGACTTCTCAGGGAGCAGTTAATCGTAGACCTCTCAGGGGGCGATCAACCGAAAACTTCTCAAGGAGCAGCCAGCTAATAGAAGAGCTTTCAGGGGGCAATCAAATGAAGACCTCTCAGGGGGCACCAGCCAGTCAAAGACCTCTCAGGGGGTGCCGATCAGCCAAAGACCTCCCAGGGGGCACCACCTCAGAAAGCATGACACACCAACAATCTCTCCTTGTTTGGGAAAGCGACCGCCTCAGGTACGTGTCTCTTCCCTTCTTTTCTGAATTTTGGCTCACTTAGGCACCTAAATCCTAGAGTTCCCAAAAATTGGGAGCAACTGTAGACACCGGGTCCCGAGGTGGTCCAAGATCAGGATTACCCGATGATGAAATAAAAGACCGATTTTCGGCAAGAAAGGTGAGAATCTATCGTTCCCTTGTCAAAGGTGTGTTTTTCGAAAAATAATTAAAAATATATTTTAGAAATTAAAAAATTAAAAATGGGGTAAAAAGTTATTAATTTTGTGTCAAGGTTTTATTAAAAAAAAAAAAAGGGGGTCGCGAGTGCCACTTGCGGCAGCGCGGGGCCGCCTGCGCGGCAGGCCTCCCCTGTGCGGGCGCAGGCAGGGGGACCGCGCTCCCCCTGTGCGCGAGGCAGGGGACTGCGCGTCCGCCCCTGCGCGCGATGCGGGGGCACCGCGCGACCCCCCTGCGCGCGAGGCAAGGGGATCGCGCACCCCCCTGCGCGCGAGGCAGGCGCCTCGCGCGATGCAGGGGCACCGCGCGCGCCCCTGCGCGCGCAGCAGGCTGCCGCGCGCGCTCTTCCCTCTCCGCGCGACTGCTTTTGGTCGCCTGCTCCTGCTTTTTTCAGTTTGTTCTTTTCAGTCTGACTTTTCCATTTGTTTCACCATTTTATGCTATTTTGGATTAACTAAAAATAAAAGTTGTTCTGGTCCTTTGCCTTTCTTGGCCAAGGTAGGAATTAAAGAGGATTTTCCCCTCATTTTTGAAGGAACGACAACATTTTATTCAAGAAATTTTTTTGCTTTTCTCTCTAGCTTCTTCTCTCCAATAACTGGTTTCTTCTTCAAAAATTCTTCAAAAAATTCTTGAATTTTATTTTCAAGCTTTAATCTTTTCTTCTCTAATGACATTTCATCTTGGGTTTGATTTGAGCTAGAAAAATTAATTTTCTTTGCTTATTCATCCCACCAAAAATATTTTCTTGAACTAATTTAATTAAAAACATAGATTTTTATTTTTTTTCGGGGGGTCACCACCATAAATTCGACAAGGGGAGCAGATCTAGACATCCTTTTTCTTCAATCCACAACTCTGAGGGTAAACACTTTAGACCCGTTCTCATTTAATTTTATTTTGTTTTGCATTTATTTGTTATTATTATTTTTGATATCATTTTATTTTGGTATTTTGTTATTTTAGTGTGATTAATATTACCGGTGATAAATTATTTGCTTGTCCTAGTTTGATTTCTTTTCTTATTTTCTCGATGGTATTATTATTACCATTATTATTTTCTAATATCCTTGTCACTGTTGTCACCTCAAGTTTCTTGGTTTAATTTCTTGGTGGTTGGCTTATTTGACGTTTATAGTTTTGTTATTTGCTCATTGTTTTGCCGTTAGCCTCTCTTGTCATTATTATTATTATTATTATTATTATTATTATTATTATTATTATTATTATTATTATTATTATTATTCTCTTTATGTCATTAATTTATTGTTTGCTTATTTCATATTTGCTACTGTTTATAGTTGTTGCCCATTATTATTATTATTATTATTATTATTATTAGTATTATTATTATCCTATTACTATTATTATTATTATTATTATTTATTTACTATTGTTAATATTCTGTTTTTATTATTATCATTACTATATATTTGTTTTGTGTTTATTGATGTTACATTGTTATTATTATTATTATTATCATTATATTTATTATTAGTATTATTATTATCTCATTTATCTATATTATATTCACTATTGTTTATTATCATTGTCCATTATTATTGTTATTATTATTATTATTGTTGTTATTGTTATTGTTATTATTATTGTTAGTATTATTATTATTATTATTATTATTATTATTATTATTATTATTATTATTATTATTATTTGTTGTTACCATCACTATAATTTTATTGTTGTCATTATCTTGTCCTTATTTGATTAATCTTTAGAACAGTCACTAATATTTTTGATGTTAATTTTTGTATAAAATTTAATTTGAGTCGGGCTATGTGAGCGCCCCGCGATTCCCAGGATGGGTCGCAACGCGTGGACATACTCTCCGGTTTGGGTGAGATCTTTCCAATCCCTCTCTTTATGTTGTGATTATTTGTAAATATTTATTTTATTTACGCACGCATGAGATAAAAAGTCACAAAAATATTTCTATAATTAAATTGGAGTTTTTTTAATAATAAAATTGGGACCAATGTCCCTTATTTTAGCCTAACAATAAAAACATCACAATTAAACTAAAAGTCAAATTTTCTCCAAAATGGGATCACTCATCCCGGTTTTCATTCAAACAATCAAAATGACTCTTCGAATCCTCTTTAAATTAACACGAAGGAACCAATGTTCCCAAATTTCGAACAAGTGCGAAGAACCAATGTTCCTAAAGTAATGTCCCGATTTATGTATGTCTTTTTATTTCATTTTTGGGTGAGTGTTTAAATTTATGTTCTTTCATTTTGGGCCCTTGTAATTAACTTTGGGGCAACTTTATTTATTTTTGGGGATTGTATTCCGTCCCCATTTACATTTTTAATCTCCTTTTATTGGGGTTGTATTCCGCCCCTATTTCTCTTGTAATTGTGTGCTTATCGCTTTCTTTATCGCTTTCCTTTTATCACTTTCGTATGCTTGGAATGCGCTATTTAATTTAAATGCATCAATCGCATGAGATGAGAGATATAATTTTAAAAGGTTAAAAACCCATTTATAATTAACCAAAGCATAAATAAGAGGGAAGTTCCGGACACCATATCTCTGGTTTAGACCGTTAGAGGTGAGAGACTTTTCCCAATTTCTTGCAAATTGGGTGGCGACTCCAAATGCCTCAAAGGTGCCTTTAGGTGTCATTAGAATAGGTTGTTTCACCAATATTCTATTGGGAGGAATACATCGATGATGTCTCATGGCGCCCATGATCAAAAGACACAAACCTCATACCTCGAATCCCAAAGGTGGATTCAAAGCGAGGGCCCTTGCTGGGTACTTCCGGTGCGCGTCACAGCCATGTGTCTTGATGTGTAAAATTGTCCCCCACAACAAATGAAGTTATGCCATGTGTCAATTTACATCTATTACTGTATCTCCCTCCCCATCTTTCTCTTGATTCTTCTTTTTTTCTCTTTATCTCTTCACTTTTCTCTCAAATTTTCACAGAAAATGTACTGTATATATCCACATCCAGTAAGAATAAACCCTTCAAATGATAATGGCTTCCCTTAATAACGTCTCAGTCATGATTGGGCTGGGAATGAGTAGGGATTTTATACATTAACATATCCTGAGAATCATTGACAAATATTTTGATATGAAGTGTGAAATGAGAATGCTAAAATCAACCCAACGCATAAATTAAAACAACAAATCACAAATATATAAAACAAAAGAAAAGAAAAAGAAGAATCCTTATGAAGTAGCTTTTGTATGTATATGTTTGAAAAGATTGGAAAGGAAGTTATGTAAACTTGTGTGTCTACCATCGATTATAAGAATATATAACTAGAAAAGAATGTAAATGGGATTCATAAAGACAAAATATGGTTAGCTTATTATAGCTAGTGCTTTTCAACTGGAATTATATCTTATTTCTTTTATATCTTTCAATAGCAACAACTTATTTTAGAAAAAAATTAATACTAATAGCTGCTGCCTCTAAAATAAAATCCATAATGAAAATTGGGAGATTGAAGTGAATAAAGATCCAGTTTCCATGGTAGCCATCCTAGCAATTTCTGCCGTATGTTTCCACCTTCATTTTTAAAAAAAAAAATTATTTCTTTTGTTTTATTCTTGGTATTTTGTACAGAGGTTTTATTCTCAAAAAATGGGAAAATGAGTTTGCCTGCTCTATTTCTTTTCCCTTCTACTATGTATGAACTCTGTTCGTATCTGTTTTATATCAACTTCTCTCACTGATTTAAACATCAAGAAAATGACCTTTACTAGATCTCAAAACAACAAGAACAATCAAGAGCAGTAAAAACAACACAATAAACTATAAAAGCAATCAACTAGAATCACAATTTCACCAGAAATCAAGTGAAATCTAATATAGATTCAAGAAGATGCTAAATTTCATTCCCCACACTGCAGATAGGGGCGATCTTCTCGATGTTTGACAGTGGATTTTATCTGGCCTGGTCGGAAGAAACCTATTGGGAAGTAGTAGTCTATGCTTGTTGTTGTCGATCTTGACAACGATTTTAAGGCTAATTTTTTGGAATTTAAGGATGAGTTCGATGTTGAAGAGGATGATTTTGTTTTGCTTGATGTCAAGCCCTTTGCTTTCTTTACTGGTCTTGCTTCTCATCCTTCTGTTGACTAATGGGGGCATTGACAGAAGGAGGAGTAGAGGGAGGTATGGACGGAGATGGCAAAGGTGACCCTCCTAAGGCAGAAACCACCAACAATGCCATTAACAGGAGAAAGAACGGAAAGCACCTTTTTTTTCTTTCTATTATATCAATTGATATTATTATATTTTTATCAAATATCACGTGCCTTAAATAATTTGTTGGTTCCACCTCATCTGATTTTATGACATATCATCATTTAGATGTTTATTACATACGATTTTGTTGAGTTGAGGTGTTTAATTGAAAAAATGTTAAGTTAAGGAGGCGGCTTGATAAATGAATACAAGTTGAAGTGTTAAATTACATATTGGGCCATTAATTTATTTTAACAAAATAATCATTAATGCAAAGTCTAATCATGCAATGCCAATTAGAGAAATTCAAGCCTATTAGTCAAATATTTACAGACCATGGATTATTAACTATACATATATTATCAATATTACTTACAAAACTTCTTATATAGAAGAAACTTATATTATTACAAAACTTCCAAACCGAAAGGGTAAACCTACATCAGTCAAAAATTTCTTCAAAATGTATGCCTGTGTTGCCTCTTGACCCAGCGGAATGTCCTTCAACTTATTTTCAATCCACTTTTAACTTACAACAAATTTTCTTCATTCAATTAAATCTACAATATAATTTACATGCTTAATTCTTAATTTAGCAATTTACTATTTAACCACTTTAATCAAATGAATTTCCAATTATACCCTTCTCACATAATTATTTCTTAATTATGCTTACTTAACTACCCTAATTGTGCAAAATACTATTAGGGTAGATTTCGGGGCTTTACAGACATCCCCTTAATGACTGAACAAACATCTTAATGATGTCCGAATAGACATGTTATACCGCACGTGTTAGAGATAAAATATCTTTGGTATAGAAGGAAGCATATTTTTAAAGGCCAAGTATCCCTTTTAGTCTTTAGAGTTGTGCTTTATAAGTACCTCAAACAACAAAAAAATTGAGGATAAGGTCATATTTCCCAAAAGAAAAGAAACAATAAAATCCAAAACCAGGAAAACCATTTTCTCTAAAAAATACCTCCACATAGCTTCTTCAGACTTGGAATCTTGTCTAAAAAAAGGATCATTTGCCTCCTGGAGGTAAATTTTGAGGATTTATTCATAATAAAGCCTCTTCTTTGTATATAGTGTATATATTTTAATGTTTATTCTATGTATATTTTTATGGAGTTTATTCTTTGCTTATGCAAATGAAATGATTTCTTGGTAATATTTTGTTAATGAAAATGTCCTTTTGAACTCAAAAAGCCTTTTATTTTTTTTAATCCGTGTTTTCCATAGTTAGGGTTTAAATAAGGAGTTTTAATGATTAAAAATGTGATTTTTTTGGTGTTTAACCCCCGTTTTATCCTTTTTTAGTGCTAAAACACATGCAAAGGCTGATGATAAATGATGGAACCCATAAAATATATATCTCTATTTGTTCTGGTTTTCCATTGATGGAGGCCTAACTTGTTCGAATGCACAAGATTGGATGGTTGATCGATTGATAGGACAAGATCAACCCAAAAAGGATATAGTTACATAGTGGTCACTACAAAGTTCTTCACTAAGCAAACAAAAGTAGAATCTTTTAAACACACTGGGGGCAAAAAATGGAACACTTTAGAGCTACAAGAGTAAGAATAGATGTCAAGTACAATCACAAGGCTATCATAATCAACCAGCCAAGTCACCAAAAGTTTAAGCAAGATTACTTAGCAAGACCGGGGGCAAAACCAAACATGCAAGCAAGACCTCAAAATGAGGAGATTTAGATGAGAGAACTATAAAGCAAAACAAAAAATAATAAAAAGAAAGAACAAAGTGGAGAAGAACACTATGGTTAAGACACATACAATTTGATCATAAAAGCTACCTTATAGATCATTAAACCGTAGTCAGAATGTCAACAAAAATGGTTTTCACCAAAAGGCGTGTAACACCCTTATACTGTACGTTCAATTATAACTTAAGCTGAATTCTCTAAACTGGTTATCACGATTATTTTGAAAATCTGTTTACTATTCCAGTAATAATGTGAAGACTAGTACATTTTTTTTCGAATCAATTACAACATTACTTAGGTATCTAAGTTCCTTAATTAATTTAAGTTAACATATCAGATTAACTAAAACATTTTAACTTAACATTTACTTTATCGATTAACCTATAACTATCCTAATTTACTATTCATTTGGTCAACTTTTCGATGGCGTATCTGTCACACATTTAAGTTACTATTTCTATAATCCACACAATTCCTGACCGCACAGGCAATAATTGTAACAATATAACACAATCATAAACAATCCAAACTATAAGTACTATGCATCACACTAGTCCATTCTCTATTTATATAAGTTCAATACATACCAATACCTAAAATCATAATAACTAAAGTTCATACACATGCCAAGTTCTTAACATACATAATATCCTTCAAAATGATTTCTTCGATTCAGCTTCCAAAATTGTGAGGTATGCTTTAGGCTCCACATCCTATGGAGTACCTATACGCAGTCAAATAAAACTACATGCTGAGCTTTAAATATGCCCAGTGGTGATTGCAATTCCAGGGATTTCCACTAGACTAAGTTTACATGCATAAATATAATTTATAAACCATAAAATATCAAAATAAATTAACATTTAGTTCATTTAACATTTATGCATGCAATAATATTCTTATTTTCAATTAAATTACCCATTTAAGGACATATACATAATTAGTACACATAAAATTTTATATTTGCATTTTAGTCCCTTAACTATGGCATAATTACAATTTGGTCCTCAAACCTTTTCAAAATTACAAAAATCCCATCATTTCATCTTACTTATTTTTTTAACCCTTATTCAGCATGCAAATTACGGTTTAGTCCCTAAGCTACCATTTTCATGCCAAATTATATTTTAGTCCTTATCAAATCTTTATTTACATAAACATGTATTTAATTATATTTTTACCCTTATTAATTATTATTAACCTATTTATGGTCAAATTACTATTATACCCTTAAACTTTTCATTTCTTCCATTTAAGCCCTTTTGCATCATAAATTCCTTTTCAACTCTAATTTGATTACATAAATCTCATTTTTACCATTTTGCCCCTTGTGTAAAGCTGGCAGAAATCTATAAACTGGATACTTGAGACGTGAACCCTAAAGGTTTACTACATTTTAGAGGGACCTCGAAAGACCACCCCTACATTCTAATTCATTTCATATGACATTTTAATGGTTTAATACATTTTAGTAAGACCATTATTAGCCTATGATATGTGAGACGTCATGCTCACACCTACGGTTTTGATGTCCCTATGGCTAGCCATTATATCCTGAGCTAGACTTGACTACCAGACTACTGCATAGGGTAATAATTATTTCATTTATGCATTTTCAAGTTATAATATACACAATTAATAGAATCTCAACTTACCATTCCATTATTTTCATTTTATTCATTCATTATATACTTAATTTTCATTCTTATGTGATTTCATACCATTATACTCATTATACTATCAAAGCATACATTGATATACACATGCATACCATTCGGCCAACATGTTACACATCCACCATAAATTCTTTTTATCTCATTTATCATTCATTTAGCTAATTTACATGTTAATTAACATAGTCATACCATTAAATCACATCAAAACTGTAACAACCCAATTTGCACCCTAGTAGAATTAGTAGTGCCAATTGCTATACTTTTATGAGTTTTATAGTAAGGAAGAACTTAATTGAAAGAGGAATAAAAGTAATAATAAAGCAAAATTTGAAGGAGGGACTTAAGGGAGCTTTGCTATGGACTTGAAGAGGAATTATTGTGTGAGTGGGACATGTGGCAAGAATGGTACACATGGCTTGTAGGAACTTGCCACATATGGATTTGCATGCAATATAAGGTGTGGTTAGGCGAAATTCCTGTCCTAAGTGTATCTCATGCAATTAGAATTTTTACTCCTCTCATCTTCCCTTTTCTTTCTCGGTTTCTTCTTCAATTTCAGTTTTTGTTCTTCATTTGGTAAATTATTTCTGCTAATTGGAATGATTTGAAGAGGTAAGAAGGTTAAGCAAAGAAGGTAAGTGTAATTTAGATTGGTGTGTCTACTTCTTCTCCTTTCTTCTTATGTGTTTTAGTTAGTTGAGTAAGTGGATTAAAAGTGTATATGTGTTTGTTTTGGCTGTGCAAGAAGTTCCGAATAAGAGGAACAAGAAGGGCAAGGAGAAAGTATGAATTTGAAGAGAAGGGGTTCAAGTGGCTTCCTAAAGGTTGGGATCGTGTGCCATGTTAAATTAGTTGCATGTGTTGTGCTTGAGTTAATAGTTGTAAATTATGGTATTTGCAAGTTGAGATTGTATATTTCTTGTCTAATGTATGAATTGCTAGTGAGATAGGTTATTTGGAATTATGTCCTTAGATGGTATATTGGTATGCTTGATCTAGTTCTAAAGTTCATTCGAGAGTTTAGTCAATTTTTGTATGTTCATATGTTTAGATTTTGGCATGATGAGCACTTGTTTTGATCATTGTGTTCAGTTGATATTTTGATTGGGATTAGTATTTGAATTGTGTTTATTTTTATAATAGTGTTTAGAAGTGTTTATAGCATGATTTTGAAGGTTATGCATATGAGTCTTGAGTTGGAATGTGAAGATTGTGCATGTATGGTTTGTATTGATTGGAGTTGAACACTTAGTTCAGTTCTATCACGAGTACGATAGGGGTTGTGAGCGAGACAGAATGCTTCTTAGAGAGGTCTGCCTACCGGGCATTACCGAGCCTGCCGAGCTTTCTCATGCATGGCCGAGTTGTGCCGTGTTTTATCACGAGCGCAAATGTAACAACCTAAAATGTACCCTAGAAGGATTTATGCATATCGAGGATTAGTGGTGACTAAAGATATGTAAGTTGAAGTGTGGTATGCCAACTGGATAATTTAAGAATTAATGTAAAAGTTTCGGCTAGTGCGGCCAATGGTAAAACTGTAAAGTATGTATTTCGGACTTGATTGAAAGAATAAAATTTATTAAGTGGGCCAATGTGATGGATTAGTAAGTTATGATTGTTAATGTATAAGGATATGAGAATTGAGGGATTGAATAGAGGATTTGACAAAAATATCAAGGTTGGACTAATGGCATGGTGACATGTGGCAAAGGGTAGGAAGGGGTATAAAAGAAGAGAGAGAGGGTAGAAAAATCTGCTCTCCCCTTTCGTTCTCCCGTTCTTTTTCTCTTTATCTTCTTCTTCTTTTCCTTTTTGTTCCAACGTCATTTGTTTTCCCTCAAATCAAAGACCAAGATTTAAATGATGAAGTTGATTAACTCAATTGATTTAAGTGAAGATTTTGTTAGGAAAGGTGAGTTTAAGTTTTGGATTCCTTCTATCTATCTTGATTAGCTTAAACCCTAAATTTATGTTTTGGTTATGTTTGTGTGTTTTGGATGAGGATTCTTGGATGAGAAAGATCTTGGATGAGTTTAGAAGCAAGAAAGATCATCTAAGAAGCTAATGGGAGCAAAGGAGTTGAGGTATGGGAATTTAGGATTTTGATATATTAATTAATTGTGTGAGTTTGGTTTGATTTTCTGATTAAAGTTGTTTAGGTATGTTTAAATGTCTTGAACTGTGATTTAAATTGAGTTAAAATGTCTTGATTGTGAGTTTTGAGCCAAGGTAACAAATTGAATGAATTTTTGTAGCAAAACAATTACTGGTTTTGTTAAGTGGGGATTTTGATGATATTAATAGCAGGATTTAATTGTGTTTATGGGTATAAAAGTTGGGTTTTGTGTTAATTATGAGGTTTTGAATGAATGTTTTGTGTTGTGTTAAAATTTGAATTGAATGGGAGCTTTGGGTATGATTTTAGAAGGAACGGATTTTCGCAGTTTCGCTGGAGATCTAGAAAATGCGACTCTATTGCGAGCGCCACATTGTCGCGAGCATGACATTATCGCAAGCGTGACAGAGCCGGGTAATTCCAGCATCTCATGAGCAGCCAAGCTAGTAGAGTAGGATTGCATGAGTCATGTCAAACTTCACGACTTGGCATGGCTCTTGGGCTCCTTCACGAGTCATGAAGAATAGCACGACTCGTGAAGCTGTTGTCACGACACGAGTCATGACTCCGAGCACAAGTCATGACTTAAAGCACGACTCATGACAACCCTCCCTTATTCATCCGCCTTCCTTTGTTCTTCTGATACGCTTGTCCATTTTGCCTTCATGAGTCGTGACATTGAGCACGACTCGTGATCGCCTTCTGGCCCTCACCCGTCGCGAGCACAACAGACCTCCTTGCCCAAAGATGTTTTTGAAATATCTCTTCTTTACATGGTTTATCACTTGTTTTATGCATCGATGATTTAAATTATAAATTGTTCTAATGTTTTTATGTACGTTCCTATGCACGATAAAAATTGAAATGTGAGTATTTTATCTACCATTATTATTTGATGAACATATATGTGCAAGAAAATGTGAACTGATTTGTTAAGTATAAATGAGTATGCAATAACTATTAACATGAATAGATTTAATATGTTCATATGAATTATTCCACCCATGAAAGAATTATGTGATTTGTTGGATTATGATAAGTGTGATTTGTGCTAATGATATGCAAGTATATGAATGCATATGCCTATGTAATTATAAAAGGAACGTTACAAGTATTTAATGAAACATATGTGTATTTGAGCCTACGTAGTTGGTCGTGGATAGATAGGCATGTCTATAGAGTTCTGATGCTGTAGCCCCTTTGTTTTGTTCTGGACCCTAATTAGGTCCCCGTTTGGGTCCTCGCAATCCTCAATGTGTTCTATTCGGATCTTATTTAAGATCCCCCAATGTGAAAACATTTTTGATGAGAAAATAAAGATGTTGCTTTTCGATTGTACCCTCGAGTACCCCTAATGTGTTTTGTTTACTCGCTTATCCACCCTTTTGACTTAGCAGGCAATTAAAAGAATAAAAGAATGTGAATAAATTGATAAGTTCTGTGATGATGTGCAAAAAGTTATGTGAATAAGCATTTGAAAGTTTTTGTTAAGATATTGAGCTTGTGCTTTACGCACTTAATTGTTCTTGATCCCTTATGGACACCTATGCGACAATGTGTCGTATCTTCGGGTACCGATGTGTTTTGTATAATAAGCCAATGTCCATAAATGAAAAGAGATATAACAAATAATATTGTTCTGATAAGTGTGTATGAATGAATACTGATTGTATAAGAATTCGTACGTGAGAAAATGCCTGTTATTAATCTGTTCAAAAGTTATGAGTATGATTGTCTATGTAAAGTCTGTGTAAAGAATTTTTGAAATGATTGATATGTGTATTTGCTATAGTTAAATACTTAATAAATGAATTATATGAATGTATCCGTTTATATATTTAAATTGAGAATACAGGTATGTTATGTGTTATCTACCTTCTGGACCTTAGCCTGGATAATTACTGTAAGTATTTTGGTAAGGAATTCATGTGCTTTGTTGTTGACTTTAATGAATACGGTAAATTATATATTGATTGGTAAGTAAGGAATAGTAAAGTGTTAAGCATGATATAAATAATTGAATTTAGGAAACGAGTTAAGATTAAATTTGGAATATGTGTGTATAAAGGTTTTCTGTAGAACTACGTGGTTCTGATTCCCCACAATAGGGATACGTAGGAAGCTTGGAATAATTATTTCAAGCCCGAACCAAATCTGAGAATCGAAATATTTTATTTAGTTTTGAATACGTAATAGTTTGAACAAATGAAAATTTTGACTTAAGTAGTAATACTATAATCTGCATGATTTTGGAACTATTAGTAAGTATGGGAATTGGTAAGGGTTAATATTTTCTAACTAGCAAAATGTATTTTTGGTAACCTATGACGTATAACTATTAATATGGTTAATTAAATGAATTAGGTAAACAATGAGTAAGTATAATGTCGTTGTGATTTAAAAAGGTAATAAAGTTATTTCTGCTTATGGTATATAAACGACTGTGTATACGAAATTGTTTAGGTTTTCGTGTGAGTATAAGAATATGAATTTATGATAGCTTTAACCGGTGTACTTTATGCTTATATATATGTGTTTATGCATGTGCTCGTTTCGCCAATCACTGTGAGTGGTTGGTTATTATTTTGTGGATACCTACTAAGCGTTATCACTTAGCCCGGGTGTTTCTCCGTGCAGGTTAGGAGATTAAAGTTTAGTTCGTGCGGTCCGCTGTGACTTTGGCCAACAAGTTGGTAGAGATTTTATAAGAAGTGTTTTTGATCTTTGGTATGTAAATAAGTTTTATTTATGTAATATTTGTGTTGGGTTGTATTATTCTCTAGTGTGAAAGATGGTGTGCTGGTGATATAAGCTTAGGATGTGTATGTCTTGAGGTTCTGATTTTAGGAATTTTATTATTCTGTTTTGCTATGAGTGCTTTTATCTGGTAGCACCCTCCGCTCACCGTAGCTCTTTTCCCATGTTTCCTTTCAGCATACTATGTATGGGATTAGGGTGTTATAGCAAACTCCATCGCGGGCGTGACAGTAGCTATTTTGGCATTCTATCGCGAGAGAGACGAGGCTCGCGTGCGTGATATCTGATTATGTTGTGTTCTGTCACAAGCGCAATAAGGGTCACGAGCACGATACCATGCAGTATATTAAATGTGAATTGTTTGGCTCTTAATTGGGTATAGCCTTGTCTTGGTTAACATATGTACATGCATAGAAAGTTTATATGTATTATAGTCATGTTCAAATATCATGTTATATTTACGATTAGTTGTGCATGGATTGAGTTGAATACTTGTGTAACACCCCGATACCCCCGTTGGAAGGATATCAGAGCGCCACGCACTCAGAACACACAAAACATGAGGAAACGGAAGCGCTAAAGCAAGAATAAATAAAATCGAAACATTAAACATACTATAATAAGAACAATATATATATATATATATATATATAAAATACTTACAACAAATACAAAAGAGTCCTTATAACATTTACATATGCCACTATACAAAATACATAATTACATGACAAAATGATATACAAAAAAATACAGGAGCTGAATTATAATACAAAAAGGAATAACTCCAACTCCTAGTGGCCGACCTGCAGATGTGCGACACAACTGAACAACCTGCCACCTATACGGGAAAAACACCCGTGCTAAGCGATAACACTTAGTGGGGAGGAAACACAAATAAAAGACTTCTGACAAAGTCGCAAGCAAAACGAATGATAAAGTAACACAGGGCATAATCGCTGTATTAACTTAATATATAAACCAGGCATAACGAAGACATGTATGCTACTAGCAAAATCACTTAAAAAGCCAGAATTATCTCATGCATAAACGTATATCGATCAACTATCATAACACACGATCAACTCTGAAGCACTAACAAACAGAACACCAGCCTAAATTTACACTGGTGGTGGATACGGGTACTCTAGATACTGCGATCAGTATCGAACACTAGAGACCAGAGTCTCAAAACATTTTATTTGAAAAAGAGGAGATACCCGAGGGTATCAAACACTAAACCCTAGAGGGGTCAAACACTAGCAGCTGCAATCACTAGCCCTTTATAAGCATGCTTATCTATCCACTACTATGATCATTCAGGCTTACTCACTCACACTATGCAATGATTACTTATGCTGTACATAACCCAATAATCAATCACTAATCACAATTAGATATCACTACAAACATGTCACTATCAAATTATTAGCTCAGGATAACCATATTCATAAGGAAACACGAGTGAGAAACCAAGCAGAGCGATCACAAAATAAAACAATTGATGCACAGGGGAGCGTCACGCTCACGACAACCCATCGCGCTCGCGACAGAGGCATGGCTTGCCCCTCGTTATGAATGAGGCACACTGAACACTAGCAAAAAGCAGGCAGGAAGGGCCTCTATTGCGCTCATGACATGCATCGCGCTCGCGACAGAGGGCGGGGTTCCCCGTTGCGCGCTCGTAACAAAGCACAGCCCGGCAGACACTCGGCTTAACGAGCTCTCTATCACGCTTGCAACATGGGTTGCGCTCATGATAGAAGGCTCCTCAGCGCTCCAATGTCCATCCCGCACTCTGTCGCGCTCACGACAGAGCCCAGAATCCCCAGAAATTCTGCACTTTGCACTTCACTCTAAACCTAACAATTCAAAACCACTCAATCATGCAATTTCATGTTAAATCATCACTCCAATGCATTCAAACATGCTAAGGATCAACCTATACACTCCATACACTAATTATTAACAATAATAATCTTAAAACACAATTAAAATCACAAAAACATCTAAACTATAACTTAAACTAACTCATGCAATCTCACTTCAAAACTACCATAACTCATCAAAACACCAACATGCAAAACCATCAATCTCACTCAAACTAACACATGCATTTACACATACAAAACACTCAAAATTCTAGGAAAATCAAAAAATCAAAATTATAATCTGAGAAGAGATGAGTAAGACAACTCCCAAACCTCAAAAATGAAGCTTTAAACCACTTCTCCAAGAACCCACTTTCTCTTTGCCTTTACTCTTCCTTCTCTCTTCAGATTCTTGTACAAATGAACCCATAAATTCTCTTAATCCAACATCAAATACCCAAAATCAAAACCGAATGAAGAAGATGAAGATAGAAGACAACTAACCACTTACCTCTTCAAAAATCAGCTCTTAAACTCAGGAAATCCAAACTCAAATTGAAGACTAACACAAGCAAGAGTGAAGAGCAAAAAAAAATGAAAGAGAAAGAGAGAAAGTGAATGGGAAGAAAGCAAGAAAGAGGAGCCAAAAGTTGGCTTCCACGGGAAGGAAGCAAAATTTTTGCCCTTCCCTCTCTCTTCCATCCCTTTCATTTAATGCTCCACCTAGCAAGCCAAATGTCATGCTCCTATGGGTCCAATTAGTCAAATATCTTGACTTTACACTTAAGTCCTTGGCTTTTCTCTTATAGGTCCTTAACAATCACTTTTCCCTCACTAAACAAAATTTATTCCTTTATAACCTAACATCCTCTTTCAATTTAGTCCTCAATTAAATCCAACTTAACTTGCACAATTATCGAAATACCCTTAATTACCCAAATAATCATGCAAAAATTACTAGGCCCTTTTTGGGATGTTACAACTTGTGTATTATAAGCATGAGATTTAGTGTCAAGAGTTATTTGTCGAGCCTGAAAAGTCAAGGTAGTGGATAGATAAGCATGCTTATTAAGGGTTAGAGTTTTGCAGCTGCTCCTATTGGCCCGTTGG
Organism: Excoecaria cochinchinensis; assembly: GCA_947683425.1. Classification (NCBI taxonomy): domain Eukaryota; kingdom Viridiplantae; phylum Streptophyta; class Magnoliopsida; order Malpighiales; family Euphorbiaceae; genus Excoecaria; species Excoecaria cochinchinensis. The sequence continues at coordinate 11,403,317 of CANTUQ010000127.1, read as the reverse complement.
GGTCTAGTGTTTGTACCTTCTGGTATCTGAAAGTTTTAGACTTTGGTCTTCTGATATTTTAATCTTTTAGACTTTGATCTTCTAATATTTTAATCTTTTAGACTTCAGTCTTCTGATACTACTAGTCAGTATTCTGAACACCCGTATCTACCATCGATATGATTTTAGGCTTTAGTTGTTGTAAGTTTGAGAGATTCTAGTAAAAATGTATCAGTTATGTGTTCATGATTCTCCTTGTTAATCAGTATTCAATATTGTTTACCTTATATGAATTAAGATAAGGTATATATCCTATGTACTCAGATTTGTGTATTAGTAATTGTGCATGTAGTGAATCAAGGGCATGTATATGATTATTTAATCTGATATATGTTTTTGTACTTGTTGAAGCTTATTGAAGTATGATGTAAGTATGTGTGCTATTTTTATTGCATATTAGTATGTTTTATAACTTCATTGGAAGTCCTTGGCTTCTGTATATCTCCGTGTAAGTATGTGTAAGTATGTTTTATCTCCGTGTAAGTATGCAGGTTCAGTTTTGAAGGGAGTGTCCTCATCTGATGGCCACTAAGAGTTTTTATTTTGAAGAGTGTCTTCTTGTAATGAGTTTAGAAGTATTCTTTTTGTATAGAACTCCTGTATAGTGTTTTGTATATGTGAGTAAAGGCATGTTATATTGTTAACTTTTTATAATAAGGATATTGTAAGATTTACTTAATGTAAGTATTCTTTGACCTTTGATGCTTCAGCCATTGTTCTTGAATGAGTGTATCCGTTTGCGTTGTGCGTGTGTAGCATCCCGGTATTCCTCCCGAGGGTGTTACAAAAACACATCAAAATTTAATTTTTCCATATATATACCATTCGGCCTATATGTTCATCATCCATTATGATTTTTTTTCTTTCCTTATTCATTCAATTATATAGAGCTCATGCTTAACATCACTTATACATCATAAAAATGACATAAACATCAAAACATACCATGGAAAAACAAATACCATTTGGCCCAACTACATCACCATCACCAAAGTTCCATCTTTTCATTTTAACCATTCAAATCATCATTTTTAATCTTCATAAGCAAGATTATAAGGTTAGATTCAATTAAACATGCATATTTCACATACTTTGCTCTTAAACATAACCTAAATTAAAACTTTAACCATGAAAATGGATGGAATTTGCAATCACAAACCTTATATCCTTGCTTAGCAACCCTCAATACTCCTTTTCCTTGCCTTTAGCCTTTGCACAACTTCCTTCACCTTGGTTACCTAATGGAGGCTGAAATCTTACATTAAGATCTAATCAAAATATTGCTCCCTTTTTACAATATAACCACATAAACATAACTTACATACCTTAAAGTACCTATAGGAACCTTTAAACCAATTTAAAAACACCTAAATCACTTACCTCAAATTTACACCCAAACTTTCAAGTCTGGGATTTTTCCACTTTTAATCCTTTAAATGAACTTCTATCACCACTAATAGGTTATAGAGGAGCTGAAATTTACTTGGAGGCTAAGATTTGAGGAGAGATAGAGAGAGGATTAAAGAAAAATGAGGGAAGAACAAGGATTAACAATTCGGCCTATGGAGGTGGAGAGGAGAGGCGATAACTTAGGAAGAAATCTAGAGAAATCTGGCTTAAGGGAGGTTTATATATGAGGGAAATTGAATCAGACCAGGTCCAACCAAAGTGGTCGAACCGGTTCGAACCAATTTTCAGTTTTTAAGCCATTTTCCAACCCAAAATGGTTTTTATCATGTTCTCAATTCAATTTCTCTAAAAACCAATTCCATCATTCTTTTAATATATAATTTATCCTTCGTACAAAATTTCAATTCAATCGGAGTACATTTGGGGTCCGGTTCACTTAAATCGGTCCGATAGGACATTTTTTTAGTACTGCCTAATTTTTCACTGTCAAAAATTCTCAAATATTATTTAGAACCATCTTATACCTTAAAAATATTGTTTTGACACCATTTACTATTTTTAAAAATTAAGTCCAAACTTAGTCAAACATGGTTACTATTTAATTGAACTAGAGGCTAACTTCAGTTTGACTTTCAGAGACCTATATGACCTCATTTTTGCACCAAATTTTACCACTAGACTCCTGAAAGTTCATAAATTCTAATAGGCCAATGAAATATTACAGCAAATAGCTGCCATTTTCAGCTATATAGCTCCCCAGTAGGTCACCCATCCCAGGATTGCTATACCTCCAGCACGTTCAACCTTTTAACTTTACTGCAATTAAGGGTATATGCTAAAGCTGATATTTTCACACCAAAACTACACTACAGACTCTATAGAATTCACTGATTAATACTAGGCTAATATTAGGGCCATTACAAGCCGAGGTTCTAAAAATAGCTTTCATCATAAAGAAGTCTCATCACCAAGTCAATTGAGTTGAAGAACACCTAAGAAGAAAAGAAGATTCTCTCCATAAATGAGTACGATCTTTCATGGCCCAAACCAAGCAGATAAGGACTACTTATTGTTGAAGGACTATTGCGAAAGGCTTGTTATTTTTCCAGTTGGCAATAAAAACAAGGTCAAAGATCAACTACTCTCTCAAAGCAGTCACAATAAATGGTTGATACCAATAGCTCATGAAGGAAGACTTAAAGAAGAGAAAAAGAAGAGACAATACCAACCCTACAAGTTAAAAACACACAAAGGGCGGCTTATAAAAAATGGGCACCTCGTTAGGGAAAAATAAAAAAAAGGGCATCTTGGGCAACAATTAGAGGTTTATAAAAATTTTTCAATCAAGAAAATCTAAGAGTGCTGATTGATAACAGGATTTGAACCAAATGCAATCATAGTGTCACCTGCTAAGATTAAATGAAAAAGCGTGTTATTGCAATGAATGTACATGTATTAATTATCATTGTTGTCTACATGCATTATTATATTAGAATGCATGATTAAGAATTATTGTTCATGTCCATAAAAGGAGCAGATGGTATGCTAGTATAAGGAATAGGATGTTCTCAAGTTGCACTTTATGAGATCCCTTTGAACGCACAGTCCTGTCACGATTAACTGGCTCAATTCTTAAAGCTTTAAGAAAATTAAAAAAGAAGAAAAAAAAAAGAATAATAGTCAATAAAAAGCATTAAGGTATGGGGACAAGTGAAAATCCCACAAGTGGTGCGTATTCCGATAAGAAAAACTAATGTGAAAATCCAACATTGCCTTTAAAACAATGACTACAGGTGCTTCTGATAGCAATAGACCATATTAAAAAATTAAAGAGTTGGCTGAAGTCAGGACATCCCTGTGACGCGCACCGAACCCCGGGATAGCCCCGAAGACCTGCCCTTCAGGGCTTTCGGGATGAGGTTCATGGAAACTTGCAAGTGAGATTGCAAGGGCATTTATTTCGAGCAATAAGGAGGTTTCATGGAGTCACCACCCAATAGAACATTGGAAAAGTTCATCTAGCCTCAGTGAGCCTAAGACAGCGCACTTATGTCAATCATAGGCAAGCCGGAGGTGTCTTGGAGACCCCACCCTAACATTAGGATGGCCCTCTCGGCCTCGCGCTTGGGCAAACCAGAGGTGTCTTGGAGGCCCCACCCTAATAGAACATAAGGATGGCCCTCTCGCCTCGTGGCGCCTAGGATTGTGCAAATTGAGCCTTTTTACGGGACACAAGAGGTGTTTTGGAGGCCCCATCCCAATAGAACATTTAGATGGCCCTCTCACCTCGTTGAGCCCAAAGACCAGAGATGGTTCGAAACTTCTCATTTATTCATACCTTGGTTAAATTACAGTTGAGTTTTGAATTTATGTTTTCATCCCTTTTCTCATACGTTTTGATGCAATAATTAAAGCGCAAGTTGGTCATTCAAGGAAAACAGTAAATGAAAGCATAACTAAAATAAAGTGCATAAAAATAAATTACAACAAAACTAGGGGCGGAATACAACCCCCATCGTAAATAAAATATAAATCATACATAAAACGGGTTATTTATTAAATATGAGGACATTGGTCTTTCATGCATAGTTAAAGAAAACAATTTTAAAGTGACAATTTATTTGGATGAAAAATTAGGATATTGGTCCCACTTTATTAGAAAAAGCTAATTTATTTATAAAAATATTTTTGTGTGATTTTTAATTAAGTGTGCATAAAATAAAGGATTTCATTAATAATTACATGACAAATAAATTAAAATACAAATAAAGGAAAAATGCTAAAAACAATAAAAATGATCAATCTCCGAATCTCCTCCTTCGCTCGCATGGATGCTCAAACAAGGAAAAGTAAGGATTTGAAACCAAAAATAAGCACAAATAAAATTTATGTTAGTAATTAAATCAATTAAACACATAAAATAATAAATAATAGATTAGAATAAATAAAATATGCATTATGTATGATAAATAAATTAAATGACATATTAAAATAAATAGATTAACATATTTACACAAGAAATGATAATAATAATGATAATAATGATAATAATAATAACAATGATAACAATAGAAATGAAGAATAAACAATTAAATAAAATAATAATAGAATTGAAGAATAAATAATTAAATAAAATAAAGTAGAAAGAATATTAAAAATGTTAAAACTATATACAAAATCACATAAAATAAATAAAAACACAATAAATATAAAAATCTACATTGTTAATAATTAAATATGAACAAAAAACAAATAAAAGAAAAATAAAATTAAAAGATTAAACCTAAAATGTTTACCCTCAGATTTTGGATTCGATTGATGAAGAAAAGATGATTGATTTCCTTGTTTTGATTCACAAAGTAGAAATAAAAATAATAAAAATTGGAATTTTATTGCAAAAGAAAATTGTTTAAGAAAAATAATAGAAGAAAATAAATTAATTCTCAAGAACAAAGAATAGATTTCTTTGTCTCAAGTACGTTTATTAATTAAAATTGTAAAAAAAATGGAAGAAAAGAAATTTAATTTCCAAAGAACAAAGAATTATTTTCTTTGTTTTAAAAAATTATAATAAAAAAAATAAATCTCAAGAGCAAAGAATGGTTTTTCTTTATCTCAAGAAAAATTCTTGATTAAAAGTTGAATTTTTAAATTTAAAAATTTTTATTTGGAGAAGAAAAAAATGAAAAAAGTGTAGAGAGAATTTTTGGAGAAGAAGAAGAAGAAAAATAATGATTTTTGATTCAAAAAATGAATTCCCCCAATTCCCTTTCAAATTTTCAACTTAAATGAATAAAAATGGAAAAAATAATTAATTAGGGAAGAAAATAGGATTTTTAATTAAATTCCTTAAATTTGGGTGTAAAAAAGGAATAAAACCATCAAAATCCCGGAAAATAGGTTGAAAAAGGTCAAAAAATGAAGAAAAAATGGAAAAAAAACGAAATTTGGCCATTTGCGGCGGAACAGGTGCGATCGACGCCCGACGGGCGTCGGTCGTGCATGCTGGCGCGCGCATAGCACCAGCGCACCTGCGTGCTGCCGCAGGCGCCGACATCCGATTTTCGAATTTTTTTCCAAATATAGCTAGAAAACACTAAAATTTTCAAACTTCATTTTTTAAAACTAATTTTTAAAATATTTTTATTATTTTTTTTTATTCTAAAATGCAAATTTAACAAGGAAATCATCACTTTCAAACTCTTTGCCCGTGAATAGGAAATTTATCATCATTGGGTAACACCGATCTAGGCTGACTCAGGACCAGGTGTCTACAGTTGCCCCCAATTTAGGGGAAGCTAGTATACTAGTGTCTAGGTGAGCCTAAACTCAAAGAAAAGAAGGAAAGAGACACATACCTGAGACAGCTATCTTTCCGAACTGGGTAATGTTGTTGTGGTGGTTGTTGCATATTGTCGGCGTGTTATCTTATGTTGAAGCGGTAGTATCGTGATCGTGCTAACCCTCCGTAGAGTGGTACTACCGTCATTGTGCTAACCCTTCTAAAGTGGTAGTGCCGTGGACATGCTAACCTTTTGTAGAATGGTAGTGCCGCCATCGTGCTAACCCTTCTGAGATGGTGAAGCGGTAGTGCCATGATCGTGCTAACCCTCCGTGGAGTGGTAGTGTTGTCATCGTGCTAACCCTTTTGAGTTTGTGAAGTGGTGCCCCCTGAGAGGTCTTCGGTTCATCGCCTCCTGGGAGGTCTTTGAATGGTTGCCCCCTGAGAGGTTTTCAGATGGTTGCCCCCTGAGAGGTTTTCGGTTGATCGCCCCCTGAGAGGTCTTTGGATGGTTGCCCCCTGAGAGGTCTTCGGTTGGTTGCCCCCTGAGAGGTCTTCGGATGGTTGCCCCTTGAGAGGTCTTCGATTGATTGCCCCCTAAGAGGTTTTTGGATGGTTGCCCCCTGAGAGGTCTTCGGTTGATCGCCCCCTGAGAGGTCTTTGGATGGTTGATTGCCCCCTGAGAGGTTTTCGGTTGATCGCCCCTTGAGAGGTCTTCGGTTGGTTGCCCCCTGAGAGGTCTTTTGTTGACTGTTGAATTGTTGCTTGAAATGATGTTTTGGCTTGACTTTGTTTTAGCTAGTTGCCCCCGGAGATTTCTTTGGTTGATGCTTGGATTGGTGTTTTGATTGATGTTGTCACTCGCCTTTTGTCGGTGTCCGCATCGAATCTCTCTTGCTGCAAAACTGGAAAACCGAATATGCAAGAAAAATAGTGAGCATGCACGTGAAATGCATGAGTCATGCAGAAATGCAGGATAAGAATTCATCTAAGTGAGTTTGGAGGCGATAGCCGGGCTGGGCTCAACTTGCTGTAGGATCGATGCTCTTTGGAATTGCTTTTGAATTTCATGCCTTTGGGATTGCGAGGTTTTTATCTGATACCTGTAGTCATTTTTTGAAGGTAGTGCGTCCCTTATGGATTTTCACACTAGCTTTTCTTAGCTGAAAATTCGTCCTTTGCATATTTTCACATAACACTATGCCTTATTTTTTCCCTGGAATGGACCCAACCCAATCTAGCGGCTTTTATTCATTTAATTTTTTTGTAGGACAGACTGTCTGTTTCCAGGTTTTCACCCTACCCTTTTGCCTAACTTTTGCTTAGAGAGCCAATTACGGTTTTCATCTCTAACGGCATTTTTTTTTTGCAGGTTGTCAAGGAGGCTGAAGCTATTGGCAAAGATCAACATGTACTTATGCCCATGTCATAACTGTATGAGTTTGATTCTTCTCATGATGACGCTGTAAAATTGCCTCTGTGGTTGATAGCAGGATAAGTCAGCTGACGGACCCGAGTGGTGCAAGTAGCAAAGGGTAGACAATAGATGACTTTGATAACGCAAAGTGAGCTGCTCTAATCACATCAATATATCGTTGCACAAATGCATGTGTTTCAATTTGATTTCATTAAATATGATCATTGTTTGGCATTAATCTCAAGAATACAAAACTTTATTTAATCTCGGGATGGATCTTGAAAGCACCAAACTCCTTTTATCAATCAGCCCTCTCGGGTTTTCATGATTGAATATTTTCTTTCAGCCCTTAATTTTTACCAGGATGCTCTTTTTCTTTTCTAAAGCAAATTCTAGATGCAACATTGGGGACAAGACTCAACTCAAATGCATAAATGCACTCGTGGCTCCCCGCTTGAAGCTCAAGAAACACTATATGCCTCTTCCTATGTACCGAACCTTATTAGAAGGTCATCTCCGCTAATTAGATAAGACTGAACCAAGAATCAAAATGTCTTACTTTGGTTGTAACGTTAGGCTTAGGTAAATGGCTATCAAAGGAGGATCAAGTTGCTAGAGAAAAAATGGCCGTTATTTTACTCAACTGATGGGAGGACCATCCTTAGCTCAATTATGTACTATAAAGGTGTTCTTGAATTCGGATTTAATAATACTTTTAGCTCATCAAGCTTAGAATAACAATTAAGTTCAAGTGATTGCCACTGAAACTCATCAAGAGATTACTATCTTGAGCTCTACTTCTTTTTTTTCATTGCTTTTTCTCCTATCTTTCTTTTTTTTTTCGAGCTCATGTCTTTTGCGCATGACTAAAACCCTCTTCCTGAAGTGTAAACTTATCCTTATCAGGGCAATTTTTGATAACCCAAAGAATTGTTAAAACGTACATCTGTCCCTACTAGAGCGGCCATTCTTCTAAGGGGAGGCAAAAATCATTTTAGGTGAGGGGATAGTTTTAATATGTGTAACAACAAAATTGGCACGTATTTAGCATACCTCCATAAAGGCTCAATGGGCTAGCAAGCGATTGCGAAATAAAGGTAGAAAATAGTCATTTAAAGAGCTATACAAAGAAAGGTTGCCTAAATCATTTTCTAGGTTCCGTCTTATCCAGGGATCGCTTTGATGGGTAATCAGAAAGGTTCTAGTGCTCTTAGTGAGTTTTCATCCAATCCCCGAATTGCATCTAGTTTTTTTTTCTTTACTTCCTATTTTTATTTTTAGCTCTCAGAATTTTTCTTCTCTTCAGGAGTTATATCAGATGCTATCAAGATTTTCTTGGGGTTTTCCAAAGTTTCGAGATTAAATGCGGTTGTATTAGTTAAATTAATGTCAAAATGTATGCATCATGCTCATGGGAAATGAAATCATTAGAAATATCATACAAATAAGCAAAAAATATTCATTTTATTGAAATAACCAATCATTGCAAATATTATCATAAAAAAGATGGTTCTTGGAATAAAAAGCAACTAAAAAACATAATCTTCTCCTCCGATCACATTCATGGTGGGGGAACTGCATTATAGCCTGCCCTCTTCTTCTTGTCTCTCTTCTCAAGGTCAGTGATCTCATTAGAGTCAATGAGATCCTGGATCTTGCCCCTCAAAATTCGGCAATGATTTGTTAGATGCCCAGTGTGTTGATGGTAGGCGCAGTATTGATCACTTTTATGCCCCAGCTGTCCCTAACTCAAGACCGGCCTGGGCGGCAATGGTTACAGCTTGCCCTCCTTTATTAGCCTCTCCAATACCCAGGACAGAGAGCGGCCTAAATTAGAGAAATACCGTGGCCTTGTCCTACTTCGGTGGCTAAAACCTCGGCTATCTTACCATTTATATCATTACTGCTTCCAGCTTCGCCTGATCTGTACCCTGATTGGTTCCCAAAGCCTTTCCCAGCAAAGTTATTTTGGCTTGCTTTCTTTGCTAGGTAAGCCGCCTCAGCCTCTACAGCAATGTCTTTAAGTGACTCCCAATCTCTGAGTCCCTTAAAACTGAGCAAGTCGCTCAAGTAAGGGCAGGAGTTCCTGATAAATAACCTGATCTGGTCAGCGGTGTCAGGCTTTCTCTTCATCTCCATGACCCTATTCTTCCACCTGGTGAGGTATTCGTGGAATAACTCGTCACTCCTTTACTGTAAAAGTTTAAGATCCTTTAGGGTGACCTCCATTCTAGTGCTGCAGTCGTACTGTTTCATGAACTCTTCGGTCAAAAGGTCCCAGTCCTCCTTGGACCTCCTGTCTAACCCATAGTACAAGTCTACTACCGGACCCACCAGACTAAGGCAGAAATATTCCACCTTTTGCTTCTTGCTCAACCCGGTGCCTTTCATTACCAGGGTATACTGTTTAATATGTGCAGATGGGTCAGAAGTACCATCGAACTTCGACAGCTCGGGCATCTTGAATCTTTGGGGCAACAACTCTTTATCCCTCAGATCTCTGTCCTCAGGGTTGATCCCCTTTCCAGCTGACATCATACGGGTGATAGCCTCAATCTGCTATCTCATCCCTCTTAAAACCTCATCCTCTACCCTGGGTGCTCTAGGCCTCACAGCTTGGTGGACTATTGGCTCCTCATCTTCCTCCACCATCACAAAATCATCATTGGGGTTAAGGACCCTTTCCCTTCTTGGCTCGATGGGCACAATAGCTCTGTGCTCATTGATAGGTTGACAGGCAGCAGCTCCAACGAGAGGAGCCTCCCCACCAGCAGGTGGTTCGGCTTGCCCCCGAGGAGGGACTTCCGGTGGCTGTGGAGCGATAGGTGGCTGTGGAGCAGCAAGTGCCTGGGGAGCAGGAGGATGAGCAATCTGTTTAGCCATGATGTTCATCATATCCAGCATCCTCCGTTCAAAGTCCTCTAGTCTCCTAGTAAGGTCTTGAGTGGTCAAAGCTTCAGTTTCTTCTACCATTGATGATTTAAGAGAGGATTCACTAATTGATGAGAATGACTCAGAATCCCAGTTAGACACTAGTTCCGATAACTCAAAGAGCAGATTTGTCCTTACTAGCCGACCGTCGGAACTTCTAGTCCACTTAGATGAATCTATAATGGCTGAAAAATTTAAATTGTTAGAATGATGCATGAATGACATATACAATGCATGATAGTGTGTTATGCAACATTTACAATCACATTCAAGCAAGTAGATCCTTCCAACCTTATTACTCCCACAAACGAGGTAATGCGGTCTCTTTCCTAGGTGGGCTAGATCCATGGGTTAACGGGGAACCCAGTGAACGCGTATGGTGCACAGTGGAAAACCGACAGCATAACATCTCTTGACTAATGCGCATACGTATGAGTTTTGGCCTTTATATATTTAAACATTTCAACTAAATTAAGATGGACTCACCGGGGCATGAAAACCTTTGATAAAAGACCATCTAATTTGGTTGATTTTATTCAATATCTAATGGCCCACATAACAAGCATTGTATTAAGGTGCATGTCACCTAGGGGAAGTATCTATTACAATTACATGAGCTTTGGTCAAGGGTGATGATACTTCGGGGCTACCCAAGCATGGTCCCTACCAACGGGTCTGACTCATCACGAGCATAACGACCAATCGGGTCTCCATTTGATATACCATGATGGCACGAGGCTTGGGTTGGTGATTATCCTTAACACTTCCCTACATTGAGTGAACGTAGGGTCATGCTTCGGGAACGCACCGAGGTAAGAATAGGGACCAAAGTAGCATAGTTCTAAGGCTCTAATGAAATGCAATAAAATTTCAAAAAGGGATAAAATTTTTAAATTAAAACTCAATTATAATTTTTAACCAAGGTACTTTTGAATCGAAGTCTCTTATGCCGCCAGTGGAGTCGCCTCTGTGACGCGCGTCGAACCCCGGGATGGCCACATGTCGACATCCGATTTTCGATTTTTTTTTTAAATATAACTAAAAAACACTAAAATTTTCAAACTTCATTTTTTAAAACTAATTTCTAAAATATTTTTATTATTTTTTATTTTTTATTCTAAAATGCAAATTTGATAAGGAAATCATCACTTTTAAACTCTTAGCCCGTGAATAGGCAATTTATCATCATTGGGTAACTCCGCTCTAGGCTGACTCAGGACCAGGTGTCTACAATCCCTCAGAAATTCCATTACCATCAGTCATTAATCTATGATGGATTCATAAGATGTGGGCTATAAAAATTGTGTAAAAATACACATGTGTATGTTCGTATCATACTCAACTGCCATATACATTTCATATGCATAGTTTGTGCATAATTGAAGGTTTTTCTCACAAACATGCACGTTTACATTCTCATGTGCACCTTTAAATCATCACTTACATGCATGCATGCCATTTTATGTTAATCATTCATTCTCTTTACCATGCACGCATACACTTACATTGTTCCTCAAGGTAAGATGATATGAGTACCCATAAAAGGGACATGGCCTTTGGATGGTGACTGAGGGTCATCATGCAAACCTAGCAGGGTTCAGTATGCAAGCCTAGCAGGGTTTAGAATGCAAGTCCAATAGGGTTAGTATGCAAGCCTAGTAAGGTTCAGTATGCAAGCTTATCAAGGTTCAATATGCAAGCCAATCAAGGTTCAGCATGCAAGCCTATCAAGTTTCATCATGTAAGCCTAATAGTTAGTATGCAAGCCCAGTAGGGTTTAATATGCAAGCCTATCACAGTTCAACATGCAAGCCTATCAAGTTTCATAAAGGAAGCTAAATAGGGGTTCAGTACACAAAATGATCAATCACATAAGAGAGAACGAAAGCATTTTGAACGATCTTTAACATACATGTTTAAAGGTTGAGAAACTTGTAATCGAGGAAAGTGTAAAGAGATTAAAACAATCAATGATAGCTATTCTAAATAACTGCAAGCGGGTTCTAAGGAAGAAAAGAAATCCAAGCAAGTCAACTGTGTCAATATACAAACATGACAGGACCACACTAAGGGCCTACAATCCACCCACTTGGGGGGCTAAAATAAAAAGAAAACATTTACACCCCAAAGGTTTAGGAAAGTACAAGAAAGCAGTGTTTGATCAAGTTGAGGAAGCATTATTGGACTCCATTTCACTTGTGATGAATGGCTTCTTTTATGCCCTCTTTAAATCCCAAATCTTTTTAAAAAGCCCAACAATCAGTAAACCTTAATGATGGCACTCATCCTGTTACACACATGTACCAACATTAGGCCTCGGGTTCAATAGGCATATGTACTTAAAAAGGGCTATTGTTGAACTTGCGGTAGCACCCATAAAGACATCCAACATCTTTTTCTTCAGACCCTTGACAGTCCTAAAATCTTGCTCAACTTTTTGATGGCAAATCTACATACCATTTAGTTAAATAATACTTATACAAGTTGTAACACCCCCTAACCACACGTAGAATCTTACTACGATGGTTGTGGAGTGTCACAATACTATCACATGTGCATAGAATAATATTCCATACAAGGTTTAGAAATAATAAATTTCTTTTAAAATGCTTAATATTATCATTAACCTTGCTTGTAATTAATAGACAAGCACCTAAAGTCATGCTTCTACAAACATGCTATGATAATATAACATATCCACAACTTATTACAATTATAGCACATTACGTATTGCAATTTACGTATATATATATATATATATATATATGCATTCATGCGAATGAATCATATAAATGCATCTCATGTCAAATTATGTAACTTTGTATTCGTATTCTCATCTTTAAAACTTTCCTTCAAATGACCACATAATTATCATTAATCTTTCTTTGCCTTGCCTATAACTCAATGACGTAGCTAACCGGTATCGCATTGGTACCCAAAGGGTACAGTTATCACATTGGTATCGGTGGATACCTCACATTCGCATTGGTACCCTAAGGTACAAAAATATCAACATTATTAATAATTTTGCATTTAAGAATCCAATAAGGATTCAAATCGCATTGTGATTCCAAAGGAATCGGATGCATTAGGCTGCAGCACTTAGACCCTATAGGCATGCCTATCTATCCACTACTTGACTCACAGGCTAATTATTATTTCCAGTTATCTGTCTATTATTCACAATTCACATTGTTCATATAATCATATGAAATAGATCATAGTGCATAATAGGTCACATATGTTTGTAAGCATCCGATCACGTTCACATTCTTTTCCAAAGTACACATTCATATAGCTTATAATCATTTCACAAGTCTATATGATGTTGATACACTATTATAGATTCAATTCCATATCATCATACCACATTAAACAATGATATATAAAGAATTACTCTTCATTCATATGCCTCACGGTGACAACCATTTGGTTGTGACCGTGACATAGATAATTATCAAAACAGAATGCATTTCGTGCATACCTCACACTTCATCATTCGATTCATATCAATTATTTATACATATATATGTATATAGACATACACTCACCTATTTTGCCACATTTTTGGTCTTCATATAATAAGTAACTCATAAGATCAAGGCCATTAGTCAATATCTTATATATAATCACTCATATATCCACAAAAACCAGTATAACATCAACAAAACCAATTTAACGTCTACATAATTGGATATTCTGTAATAACAACTGAGTATGTCAAATTTACATGTGTTCATTACAAACATTAGGTCATACTCTTACACATCTCATTCATTTCAATCATGCCCATATTTCCATCATATACAGTCCAACCTCATTACACACTACATATGGTTTATATTCACATTAAGCAAACTCATTTCATTTGATATCCTTCTTATGTGTATAACTTAATCTCAACTCATAATTATGCATACTTGTTCATATTATACATGCTCAAATGGATTAAGGTATTATAATTCTCAATAATGTCATTAAACTTGACTGAATTCTATTTCATACAATTATACATTATTACTTTAATAGTTTGCTATTAATCTTAATCATATTCATGTGTATTTTCCAAGTGATAATTATTCTTATACTCATTTTATAGTCCTAAACCTGCATCGAATAGATCCTAGAAACTTTTGGTGCGATACGGGTTCAATTCGGGAAGAAAAACACATAAAATAGTCAAAACAGAGGGGGTCACGGTGGCAGTGACTTTGTTATGACCGTGAGGTCAAAAAATAAGCATTCTGCCTTCTTTAGGCATTGGTCATGGTGGCAATGAATTGGTTGTCACCGTGACATACCAAAATTTAGCAAAACAGAAGCAGAATCTCAAGACTGCTTCTCTACCCAATTTTGCAAAGCCTATAACAATGCCTAAACCACATTTTTAGACAAAACACCCTTCTTAACATCTGTTCCCTAGGATGTTAAGTTTAAAATGGAACACGTTCCAGGTCATTTGGACATCCAAAATGTTAGATATGAGCTATACAACCTGAACTGCTCAAATGAGCCAGTCAAAGTAGAGACACCTCTATTTTGGCCACTTTTGGGACAGTTAGAGCTAGAATTAACTCAACCACATTTTGTGAAATTTTTAGGTGTGGATCTTAGGTTTCAGTTTCAACTTAAAGCAACCAATTTGCATCACTATAACTCGATCTATGGGCAAAATAGTAACCGAAGGTCAAGAGAGACCTACACAGAACTTACCCTACAGGTACTTTTTTCGTATTTTATACACATGACCTCTAAACTAACTTTAATGGCATTTTTAACCAACATGCTCTACTAATGATTTACTAATATATGAGATAACTTCCAATTGGAACAACTTAGATAGCATTTATACTCAAATTCAAGGAGTTATGGTCTAGGGAGCATGACTTGTCCCAAAACCCTCCTACAGAGATTCTAGCTTCACTTATATGTAATTTTGGAGACTTTAGAGTCCCCCACTCAACAAGACTATTTCTACAACATTTAAAGAAATAGAGATTACGGATTCAATCCAGTTAGTCTCATCCAATTTAGAGTTATAAAACTCATTTTACAGCATAAGTAGTTCACATGGGTCTGAATAGACCTCAGAGGCCATTTGATACAATCAATACTCACATCCCTGAAATTAAGGTTCATATTTTGGTCACTATACTATACTCATTCAACATCACTTTCACAATAAATTCAAGCTACACATTCCTAACCTAATCATGCATACCATGCCACTCATAATTTTTTAGCTAATTCATTTGCTCACAAAATACAGCAATTCCACAATTCATCCAAGATTAAGGTTCAAACTAGGTCAGTTTGATTCATAGTTTTCACTATAACTTAATATGTTCATTTCTTCAATTCAATATACCCCATAATATAATTTGTACATTTAAACACACAATCTATCAATTAGCATACACAAATCAGTTTGTTCCCAAACCTCAAACTCCTATGCTCCCAATGAGCTCACATCATACTTGACTCACCAAGCTTCATCTTTCCTTTAACTCTTCTTATTTCTACCACCACATGCACAATCCAAATTCTAAAATTAGAAACAATTGGTCAATACCAACTTTTACAGAAAAAGATGGAGGTGAAGAAGAACAAGTACCAACTATATAAACCACTTACCTTGACTTAAAGAAATATATCATATCATAAATAATACTTGATCCAATTCAACAGAAATTCAAAGAGTCACTCTAAAGAAATGAGAGAGGAATAAATGAAGAAAAAGAAGAACAAGTGAGAAATGGCTAAACAACATACAAATTCTGTCCATTTCTCTCTCATCCACATACTATATATTCCATGAATTAGGATGAGGTGTCACAAGCTGAGTTTGACACCCGAAAATCGACCAACACTTACCTTAATCCAAATTAACAAGATCTGTCTTCCATTAATGTTAATTAAACCAACTTCTAATCTCAATCATGCACAATAACACTTTAGCCACTTAAACTTATTTATTTTATTCAATTGGGTCCTCATTACACTTACACTTAAGTCCTCAATTAAATACACTTCAAATTAACTTTACCGAATTACCACAATTTAACCAATATGCTACTAGGGTGTAATTCGGGTTGTTACACAAGTATGCACATGATATAAAAGAAGCAAAGGGATTACCTATATGGCTTGAGGTGGATAAAAGCCACTAAGGTATCTAGGTCATTCTTTATCTGCTCCGAGTGGAATCTCCCAAAACCATCACTCATCATCATGGTGATGCCTAAGAAACTGGACAACACTCCTACCACCTCATCAATAAATACTTCTAGGGTAGCCTTTCTTATGCTAGTTGAGGCATAGGACCCCCTTTGCCCTCTTCTAACCATGAGAAGGTGGGCTAGCCTAAAAATGAAGAGGGTAGCCAGAATCAAGAACCAAAGGATAGAGTTCAAGGATAAATATGAGAACTTTACCTCCTCAAAGGCTAAAGCTTGGGTCACGGGATAAGGGATAGTGCCGAAAGGAACTCATCACCCCAGTCATATAATCTTCTTGAAGTATAAGGAAGTTAGACCCATCATGGCCATCAATCTCCTCTAGAATCCCATCATTAGATAGATCATCGGTATGGTGGAGAGTGAAAAGGGAAAATTTTGGAATCTGCCAATGTTGAAGGCCATTGTGCCAGTTAACTACCCTTTCGCTAAGATAATACATGTACTCCCTAGGTAATGGCATTAGAAAGCAATATGTACTGAACTCACAAGCCAAAGCAAACTCCTCATCTGGGCTTTTAATCTCCCATAAGACAATATTCACCTACAAGGCAATAAGAGTGGTAAGACAAGTAATAAAGTTCTATATTAGTCAATAATATTATGTATCAATCCATTATAGGTACTCACATCAACCCACTGAAAGGCATTCAAATACTGGCAAATCTTACTGAAAGGGATGGCTGGTGATGGCCTCACCTATTGTGACATGATAAGGTATTTATATTGCTCCAATGCATTCTTTTGATGAAGAAGGGTCCCAATTGCATACGCTCATATTTGCAAAACAAAGATCAATATATCAACCCATTACCATATACTAAAATGGGGAGAATGTGTGTTAAATCAATGAATACTTACCATAAGTGCCTAGCAGTAGCCTTGGAATGACTTCCCATCCAGTACTGCCAAGTGTAGTCCGCTATAAAAGAAAGTTAAGCTTAGTATCCCCAAATTTTAGGAGGACAGCTGTGACGCACGCCAAACCCCAGGGCGCCCCGAACCGCCCGCCTTCAGGGCCTTCGGGATCAGGTTCATGAAAACTTGTAAGAAATTACAAGTGCGTCCATTTTGGGCAATAAGAAGGTTTCTTGGAGTCGCCACCCAATAGAACATTGGAAAAGGTCGTCTAGCCTCAGTGAGCCTAAGACAGCGCTGCTATGTCCATTATAGGCAAGCCGGAGGTGTCTTGGAGGCTTCCACCCTAATGATAGGATGGTCCTCTAGCCTCACGCTTGGGCAAACCAGAGGTGTCTTGGGGGCATCCACCCTAATAGAATATTAGAATGGCCCTCTCGCCCCGTGGCGCCTAGGACTGTGCAATTTTGAGCCTTTTACGAGACACAAGAAGTATCTTGGAGGCCCCATCCCAATAGAACATTGAGAAGGCCCTCTCGCCTCGTTGAGCCCAAAGACCAGAGAAGGTTTGGGACTTCCCATTTATTCATACCTTGGTTAGGTTTATAGTTGAGTTTTGAATTTATCGTTTCATCCCATTTCTCATTCAATTCGGTGCAGTTAAATTAAAGCGCAAGTTATTCATTCAAAGGAAGCGATAAATAAATAAAGCATAATTAAAGTAAAGTGCATGAAAATAAATTACAATAAAACTAGGGGTGGAATACAACCCCCATTGTAAATAAAATACAAATTATACATAAAACGAGATATACATTAAAGATGAGGACATTGGTCCTCGCATATATATTTATTATAAAATAATTTTGATGTGACAATTTTATTTTGGATGGAGAAAATTGGGACATTGGTCCCATTTTTATTAGAAAAGATTCCAAGTTAAGTAATAAAAATATTTTTTTGATTTTCTTTTTAGCGTGCATAAAAAATAAACAATTATACATAAAATGCACAAATACGATAAATAAATCGAAATAAAGGAAAATGCGGAATTTAAGTATGCAAACCCAAGCGAGAATGTTAATTAAATCAGATATGAATTAGTTTTTGGGCGAAAATCCCTTAAAAAGGGATAAAAAATCGACTTTTGTGGAAAAAAATCAGTTTTTGGGCGAAAATGGCCATTTGCGGCAGAACAGGGGCGACCGACGCCCGTCGGCGCGCGCGATGGGCGTCGGTCGCGCACCCAGAGCATGGAGCAGCGCCCTGCACGTTGTTCCGCACGGGTGACGCCCTGCGCGTCGCTCGCACGCGAGTGACGGGCGCCGCGCAGCGTGCTGCAGTAGGCGCGCTGCCGCGCGTCGACATTTGCAAAAAAGATATATTTTTATTTTATTTTTATTATTTTTAAATTAACTAAAAAATACTATAATTTCTAAATCTCATTTTTCAAATCTAATTTTCAAAATATTTTTTATTATTTTTTTAATTTTTACTCTAAAATGCAAATTTGACCAGGAAATCATCACTTTTAACCTTTTTGCCTATGACAAGGCATCTTATCATCATTGGGTAACTCTGATCTGGGCTGTATCAGGACCCGGTGTCTACAGTTGCCCCCAATTTTGGGGAAACTAGTGCACTAGTGCTTAGATGAGCCAAAATTCAGAGGAGAAAGGAAAGAGATGCGTACCTAAGGCATCCCTTACCTTTTTGCCGTGTGGAATATTGCGACTTGTTGCCGTTGAGCTGTAATGCTATCCAACTATGGCTCGTTTGCAATCTTTTCTATCACATTATCCCGCGCGCCTCCGGTCGGCTTGCACAGCGTCTGTGAGATGCGGTGTCCTCTAACCACAATCCCGTTGCGATCTGTTCTATCGCATGTGCCCCGCTGTCCTTGTCTCGGCATGCACGGTGGCTGATCTATCTCGCTGGCCTCATCTCGGCTTGCACGGCGTCTGTGGGATGCGGTATTCTCTAACTACAACCTCTGTTTGCGATCTATTCTATCGCGTGTGCCCCGCTGTCCTCGTCTCGGCATGCACGATGGCTGGTCTGTCCCGCTGGCCTCATCTCGGCTTACACGGTGTCTGTGAGATGTAGTGCTCTCTGACTACAACCTCTATTTGTGATCTGTTCTATTGCTGGTGTCCCGTTAGCCTCGTCCTGGCCTGTACGGAGTCTGTGAGATGTAGTATTCTCTAACTACAACCTCTATTTGCGATCTGTTCTATCGCTGGTGTCCCGCTAGCCTCATCTCAGCCTGCACGAAGTCTATGAGATGCAGTACTCTAATACAACCTCTGTTTGTGATCTATTCTATTGCTGGTGTCCCGCTAGCCTCGTCCCGGCCTGCACGGAGTCTGTCAAATGCAGTACTCTAACTACAACCTTTATTTGTGATCTGTTCTATCACCGGTATTTATCTTGAACCTCTTCTTTTTTCTGCAAAAAAGGGAAAAGCAAATGTGCAGGGTATATAAAAGAAATGCATACCTGTGGCAGTACATGCCTGTTGGGGGTGTTGTCAGATGTGTTTCCCCTGAAGGACGGTTAGTTGTTCCCTAGATACCGATTCCTCTATCATCTCCATCGGGGTCTCCTTATTGGGAAGACTTGTGTGTCTCTTAAGAGGGCTCTGTGTTCGCAGGGGGATTTTAAAAATTTGTGCTCACTGAGAGGCTTAAATGCTCACTGAGAGACTTTGATGCTCACTGAGAGACTTTGATTTCGAGCCTCTAGAGAGGAAAATAGGTTTGAGCCTCCTTAGAGAAAAATTATATTTGAGCCTCCAGAGAGGAAAATAGGTTTGAGCCTCCTCAGAGGAAATTATATTTGAGTCTCCTCAGAGGAAAATTATATTTGAGCCTCCAGAGAGGAAAATTATGTTTGAACCTCCTTAGAGGAAAATTATATTTGTACCTCTAGAGAGGAAAATAGATTGGAAGTTTTAGTTGCTTGCCCGCAGGTAGATAGGTTTCAATGTCTTTGGCGTCTTTTAAAATGATCCGTGTTTTTATTTTTGTTTTTGTTTTTGTTTTTTTTTTTTCTTGTAAGTTTTTGGGATTCTTACATTTTGGATATATTTGAATTTTTACAGTATATTGGATTTTCAAGGCCTTGAAAATATCTTCTTCTTTTTGTTTTGTGTTATTTTATTTTGTTTGTTTTTGTTGTTTGTGTTTGAGGATTTGTATTCTTTGTACATTTTGAAGTTGGATTTTGTACACTTATTGTGCGATGTGTGTGAGCGTACATCTTATGAGAGAGAAACTTACCTAATTGCCCCCGGTATGGCGTATATGGATAGGCTTGCTCTTTTGAATGTCTTCTTGGGAGCGGGTCCGCGAGATTCCATTCTCGTGAGGACTTCATCTTGATCTGATGTTCAGCGTGGATGAGCGCTGATGTAGAGCTGAAACTGTACCTCAGCCCACTTTTTCATCTGATTGCCTAAAGTATGTGTGGGTAGTCCAGCTTCTCAAGGGATCTTCTTTTCTGTAGATTTGTGTGATTCCGGATTGCCCTTAGCATGGTGTGCCCGGATAGCCTCGTTCTTTTGGGTGTTCCACCTCTGTACATATTTACTTGATTTTATGCTGGATACAGCAGCCAATAATGTTGAGCTGAATCCGTCCTTTGGATCATCCTTGCTCATGAGGTCTATTCAGACCTTTCCCTCTGAGTCATGTACACAACAACATATAAAAAAGACTGTGTATGCGTATGGAATTATGTGTGTGAAATATACATACAAAACTATATACAGAAAATACATACAAAGGATGAATGTACAAAAATTATGTGTACAACCATAAGTGTAAAGGAATGAATGCACGTGATATGCAGGGGGATATGCAAAAGATCTATGCATGTGATATGCAAAAATGGATAGACAACATCCTAGGTGGTTAAGGGATTCATCGAGGGTACTGCTCGGCTGCTCACATTGTCTGATGCTCCCAAGGATGTAGAAAAGCGTTGTCTTGGCTTTACGGACTCTGACCCATAATCTTTTCAAGGAGAACTGACTCGTGCATATCTTTGCCCCCCGGTCAACGAGCATTTTGCCCCCATGACTCTGAATCAAGTTCTGCATTATGCACCACCTGCCATAAGGAAATTTATTTGGAGTAATGCCACCTTATCACTCCAGGCTTCAAAAGTCATTATTTTAAAAGTAGTGCGTCCCTTATGGATTTTCACACTAGTTTTTCTTAGCGAAAAATGCGTCCCTTTAGGGATTTTCACATAACCCTGTGCCTAATTTTTGCCTGGAATGGACCCAACCCACTCCAGCGACTTCATTTCATTTTTTTATAGGACAGACTGCCTGTTCCCAGGTTTTCACCCTGCTCTTTGGCCTAACTTTTGCTTAAAGCGCCAGTTATGGTTTTCATCTCTAACGGCCCTTTTTTTTAGACTCTCCTGCCTTTCAGGTATAGCTGCAAGAAAAGTTGAAGCTACTATCAAAGCCCCTTCCTAGGGTAATCAGCAGTTATTCTCTGAGGCATTTTCTCCTTAGGGATCGATTGCATTCCATGACCTCCCTTGATGAATGTGTTGCTAGATTGGGTGAGGTAGCAGATAAGGATTGGGTTCTTTAGGACTTCATGAGGCTGCCTTTTTACCTTACCCACCCATTGTGCTCGATAGTTCAGAGGGATTAATGATGTAATGAGGCATCCCTATCTTTCCAAGGTGGACCTTATCTTTGGCTTTTACCTCCAGATACCATAGCCTCTGGGCAAGCTGCCGGCGAAGACTATTATGCCATCTATCAGGGGTTATTCTTTCACTCCCACTAATGCACTCAAGAGGTAGGTGCTCAGTCCCATAATTAATAGCAGAATTCATCGACTTAGACATTCGGATGGTGAGAGCAGTAGCAGAATGTAGCCATTTAGATTTCATGCATTCAGTAATGAACAACATTTCTCTTTTTATAAATGAACTAGAAAATAATGAACACATGTAGTTGTAAAGATTGTGTACATTTCGGTATGATTTCTCTATACATGATCATTATCTATCATTAATTCAAAATGCAGAACTACATCTAATCTCAGAGTATATCTTGTAAGCATCAAACTCCTGTCTCCAATTAGCCCTCTCGGGTTTTCTTGATTCGACATTTTCTTTCAAGCCTCTAATTTATGCCCAGGGTGCCTTTTCCGGTTTTCACCCTGACGAGGTGCCCATTTTTAGCAAGGCCACCTTTTTTCGGTTTTCGACCCACGGGGCTTTTATTCTCTTCTTTTGATTTTTAAGTCTTTAGCCATGGACCCTCTTGAGTTCGTTAACGTTGATTGATTCTTGAAGCCATCTTCATCGCTGCCGGTTGTTGCTCCCTTGGATAACAATCTTTGATGGACAAAGGGTCCTCTCACGTTAGCCTAAATCTATCTCGTACGCCCGGAACACCTGGTCTCATTTGCTTGACAATTAAATCTCCCTCTTTCATCGGATGCTTTTTGGCCATCTTTCCAAATGATCAAGCAGAATATTTTCTGCTAGATCTGACCGTGGCAATAATCCCATGACTTGTCCTTGTCTTACTTGTTCAATTGCTGCTGCCGTTGCTATGCCCTGTCGGTTTTTAAAATTTGGGCTTTCATGACTGTTCTTAAAGATTTGAGCTCTATTTTGATCGGCCATACTATTTCTGCCCCCTGTATCGAGGAATAAAAAGTGACTCTTGTAGAGGTTCCGATGGCGGTTCTCTAGCTTCAAAGTGCAAAAGGCCATTTCTCTCCCCAGTCCTTGTAGTTTTGAACTATCTTGATCGAGATCTTCTTGTTAGCAACCTCTGTTGCCCCATTAGTTTGAGGGCAATACAAAGAGGACTTATGGTCTTTAATTCCATACGTCTGGAGTAACTCCCTAGCCTTAACCATAAGGTGTCCTTCTGTCCTTGAACCCTGTGTGGTGTGGGAGACCATATCGACATGTTGGATTCCTTTCGATGACCCTATCCATTGGATGCCGTAGGGCGCACCTCCCCTATGATGTATATTTCCAAGCTCGAGCAACCCATATCCATTGTAAGTCAATATAACCCTTTTGGTCCTTTTCGAAAGTCAAGAAAAATGGCAAAGTACAGGCATGTGTAGATCAATGGGATTTGAACAAAGCTTGCCCCCTATGATGGTTTTCCAATCTACATATTGATTCTTTTCCTTCTCTCTTTTTTGTATTTTATTTTTCTCTTTTTTTTTCCTTTGTTCCTTTTTTCTATTCTTTTTTCTTTTTGTTCTTTTGAGGATAAGCTTTGTTCAAATCCTAATAGTTTACACATACACGCACTCTTCCTCTTCCCGATTTGGTACAACATTGACCAACCAAGACTGGCATTGAACTTCGATAGGAAATTTTGGCTTCGCTTCTACTTTTTTATTCCTCTTTTTGACCTTTTCTGCCCTTCCAGCTTCAATCTTCTGAGCTTCTGTGTGGCCAGTTCATGATTGTGGTGTGTTTGAACGATGTGCTTAGTGATTCCACGATCAACTCTTAGCGTGTCTTCACATGTCCAGGTAAAGACCTTTTTATATTTTATTTTAATTCTCTCAAATTTTGATCTCGCTTCAGGAGTTGCATTAGATGCTATCAAGATTTTCTTTGGGTTCTCAAAAGTTCTGAGATTAAATGGAGTAACACCAATTGAATCAATATTAAATAGGGATGAGTCATGATCACGATTATGCATAATGAAATCATAAAAGACATAACACAAGTAAGCAAAAATGTTCATCTTATAAATGAAGCTAAAATGTCATTATTAAACAGTTCAAGAATAAAAAAAACATTCTGAATAGCTAATCATTTTCTGTTCTTGCCAACACAAATTGCTTGAAAGTCTTCTGACACCTCAGGCTCCCCTTCCCTAGACCGTGCCCCCAAGATTGGTGATAATTGTTCTATCTTTTTCTCTTCTTCCTCGGATCTGAAATCCGATCAGTATCAACTCATTTTTGTATGCACTCCCTTAGAGCACGGCAATAATCTGTTTTATGCCCCGTATGCTGGTGATATGCATAATAACAATCCGCTCTATGTCCTGGCCTTCCTTGGCTCGTGGCTGGCCTCGGCGATAGTGGTTGCAATCTCCCTTATTTGGTGAAATGATCAAGATACCAGGATAATGGTTTACCTACGTTGGAATCGCAGTGCACGGCTGTCTCAGTGACCAATGCTTCAGCCCTCTCATCTCCATTGTTCTCGTTATTATTGCTAGAGCCCCCTTTAAACTTTGTACCACTATAACCATAGTTGGCGACAATTGCCTTCCGTGCTAAATGCTCCCCTTCTGCCTCGATGGCTATATCTTTAAGGGATTCCCAATCTTTTAATCCCTTTAACTTGAGTGCCTCCTTCAAATATGGTCTAGCATTCCTGATAAATAACCTGATCTGATATGGAGTATCAGGCTTTCTCTTCATCTCCATTACCCGGTTCCTCCATCGGGTTAGGTACTCATGGAATGATTCTCCTGACTTCTGTTGAAGTAACTCTAGATCCTTCAGAGTGACCTCCATTCTTGTGCTGCAATCGTACTGCTTGAGGAACTCCTTCGTCAGTAGATCCCAATCTTCTTTAGTTCTCCTGTCCAGTCCATGATACCGGTCCACCGCAGGACCTGTTAAACTCAAATAGAAGTACTCTATCTTTTGCCTCTTTGTCAACGTAGTACCCTTCATTACTAGGGAGTACTGCTTGATGTGTGCGGTGGGGTCCGATATACCATCAAACTTCGAAACATTAGGTAATTTGAAATTCAGAGGGACTAGATCCTCTCCCTCTAGCTCCTTATCCTCGGGGTTCATCCTTTTTCCCATCATCAGCATCTGGGACATCACCTGGAACTTTTCCTCCATCTTCTTCCATATGGCCTCCTCTGTCTGAAGTGCCTTGCCTCCTACCACTATGGGTTCTTCATATTCATCCTCTACATAATCATTTTCTAGCCTATAGGGGCCTCCTCTTCTTTGGGCCGCAGATGTGGTAGCCCTCAAATCCACTAGTGGTGGATGAACCTCCTCAAGTGGGTCCCCTCTATCCTCCTCCTGTTTATTTTATCTCATAGGAGGGGTAGTTGGGTTCTATGCAGTAGGCTGGGCTATTATCGCCATCATGGCCATCATTCTGTTCTCAAATTCTTCGAGCCGTCTGCCCACTTCTTCGGCAATCATGGCTCGTGTTGTATCTGCCTCTCTCAATGAATTGGCCATTTCAAAAGATTTCCCGAATGCCTGTTAATTTCTCTTTGACTTTGATTCTGGTAGCTCAATCAAAACCCTCTGATAATGTGGCTGTCGGAACCCTAACCAACTAGGAAAGTGGTCTTTAATGGCTAAAAGAGTAAAGAGTTAGAATGATGCATGAATAATATGTAATACAACAAATGGTATACAATGGCTAAAAGAGGTTACAATGATACATGTGAAAACATTTGAAAAACTATACACAGGATGATGTGTACATGTAATAATTATATGCAGAAAATAGGATGTATACATAAGGAGGAAATAAAAAAACTTTATTTGTGCATGAATAACATGAATATGCAATGCATCATCCACAACCACATGCAAGCAGATAGACCCTTCCAACCTTATTGTCCCCACACACGAGGTCGTATAGTCTCTGTCCTAGGTGGGCTTGGTCCATGGGTTAGCAGGGAACCCGATGGATGCGCATGGTGCACGGCGAAAAATCAACAATATGACCTCTCTTAACTAATGCACAGGCGCATGAGTTTTGATCATTTTATATTTAGGCAGTCCGAATAAGTTAACATGGGCCTATCGGGGCATGAAAGCCTTTAATTAGGTGACCAATCAAATTATTTGGTTTTGTCCAATACAAAATGATCCATATAGCAAGCATAGTATTAAGGTTCATACCACTTAGGGGAAGTAACTATTTCCATTACATGAGCTTTGGCCAAGGTGATGTTACTTTAGGGCTACCCAAGCATGGTCCCTGCCAACGGGTCTTGCTCATCACGAGCGTAACGACTGGTCGGGTCTCCATTTAATATACCATGATGGTACGAGGCTTGGGTTGGTGATTATCCTTAACACTTCCCTACATTGAGTGAACATAGAGTCGTGCTTTGGGAACGCACCGGAGCTAAAAGAGGGACCAAACTAGCATAGATATAAGGCTATAATGAGATGCAATGCAGTTTTGAAAAAAAAAGATAAAATTTTTAAATTAAAACTCAATTGTAAACTTTAACTAAGGCACTTTCGAAGCGAAGTCTCGAGTATTGTCCCCAGCGGAGTCGCCAATGTGACGCGCACCGAACCCGAGGGCACTCCGGGAGGGCCTTCGGCATGAGGTTCATGAAAACTTGTAAGAAATTACAAGTACGTCCATTTTGGGCAACAAGGAGGTTTCTTGGAGTCGCCACCCAATAGAACATTGGGAAAGGTCGTCAAGCCTCAGTGAGCCTAAGACAGCGCTGCTATGTCCATTATAGGCAAGCCGGAGGTGTCTTGGAGGCTTCCACCCTAACGATAGGATGGTCCTTTAGCCTCACGCTTGAGCAAACCGGAGGTGTCTTGGGGCATTCACCCTAATAGAACATTAGAATGGCCCTCTCGCCCCGTGGCGCCTAGGACTGTGCAATTTTGAGCCTTTTACGGGACACAAGAGGTATCTTAGAGGCCCCATCCCAATAGAACATTGAGATGGCCCTCTCGCCTCATTGAGCCCAAAGACTAGAGAAGGTTCGGGACTTCCCATTTATTCATACCTTGATTAGGTTTATAGTTGAGTTTTGAATTTATCGTTTCATCCCATTTCTCATTCAATTCGGTGCAGTTAAATTAAAGCGCAAGTTATTCATTCAAAGGAAGCGATAAATAAATAAAGCATAATTAAAGTAAAGTGCATGAAAATAAATTATAATAAAACTAGGGGCGGAATACAACCCCCATTGTAAATAAAATATAAATCATACATAAAACGGGATATACATTAAAGATGAGGACATTGGTTCTCGCATGCATATTTATTATAAAATAATTTTGATGTGACAATTTTATTTTGGATGGAGAAAATTGGGACATTGGTCCCATTTTTATTAGAAAAGATTCCAAGTTAAGTAATAAAAATATTTTTGTGATTTTCTTTTTAGCGTGCATAAAAAATAAATAATTTTACATAAAATACACAAATACGATAAATAAATCAAAATAAGGGAAAATGCGGAATTTAAATATGCAAACCCAAGCGAGAATCCTAATCCCTTGATCTCGCATCTTTGTCCATTGACAATGCTCGAATAAAAAGATAAGTGTTATAGCCAAAAAGAAAAAGAAAATTAAGGTTAGTAATTAAATCAAATCGAATAAAATACAATAAAATAAAATGGATCAACCAAATTAAATTAAATAAATAAAACTAACAAAAATATCAATTAAGCCAATCAAGTGAGTAAAACGAATAAATAAAAAGGATAAAAAAACATGTAAGTGTGAGTAATGAAAGGAATTAAAGATACAAAATTGATTTAATTAAATTAACTATTTACATGTTATCAAGATTAGCATAATATTATTAAATGGCAAAGAAAATCAAAGTAAGTTAATTAATTACATGTTAAAATAATGAGGAATCAAAGCAAAATATGGATTATTTACATGTTAGCAATAATAAGAAATCAATATTTATATGAACAAAAATAATATATAAACATATTAATTGAGACAAATATAAAAGCAATAGAACAAATAAATAAATAAATGAAAATAATAAAATATACATGTTAGTAATTTAAATATGAACAAAATAATAAAAATAGGAATAAAAAGATTAGGCCCAGAATGTTTACCCTCAGAGTTTCGGATTCGATAAAAGTAAAAATGATGATTGATTTCCTTGTTTTTTTGATTTGCAAGATTAGAATTGAATATTAAAAATAGAAAAAATGGAATTTTATTCCAAAAGAGAAAATTTGATTAAAAATGATGAAAGAAAATAAAAATTCTCTGTCTAAAGAATGATTTTTATTGATTAAAAATGAAAACGATTACAAGAACAAACAATTATTTTGTTTGCACCAAAATCAAATTTTCATCAAAAAACTCAACATCAAAGTCTTCAAAAAACTTAAATGAAAAAAAAAATGTAATAAAAAAAGAGTAAGAAAATTGAATTTTGAGAACAAATAATCACTTTATTTTGTCTCAAAATTAATTTTTCAACAACAAAATTCCTTCTAAAAAATGTTTTAGAAGAAATTCCATTGAAAAAAAAGTAGAAGAACTGAAATTTTTATTTTATTTTAGGGAAAAACCTAGAGAGAATTTTTGAGAGGGAGAAGAAGAGAAAAGAGAGAAAAAAACCCTAAAAAAATTCCCCCCTTTAAAAAATTTTATCATTTTCTTTTTATATGAAGAAAAGACTAAAACCTAACTAATTAATGAAAAAATGTTAATTAAATCAGATATGGGTTATTTTGAAATTTAAAAATGAAAAAAAAAACCTAAAAATCCCTTAAAAAAGGGATAAAAATCGAATTTTTTGGAAAAAAATTGGAAAAAACAAGTTTTTGGGCGAAAATGGCCATTTGCGGCGGAACTGGGTCGACCGACGCCCTTCGGTGCGCGCGACGGGCGTCGGTCATGCGCCCAGCGCACGGACGCACGCTCCGCGCAGGCGAACCCTGCGCTTCGACATTCGCGAAAAAAATATTTATTTATTTTTTTTATTATTTTTAAATTAACTAAAAAAATACTATAATTTATAAATCCCATTTTTCAAATCTAATTTTCAAAATATTTTTTATTTTTTTTTATTTTTTACTCTAAAATGCAAATTTTATCAGGAAATCATCACTTTTAACCTTTTTACCTGTGACAAGGCATCTTATCATCGTTGGGTAACTCTGATCTGCGCTGTATCAGGACCCGGTGTCTACAACAGCTCAAAGATGTCCCTAACTAGAGGCACGAAGGAGACTGATAAGGTACCACCGACATTAGCAAAAAGATAGTACTAACTAGGTAAAGGATGAATGAGCAAGCACACTGATAAGCCTCCACTATTGTGGTGGGAACTCGAGTCTCCCAATGCACTATAATCTCAATCAACCTAATATACCCACTAGCCTAGTTCAGAATGAAGCTTAACAGCCTCTAATAATATCTCACCCGCCTATCTAATGGGACAAATTTCAAAATGGCATTATATGCAAATCTCTCTCTAAAGGAGCATACATCGGTCAACATCTAGAGGTCATATGGGTCAATATCATGTCTCCTCAATGAAAATGTAAGTTATGAATAGTATCCTACCCATGCTCCACTAGACAGGTTAATGCCTATAAATCACGACGGCTGTCTAATGAAATAGAACATGTCACTAGCCTCCCAAAGCCTATCATCTCTACCAACCTTTTGATGACTAGATGTAACTTCTCCTAGAATATTTTGCCCTTAATGTTGCTACCACGGACTCGAAGATGCTCTAGCATGAACAATTTGCAAAAGCAAAAATGAACAATCATGAGAACACAAATATTTAGGGAGTAATCATGCATTCTAACTTGAATACCCCATTTTGCAACTTCTTGTTTGCAAGGACAACAAAGAGAAATTGTTATTTTTAGTCCATACGAATAAAACCATGTCTGTGAGGATGAGGAAGTTTATTTGTAGAGATAAAAACTTATGCTCCATAGATGAACAATAACAGTTATCCATATTGATAGGCATATATTGTAACACCCCGTTTACCCCCTAGAAATTAGAGCCATATGTGCATGTGTACTTGTGTGTGTGTTAGCATATGATAAGGACATTTTGGGTATGTGACGCGCGCCGGATCCCGAGCGCCGCCCGTTCGACCTCCCGCACGTGGGCGATCGGGGCATTTGCGGGTCCGTTGGCATCTCGCGATGAATCGCAAGTGCGTCTATGTTGGGCAACAAGGAGGTATCATGGAGTCGCCACCCAATAGAACATTGGGAAAGTTCCTCTTGCCTCGGAGAGCCTAAGACTTGCGCATTTTATCCATATTGAGCCATGAGGCCTAGGATTAGTGCTAAAGCCTCGTGACCCAAGAAGTATTTTGGAGGATAACCTCTAACCTCTCGAGCCCAAAGACCAGAGCTGGGTCCGGGATTTCTCATCTATTTCTACCTCAATTAGCTTATGATCAAATTTTAATATCATTAATTCGCTCTCTCTCCACACTATGCAGTTTAATTGAAAAGCGCATTTATTCACATCTTGAAAGCGATAAATGATCAAATAGATAATAAAGCAATAGATTACAATAATACAAGGAGCGGAATACAACTCCCTTTTGTAAATGTGCGAGGCATACATAAATCGGGGCATTGCTTATTTTGAGGACTTTGGTCCTTGCATGCATTATTATCAAAAGTGGGATATTTTATTTGTGATGATCTTTATTGGATAAAAATAGGGCGTTGGACCCCTAAGTTTCGTGTAAACCTCGTTTTATTAAATATAAAACCATTGAGTCATTTTTATACATCAACGGGATATGAAAGGAGTACATCCATATACATAAGATAATCAATGAAAGAAATGAAATAAGAGGATTAGGAAACTAAACCAGACGAGATCCTCCAAGCATGATAGATAGCCGCTCAAGCTCAAGATAATCCAGGAGGACCGATACACACTCACAAAAATTTAAGAGAGGTTAATATACACAAAATTTACACATGAGAAGTCAAGGAAACTGAGTAGAAATGAAAAATGATTTAAAAAGATTGAGACAGAACCCACCGACGGCCTTCCTTGGTTGACCGACGGGCGTCGGTTCGGTTATCCGATATGCCCGTTTATCACTCAAGAATGGGCGTCTGTAGGTGGGTGACCGACGGGCGTCGGTGATAAAGATGACCCGTCGGTCACCCCTGTCTTCGAAAAACAGAATGGGGAGAAAGAGAGAGAAACCTTTTTCAAAGCCAAAAAGAGTTTTATCCCAAAAGAAGATAAGAGAGTCAAGATAAATGAAAATAATGACAGGTATTTGTTAATTCCACAAAATGATAAATAAATATAAAGATAAAATGGAGAAAGAATCCGGAATATTTACCCTCAGATAGTCGCTTTGGGTAAGATTTTGGTGTCGGTTAGAGCCCCGCGCGTTCCACGAGAAGCAAGGATGAAAGATTAAAGAGAGAAAATGAGATATTTCACCTTCAATCCTTCAAAAGAACGATTTTGGAGTCAAAATCTAAAGAAAACTAATTAGCTTTTAGTTCCTTTGATTGATTTGATCCTTGATTAAATAGATTTCTTTGAGAAAAAGTGTTTTTGGAAGAGAGAGAAAATGTGCTTGAAATTGGACAGAGTTTCCTCTTCTGAAAATTTTTCCAACCCTTTTCAAATGAAAATCCGGAGCCTTTATAGCCAGACACGACCGACGGGCGTCGGTGTATAGAGGCGGGCGTCGGAAGAATCCTTCTGACACAAGGATTAGTCCGACGGCCCTGCCACATCCACCGACGGGCGTCGGAAGGGTTGCGTGCTCCGGGAAACCAGGCGGCAATCTGACAGGGGCGGTGATTTTCCGACGGGCGTCGGAAAATACCCATAGACGTCGGTGACTCGAAGCGATGGGCCGGCTCGACAGATGGGCTGGCCGTCTGTGGAGGACAAAAAACCTTTTGACTCAAAAAAAACCTCTGTTTTTCTCTCCTCCGGCCCAGGAATGATAAAAACCTCACTTCTCACGGAACGCGGGGCTAAAACCTCTAAATCCATCCTACCATTCAGGTTTGGACACTGATTTCATCATAGGGTAACCTCTGATCCGGACCGCTCCAGGACACGGTGCTTACAGTTGCCCCTAGTTTTGGGGAAACTAGTGCACAAGCGCCTAGATAAGCCAAAACTCAGAGAAAGGTCAGAAAGGAAGCGTACCTGCGACGGCTTTTCACCCTCCGTGCCTTCCGCTGGGTGGACCTTGTCTCGATCCGCTCGGCGATGCGAAAATACTCTCCTCGGTCTTCTCTCGACCTGCGGGTATTTGGTGAGGTGCAGCAGGCTTTGGCCACGACCTCGATCTGGTGAAGTGCGGTATGCTTTGACCACAACTTCAATTGGTGAGATGCAGCACTCTCTGGCTACAACCTCGATCTGGTGAAGAGCAGTGTTTCTTCAACTGCAGCTTCGATCTGTGAGATGTAGCACTCTCTGGCTATAACCTCGATCTGGTGAAGAGCAGTGTTTCTTCAACTGCAGCTTCGATCTGTGAGATGTAGCGCTCTCTGGCTACAACCTCGGTTTGGTGAAGGGCAGTGTTTCTTCAACTGCAGCTTCGATCTGTGAGATGTAACGCTCTCTGGCTACAACCTCGGTTTGGTGAAGGGCAGTGTTTCTTCAACTGCAGCTTCGATCTGTGAGATGTAGCGCTCTCTGGCTACAACCTCGGTTTGGTGAAGGGCAGTGTTTCTTCAACTGCAGCTTCGATCTGGAGTGTGGAAACTCCGCTGGTTTCCTTGTTTCAAAGGAGATCTTTTTAATCGATGTCTGTGTTCAGATCGGTATTTCTCTGTACCTGTGTGATGAAAAATTTCGTTAGCTCATGCTTGAGTGGTCGTCTTTTATCCTATCTATTGATGGCATGATTTTGCTTTATTTGCTACGCCATGTTTCACCTTTTGTTCATTTTTTCTTATTGAGATGTCATTGATTATCATTCTTTTGTTGTTTGTTTCGTATTATTTTTTCATTGTCATTTTTATCGACACATAAGTAAATATGAGAACATACACTTTCTGTGATGTGATTAAGCAATTAATCGAAAAAATCATGCAACAATGAAGCAAAAGTTTCACTAGAAATGTCATTTTTGTACAGTGCATATACAAAATATAAAATATACAAAAGATACAAAAAATAACTCCCTGAAGATCAGAGAGGTGTGCAGTCTGAGGGCTCATCTGGATCCTCGTCATCCGATATATGCACGGTCCCTGGCGGAGGTGGAGGTGGCTGTGCCGTGGAGGGTCCTGCCTCGTGGTCATGGGCTCGCCTGAACTGAACCTGAGCATAGCCGTCCAAGAAGGGCTGGGTACAGGTGCCCAAAAACCCTAAGGTCTCAGAGATCTTGTCCCCCAACTTCTTGAAGGCTTGGCTCAGCTGAGTGGTCTGCTCAACGGCGGCCGTCCTCCTATGCTCTAGGCTCTGCTCCATCTACTCCCTAAACTCCCTCATGGTCTGAGAAAGAGGGGGCAGAATCCCCTCCATCGCCTGGACGCGGGATCTCAGAGAGTCAAGTGACTCATCGATCATCTGTAGGGTCATATCGACCCTCTGAGACGCCTGGTCCTGTGACGATCTCACATCATGAGTGAGCTGCTGCCTGAGCTCTCTCTGCCCCTGAGTAATCTGCTCAATCAGCCTCATCTACTCTCCTCTGAAAGCCTCCAGGACCCGAGTCTGCTCATCCCTAAAGGCATCCATGGCCCGAGTCTGCTCCCGAGTCGTGTGCTTGATGTAGCCGGCCTGCTCCCGAGCCAAGCGCTCCACCGACTGGGACTGCTCCACAATGGCAGCCTGCTGGCGATCTAACCTCTCGTGAATAGCCCTATCTCTCTCATCCTGCCGCCGCTCCAAAGCTGCAAACATGGAGGTGAGGAGCTAGGAAAAGTCTGACTGCACAGGCTGCTGCGGTGCTGGCTCTGGTGGTGGTGCCGAGGAGGTGGATGCCCCTGGGTCGCCTCGGGAGTACGGATGGTATCTCTCGGAGGGCCCGTGGGTAGTCCTATGTACCCTGGCGCTCGGTGATGGGACGGGAGTCGGCGCTCTGGATGCCGGTGAAGCAGCAAAGAGGTCGTCCATGGTGATCTCAAAGTCAAAGTCCGAGGGGGTCCTAGGTGGCTCCTGCTGCTGTGGCGGAGGCACCGTCTGCGGCTGAGGAGGCTGAGGCTCTGGCTGCAGAGGCTGAGGCTGGGGCTGTAGCTTGGGCTCTGGCTGTGGAGGCTGCTCCTCCTGGTGCTCTGGGTGATTAGGATCTGCCCCCAAGGGTGGAAGGCTGAACATCTGCCGGGTCTCATGGATAGTCAACACCCTGTAGGCCTCTGCCTGGCCAGATATCGGGGAGATCATCCCCATCTGAACTGCCGCTGCGGCGTCAACATGAATCCCCTCAGGCAAGGGTCCTCTCAACCTCTCGGGGTTAAACCCCAATCTCAACAGTAAACGGGTGATGACTCCTCCTACCATCACCACCGGTGTCAACCCTCTGCTGACCCTGGTCAGGTTGGCCAAGATCTCGTGGCTAATGTTGAGACGCTGGCCTGCCACCATAGCCCAGAGGCTCCAGATCTCGGCCGCGTTAAGCGACCCTGGATTACCAGCTCGACCGAGGTACGAGCTGGAAAGCACTCTGTGCAGATACCGGAGTGCCTGAGATACCAGTACGGTGCTCTTCGCTGTATCATGATCGTACAGCACTCCTGGTATAGCAATGGCCGCCCAATGGGCGCGTCTCACCGCTCGCCGCGGGATCTCGACCCCCTCCTCCGTAGGGAGCCCCATGGCCTGAGCAAACCTCTGCCTGGTGATGCTGACATGGTCGCCATCGAACCAAAACTGAACCACCCCCGGGTCGGTATCTGCACTCTGAAAGCCGGTGTAGCGGAGAGTGGCCAAGACCTGGTGGGTAGCCTCTGGGAATGTCTGGAAGGCTGGCTCAAGGAACTCTGTCCAACCAGCACCCTCGGCAAGTAAATCAAACTCTGGGGCCAACCCAAGGGCCTCTAGAAATGGGCGGGATACAAAGCGACTGGCCCGAAACTCCACCTGAGCCAACGCTCTGTACCTCTGAGCGGACTCATCATCCATCTAAGCCGGAGCTACAAGCTCGGGCTGGGCCTGTGGTGCTCTGCGTCTTGGAGGCATCCTGCAAAAGGGAATGAATCAGATAGCGAAAACTTGACAAAACAAGCACTATCAGGTTTATTTTCCAAAATCTAAGGTCCATCTAGGCCCTAACAGGGCAATGGCGGCCCAACGTGAGATAAAAAAGAGAAAGGTAATAACAGATAAGAATAGCAAACATCCTGTCTAAGGAAGTAGCCTAACATGCCTTGCACGCATCATGGCAAAAGCAGCATGCAATCCTCATGGAAATAATTAAAGTGAATAAAAAATGGGCCCTCCAGGGTCCCAAGGCGTGCATTATACATGAAAAATATTCAATTCTAGAATAGATGGTACAAATTTGGGTAGCACCCCGGCAGGGGTATGCCCAACCTCCTGCATGAAAAGGCAAGATAATAGGCCTCAGGCCCCCACAATATTAAATGCATGTAAATGGGACGCACCCCGGCAAGAGTGTGCCCCCAACAACTCAAAACAATGGCCTCAGGCCATAAAAGCAAAATATGCGCAAAATGGTGCGCTAAAAAGAGTGTAATTCTAAAGCACCAGGATTATAGAAAAATTCTACTTCTATGTGATCATGCAAAAGTTCAAATTTAATACAAAAATGGGCAGCATTTCCCCTAATTTCCTAAGGCATTTAAGGCATCCTAGAGTCAAAAGGAAAAGAGATGAAGAGATAAATAAAATTTAAAAAAAAGTAGTTATTTACTTACTTGTAGTCGCTAGAAGTGTAGAAACTGGAGAAAATGCGAATATCCAAGCACCCAGTGAGTATAAAATGCGAAAAAACGAAGAAATCGCGAAAAAATAAGGAGAAGAGCTTTAAAAACCGCTAAAAAACTCTAAGAAACCGTTTGAGAGAGGAAGAAGAAAGGGACAGCAACGTTAAACCGTCTGTCACTCGCCCTTATATAGAAATTCCTGACCGACGGGCAGGGCGTCTGTACAAGCGACCAACGGGCTGCCCGTCTGTCATGCAATGAATGCGAGTTAATGCGTGTGATGAATGCAATGCTGACGTATGCATCTGCCAGGTGGATCTATACCGACGGTCAGGCCGTCTCTGTGGGGAGGCGAGCAGACCGTCCCTGTGTAAAGGCGGGTAGGCCGTCCCTGTGGAGAGACGGGCAAGCCGTCGGTGACGCTTGTCTATAAAATCTTGCAAAATTTTTGTCTCTTCATTTTCCCACATCTTGAGTCCTTCCTTTTCTCAAAATGTCCTCTCCTCTTGCCCAAAGGATGCACCGTATTTTAGATGACAAACACACTTGGGGAGAAGGCGCCCTTTCCTCTCTGTCCGGGCTGAAATACCTGTGCCGGGTGAAAATCGACCAGAACCTCCTCCTGGCGGCGACCCACTTCTGGAACCCCCGGTTCCACGTTTTCCAATTCACCTATCAGGAACTGTGCCCTTTGCCTGAAGAGTTAGCTTCTATTCTGGGAGCTCGGTTCCCTCCTGGCGCTCTGCCTTGCATCTCCCGGTGTGGCCTACTTCAGACCCGGGACATAGCCATGGCTCTGGGCATATCTTCTCCGGAGGCCAAACGGCTGATTCCTCTGAGCTCTTCCTTTTCTTTGGAGCCACTGATCGAGGCTCTGGATCTGTTCACTGACATCCCCACATATCGGGTAAGCATCACATTCCTGTTCTGCATGGTGAACTTCCTTACTGTCGCTCCGGGGGGTTTGACCGGTGACTCTCGTCTGTTCGGAGTCCTGAGCGACTTTCATCTGGGTCTGTCACCCCTTTCGCTTGTCCTGGCTGAGACCATCCTGGGTTTGGACGCTGTGAGCTCTGGGTCCACTACAACCTTTGCCGGCAGCCCCTTATTACTCCAGGTACGTCATTATTTTAAAGGTAGTGCGTCCCTTATGGATTTTCACACTAGCTTTTCTTAGCGGGAGGTGCGTCCTTTCGGATTTTCACACAACTCTATGCCTTATTTTTGCCTGAAGTAAACCCTACTTACCCCAGCGGCTTTATATATATATATATATATATATATATATATATATATATATTTTTTTTTTTTTTTTCAGATCTGGCTACAGGAAAAACTGAAGATGTTGTCTGAACCACCCCCTCGCGTTACCCCTCAGTACTCGCCGAGCCATTTCTTGCCTCGTCGACGATTGCATGGGTGTGTCTCCGCTGATGAAGGCATTATCAGATTTGGCGAGCTGTCAGATGACGATATCAGTTTTACATCCGCCTGGCTCCCGCTGTCTCACGCGGTCACTGATGGGCCATCGGGTTGTGTTCCCCTCTGCGGCCTCCGTCAGGCCACCTTCTGCATCACCTCTCGATGTACACGACAGCTCGGGATGACCCAGGATATAGTGAGGGTTCCCCTGTCCTTCCGAGGAGGAGATCTCTCGGCTGCGTTTGCCTCCCGGTATCATGAGCTGTGGGGTAGATTACCCGTGAAGACCGTCATCCCGAGGTTTGGCAACCATTCTGCATCTTCGACTAGCGGATACAAGAAGTGGATCCTTAGCCCAGCCTCTGATAACAGGACCCGAGGGCTCAA
This sequence comes from Excoecaria cochinchinensis, assembly GCA_947683425.1. NCBI lineage: Eukaryota > Viridiplantae > Streptophyta > Magnoliopsida > Malpighiales > Euphorbiaceae > Excoecaria > Excoecaria cochinchinensis. The sequence continues at coordinate 11,365,728 of CANTUQ010000127.1, read as the reverse complement.
GCATCTGATCGGCGAGAGCAGCAGCAGGACTTAGCTTAGCCTATATGTGTATTTCTTTTGGTGCTACATTTCTTTTTGATGCAGAACTAGAAAATGACGAAAGTGAAAAGAATAATATTCATCCCTTTTCACGAGTTTTGTGTACAATTCTATATAATTTCAGCATACATGATCAGTTTTGGCATTTACTCAGCTGCTTAGCGCCTATCAATACATGAAACCAAATTTTAACAGCATCAACTCCTGTTACCAATCGGCCCTCTCGGGTTTTCATGATCGGACATTTTCTCTCATGCCTCTAATTTTTGCACAGGATGCCTTTTTTCGGTTTTCACCCTGTCGAGGCGCCCAATTTTAGCATAACCGCCTTTTTTCGGTTTTCGACTTGCGGGGCATTTTATTCTCTTCTTTTTATTTTGGTCTTTAGCCGTGGAACCTTTTGAGTCTGTCAACATTGATCGGCTCTTTGAATTCGTTCCCATCACCATCTGATAAGATTGCAGCCCCTTTGGATAACAGCTTCCTAAGGATATACGGCCCTTCCCAGGTAGGTCTGAATTTCCCCCTGATGTCGGGTATCCCTGGCCTCATCTGCTTGAACACCAAGTCCCCTTCTTTCAGCGGGTGCTTCCTCACCTTCTTTCCGAAAGTTCTCGCTAATCTCTTCTGGTATATCTGATTATGATAATAAGCTTTCAGCCTACTCTCATCCAGTAAGTTCAAGTGCTGCAATCTCTGCTGCGCCCATTAGGCTTCCGGGATTTGGGCCTCCATGACCACCCTCAGTCATTTAAGTTCAATTTCTACTGGCAATACTGCTTCTGTTCCGTATACCAGGGAAAATGGTGTAGCGCCTGTAGATGATCTTACCGTCGTTCTGTATCCCCACAGGGCAAAGGGTAACTTTTCAGCCCAGTCCTTGTATGTTTGGACCATCTTGGACAAGATCTTCTTCACATTCTTATTGGCGGCTTCTACTGCTCCATTCGCTTGCGGTCGGTAGGGAGAGGATTTATGATGCTCAACACCATATTTCTCAAGAAGTTTTCTGGTTTCTCCCATGAACTGCACTCCATTATCAGACACTATGTGATGAGGGAGGCCATATCTGCAGATCAAATTCCTCTCTATGAATTTGGCCATGTCCCTTGCGTCAATTTTCTTGAAAGATTCTGCCTCGACCCATTTGGTGAAATAGTCGATTGCGACTATGATGTATCTGTGCCCATTGGACGCCGTAGGGCGAATCTCTCCAATGATATCTATCCCCCAAGCAGCAAACGGCCAAGGTGATGTCAGGTTATGTAGTTCTGATACCGGCAGGTGTCTCAGATCCGCGTATTGTTGGCACAGCTGACATTGCTTGACATACTTCGAGCAATCAGTGTCTATCGTAAGCCAGTAAAAACCTTGTCTCATGATCTTCTTGGCCAGGGTCAAACCATTCATGTGGGCTCCACAGACCCTTGCATGGGTTTCTTCCATTATCTTGCGCGCTTCTCTTTCATTCAAACACCTGAGCTGGATCCCATCTGACCGTCTTTTGTACAACACCCCTTCTAAGGATATGAACTGAGTAGATAACTTACGTATCATCCTCTGATCTTTTTCAGTGGCTTCTTTTGGAAATTTCTCGCTTTCCAAGTAGTTCATGATATCAAAGTACCATGGCTTCCCATTTGATGCCTCTAGTTCCATTACAGGCTCGGTTTCAAAACTAGGCTTATCAGAGCTCGAAATCAGCACCAGTTTCATGGCCACTCCCTCAGGGTTATCCCACATTGACACTAAGGTTTCCAACGCATCAGCCAGACGGTTCTCATCTCTGGGCACAAAGTGGAAAGTGCAAGTCTCAAACTGCTCACTTATTCCTTTCAGATATTGAACATAGGGGGCTAGTCGTTCTTCTTTAACAGCCCACTCACCTCGGATCTGGTTTATTACCAAGGACGAGTCACCAAATACCTCTACGTTCCTTGCCCCCAACACCGCTAGAGCTTCTAACCCGAAGGTGCATGCTTCGTATTCAGCTTCATTGTTGGTCGCTTTATATCTCAGCTTCTTAGCAAGAGGAAGTTTTTCATTCTCTGGGGTTGTCAAGATGATTCCGACTCCGGCTCCCCTGTTATTCACTGCCCTGTCAAAGTGCAACTGCCATCCCTGAACTGAGATCGCGCCTATGCTTTCATCAGGAAAGGTAAATTCGGGGGTGTCTCCTTGGATAGGATGTTCAGCAAGAAATTCGGCTACAGCTCGCCCCTTAATAGTCTTGCGAGTGATGTATTGCACATCGAACTCTTGTAGCAAGAGCAGCCACCTCCCCATCTTTCCAAGCAAAGACGGTGCCTCCTGCAAATATCTCAATGGATTCTGCTTGGCTACTGCCTAAACCTTGTATGAGTGGAAGTAATGTCTCAGCTTCTTTGATGCCCAAATCACTGCAAGGCAGATCTTCTCCACTTCAGCATATTTTATTTCATAAGGCAAGAACTTCTTACTGAGGTAGTAAATCGCAAACTCCACTCCAAATTCATCCTCTTGAGCCATCATGGCGCCCACTGAACCGTCCTCTACTGCCAGGTACAGAATAAGCAGTTTGACAGGTTGCGAAGACCTTAGCACTGGCGGATTTAACAGATATTCTCTGATATTATCAAAGGCTTTCTGGCAGTCTTTGTTCCAGACTACGGGCTGATTCTTTCTAAGCAGCTTGAAAATAGGTTCGCATATCGAAGTGAGTTTAGCAATGAACCGGCTAACATATTGCAGCTTGCCCAGGAAGCTCCTTACATCCTTCTCTTTTTGTGGTACAGGCATCTCTCTGATAGCTTTCACCTTGTCTGGGTCAATTTTTATCCCCCTCTGGCTGACGACATGTCCCAACAGCTTTCCTGAAGTCACTCCAAAAATGCACTTCTTGGGGTTAAGCCGCAGATCATACTTATCGATCCTGGTGAAGAACTTCTCTAGAGCCTCAAAGTGTCCCTCTCGGGTGGCTGATTTGACCATCATGTCATCGACATACACCTCCACTTCTTTATGAATCAGGTCACTTAGGATCTTGGTTGCCATCCTCTGGTATGTGGCCCCCGCATTCTTCAGGCCAAAAGGCATGACCCGATAGGCATAGGTGCCCCATTCCGTGATAAAAGCAGTTTTAACCCGGTCAGCTATCTTGTTCAGGATCTGGTTGTAGCCCACATAACCGTCCCTAAAGCTGTACATCGCGCAATTGGCGGCACTGTCTATCAATACATCAATATGGGGTAGTGGAAAATCATCTTTAGGGCAGGCTTTGTTAAGATCTCGATAATCCACACACACCCTAACCTTTCCGTTCTTCTTTGCCACAGGAACCACATTTGCCAGCCATGTAGGATACTGGACTTCCACAAGGAACTTGGCTTCAATCTGCTGTCGAATTTCCTCCTTAACCTTGTCAGCCCATTCTGGTCTTAGCCTTCTCAATTTCTGCTTCACAGGCTTGCAATCTGGGTAAGTCGGGATGGCATGCTCCGCCACGTCTCGGTCAATCCCCGGCATGTCCTTGTAGGTCCAGGCAAAGACTTTTTCATGTTTTCTTATTATTCTCTCAAAATCTTTTCTCTCCTCAGGAGTTATGTTTGATGCTATTAGAATTTCTCTCGGATTTTCCGAGGTTCCAAGATTAAAAGGCGTTGTGCCAGTGGAGTCAATGTTAAAAATTGATGGAATATGATCATGTTCATGCATGTTGAAATCATTAGAAACATCGCACAAATAAGTGAAATTGTTCATCTTATTGATAATATTATAGTTATCATTTACATCATAAAAGAGTTCTGGAATAAAAAGACAATCTAGGCTAGAGTCCTCCTCCACCGCTCCCGAAGTTGATGCCGTTGCAGCTTGCTCATTAACTTTCTGATTTAGCAGAGGCCCCTCAGGCGCGTTGGAAGAAATCTTCAAATCCCCCATTTTCAGCTCTAATTCTGCTATCTTATCTTTCCCTTTCAGCCTGGCAGCTACCATCTTTTCAGTAACGACCTCCTCAAGCTCGCACTTGTCCCAAGTGATACCCTGAGTCATGACTTCCTCATCCCAAAAGTCTTCAGCACTCTTGACGAACCCGACGTGCCAGTCATACACATCATTAAAGATCTCAAAGCCAGGGACAATCCTCCCATCCACCCATTGTGGCTCATCTTCACCAGTATACGTACAAACTGAGGATGCTGGCACAAAGCTCTCTGAAATGTGGGGGATCTTGTCTGTCACCCTCTTCTTGCCGAAGCCACCTCTATACCCCAGGCCTTTTCCGGTTTTTCTGCCCTCGAGTGGTGATCGCGGTCTGCAACCCTTGGGAGCTTCTGCCCAATCCAGCCCCAGGAAGATAGTGCATCTTCTTCATCATACTAACCACAGCTGGGCTATCCACTGATTCGCGCTCTTCCCTTATCATAGACACGTGAAAGCCGCTGAAAGGCTGATTGGCAATTTCCAGCGCTGAGACCTGGTTTTCCCTGGCCGCTTTGATAGTCACCACCTCCCCTTCGTGTGGGAACTTTATCATCTGATGCAGTGTGGATGGCACTCCTCCTAATTTATGAAACCAGGGTCTCCCAAGCAAAGCTGAGAAGTTAGCAGGGATGGGCAGAACTACAAATTCAACCTCCACTTCGATAGGTCCTGTCTTGACCAAAGTCTTGAAGGTTCCCGAAGCTTGCCTCCTCGAGTTATCATAGGCTGTGATAGTCAGATCTGATCCGCTAAGCATATCCTCGCTTAAACCAAAAGCCTGCAAAGCTATTAAAGGGCACACGTTGATAGAAGACCCGTCGTCCACCATAACGCAAGCAGTGTGCTTACCGTTAATCTGCGCTTTAATGTACAAGGGTCGGTTGTGGTTGCGGCCTTCAATAGGTAGGTCGGCGTCAGAAAAGACCAATCTCTCCTCGGATCCTCCCTTAATCAAACCCAAAAGCTCTGACGGGGAAATAGTGGTGGCGACTGTGGCCTCAACCAAAGCTTCTACTACCTTCTGCCTATGAGAGAGGGATTGCCTCAACAGATCCCAAATGGATATCTGAGCCGCGGTCTTCTTCAATTGTCTAACAATCTGATTCTCTTCTGGCTCTGTACCGGCTCAGGTAGCTTCGTAATCTCGGGGATCACTCTTCCACTTCTCGTGACAGCGCTTACCTCCCCCTCGTCTCCATCGGAGCCCCACAAATCAAGGTTCAACCCTTCTTCATCCTCGGCTTCTGCACCGCTTTCACTGCTAGACCAGCAATCAAGGGTCGCCACAACTGCTTTCTCCTTCCTATTCTCAGAATTATCAACAGCGGACTCCTCACTCCCATACAAATCTTGTAGCACATACCACTCTGGCAGGCTAGATTGGATCATAAACACGGGTGGCGGTACGGCATTGTAACCGGGCTTCTTCTCAGTTTCTCTCTTTTTAGGGTCAGAGATCTGCTTGCTATCAATCAAATCTTGGATAGAGTGCCGGAGCGCCTTGCATTTATCAGTGATATGGCCCGAGTGCTGGTGGAATGCACAGAATTCGTTATCCTTATGTCCTGGCTTCCCTTGTGTCAAAGCTGGCCTAGAAGTCAGAGGGCGCAATTTTCCTTCCTTCATCAACCTCCTCAGGACCCAGGATAATGGTCTCCCCAAGTTCGAAAACTTCCTCTGGGTGGTTACCTCAGTAGCAGACACTTCACCCATTCTTCTAGTGCTGTTACTGGGACCCGCCGGCCTACTGGTTCCTTGATCGGGGTTAGCCCTTTTGGCGAAATTGTCATTGTTAGCTTTTCGGGTTAAAAACTCTCCCTCTGCTTCGATGGCTATATCTTTGAGAGACTCCCAGTCCTTTAACGCCTTCATTCTCAATCCCTCCTTCAAGTATGGGCTTGCGTTCTTAATGAAAAGATGAATCTGATCTTGGGTGTCAGGCTTTCGGCGCATCTCCATTACTCGGTTCCGCCATCGGGTAAGATACTCATGGAAGGATTCCCCGGTTTTCTACTGAAGTAGCTCAAGGTCTTTCAGAGTCACCTCCATTCTGGTATTACAGTCATACTGCTTCAGAAACTCCTCAGTGAGCAGATCCCAATCTTCTTTAGTGCGGCGGTCAAGGCTGTGATACCAGTCTATGGCATGAGAGGTCAGACTCAGACAAAAGTATTCCACTTTCTGCTTCTTGGACAATGTGGTCCCCTTCATGACCAGAGAATATTGCTTCACATGTGCGGTGGGGTCAGAAGTACCATCAAACTTCGGCACATCTGGCATTTTGAAATTATAAGGGATCGGGTCCTCTCCGTCCAACTCCCTATCCTCAGGATTTATCCCATGAGCTCTGCCTATCATACGAGCCATAGCCTCGAACCTCTCTTCCATCTTCTTTAGAATAAAGTCATCAGCTTGAGGCGCCTTCCCCTTCTCAGATGCCATGCTCAACCTATCATCCTCGATATCTCTATTGTCATCAATTCTCAACACTGGCCTCCTTCTCAACTCTCCCGAAGCCACTGATCTTAACTCTACTGGCGGCGGCCTAACGGGTTCTTCCCGCCTTTCAACCCTTTCTTCTTCAGGCTCATTCTGTCTCACTGGAGGAGGAGGAGGATTCTGTGGAGCATTCTGCTGAGCGTTCTGCTGTGCCAAGGCGGTCAACATATTCATCATCCTGCCCTCGAATTCCTCAAAACGGTGGCCCACTTCTTCCGCAATCATGGCCCTGGTAGCGTCTTCCCCCCTAGGCGAGTTTGCCATCTGAGATACCGTACCTCTGATTTCTGATAAGATCTCCGGTAGGCCCTCTCTATCTGATAGCTCAGGAGTAAGAACACGGATCAGTCGACCGATTGGTGATCTAGTCCACCTGGGCAGATCTATGATGGCTGCAGGGACAAAAGTTAGAATGATGCATGAAATGTAGGTATAATGCATGATCGGGATATGCAACACCTACAGAGCACAAGCAAGCAAGTAGGTCCTTCCACCCTTATTTCTCCCACACACGTGGTCGTGCAGTCTCTTTCCTAGGTGGGGTTAGCCCAAGGGTCAACGAGGGACCCGATGGACGCGCATGGTGCGCGGCGAAAAACCGGCAGCATAACACTCTTATGCTAATGTACAAGCGGATGGATAATGATCGCCACGTATTCGGACGCTCCATAAATTTCGACATGGCCCTACCGGGGCATGATAGCCTTTGGCTAGGTTACCAAGCGAGACATTTGGACTCATCCAATACATGAAGATCCATACAGCAAGCATGAGATTAAGGTTCATTTCACCTGTGGAAAGTGACTACAGCCATTACATGAGCTTTGGACAAGGGAGATGTTTCTTTGAGGCTACCCAAGCATGATCCCTGCCGACGGGTCTAGCTCATCACGAGCGTAGCGACCGATCGGGTCACCATTTTGATATACCATTGAGGTACGTGGCTTGGGCTGGTGATTATCCTTAACACTTCCCCAAATTGAGTGAAAATGAGGAGGTGCTTCAGGAACGCACCGGTGCTAGAAGAGGGACCAAACTAGCGTATTCTAAGGCTCTAATGATATGCAAATGCAAATTTGAGAGAAAGCGAATTTTATGAATTAAATTTTAATCATAAATTTTAAAAGAGGTATTTTCAAATCAAAATCTCGAACCATAAACGTCCCCAGCGGAGTCGCCACTGTGACGCGCGCCGGATCCCGAGCGCCGCCCGTTCGACCTCCCGCATGTGGGCGATCGGGGCATTTGTGGGTCCGTTGGCATCTCGCGATGAATCGCAATTGCGTCTATGTTGGGCAACAAGGAGGTATCATGGAGTCGCCACCCAATAGAACATTGGGAAAGTTCCTCTTGCCTCGGAGAGCCTAAGACTTGCGCATTTTATCCATATTGAGCCATGAGGCCTAGGATTAGCGCTAAAGCCTCGTGACCCAAGAAGTATTTTGGAGGATAACCTCTAACCTCTCGAGCCCAAAGACCAGAGCTGGGTCCGGGATTTCTCATCTATTTCTACCTCAATTAGCTTATGATCAAATTTTAATATCATTAATTCGCTCTCTCTCCACACTATGCAGTTTAATTGAAAAGCGCATTTATTCACATCTTGAAAGCGATAAATGATCAAATAGATAATAAAGTAATAGATTACAATAATACAAGGAGCGGAATACAACTCCCTTTTGTAAATGTGCGAGGCATACATAAATCGGGGCATTGCTTATTTTGAGGACTTTGGTCCTTGCATGCATCATTATCAAAAGTGGGATATTTTATTTGTGATGATCTTTATTGGATAAAAATAGGGCGTTGGACCCCTAAGTTTCGTGTAAACCTCGTTTTATTAAATATAAAACCATTGAGTCATTTTTATACATCAATGGGATATGAACGGAGTACATCCATATACATAAGATAATCAATGAAAGAAATGAAATAAGAGGATTAGGAAACTAAACCAGACGAGATCCTCCAAGCATGATAGATAGCCGCTCAAGCTCGAGATAATCCAGGAGGACCGATACACACTCACAAAAATTTAAGAGAGGTTAATATACACAAAATTTACACATGAGAAGTCAAGGAAACTGAGTAGAAATGAAAAATGATTTAAAAAGATGGAGACAGAACCCACCGACGGCCTTCCTTGGTTGACCGACGGGCGTCGGTTCGGTTATCCGATATGCCCGTTTGTCACTCAAGAATGGGCGTCTGTAGGTGGGTGACCGACGGGCGTCGGTGATAAAGATGACCCGTCGGTCACCCCTGTCTTCGAAAAACAGAATGGGGAGAAAGAGAGAGAAACCTTTTTCAAAGCCAAAAAGAGTTTTATCCCAAAAGAAGATAAGAGAGTCAAGATAAATGAAAATAACGACAGGTATTTGTTAATTCCACAAAATGATAAATAAATATAAAGATAAAATGGAGAAAAAATCCGGAATATTTACCCTCAGATAGTCGCTTTGGGTAAGATTTTGGTGTCGGTTAGAGCCCCGCGCGTTCCACGAAAAGCAAGGATGAAAGATTAAAGAGAGAAAATGAGATATTTCACCTTCAATCCTTCAAAAGAACGATTTTGGAGTCAAAATCTAAAGAAAACTAATTAGCTTTTAGTTCCTTTGATTGATTTGATCCTTGATTAAATAGATTTCTTTGAGAAAAAGTGTTTTTGGAAGAGAGAGAAAATGTGCTTGAAATTGGGCAGAGTTTCCTCTTCTGAAAATTTTTCCAACCCTTTTCAAATGAAAATCCGGAGCCTTTATAGCCAGACACGACCGACGGGCGTCGGTGTATAGAGGCGGGCGTCGGAAGAATCCTTCTGACACAAGGATTAGTCCGACGGCCCTGCCACATCCACCGACGGGCGTCGGAAGGGTTGCATGCTCCGGGAAACCAGGCGGCAATCTGACAGGGGCGGTGATTTTCCGACGGGCGTCGGAAAATACCCATAGCCGTCGGTGACTCGAAGCGACGGGCCAGCTCGACAGACGGGCTGGCCGTCTGTGGAGGACAAAAAACCTTTTGACTCGAAAAAAACCTCTGTTTTTCTCTCCTCCGGCCCAGGAATGATAAAAACCTCACTTCTCACGGAACGCGGGGCTAAAACCTCTAAATCCATCCTACAATTCAGGTTTGGACACTGATTTCATCATAGGGTAACCTCTGATCCGGACCGCTCCAGGACACGGTGCTTACAGGGTAAAATGCATGTTTTGAGGGTTTTACTAGAGTGTGTGTGCATATAGATTATTGGGGTGTGTTATGTTGAGTTGTGATATTGTGTGCATGCTCACATGGTTGTAGGGTGTGAATTAGTGAGGAAAGTCTAGTGTGTGTTGTTGAGCATGTTTGTGGGGTTTGAGGAAATGACATGTGTTTAGGGTTAGGAAAAGAAATTGAAGAAGAAAGAGAAAAAGCGAAAAGCAGAAATTGTTTTCTTCATTTCCCATTCCTCTCTTTTTCTCTACTCCCCTTCTTCCTTTTCTCTTCTCAAGAGTGCCCTAGCTTGGATCCAAGAGTTTTTGGTGGGAATTGATCGTCTCTTAACCTCCATTTGGTAAGTTTGCTGCATTTCTTCTTCTTCTTTTATTCTTGTTTTGTTTAGATTGGGTTTTAATTTAGGTTTTGTATTTTTGGTTTTGTTGGGTGTTATTGGTTAGTTGAGCCTCCTCGCGATCCCAAGGGAAAGGAGAAGGCAAGTGGTAGTGGTGCGAAGTGATTTGGAGCATAGGAATTGCAGGTTTGGGAATTTTCTTGAGTTTGGAGTTCATATGTAATTTTGAGTATATGCATGAATTTCTAGGAAATGTGATGTTTTATTGGATTTATTGTGGTATAAATGATATGGGTTTTAGTTTGGTTTGAATTATGATGCATGATTGTTGAGTTATAGGAGCAAACGTTGAGTTAATTGAATTTACTGCAAATTTTTGGGTTTTGTCTCTGTTGGAATTCTTGAATTGTGAATTCATGATTTGATTGTAATTAATTGTTGGAAAATTGTGTTTTATGTTGGTTATGATGGTTGGAAATCTTGATTTGAAGGTAAGATGAGCTTTGGTTTGATTTTTGAGTCAAAATGGCTTTGTGGTTGGAAATCTGGGTTTTCTGCGTTTTGTTGGAAAAATTAAAATCGTGATGCTGTCGCGAGCACGATAGAAAGGTGAGTCCCAGTTTTACACGAATTGCTCCATTGATTTGCTTAGCGTCCGACTCGTGATTGAAAATCACGACTCGTGAAGTTTTGGCGCACGAAAGGTGAAGCAATCACGCGTCAGGCATGGGAGGCTGAAGATTCATGCCACGTGAATCATGTTCACAAGTCATGAACCTAGTTCACGAGTCCTGAACTATGGTTCATGAGACCTGAACATCGTTCACGCGACGTGAACATCGTTCATGAGTTGTGACCAATCTTCATGAGTCGTGAAGATTGTCCAAGACTCGTGAAAGTGCCGCACGAGTCGCATGCCTTCGCCCTCCCCTCGTGCAGGCCTATCGGCCACTATCGCGATCGCGACAGTGACCCTTCTTTGCCTGATTTTTTGATTTTACCCCTTTCCTTCCAAAATGAATTTGTATCACACCTTTTTGGGTTTTTACTATAGTTGGGAATAATTATGCCTATATATGTGTACTATTATGATTTCTTCATGATAAATTATATATTACGCTTTGAGCATGATTTGTATTATGCATGACCTGCAAGAGTCAGTCTAGTGGATAGTTAGCCATGCCTAATAGAGCTGAGTAGCTATAGCCACAGTTCAGTTTGGACCCCGATCAGGTCCCCGTTCGGTTCCTCGCGAACCTTCGTATGTCAGGATCTTGTTTAAGATCCCTTAGTAAAATGTTTTAAATGAGAAAAATGTAATGTTGCCTTTCGATAGGTACCCACGGGTACCCTCAGTATTCACTCGTTATCCACTATTGTGAGTCAGCAGGTGCATTGTCTGTTGTGATATGTTTTTGAGAATGTCAACATCCGATCATTTCTGACTATCAGTCTGAGAAGCAATATGCATATGAATTTATAAGTATGTGAATGTGAGCATGGACTTCCGAATGCTATATATGTGATTCAGTTATGATTATATGATATGATAATCAGCTTATGCCATTATGTATATGATTTTCCTTGACGACCGTTGTGAATGGCCGTCCATATATTATTGTTTGTTTCCCCACTAAGCGTTATCGATTAGCACGATGTTTTCACCCGTGCAGGTTCGGAAGGTATATAGCTTTTGGGAGAGTCGCCGCCAGTCAAGCCAACACAGAGGGATTAGTGTTAGGGCTTTATTTTTGTAGCATGATTCTTTATAATAGAACTCTGTATGTATTATTTTGTACAACTTTCGCCTGGTATATTTTGGTTATGTAACTATTTTGTAATATCAATTTTTGATCAAAACATTATTGTAATGAATGTTGTTATATTAATGCATGATCATTCTGATGTTTACAAAGTTTTTAATTTTTGCTATTTGTATGTATGGTTATATTATGTGAATGAATGTTTTGCACTGTTCTACTTGGTGATACCCTTACTCATACGAGTTCTCACTCCCTTGCGGATTGGTCCTCCTACGTATGGGAAGGGGGTGTTACAGTTTTTGGTATCAGAGCCCCGATTTAGGCATTTCTGGGTGATTGATGTGTTTAGACACATGTTTAGGACTGTGTTGGCTGCTGCGGTTGTCTTTGCCTTTCTTTTAGATGGATTCTGGTTTAGCTCGTGGGTCGCTTGAGGGGTCCACTGAAAGTGTAAATCCCCAAGCTGTAGATCCTTCTGTGTCTGTGTCGGCTCAACCTGCTAGGGCGCAACATGAGGCTGAAGCCATGCCCTATGAGGGCATGTTGAAAATTTCACAGGACATGGCTAGCTCATTGAGAGTGTGACCGCCCCTAGAGTCCCTACTGAGAATTTGAGGAAGGTGGGTGCAGAGGACTTTTATGGGACTAGTTTGGATGAATCAGAATATGCTGAGAAGTGGTTGGAGAAGGTAGAGTGAGCCTTGGATGAGATTTGGTGCCCTCAGGAGAGGCAAGTAGAGTGTGTCGTAGCCCTATTGCAAGGATCCGCTTATGACTGGTGGAAGTTCGTTCGAAGGCATCCCTAGTTTCCTGACCCAGTCATATGGGAGTTCTTCGATAGGGAATTTACAAGTAAGTATGTGACTCGGGAGTATAAGGATGTCAAGTGAGCACAGTTTTTGAGTTTAAAGCAGAGGGCGATGACGGTTTCAGAGTTTGAGAAAGAGTTTAACAGATTGGCTAAGTATGCTCCTAAAGGTGTTCTGACAGAGGAATTCAGGTGTAGGCATTTTGAGACTGGGTTGAATGAGTCTTTTAGGGTGATGCTAATTTCTCTGATGAGTACTCCAGGTATTGGGTACTATCAGATTGTGCAAGCGACTGTGAGGGCCAAGAGGTCAGAGTCGATTCTGAGAGAGAGAGCTCAGAGGAGGAATCCCCCTCGTGATGGATCTGGATCGTCATCATCATCGGGTAAGAGGTCAAGGAACCCGCATGATGAGTCTTCAGGTCCGGCATCGAGAGGCAGGAGGCAAGGTTCTGCCATGGGTTATAGTGCAGGCTGAGGTGGTTCTAGTAATAGAACTGAGGCTATGCCCGTGTGCTCTCATTGTAATGGTCGACATCGGGGTGAGTGTAGGTGGCTCATAGGTGGCTGTTTCAAATGTGGGAGCAAAGATCACTTTTTGGCTAGCTGTCCAAAGTTGGGTGAGGCTTCTGGTGATCAGCGTGAGGCTAGCAGAGTTGGTTCTAATGCTCCGTAAGCCAGTCGTGGTAGAGGCCGAGGTAGAGGTCGAGGTGGTCGGTTTAGAGAGGGAGCTCCATCAGAGTCTGTTGATCGTCCCTTGATGGTTTCGGCTAGAGCTTATGCCATGAGAGCTCGAGATGAGCAAGATGCCCCTGATGTGATTGCTGGTAAGTTTCTAGTCTTTGACACTGAGTTATATGCTCTAATTGGCCCTGGCTCAACACAGTCATATTTGTGCACAAGTATATTGTTTGATAAGATGCATTATGTTGACCAGTTAGATTATGAGGTTTGTGTGACCAGTCCTTTAGGGCATAGTGTCAATGTGAGTAGAGTGCATAGGAATTATCCCCTTTTGATTCAGGGAGTTGAGTTTCCTGCTGATTTTATTGAGTTGCCTTTCCGGGGAGTTTGATCTAATTTTTGGTATGGATTGGCTTAGTAAGCATCGGGCTATTGTGGATTGTCATAGGAAGGTAGTTGTATTACGAGATAGAGATCGGTCTTCTGTTGTTGTCAAAGGTTTGGGTTCGAGTTCTTTGAGTAATGTGATATCCGATATGCAAGCTAAGAGATTTATGAGAAAGGGTTGTGAGGCATTCTTAGCGGTTGTTTTGGATTCGAAGCGTGATCAAGTAGAGATTGATGATATCCCCCATGTTAGGGAGTTTAGTGATGTGTTTCCAAGTGAATTGCCTGGTTTGCCTCCCGAGAGAGAAGTGGAGTTGTCCATAGAGATTATGTTGGGTACTTCACCAATTTCGAAAGCACCTTATCGGATGGCTCCTGTAGAGTTGAGAAAACTCAAAACTCAACTATAAGAGTTATTGGATAAGGGGTTTATTCGACCCAGCATATCTCCATGGGGAGCCCCAGTTTTGTTTGTTAAGAAGAAAGATGGCTCTTTGAGGATATGTATTGACTATAGGCAAATCAAAAAGGTCACAGTGAAGAACAAGTATCCCTTGCCTAGGGTCGAGGATTTGTTTGATCAACTTAGAGGTGCGGGTGTCTTTTCCAAGATTGACCTTCGGTCGGGTTATTATCAGTTGCGAGTTCAGGATGAGGATGTGGTTAAGACTACATTTCGGATGCGGTATGGCAATTATGAGTTTCTTGTGATGCCGTTTGGTTTGACCAATGCACCTGCAGCTTTTATGGATATGATGAACCAAGTGTTTAGGCCATATCTCGATCGATTTGTAATAGTGTTTATAGATGACATCTTGGTTTTCTCGAAGGATGAGAGTGAACATGAAGAGCATCTTCGGTTGGTATTGCAAGTTTTGAGGGAGCATCGTTTGTTTGCGAAGCTTAGCAAGTGTGACTTTTGGCTTCGAGAGGTGTCTTTCTTGGGTCACATTGTGTCGGCTAAGGGTATCCAAGTGGATCCAGCTAAGATTGAGGCGACTGTGGATTGGAAAGCACCTGGGAATGTTCCGAAAGTGAGAAGCTTCCTTGGTTTGGCAAGCTACTATCGTCGATTTGTGAAGGGTTTTTCTGTTATTGCTGCTCCGATGACTAGATTGTTGAGGAAAGGAGTTAGGTTTGAATGGTCGGACAAGTGTCAGCTGTGCTTTGAGAGGTTGAAGAGTTTGTTCGTTGAAGCTCCTGTACTGACTCAACCCATCTCGGGTAAAGAGTTTGTGATGTACAGCAATGCTTTGGGTATTGGACTCGGATGTGTATTGATGCAAGAGGGTAAGGTTGTGGCTTATGCGTCTCATCAGTTGAAGCCACATGAGAAGAACTATCCGACGCATGATTTGGAATTGGCTGCTGTGACCTTTGATTTGAAGATTTGGCTGCATTATCTGTATGGGGAGAAGTGTAGGATCTTTACGGACCATAAGAGTTTGAAATACCTCCTCACACAAAAAGAGTTGAACATGAGATAGCGTCAATGGTTAGATTTGTTCAAGGAGTACGACTGGATTATGGATTACCATCCGAGTAAAGCTAATGTGGTTGCAGATGCTTTGAGTCGAAAGTCAGTTTTGGCTTTATTTTTGAGGCGGTTTAGATGGAGATTTGATTCAGATGGTGCTTTGGTTGCTAAGTTGAGAGTGAAGCCTACCTTGAGACAGCTGATAGTGGATGCTCAGAAGGATGATGTGAGACTACAGCGGGTAATGCAAGAGGTTCAGCACGGTAAGCAATTAGAGTTTTCGGTTTTGGATGGGGTGCTCATGTATAGGGATTGCTTGTGTGTGCCCGATAATGATGAGTTAAGGAAGCAACTTTTGAGTGAGGCACACACTACGGTCTTTACAATGCATCCTGGTAGTGAGAAGATGTATTGGGATATGAAGCAGTTCTACTGGTGATCTGGGATGAAGAGAGCTATTGTAGAATTCGTGGCAAAGTGTTTGACATGTCAACAGGTAAAGGCTGAGCATCAAGTCCCTTCAGGGTTGCTCACTCCTTTATCTGTTCCTATGTGGAAATGGGATGATATTACCATGGATTTTGTATCGGGTTTGCCAGTGACTCAGAGGAAGCATGACTCGGTTTGGGTTATTATGGATCGGCTTACGAAGTCAGCGCATTTTGTGCCGGTTAGAGTGGTTTACTCGATGGATAAGTTGGCCAATGTGTATGTGGATGAGGTAGTTCGGTTACATGGAGTGCCTTTGTCGACAACTTCAAAGCGGGATCCAAGGTTCACATCCAAGTTTTTGAAGGAATTACAGAGAGCTTTGGGTACCAAGTTGAACCTCAGTACAGCATTTCATCCTCAGAAAGATGGTCAATCCGAGTGGGTGATTCAGATTCTTGAGGATATGCTTCGGGCTTGTGTTTTGGATATTTCTGGCAGTTGGGATCGGTATGTGTAGCTTATGGAGTTTGCCTACAATAACAGTTATCAGTCGAGCATTGGCATGTCACCGTTTGAGGCTTTATAAGGTCGACCGTGTAGGACTCCGGTTTGTTGGACAGAGTTTACCGAGAGATCTTTTATTGGGCCAGAGATGATTAGAGATACCGAAGAAAAGATCAGAGTTGTGCAGCGAAATTTGAAGATGGCTAAGGATAGGCAGAGATCCTATGCCAATCTAAAGAGAAAGGATATTCGGTTTGAAGTCGGGGACAAAGTTTTCCTTAAGGTTTCACCTTGGAGGAAAGTTTTGCGGTTTGGCAAGAAAGGTAAACTTAGTCCTCGGTTCATTGGACCTTTTGAGATTCTGGATAGAGTTGTTCCGGTAGCCTATAGGTTGGCTTTACCGATGAAGTTGGCTGAGATGCATGACGTCTTCCACGTCTCCATGCTTCGTTGGTATAGATCGAATCTGTAGCATGTATTGTCAGTTCAAGATGTTCGAATTCAGCTGGATTACTCCTATGATGAAGAGCCGAAAGCCATTATAGCTCGAGAAGTGAGGCAGTTGAGAAACAAGCAAATCCCTCTAGTCAAGTTTCTTTGGCAGCATCACGGAGTCGAAGAAGCGACTTGGGAACCAGAGGCAATGATGAGGATTCAGTATTTGCATTTATTAAGTTCAGGTGAGAATTTTGAGGACGAAATTCTTGTTAGTAGGGGAGAGTTGTAACACCCCGTTTGCCCCCTAGAAGTTAGAGCCATATATGCATGTGTACTTGTGTGTGTATTGGCATATGATAAGGACATTTTGGGTAAAATGCATGTTTTGGGGGTTTACTAGAGTGTATGTGCATATAGATTATTGGGGTGTGTTATGTTGAGTTGTGATATTGTGTGCATGCTCACATGGTTGTAGGGTGTGAATTAGTGAGGAAAGTCTAGTGTGTGTTGTTGAGCATGTTTGTAAGGTTTGAGTGGTTAATCTCCACCAATGAGGAAATGACATGTGTCTAGGGTTAGGAAAAGAAATTAAAGAAGAAAGAGAAAAAGGGAAAAGCAAAAATTGTTTTATTCATTTCCCATTCCTCTCTTTTTCTCTACTCCCCTTCTTCCTTTTCTCTTCTCAAGAGTGCCCTAGCTTGGATCCAAGAGTTTTTAGTGGGAATTGATCGTCTCTTAACCTCCATTTGGTAAGTTTGCTGCATTTCTTCTTCTTCTTCTTCATCTTCTTCTTCTTTTGTTCTTGTTTTGTTTAGATTGGGTTTTAATTTAGGTTTTGTATTTTTTGTTTTGTTGGGTGTTCTTGGTTAGTTGAGCCTCCTCGCGATCCCAAGGGAAAGGAGAAGGCGAGTGATAGTGGTGCGAAGTGATTTGGAGCATAGGAATTGCAGGTTTGGGAATTTTCTTAAGTTTGGAGTTCATATTTAATTTTGAGTATATGCATGAATTTCTGGGAAATGTGATGTTTTATTGGATTTATTGTGGTATAAATGATATGGGTTTTAGTTTGGTTTGAATTATGATGCATGATTGTTGAGTTATTGGAGCAAACGTTGAGTTGATTGAATTTACTGCAAATTTCTGGGTTTTGTCTTTGTTGGAATTTTTGAATTATGAATTCATGATTTGATTGTAATTAATTTTTGAAAATTTTTGTTTTATATTGGTTGTGATGTTTGGAAATTTTGATTTGAAGGTAAGATGAGGTTTGGTTTGATTTTTAGGTCAAAATGGCTTTGTGGTTGGAAATCTGGGTTTTCTGCATTTTGCTGGAAAATTGGAAATACCGATGCTATCGCGAGCGCGACATCCTTGCGAGCGCGACAGAAAGGTGAGTTCTAGTTTTATGCGAATTGCTCTATTGATTTGCTTAGCGTCCGACTCGTGATTGAGAATCACGACTCGTGAAGTTTTGGCACACAAGAGGTGAAGCAATCATGCGTCGGGCATGGGAGACTGAAGATTCACAACACATGAATCTTGTTCACGAGTCGTGAACTATTGCTCATGAGACGTGAACATCATTCACGAGTCGTGAACTATTGTTCACGAGACGTGAATATTGTTCACACGACGTGAACATTGTTCACGAGTCATGAACTATTGTTGACGAGAAGTGAATATTATTCACGCGACGTGAACATCGTTCACGAGTTGTGAACAATCTTCACGAGTCATAAAGATTGTCCAAGACTCGTGAAAGCGCCGCACGAGTTGCGCACTTTTGCCCTCCCCTCGCGCAGTCCTATCGGCCACTGTCACGAGCGCAACACTGGTCGCGATCGCAATAGTGACCCTTCTTTGCCTGATTTTCCGATTTTGCACCTTTCCTTCCAAAATGAATTTATATCCCTCCTTTTTGGGTTTTTACTACAGTTGGGAATAATTATGCCTATATATGAGTACTATTATGATTTCTTCATGATAAATTATATATTATGCTTTGAGCATGATTTGTATTATGCATGACCTACAAGAGTCAGTCAAGTGGATAGTTAGGCATGCCTAATAGAGCTCAGTAGTTGCAGCCTCAGTTCAGTTTGCACCACAATCAGGTCCCCGTTCGGTTCCTCGCGAACCTTCGTATGTCAGGATATTGTTTAAGATCCCTCAGTAAAATGTTTTGAATGAGAAAAATGTAATGTTGCCTTTCGATAGGTTCCCACGAGTACCCTCAGTATTCACTCGTTATCCACTATTGTGAGTTAGCAAGTGCATTATCTGTTGTGATATGTTTCTGAGAATGTGAACATCCGATCATTTCTGACTATCAGTCTGTGAAGCAATATGCATATGAATTTAAAAGTATGTGAATGTGAGCATGGACTTCCGAATGCTATATATGTGATTCAGTTATGATTATATGATATGATAATCAGCTTATGCCATTATGTATGTGATTTGCCTTGACCACCATTGTGAATGGCCGTCCATATATTATTGTTTGTTTTTCCACTAAGCATTACCGCTTAGCACGGTGTTTTCACCTGTGCAAGTGCGGAAGGTATATAGCTTTTGGGAGAGTCGCCGCCAGTCAAGCCAACACAGAGGGATTAATGTTAGGGCTTTATTTTTGTAGCATGATTCTTTATAATAGAACTCTCTACGTATTATTTTGTATAGTTTCCGCCTGGTATATTTTGGTTATGTAACTATTTTGTAATATTAGTTTTTGATCAGAACATTATTGTAATGAATGTTGTTATATTAATGCATGATCATTCTGATGTTTACAAAGTTTTTAATTTCCGCTATTTGTATGTATGGTTATATTATGTGAATGAATGTTTTGCACTGTTCTGCTTGGTGATACCCTTACTCATACGAGTTCTCACTCCCTCGCGGATGGGTCCTCCTACATATGGGAAGGGGGTGTTACATATATTTCCTCGCAAACAAGACAGCTTGTCCGTACGAATAAGTGCCATGGCGATCTCGTAAAATCACAGTCAAGCTCTAAAATCTGAAATCCTTTCTCTTGCTAAAAATTATGATTCTCTAAATATAGTTTTTTATCCACATGTATAAACACCTTAGATGCTACCATGCATTCAATAAAAAAAGACAAAGATTCACCATCATATTAAGCAATTTTAGATAGACCAAAATGAAAAGATGACCTTATCTATAAGGACAAGATGGATTGTCTACTGACAACTAAGCTTGTCCTCGTAGACTAATTCCAGAACTTGTGTTATCTTCATAGATAATTAAAATGTCCTTATGAACATATCAAACTAGAAGCAAAAAAAGGGGGAGGGGGAGGGGGAGGGGGGGGGGGGGGGAGGAACAAATAGAACATAATGATGAATAGTAAAAAGAGGAATAACCTATTCATTAGCATATTCGCAATAGATATGGGTGGTCAAATGATGAAATATTGGGATGTCTTCCTCGTGCCTGATGCCCCTTGACCCTTCCAATTCTCGTGTTTATTGTACCATAGAGGTCTTAAAATTAATATCATCCCATGTTGAATCTCCGAGCACCGATTCCTTCTCTTTTAATACCTCATGGGGCACATAAATCTCTTTTTCCATGGTTATGAAAATACTAGATTTGAGTTTGAAAAAAAAATAGAGAAAGAGAATAAGAATGAAAGTGGAAAATGCAAGAAGAAACTGAAGTTTTTATAAGAATTTCAAGTGGTGGTCTTCTCATTATTTCGAAATGAGCAACCTTGTTTGTACAGACAAGCATTTTGGTCCTTCCAAACAAGAAACTTTATTTGTGTGGATAAGATCCTATAAACAACCTCTATTGTCTTTATGGATAGAACACCCATCCTCGCGAATAACTTCTTCTGTCCATATGGATAGTTATTCTTCAGTATACAAAATCATCAACTTTCACGGCATTTCATAGTTACAAACAAGGGGCACACCTTTTTCTTTAGTCTTAATTAACAAATCGCACATGTCCAAGCATGCTGCAACATAAGGAGCAAGCTGATAAGCTTTTTTACAAAGTTGTTTATTGTCACATGCTCGACCGTACTATATTTAGGGGGTAACATACAGATAGAGGGCAACCTACAGACAAAGGGCAGCCTTCCAATAGGGTGGCAACCTTCAAACAGCGGGCAACCTTCAAAAAATATCTACACCACACCTATCTCCGAGTCTACTCCAATACAGGGGACAAATTGACACATTTTTCCTCAAAACATGTGCATTGATCATACACTTGCCGACTAGGGGCAAGCTGATAAGCTTTATAGATAAGCTATACCATAAAATAAAATTTTGCTACACCTTTAGAATAGGCTTCTAATAATTTTTTGAATTTGGACATAGAAGAGCGTCTTTAAAACCAAAGTCAAGACATGATACAACCCAACAACATCATTAAAATAACATTTTGAAAAAAGCAAAAAAAAAAAAAAACATAACCACCTAGTAAAGGGGAAGCATATTTGAACCTAGAAGCACGACCTGATCGGGGAAAGAATACCCCATAATGAAAGAAACATCTAATTAGGGGGAATCATACCTAGACTAAAAATAACCTTTCAAGAAAAATGAAGAATACCAATTCATCACATCTAGATAAAAGGGAAGCATACCTAAAGCTAGAAGCACATGGTGAGGGGAAAGCATACCAAAACCTAGAAGCAAAAGTCGATGGGACTTAGTACCATAATCAAATATGATACAACTAAAAATATGAATTATTGAAAGTGAATGCTTGGACAAAGAGGGACACAAAATCCCAAACCAGGTACACTCCTCTTTTTTAAACTCTGATGCTATTTTACGCACAAGCTCATATTTCTAGTCCTACCAAAGTGGGGGCGAATTGTAGACACTAAAACTTAGGGGTCTCTTGGTTTCAAAAGAAAGTCCAGTGATGAAACCCTTGACTCTCTCAAGGTGAGGTATGGTTAAGATGAAGAATTATAGTAAAAAAAAAAAAACCTTTTTTTTTTTGCATTTAACCCTTCACTATGGATCAATCGGGACCCTTATATGTGTCCCACGGCCTACAATTAGGTCCCTAAGGACTTTCCCAGTTTCTCTATTTGTGAGGACAAATCTATCTGTCCTTGAGTACAACTTAACCTATCCACACAAACAACTAGCTATCCTTTCCTCACAAACAACTTATATTGTCGTTATGGACTACTCAGCTTGTCCTTATTGATAAATTTATCTAATTTTTAGAGATAAGCTCTTTATGTCACCAGGCATAACTTTTGAGGGCATTTTTGCACCAAACTCTATTTATATCCCAACAATTATATTTTTAGGGAGGTTGGCTATGTGTGTGCTCCCTTAGTTTAAGAGAGAGAAATTATTCTTCAGTCTCTAAAACCCTCACTTAAAAACCCTAATACACTAAAAAAAAAAAAACCCTCCATTGGAGTTTATCATCAAGACTTGAAACCTTAACCTCAACCTTTAAGCTTAAGGTAAAATTTGAGGACTAATTCATAAGAGTCCCTTTGAAGTTCTTCCTTCTTCCATATATGTACAAATGTTATGAATGCATATTGTGTTCTTCCTTCATTTGTGTGTTTTGATGTTTTAGAAATGATGTTTTGAAGATTGCTAGTTAGTGTATGATCTTATATAATCCATATATGAGAATATAAACTAACTCAATCTTTTAAAAATCAAGTTTTGATTTTGTTTTTCATCTTCTCCATAAAGCTTTTTTTTTATTATTATTTTAAAATATATCTTCCTCCTTCTTCTTATGAACAAAACTCAGTCAACGACATCAAATAGTTTCCATGTTCATGGTTTGATTATTCTTATGGGATCATAAAAGACTTGAGCCGAAAAATGGCGAGACTAATAGCTTATCCATGTGGACAACATATCTTGTCCTCGAGGACAAGACTTCACCTTTATGAATAAGCCTTTAGTTTTGTCTTCAATAAGATATTTTTCTAAAAATTTTAAAACCTTGGTGATTGTCCGTGAGGATATTTTTACTTGTCGAAGAGGACAACTTACCTTGCCTTCCAAGTTTGTGTTTAGACATTTCTAAAGGCCTAAGTTCTTCTCCTCACAGACATGATCTCTTTTCCTTGCAAATATTGTCTCTTTTCCTCACGGACTGGTCTCCTATCCTCGCAAAATTATTTCATGTCCTCACTGACATATCCTCTTGTCCTGGTAGACATGTTCTCTTGTCCTTATAAACATGGCCTTTTGTCCTTATGGACAAGATTTCCCTATCCTTATAGACACTTTACCATTATATAGTTCCCCATTATTTATAAAGTTTTTACTAGGGATCTTTCATTCCATTCATTTTTCTTTTGTATATATTATCTTCCTTTATTTGTGCATCCATATTTTTTATTATTAATAGTTAATTAATGTCATGCTTATGATATGTATGTTGGCTTCACTTAATACATTTTTATATGCATGCTTATATTGATTAAACAGACCTTTATAGCATTTAAATACCATAGCATGATTCCTTTATCCCCATGTAGCATATTGGTATATTGCTAAGCTTAATAAGTAAGTTTAAGTTTCGTATTATGTGTTTATGTTCATATGAGGTCATTTGTACATTTTGAAAATAAGTAACCTCACAAAAGATTTTACATGTTAGTGAAAAATAAATAAAATGTTAACAAAAGGTCATTTTCATCACAGTAAAAGGATTCACAAATGAATTGTTAATTAATTTGAGATTTCTACCTTAAAAGGTTTTTAGGGACCAAAGTCACTTCACCAAAACCATTTATCACATAAAAAGGACCAATGTCCTAAGATTCAATTACATAAAATAAAAAGAGTTTCTTAAAATAATTAAGGTTTTTCATAGCATGTTTCTATCAAACTATCACTTAAAATAAAATGGGACCAATGTCCTAAGCCTTCTTTAATAAATTAGTAAAACAAATCATTTTCCAAATAATGTTCACAAATAATAGTGTAAGAACTCACCGATAACGAGTTCCTGATGACACTTTAGGAATAATGGCGAAATAGGATCGAGTACCTCATTTTTATGAAATGACCATTATTGGAGGAAAATGCCACCAATGAATTAGGAATAAGGGACCAAAGTCCCCACCTCCTTTAGATAGGCTGAAGGCCCACTTCACCCAAATAATGAAACAATGCTTAAAAGTTAAATAAACAAGCCTACTTTCATAAAAAGCATAACTTAGTATCAAAAATAATTTATGATAACTTGTGCAAAATGTGATGAATGCCCTCTTTAACACTTATGTATTGAAAGGAAAATAATAAATATTAAAACCATTGAAAACAACAAAATATTAAATAAAAGACAGAAATAAGATTGAGATTTTTCGATCTTGAATCTCATGGGTTTTAATAAATGTTGTGCAAATCGGACCGGACCAGTCGGTCTAACCGGGAACCGAAAGCTGGTCCGGTTTCCAAAACATAAAAAATCAAAATGCATTTAAAACCGAATTGAGCTGGATTGAACCGGAAAGAACCCGGTTTTGCACTAAAAGACACCAAACGGTGTCATTTTGATGGAAAAAAAAAGAAAAAAAATAAGTTATGAGGGATTAGGGTAGAAGGGTAGAGCAGCAGCCGACATTTCTCCTTCTTCACTTCAGCTCACTCCATTTTTCCATTTTCTTCACTCTATTTTTGCATTTTCTTCGGTCACACCGCATCTCCAAGCCGCACCACCGCTGCACCACCATTGTCGCATCGCCGTACCCTTGCTGTTCCTCCTTCCTCGAGAAATTCTGGTAATTTTTTTTCTTCAGGTGATAGGATTTACGATTCTTATTAGTAGCTTAATTTGGAGATGTGCTGTTTGGCTTCTATGTTGGCATGATTAGTCCTTTGTTTATGGGTCAAGCTTGAACTGTGGGATTCAAACATAGATTAAATTACTAACTTTATAGAAATGGAAGTCTAGTTGCTGAAATTGAAGGGTGGGATTTGTTGTATATTTGATAATGAAGCAAAGATTAATGGTTTCTTATACAAATTGTAAAGAAATTTTAGTTTATTTTTTTTTTAATTTTAAAAAAGAAAAGAAAAAGAAGCAGTATGTCATTTTCCACTTTGCCAAATCCGTTGAGCTCTCTTTTTCATCACAATTGCCAATCCGTTGAGCTCTCTTTTTCATCCCAATAAAGCTTTACCTGTTCTTATAAATCCTTAAATACATACTGGTACAAGGATTATATATAGAATAATCAATTTCTGACTATAATATGAATTTGCAAATTATGCATTGATCATATATATATATATATATATAAACATTTAATAAATAAATCTAGAAAAGCTAAAAGAATTGGAAATTTAAATGCCAAATTCCAAAAAATTGAAATGGGTTTTACTTGCTTGAAAAGGAATGTAGAATCTTTTTTGATCTTCAGCAGCAGAGGATGGAAGAAATATATATATATATATATATATATATATAAATATATATATATATATATATATATATATATATATATATATATATATATATATATCTATGTGTGTGTGTGTGTGTGTGTGTGTGCGTGCGTGCGTGCGCGCGCCGTGTGTGTGTGTGTTTGTGTGTGTGTGTGTATATATATATGTATGTATGTATGTATGTATACAAGCAAGTAAAACCCAATTCAATTTTCTGGAATTTGGCATTTAAATTTTCTATATATATATAAAGTTGAAGAAAAACAAGAGTAATTACTGCAATTTGTAAGATAATCTTAAAATATACGTTTGTACACATATATGCTGCTAATCTCCATTTTATAATTTGAGTTTTAGCTTATAGCATGAACACAATCCCCCGTTGCTGCGTTAAACAAAATCATATCTCTTTCCATCAGGACCATAAACTATATATATATATATATATAAATTATGTTGGTTGGGGTGGCTAAAAGATGGCATTATGAGTGGCCATTGTCCAAAATATATATAATATTAATCTCTCAATGAAAAGCAGAATTTATTTTGTTTGACCGCATTTAAATATGTGCATTTAGACCTATGTTTAAGGCTTTGTGATTCTCCCTCATTTCTTTCACTTCTATGTATATAGTATTATTATATTCGATTATACATTATAATGATATTTTTTGTTATTAATTTATTAGAAAATTTTGGAGGAAACACAATCTACAACACCAAATTATGAAACACAATCCTCAACTCCTTCCTCAACACGTTCAATTAGACAAAAGACAGATGTAGCATGGAAATATGCCACCGAGGCAACAAATGCAAATGGTAGAAAGGTATTAATATGTGAATTTTGTCAAAAATAAATTCATGGTGGAGGCATTAATAGAATGAAACAACATCTTGCCGGAGAAAAAGGAAACATTGATACGTGCAAGAAGGTTAGTGCAGAAGTTCGATTTGAAATGAAAAGTGCATTGGATTCTAATTTGCAAAAGGCTAAGGAAAAGAAAGGGCTAATGCAAGAGGATGATGTAGAAGTTTTTTCTACAACTAAAGAGATTTTGAAAGGAAAAAGGATGGCATTAACTGGCATTGAATCGTATTTCAAAAAAGGTGTAAGTGATCCATCTCAACCTAGTATTAAAGCATGCATGCAAAGTAAGGATAAATGACATAAGACTGATTTGGCAGTTGCATTGTGGTTTTACGATGCATGTGTTCCATTTAATGCTGTGAACTCACCTTATTTTCAATATGTTATTGATAGAATAATCAGCATGGGTCATGGATATAAACCTCCTTCTTATCATGCTTTAAGAGTGAATTTATTAAAAGATGCTAAATTGCATGTCAAACTGATTATTGATGATATTAGAAATAATTGGGCTGATACCGGTTGCACAATAATGGGAGATGGATGGACAGACAATAGACAAAGGCCTTTAATTAATTTTTTGGTTTATTATCCATAAGGGATTTCATTTGTTAAATCTATTAATGCTTCTGATATTTACACAAATGCTGAAAATTTGTGTAATTTATTTTCTAAAATTATTGAGTGGGTTGGCCCTCGCAATGTTGTTCACGTGGTAACAGATAATGGAGCCAATTATAAAGCTGCAGGCTTTAAGCTTATGGAAAAATATCCTTTTATTTTTTGGTCACCATGTGTAGCTCATTGTATTAATTTAATATTGAAAGATATTGGACAAATGCCCACAGTTGAAAGTTTAACCTCTCTTTCTTCGAAAGTGACTGATTTTGTATACAACCATAAGGTTACTTTGAATTAGTTGAGAAAAAGAGAGGGTTGGCAAGAAATTATTCATCCTGGTGCAACTCGTTTTGCAACAAATTTTATTGCTCTGCAAAGTTTGCATTAACATAAGGATAATTTGCAAGCTTTGGTTGTTTGTGCTGAGTATAAGAAATTTTTAAGTTTGCAAAAGGCTAAGGAAGTAAAACAAATTGTGTTAGATGAAAATTTTTGGGAAAATTGTTTGATGATTGTGAGGATTATGACTCCATTGATATGCTTGTTGAGGATATGTGATACTGAAGAAAAACCATCTTTGGGATATATTTATGAGGGCATGTACAGGTCACGTATGGGGATTATGAATGTTTTTAAAAATAAGAAAAAATTATATAAGCCCTACATTGAGATTATAGATAGTAGATGGGATCGAATGTTACGCCAAGATCTTCATGCAATAGCGTATTATTTGAATCCTGCTTTTCAATACGATCAGTCATCTTTCTGTAAGGAGTCAGAGATTATACGTGGTATCTTGAATGTGATTGATAAGTTAGACGATAATTCTGATAGTACTAGCATACCGACACTTGATAAGTCAAGAATTTTTCGAGAGCATGAGATGGGCTTTTCTCGTCCAAGGGCACTTGCTTGCAACAAAAACACTAGACCAGGTAAGTATCGATTCTATAATACTACATTTCATGTGTGTTTGTATATATATTAAGTTTTGAACACTAATAAAAGTTTAATATTATTTACTTTTCATATCTAATAAAAGATGAATGGTTGAGATTGTTTGGTTACGATGTTCCAAATTTGCAAAAGTTGGCTATAAGAATTCTTAGCCAAACTTATTTTTCTTCTAGATGTGAGTGCAATTGGAATGTGTTCGAACACATCCACAC
Source organism: Excoecaria cochinchinensis (assembly GCA_947683425.1). Classification (NCBI taxonomy): domain Eukaryota; kingdom Viridiplantae; phylum Streptophyta; class Magnoliopsida; order Malpighiales; family Euphorbiaceae; genus Excoecaria; species Excoecaria cochinchinensis. The sequence continues at coordinate 11,338,100 of CANTUQ010000127.1, read as the reverse complement.
TCAAAAAAGAAATAGATTGGAACATCAAAGATTGAATGATCTTGTTTATGTTCACTACAACTTGCGATTGAAAAATAGGTGAGTTGTTTATAGTCCGTAAAATTATCTTCATATTTTATGTTTTGTCTCAAAATAACGTTATTATTGCTTATAATTATTAGGTTAACAAATTCTAAAAAAGCATATGATCCAATTGATTATGAATCAATTGAGAAAATTGAATTTTGGATTGTGAAAAAAGAAAGAGAAGAAGGAGAGCTTGATTTTGATGAGATTGAGAGAATGGTTGAAGAACATCCAAAAGATGATGGAGCTTCAAGTGTGCAAGGTTTATTTCTTTTATATAATATGATTTTATTTTAGAATTTTGAAAATTGTGTATAGTTATATTTAATTATGTATTTTTTTAAAAAAATTTAGATGTTATGGAGCATAGTTTAGTTGAAAATCAAGGAGGAGATGGAGATGGAGAAGGAAATGGAGACGAAGACGAAGAGGAAGATGAAGAGGACTAGAGTCAAATGAATTTATTTAAATGCTTGTTATTGATATTATGTGAACTTATTTAGATATTTGCTATTTATATTTGAACAATTTATTTAATTTTTATATAGCTACAAATTTTGTTAGATTTGAAATTACTATTTTTATATTGATTTTGAAAATTAATAGGTTGTTTGAATGTATTTTTTATATATCATATTTTTAAATTTTTTATAAATAATTATATTAATATTTTTTTGAAAAAATAAAAACTCCGAGTCAACCCGGTCCAACCAGTTGACCCATGACCCAATTGGTAAACCGAGTCAATGTTTGGACCGATGCTGAAAACATTGGTTTTAATCCTCAGCCTAACCCACCGGGTGGCAACTCCACTAAAATTGCCTCGTAAAAGGAGATATTTTCACAGATGAAAAATAATGAGAGGGTTGATCCTTACCTGCTATGATCTCTCATGGGAAAAGTAGAGCTCGTCCTCTCATGGAAATAGATATCCTACTAGCTGTTTTGATAAAAAAGAACCATCAAATCACACATGTTTACCAAGGGACAAGCTGATAAGCTTTTTTTTTTCAATTGCTATGCATTACTGCATGCTCACATCAAGCTAGAGGCATGATTCAGATAAGGAGTAGGCCCACATGTAAAACATAGACCAATGATACAAATCATTTACCTCCACCAATTCCCATGTACACTCTAATGCAAAGGGCAAACTTATAAGTTTTTCTACAAACTTATTGTGACGCGCGCCGAACCAGCAAGGCCCTCATTAAGCGTGCCTTTTGGGGCCCGAGGGATTAGTTCGTGTCTTTTTGATCTTGGGCATCATGAGTCATCTTAGATGCCTCTTTTCCAATAGAAAATTGGAAAGGATCATCTAGACTCACAATGCCTCTAGGCACCTTTGAGGTATTTTGGAGTCGCCACCTAATTTACAAGAAATTGGGAAAGGTCTCTAACCTCTTTTGGTCTAAACTAGAGGTGGTGTTCGGAACTTCACTCTTATTAATGACTTAAGTTTATAAGTGAGTTTTTAAGAAATCAAAATTCCATCTCTTATCTCATACGATAGTGCATTAAATTTAAAACGCATTTGCAATCATATTGAAAGCGATAAAATAAAGAGATAAATAAATGAATAAATCATTAAAAATAAAATAATAAATAAATAAATGGGACAGAACAATCCCCCAAAATGAATAAAAGATGGAACAGAACAATCCCAAAATAAAGTAAGAAGGCATAAATAATAAAATTCGCCCTGAAATTAATTACAAGGGCCCAAAAAAAGAATAATTAAAATGCATAAAAGTAATTAAAGTGAATCATACATAAATTGGGTCATTTATTATTTTTTAGGAACATCGGTTCCTTTTTATTAACTTAAAAAATTAGAGAACTATTTTTTGGGTATTGATTGGGAAAATTGGGATGAGTGATCCCATTTTATGAAAATTTAATTCTCCATTTGAAAGTGAGATTTTATTGGCTAAAATAGGACATTGGTCCAATTTATTAATCAAAAATCAAGTTATTAATTGTTACAAAAATATGGTTTTCTATGATGCGGATAAATCTAAAATACATTTTACACAACACATAAAAATAATATAATAATAAAAGAAAATACAAAATTTAAAATGCAAACCCTAAATTGGATGGCCTCTAATCTCTCAATCCACCATCCTGAGTCGGAATGAAACAAGCGAAGATAAATAATTTTTTAGACCATAAAACAAAATAAATAAAATAAATGTTAGCAAAGTAAATTTAATAATTAATGAATAAATAAATTAATTGAATAAAATAATTAATTAAAACAATTAATAGATCAATCAAATAAATAATTAATTAAACTAATTAAATATGAACAAATAAAAAAAGATAAAGAAAATGAAGCAAATTATATACATGCCTTTATGCTGGATAGTAGGGAAAACAGGGAAAGACGAAGTGGGGAAGAACAGAAGAAGAAGAGCCGAAGAGGGGTCACGACTCGTGAAAGCATTTCACGAGTCATGAAATGCATTCACGACTAGTGAATGCATTTCACTAGTCGTGAAATGCATTGACTTGTGAATGCATTTCATGAGTCGTGAAACGCATGCACGATTCGTGCAATCCGATCGGGGAGGCAGGGGCTTTCTCACACGTCCGATAGAGAGAAGAGATTCAACGGCACAATCCGATCGGGAAACACAAAATCCGATTGGAGAAACACAATTCAAGCAAAAAAACAAAGATAAAATCCGATCGGCAACCAAAAGCAAATCACGACTCAAACACACAGAAAAAACAGAGGTGAACAGAGTATGAACAACAGATGAACAAAAACAACATCATGCAATCAAAACATGTATAATGACATAACTAACATGCTTATATATTCATAACAGCAACAAACATACAATCAACAAGTTAATAAGATCAAACCAGAAATATATACAATATATACAAAGAACAAAACTTACTGGTTCAACAAAACGAAGAAAAAAAGTAAATAGAAAGAAGGAAAGAAGAAGAAGAGGGAAAGAAAATAAAGGAAAAGAGGTGGCTAGTAAGTATTTACCCTCAGATATTGATCATTGATATGCAAATGAAAGGTTTTGGTTTCCTCTTTGCGCTTCTTGAAAATGAAGTTAAAACAGAGACTCCAAAAACTCTTGATGAAAGTTTACGTTAAAAAGGAAACAAAAGGTGATTGAATCTCCAACTCAAGAATTGATTTCCTAGGCTTAAGAGACGATCTCAGAATGCCTTTTGAGAAACCCAGAATTATTTTCTTGCTCTCAAAGTTTTTTTTCTCTCTGTGTTTTTCTTCCCTGTTTCTTCTCTCTAATTGCTCTCTCTAATAATTCCTCTCTCCCCTTTTTCTTCAGCTTTCACTTCTCTTTTAATGTCTCAGGCAAGATTAGTTATTTTTTCTACCAAATCCCACGTAAAACCATACTTTCAAACCAAATCTCCATGAAAAACGGAAAAGGAGAGTAGGAGCGCGTGAGGAAGGTGAGAGTCCCCTCTCCCGTAAGCTGGGCCTCACATGGTGAGGCAGCATCTCACCAACGTGAGATGGGCCTCACAAACGTGAGGCTCCATCTCACATGGGTGAGATGGACCTCACCCCACAGGCCCCCAAAACTGCTTTTTTTTTAAATAAAGCAAAAATGAAAAATATTTTTTTCGAGGAATCCATCACTTCCATTTGTCCATTCGCCCGTGAATGGGCATCATTTTCATCATTAGGTAACTTCGGTCCGAGCTACCTCAGGACCCGGTCTCTACACTTATGTATTGATCATTCACTCAGCAACTGGAGGCAAGCCAATAACCTATTCAACAATGCCATGCCATCCAAATTTTATTTTGCAAAGTATCAAAACAAGCTTTTAATTTAATGCAACAGGATAGAGGGAGGTGCAGTAAAACCTTTCAAGACCCAATGGGACACGACACCATGATCAAATCTGATACAATTATCACCATGTTTACCTGAACTAAAGGACATAGATTACCAAAGGAAAGTACTCATTTCTTGTCAACTTTGATTGCTTTTTGGAACACATGCACATGTTTACAATCCTATTAAAATAGAGGAACATTATAGACACAAGTGGGTTTAAATGCGCCCTTGTTCAAAAGAACCTGATGGTGATAATATCTGACTTAGTCAGAAAATGATTCCTTTAAGAATAGATTCCCAAGTAAGGAGACCCATTCCTATAAAGGCCTTTCCACTCTCAGAAATCCATTTAACGCACCATAGGCCTATGATGTGGCCACTAAGGAGGACGACCCATGCATTTAGCCATCTGATTGTGCTAGCTCATCTAAAAGGACATCCCATTAATGACAGAACGAACTTCTCAATGATATCTGAATGGATATGTCGTACCTCATGTGCTAGAGATAAAAATATCTCCAATAGAAAAGGGAGTGTATTTTTGGAGGACAAATATGTCTTTTGGTCCCCAGAGCAGTGCTTTATAAATACCTCAAAAAATAGAAAATTGAGGACAAGTTCATCTCTCCCAGAAAATAGGGTTTCTTCAAATTTCTTATTCCATATGCATTATTTTAGCTTAGATTTCATTAATCTAACTTCAATTCATTAATATCTCATAGATTAAGTTTATGTTCCATATTTACATAACATATGTTCTGAGATAAATTAACTAATTATTTATCATTTTCTTAATTTAAACATTTCTTATGCATTATTTAATCCCTAATGAACACTTTATTATCTCTACCTTTAACACATATAGACATACATACATGCATACACATACATATACATTAAAAATGTGCAAAATGAAAGCTTGTGTATCCACTAACCTTATTTTCCTTTGCTCTCCATGCCTATTCTTCACTTTCTCCTCCTTCTCCCACATTTTTTTCTCCTTCCTTCTTCCTTTCCTTCACCTAACCAAATTGTGCTCCATGAAATTCACTCAATTCTTCCTTCCATTTCATCTTAAATTGCATGAATAATAATTATCTACATTTAATTCTACCTAATAATCAATTAAAATAATTAATTTCACTAACTTGAACTTTTTGTTCCAACTTGTTATTCCCACAATTCTATGAAATTATTCACTAAATTAGGTTCTTGAAGTGGTAGGAAGTTATTCTAGGGTCTTAGAAATATTCAGGAGATAGAATTTAGTGGAATTTTGGCGGAATTTTGATGAAAAATGGAGATAATTCTTTATGAGCTTAGGTCGGCCAAGGAGATGGTTGAAGAAGGCAGAAGAAACATGATTTTTCCAATAGAAATTTCTGAGTTCCAACTTTTATATAGTGTCAAATGAAGGGCTAAGATTGAATCTAATACTCTATGATCAAATGGCCATTAATGTGCCATTCGTCAACATCCTATTAGTCCATACTTTCTCCTTTGTAATTTTCAATGAAAATAAATCTAAAAATACTCAAAATATTTCATAGGGTGTGCAAAACTTTTCGGATTAAAACAACATTGTTTCGACAATTTTTTTCGATCATGTGGAAGTTTTACCGATCCTGTAATTAATTTTTCTCTCACCTAAAAATTAATTTTTCACTACCGAAAATTCTTTTATAGTATTTAGAGTGATTCCATAAGTTAGAAAATTTTTCGAAGGTATCTAGAATTTTTTTCAAGCCCGGTCAAAGTTCGCTCAATGTCGATTACTATTCAAACTGAATCGTAGCTTATTTTTATTTCTGACTCTTAAGGGCCTATTTATTTTTTATTTCTGACTTTTGAAGGCCTATTTAATCTCAATTTCACCTCAAATTATACCCTCGAACTCCTTATGAATTGTACTTTCAACAATCAAATAAAATATTTTTCGACCCTGAGTAGTACTATTCATCACAGTCACTATTCATAGGCCGGATGGTACTATTCACAAAATCCAAAATTTGAGGTATTACATTTCTTCCCTACTTAATAAAATTTCTTCCTCGAAATTTACTTAGATACCATAGATGTGGAAATTACTATTTCATGTATACATCAATGCACTTGCCCCATTCCATGTTAACATACCTTACTACTTATCCTAATTATGCGGGGGTACTTGATGGGTACAGGAGGTGTTTCTCTACCTTACTCATTCCCATGTTATTACCAATACTTGTTCATGGCATGTATATGTATTACTTCATCCTTATTATAATACCCTCCAATTTTAGGACCACATAAACCTTGCTCTGATACCACTAAAATGTAATGCCCTATACCCGTAATTAGTCACGTGTATGGAGTGTCACAAGGCGGTTTCATACCTAATTTTGACTTTCCTATTATTCATAATGTCATAATTAATTTATAGTACCAAATTGCAGTGCTTTGTCATCTCTATTTTTTTAGTATTCATTTATTAGAAATTTTGGCAGCTTAATGGCTATATCCATAAGTCTACCCTCCAGCATATTGGAAAATATACACTCCCAATAGTTCGCAAACAACTCAACAATCTCCACCAACACAATTTCAAGCCATCCCACAATATAGAATCCATATATGCATTATGTCCACAATATTCGTTATAGTTATCAAAAACATTCACTCAAATATTTATAGGTCTTATGTAAAACATGCACACTTTTTATTTTACTCATACACATATATAGTGTTTATACACAAATATAGTTTACTACCTTAACTTTACATATACATACCATGCCATAATCCTGTACATAGTCCATATCAAGCAATCTATTCCGTCTTCCACATTATACCACAATCTTGGCTTACTCCACTTTCCTGCTCGCTCGTCATAACCTACGCGCAGTGAACAGCTACGCACTAAGCAACCTAGTGCTTAGTGGTGGATACACTACTAACATTTTTCACAACACACATATGCACACACATACACTGTAACGTGTCTATTCATATACATATTGCACATTTCACTCATATCTACATTTATTCAATATACTTAACTTATGTCAATTTCTACTTAGTCATAAACTTTTCTTATTTTCTTATCTATTAATACCTTTACTATTTAAGAAAATTTACCACTTATCCATTTATGTTAATTCATATACTTATTTACTAATTTTGTGTTAAATATTTATTTTATCCATTCTATTCTCTAATTAGTCATATATTACTATTTTTCAATTAAATCCACTTAGAATACAATTTTATCTTGTAATTAAGGTTTACCACTATTTTATCACACAATTTCTATTTGATCCTCAAATTATTACTTTACTTAATTGAAATTTAATCCCATAATTTAAAATTTTATTTCTCAATTATCATTTGTCACTTAATTTACAATTTTGCCACCTACCTTCATCTTTTAATCACTAAATTACGATTTAGTCCTTTAATTCTTCTTTTCTTACCCCAATTACCATTTAGTCTCTCATTTGTATATTTATTTCATAATTACCCCTTTATTTCCTTAAATTTACCATTTTGCCCTTACACTTTACTTTTCGTCATTAAATTACCTCTTTGGTCCTTTAGTCCGTATTCTTTTGTAAAATTACTATTTAGTCCCTTAACTTGTACATTTAATTCTTATTATTCAATTTAATTCTTTAATTTACCAATTTACCCCTTTATCCTTTTTTCCTTACACAATTACCATTTTATTCCCTTTTATTCTTATTTTCTTATGTAATTGTTATTTTCCTCCTTTCATCCTTGTTTCCTTTCATCATTTCCACTTTATCCTTTAATTCGCATTTTTTTTCATAATTACTCATTTATTTCTTAAATTTAACATTTTATCCTTTTTTTATTTTCTTACATAATTACTAAATGCTCCTTAATCTACACATTTAATTCAAATTCACCATTTTGTCCCTAATAGTATCCAGTAGAAATCTTCGAACCTGATATCGGGACATGGACTCCAAAGGTCCAAAGCCATAAGAGATAGTGACCACTAAGGATCACTAACTCTAAAAGCCATAAGAGATAGTGACCGCTAAGGATCACTAACTCTGGAGCCGTAATAGAGTCGTATAATATAGAGCCATAATAGCATAAAGCCATAGTAGATCGCCACTGGTCAACCCAAACGAGTTGCCATGACTCAAACAACGGTATACGTGTCCCTAGGGCTAGCCAATTATATCCTAAACTAGTGATTTAACTACCAGTATACTAAGGGCAAAACTATTTATCACTTAAATTCTTTACTTACAGTATCACATGTTATGCTTTATTTTAACCTTATTTCATACTAATATACATAATTTCCATTTCTTACTTCCATATTGTAGGTATCAATCATATTATATTTATTTACCATACTCACTTAATAATGTTCATCACGTAACTTTTGTTTTTTACACATGCATCAATTAAGCCATACTATAATAAAATGCCTTTCAATTTATTTTTCACTTCCTTACTCATTTTTCTCATTTATCACCAAAATTAGTTCAATATACATACATATCATTAAATTTCCATACCCATGTCATTTGTCCATCAACATTACCATCACTTGGATGTTAGTTTTCTTCCAATTATTTATCTCCATCATATTCTTAAGCTATTCCTTTCTTAATTATGTTATTAGTTCATCCTAAACATATATACATAAATTATTCCTATACTTACGTAATGTTTATTCAAAAAATAACATGTTAAATTACATTCCTTAAAATTAATATTAAGTTTCTAATTACCTTATTTAAACTCTAATATCATTTTCTAAATTTTAATTCATTAAAATTCAATATAATCAACTTACGTCCCTTAGGTACATAATATGGTCTTAAGGCAATTTCATTATTTTAGCTTAAATTTCATTAATCTAACTTTAATTCATTAATATCTCAAACATTAAGCTTATGTTCCATATTTACATAACATATATTCTAAGACAAATTAAGTAATTATTTATCATTTTCTTAATTTAAATATTTCTCACACATTATTTAATCCCTAATTAACTCTTTATTATCTCTACCTTTATCACATATAGACATACATGCATACACATACATATATATTAAAAAATTTGAAAAATGAAAGTTTGTGTGTCCACTAACTTTATTTTCCTTTGCTCCACGCTTATTCTTCACTTACTCCTCATTTTTTCCCATTTTTTTCTCCCTCCTTCTTCTTTTCCTTCACCTAGTCAAATTGTACTCCATGAAATTCACTCAATTCTTCCTTCCATTTCATCATAAATTGCATGACTAACAATTATCTACATTTAATTCTACCCAATAATCAATTAAAATAATTAATTTCACTTACTTGAACATTTTGTTCCAAATTGTGCTTCCCACAATTCTATGAAATTCTTCACTAAATTAGGTTCTTGAAGTGGTAGGAAGCTATTCTAGAGTCTTAGAAATATTTAGGATATTGAATTTGGTGGAATTTTGATGAAAAATGGAGATAATTCTTGATGAGCTAAGGTCGGCCAAGGAGATGGTTAAGGAAGGCTAAAGAAACGTGGTTTTCCCACTAGAAATTTTTGAGTTTTAGCTTTATTATAGTGTTAATTGAAGGGCTAGGATTGAATCTAATACTATATGATCAAATGGCCATTAATGTGCCATTTGTCAACATCCTATTACTCCATACGTTCTCCTTTGTATTTTCCATGAAAATATATCTAAAAATACTCAAAAATATTTCCTAGTGTGTGTAAAACATTTCAGGTTAAAACAACATCGTTTCTATAACTTTTTTCGATCTTGTATAATTTTTACTGATTCGGTAATTCATTTTTCTATCTCATCCAAAAATTAATTTTTCACTACCGAAAATTCCCTTATATCTTTAGAGTAAGTCCATATGTTAAAAAAAAATTGCAGGTTTTTAGCACTTTTTCAAGCCCGATCAAAGTTCGGTCAATGTCAGTCACTATTCAAACCTAACCATAGCTTATTTTTATTTCTGACTTTTAAGGGCTTATTTAATCACAATTTAACCTAAATTACACCATCAGACTGTATGAATTGTACTTTTCAATGGTTAAATAAAACATTTTTCGACTGGTGGTACTATTTAATCCGATATCACTATTCACATGCCGTATAATGGCTCGAAAGTCGGGTTAGTCATAAACAGTATTTCTGATGTCAATCAGTGGACTCGAGGTGAAAAATTTATTCGTGGGTAAAAAATATTTTATTTGATCATCTGAAAATATTAGTTATGATGAGTCCGTGGGTGAAGCCCGAAAGTCGGGTTAGTCATAAATAGTATTTCTGATGTCAATCAGTGGACCCGAGGTGAAAAATTTATCCGTGGGTAAAATATATTTTATTTGATCATTTGAAAATATTAGTCATGACGAGTCTATGGGTGAAATTTGGGGTCAAACGGAGGTCATATAGGCCCTAAAATTGCTAAAAAGGGTAAAAGAGTCATATTGGGGCATCTATCATTGACAGACAGTCGTCTTTGGTGACCAATGGCCAAGCCATTAGTGGTGAGGGACAGCCAGCCCATCTGTGGTATCAGACGGGCGTATGTGGGCTATTTCCAGTCCGCAGTTTTGACCTAAATTTGATTGAACCATAACTTTTGCTACAGAGCTCAGAAAAATAATTCAAAAATATGGACGTGCTCATATGAATGCATAGAGTCTAATGGTATTAAAAAATTAATTCTATCTTGACACCAGAATTTCAGCTATTGGATAGGTAATTAATTATCGAACGGGGAAACGGTCACTGATTGAGTTAAAATTTTATATGTGGGCTATTTAATATATTTTAAGAATTATAGAATTGATTTCGGAAAAAATTGAGATTAGAAAGTGAAAGAAATAATTTTAGAATGCATTTTGGGTTATAATGCTTAATTGGGCTTAGTTTTAATTGGGCCAACTTATTTTGACCTAAACCAACCCATGGAATCCACTATAAAAGGGCAAAATATCTGCTTCCTTTCCAAAATTTTCAGCAGCCCTCTCTCCCTCCTCTTTCTCTTTGGCCAACGTTTCTTCCTTCTTTTTCTCCATCGTTTTCTTCTTTTCTTTTTCAATTTTCTCCTTAAATCCAAGTCTTTTAAGTTAATTGCAGCCCTTTGGATGTTGATTTTAACCTCTAGCTTTTTGTTGATGGTGATTTAAGTGGGAGAAATTAAGGATTTAAGCTTAAGGCAAAATTCAAGGTAAGAAATTTTGATGAATTTATTTTAATTCAAGGGTTTAAGTGAATAATTTAGGATGTATATAGTGAAATTATATCATTAGATTTAATTATTGAAGCAAATTTTGGTGGATTTCTTTGATGGAATTTTCAGCCTCATGTAGAAGAAAAATGAGGGGAAGGTTTTTCAAAAGGGAAAGGCAAGGAGAAGGAGGTGTTGGAGGCCTAAATCAAGTGTATGAGGTTTGTGGTTACCAAATCCCACTATTTCCATTGAATTAAAGTGAAATTAGGTTATGTTTGTATGTGAGGTATGTGTAATTTGCATGCTAAATTGAAATAAACTTTATAAAAGTGAATTAGAAGGCGAATAATGATTATTAGAGTGATTTAAATTGAAAGAAAAATTTTATAGCTTGGAACTTTTACTTGGCCGAATGAATTCAATGAGTATATATGGATATACTTTAATGTTTTATGATAATTAATGGTATATTCATGATAAATATTACGTAATCTAATTAATTTAATGAGAAAATATTAAAATAAAGTTTTTATGGGTGAAAAGTTAGCTTGACCGAATTGCCTTCTTAAGTAAATGAATGTATAGTTAATTACTTGACCCATATAGTGGCATAAAAATGAATATATAAGGAAAATTGAGAGAATGTTAATTTATTTGGAATTTTTACAATTTAAATTGAATATATTTTAGTATGTGATTTCAATATGTATTTAATGCAAATATTGGAGTGTAGTTTGGTAAAGTAAAATGATGGCATTAGTGGTGCTAAATGGTGTCATGAGCGAAAATTGGATTGAATGAATAATTATATTTTTGCCCTTAGTTATAATCTGGTGGTAATCTATTTCAGGATATAGTGGTTAGCCATAGGGACCCTATACCGCGGTTAGAGTCATGACGACTCATTTAGGTAGGCCAATCACAATTTACCATAGTGATAAAGTGATAAAGTGCTCAAGTGTTCAGTGAAAGTGTTGAGTAGTCCTTTGAGGTCACTTTATAGTGTTGTGGATCTTGAGGATCCATGTCCCGTGTATCCAGTTCATAGATTTCTACAGGATTGATACTAGGGGCAATATGATAAAAATGGATTAAAATCGATTAATTGGAAGTAATATAAAAAAAATAATATTTTAAGAATTTAAGGATAAATTGATACTTTACTAGGGATTTAAATAGAAATAAAATTCAACTAGTGGTAATACTGTAAATAAAATGATGAAATTGTAAATTAACTAGAGAATAAGTGTCACACCCCATTTGCCCCCTAGAATTTTAAGCCATGTTTGTGCATGTGCATTGAGTGTGTTTTGTCTTGTGATGAGGGTATTTTAGGCAAAAGGCTTGTTTTGAGGGTTTTGTTATTGTGTGAGTGCATATATGATCTTAGAGTGTGCATGTTTGAGTTGCATTAGTGCGTGTTTGCTCACATCTTTGTAGGGTGTGAATTAGTGAGATAGCCTTGTGCGCATTGTGGTGTATGCTTGTAGGGTGTGAGTGGCTAAATTCCACCATTAGGGAAGTGACATGTGGCTTGGGTTAGATGGAGTGATTAAAAGAAGAAAGAGAAAAGGGAAAGCATAAATTTTCTAGCTATTCCCGTTTCTCTCTTCTCTTTACCCCTCTTCTTCCTCTTCTCTTCCCATATTGTACCCTAAGCTTGGATTTAAGTGTTTGTGGTGGAAATTAATTACTCCTCAACCCTCATTTGGTAAGTCCACTGCATTTTCTTCATCTCCTTCATCATCTTCTTCTTTATCTTTTACCATTTTTGGTTTTTAGTTTGATCTAGGGTTTGTTGTTTGTGTGATTTGTGGGTTTGGTTGTTAGATGAGCCTCCTCGCGATCCTAAAGGCAAGGAGAAGGCGGGAGGAAGTGGCACCAAGTGATTGGAGCTTAGGAGTTTTAGGTTTGGGAGTTATTGTGTTTAATGCATTTTGTGGGTTTTGCATGTTTGGTTGAATTTCTGGAAAATCTGATCTTTCTTGATGTTTATAATGGTTTATATGTTATGGGTTTTGATTTGGATGATTCATAAAGCCGTGAATGTGAGTTATTGAACCCAATTGTGCATTTGGTTGAGTTTATGAGTGAATAGTGTTGAGATTCTAATTGTGTAAATTAATGTTGTTATGGGCATGATTTAATTGGAATTTTTGGCTTAAATGTTGCATTTTATGTTGTTAATGATGTTTAGGTTGCTGGATTTGAGGTAAGTTGAGGTTTGGTTGAGTTGTAGTTGAGATTGAAGGTTTGGGTGTGGTGGAAGTGAGTTTTCAACAGATTTTCCCGTGCAAGAGCTGGAAATCACGACTTTGTCCCGAGCTAGCGATAGAGCCTGGTGAAAGCAGCTCTCGCACGTATTCAAGCTCTCTGCAGAGCCTCTGTCGCGAGCGCTACAGAGCGCACGGCTGCTAATCTGATTTGGGCGATCCTTTATCGCGAGCACGCTCTCGAGCGCGAGTGCGATGGATTGGGCTGGCAGCTCACTGTCGCGAGTGCGATAGTGTGATACGTGCATTTCTTCGCGAGATCGCGAAGATTGCCGCGATCGTAACCTGGGGCAAGTTTGCCTCTGTCGCGAGCACGACAATTGTCGCGATCACGACAGTGATCCCAACTCTGCCTTGATTTTTCGATTTTGCCTTTCTCTTCAAGAATTAACTTCGCATCTTTCCCCTTTGGGTTTTTATTACTGTATGGGATTATATATGCTTATTTATGCGTAATGTTATGATTTCTCCATAATAATTAAACGCCACGATGTGAAACATGGTTTGTATTATGCATGACCTACAAGAGTCAGTCTAGTGGATAGTTAGGCATGCCTAATAGAGTCTCTTAGCTGTAGCCCTCCGTTCTATATGGACCCTGATCAGGTCCCCATTTAGATCCTTGCGATCCTTGAAAAGTTTTGAATCTTCTTTAAGGTCCCCTCCGTAAAATGTTTTGAATGTGATCAAATAAAAGGTTTTTGATTCGTACCCGTAAGGTACTGTCACTGTTTACTCGTTAGCTACTATTGTGAATCGGCAGATGTTATGTTTTGCTTTGCTTAATTTTATATGATTATATGAATGAGATATCCGGATGAGTATGATGACAAGTATGAGTCATCAGATTACATGTATATGAATGTGACTTTGAGCTCCCGAATGTTATATATATTTTATATGTGACTCAAGCATGTTATATATTTATGTGATACGATTATCCGCATATGTCATAGTGTATGTGTTTGCCTTGGCAACCATTGTGAATGGTCGTCCACTCTTTTGTTGTGTGTTTCCCCACTAAGCATTATCGCTTAGCACGGTGCTTTATCCGTGCAGGTGCGGAAGGTGTCTTTGCTTTGGGAGAGTCGCTGCCAGTCAAGCCAACAAAGAGGGATTAGAGTTAGGGCTTATTTTTGTAGTCTGTTGATAATTCTTTTGTAATAGAATTCTCATTGTATTAGTAATTTTGTAACCTTCCGCTTGCATATTCTAGATATGTAATCATTTTATTTTGGCATCTGATCAAAACATTATTGTAATGAATGTTGTTATATTAATTCATGATCATGATGATGTTACTAAAAAGTTTTAATTTTCGCTGTATTTATACATGTTGTTATGGATGAATGTATGTTTTGCCTCGATCTGTTTGGTGACACACCCTGCTCATACGGCATTCTCACTCCGATGCGGATGGGTTCGCCTACGTATGGGTAGTGGGGTGTTATAGGTTTTGGTATCAGAGCCTAGGTTTAGGCATTTCTGGGTGATGTTGTGTATAGATGCGTATATATATCTGGGACTGTGTTGGCTGATGTGGTTATCTTTGCTTGTTTTAGACGAATTCTAATTCAGTCCGAGGGTCTCTTGAGGGATCAGCCAAAAGCGTGAATCCTCAAGCTGTTGATCCTTCAATTTCTGTGTTGGCTCATGATCCTAGGGTCCAGGCCGAGGCCGCAGCCATGCCCTTTGAGGCGATGCTTAATTTTCCCAGGACATGGCTCGAGTCTTAGAGAGAGTGACAGCCCCTAAGGCCCCGATTGAGAGTATAAGAAGAGCGGGTGCAGAAGATTTTTATGGGACCGATTTGGACGAGTTGGAATACGCTGAGAAGTGGTTAGATAAGGTAAAGTGTACTCTGAGGGAGGTCCGGTGTCCTCCTGATCAGTGAGTGGAGTGTGCAATTGTATTGCTTCAAGGGTCTGCTTTTGACCGGTGGGAGTTGGTCTGTAGGCTTCCCCAGTTGCCTGAACTGATTTCTTGGGAGTTACAAGAGAGGGAGTTTATAAATAAGTATGTGACTCAAACCTACAGGGATGCGAAGTGGGCGCAGTTCTTGAGTTTGAAGCAGTGAGCCATGACAGTATCTGAATTTGAGAAAGAGTTCAACCGTTTAGCGAAGTATGCACCAGAAGGTATTTTGACAGAAGAGTTCATGTGTAGGCTTTTTGAGACCGGATTGAATGAGTCGCTGAGGGCGATGCTGATTTCTCTGATGAGTACTCCAGGAGTTTGGTACTTCCAGATTGTACAAGCTGCAGTGCAGGCTGAGAGGTCCGAATTGGTTTTGAGAGAGAGGGCTCAGAGGAGAAACCCCTCTCGTGGAGGTTCATCTTCTTTATCCTCAAGTAAAAGGTCAAGGAACCCGCAGGATGAGTCATCTTCTGGCCCGACTACAAGAGGTAGAAGATAGGGTTCAGCTATGGTGTCTAGTTCTGGTAGAGGTAATTCGGGTGGAAGGACTGAGATGTTACCGAAATGTTCTCGTTGTGATAAATGGCACAAAGGTGAGTGTAGGTGGCTCACAGGTGGGTGTTTCCACTGTGGGAGCACCAAACACTTTTTAGCCAATTGTCCAAGATCGAATGAGGCTTTGGGTGATCAACGAGAGGCCAGTAGAGTGGGTTCGAATGCTACTCAAGCTAGTTGCAGTAGAGGCCGTGGAAGAGGTCGAGGCAGTCGACCTAGAGAGGGAGCTACATCAGAGTCAGTTGAGCATCCTGTGGCTGTGCCAGCTAGAGCCTATGCAATGAAAGCTAGGGAGGAGCAGGATGCTCCAGATATGATTGCCGGTAAGTTTCTACTCCATGACAATGAATTATATGCTCTAATTGACCCTAGTTCCACACACTCATATTTGTGCACAGATAAGTTATTTGATAAGTTGCATGTTGTAGATCAGTTGGATTATGAGATTTGTGTGACCAGTCCTTTAGGGCATAGTGTTAATGTGAGTAGAGTGTATAGGAATTGTCCCCTGTTGGTTAAGGGAGTTGAGTTTCTAGCAGATTTGATTGAGTTGCCGTTCAGAGAGTTTGATCTGATTTTGGGTATGGACTGTTTGGGTAAGCATCGGGCAGTGGTTGACTGTCATAGGAAGACGGTTGTTCTGTAGGATAGAAATCAGTCTCCTGTGGTTGTCAAAGGCTTGGGTTCTAGTTCTTTGAGTAATGTAATTTTCGCAATGCAAGCTAAGAGATTCATTAGGAAGGGTTGTGAGGCTTTTCTAGCTGTGGTGTTGGACTCTAAGTGGGATCAAGTTAGGATTGAGGATATCCCGGGTTTGCCTCCTGAGAGAGA
The DNA here is from genome assembly GCA_947683425.1 of Excoecaria cochinchinensis. Classification (NCBI taxonomy): domain Eukaryota; kingdom Viridiplantae; phylum Streptophyta; class Magnoliopsida; order Malpighiales; family Euphorbiaceae; genus Excoecaria; species Excoecaria cochinchinensis. Next base: position 11,321,414 of record CANTUQ010000127.1, on the reverse strand, counting down.
GGTGGAGTTGTCTATAGAGATAGTGCCGGGTACTACTCCCATATCGAAAGCACCTTATCGGATGGCTCCTGTAGAGATGAGGGAACTCAAAACTCAGCTATAAGAGCTATTAGATAAGGGGTTTATCAGACCCAGCATATCTCCATGTTCTGTTTGTTAAGAAGAAGGATGGTTCTATGAGAATGTGCATCGACTATAAGCAAATTAATAAGGTCACAGTGAAGAATAAGTATCCTTTGCCTAGAGTCGAGGATTTGTTTGATCAGCTTAGAGGTGCAGGAGTCTTTTCAAAGATTGATCTCTGGTCGGGTTATTATCAGTTGCAAGTTCAGGATGCTGATGAAGTTAAGACTGCATTTCGGACTAGGCATGGCCATTATGAGTTGTTAGTGATGTCGTTTGGTTTGACCAACGCACCAGCGGCTTTCATGGATTTGTTGAATCGAGTGTTTAGGCCATATCTTGACCGATTTGTAGTGGTGTTTATAAATGATATTTTGGTTTATTCCAAGGATGAGAGTGAGCATGAGGAGCATCTCCGGTTAGTTTTGCAAGTGTTGAGGGAGCATCGGTTGTTTACGAAGCTTAGTAAGTGTGACTTCTGGCTTTGGGAACTGACTTTCTTGGGTCATATTATTTCGGCTAAGGGTATTCAAGTTGATATGTCTAAGATTGAGGCAATTGTTAATTGGAAAGCGCCTAGGAATGTTCCAGAAGTGAGAAGTTTTCTCGATTTGGCAGGCTACTATCGTCGGTTTGTGAAGGTTTTTTCTATCATTGCTGCTCCGATGACAAGGTTGCTAAGGAAAGGGGTCAGATTTGAGTAGTCGGATAAGTGTCAAGCTTGTTTTGAGAAGTTAAAGAGGTTGTTAGTTGAAGCTCCTATACTTACTCAACCCATCTCGGGTAAAGAGTTTGTGGTGTACAGCGATGCTTCCGGCATTAGGCTTGGTTGTGTGTTGATGCAAGAAGGTAAGGTTGTGGCTTATGCTTCCCGTTAGGTGAAACCACATGAGAGGAACTACCCGATGCACGATTTGGAGTTGGCAGCAGTGATCTTTTCTTTGAAGATTTGGCGACATTATCTGTATGGGGAGAAGTGTAGGATCTTCACGGATCATAAGAGCTTGAAGTATTTCCTCACGCAGAAAGAATTGAACATGAGACAGCGCCGATGGCTAGAGTTGTTCAAGGACTGTGATTGTATAGTGGATTACCATGCTGGTAAGGCCAATTTGGTGGCGGATTCTTTGAGTCAGAAGTCGATTTCAGTTTTTTCTTGAGGTGATTCAGGTGGAGATTCGATTCAGATAGGGCTTTGGTTGCCCAGTTGAGAGTGAGGCCTACTTTGAGACAGAGGATTGTAGATGCTTAGAAGGATGATGAGAGGTTGCAGTGGATTGTGAAAGAGGTTTGATCTAGTAAGCAGTCAGAGTTCTTAGTTCAGGACGGGGTGCTGATGTATAGAAATCGCTTGTGTGTGCCCGAGAATGATGAATTAAGGAAATGGCTTTTGAGGGAGGTACACACTATGGTTTTTACTATGCATCCCGGTAGTGACAAGATGTATCGGGACATGAAGCAGTTCTATTAGTGGTCTGGTATGAAGAGAGATATTGTGGATTATGTGGCAAAGTGCTTGACTTGTCAGCAGGTAGAGGCTAAGCATCAAGTTCCTTTGGGATTGCTCACACCTTTATCCGTTCCTAAGTGGAAATGGGACGATATTGCCATGGATTTTGTGTCTGGTTTGCCGTTGACTCAGAGGAAGCATGACTCAGTTTGGGTGATAGTGGATCGGCTCACAAAGTCAGCTCATTTTCTACCGGTTAGAGTGGATTATCCGATGGATAAGTTGGCCAGTATCTATGTGGTTGAAGTGGTCAGATTGCATGGAGTGCCGTTATCTATAGTGTCAGATCGGGATCCGAGGTTCACATCTAAGTTTTGGAAAGAACTACAAAGAGCTTTGGGTATCAAATTGAATTTCAGTACGGTATTTCATCCTCAGATAGATGGGCAGTCAGAGAGGGTTATTCAGATCTTGGAGGACATGTTATGGGCTTATGCATTGGATTTTTCGGGTAGTTGGGATAGATATGTGCAACTTATGGAGTTTGCCTACGACAATAGTTATCAGATGAGCATCAGTATGTCACCGTATGAGGCTTTGTGTGGTCAACAGTGTAGGACTCCGGTATGTTGGACAGAGTTATTCGAGCGTTCGATTATTGGGCCAGAGTTGGTTAGGGATACAGAGAAAAAGATCAGAATTGTGCAGCAGAATCTGAAGGTGGCTAAAGATCGACAGAAATCCTATCACACCCATTTGCCCCCTAGTAGTATGAGCCATTTGTGTGTGTGCATTCATTGTGTGTGCTTGGCATGTGATAAGGGTATTTTGGATAAATTGCATGATTTGGGGTTTCGCTAGAGTGCGTGTGCATATATGATATTAGGGTGTGAATTAGTTGGGTTGCATTTGGGTGTGTTACACACATGTGTGTAGGATGTGAGTGAGTGAGTTGTGTTTGTGTGTTGTGCTCACACATTTGTCGGGTGTTATAAGTTGGGGTGACTTTGTGTGTGTGTGGTGCATTGTTGTTGGGTGTGATGAACAAATCCCACTAGGCTAGGGTTAAGGAAAAGAGTAAATAGAAGGAGAAAGAGAAAAGGGAAAATCATATTTCCCCACCTCTTTCCCGTTCCTCTCCTCCCTCTATTGCTCTTCTTCCTCTTCTTCACCCTATAGTGTGCCCTAAGCTTGGATTCAAGTGTTCTTGGTGGGGATTGATCATTCTCAACTCATTTAGGTAAGTTTGTTGTATTTCATCTTTATCTCCTTCATCTTCTTCTTCTATATTTATGGTCTAGGGTTTGATGATTGGTTTATCTTTGTTTAGGTTGTGTATTTTGGGTGTTAGTGGAGCCTCCTCGTGACCACAAAGGCAAGGACAAGGCTGGTATTAGTGGCACCAAGTGATTTGGAGCATAGGAGCAAAGGTTTGGGAAACTTCTTTGAACTTGATGATTTTGAGTTTGACATGTATTCTGGGAATTCATTTGGTTTATGGAGTTTTAATTGAGTTGTATGTTGAGTTAAGATTTTAATTTGTGATTTTAAGATTGTAATTTTAATGGATTATGCATATGTGAATTTATTAGATTGTGGATTGAATTGGATGGGTGATTGATTTATTAAGTATGTTTATTGCATGTGGTGCTTGAATGCTGAGCTAAAAGGTGAGTTTTATGGGTTTATTTTATGGTTTGAATGTGTGACTTTTGAAATGTGTAGTTGTGGGTTTGAAATTGGGTTGTTTTTCTGCAAAAATCTGGGTTTTGGGTGATTCACACAGCGGTATGGAGGGCCTTACCACCGTGTGAATCGTGAGACTTCATCTGGGAGGCTGATCTGGACATTTTACACGGCGGTATGGGATTACCCATACCCCCATGTAAAATGCTACTGCCCAGCTTCAACTCCATATTGGGCATGTTACACGGCGGTATGGGCTATACCATACCCCCGTGTAAGGTGTCTTACACGGCGGTATGGATTGGCCATACCGCCGTGTAAAACGCTTCTGTCCCAAAAATTAGATGATTTTTTATTCTCTTCGTTTTCACTCCTTTTTCACTTATGATTGGTTTTAAATATTATTTAGTGTTATTTTATTTGTCTTATATCATAAACTAGTATTTTGATCTATCAAATTATTGAATGTTAGTTGATTCCGGAATGGGTTATTCATTACCTTAAGTGATGAACTCAATGTGTGCATTTCTTTATGCATAACCTGTAAGAGTCGGTCTAGTGGATAGTTAGGCATGCCTAATAGAGTCCTTTAGCTGCAGCTCAGTTCCGTTTGGACCCCGATCAGGTCCCCATCTGGTTCCTCGCGAACCCTTATGAATTTTTGATCTTGTTTAAGGTCCCTCCGAAAACTTGTTTTGAATGTGATAAAATAAATGGTTTTTCGATTCGTACACATAAGGTACTGTCTATATTCGATTCGTACCCATAAGGTACTGTCTGTTTACTTGTTATCCACTATTATGAGTCAGCAGGTGTATTGTTTGCTTTGTTCTGTTCGATATGATTATCAGAATGTGATATCCGAATGAGCATGATAAGTATAAGAAATCAGTTTATATGTATATGAATGTGGATATGAGCTTCTGTATGTATATCTTTATTATGCAAGTACGATTTTATATCCGACCTGATTATTCGCATATGTCATATCGTATGTGTTATGCTTTGACGACCATTGTGAATGGTCGTCCACTCTTTTGTTGTTTGTTTCCCCACTAAGCATTATCGCTTAGCATGGTTTTTATCTGTGCAGGTGCAGAAGGAATTTTGCTTTAGGAGTCACCGCCAGTCAAGCCAACACATAAGGGATTAGTATTAGGGCTATTTTTGTAATAGTTATGATGATTCTTTTTGTATCAGAACTCTCTTTGTATTAGTAATTTTGTAAGCTTTCGCACTTGTTTATTTTGGATATGTAATTCTTTTGCTTGGGCAATTGATCAGAATATTATTGTAATGATTTTGTTAAATTAATGTATGATCAGTTGTTATTTCTCTAAAGTTATAATCTCCGTTGTGTTTTCGTATGTTTGTAATGTATGAATGTTTGCTTTGGATCGATCTGTCTGGTGTGACACCCCTGCTCCTACGGCATCTTACTCCTATCCGGATGGGTTCGCCTACGTATGGGTAGGGGCTATTACAAATCCTATGTTAACCTAAAGAGGAAAGATGTTCAATTTGAGGTCGGGGACAAAGTTTTCCTTAAGGTTTTGCCTTGGAGGAAAGTGCTTCGATTTGGCAAGAAAGGTAAGCTTAGTCCTCGGTTTATTGGACCGTATGAGGTGTTAGCTAAGGTTGGTCCGGTAGCCTACAAGTTGGCTTTACCGATGGAGTTGGCAAAGTTGCAGGATGTATTTCATGTTTTTATGCTTCGTCGGTATAGATCGAATCCGTCGCATGTGTTATCGGTTCAAGATGTGCAAGTGCATTCAGATTATTCGTATGATGAAGAACCGAAGGCTGTTTTAGCTTGGGAAGTAAGACAGTTGAGGAATAAGCAAGTCCCTTTGGTCAAAGTGTTATGGAATCATTATGGGGTAGAAGAAGCGACTTGGGAACCAGAGGCGACTATGAGGGCTCAGTATCCACAGCTTTTCAGTGCAGGTGAGAATTTCGAGGACGAAATTCTTGTTAGTATGTGAGAGTTGTCACATCCCATTTGCCCCCTAGACGTTTGAGCCATGTTTGTGCATGTGCATTGAGTGTGTTTTGTATTGTGATGAGGGTATTTTGGGCAAAATGCTTGTTTTGAGGGTTCTGTTATTGTGTGAGTGCATATATGATCTTAGAGTGTGCATGTGTTGAGTTGCATTAGTGCGTGTTTGCTCACATCTTTGTAGGGTGTGAATTAGTGAGATAGCCTTGTGTGCATTGTGGTATATGCTTGTAGGGTGTGAGTGGCTAAATTCCACCATTAGGGAAGTGACATGTGGCTTGGGTTAGATGGAGTGATTAAAAGACGAAAGAGAAAAGGGAAAGCATAAATTTTCTAGCTATTCCCGTTTCTCTCTTCTCTCTACCCCTCTTCTTCCTCTTCTCTTCCCATATTGTGCCCTAAGCTTGTATTTAAGTGTTTGTGGTGGAAATTAATTACTCCTCAACCCTCATTTGGTAAGTCCACTGCATTTTCTTCATCTCCTTCATCATCTTCTTCTTCATCTTTTCCCATTTTTGGTTTTGAGTTTGATCTAGGGTTTGTTGTTTGTGTGATTTGTGGGTTTGGTTGTTAGTTGAGCCTCCTCGCAATCCTAAAGGCAAGGAGAAGGCGGGAGGAAGTGGCACCAAGTGATTGGAGCTTAGGAGTTTTAGGTTTGGGAGTTATTGTGTTTAATGCATTTTGTGGGTTTTTCATGTTTGGTTGAATTTCTGGAAAATCTGATCTTTCTTGATGTTTATAATGGTTTATATGTTATGGGTTTTGATTTGGATGATTCATAAAGCCGTGAATGTGAGTTATTGAACCCAATTGTGCATTTGGTTGAGTTTATGAGTGAATAGTATTGAGATTCTAATTGTGTAAATTAATGTTGTTATGGGCATGACTTAATTGGAATTTTTGGCTTAAATGTTGCATTTTATGTTGTTAATGATGTTTGGGTTGCTGGATTTGAGGTAAGTTGAGGTTTGGTTGAGTTGTAGTTGAGATTGAAGGTTTGGGTGTGGTGGAAGTGAGTTTTCTACAGATTTTCCCGTGCAAGAGCTGGAAATCACGACTTTGTCCCGAGCTAGCGATAGAGCCTGGTGAAAGCAGCTCTCGCATGCATTCAAGCTCTCTGCAGAGCCTCTGTCGCGAGCGCTACAGAGCGCACGGCTGCCAATCTGATTTGGGCGATCCTTTGTCGTGAGCACGCTCTCGAGCGCGAGCGCGATGGATCGGGCTGGCAGCTCACTGTCGCAAGTGCAATAGTGAGATACGTGCATTTCTTCGCGAGATTGCCGCGATCGTAACCTGGGGCAAGTTTGCCTCTATCGCGATCACGACAGTGATCCCAACTCTGCCTTGATTTTTCGATTTTGCCTTTCTCTTCAAGAATTAACTCCGCATCTTTCCCCTTTGGGTTTTTATTACTGTATGGGATTATATATGCTTATTTATGCGTAATGTTATGATTTCTCCATAATAATTAAACGCAACGATGTGAAACATGGTTTGTATTATGCATGACCTACGAGAGTCAGTCTAGTGGATAGTTAGACATGCCTAATAGAGTCTCTTAGCTATAGCCCTCCGTTCTATATGGACCCTGATCAGGTCCCCATTTGGATCCTCACGATCCTTGAAAAGTTTTGAATCTTCTTTAAGGTCCCCTCCGCAAAATGTTTTGAATGTGATCAAATAAAAGGTTTTTGATTGGTACCCGTAAGGTACTGTCACTGTTTACTCATTAGCTACTATTGTGAATCGGCAGATGTTATGTTTTGCTTTGCTTAATTTTATATGATTATATGAATGAGATATCCAGATGAGTATGATGACAAGTATGAGTCATCAGATTACATGTATGTGAATGTGACTTTGAGCTCCCGAATGTTATATATATTTATATATGTGACTCAAGCATGTTATATATTTATGTGATACGATTATCCGCATATGTCATAGTGTATGTGTTTGCCTTGGCGACCATTGTGAATGGTCGTCCACTCTTTTGTTGTGTGTTTCCCCACTAAGCATTATCGCTTAGCACGGTGCTTTATCCGTGTAGGTGCGGAAGGTGTCTTTGCTTTGGGAGAGTCGCTGCCAGTCAAGCCAAGAAAGAGGGATTAGTGTTAGGGCTTATTTTTGTAGTCTGTTGATAATTCTTTTGTAATAGAATTCTCATTATATTAGTAATTTTGTAACCTTCCGCTTGCATATTCTAGATATGTAATCATTTTGTTCTGGCATCTGATCAAAACATTATTGTAATGAATGTTGTTATATTAATTCATGATCATGATGATGTTACTAAAAAGTTTTAATTTTCGCTGTATTTATACATGTTGTTATGGATGAATGTATGTTTTGCCTCGATCTGTTTGGTGACACACCCTGCTCATACGGCATTCTCACTCCGATGCGGATGGATTCGCCTACGTATGGGTAGGGGGGTGTTACATGTGTTGGTATCAGAGCCTAGGTTTAGGCATTTCTTGGTGATGTTGGGTATAGATGCGTATATATATCTAGGACTGTGTTGGCTGATGTGGTTATCTTTGCTTGTTTTAGATGAATTCTAATTCAGTCCGAGGGTCTCTTGAGGGATCAGCCAAAAGCGTGAATCCTCAAGCTGTTGATCCTTCAATTTCTGTGTTGGCTCATGATCCTAGGGTCCAGGCCGAGGCCGCAGCCATGCCCTTTGAGGCGATGCTTAATTTTCCCAGGACATGGCTTGAGTCTTAGAGAGAGTGATAGCCCCTAAGGCCCCGATTGAGAGTATGAGAAGAGCGGGTGCAGAAGATTTTTATGGGACCGATTTGGACGAGTTGGAATACGCTGATGGTGTGATTTATCCACTCACACCCTACAAGTATACACCACAATGCACACAAGGCTATCTCACTAATTCACACCTTACAAAGATGTGAGCAAACACACACTAATGCAACTCAACACATGCACACTCTAAGATCATATATGCACTCTAGTTGGATTTATAAGTATTTGGAGTATAAAAGTGGTTGAAATGTGTAATTGACGGATTAAAATGGTTAAATGTAGTTGAGGACGTGTTCAGTATTAATTAAAAGGACTAAGGGTAATTTGGGTATTCCATATCTATGGATTACATTGAAGGAATTACTTAATTATGTGGGCCAATGTTAAGAATAATAAAGTTATATGCTAATTGAAGGAAAGGAAGAAGGATGAGGAATTAAAAGAGAAGTTTGGCATAAAAATTTTCTTTGGACTAATAAGATGGTGACATGTGGCAATAAGGATAAGGCTTAAATTTAATGGCCATATTTAAGCCAACCCTTTGACTGTCCTAAGGCCATTTATGGCCAACCAATTGAGGGAGAGAAATAAGGGATTCTTTATCTTCTTCCTCACGCTATTTTCTTCCTCCAAGTTCAAGCCATAAGATTTGAATAATGGATTCTTCAAGTTTCAAGTATTTTGGAAGGAGAAATGGTGTGGATAGGTAAGGGATAAGCCTTTTATTCCTTTGATTTCTTCTTAAAGAGTTAAGAATTCTAATCAGTGTTATATCTGGTGTTTGATGAGGAAATTGGATGTTTATAACTACGAAGGAATAAGGAAGCAAGGAAGTGCAACCAATTGAGCGTATGGGAGCAAAGAAAGTTGAGGTTTGGGAAATCTATATGCTTTGATATATATGTATATTGTTGAGTTCTGTTTTTGATGTGTATTTGTTGATTTGGGTTGCTTGAGTTGATTGGTTGTGTGGATTTGGTTGAGTTTGGGGAGCTTGAGTTTCTAGGGGAAACTCTGCTCAAAGATTGCAAATCTCTGTGTGATGTTTTGGTCATAAGTGGAGTTTTAGAACTCTAAATTAGGTGATTCTAGTGCCGTTAGAACCAAGATTTCCATATCTACAAAAGTCCTGAAGCTGATTATGAGCAAACTCTAACTCTAAGATCCTCAAAAGTGGCCAAAATAGAGGTATCTCTATTTTGGGCAGGGTTACTAGAGCAGTTTAGGTTGTTTAGACCATATCTGACGTTATAGATATCCATACGACGTGAAATTTGTCCCATTTAAATCTTAACATCCTAGGGATCATTTTTTAAGGGGAAGTTTTTCCTAAAAATGAGGTTTAGATTCTAGTTTAGGTGGTGCAAGTTTGAGGTGAAAAGCTATCCTGATATGCTGATTTCAGAAGAGAACTTTTGGATGCCTCTATTGCGAACGCGATAGAGGATACTATTTGATGGATTTTCTTCTTATTTTGGGCCTCATGGCTAACACGAATTATTTCCCACCTTTACCCTCCCCTGTTTTGGAATATTTTGTGTGTTTTCTTCCCAAAACACACCCGTACTTCACCGGAACTTTTTAGAACTCATCCAACACATGGTTAGAGTCTTGTATAGAGTAAATGAATGGCAATCACTTAGGAATACAAGTGTTTAAGGTTGTAAATATGAATAATCATTAAGCTACTTAAGGCATAGTTAGTCGAACATTTCCGAGTAAACCCAACAGTGACATGATGTGACATGTTAATAGGTTAATAAGCGAAAATACTTTAGATTGTATATTGAAACTTTAGAACTATGGGGTTCTTATTCCCAATCCTTGGGATACGTAGGAAGCTTAGAATACTAATCCAATTCCAAACCAAATAATAGAAACTGATTCATGAATAAAAGATGATGTATTGACTGAAACCCTAATAATGGCCACGTGCTTGTTTAAAATGAATATGGCCTATATGTGCCGTTGTATAGAAAGTTCATATGTGCCATTAGTGATTCTAGTCTCGAGTAGGCTTAGTTATTGCTTGAAATCGTTATGTGATATTAAGATTGAGTTAAATGATTTTGTTAAGTGTGACATGAACTGTAAATGAAATGAATTCATGGTATGTATGTGTATATATATATATAATGGTTTTTAATATGACTGTCTAAATAATGAGTATTTTAGAGGGCATGAGAAAAAGGATTGTGGATTAGAGCCTTGAGTGTGTAAAATGCTCTATTGGGCAAGTCTGCCAGCTTGTGTTCAATCACAAGCGCGGGCATTTCTGCTAGTGTGACAAAAGCGATCGGTTGGTTCTATCACAAGTGCAATAGATCGTTATATTCGACTCTGTTGCGAGAGCGACATAGGTCTCAAGCGCGACACTTCTATGTGTTTTGAAAACTTTATAGTTGTTCTATTTTGGTTAGATTAATGTGTGTGACTAATGAATGGTTATGCATATGAAAGTTGTTATTGTATTATACCATGTGAGTACTTGTGCATAAGGTGTGAATTGTGAAATGAGCTATATTTGTAAATAAGTTGTTAAGTGATGTGATATTGCCTATTGAGATTCCAAGATTTCATACTTTTGATAACACGAATGTTAACCAGACTAATAATTTAGCCTGCAAATCAAGTAGTGGATAGATAAGCATGCCTATAGGGTTCTATTTGCTGCAGCCTATGCATTTCCTGGACCCTGATTAGGTCCCTATGTGTTTGGATCCTTGCGATCCCTATATGATTGGATCTTGTTTAAGATCCCTATGCATTTTTCGAAAGAGAAAGAAAATATTTTCGTACCTATGCGTTCACCCGTTATCCACCCCTTGATATAGCAGGCAGTAAATGAACAAAAGAATATTATATGAGCAATATAAGATATGAATTAATAAATGAATGTGATGACTTATATCTTGTAAGGAAATATGGGATTAAGCATTTTATATGCATGTAAACATATGATTATGGTGACATCTATGTTACTCCGAAATTATTGCTTCATGCACTTATGCGTTCTCGGATCCCATTTGGATCCCTAGGTGAAAAAAAATGTGGAAGTACCCTTGGGGTACCTATGTGTCTTAATTCTATTATTCCCTTGGGAATATAGATAGTAATGAATGAAATAAGATTAAAGGAATAATTTGAAGTAAAAATGATTAGTGAATATAATTATATGTGTAGAATACATGAACACGTAATGATACGAACTTGTTGTTTTGCTTCGTATTCATGATTTCGTAATGAGTGTAAATTGATAGACTGGGAAAATAAATAAAGCATTGACTATTAATCAGGCTATGTGTAAAGAATATGTAAATTAATGCATGAAAAACTAAATTAAAAATAAATGCTAATGACCTTTTGTAACATTGTGTAGGATATGAGTAGCTATATATGTATGTAAGGTATGTATTGTTAATATTGGTATATGGTAAATGCATGATATGTAGTTATTGGAGGATAACTGTATGAAAATGCTAATTAAAAAAAACTAAATTAAAAATAAATGCTAACAACCTTTTGTAACATTGTGTAGGATATAAGTAGCTATTTATGTGTGTAAGGTATGTATTGTTAATATTGGTATATGTTAAATGCATGATATGTAGTTATTGGAGGATAATTGTATGAAAACACTAATTAAGAATTTGTCACTCTATTTAGCTATACTGATGAATGTGATAAATATATGATCAATTTTATGCAACTAGTAAATGGAATTATTGAGTGTGTTTAAGCCATGCATTTATATATATATATAATTCTGTTTTGAAGCTTTATTATTGTGTGAAATTGCTGACGACCGCTATGAGTGGTCATCCATATTATGTGTTTTTCCCCACTAAGCCTTTGCGCTTAGCACGGGTGTTTGTCCGTGCAGATTAAGGAGATAGAAGTATCATCCGAGCATTCCGCAGTAGTTTTGGCCACCAAGTCTGTAGAACTTATATGAAGTTTATTTTGGCATTTGTAATGTAATTACTATTATTTCTGTAATAAGTGATTGGTATATAATATGGTTATACTGAAAGTATGATGCGAATTCATATGTGAATGTATTTTGTATTGTGTAAGTTCCTTGAATTAAAGAAATTTTATTATTTTGTTTCTGTTATTGTTACGTTTGTATCTCTGTCTGGTAGCACCCTCCATTCATCGTCGCACACTACCTATGTTATCATACGATATGCTACGTACGGGTAAGGGGTGTTACACACTATGTTTTGCTAACATGTTTTAGAAGCACAATAGGTCACACACATAAAGGAATTAGATCCAAATGTAAAAGGCATTGGGCCATATTTATATGAGATATAATTTAGGCTAAAAGGTAGGAGAGAGGAAGCTTAAAGGACTAATGTGCCACTATTAGGATCCCATGGTGGAGCTCCTAGCATATGGGCTTGTTGTAAGCCCATTACGGGCTTTAATGGACAGTCTAAGCCTATAAGTTGGACAACCACCACAAAAAAGGGCCATTTGCGACTAAATTTAGCGACCATTTATTTTAGTCGCTATTTCTGTGACTGAATTACGACCAAATTGTTGTTCAGTTGTTAAATTTGCATAAATCTGGAATTAGCGACTGAATAATAATTCAGTCGCTAAAATATGCAGCGAAAAAGTCCTGCCTTTTTTTGCGACGAAATTAGCGACACAATGTGGAGTAGCTAAAAAATAGCGACTAATATTTAGTCGCTAACATTTTGTGTAATATTAACAACGGAATTGCGACTATAATTTGTCGCAAATGTTTTAGTGACTAAATAGCGACCGAATGTTGTAGTCGCTATTTCAATTAGCGACTGAATAATTCAGCTGCTAAGCAGTCGCTATTTTGCGATTATGTAGCAGACTGAAATAACCTAAACCCCCAAATCAAAACGCAAATAGATACAGAGAGCTGGAGGGCCGTCGAGAGAGAACCTACCACCGGATAATTTTCGGTTCCCCTTGCCACCGGTGATGCCTCGTGTTTGCTCCGGCGGTGAGAACGGCGATCGGCATTAAGTTTCCTTCTTGTGTTTAAGAGGTAAGTTTCACGGAAAGTCAGCCAAAAACTGGAATTCGTTTTCAATTTTCTTAAAATTGAAGTGTGTAGTTTTAGTTGTGTGAAATTTCTTCTCTTTGCTTAGGGTTCTTGAGAGATTGAGGCGCAAAAAAGGAGGAGGAAAGTCACGATCTGGGTTACTGCGATTGAAAACAGAACGTGAGAAGCTAAGGGGGAAAAATCGGGTATGTACCATTTGAAGTTACTGTGGTTTTGATGCCTTGAGTGTTCTGTGAAATTGAATTAATCAAAAGGATTTTGCAATCCTCACGTTAATGTTACATGCATTTGTGATTAGGAGGTTGTTAATTAGATCATTGCTCTGTTTATTGCTGATATGAGAAACTTAATTGGACAGAATGAATGCTTTGAGTTTGACAAACTTGATGATCTGTCGGAATGCATGAATTTGATGTCCTATTATGCTTATAGTTGCTTTGAGTCATGAATTTGAGTTCTGTGATATAGAAGTAATGCTTTGAGTTTTCTGTGAAGTGTGTTTAATATTTCATATTGAAAATTAGAAAAGAAGAAAATGTTTGCAGATAAGATTAGTAAATGTAAGACCCTAGTCATCCATTATTTATATACCCATAATAAGATTAGTAACTAATTGGAAAATCATCTACATAATCAATGAATTAAGCTCCATTGTATGATATTACAATGGCAAGGACTCCATGTTGGCACTTTAAAGTTAGTAAGTGCACTAGCTAGGCAGAAGGCTATAACAAAGCAAGGATTAATTAGTTTTCGATCTCTTATATTTATTTTATATGAAAAGTACTTGACATAGCATTGGATTCATCATTAACATTAATTAAGCTTATATTAGCGAGTACAACCTTTGAAATTCTAATATTCAATAACCGAATCAGATAGTCATTGGCTATAATTAATTTAGGTTTTGACATTTCTAATAGGATAAACGATATGCATGTTAATAAACCATTTAATCTAATTTCTATTACAAAACTAAAAGAAGACTATGTCTTTCAAGGGGCAATGGATCCCTTACTTTCTTCTGAGTAAGGGTGATACTAATCGTTTATTTTTTTCTTATTTTGCTAAAATCGAAATATTTAGGTTAAATGGAATCCTTAGATTGTAGTTAGATGTATAATCGACGGGACTCAAGTGGGAGGACTAATGCATCATTCGTATATAGTGTCGAGAATTTTATTAAATTCGCTACTTCTCATCCGGAAGAAATGAGTGGTGATCTTATTAGGTGTCCGTGCAAAAATTGTGTGAACCGAAAGTTCCATGATGTGGATACTGTTAAGAATCACCTCTTCCGTAAGGTATTCGTTCGGGATTATTTGGTTTGGAATTGTCACGGGGAGACACACATCACCCCTAATGAGCAAAATTGGAATCCAATGGCCAATGAATCTGTGGAAGTTGTAGGGGTTACAAATCCATATCAGCAAATGGTGATTGATGCAGTGGGGCCTAATATATATCCCGACACCCAGTGGCAACAATTTATTTCGGAGGTTCAAACTACTAATAATTATGAACAAGGCATTACGTCTACTCCCGATGAACCCGAACCTTCAAATTGGGGTGCAAATTTTATGGATGAGCCACCAAATCCACAATGCCAAGAATTTTATAACCTTCTTGAATCTGGTAATGCACAGTTGTATCCCGGATGTGAGAACCATTCATAGCTTTCGGTAGTTGCCAGGATGTTGTATGCGAAATCTGAATATAATCTGTTGGAGAGATTTTATGATGCAAACATTCAACTCTTTAAGGAAGCTTTGCTTGAAGGTAACACTTTGCCAGAAAATTTTTACCAAACTAAAAGTCTTGTTAGAAGCTTAGGATTGCCAGTTCGGAAAATTGATTGTTGCAATGAGGGATGCAAGTTGTTTTGGCGTGATGATGAAAACCTGGCACATTGTAGGTTCTGCAATCATCCACGATTTAAAATTCGTGTTGGGTCTCGTCAAAACAGTCAGAAATCATATAAGAAGATGTATTACTTTCCATTAATACCTAGGCTTCAACGGTTGTATCAATCAAAAGCAACAGCATTACATATGCAATGGCATCATAATTATGTCCAAGAGGATGGGGTGATGCAGCATCCTTCTGACTCACTATCTTGGAAACATTTCAATGAAACTCATCATTCTTTTGCTGCTGAGACTAGAAATGTAAGGTTGGGGTTATGTACAGACGGTTTTCAACCATTCGGACAGTATGGGAGGAAATATTCATCATGGCCTATAATTGTCACGCCTTACAACCTGCCACCTTGGATGTGTATGAAGGAAGCTTATATATTTCTGACAGTTATTGTACCTAGCCCTAAAAATCCAAAGCAAAAAATTTATGTATTCCTACAACCATTGATTCATGAGTTAAACGAATTGTGGAATATTGGAGTCCCAACATATGATGTGTCAAGTAAACAAAATTTTCATTATGAGAGCCGCACTTATGTGGACCATCAATGATTTTCCAGCATATTCCATGATGTCAGGTTGGAGTACTTCTGGGAAATATGCTTGCCCTTATTGCATGGAACATACCCAGTCATCCAGACTAGAGAGTGGTGGAAAGCAAACATGGTTTGACAATCATCGAAAATTTCTTCCTCCAGATCACCCATTTAGGAGAAACAGAAGGAATTTCAGAATCGGTCATATTGAAACAATGCCTCCGCCACCAATAATAGATGGGGAACAAATTCTACAAGAAATTGATCAATGGGGTTTAGTGAAAGTTACAGAGCTTGATGCAGATGAGATTAATGGGTTCATTTGTCAGTCTTGTGGTTGGAGAAAGCGAAGCATTTTTTGGGATTTGCCTTATTGGAAATCACACCTGATTTGACATAATCTTGATGTCATGCATGTTGAGAAAAATGTGTTCGACAATGTGATTAACACGGTTTTAAATGTTGAAGAGAAAACCAAAGACAATGCAAAATCACGTTCAGACTTACAAAAATATTGTTGTCGGCTAGAGTTGGCAATGGATCCAATCAGTGAAAAATATCCAAAAGCCTGTTACACATTGGATAAAGAATCGAAAATAGAATTGTTTCATTGGTTGTCAGAACATAAGTTTCCAGATGGGATGGATATGTTTCTAACTTGGGTCGTTGTGTTGATATGAGGAAGCTCAAATTATATGGCATGAAAAGTCACGATTGTCATATATTTATGTAGCGATTGACACCTATTGCCTTCCGTGAGTTACTACCTGGAAATGTGTGGCAGGTACTCACAGAGCTGAGCTTATTTTTTAAGGATTTGACATCCAGTACTATTCGTGTTGAGGACATCGAGGCATTGAAGTCAAACATCCCCCTAATTATGTGCAAGTTAGAAAAGATATTTCCTCCGTCTTTTTTCGACTCAATGGAGCATGTAATAATACACTTACCATATGAAGCAAAGGTTACTGGCCCTTTACAGTATCGATGGATGTATCCGTTTGAGAGGTAAATATAAAGATAACAATGAATATTATGAAGTGTGAAAATAAAAGTTGAGGCTTTATACATGAACTAAATGTTACACATTCGTCCTATGCAGGTTTCTCCGATCACTAGAAAAGAAGATTGGCAACAAATCAACAGTTGAGGCTTCCATTTGTAATGCGTATTTACTCTCAGAATCATCTAACTTTTTCTCGCATTACTTTAAACATCACGTCAGTACAAGCCAACGACGACCACCTCGTAATGACGATAGAGGTTGTCAGGAAAACATGAGCGAAAATTTATCTGTTTTCACTTACCCCAGTCGAGCATGCTCCAAAATTCGTGACAGAATATTAACAACAGAGGAGTATGAGGCAGCCCATAAATATATTCTGCTAAATTGCGAGGAGGTTTCTCCATTTTTTAGGTATAGAATTCTTATTTTGAATATTAAGTTGCAATATATGCAAGGATACATGCTAAAACTATTTTTTTTTTTGTTTTGCAATAATGTAATGTAGTATATATTGCAATAACTTACATGAGAAGTATCCTGATCTGACACCAAGTCAAATTGATGCAAACATAGATCACTATTTCGCAGACTGGTTCGAACTATATGTAAGGCCTACACAATTTCCATTTATAACACAAAAATAGAAGTTAACATTGAATTGCTGATAACGTTGCCATGTTTTCTTTTTTGTATTAAGGTCCGTTACAATGGAATTGACAATAAATACCTCTACAGTTTGTCACAAAGACCATTAAGGAGAGTGAAGTGTTATTCTATCTATTTCGTTAATGGATACAAATTTCACACAAAAAGTCATGCTTTTGGGAGACGATCAGTGAATAGCGGAGTTTGTGTTAAAGGCTCCAACTTATGTGATAATGTTGGTGAATATTATAGATGGATTGAGGAGATCCTGGAGTTGGAGTACCCTTCGTTACCAATAAAACGGACAGTATTATTCAAGTGTCATTGGTTTGATCCCACTATAGACATTGGTCTTAAGATACACAACAAATATAGAATGGTTGATGTAAATCATCACCGTCGTTTCAACAGATATGAGCCATTCATCCTAGCAATGCAAGCAACTCAAGTGTATTATGCAGGATATCCTTCTTTGAAAGTAGATAGATCTCATTGGTTAGCTGTGTTTTTAGTAAAACCAAGAGACTTTATTGTGACTTCAGATGTTAGAGATGGGGCTGCTACTATAAATGCTAATGCATTTCAAGTTGATGAAGTTACAGTGCATGATATAACAGTGGATACTAGTAACGATGACGATATTGACTTGCATGATCCTTCGGGAGTTGTCATTAAACTTGATAATGTTCATGAGGTGGATCCTGTACTTGAAGTGGATGATGATGAAGAAGAATTTGCTGACTATGATAGCAACGAGGATGGCGATGAGGAATTCCAAAATTCATCAAATAGTTGCTAAGTAATTACATGTAATTTTTATAGTATCGTGTGTTAAATTGTAAAAATTTTAAATTATATATATGAGTTGTGGATTAGGATTGCCATTTTATATTATAAATGTTAAACACATACATGTATACTTTACCATTTTGCAGGTATGGGTCGTAGCAGAGGAAGAGGATTTACAGGTCGAGGTCGACAGGGAGGATGATATGGCGGGGATTTAATAACTCCACCCTTTGGAGACATGCCACATATCCCGGGAGACCCTTCATCTGGGAATGCACCTTTGCCTCCTGTTTCCTCTATGCCATCTGTACCAACTCCTTCTCCACACACAGCTAATAGCAATACATCGACCACATGTGAGGTTTCGAGTGAAAATAATAGTCGATCGCACGTTACGGTGAACCAGGCGGGCTTGTGAGTATTTGCGACTGCAAATTGAGATTAAGTGATAAGCATGTTTAACCACATTTCTTTTATATTGTTTACTTTGCAGGCTAGAACCTTCCTCACAATGCTCTAGGACTATAACCAGCATCTTCCACCAGCGGATTGACATTAATGGAGTTAGTTGGAAGGAGATTTCCAGAGAAATTGAGTTTTATTGGGGAGAATTCAAGGTACATCTTTATTTTTATTTCAACATGCAATGAAATTTTTTCATTTCAAATTTCATATTTCAAATTAATTGGATTATTGTATGATCATATTGACTAATAAATCTCTTGTAATATATATATATATATATATATATACACACACACACACACACACACACCCACATACAGAAAAGGTGCCACTGGGATGATGCTGTAAATGCTCTTGTTAGGGCAGGTTGGGAAACAAAAGCTGCTCAGAGGTATAAAGATTATGTGTATAACGTAAAGAATGCCAAGTAGAAGCCGAGGGACTTTCTAGAAGCAGCATGGGTTAGGTGGCATGAGATTTTCAATCTTCCTCCACGCATCCAGGTTTTCACTCAGAAAAAGGTAAATCGCTATGGAGGGTCTGAAGACAAGGCTCCAGGATCATACACGGGTGGCACCATATCTATTGGTGAGCATATCTCACGATTGGTAAGTACTTTAATAATAACATAAATTACTTTTATATTAGTGATTCTATATTATCATAATGTTCGCATAATGATTTGTTCAAATCAATGCCTTTCAAAAAGTAAGCATTTTTACTTAGGATTATATAGAGCCACTCATTTATTGAATTGGACATATATGCGAATTGTTTGATATTATTTGATTGATATATGTATTGGAGGATGGGAATTTTGTGTTGGAGATTGTTGAGGAGATTGGAGTAAATTTGTGATTTTATGAAGTGTAAATTGCATTTTTATTTACAGGAGGATGTCAATAATATAGGGGAGGTTCTGCCAAAATTTTCATTGATTTTTTAGAACCAGTCAATATTGAATTGGAAATATATGCGAACTCTTTGATAATATTTGATTGCTATATGTATTGGCGATTGGGAATATTGTGTTGGAGTTTGTTGAGGAGATTGGAGTAAATTTGTGATTTTAAGAAGTGTAAATTGCATTTTCATTTACAGGAGGATGTCAATAATATAGGGGAGGTTCTGCCAAAATTTTCATTGATTTTTTAGAAAATCATTTCGAACATTACATAGAAATAGCATTAATACAAAAAATAATGCAAAAATTTATTTTCGGTCATCATCTTCTTCTTTTCCAATAACTATTTTCTACTGCGCGTGATAGGAGAAGGAGTTGGGCAGCCGACCTACAATTCCCGAGGCTTATTTGCACACACATACTATAAATCATGATGGGAAGACTTATGTGGCGGACCGTAGCAGGGAGGTGCATGTAAGTAATATGTACTTTAAATGTTGATAATATTTTATGATATTCAAATGCCTAATTGTTGTAAAATATGATTTGTACTTATATTTACATTTATAAACATTGTTGTCATTTAACAGGAGAGGTATGAGCAACTCCGATCTGAAAGATCGCAAGAGGAGTTGTCCATCGATGAGTCGGAGTTGTTCATCGAGGCCGCACGGTGCAATAAAAGGAAAACCATTTATAGTCTTGGCTCTTATGTGCCTCCCAGTCTTTATTCATCCGGACCATCTTGTGCTGCTGGTCCAAGCACTACCTGTTATTCTGCTGGACCCTGCTTGACGAAGCAAGATGTCGAGGAGATTGTCGCACAAACTATTTGCTCGTTGCTTCCTCACTTGCCAGCCCAGCCACCAGCCACTCAGTCCGATACCACCACTACATCACCTGCACCACATGATCAGGATGCCGGCCCTTCATTTTCGCACGATTCTCACCCGCCTGATGATTCTCATTTTGGTAGTAGCGGCCCTGCTTGACAGTGTTTCTCCATATCTATTCTTGTTTATATTATCACTAGTACATTTTACTTGAAAAAATTATATTATGTCGCACAACAAATTTATTATTTTTATTTCTTTTTTATGTTTTTTTATTACTTATATACTATGTACGTACGTACGACCAGTAATTATATGTGTTTTGGATTACATCTGCATAAATTTAATTATTTTTTATAGTTATATTCACATTCATTTATTTTAGTTTATATTGGTATAAAAATATAAAAAAAAAATTAATATTCAAAAAATAGCGACGGAAATATGTGTCGCTGGTAATTATTTGCGACTGTATTATTTAGTCCCTAATTTTTAGCGACTGAAAAATTGGCGACTGTTTGTTGCAAAAATATTAGCTACTACATTTAGCGACGGAATATTCGTCGCTAAATAATTGAGTCAACTAAACCTATTTCACTATTAGCGACTACAAATTTAACATTTAGCGACTAAAAAAATAGTCGCAAAAATTAGTGACTGTAATTCATTTTAGTCGCTAAGTCCTTGCGACGGCTAGTCGTCCAGTCGCTATTTCTTATTAGCGACGAAAATATCAAAATTAGCGACTGTTTTGGCCGTCGCTAATAGCACTTTTTTTTGTAGTGAACCCATATAGCACTAATTGAATCCTAATGAGATTAGGATTAGATTATCACAGTATAGGCTATATAAACCCCGTTATAACTAAATTAGAGAAAGCTTTTGAATGCTATAAATCACTACTTTTCTTTTCTCTCTCCCTAGCTGAAATTCACTACTAGACCTTATGAATTTTTGGATGCTCCTTACTCAAGAAGAGTTTCTTAGATTTAGTCTTAGTGAGGATTACTATTGGAGGTAATCTCAATAGGATCATTGTGGTTTGTGACAATCCGGTGAAGTGAAATCAATTGTTCAAATTTAAAGCAATAAGCAAAACTTTTACGGAAACTTTTATTTTAAATTGATTACTTCGATGTTCTTACAGTATGTGGCTACTGTGACTATCTAATTTTCAATGTGCATGAGGTCACAGTAACTAACAAATACAACAGCTAATGACACATTATATCTATGTTACAAACTAGATAATCAGGATAATGATAGTGCTTATTTATACTCTTAGTTTCTCATAAAAACCTTTGCAAAATACTTGTTTGTAATTGTTTTTTCTTAGAAAACATCAATTTTACTTTAGTTTCTTTGTTTTGGAATATTTTGAGCTTGTTGATAATTTTTTTTAGGAAACTATTATTTGGAGTTAAATTAGGAGAAAAATGAGCTTAAAAGCATGATTTTAGAGTTTGAGGATAATGTTATAGCCATGTAATGGGGATTGAAGACATGAATAAATCAAGAAGAGAACTTAGAAGGCACATGGAACTTCACCCATTTGAGGTAACTAGTTTACTGTGACACTCCTTCAGCGAAGCCGTGACATTCCACCAAAAAGGGTAGAACCTTCAACCAACTTCACAAATTCATCCACTCCAGTCCATAGCCATGATTTTCCTTTCGCAAAGTCATGACACTTTGGCAAAAAGAGGGATAATTTTCACTTCAACTTCATGACTTCGTCCACCCCAATTCTTGGTCATAAAACCACCCATACGAAATCATGACAACAATGGTCCACACTTGTCCAAACAATATGTAGTGAGTAGTTTTCTTTTTGTTAGCAAAATTTTACTCCCCAAATTATGTGAACTTTTGTACTTCCTTTAATATTAATGAAGTGATTTTTCATGAGTTTATGCAACCTTTATTAGCTTAATGCTTTCATGTAATGAATGAATGTTATTTTTTTTATAATGATCTTAATTGATAATTTAAGGCTTGATGTTCTCTTGTTGCTTGAATGAGCTTTGGGTTGCATGAAGCTTAGTTTTAAGAGTGATTTTTGTAGTTGTCCTAATAAGGAAGAATTACATCAAAAAAAGACTTAGAACTTAAGCTCACTAATCTAGATTAATCCAAACAATATCTAGTTAAGAGAGAGAACTAATACGCTAATAAGGACAATAGGTCTTGGCTAAAATTTTATTACATCACTAATAACTTCTAATCAAAAGATAGCAATTGAAATACTATGTAATAAATAAGTACCTTGATATTTTTTAATTGTAAGAGTTAATCTTGTGTTTCTTAGCCTAATTCCTAAAACTTGTCAATTTACTTATTTTGATATACTATTAGTGATAATTGTTAGTTATTTTTAGACCTAACAATTTTTTACCCGACCTGAACTTGTAGAAAAAAGGTGATTCAAATTCGAATTCGGAGAAAAATTGAATGACTCGAGAAATTTAGAGTCGAATTTGCCCAAACCTCCAAACAATATCTAGTTAAGAGAGAGAACTAATATGCTAATAAGGACAATAGGTCTTGGCTAAAATTTTATTACATCACTAATAACTTCTAATCAAAAGATTGCAATTGAAATTACATACTATGTAATAAATAAGTACCTTGATATTTTTTAATTGTAAGAGTTAATCTTGTGTTTCTTAGCCTAATTCCTAAAACTTGTCAATTTACTTATTTTGATATACTATTAGTAATAATTGTTAGTTATTTTTAGACCTAACAATTTTTTACTCGACCTGAACTTGTAGAAAAAAGGTGATTCAAATTCGAATTCGGAGAAAAATTGAATGACTCGAGAAATTTAGAGTCGAATTTGCCCAAACCTGAAACCCCAAAAATCCCTCCTAAAATACCTGAAATTCAATCCAACCTGAACAGAACCCATGACCCAAAATTTTTTCAATTAAATTTTATTTTGTCATATTTATTTATAAATTATTGCTTAATATTATATATATATATATATATATATATATATATATAAGAAAAGATAAATATCTAATTATTTAAATTTTGAGTAGTAAGTAAAAAATTAAAGAAAAATAAATAAATAAAACTAAATGGGATCGAACGAAATTCAATACAACGTCATTTTGGTGTGTGTATATATATAATTATATAATTATATTTTAATAAAAAACATATTGCCACAATCTCAAATTTCTAATTTTTTGACTTTTTTTCTCTTTTCTATTGTTCATCCCCTCATTCCTCTCATTCCATCGCTCTTTTTTATCTCTCCTTATCTCAGTCACCGTCACCTCTAAGTTTCGACATTAAAATGACGTAATTTTGCTAATCGTTTAGTCAATTCAATTTTAGAAGTTTTTTAATATTGAAAACCGAATTGATATAACTGAATTTCTATTTTAAATCAAACTAAATATATCAAATTATTTCGGTATGGTTCAGTTTTCGGTTTGATTTGATACGGTAAGAACCGGTTCCATTTTCAATCTAATTTTTAGTCCTAATTGTAACCCGAAATTCGATTTGAACCTGTCTAAAGAATAAATAATTCGATTCAAAAGTGACACAAACAACTCGAAACCATCCAATCCAGTCAGTTTGCCAATTTTAATTATTTTAGTACTTTTATTATCTTCTTTTAGATAATAATATGTGCAAATTTTAAAATCATATTCACATATTCAATTCTCATGGAACCAGATATTAATTTAATTTACTATTTTATTACTCGTAACGATTAGTATAATTACTATATATACTCTGCATTTAGGCTAATATGCCATCAATAACAATTGATGAATACAAATTTAAATGAAGAGATGAGATGATGTTATCCGTTCATTGTAGCATATATATGGGAAACTCACTTCTATGCGATCAGCCTATTCTAATTGGTTCTTCACAAGCAAAATTGAATTCCTACTGATAAATAATATACCTAAAAATAACTTAAGAATTGTTAGTATAAGTGAGTTCACGTGATTTTCCTATTAATAGTAGTAAGAAAAGAACTATTGAAAGAAGACAACCACATAAATAATAAGGTTGATAAATATGACGTAAGATATCACGTCAAATTCCAATTCGGTCAATTTTAGTGGGACCAGTGAATGTACCTATCAGCCATTATCAATTTATCATTATTGTCGAAATTGAAATGATCCCACATGGCTTTGTATATATAAATAAATAAACATAAGCTCAAACGTACCTTAAACCCAACATATACCTCATTAACTATTGAGAAATGAGAAAACAAGCAGACTTGGAGCTTGAAACCAAACCCCCCGCCATGGCTGAGTGTGGGAAGGAGAGTTTGGAGAATACTAAGGAAGAGAAAACACATTCCAAACTTTTTAAGGTCAAGAAGCGTGGTGGCATCAAGACTATGCCATTTATTTTTGGTGAGTTTCCTTTTTCTTATTAATTTCACAATAGTTTTTTTATAAAATTATATATCTTTTGGAAGGAGTAAAAATCACATCCTCAATTTATATATATATATATATATATGCAGTAGTATTAGTACTAAACATGCATTTTGTTTCATTATCTAACTAAATCTTTTCTGTAAGTTACTAAACCTTGTTTTCATGTAAATTTAACACGGCTTTAATTACCTGTGTAAACACACAGTAATAATAATAATAATAATAATAATAATAATAATAATAATAATAATAATCATAATAATAATAATGAGAGCACATTGAAAATTAATATTTAAAGAAATGAAAAAAAAAAAACTACAATATCCTCATCCTATCCCATAATGCACTGAGTCAGCTGCCGTATTGCAGAGCATGAGGTTCACGTGAGTGTCATTCTGCCGACTGAGCGCATTATAGCATTATTAAATATCAATTTCATTCCACAACTCAACTAGTACTCTAAAACAATTATGGTATAAAAAAAAAATTTAGTTTATAAAAATATTATAATTTTTGAAATATTATTATTAAAATTATTTTAATAAAAAAATTATAAATTCGACACAAGAGCACTCATATGACAAAATATTCACATGATATATATTGAAAAATTCCATGTGTCATTTTTGAAATATTTCAAGTTAATACGATTTATCACGTCAGCATTCTAACTTTGAATTTATATTTTTTTATTAAATTAATTTTAATAATAATATTTTAAAAATTGAAATATTTTTGTAACATAAAAGAAAAATATAACTATATGGTTATTATGGTATAAATTTAATAACCATATCTGAAATTAACTCCAAATTGCAATTGTATTTTCAATTGTTAAAAATCAAAACCAAACAAATTAAATTTCTTAAAAAAATAGAATCAAAATCAAAATCCAATTTTATTTAGGTTCAGTTCGGTTTTGGACATGAGTACTAATACTAAAGTAATAAATAGACTAACCAATAACTTACATCTCGGGGTATCAATATATTTCTTTTTTTTCTGTGTCATACTTGCAAGAATCAATTCGTTCTGGTTTTCCTTCTTCTTCTTTTTTCATTCTTTTTTCATATTTTTTTTTTAATTTGGAACGTAATCACGTTATTTATTTATGCATATGGTTTTCTTATTATAAATTATAATATTAATTTTTCTTTTTGCTTGATTCATGTTTGATGAGTGATAAACTAATCATCTAAGCAACCCATTCTTGGCAAAATATAATTAAGGTGAAACTACTTGAATATCTTACAAAATTGATCCGTCAATTTTTTAAAATCTAAGGCCCTTAAAAATTATTTAAATACAAGATACTGGTCCTAATTATAATGTGCATGTGTAATTAAGTTAAATTTCATGATCTATATATGCATCTTAATTTATGTGTGCATAATAAATGGGGTTAATATATAATTTTTGCATCAAACTATCATCTGTTTGCATATTAACCTCATTGAACTAAGGAAGCCATATTAGTTTCTTCTACTTACTTAAAATATAAGTAATATTTTTATTTTATTAAAAATGTCATATTAGATCTCTAAACTTGTTAAAAAGTTGTCAGATTATCTTTCTGTCACTTTTTACGCCCAAAGTCATATACTTTTCACGTGTTTTTTGTGAGGTGACACGTGTTTTTATCTGTCTGAAAGTAATCTAATATTTTTAATAAGTTCAGAAAAAAATCTAATATTTATAATTAATTTAAGAGATAATTTATTAAATGATGATAGTTTAGAAGGGAATTTATTTCTAATAAATATAAAACATTTTAAAAGAGTAAAAGTAAAATTGATGATTTGCATGATTTTTGTGATGACATGAAGCGAATGAAATATGTGACAAATTCGCGGCTACTGGATTTCACGCCAACATGATAACGTATTTAACACAGCAGCTGAATTTGCCGCTAGTAAAGGCTTCTAATACCCTCACCAACTTCGGCGGAACCGCCAGCTTTACACCACTTATCGGTGCTTTTCTAGCCGATTCTTTTGCTGGCCGATTTTGGACCATCACCGTCGCTTCCATTATATATGAACTGGTTTCTCCTTTATCACTTTCTATTAAATTAATTAAAGCTTTTTACATTTGCAGACAATTGAAAATGACACATTTTTTTATCTTTTGGGCATTTCAATTTTTTACACGAATGTGTCAATTTCATTATCCTTTTAGATACTTTTTGTTGACTTGGTCACTGATTAAATTGTAGCATGCCTTGCCATTTCATCACTATGTCAATTGAAGGTGTCAAAAAACAACAATTAGTTTGTACTAGGGCTGCGCACGACCAAACCGAACCGAACTGAATGGATTTTGATCCATTTGATTCGGTTTTTTCGATTTTCTGTTCGTTCTGTTCTAAACCGAAATTAAATTTCGATTATTTCGGTTCGGTTCGGTGCTTAAAATTGTAAAAGCAAAAGAACCGAACAGACCGAAATTTTTTAAACTCACCATTTTGCTTATATATATATATATATATATACCTAAATCTAAATATACACTATAGTTATATTTATTTATATATATGTTTTTTTAATTGAAGTACATTAAATATATTATTAATAAGAACTTATGTTGCATTTATTTTTAAAGTATTTTTTTAGTGTAATTTTGTTAATTTATTAGAAAAATAATATGAAAAATTTATGTATAATTTTTTAGTTATTTTAAATGGTTTTATTTTATTGAATATAAGTTAATTTAATTTATGGATCCATATAAGTTAAAAATTTTAAAAAAAAATCTATATTTGTGAAGAACCGATTGGACCGAACCAAACCAAACCGACCAAAATTATTTCGGTTTATTCGGTTTTGGTTCTAAAAATTTCGGTCCGCGGTTCGGTTTTAAAAATTTCTCAAATTCGATTTTCGGTTTGTTCGGTTCGGTCCAAAACCGAACCGAACCGACCATTTGCACACCCCTAGTTTATACTTTCTCCATTCCAAAATTAAAGACCATATTTTTTCGCATAGATTAAAAAATAGTAGTTAGCTTAAATATAGAATTAGTAATTAATATTTGATGCAATGATAAAAATCATGGTTGATAATAAAGTACGAAAAATTTAGATTGCAATTAATAAGAAAAAATTAAATAAGAGTAGAATAGACAATTTACATGTTAATTACAATGTAAAAAAACCAAACAGGCTATATTTTTTGACATACCAAAATGAAAAGGTGGAGTATAATACCGTACTAAAAAACTGATATTTAGCGACTAACTATACTTAGTCACAAAACTTTTAGATGCGGCCGCTAAATGTCTTTAGCGAAGGAATGTCTTATTTTAATGATAGAATTAACTGCCACTAATCTTCATTTTTTTTTATTGTATGATTTTTCGAAAAATTGAAGTGTTCAGTTAATACTTAGAATAAATTCTTATGGCAATTAATGTCCAAATTATGGCTGTAATAGGGCATGATAAGTCTTACCATATCAGCATTACTTCCAGCTCTCCGACCGCCGCCATGTCCATCTCAAAAAAATTGCGAAGAGGCTTCAACAATGCAATTATTGGTACTTTACATATCTCTACTACTCACATCTTTTGGGACAGGTGGAATTAGGCCATGTGTAGTTACATTTGCAGCCGACCAAATTGACATGAGCAAATCAAGTGTGGCATCTAGAAGTTGGAATTTCTTCAATTGGTACTATTTTTTCATGGGGCTTGCAACCTTAACCGCCTTGACTATTGTGGTTTATATTCAAGAAAATGTGGGTTGGGGATGGGGACTTGGAATTCCAACTATAGCATGGGCCATTTCAATTGTAGTCTTTGTAGTTGGATCTCCACTTTATCTGAAATTAAAACCAGGAGGAAGCCCTTTCGTTAGACTGACTCAAGTCGTTGTTGCTGCTATCAAGAAGAGGAAACTAGAGATGCCTCAGCATCCTCAATTTCTTTACCAGAATAAAGACCTTGATGCTACTATTTCTGTTACTGGAAGGCTTTTACACTCCGATCAATACAAGTACGTACAATACTAGTTAAATTTATGTTTTGAGCCACGTAAATCTAACTGTCCGAATTTAACAGTCACAAATTTTGAAAATTCATAATTAATTTCAACCAGTAAATTTAGCATGTAAAAATATAGGTCGTGAAACTGAAAACTGAGATTAAGCCATTAAATGGCCGTTTTCAAAATTTTTAAGGCAAAAATCAAATTTATCCCTAAACTCTTCTAAATTTTTTAATTATGCCCCTAAACAGATTTTTGTTATAAAAACTTTCCTCAAACCTCGTAAGAAAATTAGGTCCAAATTTATCACAAAGTGATAAAAAAAATGGTTTATATTTTTTAGCTGATAAAATTGCCATTTTAAAAAACATTTATATTTTTTAGAGCTCATGAGAAGATTAAGCTAATAATAATTAATTACTCTTGACAATTAGTAGAATTCAATAACTTCTTTAAAACATTTGCAACATTGTAAATGTACTGAATGTTTTTTTAACAAAATTATATGCAGGTGGCTTGATAAAGCTGCAATAGTAACAAAAGAAGAAGAGCAAAAAGATCTGAAGCACCCAAATCTTTGGAGGCTAAACACAGTCCACAGAGTTGAGGAACTAAAATCAATAGTAAGAATGCTACCAGTTTGGGCATCAGGGATCTTACATGTAACAGCATCTTCACATATCCACAGTTTTGTAATCCAACAAGCTCGCTCAATGGATCGTCACTTATCTCATTCTTTTCAAATCCCACCTGCCACCTTATCAGTCTTTAGCATCACAACAATGCTCTCAGGCCTGGTCGTATACGAACGCCTTTTCGTGCCTTTTGCCCGTAAATTCACTGGCAATCCAGCAGGCATTACATGCCTACAGAGAATGGGAGTTGGCTTCTTCATTAACATTATTGCCACAATTGTCTCTGCTCTAGTTGAAACCAAAAGAAAAGCCGTCGCAGCTCGACATAACTTGTTGGATCATCCTCAAGCCATTATTCCAATTTCTGTGTTTTGGTTAGTTCCTCAGTATTGCCTTCATGGAATAGCAGAGGTTTTTATGTCAGTTGGTCACTTAGAATTTCTTTACGATCAATCCCCTGAAAGTATGCGAAGCACTGCTGCTGCACTGTTTTGCATTACCACGGCTTTAGGGAACTATTTAGGCACGGGTTTGGTGACACTAGTTCATCAATATACTGGAGATGAAAATAATTGGTTGCCCGATAGGAACTTGAATAGAGGAAAATTAGATTACTATTATTACCTTGTTACTGTTATACAAGTTGCTAATCTCATTTATTATGTAATTTGTGCTTGGATTTACGTTTATAAATCCTTAGATGAGGCTATGGATGATGAAGGAGAAGATATTGGAGTCGCTAATGATGAGAAAAGGGATCGTGTGGAGGTAGAGATGGCTACAAATTGTGAAACAGTTAAGATTGTTTAGGATATTAATGTTATTGTTAATGAAAGTTCATAATAGAGTATTTGATCATTGCATAATGTTCTTGTTGTTGCATAATAAGATTTTTAACTATTGAACCTCTACTTCTATATATCTTAATCTCTTCAAAGTCAACTAGTTGATTAAAATTCAGGTATGGGAATGAATAAATATTATTTGAATTTCCAATTATCCTTGCTTTGTTGTGCAATTAGCAGCAATTATAGTAATTTCAAACATCAAAAATAAATAATGGCCATCTAACGATACATCATAAATATGGAGAAAGTCTAAGGTATTTTTCAATATCCGGTACTTCTCACTTATTAACCATCATATCAGCTAACAGTACCACCTGAAATATCATCTAACGGTCAAAAAGTGATAAGTGCTATACACAGAGGAGAACCTTAACTTTGGTTCAGATACGGAAGCTTGTCCGAAGGCACCTAAATCTACAAATCATAGAAGAATGGACAACCTTATCTCTCTACCATCATTTTACCTGTTTAGAATTATAATTTGAATATGACAAATTTTTTTTTTTTAACCTATTTTTACCAGCAAGGCAACTAGATATATAGATCCAACAATGACAAAAGAAATGAAAATGTTAACTCTTATACAAGTGCATCTAATTTGCGTCTTGTAACCTCAACCTAAACAGCTATATGTGACAAAGGAAAGGGAAGGGCAGTCCGAAGATGACTAAATACATATAGTACAAGAGGAGTAAGAAGTAATTTTATTAGAGGTAAGAATGAAATGAAATTCAAAAGGTAGAATATGAACATCCAATATGAAAGGAGGAAAATGCAATTTCATTACAGGTAGGGATGTACCAATTTCAAAAGGCAAAGCATAATAAGGAAAATGAAATAGAGGAGAATATAAAAGGCTAAGACTTGTCGGACAGGTATACTCAAGGGTGGATGTAGGTTATAGCTAAGGGGCCTTCCCCGGCACTCTTGCGTTGGCCTGAGTGTGGCAACAATGGTTTTGTGGCAGTGGCCTAGATGAGGGATCGAGTCATAGCTACATGCCACGAGCTCGTGTACTATTGAGTACGGCATAAGAATAATGAGAGTATATTCCCTAGTACCAATTAATTTTAGAAGAAATCGTAAAGCTTTTAAGATCTATAACACCCCAAATCTCCCTTTTTAAAACCCGACACTCCATATGAAGTTGCACTTTAGTTCCCTTATATCTTTTACATTTTACAAATTGGCCCTCTAATTTTTTGAGTCCTCTATATTCATGATTTGGTCCCTCTCAACATTTTATCCTGCATTCACCTCTAGATATGATTGTAGATGAAACTGTATTTACATGTGTCAATGTAAGTCTTTTCAAGGATCAATGAATTCATAAATTCATTGTGTGTATGTGCGCAATTAATTCAAAAACGCATTATGCAATTTGGAAGTTTAAATGCCAAGTGTAAGGCCCCATAATGTACCCTAGTTGTTTATGAGTATAATTAGAGTATTTTTATTGCCTAATGCATGTAATTAAGGGTTAAGTTGAGTTAAGGGTATAATTAGGACTCAATACTATGCCAAGGGCAAAATGGTAATTTTCATATATGGACTTAATTGTATAGAATTGTAAATTGAACATGCCAAATTATAAAATGGAATAATTAACAAGTCAAAATGCATGAAGTAATTGAAGTTTAGTCCTTAATTGTAAAATTAAATTAAGAACCAATCAAAGGATGACATGTGTTGTATGTATGGTATGTTTGGTATGAGTGGAACATTGGATTACTCACATGGCTTATAAAAGCCATGTGAGGCAGCAAATGTGGGATAAAAATCCCCATTTCCTGCTCCTACTTCAGCCAATTTCCCTTAACTTAAATCTTTCAATTCATGCTATTTAAGTTAGCTTCAAGAAATTGAAAGGCAAGAGTTTGAATTAGAGAAAGTTCATCAAGGTAGGTAGTGGTGTAATTTCTCTTATCTCTTCTCTTCTTTTGTCGTGAGTTTAGGGGACATAAATTAGGGTTAATTAACTCTATGTTTGGATCAAGGGAAGTGGATGGAAATAAGGGGAAAGTAAGTCTAATTAACCTTACTTTCCCTCGTTTGGATGATAAAATAGCAAAAGAAATGGGAGGAACGTGAAGGAAGTTAGAATTTCCAATTTCCCTTATTTCATCACTTTCATTTCCTCCCGATTTGGGAAGAAATGGAGGTAAGTGGAAGGCAATGAACAATAACTATATGAATTGACCAAAATACCCTATTTTATAAACAAAGTTCTATTTATCTTCAATTTGGGTAAAACGTCGCTCACTCTTCTCTCCCGCCCTCTATTCTCCTCTCCCGCCATCTCTGCCTGTCTCCCGCTATCTGTGCTTTTTTACTGTTCATCATCTCCATGACTTTTAAATCAATGCAAAGTTATTATAACCTTAATTTTTTGTAAATCTGGTATATTTTGGTTGACCAGCAAACATCATTTTTTGGCTCATATATATTCCAAACAAGCATTGTCAAATGGTATTATTATAGCAGCTTTGTTTAATTTTTTTGTAAATGTTTACATATCACAATATGTAAATGCAACCCTTAAGTGGCTTTGATGTAATTATACTGATTGAACTTGTTTATATATTAATTATGTAATTTATATTTATGTACTATACTGTGAATTGATAAAATTGGACTCCATCATTGCATCATCTTCTAGCCATTTTCCTCCTGCATTGTTGTTCTTGCAAATCCAGGTTTTGGGCATTCCTTGGTTATTCTTGAAGCAAAAATAAACATTAACCTGCAAGTGGGTTAATGTTCATTTTACAGATATCGAATTGCAACATAAAATTCTTATTCTTGAAGCAAAAATAAACATTAACCCGCAAGTGGGTTAATGTTCATTTTACAGATATCGAATTGCAACATAAAATTCTTATTCTTGAAGCAAAAATAAACATTAACCCGCAAGTGGGTTAATGTTCATTTTACAGATATCGAATTGCAACATAAAATTCTTATTCTTGAAGCAAAAATAAACATTAACCCGCAAGTGGGTTAATGTTCATTTTACAGATATCGAATTGCAACATAAAATTCTTATTCTTGAAGCAAAAATAAACATTAACCCGCAAGTGGGTTAATGTTCATTTTACAGATATCGAATTGCAACATAAAATTCTTATTCTTGAAGCAAAAATAAACATTAACCCGCAAGTGGGTTAATGTTCATTTTACATATATCGAATTACAACATAAAATTCTTATTCTTGAAGTAAAAATAAACATTAACCCGTAAGTGGGTTAATGTTCATTTTACAGATATCGAATTGCAACATAAAATTCTTATTCTTGAGGCAAAAATAAACATTAACCCGTAAGTGGGTTAATGTTCATTTTATAGATATCGAAGTGCATTTTAACTTTTATTTGTTGCCATTGGGTTCTTAATTTTCTTTTTAGAAAATGTACTTAAAATTTTATTTTGACAGACATTAAATTTATTTGTTATCAAAGTTAGATAAATAATAGCATAATTTTAGTATGTATTGAATTTTTAAATTTTATTAGGAAGAAATTTTAGTATGTATTGAATTTTAGAAAATTGTAATAATTAATATTATTACCATAAAATAATATCATAAGGGTATAAATGTCAAAGTTCCATCTACTATTCAGAAGAAAATCTAATTTACTCTATATTTATTTTAGGTTAACCAAACAATGGAAATGAAAGTAGGAAGAAATTAAATTTACTTTACTCTCATTTCTTCTCATTTCCCTTCATTAAAGTAAATTCAACTTACTCCCATCCAAACAAAGCATAAGTGTTAATTTATGGTTTTGATTGGTGTTAATTGATGAAGAAGGAGCAACAAATAAAAGGAAGGAAAAGATTGATGCACAAAAAGCAAAGTGAAATTGAAGATTGAAGGAAGAAGAAGACAACTTTGAGGTTTGGGAATTCTCTTTTAATTATCTATTATTTGAATGAATTGTGATAAGGTTGATTGGTTTGATAGGTTGGTTGCTGGATATAAATGTATTGTGTTTGATTATTTTGATGAAAGATTAATATTGGCAAATGTGACGCGCTCCGGATCCCCGCGGCCGCCCGTGCGACCGCCCGCTTGAGGGCGATCGGGACATTTGTGGGTCCGTTGACAGCTTGCAATAAATCGCAAGTGCGTCTATGTTGGGCAACAAGGAGGTTTCATGGAGTCGCCACCCAATAGAATATTGGGAAAGTTTCTCTCGCCTCGGAGAGCCTAAGACTGCGCTTAGTATCCATTTTGGGCCAACCAGAGGGGTCTTGGAGGGTAAACCTCTCGCCCTAAGGAGACTAGGATTAACGCCAGAGTCTCGTGACACAAGAGGTGTCTTGGAGGGTAAACCTCTCGCCTCTTTGAGCCAAATACCAGAGCTGGGTTCGGGACTTCTCATTTATTTCTACCTCGATTATTTTATGATCAAATTTTAATTATCATTAATTCGCTCTCTCTCCACACGATGCAATTGATTAAAAGGCGCAATCATTCATTTAAAAGCGAAAATAGAATGGCATTAAAGTATAAATAAAATTACAATAATACTAAGGGCAGAATACAACCCTCATTGCAAAAAGTGCAAATCATGCATAAATCGGGATATTCATTTAGATGGGAACGTTGGTTCCGGACTACTTATTATTATAAAAAGATATAAGATTATTGAATAAGTTTAAATCTTTGTTTGAGATTAAAATCAGGATATTGGTCCAGTTTTATCAACCAATATTTTATTTGGTAGAAAACATTTGTGTGGTGGTTCTTTTTAAGAGCGGTCGAAAATCGTTTTATTATTACAGACCACAAATACATAAAATAAAATAAAATAGTGATTACATATTTCTCGAATAAATAAATAAATTCTAAATGAATAAAATTAGAAGAATTAATGGATGCAAAATATGATGACAATTATAATAATCAAATATAAATAATAATTCCTGCGATAATATCATAAAATAATAATAAAACAAATAGTATTTGATAATAATAATAATAATAATAATAATAATAATAATAATAATAATAATAATAATAGCAATAATACAAATAATAATAATAATAATATCAATATATAAAATATAACAACAATCACAATAATAATTATAATTAATCATAACAAATGAAGAATAAAATAATAGCAATAAAATAAATAATAATAACAATATATATAAAAACAGAAAATAATAATAAATGAATAAATATAACAATTAATTAATAACACCCAAATAATAATAATAATAATAATAATAACATAAATTAAATAAATATATAATGATAATAATAAAAGAAATTAAATAAATATAATAATAATAATAATAATAATAATAATAATATTTTGATATGAATAATTAAAATAATATACTATTTTCTAAAGCAAACAAGATGAAACATTATGATGACTTTTTGTAATTTAAATGAAATGTAAATCGTAATCTTTTGAATGGCATGTAATGTGACTGAGTACAATAGTAAAGTTGTGTATATATTTAATACATGCATTAATATGGCTAAAATGATGTTAGAAATTTGTTAAGTATAGTAATTTAATGTGATTTAAAGTTAATGATCGGCAAGCAATAATGTAAGATATTCACGATTTGATCGTGTAGCACCCTCTTATTTCTCCTGGGGGTATAGGAGTGTTACACCAGGTTAGCCCTGGACAAAGGCTAGTGAAAAAGATTAGCTGAAGTTACTAGAGACACTGGTTACAAACTAAGAATGTGTTTGAAATGGAAGGAAAACAGGTAGACACCACAAGGTAGCTTGAAAAGTAGAAGACCACTAAGGAGACTGAGATAAGATCAAAAAAACAAATGGAGCGGTGGTTAACATATATGAATGGCAATGTATTATTAGTCCGTTACTGAAACTTGCTTAGACCCGGTCTAGGCAAGAGGGACAAAGATGACCAAGATATCAGTCAAACAATTGCTCTTCTACTCGCCCTCCAACTAGTAAGAAATAAAGATGGACTTCTATTTCAATGATGGATTGTGATAATGAACAACTATTTTTACATGTAGCATAAGTTTAAATAATTCATTTTAGTAAACCTGGTGAATTAGATAATTTTAACATCTTTAAGCGGATGCTATGATGGTTAGGATATGAATTCTTTTGTGAGCAAGTTAGTGCTTGCAGGCAATTTGCAATATTTTATGGAATTGTACTTGCAAAATGTATTATTATTTACATTATTAGTGCTCTCTTTTTTTTCTTTTTTTTTTTATCTATAAATGATCATTCAACGACTTTGCATCTATGAGTTTTATTCAAAATTTTAAGTTATAGTATTTGTATATCAAGATTTCATAAGCTAATTGGCATATATAATTTGATTTCAAGTTTTAGGAAGAAACCATTTTCTAAGACACTAAAAAGTGAAAAGAAATAACATGTTTTTAATTTTCAATAGAGAAATTTATTGAAATAGATTAGTTGGTTTTGTTACTACAAAATTTTAAATAGCAAAGTTAAAGTAGATGACTCAAAAAGACCATTTATTACACACTTATTGCTAAATACAACCCATCTTATAGCTAACACAAAGAACAAAACTACAAAAATAACTAGTAGTAAAGTCGCGCTCGCACGGTGGTTATTACATGTTGAAGGGAAAAATAAATGGAGGTAATATTAAAAATGATATCTACCTCTTGTAGCACAGAAATATTGTGGAAGCAATTACAAGGATCCTTTTTGTTTGGTCAC
Source organism: Excoecaria cochinchinensis (assembly GCA_947683425.1). Lineage (NCBI taxonomy): Eukaryota > Viridiplantae > Streptophyta > Magnoliopsida > Malpighiales > Euphorbiaceae > Excoecaria > Excoecaria cochinchinensis. Next base: position 11,284,644 of record CANTUQ010000127.1, on the reverse strand, counting down.
TGGCCTAGCTCCTTATCCACCTGCGGGATAACGATAATTTTCACAATCTAAATGCCTCGTGGAGATTTTGTGTAGAGCGTTTAATTTTCTTATGCTTTTTTTCACTATAAGAAACGCACGTGAGATTAAGCCCTCTTTAGGCATCACCAAAATCTGACTTCTATTTATCTATTTATAGTATCCTAAATGCTAGGAACTCATATCTAGTATAACTCAAACTATTTTCTAGATAGGATTAGATAATTCTGATCAAATTAAGCTACTCAATTCTATCTTGATATTGAACTCTATCTATATCAGAGTCATGTGCAAAGTCGTTGAATGATCATTTATAGTATCCTACTCGCATATGACGGAACGATTTTCAGTCATAATCTCCAGTTATACAGGCATATAGACCGTATGACCAGCATATCTCAAGAGCATTAACGTTATACACCAATTAAAGATATAAAACATCTTGAAAAACAAGATCATATTTTTTCCGTGTGCCTAACCCTAGATGGCCTGCTCACATTCACTGTTTTAATTCATTATCTCATAAAATAACTTTGTGGTCACTATTATGTTTTTATTCATAGAAACTATAATAGGCATGCCGGAGAACCACGAACTAATTGAATGTGATTAAAAGGTTATCTTCCCCTCTTAATATATGCCATCCATCATGATTTAACTCGCTTTTTTAGCTAGATCCGCTAGGCCGAAATTATTCCATGACCTCTTAGAGACTAACTAAGCTAGCCACATTTAACCATAATTCAGGGATATGTTAAGGGTTCTAAGGGTCAAAATTTAAATAGGGTCTCACAATAGGAAAAGTTGAGATCAAAGATATTAAACTTCCGTCCCTTGGTCACATAAGCACACACGGTATAAAATATGTGTTATGGTGTTCTTTCCTTCCCTTAAAGGAATGCATGTCTCATATTTTAAAAAAAAATATATATAACACCATATAAAAGCATAAGGTTGCGATGCACCGAAGCATTCAACTTTAGTCCGCTTGCTTAAGGACTAGTTTTGGCTTTTTGGACAGAACGTGGCAGTTACGTTTAACTTACCATGAGATTCCATTCAATCCTTATTTAGATCTTAATCCAAAGCATACAACCTTATGTGTCATGCCCGTTCACAACCACTCGCATATCATCGCTACAGCAGTCGAGAACGGTCGTCACGCAACACATTATACAGATACATCACATAGCATAATCACATGAAAAATCCCGAACTATTAATTTTCTTTCAAACACGCAGCAGAATCATATACCAAAACACATACTTATACATGTTTTCAACTTATATTACATATCAAGTTCAATTATTACATTATAACTCCTTACATGCAAAAACTATTAATTACATTTGACAAAATACAAAATACCAAAAACCTATACTAAGCAAGGAGTCCTAGTGTGTTGACCAACAAGATGCGGGACCATCCTTCAAGCTCGTTTTTCTTCAGAACTTACATGGATTAAAAACTCGTGCTAAGTGATAAAGCTTAGTGGGGAAATAACATACAATATACAATATCCACATCTATAACATGCTTCGAGCCATAAGAAATGCATACTTAATGATCATGCCTCATCATATACATACTTTATAAACATAACATTAAGCGGATATTGATATAAAGATTGTATCATTAGCAAATCATGTTTAGTTATAACAACATTGTAAAACAATCTTATAACACATCACATTCACACTCTCTTATCGTATACAATTCACATTGTCCACTATTATTACTCATTCATTATTTGCCTTGCCTGCAATTCATAGATGCGGATAATGGCTATCGCATCAGTACTCAAGAGTACAACAATCACTTTCGTATCCTAAGATACACACTTTCGCATCAGTACCCGTAAGTACATAAATAATCAATAAGATATAATATATAAGGGAACCCAAGAAGGATTCAATATGCATTGGGGATTCCAAACAAATTAGACGCTTCGGCTGTAGCACATAGACCCTATAGGCATGCCTATCTATCCACTACTTGACTTCCAGGCTAAATTATTAATCCAATTAATGTTCGTGTTATCATGGAGTATAAAATCATATAATCTCAATAGGCAATATCACATCATTGCACATGTATTCACATGGTATAACACATTAATAACCTTCATTTGCATAATCATTCATTAGTCAAACACATTAGTTCAACCAAAATAGGTTAACTATAAAGTCTTCATAACACATAGGAGTGTCACACTCATGACAGACTCAAACATTCCCTTCTGTCGCGCTCGCGACATAAGTCGCACATGCGATAAAACCAACCGATCGCTTCTGTCCTGCTCGCGGCAATGCCCGCACCTGCGATAGAACACAGCTAACATCTTTGCCGGTTGGAGCACTCTGTCATGCCTGCGACCCCTGTCTTGCTCATGACAGAGCCTGAACTTTGTGTTCAAAGCTCCATTCCACATACCTCTTGTTCATGCACTTTGCCACAATCACACATATGACTTTCAAAACCCATCCTAACATTGTTTCTTGCTATCATGACCTTCTAACCAATTATTTATCTACATGTTAAGTCTACAAAGGGACAATTCTCATTATTTTTGGTCTAAAGATTGAGGAGTTATGGCCAATGGAACATTACTAGCTCCAAAAGCCCTCCTACAGGTTTTAGTTACACTTAAGCACACTTTTGAAGACTATAATGTCCTCAAATCAACCTGACCATTTCTAACACATTTATAGGCACATCTCTTAGGAACCTAATCCCTTTACTCTCATTTATTTTGGAGCTATGCAATGCAGGTTATAACATAGACACATCCAATACGTTATTTACCCTCCAAATCTAGTTTTACACTATGAAGCTACTCAAGCTTGAATTTAACTCAACTGGGATATTCATTACTTCTAACTCACACAAAATACCCTGATATACACATACTCTATTGGCCTATCAGTTCCAAATAAGATGTTCATATATCAAGTCCCTAAAAAACAGAACAACATGCTTTATTTAATAATTATGGCAATTAAATAACTCATCAGTTCATCATGTCAATTCAATTCATAACATCACATAATTACACATTTTCTACTCATTTAAAACACACAATTCAATCATGCATCTCAAAGTTCATATTATATCAAAATAACACACAAAAATAGTATTTCTCAAACCTTGATCTCCTAAGCTCTTATATGCTTACTTGGTACTAGGTTCTCCCACCTTCTCCTTTCCCTTGTCTTTCCTTGGTTCCACCACTAAAATCATGGTCCCAATTTCTAGAATTTCAATAAAGGAGTCATTATCCAATCCAGATCAAAAGAAAATGGAGAAGAAGAAGAAGAATCTAAATACTTCACTTACCTTGACTAGATGGAATACAGTGTATCACAAACATTACTTGACTCAACTCAGCAGAAATTCAAATGGAATAAGCTAAAGAAAAGAGAAGAAATGGGTGAAGAAGAAGAACAAGGAAGAATGGCCGGTCAATATGCAAAATCTACAATTTCTTTCTCCTCCTCCACCTTATATTGCATGTTAAATGATAAGGTGGCACAAGGAAAAGGTGACACCCGCAATTCCACTACACCAACTCCCTTAATCATGATTAGTTTAATTTAATTCCACTTGGTGATAATTAATCCAACTTCTAATCTTAATCATGCTTAATTACCAATTAGCCACTTAAATTATTTATTTAGAGTAATTAGGTCCTCAATTCATTTACTCTTTGCTCCAAAATTAGCAAACTCAAAATTAAACTTATCCAATTACCCTAATTACGCCAAACTACTACTAGGGTATAATTCTGGTCATTACAACTCTACCCTCCTAAAAAGAATTTTGTCCGCGAAATTCATACCTGAAACAAACAGCTGAGGATACTGATCTCGCATTGCTGCGTCCGGTTCCCATGTTGCTTCTTCAATCCCATGATGTTGCCAAAGCACTTTCACTAGCGGAACTTGCTTATTTCTAAGTTGCTTCACTTCTCGTGCCAATATTGTTTTAGGCTTCTCATCAAAGGAGAAATCCGGTTGCACTTGCACATCTTGTACTGATAACACATGCGACTCATCCGAACGATATCTCCAAAGCATAGACACATAAAAGACATCGTGAAGCTTAGCTAAAGCTAGAGGCAAAGCTAACCGATAAGCCACTATTCCCACTCTTTCTAGAACTTCATACGGTCCAATGAATCTCGGACTTAATTTCCTTTTCTTTCCAAACCGAAACACTTTTCTCCAAGTAGACACTTTTAAAAATACTTTATCACCCACTTTAAACTCAATATCCTTCCTCTTCAAATCCGCATAGGATTTCTGCCTGTCACTTCCAGCTTTTAATCGCTGCTGAATAATCTTAGCTTTCTCTTCTGTATCTCTTAGTAAATTTAAACCAATGATCTTGTTCTCATTCAATTCCGTCCAACATACAGGAGTTTGACATTTTCTACCATACAAAACCTCATAAGGTGCCATGCCGATACTCAGCTGATAACTGTTATTATAAGCAAATTCCATCAATGGAATTTACTTATCCCAGCTCTTAGAGAAGTCCAATACGCAGGCTCGAAGCAAATCCTCTAACACCTCAATCACTCTTTCTGACTGTCCATCAGTCTGCGGATGAAAAACTGTACTGAAATGCAGTCTTGTACCCAATGAAGATTATAAACCTTTCCAGAACTTAGAAGTAAACCTTGGATATTTATTAGATACAATGGACAAAGGAATACCCTGTAGTCTTACAATCTCATTCACATACAGTTCAGCCAACCGATCCATGGAGTAATCAAGTCGAATCGGTATAAAATGAGCTGACTTAGAAAACCGATCAACTATTACCCATATGAAGTCATGCTACTACGATGTCATTGGAAGACTAGTGATGAAATCCATGGTAATATTGTCCCATTTTCACTGTGGAATCGGAATAGGATTCAACAGACCCAATGGAACTTGATGTTCCACTTTCACTTGCTGACAGGTCAAACACATAGAAACATACTCCACAATATCTCTCTTCACACCAGGCCACCAGTAAACTACTTCAAATCCTAATACATCTTATTGCCACCTGGATGTATAGTAAAGACTGTATTATGAGCTTTGTGCAGAAGCTTCTTTCTCAACTTTTTATCAATAGCAACACATAACCGATCCCGATAATACAGTACACCCTCTTCATTCACTGAATAGTCAGTCTTGTCACCATTCTTGACTGACTGCAGAATCTGTTGCAACTTAAGATCACTTTTCTGCGCATCCACTATCTCACACCTCAAGTTAGGTCTTGCTTTTAATTAAGCTATTAATGCCTCATCAGAAGCAAACCTCCACTTGACTCGCTACAATGACAAAGCCAAAACCAACTTCCTACTCAACGCATCAGCCACCACATTGGCTTTACCCGGATGGTAATCCACAATACAATCATAATCCTTGAACAGTTCAAGCCACCTTCTCTGTCTCAGATGCAGCTTCTGAGTGAGCAGATACTTAAGACTCTTGTGATCAGTGAAGATCTTACATCTACCACCGTACAAGTAGTGACGCCAAATCTTCAAAGCGAACACTACTGCAGCCAATTCCAAGTCATGTGTTAGATAATTCTGCTCATGCGATTTCAACTGCCTCAAAGCATAAGCTATCACTTTCTCATCCTGCATCAGTAAACATCCCAATCCAATTCCAGAAGCATCGCTATACATAGCATACTCCTTGCTAGAAATAGGTTGAGTTAGGATTAGTGCCTCAACAAGCATCTTTTTTAACTGTTCAAAGCTAGCTTGACACTTATCTGACCACACAAACTTGACTCCTTTACAAAGCAACTTGGTAAGTGGAGAAGCAATCACTGAAAACCCTTTCATAAAGCGCCGATAATAACTAGCTAATCCCAAGAAACTCTTAATCTCAGGCACATTTTTGGGCGGTTTCCAATTCACCACTGCTTCGACCTTAGATGGATCAACCTTTATACCTTCAGAAGAGACAACATGACCCAGAAAAGACACTTCCTTAAGCCAAAACTCACACTTACTGAGTTTAGCATATAACTGATGCTCCCTCAAAGTCTGAAGCACAATTCTCAAATACTGTTCATGCTCCTTCTCATTCCTTGAATAGACAAGAATGTCGTCAATGAACACCACTACAAACTGATCCAAATATGGCCTGAACACTCTATTAATCAAATCCATGAATGTTGCAGGCGCATTAGTTAACCCAAATGGCATTACTAGGAATTCATAATGTCCATATCAAGTCCTAAATGCAGTCTTTGGTATATCCTCCTTTTTCACTTGCAACTGATAGTATCCAGATCTCAGATCAATTTTAGAGAATACACTAGCTCCCTTCAACTGGTCGAATAAATATTTTATCCTTATCAAAGGATATCTATTCTTCACTGTCACCTTATTAAGCTGTCTATAGTCTATGCACATTCTCATCTGGCCATCTTTCTTTTTAACAAATAACACTGACGCTCCCCAAGGTGATACACTTGGTCTGATAAAACCCCTATCTAACAACTCTTGCAATCGAGTCTTCAATTCTTTCAACTCAGTAGGATCCATTCGATAGGGTGTCTTAGACACAGGTGCTGTACCAAGCACAATCTCGGTTGACAGCTCCATTTCTCTTACAGGTGGTATACCAGCTAACCCTTCTGGAAATGCATCAGGAAATTCCTTCACTACTGGTATATCCTATATTCTAACTTGTTCCCTCTTCAAATCCAACACAAGGGCTAAGAAAGCCTCACATCATTTTCTCAGACACCGATACACTTGCATAGCAGAAATCACATCTACTAAGGGATTAGAATATATACCCCTCACAGTCACCTTAAACTGTTCTGAACTACCCAGCACAATTGTTTTCTTTCTGCAGTTAACTACAACTTGGTGCTTACTTAACCAATCCATGCCCAAAATTAAGTCAAACTCATCAAAAGATAACTCAATCAAGTCTACAGAAAACACTTGGCCTTGCACCACTAAAGGGCAACCTCTATACACTTTATTCACATTAACACTATTTCCCAATAGGCTAGTCACACATATATCATAATCTAAATGATCAACAGTAGACATCTTATCACATAATTTCTTAAAACACACATAAGAATGAATAGACCCAGGGTCAATCAATGCAAACATTTCTATATCAAATAGTAGAAATATACCAGCTATAACCTCTGGAGTATCCTGCTCCTCACGAGCCTTCATTACATATGCCCGTGCTGGTGCTGTAGGAGGCCTATCAACAGATTCTGACACTGCAGCACCTCAGGACTGGCTACCTCTGCCACGTCCTCTACCTCTTCCTCTGTTCGCTGAAGGCAAATTAGATCCATCTCTACTGGCTTCATGCTAATCCCCTGTCACCTCATAGGCCTTAGCACAGTTAGCTAGAAAATGTTCAGTACTCGCACATCTGAAACAAGCACCAGTCAATTTCCAACAATTACCTCTATGCTGCTTACAGTAATGGGGACACTCAGGAACATCATTTCTGTTACCAAATACACCTCTGCCCGTACCAGATGCATATGAAGATCCTTGCTTTCTGCCTCTAGTATCTGGGTTACTAGCCGACTCAGCTGGAGGTGCCCCTTGAGAATCTCTTAATCTTTTTCATGAATGTGCCTCACCTCTATTAGAATTCCTTCTTTGCATTCTTTCCCTCTGAATCTCTTGTGGCCTTTCAACCCTCCTGGCTACTTGAACTATCTGGTAGTAGCTCACAGTCTGAGAAGCAGTCATAGAGATTAGCAATACCTTAATTGGCTCATTCAAACCTTCCTCAAATTACTGGCACTGGAACTCTTATGTAAGCACTCCTTTAGGTGCGTACTTGCTGAGCCGATAAAACTCTTTCTCATACTCAGCTACTGACATAGCTCTTTGCCTCAAATTCTAGAACTGCTTCCATTTTGCTTCCTGGTACACCTTGGTGATGTACTTATTACAGAACTCCTGTATAAAGAATTCCCAAGTAATCGGGTTCGAAAGCATTGGATGCCTTAAGACTAATTTCCACTAGTCGTAGGCAGATCCTTAGAGCAGGGATACCACACATTCCACCTTCTATTTAGGAGGACATCTTATCCCATCCAGTGCCCTCTGAACTTTTTCAATCCAATACTCAGCCTTAATCGACTCATCCAAACTGGTACCATAGAATTCTCCTGCACCATGCTTTCTCATAGATTGTAATGGTGCTTTTGGTGTTTTCATTCGATCTAGCACCCTCTCCATATCTTGTGACATCTTAAGCAAAGCTTCCATCAGTACCATTGGAACATCTCACCCCACACCTTTTGGTACAGACTGATAAGACTCAAACACTTCAGGTTCTTGGGGATTCACACATTCAGTGGTCTCTTCTCTCGCATCATGAGAAGGATCCATCGATCTGATACATACATAAGGATGTCCGTATTAGGTCAACATAACTATACGCATCCTATTCTACACTATGCCCAGAAACGACTAAACCAGGCTTTGATACCACAACCTGTCAAGCCCATTCCTGACCACTTGCATAGCATCACTACGGTAGTCGAGAACGGTCATCACACAACATATTACACATACACATCACAAAGCATAATCACATGCAAAATCCCGAACTAATAAATTTCTTTTAAACATGCAACGAAATCATATACCAAAATGCATACTTATACATGCTTTGAACTTATATTACATATCAAGTTCAATTGTTACATTATAACTCCTTACATGCAAAAACTATTAATTACATTTGACAAAATACAAAATACCAAAAACTAGACTAAGCAAAGAGTCCTAGTGTGTAGACCAACAAGATGCGGGACCGTCATTCAAGCTCGTTTCGCTTCGGAACCTACATGAATTAAAAACTCATTCTAAGCGATAATGCTTAGTGGGGAAACAACATACAATATACAATATCCACATCTATAACATGCTTTGAGCCATAAGAAATACATACTTAATGATCATGCCTCATTATATGCATACTTTATAAATATAACATTAAGCAGATATTGATATAAAGATTGCATCATTAGCAAATCATGTTCATTTATAACAACATTGCAAAATAATCTTATAACGCATCACATTCACACTCTCTTATCGCATACAATTCACATTGTCCACTATTATTACTCATTCATTATTTGCATTGCCTTCAATTCATAGACTCGAATAATGGGTATCGCATCAGTACTTGAGAGTACAGCAATCACTTTCGTATCTTAAGATACACACTCTTGCATCAGTACCCGTAGGTACTTAAAAAATCAATAAGATATAATATATAAGGGAACCCAAGAAGGATTCAATACGCATTGGGGATTCCAAAGGAATCAGATGCTTCGGTTGCAGCACATAGACCCTATACGCATGCCTATCTATCCACTACTCAACTTGCAGGCTAAATTATTAATTCGGTTAATGTTCGTGTTATCACGGAGTATAATATCATATAATCTCAGTAGGCAACATCACATCATCGCACATGTATTCACATGGTATACCACATTAATAACTTTCATGAGCATAATCATTCATTAGTCAAACACATTAGTTCAACCAAAATAGGTCAACTATAAAGTCTTCACAGCACATAGGAGTGTCGAGTGAGAGACCCATGTCGCACTCACGACAGACTCAAACATTCCCTTCTATCGCGCTCGCAACACAAATCGCACATGCAATAGAACCAACCGATTGTGATACCAATTATTTATCTACATGTTAAGTCTACAATAGCACAATTCTCATTATTTTTGGTCTAAAGATTGAGGAGTTATGGCTAATGGAACATCACTTGCTCTAAAAGCCCTCCTATAGGTTTTAGTTACACCTAAGCACACTTTTGAAGACCATAAGGTCTTCAAATCACCCTGATCATTTCTAACACATTTATAGGCACATCTCTTAGGAACCTAATCCCTTTAGTCTCATTCATTTTGGAGTTATATAATGCAGGTTATAACATAGACACATCTAATAGGTCATTTACCCACTAAATCCAATTTTACACTATCAAGCTACTCAAGCTTGAATTCAACTCAATTGGGATATTTATTACTTCCAACTCACACAAAACTCCCTGACATACACATACACCATAAGCCTATCAGTTCCACATAAGATGTTCATACACATACAATTTATATGGCATTATCTCGAGTCCCTAAAAAACATAACAACATGCTTTATTCAACAATTATGACAATTAACTAACTCATCAGTTCATCATTTCAATTCAATTCATAACATCACATAATTACACATTTTATACTCATTTAAAACACACAATTCAATCATGCATCTCAAAGTTCATATTATATCAAAATAACACACAAAAACAGTGTTTCCCCAACCTTGATCTCCTATGCTTCTATATGCTCACTTAGCACTAGGTTCTCCCACCGTCTCCTTTTCCTTGTCTTTCCTTGGTTCAACCACTACAATCACAATCCCAATTTCCAAAATTGGAACAAAGGCGTCACTATCCAATCCAGATCAAAAGAAAAGGGAAAAGAAGAAGAAGAATCTGAATACTCTACTTACCTTGACTAGATGGAATACAGCATATCACAAACAATACTTAACTCAACTCAGCAGAAATTCAAATGGAATAAGATAAAGAAAAGAGAAAAATGGGTGAAGAAGAAGAACAAGGAAGAATGGCCAGTCAATATGCAAAATCTGCACTTTCTCTCTCCTCCTCCACCTTATATTGTATATTAAATACTGAGGTGGTACAAGGAAAAAAGTGACACCTAGAATTCCACTACACCATCTCCCTTAATCATGATTAGTTAAATTTAATTCCACTTGGTAATAATTAATCCAACTTCTAATCTTAATCATGCTCAATTACCAATTAGCCACTTAACTTATTTATTTAGTGCAATTAGGTCCTCAATTCATTTACTCTTTGGTCTAAAATTAGCAAACTCAAAATTAAACTTACCCAATCACCCTAATTACACCAACATATTACTAGGGTATAATTCGGGCCATTACATTATGTATGTCTTTATCTCGCACCTTAACAAGACTAATCTTGTAATTCCTACAAGACAATACTTTTGTTTTGAACAGGCTCTCAAGCATTATCATATATTCAAAATTCGTATCATCTTAGTCTCTACTAACTTATTGACAAGCTAAGGTAAACACCCTTGTGAGTGGATCACTTCTTTATTCGATATGCTCAATCCCATATAAATAACAGTAAATGTTCACACATCAGACATTCACACTCATGTATTGCCAACAATGAACTTGATTATTATTCATAAAGAATAATGTTAAGGGATTACATAAAGTATAACACTATCAATTAAATCCTATGTAAATCTCAAGATCTAATATGCCTCTCAAACACATTCATAAATCAACTGCTCGTACACACAACTGATTTTTGTAGCATAGAATTCCATCTTCTTCCACTGTAAAACCAGTCTGTTTCCCTTCTTGCGCTACTTGCACCATCTGTTATAACTTAGCATCAATTTTTTATGCACTGATTGTAATGACCCAAAATATACCCTAGTCGTATTGAGGTATTTCTAAGGCAAAACAGTGATTAAATAAGCATGGTTGTGTGATAATGCATCAAAAAAGACATAATCATCATTAATGTAAAAGATTCGGTAAATGTGGCAACTTGGTAATTTGTTAAATTATGATAATTATGAATAGAATGATTAGTATTGGGTTTTATGTATGAAATAATATTTAATTATATGCTAATATTTAGTTAAAGGAAAAGATAAGGATTGAATGGTAATTTGAAAAGTTAACCAATAGGAATTTGACATCAACTCCTTTTAGAACATGAAAAGCAATTCATATTTATAGAGAAAGGGTGAGATTAACTGGAATGGATAAGAACCATAGCCATTCTCTTATATTTTTCCTTCCTTCACACACATAAAATTCAAGCTAAGGATTGTAGAAGGAAAAAACTGAAAATTTGAGCAAGATAGTAAAGGAAAATGGTAAGAATTTAGCTCTTCTTTCCATCTTTTTCTTCTATTTATTGAGATTGCTAGAATTGTGGATTGAAAAGGAATCTCAGGTGAGTTAGTGAAAGTTTTCAGCCATGAAAGATAGGGTAAGGAGAAGGATGAAGCCAAGGAAGCATAAAGACCAATTTTGGTGCATATAAGAGGTTTGGGAATTTTCTAATTCTCTTGCTTGTACTTGTGGTGTTTTGAATCATGTCTTATACTAGAATGAGTGAGAATTTTATGCCCTTGTGTTTAATTGAGTTGATTGTGTGGGGAATTGATGGAATAGGTTAAGTAAATGAACTTATTAGAAAATTTGTAATAAGTTAACTTGAACCGATTTCTGTTTTTTGGCCATATCTCGGACAATAGAACACCAATTAAAGTGATTCTAATTAGAGAAAAATCATAAGACATAGCCCTACAATTATTATCAGACATCAAAACCCAGTTCTACCTGTAGAACCTTTAAGAAGTTGACTAAAGTCACAGACCTAAATCTATCTGTGCATTAAGAGCAGTTGGTGTTCCCAATGGCATATCTCTTAGGATATAAGTCCAAATTGCATGATTTTTGTGTCATTAGAAACATAAATGAAAATTTTTTATTCAACAATTTTGCCCAGAAATGCTTCTAGCTAGGTGAAAAAGCGTGTGCAAAATAGATCTAGATTTTGCCCTGTCTTAGAGTGCAATGAAACATGGTCACACGGTGGTGAGGGATTTCTGCCCACCAAGTGACTACCTTAACCATCGTGTAAATGCATTCTAAACTACATTTTTGCCTAACAATTGATCCACATGGTGGTGAGAGATTCCTGACCACCGTGTGACCCCTATTTTCAGCTTATATTGTGCATTTTTCCCGAATTGACCTCAAACTTCACCGGAATTTTTTAGAACTTGTTTGACAAATATCTAGGGCTATGTAATGAGTATTTGTATGGTTGCTACTTGAAAAATATAATTAGGGTTATGAACATAAATAAATTAATGAAGTATTTAAGGGTATATTTAACTTGAAATTATTAATGTAACACCCCGATATCCACCTTGGAAGGATACCGGAGCGCTACGCGCACAAACACATACATTTACTCAAACATGCTAAAAGCAATTACATATAATCATAAAGAGGCCAAATCCATATATAAATAATCATATGATTTTACTAAAGGGATTTGTAAACCTTTAACATATACATATACAAAATTGATCCTTTACAAAATTACATTTCCAAAATCAAACTCCATATACAAAACTTATATCAATATAAAATATAGCGGAAGACGAAAGAACTCCAACTATAGACTTCTAGTGGCCAACCTGCAGATGTCCGACTCCCAACTGAACCTGCCACCTACACGGGAAAACAACCCGTGCTAAGTGATAACGCTTAGTGGGGAGGAATAAAACATACATATACACATAATCGCAATAATTGTATATAAGCTTAACAAGAACCAAAGCATATAAACGTATAATACTCATGCTTATAACAGGTATTCATCACACATGAGTATATAGGAATGTAACCATTGCTTATTCATCATATGCGTATGCACAAGATAGAGTAATTAACCATTCATCTCCAAGTAATAATTCTTCATATGCATCTCTGCAATATAAACATTTAGCCATTCATATCCAACTACAAGTATAATATCTTGTCATATCGCATGTACATATACATGTAACATATACCCCTTTTCATATCATTGAGAACACATATCATAATCACATATAATGGCCTCATATATATATATATATATATATATATATATATATATATATATATATATATATATATATATATATATATATATATATATCTCATGTAATAGCCTGATTACTCACTAACTAGTGGATATGGGTACTAATGATACTGATAGGACACAATTTCCAAGCATATAGAGACAAGAGTCTCGAATCATGTGTAAACATGTATACCCGAAGGTATACCGGAGACCGAAGTCTCAAATCATATAAACCCAAACGGGGTCAACATATAACTTGTAACATATAGCAGCTGCACTCACACTCTAACCCTTGATAAGCGCTTATCTATCCACTACTATGACTATCAGGCTCAAATAACAACTCAATCATATTCTAGTATTATTATCATATGACAGAGAATAAAATCAAGTATCATCATATAATTTCATGTATACATGTATATTGATCAATTTCAGAGACATATAAATCATACATATATATATATATAGACTTTATCATAAACATGTAACTCATAATCACATAATCCATATACATATAAATCATATACAAATCTTATCATGAACATATCACTTATCATTTAATAATCCATATATAAGACAAATCATGTACCATGTAGTAAAAACCCGTGTAAAAGAAGCTTGAAAACCATTTTAGGAAAACAGGGTAGGCGGGTATATGGGTCGCTGTCGCGCTCGCGACAATAAGTCACGCTCATAACAGTAACCAAGGAAGCACGAGTCATGCTCCATTAGCCAAGTCGTGCACAATCAGCCGAGCGGGCTCCCACACCGAGCGGCTCCCATTCTGAACGGGCTATCTTTACGACTCGTGAAGAACTTCACGTGTCGTGAAGACTCCCATGCCAAACGGGGCTTATGCCGAGCGGGCTTATACCGAGCGGCCACTTCTTCACGACTCGTGAAGAACTTCACTTATCGTAAAGAACCTCTTGCCGAGCGGGCCATTCTTCACAAATCGTGAAGAACTTCACGTGTCATAAAGGATTGCAAGTAGATCGGATTACCGCGAGAGAAAGGATGACTTGCTTTGGTCGTGCTCGATACAAGAGCGTGTTTTCCTTTCCTCAGCAAAACGCTGGAAAAATAGAGCTTGAAAACCAAAACCCAATCTTTCCCCTTAACCAAATATCATGCAAAATCATGTAAAATCTTACCTCCAGTGCCTTCAGAACATGCTTATAACAATAACAACTCAAACTACACAATATTAACACCCATCTAAACAACATATACAGAGGTTGCAAAAACCCAGAAAATCCATCTTATGTTCATGTACATACTCTTCAAAATTGACATGCAAAGCATTATAACTCTTATATCTCAAATCATATACACAAATCTATCAAACACATACATTTACATGTATCAAAACATACAAATGGCAGCACAATCAAAACTCAAATACATGATCCGAATAGAGAATGGCAAAACACTCTCAAACAAAATACAAACTCCCAAACCTGGAAATGGAGCTCAATCCACTATCTTCAAGATACCACTTTTCCTTTGCTCTTTCTTCTCTCCTCAGATTCTTGTATGAGTTCAACCAAAAACACACATTCAATTAACCCATGAACAAAACCATATAACCCGCATCAAAACTGAATGGAAGAAGAAGAAGAAGCAACTCGTATAAACCCAGCCACATACCTTTCCATAATCAATTCTTGATCTAAAACCCAGCTCAATCTTGTAGAGGAACACATGCAAAAGCTAGAGAGCAGAAAAATGGAAAAGAAGGAGAGAAAGAGAGGAGAACGGCAAAAGCATGAAGGGACAAAGCTTCCACGGGAAGCAAAATGATTTTTCTGCCTTCCTCCCTCTCTCTTTCTTTTAAATCTCATTTAATGCTCTCACCTACTACTCCACATGTCACAATTCTATAGGTTCCCTTAGTCAAATAACTTGACTTTACCATTTTGTCCTTGTCTTTTCCCCTTATAAATCCTTGGCAAAATACATATCACTCACTAACAACAATTCTTTTATTAAATACTTCAAATTCCATTTAATTTAGTCCTTAATTCATTTCCAATTCACTTGTATAAATACCAATTTACGCTTAATAAATCCAATTAACATGCAATTTCAACTAGGCCATTTTTAGGATGTTACAATTAAATATAGCCAAAAATGATTTAGCATGTCATATTGACTATTTATAGGTAAAATAAAGTTTTATGTGATTAATTATTGATATGTTAAAAATGTGCATGCTATTAATGCTAATTTAAAATTGTTAAATGGTATATTACTAGTGTATGCATATTGAGGATATTATGTGATTTTCTCTCACCTAAAGATACTGAATTGCATCCGAACTTTATCAGATGTTAATAAAACTTGGTAAACCCACGTACTAAGATAAATTATAAATAAATATGTATGAGATATGTGATGATACATTGAATATATTATTGAATACAAATGAATATAAGGAATGCATGCTTGTAGTTGATGTTTCTGCATATTTTTCTACTCGTATATTTGTTACATGTTTATGGATATGCATAATTGATACATTATCATAGTTGAATATGCATTGACTTGATGGAATATATGAGTGAGTGTCATGCAAAGTGAATTAGTGAGTAAAATCTTTGCGCCATGCCCGAATTGTACATTGTTATGGATAGATAGGCATTCCTATAAGGGATAATGATTGCAGCTGCTAGCGATGACACAACATTAATGTCTAGTGTTCAAATACCTATTTAGTATCTAGTGTAAGTGTCTTTAATGGTTGGTACTGCTTAATTAGCACCTAGTGTAACACCCCGAAACCACCCTAGTAGAGTGAGCCTTAAGGGTGTATGTGGTTAATGTTGAGTATGCGTTATGTTAATTGAATTAATTTATTATGTGTGTGTATTGGGTTATGTTCTAGTGTGAGTGTGTATATGGGAGTAGTGTATGTTAAGAGACTAGAATTGGGTAAGTTATGGAGGATAAGAGTTGGGTGTGTTTTCCCTCTTGAGAGAGTGACATGTGGCAAGTGAGAGGATAAGTATTGGGAAAAGAGAGAGAGAGACTTCAGCTGGTTTCCTTTCCTCTTCTTCTTCTTCCTCTTTCCCGTTACCTTGCTTCTCCTCTTCCTTTCTTCTTTATTTCTTCTTGAATTCTTCCTTTTACTGCAAATTCTAGTGAGTTTTTGGGTAGCCTAAGCTGGTGTGGTAAGTGATAGATGATAATCTTCCTTCTTCTTCTTTAGATGAGTATTTGTAATTGTGATTTAGGGTTTGAACTTGTTCGGTGTTGTTGGGTTTTGTGGTTCAGAGAATCCTCCTAGAGAATCCAAGGGCAAGGAAGTAGCGAGCGGGAGTGGAGCCCCTTGTTTGGAGGTTCATTAATTTCAGATTTGGGAATTTGCTTTGATTTGATGTTCATGTATGGGTTTTGAAATATGCATGAAATTTTGGAATTTATGATGTGTAAATAGGTTTGTATTGGTAAATATGATATGGGTTTTGAGTTTTGATGAGTTAGGTGGCATAATTATGGAATTATTGAATCAAATATGAAGTTGATTGAACTTTGCTTTATAATTTTTTGGTTTTGGTGATTTTTTTTAAATCTTGATTTGTGAATTGATGATTGATTTTGGAGTTAGCTGTGGGAATATGTTGTTTGATGTTGGTTGTGGTGTTTGGAAGGCTTAATTTGAGGTAAGATGGAGTTGGGAGTAATTTGGGTCAAAATGATTTTTGGTTTGGAGGGAAATTCTGGGTTTATGTTTTGCTGGGGACTGGAAATCTTGCCCTTGTCGCCAGCGCGATGTTCTTGCGACCGCGACAGAAGAGGATTTCCAGCTCTCACGTGTTTAGCTTGAAGAAGTGTTGGTCGTCCGACTCGTGCCGAGAAGCACGACTCGTGCTCCCTTCCTGTGTGTGCGAGTTGCACATCTCAGTAGGGTGATGGCAGCAGTGAGGATTAGCACAACACGTGCTGATGAAGCACGACTCGTGCTTGAGCAGCACGACTCGTGCTCATTTGGCACGACTCGTGCTGTTGTGACTTCCTCAACATGTCGTGCTTTGAAGCACGACTTGGGTGGAGAGACATTCGACACGAGTCGTGTCCCTCAGCACGACTCGTGTCCGATGCCTTTCTTTCACGAGCGCGACTTAGTCGCGAACACGACAGAGACCCCCCATTCTGCCCTATTTCTCACGTACCCAGTTTTCCGAAAATGAACTCTAAATGTCTTTTTCTTGTCTTTTTCCTACGGTTTGTTATATGAATTGTTATATGACTATATTTATATGAATTATCCATGACAAATTATATATATTGCGAATTAAAACATGATTGGGTTTATGCATGACCTACTAGAGTCGAATAAGTGGATAGTTAGGCATGCCTAATAGAGTTAATCTTGCTGCAGTTAGTGTATGATTTGCACCCTGATCAGGTCCCCCTACTGGATCTTCGTGATCTCTGTGTATCGAATCTACGCGAAAATGTTTTTAGAACAAAATTAAAAGATTATTTTGATACCCTCGGGTATCTATGTGTTATGAGAATAATGTTAATACCTTCGGGTATCTACGCGTACTCGTTATCCACTGTTTTGATAAAGCAGGTGCAATAATATTATTTGTTATTATACATGAATTCTGAAATATTGCATATTGGGAATAATATGATTATAATGCTATAATGCTTTAAGTTAACTTATGAAATCTTAACATTTAACTGTGCCATTCGCTTGTGATTATTTGTTGACGCCACTGTGAGTGGTCGTTGTGCATCTTTGTTTCCCCACTAAGCGGTTTCTCTTAGCACGGGTGTTTTATCCGTGCAGGTATAGAAGGTTTTAAATAGTTGAACAGCGGGTTTCGTATCAGTAGGGCCAACACGACTAGTGGATAGAAGATTATGTAGTTTAGGCCTTGTATTCTTTTTGTATGTGTTATAGTTTTGTACTTTTGAAACTATGTAAAGAATATTTTGTAAATCATTTTGATATTAGTTATATGTAACTATTCAGTTGTGCTGAGGCACTTTTGTATCTTTTTGGAATATGTAAAACCACCTTTGTTATATTAATGAAATGCAATATTTTGCTCTATGACCTATTCTCTGATGAATTACGAAATTTTAATTTATTTCTTTGTATATGTAATGGGTGTGCAATGATTGACTCTGTTTGAGCGTCTGTGGGTGGCAACCCTCATCTATCGGGGACCTTCTTCCTCTCCGTAGGGTGAAGTTCTCTACGTATAGGTAAGGGGTGTTACATTTTGTGGTATTAGAGCAGTAGATTTAGACGTTTCTGGGCTAAATTATCATAGAAAGTCTGTTAGAGTTGTGTTAGCCTAATGCGAGTTATGGTTTATGTTTTGTAGCTATGGAGTCTGCTCGTGGATCGCTTGAGGGGTCAGCCGAGAGTGCGAATCCCCAAGAGCAAGATCCATCTATTTTTGGTCCGACTCAACCTCCTAGGGTGCAACCTGAGGCCCCTGCGGTTCCCTTTGAAGCGATGCTCAAGATATCCCAAGATATGACCAGGGTGCTGGAGAGAGTAACTGCACCTAGGGCACCTATTGAGAAAATGAGAAAGTATGGAGCTGAGGATTTCTTCGGTACCAGCTTAGATGAATCAGATAAAGCCGAGATGTGGATTGATAAAGTGAAGCGAGTGTTAAGGGAAATCAGATGTCTGCCAGATAGAGAAGTGGAATGTGTAGTGTCGCTGTTGCAAGGCTCTGCTTATGACTGGTGAAGGTTAGTGCTCAGTCAGCGCCAGCTTTTCGAGCCTTTGTCATGGGAGCTCTTTGAGAAGGAGTTCCAAAATAAGTATGTAACTAAGGCATTCAAAGACGCCAGATGAGCGCAGTTCTTGAGCCTCAGGTAGAGGGTAATGTCAGTGGCAAATTATGAGAATGAGTTTAACAGACTTAGTAAATATGCACCGCTAATAATTCTTACTGATGAGTTTCGATGTCAACATTTTGAGGCGGGTTTGAATGAATCTCTGAAGGCAATGCTAGTTTCTTTGATGTTTGCCCCGAATGTTAGCTATTATCAGCTGGTTCAGGCGGCCTTGAGAGCGGAGCGATCGGAGAATGTTTTGAGAGAGAAAGCTTTGAGGAGAAAGACCTCCAGAGGCAGTTCTTCTTCAGGGAAAAGATCAAGAGAATCTCAAGGGAATCCTGCTGGTGAGCCTCCTGTTAGTCCGGCTACTAGAGGGAGGAGACAGGTTTCTTCTGGAGGACCAGGCACGGGTAGAGGAAGTTCAGGGGGTAGAGGCAATGTTATGCCTCATTGCTACCATTGTAGTAGGCGCCACTGGGGCAAATGTCGATGGCTGACAGGAGGGTGTTTTAGGTGTGGTAGTACGGACCACTTCCTTGCTAATTGCCTGAATATGCGTGAGAATGCTCCAGGTCAACAAGAGGGTAGTCGAGCAGGATCTAATGCTCCCCAAGGAAGCTGTGGTAGAGGTAGAGGACCGGGTCGTGGTGGACGGCCTCGGGAGAGAGAGCTATCTGAGTCTATGGACCGCCCCATTCCGACACCTGGTAGAGCCTATGCCGTGAAGGCCAGGGATGAGCAGAACGCACAGGAAGTAATTGTTGGTAAGTTTTTATTGTTTGATTCTGAAGTGTATGCTTTGATAGATCCGAGTTCTACTCATTCTTACTTGTGTTCTAATAAGTTGGGTGATGCGGAACCCAATAGCTAATGAGCTACAAACCCACACATACAATTCGAATAGAAAACCAAATCAGATAAACACCCTCCCTATTGAACCCCCAATCAACCTCTAACTGAAAACACAAATATTCGGGAAACAAAGAACCTGAAAAACGCCACAATCAAACAATTGATAAGTTAATCAAATTCTTCATGCAATAGAAAAGAAAGCAATTCACTCTCAATCTAAGCAAAGAAAATTCGGCTATACCAATGAATATTATCCAAAATCTGAAATTCTTAACATAACATGTTCTATTTATAGGGTGGCTAACCCTAGCTAGCAAATTACCTAAAACAAACCCTAATGAGGCCTTAAACATGGTGTGGCCGAATTGTCCAAGGGCTTTACAAGATAAATTAAGCACAAACTAAAGAATTAAACACACTTAAAATAAGCCCAAAAGAAAGACTAATTAAAACCCAAAATAACTAAACTAAACCCAATCTAAGAAGCCAAAAATGTCTAGCCCATTAAGTCACTAATTAAATGAGTCATGTGACTTTTAAATGAAGCACATGACTTGTACAAATAAAGCCCAAAGTAGTATAAACCCAAAATGACTTAAATTGGCCCAAAAATGACTTAAGTTGGCCCAATTTCACTAGAAGCTTCCAAAAGGCTAAGTACTTTGTGAAAGCCTCCTTCAAGCTCTTTATAACACTTCTTAAATTTGATCTCCATGAATATGAACTTGCAATGTTTATAACGTTGCAATGTTGACCCCCCTGTGCACGCATCATTCCCAACGGAACCCAATAGCTAATGAGCTACAAACCCACACATACAATTCGAATAGCTAACCAAATCAGATAAACACCCTCCCTATTGAACCCCCAATCAACCTATGACTGAAAACGCAAATAATTGGGAAACAAAGAACCTGAAAAATGCCACAATCAAACAATTGATATGTTAATCAAATTCTTCATGCAATAGAAAAGAAAGCAATTCACTCTCAATCGAAGCAAAGAAAATTCGGCTATGCCAATGAATATTATCCAAAATCTAAAATTCTTAACATAACATGTTCTATTTATAGGGTGGCTAACCCTAGCTAGCAAATTACCTAAAACAAACCCTAATAAGGCCTTAAACATGGTGTGGCCGAATTGTCCATGGGCTTTACAAGATAAATTAAGCCCAAACTAAAGAATAAAACACACTTAAAATAAGCCCAAAAGAAAGTCTAATTAAAACCAAAAATAACTAAACTAAACCCAATCTAAGAAGCCCAAAACATCTAGCCGATTAAGTCACTAATTAAATGAGTCATGTGACTTTTTAATGAAGCAAATGACTTGTACAAATAAAGCCCAAAGTAGTATAAACCGAAAATGACTTAAATTGGCCAAAAAATGACTTAAGTTGGCCCAATTTCACTAGAAGCTTCCAAAAGGCTAAGTACTTTGTGAAAGCCTCCTTCAAGCTCTTTGTAACACTTCTTAAATTTGATCTCCATGAATATGAACTTGTAATGTTTATAACGTTGCAATATTGACCCCCCTGTGCACGCATCATTCCATGCGGAACCCAATAGCTAATGAGCTACAAACCCACACATACAATTCGAATAGCAAACCAAATCAGATAAACAACCTCCCTATTGAACCCCCAATCAACCTGTGACTGAAAACGCAAATAATCGGGAAATAAAGAACCTGAAAAACGCCACAATCAAACAATTTATAAGTTAATCAAATTCTTCATGCAATAGAAAAGAAAGCAATTCACTCTCAATCTAAGCAAAGAAAATTCGGCTATGCCAATGAATATTATCCAAAATCTGAAATTCTTAGCATAACATGTGCTATTTATAGGGTGGCTGACCCTAGCTAGCAAATAACCTAAAAAAAACCCTAATGAGGCCTTAAACATGGTGTGGCTGAATTGTCCATGGGCTTTACAAGATAAATTAAGCCCAAACTAAAGAATTAAACACACTTAAAATAAGCCCAAAAGAAAGACTAATTAAAACCCAAAATAACTAAACTAAACCCAATCTAAGAAGCCCAAAACGTCTAGCCCATTAAGTCACTAATTAAATGAGTCATGTGACTTTTAAATGAAGCACATGACTTGTACAAATAAAGCCCAAAGTAGTATAAACCCAAAATGACTTAAATTGGCCCAAAAATGACTTAAGTTGGCCCAATTTCACTAGAAGCTTCCAAAAGGCTAAGTACTTTGTGAAAGCCTCCTTCAAGCTCTTTATAACACTTCTTAAATTTGATCTCTATGAATATGAACTTGCAATGTTTATAACGTTGCAATGTTGACCCCCCTGTGCATGCATCATTCCCTGCGGAACCCAATAGCTAATGAGCTACAAACCCACACATACAATTAGAATAGCAAACCAAATCAGATAAACACCCTCCCTATTGAACCCCCAATCAACCTGTGACTGAAAACGCAAATAATCGGGAAACAAAGAACCTGAAAAAGGCCACAATCAAATAATTGATAAGTTAATCAAATTCTTCATGCAATAGAAAAGAAAGCAATTCACTCTCAATCTAAGCAAAGAAAATTCGGCTATGCCAATGAATATTATCCAAAATCTGAAATTCTTAACATAACATGTTCTATTTATAGGGTGGCTAACCCTAGCTAGAAAATAACCTAAAACAAACCCTAATGAGGCCTTAAACATGGTGTGCTCGAATTGTCCATGGGCTTTACAAGATAAATGAAGCCCAAACTAAAGAATTAAACACACTTAAAATAAGCCCAAAAGAAATACTAATTAAAACCCAAAATAGCTAAACTAAACCCAATCTAAGAAGCCCAAAACGTCTAGCCCATTAAGTCACTAATTGAATGAGTCATGTGACTTTTAAATGAAGCACATGACTTGTACAAATAAAGCCCAAAGTAGTATAAACCCAAAATGACTTAAATTGGCACAAAAATGACTTAAGTTGGCCCAATTTTACTAGAAGCTTCCAAAAGGCTAAGTACTTTGTGAAAGCCTCCTTCAAGCTCTTTATAACACTTCTTAAATTTGATCTCCATGAATATGAACTTGCAATGTTTATGACGTTGCAATGTTGACCCCCCTGTGCACGCATCATTCCCTGCGAAACCCAATAGCTAATGAGCTACAAACCCACACATACAATTCGAATAGAAAACCAAATCAGATAAACACCCTCCCTATTAAACCACCAATCAACCTGTGACTGAAAACGCAAATAATCGGGAAACAAAGAACCTGAAAAATGCCACCATCAAACAATTGATAAGTTAATCAAATTTTTCATGCAATGGAAAAGAAAGCAATTCACTTTCAATCTAAGCAAAGAAAATTCGGCTATGCCAATGAATATTATCCAAAATCTGAAATTCTTAACATAACATGTTCTATTTATAGGGTGGCTAACCCTAGCTAGCAAATAACCTAAAACAAACCCTAATGAGGCCTTAAACAAGGTGTGGCCGAATTGTCCATGGGCTTTACAAGAAAAATTAATCCCAAACTAAAGAATTAAACACACTTAAAATAAGCCCAAAAGAAAGACTAATTAAAACACAAAATAACTAAACTAAACCCAATCTAAGAAGCCCAAAATGTCTATCCCATTAAGTCACTAATTAAATGAGTCATGTGACTTTTAAATGAAGCACATGACTTGTACAAATAAAGCCCGAAGTAGTATAAACCCAAAATGACTTAAATTGGCCCAAAAATGACTTAAGTTAGCCCAATTTCACTAGAAGCTTCCAAAAGGCTAAGTACTTTGTGAAAGCCTCCTTCAAGCTCTTTATAACACTTCTTAAATTTGATCTCCATGAATATGAACTTGCAATGTTTATAACGTTGCAATGTTGACCCCCCTGTGCACGCATCATTCCCTGCGGAACCCAATAGCTAATGAGCTACAAACCCACACATACAATTCGAATAGCAAACCAAATCAGATAAACACCCTCCCTATTGAACCCCCAATCAACCTGTGACTGAAAACGCAAATAATCGGGAAACAAAGAACCTGAAAAACGCCACAATCAAACAATTGATAAGTTAATCAAATTCTTCATGCAATAGAAAAGAATGCAATTCACTGTCAATCTAAGCAAAGAAAATTCGGCTATGCCAATGAATATTATCAAAAATCTGAAATTCTTAACATAACATGTTCTATTTATAGGGTGGCTAACCCTAGCTAGCAAATAACCTAAAACAAACCCTAATGAGGCCTTAAACATGGTGTGCCCGAATTGTTCATGGGCTTTACAAGATAAATTAAGCCCAAACTAAAAATTAAACACACTTAAAATAAGCCCAAAAGAAAGACTAATTAAAACCCAAAATAACTAAACTAAACCCAATCTAAGAAGCCCAAAACGTGTAGCCCATTAAGTCACTAATTAAATGAGTCATGTGACTTTTAAATGAAGCACATGACTTGTACAAATAAAGCCCAAAGTAGTATAAATCCAAAATGACTTAAATTGGCCCAAAAATGACTTAAGTTGGCCCAATTTCACAAGAAGCTTCCAAAAGGCTAAGTACTTTGTGAAAGCCTCCTTCAAGCTCTTTATAACACTTCTTAAATTTGATCTCCATGAATATGAACTTGCAATGTTTATAACGTTGCAATATTGACCCCCCTGTGCACGCATCATTACCTGCGGAACCCAATAGCTAATGAGCTACAAACCCACACATACAATTCGAATAGCAAACCAAATCAGATAAACAACCTCCCTATTGAACCCCCAATCAACCTGTGACTGAAAACGCAAATAATTGGGAAACAAAGAACCTGAAAAAGGCCACAATCAAACAATTGATAAGTTAAGCAAATTCTTCATGCAATAGAAAAGAAAGCAATTCACTCTCAATCTAAGCAAAGAAAATTCGGCTATGCCAATGAATATTATCCAAAATCTAAAATTCTTAACATAACATGTTCTATTTATAGGGTGGCTAACCCTAGCTAGCAAATAACCTAAAACAAACCCTAATGAGGCCTTAAACATGGTGTGGCCGAATTGTCCATGGGCTTTACAAGATAAATTAAGCCCAAACTAAAGAATTAAACACACTTAAAATAAGCCCAAAAGAAAGACTAATTAAAACCCAAAATAACTAAACTAAACCCAATCTAAGAAGCCCAAAACGTGTAGCCCATTAAGTCACTAATTAAATGAGTCATGTGACTTTTAAATGAAGCACATGACTTGTACAAATAAAGCCCAAAGTAGTATAAACCCAAAATGACTTAAATTGGCCCAAAAATGACTTAAGTTGGCCCAATTTCACTAGAAGCTTCCAAAAGGCTAAGTACTTTGTGAAAGCCTCCTTCAAGCTCTTTATAACACTTCTTAAATTTGATCTCCATGAATATGAACTTACAATGTTTATAACGTTGCAATGTTGACCCCCCTGTGCACGCATCATTGGGTGATAATTTGGGGAGTGAGGAAAGATTGGATTATGAGATTCGTGTGTCTAGCCCGTTGGGTCAGAGTGTTATTGTGAATCAGGTTTATCGGAATTATCCCCTAAGAATTCAAGGCATGGAGTTTGCAATTGATTTGATTCGGTTGCCTTTTCAAGAGTTTGATGTTATTTTGGGGATAGATTGGTTGACCAAGCATAGAGGTATAGTGGATTGTCACAGGAAAGTTTTGATTCTCAAAGATAAAAATCAGTTACCCATGATTGTGAAAGGCGAGGGAAGTAGTTCGTTGCATAATGTCATTTCAGCGATGAAGGCTAAGAGGTTTTTAAGGAAGGGGTGTGAAGCGTACTTGGTACTAGTTCTGGAGTCGTGGAGAGAGCAGGGTAAGATACAAGATATTCCAATCGTGAGGGAATTTGAGGATGTTTTTCTGGAGGAGTTACCGGGGTTACCTCCAGAGAGGGAAGTAGAGTTGTCAGTGGAGATTGTACCAAGAGCATCTCTGATTTCTAAGGCTTCGTATCGGATGGCTCCAATGGAATTGAAGGAACTGAAAAGTCAATTGCAAGAACTTTTAGATAAAGGATTTATCCGGCCCAGTGTGTCTCCATGGGGTGCTCCGGTCTTGTTTGTTAAAAAGAAAGACGGAACATTGCGGATGTGTATAGATTACAGGCAGCTTAACAAGGTTATGGTAAAGAATAAGTACCCGTTACCTCGGATTGAAGATCTTTTTGATTAGTTGAGAGGAGCCGGAGTGTTCTCTAAGATAGATCTGAAATTGAGTTATTACCAGTTGAGAGTAAAGGATGCAGATGTGGCGAAGATGGCTTTTCGGACGCGCTATGGTCACTATGAATTCCTAGTGATGCCATTTGGTTTGACCAACGTGCCCGCAGCCTTTATGGATCTAATGAACAGGGTCTTCAGACAGTATCTAGATCGGTTTGTGGTAGTGTTCATTGACGACATCCTTGTTTATTCGAGGAATGAGAAGGAACATGAAGAACATCTCCGTTTGGTATTACAAGTGTTGCGAGATCACCAGCTTTATGCTAAACTCAGTAAGTGTGAGTTTTGGTTAAAATAAGTAACTTTTCTAGGACATGTGGTTTCAGCTGAAAGTATTCGGGTAGACCCGTCCAAAGTGGAGGCGATTGTGAGTTGGTTACCACCTAAAAATGTGCGAGAAGTAAGAGGTTTTCTGGGTTTGGCTGGTTACTATAGGCATTTTATCAAGGGATTCTCAGTGTCAGCTTCACCTTTGACTAGACTTCTCCGGATAGAGGTGAGATTTGTTTGGTCTGATAAATGTCAAACCAGTTTTGATCAGCTGAAAGAGATATTGATTAAGGCTCCTGTGCTTACGCAACCTGTGTCGGGTAAGGAATTCACCATGTATAGTGATGCTTCAGGAGTGGGCTTAGGTTGTCTTTTGATGCAAGACGGCAAGGTAATTGCCTATGCTTCCAGGAAATTGAAACCTCATGAATAGCACTACCCGACGCATGATTTAGAATTAGTAGCAGTAGTGTTTGCACTTAAGGTGTGGCGGCACTATTTATATGGAGAAAAGTGTAGAATCTTCACTGATCACAAGAGTTTGAAATATCTGCTGGCTCAGAAAGAGTTGAATTTGAGACAGCGAAGATGGTTAGAACTGTTCAAGGACTATGATTGTATTATTGACTATCATCCGGGTAAAGCGAATGTCGTAGCGGATGCCCTTAGTAGGAAATCAATGTCAGCTTTGTCTCTTAGTAGAGGAAGATGGAGATTTGATTTAGAAGGCGTGCTGATTGCTCAGTTAAAAGCTAGACCGAGTTTGAGGCAAGCGATTGTGAATGCACAGTTGAGTGACCCTGTTTTGCAGCGTGTTTATCAAGCAGTGAAAGATGGTAAGCAAACTGAATTTTCAGTGGATAGTGAAGGGGTGCTTAAGCATGGGAATCGGTTATATGTACCGGGTATGAGTGATGAGAAGAAGAAGCTTTTGAAAGAGGCCCATTTATCGATTTTTACTACGCATCCGGGTAGAGATAAGATGTATCGAGATCTCAAGCAGCATTATTGGTGGCCAGGTATGAAGAAGGACATAGTGGATTTCGTTTCGAAGTGTTTAGTGTGTCAGCAAGTGAAAGCCGAACACCAAGTTCCATCGAGTTTGCTTAACCCCTTACCCATTCCTCAGTGGAAATGGGATGATGTTACGATGGATTTTGTATCTGGCTTGCCGTTAACGCAGCACAAGCATGATTCAGTATGGGTCATAGTTGATAGGTTGTCAAAGTCAGCGCATTTCTTGCCTGTTCAGTTGGACTATTCTATGAATAAGTTAGCAGAGATATATGTGAGAGAGATAGTCAGGCTTCATGGGGTTCCATTATCCATTGTGTCGGATCGAGATCTGAGATTTACGTCCAAGTTTTGGAAAGAACTTCAATCAACTTTAGGTACTCGGCTAAACTTCAGTACAGCATTTCATCCCCATACCGATGGTCAGTCTGAGAGAGTTATCCAGATTCTTGAAGACATGCTTCGGGGTTGTGCTTTGGAATTTTCAGGAAATTGGGATCGATATGTGCCTTTAATGGAATTCGCATATAATAATAGTCATCAAGCAAGCATCGGAATGGCCCCTTATGAAGTGTTATATGGACGGAGATGTAGAACACTGGTGTGTTGGACTGAATTATCGGAAAGAGCTATGATAGGTCCGGAGATAGTGAGAGACACTGAAGAGAAAGTTAGAGTTGTGCAATAGAATCTTAAAGCAGCCAAAGACAGATAGCGATCGTATGCTAATTTGAAGCGTAGGGATATTCAGTATGAAGTTGGTGACAAGGTCTTTTTGAAAGTTTCGCCGTGGCGAAAAGTTCTTCATTTTGGAAAGAAAGGAAAATTGAGTCCCCAGTTTATTGGACCCTATGAGATCTTGGAAAAGGTTGGTCCAGTGGCTTATCGGTTAGCATTACCGATAGAGTTAACCAAGTTACATGATGTCTTTCATGTATCTATGCTCCGTCACTACCGATCAGATCCATCACATGTGCTCAAAGTGCAAGATATTCGGGTTCAGCCAGATTTCTCTTTTGATGAGGAACCGAAAGAGATTTTGGCTAGAGAGGTCAGACAGCTTCGAAACAAGCAGATACCGTTGGTTAAAGTGCTTTGGCAACATCACGGTGTTGAGGAAGCGACCTGGGAACCAGAAGAGGCAATGAGAACTCAGTACCCTCAACTATTTGGATCAGATGAGAATTTCGAGGACAAAATTCTGTTAAGGAGGGGAGTATTTTAACACCCCGAAACCACCCTAGTAGAGTGAGCCTTAAGGGTGTATGTGTGTGTGTATGTGGTTAATGTTGACTATGTGTTATGTTAATTGAATTAAGTTATTATGTGTGTGTATTGGGTTATGTTCTAATGTGAGTGTGTATATGGGAGTAGTGTATGTTAAGAGACTAGAATTGGGTAAGTTATGGAGGATAAGAGTTGGGTGTGTTTTCCCTCTTAAGAGAGTGACATGTGGCAAGTGAGAGGATAAGTATTGGGAAAAGAGAGAGAGAGACTTCAGCTGGTTTCCTTTCCTCTTCTTCTTTTTCCTCTTTCCCATTACCTTGCTTTTCCTCTTCCTTCTTCTTTATTTCTTCTTGAATTCTTCCTTTTACTGCAAATTCTAGTGAGTTTTTGGGTAGCCTAAGCTGGTGTGGTAAGTGATAGACGATAATCTTCCTTCTTCTTCTTTAGATGAGTTTTTGTAATTGTGATTTAGGGTTTGAACTTGTTCGGTGTTGTTGGGTTTTGTGGTTCAGAGAATCCTCCTAGAGAATCCAAGGGCAAGGAAGTAGCGAGCGAGAGTGGAGCCCCTTGATTGGAGGTTCATTAATTTCAGGTTTGGGAATTTACTTTGATTTGATGTTCATGTATGGATTTTGAAATATGCATGAAATTCTGGAATTTATGATGTGTAAATAGGTTTGTATTTGTAAATATGATATGGGTTTTGAGTTTTGATGAGTTAGGTGGCATAATTATGGAATTATTGAATCAAATATGAAGTTGATTGAACTTTGCTTTATAATTTTCTGGTTTTGGTGATTTTTTTAAAATCTTGATTTATGAATTGATGATTGATTTTGGAATTAGCTGTGGGAATATGTTGTTTGATATTGGTTGTGGTGTTTGGAAGGCTTAATTTGAGGTAAGATGGAGTTGGGAGTAATTTGGGTCAAAATGGTTTTTGGTTTTGAGGGAAATTCTGGGTTTATGTTTTGCTGGGGACTGGAAATCTCGCTCTTGTCGCCAGCGCGATGTTCTCGCAAGCGCGACAGAAGAGGATTTCCAGCTCTCGCGTTTAGCTTGAAAAAGTGTTGGTCGTCCGACTCGTACTGAGAAGCACGACTCGTGCTCCCTTCCTATGTGTACGAGTTGCACATCTCAGCAGGGCGATGGCAGCAGGTGAGGATTAGCACGACACGTGCTGATGAAGCACGACTCGTGCTCATTCAGCACGACTCGTGCTGTTGTGACTTCCTCAACATGTCATGCTTTGAAGCACGACTGGGGTGGAGAGACATCCGACACGAGTTGTGTCCCTCAGCATTACTCGTGTCCGATGCCTTTCTGTCGCGAGCGCGACTTAGTCGCGAGTGCGATAGAGACCCCCCATTCTGCCCTATTTCTCACGTACCCAGTTTTCCGAAAATGAACTCTAAATGTCTTTTTCTTGTCTTTTTCCTACTGTTTGTTATATGAATTGTTATATGACTATATTTATATGAATTATGCATGATAAATTATATATATTGCGAATTGAAACATGATTGGGTTTATGCATGACCTGCTACAGTCGAATAAGTGGATAGTTAGGCATGCCTAATAGAGTTAATGTTGCTGCAGCTAGTGTATGATTTGGACCCTAATCAGGTCCCCCGACTGGATCTTCGTGATCCCTGTGTACCGAATCTACGCGAAAATATTTTTGGAACAAAATTAAAAGATTATTTTGATACCCTCGGGTATCTATGTGTTATGAGAATAATGTTAATACCTTCGGGTATCTACGCTTACTCGTTATCCACTATTTTGATAAAACAGGTGCAATAATGTTATTTGTTATTATACGTGAATTCTGAAATATTGCATATTGGGAAATAATATGATTATAATGCTGTTATGCTTTAAGTTAACTTATGAAATCTTAACATTTAACTGTGCCATTCGCTTGTGATTATTTGTTGACGCTACTGTGAGTGGTCTTTGTGCATCTTTGTTTCCCCACTAAGCGGTTTCGCTTAGCACGGGTGTTTTATCCGTGCAGGTGTGGAAGGTTTTGAAGGGTTGAACAGCGGGTTTTGCATTAGCAGGGCCAACACGACTAGTGGATAGAAAATTATGTAGTTTAGGCCTTGTATTCTTTTTGTATGTGTTATAGTTTTGTACTTTTGAAACTATGTAAAGAATATTTTGTAAATCGTTTTGATATTAGTTATATGTAACTAGTCAGTTGTGCTGAGGCACTTTTGTATCTTTTTGGAATATGTAAAACCACCTTTGTTATATTAATGAAATGCAATATTTTGCTCTGTGACCTATTCTCTGATGAATTACGAAATTTTAATTTATTTTTTGTATATGTAATGGGTGTGCAATGATTGACTCTGTTTGAGCGTCCGTGCGTGGCAACCCTCATTTATCGGGGACCTTCATCCTCTCCGTAGGGTGAAGTTCTCTACGTATAGGTAAGGGGTGTTATACCTAGTGTTTGATACCATATTTTGTATCCATGTTTATGTTATCCACCTCTAATGAGGATTCAGGGGATAAAAAGGGTTTCCAATTTCATTAAATCTATAAGAACATGTTAGAGAAATAATGGTGATTTAGTGTATTGTAAATATCTGAATGCATGATAATGTTAACTATAATATATATGTTTAATTAATATATGTATATTAAAGAAATGAAGTGAAAATGATTGATTATCTTATTTGTTATGAGATGTTCCTGATTATGTTAAATAACAACCTGAATTTTAAGTGGTATGTTAATTGCTAATAGAATGACATCTACATGTTTATACTCCACAAATGAAATACAACTTCTAATGCAATAGGTGTTCTTTATATTATTGCATAACTGGACATTTTTGTATATCTTGATCTGCATGATTGTATAGTGACTATTGTGAGTGGTCATCCAGCATTATTTGTTCCTTACTAAGCTTTATGCTTAGCATGAGTTTTAATCCGTGTAGGTTATGAAGATAGCGTTAAGTCCAAAGATTACACGCATAGAGCAAGGCCAATAGAAGATTAGAAGAGGAGTTTAATGTAGGGTTTGTTAAACTTCATGTAATAGTTATATTTTGTAAATGTAGAGGTAAATGTATGTATTAGTGTGTATGTGTAAAGTTAAAGAAACTAATGTATATAATAGTGCCTTTGAACGTTGTAATATATCTATGGAACATAAATTTGTATTCTCATTTTTTATAGTATTAGTATTATTTAACTATATAGTGAAATTTGATTAAATTATGTGAATGTATGTAATCACACATGACCAAGGTTGCATGTTCTATAGTATTGCACTCTCTTATCCTTCTAGGGGGTATGAGGGTGTTACACTTACTATCATCTATTTCAAATTGAGCTTCATTTTCAATTGAGCTATTAATGCTCAATCTAATGCAAATCTCTATCTACCTTCCTTCAATGACAAGGATGCAATTATTTTTCTACTTAATGCATTTTCTACTACATTGGCTTTACCGGTGTGATAATTGACTATACAATCATAGTCCTTGGATAGCACCAACCATCACCTTTTTCTCAAATTAAGTTCCTTCTGTGTGAGCAGATGTTTGAGACTTTTATGATCTATATGCACAATGTATCTTTCTCCATATAAGTAATTTTGCCATATTTTCAAGGCAAACACCATTGCTGCAAGCTTAGGGCAATTTTGTTCTTATGGCTTTAATTACCTTAAAGCATAAGCCACCACTTTCCCAACTTTCAATACAACACAACCTAAACCATTTCTAAAAGCATCACTACACATAGCATATTCTCTATATAGGGTAGACTGTGCCAAAACTTCAGCTTCTATGAGGATCCTTTTCAACTAGTCAAAACTAGCTTGACATCTATCAGTCCATTCAAACTTGACTTCTTTTTAGAGTAACTTAGTAAGTGAGGAAGCAATTATAGAGAATCCTTGAATTATTTTATAGATTTAATTGCATAAGATAGGAATTGAGGACTTAATTGCATAAAAGAAGTTAATTAAGTGACTAATATTATATAGTCTGATTAAGAGATTAGTAAGTGATTAATTAAGTTAAGCTAACATTAATTAAGCTTAAGTTGGATTAAGGTGTGTATAAGTGGAATATAAGGGTCATATGAATGAGTGAGCCACCTAACGCATTACATGCATATAAAAGGTGTGAAGTGGTGAATTTTGGCTTTTTGCTTCTTATGTCGGTTGGCCATCCAAAGGAAAATAAGAAATCTGAAATTCCATTTCATTCTTCATCTTTATCTCTCTCTCACTCATGGAATTGATTAAAGAATCAATTTGAGTTTATGCATATTAAGTTAGATTATTGAAAACATAATTTGTTGGTAAGTTTGGTTCTCTTTTCTATCTTCTTCAATTTCTAATTTTTTGTGGATTAATTTTGGATTGTGGAATCATAGAAGTTGCTGGAATTAATGGGGAATTTATATGTATGTGTGTTAGTTGAAGAAAAAGAAAGTAAGAGAAAGGGCAAGGAAAAAGCCATTGGTTGAATTCAAGTTTCAAGTTAAAGCTTGTAACACCCTTATACCTGTAAATGATACGGATACCAAATGTCACAGCTCTGTACTGTCAGTCACTACAAGTATTCGGTAATTCTGTAAGATTTTTTTTTTTTTAGCAATAACAACCACAAACATACATATACAAAACTAGAATAAAACACCAATCCTCAAACTACGTACTTATATCATATACCTTTATTTCTCTTTACTGCAATCGTACACATGCCATGCCAAAACATCCATCCATGCTGTCAATTACCTTGTCCGGTCATTGCTACATCTTCGGCCGCCTCAAACTTTACTATAACCTGCGCGCAGTAACAATATATGCGCTAAGCATAAAAAAATATCCAGTGGTTGATACATATCCTAAGTTTTCCATAATAATCCTATATGCATGCACACATAATTATTTTCCTTTATTTAGATTATGGTAATATTCATTCTTGAGTCTTTTAGGCAGCTTTAATATACTTTTCACCCCTAAACTTTCTATTTATTCCAATTTAGTCCCATTTTCACTCATTTTCACTTTTATCACTATTTTAGTCAATTTTATCACACAATTACCATAATGCCCCTAATATAAACCCGGTAGAAAATCTACCGTCTGGATATGCGGGATGTGGACCACACAGATCCACTACACTATAGAATGATCCTAATGGGACCATTCATCACTGCACTGCACTACACTAATCACTGTAAGCACTGTAAACACTGTATACACTGTACACTGAGATAGACCGTCATTGGTCTATCAATATTGAGTCGCCATGACTCGTACCGCGGTGTGGAATCCCTACGGCTAGCCAATTATATCCTGAACTAGATTTTTCTACCAGACTATTACTAAGGGCAAATAATATTAAATTTTCACTTATATCACTTAGTATATCAATATATACCATTTGGTCATTAAATACACTTCACCTTAAAATTTTCATATCACTTATAATTCACTTTCATTTCTCTTATTTAATCACTTTAACACTAGTTATCTCTTAATACTTACTTAACATAACAGATTTCATCAATTTCACTTAGATTACATAATATGTAGACAAACATCATTTGACCATGATATCACTTTCACTTATAACTTTGCATACCATTATAAATCAAAGTTCACATTAAAAATCCCTTAAGTTCAATTCGGCCAACACACTCACTTTTCCTTATGATCACTTTAATTCCATTTAATTATCCCATCATACAATTTTCATATTATACATATCATAAATACCATTTATATGCCTTAATACACCACATATTCCATTTTTATCCTTACTAATCCATTCGGCCTAACCTATATAAATTCACTATGTTTTCTTTTTAATCTTACAATTATTCCATCATGCTTTACACTAATTATACATATTATAACCATCATTTATAAGCCATAAAACTCATTTATACATCATAAATTCCTTAAGTATCTATTCAGTCCATATTAGAA
The DNA here is from genome assembly GCA_947683425.1 of Excoecaria cochinchinensis. NCBI lineage: Eukaryota > Viridiplantae > Streptophyta > Magnoliopsida > Malpighiales > Euphorbiaceae > Excoecaria > Excoecaria cochinchinensis. The sequence continues at coordinate 11,249,469 of CANTUQ010000127.1, read as the reverse complement.
ATTTCATATCAATGTGTTTTAATTTATTCTAAGTATGTTTATACACTAATTTAAGTCCACTAATTATGAATATCAAGTTAGTTTCAATTATTCATGCCTAAATCACAAGTTCACACTTAGACATAACGTAAAACACACACATAATCAATGGAAAAAGAAGGATATTGTATCCACTCACCTTAGATTCTTGCTCTCCACTCCTTAAGCTTCCTTTCCCTAGCCTTAATCCTTTGAAATAACTTACACCATAAAAATTCCTATAGTGACCGAATTCAAAAATCCACATATCATAAATACCAAGCTTTTTTTTAACAAACTATCATCATAAATGAACTCTACACCCTTGAAAGCCCCCAAAGGGACCAATAAACCTAATTAAAAATACCTAAATCTCTTACCTCAAATCTTGACCTAAACTTTGCACACTTAATTTTCCTTACTTCCAATGCTCGAAATGGACTCCAATTACTGTCTTGATGTTGTAGAGAGGCTTAGATTTGTCTAGGATGTTGAATTTTGGGGAAAGATTGGAGAAATGAAGAAGAAAAATGGAGGAGAAGTGAAGAAAACCCATTCGGCCATGGAGGAAGAAGAGGGATGCAGTGGCTGCTGGATTTCTCTAGAGAAATCCAGCCAATTCACTCCTTATATAGGCCTTAAATGAACTAAACCAGTCCAACCGAAGCGATTTGACCAATTTAAACTAAAATTTTGATTTTTCAGTTCAATTACACTTTTTCAAAGCATCTATATGTTACCCTCATTATTTTTACTTCCAACCAATTTCACATTAAAAATAGACTACGTACAAATTTTTAGCTCAATCGGAGTCCATTTGGGCCCCAAGTTCACTTAAACTGGTCCGATTCAACCACTTTTTGTTCTGCCGTAAAATTTAACTCTAAAACTGTCAAAACTCAAAGAAAACCATCCCACACCCTTATTCTACATACACAACATCCATTAGGGCTTACTAACCACTTTTAACCTCTCAGTCAAACCTCGGTCAAACCCCGGTTCAAATTGAACCGAAACGGAAGCCAACTTCAGAATGACTTTCGGAGGCTTATTTAACTCCATTTTCAGCTTAAATTTTACTAATAGACTCCTGACGACCCACAGATTATTTTTGCAACATAAATTTTTTTCTAAAAATGGACAGCCGGATTCACTGTATAGCTACCTCAGAGTTACCCATCCCTAAATTGCTATACTTCCGGCACACTTAACACTAAACTTTAACACTGATAAAATCACTCATTACGCTATTTGGCACTGTTATCGTTATGGTAACACTAAAATTATACATTGACACTTATAGACTGGTAGTTGGGCTATTACAAAGCTAAAGTACAAGGTTTGGGAATTTGTGTGTTATTGGTTTTATATTGATGATTTGCATATTCTAATATGTTTATAACTAATTTTTCTTGATTTGAATTGGATATTGTGGCTGGTTGTGTGAAATTGGTTGAATTTGAGCATTTTGAATTTCAAAAGGAAAAGTTCAGATTGACCTCCGGTGACTGTTTTATCATAAGTCAAGTTTTAGAACTCCAATTTGCATGATTCTAGTTGGGTTAGAATCGGGACTTCTATGCATGAAAATATCTTAAAAATAGGCATAATTCAATTCTGCCTCTAAGGTCCTAAAAAATGCTCAAAACAGTTGCATTTTTCTTTAAGGGGGTCAATGGAGCGGTTTATGCTTCTTAGGCCATAACTCTTTGGATATAGCTCCACATGACTTGATATTTGTGCCATTAGAAATTTAACATCTAGGGGATTAATTATTATGCAGACCATTTTGTCTAAAAATAATGTTTTCATTGTGTTTATGGTAGGGAAATTTAAGGTTACAATCTCTTTTGTTGAAACGAGTTGTGTTAGAGTGCAAGAATCAGGTCAGCCATCTCTTAAGTGCCCTTTAGCAACGGACGGGCATCTGTGATGACCGACAGCCGTCCCTCACTAGGAATGGCCATGAGTGGATGGCCGTCCCTTTAGCGTGCGTTGCTAGGGATGGGCATAGGAGGCGAGCAACGGCCGTCCCTCACCTCTGAATGTGTATTTTGTGTTGATTTCAATCCATTTTTGAATAAATGTTTTGAATTTATGCTATATGAATTAAATAATGATTATTTTGTCCTATCAAATGGACTATATGTATACGGAATTAATTCGTAAAATAATTAATGCGACTATTATTTAATATGACAATGTGGATAATTGGATTAATGATTATTAATGTGCAAAGTCAAGTTGTGAATAGATAGGCATGCCTATAGGGTCTTATGCTATAGCCTATGTGATTGGATCGCATTTTGGTCCTTATGTGTTTCTGGATCCTATTGGATCACTATGTATTTTAGATCCCTTTGCGTAATTAAATTGTACCTTTGGGTACCTATGCATTTCACCCGTTATCCACTACTTTGTATATGCAGGTAATAAATGAATAAAAGAAAATAAAATGATTAACAAGTGATATGTCTATTTAATGGCTTGGTTAATAAGCAATATATGAATAAAGAAATGAAGTGGTTAGTAAGCGATATATGAATTTTGTAATATGATTTAACGGGAATAATTTTGACATGTGATTGTCTGATGACTATTTTCATTAAATACTATGCAAATTAATTATTTTGTTATAAATATGTTTCATGTGGATGTTGATATGCATTGATGACCATTTGTGAGTGTCCATCCATATAATGTTTTTCACACTAAGCTATTAACTTAGCATGAGTGTTTCATGCATGCAGGTTTTAGAAATAGAGGTGTCAATAAGGACAATACGCGTTACTTGAGGCAACGAGTCTGCAGAAGTTCCTTAAATAGATTTTGTATTTTTTAATTGTATGTAAATAGAATAGGTTTCAGTAATAATGGCTTGTATGTAATATAATTAATGTGAAAGAAAACTTAGGAGAAAAGTATATGCAAGATAAAATTATGAACTTTGTTAGTTGTAATATATGAAAGTGTTTTGTAATTATGAAATTTTATTATTTGGTTTTTCATTATTTTTTTTGTTCCTACTGTGTTTCATCTGGTAGTATCCTTCATTCGTCATCGTATACCGGCTATATAATCATGCAGTGGGCCACGAATGGGTAAAGGTGTTACTTTTAATGGTATCAGAGCATAAATTTAGTCGGTTCAGGGCGACTAGGAGTTTAGCAATGTGTCTGTATCGTTTTCTTTGCCAAAGCGGATGTTCTTGTTCTTTATGTAAGTGATATAAATAGAAGTCTATTGAAAAGGATAAGGTGTATAGTTAAAGTGCTAACTCGATAGATCAAGATCTGATTATTCAGAGTTCTTTTGTGTGTATAAGATCTGAAGTGTGTATACTAGATGAGTTATAAGAGATTTTGCTAAGAATTCTCCTTAGCATGGTATAGATTTATGAAAGATGTTCTCAGTGCGAATTTCTGAGTTTAGTTGATAAATGGTTGTCCCTTGGGAAGAGGCGCCCCTCAGTCATCTAACTCACATGTTGTGCAGCGGGAATAATGTGTTATAAAATTCATAGATGATTTTTGAACTGGGAATAATATGGATTATAAGGGAATATGGTGGCACTCGGTACGCCTGTCAGCTATCTCATTGGAATCATTTGAACATGAACATGTTGTAACATGGGGATGGAAAATATGAATTATTATTATATAAACTACATTTGCATCATTTTGCAGACATGAATCATCTTACATTCATTTCATTTATATCTCTTGTTCATATGTGATAAGCATTTGTGCATGTGTTTCATTTGGAGAGAAAGCTGACAGGATACGCATCGTGTAACAACCCGATTTGGACCCTAGTAGGAATTGTAATATATTATAAAGTATTTATGGGTATAAGAGAGCATTCAAAAGAGTGTATAAGTTGAGAGTGTAAGAGTTTTGGTTAAAGGAGAGTTTGGCCTAAAGAGAAAAAAATAATTGATCTAAGTGAGGGTTCTGTTGCGAGCCCGACAGAACACTACTTCGGGTTCTGCGTGAGTTGGACTTTTCGAGTTTAAGTGATGTGTATTGAACACGTGGTAGCTTGGGAAAGTGACATGTGGACTTTGCATGATTTTATTAGGGAATTAAATAAAGTGTTTTGGCATTTATTGTGGTTAGGTGGCATTAAATTGGGTTGGCTGGCTTTGGATGAGGGTTGACCGGCCACCCTTCTTGCCTTTCTCTTAATCTTCTGCTTTTGGACTTCTTTTGTTCATTTTCTTTCTTTCTTTGTTCTTGGTTCTGCCGTGCTCCCTCCTTTTTCCTTCTCCTTTTTCTTTTACTTCTTAAGTGGGTCACTTGGATTGGTTTGAAGGGAGTGAGATAAGGGTTGAGTTGGTTCTTGAGAAGCTGTGGATAAGAGATTGGACAAAGGCAAGGAGAAGATTGGAACCGATTAGAGAGAAGTAATCAAGCTACCTAGAGGTTGGGATCGTGTGTGACTTTGAAATTAAATGCATGTTTAGTGATTATTGTGCTTGATTGAGTGTATTTTGATTATGAACATGTTTTGGAAGGCATTTGAGTGCTGAGGTAAGAGTTATTGCATGTTTGAGTGATGTGGGCATGTTTGGTTTTGAAAATAGAGCAGTGAAGGGTAGTTTCTAGGGAAAAATACGACTCTGTCGCGAGCACAATGCTTGTCACGATCGCGATAGAGCCGGATTTCCCCAGCACCTCTCGGATGCCTTGCACGAGTCGTGAAGGGCTGCTCCTGCATGCTCCGAGTCATGAAAGCCAGTACGACTCGGAGAGGGATGAGTTGCTGTGCACGAGTCATGCACAAGTGCACGGGTGGTGCACCAGTGCACGAATCGTGCAGAAAGAGCACGAGTCGTGCTCATGTGCATGAGTCATGCGCAAGAGCACGACTTGTGTATAAGAGCATGCAGCCTCCCATTTCCTGCAGTACAAACCTGGCTTCTATCGCGAGCGCGACCTTCTGTCATGATCACGATAATGAACCTCTTTCCAGTCTTGCTCTGCGTCTGAAAATAATTTCTTCTGGTCTCATTTAGCATGTATTCTCCTTAGTGCATGGTTTATGTTTTGCTTTACCTTGATAATATCATTATTAGAGTTTAGTATGGATATTTAATCTTGTGATAATGTTTTAACTTGTGATTTTGGTAATGTTAAGTGAAATGTCTTATGTAAGTGATTGTTGCTATTCCAGTGTTATGACTCTTGGTCTTAGTTCTATCTAGTGTTATGTTTCGAGTGAGTGAGTTGAGCTTGAAGTATCATAGTAGTGGATAAATAAGCATGCTTATAAAGGGTTAACGTGCGGCTGCTATCGTGACCTTAATTGGTTTAACGACGAATACCTAGTGTATTCATTTTAAGTTAGGTCTCTAGAGTTTGATACTATTTATCAGTATTTGAAGTAAAGTACCCGTATCCACCATTGTTGAGAATTCAGGCTACTGTATGGTTGGTAGTGTACAAGAGGTGTAGTAGAGACTTGTATATGTATATGAGTATAGTATGACACGATATAGATATTGTTGCCATGTTTGGATTTTACATATGAATGGGTTAAAGCATAATGTTATTTGTTTACAAGGGTGTGTATATGTTATTTATAAATGATATGACTATTGATATGCATTTGATATATTTATGATTTCGTTCGAAGTCTATCACTTCTGTTTATCCCCACTAAGCGTTATCTCTTAGCACGGACGTTTGTTTCCGTGTAGGTTTACAGGATGGGATTAGAGAGTTTGCATCTGCAGGTCATGGCTACTAGGAGTTTGAATAAAGACCTTTTTGTATAAGATAGAGTTTCTTATGTTTTGAGTAACATCATTATGTATATAGAAAAGTATAGTAATGAAGTGTAAATGTTAATTGTATTAAGTATGAGAATATTTTCTTGTAATATGTATAGTTTATATATATATTATAAGAGTAGTATGTTTGGCCTAAGATATTCTAATTATTTTCTTGTTATTGCTTCCACTTTTGAGTTTGAATATGTATGTGTGTGTGTGTGTGTGTGGCGCTCCGATATTCCCTCCCAGGGGTATTAGGGTGTTACATTTATTGGCATCAGAGCTTAGGTAGATGGTTTAGGACTATAAGATGTAGAGTATAGGTTAAATGTCAGAGATTGTCTAGAGTCGTGGCCTAATGCAGATATCGTTTTGTGTAGAGTTAGATGGAGTCGGATCCGAGTGAGAATGGGGGCAAAATAATGGGTAGTGTGATTCCGGTTAGAGTTGATCAGCCTATTTCGCAGCATCAGCGAGATGATGGTCCCGATATAAGGTATGAGAATTTAGAAATTGTGTAAGGGTTGATTCAAATTTTGGACAGATTGACTGCTCCTCAAGTTTCTAAGGATTTTTTTAAGAAAAGAGGACAAAAGAGAAAAGCATCGGGTATGGAAACCAAAGTAGACAAGAGAGCACGGGAGACACCAAAAAGTCAACATTGTCAGAGGTAACACTGGGACAAGTGTAGGAAGATCACGGGAGCCTGCTTTAGGCGTGGCAGCAAGGATCATTTGCTTGCCAGGTGTCCTAAATCAAGAGACAATCTAGTACTGCAAGCAAGCAAGGATGTGAACGAGCCCGCAGGTCCTTCCAGTAAGTTTTTGAATTATTAAGTTTTCGTATGAGTTCGATTTTGATGGTTGGGGTGTAAATGATTATCGGGGAAATTTTGAGGACGAAATTTCTTAAGGGGAAGAGATTTATAATAACCCGAAGTAGGAATTGTAATATATGATAAAGTATTTGTGGGTATAAGAGAGCATTCAAAAGAGTGTACAAGTTGAGAGTGTAAGAGTTTTGGTTAAAGGAGAGTTTGGCCTGAAGAGAAAAAAATAATTGATCTAAGTAAGGGTTCTGTCTTGAGCTCGACAGAACACTACTTTGGGTTCTGCATGAGTTGGACTTTTCGGGTTTAAGTGATGTGTATAGGACACGTGGCAACTTGGGAGAGTGACATGTGGACTTTGCATGATTCTATTAGGGAATTAAATAAAGTTTGTTGGCTTTTATTGTGGTTAGGTGGCATTAAATTGGGTTGGTTGGCTTTGGATGAGGGTTGACCGACCACCCTTCTTGCCTTTCTCTTAATCTTTTGCTTTTGGACTTCTTTTATTCATTTTCGTTCTTTCTTTGTTCTTGGTTCTGCCATGCTCCCTCCTTTTTCCTTCTTCTTTTTCTTTTACTTCTTAAGTGGGTCACTTGGATTGGTTTGAAGGGAGTGAGATAAGGGTTGAGTTGGTTCTTGAGAAGCTATGGATAAGAGATTGGAGAAAGGCAAGGAGAAGATTGGAACCGATTATAGAGAAGTGATCAAGGTACCTAGAGGTTGGGATCGTGTATAACTTCGAATTTAAATGCATGTTTAGTGATTATTGTGCTAAATTGAGTGTATTTTGATTATGAGCATGTTTTGGAAGGCATTTGAGTGCTGAGGTAAGAGTTGTTGCATGTTTGAGTGATGTGGGCATGTTTGGTTTTGAAAACAGAGCAGTGAAGGGCAGTTTCTGGGGAAAAATACGACTATGTCACGAGCGCGACGCTCATCGCGATCGCGACAGAGCTGGATTTCCCTAGCACCTCTCGGATGCCTTGCAAGAGTCGTGAAGGGCTGCTCCTACTTGCTCCAAGTCCTGAAAGCCAGCATGACTCGGAGAGGGATGAGTTGCTGTGCACGAGTTGTGCACAAGTGCATGGGTGGTGCACAAGTGCATGAGACATGCACAAGTGTGCGAATCGTGCACAAAGAGCACGAGTCGTGCTCATGTGCACGAGTCATGCACAAGAGCACGAGTCATGCACAAGAGCATGTAACCTCCCGTTTCCTGCAGTGCAAACCTGGCTTCTGTTGCGAGCATGACCTTCTGTCGTGATCGCGACAGTGAAGCTCTTTCCTTTCCTATTTTGCTTTCGAAAATAAATTCTTCTGGTCTCATTTAGCATGTATTCTCCTTAGTGCATGGTTTATGTTTTGCTTTACCTTGATAATATCATTATTAGAGTTTAGTATGGATATTTAATCTTGTGATAATGTTTTAACTTGTGATTTTAGTACTGTCAAGTGAAATGTCTTGTGTAAGTGATTAATTCTATTCCAGTGTTATGACTCTTGGTCTTAGTTCTGTCTAGTGTTATGTTTCGAGTGAGTGAGTTGAGCCTGAAGTATCATAGTAGTGGATAGATAAGCATGCTTATAAAGGGTTAACGTGCGGCTGCTATCATGACCTTAATTGGTTTAACGACGAATACCTAGTGTATTCATTTTGAGTTAGGTCTCTAGAGTTTGATATTGTTTATCAGTATTTGAAGTAAAGTACCCGTATCCACCATTGTTGAGAATTCAGGCTACTGTATGGTTGGTAGTGTGCAAGAGTTATAGTAGAGACTTGTATATGTATATGAGTATAGTATGACATGATATCGATATTGTTGCCATATTTGGATTTTACACATGAATGGGTTGAAGTATGCTATTATTTGTTTACAAGGTTGTGTATATGGTTATTTATAAATGACACGACTATTGATATGCATTTGATATATTTGTGACTTCGTTCGAAGTCTATCACTTCTGTTTATCCCCACTAAGCATTATCGCTTAGCACAAACGTTTGTTTCTATATAGGTTTACAGGATGGGATGAGAGAGTTTGCATCTGCAGGTCATGGCCACTAGGAGCTTAAATGAAGAACTTTTTGTATAAGATAGAGTTTCTTATGTTTTGAGTAACATCATTATGCATATAGAAAAGTATAGTAATGAAGTGTAAATGTTAACTGTATTAAGTATGAGAATATTTTCTTATAATATGTACAATTTTTATATATTATAAGAGTAGTATGTTTGGCCCAAGATATTCTAATTATTTTCTTGTTATTGCTTCCGCTTTTGAGTTTGAATATGTATGTGTGTGTGTGTGTGTGTGGCGCTCCGATATTCCCTCCAAGGGGTATTGGGGTGTTACACATCGAGTGTTTGGTGTTAAAATTGATACATTGAGAAAGAGTAAAATGTTTGTTTAAGAAGGTGTGCGGTTAAGATTTCTAATGGATAATTAGTAGAAGAAGTAACAAGTGTATCTTGAAAATTTGAGATGTTAAGAAATTGTGCAATAATATAATATGTGTAGAATGGTTTAAATGTGAAGTGTACACGTTTGGGTCTCTCAATAGTGATAAGGATAGTAATTATTATGATTGTTATGAATGATTTGGATTTGATTTAATAAAGAGAGAATTATGCGGGATTTGATAAAAAATTATTTTCCCATAAGTTTGAACATGATTTTGGACAAGAAATGTGTTATGGATTTTATAGTTATTTTGATTGAAAGGAATTGTTTGAAGTGACAACAAGTGAAAGTATTCAAAACTTAAGAGATTTGAAGTATACGAAAGTAAAAGAAAAGAATGGACATTTAAGAAATAATGAAATAGTGTACATAACTATGTTATGAGATGGAAAGCAATAAAGACTTTATATGGGTTATTCAGTCCGATCTTAAAGACTTAAAGTATGATAAGAATGAGATATGTAAAAAGAGATGTCGGAATGATATAAATATACGTTATGAAGTGATAAACAGTGTAACAATTAATACAAAACATAAGTGAATAAGAGCAGTTAAAAGAAGTGAAGTGTATAAGTTATATGACTTTACAAAAATAATACATATAGATGGTAATGGCATGGAGTATAGCGTATGAATACCTGAAATGTATGAATTTTGAAGACAAAATTCTTTAAGGAGGAGAGAAATATAATGCCCGAAATCTACCCTAATAGCATTTTGCATAATTAGGGTGATTAAGTAAGCTTAATTAAGGGATTATTATTTTGTAATAGGGGTATAATTAGAAATTCATTTCAGTAGGGAATTAATTTTGAGATTTAATTGCATAAGCTAGAAATAGAGGACTTAATTACATAAAAGAAGTTAGTCAAGTGACTAATATTATATAGTGTGATTAAGATGATTAGCAAGTGATTAATTAAGTTAAGCTAAGATTAATTAAGCTTAAGTTAGATTATGGTGTATATAAGTGGAATACAGGTGTCATATGGATGAGTAAGCCACCTAATGCATTACATGCATATATAAGGTGTGAAGTGGTGAATTTTGGCCTTTTGCTTCTTATGTTGGCCGGCCATTCAAACGACAATTAGAAATCTGAAATTCCATATCATTCTTCATCTTTATCTCTCTCTGACTCACAAAATTGACTAAAGAATCAATTTGAGTTTATGCATAATAAGTTAAATTGTTGAAAATATAATTTATTGGTAAGTTCGGCTCTCTTTTCTTCAATTTTTAATTTTTTATGGATTAATTTTTAATTATGGAATCATGGAATTTGCTAGAATTAATGGGAAATTTATATGTATGTGTGTTAGTTGAAGAAAAATCAAGTAAAAAGAGAAAAGGCAAGGAAAAAGCCATTGGTTGAAATCAAGTTTCAAGGTGAAGCTAAAGTGCAAGGTTTGGGAATTTGTGTGTTATTGGCTTTATATTGATAATTTGCATATTCTAATATGTTTATAAGTGATTTTTCTTGATTTTAATTGGATATTGTCGCTGGTTGTGTGAAATTGGTTGAATTTAACCCTATTAAATTCGAAAAGGAAATTCTGCCAAGAAGTTTAGATTGACCTCCGGTGGTTATTTTTATCATAAGTTGAGTTTTAGAACTCCAATTTGTATATTTCTAGTTGGGTTAAAACCGGGACTTCTGTGCCTAAATATATCTTGAAAATATCTATAATTTAATTTTGCCTCTAAGGTCCCAAAAAAATGCTCAAAACAGTAGCCTTTTTCTTTAAGAGGGTCAATGGAGTGGTCTGTGCTTCTTAGGCCATAACTCTTTTGATATAGCTCTAAATGACTTGATATTTATGCCATTAGAAATTTAACATCCAGGGGATTAGTTATTATGAAGACTATATTGGCTGAAAATAACGTTTTCATTGTGTTTTTAGCCGTGTAAATTAAGGTTACATTCTATTTTTTGGAAAGGAGTTGTGTTCAAGTGCAAGAATCAAGTCAACCATCTCTCAAGTGCCCTTTAGTAAGGGACAGGCATCTATGATGATTAACGGCCATCCCTCATTGTCTAGAATGGCCATGAATGGATGGGTTGGCCATCCCTCATTGTCTAGAATGGCCATGAATGGATGGGTTGGCCATCCCTTTAGCATGGGTTGCCAGCAGGAGGAGAGTGATGGCCGTCCCTCACTGAGTCATGGCCGTCCCTCACCTCTGAATGTGTATTTGTGTTTTTTCAATCCATTTTTGAATAAATATTTTGAATGTATGCTATATGAATTAAATAATTATTATTTTGGCCTATCAAATAGACTATATGTATATGGAATTGATTCGTAAAATAATTAATGCGCATATTATTTAATGTGACAATGTGAATAATTGGATTAATGATTATTTAGCCTACAAAGTCGGGTCGTGGATAGATAGGTATGCCTATAGGGTCTAGTGCTGCAGCCTATGTGATTAGACCACGGTTTGGTCCTTATGTGCTTCTGGATCCTATTGGATCACTGTGACACGCGCCGAACCCCGTGGACGCCCCGAATGCCTGCCTTTAGGGCTTTCGGGATGAGGTTCATAAAACTTGCAAGAAATTACAAGTACGTCCATTTTGGGCAACAAGGAGGTTTCTTGGAGTCGCCACCCAATAGAACATTGGGAAAGGTCGTCTAGCCTCAGTGAGCCTAAGACAGCGCTGCTATGTCCATTTTGGGCAAGCCAGAGCGGTCTTGGAGGCCCCATCCTAATAGAACATTAGGATGGTCCTCTCGCCTCGTGGAGCCTAGGACTATGCAAGTTAAAGCCTTTTTTACGGGACACAAGAGGTGTTTTGGAAGTCCCATTCCAATGGAACATTGAAATGGTCCTCTCGCCTCGTTGAGCCCAAAGACCAGAGATGGTTCAGGACTTTCCATTTATTCATACCTTGATTAAGTTTATAATTGAGTTTTAAATTTAGCGTTTCATCCCATTTCTCATTCAATTTTAATGCAATTTAATTAAAGCGCATGTCAATCACATAAAGAAAGCGATAGATAAAGTAAATAAAAGCGCATGAAAATAAATTACAACAAAAATAGGGGCGGAATACAACCCCTATTTGTAAATAAAATACAATTCATACATAAATCGGGCTATTTATTAAACATGAGGACATTGGTTCTCTCATGCATAATTAAAGAAAATAATTTTAAAGTGACAATTTATTTTGGATGAAAAAGCTAGGACATTGGTCCCCCTTTTATTTAGAAAAAAAATCCAAGTTTAATTAATATAAAATTTTGTGATTTTTTTAATTAACGTGCATAAAAATAAATTATTAAAAATTACATGATAAAATGAATTAATCCAAAATAATGAAAAGCAATAAAAAAGATAAACAACTCCCAAATGGATCTTCAAATCTTTATGGGCTCCCACTTGCCATTAAAAAACTCACACATGAAAAGATAAGTATTGAAATAAATAAATAAATAAATAAAAGCCATGTTAGTAAGAAAAATGAATTTAAAAATACACTATAAAAATAGAACAAATAAAAATGCATCATGTGTGACAAATCAATTAAAATTACATAATAAAATATGCAACTTAACTAATTAACAATTTCGCATGCAAAAAAAAATAACATAATAATAATAATAAAATTCAACATGCATAAACAAGCATAAAATAATGATGATAGAATTTAACATGCATAAAAATACAAAATAACAACAATAACAACCAATTATGCATAAAAAGTATAATATACTTAAAATTAGCATGCATAAAATATAAATAATAATAATAATGATGATGATGATGATAATGATAGTAATAATGATAAATAACAACTAATAATAACACTAATAACAATAATAATAATAATAATAATAATAATAATAATAATAATATCAAAGAAGATGAACAATCCAATTAAATATGGAAGAATAAAATGAAAATAAAATAAGCCAATTATGCTAAAACATGTTGAATGATAATACTAATAATATATATGAACAAAAATAATGACAATGATATGAACATGAACAATTAAATAAGAAATAAGAATAATAAATAATAATATGAACAATTAAATAAAAATAAGAAGTAATAATATGAACAACAATGAAGATAAGAATAATCATAAAAATAGAAACAAAAGATGAATAATCAAATAAAGAGCAAAAGTATAATAATAATAATAATAATAATAATAATAATAATAATAATAATAATAATAATAATATATGAACAATTCAATATGAACAATTAAATAAGAAATAAGAAGCAAAAAAATAGATCTAAGAGAATTCACATGTTAACTAATTAAATAAAAACAAAAGAATGAGAAAATAAGAAAAAAAAATGATAGAACTAAAAGAATTTACATGTTAACTAATTAATTGGAAACAAAAAATGAAATTAAAAATTGAATTAAAAAATTGAGTCAAGAATGTTTACCCTCAAAATTTATCTTGAAGAAATGAAGGTAGATAATCCAATTCCATGTCTTGATTGTAAGAATATATTAGAAAAATAAAATATTGAAAATGAATTTTTACTCAAGGAAAAATATTTGATTTATTTATCTCAAAGTAAAAATTATCAAATGAAAAGAAGAAAATTCCCAAGAACAACAATTATTCTTTTTGCCTTAAGAATTATTTTGGAAAAATCCTTTTGAAATTGAGAGAATTTGTTTTTTGAGAGAAGAAAGAAGAAGAAAATAATTTTCTAAGGAAAATTCCCCTAATTCTCTCTCTAAAATTTCTTTTATTTCTTTCCAAAATTCAGAATATATTAATTAAGAAATTAAATTGATTTAATTCCAATAAACACAAAAAACAGCTGAATTTGAAGGGTTTGCAATTTTAAAGGCTTTAGCATTGAATTCTATGGAAAAAAAGAAGGAAAAGCATTAAAAATGAAGAAAAAAATGCCAAAATGGCCAAAAAGGCCGTTGTGCGGCGAAGTAGGGCGCACAGGGGCGAGCGATGCCCGTTGGAGCGCCCGACCCTGGGCATCGCCCGCACGCGCGGGTGAGCACGCTGGGGTGCTGCCGCAGCCCGACATTCGCGCGAATTTTTTTATAAAACATAATAATTTAAAAACTAACATTTTTTATCCCAAAATAATTTTTAAAATATTTTTAAAATAATAAATCCATCCGACAAGGAAATCGTCACTTCCAACATTCATTTTTGCCTATAAATCGGCATAATTAATTTCATCATTGGGTAATCCTGATCAAGGCTACTTGGGACCCAGTGTCTACAGTTGCCCCAATTTTGGGGAGGCTAGTGTGTGCGTGCCTAGGTGAGCCAAAATTCAGGAAAGAGAAAGAAGCGCGTACCTGAGGCTGCCTCCTTCCAGCTACTCCCTCGGGAACAGTGTTGTGATTTGAAATGTGAGTATCCTCTTGGATTGCACTGAGTCGCTAACAAGACTACAAAATGCTAGGGACAATCCTCAGACGGTGATGCGCCGGGTCTGCTGCAGACTTACAACACTCGAGAAATGTCCTCTTCAGAGGACTGCACCGAGTCTGCTACAGACTACTAAAAGTGCAGGGGCCATCCGCAGATAGCAATGCGCCGAGTCGCTGACAAGACTACAAAATGTAGGAAATATTCTCCTCAGAGGATCGAGTCTGCTACAGACTACTAAAAGTGCAGAGGCTGCTCTCTTGAGCTGCACTGAGTCTGCTACAGACTACTAAAAGTGCAGGTGTCATCCGCAGATGACGATGCGCCAAGTCGCTGACAAGGCTACAAAAAGCGCAAGAGGATGTCCCCCTCAAAGGACTGTTCCGAGTCTGCTACAGACTACTAAAAGTGCAGGTGTCATCCGCAGATGACGATGCACCAAGTCACTGACAAGACTACGAAACGCAGGTAATGTCCCCCTCAGAGGACTGCACCGAGTCTGCTACAGAATACTAAAAGTGAAGGTGTCATCCACAGATGACGATGCGCCAAGTCGCTGACAAGACTACAAAAAGTGCAAGAGGAGGACTGCACCGAGTCGCTGACAAGACTACTAAAAGTGTAGGGGTTGCTCTCTTTAGCTGCACCGAGTCTGCTACAGACCACTAAAAGTGCAAACGATGTCCTCCTCAGAGGACCGCACCGAGTCTGCTACAGACTACCAAAAGTGCAGGTGCCATCCGCAGATAGCAATGCGTAGAGTCACTGACAAGACTACAAAAAGTGCAAAAAAAGGACTGCATCGAGTCGCTGACAAGACTACTAAAAGTGCAGGTGTCATCCGCAGATGACAATGCGCCGAGTCGCTGACAAGACTACAAAAAGCGCAAGAGGTATCCTTCTCAAAGGATTGCACCGAGTCTGCTACAGACTATTAAAAGTGCAGGTGCCATCCGCAGATAGCGATGCGTCGAGTCGCTGACAAGACTACAAAACGCAGGAGATGTCCTCCTCAAAGGACTGCACCGAGTCTGCTACAGGCTACTAAAAGTGCAGAGGTTGCTCTCTTGAGCTGGACTGAGTCTGCTATAGACTACTAAAAGTGCAAACGATGTCCTCCTCAGAGGACCGCACCGAGTCTGCTACAGCCTACTAAAAGTGCAGGTAAATGAGATTTGTCTCTTAAGAGACCTAGGAGATTGCCTCTTAAGAGGTCTTGGAGATTTTACCTGAGTAGCCGTCATCTTGACTTGATCGTCTTGCTCGAATGAATGTTAATGTTGAGCTCAAGCTGTCCTTGACCAGCTTTCGTACGTGTGGCCATTACTTGGACTTTTCCTACAAAGTTGTGCATTGAAATATATACAATAGATAGTGCATGCATGTGCAAATGGCCATATGCAGATATTTGCTAAAGAATGGTATAAAATGCATGCAAAAATGGATAGACCCTATCCTGAGTGGTTAAGGATCCGTTGAGGATATGACTTGACCGCTCCACCATGCCCCCTGGATCTAGAAACGTCATCTTAGCTTAGGGACTCTGACCCGAAACTTTTCAGAGAGAACCGTCAGGTGTGCACCTTTGCCCCCCGATCAATGAGCATACGCCCGAGATTCTGACTCATGTCCTGAATTATGCCCTATCTGGCTGAAGGAAAGATCATCCGAAGTAATGCCGCCTTATTACTCCGGGCATCGGAAGTCATTGATTTAAAGGTAGTGCGTCCCTTGTGGATTTTCACACTAGCTTTTCTTTGTGGGAAATGCGTCCCTTGGGGGATTTTCACATAACCCTTTGCCTAATTTTTGCCTGGAATGGACCCAACCCAATCCAGTGGCTTTTATTTATTTCATTTTTTTTGTAGGGCAGACTGCCCGTTTTCAGGTTTTCACCCTGCCCTTTGGCCTAACTTTTGCATAGAGAGCCAGTTACGGTTTTCAACTCTAACGGCCTTTTTTTTCTTTTTTTTTCTTTCGGTGCGACGACAAGAGAAGTGAAGGCTACTATCAGAACCTCCCTTAAGGATGACCAGCACAAGTTGCTTAGACATCTTCTGACGAAAAACAATTAGAGAATAGTTCAGATGGAATTCAAGATGCTGTGAGGCCCCTCCCATCCTTTTCCAGATGGCATCTTATCATCGACTTTCACCTCCAAGTACCATGGCCTCTGGACCCAACCACCTGTGAAGGCTATTATACAACTAATCGGAGGTTGCCCCATTGCTTCTACAAGTGCATGCAAGATACGGGAGCCCAGTCCAGCGGTTGATAATAGGACCCATCAGCTTACGCGCCTGTCTGGCAAGAGCAGAGTATAGTTATTTAGATTAGATGCATTCAATAATGAATGACACTTTTCTTTTTATAAAAGAACTAGAAGATAATGAACACATGAGTCTAACTGCCTTTGTTTCATATCTTCCTTGCAAAATTGTGTATATTTCTGTATGATTTCTCTATACATGGTCATTATCTAACATAGATTCAAAATGCAAAACTACATCTAATCTCAGAATGGATCTTGAAAGTATCAAAACTCCTGTTTCCAATCAGCCCTCTCGAGTTTTCTTGATTGGACATTTTCTCTCAAGCCTCTAATTTTTGCCCAGGACGCCTTTTTTTGCTGTTCATCCTGATGAGGCGCCCAATTTTAGCAAGGCCTCCTTTTTTCGGTTTTCAACCCGCGGGGCTTTTATTCTCTTCTTTTGATTTTTAGTCTTTAGCCATGGAACCTTTTGCATCTTTCGATGCTGACTGGTTTTTTATATTTGCCTCCATCACTGTCTGTTGAAAATGATGCTCCCTTGGACAATAACTTTCTCAAGAACAAATGGGCCTTCCTACATTGGTCTGAATTTGCCTCATCTGTCTGAAACATTTGGACTCATTTGCTTAAAGATTAAATCTTCCTCTTTCAATAGGTTCTTTCTGACTTCCTTCTCGAATGGTCAAACAGAGTGTTTTCTGATAGATCCGATTGTGATAGTTATCCCACGATCTGTCCTTGTCTGATGTGTTTAACTGCTGCAACCGTTGCCGTGCCCAGTTATCTTCCAGAATCTGGGCTTTCACTACTGTCCTTAAAGATTTGAGCTCTACTTCGACCGGCCGTACTATTTTTGGCCCATGTATTAAGGAATAAAAGGTGACTCCTGTAGAGGTCTCGTCGGTGGTTCTCTAGCCCTAAAGTGTAAAAGGCCATTTTTCTGCCCAATCCTTGTAATTTCGAACCATCTTGACCAAGATTGTAATGGCCTGCATGATAGCCTAGAAGTATTCAGTATTTTTTGTAGTGTATGTTGTTAGTTTTACAGCATGAGACTATGTTTCTGGAGTTTTATATTCAGTAAAGTTTAAAAGTTAAACGTGCCTGAGTTAAAGCAATTCTGGGATGGGTGACCTACTTGGAAGGTAATAGCTACAGTAAGTCATAAATATTTTTATTGCATAGAAATGGTCTATAGAGAGAACGGAGTCGGGTGGTACAGTTTTGTGTGAAAACGAGGTCATATGGGCCCTCGAATGTTCGTTTGAAGTTCGGTTCAGTTGAACCGGAGTTTGAACGAAGTTTTAGAAAATGTTAAGAGTGGATAAAAAGCATTAGTGTGGGAAGTGTACAAGCTCAGAATAATTTTTAGAATTTTTTACCAGCTTTAGATTTGAGTTTTTCAACAGAAACCGACTGAATCGAACCGAAGCGGTTTAGGTGAACCGAACCACAAATGAACTCTGATTGAGCTGAAATTTTGTGTGGAGGCTATTTTTGATATTTTAAGCATGATGGAATTAATTGGGAGTGAAAAAGAGGTCAGGAACATTCAGTTTACCCAAAATAGTGCAAAATGACCCAAAAATCAAAAATCAGACCAAACCGGTTGGACCCTATTCGGTTCAATGGGACTAATATAAATAGACCCAAATGGCTGGAGAAATCCAGATTTCTCCATTTGGAACCGACCTCCTCTCTCCCATTCATGGCCTAATGCATTTTTCTCTCTTCTCCTCCATTTTTCTTCCAAATTTCCTCCATCTCATCCCAAAATCAAGCCTCCTCATCAAAGCTCAGCTCCTCTAGTTTCTATTGGTACCCTTGTAAGTCCATTTGGTGGTTGAAAAGTTGGTGAAACCTAGACTTGAAAGTTTAGGTGTGAAATTGAGGTATGTGTTTTAGTTGTTTTTAATTTTGTTTCAAGGTTCTTATGAGTACTTTAGGATGTTTATAAGATGTTTATGAAGTTTATTTGTGGAAAGGAAGCATAGTTTTGACTAGATCTACATTTTTAGGTATGAAACCTATTATGTCTAATAGGTGAAGGAATATCTAGTCAACCAAAGGACAAGAAAAAGACTCCTTGAGGAGTGTATAGCAAGGATTTGAGGTTAGCGATTGCAAATTCCATCTATTTCCATGTATTAGTATGTGTTTTAGGTTATATTTGTTAACCATGTATGTGTTTAAGGCATGTTTAATGGAAAGTAACCTTATATTCATGCTTAGTGATATTAAAAATGATGGAATGAATGATTAAAATGAAGAAAATAATTTTGTATGAAAATATACTTCTATGGCCGAATGGTATTTAAGGCTTTTTCATGAGTTTAAATGATGTTTAATGCATGATTATGATGGATTTATGATATTTAGCATGTTAATTAATGAATGGTATGTGTTAGACCATGTGAAAGATGTGTTATGTATGTGATACACATGTGGCCGAATGGTAATCATGGGTAAAAATGAGATTTTGATGTGAATTAATTGAAGTAAATGGTATAGTGATGTTATACAATATGTAATTGGCTTAAATAAATGTTAAAGTTGATGAAAAGAATTGAGAGTGAAAGATTAGTATGTAGGCCGAATGGTATACATGGGTTTTGCATGATGTATGATGATGTTTAAGACATGTTTATGGTATAAACATGGTATTTAGTATGAAAACTAACCACTGGTATGTGTTACAACATGAAAAGTTGCATGATGTATGGTGTATATGTGAGGCCGAATAAGTTATGTATCTAAAGGTAAGATTTTGATGTGTTTTAATGTGAAACAATGACATGGCTATGTTATTTAACATGTAAATGACATAAATAAATGTTAAAGTTGATAAAAAGAATTAATGGTTAAAAGTTAGTATATTAGCCTAAGTGTGTGTATGTATGTATACATGCGTATCATGATGGAATAATGAGCTTTTATGACATGTGATGATATGATGATGATAATAACATGGATAATGATTGAATTGTATGAAAAAGAATGGAATAGAATGATGAAATTCCATGAAAAGAATGACTGGTAACTAAGAATGTGAAAAGTGGAATTTTGATGCCCTATGTAGTAATCTGGTAGTCAAGTCTAGTTCAAGATATGATGGCTAGCCATAGAGACATAAGACCGCGGGTGTGAGCATGGCGTCTCACTTATGGTGGACCAATGACGGTCCTACCTCATTATATTTAAAGTCAAAATGTTTTGGAAAGTATATAAAGATAGGGGTAGTCTCTCAGGATTCCTCTGGTATGTATTAAAGACTGAAGTGATCTTTTGTGGTCCTTCAGGTTATTCGAGCCTTTAGGGGTTCGCATCGCGTTTATCCTGATTATAGATGTCTGCCAGCTTTATACAAGGGCAAATGGCAAAGAAAAATAATAAAATAAGTTAAAATGATATGAATATGAAGTATGAATGATTAAGCAAGATATGCATGTGATTATGTGATAAAGACAAGATATACATGTGATTATGTGGTAAAGACAAAGGTATGATAATGATTAAAGTGATAAGGATAAAGTTAAGTTAAAATAAGATTGAAAATGACATAATTGTAAATAAAAGAAAAAGGAAGGGCAAAATCGTAATATGTAAAATGTTTAGGGGCAATATGGTAAATATATGCTTCAATTGGTTGAATTGTGATTTTAAAATGTTATTTGTGTAAAAAAGGACATAACTGTAATTAATAAAAAGTTTTGAGGACATAAATGAAATTGCATGAAAAGTTTGAGGGTAATATGGTAATTTTATGCTTATGTGTGTGAATGATGATAAATAAGGGCAAAAATGTCATAAAATGGTTAAATGTGAAAATTTGTGACTTTTGAAAGGTAAAAATATAATTTGACATGAAAATTGAAATTGGAGGGTAAAATAGTAGATTTACATGTTAAATAATAAAAAATGGTAAAAAGAAATGTAATTGAGGGCATTTTAGTAATTATGAGTAAAGAAAAGTTAAATAAGGGCATAATCGTCATTTTGGTGAAAAATAATTGAACTAGGGGTAAAATGGTAAAATTGATGAAATTGGATTTGAATTGATGGCGAAATCGTAATTTGTGTGAAAAGAAAATGAACTAATGGCATTTATGTAAATATGGTAAGTTTAAAATAAATTAAGGGCATTTTTGTCATTTTTGAAAAGTATAGGGGTATAATTGGAAAGTTGACATAAAATAAGGACTAAATAGTAATTAAAGTAATTAATGGGTATTGATTGTGTTAATGGCCTTAAACATATTATTTATTGATGAATAATTAGTTTATTGTATGCTTAATTAATAAATTAAGTAAATTAATTGTTTATTAGCAATATTTATTTATAAGTATGTTTTGAATATTGTTTATGCATGTGAATATTAGTCTAGTGGAAATTTTTGGAATTGCAATCACCACTGGGTATTTTTAATGCTCAGCACATAATTTTGTTTGACTGCGTGCAGGTTCGTCTTAGGATCGGAGCAAGGCACCTCACATATATTTTGGGAGCGTACCGAGGATTACTTTGGATTATAAGTACGTAAGAGTTTGGCATGTATATGTCTTATAGTTAGTATTGGGTATTGTTACTTGTATCTGTCTGTATAACTGGTGAACATATTTGTGACTGTGTGTGATGGATTTTATTATGTCTGAACGTAAGTAAATGAATGTTGGCATGCCAAATAATGTAGGAAATTGGGAATGATAAATGTGTAAATGCATGTTAATGGAAACTGACCAAATGAATAGTGACCTTAGACAGTTTTAGGTCAATCGACGAAATTGATAGTAAGTTAAAATGTGATTGTAAGATTAAAGGCCTAGTGACTTGTGATCGATTGATTGGATTTAATTAATTGTAATAGTAATGTCCGTAAAAAAAAATACCGATTTTAATTAATTTGCTATTTAATAACCTGATTAGTTTAATTAGGTTAACAGAATTGGAAAGAACAGTTAATTAATGGTACGTAAGGCTTACGGGTGTTATAAAGATATTCTTGTTAGCAGCCTCTCATGCCCCATTGGTTTGAGGGCAATACAGAGAGGACTTGTGGTCTTTAATGCCATACCTCTAGAGCAACTCCCTAGCTTTAGCCATAAACTGCCCTTCCGTCCTTGGACATAACGTGGTGAGGGAGACCATATCGACAAATCGGATTCCTTTCGATGAACTTGTCTGCTGGAGGCCATAGGGCGCACCTCCCCTATGATGTCTATTCCCAAGCTCGAGTAATCCGTATCCATTGTAAGTCAATAAAATCCTTTTGGTCCTTTTCGGAAGTCAAGAAAAATGGCAAAGTACGGGTATGTGTATATCAACGGGATTTGAACAAAGTTTGCCCCTAGGATTACTTTCTTTTGCCCCCATATCAAAAGTTTTCGATCGGATCTACATATTGATTCTTTTCCTTCTTCTCTTTTTTTTTGTTTGATTTTATTTTTTTTTGTTTGATTTTATTTTGCTCTTTTTTCCGTTTATTTTTTATTTTTTATTTTTTAGACAAGCCCGGTTCAAATCCTGATAGTTCACACATGCACGCACCTCCTTTCTTAACTATTGGGATAACGTTGGCCCACCAAGTTGGGTGTCTCCGATAAAAAATTAGCCTCACTTCTGCTTGTGGATTTATTCTTCTAACCTTTTCTAACCATTTTTTCCTTGTCAAGATTTAAAAACAAAATCAAAAAATTCAAAACAGTTTGAGTTTTAATCTCAAAAAATTTCAAGAACTCAAAAAAATGATTTTTTGATGTTTGATGAGGAAACCCAAACTAAGGAAATTAATTTTCCTTCTTCAAGTTAATGCATTCTCACCAATCATTTTTTTAGATCTAAGAAAATATCAAGAAAGATGAAGAAAAGAAGATTTTCCACTCAAAAATAGGTTTTCCCCTCAAGAATACCCTCTCCAAATTCTCCCCCAAAAAATCCCCCTTTCTCTCTCCAAAATATTCTATTTATACCCATTATCAAGAGAAAACCCTAATTTAATTAGGAAAATAGTTTAAAAATCAGAAAACACTAAAAAAATGGGTTAAAAACCCCAAAAAGGCCAAAAGGCCGATTTTCAATGGAAACAGGGGGCTGACAGGCAATGCGCGCGTATGCAGGCCGCACCTCAGTATGCGCCCACGGCCACAATTTGCCGAAATTTTTTTTTTAAACCTTTTTTGACAAAAGACTATCAATTTCAACCTTATTTTTTTTAATTTTTAAAATATATATTTTATATTTATTTTTTGAAAATAATTTTGACAAGAAACTATCACTTTCAGCCTTCTTTTTGCCTGTGAATAGGAACTTAGTCTCATTATTGGGTAATTCTGATCTTAGACCGCCTCAGGACCCGGTGTCTATGGTAAGCCGGTCAAGCAGAAGCTTAGAAGACTCAGATCAGAATGGACACAAAAGGTAAAAAAGGAGGTGCATAAGCAGATCGAGGCTAAGTTCTTAATAGAAGTTCAATACCCAACATGGCTAGCGAACGTAGTCCCTATAGCCAAAAAGGATGGGAGAGTTCGGGTATGTGTAGATTATTGAGACTTAAACAAGGCCTGCCCAAAGGATGACTTCCCCTTACCTCACATCGATGTTCTAGTAGATAGTGCAGATGCTTGCATGATGCACAGTTTTATGGATGGATACATCGGGTATAATCAGATCCTTAACAAGATAGTAGATCGTATCAAAACAGCTTTCTTCACTAAATGGGGAACATTTGTTTACAGAGTTATGCCTTTTGGGTTGAAGAATTCAGGAGTGACTTATCAAAGAATGACCACCAAAACCTTGGATGACTTGATTCACAAAGAAGTAGAGGTATATGTCGACGACATGATGATCAAGTCGACCACTTGAGAGAGTCACTTCGAGGCTTTAGAAAAGTTCTTTCAGAGGATCGATAAGTATGACCTTTGGTTGAACCTTAAGAAATGTATCTTCGAAGTTACCTCAGGTAAGTTTTTGGGACATGTCGTAAGCTAGAGAGGAATTAAGATTGATCCCGATAAGGTTAAGGCCATCAGAGAGATACCGGTGCCCCAGAAGGAAGGATGTCAAAAGTTTTTTAAGGAAGTTACAATACATTAGCAGGTTCATTGCCAAGCTTACTTTGGTTTATGAGCCAATCTTTAAACTTCTCAGGAAAACCAGCCTGTAATATGGAATGACGATTGTCAAAAGTCTTTTGATACCATTAAGGATTACTTGTTAAACCTGCCAGTTCTAAGGCCGCCCTAACCAGTTAAACGTTTAATCCTATATCTCGCCATAGAAGACAGTTTGGTAGGTGCTATGATGGCTCAAGAGGATGAGTTCAGGGTAGAGTTCACAGTCTATTACCTTAGCATGAAGTTTCTCCCCTATGAGGTCAGGTATGCTGAGGTTGAGAAAATCTGTCTAGCAGTAATTTGGGCTTTTAAGAAATTGAGGCATTACTTTCATTCTTATAAGGTACAGGCTATTGCCAAGCAGAATCCTCTTAGGTATCTTTAGGAAGCGCCTTCTTTGTTAGGAAAAATGGTAAGATGGTTGCTGCTATTACAATAATTTGACATCGAATATATTACCATAAAAACCATCAAAGGTCAGGCTGTAGCTGAATTCCTAGCAGAACATCCCATTGAAAGAGACCAGGTTGAACACAATTTTCCAGATGAGACCATTACAATACAAGGATGACAGATGTATTTTGATGGGGCAATTAACAGTAGAGGGGCTAGAGCGAAAGTCATTCTGGTAACCCTAGATGTAGAACAGCTTTAATTGGCTAAGAAATTGAGATATAAGGGCACAACAATGAAGCCAAATATGAAGCCTATATCTTTGGATTAGAAGCACTTTCAATCTTGGGGGCAAAGACTACATAAATTTTGGAGACTCGTCGCTAGTAATCCATCAAATTTGAGGTGATTGGTCTGTTAAGGAGGAATGGTTGATGCCATACGTAAAGCCTTTGAAGATGTTAAGCAGTTGTTTTGAAATCTACACTTTCCATTATGTTCTGAGGGATGAAAATCAGTTTGCAGATGCACTCGCAACTGTAGTATGCATATGGGATAACGTAGAAGTGGTAATCATGAAATCAGTCCTGATTACTAGTTCAAACAGGCCATGCTTTGAGACTAAGCAGGTAATGGAAGTTGAGACCACAGATGGAAAGCCATGGTATTTCGATTTTCATAATTATTTAGAAAAGTCAAATTTCCCAGAAAAAGCCACCAAAAAATACCAGAGAATGATTCGCAAACTCTCTACCCAGTTTATCAGTATAGATGGAGTTTTGTACAAGAGACAAGCTGATGGTATTCAATTATGATGTTTGGATGAAAAAGAATCCAAAAAGATTATAGAGGAAACGTATGCCGAGGTCTGTGGAGCTCACATGAATGGTCTCACTTTAGCAAAGAAAATCATGCGTCAAGGGTTCTTTTGGCTCACCATGGATACGAACTGTTCCAAATATGTCAAATAGTGTCAGCTATGCCAACAATATGTCAATTTGAGACACTTACCCATTTTTGAACTGTGCAACCTTACGTCTCCATGGTCGTTTGCAGGTTGAGGGATAGACACAATAGTGAAAATACGTCCGATAGCATCCAACGGGCACCGATATATCATAGTCGTCAACGACTATTTCACTAAATAGGTAAAGGCAGAATCCTTAAAGAAGGTAAGTGCTCAAGGCATGGCTAGATTTATCGAAAGAAACCTAATATGTAGATATGGTCTCCCACATCACATTGTATTTGACAATGGGGTGCAATTCCAGGCTGAAACTAAGAAGTTGCTCTAGAAAAATAATATCCAATACCATAAGTCTTCTCTGTATCGCCCACAAACCAACGGAGCAGTTGAGGCAACTAATAAAAATATCAAGAGGATCCTATCCAAAATGGTTCAGACATATAAAGATTGGGCAGAAAAGTTACCATTTGCACTTTGGGGCTTTAGAACCACTATTAGGACCTCAACAGAAGCCACTCCATAGATTTTGGTCTATAAGATAGAAGTAGTATTGCAAGTGGAAGTTGAGCTTAAATCATTGAGGGTGGTGTTAGAAGCCAAATTGCCCGAGACGGATTGGGCACAACAACGTCTACTGCAATTGAACTTGATAGATGAGAATCGAATGCGAGCTTACTACCACAATTAGATTTACCAGAAAAGACTCGCTCGGTCATTTGGGAAAAAGGTTAGGAAGTATCCATTGAAAGAGGGGGATCCCAGTAGCGAACAACAACAAGTTAGGGGTTTTTTTATCAAGTTTAACTCTCCTCAGGAACTTCAGGCCAGAATAGGGAGGTAAAGTGGAATTTTCCCAAGATTCAGGGTCGTCCAAAATTCGATGCAGTTTAGTAAGGGGTAATGTCAACATGTTTGGGACATCTGTGCAAAAAATAAAATAAGGGTAAAGAAAATAGAAAAGAAAAGGAAAATAATAAGTGAAAGTACCTGGTGAAAAGTTTTGACCAAAAGCCAATAAGAATGAGGCACAAAATCCAAGAAAATTGAAGGCCTTTTCTAGAAAAGCAACGAGGGATGGGCGTGATGAAGCGAGCCACAACCTGCACGTCCCTCAACTCTGACTCAGTTGGGCAGATCACTTTTTGCATTCTTTCTGCATGACTCATACATTTCACATGCATAAGTCATTTCTGCACATTTGTCTTGTTAAGTTTTTCAGGAAAAGAGATTTAGCGTACGCATCACTCACAAAAAGTTGGGGCTCAAAATATTCAGGGAGCATTTCTAAATTTTTTAAATTAATTTTTTCTCGGGTCCAAGAAGGAAAATTAGGTAGGTAATTTTCCAAAAAAAAGGGTTGAAATGACCGACAGGCTGATGGGCCAACCCGTGACTCACTATATGTGCAAGCTACCCCGTCGGTCATGCAAGGCTATAAAACCCTGCACTGCCGCCCGCACCTTTATTTCCTCTTTTCTTTTCTTCTCATCTCGGCAACCAATGACCAACTCTTTTTTTGGCATTATCTCCCTTATTTCTTGTCTGTTTTATGTGTCGTTTACTCCTAAACACTCCTGGGATAGTAGTGCATGTTCGGGTTTAGTTTTTTTGAGTCTTATTGCACCTTTTTCTTTTGAGTAGCTTTCTCGACTTCCAGGTTAGTTTTCATTATCTTTCCCACTTCTTCTTAATTTATTTCTTCTTAATTTATATTGTTATACACACTTAGATATGCATGCTTTAAAATATGAAAAATTCTGTACCTGTTTTGTATATATATGTTTCCTTATACACTATCAGTTAATAAAAAAATAAAAAAATGGGGGAAAAGGAAAAGAAAAGCAAATATTTGCAATAAATAAGTCAGGCAGTAGGAATTTTTAATTTGCATTAATTGCCAATAACAATTTTTTGTGAATAGTAATGTTATTGCCTTGCGAAATAGTTAATTTGTAAATATTTATGAAATTACTGTGAGTTGTTGGGGCCTGAGTCCTGCCAAATTGCTTCTTTTTGTGCAGGAGGTTGGGCACATCCTAGCCGGGATGCTGACGAAATTTTTTTGGTTAGGCACGTCTTATCTAGGGTGCTTTCAAAATTTTGAAAAATAATCATTTAATTATAATTTGATCAAACATTTTCAAACAAAGCGAACTTTTAATTTTTTTTTTAAGTATACCTCTGAAACATAACGTTCTACAGGATCCTCTAGAGCCACAAGCTCTGAGGTAGATGTCACCCAATCAGAGGGAGCGATTTGAGGTTTTAGCCTGTATTTAGCTTCAATCTAGCCGTTTCATCTCACGACCTTTCACCGTTTCATCTCACGACCCTTTCCTTCAACATATGGGTATGCTATAAGAGGTAGATGCTTTCCTAGAGGCAAAAGGATGGACTGCTTTCCTCATACCGTCGTTTCAGACCTACCTAGAGGTCGTGAGTGAATTCCTGGCTAATTTACAGTACAGAGGTTTCCAGAGACCAGACACATAAGAGGGAGTTATCCAGTTTTTAGTCAGAGGCCACCCATATAACATGACTCACCAAGCCTTTGCACAGGCATTAGGGATCCCGACTAGAGCACATGTCATAATAACAGAGCGATCTGTCAAGAGATAGCACTGGGAGGCTATCACTCTACCTGGAGCTCCATATGATCATGATACAGCAAAGAGGACCATGCTCTCCTCTCAGGCCCTCAGGTGCATTCACTGGGTGCTTTTTATTTTGTATTTGTCACACCCCATTTGCCTCCTAGTAGTATGAGCCATTTGTGTGTGTATTTGTGCATTCATTATGTGTGCTTGGCATGTGACAAGGGCATTTTGGGTAAATTGCATTTGGGGTTTTGCTACTGTGTGGGTGCATATATGATATTAGGGTGTGAATTAGTTGGGTTGTAATTGGGTGTGTTGCTCACATGTTTATAGGATGTGAGTGAGTGAGTTGTGTTTGTGTGTTTTGCTCACACATTGGTAGGGTGTGCCTAAGTTGGGAGAGTCTTGTGTGTGTTTGATGTGTGCTTGTAGGGTGTGAGTTATTAAGACCCACCAATAGTAGTGTGCCATGTGGAAAGGGGAAGGTGTATTATTGAGGAAAGAGAAAGAGAATAGCAGAAATCTGCTCTCTCATTCCCGTTCTCCCCTTCTCTTCTCTTTTGCTTTCCCTTCTACTTCCTCTTCCTCTTCCTCACCTTGGCTCACTCCTTTTGGGTTGGATTATTGGTGGATCTTGATAATTCTAAGAGGGTTATTGGTAAGTTTTGCTGCATTTTGTTCTTGTTCTTCTTCTTTCTTCTTCATCTTCATCTTTTCCATGTTTTTGGGTTTAGAGTTAATCTATGGTTTTTGTTTGTGTGCCCTTGTTGGGTTGTTGTTTAGTTGAGCCTCCTCGTGATCCCAAAGGGAAGGAGAAGGCATTGGAAAGTGGCACTAAGTGATTAAGAGCTAAGGAGATTCAGGTTTGGGAGTTTTTGTGATTTATGCATTTTTGTGAGTTTTGCTCTTTGGATGAATTTCTAGAAATTTGAGGTTTATTGATGTCTATAGTAGTTTATATGGTATAGGTTTTGATTTAGATGGGTTAAGGAACCTTGAATGTGAGCTATTGAACCCAATTGTGCATTTGATTGAGTTGTGGAATGAAAGTGCTGAGATTTGAATTTTGTAAATTGATATTGTTCTTAGCATGATTTAATTGAAATTATTGGCATAAATGTTGTATTATATGTTAGAAATGATGGTTTGGTTGCTGGAAATGAGGTAAGTGGAAGTTTGAGTTGAGTGTGTGTGATCGGGTATTGTGAAAGTGAGTTTTTTTTCTGTAGATTTCCCATGAAAGAGCTGGAAATCCCGACTCTGTCTGTGAAAGCAGCTCTCGTACGCGTCCGAGCCCTCTACTGAGCGGCATGCCTGGCTGCCGAGCCGAGCAGCAGAGCCTCTATCACGAGCGCAATAGTGCGCTCAGCTGCTGATCTGATTTGGGCGATCCTCTATCGCGAGCTCAACGGATCGGGCTGGCAGCTCACTGTCGCGAGTGCAACGACTGTCGCGAGCACGATAGTGAGATGTGTGCATTTCTCTGCGAGATCGCGAAGATTATCGCAATCGTGACCTGGGGCAAGTTCGCCTCTATCATGAGCGCGACAATTGTCGCGATCGCGACAGTGACCCCAATTCTGCCTTGTTTTTCCGATTTTGCCTTTCTCTTCTAGAATGAACTTCGCATCTTTTCCCTTTGGGTTTTTATTACTGTATGGGATTATATATGCTTATTTATGCGAAATGTTATTATTTCTCAATGTTAAATTATATGCCATGATGTGAAACATGATTTGTATTACGTATGACCTGTAAGAGTTAGTCTAGTAGATAGTTAGGCATGCCTAATAGAGTCTTTCAGCTATAGCCTCAGTTCTGTTTGGACCCCGATCAAGTATCTATTGCCATTACATGAGCTTTAGTCAAAAGCGATGATACTTTAGTACTGCTCAAGCATGGTCCCTGCCAACTAGTCTAGCTCATCACGAGTATAACGACCAATTGGGTCTCCATTTACTGTACCATGATAGTAAGAGGCTAGGGCTGGTGATTATCCTTAACACTTCCCTACATTGAGTGAATGTAGGGTCGTACTTCAGGAATGCACCGGAGTAAGAATAGGGACCATCTAACATACTCCTAAGGCTCTAGCATGGATGCAACGCAATTTTTTGAAAAGAGATAGAATTTTAATTTTAAAAACTCAATTATATTTTATTAACCAAGACACTTTCGAAGCAAAGTCTCAAAGTCTCCAACGGAGTTGCTACTGTGAAGTGCACCGAACCCATTTTGTAATTTTCTCGAAGGGCCTGTTTTTATGGTCAGAGAGGGTTTGCGTCTAGATTTTGGGCAACATGAAATATTATGAAATCCCTACCTAATAGAAAATTGGAAAAGTTCATCTAATCCCATGAAACCTTTAGGCACCTTTGAGATTGTTTGGAGTCGCCACCCAATTTACAAAAAAATTGAAAAAGTTCATCTAACCTTGGGGTCTAAACTAGAGAAAGATTCGGAACTTCACTCTTATTAATGCCTTGGTTAATTATAAATGAGTTTTTAACAATTAATTTTTCATCTCTCATCTCACACGGTTATGCATTAAAATTTAAAACGCACATCAAGCAAAGTAGAAAAATAATAAAAAAGATAAATAAATAAAATAAAAATAAATTACAAAAATAAAATTACAAGATGAAAATCTGGGATAAAAATACAATCCCCCAAAATAGAAAATAAATAAATGATAAAATCAATTAAATAAATAAGCATACATAAATCGGGGCATTATTTAGGAATAGGAGCATTGGTTCCTTCATACTCACTTATAAATTGAAGAGTTATTTTTGGGTGTTATTGAGAAAACGAGGATGAGTGATCTCATTTTATGAAAACTAACTCTCATTTTGAAAGTTATATTCTATTGGCTAAAATTAGGACATTGGTCCCATTTTATTAGAAAAAATCTCAAATTTATTAATAAAAATATTTTTGTGATTTTCTTTTTAATGTGCATAAAATAAATAAATTTATTACAAATTACATGAAAAATAAATAAAAGGCAAAATAAAGAAAAATAATAAAAATATTAAATCAACTAAAATAAATCTCCTGGATCCTCTCATTCACTTGGAAAAGTGCTCAAACATGAAAAAATAAGTATTGAAATAAAAAATAAACACAAATAAAATTAATGTTAGTAATTAAATAAAAATATTAATTAAACACATAAAATAATAAACATGAATTAAGATAAATAAAAAATAAAATAAAATGCATTATAAATGACAAATAAATTAAATGACATAATGAAACAAATAAATTAACATATTAACAAATTAACACACATAAAAAGATAAACGATGATGATGATGATGACGATGATGATGATCATAATAATAATAATAATAATAATAATAAAAAGAGGATGAACAATCAAGTAAATAAAAAGAATAAAAAATGCTAAATAATGTTAAATCTATGACTAAAATCACATAAAAATTAAATACATAATAGATCTAAAAATTTACATGATGATTAATTGATTGTAAATAAGAAATAAAAATAAAAAAAAAATATAAGATCAAGTCCAGAATATTTACCCTCAGAATTTGATTTGATGAAGGAAGAAAAATGGTTAATTTTCTTGTCTTGATTCGCAAAAATAAGATTAGAAAAATAAAAATTTAAACTTTTTCTTTAGAAAGAAAATTGCAAAAGAGATTGTTCAAAAAAAATAGGAGAAAATTTGAATTTTAAGAACAAAAAATTATTATTTTTGTGTCAAGAATGATTGTTTATTATTAAGAAGAATTAATTTTGAAGCCTTAAAAAAATCTTTTTGAAGAAGAAGAAAACTAAAAGAAAATGTAGAAAAATTTTCCCTTAAAAAAGAAAAAAAAAATCACCAAAAAAAGTCTCTCTTTTTTTCTCTTAAGTTTTCCTATTTATATTATTAAAAAAGGAAAACTTAGTTAATTTAGGGAAATAAACCTTAATTAAATGAAAATATTCCTTATTTAAGTTTAAAATTCAAAATTATCTCTATCAAATCCCATAAAATAAGCCTTAAATCCTTTTTAAAGGTTGAACAACCTGATTTTTGGGGAAAAAACGGAAAAAAAAAGGTGCAGACGACGAGGGGCAAGTGCTCCTCTAGGGGCTGGTTGGTTGCCCCTTAATTTTTTTTTTTAAAGGGAACTTGACAAGGAAAACATCACTTCCAACCTTTTTACCTGTGAACAAATATTTGAATTTATCATTAGATAATCTTGATCTAGACTGCCTCGGGACTCGGTGTCTACACTCGCACGAGGGACGCCCGTCTGTCATACGTTGGGCATGCCCGTCCCTACCGAAGGTGCAAAATCAAAATTCGCGCTGCCTTCACGAGGGATGGCCGTCCCTCAAGCAAGCGACTTCCGTTGGTCATGACCTTACATAGAATTTTCTTCAATGGAAAATCTGGAGTTATATTTTGGGAATCAAAAGTCTGATTTTTTAAGGATGTCATTGCTGGATTTTAGGGTTGTTGAGATTAAAAAAGCCTGATTTTATTCCTGAAATCAAACAAAATCCAGTAAATCAAGGATTTTTAAAGCCTATAAATAGAGGTGTTCAATAGAAGAAATGAGGAGGAAGGGAAAAAAGGAGAGAGGTTTTTCGATGAAGAAAATTTAAGAGCAAAATTCCTTTCAAAATCTATTTTCTTTCAAATTCTTTGTTTTAAAATTAAAGAGTCTGATTGAGGAAGAGAAATCAATTCTCTTTACTTGATTTAGTCTCTAAAATTTCCATTGTTTTAAAGAAGAACTTTTAGAGAGAAGTTAGAAAGAGAAAATTAAAATCCTCACTTCATTTTAAACAAATCTTGTGAAATTCAACGAAGAGATTTGTTGTTTTATTACCCTCCAAAGATCAATATAATGAGGTTAAACATTCTGGGTTCAAATTTAGTGTTTTGCATTGATTCAAGGTTATGGCATTGTGACGTGCTCCGGAACCCGCTATGTTTCCCGAGAGGCCCGCTTTTAGGGTCCGAGAGGATTCGCCTCTAGATATTGGGTAATATAAAATATTTTAGAATCCCTACCCAATAAAACAATGCGAAAGTTCATCTAATCTCATGAAACCTTTAGTCACTTTTGAAATATTTTGGAGTCGCAACCCAATTTACAAAAATTGAAAAAGTTTATCTAATCTCGGAGGTCTAAACCAAAGAGTGGTTTTGGAACTTTACTCTTATTAATTCCTTGGTTAAATTATAAGTGAGCTTTTAAAAATTAATTTTTCATCCCTTTTCTCACACATCATGCAATTTAATTTAAGCGCACATTAAGTATCGGAAGAAGCAATAAAAAGCAATAAATAAATAAAATAAAATAAACTATAAAAATAAATTGAAAGATGAAAATTGGGACAAAAATACAATCCCCCAAAAATAAAATGCTAAAACAAATAAATAAATGACATACAGAAAACGGAAAATTATTTTTTGAATAGGAACATTCGTTCCTTTCATGCACACTTAAAAAAATGGAGAATTATTTTTAAAAATTATTGAGAAAACTGGGATGAGTGATCCCATTTTATGAAAAATAATTCTCCTTTTAAAAGAGAGATTTTATTAGTTAAAATTAAGATATTGATCTTATTTTATTAAAAGAACCTAATTTATTAATAAAAATAGTTTTGTGATTTTCTTTTTAACATGTATAAAATCAAATAAGTTTATTACAAATTACATGAAAATTAAATAAAAGGCAAAATAAAGAAAAATGATAAAAAAAAAACAATAAAAATAATAAATCAAGCCAAATGAATCTCCTGAATCTTCTCATTCAATTGCGAGAGTTCTCAAACAAGGAAAAACAAATATTGAAACCAAGATAAACACAAATAAAATTAATGTTAGTAATTAAATAAAAAATTAATTAAAAACACATAAAACAAATAAATTAATAGATTAATAAATTAACACAAATAATAATAATAATAATAATAATAATAATAATAATAATAATAATAATAATAATAATAAATAAAGGATGAACAATCAAGTAAATAAATAGAATAAAAAAAACAAAGTAAAAAAATGCTACATAATGTTAAATCTATGACTGAAATCACATAAAACAAATAAATAATCAATGGATCTAAAGATTTACATGGTGATTAATTGACTATGAATAAATAAAATAATAAAAAAATATAAAATATAAAATCGAGTTCAGAATATTTACCCTCAGAATTTGGATTCAATGGAATGAAAAAAATGGTTGATTTTCTTATCTAGATTCTCAAAAATAGGATTAAAAATAATAAAAATTGGAATTTTATCTCTCTAGAAAGAAAAACTAAGGAGAAAGCTTGTTCAAAAAATAACAAAAGAAAATTAAGATTCCCAAAAGTAAAGAATTATTTTTTTTATCTCAAGAATAATTTTTTGATTCAGAAGAATTAATTATGAAAACCTTAAAAATTCTCTTTGAAGAAGTAGAAAAGCTAAAAAAATGCAGAGAAAATATTCTCTTGAAGAAGAAAAGAAAAATTGCCACCCAAAAATGTCTCTTTCTTTTTTTTTCTTTATTTTCTATTTTTATCACTTTAAGAAAAAATCTAGCTAATTTAGGAGAAGAAATTGTATTTAAATCAAATTATTCCTTATTTGAATTTTAAAAATAAAACAAAACCTTGAAAATCCTTAAAAAATGATTAAAAATCAAAATTTGCCCAAAAGTCATGATTTTTGGCAGAAAATGACGCGCGGGAGCTTGCTAGCGACGACGAGCGGCCTAGCAAGGAGAGGGGCACCCGCCCTAGGTGATGCCCACCCGCCCTTGCCGAGGGGCGAGCAGGCCGCACACGCTTTGGGTGAGGGACGCCCGCGTGCGCACTTTTGACTGTGCACAGCGCTGGGGGACTCGCCCTAGCACCATAGCGCGAGAGGCGCCTATCCTCGCACGCTGGTAGCACCCAACCTCCGAAATTTTGTTTAAAAATTTTTTAAAAAGCAATTTTGACAAGAATATTATCACTTCCAACTTTATTTTTTTTTATTTTTTAATATTTTTTAATTTTAAAAAGCAATTTTGACAAGGAAACCATCACTTTCAACATTTTTTTCCTGTGAACAGGCGCACTGGGTAACCTTGATTTGGGCTATCTCGGGACCTGGTATCTATAATTGTCCCAATTTTTAGGAAACTAGTGCAGGGGTGCCTAGGTGAACCAAACTCAGAGAAAAAAAGGAAAGAGACACGTACCTGAGCCAGCTATCTTTCCAGACTGGATGATGTTGTTAAGGTGCTTATCGCCAGCTTGTCAATAAGTTAACCCTTTTTTGGAGATGGTCCCTAACGCCAGCTTCTCAGCATATTATCCTTTATTAAAGCAAGTTACCTTGATCGTGTAAACCCTCGTTAAAGTGGTATTTACTGTCAGCATGTAAATCCTTATTCAAGTGGTAGTGTCGTGGTTATGCTAACCTTCCATGGAACGGTAGTGCCATCATCGTGCTAACCCTTTTTGAAGAGGTAGTGTCGTGATCGTCCTAACCTTCCATAGAGTGGTAGTGTCATTACCGTGCTAACCCTTCTAAGATTGGAAGTGGCAGTGCTGTGATCGTGCTAATCCTCCTTGGAGTGGAAGTGTCGTCATCGTGCTAACCCTTTTGAGATTTGAAGTGATAGTGCCGTCATCATGCTAACCCTTCTGAGATTTGAAGTGGTAGTGCCGTGATAATGTTAACCCTCCGTGGAGTGGTAGTACCATCATCATTCTAACCCTTCTGAGATTTGAAGTGGTAGTGTCATGATCGTGCTAAGCCTCCGTGGAGTGGTAGTGTCGTCATCGTACTAACCTTTGGTGAGGTGGTAGTGCCATGATCGTGCTAATCCTCCGAAGAGTGGTAGTGACATCATTGTGCTAACCCTTCTGAGATGGTATTGTGCCCCCTGAGAGGTCTTTGGTTGATTGCCCCCTGAGAGGTTTTTGGTTAGATTTTTGAATTGGTGCTTGGATTGATGTAGCCATTCGCCTTTTGCCCTTGTTCGCATCGAATCTCTTTTACTGCAAAACTGGAAAGCCAAATATGCAAGAAAAGTAGTGAGCATGCACGTGAAATGTATGGGTCATGCAAAAATGTAAGAAAATAATTCATCTAAGTGAGTTTGGAGGTAACAGTCGGGCTAATCGCAATTTGCGGTAAGACTAATGCCCTTTGGAATTACTTTTGGATTTCATGCCTTTAGGTTTGCGATGTTCTCATCTGATATCTGTAGTCATTTTTTTTGTAAGGTAGTGCGTCCCTTGTGGATTTCACACTAGCTTTTCTTAGTGGAAAATGCATCCTTTTGGACTTTTACACATCCCTGTGCTTAACTTTTGCCTGAGATGATCCCAACTCACCTCAACAATTTTTTTTTTTTGGACAGACTGTATGTTTTCAGGTTTTTACCCTACCCTTTGACCTAACTTTTGCTTACAGAGCCAATTATGATTTTTATCTCTAACGGCCTTCCTATTTTATTTTCTTTTTCTTTCTTTTTATTTTTTTATAGAAATTGTAAGAGAGACTGAAGTTATTACCAGAGATCCTTCAATGGCGATCAACATGTACTTACATTGTAGACCATGGTTGTATGAGCTTGATTCTTCTCATAAAGGTGATGTAGAATTGACTTCACAATTGATAGCAGGATGAATCAGCTAAAGCACCCGAGTAGTGAGAGAAGTAAAGGTTAGGAACTAGACAGCTTTGATCGTGCAAAATAAACTGTTCTGATTATACGAGTATATCACTGCATAAATGCATATGTTTTAGTTTGATTTCATCACATATGATCTTTATTTAGCGTTAACTCAAAAAATATAAGACCTCATCTAATCTCATAATAGATCCTATGAGCATTAAACTCCTGTCATCAATCAACCCTCTCGACTTTTCATGATTGAAGATTTTCTCACAACCCTTAATTTTTGCCCAGGACACCTTTTTTTTCACTTTTCACCCTGGCAGGGCCCCCAATTTTAGTAAGGTTGCCTTTTCGGTTTTCAACCCGCAAGGCATTTTTTTTTGGCCTTTTCCATGGGACCTCCTTCAGTCTGCCGGCGTCTATTGGTTTCTTTGAATTTACTTTCATCATCGTTAGCCGGAAAGGTTGCTTTTTCTAATAGTGCCTCTTTTTTAGCACCAAAGGTTTCATTTGACCCTTGTGTAAACTGACTGAGATGGTGATTTCTCCATTTGGAACTTGATTGTGAAATCCCGCACCTTGCTTTTCTCAGCTTTGGTGGCTCAATTTCTGAAGTAACCCTTAATGCTTGAGATTGAGTTATAGGTTAGCCTCATATGGTTTACGACAAAACTGTGGGGTTTTTTTTTTTTTTCTTTTTTCTTCTTTTTTTGGTAGAGGTAATGAGCTCTCCTTCTAAGTTTAGCTATAAGGGTCCACGCTTTACTCATCTTAGTCCCAGATGGTTAAAGGCCAATCTTGATTGGCTTTGTAGTAAATATCTCAAATGGTTGGGAGGAAAGGGATTCTAAGGCTTGGTTCTAATGAGCTGTATATTTCTTGTAAAGGCCTAAAGTTTCGTTCGTCTAACTTATGATGTAGCCCCTGAATGATCAAAGTTTGATTTCATTAGGTTGTATGCATCCTATATGTTAAGGAAGCAGAGGAATGCTTTTTGAAGTTTTACTTCTCATTATGTTGGTATAAATTGAAGCAGTGTCATTGTCAATTTCCAAATTTATTCTAGGACCAAGCAAAGGTTTTTCCTTTATTATTTTTATTATTATTATCTCTTAGAATTTTTCTCTCTTCAGGATTTATATATCAGATGCTATCAAGATTTTCTTTGGATTTTTCAAAGTCCCGAGATTAAATGCAGTTATATTAGCTGAATTAATGTCAAAAATGAATGCATCATGATCATGTGAAATGAAATCATTAGAAACATCATATAAATAAGCAAAATTGCTCACTTTATTGAAATAACTAACATTGCAAATATTGTCATAAAAAAGAAGTTCTTCGAATAAAAAAATGAAACATCTAAAAAAAACATTATCTTCTTCCTTGTTTTCTTCATCTTCTTCTCCACTATCACTTGTGGATCAATAATCTATCGTTGCCATGGGAATCCCTTCTTCACTCACCTTTCGCTCATGATGAGGGATAACGATGTGCTCATTTTCAAATAAATCTTGCAAAACATGCCACTCGGATAGACCAGACCCGATCATATACATAGGTGGGGGGACTGTATTGCCCGACTTCTTCTTCTTCTCTCTCTTTTCAGGATTCGTGATCTGCTTTGAGTCGATAAGATCTTGGATCTTGTTCTTTAAAGTTTGGCAATAATATGTCAAATTACCAGTGTGCTAATGATAGGCACAATACTGATCATCTCTGTGCCTCAGTTATCCCTGATTTATGGCTAGCCTTAGTGATAATGGTTGCAGCTTACCTTCCTTTATCAATCTCTCTTCCAACATTGGTAGCTGAAACGTCGACCGTCTTACAATTTCTGTGGTTACTAGTTCCAGCACCACCCGACTTGTTCCCTGATTGGTTCCCATAATTTTTTCCAATAAAGTTATTTTGGCTTGCTTTCTTTGCTAGGTAAGCCCCCCAGCCTCTATAGCGATGTCTCTAAGCACTTTAAGGCTAAGTAAGTCCCTCAAATAAGGGCAGGAGTTCCTGATGAACAGTCTGATCTAGTCGACGGTGTCAAGCTTTCATTTCATCTTTATGACCCTATTCCTCTATCTGGTGAGGTATTCATGGAATGACTCATCATTCCTTTGCTGTAAGAGTTCAAGGTCCTTTAAAGTGACCTTTATTCTCGTGCTACAGTCATACTGCTTCAAGAACACTTCAGTCAAAAGGTCCCAATCCTCCTTGGATCTTCTATCCAACCCGTGATATCAGTCTACTACTGGACCCACCAGACTAAGGCAGAAATATTCCACCTTTTACTTCTTGGTCAACTCTATGTCCTTCAGTACTAGGGTATATTGTTTAATGTGTGCATATGGATCCGAAGTACCATCGAACTTCGGCAGCTCAGGTATCTTCAACCTTTGGGGCAACAACTTTTCATCCCTCAAATCTCTATCTTTGGAGTTAATCCCCTTTCCATCTGATAATAAGCGGGTGATCGCCTCAATCTATTATTTCATTTCTCTTATTGCCTAATCCTCCACCCTAAGTGCTTTACCCTTTATAGATTGAGGTGCTATTGGCTCTTCATCTCCCTTCTCCATTACAAAATCCTCATCAGGATTAGGGATCCTTGCGCTTCTTGGCTCAATGGCCGCAGCAGCTGTATGCTCATTAATAGGTTGGTGGGTAGCATTACTTATAATAGGAGCCTCCCCGTAAGTAGGCGGTTCAACTAGACCCATAGCAAGAGCTATCGGTGGTTATGGAGCAATAGGTGGTTGTGCAATAGGAGGATGTTCAATCCTTTCGTCCATGGCACCCATCATCTCCAACATTCTCCGCTCAAAATCCTCTAGTCTCCTTGCAAGGTCTTGAGTGGTCAAAGCCTCATTTTCTTATGCTATTGATGATTCTAAAGATGATTCGTTGGTCATTGAAAGTGTCTTAGAACCCCAATCCGACACTAATTTTGGCAACTTAAAGAGCATATTTGTCCTTACTAGCCGGCCATCGAGACCCCTAGACCACTTAGATGAATTTATAATGGCTGCAAGATTCAAACAATTAGAATGATGGATAAATGACATATACGATGCATGATCATGTGTTATATGACATTCACAACCACATATAAGCAAGTAGATCCTTCCAACCTTATCTCTCCACACACGAGGTCATGCGGTCTCTTTCCTAGGTGGGCTTAATCGATGGGTTAATAGGGAACCCAATGGATGCGTACGGTGCGAGGTGGAAAAAAGGTAGCATAATATCTCTTTATTTCAAGCACATATGTATGGGTTTTGGCCATTATGTATTCGAACACTTCAATTAAATTAAGATGGGCCTACCAGGCCATGAAAGCCTTTAATGAAAGACCAGTTAATTTAGCTGACTTTGTCCAATATATAATGGCCCACATAGCAAGCATAGTATTACGGCACATTTCACCTAGGGGAAGTATCTATTGCCATCATATGAACTTTAGTCCAAGGTGATGATACTTTAGGGCTACCCAAGCATGGTCTCTGCCAAAAGGTTTAGCTCATCACGAGTATAACGATCAATCGGGTCTCTATTTGATATACTAAGAGGTACTAAGCTTAGGTTGGTGATTATTCTTAACACTTTCCTACATTGAGTGAACGTAGGGTTGTGCTTTGGGAATGCACTGGGGTGAAAGAGGGACCATCTAGCATAATTCTAAAACTCTAGCATGGATGCAATATAATTTTTAGAAAAGAGATAGAATTTTAATTTTAAAAAACTCTATTATATTTATTAACCAAGACACTTTCGAAATAAAATCTCAAAATCTCGGGAGGCCCGCTTTTAGGGTCCGAGAGAGTTCTCGTCTAGATCTTAGGTAACATGAGATATTTTGGAATCTCTATCCAATAGAACATTGAGAAAGTTCATCTAATCCCATGAAATCTTTAGGCACCTTTGATGTATTTTGGAGTCGCCACCCAATTTACAAAAATTGAGAAAGTTCATCTAATCTCGGAGTTCTAAACCAAAGAGTGGTTTCGGAACTTCACTCTTATTAATGCCTTGGTTAAATTATAAGTGAGCTTTTAACAATTAATTTTTCATCCCTTTTCTCACACGTCATGCAATTTAATTTAAGCGCACATCAAGCATTGGAAGAAGCAATAAAAAGCGATAAATAAATAAAATAAAATAAACTACAAAAATAAATTCCAATATGAAAATTGGGACAAAAATACAATCCCCCAAAAGTAGAAAGCTAAAATAAATAAATAAATGACATACAAAAAATGGGACATTATTTTTGAAATAGGAACATTGGTTCCTTTCATGCCCACTTAAAAAATTGGAGAATTATTTTTAGGTATTATTGAAAAAACCGGGATGAGTGATCCAATTTTATAAAAAATAACTCTCCTCTTAAAAGTGAGATTTTATTGATTAAAAATTAGGACATTGGTCTTGTTTTATTAAAAGAACCCAATTTATTAATAAAAATATTTTTGTGATTTTTTTTTAATGTGTATAAAATAAAATAATTTTATTACAAATTACGTGACAAATAAATAAAAGGCAAAATAAAAAAAATGATAAAAAATAATGAAAATAATAAATCAAGCCAAATGAATCTCTCGGATCTCCTCCTTCAATCGCGAGAGTGCTCAAATAAAGAAAAGCAAATATTGGAACCAAGACAAACACAAATAAAACTAATGTTAGTAATTAAATCAAAAATCAATTAAAAACACATAAAATAAAAAAAAATGAATTAAAATAAATAGAATCAAATAAAGTGCATTACGAATGACAAATAAATTAAATAACATAATAAAAAAATAAATTAATAGATTAATAAATTAACACACATAAGAACATAAATAATAATAATAATAATAATAATTAAAAATATAAATAAAATAAAGGATGAACAATCAAGTAAATAAATAGAATAAAAAAATATATAATTAAAAAAATGCCACATAATGTTAAATCTATGACTAAAATCACATAAAATAAATAAATAATCAATTGATTCAAAAATTTACATGGTGATTAATTAACTATAAATAAATAAAATAATAAAAAAATATAAAATATAAAATCGAGCCCAAAATATTTACTCTCAGAATTTAGATTCGATGGAAGGAAAAATATGGTTGATTTCCCTGTCTAGATCCGGCAAAATAGAATTAAAAATAATAAAAATTGAAATTTTATCTCCCTAGAAAGAAAAACTAAGGAGAAAACTTGTTCAAAAAACAATGGAAGAAAATTAAGATTCTCAAAAATAAAGAATTGTTTTTTTTTTGTCTCGAGAATAATTTTTTGATTCAAAAAAATTAATTTTGAAAACCTTAAAAATTATCTTTGAAGAATAAGAAAAACTAAAAAAATACAGATAAAATATCCTCTTAAAGAAAAAAAGAAAAATTGCCAGCCAAAAATGTCTCTCTTTTTCTCTTTCTTTATTTTCTATTTATATCACTTAAAAAAAATAAGCTAATTTAGGAA
Organism: Excoecaria cochinchinensis; assembly: GCA_947683425.1. Classification (NCBI taxonomy): domain Eukaryota; kingdom Viridiplantae; phylum Streptophyta; class Magnoliopsida; order Malpighiales; family Euphorbiaceae; genus Excoecaria; species Excoecaria cochinchinensis. The sequence goes on along the minus strand of CANTUQ010000127.1, from coordinate 11,207,540 downwards.
AAAAATATTGTATTTAAATCAAATTCTTCCTTATTTAAATTTTAAAAATAAAAATAAAAAACCTTGAAAATCCTTAAAAAAATGATTAAAAATCAAAATTTGCCCAAAAATCTTGATTTTTGGCTAAAAATGGTGCGCGAGAGCTTACTGGCGACGAAGGGCGGCCTGGTAAGGCGAGGGGCACCTGGCCTCACGTGCTGGATGTCACATAATTCTGATTTTTTTTTAACTTTTTTTTAAAAGCATTTTTGACAAAAACACTATCACTTCCAACTTTCTTTTTTATTTTTATTTTTATTTTTTAATATTTATTTTTATTTTTAAAAAGCAATTTTGACAAGAAAACCATCACTTCCAATCTTTTTGTCGGTGAACAGAAATTAATTTTATCACTGGGTAACCCTGATTTATACTGCCTTGGGACCCGATGTCTACAGGTATGAAATGTTTCCTACTTTTATTATTTTTTGTGTTTGATTTCATATTTAATTGTTTTTATCCTAATTGTGCGAGGTTTAAGGTGAAAATTGCATGAAAGAAGCTTTGAAGTATGTAAAAATAGGAGTTTTTCTCGTTTCTGGAAACGAGGGACGGGAAGAAGACCCAGCCGATGCCCGTCCCTTAAAAGAGGGACGGGACGTGGCTGAGCTTCTTCCTCCAGTCCGTCGCTTCACCCCCAAGCCGTCCCTCATTTTTTAGGCCGTCCATGACCTTCCTTCCTCCTTTTATTTGCTTATTTTGACCCTTTTTATTATTTCTTTTCATGTTATTTTTGCATGTTAGTTGTTATGTGATATTTTCTTGTTATTTTATCATGTTAATATTTTATTTTTATTCCTTTATTTTCAGTATTATGATTTTTTAATTTATTTTGTTTTCAAATAATTTAGCTAACTTGTTGCCTTCTTTATTTGGCATATAATATTTCTCTTTCTGATTGAGCATTACTAATGGATGGAGTGTTATGCGCGCCGAATTCGCGTGGTATTTTCCACAGAAGGCCCGCTTTTAAGGTCCAAAAGGGTTCGCGTTCAAATCATGGGTACCATGAGATATTTTGAAATCCCTACCCAATAAAATATTGGGAAAGTTCATCTAATCTCATGAAACTTTTAGGCATTTTTAAGGTATTTTGGAGTCGCCACTCAATATACAAGAAATTGAAAAAGTTTATCTACCCTCGGAGGTCTAAACTAGAGAGTGGTTCGGAACTTCACTCTTATTAATGCCTTGGTTAAGTTGTAAATGAGCCTTTAATAATTAATTTTTCATCTTTTTTTTTCACACGGTCATGCATTAAAACTAAAGCACACATCAAACATCTAGGAAAGCGGCAAAGAAAAGCGATAAATAAAATAATGCAAAATAAATTACAAGATGAAATTGGGACAAAAATACAATCTCCAAAAAATATAAAATTAAATAAGCAAAACCAATTTAATAAATAGCATACATAAATCAGGACATTTATTTAAGGTAGGAACATTGGTTCCTTTATACTCACTAAAAAAATGAAAAGTTACTGTAGACACCGGGTCCCGAGGCGGTCCAAGATTAGGATTACCCGATAATGAAAATGATGCTTGTTCACGGGCAAAAATGTCGAAAATGATGTTTCTCTTATCGAGACATTTTTTTAATAAAAATAAAAAAATAGATAAATATATATATATAATAAAAAAATAATTAGAAATAAAAAAGGGTAGGAAGTGTTATTTTTATATATCAAAAAATTTTGATTAAAAAAATATATTTAAAAAGGAGTTAAATTAATTAATTAAAAATAAAAAAAAAATTAATCAAAAGATTTAAAAACAAAAAAGATTTAATCTTAAGAAGAAAAAAAAAGATTAAATTTTGTTTTTTAAAAAAAGTGCAAAAGTGGAATGTGGTGGCCACATGCGGCTTTCCCAAGGAAGGCCGCATGTGGAAGGCCGCATGTGAGGCCTTCCACATGCAGCCTCCCATCGGGAGGCCGCATGTCATGCTCATGTGGCCTTTCAAGGGCCGCAGCTCGCATGCGGCCCCGCGAGGGGGACCACACGTCGGGGCCTCCACCTGCGGGCTCTTCCGCTGCCCTATGTAGTCGCTTTCCACCTGAAAAAAAAATTAGATTTTGGGACTGCAAAATCTGATTTCTTTCATGTTTTAACGATTTTTTTGGAAAAATAAAATTAAAAAGTGACTTTTGTTTTTTTCCATTTTAAGAAGACAGTGAAATTAAAAGGGAATTGACCTTCATTTTCCAGGGGGCTGCTTTCTTGGTAGAAAAAAGGGGTTTTCTCACTTAGAAGAGAGGCAGACGAGAGTAAGAGAGAAAATATCTTCAAAAAATCTGAAATTTAATTCTTCTTCTCTCTAAAAAGGGTTTCATTATTGGTTTGGTTTGAGCAAGGAAAATTAATTTTCTTGGCTTGATCACTCCATCAAAATCATTTTTAGTCCTTTTTTGGGTTAAAAATTAAATTTTCTTAAATATTTTTGGTGTTTTGCCACCGTAAATTCGACAAGTGAGACGGATCAAGACACCATTTCTCCACTCTATAAACTCTGAGGGTAAATATTCTTGAGCCCATTTTCTTCATCTCATTTCATTTTATTTATTATTGTTATTGTTAATATTCCACCACTGTTAATGCCATCTTTGCCTCTATTTTTGCTATTATAACCATGTTGCTATTATTATTATTATTATTATTATTATTATTATTATTATTATTATTATTATTATTATTATTATTATTATTATTATTATTATTATTATTATTATTATCATCAATATTTCACTGTGGGCTTTTACCTTTTTGTTGTTGTCAATGTTTTTATGATTATTATTATTATTATTATTATTATTATTATTATTATTATTATTATTATTATTATTATCCCGTTGCCATCATCATCATCATCATCATTATTATTGTGTTTTACTTTTGTCTTTTCCTCTTTATCATTATTGTTATTTTATTATTATTATTATTATTATTATTATTATTATTATTATTATTTTATTGTTGTTATTGTTATTACTTTGTCATTATTTTTATTATTATTCTTAGGTTTTTACATGACTTATTTTTAATTTCCTTCGCACGTGAATTATTTGTATATTGAATTAACATGTTTTATATTTATTTTGACTTTATATTTATTTGGTTAATTTTTAGAATTATTACTAATATTTTTATTGTTATTTTTCCTTGTTTGGGGTTTAAACGTAATTTTCCTCGCGTGAGCACTTCCGTGACCGCACGAAAGAGTCGCGACGCGTAGGAGACCATACCGCTTGGGTGAGACCTTTCCTATCCCCTTTTTGCGTTTGTGTTTGTGTTTGCTTATAAATAAAATATTTTCGTTTTATGCACATGTAAGATAAAAATCACAAAAATATTTTTATAATTAAATTGAAATTTTTACTAATAAAATTGGGACCAATGTCCTTCATTTTATCCAAGAAATGTAAAATGTCACAAATTAAAACGAAGAGTTAAATTTTCTCAAAAATGGGATCACTCATCTCGGTTTTCAAACCAATAATCAAACAACTATTCGATCCCCTTTTAAGTGAGCGTAAAGGAACCAATATTCCTAAACCAAATAAATATCCCAATTTATGTATGTCATTTTTTATGCTTGACTTTGTTGTTTGTTTTAAATTTATATTCATATATCTTGTGGGCCCTTGTAATTAATTATTTTTGGGGCAATGTTATTTAGCTTTCATTTGGGATTGTATTCCGTACTAATTTTCACTTTAATTTCATTTGGCTTTCTTTCATTTGGGATTGTATTATGTGCCAATTTCTCCTTTGTAATTGGGTGCTTGATTTATTTACCTCTTTGTTTACTGCTTTATTTTTATTATGATTTGTCAAATATTATGCATGTTGTTTTATTTATTTTAATTCATTTTTACATGTTATAAGTTTAAATTCATTTTTTTTATCACTAACATCACTTTTTATTTGTATTTGTTTTATTTTCAATATTTTTTATGTGTGAGCTTTTCTAATGCCAAGTGGGAGCTCATAGAGATTTGAAGACACCATTTTGGTGGAATTAGTTTTTTTAGTATTTTATTATTTTTCATTATTATTTTGTTTGATGTAATTGTAATAAGTTAATTTATTGTTATGCACCCTAATTAAAAAATCACAAAAAATTTATATTAATAAATTGGAGTTTTCTAATAAAATGGGATCAATGTCCTAATTTCAACCAAAAAAAATTCACTTTTAAAAAGAGGAGTTAATTTCCTTAAAATGAGATCACTTATCCCAATTTTTTTCAAATTATACCAAAAACAACTCTTCAATTTTCTAAAGTGAACATGAAGGAACCAAAGGTCCTATTTTAAATAATATCCCGATTTATGAATGTTTATTTTATTCATTTGGTCTATTTTTTGCTTGATTTTATTTGGGGGATTGTATTTTTTGTCCCAAATTTTAATACCTTTTTATTTTGGGGGATTGTATTTTATCGAACTTTTTATCTTTCTTTAGATTGCTTTATTATTGCTTTCTTTGCTTCTTTTCTAAAAATGGTTAAAATGCGCTTTAAATTTATTCTATGATCGCGTGAGATGAGAGATAGAATTTCAATTGCTAAAAACTCATTTATAACTTAACTTAAGGCATTAACAAGAGTGAAGTTCCAAACACCTTCTCTGGTTTAAAACCTCCGAGGTTAGACGAACTTTCCCAATTTCTTGTAAATTGGGTGGCAACTCCAAAATACCTCAAAGGTGGCTAAACGTTTCATGGGATTAGATGATCTTTCCAGTGTTCTAAGTGTCCAAAATATCTCATGATTGCCCAAGATCAAAAGACGCAAACCCCTCTCGGGCCCTAAAAGCGGGTCTCCGAGAACCGATTGGGTCCGGCGCGCGTCATAGTGACGACTTCATTGGAGACTTTCACTACAAGAAAATGTGAAAATGGCAACGGAAAAATAGCAACGGAATTAATTCCGTTGATAAATTAGCAACGGGAAATGAGTTTTCGTTGCTAAATAACAACGGAAATAAGTTTTCGTTGCTAAAATTGGTTAAATTTTGCAGATTTAGTAACGAAAATATATTTGATGATATTCTATCGCTAAAAGTGAAGGGAATTTTTAGCGCCAAAATTTAGCAACGAAAATTAGCAACGGAATTATTATACCGTTGCTAAATAATGTGCCAACAGATGGAGGAACAAATTTTGGAACGAAAAATAGCAACGAAAATTATTTTTCGTTGCTAAAATAGCAACATAATATAATTTCTGCTGCTAATTTAGCAACGGAAGACAATTTTCGTTACTATTTTTAGTAACGGAGGAGAAATTCCGTTGCTATTTAGCAACGGAATATAGTTTCCTTTGCTAAATAACAACGGAATATAGTTTCCGTTGCTAAATATATTCCGTTGCTATCAATTTCTAAATATTCAAGCTAAAAAACTTGGGTTCTAAAATAGCAACGGAAAATTTATTCGGTTGCTATTTAGCAACGGTATATAGTTTCTTAGCAACGGAAATTATATTCCGTTGCTATCCATTTCTAAATATTCAGGCTGAAAAATTTGAGTTCTAAATATTCAGGCTGAAAAAATTTTAGGACAAAAATACCAACTGAAATTATAAGGTTGCAATTTTAACAACGGAAAATCAATTGGGTTGTTATTGTTCTTGCCCTAGGTATAAATACTCCATAAGATTTCGATCATTAATTTCATGCAAACATCATTATAAACATTCATGCCCCATTCAGATCTTGAATATAATAATAATCACATAGAAAAGTGAATAGATCACTTACCTTGAGCGGAATTCGACATGATAAAGAGAAGTTTAACAATCACGAACGTATTAAACTAGTTTCTCTCCCTTAACCCTCTTTATGCAGCAAATGCTTGATGGAAAGCGAAAATACGATCGTTATGTATTTTGTTTTGTTTGCTAAACTTAATTAGGGTAGAGAGAGGACTAGTTTATATACCCTTTTAACTTTAAATCTAGTACGTCCATCAAATACTAATTTAACGGTTAAGATTTAATATACTATTAAATAAAAGGATAATCCTAAACCTAACTTAATATGGGTTTAAATGTAAATAGAAGTATAGGCCAAATAGACTTTTAATTCGGCCACACTTCTAACATTCTCCCACTTGGCCGGATGTTCCATCATCATATTTAATAGTATAACATAAGGCTAGCAAAAATTAAATCTTATAAACCGTTAACATCATAAACACCTCAACATAACAAATTACATAATGCGGGTTGTGGCGGTCATACACAGTATAGTCGCATACTCCCTTCCATATACCACTACATTAAGAACTTATTATGTCAGGTTCATAAGTTGTATATAAACAACATACAGTCCACATACTTGTTATGAAAATACATACATATTTCTCATTCAAACAATCATGTATACATAAACACAATGAATAAGAAATATAAAATTCAGAAACATGCCATTATTGAGCTCAAGAGTGTTAAACATTATTATCAATCATCAATACAACCAAGACCCATCCTAAGCACATGTTCTTTAAATGTCTTTGGTTGTAAACCTTTAGTTAGAGGATCTGCAATCAAAAGTTCCGTCCTAATATGTTCTATATACACTCTCTGTTTCTGAATCTCCTCTTTAACAACAAAATATTTTAATTCCATGTGTTTTGCGCCTCTGGAATATTTGTCATTCTTAGAGAAGAAAACTGCTGCAGAATTATCATAATAAATTTTCAGCGGCTTACTTATGGTGTCGACAATCCTAAGCCCTGAAATAAAGTTTCGCAGCCATAATGCATGAATTGTAGCCTCATAACAAGCTACAAATTCTGCTTCCATAGTGGATGAAGCAATAATAGACTGTTTGGCACTTTTTCATGAAATAGCTCCTTCAGCTAATAGGAACAAATAGCCAAACGTTGACTTTCTGCTATCAACACACCCAGCAAAATCTGAATCTGAATATCCAACCACATCTAAATGATCAGACCTCTTATAAGTGAGCATGTAATCCTTTATTCCTTGAATGTATCTCAACACTTTCTTTACAGCTTTCCAATGATCAATACCAGGATTACTTTGATATCTACCCAGCATCCCTACTGCAAAACTGATGTCGGGTCTAGTACAGGTTTGAAGGTACATCAAACTGCCCACAACAGAAGCATATGGAATTGTTTCCATTTCATTACGTTCTACATCATTCTTTGGACATTGAATAAAACTAAATTTATCTCCCTTTTGAATAGGGACTACACTTGCTGAGCACTTGCTCATGTTAAATTTCTCAAGAATTTTCTCAATATAGGCTTTCTGAGACAGTCCTAATAGACCTTCTGATCTCTTACGAAATATTGAAATTCCAATCACATAGGATGCCTCTCCCATATCTTTCATTTCAAAACTCTTAGAAAGAAATTCTTCAGTCTTATGCAATATACCCAAGTCATTAGCAGCAAGCAAAATGTCATCAACATATAGAACTAGAAATATAAACTTACTCCCACTGATCTTTCGGTAAATACACCGTTCAACAGTGATTTTCTCAAAACCGAAAGAAGTAATGGTATTATTGAACTTAATATACCATTGCCTGGAAGCTTGTTTAAGTCCATATATTGACTTCTTTAATTTACACACCATACTTTCTTTACCTTTAATGGAAAAACCTTCAGGTTGATCCATATAAACTTCCTCCTCAAGATCCCCATTCAGAAAGGCTGTTTTCACATCCATTTGATGTAACTCTAAATCAAAATGAGCTACTAATTACAAAATTATTCTCAAAGAATCTTTCTTTGAGACGGGTGAAAAAGTCTCCTTATAATCAATACCATCTTTCTGAGTGTAACCTTTGGCAACAAGTCTAGCTTTATATCTTTCAACATTGCCATTTGAGTGGCGTTTGGTCTTAAAGACCCATTTACAGCCAACCCTTTTAGAACCTTCTGGCAAGTCTACAAGATCCCAGACATTATTTTGTGCCATTGATTCTAACTCTTCTTTCATAGTATCAATCCACTTTTCAGACTTATCACTACCTATGGCTTGTGAAAATGAAACAGGATCATTATCAATGCCACAATCAAAATCTGACTCTTGCAAATAAACCATATAATCATTCGGAATAGCCGACCTTCTAACCCTTACAGGTTTATTTAAGGCTATACCAATTGGTTCATTTGTATGAGTTGGTGGTAAGTTAGGTTCTTCATGGGGTGCTACTTCATTATCCAAATATTGTTCTTGATTATTTTGTTCTTCCAAATCAGGAACGACATTTGTTGTGGTTGTGGATCTAAGGCAATGGAACATCAACCCTTATTTCATTAATATCCACAACTTGATTTTCAGCACTCCCACTAACCTCACCATTCTCTAAAAATTTGGCATTAGATGTTTCAACAATTCTAGAACTGTGGTTTGGACAGTACAACCTATACCCTTTGGATTTCTCTGGGTAACCAATAAAGTAACCACTAACTGTTCGAGAATCCAATTTTCTTTCATGTGGATTATAAATTCTTGCTTCTGCTGGACAACCCCAAACATGCAGGTGTCTTAAACTAGGTTTCCTTTCAGTCCATAACTCAAAAGGAGTTTCAGGAACTGCTTTACTAGGAACCCTATTTAACAAATATACAGCAGTTCTTAATGCATACATCCACAAACTTTTGGGTAATGAGGTATTACTTATCATACTCCTAACCATATCCATTAATGTTCTATTTCGCCTTTCTGCCACACCATTTTGTTGCGGTGTGCCTGGCATAGTATACTGTGCACATATGTCATGACTTTCGAGGAACTTAGCAAACGGACCAGGACACTGTCCAGATTCATCATACTTTCCATAATACTCACCACCTCTATCTGATCTTATAATTTTTACTTTTCTATCTAATTGCCTCTCAACCTCCTTTACAAACACCTCAAGGGCATTTACAGCTTGAGATTTTTCATGCAACAAATAGATATAACCATACCGTGAAAAATCATCTATAAAGGTAATGAAGTATTTTTCTCCATTAAAGGACGAAGTGTCAAAAGGTCCACAAATATCGGTGTGTATTATTTCAAGAAGCTGACTGCTTCTTGTGGCTCCTTTCTTGCTATGTTTGGTTTGCTTGCCTAAGCCAAGATCAGTAAAATCTAGATTTGGTAAAATCTCATTCTTTACTAATCTTTCTAATCTTTCTTTGGATATATGACCCAAACGTTTATGCCACAAATAAGCAGAATATTCATTCACCAAACTACGTTTTATTCCAATATTATGAATAACATTAAATAGGGATTCAGAAAAAACATCATCAAGTTTCAATTTATATAAACCATCCATAAGAATTCTAGAACCGATAAAGGAATTATTCTTATACAAATTGAAATAACCATGTCCACCATTAAAGGTATATCTACTAGCATCAAGTCTAGAACAGAAATTAAATTTCTAGAAATCGAAGGTACATAGAGAGTGTTCATTAGATCCAAGTGATGTCCTGTATCTAATGTCAATCGATAAGTCCCTACACCTTCAATTGGGGCCTTCATTCGGTTCCCCATAAATAAAAAGTTGCTAGTTGGGCTTATGGTTTGGATTGAAAGGAATCCTTGCATAATATTGGAAACATGAGTAGTGGCACCAGAATCAAACCACCAAGTATTAGAAGGAACTTCAGATAAGTTTGATTCAAAGCATACAAAAACATAATGTATACCTTTCTTTTCGAACCAAGCCTTACGCTTTAAGCAATCTTTCTGATAATGTCCTTGCTTCTTGCAGAAGTGACATTTATCGAATTTTTGTCCCTTCTTTTCATCGTTAGCAACCTGTGAAACTTTAGCAGGTTCCTTTTTCTTGAAATTCTTGGCCTTTGGTTTGAGTCTTTTTCCAGCTCCTTGACCCACTAGGTTAATAGAATGAACTCCTTGTTTCTTTAATCTCGCTTCCTCCTGAATAAGCTTACTGGACAATTCATCAATGTTCCACTTATCCTTTAATGCATTATAATTGATGTGGAATGGTCCATATTCAGTAGGAAGTGAGTTCATGATAAACTGCACTAAGAAGGAGTCTTCCACAGTCATACCCAATGTCTTAAGTCTTGCTGCAATATTAGTCATTTCAAGGATATGTTGCTGCATACTCTTTGACCCATCAAACTTCATGGTCGCGAGTTCAGCCATAAGTGTCCCCGCAAGTGCCTTATTAGTAGAACGAAACTTATCTTCCACTAGCTTAAGAAAATCTTTGGCATTCTGATTTTCAGTGCTAGGAAGTGTAGACTTAATGTTGTTGGCAATTGTCATTCTCATAAAATTGAAGCATAATCTATTAGATCTTATCCATGCCTTATGGTGTGCCTTTTCAGCCTCTGTACTAGTATCATTAATGTCAGCAGGCTTATCTTCTAATAGCGCCAAGTCAAGATCCAAAGCACCTAAATGGAAAGTGACTTGTTCGCTCTATTCAGAAAAATTCACACCAGTGAACAAGGTAACAGAAGAAGCTTGAGAGTATAGATTAATAGCTGCAAGTATAAAAATGTTCACTTATTAACAGATTCATACAGGAAGTACATACATTAAATATATATTGCAGGTTTCCTTTGGATAAACACAACAATACATATTATTATTATCATTGGAATGCCATTTAAACTTTATGAGAAAATTAAATAAACTTTACCAAATATATATAGCATCTTTGGATAACTATATATATGTGACAATAGTATATTAATTTTCTCCTTTATATTTATTAGTTATAGAACATTGATTTACCTTTGGGTAAATTCCTTAATTTCTATCAACCAATAAATTATTTATAATAGCATATGATAAATTACATAAATTATATGACTACATATTCAAATTAATTTGGCCACTTTGGTGACTAACAAATTAATTTTAATCATAATATCATACAATATATATTACCACACATTTTCAAAATTAATTTAGCCACTTTGGTGACAAATAAATTAATTTTGATCATACTATCATAAAATAATAATAATATACCCATGAGATAAATTAAGATTGAAGTTTTGATTATTGGTCAAAATAACATTAATATGACCAAACATAAAAATCAAAACTTTAAAATCAATTTATACAATATTATTAAACTTTATGGATCAAAAGATAATTTGCCATAATAACAATTTTAAACAAATCCAAATTAAACGATCATAATTTGATACAAACAACAAAACTTAGCTATTATCCTAAACACATAAGGTGGCCATGTACTTCTACATTACGGCAGCATCATGAAATAATTATTATTATTATAAATTGTTGCCCTAAAAACTTCATAACTGAACCTTTACTGTCCATGGCTATTGCCTAAATGTGTGGTGGCCACTAACAAGCTTCATTAGGCGGCAACAATTATTCAGCGGCAATCTCATCAAATTCTTGTATTTTATTCATTTATTTAGATTGTCCTAAATACAATAATCTTTGCATTAAAACTTAATTGCAGCAGCAAGCAAATATTACGGCGGCCATCAATTATTTGTTTGCCCTAAATCAAACCATAAATAACATTATTCGCTCCAACAGTTAATTGCCGCGGCAACCTAAAATATTTCTTTTGTTTTTAGGGCAACTATGGCGGCACCAATTCACTTCACCTTCTTATTCTTAATTTACCGGCGGCAACAATTATATATATTTATATATATATAATATGTATATTTACATAATGAAAATTAATTTGATGCAAAATTCTAAATTTTATGAACATCAAAATATTCATAATCAATATCATAATTGAAATAATCATCAAATTATAAATCTAAGGATTATTATCAATTCAAAATCACAGGCTCTGATACCACATATAAGATTTTGATCATTAATTTCATACAAACATCATTATAAACATTCATGCCCCATTCAGATCTTGAATATAATAATAATCACATAGAAAATTGAATAGATCACTTACCTTAAGCGGAATTCGACATGATGAAGAGAAGTTTGACAATCACGAACGTCGTAAACTAGTTTCTCTCCCTTAACCCTCTTTATGCAGCAAATGTTTGATGGAAAGCGAAAATACGATCGTTATGTATTTTGTTTTATTTGCTAAACTTAATTAGGATAGAGAGAACTAGTTTATATACCCTTTTAACTTTAAATCTAGTACGTCTATCAAATACTAATTTAACGGTTAAGATTTAATATACTATTAAATAAAAGGATAATCCTAAACCTAACTTAATATGGGTTTAAATGTAAATAAAAGTATATGCCAAATAGACTTTTAATCCGGCCACACTTCTAACATACTCCCCATTTTTAATCCAGCCACACTTCTAACATACTCCCCATTTATTCTCCCCCTTCCTCGCCCTCTTCCTCTCTCTGTCCCTCTCACTTCAAATGCCCAGCGGCCAAGCTTTATTGCTCTGTCCCTCTCTCCAAGTAACAGAACACCATGTTTAGCATTCTTGCTCAAGTATTCATCGATTCTTTTATCAATTTGTTTTGATTATTGAATGATTGCTGTTGTGTGGGTGTGATTATAATTTGTCGTTGTTACTTTTGCAGGAGCATCTTCTTGGAGCTACATTGGGGAGTGCTTTTGTAGGATTTATTGTTTTTGAGCAAAGGAAACGAATTTACGAATCAATTTCTGTCTACCCTTCTCAATCGGATGCTCAATTGCAGGTTAATCTTCTTCTATTTCCCTTTTCTGCTTAATTTTTTCCCCTAAAACCCTACAATTTGGTGCTTCTCGTTGTTAGATACCTCATTCTTTTCTTTTTTAGCTGAAGATGTTTGTGTTTGTGAGAATATTTTTACCACTATTCCTATTTGCTTAGTGTTTAATTCAAACTTCAATTTTCAAGGTTGTTCTTGAAAAATAGTGCATTGATCTTGATCAAGATTTGAAATCATAGCTTTAAATAAGTTTGAAGGGATTGTTTGTTTACTTCCATCATCATTTTGATAAGCAGATTTTCCATTTCAACTCAGCAAATGAATACGGGAATAATTGAATATGTCTGGCTAAATAATTCCTTATATTCCTTTGATCTTCTTCTTGTAGTTATTTCTTGATACTGGATTGTTGCTTATAATGATTATATCTGACATGGATTTCTTGACATTAATATAAATTTCCAATCTTTTTAACTCCAATTTAATTAGCACCTAATAAGATTATCTGCTAATCATTTCTTCTTTGTTTTACAAATCCCACATTGAGGTAATACCCAATGACTTCCTCTTAAAAATATTTGATTTATGAGGGTAGTTGTTTGAGGTTAATGAACAATAATATGTTATTGTTCGATGGTGAGAGTTGAATTATGCTTGATAGTCATTATTTTTGCCAGAAACATTACCAAAAACTATGACTAAACTCATTTTCATATTTGTGGTGGATTGTTAAATTATTTTGGTGCTTGAAAAGGGGAAAATTAAAGCATATTGAAATTGAAGATGATCAAGTTTTGCGGTCTAGAAGTGGTTTAAGGAATAAGATCATTTAAATATGTGAAGCTGAATCAAACCTCCTTATAATACTCACTTAGAAAAGATACAAATCCTTGTTATTGAGTAACTGATCATTCTGAAGCTTAATAGTAAGAGAATTGCTACCAACCTCTTCAGAAAAATTTCACTTTCCAGATACACAAAAACATGCATGCATATGGCATTTTGATAACTTTGAAGAGTTTTATACTCTACTCTAATTTTCCTTTTCTTTAATGTTTATATGCCTTAGAAATGTCCATTATCTTCAGATGAAGATAAATTCCTTGTTTATATGTTGCAGGAAGTCCCAGTGAATTAATCAAAGATTCAAAATTTGTTCCTTTAAATGTCGACCCTATTTATGGTCCACCTATAAGTTGTGGTTATTTATGTGCCATTTTTTTTACCTGCCAATTTATTGGGCATTACTTCCTATATAATTGCATAAATTCTCGCAATTTGTTGTCTCTTTGGTGCTTCCTGGATGTATATATATATATATATATATTAAAAGAACAAACCCTAAAATTTAGCATATCATTAATCAACTTTAAATATATAATTATAATTCTGTAGGCTTTGTTGTTGTTGGGCTTCAAACTGGAAGAGGCAGTAAAGGTAATTATTGTGTTCATTTTATTCATTCTTCAACTCATTATTTTGATTAGAATTTTCAGGCCTGAATGGTATAGTATCATTTTTAAGTAGGATTTATTCTTAAGTAGCATTTTTAAGTAGCATTTTATTTTTGTTCCAAAGTAGGATTTATCCCGTAACCCTGTTCATATTAATGATGTACATTTTTGTGTAGCTTTTGGAGAGCAAGATACAGTAGGCAAAGTATAAGAAAGATACTCTGAAAGCACAGGTTGCCACACAGTGAAATTGGAGTCATTTTGTAATTTTTGTTATAGAATTTTGTATAACTCTGTACGCTTTGTAAATGAATATTTATATATGTATATTTTTGGCACAATTGTAATTAACATTTATCTATTTATGAAATGATAAGTTATTGATATTGTCCCGGTTATATTATTAATAAGAATTTTTTCTTAAATTTCATTATGAATTTTTGGATTATATTTATTTATAAGTAAAATTGACATTTATCTATTCGGTTGCAATTTTGGATTATATTTATTTATAAGTAAAAAATTTGATTAAAATTTTACAATTTTTGATATTAAAAATAGCAACGAAAGAGAAATTCCGTTGCTATTTTTAGCAACGGAAAAGAAATTCCATTGCTAAATTTATCAACGGAAAAATCAATTCCGTTGGTAATTTTGATCAATTTACTGAAACACATATTGGTTAGATTTAGCAAAATAATTTAATTTTCGTTGCTAAATTTAGCAACGGAAAGCAGATTCGGTTGCTATATAATACCAACCGTCAAAATTGCAACTGAATTTTTCGTTGCTAATTTTGATTAGCAACGAAAATTCAACAAATTCGGTTGCTAATTTCCGTTGCTATTTGATAATTTTCTTTTAATGTTTATATTGGTTAGATTTAGCAAAAGAATTTAATTTCCGTTGCTAAATTTAGCAACGGAAAGCAGATTCGGTTGCTAAATAATACCAATCGTCAAAATTGCAACCGAATTTTAATTTTGATTAGCAACGAAAATTCAACAAATTCGGTTGCTAATTTCCGTTGCTATTTGATAATTTTCTTTTAGTGTTTGAAACTTTGCTCCGAAACTGTCTTGGTTAATAATATAATTGGGTTTTAAAATTAAAATTCTATCTCTTTTTAAAAAATTGCATTGCATCCATACTAGAGCCTTAAAATTATGCTAGTTTGGTCCCTTTCTTAACCCCGGTACATTCTCGAAGCACGTCCCTACGTTCACTCAATGTGGGAAGGTGTTAAGAATAAACAACAGCCTAAGCCTCGTACCTTATGGTATATCAAATGGAGACCCAATCGGTCAATACGCTCATGATGAGCTAGATCCATTGGCAGGGACCATACTTGGGTAGCCCTAAAGTAACATTACCTTTAACCAAAACTCATGTAATGGCAATAGAAACCTCCACTAGGTGATATGCACCCTAACAATGTCCTTGCTACGTGGGCCCTTATATATTGAACAAATTCAAACATATTAACTGGACACTCATCGAAGGCTTTCATGCCCCGGTGGGCCCATTTTTAGTCTGTTTGAAAAGTCCAAATACATAATGGCCGAAACTTATACGCATGTGCTTTAAATTAAGAGTGTTATGCTGCTGGTTTTCCACCATGCACCATACGCACCCATTGGGTTTCTCGCTGACCCATGGGTCAAACCCACCTAGGAAAGAGACTACATTACCTCGTGTGTGGGAGCAACAAGGTTGGAAGGATCTACCTGCTTGTATGTGATTGTCTATGCTGCATCAACACGATCATGCATTGTATATATCATTCATGCATCATTCTAATAGTTCAAATCTTTCAGCCATCATAGATTCACCTAAGTGGACTAGAGGTTCTGACGGTCGGTTGGTGAGGACAGATTTGCCCCTTGGGTTGACAGAATTAGTGTCTGATTGGAATTTTGAGCCACTCTCAACGACCAAGGAATCATCTATAGAATCATCAATGACAGAGGAGACCGGAGCTTTAACCACACAAGATCTTGCTAGGAGACTAAAGGATTTTGAGCGGAGAATGTTAGAAATGATCGGCGCCATGGCCGATAGGGTTGCTCATCCTCCTGCTGCATAACCACCTGCTGCTCCACAACCACCTGCAGCTCCACAACCACCGATAGTCCATGCTGGGGAGCAAGGTGAACCGCCTGCTCATGAGGAGGCTCCTCTTGTTAATAATGCTATCCACCAACCCGTCAATGAGCATGGAGCTGTAGTGCCAATTGAGCCAAGAAGGGCAAGGATCCCCAATCCCGAGGAGGACTTTGTAATGGAGGAAAGAGATCAGGAGGCAATAGCGCCTCAAGTTGTGAGGGGTAGAGCAACCAGTGCAGAAGATGAGGCAATGAGAGGGATGAGGTAACAGATTGAGGCAATCACCCGCATGCTATCAGTTGGAAAGGGGATAAACCCCGAAGATAGAGATATGGGGGATGAAGAGTTATTGCCCAAAGATTCAAGATGCTTGAGCTGCCAAAGTTCGATGGTACTTCAGATCCATCTGCACATATTAAGCAGTATACCCTGGTGATGAAAGGCACAGGGTTGACCAAGAAACAAAAGGTGGAATATTTCTACTTTATTCTGGTGGGTCTGACTGTGGACTGGTACCATGAGTTAGACATGAGGTCCAAGGAAGATTGGGACCTTTTGACTGAGGAGTTTATGAAGCAGTATGACTGCAGCACCAGAATGGAGGTCACCTTAAAGGACCTCAAGCTTTTACAGTAAAAGAATGATGAGTCGTTCCATGAATACCTTATAAGATGGAGACATAGGGTCATGGAGATGAAGAGAAAGCCTGACACTGCTGACCAAATTAGGCTATTTATTAGGAACTCTTGCCCTTACTTGAGAGACTTACTCAGCTTTAAGGGACTCAGAGACTGGGAGTCGCTTAAGGACATTACTGTGGAGGCTGAGGGGGCTTACCTAGCAAAGAAAGTAAGCCAAAATAACTTTGCTGGGAAAGGTTACGACAACCAATCAGGGTACAAATCAGGCAGTGCTGGAAGCAGTAATAATAGAAGTGGTAAGACGGCCGAGGTTTCAGCCACTGAAGTTAGACAAGGTCAGAGGTACTACTCTAATTTGGGCCGCCCGCCCTCTGTCTTGGGTATTGGAGAAATTGACAAAGGAAGGCAAGCTAAGACCATTGCCACTTAGGCCAGCCATGAATAAAGGAAAGTTGGGGCATAAAGATGATCAATACTGTGCTTACCATCAGCACACCAGGCATTTAATAGATTACTGTCGAACCTTGAGGAATAAAATTCAAGATTTTATTGATTCCAAGGAGATCACTGACCTGAGAAGAGAGATAAGAAGAAGAGGGCAGGCTATAATGCAGTCCCCCCACCATGAATGTGATCGGAGGAGAAGATGATGTTTTTTAGTTGCTTTTTATTCCAATAACACTTTTTATGACAATATTTGTAGTATTGGTAATTTCAATAAAATGAACAATCTGGCGTGTTTGTGTAGTGTCTCTAATGATTTCGTTTCTCATGATCATAATGCATTCAGTTTTTTAATATTAATTCAATTAATACGATTATATTTAATCTCAAAACTTTGGAAAACCCAAAAAAAATCTTGATAGCATCTGATATAACTCCTGAAGAGAGAAAAATTCTGAGAGCTGAAAATAAAAATAGAAAGTAGTGAAAAAAAACTAGATGCAATTAGGGGATTGGATGAAAACTTACTGAGAGCACTAGAACCTTTCTGATTACCCGTCAAAGCAATCCCTGGATAAGACGGAACATAGAAAATGATTTAGGTAGCCCTTCTTTGTATAGCTCTCTAAATGACTATTTTCTACCTTTGTTTCATAATCGCTTGCTAGCTCGTTGAGCCTTTATGCGGGTATGCTAAATGCGTACTGATTTTGTTGTTACATATGTTGAAACTACCCTTCGTCTAAAATGATTTTTACCTCCCCTTAGAAAAATGGCCACTCTAGTAAGAACGGATGTACATCATTGACAATTCTTTGGGTTATCAAAAATTGCCTTGATAAGGATAAGTTTACACTTCGGGAAGAGGGTTTTAGTCATGAGCAAAAGACATGAGCTCGCGAAAGAAAAAAAAAAGATAGGAGAAAAAGCAATGAAGAAAAAAAAAGGAAAAAAGAAGTAAAGCTCAAGATAGTAACCCCTTGATGAGTTTCTGCGGTTATCTTTTTAACTTAATTATTATTCTGAGCTTGATGAGCTAAAGTATTATCAAACCCAAATTCAAGAATACCTTTATTGTAAGCAATTGAGCTGAGAATGGTCCTCCCATTAGTCAAGTAAAATTACGGCCATTTTTCTCTAGCAACCTGATCCTCTTTTGATAGCCATCTACCTAAGCTTAACGTTACAACCAAAGTAAGACCTTTTGATTCTTGGTTCAGTCTTATCCAATCAGCGGAGATGACCTTTTAATAAGGTTCTGTACATAGGAAGATGCATATGGTGTTTCTTGAGCTTCACGCGGGGAGCCACAAGTGCATTTATTCATTTGAGTTGAGTCTCGTCCCTAACGTTGTATCTAGAATTTGCTTCAAAAAAAAAAAAAAAAGAGCATTCTGAAAAAATTAAGGGCAGAGAGAAAATTTTCAACCATTAAAACTCGAGAGAGTTGGTTGATAACAGAAGTTTGATGATTTCAAGATTTATTTCGAGATTAGATGAGGTCTTATATTGTTTGAGTTAACGCCAAATAATGATCATGTGTTATGAAATCAAATTGAAACATATGCATTTATGCAATATTGATGTGGTCAGAGCAGTTTATTTTGCATACTCAAAGTTGTCTGGTTCCAACATGAAGGTAGCAATTGTTACTATCTGCCCTCAGCTTTTCTCGCTACTTGGGCCTTTCAGATGATGCATTCTTATGTCAACTGTGAAGCCAATTCTACAGCACCTTTCATGATAAGAATCAAGCTCATACAACCGTGATCTAAGACATAAGTACATGCCGATCATGCCTGAAAGATTCTTGGCAACAGCTTCAGCCTCCTTTACAATCTGCAAAAAAAAAAAAAAAAAAAAAAAAGCTGTTAGATATGAAAACCATAATTGGCGCTCTAAGCAAAAGTTAGGCAAAGGGATAGGGTGAAAACCCGAAAACAGGCAGTCTGTCCTTCAAAAAAATGAGAAAAAAAAAGCCGCTGGATTGGGTTGGGTCCTTTCTAGGAAAAAATAAGGCACCGGGTTATGTAAAAATCCGCAAAAGACGCATTTCCCGCTAAGAAAATCCAGTGTGAAAATCCATAAGGGGCGCACTACCTTCAAAAAAATGACTACAGGTATCAGATAAGAACATTGCAATCCCAAATGCATGAAATTCAAAAGCAGCTTCCAAAGGGTATCGATCCTATCGCAAATTGCAGCCAGATCGGCTATTATCTCTAAGTCCACTTAGATGAATTCTTATCTTGCATTTCTGCATAACTCATGCATTTTACGTGCATGCTCACTATTTTTCCTGCATATTTGGTTTTCAATTTTGCAGTAAGAGAGATTCTATGCAGACACCGGCAGAAGGCGAGTGACGACATAAATCCAAACATCGATTCAAACATCAATCCAAACATCAATTCAAACATTAATCCAAGCATTAACCAAAGACCTCTCAGGGAGCAATCAACCAAAAACATCTCAGGGGGCAATCAACCAAAGGGCTCACAGAGGACACTGCTTCAAATTTCAGAAGGGTTAGCATGATGACGGCATTACCATTCTACGGAAGGTTAGCACGATCACGGCACTACCACTTCAAATCTCAGAAGGGTTAGCATGATTGTGACACTACCATTCCACGAAAGGTTAGCACGACCACGGCACTACTACTTCAAATCTTAGAAGGGTTAGCACGATTGCGGTACTACCATTCTACGGAAGGTTAGCATAACCACGGCACTACCACTTCAGAAGGGTTAGCACAATGACGGCAATACCATTCTACGGAAGGTTAGCACGATCACGGCATTACTACTTCAAATCTCAGAAGGGTTAGCATGATGACGGCACTACCATTCCACGGAAGGTTAGCACGACCACGACACTACCACTTCGGAAGGGTTAGCACGATGACGGCAATACCATTCAATGGAAGGTTAGCACAATCACGGCACTACTACTTCAAATCTGAGAAGGGTTAGCATGATGGCGGCACTACCGTTCCATCGAAGGTTAGCACGACCACGACACTACCACTTCGAAAGGGTTAGCACGATGACGACAATACCAGTCCACGGAGGGTTAGCACAATCATGGCACTACCGCTTCACATCTCAAAGGGGTTAGCACGATGGCGGCACTACCATTCTACGGAATGTTAGCACGACCACGGCTCTACCACTTCAAAAGGATTGGCACGATGACGGCACTACCACTCCACGGAGGGTTAGCACAATCATGGCTCTACTGCTTCAACAATGGACGACATGCCGACAAGCTGGCAACAACCACCACAACAACATCGTCCAGTCCGGAAAGACGGCCGCCTCAGGTATGCGCTTCTTTTCCTTTTCTGATTTTTGGCTCACCTAGGTACCCATGCACTAGCCTCCCCAAAATTGAGGGCAACTATAGACACCGAGTCCCGAGGCAGTTTAAATCAGGATTACCCAATGATGAAATTAAGTGTGCCTGTTTATAGGCAAAAATGGAAGTTGAAAGTGATGATTTCCTTGTCAAATTGATTTATTAAAAATAAATAAAAATGGGTTTTAAAAATTTATTTTAAGAAAAAAAGTGAGTTTTGAAATTATAGTGTTTTAGCAAAAATTTTTAAAAAAAATAAAAAAAAAAAACAAATCGCGGGCATCGGCGTGCGGCAGCTCACTAGGTGCGCGCGCGAGTGACGCGCTGGGAGTTGCTCGCGTGTGCACTGCTACGTGCGGGCTCGCCCCTGATGCGGCCCATCGCTTCGCCAGTAGCCCTTTGGGCATTTTTTGGCCATTTTTGAGTGTTTTTCTTCATTTTTTTGTAGAATTTAATTTTTAAACCCTTTTATCTTCTAACCTTTCAAATTATTCAGTTTTTTTTGTATTAATGGGAATTAAATTATTTTAATTTATTCATTAAAAATTGATTTATGTTGAGATATAAAAGGAGTTTTTTGAGAGAGAAAATGGGGGATTTTTTCTTAAGAAAAATTGGTTTTCTCTCTTTTTCTTCTTCTTTTTTTCTTCTTCTTCAAGAATAAGTTTCCAAAGTATTTTTAATTTTTTAAGTTAATTCTTGAGACAAATAAATTAATTATTTATTCTTGTGAATTTTCTTACTTCTTTTTTTACAATTTTTCCTTAAGACGAATAAATTAATTATTTGTTTTTGGGATAAAATTTTGTTATATATTTTATTTTTCTAAATCAAGACAAGGAGATTAATCACCTTCCTTCATTCATCACATCAAAATTTGATAGTAAATATTCTAGGCTCCATCTTTTAATTTAATTTTTGTTATAATTTTTTGTTTCTAATTAATTAGCAACCATGTAGATTTTTGATCTATTATTTTATTTTTATGTTCATTTGATTTAGTCATAGATTTAATATTTTAGCACATCTTTATTTTATTTATTTATTTGATTGTTCATCTTTTGTTGTTGTTATTATTATTATTATTATTATTATTATTATTATTATTATTATTATTATTATTATTATCATTACTTTTGTTCATATATTATTATTATTATTATTAGTATTATCATTTAACATGCTTTAACATATTTTGTTTTCTTATTATTTCTTTTATTTTCGCTTTCTTGATTGTTCATCTTCCTTATTGTTGATTGTTCATCTTTATTATTATTATTATTATTATTATTATTATTATTATTATTATTATTATTATTATTATTATTATTATTATTATTAC
Source organism: Excoecaria cochinchinensis (assembly GCA_947683425.1). NCBI lineage: Eukaryota > Viridiplantae > Streptophyta > Magnoliopsida > Malpighiales > Euphorbiaceae > Excoecaria > Excoecaria cochinchinensis. The sequence goes on along the minus strand of CANTUQ010000127.1, from coordinate 11,185,507 downwards.
TACTACTACTTTTTTTTAATATTATTACTATTGTGATTATTATTATTATTATTATTATTTTTTTTTTTTAATTTTTTGTTAGTATTATTTGTTATTATCATTATTATTGTTATCATTGTTGCTATCATTAGTATTATTACCTTACTCTTACTCTTATTATTATTATTATTATTATTATTATTATTATTATTATTATTATTATTATTATTATTATTATTATTATTATTATTATTATTATTATTATTATTATTATTATTATTATTATCTATTTTTAATACTATCATTACCACTATTATTACTGTTAAGTTACTTATTTTTATTATGATTTGTCATACATTATGCATGTTGTTTTATTTGTTTTAATTCATTTTTACATGCTATATGTTTAAATTTTTTTTTTATCACTAACATCACTTTTTATTTGTGTTTGTTTTATTTTCAATATTTTTTATGTGTGAGCTTTTCCAATGCTAAGTGGGAGCTCATAGAGATTTTAAGACACGATTTTGGTGAAATTTGTTTTTTTAGCATTTTATTATTTTTCAATATTATTTTATTTGATGTAATTTGTAATAAGTTAATTTATTTTTATGCACGCTAATTAAAAAATCACAAAAAGTTTATATTAATAAATTGGGGTTTTCTAATAAAATGGGACCAATGACTTAATTTCAACTAATAAAAATTCAACTTTAAAAAGAGGAGTTAATTTCCTTAAAATGGGATCACTCATCCCGATTTTTTCCAAATTATACCAAAAATAACTCTTCAATTTTCTAAAGTGAACATGAAGGAACCAAAGTTCCTATTTTAAATAATATCCCGATTTATGAATGTTTATTTTATTCGTCTGGTATATGTTTTGCTTGATTTTATTTGGGGGATTTTATTTTTTGTCCCAAATTTTAATACCTTTTTATTTTGGGGGATTGTATTTTGTCCCACTTTTTATCTTTCTTTAGATTGCTTTATTACTACTTTTCTAAAAATGCTTAAAATGCGTTTTAAATTTATTGCATGATCGCGTGAGATGAGAGATGAAATTTCAATTGCTAAAAACTCATTTATACCTTAACTTAAGGCATTAATAAGAGTGAAGTTCCGAGCACCTTCTCTGGTTTAAGACCTCCGAGGTTAGACGAACTTTCCCAATTTCTTGTAAATTGGATGGCGACTCCAAAATACCTCAAAGTTACCTAAAGGCTTCATAAGATTAGATGATCTTTTCAGTTTTTTATTGGAAAGAGGTGTCCAAAATATCTCATGAATGCCCAAGATCAAAAGAAGCAAACCCCTCTCGGGCCCTAAGCGGGTCTCCGGGAATCGATCAGGTCCGGCGTGCGTCACACCCATACTCTGCCATTCTTCTTGGCTTTCGAAGAGGACCAAAAGGGTTATATTGGCTTACAATGGATACGGATTACTCGAGCTTAGGGAATATATATCTTAGGGGAAGTGCCCCCTATGGCCTCCAATGGACATAGGTCCACTATAATGGCTATTGCCTACTTCACCGAGTGGGTGAAAGCCGGGTCCTTCAGGAAAGTCGACACTTGGGATATGGACAAGTTCATCGAAAGGAATCTAATGTGTCTATAAGCATCACAAGTCCTTTTCGTATTGCCCTCAAGGCCAATGGGGCAGTAGGGGGTGTTAACAAGAATGTCAAGAAGATCTTGGCCAAGATGGAATGAAGCAAGTGCAACATGCGAACATGTTGGACAAGAATAGGTCGCAAGTTTATTATCACAACCGAATCTATCAGAAAAAACTTGCTCGATCATTTGGAAAGAAGGTCAAGAAATGCCCACTAAAAAGGAGGAGATTTAGTCTTCAGGCAAATGAAACCAAGCATCCTAGACATACAAGGTAAATTCAGGCCAACATCGAAAGGTTTGTTCTTAAGGGATTGATATCCAAGGGAGAAGCAACTCTAATAGACGGCAAGGGAAGCAAGTTTAAAGAACTAGTCAGCATCGACAGACTCGAGAGGTTCCATGGCTAAAGATTAAAAATAAAAAAAAAGAGAATAAATGCCCCGCGGGTTAAAAATCGAAAAAAGGCGGCCTTGCTAAAATTAGGTGCCTCGTCCAGGTGAAAACAAAAAAAAAAGGCACCCTGGGCAAAAATTAGCGGCTTGAGAGAAAATGTCCAATCAAGAAAACTTGCGGAGGCTGATTGAAACAGGAGTTTTGATGCTTTCAAGATCCATTTTGGGATTAAATGTAATTTTGCATTCTGAATCTATGTTAAATGGTGATCATGTATGGAGAAATCATGCTAAAATGCACACAATCTTTGCAAATACTTAAAACAAAAGCAGTTTAACTCATGTACTCATCATTTCTTAGTTCTTTTACAAAAAGAGAAACATCATTCATTACTGAATGTGTGAAATCTAAATGGCTATACTTCGCTTCTGCTCTCACTGACCAGATGCCTAAGTCGATGGGCCCTGTTATCAAATGTGGGAGAGGTAAGGGAATATAATCGCTGCCTAAGGGAAAATGCCTCAGCGAATAGCTGCCGGTTACTCTAAAAGGAAGCTCTAATAGTAGCTCAAGTTTTTCTTGTAGCCACTCCTGAAAAGTATGAGGCATTTTGAAAAAAAAAAGAAAAAAGAGGCCGTTAGAGATGAAGCCGTAACTGGCACTCTAAGAAAAAGTTAGGCTAAAGGACGGGGTGAAAACCTGGAAACAAGCAGTCTGTTCTATAAAAAATGAAATGAATAAAAGCTAATGGATTGGGTTAGGTCCATTCTAGGCAAAAGTTAGGCTCAGGGTTGTGTAAAAATCCGGAAAGGACGCATTTTCTGCTAAGAAAAGCTAGTGTGAAAATCTACAAGGGACGCACTACCTTTAATAAATGACCTCAAATGCCTGGAACGATAAGGCTGTGACACTTTGGACAATCTCCCTTCGGACAAATGAGGTATAGACTTCCGGCGCCTGGAGCGATAAGGCGGTGGTTCTTCAGATGATCTCTTTTCGGGCAGAAGGGGTATAATGCAGGATATGAGTCAGAATCTTGGGGGGCAAAATGTTGTACCATTCGTAGCAAAAGGCACATACTCATTGGCCAAGGGGCCAAGATACACATTAGGCGGGTCTCCTTGAGAGGATCATGGGTCAGAATTGCTAAGCCGAGAAGACGCTCTTCTAGATCCTGGGGGCATGATCAAGCAACCGGGCCATACACCCAACGGACCCTTGACCGCACAGGACGTGGTCTATTCATTTTTTCATATATCTCATATCGGCATATGGCATTTTACACATGCATGCACAATCCCTTGCGTATATTCCTGTGTACAAAGCTTTGCAAGAAAAGTCCAGATGGAGACCGCACGCATGAAAGCAGGTCCAGAACAACTTTAGCTCAAAATTAGCACTCACCCGTGCTGGACAACCAAGTCAAGATGAAGTCTTCACAGGTTCGAAAACCTCAAAGTCCTCTGAGGAGGAAAAACCTCAAAGTCCTCTGAGGAGGCAAAACCTGAAAGTCCTTTGAGGAGGCAAAATCTCAAAGTCCTCTGAGGAGGTGAAATTTGAAAGTCCTCTGAGGAGGCAAAATCTCAAAGTCCTCTGAGGAGGCAAAACCTCAAAGTTCTCTGAGAAGACAAAATCTCAAAATCCTCTAAGGAGAAAAAATTTGAAAGACCTCTAAGGAGGCAAAATCTGAAAGTCATCTGAGGAGACAAAATCTCAAAGTCCTCCGAGGAGGCAAATCTCACACCCCCCGCACTTTGCAAGTCTGGAGTAGGATCGGTGCAGTTCTTTGAGGAGAACAACCCCCGCGTTCTGTAAGTCTGGTGCAGACTCAGTGTATCGCCATTTGAGGATGGTGCCCACGCTTTGTAGGTCTCGAGAAGACTCGATGCAACACAGAAAGATGGCAATCGCTTCGCAGTCTAGATGGTGACTTGAGGAGATGATCCCCTTTTCGTGGCAGTAGGAAGGTCACCGCTTCAGGTACGCGCTTCTCTCCTCTTTTCTGAATTTTAGCTCACCTAGGCACCTAAGTTCTAGGTTCCCTAAAATTGGGGGCAACTGTAGATACCGGGTCCCGAGACGGTCCAAGATCAGGATTACCCAATGATGAAAATGATGCTTGTTCACGAGCACAAATATCGAAAATGATGTTTCTCTTGTCGAGACCTTTTTTTAATAAAAATTAAAAAATAGATAAATATATATATAATAAAAAAATGAATTAGAAATAAAAAAGGGTAGGAAGTGTTATTTTTATATATCAAAAAATGTTGATTAAAAAAATATATATTTAAAAAGGAGTTAAATTAATTAATTAAAAATAATCAAAAAAAATTAATCAAAAGATTTAAAAACAAAAAAGATTTAATCTTAAGAAGAAAATAAAAAAAAAGATTTAATTTAAAAAAAAAAGTGCAAAAGTGGAATGTAGTGGCCACATGCGGCTTTCCCATGGAAGGCCGCATGTGAGACCTTCCACATGTGGCCTTCCCATGGAAGGCCGCATAGCATGTCATGCGTATGTGGCCTTCCAAGGGCCGCAGCTTACATGCGGCCCTCCACTTGCTGGCTCCCGTGAGGGGGACCGCACGTCAGGGCCTCCGCCTGCGGGCTCTTTCGCTGCCCTGTGCAGTCACTTTCCACCTGGAAAAAAATCAGATTTTGGGACTGTAAAATCTGATTTCTTTCATGTTTTAACGATTTTTTTTTGAAAAATAAGGTAAAAAGTGACTTTTGTTTTTTCCATTTTAGAAAGACAGTGAAATTAAAAAGGAATTGACCTTCATTTTCCAGGGGGCTGCTTCCTGGGTAGAAAAAAGGGGTTTTCTCACTTAGAAGAAAGGCAGATGAGAGTAAGAGAGAAAATGTCTTCAAAAAATCTGGAATTTAATTCTTCTTCTCTCTAAAAAGGGTTTCATTCTTGGTTTTGTTTGAGCAAGGAAAATTAATTTCCTTGGCTTGATCACTCCATCAAAATCATTTTTTAGTCTTTTTTTTGGGTTAAAAATTAAATTTTCTTAAATATTTTCGATGTTTTGCCACTGCAAATTCGACATGGGAGACGGGTCAAGACACCATTTCTCCACTCTATAAACTCTGAGAGTAAACATTCTTGAGCCCATTTTCTTCATTTCATTTCATTTTATTTATTATTGTTATTGTTAATATTCCACCACTGTTAATGCCATCTTTGCCTCTATTTTTGCTATTATTACCATGCTACTACTGCTACTATTATTATTATTATTATTATTATTATTATTATTATTATTATTATTATTATTATTATTATTATCCTGTTGCCATAATGTTTATTATGATTATTATTATTATCAATGTCATTACATATTTATGTTTTCCTTTTTTCTATCATGTGTTTTCTGTCACCATTACCATGCATTTGTTATCATTATTATTATTATTATTATTATTATTATTATTATTATTATTATTATTATTATTATTATTATTTCACTATGGGCTTTTACCTTTTTGTTGCTGTCAACGCTTTTTATTATTATTATTATTATTATTATTATTATCCTGTTGCCATCATCATCATCATCATCATCATCATCATTATTATTATTATTATTGTGTTTTACTTTTGTCTTTTCCTCTTTATCATTATTGTTATTTTATTATTATTATTATTATTATTATTATTATTATTATTATTATTATTATTATTATTATTATTATTATTATTTTATTGTTGTTATTGTTATTAGTTTGTCATTATTTTTATTATTATTCTTAGGTTTTTACATGACTTATTTTTAATTTTCTTCGCACGTGAATCATTTGTATATTGAATTAACATGTCTTATATTTATTTTGACTTTATATTTATTTGGTTAATTTTTAGAATTATTACTAATATTTTTATTGTTATTTTTTCTTATTTGGAGTTTAAACGTAATTTGCCTCGCGTGAGCACTTCCGTGACCGCACGAAGGAGTCGCGATGCGTAGGAGACCACACCGCTTGGGTGAGACCTTTCCTATCCCCTTTTTGTGTTTGTACTTGTGTTTGTTTGTAAATAAAATATTTTCGTTTTATGCACATGTAAGATAAAAATCACAAAAATATTTTTATAATTAAATTGGAATTTTTACTAATAAAATTGGGACCAATGTCCTTCATTTTAGCCAAAAAATGTAAAATGTCACAAATTAAAATGAAAAGTTAAATTTTCTCAAAAATGGGATCACTCATCCCGGTTTTCAAACCAATAATCGAACAACTTTTCGATCCCCCTTTAAGTGAGCATAAAGGAATCAATGTTCGTAAACCAAATAAATACCCGATTTATGTATGTCATTTTTTATGCTTGACTTTGTTGTTTATTTTAAATTTATATTCATATATCTTGTGAGCCCTTGTAATTAATTATTTTTGGGGCAATGTTATTTAGCTTTCATTTGGGATTGTATTCCTTCCTAATTTTCACTTTAATTTCATTTGGCTTTCTTTTATTTGGGATTGTATTCTGTCCCGATTTCTCCTTTGTAATTGGGTGCTTGATGTGTTTACCGCTTTCTTTACTGCTTTATTTTACTTCTTTCTTTACAACTTTTATTTACTGCTTTCGAATGCTCGCAATGCGCTTTTTAATTAAATGCATTAATCGTGTGAGATGAGAGATAGAATTTTATGAATCTAAAAACTCATTTATAATTAACCAAGACATAGATAAGAGTGAAGTTCCGAACACCATCTCTGGTTTAAGCCATAGAGATTAGATGACCTTTCCCAATTTCTTGTAAATTGGGTGGCGACTCCAAAATACCAAAAAGGTGCCTAAAGGTACCATGAGGCAAGATGAATTCCCTAATGTTCTATTGGGTAGGGATTCCAAGATGTCTCATGGCACCCAAAATTAAAAGACGTGAACCAATCTCTCGAGCCCTAAAAGCAGGTCTCGCCTACGAGGGCCTTTGCTAGGTTCACAGTTCCTTTTAGGCATTATTGAGAAAAACTGGGATGAGTGATCCCATTTTATAAAAAACTAACTCTCTTTTTAGAAGTTACATTTTATTGGTTAAAATTAGGAGATCGGTCCCTTTTATTATAAAATACCCAATTTATTAACATAAATATTTTTGTGATTTTCTTTCGATTTTACGTGCATAAAATAAGATAATTTTATTACAAATTACATGATAAAATAAATAAATAACAAATACTAAATCCACCAAAACTAATCCTTTGGGTCTCCTCCTTTACTCGCAAGAGTGCTCAATCAAAGAAAAAACAAGGATTATAACAAAAAATAAACAAAAATAAAATTAATGTTAGTAATTAAATCAACAATCAATTAAGCACATAAAATAATAAAAAAAAATGAAATGGAATAAAATGCATTATGAATGACAAATAAATTAAATGATATGATAAAATAAATAAATTAAAAGATTAATGAATTAACACACAAAAGAACACAAATAATAATAATAATAATAATAATAATAATAATAATAATAATAATAATAATAATAATAAACAAGTAAAAAAAACAATTGGATAAATAAAAAAGATAAACAATCAATGGATCTAAAAAATCTGCATGATTAACCGATTGTAAACAAAGAAAATATATAAGATCGAATCTAGAATATTTACCCTTGGAGTTCGGATTTGATAGAAGGAAAGAAAATGATCAATTTCCGTGTTTAGATCCGCGAAAAAAATTAAATAAAAAAAAATCTAAACTTTTTCTCTAGAAAGAAAATTGACAAAAAAAATGATTGTTTGGAAGAAGTTTTGGATTTCTAAAACAAAAAATTATTTTTTTTGTCTCAAGAATGATTTTTGATTAAGAATAAATTCCTTTAAAATTTCTTTGGAGAATTTCTATTGAAAAAGAAAATCACAAAGAAATTTATAGAATATTGCCTCTCATTTTTTCCCCTCACTTTAGAGAAATTCTATTTAAAAGATATCCCCCAAAAATTCAGATTTTTGCCTCTCTTATTTTCTTTTTCTTTGGAGAAAATTCTATTCAAGAGAAAGTGCTCTAAAAAAATTCCACAAGATGTTCTTCCTTCAAAAAATGTTCTCCCCCCTTTTTCTTCTTAACTTTCCTATTTATATCATTAAAAAAGGGAAATCTAGTTAATTTAGGAAGAAAACCCTTAATTAAATCAAAATATTCCTTATTTAAGCCTAAAATATGGAGAGAGAAAAAAAAGCTTAAAATCCCAAAAAAGGTGGAAAAAATTAATTTGGGGCCAAAAAAACAGGCCAAAATGTGCTTGGGGGCCAGAATCAGCAAGGGACACCCGTCGGCGTGCGCTGGCGGCCAAAAACGCCCAATTTTTTTTTTAAATTTTAACAAGGAAACTACCTCTTCCAATCTTTTTGCTTGTAAACAGGCATTAATATCATCATTGGGTAACCCTAATCTGGGCTGTCTCGGGACTCGGTGTATACAGTTGCCCCCAGTTTTGGAGAAACTAGTGCATGGGTGCCTAGGTAAGCTAAAACTCAAAGAAAGAAAGAGACACGTACCTGAGGCGGCCACTTTCCTACTGCACTGATTTAGTTGTTCTAAAGACTGACGTCGGTGTGGCTTATCATTAATGCCTCTGAGTCATTTTAAAGACTTCATCTGTGTGGCTTATCATTAATGCCGCATAGTCGTTTTGAAGACTGTCGTCAGTGTGGATTATTATTAACACCATTGAGTCGTTCTACAAACTCACATTGATTGAGTTGATGAAGAGCCACCCAGCGCTGCCTTCTTGTTGAAAAGACCTGTATGCCTCTTAAGAGGGCTTTGTGCTCGCAGGGAGACTTTAAAACTTTATGCTCATTGAGACACTTAAATGCTCACTGAAAGGCTTAGATGCTCACTGAGAGACTTAGATGCTCACTTAGAGACTTAGATTTTGAGCCTCCTAAGAGGGAATCAGATTTGTGCCTCTAAATAGGTAATTAGATTTGAGCCTTCTTAGAGAAAATTAGATTTGGTGCTTTGATTCTTGCCTTGTAACACCCCGATTTAGACCCTAGTACGATTTATAGTGTTATTATATAGAGAAGGGCATAAGTGTAATTGGACAAGTATGAATTTGGGTTAATTAAGGACTTAATTGAAAGAGAATTGAAGTTAGAAGAGAAAGAAATTGTTTAGTGAGTAATTGGATATTGGCTAAGGGTTTAGTAGACATTTTCCAAGGACTAAAAGAGATATTAAACAAGATATTTTAGAGGTGGCCTATGGGGGTTTGACACCTAAACAAGAGTTGGTGGGGAGCATTTAATGTGAAGAAGAAAGAAAGGAAGAGAGAGAGGGGAAAGGCATATTTCTGCCCTTATTTCCCATTCACGTTCTCCTCTCCCTTTCCCATTCTTCTTCTTCTTCTTCTTCTTCTTCTTCTTCTTCTTCTTCTTCTTCTTCTCGTTTCTTGCTTCTTCATCTTCTTCTTGGGTGCCTTTTGCAGGGCTTTGGGTTAGTTTTGAAGAGTCAAGAGGTTGGTTTGTAGAGGTAAGTTATGTGAGTAGTTTCTTCTTCTTCTCCTTTTCCTATTTTATTTTGGGTTTGGATTAAGAATGTATTTTGGCTTTGGTTTGTGCAAGAATTGATGGTTAAGAGGAAGAGCTAGAGAAAGGAGTAGTTCGGAGCTTAATGAGAGAGTGATTCCAGCTTCTTTAAGGTTTGGGAGTTTGTGTAAATTGATTTAGTTTGCTTTGAATCCTTGTGATGAATTTCTGGAAATTGAGTTGCTAAATATGTTGAGATGCATGTTTTGAGTTGAGTTTTGATATATGTATGACATGTTAGGTTTAATGATATGTAGGTTTAATTTGGTAAATAAGAGTTCAAATATGGAATTGTATGATTTTAGAGCAATTTCTGGGTTTGATGTTTTATTGTAATTCTTACCAAATTAATTGTTTCTAAAAAGTGTATATTGTTGCCAATATGATTATTAGCATGTTTAGAATGCGTATGTTAGGTGAATTGAGGCTGTATGCATGTTGGATTGATGTTGGGTTAAGATGTGCATGAGTTGAGGTGAAGATGAGCATTCTCAAGTTGGGGAGCTTGTCTTTATCGAGAGCACGACCTTGGTCGAGGGCGCGACAAAGAGTTTGGTTCTAGACTAAGGTGGGAGCTCGGGTTTTGATCTTCAGTTGAGCTTCTGACGAGCGCGTTCTGTCACCAGCACGATAGAGAGTGCGGTAATGAGTATCAGTCGTGCGGTCCCTGTCGCGAGCACGATGGCATGCGTGGGCCCGACTGAGGCCTTTGTCTTCTATCGTGAGCACTTCTTTTCATCGCGAGCGCGACCATTGGAGTTTAGGCATCTGTCGTGGGCGCGACCTTTGTCGCAAGCGTGACATACCCATGTTTTGCAAATGTTATTTATTTGAGATCCTTTGCATGGTTTCTCACTTATGGGTTATGTATGAACATGCATTGTAAAGTTCATTCATGTTAACTTAAATGAATATGTTTATGAATCATATGCTTGCTCAATTGATTAGTTTTATATGAAGTGAATTAATGTGCTTTAGATGTGTTCTTGTACATGGGCAAGGTATATGTGACAGTGATAGTGTTAGTGAGCCTGAATGGTCATAGTAGTGGATAGATAAGAATGCTTATAAAGGGCTAGTGATTGCAGCTGCTAGTGTGACCCCGTTTGGGTCTAGTGTTTGATATCTGCGGGTATCCAAAGTTTTCAAAATGTTTTGAGGCTTCGGTCTCCAGTGTTTGATACTGTTCATAATATCCAGTATACCCGTATCTACTTCTGATGTAGATTTAGGCTAGTGTTTCGTGTTTGTATAGTGATAAATGATATGAATTGTCTATTCATTCTTGAATAAGTGCTATATGTATATGTATAGTTTTGCTCCTGCATATTAATCTCGATAATCACATGGATCTAGTGTATATGTGTAGACACTGGGTCCTTAGGCAGCCCAGACCAAGGTTACCCAGTGATAAAAATAATGCTTGCTCCTAGGCAAAAAAGTTAGAACCTCGTGTTGTGAGGTGCGGCCTCCTGCGAGGACGCCACCTTGCACGAGGCGCGGCCTGCTTCACGCAAGGCACGGCCTCTAACGCGGGGGGCCGCACCTTGTGCATCCCCTACCTCGCACAGACTCTATTTTTTCCTGATTTTTTCATCGTATTTCAGTTTCAGTTAAAATAAAATTCTTTTTTTGATTTTTAACAGGATAAAACTATATTTCTAAAAGGACAATTAGGACTTTAAATAGGATTAAAACTCCTAAAAACCTAATTTTTACAAGAATCATATAAAAAGAAAAAAAAATTGGGGGGGGGGGGGGGGTGACGGCGACTGAAAAAAATTCAAAAAGAGAGAAAATATTTTCTTAAGTTTTAGGGGGAAATTCGAAGACTGATTCTGGGGCCAAGAAAAATTAATTCTTGGTTTTTAAGTTTCAGTTCTCATAAACAAATAATAAAAGTTTTTCACTTCAACTTTCTTAATTCTTTTCTTCAAGCCATCGATAGGAAGTCTATCTTTCTTCTTTTTGCTACAAACATAAAACCTCTGAGGGTAAATATACGGGCTTGAGCCAATTCTTCTCCTTTCCTATTTTTGTCGTTCATATGTTTTCTCCACTATAAGTTGCTGTAAATTGTTATTAATTCATTTATTGTTGTCTGTCATAATTAACATGAAATTTAGATTAATTTAACTAATTTATTTACATGATGCATGCAATGTAATTTAACTCTATAAAATATTTTGTAGTAACTTTACATTCCATTTGATTTTGTTTTTCGTCATTGGTTCACTCTATTATTTTCAGTTTTTTATTAAATATTATTTTTCGTGGTAAATGCTTTTCTCAATTAGAATTGGTTACTGTATATACTTCATTTAATTGCTTCATTTTTGTTATTGTATTATTTAACATATTTGCCTTATTTAGTTTCATTCCATATTTTGTTTAATTGGCTAACATTATTTTTATTCTTGTTTTTGTTGTCCACTAAATGTGTTTGGTTCGCTTTGATCGATGTTCCTATGTGAGTTGGAGAATCAAGAGATTAGGAGCCTTCAAGTTTGGTTTGCATTTTAATTTCCTTATTTTCCTTATTTTATTATTTTGTTGTGTTTTATGTAAAATAGTATTATTAAATGCGTTTATTTTATAGAAACTCACGTTTTCTACAATAATAAAAATTGGAATTTTTATTAATAAAATAGGACCAATGTCCTGATTTTAGCCAACAAACTTTTACTTTTAAAAGAGAGTTAATTTTCATAAAATGGGATCCAATTATCTCTATCATTTTCATCGCCCAAAAATAACTCTTGGATTTTCTAAGTTAACTCAAAGGAACCAATGTTCCTAAAGTCTAATAAATGTCCTCGATTTATGCATAATGTATTTTATTTTATTCTTTCTTATGTATTTATTTATTTTGGGCCCTTATAATTAATTTTGGGGCAATTTTATTCTTTTATTTATTTACGCTTTCATTATTTTGGGGGATTATTCTGTCCCATATTTTTCACTTGTAATTTATTTATTGCTTTCTTTATTGCTTTCTGAATATGCTTGAAATGCACTTTAAATTTATTTCATGATCGTGTGAGAATGGAGATAAAATAATTAACTCTAAAAATTCAGTCAGATAACATTATCCAAAGGTATAAATAAGAGTGAGGTCCTGAACTCTCTCTGGTTTTGGCCTCATAAGGTTAGAATTTATTTTTCAATATTTTATTAGGTGACGACTCCATGATACCTGTCTTATGATACCCAATAGGCGCTCTCGTAGGTTGATTGCCAACAATGGAATGGGGGTGAATCCCTATCCATTGCGAAATGACCAGCTTTCACGAGTCTTAATGAACCTCCATCTGATCTCGAGTCCTAAAAGCGGACTTCCGAGAATGACCCGAATGCCGAGTTAGGGTTCCTCGCACGTCACAGTGGCGACTCTGCTGTGGACATCATGAGATTTTGCTCTGAAAGTACCTTTGGCTAATCTAATATAAACGGGTTTAAGGTTAAGAAATTTTATCTCTTTTCAAAAAATTGCATTGCATACATTAAAGTCTTAGAACTACGCTATTTGGTCCCTTATTTTATCTCGGTGCATTCCTAAAGCACAACCCTACTATCACTCAATGTAGGGAAGTTTCGGGATAATCACCAACCCCAACCTTGTACCATCAATGGAATATCAAATGGAGACCCGATTAGTCATTACGCTCGTTATGAGCTAGACCCATTGGCAGAGACCATGCTTGGATAGACTTAAAGTAACACCACCCTTGACTAAAACTCATGTAATGGCAATGAAAACCTCTACTAGGTGATATGTACCCTAACAATGTGCTTGCTACGTGGGCCCTTATATATTGAACAAATTCAAACATATTAATTGGACACTCATCAAAGGCTCTCATGCCCCAGTAGGCCTATTTTTAGTCTATTTGAAAGGTCCAAATATATAAAGGCCAAAACCCATACGCATATGCTTTAAATTAAGAGTGTTATGCTGCTAGTCTCTCACCATGCACCATACGCGCCCATTGGGTTTTTCGTTGACCCATGGGTCAAGCCCACCTAGAAAAGAGACCGCACAACCTCGAGTGTGGGAGTGATAAGGTTGGAAGGATCTATCTGTTTGCATGTAGTTGTGGATGCTGCACAGCATGTTCATGTACCGTGTGTCATTCATGCATGCCAAAATATACAATTTCATTTCGTGTGAATACTCTCTGTTCTGTACATATAATTTTCATAAAAAGAAAAAGAAAGAAAAACATATACATGTCACTTTGTGTGTGTACATCCTATTCGGTGCATATAGTTTTCACGAGTACATATCATTCTGTGTATAATTTTTTTTCCATGTATCACATGTATCATTGTAATTTCTTGATCTTTCAGCACGATTATGCATTAAATGTCATTCATGCACATAAAAGCATATGCATTTCATTTTTTGTGTGTACATTCTATCCTATGTATATAATATATCACATGTACATATCGTCCTGGGTATAAATTTTTTCACGCATTGCATGCATCATCCTAACCCCTCTATAGTTCAACCATCATAGACCATTTGCCTAAGTAGTTTTGGGGTTCCAACAGTCACCTAATTAGAGGGCCTTCTATCTGTATAGCTAGGATAAGGATCAAATAGCAGTTAATAGAAACTCAAATATTCAAAAATGGCCAATTTTCCACAACAGACTGAAGAGATTCATGCCCTAATTGCCCAAGAGATAGATGGAAGGTTTGAAGAACTTGAAAAGAGGTTGTTGGCCGTGGTCAAGGAAAGAATGGATGCTATGGGCCTCATTCTTCAAGCTCAGTTTATGGCGACTGCTCTTAACCAAGATGAGCCGACCACAGTCGAAAGGGCTTATGCAGCAATGGTCCCAGGCAGGGTGCCGCTTGATTTACTAGTTGGGCAAGTAAGAAAGGTAAAAGGACCAGAGCCTTTATAATCAATAGGCCTTCCCAGTTCCCTAAGCATGGAACATAAACTAGTTTGTCTTAAAGAAGGAATTATGAAATCCAAGCTTGCAACTATCTGGGCACCTCTCAACAAGACTACTACTGACCCTGCAAGTCTAGGAGTTGGTTATGGTGATGATAACAGTGGTGCTCGAAGGATAGAAAAAGTATCAGCAACTGAATCAGCTCAGAGGCATTATTCTAATTTGGGCAAACCCTTGTCTTGGGTTCTTAAGAGGCTGATGAAGGAAGGGATACTATAACCACTACCTACTTAGCCTGTTATAAGTCAAGGTCATCCCGATCATAAGGCGGATCAATATTGTGCCTTCTACCAGCACACCAGGCATTTGACAGACCATTGCTGGACTTTAAGGCATCGGGTTCAAGACCTTATTGATAGTAAGCAGATCTCTAACCTAAAAAAGCAAAAGGGAAAGAATAAAACGGATTAAGTGCCCAAATGGGAAAGGTGGATGATCCCCGAGTATGACAATGAACCATTTGACTATGACATCGGTGCTAGCTAAAAAGAAGAAGATAGCTATTTAGATTTTCTTTTTTTCTAGAACTATTTGATAAGGACATTTTCAATTTTAATTTTTATTAAATGAAATGAATGATTTTGCTTATTTTGTGCGGTATTTCTCATGATTTCACTATGCATAATCATGACACATTCATATTTGACATTGATTCAATAGATGCTATTCCATTTAATCCCGAAACTTTGGAAAACCCAAAGAAAATCTTCATAACATCTGATATAGCTCCTGAAGAGAGGAGAATTCTGAGAGATGGAAATAAAAAGTGGAAAAAAAGAAACAAGCTAAAAGAAAACTAGTTGCAATTAGGGGATTGAATGAAAACTCACTAAGAGCACTAGAACCTTTCTGATTACTCGTCAAAGCGATCCCTGGATAAGATGGAACCTAAAAAATGACTTAGGTAGCCCTTCTTTATATAGTTCTCCAAATGACTATTTTCTACCTTTATTTCAAGCCCGTTGAGCCTTTATGCTGGTATGCTAAATGCATACCGATTTTGTTGTTACACATGTTGAAACTACCATTTGCCTAAAATGATTTTTGCCTACCCTTAGAAGAATGGCTGCTCTAGTAAGGATGGATGTATATTTTGACAATTCTTTGAGCTATCAAAAATTGCCCTGATAAGGATTGGGTTTACACTTTGGAAAAGAGTTTCAATCATTAATAATTTTTTAGGCTATCAAAAATTGCCCTAGTAAGGATGGGTTTTTGGAAGAGGGTTTAATCGTTAACAAACTCTTTGCGTAATTAGAGACATAAGCTTGCAAAAAAAAAAAAACGAAAAAGAAAAAAAAAAAAGAAGGAAAAAAGGTAAAGCTCAAAATAGTACCCCTTGATGAATTTCAATGGTTATCCTTTTAACTTCTGAGCTTGATGAGCTAAAGTATTATTAAGCCCAAATTTAAGAATACCTTTATAGTATGAGAATGGTCCTACCATCAGCCGCGTAAATATTGCGGCCAATTTTCTCTAGCAACCTAATCCTCCTTTGATAGCCGTCTACCTAGGCCTAACTTATAACCGAAGTAAGACCTCTTGATTCTTGGTTCAGTCTTATCCAATTAGTGGAGATGAACTTTTAATAAGGTTCAGTACGTAGGAAGAGGCATATGGTGTTTCTTGAGCTTCAAGCGGGAAGCCACGAGTGCATTTATGCATTTGAGTTGAGTCTCGTCCTCAACGTTGCATCTGGAATTTACTTTAAAAAAAAATCAAGCAAAAAATTAGAGGCTTGAGAGAAAATATCCAATCAAGAAAACCCGAGAGGGCTGATTGGAAATAGGAGTTTGATACTTACAAGATCTACTTTGAGACTAGAGGTAGTTTTGCATTTTGAATCCATGATTAAATAATGATCATGTATGGAGAAATCAAGCTGAAATGTACACAATTTTGGAAAATCATATAAAACAAAGGCAATTTAACTCATGTGTTCATTATCTTTTTAGTTCTTTTATAAAAAGAGAAACATCATCCATTGTTGGATGCACCTAATTTAAATAACTATGCTTTGCTACTGCTCTCACCGGCTAGATGCCTAAGTCAATGGGTCCCATTATCAACCATTGGACTGGGCATCTATATCTTATTTGCACTTGTAAAAGCAAAAGAGTAATCTCTGATTAGTGGTAAAATAGCCTTACAGGCAGTCTGTCCTTTAAAAAAATAAAAAAAAATGAATAAAAGCCACTAGAGTGGGTTGGGTCCACTTCAGGCAAAAAAATGAGGTACAAGGTTGTGTGAAAATCCTAAAAGGGATGCATTTCCCACAAAGAAGAGCTAGTGTGAAAATCCATAAGGGACACACTACCTTTAAAATAATGACTTCTGATGCCTGGAGCGATAAGGCGGCATTACTTCAGATAATCTCTTTTCGGGCAGAGGGTAATATAATGTAGGACGTGAGTCAGAATCCTGGGGAGCAAAATGTTGCACCAGTTCATAGCAAAAGGGCGCATACTCATTGACCAAGGGGCAAAGATGCACGTCAGACAGTTCTATCTGAAAGGATTATGGGTAAGAGATATTAAGCTAGGAGATCCTTGGGGGCATCAGACAGTATGAGTAATACCTTCAACGAGTCCCTTAATCACCTAGGATGTGGTCTATCCATTTTTGCATCTAACGTGCATCCCGAATGTATAATTTTTTGCATATCTCCTTGCACAACTTTATACGTGCATAGCCTTTCATGATGCTCAACATGCATTCACACATGCATGAATTTTGTATATATATTTTGCATATGCGATTCTTCGCGTACACCCCGTGTACATAATTCCTACATACATATAACACGTAATTCTTTGCACATGTTTAGCATGCATAGTATAGCATATATCACATGCATTCAGTCCTTCGCATGTATGGTTGTGTAAATATAATTTCTGTACGTTAATTCTTTGCATCTATATAGTTTTGCTTATATATTTCACACACATTACGCGCACATAGTCTTTTGTACATGCTTTTGTGTCAAACAACTTTACATGAAAGGGCTGAACTAAAGGGCAGTTTCGGCATGGCATGCATGAATAGGCTTGCTCTTTTAGATGTCCTCTTTGGCCCGGGTTCGCAGGATTCCTTTTCCATGAGGACTTCATCTTAATCTAATTGTCCCATGTGGGTGAGCAACAATGTTGAGTTGAAGTTGTCCATTAGCCCGCTTTTGAGTGTGAAGTTTATTTAGACATTTCCTGTAAAGTTATATGCACAAGAATATATACAACAGATTGTGTGTACACGTGTGAAATATATGCACAAGGCTATATACAAGAAACACTCGCAAAGAATTAGGTATGTGAATTATGTGTACACCATTGCATGTGTAGAATTATATGCATGTGAAACATGTACAAAGAACTAAATGTGTTACATATGTGCAGGAATTATGTTCACAGAACGCGTGCCTTATGTGCATGACATGTGCGCATGGAATATGAACACGGAATGTGTGCAAAAATTGCATATGCGAGATATGTGAACATGCAATGGAATATGCACATGGAATGCATGCAAAAATTGCACATGCAAGATACGTGCAACGAATCATGCATATGTATGCATGTAGGGCATCATGAAAGGTTATGCATGTGTGAAGTTATGTACACGGGATGATATGTATACATGAAAATTGTGCAAAGTATTGCGCAAGTATGCATGAATGCGTGTAGGGCACAGTTTGTGCATGGAACTGTATGACACAAAAAAGTTTTATGCGAATGTTTTGCAAAAACTGTATGACATGAAATCCATGCAAGAGTGGATAAACCACATCCCAAGTGGTTAAGAGGTTTGTTGAGGGTATGGCTCGGCTGCTCATCCTATCTGATGCCCCCAAGAATCTAAGAAAGTGCCGTTTTGGCTTAGAAACTCTGACCTAAAATCTTCCCAAAGACTATGGCCCCTGGTCATCAAGGATGATCCTTTTGCCCCCCAAGACTCTGCTTTGCACCATCTACCTAAAGGGAAGTTATTTGGAAACTTTCTCTTAAACACCACCTTATCGCTCCAAGCAACGGTGGTCATTTATTAAAGGCAGTGCGTCCCTTGTGGATTTTCACACTAGCTTTTCTTTGTAGGAAATGCGTCTTTTTTGAATTTTCACATATCCTTGTGCCTTATTTTTTTCCTGGAATGGGACTAATCCAATCCAGCAGCCTTTATTTAATTTTTTTTAGGACAAACTGCCCTTTTTTTTTAGGTTTTCATCGTGTCCTTAAAGAGCCAGCTACAGTTTTCATCTCTAGCAGCCTTTTTTTCATTTTTTTTTTATTTTTTTTACTTACCAGAAACACCCTAATTCTATTCTGTGAGTTTCCTGGAGTCCGCTTACGGCCTTTTTCATCGAACGAACTTCTGGGCATTAAGAGGTGTTGTTTCCCATAGAGTACTTCTATCAACACAACATTTTGGTAAGAACGTCATGGCAAGGACCATAGTAAAAGAAACATTATCGCACGAGGTGTTGTTATTACAGCCTTGAAATAAAGATTACTTTAGCATGTGTCTCTATGCATGTCATAGGTTCTCCTGACCTGGTAATCGTATGTTTATGCCTAACTTATGCATGCTTCCTTATCTATATACATTATGTAACAGCAATAATCATAATTAGACATGTAATGCAACAATATGGGTTTTGTTAAATCTCAAGGGTGACGTCTTATGTGCATCCAACTTATGTTATCAATCAGTCTTATCTAGGGCACCTTTTTTCTATTTTCGCCCTAGCGGGTGCCCAATTTTAGCAAGACTGCCTTTTTTCAATTTTTGACCTATGGGGCTTCTTCTTTTTTTTTTTTTTTTTGCCGTGGAACCCTCTTCAGTCTGTTAATATTGCTTGATTTCTTGAATCCTTTCCATTATAGCTAGCAAGAATGGGAGCCATTTCTATCAATTGCTTTTCTAACATAAAGGATCTGACTTTAGCTTGTATAACCTAAAGCATTTGATCTGAGTTACTTATATGCCAAGTTACCTTTTTTCCAACAATGGCTCTTGATCTACTTCTAGAAGATTAAGCCAAACTTCCTTTTTGCAAATTGTACAAAGGTGATGAGCCCTCTTTCTATGTTTAAGTGTAAGAGTTCATATTTTAACATTTTGGCTCCAAATGGTTAAAGATCAGTTTTTTTTCTTTTTTATGGGCTTTGTAGTGACTATCCCAAATGGATGGAAAAAAAGAAAAGGAATTCTGAGACGTGGTTCTGACGGGTTGTATTATAGAGTTTTCTTTTTTTTAGTTTTTCTTCTTTATTTTTTTAGGAGAAAAGAATGGTTAGGGTTGAGTTTTATCTGCTGTCTTGTACAATGCTCCACTTGAGGCATTAGTTTGTGACTCACCTTGTGGTTTTTTCTTTATGGTATCTTTGGAGATTTTGGCATTTCCAAGTAACCTAGGAATATTATGAAGTTATGGTTGCTCGTTACTTGAAATCTTCATCTTATCCGCCATCTGAATTGGCCAACTAATGGTCTCGACAAACTGGAATAGCATGTCCCAATGATGCCTTTGTCGATTCCAGGCCCAGGCTAAGATTTTTTTTGTTTTTTTTTTTTAATCTCTCAAATTTATCTCACTTTAGGATTCAGATTGGATGCAACCAAGATGTTTGTTCCTCGACATTAAATTAAGCAATGTTTATTGAATTAATGTCTCATGAGTCATGATTATGGCCATCATGATGCAATAAAAATAAGACATTGCATACATAAGAAAAAACCAATATTATTAACACTGTTGGAGAAACAAATGCATTATTTATGACATCAGCCTATGAACAAATATGTCACATCATGAAAAAAATAGCTTCTATCTAATCTTCCTCTACTGCTGACTCAAATTGCTTGAAAATCTTCTAACACCTCAGGCTCCCCTTCTCTGGATAGTGCCTCCAAGATTATTAATGTTGTGGCCTTATAATTTCTCTATCTCATTTTTTTCTTCCTTAGATCTGGAATTTGCTCGGTTTCAACCCATTTATGTATGCACTCTTGCAGAGCACTGCAATAATCTATTTTATGCCCTCTGTGCTAATGATATGCGCAATACTAATCTGCTCTATGTCTCGGCCTTCCCTGGCTCATGGCTGGCCTTAGAGGCAGTGGTTATAATTTCCCTTCTTTAGTGAAATGAACAAGATACCAAGATAATGGTTTACCTGAGTTAGAATCACAATGCACGGTTATCTAAGGGACTAATGCTTCAGCTCTCTCGTCACCATCGCTCCTATTATTTTTGCTAAAGCCCTCTTTAAGCTTTATACTGCCATAACCATAGTTGGCGACAATTGCCTTCTTTACTAGATGCTCCCCTTCTACCTCAATGGCAATATCTTTAAGGGATTCCCAATCTTTTAATCCCTTGAACTTGAGTGCCTCCTTCAAATATGGGCTAGCATATCTAATAAATAACCTGATTTGATCTACAGTATCGGGCTTTCACTTCATTTTCATGACCCTGTGTCTCCACTTGGTGAGGTTGTAACACCCCGATTTCCACCCTAGTAGTATTGGTTCTTTGTTTTTGAGTTAATTACATATTTTATTTTTAATTTGGGTGATTTGTTTGTGTGGACAAGAAAAGAAGAAGGGATAGAAGTGAACTTTGCCATTATCACCTCTTAAAATTGGACAAGTGGAAGAAAGAGAAAAGGGAGAGGCAATTAAAGAGAGAGAGAGACACGTGAGCGACAGCAGCTGCCCCTCCTCCTCACGTTTTTGCCTCTCTTCCTCTTTGCCTTCCTCTTCTTCTTCTCTTCTTCTTACATCTTGATCTTTTAAAACTTGTGGATTTTGAGTTGATTTTAGCAAATTTCTAGCTTTGGGTAAGTAATTGTTCTTCTTCTTCATCTTTTCTTCTCTTTTCTTCTTGTTTTCCTTTGATGGGTTTAAGTTTAGGTTTTTAATTATTTTTAGCAGAGAATCCTGCTAGGGAGCCCAAAGGGAAAGAGATAGCAAGTGGTAGTACAGCCCTTTGATTTGTGGAGCAAAGGAGATCAAGGTTTGGGAATGTTTGCATTTGTGCAATTTCTTTGATTTGTGTAATCATGATTATTTGTTAGAAATTGAGTGTATAAATGTAGTTGAGCATGTACTTAAGGGTATTATGAGTAGTATTGTTGAAGTGTTTTGTTGATTTGTAGTAAGGTGAAGTTTGGGTGTGATTTTGTGTATGTTTCCGACTAAATTTCTGGGTTTTGTATGATCTATACGGCGGTATGAAAAGGCATACCACCGTGTGATCGTATTCTATGGTTAAGTTTTCTTGTCCGTGATTTTACATGACGGTAAGAGTTTGTCATACCGCCGTGTAAAGTCATTCTGTTTGAGTAATGTCTTTTGTGCATTTTACACGGTGGTAAGGCTTGGTCATACCTCTGAGTAAATGCATTCATCTTCTAGGGAGGTTTGGCTCGGCAGGCCAAATGGCGGTAAGGTTTACCTTACCACTGGGTGGAATATCTTACACGGCGGTAAGGTTTTGTCGTACCGCCGTGTAAATGCTCTCTGTTTTGATATTTAAAGCTTTTATTTTTTGTCTTTTTCGTCCTCTTTAAACTTGTTTTTATTTACAATCTTTACCTAGTGGTATCTTATTTAGCAAATGATATTGAATTGTAATTTATTTCTTCAAAATAAGTTGATTTTATGCTTCAACTGTGAAATGTGTTTGCATAGCCTGTAATTGTCAAATTAGTGGATAATTAGGCATGCCTAAAGAGTTCTGTTAGTTGTAGCCCTAATGTGTTTTGGACCCTGATCAGGTCCTCGATTGGGTCCTCGCGATCCTCAATGTGTTCGGATCTTATTTAAGATCCTCAATGTGAAAATGTTTTTGGAAAAATATAAAGAAATTGCTTTTGGCTATACCCACGGGTACTAATGTGTTTACTCGCTATCCGCTACTATGAGTTTGGAGGCGTTTATGTGATTCTTAATTGTTGTTGAATTAATTGGTTTAATAAGTGCTATATATATATATATATATATATTGTCAACTTTCACTTAGTGCTTTGCATTATGTATATTGTTATGCTTTTGGTATGGTATGATTGCTTATGGCATATATATGTGTTTGCTTTAACAACCATTATGAATGCCGTTCATATTTGTGTTTTTCCCCACTAAGCATTATAGTTTAGCACGAGTGCTTCATCCGTGCGGGTGCGGAAGTAGTGGAGTTTTTGGGAGTGTCTCCGCAGGCCAGGCCAATGCAGTAAGAGTGCAGATTTGGGAAGCATAGCTTTTGCTTTTCTATATCTTTTGTAATCTTTTGGATACTATTCTGTATCCATCTTATTGTAATCCTTCAGCTATGTATTTTTGGAAGCTTGTAATTTTTGTATAGGTACCTTTGTACTTTCATAATTTGTAATGACTCTTATTTATATTAATGAAAGAATTTTTGAAATTTATGTCTTAATTTTTCCACTACTATTTATTTTTATTTTTATCCATGCTTGGTTGTGGTTTGTCTGGTGATACCGTTATCCATACGGGTGTTCACTCCCTCCGTGGATGAGCTCCCTTACATATGGGTATGGGTTATTACAGAGGTACTCATGAAAAGAATCTTTTGGCTTCTGACATAATAGATCTAAGTCTTTTAGGGTGGCCTCTATTATGGTACTATAGTCATATTGTGCTAGTAATTCATCTGTCAGCGAGTCCCAATCACCCTTAATTCTTCAATCCAATCCATGGTGCCAGTCAATTGTGGGCCCTGCGAGGCTGAGGCAAAAATACTCTATTTTCTGCTTTATTATCAAAGTAGTACCTTTCATCACTAACGAGTATTGCTTTATGTATGCTGCTAGGTATAAAGTGCCGTCAAACTTTGGAACGTCAGGCATTTTAAAGTTTTAGGGGATTAAATCCTCACCATCTAACTCTTTGTCCTCTGGGTTCATTCCCTTTCCCATATTCAGCATATAGGTCATTGCCTCAAATTTTTCTTCCATTTTCCTCCATATTACCTCTTCTGTCTAAGGCATCTTGCCTTTCCCCACTTTTGATTCCTTATATTCTTCCTCTATAAAGTCATTTTTGAGTCTAAGAGCTCCACCTCTTCTTTATCTTACAAGCATCGTAGCTCTAGTCAATAGCTGGTAGGCGTATCATTTTCGGAGCATCTTCCCTAATTTGCTCTCATTCTCCTTATTCCACAAGGGGAGCCTCTTGTTCCATAAGGGGAGCCCTTTGTTGTTCTTCAATGGGCAGTGTCATTGCAGCTGCAAGGTTTCCCATCATTGTCATCATCTGGGCTTCAAACTCTTCAAAACTCCTTTCCATTTTTTATAACCTTCTATTCATCTCATAGGTAATAAGAGCACGAGGTTGGATCAGATTCTCTTGGTGGGTTAACCATGCTATCTTCTACTAAAAACTCCAAAGAGAACGTCTCGCTGCTTTTTGAGAGGGGCTCTGAACCCTACTCAGTTACTCTTTTCGGTAATTCATAAAAATGGATTCCCGATTAACCGCCCATCGGGACCTCTAAACTACCTAAGCAAAGGTCTATAATGGCTTAAAAAAAATTAAAAAGGTTAGAATGATGCATGGGAAAAAAAACTATGCATAGGGTGATATGTATATATGGAAATGATATGTACAGAATAGGACACGAAGGAAATTATTTTTTTTATTTTTTATTTTTTTATTTTTTTTTTGCATGAATGACACGTAATGCATGAGCATATTGTGCAACATCCACAATCACATGCAAACAGATAGATGCTTCCAGCCTTATTGCTCCCACACAGGAGGTCGTACGGTCTCTTTCCTAGGTGGGCTTGATCCATGGGTTAATAAGGAACTAATGGACACGTATGGTGGATGGTGGAAAGTCGGTAGCATAACATCTCATAATTTAAAGCGCATATGTATAAGTTTTGGCCATTATGTATTTGAGCACTTTAATCAAATTAAGATAGGCTCATTGAGGCATGAAAGCCTTTAATGAATGTCCATTTAATTTAGTTGATTTTATTCAATATTTAGTGGTCCACATAGCAAGCATATTATTAAGGTACATGTCACCTAGTGAAAGTTTCTATTGCCATTACATGAGCTTTAGTCAAAGGTGATGATAATTTAGGTCTACCCAAGCATGGTCCCTGCTAACGGATCTAGCTCACCACGAGCATAACAACCAATCGAGTCTCCACTTGATATACAAAGGTATGAGGCTTAGGCTGGTGATTATCGTTAATATTTTCCTATATTGAGTGAACGTAGGGTCATGCTTCAGGGAACGCACCGGTGTAATAGAGGGACCATCTAGCTTAGTTCTAAGGCTCTAGAATGGATGCAATGTAATTTTTAGAAAAGAGATAGAATTTTAATTTTAAAAACTCAATTACATTTATTAACCAAGACACTTTCGAAGGAAAGTCTCAAAGTCTCCAATGGAGTTGGCACTATGACGCGCGCCGACTCGCCGTGGTGTTTTCCCTGAAAGGCTCGCTTTTAGGGGTCGAAAGGGTTCTCGTCTAGATCTTGGGTAACATGAGATATTTTAGAATTCCTACCCAATAAAACATTGGGAAAGTTGATCTAATCCCATGAAATCTTTATATACATTTAAGATATTATGGAGTCGCCACCCAATTTACAAGAAATTGGGAAAGTTTATCTAACTTTGGAGGTCTAAATCAGAGAGTGGTTCAGAACTTTATTCTTATTAATACATTGGTTAAGTTGTAAATGAGCCTTTAATGATTAATTTTCAATCTCCTTTCTCACACGGTCATGCATTAAAATTAAAGTGCACGTCAAGTATTGAGAAAAGCGGTAAAGAAAAGCGATAAATAAAATAATACAAAATAAATTACAAGATGAAATTTGGACAAAAATATAATTTCCCAAAAATATAAAATTAAATAAGCAAAACCAATTAAGTAAATATCATACATAAATCGGGACATGTATTTAAGGTAGGAACATTGGTTCCTTTATACTCACTAAAAAAACGAAGAGTTACTTTTAGACATTATTGAGAAAAACAGGGATGAGTGATCCCATTTTATGAAAAACTAACTTTCATTTTGAAAGTGACATTTTATTGGCTAAAATTAGGAGATTGGTCCCATTTTATTATAAAACACCCAATTTATTAATATAAATATTTTTGTGATATTTTTTCGATTTTGCGTGCATAAAATAAGATAATTTTATTATAAATTACATAACAAAATAAATAATAAATCCACCAAAACTAATCCTTTGGGTCTCCTCCTTCGCTAGCAAGAGTGCTCAATCAAAGAAAAAACAATGATTAGAACAAAAAATAAACAAAAATAAAATTAATATTAGTAATTAAATCAACAATTAATTAAGCATATAAAATATTAAAAAATGAATTAAAATGAAATCGAATAAAGTGCATTATGAATGACAAATAAATTAAATGATATGATGAAACAAATAAATTAAAAGATTAATGAATTAACACACAAAAAAAACATAAATAATAATAATAATAATAATAATAATAATAATAATAATCAAGCAAATAAACAAGTAAAAAACAATTGGATAAATAAAAAAGATAAACAATCAATGGATCTAAAAAATCTACATGATTAACCGATTGTAAACAAAGAAAATATATAAGATTCAGTTCAGAATATTTACCCTTAGAATTTGGATTTGATGGAAGGAAAGAAAATAATTGATTTCCTTGTTCAGATCCGCAAAAAAATTAAATTTAAAAAAAATCTAAACTTTTTCTCTAGAAAGAAAATTACAAAAAAAAAAGATTATTCAAAGAAAAATAATAGAAGAAGTTTTAGATCTCAAGAACAGACAATTATTTTCTTTGTCTCAAGAATGATTTTTGATTAAGAAGAAATTTCTTTGGAGAATTTCTATTGAAGAAGAAAATCACTAAGAAATTTGTAAAATATTGACTCTTTCTTTTTCCTCACTTTGAAGAAATTCTATTGAAAAGAAATTCCCCAAAAATTTAGATTTTTGCCTCTCTTATTTTCGTTTTCTTTGGAGAAAATTCTATTTAAAAGAAAGTGCTCCAAAAAAATTCCACAAGATGTTCTTCTTCCAAAAAATGTTCGCCCCCTTTTTTCTCTTAAGTTTCCTATTTATATCATTAAAAAAGGGAAACCTAGTTAATTTAGGAACAAAATCCTTAATTAAATCAAAATATTCCTTATTTAAGCCTAAAATATGGAAAAAAAGCTTAAAATCCCGAAAAAGGTAAAAAAATTAATTTGGGGCCAAAAACGTGTATGGGGGCCAAAATCAACGAAAGACTGGCGTGCTTAGCAAGGCACACCTGTTGGCATGAGCACGCCCGTTGCACAGCGTGCATCGAGGGACGCCCGCTCCTGGCAAGAGGCGGGCAGCCCGTGCATGCTCAGGTGAGGCACTGCTCACTGGACAACCTCCGACTGCCGAAAACGCCTGATTTTTTTTTTTTACAATTGTGACAGGAAAACCATCACTTCCAATCTTTTTTCATGTGTATAGGCATTAATATCATCATTGGATAATCCTGGTCTGAGCTACCTCGGGATCCGGTGTCTACTTGGAGATTTGGAGGTAAAAGGATTGGGAAATTTTGGTTTGATTTATCCCTTTATTTATTTCCTTCTTCAATTATTTGACATTTCCTTAGCATACCTTTGCTTATTATTTGACTTTGGCTTGTACTAAATCTAGTCTAATGTTCATTAATATAAAAAATCAGAAAAAGTTTTTTATGAATAAAATGGGATTTTTCTTAATAAAATAGGGCCAATGTCCTAGTTTTCTTCCAATAAAAATGCCGAAAGAGTTATACATTTTTTGTAAATATGCATGCGGAAACCAATGTTCCCACTTTGAATAAATTTTCCATTTTATGCATGGTTTATTTTATTTTATTTGTTAGGGTTGTAGTCTTCCCCTTTCCATTGTAAGTTAAAATGCTTATTTAGTGCTTTACTTATTGTTTTCTTTATTGCTTTTCCTTGAATGCTTGAGATGCGCCTTAATAAAATTGCATAAACGCGAGAGAAAATAAATGAAAATTTAACTTAAAAACTCAATCATAGCTTTAACCAAGGTATGAGTAAGAATGACGTCCTAAACTCTCTCTGGTCTTAGGCTTCTTGAGATTAGATGAACCTTCCCAATGTTCTATTAGGTGGCGATTCCAAAATACTCTCTTGTTGCCCAAAATAGACACATACACATCGTCTTATGCTCAAAGAGGTTAGATCAACTTTTTCAATGTTCTATTAGGTGGCTGTAATATCCCAAATTAGGGCTTAAAAGGAATTTGCATGGTTAATTGGATAATTAAGGGTGTTATTGTAATTTTGCAAGTGAATTAGGAATTAATTGAGGACTTATTTGAAAGAGTAATTAAAGTTAAGTGAAATAATTATTTTAGTAAGCATTTGGTAATTGAATAAGGGCCCATAAGAGATTTACCAAGGACTTAAGTGGTAAAGTCAAGATATTTGACTTAAGGGACCAATTGGGACTTGACACTTGGATTGTTAGGTGGAGCATTAATTGAAAGGGATGGAAGAGAGAGGGAAGGGCAAAAAATCTGCTTCCTTCTCATGGAAGCCAAGCTTTGGCTCCTCTTTCTTGCTCTCTCCCGTTCTCTTTCTCTCCTTCTCTTTCATTTTTTTGCTCTTAACTCCTCCTTGTACTGGTCTTCAAGAGGTAAGCTTGATTTGTTCTTCTTCTTTATCCATTTTCTGGTTGTTGAGTTTTGGTTTGATTAAAGGTTTGTTTTGGATGGGTTTTGTGCAAGAATCCGAAGAGAGAAGGAAGAGCAAAGGAAAAGAGAAAGTTGGGTCTTGATCAGGAGTTTTAGAGCTGCAATTTTTGAAGGTTTAGGAGTTTATTAATTCTTGTTTGAATTTATCAAATAATTGCATGCTGGAATTGAGATGCTAAATGAGTTTTAATACATGGTTGAGTTGAGTTTGAGTATATGTTCATATGTTAGAAGTAATTGTTGGTATATGATCATTGATGATGGATTTGTGTGGATATTAGAGCTATAGCTGGGTTTGATTATTTGGATGAGCTTTGCATGTCTAAATTAATTGTTTTAATTAGTGTTCATATTGTTATATACTTTTGAATATGTTTTTGAGGCATTTGATTCATGATTGAACTCATATATATATGATTATAGATGGTCGTTTTGAGATAAAGGGGAGATTGGTATGTTAACATGTTAGTTTTCTGTAAAATCTGGGTTTGGGATGATTTACACGGCGGTAAGGGATCCCCATACCGCCGTGTAATTGCATTTTGGATTGGTATTTTGCTTGTCTGTCGAGCTACACGGCGGTAAGGATAGTCTATACCGCCGTGTAACTGCTCTCGGACATGTTGCTCGGTATAATTTTGGTTCCCTCATGAGTCGTGAAGGTAAGCACGACTCATGAAGCATGAGTCATGTGAGGGCTGCCACGACTCGTGCAGCTAGTGTCACGAGTCGTGACACTAAGCACGACTCGTGACAGTTACCCCATCCTGCCTGCCCTATTTTCTGCCCTATTTTCTGAAATGATTTTCATGTCTCACTTTGCATGGGTTCTCACTATTGCATGATACATGATTTGTGCTTATGCTTGTATAATATTATGATTTCTTTATTATAAGTTATATGTTCACGATTAATAAGGCCTGTATATAATCTATGAGTCTCCGAAACTGATCGATGTGTATGTATACTTGAATTATGTGGTTATGCTTAAATTATACTCTATTATATGGCAATAATTTTAGAGTATAGATGAGTTGTTATTTTTGAGCCTGATCAGTCATTTTAGTCGATAGTAAGCATGTCTATTAAGGGTTAGACTGTGAGTGCAGCTGCTATATATTGACCCTGTTTGGGTCTTATAAGTCAATCCCATTTGGGTCCATATGATTTGAGACTTCGATCTCCCTTTTTACCTCCGGGTATATATGATTCGAGACTCATGTCTCTATATGCTTCTGATATTGTGTCCTATCAGTATCAATAGTACACGTATCCACTAGTTTAGTGAGTAATCAGGCTATTAGATGTTTCTAATGATATGAAAATGGGTATATGCTACATGTATAAGTTCTTAAGATATGACAAGATATGATGAGATAATTGTAGTTGGATATTGATGGTTATTTACTTTTTATTCGTGAGTATGCTATATGTTTATGTATATGATGTACAACTAGATGTAAAGTAGTTTGATGATTGATTACTCATTACCTCAGTGTATGTGCTATAAACATGTAAAGTTGTTATATGATCATACAATGTTTAGATCGTATAAGTATATGGTTATATAAATGTTCTCATGTGTTGTAAGCATTTAATTATTATTATTATTATGGTGTACATGTTTCTCTTGGTTTTTGTTCCTCCCCACTAAGCGTTATCGCTTAGCACGGGTGTTTTCCTGTGTAGGTGGCAGGTTCGGTTTGGAGTCAGACATCTGCAGGTCGGCCACTAGAAGTCTATAGATGGATTTCCTTTCTGTTGTTTATCTATAGTTTTGTATTGATATAAGTTTTGTACATGGATTTGGTTTTGGCAAATGTAATTTTGTAAAGGAACATTTCTGTATATGTCTGTGTAAAAGGTTTATAAATCTCTTTTATAAAACTTATATTGTTATATTTATATATATATGGATTTGATATCTTTCGGTTAAATGTATTTGCTTTCATGCCATGAATAAGAGTATGTATATGTGTTTGTGTGCGTAGCGCTCCGGTATCCTTCCAAAGGGGATATTGAGGTGTTACAGTGGCAACTCCAAAACACTTTTTGTTGCCCAAAATACACGCCCTTATAGGTTGATCATCAGTAATCGAATAGGGGTGATTCCCTATCTATTGCAAAGTGGCTAGTCTTTACGAGTTTAATGAACCTCTCTCGAACCCTAAAAGCGGGCCTCTGGGGACCAAGCGAGTTCAGCGCGCGTCATAATGCTCCTCTGCTCTCCTGTAGTGCTATACTCCATCCTTGCACTTATGGATAACTTGACATCAGATGATCAGTGCCTCCATATCTAGACTAGGCTCTAGTTAGCAATCTACAATTGCCCCAGTATCGTCTAGTACAATGTGGACATTGTAGTGGTCCACTACCTTGCCCAACTGAAAAACCTCTATTAGCACTGGATGCTGATGGATAAATTTGATGCCTACCCCTGGTAGCTAGACTATATGTTAAGAGCCACCCTGGAGGAACCTTTTATCTGCTCTTTTTCCCTTTTAGCCATTTTTGATTTCTCTACTCGAATAGCTACGTGAACAAGCTAATAGTAACTCACTTATTGTAGAGAAGTAACTGCCACTAGATATTCTTTAAGGGAATCATTCAAGCCATCCTCAAACTGGCAGCATCTAAAAGATTCAATCAAAAATAGCTCCGGGGCATACTTACTGAGATGGCTAAACTCTTTTTCATATTCGTCCACGGTAATGTTTCTATGCCTCAAGTTCAGGAGCTGCTTCCACTTGGTTTCTTTGTAGGCTTTCATGACAAACCGCTTCTTAAATTCTTGGGTAAAGAACTCCTAAGTCAATGGATCAAGTAATTGTAGATGCTTCAATACTAGCTTCCACCAATCATATAATGCTCTTTAAAGAAGAGAGACAACACAGGTAACCATTTGGTCTAGTGGACATTTAATCTCATCTAACATTCTCCATGTCTTTTCCAGCCAAAATTCTACTTCTCAAATTCTTCTATGGTTGCATCCAAAAATTCCTCAGCTCCATGTTTTCTTAAGGGATCTATGGGAGCCTTTGGTGCAGTCAATCTATCAAGCACCTGAGCCATGTCATAAAACATCTTGAGCAAAGTCTCTGCTGGTACTACTAGTACATCACCCCTAAATGCCATAGAGGGACCAGGAGTGGATGATCTTGTTCCATTGAATTGACAATTTCAGTTGTTTGTTCAACAGCTTCAGGGGATCCGCCCTTACTTTAGTATTTATAACAAAACAAGGACATCTGCATTAGGCCAACATATATTTCAATCCACATTCACGTATACACACATTTCTTAGCCTCCTATTAGACAAAACCACCTAAATCGCGCTCTAATGCCACCCAATGTAACCCCCTTGTATGAACCTATAAACCCTGTACATAAAGCATACATTCCCATACATATATTAACGGCATAATATCATATTCATCTATGATTAACGGCTTAGGCATGGTATTACAAAATCATCATGCACATTCATTCCATATCTTTTTGTCCTAAACAAATATATATATATATATATATATATAGAGATATATATATATATATATATATATATATATATATATATATATATATACATACACTTTACTTTGCTACTCAAAAGTTAGTATTGCATATGTATAACCAGTTATGTATACAAACTTTCTCATATTACAAAAATTAATTACATATACATGAACAATACATAACCAAAAAGAATATAAAACAATAAATTTCACACTCCTTTTCAGTTGGCCTTAAACTCTGCAGATTGTCCTTAAGCTGAAACTCTATCAACTGGACCTACACGGATAAACACCAGTGCTAAATTTTTGAGCTTAGTGGGGAAATATTCAAATTGGATGACCTCTCATAGAAGTTATTCGCCAAGCACACAAGTATAATAATATACCAATGTATAATTATAGAAAAGAGTAACAATTTATACATGAACAAGTGTAAATTTCATAAATTATGCAAACAAATCATAAAGTCCACATATCTATGTATAAGAATCATATAATGTAGCTCACCTATTTTTCCATGTCATTTTTCCTATTTATATCAAGTTAGTTACTTTATGTAGTTAGCCTACACTTTTCTGTGGATGTGGATAACAGGTGCTGTAGATACCTGAAGGTATTGCATATAAATACCCGTAGGTACTGCCTATAGATACCCATAAGTACTGCATATAGATACCCGAAGGTACCAGACTCTAGAGACAATTCAGTCTCAACTTTAGACACTATAGGTGTCAAACTGTAGCAACTACATTATAATCCTATTAGGCATGCCTACCTATCCACAACTAAGTGAATAAGCAGGCAATGGTATTATCATCATATTCAATCTTCAAAATCTTTGGTATATCAAATATTACATAACATAAACTTATAATCAATATATGCACATATACACCGCACATATACAAATATATACTTTTCATGCACTTTGTTGATATCAACATCTTTATATACTGCTGTAAGTTACATACATATTTATACATCATATGCCTTTAAACATATGGTATATATACATTATATATCAAGGAGTATGCTTGGTTCAAGTTTGAGGTTGATTTACGAAGAAAAATTACATGCTTTTGTAGCAAATAAAGGGCTCACGACTGGCACAAACTTTATGATAGGCGTGAGGGTTAATGGGAGGTATAGAATTAAAATTTGCATTTTGACATGGCTATCATAAATCTGTGATAGCCGTTAAGGTTAATGCAAAGAGGCAGAATCCAAGTTGGTGTTCCACAATTTAGAAGCTTTTATAATATGGATTAACCATCTTTTTTTACCTTGAAAATGCATCATTTAGATCAATGTGTCTTCATAAAAATTGTTGCTTAATGTGTTAGCTTTCCAAAAAATCAAGAATAAAACAATTTGGACTTGAAAAATAAGAATTAAATTATTACAGACTGCTCCAATGCAGGGACAAAATTGATTCTTTAACTTCAAGCAACATTTTAGGTACCTTGGAGATAGAACTGAGTTCTAGTATTTTCATAAGAATTGAATTACTATGTCTTAAATTTAAATTGAAATTTAATGCACCTATTTCTAATGTCGATGGTCAAGTTATTCCCAATTTTGTAACAACTGTCTAAAAAATCCAACAATACTACCACTTGCTTTCCATGGCAATTAGTCAACAACTCAACTAGAACTTTTACTACATTAATTCCAAGCATATTACTTTTAATTCAACTTATATACAACAATTTTACATCCATAAAAACTCATACATCAAACTATTTTATGCCAAAATACTGCATACATACATGTAAATTGAGAATTTCCCATACCTTAGCAAAATGGCCAATTCTTGATTCATTTAGCTCTCTTCTTTATCCTTCTCCTTGTTCTTACTTCTTTCTTCCACTAGAACATAGTATGAACGTGAATCAGTCCCTAACTCATCTCATGGAACAATCCTCTTAACTTTAGAACATGGAAGAGATGGAAAAAAAGCTATATTAGCACATAAACTTGCCTTAATTTACCTTAATCTCCTTATGGTTATAAGTGTGTGTTTGTTTTTAGTGAGAAAGAGAGCAAAAAGAAATCTGAATTCAGCCCTAAATGATTCGACTAACTCATATCTTCACCCTTAAGAGTTCACTTCTCTATTATAGAATGGCCACATATTGACTCTTCATTGGTTGCACTTTAGTCTTTATGTATTTATGATTTTACCTCACATTCTTCTTTAATTCACACATTAACATGTAACTTCATCTCATTTACATATTAATCTATGTCTTATATTCATTTATGCATTTGCATCTCAATTTAACTTAATTATGAAATTGCCCTTTAAGTTTTAAACTATTTTCATCTATATCCCTTAACTATTTCTTAACTTGCTTTTCCTTCAATGTTCTTTCTCTAATCCACTCTAAGTATGCCATTATGCTACTAGCGTATATTTTAGGGCCTTATAAGTCTACATCGTTCACGTTTATCACCATTATTATGACTAATTGTCAAAAAGGACAACCTTCCAAGACTTTAAATTGAAATTTGCTATTATTCTAAAATTCAATTAAAGAAATTGCATAAATTTTGGATAAACAAAATTACTTTTTGGCATTATAGGGAGCTCTATACTAAGTTTCACTGCTCCTTTTCATCAAGAAGAAGAACTAACCTCTGATGTTATTTCCTTAAAAGGCAACGATGATTGTTTAAACTCTAATTTCAAAAAATACACCATTACTGTACACTTTTCAGGTCAACAAAACCACTACTATAATTAGTTCACTAGCCAATTTTAAGAATAATAACTCAATTCATCTAGAACCAATAAAACATATAACAATTTATCACTCAAAGACATAAAATCAAATAGAGAAAAAAAGACAAACCTTTTCAACTCCTATCGATTGTTGATCAAATGAAATTCTGTGAGTAAACAACCATGAAGCAAGAACAGAGACACTAAAAAGAAATCTAACCCGAAATTTGATGAATTTTGTGATATTAGGCTTGTTTATATTTGAAGAAAATGATTAACGGGAAGTAGGGTGTGCAAAACCCGACCCGGCTCGAACAACCCGAAAATCCCGACCCGAAATTTACATTCGGGTAAGGTTGTTTGGGTTATTAGGGTCAAGTCAGGTGAAGGATCTTAGTTTTATTTGGGTTCGAGTCGGATCGGGTGAAAACCTTGCTTAACCCGAACCCGACCAAATCTTATATATATTATGCATGATAACTAATATAAATTTGAAAGCTTTGGCTCAGTGGTGGAGACATTAGCCACACAATATGCATACCCGAGTTTGATTCCTAGCTAACTTAATATTTTTTTTTAATGGTTTTCTCTCTTTCTTAAGGTTGTGTAAAAATCGAGGCTTTCTTATTTTTTCTTCATTTTCCTCTCCTTATCCACAAAATCCTTAAATCAGTAAAACTAAAAGCCTTTATGCCGCCACAGCAGTCGCCGCCGAGCTCCGCCTGTCGCCGCCGCCAGTATCCTCAAAGGAATTTCTTTCTTCCATTTCATAATTCATTGGTTCTGTTCTGGGTTGTGATGGGTTAATTTCCTTTTCATGGTTAATTTTTTGTCGTTACCGCAGTCACATTCGCCGGTATCTTCACAGGAAGTAAGTGAAATCAATTGTTTATAGGGGATCTGTTTTGAAATCTGCTATTTATCTCCATTCATCAAGATCTGCCACTTTCTATTTTTATGATCAAGATGAAGAGAAGAATGGAGTTTCGAGAATCTGTTATTGATTTCATCATATTTGCTCCATTGATTTTTGAGTTTTTTATTTTAATACTTCAATCTTTCTGTGGCACCCAAATTTTGCTTGAATTGTGCAAAAGTTGTAGGTTTGCAATTTTTTAATTTCGCAGTCAAGATGAAAAGAAGAGAAGCATGTGTTGAGATGTTTTGATTGTTGATGTAAGGTTTTTAATAGTGATCATGTTTTGTTATCGTTTGATTGTTGATGTATGGTTTAGAAGAGAAGCATTTGCTTATTGCTTTGTGTGTGTGTCTCTTGGAATTCCTAGATGGAGAATCTTATGCTTTGAAGATGAGAATTTCAGGTTCATTGTTATCGGGTCAGGACCCGAAAAATTTTGGATATTTCGGTTCGGACCCTTAGGTATAATGAGGGTCAGTTCGGAGGAGCATTTGGGGTCTTTTTTGGGTTTCGGTTGGTCGAGTTTGGTTCGGATTGACCTGAACCAAACCGATGCACAGCCCTAACGGAAAGTCAAGAACCCTAAACCAAATCGATGCACAGCCCTAATGGAAAGTCAAGAACATAGAAAGAATTACTTCTGTATTAGAAGAAATAATTTGATCAATTTCGGATTTGAAAAAAGTATATATGGGTAATTATGTCTTTATATAAAATAATTACGTATCAGTTCCTCCAAAACATGACTGTTAGAAAAGGCAGGTGTTTGAACTACGAAGTTTTAAAAAATTAATTAAACACTTATAAAGGAACTGGTAGTATAGAAACGGCTATCAACTCCTTTAAAAAGTCAAACCAAATACTTAATATTGCATTAAAGTATAGAGATATAATTCAAAATAATTTTATAGTTCAGGTATCTAATGATATTTTTATCTTTTTCTTTTTCTTTTTTAACAAGAAAAATGAAAAAAAAATCATTATTTTACTCAATATTTTAAAATTTAATTAATTTTTATTCGTAAATAAAATTTAAGGACTTGATCAAACAAAATAAAAGTTTGTAGTTGCAAGATATTTGAAACCAGAAAAGTGAGGGACTTATAATGCATTTTTTCTAAAAATAAAAGGGAAAAACTATTGAATGTGCAATTGAGCTTCGCTCCTCTAAATCCATAAATGGATAAGAACATAAACACACATCTCTATTGTCTTCTCTTCTCTCTCAAACTCAGAAATGGCAACTGCTTCAATAACCCCCTCTTCTCCAATTTTTTCAACTTCCAAATCTCCAAAATCTGCCGTCAAAACCACAAACCCTAGCCAATTGACTCCAACAAGGAGACAGATTTTGAAAGGACTGGCATTGTCATTGTCTCCTCCTCTGTTTCTGATCAAAGAAACTCCTATTTCTGAAGCTAGGGAGGTTGAGGTTGGATCTTACTTGCCTCCTTCCCCTTCTTATCCTTCCTTTGTCCTCTTCAAAGCCACTTCTAAAGATACCCCTGCTCTTCGTGCAGGTTCTTTTTATTTCTCTCTTAATCTTTCTTCTTTGATTTTCTTTCAATGTGATGAAATACACGTGGTTAGATCTCGTTTTCTTGTTCGGTGCATACATATGCGTTTTAATGATTTCTACAGCTTTAATTTAACAAAAGAATGTTCGGGAGTGAACTTAGGGTTTTATGCCAAAAATGAAATTGAAATTAGAACGATGAATTTGAAAGGAAAATTTTAATTATTTTCTGATGAAATTTGAAATTTAGTTTAATTTCAGGAAATGTGCAGCCTTACCAGTTTGAACTTCCGGGAAGTTGGAAGCAAACGAGGGTAGCAAATATATTATCTGGGAATTACTGCCAGCCAAAGTGTGCAGAACCATGGGTAGAGGTGAAGTTTGAGGATGAAAAGCAGGGAAAAGTACAGGTCGTGGCTTCTCCATTGATACGCTTGACCAACAAACCCAATGCATCCACTGAAGACATTGGGAGCCCCGAGAAACTCATTGCCTCTCTTGGCCCTTTTGTTACTGGAAGTTCCTATGATCCTGATGAGCTTTTAGAAACTTCCATTGAAAAGCTCGGTGATCAAACGGTATTACTTTCTCATTAAATTTCCTCATGCTGCTTTTCAATTATTGTGGGTGTTCCAATCTGGGTTGCTTTTACGATATTAATGGACATTTTCACCTGAGTCATACATCCATTTTTCAATATACAATTAGGTTGGGCAAGAACACAGTATAAGGCGTCAAACTGGAAACTACAAGAAAATTCGCATTGTCCTCGCTAAACAGCATTTTTTCGTTGCTAAATACTGTTAGCGAGGATTTAGTGAGAACTTAATTACGGATTTTAATAAGACTTTAGTTAAAATTTAGTGAGACGATAAATACTCACTAGAAGCTATAGCAACCACTTTTTGCGTGTACTTGTTTGTTGTGAAATTGCTGAGAGGCTGTTCACTCACAGAAAACTAGTGGTCAAGTTTTTCAGAAAAATTTTCTAAAGAAAACAGAAAATATAGATAATGTTTATTTTAGTCAATTTTTTAAAATAGAAAATAGAAAATATATTTTTCATTTTTTAAAATAAAGAAAAGTTTGAAAAACTGATAAAAGATATTTTCTAAATTTTTTAAATCATTTTACTATATATATACATGTGTGTGTATATATTCATACACACATACATATACATACATATACATGTACGTACATACATATATATGTGTATGTATATGTATGCATAGACATGTATGTATGTACATATACATATATGTATATACTTATATACGTACGTGTGTGTGTGTGTATATATATATATATATATATATGTAGACATACACACACATATATACACATATGTATGTACATACATATACATGCACATACACATACGTATACATATATATATATATATGTGCGCGCGCGCGCGTGTATATACACATATGTATGTATGTATGTATGTGTGTGTATGCATATACATACACACACACACACACAAACATATATATATATATGTATGTATGTATATATATGTATGTATGTATACTTATACATATATATATATATATATATATATATATGTGTGTGTGTGTGTGCGCGCGCGCGCGCGCGCGCGTGTATACATATGTATGTATATATGTGTGTGTATGCATATACACACACATACATATATATGCATGCACATGCATATGCATGTACATATACACATACATGCAAATTCACATGCATATGCATATATATGTATACATATGCACATGCACATGCACATGCATATATATATATATACATATACACATACATGCATACATATACATATACATATATATATATGCATGTGCATGCTATATATTATATATATATATATACTCTAATTTACCATTTATTGATATATATGTGCATATTTATATGCATTCATGTGTATGTATGTACATACATACACATATATATAGAAAATAATTATTCTAATTTTTTATTTATTGATATGCATACGCATATGCATATGTATATGTATATATACATACATATACATATATATAGAAAATAAATATTTTAATTTTTTATTTTTTAATAAATAAACGCGTTTTCTAAATTTTTTATAGAAAATAAATACTCTAATTTCTTGCTGTCCTCCTTAAAATTTGGAAAAGTAATTTTGGTGCGATGTTGCTATTATTAGTTATCATTGGGTCGCTAAATATAATTTTATTGTTTTCTTTAAAATTTTAAATTTACGATTTAGTGCGGGAAATGTTTTGCTAAATCCTTGCTAATAGTAAATTCAATTAAAAAAATAATAATAATTTTCTGGATTGTAATTTTTAATAATTAAACCGTTGAGTATCACTGCCTTTTATATATATAATACAAACTTAAATTGAAATATAAATACAAAATATACAAAAAAAAAAAAAAAAACAAGGGTTGTTTACAATATGTATCATATTCATCATTGTTACAGTATCACCATTGTCTTTTTTTTCCCCTATCCAACAAGCTTTTAAAAGTTCAGTTAACTGTTCATATTCCGTGTGATTGAAGAAAAATCATTCAACGAAGGCTTGATTATGTTTGTTAAATTACAATGTCTGCAGTATTACAAGTATGTGCTTGAGACACCATATGCTCTTACCGGTACGCACAATCTTGCAAAGGCAACAGCAAAGGGAAACACAGTTGTGTTGTTTGTTGCTAGTGCAAATGATAAGCAGTGGCAATCATCGGAGAAAACTCTGAAAACCATTATTGATTCCTTTAGATTGTAGATATTTACTTAAAGGTATGAGGTTATATGTGATTGATGAAGTTTGCTTCTGACATTAATTCTTGTTGAGGATATATGCTGTCACTTTCCAAATTTCTTTCTGCTTTCTGTGTTTACAGTATTATGCTTTCCTTTTTTTTTTTTTGTTTTTTCATTTAGGAAAGATATAATTTTGATGTTTGTTTACAGTTTACTTATGTAAAGAATTTTTAATTTTATATAGCCCAATGGGATGAGATTTTTTATTTGTCCACTCACTTTTGAGTTTAGACTTTTGCTTTACTGCATTTGTTTTTTACAAGGCGGTAAAGAATATATTTTTTTTTTCCCTGTTTACTGGTATCCAAAAGTTAACACAAGCTGAACGGCAAGTGTGCAACCAATTAAATAGAGTTAATACTGAATTTATGATTGAATTCTAATTTATTTTTTATGGTAATTCTTCTGTCTTACTAAATTATCACATTTTAGAAAAAAAAAATGTCTCACTAAATTGCCATTTTAATAAATTTAAAATAATATTTAATGCATCATTTTTAATTTTATTTTCATATAATGTCATCAAAACATTTAAAACATTAATAAAAAAAAATTTACATTAATAAAAAAAATATTTTACATACTTTACTTGGTAACTTAAATTAAGAACATACATTTTAGTCCATTCAGTATAATTTTATATAAAAATTAATAAAATTAATTATTATTTTAATATTGGTGATTTGTGTAATAAATGATAATTTGGTAAGACGGAGGAGTATTAATGAGTATAAAAAATAGTACTACATTTGATTTAGTTTAAACCCCACAACTCAAGTGCAAGTGTGCAACCAATTAACTAGAATTAAAATAAAATTTATTGGCTGAATAATTTTAATAAATGAATTTTAAATTCTGATGGGATTAATGAACTAGTCAGTACAACGTATAAATGCTATTGAAACGAAATAAGATATGAGAAATTCGATGATTATTTATAACTGCCATTGAGAGAGAGTTTCGACTCATACCACGCATTGCAGACATTCGAATCATGACCTAGAAAAATAATAGGTAGTTTATCAATTTTTATTTTATTTTATTTTATTAATTTTTTTTTTTTTTTTGTAGTGAAGAGAAAACTATGTGATCAAAGTGCACAAACATAACAAACTTTGATGTGCAGGTACTTTGCATGTGCTTATTCTAGTTGCAAAATATATCGTGAGAAAGGAGGATGCTACCTAAATAATGAAAATAATAATAATAATAAAGAAAATGATACCCACTATTCAGTGAAACCTGCCTTTGAGGACATCGTTACAAATAGAAAAATCAAGCCTGAAAGTTTGGTACTTTAACTTAATTAATTTCATTTACAAAGAGTTAGAATTAACATGGAAAAGGAAATGAGCAATGACTTTATTATATATGCAACTCACGGTTGAGATTGATACTTGGTTTCTTACCTAATGGAGTGGACACCAGTAACCTTGCAAACCATATCCTCTTCTGCTCAACAACTATGTAGGCCAAAGGAATACCCCCAGTTTCTTACAACACATAACAGTGGTTGTTTAGGAGAAAATTAGTCATACTTAGTACATGGAACTACAAGGAGCCATTAGTATAGACAGAAGCGAAACCTTAAAGGGCCTAAAGGGTCTCCATCTTCAACTGCAAAGGATACATGGAGCACCTGCTTCCAACTTCCTCATGGATGGCATCTCCAAATTTGTCCCAATACGCTCCATAGCTCTCTTATTCATCGGGCACAAAATTAAACCAAAAAATCCATTAGTCTAAAGCTCAATATTCCAAAATCAAAATCAATGAACAAACATAACAGAAAATACAAAATTGAAAGCACATTACAATTTTCAAAAGCTAAATAAGAATAAAATAGAATCAAATTTAAATATGTACTGGTTGTCTCTATTATCTACTTGCGATCCTATTTAACATCCAGATGAGTACCGGGT
Source organism: Excoecaria cochinchinensis (assembly GCA_947683425.1). Taxonomy (NCBI): domain Eukaryota; kingdom Viridiplantae; phylum Streptophyta; class Magnoliopsida; order Malpighiales; family Euphorbiaceae; genus Excoecaria; species Excoecaria cochinchinensis. The sequence goes on along the minus strand of CANTUQ010000127.1, from coordinate 11,143,866 downwards.
GGCCCAACCCCAGAAAATCGATGTTAGCTGGTTCATTAATTTATACTATATATAAATATACAAAATAAAAGAAAACTTTTTAAAATTTAAATAAACCCCTATTATTTTAATACTAGACTAAATTAAATATTTATTATTTATTTAATTTAAATAACCCCTCTATTATTTTAATTCTAGACTAAATTAACCATTTATTATTTTATTTAATTAAGAAAACATATTATATTATGTAATTGAATAAAAACAAAACACTTTCTCGTTGTATTCAAGTATATGAGATTGAAAGAAATTGCAAAACTAAATTATGTGTTTTGAGTACATCTAGCAAAAGGATTGGGTTGGGTGGTTGGTTCGAGTTTGGGTCACTTCTAATTAGTTCTTTTTGTATTTAAATTTTTCAGGTCACTTATTTTTTTTGGCGGATTCGGATCGGGTCTTGGGTCACAATTAAAACTAAAATATCGGACAGAAAATCGAATCAGTCCTTACCGTATCGAATCGAATTAAAAATAATTTGATATATTCTGTTAAATTTTGAAATTAAAATTTAATTATTTCGATTCAGTTTTTAATATTCAAAAACCGCTAAAATCGAATCGACTGTTACATCATTTTGATATGGAAACTTGAAAGCCGACAGCGATAAAGATAAAGTGAGATAAATAGGGTGGCAGATGAGGGAGATATGAGTAATAAGAAAGAGAAGAAAAAGCTGAGAAGTTAGAAATTATATATATATATATATATATATATATATATATATATATATATATATACACACCAAAATGACTTCGTATTGAATTTTCGTCGATCTCATTTAAATTTTTTGTTTCTTTTCCTTTTATTTTTTACTTATTACTTAAAATTTAAATAATTAAAAATTTATCTTTTTTGAATTAAATTTAATTTTATATAAAAATTAAATAGAAAATATTAATAAAATGATATATTATTAATATTGATAGAGTTAGGATATGCCCTGGATGAAGTTCCAAATCAAGATAAAATTAAGCATCTTAATCTGATTTGAATCATCTATTTCTATCTCAAAAAAAGTTTGAGTTATACTAGAGATGAGTTCCTAGTATTCATGATCTCTATAAATAGATATGAGATATTTTGGTAACGAGAAAACGTTAAAGCCATAAGGCTGCTCATTCATATTCATGCTCGTTTTCTCTTAATCTTCGAGGGGCTTCTAGATTGTGGAAGAGCTACTGTCATCCCGCACGTGGGTAAGAGCCAGACCAGTTACCAAAAACTAAGGGAATCCTTATGACGCTTCGCAACGTTTTCTGCGCTATAAGAGGTAGGTACCATTATTTAATATTACCTCCAATTATTTATTTTAGTTTTCTCCTTCATTGGTATCAGAGTCATCATTTTTGCATCTTGGCATGTGGATAAAATTGATCTAAAATTTTACGTGTAAAATTGGTAAATGTAGGATGCATGAAACACAATAAATTTATTTTTTGTGTCAATTATATATATGCGTATATATTTCGGCTTGAAAAATTATGTATGTGTACACTGCGATTCAAGAGGACTAACATAAGTGTTCAAAACTCAAAACTAAAAGTTAGGATTTGAAAATTTTGGCCTTACCATTAGAATCACAGAACACGAAAATCCCCACCAGCTAAAACCAGAGCCACGAAATCCACCGAAAAAGCGACACGTGGCATGCACGTGCCCCTAGACGTATAGCGCATATGCGTGGGTGGTGGCCCACACGCACGGGATACATGTCAATAACGATGTGTCATTATTGACATGTGTTAATAACTAATTGGAGCACGCCACGTGGACGACAAAGATCAAGCCACGTGGCAGTAACGTGTCACATGGATGCCACATGGGCGCCAAGTGGCCTAATGAGGGGGCGACACGTGGGCAACTGTGGTCGTGCCACATGTCAGGCCACATATGAATAATGACGTCATTTGTGAACACGTGGCCAAATGCTGGGATGATATGTGGACGACAGTGGTCCATCCATGTGTCACTATTGACATGTGGCCCAATGGGACCGTGCCGTGTGGATGACATGTGTCGCGCTGACATGTCGCCCTTGTGCCACGTAGGCATTAGGTGGACCAACTAGAGACTGTCACATGTCATGACAGAGGTCTGACGTAGCGATACGTGTATGGACAGGTGGACCAATGGGTCGATGCCACATGGCAGGTGACTTTAGACGGGCGTGATGGAGTGTGACGGCGTATGAGCGCGTCTGCACCTTTCCACTTGCACATGAGGGCGCGTGAGCCCAATTTTGGCCATCAAATCAACTCCATTTTTTTTACAAATAAATTTTTCTAATTTTTTGGTATTTTTTCAAATTTTTTAATGACCAAAAAAATAATTTGTATTTTTATTACTAAAATTAATATTATAAAAATTGTAGAAAATGTATTTTCTGCCTTCCGATATTTTTAAAAATATTTTGAAAATTTTTTGGGGTTTTGTCCTTATTTATTGATTGAAATGGGTTTCAATCATGTGTATTTATACATGAGTGTATAAAATTTTCTATAATATATTCTAGAAATGCTAAATAAGGACACAAATTCTTCCTTAAACTATGCATGGATTGCTTTGAGAAATATAACAGTGCAATTAATAAGCAACATGAGAATGCGAAAGAAGATTCGAGCTGAGGATATTGATGCAATAGTGCATCATATAATACATGTGCAAGAACAAATGTAAGAGTGCATTTGGATTGGTGGTCTGAGTATGGAAGGGATGATAGAGTCTTCATTAAAGTGTTAATTGACTCCTTTTGAATATCATCCATAACTAAGGGATTTACTGAAAGCTACCTAGTTCATATGAAATAGATTTTATAGAAAATTTATTATCCATTTTGTTTGTCAGAGGTGCCAAAAGGGAAATGCTGAGAAGTAAGACTGAATCTGTGATGATATTGAGGAATAGACGTAGAGTGTATCGTCCATGAATTAAATGAACTAATAGTTTACCAGATGAGTTGGTTGACAAGGTCAAAGAAATTATCCTAGTATCAAGAAAGATTTTATGAAAATCTAGACTTCTAATATAAGTTGACATAAGTGTCAATTTTAGTTAGCGTTTATTTGATGGGATTCGTGTTTCCTATTGTTGTTTAGATATTAGTGTTTAAATAATGATTTTTTGGATTTATTTTTGAATAAATGTATGAGACATTTATTAAATATTTGGTGACTTTTAACTTTTTAATAAATGTGTTTATTTAATTGTTAATTGCCTTGTAATATTTTATGAGTAAAATGATTGCATGTATATTAAGTAGAGACTTAATAAAAATTCCACTCTTAAATTTAAGAACATAATAATCCAATAATTCAGATTTACTATGCATAAAATTTTAACTTGTAAAGTTGGACACTAGAATTTAGAGGGTAATTGGATGCTATAAATAGCGTTTTCGAATTTGAGCCTAACAGAAAATTTTACTAGGTTATTATTTCAAATGCGTAGTAAATAGCATATATTGCCTTATCTCGTTTAAAAATATGCAATATTGTTCCATTTGAGATCAGATGATTGAAATGAATATTATTTTCAAGTCAATTTTTAGCGAACTTAATAAAGATATTAAGCTGAATGGTGATAATTATGAAAATTCAATATGTGCTTGAAGAGCAAAGGATCTTGAACCTTTAAGTTCGGTTATGACTTAACCTGAGGATGGTACTATAGCCCAGCATAGACGTGACCGAGATGTTTATGTGACATGAAAAAAGAAAAATTCTACTGCTCGAATCATCTTGTTTAGTGCAATGGATGATGACATCACTAAGCAGTTCCGTAAATATCAAAATTCAATGGATTTGCGAATTTCTTTGAAGGAAAATTTTAGATTGACTAAGCTCCGATTATTAATTATCAAATTTGATACATATCAGAAAAAGTCCAATCATTTGATGCGAAAACATCTAAGAGAGATGAAAAAAAGATAAGTGAGCTTAGTGAGGTTAGTCAATACTTGAATGATGACCAGCAGGTTCAAGCTATTATCCATTCTTTACCCGAGAGTTGGGAGCATATTAAGATGCAACTGACTCATATGGACAAGCATTAAGACATTTAAGAATGTGCTTGTCATTCTGAGTTTGAAAAGGACCATCTGACAGCGATTAAGGTCAATGCCATAGTGCATATGGCATAGTCTTGTTCTAATAGAATGATTTCTAACTAGAACAAAAAAAGTAGGGATAAGGAAAAGGATCAAGAGTCTTAAAAGCAAAAGGTAAAACAGAATCACTAAAAGTCCAAAGGCAAAAGAAGGTGAACATTACAAGAGTAAAATATTTCAATTGCAAAATGAAAGGACACTGTGCATGAGACTGCACTATGCCAAAACCGGTACACTATTCTGACTCAAGAGTGAGTGAAATTTGTGTATCCAGCTCAGAATTTCATCATTTGTGGGTGATAAATTCAAGAGTAAAGGACCATAAACAAGGGATCGAGATGCATTTGTTAGGAATTCGGTTTCTATTCTTACTTTATTGAAATTTGTTTTCAATTTACATTTTAAGGATAAAAGTATACGCTTATGCTTGAATGATGTCTATTATGGTTTTGGTTATATGCTGAACGATTTTATTGTTATGGATGTGGACAATGGCTATTTGAATAAAGCTAGTTTTTATTTAATTTCTTATTTTTCACATAGTTATGAGAACAATGTGAAATAATGGCATGCTAGATTAAACCATATTAGGCAACACTAAATGAGTCGGTTAGCCAAAGTAGGTTTATAAGATGATTTAAATGAGGTTAAATTGCCTACATGTGAGCATTGCCTAAAAGAAAAACTAGTTAGAAAATCGTTCGAAAAAGGAACTAGGGCTGAATTTCTATTGCAATTAGTTCATTATGATGTATGTGTTCAAGTGAATGTATGGTCAAGGTATGGGGCCTACTACTTCATCACCTTTATGGACGACTATACTACATATGGCCATGTCTATTTGATTTCTCACAAGTCAAAAGCATTGAGTTGCTTTAAGACTTTTATGAACTTAGTTGAGAATTAATTAAACAAAAATATTAAAGCCTTAGGAACTGACCGGGGTCGAGAACATCTTTCAGATGAATTTAAAACTTTATGTGATGAAAAAAGAATTAAATATTAGTTGTCCATTCTCAGAACTCCACAACAAAACGGTGTTGTGGAAAGGAGAAATATAACTCTCCTTAATATGGTTAGATCTATGATGGCATAGGAAAATTTGCCAATCTCCTATTGGGTAGATGCTTTATTGACTATCACATATGTTTTAAATTGTGTGCCTTCCAAATTTGTCACTTTCACACCTTATGAGTTATGAACTGGTCGACAAATTGACCTAAGTTTACGACCTTGGGGTTGTGTTGCTTACATCCATGAAACCTCAAGAAAAATTTGGTAAATTGGGACCAAGAGGTAAAAAGAGTATCTATGTGAGATATTTTGAAGTATCAAAATGATATTTTTTCATGGGTGAGTAAGAGAATGATACTGTGACAGAATTCGGATCACGAGACGTCATATTCTTAGAGAATGAATTTCTAAAGTTGGGTAAAGTGAATTAAGATTTCACTTTCTATGAAATTTAGAAAGAGGAACCATCGGGATCACTCTATCCAAGTGGGAAAGAGTTGGAGGAAAAAGGTCAACACTTTCATCCTCTAAACGATACGGATGTTCGATATCCGATTTGAGTGGTAGTATTCTTCACTCCATTGGGAGTAAAGAATATGGTATTCCTTACTCCAATGGAAAAAGGAACATGGTTCCAGTGGGAGCATTTTAAATTATGATGAATATATAAGAAATGTTTATCAAGATTCAGAACTGTAAAAATCCAAAAGAATAAGTGTTCCATGCCAACGATTTGAGATCAAAGGTTTAAATGAAGTCTTTTTTTTGTTTACCCCACAAGATGAGGAAGAGCCTAAAAATATTCAAAAGACTTTTTCATTCCCAACTTAGGAAAAATGGATTAAAGCAATAGAAGAAGAAATGCCATCCATGAGATCGAATCATGTTTGGGAATTGGTTGATCTACCGAAAAGACACAAACCAATTAGGAATAATTGTATTCTCAAAGGAAAGCAAAAGGTTGATAGAAGTATCGAAAGATATAATGCTCGGCTAGTCGCTAAAGTTTTTACACAATAGAAAGGGATTGATTATGAGGAAACTTTCTCACTTGTTGTAAGATATACGTCCACAAGATTAATTTTAGCCATAGTGGCAAGTTTGGACTTAGAGCTACATCAAATGTATGTGAAGACTGCTTTTCTCAATGGAGAATTGGATGGAACAACCTATAGGTTTCATTGAAAGAGGCAACGAACATAAGGTTTGTTGATTGATGAGTTCAATCTATAGCCTTAAACAGTCTTTAAGACAATGGTACTTAAGACTTTATCATACAATCATGTGGAATCGGTTCAACATGATTGATGAAAACCATTGTGTTTATAACAAAAGGTCTGAAGTGAATTTGTCATTTTAACTTTATATGTATACGACATACTCATAGCTGAAAATGTCAAAGGGTACGCAAAGGAAATTAAAGATTGGTTATCGTTTAACGTTGAGATAAAAAATATGGGTTAAGCATATTATATTCTTAGAGTCAAGATCCCAAGAGATCGTTCGATAAGGTTATTGTCTCTTTCTTAAAAGACATATATCAATAAAGTTCTTGAACGATTTAATATGTAAAACTACAAATCCATAGATAATCTCATTGCCAAGAATCAGTTTCTTAGCAAAGATATGTGTCCGAAGATGCCAGAAGAAATGGAATGCATGAGGAACGTTCTATAAGCCAGTGTCATGGGTTATCTTATGTATGCAATGTTATGTACAATACCTGATATATGCTATGCAGTTGGCATGGTAAGTAAATATCAATTTAACCCAGGCGAAGAACATTGGAAAGCAGTTAAAAAAATACTTAAATACCTAAAAGGTACAATAGACTATCCTCTCTATTTTCAAGACAAGAATTTGCAATTGAGAGAATATAGAGATGTTAATTGTGTAAGAGATGTGGATGAGAGGAAATCCACTTCAAGTTTCTTATTCTTGCTTGGCAAGAGTGCCATCTTATAGAGTAGCAAGAAACAAACCTATGTAGCCCTATCAATAATGGAAGTTGAATTTGTTGCTTTCTCAGCTGCTATACAAGAGACAGTTTAGCTAAAATGGTTTGTGAGCCATTTTAAAAATAACTACCTCAAAAGAACTAGTGATGGTCTATAGTGACAGTCAGTTATCGATAACTTAAAGTAGGGCTAAGCATATCGACATTAAGTATTAATATATGAAAGATATTGTTGGACAAGGAGAAGTGAACTTACAATACGTTTCTATGCATGCAGATCCATTGAAAAAACCTATAATGAGAGATGTGTTTTGAGAGACATATTAGATTTCGAGGTTTGTGTAGAATTTAATTGGTATTATTATATTTTATATAATCCTTTAATGTTATTATTTATGAATAATAACCAAGCTCATTGTTGGCAATACATGAATGTGAATGTTTATGTATAAATATTTATTGTTATTTGTATGAGATTGAACATGTTGAACAGAAAAGTAGCCCACCCACAAGGGTGTTTATCTTAGTTTTGTCAATGAGTTGGCAAAAACTAAAATGAGGTAAATTTTGAACATATGACAATGCTCGAGAGCCTATTCAAAATAAAGTGTCGTCTTGCAGAAATTACAAGATTAGTCTTGTTAAGGTTCGAGATAAAGTTATACAGGATTGAGATCCAAATAAGGATTGTATGGAATTCGATGGTAAGTTAAATGTAACTACCATGTTTTGTCTAAAAATTCAGAAGTAATCCTTAAATAAGCAGACTAAAGTTGGATGCTTCGATGTATCACAATCTTACGTTTCTGTATAGTGTTATATATATATATACATTTTTTCAATGTGAGACATGCACTCCGTTAAGAGAAGGAAAAAACACCATAACACATGTTTTATACCATGTGTGCTTATGTGACGAAGGGAAGGGAATTTAATATTATTTATCTCAACTTTTTCTATTATGAGACTATATTTTATTTTTCAACCCTTAAAACCTTTAATTTATCCCTAAAGTATGGTTCAGTGTGGCAAGTTTAGTTAATCTACAAGAGGTCATGGAATAATATGGGCCTGGCAGACCTAGATAGAAAAGCAAGCTGAATATGATGGATGGCATATAGTAAGAGGGGAAGATAACATTTTGATCACATGTCAATTGGTTCGTGGTTCACTGACATGCCTATTATAGTCTTTATGAGTATAGATATAATAGTGAACACAAAAGATGTTTTATGAGATCATGAGTTAAAACAGTGAATGTGAGAAGTACATCTAGGGTTAAGCATACGTGGAAAAGATGATCTTGTTTTCTGAGACACTATATATCCCTAACAGGTGTATAGTACTAGTGCTCTCGAAAAATGCTGGTCACATGATCTATCTGCGTGTATAACTGAAAGATTATGACTAAAAATCGTTTCGTCATATGCGAGTGGGATACGCTCATAACTCTAATTTGGATGAAGTTCTAAATCAAGATAGAATTGAGCATCATAATCTGATTTGAATTATCTATTCCTATTTCAAAAAGAGTTTGAGTTATGCTAGAGATGAGTTCCTAGTATTCAAGATCTCTATAAATAGATATAAGATATCAGATTTTGGTAACGAGAAAATGTTAACGCCGCAATGCTACTCGTTCATATTCACGCTCGTTTTCTCTTAATCTTTCAGGGACTTTTATATTGTTGAATAGCTATTGTTATCCTACACGTGAGTAACAGTCAGACCAGAGACAAAAAAACTAAGGGGATCCTTATGACACTTCTGCAACGTTTTTTACGCTACAAGAGGTAGGTACCATTATTTAATGTTACCTCCGATTATTTATTTTAGTTTTCCCCTTCAAATATATATATATATATATATATATATATATATATATATATATATATATATATATATATGAACTTGTCCTAAAAAATGTGACCCGAATTTGGACCCAAATTCGAAAAAAATCCGAATGATTTTCAGAAATTTAGGGTTGAACTCTATCCAAATTTAAAACCTGAAAAACTTGTCCAAAAATACCTGAAATCCGATCAGAATCCATTACCTATATTTTTCAATTAAATTTTGTTTTGTTATATTTATTTATAAATTATTGTTTAATATTATATATATCGGATCAAAAATTATCAGGTCTAGTTTTGAGGTAATTAATATATCTTTAAAAATTTCTAACAAACAAAATCTCAAATAAAAAGTTTGACCAAAAAATTCTTTAAAAATTGAAAGAAAGGAATAATAATTTTTTAAATAATAAATAACTGCATAATTAAAAAATCATGAAAATAATTTCAAATAAATAAATTAAAGATCAAAAGGTGAAATAGGCCACGCAAGTTTATCTGAATATTCAATTGAGCCCATCATATTTTAATTAGACATATTTCAGTTTTAAAAAATAAAAATTGAATAAATAAGCCATAATATAATGAATTTTTTTTTGGGTAAATTGAAGTAGACATCAGCCTAAGCAACAGGATAGGATTTGGGCGGCACAGTGCCTATAACATCCTTGAACAGCAACTGATGAAGATCAATTGGAGCATCAATAAGAAAATGGCTACCGTTTAGCTTAACTAATGAAACCATTCTACCATTTTTGTGTTTTAAAGACTTATTTTTAGTAATATTTTAAATGAATATGTATTATTTATTTAGATTAGTTAAATTATTAAAGAGAATAGAAAAGCATAAAATTTGTTATTATACCAGCAATTTACTCCGATTCCAAATTACTTTTTCCATTCTTTTTAAATTTATTCAGTTAGATTTTTTTTTTAAATTTTTATTTATTTATTTATTCATATATTGAGAAGTGGAGAAAAAATAAATATGAAATATGAAAATATTTAAATTTTTGGACTAATTACAACAAAAATCTAACATTTCACCTATATTTTAATTCAGCATTCAACCTTTAAATTCTTACTAATTAAACACCAATATTTCTGTGTTCTTTCAATTGAGGAATTCAGTTAATTTTTTTTGTTAAAAATAATTGAAATTTCAAATTTTATTAAAATATCATTGTTTAATTTTTATTTAGTTATTAATATAATTAAGAATTAATAATAAATTTATTAATTTTAATTATTAAATTGAAATACTTTCTTTAAATTTGCTACTATTTTTTAAATATATATATAATATCTTTCAAAAAAGTCAAAAAATTGAAAGTGAATATTTCTATATATTTTTTTAGTTATAAGCAAATTAAAAATATCACTTTTTATCAAAAAAATAAATAAAAAATATCACTTTTTATGTCGTGATATTTTTTTGAAATATATTAGCTATATGTTTAAATAATAGTAGCAAATTAAAAAAAAAAAAGTGTCCCAATTTAACTGTTAAAATTAAAAAATATTATTAATTTTTTATTATATTAACAATTAAATAGAAATTCAGAAAATGATTTTTTAAATAGAAAAATTAAATTTTTGCTAGATTTTATGGGAAAATTTGTTGAGTCGCTCAATTGAAAGAGTGCCAAAATATTAGTATCCAGATAGTCAAAATTTAAATGTTAGGTATTGAATTGAAATATAGGTAAACATTAGAGATTTTTATGAAATTAGCCATAATTTTATTTTATATTTTATGATTTTATTTAAATTATAAAATTTTGATACTTTTAGCATTGTTTCAATAATTAGACCAAACATTTTGGTATTGAGTTAAAGCTTTTTATTGTTTACATCCATAAGTATTAAAATTAGATAGAATTAGAGAATAAAAAAAAAAAAACATTCTGCTATTGTAGATCTGTTAATTTTTTTTATCATAACTTAAAATCTGATCCGAATCAGTTCAAGAAAAGTGATCCAAACTCGAATCTGAAGCAAAAAGAAGTTGTATGACCCACTTGAATCTAACTCAAAAAATTGAGGGTCAGATTAGGATCGACCCGAGGACAACTTGAATGACCAGAATTTTTTTTTCATAATAATAGTATCATATATTAATTGAATGATCATCATTATATAATCATTATATTTTTCTTTTCTCAATATAAACGTGGCTTTATATATATTTATATATATATATATATATATATATATATAAGTGATAATCTTTTTTCTTTAAAACTACTACTTGCACTTGAATGGAAATACGAAGCCAATTTCTAGAAATACAGTTAGATTAGAGCACGATGTTTGAAGATTTATAAGAGAAAAATGATAAGAATAAAAAACACTTTGAGTGAAAGTGCAAGGTAGAATTTATTTAACTTGTAATATGTGGACCTTTTATGTCTCTCAAGGATATTTTTGTCCAATTATCATATGGATGAAAATTGGAGATTGTGCTCTAATATTTAAATTTTTGTCATATTTCTCCCCCCACATAGTGCTAATGTGATGTTTGAAAAGGTTCATAACTTGTTGAAATTACGGGGAATAGAGAAAAAAAATATTTACTACAATTTTGAACAATGCCAATAGTAATGATAATATGCAAAATTTATTGTGCAATTAGCTAAATTTTAGTGATGATTTGCATTGTAATGGCATGCTTTTTCATATGCAGCGTGGTGCTCATATTTTGAATCTTATTGTCCAAGAAGGCTTGGAGGTGATTGAAGGATCTATTTTCAAAATTAGGGAGGCAGTTAAATATGTAACTGGGTCAGAGTTTATATGAATAAAATTTGAAGAATGTACCTGTTGAATATATTGTAAATGTTCTAAGGGCTTGTGGTTGGATTGTCCCATTAGATGGAATTCTATTTATGATATGCTCGATAGGTCTATTCTTTTTTGCCGTGCATTCTTGCAATTAAAAGTTATAAATAGAAATTTTAGTTGGAGCATGACAAATCTTGAGTAGGATTTGGTTAAGAAAATTTGTAATATCTTGAAACTTTTTAAAAATATTACAAATTTATTTTTTGGAACCCAATATCTCACTTCAAATTTATATTTCACAAGTGTTTGAAAATTTTATTTATGATTAATGGAAAGAAAAAATAGTGAACATGAAAAAGTCAAGAATATGACTACTATGATGCTTGACAAATTTGATGACTATTGGAAAAGTTATAGTGTAATTATTTCATTTGTTGGTATTCTATATCCTTGCAAGAAGTTGGATTTTGTGAAATTTTATTATCAAAAGTTATATGGGGAGGAAGATGTTGTCAAAAACACATTGAAAGATATCACTAGCCACCTGCATAATCTTTTTAATGTTTATGCAAAGAAAAATCCAACTTTGGTGGAAGAAAATACAATGAGAGCTTGTGTAGATTTAGATCTCTTGAGAGTGAGTTTTTAAAATTCTTTTCTTGATATTGTTAAGTTTATTCATTTGTACTTTCAACATGAATTACTATTTGTACTTAATGTATCTAAACTCAAATTGTTGTAATTATTTCACGTAGGAATTTGCGAGTTTTGATCAATCTCAAACTGGAGAAGAATTAGAATTGGATGAATATTTGAAATAGAAAAAACACAATTTAAATATGCAGTTTGATGCACTATCTTGGTGGAGAGACAGTGAATCTCATTTTCCATCTATTTCTTTGATGGCAAGAGATATTTTGAGCATTCCAATAACCACGGTTACTTCAAAGTCAACATTTAGCATGGGTAAAAGAATTTTTCACGAGTGGAAGGCATCACTTTTACTAAAAAAATGCGTAATCATTGATTACCACTTGTAATTGGCTATGCAGTTGGATGTGCTATGTTGGTGGAGAGATCGTGAATCTCATTTTGAGACTATTTCTATGATGGCAAGAGATATTTTGAGTATTCTGATAACCACAGTTGCTTCAAAGTCAGCATTTAGCATGGGTAAAAAAAAAATTCAAAATGGAGGGCATCTCTTTTATCAAAAAATGTGTAGTCATTGATTACCACTCGTAATTGGCTATGTGGATATCAAGGTTTATATACACTTTTTTTTAATCAATATATGTGTAAGTCATTTTAACATTATTGTTTTTGTCAAAATAACTTGAGACTTGAAGTTCAATTTTCACAAATGGATTGAATGGGTTCTTCATCAACTTCAAACATTTAGGGGAAGAAGAAGGGGAGGAAGAGGAGGAATAATAGATTGTGTCAAGAAAAATACATACATATATGTATGGAGGTAACATAATCAAATATGATACCTACCTCTTATAGCGCAGAATCTCAAGCGGAAGCGAATACAAGGATCTCCCTTTCGCGTCACTAGTCTGGCTTTTATCCACATGCGGGATAACAACAACTAAACCATGGTCTAAAAGCCACTTGGAGTTAAAAGATAGTGAGTTGAGAATTCGACAAAGTTTCGGTGTGGAGAAATTTTATATACCTTTTACAGAATTTATAAGGCCTATTTATAGAGACACTCTCTCTAAAATAGGAAACGAGTAATTAAAGAAAATTAATACAAAAAAAGGAAGTTACACTTTTTATTTGAATTCAATTAAGGAAAAATCCTTATCCATATTATTTTCTTTCTGATATGAATCACTTCCATATCATGATAATTTCCACATTAATATGGATTCCTGCCCATAGCAGAACTCATGGGCGTATCCAGACTCCATCATCTCCCACTCGCAAATGACGGAACGATTTTTAGTCTAGATCTCCAGTTATACAGGCAGATAGACCGTGTGACCAACATATATCGAGAGCACTTGTACCATATGTAACACCCCCATCGCCGTCCCCGATGGAAGGACGCCGACGGACGCGCATAAACAGATATACACATGCACAATGCGGAAGCATACATTCATACATAACATGCATACAGAAATATGGGTTAATTAAAAACTTACCTTGACTTACCTTGCGGTACAGACTGAACATGCAATAACTCACGCACACGCAGACACTAAGCTGAAGCATACACAGAAGCATACATATCACCATTCAACGGAAGCATAATCGAAATAATAAAACAAAGGGATAACTAAACATAAAACATACTAACTATTACATTCCCACAAGAAAACTTAAGCTCGAAACATAATTAATTACATACACAAATTTACTGAAATACCCTTCCGATCCCGACTTAGCATGCATAATCCAACCAGGGCTATTTTGGGGTGTGACAACTCTTCCCTCCTAAAAGAATTTCGTCCTCGAAATTCATAGCGAAACACTTACATCCACACAACCCAAACAAACAAAACTTACTTAGACAAAAACTTGCAAAAGCTTGCAAAGTAACTTACCAGAAGAACCTGCGGTCTCCTTCGAATCCTTGCTAGATGCTACAAACTCTGAAGACACTCGAGAAGATCTGAGCAAATCCTCCACATCCTTTCTAGCTTGCCCAGCTAGACTCTCACTCATCTTCTTAGGACAGCCGGCAATCTGGTGTTCCATACTGCCACATCTGAAACAAGCACCTAAAAGCTTCCTACACGGACCACGATGTCGCTTCTGGCAATGCTGACATACTGACGGTACCCACTTCTTACACTTATTCCCATGTTGCTTCTGAAATTGTTGACACGCTGAAGGTTCTCGAACCCTCTTCCCTGCTGACATTTCACTAACCGATCCTTTTCTCTTCTGAGGAACATGCTGAACAAAATCTTGAGAAACACGAGGAGTAGTCAATCTATCCAAAATTCGAATCAATCCTTGTACAAGAGCCCTATCCTCAGAAACCCGACCAGAATCTTCAACTGGAAGATGCTCGGAAACATCCTGATCAGCACTAACTCGATTCACACTTTCTGTTGTCTCGCCCACATTCTCACTAGGATCAGACTCCATCTAGACATGACACACAACAAGACGCATCTGCATTAGGCCACGACACAAAACCGACTCTCATGCAAAGACTCAACACATAACAAACAACACACCCAGAACCATCAAACCTGGGCTCTGATACCACTAACTGTAACACCCCCATCGCCGTCCCCGATGGAAGGACGCCGACGGACGCGCTACACGACGCTCACATAAACAGATATACACATGCACAATGCGGAAGCATACATTCATACATAACATGCATACAGAAATATGGGTTAATTAAAAACTTACCTTGACTTACCTTGCGGTACAGACTGAACATGCAATAACTCACGCACACGCAGACACTAAGCTGAAGCATACACAGAAGCATACATATCACCATTCAACGGAAGCATAATCGAAATAATAAAACAAAGGGATAACTAAACATAAAACATACTAACTATTACATTCCCACAAGAAAACTTAAGCTCGAAACATAATTAATTACATATACAATACTACAGAAATACAAAAGCTGAAATACAGAAGCTGAACCAAATACAGAACTTCTAACTCCTACGTGGCCGACCCTGCAGAAGCGTGACTTGAACAGAACCAAACCTGCCACCTGCACAGAAAGGAAATCCGTGCTAAGCGATAACGCTTAGTGGGGAGAACACACAAGAATATGGACGGCCATTCACAATGGTCGCCAAGGCATAGCACATTCAAATGGCAAATGCGGATATTCATAGCATATCAATAATCAGGCTGCACAATAAAGGCATTCAATCGATAACTCACAAACAGACTATAAACTCATGTCCAGGATATACCAATACAGACATGATACAATATATGATACAAATATCATCATGCCGAACTACATACTATAACTCATGCATAAACCTACATGGGTATCAAATATCAACATCTTACCGTGCGGAGTCACATGAGTTTTACACATGCAATTGACATAACTACATACCCATGCAAGAACTGACAACCAAACCATCATGTTAAGAATGCTAGTTATTTAGCATACTAAGACATGCCAAACACGTACACTAGTCAAATGTTCAAAGGATAACATTTAGAGCATCACAATACCACTGCGCAACTCTAATATATATTAAGCATCATGCAAAAACACTCTGATAGCGGAGACTGGAGGCATAACCACTTAGTATTACATTCATATCATCATCATGTTGAAAGTACAGTAATCATCACATACTTACCATCACAGCTGCTTCGGTTCACATGCTAATATATATAACAAAACTATGCTGAAGTCATATACTTAAATACATCAATCAAATCCTTTCAAAGCATTCAAAAACTTATAACAAATCACATGACAAGTACGGATAATCATGTTAGATATAGAATCATACTTACTTAATACAGACATGCATTCTGAAGCTCATAGTTACATCCATATACATATAAACTGATTTCAGAGATCCTTATCATAATCAATCGGATATCACATTCTGATAGCTATATCAAAGTAATACAAACCAGTAAAGCACCTGCTGACTCACAATAGTGGATAACGAGTGTACTGAACTGATTAGTACCTTACGGGTACAAGTCGACTGAAGGTACCTTACGGGTACGAATCGAAAACCATTTTATTTATCACAAAAGCATTTTACTGATGGGGGATCTTAACCCGATCCAAATACATTAAAAAGGATCACGAAGATCCGTACTGAGGGGGGTTCACGAGGAACCATACGGGGGACCTGATCAGGGTCCAATACGTTCAAAGGGCGCTGCAGCTACTGAAAGACTCTATTAGGCATGCCTAACTATCCACTAGACTGACTCTCGCAGGTCATGCATAAATCATTCACATTACGAATCGCACAATGCATAACTGTATATATACATCATGCATAAATCAGAGTACAATAGACATATAAATATGTTTATAAGGTTGGTCATATCTCATACATTCCCATTGCAAAACATAAGACAGTCAATATACTTAACATTTAAACACTGTTCTAAAGCATGCCAAGAATCAGGTAAATAAGCACTACCATGCCAATGATTATCAAAACATAATCCTAAACATGCGTTTAGGTGAGGATACTAAGTATAAATCATGCATAGTCCAAATTACATTTAAACATAACACTTTGAATTCCCAGGCTAAAGCATAATCATGCATTCAGACATTAATCATAATATTCAACTAAATATAGCATAGCATAATATCAATCATACCTCATTCAAGTCATATTCTGAAGCATGCAATAGGTCAATCAATCACATTTTATCACTACTCCAATTACTAGAGTATATCAAGAACACATGTGTAATCATATTATGCTAATGATCAAAAACGTATAATCTGAATCATGGATTGATACAATATTCTTAAACATGGCATGTTAATTTAGATAAGAATCCGATCCAGGACAGGCATAACATAATGCTGAACACAACTAAGATAGGCTAACCATTCAGATAGGATAACACACAGTAGAGAAAGAAGTCATAAAAGCATTTGACAGTCATTTAATAATAAAACTGGTCACGGTGAACAGAGCACAATAGAAAAGCCATACAGGAGCATATAACAGTAAGACATAAATTATACAGCAGTGGAGACCCATACAGGAGAAATAGGAAATTCATTTTGGTTAAAATTGGGCGAAATCGGAAAAAGGAGCTGAAGAGGGGTCGGTCACAAGTCGTGTCATGACTCATGACTGACCTCACAGGAGGGTCACGGCGTGACCTAGTGTCACGTCTCGTGACCTACAAGAGAGTCACGGGACGTGACTTTAAATCACGCCTGGCCTTCACCATAGTCACGCCGTGACTCTAAGTCACGAGACGTGACTTCCCTCTCACAGAGAGAGGAGTCACGCTTCGTGTCTTGGAGTCACGCCTTGCCTTTCACAGGAGTCACGTCGTGACTCTAAGTCACGAGACGTGACTTCCCTCTCACAGAGAGAGGAGTCACGCTTCGCGACTGGAGTCACGCTTTGCCATTCACAAGGGTCACGTCGTGACTCTAAGTCACGAGACGTGACTTCCCTCTCACAGAGAGAGGAGTCACGCTTCGTAACTGAGAGTCACGCTGCCCTTCACATGAGTCACGAGACGTGACTCGCTTCTCACAGAACACAAACTGGAACTGAAAATTCTACAGAGACGCGATTTTCCATTCCCAGTTACCCAGAACTCCAAGAACTCGATAAATTCATTTTCAATCTCATTCAAAACACCACCAAACTCATCTTACCTTTCAATCGATGTCCCAAACAGCATAAACAAGACAATTGCAACTTAATTCAACAATCAAATCATTAAAACCATGCTTAAACATAGTTAATCCAATTAAGAACATAAACCTTAAAAACAATTACAGTAAGTTCCAAATATATATCAATCTGTTCTTTGATTCAAAGTCATGCATACAAACACAGTACCCAAAACACGACTTGCATAAACTCATCTCAATCATTCAATTACTGGAAATCAAACACCAAAAACCATTCATAATCCAAGAAGAAAATGGGGCAGAGACAAAAACCCAAAACCAAAATAAAGAACACAGAGCTCCCAAACATTGCATGCAACCCAAAATGCTCCCAAACCTGGAATCGAAGATCCAAAATCAGCTTCAAGATCAGTCCTCTATCCTTTCCTTGCCTTTACTTTGCTTCTTCTTATCATCAACCACTTGCACAAATAAAATCCACAATTACTCTACAAAACCCTAACTCAACCAAAACCACAACCAGGAGAAGAAGAAGAAGAACAGAACGTAAATCCAACTTACCTCTTCAAACAAAGCACAATCTCCACCAAGCCAAACACAACTCCAAGCCAAATGAGAAAGAAAGGAGAAGCAAAGAAGGGAGAAGAGAAGAAGAAGGGCAGGCGTGAGAGGGGAAATCGGGTTGCAATCTGTGTTTTCCTCTCTCACTCTCTTACTTCTTCTTCTATTCTTCATTTAATGCCCACCTAACAATCCACATGGCAGATCCTAATAGGACCTCAAAACCCACTCAACTTTTCCAAATCAAAAATTGCTCTTTAGTCCTTAAACAAAATACACTTCACTCACTTGCACAATTCTTTCTTTACCAACTTAATTATCTTATCAATTAGGTCCTTAACACTCCAAATTTCTCAAACACAAATTTACTGAAATACCCTTCCGATCCCGACTTAGCATGCATAATCCAACCAGGGCTATTTTGGGGTGTGACACCATACACCTGTTAGGGATATATAGCATCTCGATAAACGAGATCCTTCTTCTTCGCATATGCCTAACCCTAGATTTCTTTCTCATATTCACTGTTTTAACTCATGATCTCATAAAATAATTTTTGTGTTTACTATTATGTCTCTATTTATAGAGAATATAATAGGCTAGCCAGTGAACCACAAACTAATTGAATGTAATCAGAAGGCTATCTTCCTCTCTTACTATATGCCATCTATCATAATTTAGCTCGCTTTTCTAGCTAGCTCTGGCAGGCCTAAATTATTCCATGACCTTTTAGGGACTAGCTACGTCAGCCACACTGAACCATACTTCAGGGATAAGTTAAGGGTTCTAAGGGTAGGGTCTCACAATAGGGAAAGTTGAGATCAACGCAATGAATTTTCATCCCTTGGTCACATAAGCACATATAATATAAATCATGTGTTATGGCATTCATTCATTCCCTTAAAGGAGCGCATAAGTCATAAAAATTATATAACACCATAAAGAAGCGTAAGATTGCGATGCACCGAAACATCTAACTTTAGTCCGCTTTCTTAAAGACTATTTCTGGCTTTTTAGATAAAACATGGTAGTTGCGTTTAACTCACCATGAGATTACACTCAATCCTTATTTGGATCTCAATCCAGAGCATATAACTTTATGTATGTCTTTATCTCGCACCTTAACAAAACTAATCTTGTCATTTCTGCAAAACGACACTTTTATTTTGAACATGCTCTTGAGCATTCTCATTTGTTCAAAATTTGCCTCATCCTAGTTTTTGCCAACTGTAGACACCGGGCCTCCAGGCAGCCTAAATCAAGGTTATACAGTAATAAAATTAATGCCTGTTCACAGGCAAAAAGGTTAAAAGTGATGGTTTTCTTGTTAATTTTTTTTTTTTTTAAAAAATTAAAAAAATAACAAATGCAAATAAAAAAAGAAAAAAAAAGCTGTAAGTTATAGTATTATTGTCAAAATTTCTTAAAAAATATTTAAAAAAAATTCGGACGTTTGCAGCCACCACCGACGGGTGACGCTCACCTCTAGGATGTCAAGAACGTGATTTTTCGCCCAACAATGGAATTTTTGGATAAATTTTGATTTTTAACGGGGATTTTCAAGGATTTTTCTATTTTTTTTACATCTAGATAAGGTAGAATTTGATTAAAATTCAGTTTTTTTCCCAAATTCATAAAAATATAAAATAAAGAAAGAGAAAAAGGGAGGAAACAATTTTTTAGGTTGGAATTTTCTCTTTTCCTTCAAGGGAGATTTTTAGTTGCAACTTTTTCTTCTCTTCTTCAAAAAAAAAAAATAATTCTGATTTTGATTTTTTCTTCTTCTTTTTCAATTAAATTTCTTCAACAATTTGAGATTGAAGTTTCTAAATGAAAAATTGATTTTGAGACAACCAAAATAATTATTTGCTCTTGAGATCCAAATTTTTCATTTATTATTTTTTCTTTAAACAAGTTTTTTTGCAATTATTTTTCTAGAAAGAAAATTTAGATTTTTTATGTTTTTTATGTAATTCTTGCAGATCTTGACATAGAAATCAAACATCATTTTTCCTCCATCGAATACGAATTCTGATGGTAAATATTCTGGGTTTGACCCTATATTTTTTGTAACGCCCCGCCATCCCCATTGGAAGGATACCGGAGTGCCACGCGAGCAAACACATATAAACGAATCCACATACACATGTATAAACAAAAACCAAATGAGATATAAAGAAACTTTTAATCATTTAATAGTAAAACCTTTTTACAAGTAACATATATCAATATCGTTTTACAAAAAGAGGCTCGTAAGCAAATAAATATACAAAAAATAATGTTTGTTCCTTTACAAAAGATTTACTTTGCTATACACAAGCCATATACAAAAATTACAGCGGAAGACTTCACATAACTTCATTCAAAAAGACTCCTAGTGGCCGACCTGCAGATATCTGACTTCAAATCCTAACTCGCCACCTGCACGGGAAAAGAGCCCGTGCTAAGCGATAACGCTTAGTGGGGAGGAACAAAACAGACATACAATATACATATACAATATTTATAACAATACAATAATCTACTGATTCAAAATCAAAGTCATCAATAATACATGTATACATATCACCAAACTCCTTACTTGACAAGCATAAATATAAACATTGACATGCATAAATATATATACATTACAAGCAATTAAATATTCAAATCATAATTTTCATCATTCCAAGTATACAGATACAAGGTGCATAATGTAAAGCTATGTAAGAATTCATATACATCATATACTTGTAATCATGTCAATAATGCATTTCAACATATGCAACACATTTACACATATAGCCTGATTAGTCTAAAAATATTCTCTAGAAGTGGATGCGGTCAATTGGATACTGATAGGACACAGTTTCCCAAGCATATAGAGACATGAGTCTCAAACATGTACTTTTCATATAGAGACCGAAGTCTCGCATTTAAATCCATATAGACCCATACAGGATCGAAACAAGGATCCAAACGGACCCACGTAAAACGTTTTATCATATAGCAACTGCACACACACACTGACCTAAGTAAGCGCTTACTTATCCACTACTATGACCATTCAGGCTTAAAACTCAATTCAACTATTCAAGCACCAATATCAATATTAAATACAACTAAATGCAAATACATATTTCACGTGTACATGTGTCTAAATCAAAATTAGAAATATTTAAATATATCCAGTATCAATTATTGGAGGCAGAAGTACAAATAATTCACATTCAAGTCAAGTTATGTTCATGTAAAATATAAACTAGTAAATTATGTACATTAATTATTTAATCAATTATACAACTCAATACTAAGCAATTATTAATTACTATTCAGATTTTAAACCCAAACATTTGTCATGTAGTGCAAAAACCCTTGAAATCAGAAGTTAAACTTTATTTTTTAAAAAAAATAGGGCAGCAGGGGAAGGCTGGTCACGAGTCACCCAGGCAGTGGTGTCTCGTGACGCAGCTTCACGCGAACGCCAGACAAGAACAAGCGGTCACGCCGTGACCACTCGTCACGTCTCGTGACGCCGGAGAGGGGAGGGGAGATCACGAGATCTCGTCCCGCGACACGCAGGAAAACCAGCGAGAGATCGCGTGGCGTGATGCTTCATCACGTCGCGACTTCCCAAAGGAAGGAAGGTCACGGCGTGATGCAGCATCACGTCTCGTGACCCTCTTCAGAGAAGAGGTCACGGTGTGATGCTCACTCACGTCACGTGATCCCTTCCCTCACTTCTGCTTCTCCTTCTCCCTACTTCTCAGAATTCCAAAAAACGCAAAAACCAGATAGAAATCGTAAAAACAGAGACTTAAATCCCTATTTGTCTAAATTCAAATTTTCATGCAAAAATCATGCTAACACGTACCTTTAAGTCTTCTGGGCACAATTACAGCAATTTTACTCACAGTATTCATATTATCACGTAATCATAGTAAATAAACAGAGGAAGACACAAACCAGAGTTTCACATTCTATACTTGTATAAACATCTCATTTGCATGCTCATGTCATTCTTTTTCTACTGTAATTATGTTAACAACATTACATAACTCTAGCATTTCTATATACAAACACACACACAAACACATTAATACCAAGACTGGAAACAAAACCCAAAATGGGAAAAACAGACACTCCCAAACCTGTTACTGAAGCTCAAAAACGTCCACTGAATTCTTCTCAATCCACCACTTTATCTTTTCCTTTATCTAACCTCTTAACTTCAGATGCTTGCATACAGATAAAACCATAATTCATTAACCCAAGACGAGAAAAAGGAAAAATCAACCATAAAAATCCTATAGAACCAGTGCCACTTACCTTCTGAAGCTTCTAACACAACCAAACCCTAGCTCCTCAACAAAATTACACACATTCAAATGATAGAAAGAACAGAAAATGGAGAAAGAACAGAATGTTGTTTTACGTGAGAGAAAACCAGAAAAGAGAGAGAACTTTTTCAGTCTTTTGTTTTCCAGCCAACTAAACTTTTCTCAATCTTTTCTTTTTCCCTCACCACGTACACACACTCTCCTTCCACTTGGCACACATGCACATGAATCACTATCCACTAATCCACTTAACAAATTACCAACAGCTCTTTTTCAAATCTTCAAATAGGTCCTTATAAATTTCTTTTTGCTCACTAACTAAACATTTGCAATTAAACACTATTATTTCCTTGCAATTAAATCCTCTTTCATTAATAAATTACTCAATTACCCTTAAATTGCCAATTAGAATTGCTAAATCCAACTAGACCACTTATGGGGTGTGACAACTCTCTCCTCCTTAAGAAAATTTCGTCCTCGAAATTTCCTTGCTTATCCAAACACATCTCAAATACCAAAACCAAACGAAACAAAACTTAACATATAAACACTTACCCGAAGGTCCGGCAGCACCCGTTACATTCTCAGCAGTCATAGCATATGCCCGATGCCTAGTATGATCCTCTGTAGCACCGGGTCGTTGCACCGTCTCAGATGGTGCTCTCGGATGTCTACTTCCTTCACGATTGCTTTGGATGACATTAGATCTTTTACTTTCTTGCTGGTTCTGGTCCACTTGTCGATCAGGGCAAAATGCAAACCGATGTTCCATACTTCCACACTTGAAACAGGCGCAGGTAATCTTACGACATGTACCCCAATGGTACCTATGACAATGCTCACACTCTGGTGCTCGGTTTCCCTTGCTAACATGCGGTGCCACACTTCCAACTTCTGAAGGTACCTGAACAGACCCTCTATATCCTTGCTCAACTGGAGCACCCTTAGACTTCTTAGTACTCGCAACTCCCCCTTCTGGTGCTCTCCTCTTCTGTGCCATCTTCTGTTTAATCTCCTCAGATTCCTCTAACTTCATTGCTGCAGCCACAAGCTGATAATACCCCACTGGTTGCAAGACTACCATTACAGACAAAGGACCTCGGTACACCTCACGAAGTCCCTCCAGAAAATGTCTACATCTGAACTCACCAGTCAACAACTGCTCGGGCACATACTTACTCAGCCTATTGAACTCCTTGTCATACTCACTAACAGTCATTCCCCGCTGCTTCAAGCTAATAAACTCTCTCCACTTAGCTTCTTGGTATGCCTTCGTTATATACTTTTGCTCAAACTCTTGCTTGAAATACTCCCATGTCAACTCAGCTGGCCGCTGAGGATTCCTCATCACAAGCTCCCACCAATCATAGGCTGATCCCTGAAGCAACGATATAGCACATGAAGCTCTCTGATCCGCGGGACATCTAATCTCTTGCAGAATTCTACCTACTCTCTTGAGCCAAAACTCAGCCACATCAGATTCATCTAAGGCAGTCCCATGAAAATCCTCTGCTCCTCTTTTTCTTAACAATTCAATTGGTGCTTTAGGAGCAGTCAACCTATCAACCACTTGCAGTAACCCTTGCACTAACGCTGGATCAAAACCAACTCCTCTATTTGCACCCACAGCTGGTGCAGGTTCCTGTGCAGGCCTATCCTGTCTCACTGGATCACCTCCTCTGATCGGACTATCTCTACGACCCATATAGACACTGTCCATTGTGTCGCCCATGTACTCACTTGGATCCGACTCCATATAAACACTACAAAACACAAGACATCTGCATTAGGCCACTATACAAAACTGACTCTCATGCATAGACTCGACTCTACACTCAAACAATCACAACATAACCCAGAACCACCAAACCTGGGCTCTGATACCAAGCTGTAACACCCCGCCATCCCCATTGGAAGGATACCGGAGTGCCACGCGAGCAAACACATATAAACGAATCCACATACACATGTATAAACAAAAACCAAATGAGATATAAAGAAACTTTTAATCATTTAATAGTAAAACCTTTTTACAAGTAACATATATCAATATCGTTTTACAAAAAGAGGCTCGTAAGCAAATACATATACAAAAAATAATATTTGTTCCTTTACAAAAGATTTACTTTGCTATACACAAGCCATATACAAAAATTACAGCGGAAGACTTCACATAACTTCATTCAAAAAGACTCCTAGTGGCCGACCTGCAGATATCTGACTTCAAATCCTAACTCGCCACCTGCACGGGAAAAGAGCCCGTGCTAAGCGATAACGCTTAGTGGGGAGGAACAAAACAGACATACAATATACATATATAATATTTATAACAATACAATAATCTACTGAATCAAAATCAAAGTCATCAATAATACATGTATACATATCACCAAACTCCTTACTTGACAAGCATAAATATAAACATTGACATGCATAAATATATATACATTACAAGCAATTAAATATTCAAATCATAATTTTCATCATTCCAAGTATACAGATACAAGGTGCATAATGTAAAGCTATGTAAGAATTCATATACATCATATACTTGTAATCATGTCAATAATGCATTTCAACATATGCAACACATTTACACATATAGCCTGATTAGTCTAAAAATATTCTCTAGAAGTGGATGCGGTCAATTGGATACTGATAGGACACAGTTTCCCAAGCATATAGAGACATGAGTCTCAAACATGTACTTTTCATATAGAGACCGAAGTCTCGCATTTAAATCCATATAGACCCATACAGGATCGAAACAAGGATCCAAACGGACCCACGTAAAACGTTTTATCATATAGCAGCTGCACACACACACTGACCTAAGTAAGCGCTTACTTATCCACTACTATGACCATTCAGGCTTAAAACTCAATTCAACTATTCAAGCACCAATATCAATATTAAATACAACTAAATGCAAATACATATTTCACGTGTACATGTGTCTAAATCAAAATTAGAAATATTTAAATATATCCAGTATCAATTATTGGAGGCAGAAGTACAAATAATTCACATTCAAGTCAAGTTATGTTCATGTAAAATATAAACTAGTAAATTATGTACATTAATTATTTAATCAATTATACAACTCAATACTAAGCAATTATTAATTACTATTCAGATTTTAAACCCAAACATTTGTCATGTAGTGCAAAAACCCTTGAAATCAGAAGTTAAACTTTATTTTAAAAAAAAAATAGGGCAGCAGGGGAAGGCTGGTCACGAGTCACCCAGGCAGTGGTGTCTCGTGACGCAGCTTCACGCGAACGCCAGACAAGAACAAGCGGTCACGCCGTGACCACTCGTCACGTCTCGTGACGCCGGAGAGGGGAGGGGAGATCACGAGATCTCGTCCCGCGACACGCAGGAAAACCAGCGAGAGGTCGCGTGACGTGATGCTTCATCACGTCGCGACTTCCCAAAGGAAGGAAGGTCACGGCGTGATGCAGCATCACGTCTCGTGACCCTCTTCAGAGAAGAGGTCACGGCGTGATGCTCACTCACGTCACGTGATCCCTTCCCTCACTTTTGCTTCTCCTTCTCCCTACTTCTCAGAATTCCAGAAAACGCAAAAACCAGATAGAAATCGTAAAAACAGAGACTTAAATCCCTATTTGTCTAAATTCAAATTTTCATGCAAAAATCATGCTAACACGTACCTTTAAGTCTTCTGGGCACAATTACAGCAATTTTACTCACAGTATTCATATTATCATGTAATCATAGTAAATAAACAGAGGAAGACACAAACCAGAGTTTCACATTC
Organism: Excoecaria cochinchinensis; assembly: GCA_947683425.1. Lineage (NCBI taxonomy): Eukaryota > Viridiplantae > Streptophyta > Magnoliopsida > Malpighiales > Euphorbiaceae > Excoecaria > Excoecaria cochinchinensis. The sequence continues at coordinate 11,117,131 of CANTUQ010000127.1, read as the reverse complement.
TATACTTGTATAAACATCTCATTTGCATGCTCATGTCATTCTTTTTCTACTGTAATTATGTTAACAACATTACATAACTCTAGCATTTCTATATACAAACACACACACAAACACATTAATATCAAGACTGGAAACAAAACCCAAAATGGGAAAAACAGACACTCCCAAACCTGTTACTGAAGCTCAAAAACGTCCACTGAATTCTTCTCAATCCACCACTTTATCTTTTCCTTTATCTAACCTCTTAACTTCAGATGCTTGCATACAGATAAAACCATAATTCATTAACCCAAGACGAGAAAAAGGAAAAATCAACCATAAAAATCCTATAGAACCAGTGCCACTTACCTTCTGAAGCTTCTAACACAACCAAACCCTAGCTCCTCAACAAAATTACACACATTCAAATGATAGAAAGAACAGAAAATGGAGAAAGAACAGAATGTTGTTTTACGTGAGAGAAAACCAGAAAAGAGAGAGAACTTTTTCAGTCTTTTGTTTTCCAGCCAACTAAACTTTTCTCAATCTTTTCTTTTTCCCTCACCACGTACACACACTCTCCTTCCACTTGGCACACATGCACATGAATCACTATCCACTAATCCACTTAACAAATTACCAACAACTCTTTTTCAAATCTTCAAATAGGTCCTTATAAATTTCTTTTTGCTCACTAACTAAACATTTGCAATTAAACACTATTATTTCCTTGCAATTAAATCCTCTTTCATTAATAAATTACTCAATTGCCCTTAAATTGCCAATTAGAATTGCTAAATCCAACTAGACCACTTATGGGGTGTGACATTTTTATTTTCTTTTATTATTTTTTTTATTCGTAGTCAATTAGGCACCATGTAAATCTTTGAATTCATTGGTTATTTATTTGTTTCATGCGATTTTAGTCATAAATTTAATATTATGTAGCATTTTTTTATTTGTTTTTCTTATTATTTTTTATTTACTTGATTATTCATCCTTTATTTGTTATTTATCATCATCATCATCATCATCATTATTATTATTATTATTATTATTATTATTATTATTATTATTATTATTATTATTATTATTATTATTATTATTTATGTTTTTGTGTGCGTTAATTTGTTAATATGTTAATTTATTTGTTTCATTATGTCATTTAATTTATTTGTCATTCATAATGCATTTACTTTATTTTATTTATTTTAATTCATTTTTATTATTTTATGTGTTTAATTGATTTTTTATTGTGTTATTACTAACATTAATTTTATTTGTATTTGTTTTTTGTTTCAATATTTGTTTTTTTTCCTTTTTTGAGCACCATCGCGATCGAATGAGGAGATCCAGGAAATTTATTATTTTCATTGTTTTTATCATTTTTCTTTATTTTACTTTTTATTTATTTTGTCATGTAATTCGTAATAAAATTATTTATTTTATGCACATTTAACTAAAAATTACAAAAATATTTATTTTAATGAATTTGGATTTTTCTAATAAAATGGGACCAATGTCCCAATTCTAACCAATAAAATATCACTTTCAAAAGGAGAGTTAGTTTTTATAAAATGGGATCACTCATCCCAGTCTTTTCAATAATACCAAAAATAACTTTTCAATTTTTCTAAGTGTGCATAAAAGAATAAATGTTCCTATTCAAAATAAATGCTCCGATTTATGTATATTATTTATTTAATTGATTTTGTTTATTTAATTTTATATTTTGGGAGATTGTATTTTTGTCCCAGATTTCATCTTGTAATTTATTTTTGTAATTTACTTTATTTATTGTTTTTTACTGTTTTTCTTCAATGTTTGATGTGCGCTTAAATTAAATTGCATGACGTGTGAGAAAATGGATGGAAAATTAATAATTAAAAGCTCACGTATAATTTAACTAAGGCATTAATAAGAGTGAAGTTGCGAACTCCCTCTGGTCTTAGACTTCATAAGGTTAGATAAACCTTCCTAATGTTTTATTAGGGTGAAAATTCCAAAATATCTCTTGTTGCCCAAAATAGACATATATACATCGTCTTAACCTCAATGAGGCTAGATGAACTTTTTCAATATTCTATTGGGTGATGACTCTAAAACAACTTTTGTTGCCCAAAATAGACATCCCCGTAATCTTTTCGAGTTTTATGAACCTCATTCGGGCCCTAAAAACGGGTTTTCGAGGTTCCTGGGGTTCAGTACGTGTCACATTGGAGACTCCACTGGGGACTTTGAGACTTTGCTTCAAAAGTGTCTTGGTTAATAAATATAATTGACATTTTAAAATTAAAACCCTATCTCTTTTTTGAAAATTACATTGCATCCATGATAGAGCCTTAGATCTAAGCTAGATGGTCCCTATCCTTACCACGGTGCATTCCCGAAGCATGACCCTATGTTCACTCAATGTAGGGAAGTGTTAAGGATAATCACTAGCCCAAGCCTCATACCATCATGGTATATTAAATGGAAACCCAATTGGTCATTATGCTCATGATATCCGTTGGCAGGGACCATACTTGGGTAGCCCTAAAGTATCATCACTTTTGACTAAAACTCATATAATGGCAATAGAAACTTTCCCTAGGTGACATGTACCTTAATAATGTGCTTGCTATGTAGGCCACTATATATTGAGTAAAATCAACTAAATTAATTGGAAATTCATCAAAGGCTTTCATGCCCCGGTGAGTCTATTATAATTTGATTGAAGTGCTCAAATACATAATGGCCAAAACTCATATGTATGCACTTTAAATTAAGAGATGTTATGCTATCGGTTTTCCATTGTGCACTATATGCATCTATTGGGTTCCCTGTTAACCCATAGATCAAGCCCACCTAGGAAAGAGACCGCACGACCTCCTATGTGGGAGTGATAAGGTTGGAAGGATCTACTTGCTTGCATGTGGTTGTGAATGTTGCACTATAACACCCTTATCACTTCTGTACACTACATACGTTACAATGCTTTAACGATTACCATGATTATTTAGCTATTGTCTAATCCATAATTATGGCAAATGCGGTAAAAAAAAAAATTTTGACTTATTCTTTCACTTATCCTTTTAAAATTTTCATGTCACTAACAAGTCACATTCAATCCAGACCAATCATCACATTTATCGCATCACATTATTCAATAATAATCTATCATATACATCATATCCATAATACACGGTACATTATCAAGTCTAAAATGTTACATATTCATGCCGATAACAATAACCATAATGTACTTAGCTTCAATCCAAAGGTCCAGTTCGATCTCAAAACTGCTAGCATGCCTGCTCCTCAAACGTCCTACTCAGTGCCTACACGCAGTCAAATAAACTACGTGCCAAGCATTAAATATGGTCAGTGGTAGTTATGAATCTAAAAATTTCCAATCCTAACTTAGGCATACACATACAAACACACACTTTAGTCCTCACTTTTAGACTTAACAATCTCACATTACTATTTTGTCCCTCATTTTTTTCTTCAATTTTCGAATTTGCCCTTCATTTTACTTTAATTACGATTTTACACTATTTCTCTATTTTTCACTCTTAACTTATCATCTTACTTGTAAAATATCCACTTTGGCCGTTTAAACTTACTTTTTGATCAATTACTCTTTTAGTCCTTATTCTAACATTTTCACTTATCTTGTCACCTAACTTCTCTTCTTTTTACCTAAGCTTTAACCCCATGCATTTCTTATAAAATAACCATTCTACTTCTTTAACTTTTAAATCTCTGCGTTTAATACATTTCACCTCATTTACCTTTATTTAATGTTACTATCTCAATTTAAGCCTTTTTTTCCCTAACTTCCATATTTATATTTTTTTTATACTTCTGTAATACATTTTATTTTAACTAATTCCTTGATTTCATTTAAATCATTCACTAAAACCTTACTTAGTGCCAATTTACACTATAATCCTTGATCTGACCTTATTCTGAGCAAATTATAATTTAATCCCTAACTTATTCAGTCCTTACCAATTTACTCTTCTATTTAACTAAATTACCATCTTTGCCATTCAATTTCCATTTATTTACAAACCTACCTGTTAGCTTATTTCTAAGTGCTATTTTCGCAAGTATACAGTGTACCGGTTATAGTACAAAAGATATCGATCCCACGAGGAATGTGGTTAATATTACACACTATTACTACTCAATTTTACTCTTGTTTACAATGATCATAAATTTTATACATGAAAGTGGAAATACTATGTTTAATACTATTTAACCTAATTATTGATTATCGGAGAAGACAAATGATTAATGATGAAGGTAAACACCTACTCGTGATCCCTTAACGCGAGTCGTACCTGTGCATCATCGCCTTCAGTCGCGATCGCGATGCTGGTCGCGCTCGCGATAGAAGCCTCAAAATTTAATGCGTGAATCCTCTGCTCATTCTGTCCCAATCTCGATGGTGGTCGTGCTTCCGACATAAGCATCTTCAGCAAGCAGCACGAATCAGGCAGCCTTGCATGACTCGGAGGAGTTCACGATACTCCTTTAGTCACCTTCTATCGCGATCGCGATATGGTCGCGCGCGCGACAAAAGCATCATGTCTTGTATATTTTTTTTTTCAAATTAACAATAAATAAAACAACACCTAATCTTACTATTTTGACCTGTAGAACAAAAAATAAAGTGTGTTAGTAATATTAAAAATCACAAAAAAAACTAAAAATAATTAGATAACATGCATATAAAATAAAGACAAGTATTGTAATCCAAAATCATAAATCAAGATTCATAATGGCAATAAATAACCATTCATTTCCCAGCAACAGCGCTAAAAACTTGTTAGCTTATTTCTAAGTGCTAATTCTGCAAGTATACGGTGTATCGGTTATAGTACAAAAGATGTCGATCCTAATGTGATTAATATTACACACTATTACTACACAATTTTAATCTTGTTTACAATGATCATAAATTTTATACATGAAAGTGAAAATACTATGTTTAATACTATCTAACCTAATTATTGATTATCGGAGAAGACAAATGATTAATGATGATAAAATAATAAATAGAACTTGAATTGATTATTTTTAATTGTAAGTATATTCTTGTCATGCAAGCCAAGTTGAATAAGATTTCAATTTACTCTCTCGACATAAATTATAGTGCCTAAAATATGCATTTATAATTCTAACTCACATTTTCATTAATGAATTAAGGGTTATACATGTAAATTTCAGGAATAAGAAACAACCTATAACAACCATCTAACATTACGATTGCTCAAATAATGCTTCAATGATGAACTTCTATTAGATGTAAGTAAGGATTTATCTTTCGACTAAACACTTACTTATAATGATCATACATAAAAATACTAATAAAAAATTCAACAAGCAAAAATATCAAATTGATATGAATAACAAAATATAACATTAAATATTCAAGTTCATAAATGCATCATTTAATAATTACAAAGAAGAAGTAAAAGATGAGAAAATGAAGAAGGAGATCTTTCAACCCTTTTCCCTTTCACAAAGGATATCTTCTTCCTTGCTGTGACGCGCGCCGGATCCCCGCTGCCGCCCATGGGACCGCCCGCTTAAGGGCGATCGGGGCATTTGTGGGTCCGTTGACAGCTTGCAATAAATCGCAAGTGCGTCTATGTTGAGCAACACGGAGGTTTCATGGAGTCGCCACCCAATAGAACATTGGAAAAGTTTCTCTCGCCTCGGAGAGCCTAAGACTACGCTTGGTATCCATTTTGGGCCAGCTAGAGGGATCATGGAAGGTGTACTCCTCACCCTAAGGAGCCTAGGATTAGCGCTAAAGCCTCGTGACTCAAGAAGTATCTTGAAGGATGACCTCTAACCTCTTGAGCCCAAAGACCAGAGCTGGGTCCGGGATTTCTCATCTATTTCTACCTCGATTAATTTATGATCAAATTTTAATTATCATTAATTCGCTCTCTCTCCATACGATGCAATTTTAATTTAAAAGCGCAAATATTCACATTGAACGCGATAGGATAAACATATCAAAAATAACATCAAAGGTAAATTACAATAATACCAGGAGCGGAATACAACTCCCATTTAAAAGTGCAAACATACATAAAACCGGGGAATTTATTAATTATGAGGACTTTGGTCCCCGCATGCACAATTAAAGAAAATATTTTGGATGTGATAATTTTATTTGGGATGAAAACTAGGACATTGGTCCCATTTTATTATGAAAAATCTAAATTAATTTAGTAAAACTATTTTTGTGATTTTTATTTAGGTGCGCATAAGAAAACATTTTATTCAATGAATATATACAAGGAAATTAAAATAAAATGAAAATTAAAAATGTATAAAGAAAATACCAAACCCCGCAACTCCTCCTTCACGTGCATGGGTGCTCAAATGAGAATACAATAATGATTTGCAACCAAAAATCAAATAGGAGAAATTGATGTTAGAAATTAACACAAGGAAATAATATGACATGAAGGATAATATATGCAATGAAAATATGACATGCATAAAAATAATCATGATGCAATTTAACATGCGTAAAGTGAGAAAATATCATGGCAAATGCAACTTGTTAATAATAGTGATTAACATGCATGGAAAAATTAATGACAATCAATTTTATTACTCATAAAATGTGCATAAATATGTAACATAAGAATAATAAAATTTAACATGCATAATAAAGCTTAAAGTAATATCTATCATAAAGGCATAAGAAAATAAATTTGAACTTTAACATACATGCAAAATATGAACAATAACATTAATGATAATAGTGATACTAGCACCTAATGACAACAATAAACAAGCACTACAAAAAAACAGTGAATTAGCGACGGACATTTCCGTCGCTAATAGAGCTATTTCCGTCGCTAATAACTTTTAGCGACGCGACGACAGCTAGTCGCTATTGGCACCGTCGCAAAAAATTTAGCGACTAAAACCTAAAACAGTCGCTAAAAATAGCGACGGCAAATTTAGTCGCTAAAGATAAAATTTTCGTCGCTAAATAGCCCCTAAAATTAATCGAAATAAACATTTAAAAAAATATTAGCGACGGAATATCCGTCGCTATTCCGTCGCTAAAAATATTAAATTTCATCATTTTCTATTATAATTTTCAATTTAATTTTTTGTTATAGTTTTCAATTCAATTTTTATTATTATTATTACATCCAAAATTTAATTTAGGTAAATAATAATTATGCAATATTATTAAAAATACAATTAATTTAAAAAATATAATATCATACTCGAAATACCCGAATTTCTTTAATAAAATAAAACTAAAAATTAATTTACATATAATTAAAATTATATTATATAATATATACACTCATGTCCACCATCATACAATATTTATAAAATACAACAATAAAACACTTTATAAAATCTTGTAACATCCACGGAACGCCACCATTTTGGATCTTTAATTACTTCACGAACCACCTAATTTGTAAATCAAAAAAAAAAATTAAAGTTAACAATAAATAGCAAATAAAAAGAACTAGCTTTTGAGTTCTTTATAAATCTAGAATTGGATCATATATGAATACCCACACAGTAGAAAACATTCAAGGAGAAGAATACTTGGTCTAATAACAGTTGGGGAAAAATTAGAGGTAACCAAAACAAAGTCAGTCATGGAACTAACCTGTCAACAAAAGCATAATTTAGTAAGTCTGTCAAAATTTGTCCTACTGTTGTTTTCATTGAGCCCATCATTCCTGAATTGTACACATTAATCACTAATTAAAGAAAAAAAGAAGTGAAGAAATAAGTACATCTATCCTCCAACAGATTCGAATAATGAACAAACCAACAAAAAATATACAACTTCCGTTTAAGCATGAGCGAACCTCTTGGCACTTTGTCTGCAACAAGAATTTTAAATAGACAAGTCTTTAGATCAATCAGAAGGTAAGCTCAAAACATTACATCTATCTCAGTATAAGATGCTATTCTATTTACAAACTGTATAGCAAACACCACATTTTTAAACACTAAAAATATCCTCTACCTTTAACAACCCACTCCCATTGAAAGAAGCACAAATAAATCCTGATTGCACAGCAGGAGCAATAAAACATTGGAGCAATAAACAAAAGTCAAAGAACATCTAAAGATAAAATAATGGTTTTATACATGGACTAATTAAATTAATAATAGAGCATGACAATTTATCATTTACTTTATTCATAAATTAAATTATCATTAGTACTAAATGTCTGACCGTCACCATTGGTAATGGTCATTGTAGCAGCTGCAAATAACAAATCAGGATCAGAGATTTGGCGATTTAACTGTTCGTATCACAAATTGAAAAGAAACATACATTCATTAAACCTAGCAACAGAATCATTCAATTACTAAAGCCATTATTATAAACAATCTCAGAATTGGTGATTAAACAACCAAGATAAAACCAAAGAAAAAGAAAACAGAAGACCACCCCAAATATGTAAGACTAACCACAAAGTTTTAACCATTTTTTTCAGAAATGGACCGGAAGTCAACTAAACGTGCCAACTGGTTCATGGTTCAATTGGTTCGACAGGGTTGAACGGGGTTTTTTGTTTTTCTAGAAAATACAATTTATTTATAGCATTCAAAGTTACAGAACTTCCAAAAACATAGTGCTGTTATGAATATCAGCGTGGGTTTTCCTGGAACAACAAGGTTACTAAATGAAAGAACAAGTGAAGAAAGCAAAAACAAAATAATCAAAAGCAAGCACATAACCAATTTCAGAATTAGCTAATAACATAATCAAAAGAATTTATGTCCCAAGTGAGGAGACATGTTCTCAAGAATCACTTCTTTTTTTTTAATCTCAAACGAGCATGCTTCAATCAAAAGAGATGAGGAAGCATGACTTCTCAAGTCCATTGTGTGAATAATAGACGACAAAAGATCAAATTCATACTTATTATACTAAGCAGTTCATGTTTTCATCCCAAAGAGAGTGCAATTTCCTTACATCATGAACCTATAACTTGACAATATTCAGTCTGCTGATTTTTTTTTTAAAAAAAAATCAACCAAAGCAGCCCCTTCTTTACTACAGAACTTTAATCTTAATGTTTATCAAAATACACTGTAGGCTATTATGCTTGACAACACGATTAATAATTAACTTGGCTGGTATAAGCAATTTTTATATTTACAATTAATAATTGAAAGAAAAATGCATAATGAGAGATCTGAAACTAATCAATAATGGTAACTAACACGAAATTCTAAAAATGAAACCCATAATAGTGATTAAAATAAAGGGAACAGATGAAATGGAGAAAGAGAGAATGCCTGGAAAATGGGAATGCAAGATTTTCTGTTTGGAAGGCAAGAAAATCAGCCAAGATAAAAAATGAAATAAAACTAAAAACAATCAAGGGATCTGATAAAACCAAAACAACTAATTTTCCACACATACAACCTCATAAATATCACAAATACACAGTTAAAAATCCCTCATTTCCCCTAAATCATCCAAGCCACCAACAAATTTAATTCCACAAAAGCCTTACCTTCAGAAGATACAACAAGCAAGAGGTAAATAATAAATATTAACAGCAGCTGATAAATTCAATTAACAAAAGTCTACAAATTTAATTCCACAATGTTTTGATCTTCTAACAGGCTAAAAGGAAAAGTGGCAGTGATAATTGGCGGAGCTAGTGGTATAGGAGCATGTATAGCAAAATTATTCATTAAAAATGGAGCCAAAGTTATTATCGCCGATGTCCAAAACGATCTTGGCCATTCTCTTTGCAAAGAAACTGAATTATCATCTTAAACACACACACGACACAGAACCTAACATCCTCCAATTCAGTTTAATTCATTAAAATCATATTAGAAAAACAAATTTGGCATTCACATACCTATTGGAGTCGAAATCGTTAGCTGAAGCCTCGCCGGAGATCGCCGATGACGACACCGCTACTGCAGAGATGAAGCTTGAGTCGTCAGGAACCTCCTGCTGTGGTCACGCGCCCAAAAGCTATGCCATTTGATCGGGATCTACGCTGGAAAGTTGCGGGTTCCACAGCTCCGATCTCCTCGTCGTGGGCGAGTGAGGACGATCGGTGGGTATAGAAATGAGCGCCTCGCCTTCAGGAGTCCGGTGATGTAGTTCGTGTCGCCTTCCGACGCCGCAGCTGGTCAAAAAATGGACATAACGCTTTGGTTGGAGATGAGAGAGAAATCGTCAGAGAGACAGCTGCGACGGAGCAAAAATGGTGAAAACGCCGGGATCGGTGGCTGGCCGCTGGAGCCGACGAGGACGACCTCTCTCTGCGGTCTCCGATCACCCTCTCCGGTCTCCTCCTTCGGTCTCTCCCTCTGCATTTTTCCTTCTTCATTTTTCTTTGTTTTTGTATTCTTGTGTTTTTGTTTCCTTCTTATGTTTTTCAGTTTTTGTCTCTTTTTTTTTCTCATTTTTATTTATTATTATTATTATTATTTATTTGTTTTAGCGACGAAATAAGCCGTCGCTATTTCGTCGGTAAAAATTAGCCCCAAATTAAAAATCTGTATTTGACGACAGTTTTCAAAAAACCGTCGCTAATTATCGACGAAAATAATCCGTCGCAAAAAAGTACGCCATCCATTGCCGCCAAAAATTAGCGACTGTTTCTTTATTCCGTCGCTAAAATTGGAAAAAATAACTTTTTGCGACTAATTCTAAATTTAGTCGCTAATTAGCGACTAAAATTTTTCCCTCGCTAATTTAGATTTTTTTTGTAGTGAAGTCTAGTAAAAACTTTAATGATATTTAACACATGCAAACATAATAATAACCATGATATAACATAAAGAAATCAAAGATATTGACAAACTAGATGAAACATGCATAATAACATGGACAAAAAAATAATTTGACATGAAAATAATATAATAAGATTTAAAAGAATTTACTTGTTAAAGATAAAAATAAGAAGAAGAATATGGAGACTAAGAGAATTTACATGTTTAATGTGTTAATTGGAAGCAAAAATAAATGAAATTAACAAGAGAATTAATGAGTAGAACCAAGAATAATTACCCTCAAATTCAGTTTTGAAGAATTGAAGGTAGAAGTCTTGAATTCCTTGTCTCTTCCTTGTGAAAATGCTTGGAAAATAGCTTGGAAACTTGAAGAAAAACTCTAAAAACAAGTGTGTAAAGATTGATTTTTTCTCTCAATTCAAAAGCTCTAAAATTCAGTTTTTTTTCTCTCCAGATGTTCTTTTTCCGTCTCTCTCCTTTTCTGAATTTTTTCTAGTGTTTTAACCCTCAAAAACTACCCAAAAACCACCCAAAACCGTCCAAAAATCGTTAAAAAACAAGTGGGGTCGAAAATGGGGCGAAATGGGGCGAATATGGGCGACTGCGCGCTACACGCAAAGCACAGCCGTGCTTTCAAAGAAAGCACAGCTGTGCTTTCGCGCGCGCACTGCGCGCAGTGCAGCGCAAAGCACAGCCGTGCTTCCGAAAAGCACAACCGTGCTTTTCGGTTAATTTTTTTTTTTTTTTTTAAATTTTAAATTTTAAATTTTTATATAAAATACCCTCAACCTAAAACACACTTTTTATTCTCCAAAATAATTTTAAAAATATTTTAAAAATATTTTTAAAATACACTTTTTGCTCATCGAAAAGACAAGGAAAAATCACTTCCGAACTCCAATCTTTTTGCCTATAAGCCGGCATAGCTAAATTTCATCATCGGGTAATCCTGATCAAGGCTACTCGGGACCCGGTGTCTACAGTTGCCCCCAATTTTGGGGAGGCTAGTGCATGGGTGCCTAGGTGAGCCAAAATTCAGGAAAAGGAAAGAAACGCGTACCTGAAGCGGCGATCTTCCTGCTGGATGGAGTTATGATGATAGCTGTTGCCGTGTTTTGGTTGTAGCTGGTAATGCCGTGGTCGTGCTAACCTCTTGTGGGCAGTGCCGCCATCGTGCTAACCGCTGTGAATTGGTAGTGCCGTGGTCGTGCCAACCTCTTGTGGGTAGTGCCGCCATCGTGCGAACCGATGTGAATTGATAGTGCCGTGGTCGTGCTAACCTCTTGTGGGTAGTGCCGCCATCGTGCTAACTGCTGTGAATTGGTGGTGCCGTGGTCGTGCTAACCTCTTGTGGGTAGTGCCGCCATCGTGCTAACCGCTGTGAATTTGTAGTGCCGTGGTCGTGCTAACCTCTTGTGGGTAGTGCCGCCATCGTGCTAACCACTGTGAATAGGTAATGCCGTGGTCGTGCTAACCTCTTGTGGGTAGTGCCGCCATCATGCTAACCTCTGTGAATGTTTGAGCTGGGCTCCTTTAGATGTTTGGACTGGTGTCGTCACTCGGCTTTTGTTGGTGTTCCCCGCCGATTTCTCCTGCAAGATTGTATGCATAGGAATATACAAGAAATCACGTGTGCATGATATGGAATGCAAATGCTTGCAAAAATGTATAGATTGTGCCCTAGGTGGTCCAAGGTTTGCTGAAGTTATAGCTTGTCTGCTCTACCCTGCCCCCTGAATCCTGAGGATCGTCGACAAGTTTTCTGAAAGAGACGTCCGGTGTACATCCTTTGCCCCCTGGTCAATGATCACTTACCCGGGATTCTGTTTCATGTTCTGTGTTGTATGTTATATGATTGAAAGAAGATCATCCGAAATAACGTCGCCCTATTGCTTCAGGCATTGAACGTCATTGTTTTAAAGGTAATGCGTCCCTTGTGGATTTTCACACTAGCTTTTCTTTGCGGGAAATGCGTCCCTTAGGGGATTTTCACACAACCCTTTGCCTAATTTTTGCCTGGAATGGACCCAACCCAATCCAGCGGCTTTTGTTTATTTTATTTTATTTTATTTTTTTTTGTAGGGCAGACTGCCTGTTTCCAGGTTTTCACCCTGCCCTTTGGCCTAACTTTTGTTTAGAGAGCCAGTTACGGTTTTCATCTCTAACGGCCTTCTTTTTTTTTGTTTTTTTTTTTTTTTTTTTTTTAGAGAAAGTTATCACCAAAGCTTCTGTTAAGAGCAAAAAAAAACACATATCCAATGAAGGGACTGAGCAATAATCATTAGATGAACAATTGGTATATTTCTTTTTTTTTTTTTAAGACAGAACTGAAAGAACAATGAAAATATATTCTTTTATTCATTGCGAAATTGTGTACATTTCTATATGATTTCATCATACATGATTTTCATTTGACAAGAATTCAAAAGCATATGACTACACCTAATCTCGGAGTGGATTTTGTCAGCCTCAAACTCCTGTTATCAATCGGCCCTCTCGGGTTTTCTCGATTGAACATTTTCTCTTGGCCCTTAATTTTTGCCCAGGATGCCTTTTTTCGGTTTTCACCCTGGCAGGGCGCCCAATTTTAGCAAGGCCGCCTCTTTTCGGTTTTCGACCCGCGGGGCATTTATTCTCTTCTTTTTATTTTTTGTCTTTAGCCATGGAACCTTTTAAGTCTATCGACATTGACCGGGTCCTTGAATTCATTCCCATCGCTGTCTGCTAAAATTGCTGCTCCTTTTGTTAGCAACTTTTTCAAAATGAATGGACCTTCCCAGGTTGGTCTGAATTTGCCTCGTATGTCTGAAACTCCCGGCCTCATCATCTTAAAGACCAAGTCCCCCTCCTTCAACGGGTGCTTTCGTACTTTCTTGCCAAACGACCGAGCCAGCCTCTTTTAATAAACTTGGTTGTGGTAATAGGCTCGTAACCTGTTTTCATCCAACAGATTTAGCCGTGACAAACGTTGTTGTGCCCATTCTGCTTCAGGAATCTCAGCTTCCATGACTACCCTCAATGATTTCAGCTCAATTTCAACCGGCAGGACTGCTTCAGTTCCATATACCAGAGAGAATGGCATTGCCCCTGTAGAGGTTCTGATTGTGGTTCTATATCCCCAAAGTGTGAAGGGTAACTTTTCTGCCCAATCCTTGTAGTTCTGAACCATCTTGGCCAAAATTCTCTTCACATTCTTATTCGCCGCTTCAACTGCACCGTTTGCTTGAGGACGGTAAGGAGAAGACTTATGATGTTTGATCCCATATTTCTCGAGCATCTGTTTAGTCTCTGCCAGGAATTGCACCCCATTATCAGACACAATGTGATGTGGGAGACCATATCTGCATATCAGATTCCGTTCGATGAATTTAGCCATATCCCTTGCATCAACCTTCTTGAAAGATTCAGCCTCAACCCACTTAGTGAAGTAGTCAATGGCAAATATGATGAATCTATGCCCATTAGAAGCCGTAGGATGGATTTCGCCTATGATGTCTATTCCCCACGCTGCAAATGGCCATGGAGATGTTAAGTTATGTAACTCTGAAACTGGCACATGCCTCAAATTCGCGTACTGTTGGCATAACTGGCATTGCTTCACAAATTTTGAACAATCTGTATCCATTGTGAGCCAATAAAACCCTTGGCGCATGATCTTCTTTGCTAAGGCTAAGCCATTCATGTGAGCTCCACAAACCCCGGCATGAACCTCTTCCATAACTCTTTTAGCTTCTTTCTCTACCAGACATCTTAACTGGATACCATCAGCTTGCCTTTTGTACAAAGTGCCACTGATGAATTGAGTGGATAACTTCCTGATCATTCTTTGGTCCTTCTCATTGGCTTCCTCTGGAAAGACTGATCTCTCTAAATAATTTTGAATGTCATAATACCATGGATTTCCATCATTGGCCTCAATGTCCATCACCTATTCAGCTTTAAAGCAAGGTCTTTCCGAACTATAAATCAGCACGGGTTTCATTGCAACTCCTGTTGGGTTATCCCACATAGACACTAATGTTGCTAGAGCATCAGCTAACTGATTTTCGTCTCTGGGGATGAAGTGAAAAGTGCAAATCTCAAACTGGCTGCTCAACGTTCTCAAGTGCTTTACATACGGCAGCAGCCTTTCTTCCTTGACTGACCACTCCCTTCTGATCTGATGAATTACCAAGGAAGAATCTCCGAATACTTCTGCGGTCTTTGCCCCCAGAGCAAGTAATGCTTCCAATCCAAAGATGCAAGCTTCATATTCTGCTTCATTATTGGTAGCCTTATACCTCAACTTCTTAGCCAATGGTAGCCTTTCACCATCTGGGGTCGTAAGAATAACTCCTACGCCTGCTCCCTTATTATTGACTGCTCCATCAAAGAATAATTGCCACCCTTGTACTGCTATGGCCGTGACATCTTCATCTGGGAAGTTGTATTCAAACTGATCTCCCTCAATAGGATGCTCGGCTAAGAACTCCGCTACGGCTCTTCCCTTAATGGTTTTCCTGGTTATGTACTCAATGTCAAATTCCTGCAATAGCAGTAACCATCTTCCCATCTTCCCTAGTAGAGAGGGTGCTTTTTGGAGGTATCTGAGCGGATTATGTTTGGCAACCGTTTGTACCTTGAAGGAATGAAAGTAGTGTCGCAACTTCTTAGAAGCCCAGATAACTGCTAAACAAATCTTTTCCACCTCTACATATTTGGCTTCGTAAGGCAGGAATTTCTTGCTAAGATAGTAAACGGCAAACTCTACACCAAAATCATCTTCCTGAGACATCATAGCACCCACTGAGTTATCTTCCACAGCTAGGTACAGGATTAGTGGTTTGGCATGGCGTGGTGGTCTTAACACCGGAGGATTTAACAAATACTCCTTAATGGTGTCAAAGGCCAATTGACAGTCATTGTTCCATATCACCGGCTGATTCTTCCTAAGAAGCTTGAAAATAGGCTCACATACTGAAGCTAGCTTGGCAATAAATCGGCTGATGTACTGAAGCTTTCCTAGGAAACTTCTGACGTCCTTCTCCTTCTGGGGCACTGGCATCTCTCTTATGGCTTTGACTTTATTGGGATCTACCTCGATTCCCCTCTGGCTTACTACATGTCCTAACAACTTTCCTGATGTAACTCCAAAAATGCACTTCTTGGGATTGAGGCGCAAATCATACTTGCTAATTCTTTGAAAGAACTTTTCTAAAGCCTCAAAATGACCTTCTCTGGTAGCCGACTGAATCATCATGTCATCGATGTACACCTCCACTTCTTTGTGGATTAAGTCATTGAGAACCTTGGTCGCCATCCTCTGATAGGTTGCTCCTGCATTCTTCAACCCAAAAGGCATAACCCGGTAGGCATATGTCCCGCACTCGGTGATAAAGGCTATCTTGATCCGGTCCACTATCTTGTTAAGGATTTGATTGTACCCTGCGTACCCATCCACAAAGCTATACATCATACAAGCAGCAGCACTATCTACTAGCACATCAATATGAGGCAGTGGGAAATCATCTTTAGGGCAAGCTTTGTTCAGGTCTCGATAGTCGACGCATACTCGATCCTTACCGTCTTTCTTAGCTACAGGAACCACATTAGCTAACCATGTTGGGTATTGAACCTCTATCAGGAACTTAGCCTCAATCTGCTTATGGATCTCCTCTTTCACTTTTTGTGCCCATTCTGGCCTAAGCCTCCGAAGCTTTTGCTTGACTGGTTTAAACTCTAGGTAAGTTGGGATGGCATGTTCGGCAACATCTCGATCTATTCCCGACATATCCTCATAGGTCCAGGCAAAGACTTTTTCATATTTTTTTAATATTCTCTCAAATTTTATTCTCTCTTCAGGAGTTATGTCTGATGCTAGCAAAATTTCCTTTGGATTTTCCAAAGTTCCGAGATTAAATGCAGTTGTGCCAGTTGAATTAATATCAAAAATGAATGCATCATGCTTATAATCATGCGAAATAAAATCATCAGAAACATCACACAAGTAAGCAAAGTTGTTCATCTCATTAACATAATCAGAAACATTAACATTGTCCTCAAAGAGTTCTGGTATAAAAAGAGAATCTAAATGACTATCAACTTCAGTCGACGCCGATGCTGCAGCTGACTGTGCTTTGGCTTCTTGATTTGGTGAAATCTTGAGATCTTCGATCTTCGGCTCTGGCTCCACTATCTTCTCCTTCCCCTTAAGTCTGGTGGCTAACAGCTTATCAGTTACAATCTCTTCGGGCTCATCTCTATCCCAGATGCTGCATTGGGTCATAATCTCCTCATCCCAAAAGTTCTCTACAGCTTTAACAACTCCGATCTCCCAATCAAAGACATCGTTAAAAATTTCAAATCCCAGGGTAATCTTCCCATCTACCCACTGTGGTTCTTCTTCTCCGGTGTAAGCACATACCGAGGATGATGGCACAAAGCTCTCCGAGATATGGGGGATCTTCTCTGATACTTTCTTCTTACCATACTCTCCTTTGTAGCCCAACCCTTTTCGATCCTTCTGACCACGTGTAGTGATAGCATTCTGCAGTCCCTGTGACTCTTTTCCCAAACCAGCCCCTGGGAGGAAGTGCATCTTTTTCAGCATATTCACCACTTGAGGGCTACCTTCTAAGCTTCGCTCTTCTCCGATCACCGATACATGAAAGCCACTGAATGGCTAATTAGAGATCTCCAAGGCAGACACTTGGTTCTCTCTTGCCGCTTTAATGGTCACTACCTCTCCTTCATGGGGTATCTTAATTATCTGGTGTAATGTGGATGGCACTCCCCCTAACTTGTGAAACCACGGTCTACCAAGTAGAGCGGAAAAGTTTGCTGGGATCGGCAGAACCACAAAATCCGTTTCTGTCTCAATAGGCCCCGTCTTTACCAAAGCTTTGAAAGTTCCCAATGCTTGCCTCCTGGAGTTATCATAGGCTGTGATAGTCAGGTCGGACTTGCTTAACATACTCTCATTCAACCCGAAGGCCTGGAGCGCCACTAAAGGACAGACATTTATCGACGACCCGTCATCAACCATGACGCAAGCAGTGTGTTTACCATTGATCTGTGCCTTGATGTACAAAGGTCGGTTGTGGCTGCGACCCTCAACTGGTAAATCTGCATCAGAAAAAACCAACTTCTCCCCAGATCCCCCCTTTACAAGGTCTAACAGCTCAGATGGGGAGATTGTAGTTGCTACAGTTGATACGCTCAATGCTTCAACTAACTTCTGTCTGTGAGAGGGAGACTGTCTCAAGAGATCCCAAATAGATATCTGAGCCGTGGTCTTTTTCAGTTGCTTCACTATTGAATTTTCTTCCGGCTCTTTCTCTGCGATTGCTTGTGCTGGGTCTTGCTGCTTCTCAACTTCTGGAATGACCCTCCCACTTCTTGTTACTGCTTCTACTCTTTCTTCTTCCTCTAAATCCCACGGATCCGTAAACTCTCCATTTTTCTCATCTTTATCATCTCCACTCTCACTAGTGGACCAACAGTCTATCGCTGCCACGGAAATCCCTTCTTCATTCACTGTAGGGCGAGTAATAGCGACATACTCATTTCCATATAGATCTTGCATCACGTACCACTCTGATAGGCTCGATCCAATCATAAAGACTGGAGGTGGCACCGTATTATAACCGGACTTCTTCTTGCTTTCTCTCTTCTCAGGATCGGTGATCTGCTTGTTGTCAATTAGATCTTGGACCCGATGCCTTAGCGTTATACAATCATCCATCAAATGGCCGATATGTTGGTGGAATGCGCAGTATTCATTCTCTTTGTGCCCTGGCTATCCTTAGGTCTTGGCCGGCCTAGGTGATAGGGGCCGCAGTTTTCCTTCTTTTATTAGCCTCTTCAGCACCCATGATAGAGGCTTACCCAAGTTGGAGAAATACCTCTGACTTATGCCAGTTGCAGACACCTCGGCAGTCTTCCCAACTCTGTTACCAGTGCTTGAACTTGCTGGTTTGGCTGTCCCCTGATTGCTGTATCCCCTCCTGGCATAGGACTCACTATTTGCCCTCTTGGCTAGATATTCTCCTTCTGCTTCTATGGCAATGTCCTTCAAGGACTCCCAATCCTTGAGTCCCTTCATTTTCAGTCCATCTCTCAAGTAAGGGTTGGCATTTTGAATGAATAGCCTGATCTGATCAGAAGTGTCCGGTTTGCGTTTCATCTCCATAACCCGATTTCTCCACCGAGTAAGGTACTCGTGGAAGGACTCCCCAGCCTTCTGTTGTAGCAACTCGAGATCTTTCAAAGTGACCTCCATCCGGGTACTGCAATCGTACTGCTTAAGGAACTCTTCAGTTAGCAAGTCCCAATCCTCCTTGGACCTCCTCTCAAGCCCATGGTACCAATCAATAGCAGCTCCTGTGAGACTCAAGCAGAAATACTCTATCTCTTGCATTCTTGTTAAGGTCGTTCCCTTCATGACCAGCGAGTATTGCTTGATGTGTGCGGTAGGGTCAGAGGTGCCATCAAATTTGGGAATGTCCGGCATCTTAAAATTCTGGGGAATCAGGTCATCCCCATTCAGCTCTCGGTCTTCCGGGTTCATTCCTTTTCCCATGGTCATCATCCTTGCCATGGCCTCAAATCTTTCTTCCATTTTCCTCCACATTGCCTCATCCAGTTTTGGCGACTTCTCTTTAGCTACTTTATGCTCCTCTAGCTCATCTTCCCCAAATTCAGCTTCAGACCTGGGGCCCTCTCTGCGCTCAATAGGTGCAGGCACTCTTTGCTCAACAACAGGTGGGTCAACCACTGGTTGGTTAATTGCAACAGGACGTTCTTCTCTTACAACCTCTTGTTCAGCTGGTACTCGGATAGGGGCAGCAGCAGCTTGTTGCCCAACTATGGTGGTGGCAAGATTGCCCATCATTGCAATCATTCGGGCTTCAAATTCCTCCATTCTCTTTCCTACCTCCTCGGTGATTATGGCCCGGGTTGCATCAGACTCATTTGATGGATTAGCCATGCTTACTTCTGTTGATGATTCGGAAGAAAACCCCACACTTCCCTCTAAGACTGACTCTGAACTCTGATCCGACACTAACTCTGTTAACCCCAAAAGCGGCGTCCTTCTTAACCGTCCGTTGGGACCTCTAGACCACCCAGGAGAATCTATGATGGCTGAAGTGCAAAAATTATTAAGATGATGCATGATTAAAATGCAATGCATGCTCGTGCTGATGCAACATAGACAAACACATGCAAGCAGATAGATCCTTCCAACCTTATATCTCCCACACACGTGGTAGTGCGGTCTCTTTCCTAGGTGGGCTTGATCCATGGATTAACGTGGAACCCAATGGACACGTATGGTGCGCGGTGAAAAATCGGCAGCATAACAGCTCCTATCTAATGTACATACGTATGGGTATTTGGCAATTATGTATTTAAACAATTTAACTTTAACTAAGATGGGCCCACCGGGGCATGAAAGCCTTTGATGAAGACCATTTAATTAAATTGATTTCATTTAATATATGATGGCCCATATAGCAAGCATAGTATTACGGTACAATTCACCTAGTGGAAGTATCTATTGCCATTACATGAGCTTTGGACAAGGGAGATGTTACTTTAAGGCTACCCAAGCATGATCCCTGCCGACGGGTCTAGCTCATCACAAGCATAGCGACCGATCGGGTCATCATTTTGATATACCATTGAGGTACGTGGCTTGGGCTGGTGATTATCCTTAACACTTCCCCAAATTGAGTGAAAATGAGGTCGTGCTTCGGGAACGCACCGGGGCTTGAAAAGGGACCAAACTAACTTAATCTAAAGCTCTAATGAGATGATATGCAATTTTGAGATAAAGCGAATTTATGAATTAAATTTTAACCATAAATGTTAAACGAGGTATTTTCAAATTGAAATCTCGAACCATATCGTCCCCAGTGGAGTCGCCACTGTGACGCGCGCCGGATCCCCGCTGCCGCCCATGGGACTACCCGCTTGAGGGCGATCGGGGCATTTGTGGGTCCGTTGACAGCTTGCAATAAATCGCAAGTGCGTCTATGTTGAGCAACACGGAGGTTTCATGGAGTCGCCACCAAATAGAACATTGGGAAAGTTTCTCTCGCCTCGGAGAGCCTAAGACTGCGCTTGGTATCCATTTTGGGCCAGCTAGAGGGATCATGGAAGGTGTACTCCTCACCCTAAGGAGCCTAGGATTAGCGCTAAAGCCTCGTGACTCAAGAAGTATCTTGAAGGATGACCTCTAACCTCTTGAGCCCAAAGACCAGAGCTGGGTCCGGGATTTCTCATCTATTTCTACCTCGATTAATTTATGATCAAATTTTAATTATCATTAATTCGCTCTCTCTCCACACGATGCAATTTTAATTTAAAAGCGCAAATATTCACATTGAACGCGATAGGATAAACATATCAAAAATAACATCAAAGGTAAATTACAATAATACCAGGAGCGGAATACAACTCCCATTTAAAAGTGCAAACATACATAAAATCGGGGAATTTATTAATTATGAGGACTTTGGTCCCCGCATGCACAATTAAAGAAAATATTTTGGATGTGATAATTTTATTTGGGATGAAAACTAGGACATTGGTCCCATTTTATTATGAAAAATCTAAATTAATTTAGTAAAACTATTTTTGTGATTTTTATTTAGGTGCGCATAAGAAAACATTTTATTCAATGAATATATACAAGGAAATTAAAATAAAATGAAAATTAAAAATGTATAAAGAAAATACCAAACCCCGCAACTCCTCCTTCACGTGCATGGGTGCTCAAATGAGAATACAACAATGATTTGCAACCAAAAATCAAATAGGAGAAATTGATGTTAGAAATTAACACAAGGAAATAATATGACATGAAGGATAATATATGCAATGAAAATATGACATGCATAAAAATAATCATGATGCAATTTAACATGCGTAAAGTGAGAAAATATCATAGCAAATGCAACTTGTTAATAATAGTGATTAACATGCATGGAAAAATTAATGACAATCAATTTTATTACTCATAAAATGTGCATAAATATGTAACATAAGAATAATAAAATTTAACATGCATAATAAAGCTTAAAGTAATATCTATCATAAAGGCATAAGAAAATAAATTTGAACTTTAACATACATGCAAAATATGAACAATAACATTAATGATAATAGTGATACTAGCACCTAATGACAACAATAAACAAGTCTAGTAAAAACTTTAATGATATTTAACACATGCAAACATAATAATAACCATGATATAACATAAAGAAATCAAAGATATTGACAAACTAGATTAAACATGCATAATAACATGGACAAAAAAATAATTTGACATGAAAATAATATAATAAGATTTAAAAGAATTTACTTGTTAAAGATAAAAATAAGAAGAAGAATATGGAGACTAAGAGAATTTACATGTTTAATGTGTTAATTGGAAGCAAAAATAAATGAAATTAACAAGAGAATTAATGAGTAGAACCAAGAATAATTACCCTCAAATTCAGTTTTGAAGAATTGAAGGTAGAAGTCTTGAATTCCTTGTCTCTTCCTTGTGAAAATGCTTGGAAAATAGCTTGGAAACTTGAAGAAAAACTCTAAAAACAAGTGTGTAAAGATTGATTTTTTCTCTCAATTCAAAAGCTCTAAAATTCAGTTTTTTTTTCTCTCTAGATGTTCTTTTTCCGTCTCTCTCCTTTTCTGAATTTTTTCTAGTGTTTTAACCCTCAAAAACTACCCAAAAACCACCCAAAACCGTCCAAAAATCGTTAAAAAACAAGTGGGGTCGAAAATGGGGCGAATATGGGCGACTGCGCGCGAGAAACGCGCGCAGTGCGCGCTGCACGCAAAGCACAGCCGTGCTTTCAAAGAAAGCACAGCTGTGCTTTCACGCGCGCACTGCACGCAGTGCAGCGCAAAGCACAGCCGTGCTTCCGAAAAGCACAGCCGTGCTTTTCGGTTATATTTTTTTTTTTTTTTTTAAATTTTAAATTTTAAATTTTTATATAAAATACCCTCAACCTAAAACACACTTTTTATTCTCCAAAATAATTTTAAAAATATTTTAAAAATATTTTTAAAATACACTTTTTGCTCATCGAAAAGACAAGGAAAAATCACTTCCGAACTCCAATCTTTTTGCCTATAAGCCGGCATAGCTAAATTTCATCATCGGGTAATCCTGATCAAGGATACTCGGGACCCGGTGTCTACAGTTGCAATAAATCTTCTCTTCAAAACATAAATTCTACTTAAAAAATTCTTCTAAAGAAAATGTACTCTCAAACTTATAGAAATTCTTAATTAAAAATTCAACAACCTAAAATTACAGTTAAATGTTATATTTATAGAGTTGCAAAAGTTGTGTTTCTTCCTCCAAAGAGTTGCAAATGTTGGTGAAAAATTATGTCTTTTCAGATGACTTTTCTCAAAAAACTGCCCCAACGGATAGTTTTGTTGCGCTCGCGATAGAACACGGAGCTTCCCTTTCCTTCTTTTCTTTCTTTCTTCTTTTCTCTTCCTTCTCTCTGACCATTCACGACTCATGATCCCCTTTCATGAGTCGTGAACTCTTGCGTGAGTTGTGCGTTTGGCTCACGTCTCGGTCTCTTCTTCCTTTTCTTCTCCTCTCCTCTTTTCCTCGTGCTTCTCTCTAGACCTTCACGACTCGTGATCTCTTTTCATGAGTTGTGCACTGCTTTTGCCCTTTCATGTCTCGTGTTGGTCATCACGAGTCATGCATCTCCCTCTGCCCTTTCACATGTCGTGTCCATCTTCCCCAGTCTTGCTCTCTTATCTCCTTTGGTTCACGAGTCATCCTATACATCACTAATCGTGCTCCTTTTCTCTCTTTTACACCCAAATCATCCTACAAGCACAAAAACACGTAAACTAATACAAATAACATAAAAGATACACATATTTACATATTTACGTACTTAACTTCATAAATTCACACCAAATATATACCAAATAATGCATCAATTAGACACCTATCAAATTCCCCCACACTTAAACCTTGTTTGTCCTCAAGCAAGAGAAAAGAATAAAAAAATTTAATCACAGTAAACTTTACTATACATAATTGTTCATTAGGCATATATGATAGAATAGAAAAGATTAAATATCTTAAAAACTCAAAAATATTAGTAAATCAAATTTTAAAGCATGTATTGAAAATTTAACAAGTCACCAAACTTTAGTAATTCCAACATCAAAATTATAGAGTCCCAAAACTAAACATGCTTTAAAGAGAAAATATTGATCATAAACTTTAAAATCCTAAGGTTTTTAGTTGCCTTTTTAGGACAATTCATAAGCACACATACCCTTAATCTAATCTCATGGCATTTTTAGACTATTTTTTTCTTTTCTTTTGACTCTTCTTTTTGTTTTGAATATGGGTATACTTTTAATTTTTATCCCATGAATAGTAAGAGAATGTAGTATAGGTGCGTTTTACGCTCCATCCCATACTTTTCAATTTTGGATATACATCTTGCTCTCTTTTTTTTATGAACATTGTGGGTGCATTTTATGCACCATCCCACTATAATTTTTTTCTTTTTAAGTCCTCATCCATTATTGAAAAGACTAGGGTAAGTATTATGGCTATAGTTTCCATAGGCAACTAGAAACTTAAAATTTTAAACTACATGAGCAAATTCTAGCTTTCAAACATGCTTAGTAAAAAGACTAAATAATCTACAATGTTGCAAGAAGTAAAAGAAGATAACTTGAAAAATATAAAACACATGTTAAAAATTTTGAAAAACTAATAAAATGAGCATAAAAAGGTAAATGACTTAACAACCTATATAATATACCAATTGAATAATGCCCTATAATAAAACTTACTAAAAAGCCTAATTGAAAAATAAAGTCACACAAACAACTAACATGTAAAACATACTAATAAAAACTCATCAAACGCAAACAAACTTATAAACATACTCACTCCCCCACACTTAGAACCAACATTGTCCTCAATGTGAAGAAATGAGATAAAATAAAAAAGTAAAAGAAAGAAAGAAATAAAACAAAAGTTAGAAAAAACTACCTGCTTATGGTGAAGGTGGAGGAGATAATACTATATATCCAGCTTGAGCAATGAATGTGTCCACCTTATGCTCAAGTCTCCTTTGACGTCCAGCTAAGGAAGACAGTTGCTCTTGCATAGTATATTGATTTTGCAAGACTTGGTGAAGCATAGCTGGAATATCATGTGAAGAAGATTCCACAACAGGTACTTGAGCCACATCAGCTAGAGCATCATGCATAGCATCATCACTACTCTCAGCAGCAGCCTCCTCGTCTTGTGGAGCAGAGGATCCTGGAAGATCCCTCCAACAAGACCTTGATTGAGGTGGAATTTCCTGAAATGAATTACTGACAACCTCTCCACGCACAAATAAATTTTTAGTGAAATAAACACAAGGATGATCTCTATAATAGGCACTAAGATCAATATCTAAATTTCGTGCAATAATAGTAATGATGTGCCCATGTGTTATAGGTGAATCATGTCTATTAGCACAATTCAACAACTGATTAAAAACCCAATAAGACCAACATACATCCTTACGCTTATGCACACACCACATCAAAAATAATTTATGAGAAGAAACTCTATTAAACTCAGACCTATTAAAAATCAAAGAAATAAAAATCTTATGCAAAATCCACTATTTTAAATCTTTAATGAACATAGATTTAGCATCTCTAGATTTATAGGGTGTTTGCAAACCAGTTAAAAATGACCAAAATGCATTAGGTTTAAAAGATTTAAGGGGTCAAATAAATCAGTTTGTGAAAAACATTATATTCATCATAAAATAGGTCAAAGTATGTGCCTTTCCATCCAATCTAAAATCTAACCAGTGTTCATTATCCTCATTCTTTTGCAAAGTAGTATAAAATTCTAACATTAAATCAGGATAAATATTTTCATGCATATTTGCAAACCTAAGGAAGCCACAATATGACAACATTTCATTAATAGAATCTGACATTCCTACCTGTTCAACAAGAGAGGATGGAAAATACTTACATTGCAAAAAGGTTCTGCCATGAAGAGTAAGAAATTTGGTACCTTCATCCACAGAGAAGATAGAAAAACCAGCACTAAAGGTAGAAGAAATATCTCCCTCTTCAGCCTTTTGTTGTGCTTATTCTATTCTTGAAGATGATGGGTTCTTTGTTCTTACCATTTTGTGTAAATAAAACGGAGCTTGCACGAAGACAGAAAGTAAAAGGAAAATATTCAAGAGATGAAACTACTGTCGAAGGTATTGGATTTCTTTTGTGGGAGAATGCTGAAGGAAGCAAGGAAAAATGAAAATGAAATAAAATTAAAAGAAACAGAATACTGGCTTCGAAGGGAACTTACTACGAAGAGAAATGACAGTGGCTAAAGCGTGAATGAGAACTCAGGAAAAAGGAAGAAAGAAAGAAGATGAAGGACTCGTGAAGTAGAATGCGAGAAAGGAAAGAATAAAAATGAGAGGTAAAAGTGAAACGTTTGGTGAATACGAAAAGGCACAACGTTTACAGAGTTAGGGTTTTGAAACAAAATGCCCCTGTTCTATTTTTCCTTTTGGTGTTTTTCCTTTCTTTTATCCTTTTCTCAATTTAAATTAAATGAAATTAACACACACTAGGAATGGAAATAAACAAATTAGTAAATATAGAAAAATAAAATAAAATAAAATATAAGAAATCAGAAAAAATATTGCCTGCCATCACGCTGCACGAGTCGTGACAACCAAGCACAACTTGTGCAAATGTTGCTTCTCATTTTCAACACCTTCACGAGTCGTGCATGGTTGTCACGACATGTGAAGGTAAACACCTACTCGTGATCCCTCAACGCGAGTCGTACCTGTGCATCATCGCCTTCTGTCGCGATCACGATGCTAGTCGCGCTCACGACAGAAGCCTCAAAATTTAATGCGTGAATCCTCTGCTCATTTTGTCCCGATCGCGATGGTGGTCGTCTTGTGCATAAATTTATTCCATCCTTCGCATATATCATTATAACCTCTCTACTTTTCAGCCATCGTAGACTATTTGCCTGGGTGGTTTAGGGATCCCGGTAGTTGTCTAAAGAGCAATCATAGTTCAGGTTGGTTGACAGAGATTTGGCGTCCTTACTAGAACATTCGTAAGCATTAGAAATGGCAAATCCTTCATAACAGACTGATGAGACTAGTGCCCTAATTGTCCAAGAGATGGATAGAAGGTTCTAAGAGCTTGCAAAAAAAGGTTGTTAGTCATGATTAAGGAAAGAATGGATGCCATGGTGCTTGTTCTTCAAACTCAGCTTGTGGCGACTGCTCTTAACCAAGTTGAACCGGCCACGATCAGAAAAGCTCATACAGCAACGGCCGTAGTGCTTCCATTTAATTCCGAGCCCAGAGGTAAGGTGCCATTTGATTCACCAGTCTAGAAAGGAGGAAATAGGAGGCCTACTATAGAATATAACATTGTGCCTGAAGAGGGTGGAGACCTCACGATGATGTATACTATGAAAAATGGAAGCTCAAGTAGCCACAACAACAGTAAGGTCAATGTTAGGGCTATAGAAGTCCTAGCCACAAGAACAACTCAACGTCACCTTACCATCTTAGGTAAATCGCTATCTTAGCACCTCACCTATCTTATCAAGGAAGGGAAGTACAACCATTGCCAGTGGGGCGGCCTGCCCTAAGCCAAGGGCAGCCTAGACATAGAATAGATCTGTATTGTGCGTATAACTAGCATACAGGGCATAGAACAGACTACTATCATCCTCTGAGAGACCGTATTCAAGAATTAATGCCGAACCCAGAAAAAGAAAAGATAGCAAAAATGCCAACCACGGAAGTGAATCAAAGACACTATTCTGATTTGAGCAGATCCTTTTCTTGGGTCCTTGAGAGGCTGATGAAGGAGGGGATGTTACAGCCATTGCTTGACAGATCAATGTCGAACTTTGAGGGATCGGGTTCAAGACCTTATAGACGGTAAGCAAATCTCTGACCTATAAAGCGAAAGAGAAAGAGTAAGACAGATTAAGTGCCTAAGTGGGAAAGGAAGTTTTTAAAGCCATGCACACAGAGTGGAGAAGTATCAGCTATAACACCTCCACCACTAGGAATAAAAGAAGTGGCCTTAGCAGATGGGCTTAGAGATTTCTTTTGATGTGTTTTTTTGAACTATGTTATGCACTTGTTTCTCTAACTATATTCATAGTATGGGCTTTCCTTATGTATACATTGTCATATCTTATCGCATCATGCATAGTAATAATCATAATCAAGGTATTGGTTCAATAAACACCGTTTTATTCAGTTTCAAAAAAAAAATATATCTTGGTTGCGTCCAACCTAACTCCTGAGGTGAGATAAAATTTGAGAGATGAAAAAAAAATGATAAAAAAGATGAAAAAAAAAGAGAGAAAAGGCCTTTGCCCGGACCTATAATGACATATTAGGACAACCTGCTTCAATTTGCCAACCTCACAGCAATCAAAATTTTCAAAAGTGGTCCCTTTGCTTCTTCAGCATTTAGGACACATACAATGTAGCCAAACGAAACCAAGCTCTAATCATTAAGGCGCTACCTTAGAAGCTGGACTATCCAATTCAAGACGAACGAAGCTTTGGGCTTTCATCAAAAAAACAAGAAAGAGAAGAAAAGAAAAAAAAAAGAAAAAGAAGAAAAGAAAAAGAAACTAAAAGAAAAAGAGAGAGAAAAGAAAAGAAAAGAAAAAAGAAAGAAAGAAAGAAAAAAAAACCCCACAGTTTGGTCCTAAACTGTCTGAGGCTACCCTACAACCCAATCTCAACCATTGAGAGCTACCTCAGAAATTGAGTAGCAAAAATCAGAAAAAAAGCAAAATTCAAGCTTTCACAGTCAAGTTCCAAAAGGAGACCTCATTGACTCAGCTAATTTGCACAAAAGTCAAGATTAAGCATTTTGTGCTAAAAAGCCACTGTCGGAAGAGGCAACCGTTTTGGCTAAAACAATGATGAAGGATTCAAGAAATCAAACAATGCCAACAGAATGAAGAAGGTCTCATGGCAAAGGCAACAACAAAAAAGAAATAAAAAAAAAAGAGAGTAAAAGCCCTGCTGGTCAAAAATTGAAAATAGGCAACCTTGCTAAAATTGGGCACCCTACTAGGGTGAAAACTAAAAAGATGTTCTAAGAAAAAATTAGGGGTTGAGAGAAAATATTCAATCAAGAAAACCTGAGAGGGCTGATTGATAATAGGAGTCAAATGTGCCTAAGGTGTTACTCCCTGAAATTGAATATAACCTATGTTTTTGCATCACATGTCTAGTCATGATTATTGTTGTTGCTATATGGTACATATAAGTAGGAACACATGCATAAGTTAGGCATAAACATGAGATTGAATGGTCAAGAGAAACCTGTGGCAAGCATAGCAACATGTGCTAGAGCAAGGCTCAAGGTAATGATAACAATACTTTATATGACAAATCCTATCCTTCAAAAAAAAAGGGCCGTTAGAGATGAAAACCGCAACTGCCTCTCTAAGTAAAAGTTAGGCCAAAGGGCAGGGTAAAAACCTAAAAACAGGCAATTTGTCCTACAAGAAAAAAATGAAATAAAAGCCGCTAGACTGGGTTGGATCCATTCCAAGCAAAAACATAGGCATAGGGTTATGTGAAAATCTCCAAAGGGACACATTTCTTGCAAAGAAAAACTAGTGTGAAAATCCACAAGGGACGCACTACCTTCAATAAATGACTTCCAATACTCGAAGCGATAAGGAGATCTGAATAACCTCCTTTCAGGCAAATAGTGCATAATGTAGGACACGAGTCAGAGTCCTGGGGGGTAAAATGCTGTACAGCTCACAACAAAAGGCGAATGCTCATTCATCAGGGGATAAAGATGCAAACCAGATGGTTCTCTCTGAAAAGATTATGGGTCAGAGTTCCTAAACCAAGATGATACATTTCTAGATCTTTGGGGGCATTAGACAATATGAACAGTTCCCTCAATGAATTCTTTAACAACCTAGGAAATGGCCTATCCATTTTTGCAAGCATACGTCCTTTGCAAACATTTGCATACAGTGTCTCACTTTCATCTCGCATGTACAATCTTTTGCGTATCTCTTTGCATGACTTTACACGTGCATAGCCTTTCACGATGCCCAACATGCATTCACACATACATGAACTTTGTATATATCTCGCATATCCCGTGTACATAATTTATGCATACATGTAACAGATAATTCTTTGCACATGTTTAGCATGCATATCACAAGCACATATCACATACATTTAATCCTTTACACATATAGTTGTGTATACATAATATTTGTACATAATCCTTTACATGTATTTCGTGTAGATAGCTTTGTGTATATATTTCACACACATGATTCCATACGCTCACACAATCTTTTGTATACATTATTGTGTACATAACTTTGAGGGAAAGGTTAAAATAGATCTCAAAGGTGATCTAAGAGATGGATTCAGCTTAACATTATCAGTCACTGTATTCAGCATAAAATCATATGGGTCTGTACAAAGGGGGAACACCTAGAAGAATAAGCCTATCTGGGCACACATGCTGAGGGCAATCAAGAATCATATAAATCTACAAAAAAGAAAGACCCTTCGAGAAGCTGGCTGCCCACACATACCTTAATTGGCGGTAATCAGGTAAGTCTCCCTATCATAAGACGTATGCTCACACACATCACACAATAAGTGTACAAAAATCCAAATTCAAATGTGCAAAGAATACAAATTCTTAAAAAAAAGAAAAAAAAAAAGATGCACGCCCAATGGCTAGGGGACATAGTCAGTGGAAAGATTATGGGTCAGAGCTCATGAACCAGAAACAACACCCTTCTATATCTTTGAGGGCATCAGATGGGATGAGTAACTAAGTCGTACCTTTGATGAACCTCTTAACCACCTGGGACATGGCCTATCTATTGTTGCATGCATTTATGCTAATACAGCTCTTTTGTAAACATTTGTATATAACTATTCACGTGCAAGTATAATCTTTTGCATATTTTTTTGCATACATCATTCCGTGCATACATGGTGCCCCACATGCATCACACACATGATCCCTTTCACGTATCTCACATATGCAATTTTTGCACTCATCTTGTGTTCATATTCCATGCATACATGTCATGCACAAAAGGCACACATTCTGTGTACATAGTTTCTGCATATATGTAATGCATACAGGTCCTTACACATGTTTCGCATGCATAGCTTCACATATACATCACATGCATGTAATTTGCACAAATAGTTATTGGCACATGATTCTTTGTGCATGTTTCTCGTATATAGCCTTGCGCATATATTTCACACATGCACACACAATCTCTTGTATATGTTCTTGTACATATAACTTTGCAGGAAATGCCTGAATAAACCTCACAAGCAAAAGTAGGCCAAGGTACAACTTCAGCTCAACATTGGTGCTCATCCACGCTGGACAATCAGATCAATATGAAGTCCTTATGAAAAAGGAATCCCGTAGACCCACATCAAAGAGGACATTTAAAAGAGCAACCTTATTCATGCATACCATGCCAGGGGCAATTAGGTAAGTTTTTTTATCATAAAATGTAAAGGTTGGAAAGAACACTTAAAATGTAAGATTCACCCAAGTGCAAATTCAAGATCCATCCAAAAATTGCAAAGATGTAGAATGCACCCAAGGTGTAAATTCACATAAAAAAATATATCTCACTTGTAAAGATAAAAAAAAAATCAGGACAAAAATCCTCTTAAGAGATGCTGAAAATTCTAAAATCTATCCGCCTACAGGCAAGCATTAGAACACTGAAATCTAATTTTTCCTCTGAGGAGGCTCAAATGTAATTTTTCTTTGAGGAGGCTCAAATCTATTTTTTTTCTAAGGAGGCTCAAATATAAGTTTTTCTTCTAAGAAGGCTCAAAACCTAACCCTCTTAATAAGCATAAATTTTCAAAGTCTCCCTGCGAGCACAAAGCCCTCTTAGGAGGCACATAGGTCTTTTCTACAGGAAGGCGGGGTTGAATGGCCTTTCATCAACTCAATCAACGTAAGTTCGCAGAGCGACTCAGTGGCATTAATGATAAGCCACACTAACGGCAAGATGCAAAATAACTCGATGCAATCCAAAAAGGATGATGTCTGCACTTTGGAAGTCTAGAAAATGACTCAGTGCAATCCAAGAGGATAATATCCACATTTTGGAAGTCTAGAAAATGACTCAGTGCAATCCAAGAGGATGATTGTCACACCCCATTTGCCTCCTACAAGTTCGAGCCATGTTTGTTCATGCATTGTGTATGTGTATTTGCATGTCATAAGGGTATTTTGGGAATTTCATGTTTTAGTGGGTTGTATTATAGTGCGGGTGCTCACATGGTATTAGGGTGTGAGTTAGGTGGGTTGTGATTGTGTGTGCATCAGCATACCATAGTAGGATGTATTTGTTGGGTTGTGCTAGTGTGTGTGTGTTCACACTCATTTGTAGGGTATTATAAGTTGGGATTTCATTGCGTGTGTGTAGTGTATTGTTGTTGGGTGTGAGTGGTTAATTTCCACCACTAGGGAGAGGACATATGGATAGGTTAGGAAAAGAAAAGTAGAAGAAGAGAGAGAATTGGGAGATCAGAATTCTTCATCTCCTTTCCCATTTTCCCCTCTCCTCTTTGTCTTTCTTTTCCTTTGCTTTCCATTTTTGTGCCCTAGCTCGGATTTAAGTCTTTGTTGGTGGGAATTAATCATCTCTTAGCATTTTAAGTGGTGAGTTTATTGCATTTGTTCTTCATTTTCTTCATCTTGTTCCTCATCTCTTTATAATTTCTGGATTTAGAGTTAATCTAGGGTTTTTATTTGTGTTCTCTTGTTGGGTTGTTGTTTAGTTGAGCCTGCTCGCGACCCTAAAGAGAAGGAGAAGGCGTCGGGAAGTGGTGCTAAGTGAATAGGAGCTAAGGAGTTTCAGGTTTGGGAGTTTTTATGTTAGATGCACTTTTGTGATTTTTGTTAATTGGTGGAATTTCTGGAAAAATATGGTGTTCTTGATGTTCATTGTAGTTTAAATGTTATGGGTTTTGATTTAGGTGTGTTAAGAAGGCTTGAATGTGGCTTAATGAACTCAATTGTGTTCTTGATTGAGATGAATGATGAATAGTGTTGATATTTAATTTGTGTAAATTGGTGTTGTTAATGGCATGCTTTATTTGGTATTATTGGTGTAAAAGTTATATTTTATGTTGTTGGTGATGGATGGGTTGCTGGAATTGAGGTAAGTCAAAGTTTGAGTTGAATGTGTGTTTTGGGTTGTGTTTTGGAGAAGAAGAGATGGTGTAAATTTCTGTAGATTCTGGAAAACCCAATTCTATCGCAATCGCGACATCTGTCGCGAGCACAACGGAGACCGGTGGGTTCGAGGCATGGCACACCGCGCACTGTCGCCACCGTGACGATTGTCGCGATCGCGACAGCTTGCGGAGTGTAGCACTGCCGTGCTGTGCTGTAGTGAATGCGCGCGAGTTGTCGCGCGGTCGCGATAGCGAAGCCATTTGTGTTCTGTCGCGATCGCGACAGAACTATTTGGGCATCTCCATCTCGCGAACTCTAGGCCTATCGCGAGCGTGGCGCACAGAGAACTTAGCCTCTGTTGCGAGCGTGACAGACGTCGCGAGCACGACACTTCCTGGTTTCAAATGAGTTTTCTTTTGCACTTTGGATGTTTGATTTCCGAACTTGCGATGCTTTTGGATTTTATGCATGATCGTTATTATGAGCTATATGTATATAAATCAATGACTGACGCATAAGCAATGTGATGAATATCATGGAATGAGTTGATGTATTAAGCATTACCTGCTAGAGTCGGATAAGTGGATAGTTAGGCATGCCTAATAAATTCTCTTAGCTACAGCCCTTTGTTCCGGTTGGACCCTAATCAGGTCTCATTTGGTTCCTCGCAAACCCCTTATGCGTTTTGGATCTTGTTTAAGGTCCTCTTTATAAAATATTTTGAATGCGATAAAATAAAAAGGTTTCCGATTCGTACCCGTAAGGAACGTTATGCGTTCGATTCGTATCCGTAAGGTACGTTATGCGTTCTCTCGTTATCCACTACTTTGAGTCAGCAGGTATTTGTTTTGTTTTGCTTTGGCATGCTATAAGAATATGATATTTGAATGAGCATAATGATGAGTATATGAATCAACTATTATCTGAACATGATCATGAGCTTCTGAAAGTTATGAATGTGACCCGATATATGATTATCTGCATGTGCCATATCGTATGTGTTATTCTCTAACGACCATTGTGAATGGCCGTCCACTTTACTGTTGTGTTTCCCCACTAAGCGTTTATCGCTTAGCACGGTGTTTTATCCGTGCAGGTGCGGAAGGTGCTGTATTTTGGGAGAGTCGCCGCCAGTCAAGCTAACACAAACGGGATTAGTGTAGGGCTTATTTTTGTAGCAGTTATGATGACTCTTTTTGTAATAGTACTCTCATGTATTAGTTTTTGTCAAACTTCCGCTATGTATATTTTTGGATATGTAATTATTTTGTTTTGGCAATTGATCAGAACATTATTGTAATGATTTTGTTATATTAATGCATGATCAGTTTTGCTTTCAAAAGTTTTAATTTTTGCTGTATTTTTGTCTGTTTATGATGATTGAATGTATGATATTGTATCGTCCTATTTTGTGACACCCCTGCTCATATGGCTTCCCACTCCGGTGCAGATGGGTTCGCCTACGTATGGGTAGGGGGGTGTTACAATGATATCCGCACTTTGGAAGTCTAGGAAATGACTTAGTGCAATCCAAGATAATGATATTCATATTTCGCAAACCATTCTCCATGAAATAACCAACCAACCTTCAGGGGACAACCATTTGACATTGACCCAATAGGAAAAGAGATTCAAGATGAGCGATAGTAAAGATGACAGCAATGTTCAGAATGGCTCAGTGGCGTTAATGATAAGCCACACCGACGGTAGTCTTCAGAATGACTCAGCGGCGTTAATGATAAGCCACACCGACTCCTCCGGTTCGGAAAGATAGCTGCCTTAAGAATTACACCTCAACAGTCTACATCACGACTATGGGTAAAACTTATCATAACAACTCAGTGGCATTAATGATAAGCCACCTCGAAGAAAGTTACCAAGAGGGTCATTAGCGACAATCATATGCCAGTGACTCAATGGCGATAGTCATATGCCGATGTCTGGAAGGCAACAATTATATGACGAATAGACCAACTACAGTATATCAAATGAGATGTGACGACAATCATATGCTTATGGCTCAATGGTGACAATCATATGCCAATGTTTGGAAGGCTATAATCATATGCCGGACAGACCAATTGCAGTATATCAAGTGAGACATGGCAACAATCCTATGCCTACAACTCAATCGTGACAATCATATGCCGATGTCTAGAAGGCAATAATCATATGCCGTACAGACAAACTACAGTATATCAAATGAGACATGGCCGCAATCCAATGCC
Organism: Excoecaria cochinchinensis; assembly: GCA_947683425.1. Classification (NCBI taxonomy): domain Eukaryota; kingdom Viridiplantae; phylum Streptophyta; class Magnoliopsida; order Malpighiales; family Euphorbiaceae; genus Excoecaria; species Excoecaria cochinchinensis. Next base: position 11,081,858 of record CANTUQ010000127.1, on the reverse strand, counting down.
TATAGCTCAACGGCGACAATCATATGCCGATGTCTGGAAGGCAACAATCATATGCCATACAGACCAACTGCAGTATATCAAATGAGACGTGGCGACAATCATATACTTATGGCTCAACGGTAACAATCATATGCTTATGGCTCCATGGCGACAATCATATGCCAATGTCTGGAAGGCAACAATCATATGCCGGACAGGCCAACTGCAGTAAATCAAATGAGACGTGGCGACAATCATATGCCTACGGCTCAATGACGACAATCATATGCCAATGTTTCGAAGGTGACAATCATATGCTAGACAGACAAATTGTAGCCTATAGAACAAGTCGTGGCTACAATCATATGCCTACGACGCGATGGCAACAATCATATGCCGAGATCTTGATGGTGACACTCATATTCCGAATAGATTATCTATAGTCTTCAGGATATCCCGATGGCAACAATCATATGCCAGAGGGGGCCAAACACGGTCTTCAGAACGACTCGGTGGCGACAATCATATGCTAATGTCTTGATGGCGACAATCATATGCCGAAAAGATTTAACCGAAGTCTTTGAAGTGACTCGATGGCGACAATCATAAGCCATAACCTTCAAACTTGAATCATTACAGCAAAAAGGTAAGGACTGCCTTAAATACGCGCTTCTTCATTTTTCTCTGAATTTTGACTCACCTAGGCACCTATGCACTATTTTCTCTAAAATTGGGAGCAACTGTAGACACTGAGTCCCGAGACAGCCCAGATCAGTTACCTAGTGATGAAATTAATGCCTATTTACGGGCAAAAAAGTTAAAAATGATGGTTTTCTTGTCAAAATTATTTTTTTAAAAAAGTAAAAAAATAAAAAAATGCAAATAAAAAAAGAAAAAAAAAAGGCTGGAAGTTATAGTATTATTGTCAAAATTCTTAAAAAAAATAAAAAAAAAATTCGGACATTTGCGGCTTCCAGTACGTGAGGGCAGGCCACCCTCTCATGTTGGCGCTAGGGCGAGCGCCCCCGCTCACACAGCGTGCCCATCGCTCGCGTACGTGTGCGAGGCCGTCGCCTGCAAGCAGGCAGCCTATCCCTTGCTACGGATGGGCGTCACTCGCCCCCAGGCTGCCAAAAACGTGATTTTTATTCTCCAAAACGGAATTTTTGGATAAATTTTGATTTTTAATAATTTTTTCCGGGATTTTCAATGATTTTCCTATTTTTTTACACTTAGATAAGGTAGAATTTGATTAAAATTCCATTTCTTTTCCTAAATTAACTAGATTTTTTTCTAAGGTTATATAAATAGAAAATAACGAAAGAGAAAAAGGGATGAGACATTTTTTGGGTTGGAATTTTCTTTTCTTATTCAAGAGAGATTTTTAGTTGCAACTTTTTCTTCTCTTCTTCAAAAAAAAATTTGATTTTAATTTTTTATTCTTCTTCTTCAATTAAATTTCTTCAAAAATTTGAGATTGAATTTTTTAAATGAAAAATTGATTTTGAGACACAAAAAATAATTTTTTACTCTTGAGATCCAATTTTTTCATTTGTTATTTTTTCTTTGAACAAGGTTTTTTGCAATTATTTTTCTAGAAAGAAAATTTAGACTTTTTATATTTTTGATTTAATTGTTGCGAATCTAGACAAGAAAATCACCCATCTTTTTCTCTCCATCGAATCCGAATTCTGAGGGTAATTATTCTAGATTCGACCCTATATTTTTATTTTCTTTTATTATTTTTTATTCATAGTCAATTAGGCACCATATAGATCTTTGAATTCATTGGTTATTTATTTATTTTATGCGATTTTAGTTATAGATTTAACATTATGTAGCATTTTTTTTACTTGTTTTTCTTATTATTTTTTATTTACTTGATTGTTCATCCTTTAATTGTTATTTATCATCATCATCATCATCATCATGATTATTATTATTATTATTATTATTATTATTATTATTATTATTATTATTATTATTTATGTTTTTATGTGTGTTAATTTGTTAATATGTTAATTTATTTGTTTTATTATGTCATTTAATTTATTTGTCATTCATAATGCATTTACTTTATTTTATTTATTTTAATTCATTTTTATTATTTTATGTGTTTAATTTATTTTTTATTCATTTTTATTATTTTATGTGTTTAATCGATTTTTTATTATGTTATTACTAACATTAATTTTATTTGTGTTTATTTTTTGTTCTAATATTTATTTTTTTCCTTATTTGAGCACACTCGTGATCGAATGAGGAGATCCAGGAGATGTATTATTTTCATTATTTTTATCATTTTTCTTTATTTTTCTTTTTATTTATTTTGTCATATAATTCATAATAAAATTATTTATTTTATGCAAGCTTAATTAAAAATTACAAAAATATTTATATTAATGAATTTGGATTTTTCAAATAAAATGGGATCAACGTCCCAATTTTATCCAATAAAATGTCACTTTCAAAAGGAGAGTTAGTTTTCATAAAATGGAATCACTCATTCCAGTCTTCTTAATGTTATAAAAAATAACTCTTCCATTTTTCTAAGTGTACATAAAGGAACCAATGTTCTTATTCCAAATAAATGCCCCGATTTATGTATGTTATTTATTTAATTGATTTTGTTTATTTAATTTTATATTTTGGGGGATTGTATTTTTATCTCAGATTTCATCTTGTAATTTATTTTTGTAGTTTACTTTATTTTATTTATTTATTATTTTTTTACTGTTTTTCCTCGATATTTGATGTGCACTTAAATTAAAGTGAATGACGCGTGAGAAAATGGATAGAAAATTAATAATTAAAAGCTCACTTATAATTTAACCAAGGCATTAATAAGAGTGAAGTTGCAAACTCCCTCTGGTCTTAAACTTCATGAGGTTAGATGAACCTTCCTAATGTTCTATTAGGGTGAAAATTTCAAAATATCTCTTGTTGCCCAAAATAGACATATATGTATCATCTTGGGCTCAATAAGGCTGGATGAACTTTTTCAATGTTCTATTGGGTGGCGACCTCAAAACACCTCTTATTACCCAAAACAGACACCCTCGTAATCTTTACGGGTTCTATGAACCTCCTTCGGGGCCCTAAAAGTGGGTTCTCGAGGTCCCCGGGGTTCTACACACATCACACCAACTCATTGACAAAATCAAGGTAAACACCCTTGTGAGTGGGCTACTTTTCTATCCAACATGCTCAATCTCATTTAAATAATAGCAGTAAATGTTCGCATATTAAATATTTACACTCATGTATTACCAACAGTGAACTTGATTATTATTCATAAATAATAATGTTAAGACACTACAAGAATTTAAGGGTTTCCCGACGGAAATTCCCGATGGAAAACCAGGATTTTCCGTCGGGAAATGAAATTGCCGACGGAATTGCATTCCGTCGGCAATGTGAACGTAGGCAAAAATTGCCGACGAAAATACTGTTCCGTCGGCAATTTTTCCGACGGAATATTAAATTCCGTCGGTAATTTTCCCGACGGAATTTAAATTCCGTCGGGAAAATTACCGACGGAATTTAATATTCCGTCGGAAAAATTGCCGACGGAACAGTATTTCCGTCGGCAATTTACCGACGGAATTTAATATTCCGTCGGTAATTTAAAAAAAAAATAAAAAAATTTCAGAATTTACCGACGGAATTTAGTATTCCGTCGGGAATTTACCGACGGAGTATTAATTCCGTCGGTAAATTCCCGACGGAATACTAAATTCCGTCGGTAAATTCTGAAATTTTTTATTTTTTTTTAAAATTACCGACGGAATTTTCCGTCGGTAATTTAGAAAGCAAATAAAAAAAATTAAATAAAACAATTCTAGTGCAGCTCAATTCTAATTAATTCGAGTACATGCTCAATTCTAATAGAAATAATAATATTAATTAAGGTACAACAATTAACATAAATAGATAACAATTATTCTAACAAACAATAAACATTAACAACAATAATATTAACAAACACAAAGAAATGAAGACTAAATTGGTTTTCATGCCCCTGGCAATATGCAACTCTCAATAAACTAAAATCAACAAATAAGAAATCATGTTCTCTAAATTTAGATGCCAGTAAACAATTCATTTTCTTAAGAGCAACCTATTTCACCTTTATACATGACACATATTACACATGCATGCATACACACACGCACAGATGTGTTCAAGATTGTGTGTTCATTATCAACTAATCATCTTGTTATACTCTAGTCACATCTACCTCAAAGCATATTTCTACTTCTGTCTATTAGTCTCACTTGAGGTTTAACATTCTCAGGTCCATGAGTTAAAAGTAACCTGGAATTACTAAATACTACAACAAATAAATATGAAATTTTATAGCAACAGACCCATACAGAACTCAGCAAGGTAGATATTAAAACCAAATTGCAATTAAAAAAAACTAGATAAGTACATGTATATCAAGGTTTACCCAAAATAATTTATTATCAGTCGTATTATCAAGTAAATTCACAACAAGCAGCAAAAGAATGAGAACCAACTTTTAAATGAGCCAAAACCACATTCAAATGAAAAACATCAAGTCCAGATTCACCAAATCCAATATTTGCCAAACAAACAAAAATAGAATACAACAAAATCACAAATCCTGCTTCCTGATTGATTCTTAGCAAACCACTACATCCCCAACTAAATCAAAATGCCCAAAACGAAAATAGAAAAAAAGTCAATATAGCAACACGGTTAGTTGATAAAGATAGTTAAACTAAGAAAACTTTACCTCGAGTGAGTTCGGGTTTAGAGAGTAGAGTTTAATGTGGTTAAAAAGATGCCATAAGCCTAGTGCAACAAATGCTATGACTGGCAATACATGTCCCATGAAACTACCCATCTTTAATGCCTTTAGGCTAGTGATGAAATATTAAGGAAAAATGTTCAAATTCTACAATTATATATAGATAGGTTTGGATAATAACTCGTTTATATTTTATCATTAGCTGGTCCATAATTTTTTTGAAAAATCAGGTCTAAACAAGTCTTATCTGTGAAGTATTCGAAATGTCGGATTCATCTGCTAGTTGAGCATTCAGATTTATGTTTAATTTTGTCAACAATGTTTTCTTATATGTTCAAACTATGCAAATGGAATAATAAAAGTTAAAAAAGAATGTCGTATATTATTGAAATTAAATGCAATTAACTAATACACAATTACTCATATAAAGACAAGAGAGAATAGAAACCAACTACAGATAAAGAAAAAAAAAAGACCTCAAACAAAAAACATAACTGGTCCATACTGCCTCTTAGTCCGTTCTCGAAGCTCAACACTGATTTTCATTTTTCAATCAATTCGAATCACACCACGGACTATTTAATGACCATAAGTAACAATTATAACCTTCAATTACTAAAATTATCCAGAAACTGCAACTCGGAGCACGATTGGAGAGATCGGGAAGGGAAAAAAGGTGATCAGCAAGGCCAATAAAATAGAGATCACAAAAAAAAAAAAATTTAAAAAAAATAAAGCGTTGTGTGCGAATTAACTAATAAAAAAGAATTAGTAAAAGAAAAAAGAAACAATCGAAGTGGAACTGAATCAAATAAGAATACAGAGAGAAATTACAGAAGCGAAACAAAAAAAAGAAAAAAATTTGGAGGAAGCAAGGGCGTGTCAATGATGGGTCGTGTTTGGGTCATGAAACAACTAGTATTGGAAGGCAAAAATGAGTAAATAAATATATATATTTATTAAGTAATTAAATAAGTAAATAAATAAACAAAAAATGAAAACAGAGCATTACCTCACGCCGCTGGAGAAGGATGGAAGGCAAGGGAGGGCGCCGGAGCTGGAAGGCCGACCACCACGCCAGAGCAGCAACCGCCGACGTCGGAGTAAAAGTAGCCACGCGCGGAGGAGGAGTGGTGGAGCGGGAAAGGAAGGGGAGAGGGAGACGAGGGAGGGGAGGAGGCCGCCGGTGGGTGGAAGGGGGCGGATCGGCCCCGGAAGCCGGTGGGTAGGCCGGATCTGGCCGGTGGTGGCACGCCGGAGGTGGGCAGCGGTGGGCAGCGGTGCAAGGGAGCTGGGATCGGGAGGGAGGGGAGAGGGGGGAGAGAGAGGAGAGAGTGACAGGTGAGAGAAAATATTAGCTTTTATAGGGAAATTTTAGCGACGGAAGTGAAATCCGTCGCTAATTTTAGCGACGGATTTCATATTCCGTCGCAAATTAGCGACGGAAATTTAAATTCCGTCGCTAATAATATAAATTATTTTTTAATAATTTTAGCGACGGATATATAACTTCCGTCGCTAATTTTAGCGACGGATTTGAAATCCGTCGCTAATTATATAAATTATTTTTTTAATAATTTTAGCGACGGAATTTTAACTTCCGTCGCTAATTTTAGCGACGGATTTGATTTTCCGTCGCTAATAATATAAATTATTTTTTTTTAATAATTTTAGCGACGGAAAATTTACTTCCGTCGCTAATTTTAGCGACGGATTTTAATTTCCGTCGCTAATAATATAAATTATATTTTTTTAATAATTTTAGCGACGGAAATTCAAATTCCGTCGTTAATTTTAGCGACGGATTTAATATCCGTCGTAATTTCGGTCGTTAAAATTGGAGGGAAATTATTCCCGCCACTTTTAGCTACGGATTTATTTTCCGTCGCAAATTAGCGACGGAATTCATTTTCCGTCGCTAATTAGCGACGGAATATTCTTTCCGTCGCAAATTAGCGACGGAAAATATTCCGTCGCTAAATTCCGTCGCGAAAACAACAATTTCTTGTAGTGAGAGATTACAAAAAAAATAAAATAAAACAGTACTATTCAAAATCTACTCAAACCCTAAGATCTAATGTGCCTCTTAAACACATCTCTTAATACAAATTTAGTCAATGGATCTGTAATCATATCATGTATAGAAATGTACTGTAAGTTCATATCTCCTCGTGCAATAATATATTTTATATATTGATACTTAATGTCGATATGCTTGGTTCTACAATGAAATTTTGGATCTTTCGAGTAAGCTATCAACGATTAACTATCATTATAGATGGTCATCGGTTCCCCTAAGGCAGTTACTTTTAAATGGTTCATAAACCATTTTCGCCAAACTGCCTCTTGTACTGCAGCTGTGGAAGTGACAAATTCAGCTTCTATCGTTGATAGGGCCACATAGATTTGTTTCTTACTACTCTATGAAATGGCACCCTTGCCAAATAAGAATACGAATCCCAAAGTAGATTTCCTCTCATCCATATCTCCTGCCCAATCAGCATTTATATATCCTCTCAAATGCAGATCCTTGCCTTGAAAACATAGAGAGTATTATGCTGTACCTTTGAGGTATCTAAGTATCCTCTTAACTGCTTTTCAATATGCTTTGCCTAGGTTAGATTGATATCTACTTACCATGCCCGCAACAGAGCATATATCAGGTCTTGTACACAATATTGCATACATAAGACTACCTACAGCACTGGCATATGGAACGTTCTTCATACGTTCTATCTCTTCCGGCATCTTAGGACATATCTCTTTACTAAGAAACTGATTATTAGCATGGGGTTATCAATGGGTTTGTAGTTTTGCATATTAAAACGTTCAAGGATTTTATTGATATATGTCTCTTGAGAAAGAGACAACAACCTTTGTAATAGCCCGAATACTAGCTTAGCAGTACATAATGAATTTTATAGAGTCTGTAAGGTGATCCCGGTATAGAGTGATTGCTTGAGCATCTTTAATTATAGTAGAGTTAAAAGGTTATGTGTGATCGAGGTGTGGCAATCCTGCGATGAGTGACCTCAGGGTAGTTATACAGCTGAAATTGATAGCAATTGTTGGAAAATTTTTATTAAGTAATATTGATCTATGGACTGTTAGGAGTCTATTGGTAAAATTTAGAGTGAAAATGAGTTCAAATAGGTCTCTGAAAGTCAAGCTAAAGTTTGCCTCTAGTTCGGTTGAATTGAATTAAGGTTTGACCGAACTTTGACTGAATTTTTAAAAATAGTAAATGAAGTTAAAATGATGTAACATGGGAAGTGTAAAGGTATAACATATTTTTTAGTAATTTTTGACAGTATTCGATTAGTGAATTACGACAGAACCGAACAGTGTTGAATCGGACCAATTTAAGTGAATCGGGTCCCAAATGGACTCTATTTGAGCAAAAATTTTGCAAGGAGGCTATTTTTTATGTTTTAAGAATTATGGAATTAATTAGGAGTGAAAATAAATTGAGAAACACATAGATACCTTGAAACAGTGGAAATTGGCCGAAAAATTAAAATTTTGGTTCAAAACGGTTGAACCACTTTGGTTGGACTAGTTCGGTTCAATTTTAGCCTATATAAGGCATCAAGAGGCCAGATTTCTCTAGAGAAATCCAGCCTCCACTGCCCTTCCTTTTCTCCCTTCTTGGTTAAATTATTCTTCTTGTTTTCTCCTCCATTTTTCTTCAATTTTCCTCTAATATTTACCTAAAATTAAGCCTCCTAAGCAAAGATCAACTCCTCTACAACTTGGTGATGGTGATTGGAATCCATTTGGTGGGTTAGAAGTGGAAAAAAGTAAGTGATAAAGGTTATGTCTTAAAAATGAGGTAAGTGATTTAGGAATTTATAATTTGATTTAAAGGTTCCAATAGGTATTTTAGGATATGTAAAAGATGTTTATGTAGTTATATTGCAAAAAGGAAGCAAAATAATCATGCTTTCTTTGGATTGTATATTCGGCCACATGAGGAAATCAAAGGAAGTGATGGTTTTTCAAGGAGTAAAGGCATGGAAAGCATGTTTAAGATGTGGAGACCAAGGAAACTAGGTTAGTGGATACAATATCCTCCTTTTTCCATGTTAAAAGTATGATTTTTTGTTATGTTTAAACATAAAGTATAAGAAATAAGTATGTATAATTGAATTAAACCTTATAACTATGTTTAAGAGGATGAAAAAATGATGGCTTGCATGATTAAACTAAAAAGATAAAATTTTGGTGGAGTGTTCACATTGAGGCTGAATGGTATATCTAAGTTTAATTCATGTAAACTTGAATGTTATGGCTTATAAATGATGTTTAGGTGATGTTTAACATGATATCTAATTAAAGGAATGAACAAAGTAAGAGAAAATGAAGTTAATGTGGAAGTAATGATTAAGCCGAATGGCATTTGTTATGGAAATCATGTGTATTTTGTGATAAAATACTAAAATAAAGTATATCTAAGTAATTTATCATGTAACATAGCTAAATGAGTGATTAATGTGAAAAGAATAAATTGCAGTGAATGAAAGTTAACTTGGCTGAATGGTGATCATGTTTTAAATGATGTGTAATTTGATTGTTTAGTAAGAATTATGGCATAAAATGAATAAAGAATGAAAAATAAGGGTATGTGAGTTTACTTGAAATTAATAGAGTATAATTATATATATTAAAGTGTGATATTGTATTATGTTTACCATAAAAATGATAGAATGTGTGTATATTTAAGTGAACTTATGGTATGAATGAAGTTTATATTGAATATTGAGTGAATTGAAGTGGAATTGATGGAAAAAAATGAAAAGGAAGTGAAACTGTATTATATTGCTTGATATTGTGGAATTTATCTCATTTGATATATGAAGTGGAAAAATGAATTGAATGGTGATTTGTGCCTTACCCTTAGTGATCTGGTAATAAATCTAGTTCAGGATATAGATAGTTAGCCATAGAGATGTCAGTGTATGCCGAGGTAGCAAGTCATGATGACTTGCAATTGTAAATAAATAACAGTCTACTTGCAAATGTTAGTGTAATGTAAAGTGTAAGTGTAGTGTTATCGAAGTGTAATTTGGCCCCCTAGTGGCCATTCCGACCCTACCAGAGTGTAATTTGGCCCCTAGTGGCCACTCTGATACTACCAAAGTGTAACTTGGCCCCCTAGTGGCCACTTAAGTAGGTTAGGGCTATAGAGCCCAGTCCCGCATATCCAGTTTAGTGATAACTACTGGGTGATTGTGACGCACGCCGAACCACAGGGCGCCCGAAAGCCCGCTTTTAGGGTTTTCGAGAGAGGTTCGTGAAAACTTGTGAGAAATTACAAGTGTGTATATTTTGAGCAATAAGGAGGTTTCTTGGAGTCACCACCCAATAGAACATTGGGAAAGGTCATATAGCCTCAGTGAGCCTAAAACAGTGCATATGCATCCATTTTGGGCAAGTCAGAGATATTTTGGAGGCCCCACTCTAATAGAACATTGGGATGGTCCTCTAACCCCATGGAGCCTAGGATTATGCAAATTGGGTCTTTTTGGGAAATAAGAGATATTTTGGAGGCCCCACCCCAATGAGACATTGAGATGGTCTTCTAAACTCGTTGAGCCTAAGACTGAGATGGTTCGGGACTTCCTATTTATTCATACCTTGATTAAATTACAGTTGAGTTTTGAATTCAAGATTTTATCCCTTTCTTCATTCAATTTGAATGCAATAATTTAACGCGCATGTCAATCACATAATGAAAGCGGTAAATAAAACAAGATTAAAATAAAGTAAATAAGAGTACAATAAATTACAATAAAACTAGGGGTGGAATACAACCCCCATTGTAAATAGCATGCGATTCATACATAAATCGGGATATACGTTAAGGATGAGGACATTAGTCCTTGCATGCGTGTTTATTACAAAACAATTTTAAACTGTCGATTTTATTTGCTGAAAAAATAGGACATTGGTCCTCAATTTATTAATGAAAACTCCAATTTAATTACTATAAATTTTTAACCATCTTTATATTAGCGGGATAAAAACAATATTTTCAATAATAATATATAAAGTAAAAGAAATGAGGTAAAGTTGAAAGAATGGACTCAGATGAAGATTCTCAGATCACCATGGGGACCGCAATTTCAACAACCCCAAATTCATCAAATAAGTCAAATAAAACTCACAAAAACAAAAATCATGTTAGTGCCAAAATTAAGGGTAAAATAAGGTGTGAGAAATTAAATAACAAGGAAAATCCATGAGAAATTGCCATAAAGGATGATGGGAAAATAAGTGAAATAGAAAGAAAGAAAAAATGGTGGGAAAAGTCCCAGGGACGGCCCAAGATGCGCGAGCGACAGGCATCCCTGGGTTGACCGGCGGGCAGAGGCAGCGTCCATCGATGGCCTATCTCTCGCGTGAGAGACGGCCGTCGATGGACTCTCTGCCCGTCGATCACACCAGATCTTGAAAAAAACATAAAAATCAAGTAAAAATTAATTTTGTTTTAAATAAATGAGATTTTTGTGTGTAAAATCATTACAAAATTATTAAATACGAAAATGACATATCCAGAATATTTACCCTCGGATTTTTACGATTGAAGGTGAAGGTTGTACGATTTCGGTTCCTCGAGTTCTGCAAGGATTGGTCGGCGGTGTGCGATTTTCAGAAGATTTTTGGACTACAAAAATCGTTTTTCGAAAACAAATAAAGGGAAGAAAATTATATTTTTCTTTCTCGATATTTTGACAACAGTTGTGAATGCTAAAATGGCTAGATTCGATAGAAACGAATTAGTGTCGTTCCCTCAGATTCGCCTAAATTGAAAGAATATTTGATGATGATTTTTCGAAAAATAAACGTAAGAGAACTTTTGTAAGAAAATTTTCTGTAAAAATAGCTAAAATCCTCTTTTTTGGTCAAAATTGCTCCTCGAACAACGAGCTCCCAACCCCTATTTATAGGTTTAGGAAGAAAATTTAAATAAATTCAAATTTAGAATTTAAATTTGAAAAAGATTTTTGAAATCAAAATCGAAACTGAATGATTTTCAGAATATTCTCAAAATCAAATCCACGATTTGAAAATATTTGAAAAGAATTAAAAGATTTTGGAAAAATCTTGGAAATATTCAGAGATCTCCTTAAAAATCTGGAAAATCCTGCTCAAATAACGTTAGATCATTGACCGACGGGCCTCGGTGGAGTACCAACGGGCGTCGCTGATGGGGGTACGCTGGGTCTTTTGGTCAGTGGGCCCCCTCATAAGAGACAAAATCGCGAGAGACAGGCATCCCTCACACGGGCGACGGTCGTCGCTCCACGCGAGAGACGAGCTCCGCAAGTGAGCGACAGCCGGCGCTCATTGCGAGAGATGGGTCTCTCATACGAGCGACGGGCATCACTCTCGCGAGAGACGGGGCTCCACAAGTGAGCGACAGCCGGCGCTCATTGCGAGAGATGGGTCTCTCACACGAGTGACGGGCATCGCTCCCTTGAGAGACGGGACTCCGCAAGTGAGCGACAGTTGGCGCCCATTACGAGAGACAGGTCTCTCACGCGAGCGATGGGCGTCACTTCTACCGCCGGTATACCCGTCGATGGAGCAAAACCTAAATTCCAAAATATTAATTCCCCCCGATTCCCTGAAATCTTCTATGGCTGAGAAAAAATCCTCAATCCTTGTAAAACCAAAGAATGAAAACTCACAACTTTCATCTATTGGTCTGGAAATAGACCTTGATGTCTTCATCAGGTAACTCTGATCTGGACTGCCTCAGGACCTGGTGTCTACAGTTGCCCCCAATTTTGGGGAAACTAGTACACTAGTGTCTAGATGAGCCAAAATTCAGAGGAGAAAGGAAGAAATGCGTACTTGAGGCAATCCTTACCTTTCTGGTGCTGCGTTTAGACTTATGACCTTCTGCTACAAAGTAGTAGTGTATTTTGCCATGATTCTTTGGCAACTTGTTCGACCACCTTCATCCGGAAAATCTCGTTTCGGCCTACCCAATGATTGAATGCCGTGGGAAGCAGTGTTATTCAACTGCAACCCCGTTGCAACTTATTCTATGGCCAGTGTACCGCTAGCCTCATCTCGACTTTCACAGCATGAGAGGTAGTGTTATCCAACTACCCCTCAGTTGCGGTTCATTCTGTCGCAGGTGTCCCACTGGCCTCATTTCGGCGTGCATGGTATCTGATTGATGTGAGAGGTAGTGTTATCTAATTACAACTCGATTGTGGTTTGTTCTACCGCAGGTGTCCCACTGGCCTCATTTCGGCTTGCACGATATCTGATTGATGTGAGAGGTAGTGTTATCTAACTACAACTCGATTGCGGCTTGTTCTGCGATGTATGACTTTTGATTTGCTGACTGCCATCCGGTTAGCAGAGTATGACTGTCGACCATGATGCCGTGTTCCTGTGGTTATATAGAATTTTCATTAATCAATTATAAATCAATTTATCTAATTTCATAAACAATTTTTATGTTGTCATTTATTTCCTTCTTCTTACTTATTCGTGTTATCAAACATTCGAAAAATATAAGTAAGATGTTAACCACGATGTAAATATACAAAATGAAATATAAATTTAACAAAATGTAAATGCAAGTTTGCACTAACCAAATACAAATTTTGTATAACACATATACAATTACAATCAAATAGACTCCCTGAATAAGCTAGAGAGGGAAGTAGTCCAAGGGCTCCTCTGGGTCCTCCTCATCATCCGACACATGCATTGGCTAGCTCTGAGATGACGATGCGGATGGCCCCTCTTTAGAGGTAGAGGGACGACTGGGAGGTGTTGAGGGTCTAACCTCTGGCTGAAGATGAGGAGGGACGACTACCAGTGTAGCCGCTGGCTGTCCTGCCACTGGAGTGGCCTGCTGGAACTGGACCTAAGCATACCCATCCAGGAAAGGCTGAGTATAAACCCTAAGGAACTCCAAGGTTTCTCTGACTATGCCACCCAGCTCGGTAAAGGCTCTCGATAGTGTCAAAGTCTGATCCCTGGCCGCATCTCTGATGCCCCCAAGCCTAGTCTCCGTCTTCTCTTAGAACTCTCTGATGGACTCGGAGATAGGCGGTATGGCACCCTCCAACACCTCTATCCTGAACCTGAGGGCGCTAATGGACTCATCCACCATCTGAACTGCGGTGTCAACCCTCTGAGCTGCGGCATCATGGGAGGCGACCAAACTCTGCCTCAGCTCCTCAATGAGCCTACCCTGATCCTCTATGACTCTCTCCTACTGGCCTAGCCGCTCCAGCATGAGCCAATCTCGCTCCTCATATCGACCAATCCGCTCTAGAAGGACTCGATCCCTCTCCTCCTTCCTGCGCTCTATGGAGGCGAGTATAGAAGTCATAGCTGCCACTATATCCGGCTGGGGCGATGGTGATGGTGTGGGAGGTACCGGCTCTATCATCTGCTCTAGAGGCGGTGTCGTGGAGGTAGATGCCCCCAGATGCCCTGTTCTACTATAAGGGTGGAACCTCTCAGTATCCCGGGGCGCTGACCTCTGTACTCGTGCTGGAGGAGGAGGAGTGGGACTCTATACTCTCTGTGCTGGTGTGACGCGCGCCGGATCCCCGCGGCCGCCCGTGCGACCGCCCGCTTGAGGGCGATCGGAGCATTTGTGGGTCCGTTGACAGCTTGCAATGAATTGCAAGTGCGTCTATGTTGGGCAACAAGGAGGTTTCATGGAGTCGCTACTCAATAGAACATTGGGAAAGTTTCTCTCGCCTCGGAGAGCCTAAGACTGCGCTTAGTATCCATTTTGGGCCAACCAAAGGGGTCTTGGAGGGTAAACCTCTCGCCCTAAGGAGCCTAGGATTAACGCCAAGGTCTCGTGACACAAGAGGTGTCTTGGAGGGTAAACCTCTCGCCTCTTTGAGCCCAAAGGCCAGAGCTGGGTTCGGGACTTCTCATCTATTTCTACCTCGATTATTTTATGATCAAATTTTAATTATCATTAATTCGCTCTCTCTCCACACGATGCAATTGATTAAAGGCGCATTTATTCATATTTGGAAAGCCGTATATGAGCAAGCAAATAGTGAAAGCAATAAATTACAATAATACAAGGAGCGGAATACAACTCCCTCTCATAAATGTGCGATACATACACGAATCGGGGCATTGCTTATTTTGAGGACTTTGGTCCTCGCATGCATCATTATTAAAATGGGATATTTCTATCATGAGGATTTTTATTGGATAAAAATAGGACATTGAGTCCTTATGTTTATGAAAACCTCTCTTTATTAAATATAAAACGTTTATCAATTTTTATATTTAGCGGGATACAAAAAGGGTATATTCATGCGCATAAAATAATTAATGAATAAAAAAATGAAGGAAATAACCAAAAAAGTTAGAAAACTAAACCAGACGGAATCCTCCGAGTATGGTAGATAGCCCCTCGAGCTCAGGACAGTCCAAGAAAATCAGTATGTGCTCACAAAAAGTTAAAAGATGTCAATATATAAAAACTCAACATAAATAAAGTCAAAAGGACTTGAAAGAGATAGAAAAGATTTGAAAACGTGGAGACAAGACCCAGCGACGGCCTCTGTTGGGTGACCGACGGGCGTCAGTCAAAGTGACCGACATGTCTATCGCTCACTCAAGAGAGAGGGCGTCTGTGAGTGGGGTGACTAATGGGCGTCGGTAAAGCAGATGACCTGTCGGTCACCACTGTCTCCGAAAATAAACAGTGAAAAACTATCTTTTCAAAACAAAAAGGGGTTTTTATCACAGAATGAGATGAAGAGAATCAAAATAAAGAAAAATGAAGGCAGAAAAGCCAAAAGAACAGCAAAAATAAAGAATATAGATGAAATAATATGAAGAATAAGTCCGGAATATTTACCCTCAGATAATGTTTTAATAAGATTCTTGATGTCGATTAAAGTCCCGCACGCTCCACGAGAAACGAAACGAAAGGTCAGAAAAGGGAAAATAGATGATGTCCTTCTAAACCTTTCAAAAAGAGACTGACTTTGGAATTAAAGAAAACCAAAGAAAACTAATTAGATTTAGTTCCTTTTTAATGGTTTTGATTCACAAATTAAAAGAGATTTCTTGATGAATGTGTTTGCTAGAAGAGAGAGAAAATGCGCTTGAATTTGGGCAGAGTTTCCCCTCTTTAAAATTTTTGAAACCTTTCTTAAGAGCAAATCAGAAGCTTTTATAAGCCAGGAACGACCGACGGGCATCGGTGTATGGAGATGGGCGTCGAAAGAATCCTTCTGACACAAGAATTCATCCGACGGCCCTGCCATTTCCACCGACGGGCGTTCGAAAGGTTGCGTGCTCCGGGAAATCAGGTGGCGTGCTCTGGAAGAGGCGGTGCCTTCCGACGGGCGTCGAAAAATACCACAAGCCGTCTGTGACCCTAAGCGACGGGCTGGCCTCTCACAGACGGGCTGGCCGTCTGTCGAGGAAAAATACACCTTTTTGACTCATAAATTCCCTGTTTTCTCCCCCTCTGCCTATGAAAGGTGAAAAGACTCATTTCTCGTGGAGCATGGGACTAAAACCTCCGAATCCAAACCGTTTGTACGGGCTCGGATACTGATTTCATCATAGGGTAATCTTTGATCCGGACCGCTCCGGGACACGGTGCTTACAGTTGCCCCCAGTTTTGGGAAAACTAGTGCACAAGCGCCTATATGAGCCAAAACTCAGAGAAGGGACAGAAAGAAAGAAAGCATACCTGTGGCAGTTCTTGCCTTCCGTGCCTTTTCCCGGGTAGACCTCGTCTCGGTCTGTTCGGCGATACGAAGATATCCCTATCGGTCTCGTCTCGACCTGTAGGTGTTGGTGAGATGTAGCATTCTCTAGCCACGACCTCGATGTGAAGAGCAGTGTTTCTCTAACTGCAACTTCTGCTTCCGCTGGCCTCGTCTCGGCTTGCGCAGGGTTGAGGAAATGTAGCACTCTCTGACTACAAATCCGATGGGAAGAGCAGTGTTTCTCTAACTGCAACTTCTGCTTTTGCTGGCCTCGTCTCGGCTTGCGTAGGGTTGAGGAGATGTAGCACTCTCTGGCTACAAACTCGATGGGAAGAGCAGTGTTTCTCTAACTGCAACTTCGACTTCTACTGGCCTCGTCTCGGCTTGATTGCCCTTGGCGTAACGTGAATGAAGAGGTTTGCTTTTCTGGGCAGCTTCTGATAAGGTTAAGTTGAACCCACCTCTCGAATCATCTCAGGATTGAAGGGATTTGGAATACTTTTGAAAATAACTTGATGTTCCAAAGAGACTGAGTAAGCCTTAAGAAAAGGTCTCAAATATAATGCTCCAAAGAGACCGAGAATGCCTCAAAAAGGTCTTAAAGATAATGCTCCAAAGAGACTGAGAATGCCTTATGAAAAAGGTCTTAAAGATAATGCTCCAAAGAGACTGAGAATGCCTTAAAAAGGTCTTAAAGATAATGCTCCAAAGAGACTGAGAATGCCTTAAGAAAAAGGTCTTAAAGATAATGCTCCAAAGAGACCGAGAATGCCTCAAAAAGGTCTTAAAGGTAATGCTCCAAAGAGACTGAGAATGCCTTAAAAAAGTCTTAAAGATAATGCTCCAAAGAGACTGAGAATGCCTTAAGAAAAAGGTCTTAAAGATAATGCTCCAAAGAGACCGAGAATGCCTCAAAAAGGTCTTAAAGGTAATGCTCCAAAGAGACTGAGAATGCCTTAAAAAGGTCTTAAAGATAATGCTCCAAAGAGACTGAAAATGCCTCAAGAAAAAGGTCTTAAAGATAATGCTCCAAAGAGACTGAGAATGCCTTAAGAAAAAGGTCTTAAAGATAATGCTCCAAAGAGACTGAGAATGCCTCAAAAAGGTCTTAAAGATAATGCTCCAAAGAGACTGAGAATGCCTTAAGGAAAAGGTCTTAAAGATAATGCTCCAAAGAGACTGAGAATGCCTTAAAAAAAAGGTCTTAAAGATTCCATTCTTGTAAGGACTTTATCTTGATCCGATTGCTCGGCATGGATGAGCATCGATGTAGATTCAAAACTATACCTCGGCTCACTTTCGTGTCTGATTTGCCTCTGACTATGTGTGGATAGTTTGGCTTCTCAAAGGATCTTATTTTCTATAGATTTGTGTGATTCCGGATTGCCCCTAATTTTATGCTGGATACAGTGGCCGATAATCTTGAGCTGAACCTATAACTTTGGATCATCCTTGCTCATGAGGTCTATTCAGACCTATCCCTCTAAGTTATGTATACAACAACATATACAAAAGATTGTGTGTGCGTATGGAATCACGGGTATGAAATATACACATAAAGCTATATGCACGAGACACAAGCAAAAGATTAGTGTGTAAGAATTGTGTGTACAACCATAAATGTAATGGGCTAAATGCATGTGATATGCAGGGCAATATGCAAAAGATTTATGCATGTGAGATGCAAAAATGGATAGACCACATCCCAGGTGGTTAAGGGATTCGTTGAGGGTACTGCTCAGCTGCTCAGATTGTCTGATGCCCCCAAGGATCTAGAAAAGCGTTGTCTTGGCTTTATGTACCCTGACCCATAATCTTTCAAGGAGAACTGACTCGTATGTACCTTTGCCCCCCCCCCCCCCCCCCCCCCCCCCCCCGCAATAAGCATCTTGCCCCCGAGACTCTGACTCAAGTTCTGCATTATACGGCACCTGTCTGAAGGGAAGTCATTTCAAGTAATGCTGCCTTATTGCTCCAGGCTTCAAAAGTCATTGTTTTAAAGGTAGTGCGTCCCTTATGGATTTTCGCACTAGCTTTTCTTAGCGGGAAATACGCCCCTTTAGGGATTTTCACATAACCCTATGCCTAACTTTTGCCTGGAATGGAACCAACCCACTCCAGCGGCTTTTTTTTTTTGAAGGACAGACTGCCTGTTTCCAGGTTTTCACCCTGCCCTTTGGCCTAACTTTTGCTTAGAGAGCCAGTCATGGTTTTCATCTCTAACGGCCTTCTTCTTTCTCTCTTTTTTTTTTTTTTTTTTTTTAAGGACAGACTGCCTGTTCCCAGGTTTTCACCCTGCCCTTTGGCCTAACTTTTGCTTAGAGAGCCAGTCATGGTTTTCATCTCTAACGGCCTTCTTCTTTCTCTTTTTTTTTTTTTGTCATTTAAGGAATAGGAGGAGGATTTGTCACATGAAAAAATCATTATTGTTGTTTTGATAATTGCTCCAGCGTATGTCCTTATGCCTGCAGCAGGTTTCTCTTAACCGTTTAATTGCATGTTTATGCCTAGCTTATGCATGCATTTCTATCTATAGGCACCATATAGCAATAATAATGACCATGACTAGACATGTGATACAAAAGCACTAGTTTTACTTAGTTTCAATGAGTAACAACTTAGGTGCACCCGATCTCCTGTTATCAATCAGCCCTCTCGGGTTTTCTTGATTGAACATTTTCTCTCAAGCCTCTGATTTTTGCCCATGATGCCTTTTTTCGGTTTTCACTCTGACGAGGCACCCAATTTTAGCAAGGCCGCCTTTTTTCGATTTTCGAACTGCGGGACTTTTATTCTCTTCTTTTGATTTTTAGCCCTTAATCTGTCGACATCAATCGGTTCTATCCGTTACTGCTCTCTTGGATAACAATCTCTGGAAGACAAAGGAGGTTCTCACACTGGCCCAAATTTACCTCGTATGTCTGGAACACTCGGTCTCATTTGCTTAACAATTGAATCTCCCTCCTTCATTGGATGCTTTCTGGCCTTCTTTCCAAATGATCAAGCATAATGTTTTCTGATGGATCTGACCGTGGCGATAATCCCATGACTTGTCCTTGTCCAACTTGTGCAATTGTTGCTGTCATTATTGTGCTCTGTGGGCTTCCAAAATTTAGCCATGACTATCCTTAAAAATTTGAGCTTCACATCTATCGGCCATACTGCTTCTGCCCCCTGTGTCGAGGAATAATAGATGACTCTTGTAGAGGTTCCAATGGTGGCTCTCTAGCCTCGAAGTGCAAAAGGGTCATTTCTCTGCCCAATCCTTTTTCATGATCTTTTCTGCTAGCATTAAACCATTCATATAGGTCGTGCAAATTTTGGCTTGGGATTTCTTCCATCTCTTAGCTCCTTCCTCATTCATCAACTTGTTGCTTGTATAGTATACCCTTCATACAAATAAAACGGGTAGATGGTTTGCAGATCAGCGTTTTAGTCAGTCATTTTCCTTTTGGCAACCAAGAAGAATGGTAGGATACGGACATGTACAAATCAACAGGATTTGGGCAAAACTTGCCCCCAAGATGTTTTCCTTCTATCTTTTTTTTTTTATTTCCTTCTTCTTCTTTTTTTCTTTTTGTGTTTTTTTTTTTTTTTTTTGTGCTTGCTTTTTGTTCTTTTCCTTTTTATCCTCTTTTTCCTTGTTCTTTTCCCGAGGATAAGCTTTGTCCTAATCCTGATAGTTTACACATACACGTACCCCTTCTCTTCTTGACTTGGGATAGCATTGACCAAAAAAAGTTCGGTTTTGAACTCCGACCAAAAAATTTTAGCTTCATCTCTGCTTGTGGATTCTTCCTTTTGACCTCTTCTGCCCCCTCCGGCCCGGTCTTCTGAGCTTCTACTTAACTGGTCCATGATCGGGATATGTTGGAATGGTTTGTTTGACGCCTTTACGATTATCTCCTGGCATGTCTTCATGGGTCCAGGCAAAGACTTCTTCAGACTTTTTTTTTTCATTCTCTTAAATTTTGTCTTACCTCAGGAGTCAAATTAGGTGCAACCAAGATTACTATTTATTGAAACTAGACGAAACGGTGTTTTAAACCAATGCCTTAATCATGATTATTATTTATGCTTCATGTAATAAAATATAAAAATTCATATATAAGCAAAGCCCATATTATTAAAGCAGAAAAGATAAACAAGTGCATAATTCAGGAATACACTTTAGAAAATGAAAAGCATTATAACAACTCTAATCCTTTTCTTCTTCATCCAGGCCAGGGAATAATTCTTGAATGCGATCTCTCAGAGGGCGACAATAGTCTGTCCGATGCCCTGTGTACTGGTGATACGCACAATACCAGTCTGTTCTGTACCTCGATCTTCCCTGACTTGGGGCAGGCCTAGCTGGCAAGGGTTGCAACTTCCCTTCCTTGATGAGACGAGTAAAGTGCCAAGATAGAGGCTTACCCGAGATGGTGAGGTGTTTAGGAGTCACCCCGGTGGTTGAGACCTCTGCTGCCTTGGTATTTCCCCCATTACCACTGCTGTTTCCTAAGGCTAGGTTTGCAGATTTAGCCATTTTATCCTGATGCTCAGCCTCAGCTTCAATGGCTATATCTTTTAAGAACTCCTAGTCCTTCAGCCCCTTCATCTTTAACCCATCTTTCAAGTATGGGCTGGCATTCTTAATAAACAGCCTAATCTGGTCTGGAGTGTCCGGCCTCTTCTTCATCTCCATTACCCGGTTCCTCCATCGGGTCAAGTACTCATGGAATGACTCGTTCGGGTTTTGTTGTAATAGCTCCAGGTCCTTCAAGGTCACTTCCATTCTATGGGCTACTCCTCTCTTTTGCCCTCCTGCCGTGGCAGCCCCTAGGTCCACTGGTGGTGGACGTGCATCCTCCGGCTGATCCTCTCTGGCCTCCTACTATTCATTTTGTCTAATGGGAGGAGGTGTTAGGTTCTGTAGTGCAGCTGGTTAAGCCATTGCGACCATCATGGCCATCATCCGGTTCTCGAATTCTTCTAACCTTCGACCCACTTCTTCAGCTATCAAGGCCCTGGTAGCATCTGCATCCCTTGATGAATCGGCCATTTCTGGAGATTCTCTGAATGCCTATTGATTGCACTTGACTTTATTGTCGTTGCTCAATCAAAACCCTCTGATAATGCGACCGTCAGAAACCCTAACCTGCTAGGAAAGTGGTCTTTGATGGCTGAAAGATTAAAGAGTTAGAGTGATGCATGAATAATACGCAATGCATGGTCGTGTTGTGCAATAAAAATGGTACACAATGGCTAAAAGAGATTACAATGATACATGTGAGACATGTGAAAATTATACACAAGACAATATGTACATGTAATAATTATATGCAAAGAATAAGATGTATACATGTAGAAGAAATACATAAATTTATTTGTGCATGACTGACATGAATATGCAATGCATCATCCATAACCACATGCAAGCAGATAGGTCCTTCCAACCTTATTGCCCCCACACACGAGGTCGTGCGGTCTCTGTCCTAGGTGGGATTAGCCCAAGGGTCAACAAGGGACCCAATGGACACGCATGGTGCACGGCGAAAAATCGGCAGCATGACACTCCTACGCTAATGTACAAGCGAATGGATAATGATCATCATGTATTTATCCATTCCAAAAATTTTGACATGGCCCTACCGGGGCATGAAAGCCTTTGGCTAGGTTACCAAGCAAGACATCTGGACTCACCCAATACATGAGGATCCATACAGCAAGCATGGAATTACGGTTCATATCACCTATGGAAAGTAGCTACGGCCGATACATGAGCTTTGGACAAGGGAGATGTTACTTTAGGGCTACCCAAGCATGATCCCTGCCGACAGGTCTAGCTCATCACGAGCATAACGACCGATCGGGTCATCATTTTGATATACCATTGAGGTACGAGGCTTGGGCTGGTGATTATCCCTAAGACTTCCCTAAATTGAGTGAAAATGGGGTCGTGCTTCAGGAACGCACCGAGGCTAATAGAGGGACCAAACTAGCATATTCTAAGGCTCTAATGGGATGCGAATGCAAATGAGAGAAAGCGAATTTATGAAATAAACTTTAATCATAAATGTTAAACGAGGTATTTTCAAATTGAAGTCTCGAACCATATGTCCCCAGTGGAGTCGCCACTGTGACGCGTGCCGGATCTCCGCGGTCGCCCCCGCTTGAGGGCAATCGGAGCATTTGTGGGTCCGTTGACAGCTTACAATGAATTGCAAGTGCGTCTATGTTGGGCAACAAGGAGATTTCATGGAATCGCCACCCAATAGAACATTGGGAAAGTTTCTCTCGCCTCGGAGAGCCTAAGACTGCGCTTAGTATCCATTTTGGGCCAACCAAAGGGGTCTTGGAGGGTAAACCTCTCGCCCTAAGGAGCCTAGGATTAACGCCAAGGTCTCATGACACAAGAGGTGTCTTGGAGGGTAAACCTCTCGCCTCTTTGAGCCCAAAGACCAGAGCTGGGTTCGGGACTTCTCATCTATTTCTACCTCGATTATGTTATGATCAAATTTTAATTATCATTAATTCGCTCTCTCTCCACACGATGCAATTGATTAAAGGCACATTTATTCATATTTGGAAAGTCATAGATGAGCAAGCAAATAGTGAAAGCAATAAATTACAATAATACAAGGAGCGGAATACAACTCCCTCTCATAAATGTGCGATACATACACGAATCGGGGCATTGCTTATTTTGAGGACTTTGGTCCTCGCATGCATCATTATTAAAATGGGATATTTCTATCATGAGGATTTTTATTGGATAAAAGTAGGACATTGAGTCCTTATGTTTATGAAAACCTCTCTTTATTAAATATAAAACGTTTATCAATTTTTATATTTAGTGGGATACAAAAAGGGTATATTCATGCGCATAAAATAATTAATGAATAAACAAATGAAGGAAATAACCAAGAAAGTTAGAAAACTAAACCGGACGGAATCCTCCGAGTATGGTAGATAGCCCCTCGAGCTCAGGACAGTCCAAAAAAATCAGTATGTGCTCACAGAAAGTTAAAAGATGTCAATATATAAAAACTCAACATAAATAAAGTCAAAAGGACTTGAAAGAGATAGAAAAGATTTGAAAACGTGGAGACAAGACCCAGCGATGGCCTCTATTGGGTGACCGACGGGCGTCAGTCAAAGTGACCGACATGTCCGTCGCTCACTCAAGAGAGAGGGCGTCTGTGAGTGGGGTGACCGACGGGCGTCGGTGAAGCAGATGACCCGTCGGTCACCACTGTCTCCGAAAATAAACAGTGAAAAACTCTCTTTTCAAAACAAAAAGGGGTTTTTATCACAAAATTAGATGAAGAGAATCAAAATAAAGAAAAATGAAGGCAGAAATGCCAAAAGAACAGCAAAAATAAAGAATATAGATGAAATAATATGAACAATAAGTCCGAAATATTTACCCTCAGATAATGTTTTAATAAGATTCTTGATGTCGATTAAAGTCCCGCACGCTCCACGAGAAACGAAACGAAAGGTCAGAAAAGGGAAAATAGATGATGTCCTTCTAAACCTTTCAAAAAGAGACTGACTTTGGAATCAAAGAAAACTGAAGAAAACTAATTAGATTTAGTTCCTTTTTAATGGTTTTGATTCACAAATTAAAAGAGATTTCTTGATGAATGTGTTTACTGGAAGAGAGAGAAAATGCGCTTGAATTTGGGCAGAGTTTCCCCTCTTGAAAATTTTTGGAACCTTTCTTAAGAGCAAATCCGAAGCTTTTATAAGCCAGGAACGACCAACAGGCATCGGTGTATGGAGACGGGCGTCGGAAGAATCCTTCTGACATAAGGATTCATCCGACGGCCTTGCTATTTCACCGACGGGCGTCAGAAAGGTTGCGTGCTCCGGGAAATCAGGTGGCGTGCTCTGGAAGAGGCGGTCCCTTCCGACGGGCGTCGGAAAATACCACAAGCCGTCTGTGACCCTAAGCGACGGGCTGGCCTCTCACAGAAGGGCTGGCCGTCTGTCGAGGAAAAATACACCTTTTTGACTCATAAATTCCCTGTTTTCTCCCCCTCTGCCTATGAAAGGTGAAAATACTCATTTCTCGTGGAGCATGGGACTAAAACCTTCGAATCCAAACCGTTTGTACGGGCTCGGATACTGATTTCATCATAGGGTAATCTCTGATCCGGACCGCTCCGGGACACGGTGCTTACAGCTGGAGTAGTGACTAACAACTCATCCATACTAAACTCTATACCCATGTCGAAAGGAGTCTGCTGCTGCTTCTCCTCTACAGGCTGCTGTGGAGGCTGCCCCTCCTGATACCCCTGCTGCTGTGGAGGCTGCTCCTCCTGATACACTGGCTGCTGTGGAGGCTGCTCCTCCGCCTGAGGCCCCTCCTCTGCTGGCTAGAGCGAAGGGAGGCTGAATGCACGTCTGGTCTCGTGTATGGAGAGTAGCCAGTACTCCTCAACCTGGCCTGTCACCTGGGCAATCATCCCCATGGTCAGAGCTGCCAGTGCGCCCACATAGTTACTCTCCTCTAATGCAGGCCCAAGAAAGAGCTCCCATCTATATTAGCAACCTAGTCACCACTCCTCCCGCAAACACTATAGGCGCTGCCCCCCGTGATACTCTAACAAGGTTAGCCACAATCTCGTGGCTAATGTTAAGGCGACGACCTGCTACCATCGCCCAAAGGTTCCAAATCACCCTGTGCACGTACCTCAGTGCCTGTGATAAGAGTACCGTACTCTTCGCTGTATCGTGGTCATACGGCACTCCCGGCAAGGCAATCATCTCCCAGTGCTGCCTCCTCACGGCCCTCTGGGGAACTATAACATCAGGCCCAAGTGGAAGACCCATAGCCTCGGAGAACATCTGGCGCATCATGCTGTAATGGTAGCCTTGGACCCAGAACTGTATAACCCCCTCCTCCATGTTAGATCTCTGAAATCCTCCGTTGTGAAGGGTGGCCAGAAACTCTCAGACGACCTCGGGGTGAGTCTGAAATGATGGCCATAAGAACTATGTCCATCCTGCGGCTGCCATTAAGGCATTTACCTCACCCAGCATACCCATACTCTCCAAGAAAGGTCTGGAAACGAAGCAGCTAGCCCAAAATTGTACATGAGCCAATGCTCTGAATCTCTCTCTAGCCTCGTCGCTATCCAGAGAGGAGCCTAAGGCTCAGGCTGGTCACGAGAAATGTTATATCGTGGAGGCATCCTGAAAAGAAAAGAAAAGAAATTAGTCTTGTACTATCATCGTAAACAGACTAAACAAAAATCTTGTATATTTTGGCAGTATTTCTGTTAGAATGTGCATACCCAACAAATTAAAATTATTTGAACAGCACTTCAACAAGGATGTGCTAAAAAAATTGGGCAGCATCCAGGCAAGGATGTGCTTATCAAGAAAAAATTTGGGTAGCATCCCGGCAAGGATATGCCCAACTTCCTGCACAAAAAAAAGGACAGGCCTCAGGCCCCAAGCAGCAATTTTATCATTGCAAGTTATTTTTGCATCCTATTTAGTTCAAACTACTCCTGAAACTAAATTAGTCTAGGGCAAGTCCAAAAGTCTCTATTTATCTTTTTTTGATTTTTTTGATTTTATTTATTTGTTCACGTATATTTACATCTCTACGACTATGTTTCGTATACATTCTAAAGAAACTAGGTAGGTAAGGGTAGAAATTAATACTACATCTTGCTAAATTACATTAAACATGCATTTTCCATGCAAATTAATCAAAAAGAAATAAAAAGGAATAGAGAAACATAACGAACTAACCTGATAGTCGACAAAAATGTACTAAAAAAAATCTGATAAAAACACGAAAAAAAGTCTCCTAAGCGTGCGCAACAGTACGAGGGTCGTTTTGGTGCAAGTGGTGCGCAAAATGGACAACGAACGAGTGAGAAAAGTGTAAAAAAGAGGGAGAGGGCGTCGGTTGCGAGGAAAAATAGGAAAAAAGAGGAAAAGAGAAGTGAAAGGGCGTCGTTGGGCATGCCTTATATAGATATTCATGACAGACGGGCTTCCTATCGGAACACCGAGCGAAGGGCAGCCCGTCTGTCATTAAAAATTCCGTTTTTTCGTTCCATCTTCATCCCCTTCATTAATGGCCTATTTAATAAGCCATTAATGAAATAAAAACTCATTAAATGCCCCTTTTAAAAAAAAAGCTCCCTGAATATTCTTCAATTTTCGCATCCGACGCGTGTCCCTTTCAAATTGTGAAGAAATATACAAAAATTATTTTATGCGCGTGACATGCAGGAAATAAACCTGCCCAGTGGTCAACAAGGTTGACCGACGGGCTACCCGTCGGGTAAATGATAGATGGGTTCCCCGTCGGTCACTTCTTCCTTATAAATACACCCTTTTCCCTGGATTTTGTGCACTTCCAACATTCCAAGTCTCAGTCCAAGCTTCTTTCTCAGGTTCCTCCCTCTTTTCTTCTTTACTTCCCTTAACTAGCTTTTATTTTCTTAGTCGCAACCCTTAGGAAATGTCTATGTCTGCCATCACCAAAATGCACCAAGTCCTGGATAACCCTCAAACCTGGGAGAACACCACCCTTGCTCCGCTTTCTAGTCTAAAATTCCTGAGAAGGATTAGGATAGATTATAACCTCCTTCTGGCTGCAGTCCGCTTCTGGGATCCACACTTTCATGTCTTCAGGTTCACCTATCAGGAACCGTGCCCCCTGCCTGAAGAATTTGTTGCCATTATTGAGACCTAGTATTCTCCCAGTGCCTTACCCTGCATTCCCCATTGCGATCTGACCCACACCCGAGACAGTGCATTGGCCTTAAGCATTGCTCCTCTGATGTTGCTCACTTAGTTCCTCAGGGTTCCACATTTGTTTTAGAGCCATTGATTGAGGTGTTGGATGAGTTGTCTGATGTTCCCCCATACCGTACGAGTATCATCTTCCTATTTTATCTCATGAGGTATCTGATTGTGACTTCAAAGGAGTTGACTGGTGAGTCTCATCTATTTGGGATTCTGGATGACTTTTATCGTGGCTTAACCTCTTTTCCACTGGTCCTCGCGGAGACCATTCTGAGCTTGGATTCTATTCGTGATGAGCCTTCTGCTATCTTTTCTGGGAGCCCCTCATTACTCCAGGTACGTCATCATCTTCCAAGATAGTGCTTTCCTTGTGGATTTTAACACTAGCTTTTCTTAGTGGGAAGTGCGTCCTTTTCAGATTTTCACACAACCCTATGCCTTACTTTTGCTTGGGGTAAACCCAACTCGCTCCAGCGGCTCTTATCTTATTTTTCTTTACCCTTATATTTTTCTTTCTTTCTTTTTAGATATGGCTGCAAGAGAAGTTGAAGTTGCTGTCAGAACCACCTCCCAGGGTCATCAGTCAATACTCTCCGAGGCATTTCCTTCCTCGTTAGCGACTATACTCATTTGCAACTCCTGATGAGGGCATCACTAGATTTGGCGAAGTAACAGACGAGGATATTACTTTCATGAGCGTTTGGCTTCCCCTATCTGCTACAGTAATTAATGGCTCCTCGGGGTGTGTCCCCCTATGTGGGCTTTGTGAAGCCACCTTTTTCATCACAAGCCGCTGTGCTCGATAGCTTGGGATGACTCAAGATGTGGTAAGGCTCCCTTTATCTTTTCGAGGTGGAGTTCTATCCTTAGCCTTTGCTTCCTGATATCATGATCTCTGGGTCGAATTACCGGTGAAGACCGTCATATCCTCCTTCGAAAATCAGTCCGATACTTCTACTAGTACATATAAGAGATGGGTGCTCAGCCCTGCAGTTGATAATAGGACTCGACGACTTAGACACTTGGCCGGCAAGAGTAGTGATGGAGCCTAGTTTAGATTTGCATGCATTTTGAGCGATGTATTTCTTTTTAAAATAGAACTAGAAAATAATGTAAATGAATAAATTCAGTTTTATTTCATTTCATAAAGTTGTGTACATTTCAGAATGATTTCATTATACATGATCATCATTTAACACTTATTCAAAATGCAAAGCTACATTTACTCATAGAACAAATCTTCATAGCATCAAACTCCTGTTACCAATCAGCCCTCTCGAGTTTTCTTGATTGGACATTTTCTCTCAAGCCTCTAATTTTTGCCCAGGATGCCTTTTTTCGGTTTTCACCCTGATGAGGCACCCAATTTTAGCAAGGCCGCCTTTTTCAGTTTTTGACCCGCGGGGCTTTTATTCTCTTCTTTTGATTTTTATTGTCTTTAGCCATGGAATCTCTTGAGTCTGTCAACATTGATTAGCTCCTTGAACTCATTGCCATCGCTGTCTGCCATAATTGTCTCTCTTTTTGACAATAGCTTTTTGAGGATAAAAGGGCCTTCCCACATTGGTCTGAATTTGCCCCTGATGTCGGGCATGCCCTGTCTTATATGTTTGAATACTAGATCTCCTTCCTCTAACGGGTGTTTCTTGACTTTCTTCCCAAATGACCTAGCTAGCCTTTTTTGATAAATTTGATTATGATAATAGGCCCTCAATCTGCTCTCATCTAGCAGGTTCAGATGTTGCAACCACTGTTGTGCGCACTCAGTCTCTGGAATTTGAGCTTCCATAACTACCCTCAATGACCTGAGTTTGATTTTGACTGGCAGTATCGTTTCTGTCCCGTACACTAAAGAATATGGCGTGGCCCCTGTAGAAGTTCTGATAGTCGTTCTATAATCCCAGAGTACAAAAGGCAATTTTTTTGCCCAATCTTTATAGTTTCGAACCATCTTTGCCAGGATCTTCTTGACATTCTTGCTGGCAGCCTCTACTGCCCCATTGGCTTGAGGGCAATACGGAGAGGATTTGTGATGCTTAATACTGTATTTCTGAAGCAACCTCTTCGTTTCAGCCATGAACTGGACTCCATTGTCGGATACAACGTGATGTGGTAGACCATATTTGTATATCAGGTTCTTTTCAATGATTTTGGCCATATCCCGAGCGTCGACCTTCTTGAAAGATTCAACCTCCACCCATTTGGTAAAATAGTCAATAGCGACTATGATGAATCTATGTCCATTGGAGGCCGTGGAAGGTATTTCTCCGATGATATTGATCCCCCAAGCTGCGAACGGCCAAGGCGACGTCAAACTATGTAACTCCGAAACCGACAAGTGCCTTAAATCTGCATACTGTTAGCACAACTGACATTGTTTTACATACTTTGAGCAGTCTGTGTCCATGTTGAGCTAGTAGATGTCTCATAATCTTCTTAGCCAACATTAAACCATTCATGTGGGCACCACACACGCCAGCGTGAGTTTCCTCCATCACCTTTTCGGCCTCTTTTCCATCCAGACACCTCAACTGGATACCGTCGACTTGTCACTTGTACAACACCCCATCTATGCAGATAAACTGGGCAGATAATTTGCGAATCAACCTCTGGTCTTTTTCGGTAGCTTCTTCTGGGAACGTCGCCTTTTCTAAATAATTTCTGATATCACGATACCATGGCTTCCCATCTGCTACTTCTATTTCCATGACTGGTTTAGACTCAAATCTAGGCCTTTCAAAACTAGAAATCAATACAGGCTTCATAATCACCCCCTCTGGATTATCCCACATCGACACCAAAGTTGCCAGCATATTGGCTAACTGGTTTTCGTCTCTTGGAACAAAGTGAAAGGTGCATTGTTCGAACTGGTTGCTCAAATCTTTCAAGTACTTCACATATGGCATTAGCCGCTCTTCTTTAACAACCCACTTGTCCCTAATCTAATTGATCACTAGCGATGAATTGCCAAATACTTCCACATTCCTTGCCCCCAAGGCTATCAATGTTTTTAATCCAAAAGTGCAGGCTTCGTATTCGGCCTCATTGTTGGTGGCTTTATATCTTAACTTCTTAGCCAACGGAAGCTTCTCATCATCCGGGGTTGTCAGAATAACTCCTACTCCTACCCCCTTGCTGTTTACAGCCCCATCAAAGTGTAACTGCCAACCTCTTATCTCAATAGCTGCTACGTCCTCATATGGGAAATTGAACTCGTACGAATCCCCTTGGATCGGGTGCTCGGCTAGAAACTCTGTTACTGCGCGTCCCTTAATGGTTTTTCGGGTGATGTATTCAACATCGAATTCTTGCAATAGTAACAACCATCTCCCCATTTTCCCAAGCAGAGACGGGGCTTCTTGTAGGTATCTGAGAGGATTCTGCTTTGCGACTGCTTGTACCTTATAAGAGTGAAAGTAGTGTCTCAGCTTCTTAGAGGCCCAGATCACCGCCAGGCAAATCTTTTCTACTTCTATATACTTGACCTCATAAATAAGGAACTTCTTGCTAAGGTAATAAACTGCAAACTCCACTCCGAACTTATCCTCCTAAGCCATCATAGCGCCCACGAAACTGTCTTCTATGGCTAAATACAGAATAAGTAGTTTGACTGGCTGTGGCAATCTCAAGACTGGCGGATTCAGCAAATACTCCCTGATAGTGTCGAAAGCTCTCGGACAGTTTTCATTCCATCATCTTTTTTGAGTAGCTTAAAAATTGGCTCGCAAATTGAGGTAAGCTTGGTGATAAACTTGTTGACATACTGCAATTTACCCAAAAAGCTTATGACATCCTTTTCCTTTTAAGGCACTGGCATCTCTCGGATGGCCTTGACCTTGTCCGGGTTAATCCCAATCCCCCTCTGGCTGACCACATGTCCTAACAGTTTCCCTGAGGTGACACTGAAGATACATTTCTTGGGGTTCAACTGCAAGTTTTACTTACCGATCCTTTGGAAGAACTTTTCTAGAGCCTCAAAGTCGCCTTCCCTAGTGGCCGACTTGATCATCATATCATCCACGTATACCTCCACTTCTTTGTGGATCAAGTCATCTAGGATCATCATTGCCATTCTCTGATAAGTTGCGCTAGCGTTCTTCAGACCAAAGGGCATTACCCTATAAGCAAATGTCCCCCACTCAGTGATGAAAGTTGTCTTAATCCGGTCGACTATCTTGTTGAGTATCTAATTATCGCCTGCATAACCGTCCACGAAGCTATACATCATACAAGGGGCCGCACTGTATACCAACATGTCTATGTGAGGCAATGGAAAGCCGTCTTTGGATAATCCTTATTCAAGTCTCGATAGTCCACACATACGCGTACTTTAGCATTCTTCTTGGCTACCGGGACCACATTGGCTAACCAGGTTGGGTACTATACCTCAATCAAGAATCTGGCTTCAATCTGCTTATGAATTTCCTCTTTTACCTTATCCACCCATTCTGGCCTGAGCCTCCTAAGCTTCTATTTAACTGGCTTATGGTCTGGGTATGTCAGAATGGCATGCTCTGCGACTTCACGATCTACTCCCGGCATATCTTCGTAGGTCCAGGCAAAGACTTTTTTATGCTTTCTTAAAATTCTCTCAAATTTTTCTCGCTCTTCAAGAGTTATGTTAGATGCTATCAAGATTTCCTTCGGTTTTTTAAAGTTCCAAGATTAAATGGAGTAGCATCAGTTGAATCAATGTCGAATATGAATGGATTATGATCATGATTATGCATATTGAAATCATCAGAAACATCGCACAAGTAAGCAAAATTGTTCACTTTATTAATAGAACTGTAAACGTCATTAACATTGTCAAAAAGTTCAGGAGTAAAAAGAAAATCTAAACTATTCTCTTCCTCCTCTTTCGCCTGCGCAGGTGTTAAAGCTTACGACTCTGAATCCAATTGGCACTTCAGAGGCTCTGCAGCAACCCCCTGCATGGCTTCTTCCACTTTTGCCTTCCCTTTCATCTGGGCCATTCCCAGCCTCTCAGTGATAACCTCTTCAGGTGCTTCATGGTCCCAAACTGTCTCCTAGGTCATGACTTCTTCATCCCAAAAGCCTTCTGCTGGCTTGACCAATCCAATGTCCCAATCGAAGACGTCATTGAAGACCTCAAATCCTAGCATAATTTTCCCATAGACCCACTGAGGCTCTGCTTCCCCTGTGTAGGCACACACTAAAGTTGCTAGCACAAAGCTCTCTCTGATATTGGGGATCTCATTCACTGACTTCTTGCCCCTTTTCACTGCACCTTTGTTCCCAAGGCCCTTCCTATCCTTCTGACCTCTGGCAGCAATGGCCGTTGGCGACCCCTACAAATTCTTGCCTAGTCCCTTACCCGGGAGGAATGACATCCTCTTCATCATATTTAGTACTTGGGGACCTCCCTCCATATGCTCCTCCCCATTTATAACAGCAACGTGAAATCCACTGAAAGGCTATTTTGCGATATCCAGCAATGAGACCTGATTCTCTCTTGCAGCCCTTATAGTCATGACTTGCCCCTCATGAGAAATCTTAACCATCTGATGCAGCGTAGAGGGGACCCC
This sequence comes from Excoecaria cochinchinensis, assembly GCA_947683425.1. Lineage (NCBI taxonomy): Eukaryota > Viridiplantae > Streptophyta > Magnoliopsida > Malpighiales > Euphorbiaceae > Excoecaria > Excoecaria cochinchinensis. Next base: position 11,049,057 of record CANTUQ010000127.1, on the reverse strand, counting down.
TCCCAGCTTATGAAACCAAGGCCTTCCCAAGAGGGCTGAGAAGTTAGCGGGAATGGGCAGGACCACAAATTCCACTTCTGTTTCCACCAGCCCCGTCTGGACTACCGTCTTGAACATCCCAGAAGCCTGCCTCCCTGAATTATCATAAGCCGTGATCGTTAGATCCGACTTAGCCAGCATGTCCTCAGTTACCCCAAAAGTTGTCATCGCCACCAACAGGCATACATTAATTGATGAACCATCGTCCACCATGACACATGCCGTGCGCTTTTGATTAATCTGTGCCGATATATACAAGGGGCAATTATGATTACGGCCTTCTGCCGGCAAGTCAACACTTGTGAACACCACATTTTCCCCGGCTCCCCCTTTTACTTCATCCAGCAACTCTGTGGGCGAGATAGTCATGGCCACCGTTGTTTTGCACAAAGCCTCCACTAGCTTCTGTCTATGAGATGGAGACTGCCTCAATAGATCCCATATTAAAATCTGAGCCTTTTTCAACTGGCTTATTATTATATCATCTTTCGACTCTTTTTCTTTTTGGCCTACCACTGGATCTTGTGGCCTCTCAGCTTCTGGAGCTTCCCTTCCACTCCGGGTCACTGCTCCTACCTTCTTCTTCTCCTTCTTCTCTTCTTTCTCCTCCAAACCCCACGGGTCGGGAAATCCTTCAACTTTAGAATTATCTTCATCTCCACTTTCATCAGTGGACTAGTAATCGATCACTACCACGGGAATCCCTTCTTCACTTACCTCTTGGAGGTGCGTGATAGCAGTGTTGATATCGACACCGTATAAATCTCTCAACACAACCCATTCGGGCAATCTGGACCCTATCATGCACACAGGCGGGGGCACATTATTATACCCGGACTTCTTCTAATTTCCTCTTTTCTCTGGATCTGTGATTTGTTTAAAGTCGATCAGATTCTGGATTGCATGCCTTAGCGCTTTACAATCATAAGTTACATATAACACCCCCTACCCGTACATAGGCGAACCCATCCGCAAGGGAGTAGGCAGCCATACGAGCAGGTGTGCTACCGGATCAATCCTATCCAAAATCCAAATCAATCCTTGCACTAATGTCTTATCATTAGAAACAAGACCGGAATCTCCAACCAAAAGATGTTCGGAAACACTCTGATTAGCACAACTGGGTTCACACTTGCTGGTGTCTCGCCCACATTCTCACTAGAATCAGACTCCATCTAGACACAACACCAGACAAGACACATCTGCATTCGACCACGACACAAAACCGACTTGCATGCAAAGACACGACACATAACCGACTAGCATGTAAAGACTCGACACTTAACAAACAAGACAACTAGAACCGCCAAACCGGCGCTCTGATACCACTAAATGTAACACCCTCTACCCGTACGTAGGCAAACCCATCCGCAAGGGAGTAGGCAGTCGTACGAGCAGGTGTACTACCGGACAGAAGCGATACAAAGCATATATATAAGTGCGAAAGAATTTAAAACTTTAAGGAGCAAAAACTGAACATACATAATTCATAGATGCGCATACATTAAGCGAAAGCATACACCTATACAAACTTACAACCATACCACAGGAGCCTCAGACGAAAGATAGGACAGAGGAAATACTTAAGACGTAAATATAAAAATATTTATGCAGTCCAAAATATTACATCAGTATCTTTATTATTATTACATATACATATTATACAGAAATACAAAATCCCAATTACAGAGGCTGGACAAAGTACAAAATTTCTAGCTCCTATGTGGCCGACCCTTGCAGATGCATGACTCGAACCGAACCAAACCTGCCACCTGCGCGGGAAAAGAATCCGTGCTAAGCGATAAAACTTAGTGGGGAAACACACAAGAAATATGGGTGGCCATTAACAATGGTCGCCAAGGCATAACACATGCAAATGGCATATGCGGACATTCATAACACATATAATATTATACTTGCATATAAAAGCCGTGCGTTTAGAGGATCATATCCACATTCATATATAATCATTCAATAGTCAATGTCGCATTTTCACGCAAACTAGTTCACATGCTAATCCATAATAGTTAACAGCATAAAATCACATTCGTATACATACTAATTCACATGCTTATAACCACAATCGATTATATTCAAACGCAGTCACAATACGATATATATGAATAATCGCACACAATAGGCATGTTTGAGTCACATTTAACCCAATCAGAGATTCATAATCACATTCGAATTCATAACTGATTCACATGACTGAAATCTTACACATTCGGATATCATATTCTCATATTCATATCAGACAAAGCAAACAAAATACCCGCTGACTCAAAATAGTGGATAACGAGTATACGGACATCACCTTACGGGTGCGAATCGAGTATTGACATCACCTTATGGATGCGAATCAAATACTGACATCACCTTACGGGTGCAAATCAAAAATCAATTTCATTTTCACATTCAAAAACATTTTCATTAGGAACCTTAAACAAGATCCAAACACATTAAAGGGCTCATGAGGAACCAAACGGGGGACCTGATCAGGGTCCAAATGTCCAAAGGGCTGCAGCTAAAAGACTCTATTAGGCATGCCTAACTATCCATTAGACTGACTCTAGCAGGTCATGCATCATTCAAATCATGTGTCGAATCAGACAGTATATAAATATCATCATACTTAATCCAGAGTATAGTAGACATATAAAGAAATTCATAATATCAGCCATGCATCATACTATTCGTATTACAAAGCATACAATATAATTCCATCAACATGCTTTAGCACTATTTAATATTCTAAAAATTATCAGAGTCAAATATGGAAACATTATCAGGTCAATCATTAACTTAACATTCAAGCTTTACTTTTAACAACTAACCACTCTTTACAAAAATAGGGTAGGTCACGGTCACAACCAGATTGGTTGTCACCGTGATATACCAAAACTCTCGACATAATGCAATCTTGGGGTAGCTCACGGTGGTAACCCATTCGGTTGTCACCGTGACATACCCACACCCCAAAACAGAATGCACTTTTGGGGTACCTCACGGTGGTAACCCATTAGGTTGTCACCGTGACATACCCACTGCCCAAAACAGAATGTTATTCCTCACACTTTATCATATCAACTATTTGTACATTTATATAAATACTTACTTACCCGGTTTGCCACATTATGGGTCTCCATTTAAAAGAGGAATTCATAAGCTAAAAGGATTAAAGCACATTTATCATTATCATATTATATAATCACTCAAATATCCACCTGAACCATAATAGCATCATAGATATCTTGCATACTAATACATTCTAATAACATTTATTATCAATGCATGCATCATATAATATTGTTAGGCAATTACTTCAATCACACATTCACTGCTCATATCCCATATATATATATTTCATTAATCAAACTCATTTCATTTGGTGTCGTTCATGTGTATATAACTTTAATCTCAATTCATAACTATGCATACTTGTTCATATCATACAGGTTTATATAGATTAAAGTATTATAATACTCAATAATGTCATTATACTTAATCCTATTCATGAACATTTTCTAAGGGATAACTATTCTTAAACTCATTTATAGTCCTAAACATGCATCAGATGGATCCTAGAAAGTTTCGGTGTGAAGCGGGTTCAATTCAGGAAGAAAAACACATAAAATGGTCAAAACAGAAGGGGTCACGGTGGTAATGACTTTGTTATGACCATGAGGTCCAAAAATAAGAATTTTTTCTTCTCTGGGCATTGGTCACGGTGGTAACCATTTTGGTTGTCACCGTGACATACCCAGAAATAGCAAAACAGAAGCAAAAAGTCAGGTCTGCTTTCCACTTCCAAATTTAACCGCTTAAAACGACCTCTAAACCTCATTTTTAGGCAAAATGTCCTGCTTAAAAAAAAATGACCCTTAGGATGTTGGCTTTCATATAGAACAAATTTTAGGTCATTTGGACACCTAAATCTCCAGATATGATCAAAACAACCTATATTGTTCCCCTGAACCCGGCCAGAGAAGATAGCTCTATTTATGACCACTTTTGGGACACTTAGAGTTAAAATTGGCTCAAACTTATTTCTAACACATTTGTAGTAATATATCTTAGCTTTCCAACAGTACTAGATTCATACCATGTCGAGTTCTACAACTCCCAATACAGCTTAATAACCAAAGAAAGGTCAAGTGCATTTTAACCCAGTTTTTCACCCAAAATCCTATTCACATACACAAATGAACAATTTAAACCAACACTCACTACCATCATCATATATCATCAACAACACATTCAAGAAACTTATATCACACATGAATATACTAAAATTCATATATATAATAGAGAGTTTCCCAAACCTCTATGAAGCACAACCCACTATCTTCTTCAAGCTTTAATCCTCAATCGTTTCCTTTGTCCTTCTTTCTCACTTCATTCACTTGCAAACAATCAAAACAATAACTCTATTAACCCATACAAAACACCCACAAAACCCATTCCCATCACGAGAGAAGGAGAAGAAGAAGAAACCCAAATAAACATTCAGCTACTAACCTCTTAGAACCCTTCAATACTCAAATCCTAGCTCAAAGCATCCAAAAGCCAGCACATACAAAGTACGGGAGAGCAGAAAATGGGAAGGAGAAGAGAACATGAGAGTGAGGAAAGAGGGCAGGAGCTGATAGCTTCTAAGGGAAGCCAAAGAAAATTTGTCTTATCTCTCTCCAATTCCCTTAAAATGCCATTAATGCACTCACCCACTAAATCCACTTGGTAACCAAGCATTGGACCCAACAAACCCACTTTGACTTTATGCACTAACACACCATACAACACATGCATCATAGTTGCTCCCTCAAATCAATGACTTAAATTCCATGGCACCAAACTCCACTCACACCTAATAATCTCTTATACTTAACACCCTGAGTACCATACTCACAAACCACTAGATCAAACCACAACAAATACCCTACATCTATACACCACATGCACACTAAATAATTTCCCTCACTTAACTTATTTAATTAATTACTTTGCAATTAAATCCTTATCATCAAATTCACTCATGCACAAATTACCGAAATACCCTTCACTTATCCGACTTAGCTTGCTAATTCCGACTAGGCCCAATTTGGGGTGTGACATTACATGCCCGGTATGCTAATGATATGCATAATATTCATTATCCTTGTGCCCTGGCAAACCCTGAGTCCTAGCCGGTCGGGGCAGTAAAGGCTGTAACTTTCCTTCCTTCATCAGCCTTCTGAGCACCCATGAGAGGGATCTTCCTAGATAGGAAAAGTGCCTTAGGGCAGTGTTAGTAGCTAAAACCTCAGTCGTCTTCCTCGCACCACCGCTGGAGCCTGCCGACCTACTTACTCCCTAGCTACCACTGCCTTTCTTAACATAATTCTCATTATTTACCCTCCTTGAGAGGTACTCTCCTTCCACCTCAATAGTGCCATCCTTCAATGATTTCCAGTCTCTCAGACCCTTCATTTTTAATCCGTCCCTCATATATGAGCTAGCATTTTTTTTGAACAGCCGGATCTGATCCTGAGTATCTGGCTTCCTTTTCATTTCTATTACTCGGTTTCTCCATCGGGTCAGATACTCATGGAAAGACTCGCCTGACTTCTACTACAGCAATTCCAAGTCTTTCAGGGTCACCTCCATTCGTGTGCTACAATCATATTTTCTGAGAAACTCCTCCGTCAACAAGTCCCAATCCTCATTGGTCCTCCGGTCTAGACCATGATACCAATCAACCGCCGGGCCGATTAAGCTCAGACAGAAGTATTCAATTTTTTGCCTCTTCGTTAAAGTAGTACCCTTCATTACTAGCGAGTACTGCTTTATATGGGCGGTAGGATCAGAGGTGCCATCAAATTTTGGGACATCTGGCATTTTAAAGTTCATTGGGTTCAAATCCTCTCCCTCTAGCTTCTTGTCTTCGGGATTCATCCCTCGTCCCCTCGTCAGCATCTTCGTCATTACCTCAAATTTTTCTTCCATCTTCTTCCAGATGCCCTCCTCTATTTGGGGTGCTTTCCCTCTTAGCGATGCAAGCTCTTCATAATCATCCTCATCCTCTAATTCCTCCATTCTACGGGCAGGCCCCCTTCTTTATCCCGCCAATATATTGGCCCTCAGGTCAACTGGTGGTGGGTGAACCTCTTCTTGTGGGTCTTCTCTGACCTCCTCCTGCTCATTTTGTCTCATAAGAGGAGGGACCGGGTTCTGTGGTGCAGCTTGTTGGGCCATATTTGCCATCATAGCAAACATCCGATTTTCAAACTCTTTAAAACTCGTACCCACTTCCTCTGCTATCATGGTCCTAGTGGCATCCGCCCCTCTTGGTGAATTAGCCATCTCACTGTGTAGGAAAAACTGGGATGATGTAGCGTGACTGGTTTCGAAGATCGTGTCCGAATACTCTACCCTTTCCGGCAATTCAAAGAACGGGTTTTTGCGCAGGCACCCTTGAGGACCTCTTGACCACTTGGGTAGATCTATGATGGCTGCAAAACACGTCATGTTAGGATGATGCATGAATGCCATAAGATGCATGGTCGTGCTATGCAGCATCCACAAATCACATGCAAGCACATAGGTCCTTCCAACCTTGTTACTCCCACACACGAGGTCATAGTCTCTTTCCTAGGTGGGCTTGGTTCATGGGTTAATAGGAAACTCAATGAATGCATATGATGTATGGCAAAAAATTGGCAGTATAACCTCTCCTAACTAATGCACAAACGTATGAGTTGTGATCGTTGTGTATTTAGGCAGTCCGAATAAATTAACATGGGCCTATCAAGGCATGACAGCCTTTGATTAGGTGACCAATCAAATTATCTGGATTTGCCCAATACATAATGATCCATACAGTAAGCATAGCATTAGGGTTCATACCACTTAGGGGAAGTATCTATTTCCATTTTATGAGCTTTGGCCAGGGTGATGTTACTTTAGGGCTACCCAAGCATGGTCTCTGCCAACGGGTCTAGCTTATCACGAGCGTAACGATCGGTCGGATCTCCATTTAATATACCATGATGGTATGAGGCTTAAGTTGGTGATTATCCTTAACACTTCCTTATATTGAGTGAACGTAGAGTCGTGCTTTGAAAATGCACCGAGGTTAAAAGATGGACCAAACTAGCATAGATCTAAGGCTCTAATGAGATGCAATGCAAATTTCGAAAAAAAGGATGAAATTTTTAAATTAAAACTCAATTATATGTTTTAATCAAGGTACTTTCGAAGCAAAGTCTCAAAGTAGGTCTCCAGTGGAGTCGCCACTATGACGCGCGCTAAACCCCGGCGCGCCTCGAAAACCCGCTTTTAGGGCTTTCGAGAGAGGTTCGTGAAAACTTGTAAGAAATTACAAGTGCGTCTATTTTGGGCAACAACGAGGTTTCTTGGAGTCACCACCCAATAGAACATTGGGAAAGGTCATCTAGCCTCAGTGAGCCTAAGATAGTGCATATGCATCCATTTTGGGCAAGCCAGAGATATTTTGGAGGCCCCATCCCAATAGAAAATTAGGATGGTCCTCTAACCCATAGAGCCTAGGATTATGCAAATTGAGCCTTTTTGGGTAACAAGAGATATTTTGGAGGCCCCACCCCAATGAGACATTGAGATGGTCCTCTAACCTCATTGAGCCTAAGACCAAAGATGGTTTGGGACTTTTCATTTATTCATACCTTGATTAAATTACAGTTGAGTTTTGAATTTAAGATTTTATCCCTTTCCTCATTCAATTTTAATGCAATAATTGAATGTGCATGTCAATCACATAATGAAAACGGTAAATAAAATAAGATTAAAATAAAGTAAATAAGAGTACAATAAATTACAATAAAACTAGGGGCGGAATACAACCCCCATTATAAATAGCATGTGATTCATACATAAGTCGGGATATACGTTAAGGATGAAGACATTGGTCCTCGCATGCATGTTTATTACAAAATAATTTTAAAGTGTCGATTTTATTTGCTGAAAAAATAGGACATTGGTCCTCAATTTATTAATGAAAACTCCAATTTAATTACTATAAATTTTTAACCATTTTTATATTAGCGGGATAAAAATAATATTTTTAATAATAATATATAAAGTAAAAGAAATGAGGTAAAGTTGAAAAAATGGACCTGGATGAAGATTCTCATATCACCGTGGCGATAGCCATTTCAACAACCCCAAATTCATCAAATAAGTCAAATAAAACTCACAAAAACAAAAATCATGTTAGTGCCAAAATTAAGGGTAAAATAAGGTGCGAGAAATTAAATAATAAGGAAAATCCATGAGAAATTGCCATAAAGGATGATGGGAAAATAAGTGAAATAGAAAGAAAGAAAAAATGGTGGGAAAAGGCCCAGGGATGGCCCAAGACGCGCGAACGACGGGCGTCCCTGGGTTGACCGGCGGGCAGAGGCAGCGTCCATCGACAGCCCGTCACTCGCTTGAGAGATGGCCGTTGTTGGACTCTCTGCCCGTCGGTCACACCAGATCTTGAAAAAAAACATAAAAATCAAATAAAAATTAATTTTGTTTTAAATAAATGAGATTTTTGGGTGTAAAATCATTATGAAATGATTAAATACGAAAATGACAAATCCAGAATATTTACCCTCGGATTTTGACCTTTGAAGGTGAATATTGTGCAATTTCGGTTCCTCGAGTTTTGCAAGGATTGGTCCGCGGTGTGCGATTTTTAGAAGATTTTTGGACTACAAAAATTATTTTTCGAAAACAAATCAAGAGAAGAAAAATATATTTTTCTTTCTCGATATTTTGACAGCAGTTGTGAATGCTAAAATGGCTGGATTCGATAGAAACGAATTAGTGTCATTCCCGTAGATTCGCCTAAATTAAAAGAATATTTAATGATGATTTTTTGAAAAATAAACGTAAGAGAACTTTTGTAAGAAAATTTTCTGTAAAAATAGCTAAAATCCTCTTTTTTTAGTCAAAATTGCTACTCGAACAATGAGCTCCCAACCCCTATTTATAAGTTTAGGAAGAAAATTCAAATAAATTCACATTTAGAATTTAAATTGGAAAAAAAATTCTAAAATCAAAATCGAAACCGAATGATTTTCAAAATATTCTCAAAATCAAATCGACGATTTGAAAATATTTGAAAAGATTTAAAAGATTTTGGAAAAATCTTGGAAATATTAGGAGATCTCCTTAAGAATTTGGAAAATCCTGCTCAAATAACGTCGGATCATCGATCGATCGGCGTTGGTGGAGTACCGACGAGCGTCGCTAATGGGGGCATGCTAGGTCTTTTGGTTGGTGGGCCCCTCATAAGAGACAAAATCGAGAGAGACAGGCGTCCCTCACACAGGCAACGGCCGTCGCTCCATGCGAGAGACGGGCTCCGCAAGTGAGCGACAACCGGCGCTCATCGCGAGAGATGGGTCTCTCACGCTACCAATGGGCGTCGCTCTCGTGAGAGATGGGGCTCCATAAGTGAACAACAGTCGGCGCTCATCGCGAGAGACGGGTCTCTCACGCGAGCGACGGGCGTCGCTCCCTCGAGAGATGGGACTCCGCAAGTGAGCGATAGCTGGCGCTCATCGTGAGAGACCTGCGACGGGCATCGCTTCTACCGACGGTATACCCGTCGGTGGAGCAAAACCCAAATTCCAAAATATTAATTCCCCCCGATTCCCCAAAATCTTCTATGGCTGAGAAAAAATCCTCAATCCTTGTAAAATTAGAGACTGAAAACTCACAACCTTCATCCATTGGTCTAGAAATAGACCTTGATGTCTTCATCAGGTAACTCTGATCTTGACTGTCTCAGGACTCGGTGTCTACAGTGATACTAGGGGCAAATTAAGAAAAATAAAAAGAAATGAATTAAAATGAGATTATTTGAGAAATATCGTGAAAAAGGGTAATAATGGAAAAATGAATAATTAAATGATTATATATGTAATTAAGTGATAAGATAAGATAAAGTGATAAGATAAGTGTTAAGATAAGATAAGTATGAGATAAGATAAGGATAAGGATAAGATAAGATAAGATAAGGACTAAAATGAAATTTGACTTGAAAATGGTACCCTAAGGACTAAATGGTAATTATGTAAAAGATTAGGGGCATTGTGCTAAATATTTAATTAAATTGATTAAAATAATGATAAATAAGAAAATAACTGAAGATGGAACTAAAATGAAAGAAATAGAAAGTTAGGGGTAAAACAGTAATTGTACACTTAATAGATAAAAAAAAATGGAGTAAGTTAAATGAAAAGTGTAATTAAAATGATAATAGTGAGAAAAAATCAAAATATAGGGACTAAAAGGTAATTTGGCATGGAAGTAGTAAATTAGGGGCTAAAATGTAATTTTGTAGGTTAGAAAAGAAATAATATGGAAAATAAGTGTAAATAAGGGCATTTTGGTAATTAAGAGAAAGTAAAGGACATAATCGTAATTATTGAAAAAGATGAGAACCTAGATGTAATTTTTGAAATTGTAAGGTTAATTGAAGGACTAAAGTGTAAATAGTTAGTAATTTGACTATATGGTTAAATAAATGACTTTTAATGATGAATTTAGTGTTTAATTGTAATTATTGAATAAGTATAAATGTAAAACATGTGAAAAATGAATTAAATGAGAGAATAAGGGTATAATTGTAATTATAAGGTAGTGAAGGTAAAATCATAAATTGATAAAAGTTTAAGGACCTAATTGTAAATTTATAATAGTAAGGCTAATTAGGAGAATAAAGTGTAATTAATTAATAATGTAGGTATTAATGGCATAATTGATAATTAGTGAATAAATAATCAAGAATTATAGAATATTATTGTATAAATAATTATTAAATGTATAGTAGTTTTAATTGATTTATATATGATGAATATGTATGTGTGTAAAACTTAACTAAGTTTAAGATAATAAAGTAATTATAAATAAGTGAAAATGAAGGGCAAAAAGGTAAATTAGTGGCATTATTGTAAAGGAATGGAAGTACGGACTTAAATGTAATTGATCGTAATAAGGTAATTGATAAAGTTATTATTAAATTAATATTATTGTTAAGAGTATTGGTATAATTAATAGTGACATGGATAATAGAATTGGAAATGTCAAAGTATAGTGACAAAAAAGACAACACAGGATATAAGAATGATAAATGATCAAGGCAAGTAATTAATGTTCAAAAGATATGATTACGAAAATGAGTTGATTGTGCATGCATGTAGTAAGAATATGGAAAATTTAGGATATATATCCATCATTGGGCATTCCAAATGCTCGGCGCGTAGTATTGTTACTGCGTGCAAGTTACAGAAACAAATGTTACTAATGATCGAAAAAATTTACGAGCCAGCTAGAATAATGATATAGGCATGGCATGTATACGACTGCAATGGATGAACACGAGGTTATACAGGTTACGTATAATAATAAGTGTATTAGTGTAATTGTTATGTTATTGCATATATATGATTGTGGTTGTAGTAAAAAAAAAATTCTACTGAATCTATTAAGTGTATTACGGTATGTTTCAATATAGTGTTGTGATATTCGATAGCTGTACCATTTGCAGGTATAGGGTGTTACAACCTTCTCGAACAATCTCTTGAAATCTTAACTCCAAGAATGTAGTCTGCATAACCCATATTTTTCATCTCAAAATTGGACGATAACCAATTTTTGATTTCATTTACGTACCCATTGTCATTTCCAGCTATTAGTATGTCATATACATACAATGTTAAAATGACAAAAATATTTTCAGAGCTTTTGTTATAAACACAATGGTCTTCAGCAATCATGTTGAACCCATTCAACATGATTGTGTTATGAAATCTCAGATACCATTGTCTCAAAGACTGCTTAAGGCCATAAGTTGATCTCTTCAATTAGCAAACCTTATGTTCGCTATCTTTTTCAATGAAAACTATAGGTTGATCCATATAAATTTCTTCATCCAATTCTCTATTGAGAAAAGCAGTCTTTACATCCATTTGATGTAGCTCTAGGTTCAAACTTGCCACTATGGTTAGAATTAACCTTATGAACGTAAATCTTACAACAAGCGAGAAAGTCTCCTCATGATCAATCCCTTCCTGTTGTGTAAACCCCTTAGCGACTAGCCGAGCCTTGCATCTTTCAATACTTCCATCAGCTTTTGGCTTCACCTTCAGAATCCATTTATTTCCAATAGGTTTGTGTCCTTTAGGTAGATCAACCAATTCCCTAACATGGTTTGATCTCATAAATGCCATTTCTTCTTCCATTGCTTTATTCCACTTTTCTTTAAATGGGCATGAAAGAGCTTCTTGAATATTTTTAAACTCTTTCTCATCTTGTGGGATAACAAAAAGGGCCTCATTCGAGCCTTTAATCTCAAATCATTGACATAGAACACTTTTCCTTTTAGATTTTTGAAATTTTAAATCTTGATAAACATGTCTCATATATTCATCGTAATTCATAATGCTCCCACTGGACAATGTTCCATACTCCCACTCAAATCAGGGTCTCGAACATCCAGATCGATTAAAGGATGAAGGTCTTGACTTTCTTCCTCTAATTCCCTTCCACTCAGATGGAGCGATCCTGATGGTTCCTTTTCCTGAATCTCATAGAAAGTAAAATATTGATTTACTTCGCCCAATTTAGGAAATTCATTCTCTAAGAATACGATGTCTCATGATTCAAATTCTGTTACTGTACCATTTTCTTGCTCACCCATAGGAACGTATCTTTTTAATACGTCAAAATATCTCACAAAGATACTCTTTTTACCTCTTGGTCCCAATTTACCAAATTTACTTAAGGTATCATGGACATAAGCAGCACAACCCTAAGGTCGTAAATGGCTGAGGTCAGGTTGTCAACCAGTCCACAACTCGTAAGGTGTGGATGTGACAGATTTAGAGGGCACACGATTTAGAACATATGTGGCAATTAATAAAGCATCTCCCTAATAGGCGATTAGCAAATTTGCATCTGCCATTATATATCTAACCATATTAAGGAGAGTCTTATTTCTCTTATCTACAACACCGTTTTGTTGTGGAGTTATGGCAATGGACAACTAATGTTCAATCCCTTTTTTATCACATAAAACTTTAAATTCTTCTGAAAGATATTCTCGACCTTGATCAGTTCTTAAAGCTTTAATCCTCTTGTCCAATTGATTTTCAACTAAATTCATATAAGTCTTGAAGTAGCTCAATGCTTCTGACTTGTAAGAGATCAAATAAACATGACCATACCTAGTATAGTCATCTATAAATGTGAACAAATAATAGGCCTCATGCCTGCCCTTACATTCATTGGACCACATACATCAGAATGAACTAATTGCAATGGAATTTCAGCTCTGGTTCCTTTTTCGAAGGCTTTCTAACCAGTTTTCCTTTTAGATAATGCTCACACGTAGGCAATTCAATCTTATTTAAATCACCTAGTAAACCTGTTTTGGCTAAGCGACTCATTCAATCTTGCTCTATGTGGTTTAATCTAGCATGCCATAATTTCACATGATTCTCATAACTATGTGAAGTAGAAGAAATAAAGGAAAAACTAGCTTTATTCATAAAGTCAGGATCAATATCCATAACAATTAAATTGTTTGAAATGAAAACATAATAAAAAAAAATCATCGAAACATAAGCTTACACTATTATCATTAAAATGCAAATCAAAACCAAGATTCGTTAAAACAAGAACAGAAACTAAATTCCTTCAAATATTTGGGGCATAGAGCACATCATGTAGGAGTAGGGTTATGCCTTTATGCAAGACTAATATACATGTGCCAATCCCTTGAACTAACACTCTAGCATCATTTCCTACATATATCCATTTTGCTTCATTTGGTATTAGCCGAAATTCAACAAATTCGTCTTAATCCTTTGTTATGTGGTCCGTTGCTCTTGAATCTACCGCCCACAAAAGATGAAATTTAGTTAATAATTTAGAATTGGATACACAAATTTCACTCACTATTAAGTTAGAATAGTGTACTTTTTTGGGCACAGTGCAGTCTTTTGCATAGGGTCCCTTCTGCTGGCAATTAAAACATTTCACTCATGAAAAGTTCACCTTCTTCTTGACTTTGGACCTCTTAAAATTCTGCTCTTTCTTTTGTCTTTTATTTTTCTTCGCTTGTTCCTTATCCCGATCTTTGAAGCTTTTTCTTTTGTTATAGTTTGAACTCATTCCACCAGAATGATATTGTGCCACATGCACTTCGGCATTGACTTGAATCGATGACAGTCTGTCTTCTTCAAGCTCCAGGTGACGAGCGATATCCTCAAATGTCTTATTGCTATCCATGTGAGTCAGTTGCATCTTCATATGATCCCAACTCTTGGGTAAGGAACGGATGATAGCTTGGACCTGCTACTCATCGATCAACTTATGACCATATTCATTAAGCTCACTTATCATGTTCTCCATCTCTCTTCGATGTTTTTTGCATACGGTGATCAAGCTTTTTCTAATAAGTATCAAATTTTATCGTCAATGATCGAAACTTAGTTAAAGTCACACTTTCGAATTTCTCCCGCAACGCGATCCACAGATCCATTGCATTCTAATACTTGTAAAATTGCTTAATGATATCATCTTCCATCGCACTCAACAAGATGATAAAAGCAGTAGAATTCTTTTTCTTCTATGCCACATTACCATCTCGGTCCCGCCTATGCTGGGCCGTATGCCATCCTCAGGTTCAGCCATAACCGAACTTAAGATTTTAAGAGCCTCTTGCTCCTCAAGCACATACTGGATTTTCATACTCCAGATTTCATAATTTTCGCCATTCAATTTCAAGTCTTTGTTCATCTCGGCGATAATAGATTTGGAAGCAGAAGCCATTTGGATCTTCTAATCTCTAATGGAACAAAAGTTGCACGAAATTAAAGGAGATAAGGTAATACATGTTACTTACTACGCATATGAAAAAATAACCTAGTAACGTTTTCTATTAGGCTCAAATTCGAAAAGTTTACTAATCGTATCCAATTACCCTCTAAGTCCTACTATCCAAGCTTATAGATTAAAATTTTATGCATAGTAAATCTTAATTATTGGAATATTAAGTTCTCCAACTTAAGAGGGGAATTATATTGGTTTTATTTTATTAAGCCTCTACTTAATAAACATGCAATCATTTTACTCATAAAATAATGCAAGGCAATTAACAATTAAAATAAACATATTTATTATAATGTTAAATGCCATCAAAATAAATAAGTGCATTTATTCAACCAATAGATAAAATTTAGAGGTGGCAAAATGGGCGGGTTGGGAGGGTTTGGGTTGGGTCATAAATGGGTGGGTCATAAATGGGTTGGGTCATAAATGGGTCAAAGATATATGGGTCATAAATGGGTTGGGCAGATTTGGGTCGACCCATTTGACCCATTTATGACCATTTGTTCATTTTAAAAAATAAATCTAACAAAAGAATTGGATATAGAGATAATAAATAAATGTTCATTTCAAAAAATTAATCCTACAAAAATATTAAATATACAAATAGTAAATAATATATTAATTTATCTTCCGATTTTAACTAATGATCACTCCACACTTTGATCTGATTTTGAAAATTTAATATCTTTTCCCATGTGATTTTCAGACTCCTCCTCAGCTGCAATAATAATAAATATCTAGATAAGAATATTATAAAAATATATAAAATAATCTATATACACATGTTAAAAAAAATAAATACATTTATTTTACCTTCAAATCCAAATAACCAACTGCGAGTGGTAATCAAAGCCTCTGCATTTTCAGGTAACATAGATGCCCTCCATTTATTGAGAATTCTTCCTCCCATACTAAATGCTGACTCTGAAGCAACGGTAGTAATGGGAATTGTCATAATATCTCGAGCCATTATAGAAAGAATGTGATATTTTGGCTCATTATCCTTCCACCAAGATAACACATCAAATTGTGGAGTTCTACTCAGTCTTGGATCGTTCAAATATATATCTAATTCGGATTTATTTTCAAAACTACTGCCAAGATTTTTGAATTCCTACATAGAAATTATTATACAAGTTATACAAAATATTGTTGCAAGAATGCAAATATTTTATTCTAAAAAAATAAAAATTAAGAAAAAGGGACGCACTTGCATGAGATCATCATCCAAACTTGGTCTCCTTTCTGTTGATGCCTCTGAAATTGCATTATTAATTGCATATGATGCAAAAAGATCATACAATTTATCCTTAATTTCTCTGCATTCATATTGAACCACAATCTCATCTCCGAATAACTTTCTATAAGAAAATGTTATGAAATCCAACTTGTAACGAGGATCTAGAATAACAGCAAAGGAAATAATAGTGCTGTAACTATCCCAGTACTTCTCAAACTTATCAAACATCAATGTAGTCATATCCTTAATACACTGATCTTTACTTCTTTTCCCTTCCAACAACAACAGATGAATTCTCAAAACATTATAAAAATACAAATTTGAGGTGGGATAACGCGTTCCTGAAAAAAGATCTGTAATATCTTGAAAAGGTTTCAATATATTACATATTTTCTCAACTAAACTCCACTGATCATCAGTTGGATTCCAAACATATGTTGAGTCAACAATGGCTAAATGTGAAAAAGCTTTCCGATAAAAGAGGGCTCTATCAAGCATCACATAGGTAGAATTCCACCTCGTGGGACAATCCAACCACAATCCTTTAGAAAACTGAAGACCTACTCGATCAACACATTCAATAAACTTAATTTTCCTAGCTTCTGATCCATTCACATATTTCACCCCCTCCCTGATAGATATAATCGATTTATCAATCAATTTCAAACCCTCTTGAACAATAAGATTCAGAATATGAGCTCCACAACGCACATGAAAAAATTCACCATTACAATGCAAATAACCATGCAAACTAAGTTAATCTCTTAATAACTCTTGCATGTTGTCATTATTTCTTGCATTATCTAAAGTAATAGTAAAAATTTTCTTCTCTATTCCCCAAAATTTTAACTTATCATAAACTTTTTCATATAATAGAGAAGCAGTGTGCGGAGGAGGAAAATGACAAAAGTTCAATATTTTACAGCATAACTTCCAATCTTTGTCCACATAATGAGCAGTTAGGCAGAGATAACCCTCAGAAATGCATGAGGTCCATACATCACAGGTCAAACAAATCCTACCAGGTACTTCACTTAAAGTATGCTTAAGAGCATCTAATTCCCTCTTATGTATCTTTAAGCAGTATGATTTTGTTGTATTCCTACATATCGGCTTCACCCCTTGGTTCAAGTATATATGAAGATTTCTATTTTCTTCATGTTCAGCAAAAGTAAAAGTGTACCCATGCCTAATTATAGCTAAAGCTACACGCTCTTTGTATGAATCTTGATCTATTTTGTAGTTTACTTCATCAGACACAACATTAAATTTAGAACATACCTTCAAATGACGTATTAAATTAGAAGTCCCATGTGTGGAATCAGCAATATATTCTTTCGAACAATGCTTACACTTTCCTCTTGATTTTCCATCATTATATTGACTTGTAGGTATGAAATCGAATTCATTCCAAATAGAAGACACTCGTCGTCTTTTGGAAGTGGTTTCTGTAGAAGTGTCAATGCTCTCATTTATACTACCAACACTAGGATCCATTCTGTAAACAATAACAAAAAAATGTAACATAAGAATTATCCAATTTCCTTTTACATTATCCATAGAGATAGACTTCTAGATGAATATTCAGTATCTGAAAAGAAGCTGCTATAAAGGAAGGATTTTTCTCTTGCAAACAAAAATACAATTGTAACGAATTACAAAAATATATCCTAAGATGAAAAAAGCATTAAGAACACTAATATATAAAATAATTTTGGAGAGGGAAACAACAAAATCATAAACCTATACACTAACAGTAACTGTGAGTTGTAGCATCTGAGACATAAGAGCATGTACAATGGCAAGCATATCACACAGTCTCTGCATGTCAATTTTGTCACCAATAACCAGAAACTTGGATGCTGCCTGGCGTGTGAAAAGTGAAAGCATATCACTATAGAATTGTATCAGTTGATAAGAAACAGCATCACTACAAATAGTAAATCATACATACAGATAGTATTGTTTTAGACAATGACACATACTGATATTAATAAGCAATTATTTCATATACTGCAATTAGATGGTACAGGGCAGTGCAATCAGATCCGAGTTTATATTTATCAAATTTATAAGCATTTTGATGAATCATTTGGGAGGCTACTGTTTCTAAATTGGTCTACACATTCAAATTTGACAGATGCTGGGGGAAACTGAGACAATGCATCGTCTTGAGCGTGATAATGCTGGAAAAGTGACTGCAATGGTGCTTGAGATGGAACAAATGGAGGTATTTGAGAGTATTAAGTCCTTGGCTATCCTGAAGAGGAAAATTGCTGAGGCTATCGACTCATTTACCTAAGGTTCTTGAAGTTGGTTGCTTGCTCTGGTGGAATCAAGAAAAGCAAATGCGATAGCTAAAAGTTTTGTTGTATGATCTGACTTCTAGTGGTTGGATTTATAGAGCTTGTAATATATATTTAGTAACTACATCAAGTTCATATTAGACTCATGATCATTTGCAATTTGGAGGATTAGCTGTTAGTATATGATTACTGTTAGTGTTTATTTTTTAGGAGAAGTGTTTTATGGTTTCCTCGAGTTCTAGATTCCAGTAAGCAGGACTTTGTAAGAGAGATTGTTGCAGAATAGCTCCATTTCGTGTTTCTAATTGAATATAGAGCAAACTTTACTCATCTCTAAATTGTCAATCTCAAGC
The DNA here is from genome assembly GCA_947683425.1 of Excoecaria cochinchinensis. NCBI lineage: Eukaryota > Viridiplantae > Streptophyta > Magnoliopsida > Malpighiales > Euphorbiaceae > Excoecaria > Excoecaria cochinchinensis. The sequence goes on along the minus strand of CANTUQ010000127.1, from coordinate 11,030,212 downwards.
TCTATTTCGTGTTTCTAATTGAATATAGGCTACGGAAACCATTTGCATAAAAGTCAATTCTTCAATCAAAATATACAATTTAGAAAACAAATCCACAATTCACAGACATTACGAATCAGCAGACCAAGTAAGAACAATGGATCTGTTCATCCAACCAAAATTATGAACCAAACAAGAACAACTCTTAACAAGCTAACTATATAAAACAAACGCAACCCACAACATCAATCAACAGAATTCAGCTGCCCATGATCCAGAAAATGCAGAAACCAAAAAAGATCAGATAACAAAAAACACATGAATGAAATGAAGTATAAAAGGCCACAAAAATTTGTGTTGGCCGAATGCTGTGTTTCTGTCTCTGTGAACCATACACTGATATATATTCCATTGCATAAATAAATAAATAAAAGGCCACAAAAATTTGTGTTGGCCGAATGCGTGTGAAGTCAGGCTCACAAGGGGAAAGCTTGTTCAAAAAATTGAATTTATGGAAAATAAAACAAGCCCAGGCATCTGAATATAAATCTGAATATGATAAGAACAAGTAAGAAAGATTTACTTACCCAAACCGGCGAGAGGCGGAGGAGGAATGGTCGGCGAGATGGCTGGCGAGACGATGAACGGTTGCTGATTTCGATCGATGGATCGATCGAGGGAGAGAACGATAGAGAGAAGGGGATAAACAGAGAACAGGGTGAGAGATTGGAAGGGGGCAACCCGTTGGGTATACGTCTGGAGACCCGAACGGGTTGATAATTTGGTGAGTCTTTTTGGGCCGGGTTGAAATGGGTTAATTCTTAATTGGGTTGGATTTGGGTTAATTTTTTTTGGGCGGGTTTGGGCGGGTTATTGGGTTTGGGTAAATTTTTACAGGCCTAATAAAATTCAATAATTTATAATAAGACACTCATGTCAAATAACAATAGGAAACATAAATCCTATTTAATAAAAAACAAACACTAACTAAAATTGACACTCATGTCAACTAATCTAGAAGTCTAGATTTCCACAAAATCTTTCTTGACATTGGGACTGATTCTTTGACCATCTTTATCAATTTATCAGGTAACTCATAAGTTTATTGATGAAGTCATAGACGATGCAAATTATGTCCACTTTTCAATTTCATCACAGATGTAATGTTGCTCCACAACACTCCTCTTTAGGCAACTCTAGCCAAAAAGTAGATGATAGATTTTCTATAAATTCTATCTCTAATGTTCCAGGAAGTTTTCAATAACTCCCTGAGTTTTGGATTATATTCAAAGGAGTCAGTCAATGCTTTGAACAAGACTCTATCATCCCTTTCCATGCTTAAACCACCTAACCAAATGCACTCCTGCATTTCTTTTTACATAAACACTATGTGATGCACTATTGAATTAATATCATCAGTTCGGATCATCCTCTGCATCCTTAAGTTACTTACTAAATACACTTTTGTATTTTTTAAAGCAATCCCAAACGTGGTGCGAGGGACCATAGGTACCTTATCATCACCATTTATGCAACACATTATAGAAATAAAAAGTGGTTAATACACTCATGTATAAACACATATGATTGAAACACATTTCAATCAATAATAAGGATAGAATCTCAAAATATTTTCAAAAGTATTTTTCAAAACTATTTAAGGGCAGAAAACACATTTTTCACAATTTTTATAATATTTTTAATAATTTAAAATAAGAATTTATTTTTTGGTCATTAAATTTTTTTTTAAAATGACCAAAAAATCAAAAAAAAATTTGAAAATTTGATCTGTCAAAAACCAGAGCTGATTTGGTGGTCGAAAAGATCCGTATGCACCGACGAAAGGGGACTAGATGCGCCTACGCATAGCAACACACCACCACGCTTGACTTCCACTTTAAGACCACGTGTCAGCACCATATTATGCCACATGGCGATATGTCAAACCTTAGTCAAGACACTTGTCATCATTTGATTGGTCAACCTGGCCGCCACATGGCAACCAAGTGACACTTCATCGCCACGCAGCTTAACACCTGTCAGCCTTGTGGCACTATCCTATTAGGCCACATGTGAGAAGTCACATGTCACTGTACTGACATGGCCTGACACGTGGCACAACCTCGTCCATCCACGTGTTACCCCCTTATTGGTCCACCTGGCTGCCACATAGCACCTAGTGGACACGTCACTCACATCCACCATCATCCACGTGGTGTGATCCTATTGGGCCACGTGTCCACAGTGACGCATCTCTGAGGACACGTGTTTGCCTGCGTGTAACCCACAGCCCACGCGCACGTGCCCAACGTATGACAGAGCATGCATGTCACGCGCCGCCTTTCCGACTGATTTAGGTCTTCGGATTTCGGCTGATCGGGGGTTTTCGGGGTCTGTGATTTCAATGGTGAGGTCTAAATTTTCAAATCCCAACTTCTAATTTAGAGTTTCGAACACCTGTGTTCGTCCCCTCGAAATACAGTGTACACATATACAATTTTTAAGCCGAAATATATACACATATATATATTTTAACACAAAAATAAATATATGCATCCTAGATCTACCAATTTTACACATAAAATATTATATCCAATTTTAACCACATGCCAGGATGCAAAAACGACGGCTCTGATACCAATGTCGAGAAAAATACATACACATATGCATGGAGGTAACATAATCAAATATGATACCTACCTTTTCTAGTATAAAATCTTAAATGGAAGTGAATACAAGGATCTCCCTTTAGCGTCACTGGTCCGATTTTTATCCATGTGCGGGATAACTACAACTAAACTACGGTCTAAAAGTCACTTGGAGTAAAAAAAGATTGAGTGGAGAATTTGGCAAAGTTTCGGTATGGAAAAATTTTCTCTACTTTTCACAAAATTTCTAAGGCCTATTTATAGAGAAGCTCTCTCTAAAATAGGAAACGAGTAATTAAAGAAAATTAATACAAAAAAGGGAAGTTACCTTTTTGTTTAAATTCAATTAAGGAAAAATCCTTAATTAAAAGATATTGGAACTGCTTCCATATCCATATTATTTCCTTTCTGATATGGATCACTTTCATATCAGGATAATTTTCACATTAATATAAATTCCTATCTGTATAAATAGTTATGGGCGCATCCAGACTCTATTAGATTGGATGTATAGAGCGATTTGATTAATATGTGTTTTTTTTTAAATTCAACTTTTAGAATTGGTGCAAATTACTTTGTTTTTATGTTTTAACTTTGAAGAGTTAAAAGACTTTTTTATTCCTTAATGAGTTTAGAATTCTGGACAAATTAGTTAATATAAAACTATAAATGGTATTATAATTTATTTTTTACATGTAATATTCTCTTAATTTTTTTTTTTGAAAATTAAGTCGTTTTTTAGAATTTGTATAAGTTATTAAAAGCGACTGAAATATAATAATATTTTAAAAAATAAAAATTAATATGAAATTAAATTTTACTCAATAAATTGAAAATTTTTTGATGCAAAAAAAATGTGGATTTGACCTGAAATTCGATCCGACCCGTTGGACAAATCTATGCTATTGGTATTAGATTTTTATATTGAAATGAAAAAGTATTATCTTAATATTTACAATGGGATCGATAATAAATAAATTTCCTCTTAAACTATCACTATTTAACATATTACTCCCTTAAATTTATTAAAAATGTTATATTACTCATCTATATAGATACATAATATTTCATGAGAAACTTATGAAAACCATGGGCATGTGACGTGTGAACAATAACATAGGAGTAATTTGACATTTTTAAAAAGATCAAAAGGTAATCTGACATTTTTAATAATATTTATATTTTTCATAACTTTATAAGAGTAATTGGATACTAGATTAGTTCAGGTGGTAATATGTTAAATGATGATAATTTTGAAAAGAAATAATATATTCACCTTATTTACAAATGATGTAAAAAGAAATATTAATAAAATAAAAAATGTGATTAATTTCGTATAATGATATGTTTAAACAGTTTAAACCTTAACTTTTATTTAAGCTTTATTTTATTCATGCTCTACATTTTCAAAGTATACGAAGTATATATATTTTATATTTACACTTTAATATAATCGTTATAATAATTTTTTAGTTTAATTTTCTTTTAACTCGTGAATAAAAATATATAATTATAATTCAAAAAATTTATCACGTACAAAATATATGTGTACATCTAACTAGTATCTTTATATATAGACTCATTTTACCATTAATTGATCCTGCAACAATTAATCCATTGCCGATCCTTGCAAAGCTTTGAAAATTAGTTTCTTTTGAGAACCAATTATCTTGATTTTTAGAAGTGAGTATAGATCGGTTAACTAGTCAATTAGCAAAAATTAACCAGTCCATTAATATTGATTTTTCAAAATCATTAACCGTTAATTAGTCCGTTATATTCGGCCAACTAGTTCATCAGTTTTGATTTTCCGGTTTGGTTAATCAAAATTTTCCAGTTAACCATTAAAATTTATAACATACAATTATAAAAAATAAAAAAAAAATAGACAAAGTTGAATTCAATTTAAAATGTGCAAAGTAATTTAAAATAAAAATCATAAAACAAACATAATATACTACCAAAAATTCATGTTCAATAAATTAATGGCTAATATTATAAAATGAATTTGATATTTGTTAGAAATTAGCATGCTTAATTCTAAGTAAAAAAATGAAAAATATTAAATGTTAAAACATAGATTCTAAGACATAAACAAATGTAACTAAAAGCTATTAATTAAAATATGGATACCAATATATATGAAAAAATAACGTATATAAAAATTAATCGGTTACTCTATATAAATATCACTCTATATAATTAAAGATAATAACATAATTTAAATTATTATAAAAAGTAAGGTATAAAAATAAAAATATTATTTAAATGTAATTTAAAATATTACTCTATATAATTTTTAGGAAGAAATAAAAAAAATAAAAATTTTTAAGGTATAAAAATAAAAATATAATATATATATATATATAGTTAATTGTTATAAACCAGTTAACCGTGAACTAACGGTTAATCGGTACTCATATCGAAAATCGAATCGAAAATAATAGTTAAATCGGTCAGTTTATCGAAATCGTCGATTTTTTCAGACCATGAACCGAAACAAAAAAAAATCTAAAATTCATTAACCATAAATCAAAATCGGCAATTCGATTAATCAAACAATTAGTTCAATCTCAGATCTATTTTTCAGTTATACAGTTTTTCTGGTCAGCCGTACTGATTTTAGTGAAAAACAGGTGGATGTTAACCAATACTTGCAAAATTCTTGAACATTTTTATGATTAATATTAAAAAAAAAAATAAAAAATGTAGTGATTTGAACAATATTTGAAAAAATAAAATTTTTTAGTCAATAATACAGTAAACTGCTGCAGTTTTAGGCTATTCAGACATGAAATGAATGAATTTTTTTTTTTTTATTGTCATAGAAAAAAAATAATAATAACACTAGTGTATAGAATTATTTAGCATAAGACTAAAGCAATATTATACTATTATTGTTTGACTTATTTATTGTTATTATTATATCTTATTGGAGTCTTAATGATTAATCTCAAATAAAAGTTAGAAGTTGAGGTTTTGTAACTCAGCGGAGCAGGAACTCAAATCCATAGTGATGTCACAACGAAGTTTCCAGAGCCACACGTTTTCCACAAAGATGTCGTTGAAAATGTCTTACATCACCCTTTCCTTTGCCACGCGCCTTCTCTCCCTATTGTATTGGCCTATTGGGTTTCCCGGTTTAAAAAAAAAAATAAAATCTAAATTTAGATTTTAGAAAATTAAGAAAGTACTTATTTTTTTTTTTAAAAAAAAAGGAACTAGTTACTATTAATATCTTTCTTACTCACTTTTTAATTGAAAAATTAATCTAAAATTATTTAACAATTTAATACGTAACTTTTGGTTACATTTTAATTCAAGGACTTTGCATTATATGCTAGGGGTATAAAGGATAGAGAGCTCTTATTAGGGGAAATTTTTTTAAATAATATTTTTTAAAAAAAATTTAGAAAATTGGTTTTTGTTAAAAAGTATTTATAAAATTAGAATTTTTTACGAAAACGCAATAACTATTTGTGTTATCATAAATGGAACCCGACTGACGCAAAATGAATTTCTTTTTCATAAAACGCGTTTTCAGACTTTGTTTCAGAAAAAAAAAAATAAATTGTAAAACAGGAGGGTTTGGTTTTGGCCTCCTCTACGGGCTATGGGTTTGCTTGCCGGTAACTTTTTTTATTTGCTTCTTTCTACCTTTACATCATATATATATATATATATTCTTTATTACTAATTAATATTTTTAAAAGAATTTAAAAGGGTTATGCAAATTAATTATAGTGTTTAGAGGCAACAAAGTAGTTTCACTCCATAAGCTATTTTTTTTTAATTCTTCTATGTTATTTTCTTTGTAACTTATTATAAATTTGTAACTGAATATGATGTTATAATTAATATTTTCTTTGTAACTGAATAATATTCATTATTTTTAAAAAAAAGGGTGCAATTGAAGTTCAATACTTTTAAATGTATAATAAATTAATAATAGCATAGAAGAATTAGTAATAACATGGAAGAATTAAAAAAAAAATAGCATATGGAATGAAACTACTTTGTTGCTTCTAAACATTATAATTAATTTGCATAACCTTTTTAAATTCTTTTAGAAATATTAATTAGTAATAAAGAAAAATATATATGATGTAAAGGTAGAAAGAAGCAAATAAAAAAAGTTACAGCCAAGCAAACCCATAGCCCGTAGAGGAGGGTAAAACTCTCCTGATTTACAATTTGTTTCTTTTTTCTTTTTTTGACACAAAGTTTGAAAACGCAATAGTTGGTTGCGTTTTCAGAAAAAAAATTCAGTCTGCATCAGTCGGGTCCCACTTCTGATAACGTAAATAGTTGTTGTATTTTCATAAAATACTCCAATTTCATAAATACTTTCTGACAAATCCTAATTTTCTAAATATTTTTTTAAAAAATATTATTTTAAAAAATTCCCCCTATTAGTTTTGTTGCTTATAGATTAGATGGAAGAGAATGAAGCTAGGAAGCGAAGGGGACAGTCTTGATTCGGCTCTTTTTAGGGCTTTATATAGGGTTTAAAGGTAAAAGTGGAATATCCCTCGTAGGGGGAGAAGACGATCATCTAGCTATAGCTCTTATTATAGGGTTAATTACGTCTGTGGTCATCGAATTTTAGACCTTATAATCAAATGATCATAATAAAATAATTTGTAACATAAAAATTATCAAAATTTTATTTTATTTCAATTAAGGTAAAAATGACTGGAATTTTAATTTTTCGTCACCAGAGGGCCACGCAAACATACCACATCTTCAGTAATATTTTATAATGCACCTAGTCAGCATGTCATGTGGCTCAGCTACATAGAAAAATTTACATATCAGCAAGTACACATATCATGCCATCCTGTACAAAAAAACAAAAAAAAAAATCTTGCTGATGTGTCAATTTCTCCATGTAGGCGGGCCATATAACATGCCAATTAGGTGCATTTTAGAAGATCACTGATGGCGTGACATGCTTGTGTGGCCCTCAAGTGACGAAAAATTATTTTTTCAGTTATTTTTACCTTAATTGAAATAAAATAAAAGTTTGATGATTTTTGTGTTACAAATTATTTTATTATAATCATTTGATTATAAACTCTAAAATTCAATGACCACAAATATAATTAACCCTCTTATTATATTAGTTAGTTACATTTTCGTCTTCACATGAAAGGTGCCTATTAACTATTAAGAAGATAAGTACAAGCAAGACTTTCATGTTTTTTTCTATTGTTATCCCAGTAGCGCATTATATTATATTAATTTAAAAGAGTAAGTAAGACAATTCGAGTAAGCAACTAAAGCTCTTTTCAACTTCAACTGTTTCAAACGAAAATCTATACAATTTTTTTTTTAGACTTTCGGTATAAAATCAAAGGTAGTTTTAATTGTCATAAGCAAGTTCAGTGCTATTGGTTAAATATGCCTCATTTGCCGTCACCCATGGTACCAGTTCATATTTGGTTACCTGAAGCTTTGTAGACATCGGGTCCCGATATAGTCCAGATCATGGTTACCCAACAATAAAATTAAATGTCTGTTCACAGATAAAAAGGTTGAAAGTGATAATTTTCTTGTCAAAATTTTCTTTTAAAAATAAATAAATAAATAAAAATAAAAAAAAAAGTTGGAAGTGATAGTATTCTTGTAAAAATTTTCTTTTAAAAAAAAACGGAGGCTTGTGACTGCCGGCGCGAGAAGGCAGGTACCTCTCGCGCAGGCAGCGTGCGCGGCATGCTCCAAGCACAAGGCGCGCCTGCTCCAAGCACACGCTGAGGGGCGGCCAGCCCACCCCTTGCTTGCCCAACTCGCCCCTGGTCGCCAGAGGCCCCTTAGGTGCTTTTTTCGGCCGAAATGCTTGATTTTTGGCCCAAAATTAATTTTTTACCCATTTTTTTTTGGAATTTTAAGGATTTTTTCTATTTTTAAAATTTAAATAAGGAACATTTTGATTTAATTAAGGGTGATTTTCCTAAATTAACTAGGTTGTCATTTTTTAATAATATAAATAGGAAAACTTAAGAGAAAATGGTAAGACTTTTTTAGGGGAAAAAAGTTTCTTTCTTTTCTTTTGTTCTTCAAGAGAACTTCTGGATTGCTTTTTTTGAACTTTCTTCTTCTTCAAGAGAATTCTTCTATGGCTCCAAATTGATTTTTCTTAATAGAAAAATCATTCTTGAGACAAAAAAAATAATTTTTTATTCTTGAAAATTTTTTTCCATTTTTAAGCAAGTTTTCTTGAGACAAAAAAAAATAATTTTTTATTTATGAAATCTAAATTTTCTTCCATATTTTTTATTTGAACAATCCTTTTTTTTGCAATTTTCTTTCTAAATAAAAAGTTTAAATTTTTATTTTTATAATCTTATTTCTGCGAATCAAACAAGAAAATTAACCATTTTCATTCCTTTTTCAAATCTAATTATGAGAGTAAATATTCTAGACTCGATTGTGTATTTTATTTTATTTTTATAGTCAATTCATCACCATGTAGATTTGTATATCTATTATGTATTTATTTATTTTATGTGATTTTAGTCATAAATTTAACATTATTTAATATTTTTTATTTACTTGATTGTTTATCTTTTTTTGTTATTGTTTTTATTATTATTATTATTATTATTATTATTATTATTATTATTATTATTATTATTATTATTATTATTATTATTATTGTGTGAGTTAATTTATTAATATGTTAATTTATTTATTTCATTATGTCATTTAATTTAGTCGTAATTCATAATGCATTTTATTTTATTTTTTATTTATTTTAATTCATTTTCATTGATTTATGTGTTTAATTAAATTTTTTATTTAATTACTAACATTAATTTTATTTGTATTTATTTTTTTTATTTTAATACTTATTTTTGTCATATTTGAGCACCTTTGCACGCGAAAGAAGGGGTCCAGGAGATTAAGTTTGGTTGGTTTAATATTTTTATTATATTTCCTTTATTTTGCCTTTTATTTTTTTTTGTCATGTAATTTATAATAAATTTATTTATTTTATGCACATTAAAAAGAAAATCACAAAAATATTTTTATTAATAAATTGGAATTTTTTCTAATAAAATTGGACCAATGTCCTAATTTTAGCCAATAAAAATTCACTTTTAAAAGAAGAGTTAATTCTCTCAAAATGAGATCACTCATCCCGATTTTCTTAATAACACCCAAAAATAAATTTTCAATTTTTTTTATGTAAACATGAAGGAACTAATGTTCCTATTTTAAATAAATGTCCCGATTTATGAATGTTATTTAGTTAATTGATTTTGTTTATTTAATTTCCTATTTTAGGGGATTGTATTTTTTGTCCCAATTTATTTATTTGTTTATTCTAATTTGGGAATTGTATTTTTGTCCCAATTTTATCTTTTAATTTATTTTTGTAGTTTATTTTATTTTATTATTTTCCTTCGATGCTTGATATGCGTTTAAATTTTAATGCATGACTGTGTGAGAGGGAGATGAAAATTTAATGTTAAAAACCCATTTATAAGTAACCAAGGCACTAATAAGAATGAAGTTCTGAATCTTTTTCTGGTTTAGACCTTAAAAGTTAGACGAATTTTTTCAATTTTAAATTGGGTGGCATCTCCAAAATATCTCAAAAGTGCCTAAAGGTTTTATGAGATTAGATGAACTTTTTCAATGTTCTGTTGGGTACGAATTTCAAAATATCTCATGTTACCCAAGATCTAAAAACGCAAACCCTCTTGGACCTTAAAAGCTGGCCGCCGAGGTGGATCGGGTTTGATGCGTCACAGTGGCGACTCTACTAGGGACTTTGAGACTTTGTTTCGAAATTGTCTTAATTAATAATATAATTGGGTTTTTACAAATTAAAATTCAATATCTTTTTGAAAGAACGATTGCATTACATCCATATTAGAGCCGTAGAATTATGCTAGATATACCCTATTCTTACCCCGATGTGTTACCGAAGCATGACCCTACATTCACTTAATGTAGGGAAGTGTTATGGATAATCACCGGCCCAAGCCTTGTACTATAATGGTATATCAAATGGAGAACTGATTGGTTGTTATGCTCGCGATGAGCTAAACCCGTTGGCAGGGATCATACTTGGATAGCCCTAAAATAACATCACTTTTGACCAAAGCTCATGTAATGGCAATAGAAACTTTCACTAAGTGACATGTACCGTAACACTATGCTTGTTATGTGGGCTATCATGTATTGAACAAAATCAGCTAAATTAAATGGTCTTTCATCAAAGACTTTTATGCCCCGATGGGCCCATCCTAATTTAATTGAAGTGCTCAAATACATAATGGCCAAAACCCATAAGTATGCGCTTTAAATAAAGATGACATGCTGTTTGCTTTCCACCGTGCACCATACATGTACATTGGGTTCCTTATTAACCCATGAATCAAGCCCACCTAAGAGAGAGTCTGCACTACCTCCTGTGTGGGAGTGATAAGTTTGGAAGGATCTATCTGCTTTGCATGTGGTTGTGGATGCTGCACAATATGCTCAATTAAAAAAAATTAATTAATTAAAAAAATAAAAAAATCAAAATTAAAATTCTTTCATGTGTGTACATCCTATTTTGTGCATAAAATTTTCACATGTACATATCATCTTGTGCATAATTTTTTCCCATGCATTGCATACATCATCCTAACCTCTTTGTTTTTTTCAGCCATTGTAGACCATTCATTGCATAGCATTATCATACATAGCATGCCATTCATACATTATTCTAACTTCTTAATTTTTTAGCCATCGTAGACTATTTGCCTAGTCTGTTTACGGGTTTTGACGGTTGCCATATCAGAGGTTTTTTTTACTCAAAATCACTTGCATTCAGAACAATTTTTCGAAATGGCCAATTTTCCAAGAGAAACTTATGCAACCCGTGCACTGATTGCTGAAGAAGTGGGTAAAAGGATGAAAGAGTTTGAGGCTCGAATGATGGAAATGATGGTGAACCTTACTGCTACTTTAGCATCGCTGGCTGGATAGCCACTTGTTGCTCCTATTGGAGAGCAGGATGAACAAGAACTAATTAGAGAGGGTCCTCCAGTAGCTGACCAACTAGCAATTGAGCCTAGAGTGGCAGTGCCAGTAGAGCAAAGAGGAGCTCATAGACCCAAAGATGACTTACGAAAGGAAGAGCAAGAGGAGCCAATCATGATAAAAGGCAAGGCCCCCAAGATAGAGGAGATCATCTCGAGGAAAATAGAGGAGAGGTTAGAAGCCATGACCAACTTACTGGCAGTGGGAAGAGGCATGAGTCCCGAGGACAAAGAGCTGGAGGGCAAAGATCTAATCCCCCAGAACTTCAAGATGCCTGACATTCCTAAGTTTGATGGTACCTCAGACCCGAAAACACATACAAAATGGTATTCATTAGTGATGAAGGGTATGACTCTAACCAGAAAGTAGAAGATAGAATATTTCTACCTGAGCTTAACAGGGACTGCAGTCGATTAGTATCATGGACTGGATAGGAGATCCAAAGAGGATTGGGAGCTACTGACGGAGGAATTCCTTAAGCAATATGATTGCATTATGAGGATAGAGGTCACCCTGAAAGACCTAGAGCTGCTTCAACAGAAGTGGGAGAATCTTTCCATGAGTACCTTACCAGATGGAGGAATCGAGTCATGGAAATAAAGAGAAAACCTAATACCCTAGATCAGATCAGGTTATTTATCAGGAATGCTAGCTCGCATTTGAGAGAAGAGATAAAGATGAAGGATTGGGAGTTGCTTAAAGATATAGCCATCGAAGCTGAGGCCGAGCATTTAGAGAAAATAGTTAAATCTACAAACCTAGCCTTTAGCAAGAACAAAGGAAGCAGCAATGGTAGCGGGGGCAATGCCGGGACAGCAGAAGTCTCAACCATAGGATCAACTCGGCACCACTTCACCATCTAAGGAAAGCCATTATCTTGGCACTTGAATCGTCTCATCAAAGAAGGGAAGTTACAACCATTGTCAGTGGGGCTGGCCCCAAGTCAAGGGCAACCTAGACACAGAACATATTGATATTGTGCATATCGCCAGTACACAGGGCATAGAACAGACTACTGTTGTCCTCTAAGAGATCGCATTCAAGAATTGATGTCGGGCCCAAAGGAAGAAAGAAAGAATTAGAGTTGTTACGATGCCATTCTTTTTATTATATAAAGTGTGTTTCTGAACTATGTTATACAATTGTTTCTCTAGTTATTTTAATAGTATTTATTTATGTATGAGTTGTTATATCTTATCGCATCATGCATGTTAATAATCATGATCAGGGCATTTGTTCAATAAACATTTTTTTAATTCAATCTCAAGGAAAAATCATCTAGGCTGCATCCAATTTAACTCCTGAAGTGAGATAAAATTTGAAAGAAAAAAAATAAAAGAAAAGGCATTTGCCTGGACCTATAATGGCATGCTGAAAATTAGCAAGGGCATTGATAGGAAAACCTGCTTCAATTAGCCAACCCAACATCTATCAAAGTTTCAAAAGCCATTCCTTTGCCTCATCAACACCTAAGACGCATACAATGTAGCCAAACAAAGCCAAGCTCCAATCAATAAGGGGTTGCCTCAGAAGCTGGACTACCAAATTCAAGATGAGCAAAGCTTTAGGCCTTCACAAAAAAACATAAAAGAAAAAAGAAAAGAAAAAAAGAGAGAGAGAGAAAGAAAATAAAAAAGAAAAGAAAAGATAAAAAGAAAATAAAAAAAGAAGAAGAAAACTCACAGTTTTGGCCTAAACCATCTGAGGCCAATCTGCAACCCAATCTCAACCATTGAGAGCTATCTCAGAAATTGAGTGGCCAAAATCAAAAAAAGTAAATTGCAAGCTGTAGACACCGGGTCCTGAGGTAGACCAGACCGAAGTTACCCAATGATTAAAATGATGCCTGTTCGCGGGCAAGAAGTAAATAGAAGTGATGACTTCCTCGAAATTTTTTTTTTTTCGTTTCTTTATTTAAAAAAAATAATTACTTAGTTTTTGGGCTTGGGCATTGAGGCCCATCTCACTTACGTGAGGCCTAGCCTCACGTTAGTGAGGAGGCTCACTTGCCCCCTTGCCTCACGTGCTCCTCTTCCGTTTTTACAGGGATTTGGTTTGAAAATAAGGGGATATGTTGGATTTGGTGGGAAACCATCTAATCCGGCAGAGAGATATGAAAAAGAAAGGGTGAAAAACTGAAAAGGAGAGGGGAGAAGAGAACGAAAAACACAGAGAAAAGAAGAATACAGACAAAAAGAAGAATACAGAGAAAAAGGTTTGAGAGTAAAAACAAGGACTTCGGTTTTTTTTAAAGCATTCAAAGTTTGTTCTTGAATCCAAGAAGCCAGCACTTCTTCGTTTTGCACATTGAACGTCAGTATCTGAGAGTAAATACTGGGTTCATTTCTCCTTCCTTTTTTTTCTTTTCTTTCTCTTTCTCGTTTGGTTTTACCAGTTGAATTTGTGCCTTGTACATATTGTATATATTTGTTGTTTGATTTATTTAATCTGTTCATCACATGTACATCGTCATTATGATTAAATAAATGTGTATATTGCTTCGTTACGCATGTTAGATCACCTGAAATTGTGTTTTTGGTCTGTCAGTTTAATTCCTCTGTTCGCCTTTGTTTTCCTGGTTCTTTGAGCTGTGATTTTGTTTTTGTTTGATTTGTGGTCTCCAATCAGATTTTGCTCTTGTTCTTGCTTGAGAGTGTTGCCCCGATCGGATTTCACGTTTCCTGATCGGATAGTGTCGTTATTTCCTCTCCCAATCGGCTGTGTCATCAAGAAAAACCAGTTCCCCGTTCGGACTGCACGACTCGTGAAATACATTCACGACTTGTGCAGTACATTCACGAGTCGTGAATGTCGTGCACGAGTTATATTTGTGTACGGGACGGAGAACCGGGAAAGTAAAGACTTTCAAATTGAGGGTTTGCATTTTAATTGTTGTTTTTTTATTATTTATATTATTTTTTATGTATTGTATGTAAAATGTATTTTTTTATTATCCGTATTATAGAAAATCATGTTTTTTATAATAATTAATAACTTGGAATTTTTCTTAATAAATTGGACCAATGTCATATTTTAGCCAATAAAATCTCACTGTGAAATAGGAAACTAGTTTTCATAAAATGGGATCACTCATCCCCGTTTTCTCAATCAATGCCCAAAAATAGTTCTCTAATTTTTAAGTTAATAAAAAAGGAACCAATGTTCCTAAGAATTAATGACCCAATTTATGTATGATTCATTTTAATGGCTTTTATGCCTTTTAATTATTTTTATTCTTTTCTTTTTGGGCCCTTGTATTTAATTTTGTGGTGAATTTTATTTATTTATGCTTTCTTATTTTATTTTGGGGGATTGTTCTGTCCCATCTTTTATTCATTTTGGGGGATTGTTCTGTCCCAATTTCTATTTTGTAATTTATTTATTTACTACTTTACTTATCGCTTTCTTATGTGAATGAATGCGCTTTAAATTTATTGCATTATCGCGTGAGATGAGAGATGGAATTTTGATTTCTTAAAAGCTCAATTATAAACTTAACTTAAGTCATTAATAAGAGTGAAGTTCCGAACACCATCTCTAGTTTAGACCAATTGAGGTTAGAGACCTTTCCCAGTTTCTCGTAAACTGGGTAGCAACTCCAAAATGCCTCAAAGGTACCTAAAGGCATTATGAGTTTAGATGATTCTTTCCAGTATTCTATTAGGAAGGAGGCATCCAAGATGACTCATGATGCCCAAGATCAAAAAGACGCGAACCAATCCCTCGAGCCCCAAAAGGCGGGCTCAATGAGGGCCTTGCTAGTTCGGTGTGCGTCACAGTGGCGACTCCACTGGGGAACAGTGATCGAAACTTCGCTTCGAAAGTGGTTTAAGTTAAAATTATAATTGAGTTATTAAGAATCAAAAATTCCATTTCTAATTGAAATTGCATTACATACATTAGAGCCTTAGAATTATGTTAGTTGGTCCCCTATATACCCCGGTGCATTCCTAAAACACGACCCTACTTTCACTCATTGTAGGGAAGTGTTCGGGATAATCACCAGCCCAAGCCTCGTACCAGTAAATGGTATATCAAATGGAGACCCGAATGGTCGCTATGCTCGTGATGAGCTAGACCCGTTAGCAGGGACCATGCTTAGGTAGACCTAAAGTAACACCACCTTTGACCAAAGCCCATGTAATGGCAATAGATACTCCCATTAGGTGAAATGTACCATAATACCGTGCTTGCTATTTGGGCCGTCATATATTAAACAAAATTAATTAAATTAAATGGTCTTCATCAAAGGCTCTCATGCCCCAATGGGCCCATCTTAATTTAGTTGAATTGTTTAAATACATAATGGCCAAACACCCATACGTATGTACATTAGTTAAGAGTTGTTATGCTGCCGGTTTTTTACTGTGCACTATACGTGTCCAACGGGTTCCCTGTTAACCCTTGAATAAAGCCCACCTAGGAAAGAGACCGCACGACCCCATGTGTGGGAGAAATAAGGTTGGAAGGGTCTATCTGCTTGCATGTAGTTGTGGATGCTGCATAGCATGCTTGTGCATCACGTATCATTCATGCATATTCATAAAATAAAAAGTACATACATTTCATTTTGTGTACATATCCTTTCGTCTACATATTATTTTTCACATGTACATATCATCTTGCATATAATTTTTTCCATGCATCACATTGTATCATTGTAATCTATTGATCTTTCACTCATGAAGGACCATCTGCATAGCACGACCATGCATTGCACTTCAATCATGCATCATCCTAACGGGGTTGTGTTCTGCAGCCATCATAAATTCATCTAGGTGGTCTAGGGATTCTAGCGGATGGCTGACCAAAAAACCTATCTTCAAGCTACTGGGAAGGGTATCAGTTTGGGGTTCAGATTCACTTTCGGAGGGTAGTGAAACTTTACCTTTAGACCTTCGGATAGAGTTTAGAATGGCTAATCTTTCAAGAGAGACAGAGGCAATCCGTGCTTTGATTGTCGAGGAAGTAAGTAGGAGATTGGAGGAATTTGAGAATAGGGTGATGGCCATAATGAGGGATCTGATTGCTACAATGACCCAGCCCTCTGGGCAGCCACTAACTGCTCCTATAGTAGGATCAGAGAAATCAAACCCAGTTAGAAAGGATCCTTTGGTGATTGTACTTCCACCAGTGACTGAGCCTAGGGGTGCACCCGAACTTAAAAAGGTTGTACAGCTTGATGACGATTTCTTTGAGGAAGACCTAGAGAACTCAACCCCAATGAAGGGTGAAATACCTCAAGTTGAGGAGGTAATATGGAAGAGGATAGAAGGGAGGTTTGAGAAGTCCGAAGCCCAGACGACAGCTATCATGGAGAATTTAGTCGTCGCCATAACACCACCTGCCGGGCAGCAGTCTATCACTCTTACTATGCTCCAAAAAGAGTATGAGCCAACTAAAGAAGGATGCATGCCACCCACTGAATCTAGAGGAGAATTGCCTGTTTCTCCGTCATCTGAGCAAAAAGATAAAGGGCATGCTTTAGAGAATGGGTTTTTGGCAATGGCACGAGACCTGAAAAGAAGGATGGACGTCCTCGAGGAAGAAATATCAAAGGCCAAACTTGCGACTACCCTGGCTGCTAGCAAGAAAGTTTTGGTGAACTTAGAAAAGAGAGAAAGAATGCATGGGTGTAATAGCCGTGTCGGTACTTGGGGAATGGAAGAAGTATTAGCAATCAGAACAGCCCAGAAGAGTGGTTTCGGCATAGGTAAATCTTCGCCTCAAATATTAGAGAGGAAGCCGCGACCAGGTTTGGCCAGGCTAACTACGGGTCAGAGACAACTAGACCATCATTAGCACACCGGCTATCCAATTGACGATTGCCTAGTCCCGAAAGGTCAAGTCCAGGACCCCATTATTGACAAGCAGTTGGTAATCCTAGAAGGAGGGAACAATGGCATGGGAGGAAGTAATCATGAGAACTCGTGCCTTGATGACGACAGTGTGAGAGATATTGGAGCCACTAAGGTTTCAACCATTGGAACTACTTAAGGCTACTATTCCATCTGGGATAAGTCTTTATCTGAGCATTTCTTTCATTTCATTGATAAGGGGAAGTTACAGCCGAAGCCTGCGAGACCTGCCAAGAGCCAGGGACTTCCTAACCATCGAGCAGATCGGTATTGTGCCTACCATCAGCATACTGGGCATGAGACTGATGGGTGTCGACCTCTGAAGAAGATTATTCAAGGACTCATTGATGAGGAGCTGAGAGGTGGGGAAGACGGTTCTCATGAATGATAATGGACCATTGACTATAGCACCTATGCTAGGGAAAATGAGAAGAAGACTATGTTTTAGATGCTTTGTTTCTTTGTATTTCAAGAACTTCTTATAATAGTGTTGGTTATTTTAATATGATGAACAATTTGCTTATTTGTACAGTGTTTCTGATGATTTCTTTTCTCATGATCACGATGCATTCATTTTTTGACATTAATTCAATTAATACAATTGTATTTAATCTCAGAACTTTGGAAAACCCAAAGAAAATCTTGGTAGCATCTGATATAGCTCCTGTAGAGAGAAAAATTCTAAGAGTTGAAAATAAAAATAAGAAAACCTAGTTGCAATTAAGGGATTGGATGAAAACTCACTAAGAGCACTAGAACCTTTCTGATTACCCGTCAAAGCAATCCCTGGAAAAGACGAAACCTAGAAAATGATTTAGGCAACCATTTCTTTGTATAGCTCTCTAAATGACCATTTCCTACCCTTATTTTGCCATCGCTTGCTAGTCCGTTGAGCCTTTATGCTGGTATGCTAAATGCGTACCGATTTTATTGTTACACATTTTAAAACCACCCTTCACCTAAAATGATATTTATCTCCCCTTAGAAGAATGGCCTCTCTAATAAGGACGGATATGGTTCATTGATAATCTCTTGGGCTATCAAAGCTCACTCTAATAAGGACAGATGTACATCATTGACAATTCTTTGGGTTATCAAAAATTGCCCTGACAAGGATAAGTTTACACTTTGGGAAGAGAGTTTTAGTCATGCGCAAAAGACATGAGCTCACAAAACAAAAACAAAAACAAAAACAAAAACAAAAACAAAAACAAAAACAAAATAGAAAAAAAAAAAGAAAAAGAAATGGAGCTCAAGATAGTAACCACTTGACGAGTTTCGATGATTACCTTTTTAATTGTTATTCTGATCTGGATGAGCTAAAATGTTACCGAGCCCAAATTCAAGAATACCTTTGGCTGAGAACGGTTCACCCATCAGTCGAGTAAATATTGCGGCGATTTTTCTCTAGTAACCTGATCCTCCTTTGATAGCCATCTACCTAAGCCTAACATTGCAACCAAAGTAAGACCTCTTGATTCTTGGTTCAATCTTATCCAATTAGCGGATATGACATTCTAATAAGGTTTGGTACGTAGGAAGAGGCGTATGGTGTTGTTTGGACTTCAAGCGGGGAGCTACGAGTGCATTCATGCATTCGAGTTAAGTCTCGTCCCCAAAGTTGCATCTAGAATCCGCGTTCAAAGAATAAAATAAGATCTGATAGAAAATATTCAATCATGAAACCCGAGAGGGTTGATTGATAACAGGAGTTTAATGCTTTCAAGATCCATCCCGAGATTAGGTGAGGTTCTGTATTTTTTGAGATTAATGCCAAATAACGATCACGTGTTATGCAATCAAATTGAAATATATGCATCTATGCAATGTTATTGATGTGACTAGAGCAGTTCATTTTGCATACTCAAAGTTGTCTAGCACATTGTTACTATCTACCCTCTGCCACTCTCATCACTCGGGTCTTTCAGTCGATTCATCCTGTTATCAAATGTGAAACCAATCCTACCGTGTCTTCGTGATAAGAACCAAGCTTAAGCAACCATGATCCAAGACATAAGTGCATGCCGATCGTGCCTGAAAGATCTTTGACGACAACTTAAGCTTCTCTTAAAAAAAAAAAGAAAAAAGTAAAAAGAAAAAAATGAAATGAATAAAAGCCATTGGATTGGATTGGGTCCATTCCAGGCAAAAAATAAGGCATAGGGTTACGTCAAAATCTGAAAGGACACATTTCCCGCTAAGAAAAGTTAGTGTGAAAATCCACAAGGGATGCACTACCTTAAAAGAATGACTACAGGTATCAGAAGAGAATCTCATGATCCCAAAGGCATGAAATGTAAAAGCAGCTTCAACAGGCATCGATCCTATTGCAAATTGCAGCTAGCCCAGCTATCACCTCTAAATCCACTTAGATGAATTATTACCCTGCATTTCAGCATGACACAAACATGTGCATGCTCACCGATTTTCCTGCATATTTGGTTTTTTTCAATTTTGCAATAAGAGGGATTCAATGCAGACACCGGCAGAAGGCGAGTGACGACATCAATTCACACATCAGTCAAAATACCAATTCAACGATCAGCTAAAGACATCTCAGGGGGCAATCAATCAAAGGGCTCATAGAGGGCAACCAACTCAAATCTCAGAAGGGTTTGCACGATGGCAGCACTACCACTCTATAGAGGGTTTGCACAATCACGGCACTACTACTTCGAATCTCAGAAGGGTTTGCATGATGGCAGCACTACCACTCTACAGAGGGTTTGCGCAATCACGACACTACTGCTTCGAATTACGGAGGGTTTGTACGATGGCGGCACTACCATTCTATGGAAGGCTTGCACGATCACGGCACTACTTCTTCGAATCTTAGAAGGGTTTGTACGATGGCGGCACTACCATTCCACGGAAGGTTTGCACGACCACGGTACTACCACTTCAGAAAGGTTTGACAATGGCGGCACTACCATTCCACAGAGGGTTTGCACGATCATGGCACTACTGTTTCAACAAAAAATAACACGCCAATAGCACTACAACAACTACCACAATAGCATCACCCAGTTCAAGAAGACAGCTGCCTCAGGTACATCTTTCTTGTCTTTTTCTTTGAGTTTTGGCTCACCTAGGCACCTAGGCTCTACGTTCCCCAAAACTGGGGGCAACTATAGACACCGGGTCCTGAGGCAGACCAGACCGAAGTTACCCAATGATGAAAATGATGCCTATTCCCGAGCAAGAAGCAAATAGAAGTGATGGCTTCCTTGAAAAAAAAATGTTTTTCGTTTCTTTATTTAAAAAAAATTAATTAATTAGTTTTTGGGCTTGGGCAGTGAGGCCCATCTCACTAATGTGAGATGGGGGCCTCACTTCACTTACGTGAGGCCCAGCCTCACGTTAGTGAGGAGGCTCACTTGCCCCCTTGCCTCACGTGCTCCTCTTCCGTTTTTACAGGGATTTGGTTTGAAAATAAGGGGATTGTTGGATTTAGTGGGAAACCATCTAATCCGGCAGAGAGATATGAAAAAGAAAGAAAAACTGAAAAGGAGAGGGGAGGAGAGAACAAAAAACATAGAGAAAGAAGAATACAAAGAAAAAGAAGAATACAGAGAAAAAGGTTTGAGAGCAAAAACAAGGACTTCGTGTAACACCCCCTTCCCATACGTAGGCGATCCCATCCGAGAAGGAGTGAGATGCCGTATGAGTAAAGGTGCCATCAAGCAAGTACAAAGTAAAACATACATTCATTCATAACATACATTTAGAAATACAGAATAATTAAAAACTTTACATAAAGAAAGCAAAAGCTGATCATGCATTACTATAATAAACTATTACAATAATATTCTGATCAACTAGCTGAAACAAAATAATATTACATATACAAAATATAGTTACAAAAGCGGAAGCTGATACAAAACTGATACCTACACTAAAACCCTTCTGTGTTGGCTTGATGACGGCGACTCTCTCAAAGCGATACTCCTTTCCGCACCTGCACGGGTAAAAACACCGTGCTAAGCGATAAACGCTTAGTGGGGAAACACACATAAATAATGGACGGCCATTCACAATGGTCGTCAAGGCATAACACACTCACATTGGCAGAATGCAAAGGCTATAACATAATCCATATAAACATGCTCATCTTTAAAAGCCATACAATCAGCATCTCATAATCGCATCCATGCCAGCATAATCCAACATGTATTTCATCATAAAACTCATTCAAACAATCCATTTCATAGCCAGATCAGATCAGAACAATTCCATTAATATTTAAAGAACACCTGCTGACTCTAGATAGTGGATAACGAGTGTACTGAGGGTACCTTATGGGTACGAATTGAATACTGAGGGTACCTCACAGGTACAAGTCAAATGTTATTTCATTTATCAAAACATGTTATTCATATACTGAGGGGACCTTAAACAAGGTCCTAATACTGAAGGGTTCGCGAGGAACCAAACGGGGACCTGATCGGGGTCCAAACTGAACTGAGGGCTGCAGCTAAAGACTCTATTAGGCATGCCTAACTATTCACTTACTTGACTCTAGCAGGTTAAGCGTCATTCAAATCACATTTCAGAGTACGGAATAGAATTCATCAGAAATCCATGGTATCATTTATACCAAAGCATATAAAAGTATGGCATGCATTATACCACAATATAAATCCATACAGAAGAAACACCAGATTCATTTCTGAGTCAAAAGCTGGGAAAAAATTCGGAAAAAGAGCAAAATGGGGAAACGGGCGAGATTGGCTAGTCACAAGGTGTGACTGGCCTCCTCACAGGGCAGGTCACGAGTCGTGACTGAGGGTCACGTCTCGTGACTTGCTCTGTTCCTCGTGGATCACGCCTCGTCTCTCGCTGATCACGCGGCGCTCTCGCAGGTCACGCGACGTGACTAGTCGTCACGTCTCGTGACTTGCTTCTCTCTTCAACGGATCACGCGACACGCCCACACTCAGCCGGTCACGAGGCGTGACGGGGAGTCACGTCTCGTGACTTGCTTCATTTAAGCTGGTCACGAGTTGTGACAGGCAGCCACAACTCGTGACCGGCCTCAAGCTGGCAGGTCACGAGGCGTGACCTGAGGTCACGTCTCGTGACTTGCCTCTCTTCTTGGCGAGTCACGCGACACTGATCTGGAAACGGGAAAATTCATCAGTAACGCGATTTTTCCCATTTCCAGAATTCTCAGAACCCAGAAATCGATCCCGAATTTGATTCAAAACCAATCATACCTGTTCTTACCTTCCAGTAAACATTTCAAACAATATGAGCAATATATATACAACTCAATTCCAACATTTAATCAACCAAATCAAGAATATATGCAATCAAGTTCATCAAGAACATAAACCCTAGAAATTTACAGTAAACCCAAATTATACAAATCACAAGCAAATATTCTCAAACCTGAAATCTAAGCTTCTATCACTTAGCTCCACTAGGTCCAGCAACCTCTTTACCCTTTGGATCACGAGGAGCTTCAGCTAGAACACAAACACAATAATGCAACCCTAAGTTAAACTTAAACTCAAGGAAGAAGAAGATGAAAATTACAGTAAGACAAAGACAAAAATACCTAACCAATTTAGAAGATGCAAGGAGAGATTAACTCCACCAATTCAAGCTTAAATCCAAACCACAATTCTTAGAGTAAAGAAAATGAAGAAGAAGAAGGTGAGTGAAGAAGAAAACGTAAATCTGACTATTTCCTTTCTTTCATTCCCTTTTCTTTTTCTTTTCTTTGCCCTAAGCATGTGTCCAAATCTTATTGGTGAAGCTAACCACTCACACCAAACTACAATACACTACACACACTTTACACACTCCTAATTAAAACACCCTACAATGGTATAAGCAAGT
The DNA here is from genome assembly GCA_947683425.1 of Excoecaria cochinchinensis. NCBI lineage: Eukaryota > Viridiplantae > Streptophyta > Magnoliopsida > Malpighiales > Euphorbiaceae > Excoecaria > Excoecaria cochinchinensis. Next base: position 11,006,844 of record CANTUQ010000127.1, on the reverse strand, counting down.
GCACACAATTGTAACTCAATTAATTCACACCTTAATGCCATGTATGCACCCACGTACTAACAAAACCCCAACATACATTTTACTAGAATACCCTTATAAAATGCCGAACACATGCGAATGCTTACACATACAGACAGACAGACAGGCTCATTCTACTAGGGGGCAAACGGGGTGTGACACTTCGGTTTTTTTAAAGCATTCAAAGTTTGTGCTTGAATCCAAGAAGCCAGCACTTCTTCGTTTTGCACATTGGACATCAATATCTGAGGGTAAATACTGGGTTCATTTCTCCTTCCTTTTTTTCTTTTCTTTCTCTTTCTCATTTGGTTTTACTAGTTGAATCTGTGCCTTGTACATATTGTATATATTTGTTGTTTGATTTATTTAATCTGCTCATCGCATGTACATCGTCATTATGATTAAATAAATGTGTATATTGCTTCGTTATGCATGTTATATCACCTGAAATCGTGTTTTTGGTCTGTCAATTTAATTCCTCTATTCACCTTTGTTTTCCTGGTTCTTTGAGGTGTGATTTTATTTTTGTTTGATTTGTGGTTTCCGATCAGATTTTGCTCTTGTTCTTGCTTGAGTTGTGTTGCCCCGATCGGATTTCACGTTTCCCGATCAGATAGTGTCGTTATTTCCTCTCCCAATCGGCTGTGTCGTCAAGAAAAAACCAGTTCCCCGTTCGGACTGCACGACTCGTGAAATACATTTACAAGTCGTGAATGCAATGCACGACTCGTGTAGTGCATTAACGAGTCGTGAATGTCATGCACGAGTCGTGTACGACATTCACAAGTCTCGCACTCACCGTTCCCCCCATTCCCTTTTGTTTATTTCTTTTGCTTTTTCACTACACGTTTTCCTTTCCTCTCATAAATGGTTTTGCACTTTGGCCATCTTTTGTATTTTAAATCTTTTCACTTCACTTTTCTTTATAGTTTACAAATCCTATTATTTTATGTTTATTATTATTATTATTATTATTATTATTATTATTATTATTATTATTATTATTATTTATTCTATTTTATTATTATTATTATTGTTATTTATTTTTTTAGTATTATTGTGTTATGTTAATATTATTGTTATTAGTATTATTTAATTTATGTTCATTTTACATTATTTGTTATTATTATGAGTATTTGTTATCATTATTATTATTATTGATGTTATTATTTTATTGTTATAATAATTATTATTATTATTATTATTGTTATTTTTATCATTATTATTATGTGATTATTAGCATTATTATTATTGTTGCTCAGGTTATCATTATCATTATTACTATTATTGCTAATTATTATTATTCATATTATTATTATTAAATCATATTTTTTGCATTGTTAATTGTTTACTTATAATTTATTTGTTTACTTTTAGTTTTTACTCTATAATAATTATTAATGCTATTGTTATATTATTTGTCATGGTTTAATTATTTTTTATTGGCTTATTAAAGTAGTTTACTTATTGATTTTCATTTAATTATTGGTTCATATATTATTCATTTAATTTATTTTACTAACATTTTATTTTCTTTTGTTTTGCTGCCTCAAAATTCGTTTATTTATGCGAGTTATATTTGTGCATGGGACGGAGAATCAGGAAAGTAAAGACTTTTAAATTGAGGGTTTGCATTTTAATTGTTGTTTTTTTTATTATTTATATTATTTTTTATGTATTGTATGTAAAATATATATTTTTTATTATCCGTATTATAGAAAATCATGTTTTTTATAATAATTAATAACTTGGAATTTTTCTTAATAAATTGGACCAATATCCTATTTTAGCCAATAAAATCTTACTATGAAATAGGGAACTAGTTTTCATAAAATAGGATCACTCATCCCCGTTTTCTCAATCAATGCCTAAAAATAGTTCTCTAATTTTTAAGTTAATAAAAAAGGAACCAATGTTCCTAAGAATTAATGGCCCGATTTATGTATGATTCATTTTAATGGCTTTTATGCCTTTTAATTATTTTTATTCTTTTCTTTTTGGGCCCTTGTATTTAATTTTGAGGCGAATTTTATTTATTTATGCTTTCTTATTTTATTTTGGGGGATTGTTCTGTCCCATCTTTTATTCATTTTGGGGGATTGTTCTGTCCCAATTTTTATTTTATAATTTATTTATTTACTGCTTTATTTATCGCTTTCCTATGTGAATGAATGCGCTTTAAATTTATTGCATTATCGCGTGAGATGAGAGATGGAATTTTGATTTCTTAAAAGCTCAATTATAAACTTAACTTAAGTCATTAATAAGAGTGAAGTTCCGAATACCATCTCTGGTTTAGACCAATTGAGGTTAGAGACTTTTCCCAGTTTTTCGTAAACTGGGTGGCAACTCCAAAATACCTCAAAGGTGCCTAAAGGCGTTGTGAGTGTAGATGATCCTTTCCAGTATTCTATTGGGAAGGAGGCATCCAAGACGACTCATGATGCCCAAGATCAAAAAGACGTAAACCAATCCCTCGAGCCCCAAAAGGCGCGCTCAATGAGGGCCTTACTGGTTCGGCGCCCATCACACAAGCTTTCATAGTCAAGTTCCAAAAGGAGAGCTCATTGACTCAGCTAGTTTTGCACAAAGGTTAAGATTAGGCCTTTTGTGCTGAAATGCCATTATCAAAGGAGGGAACCGTCTCGGATAAAACAATGATGAGGGATTCAAGAAATCAAACAATGCCGACAGAATAAACTCATTGCAAAGGCAAAAAAAAAAGAAACAAAACAGAAGAGAATAAATGCCCCGCGGGTCAAAAATCGAAAATAGGCGACCTTGCTAAAATTGGGCCCTCAGCTAGGGCAAAAACCTGAAAAAGGCGCCCTAGGCAAAAATTAGGGGCTAAGAGAACATATTTAATCAAGAAAACCCAAAAGGACTGATTGATAACAGGATTTGAATGCGCCCAAGGTGTTACTCCTTGAGATTGAGTAAAGCCTATGTTTTTGCATTACATGTCTAGTCATGAATATTGTTAGTTCTATATGGTGCACACAGCTAGGAACACATACATAAGCTAGGCATAAACATGCGATTGAATGGTCATGAGAAACCTATGGCATGCATAGGGACATATACTGGAGCAAGTCTCAAGGCAGTAATAACAACACTTCATGTGACAAATCTTACCTTTAAAAAAAAAAGGCCATATAAGATTAAAACTGTAACTGGCTTTCTAAGAAAAAGTCAGGCTAAAACCTGAAAATAGGCAGTTTGTCCTACAAAAACAAAATAAAATGAATAAAAGCTACTAGAGTGGGTTGGGTCCATTCCAGTCAAAAGTTAGGCATAGAGTTATGTGAAAATCCCCAAAGGAAAAGGGACGCATTTCTCGTAAAGAAAAGCCAGTGTGAAAATCCACAAGGGACACACTACCTTCAATAAATGACTTCCAATATCTGAAGCGATAAGACGGTCCAAATAACTTTCCTTCAGGCAAATAGTGCATAATGCAGGACATGAGTCAGAATCCTGGGGGCAAAATGCTGTATAGCTCATAGCGAAAAGCGCATGCTCGTTGACCAGGGGGCAAAGATGCACATTAGATAGTTCTCTTTAAAAAGATTATGGGTCAGAGTTCCTAAGCTAATATGACACTTCTAGATCCTTGAGGGCATTAGACAGTATAGGCAACCAAGTCGTACTCTCAATGATTTCCTTAACCACCTAGGATATGGCCTATCCATTTTTGCATGCATACGATCTTTTGCACAATTGCATATAATATCACACGTGCATCACGCATATATGATCTTTTGCATATTTGCATAACTCTTTGCATCTCACGTACATCGCACAAATACAATCTTTTGCATATTTCTTTGCATACATTGTTCCATGAGGGGCGTGTTAGTGCTTTAGTAATATAATAGAAAAAGGGCTTTTTCAACTGGATCTAGAACGAATAGGAGATTTATCAATACACCATTCGCTCCATATCTTTCATAGTTTAGAAACTCGTCCATCCATGGGACACCTTTCGTAGTGAGGGAACTCCTCTATTTTTAGCGTGACAAGCAACTTAAATTTTTGAAAAATAAACCTCAAGATTTTCATTTTCATAAAAGAGAGTCAAGTGACAAGGGACTTGAATGACTCGCCTTAATCAATAAGCGAGAGAGGGGCATACCCAAAAAAGAAAGGTTTTGGAAAAAAAATAGATTCCCTTTTATGACTAAGAGCCCATCTCCAATACAATGCAGTTAGGGTGGGTACTCATGTCTCTATTGATGGCTGCCATTGCCTCGCACTTAAATGGCGCCAACTTTATCTTCCTACTTTTAAGGCATCTGCGACTTGTTTGGTCCGTTGAAACTTATACTCTAACACCATATCAATTAAACTTGGCAAATTCGTCTTGCTTGCCCATTTAAGCGTGAGTTTTTTCTAGGTCAGGAAGTCATTCGTCGCCAAATTATCCGTCTTGACCATGAATCGTGACCCACCTCCATATTCTTAAGTAATGCACTCTTACTTTCGTCTCCTTTTCTTGAACCACGCCTCTCAGTCCCATTAAGCTTTTAACTCTCATATACTATGCTACTGAGTTATGTTATTGTCCTAGCACACCGCCTATGGCATAGTCTGACGTATCTTTGTCTATTTGAAATGGCTTAGTGTGATCTGGCAATTACAATATGGGATCATCAATCACTGCCTACTTTAGGTCCTCAAAAGCTCTTTGACACTCTTCCGATCAGTGTAGTGTTATGATCGGTCCATACGTCCTTCTTTAGTTTAGGAGATTTTTAAGTTGAGCGGCCCTCTTTAAGTAACTTATGATGAATCTTTGGCAATAGTTCATGAGCCCTAAAAATAATCTTAGCTCACTCACCTTGGTAGGTGTTTACTACTCCTCGATGGCTCTAATGCCTATCCAATGGCCTAGGAATAAGATCTCCATATGTTCAAATGAGCATTTCTCTTTCTTTATTTACATAGAAGTGATTGATTCTTCCTTAATCTTAATACCTTAAAATTGGTTCGGAGGTGGCTAATGTAGTCGTTTAATGAATAGCTATAGCCCACGATTAAAGTATACCACCTATCGTCAAAGTAGGGGTGGAATTGCTCATTGTGGAGGGTGTAGAATGTGGCAGAGGCATTAGTAATTCCAAAAGGAATAACCAGATTAAATGCCTCTTTATTAGGTTGGTTGCTTGCTTGTCAAATAGGTCATCTTTGGCTTGTTTCCTTCCTCGACACGCACCTGGTAGTAGCCCAATTATAGATCCAACTTCGAGAAGTATCTCGCCCTTCTTGATTTAGTGAAGAAGTCTGCAATCAAAGTGGATACTTGTGACGTGCCCCGAACCCCATCGAGTCCGATGTGGTTCTCGAGTACCCGCTTTTAGGGTCTGAGCTCGGATCAAGGTTTATTTAACTGGTGAAGGTTGGTCATTTTATAATGGATAGGGATTTACCCCTATTCCATTGTTGGCGATTAGCCTATAAGGGCATCTATTAGGCACCACAAGATAGGTATCATGGAATCGCCACCCAATAAAATATTGGAAAAAGAGTTCTAACCTTATGAGGCCAAAATCAGAGATAAGTTTGGGACCTCACTCTTATTTATGTCCCAAACTCTTCTTTATACCTTTGGTTTATAAAAATGGATTTTAGGATTAATTATTTTATCTTTCTTCACACACGAATTGTCATGCTAGAAAAATAAATGCACACTCAAGCACATTAGAAAGCTGTAAAAACACATTATAATGAAAGCGATAAAGAGTGGTATAAAAAGAAATAAAATTATAAAAAGATAAAATCATACATAAATCGGGATATTTATTGAGTATTATTTTAATTGGAAATCTTGGTTCCCGCATGCAATTATTATGAGAAAAATGATTTTAATTATGTACATTTTGAGAAGACGAGGATGAATGGTCCCATTTATTATGAAAAATCCATGTTAATTTATATACAAAAATCATTTACAATTTTAAAAAGAATTATCGTTTTGTGTGTAATTTTGTATTACAAAGAATAGGACATTGGTCCTGATTTTACTGGAAAAATGCCAATTAACTAATAGAAATAATTTTTGGTGTTATTTTTTTATGTTAAGCGTGTGAAAAACCACATTTTCCACGGCCTTCTACCTCTAACTTGGGTATATGTGTATGGCGGTGAAAAATGAAGAATAAATAGTTAGTACTGGATGAATAAAAAAAGATATATATAAATAGAGAGAGAGAGAGAGAGAGAGAGAGAGAGAGAATAATAGTGTAATACATATTATATAATATAATATATAAATAGTATATATTATGTAAATAAATAAACATAGATAAATAAAAGAAAAGGCACTAATAAATAAATACACACACACACACACACATATATATATATGCGCACATGCATATATATAAGACTGATTTATTTATTTATTATAAAATAAATGTAGTAATAAAAATATAGATAAATCAAGTTAATAAAAATGCATGATGTAATCCGAAATTCATGCAGCAGGCAACAGTACAAGTATGCTAAAGCATTTAAATAAATTGTGAATTAAATAATATATAATAAAGTAAAATGAATTAACAAAATTAATAAATTAACAAACATAAGAACATAAACATAAACAACAACAACAACATAATAATAATAATAATAATAATAATAATAATAATAATAATAATAATAATAATTGGAAATATATTAGTACAAGTAACAATAATAATAACAATAACAATAATATTAATAATAAATAATAAAATATAATTATCAACCAAAGTGGACAGGTAAATGAAAATAGATGAACAAATGAGAAAAAGTGAATGAAATTACAAAGGAACATAAAGGTGGCCCAAGACCATGCAAAAGACCATTGTAGGAAAACAAATAAAGAAATTAAACAAAAGAAAGCACAGGAGAGAGGAGGAGATGGCGCGCGTTCCAGTTCTGGAACGACGTCATGGCAGCTCCTCCCTCTAGTCCTCAAGTCCTAAGATCTCGTCTTTTATGCATGATTCATGTCAAATATCATCAAAACACTTCTTTATACAAAATAAAAATGATTTAGATGATAAACGAAAAGAATCACAAAACTTGGATTTTAGAGAGGGAAAAATAGAGTTTGAAGAAGATGATGAATAATGAATTTTATTTTGTTGTTTTTAGCTCTTTTAATTAATGAAAATTATCACGAACATCAAATAAACCAAAGACAAGTTGAAATGAACAATTATCACATGATATTATGCGCAAAAATTCAGAATTAAAGAAATAAAAGGTTAAACTAAAAACATGGATATTTACATGTTTAAATCCGATTTTTACACTGTCTTAAAGGTTCAAGCTTTTTATATTACCTTCAGTTTTGTGAGTTCAAGATCACAAGAATCTTGCACATACGTCCCTCTCTGTTCTTGGTTTCTTTCTTTTATTTTTTTCAGCTCTCTCTTGCTCTTTGTTCTTTTTCTTTTTCTCTCTCTATTTCTTTGGTTTTCTTCCCAATCTAGAGAGCCTATCCCCCTCTTTCTTTCCAGGTGAGTCACCTTTTTTATCCCCATAAAACATCATGAGCATTAAATGCTTAAAGATAAGAGTTTGAAAATTTTAAAAAAGCAGAAAAAAATTTCCACATAATTTTATCCTCTGTTTTCCAGTTTTAGGAAATCTAGAAAATTAGGGAAATAAAACCCAGTCACTCTCGTAACTTTGTGAGCTATGGGAGTGGCTATAAAAGGAAAAGAAATGGGCAAAAATGCCCATTTCTAGACATTTATAGGCGAGTCACGGTCTTGGCCGTGACTCAGCTCTTTTTTTTTTCTTTTTAACTTAAGAGGAATTTTCAAACTCCGATAATTTTAAGAGGATTTGGATAAAAGAACCTTTTGAAAAACCCCCATCCAAAGAGAGCCATAGTGCATTTGTTCTCTTGTTTATTTTTGAGCAAATATTATCCTCATTAGGTAACCCTGAAAGAAGCCACCTCAGGACCCAGTGTCTACAATACTTATTTTTTATGGTTAGGTTACCTTGTTGAGCGCTCAATAATCAATGCACAAGACTCTTGCTTCTTCTGGAATAAAAAAAAACTGGGGCTCCTAAACCTTTTCCCCAGCAATATAGGGAAAAAAACATTATCTATAAATGATTATCCAGGAACTATAATAAGGTTGGCATGACACACCTATATCCCCCACAATCAATCCATAACACTTCCGAGGAAGAGATAGTAGTTTTCGCTTTAGCGGCTTGATCAAGAGATACCTTAAATCAAATCAACTAAGTAGTTAATCTCTTACACGTTCATGGGTATTCCAATTCATACATAATCTTCTCTAACATGAGATAGAGTAAGAGGGCCTAATCCATAAAAAAAAAAAAACTCAGCAAAAATGGATTTGTATTCCACCTCAGATGGTAGAAGGGGCAACTTAGCCTTGTCTTTTTATTTCTTTGGGCTAAGAACTTGAGAAAGGGCTCAAAATACGTCCTCTTCTACCACTAGCACCCAAAGTCTTTCTTTCTATCTTATGGCTATTCCCAGCATCTAATTAGTATTATTAATAGAAACTCTTTTTACTAGCTATCTAGTTTTAGTCCTAAGGGTTCCCTCTATTCTGCCCCAGTAAAGATGTAAAATAAGAGTAAAGCAAGATTTAGAGTACACAACCCCTTTACCTGTGGGTTATCCGTCTATGTCAAGCACTATTTTTAGCCTATTTCACCTACTAGGATTTCCAGGAAGAGTTTCAGATATCGTTTGTTTTCAATAAGAGTTCATGTTAACAAGATGGGGAATGACTTATTGTGGTTTTTCCCTCTTTGATTCGATTCTAGAGGCAGAATGGAAGCCCTGAGATACTTCCAACATCTCACTAAAAAAAACCATTTTCTCTTATCATATAATAATAATAATAATAATAATAATAATAATAATAATAATAACAATAATAATAATAATAATAATAATAATAATAATAATAATAATAATAATAATAATAATAATAATAATAATAATAATAATAATAATAATAATAATAATAATAATAAGGGTATGTTTTAGCCCTAACCAATCGCTACAGTTCCCATGACCATCAATTGGGTCTTTCACTGTATCAGTTTGGTCTTCAACTTGCTTTGATGGACAGTTATCATCCTTATGGCCATATTTTCCTTTGCCACAATTAAATTAGATCATATAGAGGCTCTCTTATGCCATTTTCCATATAGTTAGTGGCTCACTCATTCTATAGCGAGATATTAATCTAGAGCCAGCCTTTGATGCAGAAGTGTGGTAGGGAAGGGATTGATAGAGGCAGAAATTAGGCCATAAGAGCTATTTAGTCAAGTGTTCTAATAGAAAGAGGAGGGGAGACAACTCAAATGCCAGTACAAAAATAGAAAGAGTTGTGCCACTCAAAGTTGAATTCTTTTAAGATCCATTGCTCGATTTGGCATGCTTTGCCCCTAAAATGCATAAAGACTTGTGAAGGCATATCCGAGTTGGTTGGTTTGAAAAGTTATGAAGGGAGAGGCAGGCTAAGTTAAATAAAATAATATACTAGTGCTACTATAGAATCTTATGAATTGCGCGTAGCAAACTTTCTATATCTTCTCCGTCTACAAAGTGAATAGCTTAGCTTATAGCACAGGGTGTTCGCCACCACACTACCCGGCTGGTGCATTGACCTTACTATAAGAGGGCTGAGAGGTATGACCTTTCAATTAGAATGCCTCATATCTCGTACTCCATAAGGCATTTCCTTTTGTAAAGTACGTATAACTTCTAACCAAAAGATTCATTCTTTATAAATAAAGTACCATTCAAAGAGTGCATTGCCTTTTTCTTAATGAAGAAAAGAAGGGCTTTGTATAGACACCCTCGACCCGTGTTATGTTTGTCACCCTAGGCTCACGATTAAAGCGCTCATTTTTGGTTTAAAAAGGCAATTCTTTTAATACCAATTTATTACAAAACTATTTTTTTTTCTTGTATGCTATCAAACTCAAATACCTTAGTTATAGGTTTTGCCGCTCAGAGGCAATCTAACTTTGTCCTTCCCCATCCGCCAATAAAAAAAAGAGCATGGAATAGGCCTTATGGGAAGACCACCCAGTAAAGGATAGAGCTAAGGATCTAGGATTTTCTTTGACTAGCGATCAGAAAGTGGTAAAAGTCTTTGACACTTGACTATGCTTCCGCGGACAAGAAGAAAAAATTGGCTGAGCAAGCTTGTCTCAGATGAGTATAGTTCGAATAGCTCGTTATAAGAGTAAAGCTCATTTCCTTAAAGCACGGCTTCCTGGGGGTTATTGATCTGACTCCCTTTCTTCACGTCCAAAAATTCATCTATATCAGACAAAAATCCTTCTCTTACCATATTGCGAATTCCTAGTTTCTACAAGCTCCGATGTCATATATTCTAAATTTAAGCATTTAGGTTTGGCATGATTTAGAATCTAGTGAATAGGGCACAAGATAGGGATATCCTTGATCGACCTTTGAGCCACCCTAGAGTGACCTTTTCATATCCCACTCTTTTCTCATATTTGGGGGCTAAGGCGATTAAAGTACATAACATTGTATTCATTAGCCCTTTACTAAGTAGATTACACTCATTTGCCCCTACAAACTTCACTATAGATGGCTTTCTTAGACAACAATTCTATTTTTGAGAAGGGCTCTTTGTTGCTTCTTTTGTCCTATCAAGTAAATACCCGGCTAGCTCCCCAAACTCTTTAAAATCAGCCTTCCTTAACTGGCTAAAGAGGAGGCTTGACTGTTCTCAGAGCCCAAAGCATAGCCTTAGACTAATTCTTCCACCCTTCTTTTTCCCCTCACTCTTGTGACACTTGATTTCAGGTTTGCTAAACTTTAAAATCCTTGCCATTTTATCTATTCTTTCTAGTGTTTTTATACGTGAGAAATGCCCATAAGTCTTTCCATTATCATTTTAGTGCTTTACGAAGAGGCAGAAGCCATAGGAAAGTAGAACACCCTTCATTCTAGAAAAAAGGAATGGAATATGCACTTCTTAGCTTTTCGGTTTAGCTTTCGAGAAAGGCAAGGCTTATAACACACACAAAAAAGAAGAGCATAGCCACTCGACTGAAAGGAGAGGAGAACTAGAAAGCTCACCCTTAAAAATCTAGCTCGAGATAAGCTAACGTAGATCAAAGGGAGAGGAGTGAAAGGAACAATACAAAAAAAAAAAGAATAAAAGAAAGCTGGGATGAATTCTTCTCAGATAAAGGCTTCAAATACATCTATTATGAGAATAGGACATCATAAAGGTTTGTATGACAACAAATATTAAGTCAGGTATGCCAGAACCAGTAATATGGCAAGCAAGAGCTAATGTTTTGCTTTCAATATATAAGTTTAGAAGAGCTTAGCCTTTCCTTTTCGATCTAGCTCAAAGGTCTAGTATCTACTTTTACTATATATAGTAACCGTCCAATCAACTAATTTCTTAAATATAGTAGCCATCCAATCAATTAATTTCACAACAAGAAAGCTCTTACCTAGTCAAATAGGCAGGGAAGAACAAGGATAAAAATGGAGCGAGAAATCTTTGACTCTCAAATCTTGGCTTATTTCAAAGCAACCCTAGGTTATGGATTGCTCGAAATTTAGGGAAAATTCAAGCCACAGGAAAGCATTCTGTCCGACCCTACTAGATTAGGAATACAAAGACCTTTCCTTCAAAAGGAGACCCGGCAAAGAAAGAGCTATGCTATTGACCGACCCTTTTGTAGTGACTTTGAATCAATAGGCCTCTCCTTTTTTCTCATTTTATTTTGTTTGAGACAGGCTGAATAGAGAATGAAATGCCAAAATAGGGGAAGGTTTCTGTGACGTGCGCTGAACCCCCTTTAATAGTATTCGGCTTGTTCTCGAATTTAGGACCCGAGACCGGATAAAGGTTCATTAAACTTGTAAAGATTGGTCGCTTCGCAATAGATAGGGATTCAACCAGATTCACCAAACCTCGGACCTCAAAAAGGCATGAGACAGTGTCTTGAAGTACACCTATTCTATTGTTAGCAATCAACCTACGAGGGTCCAATTGGGCACCAAGAGGTAGGTATTATGGAGTCGCCACCCGACAAAATATTGGGAAAGTAAATCTAATCTCATGAAGCCTAAACTAGAGATAGTTCGGAACAACACTTTTACTCATACCTTGGTTAATATTTATATAAATAGGTTTTTAAGATTAATTTTCTACCTCTTTTCTCACACAATTTATAAAGATAAATAAATAAAACATAATGCAAGCAACATAAAGCAAGCCATAAAAATAAAGTAAAATTATCCCATAAAATGGAAAATAAAACATCATACATAAAACGGACAATTCATTTAGGTGGGAACATTAGTTCTCGTATGCATATTTATAAAAATGAAGAGTTTCTTGAACGAGTTTTTAAAATAGGGGATGAGTGATCCCATTTCAAGAAAGAAAAAAACTCTTCCTTCGTGTGTTATTTTGGGATGAAAAATTTGGACATTAGTCCTATTTATTAAGAAAAATTCAATTTTATTTGTACAAAATTTTTAAGTGAATGTTCATGTTAGCGAACATAAATTGCTTTATTAATACAAATCCAAACCAAAGAAAGGCAAACTAAAAATCTAAAAATAAATAAAGTACAAAAAGGATTACTATAACCCATGCATCCTAGCCTTCGAATCTCCATTCATTGGAAAAAGCACGTATACGGGATATTTGGGCCAAGAAAGACAAAAGGAAAGAAAATAAATTAGAAACACAATAAATAAATTAATGCATACAAGAATAAAAATGTAAATAAAATAAAAGGACAAAGAACATATAAATGACAGAAAAATAAAATTGCATGCTAGAAAATATAAAATTAAACTAAATTATGTAATATGACACAAAACGACAAAAAGAAGACATGCATAAAGAAGATTAAACAACCAAGAGGCCACAGACGGCTAAGAAAGAAAGAGGGACGGACGACCAAGGGAGCGAGCGACAGGAAGGAAAGCCCCACTCGTTTTGTCACTCGTTATGAGTGACGGGCGTCGCTCAGGCCTTCTTCCCGTGGCTTGCACCCTGAGCGCAGTCTCGAGAATAGAACCTCAAAAACATGCAATTTTAAATGATTTAAACCATAACACCTACATAATTAACCAAAATCAACATAAAATCACGCTTAGAACCCTAGAAACTTATTTGAATCATGGAAAACTGAAAATAATAAAAAAAAATACAGATTTAATAACAAAAAGGCACTAATGGAGAAAAACCTATAAACATGCCTTTCTACATAGCTTTTAATTATTTTCAATCAATCATGATATAATAAACCTAGAATAAATACCTAAGCATGCAAAATAACATGAAATCACAGAAATCAATATCACAAATAATGGATCCAAAAATATCTACAAGTTATTTATTGATTTTAAACATAGATAAAATGGAAGATCGAGTCCAGTAGATTACCCTCAGTGTATTTGGCTACAATAAATAAGGAGAACTGTCCTCTGCATCCTCTCCTTAGATTTCACATGAAGAAGAAAAATTCTTAGAGAAAGAAAATTTTGTTCACTCAAAAACCTTCTATCCCTCTTTCTTTCTACCTTTTTTCCCCAGACTCTTTTTTATATAAATAAAACCTCCTCCCATATTTTTTTCTATAAGGTTTTTATCGCCCTTTATAAAAAAAAAAATCCCTTGATTTTAGAGAAAAAAAATCTCTCCCAAAATTTGAAAATCAAATCCCCTTAAATCTCTTTTTAAAAGATCCTAAAAATATATTTTTAAAATATCCAGATCTGATCCCATTTTTATTGCTCTCTTCTCGCCACAGACGGGTGGCACTATTTCCCATAGATGGTCAACACTCAAAAATGAAGTTGAAATTACAAATGCACCCTTTTGCCATGACTTGTGCTGAATCATAGGCGCAACTCAATGAGTCACAAACAGAAAGGGAGATGGGCGCAAAGCCTACCACGAAGTGGCGGGCTGGGCAAATAGGTGACAAACGGGAGTCTCTTCTTGAGAGATGGGCGTTTGTTAACTAAAAAGCTAAATTTTTGCAATTAAAACCTCATTTCAGCTCTGAAAAAAGCAAAAGGGCTAAGCTCGAGAAAAACCCTTTAAAAAAATTGTGAAAACTAAAGATGAGGACTGACACTTCCTTTCTCCACCTATAAAATCGATAACATCATCCTCATTGAGTAACTCTGATCTGAGTTACCTCAGGACTTTGATCTGGGTTGCCTCAAGACCCAGTGTCTATAGGTTCCAAACCTTTTTTCTAAAGGCTAATTGGCCTACCGGAGTACCCAAAAATTTTTGAGGTTTACACCTCCCTATTACACGACCTAAACAAGGCTTTCAGTAGCACCCTTAAAATCTAAACCTTTTGAAGCACTAGTAATTATAGCTGTGGGTAGGGCTTTCATTCTTATACCTCTGAGTTTCGATATATATAATAACCTAACCTTTAAGATTCTATTTAAGGGGCACCCCTCTTATCTATCAATAGAAAGATCTTCATGCGTAGCGTGATAAGGAATCCTAGAAAAGATCGAATGAGACTCCCTCCCAGGCACTATGAAGATCTCTACATACTTGTCTGTTAAGCCCAAGACAATTGAGATCTTTAGGGACATGCCATCTCTTTCTTCTTTATTCATGAATCTAACTGACATAGGGGCAATATCCCTATACTGAAGCCGATTCACCGATTTAAGCCGATGGTTGGAACAACACTTTTCAATATTAATAAGGTATTCTCATATCCTTGACATAGCATTTAAGGAGGTCTGGGAAGCCCCTTTTAAATTTATCGGTCTCAAAAAATACTAATAAAGATGTATTCCCTCCTCAGTTATTGTAGAATTTCCTTATGTAGTTATTATGACCTCCGAACAGTATAAAGTACACCTCTTCCGTAAAGGCAGGTAATAACCTAACCTTTAAGAGTATGTTCAAGGGGGCCCCTCTTATCTATCAATGGAAAGATCTCCATGTGTTGCGTGATAAGGAATCCTAGAAAAGATCGATTGAGACTCCCTCCTCAGTACTATGAAGATCTCTACATACTTGTTTGTTTAGCCTAAGACAACTGAGATCTTCGGGGGCATGCCATCTCTTTCTTCTTTGTTCATGAATCCAACTAGCATAGGGGCAGTATCCCTATACTGAAGCCGATTCACCGATTTAAGCCGATGTTTGGAAGAGCACTTTTTAATATTAATAAAGGAATCTCATATCCCTGACACAGCATTCAAGGGGGGTCTGGGAAACCCCTCCTAAATCTATCGGTCTCACAGAATACTAGTAAAATCGTATTCCCTCTGCAGTTATTATGAAATTTCTCCAAGCTCTTTTCCTCATTTCCCATAACACTTTCTTCGCATTCTTCTTCTTTCTTCGATGGAGTCTTAATTTCATCTTTTTTAAGTGAGTGAGATGTATATGTTGCCCAAATAAACCTACCTACTCAAGCATGAGGCCTAAAGGAATTTTGTATGGAATAGAAATGCAAAGTTTCCTTCCACAAAAGGTCCGAGTGTCCAAGTTCATTCAGATTCTCAATTAGTGGATTACAAATGAGCGTAGATTCACTGACCTTGCACTAAACTCTTGGCTCCTGATGAACCATCGTGCGTGTTGTCTACAGTGGAAAAAGGACAAGACAGGGAGTTACTGCATGTGATATTTCTCGAATAAACGATCTCAAAATGGATTTTTTATTTTATTAGATCTGTGAAAATAATCAATTTTTTTAAGTCATTTGTCCCTAGAATCTTATCTTCTGATTGGAAGTGCAAGGCAGTAATCATCTGTAGCGGGCTAATCCAAGGTCAAGGTCATTAGGAATAGGAAATATATAGACCAAGAAGGATGAGGTGGAAGTTCGCTATTCCTTTTATTTAGAGGCTTCTAGTCTTTATAGAAGTCAATTCTTCTATCTTTGCATAATTCACCTGGGTCTCTTACTCACCTTTGCATCTAGGGCATGATGTTACTCTAAAAGCACTGGTTCTAGTTAAAGCGTGGAATGCAATGCATGAAATCGTCTTAGCCCTTGTTTGCTTTGTCACATAAATTTTTGATTTGGCACTGCATGCAGAAGGTGTACCCAGGTCATGACAGAGAACAAAACAGCAAGCGAGCATACCTTTATTCATTTCTTCTCCACCAAGCATGGAAGTTTAAGGATAACTAGAGGTTGGCGGCTACATAAGGAAACTTCGATTCAATCCACCCCCGGCTAGGAGGTATTTACCTCATCCTAATCATAAGGAGAGGCTCACCATGATGGGGGGGCGGGGGGGCACTTTTTTCCCTTTCGAAAAGAATGAAATGCATAGGGGACCATCCTTTTGTTGCAATATGCTCTTCAGATTTCTGGATTCGCAGGGGGCCTCAGGCCTTATGTAGTTGACTGACTAACAAAAAAAGGCTTGCAAAACTAAAACTAAGTAGGACCTTTTGAATTGAATCTTAAGTAGTCTATCAGTGGTGCGAAGCAGCTTTGCCCCTTTTAAGTAGGGGAGCGAAAGGTTAGACCTTAGAAAGTCAGAGAACAATTGTTCTTCTATATAGGTATGGCGTTCCCTCTTGACTCTCCTAATGTCGAGCTAAGTGACTTCTTAACCTTTGTGTAGCGCAGTAGAATGAAGGCTACGCACCGACACTCTCTTATCTATTAGCCTAAGCGTCATCACTAACCCGCTCGCCTATTAGACTACACCCTACTATACAATACATTAATTAGTAGGGTAGGCTAGGGTAATGCTTACTTCTACTAACATATTGTATAGTATAGCCTTTTCCTTTTTGCATGATCCCATTATCTACAGACCAATCTGTAGACACCGGGTCTCAAGGCGATCTAAGATCAGGATTACCCAATGATGAGAATAAAGACCGATTCATCGGCAAAAAAGTGAGAATCGATCGTTTCCTTGTCAGCATTATTTTTTTTAGAAAATAAATAAAAAATATATATTTTGAAAATTAAAAATACAAAAAGAAGGTTGAAATTGATAGTCTTTTGTCAAAAATTATTTAAAAATAAAATTTCGGCGACTAGTGGCCGCGGGCGCGCACAATGCCTTTCAGCCCCCGTTTTTCGCTGAAAATAGGCCTTTGGCCTTTTTTGGGGGTTTTAACCCATTTTTTTGTATTTTCTGATTTTTAAACAATTTCCCTAATTAAATTAGGATTTTTTCTTGATAATGGGTATAAATAGAATATTTTGGAGAGAGAAAGGAGATTTTTTTGGGGGGGAAATTTGGAGAGGGTTTTCTTGAGAGAAAAACCCCATTTTTGAGAGGAAAAATTTCTTTTCTTCATCTTTCTTGATTTTTCGTAGATCTATAAAATATTTTGTGAGGTTGGATTAACTTGAGAAAGGAAAATTAATTTCCTTAGCTTGGGTTTTCTTATCAAAGCTCAAATATCAATTTTTTGAGTTTTTGTGTTTTTGATTTTTTGATAAAAACTTAATTTTTTTTTGAATTTTTTTGAGTTTATTTTTGAATTTTGACAAGAGAAACTAGATTGAAATATCTTGCTTCCAAATCATAAAATCTGAGGATAAAGAGTCTTGGATCTATTTATTTTTGCTATCTTATTTTATTTTATTTACTTTATTTTACTTTTTTATTTTATGTCTAAATATTATTATTTTCTATTACATTTTATTTTCCTTCCTCTTGTTTATTTATTTAATTTCATTGGTTTATTATTATTATTATTATTATTATTATTGTTGTTGTTGTTGTTGTTGTTGTTGTTGTTGTTTGTTTGTTTATTGTTGTTGTCTAAATATTATTATTTTCTATTACATGGTTATTTACCTTATTCTTGTTTATTTATTTAATTTCATTGGTTTATTATTATTATTATTATTATTATTATTATTATTATTATTATTATTATTATTATTATTATTATTGTTATTGTTGTTGTTGTTGTTGTTGTTGTTATTTGTTTATCGTTATTATTATTATTGTCATTGTTGTTGTTGTTATTATTATTATTATTATTATTATTATTATTATTATTATTATTATTATTATTATTATTATTATTATTATTATTATTATTATTATTATTATTATCATGTTTGCATGGCTAGTTTTGTGGGGCTTCTTAATTCTTTTGCATGTGTGTTAATTTCATGCTATATTTCCCTTATTTTCATTATTATTTAGTTGATTTTAGAATTATTGCTAATATTTTTATTGTTGTTTTTTATTGGAGCTTAAAATGTGATCTTGCTTGTGTGAGCATTTTCGTAACAAAACGAATGGGTCACAACGTGTAGGAGGATACATCACCTCGGTGAGACCTTGCCTACCCCCCTTGTTTATGTAATTGTATTTATTTGTAAATCAAATAGTTTTATTTCATACGCGTGTCAGTTAAAAAATTACAAAAATATTTTTATGACTAAATTGAGATTTTATTAATAAATTAGGACCAATGTCCTTGATCTTAGCCAACGAATACAAAAATATCACGAATTAAAATGAAGAGTTAAACTTTCTAAAAATGGGATCACTCATCCTAGTTTTCAAGCCAATAGCTGAAATAACTTTTCGATCCCTTTTTAAGTGAGCAAGAAGGAGCCAATATTTTTAAACCGAATAAATATCCCAATTTATGCATGTCTCCTCTTTTGATTAATTTTACTTGATTGTTTAACATTATGTTTATATATATCTTATGGGCCCTTGTAATTAATTATTTTTGGGGCAATTTTATTTATCTTTCTTTCATTTGGGGATTGTATTCTGTCCTAATTTCCATTTTAATTTTTTTTAGCTTTTCTTTTCATTTGAGGGATTGTATTTGTCCCAATTTTTCCTTTGTAAATGGCATGGCTTTGTGTGTTTACCGCTTTATCTATCACTTTATTCATTGCTTTTCTTTATAGTTTTCATTTACTGCTTTCTTGATGCTTGAATTGCACGTTTAAATAAATTGCATTAATCGTGTAAGATGAGAGATAGAAATTTCTAATGTAAAAACATATTTATAATTAACCAATGCATAAATAAGAGTGGAGTTCTGAACCACTCTCTGGTTTGGACCATAGAAGTTAGATGACCTTTCTCAATTTCTTGTAAATTGGGTGGCGACTTCAAAATACTTCAAAGGTGCCTAAAGGTTTCATTATGCTAGATGAACTTCCCCAATGTTCTATTGGGTGGAGATTCCAAAATATCTCATGTTACGCAAGATCAAATCACGCGAACTAATCCCTCGAGCCCTAAAGGCAGGCCAATAAGAGGGTCTTTCCGATTCGACGCACGTCACAGTGGCGACTCCACTGGAGACTTTGTGAGTTTGCTCTGAAAGTGTCTTGGTTAAAATGTATAATTGAGTTTTTAAAACTTAAAATTCCATCTCTTTTCGAGAATTGCATCGCATCATGCTAGAGCCTTAGAATTATGTTAGTTTGTACCCTTATTCTATCCCGGTGCATTCCCAAAGCATGACCCAATGTTCACTTAATGTGGAGAAGTGTTAAGGATAATCACTAGCCCAAGCCTAGTGCCTTTTGGTATATCAAATGGAGACCTGATCAGTCCTCATGCTCGTGATGAGTTAGACCCATTGGCAGGTGTGATGCCCGCCGAACCCCGGGGCGCCCCGAATGCCCACATTTAGGGCGATTGGGATGAGGTTCATAAAACTTGTATCCATTTTGGGCAACAAGGAGGTTTCTTGGAGTCGCCACCCAATAGAACATTGAGAAAGGTCGTCTAGCCTCAGTGAGCCTAAGACGGCGCTGCTATGTCCATTTTGTGCAAGCCAGAGGGGTCTTGGAGGTTCCATCCTAATAGAGCATTAGGATGGCCCTCTCGCCTCGTTGAGCCTAGGACTATGCAAGTTAAAGCCTTTTTACGAGACACAAGAGGTGTCTTGGAAGTCCCATTCCAATAGAACATTGAAATGTTCCTCTCGCCTCGTTGAGCCCAAAGACTAGAGATGGTTCGGGACTCCCCATTTATTCATACCTTGATTAAGTTTATAATTGAGTTTTGAATTTAGCATTTCATCCCATTTCTCATTCAATTTTAATGCAATTTAATTTAACGCGCATGTCGAACACATAATGAAAGCGGTAAATAAAGAACGAAATTAAAATAAAGTACATGAACATAAATTACAACAAAACCAGGGGTGGAATACAACCCCCATTTATAAATAAAATACAAATCATACATAAATCGGGCTATTTATTAAAGATGAGTACATTGGTCCTCTCATGCATAATTAAAGAAAATAATTTTAAAGTGACAATTTATTTTGGATGAAGAAACTAGGACATTGGTCCCCTTTTTATTTAGAAAAAAAATAAATTAATTAAATATAAATATTTTTGTGATTTTTTAATTAACGTGCATAAAAATAAAATTAAATAAACTTATTACAAATTACATATTACATAAAAAAAAATAATGAAAGCAAAGTAATGAAAATAATAAAAAATTAACAAATCAACTCCCAAATGGATCTTCAAATCTTCATGGGCTCCCACTTGGTATGAAAAATACTCATACATAAAAACAAGTATTGAAAATAAAAGAAAAACAAATAAAAGTGAAGTTAGTAAAAAATTAATTAAGCATATAATATGAAAACAATTAAATTAAGGCAATCAAAATTGCATCATGTATGACAAGCCAATTAAAATGACATAATAAAAATATGCAATCTAATTAATTAACAATTTAGCATGCATAAAAAATAACATAATAATAATAAAATTCAACATGCATAAACAAGCATAAAATAACAATAATAACATCCAATCATGCATGAAAATATAAATAATAATAGTAATAATAAAATTGAACAAGAATAAGGATAATAATAATAATACTAATGATGGTAGTAACTACAATAATAATAATAATAATAACACAATAATAACAAAGAATATGAACAATCAAATATAATAATAATAATAATAATAATAATAATAATAATAATAATAATAATAATAATAATAATAATAATAATAATAATAATAATAATAATAATAATACACAATAACATCAAGGAATATGAACAATCATATAAACATGCAAGAACGATAGGAAATAAAATTAACATGGCATGTTTAAAGCATGATAATAATAATACCAATAATAATATGGACAATCACATAAGCACATGGTAATAATAATAATAATAATAATAATAATAATAATAATAATAATAATAATAATAATAATAATAATAATAATAATAATAATAATAATAATAATAATAACAATATAATATATGAACAATATGAACAATTAAATAAGAAATAAGAAGTAAAAAAATAGATCTAAGAGAATTCACATGTTAACTAATTAAATAAAAACAAAAGAATAAGAAAATAAGAAGAAAATGATAGAACTAAAAGAATTTACATGTTAACTAATTAATTGGAAAAAAAATGAAATTAATAAATGAAATTAATAAATTGAGCCAAGACTGTTTACCCTCAAAATTTATCTTGAAGAAATGAAGGTAGATAATCCAATTCCTTGTCTTCATTTGTACGAATAAAATTAGAAAATAAAGTATTGAAAATGAATTTTTACTCAAGAACAAACAATTGATTTATTTGTCTTAAGGTAAAAATTGTTAATTGAAAAGAAAAAAGTCACCAAGAACAAAAATTATTATTTTTTGCCTTGATAATTTTCTTGGAAAATTTCTTTAGAAAATTTGAGAGAATTTGCTTTTTAGAGAAAAAAGAAGAAGATAATTTTTCTAAAGAAAATCCCCCACAATTTTTTTCCAAAATTCCCCTTTTATTTTTTCCCCAAAATACAGATTTTTAATTAAAGAATTAAATTAAATTAACTCCCATAATCACTAAAAACTGCAGAATTTCAAGGGTTAGGCATATAAAAAGTTTTAGCATTGAATTTAAATTAAATTATGCAAAAAAAATCAATTAAAAACACCCAAAAATGAAGAAAACCAAAATCAGTAGCTGGAGGGCGACAGGGGGGCGAGAGATGCCCGTCGGAGCGCCCGACGGGCTTCTCCCGCGCGCAGCAGCGTGCGAGATGCCCTGGGCATCGCCCACGCTTGCGGGCGACGCCCTAGGCGTCGTTCGCGCAGCCGCGTGCGCTGGCCTGCGCACCGGGGCGATGCGGCGCGTGCCCAGCGCTGTCGCGGCCCGACATTCGCGCAAATTTTTTTTTTAAATTTTCCATAAACCACAAAAAAATTAAAAAATCACTTTTTTTACCCCTAAAACATTTTTAAAATATTTTTAAAATACGTTTTTATTCATTCCTAATAAATCAAAACGATAAGTAAATTATCACTTCCAACTTTCATTCTTCTTGCCTATAAATTGGCACACTTAATTTCATCATTGGGTAATCCTGATCAAGGCTACTCGGGACCCAGTGTCTACAGCAGGGACCATACTTGGGTAGCCCTAAAGTAACATCACCTTGACTAAAGCTCATGTAATGGCAATAGATACTTTTCCTAGGTGAGATAAACAATAATACAATGCTTGTCATGTGGGTCATCATGTATTGAATAAAATCAAATGAATTGAGTGGTCATCTATCAAAGGCTTTCATGCCCCGGTGGGGTCACCTTAATTTGATTGAAGTGTTTAAATACATAATGGTCGAAACTCATATGTATGCACATTCTGAGAGATGTTATACTGCTGGCTTTTCGCCATGTACTGTGCACATTCATAGGTTCCCCTGTTGACCCATGGATTAAGCCTACCAAGGAAAGGTGCCGTGTGACCTCGAGTGTGGGAGTAATAAGGGTGGAAAGATCTACTTGCTTGCATGTCATTGTGAATGTTGCACAGCATGCCCACGCATTATGTGTCATTCATGTGCACGTAAAAAAATGTAATTGACAAAAATAGACAAATAAATAAAAACTCATACATTTCATTTCGTGTGTGTACATTCTATTCTACGCACACAATTTTCATATGTACACATCATCCTGTGCATAAATTTATTCCATGTATAGCACAATCATGCATTACATGTCATTCATCCATCATTCTAACTCCTTAATTTTTCAGCCATTGTAGACCATTTGCTTGGGTTGTTTAGGGATTTCGATAGTTGTCTAAAGAGTAAATCAGAGGTTAGGGTGGTGGACAGAGATCTAACTAGGCATTAGAAATGGCTGATCCTTCGCGACAGATTGAAGAGACTCGTGCCTTAATTGCCCAAGAGATGGATAGAAGGTTTGAGGAGCTTAAAAAAAGGCTGTCGGCCATGATTAAGGAAAGAATGGATGCCATGATGCTAGTTCTTCAAGCTCAACTTATGGCGACTACCCTTAACCAAGTTGAGCCGGCCACTGTCAAGAAGGCCTATACAGCGACGACCGTAGTGTCTCCTTTTACTTTCGAGCCCAGAGGCAAGGTTTCACTTGTTTCACTAGTCGAGCAAAGCAGAGATATGAGATCTACTCTAGAGTGTGACATTGTGCCTGAAGAGGGTGGAGACCCAGTGATGATGCATACTCTGAAAAATGGAAGCTCAGGTAGCCCCAACAACTTAAGGGAAACGTTAGGGATACAGAAGTCCCAGCCATTAGAACAACTCGGTGCCACCTCACTGTCTCAGGTAGGCCATTATCTTGGTACTTCACCCGTCTCATCAAGGAAGGAAGTTACAACCCTTGCCCAGTCGGGCCTGCCCCAAGTCAAAGACAACCTAGACATAGAACAGATTGGTATTACGCATATCAACAGTATTTAGGGCATATAACAGACTACTGTCGTCCTCGGAGAGACCGTATTCAAGAATTGGTGTTGCACCCAGAAAAAGAAAAGATAGTAGAAGCACCAACCGTGGAAGTGAATCAAAGGCATTATTCTAATTTGGACAGATCCTTGTCTTGGGTCCTTAAGAGGCTAATGAAGGAGGGGATGTTACAGTTATTGCCGGTTAGGCCCGCTAGAAACTAGGAATAGCCCAAGCATAAGGGGATCAGTATTGTGCCTTCCACCAGCACACCGGGCATACCACAGATAATTGCAAGACCTTGAGACATACTATTCAAGATTTGATTGATTCTAAACAGATCTCTGACCTAAAAAAGTGAAAAAAGAAGAGGAAGACAGGTAGAGTGCCTAAATAGGGAAGGAAGACGGGATGATAATGGACCATCGACTATAACATCGGTGCTGGCAGGAAGGGCAGATGATAGTTGTAATGACATTTTTAATTCTAGTTTTTATCAAATAAAATGACTGATTTTACTTATTTGCGTGATGTTTCTAATGATTTTACTGTGCATAATCATAATCACGACTCATTCATATTTGATATTGATTTAACTGATGTCATTCCATTTAATCTCGGAACTTAAGAATACCCAAAGGAAATCTTGTTAGCATCTGATGTTACTCCTGAAGAGAGATTAAAATTTGAGAGAATAAAGAAAAAGAGAATGAAAAAGTCTTTGCCTGGACCTATAAAGATAGGCTGGGAGATGATCATGAAGAAGCTAGACACACTATGCCGACATATCCCCATCATATATCAACCGAGCAGAAGCTCAGAAGACTCAGGCCAGGGTGGACGAAAAAGGTTAAAAGAAGAGATCCACAAGCAAAAGCAAGGCCAAATTTCTTATCGAAGCTTGACGCCCGACTTGATTGGTCAATGTTGCCCCCAATAGTTAAGAAGAGAAGTGCATGTATGTGTAAACTATCAGGATTTGAACAAAACTTGTCCAAAAACAAAACAAAACAAAACAAAATGAAAATGAAAAAAACAAAAACAATAACAAAAAGTAATATAAAAAAATAAAGAAACAAAAAAAAGGATTGATATGTGGATATGGCTTAGTTATGTGGATATGGTCTTTCGTACCATGTTGTGTCTAATAATGGGGTGCGGCTTATGGCTAAAACTAAGAATCGATTTCAGAAGTATAGTATCAAGCATCACAAGTCCCCTCCATATCACCCTCAAGCCAATGGGGCAGTAGAGGCTGTTAACAAGAATGTCAAGAAGATCTCGGCCAAGACAGTTAAAAATTACCAGGATTGGGCAGAGAAATGACCTTTTGCACTTTGGGGTTAGAGAACCACCGTCGGAACCTCTATAAGAGCCACGTCTTATTCCTCGATATATGGGGTAGAAACAGTACTGCCGGTCAAAGTAGAGCTCAAATCTTTAAGGGCAATCATGGAAGCCCGAATTTCAGAAGCCAACTGGGCGCAGTAAGGGTTGCGGCAGTTAAACACGTCAGACGAGAAAAGGTTACAGGATTATTATCACAGTCAGATCTATCAGAAAACACTTGCTCGATCATTCGGGAAGAAAGTCAGAAAGCACCCACGGAAAGAGGTAGATTTAGTCTTTAAGCAAATGGGGTGTTCCAGACAGATGGGGTAAATTCAGGCCAACGTAAAAAGGCCATTTTGTTCTTGAGAAGTTATTGCCTAAGGGAGCAGCAATTTCGACAGACGGTAATGGAAACAAGTATGAAGAACCAGTCAGCATCGAAAGACGCAAAAGATCCATGGCTGATGGCCAAAAATAAAAAGAGAGAATAAAAGCCCTACGGGTCAAATATAATAAAAAAAAAGGCGGTCTTACTAAAAATGGGCACCTCGTCAGGGTGAAAACCGAAAAAAGGTGCATTGGGCAAAAATTAAAGGTTTAAGAGAAAATATCCAATCAAGAAAACCCAAGAGGGCTGATTGGAGACGAGATTTTTGATGCTTTCAAGATCCATTTTGAGATTAGGTGTGGTTTTGCATCTTGAATATATGTTAGATAATGGTCATGTATGGAGAAATCATACCGAAATGTATACAATTTTGCAGAAATGTACAAAACAAAGGCAATTCAACTCATATGTTCATTATCTTTTAGTTCTTTTATAAAAAAAGAGAAACATTGTTCATTGTTGAATGCATCTATTCTAAATAACTATACTCTGCTCTCGCCGACCAGGAGCTTAAGTCGATGGGTCCTATTATCAACCACTGGACTGGGCACCCGCATCTTATATGCACTAGTAGAAGCAAAGGGGCAATCTCTAATTATTTTAATAATAGCCTTTACAGGCAGCCGGGTCCAAAGGCCATGGTACTAGGAGGTGAAAGTCGAAGATAAGATGCCATCTGGAAAGGATACGAGGGGCCTCACAACATCTTGAATTCCCTTTGAACTGTTGGACACAGCGGCCAGTGATATAGAAGGTACCTCATAAAACCCGCGCAATGAGACATACCCTGAAGAACCATCTGGAGTCACGGCAGAAAAGTGGGGAACGGGGGCACATGAAGTTGATATCCTCGTCTGCCCCCTCGCCCAATCTGGTAACATCTTCCTCAGGAGAGGCAAAGGAATACAACCGCAGTCTAGGAAAGAAGATGCCTCAATGGGTACCTGTTGATCGCTTTAGACGAGGGCTCTGATTGTTGCCTCGACTGTTCTTACAGCTATACCCTTCACAAAAAAACAAATAAAAAAATAGGCCATTAGAGATGAAAACCGTAATTAGCTCTCTAAGCAAAAGTTAGGCCGAAGGGCAGGGTAAAAATCTGAAAATAGGTAGTCTGTCCTATGAAAAAATAAAATAAATAAAAGCCGCTGGAGTGGATTGGGTCCATTCCAGGTAAAAGTTAGGTAAAGTGTTATGCGAAAATCCCCAAAGGGACGCATTTCTCGCAAATAAAAGCTAGTGTGAAAATTCACAAGGGATGCACTACCTTCAATTAATGGCTTCTGATGCCTAGAGCGATAAAGCGACATCACTTAGGATGACCTTGCTTCAGGTAGATAGCACGTAATGCAGAGCACGAGCCAGCATCATGGGGGCAAAGATGTTGTACAACTCATATCAAAAGGGCGCATGCTCATTGACCAGGGGGCAAAGATGCACACCTGACAGTTCTCACTAAAAAGATTATGGGTCAGAGTCCCTAAGCCAAGATGACACTTCTAGATCTCTAGGGGCATGATCGAGTAGCCAGGCCGTATCCTCAATGGACCCTTAACCGCCTAGGACATGGTCTATCCATTTTTGCATGCATTTCATGTCATACAATTTTTTAGCAAACATCTGTATATGGCCTTTTACTATTGCATGCATCTTTTCCTGTACATGATTCTTAGCATGTAGTTTGCACATATTTTACAAACAATTCTTTGTATGTCTACATGATTCTTGTGTATATAAATTTTGATAGCACAAAATTTTTGTGTTAAGTTGTACCCAAAAAGCTGACATGATTGCAGCTTATTAAGGTACCTTTGATTCAAAGTTTGACTCTGCTTAAGTAGTTCTCAACTATGAATGGCTTTGATCTCAACTCTAGAAATTTGCGTTTCATTCCATTTTGAGTTAAGCAAAAGGTAAATATGTTTGGTCTCTAATTGCTAGATCACATTAGAACTTTGACTATACCTTGTAATTTTTAAGTTCAGAGCACTTTTTGCCCATTTTGAAAACAAACTAAAGAAAAAAGAAACTAGTTGCAATAAGGGGATTGGATGGAAACTCACTAAGAGCACTAGAACCTTTCTGATTACCCGTCAAGGCGATCCTTGGATAAGACATAACTAAGAAAATGATTTAGGCAGCCCTTCTTTGTATAGCTCTCTAAATGACTATTTCCTACCCTTATTTTGCAATTGCTTGCTAACCCGTTGAGCCTTTATTTTGGTATACTAAATGCGTACCGATTTTATTGTTACACATGTTAAAACTATTCTTCGCCTAAAATGATTTTGGCCTCCACTTAGAACAATGGCCGCTCTAGTAAGGATGGATGTACATTATGACATTTCCTTGGGCTATCAAAAAATCGCCCTGATAAAGATGGGTTTACACTTTGGGAAGAGGGTTTGATCATTGATAAACTCTTTGCGTAATTAGAGACATAAGCTTGCAAAAAAAAAAAAAAAAGACAAAAGACAAAAAAGAAGAGAAGTAGTGCTCAAGGTAATATCCCTTGATGAGTTTCAATGGTTATCGTTTTAACTTCATTGTTATTTTGAGCATGATGAGCTAAAGTATTACCAAGTCCAAATTCAAGAATACCTTTACAGTATGCAATTGGGCTGAGAATGGTCCTCTCATCTGTCGAGTGAACGTTGCGGCCATTTTTCTCCAGCAACTTGATCCTTTCTTGGTAACCATCTACCTAAGCCTAACGTTACAACCGAAGTAAGTCCTCTTGATTCTTGGTTCAGTCTTATCTAATTAGCAGAGATGACCTTCTAATAAGATTTGGTACATAGGAAGAGGCATATGGTGTTTCTTGAGCTTCAAACGGGAAGCCACAAGTGCATTCATGCATTCGAGTTGAGCCTTGTCCCCAACGTTGCATCTAGAATGTTTTTTCAAATGGTGAAAATTTTGTTTTGGCCTTTTGTACACACACACAGAGGTTGTATGGTATGCCTTGTATTTACGTGTTGGTTTAGTAAATCTTGATATTTACAAGTTTATCTTCTTGCCCTTCATTGGGAATGACTCCTGAATTCCTTTTGCTGAGATTGAATCAGTTGAGAATGTGGGTCATTCAGTGCATTCAAGGGCAAATAGAAACTTGAGTTTGGGGTACCTAATAGGTTGCAATCATTTTACAATCTTGGGGTATGTCTTGTCACTACTCACGAAAGTGATACTTTGCATACATACCCAGCAGTACATATGCTTTCTGCAAATGTTTTTACGCATAATTGTAGCAAACATTCTTGTAAATAGTTTTACATGTATAACTTTTGATGTACGTCTTTTTGCATAAAATCTTTAGCGAGCATCTTTCACCATATAAGTGTCTGTAGATTCTTTTGCGTATATGGCTCTCCAAACTTCATTTTTTATAATTACTTATTTTCGCTCATTTTGTGGTCACATCCTTTGCATGTATCTCACATACACTGTCTTCGCATGCATTATGCACCCCTTTATGTATGATTTTTTCCGCATGTGTTTCATGTGCATAGTTATCCATGTACACATCACACAGGTATGATTCTTTGTGTGATTTTATACACGTAATTTTGCACACATCACACACACCCAATTCTTTACATAGCCTTCATGTATGTAATGACTTTCCACCTATTTCTGCATATGATTCTTTATGTCTATGATGGTGCACAATTCTTTACCTTCATCACAGGCATGATCATTTGCATATATTTCGCATAATTCTCTTGCTATATTTCTCACACCTGATCCTTTGCATATATTTCTTGTGTATGATCATTTGCAAACATTTAATAGAATACGATTCTTTGCAAACATTCCATAATCCTTACATGTATACAAGCCATCCCGTGCACGTGACTATGGCATACATGTCATATACATAATTCCTTTCATGCACATCACATGCATAGTACGCACTTTACATACACAACTCCTTATAGTTGTCTCATGTCTCATTCTAGGCATCCCACATGTATAATCTTTTGCATATATCTAATACTTCATATGTATAATTCTGTGCTTATATTTCACACGTGCATAACTTTGCATGTCTTTTCATGCAGTCATAACTTTTCACATGCATTCCATGCATACATGGTGCTACGCCTAGTAGATGGTGTTTATTAAACTCAACCGTGGTTCCACACGTCAACAAGTTGACGTTCATCAATCACGCATCTCAATCATGGTTTCACACGTCGACAAGCTAACGTTCATTAATCACGCAACTCAACTGTGGTTTCACACATCGACAAGATGACGTTTATCAATCGCTTAACTCAATCATGGTTTCACATGTCGACAAGTTGATGTTCATCAATCACATAACTCAACCATGGTTTCACACGTTGACAAGATGACGTTCATCAATCGCGCTATCCAACCGTGGTTTCACATGTCGATAAGCTTACATTTATCAATCACGCAACCCAACCGTGGTTTCACACGTCGACAAGCTGACGTTCATCAATCACGCACCTCAATCGTGGTTTTACACGCCGACAAGTTGACGTTCATTAATCACGCATCTCAATTGTAGTTTCACATGTCGACAAGATGACATTCATCAATCACGCAACTCAACCGTGGTCTCACATGTCGACAAGCTGATGTTTATCAATCGCGTAACTCCATCGTGGTTTCACACGTCGACAAGCTGACGTTCATCATTCACGCATCTCAATTAAGGTTTCACATGTTGACAAGTTGACATTTATCAATCACGCAACTCAACCGTGGTTTCACATGTCAACAAGCTAACATTTATCAATCGCGTAACTCCATCGTGATTTCACATGTCGACAAGCTGACATTTATCAATCACGCATCTCAATCGTGGTTTCACACGTAGACAAACTGATGTTTATCAATCACGCAACCCAACCATAGTTTCACACGTCGACAAGCTGACGTTTATCAATCATGCACCCAATCGTGGTTTCGCACGTTGACAAGCTGACGTTTATGAATCACGCAACTTGACCGTGATTTCACACGCCAATGAGCTGGCAAAAGCTAATCACACCGCGATCATAGACGACAGTGCAGCAGGAAGGTTGCCACCTCAGGTATGCGTTCTTTCCTTTTTTCTGTATTTTAGCTCACCTAGGCACCTACGTGCTAGTTTTTTCAAAATTTAGGACAACTGTAGACACTAGGTCCCGAGGCAGTCCAAGACCAGGATTACCCAATGATGAGAATAAAGACCGATTCATCGGCAAAAAAGTGAGGATCGATCGTTTCCTTGTCAACATTATTTTTTTTTAGAAAATAAATAAAATATATATATTTTGAAAATTAAAAATACAAAAAGAAGGTTGAAATTGATAGCGTTTTGTCAAAAAAGGTTAAAAAAAATCGGTGACTCGCGGCCGAGGGCACGGAGGGCCCCGCGTGCGCGCCCGTACCTCGTGCGGCCTGCAGGTGCGCCCAGCGCCTGTCAGCCCTTATCTTTCGCCAAAAATAGGCCTTTGGCCTTTTTTGGGGTTTTTAACCCATTTTTTTTTTGTTTTCTGATTTTTAAACTATTTTCCTAATTAAATTAGGGTTTCTCTTGATAATAGGTATAAATAGAATATTTTTGAGAGAGAAAGGGGATTTTTTTTGGGAAAAAATTTGGAGAGGGTTTTCTTGAGAGAAAAACCCCATTTTTTAGAGAAAAAAAATTATTTTCTTCATCTTTCTTGATTTTTGTTAAATCTATAAAATATTTTATGAGGTTGGATTAACTTGAGGAAGGAAAATTAATTTTCTTAGCTTGGTTTTTCTCATCAAACCTCAAAAATTAATTTTTTGAGTTTTTGTGTTCTTGATTTTTTGATAAAAACTTAGGATTTTTTTGAATTTTGACAAGAGAAACTAGATTGAGATATCTTGCTTCCAAATCATAAAATCTGAGGGTAAAGATTTTTGGATCTATTTATTTTTGCTATCTCATTTTATTTTATTTACTTTATTTTATTTTTTTTATTTTATATCTAAATATTATTATTTTCTATTACATGTTTATTTACCTTCTTCTTGTTTATTTATTTAATTTCATTGGTTTATTATTATTATTATTATTATTATTATTATTATTATTATTATTATTATTTAATGTTATCATCATCATCATCATCATTATTATTATTATTATTATTATTATTATTGTTATTGTTATTATTATTATTATTATTATTATTATTATTATTATCTTTGTTTCTATTATTGTTATCATTATTGTTGTTATTATCGTTTGTGTATCGTTATTATTATTCTTATCATTGTTATTATTATCATTATTATTATTATTATCATTAGTATTACTATTATCATTATTCTTATTATTATTATTATTATTATTATCATCATTATTATGTTTGCATGGCTAGTTTTGTGGGGCTTCTTAATTCTTTTTGTATGTATGTTAATTTCATACTATATTTCTCTTATTTTCAATATTATTTAGTTGATTTTAGAATTATTGCAAATATTTTTATTGTTGTTTTTTATTGGGGCTTAAAATGTGATCTTACTTGTGTGAGCATTTTCGTGACCAAACAAAAGGGTTACGACGCGTAGGAGGATACATCACTTGGGTGAGACCTTACCTACCCCCATTGTTTATGTAATTTTATTTATTTGCAAATCAAATAGTTTTATTTCATACGTGTGTCAGTTAAAAAATCACAAAAATATTTTTATGACTAAATTGGGATTTTATTAATAAATTAGGACCAATGTCTCTGATCTTAGCCAATGAATATAAAAATATCACGAATTAAAATGAAGAGTTAAATTTTTTAAAAATGGGATTACTCATTCTGATTTTTAAGCCAATAGCCGAAATAACTCTTCGATCCCTCTTTAAATGAGCATGAAAGAACCAATGTTCCTAAACCGAATAAATATCCCGATTTATGCATTTCTCCTCTTTTGATTAATTTTGCTTGATTGTTTAACTTTATGTTTATATATATCTTATAGCTTTCTTTCATTTGGGGATTGTATTCTGTCCTAATTTCCATTTTAATTATGTTTAGCTTTTCTTTTCATTTGAGGGATTGTATTTGTCCCAATTTCTCCTTTATAAATGGCGTGGCTTTGTGTGTTTACCGCTTTATCTATCGCTTTATTTATCACTTTTCTTTATAGCTTTCATTTACCGCTTTCTTGATGCTTGAATTGCGCATTTAAATAAATTGCATTAATCGTGTGAGATGAGAGATGGAAATTTCTAATCTAAAACTCATTTATAATTAACCAAGGTATAAATAAGACTGGAGTTCCGAACCACTCTCTGGTTTAGACCATAGAGGTTAGATGACTTTTTCCAATTTCTTTTAAATTGGGTGGCGAGCCCAAAATACCTCAAAGGTGCTTAAAGGTTTCATGAGGTTAGATGAATTTCCCCAATGTTCTATTGGGTGGGGATTCCAAAATATTTCATGTTACCCAAAATCAAATGACGCGAAACAATTTCTCAAGCCCTAAAAGCGGGCCAATAAGAGGGCCTTTTCGGTTCGGCACGTGTCACACAATCCCATTCATCTTGGTCCGATATGAATGGATCTTGTTGAATGAATTGATCCATTGCTGTATGCCCTAGTTCTTAGTGAATTTTTTCTTACCACATTTTTTGAAATTAAAAGCCCCCGTACTTCCTTTGACTAATCCTGAAAGATACAGTGGAAACATTTTGTTATGGTTAAGAATGAGGAGTGAAAAGACCAATACAGTAGAGAACGATAGTAGGAGATTCAGATTAAGACTAACTAAGACTAGTAGCTTCTTCAATAGCATCTCTAATGTCAAAGCTAAAAAATTTCATTACCTTTAGCACTAACATCCAATTAAAGCATTGATACATAGACTCGTCCTTAGGCTATTATTGATTTTCGAATGTGGGAAGATGTATAGCCTTTAGCTTCTTTTTCCTTCTCGATTTTGACTATTGGGATAACTTTCTTAGCAAAGATCTTTCCCATAGAAATACCCCAGACACTAGTAAAGATGCTAAGCCCCTTTCTCTTCCTTATTTTAGGATATTTTGAGTAAGCGCTCTGGGGATTCAACTTAGCTTACTCAGTTTCCGGCCCAATGGTTTAATAAAGAGCTTAGCTTAGAAAAGGAGTTGGTCTTAAAGATAAAAAAGAATTCATTCTAACTAGTAGGCACTCATTACACCAACTCGATGGCTAAGCTCAAACTAAAAAGGAAGCAAATAAAATAAAGTGGAAGGAAGAATGCAAAAAATGGATAAAAGCATCCTAACATAGTGCGAAAAAACTGCAAGCGCATAAAGGCCATCGATATGGAAGAAAGTGGAATGAGAGTACTTTACACTAGGCCTTCAAAAGGGGCCATGGAATTTTTTTTACCCAATTGATTCCAGGAACAACTCCAATTTGCTTTGTTTTTTGACTAGGCTTTATCAATCAAGAGCTATCATTAGAGAAAGCAGTAGAGACTAAAAAACTTTGCACTGAGCGCTAAGGGCAAGACCATAAAGAGAGGCTCAAAGATTTTTGCATGGTCGATTAGGGAGCATCACATCTTGGTCAATCAATTTATCTGCTGATCCATCATTCTCTATCGTGTATGATTACCCATTACTTATTCTCTCAAGAACTGAACTCCGCACCTCGAGTTTCTTTCTATTCATTGGAAAATCCCCAAATCATACAAGATAGTTACCATCTATCATACAGCTTGCTAACTTCACTTCTTTTTTTAGTCGTTGTGCTCTGTATTAGGCTAGAAAAGGGCAATAAACTACTTCATGCAAAGGGGCAAAGCGAAGAAATGGATTTCAAACATTTTTAGTGGGGTAGAACCTAATTATTACCTATTTGGCCTGTAACTTATAACCTTAAAGAGATAAAATCTTGTTTGCTAGCTTGGCCGAGAAGTTTCGTTATCTTACCTTTCCCATTCATTTTCTTTGTTATTTCCTTTTTAACTCCTCTCATTTACAGTCCAAACTTTCAGTACCTGATCTGTTAGATTTATCTCACCAGCTGTAAGGCTTGAAAAGAACTATCTTGGTTGACTCCTTAGCAAGCAACCTATCCATTGGCACATATCAACTTACCAACGGAATGGAAGACAGAGGGATTGGAACGAAAGTAATGGTGAAAACAACTCTAGGAAGCTAGATTCTAAGATCGAGTTTTTTTCTTTTTAGGGCATATGAAGCTTCATCCGATAATGATTCTTTCGAGTGTGCGAAAGAAGTCGTGCTTCAAAAAATCCTAGTTTACGCATCAGTACACCTAATAAATAGGGGCCTACCGACCTTTAGTAAAATTGACTAAGAGTTCACCCATAGTTGTGAAAGGGGCTACCCATCTATCAAAGGTATAAATAGAGTACAAGCTATCAAGATATTGGTATTTAAAGAACCCCTGTCAGGCCAAGGCTTTTACCCTATTTTTTAAGACAACTTTCTTGTGGCCGTCTTTCCTTAAAGTTTGGCACAACTCTTCCCTTTCTAAATAAATATGCCAAGGTGAAAGATGAAAACTATCCACGATTACTATCAATTCCAATTTCATGTTCTCAAGTTACAGAGAACAATTAGAATTGAGGCAATCTTTCTGGATTCACTCTACCTTACAACCTTGCTTCCCATTGTAATTGCCATTATAGCATGCATGTGGCCTAGCTCATAAGGGCCATGTGGACTTAACGTCATCCCCACTTTCTTCTAGTTATCTCATCCATATATTTCATCTATTATTGATTCTATCTATAAATAAAGTTGAAAGACATTTTGGTTTACCGAAGCCCAGAATGGATTGGATCATTTCCACTAATGAAATTAATGTGGAGCCCGTTCCAAATGCTTTTATGGTTTGGAAGTTCTCATGCCCCCTGTTGTTTTACTAATAAGCGATAAGCTCGCCTTAGAAGGGAAAATTAGCAAATCAAGAAAAGACTGAGAGAGGAAGAGCAGCATCTTATTCTTTTCGATCTAATTTGAGAGCCCTTTAAAAAGAGACCTTCAATCTTCTCTAAGCAGAAGAAAGCTAGTACTTTTTTCCTCATGCTATTCTCATTGAACGAGTAGTTGTTAGTCTTACCGCCCTTTGTGATTGCAAAACTCGTATAGAGCCTTGCTCAATTCTAATGAAATTCTATACTGCTCTTTTCTTTCTAATTCATTCTATTCAACCTCTCTTGTGCATCTTTATTTTTCATTTAACAACTCTATATTGGAAGTTTTCCCTTTAGTCACATAGATAAGCACTTAGAATTGGTTCTCGTGTAAGATGGGAATTATTTTCTAGAGCGGTTTTTCTAAAACCAAAAAAAAATACTGAGGAAGAAAACAAGTAGAGTAGAAAACTTCTCTGACAATGACACGTGTATAAATATAAGCGGTCAAACTACCTCCCCATCTCGAGGTAACTTAAAATTCTCTGTTGTCTCGTCGACCTTTCCCTTTGATGATTAGTTCAAATAAAATGTCATACTTCATTCTTCGCACCCCTCTAATTTTCAGTTGATTCTTCCCAACTTCGAGAGTGAGATTGATCCGACTAACCAAGCAACAGTTAGTTGTGAGGTAGCATAAAGGGTGTCATAGTAATAAGAGAAAGACTAAGAAAAGTCTTTTCAGGTTATGCCATAAAGATGTATTAAGCTTCTTGATCACTTAGAGCCCCTTGCAAACTGAATAGAATTGTTACTTTCCACTGAAAATAAAAAAAAGAAATAGTATACACTCCCATTCAAAAAAAGAAATAGTATACACTCCCATTCTATTCATTTAATTCGAGGGATCATAATTTCTTATTCCAATTTTAGAAAAACCCCGAATCCCCATTCATTTCTATCAATTCTTATCTTCTACAAGAATGGATGGGTGGGGTAATAGGATCAAGGATCAAAGCTCAACTTGAAAGAAAAGGGGTATAGCTGCAAGCTCTTTCAGGCGGGAAGAAGAGTTTTAACACACTAGATCTCAACACCTCCCATTCCTCTCCCTCTGGTCGAGCCTTTTTCCCTATCCTCTCCTTTTCATTCGAGCTTCTTTACTCCTTCTTAGCCTTCTTATTTATCTCATCCATTCCGACCCTTTCTTTAAACCTTGTAATCCTTCTTGTCTACGACTTAGGTTTTTTTTCTTCTCCGTTTTCCTCCTTTCCCTCTCCCTTCCCTTTTCCTCTTCTTCTCTAAAAAGTAAATAAAGCTTCCAAGTAGCTAAGAAGCACTTCTTATACTAATTTAACCAATCCCTCCAATTGGTGGTTTTATCATCTTTTGAGGCTGGTAAAAAATAGTAAGACAAGAGCCATTTAAGCAACTTGACTTTTTTGATGAAATTCTTTAGACGGTATATATAAAAGTACACGTATATCTTCCAAAAAGGGAACATGGTCTTCTTTATTTTATACTTCTTTAACTTCTAGGCTGGTTCTAAATGCCGCGTGATACCCTTTTTCTTTTCACCTTATGCTTACTCATTTAAGAGCTAAAAACATTAGGTTATGAAGAAATTGATTTATTCCAATTATTGTTACTGATATTTAATTATCTTCGACTATAAAGACCCCAGTCATGCTTCTAGTTTCCATTCCCATCATCATATTGATGATAAATCTCCTCGTGCTCTGCCATAAGAACTTGGAGTCTATATCACGGTGAAGGTAAGGTAAGGCTGTGATTCTTACTCAAAAAATAGATCAAACGTGTTCAAGTTTATTAAAAATAATCCAAATTAAAACCTTGATACTTATAAAGTACTATTTTCATTCTTTTTTAAATTTTATTTTTGACTCTTGGCATATATATTAAAAAATAATTAATACATGTCACTATTATAAAAAAATATTAGTAATTAACTATATTGTTATTTCATTAATTAATATAAAAGAAAGTGACAACAAATATATAATGCATATAAAATATTAATATAAGGATAAAATAGAAAAAATGCATCAAATTATTTCTTGAATTCTAAAAAGTGCATTAAATTTCTTCTTGAGTTCTGAAAAAAAAAAGTGACACTTGAAATGGAACAAAAAGAATCTTCAAAAACAACGCTTAAAAAGGAACGGAGATAGTAGTTATTTTCAACTAAAATCAATACTACATTCATTCCTCTTTAAACCTTGCTTTTAACTCTTGGCATACATATCAAAAAATGATTAATACATATCAATAGTAAAAAAATTTATTAATTGACTATATTTTCTTTCATTAATTAACACATAAAAAAGTGACAACAAACATATAAATGCATTTAGAATTTGAAGACAAGGGCAAAATAGAAAAAGTACATTACTCTTTTTTGAACTCTGTAAAGTGTATTAAATTTCTCTTTGAATTATGAAAAGCGATGCTTGAAGTGAAATGAAAAAAAAAAATTCCAAAACCGACACTTTAAAAGGATCAGAGGGAGTACCATTCAAGTTCATTTTTTTAATATAGTATATATCAGAGTTATCAATTTTGCAATGTTGAATACTTTGAAGATATATGTGGGTGTCCAGTATTGGATGTGAAGGATTGTGTTAAATATTTTACACTAGCTTGTTGGTTATCAAAATATTATGCTTTTGTTAAATAATTATTGATAATATTTAAAAAATTTCCCCCTTTCATTTTCTTCCATAATTTAAAATATAATGAATATTAGGATTTATTTCAATTAAAATTAATACTTTTCTAAGTTAAATATAATTGACCTCCATAATGGTTCAAAATAAACAGTTTTTAATATCTTTTCCCATTAGCCAAAGTTTGATCTTAAATAAAATGGCATCTAGCAAAAGAAATGGGAAAACTTATCCGAAGACATTCTAATTTGTCATAAATTGTTCATTTTGACACCTAAAATCAATGAATGACCAAATAAACACTTAAGCTATATAATTAACTAATTAATAAACACAAATTTTAAATTGCATGGAGAGAGCTAAACACGTGATACAATCATGTCCACTTGGCAACCCACCAAAGGAGGTGGAGAAAAGATAAAAAAAAAGTAATTTCCAAATTATACTCCCTTGAACTCGATTCTCCTAATTTTTTAATTTTTATTTTTCTTTTATTTTTTTCAATTTTCATCTCTCTTTCCATCATAAATAACAGGCATTTGGGAGAAAACAAAGTTCGGGCTAAAGAAGTTAGTTGATTGAAGGTTTAGCATAATGATTACTTAATGAGTAACAGTGTATGAAATTAATTTATGTCAAGGATTCACTTATCATTCTTCATAGTGAATGAAAGGAGACAACAAGGTAATATTTATATATTTTTTAATTAAATATATGCATTTATTTGCATCTTATGGTTTTTTGTGATTTAAGTGTAAAAATTAGGTTTTTTAGGGTTTTTTGGAATCTTCTGTTATGTGACATTTCTTTCTAATTTTTGCTTGTTTCGTTGCTCTTTATAGTAATGCGAAATGGGCGAAGTATAAATAAATGTTAGGTTTCACCATGGAAGACCATTGTTAAAAAAATGGTGTTTCTAAGTATATAGGGGAAGGCAAAGTTGAGGAATGGCATATTGAGAAAGACTGTTTCTCATTGGTAAATCTGGCCGATTATTCGAAGATTATAGGGTATTAAGAAATTTTAGGGTTTTGTGATTATGACCCTGTTAGGAAAGTTTTTATACTATTGAGGATAGATTTGGAAATTCTAAAGGTTGTGAGAGAAATTCAAACTAATGACAATATGGACTTTTATATTATACATGCGTTAAATGAGCCAGAGGTAGTGGAGGATACATGCACCACAATAACTACAGGGAGAAATATATTAGTAAAAATATTCCCGATCCAGTTAAGGCAATAAAATAACCCAAATGAGCATATAAATAAAGCGGATACTGAGTTTAAAGGGGATGCAAAAAAGGATGTTAGTGTAGCTAAAGTAAAGGTGGACTTTAAGTAAATGGATGTATAGAGGATGACAGTGAAGATAAAGTTGTGGAGGATCTATCTTCTAGTGAAGATGATTATATTGAGGATGAAGCTGATAATGAGAGCAGTTCTGAAGAAGATGGTAGGGTTGATGATTATAGCAGTGATGTTGAGGAGGAGTTTAGATCTTTTAGGAGCTGATAGGGAGGAAAAGGAAGAAGGAGACAACTATTATCTAAGAACTACCTTTAGGGGAAGTGGGTGTAGATAGGGGATTTGGGGACACAAAAAGTGGTAGCTGTGATAGATTGGCTAGTAGATTAGGTGGTGATGAATAGTACATTAATAGTGATAACTTAGGTAGCTATGATAGTAGGGATGAGTTGGATCTAGATGTTGTAGAAGGTGTTGATCTTCCTAGTAAGAGGAGAAGTAAAAAAAATACTATGATCCCAAGTATGATTAACAATATGGCAATTTAGAATGACTTTTAAGAATGTTGTTCAACTTAGGTTAGCAGTTGCTGATTATGCTATTGAAAATAGGGTATAGTTGAAATTTAGGCCAATAACAAGCATAGAGTGAGAGTGAAGTGCAAAATTGTAAAGTGTGAATGGGAATTATATGATAGAATACCAAGGGATTTCGAGATTAAGAAATATAATCCTTACCACGAGTGCTCAAGAAAGAACAAACATAAGGTGTATACATCAGCTTTCATAGCAAGAGAGTTGGAAGAAAGAATATTATCTCAACCTGAGATAAGAATTTGGAAAATTTAATATTTGGTTAGGGAGAAATATCGTATTTATATAGGAAGGACATTGTGTACAATGGCTAAGAGGTTGGTTATAAGTAAGTTCATGAGGGATTGGAATCTTGAATTCTCTAGGTTAGCTTATTATGCAGAAAAAATTAAAGAAACCAATCCAAGCAGTTCTGTTTGAATTAGGACAAATAAATTGACACAGCCTGGGAGCAATTTATCTATTTATATATAAGTATG
The DNA here is from genome assembly GCA_947683425.1 of Excoecaria cochinchinensis. Classification (NCBI taxonomy): domain Eukaryota; kingdom Viridiplantae; phylum Streptophyta; class Magnoliopsida; order Malpighiales; family Euphorbiaceae; genus Excoecaria; species Excoecaria cochinchinensis. The sequence continues at coordinate 10,966,511 of CANTUQ010000127.1, read as the reverse complement.
TTTTGATGTACTCAAAAGAGGTTGGCTAGAAGGTTTTAGAAGGGTCATTGTGTTGGATGGATATTTTTTAAAGGGGATTTGTAAAGTTGCTCATTGAATGTGGGAAGAATGGAAACCAGCATATGTTTACAATTGCCTGGACTATAGTTGATCAAGAGACCAAGCATTCATAGAGTTAGTTCACGGATTACTTGATTTTAGATCTGTAACTTGGAGATGGAGAGGGCTTGACCATAATTTCTAACATGCAAAAGGTTTTTTTTTTATTAACTAAGTCATATCTTCATTTGAATAATATACTTGTTTTGACCATTTAAATAATTTTTTCTTTATTGCAAAATTGTTATTTAGGGTCTTGTTTAATATGTTCAAGATTTGCGTCTTCAGTCTAAGCATAGAATGTGTACCAAACATATATGGTCTAATTAGAAAGAAACATGGAAAGGTGGGGAAATGAGGAAGGCATTTTAGAGATATGCAAAGTCATCCTTTGTTGTAAAATTCAAATATGCACTTAAGTCACTCAGTAAGCTAGGTAAAGGTATGTGTGAGGACATGCTGAGTTACAACAAGGAGAATTGGTGTTGGGTGTATTTTAATACTAATGCTAAATGTGATTTTGTTGATAACAATGCCTCTAAGTCCTTTAATAATTGGATCCTAGGACCTAGATACAAATCAATTATAACAATGCTTGCAAAAATTAAACACAAGATTATAAATAGACATGTTGAGATGATAAGCTTTACTTATAAATGGATTTCAGACATTAGTCTTATGGTTAGAAAGGTGTTGGAAGACAATATTAAAGTGTCAAAAAAGTATAGGTGGAATGGGGACTTGGGTTTGAAGTGGTTGAAGGAGATTATTGCCACATTGTTGACTTAAGGAAGGAAACTTGTACTTGTAGATCCTTGAAGCTTAAAGGAATTCCATGTGCATATTCTCTATGTGCAATGTATGATATAGGTAAGGAACCTGAACATTTTATGTCCCATTAGCACCATAAAGAGACATTCCATAATACATATAAGTATTTCATCCAACTAATTCCTAGTATGAAAATGTTGAAAAAACCAAATTTTTCACCCATTAAACCACTAGATGTCAAACCAATGCTTGATAGTCCAAGAAATGCAGAAGGAAAGATATATAAGAGTCAACTAGGAAGTATGAAAAGGCAAGCAAAAAAGGAATTAAGATATACTCTAGCAAGTGTAAGAGGGTTGGACTTAACAGAATCAGTTGCAAATCAGAGGTAATTTAATATATTTTTATTAAATTTTAGTACTTTATATTTTTTCCATATTGATTATTCATAAAACTTATTAGGGATGAAAGAGCTCTAATGCTAGTCACACAAAAGAGAGTTCAAATGTTAGTCATAGAGGAAAGAGTTCTAATGCTGCTACAGATCCACCAATGTCCATAAATTTTGCAAATGCTTCAACTTCACAAGCTGGACCTTCTTTACAGAATGCATAATCTATCACAAGGGATATTTGGGACCTCTATTTGTGCTTATGCTTCTACAATTATAAGAGAAAAAAACATCATAATCTGTCAAAGGTAGAGGGAGAGGGATAGCCAATGATTCTATTGGAAGGGGTGGTAGGCAAGTCATTGGAAGGAAAGGGCAGAGGTTCCCATTCACAACCAACTGCCAATGTAAGTCATATACATGTTCAACTGGAACCTCATTACAACCCCCATCAGGGGCACAACTGCCCCATATTGAGTGGGCTCATGACCCCACTCACCTTTAAAAAAATTTTAAAAGACCCTTACAATTTCAATTTTTTTTTAAAAAAAATAACCCCACTTAGTCATGAAAAATTAACATTCTATCTAAAAGTTTAACTTTTTAAAAAATTGACCCATTAAAATATTTAAAAGAGTTACTTAGTTTTTAGTGATAAAGTCTAAATTTGCCCTTAAATTATTAAAAATAGCACATATTTGCCTCTAAAATTTATTTCTTTTTTTTTAAAATACCCCTTCAAGATATTAAAATGGTACAGATTTGCTCTTATTCAATATTTTGAAGGGAAAATGTGGACCATTTCAATAATTTGAGATAAATGCGAAACATATTTTCATATTAACCATTAATAAAAATATCCATATTTTCCCTCATAAAAGTAAATATGTACAATTTTCAATATTTTAGCATATTTTAAAAAAAATTTAAAAAAAATTGTACCAATTTTAATACTTTGAAGAAAAATTTTGCAATTATTCATATTTTTACGTGAATGAATTTTTTATACGTTGTTGTAGTTTTTGACCTACTATACTGAATCCTTAGATATGCCCCTGACCCCCAGCAACATCCACCAGAGGGAGAGGGAGAGTAGGCTATAAAAGGTTAAGAGAAATTGGCCATGAAGTGTATATTGATCCAGCAACTAGAACATTTATTATGAATGTAAGTATTAGCTTAAATTTCGATTTCAGTTGAATGCCTGATTTCAATTTAAAACTTTATGCTTTTAATTTGTTTTCAACTACCTGGAAGACAATCAGATAGAGTTCTTAATGTTGGAACTTATGTAAAACACTCGAGTGTGACAAACATTGGCATTGGCTTCACACCAAACAAGCTCTTGTGGTAAGACAGAAATGTAGTTACTGCATCACAATTGCAACAACATAAAGCTAATGCTAAAACAAACAGGAGGTCAAATGCAGGCTCATTTAGTGCAACTGCCAATAACAATCTAGGCCATAATGAGTCCAACAACTATTCAAGTAGAATTCATCCACATTGAGAATTTATGGGGTTGATTTCTTCAGTGGTCACTCAACTTTGTGCTTATAATGATTTGGTCACTAAACTTCAATTTGTAACAAAAAAATAACTTATCTATCATTTTGTAACGAAAAAATCACAATTACCAGAAATTGTATCCGCCGGCAACCGGCACGTGATCTGCACAGCAAACCTCAAAGCCACGTCAGAAATTTTGTCACATCTTTAATTTCTGTGGTGATCACTCAACTTTGTGCCTCATAACGATGTAGGCACTAAACTTCAATTTGTCATGAAAAAATAATCCATATATTATTTTATAATAAAAAATTCATAATACCAGAAAATTGTGTTCACAAGCAACTAGCACATGACCAGAAATTGTATTCGCCACCTGATTTCTATACAATAGTAAGCAGATCAAAGTTCTCTTCATAATCCCGATCTAATCAATGCATTTGCATTATTGAAAATAATAATAAATTGTGAGATTTGGCCTCATTGAGTAGATAGAGATTGTTGGGTCCTTGTTGATGCAGTTATGAAGAAGACGAAGACACTGGAGAACCATAAAACTTATTTGGTCTCGCTGAGCATATAGTGAGAGAGAGAGAGGCGAGAGAGGTGGAGAGAAATCAAGAGCAGTAAAAAAAAATTTTTCTTTTTTTTTTTTACCATAATGCCACGTCGGATCCAGTCAGATCTGACGTGGTAAAATTTCTGCCGTGACATTAGGCTTTGCTATGCAGATCACCCGTCAGTTGCTGGCGAAAATAATTTTCGATCATTGTGATTTTTTCATTACAAAATAATATATGGGTTTTTTTTTGTTACAAATTGAAATTTAGTGACTATATAGTTACAATGTACAAAGTTGAGTGACCACCACAGAAATTAACCCTAATCCGATGTGGCAAAATTTCTGACGTGGCATTGGATTTCACCGTGCAAATCACGCGTCGGTTGCCGACGAACACAATTTTTGGTCATTATGATTTTTTCATTACAAAATAATAGATAAGTTATTTTTTCGTTACAAATTAAAATTTAGTGACCAAATCGTTATAAGCCACAAAATTAAGTGACCACAGAAAAAATTAACCCGAATTTATGCTCTTAGCTTGTTTTTGCAAATTCAAAGTATTGACTACTAAAATTATCTGTCATAACATTATGTAATATGACTGTATTTCATAATATTTTGAGAAGAATGTGTCCATTGTTGAAGTTTAATTTTGCATTTTGTTATTGCATTTTTTTATGTAATTTTATTCCTACAATGTGTTTGTAGAATGGTACATTATATTACAAAGGATTGTGTTATTGAATATGAATTTTGAAATCTATCACTACATTTTTGTGGAAATTTTTCCTGTAATATGCTGGCAAATTGGTATAGTATAGTACAGAATATTATGTGAATGAATTTGAATTATGCATTCTATAATTAAGAATGTGCAAATTTATTCAAGTCATGTATAGACAGAGTTATAAATAATATTACATGACATTTTGAGCTATATGTGTATGTAGTTAGTGTATGTCATGTTATGAGAATCACATTTCAATATAACAAATTTCAACCAAAACATTAATCACAAATTCCTCATTAAGAATCAAAAAATTTCATTCACAAAATTCCACAAGATCATATATCCCTCTCTTAAAATTTTCTTTTACATCAACTAGTCAAAAAAAATAACAACATTCAGACATTCTAAAACTTATAGTATCAATATCCAAAAGACTGAAATTATAACAAATATAAAACCAGACAAAAATTCTTCTTTGCAACCCTTCTTTTCCTCTCTTTATCTACCTTCTCGTACTCTTAAATCCTCTTCAGTAGTCCCCAAATAACCCTTTTAGCTTGCTTTAGGAACTTTTCATCCACCCAGCCAAAGTACCCATAACCTCAAGAAGCCTAATGTGCAACAAAAAAAAAAAAAACAAAACCCACACAATAAATGCATCCAAATCTACAAGATACTAAGTTTTCAAAAGAATATCAGCAATAAAAAATCAAAATTTAACAAAAATTCATCTAATTTACCTTATCCAGCTTGCACATCTAATTTACCTTATCCAGCTTGCAGCCTACAAACCTCCTTCTAAGGTTTGACTGTATCCAACCGATCTTCACCATTGGATAATCTTTGCAACCACAAAATTGCCTTTAATTATTCATGGCTTTAAAAAAATGTAACACTCTTATACCTTACACCCAAATAATTTAACTAATCAGTCTAAGTCAATTGACCTAATTAAATAACCAAATTATTAACCAGCCACTTAATTAAAAATCGGTACATTTTTTTTTTAAAAAAACATGACTTATGTTATATATGTCTGTTGGCCATGTTAAACTAAAATTTACTAACCTCGTTTTAGCTTATTATCTAATTTGCCGATTGACCCATAATTGTCCTAAGTTACCAATTTTACTTTATCATGCAATCATACATTTCACATTACCAATTGTATTAACTTAACTTTTATAGGTTATCAGGCATGCCATAAAACTCTACACAAACATCCAGATACCTAACAGAAATATCACAAACACATCACTAACTAGTGCCAGTTATAACAGTCGATTACAAACCAGTACCCAAAACTATAACATAAGTTCAAATACATGCCAAAGATAATATAATTAAAATATTCCAAACCCAAATCTTCAAATCACCTTCCAAAATGTGAGGTATGCTACCGCTCCGCGCCTAAGGAGTACCTACATGCAGTCAAATAAAACCACGTGCTGAGCATTAAATATACCCAGTGACAATTGCGATTCCAGGTATTTTCACTAAATTAAGTTGTCATGCATAAACAATATTACAAATATAATAAAATAATCATAAATAAATATTATTTAACTTATTTATCAATTATGCATGAAATTCACATTTAATTACCATTAAATCACATAAATAAAGACATTTACACAATTAATACACATAAAAGACCATAATTACCATTTTGTCCCTAAATATGGCAAAATTACAATTAGGACCTTAAACTTCACAAAAATTACAATAAAGCCACTAGTTCATTTTATTTCACCATTTTACTATTATTTAACATGCAAATTGCGATTTTACCCTCCAATTACCAATTTTATGCCAAATTACATTTTAGTTCCTAAAAAGTGACCAATTTTCATATTAAACTATTTAATTACCTTTTTACCCTTATTAACTATTATTTATCCACTTAAGGTCAAAATTATCATTTTACCCTCAAACCTTTTCAGTAATTCCAATTATATCCCTTTTTTATACATATATTATTTTAATCACATTTTAACCTTTTTAAGCTTATTTTTACCACATTGCCCCTTATATAAAATTGGCAAACATCTATGATCGGGATAAATGAGACGTGAACCCTAATAGATTCAATACAGAATAGAGGGATCCCGTGGGACCACCCCTATAATACAGAAAATATAAATACAATATTAAGACTGAGTATTACAGAATAGGACCGTTATTAGCCTATAAATAGTGAGACGCCATGCTCACACCTGCGGTTACAGAGTCCCTATGGCTAGCCACTATATCCAGAACTAAACTTGACTACCAGAGTACTACATAAGGCATTAATATTCCATTTTTCACATTTTTAGGTTATCATACATACTTTTTATGGCATTTCATCATGCTATCACATCACTGCACATGTGATTCACATCCATTTACCATCACATACTATAATTCTCATGTTATCATCATGGTACACATGTAAACACACATGTACATCATTCGGACAACATATAAACTTTTCACCATTAATTCTTTTCATCAACTTTAACATTTTTTATGTCTTTTACATGTTGAATAACATAGCCATGCCATTATTTTTCATTAAAACTCATCAAAATCATACCTTTACACATGATAACCATTCGGCCACATACATACATCATACATCATGACATTTTCACATGCTCTAACACATACCATGAGATAGATCACATGCCAAATACCATGTATACATCATAAACATGCCATAAACATCATCAAAATACATCAAAATCATGTGATATACCATTGGGCCTAACTAGGGATTCATCATGCCAACTTTTTTTTCTTATTTTAGTCATTCATTTATTCATTATTAACATCCCTAAACATGAATATCAAGTTATTTTCAATGAAACATGCCTTAATCACATACTTTATTAACAAATATAACCTAAATCCCATAATATACCATGGAAATAGATGGAGTTTGCAATCAAAAACCTTATATCCTTGCAATACACCTCTCAATACTTCTTATCCTTGCCTTTAACTTGATTGGAAGTTTCTTCACCTAGTTGACATAACTATGGTCAAACACAAAGATGAAGATTTCATCAAAACCAAGCTTCCTTTCAACAAATAAACTTCATAAACAAATTATTCACATCCTAAAGTACCCTTAGGAATCTTGAAACAAAATTAAAATAACCTAAATCACTTACCTCAAAATCACACCTTAACTTTCAAGTCTTGTTTTTACCCACTTTTAAACCTTAAAATGGACTTTTAAGACCACCAATGGAATCTAGAGGAGCTGAAATATGTTAGGGAGACTTGAATATGGGGTGAGATGGAGAGAGATTGGAAGAAAAATGGAGGAAAAGGGAGAAAGACCAATTCGGCCAAGGGAGGAAGGAGGAAGGGCGGCTGCAAATGGAGAATTCTAGGTTTTTCCAGCAAATGAGATGTATTTATATGGATTAAATTGAACTGAACCAGGTCCAACCAGAGTGATTGAATCGGTTTGGGTCAATTTTCAATTTTCGAGTCATTTTTCACTATTTTAAGGTAACTGAGTGTTTTTGAACTCATTTTCACTCTCTATTAATTCCATTATTCTTAAAATATCAAATATAGCCTCCACACAAAATTTTAGCTCAATCGGAGTCCATTTGGGGACCGAATCACCTAAATCGGTCAGGTTCGATTCAGTTCGGTTCTGCCTTAAAATACCATTCTAATGTTGTCAAAAAATTGTAAAAACTATTCTGAGGTTGTACACTTCCCATATTAGACCTTTTTATCCACTCTAACTGTATTTAAAAATTCGGTCATACTTCGGTTCAACCGAACCGAACTAGAGGCAAACTTCAGACTGACTTTCAGGGACCTATTTGACCTCGTTTTCACACCAAATTGTACCACTAGACTCCTGACAGTCCACAGATTATTTTTACGGAATAATATTTTTTTAGCTTACAGTTGCTATAGTCAGCTATATTGCTTTCCAGTAGGTCACCCATCGTAAAATTGTTATGCCTCTAGTACGTTTAACCTTTAAACTCTACTGAACTTAGGATACCATAAACATCACATCATACCACAAATCTGACAATAGACTCTACAAAAAATACTGAACACTTCTAGGTTATCATACAGGCCATTACAAAAAAAAATGTACAATAGATATTTATAATCAAATGAGATAAACTGTTCTTTTAAGCTCAACTAAACAAAAAGAGAAAATTTGAACAGATAGAGAAAGATTGGGAGCAAGAGACTTAGAAAGAGAGAGAGTGATGGAAAAAGAGATGTATGTGTTCCAATTTAATCTATTATTTTTTACCATTGAACATACCCCATCCTTAGCTATCACACGCTCATTTTAATGAGTGAAATGCATTTGCTGCCAACTCAACAATTTGTATTTATTAATCAGTTAATTAGACAGTTTAGGTATTTATTTGATCATTCATTAAGTTTATGTGTCAAAATGAACATTTATGACAATTTAAATTGTCTTTAGATATGGGTTTACTAAAAAAAAAACTAGTTTTACTTTTGATAAATAAAGATTAAACCCTAAATCCAAAACCCTAAACTTTAGAGAGGGACGAATCCAAAGATAATATACGCTACGTATTATATATAATTTATACTATATATAAATGTGAGAATATGAGAAAAAACTTTTTTTGGACAAAAATAACCTTCTATTTTTATGTTCTTGACAAAAATGACCTAATTAAATAAGATTAGTAAGTTCATTATAATTGGTTTATTAAACTATATGGAATTAGAATATTATTAAAATTGTGCCAAAATAATTAATTAAAATCAAATTAGAATTTAGTAATTAATATGTTTTGAAATTTAAGTTCTTTTAGAATTTAAATTTTATCATTCATAGTGCTAATTTTTTTATGTGTTAATTATAATTTTTCATTTGCTAAAGTCAGTACCCATTGGCTTATTATTATTATTTTTTTCTTTTTGCCTTATTGTCACCTATTTTGTATATGGAAAATGTTGGGTTTTTTTAATTTTACTATCTTTTGTTTTTTCTTTTTTTATTTTCATATAGAGAATTTTATGATTTTTTAATTTTTTTGTTATGTATTATAATTACGTAAATATTGGTTATTAATTATTTTATAGGCAATTGAAAATGCTATCTTCTTAATTTTTTATAGGCAACTGAAAATGCCATCTTCTTAATTTACTCCCATTGAAAAATTTAAGCCATTTGACAAACAATGGACTGAAGGAATAATAATATGCCACGTGCACATATGGAGGTAACTAAATCGAGTAAATTGTTACCTACCTCTTGTAGCGCAGACAAATAGCGGAAGCGTCAACAAGGATCCCTTCTGTCGTCACTGGTCTGGCTGATATCCACAAGTGGGATGACAGCAACTTGATCACAGTCTAAAAGCCACTTGGAGTGAAAAACTGGCGAGGGGTAAAACCGACAGAGTTTCGGTATGTGGAACTTCTCCTCTCTACTTCCTCAAAGGAAGAACTCCTATTTATAGGCATTCATCTCCTAAAGGAGATGAATGCACCATAAATGGGAATCATAACTCCCATTAGGGGAGTTACCCCTTTTAATCCCATTTAAAAGGGGAAGTTGTAACTTCCCTTTTGTATTAAGAGGGAAGTTACAACATTAAGGGAATATTAAGGGACATAATCCCTTAATTAAGTCAAAATATGAAACTCTTTCCATATTTGTAGGATTCCCGGACTGATATATATTTTTCGGGTCCATTCGAGAAGTCATGAGCGCATCCCGACTCCAACATCTCCCACTCGCACATGACTAAACGATTTTCAGTTGAGTTCTCCAGTTATACAGGCAGATAGATCGTGTGACCTACATACATCGAGAGCACTAGTGCTATACACCTGTTAGGGATATATAGCGTCTCGAGAAGTCGAAATCCTTTTATACAAGTATGCCAAACCCTAGATCGCTTTCTCACATTCATTGTTTTAACTCATGATCTCATAAAATAATTTTTGTGTTCACCATTATGCCTCTACTCATAAAAACTACAATAGGCATGCCGGTGAACCACGAAACAATTGAATGTGATCAAAAGGTTATCTTCCCCTCGTACTATATGCCATCCATCAAAATTCAGCTCGCTTTTCTAGCCAGGTCCGCCAGGCCCAAATTATCCCATGGCCTCTTAGAGACTAACTAAGCTAGCCATGCTGAACCATACTTCAAGAATAAGTTAAGGGTTCTAAGGGTCGAAAAATAGTAGGGTCTCACAATAGGGAAAGTTGAGATCAATAATATTGACTTCCCATCCCTTGGTCACATAAGCACACATGGTATAAAACATGTGTTATGGTGTTCATTCCTTCCCTTAAAGGAGCGCATGTCTTACATATAAAATGTATATAGAACACCATACAGAAGCGTAAGATTGCGATGCACCGAAGCAACCAACTTTAGTCCACTTACTTAAGGACTACTTCTAGCATTTTTAGACAAAACATGGTAGTTACATATAACTTACCATCGGACTTCATACAATACTTATTTGGATCTTAATCCAAAGCATACAACTTTATGTATGTTTTTATCTCGCACCTTAATAAGACAAATCTTGTATTTTCTGCAAGACAACACTTTTATTTTGAACAGGCTCTCAAGCAATCTCATATGTTCAAAATTCGCCTCATCTTAGTCTTTGCCAGCTCATTGACAAAACTAAGGTAAACACCCTTGTGAGTGGGCTACTTTTCTGTCTGACATGCTCAATCACAAAAAAATAATAGTAAATGTTTACACATAAACATTCACACTCATGTATTACCAACAATGAATTTTGGTTATTATTCACAAATAATAGCATTAAGGGATTATAAAAAAATATAATAGTACCAATTAAATTTTGCGCATACCTCGAGATCTAATGTGTTTCTCAAAATGCATCTCTCATTACAGGTTTACTCAACGGATCTGCATGCGTAGAAACGTAATGTAAGTTCACTTCTCCTCATGCAATAATATTTCTCATGTATTAATACTTAATGTCGATATACTTAGTTTTACTATAAGTTATCAATGATTGACTGTCACTAGTACCTCTGAGGCAGTTACTCTTAAATGGCTCACAAATCATTTCAGCCAAACTGTCTCTTGTACTACAGCTAAGGAAGCGACAAATTCAGCTTCCATTATTGATATGGCTACACAGGTTTGTTTCTTGCTACTCCATGAGATGGCACGCTTGCCAAGCAAGAATAAAAAACCTAAAGTGGATTTACTCTAATCCATATCTCCTGCCCAAACAACATCTCTGCATTCTCTTAATTGCAGACCCTTGCCTCAAAAATAGAGAGAACAATCAGCTGTACTTTTGAGGTATTTAAGTATCCTTTCAATTGCTTTCCAATGTGCTTCGCCTAGGTTAAATTGATATCTGCATACTATGCCCACTGCATAGCATATATCGTATCTTGTATGCAATATTGTATACATAAGATTACCCACACACTGCCATATGGAACATTCCTCATACGTTCCATCTCTTTCAACATCTTAGGACATATCTCTTTGCTGAGAAACTGATTCTTAGCAATAGGGGTATCAATGGGCTTGCAGTTTTGCATATTAAATCATTTAATGTCTTTGTTGATATATTTCTCTTAAGAAAAGAACAACAACCTTCTCGAATGATCTCTTGAAAACTTAACTTCAAGAATATAATATGCTAAACCCATATCAAAGTTGGACAATAATCATTCTTTGACTTCATTTACGTACTTTTTGTCATTTTCAGCTATTAGTATGTCATCTACATACAATGTTAAAATGACAAAAATTACTTTTAGAGCTTTTGTTATAAACACAATGGTCATGATCAATCATGTTGAACCCATTCGACATGATTGTCTCATAAAATCTTAAATACCATTGTCTTGAAGACTGCTTGAGGTCATAGATTGATCTCTTCAATCTGCAAACCATATGTTCGCTGACTATTTCAATGAAACCTATAGGTTGTTCCATCCAATTCTCCATTGAGAAAAGCAATCTTCACATCCATTTGATGTACCTCTAGGTCCAAACTTGCCACTATGGCCAGAATTAACCTTATGGACGTAAATCTTACAATAGGAGAGAAAGACTCCTCATAGTCAATCTCTTTCTATTGTGTGAACCCCTTGGTGACTAGTCGAATCTTGTATCTTTTGATACTTTTTCCAGCCTATCGCTTTACTTTGAGAATCCATTTATTCCCAATTGGTGTCCTTTTAGTAAATCAACCAGTTCTCAAACATGATTTGATTTTATGGATGCCATTTATTCTTCCATTGCTTTAATCCACTTTCCTTAGATGGGCATGGAAGAGCCTCTCGAATATTTTTAGGCTTTTCCTCATCTTATGGGGCAACTAAAAGGACTTTGTTCAAGCCTTAGATCTCAAATTGTCGGAGCAGAACTCTTTTCCTTTTAGATTTTCGCAGTTCTGAATCTTAATAAACATGTCTCATGTATTCATCGTAATTCAAAATGCTCCCACTGGAACCATGTTCCCTTACTCCCACTGGAGTTAGGAATACCATATTCTTTACTCCCACTGGAGTCAAGAATACTCCCATTTAAATTAGGATCTTGAACATTCGGATCATTTGGAGGACGAAAGCTTTGGCCTTTTTCCTCTAATTTCCTCCCACTCGGATGGAGTGATCCTGATAGTTCCTTTCCTTGAGATTAATAGAAAATGAAATATTTATTCACCCTGCCCAACTTTGAAAATTTATTCTCTAAGAATATGATGACTCGTGATCTGAATTCTGTCACAGTGCCATTTTCTTGCTCACCCATGAAAATGTATCCTTTTGATACTTCAGAATATCTCACATAGATACTCTTTATATCTCTTGGTCTTAATTAACCAATTTTACATGAGGTATCATGGATGTAAGCAGCACAATCCTAAGGTCGTAAATGGCTTAGGTCAGCTTGTCGACCAGTTCACAACTCATAAGTTATAGAAGTGACAGAGATAGAAGGCACTTGATTTAAAAACATATGTGGCAGTTATTAAATCATCTCCCCGATAGGAGATTGGCAAATATGCTTCTGCCATCATAGATCTAATCATATCTAGGAGAGTCCTATTTCTCCTTTTCGCAACATCGTTTTGTTGTGAATTTCTAGAATGAACAACTGATGTTCAATCCCTTTTTCATCACATAAAGCTTTAGATTCATATGAAAGATTTTCCTGACCTCGGTCAATTATCAAAGCTTTAATCCTTATGTCTAATTGATTCTCAACTAAGTTCATAAAAGTCTTGAAGCAACACAATACTTCTGGCTAGTAAGCAATCAAATTGAAATGACCATACTTAGTATAGTCATCTATAAAAGGTGATGAAATAGTAGGCCCCGTGCCTTGCCCTCACATTCATTTGACCACATTCATTAGAATGAACTAATTGCAATAAAAATTTGGCTCTTGTTCCTTTAACGAATGATTTTCTAATTATTTTCCTTTTTAGGCAATTCTTGCATATAAGCAATTCAACCTCATTTGAATTGTCTATTAAACCTACATGGCTAACCGACTCCTTCGGTCTAACCCGATTTGGTTTAATTCTAGAATACCATATTTTCGCATTGTTCTCATAACTATGTAAAGAGGAAGTAATTAAAGAAAAAGACTTATTTTCTTCAAATAGTCATGGTACACATCCATAACAATGAAATTATTCAGCATTTAACCAGAACCATCATAATCATTATTTAAGTATAAGCATATACTGTTATCCTCAAAACATAAATTGAAAACAAATTTCAATAAAGTAAGAATAGAAACAGAACTCTTAACAAAGGTATCTTGATCCCTTATTACATGATCCTTTGCTCTTGAATCTATCACTCATAAAGAATGAAATTCTGAGCTGGATACACAAATTTCACTCACTCTTGAGTCAAAATATTATATCTGTTTGGGCACAGTGCAATCTATTGCATAGTGACCTTTCCGTTGGCAATTAAAATATTTCACTCTTAAAACGTTTACCGTCTTTTTGCCTTGGACCTCTTAAAATTCTGTTCTTTCTTTCCTGTTTAGGGCTATTGAGCCTTTTTCCTTATCCTACTTTTGAAGCTTCTTATCTTGTTCTAATTAGAACTCATTTCAGCATAATAATACTGTGCCATATGCACAATGACATTAACCTTAATCAGTTCCAAATAGTCCTATTCAAGCTTCAAATGACAAGCGGCATCCTCAAATGTCTCAATGCTTGTCCGTTTGAGTTAGTTACATCTTTATATGCTCCTAACTTTTGGGTAAGGAACGGATAACAGCTAGGACCTATTGCTCATCAGTCAACTTATGACCAAGCTCACTAAGCTCACTAATCATTTTCATCTCTCATAGATGCTTTCGCATCGAACAATCAGACTTCTTCTGATAAGTCTCAAATTTGATCACTAATGATCAAAAAATTTAATTAGAGACACACCTCTAAACTTTTCTCGCAAAGCGATTCACGGATCCATTGCATTTTGATACTTGCTGAACTACTTAGTGATATCATCTATTGCACTTAGCAAGATGACACGAGCAGTGAAATTCTTCTTTTTCTATGCCACATAGGCATTACGGTCTCGCCTATACTGTGATGTAGTGCCATTTTTAGGTTCAGTCATAACCGAACTTAAGGGTCCAAGAGCCTCTTGCTCTTCAAGCACACACTGGATTTTCATACTCTAGATTTCACAATCATTACCATTCATCTTAATATCTTTATTAAGTTTTTACAACAATTGAATTGGAAGCAGTATTCATTAAGATCCTCTGATCTCAAATGGAACAAAAATGCACAATTTTAAAGGAGATAAGGCAATACATGCTATTTACTACGTATCTGAAATAATAACCCAGTAAAGTTTTCTATCAGGCTTCAATTCGAAAAGGCTACTAATAGTATCCAATTACCCTCTAAGTCCTAATATCCAACCTTACAAGTCAAAATTTCATGCATAGTAAATCTGAATTATTAGATTATTAAGTTCTCAAACTTAAGAGGGGAATATTATTGGTTTAAATTTATTAAGTCTCTACTTAATAAACATGCATTTATTTTACTCATAAAATAATACAGGGCAATTAACAGTTAAATAAACACATTTATTATAAAATTAAAAGCCATCATTATAAATAAACTCATTCATTCAACTAATATAAAAAATTCAATAATCCAAAATATGACACTCATGTCAAAATAACAATAGGAAACATAAATCCTCTTTTAATAAAATCAAACGCTAACCAAGATTGACACTCATGTCAACTAATCTATAAGTCTAGATTTTCGCAAAATCTTTCTTGACACTGGGAATGATTCTTTGACCATTTTCATCAATTCATCAGGTAACTCATAAGTTCATTGATGAAGCCATAGACGATGCACACTACGTCCACTTCTCAATTTCATCACAAATGTAGTGTTGCTTCTCAACACTCCTCTTTTAGCAACTCTAGCTAAAAAGTGCATGATAGAATTTCTATAAATTCTATCTTCAATGTACCAGGTAGTTTCCAATAACTCCCTGATTTCTAGATGATATACAAATGAGTTAGTCAACGCTTTGATCAGGACTCTATCATCCTTTTTCATACTTAAACCACCTAACCAAATACACTCCTGCATTTCTTCATGCATAAACATTATGTGATGCACTATTGCATTAATGTCATCAGCTCGAATCTTCCTTCACATTCTTATGTTGCTTACTAAGCACTTTTGCATTTTTTTAAAGCAATCCCATTCGGAGTGCGAGGAACCACAAGAGTCCTTATCATCACCATTTCTGTAACACATCACAGAAATAAAATGTAGTTAATACACTCATGTATAAACATATATGATTAAAACACATTTCAATCAACAATAAGGACAGATCCGGAAAATTTTCAAAAAAATATTTTTCAAAATAAATTAAAGGCAGAAAACACATTTTTCACAATTTTATAATATTTTGAATAATTTAATAATAAGAATTTATTTTTTGGTCATCAAAAAAATCTGGAAAAATGACCAAAAAATCATAAAAATTTTAAAAAATGGTTCTGCAAAAATCAGAACAGATTTGGTGATCGGAGCAGGCCGCACGCGCCCACACACGCCGCCAGAGGGAGGAGTGGCGCGCCCACGTATGATCACGCGCTCCTCCCACTGTCCTGCCCCATGTCACAACCACACTGTGCCACGTGTCAGAGTTTCATTGGTCCACCTGTCTGCCACGTGGTAGAAGGTGGACACATCATCGCCACGTGGCAGGATGCCCATCTGCCACGTGGCAACACCCTATTGGGCCACGTGGCAATAGTGACACGTCACTGTACTAACATGGCTTGATACGTGGCACTATGTCATTCATCCACGTGGCACCTCTAGACACGTCATTGCCACGTGGCATGATGTGGGTTAGCCACGTGGCCGAATCTGATTGGGCCACGTGTCCACAATAACACAACACTGTGGACGCACGTGTGGGCCACCCCCCACGCGCACGCGCCCTTCATCTAGTGGCACGTGCAAGCCACGTGCCGCCTTCCCGATGGATTCTGAGCTCCGAATTTCGGTCGGTGGGGGGTTTTCGAGGTTTGTGATCTCAATGGTATGGTCAAATTTTACAAATCTCAATTCTAGTCTAGCGTTTTGAATACCCATATTCATCCCCTCAATTTACGGTACACATACACGATCATACACGATTTTAGACCCGAAAAATATATACAAATATATATTTTAACACAAAAACAAATATATTATTTTTATGCATCCTACATCTACCAATTTTACACATAAAATTTTAAATCCAATTTTAGCCACATGCTAAGATGCCAAAAATATTGACTTTGATACCAATGAAGGAATAATAATATGCCATGTGCACATATGGAGGTAACAAAATCGAGTAAATTGTTACCTACCTCTTGTAGTGCAGACAAATAGCGGAAGCGTCAACAAGAATCCCTTCTGTCATCACTGGTCTGGTTGATATCCATAAGCGGGATGACAGCAGCTTGATCACAGTCTAAAAGCCACTTGGAGTGAAAAACCGGCGAGGGGTAAAACCGACAGAGTTTCGGTATGTGGAACTTCTCCTCTCTACTTCCTCAAAGGAAGAACTCCTATTTATAGGCATTCATCTCCCAAAGGAGATGAATGCACCATAAATGGGAATCATAACTCCCATTAGGGGAGTTACCCCTTTTAATCCCATTTAAAAGGGGAAGTTGTAAGTTACCTTTTGTATTAAGAGGGAAGTTACAACATTAAGGGAATATTAAGGGACATAGTCCCTTAATTAAGTCAAAATATGAAACTCTTTCCATATTTGTAGGATTTTCAGACTGATATATATTTTTCGGGTCCATTCGAGAAGTCATGGGCGCATCCCGACACCAACATTTGAAATTTAAGTCCTTTTAGAATTTAAATTTTATCATTCATAGTGCTAATTTTTTTATGTGTTAATTATAATTTTTGATTTGCTAAAGTCAGTACCCATTGGCTTATTATTATTATTTTTTTCTTTTTGGCTTATTGTCACCTATTTTGTATGTGGAAAATGTTGGGATTTTTTAATTTTAGTATCTTTTGTTTTTTCTTTTTTTATTTTCATATAGAGAATTTTATGATTTTTTAATTTTTTTGTTATTAATATATATGATTATGTATTATAATTACGTAAATATTTGTTATTAATTATTTTATAGGCAATTGAAAATGCTATCTTCTTAATTTTTTATAGGCAACTGAAAATGCCATCTTCTTAATTTACTCCCATTGAAAAATTTAAGCCATTTGACAAACAATGGAGTATTAATATATGGGTTATTCTATATGGAACTATAGAATCTAATTCTACCAGCAGTGCTAGCAAAAATTGTTAAAAATAATTTTTATCAGCAATGAAGAAATAAAATTTATTAAATTGCATATTTGAAAATCATTTTTATATATCTTTTACAGTAAATACTAATGTTTTTTTTTTATTGTATTTTAGGATACAAAAATACAAGCTATTTCAATGGTGTGGTTAAAAAGTTTAAAAATACAAAATAAGAACTAAACTATAACTTTGTTCATTTTGATGAAGGGAGTTGTTGTTCATGTTATAATTTTTACAGATCAATTATTTACTTTTTTTTTTATCATTTTCATTACTTTTTAGTGCTTAATTAGTTATTAATTACTTTGAAAAAAATGCAATTAAGAAAAATTTACCCACTTGTATTATTATTTTTTATTTTTTTATAATCATAATAAATTTATTATTTTGCTGCCTCTTTATTTTTTAAAACAAATAATGGTTTTTCCTTTGTTGTAATATAATGCCATAACTTAGGGTCATCCTTTTATTATTTTTCCAATATGAAATTTAAATTAAGATAAATTAATTTTCAAATAAATTACCTATAAATTATTTTATTAAAATAAATTTATTTGATAATATATCACAACATTATTGCTTTCAATAAATATTAATCATATAATTTTTTCAAATCCTCCTTACAATTTTTTTAAGGGAAAATAATTTTAAAAGAGTAATTTAATAGTTAAAGCAAAATAATTTCAAAAATTAATACTATTAAATTTTTAAAAAGTACGCATATTTAAGAAAAATATAGGACCTTTAACTCATAATAGAACAATAAATTTACTTAAAAAATATTAATTACATGCGTAGCGTGTGTACGAAAATTAGCTAATATTAAAAGAGGCAAATAGGCAAATTTTAATATACTTTTAGAAAGGGACAAAAATATAAAAATATTATAAATAAGGAGAAAGTGATTGATTTTTATTTAATTTTTAATTAAAATTCTCAAATAAAACTAAAAATTACTTGCTCGTCGTCTTTTATGAATAGATCCGCCCCTAACGATCGACCAAACTATAGTAAAGGGGGCCTTGATCCCCCTAAATTTTTTTGTATACTCGTATTTTTTATAAAAATTCATTTTTTTGGTTTTTTTTTTTTTCATTTTATGGTTTGGCCTTTCAAGTGTGTCGATTTCAAATATATTATATTTAGTCCACTCTTTTGTTGATTGTCTATCTTTTTATGTTTTTCATTCTATTGAGCCGAAAAAAGAAATTACATTTTTCTCAAATAAATACCATAAAATTAGATACTAAAAAACTTAAGAACAGAAACATATTTTAGCCTCCAACATTTCGAATTTGTTGTAAATAAATTGAATGATATTGTATTCTTATTATTGTGTGTTTATAAACAACCACAATTGTCATAGATATAGGTACAAATACTTGATTCATATAGGAAAACTTTTTCTATATACGAAGTAAATACATTTAGAAATAATTTAGGTTATATAGGAAACCAACCAATAATTAGGAATAAAAGTAATCATTCGCAAGAGTAATATTACATAACACTCCCCCTTAGATAATTATATATTATGAACATATCTCGTTAAAACTTTGCTAAGAAAAATCCAGTGGGATAAAAACTTAGCAAAAGAAAAAGCATACAAAATTCATAGGTACTTTCCCTCAAAAATATAATGAAACATATTGAATATTCCTTTAGTTGACGCACTCCAATTTTGTGTATATGCTTCTTTAAAATTAAACTTGGTAGTGCATTTGTAAAGAGATCAGTTGATTTGTCGCTTCAGCAAACTTTGCAATTTGACATTCATTCATGATGTTATACCTTTGATTATTGTTCTTGAACAATAATATACACACTCCTTTAATGTGTTGAGTCATTGCTCTCAATCACATAGGCTTTCAACTAATTTCATGAATAGCAAATAGTTTGATAATTACTACTCTTGTAGTCAAAATATTTGATATCTTCTGGTGTCTAAACTTTTAGTCCAAATATTTTATGTGAGTTTGGTGTTAGAATTTATTTGGTTACATGCATCACATGCAAACGCGGAATTTAAAATTTGAACGAATAAAATTAAGATCTTTGCCATAAAATTATATTATAATTCTAAAAGAATGGAAAATCACATTGAGGTTTGTTGGTCAGTTGATTTTCCTTCGCATAGAGTTGCCGTAAACCACAGTGTTCAACTTTAAAACATCCCTACATTGTCCACTCCAGAGAAAAGGAAGAATGAACCAAAGATGGAATTACAGGAGCTACTGAAATTCCTAGTGGACTAGAGAGGATTTTCAGCCAAGAGGAGAAAGAATTCTAATTTTTTTGTAATTTAGTTATTCTATCTTTATCCCGCTTCTGCTTTTATACTCTAAGTTAAAAGAAGAACTCTAGTAGGATTAGAACTCTAAAAAGTTAGAGTATTAATTGTTAATTAACTCTTAATTAATTATTTCCTCTATCCATATGGGATTAGGACTCTAGGGCATACTTATCTGACAATCTCCTACTTGCACTAGAGCTAATCACATATCTCATAATAATATTGAATATTATTATTTTCTGTACTTTTATCATTTTACCCTTTCTTTATAGGTATGTGACCTATTGGGTTTTCTGATGCATTTAGTAGTACAAACATAGTTGCAATTAATAAATTGCATGATTTAAACTCTTTAAACCATTATATTAATTCTCTAATTAACATTTATACTTGTGTTCACGAACAAATCATAAGAGGCTACTAGCTAAGCATCATGATTACCCAAGTGACAAAAAAGTCAAATGGTTTGACTGAACCCTTCCATAGTACAGTTACCGTGCAATTACTCCTTTCACCATACTTTATCTCATTTTGGTTTTGAGTATGGATTTTGTCAACTCGTATGAATCTAAATAAAGTTATTCTAATAATTTAACTATTATTCCCAAAATGCCTCTTTATGGGTCTCATCCACCTTGGCATTCTACTTTGGCCAAAGAATCTCTAAACAAGGATATTATTGAACATATGAGATAACTCCCATAATAAATTCGGGATGATGAATCCTTTATTGATCACTCAACTATTTTTAAGTAGGTCATAATATACCTAACCTCCTAACTATGGTTACCCCTCGATGGAGGTAAGTAGTTATGGAATCAAAATATATCACTCACTACTTAAGATAACTTTGGTGATCTCAAGTCTAAGGATACTTGCACCACTGCTATGTAGAGATTCCTCACTAACATAGATTTAATATCCATGTGAGGATTCTCATGGCAGCTCTCCAATGTACTTGTTCTTATAACAAGCATCCACATGTTAGCTTTGACCATCTTTATGGTCATAGTTATGAGAATAGCTACTTGAACCATTCAAGAAACATAACATGTGTTAGTCTATCCGTGTTAACAATGTATTTTCTTATTAATACTATGATTATGAATATTTAGGTATTAACACATTTTCATATAATAGACATCTCATATCATGAATTTTTCATGATTGCCTTTGCACTGTGTTTATAATACCAAGGACTACATTTATTAATTTAAGATATTTTATCAAGCAATAAGTAATCATAACCCAGCATTAATAAATCTAAAATGCCTTTTTCATAAATGAAAATTGAGTTCATATACATGACATAATTCCCTATTCTACATGGGCTCTAGGGAATACTCTTAACTATCTCCCACTTGCACAAAAGCTAATCACTCATATGTCTTAATCCCATACTATGCACATGGTGAGCGTACTTGCTCTGGGATAGTGCCTTAGTGAGAGTGTAACAACCCGATTTATACCGTAGGAGGATTTGTTGTGTTAATTGAATAGCAAAGGGTATAAGAGTAATTTATATAGTAGGATTTCGGGTTAATTAAGGGTGTAATTGAAAAGAAGATTAAGTAAGTAAGAGAAATAATTTATTTTAGTGAGTAAAAGAGGATTTGCCAAGGATCTATTGGAGTTTTGCCAAGGATTTTATAACTTTGTCCAATGAGTGAGTGACACCTTAGGGAGGTACAGTTGGAAGCATTAAATGAAGAAAATAAAGAAAGGAAGAGAGAGGGAAAACAAAATCAAATTTTTGTTCGTTTTTCCTCTCCTTCCAACATAAGTTTCTTCTTTTTTCTTCTTCTTCACTTCATTGCTTCATCTTCTTCTTTTCTTTGGATGATCTCTTGGAGTTTTGAGTTGTATTTGAAGTGGTTAAGTTCTTATTAAAGAGGTAAGTTTAGTTTGAATGATTTCTTCTTCTTCCCCATTTTTGCTCTGGTTTTAAGTTTTAGAATTGGGTTAAGTGAGTTTGTTTGGTTTGATTTTGCAAGAATCCGTGGACAAGAGAAAGGACAAGGGTAAAGAGAAGTTGTGATTAAGAGAGAGAGTGGTTTAAGCTTCCTTGAGGTTCAGGATTTATGTGTAATCGTATAATTGTGTCTTTGATTTATTGATTTGAATTTCTGGAAACTTTGAGGTTTGAGCATGTTTATATGCATAATTGAGTTGGGTTTTGTTATAGTTTGATTAGAAGTATGTTTTGGATGCTTGTGTTGAGTGTTTTAGCATTTCATATTGAATTGTATGAGTTGTGGAAGGTTGTGATTTGAGGAGAAGAGTTCAGATCGACCATAGGGGGCGAAGAGCTCATCTCTATCGTGAGCACGACTCTTGTTGTGAGCGCGACAGAGCTCGGACATCCGAGCTCCTGCCTTAGCGTCCTCTATCACGAGCTTGACAGAGAGCTCGGTAGCCGAGCCTTTGCTGGGCAATTTTTGTCAGGAGCGCATGTGCATACATGAGCGCGACAGGAGCCTACCCGCCCTCTGTCGCCAGCGTGACTTACACAACAAGCGCAATAGAGGCCAGCTTGCTTTCCCTCGCAACCATGGCAGATTGTCGCAAGCGCATCCCCGCATGTAATCAGTCTTTGTCCCAAGCGCGATGGTTGTCACGAGCACACTCCCCTATTCTTCAGCTGCTTATTATTTGTTGCTCTTTACATGGCTTCTCAGTTCTGAGTTAGGTTTTATTTATTATGTGGACCTTATACTTGATGTGTTACTTAATGAATACTTAAAGTGAATTGATGTGTATTGATTAAATTGACTCTTGAGTATTTATATTATGTGATATAGTATATAAAGTTTTTATGTATAAGCCTAAATGGTCGGGGTAGTGGATAGATAAGCATGCTTATAAAGGGCTAGTGATTGCAGCTGCTAGTGTTGACCGCGCTTGGGTCTAGTGCTGACCCCGTTAGGGTCTAGTGTTTGATACCTTCGAGTATCTAAAAGATTTCTTTTTAAAAGTTTTGAGACTTTGGTCTCCAGTGTTTAACACTGCTAGTCAGTATCTAGTACACCCGTATCCACCATCAATGTAATTTAGGCTATTGTTATGTTATGTTGTTTGTGTATATTAGAGCATTGATCACGAGATGTATTCAATAGTACATGTATGTGATTATGTGTTATGTAGTGATATTTTTTCACTTACCTGATATGATAATTGCTAAAGTCCAGTGGTATGCATGAAATGATTTATGCATGTGAAATTAACGGGTTATTCTTACTCTCATATGATTAAGTTCATGAATGCTATTGGTTTGTATATTGTATTGCTTATGTTTTGTGACTTCGATAGAAGTCTTTTGCACCTGTTTATCCCCATTAAGCATTATCGCTTAGCACAGGTATTTTTCCCGTGTAGGTATGCAGGTTTGGTTTAGAGTTGGCATCTGCAGGTCTTGGCCACTAGGAGTTTGGAGCCTTTAGAATTCTTTTTGTTTTTGGATATGAATAGTTTTGTAATATCAGTAACATGTATATGTATATGGTATATGTTATATATTAGACAATGTAAATTATTTAAGAATGCTCTTGTAATATGTGAATTATATTATTATATGATATTAATATTTTTCTTATTTATTTTTGAATATTTTAATTTCTGCTATTGTATGAATGTGTATGTCCTTATGTGTGTGTGGCACTTCGATATCCTTTTAAGGGGTATTGGGGTATTACAGAGAGGATAGGCCACATTGTCATCTGTGGGGACCCTTTTTATCTTCACATCTTGTCTTGTTATTATCTCCTGGATGAGATGGTAGCACTTGAGAATATGCTTAGATCGTTGATAAGACCGTGGTTCCTTTCATTGCGCAATGGCTCTATTGTTATCACAATACAATGGTATTGGATCAACAATGCTAGGCACCACTTCTAGTTCATTAATGAACTTCTTGATCCATACTGTTTCTTTAGCTGCCTCTGAAGCAGCAATGTACTCAGTTTCTGTAGTAGAATTAGCAATTGTCTCTTGTTTGGAACTCTTCCAACTGACTGCTTCTCCTCCTAGAATGAACACAAAACTTGATTGTGATTTACAGTCATCTTTGTCCGACTGAAAGCTGGTATCAGTATACCCACTTACTTGTAAATCACCCTCTCTATATACCAAGAATATATCCTTAGTCCTTCTCAATTACTTAAGGATATTCTTGACTGCACTCTAGTGTTCCTCTCCATAATTGGATTAGAATCTACCCATGACACTCAAAGCAAATGCTATATTTGGACATGTACATAACATAGCATACATGATAGAACCAATTGTTGATGCATATGGTATTCTATTCATGTTCTTTCTATCCTCTCGTGTCTTAGGACACATAGACTTAGAAAGGTGTTTCCCATGTACCATGAGAATGAATCCTTTCTTAGAGAGATCCATATTTAACCTCTTTAATATTTTATCTATGTATGTAAACTGTGAAAGACCTAGCAACCTCTTGGATCTATCTCTATAGATCCTAATTCCAAAAATATAGGATGCTTCTCTAAGGTCTTTCATGTAGAAATATTTGGATAACTAAATTTTAACTAATTGAAGAATAGAGATATCGTTTCCCATGATCAATATGTCATCCACATATAGAACAAGAAAACAATTGCACTCCCACTGACCTTTTTATATACACAAGGCTCATCTTCGTTCTGTGAGAAACCAAACTCTTTGATTGTCTCATTGAATCGGATGTTCCAGCTCTTAGATGCTTGCTTCAATCCAAAATGGATCTTTGAAGCTTGTATACCTTTTCACCATTCCCTGATGTGAACCCCTCATGCTGTGTCCTAAGTTAGATTTCCGTTTAGGAAAGCTGTCTTCACATCCATTTGCCACATCTCATAATCATAATGAGTAGCAATGGCTAAAAGCATTCTAATGGACTTAAGCATCGCTACTAGAGAAAAGGTTTCATCAAAGTCAATGCCTTCTCTTTGACAATAACCTTTAGCCATCAAACGAGCTTTGTAAGTAACTACATTACCTTCCATGTCAGTTTTCTTCTTGAAAACCCATTTGCACCCTATAGGTTTTATCCCTTCAGGTGTTTGAGTCAAAGTCCATGCCTTGTTCTCATACATTGAGTCCATTTCGGATTGCATAGCCTTAAGCCATAATTCACATTCAGAACTATTCAGAACTTCTTGATAGCTTGTAGGCTTATTGTCCTCTACTATAGGTACATTCTTATTTGAATCCACAAGAAATTGATATCTTAGTAGGATAGAATGTATCCTAGTAGATTTTCTAAGAGCTTGTGTATTTTCAGGTTCAACTATAATCTCATCATTATGAGATTAAGTTTTAGGTTCAACCAGTTGATCTGCTTCAATTTGTGGATCTTGAACTTCACTAAGTTCAATTTTACTCCTATTGTCCTCTCTTAGAAGGAACTCTCTTTCTAAGAAGACAACATGCCTTCAAATAAACACCTTTTGTTCCAAGAGATGATAGAAGTAATATCTTGTAATACCCCCGCCGCCGCCCCCGTTGGAAGGGCACCGACGGGCGCGCTACACGACGCTCACTCACGACGCGACAAAACATACAGCGGAAGCATACATGCGCTAAGCGGAAGCATTCAACAACCAATAATAAAAATCTTTGAAAAAGTACTTCATTACTATTAAAAACAAAATACAAAGCTATATACAATATCCCAAAAGATTACAACTTAAAATCCTTTACAAAAATAATACATAAAAAAAAAATTACAGGAGGAGACAAAATAAATAACTCTACTCCTAAGTGGCCAGCCTGCAGATGCACGACACGAGCAACTCCCAAAAATCCTTCACGCTACCTGCACGGGATAAAAGCCCGTGCTAAATGATAACGCTTAGTGGGGAGAAACAAGCACAACAGAACACTATATAATAAACATGCACTAACATACATAATTCATTATGAATCAGAGTACAGAGATATAAAAATATTCAGGATAAATAATACAATGCACTAAACCATTACACTATTCAGAGTCACACAATAATCAGAACACTTCACTAAATCAATACCAGACAGCTCACACAATAGCCTGAAATCAATGGTGGAGGATACGGGAACACGGCACGGGAGACCGAAGCCTCAAAAACACTTTAATACCCGAAGGTAGCGCGGGAGACCAGAGTCTCAAAACATTTTATCACTACACGGAAGATGACCATCTCGGAGGTCGACCGCTTCGCCCAAATGGGGCGGACCAAACAGCTGTACACTAACCCTTCTTAAGCATGCTTAATTATCCTATACCTTGACACTTCAGGCTCGACAACACATTGACTCACACAACATTACACAATCAACAACAAGATTCAATTCAAGACTCTAATCATCAAATAAAAATCACAACTAAAACACTCTACATTGCTATCACAAGTCATAAACACAACACAACTCATGCAATAGTGAGAAACTGTGTAAAGTGGAACAAAAGAAACACACTCAGAAAACAAGGCAAACAGGAAGGGCCTCTGTCGCGATCGCGACAAGTGTCGCGCTCGCGACAGAGCACGGGGTACTTCCTCGCGAGGTCGCGCCAGGGGGCCTACTCGCGACGAAGCCCTCGCAGCAGAATTTCACGGAGCCGAACTCTGTCACGCTCGCGACAAGCGTCGCGATCGCGACAGTGACCAGTTCCTTCCTCCTCGCGCGCACGCCCGCGCGGAGGTTTCCGCTAGCGAGCTCTCTGTCGCGCTCGCGGCAACGTCGCGATCGCGACGAAGGGCTCTTCAAGAACAAGGGGCCAAGTCCGCCTTCTGTCGCGATCGCGGAGCTTGTCGCGATCGCGACAGAACCCATATTCGCCCTATTCTGCACTTTTCCTACCCTTTTCATGCACAATACTCCATACAAGCAAACAAGAGACATAAACGCCTACCTCAATTCTCCTGCACATCACCGCATCATTCTCAAGGTCACAAAAACACATTTTAAACAATAATCCATCATCAATTTATCAAAGATTCACTCACAACCCAACTCAAAATCCTTAACATGACATAATCATATTCTCAAAAACACATAGTAATTTCACTATATCACTAACACTTCACTATAAATCACTACTTAAATTAAACATGCATTCATAAACATTCAAGATTACAAATGACATGCAATCATCACATAGAGTTGATCCAAGGAGGAAATTAGGGAAAAACACAATCCACAAGCATAGCTCCCAACACTTGCATGCATTCAAAACCCATACCCAATAAACACTCGAGCACACAGCTCCCATACCTGGAAAATGAAGCTTCAACCCGAGCTCCTCACGAAACCACTTTATCCTTGCCCTTGTTCTTCCTTCTCTCTTCCGAAACTTGTACAAAACCCAGCCACAAACACTCAAATCAGACCCAAACCACAACAAAACCAAGATCTAAAGAACACTAATTAAATAAGGAACCTCAATCCGAACTCAAACACTTACCTCCAACACTTCTAGCCCAAACCTTCAAAGATCTCACTCAAAACTCAAGAAAACACAAGAGAAGAGAGATGAGAGCAGAAAAATGGAAGCAAGAGAGAGGGAAGGACGGGAAATGAAAAAGAAAAGAGAGAAATTGAGATAGCTTCCACGGGAAGCTAGGCAATTTCTGCCCTTCCCTTCTCTCTCTTACTTTTCATTAATTGCTCACCAACCTCCAAGCCACATGTCACAATCCTATTGCACCAAGGATCCCACTATCTTGACTTGCTCACCCAAGCACCATAACTTAACACACACTAACATCTCTAGCACAATTATTTTCAATGCACCATACACCACAACCCACACAAAAAAAAGCCCTAAGTCCATTTACACCCTACAACCATACACTATAAGCACACACTATTATTTCCTCTTCTCTTTAATAATTAATTCTATAACACATAAGTCCCTATTATCCAATTTCCTCTTACACAAATTACAAAAATACCCTCAATTAACCGACTTACCGTACAAATTCCGACCGGGCCCTATTTGGGTTGTTACATATCTAATTATTTCTCTTGGACTTCCCACAAATAAACATTTATCAGACTTAGCATCCAGCTTTTCTAACATTGTCCTTTTCACATAAGTAGGACAACCCCATACCTTCATATGAGAAAGTGTGGGTTTCTTATTATTCCATATCTCATATGGAGTAACATCAACCGACTTACTTGGAACTTTGTTTAATGCATAAACATCAATTTCCAGTGCATAACCTAAAAGGATTTTGGTAAGTCTGCTAGGCTCATCATGGATCGAACCATATCCAATAATGTTCGATTCCTCCTATCTGATACACCATTATGTTGTGGTGTATATGGTAGAGTCCATTGAGATAATATCCCATTATCTTTAAGATAATCTTGAAACTGTTGGATTAAATATTCTTCACCTCGATCTGATCTAAGTGTCTTAATACTATTTTCAAGTTGTTTCTCTACTTCACTTCTGAACTCTTTGAACTTTTCAAAAGCTTTAAATTTTTGCTTCATTAGATAGATATATCCATATCTGGAATAATCATCTATGAAGGTTATGAAGTAGGAATAACCTCCTCTAGCATGTGAATTCATTAGACCATATACATTAGAATGTATTAGTTCTAATATTTCACTTAATCGTACTCCTTTACCAGTAAAGGAGACTTAGTCATTTTGTCTAATAAGCAAGACTCGCATGTATCAAATGATTCATAATCAAATGATCCCAAATCACCAGACTTGTGTAATTTGGTCATGTGTTTCTCATTTATATGGCCTAAACGACAATGACATAAATATGAGGTATTAAGATTATCTTGTTTTATTCTCTTGGAATTCAAATTATGAACTTCTTTATTTAAATCAGGAACAAACATGTCATTCTCAACAATTGTATTAACATAAAACATATTGTTCTTAAAAATGGAATAACTATTGTCATTATTTAAAGAAATATCATAATCATTTAATAAATAACTAAAAGAAATAACACTTCTAAATAAAACTGGAACATAATAACAATTTTCAAGCTCCAGTGTTAATCCACTCAGAAGAGGCAAGTGATAAGTCCCTACAACTTGTGTAGAGATGTTCTGCCCTATGGCTGACTGCAGACATATCTTTACCTTTTTGACCCTTCTACTTCTTCTAAGCCCCTGCAAATCATTACATAAATGAGATCCATATCTGGTATCTAATACATAAGATTTCTTAGAAGTAATAGAATAAGTATTAATTTCAATCATATGAATACCTAGAGTTGAAGCCTTAGCCTGCTTCTTCTCCTTTAGAGAATCTAAGTAGACCTTGCAGTTTCTCTTCCAATAGATATCCTTTCCACAATGAAAGCAAGTCCTGTAACACCCTTACACTCGATATACTGAACGTACATTGAGTTAACTCTTGCAACTACCATGATTGTTTGGATACCGATAAATATTCGATCATTGCAAAAGCAGGAAATTTTTTTTTCAACATCATTCTATCCTACACAAATGTATATCCTCATTAGTTATACTTAAGCTATCAACTTAACGACCATAACAATTCTTTAACATATGACCTATAACTGTCCAATTTTACTATTTATTTAGTCGAAATTCAGCAACATAACGGCTATTATTTAACCTACCCTCCAGCAAACTAAACAATTTCACAGCCCATCATGGGCACAACAATTCATATAACATTTTCCATATAATATAATCAACATTTCAATTCAATTCAATCCTATCACTCTCACCATCATACATACTACATAAATATCAAAATATAATAAGCTAACCACGTAATTACAATTGTTTGATACAAACTCTTCATTATAATAGTGTTCTATCCATGTAGTACCTATTTTTAGAATCATAAATTACTCCAAATGTGCTATTTAATTCTACCGAAATTTCGGCCGAATTTTCTCTATAATTTTGCCTACCCCACTGTAAACAAAAGTTCTTTACACTTCAAAAAAAATCATACATTCATTCACCCTACTCCAATACAAACTCCAACACAAATTTTTCCCATCCTCCAATTTAGGTCCAATCACACACATTATATATCGTAATTTACATATATCATCAACTCTCGATACTTATTTCAAACATACAAAATACAAAGATATAATATTAATACTTCAAAAAATATCGACTATAAATAATTGTCTGATACAAACAATTCGCTACAACAGTATTCTAATTATCTATGTAGTGTACATGCCATCCTAAAATGGAATTGAAGTTATCCATCTCCAAAAGTTGCATCTTTATTTTCTTCTTACCGTGACTCCCATCCAACATCAATCTTTCGGAACACTCATTTATATCGCTTGATTTCTATCTTTTAACCTGCGCAAGGGTAAACCACGTGTTAAGCTTTACGCTTAGTGGTGACTACCAATTTACTTATCCAATACTAAAGATATGAAATATTCATAAAGTTACACTCACATACACGTGCTTAAAAGTCTTGCACCAAAAATCATTCATTAACACCTTATAGTATTCATACAATTAAAATGAATTTACATTTACCTATTAAACTTTACTATTCTCTTAGTCCATATAATCCTTCAATTACATTCATTTCATTTTCTTTTTCATAATTTCATTTAAGAATGTTATTTCCAATCAATACATCATTTATTGTTTAACTATTTACTCTTCGTCGTCTTTAGATCATATTTTCCTCAGGTAATCAAGTAACATTGCATATATAAAAATCAACATACACAGGCAAACCATTTAAACTTTATACGACATATTTAATCATTATCATTGTTTTTATTTTTCTAATTACAATTTCATTGCATTCTATGTACACATATCCATAAGCATCACAATTCATCAATTTTTTTACATTGCTTATCATTCAACCATATCTCATTTTTTTGGCTTGCAATATTTATTTTCCTTTCACTTGATATAATGTCATAATTCAACTAATTATCAATTAATTTCTTTATTAACACACCAATTCAATTTTCTATACCATTTACATACCTCTATGTAACTAATAGGTAATTATCTACAAGTCTACCCATTACGCACCCAAAGATTCAGTTTGATATTCTTCATGCTTAATTCCATCCAATTTTTATAGATTTACACTTAATTACAATTTTTTTCTAATTTAGCTCACATATACCTATACGTATAATGTGAATTTCACGTAAATAAACAAGTTGAAGTGTCAAATTATCCATTTGAACATCTCAAGTCCTCTAATTATCGCTAATGACCTTTTTTATTTATTTTCGTTTCAGGAATAAATTCAATAAAATCACTATCTTACATAGCTTCTGCATCTTATAATTTCCTACTTGCCTAAACACCATTTTAATATACCCTATTAGCATTAAAAGCCAATAATTGAACATAACACAGAATATAAACTTTCCCAAAGTTAACTTAGTTTACTAAAATCATATTAGAAAAGTAAATATGGCTATCACATACCAATTGAAGTCGAGATTCCCGCAACATTTTGGCTTTTTTTTATCTGTCCCTTTCGTCGGAGCTTCGCAAGAGAAACACCATCATCATCGGAGGATAGCTTAAGGCATCAGGGCTCCATTTTTGGTGATCACGCGCCCATCCGCCGCGCTGTTTTACTAGAATCACCGTCAAAATCTTCACTTCACCCCAACTCCAATCTCTTCATCGTCGGCAAGTGAGGATGATCCATAGACACCGAGAGATTTGACTGACCGCCAGGAGTCCCGTAGTGCCGCTCGTGTCGTTGTCCGCCACCAGAACTAGCCAAAAAACGAAAAAGAAGCTCT
The DNA here is from genome assembly GCA_947683425.1 of Excoecaria cochinchinensis. Classification (NCBI taxonomy): domain Eukaryota; kingdom Viridiplantae; phylum Streptophyta; class Magnoliopsida; order Malpighiales; family Euphorbiaceae; genus Excoecaria; species Excoecaria cochinchinensis. The sequence continues at coordinate 10,934,517 of CANTUQ010000127.1, read as the reverse complement.
TGGCATACCTTTCCTGATCTCCTCGTCGGCGGCACGTGGGGATGATCGTTGGGTGCCGGAAAGTTTGCCAGGTCGCTGGGACTTGAGTGGTGGTGCCCATTCCTCCAATCGCCGTCGAAGTTGGCTGGAAATCGTAGGAGAAGCTTCGATTTTTCTCCCTCTCTCTCTTAGAATGGTAACGCCATGAATGGGGGAAAAACACCGAGCGCAGCGTTGCGGGCATCGTCGGTGGTTCGCCGCCATCGTCATCACTGGCGCTGCCCCTCCTTCTCTTTTTCTCTCTCCCCATGTCCTGTTTCCCATTCTCCCCTTCTGTTCATCCCGTTTTCTGCCTCTCCTTTCTCTTTTTTTTTTTAATTCTTGTGTCCCATCTTTATTTCCAACCACCCAATATTAACTTATGTGTATATTCATTTAATTATTTGTACTTGCTTGTCTAATTAAATACATATATATATATATATATATTACCATTTATTTAACCAAATTATCCAAATATTAAATTATATAATTTTTAAAAAAAATTCCCAGTCTCACGGGTCAAAAGTTAACCTTCGCTAAATTTTCAGCGTGCCAAGTTATTATTAGCAACACTGAAAATTTTGGGGCGTTACAAGTCCCTTTAGGATTCTTCTCCTTTTTGGCAGCCTTTTTCTTAGATATACCACCATGCTTGGGCTGCTCCTTGATTGCCTTCTTTTTTCTGATTCTTGCCCTTATTAGCTGAAGAGACAACCATGACTGACTTTAGATCCTTCTGAAGTAATCCACCAATTGTCTTGAGTATATTAATAAGCTCAGGTATAGAACTTAAATCTTATTCATGTTGAAGTTAAGCACAAATGGTGCAAAACTTGGAGCCAACGAGAATAAGATTAGATCTATGTGTAGATTATGATCCATTACATAGCCTAGCCTACCCAAGTGCTCTATATACCCATACATCTTTAATGCATGAGCAGCAGGTGAGGTGTCATCCACCATCTTACAACTAGAAAGAGCTTTAGCAATCTGATATTGCTCGCTTCTAACTTAAGCAGCATAAATCTCCTTTAAGTGTACAATGATGGTTCTAGCATCCATCTGTTCATGTTGCTTTTGAAGCTCAGAGGACATAGCACCAAGCGTTATACATGTTGCTACTTCATTATCCTCCATATATTTTTGATAAATAACCTTGATCTTATTAGAGGCATCATCAGATGGAAGTGGTGGTGGATCATTATCCTTATGATGGATCATTATCCAACACATAATGGATCTTTTCGGCCCTAAGAACAATTCTCACTTGCCTTATCCAATCAGAATAATTGCTGCCTTCCAGCTTGTTATCCAAAGTAGCTCACAGATTAACGTGAATAGTGCTCATAATGAACTCCTAAATGTGTAAAAAGAAACTATATTAGAGCATGATCATGTATATGTATACATTAATTAAGTCTTTAATTAATCCATTTAACTCCCACTATTTTATTACGAATCAATAGCTCTCACTATGTGATCCAAGAAAACCCGTTGGTTTTCCTAGTGGGCCAATATCCAATCCTTGATATGAAATTTGACTTGGACTTTGGTCAACAAATCAAATTCCATATCCTTGAAAGGTAGGTATCTTTATACCAGTTGTGTTTCTACACAACTATTGGATCATTGGTTATCAACTCTTGATGCATGCACATCATATATACATTCTCCAATCTTGCCTCTAGGTCCATTAGCCTTAACTTTGGTCAACAAGCTAATGGGCTAGCTAAGAAGGCCCATTAATTGAATTTGAACATATTTGATATAATGTGGGCTTGACTTTGGTCAACAATCCACACTATAAAGATCTCTGGTTCTCTTCCAATTAATGGAAGGCTAATTTATCTTAGTATTATTTAAAGGGATTTTTGTTAATTAAGTCTCATCATACATGGTTGGCATACATTGGTATAATACCTATATCTATCCCACAAATATAAAGCATACAAGTACGGCTTTGTTATTGACCTCATTGAGCCAAAAGGGAGATCAAAAGGTCTAACCTAGGTAGTATGCATGATCAAACAAAGAAGAACTATTACAAAATCTTCAATCTTCTTTCGGCCTATCTTGCTCCATTGGTTGTGATCTTCTTTTATTATTCTAATTCTATTCTATGTAATCTAATTACATATTACAATTAGAAAGATATACAAAGAAAAACAATTGGACATATTACATTGAGAAAAATATCCAAAGAAAAATAATTGGCTGGGACACGAAAGTCCTCATGGGCCGAATCATGCAGTATGTTTAATCACATTTAGTCCATAACTAACCATCATGCCAAACATACATCCTTATATGCAATTTTAATGCATAAATTAGAGGCATACATGGAATGATTAACTTGTTTCTACTTTTGAAACTATTTATGAGTTATTGTCTTAATGTGATCAAGATTATGAAACTATCCAAATTAGGAAACTATTTCCATTTTGGAAACTATCCATTTTAGGAAACTTTTTGCATGCATATGTTCTTATCTTAATTATCAATCCCATTAATTTTAAATTAATTATTTATTTTATTAATTATATTCAATTAATTAAAAATCAATTTGGGTCAAAAATTATAGGTGAGCCGAAATCCATACCATTAATTTTAATAATGTGCTCGCACAAACTAGTTTTGTGCATTTGGGCCTTTTGGGCTTTAGGAATGGGCAATGCGTGTACCAAGCTCATCCAGCCCCTAAAACCCATTAATAAACTTAATTAGGATCTGTCATTTTAATTTAAATTAGCTCATTGGGCCCACCAAATCATTTGCTAATTTAAATTAAGCCCACAAACTTAATTAAGCCCATTAATTGATTTTAGCCTACTAATTTAAATCCAATTTAATTAGGCCCCAAATAAATTAATCAAATTAATTAAAAATACATTTATACATCTCATGTAACTTTAAAATTAAGATGAAAATTCGTTCTTCCTAAGAACATAATTTTACTGAACTTTTCGGTAAAATCAATTTTCATGAAAAACTTAACTGATTTTAATTCCATTTGATCCTATGATTTAATATCACATATTAAAACCATAAATTATCATCAAAATAATTTTCACATGGATCAAAATTAAATTAAATACAAAACAACCCCTCCTTTCGCGGAAGACTATTCTTCTGTGCAGAGAGTTTTTATTTGCAATTGAAAATCGATTTTCTCTTTTTAAAAAAAAAATTAATCACACAATTAAAGAAATTATTATTTCTTAATTTAACATTCATGAATATCAAAATCAAAATTTTAAAATTCATGAAATAAATAACTTAAGAAAAATATTACATAGAATTAACATATTATAATTTCATGGCTAAAAACCTTGGCTCTGATACTATGTTAGAATTTATTCGGTTACATGCATCACATACAAATGCAGAATTTAAAATTTAACCAAATAAAATTAAGATCTTTGCCATAAAATTATATTATAATTTTAAAGAAATGGAAAATCACCTTGAGATTTGTTGGTCAGTTGATTTTCTTTCGCACCGGGTTGTCACAAATCACAGTGTCCAACTTTAGAACACCTTCAAACTGTTCACACTAGAGAAAAGGAAGAATGAACCAAAGATGGAATTATAGGAGCTGCTGAAATTCCTAGTGGACTAGAGAGGATTTTCGGCCAAGAGAAAAAAAGAAGAAGAAGAATTCTGATTTTTCTGTAATTTAGTTATTCTATCTTTATCCCACTTTTCCTTTTATACTCTATATTAAAAGCAGAACTCTAGTAGGATTATAACTCTAAAAAAATAGAGTACTAATTGTTAATTAACTCTTAATTAATTGTTTTCTCTATCCATACGGAATTAGGACTTTAGGGCATATTTATCTAACATTTGATTTAGCATAAATTATTTTTTTCCCTTTTGGCCAATCATACTTTTCAATAACTAGAGACTCATTATCATTATTTTTTATAAGCAACTAAATATATAAATACATTATCAACAACAATTTTTCATTTATTTTTTCATAATTCATATGGTTTACCACCAATATAACCACTTTTAGGGTTAATTTTCTAGATTTATGGAGTTGTTAATATATGTTACTTTTTGCCTCTTCTAGAGTATTACTTTGAAAATTTTTTATTTCTTTTCTTTCAAAGAATGATATCTTTTCCACTAAAAGATCTGTCACGCTTCTGGCAAACTTTAGATTTATTGACAATATTGCAAAATGTCTTGCATAGACAATGACTGTTTACATTTTTCTTTTGAAAATCCATGCTATCAATCTTAAGAGCTTATAGACATTCATAATCATGAAATTTGTAGTGCATACTTTCCCTTAAATGTCCATTAATATGTATTGTGCCTCATTAAAACACTATTAGAAAAAATCATGTGGGATAAAAATGTAGTGTAGGAAAAAACAATACACAATATTTTTAATACACATCATAAGTTGTCTCATTAAAAATCTTAACAGGAAAACCAAATGGAAAAAAAAAACTTAGTTAAGTAAAAAAAGAGAGTACAATGTATATTTTTCTTTTCATTATAATAATATCAGTACACAACTTTAAATTTGTGCATGTAGAGTTTTGATATGCCATATTATAAGATTCTTTTTCTAAAAATGAGCTACATATCTTCTGGATATGCTAATCATATATCTTTTGGATATATTTTGCATGAACTAAAAAATAACAATTAAAACTTAATTTGTAAAATTACATGTTGTACCTTCACAAGCATGTACAAGTTTATTTCCATATCAAGATGGATAATTTATAAAACTTAATAATATGATCATACATACAACAGGTACATGACAAGTGTACTTTCATATCATATAATTTATCCATTCTCAGATGATTTTTTTTAACTATTCTTATTTTTTTCTTTTAATTATCAGCCACTTCTGGTGGTAAAAATTAGTAATACAATTGTAATAATTATTATTACTTGGAAATACCATTTCTATGGCCATAATTTTATATTGCTTCATTTACTTTAGGGAATGAAACAAATGTAATAATTTTCATGACACATATATAACATAATCATATTATAGCTATTACAAACAAATGCATATAGTAATTTAATTCAAACATTTCTAAAGCAATACTTAAAAATAAATAAAAAATAATAGAATTTTCTAAATAAAAATATATGATTATATAGAGAACTATAATCTTTAAAACAATATGCAATTTTAAGTAATAAGTTGACAATTACTTTATAAAGCATGATTACATAATAAAAGATAATTTATAAATTTGTAATCACTTTATCAAAAATTATAATTTCAATCAAATAATGTTCGATCTTCAAGTCGACACAAAATTTTAATTTTCAATATTTGTTAAAGTATTTTAAAATTTTCAAGAGTTTCAATAATAATCAAAATTATAATAATAAGCAACATTATAATACTTCAAAATCATATACATAAAATTTTGATACATATTTGTGTTAAACAAATTTTTCAGAAATATTTTTATACTTCATGCATGATAGATCTTTCAGTGATTTTATATAATTTCATTATCAAATAGGAAAATTGCATCAGTTATTTACATATTAATATATTGTCAGATTAATAAACACTTTAAACTTATTGTATCCATATCTATTATAAGAAAATATACCTTTTCATAATAAATGCCAATTGATTGCAATAAATGTCATAAAATAAGTCATGTTTTATGACTTCATTATACATTTCATGAATATCATGTATACCCCATTGGCATCATATTTTTCAATATTTGAACTACAGATTCAAAAATTTATATTATAAAATTGAATGCAATTAGTATCTGTATTTTTTAACAGATTTAATTTTAAAATCCTCACTATGTTAAAAATATCAACATCAATATTTTTATATAGAAATGTTGTCGACAACTTTATCTTTTTTAATTCCTTTCAATGACATAACATATTGAGATCTTTTATTTAATTTCAAGTATTTGAACCTCTTCTATTAAAATTAGTTTTGTCATATCTCTTTTCAGAAGTACCTGCCTCCATAATATGACCATATGGATTTAATTTCTCCTTGTTATTCAAAGTTTTTATTTTTATTTGGAATCGAATAATTTACCCTACATGGCAAATTATCCTACTGGGACATCACTTTGAATTGGAACATTTGTAGCCTATACATATGAGATTCAATAAATCTTTACATACTAATAAATGCATTAGCATCATAATTAAATAATCTTTTGAACTTCAGGTTCATGATATGAGGATGTAAATTATACGTAATGTATTTATTATTTTATTTTTAACTGCTTATTTTCTTCCTTTGATATTAGAAAAACTATTTAATCAAAATGCAATTAATGGGAGGATTTTATGATTTTCATTAGCATAATGCATGTAAGTATCGGTTCAAGCAATAATATCCTTATATAAAAATTGGACTATTATTCTCATAAAAATGTTTAGCAATTAATCAGAGGCATTTAATAAACATTTTTGCCAGATCTTTGAGTATGAATATGTATACCAGGCTTATAACAATTATTTACCCACGACATATGATCACTCACATTATCAAGAAAAATATCTTGATTACATAATTTGAAAGTTGTGCAATTAATTTGAATAATCTCACAAACTACAGGTTGTGAGTTGATAATAAACACACATATTACCATTTTATCGATACATCCTTCAAAAATTATAAAACATTTGAGTGGTTAACATGGTGGATAATGGGCCCACATATTATATTTATTCATTTTGGAATGAAGGGAATTTAGTCCATTTATTAGCTAGCAATATTTTAATAATATTTTTTAAGAACAAATAGCTTATGAGAATTTTTTAAATTGAATAAAAGATATTTTTGATTCTCTAATAAATAAATAAATAAATAAATATATATATATATATATATGAATTGTCAATAATTTATGCATTATAATTGATCCGGAATGGTCAAATCGGTCATGCCAAGTAATCAATTATAATTCAATTAGTAAACTTCAAGTTTACTATTTTTATTATATCAAAAATTTATATCAATTGATAAACATCAAATTTCTTAATATTAATATGAATCAATCAGTAAACTTTGAGTTTACTAATATTTGTATCTATCAATAAATTTCAAGTTTATTGATATTAATATCAATTAATCAGTAAAGTTCGGATTTACTAATATTTGTATAACAGTTAGTAAACTTCAGGTTACTAATATTTCTATTTGTTAGTAAAATCAAATAATTTTTAAAAATATTTTTCTGATACAAATGTTGTGATATATATATATATATATATATATATATATATCAATATTCTAATCTTAGTTTCAATGTGATATCCATATCAATGAATATCTTTTCAAATAATAAGTTTCTTTGAGACATATTGGACAAATAATACTCCATATAATAAATTGTATTTGGGTAATGATTTTATAACTCTTAAAGAGCCTTCAAAATTATTTTATATTACCTATTAAGATAATAAAATGACAAAATTATAAATATAACAAATCAAAATATTACTTTGCATAAAATATATTCATCCTATATTACATATAGGATCAAAATATAATAAAACAATGATTAATTTGTAATTATGCAAAATAAATCTTTAAAATCTTGTTAATATCCATGGCAAAACCAATGCCGATGAACAATGCCATTCTATTTTTTTTTTAATAATTTCATATATTAAAACTTTGTCAAATTTTATTATGATATTGCAACACCCCTTACCCGTACGCAGTAAATTATACCTTAAAGAGGTAAGTTACCACGATAGGTGAAGGATGTTACACGACAATTACATTATTTTGATTACATCCATTATATTATGTTTAGAATTATAAATTTCTTTTCGTTAAATAACACCATTCACATTACACATAACCAAAATTACATAATTAACTTTACATATCAAAATTGTCTTCATTACATGATTGTTACATTACATAATTGAGTTATTTATTTACAATAAAAGGTTACATTCCCATTTATATAATATAGTACAAAGCCTATAAAAGGAAAACCTATTAATGTGTTGGCCTTTAGAATTGCGGGATGCCCTTGGCGCCACACCTATTTTCGATACCTACATGGATGAAATGCTCATGCTAAGCATATAGCTTAGCATGGAACACTATGAATATACACACACATATATGAGGCGTACTTATAAATAAGTAAAACATAACAGTAACATTTATATATATATATACATATATATATATATATATATATATATATATATATATATATATTCAATACAAAGAAATCATCCTTCATAGTATTTGTTCAAAACACACGTTCTTTAAGGAGTACATACACTTATATAAAACATACATATATCAATACAAACCATATATGTCATGTTCAAATATGATTACTTAATTCAAAGTAGATATCTTTCATAGTGGTCTTTTAAAATTCGTACATATATTTATATTCACTTTTATAGAAAGTCAAATTACATATTTGAATCTATAATATTTAATTTTACATAACATAATTCCTTAATCGTGATGGTACCATTGATATTTCTTTACATACCCTAAGAGATACATACCACTATTCACATATACTGCACATATATGTGTATATTCGTTTAAAGCATATTTGCACATGATTGCGTATAGTATATAATTAACAAATAGCATTCTTCCATATTATTATTAAATCACTCATAATATTTTACATAACTTCATATAAGGTATTTGTATAAACCGATCGAACATCATATAACCATGCTGAGTAACTACCATAATCATTTTGGTTGCACATATATGCTCATATTAATCATGTTAACATCAAGATCTCATTTAATATGTACATAGTCACTTATTATAGTTACACATAGCATTGTCATATGTATGAGAATCGTATCAAAATCTTATAGATTAACACTTAAACCCATACACAAAATCCATATATATATGTATCATATACATGTATTTACCTATTTATAACATTCAAAGTATAACTGTGAATTCAAATGCAATTCATTCATAATCATAATTCACTAATCCACATGTATAATTATTATTTCTTAATCATTATTTAAATGTCCAACAAGTTCCAAAAGATCCATATTAAAAATCATTTCAAATTAGAGTAGGAAACTAATAACATACCATCTAATATTAACAAATAAGTTTCATTATCATTAATATTATACATATTCCTACCATGTCAACAATTAATCACAAAAAATTTATATTAAACATACTTACTCACTGTCAGGCATACACGGTCGTAATATGAGCATTTATCTCATCAATGCGCATTCATTCATATCACACCATTTAATACTATCACAATGTCAATAATAACATACACATAGTTAACATATCAATAAGTAATTCCAACATAATTATAGTACTTACAAATAATTAATATGACTGTAGACATTGGGTCCCGAGACAGTCCAGACCAGGGTTACCCAGTGATAAAATTAGTGCCTGTTCACAGGTAAAGAGCTTGGAAGTGATGGTTTTCTTATCAAATTTACTTTTTAGAAATAAAAATAATAATAATAAAATATATATATATATTAAAAATTAAAAATAAAAAACAAGGTTGGAAGTGATAGCTTTTTGTCAAAATTGTTAAAAAAACTGTTTTCGGAGGCTTGCGGCCGCCGGCGCTGGCACTAGGCACAGCCCCCGCAGGCGCGCATCGCATGCGTGCAGCGCACGAGAGCGAGCTAAGGGGTGGCCAAGCCACCACTCGCGCAGTGCCCGCGAGGTGCGCACGCTCACGCTGAGGGGCAGCCCTCGCCGTTAGTAGCCCCCTTGGCGCCTTTTCGGCCAAAATGCATTTTTTGTAGTTTTTTTTATTTTTAATCCATTTTTTTAGGGATTTTAAAGGTTTTTTCCATTTCAAAATTAATGAGGGGAATTTAATTGACTTAAATCCCTTCCAAAAAATTTGATTTTTTGGAGAGAGGGATAGAAAAATAGATTTTTTTTAGCGAAAGGGGAGAGCTTGAATTTGATTTTTTGAGAATCTTTTAGAGATAGAATACGTTTTTTCAAGATTTTTCTGGAGAAATCTATTTTGCTTTTGATCTAAACATAACACTTGAGATAGAAAAATCAATTCTCTTTTCTTGAGAATTGTAAAATTGTTCTTTGATTCAAAATTTCTTGAGTTTTTAGAGAGAGAAAACTTGAGTTTTCTTTTATTTTTTTTAATTTGATTTTCGTAGATTGTTGACAAGGAAATCAATTTACGTTCTTGCTTTTCAGATCGATAATTCTGAGGGTAAATTTCTGGGCTCAATTATAATTTCTATTTATTTTTTCTTTATTTTTCCACCATTGTTACTTGATTATAAGTTTTTAATGTGTGTTTTCTTGATTATTTTTATACTTTGATTTGCATTTTTAGATGTTATTTTGATTTTTCTTGCATGAAAATCATGTTATAACATGTAAAATCACATGAAATAGTATTATTTTTTGTGAAAATTTGATAGAGAACAAATCAAGAGAGAAGAAATGTTCCTGTCTCCTTCCTTCCCTTGAGGGGCGGGAAGGAGGTGAGAGGCGGCCTGCCCGCCCCTGGTGGTTAGGCCGCCCCTCAATTAAAATCTTGTCATTTTGTGATTCTTGATCCGTTTTGTTCCGTTTTCGATCATTTTCAATCCATATTCGCGTGGTATGCATTCTTTTGCATGATTTTAATATTATTTTGATAATATTTATTTATTTTTATCATTTTATGTGATAATATTTATTTTTATTATTTTAGTTGATTTAATTAATTTTTAGATTTATTTACTAACATTAATTTTATTTTATTTTGTCTACAATATTTATTTTTTCCTTGTTTGGTCATTCCCAAGAGCAAATGGGGAGATCGAGGAGGCCTTTTTTGGTTTGATTTATTATTTTTGTCATTTTTATTATTTTTTTAGTTACTTTGTTTTCTATTTATTTTACCATGTAATTTGTAATAAATTTAGTTTATTTTATACATGCTAAAAAGAAAATCACAAAAAATTATTTTATTAACAAATTGGGTTTTTATTTTAATAAAATGGGACCAATATCCTAATTTTTAACCAATAAAATCTCACTTTTAAAAAGAAGAGTTAGTTTTCCTCAAAATGTGATCACTCATCCCGATTTTCTTAAAAATAACTCTTCAATTTTTTAGTGTGCATGAAGGAACCAATGTTCCTATTTTAAATAATACTCCGCTTTGTGTATGAATTTTATTTACGTTATTTTAGTTTAATTTTGGGGATTGTATTTTTGTCCCAGATCTTAATTGTTTTTTTCATTTTGGGGGATTGTATTTTTGTTTCAATTTTATCTTTTCTTTTATTTTGTAGTTTACTTTATTATTTTATCATTTTTTTGATGCTTGATATACGCGTTAATTTTAATGCATGAAGTGTGAAAGAGAGATGGAAATTTAATATCAAAAACTCATTTATAATTAACCAAGACATTAATAAGAGTAAAGTTTCGAACTACTCTCTGGTTTAGACCCCGAGATTAGACGAACTTTTCAATTTCTTGTAAATTGGATGGCGACTCCAAAATATCTCAAAGGTCCCTATAGGTTTCATAGGATTAGATGAACTTCCCCAATGTTCTATTGGGAAGGGATTCCAAAATATCTCATGTTACCCAAGATCTAGACACAAACCCTCTCAGGCCCTAAAAGCGGGCGGTCGAGGCCGATCGGGTTGTGCACTCGTCATAATGACATACCAAGTCATTTTTAGCCTTTTTCGGTAATTTCTATCTAGTTATACCTTTAAATACCTCATTAATTAATCATGTATATGCCCTAGCTTCTTATGTTTCCAAGTGATAACCATTCATATACTCATTATGTAAGGCCCCAAAGTATACCTTATGAGGATTGGAACATGATATGCATGCTAATGTGTAAGTTATAGTGCATTTAGGACATGATCGGTATTTTTGAATTTACTAAAGGGCACATGAGTAATTGTGTGATTTGTGATTTATGCCTTAAATCAATGATTAAAATGAAGAAAGAAGTGGTAATTTATGCATGTGGAAGTAAGAATTAAAGGTAAGGACTAAAGGAAAACTAACCAAGGATTACTTTTTTTGGCCAATGGGAAGTTGACACTTGTAATGATGGATAATTATGCATTAATTGGGAAAAAGAAATCCGCCTTTAGACCCTTTTAGCCAGCCATTTCTTGGTCATAAAAACTCTATATTCTTTTGGTTATTTTCCTTAATTGTTAAGCTTTCTTTTTCTGCTCTTGGGGGGAGTGGTTCATGTGAGAGAGAGAGAGAGAGAGCTTGGCAAGGTAAGTAATAAAGGTTTTGAGCTTGGATGGTCACCTTCTTCCTCTATAATTCCCTTGCATGTGATTTAAGTTTTGTGTATTGGTTTGTGTATGATTTTTGGATGGTTATTTGTGTTGATAGTTGAGGTTAGAGTGAAAGATAGGGGCAAAGAGAAGGTTTGAGCAAGAGAAAGAAAGATCAAGCTTCTTAGAGGCATGAGAGTGTTTATTTGCATGTTTGTGTTATTGTTATGCATGAGTTTGATGTTTGGAAACATGGTATTATTGTGTAAAATGTCTGAGAATGTGAAATAAGTAGTTGATTTGGGCTAGTAAAGTTTCTGGGGGAAACTCTACTCAAATTTTGGTAGACCTCCGTGTGATTTTTTGGTCATAAGTAGAGTTTGAGAACTCCAACTTAATTGATTCTAGTACCTTCAGAACCATGACTTCCATATCTACAAAAGTCCTAGAATAACCATGAGCAAATTCTGAATCTAAGACCTTTAAAAGTGGCCTTTAGCCTATTCATTAGAGCAGTATAGGTTGTTTAGATCATATCTAACGTTGTAGATGTCCAAATGACCTGAAATTTGTGCTATTTGAAACTTAACATCCTAAGTAAAAATTTATAATGAGGGAGTTTTTCCTAAATTTGAATTTTAGATGTTGGTTTAGGCTGTACAAAATAGAGTAGTGAAGCAGTCCCGAGATTCTACTTCTGTAAGGCAAAATTTTGGGACCTCACGATCAACACCAAAACTAGCTGACCGTGACCATTGATTTTGGAAGCTAGAATTGCCTATTTTTGGATCTCATAGTCAACACCAATACCTTCTGACCGTGACCAATGCTTTTTGAAGGCAGAATTGCCTATTTTTGGACCTCACGGTCAGCACCAATACCTGCTGACCATGACCAATGCTGTTGGAAGGCAGAATTGTTTATTTTTAGATATTGATAGAATGTTATTATGATAACATAACTGCATGGATTTTTATTGTGTACTTTTATACGCAATTATATTGAATGTAAATGAAAATGAATGGCTTATTATAAATGGAATTTTAATTGTTTACTGAGCCTGTAATTATCGAGTTATGCATAGATAGGCATGCCTGTATTTGCAGCTGCCTAGTGTTCGCACCAAGAGGTGCCTAGTGTTCGATACCGCTTAGTATCTTAGTGATTCGAGACTTACATCTCATAGTGTTCGATACTGCTCATCAGTATCTAGTGATTGTTCTCATTATCCATTATTAATAAGAAGTCAGGCGATTGAATTGAAATAATTGAATAATTATGACAAGTGATTATTGACCATTGTATGAATAACTTAGTGATCCTTTCAATGCTAATGTATAAGTGTATGACTTATAATGAATGTTATTGCGTGACATTAATATTGGCATATGATTATATGATTATTGTGACTTCGTAAGAAGTCTATTGCATTATTTTCTCTCCACTGAGCATTCGCTCAGCACGGGGTGTTTTCCCGTGTAGGTTCCTAAATTTTTGGATGTGCTAGTGTTGAGTCGCCATATGCAGGCCACTAAGATTGAAGCTTGAAGTCTTTTTATTTTTGACATATATATTTTTGTAATGAATAGTATAGTGAATATGTAAAGGATATTGTAATAGTATAATGTAAATATTATAAGGTTTGTATATATATATGTATGACTTGTCATGGAAAGTATATTCATCATTTAAGTAATCAAGCAATGTTAATAAAAAGGGCATAAAAAGAAATAATAATAGTACGGTTTATTAATTTGATTAATGTGATATGACTAAGGTAATCTTATAAGATAATAATTTGAATAGTTTGTGTGTGTAGCGTTCCTATATCCTTTAAGGGGTTATTGGGGCATTACACATTATATGTGACGGATAAGTTTCAGTGAAGTTTGGGTTCCATTTGGGAAGAAAATTGCACAATATAGGCTAAATATTGAGGTCATACGGTGGGCAGACATTCTTGCCCACTATTCGGGGCAACAAAAATGGGTTTTGAAGTGGCAAAATGGTTTTACACGGCGGGCAGGAATCCCTGCCAGTCGTGTAAACTCATTCTGCCCCACTCTGCACAAGTCAGATTCCAACTTCCAACTTCCAACTTATTATGCACTTTTAAGCTAATAAACATCATTTTCAGCCAAAATGATCTCTTAACAAATGATCCTCATAATCTTAGCTTTCTAATGACACCAATCTCACATCATTTGAATCACTATAACTCTAGAAATTATCCTAACAATCCAAACTGCTCAAGGCAGAATAAGTACCTCAACTTTAGGCCCAATTTCGAGGCTTTTAGAGCAAAATTCAGCTCCGAACCTCTTCTAGATATTTGTAGGTATGGGTCTTAGGTTTAACCTCCAATTAGAATCATCCAATTTGGAGTTCTATAACTCAATTTATAGCCCATAAATCAACTCAGAGTCAAGTGAAACCTTGGACATAGTTTCCCATATACATTTTACATGCTAATAATTGTCATTCCAACCAACTCATCAACCACAATCACATTCAATTCCATATTTAACATCAATATACACTTAAAACCAATATAATTATTCATTAAAATATACACATAGGGCTTAAGTTCCCAAATCTTATTTTTAAGCCAAAACTCTTTTCTCTTTGCTTCAAACTTCCTTTGCTCCACTTTCTCTTTTCTTCTCTTCTCATGGCCAAGTTCATCAACTATTCTCACGACAAAAATTACACCATCATCAATCCACAATTCATAATTTTCTAGCACCTATCAAATAGAGAAAGAAGATGATAAAGAAATAGATAGAATTACCTTGATTACTCAATAACTAGTCCCAACTCCTTGTGCTTTTTCTTAAAAATCCATTAGCATGAGTTTAAATGAGTTTTGGGAGTGTATTTTGGAAGACAAAGGGGTTGTGTTCCTCCCCATTTCTGCCTCTCAAATGGCCTTATATATGGCCTCTCATTTCTCAACTTTTCTATAACAAAATGTGTCCAAATCCCATTGGTTACTTTTTAGATTTGTAGGCATATCTTCAATTTGATCCTTCCTCTTTCACTTATTCTTACATGCACCTTTTAATTAACTTAAATTCATACATTAACATACATAATTTCTCTTGTCATGCATTTAAATCCATAGGTGTCAAATAACTAATTTACCCTTGACTTTTCATTTAATACCGATTATATCCTTTTCTTCACTTTACCACTTTAACCTTCCGATTACCCATTTTCAGCCATTGTTGTACCCTAGACATATGCCAATCTGTCTAAGGTATGTTTTGGGTCCTTACAGATGTACTATCATTCAACCTATTAATTAATCTCATTAACTCATAAGAATTAAAATAATTCACAATTTACAAATTAAATTTACTCACCATTTAATTCTTGCAATTTAAAACTTTAATTTCTTCGAGTCGTGTTGTAGTAAACTGCCATTTTTCAATTATCAAAACTTGTGGTAGAGACTTGATTGTACTCATAACATATTGTAAATAAATTGAATAATAAAAGAATAAATATAACAAGAAAATAAAGAGTGGGAAGAAATTGTTATTGTCTTCTTATTATTATGTGTTTATATATGATAACAACTCTGAAATTCCGGCGCCGGAGACCTGAGGATGTCACCTGAAATCAAAGAACTCCGACGGGTTTCCGTTTTAGGATACTCCGACGGTCAAGTCAATAATCAAGTTATTTTTTTCAGTAAGAAAATATTGTGGATAAAAGAGAGAGAGATCCCTCTTCAAGGATTAGACATACCTTTTTATAGCCTTTTCCCTTCTACATAACTGTTGCCCTCTTAATGGGCCTTAATTAGGTAACGGTTGTTTTAATGGTATGCTTTTATTGAGTAACGGACGCCCTTATGATGAGCCTTAAAGGAGCAACGGCTACTTTAATAACACTAGCCGAGCTACCCTTTACTTTCGAGCTTCCCATGAGCCGAGCTTGCATTTAGGTACCGAACTTAGAAACATAGGTGACCCGATCTTCAATAGGCGGGTCGATAACCGAGTTGGGTAATGACGATAGCTCGGTTATCATAAGTCCCCCCCCTGCCAAGCATGACATTTATGTCATTTAGGGCAACTGACAACAGCAATCCAGAAAGTAACCGCCAGGCGCGTAAAGCACGAAAAGCAAAAAATGATGCTTCATTCAGCGCGAAATGACAGCCAAATGTCAGCACGCCATCATTGTGACGCTTTGATACCCGCGCTTGCCTTAATGACACCTGACACTACCCCTCAACAACTGCCACCTGTCACCTATCTGTTGGTTTACTTCGCCTATAAATGGCCTTTAGGTTTTAGGGATTTCCCTCTTCTTCTGCATTTGAACATCCTAATTCTCCTTTTCATCTCTTCGCTTTTTATCTGTCAACTCTTTGGCTAGAATTTTCTTTGCTACTTAAATTCAAGTACGTACCTTCCCAATCTTTCTATTCCTCGCTGGTGACCACTCTCCGATATTTGCCCTTCCAAATCCGTTATTGGTGATATCTTCAGAATTTCCAAGTTTATTTCTTCTCTCTTCTTCTTCAACATGAGTGCCTCTGAGAGTTCTATTGAGAGGGTGAGGGTAGAAGAAGGTCTCGCTGCCCGGATTTATTTCGATTCTCCTGGCCCCAGCCAATAGCCAACGAAAGGGAAGAAGGAGCCACGCCGATTCCCCAGAGTGGGCAGTATAAGTTCCACCCTGAAACCTGTCGATATGGCACCTCTGCGAGAAAGGCTTGGGATTCCCTACAAATATAAAGTTCGTGCTGCCAGTGCTTCTCTCAGGGCCAATGCCAAATTCCAGGGAAAGAAGATGATAGTTGTTTATAAGGCGGACTTTGAGGCCGGGGTGAATCTTTCGCTGATGGCCTTCGAGCTAAAAGTCCTTAACTACTACGACATGACCATTGGTCAGCTCCACCCAAATGCTTGGCGCACTCTCTCCGTATTACAGATATGGTCTGCCGAGAATGATATAGATCTCACTCTTAGACTCTTCCGGGCTACTCACAATGTTGCACTCCGAGCCAATAGAGAAGACCACCACTATATACAGTCTCGATCGGGCTATGGGGTGTTTGTTGGGAATCCAGAGTCATTGAAGGAGTGAAAAGATCGATTCTTTGTAATAAAGGGTGAAAAAGACTTCCCTTTTCGAACTCAATGGGGTCGGTTCGTGAATCGAAATGACAATCCTTTGCTGCTTAGTGAGGATGAGGAGCGAACTCTGGCTCAGTGGAGGGATTTAGCCAAGGAAAAAGTTGACATTAACCTGCAGCTCTAATGTGGCATACCTCCGATACCCCAAAGACCGAGCTCTAGAAAAAAGGGTAAACTTCATTTCTTTTCCTTGGATGTTGATCTGTTTCTTATTGTTTGCTTTTTTGCAGTTATGAAGAATTCAAACCCTAGCGTGGCCGAGCTAATCCGTGCCAAGAAGAAACAAAAGACTGGAGGCGCTGGAACCTTCGTAACCGCTCCGAGCACTACTCCGGACGAAGACACTGCCTCTGCTAGGCCTAGTGAAGTCACTCCGGCAACTACTCCGGGCCCGAGCGATCTGACTGAGAGTCCCTTTCCTAGGGCACCGCCAGCTTCACCTATTATTGTGTCCGATACTACTCCCCCTCTCTCAACATCTGCCGATCATCCTGGCACAGGCCAAGAGAGCACACCTGGTCCAGACCCAAAATCATGGGTTGAAGAGTTAAAGGCTCTGTCTGATAATGCACGGCACTTCTGGCAACGACAGGGGAGAGCTTGGTCGAAGGACAACCCAGATTTCAACACTTTTGCTCACCTGATGTCTTGCGTTCCTGCCGAGACGGCCCTCCCTGCTACTACATCTCGGGGCTGATCAGCTGAGCAATGTGATGAAAAGAGATGAAGTAGAGGTAAGCACTTAAGGTCCATAGGTTAGAATTTGCAAGTCCGAGGCTAATTGCTTTTTTTTTTTGTGCTCACAGGGGAGCATGATAATGGGAGCTGCCATTGGCAAGATGAATGCGCTGATTAGCCTGCACAATAAGGCTGAAAAGGAGACTACTCGAGTCAAGCAGGAGCTCGGTTTGATGAAAGCAAAGCTGGCCAATGATGAGAAGCGAGCGAGAGACGCCGAGCTAAAAATGCTTTCCCAGTCTAAGGAGGTGACCGAGGCCTAGGATAAAACTGCTACAGCTGAAGCTCTCTTAAACCAAGAGAAGGAGAGAAGATGTGCTGCTGAAGCTAGCTTAGCCGAGGTTCAGTAAGGTCAAGAGACTTGGCAAAAAGAAAAAACCGAGTTGGAGCAGAAGTTTTCTGACCTCCAGTATCGAGTAGCCGACATGGCTGCAGATAAATGTATTGCCTTTGGGAGTAAACTGGTTCAATCAGTTATGGACCGGTATCCGAACATGGATTGGTCCTGGCTGGATAAAGTTTATCCCGATGACTGAAAAATCGAACTCTTTTTCTTTTTTGTAATTTTTGTAGCCATATATATAAAAAGGAATTATTCGGTTTATATAATTGCGTACTTGTATATTCAACCTTTTTAATCTTAATAGCATGTATGTAAATCGGTTTGTCAAATGTCCGAGGCTATGCTCGCCAAACAACCTCTTTATTGATGATGTAGCTGTACCCAGCTTATAGAAAAATACATATGCTCGTGGCGATCATGCCGGGATGAGCTTACAAAAATAAGTGCTCATGGCTATAATGCCGAAACGAGCTGAATTACTGAAAGTACCTTTTTAGATTGGAGATATTCCAAGAGTGGGGAAGCAATTTCCCCGAGAGGTCTTTTAGCCTATGGGCGGTCCCATGAACTTCATGCACCATATAGGGACCTTCCCAATTTGGACTGAGCTTTCCGACCCCGGCAACCATTTGAGCTACAATAACTTTTCTGAGAACCAGCTGTCCGACCTTAAAGGATCGAGGTTTTAGGTGCCGATCATGATACGATGACATCTTCTGCTTATATATCACTGACTGCATCTGTGCGGATTTTCTGATTTCCTCCAACCGATCTAAGTGATACAGAAGAGAGGCTTCATTCTTGGCATTATCATATGAAGAGGTTCGAGTGCTGGGAAGTCCGACCTCGCATGGAATGACTGCCTCCGTCCCATACGTTAGTGAGAAAGGATATGACCAGTAGCTGCCTTAGGGGAGGTTCGGTATGCCCAAAGTACATGAGGGAGTTCGTCAACCCAAAGGCCTTTTGCATCATTTAGCCTCTTTTTTAGACCGGTAAGGAGAGCTCGATTTGTGACTTCGGTCATTCCATTTGACTGGGGATGATATACCGAGGTAAAACACAGCTGTATGTTGAGATCCGAGCAGTAATTTTTGAAGGAAGCGCAATCAAACTGCTTGCCATTATCTAATATGAAAGTGTGCGGAATGTCGAACCTTGTTACTATAGCCTTCTAAACAAACTTAATGATATTTGCCGGAGTAATTGTAGCCAAGGGCTCGGCTTCCACCCATTTTGTAAAGTGATCCATTGCTACTACCAAGAACTTTCGTTGGCCTGTGGCCAATGGAAAAGGGCCAAGGATATCTATTCCCCACTGTGCAAATGGCCAAGGATTGTGAATGGGCATTGTGGGGCCGCTCGCCGGTGTAGCAAATTACCGAACCGTTGGCATTTTTCACACCTCTGGACAAGACCTCTGGCATCTTTCTCCATCGTGGGCCAATAGTGCCCTTGTAGTAAAGCTTTTCGAGCAATTGTTTGTGTACCCTCATGTGCGCCACAAATGCCCTCATAAATCTCCCGAAGTACATAATCGCCTTCCTCAGTGCTCAAGCATAGATTCCATGGATGCGAAAATGTCCGCTTGTATAATTTATCTTCCAAGATGGCATACATGCTGGACCGCCTGACTATTTTTCGAGCCTCTACCGGATCATCTGGTAGCGATCCCGAGGCCAAGTATTAATATATTGGCAAACGCCAACCCTCCATCGGCTCACTCAACTGTACTTTGTAGGTTTCATATGCTGGGGCAGTCATTGCCGTCCATACGATATCCGCCGAAGTCACCCTGCCCAAACTAGAGGCCTGTTTAGCCAAAGAGTTTGCCCCCTAATTCTCAATTCGAGGAATCTGCTCTATTAACCACGCATAGCCTTTCTTCTCTAATTGGGACAACAGCAGAGCAACTAACCATGGTGCTTTCCTTAGCCTCGAACTTGCCAAGCAACTGGTTTACCACCAACTGTGAATCGAAAAAAATGACCAAGGAATCAGGCCTTACCTCCATAGCGAGCTGTAATCCAAAACACCGAACCTCGTACTCATTCCAACCAACTCATCAACCACAATCACATTCAATTCCATATTTAACATCAATAAACACTTAAAACCAATATAATTATTCATTAAAATATGCACATAGGCCTTAAGTTCCCAAATCTTATTTTTAAGCCAAAACTCTTTTCTCTTTACTTCAAACTTCCTTTGCTCCATTTTCCCTTTTCTTCTCTTCTCATGGCCAAATTCATCAACTATTCTCACGACAAAAATTGCACCATCATCAATCCACAATTCATAATTTTCTAGCACCTATCAAATAGAGAAAGAAGATGATAAAGAAATAGATAGAATTACCTTGATTACTCAATAACTAGTCCCAACTCCTTGTGCTTTTTCTTAAAAATCCATTAGCATGAGTTTAAATGAGTTTTGGGAGTGTATTTTGGAAGACAAAGGGTTTGTGTTCCTCCCCATTTCTGCCTCTCAAATGGCCTTATATATGGCCTCTCATTTCTCAACTTTTCTAGAGCAAAATGTGTCCAAATCCCATTGGTTACTTTTTAGATTTGTAGGCATATCTTCAATTTGATCCTTCCTCTTTCACTTATTCTTACATGCACCTTTTAATTAACTTAAATTCATACATTAACATACATAATTTCTCTTTTCATGCATTTAAATCCATAGGTGTCAAATAACTAATTTACCCTTGACTTTTCACTTAATACCGATTATGTCATTTTCTTCACTTTACCACTTTAACCTTCCGATTACCCATTTTCAGCCATTGTCGTGCCCTAGACATATGCCAATCCGTCTAAGGTATGTTTTGAGTCCTTACAGATGTACTATCATTCAACCTATTATCTAATCTCATTAACTCATAAGAATTAAAATAATTCACAATTTACAAATTAAATTTACTCACCATTTAATTCTTGCAATTTAAAACTTTAATTTCTTCGAGTCGTGTTGTAGTAAACTGCCAGTTTTCAATTATCAAAACTTGTGGTAGAGACTTGATTGTTCTGATAACATATTGTAAATAAATTGAATAATAAAAGAATAAATATAACAAGAAAATAAAGAGTGGGAAGAAACTGTTATTGTCTTCTTATTATTATGTGTTTATATACAACCACAATGATTATATATATATAGGCACAAAGATTTGATCCATATATGAAAACTTTGTCTATATAAGAAGTAAATACATTTAGGAACAATTTAAGTTACATGGGAAACCAATCAATCATTAGAAATAAAAGTAGTTATCCACAAGAGGAATATTATATAAAAGAATTTTTTTTGTTATGCCATTTTAGTTCCATATTTATTCTATTCACTATTCACAAATATGACAAACTTAAAAATAGAGGTAACACATGATATGTAATTTCACTTTATTTTTCAATTTTTAAATTTTCACATTGTTTTTGAATAAATATTAATTTTTCTTTTTAGGCAAAATGTGAATCCTAAACTTTTAAGTTTTTTCATATTAAATCCTTGAATTTTAAAAAGTATATATTGAGTCCATGAATTTATCAAATTTATCACTTTATGTCTTTTTTTTTCACGGGAATGACGAGAATGATATGAACACATTGTTAAACGTGCATCCAAGCAAACTAAATGAGATGTGGAACCAATCAAAATATTAAAAATTAATTTTTTTCCACCTCATCACCACCTCACCAGTCTCCATACCCTTCCTCACCTTCATGAATTCTGATTTGGCCACTAAATGGCTGTCACCACTTCCACCCTAGCTAGTGTTGCCTAAGGCCAATCCGCCCTCTTTAACTAATATGGTTTTTAAGGAAAATTCGAAAGAAATACAATGCTTTCTTGTGAAATCTTTTAAGGAAGTCCAAAATGATGCAATCAAACTTGCCTTTGATAGTTGATTTCTTGTAATTGATTTCAATTCATATTTGATTGATTGTTGCTTACAGAGAATCAACTAATTTGATAAATTTGCCATAGACTTGTACTTATTTGTGATGAAATTTTTTTCCAGTTGTACATAATTAAAGGTGCAAGAAACAAATGCAATGCCTCATGGAATGCGCCAACTAGAATTTCTAAAATTGATGATAAATATAAAGGTAATGATTATTATTTTTTCTGTAATATTGATAAGATTGCTTTCTCAAAAGAATAACTTTGGAGAAAATCATCAATCTTCATCTTTTAATTGTTTTTTACCGCCTCCAAATTTCATCTCATCATTCTCTAGGGGCAACTCCTTTAACCCCTTCTTTTCATAAATTACTCATACTTGTGTTTTTACCTCCATGATTTCTTAGAATCTACTCTGTCTCTCTTACCTTATATGTTTTTGTAATCTATTTTCAGTTATTAATGGAGCACAAGATTTTGTTAATTTAGTCATACTTATGTTTGAATGAGCTAATAAGATTTTTTTTTTCCAACTTTAACCACTGCTAAATTAGGGAATTTGTAGGAGAAAATCTCAGCTTTTACACATTAGAAGAGAGAGAGAGAGAATAGATTCAATAGGAATTGAATCATCCACCGCAGGAGCAGGTTCTAGTTGTAATCATCCATCTTCTTCAATTTTAGTTTCTAAATTCATATACTTTAATTTGCTTTGCTTTTTAATTACCTAATTTCTTTTCTTCAAAACATACAAGAGAAAAGTGGTGTAGAGGAAGGAGAAGGAGAGGAGAACGCGTGTGTGTGTTTTTTTTTTATGTTTTTTAGTAAATGATGGACTTTTCAGCAATTTAAGTTTAATTGAACGTGTATTTAACTGCGCGTACGATCAATTCTATAAAAAAGATTTGAAGTGATCAATTTGAAAAATTTAGAAATTAAATGTGCAATTTTTAAGATTTAGGGACCTAGGATGACTTTTGCCTCTTTTTATCACAAATTGAAGTAATAGAAGGTTGATAAGCCTGATAGAAAAGAGGCAAAAAGTTCAAGTACTAAATCACAAAATTGACTAAGCTATTTAGCGAAGCTTAGTAGACGCGTGACTCACGCAACAACAGGGCGACTGGGGAAGACCAGATCATAAAATTGAATTGTGCTTTTACCAAGCTCGTGTATGGAAGATATCCAGAGTCTTCTCATTCTTTCGTCTACATAAACCTCTCTCTCTCAAACCCTAACTTCTACCAATGGCCGAAGCTATTCTCACCAATCACCAACCACGGCCACAGCCATCGCCGTCTCTGCAAATGGATTCGAATGATCCCAATGAGGAATTCAATTCTCTCCCAATTCCTCCACTCGATCCCATGTTCCTCCCTGTGCAAAATCCTTCATTATCTTCCACTATGAATACGGGAGAAAACTTCGTACCCGATCTGACCTTTTCCCTCGACGATAATTACGATTTTGACATCACCTTTGATGATATAGAAGAATTCTATTTCCCTTCAGAGAACGAGCATTTCAACATCCCCAATTCCACCACTGAGTCGGATAGCTCTGGAATTTCTGGTGATCATGTTTCTGATGTTATTAAGTATCTGAATTGCTCTCCTTCAGAGTCTAGGTGTTGCGATTCAGGTTCTCAGAGCTCAAATTCTGCTACGACATTGAATTTTTCATCTCCAGTGTCCTCTCAGGTCTCCGAAAATGGCAGGTCGGGTGTATCTGAAGCCATGAATGCGCCTTCTCCTGATTCCGATTCGGGTGCATTTGTGGTTGATCAAAAGATCAAAATAGAAGATTTAAATGTGAAAAATGGAAGTGTGCCAAAGCGGAAAAAAGAGGCTACCAGCGATGATGCAAACAACGAAACCAGAAATCAGAAGTATCGAAGATCGGAGGATTCTAACCCTAATGCAGATGCAAAAAATGCAAATTTTGTTGCGGGGAGTGAAGAAGAGGAGAAAAGGAAGGCAAGGCTTATGAGAAACCGAGAGAGCGCGCAACTGTCTCGGCAAAGAAAGAAGCATTACGTGGAGGAGCTGGAGGACAAAGTGAGAACATTGCATTCCACAATTGCTGATTTGAATAGTAAAATTTCATATTTTATGGCTGAAAATGCGAGTCTGAGGCAGCAGTTGAGTGGCAATGGTATGTGCCCGCCTCCTATGTATCAACCCATGGCGCCCATGCCGTATCCATGGATGCCTTGTGCCCCTTACGTTGTTAAGCCACAAGGGACTCAGGTCCCCTTGGTTCCAATCCCTAGATTGAAAACGCAGCAGCCTGTCTCCGCTGCTAAACCCAAAAAGGCTGAAGCTAAAAAAGTTGAGGTTAAGACTAAGAAGGTTGCTAGTGTTAGCTTTTTAGGTTTGTTGTTTTTCGTTTTGCTGTTTGGTGGGTTGGTACCAATTGTTAATGTTAGATATGGCGGAGTGAGTGAATATGGTGCTGATGGGTTGAATTTTGTTAGTGATAAGTTTTATGATCAGCATAGAGGCAGGGTTTTGATAGTTAATGGGCATTCCAATGGATCCCATGACAAAATGGATGGGGACAGAGTACACTGCGCTAGGAGCAGGGATGGATATTTGGCATCCGATTTACCAAATTCAGATGAATTCGGTCGTCTTAGTAATAATAGTAAGCAGCTTGCTGCATCTTTGTATGTGCCGAGGAACGATAAGCTTGTGAAGATTGACGGTAACTTGATTATTCATTCGGTTCTGGCCACTGAGAGGGCTATGGCCTCTCATGAGGCTTCTGAAGTCAACAAAAATAAGGAGACAAGTTTGGCTATTCCAAGAGATTTCTCTCCAGTGTTGGCTATCCCTGGGATGCATTCTCACTCTGCTGTCTCAAACAATAGAGGGGTACACCCGCACAGATATGGGAATACTAATGAACGGCAGAATGCCCTTACTTCAGGGCCTTCAGATGCATTGAAGGACCATTTGAAGTCATCTGCAGCTAATGGTAACCTACAGCAGTGGTTCCATGAAGGTGTTGCTGGTAATTATTTTAATTGTGGCATCATTTTTGGCATGTCATCTAGTTATTTAGGCTGATTACTAGGTGTTGGTTTGCTCTATGCTTTCAATTTTGAGTGAAAATCATTCAAGTGTTCAAATTTTTTCATTGTATTTTCACATCAGCACCTTTTTTTCCTTCTAACTTTAGCTCTATTTTTTGGAGTCGTGATGGTAAATATGTGCATATCTTTGGCGGGTCTCTGATTGCTATGAGTTTGCTTTGTTGGAGTATTTAAATTTCTTTTTGTAGATGAGTTATTTTTGAATATGGAATAACAAATCTAGGGCTCAAGATTAGCTAGTCAAGCCCTAAGGGCAAGCTTCACTTTATGCTTTTCTGGTAGATATAATTGAATTTAGGCTTAGCCCCTCATTTTCAGCTTATTAATTAAGCAAGCCATTTTGGGATGATCATAAGATCGACGGTTTCCTTAGTGAACTTAAGTTTCAAATGAAACAATCAATTCAAAATTATATCCATAGAATTATATAATCCACGGTTTTGTTTTTAAGGTTAGCGGGCAAGTTTAGGTGTTATTCTACAAGTTGTACATTCAATTTAACTAAATCTTAATCTTAGATTGTTTTGGGCTGTTTAATTATATCTTTTTTCTCTACTCCTTCTGGTTCTGGCTATATATTCAGAAAGAACTTAATTCTTTCATGTAACTCCAATATAATTTTTTTTTCTTTTTTAATAAGCAATTGTAAAAACATTTTTTATGTGTATTGTAAATAACAGGCAATCACAGTCTAGCTAATTGATGAACTAACTTACTAACTTGAATGATTCAAGCTTCCCTTATCTCAAGTTGGCTTATCTAATAATTACCAACTTGGGCATCAAAGTGAGTTTAAGTTTGTCTTGCTTACTTTAATGAAAAGTACCAGTAACCCTTTATAAAACAGAACTCTCAATGTTTCCTGTGTAGCTCAACTCGATTGTGCATCTACATGTCATTGTTGATTTTTTTTAATGTTTGCTTGATTTAGAATAGCTCAGTTTATAATTGTTGCCACTTCAATATTGCAATATAGTTCTTTCTGCTTGTGTTATCCTTAATCGAACTTTCATCCTAATGTCAAAATATTTTTGGTAATGCTTGCAAATAAGGGTGGGCAAAACCCAATCCGACCCGGCCCGAATTACCTGAACAAACCGACCCGAAATATTCATTCGGGTAGGGTTGTTCAGATTATATGGGTCGGGTCGGTTATTGATATTTAGGATATTTCGGGTCGGGTCGATTGAAACCTTGCCCAGCCCGAACCCGACCGACATACTATAAATACTTTTTTTTTTTCATCCTTACCCATACCCACCTGCCACCAATCTGCATCTCATCTCACGCTCTTCTTCTCTCTCACGATCTCCTTCTCTATCTTTCCTTCTCAAGCAAATCTCTTCCTCTTCTTTTCAAGCACATCGATCTCAAGCAAATCTCTCCCTCTCCCTCTCAAGCAAGTCTCTTTCTCTCAAGCAAATCATTTTCTCTCAAGCAAATCTCTCTCTCTCTCTCTCTCTCTCTCTGCGAACCAAATATCTCTCTTTGCGAATCAAATCTGTCTCTTTCAATCGAGATCGATCTATTATTCCGGCGTTTTCCTAGCAGCGAGAAGCACTCCGAAGCAGAGAAGCAAGCCAATCTCGATCTAGCAGATCTGTTTTCTCTCTTTTTTTTTTTTGAGATTTGTTTTTGCTTTAGTTAAATTAGTTTATGATATATATTTCATATTTTGCTTGATGATGCTTTCGGGATGTACTTTGATATTTTTTTGGCATTAAATCTTTGTTGTGTGTTGGATGTTAATGTTGGGATGAATTCTAAATTTTTTCCTGGTATTGAATCTGTGTTTGGTGTATTGAATCTGTGTTGGGTGTGAATAGTTTCTGAATTTTGGGTTGATCGGGTTTTTCGGTTCGGGCCCCTGCTAATAGTTAGGGTCGGTCCAGGGATGAATTTTACCCATATTTCGAGTGTCGTGTTATTCGGGTTCGGTTCGGGTTGGGCCGAACCCGCCCGATGCACACCCCTACTTGCAAATTCATTACCACAAAATAATGCTCTAGTGATATTAATTTCTGTATGTAAAAAAGATATTGCAATCGACTTCCAATATATTGTAGTTACGCTAGAATCTAAGTGTGAGATAGGGGTTAAGTAATGGTGGTGTTTTCTGGTTTCTAATCTTTGGATCTAATTAATAGCAAGTTTGGATTTAAATTTAATAAAATTTTTGTGATGAATGAAAACCTTAAGTTGTCTTATGAAATGAAGTTATTCACATAAAGTTTGCATGTTTGAGATTTTGCTTTCTATGTAATCTAATAGATTTTGGATATTTTGAATGTATTCAAATTTTGAGAAAAATATGGCTAATTCATCCTTGGCTTTTGAAGTTGGAAGTGACAAATTGTTCTGGTTACGTGCCCTTGTGCACTGGTTTCTATAATGTTCCTTTATGTCATCTTATTGACAAGTAGCTTTTTGTTTCTATATCATATCACAAACCCCATGTTTTTTTTTGTAGTATAATTTAATCTTGCTTTACTTTGAGGATACAAATGGAGATGACCTTTTAGAAAGAAGTAAATAACATAATCATAACAATATATATATATATATATATATATATATATATATATAAAAGTTCGCTAAGTAATGGCAGATGTGAGAACTAGAAAATGTTGGGAGTTCCAAGGCCATTGTACCCAATATTGTGAAATCATTGTGTGAAATTTGGTTGGCAAGGAGAATTGTTTGATAATTGCATGCCATGGCTCTAGGTTGTTTTGATTCACAGTATTATGATTTCCTTATTTCCCCTTATGCACGCACTCGATGCTTCATTAAAGTCTGTTTATTTTTCTGAAATTGAGGAATTATTGGTTTGTATTTGCACTAGTTTTAGGGTTAAAATCTTGTACTTCACTAATGGCTCCTGGTTATTTTCATTTCCCAATGCAGGGCCAATGTTGAGCTCTGGCATGTGCTCTGAAGTGTTTCAGTTTGATGCATCGCCAGCTCCAGGAGCTATCGTTCCTGCTTCATCAGTTGCCAATATTACATCAGAGGGCCAGACGAATGCTACTCTAAACAACAAAGGGAAAAATAGAAGGATTCTTCATGGCCTTCCAATTCCCCTTCCGGGTTCCAATTTTAATGTTACTGGAGAACCTGTTAGTAGTTCTCAGAAAGACAAATTTCAAGGTAATAAATCATCCTCTTCCATGGTTGTCTCTGTCCTTGTTGATCCTCGGGAGGGTGGCGACAGTGAGGTTGAAGGTATGGTTAAACCAAAGTCGATTTCTCGGATTTTTGTGGTTGTGCTTTTGGATAGCGTGAAATATGTTACTTATTCATGCATGCTTCCACGCTCTGGTCCTCACCTGGTGACAACCTGAGAATGGTGGATAACAATTGAATATTCTACCCAACTCCAGCACCCGTTTTTGTATATAATAGTAATATTTGCCAGTATTTTATAGCAAATATTAACCTCCTTATGAACTTAAAAAATTTACTCCACTAATCTTGTCTAATTATTGACAAGTTATAATGTTGTTATTTTAATACATGTTTTGGGGTTCAGAAATTGTAATGCATGTGCTGCGTGATTGACATAATCTATTGTTTATTGAGGTTCATTGGATTTAATCTGTCACTTCAAGTACAGTTAAGTTTCTATTATAATCGAATTGAACAAACTAAATACAATTCAAATCAGAGTTCATATTTCTTAAATATAAGAAAACAAAATTTGATCTATGTATAATTAAAAAAAAAAAAGGTATTACAATGAAAATCCAAATAGTAACTTTATATGATAGATTTAAATCTTAATTGTCTCAACAAAAGTGTATTTGCCCTATTTGTGAATGCACAAGTCCCGTGCCAAAGGAGACAAACCGGTGGTAAGGCAGTCGTACGTAGCGTTGAGGTCGCATGGGCGAATTTAGAGAGGGGACAATGGGAGCACTTGTCCCTGATGCTGTTCATGGATTGTATTAGGTCAAAAATGAAATAATTCCAATCCAACTCAATATACGTGAACTGTATGTTTTTATTTATTAAAAATCAATCTAATCTATTAAATCTTATAACGATTTGACAACTTTTTGAAGGGACAAAAATTTGACTAAAGCAAATTATAAATCTTTTTCCCGAAATAGGGTGGATGTAAAAATATTTATGGGAATGGGGGGTATTTTCGTCAAAACCGCAGTATTGACCTGCGGCTTGCGTCAGTCCACATCAGATGCCGCAGGGGTCCCCTGCGGCATCTGATGACGTCAGTTGCCGCAGCTTTAACTGAGTCAAATGCCGCAGCTATATTTGACTGACAAGAAGCAGCTTCAAGCTGCTGCCTGCGTGGCTGCATGCAGGTCAGTCACACGTGACTGACATCCCATTGAAGGGATAAATGAATGAAATTGAAGAAATGGGAAACGTCCGACCCCTTTATAAGCAGTGGGTATGTTCATAAGGCGGTGTTAAAAAAATTGCTTTCGCTTCTGCCTTTATGAAATTTTTATTCGGTGTTTTTTGGGGATAAAATTTGCCCAAATTTTTTATTAAATTCGGTAAGTATAACTTTTTAGCAATTATCAATTATTTATATCGTCATTTTATATTCTATGAGTTAAAAAAAATTTTAATCAAATATTTTACTGTTATATTTGTTTTTGTAGGTATTTATTTTAGCGTGTTGCTTACAAATAATCTTAAAGGCAATCATAAGGCAGCGTTAAAAAAATTGCTTTCTTTCCTTCGTTTATAAAATTTTCATTCGGTGTCGTGTAGAGATAAATTTTGTCCAGATTTTCTATTAAATTCGGTAAACATAACTTTTTAGCTATTATCAAGTATTTATATCGTTATTTTATATTCTGTGAGTTAAAAAAATTTTTAATCAAATATTGTACTGTATTATATTTGTTTTTGTAGATATTTATTTTAGCGTGTTGCTTACGAATAATCTTAAAGGCAAGTTATTATTTTGAGTTTTATTTGGTAAAAAATATAATACGATAGAAAGAATAAATAATAATAATGAGACAAGAAAAAAAATAATAATTATAGAACAGGAATAAAAAGTAATAGAACCCAAATAATATGTGCGGAACCGTCTATTTATTATTTTTATTTGTGAAAGTTATAACGTAAATATTATATTATTATGTCAGCAAGATGTTCGAGTTGCGAAAAAATAAATTTAATTTTGGAACATGAAAGACAAATAGTATTTTACACAAATTACATTAGTTTGAAGCAAATTTTTTATTGATAATATGCGTGAAAAAATATAATTGGGATTTATGCATACGAAAGTTATGAAATGAATTTATTATATACTAGTGTAATTTGTGAGAATGGAAAAAATAATTTTTTTTTTTACAATCAATTTAATACAGTGGTGTTTGAGAATAATACGTGTGCGAATAAAATATTTGATTATAATAATTTGTGGTATCAAGGAATATTTTCAAATATCCTAAGAACGGGGTGGAAATTGAAATTATCTATATTTTTGTGCTGAATGCAATATTTAATTTTGTAATATAATATAATAATAATTTCATGCCTAAATGAATGGGCTAATGGAGAATAAATTTTGTCATGGTATAAAAATATGGTTAATTTATAAATATGTGGGGAATAAAATTATTATTATTTGATTATATGTATTATTATTTGAATATGTGATTGTTGAGATATCGGAGATGAAAATAATGATATTTTTAATAAAAATATGAAAATCAGATATTTGAATCAATAGAAGTGTTTTTTGTTTGTATGGAATAAAGTAGAATAATGATAATATATTACGTTGTAGAATGGATTTATAATTATATAATTTCGGTAAAAAAGTATGAAATATATTAATAGTTAATATTTTGATATATTTGTGTACACATTATTAAAAATTGCAGTGAAATTTGTCAGCAGGGCGAAAAAAATGAATCAATTCGAAAATCGACAATATATAAATCCCGGTCCAATTGTCGGTGAGCTGCTGAAATTGCATGGGAAACACCGTGTAGATGCTGTTTGGAGTAATAATGTATGTATAGATACGAATCCAGTATTTTAAATAATTACTAATTTTTACAAAGTACATAATGATAGACAACTGTGCGATTGAAAGTATTTATCTCATTTCGCAGGTTGAACATGACGTTTTGTTTGCGCGTCGATCTAGTGTGGAGAGCAACTATAGAAACATTGATACCAGGATAGTGTCATACCTTCAATTGGCAGGTTTTTACGGTGTTGCGCAAATCGGAGTAATGAACGTACACTGCCAATTAATAACTGCACTTATAGAAAGGTGGAGACCGGAAACACACACTTTTCATCTTACTGTAGGTGAAGCGACAATAACATTTCAGGATATTGGAATCCTGACCGGTCTACCCATTGAAGGAATGACTGTGACTGGACATTTGCAGTACAATTGGGCAGATGTGTGTGGGCGGCTATTGGGACAGGTTCCACCAGAAGATGTCCTAAAAGGCCATCAAGTGAAAATGACATGGCTTAGTCGAAATTTCAGTTCACTACCCGTTGGTGCAAATGAGTACACTGTACAGTGTTTTGCCCGAGCGTGGATATTGCGGTGTATAGGGGGACTGTTATGTCCTGGACAGTCGAATAATTACATACACTTAATGTGGTTGCCGCTTTTAGAGCATTTAAATGAAGCTAGCAATTATAGTTGGGGATTGGCCTATTTGGCATGGTTGTACAGAGAGTTATGTCGTGCTACCCGTCCAAGTGCTAATGGACTAGGCGGTTATCACCAACTTCTTCAGTTATGGGCATGGGAAAGACTTCCTTAGTTGCGCCCTATATTTTTGGAGAATGTTGTGATTAATCAGGCCATGCCATATGGCTTTAGGTAATTAAAAAATATTGGTAGTAACATATACATATGTATATAAATGTTTAATTAAATATAAATAATTATTTAATTATTTATTCAGTGAAATAATTTTTAATTTGTTTTCTTTGTCAGGTAGCGATCTCCCCTTGATTTGAGAAACAACCATAATAAAAATGTGAATAACTATCGTTTGGATTTGGACTTGCAACGGCCGGATCAGGTTTGTTTAATTTATTAGCTAATTAATATGATTTAGAATTTAGGATTGTTAATAAAAATGGATGAAAGTGACTGAAAATTATTCATTTTTTTTTCAGATGGAATGGGAGCCCTACAATAATGTCATCCACTTGTTGCCCGAGTATTGTAGAGACGGTGTCAATAGTTGGCGATCGGTAGTGCCACTAATGTGTTTTCACATTATTGAGTGGCACCAACCAGATTGGTGCCTACAACAATTTGGGATGGAACAACCGATTCCATATCCTCCACAGAATAATGATATTGTGCATTTCGTAGACTTGCGAGGGCACAATGATATTAATTGGGAAGATAAATTTGCAAGTTTTATTTTTGAGTGGGGAAATAGATGGAATCGAGTGGTGGGAACTCAGTTGTTGAATGCTCCCCTTCATCCGAGATCGCAGTACATGCAATGGTACACTCAGCGTACTCGACGATGGATCACACAGATTGGGGCTTCAATGGGGTCAACGGTATGAGACTTATATGTATTAAAGTTTAAGTAACTGAATATGCTTTTTCTGAACAGTAATTTGTTACAATGCAGGCCGATGGTGTGGAACGGATTTACCATGCCGGCAATGCTTCGTCCTCCAATGAAGCTGGTGAGATTCGTATGACATCAGAAAGCATTTTGGGTGCACTTGGAGCAAGAGGAAGGACATCTATTGAATATCCCCGACAGCCGGTTCCACATGGTGTTGAGATTCAACCCCTTTCAACACCTTATGAAGATTTTCGGTCTACAAGGCGTAGTCGAAGAGGAATGTCTGAGAGGCGCACCTCAGTCGCATCCATCCCCATTAGTCCCGGAGTCCATCAGGTCCCTCCACCCTTGTCATGGCCATATTATCCTGCTGATAGTCCTGGTGCATTCGACATTCCGAGTATGCGTCACCAACAACAATTTGATCAGTAACAATTTTATGAAACTCAAGCTGGTCCATCCAATTATTACGAGTCTGAAGCTGGGGCTTCTAGATTGAATGTAGATTTGAATGTCAGTTTATCAGAGGGCGATCGTCCACCGACAAACACTTATGGACAAGTCGATCCGATTTTGCATCCTGATGATTTTATTAATGATTTCTTCTACAGTCCTCATGTTAGTTCTACAGCCGGATTCGGAGATTGGTCATTATACAGTGGCGATTATGATGATGTCATGCATATGACACAGGATCAAAACCCAAATGAGTTGGATCCTCAATACAACATGGACGCTAGTTCATCTCGCAGTAGTTGGAGGAACAGCAGGAGATTCTAAATTGGCTGTATCATTTGTACCAATGCATTAATGCGAAAATTTTGTTCAATTTATGACAATTTTAATTTAAAATTATATTTTTAGCGAAGTCAAATGATGTCCCGCAATATTAAGCAATAGAAACTATTTGGCATTAAATTAACAACACAATATTAAGGATTATTATTTATTATAAACCAACAACATCCTTATATTTAACATAGTTAACAAATTTCAACTTCATGAACGCTGATTGGATGGTCCTGCTGCATTAGTGCAGGTTTTTTTATTGTGTCCGATGTTCCCACATTTGCTGCAATGGACAACGTTGCTTCTCTCCCTTCTGTCCATTTCATTGCGTATGCGCGATGTTTTAGACCGACTCGCCGGCCAATCGACCTTTTGGGTTGACTCATAGAACTAGCAGGTCTCTGGCTTACAGATCGTCTTAGATCACCGTACCCGCCGAATCCTCTACTAGTCCCTATTCTGTTCGTATCACCAGGCATGCAACCGACAGATTGCCTAGGCTGAATAGGCACATCTTCCCCTACATTTCGATCTGATTGTCGTTGTTGACTTTCAGTTACATTATATCTTGTATCGGTATTTTCTCCTCCGTACTGATGACTTTGGGATAATAGTTCGGTATCATGTCTACTAACAGCTTGCATTGGCTGACTTCCACCCACCTCATCTACATACATAGGTTGACTTGGACCTACATCAATAGTCGCTAGATTGCTAGATGCATCGGCTTCACTGACCATAATAATTAATTCCACCACCATATAATTATCATTACTTCTTAAATTTTCATATATCATCTCAACGTCATCGTCATTATCCACCACATCAACCGATGTCCAGCATATTGAACCTTGATTGTACATTAGACTCTTGTATATAATTCTTGAAACCACGTCATTTATCCCCATTCCCAATTTAACATGAATTTTATGAAGAAATTCAGCAAAAGTAGGCTTATTCCTAAGCCTTAGCCTCCTTGTAATGGCATTTGGATCTGATATATCATATTGAAATCCTCCTGATCCATAACTTATTTGGCTATCAGTGTGCAAATAAAAGTTTGTGTATGCTGCCATCTTCAAATTTCCTATAAGTTCAATTATAAGATTATTAATCTTTAATTAGACAACTCACATTTTGATGCTTTATTCCATTACTTCAAACAACGTTACATTTATTACTTATTAATAAATTAACTCATTACATATTATCAACCAATATTAATAATAATAACAATTAATATAATATTATTATATTATTTTATACGATTGCTCAAATATTATTACATCATATTATTCCACATAACTACTTTATTTAACATTCAAACACAAAGTTCATTACATTGTACAAAAATTTAATGAACGTAGTGTACATGCCACATATTATAATTGTGCCACTTACAATAAATTTTTTGTTCCACTGGCATCGTATTTCTAACTTTTAAATATTCATCTTCACTAAATTCCATTACATCTTTGACAAAAATCAGGACAAACTCCTCATATTTTGTCACATCCTCGCTATTCCATATTTCCATTAACGATTTTAAATAACATAATGGTATAGTCATGTAAAGAGCTTTAACCATTTTCGCTTCCTCCATTTGATATCCCCTCATTATAATTTCTTGTAGCCTTTTATTAACCGCAATAATATGATTGAACATTGTTATGCCATATCCCACCCGACAGTTATACAACTCCTGCCATTTTTGTGCGACTATTTGCTTAGCAACATCGCTCATCATAGCTCTTGGAGTTAAATATGTGCGTACCATCTACCACAGTCACAATAATTAATTTTTTAACACTATAATCAAAACTATTACAAATTATATTACATGCTAATACTCATACATTATGCTAACAAATTACTTTCATTTAAATAAATAATTTTTAAAACTCAGTCTGATTTTTCTTACTCAATTTCTTGAATGAATCCAACAAAAACTATTTTAAATTATATTACATGCTAAAATTCATGCATTACAATAACTAAATACTTTTATTTAAATAGATCATTTTTAAAACATACCTTAAATCTCCTTAATTTTGATGATGAATTCCTGATAATGTTGTCTAACCGCTCTCAAATGTCGCTTTCGGTGCCAAAATATTGAGTTGCTTTCGGTGTTGCGAAAATGTATGTGCTTTCCGAAATAATGGAGGTATAAATAAATTGATCTGACGCTGCAACCAAGGACTGCGGCGTCAGATGAAATGCTGCAGCCTTTGACTGCGGCATTAGTTACACCGACTCTGCATTTGGTGGGGCCCACCAAACTGACGACGCAGTACTTTCCTGCGTCTTCAAACACCCCCCCCCCTCAGAATTACTATTCTTCCCACCCTATTTTAGTAAAAAGTTTTCCTTTTCACCCTAATCAAATCTTTGTCCCCGTTTTGAAACAGTTTAAAAACGATTTAAAGTACTATTTTTTTTTCGAAACTCAACTCTTTAAATTTATTATAAAATAAAATAATAAACAAAATTATAATTATATTAAATTATAAATTGCATTTTATTTTAAAAAACTGCAAAATTTTCTTTTTTTTTTGCAATATATCTAAAAAAAATTAATTCTCATCCTTTTTCTCATGAAATGTAACCAATAACAAATAACAGAATAGAGTATAAAATGTAAGAAACAATTAACAATACTAGCATAAGACCAATTAACTTTAATAGGCACAACTGAGAAAATTCTCACCAACCCCATAAATATAATAATTTACATAAAATTCAAGGTTCCACAGTTCATAAAATTCAAGCCCAATTAACCCCTAGCTGAGTTGATCCCAGTTCCAGTAACTGGAATTGTGGCCAAGTGAATCATGAAAACTGCAAATCCAATTGGAAGAGGAGCCAACACCTACAAAGCCAGAAACAAATCAGTTAAATTGAACTAAATATGTTCATGAACAAAAACAGAAAGATGAGATAAAAATAGAGCAATATACATGAACATGAGAGTCTCTGGTATTTCTCTTGGGGTTTGTTGCAGAGAAGACAGTGTAAACAAGAATAAAAGTACCAATAATTTTAGCACCCAAACCACACCCACATACCAAATAATGAAAATCGTAAAGTCCTAATCAAAAGGCAGCATTAGCTACTATACATGCTTTGATTTTAATCAAAAGGCAGCATTCTAGCCAAATGCAGTATATTCAGAATATTTCAGCTCAGAACATGCAATTCAGTTTGCAACCCCAAAGTAAAGTTTGGCAACAAAATACAAATTCATGTCTCAAAGACAACTCAATTAGCATTGATAAGCTAACAAAATCAACACACAAAGCAGCTCAAAGTAAATACATCTCAAATCGGTTAGTAATGAAAAATCGTATAAGTTGCTTCTGTTTTTTAAATGAATTTTACCTCGATGAGATATTATGAACCTCTAATATACGAAAACAAATGCTGAAAAATTTCAATAAAGGTAAATTACAGAAACATAACAACAAATTCAGAAAGAAAAAAGACCTGAATTGAGCATAGGATTGATTGTACTAACAGAAACAAAAAGATAGAAGTGGA
The DNA here is from genome assembly GCA_947683425.1 of Excoecaria cochinchinensis. Taxonomy (NCBI): domain Eukaryota; kingdom Viridiplantae; phylum Streptophyta; class Magnoliopsida; order Malpighiales; family Euphorbiaceae; genus Excoecaria; species Excoecaria cochinchinensis. The sequence continues at coordinate 10,897,107 of CANTUQ010000127.1, read as the reverse complement.
ATGCAAAACAAATTTAAAACAATCACTTCTCAATGAATAATTTAAGTACTGAATAGTCAGTTGAGGCCCAACTATGACAATATAATGGATACTATACCTTGTCTGAAAGAAGCACACTTAAAAGAAAGAAAAGGCATGGCCCTTCATGTCTGTGTAGCTTAAATTTGGGCCAATTTCCTCAAAATCTACATCACTTCCCTCAAATTAATTACCCATTGGCAATAGCTAAATTATCACCCATTAGCAGTAGCACACACTAACCAATCTAAGAAATGACTAACATACCACTAAAACTTGCAAAACAGAATTGGGCTAAGAATGCTTTAAACAGAGGCATCAGAGCTTTCCCTAAAACTGTGAAACAAGAGAGAGAGAGAGAGAGAGAAAGCCAAGCGTGAAGAGAGAACAGTTACTCATAAGTTAGAAATCCAATCGTGAAGAGAGAGCTTCCTGCAATCGAGTGGCGAGATCTAGCAGTGAAGATGGGAGGGAATAGTAAGGCGAGAATGAAGATTGAGATGAGAAGCAGCAAAATGGATGAAGGTGAAGGACACCGGCAGTGGTGGCGATGGAGATGGTGAGGGGTGAGGGATACCGGCGGTGGTGGCGATGGCAATGGCGAGGGAAGCTTAGTGAGAGTGTTGTGTGCTCAGATGCAAAGAGACAGCAAAATCGAGGTGACAAGGAAGAAGATGGTCGGTTGACTGAATAACCCGACGTATTTCCGAATAACCCCACTCTTCGTTAGGTTAAAATGGGAACTATAACCCAACCCGACCTAAAACTCATCCAACCCATGTTTTTCTAGTTTGGTCGGTTTGACCTGGTCGGATTGGTTGGTTTAAACCAAACTTTGAACAGTACTACTTGCCCCTACTGCTCCACCCAAATAGTCCTTATTACATAGCAAAACTTTAGACTGCCCCGTGGTTTGATGTATTTTTATTTTTATATTTTTTTTGGTTCCTACTTAATTATTCAATACTTTTTTACCCGCTTTAAAATACATAATAAGCTAAAATGCTCATACTGTCTCACAAAAGAATCACTATTACATTAATTTTTTTTAATTTGTTTCATTTATTTATATTTTTTACCCCATTATTTAAATCTTCAATACTTTTTTGTCTCCATTTATTTTTATATTTTATCACCTTATACTATGTATTATTTTGTCTAGAAATGACAAGGACTATAGCTTTTTTGAGTACTCAGCTATCCAACCCTAATAAGACATACAAGTGTAGTGAATAATGGGGTTTGAATGGAATTCGAATTTATATTTTTGGATATCTATTACCCAACTCTAGTAATTGTTTTAGTTATTTTTAATAAATATTGATTTTTGTTATCGTTTCTGAATCTAATTTGATTTATCTTGACATTTAGATTTAATTTGATTGATCTTAATATTTATACATATAGTTTAATTATAAATTTATTGTTTCTATTTATTTTGATTTTGTATTGATTTGTATTTGATTATTTTTGTTTATTTTTGGAAAAATATTTATAAATGGATACTTAAGTGGATATCAAATAGTAGTAATTGGATTTGGGATGATTTAAATGGGTATACATAAGACTTGAATTTAGGCAAATTTCATGGACCAAACAAATAACAAATTGACACATTTGTGTTACATTCTCTTGCAGTAAAGAACCAGTGAAAGGAATGGACTCACGTGCATGAGAATTTGGCCAAAAGTCTAGGTTAGTGCGTATCGGTTGATTTGCCCTCCTCGTTCTCTGTGACATTTTATTTTCTGAATTACTTAATTATTTTTGCAATTTAAAATTAAATTAATTCAGAGACTTCTCTGAAGTAGTCCGATATTTGACCAATTAAAAGATACAGTCCCTAATTTCTCTCAGAGTAGGCGTTGCCTCTACTGTTTCTTCTCCCACTATATGTACTTGATTTTCCTCCATTTCCTGATTACACGATATCCTCCAACTTTCGCTCTTACTATTCGATATTGGTATGATTAGAAAAATACCAAATTTACCAGAGTTTGAAATTACACACAAAAACATTTAAAAAAATTCTTCTGCTATTGAGGTTTGAAAAATCATTGTTGTTGTTCTTGCTACCTGTTAAAAACTATAATACAGGAACTTGTTGAATCATCGGGATACACTCTTAATTAAATTGTTTACTGTTGACAATTTATCCTTAAGACTAGCATAAATCCGTTAACCAGTCCACAACTTATTTTTTAAATCCAATCCATTAAATTTGGTTTTTCAAAATCGAAGTTTAAGTCCAGTCCATTAAAAACCAGTTAACCACTAACTGGTTAACGCTAAATGCAGTTGATTAAAGATTAATTATTGATTAACTATTAAAAAAATTAAATATAAAAAATTCTAATTTATCCATCAAATTAAAATATAAACTCTCCAAGTTTTAAACATAAAATATAAATCATTCAACTTAGCAACAATACATTAAAATAAAATTACATAAATATTAATTTATTAGTCATCAACTTTCTAATATTATGGAATAATATAAATAGATCTAAAAATTACTCTCATGTCCATATATACGTGTAAAATTGCATATAAACCGGTTAACCAGACACTTAAATCATATTCCAAGTCCATTAACCATAATTTTAAAAATTAAAATCCACATCACATTTAATTTGACTGGTTAACAGCTAAAGTCAGATTTTTAAATTAATTTAACGGCTTTTTTAATTTTTTTTTTGTCCAACTGCACCTAAAGCTATTGTTTTCAACATATTTTTACAACAATATACTCATATTTATACATAGTTAATAAATATAGTTAAATGATAATTTCTATTAAAATGAAAAAATTACCTCTATAAAATAAGAACATGTTAACTAGATATTAAGTCTAAATCCAAGTCTTTTAACTATAACTCTTAAAAATTAAAGTGTGCATCTGCGTTCAGTTCGATTAATTAACCACGTAAACCAGTTTGGACAATTTTAACTACTAATTTAATGATTTTTCAATTTTTTTTTGTACATTTCTAATTAATATATTGAATTGATATAGTGGTATTGGTAATAGAGAAGGCATTGGCCGGTTGAAGCCAGCATGCATCATATAATTAAAGCGATAATTACTCAAAAATGTTAGTTGATGGCATTAGTAATTATTGAATTTTTCTATATAAAAAAGTAATTTCTGAATTTAATTCTATAAAAAATTATTGAATTTAATAACTAATGCAAGTTTCTTATATGCCTTTTTATCTATTTAGTGATTGTTGAATAAATAAAAAAAAAATATTTTTAGACATTTTTTCATCTCGTTATTTTTTCAAATGATTAATTTATAAATGTAGCAAAGAAAAAAAAATTAATGAACATATAAATTAATGCATTATATATATATATATATATATATATATATATATATATATATATATATATATATATATATATATGATAACCGGACTCTCTGTACAAGAGATCGGTAGCGCCTCTCCGAATAGGTGTTGCGAACCGAACTTTTATTTGGAGAGTTGAGTAACAGGGCTCGTTCAGATATTTGTCGTATCAGTAGCTCGGTTACCATAATAGCTCTGTGTCAGAATATGGAAAGTTGTTATTCCAGATTATTTTCCAGATATGGCGCAGATTCTAATCCCTTAATGATGGAAAGTAAAAAATCACTCAACAAATTTTCACAAATTGGGAATCAAGCACCAATCAAGAGATTAAGGTGATTTTCTCCTATTCGGGATCTTACTTCCTATTTGACGTAACTTTATAAAAGGGAAACCCTCAGGTACATTTATCTCTATCTGAACTTTTTACACAGAACCTTAGTTTAATCACTTTACTGACTTGATCGTCGGAGTCTACCTTGTTGGAATACCCGACGGTTTTGTTATATTTTTCAGGTGACTTAAGCAAGGGAATACTTTGAGAAATCCAACTGTTATCATTTAGTGCGGTGAGAGTGGAACACTCCACAGATTTCAGTCAACAATGGGCCTCTTTCCCGATTTGCCTGTCTTTACTGCCCCAGTATCTAACCAGCCCAACGCTGCAACCCAACCTCCGGCCAACCTTCTTGGCCAGCTCCTCCAAAGCCTACAACCAGCTCAATCAGAGCAAATCTCCCCACAAGATCAGCAACGGGAGAGACCCCCTTCTCACTCACATATGGGACAGAGGAGGTTATCCCTTGTGAAATCGGTATGCCAAATATCCGGACTTCCAGTTTTGATGCGGCGGCAAATGATGCTAACTTATTATGTCAGCTGGATAGAATGGAGGAACGGAGAGAATACGCTCAGATACAATCTGCTGTTTACAAACAAAGGATGTCATCTTACCACGATCGGAACATAAAACCGAGGACATTTAGGATCGGGCAGCTCGTCCTCAAAAAGGTAGTTGCTTCCCAAATATCTGCTGGAGTAGGAAAGCTAAATCCTAACTAGGAAGGCCCTTATATAATTCATGGGGCTAAGGGGGGAGCATACAGGTTGAAGGATTCCTCTGAAAAGATACTTCCTCATTCATGGAACGTTTCAAATTTGAAGACCTATTATCAATAGCTCGGCTATGAGTTCTTATAGCTCACTCGGCTATTACGCCATCGAGCATTTTTTCGATTTATTGTATTTTACTCATCTCGGCTTCCTCGCCATAATAGCAATTGTACTTGCAAAAATCTCAATAAAAGAGGTATATTCAGGGAAAAACTATGTCTTCTATTGTGTTATCCGCACTAGGGTTGCTCTGACTCGGCACTTTTGCCATTGAGCAACCTAACGTTGTTGCAACAACACCAATTCAATAATACCGCCGACAGGGCGTACATTCTCATACTTGGTATTGAGTACATCTTTAACGCTCACTCGGCTACGATGCCATCGAGCATTTTGTGGCCTAAGTGGCAATTTTCATTAAGCTCGGTTATAGCTCCCGAAAAAACTTTATTTATATTACTTACTTTATAGCTCGGTTATATCGACGTCATCATTTTATGTTAAGTTCTCGAAGTGCTCGCTCGGAATTGTCGCCGCATGAATATCAACTCGATCATTAGTTAATTTTATTAGCGATGATATTGCTATCAAAAATCAAAGTATTAAACAATTGCTCAGCTGTGGTCATCATTCAGTCCACATCATTGTTAGGAAAAACATACAGCTTATTACGATATATATACACAGGGATGTTAATTTAATTGTGAAGTGAAGTTATTTAAAGAGATCAGCAACAAAAGTAAACTCGGATTTCATTAAGTTAAAGCAAAATACAGGACCAATCTATTCATCTGGATATACATCATCTAGCCAGGACCAGTCCATGTCGGGATGGCGTCCTTTGACAGCATCTGAAAGTTTCTGACTAAAAGCCAGACACTTATCGATAGCCAAATCCACGGATTTATACTCGAGGTCTGCGAGCTTCTCCTCCAGTTCGGCTCTGCCACTCTTGGCCTCCTCAAGCTCAGCTCGAAGACTCGACAGCTCGGACTCCAATTCCTCCTTCTTTTGATCGCTCTCTGCGACTTTTTCCAATGCCTCAGAGATATTATTCCTGGCCTCTTGTGCTTTGACCTCAGCATCAAGAGCTCTCTTTTCAGCCTCTTTTAGCTTGGCCTCAGCGGTATTAGCTCTAAAGCGCTGCCCAGCAACAGATCGGGCCTCCCTGTTGAAGGCCATAATCAGGGAGTTCATCTTCCCTATGACTGCACCGCTCAGCATTGAACCCTACACAAAGTGAAAAGATGATGAAAAGAGCACGGTCTATTTCAAGAATCAACTAGAGGAGGGATATTGCAGAATGGCTAACCTCAATTTAGTGCCTCTTGAGGGCAACACTCAGGTCCTCGGCTTTCCAGCGCGTCATAAGAGTGACTCTATGAGGAATGCAGGCGAGCTGATGCACGAAATCGCAAAAACCCGGATTTTGCTCGGAATAATCATCCCCTTCTTCTTTCAACTGACCGCATATTTCATCAGCGAAGGCTCTTAAATCCCTTTTCTAGGAATGGGGGTTCGAAGTTCCAGCGGTGGCATCGCCTTTTGGAGATTGAGGCCCAGGTGGGGTTTGCAGATCCACTGAAGGCATCCGAGCAGCTGATGTTGGAGGCGAAGGGTCCTCCTGCACATTGGTCGGCATAGCACTTCCAACTTGAGTAGGCACGACTGGAGTTGGCCCGGCGGCAGCAGCAGTGGCCTCCATGCTGGACTCTCCTGGCGCTAGCCCAGCAGTCTTCTTTTAGCGTTTAGCTTTCATCATCTCAGCCATGCTCGATCTCTCTGTTTGCTTCATTTCTGCAAAAAACTGAACAATGAGAGAGTATTAGAACAGAAGAATTGATAAAAGAAAGTACCTCTTATTTGGCGACGAGAAGTGGTTGCTCGGTCCAAACTGAACATGAGCTAATCTCTAATGTCAATCTTGTCTGCCGCCAAGGCCCTCCATCGGGCTAAAGTTTGTTCTTCCTCCTCAGTAAGAAGGATGGGGTTGTCATTCTTATTCACATACCGACCCCACGTTATTTGGAAAAGAAAATTATTGTCGCTCTCAACGATAAAGAATCAATTTTTCCAATTCTTTAGAGACTCCAGATTTCCCTTGAACACCCCGTAACCAGTTCGAGCTTGGACATAGTTGTGATCCGGAGCCCCACCACGTGGGTTGCTTGGAAAAGCCGAACTGTTAATTCGATTTCGTTGTCTACTGCCCACATTTGTAAGGCGGATATGGTTCTCCAAGCGTTGGGATGAATTTGGCCCATGGTTAGGCCGTAGTGATTCATCAGCTCGATCTCAAAAGCAGTAGGGAGAAGGCTCATCCCAGCTTCAAAATCGGCCTCATAGACAGCTATTATTTTTCTGCCTGAGAACTTGGCATTGGCTCGGAGACTGGCTCCAGGCACTCAGATCTTATAGCTCTCAGGAATCCCCAACCTCTCGTGCAACTCCACCATTTCGCTGGTTTTCATAATCAAACCGATGCTTCCAACTCGAGGATTCCTTCTCGATTCTTTCCTGAGAGGTTGATCTGGCTACTAGTACTGGGAGACTCTTGGATATCTTCGTGTAGAAGTCCCTCTTCCACCCTCTGGCTCTCAGTTGAACCCTCAGAAGCACTCATGGTGAAAAATAGAAGAAAGACAAAACACTAACCTGAAATAGGAAAGAAAGTTGCAGAAAATGCACGATCATAGGGCTAAATGGAGGCCTGATGCAGTTAAAATCGCACAGGAGAGAAGCAAAATTTACGATTGAGAAAAATACGAAATCCCTAAGAGAATCGAAAATGGAAGAGAGAAGAAGAAACTAATATTTATAGGGGATTGGAGCCACTCAGATGATGACAGATGGTAAAAGCTGATGGGGTGCACTGGCAGCAATTATTTCTTGCACAGTTGCCGAAGGGACGCCATCATTTCAGGGCCTGACACAGCCGTTGGATCGCGGTTCATGAAGCGCCTGTCCACAGTGAATGAAGCGCCTGCCCGCGTTTTTTAAGGGTCACGCGCACAGCTGTTGCCAAAACATCCCGAGTTGGTGTCCACGCGGTCTCTTTGAATGACAGATCAACTTTCTAATGACATGAATGTCATATTGTAGAGGGGGAGACTTATGATAACCGGACTCTTTGTACAAGAGATCGGTAGCGCCTCTCCGAATAGGTGTTGCGAACCGAACTCTCATTTGGAGAGTTCGTATCAGTAGCTCGGTTACCATAATAGCTCGGTGTCAGAATATGGAAAGTTGTTATTCCGGATTATTTTCAAGATATGGTGCAGATTCTAATCCCTTAATGATGGAAAGTATCAAGAATCACTCAACAAATCTTCACAAATTGAGAATCAAGCACCAATCAAGAGATTAAAGTGATTTTCTCCTATTCGGGATCTTACTTCCTATTTGACATAGCTCTATAAAAGGAAAACCCTTAGGTGCATTTATCTCTCTCTAAACTTTTTACATAGAACCTAAGTTTAATCACTTTACTGACTTGATCGTCGTAGTCTCTCTTGTCGAAATACCCGACGATTTTGTTATATTTTTCAGGTGACTTAAGCAAGGGAATACTTTGAGAAATCCAACTGTTATCATTTGGTGCAGTGAGAGTGGAACACTCCACAGATTTCAGTCAACAATGGACCTCTTTCCCGATTTGCCTGTCTCTACTGCCCCAGTATCTAACCAGCCCAACGCTGCAACCCAACCTCCGGCCAACCTTCTTGGCCAGCTCCTCCAAAGCCTACAACCAGCTCAATCAGAGCAAATCTCCCCACTCCCAGCATGACAACTATTTCCCCCCACACAGATTCATACGCTAGCTACACCACAAGCACCCACGACTATCCCAGCAATCCCGGGTTTGACCCCCCAAGCAGCTCAAACTCTGCTGACCGCCCTATTGGTTATGGCGGCTCAAGCACCACCAGCAGCCCCCACAATAACACCCCCAACCCTAACACATGCGATAGCGCAACAGCCTACACAAATAATGCAACTCCCTGCCCAAACACCACCCCCACCTCTGCCAAGCACGCTAGCCCCCGGTACCACCATTACTATGATAGCCGAGCAGTTTGAAAGATTGTTTGAAAAAAGAATGCAGAAGTATCAGAACCGCAGTACTTTATAGTATCATGACAGTTTTCGATCTCTTTTGTCTCGAGACATCCTGGCTGCTCCTTTCCCCCAGATACGCTTGCCAAATCTGCCAAAATATAGCGACAACACGGATCCCTAAGCTCATTTAGACGAATTCCACCACACTATGTTGGTTCACACCACAGAGGATGTAGCTTTGTGCAAGATTTTCCCCCAAACACTCACCGACTTGGCTCAGATATGGTTTCGTAACCTCCCAAAAAATTCCGCTTAGAGCTTCGAGCAGTTCAGTGACATGTTCATTGCTAAATTCGTAGCAGCCATCCGACCAGCTATAGTGTCGGCCGACCTTACCATGGTACACCAAGAGAAAGGGGAAGCACTCCGAGCTTACGTAGAGAAATTTAACGCTGTGGCAATGGACATCCAAAACTTAAACTTGAAGGTGGCCATTAATGCTCTCATTCGCAATACGAGGTGTCAGGAGTTTAGTGATTCCCTAAGCAAGAAACCCCCTGGTGACTTGACCGAGCTCATGTCCCGGGCTCAACAGTACATCCGAATGGATGAAGCTCGCAGGCTCAGGTATAGTTCGCAGCTCAGAGACTCGGATAGAGGGTTTCGCACAGGTCGAGATAGAAGCAATAATGGCAGAGATGAGGTCAAAGGAAGAGGGTCTAGCCATTCCAACCGAGCTTATCTAGTTTCAAAGCCTAACACAAAAAGCAAACAAGAAGAGCGGTTCACACCGTTAACGGCCCCGAGGTCCCAAATTTTGGCCTGGATAAAGGAGAATGAGCGGATTAACTGGCCGCGACCCATGATAGATGATCCTAGCAGAGACCAGAGCCTATACTTCTCCTTTCACAGGGATAAAGGCCATCAGACAAATGATTGTCGCCAGTTGAAGCGTGAAATCGAGCATTTGATTCGGCAGGGCAAGCTCGGGCAGTTTGTAAAGGGTACCGATAAGAGAGGGCGAGATAGGTCTCCTTCACCGAGAAGACAGGATAATAGAGCTAGTTCAAGTAAAAAAGCTCCAGCCGGGGTGATCCACGTGATTGCAGGAGGCCAACATTACGATGTCTTCGAGGAGTCCAAAAAGCGAAAGGCCAATGAGGTATTCTCTGTGGGGGCAGGCCGTAGAGCAGGGGGATACGAGGTAACATTTTCTGAGGCGGATGAAGCTCATGTTCGGACTCCTCACACTGACTCGCTAGTTGTGGAAGCCTTGATACAAGACTATCTGGTCCAGAGAATCTTAGTAGACACAGGGAGTGCGGTGAACCTTATCACACTGCAGGTCTATAAGGCATTGGTGTAACACCCATACCCGGTCTAATAAGGGTCAGGTATCGAATGTTACCCCAACTAGACCTTTATTTGTATCTAAAATTCAATTCACATTTTAATAATTTTCAAATGCCCGGAATTTTGCGAAAAACTGACAGAGTCTCCACTAAATCGGTCCTTATCCCCCTGTTAACAATTTCAAATTTACACTTCTATGAGACATCCACACAATCCAACACCATAACCAAGCCAATCCATTATCAATTTCTCCCATCCACCTCAATATTCAACTAAAAGGTCAAATTCACCAACAGTTGTGAATTTGTCCTTTCAATACATACATTATCCAACAAAAAAAAAAAAAAAATCCATCCTCAATCATCATGCATATATTTACAATAACCTTAACATCCAAAATTCATCATTCAAGATGAATTACAATTCACAATCTGAAATAGCTTTCTTCAAACCATAACAAGCTCAGATTTTACATTTCTCCAAAAGTAATTGCCAAAACAAATACTAAGCCTAAGCATCTATTCTGAAGTAAAAGAACTTCTCCATACTTCCCGATAGATCCTTGGCTCGCCCTATTGTTCACCAACCTGTACACCTACGCGCAGAAATAAAGTCCACGCGCTAAGCACATTGCTTAGTGGTAACCACTAATTTCACTTTTCACAAATAATAATCTTAATTAAAATTATAACTGAATTTCATTTTAAAAAAATAATAATAATGATAGTAGTAATAATAATAGACAAATAAGTGTGTGTGACCAAATTCCAAGAAGGTAATTTTCGTCGTATTCTTTATAAGAGATTTTACTTAATTGAGTCAGTAAACACATTAGCAATTTAAATATATTAAGCAAGCAAGCCAACAATTAAATGCATTCACAACGAATCCTTAAACATAATTAAAGTTAATATATAAGTATGTGTGCATTATATGGTCTATTGCCCAAAGTAAACCAATGGGATTATGTGAGTTAAGTATGCGGGATGAGCAACAGTAACAGTACAGTAGCAGTAGAAATAACAGTAGCAGTAACAGTATTAAATTTTGCAGGTTCTCATTAACCTGCAGACGTCTCAATTATCAATGCAATCCTCGACTCCCTAGGGCTAGCCAACTATACTTTCACCCATATTTCCTATCGATTACCAAGGGCAATATTAATTTCTCAGTCAAATTCATTTATTGCAGTCTCATTTATATAACAAATCATAATTAGCAAAATTTCAAATATAAATTGTACTTTAATTTTTCCATTCACTCTATGACACCATATGGCCTTACGGTATCATTACTATACAGTCATTCACATTATAGCATTATACTTCCAATTCTTATTTTGTATAAATGCCAAACTCACTTGAATGAATTTTTAAGATTAGCTAATTGTCATTTACATTCTACCAATGCATCATTTATACTCACCTATATTTAGAATAACATTAGCAATTATGCATATTAAACAATTAAGTTAATTCTAAGTTTACCGACATCAATAAATTCATACCTTCACTGTAACTTTTATCATTTAAACTCATTTTCCCATCAATTACTAAAATCCCATTTTAGTTTATCACAATTATACATCATGAAATTAGCATTTCAACATGTATAACTTATTTCTATTAAATCAATCACTTTAACAAGCCATATTATATCCATTTATTCTTGAAAACTCAACCTATTCTCAATAAGATCTCAATTCAAACACAATTCAAACTCAAACAATATATATAGAATAAGAACAAGTGAATTTAGTGGCTGCAAATCTCAAAATTCTAGCAAAACAACTTCAATGGATTTGTCCAAAGCGAACTCAGTCCTCCACTTACTTCTCTTTTCCTTTATTTCTCACGTTTTCCTCCTCTTCTTCACAAAACACATAACATTTCAACTAAAATTCAATAAATCTTAATAATAATGTAAATCCAGTCAATTATATTAATCTACAAATGAAAAATCTAGCTTATTATAAGTTTTAAGTGTCAATTTTCTAGAATTAAACTTTAGAACCCTAAACCCCCAAATCCTGCCCCTGTATAAAATCTCTCAAAATTCAAATTGATAAATGTTGGCACTTACTCTAGGGCTGTTACTCAAGGAAGGAAGAGCCGGCAGCGTTATCTGGTAGCCGGCGATGGAGGAGGCAGGAAAAGAATCTCTAACCCAAAGCTCAAACACGAGAGAAGGGGAGGAACTGTCGTCACGTGAAAAGGAAGAAGAGGAAAGGAAGAGAAGGCGGCGGCGGCGGGCCGCGGGGAGCGAAGAACCAAGGAAGCGACGGGAGAGGGATGAACGGATCGGGGAAAAGGGAAGGGGCTGGAAACAGGATCGGGAAGGGAGGAGGGAAAAGAAAGGGAAAAGAAAAAAAGAAAAAGGAAAAGAAAAGAATTAGGCTCCAAAATGACACAGTTTTGGTTAGATTAGGGCAATTGTGTCAAGTTCCCAAGTAGTCCCCTTTTAAATTCATTTTAAACCCCAAAAAAAAAAAATTATTTCACCTCCTTCCTATTTTTCCTACATCCATTTAATTTAAATTTCTTATAAAATTTTTAACCCATTTTAATATTTACAATTTTTGGGGCGTTACATTTCTTCCCCTCTAAAAAGAGATTTTGTCCTCGAAATTTTACCTGGTTCAAACAGTTGCGGATACATCTTTCTCATTGTCTCCTCCGGTTCCCATGTAGCCTCCTCTGTGTTGTGATTTCTCCAAAGTACTTTCACCAATGGGACAGTCTTATTCCTTAATTGCTTCGTTTCTCGTGCTAAAATTTGGATAGGTTCTTCTTCATATGTCAAATCTAGTTGAACCTTCACTATTTCAGGTTTGACAATGTGAGATGGATCTGATCGATACCTTCTGAGCATTGAGACATGAAAGACATTATGAATTTTCTCTAATTCCCGGGGTAAGTCTAATCTATAGGCTACTGGACCCACACGTTCTAAAATCTTGTATGGTCCAATGAACCTAGGACTTAACTTGCCTCTCTTGCCAAATCTTAACACTTTCTTCCACGGTGACACCTTTAAGAAAACTTTATCACTAACCTCGTATTCTATATCTTTTCTTTTCAAATCCGCATAGGATTTCTAACGGTCAGATGCAGCTTTCAATCTTTCCTTGATAATCTTCACTTTTTCTTCTATCTCCCTTATTAATTATGGACCAACTATCTTCTTCTCCTTGAGCTCGGTCCAACATAATGGAGTTCTACATCTTCTTCCGTATAATGCTTCATAAGGAGCCATTTGAGTACTTGCTTGGTAACTATTATTGTAGGCAAATTCGACCAGTGGAAGATATTTGTCCCAACTACCCTCAAAATTAATGACACAACCTCTAAGCATATCCTCCAGTACTTGTATCACTCTCTCAGACTGCCCGTCTGTTTGAGGATGAAAAGTAGTGCTAAAATTTAATCTGGTGCCCAAAATTTCATGAAGTTTCTTCCAAAATCTCGATGTTAATTTAGGATCTCTGTCCGATACAATAGAAGAAGGAACTCCATGCAACCGTACTATCTCATTGATGTACAATTTCGCCAGTTTAGACAATGGATAGTCAGTTCTGACTGGTAGGAAGTGTGCTGACTTTGTTAACCTGTCAACTATGACCCACACTGAATCATGTCTTTTTCTGGTCAGTGGTAATCCGATGACAAAATCCATGGTAATTCTATCCCATTTCCACTCGGGTATTGTAATAGGTTGCAACAAACCCGATGGAAGTTGATGTTCAGCCTTTACTTGTTGACAAGTCATGCACCTCGTAACGAATTCTGTTATGTCCTTCTTCATCCCAGGCCACCAATAATGAGTTTTTAAATCTTGATACATTTTAGTACTGCCTGGATGCATTGCGTAAAAGCTATTGTATGCTTCCTCCATAATTCGCTTCCTCCATAATTCGCTTCCTCAGCCCTTCATCAATAGGAACACAAATTCTGTCTTTATAGCATAAGCAATCATCTTCTTTGATCATGAATTCACTATCCTTCCCCTCTTGAATTTGTTTGAAGATGGTAGCTAACTTTTCATCATACTTTTGTGCTTCCTTGACTTCTTGTAACAAGGTCGGCCTAAGCCTCAATTTAGCTACGATAGCTTCATCAGCTAATGTTAGTCTGACATTCATAGCTCTCAAAGCTATACATAAAATACCAGAATTAGAATTCAAATATTATCTCATTATGTATAGAAATTTTAAGAATGATCACTTATTATTTAGAAAGTTTACCTGCCATGGATTTTTGACTAAGCGCATCGGCTACCACATTCGCCTTACCTGGATGGTAATCAATCATGCAGTCATAGTCTTTGATTAACTCCATCCATCTTCTTTGTCTTAAATTCAGCTCTTTCTGAGTGGGTAAGTACTTGAGACTTTTATGGTCAGTGTAAATATAGCACTTTTCCCTATATAAATAATGCCTCCAAACTTTTAGAGCAAAAACAATTGCAGCTAGCTCTAGGTCATGAGTCGGATAATTTCTCTCATGTGGTTTTAGTTGCCTAGATGCATAAGCAATCACCTTCCCTTTTTGCATTAAAACACATCCTAACCCATTGTGCGAGGCATCACTGTAAATCACAAAATCCTTTCTCTGTATTGGTTGAGTCAAAATAGGCGCTTCAGTCAACATCGCCTTGAGCTTTTCAAAACTTTCTTGGCATTTCTCATTCCAGATAAATTTGGCATTCTTCTGGAGTAATTTGGTCAAAGGAGCTGCAATTAGGGAAAATCCCTTAACAAATCTCCTGTAATACCCCGCCAAACCTAAATAGCTTCGAATCTCTGTGGCATTTCTTGCGGTTTCCATTGAAGGATGGCTTCAATTTTCTTAGGATCCACCCTAATCCCATCAGCAGATACAATATGACCAAGAAAAGGTATTTCACTTAGCTAAAACTCACATTTACTGAATTTAGCATAAAGTTATTGTTCCCTCAAAATCTGCAGAACAATCCTGAGATGTTGATCATGTTCTTCCCGGTTCTTTGAATAGGTCAGTATATTATCAATAAAAACCACTACAAACTGATCTAAATAAGGATGAAAAGTATGATTCATAAGATCAATAAACGCTGCTGGAGCATTTGTGAGCCCAAAAGGCATCACCAAAAACTCGTAATGCCCATATTTGGTTCTGAAGGCCGTCTTGGATACATCTGCCCCTTTTACCCTCAATTAATGATAACCGGATCTTAGATCAATTTTGGAAAACACGCCAACACCTTTAAGTTGATCAAAGAGATCATCAATTCTAGGCAACGGATGATTTATTCTTCACTGTAACTTTATTTAGTTGCCGGTAGTCAATACAAAGTCTTAGGGTCCCATCCTTCTTCTTGACAAAAAGTACAGGTGCACCCCATGGAGACACACTGGGGCGAATAAAACCCTTTTCAAGAAGTTCTTGTAGTTGAATTTTCAATTCCTTGAGTTTAGTGGGTGCCATTCTATAAGGTACAATAGATATTGGGGCTGTACCAGGCATCACCTCGATAGAGAAGTCAATCTCTCTTTCTGGTGGTAACCCTGGTAATTCATCTGGAAATACATCCTGAAAGTCACATACTGTAAGAATATCCTGAATGTTGGGTTCTTCCTTTTTAACATCAAGAACACATGCCAAGTACGCCTCACACCCTTTTCTCACTAACCTCCTGGCCCTGGTGGCAGATATCACATTGGAAAGAAAATTTGATCTCTCACCTACTATAGTGATCTCTTCATCATTAGCAGTTCTAAGCGTAATCCGTTTAAGACAGCAATCCACCATCACTTGATGTGCACATAACCAATCCATTCCAAGAATTATATCAAACTCATGGAATGGCAATTCAATTAGATTGGCTGGGAAAATATGGCTTTGTGCTAGAACTGGACAATCTCTATATACTTTATCCAGCAGTACACTGTGCCCTAAAGGATTAGTTACTAGGATTTCATATTCCAATTTCTCAACATTCCAACCCTTCCCATGTGCTACAGTAGTACATATGTATGAATGTGTAGATCCAGGATCCACTAATGCATAAACATCATGATTAAAAAGGGAAAATTTACCAACAATAACATCCGGTGCATTTTGTTCCTCACGAGCTCTGACAGCATAGGTGCGTGCTGAAACTCTGGCATCTGATCCCACAACTGTCTGTGCAAAATTCTTCTGAGTAGTGCCTCCTAATGCATCTCCTTTACCTCTACCTCTACCTTTACCTGCCTGAGAAGAAGTGGTTTCTCTAGACTATGAAGCCATCGGGGTTCGAGGTTTAGGACAGTCTCTGATGTGATGATCCTTAGAACCGCATCTAAAACAGGCTCCCATCTTCTTCCAACATTCACTTGCATGTTGTTTCCCACAGTACTCACATGTAGGAGTGGCCCTGGTTACACCTCCTGGTGTGCTGGCTATAGATGTGGTCTGTCGGCCTGAACTAACTGAGCTCCTCTGTCCTTGTGGTTGTCCCTGAGAATAGACTTGTGACTGTGCTGCCGGCTGAGATCCTTTCTGTCTTTTGCTAACTTGAGCGGTTGAGCCAGACTGCCCCTGACTCCTTTTTTGCTGACTTCTGATCTTTCTATTCTTCTCTTCAGCTTCTAACTCTTCTATTTCAAGAGCCGTCTCAACCAGTTCTCCAATATCAGTAAATTTATGTCCCACTAGACCCCGTCTAATCTCAGTATGCAACCCATTTTTAAATCTCTGCAGCTTCATTTCCTTGGTTGCCACGAGCTGTGGAGCATATTGACTCAATCTATCAAATTCTCTTAGATACTCAGCCATTGCTAGCTGGGGTGGATGCATACATTTCTATGCGAAAACTATTGCTCAAGGTTACTGCTTTTGAAGGCATTGCGGTGCTTCAGGGAAATCAGAAGGTGGCTCAAGAAATATATGTTATAATATTGAAAGAAGCAAACCAAGCTCTCCCGTTGGATTCCTTGGATGTTTCCACCAATGATGCTCGAAAAGTGGAGCGATTGGATTTATTGCTTAAGGTTGAGATAGCACCGGGCAAGGCAGTAAAAATTGGGGCGAACAAGAAAAGGGAAGAAGTGTCAGCACTTACTGCAGTTTTGGAAAAATTTATGGATGTGTTCGCCTGGCAGCCTTTGGATATTAAAGGGATATCTACTGATGTAATGTGCCATTCACTAAATATTAGATCGAAATATAAGCCCATCAAATAGAAAAAGCGAAATCATGCTCTGAAAAGGCAGATAGCAATGATGAAAGAAACCGATACCCTACTCGAGAATGGATTTATCCGTGAGTTCTTATATCCGGACTGGTTGTCCAATGTTTTCCTAGTAAAGAAGTCTAATGGAAAGTGAAGAATGCGTGTTGATTTCATGGACTTGAATAAGGCCTGCCCAAGGACAACTATCCACTGCCCAACATTGACCTCCTAGTTGATTCAGCAGCAGGGTTCGAAGAATATGCTTTTTTGGATGGCTCGTCTGGTTACCACCAGATTCCAATGAGCCCGAAAGATTAGGAGAAAACGGCATTCATTACTCATAAAACTACTTACTGCTATCGAGTTATGCCATTTGGGCTGAAAAATGCAGGGGTCATATATCAGAGGCTGATGAACAAGCTGTTTGCTAATCAGATCGGGACAAATATAGAGGTGTATGTGGATGACATGATAGTCAAGAGCAAGGCATCCAGTGACCTGCCTACCGAGCTCACATAAACTTTCTCAACTCTCAAGAAGTTTAGTTTGAAGCTCAACCCAGAGAAGTGTGCTTTTGGGGTATAGTCTGAGAAGTTCTTGGGGTTCATGATTTCGAAGAGGGGTATGAGGCCAATCCGGTGAAGATTCAAGCCATTTTGGAACTGGAACCCCCGAAGTCCATTAGAGAAGTGTAGAAACTTAATGGCAAGGTAACAGCCCTGGGTAGATTTATCTCTTGTTCAGCTAAACATTGTCTTTTATTTTACAGGGCACTCAAAAATTTGAAGAAGTTTGAATGGACCCCAAAATGCCAGCAAGCTTTTGAGGAGCTTAAATAATTTCTTAGCACACTACCTTTGCTGAGCAGGCCTCATGTTAGCGCGATTCTACATCTGTATCTAACGGTTTCTTCCGAAGCTGTTAGTTCAGTTTTGATCAGAGAGGAAGGTAGTCAACAGTTCCCAATTTATTGTACGAGCAAGGTGTTGAGGGGTGCCGAACTCAATTATCCTATTCTGGAGCAGTTAGCCTTATGTCACGGGCTGAGATTTCGAACTCGCTAATAGCCTCGTGCGACGCTAGCTAACCTCTTTATGCCTTGAGATTTTGCTAGTAAGCCTTTCCCTTTTGAAAGCTTGCTTAAGCTAGAAATTAAGCTAAGTAAGCAAAGTCTAAGAAAGCACAAGAGTTTTGGAGAATGCTTATAAACACTTTTCACTAATCAAGTTGAAGCTGTTATGTACAATTGAGGTATCACCTATTTATACTCTTCCCCCTCCCTAATGGATGGTGGGATTAACTTGATCCAATGGCTAATATTTATTATCTAGAATAATCTAGGCTAATTACAAGTTTAAAGAGTCATCTAGGTCATTCTAGAAGACTCTAGGCAAAACTGGGCTAAAACTGCCCCAAAAAGAGGTTCACCGTGCAAAAAGAGGTTCAGTGGACGAGAATGCCTTCGGCTGGCCAATCTTCGGTGAAAAGAGGTTCGGCTGGGGCGGACTGCGCACAGGCAGGCTGCCTACCTCGCATCCGCGTGCTGCTGGGCGGTCCCATAGGCGACTGGCGAGAATCCTCGCAGGTTAGAGGTTCGGCTGGCGAGGATTCCAGCCAGTGGAAGTTTGCTCCCGCCAAAACTTTTTATCCCCTCGTGCATCGGAGGTCATTTACTATTTTTCCAAGGGGAGTGACGGCTGGAACATTTGCATGTCTCCCGGTGCCTGGCCCAACAGTGCTCCTAAGCCTCTTTAGAGGGTATGGTGGTGACCCCCCCCCCCCCCCCGGGCCGATTTTTGTGCAAAGCTGCGGGGGTCCTCGACAGTCCATGATATTCTCCCCCACCTGCTCCGGCGATGTCCCCGTCGCCTTAGGGACCCGTCTCCGATGAGTCCCGTCGCCTTTGGTTCCTGTCGCCAAAGGGTCCCGTCGCCTTTGTTGCTTTGAGGGCTTCATATGCCCGAATTTGATCCTTGAATTGCCATAGATGCATGGTTGGCTCCCAGCTTGCCTCGCTTATGGGCTGTCCCTTCCATTTTACTAGGCATTCATGGGTGGGCGGCAGGTTGTTGGGTCGCACAACTCGATCCGAAAGGATCTCCTCTGCCTGTCTGTCATGTTCCACTTGTATGCCCATTGGTGCCCGCTGAGAAGTGCCCCTGTCCTCGTCTTCCACATCGGCGTGGTAGGGCTTGAGTAGGCTCACATGGAAGATGGGATGAAACTTGACTCCCGGCGGTAGCTCCACCTTATATGCTTGGTTGCCCACCTTCTTGATGATGGGGAAAGGACCCTCATATCGTCTGATAAGGCCCCGATGTAGGCCCCGGAGCCTTGCATGAGCGTGCATTTTGACGAGCACCAAGTCTCCTTCTCGAAATTCTCGGTGACGCCGATGTTTATCTGCCCACTTTTTCATCTTTTTGTTGGCCTTCTCCAAATATGCCCGAGCCTGGTCAGCATGCTCGTTCCTTTCTTTGGTAAATTTGTAGGCTGCTGGGCTGGCCCCTCTGTAACCCGAGGCAATTGTTGTAGGCGTCAATGGCTGTTGCCCTGTGACGATTTCGAATGGGCTCTTCCCTGTGGATTCGCTCCTTTGCAGGTTGTACGAGAATTGGGCGATATCCAGTAGCTTGGCCCAGTCTCGCTGCTTGGCAGCTACATAGTGCCGCAAATAAAGCTCCAATAGAGCGTTGGCCCTTTCTGTTTGCCCGTCCGTCTGAGGGTGAAAGCTTGTTGAAAATCGTAGCTCGATCCCTAAGAGCTTAAAAAGCTCTGTCCAGAACTTGCCTGTGAACCGAGTATCTCGATCGCTGATGATGCTTCAAGGGACGCCCCAATACTTCACTACATGCTTGACAAAGAGTCGGGCAGCTTGTTCTGCCGTGCACTCTTTTGGGGCTGGGATGAAGGTAGCATACTTTGAGTAGCGATCCACCACCACAAGAATCCAGTTGCAACCTTCACTCATGGGGAGGCCCACGATAAAATCTAATGAAATGCTTTCCCAAGGTCCCTGCGGAATGGGCAGTGGCTCCAATAGTCCTGCGGGAGCCTACTGTTCCACCTTGTCTTATTGACATACAAGGCATGTTTTTACATAGGCCTCGACATCGTCCCTTAGGCGTGGCCAATAGTAAGAGTTTCCCATTAAAGCCATTATACGATGCACACCTGGATGGCCGGCCCACTTGCTGTCGTGGTATTCTTTCAACACTTCTCGCCTCAAATTCTCATAAGAGGGAACATAAAGTTGCCTACCTTTGGTGAATATTAGGCCATCTTCCTCCCAAAAGCACCTTATTTTTCCCTCCTTGATGAGCATGGCAATGGTCCGGGCCATAGAATCATGAGATAGCCCCTGCCTGATGCGCTCCTTGAAGTTGCACTGGGGGCTTGACAGCTCAGCAAGTTCGCCTTTTCTGCTGAGCGCGTCGGCAATGAGATTGGCACGCCCGGGCTTATACTCCAAAGCATAGTCAAACTCGGCTAAGAAGTCTTGCCATCTTGCTTGCTTCGGGGACAGCTTTTTCTGAGTTTGAAAATAACTCGTAGCCACATTGTCGGTTTTGACCACAAATCTGCTACCGAGCAGGAAGTGTCGCCATACCCATAGGCAGTGCACTACTGCAGTCATCTCCTTCTCTTGCACCGTGTATCGCCGCTCGATGTCATTGAGCTTTCTGCTTTTGAAGGTGATGGGGTGGCCTTCTTGCATTAATACTCCTCCAATGGCAAAATCAGAGGCGTCTGTGTGTACTTCGTAAGGTAGCCGATGGTTGGGGAGAACCAACACCGGCTCTTGTATGACTGCCTGCTTCAATTCTTCAAAAGCATGTTGGCACTTCGAGTCCCAATTCCAGCTTTTGTTTTTCTTTAGTAAGTCGGTGAGGGGAGCGGCTATTGCGGAATAGCCCTTGATAAACCTCCGGTAGTAATTCACCAGGCCAAGAAAGGATCTTAGCTCGGTGACCTTTGTGGGTGGTTCCCATTCTTGAATGGCTTGTACCTTCGAACCATCCATGCGAATTTGGCCATTGCCCACCACATAACCCAAGAAATTCACCTCCTGTTGAGCGAATGAGCATTTCTCCCTCTTGACATATAGCTCATTGTCCCTTAAGGTTTTGAACACTGGCCGCAAGTGTTCTACATGCTCCTCCAAGGTCTTGCTATAGATGACTATGTCATCGAGACAAACTACAACAAATTGATCGAGAAAAGGAGCAAGTACCTTGTTCATCAATGTGCAGAAGGTGGCCAGCGCATTGGTGAGTTCGAATGGCATTACTAGAAACTCGTAAGCTCCATAGCGTGTTACGCATGCCGTCTTTTGCTCGTCCCCAGGGGCTATGCACACTTGATAGTATCCGCTCCGCAAGTCTAGCTTGGTAAAATACCGAGCATCCCCAAGTTGATCGAACAGATCAGCAATGAGCGGGATGGGATACTTGTTCTTCATGGTTATCTTGTTGAGTGCCCGATAGTCAATGCAAAGCCGTAGGGAACCATCATGCTTCTTCTAAAAAAGTACCGCCGCACCATAAGGGGCTTTAGAGGGACGAATGAACCCTGCGTCTAGTAGCTCCTTGAGCTGCCTCCTCAATTCTTCGAGCTCAGGGGGTGCCATTCTATAAGGAGCGAAGGCTGGTGGCTTGGCTCCTGCTTCTAACACAATAGCATGATCCACCTCCCTTCGTGGTGGAAGTTTCTTGGGTAGCTCCGCGGGCATAATGTCCTTGAACTCTTCGAGGACACTTTGAACCACTCCAGGTGCATGAATACCACCATCGGTAGGCCCCTCATTCAACTTAAGTGCGGCCAAATAAGTTGGCTGCTTCTTCTTTTTGCCTTTAGAAAGTTGAAGGGCAGACAGCATCTTCTCCTCATTAAATTCCCTTTCTATGGGGACAACCAAAGGCTGCCCCTTCTCCATGATGCACATGGAATTGGCATAGGGAACTAGGAAAGCCTTCACCACATCTAAGAAGTCTATTCCTAAGTAGAACTTCTTATCATCGAGAGAAGCAATAGTAATATCGGCCTTACCTGTCCACTAGCCAATTTGAATGTTGACACCTCGTGCAACTCCGTCGATGGGGACGCTTCGTGCGTTCACTTCCTTAATGAAGCCTTTCTCCTTTGTGAAGGATAGGCCAATCTCCTTGGCCAAGTCCGTGGCCATATACACTGTGTCAGCACCAGTGTCGATCAAGGCCTTCAAGGGCTTGCTGTTGACGATAGTCTCCACATACATGCGGCCACGTGGTTGCCCCTCGACCTTAGCTTGAATTGCGTTGAGAAGCTACAAGGAAGCGATTTGCTTCTCTTCCTCTCCCACGAGCGCTGCAAGTTTTCCCCGCTTAGGGCATTCAAAAGCACGGTGAGGCCCATTGCACAAGAAACGGGCGAGTTTGGGCGTGGAGGAGTCTCCCTTATCCTCCTTCCTCCATTTCCCCTTTTCCTTGGAGGGTTTGCCCTTCGGAGATTTTTCCCGATCTCCCCCACCTTTGCCACCTTTGTGGGGCTTTTTACCTTGCCCCTTGGACGCTTCCTTTCGGAACTCTACTAAGGATTCTGTGGCAGCCATTGCGGTAGCTAGATCCTGTATGCCCCTTCTCTTCAGCTCAAGCTTGGCCCAGTTGCTGAGGCCGTCGAGGAAACAGAACAGAGCATCCTGCTCCCCCATGGTTGGGATTTCCAAGAGAAGCTCGGAGAACTCCTTTACGTAGTCCCGAATATGGCCTTCCTTTTGTTGAAGGCGTTGAAGTTTTGCCCGTGCCTCATTCTTGGCATCTTCAGGATAGAACTGCCTCTTTAGCTCGTTCTTGAAATCCTCCCATGTCTCTATGGCAGTAGCCCCGCGCCTGACGTGGTCGCATCTCCTGTGCCACCAGACTAAGGCTATATCTTTGAGGAAGAGGGTAGCGTTATTTACCTTTTGGATTTCCTCCGCAATGCCCATGGCCCTAAAATAGGCTTTAAGTCCCCAGAAGAAGTTGTCAATTTCCCTTGCGTTCCTTGTTTCGTTGAACATCGGAGGCTTGGGTGCATTTATCTTTGGCGTTGGTGCCGTAAGATTGGCTCCTCCATTGGCCACTGCGGCCATGCACAATCTGACTTGGGCCTTGATTTCCTCTATTTCCTTATTACGAGAAACCTCAAGAGCCTCAAGCCTTGTCTTGCAAGAATCAAGTTCTGCCTTGCAAGAATCGAGCTCCTCCCCTTTAACATTAAGCGCAGCTTGAAGGGAACGTACCTCATTAGAGAAATCAGCCAATACCGCATTCAAGGCTCCTTGCATCTCACCCTGGAGCTCATCCCCCCTGGATTCGAGCTCTTCGATGCGTTGGTCCAGATCATCGACCCTGTCCGTTAGGTCGGTCATGGAGGTATGCATCCGCGCTAGCCTTTCATCCATTGCAGTAATGACGTCCCTTGATTTCTCTTTTCCCCTCTTGTTCCCACCTTGTGGGTTGGTGCTTGCAGGAGTCTCGGTCACATCCGCCATTCTCCTAAGTGCTTCTTAGTATCAGCCTGGCTCTGATACCACTTGTCACGGGCTAAGATTTTGAACTCGCTAACAGCCTCGTACGGCGCTAACTAACCTCTTTATACCTTGAGATTTTTCTAGTAAGCCTTTCCCTTTTAAAAGCTTGCTTAAGCTAGAAATTAAGCTAAGTAAGCAAAGTTTAAGAAAGCACAATAGTTTTGGAGAATGCTTATAAACACTTTTCACTAATCAAGTTGAAGCTATTATGTACAATTGAGGTATCACCTATTTATACTCTTCCCCCTCTCTAATGGATGGTGGGGATTAACTTGATCCAATGGCTAATATTTATTATCTAGAATAATCTAGGCTAATTACAAGTTTAAAGAGTCATCTAGGTCATTCTAGAAGACTCTAGGAAAAACTGGGCTAAAACTGCCCCAAAAAGAGGTTCACCGTGCGAAAAGATGTTCAGTGGGCGAGAATGCCTTCGGCTGGACAATCTTCGGTGAAAAGAGGTTCGGCTGGGGTGGACTACGCACAGGCGGGCTGCCTGCCTCACATCCGAACGCTGCAAGGCGGTCCCGCGCGCGGTCCCGTAGGCGACTGGTGAGAATCCTCGCAGGCCAGAGGTTCGACTGGCTAGGATTCCAGCCAGTGGAAGTTTGCTCGCGCCAAAACTTTTTATCCCCTCGTGCATTTGAGCTGAAATTTTATATACAACCTCCTGGAACCCATTAGGACTTCTCCACCAAAAATAAGCTTGATCGGAGGTCATTTACTATTTTTCCAAGGGGAGTGACGGCTGGAACATTTGCATGTCTCCTGTTGCCTGGCCCAACAGTGCTCCTAAGCCTCTTTAGAGGGTATGGTGGTGACCCCCCCGGGCCGATTTTTGCGCAAAGCTGCGGGGGTCCTCGGCAGTCCGTGACACTTAGCGTTGGTTACATCATCCATTAAGCTCCGGCCATATTTTTGGGCTAACACTATGGTAGTCCGACAAATTCCAAACTCATAAAAGTTTTCCAAAGGCTAGAAGCATCCGAAAGGCTCACAGAATAGGCGCCTTGTTTGGGAGAATTAGATGTTCGGTATGAAGCCCGACAATCAATGAAAGCTCAGATTTTGGCTGATTTTGTGACTGAGCTGCATGCTCCCCCTTTCGAGCCAGGCTCCCGCTCTTGGAAGTTATTTGTCGATGAAGCTTGCTCATTGGAAGGGGTTAGCATCGGTGTAGTCCTCATTGGACCAGATAGGATAATCATTAAAGGAATGGCTCAAATAGCATTCCCGGCTTCCAACAATGTGGTAGAATACGAGGCTCTCTATTTTGGATTACAGCTCGCAATTGAGATAAAACCTAATTCATTGGCTATTTTTTCTAACTCGCAGTTGGTCATAAGCCAGTTGCTTGGCAAATTTGAGGCTAAGGAGAACACCATGGTTCGGTACAAGGAGCTCGTTGCTATGTTATTGTTCCAGTTGGTGAAAATGGGGTGTGCCGCTATAAGAAAACTGTAAAATAGAGACGGAATTTTGGAGACGAAAAAATTTAGAGATGGAAATCGATTTTCGTTTCTATTTAGAGACGAAAATCAATTTCTGTCTCTATTTAGAGACGAAAATTTTTTCGTCTCTAAAATTCGGTCGCTAAAAATGGCGGGATTGTTCCCTCCACATTTAGAGACCGTAAATTTTTTTCGTCTCTAAATAGAGATGAAAATTATATTCCGTCTATAAAGAGAGATGGAATCTTATTTCCGTCTCTATTTAGAGACGAAAATAAGATTCCGTCTCTAAATAGAGACAGAATATTATTTTCGTCTCTAAATTTAGAGATGGAATTTAATTTCCGTCTCTAAAAAGAGACGGAAATAAGATTCCGTATCTATTTAGAGACGGAATATAATTTCCGTCTCTATTTAGAGACGAAAAATTTTACGGTCTCTATTTTTCGTCTCTAAATGGGCGGGAAATAATCCCGCCTCCGTCTCTATTTAGAGACGAAATTTATATCCGTCTCTATTTAGAGACGAAAATAAAAATTTCGTCTCTAAATAGAGACGGAATTCAATTTTCTTCTCTATTTAGAGACGAAAATAAAAATTTCGTCTCTAAATAGGCGGGATTAATTCCCGCTTATTTAGAAACCGTAAATTTTTTCGTCTCTAAATAGAGACGGAAATAAAAATTAGAGATGGAAAAAGTTTACGGTCTCTAAATAGGCGGGAATTAATCCCGCCTATTTAGAGACGAAATTTTTATTTTCGTCTCTAAATAGAGACGAAAATTGAATTCCGTCTCTATTTAGAGACGGAATTTTTATTTCCGTCTCTATTTTTTGAGATATTTAAATCTCTTTTCTTTTCTTTTTCCTTCTCTCCTTCTCTCCCTTTCTTATTTTTTCCCTTCTCTCCCCTCTCTCTCCGGCAATCTGCATCGTGCACCATGCACCCCTCTCCCCTGCGTCGACCGAAGCCGTCACTCTCCCCCTTCACCACCGCTGCCGGCGAATCTTCTTCTCCGGCCAGATTTGCTACACATGTACTTTATTTAGATCATTTTTTATTTTTTATTATTTTAATGTAGTATTTTATTTATGTTTTATATTTATGTATTTTGTTTATTTTAATTTGTTGGTTAATATTTTATATTTATTTTGTATTTTTTGAATTTTGTTATTTTTTATTATTTTAATGTAGTTTTTTATTTATGTTTTATATGTATGTATTTTATTTATTTTAATTTGTTGGTTAATGTATTATATTTATTTTGTATTTTCTGTATTTTTTAATTTTTTTATTATTTTAATTTAATATTTTATTTATGTTTTATATTTATGCATTTTGTTTATTTTAATTTTTTGGTTAATGTTTTATATTTATTTTATATTTTATGCATTTTTTTATTTTTTTATTATTTTAATGTAGTATTTTATTTATGTTTTAAATTTATGTATTTTGTTTATTTTAATTTGTTGGTTAATTTTTTTATATTTATTTTGTATTTTTAGTCTTATTAATCTATATTAATTAATTGAATAAAAAGTTGGAGAATATTAATATATTATAAAATATATTTTTTAAAATTTATTTATAGTTCATTTAATATTTGTTTCATTATATAAATTAATTAAAATAATTTTAAAATTAATATTATTTATTATTTTATATATTTTTAAAAATATATATTTTAAAAAATAGGGACGGAAATTCATTTTTCGTCTCTAAAAATAGAGACGGAAAACAATTTCGGTCTCTAAAAATAGAGACGAAAACGATATTTCCGTCTCTAAAAATAGAGACGAAATCTGTTTTCCGTCTCTATTTTTAGAGATGGAATGACTTTTTGTCTCTAAAATTAGAGACCGACGAAATAGAGACGGAAATTTTTTGTATCTATTTTCTATTAGAGATGGAATTCCGTCTCTATTTTTCGTCTCTATTTGCCTGATTTCTTGTAGTGGTGCATGGTCGATTGAACAAATATCTCGAATGGAAAATCAACGAGCAGATACCTTAGCCAAAGAAGCCTCTAGTCAAGGCAGAATATCCTCGGCGGACATAATGTGGTCAGTCATAACTACGCCAACATATAAAACATACAGGGTTCAAGTAAATGAGCCAATGGATGGTTGGCATTTGCCCGTTTATCAGTATCTCAGTTCGAGAGTTCTCCCAGATGATCAGGTTGAAGCTCAAAAAATAGTTCGGCGGTCCAGCCGGTACGCCATTTCGGATGATAAGTTGTATAGGTGATTGTTCTCACATCCTTAGACTCTATGCTTGAGCATCAAAGAGGGTGATTATGTACTCTGAGAGATTCATGAAGGAATTTGTGCCGCGCATGAAGGTGCACAAGCAATATCTCAAAAAGCTTTGCTGCAGGGGTACTATTGGCCCACGATGAAGAAAGATGCTAAAGAGCTCGTTCAGAAGTGTGATAAATGCCAACGATTCTGCAATATATTGCACCAAAAATCCACCCCTCAACTGCCCATTCACAGTCCTTGGCCATTTGTTCAGTGGGGAATTGATATCCTCGGCCCTTTTCCGTTAGCCACCGGATAGATGAAGTTTTTGGTAATGGCGACTGATCATTTTACGAAGTGGGTGGAGGCAGAGCCATTGGCTACAATTACTCCAGCAAACATAACCAAGTTTGTGCAAAAGGCAATAATTACGAGGTTCGAAATCTTGTACACAATCATTACTAATAACGACAAGCAGTTCGATTGCTCTTCTTTTAAGAGTTATTGTGGAGATCTAAATATTCAACTATGCTTCACCTCGGTATACCACCCATAATCAAATGTCATAACTGAGGTAACAAACCAAACTATATCGGCTGGGCTAAAGAAGAGGCTGGATGATGCGAAGGGTCTCTGGGTTGACGAGCTTAATAATATTGTCTGGGCATACTGAACTTCCCGACGAGCAGTGACTGGCCTTACTCCTTTTTCCTTGACATATGGATCGGAAGCTGTCATTCCATGTGAGATTGGCATTCCAACCATCCAAACTTCATCATACGATGCCGAGGCAAATGAGGCAAATCTCTTGTATCACTTGGATAGGTTGGAAGAAGTTAGGGAGTTGGCCCAGTTGCAATCGGCCATATATAAGCAGCGAATGTCATCATATCGTGATTGAAATCTAAAATCCAGGTCCTTTCGAGTAGGGCAGCTCATTCTGAAGAAAGTCGTTGCAGCTCGTACAACATTTGGGGTCGAAAAACTAAGCCCGAACTGGGAAGGTCCTTATATGGTGCATGAATTCAAAGGTGGCGCTTACAGGTTGAAGGATCTCTCGGGGAAGTTACTGCCCCATTCTTGGAATATTTCCAATTTGAAGTTATATTTTCATTAATAAGCTCATTTCGGTAGGTTCACCATGAGCATTCTTTTTATTTATTGTAAGCTCATTTTGGCAGGTTTGCAACAAGCATTCTTTTTATTTATTGTCAGCTCATTTCGGCAGGTTTTCCATGAGCATTCTTTTTTATTTATTGTAAGCTCATTTCGGCAGGTTCGCCACAAACACTTTTTTTTTTGTAAGCTCGGTACAACTAAATAGCTATCCGAGCATGTTTTATTATTAATGAAAAGCTTAGTTCGGCAGTATCGCCGTGAGCATTCCTTCAATTATCGATTCATCTCTTTAATACTTGATTGAATTTTTAAATGCTACATTTGTCGTGACCATATCGCTATTCGAGCATACGAAACTGTTTATGCAAGCTCATGCAACAATGCGATTGTTCAGTTCAAAAGAACACTCATTTCATATATTAAATAAGAGTTACAATTTAGAAAGTTACAAATTAAAAATTGGCAATCCGATTTTCATTCATCGAGGTAAACTTCATCCAGCCAGGACCAGTCCATGTTTGGGTACCGATCCTTCACTGATTGAATCAGTTTACCGCTGAATGAAACGTATTTATCAGCCGCCAGTTCTGCTACTTGGTATTCGAGCTCTGAACATGTCACACCCCAAATTAGGCCTGGTCGGAATTGGCGCGTTAACTCGGGAATTTAAGGGTATTTCAGTAATTTATGCTTGAGAAAAAAATTGGATAATAAGGATTTTATGGCAAAGTAATTAATTAAGGTTGTAAAGGGAAATGTTAGAGTGTGCTTGTAGCGTATGGAAGTAGGATATAAGTGGATTAAGGGGTTTTATAGTGTAGGTTGTATGTATGGTGCCATGGATGTAAGTGGGTTTTAAGGAAGGATTTGGTGTGAGAGAGGTTTAGTACCTTAAGATATTTAAGTGAGAGATCTTTAGTGTGTGGATGGTGTATGGTGCTTAGAGTGGAAAGTCAAGTGAGTGGGTTTTGTGGCCCAATAGGAGCTTGCCATGTGGCAATGGTTGGTGGGAGCATTGAATGAGGAATTGAAGAAGTGGAGAGAGGGAAGGGAATTGTAGCTTCCCGTAGAAGCCATTTGTGTTTTGCCTTCTCTCTTCTTACGCCCTCTCTCTCAAGTTTTGCTTGTGGGATTTTCTTCCCTCTTTGATCTAGGGTTGAGTTTTGAAGGATTTTGAGGTAAGTGTTTGTGTTTGAGTTTGGGTTTCTCCATCTTTGTTTGTTCTTAGAATTCTGGTTTTGGATGTTTGAGTTTGGTTTGATTATGTGTTCTTGGTTGGGTTTGTGCAAGCTTTGTGTACCAAGAGGAAGATTAAAGGCAAAGAGAAGGTTCAAGAGTGAAGATCAGCTGGGTTTTGGTCTACAAGAGGTTTGGGAGCTTTAATTGTGGTTGTGATTTGGATTTGAAGTTTTAGATTTTTGTCTCTGCTCTTTTCTCTTTCTGGGATCAAGTATGTGTTTGTAAAGTTTGATTTCTGAAATTTGAGTGATTTAGTATGTGTATATGCATGTTTTAATTTATTTACATGTGTTGGTAATCCATGTTATTGATTGAGATGAAATTATGTGAGGATTGGCTTTGCAATGTTCGAGTCTTTGCAACTCTGTCCCGTTTTTATTGTACCCCTGTGTATTAATTTTCTCATAAGTAGAGTTTTAGATATCCAAATCGTGTGAATCTTGAGCCATTAGAACCACGACTTCTATTTCTTTAAATGTCCTGGAAATAGACTTTGGCTAATTCTTGCTCTAAGATCCAGAAAATTGACCAAACTCGTAGTGTTTCTGTTTGGGTCGGGTTATTTGAACAGTCTGGGTTGTGGAGATCATATCTGGAGTTATAGATGTTATTTTGACCTGAAATTTGTTGCATTGGAATTTTAACATCCTAGGGAACATTTGTTAAGAAGAAAGTTTTGGCTAAAAATGAGATTTAGAGGTCGGTTTAGGCAATACGATTTGGGCTGGTTAAGCAGTCTCGTTTGGCTTCAGGGGTGAGCCTCTGTCGCGATCGCGACAGTGTCGCGACCTCGCGACAGAAAAATGTGTTTTTAATCTTTTCTTCTTCATTTTGACCCCTTGGTTGGGTTGGGGTACTTGCCTTCCTTCCCCTTCTTTAGGTCGAGTATTTTGGGTACGTTTTGCTTTCGAGGTGCATCCGAACTTCGATGTAACTGTCTAAAACTTAGTCATTTCTTGTTTAGAGTTTGGAGATAGGATTAATGTTTGAGAATGGAATCATGGTATTTTTGATGTTCATAATAGTTTAAATGTTATGGGTTTGATTTAGATGATTAATGAAGCCTTGAATGTGAGCTATTGAACTTGATTGCGTTGAAGGACGATTTGTATTGATATTATAGATTGTGTAAATGGATATTGTTAGTGGCATGTTTTATTGAAGTTCTTGATACGAATGTTATGTTTATATTATCAATGATGTGTGGCTTGTTGGAGATGAGGTAAGAGACCTTTGGATATGTTTCGTGTGTTTGTGGGTGAGTTTGAGGAAGGAAAGATCCGGCAGAATTCTGCAGATTTTTGGAATCATGACTCTGTCGCGATCGCGACACTGTCGCGAGCGCGACAGAGACCAGTGATTCAGATGCTGTGCCATCGCGAGCCCGCGATAGTAATAACTTGTGTGCTCTCTGTCGCGAGCGCGACAACTGTCGCGATCGCGACAGAGCATGTTGTTGGCCTGTGCTATCGCGAGCACGTGACTTGTCGCGACCTCGCGATAGCAATGCTTGCCTTCTGTCGCGATCGCGACAACATCGCGAGCGCGACAGAGCTGGGCCCTTCTCTCCTTCCCGCGATCGCGAAGTCCGTCGCGCGCGCGCAGCGAAGAGACTATGGTCTCTGTCGCGAGCGCGACAGGCATCGCGAGCGCGACAAATGTGTTGTGCTGAATAAGTTTTCTTTGGTACTTCCAATGTTTGAATTCCGAACTTGTGATGCCTTTAGGTTTATACTTTGACTATTTTATAAAGTATGTCAATATAATTGGATATATTATGCGTATCTATACTTATGATCCCTCTCTAAGATTATGATGTTATGCTTAAGTGTAAATTGTATGCTACATGATTGACTTTATGAACTTATTCATACGTCTCACCTATTGTTGATTATGTATAATGATATAAATTAGGTGATTTGAAATATGATTTGTATTATGCTTGACCTGCGAGAGTCAGTCTAGTGGATAGTTAGGCATGCCTAAAAGAGTCTTCCGCTGCAGCTTCCGTTATCGTTTGGACCCCGATCAGGTCCACGTTTGGTTCCTCGCGGACCCCTTTAATGTATTTGGATCTTGTTTAAGATCCTTCCGAAAGAAAAATGTTTGTGAATGGAAATTTAAATGGTTTTCGATTTGTACCCGTAAGGTACTTTCCGTAATCGGCTTGTACCCGTAAAGTACTTTCTGTATACTCGTTATCCACTATTTTGAGTCAGCAGGTATTCTGTTTGTTTTGCCTAATATGAACAAGATAATGTGATATTCGATTAAGCATGATTCTGGACACGTGAATCAGTTATGTATCCGAATGTGATTATGAATCTCTGAATGGGTTAAGTGTGACCTAAACATGTGAATTGGACATAATTATCTACACATATGGGTATATGCATAACATATTGTGAATGTATGGTATGCTAACGATTGTGAATATAGATACGGGAATTCAGATGTGTGTAACTGTGACCATGATCTTTTGAATGACATGAGTTCGATTAGTTATGTCTATTTTGAATGCTATGATTAGTAAGTATGTGCACAAACGTGATTTTGTACTTTTGGCGGTTATAGTGATTTATATGAATCAAGATCCGTAGCTAATGTGCTCTTGACCTTGGAATATATATATATATATATATATATATATATATATATTGTGTTATGTTACGTGCCTCCTCTCTCTAGTTTCCCTATTGTAGTGATTTCAACGTGTGGGCATGTATTTACATTTTGAGGCATAATAGAAGTATGTTTAGTTAACTAGCATTCTCGGCATGATAATTGGGTACGTATTGCCTGATAACTGTATTGCATGTGAATGGGTTTTCCGTTAAATGCATGAGTCCTTGGCATGATAGTCGTATGTGTATATGAACTTCCGAATGCATGGCTTTCCTATGCAGGCTTATTTATCCATCTTTTGTGATTATTTGTATATGCTATTTGTGTATGTAATTTGTTCTGGCGACCATTGTGAATGGCCATCCATCTTGCTTGTGTGTTCTCCCCACTAAGCGTTTATCGCTTAGCACGGGCTCTTTTCCCGTGCAGGTGGCAGGTTGGGTTCGGTTCGAGTCGTGCATCTGCAAGGTCGGCCACATAGGAGCTGTAGCGTTTTATTATTTTGTTCAGCTTCTGTATTTCGGATTCTGTAATTTTGTAGCCTTTTTCTTATGTATTTGGTTATGTAAAGGATATTATTGTAATTAAGTTTTCAGTTATTCCTCAGTTTTATCTTTCGCCTTATGCTTCCGCTGAGTGATGATATGTATGTATGTGAGTTAATGTATGTTCAGCTTTTGTTTCTTTAAAGTTTTAATTTATCCTGTATTTTGGTATGTATGTTTATGTATGAATGTATGTATATTCTGTATCTGCGTGGTGGCACCTTTACTCTTACGGCATCTCACTCCTTATCGGATGGGATCGCCTAAGTACGGGTAAGGGGTGTTACAAGTTGTGGTATCAGAGCGCCGGTTTGGCGGTTCTGGGTGTGCTGTTTGTTATATGTCATGTCTTTGAATATGAGTCGGTTTGTGTCGTGGCCTAATGCAGATGTGTCGAGTCTTGTGTCCTGTTTAGATGGAGTCTGATCCTAGTGAGAATGTGGGCGAGACAACGGAATGTGTGAACCCAGTTAGTGCTGACCAGAGTGTTTCTGAGTATCCTTTGGTTGAAGGTTCTGGTCCTGCTTCCGATGATAGGACGTTAGTGTAAGAGCCTTTGGATTTTGTAAGGATTTGGTAGTACTCGGTATACCTGTCAGCTATCTCCAGAAAAAGTTTTTGAATGAAAGCATATTAACTCATGGGGATGGGACAAAGCGCATCATTATAGCATCAATTACATCACTCTGCATACATGAGTCATTTCACTTTCATTACATCATCATCCCTTTGACCATACATGAGAAGCATTGCATATGTGTTTTAACTGAGGGAAAGCTGACAGGATGTACATGGAGTATTTGGTATTAAGGTTAAGAGTGGTGATGGTAACCATAGCAGCTGTTAAGGAAAGTGTTCTGTGTTTGATTTAAGTGGAGTAGAAAGAGTATTTCGGAATTTTGTGCGAGTGAAGGTGATATGATCTTGTATGGACATCTTTGAAGTATCGGCGAATGACGGGTGGTTTTTGCGTGAAGTGTTTGTGCTTTGGTTTCTAATGTATAGTTGAGTAAGGATTATTTGGCTGAACGTGTTTGATTCGGATGTAAGAAAGTGATTTAAGAGTATAGCAATGAGGATAAGTATAAGCAAGCGGGTAGTTGGAAGTGAAGTGTTTGAGTTTGATGGCAACTTGGATCGTTGGGTTGTGAATCTTTCCGATGTTTGTGAATTTCGAGGACGAAATTCTTTTAGGAGGGAAGAGTTGTCACACCCCAAATTAGGCCTGGTCGGAATTGGCGCGTTAACTCGGGAATTTAAGGGTATTTCAGTAATTTATGCTTGAGAAAAAAATTGGATAATAAGGATTTTATGGCAAAGTAATTAATTAAGGTTGTAAAGGGAAATGTTAGAGTGTGCTTGTAGCGTATGGAAGTAAGATATAAGTGGATTAAGGGGTTTTATAGTGTAGGTTGTATGTATGGTGCCATGGATGTAAGTGGGTTTTAAGGAAGGATTTGGTGTGAGAGAGGTTTAGTACCTTAAGATATTTAAGTGAGAGATCTTTAGTGTGTGGATGGTGTATGGTGCTTAGAGTGGAAAGTCAAGTGAGTGGGTTTTGTGGCCCAATAGGAGCTTGCCATGTGGCAATGGTTGGTGGGAGCATTGAATGAGGAATTGAAGAAGTGGAGAGAGGGAAGGGAATTGTAGCTTCCCGTAGAAGCCATTTGTGTTTTGCCTTCTCTCTTCTCACGCCCTCTCTCTCAAGTTTTGCTTGTGGGATTTTCTTCCCTCTTTGATCTAGGGTTGAGTTTTGAAGGATTTTGAGGTAAGTGTTTGTGTTTGAGTTTGGGTTTCTCCATCTTTGTTTGTTCTTAGAATTCTGGTTTTGGATGTTTGAGTTTGGTTTGATTATGTGTTCTTGGTTGGGTTTGTGCAAGCTTTGTGTACCAAGAGGAAGATTAAAGGCAAAGAGAAGGTTCAAGAGTGAAGATCAGCTGGGTTTTGGTCTACAAGAGGTTTGGGAGCTTTAATTGTGGTTGTGATTTGGATTTGAAGTTTTAGATTTTTGTCTCTGCTCTTTTCTCTTTCTGGGATCAAGTATGTGTTTGTAAAGTTTGATTTCTGAAATTTGAGTGATTTAGTATGTGTATATGCATGGTTTAATTTATTTACATGTGTTGGTAATCCATGTTATTGATTGAGATGAAATTATGTGAGGATTGGCTTTGCAATGTTCGAGTCTTTGCAACTCTGTCCCGTTTTTATTGTACCCCTGTGTATTAATTTTCTCATAAGTAGAGTTTTAGACATCCAAATCGTGTGATTCTTGAGCCATTAGAACCACGACTTCTATTTCTTTAAATGTCATAGAAATAGACTTTGGATAATTCTTGCTCTAAGATCCAGAAAATTGACCAAACTCGTAGTGTTTCTGTTTGGGTCGGGTTATTTGAATAGTCTGGGTTGTGGAGATCATATCTGGAGTTATAGATGTTATTTTGACCTGAAATTTGTTGCATTGGAATTTTAACATCCTAGGGAACATTTGTTAAGAAGAAAGTTTTGGCTAAAAATGAGGTTTAGAGGTCGGTTTAGGCAATACGATTTGGGCTGGTTAAGCAGTCTCGTTTGGCTTCAGGGGTGAGCCTCTGTCGCGATCGCGACAGTGTCGCGACCTCGCGACAGAAAAATGTGTTTTTAATCTTTTCTTCTTCATTTTGACCCCTTGGTTGGGTTGGGGTACTTGCCTTCCTTCCCCTTCTTTAGGTCGAGTATTTTGGGTACGTTTTGCTTTCGAGGTGCATCCGAACTTCGATGTAACTGTCTAAAACTTAGTCATTTCTTGTTTAGAGTTTGGAGATAGGATTAATGTTTGAGAATGGAATCATGGTATTTTTGATGTTCATAATAGTTTAAATGTTATGGGTTTGATTTAGATGATTAATGAAGCCTTGAATGTGAGCTATTGAACTTGATTGCGTTGAAGGACGATTTGTATTGATATTATCGATTGTGTAAATGGATATTGTTAGTGGCATGTTTTATTGAAGTTCTTGATACGAATGTTATGTTTATATTATCAATGATGTGTGGCTTGTTGGAGATGAGGTAAGAGACCTTTGGATATGTTTCGTGTGTTTGTGGGTGAGTTTGAGGAAGGAAAGATCCGGCAGAATTCTGCAGATTTTCGGAATCATGACTCTGTCGCGATCGCGACACTATCGCGAGCGCGACAGAGACCAGTGATTCAGATGCTGTGCCATCGCGAGCCCGCGACGCTGTCGCGAGCCCGCGATAGTAATAACTTGTGTGCTCTCTGTCGCGAGCGCGACAACTGTCGCGATCGCGACAGAGCATGTTGTTGGCCTGTGCTATCGCGAGCACGTGACTTGTCGCGACCTCGCGATAGCAATGCTTGCCTTCTGTCGCGATCGCGACAACATCGCGAGCGCGACAGAGCTGGGCCCTTCTCTCCTTCCCGCGATCGCGAAGTCCGTCGCGCGCGCGCAGCGAAGAGACTATGGTCTCTGTCGCGAGCGCGACAGGCATCGCGAGCGCGACAAATGTGTTGTGCTGAATAAGTTTTCTTTGGTACTTCCAATGTTTGAATTCCGAACTTGTGATGCCTTTAGGTTTATACTTTGACTATTTTATAAAGTATGTCAATATAATTGGATATATTATGCGTATCTATACTTATGATCCCTCTCTAAGATTATGATGTTATGCTTAAGTGTAAATTGTATGCTACATGATTGACTTTATGAACTTATTCATACGTCTCACCTATTGTTGATTATGTATAATGATATAAATTAGGTGATTTGAAATATGATTTGTATTATGCTTGACCTGCGAGAGTCAGTCTAGTGGATAGTTAGGCATGCCTAAAAGAGTCTTCCGCTGCAGCTTCCGTTATCGTTTGGACCCCGATCAGGTCCACGTTTGGTTCCTCGCGAACCCCTTTAATGTATTTGGATCTTGTTTAAGATCCTTCCGAAAGAAAAATGTTTGTGAATGGAAATTTAAATGGTTTTCGATTTGTACCCGTAAGGTACTTTCCGTAATCGGCTTGTACCCGTAAAGTACTTTCTGTATACTCGTTATCCACTATTTTGAGTCAGCAGGTATTCTGTTTGTTTTGCCTAATATGAACAAGATAATGTGATATTCGATTAAGCATGATTCTGGACACGTGAATCAGTTATGTATCCGAATGTGATTATGAATCTCTGAATGGGTTAAGTGTGACCTAAACATGTGAATTGGACATAATTATCTACACATATGGGTATATGCATAACATATTGTGAATGTATGGTATGCTAACGATTGTGAATATAGATACGGGAATTCAGATGTGTGTAACTGTGACCATGATCTTTTGAATGACATGAGTTCGATTAGTTATGTCTATTTTGAATGCTATGATTAGTAAGTATGTGCACAAACGTGATTTTGTACTTTTGGCGGTTATAGTGATTTATATGAATCAAGATCCGTAGCTAATGTGCTCTTGACCTTGGAATATATATATATATATATATATATATATATATATATATATATATATATATATTGTGTTATGTTACGTGCCTCCTCTCTCTAGTTTCCCTATTGTAGTGATTTCAACGTGTGGGCATGTATTTACATTTTGAGGCATAATAGAAGTATGTTTAGTTAACTAGCATTCTCGGCATGATAATTGGGTGCGTATTGCCTGATAACTGTATTGCATGTGAATGGGTTTTCCGTTAAATGCATGAGTCCTTGGCATGATAGTCGTATGTGTATATGAACTTCCGAATGCATGGCTTTCCTATGCAGGCTTATTTATCCATCTTTTGTGATTATTTGTATATGCTATTTGTGTATGTAATTTGTTCTGGCGACCATTGTGAATGGCCGTCCATCTTGCTTGTGTGTTCTCCCCACTAAGCGTTTATCGCTTAGCACGGGCTCTTTTCCCGTGCAGGTGGCAGGTTGGGTTCGGTTCGAGTCGTGCATCTGCAAGGTCGGCCACATAGGAGCTGTAGCGTTTTATTATTTTGTTCAGCTTCTGTATTTCGGATTCTATAATTTTGTAGCCTTTTTCTTATGTATTTGGTTATGTAAAGGATATTATTGTAATTAAGTTTTCAGTTATTCCTCAGTTTTATCTTTCGCCTTATGCTTCCGCTGAGTGATGATATGTATGTATGTGAGTTAATGTATGTTCAGCTTTTGTTTCTTTAAAGTTTTAATTTATCCTGTATTTTGGTATGTATGTTTATGTATGAATGTATGTATATTCTGTATCTGCGTGGTGGCACCTTTACTCTTACGGCATCTCACTCCTTATCGGATGGGATCGCCTAAGTACGGGTAAGGGGTGTTACAGAACACCTCTATTCTAGATCGCCCTTCTCTTTATTCGCTCGCTCAAAGCTGGATTCAGTAGCCTGGCTCCTCTCCTTCTCTTCGTCCAGGCTAGCTTCGGCCGCAGCGGCTCTTTCCTTGGCCTCAACTACCTCGCTTCCTTTGGCGAGCATTTTCTTCTCAGCCTCCAGAGCTTGCTTCTCTACTGCCTCCATCTTAGCCCTCGCCTCACCAAGTTGGTGTCAGAGCCAGGTTACCTCTTTTTCCTCCCTTTTCCAAATGAGGATAAGCTTGTTCATCTTACCAATGGCCGCTCCTGCCAGCATGCACCCCTGAACATAAAGTTAATTGTATGAACTATCCTAATGGTAGAGCATATAACAATTACTGAGCTGTGTAACTTACCTCCACTTCATGCTTCTTAATGGCATGACTTAGCTGCTCGGCACTAAGTTGCACTAGTGGCATGGCCTCCGAGGGAACGCACGCTGTTTGATGAATGAAGGTGTTAAAGTCCAGGTTCTCTTTTGTCCAAGACTTCCCTTGTAGTTGCCAGAACTTACGCACGTCATCAGCTAGAGTTTTCAGCTCCTCAACCCATGAGTTGGGATCAGGAGCATGTGCATTTTCTCTGTTTTCGGAGGGGTGCTCAGACGTTGTAGCTCGGGTAGACGTCGATTGGGGAGAGTAATTCGGCACTACTATAGGCACGGATTGAGATGTAGAGGTGGACAAAGGGCTTCGAGCTAGAACACTTAAGCTCGGTGAGGTTAGGGGAAAGCTTAAGTTCGGAGGTACCGGGTGGCCTTCCGGTACAGTAGTAGAAGGGCTTCCTCCAGATTTTTGCCTCTTTGCCCTTATTAGTTCAGCTATGCTTGGATTGAAGCTTCTCTTCATGGTTGCAAAAAAGCAAGCAATAAGAAACAGATTAGAATGCAAGAAATAAAAATAAAATTTACCCTTTTTCTTTGAGCTCGATTTTAGAGGTGGTGGAGGTACGCTATATTGGAGTTGCAAGTTTATGTCGGTCTTCTCTTTGGCCAGCTCCCTCCACCGAGCTAGCATGCTCTCCTTTTCATCACTAAGCAACAGTGGATTGTCATTTCG
Organism: Excoecaria cochinchinensis; assembly: GCA_947683425.1. Classification (NCBI taxonomy): domain Eukaryota; kingdom Viridiplantae; phylum Streptophyta; class Magnoliopsida; order Malpighiales; family Euphorbiaceae; genus Excoecaria; species Excoecaria cochinchinensis. The sequence continues at coordinate 10,857,837 of CANTUQ010000127.1, read as the reverse complement.
GTTGACAAATCGACCCTACTCACTCTCTAAAATGAAGAACCAATTCTTCCAGTTCTTCAGAGGCTCGGGGTTCCCAGCAAATACCCCATATTCAGGATGGGCTTGAATGTAGTTATGATCTTCACTATTGGCCCGGAGTCCGACCATGTGTGTAGCTCGAAAGAGGCGAATGGTGAGGTCTATATCGTGCTTAGTGGCCCAGATCAGTAGCACTGAGAGAGTGCACCGGGCGTTGGGATGCAACTGCCCAATGCTCATATCGTAGAAGTTCAGAAATTCGAGCTTGAAGGCTGTCAGCAGAAGGCTCACCCCGGCTTCGCAGTCTGCCTCATAGGCGATGATTGTCTTTTTCCCTTGGATCCTAGCATTGGCCCTTAGGGAAGCGCTAGCAGCACGTATCCTGTACTCATAGGGAATACCAAGCCTTTCTCTCAGCACGTTCATATCGTTGAATTTCAGAACGGAGCTTATGCTCCCTACCCGAGCCTTCTTGGTTCTTTTCTCCATTCTTGTCTTTATTGGCTGGTGCTGGGAGAATCAGGGGGACTTTGTGCAGCAAACCTTTCCTTTACCCTCACTCTTTTAGCAGAACTTTCAGAGGCACTCATGGTAAAGAAAGAGATGAATAAAAAAATAATACAAACCTGAGATTTCAGAAAAGACTTTAAAGTGAATCTGGAAAATGTTGAATCAAAGAACGTCTGGAGACGATAGCTTAGAGGAGCAACAGATCAGGGAATTTAGGAGAAGAATACACAAATCTGGAACGATAAAATAGGAAAGAAGAAATAAAGCTAAAGGGATGAACAGTAAACTGGGAAAGCAAAAGCGTGAAAGTGAAGCGAACTTTAGAAAATAAAATGAAATATATAGGCAAGATGAGCCAGTGGTTATGGGATAAGTGGAAAGCGTTGAGTGGAGTTATCAGTGATCATTAAAGGAAGCATAGGTACCGAAGCATCATAATGATGGAATTTAACTGCCCAGGTTGTCACTTCGCATGAAACGAGGCGCTGTCCTCTCCATTTTTAATGCCTTATGCGCCTAACAGTTACTTTTTGAATTTTTGGTTTACCACCTAAATGACATAAATGTCATATACTTGGGGGGGGGGGGGGGGGGGGGGGACTTGTGATAACCAGACACCCCTCCGGTTTCGTCTTGCTCTTGGGCTCAACCGACCTATCTGAAATCTCTCAATAATAGCTCGTTATTATCCAATAACCCGGAAAGAGCTTGTCTCCCTATGTTATCAGGATTTTCAGAATCCTTTTAAGGACTTTCATTCCCTTGCAACGCGGTTTCTTCGTGATCAAACTTATCTAATCAGTAATTCAACCTTATCCAATCAGGGATTAATTTTATCTGATCAGGAAAGATCCTTATCTACTTAGAGTCTTTGAGTTCTGCTCCAGTTATGACTTCCAGCTCTAGCTCTATTGGGAATACATGTCCCACGTAGAAAGGACTCCTTCTCCAACACTAATTCCTAACTCTATAAAATGGGGGAATACAGGTATGTTTTTCTTCTTGATTCTTTTCCAATTACAATACCCTTATTATTATCAATCTTCCTGACTTGACCATCGGAGTATCATTGATCGGAAATCCACCGAAATTTTATGTTTTTAGGTGACTTCTCCGAGCAGTCAGCTCAAGAATTTTGGATTATCATCAATATCCAATTTATATGTACATCAAAATTTTCACTCATCCTTTAGGATACAATTACAATTTCAACCCCAAATTTGTTTCTTTAAATAATTACTTTTTTATCATTTCAATTATGTAGTGTTATTGGCTATGTAATGCATTTTATAATGTAATATTTAAAATTATGAAATGTAATTTTTAATATTAACAGATTTTTCTTTCAAAAAAATATTAACCAGATTTAAAATTATAATTTTATTTATTGAGAATTAATTATAAAATAAAATAATTTTAAATATTAAGTATTTTAAAATATTTTTATCCTACTCGATTAAAAAAGTATAAATTTGTTATTCAACAGGCCCACGACCTGATTAATATTAATAAATGTGAATTTTTTACAAAAATATAGATTAAAAAATTATTTTATTCGATGAAAATTATTTTTTAGAAAAGGATAATTAGAAAAATTTAAATATTATACATTTAATCCAAACCGAGAGTTAAATTAAAAATTATTATAAAAATTAATTAATAAATGTAATGATTTCTCTTTTTTTTTTTTAAAAAAAATATGTGGAGCTACAATTGTGACTGATTGAAACAAATGAATTTAAATTATAAAATTCATTTACAAATGAATTCCATATGAAATTTATTTGTAAATAAATTCCTATACTTGAAATAAAATTACTAAAATATAAAATTAAAAATGAATTCTTTACTTTTATGCTCGGATTAAATGAATAAAGAAATTTATTTCTATTTTATTTCTTAAAATATCCTCAATGCCAATTTTGATGCCTTATTCCAATTATTTACAATAAAAAAAATTAACAACCATTAATCATTATTTTAAAATTTTCGACAAACATTGAATTAATGATAACATAATTAAAAAAAAAGTCATATACATATTAATATTCAGTACAGAACAGTGGTATGAGATGGAGATGAATAGTGATGCTAAAGGAATAAGAATAGATTACGTTAGCTGGATAAAGATAATTTAATTTTAACAAATGATCAAGATAATATTATACTTTTTTTTTAAATTTAACCCTTAAAAATATGGAATTCATTTGTAAATTTTACCTATTTTGGTGAAATTTGGTGAAAATATGATAAATTTCATGGAATTAAATTCATAAAATTTAATTTCTATTTTTTTTTTATATTCCAAGTATAAAAAATAGGAATTACAAATAAATTTTATAAAATTTTATGAAATTAATTTGTTTCAAACCGAATCTAAAAAATGCAACTCATTGTTACGGGAGGGAGTCCTATTTTGTATCAAATTCCACTTTGTGTGATGTGAGACTAAAATAGACTCCACATAAACGGGACTTGATTCGGTACGCGGCATGCATAGTTAGATTTCCAGTAAACTAGTAAAAAGAGAAACCGAACGATCTCTCTTCTTTAAAAGTGAAAAGACTAAAACAGAAAAGATATTAAGCTCTTCATCTTTGTTTCTCTCCTTCATCTCTTTAATGTGAAAGTAGGTAACGCTCAATATTCAGAAATTACTTATGATGCTACAAGTATGTCGATATCCATATTGCACAGTGAGAAATCTAGCTATCATTTCACCTCCTCCTTCCCTCTCTCTTCCTTTCTTTCTTCTCTTCTTAAGCCGATCTCTTCCTCTTTTCCTTTTTCTCTTCTATTTTGCTCCAAATCTCCCCATTTCTCTTCCTAATTCGATCCTTAGCACAATATACTCATTGAGAAACCATTTATTTATTTTTACTCACCTTTCTACACTCTTTGTTTTTACAAACCCGAATCCCTAAATCGATTGAGGTCGATAAAAAGACTATTGACATGTTTGCTGCTTTGGGTATTAGTGATATTCTTGAGTTTTTTTAGTTCAAATTCGAAAGAGGTGCAACTGGTGGGCTTGGTTAGAGGTTTTAAATTTTAGGACTTCTTTATTTTTTGTTTTCTTATGCTTGTTCTATTTCAATATAGATATTTGTTTTTATGAACTGTGTTTGATTAATGGGCAAATCTAAAGATATCTCACAAATTAATTCATGTAGTTTTCTTCTAAAGTGGCAAGTTTTTTTGGTATAACCTAGGTATAATTCGCAATAGTCTAGAGGAGACTACTTGAATGATGAAGTTAAAAAGTTCCCTATGGTGATGTCTGAGGCATGAATGGAGCTAATAATTTCACAATTAATTATACAAATATAGCAATCAAAGAATAGAAATCATAATATTATGCAAGTGTAAAATGCATTACAAATTGATAATCTATTTTCATACTGGAGTCCATTTTGACAATTTATTCGATGAAGAATTGTAGTGAGTTGAATTAATATTTCCATAAAGGAGATAAGTAAGTTGTCTTTGTTATGGCACATGGTTTGCTCGCAACAAGCTTGTCCACAATAATTGCATATTTGTCGCAACTGTGTAGTATTTACAACGAGAAATCTGCTAGAATTATTGATGGCAAACCAACAGGCTTCCTTGAATGATTTTATACCAACTAATCCCTCTTCCAATTCAGCTACTTGGGTACCTCCACCTCTGGGTTTTATCAAAGTTAATTTGATGTAGGCTTCATGGGCAATGGTTTAATTGAGTCGGATTGTGTATTTCGGAACCTTGTGGGACAGGTGATGGCTTGTGCTTTTAAGGGTCTACATTCTACAAGGTGACTGATTGCTTCATTACTGAGGCTATTGCTATTGGATTTGGTATGCTAATTTTATTAGATTTATATCTTTATGATGTGGTATTATAAAGCAACTACATATCGGTGATTGATAAGATTTTGTTAAGGGCTTGGCTTTGAATTAAAGTTGGTATATCTTTGGAGGATTGCTTCAATTTGCAATGTTGCTTTAGGTCATGCAGTTGGTTTTTTGTTCACCAAATTTGAAATAGGCCATCCCTTTTTTAAAATTGGTGTATTTTTTTAAAAAAAAATTAGAAAAATGGGGCTATAGTTAAAATATTTGGGTTTTTAGGGTGTCCGAAACCCGCACATGTATGTGCCGATTTGTGTCAGAGTGGGGCCTATGTTGTCCAGTTGATGGAGTGCCCAAAACTGGCACAAAAGGGTGCTTATTTCTGTTAGAAATCTGACAGAAACCAACACTTTTTTGTGCTGGTTTTTGGCACCTCTCCTCCTCCTCTAGCATCTTTCTGTCAAGCAACACACTTTCGTGTTTTGCAGGTTGCTTCAAATTGTTGCATGATAAAGAGCATGTGAAAAATTATATATTAAACACAACGGCCACAAAATGAAAGTAAATAAAAGCATAGAATTCAGTGCCGCAAAGCGAAAAAAGAAAAAAATGAAATCACAAACCCATTATCTTGGTGTGCTTCAGTTGGAAAGCAGAAGTCCATTGAGTTGCATAATAGCTTTTGTTCCTCATGTTTAACCTCCATCTTCTGCAATTTCACTTTAGTTTAGATCTCTTTATGCCAACCCTTTTAAGTACCCTCTCGTACTGGTTTTTGGCACTTCATTAGCTAGACAGTGTGGGCCCCACTCTGACACAAATCGGCACATGAATGTGCCTATTTTCGATACCCCAAAAACCCAAATATTTTAACTGTACTCCCATTTTTTAATTTGTTTTATAAAAATAAGCCAATTTTTTAAAAAAACCCCTTCTTTCTTGCTAAATATCCTTTCAATTCTCCTCTTGAACATGTTTGGGTAGAGGTAGGGCTGTGCAAATGGTCGATTTCGGTTTGATTTTAGACCAAACCGAATAGACCAAAAATTAAAATTTAAAAAAAAGAACCGAACAGCAAATCAAACTCTTTAGAATCGAAACTAAATAGATCGAATTAATTTCGGCCAGTTCGGTTTGATCTAATCGGTTCTTTACAATAAATTAAAGGTCTCTCCCCTCCTTCTGTCTGTCTCTCTTTTCTCATTCTCTCTCAGGCTCTTCTTTCCTCTCCCCCTCTCTCTCTGTTCTCTCCCCTCTCCCCTCTCTCTGCGTTGCTGACCAAGAAATACCACCGAAGCCTCTATAGCGGTAGTAAAGGACGGTCTATGGGGATGTGCTTTGAGGAAAACCCATGAGAATTTGTTCAGATCTGTGATTGCTCTTCTCAGATCTGTTCAGAGCCTCTCCAATCTGAGCCTTTACGGCAGGGTCTGCGACGACTGGATCTAATGGAGGGACTGTTGGCTAGCTTGGTTCTCCCTTGCCAAGATTTTGACCGGATACGAAATCACAGGTGCTCGATTTAGTGGTATGTTTTTGGGGATTTTATCTATCACTGTAGGATTCCTGTTCAAGATATTCTTTACTATTTATCTTCCATTCCTAGTGAAGATTTTGACCAGATACGAAATCACTTGGTGGCTTATTTAGCTATAGTGTTTGGTTTCTTTTGTTATTTGAGCTGGGATTTTGTGATCTAGTTGTTTTTATAGATTAAATTTTTATAGATTAAATTTGAAGTTGTGTTAGTTTGAAGCCTTTATTTTTTTTATTTTGTTTCACTTTATGGATGCAAAAATAGAAGTGGATACACGGTTCATTCAAGTTGGATGAGATTTTGGAATTTATATTGCTACGGAGATTCTGGAATTTATATTGCTTTACGCGCATGCGCGCGCGCACACACACACACATATATATATATAAAGAGCAAAACGGTAAGTTTTGGGTATTTCGGTCGGTTCGATTTTTTAATTTTAAGAACCGAACCAAATTACCCGAAATTGAATTTTGATTCAGAATCGAACGAATCGAAAATCGAATAAACAAAACCAAATAGACCAAAATTTATTCGGTTCGGTTTGGTTTTCAGTTCTGCACAGCCCTAGGTGGAGGAGTTTCTTTTTTTTTTTTTTTCATTTAGCTATATTGTTGATCATGTAACTTCCTTACATTTTTAATGAAGTTCCATCTTTTATAATAAAAAAAAAATGAAAATTCTAACTCCTCATAATTGCCTACCTACAATGGATCATTGCATTCCATTTCATTGTTCTATATGTAGCAGACTACAAGCTTTATAAGTTTCCAAGTTCAAAGATATAATTATGTGATAAAGTTGTTAATCCATTCATTGGGTTTCATGAAGGATCTTTAAACTAAAAATAAGATTAGAACAAGCCATGATTCAATGTGATGACCAAATTAATTTGTAGCTTAAATAAATTTATCTTTGTAATTTATATAGATTTGTAATAGAAAAATATAATAAGAGAAAAAATAAAGTAAAATAAAATTAACTGTAGCCTCCGGAAACATTGGGTTAGGTCTCAATACTTTAGAGGCCCAACCTTATATTTAAATAGATAATGATTGGGATTTCTACATATATACGCCCCTTTGACAATTTTTAAGCAAAAATACACAAAATATTTTTAATGTAAAAAATGCATCTTTTTAACTTTCCTTCTCATAAATACACTTATTATAAAAATCTCTGTATTTTATAATTTTAAAACTCTCAAAATTCTTAAAAAAAATCCTCAAAAAAACACCTATAATCCCTAAACTTTCCTTGCATCCATATCTTTTGATATATATCTATAGTGGCTCAAATACCGGCTTAGGAGTGACAGTGCATAATTTCAGTGTTATCACGACGATCACAGTATCGAACAGTGTAGGGAGTAAATTTGCCAGTGTCAAAACTTACTGATAAGTGTGCTAAAAATATAGTAATTCCGGGACGGGTGACGCCGGGATGGCTATACAGCGAACCCGGCTGTCCGGCGCCCGAAAAATTCTGATTTCACAAAAATGATTTGTGGATCGTAAGGAGTCTAGTGGTGAAATCGGAACTGAAAACAGAGCTAAAACGACCTTCGAAAATTAGTTTGAAGAAAGCCTCTGGTTCGATTCAAATAGTAACCAAATTTGACCAAAATTTGACCGAAACTCTAAATATAGTAAACGACATCTGAAAAATTATTTAAAGGTATTGATAGACTCAGAATAGTGTGTAGAATAGTTTGATGGTGAAAAGGAAATTTTATAGAGACATTGAGAAATTAGTGAACCGGACCAGTTTAATTGAACCGAACCGAATAGTGACCCTAATTGAGATGGAACCAAGGTCTAATGGGTTTATAGGAGTGAAATTGATGCTAAGGGTGAAAAGTGAACCGAACCGGTTCAACCAGTGAACCAGACCAGATCAGTTGACTTTTGGTTGACTAGGTTTGACCAGAGTTTGACTGGACTCTAAATGGAGTTCTAGACCTTAGAAAAATTATCTGGAAGCATGGTTGTGCTTGGTATATTATGGAGAATCAATTGGTAAAGAAAAATAAATTTTACGGTAAGACAGAAAATTGAGTTATCGGACTGGTAAGAAATTAGTGGATCGGGAAATGGTCTCCAATTGAGCTGAAATTTTATGTAAAAGTTAAATTATATATTTTGAGAATTATGGAATTAACTTTAGGAGAAATTGAGTTTGGAAAGTGAGGAAAATAATTTTTGGATGGAAAATGGGCTTAATAACCTAAATGGGCTTTAGGGTTGGCCCAATAGGTTGAACCAAGCCCAAGCCCACACAAGACACATCCAAAAGGCAGAAAAATCTCCCAATTTCCAGAATTCTCTTCACCCTTCCTCCCCCTCTTTTTGGCCGAACTCCACCTCCTCACTTTTTCTTGAATTTTCTTCTTTTTTCTTCAAAGTTCTCCCTAAATCCAACCTTCCTAAGTAAAATACAGCCCATCTTTTCATTGATAATGGTTTCAAAAGCTCATTTGGAGTGAAAAAAGTGGGAAAAACCAAGTGTTCAAGGTTATGCCCTAAAAGTGAGGTAAGAGATTTTGAGTTCTATAATTTTATCGAATGGTTCAAATAGGTATTTTTGGGTATGTAGATGATGATTATGTAATTATATTGCAAAAAGAAAGTAAGGATTTGAGAAAATATTGATGTTTAAATTCGGCCACCTTAGGATTTTTATGGAGAAGATGGAGTTTTAAGGAGATAAGGCATGGAAAGCAAGCTTAAGTGGTGGAGAGCATGGAAATAAGGTTAGTGGATACAATATCCTTTCTTTTCCATGGTAGAGGCATGATTTTAGGTTATGTTTATATTGTGTGTATGTTAAAAATGCATGAATAATTGAATCTAACTTAATATATGTGATTAGTGGACCTAAAATAGTTTAAAAGTATGATTAGATGAAATTAAAACTAAGTGGAATGAAGATTCTAATGTTGGCTGAATAGTATATTAAAGATTTCATCAAAATTAAATGAAGTTTATGGCTTATAATTGATGGTTATTATATGTATAACATGTCTAAGACATGGAGTGATTAAAAGAAATGAAAGAACACATAAAAAAAATCAAGTGTTGTGGCCGAATGGAATATTAAAGAAAATAATGAGTTATGTTGTGTAACAAGGCAAATAAATGACATTTATGGCTAATATAATATGTAAATTGAATGATTGAATGTTTAAATGAAATTAAAATAAAAATAATGAGAAGTTAGTGTGTTGGCTGAATTGAATAATTAAGAATTTAGTTAGGTATATTGGAAATGATGGCTTATAATGGATGTTTATAATAAGTATAACATGTAATTGCAATAATTAAGTGATTAAATAAATTAAAAGTGAACATAATGATATAGTGATGCTTTGGCCGAATTGATGATTTATTATAATTAGTGGCATTAAATGATTAATTGATTATAAACGAGTGTGTATGCAAAATTGCAAGTGAAAATAATGGGTATGCCGAAATATGTATGATGATAAAATGTGATATTTATATGAATAATGATGAAATATTGCCCTTAGTAGATGTCTGGTAGTGAAATCTAGTTCAGGATATAATTAGCTAGCCATAGGGATTCCACACCGCGGTACGAGTCATGGCGACTCAATATTGATAAGCCAATGACGGCTTATCTCAGTGTTCAGTGTAAATCAGTGTCCAGTGTAGTGCAGTGCAGTGAGAAATGGTTCGATTGGGATCATTTCATAGTGTAATGGGTCTGTGGGGCCCATGTCCTGCATATTCTTTCAGTAGATTTTCTACTGGGTCCATACTAGGGGCACAATGATAAATATGTGATAAATATGGTTAAAATAGTGATGAAAGTGAAAATGACTGAAAAATGGACTAAAATGTGATAAATAGAAAGTTTATGGTTAAAATGGTAATTTTGTAAAAAATTAGTAAAAAGTGAGAAAGTTAGATGAAAAGTGTAAGTGTAAGGGCAAAATTGTAATTTTGACAAATTATGAGACTGAAATAGTAAATTAGTGGAATAGTGATAAATTAAGGACTTAAATGTAATTTAGTGAAAATACAAGGCTAAAAGTGGAATATAAGTGTAAAAAGGGTAAAATAGTAATTAAAATAAGAAAATAAGGGTAAAAGTGTAAAAGAGAAAATATGTAAGGGTAAGGGTAAATAATGAAAAAGAAGGGACATATATGTAATTTAAGTAAAAGTGAGGACATGGATGGAATTAATGTAATTGTGGGGACATAAATGTCATTAGTGGAAAATATAAGGGTATAATTGGAAACCATGGAAAAAGAATAAGGATTTAAGTGTAACTAAAGAAATAATAAGTTTATTTAAAGGACTAAAATTGAAATTAGTGGATAATATGATTTAGATAAGTAATTATGTGATTAAATTGATAAATTTAAATGAGTAAATACGATTAATGATTTAATAAGAAATAATAATAATCTAAAAGTGGTATTAAGAGTAAATAGTGGCAAAAATGTAATTATAGCAAATTGAAATAGTAAAATTGGAATTTAAGCAAAGTCTAAAGTGTAATTTGGATTTAAGTATTATGGTAAGAATTAATTGATGAAATGTGTGACAAGATAATGAAATAAATATAGTAATATAATTAAGTAGTGGCATTTTTGTAGAATAAAACAATTAAGAATGAGAATGTGTATTAATTTAAAGTGTAGGAACCAAATTGTAAAATTATAAAGTTGAAGTTAGTTAGTGGATTAAAGCGTAAATTAGTAGATAAAATGGATAACAAATATATAATTGATAGTTGATGAATAAATGATCTATGAAGCATAGGAAAATTTTTACATGAATAAATATTAAATAAATAATAATTATAATTGATTTGTATATATATAGTGAATGTGAATGTATGTGTATTTTGATGATATTTGAATAATGATGTAATTAAAAATAAGTGGTAATGAAAGATAAAGAGGTAAAATGGCAATATTATGAATAAGTAATTAAGTGAGAATTTAATTGAAATTGATTATTATAAGGTAAAGTTGGAATTTAAATGTGAATAATGAGAAATTTACTAATAGTGAAGTAAAGGAAATATTAATAAGTCAATAAGGGGTGACACGGAAATAAATAGATTAATAATGTAAACAGTGATGATAATAGTAATATATGTATAATAGAAATTAATAAATTTGACAATGAGCATAATAATGGTATTAATAAAGCGAAATGTTCGAAGAATAAATCGGGAATAAATTTTGAAGAGATAATTAAGGGGGCCATAGTAAATTAAGTTATAGTGCAAGATAAGAAAATAAAGGATATAAAGAATTAATGAGGATGATGATGTGTTTTCACTAAGTGATAGTATAGAAAGAAATTTATAGATCCGATGTAATGTTAATTGTATAAGTGAATAGAATTAAATTAGAAGGTATGTGTTAATAAAGAAATTGTAAGTATAATGATGAGATAAACAAATGGGTTTAAATAATAGTTAAGATAAATATTTAACTGTGTTTGGAATAAATTAACATAAGGTCTCTAAAGTGAATAATAGAAGTGAAAATAATGTCAGTAATAATAGGTACAACATTGATTAATAAATAAATAAGAAAATTGTGATCGAATAATTAGCATTCAAGTAACCTATTGACTGAATTGTAATGTATTCATTCAGTGATAAAATAATTCATACATGAGTAGCGATAAATAACTTAATGAAAGAGTTGATGCAGCGGAAAGGCAAGAAAGTCAAAAGGGAAAGTTAATCACATAAAGTAAGTTATAAAAGTAAATCAATGTTTCAAATACTAAAACAATGACTAATTGATAAGTAGTTACAAAGATAAATATAAGATAATGTCAAGGGATAGAAATGAAAATCGATTGATAAGTGATAAATGAATCGTAATATTATAGTATTAAATAGTTACTAATAATAAATAAATAATTGATAATCGAATTGAACAGTGTTAAGTCATAAGAATATTAACAAGAGATGTAATGAAAAGTGGTTAAGGTTAATAATGTAATAGTTAAATATAGTAAAAGCGATAGTAAAAGTGATAGTGAAAAGGGGCAGTGCAAGTGAAAGTGCTAGTGATATTAATAACAGTGTATAAAATGAATAGTAGAAGTTTAGTGATAATGGGAGAAATAAAGATAACGAACATCGTAAAAGTGTATAATAGTCATTCAAAGTCTCAGAAATTAATGCTCTTATAATTTAAATAAAGCAAAAGAAGATTATGTGTGTATGCATGTATGTCATATTAGTATGGAAAATTTAGGATATTGGGCATTTTAATGCTCAGCGCGTAGAATGTCACTGCGCGCAGGTTATGGTAGATTTTAATGTGGCCGAAGATATAGTATCGACTGGACGAAAATTTTGGCAACAATGATCGATATTTGGCATGGCATGTATACGACTGAAAAGAGATACAAGGTATATGGTATTGTTCTGTTTTAGTGTGTGTGTGTTTATGTTAGTAAAAAAAAAAAAATTTACAGAACGATCGAGTGCATTGTAGTGCTTGTCAGTGCAGTGTCGCGACATCCGGTATCCGTATCATTTACGGGTATAAAGGTGTTACAATATCACTCACCTCTCACACTCATCATAATTGCTTCGTTCTAAACGTAAAACTTCTATATTCATCTTCTTCTTTCAAATAACATAATCTTTGATGAAAAGCATTCCAATAATAATTCAACATAAAGGGGAACGAAATCAATAAAGCAAATTTGATAATTTTGAAGTGGTTGGTATTTTAATTCCACAAGCATGTAGCTTTAATTTCTTCCTGGGTACAATTTCCTACCTTTTGGAGATCAATGTAGAGAAGAATCAGATAGATGTAAGGTATATAATCAAATATAACTATCCCTTATTGAATATTGAATATGACCAGTCTCTGATATTTTATTTTGCTTTGAAGAACAAAAATTAAGATATAACAATATATCCATTATGCATGATATCGACGGAGAAAAATGTCATAGGTGAGAACTATGAACATTAGAATGTCTTACATGCCTAATTTTTACCTTCTATATATCACATATAGTTTGAGATATTTAATATTTAAGGTTGTTACTGACAAGGTAAATCATAGTTATATATCATGTATAACTCAAAATCTGACAAAATATAGAACCACGTTTTTGGTATAACAGGGATATTTGAAAAATGTATTCTAATTTTTAGTATAATAGGGATTATATAATTGAGTTAAAACTCAAAAATGTATGAGAAATATATTCTGGTTTCTGGTATAACTTAGATATAATTTGAAAAATGTTGAAAAAATGTATTATGGTTTTTTGGTATAATTGAGGTATAACTTAAAAATTAGAGATAAAAAAAGTATTATCTTTTTTGGTATAACCTATGTATAACTCAAAAAATATAGAAAAAAATAATTTCTATTTTTTAATATAACTGAAGTGTAACTAGAAAAATGTTGAAAATAATGTATTATGTTTTTTAGTATAAGTCAAGCATAATTGAGCTATAACTCAAAAAATATTGAAAATAACATATTTTTTTCTCTTTTTGTATAGTGAGGTTTAATTCAGGAATGACTGAGGTATAACTCGAAAAATGTTGAAAAAATGTATTTTGTTTTTTTAGTATAACTCAGAACACATATACTATGTTGTTTTTGTTTTCTTGTCATATCCAAGGTGTAACTTGTGTGTAACTGCGGTATACCTCATAAACCATATAACTTTTAGATTATTCATTCAAGTATAGCTTGGGTAGACCTGATGTATAATTGATCTTTAAATTTAGTAAGGTTAAACCTTACAATTCCAACAATCATTAATTCTCGTGCAATGATTGAAACATTAACTACATCATCAGAACAAAATCAAATGGCTCTAAAATTACAGGAAAATGATTCTCATTTGATGGAGTATGTAAACTTGTTGAGTTAGAACACCATTGAGTGTATAAAAATGATTACTGAAAAAGGAGAATAAGATATTAGGACATTGGCCCTTACAAACAACCCAAGAGTGTCAACTATTGAGGTGGAAAAATTTTTCAAGGACAAGGATGAAATTAAGACAGCACTGAGTTTATTTGCTATAAATAATAACTTTCAATTTAAAGTGCTTAATTCATATGCAAGAAAGTATTTTCTTGGTTATTTGAATAAGAAATGTAGTTAGTGGTTAAATACAACAAGAAAGGGCAAGACACCAATGTTTCAAATTAGAAAATTCACAAACACCCATTCTTGCCTTTTGGATATGAGATTGGGGAGTCAACGTCAAGCAATATCAAATGTCATTTGAAATCTCATCAAGTTGAAGTACTTAGATTTTTAAATTATGCATAGGCCAGTAGATATTATTCAAGATTTAAAAGATGATTATGGAGTCATAATTAAATATGCAAAAGCTTGGAGATCAAAAGAAAGGGCTATAGAAATCATAAGAGGGAAACCAGACAAATAATAAGCCAAGTTGCCAAGATACTTGTATTTTTTGAATGCAACAAATCCAGGTTTTGTTGTTGACCTACAAACTGTTGGTTATGTTGGGGTTCATGCCTCATATATATGGTAGAATAACAAAAAATTATCTAACTTAAAAATGAATGATCTTTCCATGAAAGATGAGAAATCTTAGCTAAGTGATAGTAACATTTACTTTGGCTTTATTTTGAATAGTTGATAACTTTTTACTAGGTTGCAGAAAATCATCAATATCCAATCTTGGATGCCTTTAAAGTATCCACACTAAGAAGATGAATGGAGAACCAATTAAAGAGAATATAAAACTCCTGATTTTTGACTTCCAAAGATGGAGATAAAATTCTAGAGATAATTTGTGTAACATAAACTTTTAAGTTAACTTTTTTAACCTAATTTGATAATTAGGATCCTTTTATATGATCTTAATTTCAATCTTAATAAGCTATATCTTAGAATCAAATGGATGAGCTCAATTGACAATCAAAAAGGCCCATTCAAAGTATCATGCCCAGGATACCCTAGGAGAGCCTTCCTACGCAACTACTTTTTCTCTAAGTACCAATTAGCTTTAAATTTGCCCACGGATAATAATTAAGGCTCCATTAACCCTTAAAGTTCATTAGCATAATCCATATAATCCAATATGAGGTATTGAAGGCCTTCCTAAGCTAAAGAAAATCTCTTTGCACTGTGATTTGGGCTTTTATGCCCAAATTTGATTCTCTCTTCAATTCCAATCTTTATTAATGATATCTCATATCATAGTAAACTATGCTTCTATTTTTTTTTTACCTTTATATCATTTTCTTATTTTTTTGTGACCTTTTGGGTTTCAATGTAACTTGGCAGTACATAATGTACCTGCAAATCCTAGTCCGTCTAAATTTGCTTAATTGAAACTAGTTTGAGTTATTATATCACAAACACACATATATACACAACCACATATATATATATGTGTGTACAAATCATTAGAGGCTTCTAGCCAAGCATGATGACTATCCAAGTAACAAAAATTCATTGGTTTGACTATTGCCCTTTCATAAATAGTTATTGTGCAATTACTCATTTCACCATGGCCTTATCTCATTCTAGTTTGAGCATGGGCTTGTGTCAACTCAATGCTTAATCAAGTATGTCTGATCAAGCCTAGAATATGTTATATCTAATGCGTATTTCATTATTTCCTAAAATGGCTTTTGTGAATCTCATTCACACTTGCATTTTACTATAACTAAAGATTCCAAATAAGGAAATTTAACTAAATATATGAGATAAGCTCCCCACTATTAATTAGGGGTGTTGAATCCTTTGTTGATCACTCAACTACCTTCAAGTAGGTCACATTATACTCAATTTCCAAGCTATGTTCATCCCTTAATAAGGGTAAAAGTAATGGAGTCAAAGTAGAGCACTTGCTACTTAAGATACCTTGGTGACCTCAAGTCCTCGGATACTGGCATCACTAATATGATGAGATACTTCACTGATATATATTATATATCCATATGAAGTTTCTCATGATAGGTCTTCAATATACTTATTCTTCTAACAAGTATCCACATGTTAAATCTAAGCATCACAATACTCACAGCTTGTGAGAACTACTATTTAAACTATTCAAGAAGTAGAACATGTGCTAGTCAATCCTTATTAACAATGTCATGTCTTGTTAACACTAAGACTAACGATATTTAGGTATTAATACATTTGTATACATTAAGCATCTTACATCATAAACTCTTTATGATTGCTTTTATAATGCGTTTAGATATCAAGGACTTCATTAGATAGTTTAAGATGTATGCAAACAAATGTAATAAACATAAGTACTATATAATAAAAAATTCCTTTATTATTCATAAATGAAGCAATATACATGGAAAATATCCCTATTACATATGGGCTTTAGGGCATATCACTAACACAAACACAAGAGGACGATACTTTCTTATTCACTTTTATGGCCCTTAGATGCATGCATAAAAGGTTGGAAGTAATGTAAGCTAATTGTAGTAGTGGATGGAACATTTTTAAAAGCAGCTTATGGAGGTACTTTGATTATAGTATGCACAAAAGATGCCATTGGTAAGGTTTTTCCTTTTGCATTTGCAGTTGTCGGTTTTGAAAATGATAAATCTTGGGAATGATTTTTCATTAAATTTAGGGTAACATTTGGTATAAGATCAAATATTTGTATAGTATCAGATGAACATGAAAGTATTGAGAAAGCAACCATAAAAATATATCCAGAAGTTAGTCATTATATATGCACATATCACTTGTTGAACAACCTGAAGTTGTTGTTCAAGAAGAATGCAAGTAAAATTAAGGATCATTTAAATAAAGTAGTTGCAGCATATATAACAAAAGAATTTGAAAAAAAACATGGTTAAGCTTGACAAGTTGGATGTTTGCATTATCTGTTGAATATAAGGGATGAGAAATGGTTAAGATTAGATGCTGTGAATAATAAATTCTCAGTTATGACTTCAAATATACTAGAGTCGATGAACAAATCAACTTTACAAGCAAGAGAACTTTCAATTACACATTCACTTGATTATTTGTGATAGTTGACATAAGATTGGACTCACAATAACAAAAACATGGCAATGTCAACATTCACGCAATTGTTAAAAGATCATGAAAATAAACTAAAGGACAACGATATTAAGTCACTAAAAATGATGACAATTAGAACTAAAGATTTTGTGATTTGCCTAATTTGAATGAATTCTTACTTAATATCTATAGATGAATGCAGATTTTTTAAAATAAAATTTTTGTTAATTCTCACATCTTAAAAATTCTAAGAATGTACAATCTATTTATAGATATACAAAGAGAGTTCTAGTCCAATTTTAATAAGGAAAGAAAAAAACTAACTAGAAAATATAAAGATAAACTCTAACTAGAAATATAAAATACAGTCCTATTCTAACTAGAAAAACCACCAATAGTTATCAACACTCCTTCTCAAGTTGGTGCATGGGTATCACACACGTGCCAAACTTGTAAACTAAGGTGTGATAATAGCGGCTTATTAGACGATCATCCACTCCACCACTACTAATCCTTTTCCCTATTTGAAGATTCTAACTTTACAAAGTTGGTAGTGGCATTAGAGAAAGAGCTAACTTTAGACAAAAAATGCCTGAGATATTGGGTTTCATCTAAAGAAAAAGGTTCAGTAGAGGTTATCTCCTTAGATGTCTCTACTATCTCTAGCAAATTTATTTGAGCCATTGAAAAGTTGTCTCATTTTCTTCCATTGCCTTTAGTAGGATGACCATGTAATTTCCAACAAGTCTCCTTTGTATGTTGTGGTTTCCCACAACAATCACAGTGTAGGTGATCTTTGTCAGAATTGATAGCCTTAAATTGTTCTTGAGAAATTTTTTCAGTTAATTCATATTTCTCAATTAGTGTTGTGTAGAGCATAGCACTTCATCTAACTTCCTCTTATTGAACATAGGATTGGGCTTCTTCAAGTGATGAAAAAGGAGTTTTATCAAGTACTTGAACCCTTATATGATCAAATTGATTGTTCAATCCAGCTAGAAAATCATAGACCAGCTCTTTTTCAACCAATTTTTTGGAATTGACTTGCATCTTCAGTATAACCTACTTTGAAGTCTTTATAATAATTCAATTCTTGCCATAAGCCACATAATTCACCAAAATAATCTGAAACTGATATTTCACCTTGCTTATTGCCATGAATTTTATTTAAAATTTTAAAGATTCGAGCATCATTCCCTATACATGAATAGGTGATTTTTGTTGCATTCCATTTTTTCTTGTAGTGTCAAGTAGTAAATATTGTTTGAAAATCTGAGGTTGCATAAAATTGATGAGTCATGTCATAATAAATGAGTTTTTAGAATCCCATTGGTTGTATGTGGAGTTAGAAGCAACTAGTTGTTTTTTTTCTATAAATGTAACCTTGCAACCTTCTAATTTTGATAAACAATAAACAAGCTCTAGATCAAGCTAGATATGTACAACTACCATCAAGTTTCATAAAAAATATTTGCAGATGGGGGTTAACAATTTACTGCCTTAATGTTTGCTATAGTAGCAAAAAAAAGTGCTAGGACAATAAAACAGAAGAAACCATAATCAAGCAAAAATTTTAAAGGAACTAAGAGGCAAAAAATAATATGAAGCATTGAGAAGTACAATCAATGCTAGAAAACAACTAGTTAAAGTTGAAAATTGCTGGTGAAGTGGTCAAAAGACCAACCAACGTCAAATGGTGACTAGAGTAGGCTGTATGCACTTCATTCTCCGATGCGTGAATAGTAATGAGTAGGCTTCAATAGGTGTGTGTGTGCATTCCTCGCAGTTTCTTAGTGACCAAATTTTGTGGGTAAGCTGATCTACAGGTGGCACACCTTTTTGGAGTGGTGGGGTAAGCCACCTTTTACTCAAAATAACAAAGCACCAATTTTGGTGTTCTAGAACTACACTAGAAAAATTAGGGATTTTAACTAGAAAACATGTTTTATGGAATTGATTTAATAAGAAGAAAAACTCAACTTCTTGGTACTTTTCTAAAATATGTATTTTACCTATTGTTATGAGGAAGAAAAGTCTACCTCTTTAGAAGGAGAAAACTTAACCTTTAGAAAGAGTAAGGCTCTGATCCCATGAAGATTTAAAAATAAAATTTTTTATTAATTCTCTCATCTTAAAAATTTTAAAAATGTACAAGTTATTTATAGAGAAAATATAGAGAGATCTAGTCCTATTTCGATAAGGAAAGGAAAAAACTAACTAAAAAGTATAAAGATAAATGCTAATTAGAAAAACCACCAACAGTTATCAATAACGAATTTAATAATTATTTTTTCTTTCTTTTTTAGGCAAAACCATCAAAAAGTAATATATTTAACGCCCTTAAGCGAGGTAAGCTGTATGTTGTGGACATGGAACAAAGAACATGTACTTGCAACCTATTCAAAATGGATTTACATGTCCACATGCATTAGCTGTGGTGATTGATAATCACTAAAATTTGCATCAATTTACTCAGAATACTATACTAAACAAACAATGTTGATAACATATGCAAGTGTAATATATCCAATCGACGAAGAAAGAACATGAGATGTATCAGATGATGTTAACGATAAAGTTGTGTTACCACCAGTTAGAAGAATAAAATCAGGAAGACTTATAAAGCAAAGGATCAATAGAGCATGGGAATCTAAAGAAAAAATAAGGTGTGCTAAATGCAATCAAATTGGACACAATCAAAAGGCATGCAGAAATCCACCAAAATGGACAATAAATATCATGTTTTAGTCAATTATAATAGTGTATACAATTATGGATTATTGTTTTTGTTTTTTACACCTGAGTTATTCCTGATGTATGCATATGTAAATACTTACGGTACATCTGAGGCATAACTTATGTATAAATCATTTATTTAATAAAAATTTGAATAATGGTTTTTTATATAACTGGCGTACAATTTAGGCATTATTTAGTATTAGACTTGTCAAACTTTAATTCGACCCGTACGATCCATACCCAAATTCGACTCGACTCATGAACAATTTAAACATGACCCGATCCGTACCCAATCTGAAAAATTTTGGGTTGGATTGGGTCAATCCCCAAGTAAACCCATCTTAATCGTACGGATTAGGCCATGAATTGACCTGTCTTACCTATGAATAATTCATGTGATTTTGTTTCACACTTTCGCTTGCTCCTTCTCTCATACTCTTTGTTCTCGTTTACAACGATCTACTACCGTATGTCGATTGTAACCAATCACTACCACGGAACTAACGAATTCGTGCCAACTCCGGCCACTAGGAATAACTAAGGTTAGTTCTATTCCCATTTCTTTGAAATTTTAGGGTTTATTTTGGAGGGTTTGAGTAGTTTCTGCTTCTCTTTCTCTATAAAATTCGCAAATTATTTCTATGTAATTTAAAAATATAAGCTTCTTTCTCCTCACTTTAATTCTTGTAATTATCACTCTCAATTTTGGGTCTTACACAATTTCTCTCTACTCTCTAACTTCAAAACCTATTTGTTTGCAAGAATTTTTGGCACTACCGCATTTTACAAGGCTGAAAAGTTAGACCATTCTTTTGCATTTTTTCGTATTCCCTTGTTGCTACAATAGTCTCTAAAGAAAATGCAATTAGGTACAGTTTCACCAGCACTGATTTGTTCAAACTCACTTACTTAGTGGTGTTTTTTAGCCTTTTTATCTATATAAGAATATATACACCCATGAATGGTTATTTATTATTATTATTATTATTATTATTATTATTATTATTATTATTATTATTATTATTATTATTATTATTATTATTATTATTATTATTAAATAATAATAATAATAATAGTAATAATAATAATAATAATAATACTAATAATTATTATTATTATTGTTATAATAATAATAAATAGAATTTTATTATTGGTCCACCTAATAGAGGGTAGTTAAAAGAAACTACCCTCTATTACTTATAAATAGAGTTATGTAAGGACACAACTTATGATAAAAATCATTAATATGAAAGAATACAAAAGAAGAAAGAAATAGTATTTCTTGGAGAATTGACCAAAAGAGAATTCTAAGTGGAACAATATGCAAAAAGGTACACATATATGTCGTGATTCAATGAAAATAGTTCTTCATGTGTTGATGTGATTATTTTCTTAATTAGTGTTAATAAATTAGAAATCTTGGGAAATTGATTTTATAGAATTTAGTGTTCTATAAATTTTAACATTGGTATCGGAGCATGGTTTAGATATATATATATGTTAAACTATGTTTATAAGGCATGAAAAACGAATTTGGTTTGGTTTTGGCAATTATTGCTTTGATTTTCTTGTTTATGAATACATGTTGAACATGCCAACTTTGACCTTAATTTTCTTACTAAAAACTTATTATTCATTGAATTTTTATGAAATCTTTGGATCATAGACATCATAAGTTTTAAAATGGTATATTATACACATGATTTGGACTTAAAATGAATAAGTTATAGAGTATTAAAGTTTGAATGCATATATATATATATATATATATATATATATATATATATATATATGTTCAAATCTAGAAATCTGGAATTATTTGGAGTCTAGAGATTGAAGACAACCAAAACAATGTCATTTTGGTTGTTAAAAAAATTAAAAAAAATACACTGTAGCCCTTTAGATTAGTGTTAATAAATTAGAAATTTTAGAAAATTGATTTTATATAATTTAGTGTTCTATAAATTCTAAAATTGGTATCAGAGTATGATTTAAACATATATATGTTAATTTATATTTATATGGCATGAAAAATGAATTTAGTTTAGTTTTGACAATTAATGCTTTGATTTTCTTGTTTATGGAGTGGTTTTGAGCGTTTTGAGTTGAGTTTGGCTTTTATGTGTGTCGAATTGCATGTGTTTGGGTTGTGTTCGATTTTGCTAGGTAGGGTTATAGCAGTTTTATTATTTTTATATACGGACTCAGTTGCATGATGGTATTTAAATTATGTGGTTTGATTGTGGTTTTCGAAGAAAAGAAGGATTAGAAGTGAGATTTGCCAAATCTATCTCAAGCAATTGACAAGTGGATGGTGGATTAAAAGAAAGAGAAAAAGGAGATTAAAAGGGCTTTAAAAGCCAGGAGAGAGAAAATGTGTGAGAGAGTGCAGTCTGCCCTTCTCTCCCGTTTTCCCTCACCATGTCTTCTTCTTCTTCTTTTCTTCCTCTGTGCCCTACATTATCCCTCAAGCTGCTGCTTTTTGAGTTAGTTTGGCAAATTCCAGAACTATTCAAGTAAGTAAATAGTATCTTCTTCTTCTCTTCTTCTTATTTATTAGTGGCTATGTATGTGGGTTTTGAACCATGGGTGTGATTTGGTTGTATTATTCAGAGATTCCAGCTAGAGAGCCCAAAGGAAAGGAGAAAGTACGTGGGAGTGCTACCAATTGAGTTTGAAGGAGCTTAGGGGATAAGGTTTGGGAATTGTGTGGATTTTGAATGTTTTGCTTTTGAATTTTATTTTGATTTTCTAGAAATTGTGGAGTTAAGTATGTTTATATATGTATGATTGTTATGGGTTTTGTCAATTTTGAGTAGAAATTGGGGATTGAAGTTGTTTATAGAGTGTAGGCTTGGAATTGTGTGGAATTTGGGAAAAATTTTTGGGTTTTGAACTTTGTTGTTCAAATTATTTCTTTTGTCTTTTTAATTACTATTTTTTAAGTATAACTTAGATAATTTCATGGGTAATGTGTTTTGGATGCTTGTTGATGCTTGGATTGAAGTTATTTGGGTTGATGGTATGTTTTTGGAGGGTTTT
This sequence comes from Excoecaria cochinchinensis, assembly GCA_947683425.1. NCBI lineage: Eukaryota > Viridiplantae > Streptophyta > Magnoliopsida > Malpighiales > Euphorbiaceae > Excoecaria > Excoecaria cochinchinensis. The sequence continues at coordinate 10,835,138 of CANTUQ010000127.1, read as the reverse complement.
AGCTTGAGGAGGAGAGTGCAGATCGGCTGTAAGGGCAAGAAACTAGACTTTATTACGAGTGCGATAGAGCTCGATTATCTAAACTCCTGCCAAAGCACCCTCTGTCGCGAGCTCACCCTCGATCGCAATCGCGATAGAGAGCTCGATAGCCGAGCTTTTGCCGGGCTGCCCTCTGTCGCGAGCGCGCTTATGCATGCGAGTATGACAGGAGCCTACATGCCCTCTGTCTCGAGTGCGACTATTGTCACGGGCACGATAGAGGCCCGCTAGCTCCCCCTCGCGTGCGCGTAGGCTGTCGTGATCGCGGTATTGAGCGAGATATGCCTCTGTCACGAGCATGATGGCTCGCCGCGAGTGCGACCCTCCCCTGTTCTTCAATGTTGATTATTTTATGTCACTTTGCATTGCTTCTCACTTGTGATTTAGTAATGTATCAATGTATGGATTATTACAATATGTTTCAATATTGACCAATGATTGAATTAATATGCCTAGCCTGCAATAGTCAAGTAAGTGGATAGACAGGCATGCCTATAGAGTTCTGTTAGCTTTAGCTTATGCGTTCTGGACCCTGATTAGGTCCCCATTTGGATCCTCGCGATCCCTATGAGTTTGGGTCTTCTTTAAGATCCCTATGTGAAAATGTTTTGAAGTGAAAAGAAAGGAAATTATTTTTGTACCTACGGGTACCAATGTGTTCACTCGTTATTCACCACTCTGAATTTGCAGGCTTACATTACCTATGTGTTTGCATAATGTGATATGAACTATTGTGACTCATTATATTGATATAACGTGATATGTATAAATGAAGTTATTTGTTATGATGTGTGCAACTTATGGAAGATTTATGATGCTTTATCCATATGTATGTGCCATGTGTATGCGAATTACATTTAACGTCCACTGTGAGTGGTCATTTATTTCTTATTTTCACCACTAAGTGTTATCGCTTAGTACGGGTGTTTCATCCGTGCAGGTGTGGTATCAGTTAGAGTTTTTGGGAGGACCGATTTGCAACCATCAGGGCCAATACATTAGAGAGGGCTTTTGTAGCCTAGGATTTTGTATTTTGTATTTTGTATCTTGTATTCTGGTGTAAAGCCTTTTTGTTTTGTATCGAATTTTATAATATTTTCAGTTATGCATATTATAGTTATATAAAGAATTATATTACACTTCAGCTCTGTAATGAATATTTTGATATATCAATGAATGAGATTTGAGTATTTCAGTTGTCAATCTTCTGAATGTATTATATTATGGAAAAGTTTTAGTTCACTCCATTTCTGTTATTTCTGTTATTGTGTTTATGTACTGGTGCCAGTGTTATGCATGCTTTGTTCTGTTTGTGTGATAAGCCTTGTCTATCGAGGCACTCACTTCTCCTTGAGGGGTGAGTACCCCTACGTATAGGTAAAGGGGTGTTATAATTTTTATTGGTATTAGAGCCTAAGTTTAGGCATTTTTGGGCAACTGTAGATTAGAGTGTGTTTAGAATTGTGTTGGCCTGATGCGGATATCCTTATATTTTGTAGTTAGATGGAGTAAACGCATGGATCCCTCGAGGGGTCAGCTGAGAGTGCCAATCTCCAAGAGCAAGATCCGTCTGTCTCTGGTCCTGCTTAGCCAGCTAGGGTATAACTTGAGGCCCTAGCCATTCCTTTTGAGGCCATGCTCAAGATATCTCAGGACATGGCTAGAGTTCTGGAGTGGGTAATGGCGCCTAGAGCTCCGATTAAGAGTATGAGGAAGTTTGGAGCCGAGAATTTTTATGGAATGAGTTTAGATGAATTTGATAAGGCAGAGATGTGGGTTGAGAAAGTAAGAAGGGTGTCAAAAGAGATCCATTATCTGCCAGAAAGAGAAGCAAAGTGTGTTGTATCGCTTCTGCAAGGTTCCACCTACGAATGGTGGAGATTGGTTCTGAGGCACCCTCAATTACTTGACCCGGTTACTTGGGAGTTCTTTGAGCGAGATTTTTATAGTAAGTATGTGACTAAGGCTATAAGGAGGCTAGATGGACACAGTTTCTGAATCTTAAGCAGAGGGCATTATCTGTAGCGGAATATGAAAAGGAATTCAATAGGCTTAGCAAGTACGCACTGCCGGGTATCCTCACCAAAGAGTTTCGTTGCCAGCACTTTAAGGCGGGTTTGAATGAGACCCTTAAGGCTATATTGATTTCTTTGAAGCGTTCTCTGAGAGTTAGTTACTATCAGAATGTGCAAGCAGCAATGTGAGCAGAGCATTTGGAGACAATTTTGAGAGAAAGAGCTCAAAGAAGGAATCCCTCTCATGGAGGCTCATCTTCGGGGAAGAGGTCAAGGAATTCTCAAGTAACTTCACCGGATGAGTCTACCAATAGTCTTGCTAAGAGAGGTAGGAGGCAAGGATCGGCTTATGTGTCTAATGTTCATAGAGGTGGTTCGGGTGGCCATGGTGATGTTATGCCGGAGTGCTCACACTGTAATAAGTGAAATCGGGGCGAATACCATTAGTTAATAGGAGGTTGCTTCAGATGTGGTAGTACGAATCATTTCTTGGCTAGTTTCCCAAGATTGTCGGAGAGTACCCAAAGCAGCAAGAGGCTAGCCGAGCGTGATCTAATACCCCTCAAGCTAGCCATGATAGAGGAAGGGGTCAAGGTCGTGATGGACGGTCTAGAGATGGAGCTTCTTTTGAGTCAGTGGATCACCCTCTAGTGGCTCTAGCCAAAGTGTATGCGATGAGAGCTCGGCATGAGCAAGATGCTCCTGAGGTGATTGCTGGTAAGTTTCTACTCTTTGACACCGAGTTGCATGCTCTAATAGATCCTGGTTCCACACACTCATATTTATGTTCTGAAAAGTTATGTGCTAGTTTGCCTAATGTTGATCAGCTAGATTATGAGATATGTGTAACCGGTCCCTTAGGGCATAGTGTCAATATAAGTAGAGTATTTAAGGATTATCCTCTAGTTGTGCAAGGAAAAGAGTTTCTAGTGGATTTGATTGATTTGCCTTTTCACAAGTTTGATCTGATTTTGGGTATAGATTGGTTGTGTAAGCACCGAGCTATGGTTGATTGTCATAGAAAAATGGTAGTACTTAAGGATGGTGATCAGTCTTCAGCGGTAATGAGAGTTTTAATGTGATTTCGGCTATGAAAGCGAGGCAATTTATGAGAAAGGGATGTGAGGCTTATTTTGCTTTGGTTTTGGATTCCAGGCATAGTCAAGTTAAGATTCAGGATAGTCCGGTAGTGAATGAGTTTGTAGATGTGTTTCCGGAGGAGTTGCTAGGTTTACCACTGGAGAGAGAAGTGGAGCTATCCATAGAGATTATGTCGAGTACTACTCCGATTTCTAAAGCTTCTTATCGAATGGCTCCTATGGAATTGAAAGAGTTGAAAACTCAATTGCAGGAGCTATTGGATAAAGGCTTTATTAGACCCAGCATTTCTCCATGGGGTGCTCCAGTGTTGTTTGTCAAGAAGAAAGACGGCATGTTAAGGATGTGTATCGATTATCGACAGATTAATAAGGTTACTGTGAAGAATAAGTATCCGTTGCTAAGGATTGAAGATTTGTTTGATCAGTTGAGGGGAGCCAGAGTCTTTTCTAAGATTGACTTGAGGTTTGGCTACTATCAGTTGTGGGTGAAGGATGTGGATGTTGCTAAGACTGCTTTCAGGACAAGGTATGGTCATTATGAGTTTCTAGTGATGCCATTTGTGTTGACGAATGCGCCAGCGGCTTTTATAGATCTAATGAATAGGGTATTCCGGCCATGTCTTGACTAGTTTGTTATTATGTTTATCAATGACATTTTGGTATATTCGAAGGATGAACGTGAGCATAAAGAACATTTGCAGGTTGTACTTCAAGTTTTGAGGGATCATCAGCTTTTCGCTAAGCTTAGCAAGTGTGACTTTTGGCTGAATGAGGTGTCCTTTCTAGGACTTATTGTTTCTTCAGAAGGTATCCGAGTGGATCCGTCTAGGGTGGAGGCAATAGTGAATTGGAAGCCACCTCGGAATGTACCAGAAGTAAGAAGCTTTCTGGGTTTAGCTGGGTACTACAAATACTTTGTGAAGGGGTTTTCAGTCATTGCTTCGCCTCTGACAAAGTTGCTTAGAAAGGAAGTTAAGTTTGACTGGATTAGTAAGTGCCAAGCCAATTTTGATCAGTTAAATAGAATGTTAGTCAAAGCTCCTGTACTTACTCAACACATTTTGGGTAAAGAGTATACCATGTACAATGATGCTTCGGGCATTGGACTCGGTTGTGTTATGATACAGGATAGGAAGGTGATAGCGTATGCGTCTAGGCAGTTAAGGCCTCATGAGAGGAATTACCCGACGCATAACTTGGAATTGGCTGCAGTGGTGTTTGCTCTTAAGATATGGTATCATTACCTGTATGGGGAAACTTGTAGAATCTTCACCGACCATAAGAGTTTGAAGTATCTGCTTACGCAGAAGGAATTGAATTTTAGACAACGGCAATTGTTAGAGTTGTTCAAGGACTATGATTGTATAGTGGACTACCATCTGGGTAAGGCAAATATAGTTACAGATGCTTTGAGTAGGAAGTTGGTTTTGTCTTTATCATTGCAACATGGTAGATGGAGATTAGATTATGATGGAGCTTTGATTGCCAAGCTGAAAGCTAGGCCAAGTCTGAGGCAGTTGATTGTTGACTCTCAGATGTCTAAATCCTAAGTTGCAGCAAGCTTTTGCAGGTAGTCCAGAGTGGGAATCAAACTGACTATTCTATGAGTCATGGGGTGCTAAGTTATAAAAATCGTTTATGCATGCCCAATGATGGTGAGGTGAAGAAAAAGCTTTTACAAGAGGCACACACTACGATTTCTACTATGCATCCTGGAAGTGATAAGATGTACCGTGATCTGAAGCAATTTTATTGGTGGCCTGGTATGAAAAGAGATTTTATGGACTTTATTTCCAAGTGCCTAACCTATCAGGAGGTAAAGGCTGAGCACCAAGTTCCGTCAAGGTTGCTCAATCCTTTGCCCATTCCTCAGTGGAAGTGGGACAATGTCACTATGGATTTTGTATCAGGTTTACCTTTGACTCAAAAAAAGTATGATTTCGTATGGGTAATAGTCAATTGGCTTACCAAATTAGCTCATTTCTTGTCGGTTCAACTTGATTACCCTATAGATCAGTTGGCAGAGATTTATGTGAATGAAGTGGTGCGGTTGCATGGAGTGCCTTTATCGATTGTGTCTGATCGGGATCCCAGGTTCACATCGAAGTTTTGGAAAGAGTTGTAATCTGCTTTGGGTACTCGACTGAACTTCAGCACGGCTTTTCATCCTCAGACCGACGGGTTATCAGAAAGAGTTATTCAGATTTTGGAAGATATGCTTTGGGGTTGTGTACTGGACTTTTCCGAAAGTTGGGATAGATATGTGTCTTTGATGAAATTCACATATAATAACAGTCATCAGATGAGTATTGGGATGGCACCATATAAGGCTCTCTATGAATGAAAGTGTTAGACTCTAGTTTATTGGACGGAATTGAGTGTTCTTTAGTGGGTGTTCGGATTTGGTTAGAGACACTGAAGAAAAGATTAGACTGGTTCAGCAAAATTTGAAAGCAGCAAGAGACCGACAGAGGTCTTATGCCAACCTGAAGCGGAAGGATATTAGTACAAGGTCGGGGATAAGGTCTTTCTGAAAGTGTGACCTTGGAGGAAGGTTCTTCGTTTTGGTAAAAAGGGAAAGCTGAGACCAAGGTTCATAGGGTCGTATGAAGTTTTGGAACAGGTCGGACCAGTTGCTTACCGGTTGGCTTTGCCATTAGAGTTAGCCAAGCTACATGATGTGTTTCATGTGTCGATGCTTCACCGTTACTGGTCGAATGAATCTCATGTGTTGTCTATTCAGGATGTACAAGTTTAGCCAGATTTTTCTTACGATGAAGAGCCTAAGGCTATTTTGGCTAGGGAAATAAGGTAACTTCGAACCAAGCAGATCCCTTTGGTTAAAGTATTGTGGCTACATCATGGGGTCGAAGAAGCGACTTTGAAGAGATTATGAGATCTCAGCATCCTCAGTTGTTTGGCTCAGGTGAGAATTTCGAGGACGAAATTCCTTTAAGGAGGGGAGAGTTGTAACACCCCGATTGGTACCCGTGACACGCGCGGAACCACGCTTGGCATCTGAGCCGTTCTCGAAAGTTCGCTTTTAGGACTCGAGACCAGATGAAGGTTCATTAAAACTTGTGAAAGCTGGTCGCTTCGCAATGGACAAGGATTCACCCCTATTCCATTGTTGGAAATCAACCTACGAGGGCGTCTATTGGGTATCATAAGGTAGATATTATGGAGTCGCCACCCAACAAAACATTGGAAAATGAATTCTAACCTTATGAGGCCAAAACTAGAGAGTTCGGGAGCTCACTCTTATTTATACCTTTGGTTAATATTATATGACTGAGTTTTTAGAGTTAATTATTTTATCTCTCTTCTCACATGATCATGCAATAAAACTAAAGTGCATTTTAAGTATCTTTGGAAAGCAGCAAAGAAAATAATAAAGAAAGCAAGAAATAAATTACAAGTAAAATATGGGACAGAACAATCTGAAAAATAATAAAAGTATAAATTAATAAAGAATAAAATTGCCCTAAAAATTAATTACAAGGGCCCAAAATAAAAAACACAAATAAGAATGAAGTAAAATACATAATACATAAATCAGGACATTTATTAGAATTTTAAGAACATTGGTTCCTTCACACACAATTAAAAATTGGAGATTTATCTTTGGGCATTTATTGAGAAAATCGGGATGAGTGATCTCATTTTATGAAAATTAATTCTCCTTTTGAAACTGACATTTTACTGGATAAAATCAAGACATTGGTCATATTTTATTAACAAAAATCCCAATTTTGTTATTGTAAAAAAACATGAATTTCTCCAAAATAACGCATTAAAATACCATTTTGCATAAAACATACAAAACAACAAAATAAAGGAATTAAAATGCAAACCAAACTTGAAGGCTCTCAATCTCTTGATTCTCTAGCTCGCACAGGAACATTACTCATAGTGAAATCAATAAGTTTGGCAAACAACAAAAACAAGGATAAGACAAAGTTAGCAAATTAAATCAAACGTAGAATAAAAATAAGCAATTCAGTAAAGCAAATAAACAAACAATTCTAATTGAGGAAAATATTTACAATTATTAGAAGAAATAAGGTTTGATAAAAATAATGCAGGAAGTTAATAGGATGGATTAATGACCAAAAGCATAAGTCAAATAGAAATTAACATTAACACCAAATATACTATAGATTTAAATTAGTTGCATGCATCGTGTAAATAAATAAATTAAATTAATCTACCTTTATATTAATTATAACAAACAACAACAAATAAATCAATAATAATTTACGACAATTTACAGTGGAGAAAACAAATAATCAACACAAAGTAAGGAAAGAGAGAATTGGCTCTAACCCGTATATTTACCCTCAGAGGTTTGATGTTTGCAGCAAAAAGAAGAAAGATTTCCTCGTCGATTGCTTAAAAAAAATAAAGAAAACTTGAAATGCAAAGCTCTCTGTGGCCAAAAATTGAAGTTAAGAACAATTAGAATTTTTTAGAAAACTTAAGAAAATCATTTCTCTTTTTTGAGTCTTTTTCTTTGTCGTCATTCTAAATGCTCCCCCCTTTAAAGGTTATGATATTTTCCTTTTATATGATCTTTTCCAAAAACTAGGTTTTAAGAGTTTTAATCTTATTCAAAGTCCTAATTATCCTTTTAAAAATTCAGTTTTATCCTTTTAAAAATCGAAAAAAAATTTGAATTTAATTTTAACTGAAATTCAGTGAAAAATAGTGGAAAATGGAGTCCGCGGGAGGTAGGAGACGCACGAGGTGCGGCCTTGTGAAAAGGCAAGCCGTGCCTCGCGTGCGGCCCCGCTCGGGAGGCCGGGCCTCGCTGCGTGAGGTGCGGCCTTTGCGCGGGAGGCCGCACCTCGCGTAGTACTTCCAGGCCGCACCCCACGTGCGGCCTTCATGGGAGGCTACACCTCGCGTGCAGCCCTCGCGCGGGAGGCCGCACCTTACGTGCGACACCCCATGCACAGTCCCGCGGGAGGCCACGCCTCAATGCGTGAGGAGAGGCTACGCGCGAGATGAGGCCGCGAGCGAGGCCTCCTCGCACTGCGCGCGGTACCTCATGGGCTTGCACATAGGCACTGTGCGTCGCACGCATTGCCAGCAGGTGCCACGTAGGCCACATAACAGTTGGCCGCCGAAACCCCCCAAAAAACAGAAAAAATGATTTTTATTTAAACAAAGAGCTTCGACAAGAAAATCATCACTTCTAGCCTTTTTGCCTGTGAACAAGCATCATTTTCATCACTGGGTAACCTTGGTTTGGGCTGTCTCAGAACTCGGTGGCTACAGTATCTAAGTGGTTTTGAGCGTTTGGAGTTGAGTCTGGCTTTTGTGTGTGTCGGATTGCATGTGTTTGGGTTGTGTTCGGTTTTGCTAGGTTGGGTTATAGTAGTTTTGTTATTTTTATATAGGGAGTCAATTGCATGATGGTATTTAAATTATGTGGTTTGATTGTGGTTTTCGAAGAAAAGAAGGAATAGAAGTGAGATTTGCCAAATCTATCTCAAGCCATTGACAAGTGGATGGTGGATGAGAGGAAAGATAAAAAAGGAGATTATAAGGGCTTTAAATGCCAGGAGAGAGAAAATGTGTGAGAGAGTGCAGTCTGCCCTTCTCTCTCGTTTCCCCTCACCACGTCTTCCTCTTCTTCTTCCTCTTCTTCTTCTTCTTCTTCTTCTTCTTTTTTTCCTCTTTGCCCTATATCATCCCTCAAACTTCTGCTTTGTGAGTTAGTTTGGCAAATTCTAAAACTATTCAGGTAAGTGAATAGTGTCTTCTTCTTCTTCTCTTCTTCTTGTTTTTTAGTGGCTATGTATGTGGGTTTTGAACCATGGGTGTGATTTGGTTGTATTGTTCAGAGATTCCAGCTAGAGAGCCCAAAGGAAATGAGAAAGTAGGTGGGAGTGCTACCAATTGAGTTCGAAGGAGCTTAGGAGATAAGGTTTGGGAATTGTGTGGATTTTAAATGTTTTACTTTTAAATTTTGTTTTGATTTTCTGGAAATTGTGGAGTTAAGCATGTTTATATATGTATGATTGATATGGGTTTTGTCAATTTTGAGTAGAAATTGGGGATTGAAGTTATTTATAGAGTGTAGGCTTGGAATTATATGGAATTATTGTTCAAATTATTTATTTTGTCTTTTTAATTTATTTTTTTTAGGTATAACTTAGATAATTTTATGGGTAATGTGTTTTGGATGCTTAGATTGAAGTTATTTGGGTTGATAGTATGCTTTTTGGAGGGTTTTGGCTTGAGGAGGAGAGTGCAAATCGGTTGTAGGGGCAAGAAACTCGACTCTATCACGAGCACGATAGAGCTCAATTATTTGAACTGCTGCCAAAGAGCCATCTGTCATGAGCGCGCCCTCAGTTGCGATCGAGACAGAGAGCTCGGTAGCTGAGCTTTTGCCGAGCAGCCCTCTATCGCAATCGCGATAGGAGCCTACCCGCCCTCTATTGCTAGCACAACTATTGTCACGGACACGACAGAGGCCCGCTAGCTCCCTTTTGCACGCGCATAGGCTATCGCGATCGCGACATTGAGCGAGATATGCCTCTGTCGCGAGCGTGATGGGTCGTGGCGAGCGTGACCCTCCCCTATTTTCAATGTTGATTATTTTATGTCACTTTACATGGTTTCTCACTTGTGATTTAGTAATGTATCAATGTATGAATTATTACAGTATGTTTCAATGTTGACCAATGAATGAATTAATATGCCTAGCCTGCAATAGTCAAGTAAGTGGATAGATAGGCATGCTTTTAGAGTTATGTTAGCTGCAGCTAATGCATTCTGGACCCTGATTAGGTCCCCGTTTGGATCCTCGCGATCCCTATGAGTTTGGGTCTTCTTTAAGATCCCTATGTGAAAATATTTTGAAATGAAAATAAAAGAAATCATTTTTGTACGTATGGGTACCAATGTGTTCACTTGTTGTCCACCACTCTGAATTTGCAGGCTTACATTACCTATGTGTTTGCATAATGTGATATGAACTATTGTGACTCATTATATTGATATTACGTGATATGTTTAAATGAAGTTATTTGTTATGATGTGTGCAACTTATGGAAGATTTATGATGCTTTATCCATATGTATGTGCCATGCGTATGCGAATTGCATTTAACATCCATTGTGAGTGGTCGTTCATATCTTGTTTTTCCCACTAAGTGTTATCGCTTAGCACAGGTATTTCATCCGTGCAGGTGTGGTAACAGTTAGAGTTTTTCGGAGGACCGATCCGCAACCATCAAAGCCAACACAATAGAGAGGGCTTTTATAGCCTAGGATTTTGTATTTTATATTTTGTATCTTGTATTCTAGTGTAAAGCCTTTTTGTTTTGTATAAGATTTTGTAATATTTTCAGTTATGTATATTGTAGTTATGTAAAGATTTATATTGCACTTCAACTCTGTAATGAATATTTTGATATATCAATGAATGAGATTTGAGTATTTCAGTTGGCAATCTTCTGAATGTATTGTATTATGGAAAAGTTTTAGTTAACTCTATTTCTGTCGTTTCTGTTATTGTGTTTATACATTAATGCCAGTGTTATGCATGTTTTGTTCGTTTGTGTGACAACCCTTATCTATCGGGGCACTCACTTCTCCTTGAGGGGTGAACTCCCTTACGTATAGTTAAAGGGATGTTACATGCCTACTTTCACCTTAATTTTCTTACTAAAAACTTATTATTCATTGAATTTTTATGAAATTTTTGGATAATAGACATCACAAGTTTTAAAACTGTATATTATACACATGACTTGGACTTAAAATGAATAAGTTATAGAGTTTTAAAGTTTGAATAAGTTATATATATATATATATATATATATATATATATATATATATATATATATGGAAATCTGGAATTTTTTTGGAGTCTAAAGGTTGAAGAGAACCAAAATGATATCGTTTTGTTTGTTAAACTTTTTGGCCTTTTAAAATACCATATTTGTCTTTGCCAACTAAATTATGGCATTTTTTTTAAGTCAAATGTAACATTTTTATAAATGTTATAATCATTTATAAGTACATATTTTTTATGATCATTTTTTTTAATAAAACATTAATTATTTAATTAACTATAATTTTATGTATATATACATACACATATGGCATCTTAATTTCTTATTATTTATTACTTGATTAAGTATTAGTTATTTAATCAAGTTTATATTATTTTTCATTCAAAAGGTTGCATATGTGTATATATATTAATAAAATAATTTAATTTAAGTATGTATATTTGTAACAGAAAATTCCAAGACTTATAAGGACTCGAATGGCTATTAAAAGCTGAAGTCAATCAGAAAAAGTGGTCAATATGAAAAGAAAATTGTTTTCGTTAAGTTTAGACTCAAATGATAAAAGTGATGAATTAGTCCAACTTGTGAATCTTATTATAAGATTTCATGGTCTAATACAAAAGATAATTTGGAAAGATTAATATAGGACATTAAAAACTATTTTGCCTAATACTAACCTTAAAGGAATCCTTGACTAAGTATGGTGAAGAAAAGAAATCATGAGACAAAATAAACTGTTAATTAAGGAGTTTATAAAGAGCTATTTGGATTGAGTTGCAAGCAAAAAAATGCATCTTTTTCTTTTGGTATGTCCATTCGAAAAGGGAAGCAAAAAATTGATTAGGAATTTATTGCCCAAAGCATGCTATAACCCAAAAGTGCTCAAGGAGTTAAAATATAAAGAACTTCTAGACTAATCTAGTGCATCTCAAAGTAAGACGTTACCTTAGTGACATAGAATAATTTTTTTAGGACATATAACATAATTTTTGTTGTTGTTATTATTTGTTTCTGTGATATATGTATATATAATTATTTGATGATTTTAATTTACTTATATATGCATGATTAATATTTTAAATAAATAAATTTTATTTATTTATTTCATTAAGTGAGAGTCTTAAAGTTTTTGTAACTTTAAGATATATATTATTTATTTTTGTACAATAAATTAAATTAAGTGATACTTAGACATATGTTATATAGATGATGATTAGGAACATAGTGAACCTTCGAATCAATATGATACGAATAATTATCATGTATTTAAATCTCATTGTAGCAAAAAAAAAAGAAAATGTAAAATGCATGACATTAATAGTGTGCTTATATGTCTCAATGTAGAGTCTATTATTGAAAATAGCTCAAACATTTAAGAATATAGTGGCGGAACTGAATAAGGGAGACAAACTGAATTGGGATTACTATAACATCTACAGTATGAAAATCTAGTATGTATTGGAAGAGCAAAAGGCTCTAAAGGAGGCCTCGAAGATTAAGTTGGTGGAACTTCTACCACCAAATTGAGAAAATTAACTATAAGATTTTATACCTATAAACAGAGGACTAACCATAATACGAGACAACACCTTAGAGAGATGTCTAATGTGATTAGTGAGCTAAAAGAAATAGGCTATGTAATGACCTGAAATGTGCCTTAGATAGATTCGCCCATGTCTAGGGCATAGGGGTGACCAAAAATGCATAATTGGGTAACTGAAATGGTTAAGTGTATCGAGGACATAATCAAAATTAAGTAAAAAGGCTAAGGGTAATTTGATCATTTTGCACCTATGGATTTAATTAAAGGGATTAAGTAAGTATGTGGGCCAATGTACGAGGAGGGATTAATTAATAGGTGAATATAGGAATGAGGAAAAGAGGAAGGATTAAGTTGGGAAATTGGCATAAAAATCATAGAATAACCAATCAAATGTTGACAAGCATCATGTGTGGATATATATGAAAAGGAAAAAGTTTGTTTAACAATATTTAAGCCAATTTGGCCCGCCATTATAGAGAGGAAAAATGAGATTTGTTCATCTCCTCCCCATGCCATCTTTCTCTCTCAAATTCAAGGCATAAGTTGGTTTATGAATTTTACAAGTTTCAAGTGTTTTTAGATGGGAGAATTGTATGGGAAAGGTAAGCAGTAAGTCTCCTATTTTATTATTTTCTTCTTTAATGTTTAATAATTCTAACTATGAGATGTGAATGGATTTTGATGAGGGATTTTGATGATTATGGCCATGGAAGAGAAGAAGAAGGAGAAAGAAAGTAAAGTGGAGCAAAGAAGAGCAAAAGTGAAAAAAAATGGATCATCAAATAAGGTTTGGGAACTAAGTTGTTTATATGCATTTGATGAAGATTTATGTGATCTCATGTGTGGATGAATGATATATGTTGATTTGAATTGACTTGTGATTGTTGAGTTTGTGGAATTGGTTGATATGGTTATATAGATTAAAAGGAGGAATTATGTCCAATTTTCATTAAATCCCCGATGATACTATTTTAGCCATAAAATGAGTTATTGAACTCTAAATTGTATGAAATTAGTGTCATTGAAAAGCTAAGACATATAACTATAAATGTCTTATAAAGAGACATGAGCTATTTTTAGTTCTAAGTGGTCCAAAATTGGCCAAACTAGAAGGGTTTTTACTTTGACTGGATCATAGGAGTAGTTTGGCTTATTTGAGTCATATCTAGAGTTTTAGTTGTCCAAATTACCTGAAATTTATTCCATTAGGAAGTTAACATCTAGGGGAACATTTATTAGGAGACCACTTTGGTAGAAAATGCCATTTACTAGCTCATTTTGGATGCACAAGGTGAGGGTCAAAGTTTGCTCAGGTGTAGACTTGGTACTATACTGACTCAGCACTAAAGGCTGCTGTCCCAAGTCGACACAGCCATGCGACTTGGCACCAAAGGCTGCTGTCCCGAGTTGATACAGACATGTGACTCAGCATAACCAGCCTTTGTCATGAGTCATCACATGGGTGACGACTCATGATAACCCCCAAAGGCACATTTTATTTCTTTTTATTTTTATGTACCAATTGCAATTCCAATGTACTCAATTATATTTCCATGCATAAATAAGGCAAAATCGGAGTTTATAAGATATTAATAATATATATATGTGTGTGTGTGTGTGTGTGTGAAATAAATATTGTGATTTAATATGAAATGCATATGAAATAAACATTGTGATTTAATAAAATGGTATAATTTTTATATTATGCATACTTATTGTATGAGTTTGCTATATGATTTTAATTATAAATTTAATGTGGAATCATTTGCATAAACCAAAAATATTCATGGGATTATTTTATGAAATTTATACATGCAATTTTATTTGATATGATGGAAATTGAATGGTTTATTATGATTAGTTCTTAAATGATAAATATTTGGTGATTGAATACTCTTGGTATTATAATTTGAGTAAACTAATTTAAATGAATAAATAGCCTGCAAATATCGAGTCATGGATAGATAGGCATGCCTATAGAGTCCTCTATTACTGCAGCCTATGTGTTTTGGACCCTGTTTGGCTCCCTATGTGTTTTTGGGTACTATTAGATCTCTATGTGTTTATGGATCTTGCTTAGATCCCTATGCGTATGAATTATGAATATGAATGTACCTTCGGGTACCTATACGTTCAACCCATTATCCACCACTTTGAAAATGCAGGCCATTTGCGAATAAAAGAATATTAAATGAGTAATATGGAATATGAATTTATAAATGAATGTAATAAATTGTATTTTTGAAAGAACATATGGAAATAAGCATGTTAAGTGTGTGTATCAATAATGGCTATTTATGGCAGATGTATTATTCTGAACATGTGCATCATGAACCTACGCATAATATGTGAAGTACCCTCGGGTACCTATGCGCTATTGTGTTTCGTTTTCCTCCATTTTGGGAATGCGGCCAACTATTTAATTAAAGAATATAAAATGGTAAAGGTGTGGATATATGAATATGACAAAATGGTAAAGGTGAGAATATATGAATATGATAGGTAAATATAGGAAATTAACTCTAAGTAAAGTATATCTATAAGAAATTGGTATTGGGGTCTACAAATGTGTAACAAACATTCTTGTGAGATTGTACATGTTGTGATTAGATAAATGTATAAGGCAAGCACTAATTGGAAAGATACATGACAAATGTGTGATATGGCTTTTGACATTAATTGAATAAAATTGTATGTGTCTGTACTATGATGCATATCATTCCTAGTAATTATTTTAATAAATGAATAAATATGATTAATGTATGTTTTGGCTATATTTAAGCATTATGATTATGATAAATTATATGCAATCATTGTGTGGAAGTTTATGTATGTATTTTATACATGTATTTGTCATGATCAAGTAATTTATATGTGAGATTTTATTAAATATTATCATTTGTGTGTTTTTGTTGACAACCGTTGTGAACGGTCATCTATACCATGTTTGTTTCCCACTAAGCCTTTGTGCTTAGCACGGATGTTTCACCCGTGTAAGTATTGAAGATGGATGTGTCGCCAAGGACATCCCGTATCGATTAGGCCAACGAGTCTGTAGGAGTTTTTTGGGTAGATTATGTATTCTATATTGTAATAAATGCAATCTTCTATTGTAAATCAATATTTATGTAATTAATGTGATCAATATGTAATAAAGCCAGCTTTTAAATTGGTAAAGTTACTTATAATAAATGTATGTGTAAATTGAAATCATTAACTTTGTTAAATGTATTATGTTAAAATATTTTGTTTCGAAATAAATTTTACAATTCTGCTTCTCGCTATTTTGTTATTGTTTCAAACGTGCTTGGTTTGGTGACATCCTTCATAAATCGACCATATTGTGGTACGGTTAACTATGTACAGGTAAGTGGTATTATAGGCCACACTTTAACGGATGAACAATAGGTTCAAGCAGTGATTCGATCTCTGCCCCATAATTGGGAACACATGAAATTTCACCTTACCTACAACAAAAGTATTAAGACTTCTCATGATGCTCAGGGTCACTTGGAGCTAGAAGAAGATCTCATTGAGGCTTTAAAACCTTATGCTGAAGCTTTTATAGCTAGTTCTAGCTCTGGGAGAACTTAAAGCTCCAAAAGCAAATTTCAAGGTGGGTCCAACAAAAAGGGGAACAAATGGTGAAAAAGTTCAAAAAGCAAATATGGGGTGTTAAAGGAAAGGGGGTGTTTGTCTCTTTTTTCGCTTCCCTTGCCATTTTCTGGTCACCTTTCTTGGGTAGGGGATGTTCTAACTCATTTCCACTTTTTAAAACAATTACACTCACATTTTGTTTGGGATTTTCAATGGTTTGTGATGGTAACCTCCCTTGGGATTCCAATCTGCTCACTCACCGAAGTTGCAATTTGGCTAATTTATTTCTTCAAGTTCTGAATGCTGGCTTGTTGAAGTTTTCAATCCTGTTAAATTTGTTACATATTAGTTGCCAATGAGTGAACAATTTTATTAAGAGACAAACTTGGCTTAGGGGCTATTTGGGAAGGCTGTTATAGTGGTCTCTGGTGGAATTGTTGTGGTGGATTTTGTTGCCTTACACAATAGTTTAAGTTTGGATGGTTACGACACCCCGGGTTGTAGGTGTTGGAATATGGATCATACTTCCTAGGGGGCTGTCCACCATATCCACCTAAAGCATTCACTTGTTCTTATGAATCATCTTGTAGAGTGGGACACATATCAGTTGGATGCCCAGCACATGCACAAATCCCACACACTTGCACTTATGAAGATTTACCTGCAGCCATATTTTGAACAAAAATAATTAGAGCATTAAGTTTATCTACAATAGAAGAAGAATTTATCTCATTTACTCTTCTTGGAGGGTCTTGATATCTCTCAAATTGTTGAGAAGTAGCTGCCATGTTTTAAATTAAATCATAGGCTTGTGTTGGGGTTTTATTATTGAGGCTTCCCCCACTTGTTGCATTAATCATTTTCCTTTCCATGCTCAACATTCTCTCATAAAAATACTGAATAAGGGACTAATCTGTAATTCTGTGTTGGAGACAGCTTGCATACAATTTTTTAAACCTTTCCCAATAATCGTGAAGCAACTCCACATCTTTTTGTCAAATTTAACTTATTTTCCTTCAAATTACAGCAGCTCGGGAAGCTAAAAAAATTTATCCAAGAACATTCTCACCATATCAGTCCAAGTTGTAATTGCTCCTGAATGTAAATTCAACAACCAATCCTTTACCGAATCAATTAATGAAAATGGAAGGCTCATAACTTCACTTGCTCCTCTATAACCCCATATGGCCTCATATCGGAACAAACCACATGAAATTCCTTTAAATGACTTGAGGATCTTCATTTTCTAAACCACGAAAAGCGGGTAGTAAGTGAATTAACCCCAATTTCAGCTCAAAAGCAGTGTACAAAGCTGAATAAGTGATGCACAGGGGCTTACTAGTTTGAAGGAGGTGCGTGAAGCTTTCTCAAAGTCAGTTCTGCCATTTCTACTTCTTCAATTGAGGTTAGAAATTCAGTAAAATTAGTCACTACCTTGTCTTCCAGCTGTGTAAAATGCTAGCAGCATGTTGCTTCTTCTATCGGGTTTCTCTTCTAAATCTTCAGGCTATTTTTTTTCAATTTCAGAGTCAAATAATAATTCTTCCGGAATTTCAAACCTGGTCATCAACAAAATTAAATTAAATTAGACTAATCTTCGGTAACGGCGCCAAAATTTGATGGGTGTCGAAGCTACCAAAAATAAATCCTAGCTTTTCCTAACCAAATAAATTACAAATAGGGTAATAAAGGGTCGAATTCACAGAGACTAGCACCAATTTAACTTACAGTAACCAAAATTTTAACAAATAAAAATAAATGGGGGATTTTAATAACTAATAATTAAAAATACTAAATTAACAAAATAAATTAACATTGCATAAAATTAATTAAAACGAAAACAATTGACGAAAAATTCCAATTAAAGGTATTCGCGGCACATGATTCAGTTTACTGATCACATATGAAAATGTAACTCTATAATCATGCAATGAATCGGTTATAGCCGTTGGCTTAGTAATCCTGACCAATATTTTAATATTAATGGGCCAATTAAGTAAGACTATAATTAACCCCTAACCAATAAACAGCTCTCTCTTAGCGACATAATTTAATTTATTGACAGCTTTATGAATCAGAAAGACCCAATCTAAGTTAATCAATTTCTTAGCGAGATTGATTTAAACCAAATCATGCATTTACTTAATACAACAACCCTTTCCAGTGTTATTATACTAATTGCCACTTATTATTGATTTTACTAAACAATTACATATTTGATAATCTCAATTAACTGTATGTTATTTAATTAAATGCACAATGAGCTCTTATTGCACATAAAACAAATAACAATAGAGATGGAGTTTCTCTAAATCACAGTAAATAACATGAGCACCACATAAAAATTAAAGAGAATAATGAAGTAGAACAATCACACAGTAATTAAACAATCTTGGTCTTGAATTAACCTTTAACTAGAATAAATGTATTTAGCTACACATGGCTATTGATAAAAATAAAATAATATTAAAATTGAAAGCTAAAACTCCCTGTTGTAGCCTTGGTAGAATGCAGAAAAAGAAGAGATGAGTCACTGTTCATATTTCTCCCCCTTAAATAAAAGGAAATCCTAAAATTTAGGGAAGTAGTTTAATCATACCCAAATAAGGAAAATAAAATAAAATATTTAAAATAAATTAAACTTCCTAAAGCTACTTATAGACACCGGGTCCCGAAACGGTCCAAGATCAGGATTATCCGATGATGAAAATGATTGTTTGTTCGCAAGCGAAGATGTTAGAACTGATGTTTCCCTTATCGATGCCCTTCCTTTAAAAAAATAAAAAATAAAAAAAAAAATTATGTTGGGAATTTTTTTTTTTTATCTTCTAGGGTTTTCGGTGGCACGCCGGTGAGGTGGCCTGTGTGGCATGTGTGAGGTGTAGCGCCTGTGTGCAGGCCCACGAGGTGCCTCACGCGAGGCTGCACGTCGTGTGCGGCCTCCAGTGCGAGGCTGCACGTAGCTGCGAGGCCACACGCGCCGTAAGGCTGCACCTCACGCTTATGGGCAGCTTCCCTCGCCGCGCTGTCCCTTCTCATATGCAAAAAAGCTGGTTTTTGGGACTGTCAAAACTGTTTTTGTCATGTTTTAGTATTTTTTTGGGAAGAGGGCATTAGAAAGGAGCTTTTGTCTTTTCCCTTACGGGAGATGAGGAAAAATAAGAGGAAGAATTGTCCTCATTGGAGGGAAGTCTTCTTCTTGAGAAAAAGAGAGGCAGGCGAGAGAGCAAAAAGGAGAGAAGAGCATTTCTAAAAAAAATTGGTTTTGATTCTTCTTAAACTTCTAAAGATTTTTGTTCTTGGATTACCCTGAGCAAGGAAAATGAATTTCCTCAGCTTGGGCATTTCATCAAAAATCATCTTTTTTTGTTTTATTTTCTTGAGTTTTTTTTGTGCTAAAAACTAGAGTCTTCTTGAATATTTCTAGTGTTCATCACTACAAAACTTGACAAAGGAGATGGATTGAGACATTATTTCTCCACCTATAAATTCTAAGGGTAAAGATTCTTGGGCTCATTTCTCATCATCTCATTTTATTTTATTTTCTTACGGTGTCGATTAATGCATGAACAATGGATTGATGAATGCATGCCTATTTTTCCAAGTTTAAAGTTTATTATCTTAATACGGTTTCTGTGATGATTTTCTTCCTTTTATACACCTAAATGCTACTGTCACTATTGCTTTTATTATCATCTTTATTATTATTATTTGCTATTATTATTAGTATTTATTTTAGTGTTATTATTATTATTATTATTATTATTATTATTATTATTGTTGTTGTTGTTGTCATTTTTTATTGTTGTAATTAATATTGTTATAGTGGTTGTTATTATCATTGTTGTGTTATTGTTATAGTTATTATTATTATTGTGATTATTATTGTTGTGTTATTGTTATTATTATTATTATTGCCACTGTCATTATTGTTATTCTTTTTGTGTGACTCACTTTTAATTCCCTTTGGATGTGAAATGTTTTGCGTATTAAATTAATGTACCCAATTTAACCCATTTTACATCCTACATGTATTTTAACCATGTTTTATATTTCTCCTGCCTTTATATTTATGTGCTTAATTTTGAAATTATTACTAACCTTTTATTGTCATTTTTCTTGTTTGAGGTAAAATATGACGTTTACTCGTTTGAGTATCGTCGTGACCACACAAAGGGGTCATGGCATGTAGAAGACCACATCATTTGGGTGAGACCTTACCTACCCCTTGTTTATGTGATTGTGTTTATTTGCAATCAAATAGTTTTATTTCATGCGCGTGTAAGATAAAAAAAATCAAGAAAATATTTTTATAACTAAATTGGGATTTTTACTAATAAATTGGGACCAATGTCCTCGATTTTAACCAATGAATGCAAAATATCATGAATTAAAACGAATAGTTAAATTTTCTCAAAATGGGATCACTCATCCCTGTTTTCAAACCAATAGCCGAAATAACTCTTTGATGCCTCTTTAAGTGAGCATGAAGGAATGCATAAATATCCCGATATATGCATGTCACTTCTTTTGATTAATTTTGCTTGATTGCTTAAACTTTATGTTTATATATATCTTGTAAGCCCTTGTAATTAATTATTTTTGGGGCAATTTTATTTAGCTTTCTTTCATTTGTGGATTGTGGTCTGTCCCAATTTTCCATTTTGTCTAGCTTTTCTTTTCATTTGGGGGATTATATTTTTCCCAATTTTCTCCTTTGTAAATGGTGTGTTGTGTGTTTACCGCTTTATTTACTGTTTCATTTACAGCTTTTATTTATCGCTTTCTTGATGCTTGGAATACGCTTTTAATAAATTGCATCAATCCTGTGAGAAGAGAGATGGGATTTTCAAATCTAAAAACTCGTTTATAATTAACCAAGGGATAAATAAGAGTGGAGTTTCGAACACCTTCTCTGGTTTAAGACCCTCGAGGTTAGATAACCTTTCCCAATTTCTTATAAATTGGGTTGCGACTTCAAAATACCTCAAAGGTGCTTAAAGGTTTCATGAGGCTAGATGAACTTCCCCAATGTTCTATTGGGAGGGGATTCCAAAATGTTTCGTGTTACCCAAGATCAAATGACGCGAATCAATCCCTCGAGCCCTAAAAGCAGGCCTCCTATAAGGGCCTTCCCGGTTCGGCGCGCGTCACAGTAACGACTCCACTGGGAACTTTATGACTTTGCTCTGAAAGTGCCTTAGTTAAAATATGTAATTGAGTTTTTAAGACCTAAAATTACATCTCCCTTCTAAATTGCATTGCATCATTTTAGAGCCTTAGAATTAAGCTAGTTTGTACCCTTATTCTATCCCAGTGCATTTTCGAAGCACGACCCTTTGTTCACTCAATATAGGGAAGTGTCAAAGATAATCACCAGCTCAAGCCTAGTACCTTTTGGTATATTAAATGGAGACAATCGGTCGTTATGCTCGTAATGAGGTAGACCCATTGGCAGGGACCATGCTTGGGTAGCCATAAAGTAACATCACCTTGACTAAAGCTCATATAATAGCAATAGATACTTTCCCTAGGTGAGATGAACCGTAACACAATGCTTGTCATGTGGGTTATAATGTATTGAACAAAATCAAATGAATTAAGTGGTCTTCCATCAAAGGCTTTCATGCCCCAGTGGGATCACCTTAATTCAATTGAAGTGTTTGAATACATAATGGCCAAAACTCATACGTATGCGCATTTTGAGAGGCGTTATGCTGCCGAATTTCTGCCATGCACTATGCGCATTCATCGGGTCCCCTGTTGACCCATGAACTAAGCCCACCTAGGGAGAGACCAATTGACCTAGTGTGCGGGAGTTAAAAGGTTGGAAGGGTCTACTTGCTCGCATGTGGTTGTAAATGTTGCACGACTCACGTCCATGCATTGCACTTCATTCATGCTTCATCCTAACCCTTCAAGCTTTTATAGCCATTATTGAGCCATCTGGGTGGTTTAGGGGATCCGATGGATGACTCATTAGAAGTTCATCACCAGAGTTAGTGCCTGCATCGGGTTCAAATTGGGACGAAAGCTGAAAATTCTCTTCAGAACAATCTTTAGGGGTAATGGCAGATTTACCACAAGCAATTGGTGCCTTAATAGTACAAGACCTAGACAAGAGACTTGAGGATTTTGAGAGGAGGATGTTAGCCATGATGGGAAATATTGTTGCTTAAATGGCACCAAATGCCGGGTAGCCAGCTGTAGCTCCTGTTGTGGGACAAGTCAAACCGCCTGTTATGGGGGAGACTCTTATAACAACTGCTATGGTACAGCAACCGGTCGTTGAGCCTAGAGCACCGGCACCAATGGAGTAGAGAAGGGTGACGATCCCTGATCCAAGAAATGACTTCATAATGGAGGAGGAGGATGAACGGGTAGTTCCTATGGCTATGAGAAATAAGGTTCCTAAAGTAGAGGATGATGTGGTGAAGAAGATGGAAGAAAAGATTGAAGCGATTACACGTCTACTATTAACCGGGAAAAGGGATCAGCTCTGAAGATATAGAGTTGGGTGATGAAGAGCTATTGCCCCAGAGGTTTAAGATGCCAGACTTGCCAAAATTTTATGGTACGTCGGACCCCTCTACGTACATTAAGCAGTATGCCTTGATTATGAAGGGCAAGGGGCTGATAAAGAAATAAAAGGTGGAGTACTTTTGCCTTAGTCTGATGGGTCTGACATTCGATTGGTACCATGGGTTAGATAGGAGGTCCAGGGAAGATTGGGATCTACTGACGGGGGAGTTTATGAAGCAATACGGCTGTAGCACTAGAATGGAAATAACATTAAAAGACCTTGAGCTTTTGCAGTATAGGCATGGTGAGTCCTTCCATGACTACCTTACTCGGTGGAGGAATCGAGTTATGGAGATAAAAAGGAAGCCTGATACGTCAGATCAGATCGGGTTATTCATTAGGAATGCGAGCCCATACTTGAGAGAAGGACTTAAAATGAAAGGGATGAAGGATTGGGAGTCTCTACAGGACATTATCATAGAAGCAGAAAGCGATTACATGGCTAGGAAAGCGAATAGTGAAGCCTTTGCCAAGAAGGGCTATAGCAGTCTGGGGGCGAATAAGTTGGTAGACTCCAGTAGTGGTAACAGAACTGGGAAGACAGCCGAGGTGTCGGCTACAGGGGCAAACCAAAGGCACTTTTTGAATTTGGGCTGACCTTTATCGTTGGTGTTGAAGAGACTGATAAAAGAGGCAAAGCTGCAACCCCTGCCATCCAAGCCTGCCAGAACTCAAGGACATCCAGGGCATAAAGATGATGAGTACTATGCATTCCACCAGCACACTGGTCATATAACAGACCACTGTGCGAGACTAAGGCATGAGATTCAAGACTTGATCGATAGTAAGCAGATTACTGATCCTGGACAGAGGAAAAGCAAGAAGAAGATCGGTTATAATGCCTTGCCACCACTAGTCTTCATGATTAGGTCAAGCTTGCCTGAGTGGTATGTATTATGGGACTTATATGGTAATGAGTACGTCACTATCACTCGCTTTGAGGCAAGTGAAGAAGGGATTCTCGTAGCAGCAATAGATTGTGGGATTCGACCAGTGAGAGTATGTAACAACCCAAAAAGGGCCTGGTCAGAATCTGCGTGATTAGTCGGTAAAGTAAGGGTATTTTCGTAATTTAAGTAAGAGAAAAATTTGGATAATAAGAAATTATGTTGTTAAGGAATTAATTAATTAAGTAATAAGTTAAATGAAGGAAATGCTATGGTGTGCTTATAGTGTATGGGAGTAGGATATAAGTGGACTTAGGGATTTTATTGTGTGGTTTTAGTATGTATGGTGCCTTGGATGATAAGTGGGTTATGTGAAATAATTTTGGTGTGAGTGAAGTTTGGTGCATTGGAAGATATTAGTGTGAGAGAAGTTTGTGTGCGTTTAGTGTATGGTGCTAAGAGTGGTTAAGTTAAAGTGGATGGCTTGATTCTCTAAGGTTCTGACAAGTGGCAAGGGGGTTGGTGAGCATTGAATGAAAAGTAGGAGAGAGGGAAAGGAGGGGGGGCAGATTTCCTTGGCTTCCCGTGGAAGCTAGCTCACTTCTTCCTCTTTTCTTCTTCTTTCCCGTTCTCTCTCTCTCTCTTGCTTCCATTTTTCTGCTCACATCTCCTTTCCTCTTGTGTTTTCTTTGAGCTTTGAGTGGGAATCTTGAGGATTGAGCTAAGTTTTGAAGGTAAGTGGTCCGAAGTTCTTTGGTTTTTTGGTTCTTTTCTTCTCCTTCTTGTTCTGATTTTGATTGTGGAATTTTGGATTTGACTTGAGTGAGTTTTGATTGGGTTGGTGCAAGAATCGGAAGCTAGAAGAAAGAGCAAGGGCAAAGAGAAAGCGGATTCGTGAGGGCCTCGGTTTGAAGCTGCGATTTCTAGGTTTGGGAGTGTGTTTGAATACATGCAAGTGTTTGAGAGCTGCGTTTTTTAGTGTGTGTATGTGTTTGGGAACTGTGTTTGTGGACTATGCTCATGATGAATTGATGTTAATTATTGTGTAAAATGTGTTTATGTGGCTTGAGAATAATGCTGTGATGTGCTGGAGGAAAAAGGTAAGTGTTTGTGTATATTGGTTTGCATGTCTGAAGGTTTGTGTGTGAAAGAGTAGGAAAAGTGCAGATCTGGGCAAATCTGGGTTCTGTCGCGAGCGCGACACTGTCACGATCGCGACAGAATATGGATTTGGACCCTTCGTTCTTGGAGAGTTCTCTGTCGCGACCGCGACAGAGAGCTCGGTACCCAAGTCCCCGCGCGAGCATACTGCTGAGGAAAGAACTGGTCTCTGTCGCGATCGCGATGTTGTCGCGAGCGCGACAGAGCTCGGCTGCGTGAATCTGCCTAGCGGGCTTCGTCGCGAGCAGGCCTTCTAGCGCGAGCTCGCGAGGAGGTGCCCCGTGCTCTGTCGCGAGCGCGACATTGTCGTGATCGCGACAGAGGCCCTTCCTGCTTGCCTTGTTTTTCTGAATGTACTTCTTTTGTTCCACTTTGCACGGTTTCTCACTATTGCACGAAATATGTTTGTGCTTATGACTCGTGATGTTATAGTACTAGTGTCTTAATTATAAATTTATTTGATGTTAAAGTCTTAGGTTGAATCTTGTTTTGAGTGTGTATTGTCGAGTGAGTAAATGAGTTGTTGAGCCTGAAGTGTCAAGGTACTGGATAATTAAGCATACTTAAGAAGGGTTAGTGAGTGCAGCTGCCTGTGTCCGCCCCGTTTGGGCGAAGCGGTCGACCTCCGAGATGGTCATCTTCTGTGTAGTGATAAAATGTTTTGAGACTCCGGTCTCCTGCGCTACCTTCGGGTATTAAACTGTTTTTGGGGCTTCGGTCTCCCGTGCCGTGTTCCCGTATCCTCCACCATTGAATTCAGGCTTTTGTGTTTAGTGTCTAGTGTGTGATTAGTGAAGTGTTCTAATTATTGCATAATTCTGATTATGATCATTGCTTCATATTATCTGTTTCAATTCTGATATTCATATTGTGACTCTTGATCGGTGTATATATTTCTGCCCTCTGATGTTTAGTGAATTCTATATGATAAATGTTTATTATCTTGCATAGTGTTCTGTTATGTTTGTTCCTCCCCACTAAGCGTTATCGCTTAGCACGGATTCTTGTCCCGTGTAGGTGACAAGGTTTTGGGGAATTGCTCGTGTCGCGCATCTGCAAGTCGGCCACATAGGAGTAGAGTTATATTTTTGTTATCTACTCCTGTAATTCTTTGTATGTAATATTTTTGTATAGTGTCTTTTATAAATTTTTATAAGAGAATGATGTAATCTTTTGGGATTGTATTTAACTCTATATTTTAATTATATGAGATTTATGTTCTTCTTTATCATTATTCATAGTGAATGCTTCCGCTTAGCGTATGTATGTTTGTTGTGAGTGAGCGTCGGGTAGCGCGCCCGCCGGCGCCCTTCCAACGGGGGCGGCGGAGGGGGAGTTACAGAGTAAGGCTGAGAAAGTTGATGAGCTGGAAGTCTTGTGGAATTCTGAGGGTGAAGGGAAGGTGTAGAAAGTGCAGGCTGTCACTCGGAGTGGCAGAATGGTACCGAAAATTGAGAAATAGCAGGACTCAATACCCCCAACTGTGGAGCAAGAGCTAGAAGAGAATTAGATTCTAAAGCAGTTAAGGAAGACGCCACCTCAGATATCGAAATGGGACCTACTGAGGCAGTCTCTGAGTCACAGGCAAAAGCTAGTGGAAGCCTTGTGCGAATCAACAATTACTACCACCATTTCACCTACCAAGTTTCTAGATATGGTAAAAGGGGGTCTGAAGAGAATGTGGTCTACACTGATGCTGACCTACCAATTGAGGGTCACAATCACAATCGCCCCCTATATATCAGAGCCCAAATCAATGGCAAGCATACGACCTGCATCATGGTGGATGATGGGTCTTCCATTAATGTATGCCCGCTCGTGGTACTATCTGCCTTCGGGATGAATGAGAGCACGTTAAGTAGATCTGACCTGACCATCACCGCCTACGACAATTCAAGACGCAAGCCGCTGGGACTTTCAAGGTGCAGGTGACAACTGGGCTAGTTGAGACTGAAGCTGAATTTGTTATCCTACCTATCCCAGCCAATTTCGCTGTGCTACTAGGGAGGCCCTGGTTTCATAAGTTAGGAGGGGTCCCATCTACCCTCCACCAAATGATCAAAATCCCCTATAAGGGCCAAGTTATGACCATTAAGGTAGCCAGTGATAATCAAGTGTCGGTCCTCAAGATTTCTATCCAACCTTTCAGCGGATTCCATGTGGGCATGACAAATGAAGAGGTTAATTCAGTGGAGAACCCTCAGGTTGTCAATATGATGAAAAGGATGAACTACCTCCCAGGTGCTGGCTTAGGCAAGAACTCACAAGGACCTCAGGCACCCATCACTATAAGGGGGCAGAAAGATAGAAAGGGGTTGGGTTATACGGTTGAAGCTGGAAAGAACACGCCTAAGAAGAAGCCCGCAGAGATCCCTCATATTTTAGAGAGTTTCGTGCCGACTGCATCATTATATGCTTATTGTGGAGAGGCCAAGCCGCAATGGATTGATGATAAGATCACCCCAGGATTTGAGATCTTCAATGATGTCTTTGATTGGTCCAGTGGAACGGTCAAATCTGTAGAGGGTTTCTGGGACGAGGAGATTCTCAGCCAAAGTTTTGCATGGGATCAAGAAGTCCCTGAAGAAGTCATCACTGGCAGCTTATTGGCCACTCGGGTGAAGGGCAAGAAAAAGGTTGTAGTTGAGGTAACAATGCCAAAATTTGAAGACCTGAAGATCGCAGACAATCAAGACAGCGGACCGTCGGCTTTGGCATCAGCATCAGTAGAAGATGCTAATAAAAACTTTTCAGATGTACTTTTTATTTTTGAACTATTTGACAATAATGTTTGTAATTCTGAGTATTTCAATAAGAAAAATGACTTTGCTTACTTGTGTGATGTTTCTCATAATTTCATTATGCATGATCATGAACATGAATCATTCACATTTGACATTAACTCAACTAATACTACCTCATTTAACCTCGAAACTTTGGAAAACACAAAGGAAATCTTGATAGCATCCGATGTAAATCCTGAAGAAAGGGAGAATTTTGAGAGAATATTGAAAAAATATGAAAAAGTCTTTGCCTGGACCTATGAAGACATGCCTGGAATTGATCGGGAAGTTGCTGAACACGCCATTTCGACTTATCTAGAATGCAAGCCAGTCAAGCAAAAGCTCAGAAAGCTCAGACCAGAGTGGGAAGAGATGGTAAAAGAGGAGGTACATAAAAAGATTGAGGCTAAGTTCTTGGTAGAGGTTCAATACCCAATGTGGTTAGCTAATGTTGTCACCATGGCCAAAAAAGACGGAAAGGTTCGAGTGTGTGTTGACTACCGAGACCTGAATAAAGCTTGCCCGAAGGATGACTTTCCTTTGCCTCACATAGATGTCCTAGTGGATAGTGCTACCGCTTGCAGTATGTATAGTTTTGTGGATGGATACCCTGGGTATAACCAGATCCTTAACAAGATAGTAGGTCAGATCAAGACGGCTTTCATCATGGAATGGGGTACTTTCGCCTATAGGGTTATGCCTTTTGGGTTAAAAAACGCCGGAGAGACCTATCAAAAAATGGCCACCAAAATTCTCGACGACCTAATCCATAAGGAGGTAGAGGTGTATGTTGATGATATGATGATAAAGTCAGTTACTCAAGAGGGTCATTTTGAGGCTTTAGAGAAGTTCTTTCAGAGGATCGACAAGTATAATCTTCGCCTCAATCCCAAGAAGTGCATATTCGGAGTCACCTCAAGTAAGCTGCTGGGCCATGTGATAACTCAAAAGGGAATTGAGGTGGATCTCGACAAGGCCAAAGCAATCAGAGAAATGCCAGTACCCCGAAAGGAAAAAAAAGTCAGGAGTTTTTTAGGCAAACTGCAGTACATCAGCAGGTTCATCTCCAAGCTCACTTCAGTGTGCGAATCGATCTTTAAGCTTCTTAGGAAGAATCAGCAAGTTCACTGGAATGACAGTTGCCAAAAAGCTTTTGATACCATCAAAGAATATCTTCTACACCCTCCAGTTCTGCGACCGCCACGGCCGGTTAAGCCATTAATCCTTTACCTAGCAATAGAGAAAAATTTTGTAGGTGCCATGATGGCCCAAGAAGATGAATTTGGGGTTGAATTTGCGGTTTACTACCTCAGTAAGAAGTTCCTTATGAAGCCAAGTATGTTGAGGTGGAAAAGATCTATTTAGCAGTAATCTAGGCTTCAAAAAAGCTAAGACACTACTTCCATTCTTATAAGGTGCAGGCAGTTGCTAAACAAAACTCTTTTCGATATCTTCAGGAAGCACCATCCTTGTTAGGAAAAATGGGGAGATGGCTGATATTGCTACAGGAATATAACGTGGAGTATATCACTAGAAAGACCATTAAGGACCGGGTAATTGCAGAGTTTCTAGCCGACCATCCGATCGAAGGCTATCAATTTGAATATGAATTCTCGGACGAAGACGTGGCAGCTATTATAATGCAAAAGTGATAGATGTACTTTGATGGGATGGTGAATAGCAAAGGAGATGGAGTAGGAGTAATTTTGGTAACCCCCGAGGGTGAGAAGCTTCCCTTAGCTAAGAAGTTGAGATATAAAGTCACCAACAACGAAGCTGAGTACGAGGCCTGCATTTTCTGGTTAGATGCGCTCTCAGCTATGGGGGCAAAAGTAATAGAGGTCTTCAGAGATTCAATCTTAGTGGTCCATCAGGTCAGGGGTGAATGGTCCATGAAGAAAGAATGACTGCTACCATATGTGGAGTGCCTGAAGGAACTAAGTGGTCAGTTCAAAATTTGCACTTTTAGCTATGTGTTCCGAGATGAGAACCAATTAGCATACGCCCTGGCCACCCTGGTGTTTATGTGGGATAACCCAAAAGGAATAGTCATGAAACCTGTACTCATTTCTAGTTCAGACAAGCCATACTTTGAAATTGAGAGTCTTCGGCCATTACGTATTTGGACATACGTATTTGGACACTTCAATCAAATTAAGGTGAACCCACCGGGGCATGAGAGTCTTTGATAGAAGAACTTAATTTGATTGATGTTGTTTAATATATAACGGCCCACGTCACAAGCATTGTTTTACGGTTCATTTCACCTAAGGGAAGTTATTATTACCATTACATGAGCTTCGGTCAAGGTGATGAAACTTTAGGGCTACCCAAGCATGGTCCCTGCCAACGGGTCTAGCTCATCACGAGCATAACGATCAATCGGGTCTCCATTTGATATATCGCGATGGTACGAGACTTAGGCTGGTGATTATCCTTGACACTTCCCTACAATGAGTGAAAGTAGGGTTGTGCTTTAGGAATGCACCGGGGCAAAATAAGGGACCAAACTAGCGTAGTTCTAAAGCTCTAAAATGATGCAATGCAATTTTCGAAAAGAGATAGAATTTTAGATTTTTAAAACTCAATTATATATTTTAACCAAGGCACTTTCAGAGCAAAGTTACGAAGTCCCCAGCAGAGTCGCCACTGTGACGTGCGCCGAACCAGTAAGACCCTCATAGGGCTCGAGGGATTGGTTCGCATCTTTTAATCTTGTTTGCCAAGAGACATTTTGGAATCCCTATCAAATAGAACATTGGGGAGTTCATCTAGCCTCATGACACCTTTAGGCACCTTTGAGGTATTTTGGAGTCGCCACCCAATTTACAAGAAATTGGGAAATGTCATCTAACCTCTACGGTCTTAACCAGAGAAGGTGTTCGAAACTTCACTTTTATTTATGCCTTGGTTAAGTATAAGTGAGTTTTTAGATTATAGAATTCCATCTCTCTTCTCACGCGATTAATGCAATTTATTAAAGCACATTACAATCATCTAGAAAGCGATAAAAGAAAGCCGTAAATAAAGCGATAAATAAAGCGGTAAACACGCCAAGCACATAATTACAAAGGAAAAAATAAGGACGGAATACAATCCCCAAATGAAAGAAACCCAAATAAAATTGGCCCAAAAATAATTAATTACAAGGGCCCACAAGGTATATGAATATAAAACTAAACAAACAAGCAAAGTCAATAATAAGGAGAGACATATATAAATCGGGACATTTATTTGGTCTAGGAACTTTGGTTCCTTCATGCTCGCTTAAAGAGGGATCGAAGAGTTATTTTAATTGTTGGATTGAAAACCGGGATAAGTGATCACATTTTTAGAAAGCTTAACTCTTCATTTTATTCATGACATTTTGCTTTTCTTGGCTAAAATGAGGGATATTGGTCCCAATTTATTACTGAAATCCCAATTTGGTTATAAAAATATTTTTGTGATTTTTTTATCCTACACGCGTATCGAATAAATTATACCATTCACAAATAAAGCACAATCATACAAACAAAAGGTTGGTAGGGTCTCACTAAATGGTACGGTCTCCTACGCGCCATGACCCCTCCGTGTGGTCACGGCGATGCTCAACCGAGCGACGTCGCATTTTACCCAAACACAAGAAAAACAATAATAAAAACAACATTAGTAATAATTTTAACATTAAACACATAAATATAAAGACAAGAGGAAAATAAAAGAAAAATTAATCATGCGAAAACAACAACAATAACAACAACAACAACAACAACAATAATAAATAATAATAATAATAATAATAATAATCAACACAAACACATAATAAAATTGATAATAATAACATTGCTTAAATAATCATAATAAAATACTGATAACAATAGAAATGATATTAACCAAAATGATAATCATAATAATAACAACAATACAACAAATATAATAATGACAATCATAATAATGACTATAACAGTAAGAATGATAACGTAGTAATAATAATAATAATAATAATAATAATAATAATAATAATAATAATAATAATAATAATAATAATAATAATAATAATAATAATAATAAATGATAATTAATGATAATCGTAACGCAACTAATAGTATTAGTAAAAAGGACTAACAGCGTGAGAATAATAATATTAGTAATAGTAGCGACAATAAGGATGATAAAGATGAGATTTGCATGCAAAGATAACAATATTGGGAATTAATGAAAACAGATGGCGTCCATGATAACAATAATAATAATAAAAACAAACCCAACAGCAATGATGATGATGATGATAATAATAATAATAATAATAATAATAATAATAATAATAATAGCAACAATAGTAGCAATAACAAATAATAATATTAACAGCAAAAACAAACAAAATGAAATAAAATGGTAAAAATGGGTCCAAGAATGTTTACCCTCGGAAATTATAAAGTGGAGAAATGATGTCTCGATCCATCTCCTTATCCAGTTTGCGGTGGCAAAACACCGAAAATATTCAAGAAAATCTAATATTTTAACAAAAAAATCAAGAAAATGGCTTTGATGGAGTGACTAAGCTAAAGAAATTAACTTTTTTTGCTCCGATCAATATAAGAACAAAACCTTTTTAGAAAGAAGAAGAATTAAATTTCTAAGATTTTTTAAAGATGTTTTTTCTCGTCTGCCTCATTTTCTCTCTAGAAAAGAAGAAAACCCTATTTTTTCCAAGGAAGCAGCTCCCCCGGGAAATGAAGGTCAATTTCCCTTTTAATTTCTCCATCTACCGGAATGGAAAAAACAAAAGTCACTTTTCTCATTTCATTTTTCGAAAAAACGTTAAAACATGAAACAAAACTGATTTTTGCAGTCCAAAAGCAACTTTTTGCAAGTGGAAAAGGACAGCGCGGAGCAAGGGTGCCCGCAAGTGGAGGGCCGCACCTGAAGGCTGCGAGGTGCGGCCTCCTTGCGGGAGGCCGCACAACATGTGCGGCCATGGGAGGCCGCACATTATGTGCGCGGCCTTCCATATGTGGCCTCCCATTGGAGGCCGTACATCACGCACATCATATGCGGCCTCCTCATGGGAGGCCGCACACGGCCATGTAAATGTCCTTTGTATTTTTTTTTATAATAATTTTTTTTACCAAATTTTTGATATAAAAATAACACTTCCTACACCTTTTTTATTTCTAATTTTATAAAATTTTTTATCACACATTTATATATTTTCTTATTTTTATTAAAAAAAGGTCTCGACAAGGGAAACATCATTCTTGACATTTTTGCCTGTAAATAGGCGCCATTTTTAATATTTGGTAATCCTAATCTTGGACCGCTTCGAGACCCAGTGTCTATAGTTGCCCCTAATTTTGGGGAACCTACAAGTTAGGTGCCTAGGTGAGCCAAAATTTAGAAAAAAAAAAAAGAAAAGGAAAAAAGCGTGTACCTGAGGCGGCGACCTTCCTGTTGCACTGACGTCTATGATCGTGGTGTGATTAGTTCCTTGCCAGCTTGTCGGTGTGTGAAACCATGGTTGAAGGATTGATAAACACCAGCTTGTAAGTATGTGAAACCACTAGACTTTGAAGAACGTGATTGATAAACACCAGTTTGTAGGCGTGTGAAACCACGGCTGAGCGATTGATGAACACCGGCTTGTAGGTGTGTGAAACCGCCAAACTTTGAAGAACATAATTGATGAAACACTAGCTTGTAGGCATGTGAAACCACAGCTAAACGATTGATAAACACCTGCTTGTAGGTGTGTGAAACAGCCAAACTTTGAAGAACGTGATTGATTAAATACCAGCTTGTACGCGAGTGAAACCACGGCTAAATGATTGATAAACACCAGCTTTTAGGTGTGTCAACCCGCCAGAACAGGATTGATAAACACAAGCTTATACGCATGTGAAATCACGGCTAAACGATTGATAAATACCAGCTTGCAGGTATGTAAAACCGCCAGACTTTGGAGAACGTGATTGATAAACACCAGCTTGTAGGCTTGTGAAACCACGGCTGAGCGATTGATGAACACCAGCTTATAGGTGTGTGAATGTAACAATCCAAAATAGACCCTAGTAGAATTCCAAGGATTTTGTATTGAAAATGGGGCATTATTGTAATTGTGTAAGTGTTAAATTATATTATTTTGGACTAAATTGAAGAAGAACTAAAGTGGTTAAATGAAATATTTTATTTAGTGATCAAAAGGAAATTTAATAAGGACCAAGTGAAATATTAGTCAAAGATTTGATAGTCTAGCCAATAGGAGAGTGACACCTAGCTTGGTGGTTGGAAGCATTTAATGTGGGAAGAAGAAAGGAAGAAAGAGGAGAAGGCAAAATCAGATTTTTGGCCTTTGCTTTCCCTCTTCCTGCGTGACTTTCACGTTTCCTCTCCTTCTCCTATCATTTTCTGCTCCTCACTTCTCCTTCTTGGTTGGATCTTCAAGGTTCTAAGAGGGGTTTTTAGGAGATTAAAAGCTGGTTTGAAAGGTATGTAGAGTTGATATTCAGTTTCTTCTTCTTCTTTTTATTTCGGGATATTGGGCCATTGTGTTTTGGATTAAGAATGGTTTGCTTGATTTGATTGCAAGAATCTGAAGAGAGAAGGAAGAGCAAAGGAAAAGAGAAGGTTGGGGTTTGATCAAGAGTTATTAAAGCCTCATTTTGGAAGGTTTGGGAGTTATGTGCTATTGATGTGTTTTGTGATTTTTATCAAATTCTGGAAATATTGAATGGTTAGATGTGTTTTCATGCATGTTAGGGTTGAGTTTTTGTGTATATGTAGCTGAGATTAAAATGACTTTGATACATGATGGATGTATATGAATTTGTGTGTATAAGAATGAGATATGGGTTTGATGTTTAGTTAAGCATCCTTGCTAGATTATTATTGCTATTGTGTGTTAATTGCTAGAAACATGATTATAAGCATGAGTAAAGTCCATATGCTTACTGATTTATAGTTATATGCATGAGATGATAATGTTGAGGTTGAATCAATGAGTTTTCTGCGAAAATCTGGGTTGAAATGATTTACACGGCGGTAAGAGATCTCCATACCGCCGTGTAATTGCATTCTGAATTGGTGATTTTACTGGTCCGTCGAGCTACACGGCAGTAAGGATAGTCCATACCGCTGTGTAACTACTCTCTAGACATGTGGCTCGGCATAACTTTGGCTCCTTTACGAGTCGTTAGGAATGTCACCACTTGTGAAGCTCCCTCACGAGTCGTGAGGCCTGTCATGAGTCGTGACAGCATGCACGAGTCGTGACACTGAGCACGACTCGTGACAGCCCATTCCTGCCTGCCCTGTTTTTCTAAAATGATTTTTCTTTCTTGTTTCGCTTTGCATGGTTTTTCACACATTAATTTTGACCGAGCATGCATATTTTAAGTCAATTCATGATAATTTCAGGGAATATATGAATTATATACTTGGTCAATTGTTTGACTTATATGAATTGAGTTATGATGGCTTTATTTGTATACGTGTATTTGGTAATGTTATATGATAATAATAGAGTTATTTTGAGCCTGATTGGTCATCGTAGTGGATAGATAAGCATACTTATTAAGGGTTAGAGTGTGAGTGTAGTTGCTATATGTTGACCCCATTTGGGTCTTATAAGTCGACCTCATTTGGGTCCATATGATTTGAGACTTCGGTCTCCCCTTAGCTTCGGGTATACACGATTCGAGACTCATGTCTCCATATACTTCCGATAGTGTGTCCTATCAGTACCAATAGTACCCGTATCCACTAGTTTAGTGAGTAATCAGGCTACTATATGTTTACAATGATAGGAAAATGGGTATATGCTACATGTTTAAATTCTTGAGATACGACAAAATATGATGAGATAATTGTAGTTAGATATTGATGGTTATTTACTTTTACTCGTGAGTATGCTATATATTTATGTATATGATCTACGACTAGATGTAAAGTAAATTGATGATTGGTTACTTGATACCTTAGTGTATGTACTATAAACATGTAAAGTTATTATATGATCATGCAGATGTTTAGATTTGATAAATGCATGGTGATGTAAATGTTCTTATTTGTTTGTGAACTAATGATTATGCATTTGATTATTATTATTATTATTATTATTATTATTATTATTATTATTATTATTATTATTATTATTATTATTATTATTATTATTATTATTATTATTATTATTATTATTATTATTATTATTATTATTATTATTATTATTATTATTATTATTATTATTATTATTATTATTATTATATACATGTCTCTCTTGGTTTTTGTTCCTCCCCACTAAGTGTTATTGCTTAGCACGGGTGTTTCCCCGTGTAGGTTACAGGTTCTTTCGGAGTTGGGCATCTGCTAGTAGGCCACTAGGAGTTTATAAATGAAGTCCTTTTTGTCTTTTGTTATTACTTTTGCCTATGTATATGCATATGTTTTGTAGAGAGATATTGATCTAGAAGTGTAACTTTTTGTATAAGATTATTTCAGTATATGTATATGAAAAAGGTTTACTAATATACTATTGTAATATTTATATGTTAATTTTGATCTCTTTTCGATTTAAATAATTTTGCTTTCGTGATGAATGAGTGTATGTATATGATTGTGCGTGGAGCTCCGGTATCCTTCCTACGGGGGTATCTGGGTGTTACAATTTTTGGTATCAAAGCATAGGTTTAAGATGGTTTTGGTCTATTTGATGTTTGAGTCTAGCGTATATGTATGAGGGTCAGTCTAGATTCGTGGCCTAATGCAGATGTCGTCTTGTGTAGTGTATAGATGGAGTCGGATCCGAGTGAGAATGTGGGTGAGACAACAGGCAGTGTGAATCCGGTTGGGGTTGATAGACTTGCACCTGAGCGTGCTCTAGCTGAGGGTCCCGGGTATGCCTATGGTGATCCGACATTAGTATAAGGGTTATTGCATTTGGTGGATAGACTGACAGCTCCTAAGGCTCCCTCTGAGCTTTTGAGGAAAAGAGGAGCGAAAGAGTTCAATGGAACCTCTTTGGACCAATTGGACATGGCAAAATTTTGGTTAGAGAAAACAGAAAGGATTTTGCAAGAGATAAGTTGTCCTCCAAATCAAAGAGTTGTTTGCGCCGTATCACTTTTACAAGGATCGGCGCATGATTAGTGGAAGCTTGTGCTTCGCAACCCTCAAAGGCCGGCTGAGCTGACTTGGGAATTCTTCTTGCAAGAGTTTGAGAAGAAATATGTTACCAAGGCCTACAGAGAGCCAAAGTGGAAAGAGTTTATAAGTTTGAGGCAAAGGACCATGTCAGTCAGCGACTATAAGAAAGAGTTCAGTCGTTTGAGTAAGTATGTTCCAAGTGTATTATTAACCGAGGACTTCAAGTGTCGGCATTTCGAGGATGGGTTAAGAGAAGTGATTAGAGGTCTGTTATCGGCTATGGCGGTTATGCACCAAGTTGGATATTATCAGTTAGTGGCAGCGGCCATGAAGTTAGAAGAATCTGAAATGGTGAAGCAGAGAATAGAGCAAAAGAGGAGAGCACTAGATAGTGGAGTTGTCGGTAATAAAAAGACTAAGGGTGTTCCGAGTAGACAAGTAACTAGAGGAGTGGCTCAAGTGCCTTCGGAGGTAGGAAGTGTAGCACCGCCCTCTAGTAAGGAAGTTGAGCACCGAAGTGTGAGCATTGTCAGAGACAGCACTGGGGAACATGCCGAAAGATCACAGGTGCATGCTTCAAGTATGGTAGCATGGAGCACCGGTTTACTAATTTCCCTGAACAAATTGAGAACAAGGATCAACAAGAAAGTAAAGCTACTGGAGATAGAGCTGGGGTAACAAGAAGTGGTAGAGGTAGAGGAAGGACCTCTCAGGCACCGTCCGTAATCGTAGAGCAACCGGCTGCTGCTGGTGGTTTCGCAAGGGTTTATGCGATGATAAGAGAAGATGCCGAAGAACCAGCAGGCCCTTCCGGTAAGTTTTAATTTGTTAAGTTTTCAGATAAGTTTCGTTTTGGTAGTTGGGTTGCAAGTTGCTAGTGTGGAAATTTCGAGGACAAAATTTCTTAACGGGCAGAGATTTGTAACAATCCAAAATAGTCCCTAGTAGAATTCCAAGGATTTTGCATTAAAAATGGGCATTATTGTAATTGTGCAAGTGTTAAATTGGATTATTTTGGACTATATTGAAGAAGAACTAAAGTGGTTAAATGAAATATTTTATTTAGTGATCAAAAGGAAATTTAACAAGGACCAAGTGAAATATTAGTCAAAGATTTGATAGTCTAGCCAATAGGAGAGTGACACCTAGCTTGGTGGTTGGGAGCATTTAATGTGGGAAGAAGAAAGGAAGAAAGAGGAGAAGGCAAAATCAGATTTTTGGCCTTTGCTTTCCCTCTTCCTACGTGACTCTCACATTTCCTCTCCTTCTCCTATCATTTTCTGCTCCTCACTTCTCCTTCTTGGTTGGATCTTCAAGGTTCTAAGAGGGGTTTTTAGGAGATTAAAAGCTGGTTTAAAAGGTGTGTAGAGTTGATATTCAGTTTCTTCTTCTTCTTGTTTCGGGATATTGGGTAATTGTGTTTTGGATTAAGAATGGTTTGCTTGATTTGATTGCAAGAATCTGAAGAGATAAGGAAGAGCAAAGGAAAAGAGAAGGTTGGGGTTTGATCAAGAGTTGTTAAAGCCTCATTTTGGAAGGTTTGGGAGTTATGTGCTATTGACGTGTTTTCTTATTTTTGTCAAATTCTGGAAATATTGAATGGTTATATGTGTTTTCATGCATGTTAGGGTTGAGTTTTTGTGTATATGTAGTTGAGATTAAAATGACTTTGATACATGATGGATGTATATGAATTTGTGTGTATAAGAATGAGATATGGGTTTGATGTTTAGTTGAGCATCCTTGCTAGATTATTGTTGCTTTTGTGTGTTAATTGCTAGAAACATGATTATAAGCATGAGCAAAGTCCATATGCTTAGTGATTTCAAGTTATATGCATGAGATGATGATGTTGAGGTTGAATCAATGAGTTTTCTGCAAAAATCTTGGTTGAAATGATTTACACGGCGGTAAGGGATCTCCATACCGCCGTTTAATTGCATTCTGAATTGGTGATTTTGCTAGTCCGTCGAGCTACACGGCAGTAAGGATAGTCCATACCGCCGTGTAGCTGCTCTCTGGACATGTGGCTCGGCATGACTTTGGCTCCTTCACGAGTCATGAGGAATGTCACAACTCGTAAAGCTCCCTCACGAGTCGTGAGGCCTGTCACGACTCATGAAGCTACTATCACGAGTCGTGACAGCGTGCACGAGTTGTGACACTGAGCACGACTCGTGACAGTCCGTTCTTGCCTGCCCTTTTTTTCTGAAATGATTTTTCTTGCTTATTTCGCTTTGCATGGTTTTTCACACATGAATTTTGACCGAGCATGCATATTTTAAGTCGATTCATGATAATTTCAGGGAATATATGAACTATATACTTGGTCAATTGTTTGACTTATATAAATTGAGTTATGATGGCTTTATTTATATACGTGTATTTGGTAATGTTATATGACTATAATAGAGTTATTTTGAGCCTGATTGGTCATCGTAGTGGATAGATAAGCATGCTTATTAAGGGTTAGAGTGTGAGTGCAGCTGTTATATGTTGACCCTATTTGGGTCTTATAAGTCGACCCCGTTTGGGTCCATATGATTTGAGACTTCGGTCTCCCATTACCATCGGGTATATACGATTCGAGACTCATGTCTCCATATGCTTTCGATAGTGTGTCCTATCAGTATCAATAGTACCCGTATCCACCAGTTTAGTGAGTAATTAGGCTATTATATGTTTACAATGATAGGAAAATGGGTATATGCTACATGTTTAAATTCTTGAGATATGACGAAATATGATGAGATAATTGTAGTTGGATATTGATGGTTATTTACTTTTACTCATAAGTATGCTATATATTTATATATATGATATACGACTAGATGTAAAGTAAATTGATGATTGGTTACTTGATACCTTAGTGTATGTACTATGAACATGTAAAGTTATTATATGATCATGCAGATGTTTAGATTTCATAAATGCATGGTGATGTAAATGTTCTTATTTGTTTGTGAACTAATGATTATGTAACACCCCTTACCTATACGTAGGAAGCTTCATCCTTGGAGGAGGATGAAGGGTCCCGATAGATGAGGGTTGTCACGCAAAACATCAAGCACAAGCATACAATAATAGATCATACACTCAAAGTAGTAAAATAAAATTTCACAAACAAAAGACTAAGGCTGAGAACAAAAGGTATAATATTATTAATGTACAAAATAGTCTTTACATATCATATTACAAAAGTGTCGTAGCACAAAAGATCGCTTACATCAATAGTTTTCATTACAAAATCACTAAACTATTACATATGCAAAAAGAAGTACAATTTAGAACTACAAAATCCCTCTCCTAGTTGTGTCGGCCCTTCAGAAACGGATCACCCAGCTCACGGACTCTAACACCTTCCACACCTGCACGGATGAAACACCCGTGCTAAGCGAATACGTTTAGTGGGGAAAAGCACAATGAAAAATGACCACTCATAGTGGACATCGATACAAATCACATACACATGGCACATACTTAAATCAATGCTTAAACAATTCATCATACTGAAGATAATAATATATTTTATCATTCAATCAAGTATACAGTGCTAAAATCAAATTTATATTCACAATAAAAGACCTGCTTATTCAAAATATAGTGGATAGCGAGTAATGCATAATCATTCAAAACGCATGGATACCTGAGGGCATCAAAATCATTCTTTTCTTTGTATTTCAAAATATTTTCGCATGGAATCTTAAGCAAGATTCAAGTTAAATAGGGATCGCGCAGATCCAATTCAGGGACCTGATCAGGGTCTAAAACGCATACGCATGGTTGCAGCGAACTAAACTCTATAGGCATGCCTATCATCCACTTAATTTGACTTTCGTAGGTTATATATAATCCCAATTCATACTCAAAGTATAACACATTGTTCAAAGTGAAGAATTCATGAGTTCAAAATAAACAACACACTCTCAATTCCAACCAACGCATTCGATATAATTTGATGTAGCAAAATACAATCTAATGATATTAGATACATGAAATGACACTAAAGAATATTTAAAACCAATAAATAACGAAAAAGGAACGAAACGAAGAAAAATCGGAAAAATTCAAAAGTTGGGCAGTAGGGGTTTACACAGTAGTATGGAACGGTCTTACCGCCGTGTAAGACCCTTTTCACGGGGGTACAGCAAAGCCATACCGCCGTGTAAAGTGCACAGCTCACAGGCAGAATGGCTTTACACGGCGGTATGAAACATTCTTACCGCCGTGTAAAATCACGGCCTTCTCTTCTGTGGGAAATCCCACAATTCACACGGGGGTACGAAAACCCATACCGCCGTGTAGATCGCCAGAATTCCAGAAATTCAAGGGAAAAAGGTGCCCAACTCACAACCCAACTTCAACATATCCCAAAATTAACCAAGTACCACAAAATTACCACTCATCAACATTCAAAGACATACTCAATCACACTCATACCTCAATTTTGCAACAATTAACATACAATTTCCAATTATACAACCATACACACAAATTTAACATTCCCAAACACACACAAAACCATAAATGTTCCCAAACCTCAAATTCTTGCACTCTAGTCCCGGGCTCCGCTTCCACTCGCAATTTCCTTACCTTTGGACTCTCTAGGAGGATTTTCTGAGCAAATAAATATCAAAACAAACTTTAAAACTCTAACTCCCAAACAATACCCAAATACCCAATTGCCCAAATTAAGAGAGAACAAGAGAAAGAAGAGGAACAATGGGCTAACACTTACCTAGAACAATTTAAGATAACCCAAAACTCACCAAAATTGCAGCTAGAAAGGGAAGAAAGCAAGAAATTTAAGAAGGAAACACAAGAGGAAGAAGAGGAACGGGAAGAAGAAGGAAAAATGGGAAAGAAAAGATAAGGGAAAAAATCTGACTTTTCTCACCTCTCTCCTCACTCACGTACCCACTCTAATGCCACAAGGCAACTCCCCATTGGAAAGCTACCTCAACATAACACAAAACTCATCCTCTCACATAGACACAAACCTAACCTCACTAAACATACCCTACTCCCATCTACTCACTCACACCCAAACATAACTCTACAACACATACTATTTCAATTTAAATCACACACACATACATAATAACACATGGCACACTTGAACACACACACAAAATCACACATTCAAATGGCTCATACTACTAGGGCGTTTACGGGGCATTACAACACTCCCCTCCTTAACAGAATTTCGTCCTCGAAATTCTCACTTGATCTGAATAATTGAGGATGCTGAGCTCTCATAACTGCTTCTGGTTCCCAGGTTGCCTCCTCAATTCCATAGTGCTTCCAGAGTACCTTAACCAATGGAATTCGCTTACTGCTGAGCTGTCTGATCTCCCTAGCCAAAATTTCCTTCGGTTCTTCATCAAATGAGAAATATGCCTAAACCCGAATATCTTGCACTTGCAACACATTAGATGGATCAGATCGGTAGCGGCGAAGCATAGACACGTGAAAAACATCGTGTAACTTAGCTAACTCTGCTGCCAATTCTAACCGATAAGCTACTGGGCCAACCTTATCCAGAATCTCATATGGTCCAATAAACCGAGGACTTAATTTCCCTTTCTTACCAAACCGGAGAACCTTTCGCCAAGGTGACACTTTCAAGAATACTTTATCGCCAACCTCATAACGAATGTCCCTTCGCTTGAAGTCAATATAAGATCGTTGCCTATCTTTAGCTGCTTTCAAATTCCGTTGCACTACTTGTATCTTTTCTTCCGTGTCTTTAATCAATTCCGGACCCACAACTGATCTTTTGGATAACTCTGTCCAACACACTGGGGTTCTACATTTCCGTCCATAGAGAGCTTCATAAGGAGCCATCCCAATACTCGCTTAATGACCATTATTGTATGCAAACTCCATTAAGGACACATATCTATCCCAACTACCGGAGAACTCCAAAGCACAACCCCAAAGCATGTCTTCCAAAATCTGAATAACTCTTTGACTAACCATCCATCTGAGGGTGCAATGCAATGCTAAAGTTTAATCGAGTACCCAAAGCCAACTGTAACTCCTTCCAAAACTTGGAGGTAAACCTCGGATCCCGATCAGACACAATAGAGACTGGAACTCCATGAAGCCTCACTATCTCATCCACATAAATCTCAGCCAGCTTATCCATAGAATAATCTATCCAAACTGGAAAAAAGTGTGCTGATTTCGTCAATCGATCGACTATCACCCACACAAAATCATGCTTGTGTTGTGACAAAGGAAATCCGACTACAAAGTCCATCGTAACATCATCTCACTTCCACTGAGGAATGGGTAAGGGATGCAACAATCCAATTGGGACTTGATGTTCAGCTTTCACTTATTGGCATACCAGACACTTCGAAATAAAATCTACTATATCTCTCTTCATACTTGGCCACCAATAAAATTATTTCAGGTCTCTGTACATCTTATTTCCTCTGTGGATGCATCCTGAAAATCGACGAATGAGCTTCTTGCAAAAGCCTCCTTTTCACTTCCTCCACATGACGCACACATAATCGATTCCCAAATCTGAGCACTCCCTCACTGTCTATAAAAAATTCGGTCCATTTACCATCTCTAACCGTGCGAGAAGCACCCTACAACACCGGATCACTCAACTGTGCATCCACTGTCACTTGCTTCAAGCTCAGTCTAGCCTTTAACTGAGCTATTAGCGCTCCTTCTAAATCAAACCTCCACCTTCCTCTACTCAGAGACAAAGCTGACACTAATTTCCTACTCAGAGCATCTGCTACTATGTTAGCCTTACTTGGATGATAATCAATGATACAATCGTAGTCTTTGAATAACTCTAGCCATCTACGCTGCCTTAAGTTTAATTCCTTCTAAGAAAGCAAACACTTCAGACTCTTGTGATCTGTAAAGATCCTGCAAGTCTCTCCATATAAATAATGCCGCCACACCTTAAGAGCAAACACTACCGCTGCTAGTTCCAAGTCATGCGTCGGATAGTGTTGCTCATGAGGTTTCAGCTGCCTGGAAGCATAGGCGATCACTTTACCATCTTGCATAAGAACACAACCAGATCCTATACCCGAAGCATCACTGTACATAGTATACTCTTTGCCCAAAACGAGTCGAGAAGTACAGAAGTCATAGTCAACAAAAACTCGCTTCGCACTTATCAGATCATAAGAACTTAACCTCCTTTCTGAGAAGCCGAGTCAAAGGTGAAGCTATCACTGAAAAGCCCTTCACAAATCGTCTATAATACCCAGCCAATCCTAGAAAGCTCCTCACTTCTGGTACAGACTTCGGTGGCAACCAGTTCACAATAGCTTCAATTTTGGACCGATCTACTCGAATACCTTCTGCCGAAACCACATGTCCAAGGAATATCACCTCTTTCAACCAAAACTCATACTTACTAAGCTTGGCGTACAACTGATGGTCTCTCAACACTTGCAATACCAATCTCAGATGTTCCTCATATTCCTTTTCATCCTTGGAATATACCAATATGTCATCGATCAATACCACAACAAAACGATCCAAATACTGACTGAATACCCTGTTCATCAAATCCATGAAAGCTGTGGGCGCGTTAGTCAGTCCAAATGGCATCACCAAAAATTCATAGTGACCATAACGCGTCTGAAAAGCTGTCTTTACCACATTCGCATCCTTGGCTCTCAACTGATAATACCCCGATCT
Organism: Excoecaria cochinchinensis; assembly: GCA_947683425.1. NCBI lineage: Eukaryota > Viridiplantae > Streptophyta > Magnoliopsida > Malpighiales > Euphorbiaceae > Excoecaria > Excoecaria cochinchinensis. The sequence goes on along the minus strand of CANTUQ010000127.1, from coordinate 10,790,818 downwards.
CAAGTCTATCTTCGAAAACACTCCATCTCCTCGAAGCTGATCAAAAAGATCCTCAATCCGTGGCAACGAATACTTATTCTTCACCATAACCTTGTTGATCTGCCGGTAATCAATACACATTCTCAAAGTGTCGTCCTTTTTCTTGACAAACAAAATCGGAGCACCCCATGGCGACACACTCGGTCGAATGAAACCTTTATACAAGAGCTCTTGCAACTGACTTTTCAACTCTTTCAATTCCATCGGAGCCATCCTATACGGAACCTTAGAAATTGGAGCTGCACCCGGCACAACATCCACAGACAATTCTACTTCTCTTTCTGGTGGCAAACCCGATAATTCTTCTGGAAACACATCCACAAATTCTCTTACTACTGGAATCTCTTGTATCTTTACTTGCTCTCATCGGGAATCCAAAATCAAGGCCAAATACGCTTCACATCCCTTCCTCATATACCGCTTGGCTTTCATAGTCGAGATCACATTATGAAGCGAGTCACTTCCTATACCTCTTACAACCACAGGCGTCTGATCCTTATCCTTGAGCACAACTGTTTTCCTCTGACAATCCACTATAGCTCAATGCTTGGACAACCAATCCATACCCAAAATAAGGTCGAACTCATGAAATGGTAGCCTAATCAAATCAACCGGAAATTCCTTACCTTGCACCATCAGAGGACAATTTCGAAATACCCTATTCACCTTCACACTCTGCCCTAACGGACTAGTGACACAAATCTCATAATCTAATTTATCCTCATCAGACAATTCATCACTCAACTTATTAGAACACAGATAGGAATGGGTAGAACCTGGATCTATCAAAGCATGCATCTCAATACTGAAAAGTAAGAACTTACTGGCTATAACTTTCGGAGCATCCTGGTCGTCACGGGCTCTCATCGCATAAGCTCTTGCAGCCGCAAGCACTGGACGATCAACTATCTCAGAAGAATCTCTTTCCCTAGGCCGTCCACCACGACCCCATCCTCTACCTCTAGGATGACTACCTTAAGGAACATTTGACCCAGCTCGACTTGCTTCCTGCTGACCTTAGGTATTCTCATACAAATTCGGGCAATTAGCAAGGAAATGGTCGGTGCTACCACATCTGAAATATTTCCCAGTCAACCACCGGCATTCAACCCAATGTCGCTTGTTATAATGAGAACATTGGGGCACACCATCACCTCGACCACCCGAAGCTCCTCTACCCGCACTAGACCCTCTGAAAGAATCTTGCCTCCTCCCTCTAGTAGCCGGACTAGGATGCGACTCACCAGAGGGGTTCCCTTGAGACTCCCGTGACCTCATTCCTGAAGAAGAACCTCCTCTAGAAGCCTTCTTCCTCTGAGCCTTTTCTCTTAGCACATTCTCAGAGCGCTTCGCTCTCAAAGCTGCCTGCATAATCTGATAGTAACTAACATTCGGTGCCGACATCAACGAAGCCAACATCACCTTCCGAGACTCATTCAAACCCGCCTTAAACTGTTGACATCGGAACTCCTCGTGAGAACTCCTGGTGGTGCATACTTGCTGAGTCGATTAAACTCCTTCGCATAATTCGCTACAGACAACACTCTCTGACGGAGACTCAAAAACTGCGCCCATCTAGCCTCCTTAAACGCCTTAGTCACATACTTGTTCCGACACTCCCTTTCAAAGAACTCCCATGTCAAAGGTTTAGGAAGCTGAGGATGCCTAAGCACCAATGTCCACTAATCAAAAGTTGAGCCCTGCAACAAAGATATCACACACTCCACCTCACTCTCTGAAGGACAACGAATCTCCCTTAGCACCCATCTAACCTTCTCAATCTACATTTCAGCTTTATCTGATTCATCTAAACCGGTTCCAAAGAAATCCTCCGCTCCATACTTTCGCATATTCTCTATCGGAGCTCTAGGGGCAGTAACTCTTTCCAAAACCCTGGCCATATCCTGGGATATTTTGAGCATAGCCTCAAAAGGGACCGCAGGGGCCTCAAGTTGCACCCTAGGTGGCTGAGCCAGACTCGAAACAGATGGATCTTGCTCTCGGGGATTCGTACTCTCGGCTGACCCCTCAAGTGATCCACGAGCAGACTCCATCAAACTACAAAACATACACAATGATCCGCATCAGGCCAACACAACACTAGACGTACACTTTATCTTACACTAGCCCAGAAGCGTCTAAACCTATCGCTCTGATACCACAAAATGTAACATCCCTTACCTATACGTAGGAAGCTTCATCCTTGGAGGAGGATGAAGGGTCCCGATAAATGAGCGTTGTCACGCAAAACATCAAGCACAAGCATACAATAATAGATCATACACTAAAAGCAGTAAAATAAAATTTCACAAACAAAAGACTAAGGCTCAGAACAAAAGGTATAATATTATTAATGTACAGAATAGTCTTTACATATCACATTACAAAAGTGTCATAGCACAAAAGATCGCTTACATCAATAGTTTTCATTACAAAATCACTAAACTATTACATATGCAAAAGAAGTACAATTTAGAACTACAAAATCCCTCTCCTAGTTATGTCGACCCTTCAGAAATGGATTACCCAGCTCACGGACTCCAACATCTTCCACACCTGCACGGATGAAACACCCGTGCTAAGCGAATATGCTTAGTGGGGAAAAGCACAATGAAAAATGACCACTCACAGTGGACGTCGATATAAATCACATACACATGGCATATACTTAAATCAATGCTTAAACAATTCATCAAACTGAAGATAATAATATCTTTTATCATTCAATCAAGCATACAGTGCTAAAATCAAATTTACAATCACAATAAAAGACCTGCTTATTCAAAATATAATGGATAGCGAGTAATGCATAATCTTCGAAATGCATGGACACTCGAGGGCATCAAAATCATTCTTTTCTTTGTATTTTAAAATATTTTTGCATGGAATCTTAAGCAAGATTCAAGTTAAATGGGGATCGCACGGATCCAATTCAGGGACCTAATCAGGGTCCAAAACGCATACGCATGGCTGCAGCGAACTAAACTCTATAGGCATGCCTATCATTCACTTAATTTGACTTTTGCAGGTTATACATAATCCCAATTCATACTCAAAGTAAAACACATTGTTCAAAGTGAAGAATTCATGAGTTTAAAATAAACAACACACTCTCAATTCCAACCAAAGCATTCAATATAATTCGATGTAGCAAAATAAAATCTAATGATATTAGATACATGAAATGACACTAAAGAATATTTAAAACCAATAAATAATGAAAAAGGAATGAAACGAAGAAAAATCGAAAAAGTTCAAAAGTTGGGCAGTAGGAGTTTACACGGCGGTATAGAACTGTCTTACCGCCGTGTAAGACCCTTTACACGGGGGTATGGCAAAGCCATACCGCCATGTAAAGCGCACAGCTCACAGGCAGAATGGCTTTATACGACGGTATGGAACATCCTTACCGCCGTGTAAAATAACGGCCATCTCTTCTGTGGGAAATCCCACGATTCACATTGGGGTATGAAAACCCATACCGCCGTGTAGATCGCCAGAATTCCAGAAATTCAAGGGAAAAAGGTGCCCAACTCACAACCCAACTTCAACATATCCCAAAATTAACCAAGTACCACAAAATTACCACTCATCAACATTCAAAGACATACTCAATCACACTCATACCTCAATTTTGCAATAATTAACATACAATTTCCAATTACACAACCATACACACAAATTTAACATTCCCAAAGACACACAAAACCATAAATGTTACCAAACCTCAAATTCTTGCACTTTAGTCCTGGGCTCCACTTCCATTCGTAATTTCCTTGTCTTTGGACTCTCTAGGAGGATTCTCTGAGCAAATAAACATCAAAACAAACTTTAAAACTCTAACTCCTAAACAATACCCAAATACCCAATTGCCCAAATTAAGAGAGAACAAGAGAAAGAAGAGGAACAATGTGCTAACACTTACCTAGAATAACTTAAGATAACCCAAAACTCACCAAAATTGCAGCTAGAAAGGGAAGATCGCAAGAAATTTAAGAAGGAAACACAAGAGGAAGAAGATAAACGGGAAGAAGAAGGAAAAACGGGAAAGAAAAGATAAGGGGAAAAATCTAACTTTTCTCACCTCTGTCCTCACTCACATACCCACTCTAATGCTACATGGCAACTCCCCATTGGAAAGCTACCCCAACATAACACAAAACTCATCCTCTCACATACACACAAACCTAACCTCACTAAACATACCCTACTCCCATCTACTCACTCACACCCAAACATAACTCTACAACACATACTATTTCAATTTAAATCACACACACATACATAATAACACATGCCACACTTGAACACACACACAAAATCACACATTCAAATGGCTCATACTACTAGGGTGTTTACGGGGCGTTACAGATTATGCATTTGATTATTATTATTATTATTATTATTATTATTATTGTATACATGTCTCTCTTGGTTTTTGTTGCTCCCCACTAAGTGTTATCGCTTAGCACGGGTATTTTTTCGTGTAGGTGGCAGGTTCTTTCGGAGTTGGGCATCTGCTGGTCGGCCACTAGGAGTTTATAGATTAAATCCTTTTTGTCTTTTGTTATTACTTTTGCCTATGTATATGCATATGTTTCGCAGAGAGATATTGATCTAGAAGTGGAACTTTTTGTATAAGATTATTTTAGTATATATATATGAAAAAAGGTTTACTAATATACTATTGTAATATTTATATGTTAATTTTGATCTCCTTTCGGTTTAAATGATTCTGCTTTCGTGATGCATGAGTGTATGTATATGATTGTGCGTGGCGCTCCGGTATCCTTCCTACGGGGGTATCTGGGTGTTATAGTGAAACTGCCAGACTTTGGAGAACGTAATTGATAAAACACTAGCTTGTAGGCGTGTGAAACTACGGCTGAACGATTGATAAACACCAGCTTGTGAGTGTGTGAAACCGCCAAACTTTGAAGAACATAATTGATGAAACACCAGCTTATAGGCGTGTGAAACCACGGCTGAACGATTGATAAACACCAGCTTGTATGTGTGTGAAACCGCCAGGCTTTAAAGAACGTGATTGATAAACACCAACTTGTAGGCATGTGAAATCACGACTGAACGATTGATAAACACCAGCTTGTAGGTACGTGAAACCGCTAACATTTGCTGCAAAATTAAAAGAATCCACGTGCAAGGGTAAATTATGTGTGTGAACGTGCATGTGCTCTGCGGAATGCAAGTGACGCCATCCATCCGAGTGGTCCAGGCGCTGAGACGCAGTAATCTCGGCTAGAATGATTCATGGCCCGGATTGCACAATCAATCCCTTAAAGATTTGGAAGTGTCGTCTTGGCCTAGGGACTCCGACTCATGTCCTGAATTATGCATTTTCTCGTCTGAAGTGAGATCGTCCGAAGTGATCCCACCTTATCGCTCTAGGTGTTGAAAGTCATTATCTTAAAGATAGTACGTCCCTTGTGAATTTTCACACTATTTTTTCTTTACGGGAAATGCATCCCTTTAGGGATTTTCACACAGTCCTGTGCCTAACTTTTGCCTGAAATGGATCCAACCCAATCCAGCGGCTTTTATTCATTTTATTTTTTTGTAAGGTAGATTTTCTGTTTCAAGGGTTTCACCCTGCCCTTTGGCCTAACTTTTGCTTAAAGCGTCAATTATGATTTTCATCTCTAATGGCCTTTTTTTTTCTCAAGTAAGACGAATAAAGTTCCTCGCCGGCAACAGCAATAATGGATAAATTACGCGCATTCAATGGGAAACGATGTATTACCTTTTCGAAAGAAACTATATGACATTTATCGGACGAGAAGAATTACTTCGAGCATATAATTGCATACATGTACATATTTCTGTGTGATTTCATTACACATGATCATTATTTAACATTAGGCTAAAAATACCAAGCCACATCTAATCTCGAGATGGATCTTGAAAGCATCAAAACTCCTATTATCAATCAGCCCTCTCGGGTTTTCCTGATTGAACATCTTCTCTCAAAATTTCTCTTTAAGCCTTTAGCCATGGAACGTTGACTGGCTCCCTGAATTCGTTTCCATCACTATCTGTTAGGATTGTGACTCCTTTAGACAAAAGCTTCTTCAAAATAAAGGGTCCTTCCCAAGTCAGTCTGAACTTGCCTCGAAAGTCTAAAACCCCTAGCCTTATCTGCTTGAAAACTAAATCCCCTTCTTTCAGGGGGTTTCTTGACTTTTTTTCCCGAATGATCGAGCCAGTCTCTTTTGGTAAACCTGGTTATGGTAGGAAGCCCGCATCCTATTTTCATCCAATAAATTCGACTGTAGCAACCGCTGCTGTGCCCATTCCGCTTCTGGTAGCTTGGCTTCTATTACCATCCTCAAGGATTGGATTTCAATTTCTAACGGTAGAATTGCTTTTGTCCCATAAACCAAGGAGAAAGGTGTAGCTCCTGTAGAAGTTCTGACAGTGGTTCTTTAACCCCATAGTGCGAAGGGTAGCTTTTCGGCCTAGTCTTTATAAGTCTGCACCATCCTAGCTAGTATCCTTTTTACATTTTTATTGGCCGCCTTGACCGCTCTATTAGCCTGAGGTCGATAAGGGGAAGACTTGTGGTGCCGAACTCCATATTTTTGAAGCATCTATTTAGTCTCAGCCATGAATTGTACCCCATTATCAGATACAACATGGTGCGGGAGGCCATATCTGCATATCAAATTTTGCTCAATAAACTTGGCCATGTCTCTGGCATCAACCTTCTTAAATAACTCAGCTTCGACCCACTTAGTGAAGTAATCAATGGCGACGATGATGAACCTGTGCCCATTAGATGCCGTAGGACATATCTCGCCTATGATATCTATTCCCCAAGCTGCAAACAGCCATGGAGAATTCAAGTTATGAAGCTCCGAAACCGGGACATGTCTTAAATTCGCATATTGTTGGCATAACTGGCACTGCTTCACATATTCAGAATAATATGTATCCATTGTAAGCCAGAAAAACCCTTAGCACATGATTTTCTTCACCAGAGCTAGACCGTTCATATGGGCTCCGCAGACCCCAGCGTGAATCTCTTCCATAATCTTCTTAGCCTCCTTCTCGTCTAAACATCTTAACTGCATGCCATTAGCCTGCCACTTGTACAACACACCATCTACACTGATGAATTGAGTGGATAGCTTGCGAATCATCCTTTGGTCCTTTTTTGTGGCCTCTTCCGGGAATATTGACTTTTCCAAATAATTCTGGACATCGTAGTACCATGGTTTCCCATCAGCGACCTCGACGTCCATAATCTGTTCAGTCTTAACCTATGGCTTATCTGAACTAAAAATGAGCACGGGCTTCATGACTACTCCCTCAGGATTGTCCCATATAGATTCTAGGGTGGCAACGACATCCGCTAACTGGTTCTCATCTCGAGGCACATAGCTAAATGTGCAGACTTTAAATTGACCACTCAAGCCCTTCAATTACATCACATATGGCAATAGTCGTTCTTCCTTGATGGACAATTCGCCCCTGACTTGATGAACTACTAAGGATGAATCCCCGAAAACTTCTACTACTTTTGCCCCCAAGGCTGATAGTGCTTCCAACCCGAAAATGCAGGCCTCGTACTCGGCTTCGTTATTGGTGGCTCTGTACCTTAACTTCTTAGCTAAGGAAAGTTTTTACCCTCTGGGGTTACCAAAATCACTCCTACGCTAGCTCCCTTGTTATTCACTGCTCCATCAAAGTACACCTGCCACTTTTGCACTGTAATAGCTGCCACGTCTTCGTCCAGGAATTCATACTCGAATTGGTCCCCTTCGATCGGTCGGTTGGCTAAAAATTCTGCGACTGCCCGACTTTTGATGGTCTTTCTGGTGATGTACTCCACATCAAATTCTTGCAGCAATATTAACCATCTCCCCATCTTCCCTAATAAGGAGGGTGCTTCTTGAAGATGCCGAAGAGGGTTTTGTTTGGCAACTGCTTGCGCCTTATAGGAATGGAAGTAATGCCTCAGTTTCTTTGAAGCCCAGATCACTGCTAAACAGATCTTTTCCACCTCGATATACTTGGCCTCATAAGGAAGGAACTTCTTGCTAAGGTAATAAACCGCAAATTTAACTCCAAACTCATCTTCTTGGGCCATCATAGCGCCTACAGAATTCTCCTCTATTGCAAGGTAGAGGATTAAAGGCTTAGCAGGCCGTAGCAGCCGCAGAACTGGGGGGTGTTGAAGGCATTCCTTGATAACATCAAAAGCTTTCTTGCAATCATCATTCCATTGGACTGGCTGATTCTTCCTGAGGAGCTTAAAGATTGGTTCATATACCGAAGCAAGCTTAGAAATGAACCTACTGATGTATTGTAGTTTGCCCAAAAAGCTCCTGACTTCTTTCTCTTTTTGGGGCACTAGCATCTCTCTGATAGCTTTGATCTTGTCGGGGTCCACCTTGATTCCCCTTTGACTCACCACATGGCCTAATAACTTTTCCGAGGTAACTCCAAAAATGCATTTCTTAGGGTTGAGGCGAAGGTTATACTTGTCGATCCTCTGAAAGAACTTCTCTAGAGCCTCGAAATGTCCCCCTCGAGTGGGCGACTTCATCATCATATCATCAACATACACTTCCACCTCTTTATGGATCAAGTCATCAAGGATTTTGGTGGTCATTCTTTGGTATGTTGCCCCTGCATTCTTTAATTCGAAGGGCATAACCCGGTAGGCGAATGTGCCCCACTTAGTGATGAAAGTTGTCTTAATTCGATCTACGATTTTATTGGATTTGGTTGTACCACACATACCCATCTATAAAACTGTACATCATGCAAGCCGCCGCACTATCCACCAGCACATCAATATGGGGCAAAGGGAAGTCATCCTTTGGGTAAGCTTTGTTCAAGTCTCGGTAGTCGACACACACTTGAACCCTTCCGTCCTTTTTGGCTACGGGGACAACATTAGCTAACCATGTTGGGTACTGAAGCTCCACTAGGAACTTAGCTTCAATCTGCTTGTACACCTCTTCTTTTGCCTTTTCTGCCCACCCTGGTCTGAGCCTCCTGAGCTTCTGCTTGACTGGCTTACACTCTGGATAGGTTAGAATGGCATGTTCAGCAACTTCTCGATCAATTCTCGGTATGTCTTTATAGGTCCAGGCAAAGACTTTTTCATATTTTTTCAATATTCTCTCAAATTTTAACCTCTTTTCAGGAGTTATATCGGATGCTATCAAGATTTCCTTTGGGTTTTTCAAAGTTTCGAGATTAAATGAGATAGTATTAGTTCAGTTAATGTCAAATATGAATTATTCATGTTCGTGATCATACATAATGAAATCATGAGAAATATCACACAAGTAAGCAACATTGTTCATCTTATTGAAATACTCTGAGTTACAAACATCATTGTCAAATAGTTCAAGAATAAAAAGTACATCTAAAAAGGTATCATTAATGTCCTTAGTCGATGCCGGCGCCGAGGTCGATAATTCACCGTCTTGGCTGTCTGCAATCTTCAGGTCTTCAAGTCCTAGCATTGCCACCTCAAACTCTACCCTTTCCTTGCCCTTCACCTAGGTGGCCAACAGATTGTCGGTGATGACCTCTTTAGGGACTTTTCGATCCCATGCGAAACTTTGATTGAGGATCTCCTCATCCCAGAAACCTTCTACGGACTTGACCATTCCATCGGACCAGTCGAAGACATTATTGAAGATCTCAAAACCCAGGGTAATCTTGTCGTCAATCCACTATGGCTCGGCCTCTCCACAATAGGTACATGTTGATAAGACTGGTACAAAACTCTCCAAAATATGAGGGATCTCTACAGGCTTTTTCTCAAGCTTGTTCCTTCCGATTTCAGTAGTATAACCCAAACCTCTTCTATCTTTTTGCCCCCTTGTAGAGATGGGTGTCTGAGGCCCTTATGAATTCTTGCCCAAACCGGCCGCTAGGAGGAAGTTCATCCTCTTCATCATATTGATAACCTGAGGGCTCTCAACTGAACCATCCTCTTCATTCATCATAGCCACATGGAATTAAGTGAAAGACTGATTAGAAATCCCTAGGACCAATACTTGATTATCACTGGCTGCCTTAATCATCACGACTTGTCATAGGGGATTTTGATCATTTAGTGAAGGGTAGATGGGAACCCTCCCAACTTATGGAACCATGGCCTCGCTAGCAGCACAGCAAAGTTGGCCGGGATAGGCAGAACGATGAACTTCGCTTCTGCCTCAACTGGCCCAATTTTTACTTGCGCCTTAAAGGTCCCAGCAGCTTATCTCCTTGAATTGTCATAGGCAGTGATAGTCAAGTCAGATCCACTCAACATACTCTCATCCATCCCAAAAGCCGGTAGTACCACGAGCGGGCATACATTAATAGAAGACCCATCATCCACCATGACACAGGCTATGTACTTGCCATTGATTTGGGCTCTAATATATAGGGGGCGGTTGTGGTTGCGACCCTCAATTGGTAAGTCGGCATTAGTATAGACTATGTTCTCCCCATATCCCTCTTTTACCATATCTAATAGCTCGGTGGGTGAAATGGTGGTGGTGACTGTGGATTCACACAAGGCTTCTACTAACTTCTGCCCGTGAGTTGGAGACTGCCTCAGTAGGTCCCAAACCGATATCTGAGCCAGCATCTTCTTTAACTGTTTCAAAACTTGGTTCTCTTCCGGCTCTTTCTCCACAGTTAGTGGTATTGGGTCCTGTTGCTTCTCAATTTTCGGTACCACTCTCCCACTCTGAGTGACAGCCTACACTTCTTGCACCTTCCCTTCACCCTCAGAGTTCCATAAGTCTTCCGGCTCATCAGCTTTCTTAGTCTCGCTCTCACTGGTCGAATCCCAATAATCTATCATTCCAACCTGAGGCCTCTCTTCATTAACTCTCTCCTCGGGACGAGTTATAGCCGCATAGTCTTTGCCATAAAGGTCCCTTAGTACATACCATTTCGGTAGGCTGGAGCCTATCATAAGGATGGGTGGGGGAACAACATTGTACTCGGCTTTCTTCTTCTTGTCTCTCTTTTCGAGGTCAGAGATTGGTTTACTGTCAATCAGGTCCTGGACTCGATCCTTTAAAGTCCTACAGTAATCAGTGAGATGTCCGGTGTGTTGGTGAAAGGCACAATATTGGTCCCCCCTGTGGTTCGGCTAGCTATAATTCTTAGCCGGCATGGCGGGTAACGGCTAAAGTTTTCCTTCTTTCATTAACCTCTCTAAAACTTAGGACAATGATCTTCCTAGATTTGAGTACTGTCCTTGGCTCACATCAGTAGCTGAAACCTCCGCTATCTTACCAACTCGATTACTGCTGCTCCCGACACCACTCAACTTATTCCATCCTTGAAGTCCATAGTTCTTTCGAGTGAAATTTTCATTGCTGGCCTTCTTTGCCAGGTATTCTCCTTCGGCTTTTATGGCTATATCTTTCAAGGACTCCCAATCCTTAAGCCCTTTCATCTTAAGCCCCTCCCTCAAGTATGGGCTTGCATTCTTTATGAATAGCCTAATCTGATCCGATGTATCAGGCTTCCTTTTCATCTCCATTACCTGATTCCTCCACCGAGTAAGGTCGTCATGGAAGGACTCACCATGCTTTTATTGTAACAGCTCAAGATCTTTCAGTGTTACCTCCATCCTAGTGCTACAGTCGTATTGTCTCATAAACTCCTCCGTCAGTAGATCCCAATCTTCCCTGGACCTCCTATCTAGCCCATGGTATCAATCGACTGTTGGACCCATAAAATTAAGGCAAAAATATTCCACCTTTTGCATTTTCGTCAGCCCTGTACCCTTCATGATCAGGGCATACTGCTTAATGTGTGCCGAAGGGTCTTAAGTACCGTCAAATTTAGGCAAATCTGGCATCTTAAACCTCTAAGGCAGTAGCTCTTCATCACCTAGATCTATATTTTCGGAGCTAATCCCCTTCTCGGTTGATAGTAAATGCGTGATTACCTCAATCTTCTCTTCCATTTTTCTCACTACATCATCCTCCTCTTTGGGGACTCTAGTTCTCACGCCTGAGGAATTACCGGCTCATCCTCCTCCTCCTCTATAAGGTCATCTCTTAGGTCCTGGATCCTCACCCTTCTCTGCTCAGTCGGTGCCGCTGCTCTAGGCTCGATAATTGGCTGTTGCACAGTGGCAGCTGCTATGGGAGTTTCCCCCGCAATCGGTGTTCCAACTTGCTCCACAGTAGGAGCTACAGATGGTTGCCCGGCATTTGGTGCCATTTGGGCAACGATGTTCCCCATCATGGCTAACATCTTCCTTTCAAAGTCCTCAAACCTCTTATTTAGATCCTGCATTGTCAAAGTACCCGTTTCTTGTGGTAAATCTGCCATCATTAACCCTGAGGTTTGTCCTGAAGAGAAGTCTAAACTCTCGTCCAAATCTGAACCCGATGTAAGTGCTACCCCTGGTAGCTCAGACACTGGATTTCTGATTAGCCGTCCACTGGGACCCCTAGACCACTCGAATGAATTTATGATGGCTGAAAGACTAAAATTGTTAGCATGATGCATGAATGACATTAAAGATACCTGGTCGTGTTGATGTAGCATAGACAACCACATACAAGTAGGTAGAATCTTCCGACCTTTTAACTCCCGCATACTAGGTCAATCGGCCTCTTCCTATGTGGGCTTAGTCCATGGGTCAACAGGGGACAGCATGAATAATAATAATAATAATAATAATAATAATAATAATAATAATAATAATAATAATAATAATAATAATAATAATAATAATAATAATAATAATAATAATAATAATAATAATAATAATAATCAACACAAACACATAATAAAATTGATAATAATAACACTGCTTAAATAATCATAATGAAATACTGATAATAATAGAAATGATATTAACCAAAATAATAATCATAATAATAACAACAATACAACAAATATAATAATGACAATCATAATAATGACTATAATAGTAAGAATGATAACATAGTAATAATAATAATAATAATAATAATAATAATAATAATAATAATAATAATAATAATAAATGATAATTAATGATAATAGTAACGCAACTAATAGTATTAGTAAAAAGGACTAACAGTGTGAGAATAATAATAGTAGTAATAGTAGCGACAATAAGGATGATAAAAATGAGATTAGTATGCAAAGGTAACAATATTGGGAATTAATGAGAACATATGGCGTCCATGATAACAATAATAATAATAATAAAAACAAACCCAATAGCAGTAATAATAATAATAATAATAATAATAATAATAATAATAATAATAATAATAATAATAATAATAATAATAATAAAAATAATAATAATAATAATAGCAACAACAGTAGCAATAACAAATAATAATATTAACAGCAAAAATAAACAAAATGAAATAAAATGGTAAAAATGGGTCCAAGAATGTTTACCCTTAGAAATTATAAAATGGAAAAATGATGTCTCGATCTGTCGCCTTGTCGAGTTTGCGGTGGCGAAACACCGAAAATATTCAAGAAAATCTAAGATTTTAACAAAAAAAAACTCAAGAAAATGGCTTTGATGGAGTGACTAAGCTAAAAAAATTAACTTTCTTTGCTCCGATCAATCCAAGAACAAAACCTTTTTAGAAAGAAGAAAAATTAAATTTCTAAGATTTTTTGAAGATATTTTTTCTCGTCTGCCTCATTTTCTCTCTAGAAAAGAAGAAAACCCTATTTTTTCCAAAGGAGTAGCTCCCCCGGGAAATAAAGGTCAATTTCCCTTTTAATTTCTTCATCTACCGGAATGGAAAAAACAAAAGTCACTTTTCTCATTTCATTTTTCCAAAAAAGTTAAAACATGAAAGAAAACTGATTTTTGCAGTCCAAAAGCAACTTTTTGCAGGTGGAAAAGGACAGCGCGGAGCAGGGGTGCCCGCAAGTGGAGGGCCACACTTGAAGGCCACGCGAGGAGGCCGCACAACATGTGCAGCCTTCCATGTGCAGCCTCCCATGGGAGGCCCCACATCACGCACATGGCCACGCAAATGTCCTTTAATTTTTTTTTATAATAATTTTTTTTGACCAAATTTTTTATATAAAAATAACACTTCCTACACCTTTTTTATTTCTAATTTTATAAAATTTTTTATCACACATTTATTTATTTATTTCTTAGTTTTATTAAAACAAATGTCTCGACGAGGGAAACATCATTTTCGACATTTTTGCCTGTAAATAGGCGTCGTTTTCATCATTGGGTAATCCTAATCTTGGACCGTCTCGAGACCCGGTGTCTACACTATCCCTTTCTCTTTGGTTTATGGGACGGAAGCGATTTTACCAGTATAAATTGAACTCCAATCCTTGATGGTGATATCGGAAGCCAAGCTACCAAAAGCGGGAATGGGCGCAACAACGGTTGCTATAATTGAACTTATAGGATGAGGATAGGATGCGGGTCTATTACCACAATCAGATTTACCAAAAGAGATTAGCCCGATTATTTGGGAAGAAAGTCAAAAAGCACCCCCTAAAAGAAGGAGATTTAGTCTTCAAGCAGATGAGGCCAGGGGTTCCAGACTTTCGAGGCAAGTTCAGACCGACTGGGGAAAGATCCTTCGTTCTAAAAAAGCTTTTGTCTAAATGAGCTACAATCTTGACAGATGGTGATGGAAACAAATTCAAGGAATCGATCAATGTTGACATGTTGAAAAGGTTCCATGGCTAAAGGCTCAAAAGAAAAATTTTGAGAGAAAATGTTCAATCGAGAAAACCCGAGAGGGTTGATTGATAATAAGAGTTATGATGCTTTCAGGATCCATCCCGAGATTAAATATGGTCTTGTGTTTTAAGCTTGATGTTAAATAGTGATCATGTGTAATGAAATCACATGGAAACATATACATAGGAAATTATAACTCACTTCGCATGATTAATGTCATCTAGTTCCCTTATGAAGAGATAATACCTCGTTTTCCATTAGATGCATGCTATTTATCCATTGTTGCTTCTGCCTACGAGGGGCTTTATCTGTCTTACCTTGAGGAACATCGAACGTTAAAAAAAAGCCATTAGAGATGAAAACCGTGACTGGCTCTCTAAACAAAGGTTAAGCCAAAGGGCAGGGTGAAAACCTAGAAACAGGCAGTCTGTCCTACAAAAAATGAAATGAATAAAAGCCGCTGGGTTGAGTTGGGTCTATCCCAGGCAAAAGTTAGGCACAGTGTCATATGAAAATCCCCAAGGGAATGCATTTCTCACTAAGAAAAGTTAGCGTAAAAATCCACAAGGGAATCGCTACCTTTAAAATAATGACCAATGGTACCAAGGGTAATTAGAGACTTCCAGTTGCGAGTTATGGAGTCAGCACAGTGGGAACCCGGACCACGAATTATATCAGTGGAGGTTATCAAAGAATGATGTTGCGCCCCAACACTTAGGCCACTCGGATGAATGGTGTCATTCACATTCCACATAGCATGTGCATATTCACGCACATAACTTACCCCTGCATATGGCTTTTAATTTTGTAGGAAATATCGGTGGTGAAGGTTACCCAAAAAAGTCCCCCCAAAGCATTCAGAGAGTATTCAAAAAAAATAATAAATGAATGACTGTTCAAGTTTCCTTTTCTTTAGGGATGCCTCCGCGATGCGGTCCACCTAAGGAACCAACAGATATTCCACCCCTAGCATGGATGACCGATGCATAGAGGCGGAAGTTTGAGGCACTATGTCGCCCACAGTTCTTGTCCAGTAAGTTTTTGTCCCAGGCTTTCTTGGAACAGATGGGTATGTGGGAAGAAGTCCGCATATTGTTAACAGTCGTGGGTTAGATGGATTTCCTCACACCAGCTTTTCTCACATACCCGGAGGTTACAAGAGAGTTCCTGGCTACACTTAATTATGGGGATTCTCAAGATTCACTACAAAAAAACAGTCAATTAGCGATGGAAAATTCCGTCGCTAATTGGGCTTTTTCAGTCGCTAATGACCGTTAGCGACGCGGCGACTAAATGTCGCTATTGACGCCGTCGCAAAAATTTTGCGACTGATCCATAAAACAGTCGCTAAAATTAGCGACGAAAAATTTCGTCGCTAAAAATAAAATTTCGGTCGCTAAATAATCTTAAAATGAGTCGTATAAATATTTATTAGCGACAGATAATTCGTCACTATTCCGTCGCTATTATATTTTTTAATATTATTTTTAATTTAATTTTTAATTACAATTTTTGATTTTTAATTAAAATTTTTGATTTTTAATTAAAATAGCCAGTGAATACCAGTAGCTTTGCTAAATCCTGAGAATTGACCAAAAGAATTAACCAAAAATGTAATTACAATTTCCCAGCACTTAACTTTGGTCAAGTAACAGATCATAGCTCAAACTAATTGGAAAAAAAGTTAAAACTCCAAATGTCATACTGTTTACAATAGCAGCAGACAAAATTATGAATTCTTATAAAAATGGCAAAGCACAATATTATAGCACCAAATTACTAAAGATGTTAACAATCAATTACATGCATACAAATTCCTGTAAGATACTAAGACAATTCCATCCCACCAAATCTGGGGTATCAGAGTTTAAGCACATCCAAACAAATTAAAGAAAAGAAACAAACAAAAGCTTTCACCTAAAATGAAAGAAAACTACATAATAATAGAACCCAGAATAAAAATGTTTGACATCTTTTCATAGAACTTCACCATATTACATCGGCAGAATTTCAATTTACTTCCCCGAGGAGTTGGGTCCTCGCTTCTTCCCAAAGCCAACAACTGTGAACACAGAAAATAAGCAACAGTCAAGAAATACAACATTAACTAATACAATCTCAAGATTAAAAGTTTAAAACTTGTAATAAATTGAATTTCAAATTCAAATTCAGTTTATATAGTACTTATGCAACAGAAAAGAAACCATGAGTTTATTAAGAAAGTGAACAAAGATAAAGAACAGACCAGCAGTGACAAAGCGGCGATTATACTGCATGCGCTTATAGGCACGGCCTCTGGGCTTCTTCTTCTTGTCTTGCTTAGCAACCTTCGGAGTTTGGCCTCTCACCTTCCCTGCGCGTGCCAGTGATCCGTGCACCTTGCCTGCACCACAAAATCAAAACTCTCAATTTTATCAGACCATTCGATTTGAGAATTCGATGCACCCAAGAGAGAACAGGCAAATTTAGGTTTTACCCATGATTGATTTGCTGTTTAGTGATTCGTAGAAGGCACGATAACAGAGAGAATCAGAATTAACCTCTTACTTAACCACAGCCAACGGTTCCTTTGAGTTCAAAAACAAAAATAACACAAAATTAAAATTAAACCCAAAATCACAAAATAACCCCAGAAACCATAGATTAGCAGATCAATCCCTCCAGCTATCCACCAAACCTCAACACAAAAGAGAGAGAGAGAAACCAAAAATGAAAGCTTTCAACTACAGCTAGTGCCATTTTCGGCTAGATGACCGTAGCGGAGAAGAAGAGGGAGCAGATCGGTGACCTTAGGGGTGGCGACGGCTTCTGCAAACAGCGAAAGCAGAGATGGCGGACGAAACTGGCTGATCCGAAGCAAATGCGGCGGAGGAGGGGAGAACGGGGCTGTCATCGTGCGCGGAGGGAAAGAAAAGAGAGAAAAAGGACCGATCGCTCACGGTGGATTGAGAAGCGGTGACGGTGACGGTGACAGGAAGAAGAAGGAGAAGAAGAGTAGGTGGCGGCGGGGAGGGAGAGATTGGGGTAGAGATTAGGAAAGGGAAGTAAAGAAAAAAGAAAAGAAAAGAAAAGAAATAGGGAAAAAACTAGTAAGGCCAAAACGACGTAGTTTTGGTTTAGGTCAGATTTATATATTTTTAGCGACCAAGCAAATTAGTAGCTAAAATCGTCGCAAAAAAGATTAAAATTTCAATTCAAATTTAGCGACCAATATTTCAGTCGCAATTTAGTCGCTAAATTTAATAATAAGTTAGCGACTATAATTCAGTCGCAAAATTATAGCGACAAAAAAATTAGTCGCTAATTTAGTCGCAAAATAGGGCGCCAACAATTGCCGCCAAATTTTAGCGACGGTTTTTTTTTCCGTCGCTATTTAGTCGCTAAAATTACTACAAAATCAAAAAAATAATTTTTTGCGACTAAATATGAAAAGAGTCGCTAATTGGTCGCTAATTAGCGGCTGAAATTCATTCGTCGCTAAATTTAGTCGCTAATTTTGATTTTTTTTGTAGTGATTGGATATAGATGGCACACGATGAGTCATCGAAACTTTGCAGAAATTATGGGTCTCCCGACCGAAGACCACATGCAGGCACCGGACAAGGCTGATTTGGCGCGTTAATGGGAGTTGATCACAATGCCAAGGGCCCGTTATGACCGTAACATAGCCAAGAGCACTCTATTGGCCTCACAGGTGTACAAGTATGTTCAGAGGATCTTAACTAGCAGTTATTTGGGCAGAACAGGTAGCCCCAGTGCTGTCGGTGCCGCAGAGATTTGGAGCCTATGGGCTATAGCTATAGAAACATCGCTCAATATCAGTTATAAGATTCTAGTCGGTATAATCAGACAGAGGGCCACAGCACAGCTATGTATAGGTAGAGTAGTCACCAAACTGCTACTGCATCTAGGTCACGACCCCAGCACGTTCGGCCCCCCCGTGGATGGGGACATTTACGCCGACTGGGTTCTTGCTAGTAATATGGGCATGGTGGAGCAATTGCCTGGGCAGGCAGGAGGATATAGACTACTTACTATGGTAGAGACTCCATAGATATACCATTTACCTTCGCTCGCAACAGCAGCGGCCACCCGAGGATCAGCCTCAAGCAGAGGGAGAGTCTCCACTACCACAGCCAGATGAGGGGTATTATTATCCGCAGCCGGGGGGAGGAGAGCCTTACTCGCCGCTAGATGGTATGGATATAGTTATAGATCTTGATGATCTTTTTCGCACTCTATCATCGCTGTCACCTCTGAGGGACCAAATGTGCTCTCCTCCTCATATACATACTTGGGGGTTAAATCCTCAGGCATGTGGGGGGTATCATCCCCACGACCGTCCAGATTCGCTGGGGGCACCTACTTTGGAAGCTCTGCCACCGCCACCTGGGCCAGGGTTTGAGCAGAGCCAGATGAGCACGGAGGCCCTAGTCCAGGCCATGCATGAGAGGCTGATGGTTATGAAGCAACATATGGATGAGAGACTGATGGCCGTGGAGCAGCGTGCTGATGAGAGGCTGATGGTTATGAAGCAACATATGGATGAGAGACTGATGGCCGTGGAGCAGCGTGCTGATGAGAGGCTGCTTACCATGGGGCTGCATATCGAGGGGAGTCTACAAGCCATAGACGGGAGATTACAGTGCATGGAGCTGCTCATGGAGGAAATGGTCAAAGGGGTCAACACAAGGCACATCCCGGGGACAGCTGAGACTCTGCTATAAAAAAGAAAACATCATCAGCACTTTGTAGTATTGTCAGCAACTCAGTGCAGTTCAAGAGAACATCATCAGCACTTTGTAGTATTGTCAGCAACTCGGTGCAGCTCAAAATAGCACCTCCCGCATTTTGTAAGTCTGGAGCAGACTCGGCGCACCACCATTTGAGGATGGTACCCGCACTTCATAAGTCTGGAGCAGGCTCGGTGCAGTCCACGAGGGCATTTCTCGCATTTTGTAAGTTTAGAGCAGACTCGGTGCACCGCCATTTGAAGATGGCGCCTGCACTTTACAAGTCTGGAGTAGACTCGGCGCAGTTCAGGAAAATAATCCCGATGCTTTGTAAGTTTGGAGCAAACTTGGTGCCTTGCCATTTGAGGATGGTACCCGTGCTTGGAAAGTCTTGAGAAAACTCGATGCAACCAAGAAGGATGACAATCACTCCACAGTCTAGATGGTGACTTAAAGAGATGATTTTCTTCTCATAGTAGTAGGAAAGTCGCCACCTCAGGTACGCGTTTCTTTCCTTTTTTCTGAATTTTGGCTTACCTAGGCACGTAAGTTCTAGGTTCTCCAAAATTGGGGGTAACTGTAGACACCGGGTCCCGAAACAATCCAAGATTAGGATTACCCTATAAGGAAAATGATTGCTTATTTGCAGGCGAAGATGTTAGAACTGATGTTTCCTTTGTCTAGGCCTTTCCTTTTAAAAAAAAAATTATTTTGGGATTTTTTTTTTAATCTTCTAGGGTTTTTGGTGGCCTGCGGCTGAGGTGGCCTGTATGGCACACGCGAGGCACAGCGCCAGCATACGGGCCCGCGCAAGGCTCAGTGCCTGCGTGCGAGCCCGCACGTCAACATACGGCCTCCCGCAAGGCCACACCTTGCGAGGTGCGGCCACCTGCTTACGGGCAGCTTCCCTCGCCGCGCTGTCCCTTTCTCACTTGCAAAAAAGCTGGTTTTTGGGACTATCAAAATTGTTTTTTCATATTTTAGTATTTTTTTTGGGAAGAGGGCATTAAAAAGGAGCTTTTGTCTTTTCTCTTATGGGATATGAGGAAAAATAAGAGGAAAATTGTCTTCGTTGGAGGGAATTCTTCTTCCTGAGAAAAAGAGAGGCAGGCGAGAGAGCAAAAAGGAGAGAAGAGCATTTCTAAAAAAATTTGGTTTTGATTCATCTTAAACTTTTGAAGATTTTTGTTCTTGGATTATCCTGAGCAAGGAAAACCAATTTCCTCAGCTTGGGCATTTCATTAAAAATCAACCTTTTTTTATTTTGTTTTCTTGAGTTTTTTGTGCTAAAAACTAGAGTTTTCTTGAATATTTCTGGTGTTTATCACTACAAAACTTGACATGGGAGACGGATTGAGACATCATTTCTTCACCCTATAAATTCTGAGGGTAAAGATTCTTGGGCTCATTTTTCGCCATCTTATTTTATTTTATTTTTTTACGGTGTCGATTAATACATGAATAATGGCTTGATGAATGGATGCCTATTTTTCCAAGTTTAAAGTTTAGTATCTTAATACAGTTTCTGTGATGATTTTCTTCCTTTTATACACCTAAATGCTATTGTCACTATTGCTTTTATTATCATCATTATTATTATTATTTGTTTTAGTGTTATTATTATTATTATTATTATTATTATTATTATTATTATTATTATTATTATTATTATTATTATTATTATTACTGTTGTTGTTGTTGTTGTTGTTATTGTTGTTGTCACTTTTTATTATTGTAATTAATGTTGTTATGGTGGTTGTTATTATTAAGGGTGTACACAGTTCGGTCCAATTCGGTTCTTTAAAAATCTCCGTATTGTATTGAAATTTCGGTTCTTATAAATTTCGGTACAGTTCGGTTCTTATTAATTTCGGTACAGTTCAGTACAGTTCATATAATTTTCAGTACAGTTCAGTTCGGTTATTCGGTTCTTTCGGTACAAAATAAAACAAGACAATACAATACGGTATTTCAGATAATTCAATATTTTTAAAAATTTACAATATAAATATACACAATAATAAATACAAATATAATTAAAATATCTCAACAAATACATTCAATTTTAAGAAAATATTTAAATTTATCCCTCTCCTTTATGAAAAAAGAAAAACATATTTTAACAATAGTCACTCTAAATGAAATTTTAAATTTGAGATAAATTACTTCAATAAATTTCCTAAAATTCTAATATTTAATAAAATTAATTGATAATTTATCCCTAATGATCATCCTAATTAAAGCTTATATACAAGTCTATTGATCAAATTTTTAACTAATTAATGACGTACTATTAACCAATACCACAAAACCAAAAGTTGTGTATGACTTATCTTTACATTTAGATGTAGCCGCGGAAATGACAGTGGCAGCGACGAGAAGAAGGAAATGCAAGTATAAGCTAAAACTAACGGAAAAAATAGAAAAAAATTGTGGGGTTTGACACGATTTCGAGACAGAAAAAAAAAAGAGGCAGGCACAATTTAGGTTTTTTTTTAATTTATTTTCTTTTATATATATATATATAATAAAATATAAAATCGGTCGGATTCTGACGCAGCAAAAATACCTCAAAACGAAAGAATTTTATTCCAAATTGAAAAGTCCCCTCCAAACTAAGGTAACAAACAATTTATATGAAAAAAATTACAATAATACCCCTAAAACTTCAAATTGAAAAACGAAAACTCAAACGTTATTTTTGAGATACGAAATGGGCTATTACGAGAGACTAAGCTTTGGAAAAGTCGACCGGCTTGAAATGGGCTTTCCGGAAACATATAATAATAAGCAAACGAACACCTGTAGCAAAACTTATAATAAAAACAATAATTAATGACGATTGGCCCGTTCAACTCACTCTAAATACTGAAAACCCAACTCGTCCGTATTAGATTCCCTCCAAATATTTCGATTCCCTCCAAATATTTTAATTCCCTCCAAAACTTAAAATAAAAAATATTTCTACTAAAATTTTTCAAATTTTTTTCTTAATTTGCTCTAAAAAAATTTAATTAATAAGATAATTATATACTTATATAGTTATATTATATATTAATTAATAAAATTTTATTAATATAATAATTGTATATAATTATATTATTAAAATATATTTTCAATTACTCACATAAATATTGTGCTAAATACAGATGAATATTAGTTGAGTAACGCTAAAAATAAAAGAAATTAAAATTTTATTATAAATAATTATATATAATTTTATTTTTAATTTACATATTCATATAGGTATTATGATAGAAATAGATGAGTATTAGTCGTGTGACACTAGAAGCAAATGAAATTAATTGATAAAATGGTTATATAATAAATTATTCAATTATATATAATTACATTATTAAAATAAATCAATTATTCAAATATATATTGTGTCAAAATAGATAATTACTAATTGAGTGATACTAAATATAAATGAAATTAATTGATAAGGTAATTATATATACAGTATTGGCTGATTATATGGTTAGGATTCATCCATATATATTATCTTGGCTCAGTTATTATACCCAATTTCACTAAATTTGGCTTAATAGTTAAAAGATTATTAACTAATATTATAGTTAATAACTATAAGGGTGAATGTAAAAGTAGTATTAAAAGTAAATAAAATTAATTGGTAAAGTGATTGTGTATATAAATATTTGAAAAAAAAATTAAGTAGTGGTTGAGTGACATTAAAGTTAAATTAAATTAAATACGAATTAGTAAAATTTAATTATATATAATTAAATTATTAAGTTATAACTCGATTACTCATATATGTATTGTGCCAAAATAGATAAGTATTAGTTGAGTGATACTAAAAATAAATGAAATTAATTGGTAAGGTGATTATATATTTATATAATTACATGAATTAAATTGGTAAATTTCATTATATATAATAATTATTATATATAATTATATTATTAATTTATATGAATAATTATAGGTATTGTACAAAAAAATATATGAGTACTAGTTGAGTAATACTAAGAATAAATGAAATTAATTAGTAAGGTGATTATATACTTATATAGTTATATTAATTAGTAAAATTTAATTATATATAATTAATTTATTAACTTATAATAGATAAATACTAGTTGAGCGATATTAAAAGTAAATGAAATTAATTGATAAGATAATTATATACTCATATAATTACATTTAGTAAAATTTCATTGATATAATAATTATATTTGTGTGTGTATATAAATATTTGTACAAAATGAAAAATTATGTACTAGTTAAGTAACACTAAACGTAAATTAAATTAAACACATGTTATTTTAATTGCACATTCATATAGATATGATAATTAAATTTATCTTATTAATAATAAAAATATTTATTTTAATTTATTAACTATTTATTATATTAATTTCATACATTAAAATATTTAATACAAATAATTATAAAAGTTTCAAAAAAATACAAATAATTATGAAGTTAAATTTATATAATAACGATATAATAGAAATTATAAATAATATTTATATATAAATTACTAATATTATATATAATAATTAATAAATATCGGTTATTTCGGTCCAATTCAGTATAGAACAGTTCGGTACGGTTCAATACGGTTCTCGATTCGGTTTCAGTACGATTCGGTTCGGTTCTACTAAAAAAGTCAACAGTACAATTCGGTTCAGTTCTAGTAAAAAAAGTCAACGGTACAATTCAGTTCTGGATCTTTTTATTCGGTATTTCGGTTCGGTATAGAAAGATCCAGAACCGTGTACACCCCTAGTTATTATCATTGTTGTGTTATTGTTATAGTTATTATTATTATTATGATTATTATTGTTGTGTTATTGTTGTTGTTGTTGTTATTATTATTATTATTATTATTATTGTCACTGTCATTATTGTTATTTTTTTTGTGTGACTCACTTTTAATTCCATTTGCATGTGAAATATTTTGCGTATTAAATTAATGTACCCAATTTAACACATTTCACTTTTTCTATGTATTTTAACCATGTTTTATATTTCTCATGCATTTATGTTTATGTGCTTGATTTTGGAATTATTACTAACCTTTTATTGTCGTTTTTCTTAGTTGAGGGAAAATGTGATGTTTACTCGTTTGAGTATCGTCGTGACCACACGAATGGGTCATGGCATGTATGAGGCCATATCATTTGGATGAGACCTTACCTACCCCTTGTTTATGTGATTGTATTTATTTGCAATCAAATAGTTTTATTTCATGCGCGTGTAAGATAAAAAAAATCACGAAAATATTTTTATAACTAAATTGGGATTTTTACTAATAAATTGGGACCAATGTCCTCGATTTTAGCCAAAAAATACAAAATGTCATGAATTAAAACGAAGAGTTAAATTTTTTCAAAATGGGATCACTCATCCCGGTTTTCAAATCAATAGGCAAAATAACTTTTCGACCCCTCTTTAAATGAGTATGAAGGAACCAGTATTCCTAAACCGCATAAATATCCTGATTTATGCATGTCACTTCTTTTGAATAATTTTGCTTGATTGTTTAAACTTTATATTTATATATATCTTGTGGGCTCTTGTAATTAATTATTTTTTTGGCAATTTTATTTAGTTTTCTTTCATTTAGGGATTGTATTTTGTCCCAATTTTCCATTTTGTCTAGGTTTTCTTTTATTTGGGGGATTGTATTTTTCCCAATTTTCTCCTTTGTAAATGGCGTGTTGTGTGTTTTCCGCTTTATTTACCGCTTTATTTACTGCTTCATTTACAGATTTCATTTATCGTTTTCTTGATGCTTGAAATACGCTTTTAATAAATTGTATTAATCGTGTGAGAAGAGATATGGAATTTTCAAATCTAAAAACTCGTTTATAATTAACCAATGCATAAATAAGAGTGGAGTTCCGAATACCTTCTATGGTTTAAGACCCTCGAGGTTAGATGATCTTTCCTAATTTTTTGTAAATTGGGTGGCAACTCCAAAATAACTCAAAGGTGCCTAAAGGTTTCATGAAACTAGATGAACTTTCCCAATGTTCTATTGGGAGGGAATTCCAAAATGTCTAGTGTTACCTAAGATCAAATGATGCGAACCAATCTTTCGAGCCCTAAAAGCGGGCCTCCTATGAGGGCCTTCCCGGTTCGGTACGCGTCACACTACTGTTTTTTATCTCCTAAATTATAATTTAAATATTCCTAAAAATCAGTTGGAGCATAGCTGGCGACTAGGGCAGCTCGCTCACACACAACAAATGTCAGTTTAACTATGCTGTTGCGACTTCCCTTAGCCTTGGGTAAGGCAAAAGCTTACCTTTGCCTCTTAGCCTTATGCAAGGATAACTCCAAGTTTGGCTCTTTGCTTCTAATTTTTTTAAAATCTTCATGACCACTCTAAATCAACTTCAATTGGTCACAATTCGCTCCCTTGTTACCAAGTTGGCTCTACAATGATTAAAATCACAAAACAAGTAAAAAGTACCAAAATAGGCTAAAAATAAGTGCATAAAAGCAAGCAAAAATCAACAATCAATAAGCAATTTTGGCCACTCATCAGGGACTCCTTCACTATTGAAGCCTTTGCCATCACTTTTGGTCATCGACTGGCTTTGGATCTCTCCTTCCTCCCTATCCTAGTTGAATTATACTACAAAAATGTTGCTAATAAACCCAATGCTCATATTCATCTCTGGAATGACTTAGGGATTGTCCTTGAAGATTGTTATCCCTCTAGAAGATTTTTTTTTTTTTTTCCCTCTGTCTCTTGGTCTTTTATTCCTAGAGATAGGAACAAAGTATCCCATATGCTTTGGCTAAACATGGTTTTGAATCTTATGGTGAGCTCATCTAGATCTAAGAGGGCGTTCCTTTTTTGCTTGATCCTTTAGCCCATGTACTTTTTAATGAAATTGAAGCTTCTATAAATATATTTATCTTTTTCATTACTTTATCATTTTTAACATTATTGATGTGCACAAATTTGTAGATTGAAAAAGTATTAATATGATTTTTATTGAAGCACAATCAATATAATTTTTATTTTTTAATTTATTTTTAAATTTATATAAATATAAATATTTAATAAATAATGTATGAAATTTTGCGCTATGCCTGGGTTTCAAACAAATAATGAAAGTTTTTATTTATAATTTTTAGCTTAATAAATTTTATGGATATAAATCAAAATTTAATGGGTCACATAAAATAGATTATCCAAAGTAAAATAAATAAAAAAAAAGTCGTCAGGAATAAAAGGCAAAATAGAGTCGAGGGGTCCAAGGCGGGCATAAGATATAGTGGGCTGGACTTTCTTGTGTGTTCACATTGATATTTTGATGGAAAAATCCGATTTTTTCAGACAGAAATATAAAATAAAATCTAGCCCCTTTCTTCCTTTTCTCTCTGGGATTTGGGTGAGAAGAGGAGAGAGAGATAAGACCACACAACGAAAAACAAAGGTCTCTCTCTAAAAACCATGAATCAATTTACTTCTTGACACCCCTGCCTTCTCTTCCCTTTTTCTCTCTCTAGGGAAGAAGAAGAAACTTTGCAGAGAGAATTACTCATACAGGCGCTGATTTTTATAGAGAGCGAAAGAGAGGTCACTAATCCATGGACTCAACACAAGATACACTAATCAATTACAAAGAGTCAATGGTCGATACTTTTTTGGTCGAGGCTCTTCAGAACCCGCGTCATCGTCTCACCAGTTAGTGCTTTTTTGCGACCCCTCCCCTCCCCCTCCCTTTTTTTTTTCTTTTGGTTGATGCTCTTTTGCTTGCTTACTTATTTTATATGTTATTTCGATCTGTTTATGTGTCTCGGAATTTGGTATTGACTTGGGGATTCTTATGGCGATTGTGGGTTTTTGCTTTAGGGTTGAGTTACGGAGTTAGGGTTTGGTTGATTGACTCGGGTGGAAATTGATTACGCGTGATCTTTTTTTTTTAAAAAAAAATCAGATCTAGGTTTTGTTTTTGGGAATTGTAGAATTTTGGTTTCTAGGATAATAATTGAGGGAAAGCAAACACAGGATTTTGACTTTCTCTGCTAAGTCTTTTGGGAAATGAGATTGCCTTAGCTGAGCTAATAATAAGCCTTCAATTGGTTTTTACTTGGAAAAGCTTTTGGATTTCACTTTCTTTCAACCCTTTTTATTTTGGTGGTGGTTATTATAAAGTATATTTGGTGTTAAATGCACTATGGATCTGGTGTTTGCTTTTGTAGTCTTTTGAAATTGTTTTAAATAGCTTGCATGTCCCTGATGTTACTATCTGGCTGAAGAGCCTTTTTTTTTTAAAGCATTTATTTTATTTTCTGTTTTTAATAGAATTGTCACTTGGTCATGGTGCATTTGGTTGTCTAAGGGCTGATGTGGTCTCTCCCTTTTAGGGGTTGAACCAAGCATGAGTTGAATTTCAATGTCTTTGTTTATTTAACATTTTCTGAATATCTGGTGGAACTAAGAACTGGTTCTTCATAAATCAAGTAGCTGGAACTTTCATTCTATAAATGCATGCTTAGGGCATTGCTGAGATGTGTATATTGCAGATATTGTATATATGCAATTTTAATTTCTGTTAGCTTACCTGTTTTGGCATACCTATTTTTTCCTTTTTCTTTTTGATAGCTATTATAATTTACGTGGAAATTCATGTTTTATTGGAGTTGTCAAACGACATACTTATCCCTGGTATTTGGTATCCTGTTTGAAATTTGTTTGTTGATCCTATGCAATATTGGCCATTTTGCCTACACTTCTTTGCATTGCACTAGTCAAGGGGATGTATTATACTACATTGGAATGTCAAGCATTATCTTTGTTTATTGTCCCATATTCTGCCTTGACATTAGATTTGGATATAAATTTTTTAGACTAGGGTTATGTGTTACTGCTATTTAAGCTTATCAATCATGTTATTTCCATTGTAATTGATTTTATTGGAATTTCTTCTGGTGCTTCTGAAAGAGACAAGCGAAGTAGTTTCTGTAGGATATATATAGGGTTGAAAAGTGAAAGTTTTTCTTATTTGATGAATTAGGACTGAAAAGCTGCAGACATTGCTGCAGTTAGAACTTTTGGCTTTTAGAAATAGAGGGGAAACAGACAAATTATTTTAGTCAAGACAGGGTTGTTTATTGAGTGAGAAATCTTCTACTAAAGCAATGTTTATTTGAAAAGATAGATTAAATTCTGAAAAGAAGCTATGGGTTTGGTTTTCCAGTTAGTTGGAACTTCTTAGCTATTTTAAAACATTATATTGTGAGGGCAGATAAACTACATTGCACCCCTAAAGTGGAAACTGGCAAGTTAGATCTTATATGTTATACTAGTTTTGGATTTACTAAATTTAATTTGCTGATCTCCATACGATTTTGCATCTGACTGTTAATTTGCAGTTTTTTTATTAGGATGATTTATTTGGAAATGTTCACAGCACATGCTTAAATACCCTATAGCATTTCACAAATCAATAATTAACTTCTTAAACAAATTTCAGCCTCCGGTTCTAATTTATATCTCATTTGTGGATTAAGAATTAAATTAGAAAAACGATTGTTTCCATGTATCATAGTTTGCCACTGTTCTTTCTTAATGACATGTTCATATTGTGATATATTATTTCTTTTAGCTTTCAAGGGAGTGGAGACAATTTACTTACCACTGTTCTTTCTTAATGACATGTTCATATTGTGATATATTATTTCTTTTAGCTTTCAAGGGAGTTTAGCTTTCAAGGAAGTAGAGACAATTTACTTAAATAAGATTCATGGTTTCATGTGAAGCATAACAAAATTACTTCTGTAAGACAGTACTCTATCTGCCTCTTACTGGTTTGCCTAATGTGGATCTTAATCATTAGATAGAGGCTATTAAGTTGATAATATGTTGTGGGTAATATTCTTTCATTTCCCTTCATCTAAAATTTATGCTTGGTCCATGCTCAAGCCCTACCTGAATAATGTTGCTAGAGATACTTGAATAATTATTACTATAGTATTGGAAATAAGGGCTTGGATAAAATATATCAGTTTAAGTCCGACGAGAAATGTGTATTAAGAGTTGATATATGAATTTATTTTGTTGATTGTCAATGTGATAATTTATAAATTTATGTTACTGATTGTGAACTATATAATTATTTAATGGCTGTTATCTAATGTAACGTTCATTGTGTATTGTATTTAAACACTTTTTTTTCAGCAAACGTATTAGATCATGGTATAAAGGCCATCTATAATAGCTACTCCATTCACAATTAAATGTGCACATAATTAAGTGTCCAGTTAGAAAAATAAGTTATATTTGAACATTTTATTTCACTTGTGCCAACATTTTATTTCAATTGTGCCCCTGCAAGTATTAATAATGGAGTAAACATTAAATTGTCTCTCATTCTTTCTTTTTTTTTTTTGGAAGTGGCAAATTAGTAAAATATTAGGATAAATCTTGGTGAAATAGGGAAAATGGACACTTAATTGTGAATGGAGGGTGTATTATTTAACATCATGTTAAATGATTAAGTGTTCTGAACCTATTTGATGATAGGTGTTCCAATGCCCATGGATAATATCTGTCGTGTCTATTTTGCATGGTGTCTATTTTGCATAGTTAAGTCTTACATGTGGTGAGCTTGAGTTGGACACAATAAAGCTTTTAGCATATATTGTGGACAAAGGGACTTGGAGACAGAGAAACCATGTAGCCAACCTCATCTAGTATAGGTATAAGACTTAATTCTTCTTCTTCTTGTTGCCATAAGTTTTTCATAGCGGATGAGTTGGGAATTCTAGTAGTTACATGTTCTACCAAGGAGAATGCAGAATAATAGGTAGGTGTGTTCAAACTTTGATGATAGCAGGTAGCTGTTTACAGATTATGTGAAAATGCTACTATCCTACAGTCTGTCAAAAGAATTTGCATGCCATGATTACTTCTTTTTATATTTCATCTGTGATGGTCATGATTCATTTATGCATGAATGTGGCCAAACCTGTTGGATTGATCTATATGTTGGTTTCCACAAATAATGTTTCATCTCTCAAATAACTATAGATATATGTGAAATGAGTAATATTTTTGTGTTCTACTCATATTTCTCATATGTTTGTTAGAAAAAGGGTCTGCTTTCACATTGTGGAACATTCTGATGATGTACTTACAATTTTTATGCCATATAACATTACCAACAAATATCAGATATATGTTGGAATTTTTATTTATAATCATATTGGGTTAAAGCTCAACTTTGTCCTGTATATAGATGAATAAAATGAAGATATTAATCAACTAGAAATTGAAATGTGTTAGATTATGGACATCAACATTTACATGTTCTCGATTTAATAATTATACAAAAAGTTGTGTATTTTTTTTTATGCTTTATAACTTGTGTAAGTGGACTCTTTTTAAGTTCCATTACTGAATGTCTTTTTCAAGTCTAATTTATTTGAGGCTGTGGATGCAAAGAACAATTGCCTGATGGCTGGACAGAGTAAGGTCAAATAGGGGCTCTTGTGAAGTAGAAATAGTGGAGGGTGTGCATGCAAAATATTAAATAGGGCAGGTATTATTTTAAATGTTCAAAACCTATATATATATAGAGAGAGAGGGGGAGAGAGAGGAATAGAAAAGAAATAAGAAACCTTAGACTCCATGATTTCTTATAGAGAGCCCAGTCAATTAATTGAATAGGAAGGAGGAACCAGGAAGCAGTAGTGAAATGAAAATATATTCTCAGTTTCTATTTCTCAGCTGGTAATTGAACCAAGAAAAAAAAATATTAAGCTTCTGCTACATAATTCCTCCAAAGTATTGATTCCTTGATGCCTTAGAAATTACAATATATGCCTGGTGTCAATTTTCTTTCTCGAGAGCATAATTTAAGAATAGTGATTTTGGGTGAATGGCAATTAACCCTAAAATCAGTGCTCGAGTCTTAAGCTACACATATGACCATTTGGATCCACTCGTCACGTTGGACGATCATTCAAGTCAAGCTGTGTAGTTTAACAACCAAACAACCATTTGAAGAAGCTGGTAACCCACACATTTAATCCCATAAATGGTAGACATTAATCAGTTCTTGGGCATTTACTAGAAATCGATTTAGATAGGAATCTGCCATGGGTTATTGGCATCACCAAATT
Organism: Excoecaria cochinchinensis; assembly: GCA_947683425.1. Lineage (NCBI taxonomy): Eukaryota > Viridiplantae > Streptophyta > Magnoliopsida > Malpighiales > Euphorbiaceae > Excoecaria > Excoecaria cochinchinensis. Next base: position 10,759,255 of record CANTUQ010000127.1, on the reverse strand, counting down.
CTTTATAAGAGTTAGGTTGCCTGCTCTTTTTCTTCTTCCCTTTTTTTTTTCCTTTTCTTTTTAAAACTAAATAACAAGCCAGTGAGATTAGCTGAAGTTATTTTGCTTATGATTGTGTAAGCTTCGTATTTGGTTCATTTTGTGCATACACGGACATTATAGTTGCTTCTTTCTGGGCTGTGGAAATTTACTGTCTGTTTTATTTTTTTGGACAGTTTTACGGATGGAACTTGATATCCAGAGGTTTTTACAAAACCCAGATCAACAACAATTTGAATTCCAACATTTCCCGACATCCTACCTTAGGCTTGCAGCACACAGAGTTGCACAACATTATGGGCTGATAACCATGGTACAGGATAATGGTGTAGATGGTCTGGCAAATAAAATTCTGGTGAAGAAAACAGCAGAAAGAAGATACCCTGCAGTGTGCTTATCTGAAATTCTTGCTAAACAGTCAGAAAGTGATAAACCGGAGCAGGTCAAGATTGTTATTAGGCCTCGGCCTAATAAAGGGTCAATGGGTGAGTCTAATGAATTTGGGATCAAACGAAGTCCAGTCAGAAGTGTGGAAGAGAGAAAGGAAGAGTATGATAAAGCACGAGCTCGCATCTTCAGTGGCCCAAGCAGTCCCAACTCGGATGATACAGTATCTCAAGGTTCTACAGACAAAAAAAGCTTAAATTCAAGCAAGGATGAGTTTGAAGGTTGCAGGAACTCTGCTAGTGAGCTAGAAAAAAATATTTGCACCAGGGATGTTGCTTCATCTCGAGTTGCTATCTTCAGAGATAGGGAGAAGGATCGTACTGATCCAGATTATGACAGGAGTTATGAAAGGTAAGGGTTATTAATTATTTTTTTTTTAAATTTCTATTTAAGCTTGTTGATGGATTTCTTAGATACTATTGTTGGTAACTGTTGGTAATGTTAATCTGCTTTTATGATGAAAAAAATATTCTTATTAAATATCCTTTTCAACTGATGCAGGTATGTCAGGAGCCTTCCGACCAATCAAAGCTTCACCTTGGCACCATTTAATGTGCAGAAGGTTCAACTTCCATTTGTTCCGTATGATACTGGTTTTCCTCAGTTAGGTCAATTGCCAAGGACTCAAACCTCTGTCAGCTACAGGCCCCATGCAACCCCAGTTATGAGCCCCTTTTGTGCTGCGGGATCGAATCAAACTTCAAGAGATGCTGCATATGTGCAATGGCCAACTACTGCAATGATGTATGCACATTCATACGACCAATTTAGACATGCTGTTTTCCAGGTATGATATTATTATGTCTTTACACATAGACCCCCAATTTAGGGTGCTCTTATTTGAAAATAATTTCTGGTAACTTGGAAGGTTTAACTGGAATCTTGCGATTATCCCATTTTAAAGTTTAACCAAAACAAGTTGCCTTCAAGCATTTTAAATAAATGGGATCTTTAAGTTTTGGGATTTTTGTTTTGTTTTGTGTTTGATAAGCTGAAGTTGCTCTTTTTACTGTGATAATTGCAGGCTCCATTCTGTCAGCAACCTCTCAGTTTCGATTACTCTCAAAATCATTAATGTCAGGTAGATGGGAATTGTATTACGTGCAGATTTCTGTACGCTCCTAGGAAATTTCATGTTGGTAGGATTGCTTCAGACTCTTGTGCTGCAAACTATTTGTTCCATCTATAGTTATTGTTGGTTTCTGCTTGCTTCTTATGTGGGGATCTTATCTTAGTAAGGGACTGTAATGGAACTTCGCTTTTGCCTGCCAATTAATCCTTCACAAATAATATTATTTACAAGACCAGCAATTTGTTGGGGCTATTAATTAAGCTTAGGCACACCGTTAACTGCTCACATTATAATTTTATTATGTCTAAAGTAATGCTTAAACAAGTGTTACGCGTTGACTAGTGAAATTGGATCACATGGGGGTCATGTCAGAAAATTGGGTTAGCAGCATCTTTTCCAGCTCTTGCCAATTTTATTATTCACATGTGGTTGGATTTTATTTTTGTTAATGGTTTCAATATGGAGATTTGAACTGTCTTACTTTTGGTTAGTGCTCTCTTACCCACCAACATGATATACATAAATTAAAATTTGTGTGGGGAGGTGTGGGGTTCATTCAGATAAGATTTGACAGAATATTTTACCCCAAAATATTAATATATTGATGTGGCAATTGTTAACAGAACAAAATCATGTTTATTGCAATCGATGCAGATCTAAATTAATTATTTAAATTGCATGCAGATATTTGAGTTCGACAAATATGTAATAAATAAGCTATCTGAAGTTCTGTTCTTATTTTGCTTTCATGAGGGTATGATTATTTTATTTTATTTTTTTATTTTTTTTAAATACAAGGGATGAACATTATGTTTACAAATTATTAAAAAAAAAAATAATCAAATTTAAATTTTTCACTTTTATTCTCAGCATTGGCAGCGGCCTAAGTGCACACATAATCATTCGTATTTGGCAAAACAAATAAAAAAGTAACAGGCAATTATATAAATACTGAAAACCGGACTCTTTCTAAGAGTTTGTTTTCGTCTTACTTTTGAGTCTGGACGGTCGATCTAATTTGAAATTTTTTAATAACAGTTCAGTATTATCCAGTAACTTGGAAAGAACTCGCTTCTTGTGATCATCAGGATTATTGGAATCCTTCAAGTACTTCTACTCTTTTACAATGCGTTTTTTCGTGATCAGTTTTATCTAATCAGCAATTTAACCTTATCGAATCAGGTGTTAACTTTATTTGATTAGGAACGATTTCTATCTATTTAGAGTTTTTGAGTTTTGCTCCAGTCGGAACTCTCAACTCTAGTTCTATTGGGATTACATGTCCCACGCGGAAAATGACTATTTCTCCAATATTGATTCCTAACTCTATAAAAGAGAGAATCTAGGTATGTTTTTTCTTCTTGATTCCTTACCAATTACAATATCATTATTATCGTCAATTTTCCTGATTTGATCGTCGGAATATCCTTGATCGGAAAGCCGCCGGAATTCTTTGTTTTTAGGTAACCGTTTTAACCTGTTAGCTCAGGAATTTTGGACTGTCATCATTTGGTGTGGTGTGCATGGAACCTTCTAGATTTTTCAATGGATCTCTTCCCTGATTTAGTAGCTGCTGCTGCTGCTCTGGCCAACCAATCCTCGCAAATTCAACCTCCCCAAATTTAGCCTCCTCAAATTCAACCCCAACTAATCCAGCCACCTATCGTCCAATTATTTGGACAAACAATACAACTTCCACCAGTTCCGTATGAGCCGGTCCCACTGTTACCAGCTCCACAACCTTTTTACCACGCACAAAATTCAGCTCCACAACCTGTACCCATTCCAGCCATTCCTAGCCTTACCCCGCAAACGGCTCAAGCCTTCTTGGCTACTCTAACCGCAATGGTAGCCCACGCACCTGCCCCCTAAGCCCTAACCCAACACCTCTCTCTCAGGATCCCACACAATTCTTCCCGCCAGCTCCATAGGCTTTCACACCTGTCCCACCGGTTCTTCCACCCACATTGGCCCCGGATTCTACCATAACCCTCACCTCGGATCAATTTGAGAGGCTTTTTGAGGAACAGATGCAGAAGTATCAGAACAAAAACTCGTTGTAATATCAGAGCAATTTCAGATCACCACTAGCCAGGGAGATTTTGGCTACTCCGTTCCCCAAGATCAGATTGCCGAACTTCCCCAAGTATAATGGTAGTACTGATCCTAGAAATCACCTAGATCACCTCACCATACCATGCTCGTCCATACCTCGAATGATGCAGGTTTATGTAAGATTTTTCCCCAAACATTCACGGAGTTCGCCCAAATTTGGTTCCGGAATTTGCCCGAGCACTCTATTGCAAGCTTCGAACAGTTCAGCGATATGTTCATTGCGAAGTTTGTAGCAGCTATTCGACCCACAAAAGTCAACCGACCTCAACCTAGTTCGGCAGGATAGAGGGGAGACGCTATGGGCCTATGTGGAAAGGTTCAATATTGTAGCAATGGACATTCAAAACTTAAATTTAGAGGTGGCCAATAATGCCCTGATACGCAATACTCGGTGCCAGGATTTCAGCGACTCGTTGAGTAAGAAACCACCAATTGACTTCACCAAGCTTATGTCCCGAGCTCATAAATATATCAGGATGGATGAAGCATGCTGCCTCCATCATAGCTCTCATAATGAAGATAATAGAGACTCGTATAGATCAGGCAATGAGAGGAGCTCTGGGAGAAGCGAATCGAGGAGTCGAGGGTCAGGTGGCTCAAATCGGGCTTTTATGGTTTCAACTCGGTCTAGAGATTAGAATGATGATGAGTGGACATCTCTAAATACCACAAGGTCTCAAATTTTAAGGTGGATGAAGGAGAACGATAAGGTGAATTGGCCCAGACCTATGAGGGAAACCTCTAATAGAGATCAGAGCTTTTATTGCTCTTTTCACGAGGATAAAGGTCACGAGATGAACGATTGCCATCAGCTCAAGAAAGAGATCGAATTCTTAGTTCAGAAGGGTAAGCTCGCCCAGTTTGTGAAGATAGTTGATAAGGGTAAAAACCGATCTCCTTCACCTCGGAGACAGGATAAGGGAGATAGGATAATAGAGCCAGTATAAGCAAGAAGGCTCCAGCGGGCATCATTCATGTCATTGTGGTGGCAAGCATTATGACGTCTTTGAGGATTCTAGAAAAAGAAAAGCAAAAGAGGTGTTCTCCCTAAATTATCGTGTGAGGATGGTGATCATGTTAAACAACTGCACAAGGATTTTTTGGTGATCGAAGCCCTAATTCAAGACTATTTAGTCCAGCAAATTTTGGTAGATACGGGTAGTGCGGTCAATCTCATCACGATACAGGCTTGTAGGGCGCTAAAAATGTCTACTAATCTTGTGGAACCAGTGTCTGCTCCCCTCATTGGGATATCTGGTCAGTCGGTCAAGGTAGAGGGATCGGTAAAGTTATCTTTATAACTCGGGGATGGCGAGGTAGTTTGTTCTTGTACCAGTTGCTTCATGGTAGTGGATATTCCTCTAGCTTACAATGCCATTTTCGAGAGACCATTACTGGCCGGGGTGAATGCATACATCTCTATGCGGAAGCTGTTGTTAAAAGTCCCTACCAGAGGCGGCATTGCGGTACTTCAGGGAAATTAGAAAAATAGCTCGGCAAACATATGTAACAATGCTGAAAGAAGCAAATCAAGCACTCCCGTTGGATGCTCAGTTCGCCCTGAGCTCTTTTATTTTATGTAAGCTCATTTCAGCAGGTTCGCCACGAGCACTTTTTCTTTCGTATAAGCTCAATTCGGCGGGTTCTCCACAAGCTCTTTATTTTATCTTTTATGCTCATCTCGGCAGGCTCGCCACGAGCACTTTTCATTATTGTAAGCTCACTACAGCTATATCGCTATTTGAGCATCTCATAAATCAATAATACACTCAGTTTGGCAGAGTCGCCATGAGAACCTTTATTAATGTTCAACACAATTCAGCGGGACGCCATGTGTCCTTTTACTTTATATTAAGCTCAGTTCAGCAGGTTTGCCACGAGCTCGGTTCATTATAAGCTCAGGCAGGCAGGTTCGCCACGAGCTCTCTTCTTATTATGTTAAGCTCAGTTCGGCAGGTTCTCCACGAGATCTATTTATTGTAAACTTGGTCTAGCTATATAGTTATTCGAGCGTGTTTTATTATCAATGGAAAGCTCGGTTCGAGGATATCGCCACGAGCATTTTTTCAATTATCGGCTTATATTTTTCTGATACTTGTTGAATTTTCAAAAGCTACCTATCGTAACTATATCATTATCCAAGCATACAGAACTATTTATGCAGGCTTATGCAAAAACTCAATGTGATTGTTCAGTTCGGAAGAAAACTCATTCTATATATTGAACTAAAAAGGTTACAAGTAAAAAGCATTACAAATCAAAAAATTGGTAGTCCTAGCATTCATTCGTCAGGGTAAACTTCATCCAGCCAGGCTCAGTCCATGTTCGAATGCCGGTCCTTCACTGATTGAATCAGTTTACCACCGAATGCAACACATTTGTTCGCCTCCAGGTCTGCTGCCTGATATTCGAGCTCGGAACACCACTATTCTAACTCCTTTTTTTCCTTATTCGCGGCTTCTTGTCCTCGCCGCTTCCTCCAGGCTCGATTCAGCAGCCCGGCTCTTCTTTTTCTCATGCTTTAGGTGAGCTTTGGCTCTTTCCTTGGCCTTAGCTACCTCGTCCTTCATGGTGAGCTTTTTCTTCTTGGCCTTCAGAGCTCGTTTCTTCGCTGCCTCCATTTTGGCCCTTGCCGCACCGAGTTGGTGTCGGAGCCGGGTTACCTCTTTTTCCTGCCTTTTCTAGGCAAGGATTAGCTTGTTCATCTTCCCGATGGCCGCTCCCACTAGCATGCACCCCTGAAAATAAACAGTTATTGTATGAACTATCCTAATTGCCGAGCATATAACAATTATCGAGCTGTGTAACTTACCTCCACTTCATGCTTCTTCATGGCATTACTCAGTTGCTCGGCACTCATTTGCACCATTGGCGTGGCTTCTGATGGAACGCACGCTGTCTGATGAATGAAGGTGTTGAAGTCCGAGTTCTCCTTCGTTCAGGACCTCCCTTGTCGTTGCCAGAACCTGCGCACGTCATCAGCCAGAGGCTTCAGCTCATTCCTACTCCTAACTAAATTTAACTTGTAAATAGCAATGAGCAGGGTCGAAGCCACAGGGATTGGTTGAGTTTTAATTTTTTAAATAACCAGAAATAAATAATAAAAATAAAATAGGGGGTTTTGTTGTGACAGAGTGGGCTGTATAGGCTAAAAATTCCTCTCCATTTTTAACGCCTCACGCGCCTGACAGTTATCTTTTTGAATTTTTGATTTGCCACTTGAATGACATAAATGTCATATACTTGGGGGGAGGGGGGGACTTATGATAACCTGACACTCCTCCTAGGAGTTCGGTTTCGTCTTGCTCTTGAGCCCAGGCGATCGAGCTCATCTGAAATCTCTCAATAATAGCTCGGTATTATCCAGTAGCTCGGAAAGAGCTCGTCTTCTGGGATCATCAGGATTATTGGAATCCTTCAGGGACTTCCACTCCCTTGCAATGCGTTTTGTTCATGACCAGCCTTATCTAATCAGTAATTCAACCTTATCCAATTAGGGGTTAACCTTATCCGATCAGGAGCGATCCCTATCTATTTAGAGTCTTTGAGTTCTGCTCCAGTCGGGACTCCCAGCTTCGGCTCTATTGGGAATACATGTCCCACGCAGAAAAGAACTCCTTCTCCAACGCTGATTCCTAACTCTATAAAAGGGGGAATCTAGGTATGTTTTTTCTTCTTGATTCCTTTCTAATTACAATACCATTATTATCGTCAATTTTTCTGATTTGATCGTCGAAGTATCCTTGCTTAGAAACTCGCAGGAATTCTTTGTTTTCAGGTGACCGTTTCAAGCTGTCAACTCAGGAATTTTGAACTGTCATCAAATACTGTAATAAATAAACTAATAACAAATTATTATGTCAATAAATAAATAACAGGTGTCATAATAAGGACCAGAAAAAAGGCAAAAACGAGTGCCTTCGTTCATCATCTTTCATTAAACGGCCACTGGTTCCATAATTTGATACGTAATGGCAAAATCCCTGAGCAAAATCTCATTAACTACATGTAAGCACAGCTAGCAAATTCGCTCAAAAACACAATTTAGACTATTTAATTTTGTATTTAGTTTAATTAAATGTAAGGCCGAAGGTGTAAATTTGATTTTAATATTTGACTAAATGGATAAATTTAAACTTAATCTTTTAAATGGTGCAATTAAATTACTGATATTTAGAAAATAGAAGATTTATACAATTAAATTAATGGAATGCTGACGTTGACCAATATTCTGTTTATTAACTGTTGAGTGGGATGAAGAATGACATGTGGCAAGCTCCTATTTGACACATCATCCTCCATGTGGCTAATATGCCAAAAGTGCAAAAATGTTCCTAAAGTTTGGCAAAAATATGTAATTTTATCTCTAATATTTGCTTTGGTACAATATTGCTTTTAATATTTTAAAATTGAAGTAATTTTGTCCTTGGTCAAAAAAACTATTAAATTTGACTAACTTCATTTGCTGATGTGGCAGTGGAGCCCACTCACACTCTACCAACCATTGCCACGTGTCATTCTCTTCTTAGATCCTCTCTCTTGTGATGACGTGGCAATGGAATCCATTTTCATCTATTATTCACCACCATATGTCACATATCATCTCTATTTTCTGTGCATATAATTTTATATATTATGCATTATGTTTAATTTTAAATTCTAGAAAAATAAAATGTGAAAGTAGTGATAATTTATGGCTTTTTTTGATAATTTTCAAAACTTTTGGTTTTAGAAATTATCTATTAAATTGGAAAAAATTGTTTTAAAACTTTGTAATGTGAAAAAAAAAATTTAGAATAAGTTTTTTTATTATTTAACTAGTCTTTTAATGTGTGTGCCCTATATGTGACAAATTATTTTTATAAAGTATAAATAATTTTAATTTATATATAAGTTATATATTTTATGATAAAACTAAAAAAAATTCAAAAACTTCATATTTAAATCAATTAATTATTGTATTTGAATTCTTTATATATGTCTTTATTATTTATTATTCACTATACTTTGAACTTATTAAAAGATTATTGCAGATCGATTTAAAAATACATGTAGTCACATATATAGATACAACTCACAGCTGTGAGTTTTAGACTTTTAATATATCTAAACATAAAAATAAAAAGTACAAATAAGAATACATTAGTGAAAAGAAAAAATAAAAATGATGAGAATTAAAACTCCATTTGAATTCTTTCACCAAGTTGCATGTTTTATCGAAGCAATGCATTAAAATATTGTTTATAACTAGACCCGGCAATTTTTTACCCAATTCAAAAACTTAAATATGGAGAAAATTCGAATGACTTGAACCTGAAAAATCCGTTCGAAAATACCTGAATCTCGATCCAAGCCGACCCGAACCCATAATCCGATTTTTTTAATTAATATATATATATATATATATATATATATATATATATATATATATATATATATGTATCTTAACACTACACTATTTTATTAATGTCCTCATCCCAAATTTATATAAAATTTAGATTTAATTGAAAGAAAATAAAAATGTCTAATTGTTTAAGTTGTAACCTTCAAAAGATAAAAGAAAAGAAATAAAAAAAAAAAAGTAAAATGGAAAATAATAATTAAGTGGTATACGATATATATTATATTTCACTATTTCTATTTTTTGCATAATTCCATTTTTGATTTTTTTTTGCTCCATACCATAATCTATCGTTGTGCTGTTGTGCACGAATCATATGTTTTAAATCATGTGCCCTCCAAATCTGTCACTTCCACACCTTATGAGTTGTGAACTGGTCGACAACTTGACATAAGCCATTTATGACCTTGGGGTGTGTTACTTACATCCATAATACATCAAGTAAATTGGCAAATTGGGACCAAGAGGTAAAAAGAGTATTTTTTGTAAGATATTCTGAAATATTAAAAAAATACGTTTTCATGGGTGAGCAAGAGAATGGCACCGTGACAGTATTTGAATCACGAGACGTCATATTCTTAGAGAATATATTTTTAAATTTGGGTGAAGTGAATCAAGATTTCACTTTTTATGAAACTCAGAAAAAGGAACCATCAGGACCACTCCATCAAGTGGGAGGAAGTTAGAGGAAGAAGGTTAAGACCTTCATCCTCTAAGCGATTCGGATGTTCGTAACCCTATTTTCAGTGGGAGTATTCATGACTCTAGTGGGAGTATGGAACATGGTCCTAGTAGGAGCATTCCGAATTATAATAAATATATGAGATATGTTTATCAAGATTCAGAACTGCAAAAATCTAAAAGGATAAGTGTTCCACATCGACGATTTCAAATTGAAGGCTCGAACGAAACCCTTTTATTTATCCCACAAGAAGAGGAAGAGCCTAAAAATATTCAAAAGTCTCTCTCATGCCCAGTTAAGGAAAAATGGATTAAAGCAATGGAAGAATAAATGACATCCATGAGATCAAATCATATTTTTGGAACTGGTTGATCTACCGGAAGGACACAAACCAATTGGGAATAAATGGACTATCAAAGTGAAGCAAAAGCTGATAGGAGTATCGAAAGATACAAGGCTTGGTTAGTCGCTAAGGGGTTTACACAACATGAAGGAATTGACTATGAGGAGACTTTCTCACCTATTGTAAGATTTATTTCCATAAGGTTGATTCTGGCCACAGTAGTGAGTTTGGACCTAGAGCTACATTAAATGGATGTGAAGACTATTTTTCTCAATGGAGAATTGGATGAAGAAATCTATATGGAATAACCTATAGGTTTCATCGAAAAAGGCATCGAACATAAGATTTGCCAATTGATGAGATCAGGCCTTAAACAGTCTTCAAGACAATTGTTCTTAAGATTTCATGATACAATCATGTTGAATGGGTTCAACATGATTGAAGAAGACCATTGTGTTTATAATAAAAGCTTTGAAAATAAATTTTTCATGTTGACATTGTATGCACGCGACATACTAAAAGCTGGAAATGACAAAGGGTACCTAAATAAAATCAAAAATTGGTTATCATCCAACTTTGAGATGAAAGATATGAGTAAAGTATATTATATTCTTGGAGTTAAGATTTCAAAAGATCATTCCAGAAAGTTATTTTCTCTTTCTCAAGAGATATATATCAATAAAGTTTTTGAACGATTTAATGTGCAAAACTGCAAACCTATAGATAACCCCATTGCTAAGAATCAGTTTCTTAGCAATAATATGTGTCCTAAGATACCAAAAGAAATGAAATGTATGAGGAACGTTCCATATGCAAGTTCCGTGGGTAGTCTTATGTATGCAATGTTATGCACAAGACTTGATATATGGTATGTAGTGGGTATAGTAAGTAGATATCAATCTAACCCAGGCAAAACACTTTGAAAAGCAGTTAAAAGAATACTTAGATACCTCAAAGGTACAACAGTCTATTTTCTTTATTATCAAGACAATGATCTGCAATTGAGAGAATACACAGATCCTGATTGGGTAGGAGATGTGGATGAGAGGAAATCCACTTCAGGTTTCATATTCTTGCTTGGCAAGAATGTCATCTCATGGTGTAGCAAGAAACTAACCTGTGTAGCCCTATCAGCAGTGGAAGGTGAATTTATCGCTTCCTCAGCTGCAGTACAAGAGGTAGTTTGGCTAAAATAGTTTATGGACCATTTAAGAGTAACTGTCTCAGAGAAACCGGTGACCGTTTATAGTGACAGTCAGTTGTCGATAGCTCAAATTATTATATCTTGTCATTTTCGGATGTAATTATTTCTAATATAATAATATTGTTGTTGCACTGATAAAAAAAATTAGAAAAGTGCCATTATTTTAAACTAAAACTAAATTTTATAATATGGATTTGCAATGGTATAAACTAATGTTATTATTTGAAAATAAAAAAACTGTAAAAAACATTTTAGATTTTAGAATAATAACTTTTAAAACATATGCAAAAATGTATATATCAAAAATAAATAAACTAATGATAATAAAAGCAAATTAACTTAAAACAATTAGATCCTAATTGCCCTGTAAAAAAAGGATCCAAACAGTTACCTAGTTTTCGACATACAGTTTTTTAGAATATAACTTTTTTCAATTGAAAAAACTGCTTTCATAAGTTTTACCAAACTGGCTCTAAGAGACTCTCTCCCTTCTTTTTTTTTTCATAAATTATTAATAAGAGTATTTTGGTTAATATTATAAAAACAAAAGGTTATTTTTGTTTTTTTTTTTCTTTTTATTCTCATTTTTATATATAGTGTATAAAAACATATTAAGACCTTTTTTTTTATAAATTACTAATAATGTTATTTTGGTTAATATTATAAAAATAAAAAAATTGTTATTCCCATTTTATACATAGTATAGATATAAATTTTTTTTTTTGTGAAGTTTCATATAATTACTGAGTAATAAAATGATAATTCAATTTATTTTATTATAATAATATATAATAGTAAATGAAAGAGAGGATGAAAGAGAAAAGAAATGAGATATGGGTTAGAGAGAGGAAAGTGACACATGATAATGGTTGATTGGTTGTGAGTGAGCCATACTACCACATCATCAAATAAAGTTAGTCAAATTTAACGCTCTTTTTTGCCATGAGCAAAATTGTTTTAATTTTGAAATATTGAGGACAACGTTGCAATAAAGTAAACATTAGTGATAAATTTGCTCATTTTGCCAAATTTTAAACATATTTTTGCATTTTTGGCACGTTAGCCATGTTGAGAACGACATGTCTAATAGGAGCTTGCAATGTGTCTTTCTTTGTTCCAATTAACAGTTAACAGACGAAATATTAGTTAACGTCAGCATTTCGTTAGTCTAGAGGTATAAATCCCCATTTTCTAAATATTAGTGGCGTAATCTCACTATTTAGAACTTGCATTTTGACAAACATTAAAAATAAATTTGGACATTTAGCCTAAATGTAATTTAAGAGAGAAAAAAAAGGGGCTGCAATGTGTAGTATTCTTAAAAAATAAATAAATAAAAATAAAAAAATAAAATTGAACCTACAAAACAAAAAGATTATAAATATAGTTTTCCTAAAGTGAGATTGAGCGTTTCTTCATGTTTCTATGCCCCCAAACTCAAATAATACTCGTTACAGTGAAAGGATGCACTGCCCAAAATTATCACACTAACATACTACCACCACCGTTTTACTTTAAGTATTTTTTTAATATTTTTTCTATTTCATTTTAAGTCACTTTTTAGAATTCAGAAAAAAAAAAATTAATGCATATTTTTTTTTTATTTTATCATTATTTTGGTATTTTAAATGCATTTATATGCTTTTAATTATATTTTTCTATAGTAATTATTAAAAAAATAATTTAGTCAATTACTAATAATTTTTAAAATTTTATAATATTTTAATCATTTTCTTGATATATGTGTGTTGATATTCAAAAAGAACACTTTAAGAGAAATGGAAGTAGTATACTAAAATTACTAAACATTTAATAAATAACTGTATTAAAGAAATCTAGATTTAAAACATTTGTTAGCATATTTTACAATATATCACATTTCTTTCTTTTTTACTGTCTAATCATATTTTAACAGGTCAAAAAGTAAAATATACTATATATTGAAAAAAAACTGAAAGTTTCTTCAAATTTAGGTTCTGACTTAATATATTTTTTTATGTAGTATTTTTTTTTTTTAATTTTTTGACCATTAAAATTTACCCCTTACACTATTCTATTTTCCTCTTTTTTAAGTTAAAAGAAACAGTGGACTTAACAGAGTGGAGTGTGCGCATGCCACCTATCAACAGGTTGCCCATGTGTTTATGTTCTTTTTGAACAGAATGTGGTCATGTTCATGCTCCCAGCTGATCAAATCCCAATGACAGTGTCAGTGTGTTTTTTTTTTTGTTTGAATCATGTCAGTGTGTTTTTAAATTCATAAGGATTGCTTAAAGCCTAAACGTGACATATAAACAAATTGTGGTTAACCAAATAAGAAGCATGCTTAGTTGCCATTAATCATTGGTGCAGCACACAAAAAAAAAAATAATAATAATAATAAATAAAAAATAAAATAAAATAAAAAAAAGAATTTAAATAAAGAATATTTCATACTAAAGAGTAAAGAGCAAATTATTGTAAAAAATAAGTCTTATTTAGCATATTTTTCAATATATGATGCTTTTTATTTTATAATTATCAAATAGTATACTTTTTTTTTTTTAATTATGAAATCATACTTTTAAATGTTACCATTTGCCAATTTAACGTCCAACAAACTGGAAATGACTGTATATTCTCCAAAAATGGAGTAGTGTCCAAATATAAAATTTCTCGACAAACAAGATTCCAGTGCATCTATTTCCATAAATTAGGGTAGTGTTTGGAGATGAAGTTTGTTGTTTAGGTGAAGATAGGAAAGCAAATGCCACGTAGGATTACTTCTTTGCCTAGGACCAACCAATGGATACTTTGTTTGTAACTCCATATTAGTCGGCAACTTTCAATACAGGATGTATTATACATATAAAAGAAATAATTAAGCTCATTTCCTAAAAGAAATAATTATACTCATTTCCTAACTTGCAAACCAACTCTCAATATTGTACCTCAACTTCAATTTTTACTACACAAATTCTCTTATTTCAATTTTATTTTGCTCAACATTCTTCCTAAAGGTGAGCACAGTTCCATTTCATTTTTAATTAAACCAAATCAAAATAACCAAAAATTGAATTTTAGTAAAAATTATAAACCAATACCAAACTATAAATTTTCCAACCAATTAATACCGAATAAATTAACAATTTGGAGAATTTTTATAGATTTTCAATTGTTAACATAACCAAATAAATCAAATTTTATATATTTTACTAATCGAAACTAAATTGATTAACTAAATAATCAAACCAAACTAACTAAACTAATTAAGTTCGATTTTCGATTAAAAATAAACCATGCTAATCCCTCCACCTTCCATTTATTTTTCATCACATATAGTCATAAAGCATCAACGACAAATTCATAGACAATATAATTAAGCCTACAGGCAATTATTTTCCCAATCAAAAATGGAACCAAAATACTAAATGAGATTCCAACTTACTCATATGTAATGTATAACAGAGCAGCCATATCTTAACGAAGGGAATTGGTTGATTCTGATTTTGGAAAAAGACAATCATAAGACAAGCACTACATATGACTAATAACTTTCGGCAAATGTCTAAATTTACCTTTAATATTTGATAAAAAGTACAATCATACTTCTAATATTTCAATTGGTAAAATATTACCCTTTTATATTTTAAAATTAGAAAAATTTTACCTCTTTTAACAGTTTCAATAAGTAAGACTCGAACAAATAAACATAAGGAACAAATTTCTCCCCATTTAAACATATTGAAGATAAGATTGCAAACACTTGAAACATTATGGGGTGAAATTCGTAATTCTTTAGCAACTTTGAAAATAGTTACAAGAAAAAATATTCTTGAGAATTGATGGCATGAAATATCAAAACCAAAAAAAAAAAAAAAAATCAACTCCAGCACAAGGATTTTAACCGGTAAAGAAATCCCAAACGGGAAAATCCATGCGAATTCCTCAAATTTGATGATTTTCTGTATGAAACATTTGTTGGAAATGAAGAATGCAATACCATATTTTCAATCACATTTAATGACCTCAGAAAACAATGAAACATACAATTTTGAGTAGCCCCGACTCCAAACACTGTGTATTGCTAAATTTAGATTCGGTGTCCACAATGACATTTAGATAGGAAAAAGGAAAAAGGGCCAATTTACCCTCCAACTATGTAAAATAATATAAATTCACCCTTAAATCACATTTGCTCTTATTTGTAGTTAAAAAATGGACCATATTTGCCTTCATCTTTACAAATAAGAGCAAATGCGAGCAATTTCGCATAATTCAAGGGCAATTTTTTTTAAAAAAAATCAATTGCGAATCTATACGATTTTGCATAGTTCTCGAACGAATTTGACCCTTATTTCTTTTGAGTATAACATTCTACGGTCACCCTCCACAATAGAAGCAAACATCTTATATTTGCATAAACATCATTTTTCAAAATGCTTTCTGCTTTCAGCAAAATCCACAAAACAAAATCAATACTTGTATGAATTACTCAATAAGCCAGAAATTTACGTTCTGTAAAAATGATTAAACCAGTTAGTTCACGAACATGAAAGAAATATACAAACTCTATTCTTTCATGATAAAGCTGAACAATATCCAGGGCAATGTTATAGGAAAAGGAAAAAGAAAAGAAGAAAAAAAAGAGAGAAAATAGATGAAATCAGCTGCAAGCTTGGAATTCTCAAAAGACAAGTATTTCATGTATTGTTGGTCAATACAAATTAAATGATTCTAGCAATGTGATGGAGATGTAAGACCCACGCTTAGAAAGAAGGCGCATATATGAAGATTTCTAGGAAACTATAAACTGAAATAATGACACACAGCCTAACCTTCACAGGCAAATAAATGACATGCAAGCTTAATTAGCACTCTCATACTGCATATAGGGTCAACATTTCAAGTTCTACAAATTAAGCAGCCAGGAAATACACATTCTCGACTAATATCCTTCACAATGTCTCTACTCAAGTTCACAATTCAGGCAGGAACAATAGTTAACTCTTATTTCAGCCAAATGCTTCAGCTGTGAGAGCAAATGTGTCAAAATGAAATATTAAGAAAGATCCCGGTTTCATATGAAACTGCAACTTTTAAATGAGGGTCTATGGAACATGAAGTGAACTCAAAATTAAAACAGACCACCAACAAACTTGGATATATATGGGTGCTTGAGAAATTTCAGATACTAAAATATCCATGGAGCATTAAATTAAATTTAACAGTCTACTAACGTCAGGATTTTTGTCACCCCTTACACTAGGCTTTAGTCTTCTATGAAGTCGCACAATGTACAAAAAGTACAACATACCTCTACATCATGTCGGACTAATAAACAGAAGAGAGACTCAAATACACAAGAGATTTTGGCCATGTTGAGAAACTCAGTGCCATATGTGCCAATGAGAGATACCAAGTCCATAATTAGATCCTAGAGAACTTATAATGCACTTGCCAGCATTATTTATCCTCATCTGCAAGTACAAAATTCAGATAATTGCCCTTCCAATCATCCCACCACAAACACCGGCAATTAAAACTTGCTGAGAAGAAGACTCTACATGTAACATTGAGCCGATTCCCAATACATGCTGGGAGAAAGAAAACCCTCTACAAAATCCAGATTAATCCAATATCACAAGACTGAAAATTGACAGCATGGACAAGCAAATTAACATTGTCGTTCCCCAGAATGACATTACTATCAATGTCTATCACAAATGCTAACATGGGAAACACAGACTGCTACCAACAATTTAATTACACACGTAGAAGCCCGCGACAATTGATGAACACCATAAATGACACTAGCCATCAATCCCAATCACTCGAAATACACCAAAGAACAACATGACAAACTTTTTGGATCTGAGATTGAAGGCCAAGTCCAATTCCTACTTTAAATGTTACCAACAACAACAGCTAACACAGGCACCACAACCAAGACCGTAAATTAAAAATCTAATACAACTACCAGCAGACACCAATTTCACAAGTACCCAATAGCTAAAACAAAAGGAAAGAAAAGAAAGATCAATTAAGAAGTCAACAATTACCCAAATTCAATCATCCCCTGTAGGAAAGAGTGTGAGAACCTTCCTTCCTCCATTCCCACTAGCTGATTCCAAATCCTCCACATATCCTGGAACTGTACTGTGCACTGGCGCCCCCATCCTATGCACAGGTTGCTGCGACTGTCTAGACAAAAAGGGATGCTCAAACTGCCCATTGGGAGGTGACCCAAAATGCCCCATCTGCCTATGGTACTGGCTCTGCAACTGGGGATGTGTAACTGCCGCAGCAGCAGCCGCCATCTGCTGCTGATGATGGTGGTGTTGCAGTGCCGCCACTGGCACAAACGGCAAGAAATGGTCTGAATTAGGCCTCCCAGGATGCAAGAAATGAGCAGGAACTGGAGAACTAGCAAAGAGATGTTCAGTGGCTGAATCAGAGCCGGCAGTCAATCCTCCACCCCCGCCACCACCAGTACCATTAACACCACCAGCACCACCTGATGACAAACCCTGCATCCTTTTCAGATATAACCTATACTTCTGCAAATGACTAGCCACGTTTTCTCTAGTTAACCCATCTACACTCATGAGCTGCATTATAGTCTTCGGGACAGCATTTTTAATACCCAAGTGTGCCACAGCATCCACAAACCTCTTATGCAATTGGGGTGTCCAGACAAGCCGGGGCCGCTTAAGGGTTCTGGCCGGCTCATCACCCGCAGCACCAGAACCCAATTCAGCAGAATCGGCAGCATATTCAGAGGAATTTGGTTGGGAAGCAGTTAAAGGGTTGTTTGGTGAAGGGGTGGTGACAGTGGGCGGAGGTGGAGGAGGTGGTGGCTGATTTTGTTGAGGTGGGCCGTTGTTGTTGGTGGAATTAGTAGGATTTCTGATATCAAAGGCAACAGCAAGATCAGGAGTGATTAGGGTTTGAGATAAAGGCATAAGCTCTTCAGGTGATGGGAGCTCTTCTTCCCATTTTGAGAACCAATTAGAATCATCCACCCTCATCTCTTCCCCTAAATTTAACCCAAACCCAAATCCCCAATTCACTCAATTCTTCTCTTATTTTTGGTTAATCAAGTTAAACAGAAAGATTTTTGGGATGTGGGTATTCAATGCACCAATTAAAAAAAAAAGGAAATTAAACAAAAAATGGAAGAAAGAGACGGACAAAGGATGTGAGTACACAGAGTGAGAGATACCACACTGAAGAATAGAGAAAAAGATTGAAATTTTAAGAGAAAGACTAACTTTCTGTTTCTAGAATTGGAATTTTTATTAGGCTAGAAGGAAAGGGGCAGAGGGGATGGCGGAGATACAGTGGTGGGGAGAATTTGTGAGGGCGGAGAGAGGATGATGATGATGATGATGATGATGATGGGGAAGATGGAGAGTGGTTCGAGGTGGATCTTGTTTTCTTCTTTTCAGCTTTTATTAAGGGTAGTGTTGCTGATGCTTTTCTTATGATTTTTATGGTAAGGGAGTTTTTATTGTTTTTCCGGGATTTGGGGGTCTTATACTTGAGTGAGTGTTACAAGATTTTTAAGATTTTCCCCTTTTTTTCTAAAATACAAATTCTTTTACTTCATTTTTAATTAGATTTTCAATCATCTATTACCCCCCACCACCTTTTAAAAACCTTCCCATAGCACGTGTATCCACGCGCCAATGCTGTTTAGGACTGATCATAATTACCATCAAGCGGTGATGGCGTAATTGAAAATGAGAATAATACAATCCGTTCTTTATGAATTGATGAGGTTTGTAGGGACAAAATGTACTTAGAAATCAGCTGTTCCTTGCCTCCTGGGTTTGCAGTACACGCGCGGATATCTGAGAGTAAAAAAGGATGTTTCATACAATAGAGATGGGTAGTACGGGAACAAGAATGGGAATCAGGAAGGGATTAGGAAGAGAGAGTGCCAAAGTTTGGTCACTTTGTAAGATTTCTTTGAGTGGTTTGATGGGGGGAATCAAATGAGTTGGTGTTTAGTTTTGACAATAACTTAAATTTTCTCTCTCTTCCGGAATCAATACACTATGCGATGGAAGGATAAGATGATCTAGTTCGTTCAGTGTTGAATCGTGATACTAAAAAGAAGTTAAAATTAGTTTGTATCTTTAACTTTTTTAATATAATTGAATTGAATCGTATTATTGACTTAAATTTAGAACGAATTTAAATCTTTTATTTGAAATCGAACCAAGAATCGTATTAAACTATAATCAAATTAGACTAAGAGAACATATAGTTAGATATTTATTATTTATTAATTATTGATAATACATCAAATATTATCACCTATTGGGCTTCTATTAGGCCCGACATAAAGCCCAGCTTAAGGCCTATCAATGCTTAAGCTCGGCCGGAGGCCCAGCAAAACTGAAGCCTAGTATCTCGAAGGCATGATGATTGACAGAAAGCTTGAGTAAGGAGACCACGAAGGTGATGTCAGCGTGCCGCCTGATCAAACTGCTCAAACTTTTCCCTCAACGTCCTACTGACACAAGCTACCACAATCTCCTCTGCCTTATGCCCGTCACATAGCTACTCTGACACTCAAGTAGGCCATTCAAGTAAGCTATTTCGTTCACATAAATACCAAGACATTTCGAACACAACACAACTTATATACAAAATACAAGGGACATCTTTTCTCTTTAAGTCCTACTGACTAAAACATCAGAGTTCTAATTTCCTGCACACTAGGGTTTACTCCTATTTGTATTACAGATCGATTCTTGACTATCCGATCAAATTGACATTGCCCATCGAAGATCGGCTCCATTTTATTATAAGTTCTGACATTCCAGGATTTATCATTTGATACTTTCATTGAGAGTCGATGGCAGAATCAAGACAATCTATACCTCCCAGATACTTCAAATCGCGAAGAGATAGCCAACTTGACGGTGGCCGTGGCAAACCAAGGCCACCAATAGGCGAGATGAACATAAAAAAATCCCACATCTCGGCAACTCAATTTTTGAACTCAATGATGAGTTCATAACACAGTCAAATCACCCTCCAGTTGATGTGGATAACATAAAAGCCATCCTTGATGACTTTGGTAGGGATATAATGCAGTCTATCCAGGGAGCTAAATAATCTTAGACCTCAATTGGAGGTTTCGAGCTCAACGATGATGTGAGAAATGAAAGAAAATAAAGAAATTGAGGAATCATAACCCAGGAACAGGGGAGCAGATGGCACAGAGGATTCAGCACCCAGTCTCATTCTCGCGAATCAAGCAAAAGAAGCAAGGGCAAAGAAAAAATGTTCTCTTCAGGAGATGTCACCCCTTACGAATGTAACTTGGTTTCGGGGCCCTCGTCTAGTAAGTAGGCCGCTTCACCCTTTTATCAAAAAGTTAGAGCTGCTGAATTACCACACAATTTTAAGAAAATACAAATGCCAAAGTTTACAAGCGAATCTAACCCAAAAATCCACATCTCCGAGTATTTATCGCAAATCCGACTGTACTCTTACAATGATCGAATTTTTTTGTAGAGTTTTCTCTACAAATTTGATGGAGGATGCTTTGGATTGGTTTAATGGTCTTCCTTGTTACTCGATCTTTACCTTCGAGCAAATCTGCGGTCTCTTAATAGCAAAATTCACACAATCTCGAGCAATGAAAGCTGTAAGCATATTTAATCAGCTATAATTTCCCTCAGGCAGAGACAATTAGTCGTGATCTCCACTTGACTTGACAGCGAGGTTGCAAAACTCGAGCCAGCAGTATAAAAAGGGGCGACAAGCGAGGTATGGCCAAGCGAGGTATAAAAGAGGAAGACTCGAAGGCAGTTCAAAAAGGGGCAATAAGCGAGGTATAAAAGAGGAAGACTCGAAGGTCACAATAATGATATAGCCAAAACACACATTCCCATCAGTGCTAGTATAACGACCCAAAAAGGGTCTAGTCGGAATTTGCATGCTAAGTTAAAAAATTTAGGGTATCTCAGTAATTTGTGTATGTGGATAAATTGATTATTTAAGGACCTAATTAAAGTGTTTAATGAAAAGTTATCTAATGGATTATGTGTATGGTGTCAAAGATGAAGAAAAAGTCAAAGATGGAACTCTTGGGACCATTGGAGTGTGACGCATGGCATGGTAATTGAGGACATTTAATGAAAAAGGAAGAGAGAGGGAAGGGAGGGCAGAAAAAGGGGAAGTTTCCCGTGGAAGCTGAGTTTTTCCTCTTGCTTGCCCCATTCCCGTTTCCCTCTTCTCTTTCTTTTTATTTTGGATGCTTTTCATCTTTGCTTGAGTTGGTTCTTTGAGATTTGAGTAAGATTTCTGAAGTTTTGAGCTGAGTTTTGAAGAGGTAAGCTTGGGTTCTTCTTCTTCTCCTTCTTCTTTGTTAGTTCCGGGTTGATGTTTGGTTGATTAAGTGTGTTTTGTGGCTGGGTTTTATGCAAGAATTGGAGGAAAGAAGGAAGAGCAAAGGAAAAGAGAAAGTGGGATTTTGAAGTAGACGGTTTGAAGCTTTATTTTGAGGTTTGGGAGTGTTTTGCCCTCTTCTCTTTTCGGATCGTCTATGTGTTATGCTTTAATTTTTTGGTGATCTTGAGTGTTAAATTATGTGTAAATGCATGTATGTGATTGAATTGGATCGTTGGTTTGGCATGATTTAAGTTATAGTGATTTGCATGTAAAGTTGGAAGTGAAATAGCATGAGTTAGTGTAAATTATGATTTGTATGCTTTTGTAATTTCTTGTCAAATTAGTGTCAATTGAGTGTATATTGATGATAAGCATGTCTTGTTATGCACTGGAGTGATAAGGTAAGTGTTAGTGCATGATTGAGTGGATTTGAGTTGGTTGAGTTGGAAGGAAGTACAGTGAAGTGCAGATTCTGGGCAGTTCTCGTCTTTGTCGCAAGCGCAATGCCTGTCGCGAGCACGACAGAGTACGAAATAGCCTTTCTGTTGCTGAGGAACCCTCTATCGCGAGCGCAATAGAGAGCTTGATAGGCCGAGCTTTGGTAAGTCGAGCCCCAGCGCGAGCGTGCCTCCGAGCGCAAACATGAAGGGGAAGTGTCCGGTCTCTGTCGCGAGTGCGACATTCGTCGTGAGTGCAACAGAGCTCGGTAAGTGAGCGTCTGCCGAGCTATGCTTCGTCACGAGCGCGCTTTCGCGCAAGCGCGCGACTGGGTACCCTGCGCTCTATCGCGATCGTGACAGAGTTCCTTCATGCCTGCCCTATTTTTCTGAATTGTTTCTTCTTGTCCCACTTTGCACGGTTTCTCACTATAGTATGGTTCATGTTTTGCTAGTGCCTTGCTAAAATTATTGTCCAAATGTTGTATTAGTGAATAATGATAATGATAGTGTTTTGATTCGTGAAGTTGGATAATTTAAAGTATTGTAATTGTGAGCAAGTAGTTGAGCCTGAAATATCATAGTAGTGGATAGATAAGCATGCTTATAAAGGGATAGTGAGTGCAGCTGCTAGTGTTGACCCTGCATCGGGTCTAGTGATTTCGGTTGACCTCTGTTATGGTCTTAGTGAAAATGTTTGAGCCTTCGATCTCCAGTGTAGTGTTCCTGTATCCACCACCACTGAAATTCAGGCTATGGTTTGAAGTGTTTGGTATTTTGCTTAGTGAAGTGTTATGATTATTGAGTGATTCCAGTTAGTGTATTTGCTTTATGCATGTTGTTATTGAGTTCTTCTTTCTTATAGTGATTATGACTTATGTATCTCTGTTTTCGCTATTTAAAGATTTCTATATGAAGTTGCATGATATTATTGTATAGTGTTCTGTTATCTTTGTTCCTCCCCACTAAGTGTTATCGCTTAGCATGGGTTGTTTTCCCGTGTAGGTGGCAGGTTTCTAGTTTCGCTTGAGTCACGCATCTGCAGGGTTGGCCACTAGGAGTAGAGTCTTGTGTTATTTTTGTACTCCTCCTGTATTCTTTTTGTACATCATTTTGTTATTGTATATATGAATCTCAGTATGTATAGTATATGTAAATATGTTCAAGGATGGTTATGTAATTTTGAATATTGAATATAATTATACCTTATTTATATAAGATTTATTATCATTATTGTATGCTTTCGCTGTGATGTATGAATGTTTCTGAGTGAGTGTCGGGCAGCACTCCGGTATCCTTCCAATGGGTTACATTTAGTGGTATCATAGCACCGGTTTAGGCGGTTCTGGTTGTTTTTAATTGTTAAGTGTCGAGTCTTTGCATGCGAATCGATTTTATATCGTGGCCTAATGCAGATGTGTCTTGTGTAGTGTCTAGATGGAGTCCGATCCAAGTGAGAATGTGGGTGAGATAACGGGCAGTGTTAATGCGGTTAGAGTTGAGGAGCTTACTCCGCAACATCAACATGATGAGTGTCATGATATGCCTGGTATGGGATTTGAGAATCCGGCCTTAGTGCAAGGTTTGCTTCAGTTAGTGGATAAGCTAATCGCTCCTAAGGTTCCTATTGAGTTATTGAGAAAGAGAGGAGTGGAAGATTTTCATGGGACTTTGTTGGACCAATCGGATGTGGCCGAGTTCTGGATTCAGAGAGTAGATCGGATTTTGGAAGAGATTAACTGTCCTGCAAATCAAAGAGTATATTGTACAGTGTCGCTACTTCAAGGGCCAGCGTACGATTGGTAGAAGTTTGTGCTTCATAACCCTCAACGACCAGCTGAGTTGACATGGAACTCTTTTAAGCAAGAGTTTGAATAGAAGTATGTGACGAAGGCATACCGTGAGGCCAAATGGAAAGAGTTCATCAGTTTGAAATAGCGGGGTATATCAGTGATTGAGTATGAGAAGGAGTTTAGCCGGTTAAGCAAGTATGTGCCCGAATTGCTTTTGACGGAAGAGTTTAAGTGCCGACACTTTGAGGATGGATTGAGGGAAGTGATCCGAGGACTGTTGTCGGCCATAGCGGTCATGCAATAGGTCGGTTACTACTAGCTAGTTACGGCTGCGATCAAGTTAGAGGAATCTGAGTTGATCAAGCAGAGGATTGAGCAAAAGAGGAAGGCACCGGATAGCGGACTCGGGAGTGGTAAAAAGTCAAGAGGTGTTCCGAGTGGCCAAGCAGTGAAGGGTTCGGTTCAAGTGCGTTCAGAAGTTGGGAGTGTAGCACCACCCTCGAGTAAGGGAATTGTGATTTTGGAGTGTGAGTATTGTCAGAAATGCCATTGGGGCGAGTGTAGAAGGATCTCTAGAGCGTGCTTCAAGTGTGGAAGTAAGGAGCACTTCCTAGCCAATTGCCCGGAAAGAAGAGAGCTTCAGGATTAACCGAAGAGTAGATTGAGTGGACATAGATCGAGAGGGAATCGAAGTGGTAGAGGCAGTGGACGACCTTCTCAAGCGCCGTCGAAAACAGTGCAAAAATCGCCAACTGAAGAAGTGTATGTGCGCTCGCGAGTGTATGCAATGATCGAAGAAGATGCAGTGGAAACCGCAGGTCCTTCCGGTAAGTACTGAACTGTTAAGTTCCGTTTATTTTCGATTTTTGGGTTGTTGGAATTGTGATTGGCGGGAAAATAGTGCAAAAATCGCCAACTGAAGAAGTGTATGTGCGCTCGCGAGTGTATGCAATGATCGAAGAAGATGCAGTGGAAACCGAAGGTCCTTCCGGTAAGTACTGAACTATTAAGTTCCGTTTATTTTCGATTTTTGGGTTGTTGGAATTGTGATTGGCGGGAAAATTTCGAGGACGGAATTTCTTAAGGGGGAGTGATTGTAACGACCTAAAAACGGTCACATAAAGAAAGCGGTAAATGAAAGCATAATTAAAATAAAGTACATAAAAATAAATTACAATAAAATTAGGGGCGGAATACAACCCCCATTGTAAAATAAGTGTAAATCATGCATAAAACGGGTTATTTATTAAGAGTGAGGACATTGATCATCGCATGCATAATTAAAGAAAATAATTTTGAAGTGACAACTTATTTGGATGAAAAATTAGGACATTGGTCCCATTTTGTTAGAAAAATCCAATTTATTAATATAAAACTTTATGCGACTTTTTAATTAACGTGCATGAAAATAAATAAATTTATTATAAATTACATATTAAATATTAAAAGCAAATAAAAACAAAATAATACTAAAAATGCTAAAAATGGTAAAAATATAAACTCCACCAAAATGGTGTCTTCAAACCTCCATGGGCTCCCACTTGGCATTGGAACACTCACACATGAAAAATATGTATTGAAATAAAAATACAAATAGAGATGATGTTAGTAATAAAAAATGAATTAAACATGTAACATGTAAAAAATAAATTAAAATAAATAAAACAACATGCATAATGTATGATAAATTAATTAGATGGCATAATAAAATATAACTTAACACATGAACAATTAAACATGCATAAACAAAAACAATAAAATTTAACATGCATGAAAACATAAATAATAATAATAATAATAATAATAATAATAATAATAATGATAACGCTAATTAATTATAATAATAAACAAAACTAATAAAAATAATAATAGTAGTAATAATGATAAATAATAATAATAATAATAATGATAACACTAATCACAATAATAATAACAAATAATAATGATGATGATAATATCAAAGAATATGAACATTCAAATTAAATATGCAAGTAGTAATAATAATAATAATAATAATAATAATAATAATAATAATAATAATAATAATAATAATAGCATCAAAGAATATGAACAATCAAATTAAATATGCAAGTAATGATAATAATAATAATAATAATAATAATGATAATAAATAAGAATAGTAAATAAAAATAATGATGGTAATAATAATAGTAAATTATAATAATAATGATGATGATAATAATATATGAACAATAATGACAAGAATATGAACATGAACAATTAAATATAGAAATAAGAATAAGAAATAATAATAAAAGATTAAATAAAAGATTAAGAATAAGAAATAGTGAAATGAGATTAAGAATAAGAAATAATAATATGAGATTAAGAATAAGAAATAATGATATGAACAATTAAATAAAAGATTAAGAATAAGAAATAAAATAAATAATAGATCTAAAAGAATTTATATGATAGCTAACTAATTGTAAACAAAAATAAATTGAAAATTAAAAGTTGAGCCAAAAATATTTACCCTCAAATTTGATGTGATGAATGAAGTTGGATGATAATTCCTTGCTTTGATTTGATAAAAATAAAATATAATGAAATTTTATCCCAACAACAAATAATTGATTTATTTGTCTTAAGAAAAAATTATGAAAATCAAGAAGTAAAAAAATTCACAAGAACAAATAATTGATTTATTTGTCTCAAGAATTAAATTAAAAAAATCAAATTAGAACACTTGGAGAATTTTTCTTGAAGAAGAAAAAAATAAGAAGAAGAAGAAAATGAAAAAGAAAGAAAACAATATTTTTCTTAAGAAAAATCCCCCCAAAATTCTTTTAAAAAATCCTTTTTATAACCCCAAAATTCAGAATTTTTTAATTAAGAAATTAAATTGATTTAATTCCAATAACTACAAAAAAACCACTGAATTTGATGGGTTGGAAGATAAAAAGCTTTTAGAATCCTTTTATGCAAAAAAAATGAGTTAAAAAGCATTAAAAATGAAGAAAATATGGCCAAAAATCGGAAAACAGCCGTCTTAGGCTCACTGAGGCGAGACGAACTTTCCCAATATTTTATTTGGGTGGCGACTCCAAGAAACCTCCTTGTTGCCCAAAATAGACTCACTTGTAAATACCTTACAAGTTTTCATGAACCTCTTCCGATCGCCCTAAGAGCGGGCCTCCGGGGCGTCCTACAGGGTTCTGCGTGCGTCACACCGTCCTTTTGGGGGTATTGATCCCATACTTTAGAGGGCAACTGTCCTTCAGGGGGCATCGTTCCAGTCCTTTTGGGGGCAACCGTCCTTTAGGGGGCAAATCCCAAAGTCCTCTTCAGAGGCAATCTAATAAAGTCCCCTTAAGAGGCAAATCTAACAAAGCCCTCTCAAAAGGCCACCAAAGTTCTTTCTACAGGCATAAAGTCCTTTCAACAGGTAAACCAAAAGTCATGTCAATAGGCACCCAAAAAGTCCTTTCAATAGGCAACCAAAGCCCTCTCAAGAGGCACCAATCAGCAAAGCCTACCCAAGAGGCACTAACCAAAGCCCTCTCAAGAGGCACCAATCACTAAAGCCCACCCAAGAGGCACTAACCAAAGCCCTCTCAAGAGGCACCAATCACCAAAGCCCTCTTAAGAGGCACCAATTTAGCAAAGTCCTTTCAACCGGCGTGCCACATTAGACCATTCTTTCCATTAGCTTAACAGTCGCAACAAGGTGACCACCTCAGGTAGTCGTCTCTCTCCACCTCTCGGAACTTTGGCTCACCTAGACATTAGTGTACTAGCCTCCCCAAAGCTGGGGGCAACTGTAGACATCTGAGGTGGCAAAAAAAAAAGATTAGATTATATTAATCAATTAATATTGTAGAAGAAAAAGAAATAGAAAACGAAAGGAGGGAGGTTGGCATTTTTAAGAGGAGAAGGTTGGACCAAAACAAATAAAAAAAAGAAAAAAGAAAAATCTAGGAGACTGAGATCGAAAAAAAAGAAATTAGAAAAAGGAAAAAGAGGGGGAAGAAGAACGAGGCATCACCGGCCACCTTCAGTGGTGGATGATGACGCACAAAGTGGCGGACCAGCCCAGGAGGCGAGACTGTCCGTCCGCCACCCTTCGGTCGATCCCGTTGGCCACAGAGGAGCAGATCGACGATAATTATAGCGAGACGGTTCGACGCTAATTTTAGCCACCTCCGGGGTCTGATGCCGACATGACCAGTGGTAAGGTGCATCAGCCGATACCTATTATTTTGCCCCACTCACCGGTAGTAGGGAGATCGAAAGAGGCGGGGCGCTATTATCCAACTTCATTTTTGGTGAGCCACGGTGTCAGACGACAGCATGAGTGGCACCATCGGATTCCTGGAGGCGAAACGTGCTAGCTGGTACCCTTCGTTCCTCCTCACTCGCTGGTGGTTATGAGATCGACATTGAGGGACCAATGGCATTCCGGTGTAGATCCTAGTCAAACGGCAGAGCTTTGGGGCACGTAACCACCGGCGGGGGACTTTTAGTGCTTCGATCTTCCCTCCGGTAGGGGCGGTGTCATCGATGGTGGATCTCCAGTGGCTCCGACGAGAGAATTTGGTGAGTAGTTTGATAATAATAATAATAATAATAATAATAATAATAATAATAATAATAATAATAACTATTATTATTATTATTATTATTATTGTTGTTGTTGTTGTTGTTGTTTTGGTGTGAATATTATTATTATTATTATTATTATTATTATATTATTATTATTATTATTATTACTATTATTATTATTTTGAATATTATTTTTATTGTTATTATTATTATTATTATTACTATTATTTATTATAAGTATTGCTGTTATTATTATTCATTATTATTGTTGGTTATTGTTATTGTTATTATTATTCTTATTATTATAATTATGTCATTTGTGTCATATATTTGTTAATTCGTTAATTATGTTAGTTTATTCAATTTCGATTGTATTATATCAATTATTTTTCCAATTTATTTGTTTCAATTATTTATTCATTTGTCATTTTGACTTAATCCATTACTGACCAATATCATTTTTTGTAAAGACTATGAGTGTGACCGTGAGCATACGGTTCGTTTTTAGGTTAGGCGAAGCATGGTCGAGGAGAATAGGTAAGGATTTATTTGCTACTCATTTATTTGCGGCATGCATAATTATTATTTCATTTTATTTTATTTCCTTTGAGGTATATAATAATAAAGGTTTTTCGACTGCATTAAAAAGAGCCACTACACAAAATGTTTCTCCTAAAATTGGATATTTGTTGATAAAACTGGACCAATTTCCTAGTTTTCATCTAAAAAATGACATATCAAAAAAAGAGTTCTTGTTTTCATCAAAGTGGGATCACTTCCTCCTTTTTCCTAAAATCGGTTTAAGAACTCTTTACTTTTTCGTAAAATATGAATGAGGGAACCAATGTTCCCATCTAAATGAATATATCGATTTATGTATGTATTTCATTTCCTCTTTGTTATGGACTTTGTATTTATTTTTTAGGACAATTGTAATTTTATTTATCACTTTATTTATTGCTTTTCTATGTGCTTGTAATGCACTTTAATTTACTTGTATGAATCGTGTGAGAAGAGAGATAAAATAATTAACTCTAAAATTCAGTCATATAACATTAACGAAAGGTATCAATAAGAGTGAGGTGTTAAACTTTCTTTGGTTTTGGCCTCATAAGGTTAGAACTCATTTCCCAATGTTTTATTGGGTGGTGACTCCATGATACTTACTTTGTGATGCCCAACAAATGCCTTCGTAAGTTGATCACCGACAATGAAATAGGGGTGATTCCCTGTCCACTGGGAAGTGACCAGCTTTCACGAATTTAATGAACCTCCATTTGGCCTCGGGTCCTAAAAGAGGACTTTCGAGAGCAAACCGGAAGAAAGATTGGGGTTCGCGCATGTCACAATGCCCTCATTAACAAACCTCGATGATAACTTATGAAGCAATCTTGAATCTATTAAAATAGAAGATTAGCTCCTAGACTGGACCAATAAGCTGATCCAAAGCATCGCGTGCCAGGAAACCATCAGCCCGATATTCGCGCATGTAAGAACCTTAAGTCAATCATCGGAGAAAGCCATTTGCAAAGCTACAAACAAAATAATCATCTGACGGGGGAAAGGCCCTAAAATCCTATTTCAAGAAGAACATAAAGTTCGAAAGTTAGGAAAACTTCAAAAGACATCATGACAGCTGTGACTCTCGATCGAATCATGGATGTAACAACTAAAAGGTACTTATTGTAACTTTACCTTTAAAATTCTATAATGATAATAAATTTTTGAATTGTTTATACATCTTAATGATACCCCCAAATTAGAAGGGGAAATTATATTACTTGTCTTTTAGTGAATGATTTCACAAGAGAACTCTTGAGAGGCCGACAGAGCCAAAGAGAAAAACTATCCACTTTAGAGAAGTCACTGACTCCTGAAATATGAAAACACCACAAAGTGCACCTTAACGAACTCCTAAGGTCGAATCCCGATCTAAATGATCAAACATATACAGGCCATGATGCGATCGGCCCCCTCACAAAGTGCACCTTGATGAACTCCCAAGGTCGTATCCCGATCTAAACGATCAAACATATACAGGTCACGACCGCGATTGGCCCCCTCATAAAGTGAACTTTGATGAACACCCAAGGTAGCATCCCGATCTAAATGATCAAACATATACAGGCCATGAGTCACGATCGGCTCATAAACTACAAAAACCCTTAACAAATTCTCAAGGTCATATCATAGAGCCTCGCACTCTGATCGAAACGATCACATACAAACATGCACGAACCTTGTATTCCAATCACAATGATCACGAATATACAAGATAAAATCCACACTTAGTTGAGAAATTATCTGCTGTAGAGAAATTGAGAAGACACCTGAAAGATGGATGCATATTGAGAAACAAAATTCAAGACACTGTCATACATTGATAGGAGTAGACTCTTGGAAATTGAAATCATTACGAGGATCAAAAGTTTAAACTCAATATGGTATCCTGATCAAAAGATTGAGAACATACTTATTAGGGATTAAGTATCTGCTAAATAAAGTACAGAAGCCAGCCTTAGCACCGTTAACTCATTTGACGCTTATTCCCAAATGGTCCGTTAACGCATTCGACACTTATTCCCGAATGGTGGAAACAAAAAAAAACTACTACTACAAACGCTTTGCTCAAAATGCAACAAATCTGATCACATCATCCGATCAGGAATAAGTCGATTATCTGCCCAAAATTTAGATAAAACAATCAGTTTATCCGATTGAATGACTCACATTGCGGAGCAATTTAATCTCGAGAACAACTAGCAAGTTGCCACTTAGATTGCTTGGAATCTTGAAGGCCATTCAAAACTGTCATTTGCTTAAGCTTAAAAAAACTGGTCACGATTATCTGACCACAATCCAATAGTGATTGTCAGATCGAGATACTCCCTTACTTAAAGAGACACTTCATAAATCATTAAAAACATTATTATCTACTTTGATTGATACTTATTAGGTAATGAATTGATTACGCTCTCCAATCGATTCATTAGTATAATCATATTAGAAATACAAAAGCCTTTAGAGGTATCTCAAGTAGATCTATCAAAGCGAAGGCAAACAAAAAATGATAAAACAGAAAGTTTTATTAAAAGTCTTCAAAATACATCAATTTATTGATACATTGAAAGACAAAATACATTGATTAAGAAATTCCTATCTATTCTTCTTTAAAGCACCGATCCGATGTTATGAGAACACCTCTCATTAATTTGGACAGCACTGCAACTTTCAACTCCTTCGGCCTCACCCATTAATACTCTCTTCACCTTCAAGTCACGGCCATTTTGGACTTTCTAATTGGTGTAAATGGAAAGAGAAAGAAGTAGTGCAAAATGGAAAGTGGAAGAGAAAGAAGGTGAAGTGAAGATGGAAATCGACAAAATGGAGAGGAAAATACGGACTTAAAGAACTACCTCTTGTTGAAGGGGAGCAAAAAGCATCTTGTTGATGTCTCCATTTTCAGGCTTAAATGTAGACATCAACAGAAAGAAGCCTTACTTCCCTCCGTTAAGAGAAGATTTCCCTAGATCAGAGAAATAAAATTCATTAATTTTCCTAAAATGGGGAGAATTCAAGGAAAAGCACAGGGAAAAAAATTTTAAGGTGCTTAAACAACCTTATAGAAAGCGGTTATAGCAAGGATATAAGGAAGAAACATTGGCCTTGGAGATAATTCATAAACACAACCAGAAAAGGCATTTTATTTATAAAAGAAAATTTCCTCTCCAAAATAAGAAGTTGAAATGACTCAACCCACATGGAAATACGTGATAGGGGAAGCTATAAAGAGGAATGCAGTTAGCAAGAAGCCGCCAGATATTAGCACGACCAGTGAAACGTCTACCGTTGATGCATCTGGAAACGAAGCATCATCATTAATATGTGCGCAAGATGAAATGTCCTTTCACTAATGCTTTAATCGTAATAATTACTCTAGACAAAAAGTCTAAAATGGCGCATCCAGATGAAAAGACTGGGGGCAAATTAGTTGTCAATAGCCCCCGATCATCATCTCATGCGTAGATCCGATCGGATCCGCTTAGAGGAGGGACAAATGATAATACACTAAATATTATTACCTATTAAGCCCGATATAAAGCCCAGCCTAAGGCCTATTAGCTCCTAAGCCCGGCTAGAGGCCCATTAAAACTTAAGCCTAGTATCTCAAAGGCATGATGATTGACAGGGAGCTTGGGCAAGGAGACCACGAAAGTGATGTCAGCGTTCCACTTGATCAAACTGCTCAGGCTTTTCCCTCAATGTCCTACTTACACAACCTGCCATTATCTCCTCTGTCTTATCCCCATCACATCACCGAAAATCTACTCTGACACTTAAGTAGGCCACTTAAGTAAGCTATTTCGTTCACCTAAATACCAAGACACTTCGAGCACAACACAATATATATATCCAATACAAGGGACATTTTTTCTCTCCAAGTCTTTACTGACTAAAACATCAGAGTGCTAATCCCCTGCGCACCAGGAGTTAGTCCTATTTGTCTTGCAGATTAGTTCCTGACTATCCGATCAAATCAACATTTCCAATTGAAGATCGGCTCCGTTTTGTTATAAGTTTTGACATTTCAGGATTTATCAATTATATATAATACTTAGATAATATTATTTTTTATTTTTTATTATGCATTTATCGTATAAACTTAAATTCATAATATTTTTATTTTAATTCATGAAATTAAAATAATAATATTTTAAATTAACAAATTAAAATGACATTTCATTTTAATTAATAATAATATCTTATTAATTGTTTAATTTATAATTAACTAAATATTCGTTACTAAATAAAATTTTATATTTAATTATATAAAAAAATTATTGTAAATTCATCGACCACCTAATTAAACAATTTATCAACATAAAGACATTATAAAATGTTGAAGTTGAACAAACTACCAATACTCATTTGTATGTAGTTTGTCTTGTAAATCAAGTAATTGTAAACATATTCAACATTATTTATTTCCTTTTCACCTAAAAACTGTGCCATTTGTAGCTACCACACATTTTATTTCCTTAAAAACAAAAGAACTTTAAGTACTTTCTTTATGAAAAGGCTACAGTAAATGCATTATTAGTGACACCTAATTCATCCTTATTATTATTAATCATATTGAAATTGTTATTTTTCCTTTATGCAAATTTAATTTAAGAAGAATAGTATCTTAACAATTTAATTTCATTTACCTTTTAATATCACTCACTTATTGGTTCTCTATTTTTGATACCAATGCCAATATATTTATGTGGTTCTTGGTGAAATGCATATGTCTCTATCTAATATTTCTATAATCAATGGTAAGTTTCTCATTGTTATTCTTATGAAAATATAGTTCCGGATAATATTATATATTTTATTGGGTGGATAATATTATATATTTTATTGGTTTTTTTAAGAAATTAAATTATTCAAAATGGTGAATTGTCTTGTACTATATTATTTAGTATTGAAAGAACAAAAGTATCGAATTGACCTGTCTAATTGTTGAGTTTCGAAGACAATAATTGATAGTTGACTTATATTGCATATATTTGGTATATATTTGATACTAATTTGAAGTAAATATTATGTGGATTTAGATGATTTGCTCTTATTTTTGTCATTTGACAAATTCTCAATCAGTGGAGCTTAAATGGTGGAAATTACGGATTTTGAACTACCACTTTGGACTTTGAAGCATTTTGAAGCTTTGAAGACAAATTTAATCACTCTTGTGGGCACAAAGGATGTTAGGTCTAGATTGGAAGTTGAGTAGAATCGAGAATTAATTCCCTACTTTTCTTGAGTCAATTATTTGACTTCAATTAGGGAATTTTATACTTCTGAAAACATTAGGAGCTTAAAATAATTATGTATTGTATTTTCTTTTATTTTAGTTTTCGAGTTGGATTAGGATTCTAATTTTAGTAGGAAAAAAACTGTCCCATTTTGTAAGCAACATTTTTGCAGAGAACAATTTTTCTGTAATTCTACTCTCTCTCTCTCTTGATCATTTTTCTCTCCATTGCTACGTTTTCTACAATGAATATGTGTAGCTAAAATCTTTATTCCAATTGAAGGATAATCACTACAAAAAAAACACAAATTATCGACGAAAATTAGTAACTGCAAACTTTTCATCGCTAATTAGCAACGGATTAGCGACTAATTGCAGAGTTAGTCATAAAAATCCCTTTAGCCAATCATGTTGCGAGTTTAGCGACGGAAAAGAAGAAACCGTCGCTATTTTTTGGCGAAAATTGATGGCGCCATTTTTTGTGACTAAAATAGCTACGGTATTGGTTGTCGCTAAAAATATTTTATTTTTGTATTTTGGAAAATTATATTGCGATAGATTCTTTATCGCTAATGGATGTTAAAATTTAGCGACTGCATAGCGATAGTATTATTGGTGTAATAACCCGAAATGCACCCTAGAAGGATTTGGGCATATTGAGGATAAGTGGTGACCAAAGATATGCAAGTTGTAGTGTTTGGTGTATCGAATGGACAATTTAAGAATTAATGTAAAAGTTTCGGCAAGTGTGGCCAATGGTAAAATTGTGAAGTATGGAATTAGGACTTGATTAAAAGGATAAAATTAATTAAGTGGGCCAGTGTGAAGGATTAGTAAGTTATAGGTCTCAATGTATAAGAGTATGAGTATTGAGGGATTGAAAAGAGGATTTGACAAAAATATCAAGGTTGGACCAATGGCAAGGTGACATGTGGCAAGGAGATTAGAGAAGGTATAAAAGAAGAGAGAGAAGGAGAGAGAGGGCAGAAAATCTGCTCTCCATTCTCCCATTCTCCCCTTTCTTACCCTCATCCTCTTCTTCTTCTTTCCCTTCTTACTTCCATGCCATTTGCTCTGTCTTAGATCAAAGCCCAAGATTTAAATGATTAAGTTTGTTAGTTCATGAGATTTAAGTGAAGAGTTTGTTAAGGAAAGGTGAGTTTTAAGTTTTGATTTTCTTTATTTCTTTGATTAGCAAAACCCTAGATTTATGTTTTGTGTATTTATATGTGTTTGATGAGATTTTGGTTGAGAAAGACCTAAGATGGGTTTAGGAGCAAGAAAGATCAGCTAAGGAAGCTTCCAGGAGCAAAGGAGTTGAGGTTTGGGATTTTGTGATTTTGATGCATGTTATGATCTCGTATTTAGATTTGATTTTCCTGGAGATTATGAGTTTAAATTTGGTTAAGTTTGTGTAAATGTGGTGAGTTGGATTAATTTTAAATAGAGATGATATGGTTGTGAATTATTGGATAAAAAATTTGAATTTATATGAATTGAGGCTAAAATTCTGAGTTTGAAGAACTCTGGTTCTTGATTGCTTTAATTAGATATTTTAATTGTGATAATTGGTTTTAAACATGGGTTTTATGTGGTATAAAGTGTACTGAATGTTGGATTTGAGTTACGTTGAAGTTTGGTGGGGAATTTGGGTTATTTTTCCTTTGATTTTTTGGGTTTGGGATGATCTACACGGCAGTATAAAATGGGCATACCACCGTGTGATCGTATTCTGTTCTTCAGTTTCCTTGTCTGTGATTTTACACGGCAGTAAGGACTTTGCATACTGCTGTGTAAAGTCTTTCTGTTTGAAGGATTTTTGGGTTGTGCATTTTACACGGGGGTAAGGATTTACCATGCTGCCCTGTAAATGCATTCTGTTTTCAAGGAGTTTTGACTCGTTAGTCCACACGGTGGTAAGGTTCTCCTTACCCCCGTGTGGAATGTCTTACATGGCGGTAAGGATTTACTATACCGCCGTGTAGCCTCTCTCTGTTTTGGATTTTCGGATTTGTTTTGAATTCTTCTTCATTTGTCTCTTTTTAGTTAAGCATTAATATGTGTAAGTCTGTGAGGTGTTACTTATGGTATACATGCACGACTTTAATATGGAATATAACATGTTTTATCATGGGATTAATAGCTGAATCATAGGAATTAAATTGCCATGGTCATTCTAAGTATGAGTGTGTGTGTGTGTATATATATATAAGAAGGTAAACTTAGTTGATGAGTTTAAATGTGTATAGGATATCAAATGGTATGAAGTTATGTGATATGTTTAGATGACCGCACGGAATTATGAAAAAGTACATGAATGGTTTCTGAATATGATAAGTGTGAATGGTTATCGAATACATGTGTGTGCGATTCTATGAATGATGCATATTATAGAAGAATATTGTTAATGATATAAGTATTATATGATGGATTCAAAATATTTATGCTGCGTAGTTGGTTGTGGATAGATAGGCATGCCTATAGAGTTCTAATAGCTGCTGCCCCTCCGTTCTGGACCCTGATCAGGTCCCCATTTGGATCCTTGCGTTCCTCAATGTGTACGGATCTTGTTTAAGATCCTCTAATGTGAAAACATTTTTGATGAGAAAATAAAGATGTTGCTTTTCGATTGTACCCTCGGGTACCCTAATGTGTTATGTTCAATCGTTTATCCATCCCTTTAACTTAGAAGGCAATTAAAGAGTAAAGGAATGTGAATAAAGTAATAAGTTCTTTGATGAATTGCAAAAGATATGTGTATGAGCATTAAATGTGTTTGTTGATATATATATATATTTATCATTTGAGTTTATGCTTTACGCACTCATATGTTCTGGATCCTTTATGGACACCATGTGGAATTGTGTGGTATCTTCGGGTACCTAAATGCTTTTGTATCTGAATCTAATGTTAGTAAAATGAAAAGAGATGTAACAGATAACGGTTGTTCTAATAGGTGTGTATGAACGAATATTGACTATATAAGCATTCATATGTGGAAATGCCTGTCAATAATCTGTTTAAAAGTTATGAGTATTCATTGTCTATATGAATTCTTTGTAGTGAGTTGTTGAAGTAATTGATATGCGTAATTGATATAAATGACTATTCAGTAAATGAACTTTATGCACATACATAAATGTTCATTTATATGTTTGAAATGAGAATACAGGTATGTTGTATATTACTTCCCTACTGGACCGTAGCCTGGATATCTACTGTAAGTATATTGGTAAGGAATTTATGTGCGTTGTTTGTTGGTGCCCTATGAGTACGATAATGATGTGCATATATTAGTTAAGAAAATAAAGTAGTAAGCATGATATAGATAACTTGACTTAGGAAATGGGTTAAGATTAATTTTGGAATATGTGTGTATAAAGGTTTTCTGTAGAACTACGTAGTTATGATTCCCAATAATAGGGATACATAGGAAGCTTGGGATAATTATTTCAAGCCCAAACCAAATCTGAAAATTGAGGTGTTTTTGTTCAATTTGAATGAATGAAATGTTTTGACTGAAGTATCAATACCATAATCTGTATGATTTTGGAAATATTCGTAATAATGGGGATTTCTAAGACTTTATGTTTCGACTATCAAAATGTATTTTGGTAACCTATGAGGTATAACTAATTATATGGTCAATTAAGTGAATAAGATAAATGATGGGTATGCTTAATGTATTTGCGGTTAAAAGTAATAAAGTAATTTCTGTCTGTGGTGAACGAGATGTATACGTGTATGGAATTGCTTAAGTTTTTAGATGAAAATAACGATATGAATTTGTGATAACTTTAGCCGGTATTCATTATGCTTATGTATTTATATATATTGCTTATGCATGTCTTTGTATCGACAACCACTGTGAGTGGCTATCTATGATTTTTTTATCCCCGCTAAGCGTTAGCGCTTAGAACGGTTGTTTATCCGTGCAGGTTAGGAGACTGAAATTTATTTCGAGCTGTCCACTTTGACTTTGGCCAACGAGTCGGTAGAAGTTTTATAGGAAGTTTGTATTGATTATTAAAATGTAATTAAGTTTTATTTTAGCTGGCTTTCGGTGTTGAGATGTAATATTTTAGTGCAAATTAGAGTGTGTTGGTGATATCTGTTTAGGTTGTGCATGTTGCTGAGGTTCTGATCTTAGGAATTCTATTATCCTATTTTTCTGCTTTGCTCATTAAGCATTTCAGTCCGGTAACATCCTTTACTAGTCATCGTGCTCCAACCATATTACCGTGTGGAGGGCCGTACGGGTAAGGGGTGTTACAATTAGTGGTATCAGAGCACCAATTTAAACGGTTCTGGTTGACTAGGTATTTTGAAGTGTGTCTGTATAGTTAGCGCTGGACAAAGTAGATGATCTTGACTTTTAGGTTTATTTTGGGAGGGGGAACCTTCCGACTAGATGAAGTATTAAGTTAAGTGTTGGCTCGGTAGGTCACGATCTACCTGCCTTGAATTGTTATCTGTGTGTACGATTTGGAATGTGTTTATTAGATGAGTTATCAAGGGTTCTGTTAGAGTTATGTTTTGGCACTAGATGGTTAAAGGAGAAGGTTTCGTATAAGTCCTTGAAGTGTATTGATAAATGGTTATCTTTGTGGGAATGGATCTTTGGTGTTTTGATAGGAGGAGTATTTGGATTTTGTAAGAACATAGTGATGCTCTGTATGCCCGTTAGCTATCTCCTGAAAATTTATAAACATAAGCATATTGAAACATGGGGTTAGGAAAAGTACATTGTTAAAGCATTAATTTCATTTCTACATCATCTTGCATATATGAATCATCACATCCTCATTGCATCATCATCCTTTGATCACCCAAGAGAAGCATTTGTGAATGTTTTTGATGGAGAATAAGCTGATAAGGCATACATTGAATATTTGATATTAGGATTAGGTATGTGATTTAAGAGCATAGTAACTGTCAAGGAGAATGTATTGTGTATATAGTCAGAGTTGAGTAGAAAGAGTATTTTGGAATTTTTGCATAAATGAATGTGAAGAGATTTTTGGGAGTAAGATAAGAGTATTATTAGTAAAAGAAAGTAACGTGTGTGCCAGATGTTCTTGAAGTATTAAGGAATTGTGAAGCAAATGTTGTAAGTTAAATGGTTTATATATGAGGTGTATGTGTTTTGGTTTCTGATTGGTGGTTAAAGTACTGATTGTTCTGATGAAAATGATTGATTCAGTTATAAGATAATGAGAAGAGAATCATCAGATTTATTTAAGTCAATTTTATGAGTTTGAGTTTAGTTGTGAACAAGGAAAAGTTACGATTTATATAGTCATTTTGATTAAAAAGAAGTGGTTTAAAGTATAGCGATGAGTATAAGTGAAGACAAGTGAATATGTTAAAAGCGAAGTGGATTGGAATGAGTGAAAGGTATGTGTTATAAGTGTGGAACATGGTACATATATGATTATATAGAAATGATCAATGAGAAAGATAGTGAATTGGAGTATAGTTTTTGGATTTTTCCGATGCAAGTGAATTTCGAGGACGAAATTCTTTCAGGAGGGAAGAATTGTAACAACCCGTAATGCACCCTAGAAGGATTTGGGCATATTGAGGATAAGTGGTGACCAAAGATATGCAAGTTGTAGTGTTGGGTGTATCGAATGGACAATTTAAGAATTAATGTAAAAGTTTCAGCAAGTGCAGCCAATGGTAAAATTGTGAAGTATGGAATTAGGACTTGATTGAAAGGATAAAATTAATTAAGTGGGCTAGTGTGAAGAATTAGTAAGTTATAGGTCTCAATATATAAGGGTATGAGTATTAAGGGACTGAAAAGAGGATTTGATAAAAATATCAAGGTTGGACCAATAGCATGGTGACACGTGGCAAGGAGATTAGAGGAGGTATAAAAGAAGAGAGAGAAGGAGAGAGGGCAGAAAATCTGCTCTCCCCTCTCCCGTTCTCCCCGTTCTTGCCCTCATCCTCTTCTTCTTCTTTCCCTTCTTGCTTCCATGCCATTTGCTCTCTCTTAGATCAAAGCCCAAGATTTAGATGATGAAGTTTGTTAGTTCAAGAGATTTAAGTGAAGAGTTTGTTAAGGAAATGTGAGTTTTAAGTTTTGATTTTCTTTATTCCTTTGATTAGCAAAACCCTAGATTTATGTTTTGTGTATTTGTATGTGTTTGATGAGATTTTGGTTGAGAAAGACCTTGGATGGGTTTGGGAGCAAGAAAGATCAGCTAAGGAAGCTTCTAAGAGCAAAGGAGTTGAGGTTTGGGATTTTGTGATTTTGATGCATGTTATAATCTCGTATTAAGATTTGATTTTCCTGGAGATTATTAGTTTAAATTTGGTTAAGTTTGTGTAAATGTGGTGAGTTGGATTAATTTTAAATAGAGATGCTATGGTTGTGAATTATTGGATAAAAAATTTGAATTTATATGAATTGAGGGTAAAATTCTGGGTTTGAAGAACTCTGGTTTTTTATTGCATTAATTAGATGTTTTAATTGTGATAATTGGTTTTAAACATGGGTTTTATGTGGTATAAAGTGTATTGAATGTTGGATTTGAGTTATGTTGAAGTTTGGTGGGGAATTTGGGTTATTTTTCCTTTGATTTTCTGGGTTTGGGGTGATCTACACGGCAGTATGAAATGGGCATACCACCGTGTGATCGTATTCTGTTCTTCAGTTTCCTTGTCCGTGATTTTACATGAC
Source organism: Excoecaria cochinchinensis (assembly GCA_947683425.1). NCBI lineage: Eukaryota > Viridiplantae > Streptophyta > Magnoliopsida > Malpighiales > Euphorbiaceae > Excoecaria > Excoecaria cochinchinensis. The sequence continues at coordinate 10,718,273 of CANTUQ010000127.1, read as the reverse complement.
GGTAAGGACTTTGCATACCACGGTGTAAAGTCATTCTATTTGAAGGATTTCTGGGTTGTGCATTTTACTCGGGGGTAAGGCTTTACCATACCAACGTGTAAATGCATTTTGTTTTCAAGGAGTTTTGGCTCGTTAGTCCACACGGTGGTAAGGTTTTCCTTACCCCCGTGTGGAATGTCTTACACGGTGGTAAGGATTTACCATACCGCCATGTAGCCTCTCTCTGTTTTGGATTTTTGGATTTGTTTTGAATTCTTCTTCTTTTGTCTCTATTTAGTTAAGCATTAATATGTGTAAGTCTATGAGGTGTTGCTATGGTATACAAGCACGACTTTAATATGGAATATAACATGTTTTATTATGGGATTAATAACTGAAACATAGGAATTAAATTGCCATGGTCATTCTAAGTATGAGTGTGTATATATATATATATATATATATATATATAAGAAGGTAAACTTATTTGATGAGTTTAAATGTGTATAGGATATCAAATGGTATGAAGTTATGTGATATGCTTAGATGACCGCACAAAATTATTTAAAAGCACATGAATGGTTTCTGAATATGATAAATATGATAAGTTTTAATGGCTATCGAATAAATGTGTGTGTGATTCTATTAATGATGCATATTGTAGAAGAATATTATTAATAATATAAGTATTATATGATGGATTTAAAATGTTTAGCCTGCTTAGTCGGTTGTGGATAGATAGGTATGCCTATAGAGTTCTGATAGCTACAGCCCCTCCGTTCTAGACCCTGATCAGGTCCACGTTTGGATCCTCGCGATCCTCAATGTGTACGGATCTTGTTTAAGATCCCCCAATGTGAAAACATTTTTGATGAGAAAATAAAGATGTTGCTTTTCGATTGTACCCTCTGGTACCCCAATGTGTTTTGTTCACTCGTTTATCCACCCCTTTGACTTAGCAGGCAATTAAAGAGTAAAGGAATGTGAATAAAGTGATAAGTTCTTTGATGAATTGCAAAAGATATGTGTATTAGCATTGAATGTGTTTGTTGATATATATATATATATATATATATATATATATATATATATATATATATATATATATATATATATCATCTGAGTTTATGCTTTACGCACTCATATGTTCTGGATCCTTTATGGACACCATGTGAAATTGTGTGGTATCTTCGGGTACCTGAATGCTTTTGTATCTAAATCTAATGTCAGTAAAATGAAAAGAGATGTAATAGATAACGGTTATTCTAATAGGTGTGTATGAACGAATATTGACTATATAAGCATTCGTATGTGGAAATGCCTGTCATTAATCTGTTTAAAAGTTATGAGTATTCATTGTCTATATGAATTCTTTGTAGAGAGTTGTTGAAGTAATTGATATGCGTAATTGATATAATGGAATATTCAGTAAATGAACTTTATGTACAAACATATATGTATATTCGTTTATATGTTTGAAATGAGAATACAGGTATGTTGTATATTTCTTGCCTACTGGACCGTAGCATGGATATCTACTATAAGTATATTGGTAAGGAATTTATGTGCATTATTTGTCGGTGCCCCATGAGTACGATAATGATGTGCATATATTAGTTAGGGGAATAAAGTAGTAAGCATGATATAGATAACTTGACTTAGGAAATAAGTTAAGATTAATTCTGGAATATGTGTGTATAAAGGTTTTCTATAGAACTACGTGGTTTTGATTCCCAACAATAGGAATACATAGGAAGCTTGGGATAATTATTTTAAGCCCGAACCAAATCGGAAAATTGAGGTGTTTTTGTTCAGTTTGAACGAATGAAATGTTTTGACTGAAGTATCAATACCATAATCTGTATGATTTTGAAAATATTTGTAATAATGGGGATTTCTAAGACTTTATGTTTCGGCTATCAAAATGTATTTTGGTAACCTATGAGGTATAACTAATTATATGGTTAATTAAGTGAATAAGATAAACGATGGGTATGCTTAATGTATTTGTGGTTAAATGTAATAAAGTAATTTCTGTCTGTGGTGAACGAGATGTATACGTGTATGGAATTGCTTAAGTTTTTAGATGAAAATAACGATATGAATTTGTGATAACTTTAGCCGGTATTCATTATGCTCATTTATTTATATATATTGCTTATGCATGTGTTTGTATCGACAACCACTGTGAGTGGCTGTCTATGATTTGTTTATCCCCGCTAAGTGTTAGTGCTTAGCACAGTTATTTATCCGTGCAGGTTAGGAGACTGAAGTTTGGTTTGAGCTGTCCGCTGTGACTTTGGCCAACGAGTCGGTAGAAGTTTTATAGTAAGTTTGTATTGATTATTGGAATGTAATTAAGTTTTATTTTTGGTGGCTTTTGGTGTTGAGATGTAATATTTTAGTGTGAATTAGAGTGTGCTAGTAATATCTGTTTAGGTTGTGCATGCTGTTGAGGTTATGATCTTAGGAATTCTATTATCCTATTTTTCTGTTTTGCTCATTAAGCGTTTCTGTCCAGTAGCATCCTTTACTAGTCGTCGTGCTCTAACGATATTACTATGTGGAGGGCCGTACGAGTAAGGGGTGTTACAATTGGGCGCTAAATGTGGAGGTAAATTTTGGCACCTTTATTTGGGACTATTTTAGTGATTATTAGTTATTGTCACTAAATGCGTAAAAATTATTTAATTAAATTTAGCGACGGTTATGTTATAGTCGCTAATGTTGTCGCTATATGAAAAAAAAATAATTCTTAAACACTAAATCATTTAAAATCCCTAAATCAGTCCCCTTTTCCCCCCATCTCTCTCTCTCTCTCTCTCTCCACTCCCTATTGACAAAAGCTTGTGCCACTATCTGTGGTGAATGAGATGTATACGTGAATGGAATTCTTAAGTTTTTAGATGAAAATAACGATATGAATTTGTGATAACTTTAGCCGGTATTCATTATGCTTATTTATTTATATATATTGCTTATGTATGTGTTTGTATCGACAACCATTGTGAGTGGCTGTCTATGATTTATTTATCCCGGCTAAGCGTTAGTGCTTAGCACGGTTGTTTATCCGTGCAGGTTAGGAGACTGAAGTTTGGTTTAAGCAGTTCATTGTGACTTTGGCAAATGAGCTAGTAGAAGTTTTATAGTAAGTTTGTATTGATTATTGGAATGTAATTAAGTTTTATTTTTGGTGGCTTTTGGTGTTGAGATGTAATATTTTAGTGCGAATTAGAGTGTGCTAGTGATATCTGTTTAGGTTGTGTATGTTGCTAGGTTATGATCTTAGGAATTCTATTATCCTATTTTTCTGTTTTGCTCATTAAGCATTTCCGTCCGGTAGCATCCTTTACTAGTCATCGTGCTCCAACCATATTACCGTGTGGAGGGCCGCACGAGTAAGGGGTGTTACAATTGGTCACTAAATGTGGAGGTAAATTTTGGCACCTTTATTTTGGACTATTTTAGCGATGATTAGTTATTGTTGCTAAATGCGTAAAAATTATTTAATTAAATGGTAATGTTATAGTAGCTAATGTTGTCACTATATGAAAAAAAAATAATTCCTAAAGACTAAATCATTTAAAATCCCTAAATCAGTCCCCTTTTTTCCCCATCTCTCTCTCTCTCTGTTGACAAAAGCTTGTGCCACTGTTTGTGGTGAACGAGATGTATACGTGTATGGAATTGCTTAAGTTTTTAGATGAAAATAACGATATGAATTTGTGATAACTTTAACCGGTATTCATTATGCTTATTTATTTATATATATTGCTTATGCATGTGTTTGTATCGACAACCACTGTGAGTGGCTGTCTATGATTTGTTTATCCCCGCAACGCATTAGTGCTTAGCACGGTTGTTTATCCGTGTAGATTAGGAGACTGAAGTTTTGTTTGAGCGGTCCGCTGTGACTTTGGCCAATGAGTCGGTAGAAGTTTTATAGTAAGTTTGTATTGATTATTGGAATGTAATTAAGTTTTATTTTTGGTGGCTTTTTGTGTTGAGATGTAATATTTTAGTGTGAATTAGAGTGTGCTGGTGATATCTGTTTAGGTTGTGTATGTTGCTGAGGTTATGATCTTAGGAATTCTATTATCCTGTTTTTCTAGTTTGCTCATTAAGCGTTTCTGTCCGGTAGCATCCTTTACTAGTGGTCGTGCTCCAACCATATTACCGTGTGGAGGGCTATACGGGTAAGGGGTGTTACAATTGGTCGCTAAATGTGGAGGCAAATTTTAGCACCTTTATTTGAGACTATTTTAGCATTGATTAGTTATTGTTGCTAAATGCTAAAAAAATATTTAATTAAATTTAGAGACGGTTATGTTGTAGTCGCTATATGAAAAAAAAAATAATTCCTAAACACTAAATCATTTAAAATCCCTAAATCAGTCCCCTTTTTCTCGCATCTCTCTCTCTCTCCCTCTCTCCCTCTCTCTCTCCACTCTCTGTTGACAAAAGCTTGTGCCACTAGTTGTATCTCCATTGCTTAGCTGCCGTCATCTCTCGCTCTCTCCATCGAAGCCACCTCCCCGTCATGCTCTCTCGCTCTCGCCCTCCTCGAGCTTTCTATCGATTCAAGTTGAAGCTTGGAGTTGCCCTGTCTATCTCTCCCTCACTCGATCTCTTCTGCTTCTTCAAGGTGCGTTCTTTTAGATCTCTCATCTTTGTAGCTTAAATGTTTTAATGCATGTTGCATCTATTCTTTGGTGTATTGGGTATTCAGAAAGATTAATTCTTTTGCTGCTACTTTTTATTTATTTGACAAAACTTTTTTTTTTCATCAATCGATAGGGCTGAACCTTAGATGTAGCAATTGCTATACTGGAAACATTATGTGAGCTTGAATTTCTGTGTAATTTTTCAAATTGAAAAATTTAAGGGTGATATTGTCTGAATAAAAGGATACAATTAATTTAGGTATCATCTATTGAAGAAAAATTACACAAATGAACCCTTAAAATTAGCAACTGTTTGAGCCTTAAAACTTTCAAATTGCTGAAATTTGTGTTTTATTTAAAGGGGTGGAGTGGGATTTAGTCACTACACTTTAGCTTATTGGTTCTTTCTTTAGTTGTTACATTTTCCATCTTAAGAAGAAAAATGTGAATCTTTAGTAAAATAATAAAGGTTGATACTGAGTAAAATAAAACTAGCCAATTTGAAAAACTCAGATTTAAACAATGGATTTTTATACTTTGGTTGTACTTTGATTCCCATTATGTGTAACTTTAGATTTAGCAGTGCTTCCAATATAGCTGGTTGGACCAGTTTCTCTATCCATTCATAACAAAAACCCTAAAATTTATATTAAAAATAACAAAAACCCACCTTTAATTATCAAACAATTGTTCATCAAAACATGGTTTCAAAGCTTCGAAATATATGAATTCACATTACACATGTAATGGCCCAAGTACCGGCTTAGCCGTAAATAGTATTCTTTGTAGTTGGTCAGTGGACCCGGGGTAAAAAATACACCCGTAGGTCAAAATATTTTATTTCATCATCGGAAAATACTAGTCATAACGAGTCCGAGGGTAAAATTTGAAGTAAAAATGAGGTTAAATAGGTCCCCAAAAGTCAAAAATAAGAAAAGACCTAGGCTCGATTCAAATAGTAATCAGTTGACTTTAGGTTTGACCGGTCTTCTAAAAATAGTAAATGGCCTTTAAAAATTACCAAAAATTTTAGATTTGTTCTAAATAATATTTAGAATTTTTTAACAGTAAAAAGGTAATTTTACGGTACCACAGAAAATTGGCTAATAAGATCGGTTTAAGTGGACCGGATCGGCAACAGACTCTGATTGAGTTGAAATTTTTCATGGATGCTAAATTATATATTTTAAGAATTATGGAATTTATTTTGGGAGAATTGAGCTTGGAAAGTGATAGAAATGATTTTAAGGTACATAATGGGCTTAAAATGGAATTTTGGGCCAAAAGTGGTTGGACCAGCCTAGCCCATTAAACCAACTATAAAAGGGCCTAAGAAACCAGATTTCTCCATGAAAATCTGGTTCTTCTTCCAAAATTTCTTCATTCCTATATCAAATCTCTCCCAAAATCCAACCTTTCTATGTAAATCCTAGCCTCTCTATCACATGGTGACATTATCTAAGCTCAATTTGGAGTAATTTTGGTAGAAAATTCAAGGTTTCTAAGTTAGGTTTCAAATTAGGGGTAAGTAAAATTGAGGTTTTTAATTTAATTTATAGGCATGGATAGATAGATTTAGCTATGTAGAGTTCATTTATGGTGTCTTTCCACACTTCAATTAACCTGTTCCTTGCCTTTAGCTTGATAATGTATGAATTTTAGGTAATGTATAAAAGCATGTATGTGTTTTATGCATGGATAATTGAATATGATCACATAGTTGTGATTTGGGATATTAAAATGATGTTTTGCATGATTAAATGTGAAAGAAAATAAATCTAAGGTGTTAAACTAGTGTAGGCCGAATGGGTTACCTAGGCTTTCCTTAACAAATTTGCATGCTTTATGACATTTATGTATAAATTCATGAAAATGAACATAAGATTTAATGATTTGAGTGGTTAATAGTATAAAACAAATTGTGTATGATGAATGAGAGTGTGGGCCAAATGTATACATAAGTATATTTAGGGTATATTTGGATTAAAAATGCCTACTAAGTGTATATTATTGATTATTGGCATGATATAAAGTTATTTTGACGAAATATTGTAATAATGAGAAATAAATGATTAAATGTGAACGTATATTCAATTTAAAGTATATACTGTGCTATTAGGAATATTTAAGCTATTATGAAATGAAATGTATGTTGGCAATACATTACGTAAAGCATGAAATTAATGAATCTTTGAAAATAATGTATACAGATGTTGCCCTTAGTTAGTCTGGTATAGAAATTTAGTTCAAGATATAGTTGGCTAGTCATAGGGACTTCATACCGCGGTCTGAGTCATGACGACTCTGTCTTTGGTAGTGCAAATGATGGCCTAACCTTACTGAGTACTGTTTACTATCTGCCACTGACTGAACTAAACTGTATTTACTGTTTATTGTAGTGGGAATGTGGGGTCCACATCCCGTATATCCGATCCATAGATTTGTACTCGGTCATAGTAGGGGCATACCAATGAAAAGAAATGAAAAATGATATTAATGGATTAAAAATGGTCTTAAATGAGCAAATTTAAAAGTTATAGGGGCAAAATGGTAATTTTGCAAAATATTGAGAAAAGTGAGTAAAAAATGGTAAATTAAGGAAAATAAAGGTTGAAGAAGTAAATTGATTAGTAAATTAAGATTAAATGTGAAATGTTTGCATAAGATGAAGTATAAGGATTAAACGGTAATCTTACAATTGATATCGAGATAATGATGAAGGATATGCAACCATGTGGCATTTTTATAAATAAAATGAAGGTTAAGGGCAAAATTGTAATTTATTGAAATTAAAAGGACTAAACCTTAATGTGGCCATTTTATGGATTAAAATGTAAATTATTTGTCATTAAGGTCACATAGTGTAAATGTATGAAGAAATAAGGACTTGAAAGAAAATAAAAGAGAATTAACAAATAAATGAGATATAGAATAAATAATAAGTGAATTATAGTTTAAAGATTTTATTCAATGTAATTATTATATTTTGAATAATAAAGTAATATATGCATGTGTGTGTGCATATTAGATAGATGGAAATCTTAGGATTGGTATCCACCACTGAGCACGATAATGTTCAACACGTAGTTTGTTTGACTGCGTGTAGGTATAAAGGATTAGAATCAAGGAGCAGCATAAACTGGAGATTTTTGGGAGCCAATTGAAGTTAGTTTATCTATGTTATGGTAATGGCATATGTATGTATAAAAACTTACATTTTTGGAGATGTCATAGTTAATTTATGGATGACTGTAAACTTAATTATGTTATGGTTATAATTATGTTTTATGTAATGGATGAGTTATGGAATTGTGGTGATGATAAATTGAATACTGTAAATGTTGCACCCGTGATTGGGCTGTGGGATTGTCTGAATTGCAGGTTTGGGTAGTTAAGTTTATAAGCCGTTATATATTGCCAAAATTTTGACTAAATGAATAGTAACTTTAGACAGTTATAGGTCAAACAGCAAAATGAGAGTAAGATGAATTGTTATGCATGATTATGGTAAATGAATATTATGTTATATTTGAGTAAGTAAAAAAAAAAAAAACCCGTAATGTCATTAAAAGAACATAAGTAGGTATACTACAATCATGGTAATCGCATAGTAAGTGAATATATTGTAGTATACGTATAGTATAAGGGTGTTACAATACAAAAACAGCACATGCTTGCGACATACAAAGTTTTCAATTTCCACGTATTTAAGAAGAAGTTAGACTACTTCATCGAGTCGTATCTATTGGAATTCAAATAATGCAATTACGTGGCAATTTCTTATTATTAAAAATTTTATTGGCGAACCAAATCAAAATATTTATCACATAAATAATTAATATTGTTTTTTTCAAGTAATTACTTTTTTAAGTAATTACCCGAATAAATTTGGGTAAAGTTTCAAGTTTGAATCAGCTCCTTAGTGAAATTCTTTTAGCGACAAAGAAATGTAAGATATTTATATATGACTTGAAAACGGATTATATGTTCTGTTTGGTGCTGTGAAAATATTGGCCATACTGAAGTATATGATGCAATTTGTCATTTGTGAAGAGGGTAAGGTTTTGAAGTTTATAGCTACTAATATAGTTTAATATATCCTTTTGAGTTCAATCTAATACACTTCATTAACTGAATTGCATGTTAAGCAGACTATGACTATGGATATATATGATATAAAAACACTTTAAGGCAATTGATAATTTAAGGCAAATAGGCCACAATCTAACTAGTCACAGTTCAAATTTCAGTACACATCCTTTAATGTTCTCTCTTTAGAATAAAAATGATTTGCTTTTGCTTTTCTGTAGTTAATAGTAATTCACTCCAATTCTACTTAATTAAATACTACACATTTATACATATTGCTATAATTAGCAAACCATAACTGCAATTAATTAGGGGGCTATTTATGTATTTAATTGAAACAGAATTATTAATAGTTATTAAATAGCTTAACTTTTCATTATAATGAAATTATTTGGTTAGTACCAATACTCTGTATTTAATCAAACTTCTTTTGTTCTTTTCTAACTTTGTTCAAATTAAAAAATGTAGAGTAAATGGAATTCTTAGATCGTAGTTGGATGTATAATCGGAGAGATGCAAGTGAAAGGACTAATTCCTTATTCTACTTGGACATGCTTGACAAAGGAAAATGTCGAGGAGATTGTCACATGGACTATTTGTTCATTGCTTCCTCACTTGGGCACTCAACAAACAATTGCTCTAGCTAATACTACTACTACATCAGTCGCACAAGAAAATAAATCTTCCCTTTCAAGTTGTGACGCGCGCCGGGCCCCGCTTGCCGCCCGTACGACCGCCCGCTCGTGGGCGATCGGGGCATTTGTGGGTCCGTTGGCAACTTGCAAGGCATTGCGAGTGCGTCTATTTTGGGCAACAAGGAAGTTTCATGGAGTCGCCACCCAATAGAACATTGAAAAAATTTCTCTCGCCTCAAAGAGCCTAAGACTGCGCTTATTATCCATTTTGGGCCAACCAAAGGGGTCTTGGAGGGTAAACCTCTCTCCCAAAGGAGCCTAGGATTAACGTCTAACTCTCGTGACACAAGAGGTATCTTGGAGGTCTTTAGTTCCAACGAGGATCGGATAGACCTCTCGCCTCTTTGGGCCCAAAGACCAGAGCTGGGTTTGGAACTTCTCATCTATTTCTACCTTGATTAATTTTACTATCAAATTTTGAGTTTATTAGTTCGCTCTCTCTCCACACGATGCAATTTGATTAAAGCGCAATCATTCACGTTAAAAGCGGTAAATAAAATAACATTAGAATAAAGCATATGGAAATAAATTACAATAAAACTAGGGGCGGAATACAACCCCCATAAATAGAGTACAGAATATGCATAAAACGGGATATTCATTAAGACGGGAACATTGGTTTCCAATTACTTATTTTATAAAGAAGTTTAGAATTCTCAAATCAATTTAAACCTTTGCTTTAGGGTGAAAACCAGGACATTGGTCCAGTTTTATTAACAAATTTCATTTAGTATAAAACATTTGTGTGGTGGTTCTTTTTAAGCGCGGTCGAAAAATCATTTATTATTACAAACCACAGTCGAATAAAATAAAATAATAATAATTACATATTTATGAATAAATAAATAAATCCTAATCTACTAACCTCGACCGTGCTCCTTAGACGACCACATGTCCCTCGCATTGCGGTCAATGTATAAAACAATATTAGGTAGTAATGAATGAATCAATAAATAATTGAATAAAATAAATTGAGAAAAATAATTAAGGTTGATAATGAATTAAATTAAATTAAATGACAATTAAATAAGTAAACCAATAAATAGATAAATAATTAAATAAACAATTGAATGAATAAATCGAAAATTAATGAATATAAAAACACAATAACAATTATAATAATCAAATGCGATAAAAATAATAATAATACTAATAATAATATCATAAGATAATAATAATAATAATAATAATAATAATAATAATAACAATAATAATAATAGTAAAACAAATAATATTAATAACAATAATAGCAATAATATTGATAATACAATATAATGAAAATAATAATAATGATGCATAATAACTAAACACAATAATAACAATAAAATTAATATAACTCAATAATACTAATAATAGATAAATAAAAATAGTAATAATAATAACAAATAATATGAAAAAAGAATAACAATTAATAATAAACAAATACAATAATAATAATGATAATAACAATAATAATAACAGAAAAATAAATAATAAATAATAATAATAATAATTAGTAATAATAAAACAGAATATTAAATAATTATGAATAATGATAATAATAAATAATACAAAATAACAGAATAATAAATAATAAATAAACAAATATAATAATAATAATAATAATAATAATAATAATAATAATAATAATAATAATAATAACAATTAATTAATAATAAACATAAAATACATAAATATATAATAATAATAATAATAATAATAATAATAATAATAATAATAATAATAATAATAATAATAATAAATATATATAAAAAAAGGGAAAAGGACTTACCGGTAGGGGTGAGCATGGTCGGTTAACCGGTCCATTAGCTCCAGTCCATTAACCAGTCCATTAATATCGATTTTTTGAAATTTCAGTCCATTAACCAGTCCATTACCATCGGTTAATCAGTCCATCGGTTTCGGATTTTCGGATCGGTTACCCAATATTTTTCGGTTAACCACTATAATTATAAATATATTCATAAATAAAATTAAAATGTTCAAGATACTTAAAAATTAAAATTTTTTCACTATAATATAACATTATTGTTGTCAAAATAAAAATATTTGGTGGATATAAGCAAATTTATTTTTAAAAACTAATATTTAATAAGTAAATATATTAAACGGTCCATAATCATTTTTAATTAGTTAAATTGTTATACTTACTAATAACCAATTAAAAAAACTTAAAAATTTTAAAATAATTAGAATAATGAAAAAAAGTACATAATCACCTTTAATTAGGATAAATTGTTATATAAATTATTATAAAATTAATAAATTAATTAAAAATTCGGTTTCGGTTCGGTTAACCAGTCACATGAGTCAAAAACCATTAACCAGTCCATTAATATCGGTTTTTTCAAAATACTAACCATTAACCAGTCCATTACAATCGGTTAACCAGTCCACCGGTTCGGTTTCGGATTTTTTTTCGGTTAACCAAGTCCATCGGTTTTTTTGCTCACCCCTACTTACCGGTCTCCGGAGTTTCGCCGGAGGGGAGGTGGTCGACACCACCCATGCCGAAAGGTAGATCACCGCTCGAGGAGCTCGCCGGAGCTGGTCACGCACCGGAAAGAAGTCGGTCATCGCCGGAAAACACCACGGAGCATCACGGGTCCTCTTCCATCACGCGCCTTGCTGCCAGCGACCGATGGAGGAACGGCGGCCGTCGCCTGAAGCGTCTGGATGCGCTGGTTCTCCCGGTGTGGCGCGTGCGCCCGTCTGTGGCGGTTATCGGCTGGCGGAGCCACCGCCCCCTCTCTCCTTTTTTCCTCTTTTTCTGCTGCGGCGTCTGGTTCCCGTGGGTTGCCCTTGGTCCTTCTCCTCCTCTTTCTTATTTCTTTCTTCTTTTATTCTTTGATTTTCCTTTTGATTCTTTGGTTCCTCACTGTCCCTTTTATCTTTTGCTCTCTTTTTTCTTATTTTCCTTTTCTTTCCTTTTCTATTTGCCTTTCTTGCTCTCTGTTTCTTCTTTCTCTTCTTATTTCTTCTTTTGATTTTCTTTTTCTTTTGCCTTGCTCTCTCTTTTATTTGCTTGGTCCCTTCTCTGTGTTATCCCTCTATTGCTCTCTCGTTTTTGCTCTCCCTTTTCTTTTCTTTCTCTTTTCTTTTCTTTTTCTTTGGTCTTTCTGTGTTTTTCCCAGCCGAGAGAGTCCCCCCTTAATTGCTCTTCATTCTTTTCTTTTTATACCCTAAAATTAGGGTTGGTTTTTGGGTCAATTAATAATTTCCTCCATTTTTAATTTTTTAATTACTTTAACTTAATTCAAATAACACATATTAATTAATTTAAACATTACATATTCATTAAACATTACATATTAATTACATTGCATATTTTACATCTTAATATAATTAATCTATTTAATATATCATGTAATTTATCTAATTAATTAAACACTTTACATATTAAGTAATTAATCTTTAATCTTTCATGCATTTTAATTATCTAATTAAACTTACAATATTAATAAATTAAATTAACCCAACATTAATAATTAATTTCTAATTTTACCTACCTAATCTATATTATATATATATAAATTTTTTTTTTGGAGGGAATTACTAAGGACCCAAAATCACTTTTGACATTAAACCCGACTCGGGACCCGGTGTCTACAATTGCCCCCAATTTTGGAGAAGTTAGTGTATAGACACCTAGGTGAGCCAAAATTCAAAGAAGGAAGAGAGAGAATTACATATCTGGGGATGCCGGATCTTACCTTGTTGGCGCTGGTACATGTGCCCTTACCGGTCTCGTCTCGACCTATTTCTGCTGGCCTCATCTCGGCTCGCGCAGCTTTGGTGAGATGTAGTGCTCTCTGACTACAACCTCTATTTGTGGCCTGTTCCACCACGAGTGTTCCGCTAGCCTCGTCTCGGCCTAGTTTGTGAGATGTAGTGCTCTCTGACTACAACCTTGATCTGTGGTCTGTTCTACCACGAGTATTCCGCTAGCCTCGTCTCGGCCTGCACGGAGTTTGTGAGATGTAGTGCTCTCTGACTACAACCCCGATCTATGGTCTGTTCTACCACGAGTGTTCCGCTAGCCTCGTCTCGGCCTGCACGGAGTTTGTGAGATGCAGCACTCTCTGACTGCAATCCCGGTTGTGAGATGTAGTACTCTGTGACTACAATCCCGGTTCGTTGGAAATTCCTTGCTAACCCCCATCCGATCTGCAAGGTGTGTAGTATTCTCTGACTACGACTTGTGAAGTGCAGTACTCTCTGACTACAATCTCGATGTGAAGAGCAGTGTTCTCTAACTGTAACTTCGATTTGTGAAGTTCCCTTGCTAACCCCCATCTGATCTGCAAGGTGCGTAGCACTCTCTGGCTGCCGTGTGAACTGTGAGATGTAGCACTCTCTGGCTACAATCTCGGTGTGAAGAGTAGTGGTCTCTAACTGCAACTTCGATTGGTGAAGTTCCCTTGCTAACCCGCATCCGATCTGCAAGGTGCGTAGCACTCTCTGACTGCCGCGTGAACTGTGAGATGTAGCGCTCTCTGGCTACAATCTCGATGTGAAGAGCAGTGTTCTCTAACTGCAACTTCGATTTGTGAAGTTCCCTTGCTAACCCCCATCCGATCTGCAAGGTGCGTAGCACTCTCTGGCTGCCGCGTGAACTGTGAGATGTAGCGCTCTCTGGCTACAATCCCGATGTGAAGAGCAGTGTTCTCTAACTGCAACTTCGATTTGTGAAGTTCCCTTGCTAACCCCCATCCGATCTGCAAGGTGCGTAGCCCTCTCTGGCTGCTGCATGAACTGTGAGATGTAGCACTCTCTGGCTACGATCCCGGTGTGAAGAGCAGTATTCTCTAACTGCAACTTCGATTGGTGAAGTTCCCTTGCTAACCCCCATCCGATCTGCAAGGTGCGTAGCACTCTTTGGCTGCCGCGTGAACTGTGAGATATAGCGCTCTCTGGCTACAATCCCGGTGTGAAGAGCAGTGTTCTCTAACTGCAACTTCGATTGGTGAAGTTCCCTTGCTAACCCCCATTCGATCTGCAAGGTGCGTAACACTCTCTAGCTGCCGCGTGAACTGTGAGATGTAGCACTCTCTGGCTACAATCCCGGTGTGAAGAGCAGTGTTCTCTAACTGCAACTTCGATTGGTGAAGTTCCCTTGCTAACACCCATCCGATCTGCAAGGTGGGTAGCACTCTCTGGCTGCCGCGTTAACTGTGAGATGTAGCACTCTCTGGCTACAATCCCAGTGTGAAGAGCAGTGTTCTCTTACTGCAACTTCGATTTGTGAAGTTCCCTTGCTAACCCCCATCCGATCTGCAAGGTGCGTAGCACTCTTTGGCTGTCGCGTGAACTGTGAGATGTAGCACTCTCTGGCTACAATCTCGGTGTGAAGAGCAGTGTTCTCTAACTGCAACTTCATCTGTGAGATGCAGTATTCTCTAACTGCAGTCTCGCCTTGTGAGGTGCAGTGCTCTCTGACTACAACCTCGATTGTGAGATGCAGTGTTCTCTAACTGCAGTCCCGGTTGCGATATGCTCTATCACTGATGTTTTTCTTGAACTTTCTTTTTTTTTTCTGCAAAAAAAGGAAAACGCAAATTTGTAGGGTAAATTATAAAAGAGACACGTACCTGTGGCAGTACCTGCCTATTGGGGTCGTTGTCAGTTGATGCTCACTGAGAGGCTTTGATGCTCACCGAGAGGCTTTGATACTCACTGGGAGGCTTTGATGCTCACTGATTGCACCCCGGCACAGCGTGGATAGGCTTTCTTTTCTGGGTAGTGTCTGACAACGTTGAGCTGAACCCATCATTTAAATCACCTTTAAGCATGGGTTCTATTCGGACCTTTCCCCTGAGTCACGTACATGGAAATATATACAATAATTGTGTGTGTATGGGAGCATGTGTGCAAAATGTATATATACATTTGAATTCGAATTTTGTACACTTTGTGTGATGTGTGTGAGCGTACAACTTATGATAGAAAAACTTACCTGCTTGCCCCCGGTATGGCATGTATGAATAAGCTTGCTTCCTGCTCAAAAGACTTTCAGATTTCGCCTCCTCAGAGAGGACTTTCAGATTTCGCCTCCTTAGGACTTTGATATCTTTGCTTCCTCAGAGGACTTAGAAATTTTTCCCACTCAGAGGATTTTGAGATTTTGCTTCCTTAAAGGACTTAAAGATTTTGCCTCCTCAGAGGACTTTGGGAAAAGTCAGCTTGTCTACGTGGGACTGATGTATACTATCTAGTGTGCATTGGACACCATGTATGCATGGAATGCATGTGAAAGGCTATGCTTTTATGAAATGACATGCAAAGGACTATATCATGGAATATGTGCCATGAATCGTTATTCTAACATTTTTGCAAATGATCATGAATAAGAAAAACATGTAAAGGTTCAAGCATGATAAATATATACAAAGGGATTATGTATGCAGAGTATGTGCAAATGATCATACACGTGACAAGGATAAAAATTCATTTATCGGCATAGATGTAAAGAATCGTATGCAAAGATAGGCATAAGCCATTATATACACGAAGGCTATGTAAAGTAATGGGTGTGTGCGGTGTATGCACCTACAACTATGTATATGGAACACGTGTAGAAAAAATTATATACATGTATGTACTGAATGCATGCAAAAATTGTGGATGAAAATTGTGGATGTGAGATACAGGAAAAGGATATGCCCATAAAGAGCCATGTGTGTCAAAAGCACTTATGAAATATATTTGCTAAAGCTCTTATGCCAAAAAAACATGCACCAAGAATTCTATATGTAAAACTATTTTATAAGAATGTTTACTACAGTTATGCGTAAAAATATTTGCAGAAAGCATATGTACAAAGAATATTGTTGGGAGTGTACGCGATGTATCATTTTCATGGGTAGTGATAAGAAATACCCCAAGATTGTAAAATGAGTGCAACCTATTAGGTATCTCAAACTCGAGTTTCTATCTGCCTTTGAGCATACTGAATGAACCACATTCTCAACTGATTCAATCTCAACAAAAGAATTCGGGAGTCATTCTCAATGAAGGGCAAGAAGATAAATGTGTAGACATCAAGGTTTACTAAACCAACATGTAAATACGAGGCATACCACGCAACCTCTGTGTGTATGTGCAAAAGGCCAAAACAAGATTTTTCATTTTTCAAAAGCAAATTCTAGATGCAATGTCGAGGACAAGACTCAACTCGAATGTATAAATGCACTCATGGCTTCTTGCTTGAAGCTCAAGAAACATCATATGCCTCTTCCTACGTACCAAACCTTATCAGAAGGTCATCTCCGCTAATTAGATAAGGCCAAACCAAGAATCGGGAGGTCTTACTTTAGTTGTAACATTAGGCTTAGGTAATTGGCTATCAAACGAGGATCAGGTCACTAGAGAAAAATGGCCGCAACGTTCATTCGGATGATGGAAGGACCATTCCCAACCCCAATTGTATACTGTCTAGATATTCTTGGATTTGAATTTGGTAATACTTGATCTCATCAAGCTCAGCATAAAAATTAAGCTAAAAGATAGCTACTGAAACTCATCAAGGGGTACTACCATGAGCTCTACGTTTTTTTTTTCGTTTTTTTTTTTCGTTTTTTTTTTGTTTTTTTTTTTGTTTATTTTTCTTTTCGCAAGCTCATGTCTCTAATTACACAAAAATTTTATCAATGATTCAAACCCCTTTCCAGAAGTGTAGCTCAAAAATTATCGATGATTGAAAATTTTTCTCAAAGGGTAAACCCATCCTTATCATGGTGATTATTGATAGCTCAAAGAATTATCAAAAATTGAGGCTCTTTTCCCCAAAGTGTAAATCCATTTTTATCGGGGTGACTTTTGATGGTCCGAAAGAATATCATAACGTATATCCATCCTTACTAGAGCAGCCATTATTCTAAGGGGAAGCCAAAATCATTTTAAGTGAATGGGGTAGTTTTAACGTGTGTAACAATAAACACTGGTATGCATTTAGCATACCGAAATAAAGGTTCAAGTGGCTAACAAGTGGTTGCAAAATAAAGGTAGGAAATGGTCATTTAGAGGGCTATACAAAGAAATGATTGCCTAAATCATTTTCTAGATCCAGCCTTATCCAGGGGTCGCTTTGATGGGTAATCGGAAAGGTTCTAGTGCTCTTAGTGAGTTTTCATCCAATCCTCTAATTGCAACTAGTTTTTCAGTTTATTTTCAAAACGGGCCAAAAAGTACTATGAACTTAGAAATGACATGGTATAGCCAAATATTTTCATGTAATCTAGCTCTTAAAGATCAAACATATCTACCCCTTACTTAATTCAAAGTGGAATGAAACACAGAATTCTAGCGTTAAGATCAAAGCCATTCATAGTTGAGAACTACTTAGGCAGAGTCGAACTTTGAATTAGAGATACCCTAATGAGGTACAAATATGTCACGTTTTAGGGTATGACTTAACACAAAAAATTTTTACTCTATCAAAATGTATATACACAAAAATCATTTAAACAAATAGAGAATTTTTTTTTTTTATGAAATATGCATAAACTATGGGTTAAGAATCATGTATATGGAATGGCTTATGCAATAGCGTCATGTATATTAACAATGTGTGCAAGGAACTGTATGTGCGAAACATGTGTAAAAACATTTTGTATAAAAATGCGTACATGAAATATGTGCAAAGATGTGTGTGTAAAACACCTACGAGAAAAATGTGTGTAAACACTGCATGATAAATGACGTGCATGCATAAATTTGCAGTGTACATGTAAACAGCGTGTAATGAAGGTATGAGTGTAAAACATGGCACAACATGGGGATGGATGTTCATGATATATGGTACATGTGAACATGGCATAATTTAGACAAGATAGGAATACATGATGCAAAGTGAAGACAACCTAGCATGGTAATGTGCACCAATGAGTCGTGAGAAATGGCAAAACTCACATACATAAAAGTGCAAAATATATACAAATAATGCACATGAGATGGGACAAAAGTGGTTGCGAAAAATGAATAGGTTTACAAAACATGTGTATTTACGTGGTATGCCTGCAAAAACATGGTATGGTATATACAGTGACTAACATGCATGGTGCAACATTCATATGTGCATGGCATAACGCATATATGATAATGCATGTTCATGATATGGCACACAATGTGAGAGATGCAAAGTGTCATGTTGTGTATAATGTCTAGTCTAATGAAGTATGCTAATGTGTGCACACTATGACATGTAGCAGTATATGTATGTAATGTGAGCTTACGGATATGTACATGCTATGACACATGGTGAATGCATTATTTTGATTTGATATTATTTTTTATTATTATTATTTTTTTTATGTGTCATGGTGGTAGTATTTCTATGCGTGTTATGATGCATGTCAATACATACCTTCAAGGACGCATGCCGTATGTACCGGCTATGGTACATGATGGATGCTATGGATGTCATAATGTTAGTGTGAGTCATGACAAGCGCTGCTATGTATGTACATGCAGGACAAATACATGTCATGTTCATATTCACAAATTATGATACAAGCAATTTTATATACAGAGTTCACAGGTTCTATTATTATATGAAAAAGAATTATACATGAGCCAAAATACATGTGCTCCATTTACTATTATTACTCATAAAAGAATGTACAAGCACAAATACACACACAAGAAAAAAATTACTCCCAACCCTATTTCTATCACACAGGAAATCGTACGGACTCTTTCTCTAGGTAGGCTTGACCCATGGGTTAACGGGGAACCCAATGAGCGCGTACAGCGTGCTGCGAAGCACAAACTCTCATTATTAAAAGCGCATGCAAATGAATTTTTGGCTATCATGTATTTAAACAATCCGAATAAATCAAAACACACCCCTCGGGTATGAAAGTCTTTAAGTAGTGAACATTTAAATTTATATGAATTTGTCCAATACACAATAACCCACTTCACAAGCAAAGTATTATGGCGCATGCCCCCTAGTGAAAGTAGCTATGTCTATTACATGAGCTTAGGTTCAAGGTGATGATGTTTTAGGGTTACCCAAGCATGATCCCTGCCAACGGGTCTAACTCGACCAGTCGGGCCATCATTCGATATACCATTTGATGGTACAAGGCTTGAACTGGTGATTATCCTTAACACTTCCCTACATTGAGTGAACGTAGGGTTATGCTTCGGGAATGCACCAAGGTTTAAAAGGGACCAATCTAGCGTAATCTAAGGCTCTAATGGGATGTAATGCAAATTTGAGAGAAAGCGAATTTATAAACCAAAACTTAATGGTAAATTTTAGTCAAGGTATTTTCAAATCAAAGTCTCGAACAAATCCCCAGTGGAGTCGCCACTGTGAAGCGCGCTGGGCCCCACTTGTCGCCTGTATGACCGCTCGCTCATGGGCGATCGGGGCATTTGTGGGTCCGTTGGCAACTTGCAAGGAATTGCGAGTGCGTCTATTTTGGGCAATAAGGAGGTTTCATGGAGTCGACACCCAATAGAACATTGGGAAAATTTCTCTCGCCTCGGAGAGCCTAAGACTGCGCTTATTATCCATTTTGGGCACACCAAAGAGGTCTTGGAGGGTAAACCTCTCTCCCAAAGGAGCCTAAGATTAACGTCTAAGTCTCGTGACACAAGAGGTGTCTTGGAGGTCTTTAGTTCCAACGAGTGATCGGATAGACCTCTCGCCTCTTTGAGCCCAAAGACCAGAGCTGGGTTCGGGACTTCTCATCTATTTCTACCTTGATTAATTTTACGATCAAATTTTGAGTTTATTAGTTCGCTCTCTCTCCACACGATGCAATTTGATTAAAGCACAATCATTCACGTTAAAAGCGGTAAATAAAATAACATTAGAATAAAGCATATGGAAATAAATTACAATAAAACTAGGGGCGGAATACAACCCCCATAAATAAAGTACAGAACATGCATAAAACGGGATATTCATTAAGACGGGAACATTGGTTTCCAATTACTTATTTTGTAAAGAAGTTTAGAATTCTCAAATCAATTTAAACCTTTGCTTTGCGGTGAAAACCAGGACATTGGTCCAGTTTTATTAACAAATTTCATTTAGTATAAAACATTTGTGTGGTGGTTTTTTTTAAGCGCGGTCGAAAAATCATTTATTATTACAAACCACAGTCGAATAAAATAAAATAATAATAATTACATAGTTACGAATAAATAAATAAATCCTAATCTACTAACCTCGACCGTGCTCCTTAGACGACCACATGTCCCTCGCATTGCGGTCAATGTATAAAACAATATTAGGTAGTAATGAATGAATCAATAAATAATTGAATAAAATAAATTGAGAAAAATAATTAAGGTTGATAATGAATTAAATTAAATTAAATGACAATTAAATAAGTAAACGAATAAATAGATAAATAATTAAATAAACAATTGAATGAATAAATCGAAAATTAATGAATATAAAAACACAATAACAATTATAATAATCAAATGCGATAAAAATAATAATAATACTAATAATAATATCATAAGATAATAATAATAACAATAATAATAATAATAATAATAATAATAATAATAATAATAATAATAATAATAATAATAATAATAATAATAATAATAATAATAATAGTAAAACAAATAATATTAATAACAATAATAGCAATAATAGTGATTATACAATATAATGAAAATAATAATAATGATGCATAATAACTAAACACAATAATAACAATAAAATTAATATAACTCAATAATACTAATAATAGATAAATAAAAATAGTAATAATAATAACAAATAATATGAAAACAGAATAACAATTAATAATAAACAAATACAATAATAATAATGATAATAACAATAATAATAACAGAAAAATAAATAATAAATAATAATAATAATAATTAGTAATAATAAAACAGAATATTAAATAATTATGAATAATAATAATAATAATAATAATAATAATAATAATAATAATAAATAATACAAAATAACAGAATAATAAATAAACAAATATAATAATAATAATAATAATAATAATAATAATAATAATAATAATAATAATAACAATTAATTAATAATAAACATAAAATACATAAATATATAATAATAATAATAATAATAATAATAAATATATATAAAAAAAAGGGAAAAGGACTTACCGGTCACCGGAGTTTTGCCGGAGGGGAGGTGGTCGACACCACCCATGCCGGAAGGTAGATCACCGCTCGAGGAGCTCGCCAGAGCTGGTCACGCGCTGAAAAGAAGTCGGTCATCGCCGAAAAACACCACGGAGCGTCACGGGTCCTCTTCCATCACGCGCCTTGCTGCCGGCGACCGATGGAGGAACGGCGGCCGTCGCCTGAAGCGTCTGGATGCGCTGGTTCTCTCGGTGTGGCGCGTGTGGCCGTCTGTGGCGGTTATCGGCCGGCGGAGCCACCCCCCCGTCTCTCCTTTTTTCCTCTTTTTCTGCTCCGGCGTCTGGTTCCCGTGGGTTGCCCTTGGTCCTTCTCCTCCTCTTTCTTATTTCTTTCTTCTTTTATTCTTTGATTTTCCTTTTGATTCTTTGGTTCCTCACTGTCCCTTTTATCTTTTGCTCTCTCTTTTCTTATTTTCCTTTTCTTTCCTTTTCTATTTGCCTTTCTTGCTCTCTGTTTCTTCTTTCTCTTCTTATTTCTTCTTTTGATTTTCTTTTTCTTTTGCCTTGCTCTCTCTTTTATTTCCTTGGTCCCTTCTCTGTGTTATCCCTCTCTTGCTCTCTCGTTTTTGCTCTCCCTTTTCTTTTCTTTCTCTTTTCTTTCCTTTTTCTTTGGTCTTTTTGTGTTTTTCCCAGCCGAGAGAGTCCCCCCTTAATTGCTCTTCATTCTTTTCTTTTTATACCCTAAAATTAGGGTTGGTTTTTGGGTCAATTAATAATTTCCTCCATTTTTAATTTTTTAATTACTTTAACTTAATTCAAATAACACACATTAATTAATTTAAACATTACATATTCATTCAACATTACATATTAATTACATTACATATTTTACATCTTAATATAATTAATCTATTTAATATATCATATAATTTATCTAATTAATTAAACACTTTACATATTAACTAATTAATCTTTAATCTTTCATGCATTTTAATTATCTAATTAAACTTACAATATTAATAAATTAAATTAACCCAACATTAATAATTAATTTCTAATTTTACCTACCTAATCTATATTATATATATATATATTTTTTCCGGAGGGAATTACTAAGGACCCAAAATCACTTTTGACATTAAACTCGACTCGGGACCCGGTGTCTACACAAGTGCACAAGGTCTTCAACCTCATGATGATTCTCCAGTCGGTAGTGGCGATTCTACCTTAACTTGACATAGCTACAACTAATTTTTGCGTTTTATTTAAACTTTATTAGTAATGTTATTTTTTATGATATTATTATTAATTAGTACGGTTTCTTATTTAGGATGACAAGCTCATTTACTTTTTAAAGAAATTTTAATTATATATACTATATGTATTATTATGTTTTATATTATAAATTCATAAATTAGTTCTAATTTGCATTTATATACATATGCATGTTCATTGTTCAATGTTGTATAAATAATGAATTAATTTATTGTTTGATGATGTGTAAATGAATTAAAAAAATTAAATGTAACATTTAGCGACAACCCATAACCGTAGCTAAAGATGTACTAAAACAGTAATAAAAAATTATTAGCGATAAAAAATCAATGCTGCACTTCGTCGTTAATTTTTTTGTGACGAATTTAGCGACTAAATATTCTGTCACAAATAATATTTTATATTATTGACGACCATTTTTAGGGGTTGATTAGCGATGGTTATTTCTATTTTGGCAATATTTTTTCGTCGCTAAATATAACGACGGTGTTTGGTTTTAGAGGCAAATACCTTAATTGTAAATACTGTGTTTGGTTTTGAAGACAATACTAAGATTGTAAATACCTTAATTGTATTGGACTGTGTACACCTCTAAAATGGGTTTGCAAAATTTGAACTAACTTGAGAAACTCAATCTAAAATTTTGAGTTTAGATTGGATTGTTGGTGTTTCTTGATCAGGTCTGGTCTACTGGAAGTTAATATTTTTAGGTCGAGCCAGCTGAACATCATTAAAAAAACTAACTAAACTCGAACGGACCCAAATTTAAAGGATTTTATATAGTTTTTCTTTCAAGCTTTTGTTATTCTTTGTCTTGTATCAATCTCCCCTCCTCTTTAAGGAAAACCCATTCACAATCTCAAATCCCTAAATTGCCACTTCTCCTTCTTTTCACCATCTGAAATTGCAACTTTATCATCTCACTTCAACAACTAACTTTTGAGTTTGATTTTGCTCTGATTTAGTAGATATGCTATGATTTGAAGCTCCAATTTTTCTCTCCCTTTTCATGTTTATTTATCATAATTTAGAATTTTCTTAAGGAAATATTGAAGAATTTTTTCTCATTTTGAAAGGTTTTTAGAAAGATAGGATGAACTATGATTAACAATTGGGTATCGAGAAGCAAGGTTTGTAACAATCCAATTTTGCGTTACCCAAATTATTGGTATGACTAGCAATATTAATGATAAAATGTAGAGAAGTGAGAATTTAATTTTTGCTTTAATTTAAAGAAATAAATAACTTAAGTGGTAAATTATTAAAAGTTAAAGATTAGTAACTAAGTAAGATTAATTAACTTAGGTTTGGTTAGTTAAATGTTAACGAAGGTCATTGTGGAATTCCACATGTTAAGCATGTAAGAAACCATTGAGGGACTATAAAGAAATGGAGAGAGAGTTAAGAGAAAGCACTAACTCTATCCCTTCTTCTTCACCATTTTTGGTAGCCATGAACCCCCTATGAGCTGCTCCATAAACCATGTGTTCTCGAGGGGAAAAACACAAATTGGTATAAGGAATAGATAGTTTTGTTAGGATTTATGGACAAATACATTATATATATTAAGATTATATTAATTATATATCATAACTATCATTTAAAAGACATGGCCTAAATATTAAAGTGATCTAATTTAATAGATATTAAAGTGGGCCATAATAATAATATTATAAGTATGGGTTAAATGTATAGATACTCTTTTATAATTTCTAATTTTATGATGGGCTAAATTAGAAATAAAGGAAAGTTTTTTCATATAAAAGGGTCCCCAAATTATAGGTTAAGGGAGTTGGCTTTCTATTCCCATCTGTAGAAGACAGTTTTTTCACCTTACCTATCAATTTGGAAGATCATCAGCCGCAAAATCTTGGTATTTCAACTGAAATCATGAATTCAGGTACGCTTGCGCTATTGATTTTATTTTATTTTTTGATGATTTAACATGATTAATATTGTTTAGATGAATTCTAGGGTATCTTACATTTGGTATCAGAGCCTAATTCATGTTGAATCATTGAGAATTGGTTTTTTAGGGTTAATGATTCTTTTAAATTAATTAAGGATTTTAATCAAAAATTTTATTTAATTTCGATTGCATTTGTGCCTTTGATGGTTTTTCTTGGCACAAAACTTTATTTTTGGGTTGATTGAATTGGTGATTTGCGGCATAATGAGGGTTACGGCATTGTTTTTGGATTTGCGGCATTTTACGTGGATACAGTAGTTTTGATTCATATTGGGTACCATGTTGAAGCGTCGTTTTCATTACGGTATGTAGAAATCGTTGATTTGATTAATCCTGTTCGGCAATATTTATTTATTTTGGTTGAATGGTTTGTTTGGCTTTATGGCTTTATTCTTTATGGTTTGTCTTTATGGTTTTGGCATTTTGTGGCTTTGGGTTTTCTATTCTATTATATGTATTTTTTTTGATTGAGATTGCAAAGAGTTATTGGTTTTGTAGCAATTATTTCACCATTTCTTGTTGTTTTCTCTTGAAATAATTATGTAGCCTCTATTTTTTCATTTTCTATTGGGTAAAATCAATTGCTCTCTCTTTTGGAATTATGCTTTGGATGATATATCACCATAAACATTAAGCATCATGTTGCTGTTATTTGCTTGATGGGTATGTTTCTGCCAGTATGCATAAACAATTTGATATTAAGTCATTTTATTCTTAATTTCATTTTTAAATTTTGTGGAATTTAAATTTAAATTACAGTATGGCTATATATATGTTGAGATGGGTTAATTGAACCAATATGTTGCCAAAGTGACCTCTATGGAAGTCAATTGATTTATTTTAAAATATATAACTGGTTATGTGTATGTAATTACATAAACATTGATTGGCCTAAAGGAAAGTTGACGTTTAATATGATTACATATATATTTGTGGCAATTAGCATGTGATAATTATTTGGTTTTAAATGTGAATAATAAATCAGCCCAAGGAAGAATTATTATTTGACAAGTTATTTTATTATTTGTGTTTAATTGCTACACCAAGATATCACTTACAAGTTAATATTTTGTCAAAAGATAAAGTATTAATGGAGTGTCAGATGTCTTGAGATGGGGTTTAACTGTATTTAAATTTATTATTCAATTTTGGTATTATTTTGATACTTATGTGAGTTTGTTTTATATGTTTTGTTCTAAATTCAGTTTGTGCTCCTGCTGCTAATATTACTGCTATTATCAACTCCATTCCTATGCTGACTGGCTCGAATTTTAAGGCATGGCAAGAGAGTGTATTGATCACTCTCGGAGTCACGGACCTAAACCTTGCACTAAGGGAACCTAGACCTGCTGATCTCACTGATGAGAGTTCCTCTGAACAAAAGAGGGAGATGGAAAAGTGGGGAAGGTGTAATCGTATAAGTCTTATGGTCATTAAGCGTGCCATTCCTGAAGCTTTTCGGGGCACAACGTCCGATCAGATGGAAACAGCTAAAGTTTTCCTTGAGGACCTTGAGAAGAGATGTGCTAAGAATGAAAAGGATGAAAGAAGTACAATCTTAGCAAAACTCATCTCTATGAGGTATACAGGCAAAGGAAATATAAGGGAATACATTATGGAACTGTCTAATCTTGCTTCAAGTTTAAGGGCACTCAAGTTGGATTTATCTGAAGACTTGTTAGTGCATTTGGTCATGATCTCTCTTCCTGCATAATTTGGTCAAATTAAGGTGAGCTATAACTGTCAAAGGGACTCATGGGCCCTTAATGAGCTCATCTATCATTGTGTTCAGGAAGAGGATAGGTTAAAGCAAGAAAAGACACCAAGTATTCATTTGGTCTCCACCTCAAAGGATAAAAAGAAAGAGAATAAGAAAAGGAAGAATAAGGAAGTTGCAGTAATAGCACCACAAAAGAAATAACCTAAAGGACAAACTAAAGATGGTTGCTTCTTTTGTGGAGCTACAGGACACTAGAAGAAGCAATGTACCAACTATCACGCTTGGCGTACTAAGAAAGGTATGCTTTTTAACTTTGTTTGTTCTGATTTTAATTTGGCTTCAGTACCTAGACACACTTGGTGGATTGATTCAGGTGCAACAACTCACATTAGTGTGTCCATGCAGGGTTGCCTGAATTGCCGAAAGCCTAATAATGGTGAGAGATACATCTATGTTGGTGATGGAAAATTAGTAGAAGTCAAAGCAATTGGAACTTTTAGATTATTATTAAGAACTGGTTTCTATTTGGATTTGTTTGAGACTTTTATTGTACCGTCTTTTAGGCAGAATTTGATTTCTATTTTAGCATTGGACAAATTTGGATATTGTTGTTCATTTGGAAATGGGAAATTTAGTCTTTTTTTAAAATTCAAGTTTGGCTAGATCTGGTTCTTTATCAAGTTATGATAATCTATATTTAATTGATATAATTGCTTCATTTAATGAATCCTTGCATGTTCATTCAATATGTAAAAAGCGCAAATTAACTATTGAGAATTCTGCTTCGTTATGGTACAAGAGATTAGGTCATATCTTTAAAAAGAGAATCGAGAGACTTGTGTCTGACGGTATTCTCGACCCCCTTGATTTTTCAGACTTTGACATGTGTGTGAATTATATTAAGGGGAAACAGACAAATGCTAGGAGATTTGATGCCAATAAGAAAACAGATGTCTTAGAACTAATACACACATATATTTGTGGGCCATTCCCTATGGCTTCTTGGAATGGCCAAACATACTTCATAACGTTCATAGATGATTTCAACCGATATGGCTATCTTTATCTCATTCATGAGAAATCTCAGTCACTGGACATGTTTAAAAGTTTTAAAGCTGAAGTTGAAAATCAACTCAATAAAGGTATTAAAAATGTTAGATTTGACCGTGGTGGTGAATACTATGGCAGATATGACGGTTCAGGTGAACACCGTCCAGGTCCATTTGCTAAATTCTTAGAGGAAAGCGGTATCGTACCATAGTACACCATGCCGGGTTCACCCAATATAAATGGTGTTGCTGAAAGATGAAATAGAACACTTTTAGACATGGTAAGAAGTATAATCAGTCACCCTACCTTACTTGAGTCACTCTGGGGAAAGGCATTAAAGACTGCAGCTTATATACTCAACAGGGTACCAACAAAGGCAACTAGTAAAACCCCTTATGAACTTTGGATAGGTAAGAAGCCTAGTCTAAAGCATCTTCATATTTGGGGATGTCCAGCTGAGGCAAGGCCTTATAGGTCAAATGAAAAGAAACTGGACTCTAGGACCATTAGTTGTTATTTCATTGGATACTCTGAACACTCTAGCGGTTACAAATTTTATGATCCCACAAGTATGTCCATTTTTAAGACAGGTAATGCTTGGTTCATTGAGGATGTTGAGTTTGCGGGGGGAGAAAGAGTTAAGGACTTTGTCTTTGAAGAGGAATATGTTGATATTCCTTTAATTGCTATGGACAATAATCAAGAACAGCTTATTATACTAGACATTGTTCATGATGCAATTCTAGATCAAGACAATGTCATTGATCCTTCCATTCAGTCTCAAGGAGATGCTCCTAAAGGACAAACTCTACAGCCTCAAGAACCATTGCCATTAAGGAGATCCACTAGAGAAATAAGAAATGCAATTTCAGACGATTATGTTGTGTTTTTCCATGAACATGATGTTGACATTAGTGTGATGGAAAATGATCCAGTCTATTTTCATCAAACAATGGAAAATTCTAACTCTTAAAAGTGGATAGATGCCATGAATGAGGATATTAAGTCTATGAAAGACAATGACGTATGGGATCTTGTTCCATTGCCTGAAGGTGCAAAACTCATTGGTTGTAAATGGAATTTTAAAACCAAAAGGGATTCAAAGGGCAATGTGGAAAGGTACAAAGCACGTCTTGTCGCTAAAGGCTTTACACAAAAAGAAGGCATTGATTATAAAAAGACTTTCTCTCCAGTTTCATCAAAAGACTCTTTTAGGATTATAATGGCATTAGTAGCACATTTTGATCTTGAACTACATTAGATGGATGTCAAGACAATGTTTCTTAATGGTGACATTGATGAAACAATTTATATGGTGCAACCAGAAAACTATGTATCAGAAGATGCAAAGTCAATGGTTTGCAAATTGAAGAAATCCATCTATGGGCTTAAGCAAGCGTCTCGTCAATGGTATTACAAATTTCACCAAATTATTATCTCTTATGGTTTTGAGATTAATTTTGTTGATGATTGTATATATCACAAATTTAGTAGGAGTAAGCATTTTTTTTTTTTGTATATGTTGATGACATATTGCTTGCCAGTAATGATATAGGCTTGTTGTATGAAACCAAGAGATTTCTAGCTATGAATTTTGAGATGAAGGATCTTGGAGATGCAAATTTTGTATTAGGGATCAAAATACATCGAGATCGCTCTCGAGGTACCCTTGGATTATCGCAAAAGGCTTATATCAAAAAGGTTCTTAAGAGATATGGCATGCAAGATTGTAAACCAAGAGATGCCCCTGTGGCTAAAGGAGACAAGTTTAGTCTTCAACAGTGCCCCAAAAATGCTTTTGAGGAAACAGAAATGCAAAAGATTCCTTATGCATTAGCAATAGGATCCTTATGCATTAGCAATAGGAAGTCTAATGTATTCTCAAGTTTGTACACGTCCGAATATTACGTAATAGTTGGAGTGCTAGGAAGATATTTAAGTAATCCAGGAATGGTTCATTGGAAAGAAGCCAAATGATTCATGCGATATCTTCAAAGAACAAAACATTTCATACTCACTTATAGGAGATCGGATAAATTAGAGATCATTGGGTATTTAGATTTTGATTTTGCTGGGTGCCAAGATAGCATGAAATCTACATCAGGCTATATTTTTTTGCTTGCTGGAGGAGCTATCTCTTGGAAGAGTGCTAAGCAATCTCTTATAGCCTCTTCTACCATGGCAGCAGAGTTCATATCATGCTATGAGGCATCAAATCAAGCAATATGGCTACAAAATTTTGTCACTGGGCTGCGAATTGTTAATAGAATTGAAAGACCACTTAAGATCTTTTGTGACAATAAGTCAGCAGTCTTGTATTACAATAACAACAAGAGTTCGAGTAAGTCAAATCATATAAACATTAAATTCTTGGTTGTTAAAGAAAGAGTTCAAAGTGGACAGGTGTCTATTGAGCATATTGGTACAAACTCCATGGTTGCGGATCCGCTTACTAAAGGTTTGCCACCCAAGGTCTTTAATGAGCATACTGCTCATATGGGTGTCATGTCTTTTGAGGATATTTAATTTTAGTGGGAGTTTGTAATCTTGCTTTCTTATTATATACACATTTTTTATTTTGGTTTATCTATTTTCTGCAGAAATGAAGTTGAGATATTCACACTTTGATTTTGCTATGGATTGATCTCACTAAGTTTATAAAATGGACCAGTTGAAAATAGACATGTTTAGATCACATTACATGTAATTTTCATGCTATGCATCCATACCTGATCTGTGTCATTTGGTTGTGTTTACATATGTGATCAGGGATGGATTTAGTTATGACATATAAGTAACAAAAGTCGCCTTGGTTCTATGTAAGCATGAATGATGGACGAGATTGTTCAGAAATGTCTTTGATTATGATAGTAAAGTTTTCAGCTCATATAGTTGACATATAATTATAAGGTAATATGCTTATATATATATATATATATATATATATATATATATGTATGTATGTATAGTCCAAGTGGGAGATTGTTAGGATTTATGGACAAATACATTATATATATTAAGATTATATTAATTATATATCATAACTATCATTTAAAAGACTTGGCCTAAATATTAAAGTGATATAATTAAATAGATATTAAAGTGGGCAATAATAATAATATTATAAGTATAGGTTAAATGTATAGATACTCTTTTATAATTTCTAATTTTATGATGGGCTAAATTAGAAATAAAGGAAATTTTTTCATATAAAAGGGTTATGGTCCCCAAATTATAGGTTAAGGGAGTTGTCTTTCTATTCCCATCTGCAGAAGACAGTTTTTTCACCTTACCTACCGATTTGGAAGATCATCAGCCGCAAAATCTTGGTATTTCAACTGAAATCATGAATTCAGGTACGCTTCCACTTTCTTGATGATTTAATATGATTAATATTGCCTAGATGAATTCTAGGGTATCTTACAAGTTTAGCAAGTGGAAAAAGAATTAAGGTGAGTAAAATGAAAATTTAGCTTGGTTTCTCTTATTCTCCACCTTCTATGTTTTTGGATGTAATTATAAAGAATCAAGGAAGTGGGTTTTAAATTTTAATTTTTTAATTTTTAAGAAAAAGTAAAAGGAAAGATTGATAAGAAGGAAAAGTTAAGGTGTAGAGAGATGAGCAAAGTCATGGCTTTGGAAGGTCCTACAAGAGGTTTGGGATTCTAATCTTCTATAAATTTATTTATTTTAATGTGCAGTGAGCCTGATTATGTACTTGTAGTGTTGTGTGTGAACTTAGAATTGAGAAATGTTGATTAGATAGAAGATTATAATGTATAGCTAATAGGTTTAGATAAATGTAAAGTTAAAAGCATATATGAACAACAATTATTGTTTTAAGTGTAATTCTTTTTAAAGTTATGGGATTGACTTGATTCAAATTCTGGTAAAAAAAAAGACAAATATTAGAACAAGTTTTATGAAGAGCATAAGACCTGATTGTGTCTCTAACTTGATTGAAATTGAAGTGCAAATTGAGATAGAGAATCTGTTTGTTTTTAGAAATAGCATGTGATAGAATGGTGATAACTCCCTTTGTATAGCTTTAAATTGAGTGATTCTTGTTTCATTGGAAAGTTTCTATAGTACTACAAATGTCAAGAATAAAGTTAAGTTTAATTATGCCTATAACTAGCATAAAAATGGCATACAAGATGGGTCTAATGCTACCAGCATGGACAACGTAAAATTACAATCGAACACTTTGTAGTAAATTAGCCCTAAAATATTCTCTAGAGCTTAGAATTAATTAATTCAAAATTTTGTAGAAACTAGACAAAAAAGAATACAGGTTTGGTGAGTACTTTGCACCCAAATTCATTTATAAAGGGGGTAGAAATAGGGCTTTAAGTCTAGATTTAAAGTGCGTTATATATAATTATGAAATAAAATGGTATGGACCACTAACAAAAAAAAAAAATAAATTAGCGACGAACATATTTCCGTCGCTAATTAGCAACTGTTTTCATAATTAGTCACAAAAATTCATTTTTCTAATTTTAGCGACTGAATAGCGACGGAAATAAAGAAACCGTCGCTAATTTTTGGTGGCACTTTTTTTTGCGACTGAATTTTTTAGTCTCTAATTAGCGACGGTTTTCAAATGTCATAATTTTACCGACGAAATAGCGATGAATTATTCTGTCGCTAAAAAGTTTCCAAATTGGAGAAGAAATTTAGTGACGGAAGAGCAACAAATTATTCGTCGCTATTTTAAATTAAATTTTTTAAAAATTTGAAATTTTGATTATTGATTTTATTAAGTATTATGTTAATAAAAATTAATACTTAATAAAAATATACATACATGCTTATGGTTATTAATTATTTTTAATATTTTTGCTTTAGAAATTATATTATATTGGAATTAAGTTATTTTACTAAACTCGATAAGATTACCATTTAATTTTGAAATTATATAATTAAAATAATTTAAAATAAATTTAATAATTTTTTTTAGTATTTTTATTAATTAAGATAAATTTTTTAATTGTATTTTTTTAACTTGTAATCGTTTTATATTATGGATTTTATTTTTAATTTGTCTAAAATAACTTTTTTATTATTCGCTTTTTAAATTAATAATTTTGATTAAGTTAATATATGTATATATATATATAGATAAAAAAAATAAAAAATAACCCGATAGAAAAAAATCTATTGAATGTTAACGTTAGACTAGAAAATAGTTAAATGTCGGTTTTAATTAAAAAATTAAATTGTAAATAAAATAAATAAATAAATAAATACTTAACGAAAAAGAAGAACACAGAATTTAAAATAAAAGGAAAGGAAAAATGAAGGAAATTTTTGAAGATAGAAAACAAGAGAGAGGGACGGCGCGCGGAGAGGAAGGGGCGACCCTCCCCAGCGCCGGCTACCCATCACTGGGGAAGCCAAGATGGTCAGTCACAACCAGCGATAGACGGCTTCTACTTCGCAACCTATCCCTAGCGCCGGCGACCCATCCGTCTGCTCCTACTTCACGAGAGGGAAGCCGAAGCTTCTCTCCCCTTTTTCGGTTAGCTCCGACGTCAGACGGTGACACGAGCCACATCACCGGGCTTCTGAAGGCGAGGGGTTCATCCTTATACCCACTGATCGTCCCCACTCATCATCGACGATGAGATCGAAGTTGTGGAATCGTGGCTTTTTGGCGTAGATCCAGATCAAACGGTGTGGCTATTGGGCGCGTGATGTCCGATGGGAGGTCCCTGATGTCTTGGGCTTCGAGTCGGCAGTGACGGTGTCTCCCCGGCGATGCTCTGACGATCATTGACCGGCGGACAGATTTGACTGTCGTTGAAAATGGTATGTCCACTTCAGGTTTTGCTCTTATTTTATGTGGTTTGGCAAGCATTTGAAGGTAATCTTTCTAGAAAGCAAATCATGCATGGCATGTGTTTTTATTTGATATATTCTTACATGAATTGAATGATAATTTTTATGAAAATTTTTTGGGTCATAAGCTTTTATTAATTTCCTCAACTATTGCATTTAAGTAGGCCTTAACTATAACCTAGAAAAGAATGTTTTGAAATACAAAATAAATTAGTGGAGCAGTCAAATACTGTGACTTGCTTTCTGAGATATTGAAGATTATAAGGCTTGAATTATGAATTTTATTTTCTAATGAAACTTTACAAGTTAATTATGTTAAATTTCTTACTATCATTGATGTTATGCTGCCCTATAAAAGATCAATTAACAAAATGTGGTTCTCATGAAAAACAACCTTTCAATTGAAAGCTCATTTAGTTTTCTCTCCATTCAACAAATTTGAATCAGAAGTATGATTCCAATAGAAGCTATTGAAGGCTCCATTTCAGAACAAAAAGAAAAATTATCGTTGTTATTATTCCTGAAGTGAAGATCCAAGGCTCATATATTCGATAATATTGAGAGTGTCAACATGAGCTTGGTGCTTTTAATCTTAAGAGTAATCAACTAATGCAAGTGGTAGAGATTTGGGCTTTGGTTTACACAGTTGGCTGACCATGTTTGGCTAATAAGATTATTGTCTGTTTGTATAGACCACCAAGTCAGGTGCTTAGCAAGTCATGCTTAGAAAAACCACCATTATCTTGTGCTGTATGTTCTTAGGTCATCATGCAATTCTCGTAAAAGATCCTAGAATTAAAATTGCCTGAAAAAGCATGAAAGATGGTGAACTTTATTATAAAAACTTGAATAATTCCAATGCAGATTAACTGTTGTAGTGATGGATTGAATCATGATGCAAAATTGGTGTATTAACTCTGTTCTTGTGAACAGCACCTACATATAAGCTACAGAGCTTCAATACTCCCATAACCTACTGAAATGATTATAAATATCACAGCTAGAGGTCCTATTATATTGTGATGTCAGTCAACATGATCAATTGATTAGATATTTTTCCTAGTTCCTCATTCCTCCACTAATTCTTCTAGTGATGTTTGAACACCTATATCCTGAAAATATTTATCATTGATCTAATATTCTATGTCCTGGTAACAATAAATTTACTTGTTAAAAAGTTATTGCAACATATAGTTTTCTTCTACTTGTCCAACAATATGTTTAGCTTTTCCAATGTTCATTGTTGTACCATTGTGTTTATGAAATTTGCCTTTTGAAATGCTTTTGTGTTGTTTAGTGACCACCTGTGGATTAGCAAGAGATGCTCTGAACTTACTTCGTGAGAGGAAAGAATTGGATCATATTACTCTGATGATGGACTCTTGTTTTATGGAGAAGATCTGACTCTTGTTTTGAAATTTGCCAAACAACATAAAACAATGTGATTAAATGTGTGATATTTAGAAGTGTTAAAAGATCTTTTCTTTACAGGGGGTTAGGTAATATTATAGAGAAAATTCTGCCAAAATTTTGGCAAAATTTGATAGTATGTTTGGAGTAACTTATAATTTTAAGTAGGAAATTGTAATGTTCTAATGTTACGGTTCTTAGAATAGATGGTAACATTTAACATTTTTATCTGGCTTATACATTAAACCAGCTTATTATTGTTATAGTTGTTTTTATTATTGAAAAGAGTATCTTGTATTTGATGAATTGGTATTGGAATTGCTTATATATATATATATATATATATATATATATATATATATATATATATATATATATATATATATATATATATATATATATATATATATTTAAGCCTCTATTCAAGATGAGACTCAAACTCTCATCACTCAAGGTGAGACGCAAAATCAGTCCGAGACCAATCAAGTTACGAAATTAGAATGTATTATTAATCGAATTTTATGTTGTATTTGTTTTAATGTAATTTTGCTTAGTATTTATTAGGAACATATGAAAAATTTATGTATGTTATTTTAACTGGTTTTATTTTGTTGAATATAAGTTTAATTTTCGGTCTATTCGGTTCGGTCCAAACCGAACCAATCATTTACACTCCTAATTGTACAATTTAATATACTTCTATAATATTATATTTTTTAAATTAATAGTATTATTAATAATATTGCATAACTATTATTTATATAAATTAAATTTTGGATATAATAATAATAATAAAAAAATTAATATTTTTGGCGACGGAATAGCGACTGAATTTTTTGTCGCTAATAAATTTTTAATCTTTCCGGTGACCAATCTTAGGAGTTATCTAGCGACGATTTTTTCTGTCGCTATTTTTTAGCGATTGTTATATGTTTTAATCACAAAATTTCTTGCGACGGAAATATTTGAGACAGTTAGTCATTTTGTCGCTAAAATCAATTAGCGATGGAAATTCTAATATTAGCGACGGAAATGTCCGTTGCTAATTTTCTGTTTTTTTGTAGTAGACTATTCTAAAATTAAATAAATGATGGAATTAGCATGAGTATGATTAAAATTAGTAAGAATAACTTTAATCATGTATGAAATATTTGATTTTTATTTCCTATTTATTCTTTGATGTTTGAATATAAACTCTTGAATGGAATGACTATTAGCTTTGGTCAATAGTAAATAGAGCAAAAATGAAATCGCTTGTGCAGTGATGAATTCGGTTTATTTGAATTTAAATGCAAATGGCTTTGATGAATAAATTTATTTCTTGTTATTGATTCATTCACGTTGAGCCAATCTTCTTGGTTGGATTAACATACGTTCGGTTAAGAACCATTAAATTTCTTCAGATAAATTCTTAATGAATGAATATGTTATCATCGCAAAAATGGAATATGGATTATGTTGTGCAATATGGGGGTTGTTGTTGGAATTTAGCTATGGTTACATGCATCACATATATAAGCAAAAATTAAAATTTTAACCATACTAATTAAGAGCTTGCCATGAAATTATATTAGCTATCTAATCGTTAGGAAAATCACCTGTTGTGTTTTGTTGAATAGTTATTTTTCTTTCGTACCAGGTTGTCACAAACCACGGTATCCAATGGTGAATACCTCTAATGATTGTCCACACCAGAGAAGGGATGAATTAACCAATTATTGGTGATAGAGAAGCAGCCAAAAATTCCCTATGGCTAGAGAGGGAATTTGGGCCCAATGGAGAAGAAAAGAAAAGATAATCCTAAGTATAACAAGATGAGGAATTCTAATTATAATAAGATTAGAGATCCTTAGTATAATAGGATTAGGGATCCTTATTATAATAGGATTAGGAATCCTAAAATAGTTGGAGAATAATTTCATATTTTACTCTTAATTATTTAATTAATTTAGCTTAATTAAATCCATTATTGCCTTCTCCATAAGGCCCATGCGCAGAAGCTCGCATATTGTGCTTTCGTGCACGGGCTTTAGATTTAATTACCCAAATCAATTCCAAATTCAACCAAATAAAATATGAGATGTCCATAACACTTATAGCTTGTATTTGATTTGACTTCTTACAGTGTTCTACATAGAAGGCACTCCCAGAGTGCTTTTACGCAGAACATTTTTCTTCTAGGCCTAAAAATTAATTCTCTAAGTGACCCATAAATAATATTTAATCCTATAACACTTATAATCTAATAATATTTTATTCTGAATTAGAATAGACCAATCTGGTCCATTATTACATACCATACAGAAAGCTCTGCAAATTTTCAAAGAATTTTTTGCATATGTTTAATTAATTAAATTCATTAGTTAATTTATTCTTCATTTTCTCATTTCATAATAAATATCAAAACATTATTATATCTATCATTTTACCATAATGCCCTTCCCTATAGTTGTGTGACCCATTGGATTTTCTAGTCCACTTAACAATAGAAACATAATTGCAATTAAAGAATTATATGATTTAAACTCTTCAAATTATTATATTAATTTTCTAATTAATATTTATTTTATGTTTATGTACAAATCACGAGAGGCTTCTAACCAAGCATTGTGATTACCCAAGTGATGGAAAAGTCAATTGGTTTGACTGAACCATTCCATAGAACAGTTATCGTGCAATTACTCATTTCACCTTACTTTATCTCATTTAGATTTTGAGTATGGAATGTGTCAACTCATATAAACCTAAATATAGTTGTTATAATAATTTAACATTGTTCCAAAAATGCCCTTTGTGGATCTCATCCACCATGGCATTTTACTTTAGCCAAAGGTTTTTGAATAAGTGTATTATTGTAAGGACCCAAAATACACCCTAATAGTAATAAGGCATGTTTAGGGTGAGTTGGAAATCGAATGTGCATAATTAAGCGACGGAAGTGTCAAAAAGGATGCAACCGTCATTAATTTGAAAGATTCAGCAAGAGCGAACGTTTGCCAATTCTTAAAGTATGATGAATATGTATAAAAGAAATAGTATCGTGGGCCATATATGAAATGGAAATTGAATATATGCTAATGTCAAATAAATGGAGAAGTTAAGGGTTAAAGAGGGAATTTTGCATAAAATTCTAAAATTGACCCAATAGGATTAAGAATTGTGTAAGATTTGTGACCAAGTAAATATGAGTATTTATAGTGTAAATGAAGGAGAGAGGGAGACCATTCTTTGGGTGGAAATTCCAGCAAATATGCTCTCTTTCTCTCCTCATTCATGCATTTCGGAAGGCATAAAAAGGGCTTTGGAAGATCAAGAAAGAGTTGTGAGCAAATAAGGTGAAGTTTAGTTAATTCTTCCTATCTTCTTCTCTTCTTTGTGTTAAGATGTTAAATTATGCTCGAGGAGAAGGTTGATGTAAATTCTATGATGTTTTATGGTTGAGAAAATCAATCAAAACAAAGGAGGAAGAGAAAGCTTGAGCTAGGAGGAAGAATTGAAATTAAAGAGCTTGAAGAAGTGATTTTGAGCACAAAACCAAGGTTTGGGAACTCTTGAATTTGATATTACGTGTATTTGTTTTGAGATGAATGTTTGTAATGATTTATATATGAAATTTACTTAGAAATGCATGAGAATTGGTTGTGTTGATGTTGGGATAGTTGACATAGCTTAAGTGTGCAAATTAGTTGTGTTGGTGAAGTTTTAAGTGTAGGGTTCATTTGAACCCATGTGCTTGTGATAGCCATAGTATGAACTACAGACCTCCCAAATTGGATGATTTGAATTTCATATCAACCTTAAGATCTATACCTATAAATACCTAGAAGAGGTCAGGAGCTGAATTGTAATAGGAGTGTAATTTAGTGAGGTTAATTAAAGGTTTATAGTTTCGAATTAAATTGAAATTGTGACGCGCGCCGGATCCCGGGGGCCGCCCGTTCGGACCGCCTGCACGTGGTCGATCGGGGCATTTGCGGATCCGTTGACAGCTTGCGATAAATTGCAAGTGCGTCTATGTTGGGCAACAAGGAGGTATCATGGAGTCGCCACCCAATAGAACATTGGGAAAGTTACTCTCACCTCGGAGAGCCTAAGACTGCGCTTGGTATCCATTTTGGGCCAGCCAGAGGGGTCATGGAAGGTGAACTTCTCACCCTAAAGAGCCTAGGATTAGCGCTAAAGCCTCGTGACCCAAGAAGTATTTTGGAGGATCACCTCTAACCTCTTGAGCCCAAAGACCAGAGCTGGGTCCGGGATTTCTCATCTATTTCTACCTCAATTATCTTATGATCAAATTTTAATATCATTAATTCGCTCTCTCTCCACACTATGCAGTTGATTAAAAGGCGCATTTATTCACATCTGAAAGCAATAAATGATCAAATAGATAGTGAAAGCAATGGATTACAATAATACAAGGAGCAGAATACAACTCCCTTTCGTAAATGTGCGAAGCATGCATAAATTGGGGCATTGCTTATTTTGAGGACTTTGGTCCTCACATGCATCATTATTAAAATTGGAGATCTTTATTTGTGATGATCTTTATTGGATAAAAATAGGGCATTGGACCCTTGGTTTTGTGTAAACTTCATTTTATTGAATATAAAACATTGAGTCATTTTTATACATTAACGGGATACGAAAGGAGTACATTCGTATACATAAAATAATCAATGAATAATAAATAAAGAAAATACTTAAGAGGATTAGGAAACTAAACCGGATGAAGTCCTCAAACATTGTAGACAGCCGCTCAAACTCGGATTTATCCAAGAGGATCAATATACACTCATAGAAAGTTAAGAGGTGTTAATATACATAAAATTAACATATAAGAAGTCAAAGAGACTTGAAAGAGAAAAAAAAAATGATTTAAAAGGATGGAGACAAAACCCACCGACGGCCTTCCTTGGCTGACCGACGGGCGTCGGTTAAGGTAACCGAGATGTCCGTTTGTCACTCAAGGAGGGGCGTCTGTAGGTGGGTGACCGATGGGCGTCGGTGATAAAGATGGCTCGTCGGTCACCACTGTCTTCAAAAAAACAGAATGGAAAAAAACCTTTTCAAAGCCAAAAAGTGGATTTTATCTCAAAAGGAGATAAGAGAGTCGAAATAAAAGAAAATAATGACAGATATTCAAAAATTCCAAAAAATAAGAAATAAATATGAGATAATATGGAGAAGGACTCCGGAATATTTACCCTCAGATAATTGCTTTGGGTGAGATTCTTGTGTTGATTAGAGCCCCGCGTGTTCTAACGGGAAGCGAAAGATGAAGGATCGAAGAAAGAAGATAAGCTATTTCTTCTTCAACCCCTCAAAAGATCGATTTTGGAGTCAAAATCTAAAGAAAACTAATTAATTTTAGTTCCTTTTGATGATTTGATCCTTGATTCAATAGATTTCCTTAGTAAATGTGTTTTGTTGGAAGAGAGAGAAAATTTGCTTGTAATTGGGCAGAGTTTCCTCCTTTGAAAATTTTTCCAACCCTTTTTAAGTGAAAATCCGGAGCTTTTATAGCCAGACACGACCGACGGCGTCGGTGTATGGAGGCGGGCGTCGGAAGAATCCTTCTGACACAAGGATTAGTCCGACGGCCCTGCCACATCCACCGACGGGAGTCAGAGCGGTTGCGTGTTCCGGGAAACCAGGCTGCGTTCTGACAGGGGCGGTGACTTTTCGACGGGCATCGGAAAATACCACAAGCCGTCGGTGACTCGGAGCGACGGGCTGACTTCACAGACGGGCTGGCCGTCTGTGGAGGAAAAAATTCCTTTAGACTCGAAAAAACCTCTGTTTTTCTCTCCCTCTGCCCAGGAATGGTAAAAAGCCTTATTTCTCATGGAACGCGGGACTAAAACCTCCAAATCTAGCCCCTCATACAGGCTCGGACATTGATTTCATCATAGGATAACCTCTGATCCGGACCGCTCCGGGACACGGTGCTTACAGTTGCCCCCAGTTTTGGGAAAACTAGTGCACAAGCGCCTAGATAAGCCAAAACTCAGAGAAAGGTCAGAAAGGAAGCGTACCTGCGACGGCTTTTCACCCTCCGTGCCTTTTGCCGGGTGGACCTTGTCTCGATCCGCTCGGCGATGCGAAGATACTTCCATCGGTCTTATCTCGACCGGCAGGTACTTGGCGGGATGCGGCATGCTTTGGCTACAACCCCGGTTTGAAGTGTGGTATGCTTTGACCGCAGCTTCGATCTGGTGAGATGCAGCATGCTTTGGCTACAACCTCGATCTGGTGAGATGCAGCATGCTTTGGCTACAGCCTCGATCTGGTGAGATGCAGCATGCTTTGGCTACAGGCTCGATCTGGTGAGATGCAGCATGCTTTGGCTACAACCTCGGTTTGGTGAGATGCAGCATGCTTTGGCTACAACCTCGGTTTGAAGTGTGGAAACTCCGCTGGGTTCCTTGTTCCAAAAGAGATCTTTTTAATCGATGTCTATGTTCAGATCGGTATTTCTCTGTACCTGTGTGATAAAAGATTTTGTTAGTTCATGTTTGAGTGGTCATCTTTTAACCTGTCTATTGATGGCGTGATCTTGCTTTATTTGTTATGCCATGTTTCATTTTTTTTTTCATCGTCATTTTTATTGACATATAAGTAAACATGAGGACATACACTTTCTGTGATGTGATAAAACAATCGAATGATCATGCAAAAATGAAATAAAAGTTTCACTAGAAATGTCATTTTTGTACAGTGCATATACAAAATAAAAAATGTACAATAGACACACAAAATAACTCCCTGAAGATCAGAGAGGTGTGTAGTTGGAGGGCTCATCGGGATCCTCGTCATCCGAAATGTGCACGGTCCCTGGTGGTGGTGGAGGTGGAGCTGGCTGAGCCGTGGAGGGTCCTGCCTCGTGGTCATGGGGCCACCTGAACCGGATCTAAGCGTAGCCATCCAAGAAGGGCTGGGCATAGGTGCTCATAAGCTCTAAGGTCTCAGAAACCTTATCTCCAAACATCTTGAAGGCTTGGCTCAACTGAATGGTCTGCTCGCTGGCGGCCTTTCTCCTCTGCCCTAGGCTCTGCTCCGTCTGCTCTCTAAACTCCCTCATGGTCTGAGAAAGAGGTGGGAGAATCCCCTCTATCGCTTGGACGCGGGATCTCAGAGAGTCGAGTGACTCATCAATTATCTGTAGGGTCATATCGACCCTCTGAGACGCCTGGTCCTGTGACGTCCTCAAATCATGAGCGAGCTGCTGCCTCAACTCCCTCTGCCCCTGAGCAATCTTCTCAATCATCCTCATCTGCTCCCCCCTGAAAGCCTCCAGGACCCGAGCCTGCTCATCCCTGAAAACCTCCAAGGCCCGAGCCTGCTCCCGAGTCGTATGCTCCATGTAGCCGGCCTACTCCCGGGCCAAGCGCTCCACCGACTGGGACTACTCCTGAATGGCGGCCTGCTGGCGATCCAACCTCTCGTGAATAGCTCTGTCCCTCTCATCCTGCCGCCGCTCTAAGGCTGTAAACATGGACGTAAGGAGCTGAGAGAAGTCAGGCTGCACAGGCTGCTGCGGTGCTGGCTCTGGCTGTGGTGCCGAGGAGGTGGATGCCCCTGGGTCACCTCGGGAGTACAGGTGGTATCTCTCGGAGGGCCCATGGATAGACCTCTGTACCCTGGCGCTCGGTGATGGGACTGGAGTCGGTGCTTTGGATGCCGGTGAAGCGGCGAAGAGGTCGTCCATCGTGATCTCGAAGTCGAAGTCCGAGGGGGTCCTAGGCGGCTCCTGCTGCTGTGGTGGAGGCACAGTCTGCGGCTGAGGAGGCTGCTCCTCCGGCTGAGGCTGGGGCTCTGGCTGAGGCTCGGGCTGTGGAGGCTGCTCCTCCGGGTGCTCTGGATCTGCACCCAAGGGTGGAAGCGAGAACAGCTGCCGGGTCTCATGAATAGTCAACACCCTGTAGGCCGCTACCTGGCCTGAAATCGGGGAGATCATCCCCATCTGTACTGCCGCCGCGGCGTCTACATGGATCCCCTCCGACAAGGGTCCTCTCAACCTCTCGGGGTTAACCCCCAATCTCAAAAGTAACCGGGTGATGACTCCTCCTACCATCACCACCG
The DNA here is from genome assembly GCA_947683425.1 of Excoecaria cochinchinensis. NCBI lineage: Eukaryota > Viridiplantae > Streptophyta > Magnoliopsida > Malpighiales > Euphorbiaceae > Excoecaria > Excoecaria cochinchinensis. The sequence goes on along the minus strand of CANTUQ010000127.1, from coordinate 10,675,398 downwards.
GCGTCAACCCTCTGCTGACTCTGGTCAAGTTGGCCAAGATCTCGTGGCTAATGTTGAGACGCTGGCCTGCTACCATAGCCCAGAGGCTCCAGATCTCGGCCCCGTTAAGCGACCCTGGATTACCAGCTCGACTGAGGTACGAACTGGAAAGCACTCTGTGCAAATACCGGAGTGCCTGAGACACCAGTACGGTGCTCTTCGCTGTATCGTGATCATACAGCACTCCCGGTATGGTAATGGCCACGGCGCGTCTCACCGCTCGCCGCAGGATCTCGACCCCCTCCTCTCTAGGGAGCCCCATGGCCTGAGCAAACCTCTGCCTCGTGATACTGAAGTGGTCGCCGTCGAACCAGAACTGAATCATCCCTGGGTCGGTATCTGCACTCTGAAAGCCGGCATAGCGGAGAGTGGCCAAGACCTGGCGGGTAGCCTCTGGAAACGTCTGGAAGGAGGGCTCAAGGAACTCCATCCACCCAGCACCCTCGGCAAGTAGATCGAACTCTGGGGCCAACCCCAGGGCCTCTAGAAATGGGCGGGACACAAAGCGATTGGCCCGAAACTCTACTTGAGCCAACGCTCTATACCTCTGAGCCGACTCATCATCCATCCAATCCGGAGCTACAAGCTCGGGCTGGGCCTGCGGTGCTCTACGTCTAGGAGGCATCCTACAAAAGGGAAGAGATTAAATATCGAGAATTTGGCAAAATAAATATTTTTAAACTTATTTCCAAGGTGAAGGCCAATTTAGGCCTTACCGGGGCAATAGCGGCCCAAAACAAGATAGAGCATTGATAAAAAAAAATGAAAAGAACAAACGTCCTGTCTAAGGAAATAGCCTAGTGTGCCTCGCACGCATCATGGCAAAAACAAAATGCAATCAGCATGGAAATAACTAAAGTGAATAAGAATGGGCTTTCCAGGTCCCAGGGCGTGCATTATATACAAAAATACTCGATTTTTGAATAAATGATAAAAATTTGGGCAGCACCCCGGCAGGGGTATGCCCAACCTCCTGCATGAAAAGGCAAAAACATAGGCCTCAGGCCTCAACAATAATACACGCATGTAAATGGGACGCACCCCGGCAAGAGTGTGCCCCCAACAACACAAAATAATGGCCTCAGGCCGCAAAAGAAATATATGCACAGAATGGTGCGCAAAAAAATAGTTCTAAAGCACCAAAATTATAGAAAAATTCTATTTCTATGTGATCATGCAAAAGTTCAGTTTTAAAAGAAAAAAGGGCAGCATTCCCCCTAATTTCTTAAGGCATCTAAAGCATTCTAATCACTCCTAAAGTTTTAAAGGAGAAGAAATGAAGAAATAAATTGAATAAAATTCAAAAGAAGTGGTTATTTACTTACTTGGAATCGCGAGGAGTGTAGAAACTGAAGAAAAATATAAATATCACAGCGCCCGGTAAGTAGAAAATGCGAAAATATGAAGAAATCGCGAAAAAAGATGAAGAAATGCTTGAAAAAACGCCAAAAAACGCAAAGAAAAACTGTTTGGGAGAAGAAATGAAAGGGACAGCAGCGTTTGCACCGTCTGTCACTCGCCCTTATATAGAATTTCGTGACCGACGGGCAGGGCGTCTGTAAAAGCGACCGACGGGCTGGCCGTCTTTCATGCAATAAATGTGAGTTAATGCGCGTGATGAATGCAATGCTGACGTATGCGTCTGCCAGGTGGATTTATACCGACGGGCAGGCCGTCCCTATAGAGAGGCGGGCAGGCCATCCCTTTGAACAGGTGGGCAGGCCGTCTCTGTAGAGAGGCGGGTAGGCCGTCGGTGACACTTTCCTATAAAATCTTACAAAATTTTGCTCTTTTTGTCTCGTCATTTTCTAGCGTTTTGAGCCTTTCACCTTTCTCAACATGTCTTCCCTTCTAACCCAAAAGATGCACCGTATCTTAGATGACAAACACATTTGGGAGGAAGGCGCCCTTTTCTCTCTGTCCGGGTTGAAATACCTGTGCCGGGTGAAAGTTGACCAGAACCTCCTGCTGGCGGCTACCCACTTCTGGAACCCCCGGTTTCACGTCTTCCGGTTCACCTATCAGGAATTGTGCCCTCTGCCCGAAGAGTTAGCTGCCATTCTGGGAGCCTGGTTCCCTCCTAGAGCTTTGCCTTGCATCCCCCGCTGCGGCCTATTTCAGACCCGGGACATAGCCATGGCTCTGGGCATGCCTTCTTCTGAGGCCATCCGGCTAATTCCTCTGGGCTTTTCCTTTTCCTTGAGGCCACTGATCGAGGCTCTGGGTCAGTTCACCGACATCCCCACCTATCGGGTAAGCGTCACATTCCTGTATTGCATGGTAAACTTCCTCACTGTTGTTCCAGGGGGTTTGACAGGTGATCCTCGCCTGTTCGGAGTCCTGAGCGACTTTCACTCGGGGTTATCACCTTTACCACTCATTCTGGCTGAAACCATTCTGGGCTTGGACGCTGTGAGCTCTGGATCCACTACAACCTTTACCGGTAGCCCCTTATTGCTCCAGGTACGTCATTATTTTAAAGGTAGTGCGTCCCTTATGGATTTTCACACTAGCTTTTCTTAGCGAGAGGTGCGTCCTTTCGGATTTTCACACAACCCTGTGCCTTATTTTTGCCTGAAGTAAACCCTACTTACTCCAGCGGCTCTTTTCTTTTTTTTTTCTTTTTCTTCTCTTCTTTCTTTCTCTTTTTTTTTTCAGATCTGGCTTCAAGAAAAACTGAAGATGCTGTCTGAACCACCCCCTCGCGTTATTCCACAGTATTCGCCGAGCCACTTTCTACCGCGTCGATGACTTCATGGGTGTGCCACTGCTGGTGAAGGCATTACCAGATTTGGCGAGCTGTTAGACGATGACATCAGCTTTACATCTGCCTGGCTCCCACTGTCTCATGTAGTCATTGACGGGCCATCGGGGTGTGTTCCCCTCTGTGGGCTCCATCGGGCCACCTTCTGCATCACTTCTCGATGCACATGCCAGCTCGGGACGACCCAGGATGTAGTGAGGGTTCCCTTGTCTTTCCGGGGAGGAGCTCTCTCGGCTGCGTTTGCTTCTCGGTATCATGAGCTGTGGGGCAGATTACCCGTGAAGACTGTTATCCCGAGGTTCGGCAATCAATCTATGTCTTCGACTAGTGAGTACAAGAAGTGGATCCTTAGTCCAGCGTCTGATAACAGGACTCGGGGGCTCAAGCATCTGGTTGGCGAGAGCAGCAGCAGGACTTAGCTTAGTCTTCATATGTATTTCTTTTGGTGCTACATTTCTTTTTAATGTAGAACTAGGAAATGACAAAAATGAGAAGAATAATATTCATTTTATTTCCCAAATTCGTGTATGTTTTCATACAGTTTCAGCATACATGATCAGTTTTGGCATTTACTCAGCTACTTACGCGCTGTCAATACAAGGAATCAAATTTTAACAGCATCAACTCCTGTTACCAATCGGCCCTCTCGGATTTTCACGATTGGACATTTTCTCTCATGCCTCTAATTTTTGCACAGGATGCCTTTTTTCGGTTTTCACCCTGTCGAGGCACCCAATTTTAGCACAGCCGCCTTTTTTCGGTTTTCGACTTACAGGGCATTTTATTCTCTTCTTTTTATTTTTTTGGGCCTTTAGCCGTGGAACCTTTTGAGTCTGTCGATGTTGATCGGCTCTTTGAATTCGTTCCCATCACTATCCGACAAGATTGCAGCTCCTTTGGACAGCAGCTTCTTAAGGATATACGACCCTTCCCAGGTAGGTCTGAATTTCCCTCTGACGTCTGGTATGCCTGGCCTCATCTGTTTGAACACCAAGTCTCCCTCTTTCAGCGGATGCTTTCTCACCTTCTTTCCGAAAGTTCTTGCCAGTCTCTTTTGGTAAATCTGGTTATGATAATAGGCTTTCAGCCTACACTCATCTAACAAGTTCAAGTGCTGTAGCCTCTGTCGCACCCATTCGGCCTCCGGGACTTGGGCTTCCATGACCACCCTCAGTGATTTAAGCTCTATCTCTAGTGGCAATACTGCTTCCGTTCCGTATACCAGGGAAAATGGTGTAGCGCCTGTAGACGTCCTCACCGTCATTCTATATCCCTACAGGGCGAAGGGTAACTTTTCAGCCCAGTCTTTGTAGGTTTGGACCATTTTGGACAGGATCTTCTTCATATTCTTATTTGCGGCCTCTACTGCCCCATTCGCTTGCGGTCGGTAGGGGGAGGACTTATGATGCTCGACGCCATACCTCTCGAGGAACTTCCTGGTTTCTCCCATGAACTGCACTCCATTATCCGACACTATATGATGAGGAAGACCATATCTGCAGATCAGATTCCTCTCTGTGAACTTGGCCATATCCCTCGCACCAATCTTCTTGAAGGATTCCGCCTCTACCCATTTGGTAAAATAGTCAATTGCGACTATGACGAATCGGTGCCCATTGGACGCCGTAGGGCAAATTTCTTCGATGATATCTATCCCCCAAGCAGCAAACGGCCAAGGTGATATCAAGTTATGTAGCTCTGATACTCGCAGGTGTCTCAAGTCCGCGTATTGTTGGCACAACTGGCATTGTTTGACGTATCTCGAGCAGTTATTGTCTATTGTAAGCCAATAAAAGCCTTGTCTCATAATCTTCTTGGCCAAGGTCAATCCATTCATGTGAGCCCCACAGACACCTGCATGGGTCTCCTCCATCACTTTGCGGGCTTCTTTTTCATTCAAGGACCTGAGCCGAATCCCGTCCGACTGCCTTTTGTACAACACCCCTTCCAAGGATATGAACTGAGTAGATAGCTTACGGATCATCCTCTGGTCTTTTTCAGTGGTTTCTTCTGGAAATTTGTTGTTTTCCAAGTAATTCATGATGTCGAAGTACCATGGTTTCCCATCCGCCACTTCTATCTCCATTACAGGCTTGGTTCAAAACTGGGCTTATCAGAGCTCGAAATCAGCACTGGCTTCATAGCCACTCCTTCAGGGTTATCCCACATTGACACTAAGGTCGCCAACGCATCAGCCAGACGGTTTTCATCTCTCGGCATAAAATGGAAGGTGCAAGTCTCAAACTGCCCACACATTTCTTTCAAATATTCAACGTAGGGCACCAGCCGTTCTTCTTTTACAGCCCACTCACCTCGAATCTGGTTGATTACCAAGGATGAGTCGCCGAAGACTTCTATGTTCTTTGCCCCCAATGCCGCTAAAGCTTCTAGCCCGAAAGTGCAAGCTTCATATTCGGCTTCATTGTTGGTTGCTTTGTATCTCAGCTTCTTAGCAAGGGGAAGTTTCTCATCATCTGGGGTTGTCAGGACGATTCCAATTCCAGCCCCTCTGTTATTCACTGCCCCGTCAAAGTGCAACTGCCATCCCTGAACAGAAATCGCGACTAGGCTCTCATCAGGAAAGGTAAACTCGGGAGTGTCACCTTGAATAGGATGCTCAGCAAGAAATTTGGCTACGGCTCGCCCCTTAATAGTCTTGCGGGTGATGTATTGCACATCAAACTCCTGTAGCAAGAGCAGCCACCTCCCCATCTTTCCAAGCAAAGACGGTGCTTCCTGCAAGTATCTTAACGGATTCTGCTTGGCCACTGCTTGAACCTTGTACGAGTGGAAATAATGCCTCAGTTTCTTTGACGCCCAAATTACTGCCAGGCAAATCTTCTCTACTTCAGCATATCTTATCTCATAAGCCAAAAATTTCTTGCTAAGGTAATAAATTGCAAACTCCACCCCAAATTCATCTTCTTGAGCCATCATGGCGCCCACGGAACTGCCTTCTACTGCCAAATACAGGATAAGCGGTTTAATCGACTGCGGCGGCCTTAGCACTGGTGGATTCAACAGGTATTCCCTGATGGTGTCAAAAGCTTTCTGGCAATCTTCGTTCCAAACCACAAGCTAATTCTTTCTAAGCAGCTTAAAGACGGGCTCGCATATTGAAGTGAGCTTGGCAATGAATCGGCTGACATACTGCAACTTGCCCAGGAAACTCCTTACATCCTTCTCTTTTTGCGGCATAGGCATCTCTCCGATGGCTTTCACCTTGTCCGGGTCAATTTCTATTCCCCTCTGGCTGACGATATGTCCCAATAGTTTTCCTGAAGTTACTCCAAAAATGCACTTCTTAGGGTTAAGTCGCAGATTATACTTGTCGATCCTGGTGAAGAACTTCTCTAGAGCTTCATAGTGTCCCTCTCGGGTGGCTGATTTGACTATCATGTCATCGACATACACTTCCACTTCTTTATGAATCAGGTCGCTCAGAATCTTGGTCGCCATTCTCTGGTATGTGGCCCCTGCGTTCTTCAGGCCGAAAGGCATGACTCGGTAGGCATAAGTCCCCCATTCTGTGATAAAGGCGATTTTAACCCGATCAGCTATCTTGTTCAGGATTTGGTTGTACCCCACATATCCATCTCCAAAGCTATACATCGCGCAATTGGCGGCGCTGTCTATTAACACATCGATATGGGGTAATGGAAAATCATCTTTAGGGCAGGCCTTGTTCAAATCTCGATAATCCACACACACCCTGACCTTTCCGTTCTTCTTTGCTACAGGGACCACATTTGCCAGCCATGTAGGATACTGCACCTCAACGAGAAACTTGGCTTCTATCTGCTGCCGAATCTCCTCTTTGACCTTGTCAGCCCATTCTGGCCTCAGCCTTCTCAACTTCTGTTTCACAGGCTTGCAATCTGGGTAAGTCGGGATGGCATGTTCTGCCACGTCTCGGTCAATTCCTGGCATGTCCTCATAGGTCCAGGCAAAGACCTTTTCATGTTTTCTTATTATTCTCTCAAAATATTTTCTCTCCTCAGGAGTTATGTTTGATGTTATTAGAATTTCTCTCGGATTTTTCGAGGTTCCAAGATTAAAAGGCGTTGTATTAGTGGAATCGATGTCAAAAATTGATGGAGTATGATCATGTTCATGCATGTCAAAACCGTTAGAAACATCGCACAAATAAGAGAAATTGTTTGCCTTATTGATAATATTATAATTGTCATTTACATCATAAAAGAGTTCGGGAATAAAAAGACAGTCTAAACTAGAGTCTTCTTCTGCCACTCCAGAGGTTGATGCCGTTGCAGCTTGTTCACTGGCTTCCTGATTTAGCAGAGGCCCCTTAGGCTCGTCGGAAGAAAATTTCAAATTCTCCATTTTCAGCTCTAATTCTGTTATCTTCCCTTTCCCTTTCAGCCTGGCAGCTATCATCTTCTCAGTAACAACCTCTTCAGGCTCGCATCTATCCCAAGTAATACCCTGAGTCATGACCTCCTCATCCCAGAAGTCTTCGACAGTCTTGACAAACCCGACATGCCAGTCATACACATCGTTAAAGATCTCGAAGCCAGGGACAATCCTCCCCTCTACCCAATGCGGCTCGTCTTCGCCAGTGTAAGCATAAATTGAGGATGCCTGTACAAAGCTCTCTGTTATGTGGGGGATCTTACCCGTTACCTTCTTCTTGCCGAAGCCACCTCTATACCCCAGACCTTTCCGGCTCTTTTGCCCTTGAGTGGTAATTGCGGTTTGCAGTCCTTGGGAGTTTCTGCCTAAACCAGCCCCAGGAAGATAATGCATCTTCTTCATCATATTAACCACAGCTGGGCTATCCACTAACCCGTGCTCTTCTCATATCATGGATACATGAAAGCCGCTAAATGGCTGATTGGCTATTTCCAGCACTGAGACCTGGTTTTCCCTAGCCGCTTTGATAGTCACCACCTCCCCTTCGTGTGGGAACTTTATCATCTGATGCAGTGTGGATGGCACTCCCCCTAATTTATGAAACCAGGGTCTCCCGAGCAAAGCTGAGAAGTTAGCGGGTATGGGCAGAACTACAAATTCAACCTCCACTTCAATAGGTCCTGTCTTGACCAAAGTCTTAAAGGTTCCTGAGGCTTGCCTCCTTGAGTTATCGTAGGCTGTGATAGTCAGATCAGATCCACTGAGCATATCTTTGTTTAAACCAAAAGCTTACAAAGCTATCATAGGGCACACATTGATAGAAGACCCGTCGTCCACCATAACGAAAGCAGTGTGCTTATCGTTAATCTGCGCTTTAATGTACAAGGGTCGGTTGTGGTTGCGGCCTTCAACAGGTAGGTCGGCGTCAGAAAAGACCAATCTCTCCTCGGATCCTCCCTTAATTAAACCCAAAAGTTCTGACGGGGAAATAGTGGTGGCAACTGTGGCCTCAACCAAAGCTTCTACTACCTTCTGCCTATGAGAGGGGGATTGTCTCAACAGATCCCAGATGGATATTTGAGCTACAGTTTTCTTCAACTGTCTGACAATCTGATTCTCCTCTGGCTCTTTCTCGGCTGATGGCTGCACTGGCTCAGGTAGCCTCGTAATCTCGGGGATCACTCTTCCACTCCTCGTTACAGCCCCTATCTCTCCTTCGTCTCCATCGGAGCCCCACAAATCAAGGTTCATTCCTTCTTCATCCTCGGCTTCTCCATCGCTTTCACTGCTAGACCAGCAATCAAGGGTCGCCACAGCTGCCTTCTCCTCTCTATCCTTGGGAAAACCAGCAGCGAACTTCTCACTCCCATATAGATCTTGTAGCACGTACCACTCTGGCAGGCTAGATTGGATCATAAACACGGGTGGTGGTACGGCATTATAACCGGGCTTCTTCTCAGCTTCTCTCTTCTCAGGGTCAGAGATTTGCTTGCTATCAATTAAGTCTTGGATAGAGTGTCGGAGCGCTTTGCATTTATCTATGATATGGCTTGAGTGCTGATGGAACGCACAGAATTCGTTATCTTTATGTCCAGGTTTCCCTTGCGTCAAAGCTGGCCTAGGAGCCAGAGGATGCAATTTTCCCTCCTTCATTAACCTCCTCAAGACCCAGGATAATGGTCTCCCCAAGTTCGAAAACTTCCTCTGGGTGGTTGCCTCAGTAGCAGACACTTCACCCGTTCTTCTAGTGCTGTTACTGGGACCTGCCGGCCTGCTGGTTCCTTGACCGGGGTTAGCCCTTTTGGTGAAATTATCATTGTTAGCCTTTCGAGCCAAGAATTCTCCCTCTGCTTCGATGGCTATATCTTTGAGAGATTCCCAGTCCTTCAACCCCTTCATCTTCAACCCCTCTTTCAAGTACGGGCTTGCGTTCTTAATAAATAAACGAATCTGATCCTGGGTGTCCGGCTTTCGGCGCATCTCCATTACTCGGTTCCGCCATCGGGTGAGATAATCATGGAAAAATTCCCCGGTCTTCTGCTGGAGTAGCTCAAGATCTTTCAGAGTCACCTCCATTCTGGTGTTACAGTCATACTGCTTCAAAAAATCTTCCGTAAGCAGATCCCAATCTTCTTTAGTGCGGCGGTCAAGGCCATGATACCAGTCAATGGCATGAGAGGTCAGGCTCAGACAAAAGTATTCTACTTTCTGCTTCTTGGACAACGTGGTCCCCTTCATGACCAGAGAATATTTCTTCACATGTGCGGTCGGGTCAGAAGTACCATCAAACTTCGGCACATCCGGCATTTTGAAGTTATAAGGGATCGGGTCTTCTCCGTCCAACTCCTTATCCTTCGGATTCATCCCATGAGCTCTGCCTATCATACGAGCCATAGCTTCGAACCTTTCTTCCATTTTCTTTAAAATGAAGTTGTCAGTCTGAGGTGCTTTCCCCCTCTCAGATGCAATGCTCATCTTATCATCCTCGATATCTCTATCGTCATCAATTCTCAGCACAGGCCTCCTTCTCTGCTCTCCCGAGGCTACTGATCTCAACTATACTGGTGGTGGCCTAACGGGCTCTTCTCGCCTTTCGACCCTTTCTTCCTCAGGCTCATTCTGTCTCACTGGAGGAGGAGGAGGAGGATTCTATGGAGCATTCTACTGTGCATTCTGTTGTGCCAAGGTGGTCAACATATTCATCATTCTGCCCTCGAATTCCTCAAAATGGCGGCCCACTTCTTCCGCAATCATGGCCCAGGTGGCGGCATCCCCCCTAGGCAAGTTTGCCATCTGAGATACTGTACCACTGATTTCTAATAAGATTTTTGGTAGACCCTCTCTATTTGACAGCTCGGGAGTAGGAACTCGGATCAGTCGTTCGGTTGGTGATCTAGTCCACCTGGGCAGATCTATGATGGCTGCAGGGATAAAAAGTTAGGCATGATGCATGAAATGCAGGTATAATGCATGATCGTGATATGCAACACTTACATAGCACAAGCAAGCAAGTAGGTCCTTCCACCCTTATTTCTCCCACACACGTGGTCGTGCAGTCTCTTTCCTAGGTGGGATTAGCCCAAGGGTCAACGAGGGACCCGATGGATGCGCATGGTGCGCGGTAAAAAACCGGCAGCATGACACTCCTATGCTAATGTACAAGCGGATGGATAATGATCGTCACGTATTTGGACATTCCATAAATTTCGACATGGCCCTACCGAGGCATGATAGCCTTTGGCTAGGTTACCAAGCGAGACATTTGGACTCACCCAATACATGAGGATCCATACAGCAAGCATGGAATTAGGGTTCATTTCACCTGTGGAAAGTAACTACAGCCATTACATGAGATTTGGTCAAGGGAGATATTTCTTTAAGGCTACCCAAGCATGATCCCTGCCGACGGGTCTAGCTCATCACGAGCATAGCGACCGATCGGGTCATCATTTTGATATACCATTAAGGTACGTGGCTTGGGCTGGTGATTATCCTTAACACTTCCCCAAATTGAGTGAAAATGAGGAGGTGCTTCAGGAACGCACCGGGGCTAAAAGAGGGACCAAACTAGCGTATTCTAAGGCTCTAATGATATGCAAATGCAAATTTGAGAGAAAGTGAATTTATGAATTAAATTTTAATCATAAATGTTAAAAGAGGTATTTTCAAATCGAAATCTCGAACCATAAACGTCCCCAGTGGAGTTGCCACTGTGACGCGCGCCGGATCCCGGGGGCCACCCGTTCGGACCGCCCGCACGTGGGCGATCGGGGCATTTGCGGGTCCGTTGACAGCTTGCGATAAATCGCAAGTGCGTCTATGTTGGGCAACAAGGAGGTATCTTGGAGTCGCTACCCAATAGAATATTGGGAAAGTTACTCTCGCCTCGGAGAGCCTAAGACTGCGCTTAGTATCCATTTTGGGCCAGCCAGAGGGGTCATGGAAGGTGAACTTCTCACCCTAAAGAGCCTAGGATTAGCGCTAAAGCCTCGTGACCCAAGAAGTATTTTGGAGGATCACCTCTAACCTCTTGAGCCCAAAGACCAGAGCTGGGTCCGGGATTTCTCATCTATTTCTACCTCAATTATCTTATGATCAAATTTTAATATCATTAATTCGCTCTCTCTCCACACTAAGCAGTTGATTAAAAGGTGCATTTATTCACATCTTGAAAGCAATAAATGATCAAATAGATAGTGAAATCAATGGATTACAATAATACAAGGAGCGGAATACAACTCCCTTTCGTAAATGTGCGAAGCATGCATAAATCGGGGCATTGCTTATTTTGAGGACTTTGGTCCTCACATGCATCATTATTAAAATTGGGGATCTTTATTTGTGATGATCTTTATTGGATAAAAATAGGGCATTGGACCCTTGCTTTTGTGTAAACTTCATTTTATTGAATATAAAACATTGAGTCATTTTTATACATTAACGGGATACGAAAGGAGTACATTCGTATACATAAAATAATCAATGAATAATAAATGAAGAAAATACTTAAGAGGATTAGGAAACTAAACCGGATGAAGTCCTCCAAACATTGTAGACAGCCGCTCAAACTCGGATTTATCCAAGAGGATCAATATACACTCATAGAAAGTTAAGAGGTGTTAATATACATAAAATTAACATATAAGAAGTCAAAGAGACTTGAAAGAGAAAAAAAACGATTTAAAAGGATGGAGACAGAACCCACCGACGGCCTTCCTTGGCTGACCGACGGGCGTCGGTTAAGGTAACCGAGATGTCCGTTTGTCACTCAAGGAGGGGCGTCTGTAGGTGGGTGACCGACGGGCGTCGGTGATAAAGATGGCCCGTAGGTCACCACTATCTTCGAAAAAATAGAATGGAAAAAAACATTTTCAAAGCCAAAAAGTGGGTTTTATCTCAAAAGGAGATAAGAGAGTCGAAATAAAAGAAAATAATGACAGATATTCAAAAATTCCACAAAATAAGAAATAAATATGAGATAATATGGAGAAGGACTCCGGAATATTTACCCTCAGATAATCGCTTTGGGTGAGATTCTTGTGTTGATTAGAGCCCCGCGCGTTCCACGAGAAGCGAAAGATGAAGGATCGAAGAAAGAAGATAAGCTATTTCTTCTTCAACCCCTCAAAAGATCGATTTTGGAGTCAAAATCTAAAGAAAACTAATTAATTTTAGTTCCTTTTGATTGATTTGATCCTTGATTCAATAGATTTCCTTAGTAAATGTGTTTTGTTGGAAGAGAGAGAAAATTTGCTTGAAATTGGGCAGAGTTTCCTCCTTTGAAAATTTTTCCAACCATTTTTAAGTGAAAATCCAGAGCTTTTATAGCCAGACACGACCGACGGGCGTCGGTGTATGGAGGCGGGCGTCGGAAGAATCCTTCTGACACAAGGATTTGTCCGACGGCCTTGCCACATCCACCGACGGGCGTCGAAGTGGTTGCGTGTTCCGGGAAACTAGGCAGCGTTCTGACAGGGGCGGTGACTTTTCGACGGGCGTCGGAAAATACCACAAGCCGTCGGTGACTCGGAGCGATGGGCTGGCCGTCTATGGAGGACAAAATTCCTTTCGACTCGAAAAAACCTCTGTTTTTCTCTCCCTCTGCCCAGGAATGGTAAAAAGCCTTATTTCTCATGGAACGCGGGACTAAAACCTCCAAATCCAGCCCCTCATACAGGCTCGGTCATTGATTTCATCATAGGGTAACCTCTGATCCGGACCACTCCGAGACACGGTGCTTACAGAAATATGAAATTTAGGGACCTAATTGCATGAAATAAAATAGTGTAGTGACTAAAATGTAATTTTGAATGATTAGTGTAAAGTGGAGGATTAGATTAATTAAACTAGATTAATTAATGTTAAGTATAAAGATAGTGGAGTCCAAGTGTCACCATTATAGCTTGCCACCTATTACTTGAAGAGTTTGTGTGCAGACACCTTGCATTTGCATGCATTTAAATGGATTTTGGAGAGAGAGTGAGTTGCAAAATCTGTCTTTTGCTCTTCTTTTAGTTCAGCCATTTCCTTTATTTTCTGCATTCTTCTTCTTGCCTTTTATCCTTCTTCGTCTCCTCCTTGTTCCTTCATTCTCTTCATTGTTTGTAAAGACTAGAGTTGGATGGATTAAAGAGTCTAGTGCTAAGTTAGAAAGGTAAGCTTAAGTCAAGTGTTCTTCTTCTTTCTTCTTCTTCATTTGGATTTTAATTCATAGTTGTAACTCAGTTTTACATGTGTATGTTATATTGTTTGTAAGTTAGAGAAGCTAGTGGGAAAGCTAAGGGAAAGGAGAAGGTCACCTAGCTTCTGAAAGTTGGAGGAATGCTTCAAGAGGTTTGGGATTCTATTTGTACTCTATGTATCTTTGCATGTGTGAATTATTTGGGGAAAACATGGGATTTGAAGGGTTCAATAGCTCTTCTAATGAATGGATTGAAATTGGGATAATATGATGTATTGATAAAGTCTTATTGCCAATTAAATTGTGCTATATTTGATTGTGTTCACGATGATGTGTAATTGCTTAGTTATGGTTATTGATAAGCTAATTCTATATGTAATTATGAGATAAGAGCGTCTTAACTAGCTGTAAATATATGTGGTTAGTATGAATTATATCGATGATTTATTGAAATGCATGTAAATTGAGTAATGTGTATAGTGCTGATAGAGGTATGTGTAATTGCAACTTTGAGTTGAGATTTGTTTTCTGTCGCGAGTGTGACAAGAGTCGTGGGCACTACAAACTGTTCCGTATGATGATTATTGTTGGGTTGTGCAATGTTGCGAGCGCGACAGTAGTGCTTGTGGTGTTTTGTCGCATGCCCGAGCTATGTCGTGAGTGCGACAGAACAATTATCCCTGATCTGTCACGGGTGCGACAAGGTCGCTAGCGCGACATTGCTAGAATTTTCCAAATACGAATCTTTTACTTTATTCCTTATGAACTATATTATACGACCTATAAATGTCTACGTACATGGGATTGATAAGTTTATTTATGCATGTGAACAATGATGTTTGGTTCATGAATAATTTTACATAAAGTGATGATGAATGTATGTATTTACATGAACATTAAATGAGATAATTGATTAATAGCCTGTAATCGAGTTGTGGATAGATAAGCATACTTATAAGGGTTAGTATTCACAGCTACCAGTGTGGCCCATTTAGGTCTAGTGTTGGTACCTAATCGGTATCTAGTGTTCTTAGATTTACATATCTCTAGTGTTAATATCATTCTCTCCAAGAATCTAATGATCGATACCCGAGTGGTATCTAGTGTACCCGTTATTCACTACTATATTAGTTCAGGCTATACTATGTGGTTAATGTATTGACTGATTATAGTAGTGTGTTATAAGTTATACTTGTCATGATTTAATATCATCTTTCATAACATTGTATGTTAGTGACTTAATGATATGAAGTATGGAATAATGAATATTTGTTTATCAATTAATTATAGTGTGTGTTGCTATTGTATGTTAGTGCATGATTTATTTGTATTAGTCCATTATATGTTTATATCCCCACTGAGCCATAGCTCAGCATGGGTGTTTATCTCTCGTGTAGGTTTATAGTGTGAAGCTCGAGTTTTGCGTGGAAGTTGGCCACTAGAAGGAGTCGTGAAGTCTTCTAGTTAGGTTATTCTTTTGTATTGTAAAGAAATGTTCCTATTTTTGTATAGTATGATTATATATATGTAACTTCTATTTTTGTACTAAAGATGTAAACTCTATTTAGTTAATGATAATCTTTCTTGTTAAGTAATGTTTTAATGCTTTTCTTTTATAGCATATATGTTTATAGTTATGTTAGTGTTGTGTAGCACTCCCTTGTCCTCCTAAGGGGCATTGGGCTGTTACAAGTTATGGTATCAGAGCATAGGTTTAAGCGGTTCTGGACTATAGGAGATATAGTGAATAGAATTGGTATGAGTCTATTTAGAGTGTGGCCATAATGCAGATGTTGTTTGTTTTGTTTTGTAGAGTGATAATGGAGTCAGACCCTAGTGAAGAGATAGGTGAAACAATCGAAAGTGTTAACCCAATTCATGCTAATTCGTATGTACCTGAACCTCCACCAGTAAGGACCACCCTTAGTTCCAAAAAACTTAGTGTTGGTACAAGGACTAATGCAGATGTAAGATAGTTTGACTGCCCCTAAGGCACCTTCGGATGTGATTAGGAAGAGAGGAGCTGAGGAATTTAGAGGAACTTCTTTAGATGAGTCGAATATAGCAGAGTTTTGGATAGAGAAGATGGAGAGAATATTACAAGAGATAAATTGTCCGCAAGAGTAGCAAGTGGCATGTGCTGTATCTTTGTTGCAAGGTCTAGCTTATGATTGGTGGAAGTTGGTATTAAGGAATCCGCAATGACCTACCAACTTAACATGGGATTATTTTGTCCAAGAATTTGAAAAGAGATATGTTACCAAAGTATATCAAGAGGCGAAGTGGAGAGAATTTGTGAGTCTCAAGCAAGGAAGTTTGACTGTGGCTAATTATGAGAAAGAATTCAGCCGCCTTAGTAAGTATGTACCGAATGCCCTAATGACCGAAGAGTTTAAGTGCTGTTAATTCGAGGAGGGTTTGAATGAGTTAATCAAGGGATTGATAGCTGCAATGACGTCTTTATAATCGGTAAGCTATTATCAGCTAGTGTTGGTTGCATTAAAGGTGGAAAAGTCAGAGATAGTTCAAAGAAAGAATCAAAAGAGGAAGTCATTGGACAGTGGGTTTGGATTTATTTCCAACAAAAGGGTTCGTGAGGCTAAAGATAATAATAGGGGTCAAGAAATGTCAGGAAAGAAGATATCAGTTACTGAAGTTGGAATTCCAGCTCCATCCAGTAAGGGAAGCGTACCGGCAGCATATCAGCATTGTGAAAAGACCCATTAGAGACTATGTCGGAAGCTCACTGGAGCTTGCTTTAAATTTGGTGGTTCCGACCATTTGGTAGCAAAGTGTCCTCAAGCTCAAGAGAATATGACCATGCAATTAAGAAGGGATAGTGTACCAAACCTTGGGAGTGAAAGAAGAGGAAGAGTTAGAAGTGGAATTGGTCAAGCCGGACAGCGATTGGGTGTTATTTCATAAATAGTAGAAGGACCTGGTGTGACTACGGGTAGAATGTATTGTATGACCTTAGAAGAGGGTATAAAAGACCAAGATGTTTTGCTTGGTATGTTGCTTAATGTGATTGTTTATGGTTGATTGAATTAGTGTCATGTATGATGTTTTGTATGGTTAGAGTCGTAGCATGTGTTAGAGAGAATTTCGATAGAATTCCTTAAGTGAGGGATAGTTGTAATAACCTGAAATTTCATAGCTCAGCACGGGTGTTTATCTCCAGTGTAGGTTTATAGTGTGAAACTCGAGTTTTGCGTGGAACATCAGCTGGCCACTAGAAGGAGTCGTGAAGTCTTCTAGTTGGGTTATTCTTTCGTATTGTAAAGAAATGTTCCTATTTTTATATAGTATGATTATGTATATGTAACTTCTATTTTGTACTAAAGATGTAAACTCTATTTAGTTAATGATAATCTTTCTTGTTAAGTAATGTTTTAAGGCTTTTCTTTTATAGCATGTATGTTTATAGTTATGCTAGTATTGCGTAGCACTCCCTTGTCCTCCCAAAGGGCATTGGGGTGTTACATGAATCTTGCTCTAAGTGCCTCAAAATTGAGTCCAAAGTTAGTGTACTTGTTCAACTCGGGTAGTAGGAGCAGGTTCTGTTCCCAAGGTTATTTCTAGAGTGTAGAACCGGGTTCCGAGGCAGCCTAGATCAGGATTACCCAATGATGAAATTAAGTGTGCCTGTTTATAGGCAAAAATTAAAGTTGGAAGTAATGGTTTTCTTGTTAAATTGATTTATTAAAAATAAATAAAAATGTGTTTTAAAAATATTTTAAAAGTGTTTTAAAAATTATTTTAAGATAAAAAAGTGAGTTTTGAAATTATAGTGTTTTAACAAAAATTTTTTAAAAAATCGCGAGCGTCGGCGCGCGGCAGCAGGCTGGGCGCGTTCGCAGGGCACACACTTGGCGAGGAGTGGGATGTCCCCCGCAGCGCGAGTGATGCTAGTCGGCCGCGCCGACGGGCGTCGGTTGCCCCTAACACAGCCCTGTCGCCCCCCAGTAGCCCTTTGGGCATTTTTGGGCTATTTTTGAGTGTTTTTGCTCATTTTTTTTTAAGAATTTAATTTTATAACCTTTTATCTTCTAAACCTTTAAAATTCTTCAGTTTTTTTGTGATTATGAGGATTAAATTAATTTAATTTCTTCATTAAAATCTGATTTTTTTTAGGCAGTATAAAATGATTTTTTTGGAAGAGAATTAGGGGGGATGTTTCTTAAGAAAAATTGGTTTTCTCTCTTCTTCTTCTTCTTCTTCTTTTTTCTTCTTCTTCAAGAACAAGTTCCCCAAGTAGTTTTAATTTTTTAAGTTAAGTCTTGAGACAAATAAATTAATTATTTGTTCTTGTGAATTTTCTTACTTATTTTTTTACAATTTTTCCTTAAGACAAATAAATTAATTATTTGTTCTTGGGATAAGATTTTGTTATATATTTTATTTTTCTAAATCAAGACAAGGAGATTAATCACATACCTTCATTCATCACATCAAAATTTGAGGGTAAATATTCTAAACTCAATTTTTAATTCAATTTTTGTTATAATTTTTTGTTTCTAATTAATTAACAACCAAGTAGATTTTTGATCTTTTATTTTATTTTGTTTATGTTCATGTGATTTAGCCATAATTTAATATTTTAGCACATTTTATTTTATTCTTGTTTATTTATTTGATTGTTTATCTTTTGTTATTTTTATTTTTATTATTATCATTACTTTTGTTCACATGTTATTATTATTATTATTAGTATTATTATTTAACATGTTTTAACATGTTTTTTTTTTATTTCTTTTATTTTTGCTTGCTTGATTGTTCATTTTCCTTATTGTTGATTATTAATCTTCTTTATTGTTATTGTTTATTATTATTATTGTTATTGTTTATTATTACTTTTATTTTATTGTTATGATTATTGTGATTATTATCATCATTAGTATTATTATTATCATTATTATATATTATTACTATTATTATTACCATTATTATTTTTATTTTTATTAGTATTATTTATTATTGTTATCATTATTATTATTATTTATATTTTTATGCATGTTGGTTTGTTCATTTGTTAAGTTATTTATTTTTACTATGTCATTTAATTGATGGTCATACATGATACATGTTATTTTATTTATTCTTCCATTTTTACATGATATATGTTTAAATTCATTTTTTATTACTAACATCACTTTTATTTGTATTTTTTTATTTCAATATTTATTTTTCATGGGTGAGTTTTTTTTTTCAATGGCAAGTGGGAGCCCATGAAGATTTGAAGACACCCTCATGATTTAATTTGTCATTTTTAGTTTGTTTATTATTCTTCGTTATTTTGCTTTTATTTGGTTTTATTATGTAATATGTAATAAATTTATTTATTTTTATGCACGTTAATTAAAAAAATCACATAAAAATTTTTATATTAATAAATTGGACTTTTTCTAATAAAATGGGACCAATGTCCTAATTTCAATCAATAAAAACTCACTTTAAAAAGAAGATTCAATTTTCTTAAAATGGGATCACTCATCCCGATTTTTCCAAGTATACAAAAACAACTCTTCCATTTTCTAAAGTGAAAATGAAGGAACCAAAGTTCCTATTTTAAATAATATCTCGATTTATGAATGTTTATTTTATTCATTTGGTTTATTTATTTATTTATGTTTTGCTTGATTTTATTTTGGGGGATTGTATTTTGTCCCAATTTTTTTTTATCTTTCTTTAGTTTGCTTTATTATTTTATTGCTTTCTTTATTGATTGATTTGCGCTTTATTTTTTTTAATGATCGTATGAGAAGAGAGATAGAAATTTAGAATTAAGAACCCATTTATAATTAACTAAGGCATTAATAAGAGTAAAGTTCCGAATCTTTCTCTGGTTTAGACTCCTGAGGTTAGACGAACTTTTTCAATTTCTTATAAATTGGGTGGCGACTCCAAAATACCTCAAAGGTGCCTAAAGGTTTCATGGGATTAGATGATCTTTCCAGTGTTCTATTGGAAAGAGGTGTCCAAAATATCTCATGATTTCCCCAGATCAAAAGACACAAACCCCTCTCTGGCCCTAAAAGCGAGTTCCCGGGAATCGATCAAGTTTCGCGCTCATCACATGGAGTTTTAGTAATACAAAATGTGTGAGTCAAAATTCTAATTAATCTAGACATGTAGAAGAGAATATTTCATGAGAGATCATGGTCTAATTATTTCCCTATTGTTCTCAATAATTTTTCTAAATTGAGATACAATTCTGTCCCTAGAAGTTGCTCTTGAACAGTTTGTAATGTCAAGGTCATATCTCCTAGGATATAGCTCCAAATGATCTAAATGTCTACCAGTAAAAAGTTAAGACATAGGGGAACAAAAGTCTAGAGACCACTTTGGCTGGAAATTCCATTTGCTAGTTCAATTTGGTCGTGCAAAATGAGGGTCAGATTCTTCCCAGAAGCAGACTCTGTACCGAGTCGGCACAACAGCTTGCAGTAATGAGTCAGCGCAACCCAAGATCCCTTTTTCTTTTGTTTTATTTCTCATGTCCAATCCTTTCTTCATATATATTAAATGCATTTCACATGTAAAAACATAATAAATGGGGATTTATAAATGTTAAATTAAAGGAAAATAATTAGAATAAAATGATTAAATGTAAAATACTTTGGTACATTGTGTTACAACTTTTCTTTTGTCCCTTGTGTACAATTCTTTATGCTAAAGTGTTTTATTATATTTTCAAGTGTAAAATAGTTAAGTGGGAATCTTTGGAACTTAAGGATGAAATGGAAATGACTGGAATAAATATTATAATTTAATATGGAATACATACATATACATATATATATATATATATATATATATATATATATATATAGAATAATTATTGTGATTTATTATGGAATGCATATGAAATAAATATTGTGAATTAATAAATGGTATAATTTTTACATTAGGCATGATTATTGTATGAGTTTGCTATATGATTTTAAATGTAAAAAGTTTATGAACCTAATAGCACATGAATAGTTAATGAATTAATTGAAGGTATAATTAGTTAAAAATTACCGAATAAAGCTAAAAATGATTTGGCATATCATATTAATTAAATTGTGAGCAATATAATGTTGTTGGAATTACTTATTAACATGTTAGGAATATATATACTATTAGTGATTAAGGATTTTGTTTGTTATTATTAGATGGTATGTTAAGAGTTTTCCTATTTCAATTTGAAGTGTTTCTTGACATGGATCCTTTATAACTTAATAATTACTTAAATAATGACTTGGAAATAGTAAATATGCATGTGAAGTATTTAAGTGTAGGGATAAACGTTTTGTATTGCCTAAATGTAAACTTTTGTTTAGTTGATACATATATGTATATATATGAATTGTATGAAAATATATGATAGCATATATATGAGCAATATAAACAATTATATACATGATAAAATTATGTATGAGTATAGTAAATGATTGTGCAAGTGTTGATCGTGTTTTGTGGTATTCACATGGTTAACATGAGCATGCTAGTAACTAACATGATCATGGTATTCCTTTAATATGGTTAAATGATATTTAATGAGTTTATGCAGTATGTTATGAGAATTAGAGAGCAATATAATGACAACATGATAGAATCTTTTGTTTAACTATCGAATATGGAGAGTACTACATGTGAATTGTATATTGTGAATTTACAAGTGAATATGATCATTATATGATCATAATAAGTGTTTATTAATTTGATGAATACGATATCGATATGAGTATTATAAGAATGGAGCAAACATGAGTGCAGCTTGCGTTAACCAAGTTGTGGATAGATAGGCATGCCTATAGGGACCTCAATTGCTGCAACCTATGTGTTATTGGATCCCATTTGGATCCCTATGTGTTCTTGGACCCCGTTTGGGTCCCTATGTATTATTGGATCCCGTTTGGATCCCTATGCATATGTGTTTGTACCCACGGGTACTTATGTGTTTTCATTCCCGTTATCCACCACCTTACGAATGCAGACAATAAGTGAATTAAAAAGTATTAAGCGAGTAACATGAAGTATAAATGAGAAATAAATGTTATTACGCATATGGACTTTAATTGTGTATTATGATAAATGTTCAACTAAATTGCTATACATGAATGACTCTTTGATGGTTGTATAACCTATGTTTTGAAAGTTAACATAAAAATATACCCTCTATATGTATATATCAAGGTAATAAGAATGAAATTGTTATTGCTGTTTGCATGGAACAATGTTTGGGTTATTAGGCATTTCTTCATTGGAACATCTATAGTAAATAATTACGATTATAGAATTGATAATGAAAACCTATTTTGAATAATAAGTCAAGTAATCTAATCATGAAGGGTATTCTTATGTCTGCTTTAAGATAAGCGTGACATAATTGTTATTAACATTAAATAAGCATGTACATATATGTGTGGTTGTTTAATGATGTATGTGTAAGGATGATGTGTACTTTTGCCATGTTTAAGTTTTATAAATGTGAATAATTATATGCAAACATTTGTGCGCTTATTGGCGACTACTTTGAGTGGTCGCCCATGCCATGTTTGTTCCCTACCGAGCCCTTGTGCTTAGCATAGGTGTTTCAACTGTGTAGGTATTGAAGATAACTGTGTCGCCAAGGATACTATGCATCTGTCAAGGCCAACGAGTCTATAGGAATTCTTGAGTTAATGCTGTATTTTGTAAATATAATGAACTCTTCTTCTTTTGTAAATAAAGGATTTATATGTGTAGTGTAATCACCATGTAAAGTTACTTAAGAGAAGTGTATAATTAAAGTGATATTGGGAACTTTGTAATTTATGTTTATTGAACAATGTTTTGATATGTAAGGAATTTTATAATCTATTTTTCGTTATTTGTTATTGTTTCAAATATGCTTACTTTGGTGACATCCTTCACTCGTTGTAAACCGACCATATTATCTTACGGTTTGCTATGTATGAGTAAGGTGTGTTACAATTATAGAGCTTGTGAGATAACTCCCTTAATAAATTTGGGATGGTGAATCCATTATTAATCATCTGACTATCTTCAAGTAGGTCATGATATACCTAGCCTTCTAACTATCTTCATCCCTCGATAAAGGTCAGATTTGATTATCTTTGTGATCACGGTTATGAGAATAGATGCTTGCACTTTTCAAGAAACATAACATGTGCTAGTCTATCCGTATTAGCAATGTCCTGTCTTGTTAATACTATGACTATGCATATTCAGGTATTAACATATTTGCATGCAATAAGCATCTCAATTTATGAACTTTTTTATAATACCAAGATATAATATCAAACCAGAGGTATTCATAACATAGTATTAATAAATGAATATAACCTTCTCATAAATTGAAAATGAGTTAATATACATGATAAAATTCCCTATTCTACATGGGCTCTAGGGTATACTCCTAACAGTTGTATTGTGCAATATAAAGTTTAGTTTGTCTTACATGAATTTATGCATTGGTTAATGATTAAGAATATATTCTTGATATTAGCTTAATATGATGAATTAAACTATTTGAATTATGACTTGCATGGTTACTTGAAATGAATTGATGAAAGTATATACTTTATAAAGGTTTTGGATTATTGAAAGTTTTGTTCACAAGTTTACGTGTGATTTGAAGAACATTTTAAAATAATATTATCTTAAGTTTTGATGCACTCAATTTGAGCAATGAAATGGTAAGGTCGATATAGTTTTGTTTTGATTATGATATATGTATGAAATTGTTATAAGTATGAAGTTCATTTGTTAAAAGTTTCACTTGAGAAGTATGGCACAATTTTAAAGTAGAGATGTGTATTTTGCAACAGTAAGTGCCCTATACTTGACATGTAACACCCTTATACCCACAAATGGTACGGATATCGGATGCGACCACACTACACTGTAATGCACTTATCAGAATTAGTGATTTTTTTTTTCTACAATCACGAACATGCATATACAATAACATAACAATTACACTAACACACCATTCATATACTTATCCTGTACAATCTCGTGTTCATCTATCGCAGTCGTATGCATGCCATGCCTATATCTTTATCCTTGTTGTCCCATAAATTCTTTCGATCATCAGTAACATTGGGCACTACCACATCTTTTCTTTCTATAACTTGCATGCAGTAATCACACTATGTGTTGAGTATTGAAATGCCTAGTGGTGGATACATATCCTAAATTTTCCATACTATTACTACATGCATGCACACACAAGCATATATCTTTATTTCTATTATATGAACATTAATTGTTAAGACTTTTAAGTAATTTATGCTTTACTTTTACTGTCCCAACCAATCTTTTGCTTTAATCAATTATCTTATACCCTTTTCATTATTTTAATAACCATATTTTAACATTACTATTACTGTTATCAGAATCATCCTTATATGTACTGTTAACTTTCACATTAATAATATTATATTCAGTCCTTTAATTCAATGACCAGTTATATTAACAACATTTGTAAACATCTTATTAACTTATTCATTTTTTTTTCATTGTTTGTTTATAACTTATACATCAGTTTCAGTTACAGTTATAATCTACACTTGGGCACAGTATCCGTTACTAACATATCCATTGAATAGTCATCATCGATGTTATTTACGATATTGATTAACCGTTATCATTTTCTTCATATCTTTGATAGTTCTTTTACAAAGCCATTTTTAAAACTATAAACATAACATGTATTTACTTTATTTTCTGACTTAATTTTTAATCAATTATATTTCATATTTTATATACTTGAATTGTCAAAACTATTACTTAATCCACTAACTTAATTGTGGACTTAACATTATTATTCTCTTAACTTTACATATAACTTCTATTAACATTACTTCATTAAATATCTATCGATACTATTTTACATTAATTTCCTTATTACCATGCCTAACAGTACTATTTTTACACCAATACCTAAATTACCCACATTGTTAATTTACCATCATCTCAATAATTATCATTTCTCTATTAACTTTCAACAAATACTGTCAGTTCTACTCTTTTTAATGTCTTTATTTTCGTTAATAACGTTTTTAGGTGATCCCATTACTAAATTTCTCACGTACAATATTATAAAAATTATTAATTATCATATTTTATACTTTAGATAAGTAATCCAATCTATAATACTTATATCAGTTCTATAACAATATCTTTTACATATTTCTATTCTTATCTTCAATTAAATTAGACGGATTAAAATCTACGTCTCGGTTATTCTAATCAGTAACAATAATCCTTTACTAGTCCAAAGGCATTCTTATTTTTTTATTAATGTTAATATTACTCATCTATTTTTCTTTCATTTAATGCTATTGCCATTTCCATGATATTAGTTTTAACAGTAATATTTCTATTAATATTAACATAAATATCATTATTTTCTCTATTGTCAATTAATTATACAATTACATTCAAATTACTTATCAATTATCTTTTAAATCCCTTATTTTAGCTCGCTATTGATAAATTTACATTTGAGTTCCTAGACTTCCATCAATTTACAGTTTTACCCTTTACTTTTTACTTATTTACAATAATGCCATTAGTTAACTTATTATTATCCTTATTTCATTATCTAACATGCAATAATATTCGTAATGTTAATTATGTCACTCATTCAAGGACTTATACATATATAGTAAACATAAAATTACATATTTGCATTTAGGTCCCTTAACTATGGTATATTGACTCTTAGGCCCTCAACTTTTCCAATAATTCCAATTATGTCCTTGTCTTTTCCAATAATTCCATCTACGTCCCTACTTTTTCAATAATTCCGTATGTCCCTTTTTACCACTTTTATACTAAATTACCATTTTATTCCTATATTTTGTCTAAATTACAAAATTACCCTTATGTTTACACTTTTTACCTAACTTACTCCCCTTTTACCCTACTAAGTGTAAATCTACTATTTTACCCCTAACTTCTTCCTATTTACCATTTAGTCCCTAAACATGGAAAAATTACAATTTAATCCTTAAACTTTACCAAAATTATAAAAATACCATTAGTTCTTCTTTTTACCTTTTTAACCATTATTTAATCATACAATCATACAAATTACATTTTGGTCTTTAAACTACCATTTTCATGCCAAATTACATTCTAGTCCCTAAAAAGTGACCAACTTTCATATTTAACCAATTAATTACATTTTTGCCCTCATTAACCTTTATTAACCTATTTATGGTCAAAATTACCATTATGTCCTCAAAACTTTTTACTTATTTCAATTAAGTCCATTTTTCATGCAAGTATCATTTTAATCACAACTTAAATATTTTAAGCTTATTTTTACCAAATTGCCTCTGTACAAAACTGGCAGACATCTATGATCAGGATAAACGAGACATGAACCAGATATGTTCAATACAGAATAGAGGGACCCCGTGGGACCACCCCTATAGGTTTAATACAGAATAGAGGGACCCTGTGGGACCACCTCTATGATACAGATAATAGAAATACAGATCAATACTATATTAAGACAGAATAATATACAGAATAGGACCGTCATTGGCCTATAATAAGTGAGATGCCATGATCACACCCGCTGTCTTATGTCCTTATGGCTGGCCATCATATCCTGAACTAGACTTGACTACCAGATTACTACATAGGGTATCAAAATTTCACTTTCCACATTTTCAAGTTACTTGCCATACTTTTCATGGAATTTCATCATTCTATTCCATTCTTTTCCATACAATTCGGTCATTATACATTTAATTTTCATCCATGTGTCATCTCATGCCATAAAACTCATAAAATCATCATGGTACAAATGGATACACATATACATACCATTCAACCATGATGTCGTCTCATGCCATAAAACTCATAAAATCATCATGGTACAAATGGATACACATATACATATCATTCAGCCATGATGTCAAATTTTCACCATTAGTTCTTTTCAACACTTTTAACATTTATTTAGGTGATTTACATGTCAAATATCATAGCCATGCCATTATTTCACATCAAAACACATCAAAATCAGATCTTTACATACATTGATCAATTCGACCAACATGTCCATCATTCATTATAAATTCTTTTCATCACCTTTATCATTCATTTAGGTAAATTACATGTCAATTAACTTATTTATATCATTAGTTTGCATTAAAACATATCAAAATCACATTTTTACTCACTTATTTAATTCGGCCAAAGCACACATCATCCATCATGTGAATTTTTATTTCTCTAATTCATTCCATTAGCTAGATTACATGTTAATTTATCTAGTTATATCATTAAGTCACATTAAAACACATAAAAATCTCATTTTTACCTATATATACTATTCGGCCTACATGTTATCCATGGTATGTATTTTATTTCTTTTTATTTTAATCATTCAAAATATCATTTTTAACCTTCCTAAACATGACTGTATGGTTTGATTCAATTAAACATGCGTATTTCACATACTTTATGTTTAAACATAACTAAAAATCATACTTTTAACATGGAAAAAGGAGGATATTATATCCACTAACCATATTTTCTTGTTCTTCACATCTTAGACATGATTTCTATGCCTTTGCTCCTTGAAACACCACCATCTCCATTGATTTCCTCAAGTGGCCGAATATACAATCCAAAGAAATCATCATAAATTTTCTTCCTTTATGCAAAATATTTACATAAACATCATCTACATATCCTGAAATACCTATTGGAACCTTTAAACCAATTTAAAAATATCAACTTTACATACCTCAATTTGATACATAAACTCTTCCACTTATTTTCTCCCATTTCTTCTACTTCAAATGAACTCTAATCACCACCATCAGATCCTAGAGAGGCTAAAATTTGCTTAGGAGGCTTGGATTTGGGGAGAGATGAAGAGAGAATTGAAGAAAATTGAGGAAGAATCAAGATGAACAATTATGCCTTATGGAGGAGGAGGAGAGCTGCTGGATTTCTAGGTACTTCTCTAGAGAAATATGATATTCCAGCCTTTATATAGCCTCTCCTAATGGGCCAAATCATGGGCCAAACCAAAAGCCCATTTAGGTAATTTAAGCCCATTTTCCAACCAAAAATAATTTCTCTCGCTTTCCAAGCTCAATTCTTCTAAATATAAATTTCATAATTCTTAAAATATATAATTTATCTTCCACGTAAAATTTTAGCTCAATCGGAGATCGTTTCCTAGTCCGATAATTTATTACCAGTTCGATAACTCAATTTTCTATCTCAGCGTAAAATTTGTTTTTTTATTACCATTTTATTCTCCATAATATTTCAAGCAAGTCCATACTTTTTGATAATTTTTCTGAGGTCCATAACTCCATTTAGAGTTCGGTCAAACCATAGTCAACTGGTCCGACCGGTCCGGTTCACTGGTTAAACCGGTTCGGTTAACTTTTCATCCTTGGCCTTATTTTTACTCTTTATAACTTATTTGACCTTGGTTCTATCTTAATCAGTGTCCATTTTAGGTCCGGTTCAATTAAACCGGTTCGATTCACCAATTTTTCAGTGTCACCATAAAATTACTTTTTTGCTACCAAAATGTACTACACACTATTATGAGTCTATCTATGCCTTCAAAAAATTTTTCAGAAGTCATTTACTATTTTTAAGGCATTGGTCAAATTTCGGTCAAACCTAATTACTATTTTAATCGAACTAGAAACTTTTCTTCAATTTGACTTTCGAGTACCTATTTGACATCATTTTCACTCCAAATCATACAACCAGACTCCTTATAACCTGTACTTTCCAATGGTTCAATAAAATATTTTTCACTACTGGCTTCCCGAGAGGTCACCCATCACTGATATAGACATGCTTAACCTTCATTCTCCACTATCTTTTACAGCACAATCACTGATATTTTCACACGAAATTCATAGTATAAACTCTACAGAATTCACTTATCACTACTAACCCGGTATTCAAGCCATTACATAATATGTAATATTCTATATTTTATTTCTAAATAATTTGTACATGATATATACATGCTTCATATTGGATAAACGAACGTTCTCTACTTTATTTCTGAACTCTTTGAACTTTTCAAAAGCTTTAAATTTATACTTCACAAGGTAGATGTTTTCATATCTGGAGTAATCATCTATGAAGGTTATAAAGTAGGAATAAGATCCTCTATCATTTGAAGTCATTAGACCACATATATTTGAATGTGTTAGGTCCAATGTCTTACTAGATCCTACTCCTTTACCAGTAAAGGGTACTTTGGTCATTTTGCCTAATAAGCAAGATTCACATGTATCAAATAATTCATAGTCGAATGATCCCAAATTACCATACTTGTGTAACTTGGTCATGCATTTCTTATTTATATGGCCTAAATGACAATGCCATAAATAAGAGGCATTAAATTTGTAATGGCCCAAAATTGCAATAGCCGGCACGTGATGGCCCACGATTACAATAACTGTTAAAAGTGATTTTCGAGTGCGATTATACTCGCAATAATGCACCAGATCCTATCATAACTCTGAAGTTCAACGCGCTTGGGTGAGAGAAATTCTGAGATGGGTAACCTATTAGGAAGTTTTCAGGCTAAAAAGTACACTCGAAGGAGAAAAATATTTTATTAGACCATTGGAAAGTACAAGTCATAAGGAGTTTAATGGTGTAATTTGGAGTGAATAGGTCCCCAAGAGTCAAAAATTAAGAAAAGCCTCTGGTTCGGTTCAAATAGTAATTATGTTTGACCGTACATTGACTGGATTTTTAAAAATAGTAAATGGCCTTTGAAAATTTATCTGAACACATAGATAGAGACTCAGAATAATATGTAGAACAAATTGGCAGTGAAAAAAAGTAATTTTACGATAATACTGAAAAATTGGTGAATCGAACTGGTTCAATTGAACCAAAAAGAAAATGGACCCTGATTGAGCTAAAACCAAGGTTAAATAGGCTATTAAGAGCAAAAAGAAAGGGAATGATGAATAGTAAATTGAACTGATTCGACCAGTGAACCGGACCGATTGGACTAGTTTGAATGCAGTTTGACCAAGCTTTAAATGATACTACGGATCTCAAAAACTTTATCTGAAAGCATGATTTTGCTTTAAATAATATGGAGAATCATATAGTGATGAAAAATAAATTTTACGGTAAAAAACAAATTTGGTTTTCGGACTGGTAAGAAATTATTGGATCGAAAAATATTATTCAATTGACCCAAAAATATTTGTGGAACCTGTTAAATATATTTGAAGAATTTTAGAATCAATTTTGGGAGAAATGGAACTTGGGAAGTGAGAGAAATCAATTGGATTTGCTTATTGTGTCACACCTCGAAATGTACCCTAGAAGCATTGGGCGTATTGAGGATGAGTAGTGACTAAAATTGTTCACGTTGAAGTGGTTAGTATGCCAATTGGACAATTTAAGGGTTAATGTAAAAGTTCCAATAAGTGTGGCTAATGGTAAAACTGTGGAGTATGAAATTGGGATTGATTGGGGACTAAATTGAAAGATAATTAAAGTTGGAAAAGGAAATAATTTTGTTTAGTGACTAAGTGGAAATTGTCAAGGACCAAGAAGAGTTTTGCCAAGGATCAAGGTGAAATAAGACAAGGTATTTTGTGTTGAGTCAATAGGATGGTGTGGCAAGGAGTTGGTGGGCATTAAATGGGAGAGAAAGAAAAAGGGAAAAGAAAAGAGAGAGAAAGCAGAAAAACTCTGCTTCCCATTCTTCTTCCTCTCTCTCTTGGCTTCTCCTTCTCCTTTCTTCTTCTTCATTTTTCTGCTTTTCCTCCTTGATTCTTTTGGCTGGAGTTATTGTAAGGTAATGGATGTTTTGTTTGAGGTTTGAGCTAGGTTTGAAGAGGTAAGTCTAAGTTTGATTCCTTCTTTCATTTCTTTGAGTGGTTTTTGGAACCCTAGAATTATGTTTTGTGAATTTGTGTGTTTTGCTGAGGATTTTGGATGAGAAAGACTTTGGATGGGTTTTGGAACAAGAACGATCAACCAAGGAAAGCAATTAGGAGCAAAGGAGTTAAGGTTAGGGATTTTGTATTTTGATGCACATTTTGATCTTGGGGTTTCGATTTGAGTTTCTGGAAATTTATGGAGTTGAGGATATTTAGATTTGTTCAAATGTTATGGGTTTTGCATTAATCACAAGGTTTTGAATGTGCAATTTATATTGTGTTTTGGGAAATATTTGGGTATGAGTTTGAAAGAAAAGAATTTCTGCAGTTTTGGTCGGAGAACTGGGAAATCACGACTCTATCGCGAGCGCGATGCTCATCGCGATCGCGATAGAGTCCAATGATTCCAGTGCCTCCCGATTGGCCGAGCTATTAGTGGAGGAATGCACAAGTCGTGTCAAGCTTCACGACTCGGCATGAGGATCCCATTCGGCCTGAGTTCTGCTCATAATGAGAGCATGTCTCGGCATGGGGAGCACGACTCGTGCTGAGATCCCGCTCGATTGAAAGCCTGGTCAGCTGGGAGTCCGTTCGGCACGAGAGCACGTCTTGTGCTCGGGAGCATGTCTCGTGCTGGTGGAGCACGACTCATGCTAGTGATTCCGCTCGGTAAGGGATTCCGTTCGGCGTGAAAGCCATTCGGCTTAGGGGAGCATATCTCGTGTTCGAGGGCAAGCATGAGTCATGATAACTTTCGCCCCTTCCTCTGTTCTTTTGTTATGCTCTGATAGGCTCGCCTTCATGAGTCATGACAGTGAGCACGACTCGTAATCGCCTCCTGGGACTCATCTGTCACGAGCGTGACAGACCTCTCTGTCCTAAAATGTTTTGAAAATCTTCTCCTCTATATGGTTTTTCACTTGTGTTATGTCTCTATAAATTAAAATGAGTACTTTAATTTGTGAATTATTCAAAGTTTCTATGCATGTTAGTAATTTAATTATGAGATTTTTGTCTACCATTATTATTATTTAATGGCTGCTTGTGCATAAAGTATTGTAATTTATTTGTTAAGTCTATATGAGTGCATGATGTGAATAATATAATTATGTTTAGTATGTTCAAATGGATATGATAAATGTAATTAGTATATATGATATGAAAATAAGCGAATGCATGATGAATAATAAGATGATTATGTTTAATATGTTCATGTGAATATCTTAATCTATGAAATTACACATGACTAGTTTTAAATATGATAAATAAAATTAATGCATATGATAGGCATATATATATTGATACATGTGTCTATGTGATCATAAAAGAATGGTGCTAGTAATCGATGAAATGGGTATATATGTGTAAAATGTGAAAGAATTTAATAAAGATATGGGAATTTAGCCTGCGTTAGTCGAGTAGTGGATAGATAGGCATGCCTATAGAGTTCTGTTACAGCCCTCTGTTCTGTTTGGACCCTGATCAAGTCCCCGTTTGGATCCTCGCGATCCCTAATGTGAATGGATCTTATTTAAGATCCCCTCTGTTAAAATATTTTGAATGAGAAAAATATGATATTGCTTTTCGAATCTTACCCATGGGTACCGCCATGTGTTCACTCGCTTATCCACCCCTTTCACTTAGCAGGCAATTAAAAGAGTGAAATAATGTGAATTAATTGATAAGCTCTGCGATGATTTACAAATGATTATATGAATAAGCATTTGATGCATTTGTGATAAATGCCATTTAACTTGTGCTCTATCCACTCCTCTGTTCTGGATCCTTTATGGACACCTATGTGAAAATGTGCGGTATCTCTGGATACCTATGTGTTTTATATAATCAACCGATATCTGTGAAATGGAAAGTGATAAAAGCAATCAACGTTTGCTCTAACGAATGTGTATAAATGAATATTGACTGTCTAAGAAATTGTATGTGAATAAGGCATGTTATGAAATTGTTTAAAAGTTACGAGTATGTTTGTCTATATGAAGTTTATGTAAAGAATTATTGAAATATTTGATATGCATGTTTTCTATGGTTGAACATTCAGTAAATAAACTTTGTATATGTGTGTGTGTGTATATATATATATATATATATATATATATATATATATATATTTGTTATATGTTTAAATGAGAAAAGAGGTATGTTATGCGCTGTTTACCTATGAAACTTTAGCCTGTGCAATTTCAGTAAGTATATTGGTAAGAAATTCATATGTATTTGTTTGTGGTTTTAATGAATATGGTGAATGATGTATTGATTGATATGTAAGATAGATAATAAGCATTACACATGAGATAGATAACTGAATTTAGAAAATGACTTAAGATTAATTCTTGGATTATTTAAGTATAAAGGTTTTTGTAGAACTACATGGTTTTGATTCCTTACCATTAGGATAGTAGGAAGCTTGGAATATTTATTTCAAGCCCAAACCAAATTTGTAAGTCTAAATGTTTTGTTTGGTTTTAATCAATTAATAGTCTGAACAAATGAAATGTTTTAAGTAAGTGCTAATACTGCAATTTTGCATGATTTTGGAAATGTTAGTCATAATGGGAATTTCCAGACTTTACATTTCGATTTGCAAACCATATTCCTGAACTTCATGAGGTATAACTATTTATATGATTAATTAAATGAGTCAGGAAAATAATAAGTATGTCTAATATAATTGTGAATCAAATGTAATACAGTATTTTCTGGTTATGGTATATGAATGAATATGCATATGAAATTGTTTAAGTTTTTGTATAAAAATTATGATATGAGTTCACGTTAACTGAAGCTAGTTTCCTTTATGCTTATGTCTGTGAATATATTTATATATTGATTTGCAAGTGTTTGCCTTGGCAACCACTGTGAGTGGCTGCTCATTATTTATTTTGCCCGACTAAGCATTATCGCTTAGCACGGTTGTTTCTCCGTGTAGGTTTGGAGATCAGAGTAGCGTAGCAGTCCACTGTAACTTTGGCCAATAAGTCGGTAGATCTGTATAAGAAGAGTTTTTGATTTTTGCATGTAATTAAGTTTTAATTATTAGCGTTTATAATAAGTTGTAATATCTTATAGTGCGAATGCTGGTATGTTGATGACATAGGTTTAGGATGTGCATGTCTTGAGGTTCCGTTTTCTAAAAAATTTATTATTTTGATTTCTGTATTACCATGTATGTCTTTGTCTGGTAGCACCCTCCACTCACCATAGCACATCGTTCTTCGATATGCTATGCATGGGAGTTGGGGGTGTTACATATGGGGCCTAATTACCTAAATGGGCTTAGAATTGGGTTAGCCCAATTGGTTGGACCAAGCCTAACCCATTAAGCCACTTATATATAACCCTAAATATAAAAAAACCATAAATTTCTCTTTAGCCTTGTCCACCTTTCCTCCCTTTCTTTTTGGCCCAATTGTAGCTTCTTTTTTCTCCATGGTTTTCTCTAATTCTCTTCCATGGTTCCCACTAAATTCAACCTTTCCAAGTAATTTCTAGCCTCTCTTTTCAATATAGTGATCTCTCAAGTTCATTTGAAGTGAAAGAAGTGGAAGAAAGTAAGTAGAGAAGTTTATATACCAAAATTGAGGTAAGTGATTTTGAGGTTTTTAATTTGATTCAAAGGTTCAAATAGGTATTTTGGGATGTGTAGAGTGTATTTATGTAATTATATTGCAAAAAGGAAGCAAGATAATGATGGTTTATATTCAGCCACCTCAGGAAAAATTGAAGGGGAAAGTGATCCAAAGGTGAAAAATAAATGAGATGAGAATTAAGGTAGAGAGATCAAGAATATAAGGTTAGTGGATACAATATCCCTTAATTTCCATGAGTTTGGTATGGATATATGATTATGTATGTTATGTAACTGTGTGTATGTTTAGTTAAATTAAACTTCATAGACATGCTTACGAAGGCTAAATATAAAGTTTTGAATGAATAGAAATGAAAAGAAAGAAATTATATGTTAAAGACATAATGTGGTCCGAATGGAAGCTAATGGATTTCCAGGTATATTTTGAATGTTAATGTTAATTAAGTGTATATTTGTGTTAATTAGCGTGAAATGAAGTTAACAAAATGATAAAAGAAATTAAAATGAATTTAATGGAGGAACATATAACATGGCCGAATGGGTATACATGGAATTTAATGGTATATTTTATTAGTTTAATGAAATAAATGGCATAATGAGAATGTATAATTAATTTGGAGTGCATGCTAATTTATTTAGAATTTTTGGATAATTATTGAATAATATGTAAGTTGGATACATATTATGTATGACATGGAAGTAATAGAATATGTTATGTTAATATGATATAATGACATAATTGGAGCTAGAAAAAAATAATAAATGAATTAGAAATGGAAAATGTGGGAAAAGAAAATTGAATGATGGATGTTGTGTTAATGGCCGAATGTGGGAAAAGGAAAAGGTATAGTATAGTATAGTATATGGGAAAATGTGGGAAAAATAAAAGGTATAGTATAGTATATGGGAAAATGTGGGAAAAGGAAAAGGTATAGTATATTATATTTAAGTAATTTAATGAATATTATGTTATAAAATGAAGGTATAATTAAAATGGAGAGTATATTAGTTTATGTGGAATCTTCGGATGACTATTAAAATATAATGTAAAATGATGTTGTAATATGTATTAAGTGAACATAATGGAATATGTTATAATTAAGGAAATGGCATAACTGAGATTAAAATAAAGAAATGAGTAAAAGGGAATTGAAAATGAAGAGAAGAAATGTGAATATATGTATGGCATAAAGGTGATGGAACTTATGCATGATTATGAAATGCTATATATGATGGATTGATGAAAGTTATGGATTTTATAATTGCCCTTAGTAGTCTGTTAGTAAAATCTAGTTCAGAATATAGATGGCTAGCCATAGGGACACCTTTACCACGGTAGGGAGTCATGACGACTTGCATCGGTAGGTTAATGACTATCTACTGTACTAATACTATCACTGTTACTGCATTTACTATTACTATTACTGTAGTGGGCTTGTGGGATCTACGTCCTGCGTATCCGGTTCAGAGATTTCTACAGGATTTATACTAATGGAAAAACTGTAATGATGGAATAATAATGGGTAAATTGGAGTTTAAATAAGAAAAAG
This sequence comes from Excoecaria cochinchinensis, assembly GCA_947683425.1. Lineage (NCBI taxonomy): Eukaryota > Viridiplantae > Streptophyta > Magnoliopsida > Malpighiales > Euphorbiaceae > Excoecaria > Excoecaria cochinchinensis. The sequence continues at coordinate 10,639,973 of CANTUQ010000127.1, read as the reverse complement.
AGTGAAAAAGGACTTAATTGTAAAAAGTTGTAGGGACCAAATGGTAATTTTCCAAGGTAAATAATGAATTAAGAATAAAAGTAGTAAATTAATGGCATAATTGTAACTATTGATAAAAATAGAAGGTAAAACTGTAACTTGGTAAAAGTTAAAGGACTAAATGTAAGGAATTAAAAGCATTGAAGGTAGAATGGTAATTATATAAATTAATAAGACTAAAGAGTAATTATGGATAGAAATGAAATGTAGGGGATTAAATGGAAATTTTAAAAGAAAATAATGATTTAAGTATGGAAAATGGGTAAATAATAGTAAAATGATAATTAATAGTCAATAAAGAATATAACAGTAAATTAATGTAATTGAGCCATGTTATTGATAAATGAAGGACCAAAATGTTAAATTTAGATAATTTATGGTAAATAATTGCATTAAAAGAAATAATTGGGTTTATTAACTAATGAAAATGGTTTAAGTAAAAATAATAACAGTAATAGAATTAACAACAATAGATAAGCTAATGTAATTGACAATAATAGTATTATTAAAGATTAAAATGGAAGTGCTGTAGAAATGTTAATAAATTAATGAGTTGGTAAAATGGGTTATATGTAAATATTAGTGTTAGGGCCATACACACGCAAAGGGACGTAAGATTGTAGTAAATTCAAATGCTAAAATTGTTTATAACAATATTAATTAATTGAAAAGTTAAGAATTGAAAGTAAAATAGTGTTAACTATATAATAGTAATATTAATGTTATTAATAACAAAGATAGTGTTATTAACAATAATAATGTTAGTATAGTTACATGGTTAAAGAACACATACTATAATAACAACTATAATGAGTAGTGAATAAATTGGTTAAGTTAACGAGTAAGTACCCAGAGTTAGAATTTGATAAACACATAAATTACAATAGTAACTGAAAGGAAAGAAATTGATATACTAGTGAAATGAAAAGAACAATAGTACAACTTTGATTATAAGGTTAAAGATAATAATATCGTAGTGTTAATGTAAATGATAACGATGTCAACAATAATTGTTGTAACTGAATAGGTAGTCCGAAAATATAGTCAAAGATTATGGTAATGTACTGAAACATGACCAATGATAAAATACATTATTATTAAAACATATAGTGAAGATATTAAAATAAAATATGAATAAAATAAGTATAGCATAAAGGTTAATACCTGTATTGTAATATAAGACAAGTATGCTTGTGTATATGTTGCATGTTTATAGAATGGAAAGTTTGGGATATGTATCCACCACTGGGCATTTTAATGCTCAGCACGTGGTGTTTTTACTGCATGTAGGTTATAGAAGATAGAATAATTGATGTGGTCGAGGATTGCTGATGATCGAAACAAATGTGGACAACAAGGATAAGGCATAGGCATGACATGTATACGATTATAATGGATAAAAACGAGATTGCGTAGGGTAGGTATATGATGTATTTAAATGTATGAGTGTAGATTTTAAACAGTGTTATGTATGAACTGTTATATTGATGATTGTGTATGAATGTTATTGTTGAAAAAAAAAATGTTTACCCATTGGACTATCGAATACATATTAGCATATGACAGCGTAGCGACATCCAATATCCGTACCATTTACGTGTATAGGGTGTTACAAAATTATCTTGTTTTATTTTCTTGGTATTCATATTATGAACTTCTTTATTTAAATCAAGAAAAAATATGCCATTTTCAACAATTGCATTAACATAAAATATATTGTTTTTAAAAATGGAATAATTCTTGTCCTTATTCAAAGAAATGTCATACGCATTCATCAAATAACTGAAAGAAATAATACCTCTAGATAAAGCTGGAACATAATAATAGTTATTCAATTCCAATGTCAATCCACTCTAAAGAGGCAAATGATAAGTCCCCACAACTTATGTAGAGATGTTCTGCCCATTAGCTGACTCTGCTTTCTCGACTTTTCTATTGCTTCAAACCCTTCAAATCATTACAAAAGTGAGATTCACATCCGGTATCTAATAGAATAAGTATTTATTGGAAGTAATAGAATAAGTATTTATTTCAATCATATGAATACCTAGAGTTGAAGCCTCAGCCTGCTTCTTCTCCTTGAGAGAATCTAAGTAGACCTTGCAATTCCACTTCTAGTGGCCATATTTTCCACAATGGAAACAAGTCCCTTTAGGATTCTTCTCCTTCTTGGTAGCTTTCTTCTTGGATATACCACCATGCCTGGGCTGTGTCTTGGTTGCCTTTTTCTTCTACTTCTTGCTTTTATGAGTAGAAGAGACAACCATAACTAATTTTGGATCCTTCTTAAATGATCCATTAGTTGTCTTAAATATTAATAATCTTGGGTATGGAAACTTGAATCTTATTCATTTGAAGTTAAGCACAAAAGGTGTAAAACTTGGAGCCAAGGAGTCTAATATTAAGTCTATGTATAGATCATTATCCATAACAGAGTCGAGCCTACTAATGTGCTCTATGTACCCATACATCTTCAATGCATGAGTAGCTACCAAAGTGCCTTCCACAATTTTACAGCTAAAACAGACTTTAGCAATCTCATATTGCTCACTTCTAGCTTGAGAAGCATAAAGCTCTTCTAAGTGGAAAACTATGGTCCTAGCATCCATTTTTTCATGCTGCTTTTAAAGGTTTGAGGACATAGCACCAAGCATAACGCATGTTGTTGTTTCACTATCCTCTATGTATTTATGATAAATGCCCTTGATCTCATCTGTGGCATCATTAGATGGAAGTGATCGTGGATCTTAATCTAAGACATAATGTATCTTCTCGACCTTGAGAACGATTCTCACTTGCCTAATCCAATCTGAGTAATTATTTCCAACCAACTTATTGTCCAATATAGCATATAAGTTTATATGAGAAGTGCCCATGATGAAGTCTTAAATGTGAAGAAAGAAACTATATTAGAGTATGATCATGTATATGCATGCATTAATTAGTTCTTTAATTAATCCAGTTAACTCCCACTATTTTATTGCGAATCAATAGCCCTCACTATTTGATCTGAAAAAACCTGATGGTTTTCTTAGTAGGCCAATATCCAATGCTTGATATGAAATTTGACCTTGACATTGGTCAACAAATCAAATTCCACACCCTTGAAAGGTAGGTATCTCTATACCAATTGTGTCTTTTTACAATTATTAGATCATTGGGTTATTAACTCTTGATATATTCATATCATATATGCACTCCCTAATCTTACCTTAAGATGCATTAGCCTTGACTTTGGTCAACAAGGTAATGGGCTAGCTAAGATGGCACATAATTGGATTTGAACATATTCGATATAATATTGGCTTGACTTTGGTCAATAACCCACACTAGAAAGAACTCTGGTTCTCTTCTAATTAATGGAAGGCTTATAAACCTTAGTATTGTTTTGAGAGGTTTTGTTAATTTGTTTTCATCATACATGGTTTGTAATGCCCCAGTACCCCCTAGAGAATGTAAGAGCACTACACCCAAACTATACAATTCTAATCTTGCAAGATTACCTTAGTCGTATCACATTAATCAAATTAATAAACTAAATAATTATTATTATTTCTTTTAATTATTCTTTTTATGCCATTATTATTAACATTGCTTGATTATTTAACGATGAATATAATTTCCATAACAAGTGATACATATACATATACATACTCTAAAATATTTACATCATATTTACATTGCACAATTACAATATCCTTTACATGTTCACTATATTATTCATTACAAAAAATAAATATCATACACAAAAAGACTTCAAGCTTCAATCCTAGTGGCCTGTAGATGATGACTCAAGTTGGCACATCCAAAAACTCAAGAACCTACATGGGAAAACACCCGTGCTGAGTGAAGGCTCAATGGGGAGAAAACAGTGCAATTGGCTTCTTACGAATTCATAATAATAATAAAATCATATGCCAATATCGATGTCACATAATAGGATTCATTATGAATCATACACTCATACACTAGCATTCCAAGGATCACTAAGTCATTTATACAATGGTCAATAATTACTTATGACAATTATGCAATTATTTCACTTCAATCGCATGAATTCTCATCAATAATGGATAACGGGAACAATCACTAGATACTGACAAGCAGTATCGAACACTGGGAGACGTAAATTTTGAATCACTAGGATATAAAGTGGTATTGAACACTAGGCAGCTGCAAACACTAACCTTTACAGGCATGCCTATCTATCCACTATTATGCAAAATTCATGCACTTTTAAACTTTTATCACTTAATAATATCATAGCACTAACAATGGCATATGCTTGATGAACATGCAATAATTAACTATAAAAAGTCAAGGTTGTTTATGAGTAAAGAATACAACAAGTCAACTTACTTGTATACTTAGAAAATATGAGATAAATATACATTCATACTTCATTAATTTGTTATTACTCTTAATCCTATTCAATTATATTTCTAAGTGGTAACCATTCATATATTCATTACTTGTAACATCCCAAAAATGGCCTAGTTGATAATTTCATGTTTAATTGGACATTTAAGGGTAATTTGGTAATTCAGTAAGGACTTATAAGAGTTTTGTTAAGGACTAGAGGAGAAAGTCAAAGAAGTTGTGTAAGGGGTCCAATGAGAGATGGGCATGTGGATGGGTAGTTGAGAGCACTTAATTGGATTTGAAAGAGAGTAGAGAGAGGGACAGCAGAAAGGAGTTTGCTTCCTGTGGAGGCCATCTTCTTCTCCTTTTTCTTGCACTCTTATGTTCTCTCACTCCCTCACTCCTCCATTTTCTACTCTCAAGCTTTTACATGTGTTATTCTTTAAGATCGAGTTAGGGTTTTGAGATCAAGAATTGTTCCAAGAGGTGATTGGCAGGGTTTAGTGGCTTGCTTCTTCTTCTTCTCTTTCTTCATCCGTATGGGTTTATTATGGGTTATATGGTTTTGTTCATGGGTTAATTGAATGTGTGTTTTGGTTGAATATATGCAAGAATCTGAAAAGAGGAGGAAAGATAAAGGAAAAGGAAAAGTGGGATCTTGAAGATAGTGGATTTGTTGAGCTCCATTTCAGGTTTGGGAGTGTTTTTCCCTTCTCAGTTCGGATCAGTTATTGAGTTTTGATTTTACTGTTAATTGTGTGTTTTGATACATGTAAATGCGTGTGTTTAGTAGATTTGTTTAAATGATTTGAAATGATAGAGTTATAATTGTTTACATGTCAATTTTGAGTGAATGTACTTGAATATGAGATGAATTTCTAGGTTTTTGATGAACTATTAGAACCCCTGTATATGTTATTTGGATGGGTATTACTATTGCATGATTTCAGTTTCTTGCGAGCCCGCTCGGCAGGAGAGCTCCGCTCGAGAAGTGCACGACTCGGCGGAAAGTGCACTACTCGGCGGGATGTGCACGGCTCGATGAGATGCGCCCGACTCGTGACATTGAGTCTTGGCTTGAGCACGAGTCATGATGCAATGCATGACTCATGCTGGCCCTCTCTTCCGCAGTTTTCCTGCTCTGTTTTGAAAATGAATTTCACATCTCTTTTCGCATGGGTTTTTATTGTTACATGGTACATGGTTTGTTTTAGGCTTGTCTTATATTATGATGCCTCTAATTATAAGTTATATGTTCATGATTAATAATATTGTATGCGATTTAAATGTTCATGATTTATATGTATATGGGTAATTTAATTATGAGTTATATGTCTATAATAAATCCAGTATATGATTTATATGTATCCGAAATTGGTCAATATACATGTATACATGAAATGATGTGATTATACTTGAATTATTCTCTATTATATGACAGTAATACTAGAGCATAGTTGAGTTGTTATTTGAGCCTGATAGTCATAGTAGTGGATAGATAAGCGCTTATTAAGGGTTAGAGTGTGAGTGCAGCTGCTATATGTTACACGTTACATGTTGACCCCATTTGGGTCTATATGATAAGAGACTTTGGTCTCCAGTATACATGATTTGAGACTTCAGTCTCCGGTATACCTTCGGGTATACATGTTTATACATGATTTGAGACTCATGTCTCTATATGCTTGGATACTGTGTCCTATCAGTATCATTAGTACCCATATCCACTAGTTAGTGAGTAATCAGGCTACTACATGAGGCTTGTATATGCGGCTATATATGACTATGATATGTGTTCCCAATGATATGAAAATGGATATATGTTACATGTTTATGTACACACGATATGACAAGATATGATGCGATGCTTAAAGTTGGATATGAATAACTAATTGTTTATATTGTGAGGATGCATATGAAGAATGTGACACCCCTTACCTATACGTAGGGAGCCTCATCCCTCGAACAGGATGAAAGACCCCGATAGATGAGGGTTGTCACGTAACGTAAAACCTCATAAAAAACAAACGAAGTTACGAAACATTCATTCAAATAGTGTAAAATAAAATTTTTTAAAACAAAAGACGGAGGCTGAAAAGAAAAGTACGGTATTTTATTAATTTACATGATAGTCTTTACATATCAAAATACAGAAGTACCTTAGCACAGAAGATCATATACATGTCTAATACCAAAACCAAACTACAAAAGTAGAGTTCACATCAAGAGTCATCATTACAAAATGTGTAAACTAATACATATATAAAAAGGTACAATCCTGTACTATAAAATCTCTCTCTCCTAGTTGTGTTGGCCATACTGAAGCAGATCACCCTACCCAAAAACTCCAACATCTTCCACACTTGCACGGATGAAACACCCGTGCTAAGCGAATACGCTTAGTGGGGAAAACAATATGAAAAATGACCACTCACAGTAGACGTCAGAAACAAATCACATACACACGGCACACACGGAAAATCAATTCTTAATAAACAATTCATCATACTCAAGATGTCAACATCATTAATCACACAATCATTCATGTTGAACTGAATTATAACACATGAGTACAGTCAACCTGCTTATTCAAAATAGTGGATAGCGAGTAACGCATATTCATTCAAAATGCATGGATACCCGAGGGTATCAAAATTGTTCTCTTCTTTTTGTTTCAAACATTTTCACATGGAATCTTAAACAAGATTCAAATTTAAAAGGGATCGCGAGGATCCGAACAGGGACCTGATAAGGGTCCAAAATGCATACACATGGCTACAGCTAACTGAACTCTATCGGCATGCCTATTTATCCACTTATTGACTCTCGTAGGTCATGCATAATTCATCAAATCACATTCATATAATTCATAAAATTGTCCATGCATAATTCTAAAAGCATCACAAGTTCAAAAACTAAACATCGGAAGCATAAAAGAAAGCTCAAATTGAAGCCAGGAGGTGTCGCGCTCGCGACAGAGTCGAAACTTGCCCTAGGTCGCGATCGCGGCAGTTTTCGTGCTCGCTTGGAGAAAGAATCACTTCTCACTGTCGCACTCGCGTGACAATGAGTGGTCAGCCAAAGATGTCGTGCTCGCGCACAGATGTGCGCTCGCGACAGAGAATTACCCAATCCGCTCGGTATCCGAGCACTCTGTCACGCTCGCGATAGAGAACTCTCACTGCGGCAGCTCGGCAGCCCAATGCTCGGCTATGTACGAAGGCTGAATTCACCGAGCTCTGTTGCGCTCACGACAGAGTCGTGATTTCCAGCTCTTACGCAAAAATCTGCAGAAATCACACTCCCAAAATCGCCCAAACCTCCAATTGACTTCAAAACTCAACCCCACACAAATTAATCATTCACAACATCTTAATCAACCTAAAATCCAACTTATAATCCAATTATTATCATCAAAACGCACTATTAAGAATAAATTCCATAATTCAATAAACCAGCACTTTCTCTTAGAAATTCATACAAAATCATGCTTAGGTTCAATTCTACATAAATTATGCATCTCAACTCGAAACAATCAACTCCCATGTCATTTAGATACAAATACACACAATATATCTCATCAATTCCAACAATTTCCATAAAAAGCATTAAAAATCACATAAAATGCACAAAAGTGACAACGTTCCCAAACCTTGAACTCTTGAGCTCTAATCATGGGGCTCCGCTTTCACTTGCTATCTCCTTGCCCTTAGGCTCTCTAGGAGGGATTTCTGAGCCAAAACACCTATCAAAACAGAATTTAAAACTCTAACCCCAAACACCAAAATAACCAAATACAAAAAGGAAGAAGAGGATGAAGAAGAAGAATTAGCTACCACTTACCCAAATCAACTTAGAACTACCAAAACTCACCAAAACCTGCAGTTAAAAGGGTAAAGATCACAAGGAAGCAAAGAAGAAAGGAAGAAGAAGATGAAGAATGGGTTGAGGGAAAGAAGAAACAGGAAAAAGGAAAAAGAACAGCTGTCTTCTCTCTCCTCTCTCCATAATTTATATTCTCACTACTTGTCACATGGCAGCCTCCTATTAGAAGACTACCCCAAGACAAACCCAACTACCATCCTCTCTCATACACCCTAACCCAACCTTACTAAAACACATCCTAATCCCATACATACACTCACACCCAAGCAAAATCCCAAACAATAAAATAATATAACTTAAACAATAACACATACTCAAAAATAATGCATGCCAAAATTATACATACAAAATCACACACACACAAAGCTCAAACTACTAGGGTGGGAATGGGGCATTACAATACTCCCCTCCTTAACAGAATTTTGTGCTCGAAATTCTCACCTGATTCAAATAATTGAGGATGCTGATTTCTCATAACCTCTTCCGGTTCCCAAGTCGCTTCTTTGATTCCATGATGCTTCCAAAGTACCTTAACCTAAGGGATTTGCTTGTTGTGGAGCTGTCTAATCTCCCTAGCCAAAATTTCCTTTGGTTTTTCATCAACTGAGAAATCTGGCTGAACCCGAATATCTTGCACTTGTAACATATGAGACGGATCGGATCGGTAGTGGCGGAGCATAGACACATGAAAAAATTGTGTAATTTAGCTAACTCTACTGGCAACGCTAACTGATAAGCTACCGGGCCAATCTTTTCCAGGATCTCATAAGGTCTAATAAATCGAGGACTCAATTTCCCTTTCTTACCAAAACGAAGAACTTTTTGCCAAGGCGATACTTTCAAGAATACCTTGTCGCCATAAGACCGTTGTCTGTCTTTAGCTTCTTTCAAATTCCGTTGCACCACTCTAATATTTTCTTCCGTGTCTCTAACCAACTCCGGACCCACAACAGACCTTTTCGATAACTCAATCCAACACACTGGAGTTCTGCATTTTCGTCTATAAAGAGCTTCATAGGGAGCCGTTCCAATACTCACCTGATAACTGTTATTGTACGGAAACTCCACTAAAGGCACATACTTATCCCAGCTACCTGAGAACTCCAAAGCACATCCCCGAAGCATATCTTCAATAATCTGAATAACTCTTTCTGACTAACCATCGGTCTGAGGGTGAAATGCAGTGCTGAAATTTAACCGAGTACCCAAAGCTGACTGTAATTCCTTCCAAAACTTTGACGTAAACCTCAGATCCCGATCAGACATAATAGAGATTGGGACTCCATGAAGCCTTATTATCTCCTTCACATAGATCTCTGCCAACTTATCCATGGAATAGTCTAACCGAACTGGCAAGAAGTGTGTTGACTTCAATAACCGATCGACTATCACCCACACAGAATCGTGCTTGCGCTGTGTCAATGGTAAACCAACTATAAAGTCCATCATAACATCATCCCACTTCCATTGAGGAATGGGTAAGGGATACAATAATCCTGTTGGAACTTAATGCTCAGCTTTCACTTGCTGACACACCAAACATTTCAAAACAAACTCCACTATGTCCTTTTTCATACGCGGCCACCAATAAAACTTCTTAAGGTCTCTGTACATCTTATTTCCTCCTGGATGCATCGTGAAAACCGACGAATGAGCTTCTTGCAAAAGCCTTCTCTTCACATCACTCACATTAGGCAAACACAACCGGTTCTTAAATCTGAGTACTTCATCACAATCTACAGAAAATTCAGTCTGCTTACCGTCTCTTACCATATGAAAAGCACGCTGCAATACAGGGTCACTCAACTGTGCATCCATTATCAGTTGTCTCAAACTCGGTCTAACCTTCAATCGAGCAATTAGTGCTCCTTCTGAATCAAATCTCCACCATCCTCTACCCAAAGACAGAGCCGAAACTGATTTCCTACTTAGAGCATCTGCCACTACATTTGCCTTGCCCGAATGGTAATCAATAATATAGTCGTAATCTTTAAATAACTCCAACCATCTTCGCTGCCTCAAGTTCAATTCTTTCTCAGTGAGCAAATATTTCAGACTCTTGTGATCTGTGAAGATCCTGCAAGTTTCCCCATACCAATAATGCCGCCAAACCTTAAGAGCAAACACTACCGCTGCTAACTCCAAGTCGTGCGTCGGATAGTGCTGTTCATGGGGTTTCAACTGCCTTGAAGCATAAGCGATCACCTTGCCGTCCTGCATCAGAACACAGCCCAATCCTATACTTGAGGCATCACTATACATAGTATACTGTTTACCCGAAATGGGTTGAGTAAGTACAAGAGCCTTAATCAACATATTCTTCAACTGCTCAAAACTTGCTTGGCACCTATCAGACCAATTGAATTTAACCTCTTTTCGGAGAAGTCGAGTCAATGGCGAAGCTATCACTGAAAATCCCTTAACAAACGGCCTATAATAACCAGCTAGTCCTAGAAAACTCCTCACTTCTGGCACAGACTTAGGTGGCAACCAGTTCACAATGGCTTCAACTTTGGATGGATATACCCGAATACCTTCAGCCGAAACTACATGCCCAAGGAATGTTACCACTTTTAATCATAATTCGCACTTACTAAGCTTAGCATAGAGCTGATGGTCCCTCAACACTTGAATACCAACCTCGGATGTTTCTCATGTTCCCTTTCATTCTTGGAATAAACCAGGATGTCATCAATGAACACTACAACAAAATGATCCAAATACTGTCTGAATACCCTGTTCATTAAATCCATGAAAGCTTCGAGTGCGTTAGTCAATCCAAATGGCATCACTAAAAATTCATAGTGAACATAACGCGTCCGAAAAGCCATCTTCGCAACATCTTCTTCCTTCACTCTCAATTGATAGTAACCGGACCTCAAGTCTATCTTAGAAAACACTCCAGCTCCTCTCAATTGATCGAAAAGATCCTCGATCCGTGGCAACATATACTTGTTCTTTACCGTGACCTTATTAATCTGTCGGTAGTCGATACACATTCTCAAGGTACCGTCCTTTTTCATGACAAACAGAACCGGAGCACCCCAAGGTGACGTGCTCGGTCGAATGAAACCCTTATCCAAAAGCTCTTGCAATTGATTTTTCAACTCTTTCAATTCCACCGGAGCCATACGATACAGAGCCTTAGAAATCGAAGCTGCCCCCGGCATAATATCTACAGACAATTCTACTTCTCTCTCTAGTGGCAAACCCAGTAATTCCTCTGAAAACACATCCATAAATTCTCTTACTACTAGAATATCTTGTATCTCTACTTGCCCTCATCGAGAATCCAAAATTAAGGCCAAATATGCTTCATATCCCTTCCTTATAAACCATTTTGCCTTCATCGCCGAAATTACATTGTGCAGCGAGCTACTTCCCAAACCTTTTACAACCACAGGTATCTGATCCCTGTCTTTGAACACAACCATTTTCCTCTGACAATAAACTATAGCTCGGTGTTTAGACAACTAATCCATACCCAGAATTAGATCAAACTCATGAAATGGTAGACTAATCAGATCAACTAGAAATTCCTTACCTTGCACCATCAAAGGACAATCCCGATACACCCGATTCACTTTAACACACTTCCCTAACGGACTAGTAACTCATATCTCATAATCCAATTTATCCTCACAGCCAATTCATTGCACAACTTATCATAACACAGATAAGAATGAGTAGAACCCGGGTCTATCAAAGCATACATTTCAATGCTGAAAAGTAAAAACTTACCGGCTATTACTTCCAGAGCATCCTAGTCGTCATGAGCTCTCATTGCATATTACAGCCGTCTGCACTAGACGATCAACTATTTCAGAGGGTTCTCTTTCCTGAGGCCATCCACCACGACCCCGTCCTCTACCTCTAGCATGACTGCCCTGAGGAACATTCGACCCCGCTCGACTAGCCTCTTGTTAACCCTGAATATTCTCATACAAGTGGTTGGTGCTACCACATCTGAAAAATCCTCCCGTCAACCACCGACATTCACCCCAATGGCGCTTACTATAATGGGAGCACTGAGGCACTCCATCACCTCTACCACCCGAAGCTCTTCTACCCGTGCCAGACCCTCTAAAGGATTCCTGTCTCCTCCCTCTAGTATCCGGACTGGCATGCGACTCACCAGAAGGATTTCCTTGAGACTCGCGCGACCTCTTTCCTGAAGAAGAACCTCCTCTAGAGGACTTTTTCCTCTGAGCCTTCTCTCTTAAAATATTCTCAGAGCGTTCCGCTCTCAAAGCTGCCTACACTATCTGATAATAACTGATATCCGATGAAGACATCAAAGAAATAAACATCACCTTTAGAGACTCATTCAGACCCGCCTCAAACTGTTGACATCGAAACTCCTCAGTGAGAAATCCTGGCAGTGCATACATACTGAGTCGATTAAACTCCTTCTCATAATCAGCCACAGATAACACTCTTTATCGGAGACTCAAAAATTGCACCCTCCAGAATTCTCTTTCAAAGAACTCCCATGTCACAGGCTCAGGAAGTTGAGGATGCCTAAGCACTAATGTCCACCAATCATAAGCTGAGCCCTGCAATAAAGACACTACACACTCCACCTCTCTTTCCGGAGGACACCCAATTTCCCTTAGCACCCGACTAACCATCTCAATGCACCTCTTAGTTTTATCCGATTCATCTAAGCTGGTTCCAGAGAAATCCTCCACTCCAAACTTCCTCATATTGTCAATTGGAGCTCTAAGGGCAATAACTCTTTCCAAAACCCTGGCCATATCCTGAGATATCTTGAGCATGGCCTGAAAGGGGACCGCAGGGGCCTCAGGTTGCACCCTAGGTGGCTGAGCCGGACCAAAAATAGACGGATCTTGCTCTTAGGGATTCGCACTCTCGGCTGACCCCTCAAGTGATCCACGAGCAGACTCCATCTAGCTACAAAACATACACAATAATTCCCATCAGGCCAACACAACACTAAATGTACTTTTTATCCGACACTTGCCCAGAAACGTCCAAACTTAGGGCTCTGATACCACAAAATGTGACACCCCTTACCTATACGTAAGGAGCCTCATCCCTCAAAGAGGATGAAGGACCCCGATAGATGAGGGTTGTCATGGAACGCAAAACCTCAGACAAAGCAAATGAAGTTACGAATCATTCATTCAAATAGGGTAAAATAAAAATTCTTAAAACAAAAGACGGAGGCTGAAAATAAAAGTACGGTATTTTATTAATTTACATGATAGTCTTTACATATTAAAATACAAAAGTGCCTTAGCACAGAAGATCATATACATATCTGATATCAAAACCAAACCACAAAAAGTAGAGTTCACATCAAGAGTCATCATTACAAAATGTGTAAACTAATACATATACAAAAAGGTACAATCCAGTACTATAAAATCTCTCTCCTAGTTGTGTTGGCCCTGCTGAAGTGGATCACCCTGCCCAAAAACTCCAACATCTTCCATAGTTGCACGGATGAAACACCCATGCTAAGTGAATACGCTTAGTGGGGAAAACAATATGAAAAACAACCACTCACAGTGGATGTTAGAAACAAATTACATACACATGGCACACACAGAAAATCAATTATTAATAAACAATTCATCATACTCAAGATGTCAACATCATTAATCACACAAACATTCATGATGAACTGAATTATAACACATGAGTACAGTCAACCTGCTTATTCAAAATAGTGGATAGCAAGTAACGCATATTCATTCAAAATGCATGGATACCCAAGGGTATCAAAATTGTTCTTTTCTTTTTATTTCAAACATTTTCGCATGGAATCTTAAACAAGATTCAAATTTAAAAACAGGGACCTGATCAGGGTCCAGAACGCATACGCATGGCTGCAGCTAACTAAACTGTATAGGCATGCCTATTTATCCACTTATTGACTCTCGCAGGTAATGCATAATTCATGAAATCACATTCATATGATTCATAAAATTTTCCAGCATAATTCTAAAAGCATCACAAGTTCGGAAACTAAACACCAAAAGCATAAAAGAAAACTCAAATTGAAGCCAGGAGGTATCGCGCTCGCGATAGAGGCGAAACTTGCAGTAGGTCGCGATTGCGGCAGTCTTTGCGCTCACTTGGAGATATAAGGAGCGCGACAGTGAGCAGTCAGCCAAAGTTGTTGCGCTCGTGCACAGGCATGCGCTCACGACAGAGAATTGCCCAATCCGCTCGGTAGCCAAGCGCTTTGTCGCGCTCGCGACAGAGAGCTCTCGCTAAGGCGGCTCAGCAGCCCAACGCTCAGCCACGCGCGAAAGTTGAATTCATCGAGCTCTATCGCGCTCGCAATAGAGTCTTTATTTCCAGCTCTTATGTGAAAATCTGCAAAAATCACACTCCCAAAATCACCCAAACCTCCAATTGACTTCAAAACTCAACCCCATATAAATTAATCATTCATAACATCTTAATCAACCTAAAATCCAACTTATAATCCAATTATTACCATCAAAACACACTATTGACAAGATTAAATTCCATAATTCAATAAACCAGCACTTTCTCTTAGAAATTCATACAAAATCATGCTTAGGTTCAATTCTACACAAATTATGCATCCCAACTCAAAATAATCAACTCCCATGTCATTTAGATACAAATACACATAATATATCTCGTCAATTCCAACAATTTCCACAAAAAGCATTAAAAATCACATAAAATGCACAAAAGTGACAACGTTCCCAAACCTCAAACTCTTGAGTTCTTGTCACGGGGCTTCGCTTCCACTTGCTATCTCCTTGCCCTTAGGGTCTCTAGGAGGGATTTCTGAGCCAAAATACCTATCAAAATAGAATTTAAAACTCTAGCCCCAAACACCAAAATAACCAAATACAAAAAGGAAGAAGAGGATGAAGAAGAAGAATTAGCTACCACTTACCCAAATCAACTTAGAACTACCAAAACTCACCAAAACATGCAGCTAAAAGGGGAAAGATCACAAGGAAGCAAAGAAGAAAGGAAGAAGAAGATGAAGAACGGGTTGAGGGAAAGAAGAAACGGGAAAAAGGAAAAAGAACAGCTGTCTTCTCTCTCCTCTCTCCACAATTTATATCCTCCCCACTTGCCACATGGCAGCCTCCTATTAGAAGACTGCCCCAAGACACACCCAACTACCATCCTCTCTCATACACCCCAATCCAACCTTACTAAAACACATCCTAATCCCATACACACACTCACACCCAAGCAAAATCCCAAACTACAAAATAATATAACTTAAACAATAACACATACTCAAAAATAATGCATGCCAAAATTATACATACAAAATCAGACACACACAAGGCTCAAACTACTAGGGTGGGAACGGGGCCTTACAAAGAATGATTACTTGGATATAAATGATTAATTACTTTATCTTGTGAATACATATGTGATGAATAAGTGATGGCTACATGCCCATATGCATGTGTGGATGAATACTTGATACAAGTATGAGTGGAATATGTTTACATGCTTTCTTGCTTTGATAAGCTCATAAATCGTTATTGCAATTATATGTATATGCATGTTTTGTTCCTCCCCACTAAGCGTTATCGCTTAGCATGGGTTATTTTCCCGTGTAGGTGGCAGGTTCAGTTTGGAGTCGGACATCTGCAGGTCGGCCACTTGAAGTCTATAGTTGGAGTTATTTTTGTCTTCCGCTATATTTTTGTATTGATATAAGTTTTGTATATGGATTTTGGTTTTTGGCAGATGAAATTTGTAAAGGAACGATTTTATTTATGTATATGTGAAATGTTTACAAATCCCTTTTGTAAAACAATATGACTATTATTTATGGATTTGATATCTTTTTGATTAAATATGATAGCTTTTCTTAACTTAATTGAGTATTTGAATATGCATTTGAGTTTGTATATGTATTTGTTTGCGTGGCACTCCGGTATCCTTTCAAAGGGGGTATCGAGGTGTTACATTACATAACCCAAAACATATGTTGGACAAGTGTCGGGAACTTCTGGTGAAATTCAAGATGAAAATGGGTTTTTTTATATAGCGGTTAGGAATTCCTTACCACCGTGTAACCCATTCTGCCCTACTCTGCACAGGGCAAATTCCAACTTCCAACTTGTTATGCATTTATAAGATAGTAAACGTCATTTTCAGCCAAAATGGTCTTCTAGACTTTTATTTTCCTATAAGAACCAAAATCAGGTCATTTACACATCTACAAACATAGATATCCATAAAACACTATAGACTGCTCTGGTTGATGAGGCAGCCATCAACACTACACTAAAACCCAGAAATGAGTGGTCTTAGAGGTGGAATCAAGTTCCAGCCTCCATACAAAATTTAGGTATGTATAATTTATTATGAAATTGGAATAATCCCAATTGGAGCTCTCTAACTCAAGTTATCGACAAAACAATCCCTATAGATCAAGAAGCACCTGCACCAAAATTCACCCTGCAAGTTTATCTCAATACCTTCCTTCCTTAATGACCACTTTACAACTTAATTCACATTCTCATGCCTTTTATACTACACTAACATAACAAATATACAAATATGCAAACAAACACTCACATAGCTCTTAAAAGCTTGATCCTCCTTAGTTTTGCTCAAACTTTTCCTTTTCCCTTATCTTTCACCTTATCCTTAGCTACCAACACAAATAACCATCCAACCATCATTCACAATCCAATACACATAGTTAAAAAAAAATTACATGTAAAGAAATAAAGAAGAAGAAGATGGTGATTCCTGGCCCTAAAACCATTATCTACTTACCTTACTAAGCTTTCTCTCTCCCTCTATACACCTCCACCAAAAATAGAAATCTTTAACGACTTAAAGAAATAAAATTAACAAATAAACATTTGATATTTGTTGCCTAAAGATGGCCAGCCAATTGGATCCAAGGAGGTATATTTTCAACTTCAATTAATGTAACCTCATCTAAATCCACTAGGTGTCACTTTCCCATTTGTCCAAAAAGTAAAATCCTTGATTAATTTACGTTAAGTCCTTTTCTTTAATCCATACTTCTACATGCATAAATTACCATTTCTTTCTTCATTTTGATCCTTGATTTAATACATAAATCATAAATTCGCAATTACTCATGTGCCCTCTAACAAATTAAAAAATACCGATCATGTCCTAAATGCATAATTTGGGCTCAAATGCACTACAACTTACACATTAGCATGCATAACATGTTCCAATCCTACTAAGGTATACTTTGGGGCCTTACATGGTTGGCATACATTGGTATGCTTCCTATCTATATTGTATAAATTTAAAACATACAAATATAACATAGTTATGGACTTTACTACATTGACCTCCCTGAGCCAAAAGAGAGATCAAAAGGTCAAATGTAGGTAGTTTGCATGATTATACAAAGATGAAATGATGCAACATATTCATTCGGCCCCTTTTCACTCCATTGCTTGTGGTCTCCTTTTATTATTCTAATTTTATTCTAGGTAATCTGATTACATGTTAAAAATGAAAAGATACAAACCAAAAGAAGTTTGCCAGGACATGGAAGTCCTTATGGGCCAAAATGCATATGCTCAATCATATTAGGCTTAGTCTATAACTATCTATCATGCTAAACATACACCTTTATATGCAATTTTAATGCATAAAATTTAGAGCCATACTTGGAGATAAATTCTTAAATGTACGAATATGTTCTTGTGGCGAAAATGGCACGTGGATTCTGTTGTACAATAGGGGAGTTGTTGGAATTAAGCTGTGGTTACATGCATCAAATACATAAGTGAAAATTAAAATTTTTAAGAATACTAATTAAGATCTTGCCATGAAATTATATTAGCTATTTAATTGTTAGAAAAATCACCTGTTGAGTTTTGTTGAATAGTTAATTTTCCTTCGCATCAGGTTATCATAAACCATAGTGTCTAATGGCAAACACCTAAAAAGCTTGTCCACACTAGAGAAAGGATGAAATAACCAACAATTGGTGATAGAGAAGCAATCAATATTTCCATATGGATAGAGAGGGAATTCGGCCCAATAGAGAAGAAAAGAAAAGGTGATCCCAACTCCTACAAAACTTACTCTTTAATATCTAGGTCAAAATCTGAATAAGATTAGGAATCCTAAGTATAATAGGATTAGGGATCCTTAGTATAATAGGATCTGGAATCCTAAATATATAAGGATTAGGGATCCATAGTATAATAGGATTAGGAATCCTAAAATAGTTGGAGAATAATTTAAAATTTTACTCTTAATTATTCAATTAATTTAGTTTAATTAATTCCATTCTAAGCCTTCTTCATAAGGCCCATATGCAGAAACCCGTAAACTGGGCTTTCCTACGCGGACTAAGATTTAATTACCCAAATCGATTCCAAATTCAACCAAATTAAATATGAGATGTCCATAACACTTATAGATCATATTTACTTTGACTTGGCCTAAAAATTAGGCTATTAGGGCCTCGTACATGTTTTTATGTAAAAGGCACTCACAGAGTGCTTTTGTGCTGAACATTTTTCTCCTAGGCCTTAAGTTAATTCTCCAAGTGACCCATAAATAATATTTTAGTTCTATAACACTTATAGTCCAATAATATTTTTTTCTGGATCAGAAAGCTCTACAAACTTTTCATGGAGTTTTCTACGTATGTTTAATTAATTAAACTCCTTTAATTAACTATTTTCTTCTTCTTTTTCTCATTTCATAATAATGTCAAATGTTATTATATCTTTTATTTTACCATAATGCCCCTATAGAGACCTATTCGGTCCACTTGGCAGTACATATATAACTGTAATTAAAGAATTGCATAATTTAAACTCTTTAAATCATTATATTAATTTTCCATTTAATTTTTATTTTTATATTCTTGTATAAATCATGAGAGACTTTTGGCTAAACATCATGATTACCCAAGTGACAAAAAAGTCAAGTGGTTTGATTGAATCCTTCCATATAACAGTTACCATGCAATTACTTCTTTCACCATACTTTATTTCATTTAGATTTTGAGTATGGAATGTGTCAACTCATATTAAACTAAATATAGTTATTCTAATAATTTAACCATTATTGCCAAAATGCCCCTTGTGGATCTCATCCACCTTGGCATTTTACTCTAGCCAAAGATTCTTTGAATAAGGGTAATATTGAATTTGTGAGATAACTCCCTTAATAAATTTTTGATGATGAATCTATTATTGATCACTCAACTATCTTCAAGTAGGTCATGATAAACCTAACCTCCTAACTATCTTCACCCCTCGATGGAAGTGAGCAGTTATGGAGTCAAAATATATCCTTCACTGCTTAAGATACTTGCACCACTAGTATGTAGAGATTTCTCACCAGCATAGATTTAATATCCATATGAGGATTCTCATGGCAGGTCTCTAATGTTCTTGTTCTTCTAACAAGTATCGATATCATCTCCATGATCGCAATTATGAGAATAGCCGCTTGAACCTTTAAAGAAGCATAACATGCAGTAGTCTATCTATATTAACAATGTCCTGTCTCGTTAATATCGTGACTATAGATATTTAGGTATTAACACATTCATGTGCAATAAGAATATCACTTTATGAACTCGTTCATGATTGCCTTTGCACTGTGTTTATAATACCAAGAACTACATTTATTAATTTAAGATATAATAAGAAAACTAGAGGTATTCATAACATAGCATTAATAAATGAATATAGCCTTCTCAAAAATTAAAAATGAATTCATATATATGATAAAGTTCTTTATTCTACATGGGCTCTAAAGCATACTCCTAATAGTTGTATTCTGCAATATAAAGTTTAGTTTGTCTTGCATGAATTTAAGTTTGGTTAATGACTAAGAATATATTATTGAAATTAGCTTAATATGATGAATTAAATTATTTGAATTACGACTTGAATGGTTACTTAAAATGAATTGATGAAAGTATATACTTTATAAAGGTTTTGGATTATTGAAAGTTTTATTTGCAAGTTTATGAATATTATCTTAAGTTTTGATGTGCCCAATTTGAGTAATGAAATGGTAAGGTTGAAATAGTTTTGTGTTGGTTATGATATGTGTATGAAATTGTTGTAAGTATGAAGTGCATTTGTTAAAAGTTTCTCTTGAGAAGTAATTCTATAGTAGAGAGGTGTACTTTGAAATAGTAAGTGCCCTATACTTGATATGTTATGTTCTATATTTTATTTCTAAATAATTTGTACATGATATATACGTGCTTCATATTGGATAAATGAACGTTTTGTAGCCTAACTTTGAGCTTAAATAGTACATAGTTGTAGATAAATAGGCATGCTTATAAGCATATAGTTTGCAACTGCCATAGTTTGGCACTAATTAGTGTCTATAGTTATGGTATGAGATGATAATGTCTCCACAATTCTAATACTAAACTTTTAGTATCCACAATTTAATGCCAATATTTGTATCCACAGTTTGATGCTATTATTGGCGTACACAGTTCTCGTTATCCACCCCTAATGTGGATTCAGGCTTTAAGTAAGCTCTTTTCTTAATAAAATTAAAAGTAATGATGCTAATTAAAGCTATATAATTTTAGTTTAATAAATTGTTAATTTTTTGAGATTGGAATTTGTTGAAATGTAGTATTTGCTATGCTACATGTTTTAAACAAAGAAAGAATTAAATAAATATACTTGAATATTAACATGATATGTTTTTTTTATGCTATATGTTTTAAACAAAGAATGAATTAAATAAATATACTTGAATATTAACATGATATGTTTTTTATACTTATTTGAGGTTGCAACTTTATTTTTTATTTATTTTGGGATCCCCACTGAGGACGGGTTTATTTTTTCATGTAAGTATAAACTTAGCAAGGATCAAAGAGGACACTGTAGAGTCAAAAAGGCCACATTAGAAAAGTTTCTTGATATTTGATATATTAATTTAATTCTTAATTTATTTATTAATAAGTATTGAGACTATTTCAATAAAGACAATTTTTAGTCTGTAAAATGGAAAAAAATTACTAGTAAAGGAAGAGTGAAAATAATAGTAATCTAATCTAGTGATAGTAGTAATATAGTAAGAGATGATAAGTAACCATGCTACTAATGATTTAGTTAAGATGAAAATATAAGTATAATTAATTTTAAATAGAGGGTATTAAAAGGTTTTAGTCTTGTTAATAAGTACTTGATTCTCCAATTACATGTTTTGTTAACTGAAGCAATAGCAATAGAAATCTTCTTCCTAAATTATTAAATAAATAAAAAATATAGCTTTTTACTTTTTATTTTATTTTTAAATTTTACTTTAATTTTAAAATAAATAAATAAAATAAAAAATTGAATAATCTAATGTGTGGCAAGTATATGTTGCGTCGTTGATTGAGATTTCAGTCTTAATCTAATGGTTAAGATTTGTGTGCACCACGTAGCTTTTCATATCATATCACTATAGTAACGTGCATACTTGGGTGATGATCGGGATGAGACTGCCTCATCTAGACCTCTTTCACTTTTAGGGACGATTGGGCGAAGGTCTTCCCCTATTCAAGGTCGTTCGATTTGCAATGGTCAAGGAGTTCGACCCAATTCGCTGAGTCCCTAACCTCAAAAAGGCATGAGATAATGTTTTGGGGTACTCTTACCCCATTATTAACGATTGACCTTAAGATGCATCTTTAACATCACAATGTAGGAATAATGGAGTTTCCATCTGATAGAACATCAAGAGAGTGGTTCGACCTTATGAGGCCAAACTGAGAGAAGGGTTCGGAACCTCACCCTTATTCATACCCTTAGTTAATATGGCATTTATATGGTCCTTTAGATTAATGATTTTATCCCTCTTCTCATATGTTTATTATGGTAAAGAAACATAAGGTATAACACCCCAATACCCTTTGGGAGGATATCGGAGCGCCACGCAAACACATACGCAAATACGCATACACATATAGACACAATTGTGAAAGCATTATTGGAAAGAAACATCATTAATATTATAAAAAAATTTATAGGGCCAAACATATTACTCATATAAATATAAATAAAGTATTCATGTTACAAAAATATTGCTATCCATATTACATGTTTATAATTATAGATAATAATTACATTTCATTTATACCATTTCTCTTTTTACACATAATGATGTTACTCAAAACAACAGAAACTCTATCTTATACTTAGACTTCATTCCAGCTCCTAGTGGCTAGGAGATGAACAAAACTCTATACTGGTCTGAACCTGTACACTTACACGGGAAAACACCTGTGCTAAGCGATAACGCTTAGTGGGGATAACAGAACAAAGGACTTCTATCGAAGTCACAAACATATCACACACTGCATATCAAAAGTCATGCTCAACTTATAATATCGTATACTCTTCATGCATATATGTTCTCACTCAAATACTTTACCTGAACAATAAACATAATCATATAAACATCATCGTGTATGATAACAATACATTATCTCATTCATATAGTCATGTACATATATTTCTTTTATGTAGTTACTTTTTATGTAGAGGCTTAGATATAACTAACTTCCACTACATCTCATATACACTACAGAACATTCATTAGCCTGAATTCCATTAATTGTGGATACGGGTGCTGTAGATACCGATTAACAGTATCGAACATGTAGAGACCTAACTCAAAATCATTTGAATACACAAGGTATTAAATCTATAGGCACAATCAAGGCCATTGTAGCAGCCGCACTCTATCCCTTTATAAGCATGCTTATCTATCCACTACTATAACCATTCATGGTTATACATATAAATCTCATTCACTAAACAATATACTTTACATTTATTCTCACTATAAGACATCTATTCAATCATCTATGATCAATATCACATGCTATGTCATATTCAATAATTAAAAATCATGTATACATTTAATTCCTTTATTAAACTACTATTCCATAGCATCAATTACATATAATTCCAATTGACAAACTTTCATATACTCTTTTTATAATG
This sequence comes from Excoecaria cochinchinensis, assembly GCA_947683425.1. Taxonomy (NCBI): domain Eukaryota; kingdom Viridiplantae; phylum Streptophyta; class Magnoliopsida; order Malpighiales; family Euphorbiaceae; genus Excoecaria; species Excoecaria cochinchinensis. Next base: position 10,616,712 of record CANTUQ010000127.1, on the reverse strand, counting down.
TTAGGCATGAATTGGATAAGCTATAGGAACTTACGATGAAATTCGGTTGCATTTCGGGAAGAAAACACTCAAAATATGCAAAGTAGGGGATGGTCATGGTGGCAACAACTTAGTTGTGATCGTAAGGTCCAAAAATATTTAATTCTACCTTGTCTCAGCATTGGTCATGGTGGCAATAACTTGGTTGTGACCGTGACATACCGATATTAGCAAAACAGAAGCAAAAACTCAGGGCTACTTCACTACACTATTTTTCTTAGCCTAAACCGACATCTAGACCTCACTTTTTGGAAAAACTTCCTTCTTAACAAATTTTCACTAGGATTGTAAGTTTCAAATTGAGAAGTTTCGGGTCATTTGAACATCTAAAACGTCAGATATGATCTAAACTATATATATTGTTCCCATGAACCGGCCAAGGTAGAGACACCTCTATTTTAACCACTTTTAAGGGTCTTAGAGCAGGAAGTTGCTCAGGGTCATTTCTAGGACTTTTATAGGTATGGAAGTCATAGTTCTAACAGAACTATAATCACTTAATTTAGAGTTCTCAAACTCCACTTATGACCGGAACATCACATGAAGGTCTGGTAAAAATGAGCAGAGTTTCCCCAAAATCATAACTTACAATCACAACAATATGGCAACCCATCTAACATGATCAACACACATGTTCACACATCTCAAGTTATGACCTCTATCAATTTACACTTAATTATATACACTACAGTGACGCGCGTTGGACCCGGTCAGTTCCCGGAAACTCGCTTTTAGGACCCGAGAGGGGTTTGCGTCTTTTGATCTTGGGCAATCATGAGATATTTTGGATACCTCCTTCCAATAGAACATTGGAAAGATCATCTAATCCCATGAAATCTTTAGGCACATTTGAGGTATTTTGGAGTCGCCCCCAATTTACAAGAAATTGGAAAAAGTTCGTCTAACCTCAGGGTCTAAACTAGAGAAAGATTCGGAACTTTACTCTTATTAATGCCTTGGTTAATTATAAATGGGTTTTTAATTCTAAAAATTTTATCTCTCTTCTCACACGGTTATGCATTAAAAATAAAGCGCAAATCAAATAGTAAAGAAAGTGACAAAGAAAGCGGTAAAATAAAGCAAGCAAAAAAAAAAAGAAAGATAAAATTGATACAAAATACAATCCCCCAAATAAAAAGGTATTAAAATCTGGTACAAAAGTACAATTCCCAAAATAAAATCAAGCAAAAAATAAATAAATAAATAAATCCAATGAATAAACATTCATAAATCGGGACATTATTTAGGATAAGAACGTTGGTTCCTTCATGTTCACTTTAGAAAATCGAAGAGTTGTTTTTGTATACTTTTGGGAAAATCGGGATGAGTGATCCAATTTTAAGAAAATCAACTCTTCCTTTTTAAAGTGAATTTTTAATAGTTGAAATTAGGATATTGGTCCCATTTTATTAGAAAACCGCAATTTATTAATATAAACTTTTTATGATTTTTTAATTAATGTGCATAAAAAATAAATAAACTTATTATAAATTACAAAATAAAATGAATAAATACAAAAATGATAAATAATAATAAACAAGACAAATCCCACCAAGATGGTGTCTTCAAATCTCCATGGACTCCTATTTGGTATTGGAAATGTTCACACATAAAAAAAATAAGTATTGAAATAAAAAACACAAAAAGTGATGTTAGTAATAAAAAATGAATTTAAACATGTAACATATGAAAATGAATTAAAATGAATAAAATAAAATGCATCATGTATGACATAATAAAAATAAGTAACTTAACATATTAACAATTCAACATGCATGGAAACATAAATAATAATAATAATAATTATTATGATAAAAATAATAAGTAATAATAACATTAAACAAGAATAATAAAAGTAATAATAATAATAATAGTAATAATAGATAATAATAATAATAAGAGTAATAACAAGAGTAGTAATAATAATAATAATAATAATAATAATAATAATAATAATAATAATAATAATAATAATAAAAACAATAACAATAAAGAAGATGAATAATAAGGCAAGCAAAAATAAACAAAATATGTTAAATAATAATAATAATAATAATAATAATAATAATAATAATAATAATAATAATAATAATAATATATGAACAAAAGTAGTGATAATAATAATAATAATAATAATAATAACAACAACAACAACAACAACAACAACAATAACAACAACAACAACAAAAGATGAACAATCAAATAAATATGCAAGAATAAAATAAAATATGCTATAAATATTAAATCACATAACTAAATCACATAAACAATTTAAAAAATAACAAAAGGGTTAAAAATCTACATGATGACTAATTAATTGTAAAAAAAATTAAATTAAAAATTGAGCTTAAAATGCTTACCCTCAAAATTTGATTTGATAAATGAAGGTAGATGATCAATTTTCTTGTCTTGCTTTGCACAATATAATATTAGAAAAATAAAATATGGAGGATAAATTTTATCTCAAGATCAAAAAATTATTTTATTTGTCTTAAGAAGAAAATTCTTAAAAAAGAAGAAGAAAATTTCTAACAACAAAAATTATTCTTTTTGCCTTAAGAATTAACTTGGAAAAATTAATTGAAATTTTTAGAGAATTTTTCTTGAAAAAGAAGAAGAAGAAGAAGAAAATATTTTTCTTAAGAAAAATCCCCCATTTTCTCTCTCAAAAAACTCCTTTTATACCTCCAAATAAATCAATTTGTAATGAAGAAATTAAATTAATTTAATTCCCATTAAACCCAAAAACTGAAAAATTTGAAGGGTTAGAAGACAAAAGGATTTTAAAATTAAATTCTACAAAAAACATTAAAAAAAACATGAATTTTGGGCCAAAAATGCCTAAAGGGATGCTGGAGGGGCGAAGGGCGAGGGGCAGGGGTGAGCGACGCCCGTCGGCGCGCTCGCTGCACTACACGTGCCTCGCATCGCCCAGCATGCCCTATACTGCAGGGGGCGAGTGTAATGGCCGGAATTGTACCCTAGTTGTAATTGGTCTAATTTAGGTGTAGGGTTGGACTAAATTGTAACTAGGGAAGGACTCAATTAAAAGAATGAACGAAAGTTTAGTTGTCAATTAGTAATTGTATAAGATTAAGTTAATGATGAGTTAGTAGCTTTTGATGAGGATTAGTTAAAGCATAAATTAAGATTAACTTAAGTTAAATAGGGGACAGGAATCTGAAGTGGTTTCCATGTGGCACCTTGAGAGGTTGCCATCTCATCAAATTGCATGCATGTGTCTTCTTGAGAGAAAGATCAGCTAGAATGGCATTCAACCATTCTCTGCATTTTCCTTTCTTCTTCTTGCCATGAGAGTAGTTCTTTGAGTTTCTAAATCAATTACATGATTGCTAAGAAGGTCAAGTTGCTAAGTTGCTCAAGAATTAAGTTACTGAACTTAAGAGGTGAGTTGTTGAGTAAATAGGTGTTTCTCATCTTCTACTCTTTTTCCTGATTTTGGCTTGAATTGGAATGAGAATTGATGGATGATGTTCAATCTTGGAATTGAACTGGTTTTGTTGGCTAAAGAAGTGAAGAGGGACAAGGGAAAAGTGGTAATCGGGGAGCCGAGTATTCAGCGAAACTAGGAGCTAAGGCGACGAGGTTTGGGAACAACCCAAGTAGTGTAATTTGTGTGATTTGTGTTTGTCGAGTAAAAATTAGTATGAACTTTGTGCATGTTGGAATTGTGGTCCTTGAGCATGAATTATATAAATGTTAGATTAAGAGATGAGCAGTGTGACATGCCATGTGTTAAAATTGCTAAAGGAAGTGTAAAATTGTGTATGTATGAGAACGACTGTGTTTTGTGCTATAAATGAATGAAAATGGCAAGAAGGGAATTAGGTATGTGCTAAATTGTGTGTGTTGTTGAATTGGTTAATTGCTAAAAGGGAAAGATGGGTTTGAAGTCCTTGAAGTGAAATGAGAATTGAATGATGTATTAGAGTGACTTTGCATAGGTCATGGTGGCAACCAAAATGGTTGTGACCGTGAGGTATGCTTGCGCTCACTTCTGCCTAAGTGAATTGGGTATGTCACAGTGACAACCAAAATGGTTGCGACCGTGAGGTACCCAATTGAGCATTCTATTTTGCAAGTTCAGGATATGTCACGGTGGCAACCAAAATGGTTGTGACCGTGACATACCCCAAAATTACATTCTATCGAGAATTGGAATATGTCACGGTGGCAACCAAAATGGTTGTGACCGTGACCTATCCTCAATTTACATTCTGTTTTGGACTTCAATATGTCACGGTGGCAACCAAATTGGTTATGACGGTGACCTACCCTATTTTGGCAATATAACCCTAATGTGTTTGGACTTCCAAATGGTAAGGCTTTAAGGTCAAATTAATGACGTTATGTGTAAGCATTATATGTGGATTAAATGATGCCTAATCACACAAGAACATTTGTAAAAGAGAACGTGTTTATGAATGATATATATGTGTGTTATGAAGATTGATCAATGTGAAAAGGATAACATGACTGAATAACTTAAGCTTGCGAGTCAAGTAGTGGATAGGTAGGCATGCCTATAGGGTCAAAGTGCTGCAGCCCAATGTGTTCAATGTGTCTGATTTCTTGGGAATCACAGTGCGAAAACAATGCGTGTAATCCTTGCTGGATTCTATTACATGTGGAATGATATTATGTACCTGAGGGTACCAATGTGTAAATGAGACTTTAATGCGATTATAGTACCTCGGTGGTACCAATGCGAAACCCATTATCAGCGTCTTTGAATTGCAGGCAATTAATAAATGGAAATAATAATAATATGTTCATTAAGTATGTTATATACTGGAATTATGTGATTATGTTGAATAATGCTCCATGCTTATGGGTGCTAAAGAATTATGACATGCCTATCATAATACCTAAGTGTTATAATAACAAGCTAAGCATGATCTTTTACTTGTAATGAATGATATTATTATTCGCATGTTATTTTGGTTGTTATGTTATATGTGTGTTCCCCACTAAGCGTTATCGCTTAGCACGGGTTTACTCTAATCCGTGTAGGTACGGACGAGAGGAGACTGAAGGACACTCCCGTATACAACGGTCAACATTAGGAAAGCTACTAGTGTAGGTTTTGGGGTTTTTGTTGTGGAATTTCTGTATAATCCTTGTACAAGCTTTTTGTATAGGTGTTACGGAATATGAGAATGCTAAAAATGTGTAAAGCTATTAACTAATACACTAAGTTATATATGTTTATATGTAATAAGTATGTGATTTTAGTGAATGACCTAAAGGTGATTGGCGGGTTATGCATGTGGTTAATTTTGTAAGAAAAAGTTTTATTGTTCAGGTTTTAACCTGAATTAGAAAGCGAATGTGTATGTGTTCTGTGTGTATGTAATGACCGTTCCCTGGCTGCTTAGCTGAGCTAATCCTTTAGTTGGGAAAGGGCGTCACAAGTTGTGGTATCAGAGCCTAGGTTCAGTCTTTTCTGGGTAATTGGGTAGTTAGATGTATATAGTTATGTTGACCTAATGCGGATGTCCTTGTTTAACTTGTGTAGTAATGATGGATCCTGAACATAACACAAGAGAAGAAACCGCTGAAAGCGTAAGTCCTCGAGAAGTAGAAGTGACGGAGTCTAGTCAGTCTCGGCCTGTTAGTTTTGGGAATGAGATTCCAATGGGTCCTATGGAAGCTTTGCTAAAAATGTCGCAAGATATGGCGAGAGTTATGGAGCGAATGACTGCACCACAAGCTCCACTAGAATCTTTAAGGAAGCATGGGGCTGAAGAGTTCCATGGTACAAGTCTGGATGAATCTGAAAAAGTAGAATACTGGTTGGAGAAGGTGCAGAGGATTCTGGGAGAGATTAAGTGTCCTCCAGAATAGCGAGTGAAGTGTGTGGTATCGCTACTTCAAGGTGCAGCATATGATTGGTGGAAGTTAGTTCTGTAGAATTCGGCACTTCCTAATCCGATCACTTGGAAATTCTTTGAAAGGGAGTTTAAGAATAAGTTTCTGAATAAAGTATATAGAGAAGCTAACTGGAAACAGTTTCTGAATCTACGGCAGAGGACCATGACGGTGGCAAAATATGAGAAAGAATTTTGTCGATTGAATAAGTACGCACCAAAAGATGTTTTGACAGAGGACTTTCGTTGTCAACAATTTGAAGAAGGGTTAATTGAAGAAATCAAGGCATTATTGATTTCGCTAACTACAGAACAAAATATAAGTTATTACCGGATTGTTCAGGCGGCTTTGAGAGCCGAGAGGTCTTTGGGAGCACAACGGGATAGAATGCTGAAAAGGAATGTAAACCGAGGTGGTTCTCATGCGGGTAAAAGATCACGAGATTCTCCGATGGCACCATCTGCGGAATCAGTGTTTGGTTCTGCAGTAAGGGGTGAGAAGCATGGGGCTCCTACAGTAACTGGTTCCGAAAGAGGAGCATCTAGTAACAGGAGTGAGGTACATGAGTGCCCTCACTGTGGTAAGAGGCACAGAGGAGAATGCTGGAAAGTGACGGGAGCTTGCTTTAGATGGGAAGCACTGAACATTTTCTTGCTAACTGTCCAAAGGCGTATGATGCAATTGGTAATCAGCAAGAGCAGAGTAGAGGTGGTTCTAATTTGCATCCGGTCGATAGAGATAGAGGAAGGGGACGTGGCAGGGGTAGCCAGTCCAAAGGTGCAGTTGATTCTGAGACAGTGGATAGGCCTGGTGCAGCACCAATTCGAGCATATGCAATGAAGGCTCGGGAGGATCAGGATGCGCCTGAGGTGATAACAGGTATTTTTCTACTTAATGACGTAGAAATGTTTGCACTTATTGATCCTGGTTCAACTCATTCATATGTGTGTGCTAAAAAGATATGTGAAAAGATGCCTAAAGCGGAATGTGTAAATTATGATATATATGTATCCAGTCCTCTAGGGAATAATGTGAATGTGAATAAAGTGTTTAGGGGTTGTGCATTAGAGGCTCAAGGTAGTGTGTTTTCAGTGGATTTAATTGAGTTACCTTTTGATAAATTTGATCTGATATTGGGAATGGATTGGCTGACTAAGCACAATGCAGTGGTTAAGTGTAAAAGGAAGATTGTGGTACTTAGTGATGATAAGGGGAATAAAGTAACTTTAAGAGGAGTTTGTACGAATCCTCTTATAAATGTGGTTTCAGCAATGCAAGTGTACCAACGCTTGAGGAAGGGATGCGAGGCATACTTGGCTCCGGTGCTGGACAGTAAGAGAGAATTGATGAAGATACAGGATATACTTGTGGTAAGGGAGTTCCCTGATGTGTTTCCTGAGGAACTGAGTGATGTGCCACCAGTAAGAGAAGTTGAATTGTCTATTGATGTTGTGCCTGGAACTGTGCCAGTGTCTAAAGCACCTTACAGAATGGCTCCTACTGAGTTGAAAGAGTTGAAAACTCAATTGCAAGAATTATTAGATAGAGGTTTCATAAGACCTAGTGTTTCCCCTTGGGGAGCACCTGTGCTTTTTGTTAAAAAGAAAGATGGTACTATGAGAATGTGTATAGATTACCGGTAATTGAATAAGGTAACAGTAAAGAATCGGTATCCTTTACCCTGAATTGAGGACTTGTTTGATCAGTTAAGAGGAGCACGTGTGTTTTCTAAGATAGATTTGCGTTCTGGGTATTATCAATTGCAAGTGAAGAGAGACGATATACCCAAAACTGCATTTAGAACTTGATATGGGCATTACGAGTTTCTAGTGATGCCATTTGGGTTGACTAATGCACCTGTTGCATTCATGGACTTGATGAACAGGGTGTTTAGACTGTATCTGGATCAGTTTGTGGTAGTCTTCATCGACGACATTTTGGTTTATTCGAGAAATGATAAGGAACATAAAAAGCACTTGAGAACTGTGCTTCAGACTTTGAGGGAACATCAGTTGTATGCCAAATTGAGTAAATGCGAATTTTGGTTGCGAGAAGTATCATTTCTGGGGCATGTGATATCTTCTGAAGGTATTAAGGTGGATCCGGCTAAAATAGAAGCGATTGTGAGCTGGAAGCCACCTAAGAATGTGCTTGAAGTTCGTAGTTTCTTAGGGTTGGCTGGATATTATAGAAGGTTTGTGAAAGAATTTTTAGTGATAGTTTCGCCATTAACAAGATTACTGTGAAAAGGAGTTAAGTATGAATGGTCGGAGAGCTGTCAGAAGAGTTTTGATCAGTTGAAGAGAATGTTGGTTGAAGCGCCGATTCTCACGCAGCCTATTTCGGGTAAAGAGTATGTCTTGTACAGTGATGCTTCAGGAGTAGGTTTGGGTTGCGTACTAATGCAAGATGGGAAAGTGGTAGCTTATGCGTCCAGGAAATTGAAACCGCATGAGCAGAATTATCCAACACATGACTTGGAATTGGCAGTAGTAGTGCACGCTTTAAAGATTTAGCGACATTACTTGTATGGTGAGAAGTGTAAGATTTACACCGATCACAAGAGTCTGAAATATTTGCTCACTCAGAAAGAATTGAACCTGAGACAGCGAAGGTGGCTTGAGCTATTTAAAGATTATGATAGTATTATGGATTATCACCCGGGAAAAGCTAATGTAGTGGCGGATGCATTGAGCCGAAAATCAGTCTCAGCATTGCAGTTAAAGCGGATTAAGCAGAGATTTTCTGCGGATGGAGCTTTACTAGCACAGTTGAAAGCGAGACCGGTCTTTAGAGATGAATTGCTAGCTGCACAGAGGAATGATGTGAGGTTACAACAGATTCTGCAGTCAGCCGGTAAGGGTGATAAGATGAACTATTCAGTGAATGGGAATGGAGTGTTACTATACAAGAGTAGAATGTGTGTGGCCAATGATAAAGAATTGAAGAGGAGATTGATGCGCGTGGCTCATAATACAGTCTTCACTATGCACCCAGGCAAAAACAAGATGTATTAGGATTTGAAGCAGCTGTATTGGTGGCCAGGTATGAAGAAAGACATAATGGAATATGTGTCCAAGTGTTTGGTCTGTCAGCAAGTTAAGGCAGAACATCAAGTTCCACAAGGAATGTTGAATCCACTTCCTATTCTACAATGGAAATGGGACAACATCACAATGGATTTTGTTTCTGGTTTACCTTTGACCTCAAACCAGCAAGATGCAGTGTGGGTTATAGTGGACAGATTCTCAAAGTCAGCTCATTTTATACCAGTTCGGATGGATTTCTCGATGGAAAAGTTGGCAGAACTGTATGTAAGAGAGATTGTTCTACTGCATGGGGTACCCTTATCTATTGTCTCTGATAGGGATCCCAGGTTTACTTCTAAGTTTTGGAAGAGTTTACAGGCTGCTTTGGGTATAAAGTTGAACTTCAGCACTGTTTTTCACCCACAGACCGATGGACAGTAAAAAAGAATTATTCAGGTTTTGGAGGATTTGATGCGAGCATGTGTTTTAGACTTCTCGAAGAGTTGGGATAGGTATCTTTCGCTTATGGAATTTGCTTATAATAACAGTTATCAGACTAGTATTGGCATGGCACCGTACGAAGTTCTGTATGGAAGGAAATGTCGTACACCAGTTTGTTGGATGGAATTGAGTGAGCACAGAATCATTGGGCCAAATTTGGTTCGCGATACAGAGGAGAAGGCAAACTTATTCAACAAAGATTGAAGGCAGCTAGTGATAGGCAGAAGTCATATGCGGATCTAAAGCGAAGGGATATTGAATTTGAAGTGGGTAACAAAGTGTTTTTGAAGGTGTCTCCTTGGAGAAAGGTACGGAGATTTGGCAAGAAAGGGAAGTTGAGCCCGAGGTTTATTGGGCTATATGAGGTTCTGCATAGAGTGGGCCCTGTGGCATATCGATTGGCATTGCCTCCGGCATTAGCCAAGCTTCATGACGTGTTCCATGTGTCTATGTTGAGAAGGTATAGATCAGATGAATCCCATGTGCTACTTGTGCAAGAAGCAGAAGTTCAACCAGATTTTTCATATGATGAGAAACCAAAAGTAATCTTAGCAAGGGAAGTGAGGCAGCTTCAAAGCAAGCAAATACCGCTTGTAAAAGTGCTCTGGCAACACCATGGGGTAGAAGAAGCAACATGGGAACCTGAAGCCGCTATGCGAGAGCAGCATCCTTACTTATTTGATTTAGGTATGAATTTTGAGGACAAAATTCTTTTAAGGAGAGGAGAGTTGTAATGGCCGGAATTGTACCCTAGTTGTAATTGGTCTAATTTGGGTGTAGGGTTGGACTTAATTGTAACTAGGGAAGGACTCAATTAAAATAATGAAGGAAAGTTTAGTGGTCAATTAGTAATTGTATAAGATTAAGTTAATGATGAGTTAGTGGCTTTTGATGGGAATTAGTTAAAGCATAAATTAAGATAAACTTAAATTAATAGGGGACAGGAATCTGAAGGGGTTTCCGTGTGGCACCTTGAGAAGTTGCCATCTCATCAAATTGCATGCATGTGTCTTCTTAAGAGAAAGATCAGCTAGAATCGTATTCAACCATTCTCTGCATTTTCCTTTCTTCTTCTTGCCGTGAGAGTAGTTCTTTGAGTTTCTAAATCAATTGCAGGATTGCTAAGAAGGTCAAGTTGCTAAGTTGCTCAAGAATTAAGTTACTGAACTTAAGAGGTAAGTGGTTGAGTAAATAGGTGTTTCTCATCTTCTACTCTTTTTCCTAATTTTGGTTTGAATTGGAATGAGAATTGATGGATGATGTTCAATCTTGGAATTGAACTGGTTTTGTTAGCTGAAGAAGTGAAGAGGGACAAGGGAAAAGCGGTAATTGGGGAGCCGAGTATTCAGCGAAACTAGGAGCTAAGGCGACGAGGTTTGGGAACAACCCTAGTAGTGTAATTTGTGTGATTTGTGTTTGTCAAGTAGAAATTAGTATGAACTATGTGCATATTGGAATTGTGGTCCTTGAGCATGAATTATATAAACGTTAGATTAAGAGATGAGCAGTGTGATATGCCATGTGTTAAAATTGCTAGAGGAAGTGTAAAATTGTATATGTATGAGAACGACTGTGTTTTGTGCTATAAATGAATGCAAATGGCAAGAAGGGAATTAGGTATGTGCTAAATTGTGTGTGTTGTTGAATTGGTTAATTGCTAAAAGGGAAAGATGGGTTTGAAGTCCTTGAAGTGAAATGAGAATTGAATGATATATTAGAGTGACTTTGCATAGGTCACGGTGGCAACCAAAATGGTTGTGACCTTGAGGTATGCTTGTGTTCAATTCTGCCTAAGTGAATTGGGTATGTCACGGTGACAACCAAAATGGTTGTCACCGTGAGGTACCCAATTGAGCATTCTGTTTTGCAAGTTCAGGATATGTCACGGTGGCAACCAAAATGGTTGTGACCGTGATATACCCCAAAATTACATTCTGTCGAGAATTGGAATATGTCACGGTGGCAACCAAAATGGTTGTGATCGTGACCTATCCTCAATTTACATTCTGTTTTGGACTTCAATATGTCACGGTGGCAACCAAATTGGTTGTGACGGTGACCTACCCTGTTTTGGCAATATAACCCAAATGTGGTTGGACTTCCAAATGGTAAGGCTTTAAGGTCAAATTAATGACATTATGTGTAAGCATTATGTGTGGATTAAATGATGCCTAATCACACAACATGTGTAAAAGAGAACGTGTTTATGAATGATATATATGTGTTATGAAGATTGATCAATGTGAAAAGGATAACATGACTAAATAACTTAAGCCTGCGAATCAAGTAGTAGATAGGTAGGCATGCCTATAGGGTCAAAGTGCTGCAGCCCAATGTGTTCAATGTGTCTGATTCCTTGGGAATCACAGTGCGAAAATAATGCGTGTAATCCTTGCTGGATTCTATTACATGTGGAATGATATTATGTACCTGAGGGTACCAATGTGTAAATGAGACTTTAATGCGATTATAGTACCTCGGTGGTACCAATGCAAAACCCATTATCCGCGTCTTTGAATTGCAGGCAATTTAGTAAATGGAAATAATAATAATATGTTCATTAAGTATGTTATATACTGGAATTATGTGATTATGTTGAATAATGCTCCATGCTTATGGGTGCTAAAGAATTATGCCATGTCTATCATAATACCTAAGTGTTATAATAACAAGCTAAGCATGATCTTTTACTTGTAATGAATGATATTATTATTCGCATGTTATTTTGGTTGTTATGTTATATGTGTGTTCCCCACTAAGCGTTATCGCTTAGCATGGGTTTACTCTAATCCGTGTAGGTATGGACGAGAGGTGACTGAAGGACACTCCCGCATACAACGGTCAAAGTTAGGAAAGCTACTAGTGTAGGTTTGGGGGTTTTTGTTGTGGAATTTCTGTATAATCCTTGTACAAGCTTTTTGTATAGGTGCTACAGAATATGAGAAAGCTAAAAATGTGTAAAGCTATTAACTAATACGCTAAGTTATATATGTTTATGTGTAATAAGTATGTGATTTTAGTGAATGACCTAAAGGTGATTGGCGGGTTATGCATGTGGTTAATTTTGTAAGAAAAAGTTTTATTGTTCAGGTTTTAACCTGAATTAGAAAGCAATCGTGTATGCGTTCTGTGTATGTGTAACGACCGTTCCCTGGCTGCTTAGCTGAGCTAATCCTGCGGTTGGGAAAGGGCGCCACAACGAGGGGCGCCAGCGTGCCCGATGCCCCCCCCACACCCCCCGGACAGCCGATTTCAACGATTTTTTTTAAAAATTTTTTCTAAAACACTATAATTTCAAAACTCACTTTTTTTATTTTAAAATAAATTTTTAAAATATTTTTGAAACACATTTTTATTTATTTTTAATAAATCAATTTTGACAAGAAAACCATCACTTCCAACTTTTATTTTCGCCTATAAATAGGCACAATTAATTTTATCATTGGGTAGTCCTAATTTGGGCTGCCTCGGGACCCGGCGTCTACAGTTGCCCCCAATTTTGGGGAGGCTAGTGTATGGGTGCCTAGGTGAGCCAAAATTCAGAAAAGGGAAAGAAGTGCGTACTTGAGGTGGCCTCCTTCCAATTTCTCCCTGTAGAACAGTGTTGTGATTTGAATTGCGAATTTTATCCTTCTGGATCGCATCGAGTTGCTGACATGACTATGAAGTGAGGACATTCTTGAATATCACCGAGCCATTAAATAGACTACAAATGATTGCACCGAGTCGCTGACAAGACTACAAAGTGCGGATGTCATCCTTAGATGGTGATGCATCGAGTCTGCTCCAGACTTACAAAACGCAGGAAGTGCTCTCTTCAGCTGCACCGAGTCTGCTCCAGAGTTACAAAGTGCTGGGTGCCATCCTCAAATGGCAATGCGCCGAGTTCAATCCGGACTTACAAAACGCAGGAAGAGCTCTCTTGAGCTGCACCGAGTCTGCTCCAGACTTACAAAGTGCGGGGTGCCATCCTCAAATAGCGATGCGCCGAGTCAGCTTCTGACTTACAAAATGCAGGAAGGGCTCTCTTGAGATGCACCGAGTCTGCTCTAGACTTACAAAGTACGGGGTGCCATCCTTAAATGGCGATGCACTGAGTCTGCTCCAGACTTACAAAATGCGGGTAGGGCTCTCTTGAACTGCACCGAGTCTGCTCCAGACTTACAAAGTGCAGGGTGCTATCCTCAAATGGCGATGTATCGAGTCTACTCCAGACTTACAAAATGCGGGTAGGGCTCTCTTGAGCTGCATCGAGTCTGCTCCAGACTTACAAAGTGCTTGGGTGCCATCCTCAAATGGCGATGTTTTTCACTTAGACATTTCCTGCAAAATTATGTGCACAGAAATATATACAATAGATAGTGCATGCATGTGCAAAAGGTCATATGCAGGTGTTTGCTAAAGAATTGTATGACATGAGATGTAGATGCTCTCAAAATGGATAGACCATGTCCTGGGTGGTCAAGGGTCCGTTGAGGATACGGCTTGGTTGCTTGACCATGCCCCTAAGGATCTAGGAGAGTGTCATCTTGGCTTTAAGGACCCTGACCCAAACCTTTTCTGAGAGACCCGTCAGATGTGCATCTTTGCTATTCCCCCCCCCCCCCCCCCCCCCCCGCCAATCAACGATCACACGCCTAGGATTCTAACTCATGTCCCTGCATTATACACTATCCGCTTTAAAGGAAATCATCCGAAGTAATGCCACCTTATCGCTCTGGGCATCGGAAGTCATTATTTTAAAGGTAGTGCGCCCCTTGTGGATTTTCACACTAGCTTTCCCTTGGGGATTTTCACATAACCCTTTGCCTAATTTTTGCCTGAAGTGGACCCAACCCAATCCAGCGGCTTTTATTTATTTCATTTTTTTTGTAGGGCAGACTGCCTGTTTTCAGGTTTTCACCCTGCCCTTTGCCCTAACTTTTGCTTAGAGAGCCTGTCACGATTTTCATCTCTAACGGACTCTTTTTTTTTTAAAAAAAAAAAAGGCTACAAGAGGAGTGAAGGCTATTATCAGATCCTCCCTTAAGGATGACCAGCACAGTTTGCTTAGACACCTTCTGACGAAAAACAATTGGAGAATAGTCATTAGATAAATAAATGAGATATTTCTTTTTAAGAAAGAACTAAAATTCGATGAAAATGCCAACTGAATTCTTTAATTCATTGCAAAATTGTGTACATTTTTTTATGATTTCATCATACATGATCCTTAATTGGCAATAATTCAAATGCACAAGACTACACCTAATCTCAGAATAGATCTTGTAAGCATCAAACTCATGTTATCAATCGATCCTCTCGGGTTTTCTCGATTGAATATTTTCTCTTGGCCCTTAATTTTTGCCTAGGATGCCTTTTTTCAATTTTCACCCTGACAGGGCGCCCAATTTTAGCAAGGCCGCCTTTTCTCGATTTTCGGCCCTCGGGGCATTGATTCTCTTCTTTTGATTTTTAGTCTTTAGCCATGGAATCTTTTTAGTCTATCGACATTGACCGGGTCTTTAAACTTATTCCCGTCGCTGTCTGCTAAAATTGCTGCTCCCTTTATTAGTAACTTTTTCAGTAAGAACGGGCCTTTCCAGGTTGGCCTGAATTTTTCGCGTATGTCTGACACTCCTGGCCTCATCATCTTAAAGACCAAATCCCCTTCTTTCAACGGGTGCTTTCGTACCTTCTTGCTAAATGACTGAGCTAGCCTCTTATGATAAACCTGATTGTGATAATGAGCTCGCAACCTATCTTCATCCAACAGATTCAACTGCAATAACCGCTGTTGTGCCCATTCTGCCTCTGGAATCCCGGCTTCCATGACTACCCTTAAAGATTTCAACTCGATTTCAACCGGTAAAAATGCTTTAGTTATGTATACCAGAGAGAATGGCATCGCTCCCGTAGAGGTTCTGACTGTGATTTTATAACCCCAGAGTGCAAAAGGTAGCTTTTCTACCCAGTCTTTATAGCTCTGAACCATCTTGGCCAATATTATTTTAACATTCTTGTTCGCTGCTTCAATCGTCGTTAGCCTGAGGTCGGTAAGGAGAAGACTTATGATGCTGGATCCCATATTTCTGAAGCATTTGTTTAGTTTTCGCTAAGAATTGTACCCCATTATCAGCCATAATGTGGTGTCAGAGGCCATATCTACATATCAAATTCCACTCGATGAACTTAGCCATGTCCCTAGCATCAACCTTTTTAAAGGATTCAGCTTCGACCCATTTAGTGAAGTAATCAATGACGACTATGATGAACCTATGCCCATTAGAAGCTGTAGGATGTATCTTGCCTATGATATCTATTCCCCAAGCTGCGAATGGCCATGGAGATGTCAAATTATGTAGCTTTGAAACTGGCACATGTCTCAAATTCACGTATTGCTGGCATAACTGGCATTGCTTCACATATTTTGAGCAATTCGTATCCATCATGAGCCAATAGAATCCTTGGCGCATAATCTTCTTTGCTAAGGCTAAGCCATTCATGTGAGCTCCATAGACACTAGCATGAACCTCTTCCATAACTCTTTCAGCTTCTTTCTCTGCCAAACATCTCAACTGGATACCATCAACTTGCCTCTTATACAAAGTGCCATCTATACTAATGAACTGAGTGGATAATTTTCTAACCATTCTTTGGTCTTTCACGGTGGTTTCTTCTGGAAAAGCTAACCTTTCCAAATAATTCTAAATGTCGTAGTACCAAGGGTTTCCATTGGCGACTTCAACCTCCATCACATGCTCAGTTTCAAAATAAGGCTTTTCCTCACTAGAGATCAGCACGGGTCTCATAGCAACCCATGTTGGATTATCCCACATGGATACTAACATCGCAAGAGCATCAGCCAACTGATTTTCATCCCTAGGGATGAAGTGAAAGGTGCAAGTTTTAAACTGGCTACTCAACATTCTTAAGTACTTCACATAAGGCAACAACCTCTCTTCCTTAACTGACCACTCCCCTCTAATCTGATGAATTACTAAGGACAAATCTCTAAAGACTTCTGTGGTCTTTGCCCCTAGAGCAAGTAGTGCTTCTGATCCAAAGATGCAAGCTTCATATTTTGCTTCATTATTGGTCGCCTTGTACCTCAACTTTTTGGCTAATGGCAACTTCTCACCATCCGGGGTCGTAAGAATAATCCATGCTCTTGGCCTTTACTGTTAAATGCCCCATTGAAAAACATCTACCGCCCTTGTACTGCTATGGACATGACATCTTCATCTGGGAAATTGTATTCGAACTGGTCTCCCTCAATAGGATGTTCAACCAAGAACTCTGCTACAGCACTTCCCTTAATGGTTTTCCTGGTGATGTATTTGATATCAAACTCTTGCAACAGTAATAACCATCTTCCCATTTTTCCTAGTAGAGAGGGTGCTTCTTGAAGGTACCTAAGCGGGTTATGCTTGGCGACTGCCTACACACTGAAAGAGTGAAAGTAGTGTCGCAACTTCTTAAAGGTCCAAATTACTGCTAAGCAAATATTTTCCACTTCCACATATTTAACTTCGTATGATAGGAATTTCTTGCTAAGGTAATAAAAAACAAACTCCACCCCAAAATCATCCTCCTAGGCCATCATGGCACCCATTGAACTGTCTTCTACCGCCAGATACGGGATTAGTGGCTTGACATGACGTGGTGGTTTTAAGACTGATGGATTTAGGAGATAATCCTTAATAGTATCAAAGGCCAGTTGACAATCACTATTCCACACCACCGGTTGATTCTTCCTGAGAAGCTTGAAGATGGGTTCACATACTGAAGCTAGCTTGGCAATAAACTGGCTGATGTACTGAAGTTTTCCTAGGAAACTTTTAACTTCCTTCTCTTTCTGAGGCACTGGCATTTCCCTAATTGCTCTGACCTTATCAGGATCTACTTCAATTCCTCTCTGACTTACCGCATGGCCCAATAGCTTACCCAAGGTAACTCCAAAAATGCACTTCTTGGGATTGAGACGCAGATTATACTTATTGATCCTTTGAAAGAACTTTTCTAAAGCCCCGAAGTGACTTTCTCTGGTAACTGACTTGATCATCATGTCGTCAACGTACACCTCCACCTCCTTGTGGATCAAATCATTGAGAACTCTAGTGGCCATTATTTGATAGGTTGCTCATGTATTCTTTAATCCCAAAGGCATAACCCCGTAAGCAAATGTACCCCATTCAGTGATGAAAGCTGTCTTAATTTGATCTATGATCTTATTGAGGATTTGATTGTACTTTACGTATCCATCTGCAAAACTTTACATCATACAAGCAGCGGTACTATCTACCGGCACATCAATATGAGGCAGAGGGAAATCGTCTTTTGGACAGGCTTTGTTTAGGTCCCGATAATCCACACATATTCGAACCTTTCCGTCCTTTTTGGCCACAGGAACTACATTAGCCAACCAGGTCGGGTATTGAACCTCTACTAGAAACTTAGCCTCAATCTGCTTATTGATCTCTTCTTTCACCTTTTGCGCCCATTCCGGTCTAAGTCTTTTGAGTTTTTGCTTGACTGGTTTATACTCTAAGTAAGTTGGGATGGCATGTTCAGCGATGTCTTGATCAATTCCCGGCATGTCCTGGTGGGTCCAAGCAAAGACTTTTTCATATTTTTTCAAAATTCTCTCAAATTTTAACCTCTCCTCAGGAGTTATGTTTGATGCTATCAAAATTTCCTTTGGGCTCTCCAAAGTTTCGAGATTAAATGCAGTTGTGCTAGTTGAGTTAATGTCAAAAATGAATTCATCATGTTTATGATCATGAGAAATGAAATCATCAGAAACATCACACAAGTAAGCAAAGTTATTCATCTTATTAATATAATAAGAAACATTAACATTGTCATTATTGAAACGTTCTAGCATAAAAAGGTTATCTAAATAACTATTGTCTTCGTTCTGTGTCGACGCCGATGTTGCAGCCGATTGTTCCTTGGCTTCTTTTTTTCGTGGAGGTTTTTTAACTACCTCCGATGAAATCTTCAGATCTTGAATCCTCAAATCTGGCTCTACCATTTTCTCTTTTCCCTTCAGCCTAGTGGCTAACAGCTTATCAGTGACAATCTCCTCTGGCCCATCCCTATCCCAGACACTGCATTGAGTCATAATCTCTTCATCCCAGAAATCCTCCGCAGACTTGATAACTCCAACATCCCAGTCGAAGACATCATTGAAAATTTCAAAACCCGATATGATCTTTCCATCTACCCACTGAGGCTCTTCCTCTCTAGTGTAAGCACAAATTGCAGATGCAGGAACAAAACTCTCTGAAATGTAAGGGATCTTCTCTAACATTTTCTTCTTGCCACATTCACCTTTATAGCCCAAACCCTTTCGATCTTTCTGGCCTTGTGTAGTGACACCAGAATGCAGCTCTTGTGAATTTTTGCCTAAACCAGTCCCTGGGAAGAAGTGCATCTTCTTCATCATGTTCACCACCTGAGTGCTATCTGCTGAATTTCGCTCTTCTCCTATCACTGATATATGAAAGCCACTGAATGGCGGGTTAGAAATCCCCAAGGCAGACTCCTTATTTTCTCTAAACGCTTTAATAGTCACCACCTCTCCTTCATGTGGTATCTTGATCATCTAGTGCAGGGTAGACGACACTCCTCCCAATTTATAGAACCATGGCCATCCAAGTAGAGCTGAGAAGTTTGCTGGAATAGGCAAGACCACAAATTCTGCCTCTACTTCAATAGGCCCGATCTTGACCAGAGCTAAATGTTCCTGACACTTGTCTTCGAGAATTGTCATAGGCTGTAATGGTCAAGTCAGACTTACTCAGCATATTTTCATCTAGCCCAAAAGCCTGAAGTGCCACTAAATGGCAGACATTTATGGATGAGCCATCATCTACCATGACACAAGTGGTGTGCTTGCCATTAATTTGCGCTTTGATGTATAGTCGCCGATTGTGATTGCAGCCCTCTGCTGGCAAGTCCGCATCAGAATATACCAATCTTTCTCCTGATCTCCCCTTAACAAGATCTAATAACTCGGATGGAGAAATCGTGGTGGCCACGATAGACTCACTCAAAGCCTCCACCAACTTCTGTCTGTGGGAAGGGAACTGTTTTAAAAGGTCCCAAATAGATATTTGAGCCGTGGTCTTTTTCAACTGCTTAACTATAGGATTCTCTTCTGGCTCCCTTTCTGCAGGTGCTTACACTGGGTCTTATGACTTCTCAACTTTTGGGACCACTCTCCCACTTCTTGTTATAGCCCTAACTTCCTTCCCTTCTCCATCTGAATCCCACAGATCCACAAACTTCCCTCTTTCCTCCTCTTCTTCGTCTTCTTCTCCACTCTAACTAGTGGACCAACATGTTGGGTTTCATCAGAATAATTCAAATTAAACGCAGCGGAATAAAACAGAAACCCAAAACAGGATCCATGTATTTTCAATTGATTCAAAAGGAAGAGATTAAGATTTATCGACCTTAGAACGAAATTAACACCTTATCTCGGACTATAGGTGTTGCTGCAACCACGAACGCCCTTTACCGGTATCCACACGCACGAACCGACGAACATATTATCGCAGGGGTGCTAGCTCCCTTCACGTGCGACTAAATTTTCTGTGTTTTCTTTTTCAAAGAAAATGGCGGCTACGGTTTTTTTCAAGTGGCGGCTAGGTTTTCTTTCTTAAGAAAAATGACCACTCTTTTCCTTTATCTCTTAGGAAAAACGTAATTAGGGTTAATCCTATATTAACCTATAATCAATGATATATTGATCTGTTTATATTTTAAACCCTAAAAAGATAAATAAGGATATTATCTCTTATTCAAAATAAAGAGATATTTCTATATATATATTTATATATATATATTTATTTCTTATTCAAAATAATAAGAAATATTATATTAATACATATTATTATCTCATATTCAAAATACGAGATTTATTTATATGTGTGTGTGTATATATATATATATATATATATATATATATATATATAATTTCGAAATTAAATATAAATACCTATATTTGTATTATTCCGAAATACCCTAATAAAATCCATTTTGTTCATCTTTTGGTCTTGGTGTGTGACCCAATAGGTTTATATTAAGTTGGCAGTGAGCCCAATAACCATAATAGGCCCATAAGTCATAATTGATCTCTAGCAAGACATTATGACTGCCCAAATAATATAAATATCGTTAGTCCGATTTTAACCTGACAATAGAATATGCCATTATCCTTTTGTCACACGATATCTTGTTTAAACATAAGTCATGGTACATGTCAAACTTATTGTAACACCCCCATCGCCGTCCCCGTTGGAAGGACGCCGACGGACGCGCTACACGACGCTCACATATACAGATATACACATGCACAATGCGAAAGCATACATTCAAACATAACATGCATACTGAAATACGGGTAAATTAAAAACTTACCTTTACTTACCTTGCGGTACGGACTGAACATGCAATAACTCACGCACACGCAGGCACTAAGCAAAAGCATACATAAAGGCATACATATGACCATTCAACAGAAGCATAATCGAAATAATAAAACAAAGGAATAACTAAACATAAGGACATACTAACTATTACATTCCCAAAAGAAAACTCAAGAACAAAACATAATAATTACATATACAATACTACCGAATACAAAAGCTGAAATACAGAAGCTGAACAAAATACAGAACTTCTAACTCCTACGTGGCCGACCTTGCAGAAGCGCGACTCGAACAGAACCAAACCTGCCACCTGCACGGAAAGGAAATCCGTGCTAAGCGATAACGCTTAGTGGGGAGAACACACAAGAATATGGACGGCCATTCACAATGGTCGTCAAGGCAAAACACATTCAGATGACAAATGCAGATATTCATAGCATATCAATAATCAGGCTGCACAATAAAGGCATTCATTTCAATACTCACAATCGAACCATAACTTCATGTTCAGGATAGACTAAAACAGACATAATACAATACACATTACAAGCCTCATCATGCTGAACCACATACTATATCTCATGCATAAACCTACATGGGTAGCAAATATCAACATCTTACTGTGCAGAGTCACAAGAGCTTTACTCATGCAATTGACATAACTAAATACCCATGCATGACCTGACAACCAAACTATCATGTTAAGAATGCTAACCATTTAACATACTTAGACATGCCAAACACATACACTAGTCAAATATCCAAAGGATAACACTTAGAGCATCACAATACCACTGCGCAACTCTAATATATATTAAGCATCATGCAGAAACATTCTGATAACGGAGACTGAAGGCATACCCACTTAGTATTACATTCATATCATCATCATGCAGAGAGTACAGTAATCCTTACATACTTACCATCACAGCTGCTTCGGTTCACAAGCTAATATATAAATCAAAACTATGCTGAAGTCATATACTTAAATACATCAATCAAATCATTTCAAAGCAATCAGAAACTTATAACAAATCGCATGACAAGTACGGATAGTCATGTTAAATATAAAGTCATGCTTACTTAAAACAGACATACATTCTGAAGTCCATAGTCACATTCATATGCATATAAACTGATTCCTGAGATCTTTATCATAATCAAACGGATATCACATTCAGATAGTTATTTCAGAGTAATACAAACCAGTAAAGCACCTGCTGACTCACAATAGTGGATAACGAGTGTACTGAACTGATTAGTACCTTACGGGTACAAGTCGACTGAAGGTACCTTACGGGTACGAATCGAAAACCATTTTATTTATCACAAAAGCATTTTACTGATGGGGGATCTTAACCCGATCCAAATACATTAAAAAGGACCACGAGGATCCGTACTGAGGGGGGTTCGCGAGGAACCATACGGGGGACCTGATCAGGGTCCAATACGTTCAAAGGGCGCTGCAGCTACTGAAAGACTCTATTAGGCATGCCTAACTATCCACTAGACTGACTCTCGCAGGTCATGCATAAACCAATTCACATTTCGGATCGCATAATGCATAAATATATAAACATCATGCATAAATCAGAATACGGTAGACATATAAATATGCTCATAAAGTCGGTCACAAATCATACAATTCGCATTGCAAAACATATTACAGTTCATACATTTTAACATTAAATAATGTTCTAAAGCATGCCAATAATCAGCTTAAGAAGCACTACCATGCCAATGATTATCAATACAAAATCCTAATCATGCATTAGGTGAAGATACTAAGCATAAACCATGCATAGTCCAAATCGCATTTAACATAACACAATGAGCTCCAAGGCTAAAGCATAACAATGTATTCTGACATCAGCCATAATATTCAAATAAGTCTGGCATAGCAGGATACCAATCATACTTCATACAAGTCAAATACTGAAGCATGCAATAACTCAATTGATAGCATCAGCACTATTCATCTTTCTAAAGCATAACAGGAACACATATAGAATCATATTATGCCAAAGACCAAGGACGTATCATCATAATCGGGGAAAATTACAGCATAAACTTAAGCATAGCAAATTATTCTGAAAGAAGAAACAGACTAAAAATATGCATAGCATAATTCACATTAAGACAGAACATGTTTGGAACTTAAACAAATAGAAAATCAGCATTCATAATTCCTTCGCATTCAGAATATAACTTGAAATACATGTCACAATAATAAGCATATTTAAGTCCCAACCATACTATTAAAATCCCACAAACGTTCAACAGGATTACTATAATCCAAAACTGATTCCAAATTACTACATATAACTTATCTTAGATAACATATTATTAATACCAAATAAATTGGAATAATCAATCATGTCATCAAGATAATATAACACACAGTAGAGAAAAAAATACCATCAAGAGCTTTTGGAAACCATTTTATAAAAACTGGACGCTTGGGGAAAGAAAAACAGAAGCAAAACAGAGGAATCGGAGACCTGAGCAACCTTCACGTCACGTGAAGGTTGCTCACGTCGTGAGCAGTGAGCAATTGCTCACGTTGTGGGCAATTGCTCACGTCGTGAGCATTGCTCACGTTGTGGGCAATTGCTCACGTCGTGAGCATTGCTCACGTCGCGTGAGCAATTGCTCACGTCGCGTGAGCATTGCTCACGTCGCGTGAGCAATTGCTCACGTCGCGTGAGCATAGCTCACGCCGTGAGCATTTGCTCACCTAGCGTGAGCATGGCTCACGTCACGTGAGCATAGCTCACGGCGTGAGCCCTTCTCTCTTCTTCCCCTCTATCGCAATTTGCAGACTTCCTTCGTTTTCCAGAAATTCGATAGAAATCATTTCCAATCTAATTCACAACACCACCAAAACTCATATTAACTTTCAATCGATGTCCCAAACAGCATCACAAGATCATTGCAACTTAATTCAACAATTAAATCAACCAAAATCATGCATAGACACATTTAAGAATATAAACCCTAAAAGTTACAGTAGGTTCAAAACACAAACTCAGAACTTCTAAATCGATACTTGTCATGCATTACTAACATAATTACTCACATACTCATACATATACACATTCCAGAACACATTAATTTCCAGAAATCAGACTAAGCAAACACCATTATAAGCCTAGTGAGAAAATAGGGCAGAGACATGCTGAGATTGAATAACACAGAAGCTCAGATATTGCATGCATTCAAAATGCTCCCAAACCTGGAATGAAGATCCAAAAATCAAGCTTCAAAATCAATCCTCAATCCTTTCCTTGC
The DNA here is from genome assembly GCA_947683425.1 of Excoecaria cochinchinensis. NCBI lineage: Eukaryota > Viridiplantae > Streptophyta > Magnoliopsida > Malpighiales > Euphorbiaceae > Excoecaria > Excoecaria cochinchinensis. The sequence continues at coordinate 10,592,540 of CANTUQ010000127.1, read as the reverse complement.
CTTTACTTTGCTCTTCCTTACAATCCAATGCTTGCACAAATAAGAAACCACACAATCCTTAGCCAAACCCTAACTTAACCAAAACAGGAGAAAGAAGAAGAAGAACAGGAGCACGTATAAAATCTTAAACCAACTTACCTCTTCAAGCAAACCCACTCCAAGCCAAACGCAATCCAAGCCAACTGAGAAAGAAAGGAGCAGCAAAGAAGGGAGAAGAGAAGAGGAGAGAAAACGTGAGATGAGGGGGACGGGAAAGCCAAAACCAAAGATCTGTGTTTTTCCCTCACCCTCTTCCTCTTACTTCTTTCTTCTTTTTCTTCTTTCAAAGCCCACCTAACAATCCACTTGGCAGATCCTAATAGGACCTCAAAACCCACTCAACTTTTCCAAACCAAAAATGCTCTTTAGTCCTTAATCAAAATACACTTCACTCACTTGCACAATTCTTTCCTTACAACTTAATTATCTTTTCAATTAGGTCCTTAACACTCTAAATTCTCAAACACAATTACCAAAATACCCTTCCGATCCCGACTTAGCATGCACAATCCGACCAGGGCTATTTTGGGGTGTGACAACTCTTCCCTCCTAAAAGAATTTCGTCCTCGAAATTCACAGCGAAACACTTACATCCACACAACCCAAACAAACAAAACTTACTTAGACAAAAGTTTGCAATGTAACTTACCAGAAGAACCTACGGTCTCCTTCGAATCCTTGCTAGATGCTACAAACTCTGAAGACACTCGAAAAGATCTGAGCAAATCCTCCACATCCTTTCTAGCTTGCCCAGCTAGACTCTCACTCATCTTCTTAGGACAATCGGCAATCCAGTGTTCCATACTGCCACACTTAAAACAAGCACCTGAAAGCTTCCGACATGGACCACGATGTCGCTTCCGGCAGTGCTGACATGAAAGCGATACCCACTTCCTACACTTAATCCCATGTTGTTTCTGAAATTGCTGATACACTGAAGGTTCTCGAACCCTCTTCCCTACTGACATTTCACTAACCGATCCTTTTCTCTTCCAAGGAACATGCTGAACAAAATCTTGAGAAGCACGAGGAGCAGTCAATCTATCCAAAATCCGAATCAATCCTTGTACTATCGTCCTATCATCAGAAACACGACCAGAATCTTCAACTGGAAGACGCTCGGAAACATCCAAATCAGCACTAATTCAATTCACACTTTCCATTGTCTCGCCCACATTCTCACTAGGGTCAGAATCCATCAAGACATGACACAAAACAAGACGCATCTGCAGTAGGCCACGACACAAAACCGACTCTCATGCAAAGACTCAACACATAACAAACAACATACCCAGAACCATCAAACCTGGGCTCTGATACCACTAACTGTAACACCCCCATCGCCGTCCCCGTTGGAAGGACGCCGACGGACGCGCTACACGACGCTCACATATACAGATATACACATGCACAATGCGAAAGCATACATTCAAACATAACATGCATACTGAAATACGGGTAAATTAAAAACTTACCTTTACTTACCTTGCGGTACGGACTGAACATGCAATAACTCACGCACACGCAGGCACTAAGCAAAAGCATACATAAAGGCATACATATGACCATTCAACAGAAGCATAATCGAAATAATAAAATAAAGGAATAACTAAACATAAGGACATACTAACTATTACATTCCCAAAAGAAAACTCAAGAACAAAACATAATAATTACATATACAATACTACCGAATACAAAAGCTGAAATACAGAAGCTGAACAAAATACAGAACTTCTAACTCCTACGTGGCCGACCTTACAGAAGCGCGACTCGAACAGAACCAAACCTGCCACCTGCACGGAAAGGAAATCCGTGCTAAGCGATAACGCTTAGTGGGGAGAACACACAAGAATATGGACGGCCATTCACAATGGTCGTCAAGGCAAAACACATTCAGATGACAAATGCAGATATTCATAGCATATCAATAATCAGGCTGCACAATAAAGGCATTCATTTCAATACTCACAATCGAACCATAACTTCATGTTCAGGATAGACTAAAACAGACATAATACAATACACATTACAAGCCTCATCATGCTGAACCACATACTATATCTCATACATAAACCTACATGGGTAGCAAATATCAACATCTTACTGTGCAGAGTCACAAGAGCTTTACTCATGCAATTGACATAACTAAATACCCATGCATGACCTGACAACCAAACTATCATGTTAAGAATGCTAACCATTTAACATACTTAGACATGCCAAACACATACACTAGTCAAATATCCAAAGGATAACACTTAGAGCATCACAATACCGCTGCGCAACTCTAATATATATTAAGCATCATGCAGAAACATTCTGATAACGGAGACTGAAGGCATACCCACTTAGTATTACATTCATATCATCATCATGCAGAGAGTACAGTAATCCTTACATACTTACCATCACAGCTGCTTCGGTTCACAAGCTAATATATAAATCAAAACTATGCTGAAGTCATATACTTAAATACATCAATCAAATCATTTCAAAGCAATCAGAAACTTATAACAAATCGCATGACAAGTACGGATAGTCATGTTAAATATAAAGTCATGCTTACTTAAAACAGACATACATTCTGAAGTCCATAGTCACATTCATATGCATATAAACTGATTCCTGAGATCTTTATCATAATCAAACGGATATCACATTCAGATAGTTATTTCAGAGTAATACAAACCAGTAAAGCACCTGCTGACTCACAATAGTGGATAACGAGTGTACTGAACTGATTAGTACCTTACGGGTACAAGTCGACTGAAGGTACCTTACGGGTACGAATCGAAAACCATTTTATTTATCACAAAAGCATTTTACTGATGGGGGATCTTAACCCGATCCAAATACATTAAAAAGGACCACGAGGATCCGTACTGAGGGGGGTTCGCGAGGAACCATACGGGGGACCTGATCAGGGTCCAATACGTTCAAAGGGCGCTGCAGCTACTGAAAGACTCTATTAGGCATGCCTAACTATCCACTAGACTGACTCTCGCAGGTCATGCATAAACCAATTCACATTTCGGATCGCATAATGCATAAATATATAAACATCATGCATAAATCAGAATACGGTAGACATATAAATATGCTCATAAAGTCGGTCACAAATCATACAATTCGCATTGCAAAACATATTACAGTTCATACATTTTAACATTAAATAATGTTCTAAAGCATGCCAATAATCAGCTTAAGAAGCACTACCATGCCAATGATTATCAATACAAAATCCTAATCATGCATTAGGTGAAGATACTAAGCATAAACCATGCATAGTCCAAATCGCATTTAACATAACACAATGAGCTCCAAGGCTAAAGCATAACAATGTATTCTGACATCAGCCATAATATTCAAATAAGTCTGGCATAGCAGGATACCAATCATACTTCATACAAGTCAAATACTGAAGCATGCAATAACTCAATTGATAGCATCAGCACTATTCATCTTTCTAAAGCATAACAGGAACACATATAGAATCATATTATGCCAAAGACCAAGGACGTATCATCATAATCGGGGAAAATTACAGCATAAACTTAAGCATAGCAAATTATTCTGAAAGAAGAAACAGACTAAAAATATGCATAGCATAATTCACATTAAGACAGAACATGTTTGGAACTTAAACAAATAGAAAATCAGCATTCATAATTCCTTCGCATTCAGAATATAACTTGAAATACATGTCACAATAATAAGCATATTTAAGTCCCAACCATACTATTAAAATCCCACAAACGTTCAACAGGATTACTATAATCCAAAACTGATTCCAAATTACTACATATAACTTATCTTAGATAACATATTATTAATACCAAATAAATTGGAATAATCAATCATGTCATCAAGATAATATAACACACAGTAGAGAAAAAAATACCATCAAGAGCTTTTGGAAACCATTTTATAAAAACTGGACGCTTGGGGAAAGAAAAACAGAAGCAAAACAGAGGAATCGGAGACCTGAGCAACCTTCACGTCACGTGAAGGTTGCTCACGTCGTGAGCAGTGAGCAATTGCTCACGTTGTGGGCAATTGCTCACGTCGTGAGCATTGCTCACGTTGTGGGCAATTGCTCACGTCGTGAGCATTGCTCACGTCGCGTGAGCAATTGCTCACGTCGCGTGAGCATAGCTCATGCCGTGAGCATTTGCTCACCTAGCGTGAGCATGGCTCACGTCACGTGAGCATAGCTCACGGCGTGAGCCCTTCTCTCTTCTTCCCCTCTATCGCAATTTGCAGACTTCCTTCGTTTTCCAGAAATTCGATAGAAATCATTTCCAATCTAATTCACAACACCACCAAAACTCATATTACCTTTCAATCGATGTCCCAAACAGCATCACAAGATCATTGCAACTTAATTCAACAATTAAATCAACCAAAATCATGCATAGACACATTTAAGAATATAAACCCTAAAAGTTACAGTAGGTTCAAAACACAAACTCAGAACTTCTAAATCGATACTTGTCATGCATTACTAATATAATTACTCACATACTCATACATATACACATTCCAGAACACATTAATTTCCAGAAATCAGACTAAGCAAACACCATTATAAGCCTAGTGAGAAAATAGGGCAGAGACATGCTGAGATTGAATAACACAGAAGCTCAGATATTGCATGCATTCAAAATGCTCCCAAACCTAGAATGAAGATCCAAAAATCAAGCTTCAAAATCAATCCTCAATCCTTTCCTTGCCTTTACTTTGCTCTTCCTTACAATCCAATGCTTGCACAAATAAGAAACCACACAATCCTTAGCCAAACCCTAACTTAACCAAAACAGGAGAAAGAAGAAGAAGAACAGGAGCACGTATAAAATCTTAAACCAACTTACCTCTTCAAGCAAACCCACTCCAAGCCAAACGCAATCCAAGCCAACTGAGAAAGAAAGGAGCAGCAAAGAAGGGAGAAGAGAAGAGGAGAGAAAACGTGAGATGAGGGGGACGGGAAAGCCAAAACCAAAGATCTGTGTTTTTCCCTCACCCTCTTCCTCTTACTTCTTTCTTCTTTTTCTTCTTTCAAAGCCCACCTAACAATCCACTTGGCAGATCCTAATAGGACCTCAAAACCCACTCAACTTTTCCAAACCAAAAATGCTCTTTAGTCCTTAATCAAAATACACTTCACTCACTTGCACAATTCTTTCCTTACAACTTAATTATCTTTTCAATTAGGTCCTTAACACTCTAAATTCTCAAACACAATTACCAAAATACCCTTCCGATCCCGACTTAGCATGCACAATCCGACCAGGGCTATTTTGGGGTGTGACACTTATATTGTTCAAACATATAATTTTTCGATAACTAAGTAGACTGATAAATTCAAATGACATTGATTACACTATCAATTCATTCGAGCACGACCATGCATTTTACAGTCCTACTTATTGAGGGGCCCAATAGATATCTCTCTCAAAAGAGAGGGACAAAATCCATCTTGATTATTCACTTTCCTCTGCATAATTCTCATTATGTTCGATCATAAACTTTATAATTATCCGATTAAAGATAACATTTGATTATGTCAAAACATAATGTTCCTTATGTAGGAAACCGTGATAACCTCAGGTCAAAGGATTTAATAACATATCTATTATAAGATCACTTATGACACTATCCCATGTAGTGATCTTACAGTGGGTCTATCCAGTACTTTGTTCTCTAACGAATATCTATAAATTCGATTTATATCATCATATATAATCATCCCATAATTATCAATACAAATCTATACTAGTCTTAATTTATCTTTATGCCCTTTAGTGATAAATGACTATGGATATCATGAATAACATTGTTATTCATAAACATTACAATAATGTAACATGCTAATAATATTAATGTGAAGAAAACCATTATATATAAATGAAAATGTAATGATTACATTAAGGTCCAAATGTTTGGCCTAGGGCATAACCACTAACACAATAATTTATCGCCGCTACGGGCATCCCCTCTTCACTTGCCTTAGGGCGAGTGATAGCGATGTATTCATCACCATATAGGTCTTGCAAGACATACCACTCAGGTAGACTTGACCTGATCATGAAGATAGGCGGTGGCACAGCATTGTAATTGGACTTCTTCTTGCTCTCTCTCTCTGTTCAGGATCAATGATCTACTTACTATCGATCAGATCCTGAATTTGGTGCCTCAGCCTTATGCAATTGTCTATCATATATCCAGTATATTGGTGAAAGGCACAATATTCATTCTCTTTATGCCCTGATTGTCCTTGGGCTCTGGCTGGCCTGGGTGGCAGGGGTTGTAGCTTCCCCTCCTTTACCAGTCTCTTTAATACCCATGACAAAGGCCAACCCAAATTTGAGAAGTACCTCTGATTCACTCCTGTTGTCGACACCTCCGTTGTCTTTCCAATTATATTACCACTGATAGAGCTTGCTGACTTGGTTGCCCCTTGATTACTATAGCCTTTCTTGGCATAAGCCTCACTACTTGCCCTCCTGGCCATGTATTCACCCTCTGCCTCTATGGCAATGTCCTTTAAAGACTCCCAATCCTTCAACCCTTTCATTTTTAGTCCATCTCTCAAGTATGGGCTAGTATTCCGAATGAACAATCGGATCTGATATCAGGTTTACGCTTCATCTCCATAACTCGGTTCCTCCATCGAGTAAGGTACTCATGAAAAGACTCCCCATCCTTCTGCTACAGCAGCTCTAAATCCTTCAACGTGACCTCCATCCTGGTACTACAATCATATTGCCTTAGGAACTCTTCGATCAACAAGTCCCAATCTTCTTTGGACCTTCTGTCCAATCCATGGTACCAGTCAATGGCAGCCCCTATGAAACTCAGGCAAAAGTACTCTATCTTTTGCTTCCTATTTAGAGTTATTCCCTTCATTACTAGTGAATACTATTTAATGTGCGCAGCAAGGTCAGAAGTGCCATCGAACTTAGGAATATTGGGCATCTTGAAGTTCTGGGGGATCAGATCATTACCATCCAACTCCCAATCCTCAGGGTTCATTCCCCTTCCAACAGTCAACATCCTTGTCATGGCCTCAAACTTTTCCTCCATCTTTCTCCATATCGCCTCCTCCAGCTTGGACGACTTCCCCTTTGTTACCATTAGTTCCTCTTGCTCTTCTTCCCATAAGTCAACCTCAGATTTAAGACCTTCTCTGCGCTCAACAAGCGTTGGCGCTCTTGGCTTAATTGCAAGTGGGTCAACTGCAGCAGGGGGATCCTCCCTGACAGCTCCTTGTTCAACTTGCCCCTTAATTAGAGCAGCAGCTTGTGGCCCAGCCAGTGGGCTAGTATAGTAGCCAAGTTGTCCTCAAACTCTTCTATTTTCCTCCCTACCTCTTCAGTAATCATTGCCCAGGTTGCATCATATGCACTCGATTGGTTAGCCATACTCATTTCGGCTGATGATTTTGAGGAAAATATTTCACTACCTTCTGAGAGTGAATCTGAGCTCTGATCTGACACTAGCTCTGGTAATCCAAAGAGTGGAATAATAGATAATAATAATAATAATAATAATAATAATAATAATAATAATAATAATAATAATAATAATAATAATAATAATAATAATAATAATAATAATAATATTTACAATAACAACAACAACAACAATAACAATAATAATAATAATAATAATAATAATAATAATAATAATAACAACAACAACAACAACAACAATAAAGAAGATGAACAATCAAACAAGCAAAAATAACAAGAAATAAAATAAATAAAACATGTTAAAACATGTTAAATAATAATAAAACACAACAACAACAACAATAATAATAATAATAATAATACTAATAATAATAATAATAATAATAATAACAACAACAACAACAAAAGATGAACAATCAAATAAATATGCAAGAATAAAATAAAATATGCTAAAAATATTAAATCACATAAGTAAATCACATAAACAATTTTAAAAACAACAAAAGGGTTAAAAATCTACATGATGACTAATTAATTGTAAACAAAAATTAAATTAAAAATTGAGCATAGAATGCTTACCCTCAAAATTTGATTTGATAAATGAAGGTAGATGATCAATTTTATTGTCTTGATTTGCACAAAATAATATTAGAAAAATAAAATATGAAGGATAAATTTTATCTCAAGATCAAAAAATTATTTTATTTGTTTCAAGAAGAAAATTTTTAAGAACAAAAATTATTCTTTTGCCTTAACATTAACTTGGAAAAATTAATTGAAATTTTTGGAGAATTTTTCTTGAAAAATAAGAAGAAAATATTTTTCTTAAGAAAAATCCCCCCTTTTCTCTCTCAAAAAACCCCTTTTATACCTCCAAATAAATCATTTTAATGAAAAAATTAAATTAATTTAATTCCCATTAAACCCAAAAACTGAAAAATTTGAAGGGTTAGAAGACAAAAGGATTTTAAAATTAAATTCTACAAAACAACACAACAAAAAGACAACCTAATTTAGTCTCTCTACTTCTTCCTAATTTTAGCACCCAAAATAAATTAATTCATCCAAAACGTACTCATTTATCTTAATTTTTTGTAATTAACATTTCATTTAAAATCTTAAACCCCAATTATCTTTTCTCTAAATACCCTCTCTCTCTTAATTAGTATATAGGTTTTGACATTTATGAATATGACCCTTATTAAATTATTATTTAGACTTGCGCATACTGACGATTACTTTTGTTTACTATGCAACCCATTGAGATAAGCACCCCAAGAGTGACCCTTGTTTGCTCAAGTTATCTTACGGATCTGCACAACCCTCTTCAGTTCCTTGTTCTGGTTTTTCAATTTGTATATAGATCTTCTTCTTGATCGAGGTAAACGTTTTAATTTTATTTGTTTTAAAAAAAACCAATGATGTATGCCAGATATACAAGTAGAACTTGTAATTTTTATGTGCAAGTACAAGTAGATCTTCTGTTCCTTTATAACATACAACTTAATTGATTTTGTTAGTAGATAGTAAAGAAATATATTGCTATTGTGCAAAAAATTATATATATATATATATATATATAATTACCTAAGTAAATAACCTGTAAACATATATAGTTGAGGAAGGAGATAGTACTGAACTTAATGTATGTGCAAGTACTTGGCTATATTCTTCTGTATAAGGGGGAGACTAAACTTTTGCTTTGTTCTTATTTTATTAAAATAAAAAATATTAGGTTGAATGGAATCTTTAGATCGAAGTTGGATGTATAATCGACGGGATGCAAGTGGAAGGACTAATTCCTCATTCATATATGGAGTAGAAAATTTTGTTAAATTCGCCACTTCTCATCCTGAAGAAATGAGTGGTGATCATATTAGGTGTCCCTACAAAAATTGTGTTAATCGGAAGTTTCACAGTGGAAACTATTATGAATCACCTCCTACGTAAGGGATTTGTTCGAGATTATTTCATTTGGAATTGCCATGGGGAGACACACATTGCTCCTAAGCATTCCATTTGGAATCCGATAATCAATGAATCAGTGGATGGTGTAGAGGTAATAAATCCATATCAACAAATGGTACTTGATGTAGCTAGGCCTTATTTTAATCCCGACACACATTGGGAACAATTTATTCTAGAAGTTCAAACTACTTATAATCATGAACAAGGCTCTATGTCAAATCCTAACGAACCCGGACCATCAAATTTTTATGCAAATACTATGGATGAGGCACCAAATCAACAATGTCAAGAATTTTATGATCTACTTGAATCTAGTAATGCAAAGTTGTATCCCGATTGTGATAACCATTCCCAGCTTTCTGTAGTTGCAAGGATATTGTATGCCAAATTCAAATTTAATTTGCCAGAAAGGTTTTATGATGCAAACATCAAATTGTTTAAGGAAACTTTGCCTGAAGGCAACATATTACCAGATAATTTTTACCAAACAAAAAGTCTTGTTAGAAGCTTAGGATTGCCAGTGCAAAAAATCGATTGTTACAACGAGGGTTGCATGTTGTATTGGCATGAAGATGAAAACTTGATGCATTGCAAGTTTTGTAATCATCCAAGATTCAAAATGCGTGTCGAGTCTCGTAAGCAAAGATTAAAAGCATATAAAAAGATGTATTACTTTCCACTAATACCTAGGCTGTAGCTGTAACAACCCAAAAAGGGTCTAATCGGAATTTGTGTGCATAATTGGAATTAAGGGTATTTTTATAATTGTGCAAGTGAATTAGAATTATTGAGGACTTAATTAAAGAAAATAATTTGTTTAGTGAGTGCTTTGCTTTTGGTTAGTCAAGATATTTGACTAAGAGTACCAATAGGAGAGGGACATGTGGACCTAGAGGATTGAGACAAGTGGCTAGGTAGGAGAGAGCATTTAATGGGATTTGAGAGAGAGAGAAAGAGGGAAGAGGCAGAATTTTCTTGCTTCTCGTGGAAGCTATTTCCTCCTCCTCTTTCTTGCTCTCTCACGTTCTCTTGCTCTCTCACTTTCCTTCATTTTTTTTTGCTCTCTCTCTCTCTCTACCTTTTCGCTTGGTGTTCTTTAAGTTTGAGTTGGGTTTGTTAGAGATCAAGACTGGGTTCAAGAGGTAAGTGGTTGAGTTTATCTTCATCTTCTTCTTCTTCTCTGTTTTTTAGTTTTGGAAGAGTGAGTGTATGGTTTGATTTAGTATTGATTTGGCTGGGTTTTTGTGCAAGAATCGAAAGAAAGAAGAGTAAAGGCAAGGAGAAAGTGGGTTCTTGAAGGGTTGGATTGAAGCTTCATGTTACCAGGTTTGGGAGTTATTTTCTGGTTATGTGTAGTTGTGAGTTGTCTGCCCTAATTCTCATCTTAGATTGAGTGTGTGGTTTGTGTTGTTTAAATTCTAGAAATTAGAGTGTTTTGTGTGTATAAATGCATGTGCCAGTAAGGTAGTGAATATGGATTTAAATGTTAGTGTTGATGGTTTGAATGTGGGTTTTGAAGTGAATGAGTATGGGTTTTGAATGAATTTCTGGGATTATGTTTGACTGTGTTAATCTTAAGTTTTTGCATGTTATCGCTGTGTTAATTATGTTTAAATGATCACAAACATGTTTGGAATGCTTTGGAGTGATGAGGTAAGAGTTATTGCATGATTAATTGGATGGGGTATTGTTGTTTTGTTTGGAAAACAGAGCAGTGAAGTGCCGTTGCTGGGAAATCCTCGACTCTGTTTCGTCGCACTCGCGATAGAGCCAGGAATTCCTTTCTCTCGCGTAAGACGAGATTTCAGTGAGGGGAAGTGTTCTGTCCGAGTCGTGCAGGCCAGCACGACTCGGCATCTGGGCCAGTGCACGACTCGTGCCAGCTTGTGTAGCTATCGCGACTCGTGCATCGCAACACGAATCGCGACAGTCTCCGCCTATTTATCACGAGTCGTGCTCCTTGACACGACTCGTGACAATTTCACCTGGCCCGTAACGCTTTACGGCTACCGTCGCGAGCGCGACGCAAGTTGCGATCGCGATAGTGAGCCTCTCCTAGCTGATTCTATTTTCCTGAAACGTTTTCTTCTCTCCCATTTTACATGAATTTTTCACTATTGTGTGGTACATATTTTGCTTATGCCTTGCTAAAATTATTGTCCTAGTCTTGTATTAGTGATTAATGATAGTGATAGTGTTTTGATTCGTGTCTTTGGATAATTTAAAGTATTGTAATTGTGAGTGAGTAAGTTGAACCTGAAGTGTCATAGTAGTAGATAGATAAGCATGCTTATAAAGGGATAGTGAGTGCAGCTGCCTATGTTGCCCTGTTTGGGCCTTGCGATGACCTTGCTTAGGATCTTAGTGATTAGTAATAGTGTTGAGGCTTCGGTCTCCACTTTTGATACTGTTCGCAGTGTCCCTTGTAGTGTAGTGTTCCCGTATCCACCACCACTGAAATTCAGGATATTGTTTGAAGTGTTTGGCATTTTGTTTAGTGAAGTGTTATGATTATTGAGTGATTTTAGTTAGTGTATTTGTTTTATGCTTACTGTTATTAAGCTCTGCCTTACTATAGTGATTATGATTTATGTATCTTTGTTTTTTGCTACTTAGAGAATTCAGTATGTTGATGTTTTATTATTCATGTACCCGCATGATATTATTAATATTTCTATTTAGTGCTCTTTTGTCTTTGTTCCTCCCCACTAAGTGTTATCGCTTAGCATGGGTTATTTTTCCGTATAGGTAGCAGGTTTTTGTTCGGATCGAGTCGTGCATCTACAGGTCGGCAACTAAGAGTATAGTTATATTTTTGTGTATCTGCTCTTGTCTCTTTTGTATATCATTTTGGTTATGTATTTAAAATCCGTTATGTAATTGTTATAAGAATCTTTATGTAATTATTCGGATGATGTATATATTTTTGTTATGTATAGATATATATTAAGTTTTTCTTTTGCCTATCGTATGCTTCCACTCTTGCGCACGTATGTATGTATATGTTTATCATCGTGTTTTGTCGTGGCACTCCGATATCCTTCCAACGGGGGTATCGGGGTGTTATAGCAATGATTGTATTCGTCAAAAGCGACAGCAGTACATATGAGATGGCATTATAATCATGTCCAAAATGATGGGGTTATACACCATCTTTCTGACTCTCTAGCTTGGAATCATTTCAATGAAACTTATCTTTCATTTATTGCTGAGATTAGAAATATCAGGTTGGGGTTATGTACAAACGGTTTTCAGCCATTCAGACAATATGGAAGGAAATACTCGTCATGGCCTGTAATTGTCACACCTTACAACTTACCACCTTCGATGTGTATGAAGGAGGCTTATATATTTCTAACTATTATTGTACCTGAGCCTAAAAATCCAAAACAAAAAATTGATGTCTATCTACAACCCTTGATTAATGAGTTGAATAAATTGTGGAATAGTGGGGTGTCAACATATGATGTGTCAACGAAGCAGAACATTGTGATGCGAGCGGCACTTATGTGGACAATCAATGACTTTCTAGCATATTCGATGATTTCAAGTTGAAGTACTGTTGGGAAATATGCATGCCCTTATTGCATGGAACATACAGAATCATTTAGACTAGAGAGTGGTGGAAAACAAACATGGTTTGACAATTATAGAAAATTTCTTCATCCTGATCACCCATTTAGGAGGAACAGAAGGAACTTTAGAATTGGGCATGTTGGAACAATGCCGCCGCCACCAATTCGAGATGGGGAAGAAATTCTGCAAAAAATTGATCAGTGGGGTATAGTCAAAGTAACTGAACTTGATGTAGACGAGATTAATGGGATAATATGTCACTCTTGTGGGTGCAGGAAACGAAGCATATTTTGGGATTTGCCTTATTAGAAAACAAACATGATTCGACACAATCTTGATGTAATGCATATTGAAAAAAATGTGTTCGACAGTGTGATTAACACAGTTTTAAATGTTGAAGGCAAAACCAAAGACAATGCAAAAGCACGTTCAGATTTAGAAAAATATTGTTACCGTCCAGAGTTGGCAATGGATCCAATCAGTGGAAAATATCCAAAAGCATGTTACACATTGGATAAAGAAGCAAAAAAAAAAAAATTATTTGAGTGGTTGAAGGAACTTAAGTTTCCAGATGGATATGTTTCAAACTTGGGTCGTTTTGTTGACATGACAAATCTTAAATTATATGGCATGAAAAGCCATAATTGCCATATATTTATGCAACGATTGCTACCTATTGCTTTTCGTGAGTTACTTCCTGGAAATGTGTGGCAGGTCCTTACAGAGCTAAGCTTATTTTTAAGGACTTGACATGCAGTACTCTCCGTGTTGAGGACATCAAGGCATTGGAATCAAAACATTCCACAAATAATTTGCAAGCTCGAAAAGATATATCCTCCGTCTTTCTTTGACTCAATAAAGCACAAAATGATACACTTACCCTATGAAGTAAGGGTTGCTGGCCCTGTACAATATCGTTGGATGTATCCATTTGAGAGGTAATTACTGATAAATTGGAACATTATGCTAGTAAATATACATGTACAAAGTCATGTTTGAATTAATTATCTATATCCGCCATATGCAGGTACCTTCGAGCTCTAAAAAAAAGATTGGTAACAAATCAACAGTAGAGGAATCTATTTGCAATGCGTACTTACTCTCGGAATCATCTAATTTTTTCTCGCATTACTTTGAACCTCATGTCAGTACCAGACATCGACGTCCTCCTTGTAATGATGATGGAGATTGTGGGGAAAATATTAGTGGGAATTTAAAAATTTTCACTTACCCAGGCCGAACAAGCTCAGAACTTCATAGCAGAGCATTAACACCAGAGGAGTATAAGGCAGCTCATACTTATATTCTACTAAATTGCGAGGAGGTTTCTCCATTCTTGAGGTATAAAATAATTATATATTTGATTTTGTTGCGAGATATACCAGGATTTTTGAAAATGATTAATTTGTTTTTAATTTTTTGGTAATGAAGTATATATTGCGAGAACTTACGTGAGAAGTATCCTGATCTTACACCAAGTCAAATTGATAAAAATATTGACAACTACTTTGCAGATTGGTTCGAATTATATGTAAGATAATTATAAATTTGCATTTATAACACATAAATAAAATTTAAGATGGTATTTGTAATGGCCGCAAAATACCCTAGTTGTTTCGGTATGTCATATGAAGTATGTATGTATATTTATTAAGAGATAAATTCTGAATTTAAGGGTATTTAGATAATTAATTATAGGGGTGGATTAATCTGAAAATAAAAGAAGGATTTAATTGCAAAAATATAAAGTATGTAAGTGAGTAAAATGATATTATGCATGGGTAAATAAATGGAGGATTAACTAAGTTAATTAACAAAGGATTAAGGTAGAAAATAATGGGTAATTAATTATATGAAGGAGCAGATTTTTGTTAGTGGGAAATGATGGAACATGTGAGAATTTAAATAAGAGAAGTGGGAGCAGATTTTTAGTGGGAATTGATGGAACATTTGAGGAGTTAAATAAGAGTAGTGGAAGCTAATGGGGAACAACTTTTCTTAGTGGGTTTTGCTGTGGATTTATGAAGAGTGGACTCATCATCAATTAGCATTAAGTGTCTAGTGGAAGAGTAAAGTTAGTGGCTAGTGGAGCTTCCATTTTCTGCATCTTTGTACATAGATTGGAGCCTTCTTTAGTCTTTATTTTGTGAGAAAGAAAGAGAGAGGAAGAGCTGAAATTCGTATGTCTTAGAGAGCCATTCTTTTGTACTTGTTCTTCAGCAAATTAAGCTCTCTTCTCCCTTCAAAAACTCTGCCTTGAGTGAGTGTAAGTTGGAAGGGTTGAATGCATATCATTTAAGAGCAAAGATCAAGGATTTGTAAGGTAAAATGATGGTATAATCATGCATGTAAAATTCTGTTTCATCTACCTATTCTTAGTATGATTTTTATGAGGTTATTATGAGGATATTAATGCTAGAAATTTATGCTTAATAGCTGAAGAAAAGAGGAGGATTAAAGGCAAAGCAAAGGTTGGGGAAGCTAGTGAACAACAGCCCCATTAGGAGCTTAGGAGTGTGAGGTTTGGGAACTAGTTGCTTGTGTGTGTATTATTTGATTTATTATGTGTATTATGTAAATGGTTGTGTGGTGTGATAGATTGAAGGAATGAATATGTATTGTTAAAATGATGCTAAATGTGTCGGTTTATAACTAATGTGTTGGAAGTATAAAATAAAATAATATGGAGTTGAGTTTCTGTGTTGGACTCTCCTGACCTTTAGTGACATTTTCATCCATATATTGAGTTATAATGCTCCAAATGAGTTGATTCAAATTGCATTTGAAACATAACATCCATATCTAAAAATGTCTAAGAGGAGTGTGGAGCAAATTCTGGCTTTAAGTGTCCCAAAATATTGTCACAACGTAGGTATTCCTATTCTGTCGGTTCATATGACCATCATTCAGTGTTTAGGGAATATATTACGTTATAGATGTCCAAATGATCTGATTCTTGTTCCATTTAAAAGATAAGACATAGAGGAAGATATGTTAAGAAGAACGTTTTGCCCAGAAATGACCCTAGCTATGTCAAAAATGCAATACAAGTTGAATTATAGAGTCAGTCTAGAGTCTGCCTCAATTTTTCACCGCCGTGTAAAACCATTTTGCCCAGTTTTACCCATTTTTCACGTCCCACACGGCTGTGAAGGAATTCCTCACCGCCGTGTAAAATCATGCTGTCCAATTTTACCTATATTTCACGTCCCACACGGCTGTATGAGTGTCCATACCGCCGTGTAACTTTATTTTGCCCTCAAAATGTATGTTTTCCTTCCCAAATTGAACCCGAACTTCACCACGAGTTCCCTTAGTTTGTTCAATACATGTTTATCATTATAAAATGAGTATCTTAAGCATGATAAACTATGCATACTAATGTTATATGAGCTATAAATGTTCTAAGTGTAATGAATCAAGCATGATGATAATGATTAGATGGACATGAGAAACATGAAATGTATATAAGGGAAGTGATTTGTTATGTGTTAAAAATATATGTAAGGTGAATGTGATAATGCATATCTGAGGTGATTAATGAATGAGTATGAGCTTGTCATGATGTGAATAAGAAATAAAATAACTTAAGCCTGCGAGTCAAGTATTGGATAGGTAGGCATGCCTATAGAGGGTCTCTGAGCCGCAGCATAAGTAAGTTAAAGAAAGTTTGATTCTGATGATATGATTTTGATTGAATCCTTGCTGGATTCCAAGCTATAAAAGAATGAATAAGAAGGGTACCCATAAGTATGAAAGTTCTATATGATGAATGTGCCCAAGGGGTACCAAGATATATGAAAATTCTATCTGAAAGAAGTACCTTCGAGGTACCTATATTCTGTTTATAAAAAGTACCTTTGAGGTACCTATATTCTGTTTGAAAATTACCCGTTATCCATAACTTTGAATTGCAGGCAAAATAATCGAATAAATAAAAAGAAAAGAAAAGGGCGAAAAAAATAATCTGATAAACATAAAATAAAGCTATGTGCATAAATTATTTGGATGGATAATCAATTGACATGATAAATATATTAAAGAAATGATGATATGCTAGAAAGATAAATATTATGAATCGATGCAGTATTAATTGGATGAAATGAGATGCTAGCATGTTAACCTATTTGTTGATGAGGCATGTTTTTGTATGTCATAAATGTTGTTGTATAATATTGCCTGTTATGTATGAGTTCCCCACTAAGCGTAAAACGCTTAGCACGGGTTTCTTTAATCCGTGCAGGTACGGAAGTAGGTTCTCGAAGGACGACTCCGCAGGTCAAAGGTCAACATTAGGCTTTGTGTAGGTTTTTGGGGTTATCATTTTGGGATGTGTATGTTGTTCTAATTTTATAAAATAATGATGAAAAGTCTATGATGTACAAAGTATGTTTCGGCATGTAAGTCTAAAGATAATAACTCAGTATATGTAAGTTTTTTTTTTGTGTGCACGATCATTTCCTACCGATTTAGCTGCTTCAGCTTTAACGGTTGGAAATGGGCGTCACAGTATTGATGATAACTTCACTATGTTTTATTTGAAGAGTAGGTCTGTTACAATGGAATTGAAAATGAATACCTTTGTAGTTTGTCACAAAAACCATTACGGAGAGTGAAGTGCTAATCGATTTACTTTGTCAATGGATACAAATTTCACACGAAAAGTCATGGTTCTGGGAGACATTGAATGAACAGTGGAGTTTGTGTAAAAGGATCCAACTCAATTGATAATGTTGGTGATTACTATGGATGGATTGAAGAGATCATAGAGATAGAGTACCTATCGTTACCAATAAAGCCAACTGTATTATTCAAGTGTCATTGGTTTGATCCCACTTTAGACATTGGTTTTAAGATTCACAGCCGATATAGAATGGTTGATGTAAACCAGCATCGTCGGTTCAATAAATATGAACCATTTATCCTAGTAATGCAATCAACTCAAGTGTATTATGCAAGATATTCTGCTTTGAGATTAGATAGAGCTAACTGGTTAGTTGTGTTTTCGGTTAAACCGAGGGACTACATTGTGATATCAGATGTAAGAGATGACACTGCTACTATATATTCTAATGCATTCCAAGTTGATGAAGTTATTGTGCAAGAGATAACAACGGATGCTTGTAATGAAGATAATATAGACTTGCGTGACCCTACGGGACTGGTAATTGAAATTGATAACACTGATGAATTTGATCAAGAACTTGAAGTGGATGAAGAAGAAGAGGAATTTACAGATTTTGATAGCAATAAGGACAATGAAGAGGAATTTCAAAATTCAATAGATAGTGACTAATTTATTAATTGTGATTTTTAGAGGACGATGTGTTAACTTGTTAAACTTTTTTATTATACTTATTATTTGGAAAAAAGATTGATGCACTTATGAAATTATAAGTTATATATGTTATATACATACATGTCTAGTTTATCATTGTGTAGGTATGGGTCGTGGTAGAGGACGAGGACTTTTAGGACGAGGACGTCGGAGAGGACGATCTGGAGGGGATTCAACAACTCCACCTTTTGGAGATATGCCAGATATCCCTAGAGACCCTACATCCGGGAATGAACCATTGTCTCATGTGATATTTACACCATCTGCATCAACTCCTAGTCCGCACACAGCCTACAACAGTACATCGACTACATATGAAGTGTCCGGT
This sequence comes from Excoecaria cochinchinensis, assembly GCA_947683425.1. NCBI lineage: Eukaryota > Viridiplantae > Streptophyta > Magnoliopsida > Malpighiales > Euphorbiaceae > Excoecaria > Excoecaria cochinchinensis. The sequence continues at coordinate 10,573,816 of CANTUQ010000127.1, read as the reverse complement.
GAAAATATTAGTAGATTGTACATTACAGTCAATCAAAAGGGCTTGTGAGTATTGATCTATACAAATTGTGAATAAGTTATAAAAACATGTTTAACCACATTACTTTTATATTATATACTTTGCAGGCTGGAACCTTCCTCCTAATGCTCTAGGATTATCACCAGCAGCTTCCATCAGTGGACAGACATTAATGGAGTTAGTTGGAAGGAGGTTTCTAGAGAAATCAAGGAGTTTTATTAGGGAGAATTCAAGGTATATATGTATATTTAATTGAAAATTAATGGTAATTTCTCATTACAAATTTTAGTATTCAAATTATATTGAATTAATGTATGATTATAATTACTAATGAACCATTTGAAATATAAATGCAGAAAGGGTGCCACTGGGATGCTGAAGTAAATGGTCTTGTTAGGGCAGGTTGGGAAACAAAGGCTGCACATAGGTATAAGGATTATGTGTATCACATAAAGATCGCCAAGGAAAAGCCTAAAGACTTCCCAAAATCTGCATTGATTAGGTGGAATCAGCTTTTTAATCTTCCTTCATGCATTCAACTTTCTACTCAGAGAAAGACCAATCGTTATGGAGGGTCTGAAGATAAGGCTCCTAGATCATACACCGGTGGTACCATTTCTATTGATGAGCATATCTCACGACTGGTAAGTACTTTAATTATAAGAGAATTAAATTATAATTTTATATTAGTGACTTCATTTTCCATAATGTTTGCCAATTGATATGTTCATTTCAGTACTTTTGAAATGGATTACATAGAACTAATCAACTATTAAATTTGATAGACATGCGAATTGCTTGACAATATATTGATTGATATATGTAGAGGATTATCAAAATTGTGTTGGAGTTTATTGAGGATATTGTAGCAGATTTTTTATTTTTAGAAGTGTAAAATGTATTTTTCTTTACAAGAGGATGGCAATAATATGGGGAGGTTATGCCAAAATTTTCATTGATTTTTTGGATATTTTTCACTTTATATATTACTTTTGAAACAGCTTGCCTTTTGAATTTGTATTATATAGAACCAATAAACTATTAAAATTAATAGACATGTGAATTGCTTGACAATATATTAATTGATATATGTAGAGGAGGATGAGAAAACTGTGTTGGAGTTTGTTGAGGAGATTGGAGTAGATTTGTGATTTTTAGAAGTGTAAAATGGATTTTTCTGCACAAGAGGATGGCAATAATATGGGGAGGTTATGCCAAAAATTTTATTGATTTTTTGAAAATTTTTCACTTTGTATATTACAATAAAATAGGATAAAAAAGAAAAATAATGCAAGTGCATGTTTTAAGAATACAGGAAAAAAATTTATCTTTTTAACTCATCTTCATTTTTTTCAATAACTAATTTATACTACACATGATATAGGAGAAGGCATTGGGCCAACCACCTACAATTCTCGAGACACATACCATAAATCATGATGGGAAGACTTATGTGGCGGATCGTAGCAGGGAGGTGCATGTAAGTAACATGTACTTTATTAGTTGATAATGTTTTCAGTTATTCAAATGCTAAATTGTCGTAAAATTTGTGTTGTTCTTATATTTACATTTATTAAAAAAATTTGTCATTTCATAGGAGAGGTATGAGCAACTCCGATCTAAGAGATCGCAAGATGAGTCATCCGTCAATGAGTCAGAGTTATTTATTGAGGCTGCACGATGCAATAAAAGGAAAACAATATACGGACTTGGCTCATATGTGCCTCCTAGTGTTTATCCTTTCGGACCATCATGTGCTGCTGGTACAAGTACTGCCTCTCACTCTAGTGGTACCTGCTTGACAAAGGAGGATGTCGAGGAGATTGTCGCACGGACTATTCATTCATTGCTTCCTTACTTGGCCCCTCAGCCTCCAGCCACTCAGCCCAATACCACTACTGCATCACCCGCACCACATTATGATGTTGGCCCTTCCGGTGCACAAGGTCTTGACCCGCATGATGATTCTCATTTTGGTAGTGGCGGCTCTACCTCAAAATGACTTTACAAATTTATTTTTGTATGATATTATTATTAGTACAATTTATTATTTAGAAAGATATTATGTGAGACGATAATCTTATTTACTTTTCGATTACTTTTAATTAGATATACACTATGTACTAATATTAATAATATATGTTTTAGATTATATGTTTATAAATTTGATTATAATTTACATTTATATTCATATGAATGTTTATTTTTCCGTAGTGTACATATTAATTTATTTTATTGTTTAATGATATGAAAATAAGAAAAAATAAATTCATAAATTTAGCGACGAATTTGAGACAAAATATTCCGTCGCTGAGAATTAAAATACATAATACGACCAATTAGCGACAGAAGATAAATTATTCGCTAATTTTTAGCGACTGATACATTTGGGCAACTGTCTGTCGCAAATTTAAAAAATAAATTACGACAAAATTAGCTACTAAAATTTAAGTCGCTAATTGAAAAATAACACATTTGGCGACTAATTTTATTGGTTAATTAGCGACGGGTAGACCTGTCAAATATAGCCCAAGCCCAAAAACCCTGCCCAACAAAATAGATTCAAAACCCCGCCCAATTAAAAAGATGTCCATTTAAATCTGCCCAAATCGCACCCATTTAAAACTGAACCCGTTTGAGGCATTTGGCAAAGCCCAACGGGCCTCAACTGCAGTATTTGACAAAAATAATTTTTTTCTTTCTCTTTTATTTTTCTGAGTTCTTTTTTTTTCACTCTTCCCACGAGTGAATAGTACACTCGGAGTAAAATTTACTTCCGGAAATAAAAAATATTTTATTTGATCATCGGAAAATACTAACTACGGTAAGTTCAGTAGTAAAATTTGGAGTGAAAATGAGTTTAAATATATCTCCAAAAATCAAAAATAAGAAAAAATCCTAGGCCGTATTAAGGGACGCTGGTTTGACTAAGGTTTGACCGGCGCTCTAAAAATAGTAAGTGACCTCCAAAAATTATTTTAAGGGTATAGACAAGTTTAGAATAATATTTAAAAACTTTTGACAGTGAAAAATTAAATTTACGGTAACAGTGAAAATTATCGAATCGGACCGGTTAGAGTGAACCGGTCCCGGAAACGGACTTTGATTGAGCTGGAATTTTTTGTGGAGGCTTAATTTATTATTTTGAGAATTATGGAATTGATTTTGAGCTCGTATATAAGCAAACACATCATCAAATGGGTGTCGACCCACATCTCGGCCCATTTGGGTGTCTACCCGACCCGTTTGACTCATCCGATCCATTTGAGCCAATATTTTTTATAGTTGTCGTTTTAATATCCCGTTATTATATTTAGAATTATTTTTCGTTAAAAAATTGGTCAAATAGATCGACCCACATCTCGGCCCATTTAGGCCTCCATCGGGCCCGTTTGGACCATACGACCTATTTGACCTAATATTTTTTAATAGTAGTCATTTTAACATTCTGTTAATTTATTTAAAATTATTTTTCTTAAAATATGTGTCAAATGGATCGATCCACATCTCGGCCCATTTGAGCCTCCATCGAGCCCATTTGGGCCATCATTTGACCCATTTATGCCAATATTAGTAATTTTTTTTACATCCCGTTATTATAACGATAATTATTTTCATTAAAAAATTGGTCAAATTTTTAGCTCATGAGTCGATGCAACCCGTCCAACCTATTTGGGCATTTGACCCATTTATGACCCATACTTCATTTAGGCCAATATTTTTATGGTAGTTATTTTAGTATCCGTTATTGTATCGAAAATTATTTTTCGTTAAAATAAATGTGTCAAATGGGCCGACCCACATATCGGCCCAGTTGGGCCTCCATTCGACTCATTTGGGCCTCCCGACCCATTTTGGCCCATTTGAACCATCACCTGATCCATTTAGGCCAATATTAGTAGACTTTTTTATATCCCGCTATTATATCGAGAATTATTTTTATTAAAAAAATTGATCAAATTTTTAGCCCATGGGTCGACCCAATCCGCCCAACTCATTTGAGTATTTGACCCATTTATAACCCATACTTTTTTGCCCATTTGTGACCCGCCCATTTATGACCCAACCCAAACCCGCCCAATTTGCCACCTCTAGCGACAGGCATATGTAATATTTGCGACTAAAATTAGTCGCTAAAAATAGCAATTATTTTCGATTTAGTCGATAATTCTCTTGTGACGGCTGTATTTGCGACAATTCATCGTCTTGTCGCAATATATAATTAGCGACTAAAATTTATAAAATAGCGACTAAAATTGCAGTCGCTGATTACCCTTTTTTTTATAGTGATATAATTTCTCAATTATACAATCATGTATCAATCAAACAATCAAGTATAATAATAGCTCAAACACGCATCTAACAAAACCACACATGATCGCGACCTCAAAATGCAGCTTAAATCACTTCTCTTCTTCCACTCAGATCTTCTCCTTGCGCTTGTCTTTCCTCCTATCAATAGCTTCTTGCACAAAATCATCCAAAGACAAATACTTAATCCACATCATATACTTTAAATCAACAGAAATGAAGAACAAAGGAGATAACACTAGAAAACCAACCACACTTACCTTTTCTCTTGACTTTAACAACTCTCTTCAACCCAATCCAAGTTAACACTTAACTTGATGTGCTCAAGTGGAAGAGAAGAAGAACCACGAGAGAAAGAACAAAAAAAAGAAAAGAAGAATGAAAGAAACCAAAAGCAGAAAAAAATAAAAAGAAAAAAAATCAAGGATAAGGGCCGGCCAACCAACACAATTAACCCACCAAAATTCATTTACTTCCTCCATAATATGATGAGGTGTCACTTCCTCAAGTTGTCACATGGCAGCTTGTTAAATTTCCCATTAAATCCTTTGTCCAAGTACAATTTACTCCCTCTTTCAAAAATCTATCTTTTACTAACTTATTATCTTTTCAATTACATCCCTACAACTCACAATAGTATACTTATATGAATGCTTTTGTACCCTACACTAAACAATTAACACTGCAATTCTTCTAAGGTACCATTTAGGTCCTTACATAAGGCACACTCAATCATATTTTGAAAGCTGCAAAGCATGGCATAGAGAAAGGCACTAAATTAGACAAGCATCTATAAAGCGAGTTATTCATTAAGTCATTTGGTGAAGACATTATTCCTCGTATACGATTATGAGGAGGCAGTTATTGCAACTTTTATTGGTTGAAAACCGGGACATTGGTCCCATTTTGTTAAGAAAATATCAATTTCTTAATTATATACAAAATCTTTTACATTATTAGAAACTTATTTATTTACATGTGATTTTTAGGCATAAAACAAGACATTGTTCCAATTTTATTAACAAACTTTTCCAATTACAGGATATAAGTACTTTTTTTACTTTTTCCATCAATTGTGCAAAAAACCCCTTTTAGCACATACTAACATATACATAAAGTAGTCAAGACTTAAATGACATCTAATCTACTTGGACAACCATGTAGCATGTAATTAGGCACAAAAATGCATGCATGAAAATTAAAACATGCAAGAAAGACAAAAAGTAAATCCTAAGGACTAAGAAAATGAACCTCTTGGCTCATGACTAATGAGTCACGGTCAGAAGGTTAAGCCATGCCCATTACTAGCAAATGACAGGTATGAGCCACCTAGGCTCTAAATCTGGGGGGAATAGAATAAGGTATTGAGTCACGGTTGTGAGTCACTTCGAATTAGTGACTCTTTTTCTTCTTTTCTTGTTCCCTTCACTACCTACAAAAGGTTTTAAAACAAAAAATACTCATGAGGGACCAGAAGACAAAAATGCTCGATAAAATCACATCTTGATTTTAAACAGCACTTCCCCTGAGGTTTTGAACTGCAACTCAACCAAAAAACCTCTTCAAAAAACTCAAACTTCAACACACAACCTAAATGCTTCTATCGAACGGCAAATATCAACAAGTGGTTTTCACAACCTAAATCTATCAAAACATATAAAAACTGTTAGAAGACACCTAAATGAATGAGTTTATAGCATTCTAGAATGAACTTATAAACACATTCAAAAAGAATCTAGGCTAAGAGGAAAAAACAAGCTTTATAAATTTCGCTTTAGTGTATTTTTCTCTTATAGACAATGAAGTTTCAAGATCTAAGATTCCTCATTGACTTGAATGGAGAAAATTCAAACTTAATGATGGTATTTTAGAGTTTAAAGCTTAAAAAATGAAGATACAGAAAACAGAAGGCCAAGAGTCTCCTTTTCCAACCCAAAGACTGACCAACCCCCTTCTCCTACTTCTTTATGGCTTTATAGCTTTTATGGGAAAGGGATAAGTCACGAGTCATGGTTGTAACTTGGCCTTTTCCATTATTGGGACATAAATGCCAGTTACAGGCATGACTCAATGAGTCACTATCGTGATTGGAGTCAAGTCACCCGAATCTGAGTTTTCTTCCCCAATAAGCATTCTGAGGGGTTCTAAGAACTAAAATGTTTTTGAAAACCTTTTAAAAATATGGAGAAATCTCAGATCTATCTACTCTTTGTCTTTTCAAGAGAAGTGGTTCCTCATTAGGTAGTTCTGATAAAAGTTACCTTAGAATCCAGTGCCTACAGTTGCCCTAACTTTAGAGAGGCAAACATACTAAGTGCCTAGGCGAGCAAAGTTTAGAGGAAAGAAAGAGACCAAGTTTAGAGGAAAGAAAGAGCCAAAATTTAGTATGGCGCCCAAGAAAGAAGCTAGGGCATCTGGCTGTGCGGTAGTCGGGTGCAGAGCTATGGATGTAGATGCCCTCGGTTTGAAGTGCTGCTGGGACATAGTACGAAAACCCAAATCAAAGTGCATATGATCCCTCTAGTGGCTGGGAGGTTCCTCATAGCTACCCATGTCATTATATATGCCCCCATGTTGGTCCTTATGCCCAAGGTTATCCCTAGGATTTCCTCCATACAAACATCTCTTGCAGGCTTGACTGGAGCTAGTGGCTACTCACCAGTCTCTCTCTGAATAGTCCCTACCGTTTGCTCTAAGCTTAAGGCCTTATCCATCTCCTTAGAAGAGATAACCCTATAACCTGCTAGGGCTATCCCATATGGCTAAGCCTCACAGCCTCCCAGTCCAAAAAAACACTCTTTGGTGCTGCCTTGCCTATGTCGGACTCTATGACTTACTTCGCTAGCAGGATTCGGGTGATGACTCCTCCAATCATCACCTTTTGCCCCAATGATCTAGCCATTAGGCTAAGCATCATCAAAATTTGGTGGCTAATGTCCAAAACACCCCTTATCATCATGCCCTACAAGCAAAAACATATCGGTGGCATTCACTACCTTTGGACTGCCTGACCGCCCGAGATAGGGTGACGAAAGAGTCCTCTGAAGGTACCATAGGAGTTATGACATGAGTGAGGTAGACGTCACAACCCTCGGATCATAGACGGGTGTCTACTAAGCATGTCGCATAGCCCTGCGTTCACATTGTCTATCAATATTTTATTATACACCATTGGACATTATTTTTATCATCATTATCGAATGATATTACATATGAATGCATTATTGTTGTTCATCATACATGTACATCTAATTATTGTGCTATTATTTTTTGTTGTTGGTTTTTTTTTGTGAGCCAACATGCATATTCACTTTATATCTAAAATTTACGCAATTTTAAGTCACTAAAAAATTTACTATACAGATAAAATCATCACATATGGCATATTTCTATTATTTTTGCAATTATTGTCACATTAACTGCCAAACCAAACATGGCAACAACCCTATATATACAAAAAATACTAAAAAAGTGCAAAAAGATAATCTAGCTCATTGATTCAATAATGTACATTACCATTTTATGGCATTACTTAATCACCAAATATGTTGTAAAGTTGGAAACCATACTTGGTAAGGAAAATAATGCAATTGGCAGAAAAAATGACCATTAAAAATGGAAACAAACTATAGAAATTTGCCCTTAAATCGAAGATGATGGAAAACGATGAAAGAAAATGCAAAGAAACGATGAAAAATGGATCAAAATCGTGCATAAATCAAAGAAACCCAAAGGAAAAATGCAGAAAATAGTGAGAGGAAGAAAAAAGAATACACCAAGAGTTGTGCTCCCTGCTTGAGGAGCTAATTGTCCTTGTAGGAGTTCCTTTTTATCCCAAGACATTATCTTGTATCTCAAATTGTGTGCCAGACTACCCTAGAGAAGTCGTCCGGGCATTGGGGGTCGTACCCTTTGTTGCTTTGAGCTTCGTGCCCAGATATATCCTGGTAGCTTTAGAGGCCCTTTTTAATACCCTAAAAATGTTTACTGATGTTCCCTCTTATAAAATTGGGTAATCTTACTGATGTGCTTGGTTTATTTTTTGACCATGACTAGCGATGGCTTTACTGGTGATTACCAACTATTTAGCGTTGTAATGACATTCGTCACAAGCTGACCCCATTCCCACTGATACTAGTAAATAAACTACTCAGACTTGATATTGTGCTGAAAAATCCATTTACCTATTTAGCGGTAGCCCTTTATTATTCCAATAAGTAGACTCATTTTTAAAGGTAGTGTGTCCTTTGTGTGTTTTCACGCTACTTTTTCTTTGTAGAAAATACATCCCTTTTTGGATTTTCACGGGACCCTTTGCCTAATTTTTGCCTAAAGTGGATCTAACCCACTCCAACGACTTTTGTTATTTCATTCATTTATAGGACAAACTTCCTATTGCTAGGTTTTCACCTTGTCTTTGGTCTTAATTTTTCTTAGAGGGCCTTTTGATCTTCACCTCTAATGACCATTTTTTCAGGTATGGCTGTAAGAGAAGCTAAATGCCCCTCTTTTAAAAGTAAGCCCCACTTACTCTCTCAGGCATCTGTTACCCTAAAGTATACTATACTGATTTGATTCTTCTTATGCGAGAGCTGTTTGGATAGGATCTGTGGCCGATGGGGACATCAATTTTATATGCCTTTGGCTGAGGCTTCCCTATATCACTTGAGGTGGCCATGCACGTTATATGCCTTTAACTGGATTGCGGAGAGTCAATATTCACATCCCAGCCCACTATGCTCAGTAATTTTGTGGGGTAAACGACATCATGGGGGATCAGCTGCCTTTTCAAGGTGGCAAACTGACTGTTGTATTTGCCTTAGGCTATCATTAGCTTTGGAGACAATTACCCATAAAGCCTAATATCTAAGAGCTCAAAGCTTATGATTTTTATACTTCTACTAAATATAAGATATGGGTGACCAATCCTGTAAGGAATAAAAGGTCCTCTTTGTTGAAATGCCAGAATGATAAGGGTGCTAGAAATAGATAAAAGACAAAACATTATCTTCATGTAGAATACTATTTTTATTTCCTTTAATAAACTTGTTCAGGCACATGTTCCAAACTTACAAAAGAAATGAATACTTCCTTCACATGTTAAGCATATCCTCAATCCTAGCTTATGTGTGCATTCTTATCTACCTGCACTATATGGCAATAATAATAATTATGACACGAAATTTAATGCAAAAACATGTGTTTCCACTTAATCTCGGGAGGCGACCCTATAAGTGCATCCAAATCTTGTTGCTAATAAGCTTTCACGGGTTTTCTTGATTGACAATTTTCACTCAACCCCTAATTGTTGCTTTGGATGCCTTTTTTTTTTTTTTGCCCTAGTAGGGTGATTGATTTTAGCAAGGCAGCCTTTTTTTGGTTTTAAACCCTTAGAGCTTTATTGCTCTTCTTTTGATTTCTTATCTTAGTCATGGAATCTCTTGAGTCTGTCAATGTTGATTGGTTCTCTAAACTCATTCTCGTCAATGTTAATGAGGATAACTGCTCCTTTAGCCATCAATGTCTTTAGCAAAAAAGGACACTCCTAATTAGGCCTGCACTTACCTCTCCAATTAGGGGCTCCTAGTCTCAACTATATAAACACCATATCACCTTTTTCTAAGTGATGACCTTTGACTTTCTTCCTAAAAAATCATGCCATTCTCTTTTGATACACTTGATTATGATAATATGCCTTCATTCTTCCCTCATCCAATAGTTCAATTACATCAGCTTGTGTTCGACCCATTGTAACTCTAAAAGTTTCGCTTTTAAGGCAACCTTCAGTGACTAATCATTGTAAACCAAAGAGAAAGGCGTGGCTCCCATCAAAGTTCTAATCATTGTTTTGTATGCTCACAGTGCATACGATAACTTGTCTACCCAATCCTTGTAAGTCTACACTATATTAGCCAGGATCTTTTTAAGGTTTTTATTGGTTACTATAACTGCCTCATTTTTCTATGGATGATAAGGAAAAGAATTACGGTGTTAAACTTTGTACTTCTACAACATCTATTTGGTCTTAGCTTGGAATTATACCTGGTTATCTAATACCACATGGTGAAGGACCCAATATATGCATATCACGATCCTTTCAATGAATTGAGCCATTTCCGGCTTTCCCAACTTCCTAAAAAGACTCGGCCTCTGCCCACTTAGTGAAGTAATTGATGGCCACCACAATGTATTTGTGTCCATTGCCATTGGGTGTATTTCCCCAACAATATCTATCCCCCAAGCTACGAATGGCCAAAGAGCAAGCATATTACATAACTCACCACCAGTAGATGGTTAGCACTTATGGTAACTCTTCACATATCTTGAGCAACCACTGTCCATTGTTAACCAAAAGAACCTCTATCGCATAATCTTTTTTGCCAATGCCAGGCCATTCATATGCGTACTGTAAGATCTAGAGTAGGTTTCCTATATTATCTTATTAGCCTTTATCTCATCCAAGCATCTTAATTGTATTCCATTAGCTTGGCTCTTATATAACACACCATCCACACTAATGAATTGGGTGGACAACTTTGTAATCATCTTTTGATCCTTATTCAAAGCTTCCTCTAGAAATGTGGACTTCTTCAAATAGTTCTGGATGTCATAGTACCAGGGATTCCCATTTATTTCTTCGATAAGCATGGATTGCTTGAACTAGTAATCACTATCAACTTCATTGCTACCCTTTCAGGATTATCCCATAGAGAAACCAATATTGCTAGGGTACCTGCTAATTGATTCACATCTCTAAGTACATGTTTAAAGGTGCATACTTTGAATTGGCTACCCAATCTTTTTAAATATTTGAAATACAGTACTAGCTTCTTTTCCCGGATGTACCATTCCCTTTTTTCCTAATGAACCATTAAAGATGAATCACCGAATACCTCTGCTATCAATTCTAACCCATAAATGCAAGCTTCATACTTGACCCTATTGATGGTCACTCGATATCCTAACTTGTTAGCTAGTGGGAGCTTGCCACTATCAAGAGTGATAAGGATGACCTTAGCCGTAGTGCTTTTATTATTGGTAGCTCCGTCAAAATACATCTACTAACCCTTAACCATGATCGCTAACACACCCTTATTTGGAAACTCATACTCAATATTGTTGCGTTTTAGTGGATGATCGACTAGGAACTTGATAACTGCCCAACCCTTCATTGTCTTTCTGGTCAGGTATTCAACTTTGAATTCCTGTATGAGCAATAACCATCTTCCTATATTCCTTAGAAGAGACGGTGCAGTATGAAGGTACCTAAGCAAATTGTGTTTAGCCACAGCTTGGATAGGATAGGAGTTAAAGTAATGCCTAAACTTCTTTAAAGCCCACATGAATGCTAGACAAATATTTTCCACATCTGCACACTTAGCCTCATACAGGAGGAATTTCTTGCTCAAATAATTAATGCCAAACTCAACACCTGATTCATCTTCTTGGTCAAGTGTGGCACCTATTAAATTCTACTCCATAACTAGATAGAGAATCAAAGGCTTACCTAATCGAGGTGGCTAAAGGATTGGAGGGTTTGACAAATATTCTTTGATTGAGTCGAAAAGGCCTTCTGATAGTTATAATTCCACTTGACTGGATATTTTTTTCCCAAAAGCTTAAAGATTGGCTCTCAAATAGAAGTGAGCTTGGCAATAAATAGGCTGATGTATTGAATCCATCTTAGAAACCCCTGAATCTCCTTTTCCTTCTTTAGATTGAGCATGTGACGCACGCCGAAGGCCCGCTCTTAGGGCTCTCGGGAATGAGGTTCATGGGAACTTGCAAGTGAAATTGCAAGGGCATCTATTTTGGGCAACAAGTAAGTTTCATGGAATCGCCACCCAATAGAACATTGGAAAAATTCGTCTAGCCTCAGTGAGCCTAAGACAGCGTAGCTATGTCCATCATAGGCAAGCCGGAGGTGTCTTGAAGGCCCCACCCTAATATTAGGATGGCCCTCTCGGCCTAGCGCTTGGGCAAACCAGTCTTGGAAGCCCCACCCTAATAGAACATTAGGATGGCCCTCTCGCCTCGTGGTGCCTAGGACTGTACAAATTGAGCCTTTTTATGGGACACAAGAGGTGTTTTAGAGGCCCCATCCCAATAGAATATTGAGATGGCCCTCTCGTCTCATTGAGCCCAAAGACCAGATATGGTTCGGGACTTCTCATTTATTCATACCTTGATTAAGTTAAAATTGAGTTTTGAATTTAAGTTTTCATCCCTTTTCTCATACGTTTTGATGCAATAATTAGAGCGCAAGTTGGTCATCCAAGGAAAGCGGTAAATGAAAGCATAATTAAAATAAAGTACATGAAAATAAATTACAATAAAACTAGGAGCGGAATACAAGCCCCATTGTAAATAAAATATAAATCATGCATAAACGGGGTATTTATTAAGAGTGAGGACATTGGTCCTCGCATGCATAATTGAAGAAAATAATTTTGAAGTGACAATTTATTTGGATGAAAAAATTAAGACATTGGTCCCATTTTATTAGAAAAATCCAATTTATTTATACAAATATTTTTGTGTGATTTTTAATTAAGCATGCATAAAATAAATGATTTTATTAATAATTACATGATAAATAAATCAAAATACAAATAAAGTAAAAAATTAAATACAATAAAAGTAAATCTCCGGATTTCCTCCTTCGCTCGCATGGATGCTCAAACAAGGAAAAATAAGGATTTGAAACCAAAAACAAGCATAAATAAAATTTATGTTAGTAATTAAATCAATAAAATCAATTAACACATAAAACAATAAATAATAGATTAGAATAAATAAAATATGCATTGTGTATGACAAATAAATTAACTAATATAATGGAAACAAATAAATTAGCATATTAACATGTTAACATAATAATAATAATAATAATAATAATAATAATAATAATAATAATAATAATAATAATAATAATAATAATAATAATAATAATAATAATAATAATAATAATAATAATGAATGAATGAATGAATGAAGAATAAACAATTAAAAAAATTAAAGTAGAAAGAATATTAAAAATGTTAAAACTATATACAAAATAACATAAAATAAATAAAAACACAATAAATATAAAAATCTACATTGTTAATAATTAAATATGAACAAAAAAACAAATAAAAGAAAAATAAAATTAAAGTATTAAGCCTAGAATGTTTACCCTCAGATTTTGGATTCGATTGATGAAGAATATGATTGATTTCCTTGATTTGATTCACAAAATAGAAATAATAAAAATTGAAATTTTATTTCAAAATAAATTTGCTTAAAAAATAATAGAAGAAAATAAATTAATTCTCAAGAACAAAAGAATTGATTTCTTTGTCTTAAAAATATTTATTGATAAAAGTTTGTTAAAAAGAAGAACATAAATTTAATTTTCAAGAACAAAAAAATATTTTCTTTGTCTTAAAAAATTACAATTGAATAAAAATCTCAATTTCAAGAACAAAAAATGATTTTCTTTGTCTCAAGAAAAATTATAGATTAAAAATTGAATTTTTAACCTAAGAATTTTATTTGGAGAAAAAGATGTAAAAAATGGTGTAGAGAGAATTTTTGAAGAAGAAAATAAAATTTTTTTGATGTAAAAAATGAATTCCCCCTAATCCTTTTCAACTTAAATGAATAAAAATGAAAAAAATAATTAATTAGGGAAGAAAATAGAATTTTTAGCTAATTTCCCTTAATTTGGATGTAAAAAAAGGAAGAAAAACATTAAAAACCCGAAAAAAATGGTGAAAAAATCAAGAAAATTGAAGAAAAATCGAAAAAAGGGGGAAAATCCCATTTGCGACGAATCTGGGGCGACCGACGCCTGACGGGCGTCACGGGCGCGTTGCGCTGCGCGCTACCGCACATCGACATCCGATTTTCGATTTTTTTTTAAATATAACTAAAAAATACTAAAATTTTCAAACTTCATTTTTTAAAACTAATTTTAAAATATTTTTATTCTAAAATGCAATTTTGATAAGAAAATCATTACTTTCAAACTTTTTGCCCGTGAATAGGTAATTTATCATCATTAGGTAACTCCGATCTAGGCTGACTCAGGACCCGATGTCTACAGTTGCCCCTAGTTTAGGGGAAGCTAGTACACTAGTGTCTAGGTGAGCCTAAACTCAAAGAAAAGAATGAAAGAGACACGTACCTGAGGCAGCTATCTTTCCAAACTGGGTGATGCTGTTGTGGTGATTGTCGCCATGTTGTCGGCATGTTATCCTGTATTGAAGCGATAGTGCCGTGATCGTGCTAACCCTCCGTGGAGTGGTAGTGCCGTCATCGTGCTAACCATTCTGAAGTGGTAGTGTCATGGTCGTGCTAAACTTCCGTAAAATGGTAGTGCCGCTATCATGCTAACCCTTTTGAATTTGTGAAGTGGTAGTGCTATGATCGTGCTAACCCTCTGTGGAGTGGTAGTGCCGTCATCGTGCTAACCCTTCTGAAGTGGTAGTGTCGTGGTCGTGCTAACCTTCCGTAGAATGGTAGTGCCGCCATCGTGCTAACCCTTCTGAGTTTGTGAAGTGGTAGTGCCGTGATCGTGCTAACCCTCCGTGGAGTGGTAGTGCTGTCATCGTGCTAACCCTTCTGAAGTGGTGGTGTCGTGGTCGTGCTAACCTTCCGTAGAATGGTAGTCCGCCATCGTGCTAACCCTCCCGAATTTGTGAAGTGGTAGTACCGTGATCGTGCTAACCCTCCGTGGAGTGGTAGTGCCGTCATCGTGCTAACCCTTTTGAAGTGGTAGTGCTGTGGTCATGCTAACCTTCCATAGAATGGTAGTGCCGCCATCATGCTAACCCTTCAGAGTTTGTGAAGTGGTAGTGCCGTGATCGTTCTAACCCTCCGTGGAGTGGCAGTGCCGTGATCGTGCTAACTCTTCTGAAGTGGTAGTGCCGTGGTCGTGCTAACCTTATGTAGAATGGTAGTGCCGCCATCGTGCTAACCCTTCTGAGTTTGTGAAGTGGTAGTGCTGTGATTGTGCTAACCCTCCGTTGAGTGGTAGTGCCGTCATCGTGCTAACCCTTCTGAAGTGGTAGTGTCGTGGACATGCTAACTTTTCGTAGAATGGTAGTGCCGCCGTCATGCTAACCCTTCCGAGTTTGTGAAGTGGTAGTGCCGTGATCGTGCTAACCCTCCGTGGAGTGGTAGTGCCGTCATCGTGCTAACCCTTCTGAAGTGGTGCTATCTATGAGCCCTTTGGTTGATTGCCCCCTAGGAGGTCTTTGATTGATTGTTTGAATTTGATGTTTGGAATGATGCTTGGACTGATGTCGTTTTGGTTGGTTTCCCCCTGAGAGGTCTTTGGTTGATGCTTGGACTGATGTCTGGATTGATGTCGTTTTGGTTGGTTGCCCCCTGAGAGGTCTTTTGCTGATTGTTGAATTGTTGCTTGAAATGATGTTTTGGCTTGATTTTGTTTTGGCTGGTTGCCCCCTGAGAGGTCTTTGGTTGATGCTTGGATTGTTGTTTTGATTGATGTCGTCACTCCCCTTTTATCAGTGTCCGCATCAAATCTCTCTTTCTGCAAAATTAGAAAACCAAATATGCAGGAAAAATATTGAGCATACACGTGAAATGCATGAGTCATGCAGGAATGCAGCATAAGAATTCATCTTAGTGGACTTGGAGATGATAGCTAGGTTAGCCGCAACTTGCGATAGGATTAATGCCTTTTGAAGCTGCTTTTGAATTTCATGTCTTTGGGATTGCAAGGTTCTCATCTGAAACCTGTAGTCATTCTTTTAAGGTAGTGCGTCCCTTGTGGATTTTCACACTAGTTTTTTTTAGCGGGAAATGCGTCTTTTGCGGATTTTCACATAACCCATGCCTTATTTTTGCTTGGAATGGACCCAACCCAATCCAGCGGCTTTTTATTTATTTTTTTAAGGAATAGACTGCCTATTTCCAGGTTTTCACCCTATCCCTTTGCCTAACTTTTGCTTAGAGCACCAGTTACAATTTTCATCTCTAACGGCTTTTTTTTTTAAAGAGGTTGAAGCTGTAATCAGCATGTACTGATACCCATGTCGTGGCCGTCTAAGCTTGATTCTTCTCATGATGGTGCTGTAAAATTGCCTTCGTAGTTGATAGCAAAATGAGTCGGCTGAAGGACCCGAGTGGTGAGAGTAGCAGAGGATAGACAGTAGATGACTTTGATCACACAAAGTGAACTGCTCTAATCACATCAATATACCATTGCATAAATGCATGTGTTTCAATTTAATTTCATTTCGCATGATTATTGTTTGGCATTAATCTCAAGAATACAAAGCCTCATCTAATCTCGGGATGGATCTTGAAAGCATCAAACTCCTATCATCAATCAGCCCTCTCGGATTTTGATGATTGAATATTTTCTCTCAGCCCTTAATTTTTTGCCTAGAATGCTTTTTTTTTCTCTGGCAGGACGCCCAATTTTAGTAAGGTCGCCTTTTTACGATTTTTAATCTGCGGGGCATTTATTATTTATTTTTCTCTTTTTTTAGCCTTCACCATGAAACTTCCTTCATTCTGTCGGTGTCGATTGAATTTGCTTTCATCTTCGTTAGCTGAGGAGGCTGCTTCTTCTGACGGTGGTTCTTTTTAGCATCAAAGTCTTGTTCTTGGCACTTAGTGGCTTCAAAATTGATGGTAGGCTGAAGCATCTAAGTAGTGAGAGTAGCAAAGGGTATATAGCAACAATGTGCTAGTTTTACACTGGAACTAGATAACTTTAAACATGCAAAATGACCTGCTTTGATCATATCAACATATCATTACATAAATGCATACGTTTCAGTTCGATTTCATGACACATGATCATTATTTGACATTAATCTCAAAAATACATAATCTCATCTAATCTCGGGATAGATCTTGAAAGCATCAAACTCCTGTTATCAATCAGCCCTCTCGAATTTTTTGAAAATTTTCTCTCAGCCCTCATTTTTTTTTTTTTTATGAAACCAGATTATAGATGCAATGTTGGGGACGAGACTCAACTCAAATGCATAAACGCACTTGTGGCTTCCCGCTTGAAACTCAAGAAACATCATATGCCTCTTCCTACGTACCGAACCTTATTACAAGATCATCTCCGCTAATTAGATAAGACTGAACCAAGAATCAAGAGGTCTTACTTTGGTTGCAGCGTTAGGCTTAGGTAGATGGCTGTCAAAGAAAGATCTGGTCACTAGAGAATAAAAATGGCCGCAATATCTACTCGACTGATGGGAGGACCATTCTTAGCTCAGTTGCATATATAAACGTATTCTTAAATTTGGGCTTGATAACACTTTAGCTCATCAAGACCAGAATAACAATTAAAAAGATAACCATTGAAACTCGTCAAGTGGTTGCTATCTTGAGCTCTACTTCTTTTTTCCCTTTTTTTCTCTTTTCTTTTCTTCTTTTCTTTTCTTTTCTCTTTTTCTTTTTTTTTGTTTTTGTTTTTGTCTTTTCGCTTTTTTTTCTTTCTTTTTTATTTTTTTACTTATGTCTCTGATCATGCAGGGTTTGTGAATAACTAAGCTCTCTCCCCGAAGTGTAAACTCATCCTTATAAGGGTGACCTTTGATAGCCCAAAGGATTATCAATGATGTATATCCATCCTTACTAGAGCGGCCATTCTTCTAAGGGGAGGCAAAATTATTTTAGGCGAAAGGTAGTTTCAACATGTGTAATAACAAAATCGATACGCATTTAGCATACCAGCATAAAGGCTCAATGGGCTGGCAAGCGATTGCAAAATAAAGGTAGAAAATAGTCATTTAGAGAGGTATACAAAGAAGGTATACAAAGAAGGTATATTATAAAAAAAAGGTATACAAAGAAGGGCTGCCTAAATCATTTTCTAGGTTTTGTCTTATCCAGGGATTGTTTTGACGGGTAATCAGAAAAGTTCTAGTGCTCTTAGTGACTCTTTCTCCAATCCCCTAATTGCAACTAGTTTTTTTTTCTTTCCTCTCTCTTTTCTTTTTTTTTTTAGAATTTTGCTCTCTTCAAGAGTTATATCAGATGCTATGAAGATTTTCTTTGGGTTTTCTAAAATTTTGAGATTAAATACAGTCGTATTAATTGAATTAATATCAACATGAATGACTCACGATCATGTGAAATGAAATCATTAGAAACATCATGCAAATAAGCAAAATTGTTCATCTTATTGAAATTGCAAAGATTGTCATAAGAAATTCTTGGAATAAAAGAACAAAGCATCTAAAAAAAATCATAATCATCTCCTCCACAAGACCCAATCATATTTATGGTGTGGGGACTGCATTGTAGCCTGCTTTCTTCTTCTCTCTCTTCTCAGGGTCAGTGATCTCCTTGGAATCAATAAGATCTTGGATTTTATTGCTCAAAGTCCGGTAATAATCTGTCAAGTGCCCAGTATGTTGATGGCAGGCACAGTATAGATCATCTCTGTGCCCTGACTGTCCTAGATTCATAGCTGGCTTGGGCAATAGTGGTCTCAGCTTCCCCTCCTTTGTCAATTTCTCTAAGACCCAAGATAGAGAGCGGCCTAAATTGGAATAGTACCTCTGAGTTTGTCCAATCTCGGTAGTTGAAACCTCAGCCATCTTACCATTCCCATCATTACTACCCCCAGCACTGCCTGATCTGTACCCTGATTGGTTCCTAAAATTTTTTCCAGCAAAGTTACCTTGGCTTGCTTTCTTTGCTAGGTACTCACCCTCTACTTTGATAGCTATGTCCTATAGAGACTCCCAATCTTTGAGCCCCTTCATCTTTAGTCCCTTTTTAAGATATGGACTAGCATTCCGGATGAACAACCGAATCTGATTTGGAGTATCCGGCTTCCTTTTCATTTCCATTACCCGATTTCTCCATCAAATAAGATACTCGTGGAATAACTCATCAAATTTCTGTTGAAGTAGTTCCAGATCCTTCAAAATAACCTCCATTCGGGTACTACAGCTATACTATTTAAGGAATTCTTTAGTCAATAAGTCCCAATATTCTCTTGTTCTTCTATCCAAACTGTGGTACCAGTCCACAGCAGGCCCAGTCAGGCTGAGACAAAAATATTCCACTTTCTATCTCTTGGTAAGCATGGTGCCCTTCATCACAAGCGTGTACTGCTTGATGTGAGCAGACGGATCTAAGGTACCACTCGGGCATTTTAACTCTCTGAGCAAGTATCTCCTCGTCCTCTAAATCCCTATCTTTGGGGCTTATCCCCTTCCTAGCAAACAAAAATGGGCCATCGCCTCAACTCTCTCTTCTATCTTTTTTAGGGTAGCATCCTCTTTAAGAGGTCTAGCTCTTACTGATATGGGTTCCTCGTGCTCATCCACTATAAAATCTTCTTCAGGCCTATGCTTCCTAATTCTTCTAGGCTCAACATTTGTGAGAACTCTAGGGTCAATAGCAAGAGGTGGTTCTATAACCGCTGCTAGGGTTGCCTCTCTGATTGGAACCTTCTCGGGTTATCCCCCGGCAGCAGTGGCAGGTTGTTGGCCAGCTGGCGGTGCTAAGGTAGCAGCTAAGTTTTCCATCATTACCATCATTTTATGCTCGAATTCCTCAAATCTGCGCTCCATTTCCTGGGTCCTTCGATCCATCTCTTTGATGACAGTAGCCCGTGTGGCATTTGGTTCTTGGTTGGCCATATCCAATGATGATTCTGAAGGCAAGGATTCGGTGCTATCTGAAAGTGACTCTGAACCCCAATACGAGACTCGCTCTAATGACTCGAAGAATGGGTTTCTCTCTACCAGTCGGCCATCAAGACCCCTAGACCACTAATTCGTACCTATGATGGCTGAAAGACTCAAATATTTAGCATGATGCATGAATAACATTAGCAATGCATGGTCATGTTGATGCAGCATAGACAACCACATGCAAGCAAATAGATATTTCCAACCTTATCACTCTCACATAAGAGGTCGTGCAGTCTCTTTCCTAGGTGGGCTTGACCCATGGATCAACGGGGAATCCAATGGGCACGTATGGTGCATGGTGAGAAACCAGCAGCATAACACTCTTGATTTAAAGCGTATGCGTATGGATTTTGGCCATTATATATTCGGACCTTTCAAATAAATTAAAAATGGGCCCATCGAGGCATGAAAGCCTTTGATGAGTGTCTAATTAATATGTTTGAATTGGTTCGATATATAAGGGCCCACTTAATAAGCATCGTATTAAGGAGCATATTACCTAGTGGGAGTTTTTATTGCCATTACATGAGCTTTGGTCAAGGGTGGTGTTACTTTAGGTCTACCCAAGCATGGTCCCTGCCAATAGATCTAGCTCATCGCGAGCATAACGACCAATCGGGTCTCCATTTGATATACCTTTATGTTGGAATATGTCATGGTATGTGTATGATGATCACGCAGCGGAAAACAAAAAAAAATTTGATCATATATGCCAAACAATTCCATGACAAGAATCGGAAACATGCAATTTTAGGGTTTTAATAACTTACAACTTTAGATGCCTTTCAAATTAGATTTGATGATGACCAGCAATTTGGATGATCTTGTCCACCTTAGATGTTCACCACCAATGCCAAGGAACAGCCTTTTTCGCCACTCCTCTCTATTCTCACACACACACTCGCAAAGACGGCTCAAAACCGAAAGTGCTAGCTTACTAAATATGTATTGTGTAATGGAATTAGTTTGAAGCCACAAGACTTGATCTTGTCCTTCTACTATGTGTAAAGAATACTCAAAATCACAAGCAAGCAAAGAAGAATCCTTCTCCTTGTGAATTTCGGCCAAGAAAAAAATGAGAGAGAGAGAGAGAGTTTCACGCAAAAACCTAGCCACCAAAAATTAGGTCTCTTTCTTTCCCATCCGTATACTCATCCTATGGCAAGTCATTCAATTGAATTCTACTACCTTAAGATAGTATATTCAACCTTAAACACTTCCTAGAGATAAGTAACAAATATTAATTTAAACCCTTTTGAATTTAGAGTTCAAATTCGGATTTAATAATCAATTAACTTAATTAACATAATTAACTAATTGATATTAAACCTTATGGGCCGAAATTCTCTCTCATGGACCAAGGTCCATTAGCAATTAAATACCCATTACATATACATTAATTTGACTTAATTAAAAGCCCAAATTAATGCCCAATACATTATTTAAATATTTTAAGCCCAATGCTTTGTGTGCGATCCTATAGGTCCATTTAATATTGGCAATGAATTGAGAATTAATTCAAAGGCTATATATATTCTCTAGCAAGATATTATAGCATTCCAAATTAAATGAAAATGCAATTGGCATTTAGTGACCTAATGCAATTTTATATAGTCCCTTACCCATAAATATCAGAATTAATATAAGGCATGGAACTAGTCATCCTTATATGTAAGTTAATTCCTTTCTTGATATTCCAGTGACACTGAACTCTCAGATAAATAATGGTTACTCATTATTTCATCTCGGTATGGCCATACACTTCTCAGTTCACTGATCAAGTGGCCGATGATATTTTCTCTCTTATTAAAGAGGGGTAATCCCTTCACTTCTCTCATGCTCTCTAACATGAATCAATGCATACCCAAGCATACCCATACTTGTCACTCAGTTACGAGCACGTTAGGTGTATGTCAAAGTACACAGTAATTCATAAAGAGTTTCATAGAGATTTTAGGTCTAAGAACTCCGATACAAAACTTGCATATGAGGAACACTTATGACTTATACCATGTAGTGTTCTCATGTGTGGATCGTATCCAAATACCATGTTACAAACATGTATCTATGATCTCTGATTGACACTATTGTCCTTATGATCCGTAAGACAGAACTCAACTAATCAGAGAGAGCATACTAGTCTTAATTCATTTGTTATTCCCATAACAATTACTGACTAGGGATATTTAGAATGAAGTCTCATTTGTTTCAAGGTCTTACAACCATGTGCCTCACACATGATAACTTAAACTGAAACGACATTCTTGGATAGTTCTATCAATTGACATGCACAGGAATACAATGGATAAAACAAATGCCTCATTTATTAACTAAAGTGTTTTATTACAATGTATTGGGGCTAGGGCTTACACTAACAATCTCCCACTAGCACTAGTCCCAATTGGGCATAGCCCTAAGACCGAATGCTCTCAAATGAGCTTCGTGCAGATTTGGACGCAACTGTTTCGTCAAAGGATCTGCTACATTGTCTTCACTTGCTATCTTGCTGACCTTGACGTCCCCACGATCAATGATTTCTCTGATCAGGTGGTACCTCCTGAGTATGTGTTTGGATTTCTGATGTGACCGGGGCTCCTTGGCCTGTGCAATGGCCCCGTTGTTGTCACAATAAACTTCTAATGGATCTAGGATGCTTGGGACCACTCCTAATCCAGAAATGAAATTTCTAATCCAAACAGCCTCTTTTGCAGCCTCACTTGCTGCAATATACTCAGATTCTGTAGTTGAGTCGGCAACGGTCTCTTGCTTTGAGCTTCTCCAGCTGACAGCAGCACCGTTTAAAACAAAAACGAATCCAGATTGCGATCTTGAGTCCTGAGTGCTGGTTTGAAAAGCAGCATCGGCATAGCCTTGTATGACGAGCTCTTCCTGACCACCATACACCAAGAAGTGATCCTTAGTCCTTCGTAGGTACTTAAGAATCCCTTTTACAGCAGACCAGTGCTTTTCACCAGGGTCTTGCTGAAACCTACTGGTTATACTCAGTGCATGAGCAACATCCAACCTAGTACATAACATAGCGTACATGATAGATCCAATAGCAGATGCATATGGGATTCTACTCATGTCGTCCCTTTCCTCTTTGGTTTTAGGGCACTGTTCTTTAGTTAAAGGAACTCCCAAAGCCAAAGGTATGTACCCTTTCTTTGAGTCTCCCATACTAAAACGCTTTAGTACCTTGTCTATGTACTTTTCTTGACTTAGTCCCAATAGCCGATTCGATCTATCTCTGTAGATCCGAATGCCAAGTATTGTCTCAGCTTCACCTAAGTCTTTCATTGAGAAACATTTCCCCAACCATTGCTTAACCTTTTGCAATGTTGGAATGTCATTCCCAATAAGAAGGATGTCGTCCACATATAGGACCAGAAATACTACTATGCTCCCACTAACCTTCTTGTATACACAAGGCTCATCTTCGTTCTTGACGAAGTCAAATTCTTTGACTGCCTCATCAAAACGAAGATTCCAACTTCGGGATGCTTGCTTTAATCCATAAATGGATTTCTGAAGCTTGCAAACCTTCTTAGGATGCTTGGGATTGACAAAACCTTCAGGCTGTGTCATAAACACCTCCTCTAGTAAATTTCCATTGAGGAAAGCAGTTTTGACATCCATTTGCCATATCTCATAATCATGATATGCAGCTATGGCAAGCAAGATCCTAATGGATTTGAGCATGACTACAGGCGAAAAGGTTTCATCATAGTCTACACCATGTGTTTGTCGAAAACCTTTCGCTACTAGTCTACCTTTGTAGGTCTTATCAGCTTTGAGTTTAAATAGCCACTTGCATTCAATTACCTTAGCACCTTCTGGTGGATCAACCAAGGCCCAAACCTGGTTATCGTACATTGATTGCATCTCGGATTTCATGGCTACAAGCCAATTTTTCGAGTCTGGGCTTTCAATAGCTTCTCGGTAGGTAGTAGGATCCTCACGATCTACTAACTCAATAGTGTCACTGTCGGTGATTAGAAAACCATATCTCTCAATCTCCTGACGTACCCTACCGGACCTTCTAGGTACTTGTGCAATGGGTTCTTGTTCCACAATTGGTTGTGAACTTGATCCCATTTCCAACTCATCCTGTATAGGAGTTTGTGGCGATTGAATTTCTCCAAGTTCTACTTTACTCCCACTGTCTTTCTTGAGAAGGAACTCCTTTTCTAAGAAAACAGCCTTGCGAGCAACAAATACTTTGTTCTCGGTTTGTGAGTAAAAGTAGTATCCCTTTGTTTCTTTGGGATAACCCACAAATAAGCAGACAGTGGATTTGGACTCTAGTTTGTCAGATGTTAATTTCTTAACATGTGCTTCACAGCCCCAAATCCTGAGAAATGACATATTGGGTTCTTTCCCAGTCCATACCTTGTATGGTGTCTTTTCAACTGCTTTAGTTGGAATACGGTTTAGTAGAAACGCAGCAGTTTCTAATGCATAGCCCCAAAAAGAGACAGGAAGATTTGCTTGACTCATCATAGATCGAACCATGTCCAATAGAGTTCGATTTCTCCTTTCGGACACACCATTCCATTGTGGTGTTCCAGGAGGAGTGAGCTGTGAAATAATACCACACTCCTTTAGATGACAGTCAAACTCTTGGCTTAAATATTCGCCACCTCGATCTGACCGAATGGCTTTTATACTTTTGCCAAGTTGTTTTTCTACTTCGTTCTTAAACACTTTGAATTTCTCAAAAGTTTCAGATTTATACTTCATTAGATAGACATAGCCATATCTACTGAAGTCATCTGTGAACGTTACGAAGTAGCTAAAACCACCTCTAGCATGTGTACTTAATGGTCCACATACATCGGTATGTATTAGCTCCAATAAGCCATTAGTCCTCTCACCTTTCTTGTTAAAAGGACTCTTTGTCATTTTTCCATGCAAACATGGCTCGCATGTATCATAAGATTCTAAGTCAAATGACCCAAGCACTCCAGTTTTGTGGAGTCTTGTAATGCGTTTTTCGTTTGCATGTCCTAAACGACAATGCCAGAAGTAAGTAGGGTTTAACTCATTTGATTTAACCCTCTTTGTATTAATGTTGTATATGGACTCTTTGTTTGATAGATCAAGGATATAAAGGCCATTTTGCAACATGGCATTGCCATATGAAATGCCTTGGCGACGAATATGAGCATTGCCATTTTTAATAACAAAATCAAATTCATCCAAATCCAATAATGAAACTGAAATAATGTTTCTGCTCATAGCAGGCACATAATAACAATTTTTCAAAATTAAACAAAGTCCGGAAGGTAAAGTGAGTTGATAGTCGCCTATCTCCATGGCAGCAACTCGTGCTCCATTCCCCACACGGAGGTCCACTTCATTCTTCCCAAGTAACCTCCTATTTCTTAGCCCCTGCACATTTGAACAAATGTGAGAACCACAACCGGTATCTAGTACCCAAGTGGTAGAAATAGAAAGGTTAATTTCAACAACAAAAATACCTGAACTGGACGCCTTGGCTCCATTCTTTTTTTGTTCTTCCTTGAAGAGAGCACAGTTCTTCCTCCAATGCCCTATTTTGTTGCAGTGGAAGCAAGTGCTCTCGCTCTCCTTGAGCTTTTGTGCCTTGGGCTTGGATTGGGCCTGAGGTGCACTCCCATTTGACTTGAGCCGAGTCAGGTCATTCTTGGGTTTTGCCTTTCCCTTTCCCTTTCCCTTAGCGGGTCCCTTCTTAATGCCCCCTTGAACCATCAGTATGGGATTAGTCTTTCGAATGTTTTCTTCAGCATTCTTAAGCATCCCATGAAGCTCAGTAACTGACTTGTTCATCGCATGCATGTTATAATTCATTACAAATGGATCATAATCATCAGCCAATGATCCTAAAATCAAGTCAGTAGCCAATTCCTTTGGTACTTGTACCTCAAGCTTCTCAAGAGTATCAAGATACCCTTTCATCTTGAGTACATGTGTACTAACAGGAGTACCTGCAGCCATCTTACAGGAAATTAAGGCCTTAGTTGTCACAAACCTCTCGTGACGAGCTTGCTCTTGGAACATTTCCTTTAAGTGCACCATGATCGCATACGCCTCTTGGTCCATAAATTGCTTTTGCAAGTCAGGCACCATAGTGGCTAGCATTAAACAGGTCACATCATTGGAGTCGCTCTTCTTGGTCTCAAAAGTTTCCCTTTGAACCGCAGAGGCGTTCCTTGCAGGTTCTTGAGGCAAGGGTGCATCCAAAACATACGACTTTTTCTCTTGCTTAAGAACTATCCTTAAGTTTCGAGACCAGTCTATGAAATTGGTGCCATTCAATTTGTCCTTTTCAAGGACCGATCGCAATGAGAAATTGTTGTTTGAAGATGCCATTTTTCAATCTACAATAAAATTTAGCAAGATTAAATGAGGTCTTATTAATAATCCCACAAACCGAATTAATATCCCTTTAAATAATTCGCGTTAGTGATTTAATGTGGGCCAAGATCCACTTTTCACAACAACCTTATTAGTCAAGCTGAGCTTGTACACCTAACAAGTTAAG
This sequence comes from Excoecaria cochinchinensis, assembly GCA_947683425.1. Classification (NCBI taxonomy): domain Eukaryota; kingdom Viridiplantae; phylum Streptophyta; class Magnoliopsida; order Malpighiales; family Euphorbiaceae; genus Excoecaria; species Excoecaria cochinchinensis. The sequence continues at coordinate 10,547,272 of CANTUQ010000127.1, read as the reverse complement.
TTACTTAGGTAGGATAACTCCAATCATGACTCGTACATGACTCTTGGATCAAATGGGCTAACATCTTAAGATGTTATAGCACAAACCCATTTATTAGTTGCCTAGGTCCGGGCATCCCTTTCCATGTTAAGTCCAACCTACATTCACAACTCATGCCTCACAAAGATAATCGGGCGCATCTAGGACTCCTAGTCTACGTTACCGATGATCGATGCCTTGACATGTTTCGAATTAGGAAGGCAACTTTATGACTTACTATTTTAGGGATTCATTTTATTACGGCTTACATGGCATACGCTTTGTCATCCATTCATAGCATGCATATATAAATAATTGCATAAAGTAAAGCGTGACAAACATGGGCCCATAAAACCTACAACTAAGATTCTATACTATTACACAAGAATCTTCGAGTTGGGCTTCACCACTCCGGTGGGCTTCATCTTGATTTACAAAGCCTTCAAGTAAATTCTATTCTAAGAAATAAATGAAACTTTTACAATAATACATAATGGCTCGCAGGCCATAATTAATCACAAAAACCCAGGGCCCATGAATGCACCATGCATATCCATTTATCACACCAAACAAGCAAATTAATATACATAACATTCATGGATCAAACAAAGTCCAATTTTAATTAAATTAGCCAAGCCCATTAATGGAAATTGTGTACTTGAACCTTTAAGAGATGACCCCGTGATGGGCCTGGGCCGAAGCCCAATGGACTAAATCCTCTTATTGAATAAGTTCTCTTAAAAAACCCAAAACACAAACTAGTTAGATTTGTGCCATAAATCAACTCTAGTGTTATTTCCAATTTTGCCATTTTTAATTTTATGTCATTTAGCACATAAACATTAAAAATACATATAATATGTACCGACATGAATTAAAAAATAAAATCATGAAGAACATATATATAAAAACATGGCATGCATATAAAAACAAACAAACAACAAAAACTAGTTGTTTAATGCTTATGTGATGCCAAAAATGCACAAACACTTAAATCAATTTTATGAGTCATTTTATAATCTAAATAAGGTCATAAATATTGATTTGACATTCTGTACCAATCTGATCTAAATGTGTTTTTACCATTTTAATCAAATCAAAACAAACAATGTTGATTAAACATGTAACAAACACAAACTAGTCATGTTTTAAGTGATTTTAAAATTAATCAATTAAATTGTCATGGACCAGAATTAAAACCATATTTAAATAATGTCCAGACCTGATATTTAATATTTTAAAAACACTTACAAACATGCCAAAACCAATTTTACATTTAATATATAAAACTAGTTGTTAAAATTTCAATTAACATGCCATAATGCACCTAGTTTTAACATTAACATGTACCATCAGGTATACATAATTAAATCCGACCATTAACAGCCCCTAAACAACCTTAGGACATTATATTAACATGTCATATTAATTATAATACCTATATAATCAATTAAAATCGTTTTTACACCAAAACAATGCAAAAAACTCAAAACAGAAAATTTCAGCATTGCATGTATTAAAAGTAACGATTTTTAATTAATTATTTCATGCACCTAAAGCACTAAAATAAGCATGTTTAGGCTCTGATACCACTGTTGGAATATGTCATGGTATGTGTATGATGATCACGCAGCGGAAAACAAAAAAAAATTTTGATCATATATGCCAAACAATTCCATGACAAGAATCGGAAACATGCAATTTTAGGGTTTTAATAACTTACAACTTTAGATGCCTTTCAAATTAGATTTGATGATGACCAGCAATTTGGATGATCTTGTCCACCTTAGATGTTCACCACCAATGCCAAGGAACAGCCTTTTTCGCCACTCCTCTCTATTCTCACACACACACTCGCAAAGACGGCTCAAAACCGAAAGTGCTAGCTTACTAAATATGTATTGTGTAATGGAATTAGTTTGAAGCCACAAGACTTGATCTTGTCCTTCTACTATGTGTAAAGAATACTCAAAATCACAAGCAAGCAAAGAAGAATCCTTCTCCTTGTGAATTTCGGCCAAGAAAAAAATGAGAGAGAGAGAGAGAGTTTCACGCAAAAACCTAGCCACCAAAAATTAGGTCTCTTTCTTTCCCATCCGTATACTCATCCTATGGCAAGTCATTCAATTGAATTCTACTACCTTAAGATAGTATATTCAACCTTAAACACTTCCTAGAGATAAGTAACAAATATTAATTTAAACCCTTTTGAATTTAGAGTTCAAATTCGGATTTAATAATCAATTAACTTAATTAACATAATTAACTAATTGATATTAAACCTTATGGGCCGAAATTCTCTCTCATGGACCAAGGTCCATTAGCAATTAAATACCCATTACATATACATTAATTTGACTTAATTAAAAGCCCAAATTAATGCCCAATACATTATTTAAATATTTTAAGCCCAATGCTTTGTGTGCGATCCTATAGGTCCATTTAATATTGGCAATGAATTGAGAATTAATTCAAAGGCTATATATATTCTCTAGCAAGATATTATAGCATTCCAAATTAAATGAAAATGCAATTGGCATTTAGTGACCTAATGCAATTTTATATAGTCCCTTACCCATAAATATCAGAATTAATATAAGGCATGGAACTAGTCATCCTTATATGTAAGTTAATTCCTTTCTTGATATTCCAGTGACACTGAACTCTCAGATAAATAATGGTTACTCATTATTTCATCTCGGTATGGCCATACACTTCTCAGTTCACTGATCAAGTGGCCGATGATATTTTCTCTCTTATTAAAGAGGGGTAATCCCTTCACTTCTCTCATGCTCTCTAACATGAATCAATGCATACCCAAGCATACCCATACTTGTCACTCAGTTACGAGCACGTTAGGTGTATGTCAAAGTACACAGTAATTCATAAAGAGTTTCATAGAGATTTTAGGTCTAAGAACTCCGATACAAAACTTGCATATGAGGAACACTTATGACTTATACCATGTAGTGTTCTCATGTGTGGATCGTATCCAAATACCATGTTACAAACATGTATCTATGATCTCTGATTGACACTATTGTCCTTATGATCCGTAAGACAGAACTCAACTAATCAGAGAGAGCATACTAGTCTTAATTCATTTGTTATTCCCATAACAATTACTGACTAGGGATATTTAGAATGAAGTCTCATTTGTTTCAAGGTCTTACAACCATGTGCCTCACACATGATAACTTAAACTGAAACGACATTCTTGGATAGTTCTATCAATTGACATGCACAGGAATACAATGGATAAAACAAATGCCTCATTTATTAACTAAAGTGTTTTATTACAATGTATTGGGGCTAGGGCTTACACTAACACTTTAATGGTACAAGGCTGGGACTGGTGATTATCCGGAGTACTTCCCTATAATGAGTGAAAGTAGGGTCATATTTTGGTAATGCACTGGGGTAAAATAAGAGACCAACTAGCATAGTTCTAAGGCTCTAATGGATGCAATGCAATTTTTGAATAAAAATGGAATTTTTGATTCTTAACGACTCAATTAAATTTAACTTAATTCACTTTCGAAGCAAAGTTTCGATCATCCCCAATGGAGTCGCCACTGTGAAGCGTGCGGCCCCAGATCCCAGCCCGCTTTAAGGGTCCGAGAAGGGTTTAGTGTCTAGATTTTGGGTAACACGAGATATTTTGGAATCCCCTAACCAATAGAACATTGGGAGGTTCATCTAATCCCATAAAACCTTTAGGCACCTTTAAGGTATTTTGGAGTCGCCACCCAATTTATAAGAAATTGAGAAAACTCATCTAATCTCGGGGGTCTTAAACCAGAGAAGGTGTTCGGAACTTCACTCTTATTAATGCCTTAAGTTAAGTTTATAAATGATTTTTAAGAAATCGAAATTCTATCTCTCATCTCACGCGATCATACAATAAATTTAAGGCGCATTTTAAATATTTCAGAAAGCAATAAAGAAAATAATAAATAAATTACAAGTAAAAAATATGGGTCAGAACAATCCCCCCAAATAAAGAAGACGTAAATAAATAAAAGAATAAACTCGCCCCAAAATTAATTACAAGGGCCCAAAATGAATAAATAAATAAATACATAAAGAGAATGAAAATACATCATACATAAATCGGGATATTTATTAGAGTTTAGGAACATTAGTTCCTTTTATTAACTTAAAAATTGGAGAATTGTTTTTGGGCATTGATTGAGAAAATTGGGATGAGTGATCCCATTTTATGAAAATTAATTCGCCATTTGAAAATGATATTTTATTGGATAGAGTTTGGGTACGCCCATGACTATAATTTGGATAAAGGTCCAATTCATATTAAATTGAGTTATTTAATCTGATTAATATTACCAAATCCTATCTCAAAAGAAGTCTGAGTTAAACTAGAGTTAGGGCTTTAGCCTTTAGGACCTCTATAAATAGAGGTGAGGTCCTCATTATTTGGTAACGAGAAAACGTATACGCCGCAAGACTGCTCGTTCCCACTCACAAGTTTTATGTCTTAATTTTCAGGGGCATTTAGATTGTGATCTAGCTGCTCTTATCCCGAGTGGGTAAAAGCCGGACCAGTGACCAAAACAAATGCGATCTCGGTAGACGCTTCCGCAACGAGTTTCTGCGCTACAAGAGGTAGGTACATTTATTTAATATTACCTCCAGTTAAATTATATGTGTTATAATTTTTCCCATATCCATCAGGACAAAATTAGGATATTGGTCCATTTTGTTAGTAAAAAAAATCCAATTTATTAATAAAAATATTTTTAGTGATTTTTTATTAAATGTGCATAAAAATAAACAATTTTACATAAAATACACTAATGCGACAAATAAATCAAAATAAAGGAAAATGCGAAATTTAAATATGCAAACCAAAATGGGTCTTTTAATTCCTTGATCCTCCATCTTCGTTCATGGATAATGCTCAAATAAAAAGACAAGTATTGTAGCCAAAAAGAAAAAGAAAATTAAGGTTAGTAATTAAATCAAATAAATAAAATACATAAAAATAAATAAATGAATAAATGAATAAATGAATAAAAAATAAATAAATCAAATTAAATGAAATGAAATACATAAAATAAAATAATGAACCAAATTAAATTAAATGAATACAACTAACAAATATATTAATTAAGCCAATCAAGTAAATAAATCAAATAAATAAAAATGATAAAAATATATAAAGGTGAGAATGAATGAAATAATGTGTGTGTGGACAAAATAAATTGGCCCCACATGAATAATGCATGAGAATTAAGGGAAAAAAGAACAAATATGGCCACTGTTCATGTGGCCATCATGCAAAAAAAAAGAAAAAGTAACTTAAATGAGTTAACCAAATAGCATAGTGGAATTAAAGATCCAAAATTGATATGATTAAATTAACTATTTACATGCTATCACAATTAACATAAATATTTAAATGGCAAAAAAATCGATCAAAGCAAAATAAATTAATTAATTGCATGTTAAAAATAACAAGAAATCAATGTTTACATGAACAAAATAATTAAATAAGAAATAAGAAAATAAGATGAAAATAATTAGTTTGGAGCCCAGAAAATTTACCCTCGGATTTAAATTTGATGGAAGGAATATGATGATTGATCTTATTGAAAAATTCCATAAAAAAATAATTTAAAAGTTAAATTAATTTCTTTTGTTTATGGAAAAAATAAAGAAATTAATTTGGATGCTTAAGAATTGAAATTTGATTTTTCAATCTCAATTAATCCTTGTCAATTGAAAAAATTCAATCTGAAATTAAAGAATAAAAAATTCAAGAAAAAGAAGAAATTCTCTAAAAAAAAGATCTAAAAAAAATAATGGAGGCTCCTCCCTAGGTTTTTTCATCTCAAACTATTTATATCCTTCAAAATAAAAGCCCTAATTCTATTAGGAAAAGGAAATTAATTTTAATCCAATTTTCCTATTTTTTGATGATAAAAACGGGTTTTATTTTTAATTATCTCAAAAAAAAGATTTAGAGTCCAAATTGGACTCAAAGTCCCGGATTTGGATGGAAAAAAGGATTTTCGGCGAAACTGGGCAAAATCGGCGAGCTGGCGTCGCTGGGGGCGAGGTGCGGCCACAACTCGCGCACGTGAGGCACGGCCTCGTGCTGCGTGCGCGGCGCGCAATGCTGGGGGCGCTCGCCGCGGTGGCTGCAACCCTCCGATTTTTTTTTAAATTAAAAAATTTTGACCTAAAATTAATACTTCCAAGCTCCTTTTTCATTTTTCATTTTTAAAATATATATTTTTTATTTTTTTATTTTTAAAAAATAAATTTTCGCAAGGAAATCATTGCTTCCAACATTTTTGCCTGTGAGCAGACATCTAATCATCATTGGGTAACTCTGGTCTGAGCTGTTTCGGAACCCGGTGTCTACAATAGGCATGTCTATAGGGAGCCTGATGCAGCTGCTATACTTATAACACCATGGTGTCATCCTGTAAAGACCTTTGTCTCACATTTCTTACAGGAATACTCGTCTTGATATTTATCACTTCAATGATTCTGATATGTTTTACCCTTCAGGGTTCTGTTCAGATTTACTTCCCTTAGCAAGTCCTGTTTTCTCCCGATTATCCATTTTCTAGTAAGTTAGGAGTCCATAGCTTGGTTATGTATTTTCGTTTTTGATACATATTGATCTGTAATTTGATACGAACTATAATTTTTATGAATGATCATGAACATGGAAGGTGATCGTTTGCATCTGGTACTAGATATGACAGTTATATGTTTATGCTTAATAAATGAGTTCTTTAATTATATATTTTCTTCTTTACTTATTTTCTTTATATATTTGTGTGCTTGAGGAATGACTACTGTGAGTGGTCATTGAAAGACTAATGTTCCTCACTAAGCTATATACTTAGCATGGGGTTTTATCCGTGTAGGTTCAGGTACCGAAGTCTCTTCCAAAGATTTGCTGCTGAGGTATGTCCATTTTTGTATGTAAATTTAGGGAACCGGTGGGGAGGATTTCACGTGCGGAAATCTACCACATTCTAAATTGGGAACCAAAGGATAGGATCCTGGAGTCCAATCGGACTCCGGAGCAATTTGAAGTCCTGTACAATGGCACCTTACTAACGCTCGCAAAGAGCGCTAAGGCCCTGTATAGGGAGACTTTCCCCAAAAATGCGAATCCAGACATTTAAATCTGGAAAAAGGCGATCCGACAAAAAGTCGGATCTGCCCATTGGAATTATGGTCTTCATATAAACTTCGATAAACAACTTGACGACATGGGGCCCGAAAGCCCCTTTTTTCAAGAACTGCTATCTCTCATAAAAGACATTTTAAAACAAAAAGAAAAAAGATAGTTGTGATAATAATCAATCCTATTTCTTTTTGTTTATTACTAAAATGAATCGAATCCTATCAAATCTTTCTATTTTCCCTTTGAATTACTTATATATCCTATGAATTTCATTTCGCACCAGAAACTATTCTAGGAGAAGTTCAAATCCGTTCCGTTCGGATATTGAACAGTCTTGGTTTGACATAGTTTACGCGTTACTGGTTTCCGGAAGGGTTAATATCTCCATTAGCTAAACCCTTTCTTACCCTGCCTTTGGACTCGTATTTTGTTTGTACACAATCAACGGAGGTCTCCCCGACATATGTTGCAATGTCTTTAATAGCATGCTCTTACTTCGTCTTTCCTTTAATAAGTCATCAAATTTGGTGCTTTTTGATCCCCAGTTGCTATGGGGAACAAAGGACGAAATACAATCAATTCCTCCATTTAAGTGGTTCTCGCTTCTCCTTGTTCCTATTCCTAACTCCTCCCCGGGTAGTTCCCAATGTTTGGCACTTTCCATACTTCGTGGGTGCAACATCAACAAATTCGCTCATGATCAAGTTACAATCTAAGATCTATGACTATATTATGTTAACTGTTCGTATTTCGTTCATTCCATCGGTATGCTCCCAGGTACCTGTAATTGTGATCCGTTTGCCTGAACCGAGGGGTCTTTCTGTGGAAACCTCCACGAACAATCGTCGTTTTTTGATGGTTTTTTCGCTTCTCACAGCTGCTCTTTTCACACCTCTAGATATCTGGTGCCAAATCGTCGCCCGTTTCCTTATTTCTTTGTTTTTAGAGTTGGCTATCTTTGTTGCATCGATTGTACAAGTTCGAGAAGGAATACCAAAACCTAGTTCACTCGCTGAGTCTCTAAGCATCCTTGGCTGAATGGTTAAAGCGACCCAACGGTTTTTGTAGGTTCAATTCCTGCTGGATGGACATTGCCAATGGTAAACTTCCTCTCACTTTAGTAAAGCAAGATCGTTCCTATCTCTTGACTGAGACATCACCCGTGGGAGGCGGTAGTGAAGGAAAGATCGATTGTTTGATTTACCCACCCGCCCTTGATCTTTGGCTTAGCCACGCGTACCGAGTCGAAATTCGCACAAAAGAATTGTTCACCCAGCAAAACTCTAGCTATTGACTTGGATGTGTCCTCACTCACAAGACAAGTCCATTTTGATACAAAAGTATGCCCAAGAAATGAAAGTTTTCATGATCTTGATGCTTTTAGTTTTAGATTGAATTTCCATAGGCAAGCCATACTAGCCTGATCCTGGGACTCCTCTCTACGTGATTTGATTTGAAGATAGGGTTTGTTCCCAGCCCTTACTGATCTATGTGATTTGTAGATCTTTGTTTGAAGGCAGGTGCAAAGAAATGGGACAAAATAAGATCAGCAGTTCGCGTTGATGGACGGAATCGGAGAATGAGAAGCCTACAAAACCGGAAGCCCTTTTTCAGCTTTTAGGGAAGCTAAGGAACGTAGTATTCGGATTGGACTTCACTGAAGAGATTTTTTTGCCCGATGTGAAGGAAGAAGAAGTTTCAAGTAAAGTCTTAAAGAAAGGTAGAAAAAAGTGGGAATCTGGTAGCCTTGTAGGGTTCATTTCCGAAGATGAAGGAGTGAGTCCACTTGACCCAGTGAAAGATGTTCCGGAACGATAACCACTCGCGGAGTTTGGTGTGGTAGCTTGAGCCAAGAGAAAAAAGCACTCGATCATCGGATCGGTGAGGGCTTAAGTAAAGAGAAGCGGCAGATCAAAGATCGAAATACCTTCCTTTAACAGCTAGAGGTGGATTGAATGAGAGGCCGCTATTTTCTTGCTTCTCCTGTACGCTCTAGTTCACCTGGTTTACAACGGTCTGTTTGCTAGGTTTTAGACGAGGGCTAAGGGCGAGTCAACCCTCTTAGCATCTCTTTCCTAATTAATCAGCTAATTAATCAGCTTTTGTGCTCTCTACGGAAAGACTTTGAAGAATTCCACCAACTACTGATCTCATGAAAGGGAATACAGTTAAACAAGACTTTCTTTCTCTTGCACCACGCCGGAACGTATGGACACTGCCTAAAGTTAAGTAAGAAGGAATCGGGGGCTAGCTTTCCTGCTTCTGTGCTTCTTATTAAGAAGATAGAAAAGATATAGCTATCTCCCGTATCTTTAGAGCGTTTCACTCGTTTAAGAAAGACTCATACATCCAAAGAAAACAGCGTTTACGAACACGGGTTATTCCCATATGGATGTGACTTTTATCCCGCTAGTCTGTCAAGTAGTTCAAGCGTGAAGTCTTTCTATGTTATATTTTGGGTTAACGAAAAATACTTCTTATCATGTTTGTGAAATGAAAATTTTAATTTGTACGGATTTACAAATATGATATGCATGTTAGAAACCAGATTAATCAATTCAGGTTGTAGCTTAGTTGTGTGACACTCCTATTGTCCTGTTTCTGTTATGTATGTATTTCAGTATCGGGGGTGTTGCAAATACCCATAAAAAAATACACAAATTGATTAAAATATGTTACAACTCGTATCACCCTACGATTTTGAATCATGTAACTATTTGCAGTTAAAATTTTGGTCAATGCTATTTTGCTTATATAATTTACTGTTATTTGTAAGTTTGGTATGTTTAACTTTTATTACTTAACTAGGTATTTTATTATTATTATCAAAATTGGTTCTTTGAATATTTAAATGCCATTTCTTAGTTTTCTACATCACCTTAGAAAAATCCTTGACAATCGTGGCAAGTGTTCTTGCAATTTAAATAATTTTGGCTGTATATTTGGGAGTCTTTGATTTGGTTTGAAACTTATAAAATTTAATTGAATGATCTAGGAATTTTAATATTAGGATTTTGATTTTGCCAGAGAAAGAACGAGTTTGAGTTAACCGATAATGATTTTGATTTTTTTAAGTAAAAAATCCGACTTTTCGAAATTCTATTAGAGTGATAAAAAAATCAATTTGGTATTTTAATATTTTTGTGGGCCACATTGGGTGCATTTTTTAAATTACAGCGGGTAAATTGCAAAAAGTGAAATACATTATTGCACTTTTTAGAAAAGTACAGTTGCACCTTTTTTTGCACTTTATACTTATATGAAGTTAATTTTAATTGGGACTGACCAGTTGCAAATCCTACCGAATCCTCAAACTCTTATATGATATAACCTAATGTAGATAATATAATGGATTAAAAAATGTAATGAAATATAATGTAATTATAATCACATTACTATATTTGGTTGTAATGTAATTATATTTATAAATTATCAACTAATTTTTTATATAATTATTTTATTTTTTATTATTATTTTATATAATTATATATTTATTATATTGTGATCTCATATAAAAATATAATTATAATTTTTATTTTTCAATATTTAATTAAAAATTTGAGAAATTTAAAATTTAAAAATTTAATATTCAATTATTAGGGAGTGAAAATTTAGGATTTAAAGAAAAATAAGAAAACATAATAAAAAATATATTTAAAATTTAAGTATTAATTAATATATTAATAAATATATTGAAAAATAAATTTATATCTACCATTACATTACACTCTATAAAATTGAGGTTAACAAACAAATGATTGATTACATATTCAATTATTACAATACAATACCTTTTAATCTTATAAAAAAACTGTAATGAACTTAAACATGTTTAAGGAGTTTTAAATATGTCTTTCATAAAATGCCCACAAAAGTGCACAAATAAGAAAAAAAAAAAGTGTAAAAGTTGCCCATATTGGCAACAAGCAAACTATTCAAATCTCACATCAAAGCAATGTGAATCAAAAACCTTCAATAATCTTCACAGACACAAACTAGGAGGCAACAGAGTTTTAGCTGGTGGAAGCAGTGCAACAGCTCCTCTCTGGGGATTTGAGTACTTTCTGTACACCGTCTTAAGCTTATTTTCTGCAGCTCTTGTGTGCAAGAACACCAGCAATCCAGCACAATCTCTGTTAAATAACAGAGAAAAAAAAAAGTTAATTTCAACCCAGGAAGAAAGGATAATTCATAAGATAATTCATAAGACAACTAGAACTTACTTCAGCTGTGATTCTGAGAAACCAGTATGCAGCTTAAGGGTCTCTGTCCAAACTGGGGCTTTCTTCAGAGTGCATCGAGCTGCATAGACTGCTGAGGCAGCAACCATTGATGGGCAGTACATTATAACGTCATAATGCATAATACCCAACTCAGCAAGAAAATAGACCATGTTATCCACCTGCAAAAAGTCCATTTCATATACATGTCAACAAAATTAACAGTTTTACAGATAAATTAAACTGATAGATTTTAGCATCAGATCAAGTTTTACTCACTTCCTTGTCAGGAATAGATGCCTTGATGAAACGAGCAAGGAATACATAATGAGTAGGTACTGTAAGAGTCCATTCCAGCTTTGCAAGTATAGTTTTCTCCATAAGTAGCACTTGTTCATGGGCATAAGCTCTATCAGATATACACACCAAATCATTGACCTCAGGAGGCCAGATTTCCTCGTATTTGGAGGCCATTAGCGTGGCACTGATGCCCACCAACTGGAGTTCCCTTCTTGGAACAGTTTTCACTGACAAGAATCGATCTATTATATTGATTGTGAGATACAGAGTTTCAGGTGAGAGCTCAAATTTCTGATGCACATCGATCAGCCAATCTATCAGAATTGCTCTCATCTTCTCATTGATCTCAGGCTGCGAGTCCATGTAATTGCAAGGCCGGCTCTCATTCTACATGAAATATTACAAGCATTTAGACATTTCAGCACATCGGCACTGACTGAATAGGGAAAAGATACATACCTCAACTTGCTTATAGAACTTGTAAATGTCTTCCACATATTCAACTCCAGCCAAATCATTATTGGCATCTGCTGCATCAATATCAATAATATCCTCTTTTGGTTTGTTTGCAACACAAGCAATCTACAATATGAACAAAGAACAAGTGCTGTAAATTATTGTGTCCCACCAAAGGTTCTTACAAATATTGCATGCAAAAAACAATGGTTACCTTGCTTCGGGCAGTAAGTACCGAAGTCAGGCTCTGCCCTTTCTTCCTTGGAGATCCTTCGGTTATCTTTTTCTTATCGACTACTTTCTCCTGCTTGTCAACCTTCTCCTCTTCTTTCTCAGTATCAGAGCTTAACTGAATAACTTCCTTGGGCTTTGACTTTATGGTGACTTTCTTCTGAACTACCTTTGCTGCTCCTGGTTTTTTACCTGCGGCTACTTCAGGAATGGCGCAAGATGCATTCTCCACTTTGGCACAAGCTAATTTCTGCAGATTGAAAAAAAAAGGGGAAAAACACCATTGAGACACTGGCAAGTATAAATTAAGCAAGTCTAATAGTAACAAACCTTATTGTTATCTGCTGCTGCAGCTGCTTGGGCATTGGCCAATAGTTGTGCACAGAAACTCCTGTCAAAGAAAACAAAAATCAGCAAAGAACATAATTTGGATCGGATCTGATGAACATACACGAGAGAGAAAGAGATAGAAACCTTGTCATGGGGCGAGAAACCCCTCCCTTGGTCTTTGTGTCATTTCCTCGAACAGTTACCAGATTACCGATATCACCAAGAGCACGGCGATTTCTACCATCAGCGGCTGCCCCTATATTCTTCTTCTGTTGTACAATTCCTTCATCTGATTCATATAATTGATCAGCGCTAAGAAAGATTGAAGTAATGACAAACGCGAATAAAAAAAACAATCAATTAACAAACATCTTTAAAAGAAGCAGAACCATTAGATCATGTCATTCTTTTCTAACTCTTTTTTTATACATTCCAGTCTCTCTTGTTTTTTTTAATTATCATTCAGAACATCTTTTGTGTGTTTCTTCGGTTTCCTTTGCCCAAACAGAAAAGATCGGCAAATTCAATCAGAAGAATAAAATATGATCATGCGAATAAAATTTTCAGGAGAATCCATATCTAAACAGATCTGGAAACTTATTTGAGAAAAGGAAAAAAAAACAAATTTCCCTGAAATTTGATCAATAAACCGCCAAAAATCATTGTCTTTAAGTGAATGGTTTTAAAAAAGGGATATAATGGCCTGAGAACATTCAGATTATCATCTGCCATTAGACACCCATTACAAAGGAAACAAAAAGATCCATTGATAGGTATCCAAGAAAAAAAAAACAGGGGGAGAATGGGGAGAAAGAGAAAGATACCTCTGGATTGTTGAGGAACTAGGGGTCTTGTAGCCATTTTCAGATTTATAGATTGAATCCCTTAAGTTTCTTTGAAAGCTAATATAATCTTCTTTTTCAAGAAAAACCTATCTTTCTCTTTCTCACAAGCTTTATCTCTCTGAAAGTGAGAAGCAAGAGATGGGAGCAAAATTTTGCAGGAACTAATCTCTTTTTGAAGGAGAGGGGACGAAAGGAGCCGACTCTTAGCTTTCAACGGTCGAATTTGTTTTGATTTCTGGTCGTTGGATAGGTTTCTCATCTAACGGTGTAGAACGATCTAAGACCATATAGCCGTTAGTGCAAGTATGGGAAAAAAGTTACCGTTATTATTAAAATATAAGGTAACAGCGGCTGCTTATATTGTTACGGAAATAATATGTAAACTCCGTACTACCAATAGTTTTTCCCGAAACGTCAAAGAAATATGGGTCCGCTGAACACGTGTCGCAAGACGATTTCTCATAATTGGAAGAAATACCGTATAATTTAGTTCCTTTTATTTTTATTTTTAATTCTCTGGATCTCCTAGCAACATTTTTGCCGCTAAAATCCCAACCCAACCCCCCCCCCCCCCCCCCCCCCCCACTCTCTTTTTTCCGGCCACTTGTCATGATAAAAGACCAACTAAAGTCCCCCCTAAGATGTTACCAAAAAAAAAAAAAGTCCAATTTGAGTATTACAAACTATTTTCAGTACTGCCTTGATAATTGAGAATTTTTAACAAACATTTTTATAATTGTATTGTAAAAATAAAATATCTATATTTTATAAAACATTTTTGCCGCTAAAATCACAACCCAAACCCAACCATCCCCCGGCCCGATCTCTTTTTTCAAGCCACTTGTCACGATAAAAGACCAACTAAAGTCCCTCCTAACATGTTACCAAAAAAAAAAAGTCGAATTTGAGTATTACAAACTATTTTCAGTACTGCCTTGATAATTGAGAATTTTTAACAAACATTTTTATAATTGTATTGTAAAAATAAAATATCTATATTCTATAAAACATTTTTGCCGCTAAAATCACAACCCAAACCCAACCACCCCCGGCCCGATCTCTTTTTTCCGGCCACTTGTCATGATAAAAGACCAACTAAAGTCCCCCCTAACATGTTACCAAAAAAAAAAGTCCAATTTGAGTATTACAAACTACTTTCAGTGCTGCCTTGATAATTGAGAATTTTTAACAAACATTTTTATAATTGTATTGTAAAAATAAAATATCTATATTCTATAAAACATTTTTGCCGCTAAAATCACAACCCAAACCCAACCACCCCCCGGCTCGATCTCTTTTTTCGGGCCACTTGTCATGATAAAAGACCAACTAAAGTCCCCCCTAACATGTTACCAAAAAAAAAAAAAAGTCCAATTTGAGTATTACAAACTATTTTCAGTACTGCCTTGATAATTGAGAATTTTTAACAAACATTTTTATAATTGTATTGTAAAAATAAAATATCTATATTCTATAAAACATTTTTGCCGCTAAAATCACAACCCAAACCCAACCACCCCCCGGCCCGATCTCTTTTTTCCGGCCACTTGTCATGATAAAAGACCAACTAAAGTCCCCCCTAACATGTTACTAAAAAAAAAAAAAAAGTTGAATTTGAGTATTACAAACTATTTTCAGTACTGCCTTGATAATTGAGAATTTTTAACAAACATTTTTATAATTGTATTGTAAAAATAAAATATCTATATTCTATAAAACATTTTTGCTGCTAAAATCACAACCCAAACCCAACGACCCCCGGCCCGTTCTCTTTTTTCCGGCAACTTGTCATGATAAAAGACCAACTAAAGTCCCCCCTAACATGTTACCAAAAAAAAAAGTCGAATTTGAGTATTACAAACTACTTTCAGTACTACCTTGATAATTGAGAATTTTTAACAAACATTTTTATAATTGTATTGTAAAAATAAAATATCTATATTATATTTTTTCAAAATTTTAAAACAATTTATTACAGTTTTTCTATGTTTTCAGTTCTATAACACTACAATATTATCACTATATATAACTAAGTTTCTAAAAATGTAAAAATCTATTTATTTAACATTAAGTTAAATAATATATACTCATCAACTTAGAAAAATATTTCTAAAAATTCACATGTAAAATATCTCTTCTGCAATAAACCATCTATTTAAAAGTCTATAAACTAAACACATATACACATAATACAATTTTGTCCCTAAGTACCACTAAAAATATTTAAACAAGTTCAATTAAAATTAAAAATATAATTTTTAAATAGTGACTTATGAAATCAACATTGAACAATTCTGCTCAAAATTAAAATTTTCTGAACTTTTGGAATTGAGCAATATTTGAAAAAGAAAAGGAAAAAACATAATTAGACCAAAAAAAAAATTAAACATTAAATGCACAATTTAATAGCTCTACGTATGGATATAATAATTAACCGACTTGAAAATTTCAAGTTATTCAACTGGTGCTTTTAGTGCTAAAGTTTGTTTACTTTGGGTCCCAAACATATGATTTAAAGGGGGTGAATAGATCATTTTCAACATTATGTTGAAATGAAACAAATTAGAACATAGACGGTTTAACATGTAAAGATCATAATTATTCCATTTCATGCATTTAAATTAAAATATTTTTAATTAACCTTTTTTCCAACATTAAATACATATGGACAAAAACTATTAATGAGGAAAAAAAATCAACTATCGCTTGCTTAATTAATTTAGAAAATTCAATTTTAATCCATTTTTCAGAATACAAACAGAATTTTAAACTCTGTTCTATAGAACACGAAACAAGTATAGAACAGACAGTTTTAGTACAACATAAATATATAGAGTACTAATTTAAAGAGAGTAAGGGATAAAAATATTAGATACCGTGATTTATAGAGATTCGGCTATTGCCTCTTTAAGACAATCCGTCTTAAAAGTTTCTCTCCCTGTAGTGTGACTCTATTTAGCGGGCAAGAATCAAAAGCCGATTACAAGTTTTTCTACCAAGTAAAAAACTCTAAAACACTTAAACCCTTTTTCTCAAGTAAAAGGATCAAAACACTTAGCCATTTTTTTTTCCAAGTAAATAATCTAAACACTTGCTAGTTTATTTTCTTGGGTCTTAGCTAGTCTCACATTTTCTTACATAGTTTGATAAACCTCATTAATATGATTACAATAAAAATTATAATCATATTGAGAAGATTTGATCATGAATGCGCATGACGAAATAAAAAAATTACTAACAGAATAAAGCTCAAGTAGAAAATGTGTTTTTCACTCTCATGTTAGAATACCTCAACAAAATTCATTTTATATAGAAAATTTTGTAACTGTTGCATGTGAACTAACATTAAAAAATGTTTCCAAACTAGAAGGGATTAAATTTGTATATCTGTGTTTATTTTAATGAAAAGATCAATTTGAAAAAAATCAGTTTTTAGGAAAGAAATAGTTTTAATTAAGTTAAGATAGGGTTTAAAAAATATTTGAATGCAAAAAATAATATGCATGTGAGTGTGTGAAACTTCAATGATGATTTTATAATTTATTTCCTGATATGTCTTGATGCTGTAGATCTTAGATGTAGACCCTTGTCTATTCTGGAATTGATAGAGCTCTTGTCATCAAGGTTAAAAACTACGTATGCACAATAAACACTAAAGAGAAGTCCAATTTTGATTAAGTTAAAATGTTTTATAATTCATCAAAATCCATAATTCAGCTCTTGATCCAACATTCTTCTCCTTTTTGATGATGACAAAACATTTATTATTTTGGGCTAGAGCTCCCCCTGTAAACATGAATTATACATAATATATCTTCCTCAGAACTTATGCACTAAAAACAATCGCAATAAATCACTACAAAAAAAACTCAAATTAGTGACGGATATATTTTTATCGCTGATTAGCGATAATTTTCATATTTAGTCGCAAAAATTCATTTTTCGATTTTGCAGAAAGTTTAGCGACGACACAAAAAAATCGTCGCTAAAATTTGGCAGCAATTATTGGCTCCCCTATTTTGCGACTAAATTAGCGACTGTTTTTTCTATCGCTAAAAATTATTTAATTTTTCTATTCCATAGCCACGGTATTATAGTCCTTTTTTGTGACGATATTAGCGACTAGTTTTGTTTTGTCGCTAAAAGTGTAAAAATCTGCCCTAACCCAAAACTACGTCGTTTTGGCCTTATTACTTTCTTTTTTCTTCTTTCTTTCCTTTTCTTTTTCCTTCTCTTCCCTTTCCTAGTCTCTGCCCCAATCTCTCCCTCCCCATTGGTTTCCAGCCGCCACCACCTACTCTTCTTCTTCTTCCCATCGCCGTCGCCATCGCCTTCTCCCCATCGGTGTCTGGTGTGTGAATGATTGCTCTAGTACCGTTTTCTTTTATGTTTCATTTTTTATGTGTTTCTATTTTTGCTAATTTTCTTAAATTTCCCCGATGATGCACTCCATATTATCCATTGAACGGTTGCAATTGGTTATTTCCATTTTTGCTAGCCTTCACTCACCACCGCCACTTCCTCCTCCGCCATCTCTTCTTCATTTTGTTGTTCTTTTTTCAGATTTAGGGTTTTCCCTTTCCCTCACCAAATTTATCTTCAATTGAAGACTTAGAAAAAGGTATGCTACTAGTGGATTTTCTCCATTTTAATTTGCAATGGTTTTTCTTCACAAGTCTGAATTGTGATTGCTATTTGTATATTTGCAGAATCTAGCTGTGCTCTCATCAAAACAACGACTGGAATTTGCATTTTGTTATCCTGCTGCTCGCCTTTACCCTTTTCATTTTTCATTCGCCATTTTTATTTCTCGTCAACTGGAGATTTAACTCATTTCCCTGGAACAATTATGTCTATACACTAATTAATATAATCTCAATTGATTGTTTATTTGTCTCTATTTCTCTCTTTACGTTAATGCAATACGAAGTTCAGGGAGGGAGTTGAGAACGAGGTGTCTTGGAAGAAATATGAGTGGCGAGAATTTACTTTCTAAAATCAGAAGAAGACATGTGAGTTCCCGGCTGTGCAATGTGTCCAGGTATTCTAAATCTAAAAGTTTCATTTGTTATTTATAAATATTCATTTGCTTCTCTGGTGATATCAATTTGGCAATTGTATATTTATATGGCTTTGCTTCTCTGGTTGAAGTTTGTTCAGCTATGATCTATACAGACAAGTAAGTCATAAAATGCAATGTATGAAGACAATTAAATTCTTATATGAGAACACTTGGTATCTAATTATTTCAAAATTAGTTATATACATATTTGAAATGATAAGATTTTCTCCAAATAATAATAATAAATTATAATATAATGATATAATAGATTGTCTTGATTCATATATAGGAGTGTTTACATTTGATGACATATTTATTGGTTAAATATATTTTTCTTACCTCATTATTTTCTATTTATTATCAACTTACAAGATTGCAATTTTTATATATTATATTAATATCTCTAATTTTAGTATTTAAAATTTATTAAATATAATATCAAAGTTTATTGTTGGCTAAGGGAAGGATTAATAAGTCTTTATTTTTCTTAATTTTTTGAATCCTAGATTTTTAGAGATTATAACATTTGATGCAAAACATAAGTTCACATTTATTGATTCTATGAAGGAATTGTTATGCTTGTAGTTGAATCAATTTGGAACTTTCTCAAGCTATTACTTAGCTAATTATTCCTTTTGATTAATTAGATATATAATATAGCATAATAAAAAATTTAATTGAGTTCAATTTTAAGTCAAAAAGATATAGATAGCTAAGAAAAACCAGAGAAATTTGTTAATTAGAGGCAACTTGGATTTAGATTAGTCGTTGAAAAATACCAATTCAATGAAAAATTATACCATATTTCATAAAATCAGGCATCTTTTCCCATAACCCAACTAGTGCACTTAATATGAATTTTAAATTGAATTGTTATGGGGTTGATTTGTCTTTTGCATATTTGATTTGCTTTATTTTGGATGTAGATATAATTTTTTACAGTAAGTTAATATATATAGTTTAGGTGAGAATAGGCTAAAAAGTTGCAATTTGATGACACAAAATGTTTGATTTTTTAACTGTTAAATTCTTTAGAATCCAAATAATATGGAGCTGCTAAATGAAAGTAGCATGTCATTTTCAAATTGAGTGGTAGTTATATTCGTTGGTAGATATATTTCATCCTGGCTTTATTTACATCTTATCTTGAACCTTTTCTTATTGCTTCTTACATATCTATAGTCTTTAAATTTGTATTCTTAATAGCTCCTGAAAATTGTTTTCATTTCTCACATCATCTAATTGCTGTGGGTCAATAATTTTTTTTTTGTCATCTTGCTTTGTCTTTATTAATGAGACAAAACAATTGAAGTTACTCATTTTCTGCATCTTCCCTAGCATGCCAAAGAGTTTTGTATTATTAACCGGGGTTGTTATTTTCTTCGTTGTCAGTAAGATTTTATACATCTATATATGCAAATATAATGTTGCATGTTGTCTTCAAACCATTTGATTAATTGAGCTAATTTGTTATGTTTGATTAATTGATATTTCAGGTTGATATTTGTCGGCATGGAAGTTGTCCAAGTGAAGTTATTAATTGTTAACGAATGAATATTATTTTATAATTTGAATTGCATGCGATATTTATAAATATTTGAATTTGAATTGTATGGGATGTTTTTAATTTTTGAAGTACTTTTTAAGTACTATTTCAATTTAATTTACTTCAATGATATTATATTTTT
Source organism: Excoecaria cochinchinensis (assembly GCA_947683425.1). Lineage (NCBI taxonomy): Eukaryota > Viridiplantae > Streptophyta > Magnoliopsida > Malpighiales > Euphorbiaceae > Excoecaria > Excoecaria cochinchinensis. Next base: position 10,526,951 of record CANTUQ010000127.1, on the reverse strand, counting down.
TAAATTAATAATATTGGAGAATTGTTATTTATATAAATTAAATTTTAGATATTACAATAATAATAATAATAATAATAATAATAATAATAAAAACAAACATATTAAATTGAAAGTAGTAGTTGTAATAATAATAAATATTATAATTAAATTAGCGACGGATTTTGCAAAATTAGTGACGGATTTTTCTGTTGCTAATTCCTTTTTTCATGTGTCATTTAAAAAATATTATTTTGAGACGAAAAATCCGTCGCTAATATTTTTTTAAATATTGTGGCGACCACTTTTAGGGATTAATTAGCGACGATTTTGTCGTCGTTATTTTTAGCGATGGTTTTGTGTTTTAGTCGCAAAATTTCTTGCGACGGCTGAAATAGTAACGGTTAGTCATTTTGTTGCTAAAAGTAATTAGCGACGGAATTTCTTCAATTAGTGATGGAAAATTAAGTTGCTAATTTCTTTTTTTTTTTTGTAGCGAATAGGCATCAATATTTATCAATTAGCACTCATCATATATCACACACTTTCATCTGCAGTATCTAATTTTAGCCTATATTACAATCATACATTTCAAACTTTCAACCTACATTATCAATTATCCATTAATCAAAATTAATCACATATTTCTCCCCCTTTCTGTCAACACAAAAAGTATCCAAAATATCCAAAATATATCCAACTTGCAAATGATAAGAAAGTATCCAAAATATCCAAAATATATCCAACTTGCAAATGATAAAAAGGTATCCAAAATATATCCAAAATCAGAAAAGTATAAGAGTAAGAAAAACAGCCACACAACAATATTCAAACATAACAATCATCCAATAGTGGAAGCCTATCACAAAAGCAAATAAAGAAGGAAAAAATAATAAAAAGATAAATAACAAATCACTCAATGTCTTCAGGGTTGGTACTACTTCCTATTTGTGCTGGTTTGAGAGTTGGTTTAAACTTATATTTTGTAATAAGGCACCTGGATTTTCTTAGCTTTTGATTAGGAATAAGGGAGATAAAATTGCGAAGTGGTGAAGATGGTGGAGAACCTAACTCTTCTTTGATGGTTCATTGTGTTCCAAATTCAGTTTTCACAAATTGTACTTCAACCCACTCCATGAGTCTCTTGTGAGGATCCCAAAACTCAAGCCATTTTAGAGAATCTGGTTTACACTTAATAGTCACCTTCTGTTCTAGTGTTGGTTTGGATAGTTGAATCGAGATCTATTCTGAGGCAACTGGTTGCTCTATTTCTTCCTTTTCTGCTTCCTCCTATTTTGATTTATATTTTGTCTTACGTTGTTCTAATTTCGCCAGTTCTTCCTCAGGGTCTGTTTCTAGATTTTCCTCCAATTCAGTACCGACATCCTCAATTTTTTTTTTTTTATCTTCACTCCCTTTTGTAGGTTCTTTCTGTTCATCTTTTTCAGTCTCCATTGTTGCTATCTCATCATCATCTTTCTCACTTGAGTTATTACTAGAAGACTCCCCCCTAGTAATGTTGGGATCTTCATCTACTAGTGCTAGCTAATTTTCCTAAATTACCAGTTCTTTTGAGGGGTTTTCTTTTAGTGTTCTAATCATCCTCCTTGAATTTTTATCAACTCTAATTCTCTTCCCCTTTTTCTTCTGATAAACACTCTCACTCATTGGCCGTTTACCTAATCTCTAAAGTCCAATATTGGACATCTTATAAAAATTCTTACAAATTCTCAACTTGTTATTTAATAATTCATACTCAATATCATTCAGAGGTAAGTTCAAATAGTTTAATACTACACTTAGTATCATGGCAAAGGGCAAATGCTGATTTTCTTTCACGGATTTAATTTGAAGAAAAATCAAATAAGGCAAGTTAATAGGAAAACCTCTATAAATGTGCCGCATAATTCTTAAGTCTGTATCTATTACATGATCGACACTCCTAGCCCTAGGAACTAGTATTTCTACCCGAAATTTGTGAAGGATCTTGAATTTTGGTTTCATATTGGTAGAAGGCAGAGCTTTATTATTTCTTGTATATTGTTCCATATCAGTAGTCTCTTTCAAAAATTCCACTTTATTAAATTTGCCTATTTCACTAAGTTTAGTGTTCTTTATGATTTTTAATCCATCATTGACCCAAAATCTATCCTAGTACGTAGCATTTTTGCTTAATTAGGGTAATTGGATAAGTTTGATTTGGGAGTTCTAATTTTGGACCTAAGTGTAATTGGAAATGAGGACCTAATTGCATAAAATAAATAAGTTAAGTAGCTAAAGTGTAGTTGTGCATGATTAAGTTAAGAGTGGATTAATTAAGTGTTAAGTGAGATTAGCTTAAGCTAAGCATGTTATATAGTTCATTCCATGTACATTGTGTAGGCTTTGACAACACACCATTTCGCATGCAATATAAAGAGGGTTTTGTGACGCGCGCCGAACCTCGGGGGCCCCGAAGACTCGCTTTTAGGGTATTCGAGAGAAGTTCATATAGAATTTATAAGAGATTACAAGGGCATCTATTTTAGGTAACAAACAGGTATTTTGGAGTCGCCACCCAATAAAATATTGGAAAATATCTTCTAGTCTCACTGAGTCTAAGACAATGCATGTGTGTCTAGGTAATCATAGATATTTTGAAATCATCATTTTAATAGAATATTGGAAAGATTCATCTACTCTCGTGAAGTCTAAGACGATTCATATATGACTATTTTGGGTAAGCCAGAGATATTTTGGAATCCCTTTCCAATAGAATATTAGAAAATTTCATCTAACCTCGTGGCGCCTAAGATAATACAACTTGGGCCTAATTTGGGCAACACGAGATATTTTGGAATTTTTTTTCCAATAGAACATTGGAAAGGTTCATCTAACCTTATTAAGCCTAAGACCTGAGATGGTTCAGGACTTCCCATTTATTCATACCTTGGTTAAATTATGATTGAGTGGCATTCGTTTTTATGCAATAATTAGAGCGCAGATCAATCACATAAATAAAAGCAAGATTAAAATAAGGTAAAAAGAAATACAATAAATTACAACAAAACTAGGGGCGGAATACAACCCCCAATATAAGGGTAAGTACGAATCATGCATAAAACGGGATTTTCAATTTGAGATGAGGACATTGATTCTCACATGCATGCTTAAAAAAAAAATTAAAGGTGACAACTTATTTGGATGGAAAAACTAGGACATTGGTCCCATTTTATTAGAAAAAATTCTAAATTAATTAATATAAATATTTTTGTGATTTTATTTTTAACATGCATAAAATAAACAATTTTATTACAAATTACATTGACAAAATAAATAAAAAGCCAAAATAAAAAAAATAATATAAATAAAAAAAATAATAAGTTAAAACCAAATGAGTTTCCTGGATTTCCCCATTTGCTCATGCGAATGCCTAAGTAAGGAAAACAAGTATTGGAATAAAAAAAAAACAAATGAGATCATTGTTAGTAATTAAATCAATTATCAATAAAAAAACATATAAAAAGATGAATAAAATGCACCATAAATGACAAATGAGTTAAATGACATGATGAAACAAATAAAATAATATATTAATAAATTAATACATAAAAACATGAAAAATAACAACAACAACAATAATAAATAATAGTAATAATAATAATAAAAAGAAGAATGAACAGTCAAGTAAAATGAAAAAGAATAAAAACTGTTAACAAAAATGTTAAATCTATATCTAAGGTCACATACAATAAATAAACAAACAATAAATCTAAAGATCTAAATAATTGTGAATGATAAATAAAAATAATACAATAAAAAATAAACAAATGACAAATAAAACTATGAGATCAGGCACGTAATGTTTACGCTCAGAATTCAAATTCGATGGAGAAAAAAATATGATTGATTTCCTCATTTTTGATCCACAAAATTAGAAATAAAAATAAAAAAAAATAGAATTTTATTCCAAGAAAGAAAATTGCCTAAAAAAATAATGGAAGAAAAAAAAATTAATTTTCAAGAACAAAAAATTGATTTCTTTGTCTCAAGGATGTTTATTGATTAAAAATTGAATTTTAAAATCTTAAGAAATTTATTTGAAGAAGAAATAAAAATAATGGAAGAAAAATAAAAAATTCTCAATAGCAAAAAATTATTTTCTTTGTTTCAATAATGATTTCCCTATTAAAAATTGACTTTTTTAATAAGAAATTTATTTGAAGAAAAAAACTCAAGAAAAAAATGTAGAGAGAATTCTCTTGAAGAAGAAAAGAGAAGAAGAAGAAAAAATTTAACCTAAAAGAATTCCCCCTTCTCTCTCTCTAAATTTTTCTATTTATATGAATAAAAATGGAAAACCTAATTAATTAAGAAAAAAAATCCTTAATTAAATCAAAATATTCCTTATCTATATTTTAAAATAGAAAAAATCATGAAAATCCTTAAAAAATGGGATAAAAAAATCAATTTTAGGGAAAAAAATCTCGATTTTGGGCCAAAAAATGCATTTTCGGCGGACAGGGGGCGACAAACGGGCATGCCTTGCGAGGGACACTAGTAGCTGGGTGCGCGGGATGGGCGCTGGGAGCATGCAAAGCTCGCGCAGGCAAGGGACGCCCGCACGCCGGGGCTGAATTTTTTTTTTTTTTTTAAAAGACAAATTTGACTAAAACACTATAATTTCCAAACTCCTTTTTTTATTTTTATTTTTTAAAATTTTTTTATTTATTTTTGTTCTAAAAAAGCAATCTTGATAACAGAGTCATCACTTCCAACTTTTTTGCCTGTGAATAGGCGTTACTTTTATCATTGGGTAACCTTGATCTGGGCTGCCTCAGGACCCGGTATCAACAGTTGCCCAATTTTGGGGACACTAGTGCTCTAGTGCTTAGATGAGCCAAAATTCAGAGAAGAAGAAAACAAATGCCTACCTGAGGCAGTCCTTACCTTTTTATTGTGCTGAAGATCGTGGCTTGTCACCACTGAGTTGTAGCGTATTCTACTATGACCCATTTGATATACTGCAATTGTTTTGCTGACCCTCATCCGGTCTGCATGGCATGTGCGTGCTAACCACCATCCGATTTGCATGACATCTGACAATCTTTGTTGTTGTGAAGCGACTTGGAATTTCTTAAAAAAAAAGACTTAAAGATAATATTCCGAAGAGGCTGAGAATGCCTTGGAAAAGGCTTTATAGATAATGCTCTAAAGATGCTTAGAATGCCTTGGAAAAAAGACTTAAAGATAATGCTCCGAAGAGGTTGAGAATGCCTTGGGAAAAAGGACTTAAAGATAGTGTTCCGAAGAGGCTGAAAATGCCTTGAAAAAAAGGACGTAAAGATAATGCTCAGAAGAGACTGAGAATTCCTTAGAAAAAGAATTTAAAGATAATGCTCAGAAGATACTGAGAATGCCTTTGAAAAAGGACTTGAAAATAATGTTCCGAAAAGACTGAGAATGCCTTTGAAAAAGAACTTAAAGATAATGCTTCGAAGAGGCTGAGAATGCCCTTGAAAAAGGACTTAAAGATAATGCTCAGAAGAGATTGAGAATGCCTTGAAAAAAGGACTTAAAGATAATGCTCCGAAGAGACTGAGAATGCCTTAGAAAAAAGGACTTAAAGATAATGCTTCGAAGAGACTGAGAATTCCTTGAAAAAAGGATTTAAAGATAATGCTCCGAAGAGACTGAGAATTCCTTGGAAAAAGGACTTAAAGATAATGTTCTGAACAGATCGAGAATGCCTTTGAAAAAGAACTTAAAGATAATGCTTCGAAGAGGCTAAGAATGCCTTTGAAAAAGGACTTAAAGATAATGCTCCGAAGAGACTGAGAATGCCTTGAAAAAAGGACTTAAGGATAATGCTCCGAAGAGACTGAGAATGCCTTGGAAAAAAGGACTTAAAGATAATGCTCCGAAAAGACTGAGAATTCCTTGAAAAAAGGATTTAAAGATAATGCTCCGAAGAGACTGAGAATTCCTTGAAAAAAGAACTTAAAGATAATGCTCCGAAGAGGCTGAGAATGCCTTTGAAAAAGAACTTAAAGATAATGCTCCGAAGAGGCTGGGAATACCTTGAAAAAAGGACTTAAAGATAATGCTCCGAATAGACTGAGAATGCCTTGAAAAGAGGACTTAAAGATAATGCTCCAAAGAGACTGAGAATGCCTTTAAAAAAGGGCTTAAAGATAATGCTCCAAAGAGACTGAGAATGTCTTTGAAAAATGACTTAAATATAATGCTCCGAAGAGGCTAAGAATGCCATTGAAAAAGGACTGAAAGATAATGCTCTGAAAAGACTGAGAATGCCTTGGAAAAAAGGACTTAAAGATAATGCTCTGAAAAGACTGAGAATGCCTTGGAAAAAACCCTTAAAGATAATGCTCCGAAGAGACTGAGAATGCGTTTGAAAAAGGACTTAAAGATAATGCTCCGAAGAGACTGAGAATATCTTGGAAAAAAGACTTAACTATAATGCTCCGGAGAGACTGAGAATGCCTTTGAAAAAGGACTTAAAGATAATGCTCTGAAGAGGTCGAGAATACCTTTGAAAAATGACTTAAAGATAATGGTCCGAAAAGGCTGGAAATACCTTGGAAAAAAGACTTAAAGATAACGGTCCGAAGAGGCTGGGAATGCCTTGGAAAAATGACTTAAAATAATGCTCCGAAAAGGCTGAGAATGCCTTGAAAAAAAGATTTAAAAATAATGCTCGGAAGAAGCTGGAAATGCCTTGGGAAAAGGACTTAAAGACAATGCTCCGAAGAGGTTGGGAATGCCTTGGAAAAAGGACTTAAAGACAATGCTCCGAAGAGGCTCAGAATGCCTTGGAAAAAGGACTTAAAGATAATGCTCCGAAAAGGCTGAGAATGTCTTGGAAAAAGGACTTAAAGTTAATGTTCTGAAGAGACTGAAAATGCCTTGGGAAAAGGACTTAAAAGTAATGCTCCGAAGAGACTGAGAATGCCTTGAAAATAGGACTTAAAAAGTTACCTCTTTATGGGCTCACATGATTTCAACTTGCGTGGGCTTCATCTTGACTTCATCTTGTCGAAGCCATCCTTTGGTTCGGCTGTAAAGTTATGGGCACAAGAGTATATACAAAAGATTGTGTGTGCGTAATGTGTGTGAAATATAGTGTAAAGCTATACACACAAATCACATGCAAAGGATTAATGTACAAAAATTACGTATACACATCTATACGTGTAAAGGATTAAATGCATGTGATATGTGCTTGTGATATGCATGCTAAACATGTGCAAAGAATTTTGTGTTACATGTATACAGAAATTATGTACACGGAATGTGTGTGAAGAATTGCATATGCAAGATACATACAAAGCTTATGCATGTGTGAATGCATGTCGGGCATCGTGAAAAGCTATAGTCGTGTAAAGTTGTGCAAAGAGATATGCAAAAGATTGTACATGGGAGATGCACATGAGATGCAAAAATGGATAGACCACACCCTAGGCGGTTAAGGGATTCGTTAAGGGTACTGCTCATTCTGTCTGATGCCCCCAGTGATCTAGAAGAGTATCATCTTGGCTTAGGAACTCTGACCCACAAGCTTTTCAGAGAGAACCGTTTGGTGCATCTTTGCCTCCCCGGTCAATGAGCATGCGCCTTTTGCTATGAGCTGTACAGTGTTTTACCCTCAGAACTCTGACTCGCGCCCTGCATTATGAACTATTTGCCCAAAGGGAAGTTATTCAGACCACCTTATCGCTCCAGGCATCAGAAGTCATTGTTTGAAGGTAACGGGTCCCTTATGGATTTTCACACTAGCTTTTCTTTGCGGGAAATGCGTCCCTTTGGGGATTTTCACATAATCCTGTATCTAATTTTTGCCTGGAATGGACCCAACCCACTCTAGTGATTTTTATTCATTTTATTTTTTTTCTTGCAGGATAGACTGCCTGCTTTCAGGTTTTCACCCTGCCCTTTGGCCTAACTTTTGCTTAGAGAACCAGTTACGGTTTTCATCTCTAACGGCCCCTTTTTATTCTTTTATTTTATTTTTTTCACACTCATATCTTTCAGGTATGGCTCCAAGAAAAGCTGGAGCTACTATCATAGCCACCTACCAGGGTGATTAGCAGTTGAGGTACTTTCTCCCCCAACAATGATTGTACTCTTTAACCTCTCTTGACGAAGGTGCTGCCAGACCGGGTGAGGTGGCTGACGAGGACATCAGTTTCATGTGCCCTTAGCTTCCTATTTCTATAGTGACTTTGGATGGCCCTTCGGGGTGTGTCCTGCTGTGTGGGCTCCATAAGGCTACTTTCTATATCCCTGCCCACTGTACTCGACAGTTCGGAGGGACTCAAGATGTTGTGAGGCTCCCTTTGTCCTTTCAGGACGACGTCTTATCCTCAGCTTTTACTTCCAGATATCATGGCCTTAGGGCACGGTTGCCGATGAAAACCGTCATACCATCTATCAGGGATTGTTCCTCTATTTTAACCAGCGTGTACAAGAGGTGGTTTTTTAGCTTTGCAGTTGACAATAGGACCCATCGACTTAGGCATCAGGCTGGCGAGAGCAGTAGATCATAGTTTTTTAGATTGCATGCATTCAATAATGAAAGATGTTATCTCTTTTTATAAAAGAACTAGAAAATAATGAACATATGAATTGAATTTGCCTATGTTTTATATATTTGCAAAGATTGTGTACATTTCAGTATAATTTTCCCATACATGATCATTATCTAATCATAGATTCAAAATGCGAAATTGCATCTAATCTCAGAGCAAATCTTATAAGCATCCAACTCCTATTTCCAATTAGCCCTATTGGGTTTTCTTGATTGGATATTTTCTCTCGATCCTTTAATTTTTGCCCAGGATGCCTTTTTTTGGTTTTCATCCTGATGAGGCACCTATTTTTAGTAAGGCCACCTTTTTTCAGTTTTTGACTCGCGGGGCTTCTATTCTCTTCTTTTGATCTTTTTAGCCTTTACCATGGAACCTCTTGAGTCTGTCGATGTTGACCGGCTCCTTGAACTCATCACCATCACTATCTGTCAGAATCGCTACCCCTTTGATACAACTTCTTAAGAACAAATGTACCTTCCCATATTGGCCTGAATTTACCTCGTATGTTTGGGACACTCGGTCTCATTTGCTTAAAGACTAAATCTCCCTCTTTCAGCAGTTGCCTTCTGACTTTCTTCCCGATTGACCTAGCAAGTCTTTTCTGATAGATCTAGTTGTGATAGTAAGCTCGCAACCTGTTCTCATTTAACATATTCAGCCGCTGTAATCGTTGTTGCACCCAATCGGCTTTTAGAATCTGAGCTTCCATGACTACCCTTATTGACTTGAGCTCTACCTCAACCGGCAATACTGCTTCCATCCCATATACCAAGGAATAAAGCATGGCTCTTATAGAGGTTCTGACTGTGGTTCTCTAACCCCAAAGTGCAAAAAGCCATGTCTCTACCCAATTCTTGACGTTTTTGTTAGCCGCTTCGACTGGCCCATTGGCTTGCGGGCTATATGGAGAAGACTTGTGATGCTTAAAGCCATACTTTTAAGTAGCTTCTTAGTTTCAGCCATAAACTGCACCCTGTTATCAGACACAACGCGATATGGCAGACCTTATCAAATTCTTCTCAATGAACTTGGCCATATCTACAAATTAATTTTTTCCTTTCTTTTTTTTTTGGATTTTTTTTAGACAAGCTTTGTTCAAATCCTGATACTTTTTCGCTCTTCTCGACTATTGGGATGACGTTAACCAACCTAGTCGAGTGTTGAGCTTTGATAAGAAATTTAGCCTTGATTTGTTTATGAGCCTCTTCTTTGACCTTTTCTGCCCATTCTAGCCTGAGTCTTCTAAGCTTCTACTTGACTAATCTATGATCAAGGTATGTTGGAATGGAGTGTTCGGCGATTCCACGATCAACTCCTGGCATGTCTTCGTATGTTCAGGTAAAGACATTTTCATATTTTCTTAAATTTCTCTCAAATTTTGATCTCTCTTCAGGAGTTACATTAGATGCTATTAAGATTTCCTTTGGGTTTTCCAAGGTTCTAAGATTAAATGAAGTAGCATCAATTGAATCAATGTCAAATATAAATGAGTCATGATTATGATTATGTATAGTGAAATTATAAGAAATATCACACAAATAAGCAAAACCATTTATTTTATTAATGAAACTAGAATTGAAAGCATCATTATCAAATAGTTCCAAAACAAAAAGAACATCTATATAACTATCATCTTCCTTTCCTGCCAAAATAGATGTTGTAGTTGATGGTTCGTTATCATCCGTAGGAACCATCTTCCCTTCCCATTTAGGCACTTAATCTATCTTACTCTTTCCCTTTTGCTTTTTTGGGTTAGAGCTGTTTGGAATCAATCATATCTTGAATAACATATCTCAAGTTCATGCAATTGTCTGTGGTATGCCCGGTGTGCTAGTGGAAGGCACAATACTGATCCGCCTTGTGATTTGGCTATCCCTGGCTTCTAGCAGGCCTAGCCGGTAATGGCTATAACATCCCCTCCTTCATTAGCCTTTTAAGGACCCAAGATAAGAATTTGCACAAATTTGAATAGTGCTTTTGATTCATTTTCATGATTGGCGCTTCTGCTATCTTAACATTGCCCTTACTATTGTTGTGGATACCTGAGCTTTCATTTTTCAGAGTATGCGTCATCGCGGGGCCTCCACCCTCTCCAGGTACAATGTCACATTCTAGAGTAGGTCTCATATCTCCTCTTTGCTCCACTGGTGAAATAAGTGGAACCTTGCCTCTAGACTCGGAAGTAAACGGAAGCACTGAAGTCATCGCTGTATGAGCTTTCTTAACTGTGGCTGGCTCAACTTGGTTAAAGGTAGTCACCATAAGTTGACTTGAAGAATGAGTGCCATGGCATCCATTCTTTCCTTAATCATGGCTAACAGCCTTTTTCAAGCTCTTCAAGCCTTCTATCCATTTCATGGATAATTAGGGCACAAATCTCTCCAGTCTATTGCGGAGGGTCAGCCATTTCTAACACCTGTGAACGCTTTGGTAAGGATGCTAAATCTCTGTCAACCAACTTGGACTATGATTGCTCTTTAGGCAACTATCGGGATCCCAAAACCTCCCAGATAAATGGTCTATAATGGCTGAAAAGTCGAAGGGTTAAAATGATGCATGTGATACATGGAATAAACTTATGCATAAGATGACATATACATGTGAAAATTATATGCACAACATAGAATGTACACACACGAAATGAAATGTACATGTTTTTTTTTTAACATGCATGAATGACACGCGATCCATGAGCATGCTGTTTTGGAGTCACCACCCAATAAAACATTGAAAAATGTCATCTAGCTTCACTGAGCTTAAGGCAGCGCATGTGTGTCTATTTTGGGCAATCAGAGATATTTTGGAATCCTCCTTTCAATAGAAAATTGGAAAGATTCATCTAATCTCGTGAAGCCTAAGACGATGCATATTTGTTTATTTTGGGCAAGCTAGAGATATTTTGGAATTCCCTTTCCAATAGATTATTGGAAAGATTCATCTAACCTCATGGAGCCTAAGACAATGCAACTTGGGCCTATTTTGGGCAACAAGAGATATTTTGGAATTCCCTTTCCAATAGAACATTGGAAAGGTTCATCTAACCTCGTTGAGCCTCATACTAGAGATGGTTCAAGACTTCCCATTTATTCATACCTTGGTTAAATTATGATTGAGTTTTGAATTTAAAATTTCATTCTATTTCGCATTCGTTTTAATGCAATAATTAGAGCGCAGATCAATCACATAAATAAAAGCAAGATTAAAATAAGGTAAAAAGAAATACAATAAATTACAATAAAACTAGGGGCGGAATACAACCCCCAATATAAGATAAGTGCGAATCATGCATAACATGGGATAATCAATTTGAGGTGAGGACATTGGTCCTTGTATGCATGCTTAAAAAAAAATAATTAAAGGTGACAACTTATTTGTAGGGAAAAACTAAGACATTGGTCCCATTTTATTAGAAAAAATTTCAAATTAATTAATATAAATAATTTTTTGATTTTCTTTTTAACATGGATAAAATAAACAATTTTATTACAAATTACATTGACAAAATAAATAAAAAGCCAAAATAAAGAAAATAGTATAAATAATCAAAATAATAGGTTAAAACCAAACGAGTCTCCTGGATTTCCGCATTTGCTCACGAGAATGGCCAAGCAAGGAAAACAAGTATTGGAATAAAAAAAAATGACATCATTGTTAGTAATTAAATCAATTATCAATAAAAAAACATATCAAAAGATGAATAAAATAAAATGGAATAAAATACATCATAAATGACAAATGAGTTAAATGACATAATGAAACAAATAAAACAACATATTAATAAATTAATACATAAAAACATGAAAAAATAACAACAACAATAATAATAAATAATAGTAATAATAATAAAAAGAAAAATGAACAGTTAAGTATAATGGAAAAGAATAAAAATTGTTAACAAAAATGTTAAATCTATATCTAAGATCACATAAAATAAATAAATAAACAATAGATCTAAAGATCTAAATAATTGCGAATGAGAAATAAAAATAATACAATAAAAAATAAACAAATGACAAATAAAACTATGAGATTGGGTCCAGAATATTTACTCTCAGAATTCAGATTTGATGGAGGAAAAAATATGATTGATTTCCTCGTTTTTGACCCACAAAATTAGAAATAAAAATAAAAAAAATGGAATTTTATTCCAAGAAAGAAAATTGCTTAAAAAAATAATTGAAGAAAATAAAATTAATTCTCACGAACAAAGAATTGATTTCTTCGTCTCAAGGATGTTTATTGATTAAAAATTGAATTTTAAAACCCTAAGAAATTTATTTGAAGAAGAAATAAAAATAATGGAAGAAAAATAAAAAATTCTCAAGAACAAAAAATTATTTTTTTTATCTCAAGAAGAATTTTTCTATTAAAAACTTATTTGAAGAAAAAAAAACTCAAGAAAAAAATGTAGAGAGAATTCTCTTGAGCAAGAAAAAGAGAAGAAGAAGAAAATATTTAACCTAAAAGAATTCCCCCTTTTCTCTCTCCAAATTTTTCTATTTATATGAATAAAAATGGAAAAGCTAATTAATTAAGGAAAAAAGCCTTAATTAAATCAAAATATTCCTTATCTATATTTTAAAAATGGAAAAAAATCATGAAAATCCTTAAAAAATGGGATAAAAAAATCAATTTTGGGAAAAAAAATCCCGATTTTGGGCCAAAAAATACGTTTTTGGCGGAAAGGGGGCAACCGACGTGCGTGCCTGGTGAGGGATGCCCATCATTGGGCGCACTCCGCACAATGGGAGCATGCATAGCGCTTGCTGGCGGCCGATTTTTTTTTAAAACAAATTTGACTAAAACATTATAATTTTTAAACTACTTTTTTTATTTTTATAAATTTTTTATTTTTTATTTATTTTTGCTTCGAAAAAAGCAATATTAACATGGAAATCATCACTTCCAAATTTTTTGCCTGTGAATAGGCATTACTTTCATCATTGGGTAAGCCTGATCTGGGCTGCCTCAAGACCCGATATCTACAGGTTTGAAGGCAAAAATTGACCTCATTTGTGCATCCCCTTTGTCCGGCCATTTCTCCGTCTCTGTCCTCTCTCTTTCTCTTTGTTCTTCATTCTGCTCTTCATCTTTTTCTTCTTCATCATCCATAGTCTTAAGTCTAGCAAGTTTCTGCCGCGTGGTTAATTGATTCTTAAGTTAAGTTGAGTTCTAGAAGTTAAGGTAAGTAATTGTTGTTGTTCTTCTTCTTTCTTCTTATTTTCTGAATTGAATTGGTATTGATTCCCTTATTCCAGTTCTGGAAATTAGATTGTGTATGTAGTGGTGGAATCAAGAAAAGACAAGGGAAAGGAGAAGGTTGGTGAGCCTAGTGCCAAGTGAGCATATTGGAGCATAGGAGATTAAGGTTTGGGAAACTATGAACTTTGTGTGCTAAATTGATAGTAGAGAAACTCTGAAATGGTTGTTTGTGTTGTGAGCTCAATTGAATTGAAAATGTGTACTTATGTTATGTGATGAATTGAATTGCTGAGATGAGCTTATTAAGCTAAAATGATTGCCATGAGTTGTTGACCTAAGCATGTAACGCTAATTTTGGAAGATTTGACGAATTGTTGTGTATTTGTGAATGAATGAGTTTCTATGGAAAATTTTAAGTGCCGTGATATTCATGATTGTGTTACGAAAGTTTAGCTTGAGTTTGATGAGAAAGTGATGTTAAATTAGTAGGTTTGAAGCTGATAAGTTGGAAAGTGTGGAATTGGTTTGAGTTCCATTTTGACCTATTTGGATTGTCTAGGTCATAAAATGAGTTTCACAAATCTAAAATGAATGAAACCAATTGGATTAAAACTATATTGTATATATCTTAAGTTGTTGTAGGAATAGCTCATTTGCTTTGAGGACTTTAAGGTCTTCAAAAGTGTCTATAAATGTAGTTAAAATTCTATAGGAGGGCCTTTAGAGCAAGTTGTGTTTCCTTGGCCATAACTCCTTGATTTTAAGTTCAATTGTAATGAGAATTATGTCATTTGAAAGTTAACATGTAGGTAAATAATTGGTTAGAAGGCTATGTTGGTTAAAAATGGTGTTTTGATGAGTTTTAACAGTCATGTTTATTGAGGTAGGAATGAGGTTTGAAAGGAGTAGGCCAACTGCTTTTGTTTTCCATTCTGCCTCAAAAATTGCGGTCACAACCATTTGGTTACCACCGTGAGGTATGCCTATTTTTTTATTCTGCCTCGGATTGGTTACATGTCACGGTCACAACCATTTGGTTGTTACCGTGAGATGCTTCTGATTTCCATTCTGTTTTGTGTTGTTTTTATGTCATGGTCAAACCATTTGGTTGTCACCGTGAGGTACCTAAATTTTCTATAATTATTTCTGAAACACTATCTAATGTTGTATAAGTGTATGAATTGGAATTCAATCAAGTTTAGTAACATTTAACTGGAACTATAATGTCTTAAACCATGTAAATTTTTATAATTTGAATATGTACAATGAAAGGTTGGCTTGTTTGATAAGCCATGTATGTATGTAGGTCACTTGATGAAATTATATTGCTTTATATGAATGAATGGATATTATATAGTGAGAATAAATGAACATCAATTGGAATTAATAATTTAGCCTACAAGTCGAGTAGTGGATAGATAGGCATGCCTATAGGGTCAAGTGCTACAGCCGAAGCATTTGATTCCCAATTGGAATCTCCAATGCGTATAGAATCCTATTTGGATTCACCTAAGTGTTTTTATATTAATGATTATATCGCTACCTACGGGTACTAATGCGAAAGTGTTGTATCTACGGATACTAATGTGATTTATGGTACTTACGAGTACTAATGTGATACCCGTTATCCGCATTTTTTAATTGCAGGAAAGGTAATTAATGAATGACAAACTAATAATGAGCAATGTGAATATTATGCAACACAAGAATTTGAATGCGTTATAAGTTTGCCATGTGATACTGCAATATTTGAACATGATTTGCTAATGATGTTATATGTACACCGAGACATGTTCAATGTTATGTTTATGAATCATGAATATAAAACACCTATTTGTTGTTATACAATGATTGTTATGTATATATATTGTATGTTGTTTCCCCACTAAGCATTATTGCTTAGGACGGGTGTTAATCCGTGTAGGTTCTGAAGTGAAGCACAAGTGAAGGACGGCCCCACATTATCTCTAGTTAACACTAGGGTTCGCTAATTTTTGTATAGGTCTTTATAATCTGTACAATGTATTATCATTTTTGGCACGTAAAGAGAAATCATGTAACAACTAAATATTATATGTAATATAAGTTGACTGTATGAGTTTTGAAAATGTATTCCGCTGCATTTGAAAGAAATTTGTTAATTCAGGATTTTGTGTTAACTGAATTGTATGCGTTTGTGTTATGTGATGTGTGCCATAGCGACCTTTTTTGGCTGCCGTAGCGAAGCTATGCGTGCGGTCGGGGACGGGCGTTACAGGTTGTGGTATTAGAGCATAAGTTTAGTCGTTTCTGGACATAGTGTAGAATAGGAATGCATATAGTCGTGTTGACCTAATGCGGACATCCTTGTATATGTATCAGATCGATGGATCCTTCTCACGATACGAAAGAAGAGACCGCATAAAGCGTTAATCCGAGGGAACCAGAGATGTCTGTGTCTAGTCCATTTGTATTAGAGGGTGTGGGACGCGATGTTCCAATGGTACCGATAGAGGCTCTCCTTAAGATGTCCCAAGACATGGCAAGGGTGTTAGATCATATGACAGCACCGAAAGCTCCAGTGGATTTGTTGAGAAACACTCCAAGAAAATCTAAAAATAGCAACGGAAAAATAGCAATGAAATTTTTTTCGTTGCTATTTACCAACGGAATTGGCATTCCTTTGCTAAATTAGCAACGGAAAAACTATTTCGTTGCTAAAATCGGTTAAAATTTGCATATTTAACAATGGAGCAATTTTTCGTTATTTTCCATTGCTAAAAGTGGAGGGAAATTTTAGCATGAAAATATAGCAATGGATTTTAGCAACGGAGTGAGTAAACCATTGCTAAAATAAGGCGCTAGCTGATGGTGGAAAAATTTTTGGTCTGAAAATAGCAACAGAATACTTTTCCGTTGCTATATTAGCAACGAAAAGTATAATCCGTTACTAATTAGCAACGAAATAATTTTTCCGTTGCAAATATAGCAACAGAATTATAATTCGGTTGCTAAGGTGGCTAGTTTAGCAACGGATACATTATACCATTGCTAATTTAGCAACGGATGTGTATTCGGTTGCTAATTTAGCTAAGTTAGCATCGGTTAAAATATTAGCAACGGATTCTATGTGTAACACCCCAACTCATACGTGGACGAACCCATCCGCAATGGAGTAGGAGGCCGTACGAGTAGGTGTGTTACCGGACTGAAGCGAGACAAAGCATACTAAAATACGGAAGAATTTAAAACTTGAGGAGTAGATTTGGACATGCATATTTCGCAATTGCGCATACACTAATCAAAAGCATACAGTTGTGAAAACTTACAAGCATACAATAGAAGTTATTCTCCAAACATCGTTATACAAATATTTACATGGCCCAGAATATTATATAAATATCTTTACATATTATTACATATACATATTCATCAGAATTACAAAATCCAGGCTACAGAAATTACACAAAATACATCACTTCTAACTCCTATGTGGCCGACTCTGTAGATGCGCGACTCGAACAGAAGCAAACCTGCCACCTGCACGGGAAAAGAACCCGTGCTAAGCGATAACGCTTAGTGGGGAAAACAAACATAATAATATGGACGGCCATTCACAATGGTCGTCAAGGAAAAATACATTCAAATGGCAATTGCGAATATTCAAAACATATATCTAAATAAACTTGCATAATAAAGGCATTCATTCGAAAACTCACACATATAATCATATGCACAGATCAGGAATGGACCAAAACAGTCCTAACCCAAAACACGACACCAATGTTATCATGCTGAACCATATATCCAAGAAAACATCCAAAACACCACACTTCTGCTGCACAACTCTAATACATAGTATACCATGCTGTAAACACTCCCATAACAGAAACTGAAGGCATAATCACATCACTTCACATTCATATCAAAACCATGCAGAAAGTACGATTACATCTTATATACCTACTTTCACAACCGATCTGATTCACATGCTTGTACACAATAAAACCACGCTTAACTCATATACATAAATACATCAATCGTATAATTTCAAAGCATTCAGAAACTAATAACAAATCACATGCCAAGTACGGATAGTCATGTTAACTGAAAAGTCATGTTTACTAAATACAGATTTATCTTCTGAAGCCCGTAGTCATATTCATATACACATAAACGGATTCTTGTTCATTCAGATATCACATTCTGATGACTGTTTCAAAACAGAATAAAACAAACCATCAAAACACCTGCTGACTCATAATAGTGGATAACGAGTACTGAGGAGGAGACCTCATGAGGGAACACATAGCCCGATCTCTGACCGGGTGAACCTCAGAGGGAACATATAACTCATGAGGGAACACATAGCCCGATCTCTGACCGGGTGAACCTCAGAGGGAACATATAATATAATGTACCATACAGGTACAAGTCGAAAAGCAACATCATCTTTTTCCACATTCCAAAAACATTTCACATCAAAGGGTTCGCGAGGAACCAGTCGTGGGACCTGATCAGGGTCCAAATCGTTCAAAGGGCGCTGCAGCTACAAAGACTCTATTAGGCATGCCTAACTATCCACTAGACTGACTCACGCAGGTCATGCATCATACAAATCATATTTCACATCGCATAATTTATATCACTTTACGAAATCAGCAATAGATGAGACATATGAATAAAATCATAAAGTCAGTAATGCATCATACAATTTACACTTAAGCATATCATGATAATCTTAGAGAAAGATCATAAGTATAGATATGCATAGTACATCCAATTATAAACCTAAAAGTGCCACAAGTTCGGAATTCAGACATTGAAATTACCAAAGAAAACTCATTCAACACAACACATCTGTCGCGCTCGCGATGCCTGTCGCGCTCGCGACAGAGACCATAGTCTCTTCGCTGCACGCGCGCGACGGGATTCGCGATCGCGGGAAGGAAAGAGGGGCCCGGCTCTGTCGCGCTCGCGATATTGTCGCGATCGCGACAGAGGGCAAGCATTGCTATCGCGGGGTCGCGACAAGTCGCGTGCTCGCGATAGCACAGGCCAACAATGTGCTCTGTCGCGATCGCGACGGTTGTCGCGCTCGCGACAGGGAGCAGACAAGCTATTGCTATCGCGACTCGCGACGGTGTCGCGTGCTCGCGACGGCACATGCATCGACATCACCTATCTCTGTCGCGCTCGCGACAGTGTCGCGATCGCGACAGAGTCATGATTCCGAAAATCTGCAGAATTTTGCAAGATCTTTCCTTCCTCAAACTCATTCACAAACACACGAAACACATCCCAAGGTCTCTTACCTCATCTCCAGCCAGTCACACATTATTGATAACATAATCCAACATTCGTATCAAGTATTTCAATCAAACACGCCATTAACAATATCCATATTCACAATCTATAATAATAACATTATTCGTCAATCATATCAATCGCACTCACATTAATTGCATTCGTACATATGGTACGTCATTCTAAGGTTACTCATGAGACCATCACAATATAGCACTCATCAATAAACAGACCTTCATGAAGTTATATCTATTCTTAATTACTAGTTAAATCACCAATCTTAATCATATTCATAGGTTTTTCCCAACAATCATTACTTATATAGTCAATTAATTACCCTAAACATGCATAATAACTAATGGGAAAGATACGGGATTGATCTGGGTCATCCCTAGACTCAAAAATAAAGAAGAAAAGGCTCAAAACATATTTTTCTGTCGCGAGGTCGCGACCATTGTCGCGCTCGCGACAGAGGCTCGCCTCAGCTACCAAAACGGACTGCTTTCTACTATAAACTAGTATCGCGAAAACCGACCTCTAAACCTCATTTTTAGGAAAAGTGGTCTTCTTAACAAATGTTCTCCTACGTCTTAGCTTTCAAATGAAAGAAGTTTCACATCAATTGGATGTCTACAACTCCAGATATGAACTACACAACCTATACTGGTCAAACAACCCGACACAACAGGGATACTACATTTGTAATCAATTTTTCGATGTCTTAGAGCGAGAATTTGTCCAAGGCTATTTCTGAGACATTTAAAGTAATGGCATTCATGGTTCTAATGGTTCAAGAATCGCATGATTTGGAGTTCTAAAACTCCCAAAACAGTGTAATAACCTAAGAAAGGTCCAGTGTATTCTAAACCAGTTTTTCACCTAAAAACCCATTCACATGCACCAATAAGTCATTTGAGTCAACACTCACTACCATCATCACAAATCATCACAACACACTCAAGAAACTCATATCATACATGAATATATATAACAATTCATATATATAAAAATAAAATTTCCCAAACCTGGGAATCAAAAATCCACAGTCCCTTTTCTAGCTTCTATCTACAATCGTTTCCTTGCCCTTGAGCCTCCTCTTGTTACCACCAACTTGCACAGACCAAAAACCCAGAAATTACTTTTAATTGAAAACTCTAACTTACACAAAATCAAAAGAAAAGGAGAAGAAAGAGAACCCTAACCGCAGGAACCCTAAAGCTCCAACTTACCTTAACAATCTTGCTTCTCAAGCTCCACCAACTCACTTCTAATTCACTCAAAACCAAGAGATGGAGCAAAGAAAGGGAAAGAAAGGAAAAGAAATGAAAAATCGGGAAGATGAAAGGCAAAAACGTGGACTCCTCTCTCTTAAGCTTTGTCTTCCTTTTCACACTTAATGCACACCTACCACATCCATTTGTCCACTTCCTATTGGTCCACATTACTTACTTTGACTTCTCAATTCAAGTTACCATACACATACACACACTAAATCACTTCTCATAAAATATCTTACATCATTAGTTCCATACCCACAATCCACTTGATACTTATTTCTCACATACACCATACACCAAACACACACAAGTACCTCTTACAAGAATATCCCCATAGTACCACACTTGAATCACACCAAATCATTTCCTAAGATCCATTTATACCCTACTTCCATACACAATAAGCACACCATAATATTTCCTTCACTTAACTCATTTAATTAATTTCTTTGCAATTAAATCCTTATTATCCATATTATTCATGTACAAATTACCGAATTACCCTCGCTCATTCCGATCGAGCAAGCATATTCCGACTAGGCCCAGTTCGGGGTGTGACAAATCTTCCCTCCTAAAAGAATTTCGTCCTCGAAATTCACATACACCAGAAGAAACTCCAAAACTACACTTCAACTCACCTTCAGACTCATACACTGCATTTTAAAACTATTCACTTACTTACACTTATTACTATTGCGGTGCTCTTAATTACCTCCTACTCAACTTACACCAAACGTAGAATACTTTCTTATATTCGCATCAAACACATTCATCAGAACAATCATTACTCAAATGACCGATTGAAATCAAAACCCGAATACTTTACACATAAACCAACTAACTTCGCCAATTGATACATAAATCCTTCACTACTTAAAAGATGTCCATCATACTTACGTTTCTCTTTACCATTAACACTCCTATCAAACTTTAAAATCCTTTTTACGGTCCCAAAATACTCTTTCTGTTCAATCTTTAATCAAACACAAAACTCTTTCCTAAACGATTGCTGAGCGCGTCATTTTTACCTTTAATCTTAATATCAAATAGTACATATATACCCTGCCAGCTTTCTCTCAATTAAAACATACATGCATATGCTTATCATGTATTGTCAAAGGGATGATGATGATGTAATGAGATTGAGATGATTCATGTATGCAGAGTGATGCAATTGATGCTATAATGATGCATTTTGTCCCATCCCCATGATTCAATATGCTTTCATTTAAACACTTTTCTGGAGATAGCTGACAGGCATATAGAGTACTACCAAAACCTTATAAGATCCAAATACTCATCCACTTACTCGATACCTTTCTTTACTGAGATACACTCTGAACAAAACCTTGAGAAATTCTAGGAGCAGTCAGTCTATCCAAAATTTGAATTAATCCTTTCACTAATGTTCTATTATTAGAAACAAGACCGGAATTCTAACCATAAAGGTGCACAGAAACGAAACACTTTGATCAGTACTAACTGGGTTCACACTTTCTGTCATCTCATTCACCTTCTCATTCGGTTCAGGTTCCATCTAACGTAACACACATAGGACAAGACGCATCTGCATTAGGCCACGACACAAAACTGACTCTCAAACAAAGACTCGACACATAACAAGTAACATACAAAGACCCAATACCCAAACAAATAAGGCAACCAGAATCTTATGCTCTGATACCACTAAATGTAACACCCCAACTCATACGTGGACGAACCCATCCGCAATGGAGTAGGAGGCCGTACGAGTAGGTGTGTTACCGGACTGAAGCGAGACAAAGCATACTAAAATACGGAAGAATTTAAAACTTGAGGAGTAGATTTGGACATGCATATTTCGCAATTGCGCATACACTAATCAAAAGCATACAGTTGTGAAAACTTACAAGCATACAATAGAAGTTATTCTCCAAACATCGTTATACAAATATTTACATGGCCCAGAATATTATATAAATATCTTTACATATTATTACATATACATATTCATCAGAATTACAAAATCCAGGCTACAGAAATTACACAAAATACATCACTTCTAACTCCTATGTGGCCGACTCTGTAGATGCGCGACTCGAACAGAAGCAAACCTGCCACCTGCACGGGAAAAGAACCCGTGCTAAGCGATAACGCTTAGTGGGGAAAACAAACATAATAATATGGACGGCCATTCACAATGGTCGTCAAGGAAAAATACATTCAAATGGCAATTGCGAATATTCAAAACATATATCTAAATAAACTTGCATAATAAAGGCATTCATTCGAAAACTCACACATATAATCATATGCACAGATCAGGAATGGACCAAAACAGTCCTAACCCAAAACACGACACCAATGTTATCATGCTGAACCATATATCCAAGAAAACATCCAAAACACCACACTTCTGCTGCACAACTCTAATACATAGTATACCATGCTGTAAACACTCCCATAACAGAAACTGAAGGCATAATCACATCACTTCACATTCATATCAAAACCATGCAGAAAGTACGATTACATCTTATATACCTACTTTCACAACCGATCTGATTCACATGCTTGTACACAATAAAACCACGCTTAACTCATATACATAAATACATCAATCGTATAATTTCAAAGCATTCAGAAACTAATAACAAATCACATGCCAAGTACGGATAGTCATGTTAACTGAAAAGTCATGTTTACTAAATACAGATTTATCTTCTGAAGCCCGTAGTCATATTCATATACACATAAACGGATTCTTGTTCATTCAGATATCACATTCTGATGACTGTTTCAAAACAGAATAAAACAAACCATCAAAACACCTGCTGACTCATAATAGTGGATAACGAGTACTGAGGAGGAGACCTCATGAGGGAACACATAACCCGATCTCTGACCGGGTGAACCTCAGAGGGAACATATAACTCATGAGGGAACACATAGCCCGATCTCTGACCGGGTGAACCTCAGAGGGAACATATAATATAATGTACCATACAGGTACAAGTCGAAAAGCAACATCATCTTTTTCCACATTCCAAAAACATTTCACATCAAAGGGTTCGCGAGGAACCAGTCGTGGGACCTGATCAGGGTCCAAATCGTTCAAAGGGCGCTGCAGCTACAAAGACTCTATTAGGCATGCCTAACTATCCACTAGACTGACTCACGCAGGTCATGCATCATACAAATCATATTTCACATCGCATAATTTATATCACTTTACGAAATCAGCAATAGATGAGACATATGAATAAAATCATAAAGTCAGTAATGCATCATACAATTTACACTTAAGCATATCATGATAATCTTAGAGAAAGATCATAAGTATAGATATGCATAGTACATCCAATTATAAACCTAAAAGTGCCACAAGTTCGGAATTCAGACATTGAAATTACCAAAGAAAACTCATTCAACACAACACATCTGTCGCGCTCGCGATGCCTGTCGCGCTCGCGACAGAGACCATAGTCTCTTCGCTGCACGCGCGCGACGGGATTCGCGATCGCGGGAAGGAAAGAGGGGCCCGGCTCTGTCGCGCTCGCGATATTGTCGCGATCGCGACAGAGGGCAAGCATTGCTATCGCGGGGTCGCGACAAGTCGCGTGCTCGCGATAGCACAGGCCAACAATGTGCTCTGTCGCGATCGCGACGGTTGTCGCGCTCGCGACAGGGAGCAGACAAGCTATTGCTATCGCGACTCGCGACGGTGTCGCGTGCTCGCGACGGCACATGCATCGACATCACCTGTCTCTGTCGCGCTCGCGACAGTGTCGCGATCGCGACAGAGTCATGATTCCGAAAATCTGCAGAATTTTGCAAGATCTTTCCTTCCTCAAACTCATTCACAAACACACGAAACACATCCCAAGGTCTCTTACCTCATCTCCAGCCAGTCACACATTATTGATAACATAATCCAACATTCGTATCAAGTATTTCAATCAAACACGCCATTAACAATATCCATATTCACAATCTATAATAATAACATTATTCGTCAATCATATCAATCGCACTCACATTAATTGCATTCGTACATATGGTACGTCATTCTAAGGTTACTCATGAGACCATCACAATATAGCACTCATCAATAAACAGACCTTCATGAAGTTATATCTATTCTTAATTACTAGTTAAATCACCAATCTTAATCATATTCATAGGTTTTTCCCAACAATCATTACTTATATAGTCAATTAATTACCCTAAACATGCATAATAACTAATGGGAAAGATACGGGATTGATCTGGGTCATCCCTAGACTCAAAAATAAAGAAGAAAAGGCTCAAAACATATTTTTCTGTCGCGAGGTCGCGACCATTGTCGCGCTCGCGACAGAGGCTCGCCTCAGCTACCAAAACGGACTGCTTTCTACTATAAACTAGTATCGCGAAAACCGACCTCTAAACCTCATTTTTAGGAAAAGTGGTCTTCTTAACAAATGTTCTCCTACGTCTTAGCTTTCAAATGAAAGAAGTTTCACATCAATTGGATGTCTACAACTCCAGATATGAACTACACAACCTATACTGGTCAAACAACCCGACACAACAGGGATACTACATTTGTAATCAATTTTTCGATGTCTTAGAGCGAGAATTTGTCCAAGGCTATTTCTGAGACATTTAAAGTAATGGAATTCATGGTTCTAATGGTTCAAGAATCGCATGATTTGGAGTTCTAAAACTCCCAAAACAGTGTAATAACCTAAGAAAGGTCCAGTGTATTCTAAACCAGTTTTTCACCTAAAAACCCATTCACATGCACCAATAAGTCATTTGAGTCAACACTCACTACCATCATCACAAATCATCACAACACACTCAAGAAACTCATATCATACATGAATATATATAACAATTCATATATATAAAAATAAAATTTCCCAAACCTGGGAATCAAAAATCCACAGTCCCTTTTCTAGCTTCTATCTACAATCGTTTCCTTGCCCTTGAGCCTCCTCTTGTTACCACCAACTTGCACAGACCAAAAACCCAGAAATTACTTTTAATTGAAAACTCTAACTTACACAAAATCAAAAGAAAAGGAGAAGAAAGAGAACCCTAACCGCAGGAACCCTAAAGCTCCAACTTACCTTAACAATCTTGCTTCTCAAGCTCCACCAACTCACTTCTAATTCACTCAAAACCAAGAGATGGAGCAAAGAAAGGGAAAGAAAGGAAAAGAAATGAAAAATCGGGAAGATGAAAGGCAAAAACGTGGACTCCTCTCTCTTAAGCTTTGTCTTCCTTTTCACACTTAATGCACACCTACCACATCCATTTGTCCACTTCCTATTGGTCCACATTACTTACTTTGACTTCTCAATTCAAGTTACCATACACATACACACACTAAATCACTTCTCATAAAATATCTTACATCATTAGTTCCATACCCACAATCCACTTGATACTTATTTCTCACATACACCATACACCAAACACACACAAGTACCTCTTACAAGAATATCCCCATAGTACCACACTTGAATCACACCAAATCATTTCCTAAGATCCATTTATACCCTACTTCCATACACAATAAGCACACCATAATATTTCCTTCACTTAACTCATTTAATTAATTTTTTTGCAATTAAATCCTTATTATCCATATTATTCATGTACAAATTACCGAATTACCCTCGCTCATTCCGATCGAGCAAGCATATTCCGACTAGGCCCAGTTCGGGGTGTGACACTATGTGCGGTTGCTAATTTAGCAACCAAAGCTTATTCCGTTGCTAAATATTTGGCCATAAAAATGTTTTCTAAAATTGCAACGGATTGATTTTTCGGTTGGTATATTAGCAACCGAATCAAAATTCCGTTGGTAATGTGCATTTTGCCCTAATTATTACCAACGGAATGTCTATAGCAACCGAAGTTAAATATCCGTTGGTATTGTTGAGTTGAGCCAATGAATTACCAACGGGATATTATTTCGATTGCTACTATACCAATCGATGTAATTGCCGTTGCTATTGTTCAATTTTCCCTAGGTATAAATTCTTCCTTTATTTTTCTTTCATCGCCGTCAGACTCCCCTCTCCATCTCCCTCGCCGTATGCATTCCCTCCCTCTCACCGTCGCCATCGCCATTGCTCCTGCCGTCTGCCTTCCATCTGCCTCACCCTCGCCATTGCCATCGATCCGGCTGTCTTACTTCCCTCCCCCTCACCCTCGCCATCGCCATCGCTCCCGCCGTCTGCATTCCCTCTCCCTCTCCCTCGCCCTCACCGTAGCTCCCGCCGTCTGCCTTCCCTCATCTTCTCATTTTGGGTTTCCTCAGTTCTTTCTTTTATGTCCTCGGCAGTTAGATAATTAGATAACCAAACAGTCTCTTTTGTTTACAACAATCTTAATTACCTTCTCTTTTTCCAATATTAGTTGAATAAAACTTTTTTTAAAAGCAAATCTGCAATTTTCCATCTGAAAAAGAAGTAAAATGTTTAGCTATGGTGGGGATTTTGGTTTGAAGCGTAACATTTCAAAGACGTAGAAGTGTTACTGCTGCTGATTTCGCATTTGGAATCTTTGTAAGTAATTATTTCTTCAGTATTTTTCTATATCTTGGTTGCTCTCTTCTCTTTTTATGTGGAAACTCTTATTTGAAATTTCAGATTTTGCTTCTTTTCATTTTGATCTTTAAGATCCATCTTGTTGTTTGGCCGAAAATTGAGGAATCATTTTAGAAAATTTGAACTGGTTTGATATTTGATAATACGTGTACAACGACGCTGTTTTTTTGTCTCCTTTGAGGCCTGATCTTCTTCTCGGTAAAACGATTGTTAGACCTGTATTCTACTTTTGTTTTTGTTCTCTGTTTGGTTTATAATTTTCTTTTGATGTTTGTCTAAGTAATGCTAATTATTCAATTGCTAGGTTCTTCTTTGAAGTCCACTGATCTCTATCTGTTATCCGCTAATCACTCCAGTAAAGCCAAGCTTACTGTTTATAAAACCCCATTTACAATTCGAGAAAGGTACAATCTCATATTTTTTGTATGCTAAACTTGTTTATTTACTTCATTGATGATGTGCTGACTGAATTATGAAATTGTCAATTTTGGTCTACTAATTTAGCTAGCTTCTCTGTGAGTTTATTAAATTGAAAAACGTTGTATTGAATATATTCATATGTGAACTATATTTGATTCCGTTCTTTCTGCCGTTCTGTCTTTCTCGCTACACCCTCTCTCTCCCTTTCTTAATCTTCCCCGCTTCTCTCTCTTCCTTTCCCTTTGTTTATTCTCAATTTTCTGCCTAGTCTCTGCTTTCCTTGATTTTTTTTCTTCCATTGCAGTCTGTGGTCTTCTCTCTCTGTTATTCCTTGTCTGCAATTTTGGCCAATTCCATTTCTGTATTCCTTTCTTCACTACAACCTTCAGGTGGTACTCTTTAACATTTATTGAATTATGTTAAATTATATTAAGTTTAATTTCTTTCCATATATTGAATTATGTTTGTGTTTTTAGATTTGTTATTTTTGGAATTTTGATTTGGAGCTTAGGAGTGCAGCTTATTCTCTTCAATTGCTGCTTTAGTTAGATATGATTCTTTCTACTCTATTTATTTTTACTTTCCCTTTTCTTTTCTTTGCTTTTTTTTTTTTATTTTTTTGGATAATGACAGCATTTGGTTGCTGGAAATTGCCAAATCATAATTCAATAGTAATAATAATAATAATAATAATTAGAGCTAGTTAGGCTTGTTAAGGACAGAAGATTAGACTTTGTTATTCAGTGACGAGTATTAGCGTAGAATAATAATGGTTCTAATGTCAGTATTCCTATATTTCCTTATTAGGGTCATTATCCGGTTGTTATTTTTTTTTTATTGCTTTTAGATGTTGTTTGGCTTATTAAATACAGAACTTTTATGACAAGTTATAGATTTTCTTATGAGGTGCAGAATTTTCCAAATCTGTGCATAAGTTAGTTTGTCCTTACCTTAAGTCAAGGCTAATGAATTTATCCTGAAATGCTACTTTATATTTGCCTGTGATATTTGAAGGTGAGTTGAACAACTTTTGAATTTAAATGTTCCCTGGCTAGTTCTATTAGTTAGCGAGTATTGAAAATGCTTATAATTTAATTTGTATGTACAGAATTAGGGCATAGAGATGGTAGCTGCACCTCTATTTGTGTTTGCTATATGCAGATAATATTGACATTATTAGTAATTAGAATAAAGTGCACTAATTTGTCTATTTGTTCTGTTGAGGTGGTTAGCTCTACTTCTATTGACTTATAGTTACATGGTTTTGGTAGAAGAAACACCAGCACCTCCTACTACAAACTGAAAATGCTCCATTTGCTTATTTATCAAGCCTCAAAATTTGGTTGGTTGGGTTTAAAAACCCTATCAAACTGAAGTATGTTAAATTATATTAAGTTTAATTTCTTTCCATATATTGAATTATGTTTGTGTTTTTAGATTTGTTATTTTTGGAATTTTGATTTGGAGCTTAGGAGTGCAGCTTATTCTCTTCAATTGCTGCTTTAGTTAGATATGATTCTTTCTACTCTATTTATTTTTACTTTCGCTTTTTTTTCTTTGTTTTTTTTTTTTAATTTTTTTTTGGATAATGACAGCATTTGGTTGCTGGAAATTGCCAAATCAGAATTCAATAGTAATAATAATAATAATTAGAGGAAGGAAACTCACAGGTATGGCTTCAAAACAATCTTATTATTTTAATATAAGCTGTTTTCAGTTTAACTTCATTTTATGTAACGTTTTCAGTTAGTTTTAATATAAGCTCTAGCACATTGGAATATGTATATATATATATATACACACACCTGGTCACCAAAATCCAAAGTCAGAATTAATTTCTGAACTAATTTAACAATTAATCCAATTATTTAAAATCGAAATTGCATTTGAGATTAAATTTAGTTAAGGGTTAATGAAAATGATCCTCTTAATTATCTCTTGTTTGGATTATGTTTAATTAGTTTATAATCTATTTTTCAAGTCAAATGCATTAAAGTCGGTTTTTCGAAATCAAAATGTAAGTCAATTATATTAACAACCGATTAATCGCTAATCGATTCACTACTAAATACGACCAATTAACTATTAACTGTATGTTAATCGTTAAAAGAAAACCAAAAAAAAAAAAAAATTAAACAAAAATTTCATATAAAATACTTCAATTTATCAATCATATAAATTTGTCATCTTATTTTATTTGTAATTATAGATATCTAATAATTCTTGTCCAAAAAAAAAAGAAAGAAAGGTGTTTTGCATTTAATTATAGATATGTAAGTATGCAACTTAATTTCATGCCATGCTTCAACTTTTTATATAAGTACATTGCATGTCATTGATTGGTTCAAAGTGGATGGGTATGTTTTTATAGCTATATTTCATTGGCTTGTTTGTTATCTTTTTTTTGGCTACCAACTAGTTTTCTTTGTAATAAAATTTCAGCCTATATAATTGCATATGTGGGTTATCTGCTGAAAATTCTAACTTCTTCTGTTAAGTTTCGTTTACAGTAGTAGCAACAAAGGAGAGGAAGCTGCTGTTTTGGGTTCAGTATTGTGGAGTTATATTTCTCATTGGCTTGGACCACTCCCTTTTCGCATTCTGAAGGTACTAAGTTTGAGATATTTTTTTAATTTAATATTATTTTCATTCATGTTAAGTACACTTTTTTTTTATATATATTATTAATTTAATAGCCAAATATTTCATGTATGATGAGTTATGATGAGTTACGCGCATAAATGTAGTAAGCGGTGTGAATCTTTTCAGAAAATCGTTCAGCTAGAGACCGCACTCACCTTGTTGATGGATACTGTAACACAGCTAAAGAATCAAGTAGAAGATTTGGAAACTAAGTGTACTCAACAACCAGATCGTCCTCATTCACCTCCACCAACTAACTAGCATAGATTTGTAATTTTTTTGTTGTTGATACTAATTTTATGTTGTTTTTGTGATTGTTATTATGGATTTTCACTTTACAGTAATATAATATATTTTCAGGATTTTAATTATTGTGCATTAATTTTTATATTATATTGTCAATAAGAATATTTTCTCAAATTTCATTACGAATTTTCATTATATTTATTTATAAATAAAAAAAATTGAATGAAATTTAAAAATAACAATAGCAATGGAAAGGAATTTCCGTTGCTATATTTAGCAACGGAAAACAATTTTCGTTGCTAAATATAGCAACGGAATGATTCTTTGGTTGCTAAACTTTCTCAAGGCGAGTTGTTTCTTATGCTATATTTAGCAACGGAAACAAAGTTCCGTTGCTAAAGATAGCAACGGAAATTTTTTTCCGTTGCTATATTTAGCAATGAAAATTTTGTTCCATTGCTAAATATAGCAACGGAATATTATTTTCGTTGCTATATATAGCAACGAAAACTTTTTTCGTTGCTAAAATAGCAACGGAATTTCATTCCGTTGGTAAATATAGCAATGAAAAATAATTCGTTCGCTAACGTTGACCAATTCACCAAAATGAATATTGGTTATATTTAGCAACGAAATGAGTTGTTCGTTGCTAAATATAGCAACGGGATTCCGTTGCTAAATTTAGCAACGGAAAGGATTTCGGTTGCTAAAAATTACCCAGTCAAATTTGCAACCGTTTTTTTTCGTTGCTATTTCTGATTAGCAACGGAAAATCAACAGATTTGATTGCTAATTTTCGTTGCTATTTCCAGATTTTCTAGTAGTGAAAACATAGGGCTGAGGAATTCTATGGTACTAAGTTTGGATAAGTTTTTCAAAGCTGAATACTGGATTGAGAAAGTGCAGAGGGCACTTGATGAAATTAAATGCCCTCCTGAGTAGAAACGGGAGTGTAACACCCCCTTCCCATACGTAGGAGAACCCATCTGCAACGGAGTGAGAACCCGTATGAGCAGGGGTGTCACAAAGTAGAACGGTACAAAACATTCATTCACATAATAACAACATACACATAAACAGCAAAAATTAAAACTTTAAACCAAACTGATCATATACTCATAGATAGAATAATAATAATATTCATTACAACTGTTCCGATAACCAAAATAATTACATCATTCAGAGTTACATAGCGGAAGCTGAACAAAAGACTAAATACAATGAGAGTTCACTAATACAAAAAGAATCATAATACAAAAAGAAGCTAAGTCCTAGCATCAATCCCACTGTGTTGGCTTGACTGGCGACGACTCTCCCAAAAGCTATACACATTCCGCACTTGCATGGATGAAACGCCCGTGCTAAGCGATAACGCTTAGCGGGGAAACAAACAACAATAGTATGGGCAGCCATTCACAATGGTCATCAAGGCAAATCACATACATATAGGCATATGATGAATATCATAAGATATAATCATAATCGAATCACATTCATAAGCATTCGAAGGCTCATAATCACATTCATATGCTAACTGATTCATATGCTCATAAATAGAGTCATTCAGATTCACATACTTGTAATCATAATCATTCGGATTCACATTCTCATAAGCATAACAGAACAAATCACAACACAATAACACCTGCTAACTCACAGTAGTGGATAACGAGTGAACGCATGGCGGTACCTTACGAGTACGAATCGAAAAGCAACATCACATTTTTCTTTCTCTTTTCAAAACATTTTACGAAGGGGATCTTAAACAAGATCCAAACACATTGAGGTTCGCGAGGAACCAAACGGGGACCTGATCAGGGTCCAGAACTGAACTGAGGGCTGTAGCTACTGAACTTTATTAGGCATGCCTGACTATCCACTTATTTGACTCTAGTAGGTCATGCATAATCCAACATATCACATTCATATAATTCATAATATTGTCCATGCATAATACATCCAATTATATTCATATACTTCATAAAATAGTCCAAGCAAAAATTCTAAAAGCATCGTAAGTTCAAAAATAAAACATTGGAATCATAAACGAAAGCTCAATTTGGAAGCCAGAGGTGTCGCACTTGCGAAAGAGACAAAACTGGCCCCCTGTCGCGATCGTGGCAGTCTTTGCGCTCGCTCAGAGACAGCACATCTCACTGTCGTGCTCGCGACGGTCAGGGGCCAACAAAGGCTGTCGAGCTCGCGATAGGAGACTGCCCAATCCGCTCGACAGCCGAGTGCTCTGTCGCACTCGCGACAGAGAGCTCTTGTTGCGGCCGCTCGGCAGCCCAAATTCGCTCGGCAGCGCACAAGGTCTAAATTCACCGAGCTTTGTCGTGACCTTGCGATAGTGTCACGCTTGCGACGAAATCGTGATTTCTAGTCCTTACGTGAAATTCTGTAGAATTTCTCACTTTTAAAACACCCAAACTTCCAATCTCAAACACAAATCCAACCCAAACATCATCTTACCTCAAACCAACCTTTCCAACCTCATAAATAACATAGAACACATCTTTTACAACAATTAACACAATCAAAATTATGCATTAACATAATCAAACTCCTTAAGAACAACAAACCCAGAAATTTCAGCAAATTCCATCAAACTTAGAAATTTGCCCAATAATTCATCATTCATGCATTATAACTTAAATCAAACCAAAATCCATAACATTTGCACTATTATAAGCATCATCCAACCTCAATTTTCAAGAAATTCATTCAACATACCAAAATCACAAAAATGCACAAATTCAAATAATTCCCAAACCTAAAATTCCTATGCTCCTAATGGCAAGCTCCGGTCCCATCGCCTTCTCTTTTCCCTTGGGATCTCAAGTAGGCGCTTTTAAACCAGAAAAACCCAAGAACTAAACAACACACAGAAATTTAAGTTAAGATCACATGCAATCAAATCAAAAGAAAGGATGAAGAAGAAGAAGAAGAAGAAGAAGAAGAAGAAGAAGAAACCCACTAACAACTTACCAATCAAAGCTCAAGGAATGATCAATTTCCACCACAAAACACTTGGATCCAAGCTAGGGCACACATATGAAGAGAAAAGAGGAAGAAGAGATAAAGAGAAGGAAGAAAACGGGGAAGAGGCAGCAAATGGCTGTCCGATTTTTCTCTCTCTTCTATTTATACCTACTCCCTAAAACCCTAGCCACATGTCACCCTAAGAGTGGTGGATCTTGATCACTCACACCCTACACTCATGCAATACACCACACACAAGGCTAACCCTCGCTAATGCACACCCTACTCCCTTATGAGCATGCACACACTACCAAAACCCATACACACACATCCTAGTATCATATATGCACCCACACTCTAATAAAGCCCACAAAACATGCATATTATCCAAAATACCCTTAACATATGCCAAAACACTCACACATGCACACATACACATGGCAATCATGGCTCAGGGGAAATCGGGGTGTGACAACTCTCCTCTATTAACAAGAATTTCGTCCTTGAAATTCTCACCTAGACTGAACAACTGTGGATACTGAATCCTCATTGTCACCTCTAGTTCCCAAGTCGCTTCCTCGACTCCGTGATGTTGCCAAAGAACCTTGACCAGAGGAACTTGCTTACTTCTCAACTGTCTCACTTCCTAAGCTAAAATAGCCTTCGGCTCTTCATCATAAGAATCCAACTGAATTCGAACATCCTGAACTGATAATACATGCGAAGGATCCGAACAGTACAGACGAAGCATGGAAATATAGAAGACGTCATGCATCTTAGCCAACTCCATCGGTAAAGCCAACCTATAGGCTACCGGACTAACTTTTTCCAAAATCTCATAAGGCCCAATGAACCGAGGACTAAGTTTACCCTTCTTGCCGAACTGTAACACTTTTCTCCAAGACGAAACCTTAAGGAAAACTTTGTCCCCGATCTCAAATCGAATATCCTTTCTCTTCAAATAGGAATAAGATCTCTGTTATCTTTAGCCACTTTCAGATTCCACTACACAACTCTAATCTTCTCTTCTATATCTCTAATCATTTTTGGCCCAATAAAAGATCGCTCGGTTAACTCTGTCCAACAAACCAGAGTCCTACACAATTGACCATACAAAGCCTCAAACGGTGACATCCTAATGCATGACTGATAGCTGTTGTTGTAGGCAAAATCCATAAGTCACACATACTTATCTAACTGCCAGAAAAATCCAAAGTACAAGCCCGAAGCATATCCTCTAAAATCTGGATAACCTGTTCAAACTGACCATCTGCCTGAGGGTGAAATACCGTGTTGAAATTTAACTTGGTACCCAAAGCTCTCTGCAATTCCTTCCAAAACTTATATGTGAACCTTGGATCTCTATCTGATACTATCGACAACGGCACACCATGCAGTCAGACTTCCTCATCCATATAAACACTGGCCAACTTATCCATCGAGTAGTCCACTCTAATAGGCAGAAAATGAACTGACTTCGTAAGCCGATCCACAATAACCCAGACTGAATCATGCTTCTTCTGAGTCACTGATAAACCCGACATAAAATCCATGGCAATGTCATCCCATTTCCACATAAGAACGGATAAAGGAGTGAGCAATCCTGAAGGGACTTGATGCTCAGCCTTTACCTGCTAACAAGTCAGACACTTCGCCACGAATCCATAATGTCTCTCTTTATCCCAGACCACCAGTAGAACTGTTTTATATCCTGATACATCTTTTCACTACCAGGATGCATAGTAAAGACCGTAGTGTATGCCTCACTCAAAAGCTTTTTCCTTAACTCATCACTCTCGAGCACACACAAACGATCCCTATACATAAGCACCCCATCCAAAATAGAAAACTCAGACTGTTTACCCTACTAAACCTCTTGCAAAACCCGCTGCAATCTCACATCATCCTTCTAAGCATCTGCAATCAACTGTCTTAAGGTCAGCTTCACTCTCAATTGGGCAACCAAAGCCCCATCTGAATCAAATCTCTATCTGAATCGCCTCAAGAACAAAGCCGAAACTGACTTCCTACTTAAAGCATCCATTACCACATTGGCTTTACCCGGATGATAATCCACAATGCAGTCATAATCCTTGAACAACTCTAACCATTAGCACCATCTCATGTTCAACTCCTTCTACGTGAAGAGATACTTTAAAATTTTATGATCCGTGAAAATCCTACACTTCTCCCCTACAGATAATGCCACCAAATCTTCAAAACAAATATCACAGCCGCCAATTCCAAATCATGCGTCGGATAGTTCTTCTCATGAGGTTTCAACTGACGAGATGTATAAGCCACAACTTTACCCTCTTGCATCAACACACATCCGAGCTCGACGCTTGAAGAGTTACTATACATTACAAACTCTTTACCCGAGATGGGTTGTGTGACGCACGCCGAACCTAGTAAAGGCCCTCACTGAACCCGCTTTAGGATTCGAGGGATTGGTTCGCGTCTTTTTAATCTTGGGTGCCATGAGACATCTTGGATACCTCCTTCCCAATAGAACATTGGAAAGGATCATCTAGCCTCACGGCACCTTTAGGCACCTTTGAGGTATTTTGGAGTCGCCACCCAATTTACAAGAAATTAGGAAAGGTCTCTAACCTCTTATCGGTCTAGACCAGAGATTGGTGTTCGGAACTCCACTCTTATTTATGCTTTGGTTAATTATAAATGAGTTTTTAAATTTGTAAAATTCTCTCTCTCCTCTCACACGATTAATGTATTTAAATTAAAAGGCGCATTGCAATCATTCAAAAGTAATATAGGGAAGCGATAAAGAAAGCAATAAATAAAGCAATAAAGGAAAACAATAAACACACCAAGCATGCAATTACAAAGGGAATTGGGGCGGAATACAACCCCATTAAAAGAAGATTAAAAAAGTAAATTGGGACGAAATGCAATCCCAAGTAGAAATTAAATAATGTTGCCCCAAAATTAATTACAAGGGACCAAAAGAAAATGAATATAAATTTAAGACAATCAAATAAAATCAAACATAAGAAAAACATGCATAAATCGAGACATTCGTTTAGTTTAAGAACATTGGTTCCTTCACATTTTTTTTAAGGTTTAGGAACATTGGTTCCTTCGGATTTATTTAAAGAGGGTTCGAAGAGTTGTTTTTCTCATTGGATTAAAAACCGGGATGAGTGATCCCATTTTTTGGAGAAAGTTTAACTCTTCGTTTTATTGTGACATTTTTCATTCCTTGGCTAAAGCGAGGGACATTGGTCCCAATTTTATTAGTAAAAACTATGATTTAATTATAAAAATATTTTTATAATTTTTTATCTCATGCGTACATAAATAAAATAATTATTTAAAAACAAACACAACACAAAAAAAGGAATAGGTCTCACCAAACGACGCGGTCTTCTATGCGCAGTGACCTTTCCATGCGGTCACGAGAATGCTCACATAATGCGACTCAAATTAATTTTCTCACGGAAAAATAATATTAAAAATATTAGTAATAATTCTAGAAAATTAATCAGTAAAGGTAAAATAAATATAGGACATATTAATTTAATAGGCAAGCAACTTACATGCAAACACATGATATTAAAGATAATAATAATAATAATGTTGCAACGCAACAAAACAATAATAATAATAATAATAATAATAATAATAATAATAATAATAATAATAATAATAATAATAATAATGACTACAATGGCGGCAGTAGCCTAATAATAATAATAATAATAAACAATAATGAACATAAAATAAATAAACATAAAATAATAATAAATAAAATGATAATAACAATAATAATGATTACCAATACTAAAGCAAATAATAATAATAATAATAATAATAATAATAGTAATAATCACAATAACAGTGACAATAACACAAACAAAAGTAATAATAATAATAATAATAATAATAATAATAATAATAATAATAATAATAATAATAATAATAATAATAATAAAGATGGAGCAGTATTTTAACAACGGTAACAACCATGGCAAATACATATGATGACGATGGAACCCATGGGGAAATCCAAAATAAAAACACTTATATTATCACAGTAACAACAAATAACATCAAGATATTAGGGGTAGGTGACAGAAATGATGAATACAAAAATAATAACAAAAATGCCGGTATTAACAAAATAAATGGTGAATAGATAAATAAATGAGAACGGGTCAAAAGTGTTTACCCTCAGAGATTATAGATTGAAGAAAACGGTGATAAATATCCGAAAAAATGAAAATCAATGTTTTAAATAAATTAGTTCAAGAAAATATTTTTTTGGTGGGATGATTGATCAAAGGAAATTAATTTTCCAAGCTCAAGTCATCCGAGAAAATGAAAATATTCTTAAGAAAAAAGAAGAGAAATTAAAGCTTTTGAAATCCCCAAGATTTTTTTTTTAAACTCCGGCTGCTCTTCTTGGTTGAAAAAAGCACAGTTCTCTTTTTTTTTTTTAATAATGATGCCGCTCCTTGTGAAATGAGGACCAATTCCCCATTTGATCTACTCACTCGTCCCAAAATGGGAAAATAATAAATGTTCTTTCATTTTTCCCTTCCCAAAAAATGCACAGAATGGTGAAAGGAGCAAAAAAATCGGACTGAAAATCAGCCAAGAAACGCAGCACGCAGGGCAAAAAAATGCCCGTGTGAAGCCTCAACGTCGCGTGCCCGCGGCGAGAAGTGCCCCAGGAGCGCACGTGCGCGCAGCGAGACTTGCCCCAGGGGAGCGTGCGCGCTGCTTCCGCAGCCTCCACAACGTGTGCGCCTGCAGGTGCATGCCGCTCCCACGCGGGGGCGGCCCGCACGCGTGGCACGCTTAAAAAAGTAAAAATAAACAGAAAAAATAAAGATGAAAAGAAATAAAAATAAGAATAGCAATGCGAATTTTTAAATCGATTTTTTTTTTAGAGGAGCAAAGGGAATTTTCGACAAGGAAGACATCATTTTTAGCACCTTTACCTGTGGCAAGTATCATTTTCATCATAGGGTAATTCTAATCTTGGACCGCCTCGGGGACCCAGTATCTACAGTTGCCCCCAATTTTTGGGAACCTAGAGCTAAAGTGCTTGGGTGAGCCAAAATTCAGAAGAGAAAGGAAGATACGCATACCTGAGGCGGTCGCTTCCCCAGAATGGATGGCATTGTCGGTGTAGTTGTCGCCATATTGCTTGCGTATTGTCTTTCATTGAAGTGATAGTGCCGTGATCGTGCTAACCCTCCGTGGAGCTGTAGTGCCGTCATCGTGCTAACCCTTGTGAAGTGGTAGTGCCGTGGTCGTGCTAACCTTCTGTAGAATGGTAGTGCCGCCATCGTGCTAACCCTGTGAAGTGGTAGCGCCGTGGTCATGCTAACCTTCTGTAGAATGGTAGTGCCGCCATCGTGCTAACCCTTGTGAAGTGGTAGTGCCGTGGTCGTGCTAGCCTCCTGTAGAATGGTAGTGCCGCCATCATGCTAACCTTGTGAAGTGGTAGTGCTATGGTTGTGCTAACCTTCTATAGAATGGTAGTGCCGCCATCGTACTAACCCTTGTGAAGTGGTAGTGCCGTGGTCGTGCTAACCTTCTGTAGAATGGTAGTGCCGCCATCGTGCTAACCCTTCTGAGATTTAAAGTAGTGCCTCGTTGAGAGGTCTCTGGTTGATTGTCCTCTAAGAGGTCTCTGGTTGATTGTTTGGATCGATGTTTGTGCTAATACCTTTATCCAGTTTTTGTCGGCGTTTACATTGAATCTTTCTTCCTGCAAAACTGGAAACCCGAATATGCAGGAAAAATTGTGGGCATGTAAGTGAAATGCATGAGTCATGCAAAAATGTGGGACGAGAGTTCATCCAAGCAGGTTTAGAGATAATAGTTGGGTTGGCTAGGATCTATGATAAGATCGGTGCCT
Source organism: Excoecaria cochinchinensis (assembly GCA_947683425.1). Classification (NCBI taxonomy): domain Eukaryota; kingdom Viridiplantae; phylum Streptophyta; class Magnoliopsida; order Malpighiales; family Euphorbiaceae; genus Excoecaria; species Excoecaria cochinchinensis. Next base: position 10,487,854 of record CANTUQ010000127.1, on the reverse strand, counting down.
TTTGAAGTCTCTTTCGAAGTTTGTGCTTTTGGGATTGCAAGGTCCTCTTCTGACACCTGTAGTCATTCTTTTAAGGCAGTGCGTCACTTGTGAATTTTCACACTAGCTTTTCTCGGCGGGAAATGCGTCCCTTTCAGATTTTCACATAAGCTTGTGCCTAAATTTTGCCTGGAATGGACCCAACCCAATCCAGCGGCTTTTATTCATTTTTTTTCTTCTAATAATTTTTTTTTTTTGGGGGGGGGGGGGGGGGTGTGGGGAAGGTCATTATGGGAACTCCTACCGAGGGTGATCAGCGCATATCTGCTCAGACGCGTTTGATGAAAACAACTAGACAATGGTCATTAGATAAGTGATATATTTCTTTTTAAGACAGAACTAAAAACTGATGAAAATGCAAACTGGATTCTTTTATTCATTGCAAAATTGTGTACATTTCTATATGATTTCATCGTACATGATCCTCATTTGACAAGAATTCAAAAAAACATAAGACTACACCTAATCTCGGAGTAGATCTTGTAATCATCAAGCTCTTATTATCAATCGGCGCTTTCGGGTTTTCTCGATTGAATATTTTCTCTCGGCCCTTAATTTTTGCCCTGGATGCCCTTTTTTTTAGGTTTTCAACCTGACAGGGTGCCCAATTTTAGCGAAATCGCCTTTTTTTGGTTTTCAACCCGCGGGGCATTTATTCTCTTCTTTTTATTTTAGTTTTTAGCCATGAAATCTCTTTAACCTATCTACATTGATCGGTTCTCTGAATTCATTTCCATCGCTGTCTGTTAAAATCGCCGCTCCTTTTGTCAGTAACTTCTTCAGCACGAACGGACCTTCCCAGGTTGGCTTGAATTTCCCCCGTATGTCTGGCACTCCAGGCCTCATCATCTTAAAGACCAAATCTCCTTCTTTGAATGGGTGATTTCGTACCTTCTTTCCAAAGGATCGAGCTAGCCTTTCTGATAAACCTAATTGTGATAGTATGCTCATAACCTGTCCTCATCCAATAGATTCAGCTGCAACAATCGCTGTTGTACCCATTCTATCTCTAGAATTTCAGCTTCCATGACCACCCTTAAAGATTTCAGCTCTATTTCAACTGGCAGCACTGCTTCAGTCCCATATACCAGAGAGAACGGCGTTGCTCCCGTAGAGGTTCTGACTGTGGTTCTGTAACCCCAGAGTGCAAAGGGTAGTTTTTCTGCCTAGTCTTTGTAGCTCTGAACCATTTTGGCAAATATCCTCTTGGCATTCTTATTCGCTGCTTCAATCGCGCTATTAGCCTGAGGTCGGTAAGGGGAAACTTGTGATGCTGGATTCTATATTTCTGGAGCATCTGTTTGGTTTCTTCCAAGAATTGTACCCCGTTATCAGAAACAATATGGTATGGGAGTGTGACGCATGCTGGAACCCAGCAAGGGCCCTCGCTTTGAATCCGCCTTCGGGATTCGAGGAATTGGTTTCCGTCTTTTGATCATGGACGCCGTGAGACATCATCAGTGTATTCCTCCCAATAAAACATTGGGGAGAACAACCTAGTCTGATGACACCTAAAGGCACCTTAGAAGCATTTGGAGTCGCCACCCAATTTGCAAGAAATTGGAAAAAAGTCTCTTACCTCTAATGGTCTAAACCAGAGAAATGGTGTCCGGAACTTCCCTCTTATTTATGCTTTGGTTAATTATAAATAGGTTTTTAACCTCTTAAAATTATATCTCTCACCTCACATGATTAATGCATTAAAAGTAAAAGCGCATCTCAAGCATCCAAAAGCAGTAAAAGGAAAGCAATAAATAAAGCGATAAACGCGCAAGCACGCAATTACAAGAGAAATAAGGGCGGAATACAACCCCAATAAAAGGAAATTAAGAATATAAATGGGGACGGAATACAATCCCCAAAGTAAATGAAGTTGCCCCAAAATTAATTACAAGGGCCCAAAGGGAAATGAACATAAACTTAAAACACTCACACAAAATCAAAATAAAAGGACATACATAAATCGGGATATTATTTTAGAAACATTGGTTCCTTCGCGTTTATTTGAAGAGGGCTCGAAGAGTCATTTTTGATTGTTTGAATTGGGAAACCGGGATGAGTGGTCCCTTTTTTGGAGAAAAGTTGACTCTTCGCTTTAATTGTGATATTTTTTGTAGTTTGGCTAAAACAAGGGACATTGGTCCCAATTTTATTAGTAAAAAATCAATTTAATTATAGAAATATTTTTGTGACTTTTTATCTCACGCGTGCACAAATAAAATAATTATTTACAAATAAACACAACAAAACGATGGGGAATTAGAGAGATCTCACCGAATCGATGTGACCCTCCACGTGTCGCGACTCATCCGGGGAGTCGTGGGAATGCTCACATAACCTGACTCAAGTTAAATTCATACAAAAAATAATATCAAGAATATTAGGCACAATAATAAATAATGAAGATAATAATAATAATAATATTGATGCAATACAACACAATAATAATAATAATAATAGAGATGATAATAATAAACATGAAAATGAAAGCAACAGGAACATGATAAGAATGAAAATAATAATAATAATAATAATAATAATAATAATAATAATAATAATAATAATAATAATAATAATAATAATAATAATAATAATAATAATGGACAACAACTATAAAAAGTAGCAAATATGAAATAAGTAAACAATAAATTAATGACATAATAATAATAATAATAATAATAATAATAATAATAATAATAATAATAATAATAATAATAATAATAATAATAATAATAATAATAATAAACATAAGCACAAATATAATAATAATAATAAACATAAGCACAAATATAATAATAATAATAATAATAACAACAACAACAACAATGGAGAAGCTGGCGGCTGAAACATGAAATAAAATCACATAAAACAAATAAAAATCGTAAGTAGCATGCCAATAGGAGCCAATAACATCAAAAATGTTGGGAAATAAGCATGGTGTTTATAACGAAAAAAAATGACAATAATAATAGCAGTAAGTAATGTAAAGGGAAATAAGCAAGAGCAGTTCCAAGTGTTTACCCTCAGAGGTGTGTATTGGAAAGGAAAAGTGCCAAAATCTGCCCCCTTTATCGAGATTTCGGTGAAAAAAATGTGGAAAATGTTGAAGAAAAAAAGAAGAAATATTTCCAGGGAAATTGGTAAAGCAAAGAGAATTGATTTTTCTCTGCTTGGGATAGATTCCCCCGGTTGAAAGAAATGTTGAAGAAATTTAGGATGGAAAAATAAAAATCAAATCTTGGAAATAAAATTAAAAATCTTTTGTTGAAGGAACTGTTTTTGTTCTTGAGAGAAAAATAGAGAGCCCTTTTTTTTTTTATTAAGATGGCTGTCCCCTGAAAATGGAGATTGAATTCCCATTTCATTTTCTGTCTTGTCCTAAAATAGAGAAAGTCCAAAGAGACTTTTGATTTCTGTTGATCGAAAATAACACAAAACGGTGAAAAAATCGAAAAAATCAGACTGAAAAAACAGTCTGAAGAAAGTAGAAAATCGGTGAAAATGATGGGAAGACCAGATGGCCGCGTGGAGAGGGAGACCGCGCGCCAAAAGGTGCGCGTTGCCTTGGCACCGCGCGAGCGTGCGATCGCGCAGTTCTTCGGTACCATGCGCGCGGCCACTTTGAAGAAAGTGGCCGCGTGGTGGCCATGGCCACCATGCGGCCACTTTCTTCAAAGTGGCCGAGGATGGCCATCCTTTCCCACTTATGTAACTATTATTTTTTTTAAAAAAAAAATATTTTAAATTCTTTTTTCAATTAAATCAATTAATTAATTTAATTCAATTAAATTAAATAACTAATTTAATTCTTTTTTCAATTAAATCAATTAATTAATTTAATTCAATAAAATTAAATAACTAATTTAATTCTTTTTTTTAAATATCAAAAATAACACATTCCCATAATATTATTTTTAGAATTAATTTAATTTTTTATGACAATATATTATATATATATATTTATTTTTATTTAAAAATAACGAGGGTCTCGACAAGGGAAACATCATTTTATGACACTTCTGCCTGTAAGTCGGTATCAGTTTCATCATCGGGTAATTCTGATCTTGGACCGTCTCGGGACCTGGTGTCTACAGTTGCCCCCAATTTTGGGAAACTCTAGGACTTAGGTGCCTAAGTGAGCCAAAATTCAAAAAAGAAAGGAAAGAAGCGCGTACCCGAGGCGGCTGTCTTCCCGGATCGCTAGTGAAGTCGTCTCCTTAGGTCGCTGTATAGACTGAGCAACGATTTTCATCCTTCTGGTGATGCGTCGAGCCTGCTCCAGACTTACAAAATGCGAGGATTGCCCTTCTGGGCTGCACCGAGTCTGCTCCAGACTTACAAAGTGCGAAATTGCTCTTCTAAACTGGTGGTGGTGCGCCGAGCCTGCTCTAGACTTACAAAACGCGAGATATATCCTCCGCAGAGGACTGCACCGAGCCGCTGACAAGGCTACAAAAAGCGCAGGAAATATCCTTCGCAGAGGACTGCACCGAGCCGCTGACAAGGCTACAAAAAGTGCAGGAAATATCCTCCGCAGAGGATTGCACCAAGCCGCTGACAAGGCTACAAAAAGTGCAAGAGATGTCCTCCGCAGAGGAGTGCACCGAGCCGCTGACAGGGCTACGAAAAGTGCAAGAGATGTCCTTCGCAGAGGAGTGCACCGAGCCGTTGACAAGGCTACAAAAAGTGCAAGAGATATCCTTCGCAGAGGAGTCCACCGAGCCGCTGACAAGGCTACAAAAAGTGCAAGAGATATCCTCTGCAGAGGAGTGCACCGAGCCGCTGACAAGGCTACAAAAAGTGCAAGAGATGTCCTCCGCAGAGGAGTGCACTGAGCCGCTGACAAGGCTACAAAAAGCACAAGAGATGTCCTCCGCAGAGGAATGCACTGAGCCGCTGATAAGGCTACAAAAAGTGCAAGAGATATCCTCTGCAGAGGAGTGCACCGAGCCACTGACAAGGCTACAAAAAGTGCAGGATGTCCTTCTGGATTGCTCTCCTGAGCTGGTTGTTCATTTAGATATTTTCTGCAAAATTATATGTACAGAAGTATACGCAAAAAGTTGTATGCATGATATGAGATGCATGTATATGCAACAATGCAGGATAAGAATTCCTCTGAGTGGATTTGGAGGCAACGGTTGATTTGGTCGTAACACGCCGCGGGATCAATGCCCCCTGGAATTGCTTTTGAATTTCATGCCTTTAGGGGATTGCGAGGTTCTCCTCTAATACCTGTAGTCATTATTTGAAGGTAGTGCGTCCCTCATGAATTTTCACACTAGCTTTTCTTTGCGGGAAATGCGTCCTTGCTGGATTTTCACATAACCCTGTGCCTTATTTTTTGCCTGGAATGGACCCAACCCAATCTAGCGGCTTTTATTTATTTTATTTTTTTATAGAACAGACCGCCTGTTCCCAGGTTTTCATCCTGCCCTTTGGCCTAACTTTTGCTTAGAGCGCCAGTCACGGTTTTCATCTCTAACGGCTTTTTCTTTCGGGTATGATTGACATGTGCTTATGTCTCAGATTATGGTTGTATGAGCTTGGAGGTGCCGTAGGATTGGCTTTATAGTGGGTAGCAAGATGAGTTGAGTGAAGTGCCTGAGTGGCGGGAATGGTAAAGGGTAGGTAGTTGTTGTAAAAGGTCTTTTAGGTATAATCGGCGTGTATTTGCATCTTAGGTCATGGTTGTCTGAGCTTGGTTTCTATCATGAGGGTGCTATAGAGTTGGCTTCACAGTTGATAGCAGAAGGAGTTGACTAAAGTGCCTGAGTGGTAGAGGATCGATAGTACCAATGTGCTAATTTTATACGGGAACCAGACAACTTTGAGTGTGCAAAAAGGAACTGTCTTGATCACAGACTACACCCTTGCCTCCATAAGTGCATGTAAGAGGAGGGTACATAGCCCTGCAGTAGATAATATGATCCCTCGGCTTAGGAATCTGGTTGGTGAGAGCAGGAGTAGAGTAGCCACTTAGATTTTACTTTTTACAAAATAACTAGGAAATGATGAGTTAAACTGCTTTTGTTTTATGTATTTGCAATGATTGTGTGCATTTCAGCATGATTTCTCCATACATGATCACCATTTAACATGAATTTGGAATGCAAAATTACATCTAATCTCGGAGTGGATCTTGTAAGCATCGGACTCCTGTTCCCAATCAGCCCTCATGGGTTTTCTTGATTGAATATTTTCTCTCTTTTTTTATTATTATTTTATTATTTTATTCTTTAGCCTCTGTCGTGGACACTCCTTCATTTCGTCGGCGTTGAATTTGCTTCCCTTGCTATCTGTCGGGATGTTGCTGCCTTGGATAACAACTTTTCAAGAACGAATGGGTGTTCATATGTTGGTCCATATTTACCTCGTCCGTCTGGAATACCTGGACCTATTTGCTCAAAGACCAAATCTTATTCTTTATGTGGGTGCTTTCTAACTTTTTTTCCAAATGATCAGATAAGGTGTTTTCTGATAGATCTAATAGCGATAGTAATCCCAAAACCCATTTCTGTTTGACGAGCTTAATTGCTGTAGCTGTTGCTTCCACGACTGCCCCTTAAGGATCTGACGTGCTTCAACGGGCAGTAATATTTTCGCCTCACGTGTCAAGGTCTAAAGCGTGACTCTTGTAAAGGTTCCAATTGCAGACCCCAGAATGGGTCTACTCTGTGACCTTCTTGGTCTTCCTCTGGTTTGTATGTCATCTGTATGTCATCAGCTCATCTCTCGTGCAACACATCCTTTATACTTACGGACTAGGCGGATGGCTTATGGATTAGTCTTCAGGTCTTTTCAGTGGCAGGCATGAGCAGTAACAACACAAGAATATCCCTCGCATTACGCATCCTCTACATTGATGAACTGATTGGGTGGCTTATGGTTCAGCCTTTAGGTCCTTTTCAGTAACTAAGAAGAATGGCAAAACGCAGATACGTGTAGACTAACGGGACTTGAGCAAAGCTTGCCCCTTGATAGCATTCCCTTGCCCCCTGATCAATTCCCTCTTTTCTTCTCTCTATTTTTTTTTATAACCTAATTTTTTTCTTTTTTCCCCCCCCTTTTTTTGAGAGGTTTATTTTATTTTATTTTTTTTGCTCCCCCAATTTTCTTTTAGCAAGCTTCGTTCGAATGCTGAAGTTTACACATACACGCGCTTCTCTTTTTTAACTGTCGGGACCACCGTTGTTTGATCTGGTTGGGTGTTGTATTTCAGTCAGGATTTTGGTTTTGGTTCTGCTTGCGGGTTCCCCTTTCAACCATTTCTGTCTATTTTAGCTTGAGTCTTCTGAGATATGTTGGCATAGCGTGCTTGGCGGCTTTATAATCATCTTCTGGCATGTCCTCGTAGGTCCAGGCAAAGACTTTATATTCTCTTTTTTTTTTCATTCTCTCTTTTGCTCTCTCTTCAAGAGTCATAACAGATGCTATCAAGATTTTCTTTAGTTCCCCCAAAGTTCCAAGATTAAAAGAAATGGCATCGTTTGAATCATTATTAAATATGAATGTGTCATGATCATGCATGGTGAGATCACAAGAAAATATCACATAGATAAGTAAAACATCCATTCTACATTAGAGTTAAAGAGTTAAAGCATCATCATTAAATAGTTCAAAAATAAACAAGAGCATCTAAACAGCTAACATCCTCCCTTCTTGCCAACACAGATGCTGTAGTCGATGGTCTACTATCACTTTCGGGAACCATTCTCCACACCTCTCAACTCATTATTAATGAGGCCTTGAATACGCTTTCTCAGAGTTTGACACCCATCAGTCTCATGCCCAGTATGCTGATGGTAAGCACAATACCAATCTGCTTGGTGACCGGGATGCCCTTAGCTCCCGGCGGGTTTTGTAGGTTTCGGCTGTAGCTTCCCCTTATTGATGAAGTGAAAGAGGTGCTTAGATAAAGTCTTATCCCAAATGGTATAGTGATCTTGAGTAGTTCCGATATTTGGAAGCTTGATGGCCTCAACATCTCTCACACTGTTATCACCAAAACTCGAGCTTTCCTGATTGTCACCCCCAATGACGTTGCCCCCTCCTTCAAAGACTATCAGTTGTTTGTCATTAACATGATCCTACACTTGACCTTTCGGGGTTTGGTAATTATTCCTCAGATATCTAGCGTGTCGCCAACACCTCCTATGCCCTCGATTTCTGGCTGGGTTGGCTAACCATGAGCACATGTCCTCCTCCGCTGCTTGAGGAACATATCCGTCCATGCCGAAATAACATTTTTGAACTGTTCTAATCGTTGGGGTTTCCTTTGTCCCTTGAGTACCGGCACAGATGTCACACTTATACGGTCGATTTCTCTTTCCTAAGTTCACAGAGACTTTCTCATGAGCAGCCCGGGCAATTGCAAGTTTAGACTTTGAAATTTCTTCTTCGAGGATGTCCATCCTTCTCTTCAGGCCCCGTGTCATTATCAGAAACCCATCCTCCGGGACCTGCCTCTTGCCTTTTCATTCAGATGACGAAGTAAAAGGTGGCTCTCCTCTAGACTCAGTTGGTTGCAGGTATACTCCCTTAGTTGGATCATGCTCTTTTTGCAACATTGTAGGAGTAGTAGGCTGTTGTTCGACAGGTGGCACCACGGTGGCGGCTAAGTCCTCTATAGTAGTCGTCGTCTGAGCTTCAAACTTTTCAATCCCGCCTTTTATCTCCTTTACTGCGCTATCCTCTCCCTTAGGGACTTCATTCGTCATAGTTCAAGGAGTTACCTGCTCATCCTCTTCCTCCACCATGAGATCACCTTTCAGGCCAAGAAATCTTTTCGGCTCAAGAGGTGTCGCTCCTCTGGGCTCAACATCTGGTTGTCATACGGTAGGGACTGCTATAGGAGCCTCTTCTATAACAGGCAATTCAATTTGTTTAACAGTAGGGGCCACAGGCGGTGGGCTGGCATTTGGTGTCATTTGAGTAGCGATATTTTCTATCATGGCCAATATCCTCCTTTCAAAATCCCCAAGCCTCTTATCTAGGTCTTGCACCGTCAAAGCATCGATCTCTCGTGGTAGTTCTGCCATCGAAGATGATTCACTAGTCGCTGAAAGTGGCTCAAAATCCCAAACAGGCACTAATTCTAGCAATCCAAAGGGCGAGTCTGTCATCACTAGCCGATCGTCAGAACCCCTAGTCCACTTGGATGAATCTATGATGGCTGAAAGATCCAGATTGTTAGAATGATGCATGGGTGACATGTATAATGCATTGATCGTTCCATGCAAATGGTCTTTGATGAATGCGAGATCCATAGATTACCATGATACGATGGGATGCATGGAAGAAACCACACGCAGGATGATATGTATATGCGAAAAGAATAATATGCAGATGAAAAGATGTATACACACACAGCATGAGGTTAAAATATTATTTGTGCATGTATTTATTTTATTGACATGCATGAATGACATGCGACGCGCGAGCGCGCTGTGCAGTATTTACAACCACATGCAAGCAGATAGATCCTTCCAACCTTATCACTCCCACACACGAGGTCGTGCGGTCCCTTTCCTAGGTAGGCTTCATCCGAGGGTCAACAGGGAACCCATCAGACACCCATGGTGCACGGTGGAAAGTCGGCAGCATAACAGTCCTAATCTAATGTGCATTTGTATGGGTTTTGGCCATTACGTATTTTGGCAATTCAATCAAGTTAAGATGGGCTTACCGGGGCATAAAAGCCTTTGATAAAGGACCACTTAATTTGCTTGATTTTGTTTAATACGTGATGGCCCACATCACAAGCATCGTATTAAGGAGCGTACCACCTAGTGGAAGTTTCTATTTGCCATTACATGAGCTTTGGTCAAGATGATGATACTATAGGCTACCCAAGAATGGTCCCTGCCAAAGGGTCTAGCTCATCACGAGCATAACGACCGATTGGGTCTCCATTTGATATGCCAAAAGGCACTAGGCTTGGGCTGGTGATTATCTTTAACACTTCGCTACAATGAGTGAAAGTAGGGTCGTGCTTTGAGAATGCACCGAGGTAAAAAGGGACGAACTTAGCATATTTCTAAGGCTCTAGAATGTAATGTAATTTCGATGAGACATAGAATTTTAAGTTTTAAAAACCCAATTATATTTTTAATCAAAGCACTTTCAAAGTGAAGTCTCAAACACAAGTCCCCAGTGGAGTCGCCACTGTGATACGCGCCGGAACCCAGCAAGGGCCCTCGCTTTGAATCCGCCTTCGGGATTCGAGAAATTGGTTTGCGTCTTTTGATCATGGGCGCCATGAGACATCATCGGTGTATTCCTCCCAATAGAACATTGGGGAGAACAACCTAGTCTGATGACACCTAAAGGCACCTTTGAGGCATTTGGAGTCGCCACCCAATTTGCAAAAATTGGGAAAAAGTCTCTTACCTCTAACGGTCTAAATCAAAGAAATGGTGTCCGGAACTTCCCTCTTATTTATGCTTTGGTTAATTATAAATGGGTTTTTAACCTCTTAAAATTATATCTCTCACCTCACGCGATTAATGCATTAAAAGTAAAAGCGCATCTAAAGCATCCAAAAGCGGTAAAATCAAAGCAATAAATAAAGCGATAAAAGAAAGCGATAAACGCACAAGCACGCAATTACAAGAGAAATGGGGGCAGAATACAACCCCAATAAAAGGAAATTAAGAATATAAATGGGGACGGAATACAATCCCCAAAGTAAATAAAGTTGCCCCAAAATTAATTACAAGGGCCTAAAGGGAAATGAACATAAACTTAAAACACTCACACAAGATCAAAATAAAAGGACATACATAAATCGGGGCATTATTTTAGGAACATTGGTTCCTTCGCGCTTATTGAAGGTTTAGGAACATTGGTTCCTTCGCGTTTATTTGAAGAGGGCTCGAAGAGTCATTTTTGATTGTTTGAATTGGGAAACCGGGATGAGTGATCCCTTTTTTGGAGAAAAGTTGACTCTTCGCTTTAATTGTGATATTTTTTATAGTTTGGCTAAAACAAGGGACATTGGTCCCAATTTTATTAGTAAAAAATTAATTTAATTATAGAAATATTTTTGTGACTTTTTATCCCACGCGTGCACAAATAAAATAATTATTTACAAATAAACATAACAAAAGGATGGAGAATTAGAGAGATCTCACCAAATCGATGTGACCCTCCACGTGTCGTGACTCATCCGGGGAGTCGCGGGAACGCTCACATAACCCGACTCAAGTTAAATTCATACAAAAATAATATCAAGAATATTAGGCACAATAATAAATAATGATGATAATAATAATAATAATATTGATGCAATACAACACAATAATAATAATAATAATAATAATAATAATAATAATAATAATAATAATAATAATAATAATAATAATAATAATAATAATAATAATAATAAACATGAAAATAAAAGCAACAGGAACATGATAAGAATGAAAATAATAATAATAATAATAATAATAATAATAATAATAATAATAATAATAATAATAATAATAATAATAATAATAATAATAATAATAATAATAATAATAATAATGGACAACAACTATAAACAGTAGCAAATATGAAATAAGCAAACAATAAATGTAACACCCCGAAATGTACCCTAGAAGGATTTGTATAACTCTACGGATTTTGGTAGTCGAAACAGTATGATTAGATGGTCGGAGTGATTAAGTAGGAGGAAAAGATGTGATTAGAATCAAGAAAAAATGAGTCAAGGGTATTTTGGTCATTTTTGCAAATATGGATTTGATTGAATCGAATAAATAACTACGAGGGCTAATTTATTAAAATGGAGTAATATTAGACAGAATATATGTGAAATGTGGTGTCAGGTGTGCCGAAAGGACGAATTCAGTATTAGTGCAAAAGTTTCGGCAAGTGCGGCCAATTGTAAATTTGTAAGGTATTAATTTAGGATTTAATTGAAGGGAGTAAGATTTAATTGTGGGTCAATGTAGGAATGACATCTATGTAGTGGGCCAAGGAAAGATTAAAGAAGAGCTAAAGGACCAAAAGAAGAATTGTTATAAAAAAATCTACTTAGGGCCAATAGGGGGGTGCCATGTGGCATTTGAGATAAGCTTGACTTTATTAAGGAAAGAGAGAGAGCAAATTTCTGCACTTTCCCCTCTCCTCCTTCACGTGAATTCCCTTTGTTCTTCTTCACTCCCTCTTCTTCTTCATCTCACGCCAGCCCTTCTCTCTCTCTCTTCTTGTAAGCCCAAGTTATGTATAATGGATTGTAGCTCAAGCACTTTTATAAGAGATAAGAGACAGAAGGGTAAGTTATAACTTTCTGATTTCTGCAATTCCTCTTTGGTTAATTAGAAACCCTAATTAATGTTATGTATTTTCTTGATGAGGAAATTTGAGTGGTGAATCTATGGAAGAGTACATGAGCAAGGAAGTACTACCATTTAAGCTAGTGGAGCAAAGGAGTTAAGGTTTGGGAACTTTTTATTTATGTATGATTTTGATTATATTCATGAGTTGTTTAAGTAATTTGAATGTGTTGATGATGATCTTTGATGATGGTAGTGAGTGTTGGCTCAAGTGACTCATTGTTGCATGTGAATAGGTTTTTGGGTGAAAAACTGGATTAGAATACACTGGACCTTTCTTCGGTTATTACACTGTTTCGGGAGTTATAGAACTCCAAATGATATGAAATTAGTACCTTTAGAAATATAAGATATATGTCTACAAATGTGTTAGAAATAGGTTTGAGCTAATTGTAACTCTAAGTGTCCGAAAAATGGTCAAGAAGTAGACCTATCTTCTTTGGACGGGTTCAGAGAAGCACTGTGGGTTGTTTAGATCATATCTGAATCTATAGATATCCAATTGACCTGTAATTTGTTGCATTTGGAAGTTAAAATCCTATAGAACATTTGTTAAGAAGGAAGTTTTGGCTAAAAATGAGTTCTAGACTTTGATATAGGCTGTACAAAAATATGGTGTGAACCAGTCCCGAAATTTTGCTTCTGTTTTGCAATATTTTGGTATGTCACGGTGGCAACCAAAATGGTTACCACCGTGACCTATGAAAATGCAGGGCAGAATACTCATTTTTGGACCTCACGGTGACAACCAATTGGTTACCACCGTGACCACCTCCTAATATGCATAATTTGAGTGTTTTTCTTCCCGAAACGTACCCGAACTTCATGGTAAGTTCCTATAGCATGTCTAACTCATTTCTAACCTTAGGAAATGAGTATGTGGGTGGTCGTCAATCCAAATTATAAGTGATTAAAGCTATAGCATAAGAGTTTAATAATGAAATTAAATGTATATATGTGCTTTTTAATTATTGAACAGGATATGCTCGTGGTATTGATCAGGTATGATGTGAACAAGTATGTATAATTATGAATTGAGTTTGTTTAATGGAAAATGTATATAGGGGATATGAGTAATGAATGCATGATTAAGGTAATTGCTTAACAATATTATATGATGCATGCATTGGTAATAAACGTTATTAGAATGTGTTAATATGCAAAGTATGTATGATACTATAACGGTTCATGTGGATATTTGAGTGCCTATATAATATGATAATGTTTAAGGTGATTTAATGCTTTTAGTTTATGAATTTCTCTTTTAAACAGAGACCTATAATGTGGCAAACCGGGTAAGTAAGTGTTTATGTAAATGTATAAATAGATTGTATGAATGATATGATTAAGTGTGAAAAATAGCATTCTGTTTTGAGGTTTTTGGTATGTCACGGTGGCAATGAATGTGGTTACCACCGTGACCTACCCCAGATTGGCATTCTGTTTTGAGGGTTTGGTATGTCACGGTGGCAATGAATGTGGTTACCACCGTGACCTACCGTATATTTGCATTCTGTTTTGGGTTCTTGGTATGTCACGGTGACAACCTAATGGGTTACCACCGTGAGGTACCCCAAGAGTGCTTTCTGCCGAAAGTTTTGGTATGTCACGGTGGCAACCAACCTGGTTGTGACCGTGACCTACCCTGTTTTTGTAAAAAGTGTTTAGTTGTTAAAAGCACAGTTGAGTGTTAAGTTATTGATTGGCATGATAATATTTCCATAGTTGACTCTGATAAATCTTAGAACATTGAATGGTACTAAATTACATTGATGGAATTATATTGTATGCTTTGTAAGATGAATATTATGATGCTTGGCTGATATTATGAATTTCTTTTGATGTCTATTATACTCTGGATTAAGTATGATGATATTCATATACTGTCTGATATGACACATGATTTGAATGATGCATGACCTGCGAGAGTCAGTCTAGTGGATAGTTAGGCATGCCTAATAGAGTCTACGTATTTGTAGCTGCAGCGCCCTTTGAACGATTTGGACCCTGATCAGGTCCCTGGCTGGTTCCTCGCGAACCCTTTGATATGAAATGTTTTTGGAATGTGGAAAAAGATGATGTTGCTTTTCGACTTGTACCTGTATGGTACATTATATTATATGTTCCCTCTGAGGTTTACCCGGTCAGAGATCGGGCTATATGTTCCCTCATGAGGTCTCCCCCCTCAGTACTCGTTATCAACTATTGTGAGTCAGCAGGTGTATGATTTGTTATGTTGTGTTTATAAGCATGCGGTTCTGATCAGTTATGATTATAGATATGTGAATTGATAAGTGCAGATTTATTGGCTCTCTGAAACACCGTGATTGGAATGCAATATCATATAGTTGTTTATGTCAAGGATTAATGTTGCGCAACGGAAGTGTGATGGTATTGTGATTATGTAACTATGTATGATGTACTTTCAAAAGCTTGATTCTCCAACGTGTTCGGTAAATGTATGCAAATGAGGACCTGTACTGGTATAATGATACAAATATTGGCATATAGGTGTATTAATACTGACCTGTAATGTATAGGTAGACGCTAGCCTGTGAAGTTATAGGTAGTTATGCATGAATATACTTACATTTTGTATGATGATGTTGACTTGGTTTGTGTCGCACATAAGGATATGAATATGATAAGAAACAATTGAATGCACAGCTATAATATGTAAGCATATATATATTTCTCGGTAAGAACTATGTGTGTATGAGATTTGCATGTGTTATGCCTCGACGACCATTGTGAATGGCCGTCTATATTACTATGTTTGTTTTTCCCACTAAGCGTTATCGCTTAGCACGGGCTCTTTTCCCCGTGCAGGTGGCAGGTTTTCTTTTGTTCAAGTCGCGCATCTGCAGAGTCGGCCACATAGAAGCTAGAAGTTTTGTATCTTGTTCAGCTTTTGTAATTTAGAATTTTTGTATATCTGTGTTATATGTATAAGTAATATGTAAAGAGAACGATGTAATATTTCAGACTCCTATTGTATGATTGTAATATTGTAGATGTGTATGTTTTTGTTTAAAAATATGCGCGTTTATGAATATGTATGTTCAGATTTTTGCTCCTTAAAAGTTTTAATTCTTTCATAATTATATACGCTTTGTATCGTTTCTGTTCGGTAACACACCTACTCGTACGGCTTCCTACTCCCTTGCGGATGGGTTCGCCTACGTATGAGTTGGGGTGTTACATTTAGTGGTATCAGAGCCCAAGATTCTGGTTGCCTTATTTGTTTGAGTATTGGGTCTTTGTATGTTACTTGTCATGTGTCGAGTCTTTGTTTGAGAGTCAGTTTGGTGTCGTGGCCTAATGCAGATGTGTTTTGTCCTGTGTGTGTTATGTAAGATGGAGCCTGACCCGAATGAGAAGGTGAATGAGATGACAGAAAGTGTGAACCCAATTAGTACTGATCAAAGTGTTTTGTTTCTGTGCACCTTTTGGTTGGAATTTCGGTCCTGTTTCTAATGATAGAACATTAGTGCAAGAATTGATTCGAATTTTGGATAGGCTGATTGCTCCTAGGATTTCTCAAGGTTTTGTTCAGAGTGTACCTCAGTAAAGAAGGGTATCGAGTAAGTGGATGAGTATTTGGATTTTATAAGGTTTTGGTAGTACTCTATATGCCTGTCAGCTATCTCCAGAAAAGTGTTTAAATGAAAGCATCTTGAATCATGGGGATGGGACAAAACGCATCATTATAGCATCAATTGCATCACTCTGCATACATGAATCATCTCAATCTCATTACATCATCATCATCCCTTTGACAATACATGATAAGCATATGCATATATGTTTTGATTGAGAGAAAGCTGACAGGGTATATATGTACTATTTGATATTAAGATTAAGGGTAAAAATGACGCACTCAACAATCGTTTAGGAAAGTGTTTTGTGTTTGATTAAAGATTGAACCGAAAGAGTATTTTGGGGATCTTATACAGGTGAAGGTAAGAAGGATTTTAAAGTTTGATAGGAGTGTTAATGGTAGAGAGAAACGTAAGTATGATGGACATCTTTTAAGTAGTGAAGGATTTATGTAGCAACTGGCGAAGTTAGTTGATTTATGTGTAAAATGTCGGGTTTTGATTTCAGTCGGGCTTTTGAGTAATGATTGTTCTGATGAATGTGTTTGATTCGAATATAAGAAAGTGATTTAAGAGTATAGCAATGGCGATAAGTGTAAGTAAGTGAATAGTTTTAGAATGCAATGTACGAGTCTGAGAGTGATTCGAAGTGTAGTTTTGGGGTTTCTTACCAGTGTAAGTGAATTTCGAGGACGAAATTCTATTTAGTGGGGGAGTATTGTAACACCCCAAAATGTACCCTAGAAGGATTTGTATAACTCTACGGATTTTGGTAGTCGAAACAGTATGATTAGATGGTCGGAGTGATTAAGTAGGAGGAAAAGATGTGATTAGAATCAAGAAAAAATGAGTCAAGGGTATTTTGGTCATTTTTGCAAATATGGATTTGATTGAATCGAATAAATAACTACGAGGGCTAATTTATTAAAATGGAGTAATATTAGACAGAATATATGTGAAATGTGGTGTCAGGTGTGCCGAAAGGACGAATTCAGTATTAGTGCAAAAGTTTCGGCAAGTGCGGCCAATTGTAAATTTGTAAGGTATTAATTTAGGATTTAATTGTGGGTCAATGTAGGAATGACATCTATGTAGTGGGCCAAGGAAAGATTAAAGAAGAGCTAAAGGACCAAAAGAAGAATTGTTATAAAAAAATCTACTTAGGGCCAATAGGGGGGTGCCATGTGGCATTTGAGATAAGCTTGACTTTATTAAGGAAAGAGAGAGAGCAAATTTCTGCACTTTCCCCTCTCCTCCTTCACATGAATTCCCTTTGTTCTTCTTCACTCCCTCTTCTTCTTCATCTCACGCCAGCCCCTCTCTCTCTCTCTTCTTGTAAGCCCAAGTTATGTATAATGGATTGTAGCTCAAGCACTTTTATAAGAGATAAGAGACAGAAGGGTAAGTTATAACTTTCTGATTTCTGCAATTCCTCTTTGGTTAATTAGAAACCCTAATTAATTTTATGTATTTTCTTGATGAGGAAATTTGAGTGGTGAATCTATGGAAGAGTACATGAGCAAGGAAGTACTACCATTTAAGCTAGTGGAGCAAAGGAGTTAAGGTTTGGGAACTTTTTATTTATGTATGATTTTGATTATATTCATGAGTTGTTTAAGTAATTTGAATGTGTTGATGATGATCTTTGATGATGGTAGTGAGTGTTGGCTCAAGTGACTCATTGTTGCATGTGAATAGGTTTTTGGGTGAAAAACTGGATTAGAATACACTGAACCTTTCTTCGGTTATTACACTGTTTCGGGAGTTATAGAACTCCAAATGATATGAAATCAGTACCTTTAGAAAGCTAAGATATATTTCTACAAATGTGTTAGAAATAGGTTTGAGCTAATTGTAACTCTAAGTGTCCGAAAAATGGTCAAGAAGTAGACCTATCTTCTTTGGACGGGTTCAGAGAAGCACTGTGGGTTGTTTAGATCATATCTGAATCTATAGATGTCCAATTGACCTGTAATTTGTTGCATTTGGAATTTAACATCCTATAGAACATTTGTTAAGAAGGAAGTTTTGGCTAAAAATGAGTTCTAGACTTTGATATAGGCTGTACAAAAATGTGGTGTGAACCAGTCCCGAAATTTTGCTTCTGTTTTGCAATATTTTGGTATGTCACGGTGGCAACCAAAATGGTTACCACCGTGACCTATGAAAATGCAGGGCAGAATACTCATTTTTGGACCTCACGGTGACAACCAATTGGTTACCACCGTGACCACCTCCTAATATGCATAATTTGAGTGTTTTTCTTCTCGAAACGTACCCGAACTTCATGGTAAGTTCCTATAGCATGTCTAACTCATTTCTAACCTTAGGAAATGAGTATGTGGGTGGTCGTCAATCCAAATTATAAGTGATTAAAGCTATAGCATAAGAGTTTAATAATGAAATTAAATGTATATATGTGCTTTTTAATTATTGAACAGGATATGCTCGTGGTATTGATCAGGTATGATGTGAACAAGTATGTATAATTATGAATTGAGTTTGTTTAATGGAAAATGTATATAGGGGATATGAGTAATGAATGCATGATTAAGGTAATTGCTTAACAATATTATACGATGCATGCATTGGTAATAAACGTTATTAGAATGTGTTAATATGCAAAGTATGTATGATACTATAACGGTTCATGTGGATATTTGAGTGCCTATATAATATGATAATGTTTAAGGTGATTTAATGCTTTTAGTTTATGAATTTCTCTTTTAAACAGAGACCTATAATGTGGCAAACCGGGTAAGTAAGTGTTTATGTAAATGTATAAATAGATTGTATGAATGATATGATTAAGTGTGAAAAATAGCATTCTGTTTTGAGGTTTTTGGTATGTCACGGTGGCAATGAATGTGGTTACCACCGTGACCTACCCCAGATTGGCATTCTGTTTTGAGGGTTTGGTATGTCACGGTGGCAATGAATGTGGTTACCACCGTGACCTACCGTATATTTGCATTCTGTTTTGGGTTCTTGGTATGTCACGGTGACAACCTAATGGGTTACCACCGTGAGGTACCCCAAGAGTGCTTTCTGCCGAAAGTTTTGGTATGTCACGGTGGCAACCAACCTGGTTGTGACCGTGACCTACCCTGTTTTTGTAAAAAGTGTTTAGTTGTTAAAAGCACAGTTGAGTGTTAAGTTATTGATTGGCATGATAATATTTCCATAGTTGACTCTGATAAATCTTAGAACATTGAATGGTACTAAATTACATTGATGGAATTATATTGTATGCTTTGTAAGATGAATATTATGATGCTTGGCTGATATTATGAATTTCTTTTGATGTCTATTATACTCTGGATTAAGTATGATGATATTCATATACTGTCTGATATGACACATGATTTGAATGATGCATGACCTGCGAGAGTCAGTCTAGTGGATAGTTAGGCATGCCTAATAGAGTCTACGTATTTGTAGCTGCAGCGCCCTTTGAACGATTTGGACCCTGATCAGGTCCCTGGCTGGTTCCTCGCGAACCCTTTGATATGAAATGTTTTTGGAATGTGGAAAAAGATGATGTTTCTTTTCGACTTGTACCTGTATGGTACATTATATTATATGTTCCCTCTGAGGTTTACCCGGTCAGAGATCGGGCTATATGTTCCCTCATGAGGTCTCCCCCCTCAGTACTCGTTATCCACTATTGTGAGTCAGCAGGTGTATGATTTGTTATGTTGTGTTTATAAGCATGCGGTTCTGATCAGTTATGATTATAGATATGTGAATTGATAAGTGCAGATTTATTGGCTCTCTGAAACACCGTGATTAGAATGCAATATCATATAGTTGTTTATGTCAAGGATTAATGTTGCGCAACGGAAGTGTGATGGTATTGTGATTATGTAACTATGTATGATGTACTTTCAAAAGCTTGATTCTCCAACGTGTTCGGTAAATGTATGCAAATGAGGACCTGTACTGGTATAATGATACAAATATTGGCATATAGGTGTATTAATACTGACCTGTAATGTATAGGTAGACGCTAGCCTGTGAAGTTATAGGTAGTTATGCATGAATATACTTACATTTTGTATGATGATGTTGACTTGGTTTGTGTCGCACATAAGGATATGAATATGATAAGAAACAATTGAATGCACAGCTATAATATGTAAGCATATATATATTTCTCGGTAAGAACTATGTGTGTATGAGATTTGCATGTGTTATGCCTCGACGACCATTGTGAATGGCCGTGTATATTACTATGTTTGTTTTCCCCACTAAGCGTTATCGCTTAGCACGGGCTCTTTTCCCCGTGCAGGTGGCAGGTTTTCTTTTGTTCGAGTCGCGCATCTGCAGAGTCGGCCACATAGAAGCTAGAAGTTTTGTATCTTGTTCAGCTTTTGTAATTTAGAATTTTTGTATATCTGTGTTATATGTATAAGTAATATGTAAAGAGAACGATGTAATATTTCAGACTCCTATTGTATGATTGTAATATTGTAGATGTGTATGTTTTTGTTTAAAAATATGCGCGTTTATGAATATGTATGTTCAGATTTTTGCTCCTTAAAAGTTTTAATTCTTTCATAATTATATACGTTTTGTATCGTTTCTGTTCGGTAACACACCTACTCGTACGGCTTCCTACTCCCTTGCGGATGGGTTCGCCTACGTATGAGTTGGGGTGTTACAATAAATTAATGACATAATAATAATAATAATAATAATAATAATAATAATAATAATAATAATAATAAACATAATAATAATAATAATAATAATAATAATAATAATAATAATAATAATAATAATAATAATAATAATAATAATAATAATAATAATAATAATATCAATGATAATAATAATGATAATAATAGCAACAATGGAGAAGTTGGCGGCTGAAACATGAAATAAAATCACATAAAACAAATAAAAATCGTGAGTAGTATGCCGCCAGGTGCCAATAACATCAAAAATGTTAGGAAATAAGTATGGCGTTTATAACGAAAAAAATGACAATAATAATAGCAGTAAGTAATGTAAAGGGAAATAAGCAAGAGTGTTCCAAGTGTTTACCCTCAGAGGTGTGTATTGGAAAGGAAAAGTGCCAAAATCTGCCCCCTTTGTCGAGATTCTGGTGAAAAAAATGTGAAAAATGTTGAAGAAAAAAAGAAGAAATTTTGACAAAAATGAAGAAATATTTCCGGGGAAATTGGTAAAGCAAAGAGAATTGATTTTTCTTTGCTTGGGATAGATTCCCTCGGTTGAAAGAAATGTTGAAGAAATTTAGGATGGAAAAATAAAAATCAAATCTTGGAAATAAAATTAAAAATCTTTTGTTGAAGGAACTGTTCTTGTTCTTGAGAGAAAAATAGAGAGCCCTTTTTTTTTATTAAGATGGCCGTCCCCTAAAAATGGAGATTGAATCCCCATTTTATTTTCAGCCTTGACCCAAAATAGAGAAAGTCCAAAGAGACTTTTAATTTCTGTTGATTGAAAAGAACACAAAACGGTGAAAAAATCGAAAAAATCAGACTGAAAAAATAGTTTGAAGAAAGCAGAAAATCGGTGAAAATGACGGAAGACCAGATGGCCGCGTGGAGAGGGAGACCGCGCGTGCCAAAAGGCGCGCGTTGCCTTGGCACCGCGCGTGCGGTTCTTCGGTACCACGCCGGCCACTTTTAAAGAAAAGTGGCCGCGCGGCCACTTTGAAGAAAGTGGCCGCGTGGTGGCCATGGCCACCACGCGGCCACTTAAAAAAAGTTGCCGAGGATGGCCACTTATAAGTGGCCATCCTTTCCCACTTATGTAACTATTATTTTTTTTTAAAAAAAAAACATTTTAAATTCTTTTTTCAATTAAATCAATTAATTAATTTAATTTAATTAAATTAAATAACTAATTTAATTCTTTTTTCCAATTAAATCAATTAATTAATTTAATTCAATTAAATTAAATAACTAATTTAATTCTTTTTTCAATTAAATCAATTAATTAATTTAATTCAATTAAATTAAATAACTAATTTAATTCTTTTTTTTAAATATAAAAAATAACACATTCCCATAATATTATTTTTAGAATTAATTTAATTTTTTATGACAATATAGTTTTTATATATATTTATTTTTATTTAAAAATAACGAGGGTCTCGACAAGGAAAATATCATTTTATGACACCTCTGCCTGTAAGTCGGTATCAGTTTCATCATTGGGTAATTCTGATCTTGGACCGCCTCGAGTTCTGGTGTCTACAGGGAGGCCATATCTGCATATCAAGTTTCGCTCAATGAACTTTGCCATATCCCTAGCATCGACCTTTCTGAAGGATTCAGCTTCGACCCACTTAGTGAAGTAATCGATGGCAACCATGATGAACCTATGCCCGTTAGAAGCGGTGGGATGTATCTCGCCTATGATATCTATCCCCCAAGCTACAAACGGCCATGGAGAAGTCAAATTATGTAGCTCTAAAACTAGAGCATGCCTCAGATTTGCGTATTGCTGGCATAACTGGTATTGCTTTACGTATTTTGAACAATCTGTGTCCATGGTGAGCCAATAAAACCCTTGGCGCATGATCTTCTTTGCTAAGGCCAGGCCATTCATGTGAGCTCCACAAACACCGGCATGAACCTCTTCCATAACCCTTTCAGCTTCTTTTTCTGCCAAGCATCTTAACTGGATACCATCCGCTTGACTCTTATACAAAGTTTCGTCTAGACTGATAAATTGAGAGGATAACTTTCTAATCATTCTTTGGTCCTTCTCACTGGCTTCCTCTGGAAAAACTGATTTCTCTAAGTAATTTTGAATATCATAATACCAAGGTTTTCCATCGGCGACCTCGATGTCCATTATTTTCTCAGTTTCAAAGCAAGGTTTTTTTTGCATTAGAGATCCGCACAGGTCTCATAGCAACTCCTGTTGGATTATCCCACATGGATACTAACGTCGCGAGAGCATCAGCCAACTGATTTTCATCTCTGGGGATGAAGTGAAAAGTGCAAGTCTCGAACTGGCTACTCAACATTTTCAAGTGCTTCATATAAGGCAGCAGTCTCTCTTCCTTGACTGACCATTCCCCTTTGATCTGATGGATTACTAAAGATGAATCTCCGAAGACTTATGCGGTCTTTGCCGTCAGAGCAAGCAATGCTTCCAATCCGAAGACTCAAGCTTTATATTCTGCTTCGTTATTGGTCGCCTTGTACCTCAACTTCTTGGCTAATGGCAATTTTTCACCATCCGGCGTTGTAAGGATAATCCTTGCCCCTGCCCCTTTTTTGTTAACTGCTCCATCAAAGAACATCTGCCACCCTTGTATTGCTATGGCCATGACATCTTCATCTGGGAAATGGTATTTGAACTGGTCTCCCTCAATAGGGTGTTTAACCAAGAACTCAGCTACAGCTCTTCCCTTAATGGTCTTTCTGGTAATGTATTCGATATTGAACTCCTGTAGCAGTAATAACCACCTTCCCATCTTTCCCAGTAGAGAGGGTGCCTCCTGAAGGTACCTAAGCGGGTTATGTTTAGCGACCGCTTGCATGCTAAAAGAGTGTACTGCCAAGCAAATCTTTTCTACTTTGACATATTTGGCTTCATACGGCAGGAATTTCTTGCTAAGGTAATAAACAGCAAACTCCACTCCAAATTCATCCTCTTGGGCCATCATGGAACCCACTGAGCTGTCCTCTATCGCCAAATATAGGATTAGCGGCTTGGCATGACGTGGCAGTCTTAAGACCGGTGGATTTAAGAGATAATCCTTAATAGTATCAAAAGCCAATTGACAATCATTATTCCACACCACTAGTTGATTCTTTCTGAGAAGCTTGAAGATGGGCTCGCACACTGAGGCTAGCTTAGCGATAAACCGACTGATGTACTGAAGTTTTCCTAGGAAACTCCTGACCTCTTTCTCTTTCTAGGGTATTGACATCTTTCTAATGGCTCTGACCTTATCAGGATCTACTTCAATTCCCCTTTGACTTACCACATGGCCTAGTAGCTTACCCGAGGTAACTCCAAAGATGCACTTCTTGGGATTGAGGCGCAGAAAGAACTTTTCCAAAGTCTTGAAGTGACCTTCCCTAGTAGCTGACTTGATCATCATGTTGTCAACATACACCTCCACCTCTTTGTGAATTAGGTCATTCAGAATTCTAGTGGTCATTCTTTGGTAGGTTGCTCCTGCATTCTTTAATCCGAAAGGCATAACACGGTAGGCAAAAGTACCCCATTCGGTGATGAAGGTTGTTTTGATTCGATCCACAATCTTGTTGAGGATTTGATTGTACCCAGCGTACCCATCCATAAAACTGTACGTCATACAGGCAGCCGCACTATCTACCAGCACATCAATATGAGGCAAAGAAAAATCATCTTTGGGGCAAGCTTTGTTCAGGTCCCGATAGTCTACACATACTCGGACCTTTCCATCCTTTTTAGCCATAGGAACTACATTAGGTCGGGTATTTAACTTCTACCAGAAACTTAGCCTCAATTAGCTTTTGGATCTCTTCCTTCACCTTTTGCATCCATTCTGGTCTAAGTCTTTCGAGCTTTTTCTTGACTGGTTTAGACTCTGGGTAAGTTGGGATAGCATGTTCGGTAATGTCTCGATCAATTCCCGGCATGTCCTCATAAGTCCAGGCAAAGACCTTTTCATATTTTCTTAAAATTCTCTCAAATTTTATTCTCTCATCAGGAGTTACGTCTGATGCTATCAAAATTTCCTTTGGGTTTTCTAAAGTTTCGAGATTAAATGCAGTCGCGCTAGTTGAATTAATGTTAAAAATGAATGCATCATGTTTATGATCATGAGAAGTGAAATCATTAGAAACATCACACAAGTAAGCAAAGTTGTTCATTTCATTAATATAATTGAAAGCATTAACATTTTCATCACTAAAGAGTTCTGGCATAAAAAGACTATCTAAATCACAATTGTCTTCACTTCTTATCGGCGCTGATGTTGTAGCCGACTGTGCCTTGGCTTGATGGGGGCTTTTCCTTGGCTTCTTGGCTTGATGGGGTCTTTTCAACTGCCTCCAAAGAAATCTTTAGATCTCTTATCTCCAAATCTGGCTCTGCCATCTTCCTTTTCCCCTTCAGCTGGGTGGCCAATAGCTTCTCTGTGACAACCTGCTCGGGCCCATCTCCATCCCAGGCACTGCACTGTGTCATAACCTCTTCATCCCAGAAGTCTTTTGCAGATTTGATCACTCCAACTTCCTAGTCGAAGACATCATTGAAGATTTCAAATCCTGGAATGATCTTTCCGTTCACCCATTGAGGCTCTTATTCTCCTGTGTACGAATAGAAAAAGGATGCCGGAATAAAACTCTCTGAAATATGGGGGTTCTTGTCTGACATTTCCTTCTTCTTGCCTCACTCGCCTTTATACCCCAGGCCCTTTCGATCCTTCTGGCCTTGCATCGTGATAGCGGACTGCAGCCCTTGTGAGTTTTTACCCAGACCGACCCCAGGGAGAAAGTGCATCTTCTTAATCATATTTACCACTTGGGGGCTATCCACCGAACCCTGCTCTTCCCCTATTATTGATACGTGGAAACCACTAAATGGCTGGTTAGAAATTCCCAAGGTAGACACTTGGTTCTCTCTCGCCGCTCTAATAGTCACCACCTCCCCTTTATGTGGTATCCTGATCATCTGATGTAGTGTAGATAGCACTCCCCCTAATTTATGGAACCATGGCCTTCTAAGCAGAGCTGAGAAATTAGCGGGGATGGATAAAACCACAAATTCTGCCTCCATTTCAACGGGTCCAGTCTTGACCAGAGCTCTGAATGTTCCTGATACTTGTCTACGAGAGTTGTCGTAGGCTGTGATGGTTAAATCAGACTTGCTAAGCATGCTCTCCTCCAGTCCAAAAGCCTAAAGTGCCACTAGAGGACAGATAATTTTTGACGAACCATCTTCAACCATGACGCAAGCGGTGTGCTTGCCATTCACTTGTACCTTGATGTACAGCGGCCGGTTGTGATTGCGGCCTAGTGACGCGCGCCGGATCCCCGCAGCCGCCCATGGGACCACCCGCTTGAGGGCGATCGGGGTATTTGTGGGTCCATTGACAGCTTGCAATAAATCGCAAGTGCGTCTATGTTGGGCAACAAGGAGGTTTCATGGAGTCGCCACCCAATAGAACATTGGGAAAGTTTCTCTCACCTCGGAGAGCCTAAGACTGCGCTTGGTATCCATTTTGGGCCAGCCAGAGGGGTCTTGGAAGGTAAACCTCTCGCCCTAAGGAGCCTAGGATTAGTGCTAAAGTCTCGTGGCACAAAACGTTGTCTTGGAGGGTAGACCTTTAGCCTCTTTGAGCCCAAAGACTAGAGCTGGGTTCAGGATTTCTCATCTATTTCTACCTCGATTATTTTATGATCAAATTTTAATTATCATGAATTCACTCTCTCTCCACACGATGCAATTAATCGAAGGCGCATTTATTCATATTTGAAAAGCCGTAAATGAGCAAGTAAATAGTGAAAATAATAAATTACAATAATACAAGGAGCGGAATACAACTCCCTTTTATAAATGTGCGATACATACACGAATCGGGGCATTGCTTATCTTGAGGACTTTCGTCCTCTCATGCATCATTATTAAAATTGGATATTTTTATTGTGATGATTTTTATTTGATAAAAATAGGACATTGGGTCCTCACATTTATGAAAACCTCATTTTATTGAATATAAAATATTTGTCAATTTTTATACTTAACGAGATACAAAAAGGGTATATCCATGTACATAAAAACAATTAATGAATAAACGAATAAAGAAAATGACCGAGAAAGTTAGGAAACTAAACCGAACGAAATCCTCCGAATATAGTAGATAGCCCCTCAAGCTCAGGATAATCCAAGAGAATCAGTATGCGCTCACAGAAAGTTAAAAGATGTCAATATAAAAAGAATCAACATAAATAAAGTCAAAAGGACTTAAAAGAGATAAAAAAGACTTGAAAATGTGGAGACAGGACCCAGCGACGGCCTTTGTTGGGTGACTGACGGGCGTCAGTCAAAATGACCTGCATGTCCGTCGGTCACTCAAGATAAGGGGCGTCTGTGAGTGGGATGACCGATGGGCGTCGGTGATGGAGATGACCCGTTGGTCACCACTGTCTCCAAAAAAACAGTAAATGAAACTCTTTTTTAAAGCCAAAAAAGAGGTTTTATCACAAAATGAGACAAAAAGAGTCAAAATAAAGAAAAATAATGACAAAAATTGGAAAAGCAACAAAATAAGGAGCAAAGATAAAATGATATGGAGAATGAGTCCGGAATATTTACCCTCAGATAATGCTTAAGTGAGATTCTTGATGTTGATTAGAGCCTCGCGCGTTCCACGAGAAGCGAAGTGAAGGATCGAAAAGAGGAAAATAGATTATTTCCTCCTCAACCCCTCAAAAGATTGACTTTGGAATCAAAATTAAAAGAAAACTAATTAATTTTAGTTCCTTTTTAATGATTTGATCCTCTAATTAAAAGAAATTCTTTAATGAATGTGTTTGCTGGAAGAGAGAGAAAATGTGCTTGAATTTTGGCAGAGTTTCCCCTCTTGAAAATTTTTGGAACCCTTTTTAGGAGAAAATTCGAAACTTTTATAGGCCAGGCACGACCGACGGGCGTCGGTGTATGGAGGCGGACGTCGAAAGAATCCTTCTGACAGAAGGATTCGTCCGACGGCCCTGCCACTTCCACTAACGGGCATCGAAAAGGTTGCGTGCTCCGGGAAATCAGGCGGCGCTCTAGCAGAGGCGGTGCTTTCCGACGGGCGTCAGAAAATACCACAGGCCATCTGTGACCCTAAGCGACGGGCTGGCCCTCATAGACGGGCTGGCCGTCTGTGGAGGAAAATATACCTTTTTGACTCGAAAACTCCCTGTTTTCTCCCCCTCTGCCTATGAAAGGTGAAAAGACTCATTTCTCGTGGAGCGTGGGACTAAAACCTCCAAATCCAAACCATTTATACAGGCTCGGATACTGATTTCATCATAGGGTAATCTCTGATCCGGACCGCTCCGGGACACGGTGCTTACAGTTGCCCCCCAGTTTTGGGGAAACTAGTGCACAAGCGCCTAGATAAGCCAAAACTCAAAGAAAGGACAGAAAGGAAGAAGGCGTACCTGCGACGGTTCTTACCTTCCGTGCCTCTTGCCGGGTAGACCTCGTCTCGGTTTGTTCGGCGATGCGAAGATACCCCTATCGGTCTCGTCTTGACCTATAGTTGCTGGTGAGACGTAGCATTCTCTAGCCACTATCTCGATATAAAGAGCGGTGTTCTCCAACTGCAACTTCGATTTCTGCTAGCCTCGTCTCAGCTTGCGCAGGGTCGGTGAGATGTAGTACTCTCTGACTACAAATCCGCTGTGAAGAGCAGTGTTTCTCTAATTGCAACTTCGATTTCTGCTGGCCTCATCTCGGCTTACGCAGGGTCCAGGAGATGTAGCACTCTCTGACTACAAATCTGTTGTGAAGAGCAGTGTTTCTCTAACTGCAACTTCGGTCTGAAGTTCCCTTGCTAACCCCCATCCGATCTGCAAGGTGCGTAGCGCTCTCTAGCTGCCGCGTGAACTGTGAGATGTAGCACTCTCTGACTACAACCTCGGTGTGAAGAGTGGTGTTTCTCTAAAAACAGCTTCGATCTAAAGTTCCCTTGCTAACCCCCATCCGATCTGCAAGGTGCGTAGCACTCTCTGGCTATCGCGTGAACTGTGAGATGTAGTACTCTCTGACTACAATCTCGATTTGGTGAAGAGCGGTGTCTTTCTAACCATAGCTTCGATCTCTGCTGGCCTCATCTTGGCTTGCGCAGGTTCGAAGAGATGTAGCGCTCTCTGGCTACAAACTCGGTGTGAAGAGGAGGAGACTTTGTGGGGTTCCTCGTTCTAAAAAAAAAGAATCTTTGGCGCCCTTGTTCGGACTTTTAATCGATGCCTGTGTTCGGATCGATGTTTCTCTGTACCTGTGTGATAAAAGGTTTTGTTAGTTCATGTTTGAGTGGTCATCTTTTAACCTGTTTATTAATGGCGTGATTTTGCCTTATCTGCTATGCCATGTTTCATTTATATTCTTTCTTATTGAGTGGTTATTCATCATTTTTCACCATTTTTGTTTTCCTTGTTTTGGAATATGAGTAAATGTGAAAGCATATATTCATCTGTAATATGAATGAATCATAAATAACTGCATAAATGCGTAAAATTGAAAACAGAAGTTTTTCACTAGAAATGTCTATTTTCGTACAATGTATATACAAAGTGTAAATGTACAAAAATGTAAAAGTATGACTCCCTGAATGTCAGAGGGGTGTGTAGTCAGAGGGCTCATCGGGATCCTCATCATCCGATATATGCACTGTCCCTGGCGGAGGTGGAGGCGGAGCTGGCCGTGCCGGAGGTGGAGGCTGAGCCGTGGAGGGTCCCGCCCCAGCATCGTGGGTCTACCTGAATCGGACCTGAGCATAGCCATCCAAGAAAGGCTGGGTGCAAGTCCTCATGAACCCTAAGGTCTCTGATACTGTGTCTCCAAACTTCTTGAATGCTTGGCTCATCTGAATGGTCTGCTCGCTGGCGGCCCTCCTCATCTGCTCTAGGCACTGCTCTGTCTACTCCTTAAACTCCCTCATGGTCTGAGACAAGGGTGGGAGGATCCCCTCTATCGCTTGGACCCGGGATCTCAGAGAGTCGAGTGACTTGTCGATCATCTGTAGGGTCATCAACCCTTTGAGACGCCTGGTCCTGAGACGTCCTCAAATCATGAGCGAGCTGCTGCTTAAGCTCCCTCTGACCCTGGGCAACCTGCTCGATCAGCCTCACCTGCTCAACTCTGAAGGCCTCTATGGCCCGAGCCTGCTCATCTCTGAAGGCCTCTATGACCCGAGCCTGCTCCCGTGCAGTGTGCTCGATGTAACCGGCCTGCTCCTGGGCTAGCCGCTCTACAGACTGGGACTGCTCCTGAATAGCAGCCTGCTGGCAGTCCAACCTCTCGTGTATAGCTCTATCCCTCTCATCCTGTCGTCGCTCTAGGGCTGTGAACATGGAAGTGAGGAGCTGAGAGAAGTCAGGCTGTGGTGGCTCTGGCGGCGGTGCTGCGGATGTGGATGCCCCTGGGTCACCTCGGAAATAAGGATGATATCTCTCGGGGGGCCCGTGGATAGTCCTCTATACCCTGACACTCGGCGATGGGACAGGATTCGGCGCTCTCGATGCCGGTGAAGCGGCAAAGAGCTCATCCATCGTGAACTCCATGTCGAAATCCGACGGGGTCCTAGGCTGCTCCTGCTGTGGTGGCGGTGGCACAGTCTGAGGCTGAGGAGGCTGAGAAGGCTGAGGCTCTGGCTCTGGGTGTGGAGGATGAGGCTGAGGCTCTGGCTGTGGAGGCTGTTGCTCTGGCTGTGGAGGCTGCTGCTCCGGCTGAGGAGGCTGCTGCTCTGGCTGCTCCGGGTGGTCCGGATCTGGACCCAAAGGTGGAAGTGAGAACATCCGCCGGGTCTCATGAATGGACAGCACTTTGTAGGCCTCTGCCTGCCCTGATATCGGGGAGATCATCCCCATCTGTACTGCCGCTGCGGCATCCACATGGATCCCCTCATCTAAGGATCCTCTCAACCTGTCTGGGGCAACTCCTAACCTCAAAAGCAACCGGGTGATAACTCCTCCCACTATCACCACCGGTGTCAATCCTCTGCCGACTCTAGTCCGGTTAGCCAAGATCTCATGGCTAATGTTGAGGCGCTGGCCTGCCACCATAGCCCAGAGGCTCCAGATCTCGGCCGCATTAAGCGACCCTGGATTACCATCTCGACCAAGGTACGAACTGGATAGCACTCTGTGCAAGTACCAGAGTGCCTGAGACACCAGTACGGTGTTCTTCGCTGTATCATGATCATACAGCACTCCCGGTAGGGCAATGGCCGCCCAGTGGGCGCGTCTCACCGCTCGCCGTGGGATCTCGACCCCCTCCTTTATATGGAGCCCCATGGCCTGTGCAAATCTCTGCCTGGTAATTTTGAAATGGTCGCCGTCAAACCAGAACTGGACCACCCCTGGCTCGGTATCCGACCTCTGAAAACTACCATAGCGGAGGGTGGCTAGGACCTGGCGAGTAGCCTCTGGAAAAGTCTGGAAGGAGGGGTCAAGGAACTCTGTCCACCCAGCACCCTCGACAAGCATATCAAACTCTGGGGCCATCCCTAGGGCCTCTAGGAACGGCCGAGACACGAAGCGGCTAGCTCGGAGCTCTACCTGAGCCAACGCTCTATATCTCTGAGCTGACTCATCGTCCATCCAACCCGGAACTACGACCTCCGGCTGGGCTTGCGGTGCTCTGCATCTAGGAGGCATCCTGCAAAGGAGAAAAAAAAATTAGATAGCAAAAATTTGACAAAACAGGCATGATTAGACTTATTTTCAAGGTAAAAGCCCGTTCAGGCCTCACCAGGGCAATGGCGGCCCGAATACGAGATAAAAAAACTGATAATAAATAAAAAGGGGCGAATGTCCCGTCAAAGGAAGTTGCCCAACATGCTTAGCACATATCGAAGCAAAAGAAACATGCAATTGGCATGAAAATATTTAAAGCGGATAAAAATGGGCTTTCTAGGCCCCAAGGCCTGCATTATACACAAAAATATTCAATTTTAGAATAAATAATAAAAATTTGGGCAGCACCCCGGCAAGGGTGTGCCCAACCTCCTGCATAAAAAGGCATCAAACTAGGCCTCAGGCCTCAACAACAATATATGTGCATAAATGGGACGCACCCCGGCAAGAGTGTGTCCCCAACAACACAAGAATAATGGCCTCAGGCCTCAACAACATAGAATAGTGCGCTAGAGAGTATAATTCTAAAGCAACAAAGTTATAGAAAAATTCTATTCCTATGTGATCATGCAAAGGTTCAGATTAATTGCACTACAAAAATAATAAATTAATAAATAAATAAAATGGGCAGCATTCTCCCTAAATTTTTTAAGGCATCTAAAGCACCCTAACCATTTTTAAGGTTAAAGGAAGAAGAAATGAAGAAATAAATAAAAAAAAAAGTAGTTATTTTACTTACTTGAAGTTGCGAAAAGTGTAGAAAACTGAAGAAATATGAATGTCTGAGCGTCCGGTGAGTGGAGAACGCGAAAAACGAAGAAATCGCGAAAAAAGAAGAAGAAATGCTTGAAAAACACTAAAAAAAGCAAAAAAACCGTTTGAGAGAGAAAATGAAAGGGACAGCAGGCGCTGCACCGTCTGTCACTTGCCCTTATATAGAATTTCGTGACCGACGGCCTGGGCGTCTGTAGGAGCGACCGACGGGCTGGCCGTCTGTCTCTCAATAAATGCGAGTTAATGCGCGTGATGAATGCAATGCTGACGTATGCGTCTGCCAGGTGGATCTCTACCGACGGGCAGGCCGTCTCTTAGGAGAGGCGGGTAGGCCGTCGGTGACACTGCCCTATAAATTCTTACAAAATTTTGCTCCTCTTATGTCTCTTCATTTTCCAACATCTTGAGCCTTTCACATTTCTTAGCATGTCTTCCTCTCTAGCCCAAAGAATGCACCGTATCTTAGATGACAAACACACTTGGGAAGAAGGCGCCATTTCCTCTCTGGCTGGGCTGAAATACCTATGCCGGGTCAAAGTTGACCAGAACCTCCTTCTGGCGGCGACCCACTTCTGGAACCCTCGGTTTCACGTCTTCCGGTTCACCTACCAGGAACTGTGCCCTTTACCTGAAGAGTTAGCTACCATTCTTGGAGCCTGGTTCCCTCCTAGTGCTCTGCCTTGCGTCCCCCGTTACGGCCTATTTCAGACTTGAGACACAGCTATAGCTCTTGGCATACCTTCGTCTGAAGTCGCCCGGCTGATTTCTCCGGGCTCTTCCTTTGCCCTGGGGCCACTGATCGAGGCTCTGGATCAGTTCACTGACATCCCCACCTACCGGGTAAGCATCGTATTCTTGTTTTGCATGGTGAACTTCCTCACTGTTGTTCCAGGGGGTCTGACAGGTGACTCTCGCTTGTTCGGAGTTCTAAGCGACTTTCATCTGGGGTTATCACCCTTACCACTCATTCTGGCTGAGACCATTCTGGGCTTGGATGCTGTGAGCTCTGGATCCACTACCACTCTTACTGGCAGCCCCTTATTGCTCCAGGTACGTCATTATTTCAAAGGTAGTGCGTCCCTTATGAATTTTCACACTAGCTTTTCTCAACGGGAGGTGCGTCCTTTCGGATTTTCACATAACCCTGTGCCTTATTTTTGCCTGAAGTAAACCCTACTTACTCCAGCGGCTTTTTTTTTTTTTAAGATTTAGCTGCAAGAGAAACTGAGGGTGCTGTCTGAGCCACCTCCCCGAGTCATTCCACAGTACTCGCCGAGCCATTTTCTTCCGCGTCGACTACTGTATGGGTGTGCCACTGCTGGTGAATGCATTACCAGATTTGGCAAGCTATCAGATGACGATATCAGTTTTACGTCTGCCTGGCTCCCACTGTCTCATGTGGTCATTGATGGGCCATCGGGGTGTGTTCCCCTCTGTGGGCTCCGTCGAGCCACCTTCTGCATCACTTCTCGATGTACGCGTCAGCTCGGGATGGCCCAGGATGTGGTGAGGGTTCCCTTATCTTTTCGGGGAGGAGCTCTTTCGGCTGCGTTCGCCTCAAGGTATCATGAGCTGTGGAGCAAGCTGCCGGTGAAGACTGTTATCCCGAGGTTCGGCAATCATTCTGTGGCTTCAACCAGCGAATACAAGAAGTGGATCCTTAGTCCAGCATCTGATAACAGGACACGAGGGCTCAAGCATCTGGTCAGCAAGAGCAGCAGCAGGACTTAGCTTAGCTTACACATGTATTTCTTTTAGTGTTACATTTCTTCTTAATGCAGAACTAGAGAATGACAAAAATGAAAAGAATAATATTCACTCTATTTCACTAAATTGTGTACATCTCCATATAATTTCAGCATACATGATCAGTTTTGACATTTACTCAACCGCGTATGCCCTATTAATACATGAAACCAAATTTTAACAGCATCAACTCCTGTTACCAATCGGCCCTCTCGGGTTTTCACGATCGGACATTTTCTCTCATGCCTCTAATTTTTGCATAGGGTGCCTTTTTTCGGTTTTCACCCTGTCGAGGCGCCAAATTTTAGTACGGTCGCCTTTTTTCGATTTTCGACCTGCAGGGCATTTTATTCTCTTCTTTTTATTTTGGTCTTTAGCCATGGAACCTTTTGAGTCTGTCGACATTGATCGATTCTTTGAATTCATTTCCATCACTATCCGACAAGATTGCAGCTCCTTTGGACAGCAGCTTTTTAAGGATATACGGCCCCTCCCAAGTTGGTCTGAATTTTCCTCTGATATCTGGTATGCCTAGCCTCATCTGCTTGACCACTAAGTCCCCTTCTTTCAGCGGATGCCTTCTCACCTTTTTCCCGAAGGTCCTGGCCAATCTCTTCTGGTAGATTTGGTTATGATAATAAGCTTTCAGCCTACTCTCGTTTAATAAGTTTAAGTGCTGTAGCCTCTGTCGTGCCCATTCGGCCTCCGGAATCTGGGCTTCCATGACCACCCTCAGTGATTTGAGCTCTATCTCAACTAGCAATACTGCTTCCGTCCCGTATACCAGGGAAAATGGTGTAGTACCCGTGGATGTCCTTACCGTTATTCTATATCCCCACAGGGCGAAGGGTAACTTTTCAGCCCAGTCTTTGTAGGTTTGGACCATCTTGGACAGGATCTTCTTCATATTTTTATTAGCAGCCTCTACTGCTCCATTTGCTTGTGGTCGGTAGGGAGAAGATTTATGATGTTCGACACCATACTTCTCGTGGAGCTTCCTGGTTTCCCCCATGAACTGCACCCCATTGTCAGACACTATGTGATGGGGGAGGCCATATCTGCAGATCAGATTCCTTTCTATGAACTTGGCCATATCCCTTGCATCAATCTTTTTGAAGGATTCCGCCTCTACCCATTTGGTAAAATAGTCAATTGCGACTATGATGTATCTGTGCCCATTGGATGTCGTAGGGCGAATCTCTCCAATGATATCTATCCCCCAAGCAGCGAAAGGCCAAGGTGATGTCAGATTGTGTAGCTCTGATACTGGTAGGTGCCTCAAGTCTGCGTATTGTTGGCACAACTGGCATTGTTTGACATATTTCGAGCAGTCATTGTCTATCGTAAGCCAATAAAAGCCTTGTCTCATGATCTTCTTAGCCAAGGTCAAACCGTTCATGTGAGCCCCACAGACACCTGCATGGGTCTCCTCCATCACTTTGCGGGCTTCTTTTTCATTCAAGCACCTGAGCTGAATCCCGTCTGACTGTCTTTTGTATAGCACCCCTTCCAAGGATATGAACTGAGTGGATAGCTTTCGGATCATCCTCTGGCCTTTCTCAGTAGCTTCCTCTGGAAACTCATTGCTTTCCAAGTAATTCATGATGTCAAAGTACCATGGTTTTCCATCCGCCACTTCTACTTCCATTACGGGCTTGATCTCAAAGATGGGCCTCTCAGAGCTCGAAATTAGTACTGGCTTCATAGCTAATCCTTTAGGATTATCCCACATCGACACTAGGGTTGCCAACGCATCAGCTAGACGATTCTCATCTCTCGGCACGAAGTGGAAAGTGTAGGTCTCAAACTGCCCACATACCTCTTTCAAATATTCAACATAGGGTACCAGCCGCTCTTCTTTTACAGCCCACTCACCTCAGATCTGGTTAATCACCAAGGATGAGTCACCAAAGACTTCTACATTCTTTGCCCCCAGTGCAGCTAGAGCTTCCAACCCGAAAGTGCATGCTTCATATTCGGCTTCATTGTTGGTTGCTCTGTACCTCAGCTTCTTGGCTAGGGGGAGTTTCTCATTATCTGGGGTTGTCAAAATGATTCCAACTCCGGCCCCTCTGTTATTCACTGCCCCGTCGAAGTGTAACTGCCATCCTTGAATAGAAATCGCGACTATGCTCTCATCCGAAAAGGTGAACTCGAGAGTGTCTCCTTAAATAGGATGCTCAGCAAGAAACTTGGCTACGGCTCGCCCCTTAATAGTTTTGCGAGTGATGTATTGCACATCGAACTCCTGTAGTAAAAGCAGCCACCTCCCCATCTTACCAAGCAAAGACGGCGCCTCTTGCAAATATCTCAACGGGTTCTGCTTGGCTACTGCTTGAACTTTGTATGAGTGGATGTAATGTCTCAGTTTCCTTGACGCCCAAATCACTGCGAGGCAGATTTTTTCTACTTCAGCATATTTAATCTCATAAGCCAGGAACTTCTTGCTGAGGTAATAAATTGCGAATTCCACCCCAAATTCATCCTCTTGAGCCATCACGGCGCCCACAGAACTGCCCTCTACTACCAGATACAGGATAAGCGGTTTGATAGATTGCACTGGCGGATTCAATAGATATTCCCTGATGTTGTCAAAGGCTTTCTGGCAGTCTTCGTTCCAGATTACAGGTTGATTCTTTCTGAGCTATTTAAAAATAGGCTCGCATATTGAAGTGAGCTTGGCAATAAATCGGCTGACGTACTGCAGCTTGCCCAGGAAACTCCTTACATCCTTCTCTTTTTGCGGCACAGGCATCTCTCTGATGGCCTTCACCTTGTCTGGGTCAATTTCTATTCCCCTCTGGCTGACGACGTGTCCCAATAGTTTTCCTGAAGTCACTCCGAAAATGCACTTCTTGGGGTTAAGCCGCAGATTGTACTTATCAATCCTGGTGAAGAACTTATCTAGAGCTTCAAAGTGTCCCTCTCGGGTGGCTGATTTGACCATCATGTCATCGACATACACCTCTACCTCTTTGTGGATCAGGTCGCTCAGAATCTTAGTCGCCATCCTCTGGTATGTGGTCCCTGCATTCTTCAGGCCAAAAGGCATGACTCGGTAAGCGTAGTCCCCCATTCTGTGATGAAAGCGGTTTTAACCCGGTCAGCTATTTTGTTCAGGATCTGGTTGTAGCCCACATAACCATCTCCAAAGCTGTACATCGCACAGTTGGCGGCACTGTCTATCAACACATCGATATGGGGTAGTGGAAAATCATCCTTAGGGCAGGCCTTGTTCAGATCTCGATAATCCACACACACCCTGACCTTTCCATTCTTCTTCGCTACAGGGACCACATTTGCCAACCATGTAGGATACTGCACTTCAACAAGGAACTTGGCTTCTATCTGCTGACGAATTTCCTCCTTGACCTTGTCAGCCCATTCTAGCCTGAGCCTTCTCAACTTCTATTTCATAGGCTTATAGTCTGGATAGGTCGGGATAGCATGTTCTGCTACGTCTCGGTCGATTCCTGGCATGTCCTCATAGGTCCAGGCAAAGACTTTTTCATGTTTTCTTATTATTCTCTCAAAATTTTTTCTCTCATCAGGAGTTATATTTGATGCTATTAGAATTTCTTTCGGATTTTCCGAGGTTCCAAGATTAAAAGGCATTGTGTCAGTGGAATCGATGTCAAAAATTGATGGAATATGATCATGTTCATGCATGTTGAAATCATTAGAAACATCGCACAAGTAAGAGAAATCATTTGCCTTATTAATAATATTATAATTGTCATTTACATCATAAAAAAGTTCTGGAATAAAAAGACAGTCTAAGCTAGAGTCTTCTTCTGCCTCTCTAGAGGTCGATACTGCTACAGCTTGTTCATTGGCTTCCTGATTCAGTAGAGGCCCTTCAGGTATATCTGAGGAAATCTTTAAATCCCCCATCTTCATTTCTATTTCTACTATCTTCCCTTTCCCTTTCAGCTGGCAGCTAACATATTCTTGGTGACAACCTCTTCAGGCTCGCATCTGTCCCAAGTAATACCCTGAATCATGACCTCTTTATCCCAAAAGTTCTCAGCGGTCTTGATAAACCCGACATGCCAGTCAAATACATCGTTAAAGATCTCGAATCCAGGGACAATCCTCCCCTTCACCCATTGCGGCTCATCTTTGCCAGTATAAGCGCACACTGAGGATGCTGGTACAAAGCTTTTTGAAATATGAGGGATCTTATCCATCGCCTTCTTCTTGCCAAAACCGCCTTTGTACCCCAGACCCTTCCGGTTCTTCTGACCTCGAGTGGTGATCGTAGTCTACAGCCCTTGAGAGTTTCTGCCCAAACCAGCCCCAGGGAGATAATGCATCTTTTTCATCATATTAACCACAGCTGGGTTATCCACCGACCCATGCTCTTCTCTTATCATGGATACGTGGAAGCCACTAAATGGCTGATTAGCAATTTCAAGCGCTAAGACCTGGTTCTCCTTGGCTGCCTTGATAGTCACCACCTCCCCTTCATGTGGGAACTTTATTATTTGATGCAGCGTGGACGGCACTCCTCCTAACTTATAAAACCAAGGTCTCCCGAGCAGGGCTGAGAAGTTAGCTGGAATGGGCAGAACCACAAATTCTACTTCCACCTCAATGGGTCCCGTCTTGACCAGGGTCTTGAATGTTCCCGAGGCTTGCCTCCTTGAATTATCATAGGCTGTGATAGTCAGATCTGATCCACTGAGCATATCCTCATTTAAACTAAAAGCCTGAAGAGCTATCAGAGGGCACACATTAATAGAAGACCCATCGTCCACCATAACGCAAGCGGTGTGCTTATCATTAATCTGTGCCTTGATATATAGGGGTCAGTTATGATTGCGGCCTTCGACCGTTAGGTCGGCGTCAGAAAAAACCAATCTCTCCTCCGATCCTCCCTTAACTAGACCCAAAAGCTTTGATGGGGAAATTATGGTGGCGACCGTGGCCTCAACCAAAGCCTCTACTACCTTCTGCCTATGAGAAGGGGACTGTCTCAAGAGGTCCCAGATGGATATTTGAGCTGCAGTCTTCTTCAACTGCTTAACAATCTGATTCTCCTCTGGCTCTTTTTCCGTTAGCGTCTGCGCTTGCTCAGGTAGCCTCATAATCTCAAGGACCACTCTCTCACTTCTTGTTATAGCCCATATCTCTTCTTCATCCTCATCAGATCTCCACAAATCAAGGTTCATCTCTCCCTCCTCTTCGGCCTCTCCACCGCTCTCACTGCTTGACCAACAATCAAGGGTCACCACGACTGCTCTCTCCTTTCTAGCCTCGGAATAATCATCAGCAATATTCTCACTCCCATATAAATCTTGCAGAACGTACCATTCTAGCAAGCTAGATTTGATCATAAACACTGGTGGTAGCACGGCGTTATAACCAGGCTTCTTCTCAGACTCCCTCTTCTCAGGGTCAGAAATTTGCTTGCTATTAATCAAGTCTTGGATAGAGTGCCGCAGCGCTTTACATTTATCGGTTAGATGGC
Source organism: Excoecaria cochinchinensis (assembly GCA_947683425.1). Lineage (NCBI taxonomy): Eukaryota > Viridiplantae > Streptophyta > Magnoliopsida > Malpighiales > Euphorbiaceae > Excoecaria > Excoecaria cochinchinensis. Next base: position 10,448,553 of record CANTUQ010000127.1, on the reverse strand, counting down.
CTAAGTGTTGATGAAACGCACAGAATTCATTGTCCTTATGCCCAAGCTTCCCTTGCGTCATAGCAGGCCTAGGAGCTAAGGGCTGCAATTTCCCTTCCTTCATCAACCTCCTCAAGACCCAAGACAGTGGTCTTCCTAAGTTCGAAAACTTCCTCTGGGTGGTTGCCTCAATAGCAGACACCTCAACTGTTCTTCTGGTGCTACTACTAGGACCCGCTGGCCTACTGGTTCCTTGACCGGGGTTAGCCCTTTTGGCAAAATTATCATTGTTAGCTTTTCGAGCTAAGAACTCTCCCTCCGCTTCAATGGCTATATCCTTGAGATACTCCCAGTCCTTCAACCCTTTCATTTTCAAACCATCCTTCAAGTACGGGCTTGCGTTCTTGATAAATAAATGGATCTGGTCCTGGGTGTCTGGCTTTCTCCGCATTTTCATTACTCGGTTTCGGCAGCGGGTAAGATAATCATGGAAAGATTCCCCGGCCTTCTACTGGAGTAGTTCAAGATCTTTAGGGGTCACCTCCATCCTGGTGTTGCAATCATACTGCCTCAAGAACTCCTCCGTGAGCAGATCGTAGTCTTCTTTAGTCTGGCGATCGAGACTATGATACCAGTCGATAGCATGAGCGGTCAGACTCAGACAAAAGTATTCCACCTTCTGCTTCTTAGACAACGTGGTCCCTTTCATGACCAGAGAATATTGTTTCACATGGGCAGTTGGGTCAGAAGTACCATCAAATTTTGGCACGTCTGGCATCTTGAAGTTGTAAGGAATCGGGTCTTCTCCCTCCAATTCCTTATCCTCTGGGTTCATCCCCTGACCCCTGCTCAGTATACGGGCCATGGCTTCAAACCTCTCTTCCATCTTTTTAAAAATGAAATCATCAGTCTGAGGTGCCTTCCCTCTCTCAGATGCAATGCTCATCTTATCATCTTCGATATCCCTATCATCATCAATCCTCAGTACAGGCCTTCTTCTCTGCTCTTCCAAAGCTACCGACCTCAGCTCTACTGGCGGCGGCTGAACAGGCTCTTCTCGTCTCTCAGCTCTTTCTTCCTCTGGCTCATTTTGTCTCACGGGAGGAGGAGGAGGATTCTGCGGAGCATTCTGTTGTGCCAAGGCAGTCAACATATTCATCATCCTGCCTTCAAATTCCTCAAATCGCCGGCCCACTTCTTTCGCGATCATGGCCCTGGTGGTGTTATCCCCCCTAGGCGAGTTTGCCATCTCAGATACAGTATAGCTGATCTCTGATAAGATTTCTGGTAGGCCCTCTCTATCTGACAGTTCAGAAGCAGGAACTCGGATCAATCGTCTGGTAGGTGATCTAGTCCACCTGGGCAGATCTATGATGGCTGCAAGGATAAGGCGTTATATGTGATGCATGAAATATAGGTGTAATGCATGGTCGTGATATGCAACATTCACAATACACAAGCAAGCAAGTAGGTCTTTCCACCCTTATTTCTCCCACACACGTGGTCGTGCTGTCTCTTTCCTAGGCGGGATTAGCCCAAGGGTCAACGAGGGACCCAATGGACACGCATAGTGTACAGCAAAAAACCGGCAGCATGACACTCCTATGCTAATGTACAAGCGGATGGATAATGATAGTCATGTATTTAGACGTTCCACAAATTTCGACATGGCCCTACCGGGGCATGAAAGACTTTGGCTAGGTTACCAAGCGAGACATCTGGACTCACCCAATACATGAGAATCCATACAGCAAGCATGGAATTAGGGTTCATATCACCTGGGGAAAGTGACTACGGCCATTACATGAGCTTTGGACAAGGGAGATGTTTCTTTAAGGCTACCCAAGCATGATCCCTGCCGACAGGTCTAGCTCATCACAAGCATAACAACCGATCGGGTCATCATTTTGATATACCATTGAGGTACGAGGCTTGGGCTGGTGATTATCCTTAACACTTCCCCAAATTGAGTAAAAATGGGGTCGTACTTCAGGAACGCACCGGGGCTAAAAGAGGGACCAAACTAGCATATTCTAAGCCTCTAATGAGATGCGAATGCAAATTTGAGAGAAAGCAAATTTATGAATTAAATTTTAATCATAAATGTTAAACGAGGTATTTTCGAATTAAAATCTCGAACCATATCGTCCCCAGTGGAGTCGCCACTGTGACGCGTGCCGGATCCCCGCGGCCGCCCATGGGACCGCCCGCTTGAGGGCGATCGGGGCATTTGTGGGTCCGTTGACAGCTTGCAATAAATCGCAAGTGCGTCTATGTTGGGCAACAAGGTGGTTTCATGGAGTCGCCACCCAATAGAACATTGGGAAAGTTTCTCTCACCTCAAAGAGCCTAAGACTGCGCTTGGTATCCATTTTGGGCCAGCCAGAGGGGTCTTGGAAGGTAAACCTCTCGCCCTAAGGAGCCTAGGATTAGCGCTAAAGTCTCGTGGCACAAAAAGGTGTCTTGGAGGGTAGACCTCTAGCCTTTTTGAGCCCAAAGACCAGAGCTGGGTTCGGGATTTCTCATCTATTTCTACCTCGATTATTTTATGATCAAATTTTAATTATCATTAATTCGCTCTCTCTCCACACGATGCAATTAATCGAAGGCGCATTATTCATATTTGGAAAGCCGTAAATGAGCAAGTAAATAGTGAAAGAAATAAATTACAATAATACAAGGAGCGGAATACAACTCCCTTTTATAAATGTGCGATACATACACGAATCGGGGCATTGCTTATCTTGAGGACTTTGGTCCTCTCATACATCATTATTAAAATTGGATATTTTTATTGTGATGATTTTTATTGGATAAAAATAGGACATTGGGTCCTCACATTATGAAAACCTCATTTATTGAATATAAAACATTTGTCAATTTTTATACTTAACGAGATACAAAAAGGGTATATCCATGTACATAAAAACAATTAATGAATAAACGAATAAAGAAAATGACCGAGAAAGTTAGGAAACTAAACCGGATGAAATCCTTCGAATATGGTAGATAGCCCCTCAAGCTCAGGATAATCCAAGAGAATCAGTATGCGCTCACAGAAAGTTAAAAGATGTCAATATAAAAAGAATCAACATAAATAAAGTCAAAAGGACTTGAAAGAGATAGAAAAGACTTGAAAATGTGAAGACAGGACCCAGCGACGGCCTTTGTTGGGTGACCGATGGGCGTCAGTCAAAATGACCTACATGTCCGTCGGTCACTCAAGATAAGGGGCGTCTGTGAGTGGGGTAACCGACGGGCGTCGGTGATGGAGATGACCCGTCGGTCACCACTGTCTCCGAAAAAACAGTAAAAGAAACTCTTTTTTAAAGCCAAAAAAGAGGTTTTATCACAAAATGAGACAAAAAGAGTCAAAATAAAGAAAAATAATGACAAAATTGGAAGAGCAACAAAATAAGGAGCAAAGATAAAATGATATGGAGAATGAGTCCGGAATATTTACCCTCAGATAATGCTTAAGTGGCAGGGCGTTCGAAACTTTTATAGGCCAGGCACGACCGACGGGCGTCGGTGTATGGAGGCGGACGTCGAAAGAATCCTTCTGACAGAAGGATTCGTCTGACGGCCCTGCCACTTCCACCGACGGGCGTCGAAAAAGTTGCCTGCTCCGGGAAATCAGGCGGCGCTCTGGCAGAGGCGGTGCTTTCCGACGGGCGTCGAAAAATACCACAGGCCGTCTGTGACCCTAAGCGACGGGCTGGCCGTTTGTGGAGGAAAATATACCTTTTTGACTCGAAAACTCCCTGTTTTCTCCCCCTCTGCCTATGAAAGGTGAAAAGACTCATTTCTCGTGGAGCGTGGGACTAAAACCTCCAAATCCAAACCATTTATACAGGCTCGGATACTGATTTCATCATACTGTAATCTCTGATCCGGACCGCTCCGGGACACGGTGCTTATAGGCCTTCAACAGGTAAATCAGCATCGGAATATGCCAATCTCTCTCCTGACCCCCCTTGACAAGATCTAACAACTCGGATGGAGATATTGTTGCAGCCATGGTAGACTCACTCAAAGCTTCTACTAACCTTTGCCTTTGCGAAGGGGACTGTCTCAGAAGGTCCCATATGGATATCTGAGCCGTGGTTTTTTTCAACTGCTTGACTATGGCATTCTCTTCTGGTTCCCTTTCTGCTAGTGCTTGCACTGGGTCTTGTGACCTCTCCACTTCTGGGACAACTCTCCTGCTTCTCGTCACAGCCCCTACTTCCTTTCCTTCTCAATCTGACTCCCACAGATGCACAGACGTTTGTCCTACCTCTTCATCTTCGTCTTTTTCTCCATTCTCACTGGTGGACCAACAATCTATTGCCCCTACGGGCATCCCTTCCTCCCTTGCCGCGGGGCGAGTGATAGCAACATATTCATTCCTATACAAGTCGTGTAGGACATACCATTCAGGCAGACTTGATCCAATCATAAAAATAGGGGGTGGCACGGCATTGTAGTTAGATTTCTTCTTACCCTCTCTCCTTTCGGGATCAGTGATCTGCTTAGTATCGATCAAATCCTGGATTCGGTGCCTTAGCATTATGCAATCATCAGTCAAATGCCCTGTATGTTGGTGAAAGGCACAATATTCATTTTCCTTATGCCCTGGCTATCCTTGAGTCTTAGCTGGCCTGGGTGGTAAGGGCTGTAACTTTCCCTCCTTTATCAATCGCTTTAATACCCAAGACAAAGGCCGACCCAGATTTGAGAAGTACCTCTAACTGACCCCTATTGTCGATACCTCAGTTGTCTTCCCACTTCTGTTGCCACTGCTGGAGCCCACTGAATTAGTTGCCCCCTGACTAGTGTAGCCCTTCTTAGCATAAGCCTCATTGCTTGCCCTTCTCGAAAGGTACTCTCCCTCAGCCTCGATAGCGATGTCTTTTAAAGACTCCCAGTCTCTCAATCCCTTCATCTTTAGTCCATCTCTTAGATAAGGGCTCGCATTTTTTATGAATAAGCATATCTGATCCTGAGTATCTGGCTTCCTTTTTATTTCCATTACCCTGTTTCTCCATCGGGTCAGATACTCGTGGAAAGACTCGCCGGCCTTTTGTTGCAACAATTCCAAATCCTTCAAAGTTACTTCCATTCTTATACTACAATCATACTGTCTGAGAAACTCCTTTATCAACAAGTCCCAATCCTCTTTCGTCCTTCGGTCCAGCCAATGATACTAATCCACTGCTGGGCCGGTTAAGCTCAGACAAAAGTACACGGTATTCTATCTCTTTGTTAAGGTAGTACCCTTCATGATGAGCGAGTATTGTTTAACGTGTACAGTGGGATCGAATGTGCCATCGAACTTGGGAATGCCAGGCATTTTGAAATTCTGAGGGACCGAATCATCACTATCAAGCTCCTGATCTTCCAGGTTCATTCCTCCTCCTACCTTTAACATCCTTGTCATGGCTTTAAACCGCTCCTCCATCTTTCTCCACATCGCATCCTCCAGCTTGGGCGACTTCCCTTTCACTACCACCAGTTCCTCTGGCTCCTCCCATACGTTAATCTCAGATTTGGGGGCCTCTCCACATTCAACAGGTGCTGGCGCTCTTGGCTCAACTGTAGGTGGATCAACTTCCGCTATAGGATCCTCTCTAATAGCCCTTTGTTCATCTTGCTCTCTAATTGGAGCGACAGTCTGTTGCCCAGCAGGTGGGGCTAGGGTAGTGGGAAGGTTACCCATCATCGCCATCATTCTAGCCTCGAACTCTTCCAATCTTCTCCCCACTTCTTCGGCAATCATTGCCCTAGTTGCATCGGAACAACTTGATGGATCTGACATTCTTGTCTCTATTGATGAATCCGGACTCTGATCTGGCACTAGCTCTGGGGAAATCTTTCTTAGTCGACCGTCAGGACCTCTAAACCACCTAGAGAAATCTATGATGGCTGCAAAACACACCTTTGTTAGGATGATGCATGATAGAAATGCAATGCATGGCCGTGCTAGTGCAGCATAGACAAACACATGCAAGCAGATAGACCGACCCTTCCAACCTTATTTCTCCCACGCACGAGGTAATATAGTCTCTTTCCTTAGTAGGCTTCATCCAAGGGTTAATAGGGAACCCATCGGACACGTATGGTGCACGGTGAAAAATCGACAGCATAATATCTCTAGCCTAATGTACATACGTATGGGTGTTATGGCCGTTATGTATTCAAATAATTCAACCAAATCAAGATGGACCCAACGGGGCATGAAAGCCTTTGATGAAGACCGTTTAAATTAATTGATTTTGCTCAATACACGACAACCCAAATAGCAAGCAAGGTATTACGGTACATTTCCCTAGTGGAAGTTTCTATTAACATTATATGAGCTTTGGTCAAAGGTGATATTACTTTAGGGCTACCTAAGCATGGTCCCTGCCAATGGGTCTAACTCATTACGAGCGTAGCAATCGATCGGGTCTCCATTTGATATACCATTAATAGCACGAGGCTTGGGCTGGTGATTATCCCTAACACTTCCCTACAATGAGTGAAAGTAGGGTCGTATTTTGGGAATGCACCGGGGTAAGATAGGGGACCAACTAACATAACTCTAAGGCTCTAAAATGCAATGCAATTTTTGAAAAGAAGTAGAATTTTAAGCTTTAAAAACTCAATTATAAATTTTAACCAAAACACTTTCAAGGCAAAGTCACAAACAGTTCCCCAGTGGAGTCGCCACTATGACGCATGTTGAACCTAGCAAAGGCCCACGCTAAACCAGCTTTTAGGATTCGAGGGATTGGTTCGTGTCTTTTTGATCTTGGGTGCCATGAGACATCTTGGATGCCTCATTCCCAATAGAATATTGGAAAGGATCATCTAGCCTCACGGCACGTTTGAGGTATTTTGGAGTCGCCACCCAATTTATAAGAAATTGGGAAAGGTCTCTAACCTCTTATCAGTCTAGACCAGAGATTGGTGTTCGGAACTCCACTCTTATTTATGCTTTGGTTAATTATAAATGAGTTTTTAAATTCGTAAAATTCTATCTCTCCTCTCACATGATTAATGCATTTAAATTAAAAGGCGCATTGCAATCATTCAAAAGCAATATAGCAAAGCAATAAAGAAAGCAATAAATAAAGCAATAAAGGAAAATAATAAACACACCAAGCACGCAATTACAAAGGGAATTGGGGCGGAATACAACCCCATTAAAAGAAGATTAAAAAAGTAAATTGGGACGGAATGCAATCCCAAGTAGAAATTAAATAACGTTGCCCCAAAATTAATTACAAGGGCCCAAAAGAAATTGAATATAAATTTAAGACAATCAAACAAAATCAAACATAAGAAAAACATGCATAAATCGGGACATCCGTTTGGTTTAGGAACATTGGTTTCTTCGCATTTGTTTGAAGGTTTAAGAAAATTGGTTCCTTCGCGTTTATTTAAAGAGGGTTCGAAGAGTTATTTTGATCATTAGATTAAAAACCGGGATATGTGATCCCAATTTTTGGAGAAACTTTAACTCTTCGTTTTATTGTGACATTTTTCATTCCTTGGCTAAAGCGAGGGACATTTGTCCCAATTTTATGAGTAAAAATTTTGATTTAATTATAAAAATATTTTTTTAATTTTTTATCTCATGCGTACATAAATAAAATAATTATTTACAAACAAAAACAATACAAAAAAAAGGAATAGGAAAGGTCTCACCAAACGACGCGGTCTCCTACGCATAGTGACCCTTCCATGCGGTCACGATAATGCTCACGGAAAAAAAATATTAAAAATATTAGTAATAATTCTAAAAAATTAATTAGTAAAGGTAAAATAAATATATGATATATTAATTTAATAGGCAAGCAACTTACATGCAAAATATGATATTAAAGATAATAATAATGATAATGTTGCAACGCAGCAAAACAATAATAATAAATTTAATGATAATAACAATAATAATAATGACTACAATGGCGGCAGTAGCCTAACAACAACAACAACAACAACAACAACAACAATAATAATAATAATAATAATAATAATAATAATAAACAATAATGAACATAAAATAAATAAACATAAAATAATAGTAATAAATAAAATGGTAATAACAATAATAATGATTACAAATACTAAAGCAAATAATAATAATAATAATAATAATAATAATAATAATAATAATAATAATAATAATAATAACAATAGTAATAATCACAATAACAGTGACAATAACACAAACAAAAATCATAATAATAATAATAATAATAATAATAATAGTAGTAGTAATAGTAATGACATAAGATAATAATAACAAAACAAAATGCAGTAATAATAATAATAATAACAATAATAATAATAATAATAATAATAAAGATGGAGCGGTATTTTAACAATGGTAACAACCATGGCAAATACATATGATGACGATGGAACCCATGGGGAAATCCAAAATAAAAACACTTATACTATCACAGTAACAGCAAATAACATCAAGATATTAGGGGTAGGTTATAGAAATGATGAATACAAAAATAATAACAAAAATAACGGTATTAACAAAATAAATGGTGAATAGATAAATAAATGAGAATGGGTCCAAAGTGTTTACCCTCAGAGATTATAGATTCAAGAAAACGGTGTCTCGATCCGTCCTCCTTGTCGGATTTATGGTGATAAATACCCGAAAAAATAAAAATCAATGTTTTAAATAAATTAGTTCAAGAAAATATTTTTTTGGTGGGATGATTGAGCAAAGGAAATTAATTTTGCAAACTCAAGTCATCCGAGAAAATGAAAATATTCTTAAGAAAAAAGAAGAGAAATTAAAGCTTTTGAAATCCCCAAGATTTTTTTTTTAAACTCCGGCTGCTCTTCTTGGTTGAAAGAAAAAACAGTTCTCTTTTTTTTTTGAATGATGATGCCGCTCCCTATGAAATGAGGACCAACTCCCTATTTGATTTGCTAACTCGTCCCAAAATGGGAAAATACCAAATGTTCTTTCATTTTTCCCTTCCCCAAAAATGCACAGAATGGTGAAAGGAGCGAAAAAATCGGACTGAATATTAGCCAGGAAACGCAGTGCGCAGGGCAAAAAAAATGCCCTCGTGAAGCCTCTAAGACATGTGCCCGCGGCGAGACGCGCCCCAGGGGCACACACGCTGCTTCCGCAATGTGCATGCCCGCAGGCACGCGTAGCCTCCGCAGCATGTACACCCGCAGGTGCACGCCACTCCTGCGTAGCAATGCAAATTTTTAAATCGATTTTTTTTTTGTTTTTTTTTTAGAGGAGTAAAGGAAATTTTCGACAAGGAAGACATTATTTTTGGTACCTTTACCTGTGGCAAGTACCATTTTTATCATAGGGTAATTCTGATCTTGGATTACCTCGGGACCCGGTATCTACTGGTTGAGTCAGTACAGGAGCTTCAACTAACAATCTCTTCAACTACTCAAAGCACGCTTGGCACTTATCCGACCACTCAAATTTGACTCCTTTCCTCAACAATCTGGTCATCAGAGCAGCAATGACCGAAAAACCCTTCACAAACCGACGATAATACCCATCTAAACCAAGGAAACTTCTCACTTCTGGAACATTCCTAGGCGCTTTCCAATCCACAATCGCCTCAATCTTAGCTGGATCCACTTGAATACCCTTAGCTGATGCAATGTGACCCAAGAAAGACACCTCTCGAAGCCAAAAGTCACACTTACTAAGCTTCGCAAACAAACGGTGCTCCCTCAAAACTTGCAACACTAACAGAAGATGTTCCTCATGCTCACCTTCATCCTTCGAGTAGACCAAAATATCATCTATAAACACTACTACAAACCGGTTGAGATATGGCCTAAACACTCGGTTCATCAAATCCATAAAAGCCGCAGGTGCATTGGTCAAACTGAACGGTATCACAAGGAACTCATAATGGCCATACCGCGTCTGAAATGCAGTCTTAACCACATCCGCATCCTGAACTCAAAGCTGATAATAACCAGACCGAAGATCAATCTTAGAGAAGACACCCCGCACCCCTGAGCCGATCAAACAAATCCTCGACTCTAGGCAAGGGATACTTATTCTTCACTCTGACCTTATTAATTTGCCTATAGTCGATGCACATCCTTAAAGTGCCATCCTTCTTCTTAACAAACAACACTGGAGCTCCCCATAGAGATATGCTAGGTCTAATAAACCCCTTATCCAATAACTCTTGTAGTTGAGTCTTGAGTTCCCTCAACTCTAGCCGTCCGATAAGGTGCTATCGAAATGGGCAAAGTACCTAGCACTATCTCTATAGACAACTCCACTTCTCTCTCGGGAGGCAACCCAGGCAACTCACTTGGAAACACATCACTAAACTCTCTAACAAATGGGATATCCTCAATCTCAACCTGATCACGCTTAGAATCCAACACAACTGCTAAAAATGGCTCACATCCTTTCCTCATGAATCTCTTAGCTTGCATAGCAGAAATCACATTACTCAAGGAATTCGAGCCCAAACCTTTAACTACAACAGAAGACTGATCCCTATCTCGCAACACAACTACTTTCCTATGATAATCCACCACAACCTGATGCTTACTCAACCAATCCATACCCAAGATCAAATCAAACTCCTGAAACAGCAACTCAATCAAATCCGCAGAAAATTCAACACCTTGAACCAAAAGAGGACAATTCCTATACACTGGGCGATCGGGCATTTGAGGTCCGTTGACAACTTGCAACAAATTACAAGTGCGTCTATTTTGGGCAACAAGGAGGTTTCATGGAGTCGCCACCCAATAAAACATTGGGAAAGTTTCTCTCGCCTCGGAGAGCCTAAGACTGCGCTTATTATCCATTTTGGGCCAACCAAAGGGGTCTTGGAGGGTAAACCTCTCTCCCAAAGGAGCCTAGGATTAATGTCTAAGTCTCGTGACACAAGAGGTGTGGGTAAACCTCTAGCCTCATTGAGCCCAAAGACCAGAGATGGGTTCGGAACTTCTCATCTATTTCTACCTTGATTAATTTTACAATTTGGTTTTGAATTTATTAGTTCGCTCTCTCTCCACACGATGCAATTTTAATTAAAAGGCACAAATATTCACATTGAAAGCAGTAAAATATTAAAAGTAAATTACAATAATACTAGGAGCGGAATACAACTCCCATTTAAAAAGTGCAACATACATAAACCGGGGAATTTATTAATTATGAGGACTTTGGTCCCCGCATGTGTATTTAAAGAAAATATTTTGAATGTGGTGATTTTACTTGGGATGAAAACTAGGACATTGGTCCCATTTATTATGAAAAAAAATTCAAGTTAATTTAGTAGAAATATTATTGTGATTTTTATTTAGGCGTGCATTAAAAAACACTTTATTTATTGAATATGTACAAAGAAATTAAAAAATATAAACAAAATGAGAATTAAATTGTGCAATGAAAATACCAAACCCCGCATCTCCTCCTTCGCGTGCATGGATGCTCACATGAGAATAAAATAATGATTTGCAACCAAAAATAAAAATAAAATTCATGTTAGAAATTAACCCAAAGAAATAATATGACATAAAAGATAATATGCATAATGGAAATATAACATGCATAGAATATTATAACATGCATAAGAGTAATTATGATGCAATTTAGCATGCATAAGAATAAAAAATATTAACCATGCTCAACATATCAAATAAATAATTATAATAATATTGATATGTACAAAAAACGATTTGACATGAAAATAATATAATAGAATTTAAAAGAATTTACTTGTTATATGAACAATTAAAGATAAAACAAGAAGAAAATTATGAGGACTAAAAGGATTTACATTTTTAAGAGTTAATTGGAAACAAAAGAAATTAAAATCAACAAGAGAATTAAGGAGTTAAGCCATGAATAATTACCCTCAAATTTAATCTTGAAGAATTGAAGGTAGAAGTGTTGAATTCCTTGTCTTTTCCTTGTGAAAAATGCTTGAAAAATAACTTGGAAACTTGAAAAATCACCCTTAGAAGCAAGTGTATAAGATTGATTTTTTTTCTCTCAACTCAAAAGCTCAAAAATTCAGTTTTTTCTCTCTAAAATCTTTCTAATTCGTCCTCCCTTGTTCTTAATTTTTTTCTCCACTTTTAGCACTCAAAAAATACCCAACCCCCCCCCCCCCCCCCCAAAACCATCCAAAAACGGTTAAAAATCGAGTGGGGGTCGAAAATGGGCGAAATCTCGGCGAAATGGGGCAAGAGTGGGCGACTGCGCACGAGAAACGCGCGCAGTGCGCGCACGAAGTGAGCGACGCCCTGGGCGTCACTCGCGCAGGCGAGCGCTTGCTTGCGCGCGCCCAGCGTGCTGCCGCGCCCCGACCTTCGCGAAAATGCCCTTTTTTTTAATAATTTTATATAAAATACACTCAACCTAAAACACACTTTTTCTTCTCCAAAATATTTTTAAAATACACTTTTTACTCATCAAAAAGATAAGGAAAATCACTTTCGAGCTCCAATCTTTTTGCCTATAAGCCGGCGTAACAAAATTTCATCATCGGGTAATCCTGATCAAGGCTACTCGGGACCCGGTGTCTACAGTTGCCCCCAATTTTGGGGAGGCTAGTGCATGGGTGCCTAGGTAAGCCAAAATTCAGGAAAAAGGAAAGAAGCGCATACCTGAAGCGGCGACCTTCCTGCTGGATGGAGTTATAATGATAGCTGTTACCGTGTTATAGGCAGGCTGTCTTTTGGTTGTAACTAGTGGTGCCGTGGGCGCGCTAACCTCTTGTGGGTGGCGCCGCTATCGTGCTAACCATTGTGAATTGGTAATGCCGTGGTCATGCTAACCTCTTGTGGGTAGTGCCACCATCGTGCTAACTGCTGTGAATTGGTAGTGCCGTGGTCGTGCTAACCTCTTGTGGGTAATGCCGCCATCGTGCTAACTGCTGTGAATTTGTAGTGCCGTGGTCGTGCTAACCTCTTGTGGGTAGTGCCGCCAACGTGCTAACTGCTGTGAATTGGTAGTGCCGTGGTCGTGCTAACCTCTTGTGGGTAGTGCCTCCCTCGTGCTAACCGCTGTGAATTTGTAGTGTCGTCGTCGTGCTAACCTCTTGTGGGTAGTGCCGCCATCGTGTTAACTGCTGTGAATTTGTAGTTGTGCCCCTTTGGACGTTCGGACTGGTGTCGTCACTCGGCTCTTGTTGGTGTTCCCCGCCGATTTCTCCTGCTGGATTGTATGTGTAGAAATATACAAGAAATCATGTGTGTATGATATGGAATGCAAATGCTTGCAAAAATATATAGACCATGCTCTAGGTGGTCCGAGGTTTGCTGAGGTTATAGCTTGTCTATTCTACCATACCCCCGGAATCCCGAGGATCGTCAACAAGTTTTCTGAAAAAAGACCTCCAGTGTACATCCTTTGCCTCCTAGTCAATGATGCCTTACCCGAGATTCTGATTCATGTTCTGTGTTGTGTGTTATCTGATTGAAAGAGGTTCATCTGAAATAATGCCGCCTTATCGCTCCAGGCATTGAACGTCATTGTTTTAAAGGTAGTGCATCCCTTGTGGATTTTCACACTAGCTTTTCTTTGCAGGAAATGCGTCCCTTAAGGGATTTTCACACAACCCTTTGCCTAATTTTTTCCTGGAATGGACCCAACCCAATCCAGTGGCTTTTTTTTTTTTCATTCAGAGAAGGTTATCATCAAAGCTTCTGTTAAGAGCAAATATCACATATCCGATGAAGTGACTGAGCAATAATCATTAGATGAACAATTGGTATATCTCTTTTTAAGACAGAACTAAAAAATCAAAGAAAATATATTCTTTTATTCATTACAAAATTGTGTACATTTCTATATGATTTCATCATACATGATTTTCATTTGACAAGAATTCAAAAGCTTATGACTACACCTAATCTCGGAATGGATTTTGTCAGCATCAAACTCCTGTTATCAATCGGCCCTCTCGGGTTTTCTCGATTGAATATTTTCTCTTGGCCCTTAATTTTTGCCCAGGATGCTTTTTTTTCGGTTTTCACCCTGACAGGGCGCCCAATTTTAGCAATGCCGCCTTTTTTCGGTTTTCGACCCGCAGGGCATTTATTCTCTTCTTTTTATTTTTGGTCTTTAGCTATGGAACCTTTTAAGTCTATCGACATTGACCGGGTCCTTGAACTCATTCCCATCACTGTCTGCCAAAATTGTTGCTCCTTTTGTTAGCAGCTTCTTCAAAATGAATGGACCTTCCCAGGTGGGCCTAAATTTTCCGCGTATATCTGGAACTCCCGGCCTCATCATCTTAAAGACCAAATCCCCCTCCTTCAACGGGTGCTTTCGTACTTTCTTGCCAAACGACCGAGCCAACCTTTTCTGATAAACTTAATTGTGGTAATAGGCCCGTAACCTATCTTCATCTAGCAAATTTAGCTGTGACAAACGCTGTTACGCCCATTCTGTCTCTGGAATCTCGGCTTCCATGACTACCCTCAAAGACCTTAACTCAATTTTGACTTGCAGGACTGCTTCAGTTCTATATACCAGAGAGAAAGGTGTTGCCCCCGTAGAGGTTCTTATTGTAGTTCTATATCCCCAAAGTGCGAAGGGTAACTTTTCAGCCCAGTCTTTATAGCTCTGAACCATCTTGGCCAATATCCGCTTCACATTCTTGTTCCCTGCTTCAACTGCGCCGTTTGCTTGAGGACTGTAGGGAGAAGACTTATGATGTTGGATCCCGTATTTCTGGAGCATTTTTTTAGTTTCTGCCAGAAATTGCACCCCATGTGGGAGACCATATCTGCATATCAGATTCCGCTCGATGAATTTAGCCATATCCCTTACATTAACCTTCTTAAAAGATTCAGCTTCAACCTACTTAGTGAAGTAGTCAATGGCAACTATAATGAACCTGTGCCCGTTAGAAGCTGTAGGACGGATCTCGCCTATGATGTCTATTCCCCAAGCTGCAAATGGCCATGGAGATGTCAAGTTATGTAACTCTGAAACTGGCACATGCCTTAAGTTCGCATACTATTGGCATAACTGGCATTGCTTCACAAATTTTGAACAATCCGTATCTATTGTGAGCCAATAAAACCCTTGGCGCATGATCTTCTTTGCTAAGGCTAAGCCATTCATGTGAGCTCCACAGATCCCGACATGAACCTCTTCCATAACTCTTTTAGCTTCTTTCTCCGCGAGACATCTTAACTGGATACCATCAGCTTGCCTTTTGTACAAAGTGCCATCGACACTGATGAATTGAGTGGACAGCTTCCTGATCATCTTTTGATCCTTCTCCGTGGCTTCCTCTGGAAAGACTGACCTTTCTAAGTAATTTTGAATGTCATAGTACCATGGATTTCCATCGGTGGTCTCGACGTCCATCACCTGTTCAGCTTCAAAGCAAGGCCTTCCTGAGCTAGAGATTAGCACGGGTTTCATCGCAACTCCTGTTGGATTATCCCACATAGATACTAAAGTTGCTAGAGCATCAGCTAACTGATTTTCATCTATAGGGATGAAGTGAAAATTGCAAGTCTCAAACTGGCTGCTCAACATTCTTAAGCGCTTCACATAAGGCAACAGCCTTTCTTCCTTGACTGACCACTCCCTTCTGATCTGATAAATTACCAAGGAAGAATCTCTGAATACTTCTGCGGTCTTTGCCCCCAGAGCGAGTAATGCTTCTAATCCAAAGATGCAAGCTTCATATTCTGCTTCGTTATTGGTAGCCTTATACCTCAACTTCTTAGCCAATGGTAGCCTTTCACCATCCGGGGTCGTAAGAATAATTCTTGCTCCTGCCCCTTTACTGTTTACTGCCCCATCAAAGAATAGCTGCCACCCTTGCACTGCTATGGCCATGACATCTTCATCCGGGAAATTATACTCAAACTGGTCTCCCTCAATAGGATGCTCGGCTAAGAATTCTGCTGCAGCTCTTCCTTTAATGGTTTTCTTGGTTATATATTCAAAGTCGAACTCCTGCAACAGTAGTAACCATCTTCCCATCTTCCCTAATAGAGAAGGTGCTTCCTGGAGGTATCTAAGAGGATTATGTTTGGCTACTGCCTGTACCCTGAAGGAATAAAAGTAGTGTCGCAACTTCTTAGAAGCCTAGATAACTGCTAAACAAATCTTCTCCACCTCTACATATTTAGCTTCATACAGTAGGAACTTCTTGCTAAGATAGTAAACCACAAACTCCACACCAAAATTGTCTTCTTGAGCCATCATAGCACCTACTGAATTATCTTCCACTGCTAGGTACAGGATTAGTGGCTTGGCACGGCGTGGTGGTCTTAATACTGGAGGATTTAACAGATACTCCTTAATAGTGTTAAAAGCCAGTTGACAGTCATCGTTCCATATCACCGGCTGATTCTTCCTAAGAAGCTTGAAAATAGGCTCACATACTAAAGCTAGCTTGGCAATAAATCGGCTGATATACTGAAGCTTTTCAAGGAAGCTTCTAACGTCCTTCTCCTTCTGGGGTTCTGGCATCTCTCTTATGGCTTTGACTTTATCGGGATCTACTTCAATTCCTCGCTGGCTTACCACATGACCTAATAGCTTACCCGAGGTAACCCCAAAGATGCATTTCTTAGGATTGAGGCGCAGATTATACTTACTAATCCTTTGAAAGAACTTTTCTAAAGCCTCAAAGTGACCTTCTCTAGTAGCTGACTTAATCATCATGTCGTCGACATATACTTCCACTTCTTTGTGAATTAGGTCATTGAGAACTTTAGTGGCCATCCTCTGATAAGTTGCTCCTGCATTTTTCAACCCAAAAGGCATAACCCGATAAGCGTATGTCCCCCACTCGGTGATGAAAGCTGTCTTGATCCGATCCACTATCTTGTTATGGATTTGATTGTAACCTGCGTATCCATCCACAAAGCTGTACATCATACAAGCAGCAGCACTATCCACTAGCACATCAATATGAGGCAGCGGGAAATCATCCTTGGGGCAAGCTTTGTTCAAGTCTCGATAGTCAACGCATACTCGAACCTTACCATCTTTCTTAGCTACAGGAACCACATTAGTGAGCCAAGTCGGGTATTGAACCTCTATTAAGAATTTGGCCTCAATCTGCTTATGGATCTCCTCCTTTACTTTCTGCGCCCATTCCGGCCTAAGTCTCCGAAGCTTTTGCTTGACTGGTTTAAATTCTGGGTAAGTTGGGATGGCATGTTCAGCAATATCTCGATCTATTCCCAGCATATCCTCATAGGTCCAGGTAAAGACTTTTTCATATTTTTTTAATATTCTCTCGAATTTTAACCTCTCTTCAGGAGTTATGTCTGATGCTATCAAAATTTCCTTTGGATTTTCCAAAGTTCCGAGATTAAATGTGGTTGTGCTAGTTGAATTAATATAAAAAATGAATGCATTATGCTTATGATCATGCGAAATGAAATCATCAGAAACATCACACAAGTAAGCAAAGTTGTTCATCTCATTAACATAATCAGAAACGTTAACATTGTTCTCAAAGAGTTCTGGCATAAAAAGAGAGTCTAAATGACTATCAACTTCAGTCGACGCTGATGCTGCAGCCGACTGTGCTTTGGCTTCTTGACTTGGTGAAATCTTGAGATCTTCAATCTTCAGCTCTGGTTCTACCATCTTCTCCTTCCCTTTGAGTCTGGTGGCTAACAGCTTACCAGTTACAATCTCTTCGGGCTCATCCCTGTCCCAGACGCTGCATTGGGTCATAATCTCCTTGTCCCAAAAGTTCTCTATAGCTTTAACAACTCCGATCTCCCAATCAAAGACATCGTTGAAAATTTCAAAACTCGGAGTGATCTTCCCATCTATCCACTGCGGCTCTTCTTCTCCGGTGTAAGCACAAACCGATGATGATGGCACAAAGCTCTCCGAAATATGGGGGATATTCTCTGAAATTTTCTTCTTACCATACTTTCCTTTATAGCCCAACCCCTTTCGGTCTTTCTGACCATGTGTAGTGATAGCCTCCTGCAGCCCTTGTGACTCCTTTCCCAAACCAGCCCCTGGGAGGAAGTGCATCTTCTTTAGCATGTTCACCACCTGAGGGCTACCTTCTAAGCTTTGCTCTTTTCCGATCATCGATACATAAAAGCCACTGAATGGCTGATTAGAGATCTCCAAGGCAGACACTTGGTTCTCTCTTTCTGCTTTAATGGTCACTATTTCTCCTTCATGAGGTATCTTAATTATCTGGTGTAAGGTGGATGGTACTCCCCCTAACCTGTGGAACCACGGTCTACCAAGTAGTGCTGAAAAGTTTGCTGGAATCGGCAAAACCACAAAATCCGTTTCTGTCTCAATGGGCCCTGTCTTTACTACAGCTTTGAAAATTCCCGATGCTTGCCTCCTAGAGTTATCGTAGGCTGTGATGGTCAAATCGGACCTACTTAGCATACTTTCATCTAGCCCAAAAGCCTGAAGCACTACTAAAGGGCAGACATTTATTGACGACCCGTCATCAACCATGACGCAAGCGGTGTGCTTGCCATTGATCTGTGCCCTAATATACAAAGGTCGGTTGTGGTTGCGACCCTCTATTGGTAGGTCTGCATCAGAAAATACCAGCTTCTCCCCAGATCCCCCCTTAACAAGGTCTAACAGCTCAGATGGAGAGATTGTAGTTGCTACGGTGGATACACTCAATGCTTCAACTAACTTCTGTCTGTGAGAGGGAGACTGTCTCAAGAGGTCCCAAATTGATATCTGAGCCGTGGTCTTTTTCAGTTGCTTCACTATTGAATTTTCCTTCGGCTCCTTCTCTGTTGGTGTTTGCACTAGGTCTTGTTGCTTCTCAACTTCTGGGACCACCCTCCCACTTCTTGTTACTGCTTCTACTCTTTCTTCCTCTTCTGAATCCCACAGATCCGTGAACTCTCCATGTTTCTCATCGTCTTCATCTTCTCCACTCTCACTAGTGGACCAACAGTCTATCACTGCCACGAAAATCCCTTCTTCAGTCACTGCAGGGCGAGTAATAGCGACATACTCATTTCCATATAAATCTTGCATCACATACCATTTTGGTAGGCTCGATCCAATGATAAAGACTGGAGGTGGCACTGTATTATAGCTGGACTTCTTCTTGCCTTCTCTCTTCTCAGGATCGGTGATCTGCTTGTTGTCAATTAGATCTTGGACCCGATGCCTTAGCGTTATACAATCATCTGTCAAATGTCTGGTATGTTGGTGAAATGTACAATATTTATTTTCCTTGTGCCCTGGCTGCCCCTGGGTCTTAGCCGGCCTAGGTTATAGGGGTCGCAGTTTTCCTTCTTTTACTGGCCTCTTCAGCACCCATAATAAAGGCCTACCCAAGTTGGAGAAATACCTCTGATTCACGCCTGTTGTAGACACCTCGGCTGTCTTCCCACCTCTATTACCGCTGCTTGAACTCACTGACTTGGCTATCCCTTGATTGCTGTATCCCTTCTTGACATAAAGCTCGTTGTTTGCCCTCTTGGCTAAATATTCCCCTTCTGCTTCTATGGCAATGTCCTTTAGGGATTCCCAGTCTTTCAGTTCCTTCATTTTTAGTCCATCTCTCAAGTACGGGTTGGCATTTCGAATGAATAATCGGATCTGATCAGAAGTGTCCGGTTTGCGTTTCATCTCCATAACCCGGTTCCTCCATCGAGTAAGGTACTCGTGGAAGGACTCTCCAGCCTTCTGTTGTAGCAACTCGAGGTCTTTCAAAGTGACCTCCATCCGGGTACTGCAATTGTACTGCTTAAGAAACTCTTCGGTCAATAAGTCCCAATCCTCCTTGGACTTCCTGTCAAGCCCATGATACCAATCAATAGCAGCTCCTGTGAGACTCAAGCAAAAATACTCTATCTTCTACTTTCTTGTTAAGGTCGTGCCCTTCATGACCAGCGAGTATTGCTTGATGTGTGCGGCAGGGTCAGATGTGCCATCAAATTTAGGAATGTATCTTAAAATTCTGGGGAATCAGATCATCCCCGTCCAGCTCTCGGTCTTCTAGGTTCATTCCTTTTCCCACTATCATCATCCTTGTCATGGCCTCAAATCTCTCTTCCATTTTCCTCCACATTACCTCCTCCAACTTCGGCGACTTTTCTTTAACTACTGTATGCTCCTCTTGCTCATCTCCCCCAAACTCAGCTTCGGACCTGGGGCCCTCTCTGTGCTCAATAGGTGTAGGTACTCTTTGCTCAACAATAGGTGGATCGACCACTGGTTGGTTAACTGTAGCAGGGAGCTCTTCTCTAACAGCCTCTTGTTCAACTCGCATCCGAATAGGGGCAGCAGCAGCTTGTTGCCCAGCTATGGTGGTGGCAAGATTGCCCATCATTGCAATCATTCGGGCTTCAAACTCCTCCATTCTCTTTCCTACCTCTTCAGCAATTATCGCCCGGGTTGCATCAGATTCATTTGATGAATTAGCCATGCTTACTTCTATCGATGATTCAGAAGAAAACCCCACACTATCTTTTAAGATTGAATCTGAACTCTGATCTGACACTAACTCTGTTAACCCCAAAAGCGGAGTACTTCTTAACCATCCGTCGGGACCTCTAGACCACCCAGGAGAATCTATGATGGCTGAAATGCGAAAATTGTTAAGATGATGCATGATTAAAATGCAATGCATGCTCGTGCTAATGCAACATAGACAAACACATACAAGCAGATAGATCCTTCCAACCTTATATCTCCCACACACGTGGTAGTACAGTCTCTTTCCTAGGTGGGCTTGATCCATGGGTTAACGGGGAACCCAATGGACACGTATGGTGCACGGTGGAAAACCGGCAGCATAATAGCTCTCATCTAATGTACATACATATGAGTGTTTGGCCATTATGTATTTAAACAATTGAACTTAACTAAGATGGGCCCACCGGGGCATGAAAGCCTTTGATAAAGACCATTTAATTAAATTGACTTTGTCCAATATATGATGGCCCATATAGCAAGCATAGTATTACGGTACATTTCACCTAGTGGAAGTATCTATTGCCATTACATGAGCTTTAGTCAAAGGGTGATGATATTTTTGGGTTACCCAAGCATGATCCCTGCCGACGGGTCTAGCTCATCACGAGCATAATGACCGATCGGGTCACCATTTAATATACCTTGATGGTACGAGGCTTGGGCTGGTGATTATCCTTAACACTTCCCTAGATTGAGTGAAAATAGGGTCGTGCTTCAGGAACGCACCGGGGTTTGAGAAGGGACCAAACTAACTTAATCTAAGGCTCTAATGAGATGATATGCAATTTTGAGATAAAGCGAAATTCATAAACTAAAACTTAATTGTAAAGGATAATCAAGGTATTTTCAAGTTGAAGTCTCGAACCATTTCTCCCCAGTGGAGTCGCCACTGTGACGCGCGCAGGAACCGCGGCCGCCCGCTCGAGGGCGATCGGGCATTTGAGGTCCGTTGACAACTTGCAACGAATTACAAGTGCATCTATTTTGGGTAACAAGGAGGTTTCATGGAGTCGCCACCCAATAAAACATTGGGAAAGTTTCTCTCGCCTCGGAGAGCCTAAGACTGCGCTTATTATCCATTTTGGGCCAACCAAAGGGGTCTTGGAGGGTAAACCTCTCTCCCAAAGGAGCCTAGGATTAATGTCTAAGTCTCGTGACACAAGAGGTGTCTTGGAGGGTAAACCTCTAGCCTCTTTGAGCCCAAAGACCAGAGATGGGTTCGAAACTTCTCATCTATTTCTACCTTGATTAATTTTACAATTTGGTTTTGAATTTATTAGTTCGCTCTCTCTCCACACGATGCAATTTTAATTAAAAGGCACAAATATTCACATTGAAAGCAGTAAAATATTAAAAGTAAATTACAATAATACTAGGAGCGGAATACAACTCCCATTTAAAAAGTGCAAACATACATAAACCGGGGAATTTATTAATTATGAGGACTTTGGTCCCCGCATGTGTATTTAAAGAAAACATTTTGAACGTGGTGATTTTACTTGGGATGAAAACTAGGACATTGGTCCCATTTATTATGAAAAAAAATCCAAGTTAATTTAGTAGAAATATTATTGTGATTTTTATTTAGGCGTGCATTAAAAAACACTTTATTTATTGAATATGTACAAAGAAATTAAAAAATATAAACAAAATGAGAATTAAATTGTGCTATGAAAATACCAAACCCCGCATCTCCTCCTTCGCGTGCATGGATGCTCAAATGAGAATAAATTAATGATTTGCAACCAAAAATAAAAATAAAATTCATGTTAGAAATTAACCCAAAGAAATAATATGACATAAAAGATAATATGCATAATGGAAATATAACATGCATAGAATATTATAACATGCATAAGAGTAATTATGATGCAATTTAGCATGCATAAGAATAAAAAATATTAACCATGCTCAACATATCAAATAAATAATTATAATAATATTGATATGTACAAAAAACGGTTTGACATGAAAATAATATAATAGAATTTAAAAGAATTTACTTGTTATATGAACAATTAAAGATAAAACAAGAAGAAAATTATGAGGACTAAAAGGATTTAAATTTTTAAGAGTTAATTGGAAACAAAAGAAATTAAAATCAACAAGAGAATTAAGGAGTTAAGCCATGAATAATTACCCTCAAATTTAATCTTGAAGAATTGAAGGTAGAAGTGTTGAATTCCTTGTCTTTTCCTTGTGAAAAATGCTTGAAAAATAACTTGGAAACTTGAAAAATCACCCTTGGAAGCAAGTGTGTAAGATTGATTTTTTCTCTCAACTCAAAAGCTCAAAAATTCAGTTTTTTCTCTCTAAAATCTTTCTAATTCGTCCTCCCTTGTTCTGAATTTTTTCTCCACTTTTAGCACTCAAAAACTACCCAAACCCCCCCCCCCCCCCCCCCCCAAAAAAAAAAAACCGTCCAAAAACGGTTAAAAATCAAGTGGGGGTCGAAAATGGGCGAAATCTCGGCGAAATGGGGCAAGAGTGGGCGACTGCGTGCGAGAAACAAGCGCAGTGCGCGTACGAAGCGAGCGACGCCCTAGGCGTTGCTGGCGCAGGCGAACGCTCGCTTGCACGCACTGGGCGCTATGAGCCGCCCAGCGCCCGGGTAGGCGCTCCGAGCGCCGTGTGCGCCCAGCGTGCTGCCGTGCCCCGACCTCCGCGAAAAAATACCTTTTTTTTTAATAATTTTATATAAAATACACTCAACCTAAAACACACTTTTTCTTCTCCAAAATAATTTTAAAAATATTTTTAAAATACACTTTTTTACTCATAAAAAAGACAAGAAAAATCACTTTCGAGCTCCAATCTTTTTGCCTATAAGCCGGCGTAGCTAAATTTCAGCATCGGGTAATCCTGATCAAGGCTACTCGGGACCTGGTGTCTACACATACTTCTCAAGAGGGTGAGAGAATTTGATGTTGAGCCTCCGGGGCAGAAAAAAGATTTGAGCTTTCTCAAAGTAAAAATTAGATTGGAAATTTTGTTGCTCGCATGCAGGCGGATAGGTTTTAATGTCTTTGGCATCGCTTAAAATGATCTTTGTTTCTGTTTTTGTTTTTGTTTCTTTTGTGTCTTCACATTTTTGGATGCGTTTGAACTTTTACAGTATATTGGATTTTCAAGGCCTTGAAAATATATTCTTCTTTTTGTTTTGTCTTGTTTTGTTTGAGAATTTGTATTTTTTGTGTTGTTTTGGTTTGAGAAGTTATTTTTTTTATTTTGGTTTGAGAGTTTGTATTCTTTGTATATTTTCATTTGTTTAAGAATTTGTACACTTATTGTGCGATGCGTGTGAGCGTGCCTCTTATGATAGGTAAACTTACCTGGTGGCTTCCGGCATGGCATGCATGAGTCTGACAATGTTAGGCTGAACTCATCTCTTGGATAATCTTTAAACATGAGGTCTATTCGGACCCCTCATCTGAGCCATGTACATATACAAAACATTGTGCACGTGTGTGGAATCATGTGTGTGCAATATACATACATTTGAATCCAGATTGTGTGAACGTACATCTTATGACAGAGAAACTTACCTGTTTGCTTCCGGCATGGTGTGCATGAGAAAGGCTTATTCTTTTCCCTCTTGGGAGCAGGTCCTTGAGATTCTTCTCTCGTGAGGACTTCATCTTGATTATTGTACAAATGTGTGCAAGCGTATAGCTTATGATAGAGAAACTTACCTTGTTGCTCCTGACATGGCGTGTATGAGCCGGCTTGCTCTCTTGAATGTCTTCTTAGGAGTGGGTCGTTGAGATTCCATTCTCGTGAGGACTTTATCTTGATCCGATTGTTTGGCATGGATGAGCATCGATGTAGATTCAAAACTGTACCTTGGCTCACTTTTGCGTCTGATTTGCCTCCGATTAAAGTATGTGTGGATAGTTCGGCTTCTCAAAGGATCTTATTTTCTATAGATTTGTGTGATTCCGGATTGCCCTGAGTATGTGTGTCTGGATAGGCTTGCTCTTCTGGGCGTTCCAACTCTATACCTATTCACCTAATTTTATGCCGGATACAGTGGCCGATCATGTTGAGCCGAACCCATATCTTGGATCATCCTTGCTCATGAGGTCTATTCGGACCTTTCCTTCTGAGTTATGTGCACAGCAACATATACAAAAGATTGTGTGTGCGCATGGAACTATGTGTGGGAAATATATGCATAAAGCTATATACACGAAACACGAGCAAAGGATTAATGTACAAGAATTATGTGTGCATATCTATACGTGTAAAAGACTAAATGCACGTGACATACATGTGATATGCAAAAATGAATAGACCACATCCCAGGTGGTTAAGGGATTCGTTGAGGGTGCTGCTCGGCTGCTCACATTGTCTGATGCTCCCAAGGATGTAGAAAAGCGTTGTCTTGGCTTTATGGACTCTGACCCCTAAACTTTTCAAGGAGAACTGACTCGTGCGCATCTTTGCCCCCCGATCAATGAGCATTTTTCCCCCCTAGGACTCTAAACAAAATTCTGCATTATACACCACCTGCCTAAAGGAAATTTATTTGGAGTAATGCTACCTTATCGCTCCAGGCGTCAAAGGTCATTGTTTTAAAGGTAGTGCGTCCCTTGTGGATTTTCACACTAGCTTTTCTTAGCGGGAAATGCGTCCTTTTAGGGATTTTCACATAACCCTGTGCCTAATTTTTTGCCTGGAATGGACCCAACCCACTCCAGCGGCTCTTTTTTTCATTCATTTTTTTGAAGGACAAACTGCCTGTTCCCAGGTTTTTGCCCTGCCCTTTGGCCTAACTTTTGCTTAGAGAGCCAGTCACGGTTTCCATCTCTAACGGCCCTTTTTTTTTTTTAGACTCTCTTGCCTTTCAGGTACGGCTGCAAGAAAAGTTGAAGCTACTATCAAAGCCCCTTCCTAGGGTAATCAGCAGTTATTCTCTGAGGTATTTCTCTCTAGGCATCAGTTGCATTTCATGGCCTCCCTTGATGAATGTGTTGCTAGATTGGGTGAGGTAGCAGATGAGGATCTGGTTCTTGAAGGCCTCATGAGGCTGCCTTTTACACTACCACCTATTGTGATTGATAATTCAGAGGGATTAATGATGTAGTGAGACATTCCCTATCCTTTTGAGGCGGGGTTTATCTTCAGCCTTTGCTTCTCAGTATTATGATCTTTGGACTGAACTACAAGAGAAAACTACTTACCCTTTTCTGGGAATCATTCTATAACTTCTACCAGCGCATATAGAGGATGGACACCTAGCCCCGTAGTTGATAATAGGACCTGGCCACTAAGGCACCCGGTCGGCGAGAGCAGTAGTAAGGTCTAGTTCAGATTTGTATGGATTTTAAGCAATATGCTCCTTTTTAGAACAGAACTAGGAAATAATATCCATGAATGGATTTAGTTATATTTCATTTCACAACACTATACCCGTTTCAGTACGATTTCAATATACATGATCACCATTTAACACTAATTCAAAAATGCCAAACTACATTCATTCACAGAGCCAAATCTTGATAGCATCAACTCCTGTTACCAATCAGCTCTCTCAGGTTTTCTAGATTGGACATTTTCTCTCAAGCCTCTAATTTTTGCCCAAGGTGCCTTTTTTCGATTTTCACCCTGACGAGATGCCCAATTTTAGCAAGGCCGCCTTTTTTCAATTTTTGACCCGCGGGGCTTTTATTCCCTTCTTTTGATTTTTAAGTCTTTAGCCATGGACCCTTTTTTGAGGCTGTTGATGTTGATCGGTTCATGGACATCATCTTCACCACTATTTGTTGCTGCTATCCCGGATAACGACCTCTGAAGAGCAACGGGACCTTATCACATCGGCCTGAACTTGCCTCATTCGTCTGGAATATTTGGACTCATTTACTGAAAGACTGAACCTCCTTCTTTTCACAGTTGCTTTTTGTCTTCCTTTCTGGATGATCGAGCAGAGTATTTTCTCATGGATCAAACTGTGGCAGTATTCTCATGACCTATCCTTGTCTGATGCATTTAACTGCTAATGCCATTGCTGCACTAGTTGGCTTCTAAAAATTTGGGCTTCCATGGCTGTCCTCAAAGATTTGATATCTACCTCGCTGGTCATACTGCCTCTGTCCCCCTTATAAAAGGTGAATCTTATAGAGCTTACAATGGTGATTCTCTAGCCTTGGAGTGGGAAAGGCAGCTTCTCTGCACAAACTTTGTAGTTTTGGATCATCTTGACTGAGATCTTCTTGTTAGCAGCCTCTCCTGCCCCATTAGTTTGAGGGAAGCATAGAGAGGGCTTGTGGTCTTTAATGTCACACCTCTGGAGCAATTTCCTATCCTTAGCCATAAATTGCCCTTTCGCCCTTGAACCATGTGCAGAGTAGGAGACCACCTTGGCATGACCCTGTTCGTTGGGGCTGTAGGGCGCACCTCTCCTGTGATGTCTATTTCCAAGCCCGAGCAACCTGTATCTATTGCAAGTCGATATAATCTTTGTGGTCCTTTTTGGAAGTCAAGAAAGATGGCAAAATACGGGCATGTGTAGATCGATGGTATTTGAACAAACCTTGCCTCCAAATAGCATTCCCTTGCCCCCTGATCAATTCTCTCTTTTCTTCTCTCTCTCTCTTTTTTTATTTTTGCATTTAATAATTTTTTTTGTATTTTTTTTCTTTTTTTTATAAGCTCCGCTCAAATCTTGAAGTTTACACATGTGCGCACTTTTTGTCTTAACCATTAGGACCATTGTTGTTCAATCTAGTCGGGCATTGCATTTCAGTATGAATTTTGGTCCCGTTTCTACTTATGGATCTCCCCTTTCAACCGTTTCTACCATTTCAGCTTGAATCTTCTGAGCTTCTATGTCATCTGTCCATGATTAGGATATGTTTGGCATAGCATGCTCGGTGGCTTCATAATCATCTTCTGGCATGTCTTCATGGGTCCAAGCAAAGACCTTTTTGTATTTTGTTTTAATTCTCTCAAATTTCTCACTCTTCAGAAGTTATGTCAGATGCCATCAAGATTTTTGATGTTCCAAGAATAAATAGAGTAGCATCAATTGAGCTAATGTCAAATATAAATGGATTACGATCATGCATAATGAAATTGTTGAAAATAACATCACACAAGTGAAGGAAATTGTTCGATTTATTAATAAAACTAAAAAACGTCATTAATCATTATTAAAAAAAAGTTCAGAACTAAGAAGGAAAGTCTAAACTATCATCTTCCTCTCTCTGCCGATGCAGGTGTTATTGCCGACGGTCCATTATCATCCCTAAGAACCGACCTGCCTTTCCACTTATGCACTTAATCCATCTTATTCTTTCCCTCTCGCTTTTTTGGGTCGGAGATCTGCTGGGAGTCAATTAGATCTTGAATAGCATGTCTCAAGGCCTTACAATCATCTGTGGTATGCCCGGTGTGCTGGTGGAAGGTGCAATACTGATCCCCTCTATGATCGGGCTATCCCTGGCTTCTAGCGGGCCTAGCCGGCAATGGCTGTAATATCCCCTTCTTCATCAGCCTTTTGAGGACCCAGGAGAAAGATCTGCCCAAATTAGAAAAATGCCTTTTCTTCACCTCTGTGGTTGGCGCTTCTAAAATCTTTTCCTTTTCTGTGCTTGGCATCAGTTCTTAAATGCGATCTCTCAAGGGATGACAATAGTCCGTTCTATGCCCTGAATACTGGTGATACGTGCAATACCAATCTGCTCTATGTCTAGGGCGTCCTTGTCTCGGGGCAGGCTCGGCCGGCAAGGGTTGTAACTTCCCTTTCTTGATAAGACGGGTGAAGTGCCAGGATAATGGCCTACCCGAAACAATGAGGTGGGACTAAACTGCTCTAGTGGCTAAGGCTTCTGTAACCTTAAGATTTGCCTCACTGATGTTATGGCTTCCTGAGCTTTCACCTTTTAGAATATGCGTGATTGCGGGGTCCCCATTCTTTTCAGGCACAATACTATATTCTAGAGTAGGCCTTCTATTTCCTCCTTGCTCACTTGGTAAGTCAAATGGCCCCTTACTTCTAGTCTTAGAAGGAAAAGGAGGTACTGGAGCTATTGCTGTATGAGCCTTCTCGATTGTGGCCGGCTTTCCTTGGTTGAGAGTTGTTGCCATAAGCTGAGCTTGGAGAACCAGCACCATGGCATCCATTCTTTCTTTGATCACAACCAGCATCCTTTTTTCCAGCTCTTCAAACCTTTTATCTATCTCCCAGGCAATCAGGGCGCTAGTCTCTTTTGTTAATTGTGCAAGGCCAGCCATTTCTAATGCCTTTAGATGCTCTGGTAAGAACGCTAAAACTTTGTCAGCCCATGTGAACTCTGATCGCTCCTTAGATAACTATTGGGATATCCTAACCACCCAAGCAAATGGTTTATAATGGCTAAAAATCAAGGAGTTAGAATAATGTATGAATAATATGTAATGCATGACCGTGCTGTGCAACAAATGGTATACAGTGACTAAAAGAGAATACAATGATACATGTGAAACATTTAAAAAACTATACAAAGAATAATATGTACATGTAATAATTATATACAAAGAATAAGATGTATACATCGGAAAAAGTAAAAAATTTTATTTGTGCATGAATAACATGAATATGCAATGCATCATCCACAACCACATGCAAGCAGATAGATCTTTCCAACCTTATTGTCCCCATAAACGAGGTCGTGCAGTCTCTGTCCTAAGTGGGCTTGATCCATAGGTTAACAGGGAACCCGATGGACGTGCATGGTGCTCAGTGGAAAACCTGCAGCATAACCTCTCTTAGCTAATGTGCATACGTATGGGTTTTGACCATCATGTATTTAGGCAGTCCGAATAAGTTGACATGGGCCTATCGGGGTATGAAAGCCTTTGATTAGGTGACCAATCAGATTGTTTGGGTTTGTCCAATACAAAATGATCCATATAGCAAGCAAGGTATTATGGTTCATACCACCTAGGGGAAGTATCTATTTCCATTACATGAGCTTTGGCCAAGGTGTTGTTACTTTAGGGCCACCCAAGCATGGTCCCTGCCAACGGATCTAGCTCATCACGAGCGTAATGACTGGTCGGCTCTCCATTTAATATACCATGATGGTACGAGGTTTGGGCTGGTGATTATCCTTAACACTTCCCTACATTGAGTGAACGTAGGGTTGTGCTTCGGGAACGCACCGGGGTTGAAAGAGGGACAAAACTAGCATAGATCTAAGGCTCTAATGAGATGCAATGCAGTTTCGAAAAAGGATGAAATTTTTAAAGTAAAACTCAATAGTAAACTTTAACCAAGGCACTTTCGAAGCGAAGTCTCAAGTATTGTCCCCAGTGGAGTCGCCACTGTGACGCGCGCCGAACCCCGGGGCGCCCCGAAGGCCCGCTTTTAGGGCTTTCGAGAAAGGTTCATTAAAACTTGTAAGAATTTACAAGTGCGTCTATGTTGGGCAATAAGGAGGTTTCTTGGAGTCGCCACCCAATAGAACATTGGGAAAGGTCGTCTAGCGTCAGTGAGCCTAAGACGGCGCATATGCATCCATTTTGGGCAAGCCAAAGATATCTTGGAGGCTTCATCCCAATAGAATATTAGAATGATCCTCTAACCCCGTGGAGCCTAGGATTATTCGAGTTGGGCCTTTTGGTGGGTCACAAGAGATATTTTAGAGGTCCAATCCCAATGAAATATTGATATGGTCCTCTAACCTCGTTGAGCCTAAGACCAGAGTGGATTCGGGACTTCCCATTTATTCATACCTCATTTAAGTTTATAATTGAGCTTTGAATTTAGAGTTTCATCCCATTTCTCATTCGATTTGATGCATTTAAATTAAAGTGCAAGTTATCCAGTTTGGGAAAGCGGGTAAAAGCATAATTAAAATAAAATGCATGAAAATAAATACAACAAAACTAGGGGCGGAATACAACCCCCATTGTAAATAAAATACAAGTCATGCATAAATCGGGATATTGGTTAATGATGAGGACATTGGTCCTCACATGCATGTTTATTACAAAACAATTTTGATGTGACAATTTTATTTTGGATGGAGAAAATTGGGACATTGGTCCTCTTTTTATTAGGAAAGGCTCCAAGTTAATTAATAAAAAATGTTGTTGTGATTTTTTTCCTAGTGTGCCTAAAATAAACGATTTTATACAAAAAAATTACATGGCAAAGTAAATGAAAAGCCAAATAAATAAATATTATAAATAAAGAAAATAAATATTTAATCCCGAACGAGCCTTCTGGATCTCCCCGTGTGCTCGCAAAAATGCCAAGTAAAGAAAGATAGGTTTTGACATAAAAACAAAACACAAAAGAAATAATGTTAGTAATTAAAATAATTAAATCAATAATAAATGGTAAAATGAAATAAAATAAGATAAAATAGTATGACATCAAAACGACAAATGAATTAATATATTAACAACTAAAAAATAAATGTGAAAAATACATTGTAAATAACAAGTTAACTAAATGATGTGAATGAAATAAAATACAACATGTTAATTAAATAATACATAAAAATATGAACATGACTTTGATAAAGAATGAAAGTAAATAAATAAATGGATAACAATAAATAAAACATGTAACAATGATAAAAAGAATGATAAACAATAAAGAATGAAAGGATGATGAAAATAATTAGAACAATAACATGATTAATTAATGTGTTCACAATTAACATAAACCATTTACATGGTAAAAATATCAATTTAAATGGATTTATTAATTACATGTTAAAAATAATGAGAAATCAAACAAAATAAATTATTACATGTTAGGAATTAAAAGAAATCAATATTTACACGAGTAAGAATAAAATCATACATAAACAAATTAAATAAAACAAATCTGAAATAAAATAAATAAATGAAGATAAAAAAAATATACATGAATAAATTAAACATGAATAAAAATAATAAAAAGAAAGAATAAGCCCAGAATGTTTACCCTTAGAGTTTCGGATTCGATAAAGGTAAAATTGAAGATTGATTTCCTTGTTTTGGTTTGCAAAATTAGAATTGAGATATGAAATGTTGGAATTTTATTCCAAGAAAAAAGATTAAAAAAATGATCAAAATTCTTTTAGAATAAAAAATTGATTTCTTTGACTAAGGAATAATATTGATCAAAAAATAATTTTTATTGATTAAAATAAAGAAAAATGATTTCAAGAACAAACAGTGATTTTGTTTGTCTCAAAGAAAAAAATGATTAAAAGTCTTATTTTAGAAAATCAAATAAAAAAATTAGATTTTGATAACAAACAATTATTTTATTTGTCTCAAAATTAATTTTTCATCAAAAAGAGATTCAAAACAAAATCAATGGAAAAAGTTTTATTGAACACAAATAAAAGGTTAAAAAAAGAATTTTGAGAACAAATAATTGTTGTATTTGTCTTAAAAATTTAATCAACCAACAAAACCCCTTCTAAATATATGTTTAGAAGAAATTCTATTGGAAAAAAGATGAAAAAGATGAACTGAATTCTTTGTTTTTTTGGTGGGAAAAATCTGAAAATTTTAGAGAGAGTTTTTGAGAGGAAGATGAAGAGAAGAAGATGAAAAACCTTAGAAAAAATCCCCCCTTCTAGGTTTTCTTCTTAATCTTTTTATATGAAGAAAATAGGAAGATAATATTAATTAAAGGGATAAAACTTAATAAAATCAGATATTAACAATTTTAAATTTTAAAAATTGAAAAAAACCTGAAAATCCCTTAAAAAGTGATAAAAAAAATCGAATTTTGTGGAAAAAAATCGGAAAAATTGAATTTTTGGGTGAAATTGGGCGTTTTGCGGCGGACAGGGGCTACGGACGTACGTCGGCGCGCCCGACGGGTGTCCGTAGCGCTCGTCCGGCGTGCGCGTGCGCGCTGCCGCGGCCGACACTCGGAATTTTTTATCTTTTTTCTTTTAATTATTAAAGATTAACTAAAAATACTACAATTTCTAAACCCCATTTTTCAAATCTAATTTTCAAAATATTTTTTATTATTTTTTTACTTTTTCACTCTAAAATGCAAATTTAAACAGAAAATCACCACTTTCAACCTTTTTGCCTGTGACAAGGCATCTTATCATCATTGGGTAACTCTGATCTGGGCTGCCTCAAGACTCGGTGTCTACAGCATGATATAGATAACTGGACTTAAGGAATGAGTTAAGGTTAGTTTTGGAATATGTGTGTATAAAGGTTTTCTGTAGAACTACGTGGTTCTGATTCCCCAACCATAGGGATACGTAAGAAGCTTGGAATATTTATTTCGAGCCCGAACCAAATCTGAAAATTGAAGTATTTTGTTTAGTCTTTGAACAAGTAAAAGGTTTGATAAAATGAAATGTTTTGACTTAAGCATTGATACTATAATCTACATGATTTTGGATTTATTAGTAATAATGGGAATTGGTAAGACTTAATATTTTCTGACTAATAAAATGTATTTTTGGTAACCAATGAGGTATAGCTTTTAATATGATTAATTAAATGATTTAGATAAATAACGAGTATGTGTAATGTATTTATAGTTAAAAATTAATAAAGTATTTCTGTGTATGGTCTATAGATTCAAATGCATGTGTATTGCTTAAGTTTTCATAACAGAACAATGATATGAATTTGTAATGATTTTCGCCGCTATTCCTTTATGTTTATGTATGTATATGCTGCTTATGCATGTGTTTGTTCCAACAACTATGAGTAGCTGGATATTATTTGTTTCGCCCCAGTAAGCATTATCACTTAGCACGGGTGTTTCTCTGTGCAGATTAGGAGATTAGAGTAGCGCAGCGGTCCGCTATGACTTTGGCCAACAATTCGGTAGAAATTTATAGGAAGTTATTATTATTATTATCGAAATGTAATTAAGTTTATTTATTAGCATTTGTAATAAGTTGTAATATTCTCTAGTGCGAATGATGGTGTGGTGATGATATAAGTTTAGGATGTGCATGTCTTGAGGTTTCGTTTTTAGAAATTTTATTATTCTTTTTTTTCGTTATTGCTAAGAGTGTTTGTCTGGTAGCATCCTCCGCGCACCATAGCTCTTTGTCCTTCGATATGCTATGTGTGGGAGTTGGGGGTGTTACATGGGTGATCAGCCTCGCAGTTGATAACAGGACTCGATGACTCAAACATCTGGCCGACGAGAGTAGTGATATAGTATAGTTCAGTTTTACATGCATTTTGAGCAATGTGTTTTTTTTTAGAATAGAACTAGAAAACAACGTAAATGAATAAATTCAGTTTTATTTCATTTCGTAATATTGTGTACATTTCAGTATGATTTCAGCATACATGATCATCATTTAACACTAATTCATAATGCCAAACTAACATTTATTTCTGGAACAAATCCTGATAGTATCAAACTCCTGTTACTAATCAGCCCTCTCAGGTTTTCTTGATTGGTCATTTTCTCTTAAGCCTCTAATTTTTTTCCAGGATGCCTTTTTTCGGTTTTCACCCTGACGAAGCGCCCAATTTTAGTAAGGCTGCCCTTTTTTTCGGTTTTCTACCAGCGGGGCTTTTATTTCCCTTCTTTTGATTTTTTGCCTTTATCCATGGAACCTCTTGAGTCTGTCAATATTGATGGGCTCTTTGAAATCGTTGCCATCGCTATCTACCATAATTACCGCTCCTTTTGATAACAGCTTTTTGAGTATGAAAGGACCTTCCCATGTTAGTTTGAATTTTCTCCTTATATCTGGCGGACCAGGTCTCATTTGTTTGAATACTAAATCTCCCTCCTTCAACGGGTGTTTCTTGACTTTCTTTTCAAATGACCTGGCCAGTCTTTTTTGATAAATTTGATTGTGGTTATAGGCCCTCAGCATGCTCTCATCTAGCATATTCAGATGTTGCAACCGTTGCTGTGCACATTCAGCCTCCAAAATTTGGGCTCGATGACTACCCTCTATGATTTGAGTTCTATCTCAACTGGCAGTACTGCTTCCATCCCATACCCTAAAGAATACGGCATGGCTCCTGTAGAAGTTCTGACGGTGGTTCTATAACCCCAAAGTGCAAAAGGCAACTTTTTTGCCCAGTCTTTATAGTTCTGAACCACCTTGGCCAGGATCTTCTTAACATTCTCGTTGGCAGCCTCTACTGACCCATTGGCTTGTGGGTGATACGGAGAGGACTTGTGATGTTCGATGCCATATTTCTGAAGTAACTTCTTCGTTTTTGCCATGAATTGGACTCCATTGTTGGATACAACATGATGTGGTAGACCGTATCTGCATATCAGGTTCTTTTCAATGAATCTGGCCATATCCCGAGTGTTGACCTTCTTAAAAGATTCGGCCTCTACCCATTTAGTAAAATTGTCGATAGCGACTATGATGAGTCTATGTCCATTAGAGGCCGTGGGGTGTATCTCTCTGATAATATCTATCCCCCAAGCTTCGAACGGCCATGGCGACGTCAGATTATGTAATTTTGAAATCGGCAAGTGCCTCAAATCTGCATACTGCTGACATAACTGACATTGCTTTATGTACTTTGAGTAGTCCGTATCCATGGTGAGCCAGTAGAACCCCTGTCTCATGTTCTTCTTGGCAAACACTAAATAATTCATGTGGGCCCCACAAACATCGGCATGAGTTTCCTCTATTACCCTTTCGGCCTCTTTTTCATCCAGGCACCTTAATTGGATATCGTCGACTTATCACTTATACAATACCCCATCAATGCAGATGAATTGAGTAGATAACCTGTGAATCAACCTCTAGTCTTTTTCGGTGGCCTCTTCTGGGAAGGTTGTGTTCTCTAGGTAATTTTTGATATCGTGGTACCACGGCCTTCCATCGATAACTTCCATTTCCATTACAGGGTTAGACTTAAAGCTAGGCCTCTCAGAACTAGAAATTAACATAGGCTTCATAACTATTCCCTCCGGGTTATCCCATATTGACACTAGAGTTGCAAGCGCATCGGCTAACTGGTTTTCGTTCCTCGGAATAAAGTGAAATGTGCATATTTCGAACTGATTGCTTAAATCTTTTAAGTATTTCACGTATGCCATCAGCCGTTCTTCTTTAATGGCCCACTCACTTCGAATCTGATTGATTACTAGCGATGAATCTCGAAACACCTCCACGCTCTTTGCCCCTAGGGCTATTAAGGCTTCTAGTCCGAAAGTGCATGCTTTGTATTTGGCTTCATTGTTGGCGGCCTTATATCTTAGTTTTTTAGCCAACGGGAGTTTTTCATCATCCGGGGTTGTTAGAATAATTCCTACTCTGCCCCTTTGCTATTTACAGCTCCATCAAAGTACAGTTGCCAACCTTATACTGCGATAGTTGCCATATCCTCATCCGGGAAATTGAACTCATATGAATCTCATTGGATCGAGTGTTCAGCTAGAAACTTTGCTACTGCACGCCCTTTGATAGTCCTCTGGGTGATGTACTCAACATCAAATTCCTATAATAATAACAACCACCTCCCCATTTTCCCTTGCAAAGATGGAGCCTCCTGTAGTTATCTAAGAGGATTTTGTTTTGCCACCGCTTGTACCTTGTAAGAGTGAAAGTAGTGTCTCAACTTCTTGGA
Organism: Excoecaria cochinchinensis; assembly: GCA_947683425.1. Taxonomy (NCBI): domain Eukaryota; kingdom Viridiplantae; phylum Streptophyta; class Magnoliopsida; order Malpighiales; family Euphorbiaceae; genus Excoecaria; species Excoecaria cochinchinensis. Next base: position 10,412,615 of record CANTUQ010000127.1, on the reverse strand, counting down.
GACCCATATTACCGTGAGGCAAATCTTTTCTCCTTCTGCATACTTGACCTCATAAGAAAGGAACTTCTTACTAAGGTAATAAACTACAAACTCCACTCCAAACTCATCCTCCTGGGCCATCATGGCGCCTACAGAACTATCTTCTATAGCCAAATACAAAATAAGTGGCTTGATCGGTTGTGGTGGTCTTAAGACTAGTGGATTTAGCAAGTATTCTCTGATAGTATAAAAGGCTTTCTGACAGTTTTCATTCTATACTACAGGCTATTTGTTCTGAGCAACTTGAAGATTGGCTCGCATATTGAAATGAGTTTGGCGATGAACCTACTGACATACTGCAACTTACCCAAAAATCGGATGTCCTTTTCCTTCTGAGGCACCGGCATTTCTCGGATGGCCTTGACCTTATCTGGGTCGATCTCAATCCCTTTCTGGCTAACTACATGTCCTAACAGTTTCCCTGAAGTGACACCAAATATGCATTTCTTGGGGTTCAATCGCAGATTGTACTTACCGATCCTCTGAAAGAACTTTTCCAGAGCCTCAAAATGACCTTCTCTGGTGGTTGACTGGATCATCATGTCATCCATATACACCTCTACCTCCTTGTGGATCAAATCATCTAGAATCCTTGTGGCCATTCTCTGATAAGTTGCACCTGCGTTCTTCAAACCGAATGGCATCACCCTATAAGCAAACGTCCCCCATTCAGTGATAAAGGCTATTTTGATCCGATTGGCTATTTTGTTAAGGATCTTATTGTAGCCTACATAACCATCCACGAAGCTATACATTATGCAAGTAGCTGCACTATCTACTAACACGTCTATGTGAGGCAACAGAAAGTCATCTTTTGGATAAGCCTTGTTCAGATCTCGATAGTTTACACACACGCGCACTTTGCCGTTCTTCTTGGCTACTGGAATGACATTGGCCAACAAAGTTGGATATTGTATTTCAATTAAGAACTTGGCTTCAATCTGTTTATGAATTTCCTCCTTCATCTTATTCGCCCATTCTAGCTTGAGTCTCCTAAGTTTCTGTTTGACTGGCTTATGGTATGGGTATGTTGGGATGGCGTGCTCTGCGATCCCGTGGTCTACTCCTGGCATGTCTTCATAGGTTCAGGCAAAGACTTTTTCGTGTTTTCTTAAAATTCTCTCAAATTTTTATCTCTCTTCAGGAGTTATGTCAGATGCTATCAAGATCTCTTTCGGGTTTTATGAAGTTCCAAGATTAAATGGAGTAGCATCGGTTGAATTAATGTCAAATATAAATGAATCATGCTCATGATTATGTATAATGAAATCATCAGAAACATCGCACAAGTAAGCAAAATTATTCATATTATTAATAGAACTAGAAATGTCATCAACATCATTAAAAAGTCCGGGTGTAAAAAAGCAAATCTAAACTACTCTCTTCTTCTTCTTTCACCGGTGCAGATATTGCAGCCAACGGTTCTGGATCAAACTGACATTTTGGTGGTACTGCAGCAGCCCCCTGCAAGACTTCACTCTGTCTCTCTACAGCTTTGCTTTCCATCTTCGCTTTCCCTTTCACTCAGCCAGTCATCAGCCTCTCAATAATAACCTCTTCGGGTGTTTCGTGGTCCCAGATTGTCACTTTGGTCATGATTTCCTCATCCTAAAAGCCCTCTGCTGGCTTGATCAATCCAATGTTCTAATCAAAGACATCATTGCAGACCTCAAAACCCGGCATAATTTTTCCATCAACCCACTGCGGTTCTGTTTCCCCCGTGTAGGCACACACTGCAGTTGCTGGCACAAAGTTTTCTCTAATATGGGGGTTCTCATCCACTGACCTCTTGCCTTTCTTCGTGATACCTTCATACCCAAGGCCCCTCCTATCCTTCTGGCCTCTAGTAGCAATGGATGTTGGTGATCCCTGGGAACTCTTGCCTAGACCCGCACCAAGGAGGAATGACATTCTCTTCATCATATTTATCACTTGAGGACTTCCTTCCATATGTTCTTTCCCATCTATCACAGCGACATGAAATCTGCTGAAAGGCTATCTCGCAATCTCCAACACTGAGACCTGATTCTCCCTTACGGCTCTTATGGTGACCACTTGTCCATCGCAAGGAATCTTAACCATCTGGTGTAGAGTGGAGGGTATCCCTCCCAGCTTATGGAACCAAGGCTTACCTAAGAGGGCCGAGAAGTTGGCCGAAATAGGTAGGACCACGAATTCTACCTCAGTCTCGACTGGTCCCATCTTGACCATCATTTTAAATATCCCCGATGCCTGCCTCCATGAGTTGTCATAAGTTGTGATCGTTAAATCAGACTTGGCCAACATATCCTCCATCATCTCGATAGCCACCATCACCACTAGTGGGCATACACTAATTAATGAACCATCATCCACCATGACACAGTCCATGTGTTTCTGATTGATCTGAGCCCTTATGTACAAGGGGCGATTATGATTGTGGCCTTCCGCCGGCAAGTCAGCACTTGTAAATACCACATTCTCCCCGGCACCCCCCCTTGACTACATCTAGTAGCTCTGTAGGCGAGATGGTCGTGGCCACTGTAATCTCACACTAAGCCTCCACTAACTCCTGCCTATGAGATGGAGACTGCCTCAATAAATCCAAGATTAAAATTTGAGCCGGCATTATTTTCAGCTGTCTCATTATCGGATACTCCTCCGGCTCTTTTTCCTTTTGACCTGCTGCGAGATCCTGCGGCCTATCAGCCTCCGAAGCTACCCTTCTACTCCGGGTCACAGCTCCGACTCTCTTTTTTTCTTTCTTCTCCTCTTCCTCCTCCGAACCCCATGGTCGGGAAATCTATCAACTTCAAAATTATCATTTTCATCTCCACTTTCATCGGTGGACCAGCAGTCAATCACTGCCACGTGAAGCCCTTCTTCAATTACCTCATGGAGGCATGTGATAGCAGCATTGACATCGATGCCATATAAGTCTTTCAATACAAACTATTCGAGCAAACTGGACCCGATCATGAACACAGGCAGGGGCACATTATTGTACCCAGGCTTCTTCTGATTGCCTATCCTCTCAGGATCTGTGATCTGCTTAGAATCGATCAGATCCTGAATCGCATGCCTTAGTACCTTACATTCATCAATTGTGTGCCCGGTATATTGATGGTATGCGCAGTACTCATTATCCTTGTGTCCCGAATGACCCTGGGTCCTGGCCGGTTGGGGTGGTAAAGGCTGTAGTTTCCCCTCTTTTATCAGCCTCTTGAGTACCCATGAATGAGATCTCCCTAAATTAGAGAATTGCCTTGGAGCAGTGTTCATAGCTGAAACTTTAGCCATCTTCCTGGTGCCACTGGTGGAGCCTGTTGGCCTACTTGCCCCTGGTTGCTACTCCCCTTCTTGGCATAACCTTCGTTGCTCACTCTTCTTGTGAGGTACTCTCCCTCAGCTTCGATGGCAATATCCTTCAATGATTTCCAATCTCTTAGACCCTTCATCTTTAGCCCATCCCTCAGATACGGGCTAGCATTCTTGATAAAAAGATGAATATGATCTTGAGTATCTGGTTTTCTCTTCATTTTATCTCTTGGTTCCTCCATCGGGTCAGATACTCGTGGAAGGACTCACCAAACTTCTGCTGCAGCAACTCCAAGTCCTTTAGGGTCACCTCCATCCTCATGCTGCAGTTATATGGCCTAAGGAATTATTCCGTCAATAAGTCCCAATCCTCCTTAGTCCTCCGATCAAGGCCATGGTACCAATCTACTGCCCACATAAGTCTTCTATTTTCTGCCTCTTCATTAAAGTAGTACCCTTCATCACCAGCGAGTACTACTTTATGTGGGCAGTAGGATAGAAGTGCCGTCAAATTTTGGGACATCTGGCATTTTAAAGTTCATAGGGATGATATCCTCTCCCTCCAATTCTTTATCCTCAGGATTCATCCCTCGTCCTCGAGTCAACATCCTAGTCATCGCTTAAAATTTTTCCTCCATCTTCTTCCAGATGGCTTCTTCAGTCTGAGGTGCCTTTCCCCTCACTGACACTTATTCCTCATACTCGTCTTCTTCCTAATCCTCATCTCCCTATGGGCTGGCCCCCTTCTCTGTCCTGCTAATATATTGGCCCTTAAGTCCACTGGTGATGGATGAATCTCTTCAACTAGGTCTTCTCTGACCTCCTCCTGTTCATTTTGTCTCATGGGAGGAGGAGCTGGGTTTTGTGGTGCGGCAAGCTGGGCCATATTTGCCATAATGGCCATCATCCTGTTTGCAAAATCTTTAAACCGTCTGCCCACTTCCTTAGTTATCATGGCCCTAGTGGCATCTACTCCTCTTGGTGAATTGGCCATTTCACAGTTTATGGAGAACTAAGAAGATGTAGCATGATTGCTTTCGAAGACTAACTCTGAAAACTCTACCCTTTCTGGTAGCTCGAAGAATGGATTTCTGCGTAGCTGCCCCTGAGGACCTCTTGACCACCTGGGTAGATCTACTATGTCTGCAAAACATATTGGGTCAGGATGATGCATGAATGCCATAAGATGCATGATCATGCTATGCAGCACCCACAAATCACACACAAGCACGTAGGTTCCTCCAACCTTATCACTCCCGCACACGAGGTCATATTCTCTTTCCTAGGTGGGCTTGGTCCATGGGTTAACAGGGAACTCGATGAACACGCATGGTACATGGTGGAAAATTGGCAGCATAACCTCTCCTAACTAGTGCACCGACATATGGGTTGTGATCGTTGCGCATTTAGGCAGTCTGAATAAATTTACATGGGCCTATCGGGGCGTGAAAGCCTTTGATTAGATGACCAATCAAATTATCTGGGTTTGTCCAATACATGATGATCCATACAGTAAGCATAGTATTACGGTTCATACGACTTAGTGTAAGTATCTACTTTCATTACATGAGCTTTGGCCAAGGTGATGTTACTTTAGGGCTACCCAAGCATGGTCCCTGCCAATGGGTCTAGCTCATCACGAGCTAAATGACCGGTCGAGTCTCCATTTAATATACCATGATAGTACGAGGCTTAGGTTGGTGATTATCCTTAATACTTCCCTACATTGAGTGAACGTAGGGTCGTGCTTCGGGAACGCATCGGGTTTAAAAGAGGGACCAAACTAACATAGATCTAAGGCTCTAATGAGATGCAATGCAAATTTTCGAAAAGGAATGAAAATCTTAAATTAAAACTCAATTATATGTTTTAACAAAGGTACTTTTGAAGTGAAGTCTCATTATAGTCCCCAGCGGAGTCGCCACTGTGACGCGCGCCGAACCCTAGCAGGACCCGAAAACCCGCTTTTAGGGTTTTCGAGAGAGGTTCATAGAACTTGTAAGGAGTTACAAGGGAATATATTTTGGGCAACAAGGAGGTGTTTTAGAGTCGCCACACAATAAAATATTGGAAAAGGTCATCTAGCCTCACTAAGCCCAAGACAATGCATGTGTGTCTATTTTGGGCAATCAGAGATATTTTGGACACCTCCTTCCAATAGAACATTGGGAGGATCATTTAATCTCATGAAGCCTAAGATGATGCATATACGTCTATTTTGGGCAAGCCAGAGATATTTTGGACACCTCTTTCTAATAAAACACTGGAAAGATCATCTAATCTCGTGGAGCCTAAGACAATGCACATTGGGCCTATTTTGGGCAACAAGAGATATTTTGGAGATCTCGTCCCAATAGAATATTGAGATGGTCCTCTAACCTCATTGAGCCTAAGACTAGAAATGGTTCGGGACTCCCCATTTATTCATACCTTGGTTAAATTATAATTGAGTTTTGAATTTAAAATTTCATTCCATTTTCTCATTCAGTTAAATGCAATAATTAAAACGTCAGATCAATCATATAATGAAAGCGGTAAATAAAAGCAAGATTAAAATAAAGTAAATAAGTAGTACGGTAGATTACAACAAAACTAGAGGTGGAATACAACCCCCATTGTAAATGAGATGTAAATCATACATCAAATGGAATATTCTTTAAAGATGAGGATATTGGTCCTCGTATGCATGCTTACAAAAACAATTCTAATGCGTCAATTTTATTTTATAAGAGAAATAGGACATTGGTCTACATTTTATTAGAGAAAATTCTAATTTAATTTATATAAATATTTAACCATTTTCATGTTAACGGAATAAAATACTATTTGCAATAAATGAAAATAAAAATATGGAGGAGAAAGGGTAGAGAAATAAACCCGAATGAAGATCCTCAGATCATTACAGTGTCTTCCATTTTTAATAATCCAACTCCAGTAAAGAAGCAATAAAACTCACAAAAATAAAAATCATGTTAGTGCGACAATTAAAATAAAATATACATAAAAAATAAATAAGGAAGAATCCATGAAGAATTGTCATGAGAATAAATAAGAAGTGTAAATGGTATAGAAATGAAGAAAATGGGTGAAAAGGCCCATGATGAGCGAGCGACGGGCGTCCCTGGGTCGACTGACGGGTGGAGGTATAAGCCCTCGATGGCCCGTCGCGCATCGGTCAGTCCTCTACCCGTTGGTTGTCTCAGACCCAGAAAAAGAAGAAAATCAAATAAAGAGATTTTATGTGTAAAATCAATATGAGATGATTAAATGTAATGGAGATTGATCCAAAATATTTACCCTCGGAATATTACCTCTTAGGGTGAATGTCGCGTGATTTCTTTTCCTCGAGTTCTACAAGGATTGATCCGTGATGTATAATTTTAGGAGATTTTTGGCTGCAAAAATCGTGTTTTCGAAAATAAATCAAGAAAGGAAAATTATATTTTTCTTTCTTGATGTTTTGATAGCAATTATGGATGCTAAAAAGGGCTAGATCGGATAGAAACAAATTAATTTTGTTCTCTCAGATTTGCCTTAATCCAAAGAATATTTGATAAAAATATGACCAAAATAAAAGAAAATTCTTTCTCTTGTTAAAACTGCTAACTCCTTTTTTTATAAAAAATTCCAACCCCGGATAATGAGCCTCAACCCCCTATTTATAGGTTTAGGAAAATAATTCAAATAAATTAAAATTTAGAATTTAAAGTTGAAAAATATTTCTGAAATCAAAATCAAATCCGAATGATTTACAAAATATTCTCAAAATCAAATTCAAAATTTGAAAATATTTGAAAAGATTTAGGAAATATAGGAAATCTTGAAAATATATTTGAAAATATTTAGGAAATATTTGAAAAATCTTTAAAATATATTTAAGAAGATATGGAAAATCTGGGAAATCTCGCTCAAATCAATGGCAGATCGATGACCGATGGGCGTCGGTGGGTAACTGACGGGCTTCAGTGATGGGTGTATCCTTGGTCTTTTGGACGACGGGCCACTAATGAGAGACGGAGGATGACACACAGCCGTCGCTCGCAAGAGGCAGGCATCTCTTGCACGAGTGATGTGCGTCGCTCAAAGCGAGAGACGGCCTTCGCAAGCGCGCTACGGTTGGCGCTCATCGCGAAGGATGGGCCTCTCATGCGAGCGACAGGCGTCTCTCCTGTGAGAGATGGTCCATTCCATGCAAGCAACAGGCACCGCTCATGCGAGAGGGAGGCCGTCCCCGGTAACTAGCGACAGGCGTCGCTACGACCAACGGAACACCCATCGGTGAAGCAAAATCCAAATTTTTAAAATAGGGATTCCTCTCGACGTCTAGAAATTCCCTACCCCCAAGAAGAATCCTTAATCCTTGTAAAACTGGAGAATGAAAAATCACCACTTTCATTCATTTGCCTAGAAACAGATATTGATATCTTTATCAGGTAACTCCGATCTAGACTATCTTAGGACCTGGTGTCTACATCGATAAACCCTTCTATCGCACTCGCGGCATAAGTCGTGCACACGACAGACCACTCAAGTGACTTTTGTTGTGCTCACAACAATACCCGTGCTCACGACAGAACACAAATTGACAACTTTGCCCATCGAAACACTCTATCATGCTCACGACAGAGACTGAACTTCATGTTCAAAACTCCACTCCACATATCTCTTTTCAAGTACCCTTCCAACATCCACATACATGACTTCTAAAGACCAACATAACGTTATTTTCTGCCAACATGGCCTTGTAACAATTTGTTCACTTACAAATAAACTCTACAATGGCACAAATTTCATTATATTTTGACTTAAGATCAAGGAATTATGGCCATGGAATACCACTTGCTCCAAAATCCCTCCTACAGGATTTAGCTATATTTGTGGACACTTTTGGAGACATTAGAGTCCTCAAAACAACATGACCATTTCTATAACAATTATAGGACCTGATCTTAGGAACCTAATCCCATTAACCTCATTCATTTTAGAGTTATACAATTCAATTTATGATACGGACAATTCAAGTAGGTCAAATTACCCTACAAATCTAGTGTAACCTATCAAGTTGTTCAACTTGAAATCAACTAAATTGGGATATTTAATAACCCAAACTCAGACTATAGTACCCTGACATATGCATAAACCCTTTGGCACTTTCAATTCCACATTAGGTATCTTTTCACTTACAAATTACATAGCAATTCCTCAAATCTCCTAAAAACAGGGTTACATGCTTAGGTCAACAAACTCATAGCAATCATTTTAGCTCAATAAGTTCATCACTTTCATTCAGTTCATCACATAACGTAAATACACATTTTCAACTCAATTGAAGACATAATACAAGCATGCATTTCAGAGTTTATATAAGGGCCTGAAGTGCTCCCTAGTTAGATTTGAAGGTGTCTTGAGTACCAGAGTGATTGAAATGTGTAATTGACTAATTGAGATTGTTAAATGTAATTGAGGATACATCTGGTATTAATCAAAAGATATTTGACATTTATAGAATGTAAGGCAAGAAATGATGTCTTGGACCTCCTAAAATAATATGAATATAAGGATGCACTCATATTGATGAGGAGAATCATAAGGTAAAGAGAAATTAATTTTACGGTGACATGAAAATTTGGATTATCGGACTATTATAAGTGAACTGAACCGGGAAACAGTCTCGGATTGACTTGAAAATATTATTGTAAGCTAATTAATATATTCTAAGAATTTTAGATTCATTTTTATAAGGAATTGAGCCAAAGAAGTGAGAGAAATAAAAGTTAATGGTAAATTAGTTATTTTATATGTTTAGATTAAACTGATAGAAATAATTAAGTTTGTGGACCAATATTTGGGGATGGAAGGATTATATCTCAAAAGTATGAAGAAATAAGAGATAAAGGATCAAATTGTAAGTTTGTATAAAAATCTAAAAAGGAACCAATTGGAGAGTGATAAGTGTGGGAGTGGATAAGTATGAAAGATTTGGGGAGATAAGTTGGTTGACCAACTTAAAGCAAAAAGGAGTTTGGCTTTTTATGTGGGGGCAGTATGGCCGACCAAATGAGAAGGGAAAAGACAGGAGAATTCCTCATCTTCTTCCTCATGCCACCCTCCTTAAAATAAAGACACAAAGTGGAGTTTTTGGACTTTTTAATTTCAAGTGTTTTGGATGGAGGACTTGTATGAGAAAGGTAAGGAAATAAGCCTCTAATTTCATTATTTTCTTCTTAAATGGTTAAGAAGACTAATTAATGATATGTATGGGTTTTTGATGAGGGATTTGGATGATGATGACCATGAAGGAGAGAGAAAGTAAGAAAAAAAGAGCTACTAAAGATGAAGGAGCCATCAAATGAGGTTTGGGAATTATTGTGTTGATTTTTTTGTTATTAAATAGTTATTCATAACTTGAATGTTTGGAGGTATTTATATATATGTTATGTTGAAGTGTATTAAATTTGGTGAATTGATGTTGTCAAATGAGTTGATTATAGGCCTATTGAATTACATAGTGTAGTTCTGCCCATAGGTATCGAATGACCTTTGGTGACTGTTTTGGGTATAAGTAGAGTTTGAGAACCAAAATGAAGTGTTTCTAGTGTTGTTAGAACCATGATGTCCATGCCTATAAACATCCTAGAAATTACTATGAGCTAATTCTAGCTCTAAGATCCTCAAAAGTGGCCAAAACAGAAGGGCTTCTATTTTTGTCGAGTGACTGGAACCAGTTCTATAGTTGGTGAAATCTGACCTCGGTCTAAATTTTAGGCTGTAGATTGAGTTAGAAATCTCTAAATTGGGTGATTTTAGATGCATTTGAACTGTGACTTCTATAACCATAAATGTCTTAGAAATATCTATAATTGATTTCTTTCTCTAAGGTCTTTTTCTTGGAACAGGGCTTCGGAGCAGTCTGTATACAGGATGTCATATCTCCTAGGTTACAGCTCCAAATGATTTGAAATTTGTTTTATTAGAAAGTCAACATCTTGGGGATCATTTGTTAAGAAGATAACAATGGCTAAAAATGAATTTTACTTATTGAATTTTATTAATTGGGTTGGAAATATTTTCAAAGTGGAGCCACGCTGTGTTTCCAGAAAGACACAGCTGTGCCCAAGAAGCACAGTCGTGCTCTCAAAAACACAGCTGTGCCTAAAAAGCACAACTGTCCTTACTAAAACACAATTGTGCTTCGCAAAAGCATAGCTGTGCTTTAGTATGGTTTCTTTTTTTTATAATTTAACTTATGAATTTTGCTACCAAATGAACTCGGATTTAAACCAAATTAAATATGATGATTATTTAACAATAATAAATGATATTTGTTAAGTTTTTGTGTTATTTTATATTATTCATGAGATTTAGTTTCCGTTTTAAATCCTCTTTCAACCTAAAGTTCTAGAAATTTGTTTGACATATTCGAACAACTTGTGGTTAAATGATTGACCTGTAATATATTGGATTATAATATGGATAATATGATAAGTATTAAATTGATTAAATACAAATAACATTATACAATATTATCGCATGCATGACTTAAGCCATGAGCACGATAAAAGGATGTGTAGGGTATATCGCGAGCACGATGGAGGGCTCCATAGGGTATAAATTAGTGGATTGTATTTTGTCACGAGCACAAGATTGAGCGCGAGTGCGACAGAAGTCTTTCGTGTTCTGTCGCATGCGCAACTTATGCCGTGAGCATGATAGAAAGTTATATCAGGGTCTGTCGTGAGCACAATAGAGCTATATGTTATGAATGCTTATTGATTGTCTTGTTTTGTGTAAACTATTGTATTTTGCTTTTGAGTAATTAAGCATATGGAAATTATAAATGTGTTAACCCATGTGAAGATATGTTATGAAGTGTGGGCTTATGTGATAAGCCATATATGTATGTATGCAAGATATAAAATGTTATGAGAATGCTTAATATGGCCATATGGATGTCATGCAATATGATAATATGAACATGAAATGCATTAATAATTATGAGTTTAGCCTGCATTAACCGAGTCATGGATAGGTAGGCATACTTATAGGGACCTCTTAGTGCTGCAGCCTATGTGTTTTGAGGGCCCTTTGTGGATCAAGATGGAATCGATCCACCTTTATTCAGAAATGAATGTACCTTCAGGGTACCAATGTATTTTTACTCGTTATCCACAACTTCGAAAGTGCATGCAATTTATGGATAAATGAACTAATATTGAATAATATGGGAATGCTATGAGATAGTGTTAAGTGATAAAGTCCTTATGGGAACCCGGTTTGCGGTCCTTATGTGTTTTTGGATCGTGGTAGATCCCCCACTGTACTGTTATAATTGTACCTCAGGATACCTATGAGTTTTTAGATTGCGCTGGATCCCTTTTGTTAATGAATGTCCCTTCGGGTACTTATATGTTTCGATGCCTGTTACTTATTGCTTTGACAATACAGGCTGTATATGAATAAAGTTATGTTAAATAAGTAATAAGAAATAACCTGAAATATAGACGAGAAAATGTTTGTATAATTTATTGTTTATGTGTGATTCCCTAATGATTATGATACTGATGTTTTAAAAGTTAATAAAGAAATGATTAGCCGGTGGCTATGCTCAATATGTTATAGACACAAGTTAATAAACATAAAAGATAGATTAAGGTAAATATCTAATGAATGATTATGTAAGAACATTTGTGAAATGATATGCTAAAGGTGCTTTGATTATGATCTCATTGAATGCTACCACTGTGTGAAATTGTTGACAACTGCTGTGAGTAGTTGTCCATATTATGTTTATGTTTATTTTTCTTCCCCATTAAGCCTTCGCGCTTACCATGGGTGTTTCATCCGTGCAGGTTGGGAGATAGAAGTATCGCCAGGGACATTCTGCAGCAGTCAAGGCCAACGAGTCTTTAGGAGTATTTAAAATAGATTTTATGACTGTTATTTTGTAATGTAATGAACCACTATTTCAGCAATGAATGATTTGTATGTAAATTGATTTCAAGTGAAAAATGTTATACGAGTTATGTATGTGAAAGTATTTTGTATTGAAATAAATTTTATAATTTTGCTTTTTTGTTATTGTTTCCGTTGTGCCTCGTCTGGTAGCATCCTTTACTTGTTATTGTGCTCTGACCATATTACTGTATGGGATGCCATGTACGGGTAAGGGGTGTTACAGTTTATCTACTATCAATTTAGCACACAAAATTCATAGTTTCCCAAACCTCTTCTCCTATGCTCCAATGTTCTCACTTGGCACTAAGCTCACCAACTTTCTCCTTTCCCTTGTCTTTTCTCTTTTCTACCACTACATACACCATCCAATTTCTAGAATTGAAACAAGGGAAAAACTATCAATCCATTATAGAAAAGAACAATAACAACAACAACAACAATCAAACTCAACCACTTACCTTGATCCAAGAGCAAAACTCAATCAACTAACCAATTAACCAACCAGATTTTGAAGAATTGAATCTAAAGATGAAGAAAAAGAATAAGTAGAATAGAAGAGAGAATGACCAATCAAGACATGCAAAAATGAGAGCATTTCTCTCTCTTCAATTCCCTTTTATTGCATGCCAAGGGCTAAGTTGGCAAAGCCATCTCATGCCACTCGGATTCCACTATCATTCTCTTAATCTTGATTAGCTTTAATTAAACCCACTTAGCAGTTAATTAATCTAACCTTAATTAATCATGCACAACTACACTTTAGCCACTTAACTTATTTATTTCATTCAATTAGGTCCTCATTTCTAATTACACTTAGGTCTAAAATTAGAAACATCAAATTAAACTTGTCCAATTACCCTAATTAAACCGAAATGCTAGTAGGGTGAATTTCGGCTCATTACAATTTTTTTCCAAATCGAAGCACTTTTCTCCATGGAGACACCTTCAAAAAGATTTTGTCACCCACATCAAACTCTATATCCTTTCTCTTCAAATTCGCATAAGATTTTTGTTTGTCACTTGGAGCTTTCAACTGCCGTTGAATAATCTTTTCTTTTTCTCCAGTATCTCGTACCAGTTCAGAACCAATTATCTTATGCTCGTTCAACTCTGTCCAATATACATGAGTTCGACATTTCCTACTATAAAGAGTTTTATAAGGTGCCATACCAATACTCACTTTATAACTGTTATTATATGAAAATTCCATCAATGGAATGTACTTATCCCAACCTTTGGAAAAGTACAAAACACAAGCTCGAAGCAAATATTCTAACACTTGAATCACTCTTTTTGACTATCCATCAGTCCGTGGATGAAAAGCTGCACTGAATTGCAGTCGTGTACCAAGTGCAGATTGTAAGCTTTTCCAAAACTTTGAAGTAAACCTCGAGTCTCGATCAAATATAATGGATAAAGGAATACCATAAAGTCGCACAATCTCATTTACATAGAGTTCAGCCAAACAATCCATAGAGTAATCAAGTCGAATCGGTATAAAATGGACCAACTTGGAAAATCGATCAACGATCACCCATACAGAATCATGCTGTTTAGATGTCATTGGAAGACGTGTGACAAAATCCATGGTAATATTATCCCATTTCCATTATGGAATCGGAATAGGATTTAACAAACCCGATGGAACTTGATGTTCCGCTTTTACTTGCTAACAAGTCAAGCACTTAGAAACATAGTCAACCACATATTTCTTCATGCTAGGCCACCAATAAAATTATTTCAAATCCTGATACATCTTATTGCCACCTAAATGCATAGTAAAGACCGTATTATGAGCTTCATGCTAAAGCTTCTTTTTTTAAAATTCTTTATTATTTGCTACGCATAACCAATCTTAATATTACAAAACTCATTCTTTATTCACTGAATAGTCAGTCTTGTTACCATTCCTGACTGACTGCATAATCTATTGCAACTTAGGATCATCTTTCTGTGCATCCACTATCTCTTTCCTCAAACTAGGTCTTGCTTTCAATTGAGCCATTAAAGCCCCATCAGATGCAAATCTCCATTTACCATGTTACAATGTCAAAGCTGAGACTGACTTTCTGCGCAAAGCATTAGCTACTACATTAGCTTTACCCAGATGATAATCCCCAATGCAATCATAGTCTTTAAACAGCTCAAGTCATCTCTTCTATCTCAAATTCAAGTCTTTTTGAGTAAGCAAATACTTGAGAGTCTTATGATCAGTGAAAATCTTACATCTTTCACCATACAAGTAATGTCGCTAAATCATTAAAGCAAACACTGCAACAGCTAACTCAAGATTATGCGTTGGGTAGTTCTGCTCATGCAGTTTCAGCTGTCTCGATACATAAACTATCACATTCCCATCTTGCATCAATACACACCCCAATCAAGTTCTAGAAGCATTGCTATACATAGTGTACTCTTTACCTAAAATGGGTTGAGTCAGAATTGATGCTTCAACTAGCATCTTTTTCAACTGTTCAAAACTAGCTTGCCACTTATCTGACCATATGAACTTAACCACTTAAAGAATCAAATTCGTAAGTGGATAAGCAATAACTAAAAACCCTTTTACAAAACACCGACAATAACCCACTAAACCCAAGAAATTCTAATCTCAAGCACACTTTAGGGCGGTTTCCAATTCACTATTGCTTCTATCTTAGCTGGATCAACTTTAATGCCTTCAGAAGAGACAATATAACCCAAGAAAGATACTTCTTTAAGCCAAGACTCACATTTACTAAGCTTAGTATGCAACTGTTACTCACATTTACTAAGCTTAGCATACAACTGTTGTTCTCTCAGGGTCTGAAGCACAATTCCCAAATGTTGTTCATGTTCTTTCTCATCCTATGAATACACATGTATATCATCAATAAACACCACAATAAACTTATCCAAATATGGCCCGAACACTCGATTCATCAAATCTATGAATGCTACAGGCGCATTGGTCAACCTAAATGGCATTACTAGGAATTCATAATGACCATATCGAGTCCTGAATGCAGTGTTCGAAATATCCTCTTTCTTCACTTGTAACTGATAATATCTTGATCACAAATCAATCATGAAAAACACACCAGCTCCTTTCAACTGATCAAACAAATCCTTAATTCTAGGTAAATGATATATGTTCTTCATTGTTACCTTGTTAAGTTGTCAGTAATCAATGCACATTCTCATTGTACCATCCTTCTTCTTAACAAATAGAACTGGAGCTCCCCAGGGTGATACACTTGGTCACATAAAACCCTTATTTAGTAACTCTTACAACTGAGACAGGTGCAGTACCCGGCACAATCTCAATCGACAGATCCACTTCCCTATCGAGAGATAAACTAGTCAACTCTTCTAAAAACACATTAGGAAATTCTTTCACTACAGGTAAATCTTATATTCTAACTTATTCCCTCTTCGAATCTAACACAAAAGCTAGGAAAGCTTTACATCCTTTTCTCAGAAACCGATAAGCTTGCATAGCAAAAATTACATCTACTATAGGGTTTGAATATACACCCTTCACAATCACTTTAGAGTGTTCTGAGCTTCTAAGCACAGCTGTTTTCTTTCCACAATCATACTCAAACTGATTTAATCAAACCCTAGATAATTCTCCTTCCATTAAATTACTTCCAGGTCAATCATTATCATCAGAACAATTGCTATCTTTATCACTACTCAAAAATGCAAATGAATATACTTCACATTTAAACAATTCTACTTATATTCTCTCACTACACAATTCATTGACACATTAGATTCATGGGATACACCTATTACTTCCTTCACTCATATCACTTATTCCTCATTCGTAATCTTATTCACACTTTCTTGTATAAATTTCAAAAATAACAACATCTTCTTAGCTTTGATTATTCATACCTTATACTTTCACTAACTAACACTTCACTCTTCCTCAATAAGGCCCTTTTTTTAACACCAAACACTCGATGTACACTCCGTCAGCTTTCTCACCAAATGAGATACATATACAAATGTTTTTCACACATGGTCAAGGGGTGCGAATGAAATGAGCATATGATGATTTATATATGCAAAGTGATGCAAAAATGCATTTTATATGATAACAATGCACTTTTCCCATCCCCATGTTTCAACATGCTCATGCTCAAATAATTCAAATGAGATAGCTAATAGGCATACAGAGTGTCACTACTTTCCCTTATATTTCACATTATTCTTAATTCCAAAATTATCCATGCCTTAATGTAATGCACGCGGCCCGGATCCCGACCCACTTTAAGGGTCCAAGAAGGAGTAGCGCCTTATTAATCTTTGGTAACATGAGACATTTTGGAATCCCCTACCTAATATGTAATGGCCCAGATTATACCTTAGTGGAAAATGGCTTAATTGGCTTAACAAGGGTATGTGTGAACTAAATGTGTGATTTTGGACTGAATTGTAATAAGAGGAAGGACTTAATTGAGAAGGTAAAAGTAAGTTACGTTGCCAAATTGTAACTTTGCATGATTTAGTTAATTTGGGTTAATTTGCACTAAATGGGGATGAATTAAGCTAAGTGGGAGACAGGTTTGAGAGGTGGAATTTCAGGTGTCAATAGCTGCCCTTGCCACCTCATGCAATATAAGTTCAGTTGGAGAGAGAAAAGCCACTAGTTGCATGTGTTTTCAACCATCTTTATCCTCTCAATTCTGCTTCTTCTACCCTTTTTTTTCGTGTGATTTCCCTTTAGAATTTTTCAATTTGATCCTATGAATGTTACTTTGATGATCAAGTTTTAAGATGTGGTAATTGAAGGGTAAGTGGGCATTTATAGTTCTTATCTCCTACTCTTTCTAGTTTTAATTTTTATTTGATTTGGGATTGATTTGGTGTTCCAATTCTGGAAAATTTGACTGGGAATTATAGTGGAAGAAATAGAGAAGGATAATAATCAAAATTAAATTCATGTCAAATATAACAAACAACCAGGAATATATACAGTGTATACAATAGAGGAATCAAACTGGCGACAAAAAATAAGAGAGAAAAAGAAAGAACTGATTTAGTCCAGGTATTTGCCCTCAGAGGTATGACTTTTGATTGTAAAATGAAGAAAAGTTGATTTCCCTATAGATTGCTTGAAAACAAGCTTGAATTAAAGCTTAAGTTTTAAAGAAAACAGATGAATCAAAATAGAAACTTAAACCTCAAGAATTAATTTCCTGGGTTTAAGAATGATTTTTGGATCAATTCCTTTTTGCTCTCAGGAGTATTTATTTTCTCAAAATCTTTCTGTTTTCTGCCGTTCTAACCCCCCTATTATTCCTCTCACTTTTCTTTTTATACCCTCCTGAGAAATTTTTGGTTTCTCAAAAGACACTTCCTGTTAAAAAGCCTTAATTACCCCTTAAAATCAAATTTTATCCTCTTTAAAATCGGAAAGAAAGTCTGAATTTTGAACCAAAAACTCGAGAAAATCGGAAAAACAGGCGTGCCGGCGAAGATGGCAGCGTGCGCCTGTGCAGAGGCTGCGTGCCGCCCATATGACATGTGGCCTTGTGCAGGGGGCCGCATGGCACGCAGCGCGGGAGGCTGTATACCGCCTGCGCGACATGCACCCCCTGCGCGGGAGCCGCATATCGCCTGCGCAATATGTGGCCTTGCACAGGGGGCCGCATGTCGCTTGCACGGCATGCGCCCTCGTGTAGGGGCCGCATGCTGTGTGCAGGCACCGCGCCTCGCATGCAGGTGTCGCGGGCACCACCCATAGGCACGTGCTGTCAGCAGGGGCCACCTTGCGCGCCTCGCAGATCGCGCGGCGACAGGTAACCAAAAACCCAAAAAAAAAAAAGAATAATAATATATTTTTTTTAAAAAAAAAAACTTCGACAAGGAATCACTTTTAACCATTTTGATCGTGAACAAGCACTATTTTCATCATCAAGTAACCTTGGTCTGGGCTGGCTCAGGACCCGGTGTCTACAGTTGCCCCCAGTTTTGTGGAACGTAGTGCCTGGGTGCCTAGGTGAGCCAAAACTCAAAGAAAGAAAGAAGAGATGCGCACCTGAGGCAGTTGTCTCTCTGACCTGAAAGAAGTTATTGGGTTATTTACCGTCTTTTTGTTGACGTGTTAACCCTTGTTGCTGCGGCATCTAACCTGTGTGGTGTCTAGCCTCTATCGTTATGGCATTTAACCTTCATCGTTAGGGCATCTAACTTGTACGGTGTATAGCCCCAGCCGTCTAACCTCCCTCATTGCGGCATCTAACCTGTGCGATGTATAGCCCCAGCCGAGTTGGTCTATAACTGATTTTGATGCGGTGTTTAACCTTCGTCGTTGCGGCATCTAACCTGTGCAGTGTCTAACCTTAGCCGGGTTGGTCTCTAACTTGTTGCTGCGGTGTCTAACCTTACTCATTACGGTATCTAACATGTGCGGTGTATAGCCCCAGCCGGGTCGGTATCTAACCTATTGATGCAGTGTCTAACCTTCCTCGTTGCAGTATCTAATCTGTGCGGTGTGTAGCTCCAGCCAGGTCGGTATCTAACCTGTTAATGCGATGTAATGGCAATCTTCATTTCCTTATTGGCGAGTTGACCATTTATCTAAATGGCAGTTAGACGTTATTGTCGTGTGCCTGAAAGCTGAAAGAAAATGGTTTACTTGATCGCATTAACCTGTTCCAGTGTTATATGAATCAATTTATTTTTATAATTTTAATATTTTTTTAATTTCATTTTGTTATTATTATTATTATTATTATTATTATTATTATTATTATTATTATTATTATTATTATTATTATTATTATTATTATTATTATTATTATCATTTTTTAATTTTTTTTATATGTTCATTATGCTTAACACTAAAAACACAATAAGCACAAACATAAACATAAACTTGTACTATAAGTAGAAAATTTTTGTACATCATACAAAAACAATATCCAATATCTCCCTGAAATACACTCTATAAAGGAGGATAATCTATGGGCATGTCTTGATCGTCAGGCTGAGCTGGATGAGGTGCCGGCTAATGTGTGACATCCTCAGGCGGTGGCCTCAATGATGATGGATGAGATACCTAGAATCTAACCTCTGCCTGTCTATCAAGGAAAGGGCTAGCCATGCTCGCAACAGTGTGAAATAGCTCCTGAAAACTAGAGGCTAGGCTAGATACAGCAAAGCATATCCATCAATGTGAAACCCCAAATCCTCTCGGATAACGAGCAAGTCTCTCCATAAATCCTCACGCAAATCCCTCACACCCTAGGATACCACTGCAGAAGTGTGCTCCAAGACATCCATCAGGTGCCGAGTGGCGGCCAGCGAATCATCCATCCTCTGGAAGGACTCATTAATCCTCTGTGCTGATGCAGCCAGCGAGGTAGTCATAGATCCCTCTATCCTTTCTAAACGCATTTCGATCTCTCCGAGCCCCTCCACCATCTGCTGGCCAAATAGGGTGAATCTCTCATCTGTTTGCTGGCTCAGAAGGTGAACATCGTCCGTCACACGCTGGCCCAAAAGGCAAATCCCCTCATCATGGTGCTGCCCCAGAGTGGCAAATACAGACATCATATCCTGATACATAGACTAGAATGACGTCTCTGGAGTGGCCTGACTCTGCTCTGCCCTGTACTCAGGTGGCGGTGAGGCTGCAAAAGAGGATGCCCCCGGATGGCCTAGCTTACTATAATGAATCTATGGTAGAGGAGTGGTACAGGCTCCGCTCTCATGCAAGATCCACTATGAAGGGGGAGTGCCAATAAGATGGGTGATATCCAAATCATATGCACCCTCCCCATCCTATGGCGTACATGGCTCCTCCTCATCTTGTTGTATGTAATCACCTCCTAAAGTACCAGCTACATCTGGGAGTGGAGGCAACTTGTAGAGAAGCCTGGTCTCTACCATACTGAGTATCTTGTACTCGTCTGACTCCTCCGATAGTGGCTCTATCATACCCATAGAACCGGCAACGACAAGATCAATAGATATATCTCCCTCTAAATGTGGCCCAAATGTGCTAGGATCATGTCTCAAATGAAGGAGTAATTTAGTCACCGCTCCTCCAATGCATATATACGAAGTGGTGCCCCGCCCATTTCTGACTAAGGTGAATAAAATCTCATGGGAAATATTCATATGTCTACCAGTCATCATGGCCCACAGACTCCAAATCTCGATGGCATTTATGGAACCTTGACTCCCAGTTCAGCCAAGGTAACTGCTGTCCAATACTTTCTGATTGTACCTCGGGGCCTGTGAACACAACAGAGTGCTCTTCACCTGATTAGAGCGGTAAAAGACACCTAGTGCAGCGATCTGCTCCTAGTAATGTGTGGGGACGGTCCTATCTGGTACCATGACCTGCTCCCTTATCGGGAGATCCATCGCTTGAGAGAAATCTAAGCAGCTCATATCATGATAATGGCCTCTAGCCCAGAATAATATAGTCCCCGGCTCCCTGTCTGGCCTCTGATACCCCTTATACTGTAATGTTGCCAATACCTCTCTGGTGATCTCTGGATATGTCTGGTAAGCCAATCTCAAGAACTCGATCCAGCCAGCTGATGCTATCAGGGCACTCACCTCGTCCCACATGCCAATCTACTGTAGGAACGATCTAGACACAAATCTGCTAGGTACAAGCCCTATCCGCCATAAGGTCTCAAAATGTTGTCTCTGCGCGTCTGTCATCTCCTCTGGAGGCAGAGGTACATCACGTCTCTAACGTACTTGTCACACCCCGATTTCCCCCTAGTAGTTTGAGCCATGTGTATGTGCGCGTATGTGTCTGTGTGTTGGCATATATTGATGGTATTTTGGATTATATGCATGAATGGTGGGCTTGGTTAGAGTGTGCATGCTCATAGGGTAGTAGTATGTGCATTAGTGAGGGGTAGTCTTTTGTGTGGTGTCTTGGATGTTTGTAGGGTGTGAGTGGTCAAGATCCACCAAGGATAGAGTGATATGTGGCTAGGGTTTTAGGAAGTGGGTGTAAAGTGAAGGAGAGAGAAGAGAGAAGTCATTTTTGCTGCCCTTTCCCATTCTTCTTCCTCCTCTCTTTGCCTCCTCTTCCTCTTTTCTCTTCAAGTGTGCGCTAGCTTTGATCCAAGTGGTTTTTGGTGGAAATTGATCATCTCTTAAGCTTTATTTGTAAGTTTTAGTGGGTTTATCTTCTTCTTCGTCTTTTCTCTTGATCTTTGTTAAATGAGTTTTTAATCTAGGGTTTGCATCTGTGTGTTTTCTTGGGTTTCCTGGTTTAGAAGCGCTTACTCGTGATCCCAAAGGGAAAGAGAAGGCGAGTGGGAGCGGAGCTTGCAACTAGGAGCATAGGAATTTATAGGTTTGGGAATTTATTTATTCTTAATGCATTTTCTTGTGATTTGGTGTGGTTGAACGATTTTCTGGAAATATGATGATTATGAGATGCATGTTAGTATAAATATTATGGGTTTTGGTTTAATTTAAGTTATGATGCATGATTGATGAACTATTGGAACAAAATTTAGATTTGATGAGTTGCTGCAATTTTTCTGGGTTGGTGTTCTTGAAACCTTGATTTTGTTAATTTATGATTTGATTGATTTAATTATTGTAAAAGCTATGTTTATGATGTTTGTTATGATGGGAAATGCTGGATCCAAGGTAAGTTGAAGTTTTATTGGATTTTTGAAGTTTTGGGTGTGTTGTTGGAGCTAAGGGAATTCTGCAGATTTTTTACGCAATTGGAAAAGCGACTCTGTCGCGAGCACGACAGAGCCAATGGATTCCAAGTCCCTGTTGCCGAACTTTCTGCTGCCGAGTGATAGCTGGGCGATCCCTTTTCGACCGAACTACCATCTTCCGATCGAAAGTGCCATGGGCACTCGATCGCTCGTGCGATGGAGTGCTCGGCTGCCGAACAGAAGTTGGGAAGTTTCGATCGGAACACGCGGAAGAATGCATGACCCGTGCATGCTGGGAGCCAAGTCACGCGCCGTGCATTGGAACAGGACTCGTAACGAGGCTGAGAGCCCCTTCCCAGCCACCCACACAGCTTTGTTGTGGTAGTCGGGAATGGTCGCCACAACACACAGATACACACACACATAACACGTATATCTATATACAATAATCCTGTAATAATAAATTTCTTTCACTATTGCAATAATATCATTCATTTTGTTTCACGGATGAAGATATGCTATTACTTATATTACATGCCTGCTTAATTATTACATGCCATGTCCAAAAAGACTATATACATATAAACGTATTTAAGTACACAAAATTCTCAAAACCTACACTAATCAAGTCCTAGTGTTGACCCCTTTGGTAATGCGGAACTGTTCTTCTGGATTGTCTCACTATGGAACCTACACGGATTAGAAAATAACCCGTGCTAAGCGATAACGCTTAGTAGGGAACCGCAAACAATATACAATATATGTATAAAGCACATATGCATCGATTAATTATCACTGTAATTAAAGTTAAATACTTATAGTCATGCCTATACAAACATGCCACAATGATACATCATATCCACAACTTATTACAACCATAGCATGTTACACATTTCATTTTACGTATACACATGTATAATATTTCATATGAATTCATGCTATTAGATCATAATCATACAAATGCAAAACTTTATCACTTTGTATTCATATTCTCATCTTTATAACTTTCTTTCAAATGATCACAAATTATCATTAATCTTTCTTTCTTTGTTTTTCCTTGCCTGCAATTCAAAGACGCGGATAACGGGTGATACTATTAGTACTGAAAAGTACCACTATCAGTACTCGAAAGTACAACTATTAGTTTGTATCCATAGATACTCACCACTATTAGTACCCGTAGGTACCACTATCAGCATATTACTATGCAAAGATAAACCCATTTAGGATTCAATAGAAAGATGATTTTCGAAGAAATCAGATACTATCGGCCTTAACTTTAGACCCTTTTAGGCATGTCTACTTATCCTCTACTTGGCTTGCAGGCTAATTATTATTTCCAGTTATTTGTATATCAATCACAATTTATATTGCTCATGTAATCTTATGAAATAGATCATAGTATATAATAGCTCACATATATTTGTCAACATACTATCATGTTCACATTCACTTCCATTTAAACACCTTTGCATAATTCATAATCTTTTCCCAAGTCCATAAAATATTAATATATTAGTATAAATCTCATTCCATAACATTATACATAGCTTTATAAAGAATTACTTTTCTTTCATATGCCTCACAGTGACAATCAAATCATTGTGACCATGACATAAACACAAATCAAAACAGAAGACAAATCAGGGGCACCTCACGGTGGCAACCATTTTGGTTGTGACCGTGACCTATTTGCATCTTCAAAATATAATGTAAATCGAAGGTATCTCACGGTGGTAACTATTTTGGTTGTGACCGTGACATACCTAAGTTTCAAATCAGGGGCACCTCACGGTGGCAACCATTTAGGGCTCGAGAGGGTTCGCATCTAGATCTTGAATAACATGAGATATTTTGGAATCCCTTTCCAATAGAATATTGGGAAAATTCATCTAATCCCATGAAACTTTTAGGCACCTTTGAGGTATTTTGGAGTTGCCACCCAATTTACAAAAAATTGGGAAAGTTCATCTAACCTCGAAGGCCTAAACCGGAGAGTGGTTCGGAACTTCACTCTTATTAATGCATTCATTAAATTATAAGTGAGCTTTTAATTATTAAATTTTTATCTCTTTTCTCACATGTCATGCAGTTTAATTAAAGTGCACATCAAACATCGAATAAAGTGGTAAATAAAAGCAATAAATAAAAAAATTAAAATACAAAATAAATTGCAAAATAAAATTGGGATAAAAATACATTCTCCCAAAATATAAAATTAATTTAACAAAATAAATTAAATAAATAACATACATAAAATGAGACATTTATTTGGAATAAGAATATTGGTTCTTTTATGTTCACTTAAAAAATTAAAAATTTATTTTTTAGGTATTGTTGAGAAAAATCGGGATGAGTGATCCCATTTTATAAAAACTAACTCTTCTTTTGAAAATGACATTTTATTGTCTAAAACTAGGACATTGGTCCCTTTTATTAGAAAAATCCCAAATTTATTAATAAATTTTTTTTTGTGATTTTTAATTGATCGTGCATAAACTCTTTTATTACAAGTTAAGCTAAAATAATAATCAAAATAAAAGAAAAGAAAATAAATAAAAATATCCGAAATATAAAACCAAACCAAAAGAAATGTCTCTAAATCTCCTTAGCCCCCAAATCCCCGTTCAGTGGGAAAACACTCATGTATATGTGAATTCATTAAATCGACAAAACAAAAGGAGATAAATAGTTAGTAATAGAACAAAAATAAATAAATAAAGTATAAAGAAATAAATAATTAATAATGCAATAAATATGAAGAAATAATAAAATAAAATTAATACACAAATAGGAAATAAAATGAATTAATATGGATAAAGAAAAAGAATAAAAAACAAAGGAAAAGGACGTTGGTTCACTTAAAGCATATATGCAAAATGGGAAAATAGAGTAATCGTGGTCAACAGTAGAAAATGCGTGAATTAAATAGACAATATTAATAAAAAGATAAAAACAAAAGAGTGAATGAATTAAATGAAATAAAAAAATTAGAAAATATGATAAATGCATATGAACTAATATAATGCATGAAAAATAATATACTCAAGTTAACCAACCTAGCAAACAACAGAGCCAAGCAAAAGAACAAAATGAATAAATGCATTGGTGCACGTGTTTAGGAACAAGTAAAAAATCATGCATGCAAAATTAGTCACGTAAAGGAGGAGAGGAAACCATGCACAGTTTCGTAAATGACATGCAAAAAACTGTTAGTGTACATGTATGTCAAAAGGAAGAAACAAAGAACCATGCATGCAAAAATAATAAAAGAAACAAAAGAATGAAGGATTAGCATGGCCCACATGAATTCATGTATGAAAAGTAAAGAATGGCTCAAAGTGAACGGTGAAATATGTATGAGGAACATGCAGAAATAAAACTTAACAAATTACAGTAACTATAATAATAATAATTAAACTAAATAAATTTAACAAAATAATAAGATACACAAAATATATTCACAAAACAAAAAATGACAATAAAATGATAAAATAGAAATTATATAAATGGTTAGAATTAAATAAATGAAATATGGAAAATATACAAAATAATGGCTGAAATAGCCATTTATACATGCAAACCATGCAGATAATATATGAAAAGCAAAATGCATGTTACATGTTACGTTAAATGCAAAAAGGAAACGAAATACAAATGCAAAGCCGCCCAAGAAGTAGGGCATCGTGCCCAGCTTCCACCTAAAACCATTTTTTGTTTTCTTATAAACTAAAATAAAATCTAATGCATGATTCATGTTAAAAATCACCAAAAAAACTCATTTAGATTCAATGTGAATGCAATTTAGAAAACAAAAGAAAGAAATCATAAAATTACAAATTTTAAAAAGAAAGAAACATAATGAAGAAGATAATGAGTAGTGTTTTTTTCATTTTGTTATTTTTAGCTTTTTAATTTATTGGAACAATTCCAAACATTAAGTAGATCAAAGATAAGATGATAAAAATGATTAATACATAATATTATCAACCAAAATTGAAGATAAAAGAAATCAAAGTTAACAAACACAAAAGAAAAGAAGGAGATTTGTAGTGAAGAAACATGGCCCCTTTTTGTGTGCTTTTGAGGTGCAAGCCTCACTTTATGTTACCTTCTGTTTTATAGGCTTAGTATCAGAGAATTCATCACTGTTTTGACTCTTTGGGACTGCTCTTCTTGCCTTCGGTTTGCCCTCTCTCTCCTTCTCTCTCTTTCTTGCTCTCGGGTCTGCTCTCCTCTCCTCTCTTTTCTTTTTCTTTTCTTTCTTTTCTTCTCTCCTTCTTGGGCCTCTCAGTTCTGTTCTACTCTCTCTTTTTCTTTTCTTTTTTTCCTTTCTTCTCCTCTCGGCTACTCTCTTCTCTTTTTTTCTTCTTTCAATTGCCTCTTTTTCTTTTAGGTTATTTTCTTTTCATACTTTATTTTGGGTAGGCTATTCTTTTCCTCAATTCTCTCTTTAATTATCCCTAAATATCCTCTTATTTCAGCTTCTTTTTATCCTCCCTTTTTATTTTAAATTATTTTGGTTTTTCTAATTATCAAATATTCTAATTAATTAATTAATCCCTCTTTTTGTCTTCTTTTTTGATTTATTTGTTGTTAATTTTAATTTTCCTACAAATCTAGTTAATTAATTTATTCGAATGTTAATTTTTTTTTTTTGAGAAATTAATTAAATTTGCCTAAAAGACCCAGTTGAAACCCCCAGTCCATAGACAGCCAAAGTGCTTTCATTTTCGTTTATTTTTTAATAAATATTATCCTCATTAGGTAACTCGAACAAAAGCTATCTCAAAACCCGGTGTCTACTTGTTGCCCCCAATTTTGGAAAAACTAGTGCACTAGTGTCTAAGTTAGCCAAAGTTCAGAGAAAAGGAAAGAGAAACGTACTTGAGCTAGCTATCTTTCTGAACTGGATGATATTGTTCGGGTGGTCATTGCCAGCTTGTCGGCATGTTATCCTTTGTTGAAGCGAGTTACCATGATTGTGTATTGAAGTGGTATTTACCATCACCATGTAAATCCTTGTTCAAGTGGTAGTGCTGTGGTCGTGCTAACCATCTGTGGAATGGTAGTGCCGCTATCGTGCTAACCCTTGTTGAAGTAATAGTGTTGTGGTCGTGCTAACTTTCCGTGGAATGGTAGTGCCGCCATCATGCTAATCCTTGTTAAAGTGATAGTGTTGTGGTCGTGCTAACCTTCCGTGGAATGGTAGTACTGCCATCATGCTAACCCTTCTGGGATTTTAAGTGGTGCCGTGATCATGCTAACCCTCCATGGAGTGGTAGTGCTCTCATCGTGAGATTTAAAGTGGTACCCCCTAAGAGGTCTTTAGCTGATTGCCCCCTGCGAGGTCTTTAGTTGATCTGTGGATTTGTGTTTAGACTGATGTCGCCATTCATCTTTTTCCAGTGTCTACACCGAATCTCTCTTACTGTAAAACTAGAAAGCCATACATGCAGGGAAAATAGTGAGCATGCACGTGAAATGAATGGGTCATGCAAAAATACAAGACAATAATTCATCTAAGTGAGTTTGGAGGCGATAGCCAGTTTGGTCGCAATTCGTGGTAGGACCAATGCCCTTTAGAATTGCTTTTGGATTTTGTGTCTTTAGGTTTACGAGGTTCTCTCCTGGTACCTTTAGTCATTTTCTTAAGGTAATGCATCCCTTATGAATTTTTACATTAGCTTTTCTTAGTGGAAAATGCATATTTTCTGGATTTTCACATAGCCTTATTTTTGCCTAGAATGGACCCAATACAATCCAACGGCCTTTTTTTTTGAAAGACAGATTGCCTATTTTTAGGTTTTCACCTTATCCTTTTGCCTAAGTTTTGCTTAGAGAGCCAGTTACGATTTTCAACTCTAACAGCTTATTTTTCCTTTTTTTTTTGTTGTTTTGTTTTTTATAAGAAAGGCTGAAGCTGTTACCAGAGATCCTTCAAAGGCAATCAGCATGTACTTATGTCCTAGACCATGGTTGTATGAGGTTGATTCTTCTCAAGAAGATGCTGTAAGATTGGCTTCACAGCTGATAACATGATGAATTAGCTGAAGCACCTGAGTAGCGAGAAAAGTAGAGCGTAGGAACTAGATAACTTTGATCATGCAAAATGAACCATTATGATCATACCAGTATATCACTACATAAATGCATATATTTTAGTTTGATTTCATCACACATGATCCTTATTTGGCTTTAACTCGAAAAATACAAGACCTCATCTAATCTCGGGATAGATCATGTGAGCATCAAACTCCTATTATCAATCAGTCCTTTCGGGTTTTCATGATTGAAGATTTTCTCTCAGTCCTTAATTTTTGCCTGGGATGCCTTTTTACTGGTTTTAACCCTGGCAGAGCGCCCAATTTTAGTGAGGTCGCCTTTTTTCGATTTTCAACCTGCAGGGCATTTATTTTTTATTATTCTTTTTTTTAATATTCTTTTTAGCCTTTTCCGTGGAATCTCCCTCAGTCTATTAGCATTGATTGGTTTCTTTGAATTTACTTTCATCTGCGTTAGCCGGGAAGGCTGCTTCTTCTGACGGTGCTTCTTTTTTAGCACCAAACGCTTTATCTTGACCCTTGTGCAAATTAGCTGAGACGGCGAGTTCTCTATTTGGAACTTGAATGTGAAATCCCGCACCTTGCTTTTGTTGACTTTGGTGGCTCAATTTCTGAAGCAACCCTTAATGGTTGAGATTGAGTTATGAGTTAGTCTCAGATGATTTAAGACAAAATTGTGGTTTTTTTTTTGTATAGGTAATGAGCTCTACTTCTAAGTTTAGTTATAAGGGTCCATGCTTTACTCATCTTGGTCCCAAATGGTAAAAGGTCAATCTTGATTGGCTTTGTAGTAAATATCTCAAATGGTTGGGAGGAAAGGAATTATAAGATTTGGTTCTAATGAGCTAAATATTTCTTGTGAAGGCTCTGAGTTTCATTTGTCTAACTTCTGATGTGGCCTTTTAATGATCAGAGTTTGATTTCGTCGAGCTACATCATATGCATCCTAGGCTCTGAGGAGGCAAAGGAATGGCTTTTGAAATTTTGCTCATCGTCTTGTTGGCATATTGAAGTAGCGTTGTCCCATCAATGCCCTTGTCAATTTTTAGCATGTCATTCCAGGTCCAGGAAAAGGCATTTTTTTTTAGCTTTTATTTTTTATTATTATCTCTAAGAATTTTCCTCTCTTCAGGAGTTATATCAGATGCTATCAAGATTTCCTTTGGATTTTCCAAAGTCCTGAGTATTAAATGCAGTTGTATTAGTTGAATTAATGTCAAAAATGAATGTATCATGATCATGTGAAATGAAAACATTAGAAACATCATACAAATAAGCAAAATTGTACACTTTATTGAAATAATCAACATTGCAAACATTGCACAAAAAAAAAGTTCTTAGAATAAAAAAATGAAACATCTGAAAAAAAAAAACATTATCTTTTTCTCCACTCTCACTAGCGGATCAACAATTTACCGCCATCACAGGAATCCCTTCTTCACTCGTCTCTCGAGGGTGATAGTGACGTACTCATCTCCATATAGCTCTTGCAAAACATGCCACTCGGGTAGACAAGACCTAATCATATACATAGGTGGGGGGGACTGCATTATAGCCCGACTTCTTCTTTTCTCTCTTCTCAGGATCTGTGATTTGTTTGGAGTCGATAAGATCTTAGATCTTGTTCCTCAACGTTGGGTAATAATTTGTCAGATGCCTATTGTGCTGATGGTAAGCGCAGTGCTGATCACTTCTGTGCCTTGACTGTCCCTGATATATAGCTAGCTTGGGTAGCAATGGTTGCAGCTTACCCTCTTTTATTAATCTCTCTAATACCCAAGACATAGACCGGCCAAAATTAGAAAAGTGCCTATGGCCCTGTCTAACTTCACTAGCTGAAACCTCGGCCATCTTACCATTTTTATTATTACTGCTTCTAGCACCACCTGACTTGTACCTTGATCGGCTCCCATAACCTTTCCCAAAAAAATTATTTTGGCTTGCTTTCTTTGTTAGGTAAACCCCTTCGGCCTCTACAGCAATGACCTTAAGTGACTCCCAATCACTGAGCCCCTTAAAGCTGAGCAAGTCCCTCAAGTAAGGGCAGGAGTTCCTGATGAAAAACTTGATCTGATCAGTAGTGCCAGGTTTTTGTTTCATCTCCATGACCCTATTCCTCTATCTAGTAAGGTATTCTTGGAACGACTCATCATTCCTTTATTGTAAGAGTTTGAGGTCCTTTAAGGTGACCTTCATTCTCGTGCTGCAGTCATACTACTTCAAGAACTCTTCAGTCAAAAGATCCCAATCCTCCTTGGACCTTTGTCCAACCCTTGATACCAGTCTACTGCGGTACCCATCAGACTAAGGCAAAAATATTCCACCTTCTGCTTCTTGGTCAACCCTGTGCCTTTCATCACCAAAGTATACTGCTTAATGTGTGCAGATGGGTTCAAAGTACCATCAAACTTCGATAGCTCATGCATCTTGAACCTTTGAAGCAGTACCTCTTCATCCCCCAAATCTCTATCCTCAGGATTGATCCCCTTTCCAGTTGATAACAAGCGGGTGATTGCCTTAATCTGCTATCTCATCCCTTTCATTACCTCATCTTCTACCCTGGGTGCTTTGCCCCTCATAGCTTGCGGTGCTACTAGCTCTCCATCTCCCTCCTCAATCACAAAATCCTTATCGGGATTAGGGATCCTTGCCCTTCTTGGCTCAACAAGTGCTGCAGCTCTATGGGCGTTAACAGGTTGGCCAGCAGCATTACCTACAATGGGAACCTCTCTGCCAACAGACAGTTCAATTTGCCCCCCAGCATGGACTACCGGTGGCTGTGGAGCAATAAATGGTTGTGGGGTAATAGGTGGCTGTGCAGTAGGAAGATGAGCAATCCTTTCGGCCATGGCGCCCATCATCTCCAATATCCTTTGCTCAAAGTCCTCTAGTCTCCTCGCTAAGTCTTGTGTGGTCAAAGCTCTGGTTTCTTCTGCCATTGATGATTCTAAGGATGATTCACTGGTTGTTGAGAATAATTCAGAGTCCCAACCAGACACCAATTCCGACAACCTAAAGAGCAAATTTGTCCTTTCTAGCCAACCGTCAGTACCCCTAGCCCACTTAGATTAACCTATGATTGCTGCAAGACTCAAACTGTTAGAATGATGCGTGAATGACATATTCAATGGATGATCATGT
This sequence comes from Excoecaria cochinchinensis, assembly GCA_947683425.1. NCBI lineage: Eukaryota > Viridiplantae > Streptophyta > Magnoliopsida > Malpighiales > Euphorbiaceae > Excoecaria > Excoecaria cochinchinensis. The sequence goes on along the minus strand of CANTUQ010000127.1, from coordinate 10,381,474 downwards.
GTTATGCAACATTCACATCCATATACAAGCAAGTAGATCCTCCAATGTTATCACTCCCACACAGGAGGTAATGTGGTCTCTTTCCTAGGTGGGCTTGATCCATGTGTTAATGAGGAACCCAATGGACAGATATGGGGTACAGTGGAAAACCGATAGCATTACATCTCTTATCTAATGCACATACATATGAATTTTGGCCTTTATGTATTTAAACACTTCAACTAAATTAAGATGGGCTCACCGGGGCATGAAAGCCTTTGATAAAAGACAACTTAATTTGGTTGATTTTGTTCAATATATAATGGCCCATATAGCAAGCACATTATTTATGGTACATTTCACCTAGGGGAAGTATCTATTGCCATTGCATGAGCTTTAGTTAAAGATGATGATACTTTATGGCTAACCAAGCATGGTCCCTGCCAACGGGGTCTATCTCATCACAAGCATAACGATCAATTGGGTCTCTATTTAATGTACCAAGTGGTATTAGGCTTGGGCTGGTGATTATCGTTAACACTTCCCCACATTGAGTGAACGTAGGGTAGTGCTTCGGGAATGCACCGGGGTAAATAAAGGATCATCTAGCTTAGTGCTAAGGCTCTAATATGGATGCAATATAATTTTTAGAAAAGAGATAGAAATTTAATTTTGAAATCTCAATTATATTTATTAACCATGACACTTTCAAAGCAAAGTCTCAAAGTCCCCAGTGGAGTCCCCATTGTGACATGCCGAACCCGCGGAGGCCCCGAAAATCCGCTTTTAGGGAGTTTGAGAGAGGTTCATAGAACTTGTAAGAGATTACAAGGGCGTCTATTTTGGGTAACAAGATGTGTTTTGGAGTCACCATCCAATATAACATTGAAAAAGGTCATCTAGTCTCGTTGAGCTTAAGACAAAGCATATGAGTTTATTTTGGGCAATGAAACGTATTTTGGAATCCCTATCCCAACAGAACATTGGGAAGGTTCATCTAACCTCATGAGCCTAAAACATAGCCTATAAGTTTATTTTGGGCAATAAGAGGTATTTTGGAATCCCCATCCAAACAGAACATTAGAAAGGTTCATCTAACCTCATGAAACCTAAGACTAAAGAGGGTTCGGGACTTCATTGTTATTCATAACTTGATCAAAATTATAAGTGATTTTTGAAATTAAAATTCGATTCTTTTTCTCATACAGTTTGATGCAATTATTAAAGCGCAGTTCAAGCATATAACAAAAGCGGTAAATAATGAAAATCAAGATAAAGTAAATAAGAGCATTAATTTACAATAAAACCAAGGGCGAAATACAACCCTAGATAAAATAAATAGGAATGAAAATCATACATAAAACAGGGCATTTATTTGAGGTGAGGACATTAGTCCTCGCATGCAAGCTTAAAAGAATGACCTTAAAGTGACAATTTTGTTTGAATGGAAAACTAGGACATTGGTCCTATTTTATTAAAGAATTTCCAATTTTAGTAACAAATATTTTGTGTGTTAATTCTTTTGATGCGGTCGACAAATCTGTATTATTACAGACCTCAAAGAAATAAAAGAAAATAAAATAATAATTAATACATGTCTCGAATAATAAATAAATCCTAAACTATTGACCTCGACCGTGCTTCGCCTAGGCCAAAGACCAGCCACATGCTCCTCGCGGTTGCGGTCATGACATAAAACAATATTAGTCAGTAATGGATTAAATTAAAAAAAATGAAAAATGAATAAATAATTGAATCGAATAAATAATTGAATATAATTAATCTAATACAGCAAAAATAGAATAAACTAACAGAATTAACAAATTATAATTATAATAGTCACTAACAATAAAAAAAATAATTATAGTAATAATAATAATAACAAACAATAATAGTAAAAATAATATTCACAACTCCATAATAACAGTTAAAAAAATAATAAAAATAATATTCACACCACAATAATAATAATAATAATAATAATAATTACACAACAACAATAACAACAACAACAATAATAATAATAATAATATTAATAATAACAATAATATAAAGTAATAAAAATAATAATAGTACTAACTGGATTTTCTCACCGGAGCCTTGCCAAACGTCGCATTTGATGACACTATCGCCGCCAGAGTGAAGATCAGGCCACTAGTGGTCCTCCGCTAATGGTCTCGCACCAGAAAGAGGCGCCATTTAACCGAAAATAGTGCCAGAAGCTCACGGTTCTATCCCCTCCGATCTCCTTCTTGTCAGTGAGTGGGGAAGATCGTGGCTATCGGAGGACTCGTCCGGTTCTCCTCTGTCGTCCGGAGTCGTACGTGTGGCGATCTGTCGTTGTGGCTCGCCAAAAATGGTGCCAGATAGTAGCGCCTTTCTCTTTCCCGATCCGTACTTTGCCGGCGAGTGAGAGCAGTCAACCGCCATCGCTCAATTCGCCTCGCTCCCCTCTGTCATCCAGCGTAGTGCATGCGGCGGTCCGTCGCTGTAGGTGGCTAGCTATGCCTGCTTCTTCTCCCTTTTTTTTCCTTTGGTTTTCTGCATTTTTCTACGTTTTCTTAGTTCCTCCTCTTTTCTTCCCTTTGGTTTTCTTCATTTTTCTGTTCCTTTTTTTCTTTTTTCCCTTTTTCTTCTTTTGGTTCTGTATTTTCTTTTTATATCTAGGGTTCTCTCTTTTTTTTCCTTTTTTCTTTGTGTTCTTTTATTTTTGGTTTTATCATTATCTTATATTTTAATTAATTAATCCCTCTATTTATCTTATCACTTTTTTCTTTTTTTATTTAATTTTAATTTTAATTATCTTACAATACTGGCTAATTAATTTAATCTAATCTTGATTTTATTTTTTTTTATTTTTTATTTTTTATTTTTTATTTTTTATTTTTGAGAAACTAATTAAATTTGCCTAAAAGATCCAACTGAAACCCCCAATCCATAAAGAGCCAAAGTGCTTTCATTCTATGTCTATTTTTTAGTAAATATTATCCTCATTAGATAACTCTGACCAAAGCTGCCTCAAGACCCGGTGTTTACACATTCATAAAACATCATGATACACATGCTTCCTAATAATATACACATATGGCATAGAACATCATCATGTACATGCCTTATAATAATAATGCATATATAAGGTACATCTTTTATCATAACTATGCATTCATATAACATCAACATTTGCTCACGTTTCGATATCACATAGCATTCACATTACGCACAATTTCACATTGCTTTATTATCAATTCAGTGCTCATCTCATTATTCTCATAAAACTTAAAGTTCACATCACTTTATTAACAATACATGATTCATTCATTTCTTACCTTGCCTGATATCGCATATTCTTCTCATAGCGCATACAATTCATAGTACTTTACTAATAATTCATCATTCATTTATTATTTTGCCTAGAACTCATAGATACCGATAATGGGTATCGCATTAGTACTCAAAAGTACCATATATCACATTAGTATCCGTAAATACAACACTTTCGCATTATTACCCATTGGTACCAATTTATTCATATACATTTATACACTTATGTGAATCCAAACGGGATTCTATATGCATTGGCGATTCCAAACGGGAATAAAAAGTGCTTCGACTACAACACTTGACCCTATAGGCATGCTAATGTATCCAGTACTCGACTTGCAGGCTAAATTATTAATTCCAATTAATGTTCATTTTTCTGCATTATATAACATCCATATATCCACATGAAGCAATATAATATCATTAGATAACTTATATACAAATATGGCTTATCAAATAAGCCCACACTTCATTATTCACATTATACATGTTCACATGGGTTAACACATTATAGTTTCAATTAAATTTTGCTAAACTTGATTGAATTCCATTTTATACATTTATACAACAATAGATGGTGTTTCATAATGAACTACATAAAATCCAGGTACCTCATGATGATAACCAAATGGTTGTGACTATGACATAAGCAAATATGAGGTAGAACCAAAAATAGAATTACCTCACGGTAACAACCAAATGGTTGTGATAGTGATATATGAAAATACAAGGCAGAAAGGGAAAACAGAAGCATCTCTCATACTTCTTTCAAGCCCTTTTCCTACATCAATGTATATGTAACACCCCCTACCTATACATAAGGGAGCCCACCCACAAGCGAGAGTGAGACCTCGCATAGGTAAGGGTGTCACACAAAACGAACCACAAACATGCATATAAATAATGAAATAAGCAAAACAAATTAAAACATTTTATATCTGAAAGAGCAGGCTCAAAGCCATTAACAAAATCTCAAATTTTCTTCATTGATATAACTGAATATACATTACAAAAGATATTAAAGTACAAACTCTGTCTTTACAACTTTAAAAATTGAACAGCTGGAGGATTACAATGACAAAAAGAAACTTTTAGATTATACAAAAAGATACAAAAACAAAACATAAATCTCTTCAAAAGCTCTCCTACTATGTTGGCCTAGACTGCAGCTGACCTTCTGAAAACTCCATAGCTTTCACACCTGCACAAATAGAACACCCATGCTAAACAATAACGCTTAGTTGGGAAACAAAAGATGAATGACCATTCACAATGGCCGTTAAGGCAAAACACATGCATATGTCACAAGCATAATGAAATTCATGTAAGCATAATTATTCTATATCATGCACTGCATTCACAAGAGTTTGACAATGTATATTCATTAACATAACAACATCACATTCCTATGAGAATCACACATATTCTTGCAAACTCTGAGTAGCAGATAACAAATGAACCCATTAGCACCCGTGGGTACGATCAAAAGCAATTTCTTTTTTTTATCCAAAACCATTTTCACATTGAGGATCTCAAACAAGATCCGAACACATTAAGGATCACGAGGACCCAAACGGTACATTGGGGCTGCAGCTAACAGAACTCTTTAGGCATGCCTAACTATCCACTAACTTGACCCATGCAGGCCATGCATAATACATTACATATAAGGCATCCATTGGGGCACTTAATAGTTCATACATAAAGGCATTTACATCCCAAGAGTAAACAATCATGCTAATTATCATAAAAGAAAACAGAAAAGCAAACAGGGCAACTGTCGCGATCGCGACGGATGTTGTGCCCTCGATAGAGGCAAAACTCGCCTACTGCCGTGCTTGCGACAGCCTTCTTGCTCGCGTGAAGAGGGGCAAACAGGCCTCTGTCGTGCTTGCGACAGAGGGCGGGGAAGGTTACTGTCATGCTCACGCACCTGGGTACGCTCACGATTGAACTCAACTCGGTAGAACCGAGCTCTTTGTCGCACTCGCGACTATTATCGTGCCCGCGACAAAGGCCCTTCTCTGTAAGAGCTCAGAGCACCAGGCTCTGTTGCACTTGTGTCGGATGTCGTGCTCGTGACGGATGTTATGCTCGCGATAGAGTTGATTTCCAGCTCCCCAAACCGAAAATGTGCAGAAAACTCATGCCCTAAAATCAACCAAAAATGTAATCGATCTACCAAACTTCAACACAATCCAAATCAAGCATTCAATACATATTATTCAACATAAAACCCACATTTTATTCTAATTCCATACATTAATACATCCAAATGGATAGTCAAAAGCAAGAGTTATCAAACCCAAAAATTTCCTCTTTAATTCACACAATCTTAAACTTTGATGCAATACACTACAATTATGTCATCTCTATTCAAATTAATCAAAACCCACAAAATTTATATAAGCATAAACTAGTTTAACCCTCCAAATTTCCAGAAAATTACATCAAAATGCCAAAATCAAAAATACATAAAATCACAAATTCCCAAACCTCTAAGCTTCAAAACTTCTCAATTGATCAATTGGAGGCACTACCACCGGAAATCTCCTTCCCCTTAGGCTCTCTATCAGGATTCTCTACTAAAACCAACCTAACCATACAAATAGCTCAAAACCCAAATCCAAACTCATCAAAGGAAATCAAGAGGAGGAGAGAAAAGAGAAGAAGAACAATCACTTACCCAAAGTTGAAAATTTACCAAAACCAACTCAAGATTCCTAAGCTTACAAAGAAAATCAAAGGAGCAAGAAATAGGCAGAAGAGAAAAAGAAGAGGGAGACGAAGAGGAAGAGAAGCAGAAATGTGAGAGGGCTATTGCTGTCCCTCACGTGCTCTCTCCATCCTTATCTACCCTTCCTCTTTCTCTTTCTTCCACATGTCAAACTCTCGAGGTGATGTTGGTAAATTTCCACTCTAGTCCTTCTTCTTTTTTTCACCCCTCAAACAAAACACTTAATTAACTAAAAACATGCAATTGACTCCTACACCAATAATTAAAGCAATAATCATACAATTAACTCCTAAAACACACACATAAGCACATGCTCAAACTATTAGGGTGGGAATCTGGGTGTTACAAATCTCCCCTCCTTAAAAGAATTTCATCCTCAAAATTCTCACCTAAGATGAACAAATGTGGATACTAAAATTTCATCACTGACTTCGGTTCCTAAGTTGCTTCTTCCACTCCATGTTGTTGCCATAAAACCTCAACCAAAGGAACTTGCTTATTTCGGTGCTGTCATACTTCTCAAGCTAAAATAGCTTTTGGTTCCTCATCATAAGAATAATCCGACTGAACCTGCACCTATTGAACTGATAGCACATGTGACTCATCTGACCTATACCGGCGAAATATTGACACATGAAACACATCATACAACTTCAATAACTCTAATGGCAAAGATAACCTATAGGCAACTGGACCAATCTTATCCAAAATCTCAAACGGTCCAATAAACCTAGGGCTTAACTTTCCTTTTTTACCTAACCGAAGAATCTTATGCCATGACGACACTTTCAAAAACACCTTGTCTCCGACCTCAAACTGAATGTCTTTCCACTTCAAATTGGCATATAATTTTTGTCTATCCTTAGCTGCTCTTAAATTCTGCTGAACCACAAGAATTTTCTCTTCGGTATCTCTAACCAATTTTGGACCCATAAAAGAGCGCTCAGTCAATTAGGTCCAACTAACTGGAGTTCTACACTTTCTTCCATGCAAAGCCTCATATGGTGACATTCCAATACTCACCTAATTACTGTTATTATAGGCAAACTCCATCAGTGACACATATCTGTCCCAACCACCTGAGAAGTCTAAAGTACAACCCCGAAGCATATCCTCTAAAATCTGAATAACCCTCTCAGATTGCCCGTCTGTCTGAGGATGAAAAGCACTACTGAAGTTCAGTCGAGTACCCAAGGCTGCTTCCAACTATTTCCAAAACTTTGATGTAAACCTTGGATCCTGATCTGATACAATCGACAATGGAATTCCATGCAATATGACCACCTTATTAACATAGATTTCTGCCAATCTATCCATTGAACAATCAAGCCGAACTGGTAGAAAGTGAGCCGACTTGGTGAGTCAATCAACTATAACCCAGACCAAATCATGCTTCCTTTGAGTCATCGGTAATCCCATCAAAAAATCCATTGTGATATCATCCCACATCCGTTGAAGAATAGGTAAAGGGTTGAGCAACCCAGATGGAACTTGGTGCTCAGCCTTTACCTGCTAATAGGTCAGGCACTTGCAAACAAAATCCACTATATCCCTTGGTGCTCAGCCTTTACCTGCTAATAGGTCAGGCACTTGGAAATAAAATCCACTATATCCCTTTTCATAACGGGCCACTAATAAAATTGCTTCAGATCTCTAAAAATCTTTTCACTTCCGAGACGCATAGTGAAAACCATAGTGTGTGCCTCTAACAAAAGCTTTCTCTTCACCTCACCATCATTAGGCACACACAAATGATCTCTATAACTTAGCACCAAATCCTTAACAGAAAAGTCAATTTGACTCCCACTTTGAGTTACTTGTATCATTTGCTGCAATTTCAGATCATTTCTCTGAGCATCAACAATCAACTGCTTCAGAGAAGGCATAGCTTTCAACTGGGCAATCAAAGCTCCTTCCAAATTGAATCTCCACTCATAATGTTGCAATGCTAGAGCTAAAACTAACTTTTGACTTAACGAATCTACGACTACATTTGCCTTTCCCAAGTGATAGTCTAAAATGCAATCATAGTCCTTGAAAAGCTCCAACCACCTATGTTGTCTCAAATTCAGCTCTTTCTGCATGAGGAGATACTTTAAACTCTTGTGGTTCGTGAAAATCCTACACGTCTCCCTATACAGATAATGGCGCCAAATCTTAAGAGCAAAAAGCACTATAGCTAATTCCAGGTCGTGTGGTTGATAATTTCGCTCATGAGGCTTCAATTGTCGTGACGCATCGGATACTACTTTACCATCCTGCATTAGAACACAGCCAAGTCCAACACCTAAAGCATCACTATACATCGTATACTCTTTACCCGAAGTGGGTCGAGTAAGTATAGGAGCCTCAACAAGCCTAGTCATTGGTGCGGCAATAACTGAAAACCCTTTTGCAAATTGCCTATAATAACCGGCTAAACCCAGAAAACTCCTTATCTATAACACACTGCTCGGCACATTCCAATTCACAATAGCCTCTACTTTTGATGGATCAACCCGAATACCCTCAGAAGAAACAATGTGGCCCAAAAAGGACCTCCTTGAGCTAAAAATCACACTTGCTAAGCTTTGCAAACATATGGTGATCCCTCAAAACCTAAAGCACAATCCGAAGATGCTCTTTGTGCTCTTGTTCATTCTTCGAATATACTAAAATATCATCAATGAATACCATAACAAATCGATCGAGATATGGTCTAAACACCTATTCATCAAATCCATAAAAGCCGCTAGTGCATTTGTCAATCCAAATGGCATCACTAAAAACTCATAATGGCCATATCGCATCGAAAAAGCAGTCTTAGCTGCATTTGAATTCTTAACTCAAAGCTGATAATAACCAAATTGTAAATCAATCTTAGAAAAGACTCCAACACGACTCAACTGATCAAAGAGGTCCTTAATCCTAGGCAATAGATACTTGTTCTTCACAGTAACCTTATTAATCTAACGGTAATCAATGCACATCCTTAGAATCCTATCCTTGTTCTTGACAAACAACATTGGAGCACCCCACAGAGATACACTGGCTCTAATAAAGCCTTTATCTAATAGCTCCTGTAAATGAGTCTTAAGCTCTCTCAATTCCACAGCAGCAATTCGATAAGATACTTTAGAAAGAGGAGCAGTACCCGGCATAATCTCTATGGATAGCTCTACCTCTCTCTCCGGAGGTAAACCAGGCAATTCTCCCATAAAGATATCTTCAAATTCTCTAACCGCAAGAATATCCTGGATTCTTACTTGACTACGCCTAGAATCCAGCACTACAGCCAAAAATGCTTCACACACCTTCCTCATACAATGCTTAGATTGCATAGCTGAAATAACATTACCCAGAGAACTATAACCCAATCCTCTCACAATAATAGAAGACTGATCTCCACTTTGAAGTACCATTATCTTTTTATGGCAATCCACAACAGCCCGATGATTAAACAGCCAATCCATTCCCAAAATTAAATCAAACTCACAGAAAGGCAAATCAATAAGATCAACTAGAAATTCTAAACCTTGAACCATAAGGGGACAATTCTTACACACCCTACTCACATTGACACTATGCCCTAAAGGACTGGTCACATAAATCTCATAATCTAACTGATCAACATTTGGCAATTTAGCATGCAAACCATCTGACCACAAATATGAGTGTGTGGATCCAGGGTCTATTAGAGCATATAACTCAGTGTCACAGAGTAAAAACTTACCAGCTATAATTTCAGGCACATCCTGCTAATCCCGAGCTCTCATAATATAAGCTCTCGCTGGAGCCACCTGGGGACGATCCACTAACTCAGATAGAGCTCCCTCCCTAGGCCGACCACCATGACCACTTCCTCTACCTCTACCTCGATTAGCTTATGGGGCATTGGATCCAGCTCTACTGGCCTCCTGTTGATCTCGGGTGTTCTCATTCAACTTAGGGTAATTAGCCAGAAAATGGTCCGTGCTTTTGCATCGAAAACAACCTCTAGTCAACCAACGGCACTCGCCCTTATGGCACTTACTACAATGAGAACACTCAGGCACTACTTCACTCCTGGCACCTAAACCACCTCTACCAGCACCAGACACATTCGAAGATCCCTGCCTTCTACCCCTCATAGCAGGACTAGTAGAGGACTCATATGGAGAATTCACATTAGGGTTTCTTGATCTCTTACCTGAGGATGAACTTCCACGAGGGGGATTCCTTCTCTGAGCTCTCTCTCTCAAAATAGTCTCGGAGCGTTCCCCTTGCAAAGCTACCTGGATAATCTGATAATAGCTAACTACAGGAACACTCATTAGAGATATCAATATCACTCTCAAAGACTCATTCAGATCGGCCTCGAAGTGCTAACAATGAAAATCTTTTGTGAGGATACCCGATGAAGCATACTTACTTAGCCTATTAAATTCCTTCTCATACTCAGCCACAAACAATGTTCTCTGCTTGAGACTTAGAAACTGCACCCAATGCGCCTCTTTATATGCTTTGCTCACATACTTACTATTAAATTCCCGCTCAAAGAATTCCCAAGTAACTGGGTCGGGTAACTATGGATGCCTGCGAACTAACTTCCACCAGTCGTAGGCAAAACCCTGCAGGAGCAATACTACACACTCCACTTGCCTATCCGGAGGACAACAAATCTCTTCTAAAACCCTTGTTGCTTTCTCAATCCACTTCTCTGCCAACTCAGACTCATCCAAACTCGTTCCATAGAAATCCTCCACCCCAGACTTCCTCATACTCTCTATTGGGGCTCTCAGTGCGGTCACCCTCTCTAAGTCCCTAGCCATGTCCTGTGATATCTTTAATATAGCCTTAAAAGACATGGCTGGCGCCTCAAGTTGCACCCTAGCTGGTTGAGCAGGACCAGACACAGATCTCTACCGACCCCTTAAGGGACCCACACACAGAATCCATCTACTAAAAAAAATAAAGACAATGACATTAGGGCAACACAGTCCTGAACATATATCTATACTCCACGGTCGTCCAGAAATGCCTAAGCCTAGGCTCTGATACAAAAAATTGTAACACCCCCTACATATAACTAAGGGAGCTCATCCACAAGGGAGAGTGAGACCCCACATAGGTAAGGGTGTCACCCAAAACAAACCACAAACATGCATATAAATAATGAAATAAGCAGAACAAATTAAAACATTTTATATCTGAAAGAACATGCTCAAAGCTGTCAACAAAATCTCAAATCTTCTTCATTGATATAATTGAATATACATTACAAAAGATATAGAAGTACAAACTTTGTCTTTACAACTTTACAAATTAAACATCTGGAGGATTACAACGACAAAAAGAAACTTCTAGATTATACAAAAAGATACAAAAACAAAACACAAATCTCTTCAAAAGCTCTCCTACTATGTTGGCCTAGACTGTAGCTGACCTTCTAAAAACTCCATAGTTTCTGCACCTGCATGGATAAAACACCCGTGTTAAGCGATAACGCTTAGTGGGGAAACAAAGATGAACGGCCATTCACAATGGCCGTTAAAGCAAAACACATGCATATGTCATAAGCATAACGAAATTCATGTAAGCATAATAATTCTATATCATGCATTGCATTCACAAGAGTTCCACAACATATACTCATTAACATAACAAGATCACATTCCTATGAGAATCAAACATACACCTGTAAACTCTGAGTAGCGGATAACGAGTGAACACATTAGTACCCGTGGGTACGGTCAAAAGCAATTTCTTTATTTTTATCCAAAAACATTTTCACATTGAGGATCTTAAACAAGATCTGTACACATTAAGGATCACAAGGACCCAAACAATGACCTGATCAGGGTCCATAACACATTGGGGCTGCAGCTAATAGAACTCTTTAGGCATGCCTAACTATCCACTAACTTGACTCTTGCAGGCCATGCATAATACATTTTATATAAGGTATCCATTTGGGCACATAATAGTTCATACATAAAGGCATTTGCATCCCAAGACTAAAACAATCATTCTAATTATCATAAAATAAAATAGAAAAGCAAACAGGGCAACTGTCGCGATCGCGACAGATGTTGCGCTCGCGACAAAGGCGAAACTCGCCTACTGCCATGCTCACAATAGCCTTCACACTCGCACAAATAGAGGTAAGCCGGCCTCTGTCATGCTCACAACAGAGGGTAGGGAAGGTTACTGTCACGCTCACGCACCTGGGCCTGCTGACGATAGAACTCAACCCGGCAAAACCGAACTCTCTATCGTGCTCGCGACTAAGGTCGCGCCCGCGATAGAGGCCCTTCTCTGAAGGATCTCAAAGCACTGGGCTCTGTCACACTCATGATAAATGTCGTACTCGTGACAGAGTTGATTTCTAACTCCCCTAGCAAAAAATCTAAATAAAACTCATGTACGCAGAACAGTTCCTCTCTATCTGTGCTGTCAGTCTAACAGGACAGTCCATCAGTTGGCCAGGAAGAGCCGTTTAGGACAGTCATACTTGACTAGGCACAAAATTGGTGTTGGTATTGCGTACTCCGGGGTCTTTTGGTATCAGAGCCATTCAGATTAATTTTAAGGTATATTTTAATGGAAGAGAAATTTTCATTATGGCTTCTTTCAACAGTTTATCTTTATCTTCTTCCTCTTCTTTAAGATCATCTTTTTCTCTTACCCCTTCAACTGTAAAAAACCTTGATTATCTTTATGAACTTAATTTCCTAGATGAATCCCAAAAGATCCAAGATTCTCATTTGCCTTTCCTTAATCCTTATGATGCTTTTACTAAAACACCCAGATCCAACGTTTTATCCAACATTAAGACACTTATTTGTCAACCTAAATCTCATTTCAAAGAGTATATTCAGTCTTCCTCTTTCAGACAGCATCCTATTAAAGCCACTGGGCAAGAACAGTTTATACCCCTTGATATCCCTTCTGAGTCCATCCCATATTGGACTAATCAAGGATTGTCTCATCTCCATTTTGGTGCTGTTCAAATTGTTGTTACATATCATGGACGCAAAGGACTTCCTGTCTTTGCAAGAATTGCTCTTCTTGATACTAGGTATCTTACATATTCACAAGCTGTCATTGGTACTGTACAGACCTCTTTGAATGCTGGAATAGTTATGTTCACCTTCTACCCCAACTTCTGTATGAGGTTGAATGATCCTCATATCCTTGATAATCTGAAAGTACGAATTCAGATTACTGGAGCAGATCAGGTGAAAACAACTGAAGTAGCAACACTCCATTACCAAATGATCTATAGAGTCCAAAATCATGCTATAGACATTTCCCTTCCAGGATCCAATGATGCTCTACTCATCTCTGCAGATTCTAACCAGGTCCTTACCTGTGTTCAGATTCCAAAACAATTGACAAAAGAAGAATTGCTTGAATATTTTCCAAAATCATGGCTTACAAGCTATGAGATTCTCCATGAACAGAAACAACCAGTTCAGTCTACCACTCCTATCTTTCTTAAGAAACCGGATGGTATGATTGAAACTCATTTCATTCCACCTGAAGCAGATTCAGCTGATTTTACAACAGCTCCTGTTTTCTCTACACAGTTCATGATGCAGCCTTACCCACAAGAAGATGGAATTCCAATTGAAGCTTTCGATAATGATGGCCGTCCAATTTATGCTTACAAAAGAAATGGTCATTGTTATTGGGATTTTTGTAATTGTGATGATTGTCATCAAGACTACATGGAGGCAGAACTTGATGATGAAGATCTCCGACGACGGAGACGAAAAGCAAAAAAGAAGATTTCATCAGAAGCACGTTTTCAGGATCATTTGGATGAAGATGATGATCCTACAGTTGGTACACTTGGCCAACCTTCTGGTAAATATGACTATGCTGTTAGTTATACTCCTCCATCTTGGTACAAGCCCCCTACAAAACCAACTCCCACTCCAGAAAAATGCAAACCTTTACCTAAGCCTTACAAACCTTCATCAAAACCATGTTCAGCATCCTCTCTCAAATGGCAACCCAAAATACAGCAAACTCCTCTTCTTCCTTCTGTCTGTATGTATCATCCTACTGGTCAATATACAGATGAATTTTCCTCTCTTACTGAAACCACTCATCCTGCCACAAAAGTCAGAACAACACCCTTTGTCAAATCTCCCGATATTTCCACTGAAGGAACTCCCAGATCTGTATCACCAGCAGAAGCAGTACTCAATTGGCAATCTGAGAACTCACTTGCCCAAAATAAGCTACTACAACGAATAGAAACTAAGGTTGATCATGTTTCTACTCATGTAGATACGCTTAACTCTCAGATCATAAGTCAAAATGCTGCTACATATCAGCTTCTTGCTAAATTGCAAAATCAAGTTGCTGAATTAGACAAACAATTGATGACATCCATCAATCAAAGGACATATGATGCTACCTTTAAAGCAAAAGCCCTTGAAGCTACAAGATTGAAATCAGAGATTGAAACAATCAAAAGAGATCTAGCTAAACCACAACCCTCTCCAGTACCTTCTTTACCCTTTTACCATTCCACTTTCATGCCATATACACATCAACCTTCTGTACAAATCCCTCCTTATTATGAACCTTCACAAGACGAACTTGAAGCATTAGGTTACTCTCATGAGATGTTCATGAGACAGAACTTTGCTAGACAAGTTAATCCACCAAAGCAACCTCCTAAATCTTTACCTTATACTGTTTCTACAAATATACCTTCTACCTCTGATGTAACAACCACACCCACTATTCCTTCTCCAGATCTCAAACAAAAAGGCGTTGTTATCTCTGAACCACCAGCATCTCATATGATCCAACAACCCTCATATCCAAATCCCATAATCCAAACACTGAAACAGAAAGCTTTGCAGACTTTACCTGCTATCTCATCTGCCACTATTGATGATTCTTCTGATGCTACAGAAACAGATAAAAGTGATACTAGTTCTACCTCTGATGACGAACTAGATCCAAAGCATTTTCCTTTATTCATGGCAGATCCTCCACCTGCAGAAAGCACTACTACTCAATATGAAGCAGAAGTGCCAGAAGAAGAAATGGCTGATACTACAACTCCACTCCCTGCTGACTCCAGACCAATAGGTGGTCCATGGTTCCAATTTGAAGATATCTCTAGTGATCAATGGCGTGATCGTCTCCAAGAGTTTTTTGCTTGGCTTGATCTCAAGGCACGAACACGACCACAAGGGGTTACTACTTTAGAACCCATCCTTGATGAATTTCAATGCAGATTCACAGGCAGACTGAGAGATTGGTTCACTCGCCTTGATGAATATTCAAAAACTCAATTTGTCAGATCTGAATCTATCACTTATGTACTCCAAAAGATTCATGCTGAGTTCATTGGTGATGTCCGAGATTTTGAGAATACCTCCAGAGACAAATTTTTCAAAATGAAATGTTGTTCTCTCCTTCCAAAGGATCTCAATAAGCATTATAAGAGGATGTCTAAACTCTTTTATATGCTTAATAAAGCAAATGATCCTAATTTGAAACAAGGATTTTTGTCTTCCATTCCAAAATAACTTTCTGATAGTACAATGTTCTATCTTCGGGAACAAGGTATTCAGTTAAACTCTCTCTCATTGGGACAAATTTACCAACGAGTTCTTATGGCTTTGGAAAGACTCTGTGCTTCTCAAAAAATGATCAAGAATACATTCTTAAAAGGAAAAGATCCTCAGATCAAAGCAGCTTGCAAACGACCTGATTTGGAAATCAAATGTTTTCCTAAGAAAGATTGTTCATGTTCTCCTTCCAAGAAGCATAAAAGATTCAAGTTTCACAAAAAGAAGTTTTATAAGCATCGTCTTCCTTATCAAGGGAAGAAAGTTCAATTTTTCAGACGAAAGAGACACAAACCTAAAGGTGACAGATGTTTTGTTTGTGGCCAGAAAGGTCACTTTGCAAAGAAATGTCCTCAACGGAAAAAGTCTCAATAACTTCTTCAACAAATTCAACAAACTTCTCCCATCAATATCCAAAATGATGACATTGAATCTCTCTTCTCTGAAAATGATGAACCAGACCCATATACTCTTTTTGCAATTGAGTATTCTGATTCTGATTTCTCAGATTCTGATTCCTCAGATGAAGATAAAGATAGTATTTCTGAAATTTCAACCATTGAACCATTTCCATCTCCACCAAAATCCATATTATCCACCCATCCAATCCCACTGGTCCCAGCAAAAGTATTTCCTGATAAATATGCTAATCCCATTAGCATAATAGCCTTCATAGACACTGGAGCCCATAACACTATCTTGAATCCAAAAATTCTTCCTTCCTCCTGCTGGATTCCATATACCCAACATTTTCAGGCAGCCAACCAAGGTGTGCTTACAATAAAGCTCAAAACCAGAAACCCTATAAAAATCCAATTATTTCCTGATTGTTTTGTCTGGATCCATGCTTTTGGATCAGAACTCCCAGGAAAGGATCTTGTCTTTGGCTTTGATGCTTATTGTAAATTACCTCATCTCAGAATAAAACCCAATGGCCTTCAACACAAAAAATTCTTCCAGCCTTATACTACTACTCACTCACTTTTCACTGTCTTTGACCGAGGACCCTTTGCTCAAATCCAAAGTGAACTTGAAACCCATTGTTGTGCAATGTCTCATACTGATTTTCTCTCGAAAAATCCAAACCCTCTATGGACCAGACCAGAATTCTTCATTACCCTTCCTTTCAAAAAGTCTGAAGACATAAATCCTACAAAAGCTACTCATCCAGGAATGTCACCAGCATTTTGCTTTAGCCCAGGATGAATGTTCTCAGCTTTTAGCCCAGAACTTAATTGAGCCCACTCAATCTGATTGGGCCTGTCAAGCTTTTTATGTTAATAAACATTCTGAACAAGTCTGAGGCAAGAAGAGACTTGTTATTGACTATACACCACTTAACCCTTTTCTCAAGGACAACAAATATCCTTTACCAAATATTTCCTCCCTTTTCCCTTACCTTCATAATGCCCAAATCTTTTCCAAATTTGACCTCAAAGCAGGTTTTTGGCAACTCGGAATAATTCCAGATGATAGACCCAAAACAGCTTTCTGTATCCCAAACTTTCATTATCAATGGACTGTTATGCCCTTTGGTCTTAAAACTGCACCTTCTATTTTTCAACAGTCTATGATAAGGGTTTATAAGTCAATTCTTTCCTTTGCACTTATCTACATTGATGATGTGTTGATATTCTCTCCAGATGTTCCCTCACACCAAAATCATCTACACCAATTCATTTCACTCACAAAGGAACATGGAATCATGCTTTTACCATCAAAGATGATACTTGCACAGAAAAAAACTAATTTCCTTGGCATGCATTTTGCTAATGGATCCTATCAACCTCAGCCACATCTTGTGAAAGAATTACTTAACTTTTCAGATCACCAGTTTTCTCAAAAGCAGGTTCAGCAATTCCTTGGAATAGCCAATTATATCAGACAATTTATCCATCACTTTAGCCACCTGTCCAAACCACTAACACAGCTTTTGAAAAAGAATCCACCCACCTGGTCAGATATCCACTCCATATCAGTCCAACAAATCAAAGCAGTCACTCAGAATTTGCCACCTCTTCATATTCCCTCCACTGGCAAAAGGATATTGCAGACTGACGCAAGTGATGAGTGTTGGGGAGAAATACTTTTAGAAGAAAAAGACAAAATCCACAGTATTTGTGGATATGCAAGTGGTCAGTTCAAAGAGTCAGAATGTCACTACCACTCCACCTTTAAAGAAATCCTAGCTGTAAAGTATGGAATCAAAAGGTTTGAGTTCCACTTGATTGGACACCACTTCACCGTTGTAATTGATTGCTCTTCTTTCCCTAAGATACTTAACTTCAAAGGGAAGTCAGTGCCACATCACCAACTTTTAAGATGGGCAGAATGGTTTAGCAAATACAACTTCCAAGTCGAGCATATAAAAGGGGATAAGAACCTTATTCCTGATTATCTTTCACGACTTGCTCATAAACCTACTCTCCCATTGCAATCTCCAATCCTTCCATTACTCCTCTCTATGGATAGGTTTCGTCCTAATCCAAGCCCAAGAAAATCTCAGGTTCCTACCCTACACATGCCAGCCTTAAGAAAGGAATCTCATCCGCCAAACTGTTCTCTGAAATCCCCTTCTCAGATAAAAGCATTTGCTACTCGTCATCTATTTTATTTTCTCCATCTCTTCTGTGTCAAGAAAAATCTCACCAAGAATTACTTCAACCTTAACAAACCCTGGAGTATTCTGTTTAAAATCTATCCAAATGCACCTTTTTGTGATGAAGAGTTATGGTTCTTATGGTGTTTGTCTGTCTTGCACACTCATGCAGTTATCTTCCCACTTGTTGATGTTTTTGATCTTCTCACAGAACCATCCAGACAAGGTTCCTATATTTGGCAATTCTTAGAATGGTACGCACCATTGTCATGGTGGCGTAATGAATTTCTTCGACAAATTCAAGCACGAAAAATATGGCAAAAAGATCTTGAAAAGGCAAAAAAGTTATCTGTTGTCTATTTTTTCCATAGGCCTTATATTTGGAATCATGCTAGTAATTCTATCTGGACCCAGCCACAAGCCTGGTGTTGGGAAGTACTTGATGATTTTGATGATTATCGACATCCTCTTTGGAAGAAAAATCTTCAGAATACCCTCTGCGACTTAAACAATGTTGAACCAGCTTCATTGAATCCTCCCACATATGACACAGCAGAATCCTCTCTCCAGCCAAATTTTATGGATTCACTTTTCCAAGATTCACAGGATCCATATCTTGATCTTAATGTCAATCTCTTTAATGATGAAGAATTATTAAGAGATACAATGGCACAAAACTTTTTGTCATCTCCTGAACAGCATCTGCCTACACCTGAGCAGCAAAGGCCAAATGAAGATCTTGATTGGACCCCACAAATCCGTCAGGGTATAGATACAGATCCTGAGGATATGAACATGTCACCATCACATGAGCCCATCAAGCATAAATAAAGTGTCTTTGTTAATCAAGTATCTTTATTAAAGTAACTTTGTAAAAGAGGAATATATTCCTCTACTTTCTTAAAGTAGCTTTATTTTGCTTTAGCTTTTGTAAAGGAGATTCCTCCTTATCCTAGATTGTAATCATATGTACTAGTGTGTATTGTAAGTTTGTAAGCCTCTTTATAGGCTATAAATATGTATTAAAATGAAGGAGGAGAACACGCTTCTCTTTAGCCTTCTTTATAAAATCTCTTTACTATGAATTTCTAAAGTTTCATTCTTCTCTTTCATTAGAATATTCTTATTATTAATCTGGGATCCTCTTATCTAAAACTCCTTAGTACGCAGAACAGTTCCTCTCTATCTGTGTTGTCAGCCTAACAAGACAGTCCATCAGTTGGCCAGGAAGAGCCGTTTAGGACAGTCATACTTGACTAGGCACAAAATTGGTGTTGGTATTGCGTACTCCGGTGTCTTTTGTTGCATTCAATACATATTATTCAACATAAAACCCACATTTTATTCTAATTCCATACATTAAAACATCCAGTTAAAAGCAAGAGTTATCAAACCCAGAAATTTCCTCTTTAATTCACACAATTTCAAACTTTGATGCAATACACTACAATTATGTCATCTCTATTCAAATTAATCAAAACCCACAACATTTATATAAGCATAAACCAGTTTAACCCTATAAATTTCCAAAAAATCACATGAAAATGCCAAAATCAAGAATACACAAAATCACAAATTCTCAAACTTCTAAGCTTTAAAACTTCTCAGTCGATCAATAGGCGGCACTACCACCAGCAATCTCTTTCCCCTTAGGATCTCTAGCAGGATTCTCTGCTAAAACCAACCCAACCATACAAATAGCTCAAAACCCAAATCCACACTCATCAAAAGAAACTAAGAGGAAGAGAGAAAAAGAGAAGAAGAACAAGAAGAATAATCACTTACCCAAAGCTAGAAATTTGCCAAAACCAACTCAAGATTCCCAAGCTTACAAAAAAAATCAAAGGAGCAAGAAATGGGAAGAAGAGAAGAAGAAGAGGGAGCCAAAGAGGAAGTGTAATGGCCTGCATGATGGCCTAGAAGTATTCAGTATGTTTTGTAGTGTCTCTTGTTAGTTTCACAGCATGAGATTATGTTTCTGGAGTTTTATATTCAGTAAAGTTTAAAAGTTAAACGTGCCTGAGTCATAGCAATTCTGGGATGGGTGACCTACAAGGAATGTAATAGCTACAGTAATTCATAAATATTTTATTGCATAGAAATGATCTGTAAAGTGAACGGAGTCGGGTGGTACAGTTTTGTAAGAAAACGAGATCATATCGGCTCCCGAATGTCCGTCTGAAGTTCGGTTCGGTTGAACCGGAGTTTGACCAAGGTTTGACCAAATTTTTTGAACATGCTGGAGTGGATAAAAAGTGTTACAGTGGGAAGTGTACAAGCTCAGAATAATTTTTAGAATTTTTTGACAGCTTTAGATTGGAGCTTTACGTCAGAAATTGACTGAATCGAACCGGACCGATTTAGGTGAACTGGGTCCCAAATGGACTCCGATTGAGTTAAAATTTTTTGTGGAGGCTATTTTTGGTATTTTAAACTTGATAGAATTGATTGGGAGTAAGAAAGAGGTCAGGAACATTCAGATTACCTAAAACAGTGCAAAATGGCCCGAAAATCGGAAATCGGACTAAATCGGTTCGACCACTTCAGTTGGACCCATTTTGGTTCAATTTTACTAATATAAATAGATGGATAAGGCTGGATAAATCCATATTTCTCCATCCAAACCGACCTCCTCTCTTCTCCTTCTTGTCCTAACCTTAACTCTCCTCTTTTCCTCCATTTTTCTTCCAAATTTCCTCCATCCCACCCCAAAATCAAGCCTCCCCATCAAATTTCAGCTCCTCTAGTTTCTATTGGTACCCTTGGAAGTCCATTTGGTGGTTGAAAAGTTGATGAAACCTAGACTTGAAAGTTTAGGTGTGAATTTGAGGTATGTGTTTTAGGTGTTTTAAATTTTGTTTCAAGATTCCTAAGGGTACTTTAGGATGTGAATAAGATGTTTATGAAGTTTATTTGTCGAAAGGAAGCATGGTTGTGACTAGATCTATATTTTTGTGTATGAAACCTATTATGTCTAATAGGTGAAGGAATATCTAGTCAACCAAAGGACAATAAAAAGACTCCTTGAGGAGTGTATAACAAGGAATTGAGGTTAGTGATTGCAAATTCCATCTATTTCCATGGTTTATGCATGGATTTTATGTTATGTTTAAGTGTAGGCATAAGAAAATGATGCGTTTAATTGAATCTAATTTGATATTCATGTTTAGAAGGCTTAAAATAGAGTATAAATATGATTAAATGAAATTAAATCAAAGTGGTATGAAAAATTTAATTGTGGCCGAATTGAATATTAAGGAATTAATTGAATTCTACGATGATTTATGGCTTCTAAATGATGTTTAAGATATGTTTAACATGTGTATAACATGAATGAATGATTAAAGTGAAGAAAAGAATTATATGTAAAAAGATACCTCTTTGGCCGAATGGAATTAATGGGATATTCATGTGTTTTAATATTGTTTAATGCAAGTTTATATTGGATTTACAGTATTTGGCATGTAAAATAATGAATTGTTTGTGTTAGACCATTTGAAGGATGTGTTATGTATATGATACACATGAGGCCGAATGGTACACATAGGTAAAGGCATGATTTTGATGGGTTTTAATGGAAATAAATGGTATAGTGATGTTATACAACATGTAATTGGCCTAAATGAATGATAAAGTTGATTGAAAGAATTAATGGTGAAAAGTTAGAAAGTGGGCCAAATGTATGTATGTGTATGTGCATGTGTACCATAATGAATTTATGTGTTTACATGGCATGTGATGGTTTAAGGATGGTATTCACATGCATAACGATGAAATGGCATGAAAAAGAATGAGATGAGATGTTGATATGCCATGAAAAGTATGTATGACACATTAATAATGTGGAAAATAAAATAATATTGCTCTATGTGATGAGCTGGTAGTCAAGTCTAGTATCAGGATATGTTGGCTAGCTATAGGGACATAAGACCGCGGGAGTGAGCATGGCGTCTCACTAATTTTATAGGTCATTGATGGACCTATTATGTATTTTTAAAAGTATCTGTTTAGAAATACTGGAGTAATCCTTCGGGGGGTTCCTTCAGGTTTAGAAAGACTGGAGTGATCAGTTAGAGGTCTCTCTAGGTTATTGTGAGCCTTTAGGGGTTCACGTCCCGTTTATCATGTACATAGAGTCTGCCAGCATTATACCGGGTAAAAAGGGTAATAATGAGCTTGAAATGGGTAAAATGTGATTAATTTGATGTTTATGTGTAAAAAGGACATAATTGGAATTATGTAAAATGTTTGAGGGCAAAACGATAATTTTACAAAAAGTTGGTAAAAGGTGTAAGTATAAGGGTAAATTGGTAATTTTGATCAAATATGAGGTTAAAAATGTAAATTTGTGAAAAAGTGACATAATAAGGACCTAATTGTAATTTGGTGGAATTATAAGGTTAAAAGCGGTTTTTAAGTGTAAAAAGGGTGATTAAAGTAGTTAAAATAAGATCACTTTAATGTTTATAAGTAAAAAGGGTATAAATGAAATGATATAAAAAGTTTGAGGGTAATACGGTAATTTTATGTTTATGTGTGTGAATGATGACAAATAAGGGCAAAAATATCATTAAATGGCTAAATGTGAAAATTGGTGACTTTTGAAGGGTAAAAATGTAATTTGGTATGAAAATTGAAATTGGAGGGTAAAATAGTAATTTTGCATGTTAAATAATGAAAAATGGTAAAAAGATATATAAATAAGGGCATTTTGGTAACTATGAGTAAAGAAAAGTAAAATAATGGTATAATCGTAATTTTGATGAAAAATAAATGAACTAGTGGCAATATGGTAATATTGATGAAATTGGAATTGAATTGATGGCAAAATCGTAAATTGTGTGAAAAGAAAATGAATTGATGGCATAAATGTAAATATATGTGAGTTAGAATGAACTAATGGCATAAGTGTAAATTTGGTAAAATAAAATGAACTGAGGGCATATTTGTCATTTTTGAAAAGTTTAAGGGTAAAATTGGAAAGTTGCCACAAGTTAAGAATAAAATGGTAATTAAGATAATTGATGTGTGGTAATTTTATAAATGACCCTAATTAATTGATTTATTGATAATTATGTGGGTTATGGCGTGTATAATTAATAAATTAAGTAAACTAATTGTTTATTAGTAATATTTATTTATAAGTATATTTTGAATATTGTTTATGCATGTGAACCTTAGTCTAGTGGAAATTTTTGGAATTGCAATCACCACTGGGCATTTTTAATGCTCAACACGTAGTTTTGTTTGACTGCATGTAGGTTCGCCTTAGGATCGGAGCAAGGCACCTCACATATATTTTGGGAGCATACCGAGGATTATTTTGGATTATAAGTACGTAAAAGTTTGGCATGTATATGTCTTATATTTAGTATTGGGTATTGTGATTTGTATCGTTCTGAAAAACTGGTAAACATATTTGTGGCTATGTGTGTGATATATTTTTATTTATGACTGAACGTGTGTGAATGAATGTTGGCATGCCAAATAATGTGATAGGAAAGTAAGCATAAAGGAAATTGGGAATGATAAATGTGTGAATGCATGTTAATGAAAACTGACCAAATGAATAGTGACCTTAGACAGTTATAGGTTAATTGACGAAATTGATAGTAAGTTAAAATGTGATTGTAAGATTAAAGGCCTGGTGACTTGTGATTGATTGATTTGATTTAATTAATCGTAATACTGATGTCCGAAAAAAAAATTGTACCAATTTTAATTAATTGGCTATTTAATAACCTGATTAGTGTAATTAGGTTAACAGAATTGGAAAGAACAGTTAATTAATGGTATGTAAGGCTTAAGGGTGTTACAATTTATATTGGTATCAGAGCTAGGTTTAGGCGATTCTAAGATCGGAGTGGGTCAATAGGATTGATATAAGTACATGTCCATGCCAATTAATTTTGGACAGTATGGTATGTAAGGCTTAAGGGTGTTACAATTTATATTGGTATCAGAGTTCCGGTTTAGGCGATTCTAAGATCGGAGTGGGTCAATAGGATTGATATAAGCACATGTACATGCCAATTAATTTTGGACAGTATGGTATGTAAGGCTTAAGGGTGTTACAGGAAGAGAGGTAGAAATGTGAGAGGGCAATTGCTGTCCCTCACGTGCTCTCTCCATCCTTATCCACCTTTCCTCTTTCTCTTTCTTCCACATGTCAAACTCTCGAGGTGATGTTGGTAAATTTCCACTCTAGTCCTTCTTCTTTTCTTCACCCCTCAAACAAAACACTTAATTAACTAAAAACATGTAATTGAGTCCTATACCTATAATTTAAGTAATAATCATACAATTAACACACATAAGCACATGCTCAAACTACTAGGGTGGGAATCGGGGTGTTACAGTATATGACTACTAAAATTAACTAAAACACCACTTCCAGCCAACATGGCCTCCTATGCAAATAATCATTTACATATTAACATTATAATGGCCCAAAACTCATTACATTTGGACTCAAAATCAAGGAGTTATGGCCAAGGGAATACAACTGCTCCAATGACCCTCCTATATAATTTTTAGCTACATTTATGACCAATTTTGAAGACCTTAAATTCCTCAAAACAAAATGACTATTTCTAAAGAAATTATAGACATAAAGATTATGATTCTAATCCAATTAACTTCATTTATTTTAGAGTTTTAAAACTCATTTTATGAAATAAACAGTCCAAATAGGTCAAGAGAAACTTCAAAACCAGTTTTGCACTACCAATCTTATTATGCTTGCAATCAGCTAAATTGGCATAACCAATTCTCCAAACTCAATTTAAACAACCT
Organism: Excoecaria cochinchinensis; assembly: GCA_947683425.1. Lineage (NCBI taxonomy): Eukaryota > Viridiplantae > Streptophyta > Magnoliopsida > Malpighiales > Euphorbiaceae > Excoecaria > Excoecaria cochinchinensis. The sequence goes on along the minus strand of CANTUQ010000127.1, from coordinate 10,356,483 downwards.
TAACATATGCATGAACACTTTGAAACATTCCATTTCTTAGCATACACCCATTAACCTAGAAATTAAATTACACAGCTAATTCTCAAGTCTCCGAAAATAGTATTTCATGCTTATTGGTTAATAAACTTCATAGCAATCAATTTAACACAACCATACACATCTTCAATTCCATTCAACACACAATACAATTATGCATTTTAGATTATATCCATAACTAGTTTAACACACAAATTACACAGAGTTTCCCAAACCTCAAACTCCTTTGTTCCAAAGAGCTCACTTGGCACTTGGCTCACTAAGCTTCTCCTTTCCCTTAGCTTTTCTAGTTTCTTACACTACAATACACATCAAATTTCCAAAATTAGAACAGGGGATCAATTCCAATCCAACATAGAAAAAGAAGAAGAAATATGAAAACACTATAACTTACCTTAACTTGCTAAGAACACACAACTCAACTTGGGAATCAATTAACCAATCTACAGAAACTTGATGGACTTAAGACTATAGATGAAGAAGTAGAATGAAAGAAGAAGAAGAAGAAGAAGAAGAAGAAGAAGAAGAGCAAAATAATGGAAATGGCCAAGAGAGTTGTCGGCTAAGGAGAACACAAATGAGGCAAATTCTGCCTCTTAAACCCTTATATATTACATGTAGTTGATGAGTTGGCAAAGCCAGCTCTGAACAAATGGAAAGCACTCACATTGGATTAGGTTAAACTAATCCCACTTAGCACCAATTAATCATTCCTTTAATTAATCATGCACAATTACACTTTAGTCACTTAACTAATTTATTTCATGCAATTAAGTCCTCTTTTCCAATTATACTTAAATCCTCAATTAGAAATCCTAAATCAAACTTGTCCAATTACCCTAATTAAGCAAAATTCTAGTAGGGTAGATTTCGGGTCATTATAATTACTGTCACATGCATATGAAATGCTCATTTCAATATTTCGTTCATTTAATAGTTGCCTGCATAACCAAGGCAGTGGATAACGGGTTTAAATAGATAGGTGCCCGAAGGGACCATTACACCAAGGGATTCAATCTAGGATCTAAAAACACTTAGGGATCCATAACCAGAACTCAAAAGCATATAAGGATCCATAATTGGAATCCAAACAGAGAGGGATTCACAACCGGAATCCAAACAAATAAGCTGTAACAATAGAGGACCCTATAGGCATGCCTATCTATCCACGACTCGACTAATGCAGGTTAATAATCATAATCGTGTCACATTCTTATACTTTTCATATCATTATTGTATTCATCACATGACCATATAAATAAAATGATCATATAATTATCATTACACTTCCAATTTATTGCATATGGTTTTCATATAACATTCTCAATGTTTACTAATCAAATGAGGAATCTTTCATAATACTTGTTACAAATTCAAGTAATCTATTAGAATAACCTCTTAAACATTTTATAACCATTTAACCTTACACTTGGATGTAATAGCCCAAAATTGTAATTTTTGTGTATAGTGATTTTTGGGCCGAGAATAGTGACACTAGGGTGAATAGTACTTTTCAGAGTAAAAAAATATTTTAGTTTATCTTTGGAAATAATAGGTCAGCAGGAGTCCGAATACAAAAGTTGGGGTCAAACAGAGGTCAAATAGGCCTTAAACATGAAAATATAAGTGGAAAATTTTATTTTGGGCATCAGTGGTTGAGGGACGGGCGTCCCTTACTGAGGGACGGGTGTCCCTAGTGAGGGACAACCATTGGTCAACTCTGATAGGCAAAAATCAGCCCGGTTTGGCTAATTTTGACCAAATTTGACCGATCATAACATGAGCTACAAACCCCAGAAAAATATTCCATAAATATGAACGCGATCGTATTAATGAGTAGAATCTAATGGTATTGAAAATTAAATTTTATAGTGACACTGAAAATTCAGTTATCGGATAAATAAATAATTACCGGACTGGGAAACGGTATCCAATTGAGCCGAAAATATTCATGGAACCTAATGAATATGTTTTGAGAATTATGCAATTGATTTTGAGAGAATTTAAGCTTGGAAAGTGGGAAAAATAAATTAGAGTGAGAAAATGGGTGAATAAATGCATTTGGGCTTGATTTTGGGTTGGCCCATTTAGAATACTCTAGAATAGCCCATCAAGAGGACCTATAAAAGGCAGAAAAATCTTCCTCTCTCCAGATTTTTCCTTCCCCTTTCCCACCTTCCTTGGCCGAATGGTTTTCTTCTCCCACTCTCCATATTTTCTTCATTTCTCTTTCAAATTTCCCACCAAATTAAAGCTTTCCAAGTGAAATTTAGCCCCTCTTCTCAAATTTAAGCATCTCTAGAGCTTATTGGGAGTGGAAATTTGGGTAGAAATCAAGAAGGGATGATTATGGGTCAAAAATAAAGTAAGTGACTTTGAATTTTTTCAATTTATTTTATCTAATGGATTTTATGGATATATTTAAGGGTAATAAGCTTGAGTATATGATTATATTGGGAAAAAAAGCAAGAAATTGATGGATTTCATTGTTGAATTTTCAGCCACTTTAGGGATATAAGAAGAAAATGATGTTTCTAGGATGAAAGGCTAAGTAAATGAAGAAAAAAGTGTGGAAATCAAGAAATTGAGGTATGTGGATATAATATCTCTTAATTTTCATGAAATTGTTATGTATGTTTAATTATGTAGGTTATATATATGTGTGTATGAGGTATGTTTAGTTGAAATTAAAGTTAAGAGCATGTAATTAGAGGTCAAAAATGATGAATTGAGTGGTTAAAATTGAATGAGCCAAATTAAAATGTAAAACCTTTGCTTGACCGAAAAGGGACTTAGGGTTTAATGATATATACTTTGGTGTCTTATGACATATAAATGTGAATTTATGTTAATTAGTAGGTAATTTAATGGAGTTAATGATAATTGATGAAAGAATAAATTTAAAGATGAAATTGTCACCTTGGCCGAATGTTTAACCTTAGAATATTATTGAGTATTTTGTTAATCTAGTAAAAGTAATGATAGAAAATAAGCATGGAATTAAATTTGGTTGTATTCTAATGATTTGAGAAAATGTAGAGCTCAATTGGGTATGAAATAGGTTAATATTGTATTATGTATTTAATGAAATTAATGTAACAATGATGTTTTAGAATGAAATAATAGTATGAATAGAGATAAACATAAATAATAATTAGAACTAAAGTGAATTGGGGGGAAAAGAATACAAATGAGAGATAAAGTATGTTAGCCTAATGGAATAATTAGATAATTAATGGATTAATTTAATGATTGTAATATTTTTAAAATGAATATTGAAGTTAAAAGTTGATTATATAGTAATTCAATGGAAACCTTTAGAATTTAATTGGATATATTTTAATGTAGACATATGTTATGTCCAAAGCATATAGTATTGAATATGTGTATTTAAGATAAAATGATAGCGTAAATAAGTTATAAATAAATAATCGATAACATAAAAATTGAAATGAATAGGAAAAGAAATAAATAAAGTATTAAAAAAAAAGTTAGCCAAATGATATACTAATGAAGTATAGAGAATCTTTATGTAAATTATTGATTTAATTGCGAACATTAATAATTAGAATGGAAATGAAATATTGTATTTTTATTCGTATTTAATAATGAAGAGTTTGAAATTGAATTGATGGAAATGGAAGTGAAAATATTTTATTGGTTGAATGATATTCTAATGAATTAATTATATGAATGGAATATAAGTTAAGTATTTTTCATGGTGAGTTAATGAAAGAAATAATTTCTTTGCCCTTAGTAGTAGTCTGGTGGTTAATCTAGCTCGGGATATTGTTGGCTAGCCATAAGAATACCATACTGCAGAAGCGAGTCATGAGGACTCACAATAGTAGGCCAATGACGGTCTACTAAAATGATTGATGTAACACTCTTCCTATATCAATAATTACGATGTTAAACGATTACTGATTTTTTTTTTATACTTAACCAATATCATAATATTCTCTTAATTACAAGTCTTTTTATTAATTGCCATTTATAAGTTAGCTTGCTGATTTACCTATAACTGTCTAATTTTACTATTCATTTCGTAAAAATTTCAGCAGCATAACGTTTTAAAACTTAACATATCCAACCTGCACGGCAAACAATTCCATAGCCCCGAGGGGCACAACAATTTATAAACTGTACAGTATTCATCCATTTCATACATTCCATGGCAATTCTCATAACACAAGTCTTTATACATATATATATTCATACTTAAATCCATTGTACATTTCAAGCTAAAACTTCCCAAAGTTGGCTACATATACACATATACATGCCACACCAAAACACTTCCTTCCCTTCTTCCTTCTTTAAAACCAATATCCCATGTATGCTTTGCTCCGCTCATAAGCTAGGCTTACACGCAGTAAACACTACGTGCTAAGCATTAAACATGCTCAGTGGTAGCTATAAATCTATAAATTTCCATTACATGAACAAATGCATTAAACATGCAAAATTCATTAATCACACAATCAGACACAATTGTCACTTCACTATTCATTTTATTCTATTAACTACCATTACTATGGTAAAATTTCGTTTAGGTCCCTAATTTTCTAATTAATTATGAAATTGCCATTTTTACTCCATATTTATGATTTTGCCACTAGTTTACTTTTTTTTCACTCTAAATCCATTATTTTACATGCAAATTACCAATTAGTCCCTATTTTTCCATTTTCGTGCCAAATTACATTTCACTTCTTCGAAACCACAAAAGTTCATTTTTAGTTCATTTATTCACTATTTTACCATTTTTACCCAGTTTCCTCAATATTTAGGTAAATTACCATTTTGACCCTAAACTTTTTATTTTCTTTCATTCTAATTCTCATTTTCATGTTACTTTTTACATTTTCAGGCCATTTTTACCATTATGCCCCTAGTATAATCCCAGCAGAAACCTTCAGACCGGATATACAAGACGTAGACCCCACAGATCCACTACATTACATTGAGGAATGACCCCAAAGGCCCACTCCATCATTTTCATTTAACATATGACGTATAACATGTAACGTATAACACTTATGAGTGTACCAAGGGAGACCATCACGAATCTGCCATAGTAAAGCAAGTCGTCATGACTTGCACCGCGGTATAGGTGTCCCTATGGCTAGCCAAACATATCTTGAACTAGATTTAGACCACCAGACCACTATTAAGGGCAAAATTTCTTAATTTCCTTAAACTCAATTTTTATATTTCAACACTTTCACTCATGTTTCCATTTCATTTTCATTTCATTGTACTAGTTACCGAACATATTCATCATTTTTGCACATTTCATAAATTATCTCATTATAATTCATGATTTCCACATTAAACATAATGTAACTTCACACTCAAAAATGTTCACACATATTCTAAAAATTCCAAATAAATTCATGGACACTTCTTTTCATGTCTAGATTCATTTTTATGCCATTAAACATCACATATACACAAAATATACCCTAATATACCCTAGGGTTCCATTCAGCCAAGGTAAGTCCATTACCTTACAAATTCTTTTAATTTTAATTAAGCATTCTAAATGTCATTTCAAAGACCCTTAATTACTTTTCTAAGCTAATATTCAATTAAACATGCATTTAACACAAATTCACCTAAGTGACATAATGTAAACACATACAATTTTGAAGGAAATTGAAGGATTTTATAGCCACTAACCTTATACACTTGCTCAAGCTCTCCTACACTTCCTTTTTCTTGCCTTTCTTCTTGGAAGATTGAATACCTTTTTGATTATTTACATATGGCCGAAACTATACCTCAATTTTTCACCAAGATTTTGATCGCATTTTCCAGCTCTCTAGTAAAAATTGTAGAACCCAATTTTCCAAAAGTTTACTCCAAACCTCCAACACAAACTAAAATTCACCATAACTCCAATTGAACATTCAAATCATTGTAATCAGCACAAAACCCAACTTTTATACTAATTATTACAATCAAATAATAAAATTAACACTATAAAAATCCCTGAATTATCAAACTAGAATTTTAGCTGCAAAAACTTATTCAATCTCTTACCTTAGTTCACAAACTTACATTCAAGACATCTCAACACAATTTATACGAAACCCATAACATTCAAACATATCTCAACAACTTTTAACCCCATAAATTTCCAAAAGCTAAATCAAAACTAACACAATTAATTAATACATCAAAACCTAAATTCCTATACCTCAACTCCTTTGCTCCCATTAGCTTCTTAGATGATCTTTCTTGCTCCCAAACCCATCCAAAGTTTTTCTCATCCAAATACTCATCAAACAAACATACATACACAAGACATGAATCTAGGGTTTAATCTAATTAAAATAGATAGAAGGAATCAAAACTTAAACTTTCCTTTCTAACAAAATCTTCACTTAAATCACTTGAGTTTATCAACTTCCTCATTTAAATCTTGGTCTTTGATTTGAGGGAAAACAAATGACGTTGGAAAAAAAAAAGGAAAAGAAGAAGAAGAGGAAGAGAAGAAGAACGGGAGAACGAGAGGGGATAGCAGATTTCTCTGCCCTCTCTCCTTCTCTCTCTTCTTTTATAACCCTTCCTACCCTTTGCCACATGTCACCATGCCATTAGTCCAAACTTGATATTTTATCAAATCCTCTATTCAATCCCTCAATTCTCATATCCTCATACATTGACACTCATAACTTACTAATCCATCACATTGGCCCACTTAATAAATTTTATTCTTTCAATCAAATCCGAAATACATACTTTACAATTTTACCATTGGCCGCACTAGCCGAAACTTTTACATTAATTCCAAATTCATCCTTTCGGCACACCCAACATCACAACTTGCATAAGTTTAGTCACCACTAAACCTTGATATGCACAAATCCTTCTAAGGTACTTTTTTGGCTGTTACAAATAATTACGATGTTAAGCGATTACTAAATTTTTTTTTTATACTTAACCAATATAATAATATTCTCTTAATTACAAGTCTTTTTATTAATTGTCTCTTATAAGTTAGCTTACTAATTTATCTATAACTGTCCAATTTTGCTCTTCATTTGGTAAAAATTTCGGCAACATAATGTTTTAAAAATTAACCTACCCAACCTGCATGACAAACAATTCCACAGCCCCGAGGGGCACATCAACTTATAAACAGTATAGCATTCATCTATTTCATACATTCCATGGTAATTCTCATAACACAAGTCTTTATACATATATATATATATTCATACTTAAATCCATTGTACATTTCAAACTAAAACTTCCCAAAGTTGGCTACATATATCCATATACACATATACATGCCGCACCAAAACACTTCCTTCCCTTCTTCCTTTTTCAAAACCAAGATCCCATGTATGCTTTGCTCCGCTCATATGCTAGAACCTACATGCAGTAAACACTACGTGCTAAGTATTAAACATACTCAGTGGTGGCTATAAATCAATAAATTTCCATTACATACACAAACGAATTAAACATGTAAAATTTATTAATCACACAATCAGACAATTGTCACTTCACTATTCATTTTATTCTATTAAATACCATTACTATGATAAAATTTCATTAAGTTCACTAATTTTCCCATTAATTACGAAATTGCCATTTTTACTCTATATTTACGATTTTGCCACTAGTTTACTTTTTTTCACTCTAAATCCATTATTTTGCATGCAAATTACCAATTAGTCCTTATTTTTTCATTTTCATGCCAAATTACAGTTTAGTTCTCCAAAACCACAAAAGTTCATTTGTAGTTCGTTTATTCACTATTTTACCATTTTTACCAGTTTCCTCAATATTTAGGTAAATTACCATTTTTACCCTAAACTTTTTATTTTCTTTCATTTAAATCCTTTTTATTCTAATTCACATTTTCATCTTACTTTTTACATTTTCAGACCATTTTTACCATTATGCCTCTAGTATAATCCCGACAAAATCTTCAGACTGGATATACAGGACGTCCCACAGGTCCACTACATTACATTGAGGAATGAACCCAAAGGCCAATTCCATCATTTTCATTTAACATAAGACGTATAACATGTAACATATAACACTTATTAGTGTACTATGGGAGACCATTACGAATCTGCCATAGTAAAGCAAGTCGTTATGACTAGCACCGCAGTATGGGTGTCCCTATGGCTAGCCAAACATATCCCGAACTAGATTTAGACTGCCAGACCACTACTAAGGGCAAAATTTTCTTAATTTCCTTAAACTCAATATTTACATTTAAACACTTTCACTCATGTTTCCATTTCACTTTCATTTCATTATACTATTTACCCAACATATTCATCATTTTTGCACATTTCATGAACTATCTCATTATAATTCATGATTTCCACATTAAATATAATGTAACTTCACACTCAAAAGTATTCACACATATTCTAAAAATTCCAAATAAATTCATGGACACTTTTTTCATGTCTAGATTCATCTTATGCCATTAAACATCACATATACACAAAATATACCCTAGTATACCATAGGGTTCCATTCGGCCAAGGTAAGTCCATTACCTTACAAATTCTTTTAATTTTAATTAAGCATTCTAAATGTCATTTTAAAGACCCTTAATAACTTTTCTAAGCTTATATTCAATTAAACATGCATTTAACACAAATTCACCTAAGTGACATAATGTAAACACATCCAATTTTGAAGGAAATTGAAGGATTTTATTGCCACTAACCTTATACACTTGCTCAAGCTCTCCTAGACTTCCTTTTCCTTGCCTTTCTTCTTGGAAGCTTGAATACCTTCTTGAGTACCTACATAGGGCCGAAACTATACATCATTTTTTTGCCAAGATTTTGGTCTCTTTTGCTCAAAATAACCTCATAAATGAAATCTAGGCACTTAAAAACATCTCTACACACCCTTAAACTAAATTTAAAATTTGAAGTTTTCTTACCGAACTTCAAGCTTTTTACTTTGTCCCTTGATTTTATGAACTTCTCTTACTCAAATCAAGGACTAGGGACCCTAAAATTCTTGTAGGGAGGATGAATTTCACTTAGAATGGTTAGATTTGGTGAGAAATTTGAAGAGGAAATGAAGAAATTGAGAGAGGAGGAGAAGGGTAGAATTCAGCCACAAGAGGGAGAGGGAGAGGCTCGAGGAGAAAAGGTTTCTACCTCCCAAATCTGCCTCATTAAGACTATTTAAGGTGGTCTAAATGGGTTGGTCCATGGTCCAACCTTAAGCCCATCCTCACAAGCCCAAAATGCAATTTTAGGCCCAAAATGCAATTTTTCTGTGTTTTTCTTATTTTCGAAATCCAATTACTCTCAAATTTGATTCTATAATTCATAGCATGTAAAAACTAGGTTGTACACAAAATTTTAGCTCAATCAGAGTCCGTTTCTAGTCTGATTCAATCAGATCGGTTCGATTCAATAATTTCCAGTTTTACCAAAAAAATTCCTTTTTACTATCAAAAAATTCTAAATATTATTTTACGAAAATCTGCAATTTTTGATGATTTTTGGAATTCATTTACTATTTTTAAAGATCCGGTCAAAATTTAGTCAACCGAATTACTATTTAAATCAAACTGCTATTTTTTCGTATTTTCAACTTTTGGAGGCCTATATGACATTGATTTCACTCTAAATTTTAACCCTGAACTCACTGTGACTAATATTTTCCAATAGTCAAAGAAAATATTTTTCACCTCTGAGTGTATTTTTTGCCCCGAAAGCATTATTCACTATCGAAAAATACTATTCACTGCTGACCCGATATTGGGGCCATTACAATTGAAATGTTGAAATGTTGCATGAAATGAAATGTAAATGTTCAATGGTCCTCCGGGGTCGCTCTAAAATGTATTGGACCTATGGGGTCCACGTTACGTGTATCTGGTTCGGGAATTCTACCAGATTGATGCTATGGGCAAAATTGAAAAATTGGATTAAAGTGTATTTGGACATGAGAATGATATTGTAAGAATTAAATGAAAATTTGCAATGTAAAATAATAAAGATGAATTGAAGTGAATAAATAAATAATGTTGTTAAGTGAAATAATTTTTAAAAAAGGAACTGAATTGTAAAGATGCATAAGAATTCGGGCAAAATGGTAAATAAATAAAATTGAGTAAATGAGAGTTAACATGAAAAGAGTGAAAATAAAGAACTTAATTGTGGGAATGAAAAAGATTTAGTGATGAAATGGTAAAAATGTTAATTTTAATAGTTAATAAGGCTATATAAGAGAAAATATAAAATAAATTGGTAAAATAATTAATTTGATTACTGTACAAAAATTGAAATGAAATTTGGTATGAAAATGATACTTTAAGGACTAAATGATAATTGGTAAGTCAAATAATGAATTAAATACGAAGGTAAAGTTAATTGGTAGCATTATTGTAAATAATAGTTTTAAAGAGCGATATTGTAATTATAATAACAAAATCAAAAGTATAATTTAATAGGAATTTAAATTAACAAGTGTAATTGTCAATGAAGAATGATAATTGTATAGTAATGTATACCAGTAATGTAATACCTTTATACCCGTAAATAATACAGATACCGGATGTTACAACAATGCACTGCATTGCCAATCAATGATAATACACTTGAAAGCTCTGAATTTTTTTTTTTTAATAATGAACACAACAATACATACACAATAACATAACTGCACATTAACACATAAATTACCTATCCATACCATAGCTTTCCCCAACTACACTCGTATACATGCCATGCAAATCCTTCAGTCCTTGCTGTTGCTTGATCTTCAATTGCTTCTACGTCTTCGGCCACGTCTAACTATTATAACCTGCGCGCATTTAACACATTACGCGCTGAGCATTAAAATGCCCAGTGGTCGATACTTATTCTAGGTTTTCCATATTAATCCTACAAACTTGATCACTTAATTGTTTTACTGTATTTAGATTTTGGAGACGATTATTTCTAAACCTTTTAAATAGTTTATAACATACTTTTGTGACGCTCACTATTTTTATCTTTATCACTGTCACTATTATCACTAATCAATGTCTTTACCTTTAGCACTACACTGTAATATATTAATCGCTATCATGCTATTCACAATTTCACTATTATTTTTCAATTTCGGTGCTTTACCTTATTTATTAGTTCTATTCTTTTCATTACTATTATCACTAACTTTATCATGTACACTAATGACTCTTGTCGCTTAACACCTTGTTCAGTTTGTCATTTACAATCAATTTCATATGTATCTCTTTTTAATACTTTTATCTTTGTAAATAACCTATAAGATTCCTTCCTTAATGAATGCTCAATTACAATTTAATTGCGGATACTAAATTGTTTATCAACTTACTTAATAATTTATCATTATTTCACTACTAGTAACACTGATCAAATACTGTTACACTACACTAACATTTCCTTTACTCTTTTACACTACACTAACTCTCTTACGTTAATATCATTTACTATGTTAAATCTTCCGATAAGTTATTTACTTAAATTAATTTCGATTGCATTCATTCTTGTGTGGTTATCACTGTACTTCAATCACTATCTTATTTCTTCCTTTACTATTTCGATTCTACACTTATCAACAATTTTACTTTACAATATCACTTATCAATTTCATTTCACTTAGACACTCATTTTGTTTAACAATTTTCACTTATCACTTAACTATTGATTGACCTATAATTGTCTCTTTTTACTATTCACTTGGTCCACATATACGTCATTATAAATTTCATTACTAATATGTTATTTCTTATTCGACTTTGGTCACTTATATTATTATTCACAATAATAGACTGTCTATTTTCTTTTATCTTAACACTATTTATTAATCATTATACCCTTTCTCACTTTTACTATAAAAATCTTTATTTCCCAATACACTCAATTAGGCACTTCTAATATTCTAATTTATTTCGTCTACATTTAATTTGTTAATCCTTCTTATTACCTTTATTCAGTTAATTTGCGTTGTAGACTATAGCCTTCTAATAATTAACTTTACAATTTAATCTCTCTATGTTTCTTATAATTTAAAACACTATCTTTCCGTTTCACTTGATTTATATTATCATTATTATCTACGTTATTATTTATTTATTTCCAAATATCATCTCTTAATTTACATATACATAAAACCAATTTATTCATTTACTTAGTAGTCTATTTCTTTTCCATTTACACTTAAATATTATTACTAGCATTGTTATAATCAATTACGTTAAATCCAATAAATTTCACTTATAATTTACAATAACGCCACTAATATACCTATTTATCCTTCATTGTCACTAGCATATTAATTCAATCATTAATTTATTTTATTTTATTTAAATCACATAATCATAACTAGCCATTGTATACACAAATCAATTAAATTCAATACACGCTTAATAATTAATCAAACAATGTAATTCTATAATTCTTAATTGTTCGTTCACTAATTATTAGATACGCACAATTATTAACTCCCTAATTGCATATTTACATTTGAATCCCTTTCTTAGTCTCATTGTTGCCAATTTGCCATTTAGTCCCTTATTTTACGTCAATTTACAATTTAGCTTTTAGTTATTTTATATTTACTAAATTGTCACTACTTAATTTCATTATTACACTACTCAATTATTTAGCATACAAATTTCCATCTAGTCAGTACTATAATGTTCTCCTTACATTACACTATAGTCCACACATTATTCATAAATTCCAATGTTACCACCTTAATTCACTATAATTACAATCATATCGCTAGTTATAATTAATCTCACTATTAATATTATTATTAACTCACAAATTACATTTTAATCCTTAAATCACTCATTTAAATCATTCATGCACTTATGCAGAAAATTTCACTACTACAATATAATTAATTAAATACAATATTCTATTCACTCTTTCCTCAATATAATGATTCACTTAAATTCATTAATTAATTAACTATACTACTATTTTGCCAATTAATATATTTGTATACTAATTCATTAATTAATCTCATTTTAACCATATTATTTATTAAATCACTTTAATTACATTAAATATATACATATTCCATAATTACTTCACCAATTATAATTACTTACAATTAACTCCTTAATCTTTTCACTTAATTCCACATACGTCCCTAACTTTTCCATTAATTACATTCATGTCCTTACTTTTACCATAATACCATCTATATCCTTTCTTTTACACTAATTCCCTTTATGTCCTCATTTCCCACTTAATTACCATTTTTCCCTCACTTATTCAATAATTACCATTTTAACCTTATTTACTTCCCATTTTACACTTTTACCCTTATTTACTTATTTAATTACTATTTTATTCTTTTTATACTTATATTCGACTTTTAACCTTATATTTTCACTAAATTACATTTAGGTCCTTATTTTATCACTCTTTCACCAATTTACTATTTTAACCTCATATTTTGCCAAAATTATAATTTTATCCTTACACTTACACTTTTTATCTAACTTTCTTACCTTTTTGCCAACGTTTTATAAAATTACCCTTTTACTCCTAAACTTTCTATTTGTCCCATTTTAGTCCCATTTTCACTTTTATCACTATTTCAATCCTTTTTATCACTTATTTACCATTATACCCCTAGTATGGACCCGATAGAAAATCTACTGACTGGATATGCGAGACATGGGCCCCACAGACCCATTACACTATAAAATGATCCCAGTAGGACCATTTTCACTGCACTGCACTACACTAAACACCGATTTACACTGAACACTGAGATAAGCTATCACTGGCCTATCAATATCGAGTCGCCATGACTCGTACCGCGGTGTGAAATCCCTATGGCTAGCCAATTATATCCTGAACTAGATTTCACTACCAGACAACTACTAAGGGGAATATTTCATTAATATTCATATAAACATCACATTATACCATCACACTTATTTTGTCATACACTTCATTTTCACTTACCACCATACATACACATTCATTAATCATCACTTAATCATATTATGCTATTACATTACATTAATTATCAAAATACATACTTTTTTCCTTATAAATACCATTCGGCTAATAAATCACTTTTTCACATCATGCACTTTAATTTCATTTAATCAGTCATTCATACTCTTTACATATTAAACATGCTATAAATATTATTTATATGGCATAATTCATCATATATCTTACTTAAACCCCTTTATATACCATTCGGTCACTACCTTACCATCTCATTATAATTTCTTTTAATTCTTTTAATCACTCTATTATGCTTTAGACAAATTATAAACATTATATCCATCATTTATATACCATAATCATCATTAGATCTTGAGGAAATCCTTTAATAACCATTCGACCTACACTAGAGTTTTCATTCCAATATGTTATAATTTCATCTAATCATATTTATACACTATATTAAGTCCATAGATTATGAATATCATATTAGATTTAATTAAACATGCCTAAATCTCATTTTCACACTTAAACATAACCTAAAATTCACACATAATCAATGGAAAAGGAAGGATAATATATCCACTCACCTTAGATTCTTGTTCTCCACATCATAAACATGCTTCCCATGCCATAACTCCTTAAAACTCCATCATTCCCTTTTATTCCCTAAGGTGGCCGAATTCAAAAATCCACATAGCTTTAAAACCAAACTTCCAATATGAAATCTAACATATAAATGTGTTCTACACCCTCAAAAACCCCCATAGGGACCAATAAACTAAATTAAAAACCCTTAAATCACATACCTCAAATCTTGACATAAACTTTGTACACTTGATTTTCCCAACTTCCAATGCTCCAAATGGACTCCAATAACTTCTGTATGATTTGAGAGGAGCTGAAATTTATCTAGGAGGTTGAATTTTGGGGAAATATTGGAGAAATAAAGAAGAAAAAATGGAGGAGAAGTGAAGAAAAACCATTCAATTTTGAAGAAGAAGAAGAAGGAGGTCAGTTTTGGCTGGATTTCGCTAGAGAAATCTGGCCTCCTCTCTTCTCATATAGCCCTCTAATGAGCTGAACTGGTCCAACCAAGGTGGTCCAACCGATTTAAACCAAAATTTTGGTTTTTCGGTTCAATTGCACTTTTCCAAATCATCTATATGTTCCTCTCATTATTTTCACTTCTAACCAATTCCATTGATCTTAAAACATTAAAAATAAGCTCCCTAAAAATTTTTAGCTCAATTAGAGTCCATTTTGGCCTCAGTTCACTTAAACTGGTCCGATTCGATCAATTTTTCTTCTGCCGTAAAATACAACTCTAAAGCTATCAAAATTCACATATAACACTTCTATTGTCTTATTCTACGCACTCAACATGCATTAGGCCTTATTTACTATTTATAACCCCTCAGTCAAACCTCGGTCAAACCCCGGTTCAAATTGAATCGAACCGAAGGCCAACTTCAGAATGACTTTCGGAGGTCAATTTAACTCCGTTTTCAGCTCAAATTTCACCAGTAGACTCCTTATGGCCCACAGATCATTTTCGTGAAATAACAAAGATTCTAAAAACGGACAGCCGGGTTTGCTGTATAGCCACCCTGAGATTACCCATTCCGGACTCGCTACACTTCCGGCACACTTATCATTAAACTTTGACACTGGCAAACTCACTCCCTACACTGTTCGACGCTGTGATCATCATGAGAACACTGAAATTATTCACTGACACTTCTAGACCGGTATTTGGGACATTACAATTCTCCCCCACTTATAAAAATTTCGTCCTCAATATTTTCTTCATGCATCACTTCCACATTTCAATATCACTATATCGTGAGGTCATTCGGTTCAGACCACTCATTCACTTACATCAACTATCATACCTTACACTCCCTTATGATTCTGTAAACTTATACTATCCTTACGTTTCCTTCAATACCTTCACTCACTTCTGCTATTAATACCCATTCATGGCATGTATACGTATCACTTCATCCTTATTACAATAACTCCAATCTTAGGACCGCCTAAACCTTTGCTTTGATACCAAAATAAATGTAACACCCTTATACCCGTAAATAATACGGATACCGGATGTCACAACATTGCACTGCATTGCCAATCACTAATGATACACTTGAAAGCTCTGAATTTTTTTTTTAATAATGAACACAACAATACATACACAATAACATAACAACACTAACACATAAATTACCTATCCATACCATAGCTTTCCCCAACTACGCTCGTATACATGCCATGTAAATCCTTCGGTCCTTGCTGTTGCTCAATCTACAATTGCTTCTATGTCTTCGGCCACGTCTAACTATTATAACCTGCATGCATTTAACACACTACGCACTGAGCATTAAAATGCCCAGTGGTGGATACTTATCCTAAGTTTTTCATACTAATCCTACATACATGATCACTTAATTGTTTTACTGTATTTAGATTTTGGAGACGATTATTTCTAAACCTTTTAAATAGTTTATAACATACTTTTGTAAAGCTCACTATTTTTATCTTTATCACTGTCACTATTATCACTAATCAATGTCATTACCTTTAACACTACACTGTAATATATTAATCGCTATCATGCTATTCACAATTTCACTATTATTTTTCAATTTCAGTGCTTTACCTTATTTATTGGTTCTATTCTTTTCATTACTATTATCACTAACTTTATCATGTGCACTAATGACTCTTGTCGCTTAACACCTTGTTCAGTTTGTCATTTACGATCAATTTCATATGTATGTCTTTTTAATACTTTTATCTTTGTAAATAACCTATTAGATTCCTTCCTTAATGAATGCTCAATTACAATTTAATTCCGGATACTAAATTGTTTCTCAACTTACTTAATAATTTATCATTATTTCACTACTAGTAACACTGATCAAATACTGTTACTTTCTTTGCGTTTCTAACATTTCCTTTACTCTTTTACACTACACTAACTCTCTTACGTTAATATCATTTACTATGTTAAATCTTCCGATAAGTCATTTACTTAAATTAATTTCGATTGCATTTATTCTTGTGTGGTTATCACTATACTTTAATCACTATCTTATTTCTTCCTTTACTATTTCGATTCTACACTTATCAACAATTTTACTTTACAATATCACTTATCAATTTCATTTCACTTAGACACTCGTTTTGTTTAACAATTTTCACTTATCACTTAACTATCGATTGAACTATAACTGTCTCTTTTTACTATTCATTTGGTCCACATATACATCATTATAAATTTCATTACTAATATGTTATTTCTTATTCGACTTTGGTCACTTATATTATTATTCACAATAATGGCCTGTCTATTTTCTTTTATCTTAACACTATTTATTAATCGCTCTACCCTTTATCACTTTTACTATGAAAATCTTTATTTCCCAATACAGTCAATTAGGCACTTCTAATATTCTAATTTATTTCGTCTACATTTAATTTGTTAATCCTTCTTATTACCTTTATTCAGTTAATTTTCGTTGTAGACTATAGCCTCCTAATAATTAACTTTACAATTTAATCTCTCTATGTTTCTTACAATTTAAAACACTATCTTTCCATTTCACTTGATATATATTATCATTATTATCTACGTTATTATTTATTTATTTCCAAATATCATCTCTTAATTTACATATACATAAAACCAATTTATTCATTTACTTAGTAGTCTATTTCTTTTCCATTTACACTTAAATATTATTACTAGCATTGTTATAATCAATTATGTTAAAACCAATAAATTTCACTTATTATTTACAATAAGGCCACTAATGTACCTATTTATCCTTCATTGTCACTTGCATATTAATTCAATCATTAATTTATTTTAATTTATTTAAATCACATACTCATAACTAGCCATTGTATACACAAATCAATTAAATTCAATATAGGCTTAATAATTAATCAAATAATGTAATTCTATAATTCTTAATTGTTCGTTCACTAATTATCAGATACGCACAATTATTAACTCCCTAATTGCATATTTACATTTTAATTCCTTTCTTAGTCTCATTGTTGCCAATTTGCCATTTAGTCCCTTATTTTACATCAATTTACAATTTAGCTTTTTGTTATTTTATATGTACTAAATTGTCACTACTTAATTTCATTATTACACTACTAAATTATTTCGCATACAAATTTCCATCTAGTCAGTACTATAATGTTCTATTACATTACACTATAGTCCCCACATTATTCATAAATTCCAATGTTACCACCTTAATTCACTATAATTACAATAATTCCACTAGTTATAATTAATCTCACTATTAATATTATTATTGACTCACAAATTACATTTTAATCCCTAAATAACTCATTTAAATCATTCATTCACTTATGCATAAATTTTCACTACTACAATATAATTAATTAAATATAATATTCTATTCATGCTTTCCTCAATATAATGATTCACTTAAATTCATTAATTAATTAACTATACTACTATTTTGCCAATTAACATATTTTTATACTAATTCATTAATTAATCTCATTTTAACCATATTATTTATTAAATCACTTTAATTACATTAAATATATACATATTCCATAATTACTTCACCAATTATAATTACTTACACTTAACTCCTTAATCTTTTCACTTAATTCCACATATGTCCCTAACTTTTCCATTAATTACATTCATGTCCTTACTTTTACCATAATACCATCTATATCCTTTCTTTTACACTAATTCCCTTTATGTCCTCATTTCCCACTTAATTACCATTTTGCCCTCACTTATTCCAAAATTACCATTTTAACCTTAATTACTTCACATTTTACACTTTTACCCTTATTTACTTATTTAATTACTATTTTATTCTTTTTACACTTATATTCCACTTTTAACCTTATATTTTCACTAATTACATTTAGGTCCTTATTTTATCACTCTTCCACCAATTTACTATTTTAACCTCATATTTTGCCAAAATTATAATTTTATCCTTACACTTACACTTTTTATCTAACTTTCTTAACTTTTTGCCAACTTTTTTTGTAAAATTACCGTTTTACTCTTAAACTTTCTATTTGTTCCATTTTAGTCCCATTTTCACCCATTTTCACTTTTATCACTATTTCAATCCTTTTTATCACTTATTTACCATTATGCCCCTAGTATGGACCCAGTAGAAAATCTACTGACCGGATATACGGGACATTGGCCCCACAGATCCATTACACTATAAAATGATCCCAGTAGGACCATTTTCACTGCATTGCACTACACTAAACACTGATTTACACTGAATACTGAGATAAGATGTCACTGGCCTGTCAATATCGAGTCGCCATGACTCGTACCGCTGTGTGGAATCCCTATGGCTAGCTAATTATATGCTGAACTAGATTTCACTACCAGACAACTACTAAGGGCAATATTTCATCAATATTCATATAAACATCACATTATACCATCACACTTATTTTGTCATACACTTCATTTTCACTTACCACCATACATACACATTCATTAATCATCACTTAATCATATTATGCTATTACATTACATTAATTATCAAAATACACACTTTTTTCCTTATAAATACCATTCGGCTAATAAATCACTTTTTCACATCATGCACTTTAATTTCATTTAATCAGTCATTCATACTCTTTACATATTAAACATGCTATAAATATTATTTATATGACATAATTCATCATATATCTTACTTAAACCCCTTTATATACCATTTGGCCACAACCTTACTATTTCATTATAATTTCTTTTAATTATTTTAATCACTCTATTATGCTTTAAACAAATTATATACATTATATCCATCATTTATATACCATAATCATCATTAGATCTTGAGGAAATCCTTTAATAACCATTCGGCCTACACTAGAGTTTTCATTCCAATATGTTTTAATTTCATCTAATCATATTTATACACTATATTAAGTCTAAAGATTATGAATATCATATTAGATTTAATTAAACATGCCTAAATCTCATTTTCACACTTAAACATAACCTAAAATTCACACATAATCAATGGAAAAGAAAGAATAATGTGACGCGCACCAAACCCCGAGGCACCCAGAACCCCCTGCTTTTGGGGCTTTTGGGAGGAGGTTTATAAAAAACTTATAAGAAATTACAAGTGCATCCATTTTGGGCAACAAGGAGGTTTCATGGAGTCGCCTCCCAATAGAACATTTGGAAAGATCGTCTAGCCTCAGTGAGCCTAAGACAGTGCTGCTATGTCCATCGTGGGCAAGCCGGAGGTGTCTTGGAGGCCCCACCTCAATAAAATATTAGGATGGCCCTTTTGCCTCGCGCTTGGGCAAACCAGAGGTGTCTTGGAGGCCCCATCCTAATAGAACATTAGGATGGCCCTCTCGACTCGTGGTGCCTAGGACTATGCAAATTGAGTTTTTTTACGGGACAAAAGAGATGTCTAGGAGGCCCCACCCCAATAGAACATTAAGATGGCCCTCTCGCCTCATTGAGCCCAAAGACCAGAGAAGGTTCGGGACTTCCCATTTATTCATACCTTGGTCCAGTTTATAATGTAGTTTTGAATTTAGCGTTCCATCCCATTTCTCATTCAATTCCATACAATTTAATTAAAGCGCAGGTTATCCATTCAGGGAAAGCGATAAATAAAAGCATAATTAAAATAAAGCATATGAAAATAAATTACAGCAAAACTAGGGGCGAAATACAACCCCCATTGTAAATAAAATATAAATCATACATAAAACGGGCGGTTTATTAAGGATGAGGACATTGGTCCTCGCACGCATATCTTAAAAAATGTTAAAGGTGATGGTTTATTTGGGTATGAAAAACTAGGACATTAGTCCCATTTTTTATTTAGAAAAATACCAAATTAATTAATATAAATGTTTTTGTGATTTTCTTTTTAAACGTGCATAAATAATTTTAGTAAAGATTACATGGTAAAAAAATGAATAATGCGAATAAGGAAAACAATGCAAATAATCAAAAATTAAGGAAAAGACCATGCCAAACGAGCCTCCTGAATCTCCCCGTGTGCTCGCAAAAATGTCCAAGTAAAGAAAATAAGTTTTGAAATAAAAATAAACACAAATAAAATAATGTTAGTAATTAAATCAATAAGATAAATTAAACGCATAAAATAATAAATAACAAATTAAAATAAATAAAATGAGATGACATCAAAAGAATGATAAATGAATTAAAATGTTAATAAATCAAAATAAATGCAAAAAATGCATTATGAATGACAAAAAGATTAAATGATGTTATTGAAATAAATAAAACATGCTAATGAACTAATACATAAAAATATGAACATGATAATAATAATAATGAAAATAAACAAATAAATGAATAAACAATAAATATATAACAATAGCAATGAAAAAGAATGATAAAAAAATAATGAATAAAATAATTATAAAAATAATTAAATAAATGACATGATTAATTATTGTTATCACAATTAACATAAAACATTTACATGGCAAAAATATCAACCAAAATGAATTAATTAATTACATGTTAAAAATAATGAGGAACCAAAGCAAAATAAATTAATTACATGTTAGAAATAATAAGAAATCAATATTTACATGAACAATAGTAATATATATAAACACATTAAATGAGACAAATATAAAAACAATATAATAAATAAATAAATGAAAATAATAAGAATATACATGTTAATCAATTAAATATGAACAAAATAATAAAAAATAAAAGGTAAAACCTTGAATGTTTACCCTCAGAGTTCGGATTCAATGAGAGAAAAAAGTTGATTGATTTCCTTGCTTTATTTTGCAAAATTAGAATTAAAGATTTGAAAAAATTAAAATTTTATTCCAAAAGAGAAAATTTGATTAAAAATGATGAAAGAAAATAAAAAAAAAATTCCAAGAACAAAAAAATGAATTTCTTTGCCTAAAAAAAAATGATTTTTATTGATTAGAAAAAATAAAAATGTTCTCAAGAGCAAACAATGATTATGTTTGTCTTAAGAAAAAATTATTTATGAAAAATCTTATCTTTTAGAAAATCAATGAAAAATTAGATTTCAAGAACAAACGATTATTTTGTTTGCCCCAAAATCCATTTTTCATAAAAAAAACTCAATATCAAAATCTTTATAAAACTTAATTGAAAAAAATATATAATAAAAAAAGTAAGAAAATTGAATTTTGAGAACAAATAATCACTTTATTTTGTCTTAAAATTAATTTTTCAACAACAAAACTCCTTCTAAAAAATGTTTTAGAAGAAATTCCATTGAAAAAAAGAAGTAAAGCACTGAAATTTTTATTTTATTTGAGGGGAAAACCTAGAGAGAATTGTTGAAGAAGAAGAAGTGAAACTTTAGAAAAAACCCTATGTTTAAAAATGAAAAAAAAAACCTGAAAACCCCCTAAAAAAGGGATAGAAAATCCAATTTTGTGCAAAAAATCCGAAAAAACAACAAACTGGGCGATTTCGGTCGAACTAGGGGCGACCGACGCCCGTCAGCGTGCACGCTCGCCTAGCGCACGGGAAAGGCTGCGCATCGCTCGCGCGCGGGGTACTGCGCGCTGCCGCGGCCGACATTCGCAATTTTTTTTTTAATTTTTATATTTAACTACAAATACTATAATTTCTAAACTCCATTTTCAAATCTAATTTTCAAAATATTTTTTATTATTTTTTTTTTATTTTTTACTCTAAAATGCAAATTTGACCAGGAAATCATTACTTTTAACCTTTTTGCCTGTGAGTAGACATCTTATCATCATTGGGTAACTCTGATCTGGGCTGCCTTTGGACCCGGTGTCTACAGTTGCTCCCAATTTTTGGGAAACTAGTGCACTAGTGCCTAGATGAGCCAAAATTCAGAGAAGAAGGAAAGAGATGCGTACCTGAGGCAGCCCTTACCTTTTTGCCGAATGGAAGGTTGCGGCTTGTCACTGTTGAGCTGTAGTGTTATCCAACTATGGCTCATTCGCATTGTCCCGCTGGCCTCCGCTCGGCTTGTATGGTACGAGGTGCAGTGTTATCCAACTGCAGCCCCATTGCGATTTGTCCCACTCGCCTCATCTCGGCTTGCACGGTGTGAGGAGTAGTGTTCTCTAACTACAACTTATGTTTGCAATCTGTTCTATCGCTGGTGTTCTGCTAACCTCATCCCGGCTAGCACAGAGTCTGTGAGATGCAGTGTTCTCTAACTACAACCTCTATTTGCGATCTGTTCTATCACTGGTGTCTCGCTGGCCTCGTATCGGCTCACGCAGTGTCTGTGAGATGTAGTGTTCTCTAACTACAACCTCTGTTTGCGATCAATTCTATCGCTGGTGTCCCGCTAGCCTCATCCCGGCTTGCACAGTGTCTGTGAGATGTAGTGTTATCTAACCACAATCCCATTATGATCAGTTCTATCACAGGTGTCCCGCTGGCCTCATCTCGGCTTGCACGGTGTCTGTGAGGTTCAGTTTTATCTAACCACAATCCCTATTGTGATCTGTTCTATCGCTGGTGTCTTGCTGGCCTCATCTCGGCTTGGACGGTATCTGTGAGATACAGTGTTATCTAACCACAATTCCGTTGCGATCTGTTTTATCACTAGTGTGCCGCTTGCCTTATCTCGGCTAGCACGGTGTCTGTAAGATGCAGTGTTATCTAACCACAATCCCGTTGCGATCTGTTCTATTGCAGGTGTCCCGCAGGCCTCATCTCGCGACGTATATATGTAACTATATATTATGATCTTGCTAAATGCTTATTAACTTTATGATTAGTACAATTATTATATTCAATTAGTATTCGATATTAAAATTTAGATATTATCTTCATTTTCATTATTTTGCAATTAATATTACAGGTTAAATAACTAATTAATATTACAGGTCAAATAAATAATTAAAAAATTAATTTTAAAATTTTTATTAAATTTCCTGACAGAAATGAATTTCGGTCGGGAAATTCCCGACCGAAATTCATTTTCGTCGGTGAATTTCCCGATGGAAATGGATTTCAGTCGGGAATTCCCGACCGAAATCCATTTCTGTCGGGACATATCCCTACGGAAATCCATTTCCAACGGGAATTTCCTGACAGAAAATCCATTTCCGTCGGGAAATTCGCCGACAAAAATGGAATTTCGTCGGTAATTTCTCGACGAAAATGGATTTTCGTCGGGAAATTCGCCGACAGAAATATTTTTGTCGGGAAAATTTCCCTACGGTTATATCTCGATGGAAATATTTTTCGTCGGCAAATTTGTTTCCCGACTAAAATTGCTTATTTTCCATCGGGAATTTTCGTTGGAAAACCATTTTTTCCTTGTGGTGTTGGCTTGCACGGTGTCTGTGAAATGTAGTATTATCTAACCACAATCCCTGTTACGATCTGTTCTATCGCTGGTGTCCCGCTGGCCTCATCTTGGCTTGCACGGTGTCTGTGAGATGCAATGCTATCTAACCATAATCCCGTTGCGGTCTGTTCTATCGCTGGTGTCCTGCTGGCCTCATCCCAGCTTGCACGGTGTCTGTGAGATGCAGTGTTATCTAACCACAATCCCGTTGCGATCTATTCTATCGCCGGTGTCCCGCTGGCCTTATCTCAGCTCACGCAGTGTCTGTGAGATGTAGTGTTCTCTAAGCACAATCTCATTGCGATCTGTTCTACCGCATATGTTCTGCTAGCCTGGTCTCAGCTCACGCATTGCCCTTACTGTGGGAGGTAGTGTTCTCTAAATACAACTTCGTTTCAATCTATTCTATTGCATGTGTCCTTGCTAGCCCCCTATCCGATCTGCAAGGCATGTGATTAAATATTCTGTTTTGCTGGCCTCTTTCGAGCACGACATGATCTTGCTAACCCCCATCCGATCTACAAGACGTGTGATTTTTAATTTTCTGACCCCCGTCCGGCCTGCAAGGTGCGACTTTTGACTTGCTGACCCCCATCCGATCTGCAAGATGTGTGATTTTCAACTTTTTGACCCCCATCTGGCCTATAAGGTACGACTTTTGGTTTGTTGACCTCCATCTGATCTGCAAGAAGTGTCTTTTTATTTGCTAACCCCCATTCGATCTGCAAGATGTGTGATTTTCAACTTTTCGACCCCCATTCGGCCTGTAAGGTATGACTTTTGATTTGTTGACCTCCATCTGGCCTGCTTGGTTTCTACCTGTTAACCATTATCTGAATGATGTAGTGTCTGATTTGCTAACCACCATCCGGTTTGCCCAGTGCTTGACCATTGACCATCCTTGGGTCGGCATGACGACTCGTTCGTCGTTTTCTTTGCTGGCGCTTATCCTGAACCTCTTCTTCTTTTTTTTTCTCTACAAAAAAGGGAAAAGCAAATGTGCAGGGTATATAAAAGAGATGCTTATCCACGGCAGTACATACCTATTGGGGTCGATGTCAGGTGGGTGCCCCCTGAAAGACGGTTGGTTGTTCCTATAGAGAAGGATTTGTGGAATGTGATCCTCTTGGTTGCATCGAGTCATTTTCAAAACTTCCAAAGTGCGGACACCATCTTCTTGCAAAGTTCAGATATTATCCTCAGAGAGATCCCTTATCGACTGTGACATACCAGATATCGATTCGTCTATCATCTCCAATCGGAGCCTCCTTGTTGAAAAGACCTGCATGCCTCTTGAAAGGGTGAGATACTTTGATGTCGAGCCTCTAGAGAGGCAAATAGGTTTGAGCCTCCTCAGAGGAAAATTATATTGGAGCCCCTAGATATGAAATTGGATTTGAGACCCCTCAGAGGAAATTAGATTGGAGGTTTTGTTGCTTGCCTGCAGGCGGATAGATTTCAATGTCTTTAGTGTCTCCTAACCTGATTTTTGGGATTTTCACATTTTGGATTTATTTGAATTTTTACAGTATATTGGATTTTCAAGGCCTTGAAAATATCTTCTTCTTTTTGTTTTTGTTTCGTTTTGTTTTTTTTTTTTTATTGTTTTGTTTATTTTTGTTGTTTTTGTTTGATAATTTGTACCATTTGTACATTTGAAGTTGGATTTTGTACACTTATTGTGTGATGTGTGTGAGCATACATCTTATGATAGAGAAACTTACCTGATTGCCCCTGGCATGGTGTGCATGAATAGGCTTATTTTTCTAGGCGTTCCCCTTCTATACAGACGCACCTGATTTTATGCCGAATATAGTGTCCGATAATATTGAGCTGAACTAATCTCTTGGATCATCTTTGCGCATGAGGTTTATTCGGACCTTTTCCCCTGAGTCATGTACACAGCAACGTATACAAAATATTATGTGTGCGCATGGAATCAATGTGTGTGAAATTTACATACAAAAATATATACAGGAAACACATGCAAAAAATTAATGTATAAAAGTTATGTGTGCGTAATTACACGTGTAAAGGATTGAAAACATGTACGAAGAATTATACAAAGATTATGTACATGGAATGTGCGTGAAAAATTGCATATGCAAAATATATATCAAACTCAAGCATATGCGAATACATGTCGGGCATCATAAAAGGCTATATACGTATAAAGCTATACAGGGGGATATGCAAGAGATTTATGCACGCGAGATGCATGGGAGATGCAAAAATGGATAGACCACATCCTAGGTGGTTAAGGTATTCATTGAGGGTGCTACTCCGCTGCTCACATTGTCTGATGCCCCCAAGGATCTAGAAAATCATCGTCTTGGCTTGATGGACTCTGACCCATAATCTTTTCAAAGAGAACTGACTCGTATGCATCTTTGTCCCCCGGTCAATGAGCATATTGCCCCCAGGACTCTTAATTAAATTCTACATTACGCACTACCTGCCTAAAGGGAAGTTATTCGAAGTAATGCCACCTTATCGCTCCAGGGTTCAAAAGTCATTGCTTTGAAGGTAGTGTGCCCCTTATGGATTTTCACACTAGCTTTTCTTAGCGAAAAATGCATCCCTTTGGGGATTTTCACATAACCCAATGCTTAATTTTTGCCTGGAATGGACCTAACCCACTCCAGCAGCTTTTATTCATTTTTTTTGTAGGACAGACTGCCTGCTTCCAGGTTTTCACCCTGCCCTTTGGCCTAACTTTTGCTTAGAGAGCCAGTCATGGTTTTCATCTCTAACGGCCTCCTTTTTATTGTTTTTTTTATTTTTTATTTTAAGGGCATGACTGAAAAAAAAGTTGAAGCTACTATCAGAGCCCCCTTCTAGAGTAATTGACAATTATTCACTGAGGCATTTTCTCCCTAAGCATCGATTGCATTCCTTTGCCTCTCTTGGTGAATATGTTGCCAGATTGGGTAAGGTCGTGGATAAGGATCGTGTTCCTTAGGGCTTCATGAGGCTGCTTTTTATATTACCACCCATTGTACTCGATAATTTAGAGGGATTAATGATGTAGTGAGGCATCCTATCTTTCCAAGGTGGACCTTTATCTTCGACTCTTACCTCCAAACATCACGGCCTCTAGGGGAGCCGTCAGTGAAGACTATTATGCCATTTATCGGGGGTTGTTCTTTCACTCCCACTAATGCATTCAAGACGTAGATGCTCAGTCTTGTAATCGATACTAGAACTCATCGACTTAGACATCTGGATGGTGAGAGCAGTAGCAGAGTGTAGCCATTTGGATTTCATGCATTAGCAATGAACTATATTTCTCTTTTTATAAATGAACTAGAAAATAATGAACACATGTATTTGCAAAGATTGTGTACATTTCGGTATCATTTCTCTATACATGATCATTATCTAACATCAATTCAAAATGCAAAGCTACATCTAATCTCAGAGTATATCTTATAAGCATCAAACTCCTATCTCCAATCAACCCTCTCGGGTTGTCTTGATTAGACATTTTCTCTTGAGCCTCTAATTTTTGCCCAGGGTGCCTTTTTTCTGTTTTCACCCTGACGAGGTGCCCATTTTTAGCAAGACCGCCTTTTTTCAGTTTTCGACCCGCTGGCTTTTATTCTCTTCTTTCAATTTTTAGTCTTTAACCATGGAACTTCTTGGGTCTGTCAATGTTGGCCGGTTCTTTGAAGTAGTCTTCATCGCTGTCTGTTGCTGCTCCCTTGGATAACAATCTCTAGAGAATAAATGGGTCTTCCTACACTGGTCTGAATTTGCCTCATTCGTCTGGAACATTTGGTCTCATTTATTTAAAGACTGAATCTCCCTCTTTCATTAGATGCTTTCTGACTTCCTTCCTGGATGATTAAGCATAGTGTTTTTTTTTGACAGATCTGACTGTGGCGGTAATCCCGTGACATGTCCTCATCTGATGTGTTTAACTGCTGTGCCCTATCGACTTCTAGAATCTAGGCTTCCACGACTGTTTTTAAATATTTGAGCTCTACCTTGACTGGCCATGCTGCTTCTGTCTCCGATATCGAGGAACAAGAGATGACTCTTGTAGAGGTTCCGATGGCAGTTCTCTAGCCTCGAAGTGCAAAAGAGCAACTTTTCCCAATCCTTGTGATTTTGAACCATTTGGACCAAGATCTTTTGTTAGCATCTTCTCCTGCCCCATTGTTTGAGGGAAATAAAGAGAGGACTGATGGTCTTCAATGCCATACTTTTGGAACAACTTACCATAAACTATCCTTCCATCCTTGAACCCTACGTGGCATGGGAAAATATAGTGACATACTGGATTCTTTTTAATGACCCTATCCATTAGTGGCCACAGGGTGTACCTCCCCTATGATGTCTTTTCCCAAGATCGAGCATCCCGTATCCGTTGTAAGTCAATAGAAACCTTTTGATCCTCCTCGAAAGTCAAGAAGAATGGCAAAGTGCGTGTATGTGTAGGTCAGCAGGATTCGAACAAAGCCTGCCCCCAGGATGACCTTCTCTTGCCTTTCATATCAACAGTTTTGGCCAGATCTATGTATTGATTATTTTCCCTCCTTTTTCTCCTCCTTTCATATTTTGTCATTCTCTTTTTTTCGTTCTTTGTTCTTTTGTTCTTTTTTCTGTTCTTTTTCATTTGTTCTTTTTTCTATTCTTTTTTTCCGAGGATAAGCTTTGTTCAAATCCTAATAGTTCACACATACACGCACTCCTCATCTTCTCGATTTGGGACAACATTGACCAACTAAGTTTGGCATTGAACTTCGACTAGAAATTTTGGCTTCATCTCTACTTGTGGATTCCTCCTTTTAACCTTTTCTACCCCTTCCGGCTTCAATCTTCTGAGTTTCTGCGTGACCGGTCCATGATTGTGATATGCTAGCCTAGTGTGTTTGACGACTTCATGATCATTTCCCGGCATGTTTTTCTAGGTTCAGGCAAAGACTTTTTCATATTTTATTTTAATTCTCTCAAATTTTGATCTCTCTTCAAAGGTTACATTAGATGCTATCAAGATTTTCTTTGGGTTTTCCAAAGTTCTGAGATTAAACAAAGTAACATCAATTGAATCAATATCAAATTGGGATGAGTCATGATCATGATTATGTATAATGAAATCATAAGAGATATCACACAAGTAAGCAAAAACGTTCATCTTATTAATAAAATCAGAATGTCATTATTAACAGTTCAAAAATAAAAAGAACATTCTAAATAGCTAATCATTTTCCGCTCTTGTCAAGATAGATACTGCAATTGGTGGTCCATTATCATCCTTAAGAATCATCCTCCCTTCCCTAATTTAGGTACTTAATCCATCTTATTCTTTCCCTCTCGCTTTTTTGGGTCGAAGATCTGCTTGGAGTCAATCAGATCTTGAATAGCATGCCTTAAGGTCTGGCAATCATCTATTGTATGCTCGGTGTGTTTGTAGAAGGCACAATACTGATCCCCCTTATGATCGGGTTGTCCCTAGCTTCTAGCGGGCCAAGCCGACAATGGTTGTAGCATCCCCTCCTTCATTAGCCTCTTAAGGACCCAGAATAAGGATCTACCTAAATTAGAAAAATGCCTTCGATTTGCTTCCATGGTTGGTACTTTTACTATCTTCTCCTTTTCTGGGTTCGGTATCAATTCTTAAATGCGATCTCTTAGAGGACGACAGTAATCTATTCTATGCCCTGAATATTGGTGATATGCGCAATACCAATTTGCTTTATGTCTAGGCTGTCCTTGACTTGGGGCAGGCCCGGCTAGCAAGGGTTGTAACTTCCCTTCCTTAACGAGACGGGTGAAGTGCCAAGATAATGGTCTACCCGAGATAGTGAGGTTGCACTGAGCTATTTTAGCGGCTGAGACTCCTGTAGCCTTAACATTTGCCTTACTATCATTGTGGCTTCTTGAGCTTTCAATTTTTAGAACATACGTCATTGCGGGGTCCCCACCCTCTTCAGGTACAATGTTATATTCTAGAGTAGGCCTTATATTTTCTTCTTACTCAACTGGTGAATCAAATGGCCCACTGTCTCCGGTCTCAAAAGGAAGAGGAGGTACTGCAGCGGTCGCTGTATGAACCTTCTTGACCGTGGCCGGCCCTATGTGATTAAGAGCTATCGCCATAAGCTGAGCATGAAGAATCGGTGCTATGGCATCCATTCTCTCTTTAATTGTGGCCAACAACCTTTTTTCAAGCTCTTCGAACCTTCTATCCATCTCCTGCGCAATTAGGGCACGAGTCTTTTCGGTCTGTTGTGAAGTTCCAGCCATTTCTAATACCTTCAGATGGTCTGGTAAGGATGCTAAACCTTTGTTAGCCAACTCAAGCTTTGATCGCTCTTTAGATAACTATCGGGATCCCTAAACCACCCAAGCAAATAGCCTACAATGGCTGAAAAGCAAGGAGTTAGAATGATGTATGAATAACATGCTATGAATGGTCGTGTTGTACAACAAATGGCATACAATGGTTAAAAAGATCAAAGAGGTTAGAATAATGTATGTAACGCATGGAACAAATTTATGCACAGGGTGATATGAACATGCGAAAACTATACACATATGATAAAATGTACACACACGAAATGAACGTCATGTAAGGCATAAATATGAAATGCAACATCCACAACCACATGCAAGCAAGTAGATCCTTCAAACCTTATCTCTCCCACACATTAGGTCATGTGGTCTCTTTCCTAGGTGGGCTTGATCCATGGGTTAACAGGGAACTCGATGGACACGTATGGTGCATGGTGAAAAATCGGCAGCATAACCTCTCTTAGCTAATGTGCATACGCATGGATTTTGACCATTATGTATTTAGGCAGTCCGAATAAATTGACATGGGCCTATCTGGGCATGAAAGCCTTTAATTAGGTAACCAATCAAATTATCTGGGTTTGTCCAATACGTAATGATCTATATAGCAAGCAAGGTATTATGGTTCATACCACCTAGGGGAAACATCTATTGCCATTACATGAGCTTTGGCTAGGGTGATAATACTTTAAGTCTACCCAAGCATGGTCCTTGCCAATAGGTTTAGCTCATCACGAGCATAACGACCGATCAGGTCTCCATTTAATATACCATGATGGTACGAGGCTTGGGCTGGTGATTATCCTTAACACTTCCCTACATTGAGTGAACGTAGGGTTATGCTTCGGGAACGCACCAGGGTTAAAAGAGGGACCAAACTAGCATAGATCTAAGGCTTTAATGAGATGCAATGCAAATTTCAAAAAGGAATGAAATTTTTAAATTAAAGCCCAATTATAAGTTTTAACCAAGGTACTTTCGAAGCGAAGTGTCGAGTATTGTCCCTAGCAGAATCGCCACTGTGATGCACACCGAACCCTAGGGCACTCCGAACCACTCGCTTTTAGGGCTTTCGGGAGGAGGTTTATAAAAAACTTGTAACAAATTACAAGTGCATCCATTTTAGGCAACAAGGAGATTTCACGAAGTCGCCACCCAATAGAACATTGGGAAAGGTCATCTAGCCTCAGTGAGCCTAAGACAGAGCTGTTATGTCCATCGTGGGCAAGCTACATGTGTCTTGGAGGCCCCACCCTAATAAAATATTAGGATGGCCCTCTCTCCTCGTGCTTGGGCAAATCAGAGGTGTCTTGGAGGCCCTATCCTAATAGAACATTAGGATGGCCCTCTCGCCTCGTGGTGCCTAGGACTATGCAAATTGAGCCTTTTTTGTGGGACACAAGAGGTGTCTTGGAGGTCCCACCCCAATAGAACATTGAGATGGCCCTCTTGCCTCATTGAGCCCAAAGACCAAAAAAGGTTCGAGACTTTCCATTTATTCATACCTTGGTTAAGTTTATAATGGAGTTTTGAATTTAGCATTCCATCCCATTTCTCATTCAATTCCATGCAATTTAATTAAAACGCAGGTTATCCATTTAGGAAAAGCAATAAATAAAAGTATAATTAAAATAAAGCATATGAAAATAAATTACAACAAAACTAGGGGCGGAATACAACCCCCATTGTAAATAAAATATAAATCAAATAGAAAACGGGCGGTTTATTAAGGATGAGGACATTGGTCCTCGCATGCATACCTTAAAAAATGTTAAAGGTGATGGTTTATTTGGGTACTAGGACATTGGTCCCATTTGTTTTTTAGAAAAATACCAAATTAATTAATATAAATGTTTTTGTGATTTTCTTTTTAAACGTGCATAAATAATTTTATTAAAGATTACATGGTAAAAAAATGAATAATCCAAATAAGAAAAACAATACAAATAATCAAAAATTAAGGAAAAAACTATGCCAAACGAGCCTCCTAAATCTCCCCGTGCGCTCGCAAAAATGCCCAAACAAAGAAAATAAGTTTTGAAATAAAAATAAACACAAATAAAATAATGTTAGTAATTAAATCAATAAGATAAATTAAATGCATAAAATAATAAATAACAAATTAAAATAAATAAAATCAGATGACATCAAAAGAATGATAAATGAATTAAAATGTTAATAAATCAAAATAAATGCAAAAAATGCATTATGAATGACAAAAAAACTAAATGATGTGATTGAAATAAATAAAACATGCTAATGAACTAATACATAAAAATATGAAAATGATAATAATAATAATGAAAATAAACAAATAAATGACAATAAATATATAACAATAGCAATGAAAAAGAATGATAAAAAAATAATGAATAAAAGAATGATGAAAATAATTAAATAAATGACATGATTAATTAATGTTATCACAATTAACATAAAACATTTACATGGCAAAAAGATCAACCAAAATGAATTAATTAATTACATGTTAAAAATAATGAGGAACCAAAGCAAAATAAATTAATTACATGTTAGAAATAATAAGAAATCAATATTTACATGAACAAAAATAATATATATAAACACATTAAATGAGACAAATATAAAAACAATAGAATAAATAAATAAATGAAAATAATAAGAATATACATGTTAATCAATTAAATATGAACAAAATAATAAAAAATAAAAGATTAAGCCCAGAATGTTTACCCTCAGAGTTCGGATTCGATGAGGGAAAAAAGTCGATTGATTTCCTTGCTTTATTTTGCAAAATTAGAATTAAAGATTTGAAAATTTTAAAATTTTATTCCAAAAGAGAAAATTTGATTAAAAATGATGAAAGTAAATAAAAAAAATTCCAAGAACAAAAAAATATATTTCTTTGTTTTAAAAAATGATTTTTATTGATTAAAAAAAATAAAAATGTTCTCAAGAGCAAATAAAAGGGGAAAGGTAATGCGCGCACCAAGCCCTGGAATAGCATCACTGTAACACCCCTTACCTATATGTAAGGGAGCTCACCCACATGGAGGAGTGAGTACCTGCATAGATAAGGGTTGTCACCAAACAGAACAATGCTTGCATAACATAATCTGATACATATGCATAGCTGAATAACATAATACACGATAATAGAATCGAGAACTATAAAATTCTATAAATAATCACACATTCAGAGGAAAGCACAATTGAGTCCAAATGGAACTTAACAAATCTCATTCATTGATATACCAAAAATATTAGCATTGCAAAACTGTTATACAATATCGATTTACATAAATACAAACTTGAAAGTTTACATAATACAAAAATGGTTACAAACCAAAAGCTATACATCAGGAACTACAAATACAAAAATTAAGTCACTAACAAAAGCCCTCCTATTGTGTTGGCCTAGGCTGCTGCGGATCGAACCTCCCAAAAACTTCCACCTCTTCCACACCTGCACGGATGAGAACCCGTGCTAAGCGATAATGCATAGTGGGGAAAACAAAGAATGAATGACCACTCATGGTGGATGTTAAGGCAATTCACATACATATGGCACACACATATAGATAAGCATAACAGGCTTACATCATAACTTACAATCATCAGATACATCATAAAATATAAACATTCATGTAATATCATATTGACAATTCACATTATTTCACTTCGATATTAAATTCATGGGTATGCCTGCAAACTCAGAGTAACGTATAACGAGTGAACACATTAGTACCCGTGGTTACAAACAAAAGCAACTTCTATCATTTTTATTCAAAAACATTTTCACATTGGGGGATCTTAAATAAGATCCAACTTATAAGGATCGCGAGGACCCAAATGGTGAGCTAATCAGGATCCAGAATAGATTGGGGCTGCAGCTAATAGAACTCTATAGGGATGCCTATCTATCCACTTACTTGACTATTGCAGGCTAGGCATTAATTCGAAATAATGATCACATAATGAAGCATATTATAATACATACCTTGATACATTAATAAATCACGAGTGAGAAACCATGCAAAAAAATTAAAATAATAAACATTTGAAAATAGGGAAGCATCGCTGTAGACATCGGGTCCTGAGGCAGCCCAGATCAGAGTTACCTAATGATGAAATTAACACCTGTTCATAGGCAAAAAGGTTGGAAGTGATGATTTCCTTGTCAATATTCTCTTTTTAGAGATAAAAATATAAAAAATTTAAAAAATTAAAATTAAAATTAAAATAAAAAATGGTGGTTGGAAATTATAGTGTTTTAGTCAAAATTACCTTAAAAAGAAATTCAGAAATTTTCAGCCACCAGCACGCAATGTCAGGCCTCCCTTGCTAGCAATGGCCGTCGGTCGCCCATGTCCGACCAAATATGCCGATTTCGCCCAAAAATGATTTTTTCCGAGGATTTTTCCCCAAATTTGATTTTTTTACCCCTTTTTTTTGGGATTTTCATGATTTTTTCACTTTTTAAAATTAAGATAACAAAGAATCTGATTTAAAATTTAATTTCCTTTCCTAATCAACTAGGATTTTTTATTAAAACGTATAAATATAAAATTATAGGAAGGGAAATGGAGGAGACAACAAATAAAATTCAAATTTTTTATTTTTCTTCTTCTTCAAAAAATTCTCTTCTCCCTTAATTTCTTCTTCATCCTTTTACCTCAATAAAATTTCTTCTAAAATATTTTAGATGGAATTTTGTTGATGAAAAATTGATATTGTGACAAATAAAATAATTGTTTGCTCTTAAAATTCAATTTTTTTTCACTTGTTTTTTTTATTATTTTTTTCAATTAAACTTCTTAAAAGATTTTACATTGATATTTTTTTTTACGAAAAATTGATTTTGGGACAAAAAAAATAATTATTTGTTCTTAAAATCAAAATTTTCATTTGATTTTCTAAAAAATAAGATTTTTACAGTTATTTTTCTAAATAGAATAGCTCTAGATTTTTTTATTATTATTTTTCTTCCATTTTTTCATTCTTCAAACAAAAAACATAATTTTTTGTTCTTGATAATTTTCATTTTTCTTCTTGAGAATTTTTAATTTCTTCTATTATTTTTTTTAGCAAACTTTCTTTCTTGGAATAAAATTCCAATTTTTCTTATTTTTATTTCTAATTTTGTGGATCAAAAACGAAGAAATTAATTATATTTTTCCCTCTATCAAATTCGAATTCTGAAGGTAAACATTGTGGGCCTGATCTCATAGTTTTATTTGTCATTTATTTATTTTTTTTATTGTATTATTTTTATTTCTCATTCACAATTGTTTAGATCTTTAGATCTATTGTATATTTATTTATTTTATATTGTCTTGTTTATAGATTTAACATTTTGCATTCCTTTTTTATTTACTTAATTGTTCATTTTTTTTATTATTACTATTATTATTATCATTATTTTTATTATTATCATCATTTTATTATTATTATTATTATTATTATTATTATTATTATTATTATTATTATTATTGTTGTTGTTGTTGTTGTTGTTGTTGTTGTTTTTCATGTTTTTATGTATTAATCTATTAATATGTTGATTTATTTGTTTCAATCATGTCATTCATAATGCATTTTTTCATTTATTTTAATTTATTTTTTATTATTTCATGTGTTTAATTGATTGTTTTGATTTAATTACTAACAATGATCTTATTTGTTTTTGTTTTGATTCCCATACTTGTTTTCCTTGTTTGGGCATTCTCGCGAGCAAATGGATAGATCTAGGGGAATCAGTTGGCCTAACTTATTATTTTTATTATTTGTATGATTTTCTTTATTTGGCTCTTTTATTTATTTTACCATGTAATTTCTAATAAAATTATTTATTTTATGCACGTTAAAAAAGAAAATTACAAAAATATTTATATGAATTAATTTGGAATTTTTTTTAATAAAATGGAACCAATATTCTAATTTTCCCATCCAAATAAATTATCACCTTAAATATTAGTTTTTTTAAGTATACATGCGAGAACTAATATCCTCATCCCTAATAAATAGCCCGGTTTATGCATGACTTACATGACCTTTTTATTGGAGGTTATATTCTACCCCTAGTTTTATTGTAAATTATTGCGCTTTAGTTTACTTTATGCTTAATTTACTCTATTTACCACTTTCATAACACGATTGACTTGCGCTTTAATTAATTGCATTGAAATGAATGAGAAAAGGAATGAAATTCTAACTTCAAAACTCAATCATAATTTAATTAAGGTATGAATAAATAAGAAGTCCCGAACCATTTCTGGGCTTAGGCTCAACGAGGTTAGATGCACCTTCCCAATGTTCTATTGGAAGGAAAACTCCAAAATATCTCTTGTTGCCCAAAATAAGCCCAAGTTGCATTGTCTTAGGCTCCACGAGATTAGATGAACCTTTCCAATGTTATATTGGAAAGGGAATTCCAAAATATCTCTAGCTTGCCCAAAATAGACACACATGTGCTGTCTTAGGCTCAGTGAGACTAGACAACCTTTCCCAATATTTTATTGGGTGGCAACTCCAAAACACCTCCTTGTTGCCCAAAATAGACGCCCTTGTAATCTTTACAAGTTCTATGAACCTCTCTTGAATACCCTAAAAG
Source organism: Excoecaria cochinchinensis (assembly GCA_947683425.1). Classification (NCBI taxonomy): domain Eukaryota; kingdom Viridiplantae; phylum Streptophyta; class Magnoliopsida; order Malpighiales; family Euphorbiaceae; genus Excoecaria; species Excoecaria cochinchinensis. The sequence continues at coordinate 10,319,224 of CANTUQ010000127.1, read as the reverse complement.
TGGGTCATTCGCGGCCTCCCGGGGTTCGATGCGCGTCACAGTCGCACTCGTAACAGAAGCAATTTGCACACATAGCCGCGCTCGTGAGAGACAGGTAGAAAGGCCTCTGTCATGCTCACGACAGAGGCCAGAGAGGTCACTATCGCGCTTGCAACATCGATCAGCCCAGCAGATGCTCGGCTACCAAGCTCTCTGTTGCATTCGCAATGAGGTCGAGCTTCCTACTCCTGCTATCGATCTGCACAACATCTTCCATACAACAACCATCCCAAATCATACAATTAACCCACCAAACTTGCACATAATCAATAACAAGCATCCAAAACATATTACCCATAGAATTATCTAAATTTTACACTTAAAGAAAGGATCAAAGGACCAAAGAAACAATTTGAAGAACAAAAATTCAAAATCCAGAATTTTCCCCTAGAGACCACATGGATCCAATCTTTCCCTCAATACACAACTTCCATCTCAATTCTACTCAAATTAGTCAAGACCCATATCAATCATACAATATAAACAAGTTAATTCCACAAATTTCCAAAAATTATAACATAAATTAAAAATACACACATTGAAAATCACACACAATTACCAAACCTTCAATTCCTAAGCTCCACAAGAATCAATCGGCGGCACTACCACTTACTTTCTCCTTCCCCTTGGGATATCTAGCAGGAATTTTTGATCAACCATACCCAAACACACAAATTACTTAAAAGCCACACACAACCATCAAAGAAAACAAAGAAGAGAAGAGAAGAAGAAGATGAAGAAGAAGAAGATCACTTACACAAAATCTGGAACTTGCCAAAACACACACAATCAGCAATCAAAGAGAAAGAGGATGATCAAGGAAGAAGGAAAAGAGGCTGGAACAAATGAAGGAAATGAGAGAGAGAGAACGGGAATCTGCTATTCTTCCACTCTCTCACGTTTTCGTCCACTTTTGACCAACTAATCTTACCTCTTCCTTCTCTCTCTTCCACATGTCACAAATCTATGGTAGATTTGGCAAATTCCCTTCTAATCCTTCTTATCTTCTCAAAACACAATGATGCCACAATATTAAGAAACTATTATTCAATTATACCCTTAAACTTCCTAATACATAAACACACACACACGTATAAACACACTAGGACCACACTAAGACCACACACATAAGCTCAAAACTACTAGGGTAAAAATCGGAGTGTCATAGTCACAGGCTGTGACTCAGCCGACTGATGGCCGTGACTCAGCCTAGTCGTGAGTCGATCCAAAAGCTGAAAACAAAACCATCTTCACCTAGATATACAAATTATCCTTTTAATGCAAGAAACCCAATCTAAATGAATGGTTTATGCATGAAATCACTAAAAATTCACTACCAACCCAGAAAATCATGATTTAATGCGTAAAACATAGAAATTAAGAAAATCAAAATATGAAAGTAAACAAACAGAGAAAGGAAAAAGACAATGAACAATGCTTTTTCCATGGATTTCACCAACTCAATTCTTACATGTTTTATTCGGTTTTTACATATTAATGTTTGAAAACAACAATAAAACACATGGAATAAACAAGAAATAAGATCAGATCAAACAAATCAAAGTAATAAAAAAATCAAAGAATAAACTAATTAAAGATATATTGATACGACAAAACAAGAATTAACAGTAAATAATCAATCTAGTTGGGGCTCTGAATATACCCTCAGTTTGGTTGCCTCGATTCTTGTAGGATGAAGCACTACAAGGCTACTCTCCATCTCCTTGCTCTCTTTCTTGGTTTTATGGCTGAAAATAGAGAAGTTATATTTTTTCGTTTTGTGCTTTGCTCTATGTGTGTTTTCTTGTTTTGTTTCTTGTTCTTCTTTCCTCTCTTCGGGTTTTTCTTTAGTTTTGCTTTTTTCCCTTTTTTCTTTCCTTATTGCTCTTGGTTTCACTTGTGCTCTCTCTGTCTCCTCCTTTTCTTTTTTTTGCTCTGGGCCTTCCTCCTCTCTTATTCTTTTTTTATTTACTTCTTTTCTTTTTTTCCCCTAACCCCTCCTGGAGCATTAAATGCTCTAGATAAGTATAAACAAGGATTTTTTTTTATTTAAATTTATTTTTCATTTATTTTTATTATTTATTTTCTTTATAGTTATCCAATAAATTTTATTTTTATTATATTTTTTATTAGTTAATTTTTACATGTTTTATTTGTTATTTGTTAACTTAAGTTAATTAATTTTATTATCTCTTTTCACATATTTTTTAACAATGATAATTTATTTAATTTATTTAATATATATTTATTTATTTTACCCTTTTTTATTTTAGAAAAGCTGCTGTAAAGTCCCAAGAAAAGATATTTTAAAGATACCAAAAATTCTAGAAGAGTACAGGTGAAAAACGTTTTAAAAATGAATTTTCTTTTTAAAAAACATAAAACCCAGAGAGAGCCTCGTGCTTCTGTTCTCTAGCTATTTTGGAGCAACATTATTCTCATCGGGTAACCCTGATCAGAAGTCGCCTCAGAACCGAGTGTTTACAAATAGCTCCTACTGAATTAAAGGAGTTGAAAGCTTAGTTATAGGAGCTATTGGATAATGGATTCATCCAATCCAGTACGTCACCTTTGAGAGCACATGTTTTGTTTGTTAAAAAGAAGGATGGTTCGCTTCGAATTTGTATCGACTATAATAATTAAACAATGTGACAGTGAAGAATAAGTAACCTTTGCTAAGGATTGAAGATTTATTTGTTAAGTTAAAGGGTGATGGGGCTTTTTCAAAAATTGATATGCAGTTGGGATATTACTAGCTACGAGTAAAGGATGTGGATATTCCTAACACTAAACTCAGGACTCGATGTGGCCATTATGAATTCCTAGTGATGCCATTTAGGCTAACTTATGCACTGACTGCTTTTATGGATTTGATGAACATGGTGTTACCTGGATCAGTTTGTTGTGGTGTTTATCGATGATATCCTAGTTTATTCTAAGGATGAGCAGGACCATGGTACTTGCGAATTGTGTTACAGACTCTTCAGGAGAAATGACTATATGCTAAGTTAAGCAAGTGCGATTTTTGGCTTAAGGAAGTGTCTTTTCTGGGACATATTTTAAGGACCCAAATTACACTCTAACAATATTAAGGCATGTCCAAGATGAAATTGTAACTAAATATGCATGAGTAAGTAACTACATTTTAAAAAAGACGTAACCGTCATTAATCGAAAAGATGCTATAAATTGGTAATTTTTTAAATTACGACTTACATGTATAAACAAGTTAGAAATGTGGGCCAATGTGAGAATAAGACTTAATTATATGTCAATGTTTAATTAAAGAAGGATATAAGATCAAATGGGAACTTATAAAGTTGCACCAATAGGTTAATGACACCTAGCTTTCTAAAAAGGTGGAGAAATGAATGGGCCTATAAATAGGCCATAAGGCCGGCTGAAATGGAAAAAGAAGAACATAAATTTGCACTCATTTTCCTCACCATTCTCTCAAACTAATTTCATGCCTAAGGGAAATTGAAGGGAGTAACAATAATTTTTGTACAAGTTAATAAAAAAGGGATAAGTTTAAATCATTTCATTTTCTTACTTCTTCTATACTCATTGAATGCTGAAAATTATGAGTTATGGATGGTTATTGACATGAATCTATGGTGTTTATTATTTTAGGAAACTAGCCAAAAGCAGAGGAAAGAGAAAGAGAGGAACAAGTGGCCATTTAAGGTTTGGGGGCAATTTAACTTAATTGTTTATGTTTGAGATGCAATTAAATTCATATATGTGTTATTTTGGATGTGAAAGTGTTGATAATGTGTTGGATTGAAGTGATCTTCTTTGGTTTTGGGTTAAATATGCTTAGGAAGTGTCATGGTGGAAATCTGCCATAGGTTCACTTGAACCCGTATTAGTTTTAAGGCCATATCATGGCCTACAAACCTCTAAATGGAGCGATTCTAGTTGGCGATGAAACTTAAAAGATAAACTTACATTTTTTATAAAGGAACCAAGACCTAGTTCTGCCCTTAAGACACATACAATTACAATTGAAATTATAGACCTGTTGTTGCCCCTGTTTTGGGAACAGCTTGTAATGTTTTGAGGGTAACAACTCAATAGGACTCCAAATGACATGAATCAAAATTCTAATGAAACTTGACACTTAGGAGAGTAAGTTTCGTAAAGACAATATGCCAAATTTAGTCTTCATAATTCTTGGGAATGTTTCAAACTTAGGGTCACAATTCTTTCTTTGAAAGCTACCTAGGAGCAATATGTAATGTTTACGTCATATCTCTTAATTTACAGGTCCAAGTGACTGATTTTTGAACCATTATAAGTGTAATGCATAGTGGAATATACTTTGCCTAGAAAGTTAATTATGAATGCCAAAATTTCAGTTAAAGGTGGACCTAGGGAGCTGCCTAGATCTTAACAGGCATAATGCTTTTACAAGGTAGGGAAGACTCCCCTTGTATGGGTTGTGTAATTTGTATTCCTGTTCATCCATAATGCATTTACATGGTGGGGAAGAAAGTCCTACCCACCGTGTGCCCCCTTAGTTTTTCCCCAAATGTGAATTTTACTTATCGAAAAGTCATCGAACTATACCGAGCCTCATCTAAACCTTCCCGATGTTTTAGGCACTTGTCTAACATATTTTTAATGATAAGTATGGACCAAATATGCATGTAAAATGTTGTAAGGCAATAAGATATTTGTTAGTGGTTATGCCCTAGGCCAAACATTTGGACCTTGATGTAATCATTACATTTTCATTTATATAATGGTTTTCTTCGCATTGATATTATTGGCATGTTACATTATTGTAATGTTTATGAATAACAATGTTATTCATGTTGTCCCTAGTCATTTATCAATAAAGGGCATAAAGATAAATTAAGACTAGTATAGATTTGCATTGATAATCATGGGATGATTATATATGTTGATATAAATCAAATCTATATGTACTTGCTAGAGAACAAAGTACTGGATAGACCCACTATAAGATCACTTCATGGGTTAATGTCATAAGTGATCTTATAATAGATATATTATTGAATCCTTTGACCTGAGGTTATCATAGTTTCCTACATAAGGATCATTATGTTTTGACATAATCAAACGTTATCTTTAATCGGATAATTATAAAGTTTATGATCGGACATAGTGAGAATTATGCGGAGGAAAGTGAATAATCAAGATGGAATTTGTCCCTCTCTAATGAGAGAGATATCTATTGGGCCCCTCGATAAGTAGGACTGTAAAATGCATGGCCGTGCTCGAATGAATTGATAGTGTCATCAATGTCATTTGAATTTATCAGTCTGCTTAGTGATCGAGAAATTATATGTTTGAACAATTTAAGTTTGACATGGACCATGACTTATGTTCGAACAAGATATCGTGTGAAAAAAGGATAATAATATGTTCTATTGTCAGGTTAAAATCGGACTAACGATATTTATATTATTTGGGTAGTCATAATGTCTTGCTAGAGACCAATTATGACTTGTGGGCTTTTATGGGATTAGGCCCACTGCCAACATAATATAAACCTATTGGGTCACACACCAAGAGCAAAATGAACAGAATGGATTTTATTGGGTTATTTCGGAATAAAATATAAATATAGGTATTTATATTTAATTTCAAAATTACATATTTATATATATATATATTTATACATATAAATATCTCTTATTTTGAATATGAGATAATAATATGCATTAATATATTATTTCTTATTATTTTGAATAAGAAATAAATAAATAAATAAATAAATATATATATATATTATATCTTAATTTTGAATTAAGAGAAAATATTCTCATTTATCTTTTCCTAAGAGGAAAAGGATTTGAAATATATATACAGTTATATATGGGATATAGGTTAGGAAAAGAAGTTTAACCCTAATAAAACACTAATCACGTGATTCTAAATAACAAGGATTAGAGTGGCTGTATTTAGTTTTATCTTTGAGAAAGAAAGAAAAGAAAACAGTGCTAACGTTTCTTCTTTGAGAAAGAAACAAAAGAAAACCAGCCACCATTATTCTTTGAGAAAGAAAGTTAAGAAAATCCATTCGCATTCAAGGGAGCTAGCACCCCTGCATCTTCTGTTCATTTGTTCGTGCGTGTGGATACCGATAGAGGACGTTCGTGTTAAAGGCAGCGTCTTCAGTCCGGATTAAAGGAGTTAATATCATTCTAAAGGTTAGTAATTTTAATCTTTTCCTTTTGAATCAATCGAAAATACTTGGATCCTGTTTCGGGTTTCGATTTTATTCCGCTGCGTTGATGTTGATTTAATCCGTTGAAACCCAATGCTTTATGGTATTGCTGATTCATATTGTGGGCTTTATGTCCTAAACCTAGAAACATCCAATAATCATGATATTTATAACATAAGTACAAAGAAATCCAAACCAAATGATTTAAATACAACATATTTATGGCATTGTCGCCTTGGTCATATAAATGAGAAACGCATAGCTAAACTCCATTCAGATGGAATTTTGCAATCATTTGATTTTGAATCATTTGAAAATTGCGAATCTTGTTTATTGGGCAAGATGACAAAGGATCCTTTTACTGGACATAGTGAAAGGGCCACTGACTTATTAGGCCTTGTACATTCTGATGTATGTGGCCCATTAAGCATAAATGCCAAGGGAGGATTTCAGTACTTCATTACATTCACTGATGAATTCAGTAGATATGGCTATGTCTATCTAATGAAACATAAACATGAATCATTTGAAATGTTTAGAACCTTTAAAAATGAAGTACAAAATCAACTTGGTAAAACTATTAAAGCACTTCGATCTGATCGAGGTGGTGAATATTTGAGCCAAGAGTTTGATAATCATCTAAGAGATTGTGGAATTGTTTCACAATTAACTCCACCAGGAACACCACAATGGAATGGTGTATCTGAAAGGAGGAATCGAACTTTATTAGATATGGTTCGATCTATGATGAGTCAAACAGATCTTCCATTATCCTTTTGGGGTTATGCATTAGAAACAGCCGCATTCACTTTGAATCGAGTTCCATCTAAAGCGGTTGAAAAGACACCATATGAGATATGGACTAGGAAAATTCCTAATTTGTCTTTTCTAAAGATTTGGGGCTGTGAGGCTTACGTCAAACGACAAGTCTCAGATAAATTAGCACCAAAATCTGATAAATGTCTTTTTGTGGGATATCCTAAGGAAACTAAAGGATATTACTTTTACAATCCTTCTGAGAACAAAGTGTTTGTTGCTCGAAATGGTGTCTTTCTAGAAAAAGAATTCATTTCTAAAAGAACCAGTGGGAGTAAAGTACAACTTGAAGAAATTCAAGAACCACAAGAAAACATTGAACCATTGGTGGAAACTCAACAAGTTTCACAACCTGTTGTGGAACCTGTACCTGTTACACAAGTACCACGTAGATCTGATAGGACACGACTTCAACCTGAGAGATATGGATTTCTCGTGACAGATAGTCGTGAAATAATGCTCATGGATCAAGATGAGCCTACTACCTATCAAGATGCCATGTCAGGTCCGGAATCTCAGAAATGGCTAGAAGCCATGAAGTCTGAAATGCAATCCATGTATGATAATCAAGTTTGGAACTTGATTGATCCACCTGAAGGAATTAAAACCATTGGGTGCAAATGGGTCTTCAAAAAGAAAACCGACATGGATGGCAAAGTAAATACCTTTAAAGCAAGACTTGTTGCAAAAGGATTCAAACAAACTCATGGTATTGACTATGATGAAACCTTTTCACCAGTCGCAATGCTTAAATCTATAAGAATTCTTATTGCCATTGCTGCGTATTATGACTATGAGATATGGCAAATGGATGTCAAAACAGCGTTTCTTAATGGAAACTTACTTGAGGATGTGTACATAACCTGAGGGTTTTGTTCATCCTGAGAATTCTAAGAAGGTATGTAAGCTGCAACGATCCATTTATGGATTGAAGCAAGCTTCTCGGAGCTGGAATCTTCGTTTTGATGAAACAGTCAAAGAGTTTGGGTTTATCAAAAATGAGGATGAACCTTGTGTATACAAGAAGGTTAATGGGAGCGTTGTTATGTTTCTTGTGTTATATGTCGATGACATATTACTCATTGGAAATGACATCCCTATCATGCAAAAGACAAAAGAATGGTTAGGGAAATCTTTTTCAATGAAAGATTTGGGCGAAGCTGCTTATATCCTTGGGATTAAGATCTATAGGGATAGATCTAAAAGGATAATTGGTCTGAGTCAAAGCACTTATATAGATAAGGTGCTAAATAGATTCAGTATGCAAAATTCCAAGAGAGGATTTTTGCCAATGTCTCATGGCATTACTCTTAGCAAGACTCAATGTCCAATGACATCTGATGAGCGAGATTGCATGAGTATGATTCCTTATGCTTCGGCTATAGGATCAATCATGTATGCCATGTTATGCACTCGACCAGATGTTTCGTATGCTTTGAGCATGACGAGCAGATACCAGTCAGATCCCGGTGAAAGTCACTGGACAGCTGTTAAGAATATTCTTAAGTACTTAAGAAGAACTAAAGATGCATTCTTAATATATGGAGGATTGGAAGATGAGCTAGTAATAAATGGTTATACAGATGCAAGCTTCCAATCTGACAAAGATGACTTTAGATCGCAGTCAGGATATGTGTTTGTGTTAAATGGAGGTGCTGTAAGCTGGAAAAGTTCTAAACAAAGCACTGTCGCTGATTCTACAACAGAAGCTGAGTATATAGCAGCATCAGATGCGGCTAAAGAAGCAGTATGGATCAAGAAATTCATTGCTGAATTGGGAGTAGTACCTAGTATCAGCAACCCAATGGATCTTTATTGTGACAACAATGGTGCTATTGCACAGGCTAAGGAGCCTAGATCTCACCAGAGATCAAAACATATACTCAGGCGTTTTCATCTCATTCGAGAAATAATTGAGAGAGGAGACGTCAAGATATGCAGAGTACCTAATGATGATAATATCGCCGATCCACTTACCAAAGCTCTCCCACAAGCCAAACATGATGGACATACTAGGTCAATGGGTATTAGATATATGTATGATTGGGCCTAGTGCAAGTGGGAGATTGTTAGTGGTTATGCCCTAGGCCAAACATTTGGACCTTGATGTAATCATTACATTTTCATTTATATAATGGTTTTCTTCGCATTGATATTATTGGCATGTTACATTATTGTAATGTTTATGAATAACAATGTTATTCATGTTGTCCCTAGTCATTTATCAATAAAGGGCATAAAGATAAATTAAGACTAGTATAGATTTGCATTGATAATCATGGGATGATTATATATGTTGATATAAATCAAATCTATATGTACTTGCTAGAGAACAAAGTACTGGATAGACCCACTATAAGATCACTTCATGGGTTAATGCCATAAGTGATCTTATAATAGATATATTATTGAATCCTTTGACCTGAGGTTATCATAGTTTCCTACATAAGGATCATTATGTTTTGACATAATCAAACGTTATCTTTAATCGGATAATTATAAAGTTTATGATCGGACATAGTGAGAATTATGCGGAGGAAAGTGAATAATCAAGATGGAATTTGTCCCTCTCTAATGAGAGAGATATCTATTGGGCCCCTCGATAAGTAGGACTGTAAAATGCATGGCCGTGCTCGAATGAATTGATAGTGTCATCAATGTCATTTGAATTTATCAGTCTGCTTAGTGATCGAGAAATTATATGTTTGAACAATTTAAGTTTGACATGGACCATGACTTATGTTCGAACAAGATATCGTGTGAAAAAAGGATAATAATATGTTCTATTGTCAGGTTAAAATCGGACTAACGATATTTATATTATTTGGGTAGTCATAATGTCTTGCTAGAGACCAATTATGACTTGTGGGCTTTTATGGGATTAGGCCCACTGCCAACATAATATAAACCTATTGGGTCACACACCAAGAGCAAAATGAACAGAATGGATTTTATTGGGTTATTTCGGAATAAAATATAAATATAGGTATTTATATTTAATTTCGAAATTACATATTTATATATATATATATTTATACATATAAATATCTCTTATTTTGAATATGAGATAATAATATGCATTAATATATTATTTCTTATTATTTTGAATAAGACATAAATAAATAAATAAATATATATATATATATATATAAATATATGTATATATATATATATTATATCTTAATTTTGAATTAAGAGAAAATATTCTCATTTATCTTTTCCTAAGAGGAAAAGGATTTGAAATATATATACAGTTATATATGGGATATAGGTTAGGAAAAGAAGTTTAACCCTAATAAAACACTAATCACGTGATTCTAAATAACAAGGATTAGAGTGGCTGTATTTAGTTTTATCTTTGAGAAAGAAAGAAAAGAAAACAGTGCTAACGTTTCTTCTTTGAGAAAGAAACAAAAGAAAACCAGCCACCATTATTCTTTGAGAAAGAAAGTTAAGAAAATCCATTCGCATTCAAGGGAGCTAGCACCCCTGCATCTTCTGTTCATTTGTTCGTGCGTGTGGATACCGATAGAGGACGTTCGTGTTAAAGGCAGCGTCTTCAGTCCGGATTAAAGGAGTTAATATCATTCTAAAGGTTAGTAATTTTAATCTTTTCCTTTTGAATCAATCAAAAATACTTGGATCCTGTTTCGGGTTTCGATTTTATTCCGCTGCGTTGATGTTGATTTAATCCGTTGAAACCCAACAATATTAACTTGAATAAATGAAAATACAAATCTAAGATACATTTTTTTTTATTTATGCCTTTATTAAACTAAAAATTTATGGTATCTGTTATAAACTGTGTATGATGAATGCATGACTATGACTAATCAAATAATAATATATTATGAATGCATATGACATAAAGGATGATAAAATAATATTATAAGGGATTATATTTAAAATGAGCTTTCGGACAAATGTGATTTTAAGGTATGTTTCTGATAGACATGTACTGATTGTATTGTAGATGTTTATGTAATGTGTGATGGTACTATATGCTCATATGTTATCCATGATTGTATGTGAATAATAATATAAACAAAATTTACATGTTAAGTTTAAAGGTTGAATGTCCTTTAATATTGCTAAAAAGGATTTGGCTCGTGCTCCGAATTATATGTATGTTGATTTTATGATTATAAAGGAGCAAATATGGATCTGAAAGAATGGTCAATAACACTAAAATGATTTTAGAGCCTGCTTAGAAAGTCTAGGTTGTGGATAGATAGGCATGTCTGTAGGGTGCCAGTGCAGCCTCAAACATATTTGATGCCCATGGTGTCTTTTCTTTGAGACTGAATGTCTGCTCTATATTCTTCCCTACAAGGTTGCTAGATATTTTTCCCTATGGGGTCGCCTGATAATCTCCCCTTCGGGATCGCCAATTATTCTCCCGTTTATCCGCACCCATAGAAAAGTAGGCAAATTTTAATAAATAAAAAGTGTTAGGGAACTTAATACATGATGATATAATTTCTGATATCTTAATATGGCATAAGCAATTAAAACATATGTGTTTATAAATGATGTCTGAGCATCCTCTTTACATCATGTTTTGTTATGAATTTAATATTTGAATGAGGATGCTTGTATGAATAGCATAACTTGTGTGCTGGTGGGATGACCACTGTACATGGTTATATGCAGACTGTTGGCAATATATATAAATTGTTCTTGTTTTGACTTGCCTTGTTTAGTTCAGATTAAGTATTTACTTATAACCCTTGGTTTAATCAAGTGATTTTAATATAAACAAGAGATAAGGGCATGATAAAATGATGATTCTGGTATAGTTAGGAGATAACATGGACATATGTGAAAGACTTTGTATGTTTGTAATACATGGATGTATGGTAACTTGTATGCATGCATATATGGCATAAGAAGTGAGCTAAGAACAAGTTATAACATAAGATAATATAGACATAAGTATACATACATATTCACATATATTGCATTCAAAGATTATACTTGGAACATGTGTATATAGGAAGTGCTACGGTATATATTAAATTGAATATATGTATGTGTATGCACTATGTGTAAATATAAATGTAACTTAAGTGCTTCTAAAATTAGATATATATGTATATGCAATTAAGAGAATATGATAAAATGTGTATTAGGTTCCTAGGTTTGATTAGGTGATTATATGAATTTCTGAGCATGTTTTATTTGCAAGTAAAGCAGCATATATATGCTTATGTATAATGAATGATGTGTAATTTATTGATTAATATGATTAGAAAATTGTATATTCTTAAATAATATTATAATATGTATGCTTGGAGAACGACTACCGTGAGTGATCGTTCAAAGTTAAATGTTCGCCACTAAACTTTATGCTTAGCACGAGTTTTAATCCGTATGGGTATAAGTGTCAGCATCACTTCTAAGGATAGTATGCAAGGGCCAAAAGTGTAGGGAGGAAAGTCAAGTGTATGTTCTTTTAGGCTAAAGGTTAATGTAAATGTGATAGTCATTTTGAAAATGGAACAATGATGTGTATGAAAATGTAGTAAATGCATAAAGTAAAAGGAAGAGCATGTAAATGTACATATTACAGTATTACATTTATGAATAGGATATGTATATGTATATGTAAGCAAAATGGAACTGTAATTATGAACTCGGTATACAAGGCATGAATAAAAGAAAAGTTTTAAGTTGTACATTACAATGTATGTAATGAATGGTAAGAGAATTTGTAAGGATCCAAAATACACCTTAGATGAATTAAAGCGCATATAATGGCCCAATAATTAAAGAATAAATTTGTAAATTAGAATCAGGATATTTACATGTAGGAAAAAATGATTAAGTCGAAAGAAATTAAAAGTTCAAAAAGGACTTAATTGAATCAAATAAAATAGTTAAGTGGCTAAAATGTAAAAAGACAAGATTAGAATTAAATGTGGGATTAATTAATTAAATATATGGATTACATTAAATTAAGTGTGATTAGATGTGTTTGAGTGGAAATGGATGTGGCAAGTTTAGGGAAAGTCGTACATTAATTTGCATGCATATATAAGGGATTTAAGCGAGAGAAAAGGGGGATACACCATTCTTTTCCAATTTACATGTTCTACTATTTGCAAGCCAAAAAATAATCTACTCAAGGGAGAAACCATGGAATTAGAAAACCTAAATTAAGTTAAGCAAGATGCTCAGTTTAAATGAATAATTTGGAGAAAGAAATTGAAGGCTAGATGAATTAATCGATTCAAGTAAATGAGCTTAATTGTTATTTATTTCTCATGGGAACTTGTATGTATTTAATTATTTGGATTTTATTTGTATCTTGTAATAAGTATGAATTTGATGGGAAAATGTTGATCTAGTGTTGGAATGGTCATATTATGTGTCTAAATAAATAAGAAATTGATTTTGGTTAAATTCTATTTTTGGTTCACATGAACCACTTCTAGAATTTTGATCATAAATTGGTCTATAGAGCTCCAAATTGAATGATTCCAATTTGAATAAACCATTATACATAGATCTTGAATTGTCTAGAAGAGATGAAAATCTAATTTTGACTTTAAGATGTGTGAAAATACAGTTAAATGTCTAAGTTGAATTCTGTCCCTACTGTTGGAACAATTTGTATTCAATTGAGCATAACTCTTTGATGACTTGTCCATATTGCATTATTTTTGTGCCATAATAACCATGAGATATAGTAAAACATTTATTATAAGACCTTATTGCCCGAAAATGTCATTTCCTTAGTGGAATTCCCTAATTACAGAAGCCTTAAGATTTTGTCCATTATTTAAAATTGTCCAAAAATACTGTTGGAGTAGTTTGTGTTCTTTTAGTATTAACTCTTACGTTCGATGTAAAAATTTGATGATTTTTATGTCAAAATGACCATAAGACATATTAAAACATTTGTCTATAAGATATCTTTGCCTAAAAATGTCGTTTAACTAGTAAACTTCCTTAATTACGATAACCTTTAGTGACTGGGTGGAAAACACAACTAAGTTTTTGGCAAATAAGTCTAGCAACCTGGTTGATGAACACAGCTGTGCTTTTAATAAAACACGGCTGTGTTTTAGAGTAAATTCTACCCACTTCACCAATTAATCCTAGAATCAGTCACATACCTCCAATTTAGCTCTGAAGTGTTAAGAAAAGCCTGTAATTTAAATGTTACTTATTTAATGATTAAGCAATGAGGATACATGATTAAATTACATTAAATAGAGTTTTAAAAAATAAATATTACTAATCAAATGAATTCTAATTAAAATTAAACGATAATGAAACTTGTTTAATAGCATTAAATAATAAGAAATGAATAGAGAGGCTTATGTTACGTACATGAATTTACATAAAATACTAAGGTGAATATAATGTAATGTGCTAGAATTGTTTATGCAAATGCCATACGTTGATAGATTATGTAAGTTTAGTGTATATTATATGAGCATGTTAAGTAAATTATTGTATTGATATTATAAAGGAATAATTGTATACATGATTATAGTTGATTGTGTAGTATGCATAAATGAGTTTAGTGTAAAATGAAACAGTGAGTAAAACTCTATATTAAGCCTAAATTTTACATGGTCGTGGATAAATAGGCATGCCTGTAAGGGATAGTGATTGCAACTGCTAGTGACAACACCACATGGTGTCTAGTGTTTGATACCTATTTGGTATTTATTGCATCGAGAGCATCGTATCTCTAGTGATTGATATTGTTGACTCAGTATCCAGTGTTTGATACCCTAATGGTATCCAGTGCTCCCGTTATCCACTCTAATAAGAATTCAGGCAATAAAAAGACTTTTAATGTGATTAAAGCTATAAGAGCATGTTAATGAAAACAATTTTGAATTATTAAATTGATAATATATGTATGCATATCAAAAAGGATTAATGTTTATAAATCATATGTTTGAATTATATATTTTTATTATTGGTATTATGTTATATGCTAACCTAATTATATATCAATGATCATGTGTAATGAAATGATGCATGTAGAACGATGTGGTTCTGATTCCTAAAATTATTGGGATATGTAAGAAGCTTGGAATTCAGTTCCAAGTCCGAACTAAATTAGTGGAAACTAATAATGTATTTAAACTTTAATTAAGCAATAAGTGAATGTGTTTATATCAAGTTGTGAAGAATTGATAAATGCATGATAATATAGATAGCAATAGTAATGAAATTTAACATAAGATTATTCTTGATTTTGTTATCGGGTATCTGTACTTAGTTGTGTGACACTCCACTATAAGTGGTCCTGTATCACATGATAAGTTTTATAGGACACCTGAAGGGGGTGTTACACATATAGCTTCTTCTGCAGGTATAAGGGTTGATCCTACAAATATTGAAGCCATAGTTAACTGGAAGCTACCTCAAAATGTAATGGAAGTAAGAAGCTTTCTCGGTTTGGCAAGTTATTACTGCCTGTTTGTGAAGGGATTTTCTATGATTGCTTCACCCCTAACAAATCTATTGAGGAAAGGGGTAAAATTCGAGTGGTCTGGAAGATGTTAAGCCAGCTTTGATCAGTTCAAGAAAATGCTTGCTAAAGATATAGTGCTAGCCTAGCCAACTCTTGGTAAGGAGTACGTCATATATAGTGACACTTCTCGAATTAGGTTGGGCTACGTTTTGATGCAAGATGGCAAGCTTATGTTTCGAGACAGCTGAAGCCACATGAACAGAATTACTCTGCACATGATTTAGAACTAGCAGTTCTAGTGTTTACTTTGAGAATGTAGCAACACTACTTATATGGTGAGAAGTATAGGGTGTATATAGATTATAAAATTCTAAAATATCTACTCACCTAGAAAGAACTCAACTTGAGGAAACGACATTAGTTAGAATTATTTAAAGATTATGACTGTATTGTGGATTATCATCCTGGGAAAGCCAATGTGGTAGTTAATGCCTTAAGCAAACTGTAATGGCCCAAAATATACCCTAGCAGTAATTTGGTTTAATTAGTGTAATTGGGTAAGTTTGATTTGAGTTTGCTAATTTTGGACCTAAGAGTAATTGGAATTGAGGAACTAATTGCATAAAATAAATAAGTTAAGTGGCTAAATAGTAGATGTGCATGATTAATTAGAAGTTGGGTTAATTAAGTGTTAATGGTGATTAACGCTTTGGAGTGGAATCCACGTGCCTTGTGTTGGCTGTGCCAACACACTCTTTTGTATGCAATATAAAGAGTGGGACAAGACAGATTTTGACTCATTTTTTTCTTTTTCTTGCTCGGTTACTCCTCAAAAAGTTTTGTTCTATCTCTCTTCATTCTTCTTCTTCATCCATTATCTTTGTTCTTTAATTTCAATCTATTGAATTTCTACTGTTGGGTCAAGTGGTGTTTGTATTGTGTTGTGTTTCCATCTAGTCAAGGTAAGTATAGCATTCAGATTATTCTTCTTCTTCTCCCTTTTTCTTTTGATTTGGATGGAATAGGGATCTTTGGTTCCAATTTAGGAAATTGGACTGTGCTTGTAGTGGTTGAATTGAAAAAAGACAAAGGAAAGGAGAAAGTGGGAGAACCTAGTATCAAGTGAGCTCATAGGAGCAAAAGATATCAAGATTTGGGAAACTTTGTTTTTGAGCATTAAATTGATAGTATATGAACTCTAAATTGCATGTTTGTATTGTGTCTACAAATGAATTGAAAATATGTAGTTATGTGATGTGATGAGCTTGATGAGCTAATTTGATTGCCATGAGATTTTGACCTAAATATGTAACTTTATTTTTGAGATAATTGAGAAATTACTACGAAAGATGTGAATATTTGGATACTTAATGTGGAGTTGAGAATGTCGAGGTGTATATGTGTATACGAGGTTAGTCTTGTGTGATTTGGGAGAATTGGCAATGCAAATTTAGTGAGTTCAAGCTTGAATAGCTTGATTGGGGTAAAATTGGTTTTGTAGGGTAATTTGACCTATTGGAATTGCTTCTATCATAAATTGATTTATACAACTATAAAATGAACGAGGGGAATGGGATTGGATTCCTAAGACCTATACCTATGATTGTTACAGTAATGGTCATGTTGAATTGAGGACTCTAGGGTCTTTAAAAGTGTACTTAAGTGTAACTAAATCCTATAGGAGGGCTTTTAGAGCAGGTTGGATTCCCTTGGCCACAACTCCTTAATTTTAAATAAAACTATTATGAAATTTATGTCATTGTAGAGTTAACCTGTAGGGGAAAATATGGTTAGAAGGCCATAATGGCAGAAAATGATGTTCGGATGGGTTTTGAAAGTCATTTATGTGGTTATAGCGAAGTGCATGAAAAAAGAGGTATGTGGAGTGGAGGTTTGAACATGAAGTTCAGGCACTGTTATGAGCACAACAGGTGTCGCAGGCATGAGAGTGTGATTCGACGGGCAAAATTGCTTCTTTGTGTTATGTTGCGAGCGTGATAGAAGTCATTGGTTGGTTCTGTCACATGCATGACTTGTGCTGCCAGCACGACTGAAGGGATTGGCAAGGTCTGTCGCGAGTGCGATAGAGCCTCAAGTTAAGGACATTCTCTAATTGTCCTATATTGTGTAAATTATGCTTTTGGCCTATGAATAATCATGCATATGATACTATTAAGGTGTTGATACATAAAATGGTATACAGTAAAGTGGGAATGTGTTTGATAAGCGATATTTATGTATGCTAGATATTGAATGTTAAGATATTGCTTCCTATAAATATATGGTTGTTACATTATATGAATAAATGAACGATAATTGGATTAATAATTTATCCTACAAGTCGAGTAGTGGATAAATAGGCATGCGTATAGGGTCAAAGTGCTGCAGCCAAAGCGTTTTATTCCTCTTGGAATTCCCAATAATGCGAATGTGTGTATCTTCGGATACCAATGCGAAATATGGTACTTATGAGTAAAAATGCGATGCCTGTTATCTGCGTCTATGAATTGCGGGCAAGGCAAATAATGAATGATTAAATAATAATGAGCAATGTGTATAGTATGCAATGAAAGAATGTGAATGTGATGCGTTGTAAGATTGTTATGCGATGCTGTTATAATTGAACATGATTTGCTAATGATGCAATATACATATTGATATCTGCTTAATGTTATGTTTATGAAGTATGTATATGATGAAGCATGAATATAAAGCATGTATCTTTTATTGCTCTAAGATTGGTATATATATGTGTGTGTGTGTGTGTGTGTGTGTGTAGATTGGATGTTGTTTTCCCACTAAGCGTTATCACTTAGCACGGGTGTTAATCCGTGTAGGTTCTGAAGTGAAGCGTAACTGAAGGACGGGCCCCCATCTTGTTGGTCTACACTAGGGTCCGCTACTTAGTGTAGGTTTTTGGTATTTTTGTATTTTGTATAATGTAAATAATAGTTTTGGCATGTAGAGTGATATAATGTAATAGCTGAACGTAATATGTAATGCAAGTTAACAGTATGTATAAAGTATGCGTTTGAAATTATTCCGCTGCATATGAATAAATTTGTTAGTTTAAGATTTTGTATATGATTCAATTATATGTGTTTGTGTTGTGTGATGCATGTTGTGTTGTGTTGTGACGACCATCTTCGGCTACTGTAGTGAAGCTATGTGAGTGGTCAGGGATAGGTGTTACATAAACCAAACTTGAAATAAATGATAGCGAATGCTCAAAAAGGTGATGGCAACCTGCAACAGATCCTGTTGATAGCACACGAAGAAAAACAACCTAACTTTTCTTTGAAGGCTGATGGTAGTTTACATTTCAGGGATCGATTATATGTACTAGCCAATGATGAACTAAAGAATAAGTTATTTTATAAAGCTCATAACACTGTATTCACTATGCATCCAGGTGGGAACAACCTAACTTTTCTATGAAGGCTAATGGTAGTTTACATTTCAGGGATCCATTGTGTGTACTAGCCAATGATGAATTGAAGAAGAAGCTATTATATGAAGCTCATAACACTGTATTCAATATGCATCCTAGTAGGAACAAAATGTATTGGGATTTGAACCAACATTACTAGTGGCTTGGCATGAAACATGATGTAGTGGATTATGTATCCAGATGTTTGACATGTCAATAGGTTAAGGTTGAACATTAGGTTCCCTCTAGTTTACTGAATCCTATTCGAATTCCATAATGGAAATGGGATAATATCACCATGGACTTTGTGTTTGGGCTTCCTCTCACTCAAAGGAATCATGATGTTTTATGGGTGATTGTAGACAGGTTCACCAAGTCGACACATTTTATACCCGTCCGACCTAATTATCTGATGGACATATTAGCAGAATTGCATGTTAATAAGATAGTAAGACTACTTGGTGTACCTCTTTCAATTATTTCAGATCGTGATCCACTTTTCACTTCCAAATTCTAGAAAAGCCTATAAATAGCTTTAGGTACTCGACTCAGTTTCAACACAGCTTTCCATCCTCAGATAGATGGGCAATCTAAATGGAAGTATTGGAAGATATGCTTAGAAGTTGTGTGTTGGAATACCCTAGTAGTTAGGATAAATATCTTCTTCTGATGGAATTTACTTACAACAATAGCTACTAGTCAACTATTGGCATGGCACGAAGCCCTATATGGTAGAAAGTGCAGAACTCCTATTTGTTAGAAAAGATTGAGCAAAAATAAGATGATCAAACTTGAACTTGCAAATGATATAAAAGAGAATGTTATAACCATTCACCAGACACTGAAAGCAGGTAGTGATAGACATAAGTCTTAAGCTGATTTAAAAATGAAAGACATTGAATACTAGATAGGAGATAAAGTCTTCTTGAAAGTATCACCCTAGAAGAAAGTTATGAGATTCGGGAAAAAGGACAAACTCAGTCCGAGATTTATTTGTCCTTATGAGATCCTTGAAAAGATTAGACCCATAGCTTATCGATTGGCTCTTCCTCTAGAATTAGCTCAATTGCACAATGTCTTTTATGTCTCAATGTTGATAAGGTATCAATATAATAATTCACATAAGATTCATGTGTAAGAAATTCAAGTGCAACCAGACTTGACATATGAAGAGGAACCTGTGGCTATCCTATCTACAGAAGTAATACAACTTTGGAACAAGCAAGTACCTCCGGTAAAAGTACTCTGGCAATGTCATGGAACTGAAAAAGCAACAATGAAGGCTCAATATTTGCAATTGTTTTCAATAGGTATGAATTTCGTGGACGAAATTCTTTTTAAGGGATAGAGAAATATAAGGCCCCAAAGTATACCCTAGTAATATTAAAACATGTTTACAGTGAAATGAAAACTGGATATGAAAGATTAAGTAGCTAAGTGATGAAAAGGACATAATGGTCATTAATTGAAAAGATGCGGGTAAATTGATAATTTGTTAAAATATGATATGCATGCATAAATAGTTTTAATTTGAGCCAACATAAAAATTGAGTTTAATTGCATGCAAATGTGGGATTAAATTAACTTGTGGGGTCAAATTGTAAATAAGAAAAATATAAAGGTGGAACAAATTAAAACAAGATATGTGGCATTTTAGAAACTTGTAAGAATTCATGGCCATATAAATGGCCTTGTGGCCAGCCAAAATGGTGACCAAAAACACAAAAATGCATTTCCCCTTCTCCTCTCTATACACACATATGTTATAAGGGAAATTGGGGTGATAAGAAGAAAAGCACAATTTTAGTGCAAATAGAACAAAATAGGTAAAGATTCATCTTCTCTTCATTTTCTTCTTGCCTTAGATATGTAGGGATGTTGAAATTATGAGTTGAAGATGATTTTGACATGAAATCTGTGGTGAAATATAGTGGAAGAATCCAGCAAAAGAAGGGAAAAGAAAAGGAGTAAGCAAAAGGAGAAAAGATTGGCCAAATAAGGTTTGGGAACTCTTTATTTTTTTTGCTTATGTTTGCCATAAATTAAGATGTTATGTAAGCTATATGGGATTTGAAATCATTGTTGGAGTGTTGGATTAGAGTTATTTTGCATGGAATTGGTTGAATATGTTATGAGCAGTGAACTGGGAAAAATGGAGATGAAAATTAAGACTTGATGCTGCCCTGTTTTAGGAGCAGGATGCGTTGTTTGGTTCATATCTCCTGATTGACTAAACTAAAATGTATGATTTTGTGCCATAGAAAACTTAAGACATAAGGGAACATTTTTTAAAAAGAGACAGATGCTAAAATGTCCATTTGCTATATGTAAAACACCTGGTAAAAAGGAACTATGAATTTGCCCTATTTTAATAAGTAATAAAACAGGGTTACACAACTGTCAGGAATATCTGACTACTATGTAACATGCTTCTGACCGCAGTGTAAGAAGATTATGACATGGAAAATTAACTTAAATGTGACCCACACGGCTGTCAGGAATTCCTAACCGTAGTACAAGAAACCTTGACTGCCGTGTAAATGGTTCTGGATTGAAAATCTGGAATTTTGGAAAGCCACAAGGCTGTCAAGAAATCCTGAATACTATGTGACATGTCATGACCAATGTGTAAAATCTAAAAATTGAGCACCTCACATGGCTATCTGGTTTTCCTGACTGTCATGTCACCCCTGATTTTGAACCTGAATATGAGATTTTCTCCCTCAAACGATGTCAACCTATAATCAAATCTCTCCAAAAATTATTAATACTTGTCCAGTGCATGATTAATAATGAATGAGGTTCAAATTTCTTTATGGCTTGAGACATTCTATTAAAATAAAAATATGAATACATATATGTATGTGTACTCATGCTTGTCACTACAATGTGACTCTTGATTGTTATCAAATATGTCTTGATAGTCAAAATAAGGCCCGCTGGAATTTTAGTTATTGGTAAATAGGCATCCCTAGATTTGTAGCTGCTCCTATGACACTACAGTGTCTCCTAATGAAGAGACTATGTCTCTCCCATATTTCTGATTTGTGCTTTAGCACGTCCTAGTTACTATACTATTGAGGTTTACACCATTCCTGTTGATTAGTATCTCCTACTGATATCTATAAAGGAGATCTTTTGTACCTGTTATCCACATCTATAGAAAATATCAAGCAAATTTGTGATTGCTCTATCCTGTTCTGTTCTGATTGATTATATTTATATTTATATATATATATATATATATATATATATATATATATATATATATATATATATATAGTGCTTGGTAATTAATTAATTTATTCTGAAAGGAAATATATATGTATATATGTATATGTATATATATATATATATATATATATATATATATATATATATATATATATATAAATATTAATGGATGATTATGTTAGAAATCCTGCATGATTATCTTTGTAATTGATTTATGCATTGCATATGTGTGCCTGTAGGACGACTTCTATGAGGAGTCATCATCATGCATGATTTTTCCCAGTTAAGCATTATTGCTTAGTACAGTGGTTTTTCCTCCGTGTAGGTCAAGAAACTAAGGAGTAGAGTTGGGAAAACTACAAGGCCAACACTACAAGAATTTTACATATTAGCAACTAAAAATTAGTGACGAAAAGAATTCAGCGACAGAAAAAGAAAATTAGAGTCAAAAAAAATTTATGTCGTTAAAAATGGTAGTAATTATTCCCGCCAGCTTTTACCAACAAAATTTAGCAATGAAAAAAATAAATCGTCGCTAAATGTGGCACCAAACTAAAATTAGCAACGAAAAAATGTTTTTGTTGCTAAAATTTAGCAACGGAAGCTTATACCGCCGCTAAATTTGGAAATTAGCAACGAAATATGCTTTTCGTCGCTAAAAACTTTCATTTGCAACAGATGTTGAAATTTCGTCGCTAAATTTAACAACGAGATTTTTTATCCGTCTAAAATTGAGAATTACAGACAAAAATCTATAAAAGTGATTTTTAGCGACAGAAAAGTATTTTTGTCACTAAAATTGCCATAAATAAAAACACTCCCTTCTTTCTCTTTCTCTCTCTCTCTCCCTCTCCTCTCGATATAGATCTGCAGATCCAAAGCGCTGTCACCCTAACCCAATCGATTGCCCCCCCGCCGTCGGCCCCTTCTATAGATCGGCCCCCTCGCCGTCGCCCCCCTTTTGCCACTCACCCTCTCCCCCGCCATCACCCCTTTCCTACAGATCAACCCCCCTCCTGTAGATTACCCCCCTGCCATCGCCCTCCTCCCCCCGTTCGCCGTTATAGATCTGCTCGCCCTCTCTCCCCTTCCCCTCCCCCCCCCCCATCATAAATCTTCTCGCCCTGTTATCATAGCCTGTCTCACCCCGTCGATTGTAGCCTCTAGCTACTCGCCCCCCTCTTTTGGCATCACCCACTATCTCCCTCGTGCATCCATGCTCATCTATGATCAGATCCATTAATTTCTATCTATACATTGGCTCTAATAATTTAATCTTTCTTTTCCTTTATTTATTTTTTATTATTTCCTTTTTGTTTTTGGCTGTTGAGGATGGATTTTTGTTTTTCTTTTTAAAAGGTGAGGTTCCTTTGTTTCTAAGGCCGAAATGCATAAGGCAATGGTTTTTAACACTTATTTTGAATTAGCTCTATTTTTAGTTTTT
This sequence comes from Excoecaria cochinchinensis, assembly GCA_947683425.1. NCBI lineage: Eukaryota > Viridiplantae > Streptophyta > Magnoliopsida > Malpighiales > Euphorbiaceae > Excoecaria > Excoecaria cochinchinensis. The sequence goes on along the minus strand of CANTUQ010000127.1, from coordinate 10,295,623 downwards.
TTCTATGTTTTTGTTGTTATATTAATAGGTATTGTTTGTGCATGTGTTTGGGCCTCTGTAGAGTGAGACGTTGCAAGAATCAAATTTATCAAAAGTTTAAGTCAGAAGTGTAGAGTTCTCAGGTATTTCATTTCCTGTTGTTTGAAATCAATTGAGGTTTTAGATAGATAGATATATGTATTTAGTTATTGTTTGCCAAGGTATCAATAGCATTTTCCTTATTAATTTATTAAGGAAATTCTTTAATTTTCTTTTAAAGATCTTGAATGTTTTAACCTTATCCTCTACCCTTCATCCCTCCCTTTCTTATCTGATATATGAAAGATGATATACTTTGGTGAAATTAAATTAGTAAAATGTATATTCCATGTCAACAATCTCAAAATTTTTATTCATCTAATTTCCAATTTTTCTGTAATTATACGTGAAGCCTAATTAGTTTTCTTTTTCATATGTTTGTGGAATGATTAAGCAGTAAATAATTTTTCTTTGACAATTTCAGGTGGAGCAACACTTATATTTGACACGGAGCTTGTTACAGTGAATGGGAAAACATCAAGTGGAGGGAAGACTGAGCTATTGTTCTCATATTTCAAAACATTGTTTTGAAGTTAAACAAACTAGAGTTTGCATTTCAATTTTGAGATTTTAGCATTTTTACAATAAATTTTGTTTGTGTTTAGATGTTTTATTTAATTTTTTTATTACCGTTTTAAAAATTATTGACGGAATACTAACGAAAAAATCTTTCAGTAAATTTGCCCACTAAATAAACTATTCCTTCAGCAAATTTATAGACAGAATAAACAATTTCGTCAGCAAATTTTCTTGACGTAAATATTCATTTCGTTGGTAAATTTACCTACGGAAATATATATTTTGTCGGCAAATTTGCCAATGGAATGCATATTTCCTTCAAGAAAATTTGCCGACGACCAAATTAACGACGAATTTGACCGTCGATAATTTCCCTCGATAAATTGGTTTCTCGATGGCTCATTGAAAAATTTTTAAGCGACTGGCGATGAAATATTTCGGGTAGCCTATGAATATTCCCACACGTCATTCCAGATAGAATCTTCACTAATTTTCTAAAATTAATGTTGTAAATAAATTTTTAATTAGAGGTTCGATTAATTAATTACGAACTTTTATGCATAATAAGAGTATATTGTTTTAATTATATAAATATTGATACTAACTTGATAAATTGTGTAAAATATTTTTCCATTTTAAGTATAATATAGGAGTGTTATTACGTATGTTATTGATGAAAAGAATTATAATTGATTTATGGAATTTAATTTACATTACATTATACAGATACATACATATATATATATATATATATATATATATATATATTTAAAAGATATGAAATTTAATTATGAGTATTGCGAAAATTATTAAATTATAATTAATGTATTAATGGTGTAGTAGTGAGTTAACTTATTGAAAATTCATCAAGCTAATTAAAAATTCAAATGCCTGTTCTGAACTGGCCGGTATAATTAAATGTAGTTTTGGGAGACCGATCTGTTTTTTTTATTGAGATTATAAAAGCATTTTTCTTAACATGTGTGGTCCTATGTGAAAGTAAGGAGATGTTCGTTTTGTAGAGGAAATTGTGCCCGATTTTCTGTACAATTCTCTTAAAGTGTCCTGAGTCTAAAATCCCCAAAATATTATTATATTATAAATAAATTCTTATTTATGTAGATAATCCTTCTTGGGCACAAAGAGACAAACCTCAGTCTAAGGCTTTACCTCAATTGCATCAATTTGTGAGTTAATATTGTTAAGAGTATGCCCTAGTGCCCAAGTGTATTACGAACATTTTTCATGTATACAAACTCACTATTACTTATGAGTAGGCACCCGTTTATTTACATTTTGCTTGCTTATGTCTTAAATTAATAAATGTAGTCTTTGGTATATGAACACGGTACAAAGGCAATTATGAAGAGTTCATGATATGAGATGCCTATTCTATACAAATGTGTTAATACCAAAATTATCCCGAGTCATAGTATTAACAAGATAGGACATTACTAATATGAATAGACTAGCACATGTTATACCACTTGAACAGTTTAAGAAGTAGTTCTCATTAGTTGTGATCATTGAGATGATCAAAGCTAACATATGGATGCTTTTTAGAAGAACGAAATACACTGGATACCCATCATGAGAAACTTCACATGGATACTTATACTATATTAATGAAGGATCTCATCATATCAGTAGTGCAAGTATACTTGGACCTGAGATTACCAAGGTATCTCATGTAACAAGTGTTATACTTTAACTCCAAAGTTTTTACTCCTCTGAGGGGTATACATAGCTCAGAAATTGGATATAGCATGAATTACTTTGAGGTATTGAGTGACCAATAAAGGATTCACCACCCCAGTTATAGTTGGGAGTTCTACCTCAAATGTTCCTATACTTCTTTCTTTAAAAAAACATTGGCCAAGGTGGAGTGTAAGGTGAATGATATTCATAGGGCATTTTAGAAATAATGATATAAGTATGAGAACATAATAAGTTCATGAATGAATTAATACATGTCCATATTCAATTCATGAATGAGAATAGAAGAATGGTGAAAGGAGTAATTACATGGTAACTTGATATGGAAGGGTAAAAGTGGAAACCACTGAATCCTTGTCATTTTGGTAGTCATGATACTTGACTAGAAACCTCTCATGATTTGTACATTAATAAATGGTAAATGTCGATTAAAATTTGATAATATGTTTTAAAAGAGTTTAAATCATAAGAGTCCTAATTCAACTAGAACTCTTAGTTACATTTTGCACTACCAACATATACAAAAAATCCAAAGGGTCTCACACATAATAGAAATTAGGTCCGAGGTGAAATGCAATTGATAAGAATGAAATGGGATGTCATGGGAACTTATTATATCAAAAACAAAAAGAGAGAAATTAATTTGGAGTCATTTTGGGCTAAATGCTCAAAAGCCTTATGCAGAAAGCCCAAATTATGAGTTTTACACATAGAAAAGAAATAGGATTGGAGATTTTTATATATAAGGCCTAAATGGCATTTAATTTCTCACCATAAAAGTTATAGGGGTCTAATTAAATATTAAAAGGCTAGTCATAAGCAAACATAGGCCTAGAGCCCATGTAAATTATATAGAACAAGCCACTTAAGGGCCCATGAGCAAAAAGGGTGTATTGGGTCAGCGAGTGTTACTTAAGCCCATTTAAATGCACCAAGTGCAACTTAAACTTATAAGCATCTAAACCTAACCCTAGTATGACCTTAAGGGAGTATGAATACCCTTTAAAGTTGAAATTAAGGTAACACAATCACTAGCAAATCTCTCATTTTCTCTACTTTCTCTCTAGCCAAATTGGGATTTTTAGTCCCTATCCTAATTTCGGTTATTGTGTAACATCCCTTACCTATACGTAGAGAACTTCACCCTGCGAAGGGGATGAAGGTCCCCGATAGCTGAGGGTTGCCACACATAAAAGCTCAAACTAAACAAATACATGCATACCAATCACATCAACAACCGAATAAATTAAAATTCCATAAATTATCAAAGAATAAACTGTAGGACAAAAGATTAACTTTCATTGATATAACATAGGTAACCTTTACATATTTCAACAGAAATAACAAAAAGATACAAAAGTGCCTCAGCACAACTGAACAATTACATATAGCTAATATCAAAAGATCTACAAAATATTCTTTATATTGCTCGAAGGTAAACAACTATTACAGACACAAAAAGGACACAGAGCTCTACACTACAACATCTCTATCTTCTAGTTGTGTCGGCCCAACTGATGCGGAACACCCTGATCAACTACTCCAAAAACTCCACACCTGCACGGATAAAACACCCATGCTAAGCAAAATCGATTAGTGGGGAAACCAAAGATGCACAACGACCATTCACAGTGGCGTCAACAAATAATCACAAGCTAATGGCACAATCAAGTATTGAGTTCTCAAGAATAAGTCAATGCGTGGAAACACAATAGTCACAATATTCATATGCTCACACACTGTATACCATTTATCATAATACACAATATTTCGGAATTTATATACATTAACAGTATTGCACCTGCTTTAACCAAAATAGTGGATAAAGAGTACGCATAGATACCCGAAGGTATCAACACTATTCTCATAACACATATATACCCGAAGGTATTAAAACAATCTTTTAATTTTGTTCCAAAAACATTTTCGCATAGATTCAGTACATAGGTATCACGAAGATCCAGTCGGGGGACCTGATCAGGGTCCAAATTGTACACTAGCTGCAGCAACACTAACTCTACTAGGCATGCCTAACTATCCACTTATTCGACTCTAGCAGGTCATGCATAAACCAAATCATGTCTCAATTCGCAATATATATAGTTTGTCATGCCTAATTTATATAAATATAGTCATATAGCATATTCATATAACAAACAGTAAGAAAAAGACATTTTAGTTCATTTTCGGAAAACTGGGTACATGAGAAAACAGGGCAGAATGGGGGGTCTCTGTCGTGCTCGCGACAGAAAGGCATCGGACACGAGTCAAGCTGAGGGACACGACTCGTGTCAGATGTCTCTCCACCCCAGTCGTGCTTCAGAGCACGACATGCTAAGGAGGTCACAACAGCATGAGTCGTGCTTCAACAGCACGAGTCGTGTTGATCCTCACCTGCTGCCATCACCCAACTGAGATGCACAACTCGCACACATGGAAGGGAGCATGAGTCATGCTTCTCAGCACGAGTCGGACGGCCAACAATTCTTTAAGCCAAACACGCGAGAACTGGAAATCCTCTTATGTCGCGCTCGCGAGAACATCGCGCTCGTGACAGGAGCGGGATTTCCAGTCCCCAGCAAAACGCAAACCCAAAATTTCCCCCAAACCAAAACCATTTTGACCCAAATCACTCCCAACTCCACCCTACCAAAAATTAGGCCTTCCAAACACCATAACCAACATCAAACAACATATTTCCACAATTAATTCCAAAATAAATCATCAATTCACAAATCAAGATCTCAAAAAATCACAAAACCAGAAAATTATGAAGCAAAGTTCAATCAACTTCATATTTGATTCAATAATTCAATAATTATGCTACCTAACTCATCAAAACTCAAAATCCATATCATATTTACCAATATAAGCCTATTTACACATCATAAATTTCAGAATTTAATGCATATCTCAAAACCCACATATGAACATCAAATTAAGGCAAATTCCCAAACCTAGAATTAATGAACCTCCAATTAAGGGGCTCCACTCCCGCTCGCTACTTCCTTGCCCTTGGATTCTCTAGGGGGATTCTCTGAACCACAAAACCCAACAACACCAAACAAGTTCAAACCCTAAATCACAATTACAAAAACTCATCTAGAGAAAAAGAAGGAAGATTATCACTTATCACTTACCACACCAGCTTAGGCTACCCAAACTCACTTGAATTTACAAGGGAAGAGAAGAATTCAAGAGAGAACAAAGAAGAGATGAGGAGAAGAAGTTTAGCAACGTGAAAGGGGGAAGAAGAGGAAGAAACGTGAGGAAGAAAGGAGAACAGCTGATCCAATCTCTCTCTCTCTCCCAATACTTATCTCATCTTTTCCCTTACCACATGTCACACTCTTAAAGGAAAGGCACACTCAACTCTCCTCCTCTATCACTTACCCAATTCTAGTCTCTTACTCACACCCTACTCCCATACACACACTCACACTAGATCCTAACCCAATTAAACATAATAGCAAATTAATTTAACAAAATAAACACATGCTCAACATAACCCACACACATATACACACACACAAGGCTCACTCTACTAGGGTGGTTACGGGGTGTTACAACACTCCCCCCCTTAACAGAATTTCATCCTCGAAATTCTCACCTGACCCAAACAGCTGAGGATACTGAACTCTCATTGCCTCTTCCGGTTCCCAGGTCGTTTCTTCAACACCGTGGTGCTGCCAAAGCACTTTAACCAATGGTATCTGCTTGTTCCGAAGCTGCCTGACCTCTCTAGCCAAAATTTCTTTCGGTTCTTCAATAAAATAAAAGTCTAGCTGAATCCGAATATCTTGCAATTTGAGCACATGCGATGGATATGATCGGTAGCGATGGAGCATAGACACATGAAAGACATCATGTAACTTGGCTAACTCTGTCGGTAATGCTAACCGATAAGCTACCAGACCAATCCTTTCCAAAATCTCATAAGGTCCAACAAACCACGGGCTTAACTTACCCTTCTTACCAAAGCAGAGAACCTTCTGCCACGGTGATACCTTCAAAAAGACCTTGTTACCAACCTCATACTGGATATCTCTATGCTTCAAATTAGCATACGATCGTTGTCTATCTTTAGCTGCCTTCAAATTCTGTTGAACAACTATAACTTTCTCCTTGGTGTCTCTCACTATCTCCGGACCTATCATAGCTCTTTCCGATAACTCAGTCCAACACACCGATGATCTACATCTCCGCCCATACAACACTTCATAAGGTGCCATCCCGATCTAGCTTGATGACTATTATTATATGCAAATTCAATCAAAGGCACATACCGATCCCAACTCCCTGAAAATTCCAAAGCACAACCCCGAAGCATGTCTTCAAGAATCTGGATAACTCTCTCAGACTGACCATCGGTCTGGGGATGAAACGCTGTACTGAAGTTTAACTGAGTACCTAAAGCTGACTGAAGTTCTTTCCAAAACTTAGACGTAAATCTCGGATCCCGATCAGATAAAATGGACAACGGAACCCCATGAAGTCTGACTATCTCTCTCACATATATCTCTGCCAACTTATCCATAGAATAGTCTAAACGAACAGGCAAGAAATGCGCTGACTTTGACAACCTATCGATTATGACCCACACTGAATCATGCTTGCACTGCGTCAACGGCAAGCCAGTCATAAAATCCATCGTAACATCATCCCATTTCCATTGAGGAATGGGTAAGGGGTTAAGCAAACCCGATGGAACTTGTGTTCGGCTTTCACTTGCTGGCATACCAAACACTTTGAAACGAAATCCACTATGTCCTTCTTCATACCCGACCACCAATAATGCTGCTTGAGATCTCGATACATCTTATCTCCACCCAGATGCATAGTGAAAATCGACGAATGAGCCTCTTGCAAAAGCTTCTTCTTTATCTCACTCACATCCGGTACACATAATCGATTACCATGTCGAAAAACCCCTTCGTTATCCAATGAAAATTCGGTCCGCCTACCATCTTTCACTGCTTGACAAGCACGTTGTAAAACAGGGTCACTCAACTATGCATCCACTATCATTTGCTTCAAACTTGGTCTAGCTTTTAACTGAGCAATCAATGCACCTTCTGAATCCAATCTCCACCTACCTCTACTAACAGACAAAGCCGAAATTGACTTTCTACTGAGAGCATCCGCCACCACGTTTGCCTTACTTGGATGGTAATCAATGATATAGTCATAGTCCTTGAACAGTTCTAACCACCTTTGCTGTCTCAGATTCAACTCTTTCTGAGTTAGCATATACTTCAAACTCTTGTGATCGGTGAAGATTCTGCACTTTTCTCCATACAAATAATGCAACCATACCTTAAGTGCAAACACTACCGCCGCTAATTCTAGATCACGCGTCGGGTAGTGTTGTTCATAGGGCTTCAACTTCCTGGAAGCATAGGCAATTACCTTGCCATCTTGTATCAGAACACACCTAAGCCCACTCCTGAAGCATCACTATACATGGTGAATTCATTACCCGACACAGGCTGTGTAAGCACACGAGCCTTAATCAACATTTCTTTCAACTGATCAAAACTTGCTTGACACTTTTTAGACCAAACAAACTTAACTTCCTTTCGGAGCAACCTAGTCAAAGGTGAAGCCAACACTAAAAATCCTTTAACAAATCGTCTGTAATACCCAGCCAAACCCAGAGAACTTCTTACCTCTGTCACATTCTTAGGTGGTAACCAACTCACAATCGCTTCCACCTTGGACGAGTCTACCCAAATTCCTTCCACTGAAACAACATGTCCAAGGAAGGTCACTTCTTTTAACCAAAACTCACACTTACTAAGTTTAGCATAAAGCTGGTGATCTCTCAACACTTGTAACACCAAACAGAGATGTTCTTCATGTTCCTTTTCATTCTTCAAATAAACCAAGATGTCATCGATGAATACTACCACAAACCGATCAAGATATTGTCTGAAGACCCTATTCATTAAATCCATAAAGGCTGTGGGCGTGTTGGTCAAACCAAATGGCATCACTAAGAATTCATAGTGACTATAGCGCGTCCGAATAGCCATCTTCGCTACATCCGCATCATTTACTCTTAACTGGTAGTAACCCGATCTCAAGTCTATCTTGGAGAACACTCCTGCCTCTCTTAACTGATCAAAAAGATCCTCAATCCGAGGTAATGGGTACTTATTCTTTACCGTAACCTTGTTAATTTGTCGGTAATCAATACACATCCACAAAGTCCCATCTTTCTTCTTAACAAACAAAACTAGAGCACCCCATGGTGACACACTGGGCTGAATGAATCCTTTATCTAGAAGTTCCTACAACTGGCTCTTTAGTTCTTGCAATTCCACTGGAGCCATCCGGTACGGAGCCTTAGAAATCGAAGCTGCTCCCGGTACAATCTCCACTGACAGTTCTACCTTTCTCTCTGGAGGCAAACCCGGTAACTCTTCCGGAAAAACATCCGCAAATTCCCTTACAATCGGAATATCTTGAATCTTTACCTATCCTCTCCGAGAATCCAGAACTAATGCCAAATACGCTTCACATCCTTTTCTTATAAACCTTTTTGCCTTTATCGTTGAAATTACATTATGCAGCAAACTACTTCCCTCACCCTTCACAATCATGGGTAACTGATCTTTATCTCTGAGAACCAAAACTTTCCTATGACAATCTACTATAGCTCGATGCTTGGCTAACCAATCCATCCCTAAAATAATATCAAACTCATGAAATGGCAACCGAATCAAATCAACTGCAAATTCCATGCCTTGAATCCTTAAGGGACAATTTCGACATGCCCGATTCACAATAACACTCTAACCCAACGGGTTAGACACACAAATCTCATAATCCAACCTTTTCTCACTCCCCAAGCTATCACCCAACTGACTAGAACACAGGTAAGAATGAGTAGAACCTGGATCTATCAAAGCATACACTTCAGAGTCAAATAATAAAAACTTACCGGAAATTACTTTCGGGGCGTTCTGCTCATCCCTGTCTTTCATGGCATAGGCTCTACCGGCTGTCGGAATGGGGCGGTCCACAGACTCCGTTAACTCTCTCTCCCGAGGCCGTCCCCCATGACCCCGTCCTCTACCTCTACCACGGCTTCCTTGAGGAGCATTAGATCCTGCTCGACTACCCTATTGTTGACCATGAACATTCTCACGCAAATTCAGGCAATTAGCAAGGAAGTGGTCCGTACTACCACACCTAAAACACCCTCCTGTCAGCCATCGACATTCGCCCCAATGGCACTTACTACAATGGGAGCATTGAGGCATAGCATCACCTCTACCACCCGAACCTCCTCTACCTGTGGTTGATCCTCTAGAAGAGTCTTGTCTCCTCCCTCTAGTAGCCGGACTAGCAGGAGACTCATCAGCAGGATTTCCTTGAGATTCTCTTGATCTTTTCCCTGAAGAGGAGCTGCCTCTGGAGGTCTTCCTCCTCAGAGCTTTCTCTCTCAAAACATTCTTAGAGCGCTCTGCTCTCAAAGCCGCCTGAACCAGCTAATAATAGCTAACATTCGGGGCAGACATCAAAGAAACTAACATTGCCTTTAGAGATTCATTCAAACCCGCCTCGAAGTGCTGACACCGGAACTCATCTGTGAGAACTCCTGGCGGTGCATACTTACTAAGTCTATTAAACTCATTCTCATAATCTGCCACTGATATTACCCTCTGCCTGAGACTCAAGAACTGCACCCATCTAGCGCCTTTGAATGCCTTGGTTACGTACTTATTTTGAAACTCTTTCTCAAAGAACTCCCATGTCAAAGGCTCGAGAAGCTGGGGCTGACTGAGCACTAACCTCCACCAGTCTTACGCAGAGCCTTGCAATAATGACACCGGACATTCCACTTCTCTATCTGGCAGACATTTAATTTCCCTTAACACCCGCTTCACTTTATCAATCCATATCTCAGCTTTATCCGATTTTTCTAAACTGGTACCAAAGAAATCCTCCGCTCCAAACTTTCTAATATTCTCTATAGGTGCTCGAGGTACAGTTACTCTCTCTAACACCCAGGCTATATCCTGAGATATCTTGAGCATTGCTTCAAAAGGAACCGCAGGGGCCTCAGGTTGCACCCTAGGAGGATGAGCCGGACCTGAAACTGATGGATCTTGCTCTTGGGGATTTGCGCTCTCGGCCGACCCCTCAAGTGATCCACGAGCAGACTCTATAACTACAAAACATAACAACAGTCCACATCAGGCCAACACAACTCTAAATAGACTTTCTATCTTATTCTAGCCCAAAAACGTCTAAACCTACTGCTCTGATACCACAAAATGTAACACCCCTTACCTATACATAGAGAACTTCACCTTGCGAAGGGGATAAAGGTCCCCGATAGATGAGGGTTGCCACACACAAACGCTCAAACTAAACAAATACATGCATGCCAATCACATCAACAACCGAATAAATTAAAATTCTATAAATTATCAAAGAATAAACTGTAGGACGAAAGATTAACTTTCATTGATATAACATAGGTAACCTTTACATATTTCAGCAGAAACAACAAAAAGATACAAAAGTGCCTCAGCACAACTGAACAATTACATATAGCTAGTATCAAAAGATCTATAAAATATTCTTTACATTGCTCGAAGGTAAAAACCTATTACAGATATAAAAAGGACACAGAGCTCTACATTACAACATCTCTATCTTCTAGTTGTGTCGACCCAACTGATATGGAACACCCTGATCAGCTACTCCAAAAACTCCACACCTGTACGGATAAAACACCCGTGCTAAGCGAAATCGCTTAGTGGGGAAACCAAAGATGCACAACGACCACTCATAGTGGCGTCAACAAATAATCACAAGCTAATGGCACAATCAAGTATTGAGTTCTCAAGAATAAGTCAATGCGTGAAAACACAATAGTCACAATATTCATATGCTCACACACTGTATACCATTTATCATAATACACAATATTTCAGAATTCATATACATTAACAATATTGCACCTGCTTTAACCAAAATAGTGGATAAAGAGTACGCATAGATACCCGAAGGTATAAACAATATTCTCATAACATATAGATACCCGAAGGTATCAAAACAATCTTTTAATTTTGTTCCAAAAACATTTTCGCGTAGATTCAGTACACAAGGATCACAAAGTTCCAGTCAAGAGACCTGATCAGGGTCCAAATCGTACACTAGCTGCAGCAACACTAACTCTATTAGGCATGCCTAACTATCCACTTATTCGACTCTAGCAGGTCATGCATAAACCAAATCATGTCTCAATTCGCAATATATATAGTTTGTCATGCCTAATTTATATAAATATAGTCATATAGCAAATTCATATAACAAAGAGTAGGAAAAAGACATGTTCATTTTTGGAAAACTGGGGACGTGAGAAAACAGGGCAGAATGGGGGGTCTCTATCGCGCTCGCGATAGAAAGGCATCGGACACGAGTCGTACTGAGGGATACGACTCGTGTCGGATGTCTCTCCACCCCAGTTGTGCTTCAGAGCACGACATGCTGAGGAGGTCACAACAGTACGAGTCATGCTGAATGAGCACAAGTCGTGCTTCATCAGCACGAGTCTTGCTGATCCTCACCTGCTGCCATCGCCCTGCTGAGATGCACAACTCGCACACACGGAAGGGAGCACAAGTCGTGCTTCTCAGCACGAGTCGGACGGCCAACAATTCTTAAAGCCAAACACGTGAGAACTGAAAATCCTCTTCTGTCGTGCTCACAAGAACATTGCGCTCATGACATGAGCGGGATTTCCAGTCCCCAGCAAAATGCAAACCCAGAATTTCCCCCAAACCAAAACCATTTTGACCCAAATCACTCCCAACTCCACCTTACCTCAAATTAGGCCTTCCAAACACCATAACCAACATCAAACAACATATTTCCACAATTAATTCCAAAATAAATCATCAATTCACAAATCAAGATCTCAAAAAATCACAAAACCAGAAATTTATGAAGCAAAGTTCAATCAACTTCATATTTGATTCAATAATTCAATAATTATGCTACCTAACTCATCAAAAGTCAAAACCCATATCATATTTACTAATATAAGCCTATTTACACATCATAAATTCCAGAATTTAATGCATATCTCAAAACCCACATATGAACATCAAATCAAAGCAAATTCCCAAACCTAGAATTAATGAACCTCCAATCAAGGGGCTCCACTCCCGCTCGCTACTTCCTTGCCCTTGGATTCTCTAGGAGGATTCTTTGAACCACAAAACCCAACAACACCAAACAAGTTCAAACCCTAAATCACAATTACAAAACTCATCTAGAGAAAAAGAAGGAAGATTATCACTTATCACTTACCACACTAGCTTAGGCTACCCAAACTCACTTGAATTTACAAGGGAAGAGAAGAATTCAAGAGAGAACAAAGAAGAAATGAGGAGAAGAAGCTTAACAACGTGAAAGGGGGAGGAAGAGAAAGAAACGTGAGGAAAAAAGGAGAACAGCTGATCCAATCTCTCTCTCTCCCAATACTTATCTCATCTTTTCCCTTGCCACATGTCACACTCTTAAAAGAAAGGCACACTCAACTCTCCTCCTCTATCACTTACCCAATTCTAGTCTCTTACTCACACCCTACTCCCATCTACACACTCACACTAGATCCTAACCCAATTAAACATAATAGCAAATTAATTTAATAAAATAAACACATGCTCAACATAACCCACACACATATACATACACACAAGGCTCACTCTACTAGGGTGGTTATGGGGTGTTACATATTACATCTCCTTTAAAGTGTTCTTAGACAATTTTTCTGGTGTGGACACATTTAGAGTTGGCCATTGTTTGGACATTGGTGGTTTGCTACAACCAGGTGCGAAGGGAATTCAACTAAATAACAAACCACAAAGTTAAAAGATTTTTAATCTTTTAGTTAGATTTTGTTATTTTTGTAATAAGATCATACATTAGGGGATTAGATTTAAAGTTTTTATTTTTTCGTTGTGCATGAGCTTCAAATCCTTTCAAATATTAGATTGTATTTTAACTCTCATAAAATACGTACATACATGCATCATAAGTATGAATGTGAGCATATTATATTTGTGTGTGTTATGAACAACATTTTATTATTTGTTGTTTTGTGCATTTCTACACATGATGTTAATGAACATGTTAGGACATGCCTTCTAATGGTCGGCACCAGTACAATGTGCATGGGTAATATTTTATGTGTTATATTAACATGATTGATGCTTGATGGTGGTGCTCTCAAGCAATGGTTATAGATATGTTTATTAGATATAAGTGAGGCTAGCGGTTGTGTTCGGTTGAGCGATGCTCTCGGTCCCCTAGTCATTGGATTTAAGAGTGCCATTTGGCTTAGGTGTTTTAGTTATGATTTAAGAATTAGTTTAGGGTACCGACATGTCTACTAACATTATTTGTTTGATTATATGTTGCTTGGCACATGCATGCATATTTATATTACTTATATAATATGTGGAATTAAACTACCTTCAAATATTAATTCATACAGCAAGGACTAACTCCCCTCATCTACCTTTTTAGGTTCTAGTCAGCCTCTAGATCCTTGTTCAAAAGTTTGAATTCCTACCTCTCAAACTTGATTAATGTAATTATTTGAACTCATGATATATAATATTTGATATTCTAGATATCCCACAATACTAGCATGACATGTCGTATTCTTGTATGGTTTTTCAGAAATATTTGTTTTAATTGCTTTTATTAATTTTGTATGGAATGTTAGGCTTGCTATAGATTATGGCAGCCTTAAACCTTCTTGAATTCTAACACCGGTCATGGTTTTAATGGGTCGTGATATGAAGACAACTTTTTTTTAATGGAAATATAGTCGAGGGAGTGTATATATCACAACCTAATGGATTCACATCCAATAATAGCAATAAATTTTAAAAACTTCAAAAATCCATTTATAGATTGAAGTAAGCATTTAGGAGTTGGAACATTCATTTTGATTAGACAATCAAAGAGTTTGGTTTCTCACAAAATGTGGACGAACTTTACGTATACAAGAAGGTTAGTGGGAGTGCAATCATTTTTCTTATAATATATGTAGATGACATATTACTCATAAGAAATGATGTTTTAGTTATTCAATCGGTCAAGATATGGCTTTCCAAGTAATTCTCCATGAAAGACCTTCGTAAAGCAACCTACATTTTAGGGATAAGGATCTATAGAGATATATCTAAGAGATTTTTAGGTTTTTCAAATTCTACATACATAGATAAGATGCTAAAGCATTTTAGGTATTTTAGCATGGATCTCTCTAAGAAAGGGCTTATTCCTATGGTACATAAACACCTTTCTGATTCCATTTGTCCAAAGACACTAGAAGAAAGAGAACGCATGAGTAGGATTCCTTATACATCCACTATAGATCCACCATGTATGTTATGCACTCGGCCTAATGTATCATTTGCTCTTAGTGTAATGAGCAAACTCCAATCTAATCATGGAGAGGAACATTAGGTGTTTATAAAAAGCATCCTTAAAAACTTGAGAAGGACTAAGGATGCATTCTTGGTTTATGGAAAGGGAGACTTATAAGTGAGAGGGTATATTGATGCCAGCTTTTAATCCGATAACGATGGTTGTCAATTACAATCGAGATTTATATTCTTATTAGGGGGTGGTGCATTTAGTTGTAAGTGTTCCGAACAAGAAACAACTACTAATTTTATCATTGAGGCTAAGTACATAGCAACTTTTGAAGCAGCTAAGGAAGCCATTTGGATCTAAAAGTGCATCAATGAACTAAGAGTGGTCCCCAGTATTGTTGATCTAATACCTTTGTATTGTGATAATAATGGAGCCATTGCGCAAGCAAAAGAACCACAATCTTATTAACGATTCAAACATGTTATCAATTGTTGTCATCTCATTATAGAGATAGTTAGAAGAGGTGATATGAAGATTGAAAGAGTCCCTACATATCAAAATTCACCTAATCTTCTTACTAAGGCACTACCGTAAAGTAAGTATGACTTCCATGTGAATGTTATAGGCATTAAGTACATAGGAGACTGGCTCTAGTACAAATGGGAGATTGAAAGAGTAACATTGTGGCCGTGAAGTATTTGTCAAGACTATGATACTCTTAGGCCATGACTTGAATTTAGTTCATGACCACGATGTTAAAATGTATGCCCTAGAGCTCTATATTGAACTTTTTCTCATGTATTTGAACATCTCATTATAAATGGCGGTCTTTTGTTCATAGTACTTATGTTTATATACATTTGTTTGTTAAATCTTAAACTATGCAATAAAGTCCTTGGTACTAAAATCACAGTGCAAAGGAAATTATGAAAAGTTCATAATATGAGATCTAAATGGATTCAAATGTGTTAATACCTAAATTATACTTAGTCATAGTATTGACAAGATTGGACATTGCTAATATGAATTGACTAGTATATGTTATACTCCTTGATTAGGTCAAGCAATGGTTCTCATAAGTTGAGAGTATATCGATGATCAGAGTTAGCAAATGGATGCTTGTTTAAGAAATGGTACATTGAAAACCTGTATGAGATCTTTACATGGATATATAATCTATGTTAGTGAAAGTATATCATCATATCAATAGGTGGAAGTATCCTTGGACTTAAGATCACAAAAGTATACTTTGACTCCATCACTTATCATTCACCATTGGGTGTTAACAGCTTGGGACTTAGGTATAACATAAATAACTTGAAGATAGTTGAGAGATCAACAAAGGATTCACCACCCAAGATTATTTAAAAGGGGGTTTATCTCACTTTCCGTTATCAATTATTTTATCCAGGAGTCTCTAACTAACAAAGAATACATTTATGAATGTGATTCACAAAAGGGCATTAATAGAGTAAAGAATTATAGAAACGTGGATAAATAAATTCAGGGCAATTTAAAGTAATAGATTAAGCTAGAATTGACACTGAATCCATACTCTAACTTGAATGAGATAAAGTTTGGTGAAAGGAGTTATTTGCACAGTAACTGTATATGGAAGGGTAAAAAAAGTGAAACCGCTAACATTCTAAAATTTGAATAACCTTGATGCTTAACTAGAAGCCTATCAGAATTTGTACAAAGTTTAGTTATTCATTGAGAATGAATAATAATTTGAAGAGTTAATGTCACACCCCAAATCGGGCTTAGTCGGAATGTGTATGCTATGTCAGAATTATTGAGGGTATTTTAGTAATTTCGATCAGTATGTTTGGAGTTAGATGGTAATGTGTGCATGTAGAATTGGAATATTAAGGACCTAATTGAAAAGATAAATAAAGTTCAAGTGAGGAAATAATTGTCTTAGGGAGTATAATGGAAGTTGCAAGGATTTAAGTGGGTTTTGTTAGCATGTGGTGCATATATGTGACTAGGGTGTGAATTAGTTGGAAGATACTTGTGTGTGCATGCATATACCATTGTGGGATATGAGTAATGGTGTAGTGATTGTGTGTTTTACTCACACATTAGTAGGGTGTTTTAAGTTGAGTTTTGATTGGGTGTGGTAAGCATAGCATAGTAGAAAGAATCTAAGTGGGTTATGTTTGTGTGTTTCACTCACACTTTAGTAAGGTGTTGCATAGGAGAATGTATAGAGTGTGAGAAGTGTATGGTAATTGGGTGTGAATAATTGGTTGCCACCAATAGGAAGGTGACATGTGGCAAATTTGGGAAAAGAAAATGAAATGAAGAATGAAGAATTCATTTCCCGTAAGTCATTTGCATTTCCTTCTTCTTCTTCTTCCTTTCCTTTGTTTTTCAAACTCTAAAATTGATCTAAGTCTTGGTGGGTAAAAATCAAGTAATTCTAGCATTTTTGTGGGTAAGATTAACACATAATTTCATTTCTTTCTTCAATTTCTTTTACTCTTTAATTGGGTATTAATTTAGGATTTATTTTGTGTATTTTTGGTGGATCTATGTTTAGTTAAATCTCCTCAAAATTTCCAAGGGTAAAGAAATTGCTGGATCTAGTGGAGCAAAGTGATTAGAAGTTAAAATTCAGGTTTGGGATTTTGTTTGGGAATTGTTTGTGATTTGTTTGGGATTTATTTGTTCAATGTTGATGTTTGTGTTCTGAAATTTTATTCAGTTTTTATCTGACCTCAGTGTGATGTTTTTGTTATAAGTAGAGTTATAGATCTCCAATTGAGTTGATTCAAATTTCATCTGACAGCTAAGATCTGTATCTAAAATTGTCTAAGAAAATTCTGGAGCTAATTCTGGACTTAGGATCTTCAAAAATGCTAAAAACCGAGACCTCTCTGCTTAGGTGGGTCAGATTGACCTTTGGTCATTCTTTTTAGTATAAGTTGAGTTTTACAACTCCAAAATACATGATTCAAGTTGGGTAAGAACCATAACTTCCGTATCTAAAACTTTGTAGAAGTAACCATAATTTAATTCGGAGTCTAACTATTTTACAATCGCCCATTACAGTAGCAAAATTTGTCAGGTGTGTCTGTGGAGCAGGTTAGAGAAATTGAGTATATCTCAACGATTTCACTCCTATTGATCTGAAATTTTGTCACTAGAAAGCTAACATCTTGAGGATTAATTGTTATGAAGATCAGTTTGTCTAAAAATGTCATTTAGTAGTTCAAAAATGCATATAGATTCAGTAAATTAATTCTGCCCTGTGTCTGATAATGTTTGGGGACTGGTTGGAAAGCACAGCTGTGCTTTTGGGTAGGACACAGCTGTGTCTTGGCTTTTAGATCGACCATATACAGCAGAGCACAGCTGTGCTTTTTATAAAGCACAGCTGTGTTTTAATAAAATTTGTCCCTCTTCACCAATTCATCCTAGAATCGATCCTACACCTCCGAATTAGCCCCAAAGTGTCTAGAAACGCCTGAAAAATTTAATGTTACTTATTTTATAATTAGGTAATGAGGTTATGTAATTAAATTAACCGTGAATTAAATAAATTATTATAATGAAGAATTAATAAATATGATAATTAACCATAAATTAAACCATAAGCATAATTTGCTTTATGAACAAATACTTATGACAAGAACTATATAATGTGTTTATATGCTTTACATCTTATAATTGTATCTTTATTATGCTAAATGTTTGTATGCCATATTATGCTTAACTTATTGACTTAATGTGTCATGCTTAAAAATAATTAATTTATGCATGTTAAATTCAATAGTTATTCTCATTGAACAAATGTGAATTGTGTTATACATGACCTGCTAGAGTCAAGTCAGTGGATAGTTAGGCATGCCTAATAGATTTTTTTAGCTGCAGCCTTAGTTTAGTGTGGACCCCGATTAGGTCCATCTGGTTCCTCGTGAATCCTCAGTATAGGATCTTGTTTAAGATCCCTCAGTTTAGTGTGGACCCCGATTAGGTCCATCTGGTTCCTCGTGAATCCTCAGTATAGGATCTTTTTTAAGATCCCTCAGTAAAAATATTCGTTTACTCGTTATCCACTATTTTGAGTCAGCAGGTATTCTGTTTGTTTTGCCTAATATGAACAAAAGAATGTGATATCCGAATGTGTAAAGCTTCAGTTATGTGAATCAGTTAATTATCCGAACGTGATCATGAATCTCTAAATGGGCTGAATGTGACTCAAGCATGTATTTTGTATGCGATTACCCGTATATACCGTATTTGTGAATGTGTTTGAATTCGATTAGTTATGCTTATAAGCATGCGAATTAATATGTATAAATACTCTGTCTTGAATTATTGAATTCTATGATTAAATATGTGAATTGGTATATGTATTATTGTGATGCAACTCACGTGAATTGGCTTTTATTGAGTGCCTAGATATTCTGGTATGATAATTGCATGTTTAAAGGTTTGTGTTTATGCATGGTGCAGTTCTTACATCTGATACCTCGATAAGTATATGCACGTGGGATTGTAAGTATTTCTGCATGATAATATCTGTATCTTATATGATATTCGATTTGCTATGAATTACTTAATATGATTATAGAATGTGGTAACCGTATGTATGTGACAGTGAGATGAACAATCAGGTAATGTATATATATACGTATGTAGATGTGAGCTTTTGAATTCATGGCTTTTATGTACAAGCATGTATATCTATCTGCTATGATTATTTGCATATGCCATTTGTGTATGTGACTTGCCTTGGCGACCATTGTGAATGGCCATCCACCTTGCTTATGTGTTCTCCCCACTAAGCGTTATCGCTTAGCACGGGCTCTTTTCCCGTGCAGGTGGTTGGTTAGGTTCTGTTCGAGTTGCGCATCTGCAAGGTCGGCCACGTAGGAGTTAGAAGTTTTGTATTTTGTTACCAGCTTATATAATTTGGATTTTGTATTTCAGGAACATTTTGTATATGTATTTATATGTAATGATCGGGATGTAATGTTTTGGACTATATATATGATATTATTGTATCAAGTTATCCGTTGGTTGTATCATCCATCTTTTGCTTCCGCTGAATGATTATATGTATGCATGTATATGCTTCCGCTTAGTGCCTGCATGTGCTGAGTTATTGTATGATCAGCTTCTGCCCTCAGGGTAAGTTTTAATTTACCCGTGTTTTTAGTACGTATGATATGAATGAATGTATGTTGGTATCGTATTGTATGTTAGTGTGCGTCAGGTAGCGCGCCTGCCGGTGCCCTTCCAACGGGGTCGTCGGATGGGGGTGTTACAAGTTGTGGTATCAGAGCCCTGGTTTGGAGGTTCTGGTTGCCTTTGTTTTTTTTTGATTGTTGGGTCTTTGCATGTTAGTCAGTTATGTGTTGTGACCTTGCATGTAAGTCGATTCCGTGTCGTGGCCTAATGCAGATGTGTCTCGTCTTGTGTTATGTCTAGATGGAGTCTGATCCTAGTGAGGATGTCGGCGAAACAACGGATAGTGTTAACCCAATTATTGCTGATCAAAGTGTTTTCGAGCATCCTTCAGTTGGAGGTTCCGGTCCTGCTTCTGATGAGAGGTTAATAGTGCATGGGTTGTTTCGAATTTTTGATAAGTTGACTGCTCCCCAAGTTTTTAAAAATGTTGCTCAAAGGGTACCTCAGAAAAGAAAGGTGTTCGGAAAAGAAGTGCCAATGAGAAAGAGGATCCGAGAACCTTCAATGTGTCAACATTGTCAAAAATAAAACTGTGACAAGTGTAAGAAGTGCGTACCGCCAATATGTCAGCACTGTCAGAAGCGACATCGGGGTCCGTGTCAAAAACTCGGGTGCTTATTTTAGATATGGCAGCATGGGACATCAAATTATTGATTGTCCTAAGATGAGTGAGAATCTAGCTCGGCAAGCTAGAAAAGATGTGGAGGAATTGCTTAGAGCCATCAGTGTGCCGTCGGGATTTGTTGCACACCGCAGTGAAGTGACAGAGCCTTCCGGTGAGTTTTTCTTTGATGTGTTCGAGCAAAGTTTGTTTTGGTACTTTGAAATGGAAGGGTATTTGGATTCTGTAAGGTTTTGGTAATACTCTGTATACCTGTCAGCTATCTCCAGAAAAAAAAAGTATTTGAATAAAAGCATATTGAATCATGGGGATGGGACAAAGTGCATTATTATAGCATCAATTGCATTTCTTTAGCATCATTCTGCATACATGAACCATCACATTCTCATCACATCATCCCTTTGACCATACATGAGAAGCATTTGCATATGCGTTTTGATTAAGAGAAAGCTGACAGAGTGTACATGAAGTAGTTGATATTAAGATTAAGGGTGATAATGGCGAGTATAGCAACGGTTAAGGAAAGTGTTCTGTGTTTCGGTAAAGTTGAGTAGAAAGAGTGTTTTGGGAATATTGTACAAGAGAATGTAAAGAGATTTTTGGAGTTTGATAGAAGTGTTTTGGTAAGGGAAAAGAGCATGTAAGATAGACATCTTTGAAGTGTTAAAGGATTTGTGTAGCTATCGATGAAAGTTAAATAGTTTATAGTGTGAAGTGTTTGTGCTTTGCTATCCGATGTGTAATTGAGTAATGGTTATTCTGATGAACGTGTTTGATTTGGATATAAAAAAGTTGTTTAAGAGTATAGCGATAGTGACAAGTGTAAGCAAGGAGTAATTTGAAAGTGAAGTGCATGAGTTTGATATGGTTTGGAGTGTAGTGTTGGGAATTCTTTTCGGTGTAAGTGAATTTCGAGGACGAAATTCTTTTAGGAGGGAAGAGTTGTCACACCCCAAATCGGGCTTAGTCGGAATGTGTATGCTATGTCGGAATTATTGAGGGTATTTTAGTAATTTCGATCAGTATGTTTGGAGTTAAATGGTAATGTGTGCATGTAGAATTGGAATATTAAGGACCTAATTGAAAAGATAAATAAAGTTCAAGTGAGGAAATAATTGTCTTAGGGAGTATAATGGAAGTTGCAAGGATTTAAGTGGGTTTTGTTAGCATGTGGTGCATATATGTGACTAGGGTGTGAATTAGTTGGAAGATACTTGTGTGTGCATGCATATACCATTGTGGGATATGAGTAATGGTGTAGTGATTGTGTGTTTTACTCACACATTAGTAGGGTGTTTTAAGTTGAGTTTTGATTGGGTGTGGTAAGCATAGCATAGTAGAAAGAATCTAAGTGGGTTATGTTTGTGTGTTTCACTCACACTTTAGTAAGGTGTTGCATAGGAGAATGTATAGAGTGTGAGAAGTGTATGGTAATTGGGTGTGAATAATTGGTTGCCACCAATAGGAAGGTGACATGTGGCAAATTTGGGAAAAGAAAATGAAATGAAGAATGAAGAATTCATTTCCCGTAAGTCATTTGCATTTCCTTCTTCTTCTTCTTCCTTTCCTTTGTTTTTCAAACTCTAAAATTGATCTAAGTCTTGGTGGGTAAAAATCAAGTAATTCTAGCATTTTTGTGGGTAAGATTAACACATAATTTCATTTCTTTCTTCAATTTCTTTTACTCTTTAATTGGGTATTAATTTAGGATTTATTTTGTGTATTTTTGGTGGATCTATGTTTAGTTAAATCTCCTCAAAATTTCCAAGGGTAAAGAAATTGCTGGATCTAGTGGAGCAAAGTGATTAGAAGTTAAAATTCAGGTTTGGGATTTTGTTTGGGAATTGTTTGTGATTTGTTTGGGATTTATTTGTTTAATGTTGATGTTTGTGTTCTGAAATTTTATTCAGTTTTTATCTGACCTCAGTGTGATGTTTTTGTTATAAGTAGAGTTATAGATCTCCCATTGAGTTGATTCAAATTTCATCTGACAGCTAAGATCTGTATCTAAAATTGTCTAAGAGAATACTGGAGCTAATTCTGGACTTAGGATCTTCAAAAATGCTAAACACCGAGACCTCTCTGCTTAGGTGGGTCAGATTGACCTTTGGTTATTCTTTTTAGTATAAGTTGAGTTTTACAACTCCAAAATACATGATTCCAGTTGGATTAGAACCACCACTTCCGTATCTAAAACTTTGTAGAAGTAACCATAATTTAATTCGGAGTCTAACTATTTTAAAGTCGCCCATTACAGTAACGAAATTTGTCAGGTGTGTATGTGGAGCAGGTTAGAGAAATTGAGTATATCTCAACGATTTCAGCTCCTATTGATCTGAAATTTTGTCACTAGAAAGCTAACATCTTCAGGATTAATTGTTATGAAGATCAGTTTGTCTAAAAATGTCATTTAGTAGTTCAAAAATGCATATAGATTCAGTAAATTAATTCTGCCCTGTGTCTGATAATGTTTGGGGACTGGTTGGAAAGCACAGCTGTGCTTTTGGGTAGGACACAGCTGTGTCTTGGCTTTTAGATCGACCATATACAGCAGAGCACAGCTGTGCTTTTTATAAAGCACAGCTGTGTTTTAATAAATTTTGTACCTCTTCACCAATTCATCTTAGAATCGATCCTACACCTCCAAATTAGCCCCAAAGTGTCTAGAAACGCCTGAAAAATTTAATGTTACTTATTTTATAATTAGGTAATGAGGTTATGTAATTAAATTAACCGTGAATTAAATAAATTATTATAATGAAGAATTAATAAATATGATAATTAACCATAAATTAAACCATAAGCATAATTTGCTTTATGAACAAATACTTATGACAAGAACTATATAATGTGTTTATATGCTTTACATCTTATAATTGTATCTTTATTATGCTAAATGTTTGTATGCCATATTATGCTTAACTTATTGACTTAATGTGTCCTGCTTAAAAATAATTAATTTATGCATGTTAAATTCAATAGTTATTCTCATTGAACAAATGTGAATTGTGTTATACATGACCTGCTAGAGTCAAGTCAGTGGATAGTTAGGCATGCCTAATAGAGTCTTTTAGCTGCAGCCTCAGTTTAGTGTGGACCCCGATTAGGACCATCTGGTTCCTCGTGAATCCTCAGTATAGGATCTTGTTTAAGATCCCTCAGTTTAGTGTGGACCCCGATTAGGTCCATCTGGTTCCTCGTGAATCCTCAGTATAGGATCTTGTTTAAGATCCCTCAGTAAAAATATTCGTTTACTCGTTATCCACTATTTTGAGTCAGCAGGTATTCTGTTTGTTTTGCCTAATATGAACAAAAGAATGTGATATCCGAATGTGTAAAGCTTCAGTTATGTGAATCAGTTAATTATCCGAACGTGATCATGAATCTCTGAATGGGCTGAATGTGACTCAAGCATGTATTTTGTATGCGATTACCCGTATATACCGTATTTGTGAATGTGTTTGAATTCGATCAGTTATGCTTATAAGCATGCGAATTAATATGTATAAATACTCTGTCTTGAATTATTGAATTCTATGATTAAATATGTGAATTGGTATATGTATTATTGTGATGCAACTCACGTGAATTGGCTTTTATTGAGTGCCTAGATATTCTGGTATGATAATTGCATGTTTAAAGGTTTGTGTTTATGCATGGTGCAGTTCTTACATCTGATACCTCGATAAGTATATGCACGTGGGATTGTAAGTATTTCTGCATGATAATATATGTATCTTATATGATATTCGATTTGCTTTGAATTACTTAATATGATTATAGAATGTGGTAACCGTATGTATGTGACAGTGAGATGAACAATCAGGTAATGTATATATATACGTATGTAGATGTGAGCTTTTGAATTCATGGCTTTTATATACAAGCATGTATATCTATCTGCTATGATTATTCGCATATGCCATTTGTGTATGTGACTTGCCTTGGCGACCATTGTGAATGGCCGTCCACCTCGCTTGTGTGTTCTCCCCACTAAGCGTTATCGCTTAGCACGGGCTCTTTTCCCGTGCAGGTGGCTGGTTAGGTTCTGTTCGAGTCGCGCATCTGCAAGGTCGGCCACGTAGGAGTTAGAAGTTTTGTATTTTGTTACCAGCTTATATAATTTGGATTTTGTATTTCAGGAACATTTTGTATATGTATTTATATGTAATGATCGGGATGTAATGTTTTGGACTATATATATGATATTATTGTATCAAGTTATCCGTTGGTTGTATCATCCATCTTTTGCTTCCGCTGAATGATTATATGTATGCATGTATATGCTTCCGCTTAGTGCCTGCATGTGCTGAGTTATTGTATGATCAGCTTCTGCCCTCAGGGTAAGTTTTAATTTACCCGTGTTTTTAGTACGTATGATATGAATGAATGTATGTTGGTATCGTATTGTATGTTAGTGTGCGTCGGGTAGCGCGCCTGCCGGTGCCCTTCCAACGGGGTCGTCGAATGGGGGTGTTACGGATAAAATTACAGTAAAATCCTTCTATGTGAAATAAGAGTTCATAGTGTACTACCAGTATGTTCAGAAGCTCAGTAGGACATACAAATATAGGAATTGGATCCAAATAGTAACCAAAACCATATGAGATATGATAAGGAATTAAAAGAGGAAAAAGAAAGTGTAATGAGCTAAAAACATGGAGATCATTGCCTTGACTTGAGAAGTCACACCCGTGGCCTCAATAAAGGTTCTCATCATAACATAAGATTTAACGCTCGTGAACTAGACACAAGTCACAGTTGTAACATATGATGTCATGCCCATGACAGCTCCAAAAAAAATGTTGGATTAAATGAATATGGAGAATTTACTTATCTCAAGGCCCGCTCCTAGTTAGACTAGGATTAAGTATGATGAAGCCTATATATACCCCATCAAACCTTAATAAAAAAATAAGTTTTTTAATAGCCAAAGATACGCTGCAAAATCTCCTCTCAACTTGAAATTCTCTTACTAGACCTTAGAGTTTTTTTGGAGCTCCAACCTTTTGAAGGATTTTGGACTAATCCTAGTATGGATTAATATTAGAGGTGATCTCAAGAGAATTACTATCGCTTGTAACAACACAGTGAGGAGAAATCAATTGTTCAATATCCCTAGTGTGTAATTTAGAAAAAAATTTAAATTATATTGATCCCTTTGATGGTCATTTTTGTAATGGCCCAATACCGAGTTAGCAGTAAATAGTATTTTCTGATAGTGAATAGTACTTTCGGGGTGAAAAATACACCCGGATATGAAAAATATTTTATTTGACTATCGAAAAATAACAATCATGATGAGTCTTGGGTTAAAATTTGGAGTGAAATCGAGATCAAATAAGCCTCCAAAAGTAAAAAATACGAAAAAGTAGCGATTCGGTTCAAATAAAAACTAGTTTGACTAAACTTTGATCGAGCCTTTAAAAATAGTAAATGAGCACTAAAAATCACCAAAAATTGCAAATTTGCCTAAAATAATATTTAGAATAGTTTGATAGTAAAAAGGTAATTTTTCGGTAGCACCGGTAATTATTGAATCGGACCGATCTGATTGAATCGGACCAAAAGTTGACTCCGATTGAGCTGAAATTTTGTGTACATCCTAGGTTACACATGTTATGAATTATGGAACCAAATTTTGGGAGGAATTCGATTTTAAAAGTGAGAAAACCAAAGAAAAGTTGCATTATGGGCCTCAAATTGCATTTTTGGGCTTGTGAGGATGGGCTTGTCACACCCCGAAATGTACCCCTAGAAGGATTCGGGCATATTGAGTATAAGAGGTGAGCAAAGTTGTGTGAGTTTTGGCATGTGTTATTCTAAATTAAGTTTTGTGCAGGAGTTATGAGTTTTGTTAGAGTGAGGTTGCATGTATACTAGTAGTGTATGTGTGAGAGGGCTTGGTTATAGTGTGGATGCATATAGGGAGTTAGTATATGTATTAGCGAGATTAGAATTGGGTAAGGTGTTATGTTTGGTTATAGGGTGTATTTGGTTAGATTCCTCCAATGGGTTGTTGCCATGTGGATTGTAAGGGTGATTTAATAGGTTAGAGAGAGAGAGAAAGGGAGCCCCTTTTTCTGCCCTTGCTCACCCGTTCACTTCTCCCCTCACGCCTCTTTTTTTCGTTTTTCTTCTTCTTCTTGCTTCAATATTGCTCTCTCTTATGATCTAAACCCTAGTTTGAGATGATGAAGTTTGTGAGATCCAGTGGGTTAAGTGAAGAGTTTGTTAAGGTAAGTTTAAGTTTTGATTTTCTTCGTTCCTTTGGTTAGCAATAAAACCCTACATTTATGTTTTGTGTATTTGTATGTTTGATGAGGATTTTGGGATGAGAAAGATCTTTGGATGGGTTTTCGATTAAGAAGATTAACAAAAAAAGCTACTAGGAGCATAGGATTTCCAGGTTTGGGAATTATTTGCACTTTGGTGATTTTTGTTCTTCTTTGATTTTCTGGAAATTCGTATGGTCAATGATGTTCTTAATGGTTTTAATGTCATGAGTTTTGAGTATGTTGAGTTAAGGATCTTAGATTGTGATGCTGTTGGATTAAATGTGCATTGGGTTGAAATGGGGATTATAAATTGTTGGGTTTTGGTTTAGAGGATCTAATGATGCTCATTGTATGAATCAATTGAGTTAATTGATATAATAGTTGTGTTTTATGTTGTTCTTGGTGGATTGAAAGCATGTTGAATTTTGGGGTAAGTTTTGGGAGTGTAATATGTGTATTTTCTAGGTTTCTAGCGATTTACATGGCAGTAAGGAGTTCCTCACCACCGTGTAATCGCGTTCTGGGTTCTAATTTTTGCTTGTCCGTGCTTTTACACGGCGGTAAGAACTTTCCATACCGCCGTGTAAAGTCATTCTGCCTTGAAAGAATTTTGGGTTGTGCATTTTACACGGGGATATGGATTCTCCATACTGCCGTGTAAAAGCATTCTGCCTGTTGGGGTGTTCCGTGTTGGGCATGTTATTACCACCGTGTAAGATGTCTTAAACGGCGGTAAGGGTAAGTCATACTGCCATGTAAAACATCTTTGTCTCTAATTTTCGTGAAGTTTTGAATTGCGTCTTTGTCGATCCTTTTTCATTTATTATGGGTTTTTAATCTTATATGGTGCCTTCTTAATTAGCAAATGACATGAAATGGCATTTTAATAGGGTCAAATTATATTAATGTGAACAGTAGTGACTGTTACATTTTGAATGCGGATTGGATTATGTATGTTTAAATTTTATGGTTCTTCATTATAAACAATATGTTATGCCTTTATGAAGTTAAAATGAGTTATTCAAGTGCTTCTATACATGATAATAATTGAATTATGAGATCTTTGTCTAGCATTATTATTTAAAGATTGTATATGTGTAATGTAAAACAATTTAATTGTTAAGTCTTAAGGATGCATGATACCCAGTAATATGGTTATGTTCAGTATGTTTATACGAATATGTTATCCATTAAATAATACATGATTAGTTTTTGAATATGATGAATATGATTAGTACTTATGATATGCATTTATCTATACATTAATGCATGTGCCTATGTGATCATAAAAGAAGGATGTAATTGTTTGATGGAATGGGTATATATGTGATAGAATATGAAGAATATAATAATAATACAGAAAATCTAGTTTGCATTAGTCGAGTCGTGGATAGATAGGCATGCCTATAGAGTTCTGTTAGCTGCTGCCCTCTGTTCTATTTGGACCCTGATCAGGTCCCCGTTTGGTTCCTCGCGAACCTCAATGTGTATGGATCTTGTTTAAGATCCCCTCTGTAAAATGATTTTGAATGAGAAAATGTGATGTTGCTTTTCGATTGGTACCCATAAGGTACCGCTATGTGTTCACTCGCTTATCCACCACTATGACTTAGCAGGCAACTAAAAGAGTAAAGATTAATGTGAATTAAATTGATGAGTTTTGTGATGATTTGCAAAATGATTATGTGAATAAACATTTGATCCGATTGTGATAAATGCCATTTGACTGGTGCTTTATGCACCCCTATGTTCCGGATCCTCTATGGACTCGAATGTGAATTTGTGTGGTATCTTTGGATACCTAAATTGTTTTGTATCTGAATCTAATGTCTGTTAATCAAAAAGAGAAATAACAAATGCCGGTTATTAATCTGTTCATAAGTTATGAGTATGATTGTCTATGTAAAGTCTGTGTAAGAATTTTGAAATGATTGATATGCATATTTGCTATAGTTAAGTACTCAGTAAATAAACTCTATGAATTTACATATCCCTTTATATGTTTAAATTGAGAATACAGGTATGTATTGTGTTATCTATCTCCGGGATCTTAGCCTGGATTATTACTGTAAGTATTTTGGTAAAGAATTTATACGTCTTGCTGTTGATTTTAATAAATATGATAAGTTATATATGTATTGATTGGTAAGTAAGGGATAATAATGTATTAAGCATGATAAAGATAATTGAATTTAGGAAATGAGTTAAGATTAAATTGGGTATATGTATGCATAAGTTCCTGTAGAACTACGTGGTTCTGATTCCCAACCATGGGGATATATAGGAAGCTTGGAATGTTTATTTCGAGCCTGGACCAAATCTGGAAATCTAAATGTTTAGTTTAGCTTTGAACAATAAATGGTTTGAACACATGAAATGTTCTAACGTAAGTACTAATACTGTAATCTGCATGATTTTGGAAATGTTAGTAATAAAGGGAATCGATATGACTTAATTTGCCTACTAGCGAATGTATCTTTGGTAACCTAGGAGGCATGACTATTCATATAGTTAATTAAATAAATTAAGCAAACAATAAGTATGCATGATGTCATTGTAAATTACTAAGGTAATAATGTAAATTCTGGCTATGGTATGTAAACGAATGTATATAGGAAATTGTTTAAGTTTCGTATGAGAAAAAGAATATGAATTGACGATAGCCTTAACCGGGGTACTTTATGTTTATGTATATACATATAATTTGATTTACATGTGTTTGCCTTGACAACCACTGTGAGTGGCTGCCCATCATTTGTTTTGCCCGACTAAGCATTATTGCTTAGCACGGTTATTTGTCCGTGTAGGTTAGGACATCAGAGTAGCGCAGCGGTTCTCTGTGACTTTGGCCAACGAGTCGATAGAAGTTATAGAATGTTGTTATTGATTGTCGGTTTGTAATTAAGTTTATTGATTTAGCATTTGTAATGAGATATAATAATCTTTAGTGCGAATGATGATGTGTGTGAAATAAGTTTAGAATGTGCATATCTTGAGGTTATGATTTTAGAAATTTTATTACTCTGATTTCTATATTACCATGTGTGTGTCTTTGTCTGGTAGCACCCTCTGCTCATTATAGCTCTTCATCCGTCGATATGCTACGTGAGGGAGTTGGAGGTGTTACAGGGCTTAAGGTTGGACCAAGGCCCAATCCATTTAGACCACCTTAAATAGTCATAAAGAGGCAGATTTGGGAGGCAAAAACCTTATCTTCTCCAGCCTCTCCCTCTCCCTCTCCCTCTTGTGGTCGAATCCCTGTCCTCTCCTCGTCTCTCAATTTCTTCATTTTCTCTTCAAATTTCTCACCAAATCCAACCATTCGAAGTGAAATTCAGCCTCCCTACAAGAACTTTAGGCTCCCTAGTCCTTGATTTGAGTAAGAGAAGTGGACAAAATCAAGGGACCAAATGAAGGGCTTGATTTTGGGTACGTAAAATTCAAGTTTTAAATTTAGTTTAAGGTTGCCTAGAGATATTTTTAGGTACCTAGATTTTATTTATGAGGTCATTTTGAACTAAAGAGATCAAAATATTAGTGAAAATTTGATGTGTAAATTCGTCCCTTTGTAGAAAACCAAGAAGGTATTCAAGCTTCCAAAAAGAAAGACAAGGAAAAGGAAGTCTAGGAGAGCTTGAGCAAGTGTATAAGGTTAGTGGCTATAAAATCTTTCAATTTCCTTTGAAATTGGATGTGTTTACATTATGTTAATTAGGTGAATTTGTGTTAAATGCATGTTTAATTGAATATAAGCTTATAAAAGTGATTAAGGGTCTTTAAAATGACATTTAGAATGCTTAAATAGAATATTTAGAATTTGTAAGCTAATGGACTTACCTTGGCTGAATGGAACCCTAGTGTATACTAGGGTATATTTTGTAAATATGTAAGGGTTAATGGCTTAAATTAAATCTAGCCATAAAAAGAAGTGTCTAGGAATTTAATTGGAATTTTTAGTATATGTATGAATATTTTTGAGTGTGAAGTTACATCATGTTTAATATAGAAATCATGAATTATGATGAGGTAATTTATGGATAATTCATGAAATGTGCAAAAATGATGAAAATGTTGGGTAACTAGTATAATGAAATGGAAATATGAGTGAAAATGCTAAAATGTGAAAATTGAGTTTAAAAAAATTAAGAAAATTTTGCCCTTAGTAGTGCTTTGGCAGTTTAAATCTAGTTCAGGATATGTTTGGCTCGCCATATGGACACCCATGCCGCGGTGCAAGTCACGACAACTTTCTTTACTATAGCAGATTCGCGATGGTCTCCCATAGTACATTGATAAGTGTCATATCTTACATGTTATACATTATATGTTAAATGAAAATGATTGAGTGGGCCTTCATTCCTCAATGTAATATAGTGGACCTGTGGGGTCCACGTCTTGTATATTCGGTCTGGAGATTTCTGTCGGGATTATACTAGGGGCATAATGGTAAAAATGGCCTGAAAATGCAAAAAGTAAGATGAAAATGAGAATTAGAATGAAAAGGGGCTTAAATGAAAGAAAATAAAAAGTTTAGGGTCAAAATGGTAATTTACCTAAATATTGAGGAAACTTGGTAAAAATGGTAAAATAGTAAATAAACGGACTAAAAATTAACTTTTGTAGTCTCGAAGGACTAAAATATAATTTGACATGAAAATGGTAAAATAGGGACTAATTGGTAATTTGCATGTAAAATAATGGATTTAAAAGGTGAACTAGTGGCAAAATCATAAATATCGAGAAAAATGGCAATTTTGTAATTAATTGGGTCATTAGGGACCTAAATAGAATCTTACCCTAATAATGTTATTTAATAGAATAAAATTAACAGTGAAGTGACAATTGTGTCTGATTGTGAAATTAATGAATTTTGCATGGTTAATGTATTTGTGCATGTTCTGGAAATTTATCTAAGCATGTTTAATGCTCAGCATGTAGTGTTTACTGCTTGTAAATCCTAGCTGATGAGCGGAGAAAAGCATACCTGGGATCTTGGTTTTGAAAAAGGAAGAAAGGAAGGAAGTGTTTTTGAGCGGCATGTATATGTGTATATGTGTATAGGTATATACGTAGCCAACTTTGAGAGTTTAAGTTTGAATTGTACAATGGATTTAAGTATGAATATTTATATGTATAAAGACTCGTGTTATAAGTTTTGCTATCGAATGTATGTGATGGACAATGTTAGTATTGGTTATAAATTGTTGTGCCCCTCGGGGCTGTGGAATTGTTTGCCGTGCAAGTTGGATAGGTTAGATTTTAAACTGTTATGCTGAAATTTTTACGAAATAAATAGTAAATTGGACAATTATAAGTACAATCGGCAAGTAAACTTGTAAATGGTAATTAAATAAAAGACTTGGAATTAAGTGAACACTATTAAATTGGTTAAGTAGAAAAAAAAATTTCAGTAATCGCTTAATATCGTAATTATGGGTATAGTAAGGGTGTTACACTTTCGCCATTTGGACTCTGCAGTTGTCTGATTTTTATTGTACTTGAGGTAGCGGTTTCCAACATCTACTACTTTCTAGTGATGTGAAAGCAACTACCTTAAAAGCTCCCACACCGAGATCTGTGCTGGTGTCTTCTTTAATTGCTTAAGTATTTAATCATCCTCAACCACCTTGTCCAACTCAAGTTGTACCACTATAGGTTCCTTCCCTGCTTCAGGAACAACTAGACTACTTCTTGTAACAATTTCGACCTCTTTAGTTACCTTCATTTATTCTTCTTCAGATTTAACCCAAACATCCCATACTTGTTCTTCATCATTATGCATCTCAACAACTGAGCCCTATTTATTGTTAGTTGCCCAAATGTCAATCATGTTAACCTGATCAGTCTCAACATTACCACCTCTTCCCTTACTAACTCATCTTACGATAGCCAGATAATAATCATAAAAGTCCCTCAGAATATACCACTCAAGTAGACCTCAGCCAACCATAAAGACTGGCAATGGCACTGTAGCAAAGGCCCCTTGACTCTTTTCGCTCTTCTTAGGGTTGTTATCCACTTGCTATTATCAAGTCTTGGATCTTATCCCTTAGGTGCTTACACACATATGTCTAATGGCCAATATGGAACTTGCAATACAAATTTACATGAAGTTTAACTTACAAAGGATAAATCTTTCCATCTTTTAGAAATGCTTGAGAGACCATGATAAAGACTTACCAAGGTTTGAATAATTCCTTAGAATGGTAACCAATACTTCAGCTGTTATTCCTTCTCCAATACTATTTTTAGAATTCTTCCTAAAGCCGAAATTATAACCCTTACGGTTCCCAAAACCACTATCAGCATTGTTCTTTTTCTCAAGGTTCCCATCCCCAAGGTTTATGGCAATATCCTTTAAGGATTCTCAATCCTTTAAGCCTTTTGTTTTCAACCCATCTTTCAAGTAAGGGTAAGCATTATAGATAAACATCCAAATATGATAAGAAGTTCCTAGCTTCTTCTTCATTTCCATCATACTATCTCTCCAATGATTAAGGTACTATTGGAAAGACTCATTGGACTTTTATCTCAACTAGTGCTATAATCCTACTAGCTCAAGAACTCTTCGGTAAACCTAGTCCAATCCTCCTTAGTCTTACGGTCTAACCCATGGTACTAATCAATGGCATCACCCACCAAAGTAAGGCTGAAATATTCAACCTTTTGCTTTCTTGACAATATAGTCCCTTTTATAACTATCACATATTGCTTGATGTGAGCCTTTTGGTAAAAATTTCCGTCAAACTAAGTTAGATCAAGTAGGGTTTTGTGCAAAATATAATTCAAAAATATGGAGCAGAATTAAACCAAAATCTGACAAGATCCTTGCGATCTAATTGATTCAAAAGAAAAGTTTAATCGAATAATAACATTTTGGTGCACGAAAACAGCGAATTAACACCTTAATTCGATTAAACTATAGGTGCTGCTCCAAGAACGAATGCCCTTTACCAGTATCCACACACAAATGATCACTAATGAATGTAGGAATGCTAGCTCCTTTTTAACGGCTAGGGTTTTTCTTTTCTATACTTATGCCTTTCTCAAAGACAGTAGAAAAGAAAGACTTTTTTTGTATGTTCTTAAAATGCCAGAAAAATGAGATGAATAATTAGGGCTTTTAAATTACACACATATATCTATATATATGTGTTAACACATTAAACCTAGCTCAAGTTCAGTGGTTAATATATGGAGGGAATTTAGGGATAATATTCCTTATTCAAAATAAGGAATATTCTCTTATCTCTATAATATTATTTTGAATAAAAAATCTGACATATTTTAAATTTAAAATGTCCAAATTAACCCTAGTCCATTCATTACGTTCTTAGTGTGCGACCCAATAGATACATATTATATTGGTAGTGGGCCCAATCTCATTATTAGCCCACAAGTCATAAGTGGCCTCTAGAAAGACATTATGACTACCTAAATAATATGAATATCGATAGTCCGATTTTAACCTAACCAATAGTACATGTTATAATCCTTTTGTCACATGATATCTTGTTTGAACATAAGTCATAGTACATGTTAAACTTATATTGTTCAAACATATAAAATCTCGATCACTAAGTAGACTGATAAATTCAAATGACATTGATCACACTATTAATTCATTTGAGCATGGCCATGCATTTCTCAGTCCTACTTATCTAGGGACCCAATAGATATCTCTCTCATAAGAAATGGACAAATTCCATCTTGATTATTCACTTTTCTCTGCATAATTCTCATCATATACAATAATATATTAATGTTGAGAAATCCTTTTATAAATGAAGATATAACATTACATTAAAGTCCAAATGTTTGGTCGATGGCATAACCACCAATAGATCAACTATCTTGAGCCTATAAGGAGCCAACTCCTCATAGTCCAAATCCATATCCTCTAGGCCTATCCCTTTGCCAAAAGATATTACATTAGCCATGGCCTTTAGCCTAGCCTCTAACTTTTTCCTTTATTTTTTAGATAATTGCATCCTTAACTCTAGGAGCCTTGAGCTTTGCCACTTAAGACCTACTTGTCTCTTCCTCCTTACTATCCATGAAGTCAAACTCCGGATCTTCCTAGTTGACACTTTTGGTTTTCTCAGTATCCAACCCCGAAACCACTCTTAAACTAACACCTTAAACTGTAGCAGCCAGCAGTGGCACAACTAAAGTAATTGCAGGAGCTTCCACTACTGATGAAGGATTGCATAAATAAATAGTAGGTGCAATAGAAGGTGTACTACAACTTGGAGCAAGATTAGCAGATAGGTTGAAAAGCATAGCCATAATCATCATCTGAAAATCATCAATCCTTTTATCCATTCTAGCATCTAACTCTTGAATGGTAATCAAAACCGATGATGGAGTAGCTTCAGTTATGATCTCTTAAACCTGAATAATCGAGTTGGCTTTACTCACAATGCAACTGGTTAGACCCCTAAACCACTTTGGAGATTATTGATCTATAGTGGCTATCAAAACAAAGTTGTTAGAATGATGCATGATTGTAATGCATATGCATGATCATATGATGCAACAACGCCAACCACAAAAAAGTCCTTCCGACCTTAAAACCCATACATGTGGTTAAAAAGTCTTTTTCCTAGGTACGCTTAGCCTATAGGTCAATATGGAACCCAATGGACATGTATGGTGCATGGTGAAAATCCAAAAGTATAATGTTTTTTTATTGAAATCACATCCATAACGTTCGCCAAAATTTATTTGGATAGGTTCAACCAATCTAGAATGCATAAACCAACCCATCCTAGTTATAAAAATGGCCAATAGACTTGGGATAAATCATCCTAATATGTTTGAACAAACTTAACAAACCAAGACCCATATCACATTCAAATGCAATTTAATAAAGAGCTTATTAACTAAGTATAAGATGTACCTATGCCATTAGATGGGTTTTAGTAAGGTACAAGTTATGGCCATCCAAGCATGATCCCTCCTGTAACACCCCTTACTCATACGTAGTACATTACACCATAAAAGGGTGAGTTACTACTACTGGTAAAGGATACCACAACTATACACAGGAGGAATAATAACAACTAATGAAAAACCAAATGATAAAATTTCATAATTACTAAACACTTTCACATATTACGATTACAAAGTTCACAATTTTACTTTGTACATATTTTTCTTATAAGTTTCCCCACACATTAATCATATTACAAACAAATTAATATTACTAAAACCGATTCTATCTACATAAAATTAACTAACACAAAATCTATTTACTGAACTCCTACAGTCTTATTAGCCTCAAATGATACGAATTGTACTTGTCGACACCTCTACCTTAGAAACTTGCACGAATGAAACACCCATACTAAGCGCAAAGGTTTAGTGGGGAAAAACATGTATGGACAACCACTCATAGTGGTCGTCAATGCATATCATCACACACATGAAGCATATTTATAACATAATAATAACATATATAGTAAACATAACAAATAATCATTACGTGGTATTAATTAAAATCCTTCACATTAAATCATATTTACTTAATCATATATTTCATTTGGATCATTATGTTTTTCTAAATTCATATATGGTCTTTTAATCATATAGAGCCTGCCTTTTCAAAGAAGTGGATAACGGATTGAAGCGTATAGGTACCCAAGGATACTTTTATACAGAGGGATCCCACCAGGGATCGAACGAAACACATAGGGATCCACAATCGGAATCCAAACAAAGGGAAATCCACAATCGAAACTCCAAACAAAGGGGGATCCATAACCGAAATCCTAAACAAAGGGCTACAGCAATAAACAGGCATGCTTATCTATCCATGACCCGACTTTTGCAGGCGAAATATTTATTTAATCCAGTTAAATCATGACGTGATTGCATTTGCATATTTTATTACAAAATAATACCATACATGTATAATCCATTTAATAAGCCAAATAATCATCATTTAATTCCTATAACATAACATCAAAAATAACATACACACGCTTAACATTTCAATAAGCAATTTTAACCTAGTTGCATTGCTCATAAATAAAAAAATATCGCATGCCAAGTCATTTTTAACCTTATTTGGTAACTTTTTTTATTAAATATACCATTAAGTACTTCACTAATTGCTCATGTTTATAACCTATTCACTTATGTTTCCAAGTGGAAACCACTCAAATATTCATCATACAGCTTTAGACATGTATTGGATGAGTTTTGGAAAGTTTTGATGAAGTTCAGGTTCGATTCAAGGTGAAAAATGGACCATATAGTCAAAGCAGGGGTTGAGGGATGGCCACACCTAAGGGAAGGGTGTCCCACACCGAAGGGACAGACTAATCCAAAACAGACCTGGCAACCAAAATAGTATGTTAACTTCAAATCAATCCTCCAAAATCACATAGTACACGTCAATTTTAATCAAAATGGTCTTCGAAACAATTACACTGCAGGGTGTTAGCTTTCTAACGGATTAAATTTCAAGTAAATTGGAGCTAAAACTAGGGAGATATGCCCAAATTTGTCTACACTGCTCCAAAGAGCCAGCTGGAACATTTATCTACTGGAATGAGCAATTTTGAGGCCCTTAGAGTCCAAAATAAATTATAGCTATTTCTACAACATTTTTAACCAAAGAAGTTTTAGTTCTAATCCAACTAGAATAATGTAATTTAAAGTTATACATCTTGACTTATACTGAA
Source organism: Excoecaria cochinchinensis (assembly GCA_947683425.1). NCBI lineage: Eukaryota > Viridiplantae > Streptophyta > Magnoliopsida > Malpighiales > Euphorbiaceae > Excoecaria > Excoecaria cochinchinensis. Next base: position 10,258,106 of record CANTUQ010000127.1, on the reverse strand, counting down.
AACAGTCATCAAAGGTAATTCTGTCCATTTGGACAGAACTGTACCATATAAATCAATTGACCTAAATTCAACTAATTTGGCACGATCAATCCACCAAATTCAACTCAAATTAACATCATGGATACAAAAACATCTCAGAATATTCAATTTATCAATAAATGTTCAATAGCACAAAAATACACGCAACAATCCCAAACCTATTTTCCTTTGCTCCTTTAGGCTCACTTAGCACTTTGTTCAACTATCTTTTCTTTCCCCTTTGAAGTAGTAGCCTTCTCTTTTACAACCAATTCCCAATTTCCAAAATTGGGATTAGAAATCAAATCCTCAAATGAAATTCAAGAGCAAAATATGGAGAGAACCAAATCAAACTCTTACCTTTTTCTAGCAAAGCTTAATAATTCCACCATACACCTTGAAATTATTTAAGCTAAGATGAATGGCTGCCTTGGAAAGTTAGAAATAGGATGAAGATGAAGTGAAATTCTAGCATTTGGACTTGGAATGGCCGGCCAAGTGAAGTGAGGAAAGGACAAATCCCACCTCTCAACATTTATATTTGCATGGTAATGCATACATGGCCACACCAATTCAAGACACCTATCTTCCACTTAATCTAATTAATGTTAATTAAATTAATTAATCTTCATTTCCTTAATTAATCCTTCATTGACTTTAATCATGCCAAATTCTCTTTTGGCCACTTAACTAATTTAATTTATGCAATTAGGTCCCCAATTTCAAGCTTATGCATTTAACTCCTTCAAAAATATATTCTATCCATCATTTTGTGCGATCAATTTAAAGTTACAAATGACATAATTGCAAAAAATGCTCTTCTAGAATTTTATTCTTCTATATCTTAAATTTCTATTGGTAAAATTTCAGATCAATTGAATTAAAACCTAGGAGTTAAAGCCTTAGAGATACATACTATTCCATTTCTGTTCTAGCTAGTTTTGGGCTACATAGAGATAAATTTAGCTCATGACTATTTAAAAGAAATTTGTAGATATAAAAGTCACGGTTCAAATGCCACTAGAATCATCTAGTTTGGATATTCCTAGGCTTAGATATGACCTAAAATCTGAACTATGGTCAAGAGTAAAATTGAGCAAAATTTTCCCTTACAATTGCAATATAACCAAGTTCATGTTTCCATTCAATTCCACAACAAACACAACCACAAATCAACTTAATTACCATTTCATACATTGGTCCACCATACTATGTCACACCCCAAAATAGCCCAAGTCGGAATTAGCATGTGAAGTCGGGATCGGAAGGGTATTTCAGTAATTTGGTACATGTGAAATTTGGATATTAAGGATTTAATGGCATTTATGTAATTAAGTAAGTGGAGAATACTAAAGTGTGTACAGTGCCATAGTCTGTAAGATTTTAGTGGAATTTGTGGTTCAATAAGGTTTTGCCATGTGGGTGTGTTAGGTGAGCATTGAAAGAAGAAAAAAAAGCAAGGAAAGAGAAAGAGAGAGAGGGAACAGAGATTGCATTTCCCGTTCGTCCCTCTCTCACGCTCCTCCTTCTTCTTCTCTTCTCCCTTCTCTGCTTTTCCTTTCTTTCTCTTTGGCTTGGCTTGGGTTGTGCTTTGCTTTGAAGAGGTATGTTGGAGTTTAACGTGTTGTGTTTCTTCTTCTTCCTCTTCATCTACTGGTTTTATCTTCAAGTAGGGTTTGAACTAAGGATTGTGTGGTGTCTTATTTGTGCAAGTTTTGGATTATAAGAAGAAGCAAAGTAAAGGCAAGGAAAGGATTGAGGACTGATCTTGAAGCTGATTTTGGATCTTCGATTCCAGGTTTGGGAGCATTTTGGATTGCATGCAATGTTTGGGAGCTCTGTTTACTGCATTTGAAGTTCTTAGTGTTTTTGCCCTAATTCTCACTTAGGATGTATATGTGTTTGCATTTCTGGAAATTGATGTGTTTTAGAATGTGTATATGCAAGATTATGTGTTAGTAATGTATGAACAGGATTGAATTGGAAGTTCTGAGTTTGGGTTATGAACTTACTGTATTTTTAGGGTTTATGCTCTAGAATGGATTAAATGTGTTTAAGCATGGTTTAAATGATTTGATTGTTGAGTTAAGTTGCAATTGTCTTGTTTATGCTGGTTGGGACATCGATTGAAAGGTAAGATGAGTTTGGTGGTGTTTTGAATGAGATTGAAAATGAATTTATCGAGTTCTTGGAGTTCTGGGTAACTGGGAATGGAAAATCGCGTCTCTGTAGAATTTCCAGTTCAGTGTTCTGTGAGAAGCGAGTCACGTCGCATGACTTAGAGTCACGATGTGACTCATATGAAGGGCAGCGTGACTCCCAGTTGCGAAGCGTGACTCTTCTCTCTGTGAGAGGAAAGTCACGTCTCGTGACTTAGGGTCACGACGTGACCCTTGTGAATGGCGAAGCGTGACTCCAGTCGCGAAGCGTGACTCCTCTCTCTGTGAGAGGGAAGTCACGTCTCGTGACTTAGAGTCACGGCGTGACTATGGTAAGGGCAATGCGTGACTCCTCTCTCTGTGAGAGGGAAGTCACGTCACGTGACATAGAGTCACGGCGTGACTCTTGTGAGGTCAGGCGTGACATAGAGTCACGTCCCGTGACTCTCTAGCAGGTCACGAGACGTGACACTAGGTCACGCCGTGACCCTCCTGTGAGGTCAGTCATGAGTCATGATATGACTTGTGACCGACCCCTCTTCAGCTCCTTTTTCCGATTTCGCCCAGTTTTTAACCAAAATGAATTTCCTATCTTTTCTGTATGGGTCTTCACTGCTGTATAAACTATGTCATACTGTTATATGCTCCTGTATAGCTTTTCTGTTTTGATTTGTGCCCCGTGGCTAGTTTGTTATGAAATGACTTTCAAATGCTTTTATGACTCTTTTCTCTACTGTGTGCTATCTTATCTGATTGGTTAGCCTATTTTAGTTGTGTTTAGCATTATGTTATGCCTGTCCTTGGTCGGGTTCTTATCTAGAATAACATGCCATGTTTAAGAATGTTGTATCATTCCATGATTCAGATTATACGTTTTTGATCATCGGCATAATATGATTACACATGTGTTCTTGATATACTCTAGTAATTTGAGTAGTGATAAAATGTGATTAAGGGAATTATTGCATGTTCAGTCTGTACCGTAAGGTAAGTCAAGGTAAGTTTTTAATTAAACCGTATTTTCGTATGTATGTTATGTATGAATGTATGCTTCCGCATTGTGCATGTGTATATCTGTATATGTGAGCGTCGTGTAGCGCGTCCGTCGGTGTCCTTCCAACGGGGACGGCGATGGGGGTGTTACAGTTAGTGGTATCAGAGCCCAGGTTTGATGGTTCTGGGTATGTTGTTTGTTTTGTGTTGAGTCTTTGCATGAGAGTCAGTTTTGTGTCGTGGCCTAATGCAGATGCGTCTTGTTTTGTGTCATGTCTAGATGGAGTCTGATCCTAGTGAGAATGTGGGCGAGACAACAGAAAGTGTGAACCGAGTTAATGCTGATCAGGATGTTTCAGAGCATCTTCCAGTTGAAGATTCTGGTCGTGTTTCTGATGATAGGGCTTTAGTGCAAGGGTTGATTCGGATTTTTGATAGATTGACTGCTCCTCGTGCTTCTCAAGAAGTTGTGCGGCATGTTCCTCAGAAGAGAAAAGGATCGGTTAGTGAAGTGCCAACAGGAAAGAGGGTTCGAGAACCTTCAGCGTGTCAATAATTTCAGAAGCAACATGGGAATAAGTGTAAGAAGTGGGTACCGTCAGTATGTCAGCACTGTCAGAAGCGACATCGTGGTCCATGTCGGAAGCTTTCAGGTGCTTGTTTCAGGTGTGGCAGTATGGAACACCGGATTGCCGATTGTCCTAAGAAGATGAGTGAGAGTCTAGCTGGGCAAGCTAGAAAGGATGTGGAGGATTTGCTCAGATCTTCTCGAGTGTCTTCAGAGTTTGTAGCATCTAGCAAGGATTCGAAGGAGACCGCAGGTTCTTCTGGTAAGTTACTTTGCAAGCTTTTGTATAAGTAAGTTTTGTTTGTTTGGGTTGTGTGGATGTAAGTGTTTCGCTGTGAATTTCGCGGACGAAATTCTTTTAGGAGGGAAGAGTTGTCACACCCCAAAATAGCCCTAGTCGGAATTAGCATGTGAAGTCGGGATCGGAAGGGTATTTCAGTAATTTGGTACATGTGAAATTTGGATATTAAGGATTTAATGGCATTTATGTAATTAAGTAAGTGGAGAATACTAAAGTGTGTACAGTGCCATAGTCTGTAAGATTTTAGTGGAATTTGTGGTTCAATAAGGTTTTGCCATGTGGGTGTGTTAGGTGAGCATTGAAAGAAGAAAAAGAAGCAAGGAAAGAGAAAGAGAGAGAGGGAACAGAGATTGCATTTCCCGTTCGTCCCTCTCTCACGCTCCTCCTTCTTCTTCTCTTCTCCCTTCTCTGCTTTTCCTTTCTTTCTCTTTGGCTTGGCTTGGGTTGTGCTTTGCTTTGAAGAGGTATGTTGGAGTTTAACGTGTTGTGTTTCTTCTTCTTCCTCTTCATCTACTGGTTTTATCTTCAAGTAGGGTTTGAACTAAGGATTGTGTGGTGTCTTATTTGTGCAAGTTTTGGATTGTAAGAAGAAGCAAAGTAAAGGCAAGGAAAGGATTGAGGACTGATCTTGAAGCTGATTTTGGATCTTCGATTCCAGGTTTGGGAGCATTTTGGATTGCATGCAATGTTTGGGAGCTCTGTTTACTGCATTTGAAGTTCTTAGTGTTTTTGCCCTAATTCTCACTTAGGATGTATATGTGTTTGCATTTCTGGAAATTGATGTGTTTTAGAATGTGTATATGCAAGATTATGTGTTAGTAATGTATGAACAGGATTGAATTGGAAGTTCTGAGTTTGGGTTTTGAACTTACTGTATTTTTAGGGTTTATGCTCTAGAATGGATTAAATGTGTTTAAGCATGGTTTTAATGATTTGATTGTTGAGTTAAGTTGCAATTGTCTTGTTTATGCTGGTTGGGACATCGATTGAAAGGTAAGATGAGTTTGGTGGTGTTTTGAATGAGATTGAAAATGAATTTATCGAGTTCTTGGAGTTCTGGGTAACTGGGAATGGAAAATCGCGTCTCTGTAGAATTTCCAGTTCAGTGTTCTGTGAGAAGCGAGTCACGTCGCGTGACTTAGAGTCACGACGTGACTCATGTGAAGGGCAGCGTGACTCCCAGTTGCGAAGCGTGACTCTTCTCTCTGTGAGAGGAAAGTCACGTCTCGTGACTTAGGGTCACGACGTGACCCTTGTGAATGGCGAAGCGTGACTCCAGTCGCGAAGCGTGACTCCTCTCTCCGTGAGAGGGAAGTCACGTCTCGTGACTTAGAGTCACGGCGTGACTATGGTAAGGGCAATGCGTGACTCCTCTCTCTGTGAGAGGGAAGTCACGTCACGTGACATAGAGTCACGGCGTGACTCTTGTGAGGTCAGGCGTGACATAGAGTCACGTCCCGTGACTCTCTAGCAGGTCACGAGACGTGACACTAGGTCACGCCGTGACCCTCCTGTGAGGTCAGTCATGAGTCATGATATGACTTGTGACCGACCCCTCTTCAGCTCCTTTTTCCGATTTCGCCCAGTTTTTAACCAAAATGAATTTCCTATCTTTTCTGTATGGGTCTTCACTGCTGTATAAACTATGTCATACTGTTATATGCTCCTGTATAGCTTTTCTGTTTTGATTTGTGCCCCGTGGCTAGTTTGTTATGAAATGACTTTCAAATGCTTTTATGACTCTTTTCTCTACTGTGTGCTATCTTATCTGATTGGTTAGCCTATTTTAGTTGTGTTTAGCATTATGTTATGCCTGTCCTTGGTCGGGTTCTTATCTAGAATAACATGCCATGTTTAAGAATGTTGTATCATTCCATGATTCAGATTATACGTTTTTGATCATCGGCATAATATGATTACACATGTGTTCTTGATATACTCTAGTAATTTGAGTAGTGATAAAATGTGATTAAGGGAATTATTGCATGCTTCAGAATATGACTTGAATGAGGTATGATTGATATTATGCTATGCTATATTTAGTTGAATATTATGATTGATGTCTGAATGCATGATTATACTTTAGCCTGGGAACTCAATGTGTTAGGTTAAATGTAATTTGGACTATGCATGATTTATGCTTAGTATCTTCGCCTAATGCATGATTAAGACTTTGTGTTGATAATCATTAGCATGGTAGTGCTTTTATACCTGATTCTTGGCATGCTTTAGAATATTGTTTAATGTTAAAATGTATGGACTGTAATATGTTTTGCAATGCGAATTGCATGATGTACGACCAACTTTATGAGCATATGTATATGTCTATTGTACTCTTGCTTATGCATGATGTATATAGTTATATATATATTTATGCGTTGTGCGATTCGGAATGTATATTATATTATGCATGACCTGCGAGAGTCAGTCTAGTGGATAGTTAGGCATGCCTAATAGAGTCTTTCAGTAGCTGCAGCGCCCTTTGAACGTATTGGACCCTGATCAGGTCCCCCGTATGGTTCCTCGCGAACCCCCCATCAGTACGGATCTTCGTGATCCTTTTTAATGAATTTGGATCGGGTTAAGATCCCCCATCAGTAAAATGCTTTGTGACAAAATAAATGGTTTTTCGATTCGTACCCGTAAGGTACCGCCATGAGTCGATTCGTACCCGTAAGGTACCGCCATGAGTACACTCGTTATCCACTACCCAGAGTCAGCAGGTGTTCTTTGAATGTTTATTTGAACTGCTCTGATCTGATCTGGCTATATATCGGATTATTTCTGAATGAATATAATTATGAAATACTGATTTGATGGCTTTATTATATGAGCATGTTTATATGGATTATGTTTTAGCCTTTGCATATTGTACTTGTTATTTTGGAATAGTTATCAGAATGTGATATCCGATTGATTATGATAAGGATTTCAGAAATCAGCTTATATGTATATGAATGTGACTTTGGGCTTCAGAATGTATGTATGTTTTAAGTAAGCATGACTTTACGTTTAACATGATTATCCGTACTTGTCATGTGATTTGTTATAAGTTTCTGATTGCTTTGAAATGATTTGACTGATGTATTTAAGTATATGACTTCAGCATAGTTTTGTTATATATATTAGCATGTGAACCGAAGCAGCTGTGATGGTAAGTATGTGATGATTATTGTACTTTCTGCATGATGATGTGAATGTAATACTATTTGGTTATGCCTTCAGTCTCCGTTATCAGAATGTTTCTGCATGATGCTTAATATATATATTAGAGTTGCGCAGCGGTATTGTGTTGCTCTAAATGTTATCCTTTGGATATTTGACTAGTGTGTATGCTTAATATGATGATTGGGGGTTGTCAGTTCAGGCGTGGGTACTTAGTGATAGTTAATGCATGTGTATAGCTCTTGTGACTCCGCATGGTAAGATGCTATCATTGGATACCCATGTAGGTTTATGCATGAGTTATAGTATGTAGTTCGGCATGATGATATTTGTATCGTATACTGTAGTATGTCTGTAATGGTCTATCTTGGACATGAGGTTATGGTTTGATTGTGAGTTATCGAATGAATGCCTTTACTATGCCAGCATGATCATATTTGTTATGAATATCTGCAATTGTCATCTGAATGTGTTTTGCCTTGACGACCATTGTGAATGGCCGTCCATATTCTTGTGTGTTCTCCCCACTAAGCGTTTATCGCTTAGCACGGATTTCCTTTTCGTGCAGGTGGCAGGTTTGGTTCTGTTCGAGTCGCGCTTCTGCAAGGTCGGCCACGTAGGAGTTAGAAGTTCTGTATTTTGTTCAGCTTCTGTATTTCAGCTTTTGTATTCGGTAGTATTGTATATGTAATTATTATGTTTCGTTCTTGAGTTTTCTTTTGGGAATGTAATAGTTAGTATGTCCTTATGTTTAGTTATTCCTTTGTTTTATTATTTCGATTATGCTTCCGTTGAATGGTCATATGTATGCCTTTGTGTATGCTTTTGCTTAGTGCCTGCGTGTACGTGAGTTATTGCATGTTCAGTCTGTACCGTAAGGTAAGTCAAGGTAAGTTTTTAATTAAACCGTATTTTCGTATGTATGTTATGTATGAATGTATGCTTCCGCATTGTGCATGTGTATATCTGTATATGTGAGCGTCGTGTAGCGCGTCCGTCGGTGTCCTTCCAACGGGGACGGCGATGGGGATGTTACAGTTAGAACTAGCCTAATGGTAGTGGGATTCTAAGAATTAAAGGACTTATCCCCAGGTCCTTGGTTCGAATCCCACGAAAGGCAAAAATGCACAAGGGGAGTGTAAAGTTCTGTGAGTATCGGTTCGGGGCGTCCAGGATGGAGGCTCCTGAGGGAGGGTATAAAAGCCGGACCGTTACAATAAAAGGCGCCTTTTATTGTAACGGTCCGGCTTTTATACCCTCCCTCAGGAGCCTCCATCCTGGACGCCCCGAACCGATACTCACAGAACTTTACACCCCCCTTGTGCGATTTTGCCTTTCGTGAGATTCGAACCAAGGACCTGGGGATAAGTACCTTGATTCATGGAATCCCACTACCATTAGGCTAGTAGCCTAATGGTAGTGGGATTCCATAAATCAAGGTACTTATCCCCAGGTCCTTGGTTCGAATCTCACGAAAGGCAAAATCGCACAAGGGGGGTGTAAAGTTCTGTGAGTATCGGTTCGGGGCGTCTAGGATGGAGGCTCCTGAGGGAGGGTATAAAAGCCGGACCGTTACATACTATTTCTTTTATACATATTTATCATACTTTAAAATAAACGACTGGCTAATGGTCGTTCTTGCCATATTTTTTAAATTAATGATGGTTGCGTCCTTTTGGACACTTCCGTTACTTAATAATCCACATTCGGTTTCTATTTCGCCCTAAGTATGCCTTATTAATGCTAAGTTGAATTTTGGGTCCTTACACCTCCACAAAAGATCTACCTCATCATAAGCATAAAAACCAATTGGGTCACAATTTAATATACCATAAGGCACAAAGTTTGGACCGGTGATTATCATTTCTAACACCCCTTCCCCCTATTGAATGAATGTATATTTGTGGTTTGAGATGTCACCAAGGTAAGAAGGGGATGCCTAACATATTCTAAGGCTCTAGCTTGATTTCTAATGCAATTTGCGAAGAAAGATAAAACCTCTTAATTTATGGCCCATTTACAAAACATTAATCAAGGGTAATTTTGAAGCAAAGTCTCATGAGTCCCTAGTGGAGTTGTCATTGTGACACATGTCACAAAAGAACCATTTTATCGAGACTGCTCTAACTTTTAGGGAAGGCTAGACAAAATGGTCAAATAATTCAACCCAATTTCCCTAATTTGAGTTTTTTGGGGACGAGTCTAGGATTTTAGGGTACGCTTATCCCATTGTTGGTGATCAACCTCGAAATACCCCTTTTAAGCATTACACAGTAGATTTTATATATCCACTTATGGTTTCTATTTCACCCTAAGTATGCCTTATTACTGCTAAGCAGAATTTTAGGTCCTTACACCTCCACAAAAGATCTACCTCATCATAAGCATAAAAACTAATTGGTTCACCATTTGATATACCATAAGGCACAAGGTTTAGACCGGTGATTATCATTTCTAACACCCCTTCCCCCCATTGAATGAATGTACATTTGTGGTTTGAGATGTCACTAAGGTAAGAAGGGGATGCCTAACATATTCTAAGGCTCTAGCTTGATTTCTAATGCAATTTGAGAAGAAAGATACAACCTCTTAATTTATGGCCCATTTACAAAACATTAATCAAGGGTATTTTTAAAGCAAAGTCTCATGAGTCCCTAGTGGAGTTGTCATTGTGACACATGTAACAAGAGAACCATTTTATCTAGACTGCTCTAACTTTTAGGGAAGGCTAGACAAAATGGTCAAATAGTTCAACCCAATTTCCCTAATTTCAGTTTTTTGGGGACGAGTCTAGGATTTTAGGGTACTCTTATCACATTGTTGGTGATCAACCTAGAAATATACCTTTTAAGCATTACACAGTAGATTTTATATATCCACTTTCAGTTTCTATTTCACCTTAAGTATGTCTTATTACTGCTTAGGTGAATTTTGGGTCCTTACACTTCCATAAAAGATCTACCTCATCATAATCATAAAAGCCAATTCATTCAGCATTTGATATACCACAAGGCACAAGGTTTGGACCGGTGATTATCATTTCTAACACCCCTTACCCCCATTGAATGAATGTAGATTTGTGGTTTGAGATGTCACTATGGTAAGAAGGGGATGCCTAACATATTCTAAGGCTTTAGCTTGATTTCTAATGCAATTTGTGAAGAAATATAAAACTTCTTAATTTATGGCCCATTTACAAAACATTAATTAAGGGTAATTTTAAAGCAAAGTCTCATGAGTCCCTAGTGGAGTTGTCATTATGACACATGTCACAAGAGAACCATTTTATCTAGATTGTTCCAACTTTTAGGGAAGGCTAGACAAAATGGTCAAATAGTTCAACCCAATTTCCCTAATTTGAGTTTTTTGGGGATGAGTCTAGGATTTTAGGTTACACTTATCCCATTGTTGGTGATCAACCTCGAAATATGCCTTTTAAGCAGTGCACAGTAGATTTTATAGATCCACTTTCAATTTCTATTGTCACACCCCAACCTATACCATGGAAACTTCTACTCAGATTAGAGGTAAAAGGATCCAGATAGATAGAAGTGTCACATCCCACTAGTACAATATGAAAACATTGCATACAAAATGACCTATCAGGGATAAAGTAAAACTTTGAAAGAAAGAAGAGTGATACTGAACAAAATGAATACTTTATTAATATACATAAAAGAGGTCTTTACATCTTACAACCGATTTCAACAAAATAAATATACAAAAGCCTAAGGTACACTGTTCCAAAGGGCCAACAAAACATTATATCTGCTACAAAAGAAAGGAAAGCCTATGCTATAAAGCCCCGAACTCTAGTTGTGTTGGCCTTCCCGATGCGACACGCCCAGACTATGCGTACCAAAACCTTCCACACCTGCACGGTTAAATACCCGTGCTAAGCAAAATCGCTTAGTGGAGAACACAAGATGCATAATCGCCACTCACAGTGACGATAACAGAAAACACATGATAATGGTATAATTATAGATATAACATCATACACAGTTAATCTAACTATTCTTCATTAGTTAAGAGTTCACATCACATATACATATATCATCCAGAATTCATGCACCAAAGGCATATTAACATCTTAGCACCTGTTTAATCAAAATGAGTGGATAACGAGTACACATAGATACCCGAGGGTACCGATATCATATCATGAACACCTAAATACCCGAAGGTATCAAAAGGTTCTATTGATTTCTGTTCCATCTATTTTCACATAGAATCTTAAGAAAGATTCGAGCAGAAGGATCGCGAGGATCCGATCGGGGGACCTGATCAGGGTCCAAAAGCGTACACATAGCTGCAGCAACATATAACTCTATTAGGCATGCCTAACTATCCACTTATCCGACATTAACAGGTTACACGGAAGCTTATTAAGTTAACATACATGTTATTCCTTTAAATAAGTGATCAAAGCTTTAATGAAAGAGTGCATGCAAAAGAACTCAACTCATTAAGCAAAAAGGAGAAGAAACCAAATTTGGAAGTCACGTCTGTCGCGCTCGCGACAGAAGCCAAAATACACTTCCCTGCCTCGTCTCGCGATCGCGAGTCACCTCGTGCTCGCGAGAGGACGTAGGTGCTGCTCTCTGTCGCGCTCGCGAGGGTTGTCGCACTCGCGACAGAAGAGAGCCTTGCACAAGTTCGAAGCTCGAGCACTCTGTCGCGCTCGCGACAGAGAGCTCCTTCGAACTCCTCGGCGCGACACCTCTCGCGCCGACGCGAGGGCTAAAACCTCCGCGCTCTGTTGCGCTCGCGACAGATACGGGTTTTTCAGCTCCTACGCCCAAAATCTGCAGAAATCTCACACTAAACACATTCAACTTCCAAAATTGATTCTAAACCTCAAAATTAAGCAACACAAGCATCAACAACTCATAATATAATTAAAAACCCAGCTTTATCACCATTTATTTCAATTAAATCAAGCCAAATACATGCTCAATTTCAAGAAATCCCAAAATAACAATTTTTAACAATAATTGCAACTATCCACATGATTTCTTGTAAATTCTTCAAACAATACACACCCTCTAGCATCACATATCATGCTTAATTCAATTTAAGCCATAGTTACCCAACTCATAACTCCACCCAAAGCAAAAGTGTAAACATCTAACTCAAATCACAAATATGTACAAAAGACAAACGTTCCCAAACCTGATCTCCTTTGCTCCTACTCGTGAGCTCCGCTTCCGCTAGCTATCTCTTTCCCTTTTGCCGGTCTAGGAGACTCATCTGAACCACAAACCCCCAACAACCAAGATCAATTCTATGACAACCCACATATACATATATAATTATATAAAACCTAGAGAAGAGGAAGAAGAAAAATCTAAGACATCCATAACCCCTACTCACCTTTGAGCTTCAAATTCACAAGCTAAACAACTCAAACTACTCAAGGAAAGGAGAGGGAGCAAGATCGGGCCAAGAAAAGAAAGAACAAAGAAGAAGAAAGAAGAAAAGAAGAGAATAGCGTGAAGGAGGGAAGAAGAACGGGAAACAAAAATGGAATGGCTGTCCTCTCTCTCTCTCTCTCTCTCTCTCACCAAACCCATTAAATGCTAACTTATCTTTTATGCCACATGTCACTCTCCCCATAAGACAATTGCCCCATAACACACCCTACTTCCATATACCCACTCATACACTAGCCTATCTCCTCTTCTCATACTAATACACATACAAACACATAAATTAAATAAATAATCCAAATTAACATATACATGCAACACATAAAAATACACACATACAGACACGGACAGGCTCAAACTACTGGGGTGGTTTTGGGGTGTTACAAAACTCCCCCACTTAACAGAATTTCGTCCTCGAAATTCTTACCTGCTCCGAATAACTGAGGGTATTGTAATCTCATGGCTTTCTCGGGTTCCCATGTAGCTTCTTCAATGCCATGATGTTGCCATAAGACCTTGACCAATGGTATCTGTTTATTCCGGAGCTGTCTGATTTCCTTATCCAAAATCCTTTTCGGTTATTCATCATAAGAAAAATCTGGCTAAACCAGAATATCTTGCACTGGTAACACATGCGAAGGGTCAGACCGATATCTCCGAAGCATAGATACATGGAAAACGTCATGTAATTTAGTTAGTTCCATAGGCAAAGCCAACTGATACGCTACTGGACCTACCTTTCTTAGGATCTCATATGGTCCAATAAAGCGTGGACTTAGCTTGCCTTTCTTCCCAAAATGGAGAACTTTACGCCACGGTGACACTTTCAAGAAAACCTTATCACCTACTCGTATTGAATATCCCTGCGCTTCAGATTAGCGTAAGAACGTTGTCAGTCCTTAGCTGCTTTCAAGTTCTGTTGCACAGTCCTCACTTTCTCTTCGGTATCCCGCACTATATCCGGACCTATCATAGCCTTTTCTGATAATTCAATCCAACATACTGGTGTTCTACATTTTCGTCCATACAGTACTTGTAACAACCCAAAAAGGGCCTGGTAGGAATCTGTGTTTTAAGTCGGATAAGTGAGGGTATTTTCGTAATTTGGGTAAGAAGAATTTTGGACATTTAAGAACTTTGTGTTATTGGAACTAATTAATTAAGTGGTAAGTGAAGTGAAGGGAATTTTAGTGTGTGTTTATAGTGTATAGTTGTAGGGTGTAAATGGACTTAAGGTTTTTATTGTGTGGTTGTAGTGCATGGTGCATAGAAGATATTTGTGTAAGAATAAGGCTTGAGTGTGATTAGTGTATGGTGCCTTAAGTGGATGAGTTAAGATGGATTGATGGATTCCCTTGGATTGTGACATGTGGCAAGAGATTGGTGAGTAATTAATGAAAGTAGGAGAGAGGAAGTGAGGGGCAGATTTTGGGTGAGGTGGGTGAGGCTTCTCTAAGAAGCTATCTCAAATTTCCTTTTTGTTTCTCATCTTCCCGTCCTCCCCTCTCTCTGGCTTTCATTCTTTTTCTTCCATCTCTCTTTGCTTGTGTTTTCTTGGAGTGTTGAGTGGGATCTTTGAAGGTTTGAGCTGTAAGTGTTGAAGATAAGTGTTTGAGTTCGGATTGAGGTTTCCATATTTAATTGGTGTTCTTTGGCTTGGTTTTGATTTAAGTGTTTTTGGTTGGATTGTGTAAGAATCGGAAGAGAGAAGGAAGAGCAAGGGCAAGGATATAGTGGATTCGTGAAGATCTCGGTTCGAAGCTTCGTTTTCCAGGTTTGGGAGTGTATTCTTGAGTGTTTGTTTGGGATTTTGCCTAATTGTGAATGTGTGTAAAATTATGTGCTTATGAGATATTCTGGAAATTGTTGATTGTGTTTTGTTAATATGGTTTATATGTCATGGGTTGGTATTTGGTTGAGTTTAGTTTGTGATGTTTAGAACTCACTTTATGCTTTTATGTAATGATGTTGCTATTAGATTTCATGAGTAAGATTTATTGTTGATATGATTCTTTGATGTTGGGATTGAGTTCTTATAGTTATTGGAGTGTGAAATTGCTTGATTGAAGTGAAGGGTGTGAGATTTTGGCTTGAAAGACCTGGAATTTGGCCTGAGGAATCCCATCTGGGCATGGGTCACGGTGGCAACCAATCTGGTTACCACCGTGAGCCACGAACCAGATGCATTCTGCCGTGAAGTTTGGTATGTCACGGTGGCAACCAATCTGGTTACCACCGTGAGGTATCTAAACTTTCGTTTCTGTCTGGCTGTTTGATATGTCACAGTGGCAACCAATCTTGTTACCACCGTGAGGTATCCAAACTTGTGATTCTGTCTGACTGCTTGGTATGTCACGGTGACAACCAGTTTGGTTACCACCGTGAGGTACCCCAGACTTGCTTTCTGCCAAGGATCTCTGGTATGTCACGGTGGCAACCAATCTGATTACCACCGTGACCTACCCTGTTTTGCAATAAAATCCTTTCTGTTATGCGCGTTTTATGAATGTTTAATTATGATTTTTAGCACGTGATACCATGTATTCTGGATTTTTGTATTCATCTTTTGGCATCTGTCAGTTGTTCAGCTTTTATGAAAGATGTTGCATTTGAACATTGTCTTGTTTGTCTAATGTCATGTGAGAGTGTGTTGTCGAGCCTGAAGTGTCAAGGTATAGGATAATTAAGCATGCTTAAGAAGGGGTTAGTTTACAGCTGTTCTGTCCGCCCCGTTTGGGCGAAGCGGTCGACCTCCGAGATGGTCATTTTCGTGCAGTGATAAAATGTTTTTGAGACTCCGGTCTCCCGCACTACCTTCGGGTATTAAAATGTTTTTGAGGCTTCGGTCTCCCGTGCCGTGTTCCCGTATCCTCCACCATTGATTTCAGGCTATTTGTGTGAGCTGTCTGGTATTGTTGGAGCGATGAGTTCTGATTATTGTGTGACTCTGAATATTGTAATGGTTTAGTGCATTGCGTTATGGTATCCTGATTATATAATTATATCTCTGTACTCTGATGCATAATTATTTATGTATGTTAGTGCGTGTTTATTATTATAGTGTTCTGTTGTGCTTGTTTCTCCCCACTAAGCGTTATCGCTTAGCACGGGCTTTTATCCCGTGCAGGTGGCGTGAAGGATTTTGGGTTGCTCGTGTCGCCCATCTGCAGGCTGGCCACGTTGGAGTCGAGTTATTTATTTGTCTCCTTCTGTTATTCTTTTTGTATATGTACTTCTTTATTTTGTAAAAGTTTTTAAAATGTAATCTTTTGGGCCATTGTAAATAACTCGTATTTTGATTAATTATGTATTGAAGTATGTTTCCTACTATTCTATCTGAGATTCATTATTATGGGTTTTTGAATGCTTCCGCTTTGCGCATGTATGCTTCCGCTGTATGCTTTGTCGCGTCGTGAGTGAGCGTCGTGTTGTAGCGCTCCCGCCGGCGCCCTTCCAACGGGGGCGGCGGTGGGGGTGTTACAATTTAGTGGTATCAGAGCACCGGTTTAGGCGGTTCTGGATGCCTCTGTTTGTTATGTGTTGAGTCTCTGCATGTTAGTTTGTTTTGTGTCGTGGCCTAATGCAGATGTGCCTTGTCTCGTGTAGTGTCTAGATGGAGTCTGATCCAAGTGAGCAAGTGGGTAAGACGGTTGGTAGTGCAAGTGTAGTGAGAGGTGAGCAGCCTGCTCCACAGCGTCAGCCCGAGGAGATTCCTGGTATGGGTTTTTGTCAAGAGAATCCGGTCCTAGTGCAAGGTTTGCTGCAGTTGGTTGAGAGATTGACTGCTCCTAAGGCCCCGACCGAGTTGTTAAGAAAGAGAGGAGCCGAGGATTTTCATGGTACTGCTTTGGACCAGTCTGATGTTGTCGAGTTTTGGCTTAAGAGGGTAGGTCAGATTTTACAAGAGATAAGATGTCCCGCAGATCAGAGGGCACTTTGTGCAGTGTCGTTGCTGCAAGGGCCAGCGTACGATTGGTGGGAATTAGTGATGTGCAATCCTCAGCGACCAGCCGAGTTGACTTGGGAGTTCTTTAAGCAAGAATTTGAGCAGAAATATGTGACGAAGGCTTATCAGGAAGCTAAGTGGAGAGAGTTTATCAGTCTGAGGCAGCGAGGCATGACCGTGAGTGAGTATGATAAGGAATTCAGCCGGTTGAGTAAGTATGTGCCTGAGACTTTGATGACGGATGAGTTTAGAAGTCGGCATTTCCTAGAGGGATTGCGTGAGGTGTTCCGAGGCCCGCTGTCGGCAATGTCAGTTTTGCAACCCGTGGGGTATTATCAGCTTGTGGCAGCGGCAATGAAGTTAGAGGAATCCGAGGTGATCAAGCAGAAGGTTGAGAGCAAGAGGAAAGCACCGGATGGTGGGTTCAGTAGTGGCAAGAAGTCGAGGGAAGTTCCGAGTGGTCAAGGTGGGAAGAGTTCGGTTCCGGTACGTTCGGAAGTTAGGAGTGTAGCTAGCAAGAGAAGTGTGATTCCGGAGTGCGAGAATTGTCATAAGCGCCATTGGGGCATGTGTAGGAGGCTCTCTAGAGCATGTTTCAGATGTGGCAGCCAAGAGCATATGGTGGCGAATTGTCCGGATCGGCGAGAGCTTCAGGATGGACCCGAGAGTAGAGTGAGTGGTCAGCGATCCAGAGGGAACCAGAGTGGTAGGGGAAGCGGCCGTCATTATCAAGCGCCATCTGAGACAGTGCAGAAGCCAACAGAAGGAGTGCCTCAGCGTCCAAGAGTTTATGCGATGCAAGTAGGGGATTTAGCGGATCGAGCTGGACCTTCTGGTAAGTTATGTTTGTAATTTTCAATTAAGTTTCGGTTTGAGTTTTGGGTTGTTGTTTAAGGGTTTTAGCGGGGAAATTTCGAGGACGAAATTTCTTAAGGGGGAGTGATTTGTAACAACCCAAAAAGGGCCTGGTAGGAATCTGTGTTTTAAGTCGGATAAGTGAGGGTATTTTCGTAATTTGGGTAAGAAGAATTTTGGACATTTAAGAACTTTGTGTTATTGGAACTAATTAATTAAGTGGTAAGTGAAGTGAAGGGAATTTTAGTGTGTGTTTATAGTGTATAGTTGTAGGGTGTAAATGGACTTAAGGTTTTTATTGTGTGGTTGTAGTGCATGGTGCATAGAAGATATTTGTGTAAGAATAAGGCTTGAGTGTGATTAGTGTATGGTGCCTTAAGTGGATGAGTTAAGATGGATTGATGGATTCCCTTGGATTGTGACATGTGGCAAGAGATTGGTGAGTAATTAATGAAAGTAGGAGAGAGGAAGTGAGGGGCAGATTTTGGGTGAGGTGGGTGAGGCTTCTCTAAGAAGCTATCTCAAATTTCCTTTTTGTTTCTCATCTTCCCGTCCTCCCCTCTCTCTGGCTTTCATTCTTTTTCTTCCATCTCTCTTTGCTTGTGTTTTCTTGGAGTGTTGAGTGGGATCTTTGAAGGTTTGAGCTGTAAGTGTTGAAGGTAAGTGTTTGAGTTCGGATTGAGGTTTCCATATTTAATTGGTGTTCTTTGGCTTGGTTTTGATTTAAGTGTTTTTGGTTGGATTGTGTAAGAATCGGAAGAGAGAAGGAAGAGCAAGGGCAAGGATATAGTGGATTCGTGAAGATCTCGGTTCGAAGCTTCGTTTTCCAGGTTTGGGAGTGTATTCTTGAGTGTTTGTTTGGGATTTTGCCTAATTGTGAATGTGTGTAAAATTATGTGCTTATGAGATATTCTGGAAATTGTTGATTGTGTTTTGTTAATATGGTTTATATGTCATGGGTTGGTATTTGGTTGAGTTTAGTTTGTGATGTTTAGAACTCACTTTATGCTTTTATGTAATGATGTTGCTATTAGATTTCATGAGTAATATTTATTGTTGATATGATTCTTTGATGTTGGGATTGAGTTCTTATAGTTATTGGAGTGTGAAATTGCTTGATTGAAGTGAAGGGTGTGAGATTTTGGCTTGAAAGACCTGGAATTTGGCCTGAGGAATCCCATCTGGGCATGGGTCACGGTGGCAACCAATCTGGTTACCACCGTGAGCCACGAACCAGATGCATTCTGCCGTGAAGTTTGGTATGTCACGGTGGCAACCAATCTGGTTACCACCGTGAGGTATCTAAACTTTCGTTTCTGTCTGGCTGTTTGATATGTCACGGTGGCAACCAATCTTGTTACCACCGTGAGGTATCCAAACTTGTGATTCTGTCTGACTGCTTGGTATGTCACGGTGACAACCAGTTTGGTTACCACCGTGAGGTACCCCAGACTTGCTTTCTGCCAAGGATCTCAGGTATGTCACGGTGGCAACCAATCTGATTACCACCGTGACCTACCCTGTTTTGCAATAAAATCCTTTCTGTTATGCGTGTTTTATGAATGTTTAATTATGATTTTTAGCACGTGATACCATGTATTCTGGATTTTTGTATTCATCTTTTGGCATCTGTCAGTTGTTCAGCTTTTATGAAAGATGTTGCATTTGAACATTGTCTTGTTTGTCTAATGTCATGTGAGAGTGTGTTGTCGAGCCTGAAGTGTCAAGGTATAGGATAATTAAGCATGCTTAAGAAGGGGTTAGTTTACAGCTGTTCTGTCCGCCCCGTTTGGGCGAAGCGGTCGACCTCCGAGATGGTCATTTTCGTGCAGTGATAAAATGTTTTTGAGACTCCGGTCTCCCGCACTACCTTCGGGTATTAAAATGTTTTTGAGGCTTCGGTCTCCCGTGCCGTGTTCCCGTATCCTCCACCATTGATTTCAGGCTATTTGTGTGAGCTGTCTGGTATTGTTGGAGCGATGAGTTCTGATTATTGTGTGACTCTGAATATTGTAATGGTTTAGTGCATTGCGTTATGGTATCCTGATTATATAATTATATCTCTGTACTCTGATGCATAAATATTTATGTATGTTAGTGCGTGTTTATTATTATAGTGTTCTGTTGTGCTTGTTTCTCCCCACTAAGCGTTATCGCTTAGCACGGGCTTTTATCCCGTGCAGGTGGCGTGAAGGATTTTGGGTTGCTCGTGTTGCGCATCTGCAGGCTGGCCACGTTGGAGTCGAGTTATTTATTTGTCTCCTTCTGTTATTCTTTTTGTATATGTACTTCTTTATTTTGTAAAAGTTTTTAAAATGTAATCTTTTGGGCCATTGTAAATAACTCGTATTTTGATTAATTATGTATTGAAGTATGTTTCCTACTATTCTATCTGAGATTCATTATTATGGGTTTTTGAATGCTTCCGCTTTGCGCATGTATGCTTCCGCTGTATGCTTTGTCGCGTCGTGAGTGAGCGTCGTGTTGTAGCGCGCCCGCCGGCGCCCTTCCAACGGGGGCGGCGGTGGGTGTGTTACAGTACTTCATAAGGAGCCATACCAATGCTCACCCGATAGCTGTTATTATACGTGAATTCCATTAAAGACACATACCGATCCCAGCTTCCCGAGAACTCTAAAGCACAACCCCGTAGCATATCTTCCAAAACTTGAATAACCCTCTCTGATTGACCATCGGTCTGCGGATGAAAAGCGGTGCTGAAATTTAACCGAGTTCCCAAAGCCGCCTGAAGCTCTTTCCAAAACTTGGATGTAAAACGCGGATCTCGGTCAGACACAATGGATAACAGAATCCAATGTAGTCGAACTATCTCATTTACATAAAGTTCCGCTAACTTGTCCATAGAATAATCCAACCACACTGGCAGAAAATGCGCGGATTTCGACAATCGATCCACTATAACCCACACTGAATCATGCTTACGCTGGGTCATAGGCAAGCCAGATACAAAATCCATCGTGATGTCATCCCACTTCCATTGAGGAATGGGTAAGGGATGAAGCAATCCCGATGGCACTTGATGCTCGGTTTTCACTTGCTGACAGGTGAGACACCTTGAAACAAATTCTGTTATATCTCTTTACATGCCTGGCACCAGTAAAATTATTTCAGATCTTGATACATTTTGTCCCCACCAGGATGCATAGTAAAGACTTATGAGTGAGCTTCTTGCAATAGCTTCTTTCTTAACTCGCCCACATTAGGTACACATAACCGATTACCGTGTCTAAGCACTCCTTCACCATCTATTAAGTACTCAGTCCGCTTGCCCTCTTTCACTGCTTGACAAACATGCTGTAGCACATGGTCATCTAACTGTGCCCTTGCAATCTCCGACCTCAAACTTGGCTTAACTTTAAGTCGAGCAATCAGAGCACCTTCAGAATCAAATCTCCATCTGCCTCGGCTAGCTAGCAACGCAGACATAGACTTCCTACTGAGAGCATCTGCCACTACATTAGCCTTACCCGGATGGTAGTCAATAATACAATCATAATCCTTGAATAGCTCTAACCATCTCCGTTGTCTCAAATTCAACTCCTTCTGCATTAACAAATATTTGAGACTCTTGTGATCAGTAAAAATCCTGCATGTCTCCCCATATAAGTAGTGCCTCCATACTTTAAGTGCAAACACTACCGCTGCTAACTCCAAATCGTGGGTCGGATAGTTCCGCTCATGAGGCTTCAATTGTCTCGATGCATAAGCTATAACTTTATCCCCTTGCATCAGAACACAACCTAAACCAACTCCCGAAGCATCACTATACATAATGTACTCTTTACCCGAAACCGGCTGTGTGAGCATAGGAGCTTTAACCAACAACTCTTTTAAACGATCAAAACTAGCTTGACACTTTTCAGTCCATACAAACTTGCCTTCCTTCCGAAGTAGCCTGGTCAAAGGAGAGGCTAACACTGAAAACCCCTGAACAAATCGTTGATAATACCCTGCTAAACCCAGAAAACTTCTCACCTCTGGCACACTCTTCGGAGGCATCCAATTAACAATTGCTTCAATTTTACTTGGATCAACACGTACACCCTCTGCTGATACCACATGTCCAAGAAAAGCTACTTCTTTCAACAAAAACTCACACTTACTGAGTTTCGCATACAGTTGATGATCTCTTAACATTTGCAATACCAGCCTAAGATGTTCCTTATGTTCTTTTCGGTCTCTGGAGTATACCAAAATGTCGTCAATAAATACCACGACAAACTTGTCCAGATACGGTCGGAAAACTCGGTTCATCAGATCCATAAAGGCTGCAGGTGCGTTGGTCAAACCAAAAGGCATCACTAAAAATTCATAATGACCATAACGTGTCCGGAAAGCCGTCTTAGCCACATCTGCTTCTTTAACCCCCAACTGGTAATAGCCTGATCTCAAGTCTATCTTAGAGAATACCCCAGCTCCTCTCAACTGATCAAAAAGGTCTTCAATCCTCGGCAATGGATATTTATTCTTGATAGTCACTTTATTAAGCTGTCGATAATCAATGCACATCCGTAGAGTTCCATCCTTCTTCTTGATAAACAGTACTGGAGCGCCCCACGGTGATACACTAGGCCGAATAAATCCTTTGTCTAACAACTCCTGTAACTGACTCTTTAATTCTTTCAATTCCACTGGAGCCATTCGATAAGGAGCCTTAGAAATCAGAGCTGTACCTGGGACAATCTCTACTGACAATTCAACCTCTCTCTCGGGAGGTAACCCCGGTAGTTCTTCCGGAAAGACATCTACAAAATCTCTTACAACAGGAATGTCTTGAATCTTAACTTGTGCTCTCCGAGAGTCCAAAACCACAGCCAGAAATGCTTCACAACCCTTCCTGATAAATCTTCTGGCTTTCATAGCTGACACCACATTATGTAGAGAACTGCTTCCAATTCCCTTCACAACAACAGACATTTGGTCCTTATCCTTCAAAACCATCACTTTTCTATGACAATCCACTACCGCGCGGTGCTTATCCAACAAATCCATCCCCAGAATAATATCAAACTCATAAAACGGCAAGCAGATCAAATCCACCACAAATTCTGTACCCTGAATCTTTAAGGGACATTTCCGACACACCCGATTAACCATAACACTCTGACCCAAGGGACTAGATACACAAATCTCATATTCCATCTTCTCCTCACTTCCCAATTTATCCCATAACTTATCAGAACACACATAAGAATGGGTAGAGCCCAGGTCAATCAAAGCATAAACTTCAGAATCAAACAAAGAGAACTTACCGGCAATTACTTCGGGAGCATTCTGTTCCTCTCGGGCCTTCATAGCATAGGCCCTGCCAGCTGTCGGCACAGGGCGATCAACTGATTCTGAGGGTTCTCTCTCTCGAGGCCGTCCACCATGACCCCTTCCTCTACCCCGATTACGGCTTCCTTGAGGTACATTAGATCCAGCTCGGCTTCCTTCCTGTTGCCCTGAAGGATCTCCATACCGACTCGGACAATTCGCAAGAAGATGGTCCGTAGAACCACATCTAAAACAACCTCCTGTTAACCATCGGCACTCACCCCAATGTTATTTGTTGCAATGAGTACATCTGGGAGTTCCATCTCCTCTACCTGTGCCCGATCCCCTGGAAGAACCTTGTCTCCTCCCTCTAGGAGCCGGACTAGCTGCAGACTCATCAACAAGGTTTCCTTGCGACTCCCTCGGCCTCTTGCCTGAAGAAGAGCCACCTCTTACAGACTTCCTTCTTTGAGCTTTCTCTCTCAGAATATTTTCAGAACGCTCCGCCCTCAAGGCTGCTTGAACCAACTGATAGTACTTCACACTTGGAGCCGATATCAAAGAGATTAACATCACCTTCAGAGACTCATTCAAGCCTAATTCAAAATGTTGACATCTGAACTCATCTGTGAGAACCCTTGGCGGTGCATACTTACTAAGATTGTTAAACTCATTTTCATAATCGGCCACAGACATTGTTCTTTGCTTGAGAGTTAGAAACTGCGCCCACTTGGCATCCTTATATGCTTTAGTTACATACCGGTTCTAGAACTCACTCTCAAAAAATTCCCATGTAATCGGTTCAGGGACCTGCGGTTGACTAACCACTAGCCTCCACCAATCATAAGCAGAGCCTTGCAACAAAGACAGTGCACACTCCACTTCTTGCTCTGGTGGACATCTTATCTCCCTAAGTACTCTGGACGTCTTCTCTATCCACATCTCTGCTTTATTCGATTCATCGATGCCAGTACCAAAGAAATCCTCTGCACCATGCTTTCTTAACTTCTCAATAGGGGCACTTGGTGCTGTTACCCTCTCAAGTACCCTCGTCATATTCTGAAGCATCGCCTCCAACGGTCCAATAGGCACCTCAAGTCGCCCCCTAGGAGGCTGAGCCGGACTAGAAACTGAGGGATCTTGCTCTTGGGGATTAGCACTTTCCACTGACCCCTCAAGTGATCCACGAGCGGACTCCATAGCTACAAAACATAAACGCAGTACGCATCAGGCCAACACAGCTCCAACAGACTTATTAACACACTGAAACCCAGTAACATCTAACCCAATAGCTCTGATACCACCTAATGTCACACCCCAACCTATACCATGGAGACTTCTACTCAGATTAGAGGTAAAAGGATCCAGATAGATAGAAGTATCACATCCCACTAGTACAATATGAAAACATTGCATACAAAATGACCTATCAGGGATAAAGTAAAACTTTGAAAGAAAGAAGAGTGATACTGAACAAAATGAATACTTTATTAATATACATAAAAGAGGTCTTTACATCTTACAACCGATTTCAACAAAACAAATATACAAAAGCCCAAGGTACACTGTTCCAAAGGGCCAACAAAACATTATATCTGTTACAAAAGAAAGGAAAGCCTATGCTATAAAGCCCCGAACTCTAGTTGTGTTGGCCTTCCCGATGCGACACGCCCAGACTATGCGTACCAAAACCTTCCACACCTGCACGGTTAAACACCCGTGCTAAGCAAAATCGCTTAGTGGGGAACACAAGATGCATAACCGCCACTCACAATGACGATAACAGAAAACACATGATAATGGTATAATTATAGATATAACATCATACACAGTTAATCTAACTATTCTTCATTAGTTAAGAGTTCGCATCACATATACATATATCATCCAGAATTCATGCACCAAAGGCATATTAACATCTTAGCACCTATTTAATCAAAATGAGTGGATAACGAGTACACATAGATACTCGAGGGTACCGATATCGTATCATGAACACCTAGATACCCGAAGGTATCAAAAGGTTCTATTGATTTCTGTTCCATCTATTTTCACATAGAATCTTAAGAAAGATTCGAGCAGAAGGATCGCAAGGATCCGATCGGGGGACCTGATTAGGGTCCAAAAGCGTACACATAGCTGCAGCAACACATAACTCTATTAGGCATGCCTAACTATCCACTTATCCGACATTAACAGGTTACACGGAAGTTTATTAAGTTAACATACATGTTATTCCTTTAAATAAGTGGTCAAAGCTTTAATGAAAGAGTGCATGCAAAAGAACTCAACTCATTAAGCAAAAAGGAGAAGAAACCAAATTTGGAAGTCACGTCTGTCGCGCTCGCGACAGAAGCCAAAATACACTTCCCTGCCTCGTCTCGCGATCGCGAGTCACCTCGTGCTCACGAGAGGACGTAGGTGCTGCTCTCTGTCGCGCTCGCGAGGGTTGTCGCGCTCGCGACAGAAGAGAGCCTTGCATAAGTTCGGAGCTCGAGCACTCTGTCGCGCTCGCGACAGAGAGCTCCTTCGAACTCCTCGGCGCGACACCTCTCGCGCCGACGCGAGGGCTAAAACCTCCGCGCTCTGTTGCGCTCGCGACAGATACGGGTTTTTCAGCTCCTACGCCCAAAATCTGCAGAAATCTCACACTAAACACATTCAACTTCCAAAATTGATTCTAAACCTCAAAATTAAGCAACACAAGCATTAACAACTCATAATATAATTAAAAACCCAGCTTTATCACCATTTATTTCAATTAAATCAAGCCAAATACATGCTCAATTTCAAGAAATCCCAAAACAGCAATTTTTAACAATAATTGCAACTATCCACATGATTTCTTGTAAATTCTTCAAACAATACACACCCTCTAGCATCACATATCATGCTTAATTCAATTTAAGCCATAGTTACCCAACTCATAACTCCACCCAAAGCAAAAGTGTAAGCATCTAACTCAAATCACAAATATGTACAAAAGACAAACGTTCCCAAACCTGATCTCCTTTGCTCCTACTCGTGAGCTCCGCTTTCGCTAGCTATCTCTTTCCCTTTTGCCGGTCTAGGAGACTCCTCTGAACCACAAACCCCCAACAACCAAGATCAATTCTATGACAACCCACATATACATATATAATTATATAAAACCTAGAGAAGAGGAAGAAGAAAAATCTAAGACATCCATAACCCCTACTCACCTTTGAGCTTCAAATTCACAAGCTAAACAACTCAAACTACTCTAGGAAAGGAGAGAGAGCAAGATCGGGCCAAGAAAAGAAAGAACAAAGAAGAAGAAAGAAGAAAAGAAGAGAATAGCGTGAAGGAGGGAAGAAGAACGGGAAACAAAAAGGGAATGGCTGTCCTCTCTCTCTCTCTCTCTCTCACCAAACCCATTAAATGCTAACTTATCTTTTATGCCACATGTCACTTTCCCCATAAGACAATTGCCCCATAACACACCCTACTTCCATATACCTACTCATACACTAGCCTATCTCCTCTTCTCATACTAATACACATACAAACACATAAATTAAATAAATAATCCAAATTAACATATACATGCAACACATAAAAATACACACGTACAGGCTCAAACTACTGGGGTGGTTTTGGGGTGTTACATCTATTTCACCCTAATTATGCCTTATTACTTCTACGGTGAATTTTGGGTCCTTACACCTCTACAAAAGATCTACCTCACCATAAGCATAAAAACCAAATAGTTCACCATTTAATATACCATAAGGGACAAGGTTTGGACCGGTGAGTATCATTTCTAACACCCCTTCCCCCCATTGAATGAATGTAAATTTGTGGTTTGAGACATCATATAGGTAAGAAGGGGATGCCTAACATATTCTAAGGCTCTAGCTGGATTTCTAATGCAATTTGCGAAGAAAGATAAACTTCTTAATTTATGGCCCATTTATAAAACATTAATCAAGGGTAATTTTGAAGTAAAGTCTCATGAGTCCCTAATGGAGTTGTCATTGTGACACATGTCACAAGAGAACCATTTTATCTAGACTGCTCCAACTTTTAGGGAAGGCTAGACAAAATGGTCAAATAGTTCAACCCAATTTCCCTAATTTGAGTTTTTTGGGGACAAGTCTATGATTTTAGCGTACGCTTATCCCATTGTTGATGATCAACCTCGAAATACACCTTTTAAGTATTACACAGTAGATTTTATAAAGTTTCCATCCAATAAAACATTGGAAAAAAGTCCGACCTAATGAGTCCAAACTATGAAAAGGGTTTGGAATCTCACTCTTACTCACACCTTTAATTAATATTGAGTTATGTTTGAGCTCTTAAATTAATTATTTTATCTCTCTTCTCACAAATGTAAATCATGGCATAAAATATAAGGCGAACTCAATCATTTCAAAAAATGATTAAAGCTTTTTACATGGCATGGCATATCGACTTATATTTAAATCTATTCTAGCTTGGCATGGTCATACATCAAACTAGGTTTATTCATTAATTCCTAATTAAAGAGGACTTTTGTCCTCTCATGCAATTTAATGAAAAATCCTTTATTGTGAATTTTATTGAATGAAAACTAAGACATTGATCATATTTTTTTTAAAAAAATCCCAATTAATTTTTAATATGAATTCTTTTTCCTTTTATTAAAAATATCATTTTTAATATGGATTTTGTGATGGAAAATAGAATATTAGTCCATTTTATTAGTAAAACGATTTATTATTATAATTATTTTTTATTATTTTTCCATTTAATCATGTAAAAATAATTTTTATTATACTAAATCATGTACATAAAGTATAAAAATAATTTTTATTATACTAAATCATGTACATAAAAGCATTTAAATAAATAAATATATAATTTAAATCTATTATACTCCAAAAATAATAAATAAAGCAATAAATAAATAAATTTAAAAGGAATAAATAAATACCGAAATTAAAATGCAATAAAGTAAATAAATGCAAAAAATAAATAAAAAAGTAATGAAACCAGAAAATAAAAGAAAAAACTATGTGTGTAAAACTCAAAATCAATGCACGTCAAAATGATATCAACGCCCATTGTTTCCATATAGCAAAGAATTCAAAAGCAAAAGCACTCAACGGGCATTGAGAAAGTCTCAACAGACAGTAAGCCTAAAGAAAGATAAATAACGACCATGACTTTTTGATCAACTGCCATGGAAACTGGATTTTTTTCTTGCTTCTCTATTTCATGAATAGTTAACTATAGGGTACTGTTCCTATGAACAATAACCCATAAATTTCATAAAAATATAAAAAAAAACACAAATAAACCCATTAAAACCATTTTTATTATATTATATTCATGTATTACCTATTTTACTTGGAAATCAAAATATTTTATTGAAATCAAAACTTAAGAAAAAGCAAATTAATATGCTAAATATAAATCTAGCAACCATGCTCATAGCCATTTAAAATAGGTTTCACAAACTAGATCTAAACATTTATAAAGCAATTAAAAGCATATTAACATATATATATATATATATATATATATATATATATATATATATATATAAGATTAAAGCACTAAAATCAAAGAAATATAGGGTTGATTCAACACATTCAACCATGAATGGGTGAATCAACTATTTAGGGGGTTCTAAAGAGAAAGAGACCTTTGTATAATTTTTACATTCAAATTTTGCCTTCAAAGATTCAAGAAAAACACTAAGAAGTCAAGGATAATGAAGATTCAAGGATCAAAGAGAAGCTTTTAAAGGGTTTTAGATAATTTTTCAGAGATTTTGGGTTTGATTGAAGAGATTAAAAAAAAACAAAAATCTCCCAAAAAAATGAATTATGTGAAAATCAAATTAACATGTATTTATAGGAAATACCTATGCAAAATAATTTTGATTGATGGATCCTCCACCCTCTGAATGATTGATACGTGGAATTTTCACTTTGACCATCTAAATTGGAAAAACAACAAAATGGGAGAAGAAAATTACAGTTAACAAATTGAAAAAAACTTGAGATATCTTAAATCTATATCTGTCAAATTCTGAGTGTAGATAAGTAAAAGAGTGAGAGAAAATTGAAGAATCCCTTTATCACAAAAACATTGAAGAATCCATCAATTGCACGAAGTTGCAGTGCAAGAATCCATCGATTACAGGCAGTCGCAGAGCAATGAAGAGAAAATCTCTGTTGTCTGAGACCAAGTGAAGAAAGACAAAAGAAGGTATGTTTTATGTTATTTACTAATGAAATACCTAATTTATTAATAAAATAAGGAGGGGTGTTTTTGTTATTATATTAGAAAATTTGGGCTATTGTTTATAGTATTAGGAATCTTCTGATTTTGAATATTTTATTAATGATATACAATGAAAAATAAATGGGCACATAATTTATTAATGTTAGATTTCACCATAGGGGTAGAATTGCTAAAGATGGAGTTGATAAATATGTGGGTGATGGAAAAGTTAAAGACTGGAGCATTGAAAAGGACCATTTTTCATTGGTTGATTTGGCATTTTCACACGAAGTTTATTGGCTATATAGAAATTGGAGGGTTTTGTTACCTAGATGCTAAGACTAAACAGTTTAAATTACTATAAAGTGATTATGCTTTATTAGATGTGGTGAAAGAATTAAAAAATAGGGATAATTTGGACTTGTATGTATTACATACAATCAGTCAACCTGATGTGGTCCAAGATGTTATAGCTACATTACCATCTGTGGTTCTAAATGAAGACAATATCGAAGAAAAAAGTAACAATGAAGGTTCTAGGGCAATAAAATAAGACATTGAGGGTGTGAATGAAGCTGAGCTTGTGAGAGAAGTTATAGGTGTGGGAGAAAATAGTGGTGTGAATGAAGAAGCTGGTTTGCATGAAGCTACTAGTTTGCATAGAGTAAAGGGTTTGGACAATGAGGATGATGTTTTAGATGCAAAAAATTACTTGGAATTTGCAGATGTAGGAAGAGAAAAGGAATCTTCTGATGGTGAAATATCTTTGAGTGATGAAGATGAATCTGATAGTGAGGATGGTACTGAAGAAGAGGCAAGTTATGTGGATAATGAACTAAGGACTTTTAGTGCTGAAGCTAGGGAAGAGAAAAGGGAAAGAAAAAAAGAAAAGAGGCTAATTTTACTCAAGAAATTCCTTATGGAGAAATAGGAATTGACAGGGGATTTAAAGATATTACAAATGATGGGAGAGATAAGTATTCAGGATGTTTAGGGGGTGATGAAGAGTATATGGACAATTTTGACCCTAGAAGTGATAATAGTAGAGAAGCTTTAGATCCTTTAGCTATAGTAGGAGTAGACATCCCAAGAAGAAGGAAGACAAAAAAGATATATTATGAACCTAAATGCTAGGTTCCAGTGTGGCAGCTTGGCATGATTTTTTAGCATGCAATTTAGTTCAAGGAAGCTGTTGCAGATTATGTTGTAGAGAGTGGTGTTCAAGTGAAATTAAGGCAAAATGAGAAGCATAGGGCAAGACTTAAGTGTAGGACAATAAGATGCTCGTGGGAGTTATTTGCTAGCATTGAGGGTGATACAAAGGATTTTAAAATCAAGAAGTATAATCCTATTCATAGATGCACAAAGAAGAACAAGAACAAGTTGTGTAATGCAGCTTTCATTAAAATTTGAGGAAAGGATTTTGTATCGCCTAGAGATAAAAGTATGGAAGCTATAAGAATTGGTTAGAGAAAGGTGAGGGTTGTATGTTGGCAGGTCTTTGAGTGCTAGGGTAAAGTTCGGTCTGATTAATAAGTTTATGGGCAATTAGAGGCTAGAATTTGCAAGGCTTGGGGATTAGGCTAATAAGATTAGACAGACTTGTAACAGCCCGAATTATACCCTAGTAGTAATTATTTTTAGTTGGACCTCTATTGATTGTTTTTGTCATAAGTTAAGTTAAGAAATTTCAAATGGAATGAAACCATCTCCGTTAGAAAGCTAAGACACATACCTTTAAATGTCCTAGAAATTGTCATGAGCAAATTCTAGCTCTAAGACCCTTAAAATGGAAAAAAATCGAGGTGTCTCTAATCTAATAGCATAGATTGTTTAGGTCATATCTCACATTTTGTATCTTCAAATCACCTGAAATTTGTCCCATTTGCACCTTAACATCATAAGGAACAATTTTTAAGAGGACATTTTTCCAAAACATGACGTTTAAATGTTGGTTTAGGCGGTTCTAGTTAGAGGTGAAAAGCAGTCTTGTAAGCCACCTGTTGGAGCCTACTATCGCAAGCGCGATAGGGGTCATGAGCATGACAGAACCAGCTTAATGATGGATTCTCTTCTTCTTTTGGATCCCATGGTTAGCATGGATCATTTCCCCACCTTTACCCTTCTCTAGTATGTGTATTTTGGTGTGTTTTTCCTTCTGAAAGACATCCAAACTTCACCAAAACTTTTCAGAATTTATGCAACACATGTAACAACCCGATTTGGCCCTAGTAGAATTTAGGAATTTTTGTTCGGGAATTCCAGAGTTTGTGTGTATAAGAGAGTGTATTTGAGTAAGTGCCTTGTGTGTGGGTTCTATCACGAGCGCGACAGTGTCGCGGGCGCGACAGAATGCTTCACATGAAGCCTATTTGAGTTGGACTATTTGATGTGTATCGGACACGTGGCGGCGTAGGAGTTTGGCAAGTGGCATTGTAGGGTTTGGACACATGGCATGAATTAAGCTTATTTTATGTAAAGAGATATGCATGTAATTAAGTTGGTAAGTGGCATTTATGTGCTTTGGTGGACTTTGACTAGGAGTAATGAGCTTCGGATAAAGATGGACTAGCTGCTCATTTTGTTCTCACGTTGGTTGCTTTTGGCTTTTGGGTTTTGTTATTTCTTTCTTTTTCTTTGGTTTTTTGCCGTCCTCCCTCTCTTATTCTTTGTTTTGTTTCTTTTCTTCTTCATTTGTCTTGCTCTTTGAGTGAGCATCTTGGGTTAGTTGAAGAGAGAGTTGTGAAAGGTAGAGTTGATCCTTGAGAAGGTAAGTTTAGTTAGTTATCCGATCTGACGTCCTTTTTCTTTCTGTTTTTGATTTAAAGTAAAAAGAAGAGTAACTCTAGTGTTTTGAATGGTGTGTGCATGAAAGCCGTGGATAAGAGGCTAGACAAGGGAAAGGAGAAGCTCGGAATCAATTAAAGAGAAGTGGTTAAGCCACCTAAGGTTGGGATCGGGTGTGATTTTTATTATTCTTGCATGTGTTTACATGAAATATGTTTGAATAGAGAGATGCTTGATGAGCTTTAATTAGCTCAACTGTTCTTTTAGAGTATATTTGTTAGATGTTCATTTTGATTGCTTTCGGTGCTTATGATATGTGTATATATGTTTATAAGTATGTAATTGATCAATTGAGTGTGTGTGTTGATGATAAAGTTTGATTTGGCAAATTTTGCTTATTTGTCATCTGACCTCGGTGTGATATATTTATTATAGGTATAGTTATAGACCTCTGAATTGAGTGATTCTTAAGCCAATAGAACCTTGACTTCAATACCTATAAACGTCTCAGAAATGACCTTGAGCAAACTATTGCTTTAAGACCCAAAAAATTGGCTAAACCCATAGTGTCCCTGTTTAGGTCGGGTTATCTGAACAGTATAGGTTGTTTAGATTATATCTTTTGTTATAGATGTCCAAACGACTTAAAAGTTATCCCATTGGAAAGCTAACATCTTAGGGAACAATTGTTAAGAGATGTTTTTGCCTACAAATGACGTTTATACTATGGTTTAGGCAATACAAGTTTATCATGGAAAGCAGTCCTATAGAGGGTAGCTTCTATTGCGAGCGAAATAGAAACACGTTCTTCAAAAGTTTGGTGATGACCTAGTCATGTTGAGTAGCACGTCTCGAAGAGAAAAGAAAGGAGGAGCATGAGTCGTGCTCAACCAGAGAGAAAAGGGAGAGGAAGCATGAGACATGCTCCAGGAGAGAAAGAAGAGGGAGCAGAAGCATGTGTCGTGCTCATGAGCACGAGTCCTGCTCAACCAGACAGAAAAGAAGAGGGAGCATGAGATGTGCTCTAGGAGAGGAAGAAGAGGAGAGAATGAGCACGAGTCGTGCTCAAGGAGCACGAGTAGTGTTCATGCCCTCTCCTTCTCTGTTGGTCCTGTTTTGATCTATTGCTTCTGTTTTGAATTGTTATATGTTTATATGAGTTTTGTATATCACCATTTGGTTTGTGCTTGGTTTAAAATTATCTTTTAAACCTCTTTTAAACCTCTTGCATGATTAGTATTATTAAATGTACATGATTAATAAAAGTTATACATGAATTAAATGCCTCTGAATTTGATGAATTGATATTTGTATATAGTGTATGTGAGTTGTTATTGAGCCTGATTACCGTTATAGTGGATAGATAAGCATGCTTATAAAGGGTTAGAGTGCAGCTGCTAGAGTTGGCCTTAATTGTGCCTTGAGTTTGGAATACCCTGTGTATTCAGTAGAGTTTGAGTTAATTCTCCACATGTAAAATACTGTAAACAGTATCCAGAGTTATCCATATCCACCATGAAAGGAATTCAGGCTTATTAATGTTGTGTAGTGAACTTGAGACAATTAAAAGTATTGCTTTGAATAAATGTTATAGTACATGAGAATAATGTTAAATACATGACAGTTTTATATATAAGTATATGTTTACATGGATGTGGACACATGATTATTGTATATTTGAATAAATGATATGTACAAGTGTGAAAGTTATATGCATGAGCTATTTGATTATTATATGAGATGTGTGATTTATATGTGACTTCGTAAAGAAGTCCTTTGCATTATTCTTATCCCCACTAAGCGTTATCACTTAGCAAGGATGTTTATTTTCGTGTAGGTACAGGTTCGGACCAGTGAGAGCGTGCATCTGTGGGTCAAGGCCACTAGGAGTTTTTGCTATATCTTTTTGGATAAGTTAGAGATAGAGTTAGTGATGTTTTGAGTAACATCATTATGTAATACAAGTAAAGAAATAACATGTAAATGTATATGTAAAATTAAATGAAAACGAGTTGTAAGATGAACATGTATATATGTAGTTAATATGAAATACGTGTTGGGCCCTAGTATAGTATTATTTTATTTTATTATTCTTATATGGATGTGTTTAGTGATATAGTTTCCGCTAGTGTATGTATATGTATATGTATATGTATATGTATGTGTCCGCGTAGCGCCCCGATATCCTTCCAGGGGCTATGGGGGTGTTACAACACACGTTTAAGATCTTGTAAAGAATGAATGAATAATTACTAATGTATTTAAAGCGCAACTAAACTTTGTAGAGGGGCCTTCAAAATAAGTGGTGTTTTATTAGTTGTAACTCCTTGATTATAGTCTTATTATAATGAGATTTGTGCTATTGTAATGTTAATATATATATACATATATATGTGAGGATGAAAATATGATTCGAAGTCCATAATGGCAGTGCACAATGTTAGGATGGGTTATTGAGTCATATATGATTGTGACAAAGTGCATAAGCTAGGGGTGTGTGTAAGTGGAGCTTTGAACACAAAGTTTAGACTCTGTCATGAGCGCAACAAAAGGGAAGGTTTGAATCTGTCGCGAGCGCGACACTTCTGGGTATTATGAGGACTATATGTTTAACTTAATATGAATGAACTAATATGCTTAATCGACAAGTGAATATGCATATGAAAGTTATAGATGTGTAAGTGGGTATGAATAAGTGATGAATGAATTATACCTGTGTATAATATAAATGATAAATTAAAGCTTAATATAGTTATAAAGAAATAATGAGTACATATGTGTGTATTATTAAAATGAGGATTTAAATAATGAAGTGAGTTATGAATTGCTTGTTTATATGAAGACTAATAACATGGCAACTCAGGTAAACATGTGTGTGTGTGTATATATATATATATATATATATATATATATATATATATATATATATGTATGTATGTATGTATATACGTGTACATTGTATGTATGAATTAAGTGATAAAGTGTGGGGTTCAAATAAGTTATATGCGTATGGAAGTGAATAGTATTAAGAGCTATGCAATGTTTGTGTGACACAGTTTGTGAAGGTTTTCATCATGTGAATCTTATTAAAGTAATTGAGTTAGTTGTTTAGCTTGCAAGTCGAGTCGTGGATATATAGGCATGCCTATAAGGTCTTAAGTCTTGCGACCAAAAGCGATTGATTTCTATTAATCGGCCCCGTTTGGGTCGTGGGTAATCCTGGAATCGGTTCCCCAAAAGCGAGTGATTGTATACCTTTATATAAAAGTATCTACGGATACCAAATGCGATTTAATATTTTTTGTACCTACGGGTACTAATGCGATTGATTATTTTGTACCTACGGGTACTAATGAGATTGATTATTTTGTACCTACGGGTACTAATGCGATTGATTACTTAGTATCTACGGATACTAGATTAAAGGTATCTACGGATATCAGAGTGATAACCTGTTATCCGCTACTATTGAAGTGCAGGCAAATTAGGAAATAGTTATTAAATAAGTAATTGACTATTAACTTTGTATGTTATGAGAAATTGTGAGTGTATATTATTGGTAGGTTAAGGTGCATGTAATGTGGATCTTGTGACTATAATTTGATAGGGATATGCATTATTTATATTATTGTTGATAACTATTAATGTTTGATGTGAATCAATGCATAATAGTCATAGTATGTGGTATCAGCTAAGTGGTGTTATGATAGGTTAGAAAATGTCTGTGAACCTTATACAGTTGAAGAGTATGGAGTATTGATCATAAATTGATATGTGATGCGACTATATGCAAGTATGAGTTAATACTGATGTTTTATGAGTCATAAGATATATTCAATGTTATGTGCTAGAAGTAATAAGATGAGGCGTGTTATGTTGAAGCATGTACACAAAACTTATATATGTTAATATGCAATGGCTATTATGAAACTGTACATTGTATGGATTTGTGCTTATGAGTTGATGATGATGTATATACATATACAAGTGCTAATGATTACTTTGCCATGAGTAAATTAATATATATTTAAAAATGTGAATTAAGGATTTGATGAAAGGGATTATAAGTAACTTGGTAGTATGGATTGTTAATTGTGATTTAGTAATTGGTGATAGCTTTATAGCCGATGTTTATTACATTATATATATAATATGTATGTTGCTTGAGCATGTGATTTTTTATTGATGAACACTATGAGTGTTCATCCATATTTCATTATTCCCCACTAAGCGTTATCGCTTAGCATGGATGTTTTATCCATGCAGGTATCTGAAGATAGCTTTTTGGTAGACAGTTCCGCATCGCCAATGGCCGACACATTAGGAACTGCTATAATTTTAGGTTATTTGTGATAATATGAAATGTGTAGTTTTAATTAGCATGTGTAATGGAATTATGTTTTATATCAGAAAAGTTGTATTTTGTAAAGCGAAATTTGTTGTAAGACCATAAGTGTTATGTAATGTAATTTATGGATTTTCAAAATGAAATTGAATGTTGATTTTGAAAGAAATTTATTAATCCTGAGTTTTATGTGAATAATAATTCGTGTTCACGTGTTGTTGTGTGTGACACTTCATAACCCTTGTAGTATAGCTCTATAGGTGGTTAGGGGGTGTTACAAGACTAATCCAAGTAGCTCATGCTGGATTAGAACTGACAAAGAAACAGAACATAGGAAATTTTTTTAATTTATTTCTATGTTTGTTTTAATGCTTTGAAAATGGGTTAGTTAGAGGATTGCAGAAAGTTGATAGGGTTAGATGGCTATTTCTTGAAAACCATTTGGAAAGGAGAATTATTAGTGGCTTGTGGCAAAAATGGGAACCAACAAATGTTCCCAATCGCATGGGCAGTGGTGGATCAACAAATAAAACATTCTTGGAGCTAGTTTATACAATACCTAATTTCTGATCTGAATTTAGGAGAGGGTGAAGGCTTGACAATTATATCTGATGTGCAAAAGGTACCATTTTATTTTAGTTATATGTATGTTAATTATGACATTTTATATGTATCTTTAAAATTTGTTTTTTATTTTGTGTGCAAGGGATTGGTTCAATGCATTCAAGGTCTGTTGCCCAAATTTGAGCACAAGATGTGTGCCAGACACATATGGTCAAATTGGATACAAAAATGGAGGGGAGAAGAGAGAAAGGGACAGTTCTGGAGGTGTGTAAAATCAAGTTTTATGGTACATTTAAAGATGAATTAGATTCTATGGATAAACTAGGAGTAGGTATTTGTGAAGATTTGCTTAGTTATCCTAAGGAAATTTGGTGTAAAGTTTATTTTAATGATCAAGTTAAATGTCATTCTGGTGATAACATGTGTGAGTGTTTTAACTCATGGATTGTGGGACCAAGACATAAGTCAATCATTACTATGCTTGAAGAAATTAGACATAAACTGATAAATAGGCATGTAAAAATGAGGAAATTTGTGA
The DNA here is from genome assembly GCA_947683425.1 of Excoecaria cochinchinensis. NCBI lineage: Eukaryota > Viridiplantae > Streptophyta > Magnoliopsida > Malpighiales > Euphorbiaceae > Excoecaria > Excoecaria cochinchinensis. The sequence continues at coordinate 10,220,921 of CANTUQ010000127.1, read as the reverse complement.
ACACATGCAAATCTGAAATCTCACCTATGAGTATGAAGGTTTTAGAAACCAATATAGAGATTGCTAGGAAATAAAAATTCACATGGAATGGAGATCAAGGCTTTGAAATACTTGAAAGGGAATATTGTCATATAATTAATTTAGGGGTTAAAACTTGTGTTAATTACGTAACTGGTCACTCAAGTATTGTACTTGTAACATTGTGGTCACTTTACTCTTATTTGTAACAAACAAAATAACTCAACTATTATTTTGTAACATAATGATCACAATGGCAAAAAATTGTATTTTCTTAACACCGATGCATGAAATCCATGTTGACCTGATTTGCCACATCATCTAGTCGGCCACCTCAGCAGCTAACTGGATCTGACGTTGCATTAAGGATAAAAAAAAATTACTCTCTGGCTCGCAATCTCTCTCCCTCTCATTCTTTTCTATCTCTCTTGTGATCTCTCTCCCTCTCATTCTTTTCGACTGCATGGGAGTAATTGCCATGTCGGCACTTGGGGCATGGAAGAAGTATCAGCGATTAGAACAGCCCAAAAATGTGGTTTTAGCGTAGGCAGATCTTTACCTCAAGCATTAGAGGAGAACCCGCGACCATGATTGACCAGGCCAGCTAGAGGTCATAAGCAACAAAATCATCATCAGCACACCAGCTATCCAGTAGACGGTTGCCAATGTAACAACCCAAAATAGGCCTAGTCGGAAGCTGCGTGGTAAGTCAAAATATTTAGAGCGTTTCAGTAATTTTAGCAAAAGAAAATTTGGATAATAAGGACTTTATTGCAAGGAATTAATTAGTTAAGTTAAGTGGAGGAAACTATATGGTGTACATGTGATGTATGGATGTAGGGTACTTTTGGTTGTGGCATAATCTAGTAGTATTTGTGTATGGTAACTTGGATGTAAAAGTGATTTCTTGGAGATTATATGGTGTGAGTCAAGGTTGGTGCCTTGGATATTAGTCAAAGATGAGAGTAAAAGGACCATTGGTTGAGTGACATGTGTTTGGGTTGTTGGGAGCATTGAATGAAGATTTGATAGGAGAAGAGAGAGGGGAGGAAGAAGTGGTAGCTTCCCGTGGAAGCCACTTAATTTTGCCCTCTTCCTTCTCACATTCTCTTTCTCACTCTCCCATCTCCATTTTCTGCTCTCTCTTCCTTTCATGTGGGTGTTCTCAAGCTTTAAGCTAGGGTTTTGAATTTGAGGGTTCCAAGAGGTAAGTGGCCGTGTTAATTGGTTTTGATTTTCTTCTTCTTCTCCTTCTACGGGTCTGATTATGGGCTATGTGGTTGATTGCATGGATTAACTAAGCTTTGGTTTTGGTTGGTTGTTGCAAGAATCTGAAGAGAGGAGAAAAGATAAAGGGAAAGGAAAGATTGTGGCTTGAAGAAAGTGAAGTTTGAGCTCCATTCTAGGTTTTGGAGTTTAATTGGATATATATATGTTTGAGAGTTTGATTGAAGTGTTTTGTCCATCTCTTTGGATCCTGTTCTTGAGTTAAATGTTAATGCTATTTGTGTATTGTGGTATATGAAATATATGAGTAAATAGCTTGTACATATGATATAGGATGATAGAGTTTTGATATTTTGTAAGTGAAATTTTGAGATTAAGTACATGAATATGAGCTAGAAAATTTTGGGTTTGAATCTCTGTAAATGTTATTTTGATGAGAAATGATATTGGTCAATTTGTGTTATTATAGTTGTAAATGTGCTTTAGAGGCCAAAAAGGTATGCTTTTACATGTTTTAGCATGAAAAATGGGTTTGGGTATAGTTGGGTTTTGATTTTACTTCAATTTTCATTTTTGCATTTCTGGAGATCGAAGAGAATCGATTCTGTCGCGAGCGCGATAGAACCGGCTCTTCTCTTTCTCGTGGTGGTTTCCGCACACCGGGATGGTTGTGAGAGGAAGGTCACAAGTCGTGAGTGAGGATCACGACTCGTGTCCCTCTTCTCTTGGAAGTCACGAGTCGTGAGGGAGAATCACAACTCGTGACCTCCTTTCCTACAGAGCGTGGGCGTCACGAGTCGTGAGGAAAGATCACGACTCGTGACCGTCCCTTTCCTGCGAGGCGGGAGGCGCTAGCGTCATGAGTCGCGATAGCTGGTGCAACTCGTGACCGGCCTCTCTTCCCCTCACTTTCGCGAGCGCGACAGTGAGGCCTCTCCTGCCCTGTTTTGAAAAAGAGTTCAAAAGCTTCTTTTACATGGGTTTTCATTACATGACACATGATTTCTCTTATTTGGCCTATTATTTGATAGATATATGTTCTTAATTAGAGTTGTGCATAATTTATATGTCTTCATCATGATTAAATACATATTGTATACACGAAATTGTACGTTTATACTTGATTTATTCTCTATTATATGATAATTATTTTAAATCATGATTGAGTTGTTATTTGAGCCTGGTAGTCATAGTTAGTGGATAGATAAGCGCTTATCCAGGGTCAGAGTGTGAGTGCAGCTGCCATATGTTATTTGCTACATTCGGGCCCCGTTTAGGTCATATAAGATGTATGAGGCCTCGGTCTCCGGTATACTTTCAAGTATACATGATCATGAAATGTTTTGAGACCCATGTCTCCATATGCTTGGGATACTGTGTCCTATCAGTATCAATTAGTACCCGTATCCACTAGTTAGCGAGTAACCAGGCTATGACTTGAGTTTAGTACATGCGATTGTTATATGAAGCTAATAGTTATATGAAGTGTATATATGTTACATGTGTATATTATATGATGTGAAATGCTAAAATGCATTACTCGTATTCGGATATGAATGTTTACCTTCCGATATGCGTACATGATAAATACTCGTTATAAGCATAAGTAGTATGTATTTATATGCCTTGGTTATTATATATATATATATATGTTTGTTTCATCTTTATGTACATATATGTGTTGTACTCCCCACTAAGCGTTATCGCTTAGCACGAGTTCTTTTCCCGTGTAGGTGGCGGGTTCTTCGTGGAGTCGGACATCTGCAGGTCGGCCACTAGAAGTCTTTTATTTGGGTTGAAGTATTTTGTGTCTTCCGCTGTATTTTGTACTTGGGAGCTAATTTTTGGGAAATGTAACTTTTTGTAAAGGATTATTTTGTATATGTATTTATTTGTAAATTCCTTTTTGTAAAATGATATGATAATATTATTATATGTATATGGATTTGTTATCTTTTGATTAAATGTACTTGTTTTCTTAACATTTCTTGAGTATATGTATGCGTTTAATTGAGTTGTGCGCGTAATGCTCCGACATCCCTCTAGCGGGGGTAACGGGGTGTTACAGCCAAACCCTGAAAGGTCAAGTCCAGGATCCCATTAATAACGAGTAGCTGGTAATCCTTGAAGGAGGGAGCAATGGCATGGGAGGAGATAATCACGGGAACTCGAGTCTTGATGATGACAGTGCAAGAGATGTTGGAGCCACCAAGATTTCAATAGTTGGAACTACTCAAGGCTGCTATACTATCCGGGATAAGCCTTTATTTGAGCATCTCTTTCATTTCATTGACAAGGGGAAGTTATAGCTGAAGCTCGCGTGTAGAGACCGGGTCTTGAGGCATCCCAGATCAGAGTTACCCAATGATGATAAGATGCCTGTTCACAAGCAAAAAGGTTGAAAGTGATGATTTCCTTGTTAAATTTGCATTTTAGAGTAAAAAAGTAAAAAATAATAAAAAAAAATGTATAAAAAATTAAATTTATAAAATGGAGTTTGAAAATTATAGTGGTTTTAGTTAAATTTGAAAAAAAAATTTCGGATGTCGGCCGCGGTGGCGCCCTACGGTAGCCCGCAGGTGCACAACACTTGCGCGCGCGCGCACTGACGCCCGTCGGTCGCCCCTGTTCTGCCGAAAATGCTGATTTTTTGCCCAAATTTGATTTTTTCGGGATTTTTTCACCAAATTTGATTTTCTATCCCAATTTTAAAGGTTTTTCATGAATTTTTCCATTTTTAAATATATATAAATAATATTTGAATTAATTAATTAGTTTTTCCTCAATTAATTATATTTTCCTTTTTTTTCTTAATATAAATAGAAAAAAGATGAGACAAAAATAGGGGGATTCTTTTTCTTCTTTTCCAATAGAATTCCTTCTAAATATTTTAGATGGAATTTTGTTGATAAGAAATTGATTTTTGAGACAAATAAGATGATTGCTTGTTCTTAAAAATCCAATTTTCTTACTTTTGTCTTTTAATTACTTTTAATTGAGTTTTCTCGAAGATTTTTATTTGAATCCCTTTTTGATGAAAAAATGGATTTTGAGACAAAACAATTGTTTGTTCTTAAAATCCAATTTTTTTTCATTTGATTTTCTAAAAAAACAAGATTTTTCATAAATAACTTTTTCTTGAGACAAACAAAAAATAATTGTTTGTTCTTGAGATCATTTTTATTTCTTTAATCAATAAATATCATTCTTTAGACAAAGAAATTCATTCTTTGTTCTTAAGAATTTTTTTAGTTTTTTTTATTTTTTTTGCAATTTACTTTTTTTGGAATAAAATTTCAATTTTTATCATATTCAATTCTAATTTTGCAAAACAAAGTAAGAAAATCAATTATCTTTTTTCCCTTCATCGAATCCGAACTCTGAGGGTAAACATTTTAGGCTTGATCTCCTTTTTTATTTTCTTTTATTTATTTTTGTTCATGTTTAATTGATTTAACAAGTAAATTTTTATTGTTTTCGTTTATTTATTTATTCTATTGTTTGTATATTTGTTTTATTTAATATGTTTATATATTATTATTGTCATCATCATCATCATCATCATCATCATCATCATCATCATCATCATCATCATCATCATTATTATTATTATTATTATTATTATTATTATTATTATTATTATCATGTTTATATTTTAATGTATTAATTCATTAATATGTTGTTTTATTTATTTCAATCATATCATTTAATTCCTTTGTCATTCATAATGCATTTTTTTCATTTATTTTAATTTATTAGCATTTTAATTCGTTTGTCATTTTGATGTCATCTTATTTTGTTTAGTTTTATTTTATTATTTATTATGTATTTAATTGATTTAATCACTAACATAATTTTATTTGTGTTTTTTTTATTCCAATACTTATTTTCTTTGCTTGGACATTCTCGCGAGCAAACGGGGAGATCCAGGAGGATCGTTTGGGTTGACTATTTATTTGCATTATTTATAATATTTTATTTATTTGTCTTTTTCATTTATCTTGCAATGTAATTCTTAATAAAATTATTTATTTTATGCATGTTTAAAAAGAAAATCACAAAAATATTTCTATTAATTAAACTTGAAACTTTTTCTAATAAAAGTGGGACCAATGTCCTAGTTTTTCCATCCAAGATAAATTGTCATATTAAAATTATTTTCTTTAACCATGCATGCGAGGACTAATGTCCTCATCCTTAATAAATAACCCGTTTTATGTATGATTTATATTTTATTTATAATGAGGATTGTATTCCGCCCCTAGTTTTATTGTAATTTATTGTACTCTTATTTACTTTATTTTAATCTTGTTTTATTTACCGCTTTCATTATGTGATTGACATGCGCGTTAAATTACTGCATTTAAATGAATAAGAAAAGGGATGAAATTTTAAATTCAAAACTCAATTGTAATTTAATCAAGGTATGAATAAATGGAAAGTCCTGAACCATATCTGGTCTTAGGCTCAATGAGGTTAGAGGACTATCTCAATGTCTCATTGGGGTGAGGCCTCCAAAATATCTCTTGTTGCCCAAAAAGACCCAATTTGCATAGTCCTAGGCTCCATGAGGTTAGAAGATCATCCCAATGTTCTATTGGGGTGGGGACATCAAAATATCTCTGGCTTGCCAAAAATGGATGCATATGCGCTGTCTTAGGCTCACTGAGGCTAGACGACCTTTCCCAATTTTCTATTGGGTGGCGACTCCAAGAAACCTCCTTATTGCCCAAAATAGACGCACTTGTAATTCCTTACAAGTTTTCACGAACCTCTCTCGATCGCCCTAAAAGCAGGCTTTCGGGGCCTCTCGGGGTTCAGCGTGCGTCACAGTGGCGACTCCACTGGGGACAATACTCGAGACTCCGCTTCGAAAGTACCTTGGTTAAAACTTACAATTGAGTTTTAATTTAAAAATTTCATCCTTTTTTGAAACTGCATTGCATCTCATTAGTGCCTTAGATCTATGCTAGTTTGGTCCCTTTTTTAACGTCGGTGCGTTCCCGAAGCACGACCCTACGTTCACTCAATGTAGGGAAGTGTTAAGGATAATCACCAATCAAAGCCTCGTACAGTTTGGTATATTAAATGGAGACCTGACCGGTCGTTACACTCATGATAAGCTAGACCTGTTGGCAGGGACCATGCTTGGGTAGACCTAAAGTATCATCACCCTGGCCAAAGCTCATGTAATGGAAATAGATACTTCCCCTAGGTGGTATGAACCATAATATTATGCTTGATATATGTATCATTATGTATTGGACAAACCCAGATAATTTGATTGGTCACCAATCAAAGGCTTTCATGCCCCGATAGGCCCATGTCGATTTATTCGGACTGCCTAAATACACAATGGCCAAAACCCATGCGTATGCACATTAGCTAAGAGAGGTTATGCTGCCGATTTTCCACCGTGCACCATGCACGTCCATCGGGTTCCCTGTTAACCCATGGATCAAGCCCGCCTAGAAAAGAGACCGCACGACCTCGTGTGTGGGAGAGATAAGGTTGGAAGAATATACTTTCTTGCATGTGGTTATGGATGTTGCACAGCATGCTCATGTATCGCGTGTCATTCATCCATGTTAAAAAAATAATAATAACAAAAAAAACATATATATTTCCTTCATGTGTGTGTATAGCCTTTTGTTTGCATATTATTTTTCACATGTACATGTCATCCTATGTATAATTTATATTTTTTTTCATACATCAATTGTGTCATTGCAATCCCTAGATCTTTCAGTCATCGATGACCATTTGCATAGCATGATCATGCATTGTATGTCATTCATGCATAAGAAAAAACATGTACATTTCATTTTGCGTGTATGCATTCCATTATATAATCTTTACATGTACATATCACCCTATGCATAAATTTGTTCCATGCATTGCATACATCATTCTAAGCTCTTTGATTTTTTTAGCCATTGTATACCATTTGTTGCACAACACAACCATGCATAGCGTGTTATTCATACATCATTCTGACTCCTTACTTTTCAGCCATTATAGACCATTTGCTTGGGTGGTTTAGGGATCCCGATAGTTGTCTAAAGAGCGATTAGAGTTCAAGTTGGCTAATAAAGATTTAGCATCCTTACCAGAGTGTCTGAAGGTATTAGAAATGGCTGGCCCTTTACAACAGACTGCAGAGATTTGTTCCCTAATTGCCCAGGAGATGGATAGAAGGTTCAAAGAGCTTGAAAAAAGGATGTTGACCCCTGGTTAAGGAAAGGATGGATGCCATGGCGCTCGTTCTCCAAGCTCAACTTATGCCAACTACTACCCTTAACCAAGTGGAGCCAGCCACGGTCAAGAAGGCTCGTATAGCGACAGCTATAGTACCTCAATTTCCTTTCAAGACCAGAGGCAAAGGGCCATTTGATTCACCAGTTGAGCAAGGAGGAAATATGAGGCCTACTCTAGAATATAACATTGTGCCTGAAGAGGGTAGGGACCCCACAATGACGCATATTCTAAAAAGCCATAACAACAGTGAGGCAAATGTTAGGGCCACAGAAGTCTCAGCCACTAGAATGGCTCAGTGCCACCTCACTATTTTGGGTAGGCCATTATCTTAGAACTTCGCCCGTCTCATCAAGGAAGGCAAGTTACAACCCTTGTCGGCCGGGCCTACCCCAAGTCAAGGATAGCCTAGATATAGAGCAGATTGGTATTGCACCTATCACCAATATTCAGGGCATAGAACAGACTACTGTCATCCTCTAAGAGTTCGCAATTAAGAATTAATGTCGGACCCAGAAAGGGAAAAGATAGTAGAAGCGCCAACCATGGAAGTAAATCGAAGGCATTATTCTAATTTGGGCAGATCCTTGTTTTGGGTCCTTAAGAGGCTAATGGAGGAGAGGATGCTATAACCATTGCTGACTAGGCCCGCTAGAAACCAGGGACAACCCAATCACAAAGGGGATTAGTATTGTGCCTTCCACCAGCACGCCGGGCATACTACATATGATTGCAAGGCCCTGAGACGTGCTATCCAAGATTTGATTGATTCCAAATAGATCTTTGACCTAGAAGGGCGAAGGATAAAGAATAAAACAGATTAAGTGCCTAAATGGGAAAGGGAGGACGGTTCTTAAGGATGATAATGGATCATCGATTGCAACACTTGTGATGGCCAGAATGGAAAATGATTACCTATTTAGAATGTTCTTTTTATTTTTGAATTATTTAATAATGACATTCTGGTTTCATTAATAAGATGAACACTTTTGCTTACTTGTGCAATATTTCTTATAATTTTACTATGCATAATCATGATCATGACTCATTCATATTTGACATTGATTCAATTGATGTCATTCCATTTAATCTCGGAACTTTGGAAAACCCAAAGAAAATCTTGATAGCATCTAATGTAACTCCTAAAGAGAGATCAAAACTTGAGAGAAATTCAAGAAAATATGAAAAAGTCTTTGCTTGGACCTATGAAGACATGCTAAGAATTGATTGCAGAATCATCGAGCACACCATTCCAACATACCCCGATCATGGACCAGTCAAGCAGAAGCTCAGAAGACCCAGGCCAAAATGGGCAGAGAAGGTTTAAAAAAAGGGGGGGATCCACAAGTAAAGATGAAGCCAAAATTTTTTATACAACACCCGGCTTGGTTGGTCAGCGTCATCCCAATAGTCAAGAAGAGCGAAAAAGTACGAGCTATTGGGATTTGAACAAAGCTTGTCCACAAAAAAAAGAACAGAAAAGAAAAAAAAAAGAAAAATGGGAACAAGAAAAAAAAACGAAAAAAAGGGAAGAAAAAGAATCAATATGTAGATTGGAAAGTCATCCTGGGGGCAAGCTTTGTTCAAATCCCATTGATCTATACATGCCCGTACTTTGCCATTTTTCTTGACTTTCAAAAAGGACTAAAAGGGTTCTATTGACTTACAATGGATACGGGGTGCTCGAGCTTGGGAATAGACATCATAGGGGAGGTGCGCCCTACGGCCTCCAACGGACAGGGTCATCGAAAGGAATCTGATATGTCAATATGGTCTCCCGCACCACGCAGGGTTCAAGGACAGTAGGACAATTTATGGCTAAGGCTAGGGAGTTACTCTAGAGGTATGGCATTAAAGACCACAAGTCCTCTCTGTATTGCCCTCAAACCAATGGGGTAGAAGATGCTGCTAACAAAAAGATCTTGGTCAAGACAGTTCAAAACTACAAGGATTGCGTAGAGAAATGGCCCTTTTGCACTTCGAGGCTAGAGAACCACTATCAAAACCTATACAAGGGTCACCTTTTATTCCTCGATACATGGGGGCAGAAGCAGTATGGCCAGTCAAAATAGAGCTCAAATGTTTAAGGACGGTCATGGAAGCCCAAATTCTAGAAGCCGATAGGGAGCAGCAATGGCAGCAGCAGTTAAACACGTCAAACGAGGACATGTTGTGGGATTACCACCACAATCAGATCTATTAGAAAACACTCTACTCGATCATTCGGGAAGGAAGTCAGAAAGCACCTATTAAAAGAGGGAGATTTAATCTTTAAGCAAAAGAGTCCTAATGTTCCAGACGAATGAGGCAAATTTAGACTAGTGTAGGAAGGCCCATTTATTCTTGAGAAGTTATTGTCCAAGGGAGCAGCATTTTCGACAGGCAGCGATGGAAGCAAATATGAAGAACCGATCAAGATCGATAGATCCAAGAAGCTCCATGGCTAGAGACTAAAAATCAAAAGAATAGAATAAAAGCCCCGCAGGTCAAAAATCGAAAAAAGGCGGCCTTACTAAATTTGGCCACCTCGTCAGGGTGAAAACCGAAAAAAGGCACCCTGGGCAAAAATTAGAGACTCGAGAGAAAATGTCCAATCAAGAAAACCCGAGAAGGCTGATTGGAGACAGGAGTTTGATGCTTACAAGATTTACTCTAAAATTAGATGTAGTTTTGCATTTTGAATCGATGTTAGATAATGATCATGTATAGAGAAATCATATCAAAATGTACATAATCTTTGCAAATACATGTGTTCATTATTTTCTAGTTCATTTATAAAAAGAGAAACATCATTCTTTCCTGAATGCGTGAAATCTAAGTGACTACACTCTGCTACTGCTCTCACTGTCCAAATGTCTAAGTCGATGAGTTATGTTATCAATTGCGGGACTAAGCACCTACCTCTTGGATGCATTAGTGGGAGTAAAAGAACAATCCTTGAAAGATGGTATAATAGTCTTCACCGGCAGCTTGCCTAGAGGCTATAGTGTCTGGAGGTAAAAGCCAAAGATAAAGATGCACCTTGGAAAGATAGGGGATGCCTCACTACATTGTTAATCCCTTTGAACTATTGAGCACAATGGGTGGTAATGTAAAAGGGCAGCCTCATGAAACCCTAAAGAACTAGATCCTCATCCGCCACCTCACCCAATCTAGCAACACATTCATCGAGAGAGGCAAAGGAATGCAACCGATGCCTAGGGAGAAAATGCCTCAGTGAATAGCTATCGATTACTCTAGAAGGGGGCTCTGATAGTAGCTTTAACTTTTTTTACAGTCATACCCTTAAAAAAAAGGCCTTTAGAGTTGAAAACCGTAATTGGCTCTCTAAGCAAAAGTTAGGTCGAAGGGCAGGGTGAAAACCTGGAAACAGGCAGTATGTCCTACAAAGAAAAATGAATAAAAGTCGATGGAGTGGGTTGGGTCTATTCCAGGCAAAAATTAGGCATAAGGTTATGTGAAAATCCCCAAAGGGACACATTTCCCCCTAAGAAAAGCTAGTGTGAAAATCCATAAGGGACGCACTACCTTTAAAATAATGACTTTTGAAGCCTGGAGCGATAAGGCAGCATTACTTCCCTTTAGGCATATAGTGCATAACTCAAGACTTGACTTAAATTTTTGGGGGCAAAATGCCCATTGACCGGGGGGCAAAGATGCGCACGGGTCAGTTCTCTTTGAAAAGAATATGGGTCAGAGTCCCTGTAGTCAAGACAGTGCTTTTCTAGATCCTTGGGGGCATCAGACAATGTGAGCAGCCGAGCAGTACCCTCAACAAATCCCTTAACCACCTAGGATGTGGTCTATCCATTTTTGCATCTCACATGCATCTCGCATGTATAATCTTTTGCATATCTCCCTGTATAACTTTACACGTGCATAACCTTTCATGATGCCCACCATGCATTCACACATGCTTGAACTTTGTATATATTTTGCATATGCAATTCTTTGTGCACATTCTGTGTACATAATCTTGGCATACATGTAACTCATAATTCTTTGCACATGTTTAGTATGCATATCATAAGCATATCACGTGCATTCAATCCTTTTACACGTGTAGTTGCGCACACATAATTTTTGTACATTAATCCTTTGCATAGTTTTGTATGTATATTTCGCACACATGATTCCATACGCACACATAATATTTTGTATACGTTGTTGTGTACATGACTCAGGGGGAAAGGTCCGAATAGACCTTATGCGCAAAGATGATCTAAGAGATGGGTTCAGACCAACATTATCAGACACTATATTCGGCATAAAATTAGGTGCGTCTGTATAGAAGGGGAACACCTAGAAAAATAAGCCTATTCATGCACACCAAGCCGGGGGCAATCAGATAAGTTTCTCTATCATAAGATGTATGCTCACACACATCACACAATAAGTGTACAAAATCCAAATTCAAATGTACAAAGAATACAAATTCTCAAACAAAAAACAACAAAAACAAACAAAACAAAAAGAAAAACAAAAAGAAGAAGATATTTTCAAGGCCTTGAAAATCTAACATACTGTAAAAATTCAAATACAGCTAAAATGTGAAAATCTCAAAAATTTACGAAAATCATTTTAGGGGACACCAAAGACATTGGAACCTATCCGCCTGCAGGCAAGCCACAAAACCTCCAATCTAATTTTCCTCTGAGGAGGGTTAAATCTAATTTTCCTCTGAGGAGGCTCACACCTTTTTTCCTCTCTGGAGGCTTAACATCAAAGTCTCTCACCCTCTCAAGAGGCACACATGTCTTTTCAATAAGGAGGCTCCGGCTGGATATGATAGAGGAATTGGTATCTGGTATGTCACAGTCGGTAAGGCATCTCTAAGAGGATGATATCTGAACTTTGCAAGAAGATGATATCCGCACTTTGGAAGTCTAAAAAATGACTCGATGCAATAAAGGGGAAGATGTACATATTCCATAAATCCTTCACCAAGGAACAACCAACCGTCCTTCAAGGGGCACCCGTCTGACATCAACCCCAATAGGTATGTACGGCCATAGGTACGCATCTCTTTTATATACTCCACACATTTATTTTCCCTTTTTTTATAGGAAAATAGGTTCAGGATAAGCGCCAGCAAAGACAACGATGAACGAGTCGCCATGCCGACCCAAGGATGGTTAACAGTTAGGCACTGGGCTAACCCGATGGTGGGTAGTAAATCAGACACTACATCGTTCAGATAGTGGTTAATAGGTAAAAATAAGCAGACCGGATGGAGGTCAATAGATCCAAAAATCATGTCTTGCAGACCGGATGGGGGTTAGCAAGATTATGCCGTTCAAGCCCGAAAGCGGCCAGCAAGATAGAACATTCAATCACATGCCTTATAGATCGAATGGGGGTTAGCAAGGACACCATGCAAGCTGAGATGAGGCCAGCGGGACACATGCGATAGAACAGATCGCAATAGGATTGTAGTTAGAGAACACTGCATCTCACAGACACCGTGCAAGCCGAGATGAGGCTAGCAGGACACGGGCGATAGAACAGATTGCAATGGGATTCTAGTTAGAGAACACTGCATCTCATAGACACCTGCAAGCTGAGATGAGGCCAGCGAGACACCAGCGCTAGAACAGATCGCAACGGGATTGTAGTTAGAGAACAATACATCTCACAGATACCGTGCAAGTCGAGATGAGGTCAGCGGGACACATGCGATAGAATAGATCGCAACGGGATTTTAGTTAGAGAACACTGCATCTCACAGACACCATGCAAGCCAAGAGGCCAGCGGGACACCTGCGATAGAACAGATCGCAACAGGATTGTAGTTAGAGAACACTGCATCTCACAGACACCGTGCAAGCCGAGATGAGGCCAACAGGACACATACGATAGAACAAATCGCAACAGGATTGTAGTTAGAGAACACTGCATCTGACAAACACCGTGCAAGCCAAGATGAGGCCAGCGGGACACCTGCGATAGAACAGTTCGCAATGGGATTGTAGTTAGAGAACACTGCATCTCACCGACACCGTGCAAGCTATGATGAGGCCAGCGGGACACCTACGATAGAACAGATCACAACAGGATTGTAGTTGGAGAACACTGCATCTCATAGACATCGTGCAAGCCGAGATGAGGCTAGCGGGATACATGCGATAGAACAGATCGTAACGGAATTGTGGTTAGAGAACACTGCATCTCTCAGACACCGTGCAAACCGAGATGAGGCCAGCGGGACACACGCAATAAAACAAATTACAATTGGGTTGCAATTAGATAACACTGCCTCTCGCGATAGCTAGGCATCATGCAGGTTAAGACGAGGCCCCAGGATGAAGGTGGTCAGATGAATCGTCAAAGGGTTGTGCTAAAATACACTACAACTCAGCAGCGAGGGGTCACCAGCTTGAACGCACCACGGAAGGTAAGGGACTGTTTCAGGTACGCATCTCTTTCTTTCTTCTCCGAATCTTAGCTCATCTAGGCACTGCTTTCCACTTCAAACTTCAACCGATTAAACCGACCTCTAAACCTCCTTTTTAGGAAAATTGTCCTGCTTAACAAGTGATTCTTAGGATGTTAGCTTTCAAATGGAACAAATTTCAAGTCAATTGGACATCTATAAATCCATATATGAGCTAAACAATATATACTATTCTAGTAACCCGACCCAAACAGAGACACTTCGGTTTTGTTCATTTTCGGAGGTCTTAGAGCCAGAATTGCTTCCGGTCCTTCTTAGACAATTTTAGGTAAAAATCTTAGCTTTCTAATGGAACTAGTTTCATATCATTTAGAGTTCTAAAACTCCAGATACAGCCTAATAATCAAGGAGGGGTCAAGTGTGTTCTAACACTGTTTTCACAAAAATCCTATTCACATGCACCTTTTAGTCATTTAAAATCAACACTCACTACCATCATCATGTATCACCACCATCACATTCAAATTACTTAAATAACACATGAATATACTCAAAATCATACATAAATAAAGAGTTTCCAAACCTCATGTGGTGACTCCTTCTATCTTCATTTACTTTCTATCCCTTCTTTCTCTTTCATTTTGCATCCAATTCCAACTTGTATCAATTCATTCCCTCAATTAAAACACATCACAACTCATATGAGTTTCTCCTCAAAAACACATAACTTAAAATCTTATACAAAGAAAAGGAAGAAGGATAAGAAAAGACCTAAAACTTACCTCAAAATCAATAACTCTTGCTTAATTTTTCCCAACTTCCCTCTCTCTCTCTTTTACCAATTTAAAAGATGAAGAACAAAGAGAAAAGGAGAAGCAAAATTCTGAGTTTTCCAGCCAAAGAACCCGTGTCCCCCCATTTCTTTCTTTTCGTTTTACATACTTGGTCTATATTGAGCCACATGTCATGCTCCTATTGGCTACACTTAGATTTTTATGTTTAATAACAATTTAGTCCTTTATTCTTTTATTTCTTCATACATTTGGCAAATAACTATCTCCAATTAAAACATTGGCATACCAATCTTCTTAATTGTTTTATTTAAGTCACAATTTGGCAGATTACCAAAATACCCCTAACTATTCACCTAATGCCGATGACGTCCTTTACTACAATTAATCATTTCCATCATCCCATTACACATTTTAATCACCAGGAATAATTCTCTTCATGCCGTTTAAGGCACAATGATATAATTGTCCCATTTACAGAAACTCGCCGAAACTTTCGAATTAATGACGATTGTGTCCTTTATGACCCTTCTGTCCCTAAATCAAGCACATTTGGTTACCAATTCACCCTAAACTTATCCTAATCCGATTAGGGTGTATTCGGGGTGTTACAAATCTACCCTCCTAAAAAGAATTTCGGCATCAAAATTCTCTTATATCCGATTTTCTGAATATCAAAATCTTTGTCACTAACATTCACACACTTACATTATACTATCTAAGTCATTCTTACTAGTATCATGACATATAGCAGAAATCCTTCTTACTAAATAAACATCTCCAAAATTTTGAGTTACAGGTCGTTTGCAGTCTATCACTATCATGTCAATCTTTTCACTTGACTCCTTCCTCATAAAACTTCTCGTCTTTTAAATACAGAATCGTTCACACATTCACTATACTCTTTTCTTGATCAAAATAACTATAACATTTCCCTCCTAGATTACCAGTATCACTAGTAACAATTTGGTTTTCACTTTTAAACCATCACATATATCTTACAGTACTTATTATTTAATCATCATATACAAAAATCCGCAAATTCATCCACTCTTATAAACCAGTTCCAATCTATAGCCAAATAGTCAAACTAATCAAATACAGTTCCATTCCTTTCCACAATATGTTGAAAAGTTACCACATTCTATACCTTAATTCATGGGTTAATTTCTTCGGTGGTCACTCAATTTTTCACTTATAACAATTTGGCCACTAAACTTCAATTTGTAATAAAAAAATAACTCATCTATTATTTTGTAACAAAAAAATCACAATGATCGGAAATTGTGCTCGCCGGTAACCGGCGCATGATCTGCACGGTACAAAGTTGAAGTTTAGTGACTATATCGTTACAAGGCACAAAGTTTAGTGACCACCATAGAAATTAACTCTAATCTGATGTGATAAAATTTTTGACGTGTCATTAGGCTTTGCCGTACCAATGACGCGCCGGTTGCCGGCGAATGCAATTTTCGGTTATTATGATTTTTTCGTTACAAAATAATAGATGAATTATTTTTTTTGTTACAAATTAAAGTTTAGTGACCAAATCGTTACAAGCCACAAAATTGAGTGACCACCGAAGAAATTAACCCCTTAATTCATTAATGAAGGAGGGTCAAACCTATATGAATTTCTTACTCATACCTATATACATTCAGTGATCCCTCTTTTATTATTATTTTTTTTCCAACCTCTAGCTTGAATCCCTAATTCCTTATTGCACTTCCTCAACTTTGTTACACTCAATGTACATTCTGTCAGCTTCCTATCACTTGAAGCAAATGCACATGTCGGATGTTCATTAAAAAGGAACAATAAAGATGAATGTAATGGATGCTGAATGATTTATGTATGCTGGATAATGCAATGCATTAATGCAATTCAGATAATGGCAATGCAAGTTGCCCAACCCCCATTATGTATCACATTTAAATAGTTACTCTGATCAGTAAGGTAGCTAACAGGTGTACCGAGTGTCACAATCCTCAAAATACTTCCACTTGTCGAAAATCCATCACTACTTAATCTTTTATTCCATCTTTCCCCTTAGGGAAAACTTATACATAACTTATGTTGCACTACAGACATTCACTAACCAGAATCTCTATAGCTACACCCAAAACCTTAACATCAGGGAACAAATCCATGATAGACGGATCATAACTTATCGCATATTACATTTAATCATCTCATTGATGATATCATCAACATCTATTCACTCCTACCGCAATATTAATACAAAACCAGGACCTTCGCATTTGGCCAATGCAAGAACTATACAAACTCAACTCTAAACTCTAGTCGCCCAGAACTGACTAAACCTATGCTCTGATACCACTAAATGTAACACCCCTTACCCGTACGTAGTAAAACATACCGTGATCCGATGGTTCACGACGACGGTCGAGAGTATTACCGCCACAATATGCAAAAATTAATGAACTTTCAAGCTAAAAACTGAGTTATAAAATTTCTTTCATTAACAAAAACACATTTATAGTTAACCATAAATTCATAACACAAACATATTACAAAAGATACTTTCTCTGAGTTTACTATAGATACATTAATTACATAACCAGTTACTCTTTTACAAAACTTATAATTCTAGAATTACAAACTTGACATACATTCTTAAACCTAAACAAATCTTATCCTAAAATTTCTTCATAACCTTGCATTGGCCAGGACTGCTGCAGGAAGACTCTCGAACGATCCAATCAATAGTACCTACATGGATTAAAGAAAATCCATGCTAAGCATAAAGCTTAGTGGGAAACACATAAATATAGACGACCACTGGAACAAGGCCGTTGCAAAAGGCTCAAATAAAGGCGTAATATAGAGAATAAAATCATATCAATTATCATGCAAAATCACTATATATCCAAACATACTTTTGTTATGCCAAAAGATATATATATACTAGCCGAAACCCCACAGACGACGTCAAAACACCACGCTTCCACTATGCAAGCCTATTACATAAATTATCATGCCATGAAACGTAAACACATAATAACATACCGAAATTACTATGATAGCTAACACCAAGGAGACATAGAGCATCGTATTAAATTTGTTGCATTTGCTAGTTCAAGATCATATTTATAAGTATGCAAATCCATATACTTAATCTTAATAACTAACAGTACATAATCCTATTAATATACATACATTTCAACCCCAGCGTTCAGTAATTCAAGCTCGCATTCATATACATATTAGTTTATCACATCACTATACAGAAATGTAGTATCCACATTATAGGACACACACCGGCTGCACATACACATATTATAAACAAGATCATTTATAAATAAAGGCAAAGGTACACAATATACCGGTCAGAGTTACAGTTAATCTATCCAGAGACTTGTAATCACATTCACATATCCTAAAATCATACTCATACGGATATCACATTCTTATGTTCGTAACTAATTAGATTCACATGCTTGTAAACACAAAATAACAAACAACACACCTGCTAACTCACAATAGTGGATATCGAGTGAACAAACTGTACCTTACGGGTACGAATCGAATGCATAGGTACCTTACGGGTACCAATCAAAAAGCAACATCATTTTCCACTTTCAAAAACATTTCACAAAAAGGATCTTAAACAAGATCCAAACACTAAAAGGGTTCGCGAGGAATCAGTCAGGGACCTGATCGGGGTCCATTCGTTCAAAGGGCGCTGCAGGTACACAAAACTCTATTAGGCATGCCTAACTATCCACTTACTTGACTCTAGCAGGTCATCCATCATTCAAATTATGTGTCAAATCAGACAGTATATAAATATCATCATACATAATCCAGAGTATAGTAGGCATATAAAGAAATTCATAACATCAGCTATGCATCATACTATTCATATTAGGAAGCATACAATATAATTAGATCAATATACTTTAGCACTCTTCAATGTTCTAAAACTTATCAGAGTCAAATATGGAAACATTATCATGCCAACCATTAACTTATTACTCAAACTTTACTTTTAACAACTAAACGCTCTTTACAAAAACAGGATAGGTCATAGTTACAACCAAATTGGTTGTCACCGTGACATACCAAAACTCTCGACAGAATGCAATCTTGGGGTACCTCACAGTGGTAACCCATTAGGTTGTCACCGTAACATACCCACACCCCAAAACAGAATGCACTTTTGGGGTACCTCACGGTGGTAACCCATTAGGTTGTCACCGTGATATACCCACTGCCCAAAACAGAATGCTATCCCTCACACTTTATCATATCATTCATACAAACTATTTGTACGTTTATATAAATACTTACTTACCCGGTTTGCCACATTATGGTTCTCCATTTAAAAGAGGAATCCATAAGCTAAAAGCATTAAATCACACTTATCATTATCATATTATATAATCACTCAAATATCCACATGAACCATTATAGCATCATAGCTATCTTGCAGACTAATACATTCTAGTAACATTCATTGTCAATGCATGCATCATATAATATTGTTAGGCAATTACTTCAATCACACATTTATTGCTGATATCCCATATATACATATTCCATTAAGCAAACTCCTTTCATTTGATGTCTTTCAGGTGTATATAACTTAAATCTCAATTCATAACTATGCATACTTGTTCATATCATACATGTTTATATAGCTTAAAGTATTATAATGCTCAATAATGTCATTATACTTAATTTGATTCTATTTCCTACAGTTAAACATCACTACTTCATTAGTTCGCTATTAATCTTAATCCTATTCATGTATATTTTCCAAGGGATAACTATTCTTATACTCATTTATAGTCCTAAACATGCATCGGATGGATCCTAGAAAGTTTCGGTGTAATGCGGGTTCAATTCGGGAAGAAAAACACCTAAAATGGTCAAAACCGAAGGGGTCACGGTGGTAATGACTTTGTTGTGACCATGACGTCCAAAATTAAGCATTCTACCTTCTCTGGGCATTAGTCATGGTGGTAACCATTTTGGTTGCCACCGTGACATACCCAAAAATAGCAAAACAGAAGCAAAAAGTCAGGACTGCTTTCCACTTCAAACATCAACCGCTTAAACCGACCTCTAAACCTCCTTTTTAGGCAAATTGTTCTTCTTAACAAGTGATCCTTAGGATGTTAACTTTCAAATGGAACAAATTACAAGTCAATCGGACATCTATAAATCCAGATATGAGCTAAAATATATATACTATTTTAGTAACCCGACCCAAACAGAGACACTTCGGTTTTGTTCGTTGTCGGAGGTCTTAGAGCCATAATTGGCTTCCGGTCCTTTTTAGACAATTTTAGATAAAAATCTTAGCTTTCTAGTGGAACTCGTTTCATATCAGTTAGAGTTCTACAACTCCAGATACAGCCTTATAATCAAGGAGGGCTCAAGTGTGTTCTAACACTATTTTCACCAAAATCCTATTCACATGCACCTTTTAGTCATTTAAAATCAACACTCACTACCATCATCATGTATCACCACCATCACATTCAAATTACTTAAATAACACATGAATATACTCAAAATCATACATAAATAAAGAGTTTCCAAACCTCATGTGGTGACTCCTTCTATCTTCATTTACTTTCTATCCCTTCTTTCTCTTTCATTTTGCATCCAATTCCAACTTGTATCAATTCATTCCCTCAATTAAAACACATCAAAATTCATATGAGTTTCTCTTCAAAAACACATAACTTAAAATCTTATACAAAGAAAAGGAAGAAGGATAAGAAAAGACCTAAAACTTACCTCAAAATCAATAACTCTTGCTTAATTTTTCCCAACTTCGCTCTCTCTCTCTTTTACCAATTTAAAAGATGAAGAACAAAGAGAAAAGGAGAAGTAAAATTCTGAGTTTTCCAGCCGAAGAACCCGTGTACCCCCATTTCTTTCTTTCCCTTTTACATACTTGGTCTATATTGAGCCACATGTCATGCTCCTATTGGCTACACTTAGATTTTTATATTTAATATCAATTTAGTCCTTTATTCTTTTGTTTCTTCAGACATTTGGCAAATAACTATCTCCAATTAAAACATTGGCATACTAATCTTCTTAATTGTTTTATTTAAGTCACAATTTGGCAGATTACCAAAATACCCTAACTATTCACCTAATGCCGATGACGTCCTTTACTACAATTAATCATTTCCATCATCCCATTACACATTTTGATCACCAAGAATAATTCTCTTCATGTCGTTTAAGACACGATGATATAATTGTCCCATTTACAGAAACTCGCCGAAACTTTCGAATTAATGACGGTTGTGTCCTTTATGACCCTTCCGTCCCTAAATCAAGCATATTTGGTTACCAATTCACCCTAAACGTATCCTAATCCAATTAGGGTGTATTCGGGGTGTTACGGACTTTGTATTTGATTTTGTTTTTTTACAGGATTTGAAAGTTCATGCCTAGTATAAGAAGTTCACAAGAAGAGCTTGAACCATTGAATCCTGAAATTGAACGATTTTTGTCAAGTAACCGAAAATCCAACAGAAAAAAGAACAATAATAAGAGACCAATTATCATGGCTGAAGAAGAAAATCCACCTAGACTAATGGACTTTGCCACCCCAGCATTAAGTGGTGCTCAATAAAGAGTGGTAAGACCTACGGTAAATGCTAACCAATTTGAGATTAAACCATCACTTTTACAAATGATTCAAAATAGTATTAAGTTTTACGGTTTGGCAAATGAGGATCCCAATGCTCATTTGGCAAATTTCCTTGAAATTTGTGATACTTTTAAAATCAATGGTGTTTCGACTAATGCAATTAAGCTTAGGCTCTTTCCTTTCACTTTGAAAGATAAGGCTAAAGCTTGGTTGAATTCACTCACAAGGGGATCAATCACTACTTGGGACCAATTGGCCCAAGCTTTTCTATCAAAAAATTTTCCCTTAGCCAAAACAGCCAAGATTATAAAAGATATCACAACCTTTGTTCAAAATGACAATGAATCTTTGTATGAGGCTTGGGAAAGGTTTCAAGAGTTACAAAGGATGTGTCCACACCACAACCTTCCAATACAAGAGGTACTATAGATGCTGCAACTGGTGGTTCTTTGATGAGAAAAACCAACTGAAGCTGCTTTTGAGCTTTTAGAAGAGATGGCAATGAATAATTGTATGTGGCCAACCGATAGAGTAAAGGAATCTATTTCTCATCCTAGGGGAATGCATTCAATTGATTCCATGGTAGCTTTGCAAGCCCAAATTGAGGCATTGACTCAAAAAGTTAACAGCCTAAGTATGGGAGGTTATTCATCACTTGCATGTAATATTTGTGGTCAATAAGGGCATGTTAGTAGCAATTGCAATTTAGGAATGGTTAGTAAGGAGGAATAAGTTAATTTTGTCCAAGGTTAAGGACGTGGGAATCCTTACTCTAATACTTATAATCCTAGTTGGAAAAACCATCCAAATTTATCATGGGGCAATAATAATAATAATAACCAAAATAGGGGAGTAGGATATCAACAATCACAAGATAGGTTTGGTGCTTTTTAAGGGAAGATTGATAAGTTTATTGAGGAAATTAATTATAAGATGAATTCTCAAGATGAAAGTCAAAAGAAATTTGAGGCAAAAATTGATCAAATTACTAAAAATCATGCTGCCTCTATTCATAATCTTGAAGTTCAATTAGGCCAACTTGCTAGTTCCATACCTTCTAGAAATCTCCTAGTCATACTGAGGAAAATTGTAACACCCCCTTCCCATACGTAGGCGATCCCATCCGATAAGGAGTGAGATGCCGTATGAGTCAAGGTGTCATCAAACAATAGCAAAGCAAAACATACATCCATTCATAACATACATTCAGAAATACAGAATAATTAAAAACTTTACATGCAGAAAGCAAAAGCTGATCATGCATTACTATAGTAAACTATTACAATAATGATCTGATCAACTAGCGGATACAAATAATATTACATGTCCAAAATATAATTACAAAACCGGAAGCTGATACATGAGAGTTCTATACAAAAAGAATCATCAACTATACAAAAGGAGCCCTACATTAAAACCCTTCTGTGTTGGCTTGATGACGGCGACTCTCTCAAAGCAAAACTCCTTCCGCACCTGCACGGGTAAAAACACCGTGCTAAGCGATAAACGCTTAGTGGGGAAACACACATAATTAATGGACGGCCATTCACAATGGTCGTCAAGGCAATTCACATTCACAAGGACAATATGCAAAGGCTAAAACATAATCCATATAAACATGCTCATATAATAAAGCCATACAATCAGTATTTCATAATCATATTCATTTAGAAATAATCCATTTATAGCCAAATCAGATCAAAGCAGTTCAAATAAACATTCAAAGAACACCTGCTGACTCTAGGTAGTGGATAACGAGTATACAGACAGTACTTTCCGGGTACGAGCCGATTACAGACAGTACATTACGGGTACGAATCGATTAAACCATTATACTTTAACTTTCACAGATATTTTCAAAAGGGACCTTAAACAAGATCCAATACAGAAAAGGGTTCGCGAGGAACCAAACGGGGACCTGATCGGGGTCCAAACAGAACTATGGGCTGCAGCTAATAGACTCTATTAGGCATGCCTAACTATCCACTTACTTGACTCTAGCAGGTTAAGCGTCATTCAAATCACATTTCAGGGTACGAAATAGAATTCATCAGAAAATCATGGTATCACTTATATCAAAGCATATAAAGGTATGGCATGCATCATACCGCAATATAAGTCCATTCAGAAGAAACACCAAATTCATTTCTGAGTCAAAAGCCGGGAAATTTCGGAAAAAAGGGCTGAACGGGGTAACGGGTGAGGTTGGCTGGTCACGAGGCGTGATTGGCATCACAACTCGTGACTGGCCTCCTCACAAGGCAGGTCACGAGTCGTGACTGAGGGTCACGTCTCGTGACTTGCTTCGTCCCTCGCAGATCACGCGGTGCTCACGCAGGTCACGCGACGTGACTGGACGTCACGTCTCGTGACTTGCTTCTCTCATCAGCTGATCACGCGACATGCCTTATCAGGCCGGTCATGAGGCGTGACGGGGAGTCACGTCTCGTGACTGCCTTCCTCAAGGCCGGTCACGCGTTGTGATAGGCAATCACAACTCGTGACTGGCTTTGCTCTGGCAGGTCACGAGTCGTGACTGGAAGTCACGTCTCGTGACTTGCCCTCTCATCCTTGGCTAGTCACGCGACTCAAAATCTGGAAAACGGGATTTCTACAGTAGCTCGATTTCCAGTTTTCCAGAATACAGAAATCAATTCCAAATTTGATTCAAAACCAATCAAACCTGTTCTTACCTTCTGGAAAACATCCCAAACAATATAAGCAACATATATACAACCCAGTTTCAACATTTAATCAACCAAATCAAGAATATATGCAATCAAGTTCATCAAGAACATAAACCCTAGAAATTTACAGTAAACTCAAAATCATACAAATCACAAATAAATATTCCCAAACCTGAAATCTAAGCTTCTATCACTTAGCTCCACTAGGTCCAGCAACCTCTTTACCCTTTGAATCACGAGGAGCTTCAGCTAGAACACAAACACAGCAATGCAAACCCTAATTTAAACCTAAACTCAAGGAAGAAGAAGAAGATTTACAGCAAAACAAAGACAAAGATACACACTAACCAAATTAGAAGATGCAAGGGTAGATTAACTCCACCAATTCAAGCTTGAATCTAAACCACAATTCTTAGAGTAAAGAAATGAAGAAGGAGAAGGTGAGTGAAGAAGAAAACGTAAATCTGACTATTTCCTTTCTCACATTCCCTTGTCTTTTTCTTTCCTTTGCCCTAAGCCTGTGTTCAATTCCTATTGGTGAAGCTAATCACTCACACCAAACTAAAATACACTACACACACTCTACACACTTCTAATTAAAACACCCTACAATGGTATGAGCAAATGTACACAAATATGTCCCAACTTAAAACACCCTAATATGGTATGCTCAAGTGCTCACAATTATTTCTCAATTAATTAACACACTAATGCCATGTATGCACCCACACTCTAACAAAACCCCAAGAATATACATTTTACTAAAATACCCTTATGAAATGCCGAACACATGCGAATGCTTACACATACAGACAGACAGACAGGCTCATTCTACTAGGGGGCAAATGGGGTGTGACAACTCTCCCCTACTAATAAGAATTTCATCCTCGAAATTCTCACCTGAACTGAACAACTGCGGATACTGAGCTCTCATCGACTGCTCTGGTTCCCAAGTTGCTTCCTCGACTCCATGATGGATCCACAACACTTTAACCAAGGGAATCTGCTTACTTCGCAACTGTCTCACCTCTCGGGCTAGAATAGCTCGCGGTTCCTCATCATAAGAGAAGTCTGGCTGAACCTGGATATCCTGAACTGACAGAACATGTGAAGGATCTGATCTATACCGACGAAGCATCGAAACATGGAACACATCGTGAAACTTTGCTAACTCCATCGGTAGCGCCAATCTATAGGCTACAGGTCCTACCTTAGCCAAAATCTCATAAGGTCCAATGAAACGAGGACTAAGTTTGCCTTTCTTGCCAAACCGAAGCACTTTCCTCCAAGGTGAAACCTTAAGGAAAACCTTGTCCCCGATCTCAAAATGCACATCTTTCCTTTTCAAATTGGCATAAGACTTCTGTCGATCCTTGGCTGCCTTCAAATTCCGCTGCACCACTCTGATCTTCTCTTCAGTATCTCTAACCAAGTCTGGTCCAATCATAGATCTCTCGGATAGCTCGGTCCAACAAATCGGAGTCCTACACTGACGACCATACAAAGCCTCATATGGTGCCATACCAATGCTCGACTGAAAACTGTTGTTGTAGGCAAACTCCATAAGCGACACATATCTGTCCCAACTACCTGGAAAATCCAAAGCACAAGCCCTCATCATATCCTCCAGAATCTGAATGACTCGCTCTGACTGACCATCGGTCTGAGGATGGAACGCTGTACTGAAGTTTAACCTAGTCCCCAAAGCTCTCTGTAACTCCTTCCAAAACTTGGAAGTAAACCTCGGATCCCGATCTGAAACTATGGACAAAGGCACACCATGCAACCGAACTATCTCATCCACATAGATACTGGCCAATCTGTCCATGGAGTAGTCCACTCTAACCGGCAGAAAGTGAGCTGATTTCGTAAGCCGATCCACAATAACCCAAACTGAGTCATGTTTCCTCTGAGTCAAAGGCAAACCCGAAACAAAGTCCATGGCGATATCATTCCATTTCCACTCAGGAATAGATAAAGGCATAAGCAAACCCGAAGGAACCTGATGCTCGGCCTTTACCTGCTGACAAGTCAAGCACTTGGAAACAAAATCCACTATATCACGCTTCATACCGGACCACCAATAGAATTGCTTCATGTCTCGATACATCTTCTCACTGCCCGGATGCATAGTAAAGACTGAACTATGCGCCTCACTCATAAGCTGACTCCTCAAATCCTCAGACTTTGGCACACACAAACGATCTCTGAACATAAGCACCTCATCCTGAACTGAGTACTCTGACTGCTTACCCGATCTGACCTCATGCACAATTCGCTGAAGTCTCACATCATCTCTCTGAGCATCCACAATCCTCTGTCTCAAAGTAGGTTTCACACGCAACTGAGCAAGCAAAGCCCCATCAGAACCAAATCTCCATCTGAATCGCCTCAAGAACAAGGCTGAAACCAATTTCCGACTCAAAGCATCAGCGACTACATTAGCCTTACCAGGATGGTAATCCACAATGCAGTCGTAGTCCTTAAACAACTCCAGCCATCGGCGCTGTCTCATGTTCAACTCCTTCTGTGAAAGGAAGTACTTCAAGCTCTTGTGGTCCGAGAAGATCTTACACTTTTCCCCATACAGATAATGATGCCAAATCTTCAAAGCAAAGATCACGGCTGCCAACTCAAGATCATGTGTCGGATAGTTCCTCTCATGTGGCTTCAACTGTCGAGAAGCATAAGCCACTACTTTTCCTTCCTACATCAGCACACATCCAAGACCAACACCCGAAGCATCACTATAAATGACAAACTCCTTACCCGAAATGGGTTGAGTAAGAATAGGAGCCTCAACAAGCAACTGCTTTAACCGATCAAAACAAGACTGACACCTGTCTGACCACTCAAATCTGACTCCTTTCCTCAACAATCTAGTGATCGGAGCAGCAATCACAGAAAATCCCTTAACGAACCGACGGTAATAACCCGCTAAACCAAGGAAACTCCTCACTTCCTGAACATTCCTAGGCACTTTCCAAGCAACTATCGCCTCAATCTTGGCTGGATCTACCTGAATACCTCTAGCTGAAACAATGTGACCCAAGAATGATACTTCTCGAAGCCAGAAATCACACTTGCTAAGCTTAGCAAACAACTGATGCTCTCTCAACATCTGCAAAACCAATCGGAGATGCTCCTCATGCTCACTCTCATCCTTGGAATACACCAAGATATCATCAATGAACACTACTACAAATCGATCTAAGTATGGCCTAAACACACGGTTCATCAGATCCATAAAAGCCGCTGGAGCATTTGTCAAACCAAACGGCATCACAAGAAACTCATAGTGGCCATACCTAGTCCGAAATGCAGTCTTAACCACATCAGCATCCTGAACTCGTAGCTGATAGTACCCTGATCGAAGATCTATCTTGGAGAAGACACCCGCACCTCGAAGCTGATCAAATAAATCCTCAATCCTAGGCAAAGGATACTTGTTCTTCACTGTAACTTTATTAATCTGCCGGTAGTCAATACACATCCGCAATGACCCATCTTTCTTCTTAACAAACAGAACTGGAGCTCCCCATGGAGATATGCTCGGTCTAATAAACCCCTTATCCAATAACTCTTGTAGCTGAGATTTAAGTTCCCTCAACTCTACAGGAGCCATCCGATAAGGTGCTCTCGAAATAGGTGCAGTACCTGGCATAATCTCAATGGACAACTCAACCTCTCTCTCAGGAGGCAAACCAGGCAACTCACTCGGGAACACATCACTAAACTCCCGCACTACAGGAATGTCCTCAATCTGAACCTGATCCCTCTTAGAATCTAACACAACTGCTAAAAAAGCCTCACAACCTTTCCTGATAAACCTCTTGGCTTGCATCGCAGAAATCACATTATTCAACGAATTAGCACCCAAACCCTTCAGAAACACAAGAGACTGACATCTATCCCGAAGTACAACTGTCTTCCTATGGCAATCAACCACAGCCCGATGCTTACCCAACCAGTCCATACCCAGAATCAGATCAAACTCTCTGAAAGGTAACTCGATCAAATCCGCTGGAAGAACAACTCCCTCAACAATCAGAGGACAACTCCTAAAGACTCTACTCACACTGACACTATGCCCTAATGGACTGGTCACACATATCTCATAATCTAACTGATCAACAGAATGCAATTTATCAATAATTTTATCTGTGCATAAATATGAGTGTGTGGAACCAGGATCAATTAGAGCATATAACTCAGTGTCATGGAGTAGGAACTTACCAGCAATAACATCAGGCGCATCCTGCTCATCTCTGGCTCTCATGGGATAGGCTCTAACGACACCCTGAGGAGGACGCTCAACAGTCTCAGAAGCAGCTCCATCTCTATGCCAACCACCTCTACCTCTACCTCGGCCTCTACCACGGGTAGCTTGAGAAGCATTCGAACCAACCCTACTAGCTCCTACCTGAGGTCCTGAATCCTCAATCGACTGGGGACAACTAACCACACGGTGCTCAGTGCTCCCACATCTAAAACATCCACCAGTGAGCCACCTACACTCACCTCGGTGAGCCTTGCTGCAATTCTCACAAATAGGTATGGCATCAGATTTACCTCCCCTACCAGAACTTGACACAGCTGCAGAACCCTGCCTTCTACCTCTAGAAGCCGGACCAGAAGATAACTCGTCCTGTGGGTTCCTATATCTCTTACCCGATGAAGATCCTCCACGAGAAGAGTTCCTCCTCTGAGCTCTCTCTCTCAACACAGTCTTTGACAACTCAGCTCTCACAGCAGCCTCTACAATCTGATAGTAAATGACCCCATGCATGCACATCAGAGAAATCAAAGCAATCTTCAAAGACTCATTTAACCCTGCTTCAAAATGCTTGCATCTAAAGTCATCAGTCATAACTCCACGTGGGGCATAGAGAGATAACCTATTGAACTCTTTCTCATAATCTGCTACAGACATGGCCCTCTGTCTCAAATTCAAAAACTGCACCCATCTCGAATCTCTATAAGTCTGAGTGATGTACTTCTTTGTGAACTCACCCTCAAAGAACTCCCAGGTAATCGGATCCGGTAGCTGAGGATGCCTGCAAACCAATTCCCACCATTCAAAAGCAGACCCTTGCAGAAGAACTAACGCGCACTCTGCCTGCTGGTCGGGAGGACACCGAATCTCTCTCAAAGCACGCTTCACTTTATCTAACCATCTCTCTGCCATCTCAGATTCATTCAAACCAGTGCCATAGAAATCCTCAACTCCTGCCCTCCTCAAATTCTCCATAGGTGCTCTAGGAGCAGTCACTCTCTCCAAAACCCTAGCCACGTCCTGATGCAACCTGAACATAGCCTCAAAGGGCATGGCTGCGGCCTCGGGCTGGACCCTAGCATGCTGAGCCGACACAGTAACAGAAACAGACGGATCCACAGCTGGAGGATTCACACTCTCGGCGGATTCCTCAAGTGATCCACGAACAGAATTAGAAGCCATCTAAACAAACAAGAAACAACCGTATCAGCCAACACTGATCTAGACTCAAACACATCTAAGCAACTCAGAACAATCACAACAACACCCAGAAACGCCTAAACCTAGGCTCTGATACCACAAACTGTAACACCCCCTTCCCATACATAGGCGATCCCATCCGATAAGGAGTGAGATGCCGTATGAGTCAAGGTGTCATCAAACAATAGCAAAGCAAAACATACATCCATTCATAACATACATTCAGAAATACAGAATAATTAAAAACTTTACATGCAGAAAGCAAAAGCTGATCATGCATTACTATAGTAAACTATTACAATAATGATCTGATCAACTAGCTGATACAAATAATATTACATGTCCAAAATATAATTACAAAACCGGAAGCTGATACATGAGAGTTCTATACAAAAAGAATCATCAACTATACAAAAGGAGCCCTACACTAAAACCCTTCTGTGTTGGCTTGATGACGGCGACTCTCTCAAAGCAAAACTCCTTCCGCACCTGCACGGGTAAAAACACCGTGCTAAGCGATAAACGCTTAGTGGGGAAACACACATAATTAATGGACGGCCATTCACAATGGTCGTCAAGGCAATTCACATTCACAAGGACAATATGCAAAGGCTAAAACATAATCCATATAAACATGCTCATATAATAAAGCCATACAATCAGTATTTCATAATCATATTCATTCAGAAATAATCCATTTATAGCCAAATCAGATCAAAGCAGTTCAAATAAACATTCAAAGAACACCTGCTGACTCTAGGTAGTGGATAACGAGTATACAGACAGTACTTTCCGGGTACGAGCCGATTACAGACAGTACATTACGGGTACGAATCGATTAAACCATTATACTTTAACTTTCACAGATATTTTCAAAAGGGACCTTAAACAAGATCCAATACAGAAAAGGGTTCGCGAGGAACCAAACGGGGACCTGATCGGGGTCCAAACAGAACTATGGGCTGCAGCTAATAGACTCTATTAGGCATGCCTAACTATCCACTTACTTGACTCTAGCAGGTTAAGCGTCATTCAAATCACATTTCAGGGTACGAAATAGAATTCATCAGAAAATCATGGTATCACTTATATCAAAGCATATAAAGGTATGGCATGCATCATACCGCAATATAAGTCCATTCAGAAGAAACACCAAATTCATTTCTGAGTCAAAAGCCGGGAAATTTCGGAAAAAAGGGCTGAACGGGGTAACGGGTGAGGTTGGCTGGTCACGAGGCGTGATTGGCATCACAACTCGTGACTGGCCTCCTCACAAGGCAGGTCACGAGTCGTGACTGAGGGTCACGCCTCGTGACTTGCTTCGTCCCTCGCAGATCACGCAACGTGATCTCGCGGATCACGCGGTGCTCACGCAGGTCACACGACGTGACTGGACGTCACGTCTCGTGACTTGCTTCTCTCCTCAGCCGATCACGCGACATGCCTTATCAGGCCGGTCATGAGGCGTGACGGGGAGTCACGTCTCATGACTGCCTTCCTCAAGGCCGGTCACGCGTTGTGATAGGCAATCACAACTCGTGACTGGCTTTGCTCTGGCAGGTCATGAGTCGTGACTGGAAGTCACGTCTCGTGACTTGCCCTCTCATCCTTGGCTAGTCACGCGACTCAAAATCTGGAAAACGGGATTTCTACAGTAGCTCGATTTCCAGTTTTCCAGAATACAGAAATCAATCCCAAATTTGATTCAAAACCAATCAAACCTGTTCTTACCTTCTGGAAAACATCCCAAACAATATAAGCAACATATATACAACCCAGTTTCAACATTTAATCAACCAAATCAAGAATATATGCAATCAAGTTCATCAAGAACATAAACCCTAGAAATTTACAGTAAACTCAAAATCATACAAATCACAAATAAATATTCCCAAACCTGAAATCTAAGCTTCTATCACTTAGCTCCACTAGGTCCAGCAACCTCTTTACCTTTTGAATCACGAGGAGCTTCAGCTAGAACACAAACACAGCAATGCAAACCCTAATTTAAACCTAAACTCAAGGAAGAAGAAGAAGATTTACAGCAAAACAAAGACAAAGATACACACTAACCAAATTAGAAGATGCAAG
Organism: Excoecaria cochinchinensis; assembly: GCA_947683425.1. Lineage (NCBI taxonomy): Eukaryota > Viridiplantae > Streptophyta > Magnoliopsida > Malpighiales > Euphorbiaceae > Excoecaria > Excoecaria cochinchinensis. The sequence continues at coordinate 10,189,339 of CANTUQ010000127.1, read as the reverse complement.
GAGAGATTAACTCCACCAATTCAAGCTTGAATCTAAACCACAATTCTTAGAGTAAAGAAAATGAAGAAGGAGAAGGTGAGTGAAGAAGAAAACGTAAATCTGACTATTTCCTTTCTTTCATTCCCTTGTCTTTTTCTTTCCTTTGCCCTAAGCCTGTGTTCAATTCCTATTGGTGAAGCTAATCACTCACACCAAACTAAAATACACTACACACACTCTACACACTTCTAATTAAAACACCCTACAATGGTATGAGCAAATGTACACAAATATGTCCTAACTTAAAACACCCTAATATGGTATGCTCAAGTGCTCACAATTATTTCTCAATTAATTAACACACTAATGCCATGTATGCACCCACACTCTAACAAAACCCCAAGAACATACATTTTACTAAAATACCCTTATGAAATGCCGAACACATGCGAATGCTTACACATACAGACAGACAGACAGGCTCATTCTACTAGGGGGCAAATGGGGTGTGACAAAAATCCTAGAGAACGTATAAAGCCATAATATGTCTAGTCTCTTATTTAGGTTGCTTAACTATATTTTCTTTCTACATATTTTTTATGTTGTTTTAGATTAGATTATGTAAATTTATTAATTACTTTTTGTATTTTGAATTTACATGTTTTTTATTTTACAGGTGACAATAGTAAGATTAGGCATTGTTTTATTGATTATTAATAAAAAAATAATAAATAAATAAATAATTTTAAAAAAAAATTATAGACGTGATATTCTGTCGCGAGTGCGATAACAACCGCGAGCGCGACAGAATGTACATAGATTGAAATTGAGGTTCTGTCACGATCGCGGCAAGCCTCGCGATTGTGACAGCAAAGGAAAGAATCGAGACTGTGGGACTCGTGAAGCAACATCACGAGTCATACGTCATTCAGCTTGGTATGGAGGTAGCTTCACGAGTCGTGAAGCATCCTCACGACTCGTGAGCATGTCTAAGCCCAGGTAAGTTTTTTTTTATTTTGTTTTATTTCATTTTATTTTCATTTTTATTTTATATTGAATTAATTTTATTTCTAATTATATTAATATGCTTTAATTTTAACTACATTGATTTACATTAACCTCTAAAATCAAAATATCAGAATTTTAAAGAGGGAAATTTTCATTTCAAACCCTAACTTAGTGACTTTTCAAATTCTAAAGTTCCCTCTTGATTTCCTTTAACTTTTCATTTTTACCACTTCTCACGAGTTTACCTCTTCTCACGAGTCAAACACACTCAATAGACCTTTCATCTTCTTTATTTCTTCTTCCTCCACAAAGAATCTTCACGCTTTCATACTCTGTTTTTTCCTTCGTTGTTCTCGTTCTTCATTCCAACATTTTGTTTCTATTTATTATCTTCCATGTTCTTAGGGTTTATGGGATTTTAATGCTTTTCAATTTCGGTATCACCAATATACCATTTATCTTTTTATCGTAAGTTTGCTTCTCTGCCATATTCGGGTTCGTAAATTTCTTTTCCTTTTTCTTTGTTTCATTTTCTTTTTCATTTCTTCTTTCCCCTAACACACTTAATTTTCGGCATTTTCCTGCATATAAAAACCACACTTTGTTTGCAGTTTATTCTCTGTTTACATTCCTCTTTCTTATATCTATTCGGTTTTTCTTTCGTGCATTTGGATTTATTAATTTCTTCCATTGTATTCGGATTTACTTCCTTATCTTTTTCAATCTTTGTTTAACCAACACAAATATGGTAAGAACCAAAAACCCATCCATTTCAAGAATTAAACAAGCAAGGCAGGAGGCTCAAGAGGGTGACAGCTCTGCTACCTTTGGTGCTGGAGTTTCCTTATTTTCCGTGGATGAAGGTAGCCGATTTTTTTGCACTTCATGAAAGACCATTTTCGCAATGTAAGTATTTTCCATCAGATTTGTTAGAGCAGGTGGGCATGTTAAATACTATGAATGAGATGTTGGCTAACTGTGGTTTCCTTAGATTTACCACTATACATGAAAATATTTATCCTGATTTAATGCTTGAATTTTATACAACTTTAAAAAAGAATGAGGATAATGAATATTGGATTGATTTTGGTTTGGATGGAAAAACACACACTCTTACTTATTTTATGATGAATTGCATATTTGGGTTTTCACAATCTGGTTTGTTTGACCCACCTAAATCTTTTAAACCTAATGTATTTTTGTCCTTTTTAACTGGGTTACAAACACCATATCGAGCTCGAGATGCTAAATCTATGTTTATTAAAGATTTGAAACATTGGATTTTGCATAAAATTTTTGCTTCTTTGATTTTCAATAGGTCTGAATTTAATCGAGTTTCTTTACATGAACTATTTTTGATGTGGTGTGTATATAAAAGAAAGGATGTGTGTTGGTCCTATTGGGTTGTAAGTCAGTTTTTGAATTATGTTAGTAGACATGAATCTCCTATCACACATGGGCATATTATTACTTATATTGCTAGAAATTTTGACATTGCTCTTCAAACTTATCATAGAGATCGCCCTTGTATGTATTTTACTAAACATCTTTTTGTACGTGGAGAGGTTGTTAGTGCTAATTTTCATGAAATACCACCACGTTCGAGGTCTTGTTGGAGGGATATTGCTGGTCCCTCTGCCCAACAAGAAGTAGAGAGTGATGAAGAGCCAAGTGGAGATGCATCTATGCATGAGGTGGCTGCAACACCTGATGTTGGATCTTCTAGCCACAATGTGACAGAAATATTTGAGCAGCTTCTACAAAATCAATCTCATATGCAAGCTCAGCTCTCATCAATAGCAAGATGCCAAAGGCGATTGGAGTATAGGATGGATCATTTTATCGCTCAATCTGGATTTGAGGTTCCATCACCTCCACCTTCCCAATGAGTAGGGAGTTTTTCTTCTCTTTGTTTTATTTATTTCTTTTATCTATTTATTTTGCTTCATTTCTTCACATTGAGTACAATGTGTGTGCTAAGTGTGGGGGAGTGAGTGTGTTTGTTTGTTTGTTTTTGTTTATATATGTTTAACATGTTAACTGCATGCTTGTTTGTGTATCTTTGTTTCTCAATTAGGCTTGATAGTAAGCTTTATTATAAGGCATTGTTCAATTGGTATGTTATATAGGTTGTTAGAACATTTAGCTTTTATGCTCATTTTTATCAGTTTTTCAAAATTTTTAGTATGTGTGTTTAAGTCTTTAAAGTAATTTTTTTTATTTCTTTCAACATTATATATTATTTAGTCTTTTAACTAACCATGTTTGTAAAGTTAGAATTTGCTCATTTAGTTAAAAATTTTAAAATTCTAGTTGCTTAATGGAAACTATAGCCATAATACTTACCTTATTTCTTTGAATAATGGATAAGGACTTAGAAAAAATAATAAGAAAGAAATAAGTTGGATGGAGCATAAAATTCTCCCACTCAATTCATAAAATGAAAAGAAACCAAGATATAAATCTAAAATTGAAATGTATGGGATGGAGCGTAAAACGCACCCATTTTACTTTCTCTTGCTATTCAAGGGATAAAATGAAAGCAAATATACCCATGATTCAAAACAAAAAGAAAAATCAAAAGAAAAGGAAAAGAAAAGTCTAAAAATGCCATGAGATTGGATTAAAGGTAAGTGAGCTCAAAACTGTCCTAAATGCAGCTAGTTACTTTAGAATTTTCAATTTTATGATCAAAATTCTTTCTTTAATTGATGTTTAGTTTTTTTGAGACTTAATACTCTTTATATTGGAATTAGTAAAGTTAAGTAACTTGTTGAAATTTTAAATACATATTTTTAAATTTGACTCACTAATATTTTTGAGTGTTTGAGGTATCTGATCTTTTCAATTCTAACAAACATACTTATTGAACAATGTTGTATAATAAGGTTTACTGGGTATTCAATTTTTCTTATTTCTTTTCTCTTGCTTGAGGACAAGCAAGATTTAAGTTTGGGGGAATTTGATAGGTGTCTAATTGATGTATTATTTAGCTTATGTTTTTGTGTAAATTATAAAGTTAAATATGTAATTATTTATATTATTTATGTTATTTGTGTTAGTTTATGTGTTTATATGTTCTGTAGGTTGATTGAGGAGAAAAGGGAAGAAAAGAGTATGAATATTAAAGAATTGAATGAAAGAGGAAGAGCTGTGAAAATGGACTGACGATCACGACTCGTGAAAGGAGATCATGAGTCGTGAATAGCAAAGAAGAAAGCGCCAGCAGAGAAAAGAAAAGAAGGAGCTGAGGAAGTAGGGTCACGAGTCATGAACCTCCATCACGACTCGTGACGATGCAGATAGGCCAGGAAAAGCAAAGCGAGGAAAGAAAAGAGAGAGAGGAGAAAGAGGCAAGACGTGAGCCAAAGTCACGAGTCGTGAATGGTCAGAGAGAAGAAGAAAAGCAAGGGAGGAAAAAAGAGGAAAGAAAGGAGTTCCATGTTCTGTCGCGAGCACGGCAGGCTCGCGATCGCGACAGAACTATCCGTTGCCATAGTTATGCGTTAAAATTCACTTCAAAAGGCACCTTTTCCATCAAGATTTCCAACCATTGTGAAGGGACATCTTCAAGAGACACGGTCTTCAGAATTTTATAAATATTAGTTTAACTGTAATTTTTAAGAGTTGAATATTATTATTAAGTAATTTTCTGTAAGTTTAAAAACAGTTTTTCTTTTTCTTAGTAAAATTTCTTAAGTTGGAATTTATGTTTTGAGAAGAAGACTTTTGCAAGGAAGAAGACTATATTTGGTGAAGTGAAAAAGGGTTGAGAGATCTCTTTCTTCTATTTCTTATCTTTTTCTTCTTCTTTGTAATTAATATTTGATGTATTTAAGAACTTGAATATTTTAATCCTAAGTTTCATTATTCATATCATTTGGTACTTTTGTATGTAGAATTTCTATTGGTAATTTATGCATGATCTTTATAAGTTTGAGTTTAGTCGAGAGATAAATTCATACTTAAATCTAATATTTATTCATCATTTAATCATTATTTGAGAGATCATAATGTTTAATTGGTTGCTATACGTTGTTTTCTATTCTTGAAATATGCATGTATAACACTCTAAGTCTTAGATGAAAATTGGGATTTAGAATTATGTATGCATGTTTTAGGCACTCTAATTTATGTTGAGAGAGTAAATTAGAATATTATGCAACTTGGCTTACATGACAATAATACCTCAATAATCAAGAATAATCATTTCAAGTTAAATTTGTCAAAACTTATCATCATTCATCTATTTTGTCTTCTTTGATTAACATAAAATAGGTTTAATTAGTTTATCTAATATAGTAGTTTAGATTTAACCAAAAAATTAATTACCATTGTAAACAAGATTAAAATCAAATAGTAATAGTGAGTAAAAACTATATTCCTCATGGGATCGACAACCTTTTGTACTATTTCGGTACACCGTATGCTTGCGGAAATTAGCATCTATAAAATAGGCTAACAGGTGAAAACCTGGAAACAATCAGTTTATCCTACAAAAAATAAAATAAATAAAATCTGCTAGAGTGGGTTGGGTCCATTCCAAGCAAAAGTTAGGCAAAGGGTTATGTGGAAATCCCCAAAGGGACGCATTTCTCGCAAAGAAAAGCTAGTGTGAAAATCCACAAGGGACGCACTACCTTTAATTAATGACTTCCGATGACTGGATCAATAAGGCGACATCACTTAGGATGACCTTACTTCAGGTAGATAGCGCATAATACAAAGCACAGGCCAGAATCCTGGGGGCAAAGATGTTGTACAGCTCATAACAAAAGGGTGCATGCTCATTGACCGGGGCAAAGATGCACACCTGATATTTCTCTCTGAAAAGATTATGGGTCAGAGTCCTTAATCCAAGATGACACTTCTAGATATTTGGGGGGGCATGATCGAATAGCCAGGCTATATCCTCAATGGACCCTTAACCACACAGGACATGGTCTATCCATTTTTGCATGCATTTCATATCATACAATTCTTTAGCAAACATCTGTATATGGCCTTTTACTATTGCAAGCTTCTTTCCCTGTACATGATTCTTAGCACATAGTTTGCACATATTTTACAAACAATTCTTTGTATGCCTACACGATTCTTGTGTATATAAATTTTGATAGCTAAAATTTTTTGTGTTAAGTTGTGCCCAAAACGCTGATATGATTGCACCTTATTAAGGTACTTTTGATTCAAAGTTTGACTCTTCCTAAGTAATTCTCAACTATGAATGGCTTTGATCTCAACTCTAGAAATCTATGTTTCATTCCATTTTGAATTAAGCAAAGGGTAAATATGTTTGGTCTCTGATTGCTATATCACATGAGACTATACCATGTAATTTTTATGTTCAGAGCACTTTCGGCCCGTTTTGAAAACAAACTAAAGAAAATGGAAACTAGTTGCAATAAGTGGATTGGATGGAAACTCACTAAGAGCACTAGAACCTTTTTTATTACCCGTCAAGGCGATCCTTGGATAAGACAAAACTAAGAAAATGATTTGGGCAATTATTTCTTTGTATAGCTCTCTAAATGACTATTTTCTATCCTTATTTTGCAATCGCTTGCTAGCCCGTTGAGCCTTTATTTTGGTATGCTAAATACATACTGATTTTATTGTTACACATGTTAAAACTACCCTTCGCCTAAAATGATTTTGGCCTCCCCTTAGAAGAATGGCCGCTCTAATAACGATGGGTGTACATTATGACAATTCTTTGGGCTATCAAAAATCGGCCTGATAAGGATAAGTTTATACCTCGGGAAAAGAGTTTCAATCAGTGATAATTCTTTGGGCTATCACAAATCGCCCTGATAAAGATGCGCTTACACTTCGGGAAAAGAGTTTCAATCATTGACAATTCTTTGGGCTATCAAAAATTGCCATGGTAAGGATGAGTTTATGCTTCGAGAAGAGGGTTTCATCATTGACAAACTCTTTGCATAATTGGAGATATAAGCTTGCACAAAAAAAAAAAGAGAAAAGAAGAAGAAGAAGAAGAAAAAGTAGAGCTCAAGATAGTACCCCTTGATGAGTTTCAATTGTTATCTTTCTAACTTAATTGTTATTCTAAGATTGATGAGCTAAAGTATTACTAAGTCAAAATTCAAGAATACCTTGACAGTACGCAATTGGGCTAAGAATGGTCCTCGCATCCATCAAGTGAACGTTGCGGCCATTTTTCTGTGGCAACTTGATCCCTTCTTGGTAACCATTTACCTAAGATTAACATTACAACCGAAGTAAGACCTCTAGATACTTGGTTCATCTTATCTAATTAGCAGAGATGACCTTCTAATAAGGGTACGTAAGAAGAGGCATATGGTATTTCTTGAGCTCCAAGCGGGAAGCCACGAGTGCATTTATGCGTTCGAGTTGAGTCTCGTCCCCAACGTTGCATCTAGCATTTGCTTTCAAATGGTGAAAAATTATGTTTCGGCCTTTTGGACACATGCACAAAGATTGAATGGTATGCCTTATATTTACGTGTTGGTTTAGTAAATCATAATATTTACATGTTTATCTTCTTGCCCTTCATTGGGAATGACTCCTGAATTCCTTTTGCTGAGATTGAATCAGTTGAGAATGTGGTTCATTCAAGGCATTCAAGGGTAGATAGAAACTTGAGATTGGGGTATCTAGTAGGTCGCAATCATTTTACAATCTTGGGGTATTTCTTATCACTACTCATGAAAGTGATACTTTGCATATATACCCAGCAGTACATATTCTTTCTGCAAATGTTTTTATGCATAATTGTAGCAAACATTCTTGTAAATAGTTTTACATGTATAACTTTTGATGTACGTCTTTTTGCATAAAATCTTTAGCGAGCATCTTTCACCATATAAGTGTCTGTAGATACTTATGCGTACATGGCTCTCCAAAATTAATTTTTTTCTATATAATCACTTATTTTCACTCATTTTGTGGGCACATCCTTTGCATGTATCTCACATGCACCATCTTCGCATGCATACTGCACCCCTTTATGTATGATTTTTCCGCATGTGTTCCATGTGTATAGTTATCCATGTACACATCACACAGCTATGATTCTTTGTGTATTTTCATACACGTAATTTTGCACACATCACACACACCCAATTCTTTACATAGCCTTCATGTATGTAATGACTTTCCACCTATTTCTGCATATGATTCTTTATGTCTATGACGGTGCACAATTCTTTACCTTCATCACAGGCATGATCATTTGCATATATTTCACATACATAATCCCCTTGCATATATTTCTTATGCCTGATCCTTTACATATATTTCTCATGCATGATCATTTGCAAACATTTTACAGAATATGACTCTTTGCACACATTCCATAACCCTTTACATGTATACAAGCCATCCCGTGCACGTGACGGTGGCATACATGTCATATGCATAATTCCTTTCATGCATTTCATGTTTGTAGTCCATTGCAGGCACGTCGCATGCATAGTAAGCATTTCACATACACAACTCCTTACAGTTCTCTCATGTCGCACTCTAGGCATCCCACATGCATAATCTTTTGCATATGTCTAATACTTAATATGCATAATTCTGTGCTTAAATTTCACACGTGCATAACTTTGCATGTCATTTCATTTGTGCATAACTTTTCACATGCATTCCATGCATACATGATTTCACACACCTACTAGCTGGTGTTTATCAATTGTTCAGCCGTGATTTGACTTGCCTACAAATTGGTGTTTATCAATCATGTTCTTCAAAGTCTGACGATTTTACACACCTACTAGCTGGTATTTATCAATTGTTCAGCCGTGAATTCACATGCCTATAAATTAGTGTTTATCAATCACGTTCTTCAAAGTCTAGCAGTTTTACACACCTACTAGCTGGTGTTTATCAATTGTTAAGCCGTGATTTCACATACCTACAAATTGGTGTTTATTAATCATGTTCTTCAAAGTCTGGCATTTTCACACACCTACTAGCTGGTGTTTATCAATCGTTCAGTCATGATTTCATATGCCTACAAATTGGTGTTTATCAATCACATTCTTCAAAGTCTGACAGTTTCACACACCTACTAGTTGGTGTTCATTAATCGTTCAGCCGTAATTTCACATGCCTACAAATTGGTGTTTATCAATCACGTTCTTCAAAGTCTGGCGATTTCACACACCTACTAGCTGGTGTTTATCAATCGTTCAGCCGTGTTTCACACGTCGAAAAGCTGACATTTATCACACTACAAGAAAAATGATCTTTAATGAAGGGAAATCCGGTCGGTAAAAGCTCTTTCATTAAAGGTATAGACGACCGGATATTGCATCCGGTCGTTAATACCTTTAACGACCGGAACTTTTCCGGTCGTTGAAAAGTGATTTTTAACGACCGGATTTGCCCTTCGCTAATTATATTCACTTTTAACGAAGGGATTTTCGGTCGTTAAAAATGCCTTTTAGCGACCGAATTTTCCCTTCGCTAATTGTATTAACTTTCAACGAAAGGATTTCCGGTCGTTAAAAATGCCTTTTAGTGACCGGATTTGCCCTTCGCTAATTATATTCACTTTTAACGAAGGGATTTCCTGTCGTTAAAAATGCCTTTTAGCGACCGAATTTTCCCTTCGCTAATTGTATTAACTTTCAACGAAAGGATTTTCGGTCGTTAAAAATGCCTTTTAGCGACCGGATTTTCCCAACACAAACTTTTAATAAGTTTAAGCTAAAGCTTAATAAGAAAACTTCACATGCGAAATAACCACGTGCATCAGATATATTACAAGGCATTGAAGTCAACAATCACCATAAAACCCCACTTTGCATCTTGTTCATCTAAAGTTCATATAAGAAACTGAGAATACATCAAACAACTGCTGGTACTTACATTAGAAATGATCAAAACTTGCTTTTTCTTGACGTCTTAAATTATGTACAATGAATGAAAATAACATATATTGTTATTAGGGATATAAAAGAATCAAGAGTGGTCTTTCTATGAACTAACGACCAATCTGGATTAGCTATAATTTACAATTATCTGCCACTATCACTAAAATCTTATACCCACCCACTGATACTTACATAATGTACAAAATTGCCTAAAAAAAAAAAGAATATGTTCTTGTTCAACTGTTTTACGGACTGTACACCTGCAAAAAAAAAGTTTTGAATAATTTTGATAGTTAGCGCCAGAAAAGTTATAAGCAACAACATAATGTATCCAATTCTAAATTATTATATTTGATCCCAGAAATTAAAGCTGTCTATGGACATTCCTAAGAGTTAGGCTTCAACTAATAATTGTATTGTTTCTGAAATTTCTCACTATAGTAAAAAAGTTAATCGTGGAATCCATACAAGATCAACAAACAAAAATGGATGCCCCCACGATCATGATGTATACCATTGACCTTCAAAGTTACATTAATTACCAATGGTGCTTTCATCAGACTCAACCATGTTTTGATTTCATTTCTCATGAAAAACATAAGAGTAGAAAAAACAAAATAAATAACCATATTACTTGAGTAAATCAAGATTTGCATAAATACTTTCTAGCAAAGCTTATACATTACATCAAATAAGTTATTGAAGAGTTCAACTTACATGATACATGGGCTACAGGAAGTCTTGGATACTACAGCAAGAATTGAATCAGTGAGCCGTGTTATGGTGCTACTACCCAAGCATACAAATCAATTCAAATCACGTGGTGGAGAGGGACCCAGATACTTATCCATGGACTCTTTCTTGCGCTCAGGATCAAGGCTGCAAGCATCCTCACCAAAAGTGAATTATACTTGTATAATGACAACCAAATATTATTATATCATCTATAAGACAAGTTCAATAAACTGACCTGTTTCTAAGACCAAGAAGAGCATAGTGTGCTGCACTGGCACATGCAGAAACTGGAGCTATAGCAGCAGCAGGAACACTCCGTACAGCAGTTGCCAAGGCAGATCCTGCAGTGGCTCCACGCTGGTACTTTTTCAATGGTGATTGAACTAATGCAGAAGCAGACTTCCCCAGGCCATCACTAAGGCTCTCCTATGCCTATCAAAATAATAATAATAATAATAATAATAATAATAATAATAATAATAATAATAATAATAATAATAATAATAATAATATTCATTTACCATGTATAAGTTTATTTCCCAATATAATTCAAAGTCAACAAATGAAATGATCCAAATTTCTAACTCATATATTTCTTTCAAACCTTTTTGCATTGGAAATCGGATTCCCAGATTGAAAATCGTTCTAGCAATTTAGCATAAAACATAAAATATGCAGAAGATACACTTATTAAGTGGCACGGCAATTAATGTAAAACACAAAGCATATTGTAACAATCACCTGTTGAATTCCCTGTTTGGCACTTTTTGGCTGATTGCACCTCACATTTGGTTTTGTATTGCCTTTTGCAGGCCATGATACAGGAGGAGGAATCCTTGTAAGAATGTATTCTGCTTGGACCAAAATATCATGAACTCCTGCCGCCAAATGCACCCCAAGTCCAACAGCTTCAAGTGAAATACTTCTAAGAAATGCAATAGTCCCTGAAAAGAATACCTGGATGTCATCACCAAGACTCACTGCTTTATGATAACAAAATATTCTGCAAGAATTTAATGTCCAACATAAAACAGAGCAGTACACAAAGGATGATACACAAAAATATTAATCACTAATAACTTAGTGATCAAAGCATATGGATTCTGAGTCCATGTTAGAATTTTATTCTTGAAATTCTATTGGTCAAATAATTAATAATTCACGTGTGATCAAAGCATATGGATTCTTCAACCGCATACACCTAAAACTCTACAACTGCATGATGAAAATTCACTGCCTTGTAGATTTTTGTCTCGACATAATTTTAACTCAATGCAAATAGGCCTGAACAATCTTCAAACGGGTTGTTTTCAAGTAGCAAAACCAAATTTATCTTAGCCAATTAAGAATTGATAAAATGAAATTCAAATTTGCTACACATCCATAATTATGACAAGGAAATGAAAATATATTAGCTGTCTATAATCACAAATGATGAAAATTGCAGCAAGGATGCAATTTCCAAGGCATTACTCCACCATATACTTTAAGATGGCAAAGTTTCAGAATTTAATAAGGTTGCAAGTATTTAAGCTTCTCAAAATACAACTCAAAATTTTACATGACTTAAACTAAATTTGACATGATTACCTCTCTGCATGCCTCTCAGTACTCTCTGATCTTTCCGATAGCTCTCAACTGGCAAAGAAACCAGCTTTGCAGCGCCAGAACCAACAGCAACCAAGGATCTGATAGTTGGAAGGCCTTTCAAGACTTTATGTATCTACATCACAAACAGAAAAATATCAACAAACAAGTCAACAGGAAGAATGAATTTCTAAGATTCTCAATACATATAATGGATATAACTAAAACCTGAGATCGAGAAATATCCTCCAACCACTCCCCCATAACTGTTTCACACACACTGTCCCAGCCATAGACACCAACAGCATGAACATGCTTAAGCTGCAGCTCCACCCCCTGCATCAAATTTGCAAATTTGTGATTAACACATTCCATTTACATTTTCAGAAGCATCTCTAGGACAAAAAATGATTCACAAAGTCAAAAAGTAGACATTGATGTGTCCACATAGCAAGGCACTACATGCTTAGTAACATGTAACAAGCAATTTGTAAAGAACAATTTCTACAATGCATTGAAACTTCTAAAAATATTTCAAAGAGCACCACAGAAGAGATCAAATAGAACGTGTAATGCTTAATAAATCGGTAACCAGATAGAAATGAAGCATTACCAATCACACTGGAAACTTGGTCCTGTAGCATAGGCAATCACCGTATATTTTATTATGCTAGCATGAAATACAATAAAAAATGCCAGTCTCTCTAAGTAAGAATTGATGATATTTTTATTGCATATCAATCCCCAAACTTAATAGCAAAAGTAACAAGATTGGAAATTGTTAGAGCCAAAATAACAAAGTTGCTAAGCACAACTTCCTTGCACGATAATTTCCTTTGCTAAGTAAATTTCACTTCTTTAATAACACAATTCTAGCAACACAAAAGCCTTGCAGATTAATGCCAGTATCAAATGCTTACCTTCCAAGGGACAAGGTTTACAAGTTCAACATATTTCCCACCTCCCAATGCAGCTAGAAATGTGCACCTTCCTCATTGATATAAAAATGAAAAGGTTTGAAAGGGAGTTTGAGATTGAGTACCTAGACACTGCCAACTTAAACTAAAGTGAATGTTTTAGCATATAAACTTAAACTTAAACTAAGGAGAAAGCATGAATATCCAGAAAAAAATGGAAACAAAAGAAGAACGAGAATTAAAAGCAGAACAGGAATAAAAAACAGAACGGGAATGAAAAGCAAAACGGGAATCAAAACAAGAAACAAGAAACAAGAATCGAGAATCAAAACAAAATGGGAATAAAAAACAGAACAAGAATCAGAATGCGGTTTTGAAATCAAAAATCAGAATATCAAAAATACCCAATTTATTGAACTCACCTATTATAACAGATCGATTATCTTAGTAGAAATGCAATTCCTTAAAACATCTCAGAGTTGGTATGCCCTATTTTCCTATTCGACGAGAACAAGAGAAGATTAGAAATAAATAGAATGATAATGGTATCAAGGGAGAAGAGAAAGACGATTTTTTAGTTTCTTACCTGTAATCGTAGATCAAATTAAACCCTAGATAGGAAAAGGAAAAGGAAAATTAAACCCTAATCGTAGATCGAAGTTTAGGTTGGAAGATAGGAAAAGGGTTTTGCATTTTTTTGCTATTTTTCCATCTGCTGGGTTTGCTGGGTTTGCTGGTTATTCACCTTATTTTAGTGAAAAATCGAAGTTTAGGTTGGACAGCAGTTTTGTGTTATAATTTTTAATGAAATAATGAAAAATGATTTTGGAGGTAAGTTGTAAAGAAGTACCGCCAATTTTTTAAGATTAGTAACGACCGGATTTATAATGTTTCAACGACCGAATTTTAAATCCTTCGTTAAATGGTAATAAAATTTAAAAATTAACGACCGACTTTATTTCCCTTTGCTACTGATAAATTTTTACGACTGGATTTTATGCCTTTTAACGACCGAAAATAATTTTATCGTTAAATAATAATAAAATTTGAGTTTTAACGACCGGATTAATTTCCCTTCGTTATTTGTATATTTTAACGACCGAATTTTTATTGTTTTAACGACCGGATTTAATCCCCTCGTTATATAACAATAAAATTTAAGAACTAACGACCGGATTAATTTCCCTTCGTTATTTGTATATTTTAACGACCGGATTTTTATCCCTTCGTTAAATTTTGGTCGTTAAAAGTCAGTTTTCTTGTAGTGTCAATCACACAACTCAACTGTGGTTTCACACATCAACAAGCTGACAGTTATCAATCACGCAACCCGACCGCGGTTTCACGCACCAACAAGCTGGCAAAGGCTTAATACACCGCGATCATGGATGACAACAAGAAGGTCGCTGCTTCAGGTATGCACTTCTTTCCTTTTCTTTTTGAATTTTGACTCACCTAGGCACCTACGTGCTAATTTCTCCAAAATTGGGGACAACTGTAGACACCGAGTCTCAAGGCTATCTAAGATCAAGATTATCCAATGATGAAAATGATGCTTATTTTTAGGAAAAAATGTTAGAATTGATGATTCTCTTGTTGAAAATCCTTCTTTTTAAATAAAAAGTTTTTTTAAAATTTTATTTTATCTTCTAGGGTTTTAGGTGGCCTGCTGCCGAGGTGGCCTGTGCGGCACACACGAGGTGCAGTGCCTGCATGCGGGCGCACAAGGTGCAGTGCCTGTGTATGGGCACGCGCTAGGCGCAGCACCTGTGTGCGGGCCCGCAAGGCGCTGCACAGAAGGCCTCGACCAAGGCCGCACCCCGCATGCGGCCTCCAGCACGAGGCTGCACCTCATGCATATGGCCTCCAGCCCCTGGGCGCAAGATGTGCGGCCACCTACTGATGGGCAGGCTCCCTCCTATCCTTTTCCCACCTGCAAAATCTGATTTTTCAGATTTTGAAGACCGTTTTTTTAAGTTTTTAGGGATTTTGGGGGGAAGAGCAATGGATAGGGGGTTTTATCCTTTCTCCTTTTGGGAAGAAAGGGAAAATAAAAAAGAGAAAATTTTCATTTGACAGGGGAGGACTTTTCGGACAAAAAAGGGAGGAGAAGAGAGCTAAGGAAGAGAGAAAACAGGAGAGTGTTTTTTAGAGAAAATCAGAAATTTTTCTAAAGGTCTCTTTTTTCTTTTGATTTTCTAGAACCCAAAAAAAAATGTTTTTAAGTTTGAACTTAGCTTGAGATAAGGAAATCCATTCCCTTACCTTGGGTTTATTATCAAACAAAAATAAAAAAAAAAATCATTTGTTTCCATTTGAGTTTTTTGAGTTTTTGAGTTTTTTTGAATCTATTTTGAAACTCGATAAGGGAGTCGGATCGAAACATCTTGCTTCCAATATCATCAAACCTGAGGGTAAAAATTCTTGGATCCACCTTCGTCACCTCATTTTATTTTATTTGTTATTATCATTGTTAATATTTTAATCATCACTGTTAATATCATCTTTGTTGTTGTTATTATTATTATCATTATGTTTAGCATTTGTTCTCATTACCCTTATCACTACTGTTAATATTATCTCCATTGTCGTTATTATTAACATTATTATTTTCATTTGTTATTCTTCTCATCATTGTTAATGTCTTGGTTCTTACTGTTAATATCATTGTTCTTGTTATTACTATCTTTATTATTCTCATTATCCTGATCGTTATTATTATCACTATTATTATTATTATTATTATTATTATTATTATTATTATTATTATTATTATTATTATTATTATTATTATTATTATTATTATTACTATTAGTATTATTATTATTATTATTATTGTTGTTGTTGTTGTTGTTGTTGTTGTTGTTGTTGTCACTACTGTTAACATTATTATTATTGTTATCAATATTGTTATTATTGTTGTCGTCATTACTATTAATATTTTATTGTTATTATTATTATTATTATTATTATTATTATTACTACTACTACTATTACTATTACTATTATTATTTTTTTTTATTGTTATCGTCATTATCATTATATTTTTGTATGTTAACCATGTTTTATATTTCTCTTTCCTTTATGTTTATGTGGTCAATTTTAGAATTATTACTAACCTTTTTATTGGTGTTTTTTTTGTTTGTGGTTTAAAATGTGACCTTGTTTGCATGAGCGCCTTCGTGACCAAGTCGAAAGGTCATGACACGTAAGAGGATACATCAATTGGGTGAGACCTTACCTGCCCCTTATTTGTGTGATTATCTTTGTTTTCAAATAAAGTATTTTATTTTGTACGCATGTCAATTAAAAAATTATAAAAATATTTTTACAACTAAATTGGGATTTTAATTAATAAATTGGGACTAATGTACTTGATTTTAGCCAAGGAATGCAAAATGTCACGAATTAAAACGAAGAGTTAAATTTTCTAAAAATGTGATCACTCATCCCGATTTTCAAGCCAATAGCCGAAATAACTCCTCGATCCCTCTTTAAGTGAGCATGAAGGAACCAATGTTCCGAAACGAATAAATATCCCGATTTATGTATGTCTCCTCTTTTGATTAATTTTGCTTGATTCTTTAACTTTATGTTTATATATATCTTGTGGGCCCTGGTAATTAATTATTTTTGGGGCAATTTTACTTAGCTTTCTTTCATTTGGGAATCGTATTATGTCCCAATTTCTCCTTTATAAATGGCGTGGCTTTGTGTGTTTATTGCTTTATTTACCGCTTTATTTATAGCTTTTATTTATCGCTTTTCTCGATAATTGAATTGCGCCTTTAAATAAATTGCATTAATTGCGTGAGGAAATAGATGAAATTTTCTAATCTAAAAACTCATTTATAATTAACAAAGGCATAAATAAGAGTGAAGTTCTGAACATGTTCTCTGGTTTACACTATAGAGGTTAGATGACCTTTCTCAATTTCTTGTAAATTGGGTGGCGACTCCAAAATACCTCAAAGGTGCCTAAAGGTTTCATGAGGCTAGAAGAACTTCCCCAATGTTTTATTGGGTGGGGATTCCAAAATGTCTCATGTTACCCAAGATTAAATGACGCGAACCAATTCCTCGAGCCCTAAAAGCGGGCCTAATAAGAGGGCCTTCCCGGTTCGGCGCACGTCACGGTACGTCCACCACCAGTTGATCTCAAAGCTAACATACCGTAGGGTCAGAGAAAAGGCGAGGCCCTCAAAATGGAAAATGATTTCGTGGAAGATGAGTGTGAAGAACCTATAATGGAGAGAAGAAAGGCACCTCAGACAGAGGAGGTTATGTGGATGAAGATGGAGGAGAAATTCGAGGCGTTGTCTCGTATGCTGACCATGGGAAAGGGGATGAATCCTGGAGATAAGGAGCTAGAGGTTGAGGACTTAATTCCCCAGAATTTCAAGATGCCTGATGTCCCGAAGTTTGATGGTACATCGGACCCTATAACACATGTGAAACAGTATTCCCTAGTAATGAATTGTATAACCCTAACAAAAAGGCAAAAGATAGAGTATTTCTACCTAAGCTTAATAGGGCCCACGGTTGACTGGTATCATGGGCTTGATAGAAAAATGAAAGAGGATTGGGATTTACTGACAGAGGAATTCCTTAGGCAGTTCAACTGCAGTACGAGGATAGAGATAACTCTAAAGGATTTAGAACTGTTACAACAAAAATCGAGGGAGTCATTTCACAAGTACTTGACCCGATGGAGGAATCGTGTGATAGAGATTAAGAGAAAGCCACACTCCAGATCAAATCAAGCTTTCTATCAGAAATGCTAGCCCGTATCTAAAGGATGGGCTGAAGATGAAGGGGTTAAAAGACTGGGAGGCTTTAAAGGACATAGCTATAGAGGCTAAGAGCGAGTACTTGGCAAAGAAAGCGAATAACGAAGCCTATGTCAAAAGAAGCAATGGCAATCAGGGAGCTAGCAGATCAGTGGGCTCTAGTAGTGGTAATAGGGTAGGCAAAAAGGTCGAGGTCTCAACCACAGGAATCAGTCAGAGGCATTTTTCAAACTTAGGGAGGTCTCTCTCATGGGTGTTAAAAAGGGTAATGAAAGAAGGGAAGTTACAGCCTTTAATGCCTAGACCTTCCCAAAGCCAAGGACGATCGGGGCATAAGGATGACGAGTTTTGTGCTTACCATCAGCACATCGGGCATATTACGGACAATTGTAAGGCAATAAGACTGTAACGCCTCAATGCCCTTTGAGAGGTCAAGGGAGTGCTACACGACACAAATCAATACTTTTACTAGGTACTTTTAGTTTTAGCTACAAGGTTTATAACATAAATATACAAGTCCCCATTACATGCTTTAAATACAAAATTACCATTATCATATACACTGCCTCAATATACAAAATACGGAGCATTCTATACATTACAAAAGTTAACCTACAAGAAGGCTTGTAACTCTATCATAGTAGCCTGCAGATGTTCCACGCACAATTCGAGCTTTACACTTCAAACTTACACGAGAAAAACACCTGTGTTAAGCAATAACACTTAGTGGGGATAACTCAAATAATAGACTTCTTGCGAAGTTGCAAGCATTAACAATATGGCATATACATATCTGGCATGTTAATCATATAACAATATTCATTCCAAGTATAATAATAGGAACATGCATCTAACATATAATAACATGTTAAACACTTAAATGATGTGCTATACATTTGCCATTGACATTTAATAACTTTGTTTATGTCTATGCTTTCTAACATTACTTGTACAATAGTAACATGTCAATACATCTCATGTTCATACATGTAGTTATAAGCACATAGCACATCTCTTGTATGATCATATGCAATAATAGCTTTACTTGTACTCTCAAGCAATAGTGCAAATACACATTTAGCATGCCAATCATATAACGTTATTCAATACGGTACACAACCAAATGACAAGTGTTTGTCAAAATTATATATATTATGTAGACTATATCATGTGCATATTCTCTAGTTTTAACTTCAAGCAACATAACATGAAAAGCCAAGTCGCTACTTCTCGCTTACGTTCATATGCATATAACCACAAGGGTAAATCTCTAATATGTTCATGTACATAATAGCTTTCATATACTATAAGCTCATATTAGCATTGCCGATACGATAGTCATGTGCATATAATGGCATTTCCAATAAGTCACAACATATAGTGCCATCTTTTACATATCATGAACATATAAAAAACGTAAGCCTGACTTCATAACAAAAGCGGATACGGGTACATATAGATACAATTAAAGAGTACGAAACATATAGAGACTAGAGTCTCAATTCCACTAGATACCAAAAAGGTACGAACATATAGACACTCGTCGGTGCCAACATATAGACACCTATCGGTGCCAAACATATAGACACCCCTTGGTGCCTCTTTAGCAGCTGCAAAACTCTAGCCCTTTATAAGCATGCTTATCTATCCACTTCTATGACACTCAAGCTTAATAGATATTTCATGTCAAATCATGTACATATTCTTACTCATATTCACACCATGTACACATGTATCTTATAGATCAATACCACAATAAAGTCCATGTATTTAATCCATAGTACATTATCAATGCATACATATATGGCTTGTTAAACATACTCACATTTCGTTATACATTTTCATACTACACTTATTCACTAGATTTTACATGTTATGATTCTCACAAAGCATTATTAATCTCATAGATTTATACTATAGTATAAGTTAGCATACACTAGTACTAGTAGGTTTACATCATGCTCACATTTTCTTATATAGACTCACACTATAGGTTCAATTTAATGTTGTTATATTTAACAAACTCATCTAACAAGTATACACTCCATCATGCTTATTTATAGACTCAATACAATATGATCCATTCATATATGATCATTATCGTATGCCATGTCATGTTTAATAATTAAAAGCATGTATACATTTAACTCCTTTATTAAACTACTATGCCATAGCATCATTTCCATATAATTTCAATTGACAAACATTCATATACTCATTTCATAGTGTTAGACATGAATTGGTTAAGCTATAGGAACTTATAATGAAGTTCGGGTGCATTTCGAGAAGGATAAACACACAAAAATACACAAACTAGAGGAGGATAAAGGTGGGCAATGATTCATGACAACCATGGGCTCCAAAATAAGAAGAAAATCCCTCTTTTAACTTGTTCTATCGCGCTCATGATAGTAGCTTCCATCAGGTGTCCTACGAGACTACTTTTCACCTCAAACTTGTACTGCCTAAACCAACTTCTAAACTTAATTTTTAGTCAACATGTCCTCCTTAACAATTATTCCCTAGGATGTTAAGTTTCCCATGGGAAATATTTCAGGTCATTTGAACATCTAAAACATCATATATGACCTAATCAACATATATTGTTCCAATTGACCAGCCAAAATAGAGACACCTATATTTTGGCCACTTTCAATGGTATTAGAGTCAGAATTCGTTCATAGTCATTTCTAGATCTTTTAAATATATGGGAAACATGGTTTTAATGGTGCAATAATCACTTAATTTGGAGTTTTAAAACTCCATTTATAACCAAAACATCACACGGAGATCTGGTGAAAAATGAGCAGAGTTTTCACCTAAAACTAGGGTTCATACTTTGGTCATAATCTCATGGCACATCTCAATTTATAACATCTTATCAATTATCACATAAGTACACATAAATCCGAAATTAATCAGTCATACATTTAATCAAAGGTTAACACAAATCTAATCCCAAACTCATCAAACATGTAACCAAAGCAAAGAACTTAACAAAACAATCCCAAACCTCTTGAAGCACTCCTCTAACTTTCTCAAGCTAGATGACCTTTTCTTTACCCTTTGCCTTTCTACTATCTTTTCCCAGCTCACAAACAACATAGACACACATTCAAAATAGGATTTCTTCTATTAACAGAAATCTGATTCAAATTAAAAGAAGAAAGGAAACTAGACTCAAACTTACCTTTCTACTGAAC
Organism: Excoecaria cochinchinensis; assembly: GCA_947683425.1. NCBI lineage: Eukaryota > Viridiplantae > Streptophyta > Magnoliopsida > Malpighiales > Euphorbiaceae > Excoecaria > Excoecaria cochinchinensis. Next base: position 10,168,256 of record CANTUQ010000127.1, on the reverse strand, counting down.
ACTTAATCTTCTTAATGCAATATAATTCTTAACTTGAGAAACCAATAAAATAGATGAAGAAGCAAGAGAGGTGGATGAAGGGAGATTGAAGAACAAAGAAAAAAGGAAGCAGAAATGAGAGAGAGCTAAACCAAAGGGAACAAAGATAGGTTTTTCCACTTACTCTCTCTCTCTCCACACACCTTTATATGTATGCAATCCACTAGGTGTCACTCTTCTAATACTCTCAAGGCTATGTGGCAAGATGAGGACTTTACACATGGATTTTCACTATCTTCTCAATTAAATTAATTAATCTCCACTTAAACTCATTAATCCTCACTTAATATTAATATGCACTTTTACATTTTGATCACTACACTATTTTTATTTCATGCAATTAGGTCCTTAACTTCTTATTTTCAATTTAGTCCAAAATTGAGAACCCTAATTCATACTCACTCACTTCGCTAATTACGCTCGATACTACTAGGGTCAATTTTGGGCTATTACAGAGACATGCCATTCAGGATCTTATTGACTTCAAATAGATCATTGATCCAGAAAAGAGAGGCAACTAGAAGAAGTTCGGGTACAATAATGTTCCCCCACCTATTTTCATGATTGGGTCTAGTCTGCCCGAATGGTACATTCTAAAAGACTTGTATGATGGAGAAGACATTACTATCACATGCCTTGAGAAGGCAAGTCAAAAAGGGATTCCCGTTACAACGATCGATTTTTGGTCCACTAGTGAGAGTGGAAGTGAAGATGAGGATGAGGAACCTGCTAATTTATAGGGTTTAGAAGATGAGAGAAAAGAGATTGGAGCAGTGACCCGAAGTGGAAGTGTAGATCCGAAAGTAGAAAAGCCGTAAGGTCCAGTGGCGGTACATGTGGAAAAGGATCCAGAAGAGGACCAAGTGATAAAGCAACTAAAAAAGACTCCGGCCCAAATATCGATTTGGGATTTGCTAAGGCAATTCCCATCGTATAGGCAGAAGTTAGTATAGGCCTAATGCGAGTCTACTGTTGCAATCACTATTTCCTGAATAGAGCTATTAGACATTATGACGGGAAGTGCCGGAGAAAATTTGGTTTACTCAGATACTGATTTGCCGGCAGAAGGCCATAACCATAATCGCCCTTTATATATAAGGGCATAAATCAATGAAAAGCACACCGCCTGCATTATAGTAGATGACGATTCTTCCATAAATGTGTGCCCTCTGGTCACAATGTCAGCTTTTGGAGTAACGAAAGATATGTTAAACAAATCAGATCTCACAATCACCACTTATGACAACTCCCGAAGGTAAGCATCAGGGACCTTTAAAGAAACAATAAAGACTAGACCGATAAACACAGAGGTTGAATTTGTAGTCCTTCCCATTCTAGCTAATTTCTCAGCATTATTGGGTAGGCCATGGTTCCACAAGTTAGGAAGGGTGCCATCTACTTTGCACCAGATGATAAAGATCCCACATGAGGCACAAGTAGTGATGATCAGGGTTGCCCGGGAAAATCAGGTATCCATCTTAGAGATTGCAAGGCAACCCATCAACAGTTTTCATGTGGAGGTGTGTGACGCTCACCAAACCTCGCTCGGGATCCTGGTTGCTCTCGGAGGTCTTCTTTTAGGACTCGAGGCCAGATGGAGGTTCATTAAAACTCGTGAAAGCTGGTTACTTCACAATGGATAGGGATTCACCCTCATTCCATTGTTGGCAATCAACCTACGAGGGCGTCTATTAGGAATCATAATGTAGGTATCATGGAGTCGCCACCCAATAAAACATTGGGAAATGAATTCTAACCTTATGAGGCAAAAACCAGAGAGAGTTCGGCACATCACTCTTATTTATACCTTTTGTTAATGTTATATGACTGAGTTTTTAGAGTTAATTATTTTATCGTCCTTCTTACATGATCATGCAATAAAATTAAAGCGCATTTCAAGCATCTTTGAAAAGCAGTAAAGAAAGCAATAAGGAAAGCAATAAATAAATTACAAGTGAAAAATATGGACAGAACAATCCCCCCAAAATAATAAAAGCATAAATGAATAAATGAATAAAATTGCCCCAAAATTAATTACAAGGACCCACAATAAATAATACACAAAAAGAATGAAATAAAATACATAATACATAAATCGGGACATTTATTAGATTTTAAGGAACATCGGTTACTTTGTTAACTTGAAAATCTGAGAGTCATTTCGGGCAATAAAAATAGGGATAATTGGATCCCATTTTTTTTTTAAAATTGACTCTCTTTTGAAAGTGAAGATTTATTGGCTAAAATCAGGACATTAGTCCTATTTTTTTAATAAAAATCCCAATTTTATTATTGTAAAATAAACATGAGTTTCTTTAAAATAAGCGCGTAAAAATACTATTTTTGCATAAAACATACAAAACAATAAGATAAAGGAAATACATAAATCACAATGCAAACCAAACTTCGACGGCTCAAAATCTCTTGATTCTCCAGCTCATCCAGGAACATTACTCAAAGTGAAATAAACAAATTTGGCGGACAACAAAAACAAGAATAAAAACAATGTCAACGAATTAAATCAAATGTAGAATGAAAATAAGTAATTCAATGAAGCAAATAAAATAAATAATATAATAAAAATAAAGCAATTAAATGAAGCAAATAAAATGAATAATATAATTGAAAAACATATTTATCATTAGCAGAATAATGTTTGATAAAAAAAATAATACAGGAAATTAATAAAGTAAATTAATGAAAAAAAATAGAATCACATGGAAAACAAAATTATTACAGAATATTCATAGATTTAAACTATATTGCATGCACCATGTTAATAAGTTAATTAGATTAATCTAAATTCAGTTTAATTACAGCAAACAACAACAAAATACACTAATTGCAACTTACAGTATTTACAATTGAGAGAATAAATGAATGATAGTAAATAAGAAAAGCAGAAGAATTGGCTTAAGCCCGTATATTTACCCTCAGAAGTTTTGATTCTGGCTGCAAAATCAGAAAGGACTGATTTCCTGTCGATTGTTAAAAAAGAATAAATAAAGTTTGGATCAAAGCTCTCTGTCACCAAAAAGTGAAGTTAAAAACTGTTGTTTTTTAGAAAACAAGTGATGGGAATTGAATTTTAAACACAAAAAATTAATTTCTTTGGCTCAAGAATCAGTCAGAATTTTTTGGAAGAAACTTTAACTCTCAAAAATAATATTTTGGAATTTTTCTCGCCGTCGTCAATGTTCTCTCTCTTGTTCTGTGTTCTAACTTTTCCTTTTATATGATCTTTGAAAAATTAGGTTTTAGGAGTTTAAATCCCCTTAAAACTCTCAAATCAAGTTTATCCTTTTGAAAATCGAAAAATAATTTGAATTTCATTTTAACTGAACTTCAGTGAAATCTAGTGAAAAATGGAGTCTGCGCGAGGTAGGAGACGCACGAGGTGTGACCATCACACTGGAGGTCGTACCTCGCGCATGTAACACCCCGACGCCCCCCATTGGAAGGGATGCCGGTTTTAATGCGCACAAACTCATATACAAACTAGAATACATGTACATATACTCAAATAAGTTAGGAAAATAAATACATTTAATCAAAAGATAACAAATCCATATATATAACCATATAGTTTTTACAAAAGAGATTTGTAAAAGATAAACATATACATATACAAAATAATCCTTTACAAAATTTACATTTCCAAAATCAGTTCCATATACAAAAATATAGTGGAAGACAAAATAACTCCAATTCTAGACTTCTAGTGGCCAACCTGCAGATGTTCGACTCCAAAATGAACCTGCCACCTACACGGGAAAAGAGTCCGTGCTAAGCGATAATGCTTAGTGGGGAGTAATTACACATGCATGTACATATAATCGCAATAAACATATATATATAAACTTAATAATAACAAAAGCATATAAACGTATAAACATATACTACTCATGCTTATAACAAGTATTCATCATACACGTATATCGGAAAGTAACCATTCATATTCAAGTAGTCAATATTTATGTAACAACAGGAATATAATCATATAACCATTCATATTTGAATACAAGTATTACACTTCATCATGTCATAACACATATATATATACATGCAACATATATTCATATCATATAACTAATGGCTTCATATACCGATCTCGTATAATTATCTCAAGTAATAGCCTGATTACTCGCTAACTAGTGGATACGGGTACTAATGATACTAATAGGACACAGTATCCCAAGCATATGGAGACATGGGTCTCAAAACATTTTATAATCATGTATACCCGAAGGTATACTGGAGATTGAGGTCTCTAACATCTTACATGACCCAAACGGGGCCCTTATATTACAATTAACATACAGCAGCTGTACTCGTACCCTGACCCTTGATAAGCGCTTAACCATCCACTAATTATGACTATCAGGCTCAAACAACAACTCAATCATGATCTAAAATAATTATCAGATAACAGAGGATAAATCAAGTATAATCATGTTATTTTATGTATACATGTGTATTTAATCAAGATGAAGACGTATAAATCATGTACAAATCTAATTAAGAACATATAATTTATCAATTAATAGGCCATATAAGACAAATCATGTGTCATGTAATGAAAACCCATGTAAAAGAAACTTGTGAAATTCATTTTCAAAAATAAAGCAGGAAGGCTTCACTGTCGCGCTCGCGACAGTGAGAGGAAGAGAGGCCAGTCACGAGTCGCACATGCAGTGGCGACTTGTGATGCTAACGTCTCGTAGGGGAGGGGCAGTCATGAGTCGTGATCCTCCCTCATAACTCGTGACGCCAACGGTTCCAGGAAGAGGAGGTCACGAGTCGTGATCCTCACTCACGACTCGTGACGCTAACGCATCTTGCCTCGCAGAAAAGGGACAGTCACGAGTCATGATCCTCCCTCAGGACTCGTGACTGCCAAGGGAAAAGGGTCAAGAGTCGTGATGCTCCCTCATGACTCGTGACCTTCCCACTACAAAGCCATCTTCACCGCGAGAAAGAGAAGAGCCGGTTCTATCGCGCTCACGATAAACGTCGCGCTCGCGACAGGATCGATTCTCCTCGATCTCTAGAAACGCAAAAACGGGAATTGAAGGAAAATCAAAACCCAACTTTACCCAAACCCATTTTTCATGCAATTTCATGTAAAAGCTTACCTTTTTGGCCTCCAAATCACGTTCACAATCATAATAACACAAATCACACAATATTATCACACATCAGAACAACATTTACAGAGATTCCAAAAACCTAGAAATTCATCTCACATTCACGTATATACCACTACAAGAAAAATGCTCTTTAACGATAGGAAATCCGGTCGTTAAAAGTTAAAATCCGGTCGTTAAAAACTTTTAACGACCGAAAAATCCGGTCGGTAAAAGCCTTTTCATTAAAAGTATAGACGACCGGATATTGCATCCGGTCGTTAATGCCTTCAATGACCGGAATATTTCCTATCATTGAAAAGTGATTTTTAGCGACCGAATTTTCCCTTCGCTAATTATATTCACTTTTAACGAAGGTATTTCCGGTCGTTAAAGATACCTTTTAGCGACCGTACTTTCCCTTCGCTAATTGTATTCAATTTCAACGAAGGGATTTCCGATCGTTAAAGATACCTTTTAGCGACCGGATTTTCCCTTCGCTAATTATATTTACTTTTAACGAAGGGATTTTTGGTCGTGAAAGATACCTACCTTTTAACGACCAAATTTTCCCTTCGTTAATTATATTCACTTTCAACGAAAAAATTTCCGGTCGTTAAAAATATTTTGTAGTGACCGAATTTTTCTTTCGTTAATTATATTCACTTTTTAACCTTTCCTGTCGTTAAAAATACTGTTTTACCGATCGAATTTTCCCTTTGCTAATGTTATTCTCTTTCAACGAAGGAATTTTTGATAGTAAAAGATACTTTTTATCGACAAGTTTTTTCTTTCGTTGTATTCACTATAAATAAAATATTTTATTTGACTATTACCTGTACACATCATTTACGCACATATACATATCAAAAATTATAACAAATAGTTTTTTCATAAATTGTAAAATATCAAATACAAAATATATCGATATTTCAAAATTGGTTGACATTGTATCATATACAAGTATAAAATATAAAAAATATCCCTATCTATATCATTCTCTATTCACCTAGAAAATTCTAGAAGAATACATAATGAACCTTATATCTTCATTGTCCATTATTTTGTAAAACCTGTAGAATTTAAAACATAAATTTATAATTAAAATTCATGCACAAAGCCAATAAATCAAAAGGCCAAATAATTCAATATTTTTAATTTAAAATATAATTTACCTTAAATATTCAAAATCTCCCAACAAGCTAGTGTAATTATATATACAATTCAAAATATCCCAAGTCCATCAAGTGTAATTGTATATACACTTCAAAATATCCAAAAAATGAAAAGGGCTGCAAAGAAAAAGTAAAAAATAATCATAAGTTTAATGCATTATAATTTCATTATAACAATAAAAAAGTATGGGGATTTCCATTTGTATAATTAAAGAGGTTGTCTACTTTTAGTTATGTCACTGATATGGGGGCACAGAACCTGAAAAAAACGGCCATATATAATGGGGATTTCCATTGGTATAATTAATATAGCTTAATATGAATTATAAGGTAATAACACCAAAACAATTAAAATAAAAAATTGAAAAAAAAAGGTCCACAGGCCATACTGATTAACAATTTGGTAAAGAAATAAAATTACAATCGGGTTGTTTTTTGCGCACCCCTTTGATCAATAATGGCATCATCATCAATAGGAGGAAGTAGCAATAATAAAAACATGAAAAAACTTCCAAGGAAATTTGAAATCCTGTACTATGAATGCAGTAGGCAAAGCAACTAATAACAATCCAATATGAAAGCCTATTTTAATTATATTTACATCAGTTTAAAATTTTATATAATCCAATATGAAAATCCTAAACCAAAATCAAAAAGCTAGCAAATAACTAACAAATTAATAAATTAATAACATAAAAGACCCTTACTTGCAATTAGTGGCAATGGCTGCAAGACCATCTGTGCTGGAGCCATCACAGCCATCTACATGCAGCACATAAATATAAATATAGCATGAGGTTAATGTTTATCAAATCTAAAGACGTCAGACAACTCTTCTAACCGAGAAAGTTTAATATTTACATTGAAAATTCGTCTAATGGAAATGGATGCTTTTATTCATGGTAAAATTACTCCATAATGAAAAATCTGAAACATTGAGAAGAGCTGAGAAAAATTGGAGGAATGGAAAGCAAATCAGTTAATACATACTACATATATACCAGATATGCTGATTTCAAACTCATAAGAAGATTTTTCATTGAAAATTCTTGCTGTTCGGTACAGAGTTGTGCTTCTGTTGAGGAGCTAAAACTTGATATCAAAATTCAAAAGAGTATGCTTTCACCGACATAACTAACAGCTCATCCTTCAAAAGAATAAGTTGAAAACCATACCTGAAATTTGGTAAAGAAATTTCCGAATGCTTTAAATGTCTCACCCCTCACCATGCTATGAGGTACCACTCAAACAATCCTAGCCACCCTATATTAGCACAACTGAAATTGATGAAAACCTATAAATTGTCCATATGAAAAATATCAGGCACAATTGCAAGGGGGCATAGGTGGCTGCCACCAGTTGCTTTATGGTAAATGTTCCATAATTATGATCCCCAAAATCTAATATAACAAAAAACAGCTGCTTGTGACTTACTTGGCACATTCTTCATATATACTAATCCAATCTCTAGATGGACCACCAAAGGTTTCACTGCTCTGAAAATATTCTGCAATTAGCTTCAAATTACCTGCAATTTTGACAGGAAAGCTTACTCTCCATGAAAAAAAGTTCAATTAATGTGGGTGATTGAGCATGTACACAAAAAAAAAAATTGTGGCATATAGTGCTTTATAAGATATCAAAATTAGCTCAACAATGAATAAGAGTTAAAACATAGAGTGCCTCATAGATATCATATTTTGCTTGACAATGCATAAATTTTGAAGTACGTAAATAGATTGATACCACATCCACATATTAGAAGCAAAATGATACGGGCAACAGAATCATTAATGGCTAAAACAGTTAATCTTGTAATGCTCACCACCATAATCTGTAATATAAGATGAAGTGCATATGCCTTGCAGGACCAAGAGAAGATGACCTACATGTATCAACATGATGTTCTAGTACCCTCAAATTTAGGTTTACAAAGGTCTAACATCAGAAGATGCTCCATTAGCTAGAGCATCAATCCAAAACCACCACCCTAAAATGAAAGGTGAATATTTTTAATTAACAAACATAGTTTATTAAATACTCACAGATCTGAGTGAGATGCCAATGGTCTAACTCCACCAAATACATCAACAACTTCCCCAACGTCCAGAATTTTTGTTCGTTTACGAAGAACACTTATGGTCAGTCTTCTCTTTACCTTTTATATGAAAGAAAATGGTAAGGGATTAGTGAAAAAATAATAATGATGATGCCCTCGTATCATAAATTGCACATGTGGAACAAGTAAACTTTTGTAAGGTGCAAATCATATATCACAAGAAAATAAATAAATAAATTTAAAAAAAATTCTAAGAACCAGAGACATACAGAGTTTGAACTAGTCAGATTCTTAATCAATTGCTGAACATGGGAGAACAAATGCTAGAGAAGTGATCTCCAATCATCAATTCAAATGTGCACAATTAAACGCTAAAGGATGAAACAACATCAGGATAGGTAAAATACCTACAGGTTAAATATTTAATCAATTGTCCAATCAAGATAACACTTTTTGCTAAGACATCAAGCTGAATTATATATATGAGATATCCTTGTGAAAAGAGGAATACCAAGAATGAGAGCTAGATGTATAAGCTTCTATATACAGATAAAGGTGCAATTACCTTCTGCCGAAGGGTTTTGACATAAAGTGATTCACGAACCAAAGGAAATATTGTATTGACAAAGTCTTCAAGCATTCCCTTAGCCTTATATATATAGCAAAGCTTCAGTTTTATTTTCCCATCAAGCCACCATGGTTTCTATTGATTTGAACTTGAACTCACAAAATCTGCATATATAAGCCACAAGACAAATACAAATTCATTTTTCTTTTCAGAAACACATAATTCATAAATTCACAACAGCAAATATAGGTCCAATCACAGCCACCAAACAGCTAATGAGATAGCAGCACAAATAAAAAAAAAATCAGTTCGAGAAAAAAATCAGGGTCATTGCCATTAAAAACAAACTTTTAATCCTTGACAAACTTCTAATGGCAGAACTGAAAAGAAGAAGAAAATTAAGAACAACATTCCAGCAAAAAAAGTCAGTCGCCACAATAACACAGCAACTTATCTCTCTATTGATACTTGGAAGTTAATAAATTTCAACTCATTTAATTCAAAAATGCTATTCTAACATTAATTTTATTTTTTTATAAAAGTTGAATTCGAAATATCACATAAATACTATTAAATCTTAAGAAAATAATGTGTGATTAGAAGTTAACAAATACTAATCAGTATTAAGAAAATAATTGATGTCAAATGCAAGTGCTTCACAAGTCAATAATGAATTTCTATGTAAAAAGCTAATGTCATTTAGATACTAACACATATAATAATAAATATTAATTAATATAGCTATGAATTTTGACTCTTTATCTCGTCATCTTTCTTAATGATAAGGAATATATTAAATTATATATTACTATATTGACATTTTAGGAAGCAGGAAATCAAAAAAATTGAACAACTTATCTTGAAGCTATAGCTGGTAATTTGTGCATAGTATATTTTTTTCAAGGCAATCTTTCAGCTGAAAACCAGGAGCTAACTAGTTAATCAACATCTGTTCATGCAAAGCACAATGAGATGCTGAGATAACAATTGCTAGAATATGTTGAATGCTCTTTTACGACTAAAAAGCAAAACATTGAATGTGTAAATATCTATTTGAAATCCATAAATATGGCACAGCTACAATGAAGTTATATCCATTCCATTTCAGAGGCAGCACCTCCATTATCATTTGAAAAGATGATGTCAATCTAAGCTCAAATTAACTAATGCTTAAATCTACAGTAAAGCACAATCAGATCAGGGCAACAAAAATTGGACAATCTATATGAAATATAATAAGGAAGAAAGACAGTAAAATGATAAACTTTACTGCATTAGAAATATATCAAAATGTCTAACAGACTGGAGCAACTAGAGAATCAAAAGTATAATCACGTATAGTGGTGAGGCATATCTACAACTTTGGCAGTGACCCTATGAAGATCACTTCCCGAGTATCTCTATGTCAAACAAAACCCAACAATTGTCACTAGTTAGCAGATCAGATAATATAACCAACAGAAAAAAAAATGCAAAAATCATTATTTCACTCTTATGGAGCATAAACGAATCTATGCATTTGCAAACGGCCAAACAACACCCGCCATTATCCAGCACAAGAGGGGAAAAAGAAGGTTAATTTCATCATGAAAATGCAATCATTACCAAATGAACATCAATCGGTGGAACCTCCAAAAGCGAAGCTAAGAATCTCTTCTTCGCTACTTATAGACGAAACCCAAGAATCAAAGAGAAAATTCAATGGACATAGACGATTATACAAACCCAGCAAGTAGCAGAAACGATTTTGAAATGAAAAAATCAGAATATCAAAAAGACCCAATAAATTTAGTAGGGTTAGCTTTTAAAGAAATGAGAACCAAATAAAACCAAATTACTTACCGATCTGCTCGTCGCCGGCAATTGAGGACCACCCATGAGTACCGGAAGATTCGCCTACCCTCCAGGAGCCCCATCGTGCAATTTGTGTCGTTGTTCGCCGCCGGAGCTGGCCGAAAAACGCAGAAGAAGCTCGCCGTTTTCCTCCCGCTTTCCTGGAATGGCGACGTCGCGACGGGGAATAGACGCCGAGATCGGCGTTGCGAGGAGCCGATTGCTCGCCATCGACCGTCGCCAGCCTCCTCGCCCCTTCCGCCGTGCTCCACCGTCTCTCTCTCTCCCTTTCTCTCTCTCTTTCTCTTCCTTGGTCTCTTTCCCGTTCTGCCTCCCTTCCGTGACTTTCCCTCTCTTTTCTTTTTCTACTTCTCATAATTACCACTAATTCACACATTAACCACCAGAATTTTATTGTTTTAAGGACCGCATTTAACACATTTGCTATATAATAATAAAATTTAAGAATTAATGGCTGGATTAATTTCACTTCGTTATTTATATATTTTAACGACCGAATTTTTATTGTTTTAACGACCGAATTTAATCCCCTCATTATATAACAATAAAATTTAAGAACTAACGACCGGATTAATTTCCCTTCGTTATTTGTACATTTTAATGACCGGATTTTTATTCCTTCGTTAAATTTTGGTCGTTAAAAGTCAATTTTCTTGTAGTGTACACTCTAAATCAACATGCAAACCACTGTAACTATCTCATCACAAATCATGTACACAAATCAATTATACTCATGCATTTTCATATACCAAAAACTCACAAACAACATCAACATTTAAACTCAAAAACATAATCCAAAGTGAGGATGGCAAAACACTCCCAAACCTGGAATGCAGCTCAAAAATCCATTGACTTCAAGCTACAACTTTTCCTTTTCCTTTATCCTTTCTTCTTTTTTCAGATTCTTGCACAAATCCAATTAAAACCAAAGCTTAGTTAACCCATGCAAACAACCACATAACCCAATTAACCCAATATCAGTAGAAGGAGAAGAAGTAGAAAATCCAACCAAAAACACAGCCACTTACCTCTTGAAACTCTTCAAAACTCAAAACCCTAGCTCAAGCTTAAGGAACACCCACATGCAAAACTTGAGAGAGCAGAAAATGGAGATGAGAAAGTGAGAGAGAGAACGTGAGAAGGGAGAGGGCAAAACCAAGTAGCTTCCACGGGAAGCTAAGAAATTTCAGCCTTCCCTCTCTCTACTCCTTTCAAATTCCCATTAATACACCCAACATCTTATCCACTTGTCACTCATTCATTGGACCTTTCTTTCTTCCTTTTGACCTTCTTGCTCTTTTGTCTTCTAGTAACACACACAAATACCATCTTACCCTTGGCATAAATCCACTTAATCCCTTACAATAAAATCTTTCATTTAAACTTTAAACCTCATTCAATTTAGTCCTTAATCCACTTGCATAAATTACCAAAATACCCTTTTAATAATCCAATTACACTTGCAATTCTACTAGGCCATTTTTGGGATGTGACAACTCTCTCCTCCTTAAAAAATTTCGTTCTCAAAATTTTTCCCGCTAATCGCTTACATCCCAAATACCAAAATCGAACTCAAATATAAACATAACAAGTCAACACTTACCGGAAGGACTTGCAGCCTCTGGACCATCCTCTCTAATCATCGCATAGACTCTAGCCGGAGCATACTCTCCCGTAGTACTAGGTTGCTGCACCATTTTCGATGGGGCCCGAGGAGCTATATTTCTGTCCCGATTGCTTCTGGCTGTATTTGATTTACCTCCACCCACTTTACTCTCTTGTTGGCTTTTGTTGTAACACCCCCTTACCCATACGTAGGTGAACCCATCCGCATCGGAGTGAGATACCGTAGGAGCAAGGGTGTCACACCAAACAGATCGATACAAAGCATACATTCAAACATCAAGAACATACGGAAATATAGCAAAAATTAAAACTTTAGAGATACATCATCATGATCAAACTGATATTACAAAATAAATACATATCACAAAATATACCGGGAGGAAGCTTACAAAAACTTATACATGAGAGTTCTATTACAAAAAGAATCATCATAATTGCTACAAAAATAAGCTCTAACACTAATCCCTTTTTGTGTTGGCTTGACTGGCGATAACTCTCCCAAAATACAGCTCCTTCCGTACTTGCACAGATAAAACACCGTGCTAAGTAATAAAAGCTTAGTAGGGAAACACAACAGTAACGTGGACGGCCATTCACAATGGTCATCAAAGAATAACACATACTAAATGGCACATGCAGATAATCATAAATAATACAACACACTTAAATCACATATAGATATACAACATATATCGGGTCACATTCATACTTTCAGAAGCTCATGATTACGTTCAGATAACAGTTGATTCATATACTCATCATTATACTTATTCGAATATAATATTCTTATAGCATGCCAAAGCAAAATAGAACAGATACCTGCTGACTCAAAACAGTGGATAACGAGTAAACGCATAATGTACCTTACGGGCACGAATCGAACGCATAACGTACCTTATGGGCATGAATCGAAAACCATTTTACTTTATCGCATACAAAACATTTTATACAAGGACCTTAAACAAGATCCAAAATGCATAAGGGGTTCACGAGGAACCAAACGAGGAACTGATCAGGGTCCAGAACGGTACAGAGGGCTGCAACTAAAAGACTCTATTAGGCATGCCTAACTATCCACTAGACTGACTTTCGCAGGTCGTGCATAATCTAAATCATGTCTCAATTCACAATATATATAATTTATCATGCATAATTCATATAAATATATTCATATAAACAAGTTCATATAACAAACAGTAGGAAAAAGACAAGAAAAAGACATTTGAAGTTCATTTCAGAAAACTGGGCACGTGAGGGCAGAATGGGGGGTCTCTGTCGCGCTCGCGACAGTAAAGCATCGGACACGAGTCGTGCTAAAGGACACGACTAGTGTCGGATGTCCCTCCTCCCATTCGTGCTCTAAAGCACGACATGTAGAAGGATCCACACCAGCACCAGTCGTGCTAAATGAGCACGAGTCGTGCTGATCCTCATCTATCGCCATCGCCCTACTGAGATGCACAACTTGAACACACGGAAAGGAGCACGAGTCGTGCTTCTCAGCACGAGTCAGATGGCCATCAATTCTTCAAACCAAACACGCGATAGCTGGAAATCCTCTTCTATCGCGCTCGTGACAGGAGCGGGATTTCCAATCCCCAGCAAAACGCAAACCCAAAATTTCCCTCCAAACCAAAACCATTTTGACCCAAATCACTCCCAACTCAATCTTACCTCAAATTAGGCCTTCCAAACACCATAAGGAACATCAAACAACATATTTCCACAATTAATTCCAAAATAAATCATCAATTCACAAATCAAGATCTCAAAAATCACAAAACTAGAAAATTATGAAGCAAAGTTCAAACAACTTCATATTTGATTCAATAATTCAATAATTATGCAACATAACTCATCAAAACTCAAAACCCATATCATATATACCAATATAAGCATCAAGAACACCAAAATTTCTAGAATTTCACTAAACATTCAAAACCCATATAATGCAATAAATACAATAGTTCCCAAACCTTAACTCCTATGCTCCAAATCACTTGGTGCCGCTAATTCCAGCCTTCTCCTTGCCTTTAGGGTCGCGAGGAGGCTTAACTAATAGCAACCCAACAAAGCACACAAAATACAAACCCTAGATTAAAAACCCAAACCAGCTAGAAGAAGAAAAGATGAAGGAGAGGAAGAACAAGATGAAAAATGCAGAAATTTACTAAATAAATGCAAGATATGATCGATTCCCACCACCAAGAGCTTGAATCCAAACTAGGGCACACTATAGAGTGAAGAAGAGGAAGAAGAGCAGTAGAGGGTGGAGAGGAACGGGAAAAGAGATAGGAAAAATCTGATTTCCTTTTTCCCTTTCCTCCTTTACTTACTCTTACTTAACCCTAGACACATGGCATCTCTCTAGTGGTGTAAACTAATCACTCACACCCAAACCACATGCATTGCACACACACAATGCAATCCCCACTTATAACACCCTACAAATGTGTGAGCACACACACACAAGCACAACCCCACAAACACATCCTACTACGGTATGCTCAAGCACACCCAAACGCAACCCAACTAATTCACACCCTATCACAATATGAGCACCCACACTATACAAAACCCACAAAACATACAATTTACCCAAAATACCCTTATGACATGCCAAAATACACCCAATGCATTCACACACAATGGATCACACAAATGGCTCAGACTACTAGGGGCAAAAGGGGTGTAACAACTCTCCCCTACTAACAAGAATTTCGTCCTCGAAATTCTCACCTGAACTGAACAAATGCAGATACTGAGCCCTCATTGATGCCTCTGGCTCCCAAGTTGCCTCTTCTACCCCGTGATAATTCCGTAACACTTTAGCCAACACGATTTGCTTACTCCTCAACTGCCTCACTTCCCGAGCTAGGATGGCTTTCGGTTCCTCATCATAAGAAAAGTCTGGCTGCACTTGAACATCCTGAACTGACATAACATGCGAAGGATCTGATCTGTACTGACGAAGCATCAAAACATGGAAAATATCATGCAACGTTGCCAACTCCATCGGTAAAGCCAACCTACAGTGTAACACCCCCGCCGCCGCCCCTGTTGGAAGGGCGCCGGCGGGCGCGCTACCCGACGCTCACTCACGACGCGATAAAGCATACAGTGGAAGCATACATGCGCTAAGCGGAAGCAATCACTAATCAAGACAATAAATAAAAAAAATCAAAAATAAATAATAGGAAATATACTTCATTACATAAATAATCAAAATACGAGTTATATACAATAGCCCAAAAGATTACATTTTAAAAATCCTTTACAAAATAAAGAAATACATATACAAAAAGAATTACAGGAGGAGACAAAAATAATTAACTCGACTCCTATGTGGCCTGCCTGCAGATGCACGACTCGAGCACTCCCAAAAAATTCCTTCACGCTACCTGCACGGGATAAAAGCCCGTGCTAAGCGATAACGCTTAGTGGGGAGAAACAAACACAACAGAACACTATACAAGGAAACATGCACTAACATACATAAATCATTATGCATCAGAGTATAGAGATATAAATATATATTCAGAATAAATAAGAGAAAGCACTAAACCAATACGCTATCCATAGCCACACTATAATTAGAACACTTCACTAAACCAGTACCAGCAGTTCACACAAAAGCCTGAATTCAATGGTGGAGGATACGGGAACACGGCACGGGAGACCGAAGCCTCAAAAACACTTTAATACCCGAAGGCAGCGCGGGAGACCGGAGTCTCAAAACATTTTATCACTACACGGAAGATGACCATCTCGGAGGTCGACCGCTTCGCCCAAACGGGGCGGACATAACAGCTGTACACTAACCCTTCTTAAGCATGCTTAATTATCCTATACCTTGACACTTCAGGCTCGACAACACATTAACTCTCAAGACATTACATAAACAAAAACAATATTCAAATTAAGACTCTTATATTATATAAATCCATACCAAGGACACTAGTACATTAATATCACGAGTCAAAGGCACACACATATTCCATGCAATAGTGATAAACCGTGCAAAGTGGAACAAAAGAAACACATTCAGAATACAAGGCAAGCAGGAAGGGCCTCTGTCGCGATCGCGACAAGTGTCGCGCTCGCGACAGAGCACGGGGTACCTCCTCGCGAGGTCGCGCCAAGAGGCCTGCTCGCGACGAAGCACTCGCGGCAGAAATTCATGGAACCAAGCTCTGTCGCACTCGCGACAAGCGTCGCGATCGCGACAGAGACCAATTCCTTCCTCCTCGCGCGCACGCTCGACAGCATGCCCGCGCGGAGGGTTCCGCTACCGAGCTCTCTGTCGCGGTCGTGACAAACGTCACGATCGCGACAGAGGGCTCTTCAAGAACAAGGGGCCAAGTCCGCCTTCTGTCGCGATCGCGGCACTTGTCGCGATCGCGACAGAACCCAGATTCGCCCAATTCTGCACTTTTCCTTCACTAATCACACACAATTCTTCATACATGCACACTACATGCTCAAGCACTTACCTCTTACCTCCAGCACATCACCGCATCAGTCTCAAGCCACATAAACACATTTACACAATAATCAAATATAAATTCAACATGAAATCAATCACAACCAAACTCAAATACACTAACGTGGCATGTTCAAATTCTGAAAACACATAACATCTTCACGATATCACTTACACTTCGCTATAAATCACTACTTGATTTAAACATGCATCCATAAATCACTAAAGATTACAAATGACATACAATCTCACAATAGAGTTGATCCAAGGAGGAAATTAGGGAAAAAACCATAATCCACAACACAGCTCACAACACTTACATGCACTCAACCACAAACTCAAGCACTACAAATCAGGCTCCCATACCTGGAAAAATGAAGCTTCAACCGAACTCCTCACGAAACCACTTTATCCTTGCCCTTGCTCTTCCTTCTCTCTTCCGATTCTTGCACAACCCAACCACAAACACTCAAATCAGACCCAAACACAAACAAAACCAGGAATCAAAGAACAAGAAACAACATAAGAAACCCCAAACCGAACTCAACCACTTACCTTTAACACTCCCAGCTCAAACCTTCAGGATTCCCACTCAAAGCTCCAAGAAAGCACAAGAGAAAAGAGATGAGAGCAGCAAAAATGGAAAAGCAAGAGAGAGAGAACGGTAAAGAAGAAGAAAAGAGGAAGAAGTGAGCTAGCTTCCACGGGAAGCTAGGAAATTCTGCCCCTCCCTTTCCTCTCTCCTACTTTCCATTCAATGCTCACCAACCCCTTGCCACTTGTCTCAATCTTAGAGAATCAAGCCATCAATCTTAACAACACCACTTATGGCACCATACACTAACCACACACAAGCCTATTTACACAAATATCTTCTATGCACCATAACTTAACTTACACCATAACAATTCCAATAAATCCACTTTACATCCAAGGCACCATGCCTACAAACCACACAAAAACAGCCCTTAGACCACTAACACCCTACAACCATACACTATAAGCACACACTATTATTCCCTTCACTTCACTTAACACTTAATTGATTAATTCCTTTAAAACATACTTCCTTATTAACCAAAATTCCTCTTACTCAAATTACGAAAATACCCTTACTTTACCGACTTACCTCGCAAATTCCGACCAAGCCCTATTTGGGTTGTTATATATAGGCTACCGGACCAACCTTAGCTAACACCTCATACGGTCCAATAAATCGAAGACTAAGCTTACCCTTCTTTCCAAATCTCAACACTTTTCTCCAAGGAGAAACTTTAAGGAAAACCTTGTCCCCGACCTCAAACTGAACATCCTTTCTCTTAAGGTTAGCATAAGACTTCTGCCGATCCTTAGCCTCTTTCAAATTCCGCTACACAACTCTGATCTTTCCTTTGAGTCCCTGACTAACTCTGGCCCAATAACTGAACGCTCGGATAACTCTGTCCAACATACCGGAGTCCTACACTGTCGACCATACAAAGCTTCATACGGTGACATACCGATGCTCGACTGATAACTGTTATTGTGGGCAAACTCCATAAGCTGCACATATCTGTCCTAACTACCTGGAAAATCCAATGCACAAGCCCACAACATATCCTCTAAGATCTGAATCACCCTCCCTGACTGACCATCTGTCTGAGGATAGAATGTCGTACTGAAGTTCAACTTGGTACCCAAAACCCTTTGCAATTCTTTCCAAAACTTCGAAGTAAACCTTGGGTCCCGATCTGATACTATAGATAACGGCACTCCATGCAATCTGACTACCTCATCCACATAAATACTTGCTAACTTATCCATCGGATAGTCCACTCTAACTGGCAGAAAGTGAGCTGATTTCATAAGCCGATCCACAATCACCCAAACTGAGTCATGCTTCTTCTGAGTCAAAGGCAAACCCGATACAAAGTCCATAGCAATATCCTCCCACTTCCACTCGGGAACGGATAAAGGTGTGAGCAATCCCGAACGAACTTGATGCTCAGCCTTTACCTTCTGACAAGTCAAGCACTTAGATATAAAATCCACAATGTCCCGCTTCATACCGGACCACTAATAGAACTGCTTCATGTCCCGGTACATCCTGTTACCGCCGGGATGCATAGTGAAAACCGTAGTATGTGCCTCACTCAAAAGTTGTTTCCTTAACTCCTCATTCTTAGGCACACACAAGCGATTTCTATTCATCAACACTCCATTCAAAACCAAGAACTCTGACTGCTTACCAGAACTGACCTCATGCAAAACCCGCTGTAGCCTCTCATTATCCTTCTGAGCATCTATAATCCTCTGTCTCAAGGTAGGCTTCACTCTCAACTGGGCAACCAAAGCTCCATCCGAATCAAACCTCCACTTAAACCACCTCAAGGACAAAGCAGAAATCGACTTCCGACTCAAAGCATTCGCGACTACATTGGCCTTACCCGGGTGGTAATCCAATATGCAGTCGTAGTCCTTGAACAACTCTAGCCAACAGCGCTGTCTCATGTTCAACTCCTTCTATGTGAGAAGATACTTCAAGCTCTTATTGTCCGTAAAGATTCTACACTTCTCTCCATAGAGATAATGCCGCCAAATCTTCAAAGCAAAGATCACAACCGCTAACTCCAAATCGTGCATTAGATAATTCCTCTCATGTGCCTTTAACTGACGGGAAGCATAAGCCACAACCTTTCCCTCTTGCATCAAAACACAACCAAGACCGACACCCGAAGCGTCACTATACATTACAAACTCCTTACCCGAGATGGGTTGAGTAAGTATAGGAGCTTCCACTAACAAACTCTTCAACTTCTCAAAACAAAGCTAGCACTTATCCGACCACTCAAATCTGACCCCTTTCCTTAACAATCTCGTCATCAGAGCAGCTATCACTAAGAAACCCTTAACAAACCTACGATAGTAACCCGCCAAACTAAGAAAACTCCTCACTTCTGGAATATTTCTAGGCGCTTTCCAATCAATAATCGCCTCAATCTTAGCCGGATCCACTTGAATACCCTTAGCTGACACAATATGACCCAAGAATGACACTTCTTGAAGCCAAAAATCACACCTACTAAGCTTGGCAAACAACTGATGCTCTCTCAGAACTTGCAAAACCGACCGGAGATGCTCCTCATGCTCACTCTCACCCTTGGAATAAACCAATATATCATCTATGAATACCACTACAAATCAGTCAAGATATGGCCTGAACACTCGGTTCATCAAATCCATAAAAGCCGCCGGTGCATTGGTCAAACCAAACGGCATCACTAAAAACTCATAGTGGCCATACCTAGTCCGAAATGCTGTCTTAACCACATCCGCATCCTGAACTCGCAACTGATAATATCTCGACTGAACATCAATCTTCGAAAAGACTCCTGCACCTCTAAGCTGATTGAAAAAATCCTCAACTCTAGGCAAAGGATACTTATTCTTCACTGTGACCTTATTGATTTGCCTATAGTCAATACACATCCTCATAGAACCATCCTTTTTCTTAACAAACAAGACTGGAGCTCCCCATAGAGATATGCTAGGTTTGATAAACCCCTTATCTAATAGCTCTTGTAGCTGAGTTTTGAGTTCTCACAACTCTATAGGAGCCATCCGATAAGGTGCTTTCAAAATAGGCAAAGTACCCGGCACTATCTCTATGGATAACTCCACCTCTCTCTCAGGAGGCGAACCAAGCAACTCGCTTGGAAAAACATCTCTAAACTCCCGCACAACAGGGATATCCTCAATCCGAACTTGATCCCTCTTGGAATCCAACACAACCGCTAAGAAAGCCTCACAACCCTTCCTAATGAATCTCTTAGCTTGTATTGCAAAAATCACATTACTCAAAGAACTCGCACCCAAACCTTTAACAATAATAGAAGACCGATCTCTAACCCGAAACACAACTGTCTTCCTATGATAATCAACCAATGTCCGATGCTTTCCCAACCAATCCATACCCAGAATCAGATCAAACTCTCTAAAAGGCAACTCAATCAAATCTGCTAGGAACTCAACTCCCTCAACAAACAGGGGACAATTCCTAAACACTCTACTCACATTGACACTATGCCCTAAAGGACTGGTCACACATATCTCATAATCTAACTAATCTACATCATGCAACTTATCACTTAACTTATCAGTGCACAAATATGAGTGTGTGGAACCAGGGTCAATTAGAGTATACAATTCAGTGCCTTGGAGTAGGAACTTACCAGCTATAACATCAGGTGCATCCTGCTCATCTCTGGCTCTCACTGCATAACCTCTAGCTGGGACTAGCAAAGGACGCTCAACTGACTCTAATGCAGCTCCTTCTCTAGGTCGATCGCCTCGACCTCTACTTTTGCCTCTACCACGGGCAGCATGAGAAGCATTCGAACCAACTCTACTGGCCTCTCTCTGATCACCCGAAGCCTCATGCGATCTCGGACAGTTGGCCAAAAAGTGCTCAGTGCTCCCACATCTGAAACATCCACCAGTGAGCCACCTACACTCACCCTAGTGGCGCTTGCTACAATGTGAACATTTCGGTAACATCTCTATCCTATTTCCCGAACCACCCCTACCAGAACCAAACACCATAACTTAACCCTGTCTTCTACCTCTTGTAGTCGGGCCTGCAGATGATTCATCCTGCGGGTTCCTTGACCTCTTACTAGAGGATGAAGAAGACAAACCTCCAAGAGAGGGATTCCTCCTCTGAGCCCTCTCTCTCAAAACAGATTTTGACCTCTCGGCCCTAACTGCAGCTTGCACAATCTAGTAATACCCCACCCCCGGAGTACTCATCAGAGAAATCAACATCGCCCTCAGCGACTCATTCAATCCGGCTTCAAAATGTCTACACCTGAACTCATCTGTCATAATACCTTCTGGTGCATACTTAGCCAACCAGTTAAACTCCTTCTCAAAATCAGACACAGACATCGCCCGCTATTTCAAACTCAAGAACTGAGCCCACCTTGCATCCTTGTATGCCTGAGTCACATACTTATTCGTGAACTCTCGTTCGAAAAACTCCCAAGCAATTGGGTCAGGCAATTGAGGATGTCGACAAACTAACTCCCACCATTCATACGCAGATCATTGCAGTAAAGCCACTGCACACTCTACTTTCTGATCGGGAGGACACCGGACTTCTCTCAAAGCACGCTTTACCTTATCAATCCACTTCTCAGTGACATCCGACTCATCTAAACCTGTTCCATAAAAGTCTTCAGCACCAGCTCTTCTCAAACTCTCAGTCGGGGCCTTAGGGGCAGTCACTCTCTCCAAGACTCGAGCCATGTCCTGAGATAGCTTGAGCATCGCCTCGAAGGGCATGGCTGCGGCCTCGGGCTATCCCCTAGCAGGTTGAGCCGACACAGAAACCGAAGGATCAACAGCTTGAGGATTCAGACTTTTAACTGACCCCTCAATAGACCCTCGAACAGAACCAGAATCCATCTAAACAAACAAAGACAACCGCATCAGCCAACACAGTCCTAGACATATACGCATCTATACACAACAACGACAACAAAACACCCAGAAAAGCCTAAACCTAAGCTCTGATACCAAAAACTGTAGCACCCCCTACCCATACGTAAGCGAACCCATCCAGATTCGAGTGAGATGCCGTAGGAGCAAGGGTGTCACACCAAACAGATCGATACAGAGCATACATTCAAACATCAAGAACATATGAAAATATAGCAAAAATTAAAACTTTAGAGATACATCATCATGATCAAACTGATATTACAAAATAAATACATATCCCAAAATATACTGGGCGAAAGCTTACAAAAACTAATACATGAGAGTTCTATTACAAAAAGAATCATCATAATTGCTACAAAAATAAGCCCTAACACTAATCCCTTCTATGTTGGCTTGACTGGCGGTGACTCTCCCAAAATACAGCTCCTTTCGCACCTGCACGGATAAAACACCGTGCTAAGTGATAAAAGCTTAGTAGGGAAACACAACAGTAACGTGGACGGCCATTCACAATGGTCGTCAAAGAATAACACATACTAAATGGCACATGCAGATAATCATACATAATACAACACACTTAAATCACATATAGATATACAATATACACATTCATACTTTCAGAAGCTCATGATTACGTTCAGATAACAGTTGATTCATATACTCATCATTATACTTATTCAGATATCATATTCTTATAGCATGCCAAAGCAAAATAGAATAGATACCTGCTGACTCAAAATAGTGGATAACGAGTAAACGCATAACGTACCTTATGGGCACGAATCGAATGCATAACGTACCTTACGGGAACGAATCCAAAACCATTTTACTTTATCGCATACAAAACATTTTATACGGGGACCTTAATCAAGATCCAAAATGCATAAAGGGTTCGCGAGGATCCAAACGGTCTGATCAACGGTACAGATGGCTGCAGCTAAAAGACTCTATTAGGCATGCCTAACTATCCACTAGACTGACTTTCGCAGGTTGTCCATAATCCAAATCATGCCTCAATTCACAATATATGTAATTTATCATGCATAATTCATATAAATATAGTCATATAAACAAGTTCATATAACAAACAGTAGAAAAAAGACAAGAAAAAGACATTTGAAGTTCATTTCGGAAAACTGGGCATGTGAGAAAATAAGGCAGAATGGGGGGTCTCTATCGCGCTCGCGATAGTAAGGCATCGGACACGACTCGTGTCGGATATCCCTCCTCCCAGTCATGCTCTAAAGCACGACATGCAGAAGGATCCACACCAGCACGAGTCATGCTGAATGAGCACGAGTCGTGCTGCTCAAGCACGAGTCGTGCTTCATCAGTACGAGTCGTGCTGATCCTCATCTGTCGCCATCGCCCTGCTGAGATGCACAACTCGCACAAACGGAAGGGAGCACGAGTCATGCTTCTCAGCATGAGTCGGATGGCCATCAATTCTTCAAACCAAACACGCGATAGCTGGAAATCCTCTTCTGTCGCGCTCGTGACAGGAGCAGGATTTCCAATCCCCAGCAAAACGCAAACCCAAAATTTCCCTCCAAACCAAAACCATTTTGACCCAAATCACTCCCAACTCAATCTTACCTCAAATTAGGCCTTCCATACACCATAAGGAACATCAAACAACATATTTCCACAATTAATTCCAAAATAAATCATCAATTCACAAATCAAGATCTCAAAAATCACAAAACTAGAAAATTATGAAGCAAAGTTCAAACAACTTCATATTTGATTCAATAATTCAATAATTATGCAACATAACTCATCAAAACTCAAAACCCATATCATATATACCAATATAAGCATCAAGAACACCAAAATTTCTAGAATTTCACTAAACATTCAAAACCCATATAATGCAATAAATACAATAGTTCCCAAACCTTAACTCCTATGCTCCAAATCACTTGGTGCCGCTAATGCCAGCCTTCTCCTTGCTTTTAGGGTCGCGAGGAGGCTCAACTAATAGCAACCCAACAAAAACACACAAAATACAAACCCTAGATTAAAAACCCAAACCAGCTAGAAGAAGAAAAGATGAAGGAGAGGAAGAACAAGATGGAAAATGCAGAAACTTACTAAATAAATGCAAGATATGATCGATTCCCACCACCAAGAGCTTGAATCCAAACTAGGGCACACTATAGAGTAAAGAAGAGGAAGAAGAGCAGTAGAGGGAGGAGAGGAACGGGAAAAGAGATAGGAAAAATGTAACACCCCGTTACCCCCGCTAGAGGGATGCCGGAGCGCCACGCGCACAACTCACATAATCGCATACATATACTCAAGACATGATAAGAAAACAAATACATTTAATCAAAATATAAAATATCTATATACAAATAATCATATTATCGTATCATTTTACAAAAAGGGATTTGTAAATAAATACATATACAAAATAATCCTTTACAAAAATTACATTTCCAAAATCAGTTCCCAAGTACAAAAATACAGCGAAAGACGCAAAAATAAACTCCATTCCAAATAAAAGACTTCTAGTGGCCGACCTGTAGATGTTCGACTTCACGAAGAACCCACCACCTACACGGGAAAAGAATCCGTGCTAAGCTATAACGCTTAGTGGGGAGTAATAACACATATATGTACAAAGAAATGAAACCAACATATATATAATAACAAAGGCATAGAAACACATACTACTCATGCTTATAATAAGTATTACATTTATCATGTTATAACGCTTATACATATACCTGTAACTTATATTCATTTCATATAACTATTAGCTTCATATAACCATCGCATGTAATAAACTCAAGTAATAGCCTAATTACTCGCTAACTAGTGGATACGGGTACTAATGATGCTGATAGGACACAGTATCTCAAGCATATGGAGACATGAGTCTCAAAACATTTTATAATCATGTATACCCGAAGGTATACCGGAGACCGAGGCCTCAAACATCTTATATGACCCAAATGGGGCCCGCATGTAGCAAATAACATATAGCAGCTGCACTCACACTCTAACCCTGGATAAGCGCTTATCTATCCACTACTATGACTACCAGGCTCATATAACAACTCAATCATGTTCTAAAATAATATTCATATAATAGAGAATAAGCCAAGTATAATTATACAACTCCATGTATACATGTGTATTTAATCAAGATAAAGACATATAAATCATGTACAAATTTAATTAAGATCATATATTTTATCAATTAATAGGCCAAATAAGACAAATCATGTGTCATGTAGTAAAAATCCCTGTAAAAGCGGCTTAAAACTCTTTTTTTTTTCAAAACAAGGCAGGAGAGGCCTCACTGTCGCGCTCGCGACAGTGAGGGGAAGAGAGGCCGGTCACGAGTTGCACAAGCTATTGCAACTCATGACGCTAGCGCCACCCGCCTCGCAAGAAGACGGGACGGTTACGAGTCGTAATCCTTCCTCACGACT
The DNA here is from genome assembly GCA_947683425.1 of Excoecaria cochinchinensis. Taxonomy (NCBI): domain Eukaryota; kingdom Viridiplantae; phylum Streptophyta; class Magnoliopsida; order Malpighiales; family Euphorbiaceae; genus Excoecaria; species Excoecaria cochinchinensis. The sequence goes on along the minus strand of CANTUQ010000127.1, from coordinate 10,142,402 downwards.
CGTGACGCCCACGCTCTGCAGGAAAGGAGGTCACGAGTTGTGATTCTCTCTCACGACTCGTGGCTTCCAAGAGAGAGGGACACGAGTCATGATCCTCACTCAGGACTCGTGACCTTCATCTCACAACTATCTTCACGTCTGCCGAGCGGAAACCACCGCGAGAAGGAGAAGAACCGGTTCTGTCGCACTCGCGATGACGTCGCGCTCACGACAGAATCGATTTTCCTCGATCTCTAACACGAAATACAGCATTCACGAGAAAACCAAAACCCAATCTTACCGAAACCCAAATGTCATGCAATTTCATGTAACAACTTACCTTTTTGGCCCCTAAATCACAACCATAATAACACAATCAACCAATATCAATTCACATCAAAATAGCATTTACAGAGATAGATTGCATTGTGTGTGTGCAATGCATGTGGTTTGGGTGTGAGTGATTAGTTTCCACCACTAGAGAGATGCCATGTGTCTAGGGTTAAGTAAGAGTAAGTAAAAGGAGGAAAGGGAAAAAGGAAATTAGATTTTTTGTAATAACCCAAAATAGGCCTAGTCGGAATTCGCGTGGTAAGTCAGAATATTTACAGCGTTTCAGTAATTTTAACAAAAGAAAATTTTAATAATAAGGACTTTATTGCAAGGAATTAATTAGTTAAGTTAAATGAAGGAATTATATGGTGTGCATGTGATGTATGGAAGTAAGGTACTTTTGGTTGTGGTATAATCTAGTGGAAATTGTGCATGGTAACTTGGATGAAAAAGGTGTTATATAAGAGATTATAGGATGTGAGTTAAGTATGGTGCCTTGGTTTGTTAGTCAAAAGATGAATTAAGAGGTCCAATAGTAAAGTGACATGTGTGTGGGTTGTTGGGAGCGTTAATTGTGATTTGAGGGAGTAGAGAGAGGGAAGAAAGGAAGTGGTAGCTTCCCGTGGAAGCCACTTAGAATTGCCCTCTTCCTTCTCATGTTCTCTCTCTCTCACTCTCTAACTCTCTCATCTCCATTTTCTGCTTTCTCTTCCTTTGCATGTGGGTTTTCTCAAGCTTTAAGCTAGGGTTTTAAGTTTTGAAGGTTCTAAGAGGTAAGTGGCTATGTAATTGGTTTTAATTTTCTTCTTCTCCTCCTTCTTCGGGTCTGATTATGGGTTATGAAAATCTAACCAAAAACACAGCCACTTACTCTTGAAACTCTTAAAAACTCAAAACCCTAGCTCAAGCTTAAGGAACACCCACATGCAAAACTTGAGAGAGCAGAAAATGGAGATGAGAAAGTGAGAGAGAGAATGTGAGAAGGGAGAGGGCAAAACCAAGTAGCTTCCACGGGAAGCTAAGAAATTTCAGCCTTTCCTCTCTCTACTCCTTTCAAATCCCCATTAATGCACCCGACAACCTAGCCACTTGTCACTCATTTATTGGACCTTTCTTTCTTCCTTTTGACTTTCTTGCTCTTTTGTCTTCTAGTAACACACACAAATACCATCTTACCCTTGGTATAAATCCACTTAATCCCTTATAATAAAATCTTTCATTTAAACTTTAAACCTCATTCAATTTAGTCCTTAATCCACTTGCATAAATTACCAAAATACCCTTTTAATAATCCAATTACACATGCAATTATACTAGGCCATTTTTGGGATGTGACAGTGCATGCGAGGTGCATCCTCCCAACGACACTGCACCTCACGTGCCTCCCCGAGAGTCGCACCTCGCATGCATGAGGTGCGGCCTCACACAGGAGGTCGCCTCGCGTGCACGAGGCAATGCGCCTACCTCCACGGGACTACGCGCATGCACCTGCGTGGAGCTACGTATCGCGTGCTGCCTACCTGCATTGCTCAGCGCTGTTGCAAGTCACCGAAAACATCAAAAATAAAATAAAATAAAAAGTATTTTTTTGTTTAAAAAGAAGAGTTTCGACAAGGAAATCAATCACTCCTAATTTTTTTGCCCGTGAACCAGTATCATTTTCATCACAGGATAACCTTGGTTTGGGCTACCTCAGGACCCGGTGTCTATAGTTGCCCCCAGTTTTGGGTAACGTAGTGCATGGGTACCTAGGTGAGCCAAAACTCAAACAAAGAAGGAAGAAACAAGTACCTGAGGCAAGTGTCTTTCCGGTCTGAGTGAAGTTGTTGCAGGTAGTTATCGTCAAGTTGTCGACGTGTTAACCCTTATTGTTTTGGCGTCTAATGTAACACCTCCTTCCCATACGTAGGAGGACCCATCCGCAAGGGAGTGAGAACTCGTATGAGTAAGGGTGTCACCAAGAAGAACAGTGCAAAACATTCATTCACATAATATAAACATACATACAAATAGCAGAAATTAAAAACTTTGGAAACATCAGAATGATCATGCATTAATATCACAACATTCATTACAATAATGTTCTGATCAAAAACTGATATTACAAAATAGTTACATATCCAAAATATACCAGGCGAAAGCTGAACAAAATAATACATAGAGAGTTCTATTACAAAGAATCATGCTATAAAAATATAGCCCTAACACTAATCCCTCTGTGTTGGCTTGACTGGCGGCGACTCTCCCAAAAGCTATACACCTTCTGCACCTGCACGGGTGAAAACACTATGCTAAGCGATAACGCTTAGTGGGAAAACAAACAATAATATATGGACGGCCATTCACAATGGTCGTCAAGGCAAATCACATACATAATGGCATATTGAATATCACAAGATATAATCACAATAGAATTCCATTCATCAACATTCAAAGGTTCAATAAACACATTTATATACCAACAGATTCATATGCTCATAATAGAGTCATTCAAATTCAAATACTTATAATCATATCATTCGGAATCACATACTTATAATCATATTAAACAAATCATAACACCTACTGACTCACAGTAGTGGATAACAAGTAAATGCGTAGAAGTACCTTACAGGTACGAATCGACACGTAGCGGTACCTTACGGGTACAAATCGAAAAAATAGTATCATATTATCTCTTTTCAAAACATTTTACAAAGGGATCTTAAACAAGATCCAAACACATAGAAGTTCGTGAGGAACAATAACGGGGACCTGATCAGGGTCCAAAACAGTACAGAGGCTATAGCAAAAGGACTCTTTTAGGCATGCCTAACTATCCACTAGACTAACTCACGGCAGTATGATCAAGCCTTATCGCCGTGTAAGACATCCTACACGGTGGTAAGGGAAGATCAAATGCCAAAGCGAGAAGAGGCTTCACGAGTCGTGACTTGCTGCATGACTCGTGCAGCCATAAGAGGGAGGGAGAGAGAGCTTCAAGAGTCGTGCCTACCACTCATGACTCGTGAAGGAGCTTCATGAGTCGTGATTGCCTTCCCGACTCATGAGGCAACCGAAGAACGTCATTCCCTCAAGTGTCCAGAGAGCATTTACATGGCGGTATGGGATTCCTTACCGCCGTGTAGCTCGACGAACCAGCAATCCAGAGAGAATTTACACGGTGGTATGGAAACCCATACAGCCGCGTAAAATGACCAAAACCCAGAAAACACCAGAAATCCACCCAACTCAAAATCCATTTCTAACATACTTCAAAATTAAACCATGCATTCATCAAAATCAACTTAAAACTCACCTATTTAACTCAAAATCCAATTAAATCATACAATAACCAAGATCAAATCATCTAAACCCAAAATCCAGCATTTTACAACCATCAATTTAATCAAATGCACATTTAGACCAAATAAAACATAATCAAGGCTTATATCATTAAATGATCAATATCCATAATTATCATGCCAACATCAACCTTGTTCATCATCCAAATTTCCAAACATATAAATCAACATACTAAAACACAAAATGCACACTTTCAAATAAATTTCCAAACCTGATACTCTTTAGCTCCCAAATCACTTAGCACCACTACCACTTGCCTTCTCCTTCCCCTTGGGATCGCGAGGAGGCTCAACTAACAAACATACCCACAATCAAACAAACACAAACCCTAGATTAAACCCCAAACCATCAAAGAAGAAGAAGAAATGCAGCAAAACTTACCAAATGAGGGTCAAGAGATAATCAATTCCCAGCAACACTCTCTTGGATCCAAACTAGGGCACTCAAATGGAGAGAAAATGAAGAAGAAGAGTAGAGAGAAGAGAGAAACGGGAAAAGGGAAATAAATCTGCTTTCTTTTTTCTCTTTCTTCTTCTAATTACCCCTTTTTCCTTACCCTAGCCAAGTGTCATTTCCTCATTGGTGAAGATTGACCACTCATACCCAACAAGAATGCACTACCCACACACAATGCTATCCTCACTAATGCACACCCTACCAACGTGTGAGCATGCACACACTAACACAACTCAATGCACATACACCCTACTAACATATATGCACCCATATAATATTACAGCCCAATAAACATGCATTTTACCCAAAATGCCCTTGACACATGCCAAAACTCTCACACATGCACGCATACACATGGCAAACATGGTTCAAACTATTAGGGGGGAATCGGGGTGTTACATCTAACCTATACGGGGTCTAGCCTACCATTGTGGTCTGTAACTGACCTGTTTATGTGGTGTCTAACCTCCTTTTTTGCCGCATCTAACCTATGCAATGTATAGCCCCAGCCGTGTTGGTATCTAACTTGTTGATGTGGTGTCCTGTAATACCCCGTTTGCCCCTAGAAGTTGGAGCCATTTGTGCATGTGTGCATTGAGTGTGTGATGGCATGTGATAAGGGCATTTTAGGTAAAATGCATATTTTGTGGGTTTTATTATAGTGTGAGTGCATGTAGAGTTGTAGAATGTGAGTGTGTAGGTGGCATTAGTGTGTGCATACTCACATGTTGGTGTGCATTAATGAGGATAGCATTGTGTGTGTGTAGTGCATGCTTGTTAGGTATGAGTGATTAATCTCCACCAATGAGGAAATGACATGTGTCTAGGGTTAGGAAAAGAAATAGAAGAAGGAAGAAAAAAAGGGAAAAAGCAGAATTTGTTTCTTCATTTCCCGTTTCTCTCTTCTCTCTACCCTTCTTCTTCCTTTTCTCTTCTCAAGAGTGCCCTAGCTTGGATCCAAGTAAGTGTGGTGGAAATTGATCATCTCTTGACCCTCAATTGGTAAGTTTTATAGCATTTCTTCTTCTTCATCTTCTTTTCTTCTTCGTTTCTGGTTTGGGTTTTTAATCTAGGGTTTGTGTTTTGTATGATTTGTGGGTATCATTTCTAGTTGAGCCTCCTGTGGATCCCAAGGGAAAGGAGAAGGCGTGTGGAAGTGGTACCAAGTAGATTTGGAGCTAGGAATTACAGGTTTGGGATTTTTATTTGGAACTTGATTATTTGATGTTCATATGGAGATTTATGCCTTTGTATTTGATACTGGAAAATTGATGTTTGATGAGGCATATTATAGTGTTAATGTTATTTAATTGATTTGAGTTATGATGCATTAATGTTGAAGTTTTGAGCAAATATTGAAGTTTGATCAATGTTGCTATAAATTTCTGGGTTTGTGTTCTTGAGGAGTTTGATTTTGATAATGCATGATTTTGATTGTGTTAAATGTGGATCTAGGTTGTGGTTTATGTTAGTTGTGGTGTTGGAAAGGTTGATGTGAAGGTAAGATAAAGTTGGGTTGATGTATATTTGAGTTTGGGAATTTTGGTGTTTGAAAGTGAGAAAATCTGCAGAAATTCACGCAAGAGCTAGAAATCATGACGCTATCGCGAGCACGACACTATCGCAGGGTCGTGACAGGGCTCGGTGATTTCATCCCTTGCACGAGGTCGAGCAGATTTGCGTGGCCGAGCAACTAGGCTACCGAACACTCGCAGCTAGAGCTCTCTGTCGCGAGCACGGCGCTCGATTGCCAAGCGGATTGGATTGTCGAGCGCTCGACTGCTGAGTGAATTGTGCTACCGAGCTCACAGCGAGAGCTCTCTGTCTCGAGCTCGACACTTGTTAAGAGCGCAATAGAGCGCTCGGCTGCCAGACAGTTCGGGGCAATCCACTGTCGCGAGCGCGCGCCTGCACGTGGGTACGACAGCCTCTATTGGTAGCTCACTATCGCAAACACCACGATCGTCGTGAGCACGACAGTGAGGTGTGTTTTTGTTTTCGCGCAAGCACGAGGACTGCTGCGATCGTGACAGGGGGCAAGTTATGCCTCTATCGCGAACGCGACACCCCTGGTTTCAAAATTGTGTTTTCTTTTGTGATTTTTGATGTTTATATTCCAAACTTGTGATGCTATTAGAATTATTCTTGGACTATTTTATGAAGCATATGAGTATAATTTGGGTGTATTATGCCTGTATGGTTATATGAATTCTATAAACGTGAATTAATGGATTATGCATGACCTGCAAGAGTCAGTCTAGTGGATAGTTAGGCATGCCTAAAAGAGTCCTTTTGCTGCAGCCTCTGTACTGTTCTGGACCCTAATCAGGTCCCCATTTAGTTCCTCACGAACTTCTACGTGTTCGGATCTTGTTTAAGATTCCTCTGTAAAATGTTTTGAAAAGAGATAAAATGATACTGTTTTCCCGATTCGTACCCGTAAGGTACCGCTATGTGACGATTCGTACCCGTAAGGTACTTCTACATGTTTACTCGTTATCCACTACTTTGAGTCAGCAGGTGTTATGATTCATTCTGATATGATTAAAAGTATGTGAATTTGAATGAGTATGATTATAAGCATATAATCTATATATGCATATGAATATATTTATTGAACCTTTGAATAGAATTCCCTTGTGTTTATATCTTATGATAATCAGTATGCCATTTTGTATGTGCTTTGCTTTGACGACCATTGTGAATGGCCGTCCATATTACTATTGTTTGTTTCCTCACTAAGCGTTATTGCTTAGCACGGTGTTTTCACCCGTGCAGGTGCGGAAGATGTATAGCTTTTGGGAGAGTCGCCACCAGTCAAGCCAGCATAGAGTGATTAGTGTTAGGGCTTTATTTTTGTAGCATGATTCTTTTGTAATAGAACTCTCTATGTATTATTTTGGTACAGCTTTCGCATTGTACATTTTGGTTATGTAATTATTTTGTATTGGCAAATGATCAGAACATTATTGTAATGAATGTTGTTATATTAATGCATGATCATTCTGATGTTTCTGAAAAGTTTAATTTCCGCTGTATTTTAGTATGTATAATGTGATTGAATGTATGTTTCTGTATCCTTGGTGCGATGACAACCCTGCTCATACGACATCTCACTCCCTAGCGGATGGGTTCGCCTACGTATGGTTAGGGTGTGTCACATGTCCAATCTCCTCCGTTGTAACATCTAACCTATGCGGTGTATAGCCCCAGTTGTATCAGTATCTAACCTGTTGATATGGTGTCTAACCTCCTTCATTACAGCATATAACTTGTGCGATGTATAGCCCCAGCTTGTCGGTATCTAACCTATTGATATGGTGTCTAACCTCCTTCGTTGTGACATCTAACCTGTGCGGTGTATAGCCCTAGCCATGTCGGTATCTAACCTATTGATGTTGTGTCTAAGTTCCTTCATTGTGGCATCTAACTTGTGTTGTGTATAGCCCCAGCCGTGTCGGTATCTAACCTGTGTTTGATTTTCATGGAATGCTTTTGCTAACCCTTGTTTGGTTCACAAGGCATCTGCTCATGGCCGTCGAGTTGTAGTGTTATCTAACTGTGGCTCATTTGTAATCAATTTTCTGGCACTTATGTTGAACCTCTTTTCCTACAAAAAGGGTCAAATAAATGTGCAAGATATATATAAAAGAGATGCGTACCTGTGGCAGTACATATTTGTTGGGGTCGACATCAGACGGGTGCCCCCTGGAGGACAGTTGGTTGTTCCCAGGAGAACTAATTGCCACATACTAAGGTATGTGTGGGCAGTCTAGCTCCTCTAATGGTCTTCTTTTCTGTAGACTTACATGATTCTTGATTGCCCTCCACATGGTGTGCCTGAATAGGCTTGTTCTTCTGTGTGTTCCTCATATGTACAGACCCATATGATTTTATGCCAAATACAGTGGCCGACAATGTTGAGCTAAAACCCTCTTGGGCCCCTTTTGTACATGAGGTCTATTCAGAACTTTTCCTCTGAATTATGTACACATTAATGTATGCAAGATTGTGTGTGCATGTGGGATTATGTGTGTGAAATATATACCCAAGTCTATATACCTGAAACACATGCCCAGGATTAAGTTACCAAAATTATGTGCACACAATTGTATATGTAAAGGATTAAATACATGCCATATGTTCTTGTGATATGCATGCCAAACATGTGCAAAGATTTATGTGTTATATGTATGCAGAGATCATATACATGGGGTGTGCACTAAGAATCGCATATACAAGATATATGTACAAAGTTTATGCATGTGTGAATGCATGTTAGGCATCGTGAAAGGCTATGCACGTGTAGAGTTGTGCAAAGAGATATGCAAAAGATTGTACATGCAGGATGCACGTGAAATGAAAAAATAGATAAACCACATCCTAGGTGGTTAAGGGATTTGTTGAAGGTACTGCCCATACTGTCTGATGCCCCCAAGGATCTGGAAGAGTATCATCCTAACATTAAGATCTCTGAGCATAATCCTTTTAGAGAGAATGGTCCGATGTGCATCTTCGCCCCCTTGATCAATGAGCATGCACCTTCTGCTATAAGCCTATAGTGTTTTGCCCCCCGATACTCTAACTCATCCCCTACATTATGCACTATTTGCCTGAAGATAACCCAGAGTCACAGCAAAACGGGAAGAAGAAGAGAAGAACCAAAACCAAAAATAAACTCACCTCGCACAGCCACCCGAAACCCTCAAAAACTCCGACAAAAACTCCAACCAAGACCACCAAAGAAAGAGGAAGAAGGAAGGAGGAAGCAGGAAACTAAGAGGAAGAAGGAAGAGGAAAGAGAGCTTACATGAGAAGGAACCAAAAGTCAGATTTTTGATTTCCCTCCCTCCTTCTTTCTTCTTTCTTCAATTAATGCCTCTAACTACCCATCCTAGGTGGCAAAACCCCATTAGTAAAAATATCTTTGGCTAATAACTCTTTGCTCTTTGCTCAAATACCCTTTAATCACTAAAACAAATCTTTCACCTTTTAACTTTATTTACTCTTTCAATTTAGTCCTTAATTAAATTAATCTTACACTTATCCAATTACCATAATACCCTTAATTACTCAAGTAACCATGAAAATCCAACTAGGCCCCTTTTTGGGTTGTTAGAGAAAATGAAATTCACATATTTTTGGTATGCATAAATGACGTGTATAAGCATGCTATGCAGCATCCACAACTACATGCAAGTAGGTAGATCCTTCCAACCTTATCACTCCCACACACGAGGTTGCGTAGTCTCTTTCCTAGGTGGGCTTGATCCATGGGTTAACGGGGAACCCAATGGACTTGTATGTGGCACGGTGAAAAATCGACAGCATAGCACTCTTAATTTAAAGCACATACGTATGGGTTTTGGCCATTATATATTTCAACCTTTCAAACAAACTAAAAATGGGCGCATCGGGGCATGAAAGCCTTTGATGAATGTCCAATTAATATGTTTGAATTTATTTAATATATAAGGGCCCACATCGCAAGCATCTTGTTAGGGTACATACCACCTGGTGGAAGTTTCTATTGCCATTACATGAGCTTTGGTCAACGGTGGTATTACGTTAGATCTACCCAAGCATGGTCCCTGCCAATGGGTCTAGCTCATAGCTAGTATAATGATCGATCGGGTCTCCATCTGATATACCATTGATGGTACAAGGCTTAGGCTGGTAATTATCCTGAACACTTCCCTACAATAAATGAAAGTATGGTTGTGTTTTGGGAATACACCGAGGTAAAATATGGGACCAACTAACATAGTTATAAGGCTTTAATGAATGCAATGCAATTTTTTCGAAAAGAGATAAAATTTCTTAACCCTAAACCCATTTATATTAGATTAGCCAAAGGTACTTTCGGAGCAAAATCTCATTATGTCCCCAGTGGAGTCACCACTGTGACGCGCGCCGGACCTGGTTCGGCATCCGAGTCTCTCTCGGAGGTCCGCTTTTAGGACTTGAAACCAAATGGAGGTTCATTAAAACTAATGAAAATCGGTCGCTTCGCAATGGACAGGGATTCACCCTTGTTCCATTATTGGCAATCAGCCTACGAGGGCATCTGTTGGGAATTATAAGGTAGGTATTATGGAGTCTCCACCCAATAAAGCATTAAGAAATGAATGCTAACCTTATGAGGCCAAAACTAGAGAGAGTTCGGGACCTCACTCTTATTTATACCTTTGGTTAATGTTATATGTCTGAGTTTTTAGAATTAATTATTTTATCTCCCTTCTCACACGATCATGCAATAAAATTAAAGCACATTTCAAGCATCTTTAAAAAGCAGTAAAGAAAGCAATAAATAAATTACAAGTGAAAAATATAGGATAGAACAATCCCCCCAAAATAATAATAGCATAAATAAATAAATAAATAATTAAAATTGTCCAAAAATTAATTACAAGGACCCACAATAAATAATACATAAAAAGAATGAAATAAAATACATAATATATAAATTGGGACATTTATTAGATTTTAGGAACAATGGTTCCTTTGTTAACTTAAAAATCTTAGAGTCATTTTGGGCAATAAAAATAGGGATAATTGGATCCCCTTTTTTTTGAAAATTGACTCTCTTTTGAAAGTGAAGATTTATTAGCTAAAATTAGGACATTTGCCCTATTTTATTAACAAAAATCTCAATTTTATTATTGTAAAAAAAATATGAGTTTCTTTAAAATAAGCACGTAAAAATACTATTTTTTCATAAAATATATAAAATAATAAAATAAAGGAAATACAGAAATCAAAATGCAAACCAAACTTTGAAGGTTCCAAATCTCTTGATTCTCCAGTTTATCCAGGAACATTACTAAAAGTGAAATAAACAAATTTGGAGGACAACAAAAACAAGAATAAAAACAATGTCAGCGAATTAAAACAAATATATAATGAAAATAAGCAATTCAATGAAGCAAATAAAATAAATAATATAATAAAAATAAAGCAATTAAATGAAGCAAATAAAATGAATAATATAATTGAAAAACATATTTATGATTAGTAGAATAATGTTTGATAAAAAAAATAATACAGGAAATTAATAAAGTGGATTAATGAACAAAAAACAGAATCACATGGAAAACAAAATTATTACAGAATATTCATAGATTTAAACTATATTGCATGCACCATGTCAATAAGTTAATTAGATTAATCTAAATTCAGTTTGATTACAACAAACAACAACAAAATACACTAATTGCAACTTACAGTATTTACAATAAAGAGAATAAATGAACAACGGAAAATAAGAAAAGCAGAAGAACTGGCTCAAGCCTGTATATTTACCCTCAGAAGTTTTGATTATGGCTGCAAAATCAGAAAGGACTAATTTTCTGTCGCTTGTTAAAAAATAATGAATAAAGTTTGGATCAAAGCTCTCTGTCGCCAAAAAGTGAAGTTAAAAACTATTGTTTTTTAGAAAACAAGTGATGGGAATTGAATCTTAAACACAAATAATTAATTTCTTTGGCTCAAGAATCAGTTAGAATTTTTTGGAAGAAACTTTAGCTCTCAAAAATATTATTTGTTAATTTTTCTCGACGTCGTTAATGTTCTCTCTCCTATTCTGTGTTCTAACTTTTCCTTTTATATGATCTTTGAAAAATTAGGTTTTAGGAGTTTAAATCCCCTTAAAACTTTGAAATCAAGTTTATCCTTTTGAAAATCAAAAAATAATTTGAATTTCATTTTAACTGAACTTCAGTGAAATCTAGTGAAAAATGGAGTCTGCGTGAGGTAGGAAACGCACGAGGTGCGGCCATCGCACTGGAGGCTGTGCCTCGCGCGTGTTGTCGCAAGTCACCGAAAACATCAAAATAAAATAAAAAGTAATTTTTTATTTAAAAAGAAGAGTTTCGACAAGAAAATCAATCACTCCTAAATTTTTTGCCGGTGAACCACTATCATTTTCATCACTAGATAACCTTGGTCTTGGTTGTCTTAGGACCCGGTGTCTATACAATGGTAAATGGTGAAGATGATATCGCAGAGAGCCCTCGGGTGGTGAATATGTTGAAGAATATGTCCTTCCTTCCCGGAGCTGGTTTGGGTAAGAACTCTCAAGGGCGACAAGCAGTCGTCACGAGAAGGGGTCAAAAAGATCAGAGAGACCTCGAGTATAAAGGCACAATGAGTAAGAAGACAACATGTAAGATCCCTCACACTATGGAGAGTTTTGTGCCAACTGCCTTAGTATATGCTTATGCTGGAGAAGCTGAACCCCAGTAGATAGATGAGAGGATTGTGCCAGGATTCGAGGTTTTTAATGGCGTCTTTGATTGGGACATTGGATTTATCAGGCTAGTAGAGGGCTTTTGGGATAAAGAAATTATGACCCAAGGCATCGTTTAGGACCGAGAGGCACCCGAAGAGATCGTCATTGATAGGCTGATGGCTACTCAAGTGAAGGGAAAGGGAAAGGTAGAAGATGAAGCTGCAGGATCGAGGAAACAAAATGAAGTTCCACAGGGGGTTGTTGCAGAGCCTCGGAAAAGCCAAGATGTTACTCAACTATCGACTGCAACGTCTATGTTGGTAGAAAAAGAAGACAATAGTGAATTAGATTCTCTTTTTATTCCAGAACTTTTTAACAATGTTTATGATGTTTCTAATTCCTTAAATAAGATGAACAATTTTGCTTCCTTGTGCGATATTTCTAACGATTTCACTATGCATAATCATGACCATGACTCATTCATATCAGGCTAGTAGAGAGCTTTTGGGATGAAGAAATTATGACCCAAGGCATCGTTTGGGACCGAGAGGCACTCGAAGAGATTGTCATTGATAGGCTGATGGCTACTCTAGTGAAGGGAAAGGGAAAGGTAGAAGATGAAGCTGCAGGATCAAGGAAACAAAATGAAGTTCCACAGGGGGTTGCTGCAGAGCCTCCGAAAAGCCAAGATGTTACTCAACTATCGACTGCAATGTCTATGTTGGTAGAAAAAGAAGACAATAGTGAATTAGATTCTTTTTTTATTCCAGAACTTTTTAACAATGTTTATGATGTTTTTAATTCCTTAAATAAGATGAACAATTTTGCTTACTTATGCGATATTTCTAATGATTTCACTATGCATAATCATGACCATGACTCATTCATATTTGACATTGATTCAACTGATGCAACTCCATTTAATCTCAAAACTTTGGAAAACCCAAAGGAAATCTTGAAAGCATCTAACATAACTCCTAAAAAGAGATTAAAATTTGAGAGAATTTTAAAGAAATATGAAAAAGTCTTTGCCTAGACCTATGAAGACATGCTAGGAATCGACCGTGAAATTGCCGAACATGCCATACCAACATATCCTGACCATAAACCAGTTAAGCAAAAGCTCAGAAGGCTCCAGCCAGAATGGACAAAAAAGGTTAAAGAAGAAGTTCACAAATAGATTGAGGCCAAGTTTCTTATTGAAGTTCAATACCCAACTTGGTTGGCCAACGTCGTTCCAGTAGCTAAGAAAAATAGAAAAGTACGCATATGTGTAGACTATCGGGATTTGAACAAAACTTATCCAAAAAATGACTTTCCTCTACCTCATATTGATGTTTTCGTAGACAGTGCAGCAGCTTGCATGATGTACAGCTTTGTGGATGGATATGCCGGGTACAATCAGATCCTCAATAGGATAGTTGATCGGATTAAGACAGCCATCATAACTGAATGGGGTACATTTGCTTATAGGGTAATGCCATTTGGTTTGAAGAATAGAGGCGCAACCTATCAAAGGATGGCTACTAGGATCCTCGATGACCCGATCCATAAAGAGGTGGAAGTATATGTCGATAATATGATAATCAAGTCGGCTACCAGAGAAGGTCACTTTGAGGCCTTAGAGAAATTCTTTAGGAGGATCAATAAAAATAACCTACGATTGACCCTAAGAAGTGCATCTTTAGAGTTACCTCGGAAAAGCTTTTGGGGCATGTTGTTAGTTAGAGAGGAATTAAGATCGACCCTAATAAGGTTAAAGCCATCAGACATATGCCTGCACCTCAAAAGGGAAAAAACGTCAGGAGTTTCCTAGGGAAGTTGCAGTACATCAGCAGATTTATCACTAAACTTACATCCATTTGTGAACCCATATTTAAACTGCTCAGGAAGAATCAACCTATGATATGGAATGACAACTATCAGAAGGCTTTTGAAACCATTAAAGAATATTTGTTAAACCCCCCAGTATTGAGACCACCTCAGCCGGTCAAGCCTTCGATCCTATACCTGGCGATAAAAGATAGTTTCGTAGGTGCCATGATGGCTTAGGAGGATGAATTCGGAGTAGAATTTGCGGTTTACTATCTTAGTAAGAAGTTTCTTTCTTATGAGATCAAATATACTGAAGTCGAAAAGATTTGCCTAGCAGTGATTTGGGCCTCTATGAAATTATGACACTACTTCCATTCCTACAAGGTACAAGCTATCGCTAAGTACAATCCTCTCAGGTACCTGAAGATGGTTACTGCTCCTACAAGAATTTGATGTTCAATACGTCACCCGAAAAACTGTCAATGTAACATCCCCTACCCATACGTAGGCGATCCCATCCGATAAGGAGTGAAATGCCGTATGAGTCAAGGTGCCACCAAACAGATACAAAGCAAATCATACATTCCTTCACAACATACATACCGAAATAAAAGATAAATAAAAACTTTAAAGGAAAAGAAAGCAATAGCTGATCAAGCATTAATATAACAGACTATTACAATAATGTTCTGATCAAACCAGCTGATACAAAAGATATTACATAACCCAAAATATAAATAAAAAAGCGGAAACTATAACAAAACTGATACAGGAGAGTTCTATACAAAAAGAATCATCAATGATTACAAAAGCTAAGCCCTACACTAAAACCTTCTGTGTTGGCTTGACGGCGGCGACTCTCTCAAAGCAAAACTCCTTCCGCACCTGCACGGGTAAAAACACCGTGCTAATCGATAAACGCTTAGTGGGGAAACACACATAAAAATATGGACGGCCATTCACAACGGTCGTCAAGGCATAACACATACACAATGGCAAATGCAATAGTTTAGAACATACTCCATATAAGCATGCTCACAATATAAAAGCCATACGTTTCGCACCTCAGATTCGTATCCAAAATAATCAAACATACATCTCATCAACATACTCATTCGGATATCACATTTATATAGCCAAAACAGAGCAGAGCAAACCAATCGAACACCTGCTGACCCGAGGTAGTGGATAACGAGTGTACTGAGGGTACCTTACGGGTACGAATCGAATATTGAGGGTACCTCACAGGTACAAATCAAAAGTCATTTCTTTTTTTATTAAAAACACAATATTTTTACTGAGGGGATCTTAAACAAGATCCAAATACTGAGGGGTTCGCGAGGAACCAAACGGGGACCTGATCGGGGTCCAAATTGAACTTAGGGCTGTAGCTAAAAGACTCTATTAGGCATGCCTAACTATCCACTTACTTGACTCTAGCAGGTTATGCGTCATTCAATTCATATTCCAAAGTACAACATACAATTCATCTGAAGAATCATGGTTTTACTCATATAAAAGCATATGAAGGCATGACATGAATCACACAGTAGTATAAGTCCATTCAGAAGAAATACGAAATTCATTTTTGTGTTAAAACAGGGAAATTTCAGAAAATAGGCCGAACGGGTGACCAATAGGGTGGGCTGGTCACGAGTCCTGACCGGCATCACAACTCGTGACTGGCCTCATCCTCCAGGCTGGTCACGAGTCGTGACTGGATGTCACGACTCGTGACTGGCCTCTTCCTGGCTGGTCACGGGTCGTGACTGGCAGTCACCACCCGTGACTGCCTCTCTGGCTGGTCAATAGTCGTGACTGGATGTCACGACTCGTGACTGCCCTCCTCTTGGCTGGTCACGAGTTGTGACTGGCAGTCACCACTCGTGATTGGCCTCTCTGGCTGGTCACGAGTCGTGACTGGCAGTCACTACTCGTGACTGGCCTCT
This sequence comes from Excoecaria cochinchinensis, assembly GCA_947683425.1. Classification (NCBI taxonomy): domain Eukaryota; kingdom Viridiplantae; phylum Streptophyta; class Magnoliopsida; order Malpighiales; family Euphorbiaceae; genus Excoecaria; species Excoecaria cochinchinensis. The sequence goes on along the minus strand of CANTUQ010000127.1, from coordinate 10,126,295 downwards.
CTTCTTGGCTAGTCAAGCGACAGACACAACTGGAAACGGGAATTTCAACAGTAACGCGATTCTCCATTTCCAGAATTCCCAAAACTCAAAATCAATTCCAAAAATTGAATCAAAACCATGCAAATCTCATCATACCTTCCAGAAGATGTCCCAAACAGCATAAACAATATAAAATACAACTTAATTCAGAAATCAAAACAAGCAAATTCAAGCATAACCACATTCAAGTTTCTCAAGAACATAAACCCTAAAATTACAGTAACTTAAATTCTCAAACAAGATTTCTAAAACAAGTCCCAAACTTGAAATCCTAAGCTTCAATTCACTTAGCTCCGCTAGTCCCAGCAATCTCCTTGCCCTTGGGATCGCGAGGAGCCTCAGCTAAGCACAACACATCAAAGAACACCCAAAAATACAAACCCTAAGTTAAATCTAAACCCAAAGAAGAAAAAGAAGATGAAAACAAATGGAAAACAAGATGAGGAATGCAATGACTTACCACAAAAATACAAAGAGATGATTAATTCCACCAACAAGACTTGAATCCACACTGGAGTTCTTGGAGAAAAGGAAAAGAAGAAGAAGATGCGAAAAGGGAAAAACGTGAAGAAGAGCACATTCTGTATTTTCCCCTTTTTCTTTCTTTTTCTTTTTCTTTTCTTTGCCCTAAACATGTGTCAATTTCTTATTGGTGAAAATTAACCACTCACACCCAAACAAGCATGCACTACACACACCCAATGCACTCTCAACTAATGCACACCCTACAATGGTATGAACACACACACTATGCACTCCCATCTTACAACACCTTAAAATGATATGCTCAAATGCACACAATCATTTCCCAATTAATTCACACTCTAATGCCAAACATACATCCATATGCTAATAAAACCTAAAAACATGCATTTTTACTGAAATACCCTTATGATATGCCGAACACATACAAATGCATGCTCACACAGACAGGCTCATACTACTAGGGGGCAAACGGGGTGTGACAACTCTCCCCTACTAATAAGAATTTCATCCTCAAAATTCTCACCTAAACTAAATAACTGCGGATACTAAGCTCTCATCAACTCTTCTGGTTCCCAAGTCGCTTCCTCGACTCCATGATGATTCCATAACACTTTTACCAATGGGATCTGCTTACTCCTCAATTGCCTCACCTCTCGAGCTAGGATGGCTCTCGGTTCCTCATCATAGGAAAAATCTGGCTGCACTTGCACATCCTGAACCAAAAGAACATGCGAAGGATCTGATCTGTACCGACAAAGCATCGAAACATGGAACACATCGTGTAACTTCGCCAACTCCATCGGTAAAGCCAATCTATAGGCTACCGGTCCAACCTTACCCAAAATCTCATAAGGACCAATGAAACGAGGACTAAGCTTACCTTTCTTTCCAAACCGAAGCACTTTCCTCCAAGGAGAAACTTTAAGGAACACCTTGTCCCCGATCTCAAATTGCACGTCTTTCCTCTTCAAGTTGGCATAAGACTTTTGTCGATCCTTAGCCACCTTCAAATTCCGCTGCACAACTCTGATCTTTTCTTTGGTATCTCTAACCAACTCTTGCCCAATCACTGATCTCTCGGATAGCTCGGTCCAACAAACCGGAGTCCTACACTGCCGACCATACAAAGCCTCATATGGTGCCATACCGATGCTCGACTGAAAGCTATTATTGTAGGCAAACTCCATAAGCGACACATATCTGTCCCAACTACCCGGAAAATCCAAAGCACAAGCCCTCATCATATCTTCTAGAATCTGAATGACCCGCTCTGACTGACCATCTGTCTGAGGATGAAACGCTGTGCTGAAGTTCAACTTACTACCCAAAGCTCTCTGCAACTCTTTCCAAAACTTGGAAGTAAACCTCGGATCCCGATCTGACACTATGGATACTGGCACACCATGCAACCGAACTATCTCATCCACATAGATACTGGCCAATCTATCCATCGAGTAGTCCACTCTAATTGGCAAAAAGTGAGCTGATTTCGTAAGCCGATCCACTATCACCCAAACTGAGTCATACTTCCTCTGAGTCAAAGGCAAACCGGATACAAAGTCCATGGCGATATCATCCCACTTCCACTCAGGAATGGATAAAGGCGTAAGCAATCCCGAAGGAACCTGATGCTCGGCCTTTACCTGCTGACAAGTCAAGCACTTGGACATAAAATCCACGATGTCTCTTTTCATACCGGACCACCAATAAAACTGCTTCATGTCCTGATACATCTTCTCACTGCCAGGATGCATAGTAAAAACTGTACTATGCGCCTCACTCATAAGTTGTCTCCTCAAATCCTCAGACTCTGGCACACACAAGCGATTTTTGAACATAAGCACCTCATCCTGAACTGAGAACTCTGACTGCTTACCCGATCTGACCTCTTGCACAAACCGCTGAAGCCTCTCATCATCCCTCTGAGCATCCACAATCCTCTGTCTCAAGGTAGACTTCACACACAACTGAGCAATCAAAGCCCCATCTGAATCAAACCTCCATCTAAACCGTCTCAGGAACAAGGCTGAAAGTGACTTCCGACTCAAAGCATCAGCGACTACATTGGCCTTACCCGGATGGTAATCCACAATGCAGTCGTAGTCCTTAAACAACTCAAGCCAACGGCGCTGTCTCATGTTCAAATCTTTCTGTGTGAGGAAGTAATTCAAGCTCTTATGGTCCGAAAAGATCCTACACTTTTCCCCATACAGATAATGATGCCAAATCTTCAAGGCAAAGATCACAGCCGCCAACTCTAGGTCATGTGTCGGATAGTTCCTCTCATGTGGCTTTAACTGTCGAGAAGCATAAGCCACGACCTTACCTTCTTTCATCAGCACACACCCAAGACCGACACCCGAAGCATCACTACAAATGACAAACTCTTTACCCGAGATGGGTTGAGTAAGTATAGGAGCCTCAACTAGCAACTGCTTTAACTGATCAAAATAAGCTTGGCATCTATCTGACCCCTTTCTTTAACAATCTCGTCATCGGAGCGGCAATTACAAAAAAATCCTTAACAAACTGACGGTAGTAACCTGCCAAACCAAGGAAACTCCTCACTTCTTGAACATTCCTAGGCACTTTCCAATCAACTATCGCCTCAATCTTGGCTGGATCCACCTGAATACCCCTAGCTGAAACAATGTGACCAAAAAATGACACTTCCCGAAGCCAAAAATCACACTTGCTAAGCTTGGCAAACAACCGATGCTCTCTCAACATCTGCAAAACCAATCGGAGATGCTCCTCATGCTCACTCTCATCCTTGGAATACACCAAGATGTCATCAATGAACACTACTACAAATCGATCTAAGTATGGCCTAAACACTCGATTCATCAAATCCATAAAAACCGCTGGAGCATTGGTCAAACCAAACGGCATCACAAGGAACTCATAGTGGCCATACCTAGTCTGAAATGCAGTCTTAACCACATCCGCATCCTAAACTCGAAGCTGATAGTACCCTGATCGAAGATCTATCTTGGAAAAGACACCTGCACCTCGAAGCTGATCAAACAAATCTTCAATCCTAGGCAATGGATACTTATTCTTCACTGTCACCTTATTGATCTGCTTGTAATCGATACACATCCGCAGAGATCCATCTTTCTTTTTGATAAACAGAACTGGAGCTCCCCAAGGAGATATGCTAGGTCGAATAAACCCCTTATCCAATAGCTCTTGTAGTTGAGTTTTAAGTTCTCTCAACTCTACAGGAGCCATCCGATAAGGTGCTTTCAAAATAGGTGTGGTACCCGGCATAATCTCAATGGACAACTCGACCTCTCACTCAGGAGGCAAACCAGGCAACTCGCTCGGGAACACATCACTAAACTCCCGCACAATAGGGATGTCCTCAATCTGAACTTGATCTCTCTTGGAATCTAACACGACCGCTAGAAAAGCCTCACAACCTTTCCTGATAAACCTCTTGGCTTACATCGCAGAAATCACATTATTCAAAGAACTAGCACCCAAACCCTTCATAAACACAGGAGACTGACCTCTATCCCGAAGCACAACTGTCTTCCTATGGAAATCAACCACAGCCCGATGCTTACCCAACCAGTCCATACCCAGAATCAGATCAAACTCTCTGAAAGGCAACTCAATCAAATCCGCTGGAAGCACAACTCCCTCAACCAACAGAGGACAACTCCTAAAGACTCTACTTACACTGACACTATGCCCTAATGGACTAGTCACACATATCTCATAATCTAACTGGTCAACCACATGCAACTTATCAATAATTTTATCTGTGCACAAGTATGAGTGTGTGGAATCAGGGTCAATTAGAGCATACAATTCAGTGTCATGGAGTAGAAACTTCCCAGCAATAACATCAGGCACATTCTGCTCCTCTCTAGCTCGCACAGCATATGCTCTAGCTGCGACTGGCAACTCACGCTCCACTGTCTCTGATGCAGCACCCTCTCTAGGTCAACCACCTCGACCTCTACCACGGCCTCTACCACGGGTAGCCTGTGAAGCATTTGAACCAACCCTGCTAGCCTCTCTCTAGGAACCTAAATCCTCATACACTCTCGGACAACTAGCCAAAATATGCTCAGTGCTCCCACACTTGAAGCACGCACCAGTGAGCCACCTACACTCACCCCGATGAGTCTTACTGCAATGAGGACATACTGATGTAGTCTCTGATCTGCCACCTCTACCAGAACCTGACACAGCTGCAGAACCCTATCTTCTACCTCTAGTAGCCGGGCCAGATGATGACTCATCCTGCGGGTTCCTCGATCTCTTACCCGAGGATGAAGAAGATCCTCCGCGAGAAGGGTTCCTCCTCTGAGCTCTCTCTCTCAGCACAGACTCTGATCTCTCAACCCTCACAGCAGCCTCCACAATCTGATAATAACTTACCCCAGGCATACGCATCAAAGAAATCAAAGCAATCTTCAAAGACTCGTTCAACCCCGCTTCAAAATGCTTGCATCTAAAATCATCTGTCATAACCCCACGCGGAGCATAGCAAGACAACCGATTGAACTCTTTCTCATAATCTGAAACTGACATGGCCCTCTGCCTCAAACTCAAAAACTGCACCCATCTAGCATCTCTATAAGTCTGAGTAACATACTTCTTCGTGAACTCACCCTCAAAGAACTCCCAAGTAATCGGATCCGGTAGCTGAGGATGCCTGCAAACCAATTCCCACCATTCAAAAGCGGACCCTTGCAGTAAGGTTAGTGCACACTTTGCCTGCTGGTCGGGAGGACACCGAATTTCTCTCAAAGCATGCTTCACTTTATCTAACCATTTCTCAGCCATCTCTGACTCATCCAAACTTGTGCCATAAAAGTCTTCAACACCTGCCCTTCTCAAGTTCTCCATAGGGGCTCTAGGAGCAGTCACTCTCTCCAAAACCCTAGCCATGTCCTGATGCAATCTAAACATAGCCTCAAAAGGCATGGCTGCGGCCTCGGGCTGGACCCTAGCATGCTGAGCCGACACAGAAATTGATGGATCTACTACTTGAGGGTTCACACTCTCAGCGGACTCCTCAAAAGATCCACGAGCAGAGTTAGAAGCCATCTAAACAAATAAGAAACAACCGCATCAGCCAACACGGATCTAGACACATACACATCTAAGCAACTCAACATAACATCAACAACACCCAGAAACGCCTAAACCTGGCGCTGATACCAAAAACTGTAACAACCCCTACCCATACGTAGGCGATCCCATCCGATAAGGAGTGAAATGTCGTATGAGTCAAGGTGCCACCAAACAGATACAAAGCAAATCATACATTCCTTCACAACATACATACCGAAATACAGGATAAATAAAAACTTTAAAGGAAAAGAAAGCAATAGCTGATCATGCATTAATAACAGACTATTAGAATAATGTTCTGATCAAACCAGCTGATACAAAAGATATTACATAACCCAAAATATAAATACAAAAGCAGAAACTATAACAAAACTGATACAGGAGAGTTCTATACAAAAAGAATCATCAATGATTACAAAAGCTAAGCCCTACACTAAAACCTTCTGTGTTGGCTTGACGGCGGCGACTCTCTCAAAGCAAAACTCCTTCCGCACCTGCACGGGTAAAAACACCGTGCTAAGCGATAAACGCTTAGTGGGGAAACACACATAAAAATATGGACGGCCATTCACAACAGTCGTCATGGTATAACACATACGCAATGGCAAATGCAATAGTTTAGAACATACTCCATATAAGCATGCTCACAATATAAAAGCCATATGTTCCGCACCTCATATTCGTATCCAAAATAATCAAACATACATCTCATCAACATACTCATTCGGATATCACATTTATATAGCCAAAACAGAGCAGAGCAAACCAATCGAACACCTGCTGACTCAAGGTAGTGGATAACGAGTGTACTGAGGGTACCTTACGGGTACGAATCGAATACTGAGGGTACCTCACAGGTACAAATCAAAAGTCATTTCATTTTTTATTAAAAACATAATATTTTTACTGAGGGGATCTTAAACAAGATCCAAATACTGAGGGATTCACGAGGAACCAAACGTCGACCTGATCGGGGTCCAAACTGAACTGAGGGCTGCAGCTAAAAGACTATATTAGGCATGCCTAACTATCCACTTACTTGACTCTAGCATGTTATGCGTCATTCAATTCATATTCCAAAGTACAACATACAATTCATCTGAAGAATCATGGTTTTACTCATATAAAAGCATATGAAGGCATGACATGAATCACACAGTAGTATAAGTCCATTCAAAAGAAGTACGAAATTCATTTTTGTGTTAAAACCGGGAAATTTCAGAAAATAGGCCGAACGGGTGACCAACAGGGTGGGCTGGTCACGAGTCGTGACTTGCATCACAACTCGTGACTGGCCTCATCGTCCAGGCTGGTCACGAGTCATGACTGGATGTCACGACTCGTGACTGGCCTCTTCCTGGCTGGTCACGGGTCGTGAATGGCAGTCACCACCCGTGACTGCCTCTCTAGCTGGTCAAGAGTCGTGACTGGATGTCACGACTCGTGACTGCCCTCCTCTTGGCTGGTCACGAGTTGTGACTGGCAGTCACCACTCGTGACTGGCCTCTCTTCTTGGCTAGTCACGCGACAGACACAACTGGAAACGGGAATTTCAACAGTAACCCGATTCTCCATTTCCAGAATTTCCAGAACTCAAAATCAATTCCAAAAATTGAATCAAAACCATGCAAATCTCATCATATCTTCCAGAAGATGTCCCAAATAGCATAAACAATATAAAATACAACTTAATTCAGAAATCAAAACAAGCAAAATCAAGCATAACCACATTCAAGTTTCTCAAGAACATAAACCCTAAAATTACAGTAACTTAAATTCTCAAACAAGATTTCTAAAACAAGTCCCAAACCTGAAATCCTAAGCTTCAATTCACTTAGCTCCGCTAGTCCCAGCAATCTCCTTGCCCTTGGGATCGCGAGGAGCCTCAGCTAAGGACAATACATCAAAGAACACCCAAAAATACAAACCCTAAGTTAAATCTAAACCCAAAGAAGAAGAAGAAGATGAAAACAAATGGAAAACATGATGAGGAATGCAATGACTTACCACAAAAACACAAAGAGATTATTAATTCCACCAACAAGACTTGAATCCACACTGGAGTTCTTGGAGAAAAGGAAAAGAAGAAGAAGATGCGAAAAGGGAAAAACGTGAAGAAGAGCACATTCTGCATTTTCCCCTTTTTCTTTCTTTTTCTTTTTCTTTTCTTTGCCCTAAACATGTGTCAATTTCCGGGTCAATTTCACTCATGGTCACTCAACTTATCACTTATCGCGCAAAAGTAACCGACTTTTTTTTTCTTACTTAAATGTCACTGAACTTTTAACATTATTGCACAAAAGTCATGTTGACCGGAATCCGGCGATGACTCTTGCTGGATTGATGACTTTTTTGCAAAAATGTTAAAAGTCCAGTAACATTTAAGTTGAAAAAAAAAGTTAATTACTTTTGCGAGATAAATGATAAGTCTAGTGACCGTGAGTGAAATTAATTTAAATGTAGTATTTGTTGAACTTATTAATCCGGCAAGAGTCGTCGCCGGATTCCGGTCAACATGACTTTTGTGTAATAATGTTAAAAGTTCAGTGACATTTAAGTAAGAAAAAAAAAGTCGATTACTTTTGCGCGATAAGTGATGAGTTGAGTGACCATGGGTGAAATCAACCCGTCAATTTCCTATTGGTGAAAATTAACCACTCACACCCAAACAAGCATGCACTACACACACCCAATGCACTCCCAACTAATGCACACCCTACAATGGTATGAACACACACACTATGCACTCCCATCTTACAACACCTTAATATGATATGCTCAAATGCACACAATCATTTCCCAATTAATTCACACTCTAATGCCAAATATACATCCATATGCTAATAAAACCTAAAAACATGCATTTTTACTGAAATACCCTTATGATATGCTGAACACATACAAATGCATGCTCACACAGACAGGCTCATACTACTAGGGGGCAAACGGGGTGTGACAGTTAAGGGACACGCAGTAGCAGAATTTTTGGCAGAACACCCCAACGAAGGAGATCTAATTGAGTTTAATTTCTTGGACGAGGACGTTACGGCCATTGCAATACAAGGTTGGCAGTTGCATTTTGATGGAGTAGTTAACAGCAAAGGGGTAGGAGTAGTTGTCATTCTCACAACCCGGACAGTGAAAAACTTCCATTAGCTAAGAAGCTAAGGTACAAGGCTACTAATAATGAAGCCGAGTATGAAGCCTGCATTTTTACATTAGAAGCCTTATTAGCCATGGGGGCAAAGAACGCGGAGGTTTTTGGGGATTCTGTGGGGTTGATTTCACCCATGGTCACTCAACTTATCACTTATCGCGCAAAAGTAACCGACTTTTTTTTTCTTACTTAAATGTCACTGAACTTTTAACATTATTGCACAAAAGTCATGTTGACCGGAATCCGGCGACGACTCTTGCCGGATTAATAAGTTCAACAAATGCTACATTTAAATTAATTTCACTCACGGTCACTAGACTTATCATTTATCTCGCAAAAGCAATTAGCTTTTTTTTTCAACTTAAATGTTACTGTACTTTTAACATTTTTGCAAAAAATTCATCAATCCGGCAAGGGTCGTCGCCGGATTCCGGTCAACATGACTTTTGTGCAATAATGTTAAAAGTTCGGTGACATTTAAGTAAGAAAAAAAAAAGTCAGTTACTTTTGCGCGATAAGTGATAAGTTGAGTGACCATGAGTGAAATTGACCCGGATTCTGTGACACGCGCTAGAACTCTCTTATGTTTCCCGAAGGCCCGCTTTTAGGGTCCGGAGGGTTTCGCGTCTAGATCTTGGGTAACATGAGATATTTTGGAATCCCTACCCAATAAAACATTGGAGAAGTTCATCTAATCCCATGAAACCTTTAGGCACTTTTGAAGTATTTTGGAGTCGCCACCCAATTTACAAGAAATTGGAAAAGTTCATCTAACCTCGGAGGTCTAAACTAGAGAGTGGTTCGGAACTTCACTCTTATTAATGCCTTGATTAAATTATAATTGAATTTTTAATTATTAAATTTTTATCTCTTTGCTCATATGTCATGCAATTTAATTTAAGCACACATTCAAGCATCGGAAGAAGCGATAAAATAAATAAAATACAAAACAAATTATAACATGAAATTGGGACAAAAAAATACAATCCCCCAAAATATAAAATTAAAATAAATAAAATTAGCTAAATAAATAACATACATAAATCGAAACATTTATTCGGAGTAGGAATATTGATTCCTTCAAGTTCACTTAAAAATCAAAGAGTTATTATGGACTCTATTGAGAAAATTAGGATGAGTGATCCCATTTTAAGGAAAATTAACTCTCTTTTAAATTTGATATTTTCTTGGCTAAAATTAGGATATTGGTCCTATTTTATTAGAAAAATCCAAAACCATTAATAAAAATATTTTTGTGATTTTCTTTAACGAGCATAAAAACAAATAAATTTATTACAAATTACATGACAAACTAATTAAAAAGCAGAATATAGGAAAAATAGTAAAAATATTAAATCATCCGAATCTCCATCCGATGGAAAACACTTATGTATGTGTGGGTTCATTAAGTCGACGAAACAAAAGAAGATAAATAGTTAGTAATAAAATAATGAAATAAAGAAATGATAAAAATAAAAACAACAACAATAGCAATAGTAATAATAATAGAATAATAAAATTAACAATATTAACAAATAGATCAATTAAACAAATAAATAAACAAGTAAATATATATATATGTGTGATCAAAAGAAAGAAACAAAATTAAACCATGCAAAATAAAATGAGATAAAATAATATGATAAAATAAAATGATATATGATAATGAAAATAAAAATAAAAATAAAATTAATAATAATAATAATAATAATAATAATAATAATAATGAAAAATCATATTAAATAAAGCAAATATATAAACAATTGAATAAATAAACAAATAAAATAATAAAGAAAATATGAGATCCACTCCATAATATTTACTTTTAGAATTCAGATTTGATAAAATGAGAGAAAACGATTGATTTAATCATTTAGATTCGCAAAAAATTAAATTAGAGAAATAAAAAATTTAAAACTTTTCTCTTTGGAAAAATGATTGTAAAAATCTTGTTTTTTACAAAATCAAATAAAAAATTGGATTTAAAGAGCAAATAATTATTTTTTTTTTTGTCTCAAAATCAATTTTTTATCAAAAAAATCTAGTGTAAAATATTTGATGAAGTTTAATTGAATAAGAAAAAAATAATAAAAACAAAGTGAGAAAATTGAATTTTAAGAGCAAATATTATTTTCTTTGTCTCAAAATCAATTTTTTATCAATAAAAGTCAATCTAAAATCTTTAGAAGAAATTTTATTGAAGTAAAAGAAGAAAAAAGAATTGAAGAAGAACAAAATTTTTTAAAGAAGAAGAAACAAAAAAATCATAATGTCAAACCCCATTTTTCCCCCTAGTAGTTTGAGCCATGTTGTGTGTATGTTTGTGTGTATGTGTGTGTTGGAATATGTTAATTAATTTAGGTTTTATGCATGTTTTATGGGTTTTGGTAGAGTGTAGTTGCATGTATTATAGTAGGGTGTGTGTGTGTTATGGGTTTTGTTAGAGTGTGCATGCATAGAGGAAGTTAGTGTATGTGTAAGTGGAGTTAGTCTTATGTGTGGTGTAGAGTGTGTTTGTAGGGTGTGAGTGGTCAAGTCCACCAATTACAAGAGGACAAGTGGCAAGGACTTAGAGAGGGGTATTTAAGGCAAGGAGAGAGAATGAGAGAGCATAAATTCCTTCTCTTTGCTCTCCCATTCTCTCTTCCTCACGCCTCCTTCTCCTCCTCTTCTTCTTCCCACTTTGCTCCATCTTGATTCCTCCTCTTTAGCTGTGATTTTTGGTGGAAATTGATCAACCCTAAGAGTTTATTGGTAAGTTTTGTTGAGTTTTTTTCCTTGCCTTCATCTTCTTCTTCTTGGTTTGTTAGATGTGTTTTAATCTAGGGTTTTTGTGTTTGTGTGATTTGTAGGTATCTTGGTTTAGAAGTGCCTCCTCGAGATCCTAAGGGCAAAGAGAAGGCTAGTGGGAGTGGTCCTTATTGATTGGAGCAAAGGAAGTTCAGGTTTGGGATTGTTGTGATTTTGGATGCAATGCATGATTGTGTGTTGGGTTTGATTTACTGGAAAAATTGTGTGGTTAGTGATGTTCATATTGGTCCTTATGTTATGAGTTTTGTTTGATTTGAGTTAAGATACCTTATTGATGGATTGTTGAATCAAATTGAGTTGTTATGATCTTAAGCATGTTTTGAGTGTGGTGTTTTATGATTTTTGGCATGTTTATGGGTTTTTATTGTTTTGCACGGGGGTAGGGATTTCCATACCGCCGTGTAAATGCACTCTGGATTGATGTTACGGCGGTAAGGAATTTCATACCGCCATGTAATCGCTCTTTGGGCACTGGTTAGGATTGTTTTCTTCGACAGCCTCACGAGTCATGAAGGCTAGCACGACTCGTGAAGCTCCTTCACGAGTCGTGAAGGTTGGCACGACTCGTGAAGCTCCCTCATGGTGGTTGTGCACGATTCGTGAAGTTTTCGTCACGAGTCGTGACACCGTGCACGACTCGTGAAGCTTTTATCACGCGTCTTGACACCGTGCACAACTCCTAACAGCCCTCTTCCTGCCTTGGTGTTTGGTCTTTCCTTACCGCCGTGTAGGATGTCTTACACGGCAGTAAGGCTTGGTCATACTTCCGTGTAAATGCCTTCTGTCCTGGAATTTTTCTAACATTTGAATTCTTGTCCTTTTGTTCCATTTTAACTTATATTTTAATTTTAATATTTATTTAGCATTACCTCCGCTTTTAAATGATATTCAACTGTAATTATTTTTGCTTCATCGAATAATATTAACTGTTAAGTTTCGATTACGGAATGTTTATGCATGACCTGCGAGAGTCAATTTAGTGGATAGTTAGGCATTCCTAATAGAGGTCAGTAGCTGCAGCACCTTTGTTCTGTTTGGACCCTGATCAGGTCCCCATTCAGATCCTCGCGATCCCCAATGTGTATGGATCTTGTTTAAGATCCCCAATGTGAAAATATTTTGAATGAGAAAAATATGATGTTGCTTTTCGATTAGTACCCATGGGTACCCCAATGTGTTACTCGTTATCCACTATTGTGAGTCAGCAGGTGTTATGTTTTGTTGTGTCATAAGAATGTGAATTCTGAATAACTCTATTTATGAGCATATGAATTAGTTAATATGTGAATATGATTATGAGCCTTTGAATGATTATGAATGTGATTCAATTATAATTATGTTTTATATGATTATCAGCATATGCCATTATGAATGTGTTTTGTCTCGACGACCATTGTGAATGGCCGTCCACTCTATTGTTCGTTTTCCCCACTAAACATTATCGCTTAGCATGGATTTTTCATCCGTGCAGGTGCGAAAGGTGGTTTGCTTTTGTGAGAGTCTCTGCAAGTCCAGCCAACACAGAGGGTTTGATGTTTGGACTTAGCTTTTTGTATTATGATTCTTTTTGTAATAGTGAAATCTCATTGTATTATTCTTTTGTTCAGCTTCTGCCTTGTATTTTGGAAGTAGCAATTATTTTGTACTATCAGCTTATGTTCAGAGAGATATTGTAATGAATATTATTATTACTTCTATGAATGATCATTTTGTAAAAAGTTTTATTTCCACTGTATTTTCGTATATGTATAGTATGTGGATGTATATTTATTATATCGTTTTGCTTGGTGACACCCTTGCTCATACGGGTTCTCACTCCATTGCAGATGGGTTCTCCTACGTATGGGTAGGGGGTGTTGCAGTTTTTGGTATCAGAGCCAGGTTTAGGCATTTTCTGGGTGTTTGTTGCGTATAGATGTACGTTTAGGACTATGTTGGCTAATACGGATGTCTTTGTGTTTGTTATAGATGGATTCTGTGCACGGATCACTCGAGGTGTCAGCTGAGAGTGCTTATCCCCAAGAGCAAGATCCGACTGTGTCTGGTCCGGCTCAACCAGCTAGGGTGCAGCCTGAGGCTGCAGCCATGCCTTTTGAGGCTATGTTGAAGATCTCTCAGGACATGGCTCTGGTCTTAGCAAGGGTGACTTCTCCGAGAGCCCCTTTAGAGAGCATGAGGAAAGCTAGAGCAGAGGACTTTTATGGGACTAGTCTGGATGAATCTGAGTATGCTGAGAAATGGATAGAGAAGGTAGAGCAAGTTTTAAACGAGATTCGGTGCCTCCTGAGAGGCAGGTAGAGTGTTTTGTGGCATTGCTTCAGGGATCCGCCTACAATTGGTGGAAGTTGGTTTATAAGCATCCTCAGTTGCCTGACCCGGTCACTTGGGAGTTTTTCGAGCAGGAGTTCACTAGTAAGTATGTGACTAGGGCTTACAAGGATGCTAAGTGGGCTCAGTTTCTCAGTCTAAAGTAGAGGGCTATGACAATTTTTGAGTTTGAGAAAGAGTTCAACCGTCTTGCTAAGTATGCTCTAGAGGGTGTTCTGACAGAAGAGTTTCGGTGTCAACATTTTGAGGCCGGTTTGAATGAGTCATTGCAAGCTATGCTCATTTCCTTGATGAGTACTCTGGATATTGGTTATTACCAGATTGTTCAGACAGTTGTGTGAGTAGAGAGGTCAGAGTCAGTTCTGAGGGAGAGAGCTCAGAGAAGGAATCCCCCTCGTGGAGGATCGTTATCGGGTAAGAGGTCTAGAAACCCGCATGATGAGTCTTCTTCGGGTCCTACTTCAAGGGATAGGAGGCAAGGTTCTGCCATGGGTTCTAGTGCAGGCAGAGGTGGTTCTGGTAGTAGGACTGAGGCTGTCACACCTATGTATGTGTGCATGTGTGAGTGTTTTGGCATATGTTAATGGTATTTTGGGGTTATATGCATGTTTTGTGGACTTTATTAGAGTGTGGGTGCATGCATGTTAGTTGGGTGTGAGTGGTCAAGTTCCACCAATCTTAGGGTGACATGTGGCTAGGGTTTTAGGAAGTGGGTGTAAAGTGAAGGAGAGAGAAGAGAGCAGTCACTTTTGCTGCCTCTTTCCCATTCTTCTTCCTCCTCTCTTTACCTCCTCTTCCTCTTTCTTTTTCAAGTGTGCGCTAGTTGTGATCCAAGTGACTTTTGGTGGAAATTGATCATCTGTCAAGTTTATTTGGTAAGTTTTGATTGGGTTTTCTCTTCTTCTTCCTCTCCTTCTCTTGGTCTGTTAGAATGTATTTTAACTTAGAGTTTTTGTGTGTTTGTGTGTTCTTCTTGGGTTCCTGGGTTAGAAGCGCCTACTCGTGTTCCCAAGGGGAAAGAGAAGGCGAGTGGGAGTGGAGCTTGCATCTAGGAGCATAAGATCTACAGGTTTAGGAATTTATGTGTTTTGATGCATTCTCTTGATTTTATACTTTTGGTTGATTTTCTGGAAATTGAATGTTTAGTGAGGTTCATGTGAATGAAATGTTATGAGTTTTGGTTGATTTAAGTTATGATGCATGAATGATGATTATGGGAACAAGTTTGAGTTGGATGGATGTCACTGTGATTTCTGGGTTTACTACTGTCGGGATTTAATTTTTGGCTAATGCATGAATTGATTGTATTGATTGTGTAAAAGTTGTGTTTGTGCTGTTGGTTGTGTTGGGAAATGCCCGATATGAGGTAAGGTGGTGTTTAGTTGGTTTTTTTGAAGTTTTGGGCAGGTTTGAAACCAAAGGAGTATTGCAAATTTTCTGCAGATTAGAACACGATTCTCTGTCGTGAGATGGAGATCTGTGAATCCAGAGTTCCGACCAAACTACCATTTTTCGATCGGAAGTGCCATGGCACTCGGTCGCTCACGCGATGGAGTGCTCGGCTGCCGAACGGGAGATGGGGATGGTCTGATCGGAATGCCCTGGGAAAGCACGATTTGTGCGGGCTGGAAAGCCAAGTCACGAGTCGTGCATGCATGCACGACTCGTGACCGGCTATGCAGCATCTGCACGAGTTATGCCCAACGGCACGACTCGTGCCCTCTTAGTTTCCCTTCCCAATCGGCTTTTCGGCCAAGAAGAGCATCGACACGAGTCGTGTCGATCCTGCACGACTCGTTTCCTCGCTTTTTCCCTTCCCGATCGGCCCTTCGGTCAAAAAGAGCATCGACACGAGTCGTGTCGATGCTGCACGAATCGTGTCCTTTGCCCCTTCTTCCTCACGATTGGCCTGTTGGCTACTATCAAGAGCGCGACTCTTGTCGCAATCGCGACAATGAGCCTCCGCTTGCCCTGTTTTTCGATTTTGTCCTGTTTTGCTAAAATATATTTCATATCTTTTCTACATGGGTTTTCACTACTATATGGGAATAAATATGCTTACGTATGTGCACTATTATGATTCCTTCATGATAAATTATATGTTATGCTTTGGAACATAAATTGTATTATGTACGACCTGCGAGAGTCAATCTAGTAGATAGTTAGGCATGCTTAATAGAGTTCAATAGCTGCATCCCTCTGTTCCGTTTGGACCGTGATCAGGTCCCCTGTTTGGTTCCTTGCGAACCTCAATGTGTTTGGATCTTGTTTAAGACCACCTCTGTAAAATGTTTTTGAATGAGAAAATGTGATGTTGCTTTTTGATTCGTACCCGTAAGGTACCGCCATGCGTTCAATTCGATTCGTACCCATAAGGTACCGCCATGTGTTCACTCGTTATCCACTATTGTGAGCCAGCAGGTGTATTGTTTGTTTGTGTTATGCTTATGAGAATGAAAAATCTGATCGGCTATGATTATAAGTATGTGAATTTATATGTATACAAATATGAGCATGGATTTTCGAATGTTATGTATGTGATTCAATTATGATTATATGTACTATGATTATCAGCTTATGCCATTATGTATGCACTTTTCCTTGACGACCATTGTGAATGGCCGTCCATATTATTGTTGTTTGTTTTCCCCACTAAGCGTTATCACTTAGCACGGATGTTTCATCCGTTCAGGTGCGGATAGTGATTAGCTTTTGGGAGAGTCACCGCAAGTCAAGCCAACACAAATGGAATTGATGTTAGGACTTAGTCTTTTGCTATATGGTTCTTTTTGTAATAGTGAACTCTCATTGTATGTATTCTTTTGTTCCGCTTCCGCATTGTAATTTTGAAAGATGTAATTATTTTGGTAATATCAGAACAGTTATGTAATGAATATTATTTTTGCATCTATGAATGAATGATCAGTTTGGTTTTAAAGTTTTAAATTTCGCTGTATATATGTATTTTTATATTATGTGGATGAATGTTATTATCTCATTTTGCTTGGTGACACCCTTGCTCATATTGGTTCTCACTCCATTGCGGATGGGTTCTCCTACGTATGGGTAGGGGGTGTTACAGAGGCATTGCCTGAGTGTTCTCACTGCAGTAAGCACCACAAGGGTGAGTGTAGGTGACTCATGGGTGGTTGTTTCTGATGTGGGAGCACTGAGCACTTTTGGCTAGCTGTCCAAAGTTGAATGAGAATTCTGGGGATCAGCATGAGGCTAGTAGAGTGGGGTCTAATGCTACACAAGCCAGCCGTGGTAGAGGCCGAGGTAGAGGTCAAGGTGGTCGGCCTAGAGAGGGAGCTCCATCAGAGTCTGTTGATCATCCCTTGATGGTTCCAGCGAGGGCGTATGCTATGAGAGCTCGGGATGAGCAAGATGCGCCAGATGTGATTACAGGTAAGTTCTTACTCTTTGACACTAAAATTTATGCTCTAATTGCCCCTGGTTCCACACACTCATATTTGTGCACGAATAAGCTATTTGATAAGTTGCATGATGTTGATTAGTTAGATTATGAGATTTGTGTGACCAGTCCCTTTAGGGCATAGTATCAATATGAGTAGAGTGTATAGGAATTGTCCTCTTTTGGTTCATGGTGTTGAATTTTCTGTGGATTTGATAGAGTTGCCTTTTCGGGAATTTGATCTGATCTTGGGTATGGATTGGTTGAGTAAGCACCGGGCTATGGTTGATTGTCATAGAAAAGTGGTTGTGTTGCGAGATAGAGATCAGTCTCCTGTGGTGGTTAAAGGTTTGGGTTCGGGTTCTTTGGGGAATATAATTTCTGCTATGCAAGCTAAGAGGTTCATGAGGAAAGGTTGTGAGGCAATTTTAGCAGTTGTATTGGATTCTAAGCGTTATCAGGTTAAGATTGAGGATATCCCAGTGGTTAGGGAGTTTAAAGGTCTTTTTCCAAGTGAGTTGCCTAGGTTACCTCCGGAGAGAGAGGTGGATTTGTCCATAGAGATAGTACCGGGTACTTCGCCCATTTCTAAAGCACCTTATCGAATGGCTCCTGTAGAATTGAGAGAACTTAAAACTCAATTACAAGAGCTATTATATAAGGGGTTTATTAGACCCAGCATATCTCCATGGGGAGCTCCAGAGTTGTTTGTCAAGAAGAAGGATGGTTCGTTGAGGATGTGCATTGACTATAGGCAAATTAATAAGGTCACGGTGAAGAATAAGTATCCCTTGCCTAGAGTCGAGGATTTGTTTGATCAGCTCAGAGGTGCAGGTGTTTTCTCTAAGATTGATCTTCGGTCAGGTTATTACTAGCTTCGGGTTAAGGATGCGGATGTGGTTAAGACTATATTTCGGACGCGATATGGCCACTATGAGTTCCTTGTGATGCCGTTTGGTTTGACCAATGCACCTACGACTTTTATGGATTTGATGAACCGAGTGTTCAGGCCATATCTCAACCGATTTGTAGTAATATTTGATAACTTCAATATAATATTTAGTTTTGATAGTATTTTTTATATGATTTTTGGGTATTTAGTTGTGTTTAATATCATGTTATGTTTCTTTTATGTTAATTTTGTTAATCTTAGCCAAATTGGAATTTTGATGCATTTTAGATGACTTTTTGATTAAAGTTTTGTGCCTTTGTAGACTTTTGCTCAAGGGGTCACGGTCACAATGAATTGGTTGTGACCGTGACATAAGAAGAATTGCAAACAGTAACTAAAATCAATGGGTCACGGTCACAATGAAA
Organism: Excoecaria cochinchinensis; assembly: GCA_947683425.1. Classification (NCBI taxonomy): domain Eukaryota; kingdom Viridiplantae; phylum Streptophyta; class Magnoliopsida; order Malpighiales; family Euphorbiaceae; genus Excoecaria; species Excoecaria cochinchinensis. Next base: position 10,107,648 of record CANTUQ010000127.1, on the reverse strand, counting down.
TTGGTTGTGACCGTGACATAATTCTCTATTGGGCAGAATGCAAGGGATGAAGACCTCACGGTGACAACAAAGTTCATTGTCACCGTGACATAAATTTTTACTGGACAGAATGCAAGGGATGAAGACCTCACGGTGACAACAAAGTTCATTGTCACCGTGACATAAATTTTTCCTGGACAGAAGCGAAACTTTGAAGACCTCACGGTGACAATGAAATTCATTGTCACCGTGACCCCTCTCCTGTGCGTGAAAGGAAATTGAAGATCTCGACACCTCACGGTGATAATGAATTTCATTGTCACCGTGACCCATCTGGAACTATAAAAACGCACTTTTCTCTTTGGCTAGGTGTAGACACCGGGTCCCGAGTCGGGTTTGATGTCAAAAAGTGATTTTGGGTCCTTAGTAATTCCCTCCGAAAAAATAAAAAATATATAATACAGATTAGGTAGATAAAATTAGAAGTTAATTATTAATGTTGGGTTAATTTAATTTATTAATATTGTAAGTTTAATTAGATAATTAAAATGCATGAAATATTAAAGATTAATTAGTTAATATGTGAATTGTTTAATTAATTAGATAAATTATATGATATATTAAATATATTAAATATATTAAGATGTAAAATATGTAATGTAATTAATATATAATTTTTAATTAATATGTAATGTTTAAATTAATTAATGTGTGTTATTTAATTAAGTTTAAGTAATTAAAAAACTAAAAATGGAGGAAATTACCATTATGACCCAAAAACCAACCCTAATTTTAGGGTATAAGAAGAAAAGAATGAAGAGGGAAGAGGGGGCTCTCTCTTTCGGCAACTAGGAAATTAGAAAGAAAAAAAGAAAATTGAGAGCAAGAGGGGAGAGAGCTCTCTCGGCTGGGAAAAAAGACACAGAGCAAGAAGAAGCCAAAGGCAAATAGAAAGAGAAAGAGAATAAAAGAGAGAGCAGGGAAAACAAAACCAAGATCAAAGAGACAAACCCAAAAAGCCAAACAAAAGAGAAATAGAAAAGGAAATAGAGGGAAGAAAGAAGAAAAGAAGGAGAGGAGCAGACCCAGACCACGACGCCGGAAAAGGGAAAGAAAAGGGGGAAGGAGGCGAGGCCTCCGCCGGCCAGCCACGGCACCGAACCGCCGCACGCGCCCCGCCGGAGTGAAGAGGAGACCCAGACGCACCGAACGGCAACCTCCGATCAGCCATCGGTGCCGGCGTGGAGGAGATCGGCGAGAGAAAAGAGGACGCTGCCGACGCGACTTCCGACCGAATCCGGCGACCTTCCGGCGCGTGACCACCGGCGTTCGACTCCCGACGCTCCGATCTACCATCCGGTGTCGGCGGTGTCTCCAACGGCCGCTCCGACGAGTCTCCGGCGAGAGAAATCCGGTGAGCCTATTATTTATTTATTTATTTTAATATATTATTAATTAATATTAATTAATATTATTATTTATTTATTTATTATTATTATTATTAATATTTATTCATAATTCTGTATTTATTATATTATTTAATATTTATTATTCTGTTATTTATATTATTATTTATATTTATTATTATTATTATTTATTTAATATTCTGTTTTATTATTTATTTAATTTTTTGTGTTATAGTAATATTATTATTTTTAATATATTTATTATTTATTGTGATTATTATTATTTAATTTTATGTTTTATTATGTTTATTATAATTAATATTTACTATTATCATTATATTTATTTAGTATTTATCTATTATTATTGATTATTATTAATATTGAGATTATATTATTGTTATTGTTGTGAGAATATTATTATATTGTTGATATTATGATAATATTATTATTTGCTTATTATTATTGTCATATTAATATTATATCATTTATTATCCTCAATGTTATTATTTTATGTTTAATGCATTTCATAATTATTATTATTGTTAATATATTATTATAACTCGATTCATATCTATTATTATTTTATAATATTGTTGTTTATATTATTATTATTTTTATTGGCTTTTATCACCATAATTGTCATTTACATGCATTAATCTCATTTTCACCACACCAAATTAAATATCAATTATTTAATTATTATTTATTCATTTAATTTAACCCTTTATTCAATCATTCATTTGTTTATATATTTATTCAATTGTTTATTTATTCATGATTAACAAATATCATTTTTCTATTTTGACTGCAATGCGGGAGGCATGTGGTTTTTCTAAGTATGGTCGGAAGAGGTAAATTGGGATGAATTTATTTGTTTATTCGAAAAATATGTTATTACTATTTTATTTCATTTTATGTATTTGTGGTCTGTAATAATAAAATGATTTTCGACCGCTCTTAAAAAGAACCACCACACAAATGTTTTATACTAAATCGAATATTTGTTAACAAAACTGGACCAATGTCCTCGTTTTCATACCAAACTAAAAAATCTAAAACGATTTGAGAATTCTATACTTTTTTGTAAAATGAATATTCGGGAACCAACGTTCCCATCTAAATGGATAACCCGTTTTATGCATGTATTGCACTCTTTATAAAAGGGAGTTGTATTCCGCTCCTTGTATTATTGTAATTTATTGCTTTCACTATTTATTTGATCATTTATGGCTTTCCGAATGTGAATAAATGCGCCTTTTAATCAACTGCATAGTGTGGAGAGAGAGCGAATTAATGATATTAAAATTTGAATCATAAGATAATTGAGGTAGAAATAGATGAGAAATTCCGGACCCAGCTCTGGTCTTTGGGCTCGAGAGGTTAGAGGTTATCCTCCAAGATACTTCTTGGGCTACGAGACTTTAGCGCTAATCCTAGGCTCTTTAGGGTGAGAAGTTCACCTTCCATGATCCCTCTAGCTGGCCCAAAATGGATACCAAGCGCAGTCTTAGGCTCTCCGAGGCGAGAGTAACTTTCCCAATGTTCTATTGGGTGGCGACTCCATGATACCTCCTTGTTGCCCAACATAGACGCACTTGCAATTTATTTGCAAGATGTCAACGGACCCGCAAATGCCCCGATCGCCCACGTGCGGGCGGTCGAACGGGCGGCCGCATCGGGATCCGGCACGCGTCACACTAGGGTTCCGAATTTTTTAGTTAGTTTTTGCTATTAGTTTTGGCAGCTGAGATTTTCTGAGTGATTCTTCGGTTCTAAACTTTAATCTTCATTCTTGCTTTGAGATTTTAATTAGAAATTGAGAGTAATTTTCATTAGATACATAGTTAATTTCCAGAGATAGTTAGTTTTCCAGTTTTCCAGAATTTTGGTTTTATTCTCCATTAAAGATCTGAAGAAGAAGACTAAAGAACGTGGGATTTAACCGGGATTTCTACCTCAATGAATTTCTGGGTTTATTCTTTCCTTTATTCTTTTGAATTTGTAATGGATTGTGAGTAGTTTCTTAATTGTTTGGGGGATCTCTAAACCCCTATCTTAGATGTGAACTCTAAATATATTTTAATATTTGATATATGAATGAAGGTTTATTTCACTGGTTATTATTGTCAAATCATGAGATGTATATTTTCAAGTTAATTTCCTATTTTGATGAATGGATTAATTCATGTATCTTAATTGGTTATTGAATTGTATGATTAAATGTCATGATAATTTATCTTCAGATTTTCTGTCATGTTTGCTGTAACATTCGGACTGCTCCGGAAGGGAATCCGTATGTGCATGTTTTCATGGTTTAAGATTTGAGTGAGGAGTGAAATAAGTAGGTTTTGGGTTGTTTGGCTCCGGAATGGGAAAGCAAACCGAACCTAGGATTTTAGACCCGTGATTAGGCTAGTTGTATGACTTGCTCCGGAATGGGACGTCATGTAATTAGAGTAGCTTGCTCTGGAATGGGACGCTTGGGTTAAGAGGGTTATCCCGATTTCGTTCATATATGTTTTCTTTATGTGTTTTGATTTATATCTGGGTATGGAGTGGATGAGTGAACCTGAGCAACGTTTGTCTATTTTTGAATTCTTATATTGTTAATTTTTCTGTCATTTGGTTTCTTGCAATTGTTGCTGTCAATTTAATTTTGATTACTTCCGTTTGTTCATTTTGGTTATTTAAATTCTTTGTTTTTAATCAGTAGTTAATTAAATCAATTCAACAACTGGGAATTCTTTAGCATACATTTAAGTGTCATAACTTGTGCACACAGTCTCTTGGGTACGATAACTCGGAGTCTTAAAAATACTCCATTATATTACTTGTCGATTCAGTATACTTGCTGAGGTCGCGTCAGTATTTGTAGATAATATTTTGGTTTATTCGAAGGATGAGGGAAGAGCATCTTCGGTTTGTGTTGCAAATTTTGAGGGAACATCATTTGTTTACGAAGCTTAGTAAGTGTAATTTCTGGCTTTGAGAGGTGTCTTTCTTAGGTCACATTGTGTCATCTAAGGGTATTCAAGTTGATCCAGCCAAGATTGAGGCGATTGTGAATTGGAAAGCGCCTAGGAATGTTCCAAAAGTGAGAAGTTTCCTAAGTTTGGGAGCCTACTACCGTCGGTTTGTGAAGGGTTTCTCAAGCATTGCTACATCTATGACTAGATTGTTTAGGAAAGGGGTCAGATTTGAGTGGTTGGATAACTGTTAGGCATGCTTTGAGCAATTAAAGAGATTGTTAGTTTAGGCTCTTGCACTTACTCAACCCATTTCGAGTAAGGAGTTTGTGATGTATAGCGATGCTTTGGGATTTGGACTCGAATGTGTTTTGATGCAAGAGGGTAAAGTTGTGGCTTATGCGTCTCGCCATTTGAAGCCTCATGATAAGAACTATCTGACGCATGATCTATAACTCGCGGCTGTGATCTTTTCTTTGAAGATTTGGCGGCATTATCTGTATGGGGAGAAGTGTAGGATTTTCACGGATCATAAAAGTTTGAAGTATCTCCTCACGCGGAAGGAGTTGAATATGAGACAGCGCTGATGGTTAGAGTTGTTCAAGGATTATGACTGCATTTTGGAGTATCATCCGGGCAAAGCCAATGTGGTTGCGGATGCTTTGAGTAGGAAGTCGGTTTCGGCTTTATTTTTGCAGCGGTTTAAGCGGAGCTTTGATTCGAATGGGGCTTTGGTTGCCCAATTGAGAGTGAAGCCATCCTTGAGACATTTGATTGTGGATGCTCAGAAGGATGATGTAAGATTGCAACGGGTTTTGCAAGAGGTTCAGTAGGGTAAGCAGTATGAGTTTTTGATTTTGGATGGGGTGCTTATGTATAGGAATCATAGGAATCGTTTGTGTGTGCCTGAGAATGATGAGTTAAGGAAGAAGCTTTTGAGTGAGGCACACACTACGGTCTTTACTATGCATTCTGGTAGTGAGAAGATGTATCGGGATATGAAGCAGTTCTACTAGTGGTCTAGGATAAAGAGAAACATTGTGGAATTCATGGCAAAGTGTCTAACTTGTCAGCAGGTAAAGGCTGAGCATCAAGTCCCTTCGGGATTGCTCACTCCTTTGTCCGTTCCTATGTCGAAGTGGGATGACATTGCCATGGATTTTGTATTGGGTTTGCCAATGACTCAGAAGAAGCACAATTCGGTTTGGGTGATTGTGGATCGGCTGACTAAGTCAGCTCATTTTCTGCCGGTCAGAGTTGACTACTCGATGGATAAGTTGGCTAGTATTTATGTGGATGAGGCGGTCCGACTGCATAGTGTGCCGCTGTCGATAGTGTCCGGTCGGGATCCAAGGTTCACATCGAAGTTTTGGAAGGAATTGCAAAGAGCTTTGGATACTAAGTTGAATTTCAGCACGGCATTTCATCCTTAGATAGATGGTCAGTCTGAACGGGTTATTCAGATTCTAGAGGATATGCTTCGGGCTTGTGCTTTGGATTTTTCTGGTAGTTGGGACAATTACGTACGGCTTATGGAGTTTGCCTACAATAATAGCTATCAGTCGAGCATCGGGATGTCACCGTTTGAGGCTTTGTATGGTCGACCATGTAGGACTCCAATTTGTTGGACAGATTTGACCGAGAGATCTTTTATTGGGCCAGAGATGATTAGAGATACCGAGGAGAAGATCAAAGTTGTGCAGTGAAATCTGAAAGTGGCTAAGGATAGACAGAGGTCTTATAACAATCTGAAGAGGAAGGATATTCGGTTTGAGGTCAGAGATAAAGTGTTCCTTAAGGTATTGCCTTGGAGGAAAGTGTTGCGATTCGGTAAGAAGGGCAAGCTTAGTCCTCGGTTCATTGGGTCTTTCGAGGTTTTGGAAAGGGTTGGTCCGATAGCCTATAGGTTGGCTTTACCGATGGAATTGGCTAAAATACATGATGTCTTCCATGTCTCCATGCTTCGTCGGTACCGATTGGATCCGTCGCATGTGATATCGGTTCAGGACATTCGAGTTCAACCAAATTATTCGTATGATGAGGAACCGAAAGCCATTATAGCTCAGGAAGTGAGGCAGTTGAGGAGCAAGCAAGTTCCTCTGGTTAAGGTCCTTTGGCAGTATCATGTAGTTGAGAAAGCAACTTGAGAACCAGAGGCAGTGATGCGATCTCATTACCCTCAGTTGTTCAGTGTAGGTGAGAATTTCGAGGATGAAATTCTTGATAGTAGGGGAGAGTTGTCACACCCCATTTTTCCCCCTAGTAGTTTGAGCCATGTTGTGTGTATGTTTGTGTGTGTGTGTGTTGGCATATGTTAATTAATTTGGGGTTTATGAATTTTTCGTGGTTTTGGTAGAGTGTAGTTGCATGTATCATAGTAGGGTGTGTGTGTGTAAGTGGGGTTAGTCTTGTGTGTGGTGTAGAGTGTGTTTATAGGGTGTGAGTGGTCAAGTTCCACCAATTACAAGAGGGCAAGTAGCAAGGACTTAGAGAGGGGTATTTAAGACAAAGAGAGAGAAAGAGAGAGCAGAAATTCCTGCTCCTTGCTCTCCCGTTCTCTCTTCCTCATGCCTCCTTCTCCTCCTCTTCTTCTTCCCACTTTGCTCCATCTTGATTCCTCCTCTTTGGCTGTGATTTTTGGTGGAAATTGATCAACCCTAAGAGTTTATTGGTAAGTTTTGTTGAGTTTCTTTCCTTGCCTTCATCTTCTTCTTCTTGGTTTGTTAGATGTGTTTTAATCTAGGGTTTTTGTGTTTGTGTGATTTGTGGGTATTTTGGTTTAGAAGTGCATCCTCGAGATCCTAAGGGCAAAGAGAAGGCTAGTGGGAGTGGTGCTCATTGATTGGAGCAAAGGAAGTTCAGGTTTTGAATTGTTGTGATTTTGGATGCAATGCATGATTATGTATTGGGTTTGATTTACTGGAAAAATCGTGTGGTTAGTGATGTTCATATTGGTCCTTATGTTATGAGTTTTGTTTGATTTGAGTTAAGATGCCTTGATGGATTGTTGAATCAAATTGAGTTGCTATGATCTTAAGCATGTTTTGAGTGTGGTTTTTGATGATTTTTGGCATTTTTCTGGGTTTTTGTTGTTTTACATAGGGGTAGGGATTTCCATACCGCCGTGTAAACGCATTCTGGATTGATGTTTTCATGGTCTGTCGAGCCACACGGCGGTAAGGAATTCTATACTGCCATGTAATCGATCTCTGGGCACTGGTTGGGATTGTTTTCTTCGGCAGCCTCACTAGTCGTGAAGGCTAGCACGACTCGTGAAGCTCCTTCACGAGTCGTAAAGGTTATCACGACTCGTGAAGCTCCCTCGTGGTGGCTCTGCATGATTCGTGAAGTTTCCGTCACGAATCGTGACACTGTGCACGACTCGTGAAGCTTCTGTCACGAGTCGTGACACCGTGCATGACTCGTGATAGCCCTCTTCCTGTCTTGGTGTTTGGTCTTTCCTTACCACCGTGTAGGATGTCTTACACGATGGTAAGGCTTGGTCATACCGCCATGTAAATGCCTTCTGTCCTAGAATTTTTCTAACGTTTGAATTCTTGTCCTTTTGTTCCGTTTTAACTTATATTTTGATTTTAATATTTATTTAGCGTTACCTCAGCTTTTAAAGGACATTCAACTGTATTTATTTGTGCTTCATCGAATAATATTGACTGTTAAGTTTCGATTACAGAATGTTTTATGCATGACCTGCGAGAGTCAATTTAGTGGATAGTTAGACATGCCCAATAGAGTTCAGTAGCTGCAGCACCTTTGTTCTGTTTGGACCCTGATAAGGTTCCCGTTCGGATCCTCGCGATCCCCAATGTGTATGGATCTTGTTTATGATCCCCAATGTGAAAATTTTTTGAATGAGAAAAATATGATGTTACTTTTCAATTAGTACCCACAGGTACCCCAATGTGTTACTCGTTATCCACTATTGTGAGTCAGCAGGTGTTATGTTTTGTTGTGTTATAAGAATGTGAATTCTGAATAACTCTATTTATAAGCATAAGAATCAGTTAATATGTGAATATGATTATGAGCCTTTGAATGATTACGAATGTGATTCAATTATGATTATGTTTTATATGATTATCAGCATATGCCATTATGAACGTGTTTTGTCTCGACGACCATTGTGAATGGCCGTCCACTCTATTGTTTGTTTTTTCCAATAAGCGTTATTGCTTAGCACGGGTATTTCATCCGTGCAGGTGTGGAAGGTGGTTTGCTTTTGTGAGAGTCTCCGTAAGTCCAGCCAATACAGAGGGTTTGATATTAGGACTTAGCTTTTTGTATCATGATTCTTTTTGTAATAGTGAACTCTCATTGTATTATTATTTTTCCACCTTGTATTTTGGAAGTAGCAATTATTTTGTAATATCAGCTTATGTTCAGAGAGATATTGTAATGAATATTATTATTACGTCTATGAATGATCATTTTGTTAAAAGTTTTATTTCTGCTGTATTTCCGTATATGTATAGTATGTGGATGTATGTTTATTATATCATTTTTCTTGGTGACACTCTTGCTCATACGGGTTCTCACTCCATTGCAGATGGGTTTTTCTACGTATGGGTAGGGGGTGTTACACAAAATTTTTTGTTACCTCTCCCCTTATCTCGATCCTCAGCCTGCTATTTATAAGTTAACTGAAGATAAGATAAAAAATTCAAATTTTTTTAAAATTCAAATTATCCTTAGAGATAGATATCAAATCTTTTTCAATTCAAATTAAATTTTAGAAGATAAAATCGAATCTTTTTTAATTCAAATTAGATTTGGAGATAGAATCAAATGTTTTTGAATTCAAATTAGATTTTAAAAAATAAAAATGAAATCTATGACATTTACCTTAAGGATAAACTTTAAAAAAAAAAAAAAACAAATGCTAGCTCTCCTTCTACATGAACACCACCCCATGATGCTGCAAGGAATTAGGAACTCAAATTGAATTTAGGATTTAACTTTGTTTTGTTCTAGTCATAATTGTAATAGCAGAATTGAAGTGTTCTAGTTGTGTGTTTGTTGCATCGTATATTGATGCTTTTAACAGTTAAGGATACATTAATGACAATGATAAGTTCAATTTATTGTTACATTTTAGTGTGTTTATTTTTGGGTTTTGAGTCTTTAATGTAATTATTTTTGTTCATTTTTGGTAATTTTAGTTTATATGCTGAGTTATTTTTGCAAAAATAAGATAGCACAAGGTGGGGAGGAAATCCTTCCCTACCTTGTGCCAATAAAGAAAAGGAGATTGACTTCCACAATGTAAGTACAAGGTAGGGAAGAGATCCTTCGCTGCCGTGTACTATTTTGTAAGCAAAATACTATGACATAATGGGTTTACAAGGAAGGGAGGAAACCCCTCCCCACCTTGTACTTTTTTTAATTGAGAAGCCTTCATCCAGTAGCAGTTTACAAGGTGAGAAGGAAATCCCTCCCCACCTTGTGCTATTTTTAATTGAGAAGCCTTCGTCCCATAGCAGTTTACAAGGTGTGGAAGGATTTATTTCCCACAATATGTGAAGATTATGCAAGATTCCTATTTCCATAGGGATCACAGAACTTTTGGACAAAAAAAAATCATGTGCTAGTTGTGGGAGTCAATACATATGTTGCATAAAATGCTGCCAATTGTTGTAACTTATTATCAAACAATTAGGCAAAAAAATATTGTAATAAACTTTCATTCATTTGGATCAGTTTTGTGCATGTAAATAACAACATATATGCAGCTCCCAAAAACAACCTAACTAAATTGCATTGTTCATCAGTACAATGTTCCAAATAACCAATGCAATAACTCCAACAACCAAACAAAACATTATTTTCTTTATCTTCCTTTCTTTCCTTTTTCTTCCATTTTCATACTCTTTCAAGCTATTCAACAGCCCCCCAAATCACCCTTTTTGCCTGTCCAGACATATCCTCATCAAACCAATTGAAGAAGTTACAGCCACTACACTGCTGCAAATAGAAAATCTAAACTTCACTTTTCACATAATTAAACCATCACAAAAGCTGAATTAGATGATAGATATTCAAAATAGAAAAATTATAAAATCTTGCCACCCCAATCTCACAACCGTAAAACCTATGCCCAGAATTCGATTTAGACCATAAGCTGAATTAGATGATAGATATTCAAAATAGAAAAATTATAAAATCTTGCCACCCCAATCTCACCCGTAAAACCTATGCCCAGGATTCGATTTAGACCATAAGATCCTCAAAACAGCTAGCTTTTTGCATTTGCACACAATCTCATTGCTTTGATGCATTTTTTCCACCAAATACCTTCTCTTCTCACCAACAATTTTGACAAAATTTAGACACTCTGTAGACACCGGGTCCCGAGACAGCACAGATCAGAGATACCCGATGAAGATACCGGTACCTATTCCACATGACAAGGAGTGGAGTCGTAGGCTATCGCCCTTGAAATTGCAAATTTTAGGGATATTGGTGACTAAAAATCCTTAAAATTCCTCTTTTGCTTCGAAAAGGGCCTTTCTGGTTAAGGTTTTGCTTTTTTCGGCAACCGATGCCCGTCGGTCGGTGAGCAACGCCCGTCGCTCGCGCTTGAAGGACGCTTGTCCCTCACGCATGCACGCGAGCAGCTCCCGTCGCTCAGGCCTGTCCCTCATATGGGTGCCCGCCGCTCAAAAGTCAAGGGTACCCCCGTGACCGACGCCTATCGGAGGATCGAGAGACGCCCATCAGTCAGGTCCTGCGGGCATTTTTGTGGATAAAGTTGCATTTTATTAATGTTTATCCTTAAGATAAATATCAAAAAATTGATTTTATCTCCAAATCTAATTTGAATTCAAAAAAAAAATTGATTTTATCTTTTAAAATCTAATTTGGATTCAAAAATATTTGATTTTATCTTATAAAATCTAATTTGAATTCAAAAACATTTGATATCTATCTCTAAATATAATTTGAATTTAAAAAGATTTGAATTTCTTATCCTTATCCTCAGTTAGCTTATAAATAGCAGGCTGAGGATCGGGATATGGGGTTAGGAACTTTTCGGTTAGCAACTTTTAGGTTAAAACTTTTCATAAGCAAAAGATTTTCTCTTGATTTTTCTTTCAAAAACTCTTTGAAACGAATTAAGAAAGCTCGAGAAAGTAAAAACAATTTTCTTTCCTCGACTTATTCCTTCTCAGATTCAACATCATTTACAAAGGACAAAAGTGAAATCGAGAAAAAGAAACAAATTCTTTTCTCTTGTTTTATTTTCTTAAAATTCCGAATCATTTGAAAGTAACAGTTTTATTAAAGAAATTGTCCTAAAATATTTTTATCGGTCAACCGGTTCTCGCAGAATTCAAGGGAACTTCACGCGACTTCTAACTTTTAAAAATTAATATTCCGAGTGTAAACATTCTAGATTAGCAACTTCATAACATGAATTGATTTATTTTAATTAACCAGTTTTTTATCACCTTATTTGCTTTATTGATAATTTATTGCATGAAAAAAGGAATTAAAAGTGAAAATTTTGGATTTTAATTGTTTTTTTCCCCCTTTTTTTTTTGAGGTGTGGAGGTGACCAACGGGCTGAAGGCCTTACCGACGGCCGTCATTCAAGCGAGCGACGGGCCATCACGGGGAATCCCTTCTGCCTGTCGGTCACCCCAGGAACGGCCGTGCCTAGGCCTCTTTCCTTCCTCTCTTTGTTATTCTTTTATTCTTTTCTTTTAATCATTGTTTCCATTCATTTTAGGTAATTCATTTTCTTTTTTTTTATTATTCTAATTATTTGTTTTGATTATGATACTTCCTTTTATTTTATTCTTTTGCTAACATGTTATTTGTGGTTTTTGTGATTTTCTTTATTTCGTTGAATATCAAATGTCGAAAAAGGGAACTAACTAGCTACGATGATACGGAGATGACAAATCAGTTCATTTCTTATACCCTATTTTTCCATTAGTTTATTCTTCTCAATTCCTATTCACCATAAGTGTTATTTCCGCATTCGTTAATATAAAAAGCGAGAAAAGCTTTTCTACAAACGAACAAAGTTTTCATTAAAATAAAACAGGACCAATGCCCTTGTTTTTCCATTCAAATAAATCGTCACATTAACGTAATTCTTTTTAAGTGTGCATGCGAGAATCAATGTCTTCATCCCTAATAAATATCCCATTTTATGTATGATTTACATTTCATTTACAGTGGAAGTTGTATTCCGCTCTTAGTTTTGTTGTAAATTAATGTGCTTTTATCTATTTTATTCTAAATTTTTGTTATTTACGGCTTTCATTATATGATTGATCTACGCTTTAATATCCATTAAAATGTATGAGAAAAGGAATGAAATTTTTAACTTCTAAAACTCAATTGTAACTTTTAACCAAGGTATGAATAAGAGTGGAGTCCCGAACTCTCTCTGGTCTTAGGTTTCACGAGGTTAGATGAACCTTTCCAATATTCTATTGGGAAGAAAATTTTAAAATATCTCCTGTTGCCCAAAATAGACTAACATGCGTCGTTTTAGGTTTCGTGAGATTAGATAAACTATCTGCAAGGTTTTATCGGAATGGGAATTCCAAAATATCTATCGCTGCCCAAAATAGACTAATACGCATCGTTTTAGATTTCATGAGATTAGATGAATCATTTTCAATATTTTATTGGAATGAAAATTCTAAAATATCTTTTGTTGCCCAAAATAGACTCACGCCTTATCTTAGGCTCAATGAGGCTAGATGACATTTTTCAATATTATATTGGGTGGTAACTCTAAAATACCTCTTGTTGCCCAAAATAGGCGCCCCCGTAATCTTTACGAGTCTTATGAACCTCTTTCGATACCCTAAAATCTGGTTTTCGGGGCCTCTGGGGTTTAACGCGTTTCACACCTTCCTTTTGATTTCAGAGAGAAGAAGAAGAAGAAGATATGCTGATGACCCCTTTAGCCCTTTAAATATAGGGTTTCTAAAAATTTTCCCTTTGGAAACAGTCAAATATTGGCTTAACGCGCGTTTGGTTAGGTGGGTTACACGCGTTTTTCCATGTCACTTTTTGAATTTATTTCATGCACATTAGCCAACTATATGTGTCTATCTGGTCAGACTTAAAGTTTAGGTATTCAAATGATTTTTGGTAACAAGTTTGAGGGACTCCTTATGTATTATCCCAACATTTTAACATCAATGCCCAATCTATTTAATGTTATTTAAAACATTTTTTAGATTCTTGATCTATAAGACTACCTTTCATTTAATGAATTCTTAATACTAAATAATTTTCATTCTATAGCAATTTAAAAAATTGTTAATTACATATTTTATGAAATTAATTTATTACATACAAAGCATGTAAACATTACACTAGTGTTTATAATAGTATCAACATCAGCGGCACATATGTAAACGTCTATACATGTTTTGTAACACCCCAACTCATACGTAGGTGAACCCATCCGCAAGGGAGTAGAAAGTCGTACGAGTAGGTGTGTTACCGAACAGAAACGATACAAAGCGTATATAATTATGAAAGAATTAAAACTTTTATGGAGCAAAAATCTGAACATACATATTCATAAACGCGCATATTTTAAACGAAAACATACACATCTACAATTTTACAATCATACAATAGGAGTCTGAAATATTACATCGTTCTTTTTACATATTATTACTTATACATATAACACAGATATACAAAAATTCTAAATTACAAAAGCTGAACAAGATACAAAACTTCTAGCTTCTATGTGGCCGACTCTGCAGATGCGCGACTCGAACAAAAGAAAACCTGCCACCTGCACGGGGAAAAGAGCCCGTGCTAAGCGATAACGCTTAGTGGGGAAAACAAACATAATAATAATATGGTCGGCCATTCACAATGGTCGTCGAGGCAAAATACATTCAAATGGCAATTGCGGATATTCAAAACACATATCTAAACAGACTTGCATAATAAAGGCATTCATTCGGAAACTCACACACATAATCATATACATATATCAGGAATGGGCTAAAACAGTCATAACCCAAAACACGACACCAGTGTTATCATGCTAAGCCATATACCCAAGAAAACATCCAAAACACCACACTTCTGCTGCACAACTCTAATACATAGCATATCATGCTGTAAACACTCCCATAACGGAGACTGAAGGCATAATCACATCACTTCACATTCATATCAAAACCATGCAGAAAGTACGATTACATCTTATATACTTACCCTCACAACCGATCTGATTCACATGCTTGTACACAATAAAACCATGCTTAACTCATATACATAAATACATCGATCGAATCATTTCAAAGCATTCAGAAACTAATAACAAATCACATGCCAAGTACGGATAATCATGTTAACTGAAAAGTCATGTTTGCTAAATACAGATTTACCTTCTGAAGCCCGTAGTCATATTCATATACACATAAACTGATTCTTGCTCATTCAGATATCACATTCTGATGGCTATTTCAAAACAGAATAAAACAAACCATCAAAATACCTGCTGACTCATAATAGTGGATAACGAGTGAACTGATTAGTACCTTACGGGTACAAGTCGGCCAGAGAGTACCTTACGGGTACTAATCGAAAATCATTTTATTTTGTCACAAAAGCATTTTACTGATGAGGGATCTTAACCCGATCCAACCACATTAAAAAGGATCGCGAGGATCCGTACTGATAGGGGTTCGCGAGGAACCAGTCGTGGGACCTGATCAGGGTCCAAATCGTTCAAAGGGCGCTGCAGCTACAAAGACTCTATTAGGCATGCCTAACTATCCACTAGACTGACTCTCGCAGGTCATGCATCATACCAATCATACTTCAAATCACTTAATTTATATCATTGTACATGATCAGCAATAGGTGAGACATATGAATAAGTTCATAAAGTCAATCATGTATTATACAATTTACACTTAGGCATAATAATCTTAGAGAAAGATCATCAGTATAGATATGCATAATACATTCAATTATATTAACATACTTCATAAAATAGTCAAAGAATAAACCTAAAGGCATCACAAGTTCGAAATTCAAACATTGGAATCATCAAAGAAAATTCATTCAACACAACATATCTGTCGCGCTCGCGACAGAGACTATCGTCTCTTCGCTGCGCGCGCGCGATGGACTTCGCGATCGTGGGAAGGAGAGAAGGGCCCGGCTCTGTCGCACTCGCGATATTGTCGCGGTCGCGACAGAGGGCAAGTATTGCTATCGCGGGGTCGCGACAGACATCATTAACAACATAAATCCAATATTCATATCAATAATTTCGATAAAACATGCCACAAATAATATCCATTTATATAATCTATAATGTCAATACTATTTACCATTCATCATTCATACATATGGTACATCATGCTTAGGTTACTCATGAGACCATCACATAATAGCACTCATCAATAAACAACCTTCATGGAGTTATATCTATTATTGATTACTAGTTAAATCATCAATCTTAAGCATACTCCTAAATTTTTCCCGACGATAATTACTTATATAGCCATTTCATTACCCTAAACATGCATAATAACTGATGGGAAAGGCACGGGATTGATCCGGGTCAATCCTAGACTCAAAAATAGAGAAGAAAAGGCTCAAAACATGTTTTTCTGTCGCGAGGTCGCGACCCTTGTCGCGCTCGCGACAGAGGCTCGCCTCAGCTACCAAAACGGACTGCTTTCTACTATAAACTAGTATCGCGAAAACCGACCTCTAAACCTCGTTTTTAGGAAAAGTGGTCTTCTTAACAAATGTTCTCCTACGTCTTAGATTTCAAATGAAACAAGTTTCACATCAATTGGATGTCTACAACTCCAGATATGCACTCCACAACCTATACTGGTCAAACAACCCGACACAACAGGGACACTACATTTGTAATCAATTTTTCGATGTCTTAGAGCGAGAATTTGTCCAAGGCTATTTCTGAGACATTTAAAGTAATGGCATTCATGGTTCTAATGGTTCAAGAATCGAATGATTTGGAGTTCTAAAACTCCCAATACAGCCTAATTACCAAAGAAAGGTCAAGCGCATTCTAACCCAGTTTCACCCAAAAACCTACTCACATGCACAGTTGAGCAATTAAACCAACACTCACTACCATCATCATCTATCAACAACCACACAATCAAGAAACTTATAACATACATGAATATATATATATATATATATATATATATATATATATATATTCATATATATAAAAATAAAGTTTCCCAAACCTCAAATGAAGCTTCAATCTTCTGTTTCAAACCTCCACCTTCTCTTTGCCTTTAATCTTCCTCTTGGTATCCAAAGCTTACACAAATCAAAAACCCAAGAATTACTCTTAACCCAAAAACCCTAATTCAAACAAAATCAAAAGAAATAAAAAGAGAGAAAGGAGAACCCAACCATAGGAACCCTGAAACTCCAACTTACCTTAACAATCTTGCTTCCAATCTCCACTAAATCACTTCTAATTTATTCTAAACCAAGAGATTAAGCAAAGAAAGGGAAGACAAGAAAAGGAAATGGAAAAATCGGGAAGATGAAAGGAAACAAACGTGGACTCCTCTTTTTCTTTCACTTTGTTTTTCTTTTTCACACTTAATGCACACCTACCACAAGCCATGTGTCCTAATCTTATTGGTTCCTTAATCCATCTTTTGACTTGTTCCACCTTGCACCATACACCATACACACACAAACAATTCTTGAATAAATATCTTCAATACACCAAACACCACTCACACCATATCATTTCTTAGCTCACTCACATCCTACTTCCATACACTTCAAGCATACTCTAACAATTCCTTATAAACCACTTGTCATCATCCTACAAACCCAAGTGTCCCAATCCTATCCAATCACTTCCTAAATACCATACACATGTTCCACTAAATGATTTCTCACTTAACATCTTAATAATTAATTATTTTCTTTGCACTCCAGTCCTAATTAACCAAACTTTCTCAAGCACAAATTACCGAAATACCCTTCACTTAACTGACTTAGCTTTCCGATTCCGACTAGGCCCGATTTGGGGTGTTACATGTTTGGCCACAATTTTTTAACTTAATTTCATAAAATATTATGAGTGGAAAAATTAGTGAAAAATAAGAGAAATTAATGATAGATATTTGGAGGGAAAACATGATGCAGGGATAAAAAGAAATTTCAACCTAATTTTGATGGCAAACTAGCAGAAGGGTAAAAATTCGTTCACCTTAGTTTGGCCAAATTATATGTTAAAAGCCTGTGCAAGTATTAATCTAAGGGGCGTAATATGTTGTGAATGTGTCATAGACAGTGCATGCACTGTTTGATCAAATGCCCTCACCTGATCCGACGGTGCGTGCGTGATAGTAACACTCTTAATTTAAGTCTCATGCAGGCGTAAAGCTATTATATGTGACTATGCCCCGTTTGGCATAACTTTTCAAGGGATAAAAAGTTGATTATGGGATAAAAATAAGCGTTTGGTAAATGATGATTTTAAAAAAATTAATTTTCTAAAAAGTGAAAAAACATTTTATCAGAAAAAACTAGAAATTGAAACTTCTCAGAAAAACTAATTTTCAGCTTTTAAGGGCAGCAGATTTAATATTTTTTTTAGACAAAAATATCTCTTATTTTATTTCATAATGACAATTATATTTAATATGTATATATATATATATATATATTTGCTCTTTCTCTTATCCTACCACTCAAAATTATTTGACGTTAAAAATAATTATATTATTTTTTTCCTTCTCTTTTTTTATCATCCAAAATAATATATATGATTAATTAAGAAAACAATATACATATTTTTAATTTTTTTATGTTATATTTATTTTTATTTAATTATATATGAAAATATATAATTTTAATAGTTTAGTGAAATAAAAAAATTCAAATAAATGAAAATTATTATTATTTTTTAGTAAGATTTTGAATATAATATATTAAAATTTTTATATATAATTTTTTATTTTAAAAAATTATTTTTAATAATATCATTTATCAAACAGTTAACAACTGTTTTTGATTTTTAAGTTATTTTAAATTTTATTTACCAAACAGTTACCTACTTTTCGACATATAGTTTTTTGAAATATAACTTTTGTCAAAATCTTGATTGTGATTCTATTTGCATCAATTCCATGGCAATTGAGAAAAAATAAATTCTTGGAATAGTTGCTTCTATACGCAAATCAGCCACAAAAGAACCAATCAATTAAAAATGATGAATATGTTACAATATATGATTAGGCTAAAAAGAAAAACACTATGCTTAACACAACTCTACCAGATCAGCAGCAGAAGCCAAATTACAATGAGAAAGATGCAATCTTCTTCACCAAGGCAAACAAGACAAAATCACTCACACTATCAAAATCCGTTTATCCTCACATTTGTTAGGGGAAAAAACTTTCGTCAGTTTCAGTTCTATACTTGATCATCTGGTCCACTAACAATCACCTGCCATTTTGTGTTAAAACGTCAAAACTAAGTGGATATGCTATTATGATAACTTAAGACTTATATAAACAACCTATAGGACAAGCATGAGGGAATATAGGTTTTAGATGAATATTCAGTAATCTCGTGCATTTCAATAAAATAAGTGGCAAAACATAGGCAATATAGATAATGCCAAAAGAATAAGTCCTAAAATGCTAAAAGCACGAGAAAAGATACTCACGTTGCAATCAAAAGCGTGCTTTCTGGCAACCATTATGGCGGCATTCCTTTCTCGTTCAGATTCAAATGTCAATACATATGAAAGGCCCTTCCTTGGTTGCCAAAATAATGCCTTTGCTGCAACATTACTATGAGCTCGAACTCCGCATAACTAAAAGTCAGGAAAGCACACATTAATAGAATAGAATAACCGCATTAACTTTAAGGTTGAAGATAAAAGAGTGCACAATCCACCCCTTTGTCCCCCTCGTCCAATTAATTCTTTAACCGAATGAGGGAAATTGACCTTTCCGTTTCATAATTGGGACCTTCAATATGGAATTACAAATTCAAACCAATGAACTGTTCTTGTTCCTGTTAAATATAAGTTGAAATTTAGAAAATTTGAAAAGAGAGAGAAGAGAAGGAGGAAGGACTGTTGAGTTTTATTAGCGTGTGGAGGATTCAATTGAAAGAACTCAAAACTTAATAGATTAATTATAATATTTTTACAATCACAATACTCTCACAAATTCTCCACTCCACGCTAACACACACCTGCCACTTTAATACACCACACACACTTTCTCACATGCACACACTTCTCACACAGTTTGTGCACACCTCCAAAGTGGAACCTAAGGCTCTTGTTATACTAGTTCAAGTCGGTTTGGTTATTGACTTTAATCACATCCTTCACTTTATTTTTTAATTGCACTTAACTATTTTAGAATTCTAAATAACAGCATGTGAAAACTCTAGCTTTTCTAGTGTCGGTTTCTTAGTTATTTATTTTATTTTCTTTAGGTTTCTAGAGATGGCTAAAGTTGGTGATGTTTCTCAACACTCTCTCTCATCACCAACTTTCCTTCAACCACTTCTTTGGTACCCCAAGTCCATCTCGATCATAAAATTCTCCTTTTCGAATCACACTTTCTATTGACTTTTTCTTCTGCCTTATGAATTGCTTTCTCTGAATTGTAGTTACATTTACTTGTTTTTGCTTTTCTTTTGGTCTTTTCATCTATTTCAAAACATCTAGAGGAGTAGAGAGTTCTCAAGAAATTTAACATGCGGCATTTTCTCTTCAAATTGCTCCTCAATTTTCTGTGCTTGTACTTTTGACATCACTACTTGTTTGCTTCTTAACTTCTTTAACTTGCTTGTTGATCTCTTGTGGCTATCTTTCCAATTCTTGAATCATCCTCTCCATCTCATTGTGATCAACTTCTAATTTTTCATCATCTTTTGTTGAGTTGTGTTCAACTTCATCCGTATTTTCCTCAATTACTTCTTCTACAAAGAAGTCGGACGCATCCAAGTCTCATTCTTCTTCACTCTCAATTTTTGCTTCAACTTATTTCACATCTTGACACAAGCATGCATGGCTCATTTGGAACCCAATGATTGTTGAAGTTGATCACTTCTTCTTCTTCTTCCATTGACCCAAGCAATGCACACGTGGCTAGAGCATCCCATTCTTTTTACTATCATAATCTACTATGCAATTATATGAAGTTTCCTTCTTCCCTTCTTCATAGTTTTCCTTGTGCGAACAACCTTACGCATGATGCCTTTTTTTTCCACAATTGAAGCATTCAACATTATGATTACGAGATCTGTAATCTCGATAATCTTCTTGTTCTTGATGTTGTTGAGCACCCCCTTGAAGATGACCTTACTACTTTTTGCTTTTTATTTCTTTCGCCTTCATCATCACTTTCTTCATCACTAATATTTTCTTCTCTCTATCTTCTTTTTAAAAATTTGAATTTTAAACTCTTCAAACTTTTGGATTTGCATTTCCTTTTACAATTGAAGAGTGCTTCTTCCTCATTCTATACAAAGACCTTCACCATTTGCGCAACTAAGTTTTCTTGATTGGCCAACAGATTCTCTGATGCTTCCAATATTGATTGAGTAGGCCATCCTTGAATAACTACTATGAACCCTTAATATTCGGGATTCAATCCATGGATAATAATTCTTCTTTTTCTCGACTCACTAATTGCAAACTCTGAATCCAATTCGGAATTTTTGTTGCACAATGATTTTACCTTAAAGAAGCATTGACCTATCTTTATTTTTCCTTATTTCATTGTCATTAACAAATTTCATTTTTCTTTGAATAATTGGACGCAAGAATATCGCATGCCTCCTTTGGTATGCCCGTATCCTTTATTTGCTTTAAAATATTATATTCAACCGAAATTTTGAGAGCGAATAGTTATGTATTGCAATTGTGGATGCCTATGTTCATGTGGCTTCAAATGCTGCAGTCTCACTACCACCAACTATCTCCCATAATTCTTGGCCCTCCAAAAGGGACTGCATACTAGATTGCCACTAACTATAACTGTGATCATTCAACTTTTTCATTGCGCCAAAGATTGGAAGTCTGCCATCATGACTTGATAAAATCCTCACAATTATCAAGTAAGCTTGGTCCTTGACCAACAAGATCCATAGTACCGAACTGTGCACGAACAATGACTTTCCCTTTGGCGCACCAACCACGACCCAGATTGCCTATACTCTAAAACTCCGAATCACAAACCTCAGCCCCTGACCAATTTGGCTCTGATACCACTTGTTGAGTCTTGCTAGATTTTACCTTCCATTTCTATACTATAGTTGTGGATGCTTGTGTTCCTCTGGCTCTAGCTTCAAGTGCTGCAATCTCACTGCCACCAATTATCTCCCATAAATCTTGGCCTTCAAAATAGGACCACATAATAGATTGCCACTAACTATAACTGTAATCATTCAACTTTTTCATTGCGCCCAAAAATTGGAAGTCCGCCATCGCACCTTGATAAAATCCTCGCAAATACCAAATAAGCTTGGTCCCTGACCAACAAACTCCATAGTATCGAACTGTGCACAAACAATGACTTTCCCTTTGGCGCACCAACTGCAATCCCCAATCGCTTGTACTCCAAAACTCCGCATCACAAACCTCGGTCCCTGACCAATTTGGCTCTAATACCATTTGTTGAGTCTTGCTAGCTTTTACCTTCCATTTCTGTACTACAGTTATGGATGCATATGTTCCTGCGGCTTCAAGTGCTGCATTCTCACTGCCACCAACTATCTCCCATAATTCTTGGCCTTACAAATAGGACCACATAATAAATTGCCACAAACTATAACTGTGATCATTCAACTTTTTCATTGCGCCCAAACATTGAAAGTTTGCCATCGCGACTTGATAAAATCCTTGTAAGCTTGGTCCCTAACCAACAAGCTCCACAATCCTAAACTGTGTAGGAACAATGACTTTCCTTTTGGCGCACCAACTGCGATCCCATATCACCTGTACTCCAAAACTCCGAATCACACACCTCGGTCAGGGACCGATTTGGTTCTGATACCACTTGTTGAGTTTTGTTAGAGTATGTGGGGGACTCAATTGAAAAAACTCAAAACTTAATTTATTAATAGTAATATTTTACAATCACAATAGTCTCACCAATTCTCCACTCCACATTAACACACACCTGCCACTTTCTTACACGGCACACTCACACACAGTTTGTGCACACCTACAAAGTGGAGCCTAAGGCTCCTTTTACACTAGTTCAAGTCGGTTTGGTTACTGACTTTAATTACATCCTTCACTTTATTTTTTAATTATACTAACTATTCTAGAATTCTAAATAATAGTATGAGAAGACTCTAGCCTTTCTGTGTCAGTTTCTTAATTATTTATTCTATTTTCTTTATGTTTCTAAAGAATTCTAAAGACGGCTAAAGCTGGTGATGTTTCTCAACAAGGAGTCTTCCTCATGTGACAAATGGAAAGAGAAGATTTAGCCAAAGACTCAAAAATGCCAACCTAAATTTAGAAAATACTCAACAAACCCATAGCTCTATTTAACGTCCACAGAACCCATAAGACGATCTTGCTTATCATATTACACAACTATAGAGTAATCAGATTTGTTACCTGCATGGATGGAGAATAAATTTCTCTAGCCTTTGTGATCCACCCTCTACAAAGCTTTATCCTCATCTTTCCCACATTGAATGAGTGGACAGAATGTGATGGATGATCTTGCCCATTAATCTGGGAAATAACTACCTGTATAAAATAATATAAAATATCAGAACAAGTAAAAAAGAAGTGAAACGTCTAATCAAACTGCCTGCATACAAAAGATGGATTTACAATACCACTCATATTTCCTTGTCTTTTAATTATTTCTGCCACTTTCACAATGTGTATGTGCAGTAAATATTAATATGCTCCAAATCATTAGTCAATAATTTCCATTTACTCATTACTATTGATTAATCTATTTTCCCTAGTTCTTCAGCAGTAGTGATTTAAACTACAAAATTCCAAGTCAACCAATTTAAAAATCGCAAATGGGTCCATTTTTTATTTAAAAATCTCCAACGATGTGCTCATCCAAGTAAAGATGCATCAGTTGCGAAATTGGACATTTTGACTAATTCTCAACTGTTATTGCTTGCATGTTTGAGGTGAATCTTTTGTTACAAGCCACTTAGATGCTACCTTTCAATTTCAAGCAGTGATGGAGAAAATTTCTCTCATCCAGGCAAAGTTCTTAAGTTTTGTCAAAGGTAAAGGCTTTGAAATTGAACAGCTTGAATGTGGTCAAGTTTTTAATTATTGACCCAAAGGACAAAATCCACAAGGCAGAAACCATGCTGAACTAAAATAGCCTAATACTAAAATAGCCGCAAATATTTTACATAAACCTACAAATATCTCCGGACTCCCAAGCATGCAGCCAAACAACCTATGTATGATAGCAATCCAACAAAGAAAATAGCAGTCAACGATTATATGCTCTCCTGATTGGGGGCATATATGAGTTGATCTACTCCAACTTGGCCAACAAAATATTCAAATTTAATTCAATTTTTTTTCAAGTTGAGCTCAAGTTTCATAAGTGCAAGTAGTTCTTTGGCTTGAACCAACAATCCTTTCTCATACACTTTGAATATATTGTATCGACATTGTATTGAAAAAAAAATATAATTTTATAATTTTTATATTATCCTCAATCTAAATGACAAATTACCAAATAAAACTCATGCATACTTGAGCTCATTTGAGCCAAATCATATTCAATATGAGTTGAGCCAAATTCAATTCATTTGAATATTTCAAGGAGCTTGTTAAATACATTAAATAAATTTAGGAGTAAAATCAGGAGCAAATTAAGGAGCTAGTTTTGACTTACTATTTATTTTCTTTGACTTAACTTACTAATGAATATTGTATAAATATCTGTTGATTGTAATACAAAATTATCTTTTGAGTTTCCTTCATGGTATCAGAGCCTGGTTCCGATCCAGGGACCTGTGGGTTATGGGCCCACCACGCTCTCCGGTTGCCAAATTGAGTTCTGTTCGTTTATTCATCTCTTTGGCAGCATCCCAACACTGGCCTTTACATCAGTTGGACATCAAAAATGTTTTCCTTCATGGCGACCTACAAGAAGAAGTCTATTTGGAGCAACCACCTGGTTTCGTTGCTCAGGGGGAGTATAGGAAAGTTTGTAAGCTGAAGAAATCCCTGTATGGATTGAAGCAGAGTCCTCGTGCTTGGTTTGGAAAATTCAGTGAGGTTATCCAGCAATTTGGGCTAAAGAAAAGTCAATGTGACCATTCAGTTTTCTACAGACAATCGAAAGCTGGAATTATTCTTCTTGTTGTTTATGTTGATGATATTGTGATTACAGGAAGTGATTTGGCAGGTATCTCTTGCCTTAAGTCTTTCATGCAGGGTCAATTTCACACTAAAGACTTGGGACAGTTGAAATATTTCTTGGGAATAGAAGTGTCGAGAAGTAAGAAAGGAATTTTTCTATCCCAAAGAAAATATGTTCTTGACTTGCTTGCAGAAACTGGAAAACTAGAAGCTAAACCATGCAGTACTCCTATGGCTTCTAATGTACAACTTACAAAGGATGATGGTGACCTCTTTGATGATCCAGAGAGATATCGGAGATTAGTTGGAAAATTGAATTATCTTACAGTGACTCGTCCAGATATCGCATTTGCGGTAAGTATTGTCAGTCAATTTATGGCTACTCCTACGGTCAAACATTGGGAAGCTTTAGAGCAGATCTTATGTTATTTGAAAGGTGCTCCTGGATTGGGAATATTGTACAGTGACCATGGACATACTTGTATTGAATGTTTTACGGATGCAGATTGGGCAGGATCCAAAACTGATAGGAGATCAACTACAGGCTACTGTGTGTTTGTTGGAGGAAATTTAATATCTTGGAGGAGCAAGAAGCAAACTGTAGTATCTAGATCAAGTGCAGAATCTGAATACAGGGCTATGTCACAATCTACATGTGAAATATTATGGATTCATCATTTACTTGCTGAAATTGGTATAAACTCCTCGTCTCCTGCAAAACTTTGGTGTGATAATCAGGCTGCTCTCCACATTTCCTCCAATCCGGTGTATCATGAGCGGACTAAACATATTGAAGTTGATTGTCACTTCATTCGTGAAAAGATTCAAGAAAATGTCATATCAACAGGACATGTGAAGACAGGAGAACAATTGGGTGATCTATTTACAAAAGCTTTAAGTGGGACTCGGGTGAAATATTTATGTAACAAGCTGGGCATGATTGACATCTATGCTCCAGCTTGAGGGGGAGTGTTAAATACATTAAATAAATTTAGGAGTAAAATCAGGAGCAAATTAAGGAGCTAGTTTTGACTTACTCTTTATTTTCTTTGACTTAACTTACTAATGAATATTGTATAAATATCTGTTGATTGTAATACAAAATTATCTTTTGAGTTTCCTTCAGAGCTCAACCAATTTTTAATATTGTAGAAGAGCAGAAAAATGGGGAATACTTTTATGATATTTTTTTCCATGAAATGACAGAGATATATATTATACAATTACAAGGAATTCTGGCAAAGGTAATGCCACAGTTAGCCCTAAATGGCTTTTTATGACAAATATCCAAGTCATACAAGAATAACCATCCACAAAAGTGACTAAATACTTGAATCCAGATGTAGATGCCACAAGACATGGCCCCCAAACATCAGAATGTACCAACTCAAATATAGAACAAGCTCGTTTATTAGTTCTTGGTCCTGACGAGCTATGATGATGTTTAGCAAAATCACACGATTCACAATCAAAAGAGAAATATTATGCAATTGACGGCATAATTTCTTCAATGATTGTAGAAAAGGATGTCCCAATTTATAGTTAACTTCGAAAGGAGGCCTACCAGTAAAACAAGCAATATGTCTTGATACTTGTCTATCAAGAATATAAAGGCCTCTCAACTGATATCTTTTACCAATAATCTGTTTTGTCACAAAATCTTGAAAAACTAAGTAGTAAAGGAAGGAGGTACTACAATTAAGGTTTCGTATAAGTTTACTGGTAGAGATCATATTGAATGATAACTTTGATAGGCTTAATAAAGATGACAATGAGATGGACAAAGTTAGGTTAACAGTACCCGAACCATGAACATAAATGTTGACCCATCAGCCATAGCGACCGGAGAAGGTGATGTATGTGGCTAAAAAGTAGGAAAGACATTCTTGTTACCAATCATATTATCCATCAGACCGGAATCAATGGCCCACTAAGACGAGGAAGACAAGACATGTACTTGGTCCTCCTAATCCAACAATTGTAGTGATGGACAAAGCTTTTAGTGAGTTTCGAAATTGGGTAACTTTGTCATATTTATCCACAAAAACACAAATAAATTTTCTAGTCATTACATGAACCATTTCACTAACAGGTACCTTAGACTCATCCATTTTAATAGCAAGAAAGTACCACATAGATACGAGTGCCAAACAAAAAACCAAATATAAGTTGGTAGAAAACCCAAATACAATACACGTTTACTAGAAAAAATAAAATCACCAAAGAGTCAAATAAAAAAACAATCACCCAATCAACATCAAGAGAATAAGAAACCTAACAGATTGCACAAAACAGAGCCTCAAGAATTCCAGCAATTGATTTTTGAGAATTCCAGTAAACCGAAAACCTAGAAACAAGAGTAGGTACCCAAAAAACCATATAGGTCGACCATTGGAGAAGGGCGACACCGGAGAAGACAGCCACCAACCAAGTCGAGATGCCACGCACCCCCACTCTTCGATGCGTGCTAGGGAAGCCAGAAATAGGAAGTGATGTGTGAGGCCCACTCACAGAAGATCCAGCCGCCGAAAATTGGGGAACCCCAAACTGAGGCTTGCACTCCTCCCCCTACTAGCGGTGACCCTAAACGGCCACTCTTGAGAAGTGACCCAAGGAAAGTAAACCTGGTTCTCAGAAGAACCAGAAAGAAAGAAAGAAAGAACAAAGAAAAATCTTCACTGAGCTGAAAATGGCTCTAATACCATGTAAATGAGCAAAAAAAATGGGGAATACTTTTCTGATATTTTATTCCACGAAATTAGAAAGATACATATATACCACTGCAAGGAATTCTAACTAAGGTAATTGCCATAGTTAGTCCCAATAATCAGCTTCCTACAAATCTGCTAGGTATACTAGGAAAGTCAACCTACAATTACAGCTAATATACATTTTGAAATATGTTTTGTAACACATATCTCACTAGTTGGAACCTAGCTGAAGATTTACACCGTAATAACTAGACTCTGCTCAGTTACACCCTTGGGCACGAAAAAATCTGACCACTTGATACTTGTTGCAATTGCAAACTTAGTTCACTCAAATATTTTTATTTCCTTTTTCACAGTGGCAAAGGAAGGGAATGCTGAGGGGGTTTTGGCTCTCCCAAACTTTGTAAAATTTCATTTATAGTATGGATAAAATACCAACAATTAAAATATATTTTTATTTTGTCCTTCTCGAATCTTTAATCTTTAATATGATTGAAAAACTAAAAATATGGTTGTTTGTAACAAAACTCTTATTTTTACAGGATAAATACATTTGATGCTTAGTATACAAAGGATAAAGGTGCAAATTTGTCCATCTACTTTTGCAAAAAATGCAATATAGCCCTCCTACTTTAGTCTGGTGCAATGTTACCGCTAGACTTATGAAGTTGGAGAAATGTTACCCCTCTATTAATGCACTGTTATAATTGATTGATTTCCTTCCTTTGACCCAAACATATGGCAGCTGACTCATCAAATAGTGACACATCACGCATGCTGTGTGAAGATTTTTTAGAATAAAAAATTTTATTAATTCTCCTTTTTTAAATATTCTAAAAATGAACAAGCTATTTATATAGAAGAAACAAATAATATCCTAACAAGTAAAGATAAAAACTATTTTGGAAATATAAAGATAAATTCTAACTAGAAAACGTAAAGAATTCATATCCTAATTAGAAAAGCTAGCACTCCCCTTCATGTTGGTGCATAAATATCACAAATTTCCAACTTGCAAATTAAGGTGTGATAAGTACTGTTGCTAAGCACTTTAGTAAACACATCCTAGTACCAAGGCCCATGCCATTATATGCTTAGCACCGGAAAGGTTTTGTATCAAGGCATTAAGCATAGGCAAGTAAATCAACAAAAGGCTCAACACCCAAGAAGTCCAACAATAACCAGAAAAGGGCTGGCTAGAGTTGAAAAAACCAGGCGACCAGATCAGAGAAAAAAATGGCAAAGACTGGCGACTAGAGAAGGTGTCACGCACTACACGCACCGGCACATGAACAGTGCTGGAAGAAGCTGCTGACAGCACATGGGCACGCGCCAATGTGTGAACAGTGTGCAGGAACTTCTGACTGCCAGTGAGCTCATGCGCAGGGGTCTGTCAGCTTCGAGCTTCCGTACACTGGCCGATCTCAGCATGGGCAAGCTTCTGGTGAAGCAGTGAGAAAAAATAAGTAGTAACTCGACCTATCTACATTTTCGAAATTCGGGTACTGTTTTTTGAAAAATACCCGAGACAGAATCATAAAAGAACTGCATGGGAGAGAAAAAACAATCTCCACAAAGAAGCAATAGCTCTGAAACCATGAAGAATTTGAGAATAATAAATTTTCTTATTAAGAAAGAATACAATAGGTTTTTTATACAAAGAACCTACAACTACTTAGGAATTACAAAAATAATCTATCCTCAATTATAAAATCAAGTAACTAAGGAAACATATCATGATAGTCAAATGCACTTATACACCACTTAATTGCTAGCTCTTATTTCTTCATGGAGTTTAGCTCTATAGCTTTCTAATTCATGCCCCAATCAAGACATCAGTCTTTTTGGGACCATATCATAAAGGCTAATACGCCATATGAAAAAAGCATAATAAACTACGCAAATCACAATATTTTTCCGATCCACAATTTGGAACCATAACATAAAAGCTAATATGCCAAATGAAAAGGGCATAATAAACTAAGCAAATCACAATATTCTACTTCTAACATTAACATAATCATTTGATTTAAGTTCAAATTTGCTATTTACATGCACATGCACATATATGCACAATAAGAAACTATACATAACTGTAAAAGGATAAGGTTACTTGCATTAAATTCAGAGCTTGATTTTCGCAAAAGCGTCTCTACATAGCTTGTCAATCCTGCAGCTGTAGAAAGCAACTGTATTAGTATTCTCTTCATGTTCTTCATGAGCATCTAAAGAAAGCACACAAGTGATGCAAGATAATAGAGGAAGCACAAAAGTACTGCAGGATCTTAACTTATGCAATCTTATCCTCATTATAAGAAAGAATTAAAAACAGGATGGAAGACAGAAAATAAGGGAATGACAACCAAATCAGTATAGATGATTTCACATAAATAATGTATGATCAACGCCAACCAGTTTCAATGGGACCAGCAGTTGTCACTGTGGCCCTTTGGCCATTTGAAATTACTTCCACTTGCAATATTCGTCCAACATCAAAGGGTTCAGGAGCATAAATCAATCTTTCGGAACCTGCAGAATCAAAAAAAATATGAATCACTAGATCCAGCAAGATGTTAGATAACAAATATAGCATATTAGGGGCTGTAAGAGTCAAGTTCAACTTCTGTGGAGTCCACTGAGTTGAAATTATCAGTGTATATATTAGTTTCCTTATATAGCATAACAAGATTATAGGAGCAGAATCATAGGCTAACAGATACTAGTTTTTTTAGTTAGCTTTTCTATTCTTGTATAAATAACTGTGTTTACTTGAATACAATTATCAAAACGGAATTCAGTTTTCTTTCTCCCTAAAATTGTCATGGTATCAGAGCCATTTGGGCTTTGTATAGGATAGCAAGATTATAGGAGCGGAATCATAAGCTAACAGATACTAGGTTTCTTACTTAGTTTTTCTATTCTTGTATAAATAACTGTGTTTTCTTGAATACAATTATCAAAATAGATTTCAGTTTTCTTTCTCTCTAAAATTGTCAAAAATTGCAATAAATTCATAACAAAATAATCAAGTACACTTTTTTATTTAGAGAACGCACAAATATTGTTGGAGCATGATAGAGGAATTCAATTTGCAGCCCTTGAAAGTATCCTATTCCAGTTTGCATGTTTATAAACAACACATCCCCCACCATAATTTTTTTCCTAAACCACATTCGCTGTTGAGCTTATCTTGAGCACATAAGCATCCTTGTTTTATAGTGTAGATGCATGCATATGTTGGATTATAGGCCAACATCTTATGACAAAAATTTTAGGGGTTAATTGCATAAGCAAAACAGTCTGTTGTTAGAGAAAAAAGAAAGCTTCAATTACAAATAAGTAGCACGGATGGGACCAAATGCATGCGAATGTCAAATGAAAAACATTCAATAGTCTATCACATGTTGAACTTGCACGTGTTTAAATTTTAAGTCGAAATGCTAGAGGATTTTTATTTAAATTTACAAATAAAAAAAAATTAGAAACCTAAAATGAAGACAAACCAACAAAAAAATAACACCTAGCTGACACCTTTGGAATAAATACCAAGGCCATATGTGGTCATGGAATGTAATACAATAAAACATGTACTGTAACAGAAATGCAATGCAATTGTCATTCCATTACTAAGTCTGAAAAATTAAAATTTGTATAAATAGTGTATCTTAACTGTTGGTAGATCTTATTTTATCAATAGTGGTAGTTGCGGCAAGGAGAATATGTTGGTGGAAGTGTTAGCTGGATTGTTGTTGACTATCATGATATGTTTCTTTTGTTAGTTGATTTTGTAATTAAGGATAGATTGTATTTCTAATATAAGCTAGCTGAATACTTCCTAATTAGTGATAGGTTCTCTATATAAAAACGTATTGTATGTTTTCTTTTGAACAAAAGTGAGCTAATAAGAAAAATCTCTTTTTTCACAAAATTCCTCATGATATCAAAGCCACTAGCAGGCAATCATCAGTTTTACGAGTTACTTTTTGGAATTGAGTTAAACCCAAGGACATTTTCTTCAAATGGTATCAAAGCCTATGCTTTTTAAAGATTGAGTTTACTCTCTTCAGCAGTAGGATTGTTCTTAAAACGGTCTCCAGTATGCCCTTTTACGGCAAGTGTTAAGAGGTTGAGTTTTATCCCTCTTCTTTCAACATTGCCGTCACCGATGCAAAGCCCGAGCTGGTTCGGCCAATTCACCTTTTTTTTGACACCATCAAACCACGTGCCGTCATACTCTTCTGCTTCTTTGGCCACTCGCCGGTGAGTGTAGCATGTGTAGCCACCTCCAGTCACCTTCCATCACTAATCCTTACTTAGATCTGTTCGCGACCTTCTACGACTCCGACCAACTAATTTCCAGTCACTTCTGACATCTTGCTTTTTTAGGCCTTCTCCTAGACAAGTTTTTCTTCCTGTTTGTTTTTCGGGTGGGACTATCTTTGTTGTTCCTTGTGCCTTTTTTATTCTTCAATTTAATCTTGCCATTATGTCAGACTCTAAGTAGAGAAAAATTAGATTGTCATTGACCGTCCTTGCTCTCAAATTAGCCTTGTTAAACTAGATGGTAGTAGTACTTATTTAGCTTGATCCAGATCATGTTTATCCTTACTGTCTATTAAGGCTATAAAGTTACAAGGTTATATTAATGCAGATAAGAAACAACCACATACTACTGAGCCTACCTTTAGCCAGCGGGACTCTGATAACTCTTTGGTTATGTCTTAGCTTATTAATGCTATGCACTCCAAGATCTTCAGACAGTATTTATTGCTTGGGACTTTGGAGAAGATATGAAAGGCTGCTAAAAGCAATTATTCTCAAATGCAAAATTTTGAACTTCGTAACAAAGTTCATGGCTCAAAACAAGGTGAGCTTACTATTTCAGATTATATTTTTGAGCTAGGTAGTTTATGGGAACAACTGGATTATTATCAAGATTTTCAAGCCAAATGTACTGACTATGCAGTACTAATTCAAAAAAGGATCGAGTCTATGATTTTTTAGCTGGTTCGAACCCTGAATTTGATCAATTGAGAGTTCAAATTATTGGCAGACCCCTTTTCTTCTCTTGAGAAAGTACATTCTTATATCCAACAAAAAGAGAGTAAAATAAGTGTCATGCTTTACACTGCACTAGTTGAGAAGTTAGGCTTAACTGTCCATATTACTCATTAGCAGCCAAAGGGTGTTACTTCAAGTAAAGACCATCTGCACTGTGATTATTGTGGAAAGCCAAGGCATGCAAAGGAGATTCACTAGAAGCTACATGGGAGACCTACTAAGGGCCAAGGGGGAAAACGAGTCAACCTAATAAGGGCTCAAGCAAAGATGTTAGAAACAGTAAAATCATCCAATGAGACAACTTCAGCTAAAAGTCTCTTATGATAAAATTTAGCGTTTTAGGCATCGTCTATCTTAGCTTGACCCTTGCTCCAGTACTACATCCAATTTTGTCAAATCAGGTAACACTTTTACTTACCTAACTCATGGATTATTGATTCTGATACAAATAGACACGTGACAGGCACTTCTAAAGGCTTTCTTAACTACTCTCCATGTCTAAAAAAGGGATAGTGCCAAGGTAGCTGATGTGTTTTTAACTCTTATTTCTGGGATAGTAACTATTGTCTGTACTCCAAATATTAAGTTGTCTTCTATTTTTCATGTTTCTCAATTTCCTGTCAATCTTTTATCTGTCAATGCTATCACCAAGGCTTTAAACTGTAAAGTTGAATTTTTTTTTCATGATTATTTTATTTTTTAGAATTTTCAAACAGGGAAGAGGATTGATAGTGATAGAGACCATGATGGCTTATACATGATGGAAGGCAATCGAGAGTTAGCCTTTTTGGAAGATATAAGGATGTCAACTAGAAAATACAGAGGCATAGGTGATTAGGACATCCTTCTTTTTTTGTCTTCGAGAAACTATGTCCCAGTTTATTTTCAAAAACTCGATTTGATTCTTTATTTTGTGATACTAGTGAGTATACTAAACATACTAGAAACTCTTATCCTTTCAGTGGTAATTAAACCATTGTTCATTTTATGCTTATTTTATTCTGATGTTTGGGAGCCTACTCAAACTGTCTCCTTGTTTGAAAATCAATGGTTTTTTCCTTTTATTGATTTTTATATTAGAATGACTTTGGTGTATTTGATTAAAGAAAAAAGTGATATTTTCTCCTGCTTTCAATCTTTTCATAAAATGCTTCACACCCAGTTTGATGCTAAGATCAAAGTTTAGAGAACTGACATGGAACAAAATATATGTATAGCAGGTTCAGTGGTTATTTGGAATCTCATGAGATTGTTCATCAAACTAGTTGTCCTTATACTAGTGCTCAAAATAGGGTAACAGAAAGGAAAAATAGACATTTGTTGAAAGTTGTTAAATCTCTTATGTTTGATATGAATGTTCCCAAGCCATATTGTTCCACCAAAGGCATGTATACTAGTGGCAGCCTATCTTATCAATAAAATGCCCCTCAAAGCACTCAACTTCAGCCCCTTTAGAAGTCTTAATACGGAAGAATGGTCATACTATTCCACCAAAGGTTTTTTGGTGTGTCTACTTTGACCATACTAGGAAAATAGATCTGACGCCACTTAGATGTGTGTTCATTGGGTATTCTCCAATCCAAAAAAGATATAAGTGTTATCACCCTCCATCTAGGAAGTTTTATATCAGTATGGATGTTACCTTTCAAAATTTGGAACCTTACTTTGGAACTATCCAATCACCTCTCCAGGGAGAAAATAGTGAAGAAAAAGTGATGCCTAGTTCTGTGATCCTTGATGATCTTGTTTAGGGGAGAATGAGGAGATTGATGTTCGGAGTAGAATAAGAAGATTGATGATGTTCAAGGGGAGAATGTTATTTAGGCATTTAGATAAACTTGATTTGTTGAGATATTCGAGGAAAAACAGGTCCAAAGAAACCATCATGCAACCAACACAGCAAGAATCCTTAGGTAAGTTATCTTCTAATCCAGATTTGAATTTACCCATTGCTCAAAGAAAAGGTAGGTCATGTACCAAAATTCTATCTGTAACTTTGTCTCTTATGATTCCTTGTCTCCCTCCTATAGAGCTTTTGCCTTATCTCTTTGCTCTCTGTCTATTCCAAAGGATTAGAGGAAAGCTATTAGAGATCTGAAGTGGAAAGAAGCTATGGTAGAAGAGATGAAAGCTCTCACCAAAAATGAGACTTGGGAACTAGTTACACCTCCAAGCAAGCAATTAGTTGGCTGCAAGTGGGTGTTCACAATCAAACAAAAAGCCGATGGTTCAATTGGAAGATTCAAAGTCAGACCAATGGCAAAAAAATTCACTCAAACTTATGGAGTAAATTATTAAGAGACATTTGCCCCTATTGCTAAAGTGAACACAATCAAAATCTTGATATCCTATGTAGCTACCTTAGATTGAGATTTGCAGCAATTTGGTGTGAAAAAAGCATTCCTACATGGAGAACTGGAAGAAGACGTTTACATGGAAATTCCTCCTGGT
This sequence comes from Excoecaria cochinchinensis, assembly GCA_947683425.1. Lineage (NCBI taxonomy): Eukaryota > Viridiplantae > Streptophyta > Magnoliopsida > Malpighiales > Euphorbiaceae > Excoecaria > Excoecaria cochinchinensis. The sequence continues at coordinate 10,072,709 of CANTUQ010000127.1, read as the reverse complement.
TTTGATAAAGAGAGAACTCAAGAAAAGGTGTGCAAACTGAAGGAAACATTGTATAAGTTGAAACAATCCCCTAGAGGTTGGTTTTACAAGTTCAGCAAAGCCATTATCTCTTTTGAATATCAACAGACCAATGCTAATAATACTCTTATTATAAGACATTACAAAGGTAAGATCACTCGGAGATGATAAAGAAGAGATGGCTCGGCTGAAGAAGCTCTTAGCACAGGAGTTTGAGATCAAGGACTTTGGAAAGAAACAATACTTGGGAATTTAAATTGCCAAATCAACCAAAATCTTCATTTCCCAGAGGAAATACATTCTGGATTTTTTCGATCAAACCGCTATGCTGGGATGTAAACTAGCAGAATCACCCACTAAAAGCAACCATAAATTACAAGCAGGAACTGAAGAATCAGTTGATAAGGGATGATATCAGAGATTGGTTGGAAGGATCATCTATCTCTCTCACATCGGACTAGAGTGACTGTGAGCTCTTATGGCTACAAGAAGCAAAGTGTGGTTGCTAGATCAAGTACAGAAGCAAAATATAGAGCTATGGCTCAAGGTATCTGTGAGTTTCTATGGTTGCAGAAGTTGCTAGAAGAATTGAAGTTGGCTGGAAAAGATAAGTTATCCTTGTATTGTGATAACAAGGTTGCAATTAGTATTGCTCATAATTTTGTTCACATGGCCGGACGAAACACATTGAAATTGATCGCACTTCATCAAAAAGTTAATTGATGGTGTCTTGAGCTTATTCCATGTGAAGCCGAAAAAACAGCTAGCTGATGTTTTCACAAAAAAAACTCAACAACCGAGCTTTTCACACCTTAGCCTGCAAGTTAGGCAAGCTTGAGGGGGAGTGCTAACTATCATCATATGTTCCCCTAGTTAGTTGATTTTGTAATTAAGGGTAGATTGTATTTCTAATATAAGCTAGTTGTATACTTCCTAATTAGTGGTAGGTTCTCTGTAAAAAAACCTATTGTATGTTTTCTTTTATGCACAAGTGAGATAATAAGAAAAATCTCCTTTTTTCACAAAATTCTTCAATTGTAAAGGCTGCAGGTGGTGGCAGTGTGTGGGCTAGGTTGGCTGCTACTGGTGATAACAGTGGTGATCTAGGTTGGCTATTGTTGGTGGTGATTGCAATGTTGGAACAGGTTGAGCGATAGCACTGGTTGCGGTAGTGAAATAAGTGGCACTAGAAATAATACTTAGATGTCCTAGCTACATGAATATTAGAATGTAATGTGCATTATATTAGAGTAAGTAGTGACAATATGTTATAACTGCAATTAGATTATGTTAGAAATTTTTAGGCAAGCAAATAAAGTAATCAACCAAATGTTATAAAGATCACATCGTACACTTTGCGTGCCACCAAACATAGCCTAAAGCTCTTTAACTACAATAACATCTATTTTTTTTTTTTTCAAAACTCACTCTTGTATTGTGTGAATATGAAATTGTATCTATTTCCATGGCAGTACAAATCATCTTTTGGCAGTACAGATCATCTTTATCATCATTGTTTAATTTCTTTAAAATGACAATTGTGCTTGAAGAAAGAAAACAGCACGAAGCATATTGGAAATACAAAAGTCTTAAGATTTATGAAAACCTAGATTTTTGGACACATATACAACTCATGATTAGAACAAATACTTGTTTCTAATCAGTCAAATCCTTCAGGATTACCAATGCTAACATTATATCCTAATGCTACTTCTGGAATGATAAAGAAAATTTGAGAAGTAATGCATTGTACAATTAAGTACATGCGCAAAAAGCTTTCAGCTTTAAGAGGATGCTGAATCTGAATCAACAAAACACACAGGAAAAAAAAAAAAAAAAAGAAAGATAAATAATAATAATAATAATAATAATAAGTATTTTATATGGTAGCAGAGTATCCTATTTCATGAACTGAGTGAACCAAGATTTTTCCATTTAAATCACAAAACTATATTAAGAAATATCTGATTGAGAATTCACCTGAAATAACTTCTTTTTGGCTTCCTTCCAGTGTCAAGCGATACCACTGAATTGAACACTTTGAAAGCGGTGGAGAAGCATCTGATCTATCCCGGAGTTGCAAACATGAACCAAGAGTTTCAGAACCTTCTAGAACATATGGAGAGGCTTTATTCTCTTCTGCTCTCTTGCTCATTGCCAGCTAGAAAAGCATAATAGGATTAGCCGCATTAATATTATCAATAGGCAGGCTTTTCAATTGATACATAATGGTTGATTAACTATAAATAACCACCAAACTTAAAGAAACAGTCAAAGGTGACAATATGAGATTACACAGAGCAGAAAGAAATAGAAGAGCCAAGTGCCTTCATTTAAGAATGTGATGTCAACTTGTAGGAAGCCTTGTCAGCTCTGCACTCCAAATATATCAGCATTTCGAAAATTTAATGCCACTATGGAAAGTCCGAAAGTAATTTAATTTGTATATACATTCCACCAAGAATTTATTCCTTCCTTTACCCAATAATCTCAATATAAAACCCATAAAAATATATATAAAAGAGAGAAGAAGAAAGAAAGAAAGCAAAGAAGAGTGCAGTAAACTTAGATGAGTTAAAAAAAGAAAAATAACTTATAAAAAAAACAGGTGCACTAATACAGACAATATCAGCTTTGTTTAACCTTTCCCAATAAATTTATTGACAAAGGTACTCCAAGCCTGCCAAGGTGAAAATCATATAGAAGCTGTGTGCCTAAGGCAAAAAAAACCTGGATAAATAAGAAATTACACAATAAAAGTACAACAAATGCTTATCTAACCTCTGCCTGAAGTTTAACTGAAAATAGAGATTTTTCTCGAATCTGAGCTCTTAGTGCGCGAAGCTCATGCTCCATGTCCATCACCTATATATGCAGCAAAAGAAACTGGCTATTGAGGGGGGGCAAAAAAAAAAACATATCATCACAACCAATACTTTGAATATGGACATGATTCTAGTCAAAAGTAGATTTGCAGCATCTCTTAACTTTGTACCCTAAAGAAAATGAAAATAATAAACAGAGAAACAACAGAAGAAGAAGAGAGTAAATATGAAAGCATTTGCATAAGCATAAAAATTAACCAGGAAAATTACACCTTCAAAAACAGAAGCAAAACATAAAACGGATTGTTCAAAACTGATTAAACTTCAAGTGAGGTAACTACAATTGAATGCGTGTTCATTCTTCCATCCCTTCGCTACTTAAATAAGCACAACCATGCAAGGGTGTGTGGGTTTTACTTAGGTTAATGAAACTGGAAGCTTTTCTCATATGGATGTCAATGTGTCTGTTTCACATGATAATAAGTCAGATCTAGTTGCCAATTTGCAACAAGAGATCAGTTATCTATGAAGAAAATATCATTACTTTGCTTGGATGATGCAGCAATTTAATTCTTCTTGCTTCTTGAACTTCCTCAATTAGTTCCTCAACATCCTGCATTAACATCAAGTTCAATAGATAGTCTCATTAATCACTAGATATTTCATACACATCAAACTTTGCTATCAGCAGTAGAGACATGTGAATGCATTAGTTTTCCTGCAGGGAAGGCACATTGCAAAAAGAAGAGCACTGTAAATTAAATGTTAAAATAAGGACTAAAAATACTATGATGAGTTTACAAAATCATTTTCCTGGAAGCCTTTCAGCTTTTTACCCTTCATCTTATGCATCCTTATTGCTATTTTCTTTCTGTGTTATTCATCTTAGCAGATAACCACAAAGTAATTGATCGAATTAAAGTTAATGAATTTAATTAGGCTAAAGCAGAGCCACTTTCTGTCCAAATATCATAGAACAATTCCATCTTGCATCAATAATAATTATAATAATAACCATTGCTACAAAATCTTCGAGTTCTGCTTCTTTAATTGAAGATCATAAGTTCAAATTTCAGTTCCCCACCTGAAATTTTTCATGTCTTTATATTTTTAGTAGTGCTCAAGTTATTTCTCGGTTCCCAGTTCACTGCCTTTTATATGACAAATTACATTCCCTCCTTGTTCAATTTACTTAACAAGCAGATATTCTTCTTCAACCCATATTCTTGAGCATTATGGTGTAAACCAGGTGAGGAAAATTGTATGATTATAATGTGTATGATACATGAGAAGACTCTTAAATTTTTGCAATAAGAAGAAGAATGTGAATAGTCTTAGATCTAATCAAGGACAATAAAGAAATTTAGTCAAAAATTTGACAAAAAAAGAACTCACAGGAGACTGATCTTTGGAATTCAGAGCATTCCTTTCTTCTTCATCTAGGGCCTCTCCAAACCTCTGCACTACTGCCCGGGCACTCTCAATTTCAGCACAGGCAAAAGATTTTTCTTGGTTGACCAACTTTTTAGCATCTTCAGAAGCCTGTGGATAAAAACAAAAATACCATGTTTTCAAAAGATGAGAAGTATACATAAAGGGGAATGTGTGTGTGTGTGTGTGGGGGGGGGGGGGGGTTTACAAAAGATAAGCATAAAGCATCTTCAAATAAAAATGATATAACCCAATATATTGAAATTTCATTTATATATAGTTCATTTGACTAAAAAGATTTATATGTTAGTTTGCACAGTATGGGGGAAAATAATATCTGGAAGAGAAGGAGCTTTTTGTAGAATAATCTAAGTTGCTATTTTCTTCATTCCTTAAGGCTGACAGAAAATTTGCAGCATCATTAACTTACCTGCTTAAGAAAATTAACCAGCTTTTTCACTTCAAACTTCTCTTGAATTAATTCTCCTTCTTTCTGAGTTAATTTAACAGCTAGTGCCTCCACCTGAGTAAAATATTGTAGCTGGTTATTGTATTGCAAAAATAGAACATTAAATCACAAGTGCATTGGAAGAACTTTCCTTCTATTAATATGTGATTCTATGTGTATAACTGTGCCTCTATATGCACACATAAACAACTTCACATAATCAGAGAAAAAAGAAAGAAAGACATATAAGCTGCTGAAAGCACCTGACTGCAAGAAAAGTATTGAATGAAGTACTGAAAAGATCAATTTTGTCGTACACAACTACATAACTAGACATGGCAAAAGCCATTCATCTTGCTGATGTGAACTACCACACATGAAATAACATGAACAGCATGCAGTGACATATGATATATTAGTATTAAAGCACCATTCAAACTGAGAAGTCCAACTTATCAGTGAGTGGTCAAATAAAAATGTTTTTTTATCTTCCAGACCTTCTCATACAAAATGCTTCACTATATCTATAGCATTCATGAGCGAAGCACATATTTACTTTGTGTTGAAGTTTTTGACGTTTAACAGCTTGGGGATGTCAAACCTTGAAACTCTAAACCTTTTGGACAGTTAGGTTCAGGGATAACTTTTCTATCTCTTACTAGGAAGTCAATAGTAGTTATTGGCAAAAACTACCATTTCTAAATTCAAAAGTTAACATGACTATCACAATAGCTGCCTTTTTAATAAAGGAAGAAGACTAAAGAGTTCAGAAGAGGTGGAATGTGAAAATTATGATACCGAAGTTCATTAAGCCAGCTACCCATCAAGCAATATGTTAGATGATATTTGCAAAAATCACAAGAATAAACAACAATAAGGTCTATCCTCCAAATTATAGCTCTTGACATTCTTTGCAACAGGACCACAATGACTGGATAAGCTAGAAGATATCCTTTGCCGTTTCAAGAAACTGTCTTGTAAAGTACTTACAACCATGCAAGATAGCCTTGACATCTTAAGTTCAGAAACACAGTGAATGAAGGATATATAACAGATAACAGGATAGGGGGCAAATAAAGAAACACCAACCATAGATATGGCTTTTTCCACATCTTCCTTGTTTCGCCCAGCCATGCGGCCTCGTAATGATTCCAGTGCATCTCTAAGTTTCTTTAAAAGAACATGTCCTTCCAAAGAAGCTACCTCTCTAATTTTTGCCTGAATCCAAAGAAACATAAGCACCATTCATTTGTTCTTCCATCCTCATCAGAAGATCAAATGATTAAGGCCAGGGAAATGATACATTAAGAAAACAAAATAAAGGAGGAAGAAAATTATGAAGCTCACTGATAAACAAAAGAAAGACAGGATATATACTTGAACAGAAGAAGGAAGATTTTTATAAGCTTAGCCAAAAAAACTAAATAAAATAAGTCAAACAAAAAACTTGTAAAAGCTTGAGAACCTCCTCAGTTAACTTTGCAGCAGCGGCTAAGTTTTTGTCAAATTTACTGGCAAGGTCACGAACTGAGAGCCGCTTGTGCTGATCAGAAAGCTGCTTAGTTTCTTGTTCAACAACCTCCTTTAATGATGGACCCTGATTGTCCTCCTTAGGCTCTTCTAATATTTGATTATCAGGTCCTAATTTATATCTTGGAAACTGATTAGAAACAAAGCTCACATCAGCTGAAACTGGAAGTATTACTTCTGTCGGCATATTTTCTTCCATTTCAGGACTTATCTTGGTCATCGTAATAGAATAGATTATCTGTTCACAATTAAAAAATAAAAAAAAAAAAAAGAAGACAACCTCAAAATCAGACATTGAAAATTGATTCAAGGGATCACAAGCAACCAGACATTTGAACAAACTTGAGAGTAGCAAAGAAGAAATCATATTAAGCATGCTAGTGTACATCAAATGTTATGAAGGCAATATAAGATTCAACCAAACCCTTGATCATCCACAGCTACTTGAACCAAGTGAAAAACAAATAAAGTAAGAACGAAAGCATCATTCCAAGGAAAAGGGAATTTTATCCCAGGAAAAGGGAATCCCTTGGAATAAGGATGGAGTAGTTCATGATTTGATAATACATTATTAATTTCAGCATTCACAGAAAAGAATGAAATTTATAGAGCTGAAGAATTCAAAAGTTATATTCTAGGGGAAGTAATCAAATGAGAGAATGCAAATGCCGCCACATTAAAGCCTTAGGAAGTAACAAAAAAAAATATTAAGTCAGCATCCATAAATGAGCTGGTTAGAGTTTGTCCATTCTTACAAGGAGAAATCCTTTCAAAATACAGCTCTGAATTATATGTTATACATTTGCAATAACAGTAAAGTAGTTCCAAGTTCTAAACTGTACTACATTTAAGTAACACTATCCCAAAACACAAAAACTCTCCACACAACAAACACCCCATTTATCCACACAGAAATTTAACAGAGCAAAGAAAGAACTCCAGGTAAAAAAGTGTTAATAAAAAAAACTCGTCAAACTTCGAAAATCACAAGAACCCACTTCTTACAATGACAATTAAAGATAATTAAACAATAATAATGGAAACCCAGAAGATTAAAATAAGAAATGCAGCAAAAAGGAAAGGAAAAAAAAAACAAAAGAAAGAAAAAGAACCTTACATATTACAACTCAAAATGTGTAACAGCCTAGCAAGAATACATGAAGAAGATCCCTCCCAGCAAGTTGGCAGGAGAAGATTAGACACAGAGAGGGAGAATGTGAATTGAGATGGGAGGAGAAGAATCTAAGGAATGGTTTTGGGGGGTTTAGCTTTAATAAAAGAAAGAGAGAGAGAAAAGGAAAAGGCTTTGCTGGTACCAAACTTGGTATCTTTTTCTTTCTTTTTCTTTCTATGTGGTGAGTGATGAGTGTCTCCTCTCTCAAAAACTGGTTGAATGGTTTTAATTTCACTTTCTTCTTCTCCTCGTTGCTTTGTTTTTTTAGTTTGCTTCCCACTCCCCACCATCATTGTAATTTCTGTTAAAAGTCTCCTCAAATAGTTAAAAGGAAAAGCGCTCTCTCTTCTCAACGCGATGGTCCCACTTCTAATTGTGGGTCCCACCAAGAAACTGAGAGATGAGAATTTTTTTTTTTTTTTCTTACTTGGCAGGTTAGCGTACCTTCGTGAGAGTATTAACTGGATTCATAGAGTCTAATAGGGAAATTTTTTTAAATAATATTTTTTTAAAACAAAATTATAAAATTGGTGTGTGTATAGATTTGTTTTCGAAAACGCAACGATTTGTTGCGTTATTATATAAGTAAATGGGCTCATAATAGGCCTAAAAACGCAATCGTCGGCTGCGTTTTCAGGTGCAGTAGTGTCTGATTTGACTTCTTTTATTTTATTTTATAAAAACCTGGGTGTGTTCCATTTGGAAATTGGAAAAGCTGCCGTTTGTTTTTTTTTAAATTTAAAATTATATTTATTTATTTAAAAATTTTAATTAATTAAAATAAAGAAATAATTTTCTTATATTAATTTTAAAAATTAATTATAATTAATTTTTTTAAATAAATGAATAAATTTATAAAACCGACATTTAAAACATTTGTGCACATTTTTACCATTAAAATACAATATTTTATTTAATACATAATTTAATTTTATATATTAAAAATAAAAATAAAAATATTGATATGATTTATAAAACCACCATCTAAAACATTGGTGCATATTTTTACCATTAAAATATAATATTTCATTTAATACATAATTTAGTTTTTTAAATTCTAATATGAAATAATTTATTCATTTATTTAAAAAAATTAATTATAATTAATTTTTGAGATTAATATAAAAAGATTATTTCTTTATTTTGATTAATTAAAATTTTATAATTAAATTTTTAAATAAATAAATATAATTTTAAATTTTAAAAAAATAACAAACGACAGCTTTTCCAATGGAAAAGTTGCCATTTGTGTGCAGGTTTCCATTTCCAAATGAAAACCTGCACACACACCCAGGTTTTTATATAAAAAAAAAAGTCAAATCAGATGATGCGTTTTCAGGCTTATTGTGGGCCCATTTACTAACATAATAACGTAACAAATCGTTGCGTTTTTGAAAATAACCCCATATTTCTAAATACTTTCTGACACATACCAATTTTATAATTTTTTTTTTAAAAAACATTATTTAAAAAAATTTCCCATCTAATATGGGCTAAAATAAAACTCAAAACATTTTTTTTAAAATAATTTTGACTTTAAATTTTGGATAATTGCCTAAATTTAAAAAAATATATATGTAGATTAAAATAAGCTAGTTGAATTTTTAAATTTTTTTTTTCTATAAAATGAATATTGCATTGTTGAATTGAATGAGATTTTAATGATGTTTTCTACGGATTTCAAATAATATTAGTATCACCAAGTTAAAATTTATTAATAATCACCTGAAATTTTAGAAATTATGTCTACTTTTTTATTTGAACAAAATTTAAATATCACCCTCACCTACCTTAAAGGTGTATTATAAAAAAAATAAATAAAGATGAATTATGAAAAAAATAAAATTTATGAATTTCATTACATCTTTTTATTAAAAAAACTCACAATTAATGTTAACTATGTATCAAATTAAAATGTTAGATCTTTCAAATTAAAAACTGAAGATAAATATAATTTACAATTGATAGTTTTAGAATATATATATATATATATATATATATATATATATATAATTTACAATTGATAAATTATTGATAATCCTTTGAATAATGAAGGATGTTCGAGCCGAGTTGGAACAGATCCGATTGAAAAGGCAATCCAACCTAACCTATGGACAAAGAAAGGTAAGTTCTTCCTGAATGGTTTAAGGATAAACACTTCGAATCTCAAGTCAATTATATAGAAAGAGAAAATAGAGAGACTCTTAATCCAAAAGTGTTTCTATTAATTATTTTGAGCTATTTATACTGCTTCAATTTATACACATAATACGAGGAACATTGTATCCTATTGTTAGTTGGTAAGGTTTAGGAGATGGTGCCCCGTGCACGTTAGCTCCCTAGGCTATAGGATAAGACCGGTCTGATAAGGCCATACTTTGAGGTATCACGTGTCTGTGTTTATTTACATGATCTCGACTACAAACCACATTAGTGGATTTAATTTTTTTACTAAGGGCTTCAGGCTATGGGCCAAATACGATAATAAGAGTATTATCATTTGTCCCCCTTTTTTACTCGATTGAATATCTAACCGAGTAATCTATTGGATAAATTTTTGAATTTTGATTCTTAAAATTTCCTGCTTTATTTCGAGAGTCTATTGAGAATAGCTTTTTTCGTGTTTTGAAGCAATTTCTCTATTAACGAAGGCATTTCGTAATCTGCAATTCTTATTTATGGTGTGCCATATGTCCTATTGATTTGATGGCAAGCTTTTTTCTCAAGGCTCATTCTTTGGCTATAAATACCTTTCTTCCTTGCTCTATTTCATTCTTTCTTCCTCATTGCTTTCTCATTTTTCTCCAAGTTTTTGCTTTTTCTGAGTTCCTCCATTTTAGTTCATTTTGCGTTATAGATCTTCAATAAGTCCTTTTCTTCTAATTTTGATTTTTTTTCTTTGGGTATGGTCTTGAGTTCTCATGCGACCAATTCTGATTCTTCATCTCCTAGTATCCCACTTAGGTTATTCTTTTCTTCTTCTTCTTCTTCTTCTTCTTCTTGCTCTAATAGTTATAGTAGTGATAGCAATCCCTTTATAGCACTAGTGCCCCCTTTGAGAATGGCTACATTGAATTTTGTTGGTGCTAATGGTTCTAATTGTTCTAATGAGATAGATTTAGATTTTCTTAAGGATTCTAGCGAGGGTCATGCCACAACGAAACCCACTAAGCTTCTTTCCATAAAAGTTTTGCATTTTAGAGCAAGATATAACATACCTAATGATACAATCATCCTTCCATGCCACGTTTCCATGTCTTGTGATGCAAGACCTTTTAATAATGAGTTTTTCATAGGGTATCAGATATATTTTGATTGTGGGCTTAGATTTCCCCTCGCACCATTTGACCATTCGATGCTCAAAGAGTACATCCTTGCCCCTAATCAACTCACCTCGAATGGATAAAGAACCATTACCTGTTTTAAAATTTCATGCAAGGAATGAGATATGGTGCCTTTTGTTAAATTATTTAGTTGTTTTTATTACATCTCCGATTGAGAAAGGTGCAATGATGGTTATTATTTACTAGCCGAATCAATAGGAAGTTTTTTATACTTTTTAGTTCTTATAGGGATCGATCACAAGAAAAAATATTTCTTAATTGGAAGTAAGGACGATTTTAGAGTGCCTCTGGCTAAATGTATAAAACTAATAATTCTCGATGATGCCTCAATTCTTCCCAACTTTAAATATGAGATGGGGAAGTTATTAACTGCAGTTCAAAATAATTCAGGTCCTTTAATTTATTATTGAAAGCTTTAAATTCCCCTTGTCTTAAAGGAAAGGGTGAGATGTTTTTACATTCTTTTTATTTTTTCTTTTACCTTATCTTATTTTTTTTGCTAAATACCTGACATCTTACTTTTCTACAGATACAGTGCCTTCCAATCTATAGAAAAGGGTTGAAGAAGTTGCCAAGAGAAAGATCATGATAAGGTCTAAGAGGACCTTTGGTGTGCCCGGTTAGTCAAAAAGAGCCAGATTTTTTTATGCTAAGACTTACCGATTAGAACCACTTATCGAAAATGTTGATGTTCCCTCTAATACTCTTATTAGAGGTCAATATGCTCCCTCAACCCTACCATCATCAATCGATGATCTTGTAGTTACCTTATTCAATACTTCAAAGGACCCAAGCTATTTGAGGACTGACGCTTCGATCCAAAGTTCAACTCATGTTCCTGATCCGATCCCTACCCTAACAAGCTTTTTGACCAGTAAGTTTAGAAAAAATGGATCTATCTAAGATTTGGGCATGGTGGAATACATCAGCAAAAGGCTTCAGTTGGAAAGGGATATCCATGACATTAGGGTGATGACTAATCCTAATAGAGCTAATCTTTAGATGAATGCCATTACGTTAGAGATGGTTGGTCTGATTGGACAATAATTGCAACACCCTATACCTAACTATATGGAACCTAGTATTGCGCATTACAATAACGGCTTAATTGAATAGCCTCTTGTAATCTTATGCTTGCGTATTTACTTTAGTAACCCTTTTTTCTTATTTTTTTAAAAATACATTTCCAATATTGTTATCATTTTCATTACTTAGTTACTATTCATTTGGTAAATTTTTTAGCAGCATAATGATTATAAATTCTCATATCCCTCTTGCACGGTCAAACTCAACAATTTGCAGTTCACATATCAACCTCCAACATTTCCAACATCATCCTAATAAACACAACTCATTCAACATCCAAATTATCAAACATATCAAATTCACAAAGCATTAAACACACTAATATAATTACTCCTGTACAACTCCATAATATACAAAAGACTACCCAAGGTCCAAAACTTTATATATATATCCACACACACACACACACACACACACACACAATTAGACTATTCTTCAAGCTTCTTTTATATCCTGTCCATTTTGTCTTTCCCCTGTTTGCTTAAATGTATATGTGCGTAATAACAGACTATACGCTAGCATTCTTTATTTAGTGGTAGATACCGTGTTACGATTTTTCATGTGTAGCACATACACATATTACACATACACTTTTATTTAAAGAATACTTATTAATAATTTAGAATTATCTCATTATGAATACTAGTTAATTAAATATATATATTTATTAATCACAATTTAAAGTCATAATTCAATATTTAACCTAATGGTTCATTACTTACTAAAAAAAAAATCAATTTCTACTCTTATTTTCTTTTTAAACTTTTTGTTTGATTACCTTCATTTAGTCTTCCACCTTTCACTATTTTTTTACTTTTACAATTTTTACTATTTTTACTACTTTTATTATTTTCATTGTTTTGTCCCTAGTAACATCAAGTGGAAACAACACCAAACTAGATATGGGGGACAAGGACCCCAAAGATCCAAATGCTACTGAAGTGACCATTTGGGAGTCATCACTTCAACAGTGTCGAAGTGACCACCTGGGGTCAATGCTTTAACTAACTCCATGATGGATCTCCACTAATGTTGACAAATATATGACTATGTACACTACTATTGGCCTACAAATGTGAATCGCCATGACTCAAAAACGTGGTATATGTCCCTATGGCTAGACAATTATGTCATATACTTCTGATTTCTATATCGCTTACTAAGGGCAAAGCAATTTTATCCATTCATTTTCTTTGTCTACCTCATATGATCATTTTCATCATAATATCATATTATGCCATCTTTCTATCACATTTATTCCTCAATGCATTATTTCATCATATGCACATGTATTTATTAATTTCCACATCCAACATAATAAGTCTTCACATAATCATTATATAACCCATATATATTCACATACTAGCATTAACTTTTTTCCATTTACTTTTAGGTCAATATGTTCAATTAACCCTTAATTCATATTATGCCTCACCAACTTGATAAACTAACACTTGCACCTTATTTTTTCATTCACTTTACCATTTGGCCATAACCATTCTACATATACATATATTCACTTTTGTTTAATTAATCGATCAAACATACTCAATTACCCCTTAATGATGTGCAAACATATAAATTTCATTATTTAAGATCAAATTAGTAAATTATACTTCACCATCATATTCGGTCTACACATACCTCACATTCATGTTTCAACATTCAAGCATAAATTCACAACTCCTCTAACATTAATTTCATCATTCTACAGTTCAATTAAAATTAACATTTAAACATCAATTTCACACACAATTACACATATCAAAAGCATGAAAAATGGAAGTATTAGCATCTGCTAGCCTTAAAGTTTCAAACTACTTTTCCTTCCTTCAATCTTTTCTTTTCCTTTTCCTTTGTTTTTCGTTCCTTCTTCTTCTTGTTCTTCATCTAGGCCAAAATTCAAGGTTAACATTTCCATTCAATTTTCTTCCAATTTCATCAAATTCTACTTATATACTAATTGTGATAACTAATTATTACACTAAGCTACAAAAATTCTAACACCTTACTTACTTGATATAAGATAGAAGGCATAATATCTCATTACTAGCTCTTTCCGATTCCATCAATTCTTTAATTAAAGGCCAAGTAGAGAGAGAAAATTAATTTGCTTATGAAAATTTGGGCTAAGTTAGGCAGATTAATGCTTAATTGTATGTAGGAGTGAGCAAAAAAAGAAAAAAACCAAAAATTCAGTTAATTGCGAAATCGATCCAAATCCAAATCTATTTTTTCGATTAACCGGCCCGATAGACTCGATTTTGATTTTTATTTTTAGCATTTTCAGTTTTGATTTTTAGGTATCGGTTAACCATTAGTCCACGGTTAACTGGTTCATATATATATATTTTTTTTATTTTTATTCCTTATTTTTTTGTATTTCTTTATAAAATTTATATAATAGTTTAAAATATATTTAAATTATGTTATTCTCATGGAATAACTGATTAACTTTTATATATATATTTTTTATTGTATATATTGGTGTCTATATTTTACTTAATAGAATTTAATTACATTGTCTTTTGTTTTAGAGTCTATGTTTTAACATTTAATTTTGTCCAAATTTTTTTCTTTGACTTAGAATTAAGCATGAAAATTTCCAACAATATCAAATCCACTTTATAATATTAGTTACTAATTTGTTGAACATGAGTTTTGGCTAGTATATTATATTTGTTTTGCGATTTTTATTTTGAATTACTTTGCACAATTGAAATTGAATTGAATCTTGTCCTCTTTTTTTTTTAGAAATTGTATGTTATAAATTTTAGTGGTTAACTGAAAACTATTGGTTAATCAAACCAAAAAATCAAAATCGATGGACTAGTTAACCAAATGTAATAGACTAGTTAATAGTTAATGCTTTTAAAAAATTGATATTAATGGACTGGTTTATTTATTTTTTAATGCACCGATCAACCGGTTCATGCTTACCCCTAATTATATGTGTTTAATTGAAGAAAAATGGAGAGAATGAAAGAAGCGAAAGATGGCTAAAATTTTCAAGGTAGGAGATGATGGAATTCTCTTGAAATTTCTCCCCTTATATATGTAGAAATGGATGGCTAGGATTAACTCATTTACTATTCCATCCAAGGGCCATAATTGTGCCACTTGTCTTCCTCTTATTAGTTACTTATTTAATTTTAGTTTCCTCATCAAAATATTTCTAAAAATGTTCAAAATAATTCCTTAATGTGTAGAAAATGTTTTGGGTTAAAATCGCATTGTTTCGATAAATTTTTGGGTCTAACGATAAATTTATCGATCCAAAAATTCATTTTTTTTTATATAAATTGTTTCACCTTTTTACCTTATTTTTGACATTTGTTTTATTTATTATGAATTCCTATGGTCGGATAGAGGTTTCGAGTCAAAGTTTGACATTGGTTAAATCCCGAGGTCAAAGCATGTACTATTTATACTGAACACGCGACTCATTTTTATTTCCAACTTTTAAGGCCCTATTTGACCTTGAATTCACCTCAAATTTCATCATCATGAATCGTATTTTCTAATACTTGAAAAAAGCAGATTATAGTCCTGGATAGTACTATTCATTCTAGGTTACACTATTCACGGCTTGAAAAGTACTATTCACAAAACCATAATTTTTAAGGTGTTACAATAATGGCAGGAGCTTTAAAGTATTGCCTAAGCTTGATAGTGCATATCATAATATCGATTATCTGCTGCTTCCTAGGCCCTTTTCTAAGGTCGGAGCCTCTAAAAACTTGACAAATATAATAAATTGATAACTGTTGGTTCCCTTCTTCTTTGATCAGGACTATCGCTAGCTTCTCCGGATGTTGTGAGGTATATAAAAAACTTCTTTTTGAATGGGTCTACTTAGGAGAGGGGGTTCATATAAAAACTTTTTAAGTTCTTTGAAGGCTTTTTGACAATCCTCGCCCCAACTGAAATTCACTTTTTCTTAATTTTTTAATGGAAAAGGATGCATCTTTTAGTCGAGGAAGAAATAAATCTTCCCAAAGAAGTCATTCTTCCATTCAGCTTCTAAATTTCTTTCACATTATTGGGTTGTTACATTTCTAATATTTCCTTGATCTGTTTTTGGATTTCCTTCAATTCCTCTTTGGGATACCATGAATCCTAAAAATTTTCCAGAAGAGACTTCAAGAATACATTTTTCAAGGTTTAGCTTCATCTGAAATTGATTCAACATGCTAAACACCATCATCGGATCAAAAGCATGCTCCTCTAGACTCTTGCTTTTGATGATCATATCATCAACATAAACCTCTAGGTTATCCTGATCTAATCCTTAAGATCTTGTTCATAAGGCATTGATAGGTGGCTCTTACATTTTCCAAGCTAAAAGGCATGACCTTATATTAGAATGTGCCTTTATGAATAATAAAGCTTGGTTTCTCTTGATCCAACAGCCATATTAAAATTTGATGGTAACCTACCTATGCCTCAAGGAGAGAGTAAATAGCATGGCAAGCTATTGCATCAATGAGTTGGTCAATGTTCGTTAAAGGGTAACTATCTTTTAGGCAAGCTTTATTTAAATTGGTGAAATCGATACACATTCTCAATTTACCATTCTCATTTTTGATAAGGATTGCATTTACCAACCAATCAGGGTAGTGAACCTCTTTTATTATTCCTGCCTTCAATAACCTCTCAACTTCTTTAGATATGAATTTTTTCTATTTGAGGGCATGTCTTCTTAATTTTTGCTTAACAGGTTGGAACTTTGGATTTATGTTCAGTTTATGCGTTATCACATTTGGGTCTTTGCCAGGAATATCTTCTGGTGCCCAAGCAAATGAGCCCCTATTGATCATTAATACTTGCATGATGTCTTTTTCAATATTTGGTGTCATGTCTAAACCAATCATGCCTTCTTTTCTAGGTGATAACTCTTTCGACTTTAGATCTTCTTTTAGACCCATCATTAGCTTTTTGGTTTCCTTTTCTTCCTGTATCGGTTCTACGACATAAGCCTACTTTTCCTTTTTGATAATTGTTACATATGCTTCTTTAGAAGCTTTTTAATTTCCCCTAAGAATGGCTAATCCTCTTTTGGTGGGAGTCTTCATCACTATATACCTGACATTAGTGTCTGTTCTTATTTGAAATAGCATCGGTCTTCCAAATATTTCATTATATGTGAAGCACATGTCAATGACCATAAAGGTACATTTGCATGTATGTGTGATAGCTTTTATATCCTATGTTAACAAACATGTCTATATACCTTACCACAGGTACAATTGAATTTTCGAGGCCGATAAAAGGAGTGGGAGTTGGGCTTAAGTTCTCCGATGGAGAGACCTATTTTCTTATAAGCCACTAGTGTTAAGATGTTTATAGAACTCCCATTGCCCATTGGAATTCTCCTTAAAAGAAATTTATTTATTATACCATGTATGGTTAGAGCATCTTTATGAAGGAACTTGATGTCTTCTACATCTTTTAGAGATATAGAGACTAGGGGAAGCTTCTTTGACTTTGCTGATATATAGATTCCCTTGTGTCCTTTTTTCCTTTTGGAAAAATCTTCACCATAAAAGAAACCCTTTGCAATCATATTAATAACCCCAGGTTTGTTTCTCTATTGGAAAAATCTTCACCATAAAAGAAATCCTTTGCAATCATATTGATAACCCCAGGTTTGTTTCTCTATTGCTAAACATCTCTTGGCTTTCTTCTTTCTTCATTATCGAAATTTGATGGGGCTCCAATATACGTGGTTTTGTATGGACTTCTTTACTGTTGTCCTATGAATCTTTTTAGAGATCTTTTTTGCAAGAGTCTCTCAATTTCATCTTTTAAGAATTCATTGATCTGTGGTATGCCCAACATATTTGTGAAATTCATAAAATTTAGCCTTATCCCTCCTTGCATATGTCTAATTGGACATTTTCTTTGGCTAATTAACCATGTTATGCTTTTCTAATCCACATCAATACCTTAGCAGGATAAGAATTGAGCGTCGTATAGGTCTTAACCGAAATATTGGCATTGCAGTCAAACCTCTCTTCCTCAGTTTTTTTTTCCTTTTGCTAGGCTTCTGGTTATAACTTTTCCCCATCCGATCATATTATGCCTGGTCATAGAGTTTGTAGTCCTTCGATTTATTATCAGGGCATCATCCAACTGAATGTACCAATTTTCATTGTCCATCAAATTTGAGAAATTTACAAGTAGTTTGGTTGTCAGGGATTCAAATAATGGCATTTTCTTTACACTTTTAGCTAAGGCAGATGTCGCGATCTTAAGATGCAGATTCTTTATTTCAGATGCCAGTGTTTGGAATTTATCAACATAATCTCGCAGGCTCTCATTGGGCCCTTGTATCAGATTGTATAGATCATTAGTCTTCTTTAGTGTTCTAACTTGGACTATATACCTTATAGTGAACATGTATTGTATTTTTTGAAAGACGTGATTAATTCTAGAGAGAGATCATAGATCTATTCCAAAGCATCTCTAGCCACAGTAGTAAGGAATATTAGACGAATGATTATCATCAAAGGAATGCATTTAAATCTGAGTTAGACACTCTAATAAGTAACATTTTGTATCTGTTTTGCCAGTATGCTTCGACATCATTATCTCTTTGAATTTATTAGGAAGCTTAACTTTTTTTGATTTCTTGAGAGAAAAGGGAAATGGTATTGCCATCAAACATTAGTTTCTTTAGGTGTCCTAATCCAATTTTTTTTTTATTGTTTGGAGGAGCCACTTCTTATCCTTATTGGTAATCAACTTGTTCAATTTCTCTCTTGCCCTTATCTTTGGAGTGCACATGAATGAAATGTGGTCTCCATGGGAAGGCTAATACATGTAATCATAGGTGTAATATACATTGCTTTAGGTTTAAGAAGGAAATTCTTTCCCTTTACCTTTTCCTTTATAAGAGAGTTCGTGTGCATTTGGTCAGGTTCTAGACTGGTTTCTTCCTTCCTATATTACTATTCCTCTAGCATGTGATCTCATTCTTCCTTCCACTTGTTTTGTACTTTCTGCCTCAAAATTCCTCATTAAACGTTAAGGTTTTTTATCCTTTTGAACTAATTGCATGATGTTGCCCTGTAACTTATGTCTGAAGCCTCCTATAATCGACTTTAACGCTTTTATACTTATGGGAGTCAAGTCTGGATGATCGCTGAAGTTTATAAGATACTTTTCATCGAAAGCAAGCAAGAGGTTCTTCGTTTTTTTTATTTGTGTATAACCAATCATGGCCGTCTGTCATTCTCAATTCGTCTACTTTCTTTCGCTTTTGAATGTTGTGATTGTCTTGGGAAATCTCCATCCCTACTCTCAACAAAAGCAACAAATGATAATCCTTTGAATAATGAAGGATCTTAAATCCAAGTTAGAAGAGATTTGATCGGGAAGGCAATCCAACCTAACTTGTGGACAAAAAATGGTAAGTAATGGTTCAGGGATAAACACTCCAAAACTTAAGTCAACTCTTTAAAAAAAAGAAAGTAGAGAGACTCTCCTAATCCAAAAGTGTTTTTTATAGATTGTTTTGAGCTATTTATATTGTTTGAATTTATACACATAATACGAGGAACATTCTCCCTTATTATTAGTTGGTAAGGTTTAGAAATGGTGCCCCATGCTCTTTAGCTCCTTAGATTGTAGGATAAGATGATTTGACAGATTATACTCTAAGGCGTCACATATCGATATTTGTTTACATGATCTCAACTATAGACCTCATTAGTGGGTTTGATTTCTTTACTAAAGGCTTCATGCTATAGACCAAATATGATAATAAGATTATTATCAATTATTAAAACACTTTACGTCCACTAAAATTATAATTTTAATAGAAAGAAACCATTTACATTTTTTTCTTTCAAAACATATTCTTTGAGCAACTTACATTCTTAACTATGAAGAAGAAAAGTGCATAGTTCAAAATCAATCATATAGGATTCGCTTGTCTCATGTAATATTATAAATTGAAATAGATTAAAAAGCTTAATACATATATTGGTATCTGAATTTGACTTAATAATTCATTTGAATATCTAAATTTTAATAGTAATTTATTAAGCACATGTACTTTTCAATTTTATAAATAATAAATACAAATTCATACTGAATTTAAAAAATTAAAGTGTGTGATGCTTAACTAATATGATTGGCACCACATAACATAAAAATCAACCAAAAAAAAAATTTATTATTTTGGCATGCATTATTTGGGTGATTGTTGTTATTATTAATTAATTAATCCACTAAAGTAGAACGATATTCCTATTCCTTAACAAGAAGTTAAAAACAAATGAAATTAAGAAGTTTTAATTTTTTTTTTTGGTAAGAATGAAATTAAGAAGTCAATTTCTTTTAGAATTGGTAAGAATGAAATTAAGAAGTCAATTTCTTTTAGAATTGAGTTACTAAATTTTATTAAAAAAAATACTATTAAGATTTAAGACATATAAGTAGTGGGAGTAAAAGTTCTATGAGCGTCTCCATTATACATGTTACCGTTGTTTTATTATTAATTAATTAATCAATCAATTAATCCATTAAATTTTTTACCGATTAATTAGAATTTCTAATTTTTAATAATTGAAAAACATGAATTAAAAAAATAATTTTTTAAAAATTGAATTACTAAGGATTTTATAGAAAAATATTGTGATAAATTTTTAGTATTTGTACTTGTTACGTGCTGATAAAGCTAGTGATTATAAATGATGATGAAGATAGAGTAAATTGTAAATGGAAGTGAAAGAAAATAAGATAATATATAATTTTTTTTTGTAGACGAGAGAGAGTTATTTTATTAGTTAGGCAGGCTAACAATTTCAATTTGGTTAACCCAAAAGTAAATAAAAAAACATTAAGTAGGTGGTATGTATCCTAACCAACGTGCAAAAGATGTTGGGCCAACTGCATGGGTGTCCACAAAGCTGTTACCGTCATTTTTTATGCTTTAATATATATATATATATATGTATATATTTTCCTCTGTCTTAGCCAATACACTTTTATTTAGTTATCTAAATAAAAAAGGAAAAACGGTTTCCAAAATTAAATATTTTTTTTTTATATTAGATCACTATATCTTAAAAAATGACATTAAATTTAAATACTTTTCAGATTGCTAACATAAAATTCAATTTAGAAAGAATTGATAAAATTAAAATATACTGTCTATTAATTTCACATGAAATCAATTTAAAATGACTTTAAAATTCATCAAAATATAAAAAATTACAAAAACATAAAATTATTTCAGACATGCAATATAGAGTTTAAAATGAAAAAATATAAAAATTGAGATATTTAATGTTGTATAGTAAAGATATAGGCACTTAATAACCAAAACTAAAAAAATTTCAGAAATTTGATTTTATAGAGAAAAATATAATTATGTTTAAATCACCAAACAGTGTTCATATACATGGGAAAAAAATTAGAATATATATGTAATTGATAGTTTTTTTAAGAAAAAAAGTTGAAATGCTAACCTTCAATCAAATTTAATTATTTAGATACATGTTTATTTATTGAAGGATGTACTTTTATAATATTTTAAGTTCTTAGCAATTAATATTTTAGGAGAATAATTAATAACATAAGTGGCATGGCATTAAAAAAATTGAAAAAAAAAGGGAGGCAGTAATGTTAAATTTTAAATAAAATGTTAAAACTTACATCAGGATAAAATCTAAGAATGAAATACTCGATGTGTCTTCCGTAATTATTATATGTGTATTGTATATATGCAAACCTTTTCTTAAAATTAAAATAAAAAAAATATAAAAACTTAGTTGAAAGAGACATATGAAGGGAGGGTTTGATTGTGTTTCTGCTTTTTTCGTTCTTCGCTTTTTTAAGGCTCCACAATGCTTGCGCAGGGGCTCTGTCAGTGCCATGTACAATCTAACCAATACATTAAGGACAAAAACCATCTAGGTCTTTTAGTAAGTTTATTTTATATGGAAAATTTCTTTAATTTATTTTTGTAAAATTTTTATAAGAATTTTACAGATTATTAATGGAAAATTAGCCACAAAAAAGATTTCGTCCCTAAAAAAAAAAGGTAATACTCCCTCCAGTTTTGTGGAAGGAAAATTCAAGCCGTCGTTAAATGTGGCACCGAAAATTAGCACTAGGAATTTCTACGAAAATTAGCGACGAAATTTATGTATCTATTGATAAAATTTAGTAACGGAAAGCATATTCCGTCGCTTAAATTACCATATATAAAAAAAACCCACCCCTTTCTCTTTCCCCCTCTCTCTCTCTCTCTCTCTTGGTCTCTTGGCTTGGATCTACACCTATAGATCTACTCCGCCGTGCCCCACACCCCATAAATCAGAAGCCCCCGCCACCGCTCTCCTTCTGGCGCGTCCCTTCCCTAGCCGCCGCTCTCCCTCTGGTGCGCCCCCTTCCTCTCTCCCCCCTCTCTTTCTCTCTCTCAGTCACTTGGCTGCTTGCCGATCTGCTTCGCCGTCCCCTCCCGCCGCTCGCCATCCCCCTCGCCGTAGCAGATCTGGTCTCATCGCTGCAGCTGCCTCGCGAGGAGTATCCCGAGAGCACTGTCTCGCACAGCTTGCTGCCGTTGGCCATCTTCCTTTTGTTTTTTTAGGGTCTAATTTCTTTTCTTCCTTTAGTTTTTAGGGTTTGTTTAGCTGTTTAAAATTACTTTATTTCTTACCCACAAGCACCAAGTTGTTTGATTTTGATCATTAAGTGATGTGGCTCAATTGATTCCTTTTGAATTTGAACCAGGAATTGAAATTGGCAAAATATGATGAGTTGAGTTCTAAATTGTGAGCAACAGTGAGTTCAAAAGGGTGTGTTGCAAATTTTCCATAGATTGTTGTTTGAAAGCTATGATGAGTTTAGCAAATTAGTGCAATAACTAGGCTGTGAATTAAAAAAATGGTTTTTGTGGATTTTCTCTATGATTCTTGTTCTACAGATTTCCAAGGAAACACTGTTCAGTTACACCAACTCCAGTCTCTTGTTTTTAACATGAGGCAATTCAGGCTATATAATCATGCTTTGTAGGTAATTTCCTTTTCTATTATCTCATGGAAGAAACATCACCATGATTTCCCTTTTCTGGGTATTCTTTGTTGTAGTTTATCTGAAAATAATAAATTATTTAAGAAGCTAAACAATTTGTACAACCAGAGACGTGGTTATTTTTAGTGAATTTAAGTTGAATATAACGAGAAATTAAAAGAAGATTGTTTCATGGATGAAAATATGTCACTGTTTTAATTTCATTGACTTAGTTGTCTATCTATAAAAAAGACTTGGCATATTGGTATTGATTCATAGATCTGAAATGGCCAGTTCATTCTTCTTTGATATTTCTTTTACAGAAGGATATATGGAGTGAAGATGAGGATATGGTATTAATGTAGTCTCATATAGATATAGGAAATAAATGGGCAGATATTGCAAAAGATTGCGAGAATTCAGTTAAGAATTATTGGAATGCAATCAAGAGAAGGCAAAGTGAAAATCCAGATCAAAGCACCTAAGAGGAACAAACAACCATGACTTTTATGTATGAATATAGACTTGGTAATCTAAGATTTTGGTTCACTACTTTGTAATTTTGATTTACATTGCTCATATTAGTATAAGTTTATTTTATTTAGTTAGAGTTTTTTTTTTTAAATTTACTCTTTGTAGTACATAACGTTGATAATAAATTATTGTTACGTTTTTTTTTATTTTAATTAATACATTTTCAATTATATTATTTTTGTCAATTATAATTTGTATACTATTGATGATTCTATCATTTAAAAAATAAAAAAAAATTAAAAAATAGATTAAAATAAAAAAATAAAAATTCCATAAATTTAGTGATGAAAACTTTAATTCTGTCTCTAATTTAGCGACGGAATAAACGTTTCTGTCACTAATTATTAGCGATGGAAACTGACTTTTCGTCGCAAATTTAGTGACGAAATTCTGTCGATAATTTCCGTTTTTTTCTTGTAGCGATATCATAGGTGCAATTTGGTGCGACCAGTGATTTGTGCGCATCTGACTATTACTCAATATATTGAGTTTTTTTTTTGTTTTTTTAAAAATAATGTGAATCTTAAAAAATGGAAAAATAGTGTGGGTTGAAAATTTTTTGGAAAGACGGTGTTTTGAGGTAAAAAACACATGTCAAAGCTACGGAATAGCACAAGTGGATGAATATGAATGTATGGTCTTGTCAAACTTGAAACCATATGTGATAGTTGTGGTTTCAAACACTGGAGGTGCTAATAATTTTAGTATCTTAAATCGCAACTGACACTTGTTTTAAGCAAAAGAAATTTAAAAATAAAAAAATTCAAAAATAATTAAATAGTAACATGGGACAAAATATACTATTTCAGAGGCCAAATGTGCAAAAATGCCCCTTAAATTTTCAAAAGTGAAATTATACCCCTAGTATTTCAAAATTGGGGCATCTTTACCCCTGTAGTTGGCTAAAAGATAGAAATTATTGAACTTCAACTACATCTTTTCTAAGATAAAAAGTGAAGACAAAGTGGAGAAGGGATGTCAACTGAAAATTCTAGCGATGAGGAGGACTTCTTTGGGTGAGTTTGCTTTGCTCTATTGACGAATGACTACAAATTTTTGTATTTTTTTTTTGGGTTGGTGTTATACTTGAGGTTTTAAGAAAATGAAGATCTATTATTTTTGTGGTAATGCTTAAGGGTTTTAGGAAATGTTTTGCGTTGTTGATCAAAGGTAGAAAATAGATAATGAATAAGGTTTTAGAGGGTAGATGGATTCTTAAAATGCATATCGATTGTAAAACAGACATATTTTATTTTGTGGTGCCCGTTTAGCCATTGCATGTGACTTTATTCCCTTCACATGCTGTTGATATATGTGTATAGAGTGATGTGGATTCTCTATGTAATAGGAAAAAGGGTTATGTATTGTATTTCTTTATTCAATTTGTTTAATGATTCTCTTATTTATTTTTTTCCTTTTGAACTTCGTGTAGGTTGAAATATATAATCACTGTTAACTTGTGGTTTAACTAGAATGGTAGATGGAATTTTGGTGAAAAAGTGCAATAGAAGGATGGGATAAAAGAGACTTTTAAAAAGAGCTGTAATAAGGTTATAAGAGATGTGGATAACTTGGACATAACAAAAAGAGCTGTAAAAAGGTAAATTACATTTGATTATTTAGCATATAAAAAATTAATAATAGCATGCTGGAATTCATTTATAAATTTTTGATAATAGTTACTTGACAAACAGGAGCTGCAAGATGAACCAAAAAGGAATGAAACTACTATAGCAACATGAATTGCAAATGATGTAGTAATAAAAGTTGCAGATGATGCAACAAATGGAGTTGTAGATGATGCACCAACTATAGTTGTAAATGATGAACTAACTGCAGTAGTAAATGAAACATCAAAAGAAGCAGGCACACATCCAGTTGATCAAGGCAATGATGTAGCAGTCACAAACTCAGTAAAAAGACTTAATGCCACTTTGAGAGATAAACTAAGTCAATGCAGAAGTGAGTCACAAAAATCTAAAATAGAGTGAGGTCATGGAATTTTCTATGATGATAGGGGTCATATAATCTACAATGTGAGATATTCTTATGTTATTTTATTATATTTTTGTTATGGTAGTTTTAAAACATCTAGTTTGACTGATATTTGATTATTTTATATTTTTGTTAAATTAATAAGAATCAGAATAGTTAGGACATGCAGACAATTATATTGTGGGTTTTTTTTTAAATGGATATGACAGTAGTGAATATGAAGATCTAGATAATGGCAGATCATGATCCATATCCAAAAAAGAAATTCTTAATTGCATATAGAGGAGATCAAAATCAATGCTGGGAAAAACACTCATATTCCCATAGGTTTAAGAGTGATAAAGCAAAAGGGAAAATGGATTTGAGGTGCAAATTCCATCAAATTTGCCTTTAAAGCCTCCAAAAAAGAAGAGACTTCGGTTGAGTGATCTAGAGAAACAAATAAATAAGAGGCTATTAAAAAATCAAAAGAAGTGATGATAATATGTGATTTTGGAAAATTTTGTATGTATGCCTATGTATATTCGTAGGTAGTTTAATGTTAATACTTGTTAGTTTTTGTTTTGGTTGTGGCAGTGTAAGAAGAACTTGATCTACCATTTTTGTCTTGTTGCTTATATTTGACTTAGGCCATTTTATGCAATGTAACACAACGACATGCATAATAGTGTTATCCTTTATGTAGTTTTGCATATTGAAATAAAATGATCAGTTGTTATTGCAATTTCCAAATTTAGCCCATATAATGCTTGCAAAATGAGTATAATATGTTCAGGTTCAATTATTTTATTATAGATTTTGCATATAATATTCCATGGACCATATATTGAGGTTGAGTACTTGCACTACAAGAAATCTGAGAAATAGAGACGGAAAATAGAGACGGAATTCCGTCTCTAATTGAAAATAGAGACGGAAATAGAGACGGAAATTTTCCGTCTCTATTTCGTCGGTCTCTAAATATTAGAGACCAAAATGTTCCGTCTCTAAAAATAGAGACGGAATAGTGCTTTCCGTCTCTATTTTTAGAGACGGAAGGAGCGTTTCGGTTTCTAAAAATAGAGACGGAAAGAACGATTCCGCCTCTATTTTTAGAGACGGAAACTCAATTCCGTCTCTAAAAATAGAGACGGAATAAGTTTTTTCGTCTCTATTTTTAGAGACGGAAAATGAATTCCGTCTCTATTTTTTTTGGAATTTTTTTTAATATATTAAAATAAATAATATTAAATTTAAATATTCCTTAATTTTATATAATGAATTTTCATCTCTAATTTATTGATTTTTTTTATATATTAAAAATAAATAATATTAAATTTAAATTATTCTTAATTTTATATAATGAAAAAAATTAAATAAACAATAAATAAATGTGAAAATACTGTATTATTTAATGTATTAATATATAAAAAAGTGTAGTGAGATTACAAATAAAAAAAAGATAAAAATTCTAAAAATAATAACTAAGATGGAGGAGAATACGGACGACCAGCAGACGGTACTTGCGGGTCAACAGGTAATCTAGGCTAATGAAGTTCTCCAGCATATTGATACGGTCCATTAGTACGCCGACCGTACCGCGTAGCTCAATGACATCATTAGTACACCGACCGTCTCCAACTTCTGTCCATATTACTCATTAATATTAAACTGCTTAGAAAAAATCATAAGGTCGAAGTTAGTATTTAATTTGAACTCAATTCTCTTGCCTACTATATTTTGCTTTAATCCCTAATTAGTTCTACATAATGATTCATTTCCCTAAATTAAAATCATAAATAATTTGTAAAAAAACGGACATAGTTCCCCCTATACGGGTTCCTATCTCCCTGTCAAACATTAGCAATTTTAACACTTCGGTAAAATATCAACCAATCGCAACTCCATAATAAACTCATTGTAATAAGAAATTTACCCATTCAGATCAAACATCTAAATTTAACGGATAAAATCACCAACAGTTGTGAATTTATCCCTTAAAGTGATATTCCGTTAATACAGTATCGTTAATAATAGCATAGTCGTTACTATTGAATTACAACATGACTATGCATGACTTACACATTTTTATCTCATTAAAGCAACATATTTCAAACATATAGATGCAATTAAAAAAATATTAAAATTTTTTTTCGTACTATTGAAAAATAAATTATTAATACATAACACATTTACCTCGACAAAAGCGTGCAAACCATTCATAATTAACAAAACGTGCTATTTTATTTTATTTTTCTTTTAAGAGAAGACAAAGAGCAAAAACACACCGCACGAAGAAATATGTTATTTTATATATTAACCAATGCCAACTTGATTTTTGAAATTAAAAAAGAAAAATGAATTATCTATTCCATGAATTTTTTTAATAAATTAATAATTGATTATTATCTTTAAAAAAAAAAAGACAGAGAGATTAATAAGAATTTTTATGATGTATAATGAAATATGAGCAATAAGGAATTAAATTTAACAAAAGCCAAAGGCGTAGCTACAGCTAAAGTTAAGAGATTGCCTGCTTGATCTAGAAAAAACTTCTGTTAATGATTTATATGCCTAAAATTTTAATTGTCAAAAGTAAAAAATAATGATTAATCCAACTAAAAAAATCAAAATTGATGGTCTGATTAATCAAGTTGAATAGATAAATTTGTGGTTAATTTTTTAAAAATTGATATTAATGTACTAATTAGTAAAAGAAATTATAATGATATTTTATATGTGTAAGAAAAGATACAGAATCTAATCATTCAAACCATTTAATTTCTGAGTTTAAGAGAAATGTTCAAGAGTGGAATTTCTAATAGCAACATCGACCACAATTATCAAAAGCTGCTTTTCTAAATATTGATTCGAAACAACAATACCCAAAGGAAAGGAATTTATGTAGAATGCAGAAAGTATGATCCAGGTGAACAAAACCCAATTCTTAAAGCCCCACAGTTCAGTGTCTTTGTTTGCATCCAGTGGATTTGGGAAAAGGGAAAAACAGAGAGGGAGATAGATTAGAGGCGAAATATTCAAGCTTACAAATTTAACTGCTAATTGCCCACATAACAACAAATAACCCAAATCGAATAAATCTTCAACAGATCCAAAAGCAAAAAAATAAAAAAAGGCTTTATTTGGTATGAATCACTTGCCTACCAAAAACTTTTACACTTTAGCAATTTGGCTCACGTCTGAAAGAAAAACCATAAAATTATAAAGGCATCAACCATATTGATAATAATCAAGTCGAAATCACTCACTAGAACGCAGAATATATGAATGTAGTATTACCAAAAATACATTCATTCCTCCATCTCCACGTAAACCAACAAACAGCCATGTCCAAGCACAATACACCATTAAAATTCATTCACATAAATTAGAACAGAAATAATATTAATAAAATTTACATTAAATAGAATAATAAAAATAATATCAACATATTACCCAATAAAATAAATTAACACATAAATATTATATACTTCATAAATAAAAAAATAATAATTTGCAGAAAAAAAATTACCTTTAGATGCAGATCTGGCCACCGACGGGGAGGAGGGGGAGATGCGTCGGCGCCGGCGTGGGCTGGGGGAGGAGAGGGGCTCGCACGTCGGCGGGAGGAGGGGGGCAGCGCCGTCGGTGGCGGGGAAGAGAGGGAGCCGCGACGGGGGAAGAAAGGGAAGGGGGAAGAAGAAGGACGGCGGGGAGGGGGCTGGCGAGGAGGAGGGGCGGGGCACGGTGGCGGGGTAGGCCGGTCGTTGGACGGCGACGGGAAGAGGGCGGCGCAACTTCCGCTGGTGAGGGGAGGGAAGGGGGGAAGCAGGGACCAAGGGAAAGAAATTGGGACCAAGGGAAAAGAAGGAGAGAAGAAAAAGAAGGGTCTAGGAAAAAATATCCCTAAAATGGAAACGGAAATTGATTTTCCGTCTCTATTTAGAGACGGAAAATAAATTCCGTCTCTAAATAGAGACGGAAATCAATTACCGTCTCTATTTTTAGAGACCGAAATATTTTTCCGTCTCTAAATAGAGACAGAATTGTTTTGGTCTCTATTTAGAGACGGAAATATATTTTCCGTCTCTATTTAGAGACGGAATAATTTTTTCGTCTCTATTTAGAGACGAAAAAAATTTCCGTCTCTATTTTCGGTCTCAAATTTTGGAGGGAATCGATCCCTCCATAAATAGATACGAAAAATAGAGACGGAAATTTTTTAGAGACGGAAAATTATTTTCGTCTCTATTTAGAGACGGAAAATATTTTCTAGAGACGGAAAACTGATTTCCGTCTCTATTTAGAGACGGAAAAATTTCCGTCTCTATTTTCCGTCTCTATTTTGGATTTTTCTTGTAGTGTTGGAATATAAATGAAAAGAATACAAATTATACAAATTGAGACTTCCAATTTCATTACATGATAACATAATGTTCTAGCACAACAATAACTAAAAATATATGTAACTGCCCAATTGTTCTAAAACACTCTATTCAACCTATTTAATCCCATAAAAAGTGCATTTTCAACCATCAAAATCCTACAAAAAGTGCAAGCTTTTACACTAAATTATGGACAAAAAGACAACTGAACCTTATGGACACTTTAGTCATTGGTTGTTAGAATTGACAAAATTACTTATAAACTGCCTAACAAACTCCTTCCCACGATTCATTCTCAATATCATTTTAAAATACCTTTCCCTTTCCTCCATTTGTAGAGCCATTTATTGTATGGTGTCTAATTGGTTTTCAATCCTCTTGTTCATCCTAGCAATATCATTTTCTAGTTTCAAAATCTCCCTATGCATGTCATATAGATTGATTATTGATCTCTCCTTCATCCTTTCTATTATATCATGCCACGAAAAGAAATTGCAGGCCTTCACCTATTCAAGAATGATATGAAAATCATTTCACAAATTAGAATCATCAAAATATCACATGATAAAATAAGCAACAAGGTTTACTTTTCTTACTTCAAATAGGACAATTGTAATAAAGCCTTCCTGGGTTTGATATGCTCTATAATATTAACCTAATAGCCTTGTGACCATAAAACACTTAGGTTCTGCAAAATCAAAGGTGTATCCATCACTCGTTTTCTTACGTTGAGATTGCATAGTTGATAAGAAAGACATGGAGGTTGATGTAGACATCACAAATTGGAATAGAGATTTCAAAAAGGGATTTTTGGCCATCGATCTGTAAGAGAGGGGGAAAATGGAAAAGAAGATAGGAATAGGTAAAAAAATTTGACAAGATTTTTTTTACCTATCACATGAGTATTATGTGTGACAGGTGTGCTCTAAAGTAGCGCCTATTGGCACGCCATATGTAAATTTCATTGCCATGCTAGCGTTCAGTAAACAGAAAAGGGTCAATGTTAGGGTTCTATCAAAATAAAGGTAAAATTACCTCAATTTCGAAACATAAGCGGGCAAGATTGCACAAAACATTAGGGGCATAATTGTACTTTTTGGAAACTTCAGAGGCATTTTTGCACTTTTGGACTATTTAAGATAGCTCATAAGTTTAAAAATAAAAGAAAATATTTTAATTTTCTATTTTTAACATAAGGAACGCAATAAAAAAAATAAAATAAAAAATAGTTACAAACCATTTAATATGCAAAGCAAATAAAAAAAAGCAGAAATTGAGAGATAGCAAATCAATAAAAGAGTTAAAACATTTTTATGATGTAATTCATCTCATGACAAAATGTAATTTTTTTTAAGAGGAGAACTATGAATTACACAAACGAGAGAAATTACAAGAGATAAAATTATTCCGGGTTGCTAAATTAAGAAAAAGCCATCAATAAGGACTTGTCTAGCTAGTAGATAAGTAACCACGTTAATTTTACAAGAAACATAATTGAAAGATACATTGCAAAAAGGTAATAGGTAGAAGATATATTCCAGTATCGGCCACAGCAAACAATGAGAAACTGAGCATTTCTTAATCAATTGAATCAAATGAAGACAATATGATTCCAAAAGAGAAGTAAGAGAAGGTTGAGCTTTCATAAAAATAGAGCTTCTTTAAAAACAATGCCTTCCAAAATCAGTAAATCCAAAGGACCAGGTAAAGCTTTAACTTTTTAAGAAATTGGCAGACGAAAGTGATTCCTAAAAATCATGGCAATCCCTTTTATATTTTTTTTTTGTATCGAAAGAGCATCACCAGTATTAACTTTAAGAACCATAAGAGGTGGAGCAATCCAATAAACATCTCGATGAGAAGATTGAGAAGAATATGGAAGATAAACATTAGCATTAGGGAACTCATTATAAAAATGGAGACTACTAAGCTAGATTGCTTGTGGTATTGGAAAAGAATTGGAAAAAATAAATACTTTTATAGCATTCCAAAAACCCCATAAAATATGAATAAGAAGTGGAGGAATATGTTGAGAAGGAAGCCTTGTAAAATGTGTAGGGAAAGCATTCCAAAATTGCTGAAAATTAGAATGAGAGGAATCATAGAAATTACCAAATCGAGAAAGCTACCACACTTATTAAGCCCGAGGACAATGAAAAAAATATAAGAACCAAACATTCTTGAAGACCACAAAAGTGATAGTTACATGTAAAAAGATTAAATCTTCGTACAAGATTACTGGCAACCTATTATAGCAAACTTTCTAAAAGAACACCTTCAATTTATGTGGCAAAGAAGAACTCCAAAAATTTCTCCAATTTACAATGAGAAGAGAGTAAGATGACATGTCCCGAGTAAACCCAAGATAATTAAGAGCAACATAATAACCAGATTTGATTGTATAACCTCCAGACTTCATCCAAAGACATGTTAAGAATAAATTAGGCATGACGTGGAATAAAAGAACTTTTAATAAGAGATGAATTCCACCCAAGAGATTGTAAGTCAATAAGACAAGAGACTTTACCCTTCAATGGTTGCAACCTTGGTAACAATAAAAAGAGGCTGAAAAGGATAATTCTTTAGGATCCATGCATTAGAAATGTCAACCTAATGACCATTAAGAACTTGCCATCTAAGTCCTCAAATAAGAGCCAATAGACCATGATAAAGGTTTTGTGAATCCCAGGAAGCATTAACATGATTGTTGGCATGAAGAAATTCCAAATTAGGAAAATATTTTCCTTTCAAAACACAATACAAAAGATAAATAGGAAACTAAAAAATACACCAACACAGTTTGGCCAACAAAGCCAAATAGAAATCTTCCAAATGTCTAATACCTATACCTCCTTCTCATCGCTGCCAAAGTTTAGATTTAGCCACACGATAATGTTTATTCCATTGGGATGAAGAGCCCCACCAAAAATTAATCACCGAATTAGTGAGTTTATTACAAAGTGACTTTGGTAGTTTGAAGCGTGACATCTTATAGATTGGTATAGCGAAAGCTACATAATTGATCAAAACATCCTTACCACACTGAAAAAGTAATTGAGATTGCCAATCCAGAATATGTTGCTTGACTTGTTTAAAAGTATCATGTTTAGATCAGGAGATAATGAAAGGTAGTCCCAAATAATTATCATGAAAGTCTATCTCTAAAACACCAAGAATATATCTTGCACTCATTTGTTGAGATAAAGGAGTATTCTCAGCAAAAAAATAGAAGACATTTGATAATTAATTTTTGACCGCTAACTGTAATCATGAATAATTGATTTAACACAATTCAGCTTCGCATCAGAAGTCTTGCAAAATAATAATGAGTCATTAATAAATAAGAGATGTGCAATATAAGGAGAACCTTTAGAGATACAAATACCTTAAATTTGATTAGATAAAGAAGCATGTTTTAAGGCATATGACAATCCCCCACTCGCCTAAACAAACAAAAATAGAGAGAGACAATCACCTTGCCTAAGGTAGTAATTGAGATTGCCAACCCAGAAGAATGTGATTGACTTGTTTAAAGTATCACGATTAGATCCGGAGATGATGGGAGGCAGTCCCAAACACTTATTATGAAAGTCTATCTTTGAAACACCAAGAATAGATCTTGCACTCATTTATTGAGATAAAGGAGTATTTTTAGCAAAAAATAGAAGATATTTGATAATAATAATTTTTTTGACCACTAACTCTTTTGTAATCACGAGTAATTAAGTCAACACAATTCAACTCCTCATTAGAAGTCTTGCAAAATAATAATGAGTTGTTAGCAAATAAGAAACTCTGGAGATGCAGATACCTTAAATTTGAGTATATAAAGAAGCATGTTTGAAGGCATATGACAATCCCCTAGTCGGCAAAATAAGCAAAAATGGAGAGAGAGAGGATCACCCTTCCTGATAAATCCAAGAAATGTCTTTATCTGTAGGAGAGAGGTCGCTCCGATCGGATGAGATAACCCTGCAGTAAGAAGAGCCTGGTCGGACCAGGCGTGAGCACTCCGAAGCTTAAGTTAGTAGCTTAGAGAGAATGTGCTTTAGAGAGATAATGATATGGATTCAATACCTGGTACCATTGTTGGCTGGACTACTTATATGAGATAGTTGAGGGGCACTCGAGTGCCTGGGGAGTGATTACTGGCTGTCAGGGTAGGTATTCGGCGACATGACATGGAGCAGGTGATAGGCATGGGTACTGCCTTGTGTCAGGCGGCTGATAGGACTGGCGGTCACATCAGCCGATCGGGCGTGTGTATCGCCTAGGAGCTCGTGTCTGATACCTTTTGCTGATGGGCTTTAGGCCCTGCCAGTTAAGTGGACCGGTTGAATGAGCCTTAAGGCAAATGATATTTGCTGTGTTATCACTTGTCCCCCCTCAACAGGTCCGATCGGGCATGGATTTGCCTTTGCATGGTCCGTTCGGATGGGGTCGGCTCTGAAAATTCCCGATCCGAGGACGCGTACTGACGCGCGATTTTAAATTTAGAAGGCGCTCTTTCTGAAGAGACGCGCATGCCTGGACAGCTGTTTTCATTTAATGCTGCGCAGGTACCGAGGGCGACGCTTCGCTCTTTGCAGAGACGTAATGTCTTTTGACACGTGGCGCCCGTTGAATGGTGCGTCGTTTGGCGTTTTTTGAGAGGTTTGAGCCTATAAATAGGGGACTTTGTAAAGCGCTTTTTCTTTACTTTCGAAATCCCTAGCGAAGCTCTGCAGAAATCTTCGTTTAATTCCCAGATCTCTGCAACTACTTTTTGATTCCTCTTCAAACTTTTTAAGTCCTTTTCATCAAGTAAGTAACTTTTTTCCCCTTTTTGCTTTCTTCGTGATTTTCGTCCTTTGCTTTCTTTCCATACCCATCTCATTTAGAAAAAAGAGAGTTGCACTTTTCCTTTTATATTTTTTGTTGAAGATGGCCTCCAGTAGTGCTGAAGCGTTAGACACAAGTTTTTTGGAGTGGTATGAGAATAAACCAGCCGTCGATTTGCATTCTCGACTAACTGCTGGGGAGGTAGCTGAAATTCCTTCCGAGTATGGCCTTTCTGAAGACATAGCGGTATTGGCCTGCCCAGAATCAATGGCGGTGACGGAGGGGCCCTTTGGGCAAGACAATGGGGAATGGTTCATTTGTCATCTTCGGAGCCTGGATGCGGGCCTGAGGATCCCCTTGGGCGCCTTCGAGATGGCGGTGTTGAGGGGGTATGATCTCGCCCCTAACCAACTACATCCGAACGGTTGGAGATCGGTGGCGTGCTTCAGAATTCTTTGCATAGCCGAATCGGTAGCGCCAACTCTGGAGCTGTTCACTCACTTCTTTTACATTTCGTGCCGGAGCGACGGAACGAAGTATTTCTTTACAAGCTGCCCAAAGAGGAAATTGATGGTCGTCCCCACCTCTATGAAAGGGTACAAAGAGCTGTATTTCCTGATGGGGAGGAAAGGTGGATTTGGGGTGCGCCTCACCCGATCGGTCAGGATCAAGGCTCTGAATGACCTAGCCGTCGGTCAGCCTGCGTACGAACAGGACATTAAAACTTTAATGACCGCCGTCGCCAGGAATGGGAAACCCTTCGAGTCCAGTTTGCTCTTGACTACCCTGTTCGGGTCTTCCAGTTCTGAAGGCGCTGAGAATGCAGAACGTGAGCATTAGGGCCGTGAAGAAAACATAGCCATTATGCATCATAATGCATTGCATTTTATTTATGCTTTGTGAAGGTAATTTTTGTATGAAGAACTTATCTTGTTTATTGTCTGGTTGCAGCTGATATGGCTGGTGGGGGTGATGCGTCCAAGCAGCTCGGCGAAAAAATCAAGCAAAAGCGTGAGGCCGAGCGGAGGGCTCAAGAGCAGAGGAAGAGGAGGAAGCTAGTGCCCGCGTCGGAGCTGCAATCTTCTCGGGCAGCTGCTGGTGCTTCTAGGGGGGCGGCCGGCGCCTCTACAACGAATCTGGCCATTGCGGCCATTCCCATCTCGTCAGCGCCCCCTGCTGCTACGACTGCGATTACTGGACCTACCTCCATCGCTGCTGGGCCCAAGATTGTGCTTCGAAGGGAGGCCTCTCCTCAGCCATCGCGCCGTCGGCGTCACATTCTTCGAGATGAATCGGATGAAGATGATAGGCCGATCGGGGATACTTTCCGAGAGGTAGAAGAGGAGGCCAAGAGGAGGGCTGAAGAGGCCACCCAGAAGAAGGCCGACGAAGCGGCCAAGAAGAGGGCTGCTGAGCTGATCGCCGAATCGGACGCTCGGGTCATAGCCAGAGGCAAAGCCGTTCAGCATGGCGAGTCTCCGCGACGCTCTTCCG
Source organism: Excoecaria cochinchinensis (assembly GCA_947683425.1). Lineage (NCBI taxonomy): Eukaryota > Viridiplantae > Streptophyta > Magnoliopsida > Malpighiales > Euphorbiaceae > Excoecaria > Excoecaria cochinchinensis. Next base: position 10,036,620 of record CANTUQ010000127.1, on the reverse strand, counting down.
ATCGGAGGCATGTTCCTATGAAAGACATTCTGAGAGAGAACTTCGGCGATGACTGGTGTGGGCCAAGCGGCGAGTTTCATTTGCCGGGGTCTTCTCCGGGATGACGATCATCGGGATGCCGGTGACGCCAGTCAGCTCAGCAGGGAAACCCATGCTATCGGGCAACAATTGATAGACGTAAGTATTTTGTTGTCTGTTTCTGGTGTTGATTTACACCTTTGTGTCTGAGCCATTTACTCTTGATTCTGTGTAGGCTGCCAGGAGGACACAGCGGCTTCACATGATGGCCCATTTGTGGAAGGGGAGGGCCGAGTCAAGCGCCGTGGCCAAGGCGGAGGCGAACACACGTTGTGAAGCAGCTAAGAAAGAAGCCTCCGACCTTCGAGCTGAGATGGCCAAGCTGGAGGAGCGGTATGCTGCTTCTCAGTCGGAGACAGTAGCCTTGAGGAAGGAGGCTCACCAGAGTGCTCAGGATCTGAAGGCTCGGCAGAGCGAGGCCGACAGGCTGAAGGGCGAAGTTGCCCATCTATCTGCGGAGGGTGCGCAGTTGCGGCGGTTCGAGGCGGATGCAACCCGACTGGATGCCGAGTGCAAAGAGTTGGCCGCCGAGAATGCCAGACTGAAGGCAGAGGGCGGGCAGCTTCGAGAAGAGGTGGAATCCTTGAAGAAGTCGGCAGGAGAGAGTGAGGCTTCCTACACGAAGATTCTTGAAATGGAACTTGCCAACCAGAAGGAGCGCCTGATCGATGAGTTAGCAGACACTCAGGTGGAGCTGCTGTCTCGGCTAGTCCATGAAGCTGGGCGGCGCTTCCCCGGGGTTGATTTGTCGTGGATGGACGATCCGGCATCACTGCCTGCTCCTCCAAATGATGATGACGATGAAGGCGCTCCCGAGGGGGAAGTCACTGAGAGAGCTTCTGTAGAAGGCCCTTCATTTCTGGAGACTATTCCAGAGGTTCCCTCTGAAGTGGAGCCTGCGGCGCCTTCAGAATCTGGAGCTGGAGAGGAAGTTCCTCCTGCGCCCGAAGTCGAGCCAGTGGCGCCTTCTTCTGTTGGGCCTGTCTCTGAAGGGGGGGCAGTATCTGTGCCGCCAGCTGCCGACCCTTCTCAAGCCACCGCCAATCCGATTGCTGAAGAGGTCGTTGACCCTCCTGGCGAAGTGGAGGTTGTAAATATAGATAGTTAGCTTAGAATTTTAGATCAGCTTTACTTTTTGCTTTGTTTCCTGTCTTTGTAACAATTCTTTACAAATTGTATGGTGGAGATATTCTTAATAAAATTGCATTTTTTTGCAAGTTAATATATACATAAATTTGTATTAAGATTTGCGATATAATCGAGCTAAGTATTTACTCGTGAAATAGCATAATATTCGCATTAAATTTGCAAGTACTTCCTGAATTCGGATAACTCCTGAGCTTGATGACCGATCGGGTCAATATGGCTTTACAGGTCGCATAAAATTTGCGCAATTAGACTAAGTAATGCTCATAAAGCTGCATGAGAAATGCATAGCTGAGCTGAATGATACTCGTAGAATTGCATAGTAATTGCATAATCGAGTTGGATGGTGCTCGTAAAGTTGCATAAAAGCTGCATGACCGAGCTAAACGATACTCGTAGAACTGCATAGGAGTTGCATAATCGAGCAAGAGAGGTTAGATCCTCTATTATATGTATAATACTTGGGAAGGTAAGATCCTTCATCACGACATGTACACTTTGTAGCTTGGAATGGGCATCAAGCCTAGCGTAGAACACTATATTGTGTATTAATTGAATAATAATGAAAGAAGGAACCTTTTTATTAATCGGGCAATTGCCAGGTTCTGATACATTATGAGACATGGTACTTCTTGAGTACTTCAACATTCCAGCTTCTGGGGACATCTTGCCCTTCAACAGTTCGGAGCCTATAAGTGCTCGGACTTAGGACTTTAGCAACCTCGTAGGGCCCTTCCCAATTCGGCATTAGCTTCCCAACTCCGGCATTTCCCGAGCCGAGTTCTGCCTTTCTGAGTACCAGATCGCCTACATTGAAGGTTCTAGACCTTACTTTAGCATTGTGGTATCTGGCCACTCTTTGTTTATAGGCAGCGATCCTGGCGTAGGCGTCCTCCCTCTTTTCCTCGATGAGATCTAAGTCTTGGCATCTCTCTCGAGTGTTCATCCGTTCGGAGTAGAGAGCCGATCGGTAAGAAGGGAGGCTGACCTCCACAGAAATCATTGCTTCGGAGCCGTAAACAAGAGAAAATGGCGTCTGATGAGTGCCTGTCCTGGGGGACGTTCTGTATGCCCACAGGACACTCTGCAGTTCTTCAGTCCAGTTGCCTTTGGCTTGACCCAGTCGCTTCTTCAATCCCTCCAAGATGGTCCGATTGGAGACCTCGGTCATTCCGTTGCTTTGGGGATGAGCGACAGATGTGAACTTTAGTTTGATGTTCAAGCCTTGGCAAAAGTTTCTGAAGACGGAGCTGTCGAACTGCTTGCCATTATCTGCAATAAAAACATTAGGTAAACCATACCTGCAGATGATGTTCTTTCATGTAAAGCTTTTGACCCTCTCGGCTGTGATGGTGGCTACTGACTCAGCCTCAATCCACTTGGAGAAGTGGTCGACTGCTACTATGAGGAACTTCATCTGCTTTTTGCCTTGGGGAAAAGGTCCTAGGATGTCCATCCCCCACTGTTCGAACGGCCATGCAACTCCAATCGGCTGTTGGTCTGCTCCATGCTGCCTTATAATCCTGCTATGAATTTGGCATTGCGGGCATATCCTTACTTTCTCCTGGGCATCCTTGAGCATGCTAGGCCAGTAATATCCCGTCTGAAGGGCCTTTCTCGCCATGGCTCTACTTGCCTCATGCGCACCGCATATGCCTTCGTGGAGCTCTCTGAGGATGTAGTTCCCCTCTTCCTCCGACACGCACTTTAGCCAAGGGTGACTGAAAGCCTTTTTGTACAAATCACCGTTAATGATGGAGTAATTGAGGGATTTTCGAGATACCTTTCGAGCTTCATCCTTGTCCTCGGGCAGTCGTCCTGTCTGGAGGAACTGCATGATTGGGCTCATCCAGGTTTCATTTTCTTGGTCGATCTCCATCATTTCCGGCTCGTCTAGGGAGGAGGAAGTCTGGTCTACAACGGCAATGTTTTCTTCTATAACACTTTGTGCGGAAGCGGACATCTTAGCTAGCCGATCGGCCTCTGCAGTTTGGTCCCTCGGGACTTTCTGTAGCACCCATTCCGATCCAGCCTCTTCCAGTTTTGTGAAGGCAGTTTTGACTTTGGCCAGGTACTGGATCATTGTGGCCTCACGTGCTTCGAAAGTCCCCAAGACTTGACTGGTGACCAGCTGGGAGTCGCTCCTAATGGCCACTGTCTCCGGTCGGATCGCATGGAGCAGTCTCAGCCCTTGAAGGAGCGCCTCATACTCTGCCATATTATTAGAAGCTTTGAAATTAAGCTTTATGGCGTACCTTATTGTGATGCCCAAAGGGCCTTTTATTACTATTCCGACGCCTCCTCGAGTGTCGTTAGCTGCGCCGTCCACTGTCATTTCCCAGCTTTGTGGCTTGGGTTGACTTGGTGGTTCCTCACCCGCAAATTCGGCTACGAAGTCTGCTAAAGCCTGGGCCTTTATAGCTTTTCTGGGCTCATATCTGACATCCCAGGACTGTAGCTTAATCGCCCATCCCACCATTTTGCCTTCCAGATCGGGTGTCTGGAGTATCTTTCTTAGAGGATGACCCGATCGGACGACGATTGTGTGCGCCTCGAAGTAAGGTCTCAACTTCCTTGCACACATCATGAGGGCAATAATGAGCTGCTCAACCGGTCCCTTTATCAGATCTGCACCTCTGAGTACTTCACTTACATAGTACACGGGTAGCTGTTGGGTATCTTCTTCTCGGACCAAAGCACCTGCAACAGCTTCTTTAGAGGTGGCTAAATAGAGGTATAAATTTTCACCTGGTACCGGTCGGCTGAGCAGCGGCGGGTTGGTGAGGAATGCCTTCAGCTCTTCGAAGGCTCGCTGGCAGTCTTCCCCCCAGATAAAAGTTTCACTCTTCCTTAGCTTCTTAAAAAAAGGCGTACAGCGCTTGGCTGAAGAGGAAATGAATCGTCCCAAGGCTGTTATTCTTCCATTCAGCTTCTGGACGTCTTTTATGCTCCTGGGGGGTTGCATCTCGAGGATGGCCTTTATTTTTTCTGGATTTGCCTCAATCCCTCGTTGAGAGACTAGGAATCCTAAGAATTTTCCTGATGGTACCCCGAAGACGCACTTCTCGGGGTTGAGCTTCATCTGGAACTTATTTAGGGTGTCAAAAACTTTTGCCAGATCGGCTGGATGTTCCTCGGCGCTTCGGCTCTTGACGATCATGTCGTCAACATATACTTCGACATTCTGCCCGATCTGGTCTTTAAAAATCTTGTTCATCAGGCGCTGATATGTGGCCCCAGCATTTTTTAGTCCGAACGGCATCATCCTGTAGCAGAACGTTCCGTCGTCTGTGATGAAGCTGGTTTTCTCCTGATCAAGGAGCCACATCAGAATTTGGTGGTAGCCGGCATATGCGTCCAGAAGAGAGTAAATGGCATGGCATGCTGTGGCGTCTACCAATTGGTCTATACTTGGCAAGGGATAGCTGTCTTTGGGGCATGCCTTGTTGAGGTCGGTGAAGTCGACACACATTCGCAGCTTGCCAGACTTCTTCTTGACCAACACCACATTAGCCAGCCATTCAGGGTAGTCTACCTCTCGGATAGTTCCGGTCTTGAGTAGCCTATCAATCTCTTCTGAAATGAACTTCCTCCGATCGGGCGCGTGCCTTCTCAACTTTTGGCAGATCGGAGGGAAGCTTGGGTCCATATTTAACTTGTGGGTGATTATTTTGGGGTCCACGCCAGGGATATCTTCTGGCTTCCAGGCAAAAGTCGCTTGATTGATGGTCAAGACGTGCATGATAGCTTCTTCAGTTGTTCTATCCATGCTTGTCCCCACCTGAACATTTTTACCTTTATCTAGCGACCTGGCCTTTGTGGCCTCTGCTGGGTCCATCCTGGGCCTTTCCGCCTGCTCTTGCTGTTCGAGGCCTGGCTCTACGACCATCGCTTCCCGCTGCTGCTTTATCATGGTGATGTAAGCCTCCCTGGATGCTTTCTGGTCACCTCTCAAGATGGCGACGCCTCCGGTGGTCGGAATCTTCATCACCATGTATCGGATGGAGGTCACAGCTCCGGTCTGGAAAAGCAGTGGTCTGCCAAAAATGCCGTTGTAGGCAAATGTCATGTCAACAACCATGAAAATTACCTTACAAGCATGAGCTATTGCTTCTTGGCCGAGCTCGACAAAAAGCTCTACAGATCCCGCCACGGGGATAGTGGCGTTGCCCAGGCCGATCAGAGGAGTGGCGTTCGGCTTGAGCTCTCCGATCGGGAGTCCCATGGCTCGGTATGCTTGGAGAGTTAGGACGTTGACAGCACTGCCATTGTCCACCAAAATTCTCTTCACATTGAAGTTATTTATCCGAGCTCTTACGACGAGAGCGTCCTCATGGGGGAACAGAACGTCTCGCGCGTCTTCACTGGAAATGGTGACTGAGGCCAGCTGCTCCGCCTGGCGGGAGAGATAGACACCTTTCCCTTTCCCCCTTTTGGGGAGATCTTCTCCATAGGACGACCCTCCGGTGATCACGTTTATCACCCCTGCATAGGGCCTGCCCGGATCGGCGTTTCTGGGGTTCCGGCGCTCATCGTCGTCTGAGTCAGGATCATCCCTTCTAGGCTTCGGCTGTCTGCAGGGTTCATCCCCTCTGGCCGGGCCTATGAATCTCCTGAGGGCCCCACGGCGTATCAGCCTTTCAATTTCTTTTTTTAGCGAAGTGCACTCGTCGGTTAAATGACCGACGTCTCTGTGGAATTCGCAATATTTGCTCGGGTCCCTCGCATCCCGACTTCTTCCGGAGAGGTCTCTGGGCCAGTTGACTCTGCGGTGCTTCTCTTTGATCCACATTAACACCGCAGTCGGGGTAGCATTGAGAGGAGTGTATGTCCTCTCTGCCTGGTCGTCTGGACGCGGATTTCGGTCTCTTCCCGATCCCCTGGCTTGGCCTGAATTTCTGGAACTTTGAGCTCCATCTTGGCCTTTAGCTGTCCGATCGGAAGCGGAGGCTCTTTGAGTAGAGCGATTGTCCGGATATTGTAAGCGGTCCAGGACGTTGGTCCTTCCTCTGCTTTTGGACCTGAGAGCATCATCCAACTGGATGTGTTGCCTAGCCCTCTCCATTAGCTCAGCGAAGCTGGACGGGGGTCTTGTTGTAAGCAACTCGAAAAGTGGTCGGTCAGTGGTGCCCCCTTGCAAGGCGGTAGTCGCCATCTCCACACTGACGTTTCTTACTTCAGACATGGTAGCCTGAAACCTGTCGATGTAGTCTCGAAGACTTTCATCGGTTCTTTGGTAAAGATTGCACAGGTCGTTCACCGTTTTGGGCGCGCGTGTTTGCACAATGAACCTTATAGTGAACAGCTCCTTTAACTGTCTGAACGATGTAACGGATCCCATGGGCAGCTCATGGAACCATGTCAATGCATCCCCACCCAAAGTGGTGGGAAAAACCCTACAGGCTATTCTTTCGTCATAAGTATAGACCTGTACCTTGGTCAAGTACTCTGCCAAGTGCGTGGCAGGATCTGTTTTGCCTGTGTACCTTTCCATGACCACATCTCGCCACCTGGGGGGGAGCTCAGCATCGGTGATCTCTCTGCAGAAGGGAGAGGCAGTGTTCTCACAAGTATTTCCTTCGAATGTGCCTCTTTTGGGCGCGAGGACACCAAACTGCTTGAGCTTCTGCATAAACCACTGGTCCTGCTTGTTCGACGGATTCTGTTTGCTCAGGGTCGTGGCAGTAGATTCGCCCTTGTGCTTTCTCATTTGGCCGCGACTTGGGGTGCACATGTAGGACACATCATCCCTCGTAGACAGAGTAGCAGACCTGTTGCTGTAGGGAGAGGCCCTACTTGCAGACACTATCTGCTTCCCCTTGTCGCTCTTGCCTGGGGTTCTGATTGCACTTTTCCTGGCTCCCTGAACTCGGGATTCATTAATAATGACTCCCTTGTTCCTGTTTCTTCTGAAGTCTTCGCCCATGAGGTAATCCTCTTGGGCTCTTTCAAAAGCAATTGGCATCTTACCTTTCTTGAGGGTTTGGACAATCCTTTTTGTAAAGTCACTGAGAATAGCGCGCATGTCTCTCACAGTGATAGGGGTGTCCTCTGGTTGCCTTATGGCGGCATCATCGAATTCGGGAAGGAGGTTGGCCCTTATGGGGGGCCTGGCGGGCGCTTCCCTCCTTCTCGAGGTGCCTGATATGGCACGGGTGTTGTCGTCATGGTCGAGGTCCATGGGGGTCGTATTCTCATTGGATCTTGAGTTTGCCATCTCTCAACGAAAGCACCAAATGATAAATCCAAGAAATGTCTTTATCTGTAGGAGAGAGGTCGCTCCGATCGGATGAGATAACCCTGCAGTAAGAAGAGCCCGGTCGGACCAGGCGTGAGCACTCCGAAGCTTAAGTTAGTAGCTTAGAGAGAATGTGCTTTAGAGAGATAATGATATGGATTCAATACCTGGTACCATTGTTGGCTGGACTACTTATATGAGATAGTTGAGGGGCACTCGAGTGCCTGGGGAGTGATTACTGGCTGTCAGGGTAGGTATTCGGTGACATGACATGGAGCAGGTGATAGGCATGGGTACTGCCTTGTGTCAGGCGGCTGATAGGACTGGCGGTCACATCAGCCGATCGGGCGTGTGTATCGCCTAGGAGCTCGTGTCTGATACCTTTTGCTGATGGGCTTTAGGCCCTGCCAGTTAAGTGGGCCGATTGAATGGGCCTTAAGGCAAATGATATTTGCTGTGTTATCACTTCCTAAGGCCATAAAAAGGATGAAAGTTGGCATATCTAGTGCCATTTAATTTGATAAATAAAAAACCGAAGCAATACAAGACATAATGTGAGACACCTATGTAATATGAAAACTCGATTTCAACAAAACAGACTGAAGATATTTCCATTCCAAACTATCATAAGCTTTCAAAATCTCCAATTTAATAGCAGCAAAACTCAAAGAACACTTAGTTTTAAAAGAATGCAAAGTTTCATATGCAATAAGAATATTATCATAAATCAATCTACCTTTAATTTGATTATTTGAGATAATAAAATTTAGAAAAGGCTGCATATGATGAACAAAAAACTTTAGCAATAATCTTATTGATGATAGTACATAAACCAATTGGATAAAGTTGCTTCGGGGAGCGAACGTTCCTAAATTTTGGTATCAAAATAATCATAGCATGATTTATAGACTCAGGTATGATACCATCATCAAAGAACCTTAAGACTTCAATACAAACATCATTTTTAATGGTTGACTTAAAAGACTGATAAAAGAAGCAGTAAAACCATCATTGTCTAGAGCTTTTGATGGATTAATGGATTTAACAGCCTAAAAAATATCTTCCTCAAAAATCGGGGCAAGTAGAACATTACTAATATCCTTAGAAACAAGACAAGGAACATGTTGAAGAAAAACATTCGAATTCACAGGTGTCTGAGCTGAATATATATCTTGGAAATAAGAAAGTAGAACATCTGCCATACCTTGCTGAGTGGAACACCATTTGCATCCTCTAAACCTTTGTTAGAATTATAATGGTTCCTAGCAACAATAGATGCATGATAAAAAGCAGCATTTTTATCCCCTTGAGCCAGCCATAGCTGCCTAAATTTTTTAGCCCAAAAAGCTTCCTCTAGAGAAATTTCTACCTCCAATCACCGTTTAAAATTTAGAATAAGGGAATGGTTTGGATTGGTTTGATTCTATAACCTATGCATTTTAGACTCCATAGATTTGATATTAGAAGTTGCATTAGAAAAAGAATCCTTAGCCTAGGCTAAAAGAGATTGACAACAGCGAGGTAAATCTTTGTGTAATAGAAGAATTAACATTTAAAATTGCTCAGAGAATTACATCTTTTTTCAATTACATTCAATACATCTAGATACCAATGGTTATCAAAATGGAAATACAGTTTACTTATAAATTGAAAGGGCTGTAAATTGAATAAAATATGCCTATGATCAGAACCCAACCCATTCAAATGTATAACAACAACATTCATGTGATTAGTAAGCCAATTAGGAGAAACCAAAATTCTATTTCAACAGAACCATTATCTTTTTTATTACACTATGTATAAGGATATCCCATTAATCCAAGATCCACAAGACCCATGTCACTAATAAAAGATTAGAAGGATTGCATTTTTTGAGAATTAGCAGATTTCTCTCAAGTTTTGAAAGGCAAATATTTTCCTAATTTGAATTTTCTTCATGCCAATAATCAAGCTAAAGCTTTATGGGGTGGAGGCAAAGTCTTTATTAAGGTGTATTGGTTCTTAATAGAGGACTTAGGTGGCAAGTTCTTAATGGTTAAGAGGTTGACATTTCCAATGCATGGATCTCAGATACTTATCCTTTTTAGCTTTTGTTTTTGGGTTTGCAACCATTGGTGGGTAAAGTTTATTCTCTTATTGACTTACCATCTATTGGGTGGAATTTGTCTCCTATTAAAAATTCTTTTATTCCACACATGTCCAATTTATTCTTAACATGCACTTTGGTGCATTTTAGTGGTTATAATACTCTCATTTGGCATCATACAAAGTCTAGAGATAAGAATAAAATTAGTCCAATGGGTGATAATTTTATATCTGATAAAAGGGTCATATTTCGGTACATTTAACATACTAGATGGTACCATCCAATAACCAGTCACACCAAATCAGAGGTTATTAAAAATTAAGCGTGATTTGAAGTTATATAGCACAATGTTCTAAAAACATCTTAATCATTTTTTACTTTGAAAAATAAAAATAAAAAAGAAAAAAAAAAGAAAAAGAAAGAGATCAATCTGGTTTAGAAAATATAAAATCAAACTCAATTTCACTTTTAAATCTCTAGTATAAATCTCTCTCTTCTCTCTCTCTCTCTTTGGTAAGAATCTCTCTCTTCTTTTTATTCCGTTGCCAATCTTGAGATTTTTTATCAAAAACCTCCAGAGAATTATTTTGATAAGTTCAAAAGGCAGTGACCATTTTATGTAATGACCTAAAATCATAATTTTTGTGACTAGTGATTTTCGGGTCGTCAATAGTGACACAGGGATGAATAATAATTTCGGGGATCGAAAAATATTTTATTTGATCATTATGAAGAAGAGGTCAGGGAGAGTTTGAATATGAAATATGGAATCAACAGGGGTCAATATAGGCCTTGAAAATATGAAAAGAAGTGAAAAAATGGCCTGTGGGCGTCCTTGGTGAGGGACGACCTTCTGTCAACTCTGATGGGCAAAAATTAATATTACGGATCTTAGAAAAATAATTCAAAAATATTAACGTGCTCATATTGATGAGTATAATTATATGGTATAAAAAAATTAAGTTTTTGGTGATACTGAAAATTCGGCTATCGGATAGGTAAAGAATTACCGAACCGAAAAAGGATTTTTGATTGACCCAAAAATATTTGTGGAGCCTAATGAATATATTTAGAGAATTATGGAATTAATTTTGAGAGAAATTAAACTGAAAAGTGAGAGAAATAAATTAGAGTGAGAAAATGGGTGGATAAATGCATTTGGGCTTAAGATTGGGTTGGCCCATTTGGAAGACACTAGAAAGGCCAATCAAGGGGGACTATTTAAGGCAGAAAAATCTACCCCTTTCCAGATTTCTCTTCTCCCTTCTCCCACCTTCCAAAATCGTGTGGTGTTTTCTTCCTCCTCTCCATAATTTCTTCATCTCTTTTCCAATTTTCCCACCAAATTAAAGCTTCCCGAGCTAAATTCAGCCCCTTTAAAAGTTAATAGTGATCTATATATCTCAATTGAAGGGAAAGAAGTGGGTAAAATCAAGGAAGGCAACGTTATGGATGGAAATCAAGTAAGTGATTTTAGTTGAAATAAATTGATTTAACTGATTTTATGGGTTAATTTGAGCGTAGTAAACTTGATTATGTGATTATATTGAGAAAAGAACGTAAGAAATCGATGAATGATTTTGTTGAATTTTTGGCCACTTTAGGAGAAATTGAAAAAGGAAGTGTTTCAAGGGTGAAAGGTGAAATAATTAAAGAGAAAAGTGTGAAGATTAAATTTTAAAGGTTAGTGGATACAATATCCCTTAATTTCCATTTAATTTAGTTAGATTTAAGCTTATGTTTATAGAGTTTTTGAATGAAATTTGCATAGGTATTGTAAAGTAGGCTTAAAATTATATTTGGGGAGCTTGAGAATGTGGATTAATGTGTTAAAAATTGAAAGAAATGAAATTAGGAATAGAATTTCAAAGAAGGCCAAATGTGAACCTGGATTTAATGGTATGTATTTTGATGTTAAATGGAATATAAGTATATAATGAAGTTAATTAGTATGTAATTTAATAGTATAAATGATAAATGAATAGAAAATAAAAATGGAGTCTAGAATGAAGTTATGGCCGAATAGAATTAAAAGGTTTAATTTAGATTTATTTATTGATTAAAGTAAAATAATGTTAAATATATGTTAATTGACATGTTAATTAATAGAATTAATGATCTTCTAAAAAAAAATTAATAGAATTAATGATAAGTATGGAAAGAATAAATTTAGAGAGAAAAATAAAACCTTGACGGAATGGTTTAGAATAATATGTTAATGTATACTTTGTTAATTTAGTGAAAGAAATGATAGGAAATGAATAGGAAGATGAAAAAAATGATATATAAAATAATTGAGAATTTTTAGAGCTTGACTGAACATAACTTAAGTTAGCATTGTGTTATGTCATAAGTGAAATTAATGAAGCATAATGTTTTCAAAGAAAGTAATGGTATAATTGAAGAATAAAGCCAATAATAATCAGGATGAAAGTGAAATGGAAGGAAAAAGAATTAATTATAGAGATAAAGTATGTTAGCCAAATGGAATAATTTGGTAATCAAAGGATTAATTTGATAATTTAATGATGGTAATATTTTAAAATGAATATTGAAATTAAAATTGAATGTATAGTAATCCTTTAAAAAACTTTAGAATCTAATTGAATATATATATTTTAGCATAGACATATGTTATGTTTAAAGTAAATAGTATTGAATATGTAGTTTTAAGATAAAATGATAGTGTGAGAAAGTTTAAAATAAATAATTGGTAACATGAAAAATTGAAATGAATGGAGATATAATATTGTATTATGTTGAATTGGAAAATTATGGATGTGTTATGTTAAAGTGGATAGCATAGTATAAATGATGATGGAAATTGAACGAAATGGGATTGAAAATGTTCTGTTGGATGAATGAAATAAAAGTTATGTATTTTTCAAGGTAATTTAATGACATAAATAATTGTATTTGCCCTTAATAGTGGTCTGGTGGTTAATCTAATTCGGGATATAAATGGCTAGCCATAGGGATTTTGTATCGCGGTAGTGAATCATGACGACTCGCAATAGTAGGCCAATGACGATCTACTAAAATGATTGAAATGTTGAAATGTTCTATGATCTTTTAGGGACATTATGTAAATGTTTTATGGTCCTTTGGGATCATTCTGTATTATTCTTGACCTATGGGGTCCGCATCCCGCATATCCAGTTCGGAGATTCTACCAAGTGTCACTAGGGACAAAATTGTAAAAGTAATGTAAAAATGTTGATTGATAATTAATAAGGCTATATAAGAGAAAACATAAGAATAAATTGGTAAAAGCAATTAAATTAATTATTATGCCAGAATTGAAATATAATTTGATGAGAAAATAATAATTTAAAGATTAATTGATAATTTTGTAAGTCTAATAATGAATCGAATACAAAAATAAAAATTAATTAGTAACATTATCGTAAATAAGTGGTTTTAAAGGGCAATATTGTAATTATAGTGGAAATAAAGATTAAAATTGTAACTTAAATGATATTAGAGGATGTAAGTGAAAATAGTGTTTATTATATCTAATAAAAAGACTAAATTGTAATTTAATAGGAATTTTAATTAATAAGTGTAAATGTCAAGGAAGAATGATAATTGTATAGTAATGTATATGAATGAAATAAAGGTTTAAAAAGTAATAAAGTATGAAAGTAAAATGTAAGTGTTAAATAGAAATTGTTCATATCAAAGAATGAATTAAATGTGACTAAATAGTTAAGTAGTGGCAAATAGCATTTAGTAGACAAGTAACGATTAATGTAAATGTTAAAACTGATAATAGTAATAATAACGGTAATAATATTTATATTAAGATTGTAAATAAATAATAGTAATATTAATAGACGAAAAACAAATTATAGTAAAGTTAATAATTAAGGAAAAGATATTATCGTAATGTCAAGGAATTATTGGAAATTTTTAGGAAGGATTATATGTGTGGAAATAAGTTAAAAGAATAAATTAAGATTAGTTAATTAGTGAAAATGGTTAAAATAATATAATTGGTATAAATAATGTTAATAAGGGCTTAATTATATAGATGCAAAGTATGAACCTAATATTTTTAAGGTATGATATATGCAAGTTTACATAGTGGTATTAGATGATAATATGACTAGTAATGAGATATTAATGTTAAAGATATTAATGGTATTACAACAATGTTATTAGAAAAGAAATAGAAGTAACAATTATATTATTGGACATGGGAAATGAAAACAATAATATTGTTAAATAATTGAAAGTGTTATGAAAAATTGATGAAGTAATGGGTTTATCAGAAAGGACCACAGGAGAATATTAGCGATGGAACAGTTAGTGAAACGATAAAAGTTAATAATAGAAAATGTTATCTATTAAGTTTGTAATGTTAATAATATAAGAAACATAGAAAATGTTGATAACAACAGTGACAGAATAATCAAGATAATTCTAAAACAGTAATAGAATAATTAATTTAATAGTAATCTATATATTGAGGCTTGATCGAAAGCTTTTAAGCGATAATAGATTAAGAATTGATCAAGTTATGTATATTATTGAATTGTTGTGCCCATGATGGGCTATGGCATTGTCTGCTTTGCAGGAGAATAGGCAAAGTATATAACCATTATATTGCCGGAATTTAAGTAAGTGAATAGTAGCTTAAACAGTTATAGGTTAATCGACAAAAACAATAAACGTGATAACAAAGAGATGAAATGAAATGAACTTGAAAGATTTAAAAAAATTAAGGATAATAGACGTTAGTATAAGTAATCAATAGAAAAATATTAGTAACAATTAAAGAATCGTAACAAGGGTATTAATGATATTAAGGAAATAAGGAAGTTAATGCTACAAATTATTAAGCATAATAATATTAATGTGAATGTTAAGTTTAATAGTGTAATAATAAATAGTTAGATAACTAGAACCAATAGAGTAAAGTATGACGATAGAAATAGTGATAACTGAATAATTTAAAAAAATTAAGGATAATAGACATTAGTATAAGTAATCAATAGAAAAAGATTCATAATAACTAAGGAATCGTAACAAAGGTATTAATGATATTAAGGAAATAAGGAAGTTAATGCTACAAATTATTAAGCATAACAATATTAATGTGAATGTTAAGGTTAATAGTGTAATAATAAATAGTTAGATAACTAGAACCAATAGATTAAAGTATGACGATAGAAATAGTGATAACTAAATTGGGTAAGAGATTTAACAACCTATGAATTATGTTATAAGATAAGTAGAAGCTTAAAAGAAGCAATGTATAGGTAATGCATAGATAAGAACATACTTGTATGTATGTATGATTATAATTGTAAGTGATGGAAAGTTTACGATATGTTTTTTAATGCTTAGTGTGTAGAATTGTTTATGCACGTAGGTTTGGAAGATAGAAGATTAGAAGTGGCCGAGACTGCATTAAAGTTCAAGGATAGTAATAAATGGCAAGAATGGAATTACAGACATGACATGTATATGATCGTGACAGATGAAGTTGAGAATATGTACGATATGGTTTATTATATATAAGTCGATTTAAATAAAAGGTCTTAGTAGACTTGTGATTGGAATGTTATATTGTTATTATTGCTGATATATGTATGTTATGGATAGATGCAAAAAAAATTTATCGACCTTTTTAGCTTGGTGTATTTCGTTATCTTAGCATTGTTGTGTCATCTGTGGTAATTCAACTCTGTACGTATAGTGCTTTTATCCAAGGATGTTACATTTTGGAATATTAATCTTCGTTTTTGGGTTCATGGTTGCATTCTTCAAGGTCTTCGAAAGTAATTTAAGGAGAGAGAAAAAAATGCAGAGATTAAAAATAATAAAGAAAGTTGTTGTAGAAAATTATAATCCATCATTTTCCTTTCTCTTTCAAAGTAGAATTGTTATGGAATGAAGCAACCTTTTAGGAGAGAGAAACCAATCTCTAACATGGAGCTTGACAATGGGCTAGCCTTTTCTACATTATCTAACTTCAATATTACAATTGAAGCCTACTTTTTTTTTTCCATTTCTCCCCTTTACTGAAAATCTCTTAAGATCTAAATATGAACTAAAAACAAAAAACACAAGGAAATTTATGATTTTATAAGAAAAATAACTGCAAATATTGCAAAATTGAAGTCTAATTTGTTAGATAAGTAGATGTAAGAATCTAATAGCCATGAAAATTTTTGAGACTTATTCAAATATTTAATTTTGTTGCAGTTTGATAATCTGTTAAAAAAAAGTTGTTGGTGTCTCAAACAAGAAGAAAAATTGTTCTTATATGGAGAAAAGAAAAAAAAAAAGGATAGAGGATATAATTTTATTTTTACTTTTTGAATAAGATCATTTTTTTGTCAATTTCATTTCCTTATGTCAATTTTTTGTCTTGTATAAACTGGTTTAGTAAAAAAATTCAATGTAATGATTAACACTGCTTCCAATTTATTAGTATGTACCTAAATGTATTGGATGTATGGACGTATGTTTAAGGCACTTACGATAACATTTAATATTATATTCACCTCTCTATTTTTTATTTGTTTAAGATCCTTACAGTTATGATTATGGATTCGTAATAGCATACAAAGAGATGATAGCTCTTGTTAATGGCCTCGTGAGGATTATGGCCTGTGTTGTTAAGCACATCCCTGCTGTATGTTACTATCTATCCATAGTCATAGCAGTATGGTATTAGGGTCAATCAAAGATAGAAGGTGAGTATGGTATTATGATCATAGAACGAGAAGGGAACTCTTTTCACTGTGGAAACAACAATTACTTCTAAACCATATACTATCTACGACTATAAACATATCCCTTCCACCTCTTCTACAGTTATTGTAAATCCATCTACTACAGCCAAAAATAATTATTTGTATGAGTTTACTTACCTTCCAGAACACAAAAATATAAGGAAACTTATGCTCCTCTCTTAAACCCATATGATGCTTTTACCAAGTCTTTTACGGCTTGGACTCGAAATATCAAGTCTCTAATCAAGAAGCTTGACAAGGCCATTAAGGATTATGTCCAAGCATCTAGCTTTGACCAGTATCCAATTAAAGCAGCCAAGACTGAGCAGTTTGTTACTTTGGATATTCCTTCTGAGTTTTTGAATTCTTGGCTCATGTAAGGGTACACTCATATTCATCATGGTGCGGTTAGGATTGGTCTTACTTATCATGGAAGACAGGGTCTCCCTGTCTTTACCAAGATTGCTCTACTAGATACTAGGTACAGACAGTACCAACATACTGTAATTGGCATTGTAGAAACTTCTTTCAATGCTAGATCTATGTTTTTTTTTTTTACTTTTTATCTTAATTATAACTTGGCGTTAAAAGATTCGAATGCTTTAACAGCTCTGAAGGTCTAGATTCAAATTATTGGTGCTAAGAAAGTTTTCGAATCTATAGTAGCCATTCTGCATTATCAACTGGCCTATAGACTTGAAAATCATGCTTTAAACCCGACTCTCCCACCTGGTTAAAATAATGCTTTACTTATTAGAGCGAATTCAAAAAATGTACCCTCTTATTCCATATTCTGACGTAGATCACTAGAGATGAACTCCTCCAGTTATTTTCGAAAAAATGGATCACAAACTATAAAAGGCTGCATGAAGCAATAGAGCCAGTACAGTTGTTTCAGCCACTTTTTGTCAAAAAGGTTGATGTTACAGTGGAAGCTATTGTCAAAAAGGAAAAGACTGATCAACAATCTAACCTCCCTGTGTTTTCCACCTAGTTTATGATTACTCCTGTTGATTCAAAAAGATTAAAGGTTCCTATTGTCCACTTTGACCAGAATGGTGGACCAGTATATGCTTTTAAGAGGGATGGTCATTGTTTCTTTACTGGCTTAAGGACAATGTAGCAGAAGAAGAAAAGAAGAAGAAGAAGAAGAAAAGAGCTTCTAAGAGAAGCTTCAAGAAAAGGTATGATGATTATCACCCAAAAGTCGGGCCATTGGGAGAACCATTTGGAAAATATGATTATTTGGTGTTATACTCATCGCCACTACACTGGAAACCATTATCACCTCCTCTTACCTTACATAAACCTTGTAAGCTTTCTTTTCAACTTGAAGAAACACTTCCACCATCACTTCCAGCCTCAAAAATGCCATCTCCTAAAAAACCAAAACCTTGTTACAAACAATCTCTAAAATGGATTAAGAAGGAAAATAATCCTATTAGTCCACCACCTCAACCTATTCATCAAGTTTTCATGCATCAATCCATAACACCTTATGAAGAGGATTTTCCTCTATTAAGGGAGTATACTAACCCAAATACCCAAATCAAAGCTACTCTTTTTATAAGAAATGCAACAGTAGTTGGTCTAGATAGATAACAGAAGCAGGTCACTCAAGTAGAAATAGTATTAAATTGGCAAACAGAAAATGCTCTAGCTCAGAACAGAGTCATAAAGAAGATAAAGGACAAGGTTGATCACTTGTCCAGCAGAGATAAACTTTTTACATAAACGATTGGGTCCCTCTAATTGCAGGTGGAACAAAAAATATTATAATTAATTGTGATGCTCAGAGAAAGTAATCAGTTGGCTAAGATAAACTCAAAAGAAGTAGAGATTATCAAACTCAAAAGCCAAATTGTAGAACTTATCAAACTCAAAAGCCAAATTGTAGAACTTAAACAAAGCATCCGTAATCCGCCACCTGGACCAAAGACATAGCTATATGACCCAATGGATTTTTTCCAACACTTACTTACACATCACCTTTTTCTTTTCAGCTTCCATCACCCCTAGTTTATGAACTTAAACCTTTACCCCCTGAATAGTTAGAATTGCTTGGTCCCTCACATGACTCTTTTATGAGATGAATTAAGAAAAGAAAGTTTCCTGTAAAAGCTCAAACCTTTCAAACTCAAACTTTCCCTGCAGAAACTAAACAAATTTCTTCTTCTCCAATGATTACATCGAGGTTGACAATGATCCGAAGAAAAAGTAGAAGGATCCTAAAAGAAATCTTGATGATAAATCCAATCACCACATTGTTGGATGATTGTGTGAAAAATTCTTTTCCATCCTTCTCTATAAAGGATGTAGATTCATCTTCTGAATTTGAAAAATCAAGCGGATCAAGTTATTCAGAAGATTCTAATTCTAATGTTCCTCCCCATCTTATGGTGGAACTAGGCCCAACAACTAGACAATCCTACAGGACTGATTTTCCTGAAGAAAGAGATGAACCAACAGAATTCACCAGCCCTTATCGAGCACAGAAAAATAATAATAAGCCTCAAACAACTAGGGTTTATTTCACTTTTGAAGATATTCCCCCTTCCAAATATCGGGACAGAATACAAGAATTCAGCTCATGGATCCAGACCCAGATGTTAAAACCTAACGCATGGCTTAGAGATGTCTTGATGGAATTTTGTACCAGGACTGTTGGAAGATTGCAGGATTGGTTATATGGTATGAATCATATAATGAAGGCCCAAATGATAAGCCTTGAAACCGAAATAGAGTTTTTGGCTTATATTTATAGAGAGTTTTATAGAGCTATCCAGGATGATATGGAGCTGACCAGAAGAGATTATTACCATATGAAATGTTGTTCACTAAAAAGAAAAGATTTGGAGCTGCACTTTAAAAACATGTCCAGAAAGCCTATCAACTCCAAGGAATGGATAATCCAGATATGAAGCAAGCTTTACTCGCCTCTCTCTAGAGGTTCCTTTCAACAAAAATGTTTTCCATCCTTCAGATAGAAAGAAGGAAGTTAAATGATTATTCCTTTGGAGAAATTCACCAAATGATGTTTGTAGCTCTGAATAGATTATGTGAACAAAAAGAAATTTTGAAGTTATACAACGACAAAAGCCCTCTTCTCAAAATGTCCTACCTGATTTAAAAATCAAATATGGAGCTAAAGGAGATTAATGCTATTACCCCTTCAAGAAAAGAAGCACTTCTTCAAAATGAAGAGAATGAGGAAGTTCCATAAAAAGGGTACCAGTAGACGATGGAAGTATTACAAGAAAAAGAGGTTCAAAGGTTTTAGCAAATCAACAAAGTGCTATCTTTATGGAAATGAAGGACACTATGCTAGAAATTGTCCTAGTAAATCCAAACGATCCCAAAATATGATTCATCAAATTGAACAAATGGTTGATATGTCAAATGCAGACCTTGAATCAATATTTTCAGAAGAAGATGAGCCATTTAAGGATAGCATCTTTACAATTGCTCATGAAGATGAATCTTTTGATGATGACTTTAAATTTTCTTATAGTGTGGATGATGTTCTCTTTATCAAGAAACAGCGTATCCCTCAGGCTTTTTTAATAATTTATCCTGGTACTTAGGCCAAACTTGTCAAGGCCGTAGGCTTCATTGATACAGGAACTAGAAAGACCATCTTCAATCTGGATACACTTCCTCAACAATACTGGAAGCATCACAAAGAATACTTTAGAGCAGCAAATAAGGATGCTTTCTCCACCCCACTCAAGTCTGTTAGTCCAAACAAGATCCAATTCTTCTTTAGGTGCTATGTATGGATTCAAGTTCTTATATCACCCCTACCAGAACGAGATATTGTCCTTGGATTTGATGCCCTCTGTAAAATCAATGGTTTACAGATATGTCCTACGGGCCTTAAATACAAAAAGAATTTCCAAACTTATACAGAGATTCCTTCTTTGTTCACCCTCCAACCAACAATCTCTTTTCTAACTTTCTAAGAAGAAATTGTGACTCTTTATGTAGTAGACTTTCACACAGACTTTCTCTAAAATGCCCTGCACCTCTTTGGAAAAACCTAGACTTCTTCATCTCTCTTCCTTTTAAAAAAAATGAAGATGTCAATCCAACAAAGGCAACCCATCCTAGAATGTCTCCTTCAGACTTATCTCTGGCTTTAAAAGAATGCAACCAACTCCTATAGCAAGGAATCATTGAACCCACTAAGTTTAAATAGGCTTGTCAAGCTTCTATGTTAATAAGAGATTAGAGCAAGTTAGAGGAAAAAATAGATGGTGATTGACTACCAGCCTCTAAATTATTTCTTTCGAGATGATAAGTTTCTTCTTCCAAAGATTTCTTCCATGTTTACCTATCTATCCAAGGCAAAAGTCTTCTCAAAGTTTGATCTTAAGGCTGAATTTTGGCAGTTAGGAGTAAAGCCAGAGGATAGGTACAAAACAACATTCTGCATCCCAAACCATCAATACCAATTGAAAGTAATGCCATTTGGTTCAAAGGTAGCTCCTTCCTTATTCCAGAAAGCCATGATAAAAATCTATGAGCCAATCCTTCACTCAGCGTCGGTCTATATTGATGACATTCTTCTTTATTCTTTCGATGAAGAAGAACATCACGAATTACTCTAGCAGTTCCAAGAAATTACTTTACAGTATGGAATTATGCTTTCCCCAACAAAAATGCATCTTGTAAAATTTGAAATTGAATTTTTAGGGGTGAATTTTAGAGATGGAAGATATCAACTAGGAAAGCACATTGGCTCAGAACTTTTAAAGTTTTCAGATGAAAAGTTATCTCACAAGCAAGTTCAGCAGTTTCTTGGCATTGCAAATTTTCTCAGAGATTTCATTCCTCATTTCACCAAGAAGGTCAGTCCTTTTAGGAATATACTCAAAAAGAATCCACCCTCCTGGGTAAATGAGCAGACTGTTGTAGTCAAACAACTTAAAGAGGAAACTCAATAACTACCACCATTACAAATTCCTTTAGATGGACAATGAATTCTCCAGACAGATGCTAGTGATATGTTCTGGGGAGCTATCCTGCTCGAAGAAACTAATGGAGAGAGAAAGTTGTGTGCTTATGCGAGTGGATAAGATCACCTACTTTGATAATATGCGGCTTAACTCTCTTACTAAATACACTGGCCATCATTTTTTGGAAAATTTAATTGTGATATAATGCTCATAACCTCTTTTCATTAGCCAAGGCCTACTGATAGTATCTCAATCGCTCCCACTCAACTTTAGGTATATCAGCTTCTAGCACAACCCTTAACAACTTTATTTTTAATTATGCTAGTAGTACTGCCTGCCAGCCATACACCCAGGAGAATAATGTTTCTCTAGTTGATGCTTGTATTGGTTTTTTGTAACCCCACAGAGCTTATGGTAATTTATCAACCCAATCCTTATAGTTGACTACCAATTTTTCCAAAATTTTCTTGATATTTTTGTTGGCTGCTTCAATGACTCCTTTGGCTTAAGATCTATATGGGGATGACTTATGGTGCAGTATCCCATATTTTATAAAATCTTCCCTAGTTTTTACTTGGAATTGAACTCCATTATTTTAAACTACATGGTAAGGTACCCCGCATTTACATATTAATTAGTTATTTTCCCATAAACTTGCTCATCTGCCTTGCTCCAGTTTATTGAATGACTACGTTTCAACCCATCTGGAGAAATAATCTATTGCTACTACTATGTAGAGATGTCCATTGGATGATATTGTATCAATCTACCTAATTATATCTATTCCCCATGCTGTAAATGGCCATAGTGATGCCAACGTTGTAAGTTCGCTCAAGGGAATATGACTTATATTTACATGTATTTGACAATCATGACATATATGCACTAAGTTGTAGTAATCAACTTCCATTGTTGATCGATAATATCCTTGTCTCAATATCTTATTTGCTAAAGTCACTCCGCTCATGTGACTGTACACTCCATTATGTATATATTCCGTTATTTCTTGAGCTTCCTTTTTATCTAAACATCTCAAATGGACCTTACTTGGATGGCTTTTTTATAACTTCTATTAAAGTAAGCAATTTATGCTGCCAATCTCTTTAATGCCAGTAGCTCTTTGGGATTCATTTCTTTCGGTGTTATTCCTTTTTCTAGAAAATTTAGAATACCAAGCTAATTCCTTATCACACATTTGGTTGATCTGTAAGCTCTTCCTCTCATAGAATGGCTTGTTGGATGCCATTACTATGATAGGCAGGGAAGACATTTTCTTAGGATCTTTCTAGACAAATCCTAATCCATTTGCCGTTTAATTTTTTTTTTTTGGGAATGAAATAAAATTGCACCATGTTAAACTTTGCGTGAATCTTATTTAAAGCCTCTAAGTAGGGTTTAATTTGTCATCCTTATTTCTCGTTTTCCTTCTAACTGATGAGTTACCAAATCAAAGTAATATGCTTCGTATTTGGCCTTAATAGTGGCTTTAAATTTAAGTTTTTTCACTAGGAGTAATATATTGCCGATTGGTGAAGTGAGGTGATGCCAATTCTTGCTCCATTCTGGTTGCCTACACCATCAAAGAACTTTCTCCAACCTTGAATATTTATTGCCCTCAAGTATTCATATGGAAATTAGAATTCCCACATAGAGTTATTAACTATCAAATATTGTGCTAAGAATTTCACTATTATCCTCTCTTTTATGTTTTTTTGGTGACATATTCAATGTCGTGCTTATATAGTAGGACCATTTTTCTTACAAGTTTTCTTGTTAGGGAAGGTATTGAGAACAAGTATTTGAAGGGATCAATTTTGATCACCATAATTACTTTGTATGATTGGAAATAATGTTCCAATATCTTGATGGCCTATGTCATATCTATGCATGTCTTTTTGACTTTCGTGTATTTGTTTTTGTAGTTTAGGAGTTTTTTGCTCAAATATTAGACCGCATTTTTGATCATGTCTTGGTCTTTTTGTGCCAATAATTCCCTTATCAAGGCTTCTTCAATTACTAAATACAAGATCAATGGCTTTTCTGGATATAGAGGCTTCAAAATTGGTGGAGACATTAGGCATTATTTGATTTTATTGAATGTTATTTGGCACTCCTCTGTCCACTCCAATGGTTGGTTCTTTTGAGCAGCTTGAAGATTTATTCATAAACTGCCATCGGCCTACTATGAACTGGGTGTTGTATTGTATTTTTCCAAGAAATCTTCAAATTTTTTCTCCTTTTTTGGGGTTGGCATTTCTTGGAAGGTGTTTACTTTATCTGGATCGACTTTAATTACTGTTTACCTTATGATGTATCCGAGCAAGTTTCTTAAAGTTAAATCAAAAACACACTTCTTAGGGCTTAGCTTCAAATTGGATTCCTCCACTCTCGTTATAACTTTTCTAAAGCTGCACCATGTCCTTCTCGAGTTTTTGTCTCAATAATTGTGTCATTGACATATACTTCTACTTTTTTGTACATCATGTCATAAAATAAAGTGGCAGCCATTCTTTGGTAGGTTTCTTCGGCATTTTTCAATCCAAATGGCATCAACCTATAGCAATAGGTTTTTCATTTAGTAATGAAGGCTGTCTCTATTTTGTCAGTGATAACCATTAGTATCTGGGTGTATCCTGAGAAATCATCCATTAGGGAATACATGGCACACATAGCGGTGCTATCTATTAGCATGTCAATATAAGGGAGTAGCAAGTCACCTTTTAGACAAGCTTTTATTTAGGTCTCTATAATCTATATGGACCCTTATTTACCCATCTTTCTTTATTGCTGGGATTACTTTTCCAAGCTATGTAGTGATAAAGTGCTGGGCTATTTCTCTTTCTATTCCAAGCATATCATCATATGTCCGTACAAATTCCTTTTCTGCTTTTTTAGTATCATTTTTAATTCTATCCTTTCTTTTGGGACAGATTGAAGGCTAAAAATATCTTTATTGGGCTTTCTTCATTTTTTAGGTTAAATTTAGTGGTTTTATGTTAAAAATATGCTCATGAATGTCACTCCCACTCAAGATGTCTATTATTCTAGGCTAGGCTTAATCCATGTACCACCAGGGGATAGATGGACTCTAATAGAGTTTTGAGATAATCTAAAATAACCAGACACATTTTGAATTTAGTTCTGACATCCTCTCCATTCATCAAAAGAAAGAATTCTTTGGATAAGAGGTATCACATGTTGACTTGGATTGGGTTTGACTATTTAAGTTTACCTCAAAATATTCTAACTTAAACATAACTACAATAGTTGGTAATTATTTTGAGATGTTTGTGATACTATTTCAACTAATTTTAGGAAAGAACCGAATCATTCCATAAAAAGTTTCATAGCCTAAAAAAATAGGTCTAAACAAAATTAACGGTTAGAGGTTCCACATAGCACACTAAACAAGAGAGTCCTATTGGAGGGGTCTACAATTCATAATTTGCAATTAGGTTTCCTGTCTATAAGGGAGTGATCATAACTTTTCATCGGTGAGTTATGCCCAAAAGTGTATAGCCTCAAGTCAGAGTGGCATCAGGTTATATGGTCAATGGTTTTAATATAAAATATAGAACCCCACAGATGGACTGAGATATATGCACTCAGTACAAGCTAATATTTTGAGAAGTATAACACTTTTCCCCAGTGGAGTTGCCATTGCGAGATGGTCAATCTTAAACAATAAAGTAGGACTTGCCACTTGGCACAACCGATGATCGAACCAACCGGCATAGGTATTTTAACCCTAAATAGGGATCAATCCGTTAGTCATCTGAGAACTGAATTCGTTGGTAGCACTTACTAATTTTTATGTCCAATAGTGCAGATGTGATTTTCAGTATTATACATTAAATCCCAGTATGCTTTCTAATGCAATGTAGTACTCAAAATTAAAGCGTGCAAAATTACATAATTTAAAAAAATAAAAACATAAATTTACACACGCACATAAAAAAATAGTCAAAGAAAATAGAGCCAATTAGTAACCTCCTTTTATGACATGATGAATTGAACTAAATAATTCATAAATTAAACACACAATCACACAAATATCCTAATTACTAATTAGTTATTCTTATTTCAATCCCATGTTATGCTAAATTACATTACATGCAAAATTACCAAAACCTATTAATTAGTCACAACATGCAATTAAATATAAATTACAATAACTTAATTAATCATAAAATTCCTATTCTATGATATCTCTACATCTCTAACAATTATAATTATTAACTAGTTATAATTTCTTCATTAAGTATAGCACAATTATGATTATTAATTAATCATAATTGCATTATTCTACAAGAAATTACATAAAAATAGAAAACTAAACTAAACTAATAAATTGAATTAACTACATGAATTAAAAAATAAGAAACATATGCAATTGAAATAAAAAAAAAATCGTTGAGGTTTTAAATTCGGCTTGAATATTACATTTAAGACTAGTCTTTCATTTCAATTTTAGGGCTTTAAAATTCCTTCAGCGATCCTTGGTTCACCAGCATGCTCAAATGTTTTCTCTGAATTTCAACAGTGCTTCTGCTTCTTCTTCAATTTTTGGTCTTCAATTCAAGATTATAATCCTATAATCTTGCCCTTTCCCTCTAATATTATTTATTTATTTATTTATTTTCTCACAATATTTCCAACAAATTCTCCCTTAATAGTTCTCTGTAAATTCAAGAATTTCATACATAGATTATAGTGTAAATTGTGAAGGTAAAAAACACCTATTTACAGGCCATTGGCTTCAGTGGTGTGCACTTAAAGGCTTAGAAATCTACATCGTTCAGCTTATTTCTTGTTTTGGAGTGTCCTCCCATATATAAATAGAATTTGTGAATATGTTCCTCCTCTAAATAGGCAATAAAAATTGAATTTTAGAATGAAAAAAAGTTTCAAAATGGGGTAAAATTTTCATTCAAGAAGAGTTTTTGGGTTGAATCGGCATCAAAAGACTCGTTACTGACACAAAGAGGACTAATGCCAGTGCCAAGTGGTCTAGCACCTGCGCAAGAACACCACCGCCAGTGCCAGGTGTCTAGCACCTGTGCAAGAACACCACCGCCAGTGCCAGGTTTTCTTAGGTGGGCATTGGGGAAGAGGGACAACTGTAGGCATCCCTGGGCTTTTCTTTAGGTCTCCTTAAGAATTACTGTATTAATCCCCAACCTAATGTAAAATTACCATTTTGGCTCTGAGGTCATTTTGAGAATTCTAAGTGTTCTGAGCTACTAGAAGTCATCTCACAATGTTTTTCAATCTTGGTTTCATCATTAGATAATCAAGATCATGCCTATAAAAAAATCCACTACTAACAAATAGTTTGATTGTTTCAAAGTCTAAAATGAGTTTGTTTTAGACTAAAATTATATTTTTTGGATACTATATCTTAAATGGAACTATCACATCAATAGAAATATCTTTAGCTTTTGTAGACAAATTCATTGATAAAATTCTTGATAAAAATCAATCAAAAAGGTTTTTACGATATTTGAATTATATTTTAGGTTTTTATCGTAACCTTAGTAGAATTTTAAAGCCCTAAAAAAGAACCTAAAGCCTTAGATACAAGAACACATCTATAGTTACAAAGGACAAAGACAAATCAAAGAAATTCCTTTCTTACACTTGGCTTAACCAAATTCCTTTAATGTTGTTGAAATATATACCTTCGAGTTAGGATTTAGAGGTATATTAAAGTAAAAGAAAAATCATAAAGAACTAATGATTTAATATTTGTCTTAATATTGGGATAGTAGTTAGAAGAATTATTATACTATAGATAAAGAAATTCTATTTATAATTTTGTACATTCAAAAACTTGAAAGCGATTTTTTAAATAAAAAGTTTCTTTTGTGAATTGAATGCAAATATGCTAAAGTGGTTTTAAAGAAAGATGTTCAAAATGTCACCTCATATCATCATTTTGCTAGATGGAAAGCTTTTTTGAGCATGTTAATTTTGATATTGATTATATTAAAGGAGATCTAAATTTAGCTCATGACATTTTAGCTCGTGAATTTTTGTAGAATCCTGACCATGATTCTTAGAAAATGACCCAGAGATCGTCCAAAAGATTCAAAGTACTCAAAGTTAAAATCCTCTTACAAAAACCTTATTAACACAAAATAAAGCTCGAAGCCAAAGCCTAAGTCAAAATGAGTCCCGAAGCCGAAGCCAAAATGGACACAGAACTTGTCTTGAGCCAATTCAAGCCCACAATTGAATTCTCAATTATCCCTTGAAAAAATACTATTTTAGAGAGAGATTGACCGGTTAGCAAACAAGCCTTTTAGCTCACAAAATGTCAAAGTAAATTAACTTTAATGCTACATGAACAAATTTTTCAAGCAAGTTTTCAAAAGAAAAGGAATCAATAATTTCACAAAAGTACTTTTAAGCTCCAATTGTTTCCTAAAATTTTTCTCAAAGCTCTTCGTCATAGTATTTTCTTGAAAAATTCTCATAAATAAACTATTAAAGATGGTTTTTATAACACTAACCCAATTTCTTATGCAGCAAAGCTCTTTAGACCATGGCACTATAAGCGTTGTGATAATGCAAGGACCTCAACATTCTACGAAAACATTTCAATTGAAACAGGATTTGTTAAGATCAATCACTTTTCTGAAGGTGCTTCTACCCTAAACTACTCAATATGTACCATTCTTAAAAGTCATTTATCCTATGAATTAAGGTATAGACCTTTCATTACCAAGAAAGTTTAGGGACTAATTTGGGAATATATCAATTTCACATCAAACTTTCAACTACTGAGACTATCACCAATCTTAGATTAATGTATTTCTAATCCATAACAAGAGTATATGTCACACCCCGTTTACCCCCTAGTTGAACGAGCAATATGTATGTGTGTGCATTTGCATGGTTTTGGCATATCATAGGGGTATTTTGGTATATATGCATATTTTGTGGGTTTGTTCCTGTGTGGTGGTGCATATAGAAATAAGGTGTCCATAAGTGGAGTTAGGATCACATGCATGTGAGCATATTATTATGTGTGTGTAATAGATGAGATTGCATTGTGTGTGTTACTCATACATGTGTAGGGTGCATTATTGGAGTGTTTCATTGTGTGTGTGTGTGACATGTGCATGTAGTGTGGGAGTGATTGACTTTCACCACTAGGGTGAGGACACATAGCAAAGTTAGGGAAATGAAAAGTAGAGGAGAGAAAGAATTGGGAATTCAGAATTTTTCATCCCTCATTCCCGTTCTTCCCTCTTCTCCTTGTCTTTCTTTCCCTTGCTTTCCATTTGTGTGCCCTAAGCTTGGATTCAAGCTCTTGGTGTTGGAGATTGATCACATCTTGCATGTACTTGGTAAGTTTCTGCATTTTTCCATTCTTGTTTGTCATCTTCATCTTCTCCCTTGCATTTTTCTGGTTTTGGGTTTAAAGTTAGGGTTTTGAGTTTGTGTATTTTTGTGGTTTGTTGCTTAGTTGAGCCTCCTCGTGAGCCAAAGGGCAAAGAGAAGGCGGGTACTAGTGGAGCTCTCTAATTTGGAGCTAAGGATTTCAAGGTTTGAGAATTTGTGTTATGTTTTGATAGCATGTGTTAATTGAATAAAATTCTGAAAATTTTGATGTTCTTGATGCTTTTACTAGTTCATGTGTTATGGGTTTTGGTTCTCTTTGTCTATTAAACCTTGATTGTGAATTTTTGAATCATTTATGAGATTGATGGATATGTGATGTGAATAGTGATGCAATTGATTGCGTAAATTGATGTTATTCCTTGAATTCATGAGTAGGATTCGTTTATGGCATGATTTAATGATGTTTGTTTGGCTTAATGTTGTTATTGGAGTGTGGGTATGTTGTTTGAGATGAAAATTGAGGGATCTTTGGCTTGAATGATCTGGAAATTGCCCTTAGGAATCGCATCTGGGCATGGGTCACGGTGGCAACCTATTTAGTTACCACCGTGAGGCATGAACCAGAAGCATTCTGCCGAGAGTTTGAACATGTCACGGTGGCAACCAATCTGGTCACCACCGTGAGGTGTCCAGACTTTAGCTTATGTTCTGGGCAGTGGGTATGTCACGGTGGCAACCTCTTTAGTTACCACCGTGAGGTACCCCTTAAGTGCTTTCTGTTTTGGAGGTCTGGGTATGTCACGGTGACAACCAAATGGGTTACCACCGTGAGGTACCCCAGACTTGCATTCTGCCAGAGATCTTTGGTATGTCACGGTGGCAACCAATCTGATTACCACCGTGACCTACCCTGTTTTTGCACATAAAATCTCTTTTGTTTCACATGTTTTTGGGATGTTGAATTATTGATTTTTAGCACTCTTTATCTTTTAATTTGAACTACATACTTGTACGATAGATGACGTTTGTGTATGCTGATTAATCATAGTATGTGAACCCATTTTTAGTTATCATTGAACTTTGGTTATTAACTGTGAACTTTAGCCTGCAAGAGTCGGTCAAGTGGATAGTTAGGCATGCCTAATAGAGTCTTATAGCTGCAGCCTCTGTTTAGTTTGGACCCCGATCAGGTCCCGTTTGGTTCCTTGTGAACCTTTTTATGTGTATGGATTTTGTTTAAGGTCCCTTTTGAAAATGTTTTGTGAAAGTTAAAAGTAAAATTGATTTCTCGATTCGTACCTGTAAGGTACTGTCCGTAATCGGCTCGTACCCGTAAAGTACTGTCCGTATACTCGTTATCTACTGCCTCGAGTCAGCAGGTGCCTTGTATGAATTGTGATATGAGGAAACGTATGTGATATATGTATGGGTTCAATGGTGAAAAGTATAATCTGTTATGAGGATATGAATATTATTATGAGCTTTCTGATGAATGGCTTTATTTATGTGAGCATGAGTATATGCAATTGTTATGCTATGATTATCGTATATATATATATGTGAGGTACGCGTGTGTATCGCCTTGACGACCATTGTGAATGGTTGTCCTTATGCTATATGTGTGTTTCCCCACTAAGCGTTTATCGCTTAGCACGGTGTGTTATCCGTGCAGGTGCAGAAGGAGTTTGCTTTGGGAGAGTCGTAGCCATTGAAGCCAACACAACAGGGTCTTAGTGTAGGGCTTTATTTTTGTATTTTGAGGATTCTTTTTGTATAGAACTCTCTTACATCAGTTTTGTAATAGCTTCCGCTTGTGAACATGTATTTTGGGATTTGTAATTATCTGTTATATCTCTTGGTTGATCAAACAGTAATGTAATGCTTCCGTTATATTAATGCATGATCAGCCTTAGTTCTTATGTTTCGCAAAAGTTTTTAATTGACCCGTATTTATGTATGTTTATCTTTGATTGAATTTATATATATATTTATGCTTTGTGCGTTTACACCCTGACTCGTACGGCATCTTACTCCTCATGGGATGGAATTGGCTAAGTACGGGTAAGGGGTGTTACAGTATAACCCCTACTTGGCTTTTCTTTTTTAATATTAAGAATAAATATCCTTTCCAAGATGGTTTTCTCACTGGTGGAACTAGCTAGGGGCCATACTAGAAATTTTGCTTCCAATATTTTATTTTAGATATACCACTTTTAAAGGCAAATACTCTCCTACACATGAAGAAGACCTTTTTCACCCTTTAAACCTTTTCACTTCAAAGTTCTTTATTCCTTGAGTAATTTCATAGAATTATGATTGTAAAGATTGTTAGTGATATGCCTTAGAGACAATCATTTTTAGATTGTATTTTTCATGTTATTATTCGATAAGAGGCATCTTCATTATTCAGTGCTTATGTGAATGCAGTTTTATGATATGAAACTTAAATTATTTAATAAATTTCATAGCATAAAATATAGTGTAAATGAAAATATAAAGAGTTCATGATGTGAGATTCCATTACATGCTAGCCATAGTATTAAAAAGATATGATATTGTTTATGCGAAAAGGCTAGCACATGTTATGTTTCTTGACTAAGTCAAGTAGTAGTTCTCATAAGCTGTAAGTATGAGTTATTTAGAGCTAACATATGGACATTTATTAGTGAAAAAATACATTGGATGACCTACCATGAGTTGATCACATGGATACTTTATATAATATCAGTGATTACATCTCATCATATAAGTAGGTGCAAGTATCCTTAGACTTGAGGTCACTAAGGATACCTTGGATATTAAATGTTGTACTTTGACACAATTACTTATTATCCACTATGGATCATTCATAGCTTGGTTATTGGGTATAGCATGAGGTATTTGAAGGTAATTGAGTGATAAATAAAGGATTTATCACTCCTGGTATAGAGAGTATAACTCAAG
Source organism: Excoecaria cochinchinensis (assembly GCA_947683425.1). NCBI lineage: Eukaryota > Viridiplantae > Streptophyta > Magnoliopsida > Malpighiales > Euphorbiaceae > Excoecaria > Excoecaria cochinchinensis. The sequence goes on along the minus strand of CANTUQ010000127.1, from coordinate 10,005,075 downwards.
CCTTTTATTGGAAGTTTTCATTTAAGCTGTCCTTGGCCAAGGCAATATGTATCATTTAATGAGATTCATTAATGCATATACGAATGAAGATTCTAGGAATAAGAAACTAATACATTCGGACTAGATGTGAGGTAGTTAGCCTAGTAGGAGTTGATACTTAGTCCATTCTTTGAACCGAATGAGATATAACATGATAAAAGGAGTGGATTGCACGGTAACTATGAAAGGTTATAGTCTTACCATGGACTTTCTAGACACTTGGATGGTCATGATGCATTGCTAGATGATACTCATGATCTATTTGAAAATGATATGAGATATCAAATACAAATCCCAATGGCACTAGGAATCCTAGTTCAAGTAGGATTTCTTGTCGTAGTAGGATTAGAATTCACAGTCCTAATTGGATTAGGAGTATTTGGAATGTTCATGAATCAAAAGTTTGAGTTTATGAAGAATCATAATTAAAGAAGGAATGATAAACCAAAAAGGATTCCTAATTTAAGTAGGATTTAGAGAAATCCTAATGCAAGTAGAATTTTAAAAAATCCTAATACAGGCAAGATTTGGAGAAATCCTAGTACAAATAGTATATGAGGAAATCATAGTGCAAGTAGGATTAACATGTCAAGTTGCCAATGTGTTTGGAAACCTAAAAAGGCACACACTTATAGGGTTGAAGGACTAATGTAAATGGGCTTAATTACATGTCATGAGATGTCATATAGATAACACGTTTGGGCCTATTTAACACATTGGTGTAATGAACATTTTGAGGTGTGGTTGGAACAAGTTATTGAGGAACTTATTGCAATTACTGAGCAAAGTTTAGTTGAGGTAGGTTTTGATGAAGAGCTTTATTTGCATTGTAGCTAGTAAGGTGGATTCTAATGTTTCAAGTGAAGTAAGGTCTAGGAACAAGAAAATGAAGAGGAAGATAGGATCCATGGATAATTACAATGGTTAATGTTCACTACACCGAATTGATAACTGTTTTATTGAATGCAATTGAAAATGGGGAACACTGGCAGAATTTTGGCAATAGAGACTCTAATGGCCAAGTTAGTGTCTCGGGAGAGAAGAATAAGAGTAATAGTTGAGTTTAAGTGTTTAGAGAGCGTGATTGGATGGTTTAAGGAAGCTTATATAGTGACTGAATAAGCTGCATTGAATGAGCCATGCCATTAATGTTGATGATGATTTAGAATAGTTTATAATTCATTAGTCACATCCGTAGGTTACAAATGATTTTTTAATGACTAATATTTAAATAGGAGTTTGGCCATATTTCTTAAGTTATGGAAGTTCGAATGAGATAATCGGCTTATCAATAAAATAAAATAAAGTAAAAACATAATCAAATATATAACAAACCATTATCCAATAATATTTCTGAGTATAAAGTTGAAATTCTTTTTATTTGTGTGGATTAAAATTCTAAATAAACATTTTGTAGAGAAAAATATAATTTGAAAGGACTATTTAAAGTTTTGTATAAGTTTTGAAGAGAAAAATATAATTGTAGAAATTCTTTAACGGGAAAAATTTGTATACTTATGAATTGATTAATTAAAAGTCAATGAAATTAAATCAAAACTAAATTTAACGGGTTTTTTATCAATGAAATAAGATTGTAACAGTAATGGGTCGAATTTATCGGATATTCATTCTGCTCATATTCTAACAAAACAGGTTTCAGAGATTTTTAAATAGTTTTGGATATTAATTTTACTATTTGTATTAAATTTAGGCAGATTTAGGTTTAAGCCATTAGTAAACACAACTCAAATCCTATAAAATTAACTATTGATTAATTATAAATAATATTCATATTGTTATAAATAAAAGTAAAATCAAAGCAGAAATAAAGAGTGAGAAATATATATTCTCTGATAATTTTTATTGTATCATTTTAATAGCTCACAACTAGCATATTTATAGGCACTAAAACCTAGTAATAGAATTTAATTAGGAATATAATACTAGTAGACTCTAAAGTTAGTCATCCAATAAGAATATTCCAATATTCCACAACACTTTCCCTTGGATGACTGTACACTATGAACATGCCTCGTTAAAACCTTGCTAAGAAAAACCCAGTGGGATAAAAAATTAGCGAAGGAAAAAGAGTACAATATTCATAGGCACTTCCCCTCAAAAATCATACTAAATCTTTCAATTGGCGCATTGCAATATTGTACATATGCTTCTTTAAAATTGAATTTGGTAGGGCTTTTGTGAACAAATCTGCTGGATTGTCACTTGAGTGAACTTTCCAAACATTAATTTGTCCTTCCTTCATAAGTTCATGAATGTAGAAGAACTTTGGTGAAATACGTTTGGTTCTATCTCATTTTATATAGCCACATTTGAGTTGTGAGATATATGCTACATTATCCTCATATAATTTTGTTGGCTTGTTCTCCACCACTAATCCACTTGCTCCTTTAATGTGTTGAGTCATGGATCTCAACTACACATTCACGAATTGCTTCATGAATGGCTAATATTTTTGAATGATTTGAGGAAGTAGTAGTGATTGTTTGCTTCATAGATCTCCAAGAAATAGTAGTGTCACATATGTAAACACATAACCTATTTGTGACTGAGCTTTATGAGGATCTGATAGGTACTTGGAAACAGCAAACCCTGCTAATTCTGACTTTGCTCTTTTTGGAAAAAACAAACCCATGTGAAAAATGCCACGAAGATAACGTAGAACATATTTTACACCACTCCAATGTCTTCGAGTTGGTGCAGAACTCAATTTTGCTAGCAAATTAACTGCAAAGGTTATATCTGGTCTAATTCTATTTACAAGATATAAAAGTGCACCTATTGCACTAAGATATGGTACTTTAGGACCAAGAATATCTTTGTTATCTTTTTGTGGACGAAAAGGATCTTTCTTGACATCAAGGATCTTTCTTGACATCATGAAAATGAACAACCATTGGAATACTTAATGGATAGGATTTATCCATATAAAATTGTTTCAAGATTTTTTCTATATAAGTTGCTTGATGCACAAGAATTCCTTTTTGGCAAATATTCAACTTGAAACCTAAGATAAAATTTTGTTTTTCCAAGGTCTTTCATTCAAACTCCTTTATCAAATATTCTGCAGTTATAGAGATCTCTTCTGGAATCCCTGCTATATTTAAGTCATCAACATAAACTGCAACTATAGCAAATCCAGAATTTATTTTCTTGCTAAAAACGCATGGACAAATGAAATAATTCTCATATCCATTTTGCACTAAAAAAATCGGTCACGCTTCCAGCGAACTTTAGATTTATTGACAATATTGTAAAATGTCTTGCACGGACAATGATTGTTTACCTTTTCCTTTTGATAAGCCACGCTATCAATCTTAAGGGGTTATGGACATTCATAATCATTGGTTTCGTAGTGCATACTTCCCCTTGAATGTCCATTAATACATAATGTGCCTCATTGAAAACCCTACTAGGAAAAGGTGTAATGGCCTGTTTTATAGCTTAGAAGTATTCAGTATTTTCTATAGATTCTGTTATCCTGTTGGTGGCATGAGATGATATTTCTGGTATCTTATATACAGTAGAGTTAAAGGTTAAGCGTGCTTGAGGAATAACAATTTTAGGATGGGTGACCTATTGGGTAGCACTATAGCTGACTGTAGCAGCTGTGTGCTAAAAAATATTATTTCGTAAAAATGATCTGTGGGCTGTCAGGAGTCTATTGGTATAATTTTGTATGAAATCGAGGTCATATAGGCCCTCAAAAGTCAGTTTGAAGTTTGCCTCTAGTTCGGTTCGATTGAACCGAAGTTTGACCGAATTTTTAAAAATGGTTAAAGTGGATAAAAAGGTCTACTGTGGGAAGTGTACAAGCTCAGAATGATTTTTAGAATTTTTTGACAGGTTTAGAATGGTATTTTACGGTAGAACCGAACTGAATTAAACCAGACTGATTTAGGTGAACCGGACCCCAAATAGACTCCGATTGAGCTAAAATTTTGTGTGAAGACTATATTTGATATTTTAAGTATGATGGAATTGATTTGGAGTGAAAATGAGTTCATTAACACTTAGTTTCCCTTCAACAGTGAAAAATGACCCAAAAATCGGACCAAGCCGGGTCGACCACTCTGGTTGGACCTAGTTCGATTTAATTGAACCTATATAAATACATCTATTTTTATGGAGAATTCCAGATTTCTCCATTTGTATCCGCCCTCCCTTTCTTCTCCCTTGGCCGAATTGAACAATCTCACTTCTTCTCCATTTTTCTTCTAATTTCTCTCCATTTCACCCATAATCAAGCCTCCCTAACATATTTCAGCTCCTCTAGATTCCATTGGTGGCCTTTAAAGTGCATTTGAAGGTGTATAAGTGGGTAAAACCTAGACTTAAAAGATTAGGTGTGATTTTTAGGTAAGTGATTTAAGAGTTTTTAATTTGGTTTCAAGGTTCCTAAGGGTACTTTAGGATGTGAATAAGATGTTTATGAAGTTTATTTGTTGAAAGGAAGATTGGTTTTGATGAAATCTTCATCTTTGTGTTTGGCCATGGTTATGTCAACTAGGTGAAGAAAGTTCTAAACAAGCTAAAGGCAAGGATAAGGAGTATTGAGAGGTGTATTGCAAGGATATAAGGTTTGTGATTGCAAACTCCATCTATTTCCATGGTATATTATGTGATTTAGGTTATGTTTGTTAACTAAGTATGTTATTAAGGCCCGTTTCATTGAAAATAACTTGATATTCATGATTAGGGATGTTAATAATGATGATATGAATGCTTAAAATGAGGAAACAAAATTTGTATGAAGATTTCTTATGTTGGCTGAATGGTACATCATGGGATTTCTATGTGTTTTGATGATGTTTATGGCATGTTTATGATGTATACATGGTATTTGGCATGTGATCTATCTAATGGTATATGTTAGAGCATGTAAAAATGGCATGATGTATGATGTATGTATGTGGCCGAATGGGTAGCATGTGTAAAGGTATGATTTTGATGAGTTTTAATAGAAAATAATCGCATGGCTATGTTATTCAACATGTAAATGACATAAAGGAATGTTAAAGTTGATAAAAAGAATTAATGGTGAAAAATTTACATGTTGGCCGAATGATGTACATGTGTGTTTACATGTGTACCATGATGATAACATGAGAATTATAGTATGTGATGATAAATGGATGTGAATCACATGTGTAATGATGTGATAACATGTTAAAACGCCATAAAAAGTATGTATGATAACCTAAAAATGTGAAAAATGGAATATTAATGCCCTATGTAGTACTCTGGTAGGTCAATAACTATTTATATTTTCTGTATTATATAAGTCAATAACTATCCTATTTGTAATATTCAGTCTTAATATTGTATTTATATTTTCTGTATTATAGGAGTGGTCCCATGGGGTCCCTCTATTATGTATTGGATCTATTAGGATTCACACTTTGTTTATCCCAATCTTAAATGTTTACAAGTTTTATACAAGGGGCAATATGGTAAAAATAAGCTCAAAAAGGTTAAATTGTGACTAAAATAACATTTATGTGAAAAAGGGCATAATTGAAATTATATGAAAAGTTTGAGGGCAAAATGGTAATTTTGTACATATGTATGTTAATAGTGGTTAATAAGGGTAAACATATAATTAAATGGTTAAATATGAAAATTGGGCACTTTTTAGGGACTAAAATATAATTTGACATGAAACTGGTAATTGGAGGGTATAATGGTAATTTATATGTTGATTAATGGTTAATTAGTTAATATAAATGAACTAATGGCATAATTGTAATTTTTGTGAAATAAAATGAACTAAGGGCATTTTCGTCATTATGGAAATATTTAAGGGCATAAATGTAACTTTGCCATAAGTTAAGGGTAAAATGGTAAATATGGGTATTTATGTGTACTAATTGTGTAATTACCCTAATTATGTGATTTAAATATAATTAAATGTAATATTGCATGCATAATTGGTAAGTAAATAAATAATGTTTAATTATGAATATTTTTATTATATTTTTATTATTTGTTATGCATGATGCCTTAGTTTAGTGGAAATACCTAGAATTGCAATCACCACTGGGCATATTTAATTCTCAGCATGTAGTTTTATTTGACTGCGTGTAAGTACTCCTTAGGACTCCGAGCAGTGCGTATCTCACATATTTTGGGAGCTGATTTGAAGAAGTTAATTTGGAATATTTAAGTATGTTAAGACTTTTGGCATGTATATGACTTATAGTATTGTTTTGGGTTTTGGTCTGTAATAGACTGTTATAACTGTCACAATTTAATGTGTGTGCGGTAGTTTTATTGTATGTGTTTGAATGTCTGTGACTGTATGTTTGGCATGCCTAATAACTGGAAGAGATTAAGTTAATAAAATTGGTAAAGTTAAATGTGTGTTGTAAGTTAAAAGAAAATTGACCAAATGAATAGTAACTTAGGACACTTATAGGTCAATCGGTAAAATTGATAACGTGTTAAAATATGATTAGTAAATTTATTGATTGATTGAACACTGTCAATAGACTTAGGTAAATGTAATATTGTGGTCGCCGAATTTTTTTTTTTTTTAAAATGTACCGGTTTTAATTAATTGGCTATTTTAATAATATGGTTATTTAATTAGGTTAACCGGTTTAGAATGAATAGTTTAATTAATGGAACATAAAGTATTAAAGTGTTACAATTTTTATTGGTATCAGAGTTTCGGTTTAGGTGATTCTAAGATCGGAGTAGGTCAATAGGATTAGTATAAGTACATGTACATGCCAAATAATTTTTGGACATTATAGTTATGTGAGGCTAATATTTGCTTGCTCCTTGTGTTAGATTGTGAGTATGGCTTCGGATGAAGGTCGTCGTGATAGTGATGTTGAGAGTGCCGCATAGTTAGTTTTGGTCCGTCGGAGTTGCCACAACAGCAAGTTACTCTGCCAGTTGCTCCTCCCCCTCAACAGTAACCTGAGTTTATGAATATGATAGGGAATTTCTTTCAGTATATGCAAGCTCAGCAACAACAGCCTCATGGTCCTGATCAGCAGCCGGCTCCACCTAGAAGGAGATCGATCTTGGAGCAACTTAAGAGATTGGGAGCTGAGGATTTTTATGGTCGAGATCCTTTGACTCCAGTTCAGGCGGAGGAGTGGTTGTTTAAGTTGAAGAGGATGTTTGAGACCACCAAGAGTCAAGTAGACGAAATGCTTCAGGGAGAAGTAGCCTTGCTTCAGGGATCGGCTTATACTTGGTGGAGTGCCGTTCATAAGCACACTCCAGCTGCTCAGATTACTTGGGAGTTTTTCTTGTTGCAGTTTGAAAAGAAATATATTAGCTTTGAGTATAATCTGCTATGCAAGATGCCTTCTGGAGGCTCAGATAGGGGAATAAGTCCCTTGCTGAATATGAGAGAGAATTTGAGCGGCTTAGTGCCTACTTGGAGGATTAATCCATGACCGAGCAGAAGTTATACCACAGATTTGAGAGAGGTCTACATAATAATATCAGATTGGCTTTGGGTTCTCAGAGGCATATGGATATGAGGTCCTTGGTTGAAGCAGCTCTTAGAGCGGAGACGATTATGTTAGATAAGGCCGATAGACAGTCCCGTTTCAAGAAAAAGAGGAAACCGGGTCAGTCTTCTGGTGCAGCTAGTCAGGGTAAGAAGTCTAGAGGGCCTCCTCAGTCTCAGAGAGTAGCACCTGCTTCCACACAGAGAAATTCAGCGGGCAGTAGTGTCCCAACCACTTCTGTAGGCAATGCACCTAGGGGTAGAGGCCGTAGTGCAGCACCACACTGTAGCCATTGCAGTAAGTTCCACCATGGTGAGTGTACACTACTGACTCGAGCTTGTTTTAGATGTGGGTCCCGAGATCATCAGATTAGAGATTATCCCAAGGCCCAGCCATCCACAGCAGTATCACTAGCTCCAGGTGCCGGTTCAATTCCTCTGAGAGGTCGCCGTAGGGGAGCAGCTCCTCCACATACAGCTTCAGGCCCTTCAGTTCAGCCCCCTCAAGGTCGTGCCATTGGACGCAATTATGCTGTTAGAGCTCGTGAGCAGGAGGACGCACCAGACGTCATAATTGGTAAATTTTCATTGCTTTCTCATTCAATTTATGCTTTGATTGATCCTGGTTCTACGCATTCCTGTATTAGTACTGATATTGCACGGGATAAGGGATTGCATAATAGTCAGTTAGACCAGAATATCTTAGTGAGTAATCCTTTGGGCCATAGTGTGGTAGTAAATAAGGTTCATAGAGATTGTCAGGTTAGTGCCCAAGGTTTTGTGTTTCCGGCTGATTTAATTGACCTCCCCTTCTGAGAATTTGATGTGATTTTGGGAATGGATTTATTGTCTTCTCATCATGCCACTGTTGACTGTAAAAGAAAAAGAGTGACTTTAAAGACTGCACATGATCAGGAGATTGTCATTGTGGGTGAGAGATCAGATTTTCTTTCTGATGTGATTTTAGCCACTGTAGCCAAGAGACTTATCAGAAAAGGTTGTGTTGCCTACTTGTGTTATGCAATGGAATCCAAAAAGGAGGAACTTTAGGTATCAGATGTGCTTACAGTTCGGGAGTTTCAGGATGTTTTTCTAAAGAACTTCCAGGCTTGCCACCTAATAGGGAGATAGAGTTCTCTATTGACTTGGTACTTGGTACTGCACCTATCTCGATTGCTCCTTATAAAATGGCACCAACAAAAATCAAAGAATTAAAGATTCAGTTGCAAGAATTGCTTGATAAAGGCTTTATCAGACTGAGTGTTTCACCTTGGGGAGCACCAGTTCTCTTTGTGAAAAAGAAGGATAGATCACTTTGGTTATGTACTAATTACAGGCAGCTGAATAAGGTAACCATAAAGAATAAATATCCACTACCTTGGATTGATGACTTGTTTGATCAGTTGAAAGGTGCTGGCGTGTTTTCCAAGATTGATTTAAGATCTGGCTACCATCAGTTAAAGATTAAAGAGTCGGATGTGCCTAAGACAGCTTTTCGTACGAGGTATGGTCATTATGAGTTTATGGTCATGCCTTTTGGATTGACAAATGCTCCTGCAGCTTTTATGGATCTGATGAATAGGGTTTTCCACCCTTACTTGGATCGGTTTGTGGTGGCCTTCATTGATGATATTTTGGTGTATTCGAAGACTCCGGAGGAGCATAATGAGCATCTGAGAATTGTTCTGCAAACTTTGAGGGATAGACAGCTTTATGCCAAGTTCAGCAAATGTGAATTTTGGCTGAATGAGGTATCATTTCTGGGTCATGTAGTATCAACATATGGTATTAAAGTTGACCATAAAAATATTGAAGCCATCTTACAGCGGAGAACACCCAGGAGTGTTACAGAGATCAGAATTTTTCTTGGCTTAACAGGTTATTACAGAAGGTTCGTGAAGGGTTTTTCTTCTATTGCAGCTCCTTTGACCAGGTTGTTACAGAAGAATGTCAGATTTGCATGGTCAGATAAATGTCAAGAGAGTTTTGAGAAGCTTAAGTGTATGTTGACTGAAGCTCCGGTGCTTGTGCAACTTGAACCTGGTAAAGACTTTGTGATCTACAGTGATGCTTCCAGAAACGGTTTAGGCTATGTGTTGATGCAGGAAGGCAAGGTGATTGCTTATGCCTCCTGACAACTTAAGACTCATGAGAATAACTATCCTACTCATGATCTTAAGTTGGCAGCTATTGTATTTGCTCTTAAGATCTGGAGACATTATCTCTATGGTGAGAAATTCTTCATTTACACCGATCACAAGAGTCTTAAATACTTGCTTACTCAAAAGGAGCTCAACTTGAGACAGAGGAGTTGGCTTGAGTTGATCAAATACTATGAGTGCTTTATTGATTATTATCCCGGTAAAGCCAACATTGCAGCTGATGCACTTTACAGGAAATTCATGGCTTCCTTACGGGCTATGAATGTTAGATTGGATGTGTTAGATGATGGAGCTTTGGTTACAGAGATGCAAGTAAAGCCAGATTTCCTTCAGCAAGTTAAAGATGCTCAGAAACAAGATGATAGATTATCCTCCATTGTATCTCAGGTGAAAGATGGTCATGTTAGTGATTATTCATTGGGTTCAGATGGTGGGCTATATTACAAACAAAGATTGTGTGTTCCTAATCAAGCTAATTTGAGAAGGAAAATTCTGACAGAAGCTCATCATAGTAGCTTTGCCATGCATCCTAGTAGTAACAAGATGTATCAAGATCTAAAGATGCTTTACTGGTGGCCAGGCATGAAGCATGATGTGACCGAGTTTGTGGATAAGTGTCTGATTTGTCAGCAAGTCAAGGCATAGCATCAGGTTCCTTTAGGTTTGCTTCAGCCTATTGTGATTCCTGAACGAAAATGGGACAGGGTAACCATGGACTTTGTGTCAGGATTTCCTCTCACTAGGAAGAAGCATGATGTAGTTTGGGGGATTATTGATCGACTCACTAAGTCAGCTCACTTTCTGCCTATCAAAATGGATTGCCCATTGTCCAAGTTGGCAGAGTTATACCCATCTTCCATTATTTCAGATCGAGATCCGAGATTCACTTCTCAGTTTTGGAAGAGGTAGCAAGAGGCTTTGGGGACCAGGTTGCATTTCAGCACAGCTTTCCATCCTCAGACTGATGGACAATCTGAGCGTGTGATTCAGATTCTGGAGGGTATGTTGAGATGCTGTGTACTTGAGTTTGGTAACAGTTGGGAGAGGTACTTGCCATTAGATGAATTTGCCTACAACAATAGTTACCAGAATAGTATCAAGATGGCTCTCTATAAAGCTTTATATGGTAAGAAATGCAAACTCCTCTTTATTGGTCAGAACTCAATGAGAAAAAGATTATGGGGTCAGATTTGGTTTGGGAAACTGAAGAAAAGGTTCGAGTGATCAAGGACAGATTGAAAGAAGTCGTGGATCGACAGAAGTCTTATGCAGATTTGAAGAGAAAAGATGTGGAGTTGCATGTGGGAGATAAAGTATTCCTGAAGGTTTCTCCGTGGAAGAAGATTATGAGATTTGGAAAGAAAGGTAAGCTGAGTACAAGATTTATTGGCCCATATGAGGTTATTTAGCGGGTTGGACCAGTAGCATACAGATTGAAGCTTCCTTCAGATTTGGAGAAGATTCATGATGTCTTTCATGTCTCCATGCTCAGAAGGTATCGATCAGACCCCAGTCATGTCATTAAACCTGAAGAAGTTCGAGTTCAGCCAGACATGACCTATGAAGAGTTCCCAATGAAGATTCTGGTAAGAGAAGTGAAGCAACTCAGAAATAAGCAGATCCCACTGGTGAAGGTTCTTTGGAATCATCATAATGTTGAGGAAGTTAAGTGGGAACCTGAGGAGACGATGAGACAACAGTATCCCCAGCTATTCAATACAAGTAAATTTCGAGGACGAAATTTTTAAATTGTAGGGAAGAGTTGTAATGGCCTGTTTTATAGCCTAAAAGTTTTCAGTATTTTCTGTAAAGTCTGTTGTCCTGTTGGTGGCATGAGATGATATTTTTGGTATCTTATATACAGTAGAGTTTAAAGGTTAAGCGTGCTTGAGGCATAGCAATTGAAGGATGGGTGACCTATTGGGTAGCACTATAGCTGACTGTAGCAGCTGTGTGCTAAAAAATATTATTCCGTAAAAATAATCTGTGGGCTATCAAGAGTCTAGTGGTATAATTTTGTGCGAAATCGAGGTCATATAGGCCCCCAAAAGTCAGTTTGAAGTTTGCCTCTAGTTTGGTTCGGTTGAACCGAAATTTGACTTAACTTTGACCAAATTTTTAAAAATTGTTAGAGTGGATAAAAAGATCTACTATGGGAAGTATGCAAGTTCAGAATGATTTTTAGAATTTTTTGGCAGCTTTAGAATGGTATTTTATGGTAGAATTGAACTGAATTGAACCGGACCGATTTGGGTGAATTGGGCCCCAAATGGACTCCGATTGAGATGAAATTTTGTGTAGAGGCTATATTTGATGTTTTGAGAATGATGGAATTGATTGGGAGTAAAAATGAGTTCATTAACACTCAGTTACCCTTAAACAATGAAAAATGACCCGAAAACCAAAAATCGGACCAAACCAGTTCGACCATTCTGGTTGGACCTTGTTTGGTTCAATTTAACCCATATAAATACATCTATTTTTCTGGAGAATTCCATATTTCTCCACTTGCAATCGCCCTCCCTTTCTTCTCCCTTGGCTGAATTGAACAATCTCACTTCTTCTCCATTTTTCTTCCAATTTCTCTCTATCTCACCCCATTATCAAGCCTCTCTAACATATTTTAGCTCCTATAGATTCCATTGGTGGCCTTTAAAGTCCATTTGAAGGTGTATAAGTGGGTAAAACCTAGACTTGAAAGTTTATGTGTGATTTTGAGGTAAGTGATTTAAGAGTTTTTAATTTGGTTTCAAGGTTCCTAAGGGTTCTTTAGGATGTGAATATGATTTTTATGAGGTTTATTTGTTGAAAGGAAGCTTAGTTTTTATGAAATCTTCATCTTTGTGTTTGGCCATGGTTATGTCAACTAGGTGAAGAAAGTTCTAAACAAGCTAAAGGCAAGGATAAGGAGTATTGAGAGGTTTATTGCAAGGATATAAGGTTTGTGATTGCAAACTCCATCTATTCCCATGGTATATTATGTGATTTAGGTTATATTTGTTAACTAAGTATGTGATTAAGGCATGTTTAATTGAAAATAACTTGATATTCATGCTTAGGGATGTTAATAATGATGATATGAATGCTTAAAATGAGAAAACAAATTTTGTATGAAGATTTCTTATGTTGGCTGAATGGTACATCATGGGATTTCTATGTGTTTTGATGATGTTTATTGCATGTTTATGATGTATACATGGTATTTGGCATGTGATCTATCTAATGGTATGTGTTAGAGCATGTGAAAATGGCATGATGTATAATGTATGTATGTGGCCGAATGGGTAACATGTGTAAAGGTATGATTTTGATGAGTTTTAATGGAAAATAATGGCATGGTTATGTTATTCAACATGTAAATGACATAAAGGAATGTTAAAGTTGATAAAAAGAATTAATGGTGAAAAATTTACATGTTGGCCGAATAATGTAAATGTGTGTTTACATGCGTACCATGATGATAACATGAGAATTATAGTATGTGATGATAAATGGATGTGAATCACATGTGTAATGATGTGATAACATGATGAAACACCATAAAAAGTATGTATGATAACCTAAAAATGTGAAAAATGGAATATTAATGCCTTATGTGGTACTCTGGTAGTCAAGTCTAGTTCTAGATATAGTGGCTAGCCATAGAGACTCTGTAACCGCGGGTGTGAGCATGGCGTCTCACTATATATAGGTCAATAACGGTCATATTCTGTAATATTCAGTCTTAATATTGTATTTATATTTTCTGTATTATAGGGGTGGTCCCACGGGATCCCTCTATTCTTTATTGAATCTATTAGGGTTCACGTCTCGTTATCCCGATTTTAAATGTTTGCTAGTTTTATACAGGGGTAATGTGGTAAAAATAAGTTTAAAAAGGTTAAATTCTGACTAAAATAATTGGCTATTTTGATATTCTGGTTATTTAATTAGGTTAACCGGTTTAGAATGAATAGTTTAATTAATGGAACGTAAGATATTAGAGTGTTACAAAAACCCTGTGGGATAAAAACCTAGTGAAGGGAAAAAGAGAACAAAATATCTTTAATATACGTTATGACTTGCCTCATTAAAAACCTTAACAGAAAAATCTAATGGGAAAAAACCTTAGTTAAGGAAAAAAAGAGTACAATGTATATTTTTCTTCCCCTTATAACAATATCAATACACAACTTTAAACTTGTGCATAAAGAGTTCTGATATGTCATATTATAAGTTTCTTTTATCTAAAAATAAGTCACATATCTTCTGGATATGCTAGCCATATATCTTCTGGATATATTATGCATTAACTGAAAAATAACAACTAAAACTTATTTTTCAAAATTACATATTGTATTTTTACAAGCATGTACAAGTTCATCTCCACATCTTTCATTTCTTTAAGATGGAGAATTTATAAAACTTAATAATATGATAATACGTACAATAGGTACGTGATAAATATACTTTCATATCATATAATGGATAAGTTATCCATTCTCAAAAGGTTTTCTTAACCATTCTTATTTTTCTCTTTTAATTATCAGCCACTTCTGGTTAGGGGTGTTCAAAAATGGGTTGGGTGGGTTATGATAAAATTTGAATCAAATTTATATAATATGTTTTGTGAGATTATGTATATTTCAACTCCATTTTTCTTCTAAAAAAAATCTAATTGTAACCCATCTAACCCATTTTTGAACACCCCTACTTCTGGTGGTGAAAATTAGTAATATAATAATAGTAATTGTCATTTCTTGAAAATACTATTTTTATGGGTATAATTTTATATTGCTTCATTCACTTCAAGGAATGAAATAAATGCAATAAAATAAATTTCTTGACATGTATACAACATAATCATATAATAGCTATTATAAAAGAATGCAATGAGTAATTTAATTCAAATATTTCAAAAGCAATACTTAAAAATAAATGAAAATAATTGAATTTCTCAAATAAAAATATATGATTATATAGAAAACAATATGTAATTTTAGGTAACAATATAACAATTATCTTATAATGCATCATTAGCAATAATAGCAATAATATATGATCAAAAAATATGTTGTCTCGATTAACTTTACAACCATCGGGGTATTCAATGGAAAATAATTTATAAACATGTAATTACTTTTGAAACATCCCAAAAGGACCCTAGTAGGATTTGCATGGTTAATTGGGTTATTAAGGGTATAATTGTAATTGTACAAGTGAGAATTGTATTAATTAAGGGCTAAATTGAAAGAGTAATTAAAGTTTTAAAGAGAAAGAATTATTTAGTGGTTTAAAGGATATTTGTCAAAGAATTTAGAGTAATAAGACAAGGATTTGAATAAGTGGGCCTATGGGTTTTTGACACCTAAGCAAGGTGGTTGAGAGCATTTATTGAATAAGAGGGAAGAGAGAGGGAAGAAAGCATATTTTGGCTTTCTTCCCGTGTAAGCTTCCCGTTCTCCTTCTTTTGTCTTCCATTTCTGTTCCCTCTTCTCCTTTCTCAATTTCTGCTCTCTACCTCTCCTTGGGTTGTTATTCAAGGTTTGAGCAGGTCTCTTTTAAGTGGTCAAGGGCTGGTTGCAAGGTAAGTTGGCTGGATTTTGTTCTTTCTTCTTTCTGTTTTGCGTTGGTTTGGGTTTATGTGAGTTTGATTAAGGTTTTGTTTTGGGTGGCTTGATTTCAAGAAGTGGCTAATAAGAGTAAAGACAAAGGAAAAAAGAAGATTTGTGTAAAGAGGGGCCGATTTTTGAAGCATTTTGAGAGGTTTGGGAGTTTATATGTTTTGATGTGCTTGGTTTTTATTTTGAATTTCTGGAAATTTGAGTTGTCTAGTATGTTAAATGCATGTATTGAGTTGAGTTTTGTTAGATGTATGTTAGTTCATGGAAGTTGAATTGAGGATTTGTATGAGTTTAGATCTAAATTCTGGGTTTGTTGTCTTGGTTGTGATTTCTTGCCAATTTAATTGTTCTAGTAAGGTGTAAATTGTTATGAATATGATAATGAGCATGCTTTGAAGTGGAATTGATGTTTGGATTGAGTTGTATGCTTGATGTTTTGAGTTTGTATGGTTGTGGTTTGAGGGAGATGTGTGTAGATCAGCAGCAGGGGTGAGGAACTTATCTCTGTGTCGAGTTTGACCTCGATCGCGAGCACGACAGAGCTCGATCATCCGTACTCTTGCCAAAGTACCCTCTATTGCGAGCACGACAGAGAACTCGGTAGTCGAGCTCTTGTTAGGATGGGCTTCCTCGCGAGCATGCTTATGTGCGTGAGCGCGAGGGCGACCTACCGCGCTCTGTCGCGAGCGCGACTCTGGTCGCAGGCGCGATAGAGACCTACTTTTGTGCCTTTCGCGAGCGTAAAGCTTGTTGCGGGCGTGACTTAGGGCGAGCTTTGCCTCTGTCGCGGGCGCGACGTGTAACAACCCAAAAAGGGCCTAGTCGAAATTCGTGAGCTAAGTCAGAAATTAAAGGTATTTTAGTAATTTGTGCTTGAGGAAATTGGGATATTAAGGATTTAATTGCAGAAATTTAAATTAATATGCTAAGTGAAGCCATTATCTAGTGAAGTGTGTGTATAGTACCAAGGATCTAAAGCTTTGAGTAGAAGTTATCTTGTGTTTGTGGTGTATGGTGCCTAGGGCATGAAAGTCTAAGTGGGAACTTTCGGTCCAATAGGATTGTGCCAAGTGGACTAGGTAGGTGAGAGCAATAAATGTGAAGTGAGTGAAGGAGAGAGGAAAGGAAGAAAAGTAGATTTTCTTCTCTCTCACGTTTCCTCTCCTCCTTCTTCTTCTTCATTCCTTCTTGCTCTCTCTTGCTTGCTCCAACGTGAACTTTGGACTATTGAGGTTGGATTTTTGGTTTTGAGTTGGGTTTTGAAGGTAAGTGCTTGGATTTTTCTTGGGTTGTTTTGGGTTCTTTTTCTCCTTCCTTATTTTTGGTTTTGGTTGTGTAATGCATGGCTTGACTTAAGTGTGTTCTTGGCTGGGTTTTGTGCAAGAATCGGAGGAGAGAAGGAAGAATAAGGGAAAGGAGACAGTGGGACTTTGAAGGAAGAGTGAAGCTTCACTTTTGAGGTTTGGGAGCTTTGTTTTGGATGTGTGCTTAAATAGAATTTGTTTGCCTTGTTCTCATTTGGATTGTGTTTGTGTAATTGTGTTGTTGTTGCTGGAATTTTTAGTGTTGGGTTTGAGTATATGCATGGGTTTTTTTGAGTAGGGATGATGATGTGAGATGCTAGTGTAATAGTGATAGTATTTATGTGTTATTAAAGTGATTTTGAGCATGTTAGTTTGAATGTGTTTAGCAAATTGAAGAGTGTATGCATGATGGGTTAAAGGGGTTTTGAGTTGGGAGTTAAGTTTGAGTGTAAACAAGTGTGTTTTTCTTCGATATCTGGGTTCTAGGCGTTTTACACGGCGGTAAGGAAGGGCATACCGCCGTGTAAACCTATTCTATCTTGGTGTTTTTGCCTTGTCGTCTTTTTACTCGGCAGTAAGGGAGTTCTTTACCACCGTGCAACAGGTTACACGGCGGTAAGGAGAGTGCATACCGCCGTGTAAACTGCCTCTGTTCTCCTTACTTGTTGATCCTTCTGCACGGCGGTATGGCTAGCTCCATACCACCGTGTGGGGTATCTTACACGGCGGTAAGGTATCCCCATACCGCCGTGTAACCTTCTTATGTTTTGAAATTTAGTTCTTTAAAAAGGTTTGATTTTTTTGGGGATTTGCATACTACCCTAAAAGACGTGTTTTTCCTATTATACATCTTAAAAATCCTTTTGTATCGTGTCTCACTCTTACATGAATCTTGTATGATTTATTTTTCTCTTACTTCAATTACTTGTGAATATGCGTTTGTTGAATCTCCTCATGCTTATGCGAGTTATGTGCCGTGATATATGTAAGGTCTATGCATGATTTATATTTATGCAATGGTTTGATAATATGTATACCTGAGCTAGTTATTTTGCATAGTGTTATATATTTTGAAAGTGTTTAGAGCCTGAAGTGTTAGGGTAGTGGATAATTAAGCATGCTTAAGAAGGGTTAGTGAGTGCAGCTGCCAGTGTTGACCCTATGGGTCAAGTGATTTCGGTTGACCTCCATTATGATCTTAGTGAAAAAGTGTTTTGAGGCTTCGGTCTCCCGTGTAGTATTCCCGTATCCTCCACCAGTGAAATTCAGGCTATTATTTGAAGTGTTTGGTTTTGCGTAGTAAAGTCTTTAGAATATATGTATTTCCAGTTAGTGTAATGGTTTATTGCTTTATGTTAATAAGTTTTGATGACATATAGTGAATTGATTTGTGTATCCCTGTTCCCCTCTACTTAGTGATTTCAGTAAGATGCTTAATTTATGTGTTGCTGCATGATATTATTATATAGTGTTCTGTTGTTCTTGTTCCTCCCCACTAAGTGTTATTGCTTACCACGGGTTCTTTTCCCGTGTAGGTGGCAGGATTTTGGATTTCCGCTCGAGTCACGCATCTGCAGGTCGGCCACATAGGAGTAGAGTTATTTATTTTTGTCTCCTCCTGTAATTCTTTTGGTGTATGTATTATTTTCATATAGTGGCATATGTAATTTTGTAAAGGATTTAAGATGTAATCTTCTAGATATTGTATATAACTATATTTTGATTATATATGATACATGATTTTCTATTATTATTGTTAGTAGTGCTTCCGCTTAGTGCATGTATGTATTATTATGCATATATGTTGCCGTGTCGTGAGTGAGTGTCGGTAGTGCACCCGGCATCCTTTCAACGGGGGCGTCGGGGGTGTTACACCACAGGTCGTCTGGAGCGCGACCCTCCCCTGTACTTTGAAAATGTTTTATTTTATTTTGCTTTACATAGTTTCCCACTCATATTTACTTATGATTATTATTCTTATGAGCTACCATTTGTATTATTTACATGCTTATATCGATATTTTAATATGTTAAGTGATGTAATCCTTCGGTATTGTAAAGTTTTGAGTGTTATGATAGAGTGTGTTGCGTAAGCCTGAATGGTCATAGCAATGGATAGATAAGCATGCTTACAAAGGGCTAGTGATTGCAGCTGCTAGTGTTTTGACCCTGTTTTGGTCTAGTGTTGGCCCGCATGGGTCTAGTGTTTGATACCTTCGAGTATCCAAGAGCTTTTAAAATGTTTTGGGATTTCGGTCTCCAGTGTTCGATACTGTTCGCAGTATCCAGTGTACTCGTATCCACCACCCATGTAAGTTCAGGCTAGTGTATTGAGATTGTACTGGGATTTACGTTCTGAGTTATATATATGTTTATGAGTATTACCCACTGTAGTGATTGGCTTTTGTCGTTTCTCTGCTAATCTTTTTATTTAGTGAATATGTTTATAATGTTACTTGCTTTATTACTAGAGTGACTATTGTATGTTTATGCATATGAACTTCACATGTTATAATTACAGGTATTCATGAATGAATGTTATTATGTTTATATGCATATGTTTTTGTTCCTCCCCACTAAGCGTTATAGTTCAGCACGGGTGTTTTTCCTGTGTAGGTGGCAGGTTCGTTCGGCGTCAAGCATCTGCAAGTCGGCCACTAGGAGTTAGAGTTGTTTTCCTTTTGTACTCGGCTCCTGTGATTTTGTATATGTAAAGGAATGATATATGTATTTGTATAAGGATATTTTTTTTATGTGAATTATATATATGATTAGTTGATTTTTATATTGTATGTGTTTTACGCTTTTGTTTCAGTATGTATGTATGTATTTTTTTTTGTGAGTGTGTGACGCCTCGATATCCTCCCTAGGGGTATTGGGGTGTTACAATTTTATCAAAAATTATATTTTCAATCAAATAGTATTCGATTTTCAGGTCAATACAAAATTTTAATTTCAATATTTGTTAAAATATTTCAAACTCTTCAAGAGTTTCAATAATAATCAAAAACATAAATAAATCAAGATAATATGCAACATTATAATACTTCAAAATCATACATATAAAATTTAATACATATTTGTATTAAACAAAATTTTTTAAAAGTATCTATATATGCTTTAGGCATGATAAAGTTTTCAGGGATTTTTATGTAATAATTTCATTATCAAATAGACAAATGGCGTCAATTATTTACATATTAACATATTGCCAGATTGATAAAAAATTTTAAATTATTACATCTATATCTATTATAAGAAAATATATCTCTTCATAATAAATGTCATAAAATAAGTCATATTTTATGATTTTATTGTACATTGCATGAATATCATGTGTACTCATTGGCATCATATTTTTCAATATTTGAACTACAGGTCCAAAAATTTATATTATAGAATTAAATGCAATTAGTATCTGTATTTTTCAATAAATTTAATTTCAAAATCCTCACTATGTTGAAAATATCAATATCAGAAATATTGTCAACAACTTTATCTTTTTCGGTTCATTTCAATGACATAAAATATTGAGATCTCTTATTTAATTTCAAGTACTTGAACCACTTCTGGGGTTTTGAAATTAGTTATATCATATGTCTCTTCAGGAGCACATGCCTCCATAATATGACCATATTGATTTATTCACTCCTTGTTATTCAAAGATTTTATTTTTATTTGGAACCGAATAATTTACCCTATAAGGCAAATTGTCCTACTGGGACATTACTTTGAATTGGAGCATTTTCAACCGATACACATGAGATTCAATAAATCTTTACACATTAACAAATACATTAGCATCATAATTTGAAATTCGGGTTCATGATATGAGGATCTAAATTACATGTAATGTATTTATTATTCTATTTTTTCAGCTGCTTACTTCCCCTGATATTAGGAAAACTATTTAATCAAAAATGCAATTTTTAACTAAAAATTGCAATAGAGAAGTTTAATGATCTTTATTGGCATAATACATGTAAGTATTGCTTCAAGCAATAATATCCCTATATAAAAATAGGAGTATTGTTTTTCTTTTAAAAATATCTAGCAATTAATCAGAGGCATTTAAGAAATATTTTCGCTAGACCTTTGAATATAAATATGTACATCGGGCTTATAACAATCATTTACTTACAACATTTTATTTCTAGCATTATCAAGAAAAATATCTTGATTGCATAATCTGGAAGTTGTGCACTTAATTTGAATAATCTCACAAACTACAGGTTATGAGTTGATAATAAACACACATGTTACTATTTTATCGATGCATCCCTCAAAAATCATAATACATTTGAGTGGTTAGCATGGTGGATAGTTGGCCCACATATATTATCTTTATATAGAAAAAATCTTGAAACAATTTTATATGGATAAATCCTATCCATTAAGTATTTCAATGGTTGTTCATTCAATTAGTAAACTTCAGGTTCACTATTTTTATTATATCAAATATTTATATTAATTGATAAACATCAACTTTTTTTAATATTAATATCAATTAGTCAGTAAACTTCGAGTTTACTAATATTTGTATTTATCAATAAACGCCGAGTTTACTAATATTAGTTTCAATTAATTAGTAAACTTTAGGTTACTAATATTTGTATAAAAGTTAGTAAACTTCAGGTTACTACTATTTCTATTTGTTAGTAAAAATAAATAATTTTCAAGAATATTTTTCCAATACAAATATTGTCATATATATATATTTCAATATTCTAATCTTAATCTCAAAGTGATATCCATTTTAGCGAATATCTTTTAGAAATCAATAAATTTCTTTGAAAAATATTGAAAAATAATATATTTCATAACAAATTGTATGTAGGTAATGGCATTATATAGCTCTTCAGGAGGCTTCAAATAATTGTATTACTCGTAATAAAAAATTATTCAATTCATTATATCATATCTCAATCTATAATCAATTTAATTGATTCATGAAAATTATAACAATTCAAAATTTACGGATTAAATTTACGTACCGTCTGATTCTTGAAAATTAAAACCTTGATTTTTTTGAGCCGGGTTGTAGTAGACCACTAGCTTTCAATTATCAAAATTTATGGTAGAGAATTGATCGTGCTAATAACGTTTTATAAATAAAAATAAAATCAAAGCAGAAATAGAGAGTGAGAAATATATATCATCTGATAATTTTTATTATATCATTTTAATAGCTCAGGCTTAGTATATTTATAGGTATAAAGACCTAGTAATAGAATTTAATTAGTAATATAATACTAGTAAACTTAGAGTTTATTTAGGACTAAAGTTAGTCATCCAATAGGAATATTCGAATATTCCACAACACATTACCGTTTTACATATAAAAGAGCATTAATTGGTGTGCAGTTGGTGGATGTCCCGCATGCTACGTACCGTTTAATAGTTTGATCAAAACAGTCAATATATACTAGTCATCTGATCAAATACTATGTAGCGCACTGCGTACCGAATCATTTCCCTATATTATAAAATTTATTTTTAATTTGTTCTATTTTATTGGAATATAGCATATATTTATGGATTACGTGATGTATTGAATTAAATTTTATCTTAATCGGTATTTAAAGATTTTCAGGTATTATTTAGAAAATAGTAATAGATTTAGGGCTGGGATATAATGCAAAGATATTCTTAATTGTTCTATTTAGAGCGACAGTTAAGGGTGCATTAAGATTAAGGTATGTCGTCCAAACGATGGCTTTTCTTTTAGTCAGACAGAGTAGTTTTTAATGGGATTAGTTAATTTTGATTAGATAGAAAGGGGGGAGCATTTGGTAAGTAAGAATTTGAGAAACTTATTATTTTTATTATCATCTTTTGATAATAATTTGAGAAACTAATTATTATAATTAAAAAGCCATGATTAAGGTTAGCACTTACCAAGATGTAGGCCATGATAATGAATCTCATTCCCTTTTCCTTCATAGGCAAAACCTTTCGAAGCTTGTTGCTTTTACGTGCCATGGCAACAATGAAACCATATGCAATCTAATCCCCCTCATCATTACTCATCAATTTTTTTTAGTTGCCTATTCCCATTAAATACATGATTTTTCATGTTTATATTGTAAAAGATTTCTTTCTAATTCCTGTAGTTTTATGTTGATTTTCATGATTGATCGTGGATTTATCTATACACCGAAATTAATTACGATTTTTATGATTCTTTTTCGTAGAAAGAAGTAAAAAATAATAAAAAAAAGATTGATATTTGATCGGATGCTGAATAAGTACCATCTACGGAATCATGCTTTTTCAAAACTTGAATATTGAAATAATTTTGGCATTTGGATAAAACTATAATTCATTATTTTTTTGGAAAATATATAATTACACACTTATTTTGCAAAAAAGTTGAGTTACTCATGTTTTACACACTTTTACTTGGCTAAACTTAACAAAATACCCTTTACATGTTGAAGTGGCAGTGCGTGTAATAGCATATATTAACAATGCGCATTTAATTGATGATGTGGAATTTTTTTAATAGTAATATTCTCTCTCTTCCCATTAAATTCATTGCCTTCTTCAACCCTAAATTAAAAATCAAATGTTTCTCTTCTTAGTCTTATTCCTTTTTCCTTTAACTATTTAATATCTTTTGCTTATATTTTATATATAGCACTTTTCACAATTGTTGTCTTAGAATCATCTCTGAAAATCTTTAAATATTCATTTTCTTCTGTTTCTATCTTCTATATAGCACTCTTCGTAATTGCTGCCTTTGGAATAATCACTGAAAATTATTAAAACAGAGAGATTGAACAAAACGGAGAGAAAACAAAGAATATGCAAATGGCAGCCCCTATTTGCTCATGTGGGCATCTTGTTTCTCATAAGATTGCATGGAAGTCATTTTCTCATATTGGGGTTGTTGAAGAGGAGGAGGGAATTAAAAGAAAAGCTAAGAATGGGGGTGAATTGTTGTTGACCTAGTTATTTCATGGATTGTAAAAGCAATAATTCTTGTAAAATTAGATGATAAAATGATCACTTCTTATTAGCTTTTCTCAAAGCTGAGTAAATAGAGAAATTTAAGGAAATATTCCTAGAATCAAGCTATGATCCTTCAATTACATGTCTTTTGATTATATAAATCCAATCCCTCAGTTATAGATCATAATCTTCTATGATAATCTACGAAAGGAAAAGGAATAACAAATGAATATTTTCAACACTCTCCCTCCAGTTGGTGCATAGATTTCACAAATGCCCAACTTGTCCATAAACTTTGAGAACACTGGATTTAAGACTACTTTGGTGAGAATGTCAACCAACTGACCATCTGTTTGAATTTTAGGCAATTCTACTATTTTTTCATCAAGGTTTTCTCTGATAAAAAAAATCTATCCACCTCGACATGCTTTATACGATCATGTTGTACTGGATTATGCGTGATGTCACAAGCAGCCTTATTATCACAAAAGAATCGGATAGGTTGCTTAGATAAATAACCCAGATCCTGTAAGAGAAGTCTTAGCCATAATGTTTCACAAATTCTAAGAGCCATACTTCTAAATTCAGCTTCTACACTTGAATAAGCTACAACATTTTATTTCTTGCTTCTCTAAGTCACAAGATTGCATCCACAAAAGTAAAGTAACTAGAAGTGCATCGCCTATCATTCACATCATCTGCCCAATTAGCATTTGTATATGCTTCTATACTCTGATAGTTATTATTTTTGGTGAACAATACTCCTTTTCCTAGAGAAGAATTTAAGTACCTCAAAATGAGCATAACTGCATTCATATGTTGTTCCCTAGGATTATGCATGAACTGACTGACGATACTCCAAGCATAAGCTAGATTTGGTCTAGTATGTGATAAACACATCAATCTACCTACAAGTCTTTGGTATCTGCTGTAGACACCGAGTCTCGAGGCGATTCAAGATCAGGATTATCCAATTATAAAAATGATACTTATTCGCAAGTAAAAGGTCAGAATTGAAGTTTTCCTTGTCGAAACCCTCCCTTTTAAATAAAAATGCAAAATTTTTATTTGTTTAAATTCTATTTTTATTTTTATTGCATTTTCTTATTATCTTTTAGCTTCGCGGCAATGCACGCGAAGCGCGAACCCTGTGGACAGCGCACCCGGGGTGCCGTGTGCACACGAGGCCAAACGCGTGGCCTTACGTGGGGCCACACCTCACTTGTGTGAGGTGCGGCCTCACATGTGAGGCCGCATCTCACTTGTTTGGCATGCAGCCTCTGCGTGCACGCTTTCGCATACGATCCGCTACGCTTGTGCAGTCGTTTTCCACCTGTAAAAAATACAGTTAGGGGGACTGAAAAATCTGTTTCTTTCATGTTTTTATAGTCTTTTAGAAAAATGAGATTAAAAAAGAGGTTTTGTCCCTTCTTCATTTTGGGAAGACAAGGAAAGTAAAATGAAGACTTGGTCTTCATTTTTGGGGGGCTGCTTCCTTAGTAAAAAAAAAAAAGGTTTCTCACTTAGAAAAGAGGCAGACGAGAGCAAAAGAGAAAATATCTTCAAAAAATCTGGAATTTAATTCTTCTTCTCTCTAAAAAGGGTTTCATTCTTGGTTTGGCTTGAGTAAGGAAAATTAATTTCCTTGGCTTGATCACTCCGTCAAAATCATTTTTTTTAGTCTTTTTTGTGTTAAAAATTAGATTTTCTTAAATATTTTTTGTGTTTTGCCACCGTAAATTCGACAAGTGAGACGGATCAAGACATCATTTCTCCACTCTATAAACTCTGAGGGTAAAGATTCTTGGACTCATCTTTTTAGCACCTCATTTACTTTATTTTTTTTTTGAGATCTTGATTAATATATAAGTAGTGGCTTGATACATGCATGTCCCTTTTCTTTGAGTTTGAGAATATTTATTTGCCGGCATGATTTTTGTGACATTTCTTCAATGTTTATATACTAATATTTTTGCTACTGCAGGTTCATTTAGTTTCTTTATTCTCCTTTATCTAATTTAATGGGCTTATTGTTAACATTATTGCTTAGTATTAATCTTGTCCACTGTCATTTACTTTATTATTATTATTATTATTATTATTATTATTATCATTATTATTATTATTGTATTATTATTATTATTTCATCATTATTGTTATTATTATTATTATTATTATTATTATTATTATTATTATTATTATTATTATTATTATTATTATTATTATTATTATTATTATTATTATTATTATTATTATTATTATTATTATGCTACTGTTACTATTATTGTTATTATTATCACTATTAATGCCACCATATATTTGTTTTTTCGTTATTAAGCATCATCATTATTTTATGATTATTATTATTAATGCTATTGTTGTTAACGCATTATTATTACCATGTTATTATTGTTGATTGTGTCTTGTTTTCCTTTTATTTTTATGTGATTAATTTTTGGACTATTACTAAGCTTTTCCTAGTATTATTTTTGTTATATGGGTAAAATATGATGTTTGCATTTTTTGAGCATGGTCACGATGCGTAGGAGACCACATCGTTTGGGTGAGACATTTCTTATCTCCTACCTGTGTTTGTGTTTACTTGAAAATATAATAGTTTTATTTATGCACATATCGGATAAAAAATTACAAAAATATTTTATAACTAAATTGGGATTTTATTAATAAAATTGGGACCAATGTCCCTCATTTTAGCCAAAGAATGAAAAATGTCACGAATAAAATGAAGAGTTAAGTTTTCCAAAAATGGGATCACTCATCCCAGTTTTCAATCCAACAATTGAATAACTCTTCGATCCCTCTTTAAGTGAGCGTAAAGGAACCAATGTTCTTCAACCAAATAAATATCCCGATTTATGTATGTTATTTTTTATGCTTGGCTTTATTTATTTATTTTAAATTTATGTTCATATATCTTGTGGGCCCTTGTAATTAATTATTTTTAGGGCAATGTTATTTAGCTTCCATTTGGGATTGTATTCCGTCCTAATTTTCACGTTAATTTCATTTGGCTTTCTTTTATTTGGGATTGTATTCTGTTCTAACTTCTCCTTTGTAATTGGGTGCTTGATGTGTTTACCGCTTTATTTATTTCTTTCTTTAAAGTTTTTATTTATTACTTTTAAATGCTTGCAATGCGCTTTTAAATTAAATGCATTAATCGTGTGAGATGAGAGAGAGAATTTTATAAATCTAAAAACTCATTTATAATTAATCAAGACATAAATAAGAGTGAAGTTCGGAACACCATCTCTAGTTTGCACCATAGAGGTTAGATGACCTTTCCCAATTTCTCGTAAATTAGGTGGCGACTCCAAAATACCTCAAAGGTGCCTAAAGGTACCATGAGGCTAGATGAACTCCCTAATGTTCTATTGGGTAGGGATTCCAAGATATCTCATGGTGCCCAAGATCAAAAGATGCGAACCAATCACTCGAGCCCTAAAAGCGGGTCTCGCCTACGAATGCCTTTGCTAGGTTCGGCGCGCGTCACTGTGGCGACTCCACTGGGGAATTTGTGACTTTGCTCTAAAAGAGTCTTAGTTAAAATGTATAATTGGGTTTACAACTTAAAATTCTAACTCTTTTTTAAAATTCCATTACATCATTTTAGAGCCTTAGAATTATGCTAGTTTGGTCCCTTATTTTACCTCGGTGCATTCTCGAAGTACGACCCTACTTTCACTCATTGTAGGGAAGTATTAAGGATAATTACCAGCCTAAGTCTAGTACCACTTGGTATATCAAATGGAGACCCGATTGGTCGCTATGCTCATGATGAGCTAGACCCATTGGCAGGGACCATGCTTGGGTAGCCCTAAAGTATCATCACATTGACCAAAGCTCATGTAATGGCAAATAGAAACTTTCACTAGGTGACATGCTCCTTAATACGATACTTGTGGTGTGGGCTGCTATATATTAGACAAAATCAAGCAAATTAAGTGATCTTTTACCAAAGGCTTTCATGCTCTGGTAGGCCCATCTTAATGAGATTGAAGTGTTAAAATATGTAATGGCCAAAACTCATACGAATGCACATTAGATAAGAGATGTTATGCTGTCAGTTTTTCACCATGCACTTTGCGCGTTCATAGGGTCCCCTCTTGACCCATGAACTAAGCCCGCCTAAGAGAGAGACCGTACTACCTCGTGTGTGGGAGCGATAAGGTTGGAAGGACCTATTTGCTTGTGTGTGATTATGGGTGCTGCACCAACGCGACCATGCATCTTTAATATCATTCATGCATCACACTAATAAGTTGAGTCTTTTAGCCATCATAGATTCATTCGGGTGGTCTAGGAATTCCCATGGGAGACTATTCAGAAGTCCATTGGTCGAACTGCTAGGGTTAGCGCCTAAATCAGGTTCAGATTGGGACAGAAATTCAAATTTTTCTTTGGAATAATCCTCTGGGTTAGTAATGGCATATTTACCGTAAGAAACGGGTGCTCTAACAGTGTAAGATTTGGACAAAAGATTCGAGGACTTTGAAAGGAAGATGCTAGCTATGATGGGGAACATTGTCGCTCAGATGGAACCAAATGCTGGACAACCATCTGTAGCTCCGGCTGTGGAGCAAGTTGAAATGCCTATTGTGGGGGAGACTCCCATAGCAACTGCTACTGTGCAACAACCAGTTGTCAAGCTTAGAGCGGCAGCACCAGCTGAGCAGAGAAGGGTGAGGATTTCAGATCCGAGGGATGACTTCTTAGGGGAAGAAGAGGATGAGCTAATAATCCCTCATGCTGTGAGGTGTAGAGTCCCCAAGGTAGAGGATGATATGGTGAAGAAGATGGAAGAAAAGATTGAGGCTATCACACGCCTGCTGTCAACCGGGAAAGGGGTCAGCCCCGAAGATATAGATCTGGGTGATGAAGAGCTATTGCCCTAGAGGTTTAACATGCCGGATTTGCCAAAATTTAATGGTACTTCGGACCCTGCAGTACACATCAAGCAATACGCCCTGATTATAAAGGGCACGGGGCTTACGAAGAAATAAAAGGTGGAGTACTTTTGCCTTAGTCTGACGGGTCTGACAGTTGATTGGTACCATGGGCTAGATAGGAGATCAAAGGAAGACTGGGATCTATTAATGGGAGAGTTTATGAGGCAATACGACTATAAAACCAGAATGGAAATAACATTAAAAGGCCTTGAGCTGTTGCAGCAGAAGCTTGGTGAGTCCTTTCATGACTACCTTACTCGATGGAGGAATCGAGTTATGGAGATGAAGAGGAAGCCCGATACGTCAGATCAGATCAGGTTGTTCATCAGGAACGCAAGCCCATACTTGAGGGAAGGGCTTAAAATGAAAGGGCTTAAGGATTGGGAGTCCTTGAAAGATATAGCCATAGAAGCCAAAGCAGAATACTTGGCAAAGAAGGCCAGCAATGATAATTTCACTCGGAAGAACTATGGGCCTCAGGGAGGAAGTAAGTTGAATGGCACCGAAAGCAGCAATAATCGAGTGGGCAAGATAGCGAAAGTTTCAGCCATTGATGCGAGCCAGAGATAGTACTTAAATTTGGGAAGATCGTTATCCTGGGTTTTAAAGAGACTGATGAAAGAAGGAAAGCTTCAGCCGTTGCCAGCCAGGTCGGCTAAGAATCACGGCCAGCCAAACCATAGGGGGGATCAATATTGTGCTTTTCACCAGCACACCGGCCATCTCATTGACTACTGCAGAACTTTAAGGGATCAGGTCCAAGACCTTATCAATAGTAAACAGATTTCTGACCCCAAGAAGAGGGAAAAGAAAAAGAAAGCTGGGTATAATGTTGTTCCTCCGCCCGTTTTTATGATAAGTACTAGTCTATCGGAGTGGTATGTGCTAAGGGACCTTTATGGCAATGACTATGTGGTTGTTATCCGTCCTGAGCAGGGGGTTGGTGAAGAGAAACCTCAAGTTGGCATGATAGAGTGTTAGGATTGAACCAGTGAGAGCGAGGCTGAAGAAGTTGAGGAGCCAAAGGATTTGTGGAATTCTGAAGGTGAAGAGAAGGTGCAAAAGGTATAGGTTGTCACTCGAAGTGGGAGAGTGGTACCAGAGATTGATAGACAATAGGACCCAATACCCCTAATCGTGGAGCAAAAGCCGGAAGAGAACCAGGTTTGAAAGCAGTTGAGGAAGACGCCAGCTCAGATATCAGTATGGGACCTATTAAGTCCTCGAGTCACAGGCAGAAGCTAGTAGAAGCCTTATGCGAATCAATAGTCACCACCACCATTTCACCCACCGAGTTATTGGGCATGGTAAAAGGGGGATCTGGAGAGAATATAGTCTACACCGATGCCGACCTACCAATCGAGGGTCGCAATCACAACCGCCCTCTGTATATCAGAGCCCAATCAATGGCAAGCACACGGCTTGCGTCATGGTGGATGATGGGTCTTCCATTAATATATGCCTGCTCGTGGCGCTATCCACCTTTGGGATGAATCAGGGCATGTTGAGCAGATTCGACCTGACTATCACCGCCTATGATAATTCAAGGCACAGGTGAAAACTGGGCCAGTTGAGACCAAAGCTGAATTTGTTGTCCTACCTATCTCGGCCAACTTTGTTGTGCTACTAGGGAGGTCCTAGTTTTATAAGCTGGGAGGGGTTTCGTCTACCCTTCACCAAATGATCAAAATCCCCTATGAGGGTCAAGTCGTGACAATAAAGGCAGCTAATGATAATCAAGTATCGGTCCTCGGGATTTCTAACCAACCCTTCAGCGGATTCCATGTGGCCATGATGAATGAAGAAGATGGTTTGGTAGTAAGCTCTCAGGTCGTCAACATGATGAAAAGGATGAACTTCCTCCCAGGGGCTAGTTTGGGCAAGAATTCATAAGGGCCTCAGGCACCCATCACTACAAGGGGGCAAAAAGATAGAAGGGGTTTAGGCTACGCTACTGAAACCAAGAAGAACGAGCTTAAGAAGAAGCCTGCGGAGATCCCACATATTTTAGAGAGTTTCATGCCAGCTGCATCAGCATGAGCCTATTGTGGGGAGATCGAGCCACAGTGGATTGGCGGCAAGATCACCTCGGGTTTCAAGATCTTCAACGATATTTTTGACTCGTCTGACGGAATGTTAAGTCAGTAGAAGGTTTTTGGGACAAGGAGATCCTCAATCAAAGTTTGGCATGAGATCAGAAAGTTCCTGAAGAGGTCATCACTGACAGTCTGCTGGCCACCCGGGTGAAAGGCAAAGAAAAAGTGGAAGTTGAGACGGCAGTGCCAGAATTGGGGAACCTGAATATCGTAGACAACCAAGACGGTGGACCATCGACTTTAGCACCGACATCAGTGGAAGATGTTAATGATAGCTTTTCTGATGTACTTTTCATTCCTGAACTATCTGACAACTATGCTTGTAATTTTGAGTATTTCAATAAGATGAACAACTTTGTTTACTTGTGCGATGTTTCTCATGATTTCATTACGTATAATCATGAGCATGAATCATTCATATTTGATATTGACTCAACTAATACTACCTCATTTGATCTTGGAACTTTGGAAAACCCAAAGGAAATCTTGATAACATCAGATATAACTCTTGAAGAGAGGTTAAAATTGGAGAGAATTTTGAAAAAATATGAAAAAGTTTTTGCCTGGACCTATAAAGACATGCCAGGAATTGATCAAGAAGTTGCTGAACATGCCATTCCAACCTATCCAGAATGCAAGCCAGTCAAACAGAAGCTCAGAAGGCTCAGACCAGAGTGGGCAGAAAAGGTAAAAGAAGAGGTGCACAAACAGAATGAAACTAAGTTCCTAGTAGAGGTTCAGTACCCAACATGGTTAGCTAATGTTGTTCCCGTAGCCAAAAGGGATGAAAAGGTTCGAGTATGTGTCGACTACCAGGACCTGAATAAGGCTTGCCCGAAAGATGACTTTCCTTTGCCCCACATTGACGTGCTAGTCGATAGCGTGGCTGCTTGCATGATGTACAGTTTTGTGGATGAGTATGCGGGGTACAACCAAATCCTCAATAAGATCGTGGATCGGATTAAGGCAGCCTTCATCACTGAGTGGGGTACATTTGCCTACCGGGTTATGCCCTTCGGGTTAAAGAATGCAGGAGCAACATACCAAAGAATGGCCACCAAGATCCTTGATGACTTGATCCACAAAGAGGTGGAAGTGTATGTTGATGATATGATGATCAAGTCGGTCACTTGAGAGGGGCATTTTGAGGCCTTGGAGAAGTTCTTTCAGAGGATTGACAAATATGACCTTCGCCTCAGCCCCAAGAAATGCATTTTTGGAGTTACCTCGGGTAAGATGTTAGGCCATATAGTGAGTCAGAGGGGAATTGAAGTGGACCCCGATAAGGGCAGGGCAATCAGAGAGATACCAATGCCTCGGAAGGAAAAAGAATTCAGGAGTTTTTTAGGAAAATTACAATACATCAGCAGGTTCATTTCCAAGCTTTATTCGGTATGTGAACCGATTTTTAAGCTCCCCAGGAAGAATTAGCCAGTCCGGTGGAACGATGACTGCCAAAAAGCTTTTGATGTTATCAAGGAATACCTTCTGCGCCCCCCGGTTCTGCGACCGCCACAGCTAGTTAAGCCATTAATCATTTACCTAGCAATAGAGGAGAATACTGTGGGCGCTATGATGGCCCAAGAAGATGAATTCGTGGTTTACTATCTTAGTAAGAAATTCCTTCTTTATGAAGCCAAGTATGTTGAGGTGGAAAAGAATTGTCTAGCAATAATCTGGGCTTCAAAGAAACTGAGACATTACTTCCATTCTTAAAAAGTGCAGGCAGTCGCCAAGCAAAACCCTCTTCGGTACCTTCAGGAGGCACCCGCTTTGCTAGAAAAAAATAGGATGGCTGATATTGCTACAAGAATTTGATGTGGAGTACATCACTAGAAAGACCATTAAGGGTCGGGCAGTTGCAAAGTTCATAGTCGACCATCCGGTTGAAGGTGACCAATTGGAATATAAGTTTCGGATGAGGATGTGGTAGCCATCATAGTGCAGAAGTGGTAGATGTATTTCGATGGAGCAGCGAATAGCCAGGGAGCTGGAGTAATTTTGGTAACCCTAGAGGGTGAGAAGCTCCCCTTAGCTAATAAGTTGAGATATAGAGCCACCAATAATGAAGCTGAGTACGAGGCCTGCATCTTCGAGTTGGAAGTGCTCTCAGCCGTGGGGGCAAAAGAAGTAGGGGTCTTCGGAGACTCATCCTTGGTAATCCATCAGGTCAGGGGTGAATGGTCCATCAAGGAAGAATGACTTTTACCATACGTAAGGTGCTTGAAGGAACTAAGTGGTCAGTTTAAAATCTGCACTTTTAACTATGTGCCCCGAGATGAGAACCAATTAGCAGATGCCCTAGTCACCCTGGTGTCTATGTGGGATAACCTAGAAGGAATAGCCATGAAGCTTGTACTAATTTCTATTCAAATAAGCCATACTTTGAATTGAGCAGGTCGGGGACGTTGAGGCTACTGACGGAAAGCCATGGTACTACGATGTCCAGAATTATTTGGAAAAGTCAATATTCTAAGAAGAGGCCACTGAAATGACCAAAGGATAATTCGCAAACTGTCCATCCAGTTCATCAGTGTAGATGGTGTATTGTACAAGAGGCAAGCTGATGGCATACAACTAAGGTGCTTAGATGAGAAGGAAGCCAAGAGGTTATGAAGGAGACCCATGCAGGGGTATGTGGAGCCCATATGAATGGTCTAGCTCTGGCAAAGAAAATCATGTGCAGGGGTTCTTCTGGCTAATAATGGACACGGATTGTTCTAAATATGTGAAGCAGTGTCAACTATGTCAGCAGTATGCCAATCTAAGACACCTGCTAGTTTCAGAGTTATGCAACCTTACATCTCTATGGCCATTCGTAGCTTGGGGGATTGACATCATAGGGGAAATACATTCGACAACCTTTAACGGGCATAGATTTATCGTAGTCGCTATTGATTACTTCACTAAGTGGGTAGAGGCTGAATCCTTTAAGAAATTGGGTGCCCGAGAAATGGCCAGATTCATTGAACGGCACCTGATTTGTAGGTACGGACTCCCACATCACATCATGTCGGATAATGGGGTATAGTTCCAAGTTGAGACCAAGCAGATGCTCAAGAAACATGCCATCTAACACCATAAATCCTCTCCTTATCGACCGCAGGCTAACGGGGCGGTCAAGGCAGCCAATAAGAACATCAAGAGGGTACTAGCTAAAATGGTGCAAACCTATAAAGACTGGGCTGAAAAACTGCCATTTGCACTGTGGGGCTACAGGACCACTGCCAGAACTTCTACAGGAGCTACACCTTTCTCCCTGGTTTATGGGACAGAAGCAGTTCTACCGGTGGAAATCGAACTCCAATCCTTGAGGGTGGTAACGAAAGCCAAGCTACCAGAAGCAGAATGGGCACAGCAGCGGTTGCTACAGTTGAATCTGTTGGACGAAGATAGGATGCAGGCATACTACCACAACCAGGTTTACCAAAAAAGATTGGCTCGATCATTCGGGAAGAAAGTCAGGAAACACCCCCTGAAGGAAGGGGATTTAGTCTTCAAGTAGATGAGGCCAGGGGTTCCGGACTTTCGAGGCGGGTTCCGGACTTTCGAGGTGGGTTTCGGCTCACTGACTTGGGAAGGACCCTTTATTCTGAAGAAGCTTTTGTCTAAAGGAGCCGCAATCCTGACAGACAGTGATGGAAACGAATTCAGGGAGCCGATAAATGCCGATAGATTGAAAAGGTTCCACGGCTAAAAAAAAAAGAAATTTTGAGAGAAAATGCTCAATCAAGAAAACTCGAGAGGGCTGATTGATAACAGGAGTTTCGATACTTTCAAGATCCATCTCGAGATCAGATGTGGTATGGTATTTTGAGCCTAATGTTAAATAATGATCGTGTGTAATGAAATCACACAAAGGCATGTACATGTATGCAATTATACGCTCACAGTAATTCTTTTCGTTCGATAAATGTCAATAGTTTCCTTTGAAAAGATAATACAATGTTTCCCATTGAATGTGCACAATTTATCCATTGTTGCTGTGACTGGCGAGAAGCTTTATCTGTGTCACCTAAAAAAAATAAATAATAATAATAATTATAATAATAATAAAAAAAAGGACGTTAGAGATGAAAATCGTAATTGACGCTCTAAGCAAAAGTTAGGCCAAAGGGCAGGGTGAAAACCTGGAAACAAGCAGTCTGCCTTACAAATAAATGAAATGAATAAAAGCCGTTCGATTGAGTTGGGTCCATTTCAGGCAAAAATTAGGCATAGGGTTATGTGAAAATCCCCAAAGGGACGCATTTCCCGCCAAGAAAAGCTAGTGCGAAAATCCACAAGGGACGCACTATCTTTAAAACAATGACTTTCGACGCCTAGAGTGATAAGGCGGCATTACCTCGGACAGTCCCTTGCAGGCAAAGACGTGATGCGCATCGGGCGATTCACTCTAAGAAGATTATGGGTCAGAGTCCTCAGGCCAAGATGACACTCCCGAATCCTTGGGGGCATGATCAAACAAACCGGGCCATGAATCACTTCAGCCGAGGTTATCGCACCATAACACCTAGATCACCCAGTTGAATGATGTCACTTGCATGTCGCATAGCATATGCACGTTCACATGCATAACTTACCCTTGCATATGGATTTCTTTTGATTTCGCAGGAAATTCTGGCGATTTCACACAACTACAAGCTGGTATTTATCAATCGTTCAGCCGTGATTTCACATGCCTACAAGCTGGTGTTCTATCAATCACGTTCTTCCAAGTTTGGCAGTTTCACATACCTATAAGCTGGTGTTTATCAATCGTTCAGCCGTGATTTCACATGTCTACAAGCTGGTGTTCTTTCAATTACGTTCTTCCAAGTCTGGCGGTTTCACACACCTACAAGCTGGTGTTTATCAATCGTTCAGCCATGATTTCACATGGCTACAAGTTGGTGATTATCAATCACGTTCTTCCAAGTCTAGCGGTTTCACACACCTACAAGCTGGTGTTTATCAATCGTTCAGCTGTGGTTTCACATGCCTATAAGTTGGTGCTCATCAATCACATTCTTTAAAGTCTGACAGTTTCACATGCCTAGAAGCTGGCGTTTATCAATCATTCAGCCGTGGTTTCACACGCCTACAAATTGGTGCTTATCAATCACGCAATTCCACCGTGGTTTCATACATTGACAAGCTTACGTTTATCAACCACATGACTCAACAATGGTTTCACACGCCGACAAGCTAGCAAGAAACTAATCACACAACGGTCATCGATGACAGTGTTGCATGAAGGTCCCCGCCTCAGGTACGCGCTTCTTTCCTTCTTTTTCTGAATTTTAGCTCACCTAGGCACCTAAGTTCTAGGTTCCCCAAAATTGGGGGCAACTGTAGATACCAGGTCCCGAGGTGGTCCAAGATCAGGTTTACCCAATGATGAAAATGATACTTGTTCTCAAGTAAAAGGTCAGAACTGAAGTTTTCTTTGTCGAAACCCTCCCTTTTAAATAAAAATGCAAAATTTTTATTTGTTTAAATTCTATTTTTACTTTTATTTTTATTTTTATTGTATTTTCTAATTATCTTTTAGCTTTGCGGCTTTCGGTGGCCTGAGGTCGCGTGCCGGCAGTGCACACGAAGCGTGAAACCTGTGGACAGCGCACATGGGGTGCTACGTGCACACGTGGCCAAACGCGTGGCCTAACATGGGGCCACACCTCACACAATTGAGGTGCAGCCTCTAGGCTGCATCTCACTTGTTTGGCATACGGCCTCCTGCATAGAGGCCGCACCTCGCGGCCTCTGCGTGCACGCTTTCGCTTGCGGTCCGCTGCACCTATGCAGTCGCTTTCCACTTGCAAAAAATACAGTTAGGGGGACTGAAAAATCCATTTCTTTCATATTTTTATAGTTTTTTGGAAAAATGAGATTAAAAAAGAGGTTTTGTCCCTTTTCCATTATGGGAAGACAGGGAAAGTAAAATGAAGACTTGGTCTTCATTTTTGGGGGGCTGCTTCCTCAGTAAAAAAAAAAGGTTTCTCATTTAGAAAAGAGGTAGATGAGAGCAAAAGAGGAAATGTCTTCGAAAAATCTGGAATTTAATTCTTCTTCTCTCTAAAAAGGGTTTCATTCTTGGTTTGGCTTGAGCAAGGAAAATTAATTTTCTTGGCTTGATCACTCCGTCAAAATCATTTTTTTAGTCTTTTTTGTGTTAAAAATTAGATTTTCTTAAATATTTTTGGTGCTTTGCCACCGCAAATTCGACAAGGGAGACGAATCAAGACATCATTTCTTCACTCTATAAACTCTGAGGGTAAAGATTCTTGGACTCATCTTTTTAGCACCTCATTTACTTTATTTTTTTTTAGATCTTGATTAATATACAAGTAGTGGCTTGATACATGCATGTCCCTTTTCTTTGAGTTTGAGATTTATTTGCCGGCATGATTTTTGTGACCTTTCTTCTATATTTATATACTAATATTTTTGCTACTGCAGGTTCATTTAGTTTCTAATTTAATGGGCTTATTGTTAACATTATTGCTTAGTATTAATCTTGTCCACTGTCATTTACTTTATCATTATTATTATTATTATTATTATTTCATCATTATTGTTATTATTATTATTATTATTATTATTATTATTATTATTATTATTATTATTATTATTATTATTATTATCATCATCATCACTATTAATGCCACCATATATTTGTTCTTTCGTTATTAAGCATCATCATTATTTTATGATTGTTATTATTGATGCTGTTGTCGTTAACGCATTATTATTACCATGTTATTATTGTTGATTGTGTCTTGTTTTCCTTTTATTTTTATGTGTTTAATTTTTGGACTATTACTAACCTTTTTCTACTGTTATTTTTGTTATGTGGGTAAAATCTGATGTTTGCTTTTTTTTTTTTTAGCATCGCCATGACCACAAGGAGCGGTCACGACGCGTAGGAGACCACATCATTTGGGTGAGACCTTTCCTATCCCCTATCTGTGTTTATGTTTGCTTGTAAATAAAATAGTTTTATTTATGCACATGTCGGATAAAAATTTACAAAAATATTTTATAACTAAATTGGGATTTTATTAATAAAATTGGGACCAATGTCCCTCATTTTAGCCAAGGAATGAAAAATGTCACGAATAAAACAAAGAGTTAAGTTTTTCAAAAATTGGGTCACTCATCCGGCTTTCAATCCAACAATTGATAACTCTTCGATCCCTCTTTAAGTGAGTGTAAAGGAACCAATGTTCCTGAACCAAATAAATGTCCCGATTTATGTATGTTATTTTTTATGCTTGGCTTTATTTATTTGTTTTAAATTTATGTTCATATATCTTGTGGGCCCTTGTAATTAATTATTTTTGGGGCAATGTTATTTAGCTTTCATTTGGGATTGTATTCCATCCTAATTTTTACTTTAATTTCATTTGGCTTTTTTTCGTTTGGGATTTTATTCTGTCCCAACTTCTCCTTTGTAATTGGGTGCTTGATGTATTTACTGATTTATTTATTTCTTTCTTTATAGCTTTTATTTATTGCTTTCGAATGCTTGCAATACGCTTTTAAATTAAATGCATTAATCGTGTGAGATAAGAGATAGAATTTTATGAATCTAAAAACTCATTTATAATTAATCAAGATATAAATAAGAGTGAAGTTCCAAACACCATCTCTGGTTTGGACCATAGAGGTTAGATGACCTTTCCCAATTTCTCGTAAAATGGGTGGTGACTCCAAAATACCTCAAAGGTGCCCAAAGGTACCATGAGGCTAGATGAACTCTCTAATGTTCTATTGTGTAGGGATTCCAAGATGTCTCATGCCGCCCAAGATCAAAAGACGCGAACCAATCCCTCGAGCCCTAAAAGCGTGTCTCGCCTATGAAGGCCTTTGCTAGGTTCAGCGCACGTCACATCTGTTTTTATCAATTGGTACTTGATTAGGCTCAACCTAAAGCTTCAGTCCTTCTTCTACTAGAGTATCAACTGGTTTACATGTTAACATACCAACTTCTTGTAATAGATCTAAAGCATACTTTCTTTGACACAAAAATATCCCTTTATTAGATTGAGATACTTCAGTCCTAAGAAAATATTTTAAAGGACCTAAATCTTTCATCTCAAATTCTCCAAACAAGTAGTTATGCAAATCTTTCCTTTCTTTAGAATCATTGCCTGTAACTACTATATCATCCATATATATAATGAGAGCAGTGATTTTATTTTTTGCTTCCTTTTAAGAAAAAGAGTATGATCAGAATCTCTTTGATGGTAACCAAAAGCTTTTATAGACTTTGTAAACCTTCCAAACCAAGCTATTGGAGATTGTTTTAGCCTATATAATGCCTTTTTTAGTTTGCATACCTTCTACTTTTGTCTTTTAGGTATCATGCATCGCGGTGGGAGATCCATGTAAACTTTTTTAGATAATTCACCATGTAGAAAAGCATTCTTCACATCAAATTGTTGTAATGGAAAGTTCAAGTTTGCAGCTAATGACAACAAGACAAGAATTGTGTTGGTTTTGGCTACAGAAGCAAAAGTGTCTATGTAATCAATCCCATACTTTATAGTATAAATCCATCTGCATCCTGGTGGAAAATCAACAAGTTCCCATTTTTCATTTTTTTCAAGGTCTTTTATTTATTCATTCATAGCTGTTTTCCACTTCTAGTCAGTTAAGGTTACATGCACACTAGGGGTGTTCAAAAATGGGTTAGACGGGTTAGATGGGTTACAATTAGATTTTTTTTAGAAGAAAAATGGAGTTGAATTATACATAATCTCACAAAATATATTATATAAATTTGATTCAAATTTTATCATAACCCACTCAACCCATTTTTGAACACCCCTAATGCACACTATTAGGAATAAATACAACAGATAATTGATTCATAAAAGACATATTGATTATGACAAATGATGGTTAGACACATAATGACTTATGGGATGTTTCACGTTACTAGATAATTTAGGTTTATATGTGGGCTTAGGGATACCTCTATTTTGTCATTATTATAATTGTCTTCTGTATGGCTCAGGAGCACCTTCAGTAGGTAATTGGTGTGGTATATCAGCAAAAGGAGCTATAGGTTTAAGAATCTCAGCTTTGGGCATAACACTTTGATCTAATATCATATCATCCGTTCCACCCACTTCATCTTGTATGACTTTTTAATAACTAGAATCCAATATTATGCCTTCTTCAATGCCAATCTCTTCATGATTGAGAGTCTGAATTTCCTTCTAAT
This sequence comes from Excoecaria cochinchinensis, assembly GCA_947683425.1. Taxonomy (NCBI): domain Eukaryota; kingdom Viridiplantae; phylum Streptophyta; class Magnoliopsida; order Malpighiales; family Euphorbiaceae; genus Excoecaria; species Excoecaria cochinchinensis. Next base: position 9,965,245 of record CANTUQ010000127.1, on the reverse strand, counting down.
ACTCCCCTTGACATTCAGGTTCAAAAAAATACATTTCTTCATGGAAAACTACATCCATTATGACAAATAGTTGACCTGTTGGAGGATGATAACAATGATACCCCTTTTGATGCTTGGCATATCCTACAAAGACACATCGCAATTAGCTTCTTATGCTTTTCTCAAAGCCGAATAAATAGAGAAATATAAGAAAATATTCCTAGTATCAAGCTATGATCCCTCAATTATAGATCTTTTGATTATACAAATCCAATCCCTCAATTATAGCATCATAATCTTCTATGATAATCTAAGAAAGGAAAGAGAATAATAGATGAATATTTCAATAGTAATTGACTAGGATTAATATTTGCAAGTGAACTAGATTATTCTTTAAAAAATATCATGTAGTTTTGAATTTGTTAGCAATGCAATTTCTTTCTTATACTTGGTGATGATGTTGTACTATGAATTTTTTACTACTGGGAGAAAAATAGGGAACTAAATAAATGATGGTTTACAAATTTAAAATTCCAAAAATGATTGAAAGATATAATTTAGATAATCCTCAAAATAATAATTTAAATGGCAACAACAACTGACATAGTGAAGTGCCATACTACAAGTTACTAGACCTATATACATCCAAAATAAAGATGGGAAAATTACATACAAATCCATCAATCCCAGTGTGACACGCGCCGGACCAGCAAGGCCCTCTTTTAACCCACTTTTAGGATTCAAGGGATTGGTTCGCGTCTTTTTTATCTTGGGTTACACAAGACATTTTGGAATCCCCTGCCCAATAGAACATTGGGAGGTTCGTCTAATCCCATGAAACCTTTAGGCACCTTTGAGGCATTTTGGAGTCGCCACCCAATTTACAAGAAATTGGGAAAGGTCATCTAACCTCGGGGGTTTTAACCCAGAGAAGGTGTTCGGAACTTTACTTTTATTCATGCCTTAAGTTAAGTTTATAAATGAGTTTTTAACAAAACAAAATTCCATCTCTCATCTCACGCGATCATATAATAAAATTTAAAGCGCATTTTAATCACATCAGAAAGCGATAAAGAAAGCATAAAATAAAGCAATAAATAAATTACAAGAAAATCTGGGATAGAACAATCCCCCAAAATAAAGAAAGCATAAATAAAATAAAAGGATAAACTTGCCCCAAAAATTAACTATAAGGGCCCAAAATGAATAAATAAATAACTGCATCACAAAAATAAAATACATCATACATAAATTGGGATATTCATTGGATCTTTAGGAACATTAGTTCCTTTTTATTAACTTAAAAAATTGGAGAATTATTTTGGACATTGATTTAGAAAATCAGGATGAGTTATCCCATTTTATGAAAATTAATTTTCCATTTGAAAGTGAGATTTTATTGGTTAAAAATAGGACATTGGTCCCTTTTATTAGAAAAATTCTAATTTTATTTATTGTGGAAAAACATGAATTTTCATAATAAAAACGGATCCAAAATACATTTTACATTCAACATACAAAATGATAAAATAGGGAAAAATACAACAATTAAAAAATGCAAACCAAACTTTGAAGGCTTTTAGTGCTCGATCCTCCAACTCGCCCATAGATAGCACTCAAATAAAAAGACAAGGTATTGCAACCAAAAAAAAAAAAAATTATGGTTAGTAATTAAATCAAGTAAAATAAATAAAATAAAATAAAATATATAAATAAACCAAATTAAATGAGATGTATAAAATAAGATGATTGAAGGATTTATATATCAACATGCCACATGCATATATGGAGGTAACATAAACGGGTTATATGCTACCTACCTCTTGTAGCGCAGATACTTTGGCGGAAGCGATTACAAGGATCCCTTCTAGCGTCACTGGTCTGGCTGATATCCACGAGCGGGATAACGGCAACTCTTTCACAGTCTAAAAACCACTTGGAGTGCAAAAACGGCGAGGGGTGAAACCGACAGAGTTTCGGTATGTGGAACTTCTCCTCTTTTCTTCCTCAAAGGAAGAGCCTCCTATTTATAGGCCTTCATCTCCCAAAAGAGATGAATGCCCCATAAATAGGAGCACTAACTCCCATTAGGGGAGTTACTCCCTTTAATACATATTAAAGGGGAGGTTATGAGGAAGATGAAAATCAAGGGACATAAACCTTTGATTTTCTCTAATTATGGAACTCTTTCCACTTAAGTAGGATTTCTGGACTGGTAAATATATTCCGGATCAACCCGAGAAGTCATGGGCGTATCCCAACTCCAACATCTCCCACTCACACATGACTGAACGATTTTCAGTCGAGTTCTCCAGTTATACAGGCAGATAGACCGTGTGACCAGCATACATCGAGAGCACTAGTGCTATACACCTGTTAGGGATATATAGCGTCTCGAAAAGACGAGATCCTCTTATACACGTATGCCAAAACCCTAGACCGCCTTCTCACATTCATTGTTTTAACTCATGATCTCATAAAATAATTTTCGTGTTCACTATTATGTCTCTACTCATAGAAACCACAATAGGCATGCCGGTGAACCACGAAACAATTGAATGTGATCAAAAAGCTATCTTCCCCTCTTACTATATACCATCCATCAAGATTCAGCTCGCTTTTCTAGTCAGGTCCGCCAGACCGAAATTATTCCATGGCCTCTTGGAAACTAACTAAGCTAGCCACACTGAATCATACTTCAGGGATAAGTTAAGGGTTCTAAGGGTCGAAATATGGTAGGGTCTCACAATAGGAAAAGTTGAGATCAATAATATTGACTTCCCATCCCTTGGTCACATAAGCACACATGATATAAAACATGTGTTATGGTGTTCATTCCTTCCCTTAAAGGAGCGCATGTCTTACATTTATATAACACCATACAGAAGCGTAAGGTTGCGATGCACCGAAACATCCAACTTTAGTCCACTTACTTAAGGACTACTTCTGGCCTTTTTAGACAGAACATGGTAGTTACATATAACTTACCATCGGATTCCTTATAATCCTTATTTGGATCTCAATCCAAAGCATACAACTTTATGTATGTCTTTATCTCACACTTTAACAAGACAAATCTTGTAATTTCTGCAAGACGGCACTTTTATTTTGAACAGGCTCTCGAGCATTCTCATATGTTCAAAATTCGCCTCATCTTAGTCTTTTGTCAACTCATTGACAAAACTAAGGTAAATACCCTTGTGAGTGGGCTACTTCTCTGTCCAACATGCTCAATCATAAATAAATAACAGTAAATGTTTACACATAAACATTCACACTCATGTATTGCCAACAATGAACTTTCGTTATTATTCGCAAATAATAACATTAAGGGAATATATTAAAATATAACAGTACCAATTAAATTCTACGCAAACCTCAAGATCTAATGTGTTCCTCAAAACACATCTCTTATTACAGGTTTACTCAACGGATCTGCATGCGTACAAACGTACTGTAAGTTCATTCTCTTCGTGCAACAATATTTCTCGTATATTGATACTTAATGTCAATATGCTTATCTCTACTATAAGCTATCGACAACTGACTGTCACTATAGACTGTCACCGATACCTCTGAGGTAGTTACTCTTAAATGACTCACAAACCATTTTAGCCAAACTATCTCTTGTACAACAGTTGAGGAAGCGACAAATTCAGCTTCCATTGTTGATAGGGCTACACAGATTTAATTCTTGCTAATTCACGAGATGGCACTCTTGCCAAACAAGAATATAAAACCTTGAATGAATTTTCTTTCATCCACATCTCCTGCCTAATCAACATTTCTTTATTCTCTCAATTGCAAATCCTTGCCTCAGAAAATTGAGAATAAAGTGTTGTACTTTCGAGGTATCTAAGTATCCTCGTAACTGCTTTCCAATGTGCTTTGCTTGGGTTAGATCGATATCTACTTATCATGCCCACTGCATAGCATATATCATATCTTGTATACAATATTGCATACATAAGATTACCCACAACACTGGCATATGGAACATTCCTCGTACGTTCCATCTCTTTTGGCATCTTAGGACATATCTCTTTGCTGAGAAACTGATTCTTAGCAACAGGGGTATCAATGGACTTGCAATTTCGCATATTAAATCATTCAATGACTTTGTTGATATATTTCTCTTAAGAAAAGAACAACAACCTTATCGAATGATCTTTTGAAATTTTAACTTCAAGAATGTAATATGCTAGACCCATATCAAAGTTGGACAATAACCATTCTTTGAATTCATTTACGTACCTTTTGTCATTTCTAGCTATTAGTATGTCGTCTACATACAATGTTAAAATGACAAAATTACTTTTAGAGCTTTTATTATAAACACAATGGTCATGATCAATCATGTTGAACCCATTCGACATGATTGTCTCATAAAATCTTAAATACCATTGTCTTAAAGACTGCTTGAGGCCATAGATTGAACTCATCAATCAGTAAACCTTATGTTCGCTGCCTTTTTCTACGAAACCTACAGATTGATCCATGTAAATTTCTTCATACAGTTCTCGATTGATAAAATCAGTCTTTACATCCATCTAATGTAGCTCTAGGTTCAAACTCGCCACTATGGCTAGAATTAACCGTATGTACATAAATCTTACAACAGATGAGAAGGTCTACTCATAGTCAATCTCTTCCTATTGTATAAACCCCTTAGCGACTAGCCCAGTCTTATATCTTTCGATACTACTTTTCGGCTTATCGCTTTACTTTGAGAATACATTTATTCCCAATTTGTATCCTTCCACTAGATCAACTAGTTCTCAAACTTGGTTTGATCTCATTGATGCCTTTTTTCCATTGCTTTAATCCACTTTCCTTAAATGGGCATGAAAGAGCCTCTCAAATATTTTAGGCTTTTCCTTATCTTGTGAGGCAACTAAAAGGACTCTGTTCGAGCCTTAGATCTCAAATCGTCGGCGCATAACTCTTTTCCTTTTAGATTTTCGCAATTCTGAATCTTGATAAACATGTCTCATATATTCATCGTAATTCAAAATGCTCCCACTGGAACCATGTTCCCTTACTCCCACTGGAGTTAGGAATACCATATTCTTTCCTCCCACTGGAGTCAAGAATACTCCCATTTAAAGCAGGATCTCGAACATCCGGATCATTTGGAGGACGAAAGCCTTGGCCTTTTTCCTCTAATTTCCTCCCACTCGGATGGAGTGATCCTGATATTATTTTCCTGGGATTAATATAAAGTGAAATCCTAATTCACTTTGCCCAACTTTGGAAATTTATTTTCTAAGAATATGATGACTCGTGATCCGTATTCTGTCGCAGTGCCATTTTCTTGCTCACCCATGAAAATGTATCCTTTTGATACTTCATAATATCTCACATAGATACTCTTTTTATCTCTTGGTCCCAATTAACCAATTTTACATAAGGTATCATGGACGTAAGCAGCACAACCCTGAGGTCATAAATGGATTAGGTCAGCTTGTCGACTAGTTCACAACTCATAAGTTATAGATGTGACAGAGATAGAAGGCACTTGGTTTAAAAACATATGTGGCAGTCATTAAATTATCTCCCCGATAGGAGATTGGCAAATATGCCTCTACCATCATAGATCTAACCATATTTAGGAGAGTCCTATTTCTCCTTTTGCAACATCGTTTTGTTGTGAATTTCTAGAATGAACAACTGATGTTCAATCCCTTTTTCATCATATAAAGCTTTAGATTCAAATGAAAGATTTTCCTGACCTCGGTCAGTTCTCAAAACTTTAATCCTTATGTCCAATTGATTCTCAACTAAATTTATAAAAATCTTGAAGCAACACAATACTTCAGGCTAGTGAGCAATCAAATTGAAATGACCATACCTAGTATAGTCATCCATAAAAGGTGATGAAATAGTAGGCCCCATGCCTTGCCCTCACATTCATTTGACCACATTCATCAGAATGAACTAACTGCAATAGAAATTTGGCTCTAGTTCCTTTATCGAATGATTTTCTAATTATTTTTTCTCAAATAGTCATGGTACACATCCATAACAATGAAATCATTCAGCATTTAACCAGAACCATCATAATCATCATTTAAGTATAAGCATATACCGTTATCCTCAAAACATAAATTGAAAACAAATTTCAATAAAGTAAGAACAGAAACAGAACTCTTAGCAAAGATATCTTGATCCTTTGCTCTTGAATCTATCACTCACAAAGAATAAAATTCTGAGTTGGATACATAAATTTCACTCACTCTTAAGTCAAAATATTGTATCTATTTGGGCACAGTGCAACCTCTTGCATAGTGACCTTTCCGGTGGCAATTAAAATATTTCACTTTTGAAACATTTACTGACTTCTTGCCTTTGGACCTCTTAAAATTCTGTTCTTTCTTTGCTTTTTAAGGCTATTGAGCCTTTTTCCTTATCCTGCTTTTGAAGCTTCTTATCTTGTTCTAGTTAGAACTTATTTCACCAGAATAATACTGTGACATATGCACAATGACATTGACCTTAATCAGTGCCAAATAGTTCTATTCAAGCTTCAAATGACAAGCGACATCCTCAAATGTCTCAATGCTTGTTCGTTTGAGTTAGTTGCATCTTTATATGCTCCTAACTTTTGGATAAGGAACGGATAACAATTAGGACCTATTGCTCATCAGTCAACTTATGACCAATCTCACTAAGCTTACTAACAATTTTCATCTCTCATAGATATTTTCGCATCGAATAATCAAATTTCTTCTGATAAGTATCAAATTTGATCACTGATGATCAAAAATTTAGTTAGAGACACACCTCTAAAATTTTCTTGCAAAGTGATTCACGGATCCATTGCATTTTGATACTTGCTGAACTACTTAGTGATATCATCTATTGCACTTAGCAAGATGACACGAGCAGTGAAATTCTTCTTTTTCTATACCACATAGGCATTACGGTCTCGCCTATACTGTGATGTAGTGCCGTTCTTAGGTTCAGCCTTAACCGAACTTAAGGGTCCAAGAGCCTCTTGCTCTTCAAGCACATACTGGATCTTCATACTCCAGAATTCACAATTATCACCATTCATCTTAATACTTGTATGAAGTTCTACGATAATTGATTTGGAAGCAGTATCCATTAGGATCCTCTGATCTCAAATGGAACAAAAATGCACAATTTTAAAGGATATAAGGCAATACATGCTATTTACTATACATCTGAAATAATAACTCAGTAAAATTTTCTATCAGGCTTCAATTCGAAAAGGCTACTAATAGTATCCAATTATCCTCTAAGTCCTAATGTCCAACCTTATAAGTCAAAATTTCATGCATAGTAAATCTGAATCATTGGATTATTAAGTTCTCAAACTTAAGAGGGGAATATTATTGGTTTAAATTTATTAAGTCTCTACTTAATAAACATGCAATTATTTTACTCATAAAATAATGTAAGGCAATTAACAGTTAAATAAACACATTTATTATAAAGTTAAATGCTATCATAATAAATAAACTCATTCATTCAACCAATATAAAAAATCCAATAATCCAAAATATGACACTCATGTCAATAAATTTATAAGTCTAGATTTTCACAAAATCTTTCTTGACACTGGGACTGATTCTTTGACCATCTTCATCAATTCATCAGGTAACTCATAAGTTCGTTGATGAAGCCATAGACGATGCACATTACGTCCACTTCTCAATTTCATCACAGATGTAGTGTTGCTCCTCAACACTCCTCTTTTGGCAACTCTAGCCAAAAAGTGGATGATAGATTTTCTATAAATTCTATCTCCAATGTACCAGGTAGTTTCCAATAACTCCCTGAGTTCTGGATGATATTCAAATGAGTCAGATAATGCTTTGATCAGGACTCTATCATCTTTTCCCATACTTAAACCACCTAACCAAATGCACTCCTGCATTTCTTCATGCATAAATATTATGTGATGCACTATTGTATCAATATCATCAGCTCGGATCTTCTTTCGCATTCTTAAGTTGCTTACTGAATGCACTTTTGCATTTCTTAAAGCAATCTCAAACGGAGTGCGAGGAACAATCGGAGTCCTTATCATCACCATTTCTGTAACACATCACAGAAATAAAAAAGTAGTTAATACACTCATGTATAAACATATATAATTGAAACTCATTTCAACCAACAATAAGGACAGATCCACAAACAATTTTCAAAAATATTTTTCAAAATAATTTAAAGGCAGAAAACACATTTTCCATAATTTTTATAATATTTTTAATAATTTAAAAATAATAATTTATTTTCTGGTCATCAAAAAATTCTGGAAAAAGAACCAAAAAATCAGAAAAATTTTGAAAAACGGTTTCGCAAAAAATCGAAGCTGATTTGGTGGTCGGACGAGGCCGCACGAGCTCACACGCACCGCCAGGGGAGGAGTGACGCGCTCACGCGCCCCTCCCATCTGCCCTGCCACGTGGCACAACCCTATGGTGCCACGTGTCATAACGTCATTGGTCCACCTGTCTGCCACGTGGCAGAAGGCGGACATGTCATTGCCCACGTGGCACGACACCTGTCCGCCACATGGCAATCACCCATTGGTCCACGTGGCGGCAGGGACATGTCACTGTGCTGACATGGCACGACACGTGGCACGATCCCATTCGTCCACGTGTCACCCCGGAGTGGTCCACGTGGCGCCTGGTGGACCCTTTCTGCCACGTGGCGTGACCTGGGTCAGCCACGTGGCCGAATCCCATTGGGCCACGTGTCCACAACTGTGGACCCGTGTTGCGCGCGTGTGGGCCACCGCCCACGCGCACGCGCCCTACGTCTTGCGGCGCGTGCAAGCCACGCGCCGCCTTCCCGACGGATTCTGATCTCCGGATTTTTTCCGGTGGGGGGTTTTTGGGGTCTGTGATCTCAATAGTATGGTCAAAAATTACAAATCTCAATTTTAAGTCTAGCGTTTTGAATACCCATATTCATCCCCTCAATTTACGGTACACATACACGTATTTTTAGACCCGAAAAATATATACAAATATATATTTTAACACGAAATAAATATATATCGGGTTCATGCATCCTAGATCTATCAATTTTACACATAAAATTTTTAGATCCAATTTTTAGCCATATGCCAGGACACCAAAATTATTGGCTCTGATACCAATGAAGGATTTATATATCAACATGCCACATGCATATATGGAGGTAACATAAACGGGTTATATGCTACCTACCTCTTGTAGCGCAGATACTTTGGCGGAAGCGATTACAAGGATCCCTTCTAGCGTCACTGGTCTGGCTGATATCCACGAGCGGGATAACGACAACTCTTTCACAGTCTAAAAACCACTTGGAGTGCAAAAACGGCGAGGGGTGAAACCGACAGAGTTTCAGTATGTGGAACTTCTCCTCTTTTCTTCCTCAAAGGAAGAGCCTCCTATTTATAGGCCTTCATCTCCCAAAAGAGATGAATGCCCCATAAATAGGAGCACTAACTCCCATTAGGGGAGTTACTCCCTTTAATACATATTAAAGGGGAGGTTATGAGGAAGATGAAAATCAAGGGACATAAACCTTTGATTTTCTCTAATTATGGAACTCTTTCCACTTAAGTAGGATTTCTGGACTGGTAAATATATTCCGGATCAACCCGAGAAGTCATGGGCGTATCCCGACTCCAACAATGATAAACCAAATCAAATTAAGCAAACTAAAAAAATATATTCAATTAAACCAATCAAATGAATAAAAAGATAAAACATATAATAATGAATAAATAAAGGTGTGTGTGTGAACAATAAAGAGGGTCCCACGTGAATAATGCATACATGGAAATTAAGAAGAAAATAAATAAAGGTGATCACTGTTCACGTGGCCACCATGCAAAGATATGGGAAAAAATAACAAACAATTGATTAAGTTGGTAAAATAAGATGATTAGATTAAAGATGCAAGATTAACATCACTAAATTAATTATTTACATGTTAAACACAATAAACATAAATATTTACATGGCAAAAGATCAATCAAAACAAATTAATTAATTGCATGTCAAAATTAATGACAAACCAAAGCAAAATAAATTAATTACATGTTAAGAATAATAAGAGGTCATGGCAAGATAAATTAATTATATGTTAAGAATAATAAGAAATCAAAATAAAAGAAATTAATTGATTACATGTTAGAAATAAAATCAATAAAACAATATTTATATGAACAAAATAATAAAGAAATAATAGAATAAGATAAAAAAAATAATTAATTCGGAACCCAGAAAATTTACCCTCAGATTTGGATTCGATGGAATAATGATGATCTTCTTGGAAAATTCCTCAAACAAATAATTTAGCAATGAAATTAATTCCTTTTGTTTATGGAGAAAACAAAGAAATTAATTTGGATACTTAAAGTATTGAAAATTGATTTGAAAGTAAAAATTAATTTCTTTTGTTTATGGAGAAAACAAAGAAATTAATTAGAATGATTAAGAATTGAAACTTGAATTTTCAATTCTCAATTAATCCTTGTTAATGGAAAAATAGAAGTCTGAAATTTTTTGAAGAAAAAATCAAAGAAGAAGAAAAGAAAAAGCTCTCAAAAATCTGATGTCAAAAATAATGGAGGCTCTCTCTAGGTTTTTTTCATCTCAAAATATTTATATCATGGAAAAATAAAGCCCTCATTCTATTAGAAAAAGAAATTTGATTTTGATTCAATTTCCTGCCTTTTTTAATGATAAAATCAGCTTTTATTTATTAATTATCTAAAAAAATGATTTAAAATTTAATTTGTACTCAAAAACCTTAATTTTGGGTGAAAAATCACGTTTTGGGGCGAAAATCGACGAAAAACAGCGATTGCGGCGAAATCTGGGCGCAAGGTGGCGAGCTGTTGCGCAGCACGCAACGCAGGAGCGCACATAGCGCTCAGGGGGCGCGCACGCGGCGCTCCATGCGAGAGCGCGCGCAGCACTTCGAGCGCTCGCCCCCCAGTGCGCCGCGGCTGCCGTAATGGTCCGTTTTTTTTTAAATTTTAAATTGAAACCTTTTGAACTAAAATTAATACTTTCAAACACATTTTTTTATTTTTTATTTTTTTATTTTTTATTTTTTAAAAAGCAAAATTTCACCAGAAAATCATCAGTTCCAATATTTTTGCCTGCGAACGAGCATCTAATCATCATTGGGTAACCCTGGTCTGGGCTGCCTCAGGACCCGATGTCTACAGTTGCCCCCAGTTTAGGAGAAACTAGTACACTAGTATCGTGGTGAGCCTAAAGTCAAAGAAAAGAAGGAAAGAGACACATACCTGAGGCGGCTATCTTTCCGAACTGGGTGATGCCGTTGTGGTGGTTGTCGCCATGTTGTCAGCATGTTATCCTATGTTGAAGCGGTAGTGTCGTGATCGTGCTAACCCTCTGTGGAGTGGTAGTTCCGTCATCGTGCTAACCCTTCTGAAGTGGTAGTGTCGTGGTCGTGCTAACCTTCCGTAGAATGGTAGTGCCGCCATCGTGCTAACCCTTCTGATTTGGTGAAGTGGTAGTGCCGTGATCGTGCTAACCCTCCATGGAGTTGTAGTGCCATCATTGTGCTAACCCTTCTGAAGTGGTAGTGCTGTGGTCGTGCTAACCTTCCGTAGAATGGTAGTGCCGCTATCGTGCTATCCCTTCTGAGTTGGTGAAGCGGTAGTGTCATGATCGTGCTAACCCTCTATTGAGTGGTAGTGCCATCATCGTGCTAACCCTTCTGAAGTGGTAGTGCCGTGGTCGTGCTAACCTTTCGTAGAATGATAGTGCCGCCATCGTGCTAACCCTTCTGAGTTGTGAAGTGGAAGTGCCGTGATCGTGCTAACCCTCCGTGGAGTGGTAATACAGTCATCATGCTAACCCTTCTGAAGTGGTAGTGCCGTGGTCGTTCTAACCTTCCATAGAATGGTAGTGCCGCCATCATGCTAATCCTTCTGAGTTGGTGAAGTGGTAGTGCCGTGATCGTGCTAACCCTCCGTGGAGTGGTAGTGCCGTCATCATGCTAACCCTCCGTGGAGTGGTAGTGCCGTCATCGTGCTAACCCTTCTGAAGTGGTAGTGCCGTGGTCGTGCTAACCTTCCGTAGAATGGTAATGCCGCTATCGTGCAAACCCTTCTGAGTTTTGAAATGGTAGTGCCGTGATCGTGCTAACCCTCTGTGGAGTGGTAGTGCCGCCATTGTGCTAACCCTTTTGAGTTGGTGAAGTGGTAGTACGGTGATCGTGCTAACCCTCCATGGAGTGGTAGTGCCGTCATCATCCTAACCCTTTTAAAGTGGTACTGTCTATGATCCTTTTGGTTGATTTGCCCCCTGAGAGGTCTTTGGATGGTTGACCCCTGAGAGGTCTTTGGTTGATGCGTGGATTGATGTCGTTTTGGCTGGTTGCCCCTTGAGAGGTCTTTGGTTGATGCTTGGATTGATGTCTGGATTGATGTCGTCACTCGGCTTTTGTAGGTGTCCGCATCGAGTCTCTCTTTCTGCAAAACTGGAAAACTAAATATGCAGGAAAAATAGTGAGCATGCACATAAAATGTATATGTCTTGCAGAAATGCAGAATAAGATTTCATCTAAGTGAGTTTGGAGGCGATAGCCGGACTGGGCTTAACTTGTTGTAGGATCGATACTCTTTGGAATTGCTTTTGAATTTCATGTCTTTGGGATTGCGAGGTTCTCATCTGATACCTGTAGTTATTTTTTAAAGGTAGTGTGTCCCTTGTGGATTTTCACACTAGCTTTTCTTAGCGGGAAATGCATCCTTTGCGGATTTTCACATGACCCTGTGCCTTATTTTTGCCTGGAGTGGACCCAACCCAATCCAGCGGCTTTTTTTTTTAAAGGACAAACTGCCTGTTTCCAAGTTTTCACCCTATCCTTTGGCCTAACTTTTGCTTATAGCGCCAGTTACGGTTTTCATCTTTAACGGCTTTTTTCTTTCTTTTTTTTTTTTACAAAGAGGTTGAAACTGTTGCCACATATCCTTCTAGGGTGATCAGCATGTACTTATGCCCATATCGTGGCCGTCTAAGCTTGATTCTTCTCATGATGGTGCTGTAAAATTGCCTTCGCTGTTGATAGCAAAATGAGTTGGGTAAGGACCCAAATGGTGAGAGTAGCAAAGGATAGACAATAGATGACTTTGATCATACAAAGTGAACTGCTCTGATCACATCAATATACCATTGCATAAATGCATGTGTTTTAATTTGATTTCATTAAACATGATCATTGTTTGGCATTAATCTCAAGAATACAAAACCTCATCTAATCTCGGGATGGATCTTGAAAGCATCAAACTCCTATCATCAATCAGCCCTCTTGGGTTTTCATGATTGAATATTTTCTTTCAGCCCTTAATTTTTGCCCAAAATGCTTTTTTTTTGGCAGGATGCCAAATTTTAGCAAGGTCGCCTTCTTTTGGTTTTCGACCCGCAAAGGCATTTATTATTTATTTTTCTTTTTTTTTTAGCCTTTGCCATGGAACCTCCTTCAGTCTATCGGTGTCGATTGAATTTGCTTTCATCTTCGTTGGGGAGGTTGTTTCTTCTGACAGTGGTTCTTTTTAGCATCAAAGTCTTGTTCTTGGGACTTGTGCAAATGGCTAAGGTAATGAGTTTATTCGCTTGGATCTTGGCCGTGAAAGTTTGTATCTTCCTTTTGTTGGCTTTGGTGGTTCAATTTCTAATGTAACCTTTAATGGTTGAGATGGTGTCGTATGTTGGCCTCAAATGGTTTAGGACAAAGCTATGGTTTAGGACACAACTCTCCTTTTCTTTTTTTTTTTTTTTGCGAGGTAATGAGTTGTCCTCCTAAGTTTGGTTATAAGGGTCCATGTTGGTCTCATATGATTAAAAGTTAGTCTTGATTGGCTTTGGGGTAAACATCTCAAATGGTTGTGAGGAAAGGACTCCTAAGGGCTTGGTTTCAATGAGTTATGTATTTTTTGTGAAGGTTCATAGTTTTATTTGTCTAACTTCTGATGTAGCCTGCGGAGTTTGATTTTGTTTGGCTGCACTGTATGTGTCCTAGATACTGAGGATGCAAAGGTATGGCTTTTTGAAATTCTGCTCGTCATCATGTTGGCATGTTGAAGCAATGTCGTCCCAACAATATCCTTGTCAATTTTCAAGTCCAAACAAAGGCTTTTTCATTTTTTTTTGACATTATCTCTCAGAATTTTCCTCTCTTCAGGAGTTGCATCAGATGCTATCAAGATTTTCTTCGGGTTTTCCAAAGTTCCGAAATTAAATGCAGTGATATTTGATGAATTAATGTCAAAATGTATGTATCATGATCATGTGAAACGAAATCATTAAAAACACCATACAAATAAGCAAAAATTGTTCATTTTATTACAAACTGCAAACTGTGTCATAAAAGTTCTTGGAATGAAAAGAATCAAGCATCTAAAACAACTATCTTTTTCTCCACTCTCACTAGTGGATTGAGAAGACCTGATCATATTCACGGTGGAGGGACTGTATTGTAGCCTGCCTTCTTCTTCTTCTTCTCTCTCTTCTCAAGATCCGTGATCTGATTGGTGTCAATAAGATCCTGGATCTTGTTCCTCAATGTTCGGCAGTAATCTATCAGGTGCCCGGTGTGCTGATGGTAGGCACAGTATTGGTCCTCTCTATGCCCTGGCTATCCTTGATTCATGGCTGGTCTAGGTGCCAAAGGTCGCAGCTTGCCCTCTTTAATCAATCTCTCCAGTACCCAGGATAGAGAGCGGCCTAAGTTGGAGTAGTATCTCTAACCCTGCCCAACTCCAGTAGCTAAAACTTCTGCTTTCTTGCCATTTCTGCTATTACTGCTCCCGGCACCACCTGATTTGTACCCTGACTGGTTCCCATAGCGTTTCCCAGCAAAATTATTTTGGCTTGCTTTCTTTGCTAGGTAAGCCGCCTCAGCCTCTGCAGCAATATCCTTAAGTGACTACCAATCCCTGAGCCCCTTAAAACTGAGCAAATCTCTCAAGTAAGGGCATGAGTTCCTGATAAATAACCTGATCTGGTAAGCGGTGTCAAGCTTTCTCTTCATCTCCATAACCCTATTCCTCCACCTAGTGAGGTATTCATGGAATGATTCATCGCTCCTTTGTTGTAGGAGCTCGAGGTCCTTTAGGGTGACCTCCATTCTGGTGCTGAGTCGTACTACCTCATAAATTCTTCAGTTAAAAGGTCCCAATCCTCCTTGGACCTCCTGTCTAGCCCGTAATACCAGTCTACTGCCGGACCAACCAGACTTAGGCAGAAATATTCGACCTTCTACTTCTTACTCAACCCTGTGCCTTTTATCACCAGGGTATACTGCTTGATGTGTGCAGATGGGTCCGAAGTACCATCGAACTTCGGTAGCTTAGGCATCTTGAACCTTTGGGGCAACAGCTCTTCATCCCCCAGATCTCTGTCCTCAGGGTTGATCCCCTTTCCAGTTGACAACATACGGGTGATAGCCTCAATCTACTATCTCATCCCTCTTAATGCCTCATCCTCTACCGTGGGTGCTCTGGGCCTCACAGCTTGGTGGACTATTGGCTCGTCATCTTCCTCTTCCATCACAAAATCATTATTGGGGTTAGGGACCCTTTCCCTTCTTGCCTCGATGGGCATAGCAGCTATGTGCTCATTGATAGGTTGACGGGCAGTAGCTCCAACGAGAGGAGCCTCCCCACCAACAGGCGGTTTGGCTTGCCCCCGAGGAGGGATCCTTCGTTCAAAGTCCTCTAGTGTCCTAGCAAGGTCTTGAGTGGTCAAAACTCTAGTTTCTTCTGCTATTGATGATCCAAGAGAGGATTCACTGATTGATGAAATGACTCAGAATCCCAGTCAGACACTAATTTTGACAACTCAAAGAGCAGGTTTGTCCTTACTAGCCGACCGTTGGAACTTCTAGTCCACGTAGATGAATCTATGATGGCTAAAAAATTTAAATTATTAGAATGATGCATGAATGACATATACAATGCATGATCGTGTGTTATGCAATATTTACAACCACATGCAAGCAAGTAAATCCTTCTAACCTTATCACTCCCACACACGATGTAATACGGTCTCTTTCTTAGGTGGGCTTAATCCATGGATTAACGGGGAACCCAATGGACGCGTATGGTGCATGGTGGAAAATCGACAGCATAACATCTTTTGACTAATGCGCATACGTATGAGTTTTGGCCTTTATGTATTTAAACATTTCAACTAAATAAAAATGGGCTTACCGGGGCATGAAAGCCTTTGATAAAAGACCATTGAATTTGGTTGATTTTGTTCAATATATAATGGCCAATATAGCAAGCATCGTATTAAGGTACATGTCACCTAGGGGAAGTATCTATTGCCATTACATGAGCTTTGGCCATGGGTCATGATACTTTAGGGCTACCCAAGCATGGTCTCTGCCAACGGGTCTAGCTCATCACGAGCATAATGACCAATCGGGTCTCCATTTCATATACCATGATGGTACGAGTGTAGACACTGGGTCCCGAGTAGCCTTGATCAGGATTACCCGATGATGAAATTTAGCTATGCCGGCTTATAGGCAAAAAGATTGGAGTTCAGAAGTGATTTTCCTTGTCTTTTCGGTGAGTAAAAAGGGTATTTTAAAAATATTTTTTAAATTATTTTGAAGAAGAAAAAGTGTGTTTTAGGTTGAGGGTATTTTAATAAAAAAAAAAAAAAAAAAAAGGGTGAAAAATGATGAAAAAATGAAGAAAGTAGGAAAAATGGAAAATGGGGGAAAAGATTCGCGACGGAAGGGCGACGGCCAGGGGCCGTCGCGAATGTCCGTGCGCGGAACGCTGCGGAGCGTGCGCTCCGCGCGGCCGACGCCCTGGGCGTCGGTAGCTCTGCTCGCACGACGCCTTGGGCGTCGCTCGCTCCGCGCACGTCGTACGCGGAGACTCCGCGCATCCGCGCAGAAACGTGCGCGAGGCGCACGATTGACGCCCCACTTCGCCCATTTCGCCCACTTTTCGACCCCCACTCGATTTTCAACCGTTTTGGGACGGTTTTTGGTGGTTTTTGGGTAGTTTTGATGATTAAAAACACTAGAAAAATTCAGAGAAAAAGGGAGGACGAACCAAGAACGTTTTGTGAGAAAAAACTGAATTTTGGAGCTTTGAGTTGAGAGAAAAAAAATCCATCTTACACACTTGTTTCCAAGAGCTTTTCTTCAAGTTTTCAAGCTATTTTCTAAGGATTTTCACAAGAGAAGACAAGGAATTCAACACTTCTATCTTCAATTCTTCAAAACTGAATTTGAGGGTAATTATTCTTGGCTTTACTCATTAATTCTCTTGTTAATTTCATTTATTTTGGCTTCCAATTAACATATCAAACATGTAAATTCTCTTAGTCTCCATATTCTTCTTCTTATTTTTTTTATCTTCAATTATTCATATAACAAATAAGCTTTTTAAATTCTATTATCTTTTTTTTCATGTCAAATTATTCTTTGTTCATGTAATTATGCATGTTTTAGGTTGTAAATACCTTTAATTTCTTAATGCTATATCATGTTTATTATTATGCTTTCTTTTGCATGTATGAGTGTTATAATCATTATTTTATGCTAGTCATGCATGTTAAGTTGTGTTATTCTCATGTTACATTTTTAATTCATGTCTTAGCTATAGTAAAATTGATTGTCATTAATTTTCCATGCACGTTAATTACTAATATTAATAAGTTGCATGTGCCATGATACTTTCTCATCTTATGCATGTTAAATTGCATCTTAATTATTCTATGCATGTTAAATTGCATCTTAATTATTCTATGCATGTTAAATTACATCATGATTATTTTATGCATATTATATTTTCATGGTACATATTATCTTTTTATGTCAAATTATTTTGTTGGCTTAATCACTAACATGAATTTCTTTTGTTTTATTTTTGGTTGCACATCATTGTTCTTACTTTCAATTGAGCATCCATGCACGTTGAAAGAAGGAGAAGTTGCGGGGTTTGGTATTTTCTTTATACATTTTTAATTCCCATTTTATTTACATTGCCTTGTATATATTCATTAAATAAAAATGTTTTCTTATACGCACCAAAATAAAAATCACCAAAATATTTTTACTAAATTAAACTTGGATCTTTTCATAATAAAGCGGGACCAATGTCCCAGTTTTCATCCCAAATAAGATCATCACATCCAGAATATTTTCTTTAATTGTGCATGCGGGGACCAAAGTCCTCATGATTAATAAATTCCCCGGTTTTATGCATGTTTGCACTTTTAAAAGGGAGTTGTATTCCGCTCCTTGTATTATTGTAATTCATTGCTTTACTTGCTAAATTATGGTTTTCCTAACATGTATAAATGCGCTTTTAGATTAAAATTGCATCGTGTGGAGAGAGAGCGAATTAATGATAATTAAAATTTGATCATAAATTAATCGAGGTAGAAATAGATGAGAAATCCCGGACCCAGCTCTGGTCTTTGGGCTCGAGAGGTTAGAGGTTATCCTCCAAAATACTTCTTGGGTCACGAGGCTTTAGCGCTAATCCTAGGCCTCATGGCTCAATATGGATAAAATGCGCAAGTCTTAGGCTCTCCGAGGCGAGAGAAACTTTCCCAATGTTCTATTGGGTGGCGACTCCATGATACCTCCTTGTTGCTCAACATAGACGCACTTGCGATTTATCGCAAGATGTCAACGGACCCGCAAATGCCCCGATCGCCCACGTGCGGGCGGTCCGAAAGGGCGGCGCATCGGGATCCGGCGCGCGTCACAGTGGCGACTCCGCTGGGGACGATATGGTTCGAGATTTCAATTTGAAAATACCTCGTTTAACATTTATGGCTAAAATTTAATTCATAAATTCGCTTTATCTTAAAATTGCATATCATCTCATTAGAGCTTTAGATTAAGTTAGTTTGGTCCCTTTTCAAGCCCCGGTGCGTTCCCGAAGCACGACCTCATTTTCACTCAATTTGGGGAAGTGTTAAGGATAATCACCAGCCCAAGCCATGTACCTCAATGGTATATCAAAATGACGACCCGATCGGTCGCTATGCTTGTGATGAGCTAGACCCGTCGGCAGGGATCATGCTTGGGTAGCCTTAAAGTAACATCTCCCTTGTCCAAAGCTCATGTAATGGCAATAGATACTTCCACTAGGTGAAATGTACCGTAATACTATGCTTGCTATATGGGCCATTATATATTAAACGAAACCAATTTAATTAAATGGTCTTCATCAAAGGTTTTCATGCCCCGGTGGGCCCATCTTAGTTAAGTTGAATTGTTTAAATACGTAATGGCCAAACACCCATACGTATGTACATTAGATAGGAGCTGTTATGCTGCCGGTTTTTCACCGCGCACCATACGTGTCCATTGGGTTCCCCGTTAACCCATGGATCAAGCCCACCTAGGAAAGAGACCGCATTACCACGTGTGTGGGAGATACAAGGTTGGAAAGATCTATCTGCTTGCATGTGTTTGTCTATGTTGCATCAGCATGAGCATGCATTGCATTTTAATCATGCATCATCTTAACAATTTTTGCATTTCAGCCATCATAGATTCTCCTGGGTGGTCTAGAGGTCCCGACGGACGGTTAAGAAGGACGCCGCTTTTAGGGTTAACTGAGTTAGTTTCAGCTCAGAGTTCAGATTCAATCTCAGAAAATAGTGTGGGGTTTTCTTCCGAATCATCAACAGAAGTAAGCATGGCTAATCCATCAAATGAGTCTGATGCAACCCGGGCAGTAATCATTGAGGAGGTAGGAAAGAGAATGGAGGAATTTGAAGCCCGAATGATTGCAATGATGGGCAATCTTGCCGCCACTATAGCTGGGCAACAAGCTGCTGCTATTCCTGTCCGAGTACCAGCTGAACAAGAGGTTGTTAGAGAAGAACGTCCTGCTGCGGTTAACCAACCAGTGGTTGACCCACCTATTATTGAGCAAAGAGTACCTGCACCCATTGAGCGCAGAGAAGGCCCCAGGTCTGAAGTTGAGTTTGGGGGAGATGAGCATGAGGAGCATGCAGTAGCTAAAGAAAAGTTACCAAAACTGGATGAGGCAATGTGGAGGAAAATGGAAGAGAGATTTGAGGTCATGTTAAGGATGATGACCGTGGGAAAAGGAATGAACCCGAAAGACCGAGAGCTGGATGGGGATGACCTAATTCCCCAGAATTTTAAGATGCCGGACATTCCCAAATTTGATGGAACCTCTGACCCCGCTGCACACATCAAGCAATACTCGCTGGTCATGAAGGGAACGACCTTAACAAGAAAGCAGAAGATAGAATATTTCTGTTTGAGTCTCACCGGAGCTGCTATTGATTGGTACCATGGGCTTGAGAGGAGGTCCAAGGAGGATTGGGACTTGCTAACTGAAGAGTTCCTTAAGCAGTACGATTGCAGTACCCGGATGGAGGTCACTTTGAAAGATCTCGAGTTGCTAAAACAGAAGGCTGGAGAGTCCTTCCACGAGTACCTTACTCGGTGGAGAAATCGGGTTATGGAGATGAAACGCAAACCGGACACTTCTGATCAGATCAGGCTATTCATTCGAAATGCTAACCCTTACTTAAGAGATGGACTGAAAATGAAGGGACTCAAAGACTGGGAATCTTTGAAGGACATTGCCATAGAAGCGGAAGGAGAATATTTATCCAAGAGGGCAAATAGTGAGTCCTATGCCCGGAGGGGATACAGCAATCAGGGGACGGCCAAACCAGTAGGTTCAAGCAGTGGTAACAGAGTTGGGAAGACTGCCGAGGTGTCTGCAACCGGCGTAAGTCCGAGGTATTTCTCCAACTTGGGTAAGCCTTTATCATGGGTACTGAAGAGGCTAATAAAAGAAGGAAAATTGCGGCCCCTATCACCTAAGCCGGCCAAGGCCCAAGGACAGCCAGGGCACAAAGAGAATGAATACTGCGCATTCCACCAACATACCGGGCATTTGACGGATGAGTGTATAACGCTAAGACATCGGGTCCAAGATCTAATTGACAACAAGCAGATCACCGATCCTGAGCAGAGAGAAAGCAAGAAGAAGTCTGGTTATAACACAGTGCCACCTCCAGTCTTTATGATCGGATCGAGCCTACCAGAGTGGTACGTAATGCAAGATCTATATGGAAATGAGTATGTCGCTATTACTCGCCCTGCAGTGAATGAAGAAGGGGTTTCCGTGGCAGCGATAGACTGTTGGTCCACTAGTGAGAGTGGAGATGACGAAGATGAGAAAAATGGAGAGTTTACGGATCCGTGGGATTCAGAGGAAGAAGAAAGAGTAGAAGCAGTAACAAGAAGTGGGAGGGTCATTCCAGAAGCTGAGAAGCAGCAGGACCCAGCACAAGCAATTGCAGAGAAAGAGCCGAAAGAAAATTCAATAGTGAAGCAACTGAAAAAGACCACGGCTCAGATATCTATTTGGGATCTCTTGAGACAGTCTCCCTCTCACAGACAGAAGTTAGTTGAAGCATTGAGCGTATCCACCGTAGCAACTACAATCTCTCCATCCGAGCTTTTAGACCTTGTAAAGGGGGGATCCGGGGAGAAGTTGGTTTTTTCTGATGCAGACCTACCAACAGAGGGTCGCAACCACAACCGACCTTTGTACATCAAGGCACAGATCAATGGTAAACACACCGCTTGTGTCATGGTTGATGACGGGTCATCGATAAATGTCTGCCCTTTGGTGGCACTTCAGGCCTTTGGGATGGATGAGAGTATGTTAAGCAAATCTGACCTGACCATCACTGCCTACGACAACTCCAGGAGGCAAGCATCGGAAATTTTCAAAGCTTTGGTAAAGACAGGGCCCATTGAGACAGAAACAGATTTTGTGGTCTTGCCGATTCCAGCAAACTTCTCAGCTCTGCTTGGTAGACCGTGGTTCCACAAGTTAGGGGGAGTACCATCCACATTACACCAGATAATTAAGATACCCCATGAAGGAGAAGTAGTGACCATTAAAGCAGCAAGAGAGAACCAAGTGTCTGCCTTGGAGATCTCTAATCAGCCATTCAGTGGCTTTCATGTATCGATGATCGGAGAAGAGCAAAACCTAGAAGGTAGCCCTCAAGTGGTGAATATGCTGAAGAAGATGCACTTCCTCCCAGGGGCTGGTTTGGGAAAAGAGTCACAAGGGCTGCAGAATGCTATCACTACACGTGGTCAGAAAGATCGAAAGGGGTTGGGCTACAAAGGAGAATATGGTAAGAAGAAAGGGTCAGGGAAGATTCCCCATATTTCGGAGAGCTTTGTGCCATCATCATCGTTTTGTGCCTACACTGGAGAAGAAGAACCGCAGTGGGTAGATGGGAAGATTATCCCTGGATTTGAAATTTTCAACGATGTCTTTGATTGGGAGATCGGAGTTGTTAAAGATGTAGAGAACTTTTGGGATGAGGAGATTATGACCCAATGCAGCATCTGGGACAGAGATGAGCCCGAAGAGATTGTAACTGATAAACTGTTAGCCACCAGACTTAAGGGGAAGGAGAAGATAGTGGAGCCAGAGCCGAAGATTGAAGATCTCAAGATTTCACCAAATCAAGAAGCCAAAGCACAGTCAGCTGCAGCATCAGCGTCGACTAAAGTTGATAGTCATTTAGATTTTCTTTTTATACCAGAACTCTTTGAGGACAATGTTAATGTTTCTGATTATGTTAATGAGATGAACAACTTTGCTTACTTGTGTGATGTTTCTGATGATTTCATGGCGCATGATCATAAGCATGATGCATTCATTTTTGATATTAATTCAACTGGCACAACTGCATTTAATCTCGGAACTTTGGAAAGTCCAAAGGAAATTTTGCTAGCATCAGACATAACTCCTGAAGAGAGAATAAAATTTGAGAGAATATTAAAAAAATATGAAAAAGTCTTTGCCTGGACCTATGAGGATATGCCGGGAATAGATCGAGATGTTGCCGAACATGCCATCCCAACTTACCCAGAGTTTAAACCAATCAAGCAAAAACTTCGGAGACTTAGGCCAGAATGGGCACAGAAAGTGAAAGAGGAGATCCATAAGCAGATTGAGGCCAAGTTCCTGATAGAGGTTCAATACCCGACCTGGTTAGCTAATGTGGTTCCTGTAGCCAAGAAAGACGGTAAGGTTCGAGTATGCGTTGACTATCGAGACCTGAACAAGGCATGTCCGAAAGATGATTTCCCTCTTCCTCATATTGATGTGCTAGTAGATAGTGCTGCTGCTTGCATGATGTATAGCTTTGTGGATGGATACGCAGGGTACAATCAAATTCTTAACAAGATAGTAGACCGGATCAAGACAGCCTTTATCACCGAGTGGGGGACATATGCCTATCGGGTTATGCCTTTTGGGTTGAAGAATGCAGGAGCAACCTATCAGAGGATGGCGACCAAGGTTCTCAATGACTTAATCCACAAAGAAGTGGAGGTGTACGTCGATGACATGATGATTAAGTCAGCTACCAGAGAAGGCCATTTTGAGGCTTTAGAAAAGTTCTTTCAAAGGATTAGCAAGTATGATCTGCGACTCAATCCCAAGAAGTGCATTTTTGGAGTTACATCAGGAAAGTTGTTAGGCCATGTAGTAAGCCAGAGGGGAATCGAGGTAGATCCCGATAAAGTCAAAGCCATAAGAGAGATGCCAGTGCCCCAGAAGGAGAAGGACGTCAGAAGTTTTCTAGGAAAGCTTCAGTACATCAGCCGATTTATTGCCAAGCTAGCTTCAGTATGTGAGCCTATTTTCAAGCTTCTTAGGAAGAATCAGCCGGTGATATGGAACAATGACTGTCAATTGGCCTTTGACACCATTAAGGAGTATTTGTTAAATCCTCCGGTGTTAAGACCACCACGCCATGCCAAACCACTAATCTTGTACCTAGCTGTGGAAGATAACTCAGTGGGTGCTATGATGTCTCAGGAAGATGATTTTGGTATAGAGTTTGCCGTTTACTATCTTAGTAAGAAATTTCTGCCTTACGAAGCCAAATATGTAGAGGTAGAAAAGATTTGTTTAGCAGTTATCTGGGCTTCTAAGAAGTTGCGACACTACTTTCATTCCTTCAAGGTACAAACGGTTGCCAAACATAATCCGCTTAGATACCTCCAAGAAGCACCCTCTTTACTAGGGAAGATGGGAAGATGGTTACTGCTGTTGCAGGAATTTGACATTGAGTACATAACCAGGAAAACCATTAAGGGAAGAGCTGTAGCGGAGTTCTTAGCCGAGCATCCTATTGAGGGAGATCAATTTGAATACAACTTTCCAGATGAAGACGTCACGGCCATAGCAGTGCAAGGGTGGCAGTTATTCTTTGATGGAGCAGTCAATAATAAGGGGGCAGGCGTAGGAGTTATTCTTACGACCCCATATGGTGAAAGGTTACCATTGGCTAAGAAGCTGAGGTATAAGGCTACCAACAATGAAGCAGAATATGAAGCTTGCATCTTTGGATTGGAAGCATTACTTGCTCTGGGGGCAAAGACCGCAGAAGTATTAGGGGATTCCTCCTTGGTAATTCATCAAATTAAAGGAGAGTGGTCAGTCAAGGAGGAAAGGCTGTTGCCTTATGTAAAGCACTTGAGAGCGTTGAGCAGCCAATTTGAGATTTGCACTTTTCACTTCATCCCTAGAGACGAAAATCAGTTAGCTGATGCTCTAGCAACTTTAGTGTCCATGTGGGACAACCCAACAGGAGTTGCGATGAAACCCGTGCTGATATATAGTTCGGAAAGACCTGGTTTTGAAGCAGAACAGGTTATGGACATTGAGGCCACTGATGGAAATCCATGGTATTATGACATTCAGAATTATTTAGAGAGATCAGTCTTTCCAGAGGAAGCCACTGAGAAGGACCAAAAAATGATCAGGAAGTTATCTACTCAATTCATCAGTGTTAATGGCACTTTATACAAAAGGCAAGCTGATGGTATCCAGTTAAGATGTTTGGCAGAGAAAGAAGCTAAAAGAGTTATGGAAGAAGTTCATGCCGGGGTTTGTGGAGCTCACATGAATGGCTTAGCCTTAGCAAAGAAGATCATGCGCCAAGGGTTTTATTGGCTCACAATGGATACAGATTGTTCAAAATATGTGAAGCAATGCCAGTTATGCCAACAGTACGCGAATTTGAGGCATGTGCCAGTTTCAGAGTTACATAACTTAACATCTCCATGGCCATTTGCAGCATGGGGAATAGACATCATAGGCGAAATCCATCCTACTGCTTCTAATGGGCATAGGTTCATCATAGTTGCCATTGACTACTTCACTAAGTGGGTTGAGGCTGATTCTTTCAAGAAGGTTGATGCAAGGGATATGGCTAAATTCATCAAGCGGAATTTGATATGCAGATATGGTCTCCCACATCACATTGTATCTGATAATGGGGTACAATTCCTAGCAGGGACTAAACAGATGCTCCAGAAATATGGGATCCAACATCATAAGTCTTCTCCTTACCGTCCTCAAGCGAATGGTGCAGTTGAAGCGGCGAATAAGAATGTGAAGAGAATTTTAGCCAAGATGGTTCAGAACTACAAGGATTGGGCAGAAAAGCTACCCTTCGCACTTTGGGGTTATAGAACAACAGTCAGAACCTCTACGGGGGCAACACCATTCTCTCTGGTGTATGGAACTGAAGCAGTCCTGCCGGTTGAAATTGAGCTGAAATCATTAAGGGTAGTCCTGGAAGCCGAGATTCCGGAGACAGAATGGGCACAACAGCGATTGTTGCAGTTGAATCTGTTGGATGAAGATAGGTTGAGAGCCTATTATCACAATCAAGTTTATCAGAAGAGACTAGCTCGGTCCTTTGGCAAGAAGGTACGAAAGCACCCGTTGAAAGAAGGGGATTTGGTCTTTAAGATGATGAGGCCAGGAGTTCCAGACATACGAGGAAAATTCAGACCAACCTGGGAAGGACCTTTCATTTTGAAAAAGTTGCTAACAAAAGGAGCAGCAATTTTAGCAGACAGCGATAGGAATGAGTTCAAGGACCCGGTCAATGTCGATAGACTTAAAAGGTTCCATGGCTAAAGACCAAAAATAAAAAGAAGAGAATAAATGCCCCGCGGGCCGAAAACCGAAAAAAGGCGGCCTTGCTAAAATTGGGCGCCCTGTCAGGGTGAAAACCGAAAAAAGGCATCCTGGGCAAAAATTAAGGGCCAAGAGAAAATATTCAATCGAGAAAACCCGAGAGGGCCGATTGATAACAGGAGTTTGATGCTGACAAAATCCACTCCGGGATTAGGTGTAGTCATATGCTTTTGAATTCTTGTCAAATGAAAATCATGTATGATGAAATCATATAGAAATGTACACAATTTTGCAACGAATAAAAGAATACATTTTCATTGATCTTTCAGTTCTGTCTTAAAAAAGAAATATACCAATTGTTCATCTAATGATTATTGCTCGGTCCTTCATTGGATATGTGCTTTTTGCTCTTAACAGAAGCTTTGATGATAACCTTCTCTAAAAAAAAAAAAAAAAAAAAAAAGCCGTTAGAGATGAAAACCGTAACTGGCTCTCTAAGCAAAAGTTAGGCCAAAGGGCAGGGTGAAAAC
This sequence comes from Excoecaria cochinchinensis, assembly GCA_947683425.1. Lineage (NCBI taxonomy): Eukaryota > Viridiplantae > Streptophyta > Magnoliopsida > Malpighiales > Euphorbiaceae > Excoecaria > Excoecaria cochinchinensis. Next base: position 9,938,728 of record CANTUQ010000127.1, on the reverse strand, counting down.
CTGGAAACAGGCAGTCTGCCCTACAAAAAAAATAAAATACACAAAAGCCGCTGGATTGGGTTGGGTCCATTCCAGGCAAAAGTTAGGCAAAGGGTTGTGTGAAAATCCCATAAGGGACGCATTTCCCGCAAAGAAAAGCTAGTGCGAAAATCCACAAGGGACGCACTACCTTTAAAACAATGACATTCAATGCCTGGAGCGATAAGGTGGCATTATTTCAAGATGATCTTCTGTCAGACAGACAACACACAACACAGAACATGAAATAGAATCCCAGGTAAATGATCATTGACCAGGGGGCAAGGGATATACACCGGACGTCTCTTTCAAAAAGCTTGTCGACGATCCTCAGGATTCAGGGGGCATGGTACAGCAGACAAGCTATAAGTTCAGCAAACCATGGATCACCTAGGGCGCGATCTATACATTTTTGCAAGCATTTGCATTCCATAACATACACACATGATTTCTTGTATATTCATATGCATACAATCTTGCAGGAGAAATCGGCGGGAAACACCAACAAAAGCCGAGTGATGACACCAGTCCAAACATCTAAAGGAGCACAGTTCCAAAATTCACAGCGGTTAGCACGATGGCGGCACTACCCACAAGAGGTTAGCACGACCACGGCACTACCAATTCACAGCGGTTAGCACGATGGCGGCACTACCCACAAGAGGTTAGCACAACCACAACATCTATTCACAGCGGTTAGCACGATGGCGGCACTACCCACAAGAGGTTAGCACGACCACGGCACTACCAATTCACAGCGGTTAGCACGATGGCGGCACTACCCACAAGAGGTTAGCACGACCACGGCACTACCAATTCACAGCGGTTAGCACGATGGCGGCACTACCCACAAGAGGTTAGCACGACCACGGCACTACCAATTCACAGCGGTTAGCACGATGGCGGCACTACCCACAAGAGGTTAGCACGACCACAACATCTATTCACAGCGGTTAGCACGATGGCGGCACTACCCACAAGAGGTTAGCACGACCACGGCACTACCAATTCACAGCGGTTAGCACGATGGCGGCACTACCCACAAGAGGTTAGCACGACCATGGCACTACCAATTCACAGCGGTTAGCACGATGGCGGCACTACCCACAAGAGGTTAGCACGACCACGGCACTACCAATTCACAGCGGTTAGCACGATGGCGGCACTACCCACAAGAGGTTAGCACGACCACGGCACTACCAATTCACAGCGGTTAGCACGATGGCGGAACTACCCACAAGAGGTTAGCACGACCACGGCACTACCAATTCACAGCGGTTAGCACGATGGCGGCACTACCCACAAGAGGTTAGCACGACCACGGCACTACCAATTCACAGCGGTTAGCACGATGGCGGCATTACCCATAAGAGGTTAGCACGACCACGGCATTACCAACTCACAATGTTTAGCACGATAGCGGCGCCACCCACAAGAGGTTAGCGCACCTACGGCATTACCAGCTACAACCAAAAGACAGCAGCAGCTATCATCATAACTCCATCAAGCAGGAAGATCGCCGCTTCAGGTACGCGTTTCTTTCCTTTCCTGAATTTTAGCTCACCTAGGCACCCATGCACTAGTCTCTTCAAAATTGGGGGCAACTGTAGACACTGGGTCCCGAGTAGCCTTGATCAGGATTACCCGATGATGAAATTTAGCTATGCCGGCTTATAGGCAAAAAGATTGGAGTTCAGAAGTGATTTTCCTTGTCTTTTCGGTGAGTAAAAAGGGTATTTTAAAAATATTTTTTAAATTATTTTGAAGAAGAAAAAGTGTGTTTTAGGTTGAGGGTATTTTAATAAAAAAAAAAAAAAGGGTGAAAAATGATGAAAAAATGAAGAAAGTAGGAAAAATGGAAAATGGGGGAAAAGATTCGCGACGGAAGGGCGACGGCCAAGGGCCGTCGCGAATGTCCGTGCGCGGAGCGCTGCGGAGCGTGCGCTCCGCGCGGCCGACGCCCTGGGCGTCGGTAGCTCTGCGCGCACGACGCCTTGGGCGTCGCTCGCTCCGCGCACGTCGTACGCGGAGACTCCGCGCATCCGCGCGGAAACGTGCGCGAGGCGCACGATTGACGCCCCACTTCGCCCATTTCGCCCACTTTTCGACCCCCACTCGATTTTCAACCGTTTTTGGACGGTTTTTGGTGGTTTTTGGGTAGTTTTGATGATTAAAAACACTAGAAAAATTCAGAGAAAAAGGGAGGACGAACCAAGAACGTTTTGTGAGAAAAAACTGAATTTTGGAGCTTTGAGTTGAGAGAAAAAAAATCCATCTTACACACTTGTTTCCAAGAGCTTTTCTTCAAGTTTTCAAGCTATTTTCTAAGGATTTTCACAAGAGAAGACAAGGAATTCAACACTTCTATCTTCAATTCTTCAAAACTGAATTTGAGGGTAATTATTCTTGGCTTTACTCATTAATTCTCTTGTTAATTTCATTTATTTTGGCTTCCAATTAACATATCAAACATGTAAATTCTCTTAGTCTCCATATTCTTCTTCTTATTTTTTTTATCTTCAATTATTCATATAACAAATAAGCTTTTTAAATTCTATTATCTTTTTTTTCATGTCAAATTATTCTTTGTTCATGTAATTATGCATGTTTTAGGTTGTAAATACCTTTAATTTCTTAATGCTATATCATGTTTATTATTATGCTTTCTTTTGCATGTATGAGTGTTATAATCATTATTTTATGCTAGTCATGCATGTTAAGTTGTGTTATTCTCATGTTACATTTTTAATTCATGTCTTAGCTATAGTAAAATTGATTGTCATTAATTTTCCATGCACGTTAATTACTAATATTAATAAGTTGCATGTGCCATGATACTTTCTCATCTTATGCATGTTAAATTGCATCTTAATTATTCTATGCATGTTAAATTGCATCTTAATTATTCTATGCATGTTAAATTACATCATGATTATTTTATGCATATTATATTTTCATGGTACATATTATCTTTTTATGTCAAATTATTTTGTTGGCTTAATCACTAACATGAATTTCTTTTGTTTTATTTTTGGTTGCACATCATTGTTCTTACTTTCAATTGAGCATCCATGCACGTTGAAAGAAGGAGAAGTTGCGGGGTTTGGTATTTTCTTTATATATTTTTAATTCCCATTTTATTTACATTGCCTTGTATATATTCATTAAATAAAAATGTTTTCTTATACGCACCAAAATAAAAATCACCAAAATATTTTTACTAAATTAAACTTGGATCTTTTCATAATAAAGCGGGACCAATGTCCCAGTTTTCATCCCAAATAAGATCATCACATCCAGAATATTTTCTTTAATTGTGCATGCGGGGACCAAAGTCCTCATGATTAATAAATTCCCCGGTTTTATGCATGTTTGCACTTTTAAAAGGGAGTTGTATTCCGCTCCTTGTATTATTGTAATTCATTGCTTTACTTGCTAAATTATGGTTTTCCTAACATGTATAAATGCGCTTTTAGATTAAAATTGCATCGTGTGGAGAGAGAGCGAATTAATGATAATTAAAATTTGATCATAAATTAATCGAGGTAGAAATAGATGAGAAATCCCGGACCCAGCTCTGGTCTTTGGGCTCGAGAGGTTAGAGGTTATCCTCCAAAATACTTCTTGGGTCACGAGGCTTTAGCGCTAATCCTAGGCCTCATGGCTCAATATGGATAAAATGCGCAAGTCTTAGGCTCTCCGAGGCGAGAGAAACTTTCCCAATGTTCTATTGGGTGGCGACTCCATGATACCTCCTTGTTGCTCAACATAGACGCACTTGCGATTTATCGCAAGATGTCAACGGACCCGCAAATGCCCCGATCGCCCACGTGCGGGCGGTCCGAAAGGGCGGCGTATCGGGATCCGGCGCGCGTCACAACGAGGCTTGGGCTGGTGATTATCCCGAGCACTTCCCTACAATGAGTGAAAGTAGGGTCGTGCTTTAGGAACGCATCGGGGTAAAATAAGGGACCAACTAGCATAGTTCTAAGGCTCTAATGGATGCAGTGCAATTTCAAAGAGAAATGTAATTTTCATTTGTTAATATCTCAATTATAAGTTTAACTTAATTCACTTTTGAAGCAAAGTTTCGATCGTGCCCAGTGGAGTCACCACTGTGACGCGCGCTGGACCAGCAAGGCCCTCTTTCAACCAACTTTTAGGATTCGAGGGATTGGTTTGCATCTTTTTGATCTTGGGTTACACAAGACAATATGAAATTCCCTACCCAATAGAACATTGGGAGGTTCATCTAATCCCATGAAACCTTTAGGCACCTTTGAGGCATTTTGGAGTCGCCACCCAATTTACAAAAAATTGGAAAAGGTCATCTAATCTCGGGGGTCTTAAACCAAAGAAGGTGTTCAGAACTTCACTTTTATTCATGCCTTAAGTTAAGTTTATAAATGAGTTTTTAACAAAATGAAATTCCATCTCTTATCTCACACGATCATACAATAAAATTTAAAGTGCATTTCAATCACATCAGAAAGCGATAAAGAAAGCATAAAATAAAGCAATAAATAAATTACAAGAAAATCTGGGACAGAAAAATCCCCCAAAATAAAGAAAGCATAAATAAAATAAAATGATAAACTTGCCCCAAAAATTAATTACAAGAGCTCAAAATGAACAAACAAATAACTGCATCACAAAAATAAAATACATCATACATAAATCGGGATATTCATTGGATCTTTAGGAACATTGGTTCCTTTTTATTAACTTAAAAATTTGGAGAATTATTTTGGGCATTGATTGAGAAAACCGGGATGAGTTATCCCATTTTATGAAAATTAATTCTCCATTTGAAAGTGAGACTTTATTGGTTAAAAATAGGACATTGGTCCCTTTTATTAGAAAAATTCCAATTTTATTTATTGTAGAAAAACATGAATTTTCATAATAAAAAGGGATCCAAAATACATTTTACGTGCAACATACAAAATGATAAAATAGGAAAAAATACAACAACTAAAAAATGCAAACCAAACTTTGAAGGCTTTTAGTTCTCGATCCTCCAACTCGCCCATAGATAGCACTCAAATAAAAAGACAAGGTATTGCAACCCAAAAAAAGAAAATGAAAATTATGGTTAGTAATTAAATCAAGTAAAATAAATAAAATAAAATAAAATATATAAATAAACCAAATTAAATGAGATGTATAAAATAAGATGATAAACCAAATCAAATTAAACAAACTGAAAAAATATATTCAATCAAACCAATCAAATGAATAAACAAATGAATAAAAGGATAAAACATATAAGAATGAATAAATAAAGATGTGTGTGTGAACAACAAAGAGGGTTCCACGTGAATAATGCATACATGGAAATTAAGAAGAAAATAAATAAAGGTGACCACTCTTCACGTGTCCACCATGCAAAGATATGGGAAAAAATAACAAACAATTGATTAAGTTGGTGAAATAAGATGATTAGATTAAAGATGCAAGATTAACATGACTAAATTAATTATTTACATGTTAAACACAATAAACATAAATATTTACATGGCAAAAGATCAATCAAAACAAATTAATTAATTGCTTGTCAAAATTAATGAGAAACCAAAGCAAAATAAATTAATTACATGTTGAGAATAATAAGAGATCATGGCAAGATAAATTAATTACATGTTAAGAATAATAAGAAATCAAAACAAAAGAAATTAATTGATTACATGTTACAAATAAAATCAATAAAACAATATTTACATAAACGAAATAATAAAAAAATAATAGAATAAGATAAAAAAAATAATTAGTTCGGGACCCAGAAAATTTACCCTCAGATTTATATTCGATTGAATAATGATGATCTTCTTGGAAAATTCCTCAAACAAATAATTTAGCAATGAAATTAATTCCTTTTGTTTATGGAGAAAACAAAGAAATTAATTTGGATGCTTAAAATATTGAAAATTGATTTGAAAGTGAAAATTAATTCCTTTTGTTTATGGAGAAAACAAAGAAATTAATTAGAATGATTAAGAATTGAAACTTGAATTTCCAATTCTCAATTAATCCTTATTAATGGAAAAATAGAAGTCTGACATTTTTTGAAGAAAAAATCAAAGAAGAAGAAAAGAAAAAGATCTCAAAAATCTGATGTCAAAAATAATGGAGGCTCTCCCTAGGTTTTTTTCATTTCAAAATATTTATATCATGGAAAAATAAAGCCCTAATTCTATTAGGAAAAGAAATTTGATTTTGATTCAATTTCCTGCCTTTTTTAAGGATAAAATCATCTTTTATTTATTAATTATCTAAAAAAATGATTTAGAAATTAATTTGGACTCAAAAACCTTAATTTTGGGTGAAAAATCACATTTTGGGGAGAAAATCGGCAGAAAACAGCGATTGCGGCAAAATCTGGGCGCAAGGGGGCGAGCTACTGTGTAGCACGCTACGCGGGAGCACGCAGCGCTGGGCGCCGCGGCTGCCGTAATTGTCCGAATTTTTTTTTTAAATTTTAAATTGAAACATTTTGAACTAAAATTAATACTTTCAAACACATTTTTTTTTTAATTTTTAAATTATATATTTTTTATTTTTTTATTTTTTATTCTTTAAAAAGCAAATTTTCACCAGAAAATCATCACTTCCAATATTTTTGCCTGCGAACGAGCATCTAATCATCATTGGGTAACCCTGGTCTGGGCTGCCTTGGAATCCGGTGTCTACACCCAGTTTATCAAACAAAAAACAAATAAGTCTTCAACATATACTGGGGTGACAGTGTGATGCGCGCTGAACCCCGGGGGGACCCGAATAACCCGCTTTTAGGGTATTTGAGAGAGGTTCATAAGACTTGTAAAAAATTATAAGGGCGTCTATGTTGGGCAACAAGTAGGTATTTTGGAGTCGTCACCCAATAAAAATTAAGAAAGGTCATCTAGCCTCATTGAGTCTAAGACAGTGCATGTGTGTCTATTTTGGAAAATCAGAGACATTTTGGAATCCTCCTTCCAATAGAACATTGGAAAGATTTGTAACACCCCAAACCCCTCACGTAGCATGTTGCAAGAAGTGGTAGGCAAGTGCTATGGTGAGTGGAGGGAGCTACCAAACAAAAAATCTAACAGAATACAGAATAATAAAATTTCTTACTGAAAACATACCCATCACATGCTTATATCGCCAGCAACTCTTACTTACACTAAAATATTACAACCCATCAAAATGTTACATAAAGAAACTTAATTACATTCCGAAATTCAATAACAAATGCCTACTTCAATTTTATATAGACTTGTTGGCCAAAGCTATAGCGGACCACTCGAACCAAACTTCAATCTCCTTAACCTGCATGAAAAACACTCGTGCTAAGCAATAACTCTTAGTGGGGAGAGATAAAATAATAAACAGCCACTCACAGTGGTTGTTGATACAAATACATGCATAAGCAACATATACATAAGCATAAAGTGTACCAGCTAGAGATACTACAGATTCACATCATCATTCTCATACCAAAACATGAGCAATTCATACGCACATCCATCTCGTACACCATAACATAAAATACTTTATTTCTTTTTAATTATAATTACCTTATACGTATTTATTATTTACTTAAATTGCTTAATTAACCTTATAGTTAGTTATACTTCATAGAATACCAATATTCATTTTACTAGTCAAAATATAAAGTCTTAGAATTTCCCATTATTACGACTATTCCCAAAATCATGCTTACAACCGTATTGATACTTAAATTGAAACATTTCATTTATTCTAACCATTATATTGTTCAAACTAAAAACACCTCAATCCTCAAATTTGGTTCGGGCTTGAAGTAAATATTCCAAGCTTCCTACGTATCATGGTTGGGAATCAGAACTACGTAGTTCTACAGAAATCCTTTATACATACATAAACCAGAATTAATCCTAATTCATTCCCTAAATCTAATTATCTATATCATGCTTACCACTTTATTTTTCCTTGCTTACTAATCGACATATAATTACCGTATTCATTGAGTACCAACAAACAATGCACACAAATTCCTTACCAATATACTTATAGTAGTTATCTAGGCTAAGGTCCAGAAGGCAGATAACATATAACATACCTGTATTCTCATTTCAAACATATAAATGAATATATTCATAAAATCCATTCACTGAATAAGCGACTATAGTAAATACGCATATCAATTACTTCGATAATTCTCTACAAAGGATTCATATAGACAATCATACTCATAACTTTTAAACAGATTAATAATAGGCATTTCCACATACAAATTCTTATGCAATTAGTATTCATTCATACATGCCTATTTGAATAAATATTATTTGCCACGTCTCTTTTCATTCAACTGACATAAGATTAAGATACAAAAACACATAGGTAGCCGAAGATACCACACAATCTCACATAGAAGTCCATAAAGGATCCAGAAACATATAAGTGCGTGAAGCACAAGCTCAAATGTTATATCTATATATGCCATGAAAGCAATATATATATCAACAAACACATTCAATGCTTATTCACATATCTTTTTGCGAACCATCAAAGAACTTATCAATTATTCACATTGTTTTATTCTTTTAATTGCCTGCTAAGTCAAGGGGGTGGATAAACGAGTGAACAGAACACATTGGGGTACCCGAGGGTACAATTGAAAAGTAACATCTTAAATTTTCTCATTCGAAAATATTTTCACATTGGGGGATCTTAAACAAGATCCAAACACATTAAGGATCGCGAGGATCCAAACAGCGACCTGATCAGGGTCCAGAACCAAAGGGGCCATAGCAACAGAACTCTATAGGCATGCCTATCTATCCATAACTAACTACGCAGGCTAAATACACATATGTTTCCACTAAATGCTTGTAACATTCTTTTATTTTCACATAAACTCATGCATTTATAAACTTGCACATCGTTTACACTAATCATACTTATCATATTCAAAACTAATCATGTATTCTTTCATGGGTTGAAACATTCATATAAACATATTAAAGTATATTCATATTATTAGATATCATGCACTTATTTACTTAACAAATAAATTTACATTCCCTTACACATATACATTCATAAAATAATAATGGCAGATAAAATTCTCATAATTCAATTATTACCATGCATAGGAATGTTTGAATAATTCATATTCCAAATCACATATATGCACAACACAAGTGAGAAACCATGCAATTAGGAAATTTAGCAAAAATATTTTAAGGCAAAGAGGACTGTCGCGCTTGCGACGTAGGGTTGCGCTCGCGACAGTAGCCAAGCTTGCCCCGTAGGAGAGGAGGCTGTCACAAGTTGTGCTCAATGTCATGACTCGTGACAGTGGCTTACTGTCACGACTCGTGACAGTCATCACGACTCGTGACGAAGCCAACATGGTGCCGAGTCGTGATGATTGTCATGACTCAGAACAAATCCTTCACGGAAAGCTCAGCTGCCTGTGAGACATTGGAATCACTAGGCTCTGTCACACTCGCGACAGAGTCACGTTTTTCAGGTCTCCAGCAATTCTGCAAAAATTCTCATAACCGAAAATCCACCAACATGCAATTGACTCACTAAACTTCAACATAACTCATGTCCCACATTCAATACACTTTATACCAAATAAAACCCATGTTTCAAGTCTATTACCACAACTAAAACATGTAATTAACACAATCAAAATCCATGAATACCCAAACCAGCTTTTTTGCTCCAAAAACTCATTCACTTCACACTTCCATAACATTTAGACCAACATAAACATCATTAATCACATGATTTTCCAGAAAATCAAACCAAATGTAAATAATCACATTATACACCCAAAATCATAAATTTCCTAAACCTCAACTCCTTTGCTCCTAAAACCTTCCTTAACTGATCTTTCTTGCTACTAAACCCATCCAAGGTCTTCTCATACAAAACCTCATCAATCACACACACACATACACCAAACATTAATCTAGATTTTTGCTAATCAAAAGAATAAAGAAAATTAAAACTTAAAACTTACCTTTCCTTAACAAACTCTTCACTCAAATTGCTTGAACTAGCAAAATACATCATTTAAATCCTGGGGCTTTGATATAAGGGAGAACAAGCGACATCCGAGCAAGAAGGAGAAGAAGAAGAAGAAGAAGAAGAAGAAGAAGAAAAAGAAGAAGAAGAACGAGAGGAAGAAGGAGGAGAACGGGAGAGGGGAGAGCATATTTCTGCCCTCTCTCTCCTTCTCTCTCTTCTTTTACACCTCTTCTTATCTCCTTGCCATATGTCACCTTGCCATTGGTCCAATTTAGATATTTATGTCAAATCTCTTTTAAATCCCTCAACTCTCATATCCTCATACATTGATATTTATAACTTAATAATCTTTCACATTGGCCCACTTAATTAATTTTATTCTTTTAATCAAGTTCTAATTCCATACTTCACAATTTTACAATTGGCCGCACTTGCCAAAACTTATACATTAATTCCAAACTAGTCCAATCGGCACACCAGTACTACAAATTGCATAATTTTGGTCACCACTAATTCTCGATATGCACAAATCCTTCTAGGGTACTTTTCGAATTGTTACAAGATTCATCTAATCTCGTGAAAACTAAGACGATTCATATACGTCTATTTTGAGCAAGCTAGAGATATTTTGGAGTCCCCACCATAATAGAACATTGGGATGGTTTGTCTAATCTCATGCTGCCTAAAATAATGCAACTTGGGCCTATTTTGGGCAACAAGAGATATTTTGGAATTTTCTTTCTAATAGAACATTGGGAAGGTTCATCTAACCTCGTTGAGCCTAAGACCAGATATGGTTCGGGATTTTCCATTTATTCATACCTTGATTAAATTATAATTGAGTTTTGAATTTAAACTTTCATTCTTTTTCTCATACATTATAATGCAAAAAAATTAAAGCGCAAATCAATTAGCTTGTGAAAGCGGTAAATAAAAGTAAATTAAACATAAAGTAAATAAAAGCACAATAATTTACAATAAAACTAGGGGCGGAATACAACTCCCACTGTAAATAAAATGTAAATCATACATAAAACGGGGTATTTATCGAGGATGAGGACATTGGTCCACGCATGCATACTTAAGAGAAAAAGTGTTAAATGTGGCGATTTATTTGGATGGAAAAACTAGGACATTGGTCCCATTTTTATTAGAAAAATTTTTAAATTAGTTAATATAAATGTTTTTGTGATTTTCTTTTCAACGTGCATAAAATAGACAATTTTATTAGAAATTACATGGCAACATAAATGAAAAAGCCAAATAAAGAAAATAATACAAATAACAAAAATAAATGGTCAAACCAAACGAGTCTCCTGGATCTCCACATTTGCTCGCAAGAATGCCCAAAAAGGGAAAATAGATATTGGAGTAAAAAACAAATACAAATAAAATAATGTTAGTAATTAAATTGAGAAAATCGATCGAATGCATAAAATAAGAGATTAGATAAATAAAAAATGCATTATGAATTACAAATAAATTAAATGACATGATTGAAACAAATAAATCAACAAATTAATAATAATAATAATAATAATAATAATAATAATAATAATAATAATAATAATAATAATAATAATAATAATAATAATAATAATAATAAAATGATGATAATGATAAATAACAATAATAGTAAAAATAATAAAAAAGAAGAATAAACAATCAAGTAAAATAAAAAAGAATAAAAATATAAAAAAAATGTTAAATCTATATCTAAAATCACATAAAATAAATAAATGAATAATAAATTTAAATATCTACATGATGACTAATTAAATATGAACAAAAAAAATAAAATAAAATAAAAAAATAAGGGATCAAACCCAGAATATTTACCCTCAGAATTTGGATTCGATGGAGAGAAAAATATGATTGATTTTCTTACTTTGATCCGCAAAATTAGAATTAAAAATGATAAAAAAATTGGAATTTTATTCCAAGAAAAAAATTTTGCTTTAAAAAGAAATGATGAAAGAAAATAAAAATTCTCAAGAACAAAAAATTAATTTCTTTCTCTCAAGAATGATTGTTAATTAAAAATTGACTTTTGAACCTTAAGAAATTTATTTGAAGAAGAAATAAATTTAATGAAAGAAAAATGAAAATTCTCAAGAACAAATAATTATTTGCTTTGTCTCTAGAAAAATTATTTATTAAAAAAACAAATAAAAAATTTCAAGAACAAATAATTATTTTTCTTTGTCTCGAGAAAATTGTTGACTAAGAATTCAATTTTCAACCCTAAGAGATTTTATTTGGAGAAGAAAAAACAAAAAAAAAATATAAAGAGAATTCTCTTGAAGAAGAAGAGGAGGATAAAAAAAAATTAACCTAAAAAGAATTCCCCCCATTTTCTCCTTCTATAATTTTCTATTTATATGAATAAAAATGGAAAACCTAATTAATTAAGGAAAAAATAAAATTTAAATCAGATAATTTCTTTTCTGTATTTTAAAAATAAAAAAAAATCATGAAAATTCTTAAAAAATGGGATAACAAATCAATTTTGGGGAAAAATCCCGAAAAAGGCCAAAAATTGCGTTTTCGGTGGATCTGGGCGGAGAGGGGAGCCAGTGACAGGCGCGCAAATCGCGCACTAGGCGCCCGCTGAGCCAGAGCGGGCCTGTATACATGATAGTTAGTTCCCGCCAGCTAATCTCAGGATAAATCCTAAAAGCATCAAACTCCTGTTATCAATCAACCCTCTCGGGTTTTCATGATTGAAAATTTTCTCTCTGCCCCTTTTTTTAATTATTTTTTTAATTATTTATTTTCTATTTTTTTAGCCTTTGCCATGAACCTTTCTTCAATCCATCTGTATTGATTGAACTTTCTTTCTTCTTCGTTAGCTAGGGAAGCTGCTCTTTCTGATAGTGGTTCATTTCATCATCAAAGACTTGTTCTTGGGTGTTGTGCAAACTGGCTGGGGTAATGAGTTTCTATTCTTGAATTTTGGCCGTGAAAGTTTGTATCTTCCTTTTGTTGGCTTCGGTGGCTCAATAACTGAAGTAACCTTTAATGGTTGAGATGGTATTGTATGTTGGTCTCGAATGGTTTGGGATAGGACTCTCTTTTTTTCTTTTTGCTTCTTTTTTTTATTTTGCTTTTTTTTTTTTGTTTCTTTTTTTCTTTAAGAGGTAATGAACTGTCCTCCTAAGTTTGGTTATAAGGGTCCCTGTTGGTCTTATATGATTAAAGGTCAGTCTTGATTGGATTTGGGGTAAACATCTCAAACGGTTGTGAGGAAAGGAGTCATAAGGCTTGGTTCTAATGAGCTATATATTTCTTATGGAGGTCCAGGGTTTCATTTGTCTAACTTCTGATGTAGCAGTCGGAGTTTCATTTTGCTTGGCTACACTGTATGTGTCCTAGATGCTGAGGAAGAGGATTGGCTTTTGAAATTCTGCTCATCATTATGTTGGCATTTTGAAGCAGCGTTGCCCCCACAATATCTTTGTCAATTGTCAGCATGTCACTCCGCGCCCAGGCAAAGGCTCTCCCTTTTTTTTGATATTATCTCTCAGAAATTTCCTCTCTTCAGGAGTTATATTAGATGCTATAAGGATTTTCTTTGGATTTTCCAAAGTTCCGAGATTAGATGCAGTCATATTAGTTGAATTAATGTCCAAATAAATGTATCATGATTATGTGAAATGAAATCATTAGAAATATCATACAAATAAGCAAAAATTGTTCATTTTATTGCAATCTGCAAACTGTGTCATAAAAGTTCTTGGAATGAAAAGAATCAAACATCTAAGAAAAATTATCTTTTTCTCCACTCTCACTAGTGGATTGAGAAGACCCGATCATATTCACGGTGGAGGGACTGCATTGTAGCCTGCCTTCTTCTTTTTCTCTCTCTTCTCAGGATCCGTGATCTGATTGGTGTCAATAAGATCTTGGATCTTACTCCTCAATGTCCGGCAGTAATCTGTCAGGTGCCCAGTGTGCTGATGGTAGGCACTGTACTGGTCCTCTCTGTGCCCTGGCTGGCCTCTTAATCCTTCTAGCATCAATGGATACAACTTTATGGTGCCACCTGCAACCTGTATACATGATAGTTAGTTCCCAATCATCAACTTGCCTACTAAATGAATAAATCAAGTAATAGTCAACTTACTTCAAGCCTAGTTTACCCACTTTCACGGCCAAGTAAGTTAATATTAAAGCAGTCTTGGCCTTTTACCCTTGCTCTTTTGCTAAAACCACTAACATCAGCTTATGATCTACCATTAATATTAACTTACCTCATCAACTGCACCACTCTCCATTGCTGAAACTTTACCATGCCCCCTTCCTCTAGAATCATTAGCAATCGATCCTCTAGCTCCACCTTTTGAAGCACCATGTGAACTTGAGCTATCTCTTTTCTATTTAGAACATAAATTGCAAATAATTAACAATGCTAAGCTTAACAAATTACAAAACATCATAATGAAGAAATGAAATTAAATTTAGAGGAGGTATACCTTATAAGCAACAAAATTTTCATTTTGCAAACATCTTTTCTTATTGTGATTAACAATTCCACATATACTACAAGTCATTATTAACCTCTTCTTAGATAGCTTTCTTAACTTATTTAGCTCATTTGCCTCATTCTTCTTACATTTTTGGGCTTTCCTGGCATCTTTTTTATCACTTAGGTTTTAGTGGAGGATTTTTTGGATATTCCCATATTTTGGTATTAGGTGCTGGCTAGATGAAGTTGGAATAAGCTTTCATGAAAGTTTCTTTCTTATACCAGTGTGATATAGACTCAAATGGATATATTTTTCTCTGTCATATGCTAGCAGTTGCATAAGCACAAGGAATTCCTTTTAGTTCCCCAGATCTCTAGCTACATCTTACTCCTAAGGTCAACTGTACACTTATATTGGTCTTCAACAACTTCAAAACCTACATCTCCATTCCACTCAAAGCTGCATTGCATTGACCTTTCAACATTTCGGATAAAAATGATCATACACATGGGTAAGATATATGAAATCCAAGTATTAGCGAACTCCATTTGATTCTTGATAAAAGAAATTGGTAAATAATGGTAATTGGTAAGAGGTTATGGTGTTTGGACTTTGGAGTACATTTTTATGATTTCAGAAGTAGATGGCTAAAGGTAATAAACGGTAATTGGTAAATAATAATTGATTATTATTAAAAAAGTATTACTACCTCTGTTTCTCTTTAAGGGTCATTTTTTACTCTTGTCACAAAAATTAAGAAAATAATTAATACATCTCAATATTATAAAAAGGCAAAAGGTGCATTTTTGCCCTATAGTTTTTTCAAATGGGCAAATTTTCCCTTAACGTTTGTTTTGGGGTAAATTTACCCCTAACGTTTGTAAAATGGGAGAAATTTGCCCCCACCATCAATTGGAGTTAAAGTTGACCATTCAAGCATTAGTTGACTGCTGACATGGCTCCAGTGGGACCCATGTCATGATTCTATTGGACATGTTAGCGACACGTGTCCAATGCGTGTAGAACATGTATAAGGAAAAAAATTTGCTTTCTCTCCTCCTCTCCTTTGTCTCACTAAATTCCCTGTCATTTTTCCTATTCTGTCACCATCCTTTCTCTCTCTTGCAGCAACCTACAGTAGAGTTTGTCCTCGAAAACTGCATAAAGTCCGATGGGTGATGAATTGAGTTCAAGGTCTATGGAAGTGCTTCGACTCGTCTTGAGTCACGTGACCTTGAGAATCTTCTTAGTTCATTGCTTGTGGAGAATTTCTTATTAATTAGACTTCTTTTTTTTCTAGATCCTTGAGATATACAGAAATGATCTAGAGATCTCTTTAGTTTTGTTTTCTTTTTTTCTCTGTAAATATGTCGAGTCACTCGAAAATTAAATAGTTTTCATTTCTTTTCATTTCATTTCTTTAGGGCTTTTGTTTTTCTTGAATGTCTTTTGTAAATCAAGGACTGAAGCTTTAATAGAGATATAGATATTACTTGTTTTTTTCCCTAAGCTCTTTGTAAG
This sequence comes from Excoecaria cochinchinensis, assembly GCA_947683425.1. Lineage (NCBI taxonomy): Eukaryota > Viridiplantae > Streptophyta > Magnoliopsida > Malpighiales > Euphorbiaceae > Excoecaria > Excoecaria cochinchinensis. The sequence goes on along the minus strand of CANTUQ010000127.1, from coordinate 9,922,712 downwards.
AGTTTATGTGGATAATGCTGCTTCTTATGCGGATTCAAATTCCACAATAGCAAGACAAAGAGAATGTAGAGGACACGAAATTATAGAATTTGTTAATTTTTGTTGCGAAAAAGAAGAATTGAATCTCAAACAAATCTCAAAGAATTTTGTTGATTTTTGTTGTGTTGGCTACAGGTTCATTGCCTCTTTCCCACTGATATCACATAGCATTACTTCTTTTTTTTTTCTTTTAATTGTAGTTAATATAGCAAATTAACAACAATTAGAAGCTTAATTAATTTAATCTCAAAGAAATTCAAGAAAAAGAAGATGAAGAAGATTTTCTGATTTTAATAAAATTGCAAAGCCAAAAAAAATCTCAATTTCTCAATTGTTATAACATTACAGATGAAGATCTAAACTCACATGGTCTTGAACACTTGCCTTAGATTCATAACTAGACCGTAGTTGAGAACTAGAACTGCCACTAAGCGACAAGGGCTTCAATTTGTCAGTGAAAAATAAAGGCAAAGGATTCAAAGAACAATCCCGATGAAGAGCAACACCACCGTGAATAGCCAGAATTCGCCACAGAGATCGATCACTATATAGGAATAATAAAATGGGAGAGATTGATCTCTATGGGTGTGTAGACACCGGGTCCCGAGTAGCCTTAATCAGGATTACCTAATGATAAAATTAAGTATGCCGATTTATAGGCAAAAAGAATGAAAGTTGAAAGTGATAATTTCCTTGTCGTTTTGATTTGTTAGGAATGAATAAAAATGTATTTTAAAAATGTTTTAAAAATTATTTTGGGATAAAAAGTTAGTTTTTAAATTATTGTGTTTTATAAAAATTTAAAAAAAAAAGAAAAAAAAAATTCGCGCGAATGTCGGGCTGCGACAGCGCTGGGCGCGCGCCTCAGCGCGCAGGAGGAGCGCGCGCGGGGCGCGCTGGGTGAGAGCTCCGCGCAGGCTCGAGCCCACGCGCGCTAGCGATGGCTTGCCCATTGCGCGCGCCCTGCGCGCGGGGAAGCCCGTCGGGCGCTCCGACGGGGCGTCCCTCGCCCCTGTCGCCCCCTGGTCGCCCATTTTTCGATTTTTGGCCATTTTGGCCCCAAAAATTCATTTTTCTTCAATTTTTTTTTTTGTAGAATTCAATAGTAAAATTTTTAAAATTTCAAACCTTTGATTTTCTTCAGTTTTTTGGTTTTATTGAAATTAAGTCAATTTAATTCTTCAATTAAAAATCTGAATCTTTGGGGAAAAATAAAAGGGGGAATTTTGGAAAGAATTTTGGGGGGATTTTCTTTAGAAAATATTTTCTTCTTCTTTCTTCTCTCAAACCAAAATCTCTCAACTTTTCTAAAGAATTTTTCCAAGTGAATTCTTGAGACAAAAAAGAATAATTTTTGTTCTTGGGAATCTTTCTTACTTCTCATCAAACAATTTTTATTTTGAGACAAATAAATTAATTATTTGTTCTTGAGTAAAAATCATTTTCAATATTTTATTTTTCTAATTTTATTCTTACAAATCACGACAAGAAATTGGATCATCTATCTTCATTTCTTCAAGATAAATTTTAAGGGTAAACATTGTTGGCTCAATTTCTTAATTTAATTTTTAATTTTATTTTTTTTGTTTCCAATTAATTAGTTAACATGTAAATTCTTCTAGTTCTATCATTGTCTTCTTATTTTCTTATTCTTTTGTTTTTATTTAATTATTATCATGTAAATTCTTTTAGATCATATTTTTACTTCTTATTTCTTTCTTCTCATTTAATTGTTCATGTTCATATTATTGTCATCATTTTTTGTTCATAAATATTATTAGTATTATCATTTAACATGTTTTAGCATAATTGGCTTATCTTATTTCATTTTACTCCTCCATATTTAATTGGATTGTTCATTTTCTTTGATATTATTATTATTATTATTATTATTGTTATTATTATTATTATTATTATTATTATTATTATTGTTATTGTTATTGTTATTGTTATTGTTATTGTTATTGTTATTATTTGATTGTTCATATTCTTTGTTATTATTGTGTTATTATTATTATTGTAGTTATTACCTTCATTAGTATTATTATTATTATCCTTATTCTTGTTTAATTTTATTATTGCTATTATTATTTATGTTTTATGCATGCTGATTTTTATCATTACTTTTGCTTTTTATACATGATTGGATGTTATTGTTGTTATTTTGTATTGTTATGCATGTTAAATTCTATCATCATTATTTTATGCTTGTTTTTTTATGCATGTTAAATTCTATCATCATTATTTTATGCTTGTTTATGCATGTTGAATTTTATTATTGTTATGTTATCTTTTATGCATGCTAAATTGTTAATTAATTAGATTGCATATTTTTATTATGTCATTTTAATTGGCTTGTCATATATGATGCAATTTCGATTGCCTTAATTTAATACTTTTCATGTTATATATTTAATTAATTTTTTACTAACTTCGCTTTTTTTTGTTTTTTTTTTTTTTTTATTTTCAATACTTATTTTTATGTGTGAGTCTTTTCCATACCAAGTGGGAGCCTAGGAAGATTTGGAGATCCGTTTGGGAGTTGATTGGTTATTTCTTTATTATTTTCATTACTTTGCTTTCATTATTTTATTTAATATGTAATTTGTAATAAACTATTTTTTTATGCACGTTAATTTAAAAAAAAACACAAAATATTTCTATTTAAATAACTTGAATTTTTCTAAATAAAATGGGACCAATGTCCTAACTTTTTTCATCCAAAATAAATTGTCACTTTAAAATTATTTTCTTTAATTATGCATGAGAGGACCAATGTCCTCATTTTTAATAAATAGCCCGATTTATGTATGAATTGTATTTTATTTACAAATGTGGGTTGTATTCCGTCCATAGTTTTGTTGTAATTTATTTTCATGCGCTTTTATTTACTTTATCTACCGCTTTCTTTATATGATTGACATGAGTTTTAATTAAATTTCATTAAAATTGAATGAGAAAAGGCATGAAACGCTAAATTCAAAACTTGATTATAAACTTAGCCAAGGTATGAATAATTAGGGAGTCCCGAATTGTCTCTAGTCTTTGGGCTCAACGAGGCGAGAGGACCATTTCAATATTCCATTGGAATAGGACTTCCAAGATGCCTCTTGTGTCCCATAAAAAGGCTTTAACTTGCATAGTCCTAGGCTCTACGAGGCGAGAGGGCCCTCCTAATGTTCTATTAGGATGGAATCTCCAAGACCCCTCTGCCTTGCCCAAAATAGACATAGCAGCGCTGTCTTAGGCTCACTGAGGTTACACGAACTTTCCCAATGTTTTATTGGGTAGCGACTCCATGAAACCTCCTTGTTGCCCAAAATAGACGCCCTTGTAATTTCTTACAAGTTTTATGAACCTCTCTCGATTGCCCTAAAGGTGGGCTTCCGGGGCGCCACGGGGTTCAGCGCGCGTCACAGTGGTGACTCCCCCGGGGACTCAAGAGACTTCCCTTCGAAAGTACCTTGGTTAAAATTTACAATTGAGTTTTAATTTAGAAATTTCATCTCTTTTCGAAATTGCATCGCATCCATGCTAGAGCCTTAGATTATGCTAGTTTGGTCCCTTTTCTAGCCCCGGTGCGTTCCCGAAGCACGACCCTACGTTCACTCAATGTGGGGAAGTGTTAAGGATAATCACCAGCCCAAGCCTCGTACCTTATGGTATATCAAATGGTGACCCAATCGATCGTTATACTTATGATGAGCTAGACCCATTGGCAGGGACCATGCTTGGGTAATCCTAAAGTATTACTACCTTTGACCAAAACTCATGTAATGGCAATAGATACTTCCACTAGGTGAAATGTACCGTAATACCGTGCTTGCTACCTGGGCCATCATATATTGAACAAAATCAGTTAAATTAAATGGTCTCCATCAAAGGCTTTCATGCCCCGATGGGCCCATCTTAATTTAGTTGAATGAATTGTTTAAATACATAACGGCTAAACGACCATACGCATGTACATTAGATAAGAGATGTTATGCTGCCGGTTTTTTCATCGTGCACCATACGTGTCCGATGGGTTCCTTGTTAACCCTTGGATAAAGCCCACCTAGGAAAGAGACTATACTACCTCGTGTGTGGGAGAGATAAGGTTGGAAGGATCTATATGCTTGCATGTGTTTGTCTATGCTGCATCAGCGCGACCATGCATTGCATTTCAATCATGCATCATCCTAACGAGATGTATTTTTTTCAGCCATCATAGATTCGCTCGGGTAGTTTAGGGGTCCCGACGGTCGGCTTAGAAGGATTCCGCTCTTGGGGTTACCAGAGCTAGTGTCATATCAGAGCTCAGATTCTCTTTCAGAGGGTAGTGAGACTTTCTCTTTAGAATCATCAGCTGATATAAGTATGACTAACCAATCAAGTGGGTCTGATGCAACTCATGCAATGATCGCCGAGGAAGTAGGAAGAAGAATGGAGGAGTTTGAGGCCAGAATGATGGCAATGATGGGCAACCTTGCCACAACCATAGCTGGGCAACAAGTTGCTGCTGCTCCTATTAGGGGGCCAGATGAACAAGGGGCTATTAGGGAGGATCCTCCTGCTGTAGCTGACCCACTTGCGATTGAGCAAAGAGCGCCAGCACCTGTTGAGCGTAGGAAGGCCCTAAGTCTGAGGTTGACCTTTGGGAAGATGAGCAAGAGGAGCAGATGGTGGCAAAAGCAAAGTCGCCTAAGCTAGAAGAAGCAATGTGGAGGAAGATGGAGGAGAAGTTTGAGGCTATGACAAGGATAATGACGGTAGGAAGGGGAATGAGCCCAGAGGATCGTGAGCTGGATGGGGATGATCTGATCCCCTAGAACTTCAAGATGCATGATATCCCAAAATTTGACGGCACCTCTGACCCTACTGCACACATCAAGCAGTATTCACTAGTCATGAAGGGGACGACTTTAACAAGGAAGCAGAAGATAGAGTACTTTTGCTTGAGTCTTATAGGGGCTGCCATTGACTGGTACCATGGGTTGGACAGGAGGTCCAAAGAAGACTGGGACTTATTGACTGAAGAGTTCCTAAGGCAATACGATTGCAGTACCCGGATGGAGGTCACAATGAAAGATCTAGAGCTGTTGCAGCAGAAGGCCAGGAGTCTTTCCATGAATACCTCACTCGGTGGAGGAACCGGGTTATGGAGATGAAGCGCAAACCCGATACACCTAATCAGATCTGATTATTCATTCGGAATGCTAACCCATATCTGAGAGATGGACTGAAAATGAAGGGGCTGAAAGATTGGGAGTCCTTGAAAGACATTGCTATAGAGGCAGAGGGAGAATATATGGCAAGAAGGGCAAGCAGTGAGGCTTATGCCAAGAAGGGCTACAACAATCAAGGTGCAACCAAGTCAGCTAGTTCCAGCAGTGGTAACAGAAGTGGGAAGACAGCTGAGGTATCGGCAACAGGAGTGAATCAGAGGTACTTCTCGAATTTGGGTAGGCCTTTGTCATGGGTATTGAAGAGGTTGATGAAGGAGGGGAAGCTACAACCCCTGCCACCAAGGCCAGCTAGGACCCAAGGGGAACCGGGGCATAAAGAGAATGAATATTGTGCCTTTCACCAACATACTGGGCATCTGACAGACAATTGCTTCAAGTTGAGGCATCAGATTCAGGATCTGATCGATAGTAAGCAGATCACTGATCCTGAAAAGAGGGAGAGCAAGAAGAAGTCTAATTTCAATACTGTGCCACCGCCTGTCTTTATGATTGGGCTGAGCCTACCCGAATGGTATTGTAAGCACCGTGTCCCGGAGCGGTCCGGATCAGAGGTTACCCTATGATAAAATCAGTGTCCAAGCCTGTATGGTAGGTTGGATTTAGAGGTTTTAGCCCCGCGTTCCATGAGAAGTGAGGTTTTTATCATTCCTGGGCCGAAGGAGAGAAAAACAGAGGTTTTTTTTGAGTCAAAGGGCTTTTTATCCTTGACAGACGGCCAGCCCGTCTGTAGAGCCGGCCCGTCGCTCCGAGTCACCGACGGCTCTGGGTATTTTCCGACGCCCGTCGGAAAATCACCGCCCCTGTCAGATTGCCGCCTGGTTTCCCGGAGCACGCAACCCTTCCGACGCCCGTCGGTGGATGTGGCAGGGCCGTCGGACTAATCCTTGTGTCAGAAGGATTCTTCCGACGCCCGCCTCTATACACCGACGCCCGTCGGTCGTGTCTGGCTATAAAAGCTCCGGATTTTCATTTGAAAAGGGTTGGAAAAATTTTCAGAAGAGGAAACTCTGCCCAATTTCAAGCACATTTTCTCTCTCTTCCAAAAAAAACACTTTTTCTAAAAGAACTCTATTGGATCAAGGATCAAATCAATCAAAGGAACTAAAAGCTAATTAGTTTTCTTTAGATTTTGACTCCAAAATCGTTGTTTTGAAGGATTGAAGGTGAAATATCTCATTTTCTCTCTTTAATCTTTCATCTCTGCTTCTCGTGGAACGCGCGGTGCTCTAACCAACACCAGAATCTCACCTGAAGTGATTATCTGAGAATAAATATTCCGGATCCTTCCTCCATTTCATCTCATATTTAATTTTTTATTTATTTATTCTGTGAAAATTTTGAATATCTGTCATTACTTTCTTTCATTTTGACTCTCTTATCTCCTTTTGGGATAAAACCTGCTTTTTGACCTTGAAAGGTTTCTTTTTTCCTTTCTGTTTTTCGGAGACAGAGGTGACCGACGGGTCATCTTCATGACCGACGCCCGTCGGTCACCCACCTACAGACGCCCATTCTTGAGTGACAAACGGGCATATCGGATAACCGAACCGACGCCCGTCGGTCAGCCAGGAAAGGCCGTCGGTGGGTTCTGTCTCCATCTTTTTTAAATCATTTTTCATCTCTATCCAGTCTCGTTGATTTCTTATATGTTAATTTTATGTATATTAACATCTCTTAACTTTCTGTGAGTGTACATCGGTCCTCCTGGATTATTTCGAGCTTGAGCGGCTATCTACCATGTTTGGAGGATCTCGTCCGGTTTAGTTTCCTAATCCTCTTGTTTCATTTCTTTTATTGATTATCTTATGCATATGGATGTACTCCTTTCATATCCCGTTGATGTATAAAAATGACTCAATGGTTTTATATTTAATAAAGTGAGGTTTATACAAAACTGGACCAATGTCCTATTTTATCCAATAAAACCATCACAATGAAAACATCCAATTTTAATAACGATGCATGCGAGGACCAAAGTCTTCAGAATAAGCAATGTCCCGATTTATGTATGATCCGCACATTTACAAAAGGGAGTTGTATTCTGCTCCTTGTATTATTGTAATTTATCGCTTTTATTATCTATCTGAATCATTTATTACTTTCAAAATGTGAATAAATGCGCCTTTTAATCAACTGCATAGTGTGGAGAGAGAGCGAATTAATGACATTAAAATTTGATCATAAACTAATTGAGGTAGAAATAGATGAGAGATCCCGGACCCAGCTCTGGTCTTTGGGCTCAAGAGGTTAGAGGTTATCCTCCAAAATACTTCTTGGGTCACGAGATTTTAGCGCTAATCCTAGGCTCTTTAGGGTGAGAAGTTCACCTTCTATGACCCCTCTAGCTGGCCCAAAATGGATACCAAGCGCAGTCTTAGGCTCTCCGAGGCGAGAGTAACTTTCCCAATGTTCTATTGGGTGGCGACTCCATGATACCTCCTTGTTGCCCAACATAGACGCACTTGCGATTGATCGCAAGCTGCCAACGGACCCGCAAATGCCCCGGTCGCCCACGTGCGGGCGGTCGAACGGGCGGCGCATCGGGATCCGGCGCGCGTCACAGTGGCGACTCTAATGGGGACGTTTATGGTTCGAGATTTCGATTTGAAAATATATCGCTTAATATTTATGATTAAAATTTAATTCATAAATTCGCTTTCTCTCAAAATTGCATTCGCATATCATTAGAGCCTTAGAATACGCTAGTTTGGTCCCTCTTATTAGCCCCGGTGCATTCCTGAAGCACCTCCTCATTTTCACTCAATTTGGGGAAGTGTTAAGGATAATCACCAGCCCAAGCCACGTACCTCAATGGTATATCAAAATGGTGACCCGATCAGTCGCTACGCTCGTGATGAGCTAGACCCGTCGGCAGGGATCATGCTTGGGTAGCCTCAAAGAAACATCTCCCTTGTCCAAAGCTCATATAATGGCTGTAGTCACTTTCCATAGGTGAAACAAACCGTAATCTCATGCTTGCTGTATGGATCCTCACGTATTGGATGAGTCCAAATGTCCCGCTTGGTAACCTAGCCAAAGGCTATCATGCCCCGGTAAGGCCATGTCGAAATTTATGGAGCGTCCGAATACGTGACGATCATTGTCCATCCGCTTGTACATTAGCATAGGAGTGTTATGCTGCCGGTTTTCCGCTGTGCACCATACGCATCCATCGGGTCCCTCGTTGACCCTTGGGCTAATCCCATCTAGGAAAGAGACTGCACGACCACTTGTGTGGGAGAAATAAGGGTGGAAGGACCTACTTGCTTGCTTGTGCTCTGTAAGTGTTGCATATCACGATCATGCATTATACCTACATTTCATGCATCATTCTAACTTTTGTCCCTGCAGCCATCATAGATCTGCCCAGGTGGACTAGATCACCAACCGGGCGACTGATCCGAGTTCTTACTCCTGAGCTGTCAGATAGAGAGGGTCTACCGGAGATCTTATCAGAAATCAGTGGTACAGTATCTCAGATGGCAAACTCGCCTAGGGGGGAAGACGCCACCAGGGCCATGATTGCGGAAAAAGTGGGCCGCCGTTTTGAGGAATTCGAGGGCAGGATGATGAATATGTTGACCGCCTTGGCACAGCAGAATGCTCAGTCGAATGCTCCATAGAATCCTCCTCCTCCTCCAATGAGACAGAATGAGCCTGAAGAAGAAAGGGCTGAAAGGCGAGAAGAGCCCGTTAGGCCGCCGCCGGTAGAGTTGAGATCAGTGGCTTCGGGAGAGTTGAGAAGAAGGCCAGTGTTGAGAATTGATGATGATAGAGATATCGAGGATGATAGGTTGAGCATGGCATCTGAGAAGGGGAAGGCGCCTCAAGCGAATGATTTTATTTTAAAGAAGATGGAAGAGAGGTTCGAGGCTATGGCTCGTATGATAGGCAGAGCTCAGGGGATGAATCCGGAGGATAGGGAGTTGGATAGAGAGGACCCGATCCCTTATAATTTCAAAATGCCGGATGTGCCGAAATTTGATGGTACTTCTGACCCCACCGCACATGTGAAGCAATATTCTCTGGTCATGAAGGGGACCGCATTGTCCAAGAAGCAGAAAGTGGAATACTTTTGTCTGAGTCTGACCTCTCATGCCATAGACTGGTATTATGGCCTTGACCGCCGTACTAAAGAAGATTGGGATCTGCTCACTGAGGAGTTTCTGAAGCAGTATGACTGTAATACCAGAATGGAAGTGACTCTGAAAGACCTTGAGCTACTTCAGCAGAAGACCGGGGAGTCTTTCCATGATTATCTTACCCGATGGCGGAACCGAGTAATGGAGATGCGCCGAAAGCCTGACACCCAGGATCAGATTCGTCTATTCATTAAGAACGCAAGCCCGTACTTAAAGGAGGGATTGAGGATGAAAGGGTTGAAGGACTGGGAGTCTCTCAAAGATATAGCCATCGAAGCAGAGGGAGAGTTCTTGACCCGAAAAGCTAACAATGACAATTTCGCCAAAAGGGCTAACCCCAGTCAAGGAACCAGCAGGCCGGCGGGTCCCAGTAACAGCACTAGAAGAATGGGTGAAGTGTCTGCTACTGAGGTAACCACCCAGAGGAAGTTTTCGAACTTGGGGAGACCATTATCCTGGGTCCTGAGGAGGCTGATGAAGGAGGGAAAATTGCGCCCTCTGACTCCTAGGCCAGCTTTGACACAAGGGAAACCGGGACATAAGGATAATGAATTCTGTGCATTCCACCAGCACTCAGGCCATATCACTGATAAATGCAAGGCGCTCCGGCACTCTATCCAAAACTTGATTGATAGCAAGCAAATCTCTGACCCTGAGAAGAGAGAAACTGAAAAGAAGCCCGGTTACAATGCCGTACTACCACCCGTGTTTATGATCCAATCTAGCCTGCCGGAGTGGTACGTGCTGCAAGATCTGTATGGGAGTGAGAAGTCCGCTGCTGGTGATTCCAAGGATAGGAAGGAGAAAGCAGTTGTGGCGACCCTTGATTGCTGGTCTAGTAGTGAAAGCGATGGAGAAGCCGAGGATGAAGAGGGGTTGAACCTTGATTTGTGGGGCTCCGATGGAGACGAGGGAGAGATAAGCGCTGTCACAAGAAGTGGAAGGGTGATCCCCGAGATTACAAAGCTACCTGAGCCGGTACAGCCATCAGCAGAGAAAGAGCCAGAGGAGGGGCAGATTGTCAAACAGTTGAAGAAGACCGCAGCTCAGATATCCATTTGGGATTTGTTGAGGCAATCCCCCTCTCATAGGCAGAAAGTAGTAGAAGCTTTGGTTGAGGCCACAGTCGCCACCACTATTTCCCCGTCAGAGCTTTTGGGTTTAATTAAGGGAGGATCCGAGGAGAGATTGGTCTTTTCCGACGCCGACCTACCTGTTGAAGGACGCAACCACAACCGACCCTTGTACATTAAAGCACATATTAATGGTAAGCACACTGCTTGCGTTATGGTGGACGACGGGTCTTCTATAAACGTGTGCCCTTTGATAGCTTTGCAAGCTTTTGGTTTAAGCGAGGATATGCTCAGCGGATCAGATCTGACTATCACAGCCTATGATAACTCGAGGAGGCAAGCCTCGGGAACCTTCAAGACTTTGGTCAAGACAGGACCTATCGAAGTGGAGGTTGAATTTGTAGTTCTGCCCATCCCTGCTAACTTCTCAGCCTTGCTTGGGAGACCCTGGTTTTATAAATTGGGAGGAGTGCCATCCACACTGCATCAGATGATAAAGTTCCCGCACGAAGGGGAGGTGGTAACTATCAAGGCGGCCAGGGAAAACCAGGTCTCAGCGCTGGAAATTGCCAATCAGCCGTTCAGCGGCTTCCATGTGTCTATGATAAGGGAAGAGCGTGGGTCAGTGGATATCCCAGCTGTGGTTAATATGATGAAAAAGATGCATTATCTCCCCGGGGCTGGATTGGGTAGAAACTCCCAAGGATTGCAGACCGCGATCACCACTCGAGGGCAGAAGAACCGGAAAGGCCTGGGGTATAGAGGTGGCTTCGGCAAGAAGAGGGTGACAGACAAGATCCCCCACATTTCAGAGAACTTTGTGCCAGCATCCTCAGTTTGTGCGTATACTGGTGAAGATGAGCCACAATGGGTAGATGGGAGGATTGTCCCCGGCTTTGAGGTCTTTAATGATGTGTTTGAATGGCACGTCGGGTTCGTCAAGACTGCTGAAGACTTTTGGGATGAGGAAGTCATGACTCGGGGTATCACTTGGGACAAGTGCGAGCTTGAGGAGGTCGTTACTGAAAAGATGGTAGCTGCCGGGCTGAAAGGGAAAGAGAAGATAGCAGAATTAGAGCTGAAAATGGGGGATTTGAAGATTTCTTCCGACGCGCCTGAGGGGCCTCTGCTAAATCAGAAAGTTAGTGAGCAAGCTGCAACAGCATCAACCTCGGGAGTGGCGGAAGAAGACTCTAGCCTAGATTGTCTTTTTATTCCGGAACTCTTTTATGATGTAAATGATAACTATAATATTATTAATAAGATAAACAATTTCACTTATTTGTGCGATGTTTCTAATGATTTCAACATGCATAAACATGATCATATTCCATCAATTTTTGACATCGACTCCACTGGCACAACGCCTTTTAATCTTGGAACCTCGGAAAATCCGAGAGAAATTCTAATAGCATCAAACATAACTCCTGAGGAGAGAAAAAATTTTGAGAGAATAATAAGAAAACATGAAAAAGTCTTTGCTTGGACCTACGAGGACATGCCGGGGATTGACCGAGACGTGGCGGAACATGCCATCCCGACTTACCTAGATTGCAAGCCTGTGAAGCAGAAGTTGAGAAGGCTAAGACCAGAATGGGCTGACAAGGTTAAGGAGGAAATTCGACAGCAGATTGAAGCCAAGTTCCTCGTGGAAGTCCAGTATCCTACATGGCTGGCAAATGTGGTCCCTGTGGCAAAGAAGAACGGAAAGGTCAGGGTGTGTGTGGATTATCGAGATCTTAACAAAGCCTGCCCTAAAGATGATTTTCCACTACCCCATATTGATGTATTGATAGACAGTGCCGCCAATTGTGCGATGTACAGCTTTGGGGACGGCTATGTGGGCTACAACCAGATCCTGAACAAGATAGCTGACCGGGTTAAAACTGCTTTTATCACGGAGTGGGGCACCTATGCCTATCGGGTCATGCCTTTTGGCCTGAAGAATGCAGGGGCCATATACCAGAGGATGGCGACTAAAATCTTAAGCGACCTTATTCATAAAGAAGTGGAGGTGTATGTCGATGACATGATGGTCAAGTCAGCCACCCGAGAGGGACACTTTGAAGCTCTAGAGAAGTTCTTCACCAGGATCGACAAGTATAATCTGCGACTTAACCCCAAGAAGTGCATTTTCAGAGTGACTTCAGGAAAGCTGTTGGGACATGTCGTCAGCCAGAGGGGAATAGAAATCGACCCAGACAAGGTGAAAGCTATCAGAGAGATGCCTGTACCACAAAAAGAGAAGGATGTAAGGAGTTTCCTGGGCAAGCTGCAGTATGTTAGCCGGTTTATTGCCAAGCTCACTTCGATATGCGAACCTGTTTTCAAGCTGCTTAGAAAGAATCAGCCCGTAGTCTGGAACGAAAACTGCCAGAGAGCCTTTGATAATATCAGGGAATATCTGTTAAATCCGCCAGTATTAAGGCCTCCGCAACCTGTCAAACCGCTTATTCTGTACCTGGCAGTAGAAGACGGTTCAGTGGGCGCCATGATGGCTCAAGAGGATGAATTTGGGGTGGAGTTTGCAATTTATTACCTCAGTAAGAAGTTCTTGCCTTATGAAATAAAATATGCTGAAGTGGAGAAGATCTGCCTTGCAGTGATTTGGGCATCAAAGAAGCTGAGACATTACTTCCACTCATACAAAGTTCAGGCAGTAGCCAAGCAAAATCTGTTAAGATATTTGCAGGAGGCACCGTCTTTGCTTGGAAAGATGGGGAGATGGCTACTCTTGCTACAAGAGTTTGATGTGCAATACATCACCTGCAAGACTATTAAGGGGCGAGTTGTAGCCGAATTTCTTGCTGAACATCCTATCCAAGGGGACACCCCCGAGTTTACCTTTCCTGACGAGAGCATAGGCACGATTTCTGTTCAAGGATGGCAGTTGCACTTTGACGGGCCAGTGAATAACAGGGGAGCCGGAGTCGGAATCATCTTGACAACCCCAAATAATGAAAAACTTCCTCTTGCTAAGAAGCTGAGATACAAAGCAACCAACAATGAAGCTGAATACGAAGCGTGCACCTTCGGGTTAGAAGCTCTAGCTGTGCTGGGGGCAAGGAACGTAGAGGTATTTGGTGACTCGTCCTTGGTAATAAACCAGATCCGAGGTGAGTGGGCTGTTAAAGAAGAACGACTGGTCCCCTATGTTCAATATCTGAAAGGAATGAGTGGGCAATTTGAGACTTGCACTTTCCACTTTGTGCCCAGAGATGAGAACCGTCTGGCTGATGCGTTGGCAACCTTAGTGTCAATGTGGGATAACCCTGAAGGAGTGGCCATGAAACCGGTGCTAATCTCGAGCTCTGATAAGCCTAGTTTTGAAACCGAGCCAATAATGGAGGTAGAGGCATCAGACGGGAAGCCATGGTACTTTGATATAATGAATTACTTGGAAAACGATAAATTTCCAGAAGAAGCCACTGAAAAAGATCAGAGGATGATACGTAAGTTATCTACTCAGTTCATATCCTTAGAAGGGGTGTTGTACAAAAGACGGTCAGATGGGATCCAGCTCAGGTGCTTGAATGAAAGAGAAGCGCGCAAGATAATGGAAGAAACCCATGAAGGGGTCTGTGGGGCCCACATGAATGGTTTGACCTTGGCCAAGAAGATCATGAGACAAGGCTTTTATTGGCTTACGATAGACACTGATTGTTCGAAATATGTCAAACAATGTCAGTTGTGCCAACAGTACGCGGACCTGAGATACCTGCCAGTATCAAAACTACATAACCTGACATCACCTTGGCCGTTTGCTGCTTGGGGGATAGATATCATTGGAGAGATTCGCCCTACGGCGTCCAATGGGCACATATACATCATAGTCGCAATCGACTATTTCACCAAATGGGTCGAGGCAGAATCCTTCAAGAAAATTGACGCAAGGGACATGGCCAAGTTCATAGAGAGGAATTTGATATGCAGATATGGCCTCCCTCATCACATAGTGTCTGATAATGGAGTGCAGTTCATGGGAGAAACCAGAAAACTTCTCGAGAAATATGGTGTTGAGCATCATAAATCCTCTCCCTACCGACCGCAAGCGAATGGAGCAGTAGAAGCCGCCAATAAGAATGTGAAGAAGATCTTGTCCAAGATGGTCCAAACCTACAAGGACTGGGCTGAAAAGTTACCCTTTGCCCTGTGGGGATACAGAACGACGGTAAGATCATCTACAGGCGCTACACCATTTTCCCTGGTATACGGAACAGAAGCAGTATTGCCAGTAGAGATAGAACTTAAGTCACTAAGGGTGGTCATGGAGGCCCAAATCCCGGAAGCCGAATGGGCGCAGCAGAGGTTGCAGCACTTGAGCTTACTGGATGAGAGTAGGCTGAAAGCTTATTATCATAATCAGATATACCAGAAGAGATTAGCGAGAACTTTCGGAAAGAAAGTGAGGAAGCACCCGCTGAAAGAAGGGGACTTGGTGTTCAAACAGATGAGGCCAGGAATACCAGACATCAGGGGGAAATTCAGACCTACCTGGGAAGGGCCGTATATCCTTAAGAAGCTGCTGTCCAAAGGGGCTGCAATCTTGTCAGATAGTGACGGGAACGAATTCAGAGAATCGATCAATGTCGACAGACTCAAAAGGTTCCATGGCTAAAGACCAAAATAAAAAGAAGAGAATAAAATGCCCCGCAAGTCGAAAACCGAAAAAAGGCGGCTATGCTAAAATTGGGCGCCTCGACAGGGTGAAAACCGAAAAAAGGCATCCTGTGCAAAAAATTAGAGGCATGAGAGAAAATGTCCGATCATGAAAACCCAAGAGGGCCGATTGGTAACAGGAGTTGATGCTGTTAAAATTTTGGTTTCATGTATTGATGGCGCGTAAGCAGCTGAGTAAATGCCAAAACTGATCATGTATGCTGAAATTATATGGAAATGTACACAAAACTCGTGAAAAAGGATGAATATTATTCTTTTCACTTTTGTCATTTTTTAGTTCTGCATTAAAAAGAAATGTAGCACCAAAAGAAATACACATATAGGCTAGGCTAAGTCCTGCTGCTGCTCTCGCCGATCAAATGCTTGAGCCCTCGGGTCCTGTTATCAGAGGCTGGACTAAGGATCCACTTCTTGTACTCGCTAGTCGAAGATGCAGAATGATTGCCAAACCTCGGGATAACGGTCTTCATGGGTAGTCTACCCCACAGCTCATGATACCGAGAAGCAAACGCGGCCGAAAGATCTCCTCCTCGGAAGGATAGGGGAACCCTCACTATATCCTGGGTCATCCCGAGCTGTCGTTTACATCGAGAGGTGATGCAGAAGGTGGCCTGACGGAGGCCGCAGAGGGGAACACAACCCGATGGTCCATCAGTGACCGCATGAGACAGCGGGAGCCAGGCGGATGTAAAACTGATATCGTCATCTGACAGCTCGCCAAATCTGGTAATGCCTTCATCAGCGGTGACACACCCATGCAGTCGTCGACGAGGCAAGAAGTGGCTCGGCGAGTACTGGTGAGTAACGCGAGGGGGTGGTTCAGACAGCATCTTCAGTTTTTCCTGTAGCCAGATCTGAAAAAAAAAATAAAAAAAAAAAAAGCCGCTGGGGTAAGTAGGGGTTACTTCAGGCAAAAATAAGGCACGGGGTTGTGTGAAAATCCGAAAGGACGCACCTTCCGCTAAGAAAAGCTAGTGTGAAAATCCATGAGGGACGCACTACCTTTAAAATAATGACGTACCTGGAGTAATAAGGGGCTGCCGGCAAAGGTTGTAGTGGACCCAGAGCTCACAGCGTCCAAACCCAGGATAGTTTCAGCCAGGACAAGTGGTAGGGGAGACAGTCCCAGATGAAAGTCGCTCAGGACTCCGAATAGACGAGAGTCACCGGTCAAACCCCCCGGAGCAACAGTAAGGAAGTTCACCATGCAGAATAAGAATGTGATGCTTACCCGGTATGTGGGGATGTCAGTGAACTGATCCAGAGCCTCGATCAGTGGCTCCAAAGAAAAGGAAGAGCTCAGAGGAATCAGCCGGTTGGCCTCCGAGGAGGATATGCCCAGAGCCAGGGCTACGTCCCGGGTCTGGAATAAGCCACAGCGGGGGACGCAAGGTAGAGCGCTAGGAGGGAACCGTGCTCCCAGAATGGAAGCTAACTCTTCAGACAAAGGGCACAGTTCCTGATAGGTGAATTGGAAAACGTGGAACCGGGGGTTCCAGAAGTGGGTCGCTGCCAGGAGGAGGTTCTGGTCGATTTTCACCCGGCACAGATATTTTAGCCCAGACAAAGAGGAAAGGGCGCCTTCTCCCCAAGTGTGTTTGTCATCTAAAATACGGTGCATCCTTTGGGCAAGAGGAGAGGACATTTTGAGAAAAATGAAGGACTCAAGATGTGGGAAAATGAAGAGACAAAAATTTTGCAAGAATTTATAGGCAAGCGTCACCGACGGCCTGCCCGTCTCTTCACAGGGACGTCCTAACCGCCTTTACACAGGGACGGCCTGCCCGCCTCCCCACAGAGACGGCCTGACCGTCGGTATAGATCCACCTGGCAGATGCATGCGTCAGCATTGCATTCATCACGCGCATTAACTCGCATTTATTGCATGACAGACGGTCAGCCCGTCGGTCGCTTGTACAGACGCCCTGCCCGTCGGTCAGGAATTTCTATATAAGGGCGAGTGACAGACGGTTTAAACGTTGCTGTCCCTTTCTTCTCCCTCTCTCAAACGGTTTCTTAGCGTATTTTAGCGGTTTTTAAAGCTTTTCTCCTTATTTTTTCGCGATTTCTTCATATTTTCGCATTTTCTACCCACCGGGCACTTTGATATTCATATTTTCTCCAGTTTCTGCACTTCCCGCGACTACAAGTAAGTAAATAACTACTTTTTTTGAATTTTATTCAATGTATCTCCTCATTTCTTTTCCTTTTGACTTTAGGATGCCTTAGATGCCTTAGGAATTTAGGGAGAATGCTGCCCAATTTTCTGTATTATTATTATAATTAAATCCGAACTCTTTGCATGATCACATAGAAGTAGAATCTTTCCATAATCTTGGTGCTTTAGAATTGCATCCTTTTAGCGCACCTTTCTGTGCATGTTTTGCTTTTGCGGCCTGAGGCCATTATTTTGTGTCGTTGGGGGCACACTCTTGCCGGGGTGTGCCCCATTTACATGTGTGTGTTATTCTTGAGGCCTGAGGCCTATGTTTTTGCCTTTTCGTGCAGGAGGTTGGGCATATCCCTGCCGGGGTGCTGCCCAAATTTTTATTATTTATTCTAGAATTGAATATTTTTCATGTATAATGCATGCCTTGGGACCTAGAAAGCCCATCCTTATTCACTTTAATTATTTCCATGCTGATTGCATGTTTGCTTTTGCCATGATGCGTGCGAGGCACTTTGAGCTATTTCCTTAGACAGGATGTTTGCTCTTTTCGTTTTGTTTATCATGTCTTTATCTTGTTTTGGGCCGCTATTGCCCCGGTGAGGCCTAAATCGGCCTTCACCTCGGAAATAAGTTTAAAAATATTTGTTTCGCCAAATTTCTGATATTTAATCTCTTCCCTTTTCGCAGGATGCCTCCCAGACGTAGAGCACCATAGGCCCAGCCCGAGCTTGTAGCTCCGGCTTGGATGGATGATGAGTCGGCTCAGAGGTACAGAGTGTTGGCTCAGGTAGAGTTTCGGGCCAGCCGTTTTGTATCTCGCCCATTTCTAGAGGCCCTTGGGTTGGCCCCAGAGTTTGATTTACTTGCCGAGGGTGCTGGTTGGACAGAGTTCCTTGAGCCCGCCTTCCAGACTTTTCAAGAGGCTACCCGCCAGGTCCTGGCCACTCTCCGCTACACTGGCTTTCAGAGTGCAGATACTGATCCGGGGGTGATTCAGTTTTGGTTCGATGGCGACCATGTCAGCATCACTAGGCAGAGGTTTGCTCAGGCCATGGGGCTCCCTACGGAGGAGGGGGTCGAGATCCCGCGGCGAGCGGTGAGACGCGCCCATTGGGCGGCCATTGCCATACCAGGAGTGCTGTACGATCACGATACAGCGAAGAGCACCGTACTGGTGTCTCAAGCACTCCGGTATTTGCACAGAGTGCTTTCCAGCTCGTACCTCAGTCGAGCTGGTAATCCAGGGTCGATTAACGCGGCCGAGATCTGGAGCCTCTGGGCTATGGTGGCAGGCCAGCGTCTCAACATTAGCCACGAGATCTTGGCCAACCTGACCAGAGTCAGCAGAGGGTTGACACCGGTGGTGATGGTAGGAGGAGTCATCACCCGATTATTATTGAGATTGGGGTTTAACCCCGAGAGGTTGAGAGGACCCTTGCCGGAGGGGATCCATTTAGACGCCGCGGCGGCAGTGCAGATGGGGATGATCTCCCCGATATCTGGCCAGGCAGAGGCCTATAGGGTATTGACCATCCATGAGACCCCGCAGTTGTTCAACCTTCCACCCTTGGGGGCAGATCCTGATCACCCGGAGCACCAGGAGGAGCAGCCTCCACAGCCAGAGCCCGAGCCACAGCCCCAGCCTCAGCCTCAACAGACAGAGCCTCAGCCGGAGCACCAGCCTCCTCAGCTTCCTCAGCCGCGGACGGTGCCTCCACTACAGCAGCAGGAGCCACCTAGGACCCCCTCAGATTTTGACTTTGAGATCACGATGGACGACCTCTTTGCTGCTTCACTGCCATCCAGAGCGCCAACTCCAGTCCCATCACCGAGCGCCAGGGTACAGAGGTCTATCCATGGGCCCTCCGAGAGATACCATCCGTACTCCCGAGGTGACCCAGGGCCATCCACCTCCTCGGCACCGCCACCAGAGCCAGCACCGCAGCAGCCTGTGCAGCCTGACTTCTCTCAGCTCCTCACCTCCATGTTCACAGCCTTGGAGCGGCGACAGGATGAGAGAGACAGGGCTATCCATGAGAGGTTGGATCGTCAGCAGGCTGCCATTCAGGAGCAGTCCCAGTCAGTGGAGCGTTTAGCTCGGGAGCAGGCGGGCTACATTGAGCACACGACTCGGGAGCAGACTCGGGCCGTGGATGCCTTTAGGGATGAGCAGTGTAACAACCCAAATAGGGCCTGGTCGGAATTTGTGCGATAAGTCGGATAAGTGAGGGTATTTTCGTAATTTGGGTAAGAAGAATTTTGGACATTTAAGAATTTTGTGTTAAAGGAATTAATTAATTAAGTGTTAAGTGAAGTAAAGGGAATTATTAGTGTGTTTGTAGTGTATGGTTGTAGGGTGTTAGTGGTTTAAGGGCTGTTTTTGTGTGGTTTGTGGGCATGGTGCCATGGATGTAAAGTGGGTTTTTGGAAATTATAAGGTGTGGGTTGTGTTTGGTGAATTAGAAGATATTTGTGTAATTAGGCTTGTGTGTGGTTAGTGTATGGTGCCATAAGTGGTGTTTGTTAAGATGGATTGATGGTTTCCCTTGGATTGTGACAAGTGGCTAGGGTTGGTGAGTAATTAATGTAAAGTAGGAGAGAGGAAGGGAGGGGCAGCTTTTGGGTAAGGCTTCCCGTGGAAGCTATCTCATTTTCCCTCATTTCTTCTTCATTTCCCATCCTCCCCTCTCTCTTGCTTTCATTCTTCTACTCTCATCTCTCTTCTCTTGTGATTTCTTGAATTTTGAGTGGGATCTTGGAAGGTTTGAGCTGGGTTTGTGGAAGGTAAGTGGTTGAGTTCGGTTAGAGGTTTCTTGCTCTTTGACTTTTAGTTTTGTTTGTGCTTGGGTCTGATTTGAGTGTTTGTGGCTGGGTTTTTGTGCAAGAATCGGAAGAGAGAAGGAAGAGCAAGGGCAAGGATAAAGTGGATTCGTGAGGAGTTCGGTTGAAGCTTCGTTTTCCAGGTATGGGAGCTGTGTGCTTGAGTGTTGTGTTGGAATTGGGTTTAAGTGCATGTAAGTGTTGTGAGTTGTGTTGTGGATTGTGGTTTTTCCCCTATTTTCCTCCTTGGATCAACTCTAGCTAGTGTTTGCATGTTATTTGTAATCCTGAGTGTGTTATGAATGCATGTTAATCGAGTAGTGACTTAGTGAAGTGTTAGTGATGTAGTGAAGATATTATGTGTTTCCGGAATTTGAACATGCCACATTAGTGTATTTGAATTTGGTTGTGAGTGCTTTCATGTTGAATTATAATTGATTATAGTGTAAATGTGTTTATTTGGCTTGTGAATGATGCGGTGATGTGCTGGAGGCGAGAGGTAAGTGTTTTGAGCTTGTTGTATGCATGTATGATGAATTGTGTGTGAAAAGAGTAGGAAAAAGTGCAGAATTGGGCAAATCTGGGTTCTGTCGCGATCGCGACAAGTGCCGCGATCGCGACAGAACGCGGTCTTGGCCCCTTATTCTTGAAGAGACCTCTGTCGCGATCGCGATGTCTGTCGCGAGCGCGACAGAGAGCTCGGTCGCGGAAACCTCCGCGCGGGCGTGCTGCCGAGCGTGCGCGCGAGGAGGGAGGAACTGGTCTCTGTCGCGATCGCGAGCGCGACAGAGCTCGGCTCCGTAAGTTCTGCCGCGAGTGCTTCGTCGCGAGGAGGTCCTTTGGCGCGACCTCGCGAGGAAGTACCCCGTGCTCTGTCGCGAGCGCAACACCTGTCGCGAGCGCGACAGAGACCCTTCCTGCTTGCCTTATTTTCTGAATGTGTTTCTTTTGTTCTACTTTGCACGGTTTCTCACTAGTGCATGGTATATGTGTGTGCCTTTGACTCGTGATATTATTGTACTGGTGTTCTTGATATGGTTTATTTTATATAAGAGTTTTAATTTGAATATTGTTTTTGTTATGTATTGTCTGGTGAGTTATTGTGTTGTCGAGCCTGAAGTGTCAAGGTATAGGATAATTAAGCATGCTTAAGAAGGGGTTAGTGTTCAGCTGTTCTGTCCGCCCCGTTTGGGCGAAGCGGTCGACCTCCGTGATGGTCATAAATCGTGTAGTGATAAAATGTTTTGAGACTCCGGTCTCCCGCGCTGCCTTCGGGTATTAAAGTGTTTTTTTTTTAAGCTTCGGTCTCCCGTGCCGTGTTCCCGTATCCTCAACCATTGATTTCAGGCTATTGTGTGAACTGTCTGGTTTTGATACAGTGAAGTGTTTTAATTATTGTGTGACTCTGAATAGTGTAATGGTTTAGTGCATTGCGTTATGTTATCCTGATTATATAGTTATATCTCTGTACTCTGATGCATAATGATTTATGTAGGTTAGTGCATGTTTATTATTATAGTGTTCTGTTGTGCTTGTTTCTCCCCACTAAGCGTTATCGCTTAGCACGGGCTTTTATCCCGTGCAGGTATCGTGAAGGATTTTGGGAATGTTCGAGTCGTGCATCTGCAGGCAGGCCACATAGGAGTCAAGTTTATTATTTCTTTTTGTTTCCTCATGTAATTCCTTTTGTATATGGATTATTTTGTAAAGGTTTTAAAATGTAATCTTTTGGGCCATTGTAAATAACTCGTATTTTTGATTATTTAGGTATTGAAGTATATTTCCTATTATACTTTCTAAGATTTTTATTATTGGTTATTGAATGTTTCCGCTTAGCGCATGTATGCTTCCGCTGTATGCTTTGTCGCGTCGTGAGTGAGCGTCGTGTAGCGCGCCCGCCGGCGCCCTTCCAACGGGGGCGGTGGTGGGGGTGTTACAATTTAGTGGTATCAGAGCGCCGGTTTAGGCGGTTCTGGTTGCCTCTGTTTGTTATGTGTTGAGTCTTTGCATGTGAGTCGATTTTGTGTCGTGGCCTAATGCAGATGTGTCTTGTCTTGTGTAGTGTTTAGATGGAGTCTGATCCAAGTGAGCATGTGGGTGAGACGGTTGGTAGTGCAAGTGTAGTGAGAGGTGAGCAGCCTGCTCCGCAGCGTCAGCGAGAGGAGATTCCTGGTGTGGGTTTTGGTCAAGAGAACCCGGCGTTAGTGCAAGGTTTGCTTCAGTTGGTTGAGAGGTTGACTGCTCCTAAGGCCCCGACTGAGTTGTTAAGAAAGAGAGGAGCCGAGGATTTTCATGGGACTGCTTTGGACCAATCTGATGTGGCCGAGTTTTGGCTTAAGAGAGTGGGTCGGATTTTGCAAGAGATAAGATGTCCTGCAGAACAGAGGGTGCTTTGTGCAGTGTCGTTGCTTCAAGGGCCAGCGTATGATTGGTGGGAATTGGTGATGCGCAATCCTCAGCGACCAGCCGAGTTGACTTGGGATTTCTTTAAGCAAGAATTTGAGCAGAAGTATGTGACGAAGGCGTATCAAGAGGCTAAGTGGAGAGAGTTTATCAGTCTGAGGCAGCGAGGCATGACCGTGAGTGAGTATGATAAGGAATTCAGCCGGTTGAGTCAGTATGTGCCTGAGACTTTGTTGACGGATGAGTTTAGAAGTCGGCATTTCCTAGAGGGACTTCGGGAGGTGTATAGAGGTCCGTTGTCGGCATTGTCAGTTTTGCAACCCGTGGGGTATTATCAGCTTGTGGCAGCGGCGATGAAGTTAGAAGAGTCTGAGGTGATCAAGCAAAGGATTGAGAGCAAGAGGAAAGCACCGAGTGATGGGTTTGGAAGTGGCAAGAAGTCGAGGGGAGTTCCGAGTGGTCAAAGTGGGAAGAGTTCGGTTCCGGTTCGTTCGGAAGTTGGGAGTGTAGCTAGCAAGGGAAGTGTGATCCCTGAGTGTGAGCATTGTTATAAGCGCCACTGGGGCGAGTGCAGAAGGATCTCTGGAGCGTGCTTCCGATGTGGCAGCCAAGAGCACATGGTGGCGAATTGTCCGGATCGAAGAGAGCTTCAGGGTAGATCAGAGGGTCGAGCCAGTGGTCAGAGAGTGAGAGGAAATCAGAGTGGAAGAGGTAATGGACGTCCTTCGCAAGCGCCGACAGAGACAGTGCAGAAGCCACCTGCAGAAGAAGTGCCTTCGCGTCCAAGAGTTTATGCGATGCAAGTAGGGGATATAGCAGATCGAGCGGGACCTTCTGGTAAGTTATGTTATTAGTTTTCAGTTAAGTTTCGGTTTGTGTTTGGGTTGTTTGGATTTAAGTGATTAGCGGGGAAATTTCGAGGACGAAATTTCTTAAGGGGGAGTGATTTATAACAACCCAAATAGGGCCTGGTCGGAATTTGTTCGATAAGTCGGATAAGTGAGGGTATTTTCGTAATTTGGGTAAGAAGAATTTTGGACATTTAAGAATTTTGTGTTAAAGGAATTAATTAATTAAGTGTTAAGTGAAGTAAAGGGAATTATTAGTGTGTTTGTAGTGTATGGTTGTAGGGTGTTAGTGGTTTAAGGGCTGTTTTTGTGTGGTTTGTGGGCATGGTGCCATGGATGTAAAGTGGGTTTTTGGAAATTATAAGGTGTGGGTTGTGTTTGGTGCATTAGAAGATATTTGTGTAATTAGGCTTGTGTGTGGTTAGTGTATGGTGCCATAAGTGGTGTTTGTTAAGATGGATTGATGGTTTCCCTTGGATTGTGACAAGTGGCTAGGGTTGGTGAGTAATTAATGTAAAGTAGGAGAGAGGAAGGGAGGGGCAGCTTTTGGGTAAGGCTTCCCGTGGAAGCTATCTCATTTTCCCTCATTTCTTCTTCATTTCCCGTCCTCCCCTCTCTCTTGCTTTCATTCTTCTACTCTCATCTCTCTTCTCTTGTGATTTTTTGAATTTTGAGTGGGATCTTGGAAGGTTTGAGCTGGGTTTGTGGAAGGTAAGTGGTTGAGTTCGGTTAGAGGTTTCTTGCTCTTTGACTTTTAGTTTTGTTTGTGCTTGGGTCTGATTTGAGTGTTTGTGGCTGGGTTTTTGTGCAAGAATCGGAAGAGAGAAGGAAGAGCAAGGGCAAGGATAAAGTGGATTCGTGAGGAGTTCGGTTGAAGCTTCGTTTTCCAGGTATGGGAGCTGTGTGCTTGAGTGTTGTGTTGGAATTGGGTTTAAGTGCATGTAAGTGTTGTGAGTTGTGTTGTGGATTGTGGTTTTTCCCCTATTTTCCTCCTTGGATCAACTCTAGCTAGTGTTTGCATGTTATTTGTAATCCTGAGTGTGTTATGAATGCATGTTAATCGAGTAGTGACTTAGTGAAGTGTTAGTGATGTAGTGAATATATTATGTGTTTCCGGAATTTGAACATGCCACATTAGTGTATTTGAATTTGGTTGTGAGTGCTTTCATGTTGAATTATAATTGATTATAGTGTAAATGTGTTTATTTGGCTTGTGAATGATGCGGTGATGTGCTGGAGGCGAGAGGTAAGTGTTTTGAGCTTGTTGTATGCATGTATGATGAATTGTATGTGAAAAGAGTAGGAAAAAGTGCAGAATTGGGCAAATCTGGGTTCTGTCGCGATCGCGACAAGTGCCGCGATCGCGACAGAACGCGGTCTTGGCCCCTTATTCTTGAAGAGACCTCTGTCGCGATCGCGATGTCTGTCGCGAGCGCGACAGAGAGCTCGGTCGCGGAAACCTCCGCGCGGGCGTGCTGCCGAGCGTGCGCGCGAGGAGGGAGGAACTGGTCTCTGTCGCGAGCGCGACAGAGCTCGGCTCCGTAAGTTCTGCCGCGAGTGCTTCGTCGCGAGGAGGTCCTTTGGCGCGACCTCGCGAGGAAGTACCCCGTGCTCTGTCGCGAGCGCGACACCTGTCGCGAGCGCGACAGAGACCCTTCCTGCTTGCCTTATTTTCTGAATGTGTTTCTTTTGTTCTACTTTGCACGGTTTCTCACTAGTGCATGGTATATGTGTGTGCCTTTGACTCGTGATATTATTGTACTGGTGTTCTTGATATGGTTTATTTTATATAAGAGTTTTAATTTGAATATTGTTTTTGTTATGTATTGTCTGGTGAGTTATTGTGTTGTCGAGCCTGAAGTGTCAAGGTATAGGATAATTAAGCATGCTTAAGAAGGGGTTAGTGTTCAGCTGTTCTGTCCGCCCCGTTTGGGCGAAGCGGTCGACCTCCGTGATGGTCATAAATCGTGTAGTGATAAAATGTTTTGAGACTCCGGTCTCCCGCGCTGCCTTCGGGTATTAAAGTGTTTTTTTTTTGAGGCTTCGGTCTCCCGTGTCGTGTTCCCGTATCCTCAACCATTGATTTCAGGCTATTGTGTGAACTGTCTGGTTTTGATACAGTGAAGTGTTTTAATTATTGTGTGACTCTGAATAGTGTAATGGTTTAGTGCATTGCGTTATGTTATCCTGATTATATAGTTATATCTCTGTACTCTGATGCATAATGATTTATGTAGGTTAGTGCATATTTATTATTATAGTGTTCTGTTGTGCTTGTTTCTCCCCACTAAGCATTATCGCTTAGCACGGGCTTTTATCCCGTGCAGGTATCGTGAAGGTTTTTGGGAATGTTCGAGTCGTGCATCTGCAGGCAGGCCACATAGGAGTCAAGTTTATTATTTCTTTTTGTTTCCTCATGTAATTCCTTTTGTATATGGATTATTTTGTAAAGGTTTTAAAATGTAATCTTTTGGGCCATTGTAAATAACTCGTATTTTTGATTATTTAGGTATTGAAGTATATTTCCTATTATACTTTCTAAGATTTTTATTATTGGTTATTGAATGTTTCCGCTTAGCGCATGTATGCTTCCGCTGTATGCTTTGTCGCGTCGTGAGTGAGCGTCGTGTAGCACGCCCGCCGGCGCCCTTCCAACGGGGGCGGTGGTGGGGGTGTTACAAGCAGACTTGGGTCCTGGAGGCTTTTAGAGGAGAGCAGATGAGGCTGATTGAGCAGATAGCTCAGGGTCAGAGGGAGTTGAGGCAGCAGCTCGCTCATGATTTGAGGACGTCACAGGACCAGGCGTCTCAGAGGGTCGATATGACCCTACAGATGATTGATGAGTCACTTGGCTCTCTGAGATCCCGCGTCCAGGCGATGGAGGGGATTCTCCCCCCTCTTTCTCAGACCATGAGGGAGTTTAGGGAGCAGACGGAGCAGAGCCTAGAGCAGAGGAGAAAGGCCGCCAGCGAGCAGACCATTCAGTTGAGCCAAGCCTTCAAGAAGTTGGGAGAGAAGGTTTCTGAGACCCTAGGGTTTATGAGCACCTGCACCTAGCCCTTCTTGGACGGTTACACTCAGATCCGGTTCAGGCAGGCCCATGATCATGAGGCAGGACCCTCCACAGCTCCACCGCCGCCTCCGGCCCGTCCACCTCCGCCAGGGACCGTGCATATATCGGATGACGAGGATCCCGATGAGCCCTCAGACTACACACCTCTCTGATATTCAGGGAGTTATTTTTGTATCTTTTGTATATTTTATATATTTTGTATATGCACTGTACAAAAATGACATTTCTAGTGGAAAACTTTTGCTTCCTTATTGCATGATCACTCGATTGTTAATTGCTTAATCACATCACAGAAAGTGTATGTTCTTATATCTACTTACATGTCGATAAAAATGACAATATAAAAAAATAATACAAAACAAAAACAAACAACAAAAATGATAATCGATAACAGCTCAGTAAGGAAAATGAGTAAAAGATGAAACATGGCATAGCCAATAAAGCAAGGTCATGCCATCAATAGACAGGTCAAAAGATGACCACTCAAACGTGAACTAACAAAATCTTTTATCTCACAGGTATAGAGGAATACTAGTCCGAACACAGACATCGATTAAAAAGATCTCCTTTGAAACAAGGAAACCAGCGGAGTTTCCACACTCCAAGTCGAAGCTGTGGTTAAAGAAACACCACTCTTCACCTAATCGTCCGGCAGCCAGAGAGTGCTACGCACCTTGCAGATCGGATGGGGGTTAGCAAGGGAACTTCAGATCGAAGCTGCAGTTGGAGAAACACTGCTCTTCACCAGATCGAGATTGTAGCCAAAGCATGCTGCATCTCACAGATCGAAGCTGTAGTTGAAGAAACACTGCTCTTCACCAGATCGGGATTATAGCCGGAGAGTGCTACATCTCACAGATCGAAGCTGTGGTCAGAGAGTGCCGCACTTCACCAGATCGAGACTGTAGCCAAAGCATGCTGCATCTCACAGATCGAAGCTGCAGTTGAAGAAACACTGCTCTTCACCAGATCGAGATTGTAGCCAGAGAGTGCTGCATCTCACCAGATCGAAGCCATGGTCTGAGCATACATCGCTTCACCAGATTGAGACTGTAGCCAGAGCATGCTGCATCTCACCGAATCGAGGTTACAGCCAGAGCGTGCTGCATCTCCATGAGTACCTACCGGTCGAGAAAAGGCCGATGGAAATATCTTTGCATCGCCGAGCGGATCGAGACAAGGTCCACCCGGCAGAAGGCACGGAGGGTGAAAAGCCGTCGCAGGTACGCTTCCTTTCTGACCTTTCTCTGAGTTTTGGCTTATCTAGGCGCTTGTGCACTAGTTTCCCCAAAACTGGGGGCAACTGTAAGCACCGTGTCCCGGAGCGGTCCGGATCAGAGGTTACCCTATGATGAAATCAGTGTCCAAGCCTGTATGGTAGGTTGGATTTAGAGGTTTTAGCCCCGCGTTCCATGAGAAGTGAGGTTTTTATCATTCCTGGGCCGAAGGAGAGAAAAACAGAGGTTTTTTTTGAGTCAAAGGGCTTTTTGTCCTCGACAGATGGCCAGCCCGTCTGTAGAGCAGGCCCGTCGCTCCGAGTCACCGACGGCTCTGGGTATTTTCCGACGCCCGTCGGAAAATCACCGCCCTTGTCAGATTGCCGCCTAGTTTCCCGGAGCACGTAACCCTTCCGACGCCCGTCGGTGGATGTGGCAGGGCCGTCGGACTAATCCTTGTGTCAGAAGGATTCTTCCGACGCTCGCCTCTATACACCGACGCCCGTCGGTCATGTCTGGCTATAAAAGCTCCGGATTTTCATTTGAAAAGGGTTGGAAAAATTTTCAGAAGAGGAAACTCTGCCCAATTTCAAGCATATTTTCTCTCTCTTCCAAAAAAACACTTTTTCTAAAAGAACTCTATTGGATCAAGGATCAAATCAATCAAAGGAACTAAAAGCTAATTAGTTTTCTTTAGATTTTGACTCCAAAATCGTTGTTTTGAAGGATTGAAGGTGAAATATCTCATTTTCTCTCTTTAATCTTTCATCTCTGCTTCTCGTGGAACGCGCGGGGCTCTAACCGACACCAGAATCTCACCTGAAGTGATTATCTGAGAGTAAATATTCCGGATCCTTCCTCCATTTCATCTCATATTTAATTTTTTATTTATTTATTCTGTGAAAATTTTGA
This sequence comes from Excoecaria cochinchinensis, assembly GCA_947683425.1. Taxonomy (NCBI): domain Eukaryota; kingdom Viridiplantae; phylum Streptophyta; class Magnoliopsida; order Malpighiales; family Euphorbiaceae; genus Excoecaria; species Excoecaria cochinchinensis. The sequence continues at coordinate 9,894,107 of CANTUQ010000127.1, read as the reverse complement.
ATATCTGTCATTACTTTCTTTCATTTTGACTCTCTTATCTCCTTTTGGGATAAAACCTGCTTTTTGACCTTGAAAGGTTTCTTTTTTCCTTTCTGTTTTTCGGAGACAGAGGTGACCGACGGGTCATCTTCATGACCGATGCCCGTCGGTCACCCACCTACAGACGCCCATTCTTGAGTGACAAATGGGCATATCGGATAACCGAACCGACGCCCGTCGGTCAGCCAGGAAAGGCCGTCGGTGGGTTCTGTCTCCATCTTTTTTAAATCATTTTTCATCTCTATCCAGTCTTGTTGATTTCTTATATGTTAATTTTATGTATATTAACATCTTTTAACTTTCTGTGAGTGTACATCGGTCCTCTTGGATTATTTCGAGCTTGAGCGGCTATCTACCATGTTTGGAGGATCTCGTCTGGTTCAGTTTCCTAATCCTCTTGTTTCATTTCTTTTATTGATTATCTTATGCATATGGATGTACTCCTTTCATATCCCGTTGATGTATAAAAATGACTCAATGGTTTTATATTTAATAAAGCGAGGTTTATACAAAACTGGACCAATGTCCTATTTTATCCAATAAAACCATCACAATGAAAACATCCAATTTTAATAACGATGCATGCGAGGACCAAAGTCCTCAGAATAAGCAATGTCCCGATTTATGTATGATCCGCACATTTACAAAAGGGAGTTGTATTCCGCTCCTTGTATTATTGTAATTTATCGCTTTTATTATCTATCTGAATCATTTATTGCTTTCAAAATGTGAATAAATGCACCTTTTAATCAACTGCATAGTGTGGAGAGAGAGCGAATTAATGACATTAAAATTTGATCATAAACTAATTGAGGTAGAAATAGATGAGAGATCCCGGACCCAGCTCTGGTCTTTGGGCTCAAGAGGTTAGAGGTTATCCTCCAAAATACTTCTTGGGTCACGAGATTTTAGCGCTAATCCTAGGCTCTTTAGGGTGAGAAGTTCACCTTCTATGACCCCTCTAGCTGGCCCAAAATGGATACCAAGCGCAGTCTTAGGCTCTCCGAGGCGAGAGTAACTTTCCCAATGTTCTATTGGGTGGCGACTCCATGATACCTCCTTGTTGCCCAACATAAACGCACTTGCGATTCATCGCAAGCTGCCAACGGACCCGCAAATGCCCTGGTCGCCCACGTGCGGGCGGTCGAACGGGCGGCGCATCGGGATCCGGCGTGCATCACAGGTATGTATTACAGGATTTGTATAGCAATGAATACGTCGCTATCACTCGCCCTGAGGCAAGTGAAGAAGGGATTCCCGTGGTGGCGATTGACTGTTAGTCCACTAGTGAGAGTGGAGATGAAGATGGAGAGGAGAAAGATGGAGAGTTCATGGATCCATGGGATTCAAAGGAGGATGAGAGAGTTGGGGCTATAACAAGAAGTGGGAGAGTGGTCCCCAAAGTTAAGAAGGAGCAGGACTCAGTGCAAGCACCTGTGGAGAAGGAGCCAAAAGAAAATCCCATAGTAAAGCAGCTAAAAAAGACCACGGCTCAGATATCTATTTGGGACCTTCTAAGGTAGTCCCCTTCTAATAGGCAGAAGTTAGTTGAGGCATTGAGTGAGTCCATTATAGCCACCACAATTTCTCCATCCAAGCTGCTAGATCTCGTCAAGGGAGGAGCGGGGGAGAGATTGGTGTTTTCTGACACAGATTTGCTAGCTGAAGGCCGCAATCACAACCGACCACTATACATCAAAGCACAAATTAATGGCAAGCACACCGCTTGTGTTATGGTTGATGATGGGTCATCCATAAATGTCTACCCTTTGGTGGCACTTCAGGCTTTTGGGCTGGACGAGAGTATGTTGAGTAAGTCTGATCTGACCATCACAGCCTACGATAATTCTCGGAGACAGGCATCGGGAACATTCAGAGCTCTAGTTAGGACTGGGCCCATTGAGACGAAGGCAGAATTTGTGGTCTTGCCTATCCCAGCAAATTTCTCAGCCCTACTGGGAAGACCGTGGTTCCATAATTTGGGAGGAGTGCCATCCACCCTACACCAAATGGTAAAGATACCTCATGAAGGGGAGGTGGTGACCATAAAAGCAACAAAAGAGAACCAAGTGTCTGCCTTAGGGATCTCTAATCAGCCATTTAGTGGATTTCACGTATCAGTGATTGGTGAGGAGCAGGGTTTGACAGATAGCCCTCAGGTGATGAACATGCTGAAGAAAATGCACTTCCTTCCAGGTGCTAGTTTGGAAAAAAACTCACAAGGGCTGCAGTCTGCTATCACAACGCAAGGCCAGAAAGATCGAAAGGGTCTGGGCTACAAAGGAGAGCATGGCAAGAAGAAAGTGTCAAAGAAGATTCCCCACATTTTGGAGAGCTTTGTGTCAGCATCCTCGGTCTGTGCTTACACGGGAGAAGAGGAGCCCCAATGGGTAGATGGAAAGATTGTTTCGGGGTTTGAAATCTTTAATGATATCTTCGAATGGGATGTTGGAGTTATTAAGTCCACAGAGAACTTCTGGGATGAGGAGATCATGACTCAGTGCAGTTTTTGGGACAGGGATGGGCCTGAGGAGATTGTCACTGATAAGCTATTAGCTACCAGGTTGAAGGGAAAAGAAAGGATGGTAGAGCCAGAGCTAGAGATTGAAGATTTGAAGATTTCATCGGAGGTAGTTGAAAAGCCTCCACCAAGTTAAGAAGTCAAAGCACAGTCGACTGCAACATCATCGTCGACAAAAGATGAAGACAGTAGTTGCTTAGATACTATTCTTATGCCAGAACTTTTTAATGACAATGTTAATGTTGCTGGTTACATCAATGAGATGAATAACTTTGCTTACTTGTGTGATGTTTCTGATGATTTCATTTTTCATGATCATAAACATGATGCATTCATCTTTGACATTAACTCAACTAGCACGACTGCATTTAATCTCGGAACTTTGGAGAATCCAAAGGAAATTTTGATAGCATCAGATATAACTCCTGAGGAGAGGCTAAAATTTGAGAGAATATTAAAAAAATATGAAAAAGTCTTTGCCTGGACCTACGAGGACATGCCGAGAATTGACCGAGATATAGCCGAACATGCCATTCCAACTTATCCAGAGAGTAAACCGGTCAAGCAAAAGCTCGGAAGACTTAGGCCAGAATGGGCTCAGAAGGTAAAAGAGGAGATCCATAAGCAAATTGAGGCTAAGTTTCTACTGGAGGTTAAATACCCGACGTGGCTGGCTAATGTAGTTCCTGTAACGGTCCGGCTTTTATACCCTCCCTCAGGAGCCTCCATCCTGGACGCCCCGAACCGATACTCATAGAACTTTACACCCCCCTTGTGCATTTTTGCCTTTCGTGGGATTCGAACCTAGGACCTGGGGATAAGTCCTTTAATTCTTAGAATCCCAGCCTAATGGTAGTGGGATTCTAAGAATTTAAGGACTTATCCCCAGGTCCTGAGTTCGAATCCCACGGAAGGCAAAATCGCACAAGGGGGGTGTAAAGTTCTGTGAGTATCGGTTCGGGGCGTCCAGGATGGAGGCTCCTGAGGGAGGGTATAAAAGCCGAACCGTTACAATAAAAGGCGCCTTTTATTGTAACGGTCCGGCTTTTATACCCTCCCTCAGGAGCCTCCATCCTGGACGCCCCGAACCGATACTCACAGAACTTTACACCCCCCTTGTGCGATTTTGCCTTCCGTAGGATTCGAACTCAGGACCTGGGGATAAGTCCTTAAATTCTTAGAATCCCACTACCATTAGGCTAACACCCCCTACCCGTACTAAGACGATCCCATCCGATACGGAGTGAGATGTCGTACGAGTCGAGGTGTCAACATGCATGTACGAAACAAACTATACAATAAAACATATAATCATACATAACATGTATACTTAAACACAGGTTAATTAAAATTTTTTTTTTCACAATAAATTACAGCAAATCACGCATCGTGTAATAATATTACATGCCAAAGGCCATCACAATAATTCTGATTAACAAGCTGATACCAAAATAATATTACATGTCCGTATATGAATATAACAGCGGAAGCTATATAAAAATATTACATAGAATAAAATCCCAAACTCTAGTCCCTGCTGTGTTGGCTTGACCGCAGTGACTCACTCTAATAAAGCTTCTTATTTACCTGCACGGGTAAACACACCGTGCTAAGCGATAAACGCTTAGTGGGGATACACACATATTATATGGACGACCATTCACAATGGTCGTCAATGCATAACACATTCATGATGGCATATTTTTAATACGATCATAATATGTATACACTTAGGCTCGAATTCACAATCATATATTCCGCATCGCATGCTTATATTCATCTCCATATTATCTCATTCAATAATACTTTTGTACAATCAACATATAACAGAATAAATCACATATCACATAAAGATCCTGCTGACTCATAATAGTGGATAACGAGTATACGGACAGTACCTTACGGGTACGAATCGCTAAATCTATCATTTTATACAGACAGTACCTTACGGGTACGAATCGCTAGATCTATCATTTTATCCAGACAGTACCTTACGGGTACGAATCGCTAAATCTATCATTTTATACAGACAGTACCTTACGGGTACGAATCGCCAGATCTATCATTTTATCCCGACAGTACCTTACGGGTACGAATCGCTAAGTCAAAACTTCTTTTATTTTTTCTTTTCAAAGCACTATAAGAGGGACCTGATCGGGGTCCAATCCAATCAAAATGCTGCAGCTATAAACTCTATTAGGCATGCCTAACTATCCACTGACTTGACTTTAGCAGGTCATGCATAACACAATTCACATTTGTTCAATATGAATATCTATTGAATTTAACATGCATAAATTAATTATTTTTAAGCATGACACATTAAGTCAATAAGTTAAGGCATAATATGGCATACAAACATTTAGCATAACAAAAATACAATTATAAAAATGTAAGGCATAATATTCAAATCACAAGTTCTTGCTTCCTAATTAAATTAGATTTAATCAAATAATATATTAGGTTTAATGCCTTAATCATAAATTATACACATGTTATATAATTCTCGTCATGAGTATTTATTCATATAGCAAATTATACTTATAGTTTAATTCATGGTTAATCATCATATTAATTAATTTTTTGTTATAAGAATTTATTCAATTCACAGGTAATTTAATTATATATCCTCATTACCTAATTATAAGATAAGTAACATTTCTTTCCAACCAGTCCCCAGACACAGGGCAGAATCCGTTTACTGATTTTACATGCATTTTTGAACAAGTAAACGATATTTTTAAACCAAATGGTCTTCATAACAATTAATCCTCAAGAGGTTAACTTTATATGGACGAAATTTCAGATCTTGTGGAGCTGAATTCAGAGAGATATATTCAAATCTTTCTACCCTGCTCCACTGAAACACCTGACAATTTTCGCTACTGTAATGGGTACTTTTGAAATGGTTAGAGTCCGAATTAAATTATGGTTTCTTCTAAAAACTTTTAGCCACAGATGTCATGGTTCTAATCCAACTGGAATCATACAATTTGGAGCTGTAAAACTCGATTTATGCTAAAAACAATGAGCAAAGGTCAATCTGTCCCTCAAAAACGGATTTACACTTTGAAATTCAACAACTTCAAATCAACCCATTTTACACCATCAATTCACCAAATTTAATCCAACCCATCAAACACATAAATTAACAATCAAATTCCCAAACAAATCACAAATAATTTCCAAACAAAATCCCAAACCTGAATTTTCACTTCTAATGTTTTGTTCTACTTGATCCAGCAATTTCTTTACCTTTAGGATTTGGAGGAGGTTCAACTAATCAAGAATTTACCAAAATACACAAATATAAATTCTAGATTAAAATTCAATAATTGAAAAAGAAATTAAAGAATTAAATGAAATTAGGAGTTGATCTTACCAAATTGATGTTAAATCAATTAATTTCTACTCTCAATTTACTTAGATTTTTGTTAGGATTTTTAGGTGAATTGAAATGAAGAAGAAGAAATGAAGAAGAAGAAGAAGAAGAATAAGAAATGGAAATGCATTTACGGGAAATGAAAGAATTCCCTCATCTCATACATATTTCATGTACATTTAATGTACATTTCATTTAATTTCATTTACATTTCATTTGCATTTCATTTCACCTAACTTCATTTGCATTTCATTTGCATTTCATTTCACCTAACTTCATTTGCATTTCATTTCACCTAACTTCATTTGCCACATGTCACTTCCTCATTGGTGAACACTAATCACTCATACCCAACTTCCATACACTTGTACACATTCTAATCATCCTCACATGACACACCCTACTAGTGTGTGAGCAAAGCACACAATAACATACCCTAATAATTCACTCTACATAGGTATGAGTATCCACATACAAACACTACCCCCCCCTCACTCATACCCTACAAGGGTATATGCATGCACACAATGGTAGTGGGATTCTAAGAATTAAAGGACTTATCCCCAGGTCCTTGGTTCGAATCCCACGAAAGGCAAAAATGCACAAGGGGAGTGTAAAGTTCTGTGAGTATCGGTTCGGGGCGTCCAGGATGGAGGCTCCTGAGGGAGGGTATAAAAGCCGGACCGTTACAGTTCCTGTGGCTAAAAAGGATGGAAAGGTTCAGGTGTGTGTGGACTATCGGGACCTGACTAAAGCCTGCCCGAAAGATGATTTTCCTCTGCCTCATATTGATGTGCTGGTAGATAGTGCCGCTGCTTACATGATGTACAGCTTTGTAGATGGGTATGAAGGGTACAATCAAATCCTCAACAGGATAGTGGATCGAATAAAGACAGCTTTCATAACTGAATGGGGTACATTTGCTTACCCGGTCATGCCTTTCGGACTAAAGAATGCAGGAGCGACCTATCAGAGGATGGCCACCAGAGTTCTCAATGATTTGATCCACAAGCAAGTGGAGGTGTATGTTAACGACATGATGATCAAGTCAGCTACCAGAGAAGGTCACTTTGAGGCTTTGGAAAATTTCTTTCAAAGGATCAATAAGTATAATCTGCGCCTCAATCCCAAGAAGTGCATTTTTGGAGTTACCTCGGGTAAGCTGTTAGGCCAAGCTGGCTTCAGTATGTGAGCCCATCTTCAAACTTCTTAGGAAGAATCAGCCTGTGGTGTGGAATAATGATTGTCAATTGGCCTTTGATACCATTAAGGATTATCTTTTGAATCCACTAGTTTTAAGACCACCACATCGTGCCAAGCCACTAATCCTGTATCTAGCGATAGAAGACAATTCAGTGGGTGCCATGATGGCCCAGGAGGATGACTTTGGGGTGGAGTTTGCTGTTTACTATCTTAGCAAGAAATTCCTGACATATGAAGCCAAATATGTTGAAGTAGAAAAGATTTGCTTGGCAGTGATTTGGGCTTCTAAGAAGTTGCGGCACTACTTTCATTCCTTCAGTGTGCAAGCGGTGGCCAAGCATAACCCGCTCAGGTATCTTCAGGAAATGCACTCTCTACTAGGGAAAATGGGAAGATGGTTATTACTGTTGCAGGAGTACGATATCGAATACATCACCAGGAAAACCATTAAGGGAAGAGCTGTAGCGGAGTTCTTGGCTGAACATCCTATTGAGGGAGACCAATTCGAATACAATTCTCCAGATGAAGATGTCATGGTCATAGCAGTACAAGGGTGGCAGATGTTTTTCGATGGGGCAGTTAACAGTAAAGGCGCAGGAGCAGGGATCATTCTTACGACCCCGGATGGTGAAAAGCTACCATTAGCCAAGAAGCTGAGGTACAAGGCGACCAACGATGAAGCAAAATATGAAGCTTGCATCTTTGGATTGGAAGCATTGCTGGCTCTGGGGGCAAAGACCACAAAAGTATTCGGAGACTCTTCCTTAGTAATTCATCAGATCAGAGGGGAATGGTCAGTTAAGGAAGAGAGGCTGTTACCTTATTTGAAGCATTTGAGAATGTTGAGTAGCCAGTTTGAGACTTGCACCTTTCACTTCACCCCCAGGGATGAAAATCAATTGGCTGATGCTCTAGCGACATTGTTGTCCATGTGGGATAATCCAACAGGGGTTGCTATGAAACCTGTGCTGATCTCTAGCTCGGAAAAGCCTTGTTTTGAAGCTGAGCAGGTGATGGATATTGGGGCCACCGATGGAAACCCTTGGTACTATGACATTCAGAATTACTTAGAACGGTCAGTTTTTCCAGAGGAAGCCACCGAGAAAACCAAAGGATGATTTGGAAGTTGTCTACACAATTCATCAGTGTAAATGGCACTTTGTATAAAAGGCAAGCCGATGGTATCCAGTTAAGGTGTTTGGCAGACAAAGAAGCTGAAAAGGTTATGGAAGAGGTTCATGCCGGAGTCTGCGGAGCTCACATGAATGGCTTAGCCTTAGCAAAAAAGATCATGTGCTAAGGATTCTATTGGCTCACAATGGATACGGATTGTTCAAAATATGTGAAGCAATGCCAGCAATACGGGAATTTAAGGCATGTCCCAGTTTCAGAGCTACATAATTTGACATCTCTGTGGCCATTTGTAGCTTGGGGGATAGATATCGTAGGCGAGATACGTCCTACAGCTTCTAATGGGCATAAGTTCATTATAGTTGCCATTGATTATTTCACTAAGTGGGTCGAAGTTGAATCTTTCAAGAAGATTGATGCTAAGGATATGGCTAAGTTCATCAAGCGAAATTTGATATGCAGATATGGCCTCCCACACCATATTGTGTCTGATAATGGGGTACAATTCTTAGCATAAACTAAACAGATGCTTCAAAAGTATGGAATCCAGCATCACAAGTCTTCTCCTTACCGTCCTCAAGCTAATGGTGCGGTTAAAGCGGCGAACAAGAATGTGAAAAGAATATTGGCCAAGATGGTTCAGAGCTATAAAGATTGGGCGGAAAAGCTACCTTTTGCACTTTGGGGTTATAGAACCACGATCAGAACCTCTATGGGAGCAACACCGTTCTCCCTGGTATACGGAACCAAAACAGTTCTGCCAGTTGAAATTGAGCTGAAATCCTTAAGGGTAGTCATGAAAGCCGAGATTCCAGAGACAGAATGGGCACAACAGTGATTGTTGCAGTTGAATCTGTTGGATGAAGATAGGTTGAGAGCCTATTATCACAATCAGATTTATCAGAAGAGACTAGCTCGGTCCTTTGGTAAGAAGGTATGAAAGCATCCATTGAAAGAAGGGGATTTGGTCTTTAAGATGATGGGGCCAGGAGTGCCTGACATAAGAGGAAAATTCAGGCCAACCTGGGAAGGCCCGTTCATTTTGAAAAAGTTGCTAACAAAGGGAGCAGCAATCTTAGTAGATAGCGATGGGAATGAGTTTAAAGACCCGGTCAATGTCGATAGACTAAAAAGATTCCATGGCTAAAGACCAGAAAATAAAAAGAAGAGAATGAATGCCCCGCAGGTCGAAAACCGAAAAAAAGGCGGCCTTGCTAAAATTGGGTGCCCTGTCAGGGTAAAAACTGAAAAAAGGCATCCTGGGCAAAAATTAAGGGCCAAGAGAAAATGTTCAATCGAGAAAACCGGAAAGGGCCGATTGATAACAGGATTTTGATACTTACAAGATCTATTCCGAGATTAGGTGTAGTCTTGTGCTTTTGAATTCTTGTTAAATAAGGATCATGTATGATGAAATCATATAGAAATGTACTCAATTTTGCAATGAATAAAAGAATACAGTTTACATTTTCATTGTTCTTTTAGTTCTGCCTTAAAAAGAAATATATCACGTATTCATCTAATGACTATTGTCTAATCATTTTGTCGGAAGGTGCCTAAGCAGATATGTGCTATTCACTCTTAGTAGTGGTTCTGATAATAGCTTTCTCTTATAGTTCCTTCAAAAAAAAATCTTAGAAAAAAAAGGCCGTTAGAGATGAAAACCGTAACTGGCTCTCTAAGCAAAAGTTAGGCCAAAGGGCATGGTGAAAACCTGGAAACAGGCAGTCTGCCCTACAAAAAATGAATGAAATAAATAAAAGCCACTGGATTGGGTTGGGTCCATTCCAGGCAAAAGTTAGGCACATGGTTATGTGAAAATTCTCGAAAGGACGCATTTCCCAAAAAGAAAAGCTAGTGTGAAAATCCACAAGGGACGTACTACCTTTAAAGCAATGACGTTTGATGCCTGGAGCGATAAGACGGCATTACATCGGATGATCATACTTCAGTCAGATAATGCATGAGTCGGAATCCTGGGCTTATGATCATTGGCTAGGGGGCAAAGATGCACACTTGATGTCTCTCAGAAAATGTTTTGGGGTCAGAGTCCCTAAAGCCAAGATGTCACTCTTTCAGATCCTTGGAAGCGCGACGCAGCAGCCAAGCTATATCCTCAGCAGACCCTTAACCACCTAGGATAGGGTCAATCTATTTTTACAAACATTTACATCTCATATCATATACACTCAAATTTTTGTGTATATTTCTGTGCACATATTTTTGCAGGAAATTTCTAAATGAAGGTCATCGGTTCTTGCACTTTTAGTAGTCTGTAGCAGACTCGGTGCAGTCCTCTTTTTGCACTTTTAGTAGTCTGTAGCAGACTCGGTGCAGTCCTCCTTTTGCGCTTTTAGTAGTCTGTAGCAGACTCGGCGCATCACTATTTGCTGATGGCAGCTACACTTTTTGTAGTCTAAAGCAGACTCGGTGCAGTCCTCCTTTGCACTTTTTTGTAGTCTGTAGCAGACTCGGTGCAATCCTCATTTTGCATTTTTTGTAGCCTGTAGCAGGCTCGGCGCATCGCCATTTGCGGATGGGAGCTGCACTTTTTGTAGTCTGTAGCAGACTCGGTGCAGTCCTCCTTTGCACTTTTTGTAGTCTGTAGCAGACTCGGTGCAATCTTTCTTTTGCGTTTTTTATAGCCTGTAGCAGGCTCGGCGCAGCGTCATCTACGGATGACATTTGCACTTTTAGTAGTCTGTAACAGACTCGGTGCAATCCTTTTCTTGCATTTTTTTTAGTCTGTAGCAGACCCGGCGTATCACCGTTTTAGGATGGTTCCCGGCACTTTGTAGTCTTATCAGCGACTCAGTGCAATCCCAGAGGATACTCACGGTTCAAATCACAGCACTGTTCCCGATGGAGCAGCTGGAAAGTTGTCGCCTCAGGTACGCGCTTCTTTCCCTTTCCTTAATTTTGGCTCACCTAGGCACCCACACACTAGCCTCCCCAAAATTATGGGCAACTGTAGACACCGGGTCCCGAGTAGCCTTAATCAGGATTACCCAATGATGAAATTAAGTATGCCGATTTATAAGTAAAAAGAATGAAAGTTGGAAGTGATAATTTCCTTGTCGTTTTGATTTGTTAGGAATGAATAAAAATGTATTTTAAAAATATTTTAAAAATGATTTTAAAATTATTTTGGGATAAAAAGTTAGTTTTTAAATTATTGTGTTTTATAGAAATTTTTTTAAAAAAAAGAAAAAAAAAATTTCGCGCGACTATCGGGCTGCGGCAGAGCTGGGCGCACGCCCTGCGCGCGGGAACGCCCGTCGGACGCTCCAACGGGGCATCCCTTGCCCCTGTCGCCCCCTGGTCGCCCATTTTTTGATTTTTGGCCATTTTGGCCCCAAAAATTTATTTTTCTTCAATTTTTTTTTTTTTAGAATTCAATGGTAAAACTTTTAAAATTCCAAACCTTTGATTTTCTTCAGTTTTTTGGTTTTATTGAAATTAAGTCAATTTAATTCTTCAATTAAAAATCTGAATTTTTGGGGAAAATAAAAGGGGGAATTTTGGAAAGAATTTTGGGGGAATATTCTTTAGAAAATATTTTCTTCTTCTTTCTTCTCTCAAACCAAATTCTCTCAACTTTTCTAAAGAATTTTTCCAAGTGAATTCTTGAGACAAAAAAGAATAATTTTTGTTATTGGGAATCTTTCTTACTTCTCATCAAACAATTTTTATTTTGAGACAAATAAATCAATTATTTGTTCTTGAGTAAAAATCATTTTCAATATTTTATTTTTCTAATTTTATTCTTACAAATCAAGACAAGAAATTGGATCATCTACCTTCATTTATTCAAGATAAATTTTGAGGGTAAACATTCTTGGCTCAATTTCTTAATTTAATTTTTAATTTCATATTTTTTGTTTCCAATTAATTAGTTAACATGTAAATTCTTCTAGTTCTATCATTTTCTTCTTATTTTCTTATTCTTTTGTTTTTATTTAATTAATTATCAAGTAAATTCTTTTAGATCATATTTTTACTTCTTATTTCTTTCTTCTCATTTAATTGTTCATGTTCATATTATTGTCATCATTTTTTGTTCATAAATAGTATTAGTATTATCATTTAACATGTTTTAGCATAATTAGCTTATCTTATTTTCATTTTATTCCTCCATATTTAATTGGATTGTTCATCTTCTTTGATTTTATTATTATTATTATTATTATTATTATTATTATTATTATTATTATTATTATTATTATTATTATTATTATTATTATTATTATTATTATTTTTATTATATTTGATTGTTCATATTCTTTGTTATTATTGTGTTATTATTATTATTGTAGTTATTACCTTCATTAGTATTATTATTATTATCCTTATTCTTGTTTAATTTTATTATTGCTATTATTATTTATGTTTTATGCATGCTGATTTTTATTATTACTTTTGCTTTTTATGCATGATTGGATGTTATTGTTGTTATTTTGTATTTTTATGCATGTTAAATTCTATCATCATTTATTTTATGCTTGTTTATGCATGTTGAATTTTATTATTATTATGTTATCTTTTATGCATGCTAAATTGTTAATTAATTAGATTGCATATTTTTATTATGTCATTTTTATTAGCTTGTCATATATGATGCAATTTCGATTGCCTTAATTTAATTATTTTCATGTTATATGTTTAATTAATTTTTTACTAACTTCGCTTTTATTTTTTTTATTTATTTTATTTTCAATACTTATTTTTATGTGTGAGTCTTTTCCATACCAAGTGGGAGCCTAGGAAGATTTGGAGATCCGTTTGGGAGTTGATTGGTTATTTCTTTATTATTTTCATTACTTTGCTTTCATTATTTTATTTAATATGTAATTTGCAATAAACTATTTTTTTATGCACGTTAATTTAAAAAAAAAACACAAAAATATTTCTATTTAATTAACTTGAATTTTTCTAAATAAAATGGGACCAATGTCCTAACTTTTTTCATCCAAAATAAATTATTTTCTTTAATTATGCATGAGAGGACCAATGTCCTCATTTTTAATAAATAGCCCGATTTATGTATGAATTGTATTTTATTTACAAATGTGAGTTGTATTCCGCCCCTAGTTTTGTTGTAATTTATTTTCATGCGCTTTTATTTACTTTATCTACTGCTTTCTTTATATGATTTACGTGAGTTTTAATTAAATTGTATTAAAATTGAATGAGAAAAGGCATGAAACGCTAAATTCAAAACTTGATTATAAACTTAGCCAAGGTATGAATAAATGGGGAGTCCCGAACCGTCTCTGGTCTTTGCGCTCAACGAGGCGAGAGGACCATTTCAATGTTCCATTGGAATGGGACTTCCAAGATGCCTCTTGTGTCCCATAAAAAGGCTTTAACTTGCATAGTCCTAGGCTCCACGAGGCGAGAGGGCCCTCCTAATGTTCTATTAGGATGGAATCTCTAAGACCCATCTAGCTTGCTCAAAATGGACATAGCAGCGCTGTCTTAGGCTCACTGAGGCTAGACAAACTTTTCCAATGTTTTATTGGGTAGCGACTCCATGAAACCTCCTTGTTGCCCAAAATAGACGCCCTTGTAATTTCTTACAAGTTTTATGAACCTCTCTCGATCGCCCTAACAGCGGGCTTTCGGGGGCCACGGGGTTCAGCACGCGTCACAGGGTGTAAGAGAGAGAAACCAAGGAACGAGATTAGAGTTAGGGAGAGAAAGCGAAGAGCAAGAGAAAACAAAAAAAAAATTCCTTATATGTGTTTTACATGCACTGGACACGTGTTACTGACGTGTCTAATAGAATCACAACTCTTGTCCCACGAGAACCACATCCGGGGTCAACTAATGCTTAAACGGTCAACTTTAACTCCCACTAATGGTGAGGGCAAATTTCTCTCATTTACAAACATTAGGGGCAAATTTATCGCAAAACAAATGCTAGGAGTAAATTTGCCCATTTGGGGAAACAATAGGGGCAAAAATGCACTTTTGGCCTTATAAAAATAATTTTTTGAGGAAAATATTATAAAAAATGTTAGTAATTTACTATATTGTCATTTCATTAAATAATATAAAAAAATAAGTGACAACAAACATATAAATATATTTATAATATGAAGACAAGGGTAATATAGGAAAAATGCATTAAATTCTTTTTTGAATTCTGAAAAGTACATTAAATTCTATCTTGAATTCTAAAAAATGACACTTGAAATGGAAAAAAAAATCTTTAAAATCGATGCTTAAAAGGGAATGGAGGTACTAATTAGTAATTGGTAAAAAATAATTTAGTAATTTTGATAAAAAAATAGTAATTGGTTTTTATTTTTCACATCAAGCTCATGATTTGCACACAAGAACCAATTTGTAATATTTGTCTGTCCAAAAGGGTATTTTGCTAATTTGAGCCAAGTAGAGGTATGTAAAACATCAATTGAAAAGATGAGGTGTGTAACTCAACTTTTTTGCCAAGTACTAGTGTGTACTTATGTATTTTTCCTTTTTTTAAAAAAAAAATCAACTATGACTTATTATTAAAATTAGGATAACATATCAAAATTAAAACAATATATATGAATTTGAGAAAATGTGAAAACATTTGAAATTTTGTGTTATCGAGACCTTTTATATGTCACTAATGCACATAAATTGCACGTGATTAATTAATTTTACAAAATAAAAGATAATACATAAATTTCTTATGAAACTTTTATTGCTTAACATATTACCACTGAACTAATCAAATGTTATATTATCCCCCTGACTTATCTATTTTTTTTATAAGTGAGAAGAAAGCAACAGTTTACAAAACAATAGAACGGGGGATATCAACCCCTATGACATCAGCTAGCAAGATAGTAATCATAGTTACAGGTGGTTGAACATGCTAGAAAAAAGACTCATTTTGAACATAAGATAGATTTGAAAGGAAATCAACAATATTTGTTTCACGATAAATACGTTCAACCTTCACATACCAATCTCTTTAAATAAGATGTTTGATGCAAATCACCAGATCCTAATGAGCAAGAGGTGGATCAACTTGAATTTTAATAGCTTGCATTGCATTATTATTATCAACATGCAAGAGAATGAATTTCCAACATTAGACAACCAAATAAGCATTGCCCAAAGACTAGTTTGGTAGGCTGAGCAAAGCATCAACTTCGAAGAAAAAACTTTAGTCCAATAGCCATTGGAGTCTCTAAATATAGCACTAGCAACAACAGCTGCAATCATCCTATGAAAGTTGCCATTGGCATTGAAAAGAAGTAAGTTAACTGGAGGAAGGGACCAATCAATCAATACATTAGGATAAAGATTAGCTTTATTCAAGTGGGAAACCGACTCCACAACAGCCATATAATAAAATAAATAATGGCTTTAATCTTCTTTAATTTCAATACTAGAGAAATGAATTTCTCATTGAAAACATGATTATTTCTTCAATTTCAAAAGAATAATAGTTGTATTTAAAAACAAAACTCCAAGGAGTGTTAAAAATCAAATTATCCTGATATTTCAAGTTATTATGGAACTAGCCATGGAAATTAGTTTCAAAATGCTACATAAGAACAAGTTTCTTCCAAATTAATTTGGAAATAGCACAATCACTAAAAACATGAGCATAAGACTCTTCACCCATATGACAAATCTCACAACTAGCGATTGGCTCAAGATGGTGTAGACACCGGGTCCCAAGGCAGCCTAGATCAAAGTTACCCAGTTATAAAATTAATGCCTGTTCAGAGGTGAAAAGGTGGGAAGTGATATTTCCTTGTCAAATTTGTTTGAAAAAAAAAAATCGTTGATGTGGTAGGCCACCCCTTGCACGCGCAGCCCGTAGTGAGAGACCGCCTCTCGCAAGGAGTGGGCGAGCTGCAAGGCCGTCCCTCACTCGCTCACGCAGCATGCGGTGTGTAACACCCTTATACACTATACACATACTGCCGACTTAGAAGTATTGTGCAATTACCTATGATTGTACTGCGGTCGACTTAAACTTAATTCAAATAGCGGCTAATTTTTTTTTCTTTCTTACACTTAATCTTTTATTCACCGAATCATTCATTTCACTTAACCAATCACTTAACCTTTTCACTTATTAACTTAGTTGCCGATTGACCTATAACTGTTTTAAATTACTATTCATTTAGTCAAAATTTTGGTAGTAACGGCTTATATTAAGGCCTACCCAAACCTGCAACTTTCAATAACCACAGCCCCGTCAAGGGCACAATACAATAATATCCAAACCCTACCACTCACAGTCTAAAACATCCATCCATGAAGTCACATCATTCACATATATAAATACATCATAACTCATATAGCTTAAGCCCATTTCTTATATACAAGCCAATACAAAAATACCAAAACATACAAAATATAACTTCAATCCTTCTTCGGAGCTTGCTCCAATCCGACTGAGGCATGCTGCTTCGACCTATGACGTACTTACACGCAGTCAAAAGAACTACGTGCTGAGCATTAATATGCACAGTAGTGGTTACAAATCCATAAATTTCCACTACTACTAATTATTCAATTAACTATACTAATTTATTCTATTAACTATATTATTATTATTATTATTATTATTATTATTATTATTATTATTATTATTTGATCAATTAATCCACTAAATTAACCACATAATTAAGCATAGAACCTTATTATACACTAATTGCATATAAATCCTTTCATTAAATTTACTATTTCACTAATTACACTTTTACCCTTAATTACCTTATAATTACAATCATACCTTTATTTACTATTATTTTCTTATTTATTTCACTAAATACATTTTAATCTTTTATTAAATTTATTATTTCTCTAATTACATTTTTTTCCTTATTCTTTTTCCTTGGTTTCCATTCTTACCCTTAACTTTTCTATTAATTACATCCATGTCTCCACATTTACCATAATACCATCCATGTCCCTTCTTTTTCCCTAATTCCATTTACGTCCTCCTTTTTACACATAATTACTATTTTACCCTTAGTTATTCTTTATTTACATTTGTAACCTTATTTAAACTTGTTTTCCACCTTTACCCTTCTTAATTACCTTTAATTACCCAATTACCCTTTTTACACTAAAGTTTCCACTTTTAACCTTATAATTTCACCAAATTACATTTAAGTCCTTAATTTATTACTTTTACACTAAATTACCATTTTAACCTCATATTTTACTATAATTACCAAATTACCCTTACTTTTATACTTTTTACCTAACTTTACCACCTTTTTACCAACTTATTGTAAAATTATCGTTTAGTCCCTACATTTTCACTCATTTACATAAATACCCTTTTTAATTAAACTTTTCACCTATTTAACACTATTTTTACCCATTAAGTACATAATTATAATTTTGCCCTCAATTTTTCTATTTCTATCATTTTAATCCTGTTTTCACTTAATTTCTTATCTATCATTATCGTAATCAATTTAATTACATAATTACCAAAATGCCCCTATATTATTATCAAAATTACGATATTGCCCTTCTTTTCACTTTAGTTACAATTATGCCATTTAATAATTATACTTCCACAATTATTCACTTTTTATTTTATAATATATCTATATATTTTACCCGCTAATCACTCATTTTCATGGTAAATTATGTTTTGGCCCTTAAACTTTTATTTTCTTCAAATTAGTCCTTTCTTTACTCTTTATTTACTATATTTTACAATGAATCTCTTTTTAATCAATTCTTTTCAACTTTGTCCCTAGTAACACCCAGTAGTTATCACTAGACTGGATATGTGGGACAGGGCTCGATAGCCCTAACCTACCGAAGTGGCACTAGGGTGCTAAATTACACTTCGGTAGTGTCGGAGTGGCAAAGGGTGCCAAATTACACTCCGACGACTCTATACATACACTTTACACTATACTGACATATAGACTGTCATTGGTCTAAGTTTGCAAGTTGCCATGACTTGCCACCGCGGCTTACACTGACGTCCCTATGGCTAGCCATATATATCTTGAACTAAATTTCACTACCAGACAACTACTAAGGGTAATATCATCAAATTACACATAAATATCACATTATATTCACATGCACAATTTGGCCAACATCTCATATTCACTTGTAATTTTGCATACACTCTTATTTATCCACTATTAACCATATTAAGCTATTATTTATCAATACTTGTCAAAACACACAGTTTAAACCTCATATATACCATTCGGCCAAAGCATCCAATTTTTATACCATGCACTTTAATTCCATTTAACCACTCAATCATACTCTTTACATGCTAAACATACCATAAACACCATTTACATGCCATAATTCATTATATATCTCAATTAAACCCTTAGTTAACCATTCGGCTAAAGGGTTAGATTTCCATTATGTTCACTTTAATTTCATTTATCCACTTAATCATCCTTTCTACATGTTATACATGTTATAAATACCAATTACAAACCATATTACACAACGTATCACACTAATTTCCTTAATAATCCATTCGGCTAACCTTATATAAATTCATTAAGTTTGTTTTTCCATCATTTAACTATTCCATCATACATTACACATGTTATATACATTATAACTATCATTTACATGCCATAAAACTCATACATACATTACGAATTTCTCAAGTATCCATTCGGCCAATATTAGGGATTCCAAACTAATTTGTTTTAATTTAATCTAAGCATATTTATACACTAATTTAAGCCCACTAATTAATTATGCCTAAATTACTCACTTATACTTAAACATAACCTAATATCCAACTTAAATCAATGGAAATAAAGGGATTATGTAACCACAAACCTCAAATTCTTGCTCTACACTCCCTTAAGCTTCTTTTTCCTTCACTGTGGCTTGAGAAAACTCCTCCTCACCTTGATAACCTACCATGGCCGAATACAAATATCCACATAACATCAAAACCAAGCTTTTTTTTTTTTGCAAACTAACATCATAAATGAACTCTACACCCTTGAAAACCCCCATATGGACCAATAAACTTAATTAAAAACACTCAAATCTCTTACCTTAAATCTTGACTTAAAACTTGTACCCCTAGATTTTCCCACTTCCAATTCTTCAAATGGACTCCAAATTGGATTTCTAGATCGTAGAGGAGCTGACATTAATCTAGGAGGTTGGATTTTGGGGAGAAATGGGATGAGAGATGAAGAAAAGTGGAGGAAAGGAAGAAGAAACCAATTCAATTTTGAGAGAAGAAAGAGAGGCGGTGGAGTGGCTGATTTCTCTAGAGAAATCCAGCCACTTCCTCCCTTATA
Source organism: Excoecaria cochinchinensis (assembly GCA_947683425.1). Classification (NCBI taxonomy): domain Eukaryota; kingdom Viridiplantae; phylum Streptophyta; class Magnoliopsida; order Malpighiales; family Euphorbiaceae; genus Excoecaria; species Excoecaria cochinchinensis. Next base: position 9,874,549 of record CANTUQ010000127.1, on the reverse strand, counting down.
TAGTCCATAATTGAACTGAACCGGTCCAACCGAAGTGGTCCAACCAATTTAAACCAAAATTTCAGTTTTTCGGTTCATTTCAACTATTTTAAAACATCTATATGTTCCTCACCTTATTTTCACTTCTAACAAATTCCATAATTCTTAAAATATCAAAAATAGCTCCTTGAAAAAAATTTTAGCTCAATCGAAGTCCATTTGGGCCCCTGTTCACTTAAATCGGTCAGATTCAACCACTTTTTGTTTTATCGTAAAATCCAATTCTAATGCTGTCAAAACTTACAAGAAATTATTTTATGCCTTTATATTTCCCAATACAAACCCATTAAAGCTCAATAACTATTTTTAAATGCTCAGTCAAATCTTGGTCAAACTCCGGTTCAATTTGAACCAAACCGGAGGCCAACTTCAAAATGACTTTCGGAGGCCAATTTAACTCCGTTTTCACTCCAGATTTCACCACTAGACTTCTAACGACCCACATATCATTTTCAGCAAATTAGAATTTTTTGGCCGACGGACGCCGAGCCAGCAATGGCTACCCCAAGGTTAACCACTCTGGAATTTCTATACCACAAACACACTTTACTCTCAATATTATTCCACATAATCATACTTATGACATCACTTTACACTGATATCACACTAAGGACACTGTAGACATTTATTGTATACTTTTAGATCGGTATTTGGGCCATTACACGGTGGGAGACTGCCCCTCGCGAGGGGCGCACTGCAGGGCCGCCCCTCACACGTGTGCACCCTGCAAGGCCGCCCCTCTCGAGGGGCGGGCGCTCTCACAAGGGCGCCCCTCGTCTTCTTCCTCGCCTTTCTAACCTTTTTGCTCCCCAAAAATTTTGGAATTTAATTTTAAATTTAATTCTAACGTTTTTCGGCACTTTGGAGAGTTAAATCCATTTTTTTCGATTCAAAATTAAAGATTTGAATTTAATTGACTTAATTTATTGCTAAAATCTGGATTTTTGGGGAGAAGAATATAAATACTTTAGTTCAGAATATAAAGGAGGGGGGAGCAACATTCTAAAACTGAATTTTCTTAAGAAAAAGAACAACGATTCTTCTCTTCTTTAGTTCAGAATTCGAATTTTGAAAAAAAATGTGCTTAAAACAGAGAAATCGAATCCCTTTTTTTAAAATAGAGAGATTTCTTTTGTTTTTTGAATTATTTTGGCTTAAGTTTTGTTAGAGAGAATTCAACTTCTCAGATTTTTCAACTTGATTTTGTGGATCTTGATAAGGAAACAAGTTCACAATTCATCTTTCTGATAACTAATCCTTCTGAGGGTAAATTGCTGGGCTTAATTACACTGTTTAATTGTTGTGCTTATTTATTTTGTTTATCTTCACCATTATTACATATTATTGTTATTCTATGTAATAAATTCATTTGTTTGTTTTTTTTGCTTGCGATCTAATTTGTTTTAAGTGTTTTTCGCATCAATAGGGCATGAAATCAGGCAGAATCACATAAAATTATGAGTTTTGCATTGGATTTTTAAAGAAAATTGGAAATTCTTGTCCCTGTCTCTTTCTTTCCCTTGAGGGGCGGGAAGAAGATGAGGGGCGATGTAAGCATCGTGTCCCGAGGCGGTCCAGATCAGAGATTACCCGATAAAGAAATCAAAGCCTAATTCCGAATAGATGGATGAAATTCGGAGATTTCGGTCCTTTGAGTTCACGAGAATTAAAGGTTTTTTATTTGCGGTAGAAAGAAGCGAAAAATCGAGAGAATTTTGGCTTAAATTTTGAGTTTTCTTCCACGGACGGTCAGACCGTCGGTCGCGGGGAATCCGTCGGTCGTAGCGGCAGCCCATCTCACTCGCTACGAGGGACAGGCCGTCTGTGAGTTTACCAACGGACACGTGTCCGAACCAACGAACACGTGTCCGTTGGCATGTGCCCGTCGGTAGGTCAGACGCCCGTCGTTTGAATCCTATTTCCTGGTGGAAATGGGATATAACCGACGCCCGTCGATTAGCCTCCGACGCCCGTCGGTCGTGTTTTTCTATAAAAGGGAAATTTCACACTATTTTGGGGTTGGTTAACAAAAATCCTATTTTACCCTTATAAAGAAAATTCCGTTTTACTTTAGAAAAATACAAAAAAACCTCTTCCTTTGGTTTTGTTGTTTTCTCGTGAAACGCGTTGTTTTCTCGTGAAACGCGTAGGGCAGAATCCAACTAAATTTTCATCGAAAAAGGTAAAATCTGAGGGTAAATATTCTGGACACGCGTTCTGTTTAATTTATTTTAGTTATTTTCATATTTTTCTTAACCTTACTTTATTTTATTATTTTTTATTCTTATAATTTTATTTTGATCTTTTTGGCTTATTTTGAATTTTGGATACTAACGTCCTAATCTGTTTTTTGTGAAATGACGTTTTCTTGTGTTTTGGTGAGGTGAATTTGAGATGTGGTCACCGTTCACACCCTGGGAGAACTCCTTTTGGTTAATTCTATTAACTTTAACATTTTGTTAACGCATTTATTTATTTATTTATTTATTCTTAGTCTTCATTATATACAAATTATTCTATCTTGCGCAAATAAAAATAGACGAGTGCTTTATAGTAACTAATTGGGATTTTTAACAAAATTAAGTACCAATGTCCTATTTTCCATCCAATGAATCCCTCATAAAAAGTTGTTTTCATAATAATCAAAATCAAGGACCAACGTCCTCATAAGAATACCCCGGTTTTATGTTTGGCTTGCACTTTTAAAACGGGAGTTGTATTCCGCTCCTAATGTTTTTGTACTTTAATGTGGATGATTTGTTTATTTATTTATTCATTTATCCGCTTTCAACATGGATAATTGCGCCTTAATTAAATTGCATTGTGTGGAGAGAAAGCGAATTAATAAATTCAAAACTTAATTGTAAAGTTAATCAAGGTAGAAATAGATGAGAAGTCCTGAACCCATCTCTGGTATTTGGGCTCAACGAGGTGAGAGGTCTATCTGATCACTCATTGGAATAAGACCTCCAAGACCACTCTTGCATCCCGCCAAATGACTCAATAAATCCTAGGCTCCAAGGGAGAGAGGTTCATCCTCCAATACCCCTTTTGGTTGGCCTAAAATGGATACTTGCGCTGTTTTTCCCAATGTTTTATTGGGTGGTGACTCCATGAAACCTTTTTGTTGCCTAAAATAGACGCACTTGCAATTCGTCGCAAGTTGTCAACGAACCTCACTTGCCCGATCGCCCTCAAGCGGGCGGTCATAGGGACGCCCTCGAGGTTCGGCGCGCGTAACAGGCGGCCTGCCCGTCCCTCATGGTCTGGCCACCCCTCAAGCACTATTTCGTTCTTTAGTGATTTTTCATCCGATTTGTCCCGTTTTCGATCCTTTTTTATCTCTTTTCGCGTGGTATGTGTTCTTTTGCATGATTTTAATATTATTTTGCTAATGTTTATTTATGTTTATTATTTTGTGTATTATTATTTTTTTTATTATGTTATTTGTTTTATTTGATTTGTAAATTTATTTGCTAACATTAATTTTTATTTTGTTTTGCTTTGTCTACAATTCTTATTTTTTCCTTGTTTGAGCATTCTCGAGAGCAAATGGGAAAATCGATGAGACTTCTTTTGGTTTGATTTATTATTATTTTATTTTGTTTTTTATTTATTTTGCTATGTATTTTGTAATAAATTTGCTTATTTTATGCACACAAAAATGTATTTTTATTAATAAGTTGGGATTTTTTCCAATAAAATGGGATCAATGTCCTAATTTTAACCAACAAAAATTCACCTTTAAAAGAAGAGTTAATTTTCTCAAAATAAGATCACTCATCCCTATTTTCTCAATATTCACCCAAAAATAACTTTTCAATTTTTTAAGTATGCATGAAAGAACCAATGTTTCTATTTCAGATAATACCCGCTTTATGTATGAATTTTATTCATGTTACTTTAGTTTTATTTTAGGGGGATTGTATTTTTGCCCTAGATTTTAGTTTTACATTTTGAGGGATTGTATTTTTTTCCCAATTTTATCTTTTTATTTTATTATTTTACTGCTTTCCTTCAATGCTTGATATGCGTTTAAATTTTAATGTATGACATGTGAGAGGGAAATGGAAATTTAACGTTAAAAACTCTAAGAGTGAAGTTCCGAATCTTTCTCTAGTTTAAACCCTAGAGGTTAGACGAACTTTTCCAATTTTAAATTACGTGGCGACTTCAAAATACCTCAAATGCGCCTAAAGGTTTCATGGGATTAGATGAACTTCCCCAATATTCTATTGGATAGGGATTCCAAAATATCTCATGTTACCTAAGATCTAAAGATGCGAACCTTCTCGGGCCCTAAAAGCGGGCTTTCGAGGCTAATCGAGTTCGGTGCGCGTCATAGATGACATCGATTTTTTTTTTTGGTTTGTTAGTAACCAATTGTGCTTGATAAACACAAAAGGCACAAATATGGTTTGGCCCTTTCCAATCCTAAAAAAAATGGCAATGCTCAGTTATTTGCTCATTGGAAACCTATTACAAAACATTGTAAGCACTATAACTCCCAGCCAAATCAAAAATTGACAAAAAGTATCCCCCAAGCTTATTATAAGTGTAAGTAATACAACATATAAACCTGTATACTATTAAAAATATATGAAATACCCCTTAAACTTGTTAAAAATGCCATATTACTCCCCATATCACTATTCCCATGCCATATACACATTGTTAGGTTTCTAGAAACATGCACAGTGGAAATTTAAAAATTTTAAAACCAAAACCATGGATCTATCATACTAATTGGATTTGAGAAGCAAAATAGATGTATGGAAGTTTATCATTTGGCTTTTTTTCTTCTCCTAGCTTGTTTTACTTCTCACCAGGTTGTAGCAAACCACAATAATCTAATTCGACCACCTTCAATTGTAATTTACACAAGAGAGAAACATCAAGAACTCTTCTAAAGAGGATGAACAGGGAGCAAAAATCTCTAGTGACCTACATAGAGATTTCCCTTATTCAAAGAAGAGAAGAAACACTATAATAAGTGGCTTACCCTAATTCGTACGCAAAGGAGTATTTATACTGCTTGGTCATTTAAAGCTAATTCCCTTAGACTTAGGAAGACCGTTGCTAACCTTTAAAAGGTTGATCAAATGAGTGGGCTTGATTACTTTTACCAATGCCCGTTTAATGGGCCTCCTTAAACTTATTGTGCCAAAAGCTACTATGTGGGCTTCTACACAAATTACTTAAGACCCAATCATATTATTCTCTTCTCTTATATGCCCAAAAATATATATTATTATTATTATTATTATTATTATTATTATTATTATTATTATTATTATTATTATTATTATTATTATTATTATTATTATTATTATTTCAAGTCCTTTTATATTGACTTCCTTTCTTTTATGAGTGTGACCTATTGGACTTCTAAAATATATTGGTAATACAAAATGGATCACAATCCTATTTTAACTAAGATTGTGTGATTTAAGACTTTATAAACCATTATTGATTAAGAATCAATAAATTCATTTATTTATAATTCAAGAGAGACATCTAGCTATGCATCATGACTACCTAATTGTCAAAAAGTTCGTGGATTGACTTTTACGCTTACATAGACTGTTATCGTACAATCAACTCCTTTCACCATTCTTTATCTTATTTAGCTTTGAGTGGACTCTATGTCAACTCATGTTGATTGACTTTATTACATCAAACTCTAAATATGTTAGTTCTTGTTATGTAAGAAACACATTAGAGCATATTACTCTAACCATAAATTCCTAAATAAAGACATACTATAAGAGGCTAAGAGATAAACTCCTTTTTCTAATTTTGGGTGGTGAATCCTATAGTGATCACACAACTATCTCTAAACATCTTATATTACACCCAATCATTAAGCTACGAATACTCTATGGTGGAGCATAAGAAATGGTGTTAAAGTGCAGCACTTAATATTTAAGATAACCTTGGTGATCTTAAGTCTAAAGATATATGCACCACTATTATCATGAGATTTAATCACGGACATAGATTATATATCCATGTGATAATCTCATGTTAGATCTCTAATGTATCTGTTCTCCTAACTAGCATCCATATGTTAACTCTAGACATCATCATGCCTACACTTTATGAGCACTATTGCTTGACCTAGTTAATAAGTAGAACATGTGCTAGTCTATCCATATTAATAATGAAGCACCCCTTACCTATAACGCCCCATACCCGCAATTGGTACGGATATCGGGTGTCACGACACTATTATTTAATCGACTGATCGATGCTTATGACAAATACGGTAAATTTTTTTTTTTTATAAACTTATCGGATCATTTATCCTGTAACAATTTCATGTCACCATTACATTTCATTCGATCCAATCCAAACATTACATTGAACTTATCATGTTATTCGATAGCCTATAACATTCATCATAATATTCAATATATAATCAATGCTAAACCATTCCACATATACATGCCACTAATACTATTCATTTGATTAAAATTGGGCAGCATAACCTCTATAACATTAGCTACCCAAAACATGCAATTCAATAAAAACACAGCCCAACTCTGGGGCACAACAATCATAATTCAATACTCATTCAAATATTAATTCCTATAAACTAATCCAATACATATAAACCAATACAATAACAGTTAACTAATTCATTAACTTATAACAATCGCATACATTCCAAAAACAATAACAAAATATTCTTAACTTCAATCGACCGGTCTGGTCCGATCTCAAAGCTGATGGGTCACCTGCTCCACAGACGTTCCACTTGGTACCTACACGCAGTCAAATAAATTACGTGCTTAGCATTAAATATGATCAGTGGTGATTACGAATCTGATAATTTCCAATGCTAACAAATGCACACATACATGCATAATAATACACTATTCCTTGCTTCCATTTAGATCACTGACTAAACCTTACTTAGTTTCATGTTACAGTATAGTTTTTTATTTGCCATTCTTATTGGCAAAAATACAATTGAATCCATAATATATTCAGAGCTTATCATATCCCCCTTTCATTTTCTTAAACTACCACTTTGCCATTTGGTTCCACTTATTTACCAACATGCCACTAAGTAAATTTTCTCTCATTTATTTACTTAGTGTACAATTTACCATATAATTCTCATTTGACTATCACTTTACACATTTGCTCACATTTTTCTCTATCTTACTATTTCCACAGTAATGGTATTCTTATAACACTTCTCTATACTTTTGACATGTAGATTTACATTTTAGTCCTCAAATTATTACTTCCATGTTCATTTTACATATTAGTTCATATTACATCTTTACATTGCATTTAAATTCATTAATCACTCACTCAATCATTTTTATTTATTTAACATATCATTTCATATATAAATTACCGTTTAGTCCTTATTTTATCAATTTTAGGGCAAATTTAAATTTTTGCCCTTCTTTTGACGTTATTTACGGAAATGCCACTAATTCATTTCTCTTTTCATTTTAAATCATCATTAAACTTACAAATTACATATTAGTCCCTGTTTTAGCATTTTCATGGCAAATTACATTTTAGTCCCTGGACTTTGGACTTTTCACGGGACTATCATATTAATTTCACTTTTCACTTACATGTTACTTATTAGTATACCTTTACACTTAATTACTATTTTGCCCCTACTTTTGGCAAAATTACAATTTGGTCCTTTATTTAACATTTACTTGTAATTTTTATCATTTATTCACTACATTTTCACCTTATTTCACTTCTTAGCTTATAATTTGCCAATTAGTTTCACGACTAATTGTTTTTGCGGTACATTACGTTTTGGTCCTTAAACTTTTATTTTCTTCCATATGAGTCCTTTTTCATTTAAATTTTCATGTTCACTATACCTTTTGCATTTTCAGGTCATTTTCATCACCATGACCCGTTTGGCTTATGATTTGGGTAAATTATATTTTTACCCCAAACTTTTTACTTTCTTTCACTTAAGTCCTTTTCCATATAACTTCTTATTTTCATGTTACTTTTCACATTTTCATGTCATTTTACTTTTGACAGAATCATATCATTTTACGATTCTGCTTATTACACTTAAGCTTTTTATACATTATGCTTTTACAAATTATGTCATATTACATAATGTCGTGTGACATTATGCCATTACACGTTACACTTTTGCATATGATACTTTTACATTAGGCTTTTACATATTACATTGTATCATTTTACTTAATATCATGTTACCTATTATCATATTACCATTTTGCATTTTCAAAACATTTTGCAATCATATCAATTTTATGCCCCTAGTACAATCCCGGCAGACAATCTGTAAACTGGATATACAGGACGTGGGCCCCAAAGTCCCACTGCAATACAATAGGGAATGACCTCGAAGGATCACTCCATCATGTAACATATGACGTATGACGTGTGACGTATGACATATAACAGAGAGCTATGAGAGACCATCGCGAATCTGTCATAGCAAAGCAAGTCGCCATGACTTGCACCGCGGTATTAATGGTGTCCCTATGGCTAGCCAAATATATCCTGGACTAGATTACACCGCTAGACCACTAAGGGCAAAACTTTCACATTTATCAAAATTCATCATTTCAAATAGACTTTCAAATCCACTTTCGTTCTTTTAACACTTTCATATTACATATGACATGTGACGTATAACATATGATTTATCAGCACATTTTCATTTTACTTGTAGCATGTAACGTATCACTTATCAATGCATTTTCATACTTTATACTTTCACTTACGTTTTACATTTCATTTTCACTTCAATCACTTTACTTTCATTTCAATACCCTAACCGATCACTATTATGATCAATTAGGCACAATGCTCATTATATAATTATTTACCTTTATTTTTAGTTTGAGCATGACGGAATATCATACTCAAAAATATTCATATATATTTCATAAATTCCAAATACATTTATAGACACTTATTTTCATGTTTAAATTCATTTTAAGTCATTAATCTTCAAATATGCATAAAATATACCCTAGTACACACTAGGGTACCATTCGGCCAAGGTGATCATTTCACCTTACAATTTCTTTTGATTTCATTTTAGTATTTCATTTGTCATTTCAAAGGCTCTTAATCATTTTTCTAAGCTTATACTCATTTAAACTTACATTTAACTCAATTTTCACTTAAGTCGATAATTTTATTTTCATGTATTTCTTAACATTTAACTCTCCATTTCACTTCTCATTCATTCATTTATTCACTTTACATTTCATATAACATGTATACCACATAATATATCATATTCTTCCACTTAAGCCATTCGGCCCACATAAGGTTTTTCACTAACATTTTAGTTTTCAACCCTTTACCACTCAATTCACCAAATTCAACCTCAATTCACATGTATATACCATTTAATTTCATTTAAACATTAGGTATACCTCAAATATACCTAAATATACCATTATGTCACATTATGTATAACACTTGTATTTAGTTTTATTTCATTTTAAGCACTCCAATTGGCTTAGTTACCCTCCCTAAGCTCAATTAACACCTCAATTTCAATTGTGCATTTAAATCACATATAATCACTATAAAACATAATAGAAAACCCTAATTTTTCTAAAGAAAATTCATGGATTAGGTAATCACAAACCTCAATTCCATGCTTAACCCTCCTCAAGCTTCCTTTTCCTTAGCCTTTCCCTTGGAAAACTCTTTTTCCCCTTGATTTCCTCTCATGGCCGAAAATACACATCAAATAAACACCCATTAATTTCCTTCTTTTATTCAATATAACTTCATAATTATACTTAATACACCTTAATCTATTATTTAAAACTAATAAATCAAATCAAAGTAACTAAATCCTCTTACCTCCACTTAAACCCCTCATTTGAAATCCCTTGATTTCATCATGGTTTCTTTCCCAAATGAAGAGTAGCATTCACCAATTAACAAAATAAAGAGGTTCAACTCCTCATAAAAATGACTCTATAATTCTTAACACATATTCATTAGACTCCAATAATATTTTGGGGTCAATCGAAAATTATTTCTCGGTCTGGTAATTATGTACCAGTCCAATAACCTAATTTTACAGTGTCACCAAAATTAAATTTTTCATTACCATATGATTCTACTCATCAATACGAGTACGCCTATATTCTCAGATTATTTTTCTGAAGTCCGTAGCACTCTTTACGGTCCGGTCAAACTCCTAGTCAACCTAATTACTATTCATATCGGAACTGCTACTTTTTCTTATTTCTGACTTTTGAGGCCCTATTTGACCTCGATTTCACTCCAAATTTTAACCTCGAACTCACTGTAACTTATATTTTCCAATAATAAAATAAAATATATTTTGACTCCGAGAGATACTATTTATCTCGGTATCACTATTCACTATTAGAAAATACTATTCCCGGCTAGCCCGGTATTTGGGTCATTACATTACCCGTACGTAGCAACTGTTTGATAACATAACCTGTATACGACTCCGAGAGAAAGATGTCACCAAATAAACGCAAAAGAGATAGTTACAAATATCGGAAAACTGAATTATAAAATTTCTTTCAATACAAAATACTTTCGTATACATAACTCACATAATATTCTTCACTTTAATCAATTTACATACAAATCACTTATTACTGAAACTGTGGTTAAAATACATTACAAATAACAATTTCAAAATCTATTTATAATACTCATATAGACTCATTAGCCTTAACTGCTGAGGAATGCCCCTGGCGACACTTCTATCTCCAAACCTGCACGGATGAAACACCCGTGCTAAGCTTAAAGCTTAGTGGGGAATACATATGAGATGGATGACTCCTCACAGCATTCTTCAATAACACAAACAAATGCATGCAGTTATTGAATTCATATAAAGACATATCCTTAATCATTCTTATACAAAGTTACATATATGATCAAGTTTTCACATCATAATTATAATTAAAGAAAGTGCAGCAACACATTTAGTTATATAATCCTGTCTATTATACATATTTGATCTTTTTATTAATATTTCTCTCTCCTTTATAATTTCAATAGGAAACTAAAGTTAGTTTCTTAAACAATTCTTAAATCATACACTCAACAATAACACAGGTGTTTACGATAATATGCATATCATAGTCATGCCTTTTAACAGGGATTTACGCATACAATTAACACATTTATGTTACCAATAAATTTAGGTACTTACTTAATTCTTAAACCCATTTAACAAATTAAAGATACATTAATACACATGTAAGGATTCATTCATATAAATGCGTTCATTGATCAAAATATCCTTATTATTCATTTAGTACTCTTTCGTTCAATTACCACCAGCATTCCAATGAGGTGGATAACTGTAATGGCCTGCATATCACCTTAAAATTATTCCGCATTATCTGTAGTGTGTGTTGTTAGATTCGCAGCATTTGATTATGTTTCTGCTATTTTATATTCAGAGAAGTTTAAAGGTTGAATGTGCCAGAGTCATAGTAGTTCTGGGATGGGTGACCTACCGGGAAGCAGGCAGCTCCAGTAAGTCAAAAAAATATTATTACATAAAAATGATCAGTAGAGTGAATAGAGTCGGGTGGTACATTTTTGTGGGAAAACGAGGTCAGATAGGCCCCGGAATGTCAGTCTGAAGTTCGATTCGGTTGAACCGGAGTTTGACCAAACTTTGACCAACTTTTTCGAAAGTGTTAGAGTGGATAAAAAGGCTCAGTGTGGGAAGTGTACAAGCTCAGAATAATTTTTAGAATTTTTTGACAGCCTTACATTTGAGTTTTACGGCAGAAACCGACAGAATCGAATCGGACCGGTTTAGGTGAATCAGGCCCCAAACGAACTCCGATTGAGCTCAAATTTTGTGTGGAGGATACTTTTGATATTTTAAACATGATGGAATTGGTTGGGAGTTAAAAAGAGGTCAGAAACATTCAGAATACCAAAAATAGTGCAAAAAGAGCATAAAACCTTAAATCGGACCAAATCGGTTCGACCGCTTTGGTTGGACCTGGTTTGGTTCAATTTTACTATTATAAATAGATGGAGAAGGCTGAAGAAATCCAGATTTCTCCATCCAAACCGACCTCCTCTCTTCTCCTTCATGTCCTAACCTTAACTCTCCTCTTTTCCTCCATTTTTCTTCCAAATTTCCTCCATCTCACCCCATATTTCAGCCTCCCCATCAAATTTCAGCTCCTCTAGTTTCTATTGATACCTTTGGAAGTCCATTTGGTGGATGAAAAGTTGGTGAAACCTAGACTTGAAGGTTTAGGTGTGAAATTGAGGTATGTATAGTTGATATTTTTAAATTAGTTTAAAGGTTCAAATATGTATTTTAGGATGTCTAGAGTATGTTTATGTGATTATATTGTAAAAAGGAAGTAAGGTTTGGAGTAGATCTTGATGTTTATATTCGGCCACCTTAGGATCTTTATGGATATGATGGATTTTTAAGAAGATAAGGCATGAAAAGCAAGCTTAAGTGGTGGAAAGCAAGGAAATAAGGTTAGTGGATACAATATCCTTTCTTTTCCATGGTATAAGTGTGATTTTTGGTTATGTTTATCTTGCATGTATGTGATATATGCATGTATAATTGAATCTAACTTGATAAACATGATTAATGGGGCCAAATAAGTGTATAAATGTGCTTAAGATAAATTAAAACATTTTGGGTATGAAGTTCCAACTTAGGTCGAATGAAAATATGAGAAATTCTTAAGGATTTGTAAGGATTTATGGTGTATAAATGATGAACACAATGTGTATACATGGTGTAATATATGATGGAAGGATTAAAGGAATGAAAAATAAATATAGTGAATTTCTATAGTGTTGGCCGAATGGATTAACAAGGGAAATAATGGGTTATATTGTGTTTTATGGCAAATAAATGATAAGTATGATTAATATAATATGTAAATTGAATGAATAAATGACTAAGTGAAATTAAAGTGAATTAAATGAAATATTAATATAGTGACCGAATGGTATTATGTGGCATAAAGTGAATAATATTTTGAATGATGGCATACAATTGATATATAAGGTATGTCTAACATGAAATAAATATAATTGAGTGACTAAGGGAAATTATACTGTATGATATTGAGATTTAAAGTCTTGGCCGAATGGTAATCTAAATGGTATAAGTGTGTATTTTGATAATTAATGGAAAGTAATGGCACAAAGCGATTAAGTAATGATACATGAATGAGTATGCCAATTTGTAAGTGAATATAATAAATATGTTGAAATGTGCATAGTGATAAAGTGTGATATTGTATGAAATAATGAGCTTTCATGGCATGTGATAGTTTAAAGATGGTATTCACATGGGTGATGATGATATGGCATGAAAATGAATGAGATGTTATGTTGATATGACATAAAATATATGTATGACACATTAATAATGTGAAAAATAAAATATTGTTGCCTTATGTGATGAGCTAGTAGTTGAGTCTAGTTTCAGGATATGATGGCTAGCCATAGGGACTAAGACCGCGAGAGTGAGCATGGCGTCTCACTATTTTATAGGCCAATGATATACCTATTCTGTATTTTTAAAAGTATCTATATTGGAATGTATCGGAGTAATATTTCGGGGTTCTTCAGGTTTAGAATGTACCGAACTGATCAATTTGGGTCTTTTCGGGTTATTATGAGCCCATAGGGGTTCGTATCCCGTTTATCCTGTGACTTAGAGTCTGCCAGCATTATACCGGGGCAAAATGATAATGATGAGTTTTAAAATGGTTAATTTGTTATTAAAATGATATTAGTATGAAAAGACAAATGATTAAATGATTATGCATGCCATTATGTGTTAAAGATAAAGATTTACATGTGATTGTGTAATAAAGACAAGATATAGTAATGATTATGTGATAAGGATAAGATATGGTAATGATTAAAGTGATAAGGATAAGAATAAGGAATAAAGATAAGGTTAAGGGTATAATCGTAACTATTGAAAAGTTTGAGAGCAAAATGGTAAGTATGTGCTTATATGTGTGAAAGATGACAAATAAGGGTAAAAATGTCATTAAAAGGTTAAATATAGAAATTGGTAACCTTTTAGGGATAAAAATGTAATTTGGCATGAAAAAGATAATTTAAGGGCAAAATAGTAATTTTGCATGTGAAATAGTGAAATGTGGTAAAAAGAAATATAATTAAGGGTATTTATGTCATTATGTATAAAGAAAAGTAAAATAAGGGCATAATCGTAATTTTGATGAAAAATAAGTGAATTGGTGGCATTATGGTAATTTTGAAGAAGTTAGTTTTGAATTGATGGGATAAATGTAAATAATGTGAAATAAAAATGAACTAATGGCATAAGTGTAAATAAGGTGAAGTTAAAATGAACTAAGGGCATAATTGTCATTTTTGAAAAAGACAAGGGTATTATTGGAAACCCTAGTAAAAGAATGAGGATTTAAGTGTGATTAAAGAAATAATAAGTTTAATTAAAGGATAAAAATGTAATTAGTATGTAATGTGATTTAGTGAAATAATTATATGATTAACTTGCTAAAATTAAGTGAGTAATTATAATTAATGATTTAATAAGCAATAATAATAAACTAAAAGCAGTATTAAGTGTAAATAGTGGCAAAGGTGTAATTATAGCCAATTGAAATAGAAAATTTAGAATTTAAGCAAAGTGTATAGTATAATTTAAATTGGGTGTTATGGTAAGAATTAAATAATGAAACATATGGCAAAATAAAGAATAAATATAGTAATGCATTTAAGTAGTGGCACTCTTGTAAAATAAAGCAATTAAAAATGAGAATGTGTAGTAATAAAGAAATGTAGGAATCAAATTATAGGACATAAAGTTAAGATTAATTAGTGAATTAAAGTATAATTTAGTAAATATATTATGGAAAATAAATATATGTAATTGGTAAGTGATTAAGCAACGAATTGTGAAGTATAGAAAATTATTGCATGAATAAATATTAAATGATTAATAATTGTAATTAATTTATACATGTATAATGAAAATGAATGTATATGTATTTTGGTGATGCTGGAATGATAGTGCAAATAGAAAGTAAGTGGTAATAAAGGATAGCGAGGTAAATGGCAAAATTGTGAACAAGTAATTAAGTGAGAATTTAGTTGTAATTAATTATTACCAGATAAGTTGGAATGTAAATGTGAATAAAGAGAAATTTACTAATAGTAAAGTGAAGAAAATATTAGTCTAATATACATAAGTGAATAAGGGTGTAACACCCTTTTTACTGTACATAATAACTTAATTGTCTTAAACTATTCTTAAAATCATTACGAAAATCCGGGAAATTTTTTTTTTTCTATTCTATTACTATTAACCTTACTATTCACACAATCCTTCTCAAATAAGCTACTTAAATTCTACCGAAATTTCGGCAGAATCTCCTCTATAATATTGCCTATCCCCCTGTAAACAGAAACTCTTTACACTTCTATAATCAAATACATTTCCATCCATCTTACTCCAATTCAAATTCCACATAATTTTTCCCATCCTCCAATTTAATTCCAATCACATACTTATATAATAACTTATAATGTCATCAGCTCACTATTTACATCAATTATACAAAATACAAAACTATTATGATAATACATCATCTATCAACTATAAATAATTATCTAATACAAATTCTTCGATACAATAGTATCCTAATTATCTATGTAGTGTACATGCCACAAGAACCAATATTCGAATTATCAAATACAAAAATTCCATTTCTTTCGCTTCCTTTCCATACTTACCAAGTCATATTTCTTCTATGTAGTGGTGCTGATATTCACTTGATTTATGTCTTATACCTGCGCGAGGATAAACCACGCGCTAAACTTTACGCTTAGTGGTGACTACCAAATTTACTTATCCAAGACATAATTATAATATATACACATATAATTGATCATTCATACATTAATATCACAAATTACTTTTTCTTTTCATAATCAATATAATACTTTATAATTAATATACCAATAGCTATTTAACTCCAAATTAAATATGAATGATTTGCAAGATAAAACCATATTTATGCAAAATATTCAATATTCTTTTAAAAATGCTGAAATTTGTTAAACTTGCATATTCAAGTTTCCAAATCCATAACTGAAATTTCCTAACATTTTGACAATGTACAAAACATGCTTATCATGCATCGCTAAGCAAATTCCATGAATTATTAAACAGTCAATATGCTTCTGACATAGCAGTTAATATTTCATTTCTACATGACAATTATTATGGCTTTCATCTAGTCAGTAATACCAGCTAATATATATATACATGTATGTAACACACACTATACATGTATGTAACACACACTGGCGATTATGAAGTTTATTTACATACATAAAGCTACTTCATTAAATTATTAATTTCATAGGATCATTTACTGATATCATTTGCTCAATTAGAATTTTTATCACAGAACCATCAGCTTTATCAATATATACATATACACATATATATATAACTTTAAATTTCACTCTTATCTACTAATTAACACCCCTTTAGCAGTTGTACTATTTTATCATTCAACTTTACTTCTGTCATTAAGTTACTTTATGGCTTCTTAATCCACATTTACTTTCACACTTGCCATCTAACTTCTTAAGTTATACATTTAATATGGATTACAAAATTTATTGTTTAAACCCACCAATTTACCTCGCTTCATTTATTCCTTGTTAAATTCCTTGATTCACAATTATTTCACATTCATCAATTCACTTTGCAATTTATTATTTTGCCCATAGTATAATACTGGCAGACTCTAAGCACAGGATAAACGGGGTGTGAATCTCTAAGAGTTCACAATAACCTGAAGAGACCTCAGAGGATCACTCCAGTACATTCCAAACCTGAAGAACCCCGAAGGATTACTCCAGTACATTCCAAACCTGAAGAACCCCGAAGGATTACTCCAGTACATTCCAATACAGATACTTTTAAGAATACAGAATAGGTCCATTAATGACCTATAAAAATAGTGAGACATCATGCTCACTCCCGCGGTTTTATGTCCCTATGGCTAGCCACTATATCCTGAACTAGACTTGACTCCCAGCTGATCGAATAGGGCCACATTAATAAATGTTATTTAAACAAATCCGAACTTTGATCTTTACATAAAATAAGATCAATATACATTTCAATTCAAATTTTTCCAGAATTAATCCCAGTATCATCCATCATCATTTTCTCATATAATTTCATTTATTTATCACATTTCACTAACTTAGCTTCATAGCAAGCCATTAATCATGTTTATATAATTAAAAGGCATTAACAATTATAATAAATCTTATAAATTTGTTTATTCTCTTCTATAATTTTTTTCTTTCTTGTTATACCCCATACTTTTACAAATACCATAAACTCCTATGATTGAGTCTCCTTTTTCTTTATATTTTATTATCCACTCTTACTCACTTAATTTGATTCATTCTCTTCATATTAAATTCCATCCTATCTTTATAGATTTACAATAAATTTCATTTTATTAAAATGACACCTATTATAAGTCCTCAACTCTATCATATTACTCACAACATTTAACAAAATTGTACTAAAAAATTTTCACAAGTCGACCCATACATAGCGACTAAAATTTATTACGGTAGTAATTTATCACAATATGTATATTATCCATTCTTAGTTTATAAATTCAAATGCACAATTCAAGTGAAATTCCATGATGTACCCAAAAACAGAACTCCACAATTACCAAGCCCTACTTGCTTCTATTTCAATGATTTAGCTCAATTCATCAGTTTAACTTAATTTGCTTAATTTATTTAAGCTTTAACTCACAACTTAAAATAATTGACTAAACTAAATTAAATTCACCATACAGTTTAAAACTTATTACAAACTTACTATTGTATTTATGTTATTTTGCACTTATATAGGGGTACACATATACTTCTAATTTGGTCTTAACAGTAATTTGACTGCTTGAACAATGGCTTCAAACATTCACTTAATATTTTAAAACATGCACTAATCGAATTTTAATATAATAAAATCACATGCCTTCAACCCAAATTAATCCTTAATTCAAACTATCAATAAACTTAATTGGAATTCCCACTCAACATTTAAATTCCCACCAATTCTTTAAGAATTATCAAATACACTACTGTAAGCACCGTGTCCTGGAGCGGTCCGGATCGGAGGTTACCCTATGATGAAATCAATGTTCAAGGCCTGTACAGGAGACTGAAGTTGGAGGTTTTAGTCCCGCGTTCCATGAGAAATGAGGTTTTTCTACACTTCAGGGGCAGAGGGGGAGAAAACGGGAGTTTTCTGAGTAAAAAAGGTTTTTTGTCCTCCACAGACGGCCAGCCCGTCTGTGGAGATAGCCCGTCGCTTCGAGTCACCGACGGCTCAGGGTTTTTTCCGACGCCCGTCGGAAAGTCACCGCCCCTGTCAGGAGCCGCCTGGTTTCCCGGAGCACGCAACCGTTCCGACGCCCGTCGGTGGATGTGGCAGGGCCGTCGAAAGTGTCCTTGTGTCAGTAGGATTCTTCCGACGCCCGCCCCTACGCACCGACGCCCGTCGGTCGTGTCTGGCTATATAAGGTCCGGATTTTCACTTCAAAAGGGTTGGAAAATTTTTCAGAAGAGGAAACTCTGCCAAAATTCGAGCACGTTTTCTCTCTCTTCCAAAAACACACATTTTCCAAAGAACTTTACTTAATCAAGGATCAAATCGATCAAAGGAACTAAAAACTAATTAGTTTTCTTTAGATTTGGACTCCTAAATCGACTTTCTGAAGGATCGGAGGTGAAATAGCTCATTTTCTCTCTCTAATCTTTCATTCTCTTACTTTCTCGTGGAACGCGCGGGGATCTAACCGACATCAAAATTCTACCCAAGGCAACTATCTGAGGGTAAATATTCCGGATTCTCTCTCCATTTTCATCTCATATTTAATTATTTATCATTTATTTATTCATTCTGTGAAATTTTTGAATACCTGTCATTACTTTTCTTCATTTTGACTCCCTCATCTCCTTCTTGGATAAAACTTGTTTTTTTTTTATCTCAAAAGGCCCTTTTTCTCCTTTCTGTTTTCCGGAGACAGAGGTGACCGACGGGTCATCTTTATGACCGACGCCCGTCGGTCACCCACCTACAGACGCCCCTTCTTGAGTGACAAACGGGCGTGTTGAATAACCAAACCGACGCCCGTCGGTCAACCAGGAAAGGCCGTCGGTGGGTTCTGCCTCCATTTTTTTGATCATTTTTCATCTCTATTCAGTCTCTTCGATTTCTTATGTGTTAATTTTATGAATGTTAACATCTCTTAACTTTCTGTGAGTGTATATTGGTCCTCTTGGATAATTTCGAGCTTGAGCGGCTGCCTACCATGCATGGTGGATTTCGTCCGGTTTAGTTTTCTTAAACCTCTTGATTTATATTCTCTCGCTTTTTCATTCATTGATTATTTTATATATATGAATAAGCTCTTTTTATCCTGTTAACTGTAAAAATAGACCAATGATTTGTACTTAAATAAAAGTGAGTTTTGTATAAAAATGCAAAAGGGTCCAACGCCCTATTTTCATCCAATAAAGATCATCACATATAAAATATCCCATTTTTGATAATGATGCATGCGAGGACCAAAGTCCTCAAAATAAACAATGCCCCGATTTGTGTATGAATCGCACATTTATAAAGGGAGTTGTATTCCGCTCCTTGTATTATTGTAATTTATCGCTTTGATATTTATTCTGCCCATTTACTGCTTTCCGAATGTGAATAGATGCGCTTTTCAATTAAACCGCATAGTGTGGAGAGAGAGCGAACTAATGACATTAAAATTTGATCATAAACTAATTGAGGTAGAAATAGATGAGAAATTCCGGACCCAGCTCTGGTCTTTGGGCTCAAGAGGTTAGAGGTTATCCTCCAAAATACTTCTTGGGTCACGAGACTTTAGCGCTAATCCTAGGCCTCATGGCCCAACATGGATAAAATGCGCAAGTCTTAGGCTCTCCGAGGCGAGAGTAACTTTCCCAATGTTCTATTGGGTGGCGACTCCATGATACCTCCTTGTTGCCCAACATAGACGCACTTGCGATTTATTGTAAGATGCGAACGGACCCGCAAATGCCCCGATCGCCCACGTGCGGGCGGTCCGAAAGGGCGGCGCATCGGGATCCGGCGCGCGTCACAGTGGCGACTCCGCTGGGGACGTTTATGGTTCGAGATTTCGATTTGAAAATACCTCTTTTAACATTTATGATTGAAATTTAATTCATAAATTCGCTTTCTCCCAAATTTGCATTTGCATATCATTAGAGCCTTAGAATAAGCTAGTTTGGTCCCTCTTCTAGCCCCGGTGCGTTCCTGAAGCACCTCCTCATTTTCACTCAATTTGGGGAAGTGTTAAGGATAATCACCAGCCCAAGCCATGTACCTCAATGGTATATCAAAATGATGACCCGATCGGTCGCTATGCTCGTGATGAGCTAGACCCGTCGGCAGGGATCATGCTTGGGTAGCCTCAAAGAAACATCTCCCTCGTCCAAAGCTCATGTAATGACTGTAGTCACTTTTCACAGGTGAAATGAACCATAATCTCATGCTTGCTGTATGGATCCTCACATATTGGATGAATCCAAATATCTCGCTCGGTAACCTAGCCAAAGGCTATCATGCCCCGGTAGGGCCATGTCGAAATTTATGGACCGTCCGAATACGTAACGATCAATATCCATCCGCTTGTACATTAGCATAGGAGTGTTATGCTGCCGGTTTTTCGCCGCGCACCATACGCGTCTATTGGGTCCCTCGTTGACCCTTGGGCTAATCCCACCTAGGAAAGAGACTGCACGACCACATGTGTGGGAGAAATAAGGGTGGAAGGACTTACTTGCTTGCTTGTGCTCTGTAAATGTTGCATATCACGATCATGCATTATACCTACATTTCATGCATCATTCTAACTTTTGTCCCTGCAGCCATCATAGATCTGCCCAGGTGGACTAGATCACCGACCGGACGACTGATCCGAGTTCTTACTCCTGAGCTGTCAGATAGAGAGGGTCTGCCGGAGATTTTATCAGAAGTAAGTGGCACGGTATCTCAGATGGCAAACTCACCCAGGGGGGAAGATGCCACCAGGGCCATGATTGCCGAAGAAGTGGGCCGTCGATTTGAAGAATTCGAGGGAAGGATGATGAATATGTTGGCCGCCTTGACGCAGCAGAACGCTCAGCCGAATGTTCCCCAGAATCCTCCTCCTCCTCCTCCAGTAAGATTGAATGAGCCTGAAGAAGAAAGGGTTGAGAGGTGGGAGGAGCCCGTTAGGCCGCCACCGGTAGAGTTGAGATCAGTGGCTTCGGGAGAGCTGAGAAGAAGGCCAGTGCTGAGAATTGATGACGATAGAGATATCGAGGATGATAGGTTGAGCATGGCATCCGAAAAGGGGAAGGCACCTCAGGCTGATGATTTTATTTTGAAAAAGATGGAAGAGAGGTTCGAGGCCATGGCTCGTATGATAGGTAGAGCTCACGGGATGAATCCTGAGGATAGGGAGCTAGACGGAGAGGACCCGATCCCTTATAACTTCAAGATGCCGAATGTGCCGAAGTTCGATGGTACTTCTGATCCTACTGTACATGTGAAGCAATATTCTCTAGTCATGAAGGGGACCACATTGTCTAAGAAGCAGAAGGTGGAATACTTTTGTCTGAGTTTGACCTCTCATGCCATAGATTGGTATCACGGCCTTGACCGCCGCACTAAAGAAGATTGGGATCTGCTCACTGAGGAGTTTCTGAAACAGTATGACTGTAATACCAGAATGGAGGTGACTCTGAAAGATCTTGAGCTGCTCCAACAGAAGGCCGGGGAATCCTTCCATGAGTACCTTACCCGATGGCGGAACCGAGTAATGGAGATGCGCCGAAAGCCTGATACCCAAGATCAGATTCGTCTTTTCATTAAGAACGCAAGCCCATACTTGAAGGAGGGACTGAGGATGAAGGGGTTGAAGGACTGGGAATCTCTCAAGGATATAGCCATCGAAGCAGAAGGGGAATTCTTGACCCGAAAAGCTAACAATGATAATTTTGCCAAAAGGGCTAACCCTGGTCAAGGAGCCAGCAGGCCGGCAGGTCCCAGTAACAACACTAGAAGAATGGGTGAAGTGTCTGCTACTGAGGTAGCCACCCCGAGGAAATTTTTGAACTTGGGGAGACCATTATCCTGGGTCTTGAAGAGACTGATGAAGGAGGGAAAATTGCGTCCTCTAACTCCTAGGCCGGCTTTGACACAAGGGAAACCGGGACATAAGGACAATGAATTCTGTGCATTCCACCAGCACTCGGGCCATATCACTGATAAATGCAAAGCACTTCGGCACTCCATTCAAGATTTGATTGATAGCAAACAGATCTCTGATCCTGAGAGGAGGGAAGCTGAGAAGAAGCCTGGTTATAATGCCGTACCCCCACCTGTGTTTATGATCCAATCTAGCCTGCCAGAGTGGTACGTGCTACAAGACCTGTATGGGAATGAGGAATCTGCTGTCGGTAGTTCCGAGGATGAGAAGGAGAGAGCAGTTGTGGCGACTCTTGATTGCTGGTCTAGCAGTGAGAGTGGTGGAGAAGCCGAGGGTGAAGAAGGATTGAACCTTGATCTGTGGGGCTCCGATGGAGAAGAGGGAGAGATAAGCGCTGTCACTAGAAGTGGAAGGGTGATCCCCGAGATTGCAAAGCTACCTGAGCCAGTACAGCCAGTGGCAGAGAAAGAGCCAGAGGAGGAACAGATTATAAAGCAATTGAAGAAAACCACAGCTCAGATATCCATTTGGGATTTGTTGAGGCAGTCCCCCTCTCATAGGCAGAAGGTAGTAGAGGCTTTGGTTGAGGCCACAGTTGCCACCACTATTTCCCCATCAGAGCTTTTGGGTCTAATCAAGGGAGGATCCGAGGAGAGGTTGATCTTTTCCGATGCTGACTTACCGGCAGAAGGCCGTAATCATAACCGACCCTTATACATTAAGGCACAGATTAGCGGCAAGCACACTGCTTGCGTTATGGTGGACGATGGGTCTTCTATCAACGTATGCCCTTTGATAGCTTTGCAAGCTTTTGGCTTAAGCGAGGATATGCTCAGCGGATCCGACCTGACTATCACGGCCTACGATAACTCGAGGAGGCAAGCCTCGGGAACCTTCAAGACCTTGGTCAAGACAGGACCTATCGAAGTGGAAGTTGAATTTGTGGTTCTGCCCAATCCTGCTAATTTCTCGGCCTTGCTAGGGAGACCCTGGTTTCATAAATTAGGAGGAGTGCCATCCACACTGCATCAGATGATAAAATTCCCGCACAAAGGGGAGGTGGTGACTATCAAGGCAGCCAGGGAAAACCAGGTCTCAACGCTAGAAATTTCCAATCAGCCATTCAGTGGTTTTCATGTATCTATGATAAAGGAAGAGCACGGATCAGGAGATAGCCCGGCTGTGGTTAGTATGATGAAAAAGATGCACTATCTTCCTGGCGCTGGTTTGGGTAGAAGCTCCCAAGGGTTGCAGACCGCGATCACCACTCGAGGGCAGAAGAACCGTAAAGGTCTGGGGTACAGAGGTGGTTTTGGCAAGAAGAGGGTAACAGACAGGATCCCCCACATTTCAGAAAGCTTTGTCCCCGCATCCTCAGTATGTGCTTATACTGGTGAAGATGAACCGCAGTGGGTAGATGGGAGGATTGTCCCTGGCTTTGAGATTTTTAATGATGTGTATGACTGGCACGTCGGGTTTGTCAAGACCGCTGAAGGCTTTTGGGATGAAGAAGTCATGACTCAGGGGATCACTTGGGACAAGTGCGAGCTTGAGGAGGTCGTTACTGAGAAAATGGTAGCTGCCAGGCTGAAAGGAAAAGGGAAGATAGCAGATCTAGAGCTGGAAATGGAGGATTTGAAGATCTCTTCTGACGTGCCTGAAGGGCCTCTGCTAGATCAGAAAGTCAGTAAGCAAGCTGCAACAGCGTCAACCTCGGGAGCGGCAGAGGAAGACTCTAGCCTAGATTGTCTTTTTATTCCAGAACTCTTTTATGATGTAAATGATAACAATAATATTATCAATAAGATGAACAATTTCACTTATTTGTGCGATGTTTCTGATGATTTCAACATGCATGAACATGATCATATTCCATCAATTTTTAACATTGACTCTACTGGCACAACGCCTTTCAATCTTGGAACTTCGAAAAATCCGAGAGAAATTCTAATAGCATCAAACATAACTCCTGAGGAGAGAAAAAATTTTGAGAGAATAATAACAAAACATGAAAAAGTCTTTGCCTGGACCTACGAGGATATGCCGGGGGTTGACCGGGCCGTGGCGGAGCATGCCATCCCGACTTACCCAGATTGCAGGCCGGTGAAGCAGAAGTTGAGAAGGCTAAGGCCAGAATGGGCTGACAAGGTTAAGGAGGAAATCCGACAGCAGATCGAAGCTAAGTTTCTGGTGGAAGTCCAGTACCCTACTTGGCTGGCGAATGTGGTTCCTGTGGCTAAGAAGAACGGAAAGGTCAGGGTGTGCGTGGATTATCGAGATCTTAACAAAGCCTGTCCTAAAGATGATTTTCCACTACCCCATATTGATGTATTGATAGACAGTGCCGCCAATTGCGCGATGTACAGCTTTGGGGATGGATATGTGGGCTACAATCAGATCCTGAACAAGATAACTGACCGGGTTAAAACTGCCTTCATCACAGAGTGGGGTACCTATGCCTATCGGGTTATGCCTATCGGGTTATGCCTTTCGGCTTGAAGAATGCGGGGGCCACGTACCAGAGGATGGCGACCAAGATCCTAAGCGACCTGATTCACAAAGAAGTGGAGGTGTATGTTGATGATATGATGGTCAAATCAGCCACTCGAGATGGACATTTTGAAGCTCTAGAGAAGTTCTTCACCCGGATCGACAAGTATAATCTGCGACTTAACCCCAAGAAGTGCATTTTCGGGGTGACTTCGGGAAAGCTGTTGGGACATGTTGTCAGTCAGAGGGGGATAGAAATTGACCCCGATAAGGTGAAAGCTATCAGAGAGATGCCTGTGCCACAAAAGGAAAAAGATGTAAGGAGTTTTCTGGGCAAGTTGCAGTATGTTAGCCGGTTTATTGCCAAGCTCACTTCGATATGCGAACCTATTTTTAAGCTGCTTAGAAAGAACCAGCCCGTAGTCTGGAATGAAGACTGTCAGAGAGCCTTTGATAATATCAGGAAGTACCTGTTAAATCCGCCGGTACTAAGACCTCCGCAACCTGTCAAACCGCTTATTCTGTACCTGGCAGTAGAAGACGGTTTAGTGGGCGCCATGATGGCTCAAGAGGATGAGTTTGGGGTGGAGTTTGCAGTTTATTACCTCAGCAAGAAGTTTCTGGCTTACGAAATAAAATATGCTGAGGTAGAGAAGATCTGCCTTGCAGTGATTTGGGCATCGAAGAAGCTAAGGCATTACTTCCACTCGTACAAGGTTCAGGCTGTAGCCAAGCAGAATCCTTTAAGATATTTGCAGGAGGCGCCATCTTTGCTTGGAAAGATGGGGAGGTGGTTGCTCTTGCTACAAGAGTTTGATGTGCAATACATCACCCGCAAGACTATTAAGGGGCGAGCTGTAGCCGAATTTCTTGCTGAGCATCCTATCCAAGGGGACACCCTCGAATTTACCTTTCCTGATGAGAGCATGGGCGCGATTTCTGTTCAAGGATGGCAGTTGCACTTTGACGGGGCGGTAAACAACAAAGGAGCCGGAGTCGGAGTCATCCTGACAACCCCAGATAATGAGAAACTTCCTCTTGCTAAGAAACTGAGATACAAAGCAACCAACAATGAAGCTGAGTATGAAGCATGCACTTTCGGGTTAGAAGCTTTGGCTGTGTTGGGGGCAAGAAATGTAGAGGTATTTGGTGACTCGTCCTTGGTAATAAACCAGATCCGAGGTGAGTGGGCTGTTAAGGAAGAGCGACTCGTCCCCTATGTTCAATATCTGAAAGGGATGTGTGGGCAGTTTGAGACTTGCACCTTCCACTTCGTGCCCAGAGATGAGAACCGTTTGGCTGATGCGTTGGCAACCTTAGTGTCAATATGGGATAACCCTGAGGGAGTGGCCATAAAACCGGTGCTAATTTCGAGCTCTGATAGGCCCAGCTTTGAAACCGTGCCTGTAATGGAACTAGAGGCGTCAGATGGGAGGCCGTGGTACTTTGATATCATGAATTACTTGGAAAGCGATAGATTTCCAGAAGAAGCCACTGAAAAGGATCAGAGGATGATACGTAAGTTATCTACTCAGTTCATATCCTTGGAAGGGGTGTTGTATAAGAGACGGTCAGATGGGATCCAGCTCAGATGTTTGAATGAGAGAGAAGCGCGCAAGATAATGGAAGAAACCCATGCAGGGGTCTGCGGGGCCCACATGAATGGTTTGACCTTGGCCAAGAAGATAATGAGGCAAGGCTTTTATTGGCTTACGATGGACACTGATTGTTCAAAATATGTCAAGCAATGTCAGTTGTGCCGACAGTACGCGGATCTGAGGCACCTGCCGGTATCAGAGCTACATAACTTAACATCTCCTTGGTCGTTTGCCGCTTGGGGGATAGATATCATTGGAGAGATTCGCCCGACGGTGTCCAATGGACACAGATATATCATAGTCGCGATCGACTACTTCACCAAATGGGTCGAGGCAGAATCTTTCAAGAAAATTGACGCAAGGGATATGGCCAGGTTCATAGAGAGGAACTTGATCTGCAGATATGGTCTCCCTCACCACATAGTGTCTGATAATGGAGTGCAGTTTATGGGAGAGACCAGAAAACTTCTTGAGAAATATGGTGTTGAGCATCATAAATCCTCTCCCTACCGACCGCAAGCGAATGGAGCAGTGGAAGCCGCCAATAAGAATGTGAAGAAGATCTTATCCAAGATGGTCCAAACCTACAAAGACTGGGCTGAGAAGTTGCCCTTCGCCCTGTGGGGATACAGAACGACAATAAGATCATCTACGGGCGCTACACCATTTTCTCTGGTATACGGAACAGAAGCGGTATTGCCGGTAGAGATAGAGCTTAAATCATTAAGGGTGGTCATGGAGGCCCAAATCCCGGAAGCCGAATGGGCGCAGCAGAGATTGCAGCACTTGAACCTACTGGATGAGAGTAGGCTGAAAGCTTATTATCATAATCAGATATATCAGAAGAGATTAGCGAGAACTTTTGGAAAGAAGGTGAGGAAGCACCCGCTGAAAGAGGGGGACTTGGTGTTCAAGCAGATGAGGCCAGGAATACCAGATATCAGGGGGAAATTCAGACCTACCTGGGAAGGGCCGTACATCCTTAAGAAGCTGTTGTCCAGAGGGGCTGCAATCTTATCAGACAGCGATGGGAACGAGTTCAAAGAGCCAGTCAATGTCGACAGACTCAAAAGGTTCCACGGCTAAAGACCAAAATAAAAAAGAAGAGAATAAAATGCCCTGCAAGTCGAAAACCGAAAAAAGGCGGCTATGCTAAAATTGGGCGCCTCGACAGGGTGAAAACCGAAAAAAGGCATCCTGTGCAAAAATTAGAGGCATGAGAGAGAATGTCCGGTCGTGAAAACCCGAGAGGGCCGATCGGTAACAGGAGTTGATGCTGTTAAAATTTGGTTTCATGTATTGATAGTGCATAAGCAGCTGAGTAAATGCCAAAACTGATCATGCATGCTGAAATTATCTAGAAATGCACACGAAACTCATGAAAGGGGTGAATATTATTCTTTTCACTTTTGTCATTTTCTAGTTCTGCATTGAAAAGAAATGTAGCAAAAAATACACATGTAGGCTAAACTAGGTCTTGCTGCTGCTCTCGCCGATCAGATGCTTGAGCCCTCGAGTCCTATTATCGGAGGTTGGGCTGAGGATCCACTTCTTGTACCCGCTGGTTGAGGATGCAGAATGGTTGCCAAACCTTGGGATGACAGTCTTCACAGGTAATCTGCCCCATAGCTCATGATACCGGGAAGCAAATGCGACCGAGAGATCCCCTCCTCGGAAAGAAAGGGGAACCCTCACTATATCCTGGGTCATCCCAAGCTGCCGTGAACATCGCGAGGTAATGCAGAAGGTGGCCTGGCGGAGGCCGCAGAGAGGGACGCAACCTGATGACCCATCGGTGACCGCATGAGATAGCGGGAGCCAGGCGGATGTAAAACTGATATCATCATCTGACAGCTCGCCAAATCTGGTAATGCCTTCACCAGTCGCGGCACACCTATACAGTCGCCGACGAGGCAAGAAATGGCTCGGCATGTACCGCGGAATGACTCGAGGGGGTGGTTCAGACAGCATCTTCAGTTTTTCCTGTAGCCAGATCTGAAGAAAAAAAAAGCCGCTGGAGTAAGTAGGGTTTGCTTCAGGCAAAAATAAGGCACAGGGTTGTGTGAAAATCCGAAAGGACGCACCTCCCGCAAAGAAAAGCTAGTGTGAAAATCCATAAGGGACGCGCTACCTTTAAAATAATGACGTACCTGGAGTAATAAGGGGCTACCGGTAAAGGTTGTAGTGGACCCAGAGCTCACAGCGTCCAGACCTAAGATGGTTTCGGCCAAGACAAGTGGTAGAGGGGACAATCCCAGATGAAAGTCGCTCAGGACTCCAAGCAGACGAAAGTCACCTGTCAAGCCTCCTGGAACAACGGTAAGGAAGTTCACCATGCAGAATAGGAACGTGATACTTACCCGATAG
The DNA here is from genome assembly GCA_947683425.1 of Excoecaria cochinchinensis. NCBI lineage: Eukaryota > Viridiplantae > Streptophyta > Magnoliopsida > Malpighiales > Euphorbiaceae > Excoecaria > Excoecaria cochinchinensis. Next base: position 9,845,727 of record CANTUQ010000127.1, on the reverse strand, counting down.
GTGGGGATGTCAGTGAACTGATCTAGGGCCTCGATCAGTGGCTCCAGAGAAAAGGAGGAACTCAGAGGAATCAGCCGGTTGGCCTCCGAGGGGGATATGCCCAGAGCTAGGGCTACGTCCCGGGTCTGAAGTAGGCCGCAGCGGGGGATGCAAGGCAGAGCGCCAGGAGGGAACTGGGCTCCCAGAATGGAAGCCAATTCTTCAGAAAGAGGGCACAGTTCCTGATAGGTGAACTGGAAGACGTGAAATCGAGGGTTCCAGAAGTGGGTCGCCGCCAGGAGGAGGTTCTGGTCGATTTTCACCCGACACAGATATTTCAGCCCAGCCAGAGAGGAAAGGGCGCCTTCTCCCCAAGTGTGTTTGTCATCTAAAATACGGTGCATCCTTTGAGCAGGAGGGGAAAACATTTTGAGAAGAATAAAAGCCCAAAGTGCTGGAAAATGAAGAGACAAGAAAATCTTGCAGATTTTATAGGAGAGGGTCACCGACGGCCTACCCGCCCCTCTACAGAGATGGTCTGCCCGCCTCTTTACGGAGACGGCCTGACCGCCCCTCCATAGGGACGGCCTGCCCGTCGAAAGTCCACCGGGCAGAAACACGCGTCATCATCGCATTCATCATGCGCATTAAATTGCATTCATTTCGCGACAGACGGCCAGCCCATCGGTCGCTTTTACAGACGCCCTGCCCGTCGGTCACGAAACTCTATATAAGGGTGAGTGACAGACGGCGCAAACGTTGCTGTCCCTTTCTTCTTCCTCTCTCAAGCGGTTTCTAAGTAGTTTTTAGCGTTTTTTGAGTCTTTTCTTCTTATTTTTTCGCGATTTCTTCGTTTTTTCGCATTATATACTCACCCGGTGCTCGGATATTTGTGTTTCTCTAGTTTCTACACTTCTCCGGATTACAAGTAAGTAAATAATTACTTCTTTATTATTTTTTTATTATTTATTTATTTATTTAATTCATTTCTACATTCTTTCTTCTTCTAACTCTAAGGAGTTTTAGATAATTTTAGAATTTAGGGGGAAATGCTGCCCATTTTTCTATATTATTTTGTAATTAAATCCGAACTTTTTGCATGATCACATAAAAATAGAGTTTTATCTATAACCTTGGTGCTTTAGAATTACACCCTTTTTAGCGCACCATTTTGTGCATATCTTTGCTTTTATGGCCTGAGGCCATTATTTTGATTTGTTGGGGGCACACTCTTGCCGGGGTGCGCCCCATTTACAAGCATTTAATATTGCTAGGGCCTGAGGCCTATTGTCTTGCTTTTTTCACGCAGGGGGTTGGGCACATCCCTACCGGGGTGCTGCCCGAATTTTTATCTTTTATTCTAGAATTGAATATTTATTTACTTTCCAAGTATGAAGCATGCCTTAGGACTTAGAAAGCCCATCTTTATTCGCTTTAATTATCTCCATGAGGATTACATGTTCCTTTGCCATGATGCGTGCAAGGCATGTTAGGATACTTCCGTAAACGGAATGTTTGCTATTTTTATCTGTCATTACTTTTTTATCTTATGTTGGGCCGCCATTGCCCTGTTAAGGCCCAGATGGACCTTGGATTTTGGAAAATAAAACTGATAGTGCTTGTTTCGCCAAGTTTCCGCTATCTGACTCTTTCCTTTTTACAGGATGCCTCCCAGACGCAGAGCACCACAGGCCCAGCCCGAGATTGAGGCCCCGGCTTGGATGGATGACGAGTCCGCCCAGAGGTACAGGGCGTTGGCTCAGGTGGAGTTTCGGGCCAGCCGCTTTGTATCTCGCCCTTTTCTAGAGGCCCTTGGGTTGGCCCCGGAGTTCGATTTACTTGCCGAGGGAGCGGGTTGGACAGAGTTTCTTGAGCCTGCCTTCCAGAAATTTCTAGAGGCTACCCGCCAGGTCTTGGCCACTCTCCGCTACACAGGCTTTCAGAGCACAGATACTGACCCGGGGGTGATACAGTTTTGGTTTGATGGCGACCATGTCAGCATCACCAGGCAGAGGTTTGCTCAGGCGATGGGGCTTCCTTCGGGAGAGGAGGTTGAGATCCCGCGGCGAGCGGTAAGACGCGCCCATTGGGCGGCTATTGCTATACCAGGAGTGCTATATGATCACGATACAGCGAAGAGCACCGTACTGGTGTCTCAGGCACTCCGGTATCTGTACAGAGTGCTTTCCAGCTCGTACCTCGGTCGAGCTGGTAATCCAGGGTCGCTTAACGCGGCCGAGATCTGGAGCCTCTGGGCTATGGTGGCAGGCCAGCGTCTCAACATTAGCCACGAGATCTTGGCCAACCTGACCAGAGTAGGCAGAGGGTTGACACCGGTGGTGATGGTAGGAGGAGTCATCACCAGATTACTGTTGGGATTGGGGTTTACACCCGAGAGGCTGAGAGGACCTCTACCGGAGGGGATCCATATAGATGTTGCAGCAGCGGTTCAGATGGGGATGATCTCTCAGATTCCAGGCCAGGCGGAGGCTTATAGGGTATTGACTATCCATGAGACCCGGCGGCTGTTCTCGCTTCCACCCCTGGGGGCAGATCCTGATCACCCAGAGCACCAGGAGGAGCAGCCTCCACAGCCCGAGCCATAGCCCGAGCCACAGCCTCAGCCTCCGCAGGCGCAGCCGCAGCCTCCACAGACTGAGCCTCAGCCGGAGCACCAGCCTCCTCCACCTCCTCAGTCCCAGGCAGTGCCTCCGCCACAGCACCAGGAGCCTCCTAGGACCCCCATGGATTTTGATTTTGAGATCACGATGGACGAGCTCTTCGCCTCTTCACCGACATCTAGGGCCCCGACTCCAGCCCCGTCGCCAGGTACCAGGGTACAGAGGCCTGCCCGCGAGCCCTCCGAGAGATACCATCCGTACTCCCGAGGCGATCCTGGGGCATCCACTTCTTCGGTACCACCACCAGAGCCAGCGCCACATCAGCCAGCTCAGCCGGACTATTTCCAGCTCCTCTCCTCCATGTTTATGGCCTTTGAGCGGCGACAGGATGAGAGGGATAGGGCCATTCACGAGAGGTTGGATCGCCAGCAGGCTGCTATCCAGGAGCAGTCTCAGACAGTGGAGCGCCTATCCCGAGAGCAGGCAGGCTACATGGAGCATGCAGCGAGGGAGCAGACTCGGGCCATGGATGCCCTTAGAGATGAGCAGACTCGAGTTCTGGAGGCCTTCAGGGGAGAGCAGATGAGGCTAGTTGAGCAGATTGCTCAGGGGCAGAGGGAGTTGAGGCAGCAGCTCGCTCATGATGTGAGGACGTCGCAGGACCAGGCGTCTCAGAGGGTTGACATGACCTTTCAGATGATTGATGAGTCACTGGACTCTCTGAGATCCCGCGTCCAGGCGATAGAGGGGATTCTCCCTCCTCTTTCCCAGACCATGAGAGAGTTCAGGGAGCAGACGGAGCAGAGCTTGGAGCGTAGGAGGACGGCCGCCGTTGAGCAGACCACTCAGCTGAGCCAAGCCTTCAAGAAGTTGGGGGACAAGATCTCTGAGACCTTAGGGTTTTTGGGCACTTGTACCCAACCCTTCTTAGACGGCTATGCTCAGGTACAGTTCAGGCGAGCCCATGATCACGAGGCAGGACCCTCTGCAGCTCCGCCACCGCCTCAGGCCCGTCCGCCTCCGCCAGGGACCGTGCATATTTCGGATGATGAGGATCCCGATGAGCCTTCAGACTACACACCTCTCTGAGCTTCAGGGAGTTATTTTTGTATCTCTTGTATTTTGTATATGCATTGTACAAAAATGACATTTTTAGTGGAAAAAACTTTTGCTCCATTATTTGCATGTTTTCCTTTTCTTTTCGATTAATTGCTTAAATAACACCACAGGAAGTGTATATTCTCCTATTTACTCATGTGTCGATAAAAATGACAATGAAAAAAAAAACAACAATAATAACATGAAACAAAGACAAATAACAAAAGAATAATAATCAATAGCAGGTCAAAAGATGACCTTTCAAACAAGAATTAACAAAATCTTTTATCTCACAGGTACAAAGGAATACCAACCTGAGCACGGACATCGATTAAAGAGGTCTCCTTCGAAACAAGGAAACCAGCGGAGTTTTCACACTCCAAGATCGAAGCTGCAGTTGAAGAAACACTGCTCTTCACCCCGAAGCTGCGGTTGAAGAAACACCGCTCTTCATCAGATCGAAGCTGCAGTTGAAGAAACACTGCTCTTCACCCCGAAGCTGCGGTTGAGGAAACACCGCTCTTCATCAGATCGAAGCTGCAGTTGAAGAAACACTGCTCTTCACCCCGAAGCTGCGGTTGAGGAAACACCGCTCTTCATCAGATCGAAGCTGCAGTTGAAGAAACACTGCTCTTCACCCCCGAAGCTGAAGTTGAAGAAACACCGCTCTTCATCAGATTGAAGCTGCAGTTGAGGAAACACTGCTCTTCACCCCGAAGCTGCGGTTAGGGAAACACTGCTCTTCACCAGATCGAGATTGAAGCCAAAGCTTGCTGCATCTCACCACGCCCTACAGATCGAGATGAGGTCTAACCGGCAAAAGGCACGGAAGGTGAAAAGCCGTCAAAGGTACGCTTTCTTTCCAACCTTTCTCTGAGTTTTGGCTTATCTAGGCACTTGTGCGCTAGTCTCCCCAAAACTGGGGGCAACTGTAAGCACCGTGTCCTGGAGCGGTCCGGATCGGAGGTTACCCTATGATGAAATCAATGTTCAAGGCCTGTACAGGAGGCTGAAGTTGGAGGTTTTAGTCCCGCGTTCCATGAGAAATGAGGTTTTTCTACACTTCAAGGGCAGAGGGGGAGAAAACGGGAGTTTTCTGAGTAAAAAAGGTTTTTTGTCCTCCACAGACGGCCAGCCCGTCTGTGGAGATAGCCCTTCGCTTTGAGTCACCGACGGCCCGAGGGTTTTTTCCGACGCCCGAGGGTTTTTTCCGACGCCCATCGGAAAGTCACCGCCCCTGTCAGGAGCCGCCTGGTTTCCCGGAGCACGCAACCGTTCCGACGCCCGTCGGTGGATGTGGCAGGGCCGTCGGAAGTGTCCTTGTGTCAGTAGGATTCTTCCGACGCCCGCCCCTACGCACCGACGCCCGTCGGTCATGTCTGGCTATATAAGGTCCGGATTTTCACTTCAAAAGGGTTGGAAAATTTTTCAGAAGAGGAAACTCTGCCAAAATTCGAGCACGTTTTCTCTCTCTTCCAAAAACACACATTTTCCAAAGAACTTTACTTAATCAAGGATCAAATCGATCAAAGGAACTAAAAACTAATTAGTTTTCTTTAGATTTGGACTCCTAAATCGACTTTCTGAAGGATCGGAGGTGAAATAGCTCATTTTCTCTCTCTAATCTTTCATTCTCTTACTTTCTCGTGGAACGCGCGGGGATCTAACCGACATCAAAATTCTACCCAAGGCAACTATCTGAGGGTAAATATTTCGGATTCTCTCTCCATTTTCATCTCATATTTAATTATTTATCATTTATTTATTCATTCTGTGAAATTTTTGAATACCTGTCATTACTTTTCTTCATTTTGACTCCCTCATCTCCTTCTTGGATAAAACTTGTTTTTTTTATCTCAAAAGGCCCTTTTTCTCCTTTCTGTTTTCCGGAGACAGAGGTGACCGACGGGTCATCTTTATGACCGACGCCCGTCGGTCACCCACCTACAGACGCCCCTTCTTGAGTGACAAACGGGCGTGTTGAATAACCAAACCGACGCCCGTCGGTCAACCAGGAAAGGCCGTCGGTGGGTTCTGCCTCCATTTTTTTGATCATTTTTCATCTCTATTCAGTCTCTTCGATTTCTTATGTGTTAATTTTATGAATGTTAACATCTCTTAACTTTCTGTGAGTGTATATTGGTCCTCTTGGATAATTTCGAGCTTGAGCGGCTGCCTACCATGCATGGTGGATTTCGTCCGGTTTAGTTTTCTTAAACCTCTTGATTTATATTCTCTCGCTTTTTCATTCATTGATTATTTTATATATATGAATAAGCTCTTTTTATCCTGTTAACTGTAAAAATAGACCAATGATTTGTACTTAAATAAAAGTGAGTTTTGTATAAAAATGCAAAAGGGCCCTATTTTCATCCAATAAAGATCATCACATATAAAATATCCCATTTTTGATAATGATGCATGCGAGGACCAAAGTCCTCAAAATAAACAATGCCCCGATTTGTGTATGAATCGCACATTTATAAAGGGAGTTGTATTCCGCTCCTTGTATTATTGTAATTTATCGCTTTGATATTTATTCTGCCCATTTACTGCTTTCCGAATGTGAATAGATGCGCTTTTCAATTAAACCGCATAGTGTGGAGAGAGAGCGAACTAATGACATTAAAATTTGATCATAAACTAATTGAGGTAGAAATAGATGAGAAATCTCGGACCCAGCTCTGGTCTTTGGGCTCAAGAGGTTAGAGGTTATCCTCCAAAATACTTCTTGGGTCACGAGACTTTAGCGCTAATCCTAGGCCTCATGGCCCAACATGGATAAAATGCGCAAGTCTTAGGCTCTCCGAGGCGAGAGTAACTTTTCCAATGTTCTATTGGGTGGCGACTCCATGATACCTCCTTGTTGCCCAACATAGACGCACTTGCGATTTATTGCAAGATGCGAACGGACCCGCAAATGCCCCGATCGCCCACGTGCGGGCGGTCCGAAAGGGCGGCGCATCGGGATCCGGCGCGCGTCACAACTACCATTATCAAATTTAATTATTGTCAAGTTATTTATTAGTTTAATTGCTAATCTAGTTTATACTCCAGAATTTTATCATTATAAAGATTATATACAATTTAAAATCCTACTACAAATTTATCTATATTTCTCTTATTTTATAAATGCAGTCCTACTTTCCCGAATATGGAAAACTTTTCAATTCTTATCATTTAACCCGAAATCTGTAAATCTCAAATTTAATTCTATTTAGCTAAGCCATTACTCTTAACACAGTGCCAGCAAATCAATAAAATTGTTCACATACTGTATTTAGCAAAATCACTCTTAATAAATTTTAACTTGTGGAAAATCACTTAAGAAAGTAATTCTGGTGGCCACATACCGAATTTTCTGTATATTTTGGGTCTTTTCGCGGTCGCCGGAGCTCCACCGGAGTCACCAAGACCATCGGAAGGAAGATCGATGCCTCGGGGTTCCTTTTCCGGTGATCACGCATCGAAAACGCCCTCCATTTCGCCGGAATCGTCGTCGGTAGGTTCGGTTTTCTTCTCCTCCGATCTACTCATCGCCAGCAATTGAGGGAGATCCACGGCCACCGAAAGCTTTGCCTTGCCGCCGTGAGTCCAATCGCACTGCTCGTGTCGCCTCTCGCCGTCAGAGTTCGCCGAAAAAAGCAAGATAATCTCACGGTGCTTCTCTCGCTCTCCTGGAACGACGACGACCATGGATGGGGAGAACGCCGAGAGCTGCGCTGCAGGGAACGTCGGCGATTCGTTGCCGGTGTCGTCGCCGGCGCTGCCCCTCAGCCGCTCCCTCTTCCCCTCTCCGGTCTCTCTCTCTTTCCTTCGGTCTCTTCCCCGTTCTGCCTCCATACCCAGAGTTTCCTTTTCTTTTCCTATTTCTCATAATAGCCACTAATTCTAACTTATTTTACTCTCCCTTATTTAGTTAATTTAGACCACAAGAAATATTTTTATATGTGAAAAAAAATATTTATTTGTATATCTAATACTATTTATTATTTTATCTTTGGTTTAATATTTCCTCATCCATTTACATGTAATATGCGTTACACACACATACATATATGCATATATCAAAAATTATTTGAATAATTAAATTACATAGCTTTAATGAAAAATTCCACTCTCATGCGTCAAAATTAACTTTTGACGAATTTTTTTTAGCCTGTCAAGTTATTAAATAAAAACACTGAAATTTTTGGGGCGTTACAAAGGGGCCATAGTGAATTAAGTCATAATATAATGTAAGAAAATAAAGGATATAAAGAAATTGTGATTGGACCATAAACATCCAAGTGACCCAGTAATAATTGTAATGTATTCATTCGGTGTTAAAGTAATTCATAAGTAAATGATAATAAATAAATGAATAAAAGAGCAGGTGTAGTTAAAAGTGTTATCGAAAATAATTAGTGTAATGCAAGAAAGTAAAAAGGGAATGTCAAATACATAAAGTAAGTTTTAGAGTAAGTTAATGATTTGAATATTGAGAAATGACTATTTGATAATTAGTTACAAAGGTAAACATAAGATAATGTCAATGGATAGAAATGAAAATTGATTGATAAGTGATAATTGAGTTGTAGTACTATAGTGTTAAATAATTATTAATGATAAATAGTGAATTGATAAACCGATTGGACAGTGTTAAAATAAAGCCATAAGAATGTAAATAAGAAATGAAAGGATAAGTAATTAAAGTTAATATCGTAATAGTTAAATACGGTATAAATGATAATGATAACAGTGTATAAAATGATCAGTGAAAGCAGTGATAATGAAAGGAAAAAAGATAATGGATATCGTAAAAATGTATAATAAATATTCTAATTTCTCAGGAATTAATTCTCTATGATTTAGATAAAATATGTGTGTGTGTGCATGCACGTAAAATTGTTATGGAAAACCTAGGATATGTATCCACCACTGGGCATTTTAATGCTCAGCGCGTAAGTGTCATTGCGCGCAGGTTATAGTAAATTTTTAATGTGGCCGAAGAAATAGTATCGTCTGAACGAGGATATTGACAGAAAGGATTGATGTTTGGCATGGCATGTATATAATCGCGAAAGAGGTACAAGGTATATGGTATTATCCTGTTTAGTGTGTTGATGTAAATGTTTGTTCTTGCTGTGTCTGAATGTTATTGTTGAAAAAAAATATATATATTTCCTACAGATCAGTCAGATTCAGTGCAGTGCTTGTCAGTTCAGTGTTGTGACATCCGGTATCCGTATAGTTTATGGGTATAAGGGTGTTACAATAACGGCTTACAATGCATAGGCACCTAAGGGTACAATTACACATAGGGATCCAAATATGATCCAAAAACATACAGGGATCCGAACAGGATCCAAAGACACATTGGGACCTAATCGGGGTCCAACGCATAGGTTGCAGCAATAAAAGACCCTATAGGCATGCCTATCTATTCACGACTCGGCTAACGCAAGATATATATATAATTGTTCCGTTCTTATATTATTCACATCACTATCACATTTTTGCACATATGCACATACTTATTCTAGTCTTATAGTGATTACACATACTTGTAAATTCCTTCAGAGTTCTCATATAATTCCATATGTCATTGTCACGCGCGTCGAACCCCGTAGGACTCCCCGAAAGCCCGCTTTAGGGCGATCGAGAGAGGTTCATAAAACTTGTAAGGTATTTACAAGTGCGTCTATTTTGGGCAACAAGGAGATTTCATGGAGTCGCTACCCAACAAAACATTGGGACAGTTCGTCTCGTCTCAGTGAGCCTAAGATGGCGCTGCTATGTCCATTTTGGGCAAGCCAGAGGGGTCTTGGAGGTCCCATCTAATAGAACATTAGGATGGTCCTCTCGCCTCGTGGAGCTAAGGACTATGCAAGTTAAAGCCTTTTTACGGGACACAAGAGGTGTCTTGGAAGTCCCATTCCAATGGAACATTAAAATGGTCCTCTCGCCTCGTTGAGCCCAAAGACCAGAGATGGTTCTGGACTCCCCATTTATTCATACATTTGGTTAAGTTTATAATTGAGTTTTGAATTTAGTATTTCATCCCATTTCTCATTCAATTTTCATGCAATTTAATTAAACGCGCATGTCAAACACATAATAAAAGCGATAAATAAAATAAATGAAAGCAAAATAAATTACAACAAAACTAGGGGCGGAATACAACCCCCATTTGTAAATAAAATACAATTCATACATAAATCGAGATATTTATTAAAAATGAGGACGTTGGTCCTCTCATGCATAATTAAAAAAAAAATAATTTTAAAATGACAATTTATTTTGGATGGAAGAAACTAGGACATTGGTCCCATTTTTATTTAGAAAAACCAAATTAATTAAATAGAAATATTTTTGTGATTTTTTTAATTAACGTGCATAAAGATAAAATTAAATAAACTTATTACAAATTACATATTAGAAATAAAATAATGAAAGCAAAAGAAATGAAAATTATAAAAAATAACAAAATCAAATCCCAAATGGATCTTCAAATCTTCATGGGCTCCCACTTGGTATGGAAAAGACTCACACATAAAAATAAGTATTGAAAATAAAAGAAAAAAAAACAAATAAAAGTGAAGTTAGTAAAAAATTAATTAAACATATAACATAAAAATAATTAAATTAAAGCAATCAAAATTGCATCATGTATGACAAGACAATTAAAATGACATAATAAAAATATGCAATCTAATTAATTAACAATTTAGCTTGCATAAAAGATGACATAATAATAATAAAATTCAACATGCAAAAGCAAGCATAAAATAATGATGATAAAATTTAACATGCATAAAGACATAAAATAATAACAATAATATCCAATCATGCATAAAAAGTAAAAGTAATAATAAAAATCAGCATGCATAAAACATAAATAATAATAGTAATAATAAAATTAAACAAGAATAAGAATAATAATAATAATAATACTAATGATGTTAATAACTACAATAATAATAATAACACAATAATAACAAAGAATATGAACAATCAAATATAATAATAATAATAATAATAATAATAATAATAATAATAATAATAATAATAATAATAATAATAATAACAATAATAATAATAATAACATCAAAGAAGATGAACAATCATATAAACATGCAAGAACAATAGGAAAAAAAATCAATATGGCATGTTTAAGGCATGATAATAATAATACCAATAATAATATGGACAATCACATAAGTACATGGTAATAATAATAATAATAATAATAATAATAATATATGAACAATTCAATTAAATATGAAAGAATAAAATGAAAATAAGAAGAGCCAATTATGCTAAAACATGTTAAATGATAATACTAATACTATTTGAACAAAAATGATGACAATAATATGAACATGAACAATTAAATAAGAAATAAGAAATAAGAAATAATAATATGAACAATTAAATAAAAATAAGAAATATGAACAATTAAATAATAGATCTAAAAGAATTCACATGATAATTAATTAAATAAAAACAAAAGAATAAGAAAATAAGAAGAAAATGATAGAACTAAAAGAATTTACATGTTAACTAATTAATTGGAAACCAAAAAAATGAAATTAAAAATTAAATTAAGAAATTGAGCCAAAAATAATTACCCTCAAATTTATCTTGAAGAAATGAAAGTAGATTATCCAATTCCTTGTCTTGATTTGAAGAATATGATTAGAAAAATAAAATATTGAAAAATGAATTTTACTCAAGAACAAACAATTGATTTATTTGTCTTAAAGTAGAAAATTGTTTGATGAAATGAAGAAAATTCCCAAGAATAAAAATTATTCTTTTTGCCTTAAGAATTCACTTGGAAAAATTCTTTAGAAAAATTGAGAGAGTTTGGTTTGAGAGAAGAAAGAAGAAGAAAAATATTTTTTAAAGAAAATCCCCCCTTTTTCCTTCAAAATTCCCCTTTTATTTTTTCCCCAAAAATCAGATTTTTAATGGAAGAATTAAATTCAATTAAATTCAATAAAACCCAAAAACTGAAGAAAATCAAAGGTTTGGAATTTTAAATGTTCTACCATTGAATTCTACAAAAAAAAATGAAGAAAAATCAATTTTTGAGGCCAAAATGGCAAAAAAGCGGAAAATGGGCGACAGGAGCGCCCGACGGGCTTCCTGCGCGCGGGCAAGCCATCGCCAGCGCTGCCACAGCCCGACACTTGCGCGAAAATATATATATATATATATATATATATATATATATATATATATATATATATATATATATATATATATATATATATATATTTTAATTTCTATAAAAACACAATAATTTAAAAACTAACTTTTTATTCCAAAATAATTTTTAAAACATTTTTAAAATATTTTTAAAATACATTTTTCTTCATTCCTAACAAATCAAAACAACAAGGAAATTATCACTTCCAACTTTCATTCTTTTTGCCTATAAATTGGCACACTTAATTTCATCATTGGGTAATCCTGATCAAGGCTACTCGGGACCCGGTGTCTACAGTTGCCCCCAATTTTGGGGAGGCTAGTGCGTGGGTGCCTAGGTGAGCCAAAATTCAGGAAAAGGAAAGAAGCGCGTACCTGAGTCTGCCTCCTTCCAGCTGCTCCCTCGAGAATAGTGTTGTGATTCATCCTCTTGAGTTGCACTGAGTCACTGACAAGACTACAAAGTGCCAGGGAACCATCCTAAGACGGTGATGCGCCAGGTCTGCTACAGACTTACAAAAAACGCAAGAAGATGATTGCACCAAGTCTGTTATAGACTACTAAAAGTGCAGATGTCATCCGTAGATGACGCTGCGCCGAGCCTGCTACAGGCTACAAAAAACACAAAAGAAGGATTGCACCGAGTCTGTTACAAACTACCAAAAAGCGCAAAAAGAGGACTGCACCGAGTCTGCTACAGACCGCTAAAAGTGCAGTTGCCATCCGTAGATGATGATGCGCCGAGCCTGCTACAGGCTACAAAAAACGCAAAAGGAAGATTGCACCGAGTCTGCTACATACTACAAAAAATGCAAGAAGAGGAATGCATCGAGTCTGCTACAGACTACTAAAAGTGCAGCTGCCATCCATAGATAGCGATGTGCCGAGCCTGCTACAGGCTACAAAAAATGCAAAAGGAAGATTGCACCGAGTCTGCTACAGACTACAAAAAATACAAGAATAGGACTGCATCGAGTCTGCTACATACTACTAAAAGTGCAGCTGCTATCCATAGATAGCGATGCACCGAGCCTGCTACAGGCTACAAAAAATGCAAAAGAAGGATTGCACCGAGTCTGCTACAGACTACTAAAAGCGCAAGAGATGCCCTCTTAGAGGACTGTACCGAGTCTGCTATAGACTACTAAAAGCGCAAGAGATGCCCTCTTAGAGGACTGCATCGAGTCTGCTACAGACTACTAAAAGCGCAAGAGATGCCCTCTTACAGGACTGCACCGAGTCTGCTACAGACTACCAAAAATGCAAGAGATGCCCTCTTAAAGGACTGCACCGAGTCTGCTACAGACTACCAAAAATGCAAGAGATGCCCTCTTAGAGGACTGTACCGAGTCTGCTACAGACTACCAAAAGTGCAAGAGATGCCCTCTTAGAGGACTGCACCGAGTCTGCTACAGACTACCAAAAATGCAAGAGATGCCCTCTTAGAGGACTGCACCGAGTCTGCTACAGACTACCAAAAGTGCAAGAGATGCCCTCTTAGAGGACTGTACCGAGTCTGCTACAGACTGCTAAAAGTGCCAAAAAAAAAAGATTTGTCTCTTAAGAGACCTCGGAGAATTGCCTCTTAAGAGGTCTCAGAGATTTGCCAGTATAGATTCTATCTTGATCTGATTGTCCAGCAAGGGTGAGTCCTAACATTGCTGTCCTTGACTAGCTTTACGTGTGTGGCCTTCATTTGGACTTTCTTGCAAAGTTGTGTGCACAGGAATATATGCAAGAAATTGTGCATGCAAGTGTAAATGGCCATATACAGATGTTTGCTAAAAAAAATGGTATGAAATGCATGCAAAAATGGATAGACCATGTCTTGAGTGGTTAAGGGTCCGTTGAGGATATTGCTTGGCCGCTCTACCATGCTGAGTGGTTAAAGCTCCGTTGAGGATATGGCTTGGCCTCTCCACCATGCCCCCTGACCAACTAGAAATGGCATCTTTGCTTAGGGACTCTGACCCGTAAACTCTTCAAAGAGAACCGTCAGGTGCATCTTTGCCCCCCGGTCAATGAGCAAATGCCCGGGATTCTGACTCATGTCCTGAATTATGTCTTATTTGGCTGAAAAGAAAATCATCTGAAGTATGCTGCCTTATTGCTTCAGGCATCGGAAGTCATTGTTTTAAAGGTAGTGCGTCCCTTGTGGATTTTCACACTAACTTTTCTTTGTGGATAATGCGTCCCTTGTGGGATTTTCACATCACCCTGTGCCTAACTTTTGCCTGGAATGGACTGTTAGTGGTTATGCCCTAGGCCAAACATTTGGACCTTGATGTAATCATTACATTTTCATTTATATAATGGTTTTCTTCGCATTGATATTATTGGCATGTTACATTATTGTAATGTTTATGAATAATAATGTTATTCATGTTGTCCCTAGTCATTTATCAATAAAGGGCATAAAGATAAATTAAGTCTAGTATAGATTTGCATTGATAATCATGGGATGATTATATATGTTGATATAAATCAAATCTATAGGTACTTGCTAGAGAACAAAGTACTGGATAGACCCACTATAAGATCACTTTATGGGATAGTGTCATAAGTGATCTTATAATAGATATATTATTGAATCCTTTGACCTGAAGTTATCATAGTTTCCTACATAAGGATCATTATGTTTTGACATAATCAAACGTTATCTTTAATCGGATAATTATAAAGTTTATGATCGGATATAGTGAGAATTATGCGGAGGAAAGTGAATAATCAAGATGGAATTTGTCCCTCTCTAATGAGAGAGATATCTATTGGGCCCCTCGATAAGTAGGACTGTAAAATGCATGGCCGTGCTCGAATGAATTGATAGTGTCATCAATGTCATTTGAATTTATCAGTCTACTTAGTGATCGAGAAATTATATGTTTGAATAATTTAAGTTTGACATGAACCATGACTTATGTTCAAACAAGATATCGTGTGACAAAAGGATAATGACATGTTCTATTGTCAGGTTAAAATCGGACTAACGATATTTATATTATTTGGGTAGTCATAATGTCTTGCTAGAGACCAATTATGACTTGTGGGCTTATTATGAGATTAGGCCCACTGCCAACATAATATAAACCTATTGGGTCACACACTAAGACCAAATGAACAAAATGGATTTTAGGTTATTTCGGAATAAAATATAAATATGGGTATTTATATTTAATTTCGAAATTACACATTTATATATATATATTTATATACATATATATATATATATATATCTCTTATTTTGAATATGAGATAATAATATGTATTAATATGATATTTCTTATTATTTTGAATAAGAAATAAATATATATATATATATATATATATATATATATATATATATATATATACATATATAATGAAAATATCTCTTAATTTTGAATTAGAGATAATATCATTAATAAGGGTTTAAAACTTATTTACTGTATATAGATATGTGTTAGGAAAAGAATTTTAACCCAAATAAAACACTAATCACGTTCTAACGTAGAAAAGGATTAGAGTGGCTGCATTCTTTATTATTAGAGAATAAGAAAGAAAAGAAAACAGAGCCACCGTTCTTCTTTGAGAAAGAAAGAAAAGAAAAATCCATTCGCACCCAAGGGAGCTAGCACCCCTGCGAATTTTTGTTCATCGGTTCGTCGTGTGGATACCGATAGAGGACGTTCGTGTTAAAGGCAGCGTCTTCAGTCCGGATTAAGGGAGTTAATCTCATTCTAAAGGTTAGTAAACTTTAATCTCTTCCCTTTTGAATCAATCGAAAATACTTGGATCCTGTTTCGGGTTTCAATTTTTTTCGCTGCGTTAATGTTGTATTAATCCGTTGAAACCCAACATGGACCCAACCCATCCAGGGGCTTTTATTCATTTCATCATTTTGTAGAGCAGACTGCCTGTCTCCAGGTTTTCACCTTGCCCTTTGGCCTAACTTTTGCTTAGAGAGCCAGTTACGGTTTTCATCTCTAACGGCCCTTTTTTTTTAAGGGCTAAAATCCTTTTCGGTTCTTGAATAATGATCATATGGATTTTGTGCTGACAAATAGTTCGAGGCCGATGTCGGGGCAAGTCTGCTGAAGCATCAAGATGAAGATGGCACTGAGGGCCACTTATAGTAAATTGCACATATGCGAAGAGAAAATAATGCGCTACTTTTTATACTGGAACTTAAACCATTTTGAGTATGCAAGATAAAGTGCTTTGCTTACATTAAGATATTACTGTATAAATGCATATGTTTCAGTCTTATTTCATAACGCATGATCATCATTTGGCGTTAATCTCAAAAATACAAGACCCTATCTAATCTCGAGATGGATCCATCAAACTCCTGTTATCAACTAGTTCTCTCGGGTTTCATGATTGAATATTTTCTCTCAGCTCTTATTCTTTGAATGCGGATTCTAGATGCAACGTTGGGCACAAGACTCAACTCGAATGCATAAATACACTCATGGCTTCTCGCTTGAAGCTCAAGAAACACCATATGCCTCTTCTTACGTACCGAACCTTATTAGAAGGTCATCTCCGCTAATTGGATAAGACTGAACCAAGAATCAAAAGGTCTTACTTTGGTTGTAACGTCAGGCTTAGGTAGATGGCTGTCAAAGAAGGATCAGGTCGCTAGAGAAAAATGGCCGCAATATTTACTCGACTGATGGATAAACCGTTCTCAGCTCACACTACAAGAAAATGATAAATTAGCGACGGAAATTTAGCGACGGAGTCATTTCCGTCGCTAAATTGCGACGGAAATTAACTTCCGTCGCTAAATAGCGACGAAATTTAATTTCCGTCGGTAAATAGCGACGAAAAATAAAATCCGTCGCTAAAAATGGCGCCAAGTTTTCCCACCAAAATTGCCGACCGATATTTGCGACGGTTCTTAGGAACCGTCGCTAAAAATAGCGACGAATATTCTTTTTCGTCGCTGAAAAAATTAAAAAAAACCTTAATTATATTTTTAGCGAAGGAATAAAAATCCGTCGCTAAAATTGCGATGGAATTAAAAAACCGTCGCTAAAATTAGCGACGGTTTGAATATTCCGTCGCTATTTTTAGTGACGGAATATTCTTTCCGTCGTTAAAGATAAAAAAATTTCCTTTCCCTCTCTTTTTAGCGACGGAATATTATTTTCGTCGCTAAAGTGAAATTAAATTTCGTTTCCCTCTCTTTTTTAGCGACGGAATATTCTTTCCGTCGCTAAAGTGAAATTAAATTTCCTTTCCCTCTCTTTTCTCTCTCTCTCTCTCTCTCTCTTTCTCTCTCCTCCCTCTCTTCTCCCCGTTTCTGGCCCTCTGCCCAGCCGCCGCCGACCACCGGCGCTTCCCCCACGGATCCGCCCCTCCACCTCCCTCCGGCTCCGATCGGCACGCCTACCCTCCCCTCCCCTCCTCCCCCTCCCTCCCTTCCCTCTTCCCACTCCCCTGGCCTCCTCCTCCCCTCCCTCCCTTCCCTCTTCCCGCTCCCCTTTCCCTCCTCCTTCCCTCCCTCCGCGCGCCGCCTCCTCCCAACCGGCGTTGACGACCAGCGCACCGGCGTCGGCCGCCTCCCCTCGTCCTCCTCCTCCTCCGGCGTCAGGTGCACAGATCTGGGTTCCTCTCTTTTTTTTTCTTTTGTTATTATTATTATTATTATTAATTTATTTATGTTAGATGAACATTGGTAATTATTATTATTATTATTATTGTTGTTAGAATTATTTTAATTGATTTATGTTAATTAAATATTTTATTATTGTTATTAGTATGATTAGAAAATAATAAATTCTTAACACTTTATTGTTATTAAATTTATTAATAGAATTTTTCATATTATTAGTATTCAACATGTTATTATTATTAAAATAAAGAGAGTAAAATTTGTACCTTAATTATTATTATTATTATTAATTGGGTATGCTAATTGGAATTGTTACTAGTATTATTAAATATTTATCCTAATTATTATTATGATTATTATAATTTTTTTTTAAGTAGTTGTGTTAATTATTATTATTATTTAATGGGTATGTTAAGTAGATATATTATTAGTATTGTTATTATTTCTATTAAGAAGTTGTGTTAATTTTAGTTATTATTAAATTAAAATCAGTAAAATTTGTACCTTAATTAATATTATTATTATTAGTATGTTAATTTGTATTTGTTATTATTATTATTTATTTATGTTAATTAATATTATTATTATTAATTTTTTTTTTAATTTGTAAAATTTCCCGACGGAAATTCAATTTTCGTCGGGAAATTTACCGACGGAAAAAAAATTCCGTCAGTAATTCCCGACGGAAAAAAAATTCCGTCGGTAATTCCCGACGGAAATTCAATTTTCGTCGGGACATTTCCCGACGGAAATTCAATTTTCGTCGGGAAAATTAGCTACGCTTCGATTCCCGACGAAAAATTTTTCCGTCGGCAAATAGAATTCCCGACGGAAATTCCTTATTTTCCGTCGGTAATTTCCGTCGGGAAAACGTTTTTTTCTTGTAGTGTCAATTGCATACTGTCTAGATATTCTTGGATTTGAATTTGATAGTACTTGAGCTCATCAAGATCAGCATAACAATTAAAAAAAAGGATAACCACTGAAACTTATCGAGGGGTATTGTTCCGAACTCTACTTCTCTCTTTTATTTTTGTTGTTTTTTTTTAAAACTACGCCTTTAATTACACGAAGATAATAATCAACCCCCTTTCTGAAGTGTAACCCATCCTTATCAGGGCGATTTTTGATAGCCCCAAAAATTATCGAGGATTGAAACTCTTTTCCCAAAGTGTAAACTCATCTTTATCAGGGCAATTTTTGATAGCCCAAAGAATTGTCAATGATGTAGAACTATCAATGATGTACATCCATCCTTACTAGAACGGCCATTCTTCTAAGGGGAAGCCAAAATCATTTTAGGCGAAAGGGGTAGTTTTAATGTGTGTAACAATAAAATCGGTACGCATTTAGCATACCAAAATAAAGGCTCAACGGGCTAGCAAGCGATTATGAAATGAGGGTAGGAAATGGTCGTTTAGAGAGCTATACAAAGAAATAGTGCGTAAATCATTTTCTAGATCCAGCCTTATCCAGGGATCGCTTTGATGGGTAATCAGAAAGGTTCTAGTGCTCTTAGTGAGTTTTCATCCAATCCCCTAATTGCATCTAGTTTTTCCTTTCCACTACTTTCTATTTTTATTTTCAGCTCTCAGGATTTTCCTCTCTTCAGGAGTTATATCAGATGCTACAGGATCTCGAGATTACATGAAGGAGTATTCATTAAGTTAATATCAAATGTAAATGACTTGTGATTGTGATTGTGATTGTGATCATGCATAATGAAATCATGAGAACATAAACAAAAAGCCATTAATATAGTTAATGTAAATAGTACCGCATACATCAAGACTGAAAAAAGTTCAAATATGAAAAGCATATCTACTAGAAGGTTTTCCTTCCCTATTTCTTGCGGCGCTCTGGATCAGTAATTTGTTTATTATCGATCAGATCTTGAATCTCATGCCTTAGCCTCACACAATTGTCCGTCATATGCCCAGTGTGCTGGTGGAAGGCACAATACTGATCGGCCTTGTGATTGGATTGTCCCTGGTCTCTGGCGGGCTTAGCAGGTAGTGGCTGTAGCTTACCTTCCTTTATCAATCTATTGAGCACCCAAGACAAGGATCTACCCAAATTAGAGTAGTGCCTCTGGTCCGCTTTGATTGCTGACACTTTCCTTGCCCATTGACTACCACTGCTATTATCATAGTAACCAACTCCTGGACTTGCGGGGCCAGCAATAGTCTTATTGAGAGGTGCCCAGGTAGTTGCAAGCTTGGACTTTACAATCTCTTCTTCAAGATCAGTTAGCTTCCTTTCGGTGTTCGAGGGACTGAGGAGGCCCATTGACTGTAAAGGCTCTAGTCCCTTTGCTCTTCCCAATAGCTTGATTGATGAGTCGAATAGTGTCTTGTGCCCAGGCTCGAGAGTGGACGGGAACATTACAGCTGTCGTTGCATGAGCCTTCTGAGTCGGGGTCGAGTTAACTTGGCTAATAGAAGTCATCATGAATTGGGCTTGAAGAACAAGTGCCATGGCATCCATCCTCTCCTTAATCATGGCCAGCAATTTATTTTCTAGCTCTTCAAATCTCTCATCTATCTCTTGGGCAATTAGGGCACGAACCTCTCCAATTTGTTGTGATGGATCAGCCATTTCTAATGCCTGTGTATATTCTGATAAAGATACTAGATCTCTACCAACCAATTTGAACTCTATTCGCCCCTCGAGCAACTGCGGGGACCCCAAAACCTCCCAGGTAAATGGTCTATAGTGGCTGAAAAAACCAAGGGGTTAGAATGATGCATGAATGGCATGTAATGTATGATCGTGCTGTGCAGATGGTCCTCGACGAGTGAAAGATCAATAGTTCACAATAATACGATGCGATGCATGGAAAAAATGTGAAGGATAATATGCAGACAAAAGGATATACACACATAAAAATGAAATGCATATATTATTTATTTTTTATTAACACGCATGAATGACACGCGATGCATGAGCATACTGTACAGCATCCACAACCACATGCAAGCAATAGATCTCTACAACCTTATCACTCCCGCACACGAGGCCAATTGGTCGCTTTCCTAGGTGGGCCTTATCCAAGGGTTATCAGGGAACCCATTGGATGCATGTAATGCACGATGAAAAGCCGGCAGCATAACATCTCTTATTTAATATACATACGTATGGGTGTTTGGCCATTATGTATTTAAACACCTCAATTAAATCTAGATGGGCCCACTGGGGCATGAAAGCCTTTGATGAAGACCATTTAATTTAACTGATTTTGTTCAATATATGATGGCCCACGTAGCAAGCACGGGATTATGGTACATTTCACCTAGTGGAAGTATCTATTGCCATTACATGAGCTTTGATCAAAAGGTAGTGATACTTTAGGGTTACCCAAGAATGGTCCCTGCCAACGGGTCTAGCTCATCACGAGTATAACGACCGATTGGGTCACCATCTGATATACTATAAGGTACAAGGCTTGGGCTGGTGATTATCCTTAACACTTCTCCACATTGAGTGAACATAGGGTCGTGCTTCAGGAATGCACCGGGGTTAAAATAGGGACCAAACTAGCATAATCTAAGGCTCTAGCATGGATACAATGCAATTTCGAAAAGAGATAAAATTTCTAAATTAAAACTTAACCATAAATTTTAACCAAGGTACTTTCGAAGGGAAGTCTCTTAAGTCCCCAGTGGAGTCGCCATTGTGACGATCGCCGAACCCCATAGGACGCCCCGAAGGCCCTCTTTAGGGTGATAAAGAGAGGTTCATAAAACTTGTAAGGTATTTACAAGTGCGTCTATTTTGGGCAATAAGGAGATTTCATGGAGTCGCCACCCAACAAAACATTGGGACAGTTCGTCTCGTCTCAGTGAGCCTAAGACGGTGCTGCTATGTCCATTTTGGGCAAGCCAGAGGGGTCTTGGAGGTCCCATCTAATAGAACATTAGGATGGTCCTCTCGCCTCGTGGAGCCTAGGACTATGGAAGTTAAAGCCTTTTTACAGGACACAAGAGGTGTCTTGGAAGTCCCATTCCAATGGAACATTGAAATGGTCCTCTCGCCTCGTTGAGCCCAAAGACCAGAGATGGTTCTGGACTCCCCATTTATCCATACCTTTGGTTAAGTTTATAATTGAGTTTTGAATTTAGTATTTCATCCCATTTCTCATTCAATTTTCATGCAATTTAATTAAACGCGCATGTCAAACACATAATAAAAGCGATAAATAAAATAAATGAAAGCAAAATAAATTACAACAAAACAAGGGGCGGGATACAACCCCCATTTGTAAATAAAATACAATTCATACATAAATCGAGATATTTATTAAAAATGAGGACGTTGTTCCTCTCATGCATAATTAAAGAAAATAATTTTAAAATGATAATTTATTTTGGATGGAAGAAACTAGGACATTGGTCCCATTTTTATTTAGAAAAATCAAATTAATTAAATAAAATATTTTTGTGATTTTTTTTAATTAACGTGCATAAAGATAAAATTAAATAAACTTATTATAAATTACATATTAGAAATAAAATAATGAAAGCAAAAGAAATGAAAATTATAAAAATTAACAAAATCAAATCCCAAATGGATCTTCAAATCTTCATGGGCTCCCACTTGGTATGAAAAAGACTTACACATAAAAATAAGTATTGAAAATAAAAGAAAAAAAAAATAAAAGTGAAGTTAGTAAAAAATTAATTAAACATATAACATTAAAGCAATTAAATTAAGGCAATCAAAATTGCATCATGTATGACAAGATAATTAAAATGACATAATAAAAATATGCAATCTAATTAATTAATAATTTAGCATGCATAAAAGATGACATAATAATAATAAAATTCAACATGCAAAAACAAGCATAAAATAATGATGATAAAATTTAACATGCATAAAGACATAAAATAATAACAATAATATCCAATCATGCATAAAAAGTAAAAGTAATAATAAAAATAAGCATGCATAAAACATAAATAATAATAGTAATAATAAAATTAAGCAAGAATAAGGATAATAATAATAATACTAATGATGTTAATAACTACAATAATAATAATAACACAATAATAATAAAGAATATGAACAATCAAATATAATAATAATAATAATAATAATAATAATAATAATAATAATAATAATAATAACAACAACATTAAAGAAGATGAACAATCATATAAACATGCAAGAACAATAGAAAATAAAATCAACATGGCATGTTTAAGGCATGATAATAATAATACCAATAATAATATGGACAATCACATAAGCACATGGTAATAATAATAATAATAATAATAATAATAATAATAATAATAATAATAATAATAATAATATATGAACAATTCAATTAAATATGAAAGAATAAAATGAAAATAAGAAGAGCCAATTATGCTAAAACATGTTAAATGATAATACTAATACTATTTGAACAAAAATGATGACAATAATATGAACATGAACAATTAAATAAGAAATAAGAAATAAGAAATAATAATATGAACAATTAAATAAAAATAAGAAATATGAACAATTAAATAATAGATCTAAAAGAATTCACATGATAATTAATTAAATAAAAGCAAAAGAATAAGAAAATAAGAAGAAAATGATAGAACTAAAAGAATTTATATGTTAACTAATTAATTGAAAACCAAAAAAATGAAATTAAAAATTAAATTAAGAAATTGAGCCAAGAATAATTACCCTCAAATTTATCTTGAAGAAATGAAGGTAGATGATCCAATTCCTTGTCTTGATTTGAAGAATATGATTAGAAAAATAAAATATTGAAAAATGAATTTTACTCAAGAACAAACAATTGATTTATTTGTCTTAAAATAGAAAATTATTTGATGAAATGAAGAAAATTTTCAAGAACAAAAATTATTTTTTTTGTCTTAAGAATTCACTTGGAAAAATTCTTTAGAAAAATTGAGAGAGTTTGGTTTGAGAGAAGAAAGAAGGAAAAAAATATTTTCTAAAGAAAATCCCCCCTTTTTCCTTCAAAATTCCCCTTTTAATTTTCCCACAAAAATCGGATTTTTAATGGAAGAATTAAATTGAATTAAATTCAATAAAACCCAAAAACTGAAGAAAATCAAATGTTTGGAATTTTAAAAGTTCTACCATTGAATTCTACAAAAAAATTTGAAGAAAAATCAATTTTTGAGGCCAAAATGGCAAAAAATCGAAAAATGGGTGACCAAGGGGCGACAGGGGCGCCCGATGAGCTTCCCGCGCGCCCTTCGCCAACGCAGCGCCCTCCGCCTGCGCGCCGGGGTGCTGCGTCGCGCGCCCAGCCTTGGCGCAGCCCGACACTAGCGCGAAAAAATATATATTTTTTTCTATAAAAACACAATAATTTAAAAACTAAATTTTTATTCCAAAATAATTTTCAAAATATTTTTAATATACATTTTTCTTCATTCCTAACAAATCAAAATAACAAGAAAATTATCACTTCCAACTTTCATTTTTTTTGCCTATAAATCGGTACACTTAATGTCACACCCCGATCGGGGCCTAGTCGGAATATGCTTGCTTGATCGGAATGAGTGAGGGTAATTCGGTAATTTGTACATGAATAATATGGATAATAAGGATTTATGTGCAAAAAAATTAATTAAATAAGTTAAGTGAAGGAAATATTAGAGTGTGCTTAATGTGTATGGAAGTAGGGTATAAGTGGATTTTAGGAAATGATTTGGTGTGACTCAAGTATGGTACCTTGAAGATATTTATTCAAGAATTAATTGTGTGTGTATGGAGTATGGTGCAAGGTGGAACAAGTCAAAAAGGGGAATTAAGGGACCAACAAGATTTGGACACATGGCTTGTGGTTGGTGTGTGCATTAAGTGAGAAAGAGAAATAGGAAAATATGAATGGAAAGGGGCAAAATCACGTTGGGCCTCCTCTCCTTCCCGTTCCCTTTCTTTTCTTTTCCCTTTCCCATTTCTTGTGTTCTTTCTCTTGGATGTGTGTAAGTTGGAGCTATTTTAGAAGAGTTTGGGAGCAAGATTGAAGAGGTAAGTGGTTAGGTTTTAGTTATTGTGCTTTGAACTTCTTTTTCTTCTAATTTGCTTTCGATTTGAGTAAGTTAGAGTTTTGGTTTAGTGATTATTGGATTTGGTTGTGTGAGTTTTGGATGATTTGAAGAGGAGCTAAAGCTTGATTGAGTGGGTTCTTGAAGATTGAAGTTTTAAATCGCAAATCCAGGTTTGGGAAACTTTCTTCTATCTGTATAAGAATTTTGGTATATTCATGTATGATACAAACTTCTTGAGTGTATTGTGATGATTTGTGATGATGGTAGTGAGTGTTGGCTCAAATGACTCATTGTTGCATGTGAATAGGTTTTTGGGTGAAAAACTGGATTAGAATACACTAGACCTTTCTTCGGTTATTACACTGTTTCGGATGTTATAGAACTCCAAATCATGCGATTCTTGAACCATTAGAACCATGAATGCCATTACTTTAAATGTCTCAGAAATAGCTTTGGGCAAATTCTCGCTCTAAGACATCGAAAATTTGATTACAAATGTAATGTCCCTGTTGTGGCGGGTTGTTTGACCAGTATGGGTTGTGGAGTCCATATCTGGAGTTGTAGACATCCAATTGATGTGAAAATTGTTTCATTTGAAAGCTAAGACGTAGGAGAACATTTGTTAAGAAGACCACTTTTCCTAAAAATGAGGTTTAGAGGTCGGTTTATATGATACAAACTGGTGGTAGAAAGCAGTGTGTTAGGGGAGCTGAAGCGAGCCTCTGTCGCGAGCGCGACAATGGTCGCGACCTCGCGACAGAAAAGTGTGTTTTGAGCTTTTTCTTCTCTATTTTTGAGTCTAGGATTGACCTGGATCAATCCCGCGCCTTTCCTATCAGTTATTACGCATGTTTAGGGTAATTAATTGACTATGCAAGTAATTATCGTTGGGAAAACTTAGGAGTACATTTACGATTAGTGATTTAACTAGTAATTAATCATAGATATAATCCTATGAAGGATTGTTTATGAATGAGTGCGATTATGTGATAGTTTCATGAATAACCTAAGCATGATGTACCATGCGTATGAATGAAGAATAGTAAATAGTATTGACATTATAGATTATATAAATGGATATTATTTGTGGCATGTTTTATCGAAATTGTTGACATGAATATGGGATTTATGTTGTTAATGATGTGTGGCTTACGGGAGATGAGGTAAGAGATCTTTGAATGTGTTTCGTGGGTTTGTGGGTGAGTTTGAGGAAGGAAAGATTTTGCAAAATTCTATAGATTTTCGGAATCATGACTCTGTCGCGATCGCAACACTGTCGCGAGCGCGACAGAGACCGGTGATTTTGATGTGGTGCTGTCGCGAGCACGCGACACTGTCGCGACCCCGCGATAGCAATAGCTTATCTGCTCTCTGTCGCGAGCGCGACAACCGTCGCGATCGCGACAGAGCACATTGATAGCCTGTGTTATCGCGAGCACGCGACTTGTCGCGACCCCGCGATAGCAATACTTGCCCTCTGTCGCGACCGCGACAATATCGCGAGCGCGACAGAGCTGGGCCTTCTTTCCTTCCCACGATCGCGAAGTCCGTCGCGCGCGCGCAGCGAAGAGACTATGGTCTCTGTCGCGAGCGCGACAGACGTATTTTGTTGAATGAATTTTCTTGGTAATTCCAATGTTTGAAGTCCGAACTTGTGATGCCTTTAGGTTTACTCTTTGACTATTTTATGAAGTATGTTAATGTAATTGAATGTATTATGTATAATTATAGTTTTGATCTTTTCTAGGATTATCATGTTATGTTCAAAGCGTAAATTGTATGATGCATGTTTGACTTTATGAACTTGTTCATATGTCTCAACTATTGCTAATTGTGTACAATGATATAAAGTATGTGATTTGAAATATGATTTGTATTAAGCATGACTGATATTATGAATTTCTTTATATGTCTAATATACTCTGGATTAAGTATAATGATATTATATATACTGTCTGATGTGATACTTGATTTAAATGATGCATGACCTGCGAGAGTCAGTCTAGTGGATAGTTAGGCATGCCTAATAGAGTCTATGTATGTGTAGCTGCAGCGCCCCTTTGAACGATTTGGACCCTGATCAGGTCCCCGATTGGTTCCTCGCGAACCCCTATTATGTGTATGTGTATGGATCTTGTTTAAGGTCATGTTCAATGAAATGTTGCCTTCTGACTTGTACCTGCATGGTACATTATATTATGTGTTCCCTCTGAGGGTTACCCGGTCAGAGATCGGGCTATGTGTTTCCTCATGAGGTCTCTCTCTCAGTACTCGTTATCCACTATTTTGAGTCAGCAGGTATTTTGATGGTTTGTTTTATTCGGTTTTGAAATGGCTGTCAGAATGTGATATCTGAATGAGAAAAAAATCAGTTTATGTGTATGTGAATATTACTACGTGCTTCAGATGGTAAATCTGTATTTAGTAAACATGACTTTTTAGTTAACATGATTATCCGTACTTGGCATATGATTTGTTATTAGTTTCTGAATGCTTTGAAATGATTCGATCGATGCATTTATGTATATGAGTTAAGCATGGTTTTATTGTGTACAAGCATGTGAGTCAGATCGGTTGTGAGGGTAAGTATATAAGATGTAATTGTACTTTCTGCATGGTTTTAAGATAAATGTGAAGTGATGTGATTATACCTTCAGTCTCCGTTTTGGGAGTGTTTACAGCATGATATGCTAAGTATTAGAGTTGCGCAGCAAAAGTGTGGTGTTTTGGATGTTTCTTGGTATGTGGCTTAGCATGATAACACTGGTGTCATGTTTTGGGTTATGACTGTTTTGGCTCATTCCTGATATATGTATATGGTTATGTATGTGAGTTTCCGAATAAATGCCTTTATTATGCAAGTTTGTTTAGATATGTATTTTGAACATCCGTAATTGCCATTTGAATGTATTTTGCCTCGACGACCATTGTGAATGGCTGTCCATATTATTTTGTTTGTTTTCCCCACTAAGCGTTATCGCTTAGCACGGGCTCTTTTCCCCGTGCAGGTGGCAGGTTTGCTTCTGTTCGAGTCGCGCATCTGCAGTGTCGGCCACATAGGAGTTAGAAGTGATGTATTTTGTGTAATTTCTGTAGCCTGGATTTTGTAATTCTGATGAATATGTATATGTAATAATATGTAAAGAAACTGAAGTAACATTTTGGGCAATGTAAATATTGTTATTGAAAATTTCCTCTATTTTATCGTCTGTCTGTAACTTCTGCTGCATGGTGATAAACTTACGTATCTGTATGTTTCTACTTAATGTAAGTGCGTGGGTGAAGTAGGTATGATCAGTCTGTGCCTGCAAGTTAAGTCAAATTTTTAATTAACCTGTATTTCGTATGTATGTTAGGTATGAAAGTATGCTTTCGTACTGTGCATGTGAATATCTGTGTGAATGAGCGTCGGGTAACGCGTCCGTCGGCGTCCTTCCAACGGGGACGGCGATGGGGGTGTTACATTTAGTGGTATCAGAGCATAAGATTCTGGTTGCCTTATTTGTTTGGGTATTGGGTCTTTGTATGTTACTTGTTATGTGTCGAGTCTTTGTTTGAGAGTCAGTTTTGTGTCGTGGCCTAATGCAGATGCGTCTTGTTCTATGTGTGTTATGTTAGATGGAACCTGAACCGAATGAGAAGGTGAATGAGACGATAGAAAGTGTGAACCCGATTAGTGCTAATCAAAGTGTTTCGTTTCTGTGCGCCTTTTTGGTTAGAATTCTGGTATTGTTTCTAATAATAGAACATTAGTGCAAGGATTAATTCGAATTTTGGATAGACTGACTGCTCCTAGAATTTTTTTAAGGTTTTGTTCAGAGTGTAGCTCAGTAAAGAAAGGTATAGAGTAAGTGGATGAGTATTTGGATCTTATAAGGTTTTGGTAGTACTCTATATGCCTGTCAGCTATCTCCAGAAAAGTGTTTAAATGAAAGCATATTGAATCATGGGGATGGGACAAAATGCATCACTATAGCATCAATTGCATCACTCTGCATACATGAATCATCTCAATCTCATTACATCATCATCACCCCTTTGACAATACATGATAAGCATATGCATGTATGTTTTGATTGAGAGAAAGCTGACAGGGTATATATGTACTATTTGATATTAAGATTAAGGGTAAAAATGACGCGCTCAGCAATTGTTTAGAAAAGTGTTCTGTGTTTGAGTAAAAATTGAACCGAAAGAGTATTTTGGGATCTTATACAGGTGAAGGTAAGAAGGATTTTAAAGTTAATAGGAGGGTTAATGGTACAGGGAAACGTAAGTATGATAGACATCTTTTAAGTAGCGAAGGATTTGTGTATCAATTGGCGAAGTTAGTTGGTTTATGTGTAAAGTGTTCGGGTTTTGATTTCAGTCGGGCATTTAAGTAATGATTGTTCTGATAAATGGATTTGATTTGAATATAAGAAAGTATTCTCTGTTTGGTGTTAGTTGAGTAGGAGGTGATTAAGAGCACTGCAATAGTAATAAGTTTCAGTAAGTGAATAGTTTTAGAATACAATGTATGAGTCAGAGGATGAATTGAAGTGTAGTTTTGAAATTTCTTCTGGTGTATGTGAATTTCGAGGACGAAATTCTTTTAGGAGGGAAGATTTGTCACACCCCGATCGGGGCCTAGTCGGAATATGCTTGCTTGATCGGAATGAGTGAGGGTAATTCGGTAATTTGTACATGAATAATATGGATAATAAGGATTTATGTGCAAAGAAATTAATTAAATAAGTTAAGTGAAGGAAATATTAGAGTGTGCTTAATGTGTATGGAAGTAGGGTATAAGTGGATTTTAGGAAATGATTTGGTGTGACTCAAGTATGGTACCTTGAAGATATTTATTCAAGAATTAATTGTGTGTGTATGGAGTATGGTGCAAGGTGGAACAAGTCAAAAAGGGGAATTAAGGGACCAATAAGATTTGGACACATGGCTTGTGGTTGGTGTGTGCATTAAGTGAGAAAGAGAAATAGGAAAATATGAATGGAAAGGGGCAAAATCACGTTGGGCCTCCTCTCCTTCCCGTTCCCTTTCTTTTCTTTTCCCTTTCCCATTTCTTGTGTTCTTTCTCTTGGATGTGTGTAAGTTGGAGCTATTTTAGAAGAGTTTGGGAGCAAGATTGAAGAGGTAAGTGGTTAGGTTTTAGTTATTGTGCTTTGAACTTCTTTTTCTTCTAATTTGCTTTCGATTTGAGTAAGTTAGAGTTTTGGTTTAGTGATTATTGGATTTGGTTGTGTGAGTTTTGGATGATTTGAAGAGGAGCTAAAGCTTGATTGAGTGGGTTCTTGAAGATTGAAGTTTTAAATCGCAAATCCAGGTTTGGGAAACTTTCTTCTATCTGTATAAGAATTTTGGTATATTCATGTATGATACAAACTTCTTGAGTGTATTGTGATGATTTGTGATGATGGTAGTGAGTGTTGGCTCAAATGACTCATTGTTGCATGTGAATAGGTTTTTGGGTGAAAAACTGGATTAGAATACACTGGACCTTTCTTCGGTTATTACACTGTTTCGGATGTTATAGAACTCCAAATCATGCGATTCTTGAACCATTAGAACCATGAATGCCATTACTTTAAATGTCTCAGAAATAACTTTGGACAAATTCTCGCTCTAAGACATCGAAAATTTGATTACAAATGTAGTGTCCCTGTTGTGGCGGGTTGTTTGACCAGTATGGGTTGTGGAGTCCATATCTGGAGTTGTAGACATCCAATTGATGTGAAAATTGTTTCATTTGAAAGCTAAGACGTAGGAGAACATTTGTTAAGAATACCACTTTTCCTAAAAATGAGGTTTAGAGGTCGGTTTATATGATACAAACTGGTGGTAGAAAGCAGTGTGTTAGGGGAGCTGAAGCGAGCCTCTGTCGCGAGCGCGACAATGGTCGCGACCTCGCGACAGAAAAGTGTGTTTTGAGCTTTTTCTTCTCTATTTTTGAGTCTAGGATTGACCTGGATCAATCCCGCGCCTTTCCTATCAGTTATTACGCATGT
The DNA here is from genome assembly GCA_947683425.1 of Excoecaria cochinchinensis. NCBI lineage: Eukaryota > Viridiplantae > Streptophyta > Magnoliopsida > Malpighiales > Euphorbiaceae > Excoecaria > Excoecaria cochinchinensis. The sequence continues at coordinate 9,815,195 of CANTUQ010000127.1, read as the reverse complement.
TTAGGGTAATTAATTGACTATGCAAGTAATTATCGTTGGGAAAACTTAGGAGTACATTTACGATTAGTGATTTAACTAGTAATTAATCATAGATATAATCCTATGAAGGATTGTTTATGAATGAGTGCTATTATGTGATAGTTTCATGAATAACCTAAGCATGATGTACCATGCGTATGAATGAAGAATAGTAAATAGTATTGACATTATAGATTATATAAATGGATATTATTTGTGGCATGTTTTATCGAAATTGTTGACATGAATATGGGATTTATGTTGTTAATGATGTGTGGCTTACGGGAGATGAGGTAAGAGATCTTTGAATGTGTTTCGTGGGTTTGTGGGTGAGTTTGAGGAAGGAAAGATTTTGCAAAATTCTATAGATTTTCGGAATCATGACTCTGTCGCGATCGCGACACTGTCGCGAGCGCGACAGAGACCGGTGATTTTGATGTGGTGCTGTCGCGAGCACGCGACACTGTCGCGACCCCGCGATAGCAATAGCTTATCTGCTCTCTGTCGCGAGCGCGACAACCGTCGCGATCGCGACAGAGCACATTGATAGCCTGTGTTATCGCGAGCACGCGACTTGTCGCGACCCCGCGATAGCAATACTTGCCCTCTGTCGCGACCGCGACAATATCGCGAGCGCGACAGAGCTGGGCCTTCTTTCCTTCCCACGATCACTAAGTCCGTCGCGCGCGCGCAGCGAAGAGACTATGGTCTCTGTCGCGAGCGCGACAGATGTCGCGAGCGCGACAGACGTATTTTGTTGAATGAATTTTCTTGGTAATTCCAATGTTTGAATTCCGAACTTGTGATGCCTTTAGGTTTACTCTTTGACTATTTTATGAAGTATGTTAATGTAATTGAATGTATTATGTATAATTATAGTTTTGATCTTTTCTAGGATTATCATGTTATGTTCAAAGCGTAAATTGTATGATGCATGTTTGACTTTATGAACTTGTTCATATGTCTCAACTATTGCTAATTGTGTACAATGATATAAAGTATGTGATTTGAAATATGATTTGTATTAAGCATGACTGATATTATGAATTTCTTTATATGTCTAATATACTCTGGATTAAGTATAATGATATTATATATACTGTCTGATGTGATACTTGATTTAAATGATGCATGACCTGCGAGAGTCAGTCTAGTGGATAGTTAGGCATGCCTAATAGAGTCTATGTATGTGTAGCTGCAGCGCCCCTTTGAACGATTTGGACCCTGATCAGGTCCCCGATTGGTTCCTCGCGAACCCCTATTATGTGTATGTGTATGGATCTTGTTTAAGGTCATGTTCAATGAAATGTTGCCTTCTGACTTGTACCTGCATGGTACATTATATTATGTGTTCCCTCTGAGGGTTACCCGGTCAGAGATCGGGCTATGTGTTTCCTCATGAGGTCTCTCTCTCAGTACTCGTTATCCACTATTTTGAGTCAGCAGGTATTTTGATGGTTTGTTTTATTCGGTTTTGAAATGGCTGTCAGAATGTGATATCTGAATGAGAAAAAAATCAGTTTATGTGTATGTGAATATTACTACGTGCTTCAGATGGTAAATCTGTATTTAGTAAACATGACTTTTTAGTTAACATGATTATCCGTACTTGGCATATGATTTGTTATTAGTTTCTGAATGCTTTGAAATGATTCGATCGATGCATTTATGTATATGAGTTAAGCATGGTTTTATTGTGTACAAGCATGTGAGTCAGATCGGTTGTGAGGGTAAGTATATAAGATGTAATTGTACTTTCTGCATGGTTTTAAGATAAATGTGAAGTGATGTGATTATACCTTCAGTCTCCGTTTTGGGAGTGTTTACAGCATGATATGCTAAGTATTAGAGTTGCGCAGCAAAAGTGTGGTGTTTTGGATGTTTCTTGGTATGTGGCTTAGCATGATAACACTGGTGTCATGTTTTGGGTTATGACTGTTTTGGCTCATTCCTGATATATGTATATGGTTATGTATGTGAGTTTCCGAATAAATGCCTTTATTATGCAAGTTTGTTTAGATATGTATTTTGAACATCCGTAATTGCCATTTGAATGTATTTTGCCTCGACGACCATTGTGAATGGCTGTCCATATTATTTTGTTTGTTTTCCCCACTAAGCGTTATCGCTTAGCACGGGCTCTTTTCCCCGTGCAGGTGGCAGGTTTGCTTCTGTTCGAGTCGCGCATCTGCAGTGTCGGCCACATAGGAGTTAGAAGTGATGTATTTTGTGTAATTTCTGTAGCCTGGATTTTGTAATTCTGATGAATATGTATATGTAATAATATGTAAAGAAACTGAAGTAACATTTTGGGCAATGTAAATATTGTTATTGAAAATTTCCTCTATTTTATCGTCTGTCTGTAACTTCTGCTGCATGGTGATAAACTTACGTATCTGTATGTTTCTACTTAATGTAAGTGCGTGGGTGAAGTAGGTATGATCAGTCTGTGCCTGCAAGTTAAGTCAAATTTTTAATTAACCTGTATTTCGTATGTATGTTAGGTATGAAAGTATGCTTTCGTACTGTGCATGTGAATATCTGTGTGAATGAGCGTCGGGTAACGCGTCCGTCGGCGTCCTTCCAACGGGGACGGCGATGGGGGTTGTTACACTTAATTTCATCATTGAGTAATCCTGATCAAGGCTACTCGGCACCCGGTGTCTACAGTTATGTTTATATAAAAGTGTGTGTTTGTGCGTGCGTGTGTGTGTGTATATATATATATATATATATATATATATCTTGTAACAAGGTCATATAGATACCAATATCATCTTAATTTTATTTATATTATTCTTAGTAGTATTGGCTTTCCAAACACATTTTCATGCTCATATACATCAAATATGTACTTACTTATCGTCCTACAAATATGTTCACATGCTTACCTTAGGTGACTTAATTCACATAAACAACTTATCATTACACATACTCATATAATTGATGTATACAGTTAGTTATTTATGCTTTATCACTTTCAAATTTCATATCATATATTTCATGTAACCATACTATATAACTTTATCACATTCATTATTTCTTTAATCACATTCCAATTATTAATAACTCAATCACCCATTAAATTAGTCAAAACATGCATTAGACAAGTTCCAGAAGGTTCCGGAGAAGTTCGGGTTCAAATCTGAATGAAAATAAATAACATAGGCAAAACGGGGGTGACGGACGGCCGTGCCTCGCGATCGACGGCCGTCTCTCAACCTCATAGCTGCCCATCCCTAGTGACATCACGCTTGAGGGACAACCATGTCACACGACCGACTCGGCACTGGTGGCCTCTATGCCGACTCAACACAACCACCTTTTGTCACATTGTGCCGACTCGTGACAATCCTCCCTCTCCTTTCTTTGTTTATTTCTTTGATTAGTTTGTGTAATCTTAAACGATATGCAATTGTGATTTTGAATTGTAAAACCATGCAAGAATGTTTTAAAGTAAAGTGAGTTAGTGGGAAATTGTGGAACTTATAAGTGAGTGGAAATGAATATAATAATAATAATTATTATTATTATTATATGGTATATAATAAAGTTGCAAATATATATATATATATATGTAAATAGGTATATGCATTTAAATGGAATATATGTAACTAAATATTATTTTACTAAATAATATTATTTATGGGATGTGCCGATGTGCATTGGTTTAATGGGATAAATAAGTGTATGTTACATAAAGTGAATTAGTGAATGTTGTGCAAAGTGAAATCTTTTAGTTGAGCTAGAATTTGATATAGATGTGAACATATATGGGATAGTGATTTGATACCTTCGGGTATATAGTGATGACACCTCCCTGGTGTCAAGTGATTCAATACCTTCGGGTATCTAGTGACGACACCTCCCCGGTGTCGAGTGATCCGATACCTTTGGGTATCTAGTGATGACACCTACCCGGTGTCGAGTGATCCGATACCTTCGGGTATCCAATGTTCCTGATTGTCCACACCTATATTGAGCTCAAGTTGCAAGTAATTGTATCGTAATTAAATTAACGTTAGAGATGAGTATGATTTAAGGGATTATTAATGACTATTTTGATAACATGTTAATTAGTTATGACTAATGTATATGTGGTGGTGATATTACAAGACATATGTCCTATAAGAAGAGGATGGAAATGGTTGATATGTTTATTAAAGTAAAGTGTTCGTTATAGTTAGAACTACGTGGTTCTGATTCCTACCTTAGGGATATGTAGGAAGCTTGGAATTCTATTTCAAGTCCAAACCAAATTATTGGAAACTATTAGTGTATTTAAATTGTAATTAAGCAATAAATGAATGTTTTTGTACCAAGTCATAGAGAATTGATAAATGCCTTGAATCTTTGATGACTCGATTTGAATGTTCTTCTGTGTGACATTGATATTACCATATGATTTTATGATTATATTGACTTCATAAGAAGTCAATTGCATTATTTTCTCCCCACTGAGCCTTTGCTCAGCACGGTTTTAATTCGTGCAGGTACTAGAGTTGTAGTTGAGTCTAAGATTGATCGTTAGAAGTGAGGCCAACACAAGATTAAAAGAGGAGTCTATAGTAGGTTGTACAATCTTTGTTATTTTGATATTTTGTATCTAAGAAGTAAATATATGTAATAAAGTGAACATGTAAAGATAAAGAATCTAGTGAATTTTATTAAGTGGTGTGAATGCTTGTAATTTTTTTTTTATTGACTCGAGTTGCATGTTCTTAGTGTGCACTCTCATACCCTCTTCGGGTAAGGGGGTGTTACAAACACTGCCAAAATTCCCCATGTCATCACATATATCAATGGAAGCCATAGGCACATAAAGCTGATGTTTGCGTAGGTGGTAACACCTAAACATTGGATCCAATCCTCTGCAATAGGAAATACCTTCAGCAGTCAATAAGTCAAGAAATGTTGAGGAATATGAAGGTAGGTTTGACAACAATTTAAGTTTCTCTTGTAGCCATATCTTAAAAAAAGTCATTAGGTTAAAAACTTTTAAATAGGCTTCTTAAGTAAAAGTTAGGCCAAGGATGAGGAAAACCTAATAATGTGTAATCCATCCTAAAAATTATAAAATAATAAAAGTAGTTGGAGTGGGTTATGTCCACTTTAAGGAAAAATTCGACATAAGACGGTGTGAAAACCCAAAAAGGGCTCACCTCCACTACTAAAAGGTAATGTTAAAACCCACAAAGGGTGTTGTAGACACCGGGTCCTGAGGCAGCCCAGATCAAGGTTATATAGTGATGAAAATAATGCTTGTTCACAGGCAAAAAAGCTAGAAGTGATGATTTCCTTGTCGAAACTCTTCTTCTTAAATAAAAAATTATTTTTTATTTTTGGTGTTTTCGGTGACCTGCGACCGCGCCGCGCGGCACCTGCTAGCAGCACTCGAGAAGCACAGCCCCGTGCAAGTGCATGCGCGTAGTCCCATGGAGGCACGTGCATTACCTCGCCCGCGCGAGGCCGCACCTCACGCGCGGCCTCCCAGCTCGAAGCCCGTGCCTCGCGCCTGCGAGGCGCGGCCTCCAGCGCGACGGCCGCACCTCGTGCATCTCCTACCCCGCTGGGACTCCATTTTTCACTGGATTTCCGTGATTTGAGTTAAAATTTCAATTAAATTCAAATTATTTTCCGATTTTTGAAATGGATAATACTTATTTTTAAAGGATAATTTGGATTTTTGAATGGGATTAGGACTCCTAAAACCTAATTTTGGTAGAGGCGATATAAAAAGAAAAGTCCAACACTAGCAAAAAGAAAAGGGGAGCATTACAACGGTGGCACAAAAATTCTGAAAAAGAAGATTTTTGAAAGCTAAAGTTTCTTCCAAAAATCCTAATTGTTCTTAAGCCAAGGAAATTAATTTTTTGCGTTTAAAATTCAATTCTCATCACCTGTTTTCTAAAAATAAGAGTTTTTTACTTCAATTTTTGGTGATAGAGAGCTTTGTTCCAAGCTTTCTTAATTACTGTTTTCAAGCAATCGACAGGAAATCAATCATTTCTTCTTTTGCAGCCAGAATCAAACTTCTGAGAGTAAATTTACGGGTTAGAGCCAATCCTCTCTCTTTCCTTACTTTGTGTTGATTATTTGTTTTTCTCCATTGTAAATACTGTAAATTACTATTAATTTATTTGTTGTTGTTCGTCATAATTAACATGAACTTAGTTTAATCTAATTAACTTATTGGCATGATGCATGAAACGTAAGTTAAATCTGTACAATATCTAGCATTGAATTGTTTTTCATTTGATTATACTGTTGGGTCATTAATCTATTTGGTTAATTTCCAGTTTTTTATCAAACGCTATTTTTCTACAGTAAATTGTAAACGTTTTTCTCAATTAGAATTATTTATTATATTTGCTTTAATTTGATTTCTTTATTTTTATTATATTATATTATTTATTGTATTTGCTTTATTTAATTGCTTTATTCTTATCATATTCTGTACATTTCATTTAATTTGCTAACATCATTTTTTGTATTTCTTGTTCTTATTGCCTACCAAACCTATTTATCTCACTTTGAGTAATGTTCCTGGGCAAGCCGAAGAAATCAAGGAATTAGGAGCTTTCAAAGTTTGGTTTGCATTTTAATTTCTATATTTATCTTATTTTATTATTTTTTATGTTTTATGCAAAATGGTATTTAGATGCGTTATTTAAGAGAAACTCGTGTTTTTTACAATAATAAAAATTGGGATTTTTGTTAATAAAATAGGACCAATATCCTGATTTTAGTCAATAAACCTTCACTTTCAAAAGAGAGTTAATTTTCATAAAACGGGATCCAATTATCCCTATTTTAATCGCCCAAAATAACTCTCAGATTTTTAAGTTAACACAAAGGAACTAATGTTTCTAAAATCTAATAAATGTTTCTATTTTATGTATTATGTATTTTATTTCATTCCTTTTTGTGTATTTATTTTGGGCCCTTATAACTAATTTTGGGGCAATTTTATTCTTTATTTATTTATGCTCTTTATTTTGGAGGATTGTTCTGTCCCATTATTTTTCACTTGTAATTTATTTATCGCTTTCTTTACTGCTTTCCAAAGATGCTTGAAATGTGCTTTAATTTTATTGTATGATCGTGTGAGAAGGGAGATAAAATAATTAACTCTAAAAACTCAGTCACATAACATTAACTAAAGGTATAAATAAGAGTGAGGTCCCCGAACTCACTCTAATTTTGGCCTCATAAAGTTAGAATTTATTTCTCAATATTTTATTGGGTGGCGACTCCGTGATACCTATCTTATGATACCCAACAGACGCCATTGTAAGTTGATTGCCAACAATGGAATGGGTGAATCCCTGTCCATTGTGAAGCGACCAGCTTTCACGAGTTTTAATGAACCTCCATTTAGTCTCGAGTCCTAAAAGCAGACTTTCGAGAGAGACTCGAATGCAGAGCGGGATTCGCGCACATCACATGTGTATTATCTTCAAAATAAGGACAACTACAATTACAAATAAAGTTTTGGGAAAGCATACCCAAAGCAATATGGGAAAGTAAAGTGAAGATGTATAAACATCCCTTTGTTGTGCATCTAACTAGAGCAACATCTCAGCCAAGATGAACGAGAATCTACCTTCAACAAACTCATATTCATAGCAATAAGTGGATTCACTTATGACCAAATACTATGCCAAAATCAATAGACATATAGCTCTAAATGGTCAGGCAAAATAAGACTATGATCATCCACTGGCTATATAATGGGGCAAAAATCTATGATTTTCAAACTCAAAATCTATTCAAAAACTATTTGAGGGGACAATTGTAAAGCATGGATTGCCTCTAAGGGGTAATAGTGAGAAAATAATTAATTAAGAAAACTTGAAGGGGTTAATTAATGATAGGAGTTTTGATTAAATGCAACTAATATGTTTTATCGGTATTAATCGAAAAAAGTAGAGTTATAGTTAAATGTCACCATCATAATTCTCTAAATGCCAATATGGTGTTTAAGGCACCATAGCATCCTATAATTAAACAATAGCTTCCTATGTTTTCATAAATGTTGTTTTAGAGTTCAATACATACATGATAAGAAACAGTTGTGTGACACATGCCGAACTCCGTGAGGCATCCGGTTTGCTCTCAAAAGTTCGCTTTTAGGACTCAAGACCTGATGAAGGTTCATAATACTAGTGAAAATTGGTCGCTTCATAATAGACAGGGAATTACCGCTACTCTATTATTGATGATCAACTTACGAGGGTGTTTATTTGTGTACCAAGAGGTAGGTATCAAGGAGTCGCCATCCAACAAAATGTTGGGGAATGTTTTTTCTAACCTCATGAAGCCTAAATTAGAGAAGGCTCGGGACATCACTCTTATTTATACCTCGTTTAAATTTATATAATTGACTTTTTAAGATTAAATTAATATTTAACGGCTATATACTTTACATATCCTCCTGCAAAGCAATCAATATCACAGCCCATCATGGGCATAACAATCCAATAATATAAATATGATTAATTTATTAATCTGTCACAGCTTTATAACATTCATTCTTTCCTTATCATATGAGTTTACATTTAAGTTTAATCCTTTTATTAACTATTTCAGAATTAACTTTATTATTCTGGCACTAATATTATCATTATTAACATTACTTTTCTAACAGTTAACGTTACTTATTATTTACTCTTATCATTTTATTAGCAATCCTATATTCCTGTATGTATTTAAACTAATACTCCTGCAGAATCCTCTTAATTTAATTCCTTATTTCATTAACAATTCTATAGCACTTCTTATTATTCATTAACTTTATTATTTATACTTCCTATGTCCAATACTATAATTATTATTTACATTCTTCCTCTATTAATAATGTATTATTATTATTATTATTATTAACATTAACATTGTATTAGTAACCATATTATCATTTGATATTATTATATTAAATTTGCATATACAATATTTTAAAAGCATTAGGTTCCCTAATTTACATTTATATAGTTTAGCTCATATTAATATTACTCATACTCATTTATATTACTTTAACCATTTTTATTAGTTAAATAAACTTTATTTATTCTTTCATCTTATCTGTATATGCATAAATTTTATATTCATGTCCCCCTTAAATAATTTTCAATACTCCCTTAACATTACATTAGCATTTTCTTATTAATTCACTAACATTACCATTATTTATTTTCTTACATGAATATTATGATTATTTACAATCTTAATATAAACTTTATTATTATCATTAGTATTCTTATTGCTATTGATACTAATATTTGCATTAATATTGCTCTTACTATTATTATTATTATTATTATTATTATTATTATTATTATTATTATTATTATTACATACTTGTTACTACACTCATTATTTATTAAATACACTTAATTTCTCTAATTTCATTTAACATAATGTAAGCTTAAATTTCATTTTAATCCTTTATTGAACAATAACATTATCAATTTGCAATTTAGTACCTATAATTTCATTTATTTATGGTTATATTCTTGTTTGTTTATTAATTACCACTTTGCCATTATATGCTCATTTTTTTCACTTAATTCATCCTTTAATGTATAACATTACTATTTCATCTTTACATTTCATATTTGTACTTAATTACACCTTAAACTTTTATTTCATCACTTCTCTCCATACTTTACCACACAACTAACAATCTTTCTTAACAATTACACTTTAGTCCTTAGTATTATTCTAAATTACGATTTTACCTTTCATTTTCATATATTTATTATTGTGCCATTTCTTATCTATTTCCACACTAAATTCATTACTTTGCCTTGCAAAATTTCTATTTGGTCCCTTCATGTTGTTTTTATAACAAATTATATTTTTAACTACATTCATTTTACTTAATTTACCATTTGGTCACTTATTTCTTCATTTTTACCATTTATGTCATTCTTTTTACATGATTACCATTTTACCCTTATTTTCTTTACATCTTTTGCAATTTAGTCCTTTTTCATTCCATTTTCCCTTATCAACACTTTATTCATTTATTTTAATTTGTTTTAATTATTTTGCCCCTAATATCAATCCATTAGAAATCTCCGAACCGAATACACGGGATGTGGACCCACAGGTCCATTACACTTTAGAATGACCTCGAACAACTACCCATACACTTTCACTGCAATTCATTGTACACTTGATCACTTTAATACTTCTTCACTTTAGTAGACCGTTATTGGCCTACTCATGCAAGTCGCCATGACTCGCACTGCAGTATGGTGTCCCTATGGCTAGCCAACTATATCCTAAGTTAGATTTGAGCACCAGACTACTACTAAGGGCAAAGTATACTTTTCATTTTGTATTTATTCATAAATTCACTTATACATTTAATTCTTACAATATTTATCATTGAATTTACACTAGATATAATTATACATTTTCCATATACATATCATGTCTTATTGTTAGCACTTGCATTATCAATCATAATTTACTTTTATTTAAATACTTTAACACACGTTTATTCTCATGTATATACATATACATTTCTATTTACAATTACACTTGTCATCAGTATTATTCCATATTATATTATTAATATCGTCCCAAATTATATTATCAATACCATACTATATTACATTTCCATATCAATTAAGTTAGTAATTTACATAAAAGTCCTTTATACTTTATTAATATACTATATTTTATTTCTTTTTCTATTCATTTCAACTTTTGATGTTACTAATTATTCATTTACCTTACTTACACTATCATTTCTCTTTAATTACACATATTCAATACTATTCACTTTAGACATAATATATGTCTATACTAAAATTTATCCAATTAAATTCTAAAGCCTCCAATGAGTTACTATACACTTAACTTTAATTTCTATATTCATTCTAAAATATTATATTCATTAAATTATCAAGCTAATCCATTAATTACCTAATTATTTCATTTGGCCAACATACTTTATATCTACGGTTAATTCTTTTTCCTCCATTTCATTTCTATGCTAATTATTATTTATCCTTTTCTCCATTTATACTGTTATCTTAATTAAAAACATTATGCTCCATTATTTTCACTTAAAACATAATACAATACTAACCTAAATTATGTTCAATTGAGCTCTAAAAATTTCCATTAATTTATGTACCTTCCATTTCATCTCCCTATTCATTTCCTATCATTACTTTTATTAAATTAACAAAATACACATCAATACCCTAAGATTAAGCATTCGGCCAAGGTATCAATTTCACTTCTAAATTTATTCCTTCTTCATTTATCATTATTCCATTATTTTGCACATTAAATAACATATTTTAATAATTATCTCTCATTAATCACTAAAATATACCATGATATACCCTAGTATACCATTCAACCTCACTTAGGGATTTTATACCAAATTGATTCTTTTTATTTTACTAACCTAAATATTTATTTTTAGACCTTATTAACATGCTTACACACTTAATTTCAATTTATCATACAAAAATCACACAATTACATACTAAACATACACTAAATCAACACAAAAACAATAGAAAAAAGAGGGATATTGTATCCACTAACCTCAATTTCTTGTTCTACACAATTTAATCTTCCTTTTTCTTGCTTTGGTCCTTTGAAACCACCTTCCTCCATTAACCTTCCTGAAGTGGCCGAATATGTATACCAATAAAGCCACTATTAATTTGCTTCCTTAATTCAATATGACAACATAATATACTCTACACACTCTAAATTACCTATTTGAACCCTTGAATTAAATTCAAAACCTCAAAATCACTTGATTTTGGACACATATTCTTCCTTTCTTGATTTCTACCCAATCTTCCACTTCAAATGAGCTCTAGAGATGCTTATAATTCAGAAGAGGGGATGAATTTAACTTTGAAAGGTTTGATTTGAAGAGATTAGTGGACGAGAAAATGAAGAAACCATGGAGAGGAAGAGAAAACAATTTGGCCAATGTGAGAGGGAGGAAGAAAGGGAAAAATTCTGGAGAGGGCTGATATTTCCAGCCTTATATAGGTCCCTTAGATGAATCTAGAATTGGTCCAACCAATTGGGCCAACCCAAAAGCCCAATTAGGTTAAATAATGATTATTTTGGCCCAATTTTAATTCTATCACTTTCCAAGCTCAAATCCTCATAAAAATTCTTTCATAATTCTCAAAATATATTTATTAGGCTCCACGAATATTTTTGGATCAATCGGAAACTGTTTTTTGGTCCGGTAATTATTTACCGATCTGATAACTCAATTTTCAGTGTCATCGTAAAATTAATTTTTCTTTACCATATGATTCTCCTCATTAATACCAGCACATCCATATTTTCAAATTATTTTTCGGAGGTCTGTAGCATCATTTATGGTCCGATCAAACTTGATTAAAACTGGTCAAATCGGACTAATGTTTGCTGATCTGAGGTGACGGACGGCCGTCCCTCATGAAAGACGGCCATCTGTCAACTACAGACGCCCAAAATTGAATTTTCTCTTCTTTTTGCCTTTTTAATTCCTATTTGACTTCTGTTTGATCCCAAATTTCACCCTTAGACTCCTGCTGACATACTCTTTTCAATGGTCCAATAAAATATTTTTCGACTCTGAAAAGTACTATTCACCTCGGTGTTACTGTTCATGTTTGAAAATTACTATTCATGAAAGTAACAATTTTGGGCCATTACAGTCCACCTCTCTATTGGCACTTCAAAGAATGCTTAGCCGCCGTCAGACACTCTTCCTCCACTTGCCCTCCTTGCGTCTATGATTGTTCTTCTCAGATCTATTTGGATCCCTTCCCTTTTCTTCTTTTGTCTCTTTATGATATAAAATTTAGCTATTATTAACCCAATTTACTTCACAATTTGTTGGTCATTAGAGAAATGTGTGATAAACAGTTTTGTTGAAGTACATTTCTAAAGCTGAAATTATTATATATATTTTGGGCAATCAATCAATTGTGCAATTTTGAGTGATTGTCTATTATAAGCACTGATACCCTTCTTTGTTTTGCTGTTGTTATTTCTATCAACTCTACCTAAAATGCAACTTGGCAATTTCTTGAATCGATTGATGCATTCATCTGCTGTTTCTCTCAAACAATAATGAAAAACTTCAGATCTACAATTGATTTGTTGTCATTTTGAATATTTTTACTACAAGATTCTTTAATGTCCTATTAGAGTAGATGAATGCTTATTGCTTTACAAAAATAAGAGTGGCATTTAAATGCAAAGCAAATAGATAGAAGACGAGATGGAGAGATGGAGAGGAATGAAATGGCTGATTCGAAAATGGAGTTTTAATAGAGCTGTGGATTTTAGCGTTAAGAGAGGCTGTGCGAAACCAGTTCCCACGCTTCTCCAATGCATGTAAATCACTTCCTCATGCCACGTCACTCATTTTCATGGCACATGTACTGTATAGTTAGTAATAAGCATTTATAATTATCTTTATAATCAATTTCAAGTATTCAACGGGGGTAAACTTGTAAGTTAGGAGGGCGGTATTACAAGCAAAAACAACTTAAAGGGACAATTAGCATTTTAAACCTTTAAGAAGCCAATTAAAAGCATAACATTGATTTGACGGTATTTTTAGAATACATATGCATAATAATTAGTTGTCAATTGATTAATCAATTTTATTTATTTCTTTTTGAAAGAATTGATTAATCAATCTTGGACTTTGAGATGAAATTACAGAAAATATATTATGACATTCTACCTGAACTAGAAATGTTAACTTAATACGAAGTACGAAGGTTGATTCAAAATACTGTTTAACCATTAATAATAGTACTTATATTATGATAGCGCCTTTTTTTTTTTTTCTCAAATAATTTGTACTTAGTTATATCATAATTCTATTAAACTATCTATTAATTTCTCATGGATATGAAATTATGGATATTGAAAAGAGAAAATTACGTGGAGTTTAATTTTTTAACTTTTTTTTTCCAAAATTGTATCCCATTTTTCTCATGTTTCAAAATTATAATAACTTCATAAAATATTAATTTCAAAAATACAATTTCTAAAATTTTTAATTTAAAAAATGCAACTGTACATATAATTTCAAATATAAAAATGATATATAAGCAGAAAAAGTTATATAAATGTAATTAAAAATTTAAAATATACCTGTTGCGATAGGGTAAAGAAAATTAGTATTTTTTATTATTTTTATATTTTTTCCATTGAAAAATTAAAAAAACAAACCTAATTTATGCCAACTTTGACACAATCATCTTCTAAGTCTACGGGGTCCTCATCTCCTTTCTCGCTCTCCTTTCTCTCTCTCCTTCTTATAATGGTCAGACAGGCAATGATGAAGGGATTGCATTGCAACCATTTCTTTTCTTTTCTTTTTTTCTCCTTTTCTTGCTAAGAAATGAAAAAAGTGCAATCTTCAACATCACCACATGGTAGGGTCCAAATTGTCATGGTCTAAAGTCCATGAATGGAGTACTCCTGCAGTGAAATTTTTCCAGACCGATTATTACGACTTGTTTTGGAGAATTAATTAGAAGTAACCCTTAGTAGGGATAATAAAAAAAAAAAAAAAAAAAACCAAAATTTTAATTAATTAAAAAATTAATTCAAAATCTAAATAATTTTAAATTAATCAAATTGAAAATTTAGAGTAACGATTTTATGTTTTAAAAATTGGTAGTTAACCGTTAACTAATTATTAATAGATCTATATACATTTTACATATTATATTTTAGTTTTTATACTTAAATTGTTTAATATTTTTGTAATTTATAAATATTATAATATATGATTTTCTAAAATACTACTATAATATATGTTTTAGTAAAAAAATTCAAATTATTTTTTTATTATAATTATTTATTCATTATATGTGCATCATTAGCACTCTATTGTTAGTTTCATATTGAATATATTCAATTCTTATAATTAATTATGAATTTTTTTTTATTCTTTTAATTGATATTATATTTGATTTGTATTTTTCATTTTTGAAGCATGTTAACTATTGAAAATAAAATTACAAATTATATAATTTATTAAGTTTATATGTTAAAATTTTTTAATGGTTAACCAGTAAATCTATTAAAAAATTGGTTAAAAATCGAAACTAATATAGCAGTTAATTGAATTTAATGGATCGATTAATAAAATTGTTAATGGATCGTTTAACCGGTTTATACTAACCATTACCGTTGAGTGATAATAACAATTACCATTAACTCATATTTTTTTTTTAAATAGAAGAGAAAAAAAAATAAGCGAATGCTATGTATTATTTTAAAAAATTGGATTGATTTTTTTTTTTTCAAAGATTAATGGTTGTGTCAATTAATAGTGGAAAAAAAAATAGTGTAAAGTAATTAATTAGGTCAATGTCATCACAGCCATTTTGATTATAATCAATCAATCTCATTAGCACATTTGCAAATAATTATTTGTCCCAATTATCCTAATAATAAATTGCAATATTTTTAAAATGAACCTAATGTCGAACCGAATTGCCAACTGCATCATATTTCTGTTGGAGTTCAATCGAGTTTTTTCGCATTTTTTTGATATACAATATGTAATGTTAAGCAATCACATTATAGTTTTTCATACTATTTTTTTTATATATATATAAAATGCTTGATTTTCATGAATACAAAATGAAACAAGGAAGTAAATACGATCTCTAATTTTAATTTGTTAAATTCTATTAAGTCATCGATCAAAACTTCCATATATACATGTGAGTGGAAGTTTAAAAATAAATACATGAAGACGCGAGCACGTCACCATTATGAAGTTGAGAAAGAGCTATAATTTAACGTGCCCTTGCTTGAGATGGTAGAAGATTGAATTATAAGGAAGACAGAGTAAAATAAGAATGACTTCAAACTCGTTGGGCCTGATCTCATGGATCCAATATTTGGGCTTTATATGATGCGTTCATGCATGTATTAAATAAAAATTTAAAAAAGAAAATTACATAATTTGCCCCATTTTTAACTATTTTTTCAAGCATACTCCTCAGATGTTATAGCTAGGGGTGAGCAAAAAAACCGATAATTACATGAAGACGCGAGCACGTCATGTGAGTGGAAGTTTAAAAATAAATACATGAAGACGCGAGCACGTCACCATTATGAAGTTGAGGAAGAGCTATAATTTAACGTGCCCTTGCTTGAGATGGTAGAAGATTGAATTATAAGGAAGACAGAGTAAAATAAGAATGACTTCAAACTCGTTGGGCCTGATCTCATGGATCCAATATTTGGGCTTTATATAATGCGTTCATGCATGTATTAAATAAAAATTTAAAAAAGAAAATTACATAATTTGCCCCATTTTTAACTATTTTTTCAAGCATACTCCTCAGATGTTATAGCTAGGGGTGAGCAAAAAAACCGATGGACTCGGTTAACCGGAAAAAAAATCCGAAACCGAACCGATTGACTGGTTAACCGATTGTAATGAACTGGTTAATGGTTAGTGTTTTGAAAAAACCGATATTAATGGACTGGTTAATGGTTTTTGACTCATGTGACTGGTTAACCGAACCGAAACCGAATTTGTAGTTA
The DNA here is from genome assembly GCA_947683425.1 of Excoecaria cochinchinensis. NCBI lineage: Eukaryota > Viridiplantae > Streptophyta > Magnoliopsida > Malpighiales > Euphorbiaceae > Excoecaria > Excoecaria cochinchinensis. The sequence goes on along the minus strand of CANTUQ010000127.1, from coordinate 9,798,608 downwards.
ATTTATTTATTTTTTAATAATTTATAACAATTTATCCTAATTAAAAGTGATCATGTACTTTTTTTTATTATACTAATTATTTTAAAGTTTTTAACTTTTTTTAATTGGCTATTAGTAAGTATAATAATTTATCTAATTAAAAGTAATTATGAACCGGTTAATATATATACTTATTAAATATTAATTTTTTTTAAAAAAATTGCTTATATCCACCAAATATTTTTAATTTAACAACAATAATGTTATATTATAGTGAAAAAAATTTAATTTTTAAGTATCTTGAACATTTTAATTTTATTTATGAATATATTTATAATTATAGTGGTTAACCGAAAAATATTGGGTAACCGATCCGAAAATCTGAAACCGATGGACTGGTTAACCGATGGTAATGGACTGGTTAATGGACTGTAATTTTAAAAAACCGATATTAATGGACTGGTTAATGGACTGAGACTAATGGACTGGTTAACCGACCATGCTCACCCCTAGTTATAGCATTTCATTAATGCATTTTTAATTTTCAAAAATACCCCATTTTAGTTATACACTTGTGTTTATTTCAAAACTACCCCATTTCTCTTTTTCTCAAAAATTTGTAAAGCAAATTTTAGTGCTGTACAAAATCGAACCGAAACTGAAAACCGAATCGAATAAAGTTTGATCCATTTGATTCGATTTGTTCGATTTTCGGTTCGTTCGGATCTAAATAGAAATAAAATTTCGGATGTTTCGGTTCGAAGGAACCGAACCGACCGAAATTTATTAAATTCACTATTTTGCCTATATATATATATACATATATATATATATATACATATATATATATATATAAAATCTAAATCTAAACATACATTATAGTTATATTTATTTACATGCATATTTTTTTAATTAAAGTATATTGAATGTATTATTAATAAAAATTTATGTTGTATTTATTTTTAATGTATATTTTTTTAGTATAATTTTGTTTAGTATTTATTAGGAAAATAATATGAAAAATTTATGTATATTTTTTCCTTTTAATTATTTTAAATGATTTTATTTTGTTAAATATAAGTTAATTTAATTTATAAATTCATATAAGTTAAAAATCTAAAAAAAAATCTATATCTGTGAAAAATCGATTGGACCGAACCGAACTCATTAAAATTATTTTAGTTTATCCGGTTTCGATTCTAAAAATTTCGATACACGGTTCAATTTTAAAAATTTATCAAATTCAATTTTCGATTTATTCGGTTCGGTTCAAAACCGAACCTACCTGACCATTTGCACAGCCCTAGCAAATTTCTCCCCTATCTTGTCATTAATTCTTTTCTCCCATCCAAACCACCATCACCAGAGCTTCCTTTGCCGGCCACCGCGCAGAGCCTCCATCGCCGATCAACTGAAGTCTTATTCTTTAGTACGTATGATTCTAAGCTTTCTCCTTTTTCTTTTGTTCTCTCTTTAATTTCATTAATAAATTGATTCTCATTGTTCCTGAAACAGATTGGTTTGACCTTCTCCTCCAATAATCTTTGATCTTCATTTGTTCAAATCCTGGAAATCCTAACAATCCCAACTCCATATTAAGGCTAGAGAAGAATGTGAGCTCTCCTTTTCTTGAACAAATTGCTTCATTTTTTTTTTCATTGTTGAATTTACTTTTTTCTTTTTTTTTTTTGAAAATACTTTTATCTAGTGGCTAATTGTTGTGTTTTTCGCTTTGACTACAAGATTAGTTTCTTGTCTCTTTTAAAATGATTAGTTCAGGATTCAAATTGTAATTTATTGTGGAAGTTTGAGTTTCATAAAGCCTGAATATGGCTATGTAATTTTATTGTTCGTGAGTAACTTTTTCAATATTTGGTATGGCTTTTCTTTTGTATTTTAGATCTACTAAGTTGTTGAAATTGGTTGAGAGTTGATATTGATTGCTTGTATTGTGTTGTTTCATTTGTTTTTATGAACAACACATCTACCTGGAGTATGTGTTTTGGAACTTGAGCCACAAATAGGAAACAAGATTTGGCTTTTATGTTCTTTTTTTTTTTTTTTTCCGTGGGCTTCTTTTACACATTTTTTTTATAAGTAGATAATAAATTAAAAATGAAAAACTTCTAAAAGGCCTTGAAAAAATTGGATATGCCTCGCAAGTTTTAATTCATGGATAATCCAAAGCAATAAAGGAGCTAAATGGCTGTGGTTAGAATATTTTGTGACAAAGATAGTTTGGTTCTCTATATCGCTGTGAAACCTGTAATAGCTAAATTTTGTTTGTTGTGGCACTTTCACAATTTCATTAAAAGTAGAATTTCATTTTGAACTCTAAATATTGTTTTAGATTGGATAATATCAATTTATTTCACAATCCTTATTGAAGTTGTTTGCATACTATGGTTTATTTAATGAATTTCCTTGTCTGTTATTGAAATTATTATCCTCATCAATGAATGGCTAAGCCTAAGGATGTTTAAATTCTTCAGACTGCAACTATAGTAGGCAAATAATTTATGGCTTAGAACATGAAGTTTTCCTGAATTGGACGGAAGGGTTATCTAAGACCGATTCATATGATTATTAAAATTTCATTTTTACATTCCTTGATCTAATCATAACAAAATGGTTGAATAAGTTCTACATATTGTTCATATGATAATACAAGATTTCCTTTACAAATTTTAAGGAAAATTATGAAACCAGCAATACAAAAGAAGGTATGTTTTTTTCTTTATTTTTGTTAAATATTTTTGGTTGATGTTTTTTTATAATGTTGTTATACATTATTGTATTTCATGGTTTATTATTGTTGCATGTTATATTTTTTTCAGGTTAGGGATTCGTATGTTAATCTCAAAGATCAATTTTTAAGCAAAATGAGTTTTTGCATGAATTTTGATGCAATTAAATTAATTGAAGAGAAGTTAAATGATAATCAACAAAAGCAAGTTTCTTTGTTGGTCAAGGGCAATTCATTCATTCTTTATTGTTGAGGGAGGTGTAAAATGAGAATAATGATGAATTATGGACAAATGTGAATGGTATAATTTTGAAGTTTGGCTCAGCTGAATTTGCTACAGTTAATGGTTTAAAGTGCAACGGAGAGTTCAAGGACGTTGAGTTTTCAAGAGATGGTTGTAGTTTGATTAGGAAATATTTTGAAGAAAAGTAGAAGATCACAAAAGATTTAATGACTAAGTGTTCTTTGGATGGAAAGTGGGATTCAGATGAAGATGGGGTGAAAAAAGCCATTCTCTTTTTAGTTCATTGCTTTCTTTTGGTGAGTTTTAGTGATAAGATAGTGAGAAAAGAGGACATTGCACTTGTTGGTAGTGCTAAATGTAATCATTATTCTTGTGGCAAGGATGGTTTTCAATGATGATTTAAAGTCTTAAAGCCAATTTTAAGAATGTGAAATAAAAAATGTATAGGTTGAAAAGATTTCCATTAACTTTACAAGTATGGTTTTATGAATGCTTCTCTGAGGTTGACAGTAGGTTTGCTGTGTCTTCTTAAGACAAGTTTCCAAAAATTACAAGATGGAAATCTTCTAATTATTCAAAATGGAAGGATTTTAAGGAATGCTTTTCAAGAAAGAGGTAACTATTTTTAAACTTTTTTTTTTAATTTGTAAAACATAGGGCATACAATTAAAAAAGAATATTTAATTAGAAATCTTCAATTCAAATAGAAATTCAACTAAAATTGTATACCCTTTATTTATGCATTGTATACCCTTTATGTATACATTGTATACCCTTTATATAATATTGTATACACTGTATAGCTTTTATGTATATACTATATGCACTGTATGTATATATCTATACACTTTATAACAATAAATATAATTATATTTATATTTTATTATTTTTGATATTTTAATAATGATATTTGTTATACCGTGGTTTAGTTGAAGGTAGAAAATGTTTGCCCAACTAAGGAGTTTGAACTATATAATTTAAAGGATTTTTTCAAAGATATTAATGTGAAAGAAGTGCTAGATGAGGACAGAATTAATGACTGGTTTATAGATGAGAAAAAGATAATGATTTTGCGGATCAACATTTCCCAACTTCTCAAGGAGCAAGTAGTAATTTCAAACAAAATATACCTGAATTTGACATGAAGATTGAGCTACGATTAATGTCTTATAGGCAGTTGGAAATTATCAAAGAGATATCAAGAATTAAAAATGAGATTTCAATTGTAAAAGAAGATATTTCAAGTGTCAAAGTTGATGTTTCAAGTATGAAAGAAGTGATGTCAAAGATTTTTGTAGCTCTATCCCTTATGTAATTTCTTTATAATCGATAGATAATGTATGTATTCATAGATAATAATTATAAAATTATTTTAAAGTATCACATTTAAATTTCATTAGGGTGCTGGTTTTACTATTTGTGAATAAGAAATTGAAAAGAAAGATTGTGTAGATAACAAAACACATGATCAAGGATGAAAAAGAACTGAAGATGTCAATAAAACTGTAAGTTTTTTTATTTTTCCTTTCTACTTATGTTTTTGCAAGTTTTTTCAAACTGTAAATAATATGCATATTCAATCTTCATTTTTATGTTTAATTTTTAAGGATGCTTGGGGCATTAGAGCAACATCAACTTCACTTTCACCTAATAATTATAAAATTATTTCAAAGTATTATATTTAAATGTCATTAGTGTGCTGATCTAACCGATGGAGATAAAGAATTTGAAATGGAAGATCATGTAGATAATAAAGCACATGATCAAGATGGGAAAAGAACTGAAGATGTTAATGAAATTATACGTTTTTATTATTTATTTTTACTTCAATTGTTCAAGCTTTTTAAACTATAAATTTGTATATTGAATCCTTATTTTTATGTTTAATTTTTAAGAATGATTTAGGAACTCAAGCAACATCAAGTTCCTTCTTACAAGGAATGGATAAAGAAACTATTAAAGATCTTTTAGTATCTACAAACAAAGTGTTGGAAAAAGGATTCACATGTTCATAAGATTAACATAATCTAATAGTTTTTCTTATTATTATTTCTTATATTTTTAATACATTTTATGCATTCTTTTATTTCATAGGATTTTGAAAATTTTAATGTTAAAGGTAATGAGATGGTGCCATTTTCAAAACCTGTTCCTCTTAAAGCTTGCACCCCTCATATTGATAGAAGAGATATTAAACCATTTGTTAACAAGTTTGCAGAAAGTGGTATGAAGTCAAAGGAAAATGTTCATGATACAAAATATTCATTTGATAATAATATTGGAGGAGATCTTAATTTTGAGTTGTTAGAAGAATTTAGTGTTGAAGTTGACATGGGGGTGTCTAAATAAAACAACAGGTAAATTGAATAATCATTTTACTATATTATTATTAAGTTTGTTGGTTGTGTAGTTGTAATTTGTTTGATTTGTTTCTTTTTAGGGACAAAAATAAGGTTTATATTACAAAGTACAAGGTTTTGAAAGAACCTTTTGATTTTGATGTTGAATTAGTGACTCAGAAGTTATGGTTCCAATCATTGCTGTAACTTGGAAAAGAACTTACAAATTCTATACGTATACTTAACCTACGAAGTGAGGCTGGTTGTTTTAATACTTACTATTTTTGTTAGATACCATGATGTTGGTAGATAGTCAATTGATTTGGCTTAGGTTGAGTTTTGTGTTAAGCTTAATAGTTGTGTGCTTGAACCGCGATTCTTGTACCTTGATATATTTTGGTGCAAATAGATTTTGCAAATGTGAGTTTTAAGCATAAAATGAGATTTATTTATAAATTATTATATTAATGAGTAAGTGTTTTCAGGTCAAATTCATTGAGTATATGTATACACTGTATACTCTGTGTAGTACACTATTTATAGTGTATGTTCTGTATAAATACATTGTATATATTGTATATACTATACTTTATGTACACATGTACACCCTATAGAAATACATTATGTACCTTGTATGTATACACTGTATACTCTGTATAAATACACTGGATACAATGTATACATTGTATGCCCTTTTATGCATACCCTATATAGACAGTATACCCTTTATGCATACCCTGAAGTTGATAGATTTCATGCAAACTTTATAACTTTTCTAATAATATAGGAACACATTAGCAGTTTTTGTTCTATATTGATTATGATTACATGCTATAACTTATTTAAATTTCTTTATTTTTTTTTGCAGCATATAGATATAATTTTTTGATCACTTAAGGAAGAGGGGAAAGTTTGATCGACGTTTAAAAGTTAGTTTCACCATGAATGATAGCTTGTTTCACCAAACGAGATACAGAAATCAGAAATCATTTGAAACATTTGAACAAAATGGTCAACACACTTCATTTATCAGTTTTGAGCATGTGTTAACTGAATGTATTATTGAAAATTTGATGCTTTGTAATACACTGTGTAGAAGTGGATAAGATTTTTCCCATTCAATGTAGCCAGCTTCCATTGGACTTTGGGTAGGCTGTCAGTGAAGGAGAAATGAATTTTTGTATATGACTTTTTGTGTACGCCATATAAAAAATTGGTAATTGACAAAGTAATAATGCATATAGTGTCTTAATTCCTTTTTTGTTTTTTTTTTACCCTTATTGAATTTTATAAAGGAAGAAATGATACAAACACTCAACTAGAAGCTTTTTAGAACAAAGAAAAAATTATCTATTTGACATCAAGTATATTAAGGATATGCCTACATAAGAAATCAGGTATTGTGATGTATGTTTTTATATCTTGGGTTCTTATGTTGTATTTGTATTTATAAATAGAAGTGATTGTGATTTTTATTTTTATTTTTTTTGTCTGTGATTGCGGGTTTTTGTAGCTTCCTTTATTGAATGTATTGAATGAAAATCAATTTCGATGAAATTTAATGCAGAGAATTATAGAAGTAGATTAACTATATTACAATCTTATTATGGAAGATACAAGCAAAATAAAAATATTGAAACTGATACTATGAAAAATAAAAGGAAAAAAAAAAGAAAGAAATGAGAGAAAAAGACTCAAGGGCAAGTAGAAGTAAATTAGTTTGGCAAATTTAAATATGTACAATGATTGTGTAATTCTTTTACATAATTTTGAATAATATTCTATTGGATGCATTTCTATGTTTATCATTACAATATGATGTTTTAATATTTTTTGTACATATTTTTGAACACTTTTTTGAAATTGATGTTTTAGGCTAATGTACTCATAATAATTGTCAGGATAGATTCACAATAAATGTATACCCTTTGTGCAACACTATAATACCATTTGTGTAAGCACAATAATACCCTTTGTATATATATTATATACCTTTTATGTAAACTCAATATATACTGCATGCGCTTTATCTGTGCACCGTATAACATTTGTGTATACTCAGTATACATTGTATACCATTTGTGTATACTCAGTATATACTATATACGCTTTATGTATACATTGTATACCTTATGTATGCCATGTACACATTGTATACCTATATAAATAACCTAAAAAAATGTTTTTAAATGAAATTTATAAGGTATACATACACAATAATGAACATTAAAAATTTTGAATAATGAATTTGTATTAGTTTTTTAAAATGATCATAAATTTACAAAAAAAATTAAAATGAAGAATGAAATATTTCTGCTAGAATCCTGTTTTTCCTTCTTTTTTTTAAGGCAATGATGTATGACTTCTTTTTTGGAATAGCTTTACATGTTTTTCGATTGTGGCCATATTTTCCACATTTTTCACACTTTATTTTATTTTTATTTTCCCATGTTACTTTGATTCTCCTCTTATTTGGTCCAAACTTTACTCCTCCGTTTGGTGGTAAGACAACTTCATCTTGAACATTTATAGGTATGTTCCATGTATTTTGATTAGGAATTAGATGTAAAATTCTTTCATAAGTTGCTATGATTATATCTTTTGTATAGTATGATGAGCAATATGCATAAGGTTCTAAATTCTTATCTCTTCTTGCTACTAATGCATGTGGACATGGCATTTCATCCATTCAAATCCCGTTGCACATACATGTTCTTAATTTCTTCACTATTCACCATATATGTTTTTTGAATTTGAGAGATAGTAAATTAAATATTGCTGGATGGCTTTACTTGTATTAAAAAATCATATGTAAAATAAAAATATAGTTAGAACTATTATAATTGTATACCAAACTTCAAATTGAGATATTTTTTTTTTTAAATTTTAAACCAACAAATATTCAACTAAACAATGATGGTTAAAGAAATTTAAAATTATATATATGAAGAAAAAATTTGGTACATAAGGTATAGCAATTGTATACATTTTAAGTTTAAGGATCATACCTTCATTTTTAGTGAAAGAATGTAGTCCTTTCTCAGCTTATATTCATGATATTTAAGTAGTTTTGTGAAGTTTGCTAATGCCATGTCCCTATTTGTGCAATTACATTCTTGAGTTAATACTACAATTGGTAAGTCTCTAGCTGCTTTGTTTGCTGTATTCATAGACTTAACTATGTTTGATCTCATGGTTGAAAATCTATTGCTCACACAATATAATCTAGACCATTTTTCAACCCAGTGTTGTCTAGATATAGTTTAATACGTGGGTCAGCCTTCTCCAACTTAGACATATTGTATTCAAAATCTTTTTTTGTGTATGATGCAGCTACCCCAAATAAGAGTTCTTTAATTTTTTGTGGATTTTTTTTTGAATTTTGTTTTTAAGTTTTTTAGATGGTAGATAGATATGTAATGACTAACTTCTAATATACTTTTTTCACAACATTTTCATTACTCTCATGCCTATCTTATGTGATGTACATCTTAGGTCTTACTCAATATGTTTGTCTAAATTTTCTGAAAAATCATTTCCAAGATGCATCATTTTCTAAATCAAGCTAGTGGAAAGATTTTACCAGCTGCATTCTTTATTGATGTTGTGATCATCGTGTCCCATATGTTGCTTGTAAAAAAGTACCATAAACAACTATCAATTGCTTACAGAGTTTCCAACCTTTTATAGATGCAACTAGAGCTATGAAAACTAGAGAAATGGCTTATCTTCTTGAGTTTCTAGCTCTGCAATAGAACCCGGGTTTTTAGTTTTTAACTTGTATAAGTATCTAGGTAAAAATGCACAGGAATTAGCTAGTTACCTCTGATATTTTCTAAAGCCCTTTCCTTTGATCTCTAGGATTCTAAATAATTTAGTTTGATTCCATTGTCATCTTGCATGTCCTGTATTGTGTCTGCTGGAGTATATATGGTTTTGACATTCATATTTTTTTTTGGACAATTTCACCAATAAAAGTTGACGTTGCTTGGCTCTTGCTACTTAATCTCATCTCTAAGTTGCAACTGTGGTTAGATATAAATTTTATGATTGTAAACATACTTGTCCTTCCTTGCTTTGATGCCTTTAATTGCCAGCTATAATTGTCATCTAAGCAACCAATAAAGTATCTTCTAGAACATGATTTTTGCACCTTAAATTGGAACCATTTTGGATTGCAAAAAAAATCATATGTTTTTTTGAGAGTTTCTTTGTCTTTTTAAGTCTGTCCCACTCTAATATCCAACTACATTTCATAACTTATGATTCTAGAGTCACTTTCATCATTGCATTATTGAATACCTTTGTTGTCATTAATTATTTTATTTTTTGAAGCATGTTGTCACTAATTATTTACTAAACTATGTTTTTGCTCAAAAGGCTCATATATTCCATCTGCTTGTATTAGTGTCCTCCAATTGTAAATGTTCATCAATTAAAGTATTTGATGCTCCTTCTTCAGATTCAGTTATTGCTATTTCATTTGTTATTGTGTTTGAGCAATTACTTAAGAGAGAAATAAGAACACTTAAAGATAGAGAAATTACCGCAAGATAATGTCGTTGCATTTTACATGGAATACAAAAGTCAGAGGCATGAGTTTTCATCTTACCGAGCTCAATATTTATACCATTGTAATGCATAGAGGATATGTTGTAAAATCTAGTTCTTTCTTCTTTAGTTCCAAGAAAAAGAGAAAGGACATATCATTATTAATGCCAATGGCGGATATCCATGTTTAACTTTGTACTTTATGTCAAGGATGATATCTTTTAGATTAATCTTTTTGTTTTGATATTATTTCCAGTAGTTTTTGAAAATTGCAAGTTGATGGAATTAAAATTCCATTCACTTTAAAATTCTCAAAATTTTGATTCATTGATGTTAAATTAATATTATTAATGTGGGCTTTAGCCTATTTTGGAAAATTAAAAATACAAGATATCGACTTAGTCCGTATGTTTGAAAATAAGATGGGCTAGGCCCATATTTACAACATGGTTTATTATGGGCTTAAATAAGAATTTGGGAAGATACCATAATAATCATCTTCGTTATTATTGCCCAAGTCTACTATGGGCTCGAAGACTGAGGATGATCCCACCGTAGAATGGCTTGAAAAAGCTTTTGAAGAAGTGGCATTGCCTTGAAGGAGCTGGGCCATTATCTGAAAATATTCCTCTTCAGTCTTTGCTACCACTAGCTGAGTCTGAGCAAAGGGTTTTTGGGCAAGAAATTGAGTTGTTGAAGTGTCTAGCTTTAAAAGACCTTAACACTGAGACATTGACTAACAGTTGGTTTTTTTATGGTGTTGGGGTGGAGAACTTCGTCCCATTTGACTTTGCATCTTCTGATGAGGTTTGTTTAAACTTTTTGATGTTGGTATTCTAAGTACCAGGCTGTAACCTAAGGTAAAAAGAATTTTATCGCAAAAAGCATCAAAAGGTGAAACCATTTTTCTCTATCAGAGGGTTTGTAAGAAGTTTTCAAAAGGTTATAGCTTTCCTGGATTTGGGGTCTAAGAATCTCATGAGAAGCTCCATACAATTTCTACCAATGGGCGAACCAGAAAGGTATTTTGGTTGGCTTCTGCTTAAGGTTGAAATAAAGCAACAAAGTATGGGTGAAATTTGCATTTTGAAAAAAGATGGTATTATACCATGCTTGCTGGTAATCCCAATAGGTATAAGACCTGCAATGGTTGTAGGTGGTTTTGAAATCAACGGGGAAGTGTTTCGGTTGGTGAAGGTTTTGGCCCCACTTCAGGGGAGAGAGGATTTTGTGGATTTTACCCATTGAATAATTTACCAGGCCAGTTTTGGGATTATTTGTGATGGTTACAAAACCTGTTAATTCCAAAATTGCCCTGTAATAAAGCTATGGTTTTATTAAATCCCATGGTTTAAATAAATAGCCTTTTGGAAAAACTTTTGAAATGGCCATCTGAGGTTTTGAAGACAAAATCCTTCCTCTATGGTCCAGATATATTCAAAATCCATTTTAACAAAATGATCCGATTTTAATTTTGATTATGATAGCACAATCTAAGAATCATTTTGAGATAAAACGAATTTTAAAAATTCCTCTTGCGTGGATTTTGAAGAAACTACTCCGAGGTCGGAGGGTTTGATAAGAACTCTGTCATAAGATGCTTCTTGTGAAGGTTTTGAAACATTTTTAGAGGAGTTTTTTGAACATAAAGATCCCTCCTCTATTTTTGGAATGGTTTGAAGAGCTTTACCGATTGCTGCTCTGTCAAGGTTTTGAAAAGCAAACCGAGTTCCGGTTGTTTTGAAAAGGCTTCAATCCATTGCTGGACTTGAAGAGTTTTTCTTTGAGCTTCTTCGACTTTGACAGCTTGGGCCCAAGATTTGATTTGTGTAGCAGATGAGGCTGCCACAGGTTTTGGGTTTTGTTGGTCATCTTTATGGACTACCTTCTCTTTTCCTTTTGATTTTCTTAGCATTTTAGGTCCTATTTTTGGAGGAACTCTCTGGTCAAAAAATTTGGAATTTAGTTTTGATCTTTTTTTATAAATTCAATTTTAAAATCGAAAATACCAATGATAGCTTGCCATTTGGCAAAAATATGTTTTGATGCAATGTTTTGAACATCCTTTTGCTAAACTTCTTTTGCAGATTTACAATCACTGAGAAGTAAAAACTTTTGATTGAGTAAATTGTTTTGAAATTTTGAAATGCACATGACAATTGAAAGAATTTATTTTTTAATCGTAGAATAATTTTTTTGACAATCATTCCAACGTGCAGATGTGAACTGGACTATGCATTCCCTCCTGTTCACTTTTTGTTTTAAAATGCCTCCATAACCTAGGTCAGATGCATGTGTTTCTATAATCTTAGGTACTAAAAGATCAGTTAAATGCAAGCATGGGATCTCTCTAACCTGTTTTTTGATCTGTTGAACTATCCTCGTATGTTTATCAGACAAAGCTATAGGGTTTTTCTTCAACCTATCATGAAAGGGTTTCACTAACCAGTTGATGTTCTAACAAAAGTCTAAGACATAATTCAAACTTCCTAAGAACCTTTGAAGTTGGATTATGTCTAGAATTTTATCTGGGAATATATCAATAAAAGCTAAAGACCTCTCAATTGGAGTAATTATCCATTGGGAAACGTAATGCCTTAAGAAATAAATTTTCATTTGAAAAAGAGAGATTTTTATTTTTAGAACAACAAGTCCATTTTTCTTAGCCACATGGAAAAATGTCTTGAGGTTTTTGAAATGTTGCTCGATTGATTCTGAAAAGATAAGTACATCATCAATATAGACAACAAAAAATTTTGAAAAAGGATTAAAGATCTCATTCATTATCCTTTGAAATTCTGAAGGAGCATTTTTTAATCCAAATGGCATAACTGTCTACTTATACTGGCGAAAAGGAACAATAAAAGCAGTTTTGTAACGATATTTTGGATCAATCTATAGTTGCCGAAAACCTGATTTCATATCAAATTTTGAGAAAACAAATGAAGAATGCAGTTTTTACAAAAGATCTTTTTGTTTGGAATTGGGTATTGAATCCATTTTAAAGCCTTGTTTAATGGTTTGTAATTAATCACAAGCCTAGGTGTGCCTCCTTCTGTTTCACAATTTTTGTTAACATAAAAAGATGCACAACTCTAGGGAGACCTGAATTTTGTAATTAGATCCTTTTGTTCCAAATCTTGAATCTCTATTTTGTAATGTTCCTTGAGTTCATGACTCATTTGAATTGCTCTAGCTTTTATTGGAATTTGTTTTTTCTGAAAAATCATTTTCATATGGTAGATCATCCATATGTTGTTTCCTGTTCTAGAAAGCATTTGGTAAATTTGAGGAAATCTCATTTTCAATTTGTTTTTGAAAATCAAAATTTTTTGTTTTACCAAATCATTCTCGAACTATTTCTAGATTTTGAAAAAGGATACATCCTATTTGAGAAACTATAAATGTTTTTGTTTTCCTTAAATTATGTAATTAAATTCATTTTTGTAAGCAAAACAGGCTTTTAAAAGATTCAAATTCCTCGTTCTGGGTTTTTCAATGAAAGGGAAAATAATCTTTTCTCTGTTTGTTTTGAAAGAAATACCATTATAGTTGACAGAATAGGGAGTAATCATATTGATAAATGGAGTCCCTAAAATGATAGTATGGCTAATATTTTCTAACAAAATAAAAGGAGTTTTTATGAAGACACTTCTATTCTGAATAGAAGCCTTTGTTTTGTGATTAGATTTCATGTCAGAGTTGTTAGCTGCGATAACTTTTTTTAAAATTTTTTTGGAACGATATAGATTTTTAAGCAGTTTAAATCTGCACTTGTATCTAAAAGAGCAACTGTATCAATTTTGAAATCATCTGAAAAAATAAGAATAATTTTGACCAAATATTTTCTTGAAGTTATTTCACGTAAAACAAATAAGAAATGTAACACCTCTTACTTATACATAAGGAAGCTCACCCTCCATGGATAGGTGTGTGCCCTGATAGGCAAGGGTTGTTAACAAGCAGAGACAAGCATACAAAGAAATTTCAATATACCACAAGCTTAAAACATCCATTCATATATATACACATAATAGAATTTGGGGAACAAAATTCTTCATTCTATTCATAACCAAAAGTGATTACAATACTAATTCGTAAAATTAAAACTCGTAACTGTACATATTACATATACAGGTCTGATAACAATATCAAAAGGAGTTACATCAAAAGATTACAAAAGCACCAAAAGCCTAATCATCTAACAAAAGTCACTCTTATTGTGTTGGCCTAGGCTGATGCGAAATGGACTTCCCAAAATCTTCAACCACTTCCACACCTGCACGGATGAACACCCGTGCTAAGCGATAACACTTAGTGGGAAAAAACAAGAGATGAACGACCACTCACAGTGGATGTTGATGCAAATCACATTCACATGGCACAAACATAATGATACAACATCAAGACATATCCATGAGTTATTCATCCAGTAATAGCTCCACTTAAAATAATGCATGCGAGTCAAGAATAATAGATCACTATACTACAAATTATAGTCAAACACACAGATAAGCTAAGCCTGCAAACTCAGAGTGGTGGATAACGAGTAAACGCATAGGTACAAAAACAATTTCTTTCCTTTCTCATTTCAAAACATTTTTGCATAGGGATCTTAAACAAGATCCAAACTCATAGGGATCACGAGGACCCAAACGGGGACCTGATCAGGGTCCAAAATGCATAGACTGTAGCAAACAGAACTCTATAAGCATGACTATCTATCCACTTACTTGACTAATGCAGGCTAGATATTTATAAAATTCTCTTATTGATCACATAGCAAAATCAAAATATCTAATGAAAACATTACCATTTAACATCATTTGAAAATCAATACTCCGATAATTGTAAATTAATAACAATGCTTAGATCAATAGAGGAAAATAAAACCAAAATTTAAAAATCTAAATTTCAAAACAACAAGTATTTACACGGCGGTATGGAAAGTCCTCACCGCCGTGTAAGACATTCCACACGGTGGTCAAGAAAACCTAACCGCCATGTAATTTGTTGAGCTAAAAATTTTTAGCAAACAGAATGCATTTTCAAGGCGGTATGAGAATCCTCACCGCCATGTGAAAATGCACAAAACCCATGCTTGCAAACAGAATGCAATTACACGACAGTAAGGAAACTCCTGACCGCTATGTAACTATGTCACACGGTGGTAGGAAAATCCTAACCGCCGTGAGACCCAACGGACCAACAAAAACACATATATAGAATGCGATCATACGACGGTATGAAATTCCTTACCGCCATGTGGATCAACAAAAACCCAGAATTTCATGTTATTCCCAATTATTCACTTCCCATTTCCTATCCTCAATTCAAACCACAATAACCTCACACAACTCATGCAATCAAACCCAACTTAATCAAGTTTAAACCCACAATATTAACATCTCAAACACATCCATTCATTAACCTACTCATCATCATGCAAAAACATAAATAGAATCAAAAATAGATTCCCAAACCTTGAACTCCTAAGCTCCTCAATGATCAATTGACTGAACTCCCACCAACCTTCTCATTTCCTTTGGGTTCTCTAGGAGGAATCTCTAATCAAACAAGCCCAAACAACACACTACTCTTAACAACATAACAACACAAACCAGATAGCCAATAGAGGAAAAGAAGAAGAAGGAAAAACCAACCACTTACTCGAGTAAGGCCTTGAATTGCCAACACCCACCCAAAATCAGAGCAAATGAGGAAAAGAAGATGAGGAAGAAGAAGAAGAAAGGGGCTGGCAAGAGTGGGAAAACAGGAGAGGGAGAACGAAACTCTGTCTTTCTTGCTCTCTCTCACGTTTTCTTCCTTTTTTGTCTAAAACCAATCTTATCTGTCCCTTCTCTCTCTTCCACTTATCACTAATTCAAAGGTGGACTTTGGCAATTCACTATCTAGTCCTTCTATTCTTCTCAATCATTCACACAAGTCACAAAATTAAAAGCTAACATGCAATTGACTCCCTCTAGCTTCCTAATTCATACCATAAAGTCCTAAAGCAAAGTAATAAAATACACATGACTCAAATCACCACATGCTCAAAATCACTAGGGTACCAGTCGGGGTGTTACAACTCTTCCCCACTTAAAGGAATTTCGTTCTCAAAATTCTCACCTGAGCCAAACAACTGAGGATGCTAAGATCTCTTGACCGATTTCGGTTCCCAAGTCGCTTCTTCAACTCCATAATGTTGCCATAATACCTTGACCAAGGGAATTTGCTTGTTATGGAGTTGCTTACCTCCCGAGCCAAAATAGCCTTAGGCTCCTCATCATACGAGAAATCTGACTGAATTTGCACTTTTGGAACAATTAACACATGGGACTCATCTGATCGGTAATGGCGAAGCATCGACACATGAAACACATCATGTAATTTTGATAATTCCATTAGCAAAGCTAACCGGTAAGCAACTGGTCTGACTCTCTCCAAAACCTCATATGGCCCTATGAACTTTGGACTCAGTTTTTCGTTCTTACCAAAACGAAGAACCTTACGCTATGGTGACACTTTCAGAAAAACTTTATCCCCAACCTCGTACCGAGTATCTTTCAGCTTCAAATTGGCATAAGATCTTTGTCGATCCCTTGCTACCTTCAAGTTTTGCTGCACTAGTCTAATCTTTTCTTCGGTGTCTCTAACCAAATCCAGATCCATAAAAGAACGCTCTGTCAATTCTGTCCAACAAACCGGGGTTCTACATTTCCTACCATAGAGAGCCTTATATGGTGCCATCCCGATACTCATTTGATAACTATTGTTATACACAAACTCCATCAAAGATACATATCTGTCCCACCTTCCCGAAAAGTCCAATACACAGCCTCGAACCATATCCTCTAGAATCTAAATAACCCTCTCTGCCTAACCATCGATCTGATGATGAAAAGCCATACTGAAATTCAGTCGAGTACCCAAAGCTCATTACAACTCTTTCCAAAACTTCGATGTAAACTTGGGATCCCGATTAGACACAATCGATAAAGGCACTCCATGCAACCGAACCACTTCCTTCACATAAATCTCCACCAATCAATCGAGTCAAATTGGCAAGAAATGAGCCAACTTGGTGAGCCGATCGACTATTACCCATACAGAATCGTGCTTCCTTTGAGTCAAAGGCAATCCTGATACAAAATCCATTGTCACATTATCCCACTTCCACTGAGGAATAGTTAAAGGATTGAGCAACCTAGATGGGACTTGGTACTCAGCCTTTACCTACTGACAAGTTAAA
This sequence comes from Excoecaria cochinchinensis, assembly GCA_947683425.1. Lineage (NCBI taxonomy): Eukaryota > Viridiplantae > Streptophyta > Magnoliopsida > Malpighiales > Euphorbiaceae > Excoecaria > Excoecaria cochinchinensis. The sequence goes on along the minus strand of CANTUQ010000127.1, from coordinate 9,781,494 downwards.
CACTTAGAGACAAAGTCCACAACATCTCTTTTCATCTCGGGCCACCAATAATACTACTTCAGATCCTGATACATCTTATTTTTTCCTAGATGCATCGCAAAAACCGTAGTGTGCGCCTCTTGCAAAAGCTTTTTCTTCACATCCCTAACATCAGGCACATACAAACGATTCCAAAAATATAGCACTCCCTCACTTACAGAATAATCAATCTGATTCCCACTCTTGGCCACTTCCACCACTTGCTGAAGCTTAGGGTCATTCATCTGAGCATCAATAATCAACTGTTTCAAACTTGGCCTAGTTCAACTGGAAATCAGAGCTCCATTTGAATCAATTCTCCAAGTACCACACTGCAATGCTAGAGCCAAAACTAACTTCCTGTTCAAAGCATCAGTAACCACATTCGTTTTACCCGAATGACAGTCTAGTCCACTATACAGTCGTAGTCCTTGAATAACTCTAGCCATCGCCACTGTCTCAAGTTTAACTCCTTTTTGAGTGAGCAAATACTTCAAACTCTTATGGTTGGTGAAAATTCTACACGTCTCCCTATACAAATAGTGTCACCAAATCTTAAGAGCAAACACCACTGCAGCTAATTCCAAGTCATGCATAGGATAATTCCGCTCATGGGGCTTCAATTGCCTGGATGCATATGCTATCACCTTGCCATCTTGCATCATAACACAACGGAGTCCAATACCCGAAGCATCACTGTACATAGTATACTCTTTACCTGAGATGGGCTGAGTAAGTACAGGAGCTTCGACTAACCTTCTCTTCAACTAATCAAAACTCGCTTGACACTTGTTGGACCACTCAAACTTAATTCCTTTCTGAAGCAACTTGGTCAATGGCGAAGCAATAACCGAGAATCCTTTAACAAACTGCCTGTAGTACCCAGCTAAACCCAAAAAGCTTCTCACTTCTGGTACACTCCGAGGTGGCTTTCAATTCACTATTGCCTCAACTTTAGATGGATCCACTCGAATACCTTTCGAGCAAACAATATGTCCTAAAAAGGATACCTCTCTGAGCCAAAAGTCACACTTGCTAAATTTAGCAAACAACTGTTGGTCCCTCAAAACTTGAAGCACAATCCGTAAATGTTCTTCATGCTCATGATCATCCTTCGAGTATATCAAAATGTCATCGATAAACACCATAACAAATTGGTCGAGATACGGCCTAAACACCCTGTTCATCAAATCCATAAAAGCTATTGGCGCATTCGTCAATCCAAACGGCATAACTAAAAACTCATAATGGCCATACTACATCCTAAAGGCAGTTTTAGCCACATCTGCATCCTTCACCCGTAACTGATAGTAACTCGACCTCAAGTCAATCTTGGAGAGCACACCAGCACCTCTTGACTGGTCAAACAAGTCTTCAATTCTTGGCAATAGATACCTATTCTCCAAGAAACCTTATTAATCTGCCGATAGTCAATACACATCCTCAAGGTACCATCCTTCTTCTTAACAAATAATACTGGAGCACCCCATGGAGAAATACTGGGCCTGATAAAGCCTTTATTCAATAGCTCCTATAATTGAGTCTTTAACTCTCTCAACTCTACAAGAGCCATTCGATAAGGAGCTTTAGAAATAGGAGTAGTGCCCGACAAAATCTCTATAGATAGTTCCACCTCTCTCTCTGGTGGCAACCCAGGCAATTCCTTAAGAAACACATCCACAAACTCATTCACTACCGGAATCTCTTGAATCTTAACTTGACCACGTCTAGAATCCAAAATCACATGCAAATAAGCCTTACATCCCTTTCTCATATAGGGCATAGCTTGCATGGCCGAAATCACATTATGCAAAGAATCAGAACCTAAACCTCTCACTACCATTGAAGACTGATCACAATCCTTGAGTACCATTGTCTTCCTATGACAGTCAACCACTGCTCAGTTCTTACTCAACCAATCCATCCCCAAAATCAAATCAAACTCATAGAAAGGCAAACTAATTAAATCAGCTGGAAACTCAATGCCTTGCACAACTAGAGGACAGTTCTTAAACACTTTACTAACATTGACACTATGCCCTAACGGACTAGTCACATGAATCTCATAATCTAACTGATCCGTATTAGGCAAATTAGCACACATCTTATCAGAACATAAATACGAGTGTGTGGAACCAGGGTCTATTAGAGCATGCAATTCAGTGTGAAAACGTAGGAACATACCAGCAATCACCTCAAGCGTATCTTGCTCATCCCGAGCTCTCATCGCATAAGCCCTAGCTGGTGCCCCTTGAGGAGATTCCACTGTCTCTGAAGAAGTTCCATCTCTAGACAAACCACGACGACCTCATCCTCTACCCCTCCCACGACTAGCTTGAGGGGCATTAGATCTCGCTCGGCTAGTCTCCTACTGATCTTGGGTACCCTCATACAATCTTGGGCAATTAACTAAGAAGTGATCTGTGCTGCCACACCTAAAGCAGCCTCCTGTCAACCAATGGCATTCGCCCTTGTGGCACTTATTGCAATGCGAACATTTCGGTGCCATATCACCTCATCCACCCGAAGCAACCCTACCAGCACTAGACCCTTAAGGAGGTCCTTATCTCCTTCCTCTCATAGCAGGGTTATTGGTAGACTCATCTAGTGAACTTACTTGAGGATTCCTTAACCTCTTCCCTGATGATGAGCCTCCATGAAAGGGATTCCTCCTCTGAGCTCTTTCTCTCAAAATCGTCTCTGAACATTCTGCTTATATAGCAGCTTGCACAATCTGATAATAGCTAACATCCTGTGAAGGCATCAAAGAAATCATCATGGCCTTGAGTGACTCGTTCAAACCTACCTGAAAATGTTGACATTTAAACTCTTCGGTGAGAATCCCCAATGGTGCATACTTACTCAGCCTTATTGAATTCCTTTTCTTAGTCTGCTACCGAAAGGGTTCTCTGCTTGAGACTCAAAAACTGTGTCCACTTAGCCTCTTTATATGCCTTAGTTGCATACTTGTTATGAAATTCTTGCTCAAAGAACGCCCAAGTCACTGGGTCAGGAATCCGTGGGTGCCTAAGAACTAACTTCCACCAATCATAGGCGGAATCTTGCAAGAGTGAGACCACACACTCTACTTCTCTATCCGGAGGACATCGAATCTCCCAAAGCACTCTTCTAACCTTCTCAACCCACAGCTCTGCCTTATCAGATTCATCCAAACTCATCCCATAAAAGTCCTCTGCTCCAAACTTCCTCATACTCTCAATCGGAGCTCTCGGTGCTGTAACTCTTTCTAATACTCTAGCCATGTCCTGGGATATCTTGAGCATAGCCTCAAATGGCACGGCGGGAGCCTCAGATTATACCCTAGTCGGCTGAGCAGGACCAGAAACTAATGGATCTTGCTCTTGGGGATTCGCACACTTAGCTGACCCCTCACGAGATCCACGCTCCAACTCCATCTAACTACAAAACACAAGGACATCCGCATCAGGCCAACACAATTCTAAAGGCATCACTATTCTACGGTCGCCCAGAAATACCTAAACCTATGCTCTGATACCAATAAAATTGTAACACCCCTTACCTATACGTAAGGAAGCTCACCCTCCGTGGATAGGTGAGTGTCCCGATAGGTAAGGGTTGTTACCAAGCAGAAACAAGCATACATGGAAATTTTAATGTACCACAAGCTTAAAACATCCATTCAAACATAATTAAATTGTAACACCCCTTACCTATACGTAAGAAAGCTCACCCTCCGTGGATAGGTGAGTGTCCTGATAGGCAAGTGTTGTTACCAAGCAGAAACAAGCATACAAAGAAATTTCAATATACTACAAGCTTAAAACATCCATTCATACATATACATATAATAGAATTTGGGGAACAAAATTCTTCATTCTATTCATAACCAAAAGTGATTATAATATTGAATCATAAAATTAAAACTCGTAACTGTACATATTACATATACAGGTCTGATAACAATATCAAAAGGAGTTACATCAAAAGTTCTCAAAAGAAGGCTGATCATCTAACAAAAGTCCCTCCTATTGTGTTGGCCTAGGCTGATACGAAACTAACTTCCCAAAATCTTCAATTGCTTTCACACCTGCATGAATGGACAACCGTGCTAAGCTATAATGCTTAGTGGGGAAAAACAAAAGATGAACGGCCACTCACAGTGGACGTTGATGCAAATCACATTCACATGGCACAAACATACTAATACAACATCAAGATATATCCATGATTTATTCATCCAATAACAGCTTTACTTAAAATAATGCATATGAGTCAAGAATAACAGATCACTATACTACAAATTATAGTCAAACACACAGATAAGCTAAGCCTGCAAACTCAGAGTGGTGGATAACGGGTAAAAGCATAGGTACCAGTAGGTATAAAAATAATTTCTTTCCTTTTTCATTTCAAAACATTTTTGTATAGGGATCTTAAACAAGATCTAAACTCATAGGGATCATGAGGACCCAAATGGGGACCTGATCAGGGTCCAGAACGAATAGGCTGTAGCAAACAGAACTCTATAGGCATTCCTATCTGTCCACTTACTTTACTAATGTAGGCTAGATATTTATAAAATTCTCTTATTCAACATATAGCAAAATCAACATATCTCATGAAAACATTACCATTTAACATCATATGATAACCGATACTCTGATAATTGTAAATTAATAACAATGCTTAGATCAATAGAGGAAAATAAAAACAAAATTTAAAAATCTAAATATCAAAACAGCAAGTATATACACGGCGGTATAGAAAGTGCTCACCACCGTGTAAGACATTCTACACGGTGGTCAAGAAAACCTGGCCACCGTGTAGTCTGCTAAGCTAAAAATCTTTAGCAAACAGAATGCATTTACACGGCGGTATGAGAATCCTCACCGCTGTGTGAAAATGCACAAAACCCATACTTGCAAATAGAATGCATTTACATGGCAGTAAGGAAACTCCTAACCGCCGTGTAACTATATCACACGGTGATAGGAAAATCCTAACCGCCGTGAGACTCAACAAACCAACAAAAACACATATAGAGAATGCGATCACATGGCGGTATAAAATTCCTTATCGCCGTGTGGATCAACAAAAACCCAGAATTTCACGTTATTCCCAATTATTCACTTCCCGTTTCCTATCCTTAATTCAAACCATAATAACCTTGCACAACTCATGCAATCAAACCCAACTTACTCAAGTTTAAACCCACAATATTAACATCTTAAACACATCCATTCATTAACCTACCCATCATCATGCAAAAACATAAATAGAATCAAAAATAGATTCCCAAACCTTGAACTCCTAAGCTCCTCAATGATCAATTGACTGAACTCCCACCAACCTTCTCTTTTCCTTTGGGTTCTTTAGGAGGAATCTCTGAGCAAACAATCCAAAACAACACACTACTCTTAACAACATAACAACACAAACCAGATAGCCAACAGAAGAAAAGAAGAAGAAGGAAAAACCAACCACTTACTTTAGTAACGCCTTGAATTGCCAACACCCACCCAGAATCACAGCAAATGAGGAAAAGAAGATGAGCAAGAAGAAGAAGAAAGGGGCTGGCAAGAGAGGCAAAATGGGAGAGGAGAACGGGACTCTATTCTTTCTTGCTCTCTCTCATGTTTTCTTCCGCTTTTGTCTAAAACCAATCTTATCTCTCCCTTCTCTCTCTTCCACTTGTCACTAATTCAAAGGTGGATTTTGGCAATTCACTATCTAGTCATTATATTCTTCTCAACCACACACATAAGTCACAGAATTAAAAGCTAACATACAATTGACTCCCTCTAGCTTCCTAATTTGTACCATAAAGTCCTAAAGCAAAGTAATAAAACACACAGGACTCAAATCACCACATGCTCAAAACCACTAGGGTACCAGTCGGGGTGTTACAAGAAATCCTCTGGAACTTGTTCTGGACTTCGGATTTTATTTTCTAAGTCTAGATTTGCAGTTTCATTTTCCACTTTTTCCTCTGTTTTGTGTTTAATTTTCATGTCGGAGTTATTAGATGCGATGAGTTTTTTCAAAAAATCTTTTAAGAACGATATAGCTTTTTAAGCTGTTTAAATCTGCACCTGTATAAAAAAGAGCAACTGTGTCAATGTTGAAATCTTTTGAAAAAATAAGAGTAATTTTGACCAAATATTTTCTTGAAATTATTTCGCATAAAACAAACAAGAAATCATCTGGAACTTATTATAGACTTTAGATTTCATTTTCTAAGTCTAGATTTGCAGTTTCATTTTCTACTTTTTCCTCTGTTTTGTGTTTAATTTTCATGTCAGAGTTGTTAGCTGTGACAAGTTTTTTCAAAAAATCTTTTTGGAACAATATAGCTTTTTAAGCAGTTTAAATCTGCAACTGTATCAAAAAGCACAACTGTGTCAATTCTGAAATCTTCTAAAAAAATAAAAGTGATTTTGACTAAATATTTTCTTGAAGTTATTTCACGTAAAATAAACAAGAAATTATCTGGAACTTTTTCTAGACTTTGGATTTCAATTTCTAAGTCTAGATTTGCAGTTTTATTTTCTTATTTTTCCTCATTTTCATTTTCACTAGAACTTGAATCTTGTGATAAAAGAACATGAAGAAGTTTTGAATCATTTTCCTATTTTTATTTAAGAGTTTTCAACTCTTGTTTAACAATTCTAATTTCTTCTTTAAGTGATTGAATTGTTACATGATTTTTTGTTTTTGTCTTCGTACCTAAGATCTTTGTAAGATCATAAGTACCATTTGGAAGAAGAGAAGAGGACAAAGATGTGGAAGCTTGGGCTCAAAGGATTTTAATAGTTTTTCTATGATATCCTTTTGAAGTTTTGAGTCTTGCACCTGTTTGATGATATCAAGAATTAATTCTTGATCTTTTGTTAAAATATTGATTGATTTTAAGCTAGTACCCGACTAACTACCAGAGGAATCAAGGGCAACTACTTTATCAATTTGTAAAGAATGTTCATTATCTATTGATTCTGTTTGAGTTTCACTATCAAGGAGGATTGCTTCAAGTTTTTGAAATGTTTCTTCCTCAACTTGTAACTCATGAAGTTTTTTGTTAAGCTTACAATACTTTGAAATATGGCCAGGCTTGCCACATTTGTAACAAGTGACATGTTTTAATGTTTGAAGTTTTGAAAGACCTTTGTTTTTTTTGTAAGGTTTTTGAGGTTTTGATTTTTTGTAAAACTCTTATTTGTTAGGCTTTGAAGAAAATTCATTTGTAAGGCTTTTTATAGGATTTTGACCAGGAACCTCCATAATTTTTTGCTTTTTTTTATGGAAATTTCAAACTGTTTGCAAAATGATCCTAGTTCTTGCCTAGTTTTCTTCATTACCTATTTTAAATGTTTTTGAAGTTTCAAATCTTGGCTGATTTTTAATCCTTCTTTTTGAATGAAGCTGACCAATTCCCCATAAGTTAAATGGTTTTAAGGGATTTGACTAATCCCAAAAGCTTTATTGATTTTGTTTTGGACTCTTTCTCCTAAAAGGGTAAAAAGGCATGCAAGGAGTTTTTCTTTCTAAAATGGTTGGTTGGAATCTTCCTGAAGCATTACCCTAGTCAAGAAAGTGGTTTTGCAGTTCTGAAAGTCAGAAAGCTTTTTACACCTAAGGTTTGAAAACAATTATGCATTTTTGTCTTTTAAATGAGAAGGGTCACCTATGAAGTGCAAGCTAATTGTGTGGATTAAGGTTGCTACTACATTATGGATTGGGTTATTTAACGCATCGAGAATGGGTGCTTCATCTTCCGTGGTTTGAATTGCACCTAATATCTCAAACTATTATTGGGCAGTGAGATAATAATCCCACCATCATTTCAGTTGACCTGAAAATCTTGCAATTAGGAGTTCAGCTATGGCATTATCAGGTGTATTCATTTGGGTTTTGTAGGCATTTAAGGCCATAGTCATCTTCTAGAGAAGACTAAGGATATTATACTCAGACATACCATCTATGTTCCACTCATAAACAGTAGAGGCACTAAATTTAGACTGTGACAAAATGTTTGGTCTATTTTCTATGCCTAGGTTTGGTGCTGTGGTTATGGCTAACGGTTGGCCTCTTTGCTAATAGAGTCTGCACAACTCCTCTTTTTGAGTTTACTATTGGCCCTTAGAGTCAGATACCTGATCTAGAGTACTAACAATTTTACTATGGGTCAGGAGTATCCTGGAAAGCTACTGGTGTAGAAGTAGAGGCTATTCTACTGAGTTGGTTGCGAAGGGCCTTGATAAAGTCTGATTTATTTTCCCTAAATAGCTTTTGACTCGTTTTTGAAATCTGAAAAGGTTTGAAATCGGGACTCTTCAGTTTTGAATTTGTTGTTTCAATATGGGAATCTAAACATCCACCATTATGACAAATCAAAATAGCACATCTGGAAACAACGATAGATGATGCTCCGTACAAAACCCCAAGTAACGACACAAACAAGGATGTTAAAAGTATTCTTTAACAAAACAATTTCACAAATACTCATCTTAGTACAATTGCTAAATAATTAACTAGGATTGAGGAAACACAGAAAACTACTGCTATTTCCCATGTTGAAATAACAAATTCAAAATGAAGAGTCCCATTTTCAAACCTTTTTAGATTTCAAAAATGAGTCAAAAACTGTTTAGCGAAGGTAAATCAGACTTTATTGAGGCCCTTCGCAACCAACTCAGTCCAGGATACTCCTGACCGTAGTATGACTGTTAGTACTCTAGATCAAGTATTTGACTCTGAGGGCCAACAGTAGACTCAAAAAGAGGAGTTGTGTGGACTCCATTAGCAAAAATGCCAATTGTAATGACCCGAAAAGTACCCTAGTCAAATTTGCATGTGTTTTGAGTATAAAAGCAATCAAAATGTGTATTTGCGTAATTGAAATGGTTAAGTATAATAAAGGACGTGATCGAAATTTAGAAAAAGGTTAAAAGTAACTTGGTTATTTTACATTTATGGATTAAATTGAATAAATTAAGTATGTGGGCCAATGTATAAGGAGGAATTAATTAATAGGTGAATATATGAAAGAAAAAAGAGGAAGGATCAAATTGGACATTTGTCATAAAAATCAAGAAAGAACCAATCAAATGTTAATAAGTATTATGAATAGATAATGATGAAAAGAGATAAAGGTATTTCACCATATTGGAGTTAATTCATTTTTGGCTATTTTTGGAACCCATTTGGCTGGCCATTAGAAGAAGAATGAGGGCAACAATTCTCCTCCATTTATCCACCAAAATTCCTCTTTTTATGCATGGAAAATCAATAAGAAAAGGAAGAGTTCAAGTCTAGTGTAATTTATGCAAGGTAAGGAAGATAATTAGGTTTAATTTCTCTCCATCTTAAATGTTTTAAAGTTAAGATTATGATTCTATATATGTATTAATATGAGTTTATGGTATGGATGTTATGAAGAAAAACCAATGGAAGCATAAGTAAGAGAAGAAGAAGAAAGAAAGTAAAGTGAAGCAAAGAGAAGCAAAAGTGAAAAGAAATAGGACATTAAATAACGTTTAAAAATTTTAGGTGCTTTTGTACAATTATTGCTAATTTTTATAATTGTATATGTGTATGGATGATATATGTGAAATTGAGTTGAGTTGTGTTGAATATTTTTGTGTAAATGTTTAGTTTGAGTGGACGTGATGAAAAAGGAAATTTTCGTTTCAAGCCCATCTGACCTTTGGGGACTATTTTGGGTATAAGTAGAGTTTAAAAACTCCAAATTAAGTTAATCTAGTTGGGTTAAACCGTGACTTCCATACCTACAAATGTCTTAAAAATGACCAAGAGCTAATTCCAGCTCTAAGACCCTCAAAAGTGGCCAAAATAGAAGGGTTTCTCTTTTGGCCGGGTGAGTGGGACTAATTCTGTCTAAGGTGTAAACTGACCTCAGTCCGATTTTTTAGCTATAAATTGAGTTACGAATCTCCAAATTGGGTGATTCCAGAGGTATTTTAACCTTTACTTCTTTGTCTATAAATGCCTTATAAATATTCATAATTTATTTCTGGCTCTATGGTCCCCAAAAGTGTCCAAAATAGTAGCCTTTTTCCAGGAACGATACTTTTGGAGTAGTCAATGTTTTTGATGTCATATCTCTTAGGTTATAGCTCCAAATGACCTAAAATTTATACCATTAGGAAGTTAACATCTTGGGGGATCATTTGTTAAGAAGGCCATTTAGGCTAAAAATGGTGTTTGTATAGTTTTTGGACTGCACAAAATAGGATGAAATTTTGTTTGGTTGGAGTAAAGTTGCTTTGGTAGGCATGTCTGCCCAGGGAGCCCGTCCGTGATGGGCAATGCTCATCGGTAGAGAGTCAAGCCCATCGGTCATGCGTGATTACCCTTTGTTATATCTGTCTATCTTTGGATGCCCGTCAGTCATTCAGGGGCGCCCGTCGGTTATGAGCTATGGCTGTCCCTCTAGCGTGATGTCGCTAAGGATGGGCATGTGTGAGTGAGCAAAGGCCGTCAATCATGAGTCACGACCGTTGGTGTAACACCCCGATTCCCCCCTAGTAGTTTGAGCTATGTTTGCCATGTGTATGTGTGCATGTGTGAGAGTTTTGGCATGTGTCTAGGATATTTTGGGCAAAATGCATGTTTAGGGGGTTTTAATAGAGTGTGGTTGCATATATGTTAGTAAGGTGTATGTGCATTGGGTTGTGTTAGTGTGTGCATGTACATATAGTTGTAGTGTGCGTATTAGTGGAGTTGGTCTTGTGTGTGTGTGATGCATGGTTATAGGGTGTGAATTATCGAAACCCACAATTCACAAGGTGACATGTGGAAAGGGGAATTAAGATGGGTAAAAATAGTGAGGAGAGAGAAAGAGAGAGTAGAATTGGTTCTTGCTCTCCCGTTCTCCCTACCTCCTTCCCTCTTTGCTCCTTCTTTCTTACTCTTCCTCTTGCTAACCCTTGGCTCATTCTTCTTGGCTGATTTGTGGGTGGATTTTGGTAATTCTAAAGAGTTTATTTGGTATGTTTATTGAGTTCTTCTTCATCTTCTTTTCTTGTTCTTGTTCATGGTTAGATTGGGTTTTAATCTAGGGTTTGTTGTGTTTGCGTGATTTTGGGTGTTTTGATTAGTTAAGCCTCTTGGTGGTCCCAAGGGAAAGGAGAAAGCTAGTGGGAGTGGTGCTAAGTGATTGGAGCAAAGGAATTTCAGGTTTGGAAAATTATGTGCATTTTGTTTTGGTTCTTTGTTGATTTTTCTGGAAATTGTATGGTTAATTGAGTTTATGATGGTTTGCATGTCATGAGTTTTGAGTATGTTGAGTTGAGAACTTAGATTGTGATTTGTGTTGGATTATATGTGCATTTGATTATGTTTTGGATTTTAAATTGCTGAATTTTGGTATGGGATGACTTAATCTTTGTTATTGCATGATTTTTTTAGGTTTACTAGTTTAAAGGGTGAGTTTTAAGTTGGTTTTGGTAAGTTGAATGTTTAATTTATGGGTATGTTGAGTTTGGGTTTTGAGTTGGGAGTGAATTCTGGGAATTTTCTGGGTTTTGGTCGATCCACACGGCGGTAAGGGTTTTGCATACCACCGTGTGAATCATGTGTTTTCCGGTGGTAAGGACTTTTCATACCGCCGTGTAAAGTCATTCTGCCTTGAAGGAATTCTGGGATGTGCATTTTACACGGGGCTATGGATTCTCCATACCTCCATGTAAATGTATTCTGCCTATTGTGTTGGGCATGTTACACGGCGGTATGGTTTTACCTTACCACCATGTAGGATGTCTTACACGGCGGTAAGTGTATATCATATCGCCGTGTAAAACGCCTCTGCCCTGCAAATTTTGAAGTTTTCAACTTTCATCTTTTTAATTCCTTTTTCATTTATTATTGGTCTTAATCTTGTTTAGTATCATTTCAATTAGCTACTAATGATTAATTGTATTTTCTTGTACCTTATTAAAGTATTTTGGATGTTGTGTTTGATTAAACAATGTGTTATGCATATCTAAGTTCATTGTTCTCCTTTATAAATAATGTGTTATGCTGGTATGTGATTTTTTATTAAGCATGACCTGTGAGAGTCAGTCTAGTGGATAGTTAGGCATGACTAAAAGAGTCCTTTAGCTGCAGCCCTCTGTTCTGTTCTGGACCCTGATCAGGTCCCTATTTAGTTCCTTGCGAACTTAAAAGTGTTTTGATCTTGTTTAAGATCCCCTTTGTAAAATGTTTTAAAAAGAGAAAATATGATGTTGTTTTTCGATTCGTACCCGTAAGGTACCGCCATACGTTCGATTTGTACCCATAAGGTACCGCCACGTGTTGCTTGTTATCCACTATTGTGAGTCAACAGGTGTTGTGATTTGTTCTGATTATGATTATAAGTTTGTGAATCCGAATGACTCTATTTATGAGCGTATGAATCTGTTGGCATATGATTATGATTATGAACTTTTGAATGGTTAAGAATGTGACTCATTTGTGATTATATCTTATGATATTCAGTATGCCATTACATATGTGATTTGCCTTGACAACCATTATGAATGGCCGTCCATACTTTTGTTGTTTGTTTTCCCCCCTAAGCGTTATCGCTTAGCACGGTGTTTCACCCGTGCAGGTGCGGAAGGAGTATAGCTTTTGGGAGAGTCACCGCTAGCCAAGCCAACACAGTGGGATGTTGATAGGACTTAGCTTATTTTTGTATCATGAATATTTTGTAATAGTGATCTCTCTTTGTATTTAGTATTTTTTTGTTAAGCTTCCGCTATGTATCTCTTAAAGTTGTAATTATGTTGGTATCAGAATAGCTATGTATTGAATCTTATTATTCGATCTATGAGTATATGTTCAGTTTGATCTAAAGTTTTAATTTTCCCTGTTTATATTATGTGAATGTATGTTTTGTACCGTTTTGTTTGGTGACACTGCTCATACGGGTTCTCACTCCCGTGCGGATGGGTTCTCCTACGTATGGGAAGGGGGTGTTATAGTTGGTCACCCCCTGTTTTGCATATGTTGTTCATTTTCATTCCGAATTGAATTAAAACTTTTTCAGAATATTCCAAGTTTCATTTAATGTGTATTTAAGGCAATATAATGGGTATTTAAATGATTATTATATAGAAAGTAATTAAAAGTAAGTAATTAATGTGAAATTTTGAAATGAATTTATATGGTGAATTTTTAGATAGATGATATGGTGGTGGCTAAATTCGTAAGCGCACGGTTTACCGATCATAGTACTTAAGATATCGTTCCCATGAGGAATGTATATTGATTATTACTCACAATTACTACTAGATTTTAATCTTGTTTACAATGATCAATATCTTGAAGATTAATTCTATACTACTCGTGTAATGCAAGTTAACTAAACCTAATTAATAGTGATAAAAAAACAATTTAGATGATGAAGAAATAATGATTATGAAACTTGATTCTATCTTTTTAATATAACTATAATCTTATAAGCAAGCCAAATTGGAATAATATTCTAATCCACTCTCTCGACATGAACTAGAGTGCTTAAAACATGCAATTACAATGCTAATCCTTAATTCTCATTAATGAACTAGTTAATTCCAATCACATATTCTAAGATTAGTTACAAATTTATAGCAATTATCTTAATATACTGATCTCTCAAGCAATGTTTTGATAATGAATTTCTATTAGTTATAAGACAAAGTATATCTCTCGACTACACTTTAACTTATAATGATAATTAAATAATACTAATAGAAAATTCCGTATTAAAAGACTATTAACATTAATGGAAATAGAAATAACAATAGTATCATTCAAGTTATCTAAATATCATTCATTTAATTACAGAGAAGAAAGAAATAAATAAAGAGAAAGTAGAAAGAAATCTCTCATCCCTTTCCCAAACTCTTAAAAGAAATCTTCATCTCCTTATGTCTTCTTCTTCAAAAGATAAAACTAAAAACTGTTCTTAACTTTTTACATTATGAGAAATTAAAATGTTCTTCTCTAAAAAATTCAACAACAATCTTAATTATTCAGCTATTTCCTAATTAAATATATCCCCAAACTTAATGTCTCTTCAAGTGCCTTTCCAAGAGTGCACAACTTTTGGTGAAAATAGGTGAAGCTTGAGACAACTCTTCAAAATAACTGCTCTAATGGCTAGTTCTGTCGCTCTCGCGACAGAACACGAATTTCTCTTCTTGACTTTCTTCAGCTGCGTTGACTCCCTTCTTTCCTCCTTGCACCATCGCGCCTGGACTCCCTTCACGCCCGCGACAGAACGCGGCACTCCTCGTTTGCTCTTTTCTTCTTCTCTTCTCTTCCTTCTTCTTAGGTGCCTTAGGTCGCGCCCGTGACAGTACCATCTTTTCTTGCTTAATTTTGCTCATTTTTCCATATTTTCTTCATTTCCTCCTACATTCACAAAACATAAAACACACCTATTTCTAACACAATTAACCATAACTAAAATAATTTTAATCACAAAACATTAAGTAAATATGAGCTATTTAAGCTCATATAAAATCTCCACACTTGAACATTTGCTTGTCCTCAAGCAAACTTTCAAATGCAAACACAAACACTAGAACAACAAATAAACATACATGGATGGAACTCCTCATACTTGAGAATCACACTTAAATGGCAAATAAAAAGCCCTCAACATGCAATTATCAGTCTATGTCAACAATTACCAAAATAATATCAAGGATTCACTAGTTTTAACATTCATGTACCACTAATAAGATAATCATGAGAATGCAAAGTACAAGAGTGTATATTCCTCAAAATCCACATTTCGTACAACATGTAATTTAGCATGTTAAATGGCACATAATGTAGAGTCACATACTCATAAAGAATAACCTCACACCACTTAAGTGTTTAGTGGCTAGTGTTTCACTCAAATTTCCTCATACACCACTACATACCATAAGCTTGTGTTAAATAAAAATCTCCACCACTAGCATTAAGTAATGCATAAAATGAAAAGGGTCTTATAAAAGGTTGTAACTTGGCTTAGGTAAAGGTAGGATAATTTTGATTAAGTAGCTCATTTATGTGGAATAAGTAAAGCAATTGCCCAAAACACATAAGATTTTCAAGAAAATACTTACATGATACAACTTATGCCTAACTTTAACCTCAAATCCCCTTTCAATAACCACTTATTCCACTAGTTCTTGTATGCTTATTTCAAGATTGATTTCTTTTTTTTAGCAGTGGGCGCATTTTATGCTCCATCCCACTTGTTTTTCTTCTTTTTTTTTTTTACTTATTTATTCTTTTATTTATTTTGCAATCAACTCTAGTGGACTTTTAAATTCAAGGGACCTCACCTAAGACCATACTTACAACTAAGAAGAATTTTGTCTTATATGCCAAGGCAATACTTCATTTCCCACATTAAGGTTCCAAAAGAAAAGTTTAAGGTACAAAAATGGAAATTATGGTTAAAAATATAGGTTTATTAAACAAAAAGTGGTGAAAAGCTCAAAATGGCTACCTAAAATCAAAAAAGGTTTGTTATTTAAGCAAGCTAAAATTGGTTAATCTAGTGCCCTTATCACTTTTCATGCATATTTCATACTAAATGTGGTCTCAAAACTTACTCAACACAAGTTTTAGAGTAATAAGCATAAGAAGAAATCCCTCATCAAGAAATAATTTCATAATTTAGGCTCAAAACTCACCAAGGTAAAAAGATATAGCAACTCTACACAATGCAGCACTTAACCAAACCTAAGAACATGCATAAAGAAATATATCTTAAAAGAAACACACACCAAAATACTTTACCTAATCATGCCTATCTTATATTAGCACATTTATACCAAAACAAGGAATCCGTAAAATTGTCTAAGAAATTAGTCAACTAAAAAAAATTGCAATAAGAAGTCATTCTCATTGATACCACTAAGTTTTCATCTCAAAATCAAAGTTCCATAACAAAACATAATAACAAAATACAAACCAATAACAAAATACTTACACAACTTAATACACACCTCCCCACACTTAAATTACACAATGTCCTCATTGTGTAAGGAGAACAATCACAAATACACAATACACATAGACAAACAAGAAACGAAAAGAAATAAAAAAAATTAAAGGAGTAAAGGAACTTCTCTCAAGATCTCCCACTAGGGGAACTCGGTGGAGACGGAGTGAACTCCACATTCTGCTTGCGGAAGAAAGAAAATAATTTGTGACTGAGGCTTTTATGGCTCTTGTATATCTCATTCACTTATCCTCAATTGAATCAACCTTGACCATCAAAATGCGATTTGACTCTTCCATGGCATCCATCCTAGTCAGCACTTGCCTCCATCCAGCTGCACTACTACCCTCACCAACTGTAGATTCTGGCTCCTCATCAGCATCATCATCATCCTCAGAATCGTCATCATCCTCAAAATCAGTAGAAGTAGCAAGGCCTTTGCCTTTATCACTCCCGGACTTCTTGGTACGTTCATCAACAGAAAAGAAAAATGGAGGCCAACCTCCTCTTTTTTACAAGTTAGAATTTCTCAAATAAACCACATTCATCATAATAATATTGTCATCCTCATTAAGCTCAAAAGTGGACAATCGTCCCAAACAACCTAAAATAATCCCCGTTACCATATATCCCATCCTAATAGATTTGGTTTTAGCAATAGAAGCATTATATAATCCATCAAAGATAAAAGATATGGAATAAGGTATCTTCTTGCTCTGTACTAAGGACAAAACAAACAAATCGTTAACTTGTACTTTGTTACTTTCCACTCGACCAAACATAGCATGACACAAGTACTTATGCAACAACAAAATAGCCTCATTCCTAATTAAACGATTTGTAGAATTCTTAGTATCAAAATGATCAATCCCAGTCAATTTTTTCCAAACTTCATGGGCACTAAAATGATTAGGATTAAATTGCTTACCATTAAGTGGAAATCCAAACCATTCATGCATTTCATCAAAGGAAAACACATATTTAATGCCATTATGCCGAAATTGCATGCGTGTTTTTTTATCATCCACATAAGATAATGTAACGAAAAATTCTAAAGCCCATTCCCTACGAATAGGAAATTTCATATGCACAAATTTATCTGACTTCATGTATTTTAAGTACTTGTTAATTTTATTATCTAGCCCTAATGTCTATAACAATTCAAAGTCCAAATTCCAACTGCCTACTATTGATTTTTGAGTAAATGCTTCATACTTTTCACCCGCTTCAGAAAGTAAACGAAAAGGACAATTAAACTTGTATTGGAGAGAATTAGAATCATGGGCTTGGGAACTGGAACCTCCAGATAGAAATTCACAGCAAACTCAAGACACAAAAATAAAAACCCAGAACAAGATCCAGAAAAACCAAAAAGAAAGCAAGGAAAAATCAAAGAAGAAAAAGAAATTTGAGAGAAAACCAAAGGGGTAATAGAGAAAAAGCTAAAAACAGAGTTAAAATGGCAAATTAGGGCTCAAAAACTATTTATAGGGGGGGTTGAAAATGCAATTCCAACAGTCAGATTTCCCCACAAATTTTCAAATCCTGCATTGTGTTGTGCTCGTGACACCCCTCGTGCCCACAACAGAACAATTTCCACTCTCTGTCGCGCTCGCGACAGAGACCAAATTATTAAAACCCAGTGATCTGTCACACTCGCGACTCCCAGTGCGTTTGTGACAGGAGCTGACTTAATATCCTTCCTTGACCTGTCATGCTTATGATAGTAAGGAAAAACACAATATATCTTTTGATTTTTAAGAAGAAAACTCAACATATAATCTACATTAATATACCAACCACTAAATTTAAGCTGTAGAACAAAAATAAACTATGTTAGTAATATTATAATTAATAATTCTAAAATAAAATCTAATTAACAATATACAAAAATAACTTAAAAATGTAATAAATACAAAATAAAAAGATTGTGTAAATAACCCTTAACCCAAATATAGAGAGATACATGAGACCTCCCTACCTTGAAAATTTCCATCTAAACAGACCTTACAATGTTGACCATTATCTTTAAACAGTTCCCCTTTTTCATTTTTAAGTTCTAAATAGCCATGGTCAAACACTTGAGTCACCTCAAAAGGTCCACTCCACCTAAACCTTAACTTTCCAGGAAACAACTTTAATCTAGAGTTGAATAAAAGAACTCTGTTTCCTACCTTAAAGCTCTTATACCTAATGTGAGCATCATGCCATTTCTTTGATCTTTCCTTATATATTCTTGCATTTTCATATGAAGTAAGACGTAATTCATCAAGTTCATTCAATTGTAAATATCTTTTCACACCAGCCTCCTTAATGTCATAATTCAATGTTCTAATGGCCCAATAAGCTCTATGCTCTAACTCAACGGCCAAATGACATGCTTTACCATACACTAACCTATATGGTGACATCCCAATAGGTGTTTTGAATGCAGTACGATATGCCCAAAGTGTATCATCAAGCTTGTGTGCCCAATCTTTCCTAGAATTAGAGACTGTTTTTTCAAATATCCACTTAAGCTCACTATTGGGAACCTCTACTTGACCACTTATTTGTGGATGATAAGGAGTAGCTACCCTATGATGTACACCATATTTATGCAATAATGAAGCAAAAGATCTGTTTCTAAAATGCATACCTCCATCACTTATTATAGCCCGAGGCACTCCAAATCGTGAAAAGAGCTTCTTCAAGAACTTTACTACCTCCTTTGAATCATTGGTTGGTGTTGCTTTAGCTTTAACCCATTTTGAGGCATAATCCACCCCAACCAATTTATAGCTTCGCCAAAAAGAAGTAGGAAAAGGACCCATGAAGTCTATCCCCCACACATCAAATATTTTTACCTCTAAAATGCTATTCAAAGGCATCTTATCTATTTTCCCTATATTACCAACCCTTTGACACCTATGACATTGGGCTACAAAACTCTTAGTATTATGAAATAAAGTAGGCCAATAAAAACCACACTCAAGCACTCGAGATGCAGTTTTAGTACTACCATTATGACTGAATATAAAGATGAATGGCAATGTTGCAAGATGTTCATATACTCATCCTCACTTACACATTCATGAATTACACCATCCCCTCCTATCTTAAACAAATAAGGCTCCTCCCAAAGGTAATTCTTAACATTACTAAAGAACTTTTTTCTTTGTTTCCATGTTAAACCATGAGGTATAATTCCTGCAGCAAGATAGTTAGCAAAATCTGCATACCATGGCACATGCACTTGCTCAATGGACATTAAAGCCTCATTAGGAACAGTTTCATTAATTTCATTGCTATCCCCTGTAGGTCCTTCATCATTTTCTAATCTTAAAAAATGATCAGCCACCAAGTTTTTAAAACCTTTGTTATCTCTAATCTCAATGTCAAATTCTTATAAGAAAAGAACCCAATGTATGAGATAAGGCTTAGCATCTTTCTTAGCAAACAAATTGCATGATCTGTATAAATGATAACTTTAGATCCTAACAAATAAGATCTAAACTTATCACATGCAAAGACAACAACCAATATTTCTTTTTCAGTTATGGTATAATTCAATTGAGGTGTTGATAATCTATGGCTAGCATAATAAATGACATGCAAATGCTTATCTTGGCGTTGACCTAGCACACATCCTACCGTAAGGTCACTTGCATCACACATTATCTCAAAAGGTAAATTCCAATTTGTAGAAGTGATTATAGGTGCACTTGCAAGAGCTTTCTTTAATTACTCAAAAGCATCCATACATGCATTAGAAAAGTCAAAAGGTACATCTTTAACTAACAAGTTAGTTAAAGGCTTAGCAATCAATGAGAAATTCTTAATGAACCTCTTATAGAATCCAGCATGACCTAAAAAGGATCTTACACTCTTAAGTGTAGTAGGTGGAGGCAACTTCTCTATCAACTCAGTTTTAGCTCTATCAACCTCTATACATCTACTTGAGATCTTGTGGATTAGAACTATCCCTTCTTTAACCATGAAATGGCACTTTTCCCAATTAACTACCAAGTTACTTTCCTCCCATCTAGCTAAGACTCTATCTAAGTTATTCAAGCACAACTCAAAAGAATTGCCATAAACGGAAAAATCATCTATGAAAACTTCCATTATCTCTTCTATTAGATCCCCAAAAATTGAAGTCATGCACTTTGAAAAGTGGTTGGTGCATTACAAGGCCCAACTTCTATAGGCAAAAGTCCCATAGGAACAAGTAAATGTAGTCTTCTCTTGGTCACTAGGGTATATAAAAATTTGAAAATACCCTGAAAATCCATCTAAGAAGCAATAGTGAAAATAGTAAGCTATCCTCTCTAACATTTGATCTATAAAGGGCAAAGGAAAATGATCTTTCCTAGTAGCTGCATTCAACTTCCTATAGTCAATACAAACCCTCCAACCCGTGGTGGTTCATGTAGGGATAAAATCTCCATTCTCATTTCTAACTACAGTCATTCCCCCTTTCTTTGGCAAATGTATAGGACTCGCCCATGCACTATCCGAAATCAGATAGATAATCCCAGCATCTAACAATTTAATGACTTCTTTTTTAACTACCTCCTTCATATTGGGGTTAAGTCTTCTTTGTCTATTAGCTTTTGGTTGACACTCATCTTCCATGTTAATCCTATGCATCACTACATTGGGACTAATTCCCTTCAAGTCAAAAATTTGCCAACCTATACCTTTAATCCTCTTCCTAACCACTTCTTACAAGAAAGACTCTTGCTTATTAGTGAGCTTATTAGAAACAATGATAGGTAAAGTGCTATTAGAACCAAGAAATAGCTTGGTAGTTCTTTTAATTCCACATTAGGAAGACTTACAATGGATGGTGGCAAAGGTGCCTCATTTCTATACAAAAATTTTGGCTTTGAGCTCTTTGGCTCCTCCTCCTCATGAACTTCCTTCTCAAGGTTAACCTCTTCTTGACCTGCAACCTCAAAAACTTCTGCTACACAAGCATTAATAAGGTCAACCTTTATACATACATTTTCATTCATAGGGTATTTTAGTTCTTTGTCCATATGGTATTCTACATTATCATCCCCTACTCTCAAAATTAACTTCGCTTCATACATATCTACTAATACCCTACCAATTCGCATGAATGATCTCCCTAAAATCAGTGGACATTTAGCATCATAGGCAAAATCAAGAACAACAAAATTAGTAGGCAATATAAAGTTATCAACTTTAACAAGTACATCCTCTATTATGCCATATGGTTTCTTAATTGATTGATCAGCCAATTGCAATACCATAGAAGTAGTTTTAACATGATCTAATCCTAGCTTTTAAAGATTGACAATGGCATAAGGGAGTATTTGTATGTTCAAAAAATTTTGAAAAAGGAGGGAAAGAAGAAAGAAAGAAAAAGCGAAAATTTTAAGAGACCAATGGAATGCCCATCGCTCAGTGTTCCGATGGGAAGCCCGTCGATCAACCAAAATTATAAAAGGTGCGCAGCTTCAGCTTCTCTTTCCTCCTTTTTCTCTTCTTCTCCTTTCTTTCTCGCGAACCGACGCCTCTACTGGGATTTTCACCCATTTTTTGCTCATTTTTGATCCGTTTTGTGCAGCACTTGCGCCAAAATGATCCTCGCTTCATTATGCACTTGTAGGACCCTAGAAACGAGGCTAGGAGGAGGTTTAAGGCCTTAGCACATGTATAGTTTCATGCTAGCCGCTTCATCTCTAACCTATTTCTGCAGAGCATGGGGATGCTTGAGGAGGTCGATGCGCTCATAGGGGCGGCAGGGTAGACAGAGTTTCTATAGCCTTCATTTTAGACCCATCCCGAGGTTATCAAAGAGTTCTTGGCCACTCTTCATTAATGGGGATACTAAAGATCGGACACAGAGGAGGGGGTCATCCAGTTCTGGGTCAGAGGATACCATTATAGCATCACACGCCAATTTTTTACGAAGGCCATGGGGCTTCCCCATGGAGCTAATGTGATGATCCCTCAGAGAGCTATTCAGAGATAGCATTGGGAGGTTATTGCTATGCCAGGAGTGCCGTATGACCATGATACGGCGAAAAGTATAGTGCTCTCATCTCAGGCACTATGATACATACACAGGGTCCTCTCCAGTTCGTATTTGGGTCGGGCAGGTAACCCGGGATCGGTGACTAGGGCCGAGATTTGGAGTTTATGGGCGATGGCAGCAGGCCGGTGCCTTAATATTAGCCATGAGATAGTGGCTAACCTAGTCAGAGTAGCACGGGGGACAACCCCTATTGTATGGGCCGACGGGGTGATTACCAAGCTGCTGCTACACTTAAGAGTTGATCCGGGCTACTATGGTCCTCCACTCAATGAGGTTATTTTTGTGGATGCCGTAGCGGCTCAGACTATGGGCATTATTGCACCAGTACACGGTCACCCAGAGGAGTTTGGGTTACTTATTTTGGCAAAGACCCGATGGTTGTTTAACCTGCCTTCACTCCAGCTAAAGGAGGACGATCAGGGGGTGCCCCAGGAGGAGCAGCCTCCACATTAGCCTCAGTATCAGGACCATTAGCCACCACAGCCACCTCCACAGCACCTTCAACCGGAGGAGAGCCAGCACCACACACCGTTTAACATGGATATTGAGTTTAGTGTGGATTATTTGCTAAGCACCCCTCAGTCGCAGAGAGCACAGAGCCTCACTCCACCTCTACCACCACAGGTCCAACATTTTGATCTTCGAGAGACGGGGAGATATCACCCCTACAGCAGACCAGGGGACCCAGAGGCATCGACATCGACAGCACCTCCACCTTTAGAGCCCCGAACACAGCCAGCACAGACCGACCCATCACCACAGCCTTAGCCAGCACACCCGGACATCATTTCCACCATGACTATTGCTTTGGCCGCTTTAGAATGACAACAGGAGGAGAGGGATTGAGCCCTGCTTGAGCGCCTGGACCGACAGGAGGAGAGGGACTGAGTTTTGCTCGAGCGCCTAGACCAGCAGGAGAGGGTGATAGAGGAGCAGGTGAGACTGATTGCGGAGTTGAGATAGGGTTTGATCGCCTCACAGGCGACGGCAGCCCAGAGGGTAGATGAGGCTGTCCAGATGATAGATGAGTCAGTCACCGATCTCAAATTTCAGGTGGAGGCATTAGAGGGTGCTGTGCCGACTATATCCGCATCCATTTGGGACTTAAGGGAGCAGACTGAGACTAGGCTCACAGGCATTAGAGATGCATCCAGACGTCAGGGCTTGGAGCAATCCCAGGCTATTATGGGTCTGGGCAGGGTGATCAACGAGACATTGGAGTTCATCAGGACTTGCGCATAAGTTTCAGCAGGCCACTCGAGCAGCTCGACAGCCATCACCGGCGGCACTACCCCCGATTATCATTCATTCTCAGCCACCTATTGGTGTCGGTCCATCATCCCCTACCAGCAAGCCTCCAGCCTCGAGAGCTAGGCCCTTTACCTCCACAGCAGGACCCTCCTCATCCGATGCACAGCCCATTTATATATCAGATGACGAGGAGGATTCGGAGGAGCCCATAAACTATTCTCCCCTATAGCATATATTCAGGGAATCTTATATTTTGTTATCTTTTGTATAAAATTCGTACTTGTTTTTTCTAGTGGAATTGTCACTTTGTTAAATTTACTTTTATTTTAGCAATGTATATTCTTGCTAGTGCTTCATATTTGGCTTTGAGAACAGCTGATGTATTGAAATGACGCAACCAAAGACGTGAACAAAGTAAATAACAGAAAAATGGATAAAAATAAATAGTGGTAAATAAAGATAATAAAATCAAATAAGTCAAAAAGGCAAAAGTTCACGCTTTCAAAAGATCCAAATAATGTAATTAGGTAACAAAATCCTTTAAAATTGCAAGTAGAACAGGCCAAACGACCCGCGGCACATAAATTAGAAATTGTGCCAACCGGATAGTGGTCACCCAATCAGAAATCACATTGACCGGATAGTGGTCACCCAGTCAGAAATCACGTTGATCGGATGGTGGTCAACCAGTCAAAAGTCACATTGACCGGATGGAGGCCAGCCAATGAAAAATCATGCAGACCGGAGGGTAGTTAGCAAATCAAAGATCATACCTTGCAGATTGGATGGGGGTTAGCAAGAGTATACCGTGTAGGCCCGGAAGTGGTCAATAAGATGAATGCGGTATATCCAATCACATGCCTTGTAGATCGGATGGGGTTTAGCAAGGAATATACCGTGTAGGCCCAGAAGTTGTCTGCAAGATAAATACGACATAGTAAATATGTTGTAGTAGAATACACTACAAGTCCATGACAGCGATCATATGTCATGCAAATCGGATGGAGGTTAGCAGGACATGCCGTGCAGATCGGATGGGGGTCAGTAGAAAAATTGCACAGGAGTTGTGGTAAAATACACTACAGCTCAATGGCAGTAATCAGATGCCTTACAGATCGGATGGGGGTTAGCAAGGACATGCCGCACAGGCCAGATGGTGGTCAGCAAAATGATTGCAAACGAGCCACAGTTAGATAACACTACAGCTCAATGATAGCGATCAGAAACCTTGCAGATCGGATGGGGGTTAGCAAGTGCATGCCGTACAGATCGAACGAGGATCAGCAGAACAATCGCAATGTAGTCATAGTTAGATAACACCACAGCTCAACGGTAGCAATCAGATGCCTTGCAGATCGGATGGGAGTTAGCAAGGACATGCCATACAGGCCGGATGGTGGTTGGCAAATGATTGAGAACGGGTCGTAGTAGAGTACGCTACAACTTGGTGGTGACAAGCCACAAGTTTTAAGCACAGCAAAAGGGTAAGGACTGCCTCAAGTACGCATTTCTTTCCTTTTCTCTGAATTTTAGCTCATCTAGACACTAGTGCACTAGTTTCCCTAAAATTGGGGGCAACTGTAGACACTGGGTCCTGAGCCAATCTAGATTAGAGTTACTCGATGAAGATATCGGTTCCCTTATTAGGGCAAAAGGACGAGAGTTATAGATTTTTGTCCTTTGAATTCACAAGGATCAAGGATTTCTGGCAACAGGAGGCTGCCGTGCATAAAAAGAAGCTTTTAAATTGAAAAATTGGTCTTTCGGTTGACCGATGGGACACTTGTCGGTCAAAGAGTGACCTATCGCTCACTCTGAATGGTGGCCTTCCCTCGCGCGAGTGACGTCTGTCGTTCGCGCTTGAGGGACACCCGTCCCTCTAGTGAGCGATGCCTGTCACTCGCTCCAGGGACGGATTGCCCATCGCTCGAAATGACCGTAGCTGCCCTGGCAATTGACGCCCGTCGGTCGGCGATCTGCAATGAATCTGAGGGGATTTCAAGGGATTTAGGGAATATTTCCTAAATATTTCCAAATATTCTCTTTGATTTCCAAATCTCTTTCAAATATTTTCAAACACTTGATTTGATTTCCAAATATTTGATTGGATTTAGCGGTTATGATTTGATTTCTTAAATTTCTTTCAAATTCAAATTCCAATTTTAAAACTTTTTGAATTTCCCACCTTAGTCTATAAATAGGGGGGGGGGGGGGTGAGGTTCATTATCTGGGGTTAGCAATTTTTTATCAAATATTAAAGGTTTCTTACTAAAATTCTGAAAGAGCTTTTTTCTTATTTCCATAAAAAATCTTATCAAATCTTTTTCAAACTAAGGTGAATCCGAGAAAGCGAAATCAATTCGTTCTTACTCGATTTAGCCTTTTTGACATTTATAATTACTATAAAAATATCGAGAAGGAAAAATATAATTTTCTTTTCTTGATCTAATTTCAAAAATACAATTTTGCGGTAAAAATTCCCCGAAATTGCACATTATTGATTAATCCTTGTAGAATTCAAGGGAAAAAATCACGCGACATTCGCCTTCAGAAGGTAATATTCCGAGGGTAAATATTTATGGATCAATCTCTAATTCATTTTTTGTTTCATATTAATTTATTTGTGTTTAATTGTGCAAAAAGGTAATTTTAATCGTAAAAATTGGATTTTAATCGGATTTTTTGCGAATCAGGACGACCGATGGGCTGAGGGTCCACTGACAGCCGTCGCTCAACCAAGCGATGGACGGTTGTAAAACTTTGCCTCCACCCATCGATCGGCCCAAGGACGGTCGTCGCTCGCGAGATGTGGGCCTTCCTTCTTCATTTTTTTACCTTCTTTTACTACCCTTTTCTATTCTTTTTATTCCTTATTTTCCATGGTGATTTTTTATAGCTTCTTCATTTTTATTTTATCATTCATATTGTTGTTTGATTATTTTACTAACGTGTTTTCTATTTTTTTATGAGTCTGATTGTTTTTTTTTTTTTGAGTTTTGGGGTATTGAGAAAAGGAGATCCCACCGGAACGATTCGGGAACATCGATTGGGTTCATTTCTTTATCCCATTTCCTTTTATTTTAAGTTTCAATCCTTACTTATTGTTTATTATTTTATGAACACATTAATGCAAAAATGGCAAGGAGATTTATACAAAATAAGTGGATTTTTTTTTCTTGAATAAAATGGGACCAATGTCCTAGTTTCCATCCAATCAAGATAAACAACTTAACATCATTTTATTTAAATATTGCATGCGAGGACCAATGTCCTCACCTCCAATGAATACCCCGTTTGAGTATGGTTCGCATTTATTTATCATTGGGGGTTGTATTTTGCCCCTAGTTTTGTTGTAATTTAATTATGCTTTTATTTACCTTATTTTAATCTTGCTTTTATTTATCACTTTTATTATGTGATTGATCTGGGTTTTAACTTCTTGCATCAAAATGTATGAGAAAAGGAATGAAATCTTAAATTCAAAACTCAATTATAATTAAATCAAGGTATGAATAAATGAGAAGTCCCGAACCATCTCTGGTCTTAGGTTCAACGAGGTTAGATGAACCTTTCCAATATTCTATTGAACAAGGAATTCCAAAATATCTCTTGTTGCCCAAAATAGTCCCAAGTTGCATTGTCTTAGGCTCCATGAGATTAGACAAACCATCTTAATGTTCTATTGGGGTGGGAACTCCAAAATATCTCTGGCTTGCCCAAAATAAACACATATGCACCGTCTTAGGTTTTACGAGATTAGATGAATTTTTCCAATGTTCTATTGGAAGGAGGATTATAAAATGTCTCTGATTGTCCAAAATAGATACACATGCATTGTCTTAGGCTCAGTGTAGCTAGACGACCTTTTCCAATATTTTATTGGGTGGCGACTCCAAAACACCTCCTTATTGCCCAAAATAGATGCCATTGTAATTTTTTACAAGTCCTATGAACCTCTCTCGAATACCCTAAAAGCGGGTCATTCGGGGCCTCCCGGGGTTCTGTGCGCATCACACACACACACAAATATGTGAGGATAATAGGCTTACATCAAGATTTACATTCATCAAATGTTCCATAAAATATAAACATTCATATAGCATCACTATATCATATCAATATCAAATTCATAGATTTGCCTGCAAACTCAAAGTAGCGAATAACGAGTGAACACATTGGTACCCGTGGGTACAAACAAAAGCAACTTCTTTCATTTTAATTAAAAAAAATTCACATTAAGGGATTTAAACAAGATCCAACTTATAAGGATCGCAAGGACCCAAACGGTGACCTGATCAGGGTCCATAACACATTGGGGCTGCAGTTTAAAGAACTCTATAGGCATGCCCATCTATCCACTTATTTGACTCTTGCAGGCTAGGCATTAATTCAATAAAGAATCACATAATCAAGCATGTAATAATAATACATTGATACATTATTAGATCAAAAGTAAGAAACCATGCAAAGAGAATAAAATAATAAACATTCGAAAATAGGGGAGCATCGCGCTCGTGACACAAGCATTTTACACATAAAAGCGTGGATGCGACACTCAGCTGTGCTTGCGAGGGACAGGCAGAAAGGCCTCTGTCGCGCTCACGATAGAGGGCAGGGAGGTCACTGTCACACTTGCGATAACAATCAGCAAGGCAGATGCTTGGCTACCGAGCTCTCTATCGCGCTTGCGACCGAGGTCGCGCTCGCTACAGAGGCACTCATTGGCGAAAGCTCGGATAACCTAGCTCTATCATGCTCACGACCGAGGTCACACTCGCAACAGAGTCGAGTTTCCAACTCCTATTGCCGATCTACACATCACCTTCCACACAGCAACCATTCCAAAATCATACAATTAAGCCACCAAACTTGCACACAATCAACTACCGGCATCCAAATCATCTTACCCATGAAATTATCTAATTTATACACTTGAATAGAGAATCAAAAAGACAAAGAAGCAACTTGAACGTCAAAATTCGAAAACCCAGAATTTTCCTCCAAAAACCACATAAATCTAATCTTTTCCTCAATACACAACTCCCATCTCAAATCCACTCAAAATTAGTCAAAACCCATATCATTCATACACTATAAACAAGCTTAATTCCATAAATTTTCCTGAAATCATAACAAAATTTTAGAATCAACAACATACAAAATCCACAAATTACTAAACCTCTTGGCTCCTAAGCCCCACAAGATCAAATGGCTTCACTACCACTTGCTTTCTCCTTCCCCTTAGGTTCTCTAGCAGGTACCTCTGATCAATCACACCTAAAACACATAAATGCTCAAAACCCACCAACACAACCACAAACACGCATAATTCAAACGGGAAAAGGGAGAAGAAGAAGAAGATGATGATGATGACTTACCCAAAAATTTGGAATTTGCTAACCCACAAACACAATACAACAACTTGGGGAAAGATCTAGGGTAAGGAGGAAGAAGAAGAAGAAGGTGAGGGAAAACAGGAGGGAGGGCAACCAGCTCCCTCACATTTTCTCTCTCTTTTCTTAAAAGTCCACCCATTTCTTCTTTTCTCTCTCCTGCCACTTGTCACCCATTTGTGGTAATTTGGAAAATTCCACTTCCAATCCCTTTTCTTTTCTCAACAAACCCCCAATTCAAATAATTAAAATTATCATGCAAAAATACTCTTAAACCTCCTAATACACAAACACATGCATATTAACTCATCAAGACCACACTAAAACCACACACCCACCTAAGCTCAAAATTATTAGGGTGAAAAATTGGGGTGTTACAATGTATGATGCAAAAATGGATGGGCCATATCCTAAGTGGTTAAGGAATTTATTGAGGGTATGACTTGGCTACCCATACTATCTGATGCCCTTAAGGATCTAGAAGTGTCATCTTGGCTTAGGAATTCTGACCCATAATTTTTTCAGAGAGAATCGTTAAATGTGCATCTTTGCCCCCCGGTCAATCCCATACGTAGGCGAACCCATCCGCTAAGGAGTGAGATGCCGTATGAGCAGGGGTGTCACCACACCAAGGATACAGAAACATATATTCAATCACATTATACATACTAAAATACAGCGAAAATTAAACTTTTCAGAAACATCAGAATGATGATGCATTAATATAACAACGTTCATTACAATAATGTTCTGATCAAAAACTAATATTATAAAATAGTTACATAACCAGAATAGACAATACGGAAGCTGTACAAAATAATACATAGAGAGTTCTATTACAAAAGAATCATGCTACAAAAATAAAGCCCTAACACTAATCCCTCTGTGTTGGCTTGACTGGCGGTGACTCTCCCAAAAGCAAAATGCCTTTCGCACCTGCACGGGTGAAAACACCATGCTAAGCGATAACGCTTAGTGAGGAAACAAACAACAGTAATATGGACGGCCATTCACAATGGTCGTCAAGGCAAAGCACATACGAAATGGCATATTGATGATTATAAGAGATAAACACAAGGGAATTCCATTCAAGGGTTCAATAAACATATTCATATGCTCATATAGATTTATAAGCTTATAATCATATTTATTCAGATTCACATACTTTTAATCATATCAGAACAAATCATAACACCTGCTGACTCAAAGTAGTGGATAACGAGTAAACGCGTAGAGGTACCTTACGGGTACGAATCGTCACATAGCGGTACCTTATAGGTACGAATCGGGAAACCAGTATCATTTTATCTCTTTCCAAAACATTTTACAGAGGAATCTTAAATAAGATCCGAACACGTAGAAGTTCATGAAGAACTAAACGGGGACCTGATCAAGGTCCAGAACAGTACAGAGGCTGCAGTAAAAGGACTCTTTTAGGCATGCCTAACTATCCACTAGACTGACTCTTGCAGGTCATGCATAATCCATTAATTCACATTTATAGAATTCATATAACCATACAGGCATAATACACCCAATTATACTCATATGCTTCATAAAAATAGTCCAAGAATAATTCTAATAGCATCACAAGTTCGGAAAATAAACATCGAAAATCACAAAAGAAAACACAATTTTGAAACCAGGGGTGTCGCGCTCACGACAGAGGAATAACTTGCCCCCTGTCGCGATCGCGGTAATCTTCGCGCTCGCGCGAAAATAGAAACACACCTCACTGTCGCGCTCGCGACGATCATCGTGCTCGCGATAGTGAGCTGCCATTAGAGGTTGTCACGCCCATGCACAGGCACGCGCTCGCGACAGGGGATTACCCCGAATTGTAAGGCAGCCGAGCGCTCTGTCGCGCTCGCAACAGAGAGCTCTCGCTGCGAGCTCGGCAGTCAAACTCGCTCAGCAATCCAATCTGCTCGGTAGTCGAGCGCCTTGTCGCGCTCGCAACAAGCATCGCAATCGCTATAGAGAGCTCTCGCTGTGAGCGTTTGGCTTGGCCACGTAAATCTGCTTGACCTCGCGCAAGGGCTAAACTCATCAAGCCCTGTCGCGACCCCGCGACAGTGTCGCGCTCGTGACAGTGTCGTGATTTCCAGCTCTTGCGTGAATTTCTGCAGATTTCCTCACTTCAAAACACCCAAATTTCCAAACTTGAAAAATACATCAACCTAACTTTATCTTACCTTCAAATCAACCTTTCCAACACCATAATTAACATAAACCATAACCTAGATCCACATTTAACACAATCAAAATCATGCATTATCAAAATCAAACTCCTCAAGAACACAAACCTAGAAATTTACAGCAAACATTCATCAAACTTCAATATTTGCTCAAAACTTCAACATTCATGCATCATAACTCAAATCAATTAAATACCCATAACATTTACACTATAATATGCCTCATCAAACATCAATTTTCCAGAGATCACATACAAAGACACAAATCACCATATGAACATCACAACAATCAAATTCCCAACAAAAATCCCAAACTTGAAATTCCTTAGCTCCAAATCTACTTGGTATCACTTCCACATGCCTTCTCCTTTTCCTTGGGATCACGAGGAGGCTCAACTAGAAACGATACCCACAAATCATACAAAATACAAACCCTAGATTAAAACCCAAACCAGAAACGAAGAAGAAAAGAAGATAAAGAAGAAGAAATGCTACAAAACTTACCAATTGAGGGTCAAGAGATGATCAATTTCCACCACACTTACTTAGATCCAAGCTAGGGCACTCTTGAGAAGAGAAAAAGGAAGAAGAAGGGTAGAGAGAAGAGAGAAACGGGAAATGAAGAAACAATTTCTGCTTTTTCCCTTTTTCTTTTCCTTCTTCTATTTCTTTTCCTAACCCTAGACATATGGCATTTCCTCATTGGTGGAGATTAACCACTCATACCCAACAAGCATGCATTACACACACACACACAATGTTATCCTCACTAATGCACACCCTACCAACATGTGAGTATGCACACACTAATGCAACCCACACACTCACATCCTACAACTCTACATGCACTCACACTATAATAAAACTCACAAAACATGCATTTTATCTAAGATGCTCTTAACACATGCCATCACACACCCAATGCATACATGCACAAATGGCTCCAACTTCTAGGGGGCAAACGGGGTGTTACAAGCATGCACCTTGTGCTATGAGCTATGTAGCATTTTGCTCCTAGAGTTTTGACTCATGTCCTACATTATGCACTATTTGCCTGAAAAGAGGTTATTTGGACCGCTCTATCGCTCTAGGATCGAAAGTCATTTATTGAAGGTAGTGCGTCTCTTATGGATTTTCACACTAGCTTTTTTTTGCGAGAAATGCATCCCTTTGGAGATTTTCACAAAACTCTGTGCCTAATTTTTGCCTGTAATGGACCCAATCCACTCCAACGGCTTTTATTCATTTCATTTTTTATAGGACAGATTGTCTATTTTCAGGTTTTTACCCTGCCCTTTGGCCTAACTTTTGCTTAGATAGCCAGTTATGGTTTTCATCTCTAACTGCCTTTTCTTTTTTTCTTTTTTTTTTTATGGCTGGAGAGGCTAAAATCCTTTCGCCTTTTTTAATAGTGACTGTATGGATTTCGACTTTCCTTATGAATGTGCTGGTGACTAGCTCGAAGCCGATAATGGGGTGAGTCTACTGAAGCATTAGAATGATGATAGTAATGGAGGCCATACATAGTAAATTGTGCATATGCGAAGAAGAAATAATGCGCTACTTTTTATGTTGGAACTTAAACCATTTTGAGTATGCGAGATGAAGTTCTCTGCTTATATTAATATATTATTGCGTAAATGCGTATGTTCCAGTCTGATTTCATCACACATGATCATCATTTGGCATAATCTCAAAAATACAAAACCCTATTTAATCTCGAGATGGAACGTGAAAATATCAAACTCCTGTTATCAATTAGCCCTCTCGAATTTTCATTATTGAACATTTTCTCAGTTTTCACCTTGACATGGTGCCCAATTTTAGCAAGGTTGCCTTTTTGGTGTGTGACCCAATAGGTTTATATTAAGTTGGTAGTGAGGTTAATTCCACAATAGTCCCACAAGTCATAATTGGTCTCTAGCAAGATATTATGACTATCCAAATAATATAAATATTGTTATTCCGATTTTAACCTAATAACATAACATGTTATTATCCTTTTGTCACACGATATTTTATTTGAACATAAGTCATGGTCCATGTCAAACATATAATTTTCCGATCACTAAGTAGACTGATAAATTCAAATAACATTGATCACACTATCAATTCATTCGAGCACGGCCATACATTTTATAGTCCTACTTATCGAGGGGCCCAATAGATATCTCTCTCATAAGACAGGGACAAATTCTATCTTGATTGTTCACTTTCCTCTGCATAATTCTCATCATGTCCAATCATAAACTTTATAATTATCCGATTAAAGATAATGTTTGATTATGTCAAAACATAATGTTCTTTATGTAGGAAACCGTGATAACCTCAGGTCAAAGGATTCAATAATATATCTATTATAAGATCACGTATGACATTATCCCATGTAGTGATCTCACAGTGGGTCTATCTAGTACCTTGTCCTCTAACAAGTACCTATAGATTTTATTTATATCATCATATATAATCATCCCACGATTATCAATGCAAATCTATACTAGTCTTAATTTATCTTTATGCCTTTTAGTGATAAATGACTAGGGACGACATGAATAACATGGTTATTCATAAACATTACAATAATGTAACATGCCAATAATATTAATGTTAAGAAAACCATTATATAAAGAAAAATGTAATGATTACATCAAGGTCCAAATATTTGGCCTAGGGCATAACCACTAACAGGGGCCCCCGCCCCTGATGAGGGGCGGACTAGGCAGCGCGAGGGGCGCCTACCCCTGGCGAGGGGCAGGCTGCCCTCGCCAGGGGCGCCAGCCCCTCGCCAGGGGCGAGCTGCCTAGGTGAGGTGTGGCCAGGCCGCCCCTTAACGTGCAAGCATCGCGCGAAGGAAGGCCTGGCCGCTCCTTAGCGCGCTGACTGCCGCAAGCCTTCGAAAATAATTTTTTTTTTAAACAATTTTGACAAAAAACTATCAATTCCAATCCTCTTTTTTATTTTTAATTTTTACTATATATATTTTTTGAAAAGAAAATTTGACAAGGAAACTATCACTTCCAACTTTCTTTTTACCTGTTAACATGCACTTAATTTCATCATGGGTAACCCTGATCTGGGCTGCCTCGGGACCCGGTGTCTACAACAAGCCACTTTACAATATACACAGAGCTCAAAATAAAGAGAAAACCCTACATAAGAAGTCATCTACAGGAGTACTGGCCTGGCTAATGCGGGGTTTCCTTGTAGCTAGCCTCTTTCTCGATACCTACATGGATAAAACACCCGTGCTAAGCATAAAACTTAGTGTGGAATTAACGTGAAATAGACGACTACTCATAGTAGTCATTGAAATCAAGCACACCTAATGAATATACAACATATATTATAAATGGATACATAACGCATAATCATAATTTCAGTGTACACAGAATAGAGAGTAACCATACATCTATAGTGGATACATTTCCATTCACAGTAATGAGCACACAATAATATCATATAGTTGCCTGCCTTAACCTAGGGGAAGTGGATAACGGAAAGAGTACTGAATGGGGGTAACCGAAGGTACAATACATCTTACTTATATTCTTTATCTTTTTTAGAATTAGTGATGACCCAAACAGGGTCTATAGGACAAATGGGGGTACCCAAAGGTACAAACGGGGGCTACAACAAATAGAGTCCCTATAGGCATGTGTAGACACCGGGTCTCGAGGCGGTCGAAGATCAGGATTACCCGATGATGAGAGTGGTACTTGCCACGAGTAAAGGTGCAAAAAATGATGTCTTCCTTGTCAAAAATTCCCTATATTCTTTTTATTTTTATTTTTGTTTTTATTTTTATTTTATTTTGTAGTCACTTTTCACGTGCCACACGTGCACGCCGCGCCCGCGCGCATGTGCAACCCTCGTGGCATGTGCGCCCCCTGGGACATGCATCGCCGAGGGCGCGCGCGCCCCTAGGTCGCATCTTGCCAGCCGACAGGTGCGCGCCCTTAGGGCGCGCCTCGCCTGCCGCGAGGCGAGCGCCCCTGGTGCACATCTCGCAAGCCGTGAGGCGCGTGCCCCTGGGCGTGCCTCGCTTGCTGCGAGGCACACTCCCTCGGGGCACGCCTCGCCTGCCGCGAGACACGCTCCTTGGGGCGTTCCTCGCCTGCCGCGAGGTGCGCTACCTTGGGGCACGTCTCGCCAGGCGAGGTACGCGGAACCCGCGGCCATTTTTTGTCACCCTGTCTGCGTTTCTCGATCAGTTACAGTCTGATTTTTTTTCTGTTTCTTTTGCAATTTGATGCAATTTTCGGTTAACTAAAAATGAAAGTATTATTTGTCTCTTTCCATTTTTGGGCGAGACAGGAAATCAAAAGGGGCACTGGTCTTTCATTTGACGGGATCGACATTTTTAACTCAAGAAAATCTGCTTTTCTCTCAGGCAAAAGGGGAGAAGTAGAGGTTTTTTCAAAAACAAAAGGAAAAAGATTTTTTTAGATTGGAAAGGTCTGATTTTTATCCTTCCTCTTGTTTTTTTTTTCTTCAAGGGAGTTCCAGTCGGGGATTTATTCTATACAAAGGAAAATCAATTTCCTTTGTTGTTCATCATCCCCGCCTATATTATCCCAAGTTTACCCTGTTAAACTTGCATTTTCTTTTCAAATATTTTCTTTGCTTTCCATCGGAATTCCGACAAGGTGAACGATCGAGATACCTCATTTTCCAAATACATAACTCTCAGGGTAAACACTCGGAACCGCTCTCGTTTATTTTTTATTTATTATTTTTACTGCTGTTAATGTTTTTGTTTTTTCTTCCTTGTTGACATCATGCTTATTGTCTAACATTTTGGTGTTGCTCTTCACGGTTGATGTTCTTGTCTAGTTATTTATTTAGTCTCCTTGTGTTTTGCTTTAGTATGATTTTATAGCTTTAACATTTTATTTGTAGTCGCTAGTTCCTCTTTCTTTCATTTATTATATTATTATTATTATTATTATTATTATTATTATTATTATTATTATTATTATTATTATTATTATTATTATTATTATTATTATATGTGTACTTATTTTATGCTCATTATTGTTTATCATTATTGCTATTGTTATTTTAGGGTGTTAATATTGTTAGTATCATTGCTCTATGTGTATTTTGTGTCATCATTATTTGATGCCATGATGTCATTATTACTGCTATTATCATTATTATGTATTATCGTGTCATATATTTATTTTGTTTTCACTTGGTTAATTGTTGGAATTGCTACTAATATTTTTGATATTGTTTTCTGTCTAAGATTTATTTTGGGTTGCATTATGTGGGCATTCCTGTGACCTCCCGGATGGGTCACCACGCGTAGGAGGCCGTGTCATTTGGTGAGACCTTTCCTATTCCTTCTCTTTGTGTTGTGTTTACTTGTACAATAAATATTTTATTTATGCACGCGTGAGATAAAAAATTGCCAAAATATTTATGTAATTAAATTGGAAGTTTTACTAATAAAATTGGGACCAATGTCCCTCATTTTAGCCAAAGAATGTAAAATGACACAATAAAACGAAGAGTTAAATTTTCTCCAAAAATGGGATCACTCATCCTGGCTTTTCGAACTAGCAATCAATTAACTCTTCGATCCCTCTTCAAAACAAGTGCCTAGGAACCAATGTTCCTAAACCAAACGAATGTCCCGATTTGTGTATGTCTTTTTTATGTTTGATTTTGTTTGCTTGTTTTAAATTTACGTTCGTATATTTTTAGGCCCTTGTAAATTAATTTTGGGGCAATATTATTTAATTTCTATTTGGGATTGTATTCCGTCCAAATTTACATTTTTAATTTTCTTTTATTTGGGGTTGTATTTCGCCTCAATTTCTCTTGTAATTGTGTGCTTGGCGTGTTTACTGCTTTCCTTTATCGCTTTATTTATCGCTTTCTTTATTATTTTCCTTTATAGCTTTTGAGTGCTTGCAATGCGCCTTTAATTAAATGCATAAATCGTGTGAGAGGAGAGATAGAATTTTAGGAAGTTAAAAACTCATTTATAATTAGCCAAAGCATAAATAAGAGTGAAGTTCTAAACACCAATCTTTGGTCTAGACCGATAAGAGGTTAGAGACCTTTCCCAATTTCTTTTAAATTAGGTGGCGACTCCAAAATACCTCAAAGGTGCCTAAAGGCGTCGTAAGACTAGATTATTCTTTCCAATGTTCTATTGGGAAGGAGGCATCCAAGATGTCTCATGGCACCCAAGATCAAAAGACGCGAACCAATCCCTCGAATCATAAAAGCGGATTCAACGAGGGCCTTTGCTAAGTTTGGCGCGCGTCACAGCATGTCTATCTATCCACTACTCGGTCTAAAGTAGGCAGGATAGCAGGAATCAGGATTTCAGCTATTTCATAGATTTATAATACCATGTTATTAAACAAGGATTTGCATAGTGTACATTAGGGGTGTACACGGGTCTGAATCTTCCTATATCGAATTGAAATACCCAAAAAAAAGATCCAGAATCGAACTGTATCGTTGACTTTTTGACTAGAATCGAACCGAATTATACCGTTGACTTTATTTGGAACGGATTTGGAGATTTTGTCTAGAACTGAGCCGAAAACCGAATTAAACTGTACCAAACTGTTCCGAACCGAATTGGACCGAAAGAACATATATTTATTAATTATTATATATAATACTAATAATTTATATATAAATATTATTTATAATTTCTATTATATATTTATTATATAAATTTAATTTCATAACTATTTGTATTAAAATATATAAAATTAATATAATAAATAGTTAATAAATTAAAATGAATATTTTAATTATTGATGAGATAAATTTAATTATTATATCTATATGAATACGTAACTAAAATAATTTGTATTTAATTTAATTTATCTTTAATATCACTCAACTACTACATAATATTTCATTTTGTACAAATATTTATATGGACAAACACACACACACACAATTATTATATCAATGAAATTTTACTAATTAATGCAATTTCATGAGCATATAATCAGCCTACAAATTAACTTTATTTACTCTTAGTATAACTCAACTAGTACTCATATATTTTTTACACAATACCTATATGAGTAATTAAGCATATAAATTAATAATATAATTATATAAAATTATTATATATAATAAAATTTACCAATTCATTTCATATAATTATATGGATATATAATTATTTTAGCAATTAAGTTTATTTATTTTTAGTATCACTCTCAACTAATACTTATTTATTTTGGCACAATACCTATATGAGTAATTGAGTTGTAAATTAATAATTTAATTACATATAATTAAATTTTACTATTTAATATAATTATATGAATATATAATCACATTACCAATTAAATTCATTTACTCTTAATATCACTCAACTAGTAATCATATATTTTTTACACAATACCTATATTAGTAATTGAGCACGTAAATTAATAATATAATTATATACAATTATTATATATTATGAAATTTACCAATTCAATTCATATAATTATATGAATATATAATAACCTTACCAATTAATTTTATTTATTTTTAATATCACTCAACTATTATTTATCTATTTTGGCACAATACTTATAAAAGTAATTGAGTTATAAATTAATAATTTAATTATATATAATTAAATTTTATCAATTAATGTAATTTTATGAGTATATTTTTAGTTTTAGGAAGGAATTATTGTTTAGGGGAACATATATTATGGGTGAACATATATTATGTAGCCTGAATTTTTTTGTAGATTGGGATATCACTCTATTTATGCCATAATTTATGGTTCATCCCACTCTACTCATCTTTTTTATTGCCAGTAACGTGGAGTAGTATTTTTATTACCTTATTAGGTTACGTATTTTTATTTTTTATTTTTTTTATCAAATTGTAGCCCCAACTCTTAATTCTGATGATGCTAATGCAAGATTTTTAAAAAATGAGAATAAGGAGCAAATTGTGTCTCAAGAAGATTTAGATACTTATTTGACTAATAAATTAGTAAAAAATTCTCATGATATTGATATTTTAAGCTGATGGAAGATTAATGAGCCAAATTATCCAATTTTAGCCAAAGTTGCAAGAGATGTTGTGACGTACGCTGAACCCCGGGGTGCCCCGAAGACCCGCTTTTAGGGCTTTCGAGATGAGGTTCATTAAAACTTGTAATGAATTATAAGTGCGTCTATGTTGGGCAATAAGGAGGTTTCTTGGAGTCGCCATCCAATAGAACATTGGGACAGATTGTCTAGCCTCAGTGAGCCTAAGACGGCGCATATATATCCATTTTGGGCAAGCCAAAGGGATCTTGGAGACCTCATCCTAATAGAACATTGGAATGATCCTCTAACCCCGTGGAGCCTAGGATTATTCGAGTTGGGCCTTTTGGTGGGCCACAAGAGATATTTTGGAGGTCCCATCCCAATGAAACATTGAGATAGTCCTCTAACCTCATTGAGCCTAAGACCAGAGTGGGTTCGGGACTTTCTATTTATTCATACCTTAGTTAAGTTTATAATTGAGCTTTGAATTTAGAGTTTCATCCCATTTCTCATTCGATTTGATGCATTTGAATTAAAGCGTAAGTTATCCAGTTTGGGAAAGTGGTAAAAGCATAATTAAAATAAAACGTATGAAAATAAATACAACAAAACTAGGGGCGGAATACAACCCCCATTGTAAATAAAATACAAGTCATGCATAAATCGAGATATTGGTTAATGATGAGGACATTGGTCCTCACATGCATGTTTATTACAAAACAATTTTGATGTGACAATTTTATTTTGGATGGAGAAAATTGGGACATTGGTCCCCTTTTTATTAGGAAAGGTTCCAAGTTAATTAATAAAAATATTTTTGTGATTTTTTTCCTAGCGTGCCTAAAATAAACGATTTTATACAAAGAAATTACATGGCAAAGTAAATGAAAAGCCAAATAAATAAATATTACAAATAAATATTTAATCCCGAACGAGCCTTCTGGATCTCCCCGTGTGCTCGCAAAAATGCCAAGTAAAGAAAGATAAGTTTTGACATAAAAAGAAAACACAAAAGAAATAATGTTAGTAATTAAAATAATTAAATCAATAATAAATGGTAAAATGAAATAAAATAAGATAAAATAGTATGACATCAAAACGACAAATGAATTAATATATTAATAACTAAAAAAATAAATGTGGAAGATATATTGTAAATGACAAGTTAATTAAACGATGTGAATGAAATAAAATACAACATGTTAATTAAATAATACATAAAAATATGAACATGACTATGATAAAGAATGAAAGTAAATAAATAAATGGATAACAATAAATAAAACATGTAACAATGATAAAAAGAATGATGAAGAATAAAGAATAAAAGAATGATGAAAATAATTAGAACAATAACATGATTAATTAATGTGTTCACAATTAACATAAACCATTTACATGGTAAAAATATCAATTAAAATGGATTTATTAATTACATGTTAAAAATAATGAGAAATCAAACAAAATAAATTATTACATGTTAGGAATTAAAAAAAATCAATATTTACACGAATAAGAATAAAATCATACATAAACAAATTAAATAAAACAAATCTGAAATAAAATAAAATAAATAAATAAATGAAGTTAATAAAAATATACATGAATAAATTAAACATGAACAAAAATAATAAAAAGAAAGAATGAGCCCAGAATGTTTACCCTCAGAGTTTCGGATTCGATGAAGGTAAAATGATGATCGATTTATTTGTTTGATGATTTGCAATATTAGAGTGAAATATGATGATAATGTTGGAATTTTATTCCAAGAAAAACTAGGATAAAAAAATGATCAAAAATTCTTTAAGAATAAAGAATTGATTTCTTTGCCTAAAGAAATGATTTTGATAAAAAAAAATGATTTTTATTGATTAAAATAAAGAAAAATGATTTCAAGAACAAACAATCACTTTGTTTGTATCAAGGAAAAAAATGATTAAAAGTCTTATTTTAGAAAATCAAATGAAAAAATTAGATTTTGATAACAAACAATTGTTTTATTTGTCTCAAAAATAATTTTTCATCAAAAAGAGATTCAAAAGAAAATCAATGAAAAAGTTTTATTGAACACAAATAAAAGGTTAAAAAAGAATTTTGAGAACAAATAATTGTTGTATTTGTCTCAAAAATTAAATCAACCAACAAAACTCCTTCTAAATATATGTTTAGAAGAAATTCTATAGGAAAAAAAGTAAAAAAGATTAACTGAATTTTTATTCTTTTTGGTGGGAAAAGTCCGAAAATTTTGAGAGAATTTCTTAGAAGAAGAGGAAGAGAAGAAGATGAAAAACCCTAAAAAAAAGTTCCCCCCCTCTTGATATTTTTTATCTTTATCTTATTATATGAAGAAAATCAGAAAATAAAAATAATTAAAGGGATAAAACCTAATAAAATCAGATATTATCTAATTTAAATTTTAAAAATTGAAAAAAACCTGAAAATCCCTTAAAATGTGATAAAAAATCGAATTTTGTGGAAAAAAATTGAAAAAATTGATTTTTGGGGCGAAATGGGCGTTTTGCGGCGGAACGGGGGCTACGGATGATGGGCGTGTGCGTTCGCCCAGCGTGTGCGCGATGCTCGCGAGCGCAGCGCGGGTACGCCTTGCGGCCACTGCCGACGCTCGAAATATTTTTTTTTTATTGTTAAAGATTAACTAAAAATTTTACAATTTCTAAACCCCATTTTTCAAATCTAATTTTCAAAATATTTTTTATTATTTTTTTACTTTTTCACTCTAAAATGCAAATTTAAACAGGAAATCACAACTTTCAACCTTTTTGCCTGTGACGAGTCATCTTATTATCATTGGGTAACTCTGATATGGGTTGTCTCAGGACCCGATATCTACGGATGTGTTGGTTGTTCAGTATTCGATTGTAGCTTCTGAATCAGCTTTTAGCACTAGAGGGAGAACTTTAGA
The DNA here is from genome assembly GCA_947683425.1 of Excoecaria cochinchinensis. Lineage (NCBI taxonomy): Eukaryota > Viridiplantae > Streptophyta > Magnoliopsida > Malpighiales > Euphorbiaceae > Excoecaria > Excoecaria cochinchinensis. Next base: position 9,739,674 of record CANTUQ010000127.1, on the reverse strand, counting down.
CAAATTTAGAAGTTCTTTAACCCCGATTACAGCTGAGATTTTTATTTGTTGCCAAAATTGGTTGAGATCGGCTACACTTTTAGCTTCAGAGCTATCAACAGAAGAACTTGAAAAATTCGAATCAGGTAATTATTATATTCGTGTAAATTCTTAAATTGTGTATTTAATATTTTGAATTTTCTGGTCTAATATTTAATTTTTTTGTGATTATTTTTAGATATTACTCAAGATCCTTAAATCAATACGAGTATTATAGAGAGAAATACCGTCGAGTGTTAATTTTTAAATTTTGTATGTACTTATTGAGATATTTTAATTAAATTTGTATTTATTATTGTGTATATTTATTTTGTAAAATTTTAAAAATATTAAATTATCCGAAGTACCGTATTGTGTTGTATTGTTTTATTTTGCACCAAAAACACCGAATAACCAAACTGAACTGTACCGAAAATTATAAGAACCGTACCGAAATTTAAAAGAATTGAAATTTTGGTACAAAATGGAGATTTGTAAATCTCCAAACTGTACCAAACCGTGTACACCCCTAGTATACATATATCTCATATAAGTAGTTCACAAAACCGTATAGATTGTAATTTACGTTGTATTAGTTTCATTTTGGGAGATTGTATTTTTTCCCAATTTTATCTTTTATTTTATTTTATAATTAACTTTATTATTTTATCATTTTTTTCGATGCTTGATTTGCGCGTTAATTTTAATGCAAGATGTGTGAGAGAGAAATAGACATTTAATATCAAAAACCCATTTATAATTAACCAAGGCATTAATAACAGTAAAATTCTGAATCTCTCTAGTTTAGAACCTGAGGTTAGACGAACTTTTCCAATTTCTTGCAAATTGGGTGGCGACTCCAAAATACCTCAAAGGTGCCTATAGGTTTCATGGGATTAGATGAACTTCCCCAATGTTCTATTGGGAAGGGATTCCAAAATATCTCATGTTACCCAAGATCTAAAGACGCGAACCATCTCGGGCCCTAAAAGCGGGCCTCCAAGAAACGATTGGGTTCGGCACGCGTCATAGGTCTACAAGAAAAATAGGGGTACCTGAAGGTATAAACGAGTGTTGCAGCAATCAGAGTCCCTATAGGCATGCCTATCTATCCACTACTTGGTCTAAAGTAGGCAGGAGAGCAAGAATGAGGATTTCAACTATTTTATATATTTATAATACCATGTTATTAAACAAGGATTTGCATAGTATACATATACCTCATATGAGTAGTTCACAAAACAGTACAGAAATACAGTAAATATCATTATATGAAATTTGGTGTCATTTGAAAACCATTTGTTAACAAAAAATCACAAATAATTTCTGGAAAACAGGGGTCACATGGTGGTAAGGAAAACCTGCTTGCCATGTGGAATACTGGAATTTAGACCTTGTCAAAATAGAATGCATTTACTGTCACACCCCGTTTTTCCCCTGGGTTTGAGCCATGATTGCATATGTGTCGGTGAGTGTTTTGGCATGTGTTAATGGTATTTTGGATAATATGCATGTTTTGTGGGCTTTATTAGAGTGTGGGTGCATGTATAATACTAGGGTATGTGTGTATGGGTCTTGTTAGTGTGTGTGCATGCTCATAGGGGAGTAGTGTGAGAATTAGTGAGGGTTAGTCTTGTGTGTGGTGTCTTGCATGGGTGTAGGGTGTGAGTGATCAAGATCCACCAAAGATAGGGTGACATGTGGCTAGGGTTTCAGGAATTAGGTATAAATAGAAGGAGAGAGAAAAGGGAGCAGCCATTTTGCTGCCTCTTTCCCGTTTTTCTTCCTCTTCTCTTTATCTCTTCTTCCTCTTTTCTCTTCAAGTGTGCCCTAGCTTGGATCCAAGTGGTTTTGGTGGAAATTGATCATCTCTTAAGCTTTAATTGGTAAGTTTTAGTGGGTTTTCTCTTCTTCTCCATCTTTCTCTTGATCTTTATTAGATGTGTTCTTAATCTAGGATTTTTTGTGTTTGTATGGTTCTTGGGTTTTTGAGTTTAGAAGCATCTACTCGTGATCCCAAGGGGAAAGAGAAGGCGAGTGGGAGCCGAGCTTGCAACTAGGAGCATAGGAATTTATAGGTTTGGGAATTTATTTGAATTTGTTGCATTTTTGTGATTTGGTATGTTTGAATGATTTTCTAGAAATTTGAGGTTTGATGAGGCTCATGTTAGTGCAAATGTTATGGGTTTTGGTTTGATTTAAGTTGTGACGCATGAATGATGAATTATTGGAGTAAATTCTAAGTTTAATAAACTTTACTGAAATTTTCTGGGTTTGTCACTTTTGAGAAGTTTGATTATGTTAATTCATGATTTGATTGTGTTAATTGTTGTAAAAGTTGTGTTTTATGTTGCTTATAATGTGGGTAATGATCAATTTATGTGGGGTTGAGTTTTGAAGTCAATTGGAGCTTTGGGTGATTTTTGGGAGTGTGTTTTTCTCCAGATTTTCGCGTAACAGCTGGAAATCACAACTCTGTTATGACCACGACAGATCTCGGTGAATTCAGCCTTTGTGCGTGGCCGAGCATTGTGTTGTCGAGCCGCCACAGCGAGAGCTCTTTGTCGCGAGCTCGACCGAGCACTCGGCTATTGAGAGGATTTGGGCAGTCCTCTGTCGCGAGCGCGCGCCTGTGCACGAGCGCGATAGCTTTTGCTAGCCGGTCACTTTCGTGAGCGCGATGCTCGTCGCGAGCACAACAGTGAGATGTGCTTTTGTCTCTGCACAATCGCGAAGACTACCGCGATTGTGACCTGGGTCCAGTTTTGCCTCTGTAGCGAGCAGGACACCTCCTAGGTTCAACTTGAGTTTTCTTTTATGCTTTCGATATTTGGTTTCCGAACTTGTGATGCTTTTAGAATTATGCATGGATAATTTTATGAATTATATGAATGTGATTTGATGAATTATGCATGACCTGCAAGAGTCAGTTTAGTGGATAGTTAGGCATGCCAGAATAGAGTTCAGCAGCTGCAGCACCTCTGTTTCGTTTGGAACCTAATCAGATCCCTCGTATGGTTCCTCGTGAACCTCAATGTGTTTGGATCTTGTTTAAGATCCCCCTCGTAAAATATTTTTGAATGAGAAAATGCAATGTTGCTTTCCGATTCGTACCTGTAAGGTACCGCCATGCGTTCACTCATTATCCACTATTATGAGTCAGCAGGTGCATTGTTTGTTTGTGTTACGCTTATAAGAATGAGAAATACGATCGGCTATGATTATAAGTATGAGAATCAGTTATTATATGAATGTGATTATGAGCCTTTGAATGCTTATGAATGTGATTCAACTATGATTATATGTAATATGATTATCAGCTTATGCCATTATGTATGCGTCATGCCTTGACGACCATTGTGAATGGCCGTCCATATTATTGTTGTTTGTTTCCCCACTAAGCATTATCGCTTAGCACGGGTGTTTCATCCGTGCAGGTGCAAAAGGTGCATAGCTTTTGGGAGTGTCGCCGCAAGTCAAGCCAACACAGAGGGAATTGATGTTAGGACTTAGCTCTTTGTTATATGATTCTTTTTGTAATAGTGAACTCTCATTGCATTATTCTTTTGTTCAGCTTTCGCATTGTAATTTTAAAAGATGTAATTATTTTGGTAATACCAGAACAGTTATGTAATGAATATTATTATTGCATATATGAATGAATGATCATTTTGTTTAAAAGTTTTAATTTCGCTGTATATATGTATGTTTATATTATGTGGATGAATGTTATTGTATCGTTTTGCTTGGTGACACCCTTGCTCATACGGGTTCTCACTCCATTGCGGATGGGTTCGCCTACGTATGGGTAGGGGTGTTACAGTTTTTGGTATCAGAGCTCCGGTTTAGGCATTTTCTGGGTGTTGTGGTGCATAGATATATGTCTAGGACTGTGTTGGCTGATGCGGGTGTTCTTGTGTTTATTTTAGATGGATTCTGATTTGGTGCGTCTGTCGCTTGAGGGGTCTGCTGAGAGTGTGAATCCTCAAGCAGTAGATCCTTCAGTGTCTATTTTTGTTCAAACACCTAGGGTTCAGCTTGAGGCCACAGCCATGCCCTTAGAGGCTATGTTGAAGATTTCTCAGGACATGGCTCATGTCTTAGAGAGAGTGACCGCTCTGAGAGCCCCTTTAGAGAGCATGAGGAAAGTCGGGGCAGAGGACTTCTATGGGACTAGTCTGGATGAATCTCAGTATGCTGAGAAATGGATTGAAAAAGTGGAGCGAGTGTTAGAGGAGATTCGATGCCCTCCTGAGAGGTAGGTAGAGAGTGTTGTGGCATTAGTTCAGGGATCTGCCTACGATTGGTGGAAGTTAGTTCGTAGGCATCCCCAGTTGCCTAACCCGATCACTTGGGAGTTCTTCGAGCAAGAGTTTACCAGTAAGTATGTGACTCAGGCTTATAAGGATGCTAAGTGGGCACAGTTCTTGAGTTTGAAGCAAAGAGCCATGTCAGTTTTTAAGTTTGAGAAAGAGTTCAACTGTCTTGCAAAGTATGCTCCAAAGGGTGTTTTGACAGAGGAGTTCAGATGTAGGCACTTTGAGGCTGGTTTGAATGAGTCCTTGAGGGCTATGCTTGTTTCATTGATGAGTACTCCGGGTATTGGTTACTACCGGATAGTGCAAGCAGTAATACGGGCAGAGAGATCTGAATCAGTCTTAAGAGAGAGGGCTCAGAGGAGGAATCCCCCTCGTGGAGGATCATCATCATCTTCGGGTAAGAGGTCTAGGAACCCGCAGGATGAGTCTTCTTCAGGTCCGGCTTCGAGAGGCAGGAGATAGGGTTCTTCCATGAGTTCTAGTGCCGGTAGAGGTGATTCTGGTATTAGGACTGAGGCGTTGCCTGAGTGTTCTCACTGCAGCAGGCGCCACAGGGGTGAGTGTAGGTGGCTCACTGGTGGTTGTTTCCGATGTGGGAGCACTGATCACTATTTGGCTAACTGTTCTAAGCTGAGTGAGACTTCTGGTGATCAGCGTGAGGCTAGCAGAGTGGGTTCGAATGCACCGTAAGCCAGTCGAGGTAGAGGCCGAGCTCCATCAGATTCTGTTGATCGTCCCTTGATGGTTCCAGCGAGGGCGTATGCTATGAGAGCTCGGGATGAGCAGGATGCCCCGGATGTGATTGCAAGTAAGTTCCTACTCTTTGATACTAAGATTTATGCTATAATTGACCCTGGTTCCATACACTTATATATGTGCACGAGTAAGTTATTCGATAAGTTGCACGATATTGATCAGTTAGACTATGAGGTTTGTGTGACCAGTCCCTTAGGGCATAGTGTCAATGTGAGTAGAGTGTATAGGGATTGTCCTCTTTTGGTTTAAGGTGTTGAATTTTCTACGGATTTGATCGAGTTGCCGTTTCAGGAGTTTGATCTAATCTTGCGTATGGATTGGTTGAGTAAGCATCGGGCTGTAGTTGATTGTCATAGGAGAATGGTTGTTCTGCGAGATAGAGATCAGTCCTCTGTTGTAGTTAAAGGTTTTGGTTTGAGTTCCTTGAGTAATGTGATTTCTGCTATGCAAGCTAAGAGGTTCATGAGGAAAGGCTGTGAGGCATTTTTAGCAGTTGTGTTGGATTCTAAGCGTGATCAGGTTAGGATTGAGAATATCCCAGTTGTTAGGGAGTTTGGAGATGTGTTTCCAAGTGAGTTGCCTGGTTTGCCTCCCGAGAGAGAAGTGGAGTTGTCCATAGAGATAGTGCAGGGTACTTTGTCCATTTCTAAAGCACCTTATCGGATGGCTCTTTTAGATTGGATAAGGGGTTTATTAGACCTAGCATATCTCCATGGAGAGCTCCAATGTTATTTGTCAAGAAGAAGGATGGTTCTTTAAGGATGTGTATCAACTATAGGCAAATTAATAAGGTCACAGTGAAGAACAAGTATCCTTTGCCTAAAATCGAGGATTTGTTTGATCAGCTCAGAGGTGCAGGTGTTTTCTCTAAGATTGATCTTCGGTCGGGTTATTATCAGCTGGGAGTTAAGGATGTGGATGTGGCTAAGACTGCATTTTGGACACGATATGGCCACTATGAGTTCCTTGTGATGCCATTTGGTTTGGCCAATGCACCTGTGGCTTTTATGGATTTGATGAACCGAGTGTTTAGGCCATATCTCGACCGATTTGTAGTAGTGTTTATTGATGATATTTTGGTTTACTTGAAGGATGAGAGTGAGCATGAGGAGTATCTTCGGTTAGTGCTGCAAGTTTTGAGGGAGCACCGTTTGTTTACGAAGCTTAGTAAGTGTGACTTTTGGCTTTGAGAGGTGTCTTTCTTGGGTCACATTGTATCAGCTAAGAGTATTCAAGTGGATGCAGCTAAGATTGAGGCGATTGTGAATTGGTAAGTGCCTAAGAATGTTCTTAAAGTGAGAATTTTCCTTGGTTTGGCAGGCTACTACCATCGGTTTGTGAAGGGTTTTTCAGTTATTGCTGCTCCTATGACCATATTGTTGAGGAAATGAGTCAAATTTGAGTGGTCGGATAAGTGTCGAGCATGTTTTGAGAAGTTGAAGAGATTGTTGGTTGAAGATCCTATACTTACTCAACCCATCTCGGGTAAGGAGTTTGTAATATACAGTGATGCTTCAGGTGTTGGGCTCGGATGTATGTTGATGCAAGAGGGTAAAGTTGTGGCTTATGCATTTTGTCAGTTGAAGCCTCATGAGAAGAACTATACGACGCATGATTTAGAATTGGCAGCTGTGATCTTTGCTTTGAAGATTTGGCGGCATTATTTGTATGGGGAGAGGTGTAGGATTTTTACGGATCATAAGAGTTTAAAGTATCTCCTCACGCAGAAAGAGTTGATTATGAGATGGCGCCAATGGTTGGAGTTGTTTAAGGATTATGACTGCATTTTGGATTATCATTCGGGCAAAGCTAATGTGGTTGCAGATGCTTTGAGTAGGAAGTCGATTTTGGCTTTGTTTTTGCAACGGTTCAAGTGGATATTTGATTCGAATAGGGCTTTAGTTGCCTAATTAAGAGTGAAGCCGACCTTGAGACAGTCGATTGTTAATGCTCAGAAGGATGATGTAAGATTGCAGCGGGTTTTGCAAGAGGTCCGATCGGGTAAACAGTCTGAGTTTTCGATTTTGGATGAGGTGCTTATGTATAGGAATCATTTGTGCGTGCCCGAAAGTGATAAGTTAAGGAAGAAGCTTTTGAGTGAGGCACATACTATGGTCTTTACTGTGCATCCAGGTAGTGAGAAGATGTATCGGGGTATGAAGCAGTTCTACTGGTGGTCTGGGATGAAGAGAGACATTGAGAAATTCATGGCAAAGTGTTTGACTTGTCAGTAGGTAAAGGCTAAACATCAAGTCCCTTCGAGATTGCTCACTCCTTTATCCGTTCCTATATGGCAATGGGATGATATCGCCATGGATTTCGTGTCGGGTTTGCCAGTGACTCAAAAGAAGCATGATTCGGTTTGGATTATTGTGGATCGGCTCACCAAGTCAGCACAATTTTCTGCTGATAAGAGTGGACTACTCGATGGATAAGTTGGCCAGTGTTTATGTCGATGAGGTGGTTCGACTGCATGGTGTGCCATTGTCGATAGTGTCAGATTGAGATCCAAGGTTCACATCAAAGTTTTAGAAGGAATTGCAGAGAGCTTTGGGTACTAAGTTGAATTTCAGTACGGCATTCCACTCTCAGACAGATGGTCAGTTAGAGCGGGTTATCCAGATTTTAGAGAATATGCTTCGGGCATGTGCTTTGGACATTTTTGGCAGTTGGGGCAATTATGTGCGGCTTATGGAGTTTGCCTACAATAATAGTTATCAGTCGAGCATCAGGATGTCACCGTTTGAGGCTTTGTATGGTTGACCATATAGGACTCCGGTTTGTTAAACAAAGTTGACCGAGAGATCTTTTATTAGGCAAGAGATGATTAAGGATACTGAGGAGAAGATCAGAGTTGTGCAGCGAAATCTGAAAGTGGCTAAGGATAGACAGAGATCCTATGCCAAATTTGAAGAGAAAAGATATTCGGTTTGAGGTCGGGGACAAAGTATTCCTTAAGGTTTCACCTTGGAGGAAAGTGTTGAGATTTAGCAAGAAAGGTAAACTTAGTCCTCGATTCATTGGGCCTTTCGAGGTTTTGGAGAAAGTTGGTCCGGTAGCCTATAGGTTGGCTCTACCGATGGAATTAGCTAAGATGCATGATGTCTTCCATGTCTCCATGCTTCAACGGTACCGATTGGATCCGTCGCATGTGTTGTCGGTTTAAGACATTCGAGTTCAGCTAGATTATAATGAGGAACCGAAAGCCATTATAGCTCGGGAAGTGAGACAGTTAAGGAATAAGCAAGTTCCTCTGGTTAAGGTTCTTTGGCAGCATCATAGTCGAGGAAGCGACTTGGGAACCAGAGGCAGCTATGAGGATTCAGTATCCATAGTTATTCAGTCCAGGAGAGAATTTCGAGGACGAAATTCTTGTTAGTAGGGGAGAGTTATCACACCCCATTTTCCCTGTGGTAGTTTGAGCCATGATTGTATGTGTGTCGGTGAGTGTTTTGGCATGTGTTAATGGTATTTTGGATTATACGCATGTTTTGTGGGCTTTACTAGAGTGTGGGTGCATGTATAATACTAGGGTATGTGTGTATGGGTCTTGTTAGTGTGTGTGCATGCTCATAGGAGAGTAGTGTGTGAATTAGTGAGAGTTACTCTTGTGTGTATTGTCTTGCATGGGTGTAGGGTGTGAGTGATCAAGATCCACCAAAGATAGGGTGACATGTGGCTAGGGTTTTAGGAAGTAGGTATAAATAGAAGGAGAGAGAAAAGGGCGCAGCCATTTTGCTACCTCTTTCCCGTTTTTCTTCCTCTTTTCCTTATCTCTTCTTTCTCTTTTCTCTTCAAGTGTGCCCTAGCTTAGATCCAAGTGGTTTAGGTGGAAATTGATCATCTCTTAAGCTTTAATTGGTAAGTTTTAATGGGTTTTCTCTTCTTCTCCATCTTTTCTCTTGATCTTTATTAGATGTGGTCTTAATCTAGGATTTTTGTGTTTGTATGGTTCTTGGGTTTCCGGGTTTAAAAGCGCCTACTCGTGATCCCTTGGGGAAAGAGAAGATGAGTGAGAGCGGAGCTTGCAACTAGGAGCATAGGAATTTACAGGTTTGGGAATTTATTTGAATTTGTTGCATTTTTGTGATTTGGTATGTTTGAATGATTTTCTGGAAATTTAAGGTTTTATGAGGCTCATGTTAGTACAAATGTTATGGGTTTTGGTTTTATTTAAGTTATGACGCATGAATGATGAATTATTGGAGCAAATTTTAAGTTTGATGAACTTTACTGAAATTTTATGGGTTTGTCACTTTTGAGAAGTTTGATTATGTTAATTCATGATTTGATTGTGTTAATTGTTGTAAACGTTGTGTTTTATGTTGTTTATGATGTGGGTAATGATCAATTTGTGTGGGGTTGAGTTTTGAAGTCAATTGGAGGTTTAGGTGATTTTTGGGAGTGTGTTTTTCTGCAGATTTTCATGTAAGAGCTGGAAATCACGACTCTGTCGTGAGTGCGATAGAGCTCGGTGAATTTAGCCTTTGCGCATAGCTGAGCGTTGGGTTACTGAGCCACGGCAGCGAGAGCTCTTTGTCGCGAGCGCGATAGAGCGCTCGACTACCTAGTGAATTTGGGCAGTTCTCTATCGCGAGCGCGCGCCTATGCACGAGCGCGATAGCTTTGGCTGGCCGCTCATTATCGTAAGTGCAATGCTTACCGCAAGCGTGATAGTGAGATGTGCTTCTGTCTCCGTACGAGTGCAAAGACTGCCGCGATCGCGACCTGGGGCCAGTTTTGCCTCTGTCGCAAGCGCGACACCTCCTAGCTTCAACTTGAGTTTTCTTTTATACTTTCGATATTTGGTTTCCGAACTTGTGATGCTTTTAGAATTATGCATGGATAATTTTATGAATTATATGAATGTAATTTGATGAATTATGCATGACCTGCAAGAGTCAGTTTAGTGGATAGTTAGGCATGCCTAATAGAGTTCAGTAACTGCAGCACCTTTATTCCATTTGGACCATGATCAGGTCCCCTGTATGGTTCCTCATGAACCTCAATGTGTTTGGATCTTATTTAAGATCCCCCTCGTAAAATGTTTTTGAATGAGAAAATGTAATGTTGCTTTCCGATTCGTACTCGTAAGGTACCGCCATGCGTTCACCCGTTATCCTCTATTGTGAGTCAGCAGGTGTATTTTTTGTTTGTGTTACGCTTATGAGAATGAGAAATCCAATCGGTTATGATTATAAGTATGAGAATCAGTTATTATATGAATGTGATTATGAGCCTTTGAATGCTTATGAATGTGATTCAACTATGATTATATGTAATATGATTATCAGCTTATGCCATTATGTATGTGTTCTGCCTTGACGACCATTGTGAATGGCCGTCCATATTATTGTTGTTTGTTTCCCCACTAAGTGTTATCGCTTAGCACGGGTGTTTCATCCGTACAGGTACGGAAGGTGTATAGCTTTTGGGAGTGTCACCGCAAGTCAAGCCAACACAGAGGGAATTGATGTTAGGACTTAGCTCTTTGTTATATGATTCTTTTTGTAATATTGAACTCTCATTGCATTATTCTTTTGTTCAGCTTCTGCATTGTAATTTTGAAAGATGTAATTATTTTTGTAATATCAGAACAGTTATGTAATGAATATTATTATTGCATCTATGAATGAATGACCATTTTGTTTAAAAGTTTTAATTCCGCTGTATATATATATATATATGTTTATATTATGTGGATGAATGTTATTATATCGTTTTGCTTGGTGACACCCTTGCTCATACGGGTTCTCACTCCATTGTGGATGGGTTCACCTATGTATGCGTAGGGGGTGTTACGTTTACACGGTGGTAAGAAAAATCTTGACCGCAGTGTAAAGAACACCGCACGGTTGTAAGAAAGTCCTGACCACCATGTGGGATGTCCAAAATCACAAGTTGCTGGACAAAATGCATTTACACGACGTTAAGGGTGCTCCTGCCCGCCGTGTAAAGCTTCCACATGGTGGTTAGAAGGTTCTAACCACCATGTTGCCCGCCGGATAAATCAAATGTTCCAGGTCTGGTATGATGACACAGTGGTAAGGGTTATTTGACCGCCGTGTAACTTAACAAAAATGCACTGTTATATTAAAACACAACTGCATTTTTGTAAAGCATAGCTGTGTTATATAAAACACAGCTGTGCTTTTTTGGAAAACGCGTTAATGCTTTATTTTACCATTTCCATCCTAAACACACATCCAAATTTACTATTTTCACATACAACCACTTCCATAATCATTATTCCACACTCAAATAACTCCTATACCATTTTAGCAATATCTTCAAACACATAAACACCCCAATTGCTCAAGTATAAATAAATTGAAAATAAAGGAATAGAAATTCCCAAACCTCAAGATTACTTCTTCCTTTAACTCTATCACCTCCTTTCCTCTTCTTTTTTTTTTTCTTCCCTTAAGCAGTTACTTATTCAAGTTCAAGTAGCAAAACCACATTAATTTCATAAATACCATATTTGCACTTTATCAAGTAAAAAGGGAAGAAAAAGATGAATAGCGACTTGCTCTTACCTCAAGTGTTTTAAAACCACTCTTAAACTAAATCTCTAGCTTGAATTCCACTTGAAACCACTTTTAATTAGACTTTTTGAGTGCCAAAAGATGGAAGAGAGCTGCCTTGGGGGAGGAAGGTCAATTGGCTACTTTCTCTCCCTTGGCAGCTGACCTTCATCGCTTATAAAACCATAAAGTCTCTTCCACTCTCTAGAACTACACATGCCAAAAGGTGATTAGTGTATACTTTCTACTTTTCTCATTAGTCCTTTTCTTTTCTTTCTTTCTTACATTGAACTCTTAATTTATAATAATCCTTTCTAAGCCCAATCACTTCTTATGTAATGCAATTAAATCCACATGCATTTACAATTAAGTCCTCATATGTGCAATTACAAAATTAACCTCTTAAATTAAATTAATTCCACTATGCATTAACTCCTCAACACAGTTATGCTCATTTACCCCAAACGTACATATATATATCCCCAAACATGTCTAAAATAACTAGGGTGCAATTTGGGGTATTACAATTTTCTCCCCGTTAAAAGAATTTCATCCTCGAAATTCATACCTGTATTAAATAACTGGGGGTACTGAGCTCTCATTGCAGCTTCAAGCTCCCAAGTTGCTTCTTCCATATGATGATGCAACCAAAGTACCTTCACTAAGGGAATTTGCTTGTTCCGAAGATGTCTTACTTCTTAGAATATCTTTAGGCTCTTCATCATAAGAAAAGTCTAGTTGAACCCGTATATCTTGGATGGGAAGAACATGCAATTCATCTTACCAGTATCTTCGGAGAATCGATACATGAAACACATCATGAAGCTTAGCTAGTTCTTGGGGAAGAGCCAAAAAGTATGCCACTGGGCCGATTCTTTCTAGGACTTCATACGGACCAATGAACCATGGACTAAGTTTTCCTTTCTTTCTAAAGCGAATTACCTTATGCCTACTTTTACAAATACTTTGTCTCCGATTTCATATTCGACATCCTTTCTTTTCAAGTCCGCATATGATTTTTGTCGGTCATTGGCAATTTTTAACTGTTGTTGGATGTCTCGAACTTTCTCTTCCGTATCTTTCATAATGTCTGGCCCAATTACTTTATGTTCATCCAATTCAGTCCAGCACACTAGAGTTTAACATTTTCTATCGTACAGTGATTCATACAGAGCCATGCCAATACTCGACTGAAAATTGTTGTTATAGGTAAATTTCATCAATGGAATGTACCTATCCCAACTACTAGAAAAGTCTAGTACGCATTCCCGTAGCATATCTTCCAAAATCTAGATCACTCTTTTTGATTGACCATCAGTCTGTGGATAGAATGTTGTACTGAAATGAAATCTAATGCCTAAAGTTGACTGTAATTCTTTCCAAAACCTAGATGTAACTCGCAAATCTCGATCAGACACAATGGATAACAGAACCCCATGCAATCTAACAATCTCATTCATATATAACTCGACTAATTGATCCATGGGATAATCAACCTGCATCGGTAAGAAGTGAGTTGATTTAGTAAGTCTATCAATAACCACCCAAACTGAATCATGCTTTTTCTGTGTGAAAGGAAGGCTAGTCACAAAGTCCATAGTAATATTATCCTATTTCCATTGCGGAATTGGGATAGGATTCAATAAACTCAATGGCATTTGATGTTCCGCTTTTACTTGCTGACAAGTTAGACATTTTGACACATATTCAGTTATGTCCTTTTTCATTCCCGGCCACCAGTAAAATTGCTTTAAATCCTGGTACACCTTGTTACCTCTAGGATGCATAGTGAATACCGTATTGTGAGCTTCATGTAGCAATTTCTTCTTTAACTTATGATTGGTAGGTACACATAACATGTTCTTGTAATACAGGTTTCCATCATGCTTCACCGAATAGTCAGTCTTATCCTCGTTCTTGACTGTTTGCAAAACTTATTGCAACCTGGTATCATCACTATCAACTGTTTCAGTCTAGGTTTAGCTTTTAATTGAGCCAACAAGGCTCTATGAGGTGCAAATCTCCATCTATTATGCTGAAAAGACAAAACAGAAATCGTCTTCCTGCTTAAGGCATCCGCCACCACATTCGCCTTTCCAGGATGATAATCAACAATACATTCATAATCCTTGAACAACTCAAGCCATCGTCACTGCCTCAAGTTGAGTTCTTTCTGTGTCAACAAGTACTTAAGGCTCTTGTGATCTGTGTAATTTCTGCACTTCTCACCATACAGGTGGTGTCGCTATATCTTTAAAGCAAGCACTACAGCAGCGAGTTCTAGATCATGAGTGAGATAATTTTGCTAGTTTTAATTTCCTCGATGTATATGCCACTACCTTGCCATCTTGGATTAGTACACATCCCAGGCCATTTCTTGAGGCATCACTGAACACAACATATTCCTTGCGCGGAGTAGGTTGTGTCAAAACTAGGTCTTCACTAAGCATCTTTTTCAACTGCTCAAAGCTGACTTGGCACTTATCAGTCCATTCAAACTTTGCTCCTTTTCTTAGCAATCTAGTAAGGGGAGAAGCTATCATAGAAAACCCTTTTACAAATCGCCGATAGTAACTTGCTAGCCCCAAGAAACTTCTTACTTCCGGTACATTCTAAAGTGATCTCTAGTTCATAATAGCTTCAACCTTCGCTGGATTGACTATTATACCTTTAGCAGATACAATGTGACCCAGAAATGAAACTTCCCTAAGCAAAAAATCACATTTACTTAACTTAGCATAAAGCTATTTTTCCCGTAAAATCTGCAACACAATCCATAGATGTTGTTTATGCTCTTGTTCATTTTTGGAATACACCAATATATCATCAATAAACATAACTATAAATTGGATCAAATAAGGTAAGAATATCCAATTCATCAAGTCCATGAATGTTGCGGGTGCATTAGTCAACCCAAATGGCATTATTAGAAACTCGTAATGACCATATTGGGTCCTAAATGCAATTTTCAGAACATCTTCATCTTTTACCCGAATTTGATAATATCCTGACCTCAAATCGACCTTGGAAAAAAATGCATGCTCCTTTTAACTAATCAAAAAGGTCATTAATTCAGGGCAAAGGATACTTGTTCTTTACAGTCACCTTGTTAATCTGCCGGTAATCGACACACGTCTGAAGGGTACCATCCTTCTTTTTCACAAATAAGATCGGTGCACCCCAATGAGAAATGCTAGGTCTAATAAATCCTTTATCTAAGAGCTCTTACAGTTGAACTTTTAATTCTTTTAATTCAGTTGGAGCCATCCTATAGGGTGCCCTGGAGATAGGAGATGTCCCAATGAAGATCTCAATTGACAAATTCACTTCTCTTTCTAGAGGAAGTCCGGGTAACTCTTCAGGAAACACATCCGAGAATTCTCTCACTATTGGTATATTCTCCAGCTTAACTTTATCTCATTTAGAGTTGAGTACTAATTCCATAAAAGCTTTACACCCTTTCCCTAAGACATTAATGAGGTTGCATGGCCGAAATTACACTAGACATTGGGTTAGATCGGAGGCCATAAACTACCATATTTGACTAGTTAGGACAGTGAAGTACCACTATTTTCTTAGCACAATCAACAATAGCCTAGTGCTTTGACAACTAGTCCATGCCCAAAATCATATCGAACTCATGAAAGGGTAGGGCAATTAGATTAGCAGAGAATTCTCTATCCTGGATTACTATAGGGCGATTCCGGTACATTTGATTAACAGTAACACTATGGCCAAGAGGTCTTGTCACATGTATATCATATTCTAATTGTTCTACCAATGGCATTCGATCAAACATGTGCTTAATATATATATACGAATGCATAGAACCAGGATCTATTAAAGCATGCATCTCAGTATTATAGAGAAATAAAATACCAGCTATCACTTCAGGTGCATCTTGATCCTCTCGAGCCTTCATGGCATAAGCTCATGCTAGAGCAGTAGTAGGAGGTCGATTTACTGATTTAGATACTGTGCCTCCTCTATTCTAACTTGAACCACCTCAGCCTCTACCACGAGTTGCCGAAAGGGCATTGGATCCTCTTCTATCACTTCCTGGCTCTTTAGGAAAATTTGCCAAGAAATTATCCATGCTCCCACATTAAAAGCATCCTCCTATTAGTTTTCTTCAAGTACTGAAATGATGCTTATTGCAATGAGGACACTAGGGTGCATTACCTTGTCTAGATGGAGAACCTGTACTAGTTCCCGATGCCACAGGTGTTCTTTGCTGTGACGCTCGCCGAACCCTAAGGCGCCCCGAAGACCCGCTTTTAGGGCATTCGGGAGAGGTTTATGAAAACTTGTAAGAGATTACTAGTGCATCTATGTTGGGCAACAAGGAGGTTTCTTAGAGTCGCCACCCAATAGAACATTAGGAAAGGTCGTCCATGTTAGTAGTTATGCCTTAGGCCAAACATTTGGACCTTGATGTAATCATTACATTTTCATTTATATATAATGGTTTTCTTCACATTAATATTATTGGCATGTTACATTAGTGTAATGTTTATAAATAACAATGTTATTCATGTTGTCCTTAGTCATTTATCACTAAAGGGCATAAAGATAAATTAAGACTAGTATAGATTTGCATTGATAATCATGGGATGATTACATATGATGATATAAATTGAATCCATAGGTATTTGTTAGAGAATAAAGTACTGGATAGACCCATTGTAAGATCACTACATGAGATAGTGTCATAAGTGATTTTATAATAGATATATTATTGAATCCTTTGACCTGAGGTTATCATGGTTTCCTACATAAGGAACATTATGTTTTGACATAATCAAACGTTATCTTTAATCGGATAATTATAAAGTTTATGATCGGACATAATGAGAATTATGTAGTGGAAAGTGAATAATTAAGATGGAATTTGTCCCTCTCTTATGAGAGAGATATCTATTGGGCCCCTCAATAAGTAGGACTGTAAAAATGCATGGCCGTGCTCGAATGAATTGATAGTGTGATCAATGTCATTTGAATTTATCAGTCTACTTAGTGATCGGAAAACTATATGTTTGAACAATATAAGTTTGACATGTACCATGACTTATGTTCAAACAAGATATCGTGTGACAAAAGGATAATGGCATTTTCTATTGTCAGGTTAAAATCGAACTAACGATATTTATATTATTTGGGTAGTCATAATGTCTTGCTAGAGACCAATTATGACTTGTGGGCTTATTATGAGATTAGGCCCACTGCCAACTTAATATAAACGTATTGGGTCACACACCAAGACCAAAAATGAACAAAATGGATTTTATTAGGGTATTTCGGAATAATATAAATATATGTATTTATATTTAATTTCGAAATTATATATATATGATTTATTTCGTATTATATATATATATATATATATATATATATATATATATATATATATATATATATATATATCTTATTTTGAATAAGAGATAGTATTCCTATTTATCTCTTAGGGTTTCAAATTTATACATAGATATATGTGGATATATATATGTTAAGAGTGGATTAGCCCTAATTACATTTTTCCTAAGAGAAAAAGGAAAAGAGTGGTCATTTTTCTTAAGAAAGAAAATCCAGCCGCCACTTAAAAAAACCCTAGCCGCCATTTTCTTTGAGAAAGAAAACGCAGAAAATTCAGTCGTACGTGAAGGGAGCTAGCATCCCTGCGAGTTTTGTTCGTTGGTTCATGCGTGTGGATACCGGTAGAGGGCGTTCGTGGTTGCAGCAGCACCTATAGTCTGAGATAAGGTGTTAATTTCATTCTAAGATCGGTAAATCTTAATCTCTTCCTTTTGAATCAATTGAAAATACATGGATCCTATTTTGGGTTTTTGTTTTATTTCGCTGCGTTTAATTTGAATTATTCCGATAAAACCCAATAGTCTAGCCTTAGTGAGCCTAAGACAGCACATATGCATCCATTTTGGGCAAGCCAGAGATATTTTGGAGGCCCCACCCCAATAGAACATTGGAGTGATCCTCTAACCTCGTGGAGCTTAGGATTATGCAAATTGAGGATTATGCAAATTGGGCCTTTTTGTGGGCAATAAGAGATATTTTAGAGACCCCATCCTAATGGAATATTAAGATGGTCCTCTAACCTCGTTGAGCCTAAGACCAGAGTAGGTTCGAGACTTCTCATTTATTCATACCTTGGTTAATATTATAACTGAGTTTTGAATTTATAATTTCATCCAATTTCTCAATCAATGCAATTAATTAAAGTGCCAGTCATCCATACAAGGAAAGCAGTAAATGGGCGTAAAATAGAAAATTATGAACATAAATTATAACAAAACTAGGGGTGAAATACAACCCCCACTGTAAATAACATGCGAATCATACACAAATCGGGAAATTCATTAAGAATGAAGACATTGGTCCTCGGGTGCACATTTATTAAAAAATAAGTTTAAAATGTCAATTTTATTTGGCTAAAAAACAGGACATTAATCCTCAGTTATTAATGAAAATCCCAATTCAATTACTATAAAATATTTAATCATTTTATTTTAGCGGGATTAAAATAATATTTACAACAATAATAAATAAATAAGATAAAAAGGGATAAGGTTGAAAAATGAACCCGGGTGAGGATCCTCAGATCATTATAATAGCCACCATTTAACAATCGCAAATCCATCAAAAATAGTCAAACAAAACTCACAAAAAAAATGGAAACCATGTTAGTGTCAAAATTAAGAGCAAAATAAAATGCTAGAAGTTAAATAACAATAAAAAATGTGAAATAGCCATGAAAACCATAAGCAAATAAGTAAAAAAGGAGAAAGAAAAGATATAGAGCAGAAAAGGCTCAGGGACGGCCGAACACTCGTGATCGACGGGTGTCCCTGGGTTGACCGGCGGGCAGAAGCAATAACCATCGATGGCCCGAGGCTCGCATGAGAGACGGCCGTCGGTGGTTTTGCCACCCGTCGGTCACCCCTGATTTTGAAATTAAAACGAAAAAGTCCAAAAAATTGATTTTGATTTTTAATAAATGAAAATTTTATTTATAAAATTAGTGTAAAATAATTAAATTACACAAATGATAAATCCAGAATGTTTACCCTCAGATTTTACCTTTAAAGGTGAACATTGAGTGATTTCGATTCCTCGAGTTCTACATGGATTGATCCGTGATTGCGTGATTTCAGGAGATTTTTTATCAGAAAAATCGTATTTTTAAAATTAATCTAGAAAAGAAAATTGTATTTTTCTTTCTCGAAATTTTGACAGCAATTAAATGTCGAAATAGATAAATCGGATAGAAACGAATGGATTTTGTTAACTCGGATTAGCTTAATTTGGACATAAAAATGAGAGAAAGAAGAAATCTTGAGAGAGAATTCTTTTGCAAAATGCGAAAATAAAATCTCTGTGAAAAATTGCTAAGATTTAGTTTTCTTCCAAAATCTCTCCAACCTTGAATAATGAGGTTTAATGCTCTATTTATAGAGTTTAGAAGACAATTCAAATAAATTTAAATTTAAGATTTAAATTTGAAAAAGATTTCTGAAATCAAATCAAAACCGAATCGATTTCCAGAATATTCGCAAAATCAAATCTAATATTTGAAAATATTTGAAAAGATTTAGAGGATTTTGATAAGATTTATAAAATATTTGAAAATCTTAGGAAAATCTGGAGAATCCGGCAGTTATGCCAACCAGATCACCGATCGACGGGCATTGGTGGGATGCCGACGGGCGTCGGTTAGAGGGGTACACTTAGTCTTTTGACCGGCGGACCATACGCGAGGCACGGAAATGAGAGACGCCTATCTCTCGCGAGGAGCGGGCGTCTATCGAATGAGCGATGGGCGCCGCTTAATCGCGAGAGATGGGCCCCGCTTATAAGCGATAGCCGGTGCTCGTCGCGAGAGACGGGTCTCTTGCGCGAGCGATGGGGGTCCGACCACCAACAGGTAACCCGTCTATTGACCAAAATTCCCATTTTCAAAGTTTTGACCATCTGAAACCTCCTGTTACTGAGAAAAGTCCTCAATCCTTGTAAAACCTGGAGAATGAAAACTCCCGATTTCCATCCATTTGTCTGAAAATAGACGTTAGTCTCTTCATTGGGTAACTCTGATCTGAACTGCCTCAAGACCCAATGTCTACACTTGCCTTCTTCATCTGGTAGCAGAACTCTGCACTGATTCAGCTTGGGACTCTCTAGCTCTTTTACCCTAAGAGGAACCACCCCTAGAATAACTCCTCCTCTGATTCCTTTCATGACTGATTATCTCAGATCTCTCCACTTTCATAGCTGCTTGCACTAACTGATAAAAATTCACCGGTTGCAAAGAAGTAGTAACTTCAATGTATATCCTAATAGAATCATTCAAACCGTCTTCAAATTGTGTACATCGAAATGATTTAGTTAGAACCGGTTTCAGAGCATATTTGTTGAAACGGCAAAATTTCTTCTCATATTCAGCTACAGATATATTCCGTTGCCTCAAATTTAAAAAATGCTTCCACTTTGCCTTCTGATAAGCCTTAATAATATACTTACTATTGAATTCTTAAATAAAGAACTCCCAGGTAAGTAGATCCAGGAACTGGGGATGGTGTCGAACCAATTTCCACCAATCATAAGCGGCACCTTGCAAAAGGGAAACTGCACAAATGGCCATCTGCTCAGGGGGACATCTCACTTCCTTAAATACCCTTTGTAACTTCTCGAGACAATACTCAGCTTTATCATACTCCTTCAAACTCGTACCAAGAAATTCTTCAACCTCATGCTTCTTAACTACATCAATTGGTGCTCTAGGGGCGGTCATTCGATCTAAAACACGTACCATATCTTGAGAAATTTTAAGCAAGGCTTCAGTTGGCACGACAGGAACATCTTAGTCCTCTCTTAGTGGTTCAGCAAGACCCAAGACCGATGGATCTCAATCCCCAGGATTCACACTTTCTACTGGCCCTTCACCAGTGTTCCGGGATGAGTCCATTCTGAACGCTATAAGAAAACAAAAACATCCGCATTAGGCTAGCACAATCCTATGAATACACAATAGGGTTCTACTAGTTATACAGAATCGCCTAAACCTAGGCTCTGATACCAATAAATGTAACACCCCTTTATACCCCTTTCGGAGAATATGAGAGTGTACCAAACATTACATGGGTCCAATAGTCGGAATTATAAAGTTTAATAGCCTCATTAAATAGTACAGATAGCCATAACGAGATTCCATATTAAATTACATTATCCTAAAGATATTCCCATAATATACATATCTGGATAGAGGGTTTAAAATAATTACAGGCCACTTTACAATATACACAAAGCTCAAAACAAAGATGAAACCCTACATAAGAAGTCCTCTACAGGAGTGCTGGCCTGGCTAATGCGGGGTATCCTTGCAGCTAGTCTTTTCCTCGATACCTACACGGATAAAACACCCGTGCTAAGTGTAAAGCTTAATGGGGAATTAACATGAAATGGACGACTACTCACAGCAGTCGTTGAAATCAAGCACACCTAATGAATTTACAACATATATTATTAATAGATACATATCGCATAATCATAATTTCAGTGTACACAGAATAGAGAGTAACCATACATCTGTAGTGGACATATTTCCATTCACAGTAATGAGCACACAATAATATCATACAGTTGCCTGCCTTAACCGGGGAAGTGGATAACGGAAAGAGTATTGAATGGGGATACCCGAAGGTACAATACATCTTACTTATGTTTTTTATCTTTTTTAAAATTAGTGATGACCCAAACAGGGTTTATAGGACAAATGGGGGTACCCAAAGCTAAAAACGGGGGCTACAGCAAACAGAGTCCCTACAGGCATGTCTATCTATCCACTCCTCAGTCTAAACTAGGTAGGAGAGCAGGAATCAGGATTTTAGCCATTTTATACATTTATAATACCATGTTATTAAATAAGGATTTGCATAGTATACATATACCTCATATGAGTGGTTCACAAAACCGTACAAAAATACAGTAAATATCATTACATGAAATTTGGTGTCATTTAGAAACCATTTAATAACAAAAATTCACAAATAATTTCTGGAAAACAGGGGTCACATGGTGGTAAGGAAAACCTTTCTGCACATGTGGAATGCTGAAAATTAGACCTTGTCAAAATAGAATGCATTTACACGGTGGTAAGAAAAATCCTGACTGCCGTGTAAAAGACACCGCACTGTGGTAAGGAAGTCCTGACCACCGTGTGGGATGTTCAAAATCACAAGTTGCTGGATAGAATGTATTTACATAGCAGTAAGGGTACTCCTGCCTGCCGTGTAAAGCTTCCACACGGTGGTCAGAAGGCCCTAACCACCATGTGGCCGCCGGACAAATCAAATGTTCGAGGTCTAGCACGATCATACGGCGGTAAGGGTTGTCTGACCGCCATGCAACTTAACAAAAATGCACTATTATATTAAAACATAGCTGTGTTTTTTCATAGCACAGCTGTGCCTTTCCGAAAACACAACTATGTTATATAAAACACGGCTGTGCTTTTCTAGAAAACGCGTTAATGCTCTATTTTACCATTTCCATCCTAAACACACATCCAAATTTACTCTTTTCACATACAACCACTTCCACAATCATTATTACACACTCAAATAACTCCCATACCATTCTAGCAATATCCTCAAACACATAAACACCCCAATTACTCAAGTATAGATAAATTGAAAATTAAGGAATAGAAATTGCCAAACCTCAAGATTACTTCTTCCTTCAACTCTATCACCTCCTTTCCTTTTCTTTTCCCTTTTTCTTCCCTTCAGCAACTACTTCTTCAAGCTCAAGTAGCAAAACCACATTAATTTCATAAATGCCATATTTGCACTTTATTAAGTAAAAATGAAAGAAGAAGATCTAGCTTGAATTCCACTTAAAACCACTTTGAATTAGACTCTTTGAGTGCCAAAAGATGGAAAAGGGCTGCCTTGGGGGAGGAAGGTGGGTTGGCTAGTAACACCCTTATACCCATAATGATATGGCTATCGGATGAATTTTTTTTTACAACAACATTCACAACAACACATATACAATAACCATAACAATACATTAACATACAAATCACATACCCATACCATTGCTTCTCCCTCCTGCGATCGTATACATGCCATGCCAATCCTTCAATCCTTGCTGCCAACCATTTCTTCTATTGCCACTATGCCTTCGGCCACTTCTAAACTATCATAACCTGCATGGATCTCATTCTACGTACTGAGCATTAAAATGCCCAGTGGTGGATACATATCCTAAGTTTTCCATACTAATCCTACATGTATGCACACATAATTATTTTCTTTTATTTAGATCTCGGGAACATTTATTCTTGAGTCTTTTAAATAATTTATAACATATTTACTCGGCGTTCACTATCACTGTTATCACTTATCATTGTCTTTACCTTTATCACTATCCTATAATTACATTAATCACTATTATGCTATTGTCAATTTCACTATCACTTACACTGTTAATGTTTATAATATATTATTATTACGTTCTTTCCATTACTTGAAGGACTATCTGTATCGACCACTTCATAATTGTATTGTAAATATGTCCATTTATTTGTTTCTGTACTATTCCTTATCACTTACTTATTCCTTTTTATTACTATTATCACTATCTTTATTATGTGCACCAATAATCCTTATCGTTTAACATTTTGTTTGGTTTGTCGCTTACGATCAATTCCATATGTAATTTTTTTTTTATTATTTTTATCTATGTAAATAACTTTCTGGATTCTTCCTTTAACTTATATGCCCAAAAACAATCTAATTTCGGACACTCAATTGTTTATTAACTCACTTATTAATTAGTCATTACTTTCGATATTGGTAACACTAATTTAATGTTGTTACTTTCTTTACGTTTCTAACACTTTCCTTACCCTTTCTGCACTATATTAACTCTTTTACATTAACATCTTTTTTACTATGTTAAATCTTTCACTGGCTTGTTTACTTTAATTAATTTTGAGTTGCATTTATCCTTATATGGTTAACACTATACTTTATTCACTAGCTTATTTGAACACTTATTATTCTATCGATATTTCCTTATTTCTTCCTTAATCAATACTATCCATATTATTACTGACATTGTTATTACTCCTATTCTTTACTCTAGCAATTCCCTGTCAATTATTTAATACTATAAATTTAACATAAATCTTAATAATCATCTAAATCACATTTTTCATTATTGTAATTCTTGTAGTTTCATTATTAATATGTAAATTCCTTTTCAATTTTTATTCACTTATATAATTAACATCATAATGGGTTTATCAATTTCTTTTATATTGACACTTCCTATTAATCACACTACCATTTAACACTATTGCCCTTAAAATCCTTATTTTCCATTATCTTAATTTGATATTCTTAATATTTCAGTTTGGCAAATTACACACTTAGTCTGTCAATCCTTATAACCTTTATTCAATAATCCTATACTTGTAGCTTAATTCACTATAGCCCCTTTAATAATCTTTCCATAATTAAATTTACAATTTATTTCTCTGCATTTACTACAATTACAATTTTATCACTCTATTTCACTTTATTAAGATTATCATTATTATTTACATGGTTAATTTATTAATTCCTGTGTCATTCCCTAATTTACCAATGTATATCCAAATCGATATTTCCATCACTTCACTTATTAGTCAATTTCCCCAATTAATGTTGTAGTATTTTTAATCGACAGTTGTCCTTTATTTAATTTATTATTCTTTCGAACAATTACCTTAATTTTACTTACTTTCCACTTATTCACATTAGCGTCACCGATTCACACATTAGTGTCACTGATTCACATTTTTACCTCTGCTTATATTCTACTTACAATACTGTCACTTTATAAACCCAATTAAATTACACACACATGCCTAATTATACTTTAGGTCAATTTAAAACCATTATTCAATTACTTATTAATTACACTATAATATTCCAATTTAATCGATTACCTATTCACCCATTTAATAAATGTGCACTTAATATCTGTGTCAACAATTAACTACACCATAATATCTTAATTAGTCTTACTACTGTAAATTTACGATTTAATCTCTAATCTTTATATTAACATACAATCTTACCCTTAGTTGTTTTATATTACAAAATGTCACTATTTAGTTTCATTATTATACTTATTCATTATTTTATCATACACTTTATCATTTAATTCTTACCATAACATTTTAATCTAAATCACATTTTACTCCTTGCTTTACCTTAAATTCCAATTTTACCACTTCAATTTACTATAATTACAATTAGGCCACTAATTGATCTAAATTTCACTTTTAATTTATTATTATTATTTTCTATTAAATCATTAATCATATTAGCCAATTAATTCATCAATTCAATTACCTAATTAAACAATAAACCTTATTATACACTAATTACATTTTAATCCTTTCATTAAATTTATTATTTCATTAATTACATTTTTGCCCTTAATCTTTTTCCTTGGTTTTCCAATCTTACCCTTGACTTTTACATTAATTACATCTATATCCCCTCATAATACCATCTATGTCCCTTCTTTTACACTAATTCCATTTATGTCCTCATTTTACACTTAATTACCAAAATGCCATTACATATACTTAAATTACACTTTTAACCTCACTTATTTTTATTTCCACTTTTACCCTTTATTATTTCTCATAATTACCAATTTAACCCTTTTTTCACTTAAATTCCACTTTTAACCTTATCAACTCACCAAATTACATTTAGGTTATAATTTAACACTTTTACACTAAATTACCATTTTAACCTCATATTTTACCAAAATTACCAAATTACCCTTATAATTACTCTTTTTATCTAACTTTACCACTTTTTAACTATTTAATATAAAATTACCATTTTGCCCCTAAACTTTCTATTTATTCCATTTTAGTCCCATTTTCATTCTTTTTTTTTCTTATTTATCACTATTTCAATCAATTTTGTCACTTATTTATCATTATGATCCTAGTGTACACCCGATAGAAAATCTATTGACCGGATATGAGGGACGTGGACCCCACAGATCCACTATACTATAGAATGACTCTAGTGGGATCATTCATCACTGCACTGCACTATACTAATCACTGTAAATACTTTATACACTGTAAATACTGTACACTGGGATAGACCGTCATTGGCCTGTCAATGTTGAGTCGCCATGACTCATACCGCCATGTGGAATCCCTATGGCTAGCCAATTATATTCTGAACTAGATTCACTACTAGGTCACTACTAAGGGCAAATAATATCAGATTTTCACTTATATCACTTAATATATCAACATATGCCATTTGGCCAAGTCATCATTTTCACTTATAATTTCACATACACACTTATTTATCACTGTTCATTCATTTCATGCCATTATATGTCATTAAATATCAAAACACACTTTAAAAATCCCATGAATCCAATTCGGCCATCATACTAACTTTCATTAGGTTCACTTTAATTCCATTTAACCACTCAATCATACACTTTACATGTTAAACCCATCATAAACATCATTTATATGCCACATTTATCACTAATCATACATTATATACTCATTATTTAATTCAGCCAAGGTGTTAATTTCTCATAAAGTCCACTTTAATTTCATTTAACCACTCATTCATCTAAATTACATGTTATATATACCATAAAGACCATTTATATGCCTTATTACACAACATACCTCATTATATCCTTTAATAATTCGGCCAAACCTATATAAATTTACCATGTTTGTTTTTCAATCTTTTAATCATTCCACCCTACATTACACAAGTTATACATATTGTATCCATCATTTATAAGCCATAAAAGCCATATATACATTATGTTTTCCTTAAGTTTCCATTTGGCCTACATGTGGGTTCTCATACCATAATGTTTTAATTTATTCTAAGCATATTTATACACTTATTTAAGTCCACTAAACATTATTATCAAGTTAAATTTAATTAAACATGCCTAAATCTCATGTTCACACTTAAACATAACCTAAAACACATACTTAATCAATGGAAAATGAAGGATATTGTATCCACTCACCTTAGATTCTTGCTCTCCACTCCTTAGGCTTCCTTTCCTTAGCCCTACTTCTTTGAAACATCTTTTCTCCTTAGAATTTCCTAAAGCGGCCGAATTCAAACAACACTATAACATAAAATCCATGCTTCCTTTTTACAAAATAACTTCATAAATACACTCTACACACTTGAAAACCCCCATAGGAACCTTTAAATCAAATTATAGAACCCTAAATCACTTACCTCATTTTTGAGACATAACCTTTGTTTCTTGATTTTTTCCACTTCTAGCCCACCAAATGGACTCAAATCACCATTACCATGTTGTAGAGGAGTTGAAATTTGTTTGGGAGGCTAAGATTTGGGGAGAGATGAGAAGAAAATGGAAGAAAAATGGAGTAGAAATTAAAGAAAAGCATTCGGCCAAAGAGGAAGAGAAGAAGGGCGGTTAGAGCTGGAGAAATCTGGAGAATTCTAGCCTCTTCACTATTCTCCAGCCTCTTCACTTTCTTATATAGGCTGAAATTGAATCGAATCGGTCCAACCGAAGCGGTCCGATCGGTTTGAACCAAATTTTCAGTTTTTCGGCAATTTCTCACTATTTCAAGTCATTTATGAGTATTTCAAGTCATTTTCACTCCCAACCAATTCCATTATTCTTAAAATATCAAATATATCCTCCTTGCAAAATTTTAGCTCAATCGGAATTCATTTGGGACCCGGTTCACCTAAATCGGTCTGGTTCGATTTAGTTCAGTTATGCTGTAAAACACCCTTTTGAAACTGTCGAAAATTACTCAAAATTATTTTAAGGTTGTACACTTCCCACATTACACCCTTTAGATTTCAAAATTATTTTCTAAAAATTCAGTCAAACTCTGGTTCAATTAAACCGAACCAGAGGCCAATTTCATAATGACTTTCGGAGGCCTATTTGACTCCATTTTTCCTCCAAATTATACCACCAGACTTCTTTTAACTTGTAGTTTCCAATGGTTTAAGAAAATATTTTCTACTACTGGCTTTCCGGGAGGTCACCCATCAGGGGTTTCACTAGCTAGAGCACATTTAACCTTTTTCCTCCACTGTCTCTTAGGGCACAATTCATGTTGTTTTCACACGAGATTCACACTATATACTATATGGATTTCACTTATCACCACTAGCCCGGTATTTGGGCCATTACATGACTGCTTTCTCTCCCTTGGCAACCGACCTTCATGGCTTATAAAGCCATGAAGTCTCTTCCACTCTTTAGAACCATACATGTCAAAAGGTGATTGGTGTACACTTTCTAGTTTTCTCATTAGTCCTTTTCTTTTCTTGCTTTCTTACATTAAACTCTTAATTTACAATAATCCTTTCTAGGCCCAATCACTTCTTATTTAATGCAATTAAATCCACATGCATTTACAATTAAGTCCTGACTTGTGCAATTACTAAATTAACCTCTTCAATTAAATTAATTCCAATATGCATTAACTCCTCAACACAATTATGCTCATTTACCCCAAACATACATATATATATCCCCTAAACATGTCCAAAACGACTAAGTTGCAATTTGGGGTATTACAATATACTTCTCTTAAGGCAAACCCACAAATTGACTATGATAATGTGAAAAAAACACTTATGCTATCTAGTGCCATTCTTATAATTATGCCTATCATTTAGAAAATAGAAAAAAATTAAAAATAAATTTACAAACCCATATGACCTACGAGCATAATAAACAAATCAAACCATAATGAACCAAATAATATATTCACATGTCTTTTTCCATTAAAAAAAAAAAAAATCCCTTTTAGCCTTCTAAAGCATAGCCACCTAATTAATACACAACAACCCACAAACGGGGATTAATAAATTACCTATTTGCTTCACTATCTCCACTTTATGAGCTTCTTTCACTTCTAAAAGCTAACTCCACATTTGATTCCTCCCACCCATATGCATTTCTTCGAATGCCATCAACTATTTTGGTGTTTCTACTAGTTTTGCAATATGATTTTGCAATAAGTATCGCTAATGGGGTCCAATAGAGGAGATGGTAAGCGACAGTTAGAGTTACGGAGAGATTAGGTAAATGATGAAAGGCGAGAAAGAATGGTCCACCGTGTCTTTAGAGTAAAGGCAAGTAAGTTAAGTAAGATCCACATTAAAATGCCAACTCAGCTGTTCTTATTAGTCATTAAAGTTGAAATAAATGGAGTCCCTTGATTGTAAGACAAGAGAAATATTATTGTCCAATTAGAAAAAAATTGAACGTTGAAGGTATACTTGAAAAATGGGTCAAACGTTAGCTTTTTTGTAATTAGGCCTAAATAAAGTAGGGGATTTTTAATTACAATAAATAACTAATTAAAACTAACAAATAATAAAAGCATAATTAATTAAATGAAATAAATCAATGAATAATGTTTCTAATCAAAGGCATAATCTTAATTTTAGTCTAATACTTGATCATAAATTCAAAGATAAATTTTAAACATTTTCCAGTAAACCGGATCTAGTTGTTGAAGACCCTTCTAACAACCAATCTTTTCTTACATTGTAAACTAGCCAAGAGACGCTCCTTAACTAGCCTTAGTACTACTGAATAATTGTAGGAGGTGTTTCATATAATTTAATCCAATAATTGCATTAAGATATAGAAGACTTGATTCTAACCAACAAAATAATATGTTTGATTTATATAAACTAGATTAAATTGTTCCTCAAAATAAATTGAGCACTTGCTAGGCACTCAATCACTCTAATCTATCACTGATTTTCAGACCAAAAAGACAATTACAGATCTAATCAATCTGAATGGCAATATACTATCTTAACAATTGCATAACTAGCTACATTGCAACAATTAAAAGAATAATATTGAAATGAGATCGCGGGAAAAAATATAAATACAGAAAACTTTAAAGAAATAATAAAACATTTAGATCTCACTAGTAATAAAATTGAAATCTCAGTTATCCTTCAATTGGAAAAATAACCCAACTACACATATTCATCAATAAAGGTCTAGAGATAAAAGAGACAACCTCTAAAGATTACCAAAAAAGTTAACTCCCTAAATCCAAAGAATAAAAAGTCCTTTAAGCTAAAAACTCCTTTAACCTAAAAAGAGTCCTAACTAAAATAAAAAAAAAAGTTAAATAAAAAGGAAAAATATTCTAAAAGATAATTATAATATTCCTTTCCTAAAATTCTTATTTCATAAAAATCCTAAAATAAATAAATACCTTAAAAATTATGACTTTATTCAAACCAATTTGCCTTGACTTCTTAGATTTGGTGGAACATAAAACACTTTCTCGTGGGTCGCGATATGGCCACCATCACAGCAGACACCTTTAGCATCAGCTTGTTATGCCCATAAAACTCCTATAGCAATTCTTCTAGAATGATAACAATATGCCCGAAACATATAAATTTTTCTCTTATGCACAACCATCTACCAAGAACACAAAAATTATACCGGTAAACCATTCTCAACCATATTTATTCCAAATATTTCACAAAAATTAGTAGAATATATGCAATAGAAACTATATATCAAATTGATCTCCATTTTCCCCATATAATGAGAGAAACATTTCAGAAAATGGCAAGGCAAGAATTTCCAGATCTTTAAGAAAGCATGATTCCTCCTTGCTGATCTCATGTACCTCTTCAACTAACTCTTCTAGCCTAGATAAGATCCCCAAATGGTCTGCATTCAATTACTCCACTTGAAAATCAAATTATTCTTGCTTAAAGAAAAAAAGCTTTCTTCACAAAAGATTTAAATTCTTCAATATTCCACAAGATACTTCATCATCATGAATTAGCTCTTCAACTTCCTTATGTATATCCCTCTCCTCATTCTCCTAGGCAAACACTGATACAGACTCTATGTCATTATGTACTTCCTTATTGCTCTACTATTTTGAAGGGTTGGCTAAATAAATGAATTGAGATTCCAATTTTCTAAATCCAATTCTTTGCTTCTCAAAAACTCCTTTTGAGCCAGAATTGTCTCCTTTTAGGCCTTTAACTTATCCTCTTGAGCAACTTGAACCTTTCTTCTTATTTTGATATGTAATTCAATAATAGCTCTACCTTAGAAGGTTTTGGTTCTCATGGAGGCCTCCAAGATTGAGAACTCTCACTACAAATATAATTAAATTTTGATTGAAAAAGTATAATTTTGTTCAATGTTATTGGCAATTATAATCAAAATGAATAAGATTTGAACTGTAGGAAAATGAAACTAGTGTTTCATAAATTAAAACAATGGCATTTTATATTAATTGAAATAGTCTATCAAGGTGGGTAAGTGATACATTTTTTATAAGGTATATAATAGGCTATCTGTAGACACCGGGTGCCGAGACAGCATAGATCATATTTACCCAATGATGAAAGTAAGTGCCTGTTCAGAAGCAAAAAACAAGATTGGACGTGATAGTTTCCTTATCAAAATTATTAAAAAAAAAATTCGGAGGATTACGGCTGCCGGCGCGCGGGGGTAGGCGCCCTCTCGCGCCAGGGCGCCCCTCGCCGCCAGCGGCCTCTTGGGTGCCATTTTCGGCCGAAATACGTTTTTTGGCATTTTTTTTTATTTCTAATCCATTTTTTCCAGGGATTTTAAAGGTTTTTTCCATTTCAAAATTTAAATTTTTAATTAATTGAATTTATTATCTGAAAAATGGGTTTTTTAAGAGAAAAAAGAGATTTTTTTGGAGAGCTTTTGGAGAGAGAAAACAAGAGTTTTTCTTATTTTTTTCCGATTTTGGTGAATCTTGATAAGGAAACAATTCATGATCTTAACTTTTTAGATTGATAATTCTGAGGGTAAAGAATTCCGGGCTCAATTGCAATTTTGTGTTGGAACTTTTAAGGAAATTGTTAGGTTTTTCCTCTACCCATGTTCCTGCCCGCGAGGGGTAGGAAGAAGGTGAGAGGTGGACTGCTGTAAACACCAGGTCCTGAAACAGTTCAAATCAGAGGTTACCCAATGATAAAATTAATACCTGTTCACAGGTAAAAAAGGTTGGAAGTGATGATTTCCTTCTCAAAATATGCTTTTTTGAAACAAAAAATATAAAAATATAAAAACTAAAAATAAAATAAAAAATGAGTTTTAAAATTATAGTATTTTAGTCAAAATTGTTTCATTAAAAAAAAAAATTCGGTCGTTTGCGACAGCTGGTGGGTGAGGGGGGCGACCTCCCTCGCGCGCCATGTGAGCGCCCAACTCGCTGGCACTGGGGCGCTCGCCCCTGCGATGAGAGGCGCGAGCGCGACGGGCAAGGCGTCCCTCGCCTAACAACGCGCAATGCGCGCGCTGGCAGCTCGTCGCTCACTAGCGACGGGCGTCAGTCACCCCCTACGCTGCCGCAAACATTTTTTTTGGCCGAAAATTGATTTTTTGTGTAAAAATTGATTTTTATCCCATTTTTTTGGTATTTTCATTTTTTTAAAATTAAGATAGGAAATAAATTATTTTTTTATTTTATTTTCTATATTTTATTTTATTAAAATTTTTCATTTTGATAAATATCAAAAATTTCATCTTATCTTCTAAATTCTAATGTGAATTTTAAAAAAAAAATTGATTTTATCTTTAAATCTAATTTGAATTTAAAAATATTTGATTTTATTTTGTAAAATCTAATTTGAATTCAAATAAATTTGATATCTATCTTTAAATATAATTTTAATTTTAAAAAATTTTGATTTTTAAATTTGAATTGTAAAAATGTTTGAATTTTAAATTTGATTTTTAAAAATATTTGAATTTTAAAAAAGATTTGATTTTTTAATTTAAATTTTAAAAATATTTGAATTTTTAATTTAAATTTTAAAAAGATTTGAATTTTTTTTATCTTTATCCTCAGTTAGCTTATAAATATGAGGCTGAGAATCGAGAAAAAAATTCGGATTTTTCTCTTCTTCTTCTTAAAAGGAATTCTTTTTACATTTTCTTTCTTTTGAGTTTTCTTGTTCAAATAAATTTCTTAAGATTTTAAAAATAAATTCTTCATAAAAAAGTCATTTTTGAGACAAGGAAAATAATTCTTTACTCTTGATAATTTTTATTTTCTTCCACTATTTTTTTAAGCAAGTTTTCTTTCTTGGAATAAAACTCCAATTTCTATTATTTTCAATTCTAAATTTGCAAATAAAGGCAAGGAAATCAATCTTCTTTTTCCCTTCGTCGAATTCGAATTCTGAGGGTAAATATTCTTGGTTCAATCCTACTTTTCTTTTATTTTCTTTATTCACAATCATTTTATCAACATGTAGATATTTATATCTATTGTTTATATATTTATTTTATTTCTGATATTTACTTTTATTTTCATTATTTTATTTCATTCTCCCATTTACGTGTTATTTATTTTTCTTGTGAGTTTATTTATTTGCACTGAATATGGGGCACTGAGAAAGGGAGCCCACTAGGATGATCCAGGGATGCCAATTTGGTTTTTTTTTTTTTTACCCTATTTCCTTTTAGTTTATTTTTATTTTCAATTTATTGTAAATATTATTTTGAGCCCACTAATGTAAAAATGGCTAAAGATTCCTATAAATAATGGGATTTTCTTAATATCCTTATTTTTTGTCTAAACAAAATAGATATTTTAATATTATTTTTCTCTAAATATGCATGCGACCAATGTCTTCATCCTTAATCGAATATCCCGCTTTGTGTATATTTCCTTTATTTATTTACAATAGGGGTTGTATTGCGCCCATATTTTTTTGTAAGCTATTGTATTTTTAATTTACTTCATTTTGAGCTTACTTTATTTGATGCTTTCACTATATGATTGATCTGATGCTTTAATTATTGCATTGAACTAAATGAGAAAATGGGATGAAAGATTGACTTTAAAACTCAATCATAATTTAATCAAGGTATGAATAAATGGGAATTCCCGAACCATCTCTGGTCTTAGGCTCAATGAGGTTAAATGAACCTTTCCAATATTTTATTGGGAAGGGGATTCCAAAATATCTCTTGTTGCCCAAAATAGGCCCAAATTGCACTATCTTAGGCTCCACGAGGTTAGACGAACCATTTCAATGTTCTATTGAGGTGGGAACTCCAAAATATCTCTAGCTTGTCCAAAATAGACATATGTATATTGTCTTAGGTTTCACGAGGCTAGATGAATCTTTCCAATGTTCTATTGAAAGGAGGACTCCAAAATGTCTCCGTTTGCCCAAAATAGAGACACATGCGCTGTCTTAGGCTCAATGAGGCTAGACGACCTCTCCCAATATTCTATTGGGTAGCGACTCCAAGAAACCTCCTTGTTGCCCAAAATAAATGCGCTTGCAATCTCTTGCGAGTCTTATGAACCTCTCTCGAATAACCTAAAAGCGAGTCATTCGGGGCCTCACGGGGTTCGGCGCACGTCATAGTGGTAACTCTGCTGGGGATTTAAATGAGACTTCGATTCGAAAGTACCTTGATTAAAACATATAATTGAGTTTTAATTTTAAAATTTCATCCTTTTTCAAAATTGCATTGCATATCATTAGAGTTTTAGATCTATGCTAGTTTGGTCCCTCTTTTAACACCGGTGTGTTCCCGAAGCACGACCCTACATTCTCTCAATAAAGGGAAGTGTCAAGGATAATCACTAGCCTAAGTCTCATACCATTTGGTATATTAAATGGAGACCCGGCCGGTCATTACGCTCGTGATGAGCTAGACCCGTTGGCAGGTACCATGCTTGGGTAAACCTAAAATATCATCACCCTAGCTAAAGTTCATGTAATGAAAATAGATACTTCCCTTAGATGGTATGAACCATAATATTATGCTTGCTGTATAGATCATTTTGTATTGGTCAAACCTAGATAAATTAGATGGTCACCTAATTAAAGGCTTTCATGCCCCGATAGGCCCATGTCAATATATTCAGACTGCCTAAATACACAATGATCAAAATCCATACGTATGTACATTAGATAAGAGAGGTTATGCTACCAGTTTTCCACCGTGTACCATACGCATCCATTGGGTTCCCCGTTAACCCATGGGCTAAGCCCATCTAGGAAAGAAATGACATGACTTCATGTGTGGGGGCAACAAGGTTGGAAGGATCTACTTGCTTGCATGTGTTTGTGGATGCTGCATAACACGACCATGCATCATATGTTATTAATAGACCATCCTGATCGGATATGTTTTGCAGCCATCATAGATCTACCCAGGTGGTCAAGAGGTCCCCGTGGGAGGCTGCACATAAATCCATTCTTTGAGCTACCAGAAAGGGTAGAATATTCAAATTCATTTTTCGAGAGCAGTCACGCTACCTCCTCTCAGTTTTCTATAAACAACGAAATGGCTAATTCACCAAAAGGAACAGACGCTGCAACACCCCATTTCCCACCCTAAAAGTTTGAGCGTGTGTGTTTGTGTGTGAGTGTCATTGCATGAGTTATTAAGTTAAGGGCTTAATTGCAGGTTTTATTTTATTGTGTGGTTTGTTGGTTTTGAGGGAGGAAGAAGAAGGGGTGTAGTGGATTTTGTCAAGATCATCTTTAGATCTTGATACTTGGATGGTAGAGATTAAAGTAAGAGGAAAGTGGGGTTTGACTTAATAGAAGGAGAGAGGGAACGTGAGGTAGTCTTTCTCGTTCAGCTCTCTCTTCCTCAGTGCTTCTCCTTTTCTTCTTCTTTCTTACTCTTTGATTGCATCCTCAAGTTCTTGAATTCTAAAGTGGTCTTAGCAAATTCCAAGTGTTGAGTACTTCTTCTTCTTCTTCTTCTTCTTCTTCTTCTTCTTCTTCTTCTTCTCTCCTTGTGTTTCCGTTGGATATGTGTGGGTGTGTGTATATGTAGGGTTTTGAGTTTTGTTTGTATGGGTTGTTTGATCAGAGTTGCCTCCTAAGGATCTGAAAGGGACGGAAGTGGTGGGTGGAAGCTCAGCCTCTTGACTTTGGAGCTAAGGAATTAAGGTTTGAGAATGTTTGTTTTTGTGTATTTTTCTTTGATTTGTGAAAGCATGATTATTTGTTGGTAATTGAGTGTATAAATGAAATTGAGCAAGTATTTAGGGGTTTTATAAGTTGAGTTGTTGAAGTGTTTTGTTGTTTGGATAGTAAGGTGAAGTTT
Source organism: Excoecaria cochinchinensis (assembly GCA_947683425.1). Taxonomy (NCBI): domain Eukaryota; kingdom Viridiplantae; phylum Streptophyta; class Magnoliopsida; order Malpighiales; family Euphorbiaceae; genus Excoecaria; species Excoecaria cochinchinensis. The sequence continues at coordinate 9,703,850 of CANTUQ010000127.1, read as the reverse complement.
GGGTGTGAATTGGGTATGTTCTTTATTGAATTTCTGGGTTTTGTATGATCTACACGGCGGTATGAAAAAGTCATACCACCGTGTGATCGTATTCTGTTTTTATGTTTGCTTTTCCGTGATTTTACACGGCGGTAAGAGATCACCATACCGCCGTGTAGAGTCATTCTATTTTGAGGGAGTTCCGTTGTGCATTTTACACGGCGGTAAGGTTTGGTCATACCGTCGTGTAAATGCATTCTATTTTCTGAAAGAGTTTTGGCTCGGCAGGCCACACGGCGGTAAGGTTTTCCTTACCACCATGTGGAATGTCTTACACGGCGATAAGGATTTACCACACCGCCGTGTAACCTCTTTCTGCCCTGAATTTTTGAATTTTTAAATTCTTTTGCTTTTGTCTTTTTTTTTTTTATTTAAGCATTAACACGTGTTTATGTCTTTGGGACTATTGCATATCGAATAGGGTTATATATATAGAGAATATGAGCTTATTCCTTAAAATATGTTTGCTCTTATGTGATAATTATGATAATTATTTATTATTGTTGCCTAGCCTGCAAGAGTCAAGTAAGTGGATAGATAGGCATGCCTATAGAGTTTTGTAAGCTGCAGTCTAGTGTTTTGGACTCTGATCAGGTCACCGTTTGGGTCCTCGCGATCTTGAGTGTTTGGATCTTATTTAAGATCCCCAATGAAAATGTTTTTCTATGAAAACAAAAGATGTTGCTTTTGCTCGTACCTACGAGTACCTAGTGTTCACTTTTTTATCCGCTACTCTGAATTTGCAGGCCTTTATGTTTGATTCTCTTATGAACGTAACCATACTTATTATTGATGCATGAACATAATTAGTATATCAAGTTATGTTGGTGAATAAGATTAAGATATGTGTTATATTATATATGAATAATTGTGTACTTCTGTATGTACCATATGTATATTTTTTCCTTGACGGTCACTGTGAGTGGTCGTCCATCTTTTATTTTTTCCACTAAGAATTTATCGCTTAGCACGGGTGTTTAATCCGTTCAGGTGTGGAAGCTATCCGAGTTTTTGAGGAGTACGGTCCGCAGCAGTCAGAAGCAACACTTTAGAAAGATTCTTTTGTAGCTTGTCTATTGTGTTTTGGGTTTTATGATGTAATCTTTTGTAATGTATTAGATTTTGTATATGTTTCTAGTGTATCTTTGTAACTATGTAAGGTTGTTATACTCCTTTTTGTAATGAATATTTTGATATATGAAATAAATTTTCAGTTAGCCCATTTCGATTATTATAAGTTTTAAGTTATCGTTTATGAATGTTTCTTTTTCGCCTTCGTTATGCTTGTATGTTTGTTTATCGGTAACACCCTTATCTATGCGGGTATTCACTCTCCTTACAAGTGAATTCCCCTACGTATAGGTATGGGGTGTTATAATTTTATTGGTATCAGAGTGGGGTTTAGTCTTTTCTGGATGTTCATAGAACATAATTTTGTTTAGGATTGTGTTGGCCTGATGCGGATATTTTAAGTTTTGTTGTTAAATGGAGTCTGCACGTGGGTCCCTCGAGGGGTCGGCCGAGACTGCTAATCCCCAAGAGCAAGATCCATCTGTGTCTGGTCCTGTTCAACCAGCTAGGGTGCAACCTAAGGCTCCAGCCATACCTTTTGAGGCTATGCTAAAGATATCTCAAGATATGGCTCGGGTCTTAGAGAGGGTGATGTCCCTGAGAGCTCTGATTGACAGTGTAAGGAAGTCTAGAGCCGAATATTTTTATGGGACTAGCTTGGATGAATCTGACAAGGCAGAACTTTGGATTGAGAAAGTGAAGAGAGTGTTAAAAGAGATTCGTTGTCCTATGGATAAGAAAGTGGAGTGTGCGGTTTCACTATTGCAAGGTTCCGCCTATGATTGGCAGAGATTGGTGTTGAGCCAACCCTAGTTGCCTTATCCGGTCACATGGGAGATCTTTGAAAGGGAATTTCATAATAAGTATGTGACTAGGGCAGATAAGGATGCAAAGTGGGCTCAATTCCTAAGCTTTAAGCAGAGGGCATTGTCAGTTGCCGAGTATGAGAAGGATTATAGTAGGCTCAGTAAGTATGCGCCTCCGGGTGTGTAGACACCGGGTCCTAAGGCAGTCCAGACCGAAGTTATTCGATGATGAGAATAATGCCTATTCACAGAAAATAAACAAATGGAAGTGATGGTCTCCTCGGAAAAAATATTTTTCATTTTTACTTAAGAAAAAGAAAAAAAAAAGAAAATGGTTTGAGTTTTGGGGGCCTGTTGGGTGAGGCCCATCTCACCCATGTGAGATGGAGCCTCACGTAAAGTGAGATGCTGCCTCACCACGTGAGGCCCAGCTCACAGGAGAGGAGAGCTCTCACCTACCTCACGTGTGTTCTTCCTCTTCAATGTCTTTTCTCTATGTTTTCAGTGGATTTGGTTTGAAAATGGAGTTTTATGATGGATTTGGTAAGGAAGTGAGCTAATTTGTCAAATAACATTTAAAGAGTTGAAAAAGGGGGGGGGGGGATTATTAGAGAGAGGATTAGAGAGGAACGAAAAGAAAAAAAAAAGGGAGAACACAGAGAGAAAAAAGCATAGAAGAAAAAGGAAAAAAAAACTTTGAGAGCAAGAAAATAATTCTTGTTTTCTCAATAGGTATTCTCAGGTTGTCTTTTAAGCTTAGGAAACCAATTCTTGAGTTGGAGGATTCTGGGTTTGTTTTGAGTGAAAAAGGAAGGAGTTTAGCGTGAGAAAGTTCATCATCTTGTTTCTTTTTCTTTAACGTTCTTGCTAGAAGTTTTCAAATCTTGGTTTTAACTTCATTTTCAAGAAAAGCAACGAGGAAATCAGAAGCTTCATTTGCATATCAAAGATTAAATATCTGAGGGTAAATAACTACTAGCCAGCTCTGTTCCTTTATTTTTCTTTCTTCCTCTTTACTTCTTCTTCTTTGTTTTGTTGAACCAGTGAGTTTCTGTTCTTTGTATATATTGTATTTATTTCTTGTTTGATTCTTTCAACTTGTTGATCATATGTTTGTTTGCTGTTATGAATATATATGCATGTTAGTTGTATCATTATGCATGTTTTGATCGTATGATATTATTTTTGTTCCTCTGTCTCTAATCCTCTGTTCGTCCCTGTTTTGTCTTTCATTTGATTATTTTTTCGAGTCATTTTCTGGTTTTCTCTTCCTTTTCATTTCCGATCGAGCTATTTTCTTCTCTTTTTTCTTCATTTTTCGATCGGATCTTAATCTCCCGATCGGTCTGTTTTGCTTGTTGCCCCAATCGGATGGTTTATCAGTTTTTTTATCATTTTTTTCTCGGTTCAGATTGCAAGTTTCGTGCAATCCGTTCACGAGTCGTGAACGGCTGTCAAGACCCGTGAATGGATCACCTCCATTCATGAGTCGTGAGTTCCATTCACGACTCGTGAATGGATTGCCGCCATTCACGAGTCGTGAATGGGTATACGGACCTCCCATTCCCTTTGCTTTTCCACTTTACCTTTCCCTCATATTCCCATTTGCATTTCCATCAACTTTGGCCATTTTTTGTCCTTTAGCTTAGCATATCACGTCACTCTTTACATTTCCATTTCTATTTTCATCTTCTTTGGCCACTCTTTGTCTTTTAGCCATACTTCACATTTTCTTCAAATTATTCATTGTTGGTTTTCATTATTTATTGCTTTTTTAGTTCTCTTTTAACTTGCTATTTTATTCCATTTTACTTTTTAGCTTAATCATTTTTAATATTTCATATTAATATATTCTCAAAGTTTATTATTATTATTATTATTATTATTATTATTATTATTATTATTATTATTATTTCATTAATATCTTAGTATTGTTGCTATCTTTTATTATTATTATTATTATTATTATTATTATTATTATTATTATTATTATTATTTTATCTATCTCACATGTAAATTGCTTGTATATTAAATTGACATGTCTAATTTAACCTATTTTATCTCATGCACATTTGTTAATTATTTTTGCATGTTCTCTTTCTTATTGTTATTTGATTAATTTATTAATCACTTTAATTAGTTATTTTATTAAGCTAATTTTAGTCAATTAATTTATTTATTTGTATTATGTCAATTATTTAATTTATTTTACTAACATTTCACTTCGTTTATTTGTTTTATGGCTTAAATGCTTGTATGATTGTCCGAGTTACACGAGTGCTCGGATCAGGGATTAGAAAATCGAAGACCACCAGACTTAGGGTTTGCATTTTAATAGTTGCATTTTTTTTTATTATATGTATTGTATATAAAATGTATTTTTTATTATTATTCGTATTACAGAAAATCACGTTTTTCAATAATTAATAATTTGTGAATTTTTCTTAATAAATTGGACCAATATCTTATTTTAACCAATAAAATCTCGTTATTTAAAATGGAGAATTAGTTTTCATAAAATGGGATCACTCATCCCGGTTTTTTCCAACCAATATCCTAAAAATAATTCTCCAATTTTTATAAAAGGAACCAATGTTCCTAAAATTGAACGAATAACCCTATTTATGTATGTTGTATTTTTATCTTTCTTATGTGTTTATTTATTTATTTATTTACTTTGTTTATTTATATTTTTATTTGGAGGATTGTTCTGTCCCATTTTTATTCATTATTGGGGGATTGTTCTATCCCATTTTCTATTTTGTAATTTATTTATTTACCGCTTTATTTATCGCTTTTAATGTGAATGAATGCACTTTAATTTATTGCATTACCGCATGAGATGAGAGATGGAATTTGGATTTCTTAACAACTCATTTATAAAATTTAAGTCATTAATAAGAGTGAAGTTCCGAACACCTTCTCTGGTTTAGACCATTAGAGGTTAGAGACCTCTCCCAGTTTCTTGTAAATTGGTTGACCATTCCAAAATACCTCAAAAAGTGCCTAAAGGCGTTGTGGGTCTAGATGATCCTTTCCAATATTCTATTGGAAAGGAGGCATCTAAAATGACTCATGATGGCGACTCCACTGGGGATGATCGAAACTTCGCTTCGAAAGTGACTTAAGTTAAAATTATAATTGAGTTATTAAGAATCAAAAATTCTATTTCTAATCAAAATTGCATTACATACATTAGAGCCTTAAAATATGTTAGTTGGTCCTTATCTACCCCGGTGCGTTCCTAAAATAACTTTCACTCATTGTAGGGAAGTATTTAGGATAATCACCAGCCCAAGCCTCGTACCATCAATTAGTATATCAAATGGAGACCCAATTGGTCACTATGCTCGTGATGAGCTAGACCCGTTGGCAGGGACCATGCTTGGGTAGACCTAAAATAACACTACCTTCGACCAAAGCACATGTAATGGCTATAGATACTCTCACTAGGTGAAATGTACCACAATATTGTGCTTGCTATTTGGGCCGTCATATATTGAATAAATTCAAATAAATTAAATGGTCTTTCATCAAAGGCTTTCATGCCCCGGTGGGCCCATCTTAATTTGGTTGAATTGTTTAAATACATAATGGCCAAACACCCATGTGAATGTGCATTAGGCAAGAGTTGTTATGCTGCCGATTTTTTACCGTTCATTATACGTGTCCAATGGGTTCCCTGTTAACCCTTGGATAAAGTCCACCTAGGAGAGAGACCGCACGACCCCGTGTGTGGGAGGAATAAGGTCGGAAGAATCTATTTACTTGCATGTGTTTGTCTATGCTGCACCAGCACGACCATGCATTGCACTTCAAGTCATGCATCATCCTAACAGAGATGTGTTTTGCAGCCATTATAGATTCACCCAAGTGGTTTAGAGGTCCAGACGATCGTTTGAAAAAGGTTTCACTTTTGGGATTATCAGAGTTGGTTTTAGATCAGAGTTCGGATTCCTTTTCAGAGGGTAGTGAGATTTTGTCTTCTGAGTCATCAGTTGAAACAAGTATTTCTAATCCAGCGAGTGGTTCTGATGCAACTAGGGCAATGATTGTCAAGGAAGTAGGGAAGCGAATGGAGGAATTTGAGGCCAGGATAATGGCAATAATGGGCAACCTTGCCACTACTTGAGCCCCACTGGCGGGGCAACAGGCTGCTGCTCCATCTAGAGAGCAAGAAGAGCAAGGGGTTGCCAGAGAGGATCCCCCGGCTACGGTCGATCCACCTGCGGTTGAGCCAAGAGCGTCAGCGCCTGTTGAGCAGAGGGAAGGCCCGAAATCTGTGGTTGACTTATGGGAGGAGCAAGAGGAATAGACGGTAGTTAAGGGAAAATCGCCCAAGCTGGAAGATGCAATGTGGAGGAAAATGGAGGAAAAATTTAAAGCTATGACAAGAATGTTAAAGGTAGGAGGAGGGATGAATCCCGATGATCGAGAACTGGATAGTGATGATCTAATACCTCAGAACTTCAAGATGCCTGGCATTTCCAAATTCGATGGCACTTCTGATCCCGCTGCGCATATAAAGCATACTCGTTGGTAATGAAGGGTACTACTTTAACTAAGAGGCAAAAGATTGAGTATTTTTGTCTGAGCTTAACCAGCCCAGCGGTGGATTGGTACCATGGGGTAGATCGAAGGACAAAAGAGGATTAGGATTTATTAACGGAGGAGTTCCTCAGACAATGCGATTGTAGTACGAGAATGGAGGTAACTCTGAAGGATTTGGAGCTATTGCAACAAAAGGCAAGGGAGTCTTTTCATGAGTACCTCACTCATTGGAGAAACCGAGTTATGGAGATGAAGCACAAACTAGATTCTCAAGACCAGATTCGGCTGTTCATAAAAAATGCGAGCCCGTATTTGAGGGATGGATTAAAGATAAAGGGATTAAGAGACTGGGAGTCCTTGAAGGACATAGCTATTGAGGCTGAGGGAGAGTGCCTTTTGAGAAAGGCTAATAGTGAAGCTTATGCTAAGAGGGGTTATGCTAATCAGGGGGCAACTAAGCCAGCGAGCTTCAGTAGTGGAAATTGAAGTGGGAAGACAGCTGAGGTGTCGGCGACGGGCATGAGTCAAAGATACTTCTTGAATTTGGGCCGGCCTTTATCGTGGGTGTTAAAAAGAGTGATGAAAGAGGGGAAGCTGCAACCCCTACCACCTAGTCCAGCTAAGAACCAAGGACAGCCGGGGCATAAAGAGAATGAATACTGTGCTTATCACCAGCATACCGGACACCTAACAGATAACTGTGTGATGCTGAGGTACCAAATTCAAGATCTGATCAACAGCAAATAGATCACTGACCCAGAGTGGAGAGAGAGTAAGAAAAAGTCTAATTATAATGCTGTGCCAGCACCTATTTTCATGATTGGGTCAAATCTGCCCAAATGGTATGTCTTGCAGGATTTGTATGGAAATGAATATATTGCTGTTACTCGCCATGGGGTTGAGGAAAAAAGAATATCTGTGGGGGCAATAGATTGTTGGTCCACCAGTGAGAGTGGTGAAGAAGACGAAGATGAGGAGAAAGAAGAAAAGTCTGTAGACTTATGGGAATCAGATGGAGAAGGGAAAGAAGTAAAGGCTGTGATAAGGAGTGGTAGAGTGATCCCGGAGGTGGAAAGGTCGCAGGAACCAGCACAACCATCAGCAGAAAGAGAGCCAAAAGAGAATCAAATAGTAAAGCAGTTAAAGAAGACAACGGCTCAGATATCTATATGGGACCTTTTAAGACAGTCTCCTTCACATAGATAAAAGTTGGTCGAGACTTTGAGTGAGTCCATCGTGGCCACCACAATTTCTCCATCCGAATTGCTAGAGATGGTAAAAGGGGGATCAGGAGAGAGATTGGTTTATTCAGATGCTGACCTACCAACTGAGGGCCGCAATCACAACCGACCGCTGTAAATCAAGGCACAAATTAATGGTAAGCACACAGCTTGTGTCATGGTGGATGACGGATAATCTATAAATGTCTACCCTTTGGTGGCACTTCAGGCTTTTGGGTTGGAAGAAAGCAAGCTTAGCAAGTCTGATTTGATCATCACAGCTTATGATAATTCTAGAAGATAAGCCTCGGGGACATTTAGAGCTCTGGTTAAAACAGGACCTAATGAGACGAAAGCAGAATTTGTGGTTTTGTCTATCCCAGCCAATTTCTTAGTCCTACTTGGAAGGCCGTGGTTCCATAAATTAGGAGGAGTGTTATCTATCCTACACCAGATGATTAAGATACCACATAAAGGAGAGGTGGTAACTATTAAGGCGGCAAGAGAAAATCAGGTGTCTGCTTTGGGGATTTCCAACCAGCCATTTAGTGGCTTTCATGTGTCCATGATAGGAGAAGAGCAAAGTTTAGCGGGTACCCCTCAGGTGGTAAACATGATAAAAAAGATGCACTTTCTTCCAAGAGCTAGTTTGGGTAAGAATTCGCAAGGGCTGCAGCCTGCTATCACTACTCAAGGCCAAAAAGATCGAAAGGGATTGGGGTATAAAGGTGAACGCGGCGAGAAGAAGAAGTCAGAGAAGATCCCCCATATTTCAGAAACTTTTGTTCCTGCATCCTCATATGTGCTTATACCGGAGAAGAAGAGCTTTAATGGGTGAATGGAAAGGTTCCAGGATTTGAAATCTTTAGTGATGTCTTTGACTGGGATCTTGGAGTAATCAAATCTGCAGAGGATTTCTGGGATGAGGAGATTATGACACAGTGCAGTATTTGGGATAGAGAAGAACCTGAGGAGATCGTTACTGAGAAGCTGCTAGCCACCCGATTAAAAGGGAAAGAGAAGATGATGGAGCCAGATTTGAAGATTGAAGATCTGAGAATTTCACCAGAGATAACTGAAAAGCCTTCATCAAGCCAAGAGGCCAAAGCACAGTATGCTACTACATCGGCATCAATAGAAGATGAAGACCATAATCATTTAGATAGTCTATTTATGCCAGAACTTTTTTATGAAGACAATGTTAATGTTTCCGATTATATTAATAATATGAACAACTTTGCTTATTTGTGTGATCGTTCTGATGATTTCATTCCTCATGATCATAAACATGATGCATTTATTTTTTATATTAATTCAACTAGCACAACTGCATTTAATCTCGAAACTTTGAAAAACCCAAAGGAAATTTTGATAGCATCAGATATAACTCCTGAGGAGAGAATAAAATTTGAGAGAATTTTAAGAAAATATGAAAAGGTCTGTGCCTGGACTTATGAGGACATGCCAGGGATCGATTGAGAGGTCGCTGAACATGCTATTCCAACTTACCCAGAGACTAAACCTATCAAGCAGAAGCTCAGAAGACTTAGGCCAGAATGGGCATAAAAAGTGAAAGAAGAGATCCATAGGCAGATTGAGGCTAAGTTTCTAGTGGAAGTTCAGTACCCGACTTTGTTAGCTAATCTAGTTCCTGTGGCTAAGAAGGATGGAAAGGTCCGAGTATGTGTGGATTATCGGGACTTGAACAAGGCCTGTCCAAAAGATGACTTTCCACTGCCTCACATAGATGTACTGGTAGATAGTGCAGCTAGGTGTATGATGTATAGCTTCGTGGATGGTTATGTAGGTTATAATTAGATCCTCAATAAGATAATCGATCGAATTAAGATAGCCTTCATCAAAGAATGGGGAACATTTGCCTACCGGGTTATGCCTTTCGGATTAAAGAATGCGGGTGCAACTTATCAGAGAATGGCAACAAAAATCCTGAATGACTTGATTCACAAGGAGGTAGAGGTATATGTAGATGACATGATGATTAAGTCAGCCACTAGAGAAGGCCACTTTGAAGCTCTGGAAAAGTTCTTTCAAAGAATGAGTAAGTACAACCTGTGCCTTAACCCCAAGAAGTGCATTTTTGGAGTTATCTCAGGTAAGCTATTGGGCCATGTGGTAAGTCAAAGAGGAATAGAAGTGGATCCTGATAAGGTCAAGGCCATTAGAGAGATGCCAATGCCCCAGAAAGAGAAAGAGGTTAGGAGTTTCCTAGGAAAACTTCAGTACATCAGTCGGTTTATCGCCAAGCTAGCTTCAGTATGTGAGCCTATCTTCAAGCTTCTCAGGAAAAACCAACCGGTGGTGTGGAATGATGATTGCCAATTGGCCTTTGATACTATAAAGAACTATCTTCTAAATCCACCTGTCTTAAGACCCTCATGTTATGCCAAGCCACTAATCCTGTATTTAGCAATAGAAGACAGCTCAGTAGGTGTCATGATAGCCCAGGAGGATGATTTTGGAGTGGAGTTTGCGGTTTATTACCTTAGCAAGAAATTCCTGCCATATGAAGCCAAATATGTTGAAGTGGAAAAAATTTGCTTAGCCGTAATCTGGGCTTCTAAGAAGTTGCGACACTACTTCCACTATTTCAGCGTGCAAGCAGTTGCTAAGCATAACCCTCTTAGGTATCTTCAACAAGCACCCTCTCTACTAGGAAAGATGGGAAGATGGTTATTACTGTTGCAGGAGTTTGATATTGAATACATTATGCGGAAAACCATTAAAGGAAGAGCTGTGGCTGAACACCCTACTGAGGGGGACCAGTTCGAATATAATTTTCTAGATGAAGATGTCGCGGCCATAACGGTACAAGGGTGGCAGATGTTCTTTGATGGGGCAGTTAACAGAAAAGGGGCAGGAGTAGGGTTTATTCTTATAACCCCGGATGGTGAAAAGCTACCATTAGCTAAGAAGTTGAGGTACAAGGCGACCAATAATGAAGCGGAATATGAAGCTTGCATCTTTGGATTGGAAGCGTTACTTGCTCTGGGGGCAAAGACCGCAGAAGTCTTCGGAGATTCATCCTTAGTAATTCATCAGATCAAAAAGGAATGGTCAGTCAAAGAAGAGAGGCTGTTGCCTTATGTGAAGCACTTGAAAATGTTGAGTAGCCAATTTGAGACCTACACTTTTCACTTCGTTCCAGGGGATGAAAATCAGTTCGCTGATGCTCTTGCGACATTAGTGTCTATGTGAGATAATCCAACGGGGGTTGCTATGAGACCTGTGTTGATCTCTAGTGCGAAAAAGCCTTGTTTTGAAGCTGAGCAGATAATGGATGTTGAGATCGCTGATGGGAAGCCTTGTGTGACGCGCGCCGGATCCCCGCGGTCGCCCGTACGACCGCCCGCTCTAGGGCGATCGGTGCATTTGAGGGTCCGTTGACAGCTTGCAATGAATTGTAAGTGCGTCTATTTTGGGCAACAAGTAGGTTTCATGGAGTCGCCACCCAATAGAACATTGGGAAAGTTTCTCTCGCCTCGGAGAACCTAAGGCTAAGCTTTTATCCATTTTGGGCCAACCAAAGGGGTCTTGGAGGGTAAACCTCTCTCCCTAAGGAGCCTAAGATTAACGTCTAAGTCTCGTGACACAAGAGGTGTCTTGGAGGTCCAATTCCAATGAGTGATCGGACGGACCTCTCGCCTCGTTGAGCCCAAAGACCAGAGATGAGTTCGGGACTTCTCATTTATTCATACCTTGATTGATTTTACAATTCGGTTTTGAGTCTATTAGTCCGCTCTCTCTCCACACGATGCAATTTAAATTAAAGGCGCAATCATCCATTTAAGAGCATAAAATAAAATAGCATTAAAACATAAAATAAATTTACAATAATGCTAAGGGCAGAATACAACCCTCATTTGTAAATGTGCGATACATACATAAAACGGGTTATTCTTTAACAATGAGGATATTGGTCCTCGCATGCATTCATTATGGAAAACGATTTTTATGTGATGGTTTTATTGGGTAAAAATAGGACATTGATCCAGTTTTATTTAGCAAACATTTTATTTAGTAGAAAACATTTGTGTGGTGGTTCTTTTTAAGATCGGTCGAAAATTATTTTATAATTACAGACCACAAATAAATAAAATAATAATCACATATTTCTAAATAAATAAATAATTAATAAAATCTAATTTAATTGTCCTGACCATGCTCCTCGAACGAGTCACATGCCACTCGTGGTTATAGCCGTAACAGGAAATAATATTGATTAGTAATAAATAAATAAATAAATAAAATAATTGAATAAATAAATAAATGTATAAGCAAATAATTGAATAAATTAAATTGAAGAAGATATTTAAAATGATAAATGAATAATTAATTAAATAAATGAAATAATGGAATAAATTAATAGTTAATCAATGGATATGCAATATAAATGATAATCATAACAATGAAATAAAAATAATGCAATGGTATTAACAATAATTATATCAATGATGATGAAAAAACATAAAATTAAATAATAAATAATCACAAATCAATTAAATAATAACATCAACATAAAATTAACACAAATTAGACAATAATAATATTAATATTAATAATAATAATAATAATAATAATAATAAAACAAAAAATTAAATAAATAATAATATTAATATTAATAATAAAAATTCAGAAATTAAATAGATATATAGATATAATAATAATATATAAAATAATATTAAAATAGGAAGGAGAGAGGGAGACACACCGGAGTGTCGCCGGAGCGGCGGTTGAAGACACCTCCCTCGCCGCCTCGTAGATCGCATGGTCGGGAGTCCAGCGCCAGTGACCACGCGCCGATCGGAGCTGCGGCTGTGCCGAAAATCACGTCGGAGGCCTCGGTTCGTCTCCCTCACGCACCACCCTACGGCAACCGACGGAGGAACGGCGGCCACCATCTGAAGCGTCCGGACATCCTCTCCACGGCGGCGGGGCGCGTGCGGCGATCGGTGGCCTGATCTGGCCGGCAGAGGCGACGCTTCCTTCCCCTTTCTTTCTTCCTTTTTCCCTCTCCGGTGGCCTGCGTTTCACTCTTCCTGGTCTGCCTCTTTCTTCTCTCTTTGTTTCCCTTTCTTTTTCCTTTGGTTTTTGATTTGTTTCCCTTTTATGTTTGCTCTCTTTTCCTTTCTATTTCTTTCTTTCTTCTCTTTTCCAGCCGAGCTCCTCTGTTCATGCTCTCTCTTTTCCTTTTTTTTTTCTTCTTTTTTTTTTTTTGCTTGTGTTTCCAGCCGAGAGAGAGAGAGCCCCTTTCTAAGGTTTGTCCATCTTATTCTTTTTATACCCTCAAATTAGGGTTAATTAGGTTACCCTAATAACTTCCTCCAATTTTCCATTCTTTTTAATTTTCAATTTTAATTAATTTACTTAAACTAACACATTAACTAATTAAATACTCTATTAATTACATATTTTACATCTTAATATAATTAATCTATTTAGCCATATATATTTTATCTAATTAATTAAACATTCTATATAATTTTAATTATCCTACTTAAATTATCATATACTTTATCTAATTAATTAAACATTCTACATTTTAACTAATTAATTAACTAATTAATCTTTAATTTTACATGCATTTTAATTAATACAATAATATTAACTAATTAATTAACTAACAACATTAACTAATTAATTACCTAATTTTAAACACACACATATTTATATATTTATTATATATATATATATTTTTGGAGGGAATTATCAAGGATCCAAAATTACCATTGCCATTTTTATGCTGGACTCGGGACCCGGTGTCTACAGTTGCCCCCAATTTTGGAGAAACTAGTGGTAGACACCTAGGTGAGCCAAAATTCAAAGGAGAAAGAAAAAAAGATGCAGAGACACGTACCTGGGACAACCGTCTTCTTGAATTGAGTGTTGTTGCTGTGATTGTGCTAATTTTTCTGTTGAGTGGCGCCCCTTGAGAGGTCTTTGGTTGAGATCTGCCCCCTGAGAGGTCTTTGGTTGATTGTCTGCCCCCTGAGAGGCCTTTGGTTGATTGTCTACCCCCTGAGAGGTCTTGGATTGATTGTGCCCCCTGAGAGGTCTTTGGTTGAGATCTGCCCCCTGAGAGGTCTTGGATTGATTGTGCCCCCCGAGAGGTCTTTGGTTGAGATCTGCTCCCTGAGAGGTCTTGGGTTGATTGTCTGCCCCCTGAGAGGTCTTTGATTGATTGTGCCCCCCGAGAGGTCTTGGGTTGAGATCTGCCCCCTGAGAGGTCTTGGGTTGAGATCTGCCCCCTGAGAGGTCTTGGGTTGATTGTCTGCCCCCTAAGAGGTCTTTGGTTGATTATCTGCCCCTTGAGAGGTCTTTGGTTGATTGTGCCCCCTGAGAGGTCTTTGGTTGATTGTGCCCCCTGAGAGGTCTTTGGTTGATTATGCCACCTGAGAGGTCTTTGGTTGATTGTGCCGCCTGAGAGGTCTTTGGTTGATTATGCCCTCTGAGAGGTCTTTAGTTGATTATCTGCCCCCTCAGAGGTCTTTGGTTGATTGTGCCTCCTGAGAGGTCTTTGGTTGAGATCTGCCCCCTGAGAGGTCTTGGGTTGATTGACTGGCCCCTGAGAGGTCTTTGATTGATTATCTGCCCCCTGAGAGGTCTTTGGTTAAAATCTTGATTGATGTTTGGAATGATGTCGTCACTCGGTTTCTGCCTGTGTCCGCATCGAGTCTCTTTTTCTGCAAGACTTAGAAAGGCAAATATGTAGAAAAAATTGCGAGTATGCACGTGAGATGCATGTGTATGCATCAATGTAGTATAAAAATTCATCTAAAAGGATTTGGAGGCGACAGCTGATTTGGTTGCAATTTGCAGTAAGATTAGTGCCTTCTGGAATTGCCTTTGAATTTCATGCTCTTTGGGGATCATGAGGTTCCCATCTAAAACCTGTAGTCATTATTTTAAGGTAGTGCGTCCCTTGTGGATTTTCACACTAGCTTTTCTTGGCGAGAAATGCGTCCTTTCGGATTTTCACATAACCCTGTGCCTTATTTTTTTGCCTGGAATGGACCCAACCCAATCCAGCGGCTTTTTTTTTTTTAGGACAGACTGCCTGTTTCCAGGTTTTCACCCTGTCCTTTGGCCTAATTTTTGCTTAGAGCGCCAATTACGGTTTTCATCTCTAACAGAGTTCTTTTTTTTTTTTTTTTTTACAGGAAGAGTTAACTGAAGTGCTAGAGTGGGTAGAGTGGCAGATGAATTGCTTTGAGTATACCAGATGAACTGTTCTGGTTACATCAATACCATTGCATAAATGCACGTATTTCAATTTGATTTCATAATATATGATTATTATTTAGCATTAACCTCAAGATACACAACCTCATCTAATCTCGGGATGGATCTTGAAAGCATCTAACTCCTGTTATCAATCATCCCTCTCGGGTTTCATGATTGAATATTTTCTCTCTGCTCTTGTTTTATTTTTTATTTTTTTGAATACGAATTCTAGAAGCAATGTTGGAGACGAGACTCGACTCGAATGCATGAATGCACTCGTGGATTCTCGCTTGTAGCTCAAGAAACACCATATGCCTTTTCTTACATACCAAACCTTATTGGAAGGTCATCTCCGCTAATTGGATAAGACTGAACCTAGAATCAAGGGGTCTTACTTTGGTTGTAATGTTAGGCTTAGGTAGATGGCTGTCAAAGAAAGATCAGGTCGCTAGGGAAAAAATGGCCACAATATTTTCTCAACTGATGGATGAACCGTTCTAGCTCAGTTGCATATACAAAAGTATTTTTGAATTTGGGCTCGGTAACATTTTAGCTTCTTGAGATCAGAATAACAATAAAAAAGGGTAATCATTGAAACTAGTCAATTGGTTACTGTCTTGAGCTCTTTTTGTTTTTTTTTGTTTTTTTTTCGTCCTTTATTTTCTTCTTTTTTCCGATTTTTCTTTTCTCTTTTTTTTTTCTTTTTTATTGGTTTTTTTTTTTTTGCGAGCTCATGCCTTTCATGCATGACTAAGCCTTCTACCCAAAATGTAAACTCACCCTTACTAAGGCAATTTTTAATAACCCAAAAAATTGTTAAAACGTACATCCATCCTTTTTAGAGCGGCCACTCTTCTAAGGGGAGGCAAAAATCATTTTAGGTGAGGGAATAGTTTTAATGTGTGTAACAACAAAATTGGCACGCATTTAGCATACCTCCATAAAGGCTCAAGGGGCTAACAAGCGATTATAAAATAAGGGTAGCAAACGGTAATTTAGAGAGCTATATAAAGAAATAGTGCCTAAATCATTTTCTAGATTCAGCCTTATCCAGGGGTCGCTTTGACGGGTACTCAAAAAGGTTCTAGTGCTCTTAGTGAGTTTTCATCCAATCTCCTAATTGCAACTAGTTTTTCTTTCTTATCTTTATTTATTTTCTCTCTGAATTTCCCTCTCTACAGGAGTTATATCAGATGCTATCAAGATTTTGTTTGGATTTTTCAAAGTTCCAAGATTAAATGCAGTAGTATTAATTGAATTAATGTCAAAATGAATGAATGCATCATGATCATGTGAAATGAAATCATTAGAAATAATATACAAACAAGCAACAATATAATTAAAATGACCAATATTGCATATGCCATTATTTGAAAAGCTCAAAAATAAAGACATTTCCTAGCAAAGCAAGCACTGCAACCCATGTTGTTCATCTGTCATCAGCTTTTATTTCCCCTTCTTCTCTGGGTTAACAATTTCTTTATTATTGATAAGATCTTGAATTCGATCCCTCAGAATTTAGCATTGATCTGTTAACTGGCCAGCGTTGGTGGAAAGCACAAAATTGATCCGTGCTATGAACAGCTTCCCCTTGGTTTACGGCACGTCTAGCTGACGATGCTTGTAATTTTCCCTTTTTAAAGCCTCATCTTCTATGTGGGGTGCTCTACCCCTCACAGCTTGATAGACTATTAGCTCTTCATTTTTCTCCTCCATCACAAAATCATCATTGGAATTGGAAGTCCTTTTCCCTTCTTGGCTTAATGGGTGCAACAGCTCCATGCTCATTAATAGGCTGACGAGCATTGCCAATAAAAAGAGTCTCTCCACCAGCAGGTGGTTTGGCTTGCCCCTAGCATGGACTATTTGTTATTGTGGATCAACAAGTGGTTCGGCTTGCCCCCAGCATGGGCTATTGGTTGTTGTCGATCAACAGGTGGTTATGGAATAGTAGGTGCTCGTGAATCATGAGGATGAGTAATCCCTTTGGCCATGGTGCCCACCATATTCTAACATTCTCAGTTCAAAGTCTTCTAGCTTCCGGGCAAGGTCTTGAGTGGTTAAATTTCCAGTTTCGTCCGCCATGGAGGATGAGGTACTAGATGCTGAGAGTAGCTCAGGATCCTAATCAAGCACTAATTCCAGCAATCCAAAGGGCGAGTCTGTCCTTACTAATCGACTGTCGGGACCTCTAACCCACTTGGACGAATCTATGATGGCTGAAAATTTAAATTGTTAGAATGATGCGTGTATGACAATATACAATGCATGATCGTGAATTGTGCAGATGGAGTGAAGAAATCAATAAATTGCAATTATGCGATGCAATGCATGAAAATAAATATACACATGATGGTATATGTATGTGAAAAACAATATGCAAACAAAAGGATATATACACACAATATGAAATGTATTTTTTTATTTTTTATATTTTATTTACTTATTTATTATATTTATTATTATTATTATTATTATTATTATTATTATTATTATTATTATTATTATTATTATTATTATTATTATTATTATTATTATTATTATTATTATTATTATTTTTTACATGAATAACATGTGATGCATGTGCATGTTGTGCAGCATTCACAGCCACATGCAAGCAGGTAGATCCTTCCAACCTTATTTCTCCCACACATGGGGTCGTGCGGTCTCTTTCCTAGGTGGGCTTTATCCAAGGGTTAACAGGGAACCCAATGGATGCGTATAGTGTGCGGTGAAAAACCGGCAGCGTAACACCTCTTACTTTAAAGCACATGCACATGGATGTTTGGCCATTATATATTTAAACAATTCGATTAAATCAAGATGGGCCCACCGGGGCATGAAAGCCTTTGATGAAAACCATCTGATTCAATTGATTTTGTTCAATATATGATGGCCCAAATAGCAAGCACGATATTATAGTACATGTCACCTAGTGGAAGTTTCTATTGCCATTACATGGGCTTTGGTCAAAAGGTGGTGTTATTTTAGGGCTACCCAAGCATGATCCCTGCCGAAGGGTCTAGCTCATCACAAGCGTAACGACCGATCGGGTCACCATTTTATATACCACGATGGTACGAGACTTGGGCTGGTGATTATCCTTAACACTTCCTTACATTGAGTGAACGTAGGGTTGTGCTTCAGGAATGCACCGAAGTTTAGAAGGGACCAAACTAGCATAGATCTAAAGCTCTAATGAGATGTAATGCAATTTTGAGAGAAGAGCGAAATTTATAAACTAAAACTTAATTATAAATTTTAATCAAGGTACTTTCGAATCAAAGTCTCAAATATATCCCCAGTGGAGTCGCCACTGTGACGCGCGCCGGATCCCTGCGGCCGCCCGTACGACCGCCCGCTCTAGGGCGATCGGGGCATTTGAGGGTCCGTTGACAGCTTGCAATGAATTGCAAGTGCGTCTATTTTGGGCAACAAGGAGGTTTCATGGAGTCGCCACCCAATAGAACATTGGGAAAGTTTCTCTCGCCTCGGAGAGCCTAAGACTGCGCTTTTATCCATTTTGGGCAAACCAAAGGGGTCTTGGACGGTAAACCTCTCTCCCTAAGGAGCCTAAGATTAACGTCTAAGTCTCGTGACACAAGAGGTGTCTTGGAGGTCCAGTTCCAATAAGTGATCGGACGGACCTCTCGCCTCGTTGAGCCCAAAGACCAGAGATGAGTTCGGGACTTCGCATTTATTCGTACCTTGATTGATTTTACAATTCGATTTTGAGTCTATTAGTCCGCTCTCTCTCCACACGATGCAATTTAAATTAAAGGCGCAATCATCCATTTAAGAGCATAAAATAAAATAGCATTAAAACATAAAATAAATTTACAATAATACTAAGGGCAAAATACAACCCTCGTTTGTAAATGTGCGATACATACATAAAACAGGTTATTCATTAACAATGAGGACATTAGTCCTCGCATGCATTCATTATGCAAAATAATTTTTATGTGATGGTTTTATTGGGTAAAAATAGGACATTGATCCAGTTTTATTTAGCAAACATTTTATTTAGTAGAAAATATTTGTGTGGTAGTTCTTTTTAAGAGCGGTCGAAAATCATTTTATTATTACAGACCACAAATGAATAAAATAATAATCACATATTTCTAAATAAATAAATAATTAATAAAATCTAATTTAATTGTCCTGACCGTGTTCCTCAAACGAGTCACATGCCACTCGTGGTTATAGCCGTAACAAGAAATAATATAGATTAGTAATAAATAATTAAAATAATTGAATAAATAAATAAATGCATAAGCAAATAATTGAATAAATTAAATTGAAGAAGATATTTAAAATGATAAATGAATAATTAATTAAATAGATGAAATAATGGAATAAATTAATAGTTAATCGATGGATATGCAATATAAATGATAATCATAACAATGAAATAAAAATAATTCAATGCTACTAACAATAATTATATCAATGAGGATGAAAAAACATAAAATAAAATAATAAATAATCACAAATCAATTAAATAATAACATCAACATAAAATTAACACAAATCAGACAATAATAATATTAATATTAATAATAATAATAATAATAATAATAAAACAGAAAATTAAATAAATAATAATAATAATATTAATATTAATAATAAAAATTCAGAAATTAAATAATAATAATAATAATAATAATAATAATAATAATATATAAAATAATATTAAAATAGGAAGGAGAGAGGGAGACACACCGGAGTGTCGCCGGAGCGGCAGTTGAAGACACCTCCCTCGCCGCCTCGTAGATCACGTCGTCGGGAGTCCAACGCCGGTGACCACCCGCCGATCGGAGCTGCGGCTGTGCCGAAAATCACGTTGGAGGCCTCGATTCGTCTCCCTCATGCACCACCCTACGGCAACCGACGGAGGAACGGCGGCCACCATCTGAAGCGTCCGGACATCCTCTCCATGGCGGCGGGGCGCGTGCGGCGATCGGTGGCCGGATCTGGCCGGCGGAGGCGACGCTTCCTTCCCCTTTCTTTCTTCCTTTTTCCCTCTCCGGTGGCCTGCGTTTCACTCTTCCTGGTCTGCCTCTTTCTTCTCTCTTTGTTTCCCTTTCTTTTTCCTTTGGTTTTTGATTTGTTTCCCTTTTATCTTTGCTCTCTTTTCCTTTCTATTTCTTTCTTTCTTCTCTTTTCCAGCCGAGCTCCTCTATTCATGCTCTCTCTTTTCCTTTTTTTTTTTCTTCTTCTTTTTCTTTGCTTGTGTTTCTAGCCAAGAGAGAGAGAGCCCCTTTCTAAGGTTTGTCCATCTTATTCTTTTAATACCCTCAAATTAGGGTTAATTAGGTTACCCTAATAACTTCCTCCAATTTTCCATTCTTTTTAATTTTCAATTTTAATTAATTTACTTAAACTAACACATTAACTAATTAAATACTCTATTAATTGCATATTTTACATCTTAATATAATTAATCTATTTAGCCATATATATTTTATCTAATTAATTAAACATTCTATATAATT
Organism: Excoecaria cochinchinensis; assembly: GCA_947683425.1. Taxonomy (NCBI): domain Eukaryota; kingdom Viridiplantae; phylum Streptophyta; class Magnoliopsida; order Malpighiales; family Euphorbiaceae; genus Excoecaria; species Excoecaria cochinchinensis. The sequence continues at coordinate 9,683,423 of CANTUQ010000127.1, read as the reverse complement.
TTAATTATCCTACTTAAATTATCATATACTTTATCTAATTAATTAAACATTCTACATTTTAACTAATTAATTAACTAATTAATCTTTAATTTTACATGCATTTTAATTAATACAATAATATTAACTAATTAATTAACTAACAACATTAACTAATTAATTACCTAATTTTACACACACACATATTTATATATTTATTATATATATATATATATTTTTGGAGGGAATTATCAAGGATCCAAAATTACCATTGCCATTTTTATGCTGGACTCGGGACCCGGTGTCTACACCTTGGTATCATGATATTCAAAACTACTTAAAACGGTCAGTTTTTCCAGAAGAAGCCACTGAGAAAGACCAGAGAATGATTAGAAAGTTATCCTCTCAGTTCATCAGTGTGGACGAAACTTTGTATAAGAGGCAAGTGGATGGCATCCAGTTAAGATGTTTGGCGGAGAAAGAAGCTGCAAGGGTTGTAAAAGAGGTTCATGCGGGTGTTTGTGAAACTCACATGAACGGTTTAGCCTTAGCGAAGAAGATCATGCGCCAGGGATTTTATTAGCTCACGATGGACACAGATTGTTCAAAATATGTGAAGCAATGCCAGTTATGTCAGCAGTACGCGAATTTGAGGCATGTGCCAGTTTCATAGCTACATAATCTGACATCTCCATGGCCATTCGCAGCTTGGGGAATAGACATCAGAGGCGAGATACGTCCCACAGCTTCTAATGGGCATAGATTTATTGTGGTCGCTATCGATTACTTTATTAAGTGGGTTGAAGCTGAATCTTTCAAAAAGGTTTATGCTAGGGACATGGCTAAGTTCATTGAGCGAAATTTGATATGCAGATATGGCCTCCCACACCACATTGTGTCTGATAATGGGGTACGGTTCTTAGTAGAAACTAAACAGATGCTCCAGAAATATGGGATCCAGCATCACAAGTCTTCTCCCTACCGGCCTCAGGCTAATGGTGCGGTTAAAGCAGCGAACAAGAATGTTAAGAGGATATTTGCCAAGATGGTTCAGAGCTATAAAGACTGGGCAGAAAAGCTACCTTTTGCAATCTGGGGTTACAGAACCACAGTCAGAACCTCTACGGGAGTGATGCCGTTCTCTCTGGTATATGGAACTGAAGCAGTTCTGCCAGTCGAAGTTGAACTGAGATCTTTGAGGGTAGTCATGGAAGCTGAGATTTCGAAGACAGAATGGGCACAACAGTAACTATTGCAGTTGAATATGTTGGATGAAGACAGGTTGCGGCCATACTATCACAATCAAGTCTATCAGAAGAGGCTAGCTCGGTCGTTCGGCAAGAAGGTACGAAAGCACCCATTGAAAGAAGGGGATTTGGTCCTTAAGATGATGAGGCCAGGAGCGCCAGACATACGTGGAAAATTCAGGCCAACTTGGGAAGGTCCATTTGTGTTGAAGAAGTTACTAACAAAGGGAGCAGCAATTTTAGCAGACAGTGATGGAAATGAATTCAGAGAACCGATCAATGTCGACAGATTAAAAAGATTCCGTGGCTAAAGGCTAAAATAAAAAGAAGAGAATAAATGCCACGCGAGTCAAAAATCGAAAAAAGGCAGCCTTACTAAAATTGGGCTCCCTATCAGGGTGAAAACCGAAAAAAGGCATCCTAGGCAAAAATTAAGGGCCAAGAGAAAATGTTCAATCGAGAAAACCCGAGAGGGCCGATTGATAACAGGAGTTTGATGCTTACAAGATCTATTCTGACATTAGATGTAGTCTTGTGCTTTTGAATTCTTGTCAAAAGAAGATCATGTATGATGAAATCATATAGAACTGTACACAATTTTGCAATGAATAAAAGAGTTCCGTTTGCATTTTCATTGGTCTTGTAATTCTATCTTCAAAGCAATATATCATTGTTGAGGCGGGATTAAATGAGTCATTGAGAGCTATGTTAATCTCTTTGATGAGTTTACCGGCAGTGAGTTACTATCAGATTGTGCAAGCGGCTTTGAGAGTAGAGCACTCCGAGACTGTCTTGAGGGATAGAGCACAGAAGAGAAATACTTCCCGTGGAGGTTCATCCTCAGGGAAGAGATCTAGGGGGTTCACAAGGGAATCTTCCAGATGAGTCTGCTCCTAGTCCTGCTTTAAGAGGTAGAAGACAGGGGTCTTCTCAGAGTTCTAGAGTTGGTAGAGGTGGCTCGGGAGGTGGAGGTGATTTAGCACCAGAGTGCTCTCATTGTAACAGGCGCCATCGGGGCGAGTGTCATTGGTTAACTGTTGGCTATTTCAAGTGTGGCAGCACAGATCATTTCTTGGCCAAATTATCAAAATATAGTTAAGAATGTTCAAGGGAGGCAAGAAGTAAGTAGAGTGGGGTCTAATGCCCCTCAGGCCAGTCGAGGTCGTGGTGGCCGGCCTAGGGATGGAGCTTCATTTGAGTCTGTGGATCGCCCGATCATGGTACCAGCTAGAGCTTATGCCATGGGAGCTCGGGAGGAGAAAGATGCACCTGATGTGATCGCTGGTAAGTTCCTACTCCTTAACACTGAGATGCATACACTAATAGACACTGGGTCCACACACTCATATTTGTGTTCTAATGAATTGTATGCTAAGTTGCCTAGTGTGCAGCATTTAGATTATGAGATTTGTGTGACCAGTCCCTTAGGGAATAGTGTCAATATGAGTAGAGTGTATAGGAATTATCTTTTGATGGTGCAAGGCATAAAATTTCCTGTGGATTTGATTAGTCTATCATTCCGGGAATTTGATTTAATTTTGGGTATGGACTGGTTATGCAAGTACCGTGCTGTAGTGGATTGTCATAGAAAGGCGGTAGTACTTAAGAGTGATCAGTCTGCAGTGGTGGCGAAAGGTTTGGGTTTTAGTTCTTTGGGTAATGTGATCTCAGCTATGCAAGCCAAACGGTTTATGAGGAAGGGTTGTGAGGCATTTTTGGCTTTAGTTTTGGATTCTAGACGGAGTCAAGTTAAGATTCAGGATATCCCTATTGTCAAAGAATTTGCAGATGTGTTCCCTGAAGAGTTGCCGGGTTTGCCACCCGAAAGGGAAGTGGAGCTATCCATAGAGATTACGCCAGGCATTAATCCTATTTCTAAAGCTCCTTATCGAATGGCTCCTATGGAATTGAGAGAATTGATAATTCAATTACAGGAACTATTGGATAAAGGCTTTATCAGGCCTAGCGTTTCTCCGTGGGGTGCTCCGGTGTTGTTTGTTAAGAAGAAAGATGGTACTTTAAGGATGTGTATTGATTACTGATAGATTAATAAGGTTACTGTGAAGAACAAGTATCCCTTACAGAGGATAGAGGATTTGTTTGATCAGCTTAGGGGAGTCGGAGTGTTCTCTAAGATTGATTTGAGGTCAGAATATTATTAGCTGAGGGTTAAGGATGCGGATGTGGCTAAGACTGCGTTTCGGACAAGATATGTCATTATGAATTTTTAGTGATGCCATTTGGATTGACCAATGCTCCTGTGGCTTTTATGGATTTGATGAACCAAGTGTTTAGACCATATCTCGATCAATTTGTAGTTGCTTTTATTGATGATATTTTGGTGTATTCGAGGAATGAAAGTGAGTATGAAGAGCATTTACGTTTGGTACTTCTAGTGTTAAAAGATCATCAGTTATTTGCTAAGCTAAGCAAATGTGAGTTTTGGTTGAAGGAAGTGTCTTTTCTAAGACATATGGTCTCCTCGAAAGGTATCCGAGTGGATACAGCTAAGGTTGAGGCCATTATGGATTGGAAGCCGCCGAGAAGTGTACAGAAAGTTAGATGTTTTCTTTGTTTAACGAGTTATTATAGACAATTTGTAAAGGGATTCTCGGTCATTACTTCACCTTTGACTAGGCTTCTGCGGAAAGGTGTTAGGTTTGAGTGGTATGACAAGTGTCAAGAGTGTTTTGATCAGCTTAAGAGGATGTTAGTTGAGGCTCCTGTGCTTACTCAACCCATTTCGGGTAAGGAGTATGTTATGTACAGTGATGCTTCGGGTGTTGGGCTTGGTTGCGTTTTTATGCAAGATAGTAAAGTGGTAGCTTAAGCATCTACACAGTTGAAGCCCCTTGAGCAGAACTATCTAATGCATGATTTAGAGTTAATAGCAGTAGTGTTTGCTCTCGAGATTTGGCGACACTATCTATATGGAGAGACTTGCAGAATCTTTACTGATCATAAGAGCTTGAATTATTTCCTAAATCAGAAAGAGCTTAATCTCAGGCAGAGGCGGTGGTTAGAACTTTTTAAGGATTATAATTGCATTATTGATTACCACCCAGGTAAGGCAAATGTAGTTGCAGATGCCTTAAGTAGGAAGTCGGTTTCGACTTTAGCTTTGCAGTGGATTCGATGGAGATTTGATTCTGAAGGAGCTTTGATTGCCTAGCTTAAAGTCAAGCCTTCTTTGAAGCAGTTGATTGTTGATGCTCAGAGAAATTATCCGGAACTGCAGCAAATTATGCAAGTGGCTCAGAGTGGGAATCAATGTGATTTTTCGGTTAAGGACAGGGTGTTAAGTTATAGAAGTCATTTATTTGTGCCTAGTAGTGATGAAGTGAAAAGAAAGCTTTTGTTAGAAGCACACACTATGGTTTTTACTATGCATCCCGAAAGTGAAAAGATGCATAGAGATCTGAAACAGTTTTACTGGTGGCCTGAGATGAAAAGAGATGTAGTGGATTTTATCTCCAAGTATTTGACTTGTCAGCAGGTAAAGGCCGAGCACCAAGTTCCATCTGGGTTGCTCAACCCTTTACCTATTCCTCAATGGAAATAGGACAACATCACTATGGACTTTGTAGTGGGTTTGCCTTTGACTCAGGGGAAGCATGATGCAGTTTGGGTTATTATTGATTGGCTCACTAAGTTAGCTCACTTTTTGCCAGTTTGGATAGACTACTCGATGAATAAGTTGGCTGAGATTTATGTGAATGAGGTGGTTCGATTGCATGGAATCCCGGTATCTATTGTGTCTGATAAAGATTCGAGATTTACATCAAAATTTTGGAAAGAGTTGCAAACAGCTTTAGGCACCGGAGTGAATTTTAGCACTGCTTTTCATCCTCAAACAGACAGGCAGTCGGAAAGAGTTATTCGGATTCTTGAGGATATGCTACGAGGTTGTGTTTTAAATTTTTTTGGGAAGTTGGGATAAGTATGTGTCATTGATGGAATTTGCCTATAATAATAGCTATCAGGTAAGCATTGGTATATCTCCTTTTGAGGCTCTTTATGGAAGGAAGTGTAGGACTTCAGTTTGTTGGACTGAGTTGTCGGAACGTTCTTTTATGGGTCTAGACTTGGTCAGGGATACCGAAGAAAAGATTAAAGTGGTCTGCAGAATTTAAAGACAGCCAGGGACAGACAGAGATCTTATACTAATCTGAGACGAAAAGACATTCAGTTTAAAGGTGGGGTTAAAGTGTTTTTGAAGGTTTCTTCGTGGTGGAAGGTTTTGCATTTTGGCAAGAAAGTAAAATTGAGTCTAAGATTTATAGGACCGTATGAGATTCTAGAAAAAGTTAGTCCAGTTGCCTATAGGTTAGCTTTGCCGATGGATTTAGCCAAATTCCATGACGTGTTCCATGTATCGATGCTTCGTCGGTACAGATTAGACGCATCTCATGTGTTATCGATTTAAGATGTGCGGGTTTAGGCTGATTATTCGTATAATGAATAAACAAAGGTAATTCTAGCTAGGGAAGTGAGACAGCTGTAAGCACCGTGTCCCGGAGCAGTCCGGATCAGAGGTTACCCTATGATGAAATCAATGTTCGAGCCTGTACGAGAGGCTGAATTTGGAGGTTTTAGTCCCGCGTTCCATGAGAAATGAGGTTTTTCTACAATTCCTAGGCAGAGGGGGAGAAAATGGAAGTTTTTCAAGTCAAAAGGGGTTTTTTGTCCTCCACAGACGGCCAGCCCGTCTGTGGAGGCAGCCCGTCGCTTCGAGTCACCGACGGCTTGTGGTATTTTCCGACGCCCGTCGGAAAATCACCGCCTCTGTCAGAAGCCGCCTGGTTTCCCGGAGCACGCAACCGTTCCGACGCCCGTCGGTGGATGTGGCAGGGCCGTCGGAAGTGTCCTTGTGTCAGTAGGATTCTTCCGATGCCCGCCCCCATACACCGACGCCCGTCGGTCGTGTCTGGCTATATAAGGTCCGGATTTCTATTTCAAAAGGGTTGGAAAATTTTTCAGAAGAGGAAACTCTGCCAAAATTCAAGCACGTTTTCTCTCTCTTCCAAAAACACTTTTTTCTAAAGAACTTTATTGAATCAAGGATCAAATCAATCAAAGGAACTAAAAGCTAATTAGTCTTCTTTAGATTTTGACTCCAAAATTGATTTTCTGAAGGATTGAAGGTGAAATATCTCATTTTCTCCCTCTAATCTTTCATTTTTGTTTCTCGTGGAACGCGCGGGGATCTAACCGACACCAGAATCTCACCTGAAGTGATTATCTGAGGGTAAATATTCCGGATTCTCTCTCCCTTTTCACCTCATATTTAATTTTTTATTTATTTATTTATTCATTCTATGAAAATTTTTGAATATCTGTCATTATTTTCCTTCATTTTGACCCTCTCTTATCTTCTTTTGGGATAAAACTCTTTTTGGCTTTGAAAAAGGTTTCTCTCTCTTTCTCCCCATTCTGTTTTTCGGAGACAGGGGTGACCGACGGGTCATCTTTATCACCAACGCCCGTCGGTCACCCACCTACAGACGCCCTTTTTGAGTGACAAACGGGCATATCGAATAACCAAACCGACGCCCGTCGGTCAACCAGGAAAGGCCGTCGGTGGGTTCTGTCTCCATTTTTTATCATTTTTTCATCTCTATCCAGTCTCTTTGATTTCTTATGTGTTAATTTTATGTATATTAACATCTCTTAACTTTCTGTGAGTGTATATTGGATCTCTTGGATAATCACGAGCTTGAGCGGCTGCCTACCATGCGTAGGGGATTTCGTCCGGTTTAGTTTTCTTAAACCTCTTGATTTATTTCTCTCGCTTATTCATTCATTGATTATTTTATGTATATGAATAAGCTCTTTTATCCCGTTGAATGTAAAAATAGACCAACGATTTGTACTCAAATAAAAATGAGTTTTGTATAAAATGCAAAAGGGTCCAATGCCCTATTTTTATCCAATAAAGATCATCACAATGAAAACATTCAATTTTAATAACAACGCATGCGAGGACCAAAGTCCTCAGAATAAGCAATGTCCCGATTTATGTATGATCCGCACATTTACAAAAGGGAGTTGTATTCCGCTCCTTGTATTATTGTAATTTATCATTTTTATTATCTATCTGATCATTTATTGCTTTCAAAATGTGACTAAATGCGCCTTTTAATTGAACTGCATAGTGTGGAGAGAGAGCGAATTAATGACTTTAAAATTTGATCATAAACTAATTGAGGTAGAAATAGATGAGAAATCCCAGACCCAGCTCTGGTCTTTGGGCTCGAGAGGTTAGAGGTTATCCTCTAAAATACTTCTTGGGTCATGAGGCTTTAACGCTAATCCTAGGCTCTTTAGGGTGAGAAGTTCACCTTCCATGATCCCTCTAGCTGGCCCAAAATGGATACCAAGCGCAGTCTTAGGCTCTCCGAGGCGAGAGTGACTTTCCCAATGTTTTATTGGGTGGCGACTCCATGATACCTCCTTGTTGCCCAACATAGACGCACTTGCTATTCATCGCAAGCTGCCAACGGACCCGCAAATGCCCCGATCGCCCACGTGCGGGTGGTCGAAAGGGCGGCGCATCCGGATCCGGCGCGCGTCACAGTGGCGACTCCACTGGGGACATTTATGGTTCAAGATTTCGATTCGAAAATACCTCTTTTAACATTTATGATTAAAATTTAATTCATAAATTCGCATTCTCTCAAATTTGCATTTGCATATCATTAGAGCCTTAGAATACACTAGTTTGGTCCATCTTCTAGCCCCGGTGCGTTCCTGAAGCATCTCCTCATTTTCACTCAATTTGGGGAAGTGTTAAGGATAATCACCAGCCCAAGCCACGTACCTCAATGGTATATCAAAATGGTGACCCGATCGGTCGCTACGCTCGTGATGAGCTAGACCCTTCGGCAGGGATCATGCTTGGGTAGCCTCAAAGAAACATCTCCCTTGTCCAAAGCTCATGTAATGGCTGTAGTCACTTTCCACAGGTGAAATGAACCGTAATCTCATGCTTGCTGTATGGATCCTCACGTATTGAATGAGTCCAAATATCTCGCTTGGTAACCTAGCCAAAGGCTATCATGCCCCGGTAGGGCCATGTCAAAATTTATGGAGCGTCCGAATACGTGACGATCATTATCCATCCGCTTGTACATTAGCATAGGAGTGTTATGCTGCCGGTTTTCCGCCGCGCACCATACGCGTCCATTGGGTCCCTCGTTGACCTTTGGGCTAATCCCACCTAGGAAAGAGACTGCACGACCACGTGTGTGGGAGAAACAAGGGTGGAAGGACCTACTTGCTTGCTTGTACTCTGTAAATGTCGCATATCACGATCATGCATTATACCTACATTTCATGCATCATTCTAACTTTTGTCCCTGCAGCCATCATAGATCTGCCCAGGTGGACTAGATCACCAACCGGGCGACTGATCCGAGTTCTTACTCCTGAGCTGTCAGATAGAGAGGGTCTACCGGAGATTTTATCAGAAATCAGTGGTACAGTATCTCAGATGGCAAACTCGCCTAGGGGGGAAGATGCCACCAGGGCCATGATTGCGGAAGAAGTGGGCCGCCGTTTTGAGGAATTCGAGGGTAGGATGATGAATATGCTGACCGCCTTGGCACAGCAGAACGCTCAGCCGAATGCTCCACAGAATCCTCCTCCTCCTCCAATGAGACAGAATGAGCCTGAAGAAGAAAGGGTTGAAAGGCGAGAGGAGCCCGTTAGGCCGCCGCCGGTAGAGTTAAGATCAGTGGCTTCGGGAGAGCTGAGAAGAAGGCCAGTGCTAAGAATTGATGACGATAGAGATATCGAGGATGATAGGTTGAGCGTGGCATCTGAGAAGGGGAAGGCGCCTCAGGCTGATGACTTTATTCTGAAGAAGATGGAAGAGAGGTTCGAGGCTATGGCTCGTATGATAGGCAGAGCTCACGGGATGAATCCTGAGGATAGGGAGCTGGACGGAGAGGACCCGATCCCTTATAACTTCAAAATGCCGAATGTGCCAAAGTTTGATGGTACTTCTGATCCCACCGCACATGTGAAGCAATATTCTCTGGTCATGAAGGGGACCACATTGTCCAAGAAGCAGAAAGTAGAATACTTTTGTCCGAGTCTGACCTCTCATGCCATAGATTGGTATCACGGCCTTGACCGCCGCACTAAAGAAGATTGGGATCTGCTCACTGAGGAGTTTCTGAAGCAGTACGATTGTAATACCACAATGGAAGTGACTCTGAAAGATTTTGAGCTACTCCAGCAGAAGGCCGGGGAATCCTTCCATGAGTATCTTACCCGATGGCGGAACCGAGTAATGGAGATGCGCCGAAAGCCTGATACCCAGGACCAGATTCGTCTTTTCATTAAGAACGCGAGCCCGTACTTGAAAGAGGGATTGAGGATGAAGGGGTTAAAGGACTGGGAGTCTCTCAAAGATATAGCCATCGAAGCAGAGGGAGAGTTCTTAACCCGAAAAGCTAACAATGACAATTTCGCCAAAAGGGCTAACCCCGGTTAAGGAGCCAGCAGGCCGGCAGGTCTCAGTAACAGCACTAGAAGAATGGGTGAAGTGTCTGCTACTGAGGTAGCCACCCAGAGGAAGTTTTCGAACTTGGGGAGACCATTATCCTGGGTCTTGAGGAGGCTGATGAAGGAGGGAAAATTGCGCCCTCTAACTCCTAGGCCAGCTTTGACACAAGGGAAATCGGGACATAAGGATAACGAATTCTGTGCATTCCACCAGCACTCAGGCCATATCACTAATAAATGCAAGGCGCTCCGGCACTCTATCCAAGACTTGATCGATAGCAAGTAGATCTCTGACCCTGAGAAGAGAGAAACTGAGAAGAAGCCTGGTTATAATGCCGTACCACCGCCCGTATTTATGATTCAATCTAGCCTGCCAGAGTGGTACGTGCTACAGGATCTGTATGGGAGTGAGGAGTCTGCTGTTGATAATTCCGAGGATGGGAAGGAGAAAGCAGTTGTGGCGACTCTTGATTGCTGGTCTAGCAGTGAAAGCGGTGGAGAAGCCGAGGATGAAGAAGGGTTGAACCTTGATCTGTGGGGCTCCGATGGAGACGAGGGAGAGATAAGCGCTGTCACTAGAAGTGGAAGGGTGATCCCCGAGATTGCAAAGCTACCTGAGCCGGTACAGCCATTGGCAGAGAAAGAGCCAGAGGAGGGACAGATTATAAGGCAATTGAAGAAGACCGCAGCTCAGATATCCATTTGGGATCTGTTGAGGCAATCCCCCTCTCATAGGCAGAAGGTAGTAGAGGCTTTGGTTGAGGCCACAGTCGCCACCACTATTTCCCCGTCAGAGCTTTTGGGTTTAATTAAGGGAGGATCCGAGGAGAGATTGGTCTTTTCCGACGCTGACTTACCTGTTGAGGGCCGCAATCACAACCGACCCTTGTACATTAAAGCACAAATTAGCGGTAAGCACACTGCTTGCGTTATGGTGGACGATGGGTCTTCTATCAACGTGTGCCCTTTAATAGCTTTGCAAGCTTTTGGTTTAAGCGAGGATATGCTCAGCGGATCCGATCTGACTATCACGGCCTACGATAACTCGAGGAGGCAAGCCTCAGGAACCTTCAAGACTTTGGTCAAGACAGGACCTATCGAGGTGGAGGTCGAATTTGTAGTTCTGCCCATCCCTGCTAACTTCTCAGCTTTGCTAGGGAGACCCTGGTTTCATAAATTAGGAGGAGTGCCAGGTCTCAGCGCTAGAAATTGCCAATCAGCCGTTCAGCGGTTTCCATGTGTCTATGATAAGGGGAGAGCACGGATCAGTAGATAGCCCGACTGTGGTTAATATGATGAAGAAGATGCACTATCTTCCCGGGGCTGGATTGGGTAGAAGCTCCCAAGGGTTGCAGACCGCGATCACCACCCGAGGGCAGAAGAACCGGAAAGGCCTGGGGTATAGAGGTGGCTTCGGCAAGAAGAGGGTGACAGACAAGATCCCCCACATTTCAGAGAGCTTTGTCCCAACATCCTCAGCCTGTGCATATACTGGTGAAGATGAACCACAGTGGGTAGATGGGAGGATTGTCCCTGGCTTTGAGATCTTTAATGATGTGTATGACTGGCACGTCGGGTTCGTCAAGACTGCTGAAGACTTTTGGGATGAGGAAGTCATGACTCAGGGTATCACTTGGGACAAGTGCGAGCTTGAGGAGGTCGTTACTGAGAAGATGGTAGCTGCCAGGCTAAAAGGAAAAGAGAAGATAGTAGATTTAGAGCTGAAAATGGGGGATTTGAAGACTTCTTCCGACGTGCCTGAAGGGCCTCTGCTAAATCAGAAGGTTAGTGAGCAAGCTACAACGGCATCAACCTCAGGAGCGGCAGAAGAAGACTCTAGCCTAGATTGTCTTTTTATTCCAGAACTCTTTTATGATGTAAATGATAACTATAATATTATCAATAAGATGAACAATTTCACTTATTTGTGCGATGTTTCTAATGATTTCAACATGCATGAACATGATCATATTCCATCAATTTTTGACATTGACTCCACTGGCACAACGCCTTTTAATCTTGGAACCTCGGAAAATCCAAGAGAAATTCTAATAGCATCAAATATAACTCCTGAGGAGAGAAAATATTTTGAGAGAATAATAAGAAAACATGAAAAAGTCTTTGCCTGGACCTACGAGGACATGCCGGGGATTGACCGAGCTGTGGCGGAGCATGCCATCCCGACTTACCCAGATTGCAAGCCTGTGAAGCAGAAGTTGAGAAGGCTAAGACCAGAATGGGCTGACAAGGTTAAGGAGGAAATTCGACAGCAGATTGAAGCTAAGTTCCTTGTGGAAGTCCAGTATCCTACATGGCTGGCAAATGTGGTTCCTGTGGCTAAGAAAAACGGAAAGGTCAGGGTGTGTGTGGATTATCGAGATCTTAACAAAGCCTGCCCTAAAGATGATTTTCCACTACCCCATATTGATGTATTGATAGACAGTGCCGCCGATTGCGCGATGTACAGCTTTGGGGACGGTTATGTGGGCTACAACCAGATCCTGAACAAGATAGCTGACCGGGTTAAAACTGCCTTTATCACGGAGTGGGGCACCTATGCCTATCGGGTCATGCCTTTCGGCCTGACGAATGCAGGGGCCACGTACCAGGGATGGCAACCAAGATCTTAAGTGACCTGATTCACAAAGAAGTGGAGGTGTATGTCGATGATATGATGGTCAAATCAGCCACCCGAGAGGGGCTCTTTGAAGCTCTAGAGAAGTTCTTCACCAGGATCGATAAGTATGATCTGCAACTTAACCCCAAGAAGTGCATTTTCGGAGTGACTTCAGGAAAGCTGTTGGGACATGTCGTCAGCCAGAGGGGAATAGAAATCGACCTACACAAGGTGAAAGCTATCAGAGAGATGCCCGTGCCACAGAAAGAGAAGGATGTAAGGAGTTTCCTGGGCAAGCTGCAGTATGTTAGCCGGTTTATTGCCAAGCTCACTTCGATATGCGAGCCTGTTTTCAAGCTGCTTAGAAAGAATCAGCCTGTGGTCTGGAACGAGGACTGTCAAAGAGCCTTTGATAATATCAGGGAATATCTATTGAATCCGCCAGTACTAAGGCCTCCACAACCGGTCAAACCGCTTATTCTGTATCTGGCCGTGGAAGACGGTTCAGTGGGCGCCATGATGGCTCAAGAGGATGAATTTGGAGTGGAATTTGCAATTTATTACCTTAGCAAGAAGTTCCTGGCTTATGAAATAAAATATGCTGAAGTGGAAAAGATCTGCCTTGCAGTGATTTGGGCATCAAAGATGCTGAGACATTACTTCCACTCATACAAGGTTCAGGCAGTAGCCAAGCAGAATCCTTTAAGATATTTGCAGGAGGCACCATCTTTGCTTGGAAAGATGGGGAGGTGGCTGCTCTTGCTACAAGAGTTTGATGTGCAATACATCACCCGCAAGACTATTAAGGGGCGAGCTGTAGCCGAATTTCTTGCTGAACATCCTATCCAAGGGGACACCCCCGAATTTACCTTTCCTGACGAGAGCATAGGCACGATTTCTGTTCAAGGATGGCAGTTGCATTTTGACGGGGCAGTGAATAACAAAGGAGCCGGAGTCGGAATCATCCTGACGACCCCAGATAATGAGAAGCTTCCTCTTGCTAAGAAACTGAGATACAAGGCGACCAACAATGAAGCTGAGTATGAAGCGTGCACCTTCGGGTTAGAAGCTTTAGCTGTGTTGGGGGCAAGAAACGTAGAGGTATTTGGTGACTCGTCCTTGGTAATAAACCAGATCCGAGGTGAGTGGGCTGTTAAAGAAGAACGACTGGTCCCCTATGTTCAATATCTGAAAGGGATGTGTGGGCAGTTTGAGATTTGCACTTTCCACTTTGTACCCAGAGATGAGAACCGTCTGGCTGATGCGTTGGCAACCTTAGTGTCAATGTGGGATAACCCTGAAGGAGTGGCCATGAAACCGGTGCTAATTTCGAGCTCTGATAAGCCTAGTTTTGAAACCGAGCCAGTGATGGAGGTCGAGGCATCAGATGGCAAGCCATGGTACTTTGATATCATGAATTACTTGAAAAGCGATAGATTTCCAGAAGAAGCCACAGAAAAAGACCAGAGGATGATACGTAAGTTATCTACTCAGTTCATATCCTTGGAAGGGGTGCTATACAAAAGACGGTCAGATGGGATTCCGCTCAGGTGCTTGAATGAAAGAGAAGCGCGCAAGATAATGGAGGAAACCCATGCAGGGGTCTGTGGGGCCCACATGAATGGTTTGACCTTGGCCAAGAAGATCATGAGACAAGGCTTTTATTGGCTTACGATAGACACTGATTGTTCAAAGTATGTCAAATAATGTCAGTTGTGCCAACAGTACGCAGATCTGAGACACCTGCCGGTATCAGAACTACATAACCTGACATCACCTTGGCCGTTTGCTGCTTGGGGGATAGATATCATTGGAGAGATTTGCCCTACGGCGTCTAATGGGCACAAATACATCATAGTCGCAATCGACTATTTCACCAAATGGGTAGAGGCAGAATCTTTCAAGAAAATTGACGCAAGGGACATGGCCAAGTTCATAGAGAGGAATTTGATATGCAGATATGGCCTCCCTCATCACGTAGTGTCTGATAATGGAGTGCAGTTCATGGGAGAAACCAGAAAACTTCTCGAGAAATATGGTGTTGAGCATCATAAATCCTCTCCCTACCGACCGCAAGCGAATGGAGCAGTAGAAGCCGCCAATAAGAATGTGAAGAAGATCTTGTCCAAGATGGTCCAAACCTACAAAGACTGGGCTGAAAAGTTACCCTTCGCCCTGTGGGGATACAGAACGACGGTAAGATCATCTACAGGCGCTACACCATTTTCCCTGGTATACGGAACAGAAGCAATATTGCCGGTAGAGATAGAACTTAAATCTCTAAGGGTGGTCATGGAGGCCCAAATCCCGGAGGCCGAATGGGCGCAGCAGAGGTTACAGCATTTGAACTTACTGGATGAGAGTAGGCTGAGGGCTTATTATCATAATCAGATATACCAGAAGAGGTTGGCAAGAACCTTTGGGAAGAAAGTGAGGAAGCACCCGCTGAAGGAAGGGGACTTGGTGTTCAAGCAGATGAGGCTAGGGATACCAGACATCAGGGGGAAATTCAGACCTACCTGGGAAGGGCCGTATGTCCTTAAGAAGCTGTTGTCCAAAGGGGCTGCAATCTTATCAGATAGCGATGGGAACGAATTCAAAGAGCCGATCAATGTCGACAGACTCAAAAGGTTCCACGGCTAAAGACCAAAATAAAAAGAAGAGAATAAAATGCCCCGCAAGTCGAAAACCGAAAAAAGGCAGCTATGCTAAAATTTGGCGCCTCGACAGGGTGAAAACCGAAAAAAGGCATCCTGTGCAAAAATTAGAGGCATGAGAGAAAATGTCCGATCGTGAAAACCCGAGAGGGCCGATTGGTAACAGGAGTTGATGCTGTTAAAATTTAGTTTCATGCATTAATGGCGCGTAGGCAACTGAGTAAATGCCAAAACTGATCATGTATGCTGAAATTATATGGAAATGTACACAAAACTCGTGAAAAGGGATGAATATTATTCTTTTCACTTTTGTCATTTTCTAGTTCTGCATTAAAAAGAAATATAGCACCAAAAGGAATACACATATAGGCTAAGCTAGGTCCTGCTGCTGCTCTCGCCGATCAGATGCTTGAGCCCTCGGGTCCTGTTATCAGAAGCTAGGCTGAGGATCCACTTCTTATACCCGCTGGTTGAGGATGCAGAATGGTTGCCAAACCTCGGGATGACGGTCTTCACAGGTAATCTACCCCATAGCTCATGATACCGGGAAGCAAATGCGACCGAGAGATCTCCTCCTCGGAAAGATAGGGGAACCCTCACTATATCCTGGGTCATCCCAAGCTGCCGTGAACACCGGGAGGTGATGCAGAAGGTGGCCTGACGGAGGCCGCAGAGGGGAACGCAACCCGATGGCCCATCTGTGACCGCATGAGATAGCGGGAGCCAGGCGGATGCGAAACTGATATCGTCATCTGACAGCTCGCCAAATCTGGTAATGCCTTCACCAGCAGTGATACACCCATGCAATCGCCGACGAGGCAAGAAATGGCTCGGCGAGTACTGGGGGTAATGCGAGGGGGTGGTTCGGACAGCATCTTCAGTTTTTCCTGTAGCCAGATCTTAAAAAAAAAAAAAAAAAAAAAAAAAAAAAAAAAAGCCGCTGGGGTAAGTAGGGTTTACTTCAGGCAAAAATAAGGCACAGGGTGATGTGAAAATCCGAAAGGACGCACCTCCCGTTAAGAAAAGCTAGTGTGAAAATCCATGAGGGACACACTACCTTTAAAATAATGACGTACCTAGAGTAATAAGGGGTTGCCGGCAAAGGTTGTAGTGAACCCAGAGCTCACAGCGTCCAGACCCAAGATGGTTTCGGCCAAGACAAGTGGTAGAGGGGACAGTCCCAGATGAAAGTCGCTCAGAACTCCAAGCAGACGAAAGTCACCTGTCAAACCTCCTGGAACAACAGTAAGGAAGTTCACCATGCAGAATAGGAACGTGATACTTACCCGATAGGTGGGGATGTCGGTGAACCGATCCAGGGCCTCGATCAATGGCTCTAGAGAAAAGGAGGAGCTCAGAGGAATCAGCCGGTTAGCCTCCGAAGGGGATATGCCCAGAGCTAGGGCTACATCCCGGGTCTGAAGTAGGCCACAGCGGGGGACGCAAGGCAGAGCGCTAGGAGGGAACCGAGCTCCCAGAATGGAAGCTAACTCTTCAGGCAAGGGACACAGTTCCTGGTAGGTGAATTGGAAGACGTGAAATCGGGGGTTCCAGAAGTGGGTCGCCGCCAGGAGGAGGTTCTGGTCGATTTTCACCCGGCACAGGTATTTCAGCCCAGACAGAGAGGAAAGGGCGCCTTCTCCCCAAGTGTGTTTGTCATCTAAAATACGGTGCATCCTTTGGGCAAGAGGGGAAGACATTTTGAGAAGAATAGAGGACTCAAGATGTGGGAAAATGAAGAGACAAAAAATTTTGCAGAATTTTATAGGCAAGCGTCACCGACGGCCTGCCCGTCTCTCCACAGGGACGGTCTATCCGCTGCTACACAGGGACGACCTGCCCGTCTCCCCACAAGGACGGCCTGACCGTCGGTATAGGTCCACCTGGCAGATGCACTGCATTCATCACGCGCATTAACTCGCATTCATTGCATGACAGACAGCCAGCCCGTCGGTCGCTTGTACAGACGCCCTGCCCGTCGGTCACAAAATTCTATATAAGGGCGAGTGACAGACGGCGCAAACGTTGCTGTCCCTTTCTTCTTCCTCTCTCAAGCGGTTTCTTAACGTTTTCTAGCGTTTTTTGAGGCTTTTCTTCTTATTTTTTCGCGATTTCTTCATTTTTTCGCATTATATACTCACCCGGTGCCCGAATATTTATATTTCTTCGGTTCTTACACTTCTCTGGATTACAAGTAAGTAAATAATTACTTTTTTTGATTTTTATTCAATTTATTTCTACATCCCTTCTTCTTTTAACTTTAAGAAGTTTTAGATGATTTTAGAATTTAGGGGGAATGCTGCCCATTTTTCTATATCGTTTTAGTGCAATTAATTTTGAATTTTTGCATGATCACATAGAAATAGATTTTTTTCTATGATCTTGGTGCCTTAGAATTGCATCCTTTCGCGCACCATTTTGTGCATAATTTGCTTTTGCGGCCTGAGGCCACTATTTTTGTACTGTTGGGGGCACACTCTTGCCGGGGTGCGTCCCATTTACACACGTACCCTATTGTTGAGGCCTGAGGACTATGTTTTTATCCTTTTGTGCAGGAGGTTGGGCATATCCCTGCTGGGGTGCTGCCCAAATTTTTATTATTTATTCTAGAATTGAATATTTTTCATGTATAATGCATGCCTTGGGACTTAGAAAGCCCATTCTTATTCACTTTAATTATTTCCATGCTGATTGCACGTTGTTTTTGCCATGATGTGTGCAAGGCGCATTAGGCTATTCCCATAAGCAAAACCTTTGCTCTTTCGTTATTATTTTATCAATTATCTATATTGTTTTGGGCCGCTATTGCCCTGGTAAGGCCTGAAATGGCCTTCACCTTGGAAATGAGTTTAAAATATTTGTTCTGCCAAATTCACGGCATCTAATATCTTCCCTTTTGCAGGATGCCTCCTAGACGCAGAGCACCACAGGCCTAGCCCGAGCTTATAGCTCCGGCTTGGATGGATGATGAGTCCGCTCAGAGGTACAGAGCGTTGGCTCAGGTAGAGTTTCGGGCCAGCCGCTTTGTATCTCGCCCTTTCCTAGAGGCCCTTGGGTTGGCCCCGGAGTTTGATTTACTTGCCGAGGGGGCTGGTTGGACAGAGTTTCTCGAGCCCGCCTTCCAGACATTTCCAGAGGCTACCCGCCAGGTCTTGGCCACTCTCTGCTACACCGGCTTTCAGAGTGCGGATACCGACCCGGGGGTGGTACAGTTTTGGTTCGATGGCGACCATGTCAGCATCACTAGGCAGAGGTTTGCTCAGGCCATGGCGCTCCCTACGGAGGAGGGGGTCGAGATCCTGCGGCGAGCGGTGAGACGCGCCCATTGGGCGGCCATTGCCATACCAGGAGTGCTGTACGATCACGATACAGCGAAGAGCACCGTACTGGTGTCTCAGGCACTCCGGTATTTGCACAGAGTGCTTTCCAGCTCGTACCTCGGTCGAGCTGGTAATCCAGGGTCGCTTAACGCGGCCGAGATCTGGAGCCTCTGGGCTATGGTGGCAGGCCAGCGTCTCAATATTAGCCACGAGATCTTGGCCAACCTGACCAGAGTTGGCAGAGGGTCGACACCGGTGGTGATGGTAGGAGGAGTCATCACTCGATTACTATTGAGATTGGGGTTTAACCCCGAGAGATTGACAGGACCCTTGCCGGAGGGGATCCATGTAGACGCCGCAGCGGCAGTTCAGATGGGGATGATCTCCCCGATTTCTGGCCAGGCAGAGGCCTACAGGGTGTTGACTATCCACGAGACCCGGCAGCTGTTCAACCTTCCACCCTTGGGGGCAGATCCGGATCACCCAGAGCACCAGGAGGAGCAGCCTCCACAGCCAGAGCCCGAGCCACAGCCAGAGCCTGAGCCACAGCCTCAGCCTCCACAGACAGAGCCTCAGCCGGAGCACCAGCCTCCTCAGCCTCCTCAGCCACAGACGGTACCTCCACCACAGCAGCAGGAGCCACCTAGGACCCCCTCGGACTTCGATTTTGAGATCACGATGGACGATCTCTTCGCCTCTTCACCGGCATCCAGAGCCCCGACTCCAGCCCCATCGTCGAGCGCCAGGGTACAGAGGTCTGCCCGTGAGCCCTCCGAGAGATACCATCCGTACTCCCGAGGCGATCCCGGGGCATCCACTTCTTCGGCACCACCACTAGAGCCAGCACCACAGCAGCCAGCTCAGCCGGACTACTTCTAGCTCCTCTCTTCCATGTTTATGGCCTTTGAGCGGCGACAGGATGAGAGGGATAGGGCCATTCACGAGAGGTTGGATCGCCAGCAGGCTGCCATTCAGGAGCAGTCTCAGTCGGTGGAGCGCCTATCTCGGGAGCAGGCGGGCTACATTGAGCATACAGCGAGGGAGCAGACTCGGGCCATGGATGCCTTTAGAGATGAGCAGACTCGAGTCCTAGAGGCTTTCAGAGGAGAGCAGATGAGGCTGGTTGAGTAGATTGCTCAGGGACAGAGGGAGTTGAGGCAGCAGCTCGCTCATGATGTGAGGACGTCACAGGACCAGGCGTCTCAGAGGGTCGATATGACCCTACAGATGATTGATGAGTCACTTGACTCTCTGAGATCCCGCGTCCAGGCGATGGAGGGGATTCTCCCCCCTCTTTCTCAGACCATGAGGGAGTTTAGGGAGCAGACGGAGCAGAGCCTAGAGCATAGGAGGACGGCCGCCGCTGAGCAGACCACTCAGCTGAGCCAAGCCTTCAAGAAGTTGGGGGACAAGATCTCTGAGACCTTAGGGTTTTTGGGCACCTGTACCCAGCCCTTCTTGGACGGCTATGCTCAGGTTCAGTTCAGGCGAGCCCATGATCACGAGGCAGGACCCTCTACAGCTCCGCCACCACCTCCGGCCCGTCCACCTCCGCCAGGGACCGTGCATATATTGGATGATGAGGATCCCGATGAGCCCTCAGACTACACACCTCTCTGAGCTTCAGGGAGTTATTTTTGTATCTCTTGTATATTTTATATTTTGTATATGCACTGTACAAAAATGACATTTCTAGTGGAAAACTTTGCTTCCTTATTACATGATCATTTGATTGTTAATTGCTTAAATCACATCACAGAAAGTGTATGTTCTCATGTTTACTTATATGTCGATAAAAATGACAATGAAAAAATAATACGAAACAAAAACAAACAACAAAAAGAATGATAATCAATAATATCTCAATAAGAAAAAATGAACAAAGGGTGAAACATGGCATAGCAAACAAAGCAAAATCATGCCATCAATGGACAGGATAAAAGACGACCACTCAAGCATGAGCTAACGAAATTTTTCATCACACAGGTACAGAGAAATACCGATCTGAACACAGACATCGATTGAAAAGATCTCCTTTGAAACCAGGAAACCAGCGGAGTTTCCACACTCCAGATCGAAGCTGCAGTTGAAGAAACACTGCTCTTCACCAGATCGAGGTTGTAGCCAGAGAGCGCTACATCTCACAGATCGAAGCTGCAGTTGAAGAAACACTGCTCTTCACCAGATCGAGGTTGTAGCCAGAGAGCGCTACATCTCACAGATCGAAGTTGCAGTTGAAGAAACACTGCTCTTCACCAGATCGAGGTTGTAGCCAGAGAGTGCTGCATCTCACAAATCGGAGCTGTGGTCAGAGCATACCGCACTTCACCAGATCGAGGCCGTGGCCAAAGCCTGCTGCACCTCACCAAATACCCGCAGGTCGAGAGAAGACCGAGGAGAGTATTTTCGCATCGCCGAGCGGACCTAGACAAGGTCTACCCGGCAAAAGGCACGGAAGGTGAAAAGCCATCGCAGGTACGCTTCCCTTCCAACCTTTCTCTGAGTTTTGGCTTATCTAGGCGCTTGTGCACTAGTTTCCCCAAAACTGGGGGCAACTGTAAGCACCGTGTCCCGGAGCGGTCCGGATCAGAGGTTACCCTATGATGAAATCAATGTTCAAGCCTGTACGAGAGGCTGAATTTGGAGGTTTTAGTCCCGCGTTCCATGAGAAATGAGGTTTTTCTACAATTCCTGGGCAGAGGGGGAGAAAACGGAAGTTTTTCAAGTCAAAAGGGCTTTTTTGTCCTCCACAGACGGCCAGCCCGTCTGTGGAGGCAGCCCGTCGCTTCGAGTCACCGACGGCTTGTGGTATTTTCCGACGCCCGTCGAAAAATCACCGCCTCTGTCAGAAGCCACCTGGTTTCCCGGAGCACGTAACCGTTTCGACGCCCGTCGGTGGATGTGGCAGGGCCGTCGGAAGTGTCCTTGTGTCAGTAGGATTCTTCCGACGCCCGCCCCCATACACCGACGCCCGTCGGTCGTGTCTGGCTATATAAGGTCCGGATTTCTATTTCAAAAGGGTTGGAAAATTTTTCAGAAGAGGAAACTCTGCCAAAATTCAAGCACGTTTTCTCTCTCTTCCAAAAACACTTTTTTCTAAAGAACTTTATTGAATCATTGATCAAATCAATCAAAGGAACTAAAAGCTAATTAGTCTTCTTTAGATTTTGACTCCAAAATTGATTTTCTGAAGGATTGAAGGTGAAATATCTCATTTTCTCCCTCTAATCTTTCATTTTTATTTCTCGTGGAACGCGCGGGGATCTAACCGACACCAGAATCTCACCTGAAGTGATTATCTGAGGGTAAATATTTCGGATTCTCTCTCCCTTTTCACCTCATATTTAATTATTTATTTATTTATTTATTCATTCTGTGAAAATTTTTGAATATCTGTCATTATTTTCCTTCATTTTGACCCTCTCTTATCTTCTTTTGGGATAAAACTCTTTTTGGCTTTGAAAAAGGTTTCTCTCTCTTTCTCCCCATTCTGTTTTTCGGAGACAGGGGTGACCGACAGGTCATCTTTATCACCGACGCCCGTTGGTCACCCACCTACAGACGCCCTTTTTGAGTGACAAACGGGCATATCGAATAACCAAACTGACGCCCGTCGGTCAACCAGGAAAGGCCGTCGGTGGGTTCTGTCTCCATTTTTTATCATTTTTTCATCTCTATCCAGTCTCTTTGATTTCTTATGTGTTAATTTTATGTATATTAACATCTCTTAACTTTCTGTGAGTGTATATTGGATCTCTTGGATAATCCCGAGCTTGAGCGGCTGCCTACCATGCGTGGGGGATTTCGTCCGGTTTAGTTGTCTTAAACCTCTTGATTTATTTCTCTCGCCTATTCATTCATTGATTATTTTATGTATATGAATAAGCTCTTTTATCCCGTTGAATGTAAAAATAGACCAACGATTTGTACTCAAATAAAAATGAGTTTTGTATAAAATGCAAAAGGGTCCAATGCCCTATTTTTATCCAATAAAGATCATCACAATGAAAACATTCAATTTTAATAACAACGCATGCGAGGACCAAAGTCCTCAGAATAAGCAATGTCCCGATTTATGTATGATCCGCACATTTACAAAAGGGAGTTGTATTCCGCTCCTTGTATTATTGTAATTTATCATTTTTATTATCTATCTGATCATTTATTGCTTTCAAAATGTGAATAAATCCGCCTTTTAATTGAACTGCATAGTGTGGAGGGAGAGCGAATTAATGACTTTAAAATTTGATCATAAACTAATTGAGGTAGAAATAGATGAGAAATCCCGGACCCAGCTCTGGTCTTTGGGCTCGAGAGGTTAGAGGTTATCCTCCAAAATACTTCTTGGGTCATGAGGCTTTAGCGCTAATCCTAGGCTCTTTAGGATGAGAAGTTCACCTTCCATGATCCCTCTAGCTGGCCCAAAATGGATACCAAGCGCAGTCTTAGGCTCTCCGAGGCGAGAGTGACTTTCCCAATGTTTTATTGGGTGGCGACTCCATGATACCTCCTTGTTGCCCAACATAGACGCACTTGCGATTCATCGCAAGCTGCCAACGGACCCGCAAATGCCCCGATCGCCCACGTGCGGGCGGTTGAAAGGGCGGCGCATCGGGATCCGGCGCGCGTCACAACAGCTTAGGAATAAACATATTCCTCTGGTTAAGGTGCTATGGCAATACCATGGAATTGAGGAAACTACATGGGAACCGGAGTCAGCAATGCGATCTCAGTACCCGCAGTTATTCAGTGCAGGTGATAATTTCGAGGACAAAATTCTTTTATGGAGGGGAGAGTTGTAACACCCCGTTTCCCACCCTAAAAGTTTGAGCATGCGTGTGTGTGTGTGAGTGTCATTGCATGAGTTATTAAGTTAAGTTCTTAATTACAGGTTTTATTATATTGTGTGGTTTGTTGGTTTTGAGAGAGTAAGAAGAAGAGGTGTAGTGGATTTTGTCAAGACCATCTCTAGATCTTGACACTTGGATGGTAGAGATTAAAGTAAGAGGAAAGTGGGGTTTGACTTAATACAAGGAGAGAGGGAACGTGAGGTAGTCTTTCCCATTCAGCTCTCTCTTCCTCAGTGCTTCTTCTCCTTTTCTTTTTCTTCCTTACTCTTTGTTTGCATCCTCAAGTTCTTGAATTCTAAAATGGTCTTAGCAAATTCCAAGTGTTGAGTAAGTCTTCTTCTTCTTCTTCTTTTTCTTTTCTCCTTGTGTTTCCGTTGGATATGTGTGGGTGTGTGTATATGTGGGGTTTTGAGTTTTGTGTGTATGGTTATTTGATCAGAGTTGCCTCCTAAGGATCCGAAAGGGAAGGAAGTGGTGGGTGGAAGCTCAGCCTCTTGACTTTGGAGCTAAGGAATTAAGGTTTGGGAATGTTTGTTTTTGTGTATTTTTTCTTGATTTGTGAAAGCATGGTTATTTGTTGGTAATTGAGTGTATAAATGAAATTGAGCAAGTATTTAGGGGTTTTATAAGTTGAGTTGTTAAAGTGTTTTGTTGTTTGGATAGTAAGGTGAAGTTTGGGTGTGAATTGGGTATATTATTTACTGAATTTTTGGGTTTTGTATGATCTACACGGCGGTATGAAAAGGGCATACCACTGTGTGATCGTATTCTGCGTGTGTGTTTGCTTGTCCGCGATTTTACACTGCGGTAAGAGATCACCATACCGCCGTGTAAATTCATTCTATTTTGAGGGAGTTTCACTGTGCATTTTACATGGCGGTAAGGTTTGGTCATACCGCTGTGTAAATGCATTCTATTTTCTGAAGGAGTTTTGGCTCGGTAGGCCACACGACGGTAAGGTTTTCCTTACCACCGTGTGGAATGTCTTACACGGTGGTAAGGATTTACCACACCACCGTGTAACCTCTTTCTGACCTGAATTTTTGGATTTTTGAATTCTTTTAATTTTATCTTTTTTTTTATTTAAGCATTAATATGTGTTTATGTCTTTAGGACTATTGCATATTGAATAGGGTTATATATATAGAGAAGATGAGCTTATTCCTTGAAATATGTTAGCTCTTATGTGATAATTATGAGAATTATTTATTATTTTTGCGTAGCCTGCAAGAGTCAAGTAAGTGGATAGATAGGCATGCCCATAGAGTTTTGTGAGTTGCATCCTAGTGTTCTGGACCTTGATCAGGTCACCATTTGGGTCCTCGCGATCCTGAGTGTTTGGATCTTGTTTAAGATCCCCAGTGAAAATGTTTTTATGTGAAAACAAAAGATGTTGCTTTTGCTCGTACCTACGAGTACCTAGTGTTCACTCGTTATCCGCTACTCTGAATTTGCATGTATTTATGTTTGATTCTCTTATGAATGTAACCATACTTATTATTAATGCATGAACATGATTAATATATCAAGTTATGTTAGTGAACAAGTTTAAGATGTGTGTTATATTATATATGAATAATTGTGTACTTCTGTATGTACCATATGTATTTTTTTGCCTTGACGGCCACAGTGAGTGGTCGTCCATCTTTTGTTTTCCCCACTAAGTGCTTATCGCTTAGCACGGGTGTTTAATCCGTGCAGGTGTGAAAGCTATCTGAGTTTTGGGGAGTGCAGTCCGCAGCAGTCAGAGCCAGCACTTTAGAGAGATTCTTTTGTAGCTTGTCTATTGTATTTTGGGTTTTATGGTGTAATCTTTTGTAATGTATTAGATTTTGTATACGTTTCAAGTGTATCTTTGTAACTATGTAAGGTTGTTGTAGTCCTTTTTGTAATGAATATTTTGATTTATGAAATAAATTTTCAGTTGGCTCATTTAGATTATTATAAGTTTTAAGTTATCGTTTATGAATGTTTCTTTTCCGCCTTCGTTATGCTTGTATATTTGTTTGTCGGTAACACCTTTATCTATACGGGTATTCACTCTCCTTATGGGTGAATTCCCCTACATATAGGTATGGGGTGTTACAGACGCCACCCGGGCCATAATAGCCGAAAAGGTAGGAAGAAGGTTGGAGGAGTTTGAGAACAGAATGATGGCTATGATAGCAACAATGACCCAACTTGCCACACAAAACCCAGCTCCTCCTCCTATGAGACAAAATGAATAGGTGGAGTCCAGAGAAGACCCATATGACGAGATTCGACCACCACTGGTGGATTTAAGGGCTAGCACTGCCGCAGGACAGAGAAGAGGGGTTCCCCGTAAGATAGAAGAAGACGTGGAAGAGGATGAGTACGAGGAGCATATGTCGGTTAGAGGAAGGGCACCCCAGACGGAGAAAGCCATCTGAAAAATGTTGGAAGAGAAGTTTGAGGTGTTGTCTCGGATGCTGATGATGGGAAAGGGGATGAACCCCGAGGACAAGGAGTTGGAGATAGAGGATTTAATCCCTCAGAATTTCAAGATGCCAGATGTTCTAAAGTTTGACGACACATCAGGCCCCACCACGCATATTAAGCAATACTCCCTGGTGATGAAGGGGATGACGCTGACAAAGAGCCAGAAGATTGAATACTTCTATTTAAATTTGACAGGCCCCGCGATGGACTGGTACCAAGGGCTAGACAAAAAAACCAAGGAGGATTAGGATCTATTGATGGAGGAGTTCCTCTGACAGTATGACTGCAGCACAAGGATAGAGGTGACCTTGAAGGATTTAGAGCTGCTGCAATAGAAGTCAGGGGAATCATTCCATGAGTACTTGACTAAGTGGAGGAACCGAGTGATAGAAACGAAGAGGAAGCCAGACACTCCGGATCAAATCAGGTTATTCATCAGAAATGCTAGCCCATACTTGAGAGAACCACTAAAGATGAAAGGGCTGAAGGACTGGGAGTCTATTAGCTTATTTTTAAGTGCTAATTCCGTAGGTATACGGTGTACCGATTATAGTACAAAATATGTCGATCCCACGAGGAATATGATAAATATTACACACTATTACTACTCACTTTTAATCTTGTTTACAATGATCATTAATTTATGAATAAAAGTGAAAATACTATGTCTAATATTATCTAACCTAATTATTGATTATCGGAGAAGACAAATTATTAATGATGATAAAATAATAAATAGAACTTGAAGTGATTATTCTTGATTATAAGTGTATTCTTGTCATGCAAGCCAAGTTGAATAAGATTCCAATTTACTCTCTCGACATAAACTAGAGTGCCTAAAACATGCATTTATAATTCTAACTCACAATTTTCATTAATGAATTAGAGGGTTATACATACAAATTTCAAGAATAATAAACAACCTATAACAACCATCTAACATTACGATTTCTCAAATAATACTTCAATGATGAACTTCTATTAGATGTAAGTAAGAATTCATATTTCAATTAAACTCTTACTTATAATGATCATGCATAAAAATACTAATAGAAAATTCTACAAGTAAGAATATCAAATTGATATGAATAACAAAATATAACATTAAAGATTCAAGTTCATAAATTGCATCATTCAATAGTTACAAAGAAGAAGTAAAGAAAAGAAATGAAGAAGGAGAACTCTCAACCCTTTTCCCTTCCACAAAGGATATCTTCTTAATTCTAACTTAAAAATGTTAACTAAAGAAAATGTACTCTCAAACTTACAGAAATTCTTAATTAAAAATTCAATAACTAAAATTTACAATTAAATGTTATATTTATAAAGTTGTAAAAGTTGTGTCCTTTCAAGTGTCTCTTAGAAAGGTTGCAAGACTTGTTGGAAAGACATAATTTTTCAGGGCAAAATTTGAATTCAACTGCCCAACGGTCCTCTCTGTCGCGATCGCGACATCTGTCGCGCTCGCGAGAGAGCACACCTGTTTCTTCGTTCACCTTCCTCGCGCTGTCTCTTCTTTGCAGGATGCCACGACCTGGCAACGGGCTACCTTACTCGTGAAAACACACTCCAGTCTCCTTTCTTCTTCTCTTCAGCTCTCTTCATTGGCGCATCCTATCGCGCTCGCGACAGATCGCTTCTCTCCTTTGCTTTCTTCTCTTCCTTTCTTTCTTCCTTCTTTGTTTGGCACTTCCTATTGCGCTCGCGACGCTTGTCACGCTCGTGATAGATCCTTCTCTTCTCTTGCTCATTTTTGCTCTTTTCTCCATTCTTCTCCATTTTCTCCTACACACACAAAACTTAAACAAAAGCATAAAACATACCTAATTCTAATACAATTAACTACACATAAAAATTATTTCAATTACAAAACATGGACTAAATATGAGCTATTTAAGCTCATATCAAACCCCCACACTTAAACATTTGCTTGTCCCCAAGCAAAATATAGCAAACACTCAACCCACACAAACTCAAAACACATAATAATATGCACACAATTTTGGAGCTCATTTCTATATTTGATAAACATTTGGAAATGACATGCCTAAGCTTTTATTTCTTAACAAATTAGTCTAACCATGCAAAATCTCAATTAATATCATTATCCATCAAACTTGAACAATCATGCACATTTTGGAAAACCATAAAGTTGCAAAACACAAGAATGTTTGACCTCAAGAATTTGAATATCTTAATACATGTAAAGATTATTTCACACAAGACATTACCTAAAGTAATTCTCACTCAATCACTCAATGTGTTTAAAGGTTAGTGTTTCTCTCATTCCTTAATTATGCCATTGCATAACATAAGCTTGTAAATAGTAAAAATCTCCACTACTAGTATAAAGTAGTACATGAAATCAAAGGGTTTTAAAAGGGTTGTAACTTGGCTTAGGTAAAGGTAGGACAATTTTGGTTTAAGTAGCTCATATTATGTAGAGAAGAAGTACCACTATACCACAAGAGATGTAAAAACAAAGTATAGCATGACATTCCAACTTTATATTCAAACTCCCTTCTTAATGTCCACACTTTGGCTAGTTTCTTTTTTTTTTCTTTTTCTTGTGGGTCCATTTTATGCACCATCCCACTTATTATTATTATTATTTTCTTTCTTTGTCTATTTTTTTTTAGAAACTAGACTTTTCTAATATTGGACTTTTGAAACTAAGGGAATTTAATTTGTACATCAACTATAATCATCTATAATCATGCTTATACTAACAAATATATCTCCATGGTATAACAATCCTAATTATCACCACAACAAGGGTAGCAAAATAAGTAGTTATTGATTAGCAAAGGATTTGGTTAATTATGTGCTTAAACAATAAAAACTTGTTAAGGCTCAAAAATAGCTACCTAAAGTCAAAAAGGTTAGGTTTTAAAGCAAGCCAAAACGGTTTAATCTAATTGCCCTTTTCATTTCTCATGCACATCTCATACTAAATATAATCTCAAAATTTACTAAAGATAAGTTCTAGAGGATATGGCATATAAAGGCTCTCATACAAGAAAATTTTCAATGTATAAGGCTCAAAAGCTCACATAAGCTATAGGTCAAACTACCCTAAATAATGAATTAGCAAAATAATCCTTTTATACATATGAAAAGATACTCAACTTAAAAAAATCCTACACTAAAGTGCTTTGCCAAGTCATGACCTTCACTATGTACATTTAATTCTCTAATTAAATTGAAAATGACAATTTTCAAGATATGGCCTAACTAGACTTAATTAAAAGAAATACAAGCTTAAGCATGCATATGTTCCCAAATATATATCAACTATACAAGCTCCAAAATCAAATGCCAAAACAACCTAAACATATAAAAACAATAATATATAACCCTACGTACACATATGTACAAATCAAACTCAACATACCTAATACTAACAACCTAAATACAAAAACCTAAAACTAGCAGCGCATGCATAAACACAGGTTACACTAAACACAACATATAAAAATCAAATAAACATAACAATAATGCCCCCACACTTAAAGGACACAATGTCCTTATTGTGTGAAAACAAATAAACAAATAATATAAACAAGCAAAACACAAGAAACAAAAGAAAGAATACAAAAATAACACAAAAAAGTAAAAGAGTGTGGAGAAAACTCATCTCAATTCCCACTAAGGGAATCAGGCGGAGAAGGAGAAAATTCAACGTGCTGCTTTCTGAAGAAGGAAAAGAGTTCACGACTCAAACTTTTCTGACTCTTGTGGACTGCCTTCACAGTGGTCTCAAGGGATTCCATCCTTGCAGCCATGCTCTGGCTGGCAGCTTCAATACCATCCAATCGTGTCAGAACCTGCTGCCAACCAGCAGAGTCACTACCTTCATGAGCACCAAATCTGGCAGCTTCTTCTTCCTCAGAATCTTCATCGTAAGCAGAGTCTTCTTGCGCACCAGCAGCTATGGAAGATTCAAGGGCTTTCCCTTTTTGTTTGTCCAAGTGTGAATTGTCACCCTGCACACCTCTATTAACAAACTTGGGCGGCCAACCGCCTTTTGTTAAAATATTAGCTCGCCTTACGTATATAACATCTAGTATGGCAATATGTTTACCCTCATCTAATTGAAAGTTATGCAAATCCCCTAAACAACCTAATATAATCCCTGTCACCATGTGACACATCCCCACAGTCTTGCTCTTAGCAGTCGATGCATGATAAAGGCCATCAAAGATAAAATCAATTGAACAAGGGGCTTTCCTAGATTATAATAAATCTAGCACAAACAAATATTTGGTTTGAACGTTTGAACTTTCTACTCTACCAAACAAAGCATGACAAAGATATTTATGAAAAAGCATCAAAACATCATCCTTAATTTGGCGATTTGTGGAATTTTTATTATTAAAGGAATCCAAACCAAACAATCATTTCCACACAGGTCTAGGATCAAAAATATGTGCATCAAAAATATACGGTGTACCGGTTATAGTACAAAAGATGTCGATCCCACGAGGAATGTGATAAATATTACACACTATTACTACTCACTTTTAATCTTGTTCACAATGATCATTAATTTATGAATAAAAGTGGAAATACTATGTCTAATATTATCTAACCTAATTATTGATTATCGGAGAAGACAAATGTTAATGATGATAAAATAATAAATAGAACTTGAAGTGATTATTCTTGATTATAAGTGTATTCTTGTCATGCAAGCCAAGTTGAATAAGATTCCAATTTACTCTCTCGACATAAACTAGAGTGCCTAAAACATGCATTTCATTAAAGCCAAAAACATATTCTTGTCCTTGATGCCTAAATTTCATTTTATCTCTACCTTTATCTACATAATCTAGAGATACAAAAAACTCAAGTGCCCAGTCCTGCTTAATAGGAAGATTGAGATGCACAAATTTACCCCACTTCATATATTTAAGAAATCTTTCAAATTTTTCAGTTAAGCCCAAATGATTTAGTAAGGTAAAATCAACATGCCACATACCAAAATATGATATTTTAGAAAAATACACAAACTTCTCACCTTCTTCTTCTGGAAAAATGTGAAAAGGACACTCAAATCTGTTTTGCAGTTGAATTGGATCTTGGTTTGAACTTGATTCTCCAGCACCTTTCTTTTCCTTGTGGCCTACAGTCTTTGTTCTCACCATCTTGTGAAATCAAGAGAAATTTTGCAAAATAAACTCAAAAAGAAAGTTAGATGAGGAATAATAACCATGAAACTCAAGAAATAGGAGAGAAAAAGGGAAGATTTTGAGAGAATTTGAAAGAAAAACCAAAGAAAATTTGAGAGGCAACTCAAAGATAAAAGAGATATGCTACAGTTAGGGCTTAGAGCTATTTATAGGGGAGAGAAAAATAGGGTTATAACGGTCAGAATTTCAAAAGAACTCAAAGTTCGCGCTTTGTCGCGACCTTGCGACACTTTCGTGATCGCGATAGAACCAAAATTTCCAGTTCACTGCTCGTGAAACCCATCGCGATCACCCAATAAAATAATTTCTCACCTCTCTGTCACGCTCGCGACAGAATGGAATTGCCCTACTTAGCATTTTCCTGTCGCGCGCTCTATGCCTGGCGCGATCGCAACAGCAACCTGCAAAAACTTCCTTCCTTCACTGTCGCGCTCGCGATAACCATCACACTCATGACAGTGAGGGATTTTCAAAGAATAACTTTTTCAATATAACACTGTAAATTTGAATAATAAAAATGGCACACTATTTGAGACACCCTGTAGAATAAAAAATAAACTATACTAGTAATATATATAATGTAAAAATCACACTAAAGTCTAATGAACACCATACAAAACAACTTAAAACTACAATAATTACAAAATAAAAAGAATATGTAAGTAACTTTCAAACCATTTGTAAAGAAATATATGAGACCTCCTTACCATGAAAGTTTCCTCCAAATATACCTTGCATCTTTGACCATTTGCTTTAAATAATTCTCCTTTACTATTTTTAAGCTCTAAGCAACCATGGTCAAAGACTTGTGTTACTTCAAAAAGTCCACTCCACCTAGACCTCAATTTTCCAGGAAATAGTTTCAACCTATAATTGTATAAAAGAACCTTATACCCATTCTTGAAACTTTTAGATCTAATATGAGCATCATGCCATTTCTGGGATCTTTCTTTGTATATCTTTGCATTTTCATAAGAAATAAGTCGTAACTCATCTAGTTCATTAAGTTGTAAACATCTTTTAACCCTAGCATCTTTAATGTCATAATTCAAAGTCCTAATGGCCCAATAAGCTCTATGCTCTAACTCAACAAGCAAATGACAAGCTTTTCCATAAACTAACCTATATGGTGTCATCCCAATAGGTGCTTTAAATTCTGTGCGATATGCCCAAAGTGCATCATCAAGCTTATCTGCCCAATCTTTCCTAGAGCTAGAAACTGTCTTTTCTAAGATCCACTTAAGTTCCCTATTGGATACCTCTACTTGACCACTAGTTTGTGGATGATATGGAGTAGCTACCCTATGATGCACATCATATTTATGCATTAAAGAATCAAAAGAACGATTAATAAAATGTTTACCTCCATCACTTATGATGGCTCTTGGCACTCCAAACCTTGAAAAGAGCTTCTTTAAAAATTTGATCATCACCTTGGAATCATTAGTTGGTGTTGCTTTAGCTTCAACCCATTTTGATACATAGTCAACACCAACCAAAATGTAGTTTTGTCTAAAAGATGTAGGAAAAGGATCCATGGAGTCTATCCCCACACATCAAATATCTCTATTTCCAAGATATTGTTCAAAGGCATTTCATCTCTTTTCCCAATGTTACCACCTCTTTAACACCTATCACATTGTGCTACAAAAACCCTAGCATCATGAAATAAGGTAGGACAAAAGAAACCACATTCTAGTACACGAGAGGCAATCTTAGTACTACCATTATGACTAGAATACAAAGATGAATGACAATGCGTCAAAATGTTTACATACTCATCCTCACTAACACACCTACGGATAATACCATCCCCACTTATCTTAAATAAATAGGGTTCCTCCCAAAGATAATTTTTGACATCACTAAAGAATTTTTTTCTTTTATTACCATGTCAAACCATTAAGTATAATCCCTGCAGCAAGAAAGTTAGCAAAATCTACAAACCAAGGACTATTTACTTGCTCAATAGACATAAGAGACTCATCCGGAAAGGATTCATTAATCTCATTGCTATCCCCTATAAGCCCTTCATCATTTTCTAACCTTGACAAATGATCAGCCACTAAATTTTCTGATCCCTTCTTATCTCTAATTTTAAGGTCAAACTCTTGCAATAAAAGGACCCAACGAATTAATCTAGGCTTAGCATCTTTTTTAGCAAATAAGTACCTTAATGCTGCATGATCCGTATAGATGATGACTTTAGATCCTAACAAATAAGACCTAAACTTATCATATGCATAGACAACTACTAACATTTCTTTTTTAGTAGTGGTGTAATTGCCTTGAGGTGGTGACAATGTATGGCTAGCATAATAAATCACATGCAAATGTTTACCTTGTCTTTGTCCTAATACACATCCAACAGCAAGGTCACTTGCATCACATATAATTTTGAAAGGTAATTCCCAATTAGGAGAAGTAATTATAAGTGCACTTATAAGAGATTTCTTTAAAGTATCAAATGCTTGCATACATGCATGAGAAAATTCAAAAGGTACATCCTTAACCAACAAATTAGTTAATGGCTT
Organism: Excoecaria cochinchinensis; assembly: GCA_947683425.1. Taxonomy (NCBI): domain Eukaryota; kingdom Viridiplantae; phylum Streptophyta; class Magnoliopsida; order Malpighiales; family Euphorbiaceae; genus Excoecaria; species Excoecaria cochinchinensis. The sequence continues at coordinate 9,650,059 of CANTUQ010000127.1, read as the reverse complement.
AGCAATTAAGGAAAAGTCTTTTATAAATCTTCTATAAAAACCAGCATGTCCTAGAAAAGACCTTACACCCTTAAGTGTAGTTGGTGGAGGTAATTTCTCTATCAATTCTATTTTAGCTCTATCTACCTCAATCCCTTTACTATAAATTTTATGGCCTAGAACTATTCCCTCCTCAACCATAAAATGAAATTTCTCCCAATTTAATACCAAATTAGTTTCCTCACATCTAGCCAATACTTTATCTAAATTACTCAAACATAACTCAAATGAGTCCCCATACATAGAAAAATCATCCATGAACACTTCCATGATCTCTTCTATCATATCCCCAAAAATAGAAGTCATGCACATTTGAAAAGTTGCTGGTGTATTACATAGCCCAAATGGCATTCTTCTATAGGCAAAAGTCCCATATGGACAAGTAAATGTGGTTTTTTCTTAGTTACTAGGGTATATAAATATTTGGAAATATCCCAAATAACCATCTAGAAAGCAATAATGAGAGTAGCCAGCTATCCTTTCTAACATTTGGTCAATGAATAGTAAAGGAAAATGGTCTTTCCTAGTAGCTGAATTTAATCTCCTATAGTTAATACACACCCTCCAACCAGTGGTGGTTCTAGTAGGAATCAAATCCCCAATCTCATTTCTAACTACTGTCATACCCCCTTTCTTTGGTACACAATGAATAGGACTTACCCAAGAACTATCCGAAATTGGATAGATAATCCCAGCATCTAATAACTTAATGATTTCTTTTGTAACCACTTCTTTCATATTGGGATTAAGTTTTCTTTGTCTATCAGCCTTTGGTTGACATTCATCTACCATATTAATCCTATGCATGACTATATTAGGACTAATTCCTTTCAAATCAGAAATTTGCTAACCTATACTCTTGATCCTCTTTCTAACAACTTTTAACAATGAAGACTCTTGTGCACTAGTGAGTTTGTTAGAAACAATAATAGGTAAAGTATGATTTGGACCAAGAAATGCATACCTCAAATGATTAGTAGCTCTTTCAACTCTACATTAAGAGGATTTACAATGGAAGGTGGCAATGGTGCTTCATTTCTATATAGAAGCTTAGGCCTTGAGCTCTCTTGCTCCACCTCTTCATGCACTTCTTCTTCAAAATTAACCTCCTCTTGACCTGCATTGTCTAACACTTCCAAAATACAAGCATCAATGACATCTATTTTCATGCACACATTCTCATCCATGGGATATTTTAGGGCCTTATCCATATGATATTCCACACTATCTTCCCCCACTCTTAAAATTAAAGTGCCCTCATAGACATCAACCGAAGCCCTACCAGTTCTCATGAAAGGTCTTCCTAATATCAATGGGCATTTTACATCATATGCAAAATCTAAAATAACAAAATCAGCTGGTAGAATGAACTTATCAACTTTCACAAGCACATCTTTCACTATGCCATATGGTTTCTTAATAGATTGGTCAGCCAATTGCAAAACCATAGAAGTAGGTTTATCATAGTCCAACCCTAACTTCTTAAAGATAGTCAAAGGCATAAGATTTATACTTGCCCCCAAATCACATAAACACTTAGGAAAATCAACATCCCCTAAAGTGCAAGGAATAGTAAAGCTACCATTATCCTTAAGCTTAGTAGGCAAATTATTAGAAATTATTGAACTACATGCCTCAGTTAACTCTATAGTGGATATATCCTCCCAACTTCTTTTCTTAGAAATTAAGTCTTTAAGGAATTTTGCGTAGTTAGGAATTTGTGTAGTGGCCTCAACAAAATTCAAATTAATGTGTAAATGCTTCAATTTATCAATAAAAGATTGGAATTGCTTATCTTGGTGTTGCTGCTTCAAGCGTTGTGGAAATGGTGGACAAGGTTGGAACACTTGTGGAGTTTGTGCTTTGGTCACCCCTTCTGTCGCAACCGCGATAGGTGTCGCGCTCGTGATAATAGGCGGATTCTAATTGCTCGCGCTCGTGAAAGGTAGTGCGCTCGCGATGTCTGCCTGCCCTTCTTCTGTCACACTCGCGACAAAAGGTTCATCCTTCTGAAAATTCTTTTATTTTTCCTGCACATTCTCATCCATATTAGTAGAAACAAATTCATTGGTATAGGATTTACCTGACCTCAATTTAATGGCTTTAAGATGTTCCCTTAGATTCTCCTCCGTATTGCTTAGTAGATTTCCTTACATTTGTGAAGGTAAAGCCTTAGCAATTTGCCCTATTTGCACTTCTAAGTTATGGATGGATGAGGCTTGATTTTTAGTGATTTGATCAAATTTTGTTTCTAGACTCTTTTGGTTCTCTTCTTGTGAACTAAACTTTAGGTTAATCCCCTCTAAGAACCTATCCATTTTAACCTCTAAAGCTCCAAACCTATCTTGAGATGGTTGAAATCCTACACCCCTATTTTAGTTACTACTATTCCCCCATGAAAAATTAGGATGGCTTCTCCAACTAGGGTTATATGTATTTGAGTATGGGTTACCACGTCCTTGCCTTTGGATAAAACTAACTTGTTCTTCCGAACTACCAATCCCCAAATTACATACCTCACTTGTATGACTTTGTTGGCCACAAATGGTGCATGCCTTTTGTGAACTTCCCCCCATTCCTAAGCTATTTATCTTATGTATTAGTGCCTCCACTTGAGCTTGCGAAGCTACTACAGAATCTATGGCATGTACCCCCTAGCATTAGAATTAGATTCTCTTACCCTTTCGGTGGGCCACATACAATTGTTCATAGCCATCTCTTATAATAATTTAAAAGTAGCTTCTGTTGTTTTCCTCATAAGAGAGCCACCAGCTGCAGCATCAATTGTGCCTCTAGTAGTAGGGTTCACCCCATTGTAAAAGGTTTGCATAAGCAACTCCCTTTGAAGGTTATGGTGAGGGCACATTCTCTACAATTCTTTAAATCTCTCCCAAGCTTCATACAAAGATTCATTGTCATGTTGCACAAAAGTTGTGATATCTTTTATAATTTTTGCAGTTTTGGCTAGAGGAAAATATTTGGATAAAAATGCTTGGGCCAATTGATCCCAAGTGGTTATAAATACTCTAGTTAGGGAATTTAACCAAGACTTGGCCTTATCTTTCAAAGTGAAAGGAAAAAGCCTAAGCTTAATTGCATCAGCCGAAACTCCATTAATTTTAAAAGTATCACATATTTCCAAGAAATTTGCCAAATGAGCATTGGGATCCTCATTTGCCAAACATAAAATTGAATGCTATTTTGAATCATTTGCAAAAGAGAAGGTTTTATTTCAAATTGGTTAGCATTTACCGTAGGCCTTACCACACCTTGTTAAGCACCACTTAATGCGGGTCTAGCAAAATCCATCAACCTTGGTGGATTCTCCTCTTTAGCCATAATAGGTCTCTTATTCTTATTTTTCTTTTTGTTGGATTTCCGGTTACTTGACAAAAATCTCTCTATTTCAGGATTCAAAGATTCAAGCTCCTCTTGAGAACTCTTTGTACTAGGCATGAACTATCAAATCCTATAAAAATAACACAAAACAAAACTAAGTCAAACTAAACAAACAAACAAAAAAAATGAAATAAATATTGTAATCCAAAATTATAAATCAAGATTCATAATGGCAATAAATAATCAATCATTCCCCGGCAACGATGCCAAAAACTTGTTAGCTTATTTTTAAGTGCTAATTCCACAAGTATACGGTGTACCGGTTATCATACAAAAGATATCGATCCCACGAGGAATGTGATAAATATTACACACTATTACTGCTCACTTTTAATCTTATTTACAATGATCATTAATTTATGAATAAAAGTGGAAATACTATGTCTAATATTATCTAACCTAATTATTGATTATCGGAGAAGACAAATTATTAATGATGATAAAATAATAAATAGAACTTGAAGTGATTATTCTTGATTATAAGTGTATTCTTGTCATGCAAGCCAAGTTGAATAAGATTCCAATTTACTCTCTCGACATAAACTACAGTGCTTAAAACATACATTTATAATTCTAACTCATAATTTTCATTAATGAATTAGAGGTTTATACATACAAATTTCAGGAATAATAAACAACCTATAACAACTATCTAACATTACAATTTCTTAAATAATACTTCAATGATGAACTTCTATTAGATGTAAGTAAGAATTCATCTTTCAATTAAACTCTTACTTATAATGATCATGCATAAAAATACTAATAGAAAATTCTACAAGTAAGAATATCAAATTGATATGAATAACAAAATATAACATTAAAGATTCAAGTTCATAAATTGCATCATTCAATAGTTACAAAGAAGAAGTAAAGATAATAAATGAAGAAGGAGAACTCTCAACCATTTTTCCTTCCACAAAGGATATCTTCTTCCTTGTAAGAAATCTTCTCTTCAAAACATAAATTCTAACTTAAAAACTTTAACTAAGAAAATGTACTCTCAAACTTACAGAAATTCTTAATTAAAAATTCAACAACTAAAATTTACAGTTAAATGTTATATTTATAGAGTTGTAAAAGTTGTGTCCTTTCAAGTGTCTCTTAGAAAGGTTGCAAGACTTGGTGGAAAGACATAATTTTTTAAGGCAAAATTTGAATTCAACTGCCCAACGGTCCTCTCTGTCGCGAGCGCGACAGACAGAGCACGCCTGCTTCTTCATTCCACCTTCCTTACGCTGGCTCTTCTCCGTAGGATGCCGCAACCTCGCGACAGGCTACCTTGCTCGCGACAACGCACGCCAGTCTCATTTCTTCTTCTCTTCGGCTCTCTTCATTGGCGCGTCCTATTGCGCTCGCGATAGACCGCTTCTCTCCTTTGCTTTCTTCTCTTTCTTTCTTCCTTCCTTCTTTGTTTGGCACTTCCTGTTGCGCTCGTGACAGATCCTTCTCTTCTCTTGCTCATTTTTGCTCTTTTCTCCATTCTTCTTCATTTTCTCCTACACACACAAAACTTAAACAAAAACGTAAAACATACCTAATTCTAACACAATTAATTACACATAAACATTATTTTAATTACAAAATATGGACTAAATATGAGCTATTTAAGCTCATATCGGAGTCCCTGAAAGAAATAGCTATAGAAGCTGAAGGAGAATACCTGGCAAGGAAGGCCAGCAATGACAATTATACCTGGAGAAATTACGGTAATCAGGGGGCAGGAAGGTCAGCAGGGCCCGATAATGGAAATCAAACTGGGAACACAGTAGATGTAGTGGTTACTGGATTAAACCAGAGGAATTATTCTAACCTAGGTAGATCATTATCATGGGTACTTAAAAGGCTAATAAAAGAAGGTAAGTTATAGCCAATGCCGGCTAAACCCGCCAGAAGTCAGGGACGTCCCGACCATCGGGCGGATCAGTATTGTGCCTACCATCAGCATATGAGGCATGAGACTAATGAATGTCAGACACTGAGAAACCAAATCCAGGACCTCATTGACAGCAAACAGATTATTGATCCGGAGAATCGAAGGAAGAAGGCGTAAAGGGATCTCAAGGCACTAATAAAGAGTCCCAGAAGGTGGCTACCTCACAGCAAGAAATAGGAGATAAGACTTTCTATTAGATGTGCTTTTTATTTTTTTGTTGAAACTTTTTCAATTTTCATGTATGCAGTGCTGTTCATGTTAATCATATTAATGACTTTTTGCTTATATCTCTCATGATTTCACTATGTATGATTGCAACCACAAGTCATTTACATTTGATATTTACTTAATGAATACTGCCTCATTCAATCTCGATATCTCATTGGCATCTGATATTAACTCTTGAAGAGAGGAAAATTCTGAGAGATAATAATAAAAAATAAAGAAAAAAAAGGAAACGGCCTTTGCATGGACCTGGAATGACATGCTAAAAATTGACAAGAGTATTGTTGGGATAGCGCTGCTTCAATATGCCAATATGACGATGAGCAAAATTTCAATAGCCATTCCTTTGCTTCCTCAAAGTTTAGGATGCATACGATGTAACCCAATGAAGTCAAACTCCAATCATTAAAGGGTTTAGACAAATGAAACTTTGGGCCTTCACAAGAAATAGCTCATTAGAGCCAAGCCTTAAAATTTCTTTCCCCCCAACCATTTGAGAGATTTACTGCAAAGCCAATCAAGATTGACCTTTAACCATCTGGGACCAAGATAAGCAAGGCGTGGACACTTATAGCTAAACTTAGAAGGAGAGACCTTTACAAAAAATCCAAAAAAAAAAGTTTTGTCCTAAACCATCTGAGGCTAACGTATAAGTCAATCTGAACCGTTAAAGCCTACTTTAGAAATTGAGCAACTAAAGCCGACAAAAGAAAGATACAAGATTTCATATTCAAGTTCCAAACAAATAACTCAACATTTCAGCTAGTTTGCACAAGGGTCAAGATGAAGCCTTTTGGTGCTAAAAAAGAGGCACTGTTAGAAGAAGCAACCTTTCCGACTAACGAGGATGGAAATAAGTTCAAAGAAACCAATAGATGCCGACAGACTAAGGAAGGTTTCATGGAAAAGGCTAAAAAAAGGAAAAAATAATAAGCGCTCTGCAGGTCGAAAACTGAAAAAAGGTGACCTCGATAAAATTGGGCGCCTCGTCAAGGTGAAAATCGAAAAGGCATCTTGGGCAAAATTTAGGGGCAAAGAGAAAATGTTCAATCATGAAAACCCGAGAGGGCTGATTGATAACATGAGTTTGATGTTTGTGGGATCCATCTCAAGATTAGATAGGGTTTGGTATTTTTAAGATTAATGCCAAATAATGATCATGTGTGATGAAATCGGACTAGAACTGTAACACCCCCGCCGCCGCCCCCGTTGGAAGGGCACCGGCGGGCGCGCTACAACACGACACTCACTCACGACGCGGCAAAGCATACAGCGGAAGCATTCAATAATCATATAATAAAATCTTAGAAAGAGATAAAAGGGAAATAAACTTCATTACATAAATAATCAAAATATTAGTTATATACAAGGGCCCAAAAGTTTACATTTCTACAATCCTTTACAAAAAGAGAAGTACATAAACAAAAGAATTTCAGAAGGAGACAGAAATAATAAACTCGACTCCTAAGTGGCCTGCCTGCAGATACACGACTCGAGCACTCCCAAAAATCCTTCACGATACCTGCACGGGATAAAAGCCCGTGCTAAGCGATAACGCTTAGTGGGGAGAAACAAGCACAACAGAACACTATAATAATAAACATGCACTAATATACATAAATCATTATGCATCAGAGTACAGAGATATTACAATAATATCAGGATAATATAACGCAATGCACTAAACCATTACACTATTCGGAAATCACACTTCGATCAGAACACTCACCTTATCAATACAAGACACTACACACAATAGCCTGAAATCAATGGTTGAGGATACGGGAACACGGCACGGGAGACCGAAGCCTCAAAAACACTTTAATACCCGAAGGTAGCGCGAGAGACCGGAGTCTCAAAACATTTTGTCACTACACGATTGATGACCATCTCGGAGGTCGACCGCTTCGCCCAAACGGGGCGGACCGAACAGCTGAACACTAACCCTTCTTAAGCATGCTTAATTATCCTATACCTTGACACTTCAGGCTCGACAACACAATAATTCACTAGACAAATACATAACAAAACAATATTCACATTAAAACTCTTATATAAAATAAATCCATAACAAGGACACTAACACATTAATATTACAAATCCAAAAGCACACACCTATTCCATGCAATAGTGAGAAACCGTGCAAAGTGAAACAAAGAAACACATTCAGAAAACAAGGCAAGCAGGAAGGGTCTCTGTCGCGATCGCGACATGTGTCGCGCTCGCGACAGAGCACGGGGTACTTCCTCGCGAGGTCACGCCAAGGGGCCTACTCGCGACGAAGCACTCGCGGCAGAACTCACGGAGCCGAGAGCCTAATGGTAGTGGTATTCTATGAATTAAGGACTTATCCCCAGGTCCTTGGTTCGAATCCCACGGAAGGCAAAAATGCACAAGGGGAAGTGTAAAGACCGTGAGTGCAACTCGGTGGCTATATGAACGACGCGCTGGGAAGGCCCGACGGGATATGTTCCGGGGATAGCCCCCGGTCGGCCACCACCGGGTTGTTACAAAAAAGGCGCCTTTTTTGTAACAACCCGGTGGTGGCCGACCGGGGGCTATCCCCGGAACATATCCCGTCAAGCCTTCCCAGCGCGTCGTTCATATAGCCACCGAGTTGCACTCACGGTCTTTACACTTCCCCTTGTGCATTTTTGCCTTCCGTGGGATTCGAACCAAGGACCTGGGGATAAGTCCTTAATTCATAGAATACCACTACCATTAGGCTATATAGCCTAATGGTAGTGGTATTCTATGAATTAAGGACTTATCCCCAGGTCCTTGGTTCGAATCCCACGGAAGGCAAAAATGCACAAGGGGAAGTGTAAAGACCGTGAGTGCAACTCGGTGGCTATATGAACGACGCGCTGGGAAGGCCCGACGGGATATGTTCCGGGGATAGCCCCCGGTCGGCCACCACCGGGTTGTTACAAGAACATACTCATTTATGCCATCATATATTAATATAAACGGAACACTTTATCTCGCATACTCAAAATTGTTTAAGTTCCATCATAAAAAGTAGCACATTGTTTCTCTTTTCCCATACAGCCTCCATTGCTATCATTATCCTGGCATTTCAGTTGACTTGCCCGTTATTGTCTTGAGCTAATCATACAGCACCTTCATAAGAAGAATCGAAATCCATACAGTCGCTAAAAACAAACACAAAAAAAGGAAAATAATAATAATAAAAAAGGTCGTTAGAGATGAAAATTGTAACTGGCTCTTTAAGCAAACGTTAGGCCAAAAGGCAGAGTAAAAACCTAGAAATAGGCATCTATCCTACAAAGAATAAAATAAATAAAAGCCGCTGGAATGGGTTGGGTCCATTCCAGGTAAAAATAAGGCACGGGGTTATGTGAAAATCCCCAAAAGGACACATTTCCCTCAAAGAAAAGCTAATGTGAAAATCCACAAGGGACGCACTACCTTTAAAACAATGACTTCCGATGCCTGGAGCGATAAGGCGGCACTACTTTGGAAGACCTCCCTTCAAGCAAATGGGGTATAGTGCAGAACATGAGTCGGAGTCCTGGGGGAAAAATGTTGTCCAGCTCATAACAAAGGGCGCATGCTCATTGACCAAGGGGGCAAAGATGCACACCGGACGAGTCTCTCATAAAAGGTTATATGTCAGAGTCCCTAAAGCCAAGACGACGCTTTTCTAGATCCTTGGGGGCATCAAACAATGAACAAGCAGCCAAGTTGTACACTCAACGGACCCTTAACACCTAAGGCATAGTCTATCCATTTTTGCATGCATTTCACGTCATTCAATTGCAAATATCTGCATATAACTTTTTACACATACACGCACAATCTCTTGTATATATTTCGGTGCACACAGCTTTGTAGGAAAAGGCCACACACGTAAAAGCTGGTCAAGGACAGCTTTAGCTCAACATTAGCAATCACCCATGCTGGACAATAAGGATAAGATAGAGTCTACAAAGTCAAATCTCCAAATCTATAAGCCTTCTGAAGAGTCAAATCAAAGACCTCTTAAGAGGCAATTCCCAAAGACCTCTTAAGAGGAAAATCGCCAAGACCTCTTGAGAGGCATTTCTCAAAACCTCTTAAGAGGCAAGTCTCCAAGACCTCTTAAGAGGCAATTCCCAAATACCTCTTAAGAGGCAATTCTTAAGACCTCTTAAGAGGCAAATCTCCAAGACCTCTTAAGAGGCAAATCTCTAAGTCCTCTTAAGAGGCAAATCTCCAAGACCTCTTAATAGGCAAATCTCCAAGTCCTCTTAAAAGGCAAATCCTTCAAAGTCCTCTTAAGAGGAAAATTTCTAAGTCCTCTTAAGAGGCAAATTCTCCAAGACCTCTTAAGAGGCAAATCTCCAAAGTCCTCTTAAGAGACAAATTCTCTAAGTCCTCCTAAGAGGCAAATTCTCCAAGTTCTCTTAAGAGGCAAATCTCGAAGTCCTCTTAAGAGGCAAATCCTTTAATGTCCTCTTAAGAGGCAAATCTCCAAGTCCTCTTAAGAGGCAAATCCCCAAGTCCTCTTAAAAGGCAAATTCTCCAAGACCTCTTAAGAGGCAAATCCCTAAGTCCTCTTAAGCGGCAAATCTCTAAGTCCTCTTAAGATTAAGAGGCAAATCTCTAAGTCCTGTTAAGAGGCAAATTCTCCAACTCCTTGAAGTCCTCTTAAGAGGCAAATCCCCAAGTCCTCTTAAGAGGCAATTCTCCAAGTCCTCTTAAAAGGCAAATCCCTAAGTTCTCTTAAGAGGCAAATCTCCAAGTCCTCTTAAGTGGCAAATCCTTCAAAGTTCTCTTAAGAGGCAATTCTCCAAGTCATCTTAAGAGGCAAATCTCCAAAGTTCTCTTAAGAGGCAAATCTCCAAAGTCCTCTTAGAGGCACTAATCTAGAAACTAGCGAAAATCCTCCATGGGGCAACCGTTCTTGAGGAAAAAGCCAACCGTCCTTCAAAGGGTGTCCATCCGATATCAGCACAATGGGAATGTAATACGCCAAAAAGGCAACATTAATTAGCCACCAAGAGCGTAGCTTAACACGTCAACAAGCCGACGTTAGTCAAACTCACCACAACTCCATCAACACAGTATGAAGGTAGCAGCCTCAGGTACACGCTCGTTTCCTTTTCTCTGAATTTTGGCTCACCTAGACACCCATGCACTAGCTTTTTGGGGGAAACTGTAGACATCGAGTCCTAAGGTAGCCCAGATCAGAGGTTACCCAATAATGAAATTAACGCCTGTTCACAGGTAAAAAGGTTAGAAGTGATGATTTCCTCGTCAAAATTTGCTTATTTGAAATAAAAAATATAAAAACTAAAAATAAAATAAAAAAGGGTTTTAAAATTATAGTATTTTAGTCAAAATTGTTTCTTTAAAAATTAAAAAAAAATTGGTCATTTGCGGCAGCCGGTGTGCGAGGGGGGGACCTCTCTCGCACGCTGACGCTTGGGCGCTCACCCCTACGCTGCGAGGCGCGCGCACGCGATGGGCAAGGCATCCCTCGCCCGTCCCTCACCTGCTAGCGCGCACGCTGGCAGCCTGTTGGTCGCCCCCTGCGCTGCCGCAAATGTGTTTTTTGGCCGAAAATCAATTTTTTGTGTAAAAATTGATTTTTATCCCTTTTTCTGGTATTTTTATTTTTTTAAAATTAAGATAGGAAATAATTTATTTTTTTATTTTATTTACTTTATTTTATTTTATTAAAATTTATCATTAAGATAAATATCAAAGATTTCATCTTATCTTCTAAAGTCTAATTTGAATTTAAAAAGATTTGGTTTTATCTTTAAATCTAATTTGAATTTAAAAATATTTGATTTTATTTTCTAAAATCTAATTTGAATTCAAATAGATTTGATATCTATCTTTAAAGATAATTTGAATTTTAAAAAGACTTGATTTTTAAATTTGAATTTTAAAAATATTTTAATTTTAAATTTGATTTTTAAAAATATTTGAATTTTAAAAAAGATTTGATTTTTTAATTTAAATTTTAAAAATATTTGAATTTTTTATCCTTATTCTCAGTTAGCTTATAAATAAGAGGCTGAGGATCGAAAAAAGAATTCAGATTTTTCTCTTCTTCTTTTTAAAAGGAATTCTTTCTACATTTTCTTTCTTTTGAGTTTTCTTCTTCAAATAAATTTCTTAAGGTTTTAAAAATAAATTCTTCATAAAAAAGTCATTCTTGAGACAAGGAAAATAATTTTTTACTCTTGAAAATTTTTATTTTCTTCCATTATTTTTTTAAGCAAGTTTTCTTTCTTGGAATAAAACTCCAATTTCTATTATTTTCAATTCCAAATTTGTGGATCAAGGCAAGTAAATCAATCATCTTTTTCCTTTCATCGAATTCGAATTTTTAGGGTAAATATTCTGGGTTCAATCCTACTTTTCTTTTATTTTCTTTTATTTTATTTATTCACAATCATTTTATCAACATGTAGATATTTATATCTATTATTTATATATTTATTTTATCTCTGATATTTCCTTTTCTTTTCATTATTTTATTTCATTCTCCCTCTTACGTGTTATTTGTTTTTCTTGTGAGTTTATTTATTTCTACTGAATATGGGGCGCTAAAAAAGGGAGCCCACTAGGATGATTCAAGGATGCCAATTTGGTTTATTTCCTTTACCCTATTTCCTTTTAGTTTATTTTTATTTTTAATTTATTGTAAATATTATTTTGAGCCCGCTATTGTAAAAATGGCTAAAGATTTTTATAAATAAATGGGATTTTCCTAAATAAAATAGGTCTAATGTCCTTATTTTTTATTCAAACAAAATAGATATTTTAATATTATTTTTCTCTAAATATGCATGCGAAGACCAATGTCTTCATCCTTAATCGAATATCCCGCTTTGTGTATATTTCCTTTATTTATTTACAATAGGGGTTGTATTTTACCCCTATTTTTTTGTAAGCTACTGTATTTTTTATTTACTTCATTTAGGGCTTACTTTATTTGATGCTTTCCCTATATGATTGATATGATGCTTTAATTATTGCATTGAACTAAATGAGAAAATGGGATGAAAGATTGACTTCAAAACTCAATCATAATCTAATTAAGGTATGAATAAATGGAAAGTCCCGAACCATCTCTAGTCTTAGGCTCAATGAGATTAGATGAACCTTTCGAATATTCTATTGGGACAATATTCTATTGGGAAGGGGATTCCAAAATATCTCTTGTTGTCCAAAATAGGCCCAAATTGCATTGTCTTGGACTCCACAAGGTTAAACGAACCATCTCAATATTTTATTAGGGTGGGAACTCCAAAATATCTGTAACACCCAGAAGTGGCCCTAGGAGAATTACAGAAGTTTATTCAGAAAGATTAGATGTTGAGTGTGAGAGTCCTATCGCGAGCGCGGCAAGTGTCGCGATCGTGACAGAACCCCTCCGGTGGTAGGTTAATTAAATTGGAATTTTTAACACATGGCATCGTAGGAGAGTGACACATGGCATTGTAGGGGAGTGACAAGTGGCAAAAGACCAAATCATATTAAAAAGGGGATAAGCATGTATTTAATTGGATAGGTGGCATTGATGAGCATAGTTAATTTTTGGATTTACATTGACCATCTGCTTCTCTCTTTCCTTTTCACGTTGGTTTCTTACTTTGGCCCATTGTTCTTATTTTTTTCTCTTTTCCTTGAGTTTTTACCGCTTCCTTGCTTTGCCCTCTCTCTTGTCCCTTTTCTTCTTCATTTGCTTGGTTCTTTGGGAAGAACCACTTGAAGTGGCTTAAAGAGAGTATAGTAGGGCTTGATAAGGTCCCTTTAAAAGGAAGCTGTGGACAAGAGACTGAATAAGGGCAAAGAAAAGGGTCGGAGTTGATTAGAGAGCGGAGTTCAAGCTTCCTAGAGATAGGGATCGAGTGTGATTTTATTATTCTTGCATGTGCTTATATGAAATATGTTTGAATAGAGACATGTTTGAATAGAGAGATGCTTGATGAGCTTGAATTAGGTCAAGTGCTCTTTTAGAGTATATTTGCGAGATGTTCATTTTGATCGCTTGCAGTGTTTCTATGTTATAAGTTTTTAGATATGTTTGTGATCATGTATTGGATCATATTGCATAAGTTTTGGATGTGTTAGATGGCTTTCATATAGCTTTTGTGTAAAAAGTGTGATGTCTGTTCGGTTTTTGTCAGACCTCTGTATGATGTTTTCTTCATAAGTAAAGTTAAAGGGCTTCAATCGAATTGATTCAAATTGCATCTGAAAGCTAAGATATGTATATAAAAATGTCTAAGAGGGTGCTAGAGCTAATTCTGGCTCTATCATCCTCGAAAATGTTAAAAACTGAAGTATCTCTGTTTGGGTCGGGTAACTGGAATAGTATAACTTGTTTAGCTCACATCTGGAGTTGTAGATGTACAAATTACCTGAAATTTGTCCCATTTGAAACTTAACATCCTAGGAAACAATTGTTAAGAAGAAAGTGTTTCCTGAAAATGATTTTTAGAGGTCGGTTTAGACGATACAAGTTTGAGGTAAGAAGCAGTCTTGTAAAGGTTCCTGACGGAGCCTTCTGTTGCGAGCGCGATAGGGGTCATGATCGTGATAGAAATATGTTCTTCAGAAGTTTGGTGATGTCCTAGTCGTGTTGAGTAGCATGTCTAAGAGAGAAAAGCAAGGAGGAGCACGAGTCGTGCTCAACCAGTGAGAAAAGGGAGAGGGAGCACGAGACATTCCAGGAGAGAAAGAAGAGGGAGCAGGAGCACGAGTCATGCTCATGAGCACGTGTCGTGCTCATAAAGAGAGAGAAGTGGGAGCGCGAAATGTGATCCAGTTGAGTGAGAGAGTGAGCACGAGTCGTGCTCATGCCCTATCCTTCTCTATTGGTCCTGTTTTGATCTATTTCTTCTGTTTTGAGTTGTTATATGTTTAGATGAGTTTTGCATATCACCATTTGGTCCGTGTTTGGTTTAAAATTATCTTTTAAACCTCTTGCATGATTAGTATTATTAAATGTACATGATTAATAAAAGTTGTACATGAAGTAAATGCCTCTGAATTTGATGAATGCATTTGAATTATCGTGATGAATAGGTATATGTATATAGTGTGTGTGAGCTGTATATGAAGCCTGATTACCGTTATAGTGGATAGATAAGCATCCTTATAAAGGGTTAGAGTGCAGCTGCTAGAGTTGGCCTTAATTGTGCCCAGAGTTTGGAATACCTTGTGTATCCCATGGAGTTTGAGTTAATTCTCCATATGTAAAATACTATAAACAGTATCCAGAGTTGCCCATATCCACCATGAAAGGAATTCAGGCTTATTAATGTTGTGTAGTGGACTTGGGACAATTAAAAGTATTGCTCTGAATAAACATTATAGTACATGAGAGTAATGTTTAAGTACATGACAGTTTCATATACAAGTATATGTTTGCATGAATATGAATACATGACTAATGTGTATTTGAATAAATGATTTGTACAAGTGTGTGAAAGTTATATGCTTGAGTTGTAGTGTACATGAATAAGTAAAAGAGTAGATGTTATATACATGTGAGCTCATAGTTTTTGATAATTGAGCATGCAACCTATACACGTATAAGAGCTATGTGCATGAACTATTTAATTTTGTTATATGACATGTGTGATCTATATGTGACTTCCTAAAGAAGTCCTTTGCATTATTTTCATCCCCACTAAGCGTTATTGCTTAGCACGGATGTTTATTTCCGTGTAGGTTATAGGTTCGGATCAGTGAGCGGACATCTGCGAGTCAAGGCCACTAGGAGTTTTGTTTTGATGTCTTTTTGTATAAGATAGAAATAGAGTTTGTGATGTTTTGAGTAACATCATTATGTAAATGTATATGTACATAAATGAGTACAGTAATCACATGTAGATGTATATGTAAAGTTAAATGAAAACAAGTTGTAATATGAACATGTATAAAGACAAATATGTATATAGACATATGTAGTTAATATGAATTGAATTACCTGTTGGGCCCTAGTGTAGTATTATTTATCGTTCTTATATGGATGTATATAATGCTATCGCTTCCGCTAGTGTGTGTATATGTACATGTATATGTAAGTATCCGCGTGGCGCCCCGATATTCCTCCCCGGGGGTATGGGGGTGTTACATTTTAGTGGTATCAGAGCATAGGTTAGAGGTTCTGGTCTATAAGATGTAGAGTATAGATTAAATGTCAGAGTTTGTTTAGAGTTGTGGCCTAATACAGATGTCGTTTTGTGTAGTGTATAGATGGAGTTAGACGCGAGTGGAAAGATTAGTGAGATGTCGGATATAGTAAGTAATACGAATTTATATGGTTAGTAAGGGTTTGAGGTGACACTCTGTATTCCTGTCAGCTATCTCCTTGAAATCATTTGACATAAGCATATTGAAACATGGGGATGGGAAAAAGTGCATTACAGTAGCTTGCATCGCATTTTCGCATCATCTTGCATACATAAATCATTACATAGCCATTCCATCCGCATCCCTCATTTGTATGTGAAAAAAAAAAAGCATCATTGTCTGCGCTTCATTGAAAAAAGCTAACAGGATATACATCGAGCGACTGGTGCTTAGAAGAAGTGTATAGATTAGAGTGCAGTGCATTAAGGAAAGTGTGAAGTGTGTACGATTTGATAGCTGTATGGTATAAGTGATAGCAATTTGAAGATTTGTTTAAGGATTTACCTGTGTAAGTGATTAGCGGGGAAATTTCGAGGACGAAATTTCTTAAGGGGGATAGATTTGTAACACCCTGAAGTGGCCCTAGGAGAATTACAGAAGTTTGTTCAGAAAGATTAGATGTTGAGTGTGAGAGTTCTATCGCGAGCGCGGCAAGCATCGCGATCGCGACAGAACCCCTCCGGTGGTAGGTTAATTAAATTGGAATTTTTAACACATGGCATCGTAGGAGAGTGACACATGGCATTGTGGGGGAGTGATAAGTGGCAAAAGACCAAATCATATTAAAAAGGGGATACGCATGTATTTAATTGGATAGGTGGCATTGATGAGCATAGTTAATTTTTGGATTTACATTGACCATCTGCTTCTCTCTTTCTTTTTCACGTTGGTTTCTTACTTTGGCCCATTGTTCTTATTTTCTTTCTCTTTTCCTTGAGTTTTTACCATTTCCTTGCTTTGCCCTCTCTCTTGTCCCTTTTCTTCTTCATTTGCTTGGTTCTTTGGGAAGAACCACTTGAAGTGGCTTAAAGAGAGTATAGTAGGGCTTGATAAGGTCCCTTTAAAAGGAAGTTGTGGACAAGAGACTAAATAAGGGCAAAGAAAAGGGTCGGAGTTGATTAGAGAGCGGAGTTCAAGCTTCCTAGAGATAGGGATCGAGTGTGATTTTATTATTCTTGCATGTGTTTACATGAAATATGTTTGAATAGAGACATGTTTGAATAGAGAGATGCTTGATGAGCTTTAATTAGCTCAAGTGCTCTTTTAGAGTATATTTGTGAGATCTTCATTTTGATTGCTTGTAGTGTTTCTACATTATATGTATTTAGATATGTTTGTGATCATGTATTGGATCATATTACATGAGTTTTGGATGTGTTAGATGGCTTTCATATAGCTTTTGTGTAAAAAGTGTGATGTCTGTTCGGTTTTTGTCAAACCTCTGTATGATGTTTTTGTCATAAGTAGAGTTATAGGGCTTCAATTGAGTTGATTCAAATTGCATCTGAAATCTAAGATCCGTATATAAAAATTTCTAAGAGGGTGCTGGAGCTAATTCTGGCTCTATGATCCTCGAAAATGTTAAAAACCGAAGTATCTCTGTTTGGGTCGGATGACTGGAACAGTATAGCTTGTTTAGCTCACATCTGGAGTTGTAGCTATCCAAATGACCTAAACTTTGACCCATTTGAAACTTAACATCCTAGGAAACAATTGTTAAGAAGAAAGTGTTGTTTGAAAATGATTTTTAGAGGTCAGTTTAGACGATACAAGTTTGAGGTAAGAAGCAGTCTTGTAAAGGTTCCTGACGGAGCCTTCTGTCGCGAGCGCGATAGGGGTCTCGATCGTGACAGAAACATGTTCTTCAGAAGTTTTGTGATGTCCTAGTCGTGTTGAGTAGCACGTCTGGGAGAGAAAAGCAAGGAGGAGCACGAGTCGTGCTCAACCAGAGAGAAAAGTGAGAGGGAGCACGAGACATGCTCCAGGAGAGAAAGAAGAGGGAGCAGGAGCATGAGTCGTGCTCACAAAGAGAGAGAAGTGGGAGCACAAAATGTGCTCCAATTGAGTGAGAGAGTGAGCACAAGTTGTGCTCAAGGAGCACGAGTCGTGCTCATGCCCTCTCCTTCTCTGTTGGTCCTGTTTTGATCTATTGCTTCTGCTTTGAGTTGTTATATGTTTAGATGAGTTTTGCATATCACCATTTGGTCCGTGTTTGGTTTAAAATTATCTTTTAAACCTCTTGCATGATTAGTATTATTAAATGTACATGATTAATAAAAGTTGTACATAAAGTAAATGCCTTTGAATTTGATGAATGCATTTGAATTATCGTGATGAATAGGTATATGTATATAGTGTGTGTGAGTTGTTTATGAAGCTTGATTACCATTATAGTGGATAGATAAGCATGCTTATAAAGGGTTAGAGTGCAGCTACTAGAGTTCACCTTAATTGTACCCAAAGTTTGGAATACCCTGTGTATCCCATAGAGTTTGAGTTAATTCTCCATATGTAAAATACTGTAAACAGTATCCAGAGTTGCCCGTATCCACCATAAAAGGAATTCAAGCTTATTAATGTTGTGTAGTGAACTTGGGACGATTAAAAGTATTGATCTGAATAAACATTATAGTACATGAGAGTAATGTTTAAGTACATGACAGTTTCATATACAAGTATATGTTTACATGAATATGAATACATGACTACTGTGTATTTGAATAAATGATTTGTACAAGTGTGTGAAAGTTATATGCTTGAGTTGTAGTGTACATGAATAAGTAAAAGAGTAGATGTTATATACATGTGAGCTCATAGTTTTTGATAATTGAGCATGCAACCTATACACGTATAAGAGCTATATGCATGAACTATTTGATTTTGTTATATGACATGTGTGATCTATATGTGACTTCGTGAAGAAGTCTTTTGCATTATTTTCATCCTCACTAAGCATTATCGCTTAGCACGGATGTTTATTTCCGTGTAGGTTACATGTTCAGATCAGTGAGCAGACATCTGCAGGTCAAGGCCACTAGGAGTTTTGTTTTGATCTCTTTTTGTATAAGATAGAAATAGAGTTTGTGATATTTTGAGTAACATCATTATGTAAATGTATATGTACAGAAATGAGTACAGTAATCACATGTAGATGTATATGTAAAGTTAAATGAAAACAAGTTGTAATATGAACATGTATAAAGACAAATATGTATATAGACATATGTAGTTAATATGAATTGAATTACCTGTTGGGCCCTAGTGTAGTATTGTTTATCGTGCTTATATGGATGTATATAATGCTATCGCTTCCGCTAGTGTGTGTATATGTACATGTATACGTAAGTGTCCGCGTGGCGCCCCGATATTCCTCCCCGAGGGTATGGGGGTGTTATAATATCTCTGGCTTGCCTAAAATAGACATACGTGCATTGTTTTAGGTTTCACGAGGTTAGATGAATCTTTTCAATGTTCTATTGGAAGGAGGACTCCAAAATGTCTCCATTTGCCCAAAATAGACAGACATGCGCTGTCTTAGGCTCAGTGAGTCTAAACGACCTCTCCCAATGTTTTATTGGGTGGCGACTCCAAGAAACCTCCTTGTTGCCCAAAATAGACGCCCATGCAATCTCTTGCAAGTCTTATGAACCTCTCTCGAACACCCTAAAAGCGGGTCATTCAGGGCCTCACGAGGTTCGGCGCACGTCACACCTGCCCACCCCTCACTCTTTTTTCTCTTTTATTTGTTTTTCTTTTCTTTTTTTATTTATTTTACTTCATTTTTCATGCTTTTCAATCCAATGTCCTAATTTTTAACCAATAAAATATCACTTTTAAAAAGAAGAGTTATTTGTTTCTCAAAACGGGATTACTCATCTCGATTTTCTTAAAAATAACTCTTCAATTTTTTTAATGTGCATGAAGGAACCAATGTTCCTATTTTTAAATAATACCCCGCTTTATGCATGAGCTTTAATTATGTTGTTTTAGTTTTATTTTGAGAGATTGTATTTTTGTTCTAGATTTTAATTCTTTTCATTTTGGGGGATTGTATTTTTGTCCCAATTTTATCTTTTATTTTTATTTTATAATTTACTTTTTTTTTATGCTTGATTTGCATTTTATTTTAAATGCATGATCGTGTGATATGAGAGATGAAAATTTAATAATTAAGAAACTCATTTATAATTAACCAAGACATTAATAAGAGTAAAGTTTCGAACTACTCTCTGGTTTAGACCACAAGATTAGACGAACTTTTCCAATTTCTTGTAAATTGGGTGGCGACTCCAAAATACCTCAAAGGTGCCTAATGGCTTTATGGGATTAGATGAACTTCCCCAATGTTCTATTGGATAGGGATTCCAAAATATCTCATATTGCCCAAGATCAAAATACGCGAACCCTCTCGGACCGTAAAAGCAGGCCTCTGGGACATGATCGGGTTTAGCGCGCATCACAGCAGCAACTAATATAATTGGAATTTTATGAATTAAAATTCAATCTCTTTTCAAAAAATTGCATTGCATACATGCTAGAGCCTTAGAGCTATGCTATATGATACCTTATTTTACCCCAGTGCATTCCCGAAGCACGATTGTACGTTCACTCAATGTGTGAAAGTGTTAACGATAATCCCCAGCCCAAGCCTATTACCTTTTGGTATATCAAATGGAGACCCAACTGGTCGTTATGCTCATAATGAGCTAGACCCGTTGGCAGGGACCATAGTTGGGTAGCCCTAAAGTATCATCACCTTTGACCAAAGCTCATATAATGGCAATAGATACTTCGACTAGGAGAAATATGCCATAATTCTATGTTTGCTATGTGGGCCATTATATATTGAACAAAATCAGCTAAGTTAAATGGTTTTTCATCAAAGGCTTTCATGCCCCGGTGGGCCTATCTTAATTTAAGTGAAGTGTTTAAATACATAATGACCAAAACCCACATGTAGGTGCTTTAGATAAGACGTGTTATGCTGCCGGTCTTTTACCGTGCACCATCGTGCCCATTAGGCTCCCTGTTAACCCATGATTCAAGCCCACCTAGGAAAAAGACCGCATGACCTCATGTGTGTGAGTAATAAGGTTAGAAGGATCTATCTGCTTGCATGTGGTTGTGGATGTTGCATTGCATATTCATGCATTACGTGTCATTCATGCACATAAAAAAATAAATAAATAAATAATTAATTTCCTTCGTGTGTGTGTACATCCTATTCTGTGCATATAATTTTCACATGTACATATCATCTTGTGCATAAATTTATACCATGCATTGCATACATCATCCTAACCTCTTTGATTTTTTTTCAGCCATTGTAGACCATTTGTTGTATATCATGATCATACATAGCATATCATTCATACATCATTCTAATTACTTAATTTTTTGGCCATCATAAATCATTTTCCTAGTCAGTTTAGGGGTTTCGATGGCTACCTTATTAGAGGGTTTTGACTGAGCAAACAGAATCAAAATCAAGTGTAATTAACAAGCATTCAGAATAATTTTCAGAAATGGCCAATTTACCAAGAGAATCTGATGCAACCCATGCACTGATTGCTGAAGAAGTGGGTAAAAAGATGGAAGAGTTTGAGGCTCGAATGATGGAAATGATGGCGAACCTTACTGCTACTCTAACACTGCTAGCTGGATAGCCACTTGCTGCTCCTATTAGGGAGCAAGATGAACAAGAACTAATTATAAAGGGTCCTCTAGTAACAGACCCACCAACAATTGAGCACAGAGTGGCAACGCTAGTAAAACAAAGAGGAGCTTATAGACCCGAAGATGACTTATAGAAGGAAGAGCAAGTGGAGCCAATCATGATAAAAGGCAAGGCCCCAAGATAGAGGAGATCATCTTGAGGAAAATGGAGGAGAGGTTCGAAGCTATGACCCGCTTGCTGGCAGTGGGAAGAGGCATAAGTCCTGAGGAGAAAGAGCTAGATCGTGAAGATCTAATTCCCTAAAACTTCAAGATGCCTAACATTCCTAAGTTTGATGGTATCTCAAACCCGACAACACATATAAAACGGTATTCGTTAGTGATGAAGGGTACGACTCTGACCAGAAAGCAGAAAATAGAATATTTCTACCTGAGCTTAATAGGGCCCGCAGTCGATTGGTACCATGGACTAGATAGGAGGTCCTTTAAGCAATATGATTGCAGTATGAGGATAGAGGTCACCCTGAAAGACCTACAGCTGCTTCAACAGAAGTCAGGAGAATCTTTCCATAAGTACCTTACTAGGTGGAGGAATCGGATCATGGAAATGAAGAGAAAACTTGATACCCCAGATCAGATCAGGTTATTTATCAGGAATGCTAACCTGTATTTGAGAGAAAAGCTAAAGATGAAGGGACTCAAAGATTGGGAGTCGCTTAAGGATATAGCCATCGAAGCTGAGGTCGAGTATCTAGAGAAAATGGCTAAATTTACAAACCTGACCTTTGGCAAGAACAAAGGAAGCAGCATTGGTAATAGGGGAAATGCTGGGACAATAGAACTCTCAACCACAGGATCAATTCGGCACCACTTCACCATCTCAAGAAAACCATTGTCTTAGCACTTCACTCGTCTCATCAAAGAAGCGAAGTTACAACCATTACCAGTAGGGCCAGCCCCAAGTCAAGGGTAGCCTAGATATAGAATAGCTTGGTATTATGCATATCACCAGTACAGGGGGCATAGAACAAACTATTATCATCCTCTAAGAGACCGCATTCAAGAATTTATGATGGGCCTAAAGGAATAAAGGAAGAATTAGTGTTGTTACAATACCATTCTTTTTATGATATGAAGTATGTTTTTGAACTATGTCATGCACTTATTTCGCTAACTATATTAATAGTATGGGCTTTTCTTATGTATGTATTGTCATATCTTATTGTGTCATGCATAAGTAATAATTATGATTAAGGCATTGGTTCAATAAATACTATTTCATTCAATCTCAAGGAAAAAATATCTTGGCTGAATCCAACCTAACTCCCGAAGTGAGATAAAATTTGAGAAATAATAAAAAAACAGAGAAATGGCCTTTGCCTGTACCTAAAATAACATGCTAAAAATTGATGATGGCATTGCTAAGACAATGATGCTTTAATTTGCTAACATGATGACGAATAAAATTTTGAAAGCCATTCCTTGCCTCCTCAACATCTAGGACGCGTATAATGTAGCCAAACGAAGCCAAGCGCCAATCAATAAGGGGTTGCCTTAGAAGCTGGATTATCAAATTCAACACGAACAAAGCTTTGGGCCTTCACGGAAAAACAAAAAAGAAAAGAATAAAAAAGAAAAGAGGAAAAGAAAAGAAAATAAAAGAAAATAAAAAGAAAATAAAAAAGGAAAGAAAAGAGGAAAAAAAAAAGAAAAAAACACAGTTTTGGCCTAAACCATCTGAGGCCAACCTGCAACCCAATCTCAACCATTGAGAGCTACCTTAGAAATTGAATGGCCAAAATTGAAAAAAGCAAAATGCGACCTTTCACAATCAAGTTCCAAAAAGAGAGCTCATTGACTAGGCTAGTTTGCCCAAAGGTCAAGTTTAAGCCTTTTACGCAAAAAGCCATTGTCGGAGGAGGCTACCGTCCCGGCTAAAGTAATGATGAAGGATTCAAGAAATCAAGCAATGCTGACAGAATGAAGAAGGTCTCATGGCAAAAACAACAAAAAAAAGGAAAACAAAGAAAAAAAGAGAAGAGAGTAAATGCCCCGTGGGTCGAAAACCAAAAATAGGCGACCTTTCTAAAATTAGGCACCTCGCTAGGGAAAATACCAGGAAAAGGCACTCTAGGCAAAAATTAAAGGCTCAGAGAAAATATTCAGTCAAGAAAACCCGAGGAGGGCTGATTGATAACAGGATTCGAATGCGCCCAAAGCGTTACTCCTTGAAATTGAATAAAACCTGTGTTTTTGCATTACATGTCTAGTTATGATTATTTTTGTTGCTATATGGTGCATATAAGTAGGGATGCATGCATAAGCTAAGCATAAACATGCGATTGAATGGTCAAGAGAAACCCGTGGCATGCATAGTGACATATGCAGGAGCAAGTCTCAAGGCAATGATAAGACACTTCATGTGACAAATCCTACTCTTCCAAAAAAATCAAAGAAAAAAAAAAGGCCGTTAGAAATAAAAATCGTAACTGGCTCTCTAAGCAAAAATTAGGCTAAAGGACACAGTGAAAACCTAAAAACAGGCAGTCTACCCTATGAAAGATAAAATGAATAAAAGCCGCTAGAGTGGGTTGGATCCATTCTAGGCAAAAGTTAGGCAAAGGGTTATGTGAAAATCCCCAGAGGGACGCATTTCTTGTAAAGAAAAGCTAGTGTTAAAATCCACAAGGGACGCACTACCTTAAAAAATAATGACTTTTGATGACTGGAGCGATAAGGTAGCATTACTTTGGATGACCTCCTTTCAGGCAAATAGTGGATAATACGGGACATGAGTCAGAATCTTGGGGGTAAAATGCTCATAGCCACATTGACTAGGGGGCAAAGATGCACACCGGATAGTTCTCTTTGAAAGATTATGAGTCAGAATTCCTAAGCCAAGATGACACTTCTAGATCCTTAGGGGCATCAGATAGTATAGGCAGCCGAGTCATACCCTCAATGAATTCCTTAACCACCTAGGACATGGCCGATCCATGTTTGCATGCATATGTCCTTTGTAAACATTTGCATACAATATCTCACATGCATCACGCATGTACGATCTTCTACATATTTGCATAACTTTTTGCATCTCATGTGCATCACATAAGTACAATCTTTTGCATATTTCTTTGCATATATCGTTCCAAGCATACATGGTGCCCCATATGCATGATCCCTTGCACATATCTCGCATATGCAATTTTTGCACTCATCCAGTGTTCATATTGTTAGTGGTTATGCCCTAAGCCAAATATTTGAACCTTGATGTAATCATTACATTTTCATTTATATAATGGTTTTCTTGGCATGTCACATTATTGTAATGTTAATGAATAACCATGTTATTCTTGTCATCCCTAGTCATTTATCACTAAAGGGCATAAAGATAAATTAAGACTAGTATAGATTTGATCTATAATCATGAGATGATTATATGTGGTGATATAAATCAAATCTGTAGGTACTTGTTAGAGAATAAGGTACTGGATAGACCCACTATGAGATTACTACATGAAATAGTGTAATAAGTGATCTTATAATAGATATGTTATTGAATCTTTTGATCTGAGGTTATCATGGTTTCCTACATAAGGAACATCATGTTTTGACATAATCTAGTGTTGTCTTTAATCGAATAATCATAAAGGTTATGCTTGAGCATGATGAGAATTATGCAGAGGATAGTGAATAATTAAGATGGAATTTGTCCCCCTCTCATGAGAAAGATATCTATTGGGCCCCTCGATAAGTAGGACTGTAAAATGCATGGTCGTGCTCAAATGAATTGATAATGTGATCAATGTCATTTGAATTTATCAGCTTACTTAGTGATCGGGAAATTATATGTTTGAATAATATAAGTTTGACATGGACCATGACTTATGTTCAAACAAGATATCATGTGACAAAAGGATAATAACATGTTCTGCTGTCAGGTTAAAATCGGGCTAACGATATTTATATTATTTGGGTAGTCATAATGTCTTGCTAGAGACTAATTATGACTTGTGGGCCTATTATGGAATTGGGCCCACTGCCAATTTAATATAAACCTATTGGGTCACACACCAAAACCACAATGAACAGACTGGATTTTAATTAGGGTATTATGAAATTATATAAATATGGGTTTATATATATATATATATATATATATATATTGAATTAGAGATAATATCCCAAATTTATCTCTTTAGGGTTTAAATTTATACATATATATATATATATATATATATATATATATATATATATATATATATATTTGGATATATGTTGATAATAACTTAACCCTAATTTCGTTTTTCTAAGAGAGGTAGCAAAATACCTAGCCGTCACTTTTCTTTGTGAAAGAAAATGAAAAGAAAATTTGTTGAAAATCCAATCGCAAAAGAGGGAGCTAGTACCCCTGCGATTATATGTTCATCGGTTTGTGTGTATGGATACTGGTATAGGGCATTCGTGATTGGAGCAGTGCCTGTTATCCGATTGAACTAAGGTTTTAGTTCATATTTTTGCGTTATAAAGGTTAGTAAATCTTTATCCCTCCTTTTGAATCAATTGAAATACATGGATCCTATTTCATTTCGTTTTATATTCCGCTACGCTTAATTTTGAATTACTGAGAAGAAACCCAACACATATTCCATGCATATATGTCATGCACATAAGGCACACATTCCTTGCACAGCATTTCTGCATACATAAGACATATGTAGGTCGTTACACATATTTCACACGCATAGCATCACACATACATCACATGTGTATAATTTGTACAAAGAGCTGTTTGCACATAATCTTTTACGCATGTTTCTTGTATATAGCCTTGCTTATATATCACACACATGCACACACAATCTCTCGTATATGTTCTTATGCACATAACTTTGCAAGAAATTTCTAAATAAACCTCACACGCAAAAGTGGGCCAAAGGATAACTTCAGCTCAACATCAGTGCTTATCCACGCTGAACAATCAGATCAAGATGAAGTCCCCATAGAAAAGGAATCCCGCAGATCCCTTGCAGAGAGAACATCTAAAAGAGCAAGCATATTCATGCAGACCATGCTGGGGGCAATCAGAAGGCTCAAAGTCTAAGTCTTTCAATAAGCATAAATTTTCAAAGTCTCCCTACGAGCACAAAGCTCTCTTAAGAGGCATAAATGTCTTTTTCAACAAGAAGGAGACTCCGATTGGAGATGATAGAGGGTGATATCCGTACTTTGTAAGTCTAGAAATGACTCAGTGCAATCTAGGAGGATGTTTTCTGCACTTCGTAAGTCTAGAAATAACTCGGTGCAATCCAGGAGGATGATATATGCACTTTGTAAGCCAAGAGAGTGACTCAGTGCAATCCAGGAGGATGATATCTGCACTTTGTAAGTCTAGAGAGTGACTCGACGCAATCCAAGAGGATGATGTCTGCATTTTGTAAGTCTGAATGACTCGGTGCAATCTAAGAGGATGATGTCTGCATTTTTTAAGTCTGAGATAACTCAGTGCAATCCAACAGGATGATGTCTGCATTTCGTAAGTTTAGAGAGTGACTCGGTGCAATCCAATAGGATGATGTCTTCATTTCGTAAGTCTGAGATGACTCAGTGCAATCTAAGAGGATGATGTTTGCATTTCGTAAGTCTGAGATGACTTGGTGCAATCCAAGAGAATGATTTCTGCATTTTATAAGTCTGAGATGACTCGGTGCGATCCACGAGGATGATGTCTTCATTTTGTAAGTCTGAGATGACTCGGTGCAATCTAAGAGGATGACGTCTGCATTTCATAAGTCTGAGATGACTCGGTGCAATCCAAGAGGATGATGTTTGCATTTTGTAAGTCTGAGATGACTCGGGGCAATCCAAGAGGATGACGACTGCATTTTGTAAGTCTGAAATGACTCGGTGCAATCCAAGAGGATAACAATCACTGTATGGTCAGGATAATGACTCAGTGAAATTAAAGAATGACCACACTTCGTAGTCTTGTCAATAACTCGGTGCAATCCAAGAGGATGATATTCACGATACAGATCATGACATTGTTCTCTAGGAAGCAATCAGCTCTTCAAGGGGCATCTATCCAGCATAAGCCTAACGGGATTGTAACACGCCAACAAGGCAACATCAATTAGCGACCAAGAGCGTAGCTTAACACGTCAATAAGCCGGAGTTAGTCAAACCAGAAGGTGATAGCCTCAGGTACGCACTCTTTTCCTTTTCTCTGGATTTTGGCTTACCTAAGCACCCATGTAGTAGCTTCCCCAAAATTAGGGGCAACTGTAAACACCAGGTCCCGAGGCAGCCCAGATTAAGGTTCCAATGATGAAGTTAAGTGCCTGTTCACAGGCCAAAAGAAGGTTGGAAGTGATAGTTTCCTTGTCAAAATTGTTAAAAAAAATTGGAGGCTTGCGGCCGCTGGCATGCGGGGGTAGGCACTGGGCGCAGGACCCGCTGAGGTGTGGCCAGGCCGCCACTCACAAGGCACGGGTGAGCCTTGCATGCTCGAAGCATAGGCCCGAGCACTGAGGGGTGGCCTAGCCGCCCCTCGCCTAGCCAACCCGCCCCTAGCCGGCAGCGGCCTCTTGGGTGCCATTTTCAGCCGAAATGCATTTTTTTGGCCTTTTTTTTATTTTTAATCCATTTTTCAGGGATTTAAAAGTTTTTTTCCTTTTCAAAATTAAAAGTTTGAATTAATTGAATTTATTATCTGGAAAGAAATGGGTTTTTTAAGAGAAAAAAAAAAGATTTTTTTGAAAATGAGAGTTTTTTTAGAGAGTTTTTAGAGAGAAAACAAGAGTTTTTCTTATTTTTATCCGATTTTGGTGAATCTTGACAAGGAAACAATTCACGATCTTAGCTTTTCAGATTGATAATTCTGAGGGTAAAAAATTTCGGGCTTATTTGCAATTTTGTGTTGGATTTTTGGAGGAAATTGGTGGGTTCTTGCTCCACCTGTGTTCCTGCCCGCGAGGGGAAGGAAGAAGGTGAGGGCCGGCCTGCCCGTCCCTCGTGGCTAGGCCGCCCCTCACTCTTTTTTCTCTTTTATTTTATTTTGTTTTCTTTTTATTTTAATTTATTTTACTTCGTTTTCATGCTTTTCAACCTATAATTTGCGTGGCATATTTTTTTTTTGTGATTTTAATTTTCTTTTTATCGTGTTTATTTTATTTTTTAATTATTTTATGTGATAATGTTTATTTTTATTATTTTGTTGATTTATTATTTTTCTTTAGATTTATTTGCTAACATTTATTTTATTTTGTTTTATTGTCTATAATTCTTTTTTTTTTGTGTGAGTATTCTCAATGGCAAATGGGGATCCATGGAGATTTGGAGATACCTTTTGGTTTGATGTTTTTAGAGTTTTTATTATTTTTTATTATTTTAATTTTGTTCATTTTACTACGTAATTTGTAATAAATTTATTTACTTTATGCATGTAAAAAAAGAAAATCACAAAAAATATTTTTATTAATAAATTGGAATTTTCTCTAATAAAATGGGACCAATATCTTAATTTTAAACCAATAAAATATCACTTTTAAAAAGAAGAATTATTTTTTCCTCAAAATGGAATCACTCATCCCAATTTTGTTAAAAATAACTCTTTAATTTTTTTAATCTGCATGTGGAAACCAATGTTCCTATTTTTAAATAATACCCCGCTTTATGCATGAGTTTTATTTATGCTGTTTTAGTTTTAATTTGGGGGATTATATTTTTGTCCTAGATTTTAATTCTTTTCATTTTGGGGAGATTTTGTTAAAAATAACTCTTTAATTTTTTTAATCTGCATGTGGAAACCAATGTTCCTATTTTTAAATAATACCCCGCTTTATGCATGAGTTTTATTTATGTTGTTTTAGTTTTATTTTGGGGGATTATATTTTTGTCCTAGATTTTAATTCTTTTCATTTTGGGGAATTGTATTTTTGTCCCAATTTTATCTTTTATTTTTATTTTGTAATTTATTTTATTTTTTTTATGCTTGATTTGCACTTATCTTAAATGCATGATCGTGTGAGATGAGAGATAGAAATTTAATAATTAAAAAACTCATTTATAATTAAGCAAGACATTAATAAGAGTAAAGTTCCGAACTATTCTCTGGTTTAGACCCCGAGGTTGGACGAACTTTCCCAATTTCTTGTAAATTGGGTGGTGACTCCAAAATGTTTTATAGGATTAGATGAACTTCCCTAATATTCTATTGGATAGTAATTCTAAAATATCTCATGTTGCCCAAGATCAAAAGACGTGAACTCTCTTGGACCGCAAAAGCTGGCCTCCGGGACATGATCTATTTTGGCGCGCATCACACTGTCCAAAAAGTACATGTGTGCAAATAATAAAATGAGCTAGGTACATGTGTATTTTCATGATTTTTCCATATTATTTTTATTCATGAACTTCTGTCCACACATCCATTAGAGTATGTCCAATGGGAGTCTTACTTTGAGTCCTAATTCCTTCTTTTAGGAGACCCACTTTAATGCTACATCACTTAAAGTGAGACTCTCTTCTCCAATAAGTACCACATTTGAGTCACACTTATGGTCCTACGTGATTTTTTAATAACAAATTAACATGTTTATTAATTTATTTTTATAATTAACTTTAATTATACAGTTTAATTTGTCAGTTGAATAAAACTGTTTTAATATTTTAATTTATTGAATTTTTTAAAAAATAATTTTCATCAAATAAAATTGTAAATATTTGGATTGGATAAAATATTTTTACATCTAAATATTTATAGCTATTTTAATTGAAAAATAAATCTGAATAAATAAAAAAATTCATTATTTTAAACATTACATTATAAAATATTTAAAGGGGCAAAGAGCATTACATGATTAGAAACATTACATAAATATAAGCGATAATTTAAATCCCATTAAATTGTTAGATATGTTACACTAAATCTGCATGAGATTTGTAACACCCCCATACCCCCGGTAAGGAATATTGGGGCGCTACGCGGACACTTATTAGCGGAAGCGATAGCATAAACACATTCATTTAACAGTAATTAAATACTACGCTAGGGCCCACTTGCATTTCATATTAACTACATATACATTTACATGTTTATATTACATATGTTTCCATTTAACTCTACATATACATTTACATGCGATTCTTTTATTTTTATTACATAATGATGTTACTCAAAACATCACCAATGTTATCTCTAACTTATACAAAAGATGAACAAACTCCCTAGTGGCCTTGACCCGCAGATGCCCGCTCACTGATCCGAACCTGTACCTACACGGAAGCAAACATCCGTGCTAAGCGATAACGCTTAGTGGGGATGAAAATAATGCAAAGGACTTCTTTTCGAAGTCACACATAAAGCACACATTTCATATCACACAATCAACTATCTCATGCATATAACTCTTATACGTATACAGGTTGCATGCTCAATTATCAAAACAGTGAACTCACAAGTATATAACATCTACTCTTTTACTTGTTCATGTACACTACAACTTGTACATATCATTTATTCAAATATACACTATCATATGTCCACATTCATGCAACCACACTCATGTATTCATATACTTGTATACAGAACTATAATGTACTTAAACATTACTTTAATGTACTATAGCTTTTATTCAAAGCAAGGCTTTTAATCATCTCAAGTTCACTACACAACTTTAACAAAACAGGCATGACTTCCTTTAGTTGCGGATACGGGACACTATAAAAATATTTTCGATAGACCGAAGTCACAAAATATTTTCATCTATCTCTATTAAATGACCATTCTCGGGGGTCGACCCGCTTCGCCCAAACGGGGCGGAATCTTGGCAGCTGCCCTCGATAATCCCTTTATAAGCATGCTTATCTATCCACTGCTATGGCCAGTCAGGCTAAACATAAAGACTCTATACTCTATATCAGATACATTGCATATACTCTACTGTTCATTCAAGAACATTATACACTATTTACATATTAATGGAGCAAACCATGTGCATACATATACCCTATGCATATACTTGCATGTAGCCATATAATATCAATGCATCTTTGCACTCTACATTACTAACTAATCAAATGCATAATGCATTTTACATGTTCATAGACTTCACACATTATGATTCAATCATACATGATCAACATCACCTGCATATCATGTTCAATAATTAAAAAGCATATATACATTTAATTTCATTATTAAACTCTTATGACATAGCTTTAATCACCTATAATTTCAATTGACAACCACTCACCTACTCATTCCATAAGGTTAGAAATGAGTTGGACATTCTATAGGAACTTACCATAAAGTTCGGGTGCATTTCGGGTAGAAAAACACTCAAAATATGCATAACAGGGGATGGTCACGGTGGTAATGGATTGGTTGCCACCGTGAGGTCTAAAGATGAGCATTTTGTCCAGTATTTTCATATGTCACGGTGGTAATGAATTTGGTTACCACCGTGACCTACCAAAATTTTGCAAAACAGAAGCCTGGATACAGGACTGCTTCACAACTCATTTTTGTTCAGGATAAACGAACATCTAAACGATATTTTTAGGCAAAAGTTTCTTCTTAAAATTTGTTATTTAGGATGTTAACTTTCACATGGGACAATTTTCAAGTAAATTGGTCATCCATAACATCATATATGATCTAAACAATCTGAACTGGTCAAATGACCCGGCCAAGGTAGAGACACCTCTGTTTTGTCTAATTTTCAGGGTCTTAGAGCAAGAATTTGCTCCAGTTTATTTCTGTAATATTTATAGATATATAAGTCAGTGTTCTAATGGATCAATAATCACTCAATTTAGACATTTAAAACTATACTTATGACAAAAACATCACGCAGGGGTCAGATGATAAATAAGCAGAATTTGCCAAATCAAACTCTATCATTTACGCACACACTCTCTTGATCAATACACATACTTTAAACATATATACACATGTCATGAGCACTGTAAGCAATCAAAATGAACATCTTGAGCTAATTAAAGGTCATCAAGCATCTCTTTATTTCAACATGTCTCTATTCAAACATTTTTCATCTAAACACATGCAAATTAACAAGATCACACTCGATCCCTACCTCTAGGAACTCGATCACAGCTCTCTACTCGTTCTGATCTTCTCTTTGTCTCCAGCTTGTACCAAAACCACACAAAAATACTTGGGTTACTTTTCTTTTTACTTTAAATCAAAAATAGAAACCAAGTAGTAGAAGAAGACTAATGCTATCATAATAGTACTACTTACCTCTTCTCAAAAATCCACTCTCTTCATCCCAACCCAAATGAATCACTCAAAACAGTGCAAAGAAGAAGAAGAAACGAAAGAAAGGCAAAATTGTAACACCCCAAAACCACCCCAGTAGTTTGAGCCTGTCCGTGTCTGTATGTGTGTATTTGTATGTGTTATATGTATGTGTTTAATTGGATTATTTATTTAATTTATGTATATTAGTTGAGAAGAGGAGATAGGCTAGTGTAGGGTATGAGTGGATGTATAGAATTAAAGTATGAATAAGAGTTAGTTTAGTGTATATGATATTGTATGGGAGTAGGGTGTGATATGGGACATATGTCTTATGGGGATGATGACATGTGGCTAAGTGAATAGAGTAACATTTAATGGGTTTGGTGAGAGAGAGAGATCAGCCTTTTCCCTTTTGAATCCCGTTCTTCTTTCTTCCTCACGCCATCTTCTTCTTTTCTTCTTCTTCTTTCTTTATTCTTTCTTTGTCTTTGCACAATCTTGCTCCCTCTTCCTTAATTGAGTAATTAGAGTTGATTAGCTTATGATTTTGAAGCTTAAAGGTGAGTAGGAGTTGTTGATGTCTTAGATTTCTTTCTCTTCCTCTTCTCTAGGTTTAAATATTTGTAAATTCATTTGTGGGTTGTTTTAGAATTGATCTTGATTGTTATGGGTTTGTGGTTCAGAGGAGGCTCCTAGACCGGATAAAGGGAAAGGGATTGCTAGCGGGAGCGGAGCTCGCGAATAGGAGCTAAGGAGAGAAGGTTTGGGAACGTTTGTCTTTTATGTGTATTTGTGATTTGAGTTGGATAATTGTGGTTTTGCTTTGATTGGGTTTATGAGTTGTGTTATTATAGTTTGAATTGAAATTAGTGTGATATGTGATGTGAAAGAAGGAATATTGTTGAAGGATTTGTGAGAAATTATGTGAATAGTTGTAATTGATGTTAAAATTGCTGTTTTGGAAATTTGATTGAGTTTGAATTTAATAAAATTTTAGGGTTTGTGTTCTTGAGGGACTTAGATGTGTTTATGCATGATGTTGATTGTGTTGATTGTGGAATTAAGTTATTTTTATGTCATTTGTGATGTATGGAAGATCTATTGGAAGGTAAGAGGAGATTTGAAGTGTTTTGAGCCATTTTGGAGTTAATTCTGATGAAATTCCCGTTCCCAGTGTGTGTGTGTGTCGTGACCAGCAAAGAAAAGAGAAAAGGGAGTCTGTCATGAGTGGTGACGAGCGTGACGACTCGTGACAGAGGAGGCTTGTTACGAGTGGTGACGACCGTGATGACTCGTGACAAGCAAAGAGAGTCTATCACGAGTGGTGACGACCGTGACGACTCGTGACAGAGGAGGCTTGTCACGAGTGGTGACGACCGTGACGACTCGTGACTAGCCAAAAGAGAGTCTGTCACGAGTGGTGACGATCGTGACGACTCGTGACAGAGGAGGCTTGTCACGAGTGGTGACGACCGTGACGACTCGTGACAAGCAAAGTGAGGTTTGTCACGAGTGGTGACGACCGTGACGACTCGTGACAGAGGAGGCTTGTCACGAGTGGTGACATCCGTGACGACTCGTGACCGGCCAACCACCCATTTTTTTCTTGAATTTTTGCTCAGTTTTAACTTAATTGAATTTTCGTATCTCTTCTGAATGAACTTTTACTATTATATAAGTGATATCATGATTCTTTAGATGAATTGTATGATGTGCTCTAAAATATGGATTGAATGGTTTATGCATGACCTGCTAGAGTCTAGCAAGTGGATAGTTAGGCATGCCTAATAGAGTTATGTGCCGCTACAGCTATGTGTACGACTTTGGACCCTGATCAGGTCCCCGATCGGATCGTCGCGATCCTTCTGTCTGAATCTTTCTTAAGATTCTATGTGAAAACAATTTGGAATAACATATAAAGAATGATTTGATACCTTCGGGTATCTATGTGTCCATAATAAGATATTGATACTCTTAAGTATCTATGTGTACTCGTTATCCACTCGTTATGATTAAGCAGGTGTCATTGTGTTTTGTACAAGAATCTTTGGATGAGAATACAAATATATGAATTAATTATGTATGATTATATGCTCATAATTGTATTGTTTTCATGTGTTTTCTGTTACCGTCACTGTGAGTGGCGGTCATGCATTGTGTGTTTCCCCACTAAGCGATTTCGCTTAGCACGGGTGTTTATCCGTGCAGGTGTGGAAGGTTTTCGATTGCCTCGGGTTGGGCGTGTCGCATCGGGAAGGCCAACTCAACTAGAGATCGGGAGTGTTATAGTATAGGCTTTCCTTTATTTTGTAATGAATGTAATATTTTGTTAGCCCTTTTGAACAATGTATCTTGGGCTTTTGTATATTCGTTCTTCTTTTTGTAAATTGATGTAAGATGTAAAGACCTCTTTTGTATATTAATAAAAGTATCCATTTTGTCCTGTGTCCCTCTTCTGTCTTTTAAAGTTTTTATTTATACCGGATATGTGATTCTGTTTGTGATGTTAGCATGTTTGTACTAGTGGGGTGTGACACTCCTATCTATCTTGGGTCCTTCTCGCTCTAATCGAGTAGAAGTATCCATGGTATAGGTTGGGGTGTGACATTAGGTGGTATCAGAGCTATTGGTTAGATGTTACTGAGTTTCAGTGTGTTAGTTAGATGTTAGAGTTGTGTTGGCCTAATGCGCACTGCGTTTATGTTTGTAGTTATGGAGTCCGCTCGTGGATCGCTTGAGGGGTCAGCGGAAAGTGCGAATCCCCAAGAGCAGGATCCCTCAGTTTCTGGTCCGGCTCAACCTCTTAGGGGGTATCCTGAGGTGCCTTTGAGACCAATGGAAGCGATGCTTCAGAGTATGACAAGGGTACTTGAAAGAGTAACAGCGCCTAGTGCCCCAATTGAGAGGTTAAGAAAGCATGGTGCAGAGAATTTCTTTGGTACATGCATAGATGAATCCTACAAAGCAGAGATGTGGTTAGAGAAGACATCCAGAGTACTTAGGGAGATAAGATGCCCACCGGAGCAAGAAGTGGAGTGTGCTTTGTCTTTATTACAAGGTTCTGCTTTTGATTGGTGGAGGTTGGTGGTTAGTCAACCGCAAGTCCCTGAGCCGATTACATGGGAGTTCTTTGAGGGTGAGTTTCAGAACCGGTATGTAACTAAAGCTTATAAGGATGCTAAGTGGGCGCAGTTTCTAACTCTCAAGCAAAGAACGATGTCTGTAGCCGAGTATGAAAATGAATTTACCAAGCTCAGTAAGTATGCACCGCCAAGGGTTCTTACAGAAGAGTTCCGATGTCAGCATTTTGAGGCAGGCTTGAATGAGTCTCTGAAGGTAATGCTAATTTCTTTGATGTCGGCTCCAAATGTGAAATACTATCAGTTGGTACAAGCGGCTTTGAGGGCGGAGCGTTCTGAGACTATTTTGAGAGAGAAAGCTCAAAGACGGAAGTCTGTAGGAGGTGGCTCTTCTTCAGGCAAGAGGCCGAGGGAATCGCAAGGAAATTTTGCTGGTGAGTCTACAGCTAGTCCGGCCCCTAGAGGGAGGAGACAGGGTTCTTCAAGGGGATCGGGTTCCGGTAGAGGAGATGGCCCTCCCAGATGTACCCATTGTAACAAGCAACATTGGGGTGAGTGTCGATGGTTAACGGGAGGCTGTTTCAGATGTGGTTCTACGGACCATTTACTTGCAAATTGTCCGAGTCGATATGGAGATCCTTCGGGACAACAGGAAGGGAGTCGAGCTGGATCTAATGTACCCCAAGGAAGTCGTAATCGGGGTAGAGGAAGGGGTCGAGGTGGACGGCCTCGAGATAGAGAAGCTTCAGAATCAGTAGATCGCCCTGTACCATCAGCTGGCAGGGCTTATGCTATGAAGGCCCGAGAGGAACAGAATGCTCCTGAAGTGATTGCCGGTAAGTTCTCTTTGCTTGATTCTGAAGTTTATGTTTTGATTGACCCGGGCTCTACCCATTCTTATGTGTGTTCTGGTAAGTTGTGGGATAGTTTGGGTAGTGAGGAGAAGATGGAATATGAGATTTGTGTATCCAGTCCGTTGGGTCAGAGTATTATGGTTAATCGGGTGTGTCGGAAGTGTCCTTTAAAGATTCAGGGTACAGAGTTTGTAGTGGATTTGATTTGTTTGCCATTCCATGAGTTTGATATTATTTTGGGAATGGATTGGTTGGATAAGCATCACGCAGTAGTGGACTGTCATAGGAAAGTCATGGTTTTGAAGGATAAAGATCAAATGCCTGTTGTGGTAAAGGGAATTGGAAGTAGTTCTTTGCATAATGTGGTATCAGCTATGAAAGCCAGAAGATTTATCAGGAAGGGATGTGAAGCGTTTTTGGCTGTGGTTTTAGATTCTCGGAGAGGTCAAGTTAAGATTTAAGACATTCCGGTTGTAGGAGATTTTGTAGATGTTTTTCCGGAAGAATTACCGGGACTACCTCCGGAGAGAGAAGTTGAATTGTCGGTGGAGATTTTGCCAGGAACAGCTCCGATTTCTAAGGCCCCTTACAGAATGGCTCCAGTGGAATTAAAAGAATTGAAGAGTCAGTTACAGGAGTTATTGGATAAAGGGTTCATCCGGCCTAGTGTGTCACCATGGGGTGCTCCCGTACTATTCGTTAAGAAGAAGGATGGGACCCTTCGGATGTGTATTGATTATCGACAGCTTAACAAAGTGACTATCAAGAATAAGTATCCATTGCCGAGGATTGAGGATCTTTTTGATCAGTTGAGAGGAGCTGGGGTATTCTCTAAGATAGATTTGAGGTCAGGCTATTACCAGTTAGGGGTTAAGGAAGCAGATGTGGCGAAGACGGCTTTTCGGACGCGTTATGGTCATTACGAATTTCTAGTGATGCCCTTTGGTTTGACTAACGCACCTGCAGCCTTTATGGATCTGATGAACCGAGTTTTCCGACCGTATTTGGACAAGTTTGTTGTGGTATTTATTGATGACATTTTGGTGTACTCCAGAAATCGAAAGGAACATGAGGAGCATCTTAGATTAGTATTGCAAATGTTAAGAGATCATCAGCTGTATGCGAAACTCAGTAAGTGCGAGTTT
The DNA here is from genome assembly GCA_947683425.1 of Excoecaria cochinchinensis. Classification (NCBI taxonomy): domain Eukaryota; kingdom Viridiplantae; phylum Streptophyta; class Magnoliopsida; order Malpighiales; family Euphorbiaceae; genus Excoecaria; species Excoecaria cochinchinensis. The sequence continues at coordinate 9,612,272 of CANTUQ010000127.1, read as the reverse complement.
TGGTTGAAAGAGGTGGCCTTTCTTGGACATGTGGTGTCAGCAGAAGGTGTGCGTGTTGATCCAAGTAAAATTGAAGCAATTGTTAGTTGGATGCCTCCGAAGAATGTGCCAGAAGTAAGAAGTTTTCTGGGGTTAGCAGGATATTACCGACGGTTTGTTCAGGGGTTCTCAGTGTTAGCATCTCCTTTGACCAAGCTACTTCGGAAGGATGTCAAGTTTGTATGGACTGAAAAGTGTCAAGCCAGTTTTGATCGGTTAAAAGAGTTATTGGTTAAAGCTCCTGTTCTCACACAGCCAGTTTCGGGTAAAGAGTACACTATGTACAGTGATGCTTCGGGTATTGGCTTAGGTTGTGTTCTGATGCAAGGGAATAAAGTAGTAGCTTATGCATCGAGACAGTTGAAGCCTCATGAGCGGAATTACCCGACTCACGATTTAGAGTTGGCAGCGGTAGTGTTTGCGCTTAAGGTTTGGCGACACTACTTGTATGGGGAGACATGCAGAATTTTCACCGATCACAAGAGTCTTAAGTATTTGTTAACACAGAAGGAGTTAAATTTGAGACAGCGGAGATGGTTAGAGCTATTCAAAGATTATGATTGTATCATTGACTATCATCCGGGTAAAGCTAATGTGGTGGCGGATGCTCTTAGTAGGAAGTCTTTGTCTGCGTTACTGGCTAGTCGAGGCAGATGGAGATTTGATTCTGAAGGTGCTCTAATTGCTCATATTAAAGTTAAACCAAGTTTGAGATCAGAAATTGCAAAGGCTCAACTAGATGATCATGTACTTCAGCGTGTGTGTCAAGTAGTGAAAGAAGGCAAACGCACTGAATACTCGTTAGACAGTGAAGGAGTTTTGAGGCACGGTAATCGGTTATGTGTACCTAATGTGGGTGAGTTAAGAAAGAAGCTGTTGCAAGAAGCTCATTCATCAGTTTTCACTATGCATCCTGGTGGAGATAAGATGTATCAAGATCTGAAGCAATTTTATTGGTGGCCGGGAATGAAAAGAGATATAACAGAATTTGTTTCAAGGTGTCTTACTTGTCAGCAAGTGAAAACTGAGCATCAAGTGCCATCGGGATTGCTTCATCCCTTACCCATTCCTCAATGGAAGTGGGATGACATCACGATGGATTTTGTATCTGGTCTTCCTATGACTCAGCGTAAGCATGATTCTGTATGGGTTATAGTGGATCGTTTGTCGAAGTCTGCACATTTTCTACCAGTGCGAGTGGATTACTCGATGGACAAGTTGGCAGAACTTTATGTGGATGAGATAGTTCGATTGCATGGGATTCCGTTATCCATTGTATCAGACCGAGATTCCCGTTTTACATCCAAGTTTTGGAAAGAACTTCAGGTAGCCTTGGGAACACGGTTAAATTTCAGCACTGCTTTCCATCTGCAGACTGATGGTCAGTCTGAGAGGGTTATTCAGGTTTTGGAAGATATGCTCCGAGGTTGTGCTTTAGAGTTTTCAGGAAGCTGGGATCGGTATGTGTCTTTGATGGAATTCGCGTATAATAACAGTTATCAGGTAAGTATTGGTATGGCTCCTTATGAAGCACTGTATGGACGGAAATGTAGAACACCAGTATGTTGGACGGAACTGTCAGAGAAAGCTATGATAGGTCCGGATATAGTGCGGGATACCGAAGAGAAGGTGAGGGTTGTGCAACAGAACTTGAAGGCAGCTAAGGACCGACAACGTTCTTATGCTAATCTGAAGCGTCGGGACATTCAGTATGAAGTAGGTGATAAAGTTTTCTTGAAAGTGTCACCGTGGCGAAAGGTTCTCCGTTTTGGAAAGAAAGGCAAGCTAAGTCCACGATTTATTGGACCCTATGAGATCCTAAGGAAAGTAGGTCCGGTAGCATATCAATTAGCGTTGCCTTTGGAGTTGGCTAGGTTACATGATGTTTTCCATGTGTCTATGCTTCGGAGATATCGGTCAGATCCTTCGCATGTGTTACCAGTGCAAGACATTCGGATTCAGTCAGACTTTCTTTTGATGAAGAACCGAAAAGGATTTTGGATAGGGAAATTAGACAGCTTCGGAATAAGCAGATACCGTTAGTCAAAGTTCTATTGCAGCACCACGGTATTGAAGAAGCTACATGGGAACCAGAGGAAGCTATGAGATTACAATACCCTCAGTTATTCGGAACAGGTATGAATTTCGAGGACGAAATTCTGTTAAGTGGGGGAGTATTGTAACACCCCAAAACCACCCCAGTAGTTTGAGCCTGTCCGTGTCTGTATGTGTGTATTTGTATGTGTTACATGTATGTGTTTAATTGGATTAATTATTTAATTTATGTATATTAGTTGAGAAGAGGAGATAGGCTAGTGTAGGGTATGAGTGGATGTATAGAATTAAAGTATGAATAAGAGTTAGTTTAGTGTATATGATATTGTATGGGAGTAGGGTGTGATATGGAACATATGTCTTATGGGGATGATGACATGTGGCTAAGTGAATAGAGTAACATTTAATGGGTTTGGTGAGAGAGAGAGATCAGCCTTTTCCTTTTGAATCCCGTTCTTCTTTCTTCCTCACGCCATCTTCTTCTTTTCTTCTTCTTCTTTCTTTGTTCTTTCTTTGTCTTTGCACAATCTTGCTCCTCTTCCTTAATTGAGTAATTAGAGTTGATTAGCTTGTGATTTTGAAGCTTAAAGGTGAGTAGGAGTTGTTGATGTCTTAGATTTCTTTCTCTTCCTCTTCTCTAGGTTTAAATATTTGTAAATTCATTTGTGGGTTGTTTTAGAATTGATCTTGATTGTTATGGGTTTGTGGTTCAGAGGAGGCTCCTAGACCGGATAAAGGAAAGGGATTGCTAGCGGGAGCGGAGCTCGCGAATAGGAGCTAAGGAGAGAAGGTTTGGGAACGTTTGTCTTTTATGTGTATTTGTGATTTGAGTTGGATAATTGTGGTTTTGCTTTGATTGGGTTTATGAGTTGTGTTATTATAGTTTGAATTGAAATTAGTGTGATATGTGATGTGAAAGAAGGAATATTGTTGAAGGATTTGTGAGAAATTATGTGAATAGTTGTAATTGATGTTAAAATTGCTGTTTTGGAAATTTGATTGAGTTTGAATTTAATAAAATTTTAGGGTTTGTGTTCTTGAGGGACTTAGATGTGTTTATGCATGATGTTGATTGTGTTGATTGTGGAATTAAGTTATTTTTATGTCATTTGTGATGTATGGAAGATCTATTGGAAGGTAAGAGGAGATTTGAAGTGTTTTGAGCCATTTTGGAGTTAATTCTGATGAAATTCCCATTCCCAGTGTGTGTGTGTGTGTCGTGACCAGCAAAGAAAAGAGAAAAGGGAGTCTGTCACGAGTGGTGACGACGGTGACGACTCGTGACAGAGGAGGCTTGTCACGAGTGGTGACGACCGTGACGACTCGTGACAAGCAAAGAGAGTCTGTCACGAGTGGTGACGACCGTGACGACTCGTGACAGAGGAGGCTTGTCACGAGTGGTGACGACCGTGATGACTCGTGACTAGCCAAAAGAGAGTCTGTCACGAGTGGTGACGATCGTGACGACTCGTGACAGAGGAGGCTTGTCACGAGTGGTGACGACCGTGACGACTCGTGACAAGCAAAGTGAGGTTTGTCACGAGCCGTGACGACTCGTGACAGAGGAGGCTTGTCATGAGTGGTGACATCCGTGACGACTCGTGACCGGCTAACCACCCATTTTTTTCTTGAATTTTTGCTCAGTTTTAACTTAATTGAATTTTCGTATCTCTTCTGAATGAACTTTTACTATTATATAAGTGATATCATGATTCTTTAGATGAATTGTATGATGTGCTCTAAAATATGGATTGAATGGTTTATGCATGACCTGCTAGAGTCTAGCAAGTGGATAGTTAGGCATGCCTAATAGAGTTATGTGCCGCTGCAGCTATGTGTACGACTTTGGACCCTGATCAGGTCCCCGATCGGATCCTCGCGATCCTTCTGTCTGAATCTTTCTTAAGATTCTATGTGAAAACAATTTGGAATAACATATAAAGAATGATTCGATACCTTCGGGTATCTATGTGTCCATAATAAGATATTGATACTCTTAAGTATCTATGTGTACTCGTTATCCACTCGTTATGATTAAGCAGGTGTCATTGTGTTTTGTACAAGAATCTTTGGATGAGAATACAAATATCTGAATTAATTATGTATGATTATATGCTCATAATTGTATTGTTTTCATGTGTTTTCTGTTACCGTCACTGTGAGTGGCGGTCATGCATTGTGTGTTTCCCCACTAAGCGATTTCGCTTAGCACGGGTGTTTATCCGTGCAGGTGTGGAAGGTTTTCGATTGCCTCGGGTTGGGCGTGTCGCATCGGGAAGGCCAACTCAACTAGAGATCGGGAGTGTTATAGTATAGGCTTTCCTTTATTTTGTAATGAATGTAATATTTTGTTAGCCCTTTTGAACAATGTATCTTGGGCTTTTGTATATTCGTTCTTCTTTTTGTAAATTGATGTAAGATGTAAAGACCTCTTTTGTATATTAATAAAAGTATCCATTTTGTCCTGTGTCCCTCTTCTGTCTTTTAAAGTTTTTATTTATACCGGATATGTGATTCTGTTTGTGATGTTAGCATGTTTGTACTAGTGGGGTGTGACACTCCTATCTATCTTGGGTCCTTCTCGCTCTAATCGAGTAGAAGTATCCATGGTATAGGTTGGGGTGTGACAAAAATAAGGTAAAAGAAAGAAACCAACGTGAACAAGAGGAATGAGGAGGGCAGTTGGTCAATCCATATTCAAATCCATTAATTGGCCAAAAGCACAGCTGTGTTCACTCAAAAGCACAGCTGTGTTTTGCCTTCCCTTATCCAACATTAAATCTCCCCATTAAATGCCACTTACCTTATTAATTCCTTCAATTATCTCTTAATCAAATACATATATATCTCTTGCCACTTGTCTCACTCCTACGCAGCCATGTGCTAACACCCTACGATGCCACGTGTCAAGAGCCCCATCAACCACACCCACAAAGACACAGTTGTGTCCTACCCAAAAGCACAGCTGTGCTTTCATGCAAACTCACTCTTTTATACACACAAATCCTTGAATTTGCGAACAAAAGTCCCGAAATTCTACTAGGGCCAAATCGGGTTGTTACAAGATTGTCGATGTTTCTGTCTATTATGAAATTGGAAATTATTTTGGATATACCTCTTATGCGGAATAAAATTTTCCTCACCTAACTTAAGCTATGATAAACCTTTCGACACATCGTTGTAATATGAGATTTGATCAAGGTTTATGGTCTATGTGTCTTTCTTATCATGAACTATCATAATATGCAATGTAATGCAAGCTCACATTATTTTTGTGCAGGCCTGTATACAAATGCAAAATGAGCTTGTAATACTCTGAATGCTCGCTTTATGTCTTTTCACTGATCTTTTTGATATTTTGCAAACAATTTTCTCTTATCTCCCTATGGTTAGGAGATTACTTTGATGAATGTTGTCCTTTTAGGGTAGATGCAATTTGTTTAATAATACCCTATATTATAATTATTGCCATTCATAATGTAATTAACCTAGGAGTGGGACCTTTTAACACTTTATCAAATACTGGCGACCAATTTAATACATTGATATCATTGTTCGAACTGGCCGTTCCAAAAAGCGCATGCCATATCCATATGTCAGATGAAGCAATGGCTTCAAGTATTAATGTCGGAATCTGTTTGTAACCATTTATGTACAGCCCTTTTCATACTTTCAAGCAATTTTTCCATTACTAATGCATGCAGTCAATGTTGCCCATCATACAAAGGAAGTCGCATGCCTATCCCATCTGTAGCATCCATTAGACAATGTTTGCATTTGGCTTTCCCAAATATTCATTCTCAAGTACCAAAATTACATCTTTGATAAATTTCTTTAAGCATTCATTTGTGGATAACTTTTTATTCGCACATAAACAACAAATACGTTAGTTGATACTACATACACCAATATACATATTGCAGCTATGCTTTTTTGCAATGGGGAAATGCTTTTTTTTTTTGCCTATTACATCGATCCTCTGTTGAAAATATGGATCATAACTTGATAGGGCTTCAACAATTTGAAAGAAGACATGCATAATCATTTAAAACCTCTATCGAAATGTTTCAAATGGGTAGACCGGTGGTTAAGCAAAGCAGTCCCTTACTAGACATTCATGTCCTGCTTCATGATCTCTGTCTATCATCCTATAAGATCCAAAGAAAGAGCTTCCTCATACATGTGTATCGTGAGTTCAAGCATACACTCCTTATAATCATCTATGAAAAGCTCTTCAATCCAATCACTAAGGTCTAAAGACATGTTATTGGGTTGATGATGGTTGACAAACATACTAAGTGAATGATGTTTTTATGTTGGCTGAAAAATTATTTCCAGCATAAGTATTAAATGCATTTGAGATTCTAGCCTTTTAATAGAAAATGTTATTTTATAACGACTACTTTTTTTTGTGGCTATTTTCTAACGACTATTTTTCTAATGGCTAGTTTTTAATAGCTATTTTATAACTATTATTTTTAAAATGGCTAATTTTTAATTGCTACTTTATAGCTGTCTATTTTTTAAATTTATAATTAAATATTTCAAAATATCATTTGAATTGATAATTAAATATTTCAAAATATCATTTAAATTTATAGCTGTCTATTTTTTAAATTTATAATTAAATATTTTTCTAATGGTTGATGATGCTTTTGATTTTCCCCTTGCCCTTCTCTTTGCTGCTTTGGTCCCTTTTGGATGAATTAGAGACTCAATAGCCACATCACCTACTAATGGCATTTTGGGATTTGATAATGATGATTATACACTACATGAACTTATCTTTATTCTTTTGGAACCTTCATTATCCGTTGAAGGAGTTTTCCATTTTTGTTCCCTTTTTAACGCAAGCTAGTGCTTTTCAAAATTATATTTCTTGCCATATGTAGCAATATAGAGTTTATGCACCAAATCCATTAAATTGTCCATATTTGAACCATTGCTTACGTGACGACATGCTTGACCATAGCATCTATCAAAATCTTAAGCCTTGTGGTTAATTTGATGCCACATTTTTTTATCGCATTCGGCCCTCTTTGGATGAAGTCAGGGTTGCTTTCCTCACAGTAATGATGGATTCGGCTCTAAAATGCATCACTCTTTTGGTCGGTACATACCACAAGCTGACATAATCAACCATGCACTTATGAGGAGCTCATCCTCTACCCATCGCCATTTACTAGTATTTTCTTGCACGTGTTCAACATCAAATACTTCTTGTTGTGGTCGATAGCGTCTAAACTATCTTAGTTGGAAAATTATGTAAATGGCAAAGTCGGAGTCAAACTTAAGCGTGTTTGGATAGGTCATTCAGATGACTCTTCAATATTTGCTAATCTTGATCCTAAACATCCGAATTGGGTTTTGAAGTGTGAAGATGATGTACACATGTGTACCCGTGCTTATTGATGGATTGAAAAGAGTGAGAAATGAAAAATGATATGTTTGTTGATTTTGTGGATGTGAAAAACAAGGAATTTGTTTATGGTTAAGTAAATAAGGAACTTTAAAATTGAAATTTGTATTTAAAATTTGAGCGTTAGAAAATTGAAAATTTTTGAATTTGGAGTTCGAGGGATATCGAAATTTTGTAAGTGATAAGGAAAATAATTGGTATTAAATTGATTTGGATCCATTATTTGGTGAAAGAATTGATGATTTTGTAAATTTTTTTAAAGGAATGAGAGGTAGATTTATTGTGTAAAATTTTTTAGAGAAATCGATTATTTATAGGTAAAAATATTAAAATTTTTTTAAGAAAATCACAAACAATCGTTATATTAGGTGAAATAGCTATATTATACATAGATTATCAAATGGCTAAATTGTTTATTTTGAATTTCTTTATATGATCTGCCACTTGGCAGATCATTATTGGATGACTAAATTAAAAGGGATGCGTGCTTAGAGGAACGTGTCCCATATTTTCAAAATGTACAATGGAAAATAAATTGCAGGTCGTGACACTTTCTTTGGAGGAAATTTTTTTTAACAATTTCTATTAAAAAAAATACAAAACTGGTGTGTATCGAAAACTATTTGAAAAAATGGTGTTTTCACAAAAACATAACAATTGTATGCATTATTAGGTGTGGGACCCACTACTGGGCGTCTGACTGACTTCTGAAAACACAACAGTCTGTTGCATTTTCAGACCTGAAAATGCAATAGTATGTTGCATTTTTAAAATTGAAAATGCAGCCACTGTTTACGTTTTCAGACCTGAAAACGTAAACTCTCATTGCGTTGTCAAACGTCATAATGCATATATATATATATATATATATATATATATATATATATATATATATATATGTTCGAATTTATTTCCTATTTGCTCACCGGCATATATTTTCCAATCATAAAATTTGCTCTCCATATCAATAGTATAATTCTTTCATTATTATTGTTTTGAAACGGTAAGATTTATATCTATTTATTTATAATTTAATATATTTAATTATCATTTATATTATATTTACTTTTAATTTTGTTTTGTTTTATTTATTTAAAAACCGAAGTTAGTTGTGAATCAGCGAGTTAATAAAAACGCAATTGAACTAGCTATTGAAGTGAGGTATTTTATCAATTTAAGTATATTTATTTATTGTCATATATGTTTAACTAACCATTGATAAATATTAATAGATATTTATTATTATTATTATTATAATAGATGGGCAATATATTTATTATTAAATTTTATGTGACACTAAATGTTATTAGTGATTTTTGGTATAATTTACGTATTACATTTTCTTATTTAAATAAAATATTTATTTATACTAAAAAAAGGAAATAATGAAATAATTTTTGAAAGTATAATTATTTATTTTTGATAGTGTTATTAAATTTAATTTGTATATTAAATTTTAAAAATAATATTGGTTAAAATTATTTTCATAATGTAAATTGAAAAAAAATTCAACCACAAATTTTGTGTCCATATAAATTTTATTATTTTTGTAGTGTTATTATTTGAAATCGATAATATTTATAATTAATTATTTATAATTTAATATATGTTATTATTTGTGCTATAATTACTTTTATGTATTTATTTATTTTTGTTTTGTTTTGTTTATAATTTAATATATGTTATTATTTTTGTTTTGAAACTGGCTATTGAAGTCAGGAATTATATCAACTTTAGTATTTTTATTTATCGTCATATATTATTTTATTATTATAGTTTAAATGAGAAATTAATTTTTAAAGTATAATTATTTATTTTTGATAGTGTTATTAATTTTAATTTGTATATTAAAATTTAAAAATAATATTGGTTAAATTTATTTTGATAATGTAAATAGAAAAAATTGTACAGATTGAAATTTAAAATAACATATACTTTTTTATTTATATATGGTAGATGGTGTACACATACTTAGCTCCAAAAACCATGATGAGTGATATTGCACAAAAAATTGTGTCCCAAAAATGGGATGATATGTACAACTGTAGAATCAGAAGTGGCATAACAATGTCCGACCATATTATTATAATAAATAAAAAGTTATAAGATATTATAATGAGGGGATATCGGATGACAGAAGCAAAAATAGTGGATGCTCTATTCATGACACTGCCAATTTTTTATTTGAATTCTATGATAGAAATTTGGAATAGGGAGCATGTAAAAAAATATGAGGAATTGGTTATAATATTTTTGAAAGATGTAATTAAAGTTAGTGAAGAAAATTTATTAAAAATTAGGGATACTATGCCAGTAGATCAAAAAACTTATTGTAGGTGGTAAAATTATAAGAAATGGCCTAAACATTATGTTCATTAGAGGTTAGCAAATACTATATTATGCAAAAATATTGTGTAATAATATTATGTAATTTATGCATGTGTGATAGTAAAGTGTAAAAATAATTTATAATTTAAGGATATTTTATAATAATAATATTAGTGTTTTATTACATGTAATAGTGAAATATTATTTTTTGGATTAAACATAAAATTGTGAACAAATGGTTTTGGAAAAATATGAAAAAATTATTTTGACTTATAGGTACTTGGAAGATGTTAACATACACGAAATTATATTTGCACACCGAAGGGGAAATAAGTTATAGAGCGACAGGTTTTCAATATGACATATCTGGTCTGAATGCTATTATAAAGAGATTGAGACTTAAAAATAAGCTAACTCTTTCTGAATTGGTTCATAAAATTCACGTTAAATTGGGCTTAGGTATGAACGATGTGGTTTCTAGGATTATATACAAGAAACCAATGTACAACCGAGGATCATTATATTGGACGTCGGTGGATTTAGTAGAAGACGATGACATAGATGCAATATTTGATAATTTAAGGAGATATTATGATTATAACGTGGTGGAATTAGTCATTGTAGTTGCAGAGGTGATGCGGGAGCTAGTCTACATACGCATCGTAATGATTATCAAATTGCAAATAAAGCAGTGCAAATGAAAAATAACGAGGCACCTCAACAATTCTACACAAATGACATAGGTCCTAGTCAGCCAAGGCAGTCTATAAGTCGACAAGACAATGAAATGTTTTCTCAATTTGGTGGAGATGCACTACAAAATATGGAGGAAAGTCGACAACAACCATCATATATCCACAAAAGAGATAGTCATCCCAGTCAAGCAAGACAATCTGTCAGTCGACGAGATGGTAACTTGATTGGAAGGGAGGCATCTATCGGTTCAGGGCATGGTTATCTACCCACATCAATAAGCCAGATTCCTGCTGCTTCTTCGAGTGAACCTAGGCAATCATTGAGTCGAAGGTTGGTAATTTTATAAGTAGATCCATTTTTGGAATAAGATCTAGAAGTCATTCAAGAAATAGGAATTTTGTTGAGGGAACAAGTGTAGAGTGAAGTCAAAGTATTGAACACAACAGTCATCTATATTTTGTTTCCCGTATCCCAGATGTCAGACATAGAAGTTCTATTTCATAGATGCAAAATGTCAATCAACGTCATTATGTTTCCCATATTGCAGATGCTACTCTTAGTCAGCCTTGGCTATCTGTCTGTAGACAAAATGATCATTTACTTAGAGATCATACGTCTGGCAACACTACAAATTTGGTTGTAAATGAAGGAGCCTTTTGTTATCCCACTGGTGTAGATGATGGAAATAAACCCTCAATTAATTTGGGCAACGAGGACGATGACGAAGAAGTTTCACTGAGCCATGATTATGTATCACCTAATGATGATGCAGAGGCTAAAAATGCTAACATGATCGTAGGAAGTGATAGCTCTGAATTCGGAGATGGTGATGAGTCTGATAATACTCAATACGCCAGTCCATTAGCATCAATGCATCCAAGCCGTGATACAGGGTAGGTTAATTTTATGTTTCAATCTGAGCACTATACAGATATTGACTTCGATGCATCCCAGGTTGATATATCAGAAGGAGTTCAATATCATACTTGGGATGGTTGCTCCGAGTTATCGACTAGTTTTCTTTTCAATAGCAAGGATGAAGTCAAATCTTGTGTGAAAAAGTACTCAATCCTAAAAAATGTTGACTTTAGAGCTATTGAATCGAAGCCAAACTACTGGGTTGTGAGGTGCGCACAGTCTGAAGGTGGGTACAGGTGGAGGTTAAGAGCAATAAGGAAAGGAGTTAGTATGTTGTGGATAATCACAAGGTTTAAAGGACCACATTCATGCCCAGGTGGCAATCTTTCAATGGATCACAAGCAATTGGGATCAAAAATTATTCTTAAATGCATACTGGGCATGGTTAGTAAAAAATCCACCCTTCCTGTTGATGTATTATTGCTGCTATTAAGCAGCAATTTAAGTTTGATGTATCGTACAGTAAGGCATGGTATGGGAAAATGAAAGCCATAGAGTCTATAGTTGGCAATTATGTTGAGTCGTTTAAGAGATTGCCAGGTTTTTTAATTGCTTTGCAAGAATACAATACCGGAACTGTCTATGAGTTTATGCTACATGATACCTCCAGACCCAAATGTTAAGCAGTTTAAACGGGTTTTTTAGAGCTTTAAACCCGCTATTGATGGGTTCGCTCACTGTCAGCCAATTTTGTTGATCGATAGCACTTTTTTGACTAGAAAATTCCAACAAACACTTCTGATAGCCAGCTCAGTCGATGGTAATGACATGTTATTCCCAGTTGTATTTGCAATTGTGGAATCAAAGAAAAAATCAAGTTGGGCTTGGTTCATGTCGATGATTAAGAAGTATGTAACTGCACGTGTTGGTATTACAGTTATATCAAATAGACATGCTGGTATAATGGCATTATTTCGAGATGAAAGGAGTGGATGGAAGGAACCTCTAAACTTTCACAGGTTTTGCTTGTGCCATTTTGTAAGTAACTACAACACACACCACAGGAATTCAACAATTAAAGATTTGCTTTACAAGGTTGGTAAGTAAACAAATTTCTAAAATAATTTATTCAAATTTATTATATGATAATATAATGTTAACATATTGGTGTAGGTGCACAATTTAAAAGGCGTAAGTTCCAGCAAAAAATGGATGAAATCAAAAACCTTGACTAAGATTCCTACAACTAAGCGATGCTGATATCTTTAGAGAAATGGACATTATCCGAGGATGGTGGGCATAGATATGGTCACACCATGACAAATATTGTTGAAAGTGTTAATAATGCCCTTAAAGGTGTCTGTACGATGCCGATCACTGCAATTGTTGAGCATACTTTTGGGAGGTTGGTCAAATATTACGAGCAAAGGAGGGGTTGTACATAGTAAAAATAGCACAAGGATTATAAGGACCCGACATGTACCCTAGTTGGATTCGTAAGTATTTGGAGTATAAAAGTGATTGAAATGTGTATTTGATAGGTGACACCTTGCATTTAGGGATAAGATGGAATTGAAGGAGGTATAAAAGGAGAGTGAGGGACGGTTTGAAGGGAAAAAATGAGAAGTCTTCTTCTTCTTCTTCTTCTTCTTCTTCTTCTTCTTCCAATGCCATTTCTCTCTCTCACTCCCTCTCTTTAAGACTCAAAAATACAGATTTGGATTTGGGGATTTTGTTAAGTTTATAAGATTTGGATGGAAAGTTTGGTTGAGAAAGGTAAGTAATTGGTTCTTTTCCTTCTTCTTCTTTTCTCTTCCACATGAATGGAGTTTATTTAAGATTTGGAGTTAAATTCTGAATTTTGGTTTATTTGTGTGGAGAAATAAGGGAAGTTAAGAAAAAGGTGAGAAAACCAATGGATGAGTAGCCAATCAAGCCCATTAGAGCAAAGGAAAAAGAGGTTTGGGATTTATGTGAATTTTTAATGATTTTTACTTTTGAATTATTATTATGATTTTAGGAGAATTGAGATTGAAATTGTGTTGTTGTGCATATTTGAATTGTATGTTGGGGATTTGGAATGGAAGTGGAATTGGAAGTGAAGTATAGAATTTGGCCCTTTGATCACTTTTAATTAGTGTAAAATTTGGGTAATGTGATGGATGACATGTTTTGATTGCCTTGTGAGGGTTTGGTTAAAGTTCTTTGGTCAATGGTATGTTTTTGGGAAAGTTTGGATAAGGAGAGCTGTGTAGCTCGGTATCAGAGCATAACGCTCGGCTCTGTTATGAGCGCGCGACCTATATCGGGAGCGCGACAGAGTTTGATAATCCGAGCTTCTACCGATGCATTCTCTGTCGTGAGCGTGACAAAGGCCACCCAGCTTTTGGTCGCGAGCGAAATTGGCTGTCGCAGGCACAACGTCTAGTGTATTTCGTCTCTGTTGCGAGCACAACTATGGTCGCGGGCGCGACCCTCCTTTGTGCTTCAAATGTTTATGGTTTATTATACTTTGCATGGTTTCTCACTTATGGTTTATATATGATTTAAAGTATGAATTATAATATGCTTTACCATGTGATCCATAATTGAGTTATGAGAATTAATATGCAATCGTCACGTTGTGAATGTATATGTGAATAAGTGTAAAACTATTTGATAAGTTTAAATGTGTGCAAGATATTTAATAGCATGAATTTACTTAATATGGTTATATGAATGCACAGATTCAAGAAAAGTACATGATTATTTTTTAGTAAGATGAGTATGATTAATATGCAAATTAGTAAATTTATGATCATAATAATGATACATGTTTAGAAGAAAGTGTAAAAGTAATATGAGGTTTATAAAATGAATTTAAACATGTATAGCCTGCGTCAGTAGAGTTGTGGATAGATAGGCATGCCTATAGGGTTCTGTTTGATGCAACCTATGCATTTTCTGGACCCTAATCAGGTCCCTATGCGTTTGGATTCTCGCAATCCATATGTGATTGGATCTTATTTAAGATCCCTATGTGTTTTCAAAAGAAAAGAAATGTTTGTTCGTACCTTCAGGTACTTATGCATTTACCCGTTATCCACTACCTTGTACTCGTAGGCATAATTATGTGTATAATTGAATAAGGAAATAATATAAAGTGTATAATTTGATGTATAAAACCATGTTATGATATGGTGTACCCCATGATCTGTATGTTATGAGTTATATTTGGAATTCCTGTTATGAATTTCCCCTTTGATTGGATTATGTATAGGAATCCCTATGCGTTATATGAATCGTACATGTGGGTACCTATGTGTTTGGTATTTTACTACCTGGTTCCTTGGTAAAGCGTGCCATATCTAAGTACAAGAATATAATTAAAAAATGAGAATATTATTAATGATAACATATATATGTATATGTTAATGAACATGAAATGGGTGTTGTGATCTATTATGAGTATAATTGATTAATTTACGTGTATGCCTATGATAGAATGTTATTGTGAAACATGGGTATTGTGTGTTTTGAATTTCGGTATGAGTGATAATTGAGAATAATAAGATGATGCTTAAGCGATATGGTTGGACGATATGGTGTATAAATAATTAGAAGAACTAGATATTATTAATTCTGAACCCTAATGTATGACTTTGTTATAGAACTGAGTGTGGATTATAAATGATGGGTAGTGCTACTAAAAGTCTTTAATGTGGGTATTCGTTATAAGCAAGTAATCGATAAGTGATTTATATGAAGCTATTCGTTTACATGTATTAAAAGTGCTAGTATGTGTGAATTTGAAATGCATGTCATGATAAAACTATCCGTCATTCAGGATGCAGATTAGTGATAAGAGATAAAGTATAATAGGTAAGAACAAGATAATTATCTTAGAAGATGAATTAAGGATAATTGGGAGAAATAGTATACTGTAGATTAATGAGTAGAACTACGTTGTTCTGATTCCCAACCTTTGGGATACGTAGGAAGCTTGAAATATCCATTCAAGCCTGAACCAAATCTTAAAAGATTGATATATGTTTAAGAGTCCTAAAAAGTTTTATGAATGGAACTAATTGAATGTTTTCACTTATAAGTAATAAGATTGGTTACAGGTGTAATTTGGGATGCATGTTGAGATGAGAAATTTTAGGATTCTGAGATGACAATTTATACATACACATATGTGCTTCTTAAAAGGGAATTTAACAATAGAAAATGTTTAAGAAATGTGATTGAATAGTACAATGTTTAAGTAATTGTAATGAAATTGATTTATATGTGAATGTACTAAATAAAGACAGATTTTGATATTTATAATTGGTTTAAGAATAGCCAATTAGAATTGCATTTATTATTGCTTAATATATAGAAGATAAATGTACTTAATGATTTACATATGTTTTGACATAAAAGTTGCGATGTGAATCTTTGATATCTTCCACCCTCTGTATTCTATGTATATGTTGCTTATGCATGTGTTTTGCATAAACGACCACCGTGAGTTGCCGTTCATTATATGGTTTCCCCACTAAGCCTTTGTGCTTAGCACGGGTGTTTGTCTGTGCAGGTTAAGGAGATAGAAGTATTGTTCGAGCTTCCGTAATAGTTTTGGCCAACGAGTCTATAGAATTTGTTGTATAAAGTTATTGTTAGTATTTGTAATGTAATGAAGTTTTGTTCTAAAATTAACGATAAGTTGTATTATGGTTAATATGAATAGTGTTATGCAAGAGATGTATATGTATGCGATAAGTATCGAAAATTGATGTGATGTAAAGAAATTTTATTGTTATGTTCCTATTATTACTTTGTCTGTGTCTCCGTTTGGTAGCACCCTCCACTCATCGTTTCACACTGCCTATATTATTATACAGTGTGCTACGTATGGGTAAGGAGATTTTACTGTAAGACCTCGTTTGCCCCCTAGAAGTTGGAGCCATTTGTGCATGTGTGCATTGGGTGTGTTTTGGTATGTGATAAGGGTATTTTGGGTAAAATGCATGTTTTGTGGGTTTTATTATAGTGTGAATGCATGTAGAGTTGTAGGATGTGAGTGTATGGGTGGCATTAGTGTGTGCATACTCACATGTTGGTAGGGTGTGCATTAGTGAGGATAGCATTGCGTGTGTATAGTGCATGCTTGTTGGGTATGAGTGGTTAATCTCTACCAATGAGGAAATGACATGTGTCTAGGGTTAGGAAAAGAAATAGAAGAAGAAAGAGAAAAAGGGAAAAAGCAGAATTTGTTCTTCATTTCCCGTTTCTCTCTCTTTTCTCTACTCCCTTCTTCCTTTTCTCTTCTCAAGAGTGCCTAGCTTGGATCCAAGGAAGGGTGGTGGAAATTGATCATCTCTTGACCTCAATTGGTAAGTTTTGTTGTATTTATTCTTCTTCATCTTCTTTTTTTCTTTGTTTCTGGTTTGGGGTTTTTAATCTAGGGTTGTGTTTTATGTGATTTGTGGGTATCATTTCTAGTTGAGCCTCCTCGCAATCCCAAGGGAAAGGAGAAGGCGTGTGGAAGTGGTACCAAGTAGATTTGGAGCTAAGGAATTGCAGGTTTGAGATTTTTGTTGGAATTTGAATGTTTCATGTCATATGGTGATTTATGCTTTTGTATGTGATTTTTGGAAAATTGATGTTTGATGAGGCATATTATAGTGTTAATATTATGGGTAATTAATTGATTTGAGTTATGAAGCATCAATGTTAAAGTTAAGCAAATATTAAAGTTTGATGAATGGTTGCTGTAAATTTCTGGGTTTGTGTTCTTGAGGAGTTTGATTTTGATAATGCATGATTTTGATTGTGTTAAATGCGTATCTAGGTTGTCGTTTGTGTTAATTGTGGTGTTGGAAACGTTGATTTGAAGGTAAGATAAAGTTGGGTTGATGTATATTTGAGTTTGGAAATTTGGGTGTTTTAAAAGTGAGGAAATCTGCAGAAATTCATGCAAGAGCTGGAAATCACGACGCTGTCGCAAGCGCGACACTATCGTGACAGGGCTCGGTGATTTCAACCCTTGCACGAGGCCAAGTGGATTTGCATGGCCGAGCGGCTGGGCTGCCAAACGCTCACAGCAGGAGCTCTCTGTCGCAATTGCTGAGCGCTCGACTGCCGAGCAGATTGAGCTGTCAAGCTCGTAGCGAGAGCTCTCTATCACGAGCGCGACAGAGCGCTCGACTGCCAGTCAGTTCGGGGCAATCCCCTATCACTGCGCCTACGCGTGGACGCGACAGCCTCTATTAGCAGCTCACTGTCACAAGCGTGATGATCATTGCGAGCGCAATAGTGAGGCGTGTTTCTGTTTTTGCGCGAGCACGAGGACTGCCGTAATCGTGACAGGGGGCAAATTATGCCTCTGTCGCAAGCGCGATAGACGTTGCTAGTGCGACACCCCTGGTTTCAAAATTATGTTTTCTTCTGTGATTTCTAATGTTTATTTTTCAAACTTGTGATGCTATTAGAATTATTCTTGGACTATTTTATGAAGCATATGAGTATAATTGGGTGTCTATTATGCATGTACAGTTATATGAATTCAATAAATGTGATTTGATGGATTATGCATGACGTGCATGTCACACCCCTACCTATACCATGGAGACTTCTACCCACATGGAGGGAGAAGGGTCCCGATAGATAGAAGTGTCACAATACACACACCAGCACACGTAAACTTCACAGCAGAAAACAGATAGCATCGAGATAAAATAAGATTTATAAAAGAGAAGCACAGCAGTACTGAACAGGATAAATTCTATTATATATATATATTCATATACAAAGTCTGTACATATTACAAAAGGTTACATATACAAAATGCCCAAAGAATACTGTTTCCGAGGGCACACAAAAATATTACATTGCTTACAAAAGAAAGGAAAGCCTATACTATGAGACTCTGATCCTTAGTTGTGATGGCCTTCCCGATGCAGCGCGCCCCAAACACATATATCAAAACTTCTACACCTGCACGGATAAAACACCCGTGCTAAGCGAAATCGCTTAGTGGGGAAAAACACAAAAATGCAATACCGCCACTCACAGTGGCGTTAACAATTAAAGCACATGTTAATGGCATAGATACAATTTAATATCACATGAAATAAATTCAAATATTCATCATCATGTACAAAAATCAACGTTCATAATCCAGAATAAATTTATGTTAACAGACCATTCTTACACAACCTACCCGTAAGCACAAAATCACCTGCACGCTCAAAACTGTGGATAACGAGTACACATAGATACCCGTAGGTTTCAGTATCAAATCACATTATATAGAAGCCCGAAGGCCTCAAAACATTCTTTTCATTTTTGTTCCAAAATACTTTCACATAGAATCTTAAATAAGATTCGACAGAAAGATCACGAAGATCCATTCGGGGGACCTGATCAGGGTCCAAATCGTACACATGGCTGCAGCTACACATAACTCTATTAGGCATGCCTAACTATCCACTTATTTGGTTTGCAGGTTACGATCATATAAATTAAATCTATAAATCATCGATTATATAAAAAAAAAAAAACGTTGTGTACCCTATCAGAACAAAGCTTAATCCAATGTTACGGTGAATGCAAAATCCTTAGTTCCACACTCAAACTTTATATTTAACAATTAAATGTTCAATACAAAACAGGATAGGTCACGGTGGTAACCAATTCCATTGCCACCGTGACATACCAAGTTCCCAAAACATAATGCAAAATTGAGGGAGGTCACGGTGGTAACCAAATCCATTGCCACCGTGACATACCCCGCTCTCAAAACAGAATGCAAAACTGAGGTAGGTCACGGTGATAACCAAATCCCATTGCCACCGTGACATACCACAACCCAAAACAGAATGGAAACCTGAGGTAGGTCACGGTGGTAACCAAATCCATTGCCACCGTGACATACCAAAAATCCTGGGCAGAATGCAACCCAAACAGACCTCACGGTGGTAACCAAATTGGTTGCCACCGTGACCCAGGCCCTGTTGCGATAATTCCCAGCAAAACGTCCCCAAATTGCAACCAAAAACACAACTCATCCCTTTATTCACTCTTCTTCACTTTCATCCTAATATACACATCAATTAACCTTCTCAAATCAAACAATTACAAGCTTCAACTTAAAATTTTCAAAAGCAATATTTTCTTTCAAAGGAATTTCATACAACAAACTCAAACTCTATAATTCCCATCTAGAACAATTCACTTCAATTAACCATATTCACATCATACACATACAAATCCACTCACATAGTTCATCAATTTCACAATAATAACAATCATCAATATCCATCTAACACAAGTCATACAAACGTTCCCAAACCTGATTTCCTTCGCTCCTAGTCGCGAGCTCCGCTTCCACTCGCCTTTTCTTTCCCTTTAGATGTTCTAGGAAGCTCCTCTGAACCATAAATCAAACACAGCAAATTTCAATTCTAAACTAACACAGAAATGAAAATTAAACCTAAAGAAGAAGAAGAGAAAAACCTAAAGCACAACTTTCAAAAACTCACCCTTAAGTGCAAGGGACACAAACCCAGCTATAACAGTCACCCAAAGAAGAAGGGAAGAGCAGAATTATATAAGGTAGGAGAAGGAAAGAAGAGGAAAATGGAACAAGAAGCTGCAAATGGCGTGAGGAAAAGGAAAGCAACGGGAAGAGAAAGAAAAACCCAAATGATTTATAGTTGTTCTCTCTCTCTCTCTACCCATTAATTCAATTCTATCCCCTTGCTAAGTGTCACTCTTTCATGGAAAAGTGATCCCACAAGCATACCCTACTCCCATATTCTCACTTACACCTAAATAATACCACTTATTCACACCCTACTTCCCTATTCTTAAACACACACTAACAACTCCTCACTTCAAGCATCACAACCATAGACACACACTTAAATAAATTAACATGCTTAAAACATCGAAATGCATACAAGTACGCACACACATAGATACAGACAAACACATTCAGACTCAGACAGGCTCAGACTACCAGGGCGGTTTTGGGGTGTTACAGTGCAAGAGTCAATCTAGTGGATAGTTAGGCATGCCTAAAAGAGTCCTTTTGCTGCAGCCTCTGTACTGTTTTGGACCCTGATCAGGTCCCCATTTAGTTCCTCGCGAACTTCTACGTGTTTGAATCTTGTTTAAGATTCCTCTGTAAAATGTTTTGAAAAGAGATAAAGTGATACTGTTTTTCGACTCGTACTCGTAAGGTACCGCTGTGTGACGATTCATACCCATAAGATACCTCTACGCGTTTACTCGTTATCCACTACTGTGAGTCAACATGTGTTATGGTTTGTTCTGATATGATTAAAAGTATGTGAATCCGAATGAGTATGGTTATAAGCATATGAATCTGTTGGCATATAAATGTGTTTATTGAACCCTTGAATAGAATTCTATTGTGATTATGTATTGTGATCATCAGTATGCCATCTCGTATGTGCTTTACCTTGACGACCATTGTGAATGGCCGTCCATATTACTATTATTTGTTTCCCCACTAAGCGTTATCGCTTAGCACGGTGTTTTCACCCATGCAGGTGCGGAAGATGTATACCTTTTGGGAGAGTCGCTGCTAGTCAAGCCAACACAGAGGGATTAGTGTTAGGGCTTTATTTTTGTAGCATGATTCTTTTATAATAGAACTCTCTATGTAGTATTTTTGTAAAGCTTCCGCATTGTATATTTTGGTTATGTAATTATTTTGTATTGGCTATAGTAATCAAAACATTATTGTAAGGAATGTTGTTATATTAATGAATGATCATTCTGATGTTTCCAAAAGTTTAATTTTCGCTGTATTTTAGTATGTATAATGTGATTGAATGTATGTTTTTGTATCCTTTGTGTGGTGACACCCCTGCTCATACGGCATCTCACTCCCTTGCAGATGGGTTCACCTACGTATGGGTAGGGGGTGTTACAAGTTTTGGTATTAGAGCCCCGGTTTAGGCATTTTCTGGGTGATTGTTGTGTATCGATATCTGTCTAGGACTGTGTTGGCTGATGTGGTTGTCCTCTTGTTTGTTTTAGATGGATTCTAGTTCAGTTCGTGGGTCGCTTGAGGGGTCCGCTGAAAGTGTGAATCCCTAAGCTGTAAATCCTTCTGTGTCTAGGTCGGCTCAACCTGCTAGGGCGCAACCTGAGGGTACAGCCATGCCCTTTGAGTTCATGTTGAAGATTTCACAAGACATGGCTAGGGTCATTGAGAGTGTGACCGCTCCTAGAGTCCCTACTGAGAATTTGAGGAAGGCGGGCGCCGAGGACTTTTATGGAACTGGTTTGGACGAATCAAAATATGCTGAGAAGTGGTTAGAGAAGGTAGAGTGAGCCTTGGATGAGATTCGGTGTCCTCAGGAGAGGCGGGTAGAGTGTGTTGTAGCCCTGTTGCAAGGATCCGCCTATGACTGGTGGAAGTTGGTTCGAAGGCATCCCCAGTTTCCTGACCCAGTCACATGGGAGTTCTTCGATAGGGAATTTACAAGTAAGTATGTGACTCAGGAGTACAAGGATACCAAGTGGGCACAGTTTTTGAGTCTGAAGCAAAGGGCGATGACGGTTTCAGAATTTGAGAAGGAGTTTAACCGATTGGCCAAGTATGCTCCTGAGGGTGTTCTGACTGAGGAGTTTCGATGTAGGCATTTTGAGACTGGGTTGAACGAATCTTTGAGGGTTATGCTGATTTCGTTGTTGAGTACTCCAGGTGTTGGGTATTATCAGATTGTGCAAGTTATAGTGCGGGCTGAGAGGTCAGAGTCAGTTTTGAGAGAGAGGGCTCAGAGGAGGAATCCCTCTCATGGAGGTTCTTCTTCATCCTCGGGTAAGAGGTCCCAAAACCCGTAGGATGAGTCATCTTTAGGCCCAGCTTCGAGAGGCAGGAGGCAGGGTTCACTATGAGTATGAGTTCTGGCAGAGGTGGTTCTGGAAATAAGACGGATGTTATGCCTGAGTGTTCTAACTGCAGGAAGCGCCATTGGGGTGAGTGTAAATGGATCACGGGTGGTTGTTTCAGATGTGGTAGCACTGATCACTACTTGGCAAATTATTCGAGGTATAATGAGGCTTCTGGTAATCACCGTGAGGCTAGTAGAGTCGGCTCTAATGCTCCGTAAGCGAGTCGTAGTAGAGGTTGAGGTAGAGGTCGAGGCAGTCGACCTAGAGATTGAGCTGCATCGGAATCAGTTGAGCATCCCGTGGCAGTGCCAGCTAGAGCTTATACTATGAGAGCTCAGGAGGAGCAGGATGCCCCTAATGTGATAGCCGGTTAGTTTTTATTCCTTGACACTGAAATATATGCTCTAATTGACCTTGGTTCCACACACTCATACTTGCGCACGGATAAATTGATTGATAAGCTGCATGATGTAGATTTGTTAGACTATAAGATTTGTGTCACCAGTCCTTTAGGGCATAGTGTCAATGTGAGTAGGGTGCATAGGAATTGTCCTCTTTTGGTTCAAGGAGTTGAGTTCCTTGCGGATTTGATTGAGTTGCCTTTTAGAGAGTTTGATTTGATTTTGGGTATGGACTGGCTTAGTAAGCATCGAGCAGTGGTTGATTGTCATAGGAAGGTAGTTGTGCTTTCTGTGGTTGTTAAGGGTTTAGGTTTTAGTTCTCTGAGCAATGTGATTTCCGCTATGCAAGCTAAGAGGTTCTTGAGGAAGGGTTGTGAGGCATTTTTGGCAATAGTGTTGGATTCTAAGCATGATCAGGTTTGGATTGAGGTTATCCCCGTTGTTAGGGAGTTTGGTGATTTGTTTTCGAGTGAATTGCCTGGTTTGCCTCCAACGAGGGAGGTGGAGTTGTCATAGAGATAGTGCCGGGTACTTCGCCCATTTCTAAAGCACCTTATCGGATGGCTCCTGTAGAGTTGAGAGAACTCAAAACTCAGCTACAAGAGTTATTGGATAAGGGATTTATTAGACCCAGAATATCTCCATGGGGGGCTTCGGTGTTGTTTGTGAAGAAGAAGGATGGATTGAGGATGTGTATCGATTATAGGCAAATCAACAAGGTCACAGTGAAGAATAAGTACCCTTTGCCTAGAGTCGAGGATTTGTTTGATCAACTTAGAGGTGCGGGAGTCTTTTCGAAGATTGATCTTCGGTCGGGGTATTACCTGCTTTGAGTTTAGGATGCTGATGTGGTTAAGACTGCATTTCGGACTCGGTATGGCCACTATGAGATTCTTGTAATGCCGTTTGGTTTGACCAATGCACCGGCGGCTTTCATGGATTTGATGAACCGAATGTTTAGGCCATATCTTGACCGATTTGTGGTGGTGTTCAAAGATGATATCTTGGTTTTCACGAAGGATGAGAATGAGCACGAAGACCATCTCTGGTTGGTTTTGTAAGTGTTGAGGGAGCATCAGTTATTTGCGAAGCTTAGCAAGTGTGATTTCTGGCTTCGGGAAGTGTCTTTCTTGGGGCATATTATATCGGCTCAGGGTATCCAAGTTGATCCATCTAAGATTGAGGCGATTGTTGATTGGAAAGCGCCTAGGAATGTTCCGAAAGTGAGAAGCTTTCTTGGGTTAGTAGGCTACTACCGTTGGTTTGTGAAGGGTTTCTCAGTTTATGACGAGCTTGTTGAGGAAAGGAGTTAGGTTTGAGTGATCGGATAAGTGTCAGGTTTTCTTTGAGAAGTTAAAGAGGTTGCTAGTCGAAGCTCCTGTACTTACTCAACCCATCACGGGTAAAGAGTTTGTAATGTATAGTGATGCTTCAGGTGTTGGACTTGGATGCGTGTTGATGCAAGAGGGGAAAGTTGTGGCTTATGCGTCCCGTCAGTTGAAGCCACATGAGAAGAACTATTCAACACATGATTTGGAATTGGCGGCTGTGATCTTTGCTTTGAAGATTTAGCGGCATTATCTGTATCGGGAGAAGTGTAGGATCTTTACGTATCATAAGAGTCTGAAGTACCTCCTCACACAGAAGGAGTTGAACATGAGACACACTGATGGTTAGAGTTGTTCAAGGACTACGACTGCATTTTGGATTACCATCCGGGTAAAGCCAATGTAGTTGTAGATGCTCTGAGTAGGAAGCCAGTTTCAGCTTTATTTTTTAGACAGTTTAGATAGAGATTTGATTCAGATGGGGCTTTGGTTGCCCAGTTGAGAGTACAACCTACCTTGAGACAGTTGATAGTGGATGCTCAGAAGGATGATGAGAGATTGCAACGGGTCCTGCAAGAGGTCCGATCTAGTAAACGGTCAGAATTCTTGGTTTTGGATGGGGTGCTTATGTATAGGAATCATTTGTGTGTGCCCGAGAATGATGAGTTAAGGAAACAGCTTTTGAGTGAGGCACACACTACGATTTTCACTATGCATCCCGGTTGTGAGAAGATGTATCGAGACATGAAGCAGTTCTATTGGTGGTCCGGCATGAAGAGAGACATTGTGGATTTTGTAGCAAAGTGTTTGATCTGTCAGCAGGTAAAGGCTGAGCACCAAGTTCCTTCGGGATTGCTTACTCCTTTGCCCGTCCCCGAATGGAAATGGGATGATATTGCTATGGATTTCTGTCGGGTTTGCCGTTGACTCAGAGGAAGCATGACTCGGTTTGGGTGATTGTAGATCGGCTTACAAAGTCGGCTCATTTTCTGCCTATTAGAGTGGATTATCCGATGGATAAGTTGGCCAGTATCTATGTGAACGAGGTAGTCAGATTGCATGGAGTGCCATTGTCTATAGTGTCAAATCGGGACCCAAGGTTCACTTCGAAATTTTGGAAAAAGTTGCAAAGAGCTTTGGGCACCAAGTTGAACTTCAGTACAGCGTTTCATCCTCAGACGGATGCTCAGTTAGAGAGGGGTCATTCAGATTTTAGAGGAGCTTGTGCCTTGGAATTTTTTGGTAGTTGGGACATATATGTACAGCTTATGGAGTTTGCCTACAATAATAGTTATCAGTCGAGTATCGGTATGCCACCGTATGAGGCTTTGTATGGTCGGCCATGTAGGACTCCGGTGTGCTGGATAGAGTTGACCGAGTGTTTCGTTGTTGGGCCAGAGTTGATTAGGGATACTAAGGAGAAGATCAGAGCTGTGCAGCAGAATCTGAAAGTGGCTAAGGATCGACAGAAGTCCTATGCTAACCTGAAGAGGAAAGATACTCGGTTTGAGGTCGAGGACAAAGTTTTCCTTAAGGTTTCACCTTGGAGAAAAGTGTTGCGGTTTGGCAAGAAGGGTAAGCTTAGTCTTCGGTTTATTGGACCTTACGAGGTGTTAGCTAAGGTTGGTCTGGTGCCCTATAGGTTAGCTTTACCGATGGAGTTGGTGAAGTTGCACGATGTTTTTCATGTTTTCATGCTTTATCGATATAGATCAGACCCTTCGTATGTGTTATCGGTTCAAGATGTGCAAGTGCAGTCGGATTATTCTTATGATGAGGAACCGAAGGCCATTTTAGCTCGGGAAGTGAGACAGTTGAGGAATAAGCAAGTCCCTTTGGTCAAGGTGTTATGGCATCACCATGGAGTTGAGGAAGCAACTTGGGAACCAGAGGCGACGATGAGGGCTCAGTATCCGCAGATTTTCAGTTCAGGTGAGAATTTCGAGGACGAAATTCTTATTAGTAGGGGAGAGTTGTAACACCCCATTTGCCCCCTAGAAGTTAGAGCCATTTCTGCATGTGTGCATTGGGTGTGTTTTGGTATGTGATAAGGGTATTTTAGGTAAAATGCATATTTTGTGGGTTTTATTATAGTGTGAATACATGTAGAGTTGTAGGATGTGAGTGTATGGGTGGCATTAGTGTGTGCATACTCACATGTTGGTAGGGTGTGCATTAGTGAGGATAGCATTGTGTGTGTGTAGTGCACGCTTGTTGGGTATAAGTGGTTAATATCCACCAATGAGGAAATAACATGTGTTTAAGCTTAGGAAAGGAAATAGAAGAAGAAAGAAAAAAAAGGGAGAAAGCAGAATTTGTTCTTCATTTCCCATTTCTCTCTCTTTTCTCTACTCCCTTCTTCCTTTTCTCTTCTCAAGAGTGCCCTAGCTTGGATCCAAGGAAGGGTGGTGGAAATTGATCATCTCTTGACCTCAATTGGTAAGTTTTGTTGTATTTCTTCTTCTTCATCTTCTTTTCTTCTTTGTTTCTGGTTTGGGGTTTTTAATCTAGGGTTGTGTTTTGTGTGATTTGTGGGTATCGTTTCTAGTTGAGCCTCCTCGCAATCCCAAGGGAAAGGAGAAGGCGTGTGGAAGTGGTACCAAGTAGATTTGGAGCTAAGGAATTGCAGGTTTGGGATTTTTATTGGAATTTGAATGTTTCATGTCATATGGTGATTTATGCTTTTGTATGTGATTTTTGGAAAATTGATGTTTAATGAGGCATATTATAGTGTTAATGTTATGGGTAATTAATTTATTTGAGTTATGAAGCATAAATGTTGAAGTTGAGCAAATATTGAAGTTTGATGAATGGTTGCTGTAAATTTCTGGGTTTGTGTTCTTGAGGAGTTTGATTTTGATGATGCATGATTTTAATTGTGTTAAATGTGGATCTAGGTTGTGGTTTGTGTTAATTGTAGTGTTTGAAAGGTTGATTTGAAGGTAAGATAAAGTTAGGTTGATGTATATTTGAGTTTGGAAATTTGGGTGTTTTGAAAGTGAGGAAATCTGCAGAAATTCACGCAAGAGCTGGAAATCACGACGCTGTCGCAAGGTCACGACAGGGCTTGATGATTTCGGCCCTTGCGCGAGGCCGAGCGATGCTCACAGCGGGAGCTCTCTGTCGCAAGCGCGACAAGGTGCTCGACTACCGAGCAGACTGGATTGCCGATCGCTCGACTACAGAGCGGATTGGATTGCCAAGCGCTCGACTACCGAGCGGATTGGATTGCCGAGCGCTCGACTGCCGAGCGGATTGAGCTGCCGAGCTCGCAGCAAGAGCTCTCTGTCGCGAGCGAGACAGAGCGCTCGGCTGCCAGTCAGTTCAGGGCAATCCCCTGTCACGGCGCACACCTGCGCGTGGGCGCAATAGCCTCTGTTGGCAATTCATTGTCGTGAGCGCGACAATCATCGTGAGCATGACAGTGAGGTGTGTTTCTATTTCTGCGCGAGCACGAGGACTGCTGCGATCGCGACAGGAGGTAAATGTCGCGAGCACGACAGACGTCGCGAGCGTGACACCCCTGGTTTTGAAATTGTGTTTTCTTCTGTGATTTTCGATGTTTATTTTTCGAACTTGTGATGCTATTAGAATTATTCTTTGACTATTTTATGAAGCATATGAGTATAATTGGGTGTTTATTATGCATGTACAGTTATATGAATTCTATAAATGTGATTTGATGGATTTTGCATGACCTGCAAAGGTCAGTCTAGTGGATAGTTACACATGCCTAAAAGAGTCCTTTTGCTGCAGCCTCTGTACTGTTCTGGACCCTTATCAGGTCTCCGTTTAGTTCCTCGCGAACTTCTACGTGTTTGAATCTTGTTTAAGATTCCTCTGTAAAATGTTTTGAAACAAGATAAAGTGATACTATTTTTTGACTCGTACCCGTAAGGTACCTCTACGTGTTTACTCGTTATCCACTACTGTGAGTCAGCAGGTTTTATGGTTTGTTCTGATATGATTAAAAGTATGTGAATCCGAATGAGTATGGCTATCAGCATATGAATCTGTTGGCATATAAATGTGTTTATTGAACCCTTGAATATAATTCTAATGTAATTATGTATTGTGATCATCAGTATGCCATCTCGTATGTGCTTTGCCTTGACAACCATTGTGAATGGCCGTCCATATTACTATTGTTTGTTTCCCCACTAAGCGTTATCGCTTTGCACGATGTTTTCACCTGTGCAGGTGCGGAAGATGTATAGCTTTTGGGAGAGTCGCCGCCAGTCAAGCCAACACAGAGGGATTAGTGTTAGGGCTTTATTTTTGTAGCATGATTCTTTTGTAATAGAACTCTCTATTTATTATTTTTGTAAAGCTTCCGCATTGTATATTTTGGTTATGTAATTATTTTGTATTGGCTATAGTGATCAGAACATTATTGTAATGAATGTTGTTATATTAATGAATGATCATTCTGATGTTTCCAAAAGTTTAATTTTCATTGTATTTTAGTATGTATAATGTGATTGAATGTATGTTTCTGTATCCTTTGTGTGGTGACACCCCTGCTCATACGGCATCTCACTCCCTTGCGGATGGATTCGCCTACGTATGGGTAGGGGGTGTTACAGTTATAAGAATTACTCTTCACACCTAAATGCATTAAAGCTATGACAGAGCGGGCTAACACGGCTCGAGCACATGTTGTTGTTAGCTATAATAATCAGTTCAAATTGTTCAGTGTGATAGATCGCAGAGCATCGGAGGTGAACGTTACGCCAGACACTTATATATTGAGTCTTGAAAAGCGCGAATGTGAGTGCAGTAGGTTCAAGGAACAAAAATGCCTTGTTCACATGCTATCGCAGCCTGCATGAGCAGGCATCTAGATAAGTTCCAATTTGTCGATAGTTATTATAGCATAACAGAGGCACTCAAATACTATGATGGGCAATTCCGACCGATGGCACATAAAGCATACTAGCCACAATATTATGGTCCTAAAATTAAACCTGATATGAAATTGGTGAGGAAGAAAGGGCAGCCAAGAACAAGTCGTATTCGCAACGAGATAGATACCCGTGAATGGGGTCTCGTAACTCATTGCAGCAGGTGTGAAAATATAGGTCATAATAAAAAGACATACAGAAGTGCTACTGGACCTTCCACTCAATATTATAGAAGTTAAAATTCTCATCATTGTAAATATTGTACATTAAATATATTTAATAATATATATATTGTACTTTAATAACTCCGAGAAAAAAATGCATGGCTTGTCGTGATATTTTATATAAAAAAAATTTAAACTACAAATAAGATTACAACATACATGGCCATATATTTAATTAAAAAAACCAAAACAACCACGTTATTTTTATTTTCAATCCTTTGAGTACGTCTTGTGGTGGAACTTGACCCAAAAGTCCATAA
Organism: Excoecaria cochinchinensis; assembly: GCA_947683425.1. Taxonomy (NCBI): domain Eukaryota; kingdom Viridiplantae; phylum Streptophyta; class Magnoliopsida; order Malpighiales; family Euphorbiaceae; genus Excoecaria; species Excoecaria cochinchinensis. The sequence goes on along the minus strand of CANTUQ010000127.1, from coordinate 9,582,861 downwards.
AAGTGTTGTTTGACCATCCACTCAATATGTTGAGAAGTTGAACTTCTCAACATTGTAAAATATTATACTTTTATTATATTTAATTATATAATGTGTTATAATCAATTTTTTTTTAAAAGCAGGGATTTCCATGAAATTTAATTGATAAAAAAATTAAACTATATTGCCATGTTTATAAATAATACATGCATATAATGTATTCAAAATCTCCTATGTGTATGGGATTGGTGATCCATCTCGTCAGGGTTAGGATGTTGGTAATGGCAAAACATCATTGTAACCTCCACTATATAATGGTTGATCTGCTAAACCTTGTGTACTGATAATGTAACACCCATAATATCCTCATCCCTATCACACGATAAGAGCGCTCCATTACCATGGAAAAATTCAGATAAATTTTTTTTTGAAACCAATATATCCTTTCAATTCTTTTATTTAATTAAATCTTGTTATTCTCATAAATGATTTAGTAATGCTAAAGGTTAATGATCGTCTAAGAGAAAATCAGCGGCATAACGTCTATAATATTGATAAACCGCCTTGCAAAACAACAATACACAACCCATCTCGGGCATCCCAATCACAAACGTAACATCCCATCCACCAATCCAAATCTATCATAATATTTATTACTTACATACAATCATAAACATTTGTTCATATACATGCTATTACAATATCCAAAAGAGTTACGTTAATCCATATACATATCCCAAAATTTATACAAATAGATTCTGCACTAACTATACTTCTGCAACTCCAAAATCTCGAGGTATGCTTACTCCTTGCAAAAACCTGCTGTACTTGCACGCAGTCAATAAAACTACATGGTGATTACCAATTCAAAACTTTCCATTAACTATTCATTCATGCACACATGCACAGCAATTTATTTTATAACCATCGTTATTATTTTTACTACTAAATTCTCATTACTAACTTAACTTACAATTTCATACTTTAATTTCAGTATTATCATTAACTAACCTTATTTCTAAATAGATTCTTAATAATGTATCAATTCACTTTCCAGATTCTTAAATCATTATTACTAATTCATATCACTTTCAATTAATTAGTTTCAATTAGTTTCCATCATTTTGCCCCTAGTATCATCCTGGTAGAAATCTGTGAATCGGATAAACAGGGTGTGGATCTCATGGTCCACAACAGTATAGAGTGACCCTGAAGGACCACTCAACAATATCACTAAACACTTTATCACTTTTTACTATGGTAGTCCGTCATTGGCCTACCCAATGGAGTCGTCATGATCCCACAACAATACAATATTCCTATGGCTAGCCTCTATATTCTGAATTAAATCAACTACCAAACACTATTAAGGGCAGAAAAATTCATATCAATATAATTCTTTCAATCAGTTCATTTCAATTCTTCTCATTTAATCACTTTAACACTTAAAATGTCTTCTATAGTCACTTGACATTATTAATTTCCACAAATTAATAACATACATTAAAATTCCACATCATAATCCATTCGGTTAAAAATATACCCTTGATACTATCATTTTTATTTTTATTCATTCATCATTTACTTTATTAATTTACATCCCAATTTACATATAAATGTCATTATTTAGCACTAAATATCAAAATACTCAAATACACAAATGCTACATCATTCGGCTAACAAGGAGAAATAATCCTACCATTTTTCTTGTCTCAACTTAAGCCTTCTGTAATTCATTTCTACCCTCCTAAAGTACAATTATTAAGTTTATTTCAATTTCACACACATAATTCATACAATTCAATTCAAACATAACCCAAAATCATGGAATTTCAAAGGAAACAATTGAATTTAGTAATCACAAACCTCTTTTTTAGGCCTCACAAACTTCCTTCTCCTTGCCCTTTCCTTTTGAGCAACCTTCCCCTCTCTTTTCATCTACATTGGCCGAATTCCATCCAATAAAAATCCATCAAATTCTTGCTTCAATAATCAAATCTAACAACATAATTAACTTATATACACCCTAAACTACTTAATTGAACCATTAATTCAATTAAAATCCATCAATTTTTCTTACCTCACTTTACACCCCTCACTTGAATTCCTTAAATTCCTTCACTTTTCCTTTCCCAAATGGAGATTAGCACTCACCACTTAGTTAAAAAGGGGTTAAATTCTAGTAGAGGGGCTTGGATTTGAGAGATTGATAGAGGAAAAATGAAGAAAATGGAGGAGAAATGGAAGAATAAGCTCCAGTCTATAAGAAGAACGAAGAAGAAGGCAGAAACGTGAGAGGCTTCTATTGAATTCTGCATTTAATCACCTATTTATAGTGGTAGGTAAGGGGTTGGGTTTGACCTATCAACTTAGCCAACTAAATCAATTAGTTAATTACCCAATTATGCCATCATAATTTAATTCTCTCACTTCCCAACTTCAATTTCACTCAAATTTGATTTTATAATTCATAACATATTTTCATTAGCTTACACTTAAAATTTTAACTCAATCGGAAATCATTTTTCAGTCTGATAATTATTTATCTGTCCGATAACTGACTTTTCACTGTCATTAAAATATTAATTTCTTTATACCAATTAATTCTACTCATTATTATGAGCACATCCGAATTTTCAAAATATTTTTTTGAGATCTGTAGCTCAAGATATGGTTCAGTCAATACATAGGTCAAAATTAGGTCAATTCGGACTGGAGGAGCCATCAGATGCCCGTCTAAAGCCACAGACAGCCTGGTTGTCCCTCCACCAAAGGCCTAGCCATCCCTCCACTAATGGCCTGGCTATCTATCACCCCACAGACAGCCTTCTGTCACCACAGACGGCCGTTTGTCGAGGACAGATGCCCCAAATGCCCCTTTTTCACCGTTTTGGCCATTTCGCACTCGTTTGACCTCCGATTGACCTCAAATTTTTGCCTATGGACTCGTCATAACCAATATTTGCTGATGATCAAATAAAATATTTCCTACCTACAGATGAAATTTTAACCTCAGGTCCATTGATTGACCTCAGAAAATATCGTTTACAACTAACCCGACTTTCGAGCTATTACAAACAACATCTTGACCACTAAAAAGTTCATTAAAGAAATCATCTTGGGGAACTATCTGGCTCATTTGTCCATGAATGTTGTATGGAGGTAATTCTCCTTCCGATAAGCTTATATTTAAATCAACATTAATTCTAGATGGACCAGCTTCAAAGTCATAACATGTTGAAGGACCACCTGCAATTTCATAAATTTGTTGTTGTTCGACTGAAGGCATACTAAAAGAACTGGAGGTACCTTCAAAATTATATGGCCATTCTAAAGGTTGAAGGATAGGGTGCAGTACAGGATGAATAGGAATAGATGCAACTGTTGTCCATCTTTCAGACATTCCCCGCCTACTGCGTCTAGATTGATGAAAATCTTCGTATGGTATTGATAATGGTGAAATCTCTACCGGATTAGGTACAGGCTGGAGCGGATAATCAGTTGATGTTCGGTCAAATGCACATACAACACCTAAAATTCCCTTTGATGTCAAACGAATACTAAGGCCTTCATTGGATACATCCGTAATGTTACTGTGGAATATCCGTTCAGCACCGTCGACCTACATGCAAATAAATAAATTTATTGAAAATCATCAATAAAATTATTCACATATATATAATAATAATACATCATACTGATGCTCCCATTGATGCTCTGACTAAGGTTATCCACCGTTTTGTGCACAATATATACCATTACATGTATTTCGATCTCAGATGTAATAGCTCATTGAGAACATGACTTATTACTACCCGATTATGTCGATTGATCCACTAAAACCAATTTTGATAAGTGTGGCCCCTCAAATCAATAGAATGCACTGAATCATTATTTTGTGGAGCGTATGGAATCAGTTGGTCCATACCAAATTGCCTTAGACATCTATTGGGTTGGTGCCACTCAATAATTTGAAAACATATTAGTGGCACAACAGATCTCCAACTCGCGTATCCACTTGTACAATAATGTGGCAATAAGTGCATCACGTTCTTGTACGGCTCCCATTCCATCTACAAAAAAAATTAAAAATCAATTTGTTTATGTATTTAATTTTTAATAATATAAACTAATATTAATTTACCATTACATCAAAAATAAATATATACCTAATTGTAACGTTGCAGGTCTAAATCCTCACGGTATTTTAAAACATTTTTACTATTATTATTTCTTAAATCTAACGAGAAACGCCACCATAACAATAAATCAATTTATTAACAAATTTATTTTAATAAATATTACTAATGATATCTTAACATGAAATATACCTATATCCATAAGGTCTGCTCTGATCTAACACAAAAGTGTGGATAAAGGGCGGCCGAAATTAATGAAGTCTCTCCCATCCCACATTTGCATTAACTGGTGATAACCACCAAGTCTATTTGCCCTACGTCGGGTAGCATGACATAGCTCTCTATATAGTCATGCCAGGCATGCTGATCCCCAGCTATACTCACCGGCTTGGGCTAAATCCTCTAATAGCGGGAGCCACATTATATGTATGTAATTATTTGTTGTTCCTGGACATAGTAGTCCACTGATACAACGTAATATCCAAGCACGGGCAAAGCACTGTATATGGTAGTCCATCGCATTGGCTGGTAAGTGACTAAAATTTTGACTTAACCACGTCAATTTTATTTTAAGTCCTCTAATGCCATCTTGTGGGGGAACTTGCCCCAACAGCCAACCACAAAGATCCACCCAGTCATGCTGAAAATATCCAGTCACAGCACTTCTTTTGATAGGCAACCCGGTGAGTATCTGTATATCCTCTAGTGTTATTGTTGTTTCACCAACAAGAAGGTGGAATGTATGTGTCTCTGGTCTCTATCTCTTAACAAGAACAGTTATCAAGTCAACATTAACATGCATTACACCGATTTGCGACACTCCATAGAATTTTGCTAATCTCAGGTAAGGTATGATTCGCTCATCGATGTTTCTATAATGACTATCAACAATAGCTATTCGTGCAAACAGAACATTGTGTTCAACCTGAAAATAAATAAATTATCAGACTAATATATATAACAAAAATTATGTAAAATTATATAATATCAAATTATATAGTGGTAATATAATTACAGTTCCACTCCAAATTGCTTCAGCTCGATGCTTGCCATTCAAAGTTAATAGCTCATCAATGTATGGTCCCGGATTCATAAATTCTTGACTTCTAAAATGTTCCATTTTTTTATATCCTACGTGCACATGGACAATAACATGTGTTACATGTGCATGTAAAAAAATAATTTATACTAATTAAATATATATGTAAAATTAAAAAAAATAGTATAATTAAAATATATTCATCACATAATATAAAAACGAAATAAATATATCAAATATTTTTCTATACAAAACTATTATCATTTTTTTACAGATTACAACTATTTTTTAAATTTTGATTTTTTAATTACAAAATATTCACTTTCTTTTTTCACTAATTATTTTACACCAATATAAAAAAAAAAATTACAAACATTACCTAAAAAATGAGTAATATAATAATATAAGTTAAATGCATGCCTTTTATAAACTAAACAAAGAAAGATATAATAAATTTAACATATATTTCGTCAACAAATAAAAGTACATATTATTTAATAATATTAATTTATTTCAAAAATAAATACGTATTTTACAAATAAAAAAATATGTCTATATTTCTATAATACTTGAATATTTTATACTTTATCATAAATAAATTTCAATTACAATAATATGTAAATAAAATTAAATTTTCAATTTATGCTAATTATATATTTCATAAATATTATTTTATTATTATAATTTTTCACACTATTTGATATCATTTTCACCTAGCAGTATATAAATAAATAAATAAATAAATAAACAAATATAACAGACAAAATCAATACTAAATGCATGAAATTTTAATTAACACTAACAACAAATTTTTCATATTGTATTATTCTAACATGTAACATTATAAAATATTGTATATCAGTAAATAGTAATAAAACTAATAACTTGCCTTTTGTTCTTCCCGTTTCCAACATAATTCGTAAAAAAATACCTACAATTTATAACATAATACAATTAAATATTTATAAATTTCATATAATAAATTATAATACATTTTACTATACTTAATTTTCTGTAATAAACTAAATATTAACTTACCAAATTGATTTCAGATGTGGAACTTCAAAAAACAAAAAAATATTACAGTAAAACCGTTTGTGGAGCACTAACACAAATAAGGAGATGAAAAACAAAGAATTCAAACGAAAATTTTTCTTATCAAGCTTACAAGATGAATGAATCTATGGGTTTATATACCAAAAATTTTTCATACAGAAAATCGATCCGGTCAACATGACTTGACCGGACCTGCAGACAAGCTGTCGCATCTGAAAATGCAGCAGACTATTGCTTTTTCAGATGCAACAGCTTTTCTGCAGGTTCGGTCTCTGCTGCATTTTCAGATGCAGCAGCCTTCTTGCCGCGCTATGTGACTCTGACAATCACATGGCCTGAAAACGTAGCGTCCTGTTGCATTTTCAGGTGTGACAGCTTTTCTACCTCGCCATGTGACTTTGACTTACAATCATGCAACATTTTGTTGCGTTTTCGAAAAAAATCAATTTTTTCTAAATATTTTCTGACACACACCAATTTTATAATTTTTTTTTAAAAAAATATTATTAAAAAAATCCCCCTTTCTGAAAATGTGTCCCAAACAAGCATTGGGTATGTTTTTAGTGTTTCTATTCAGCTCTATGACATGTGTAGATGTAAAATTGATATAATTTTGATAAGTAAAAGTTAAAATGCATTACTTGGTCCCTAAACTTTCAATCTTTTCTACATTAAGTCCTTGTATAAATAAAATCACACATTAGGTCCTTTAACTTTTGTTTTACTGCACATTAAATCCTTACATGGTTGAGAAGATGAGCGTTTACTACACGCTCTGACTGTAACAAGTCATATAAGAGGCAAAACATACGTGGGCCCCACTAGAGCAAATTTGAAATAATTTTTTTTACAAGTCAGGCGCTCACTTGTTACAAGAGGGAAAACGAGTGTGGTTTGGGAGGGAACTGAAATCCTGTGAATTGAAATAGATTTCCCCAAATCATTTTAAACCTTAAAACTTTTGTCGACCAAATTAAGCAAAATTTCCAGCCTTTTACACCAAGATCTCAACTCTGCTATCATCTCTCTCAATGGCGACCTCTGGTGCGAGCTACTCCAACAGTAACAATCAACGCTTGGGACTACAGAATTTGAAGCCACTCTTTGTTTGTTACTATGATTGCTGGAACATATGTAAATTATAAAAATGTACATAAAAATATAAAAAATATGGAAATATATAATAATATTCTATATATAATGATAATCTATTATATAATGATAACATAGAAGAAACAAAATTAACCCGCTGGTGCATAAAGGTATTAAAAAATATTACTCAAATGTATATATTAACCCGCCAAAGAATTGATATTATTATTAACATTAACCCGTTGGTGGGTAAAGGTATTAAAAAATATTACTCAAATATATATATTAACCCGCCAAAGGATTGATACCATTATTAACATTAACTCGCTAGCGGGTTAATATAATATTATTTGTCAATAGATATTAGTTAAATTTATCCTTTTGTTATTTTAGTAACATAAAATTAAGGAGGCAAGTACAGTTTCTGTATCAACTCATAAAAATCAATTTAAAAAAATCCAATTACCTTTTGCCAACAACAACATGAATAATAGTAGTGATCTCTATAGAATTTTCTTTTTTTATTTGAAATAGTGTGGAATTTTTTAATTGATAGGAAATTGGAACAAAGAAAGACAAGATCAATTACCTCAAGTTTTGATATTGCCCATCTCAATTTCGTCCATAGAAAGCATGCAGATCTGTGTGATGGAGTCGAAAGAGAAAGTGAACGATAGGAGAGTGAAAAAGAAAGTGAACGATTGCCAATTTATAGTCACAAAAATAGGGAGAATTTTGACATTTCATATCAGTGCCTTAACCAATGTTTCTAAAGTATTAAAACAAACTAGTTGGCAATTCAAACAACTGAAACTTGTTTATATATCATCTGAAGTTGTATCTCAGCAAAAACACACTGAATAATTAAACATTTCTACTTCCATAAACTATAAACCTTGCAGATTTGAGTTTTGAGAAGCTTTTCTGCAGATTTGGCCTTCCCTCATGCTTCTTAAATGTTGAATATGATTAGATAAAATGGCATCTTTTCCATTATATTTGAGACCCCTAAGCTGGTAACCAAGACATTCCTTGTTCATTTTTCTTGCTGCATCTTCAACCTAAAAATTATGTGGAAAATCTTCATTATTAAATTTTCACATTGGATACGGAAACAAAAGAACTAGCATACATTAAGCGAAATTGTCATACATGTCGTGGCACACTATAACCCTCATTAATCCACCACTCCCATTTCTTTGGAAACTTGTCTTTGCATTGAGATTTTGTATTTAAGTTGCTCTGTTTAACTTGGTCATTAGATACATTATTAGAGGTATAATCAGTCTTATATGAAATATGCGTACCAGAAGAAGGATTAAGCATAGCTGATGATGACTGAGGCCTGGAAATGGAGGAATCATTGGGGTACAACAAATGTTCTTGCTGCATCTGTTGATTGGCTAACATTAATTCTTTCTCTCTTTTTTTCTGTAACCAAAAATATTAATGTCAGTAACTAATAAATATGGAAAATCTTAGAGATGCATCAATAACAAAATATGAAATAACTTACCTGATGTTTTTTCCCTGTTAGTATTTGTATTTCTGCAATGAATGAATTTTCATTTTCTCTCAATCTATGCTTTAAAGTGTTCCCATTGTCATCTCTATTTCTCTTCCAACTAATCCTATTATTTCCTTCAACATACTACAAAAAATTCAAATAACAATATCATAAACGAAATTTGTATTATAGAATATAAAAGTAAACTTTATTGAAAGTACAATACCTCTTTTGGCTTAGTTGGACATTTTCTAATATTATATCCAGGTTGATTGCAATTTTTGCATGTCATGATCCTTCCTTTCCTTAACAATTTGACTTTTTTGGTTGGTTCATCTTTGTCCTTCTTCCTTGCCTTTTTTGGCCTTCCTGGCATTTTTCTGAATTCTGGTGGTAGAATCGGTTCTTGTCTCCTTTATCCCAAATTTCTCTTCCTCTTAGTGGTTGCAAAGAATATTGATAAGACTTCAAATAAGTAGCCTTACAATACCAACTGCTTACATACTTATCTGGATTTTGGTTCTCCAAACTATACACTGAACACACTACATGGGTACATGGAATTCCTATCAAATCCCACTTTCTGCAACTACATGTTTTTGCTTTCAAATCAATTACATGCCTGTTTGTTGTGTTAAAGATTGATGAGACTTCAACCCATCAGTTCCATTATAATTACATAACCAACTGTAAGACTCCTCTTTATTCTTTTCTAACTTCTCCACAACTCTAGGAGATATATCACAAATCCATTTTGTAGTTGCCTTCATCCTCTTTTTCCATAATCGTTGCATAACCTAACTTCTAATGTCATCAAGCATTGAAATTACTGGCTTACATCTACTCTCCAAAATCCACCCATTAAATATCTCACATAAATTATTGTCAACAACATCACATATACTGTTTATTATGAAGAAATACTTAACCCAACTACTCAATGGATAATCAATACAGTCTTAAACTATGTCCTCTCCCATTTTGGCCAGTGTGTTCATATTTTTCTTCAGTTGAGCTTTATATACAGATTTTGCAATGGACCACAATGCAAGCTTCCTCTCTTCCCCTCTCTATTTTTTGGCCCATTGTCTATAAATGTGTCTAGCACACATCCTATGATAACAATTGGGCAACTCTTGCTGAATTGCTGCATCTAAACCCTATTCAATCATTTATTTAAAGAATATCAAGTTATTATTTGCATCTAAAATATAGGAAAATTTGATATAAAAAATTAAATTCTCAAATCAAATGAAATACTAACTTTCTGCATATCGGAAATACATGTGTAGCCAATCCCATCACCTAAGTTAAGATCGTTTCTCAAAGCTTTAAAGAACCAAGCCCAGTTATCTGTATTCTCCACCTGTACTACTGCCCATGTTATTGGGAACATTTGATTGTTCCCATCCCTCCCAATTGCACATAAGAGCTACCCCTTGCAAACCCCCTTAAGGAAACAACGATCAACACCAATCAGTGGCCTACAACCAGCCTTCTAACATTTCTTTACAGCATCAAAACACACATAAAATCTTTTAAATACATTCAACCCCTTACCATTATCCTTGCTAGACTCTACATAACAATTTGTCCTCGGATTGAATCTTATAATCTCATTAACATAGTCATTCAAATCAGCAAATTGTTTAGTGAAATCACCTATTAGAGAACTAATCACCTTCCTCTTTGTGTTTCTATAAACAGACCAGTAGACATGTAGCTTAAACTCACTTCTACAATAATCTTTTATACCTTTGAACATCATTTCAAGATTAGCCATGATGTGGTCTCTTAGTAGAATAGATAGAAAGTTATTGTTTGCAAGCTTATTGTTACTTGCTCTATAACATCTATGCTAACCTGTATGTGTCTTAATCCTAAATGTCTCTTCATTCCTTTCTATACTAGCAAGAAACTTCCAAAGACATGTTGGCTTACATTCAGCCCTCACCCTCACTTTATCATTTTTTACAAAATGCATACCTACACCTTTCAAAACTGCATACTTGCTAATTACATATCTCACATGTTGAACATTTTCAAAGTACATGCCAACATTAAACACATGAATTCTAGCTTTTGAATCAAACTAAACCTTACAACTTGGCATTCTTTGAACATCTTCAGCAATTTCATCATCTGACTCCGAATAATAACTTCATAAATCTTTAGAGTCATAGTACAATGAACTCTTGTCTGTATCAGATCCATTTTCCTCCTCATTTTAAAACTCATCTTCTTCAACAAACTTTACAATTTCATTACCCTCTCTATCTAAATCCTTTGTAACTTCTAGATTTGCATCTTCTGTTGTTTTCTTCCTCATAAATCTACACCGGTTATACTCCCTAACTTTATCCCTAGCAACTTGCACCTCGTCATCTTCATCATTAATTACTACATTGATGTCAACAATAAACTCTTGGTCTCTATCTACAGATTGTTTAGCATATTGTTCAAAGGGTTGTTCAAAAGTGCAAGAAACAGTTTGTCCCACGTTTTGTTCCTCTAGGACATCATGATCTATAAATAATTCAACCTTATCCTGTCCACTCATAATGTTAGCCACATTTATAACATCCTTATCATCAGTCAATGGAATGTACAACTTTGACTTGGGGTCCCTAACATAAACACCTCCTATTGTAAAATAGCCCAATTCCTTTACATAAAACATGAAATTTGGAAAACTAAGGTGATCCAAATCAAATTTCCTGTCCACTACTGTCTCTGTCCCACCCAAATACTCACTCAGCCCATCTCTACTCAACTTCAAATGGCCATTATGGTGAATGACAAGCAAATATTTATCACAACTCATCTTGCAGCAATAAAACAAGAAAAAAATAATTTAATAAAAATTATTGCACACCAATTAATACAAGATGACAACTCGAGATGCTTTCTTTATGTAAAGCATCTGGACCTCATATAAAAGTAGCATTATTATATATATAAATGCCTAAACCCTAAATATGTGAAAATTTCAGGAATATCTTTTGTCAAAATTTTAATAGTAGTCAACTTCCACTAACAAGATTGTGAAATTGGATTGTGAAATTACCTATACCCCCAAAATTAACAAATTAACAAAATCAAATACAAAACTACCTTGTACAGTTGCAACCTTTCTTCTTTAAAATACCATTTCCATCGAAATCAATTCCGGCAAATATAAAACCCCAAATCACTTTTCTCCTCTCTCAATTTTCATGAAATACTGGTGATGAAGTCGTCATTCTTCCCATTAAAACCAAAACCCATCTTCTTATTTTCAGAACGATGTGTTTTATAAGTATATAATGGTCATTTCCTTCTTATTTTGTATAATCCATCTTCTGATTTTTTATTTTATATTATTTAATTAAAATTTTTAAATTATTAATATAAATTTTCACCTAAATAAATTAAATGAAATATTTATGTTGAAGCCCATAACCGGAGCGTGTAGTAAACACTCATCTCCTCAACTATGTAAGGATTTAGTGTCTAGTAAAACAAAAGTTAAAAGGACGTAATGTATGATTTTTTTTATCAAGAACTTAATGCAAAAAAAATTGAAAGTTCAGGGACCAAATAATGCTTTTTGCCTAAGTAAAATATGTAGTAGAATGTTTAAAAAGTTACGGCATATGCAAATGGCTTGAGTTAAGTGGAAATGTATTTTTATGATTTTTTACCTTAAAAAATATAAATTCGCATGCAGACCTATATGATAAGCTTTTCAATTTTAAAAGCCCCAATCTGCAAATTATCCAAGCCATCCATTATCCACATCCAACGACACAAAATGGATCTAATTATCTGAAACCAACCAGGAGGGAACACACACACCCCCCGTTCTCACTTCATTTGCATATATAATCCCCAAGCCATTGCTCTTCGTCCTCATTCCTCATTCACACTCTCCTCTCCTTTTAATCTTTGAAATTTTGAATTTCAATCTCTCTCTGAATTTTGAAGTTCATTCAGATCTCATCTACAGTTCTAAGGTCAATCTTTTTTCCTATTTCTGATTTGGGTTCTGAAATGGGTCAATTTTAACTGAAATTTTGTGGTGTATACAGGTGAAAAATGAGAGAGATCCTTCATGTTCAAGGAGGTCAGTGTGGTAACCAGATCGGTTCTAAGTTCTGGGAAGTGGTTTGCGACGAGCATGGAATAGATCCAACTGGGAAGTACATTGGGAATTCAGATCTACAGCTTGAGCGCGTCAATGTCTACTACAATGAGGCTTCTTGTGGTAGATTTGTTCCTCGTGCTGTGCTCATGGATTTGGAGCCTGGTACTATGGACAGTGTCCGCACTGGTCCCTATGGCCAGGTTTTTAGGCCAGATAACTTCGTTTTTGGTCAATCTGGTGCTGGTAATAACTGGGCTAAAGGCCATTACACTGAGGGTGCAGAACTTATTGATTCTGTTCTTGATGTTGTTCGCAAGGAGGCTGAGAATTGTGACTGCCTTCAAGGTTTGTGCTTTTTCATAAATTTGCGACCTTTAATTTCTTTTTTTTTTTTTTTCCATTGGCCAACAATTATTTGTTCTTGGGTCCATGAGATCTGAATGTGTGGCTTAGTATTGAGCTTGTTTTTGGGTATTGTGATTGCCTTCAAGGTTTGTGCTTTCTTTCATAAAATTGTGATATTTAATTTCTTTTTTTTTTCTTCATTAGCCAACAATATTTGTTCTTGGGTCCATGAGATCTGAAATGTGTGGTTAGTATTGAGCTTGTTTTTGTTGATTTCGGGTATTGGGACTGCCTCCAAGGTTTGTGCTTTTTCGGGGATATTTATTTTTCATTACTGAGTTTTTGTTGCTTTCATTACCTGACGATGATTTGTTCTTGTGTGCATGAGATATAAATGTGTAGTTTAGTCTGAGCTTGTTTTTGGCACGTTTATATAGGTTTCCAGGTATGCCACTCTCTGGGTGGAGGAACTGGTTCTGGAATGGGCACTTTGCTTATTTCCAAGATCAGGGAAGAGTATCCTGATAGAATGATGCTCACTTTCTCTGTTTTCCCGTCACCAAAGGTCTCCGATACAGTGGTTGAGCCTTACAATGCCACACTTTCTGTTCACCAGTTGGTCGAGAATGCAGATGAGTGTATGGTTCTTGATAACGAAGCTTTATATGATATCTGCTTCAGGACGCTTAAGCTCACCACTCCAAGCTGTAAGGGCGTCTTCCTTGTATATTTCATTGTTCAACTAGTAGGAAATTTCATTGGTTGTGAAGAACTCCTTGAATACGATATGCAACTAGATTAATCATGGTTTATCTGATTGTATATTTGCGTAATTTGTCATAACAATGTGATGTTGCATTAATTAATAGAGATCTGAGCTGATTTGATTGGTTTATCTAGTTTGCATGCAGTAGAACTAGGCTTGTTCTTGCTGGATTGTTATTGCCTGCTTTCTCAATGATGAAGGCCTGGAATTAAGTTAGAGCTGCATTTAAAGCAGCTGATTAGCTTCATTAGGAAGCATGTATTCCAATTATTCTTATTTCATTTAATTATTATTAATTTTTCAATTACATGTTATTAAAGGTATCATATTAACTTTCAAGGAAAAAAAGAAAAGAAAAAGAGAAGATCATATTAATGTGGAAACAGTGAACTATGAACTTTGGTATTTTTTTTGCCTACCCCATTAGCAACTTTTTGATCTTATCTATAGCCGAAGGTGAGATTCCAGATTCTTTTTCTTCTATATAGGCTCTTCTCTCTCCCATTTTTCTGTCCTTTCCTTTTTTTCCAGGAATCATTCTCTCATCTCTTACTCTTTGGATTCTGTTATGTTTTAATATTCTCCTATCGATTTGATTCATTACTATTTACTTTTCAGTGATTTATGGGATCACATGGTATGTGATTACATATTATGTCCATATCTTGCTTGATAATGAGATTGGGTGATTATGTGTAGAATCTATCTTAACTGTTTGGCAAGCTGCAAATGTAGGATATAAGGGCTATAAAATTTAATACTGACTGGGAAGATTAGCATGTACATCTGTAGTAGACTGTAGTTCCGATATGCTAGCAAGTTCTTGATCATGTTTGAATCTATTCTGGTGCTTTAATTTCAGCAGTTATTTTCAGCAAACTTTTAGTATCATCGTATTGGTAAGTTACATATGTGCCTTTGTAATAACTATAGAGCTCATTTAGTTTAAACTTCTGTTGCAGTTGGTGATTTGAACCACTTGATATCAGCCACTATGAGTGGAGTAACTTGCTGCCTCAGGTTTCCTGGTCAGCTCAACTCTGACCTCCGAAAGCTTGCTGTGAACCTTATCCCCTTCCCTCGACTCCATTTCTTCATGGTTGGTTTCGCTCCTCTAACTTCCTGCGGCTCCCAGCAGTACCGTGCCTTAACAGTCCCAGAACTGACTCAACAAATGTGGGACGCAAAGAACATGATGTGTGCTGCTGACCCAAGGCATGGCCGATACCTCACTGCCTCAGCCATGTTCCGTGGTAAGATGAGCACCAAGGAAGTGGATGAGCAGATGATCAATGTCCAAAATAAGAACTCATCGTACTTTGTTGAGTGGATACCAAACAACGTGAAATCTAGTGTATGTGATATTGCACCAAGGGGGCTGTCCATGGCATCCACCTTCATTGGGAACTCAACCTCTATACAGGAAATGTTTAGAAGAGTAAGCGAACAATTCACTGCTATGTTCAGGAGAAAGGCTTTCTTGCATTGGTATACTGGTGAAGGAATGGATGAAATGGAGTTCACAGAAGCTGAGAGCAATATGAATGATCTTGTTTCCGAATACCAGCAGTACCAGGATGCTACTGCTGATGAGGAAGGTGAGTATGAAGATGAGGAGGAAGAGGAACTGGAGCATATATGAAGAACTTGAGCAAACCAACAACGTAAAGCTGATCACTATCACTTAACTGCGGTATATAATGGTGAATCATGAAACCATAAATTGGTGAAGAGTGCATCTGCTTTTATAGTGTGTAATGGGGCAAAGTTGAATGGATGCTTGGAAGTCGCCATGTATCTATTGCATTCTGGAACTGTTTTCTTATATAATGTAGTAATTATCGGATCTCATGTTTCAATTGATATATTTTGATGTTGCAGTTGAGTTTCTTTGTCCAAATTCCCAGAGTAGTATCCAATTGGGCCCTTTTGCTTCTAATGTTAATGCAGGAAATTGTTCAATGGGATGATGATTATTTCTCCCTCTAAAAAATAAATGGTCGGAGAAAGTTGCACATGTGATGTTTGTAAAAGTGGGGCATATGATCTCTATGTAGCCTTAATTTTCTTATGATTCCTCTATAAATCTAGTTTTTCCTATGGCAGATTACATGCTGTCATTTATAGAAGTAATTATATCATTGTGTATAATAGAAAGATGCGTGCAAATAATCCAAGCCCACTAAAGCATGAAACGGATCTTTTTGACCTTATGAATTGGTATTAGGAGTAAAAAACCAAAAGTTCTGTTAACAGGTTCGACATACAACTGAATTTTTCGATTAATAGGTACAAAAGGTTCGTTTTTATTTATTTATTTATTTATTTTAATTTTAACATATATGGTTATCAGTTTCAATTTCGATTTTTAAATATCGATTAACTGTTTTAGGGGTACATACGGATCTAAATTTTTTTGTACCGAACCGAAATATGGCAGAAAAACATTCAGAATCGAATTGTACCGTTGATTTTTTTGAGTAAAACCGAACTGAATTGTACTGAAACCGGACAGAAAATCATATTAAACTGTACCAAACTGTTATTGAATCGAATTGGACCGAAATAATCGATATTTATTAATTATTATATATAATACTAGTAATTTATATATAAATATTATTTATAATTTCTATTATATATTTATTATATAAATTTAACTTCATAATTATTTGTATTAAATATTTTAATGCACGAAATTAATATAATAAAAAGTTAATAAATTAAAATGGAAATTTTAATTATCAATAAGATAAATTTAATTATTATATCTATATGAATATGCAATTAATTTTATTTACTTTTAGTGTAATTCAACTAATAATTATCTATTTTTGTCACAATTTTTATATAAGTATGTAAATTAAAAATATATTTATATATAGTTATTATTTATAATGAAATTTACCAATTAATATAAATGTATTAGTATATAATATTAATCATCTTATCAATAATTTAATTTATTTTTAGCATCACTTAACCAGTACTCATTTATTTTTTTTTGGCATAATATCTATATGAGTAATTGATGATGTATTTTAATAATGTAATTATATACAATTATTGTATCAATGAAATTTTACCAATTAATGTAATTATATGAGTATATAATGAAATTTTACCAAATAATATAAATATATAAGTATATAATAATCTTACCAACAATTTAATTAGCTTAGTAGTTAGTACTATAAAAATGTTGGTTTTGTTGTAAATAAATAAGTTTATGAATGTCCATAAATCATATTTATTCTTCCAACTTTGTAACTCATGCATTTATATTGTAACTCATACATCTAAGTTTTCTTATGTAATCTCTATTTCTAAGCCTATCAATAGAGGCTTCTTCCATAAAATAGTGATATAAAAAAAAATAACAAGAGAATACTTACTTTATCGCATTCCTCTCTAAAACTCATTCTATTGTCGTTATTCTTATAATCTGTTCTTATAATATTCCATATAGTTCTCGTATTTTATAACACGTTATCAGCACGAATTCGCTCCACGGGCTTGGAAATACAATTTTAATTGGAAATGAAGCATCCAACCAAAACAAAGTAAGGGTGATGATATTTCTTCGTCATTATCTACATGAAGAGTTAAAACCTGAATATCTAACAGTGAAAGCCCCGCTTGAATTGTGGAATAATTTAAAAGAGCGATATGATCACCAAAAAACGGTAATATTACCTTAAACTCGTTATGAATGGATGCACTTTCGATTTCAAGATTTTAAAACTGTAAGTGAATATAATTCTGCTGTTTTTAGAATTAGTTCTCAGTTAAAGTTATGCGGTGAAAAGATTACTAATGAGGACTTATTAGAGAAAACTTTTTCAACCTTTCATGCTTCAAATGTGCTCCTGCAGCAGCAATATAGAGAAAAGGGTTTCAAAAAGTATTCTGAATTAATCTCATGCTTACTGGTAGCTGAACAAAATAATGAGCTATTAATGAAAAATCACGAGACTCATCCTACAGGATATGCTCCATTCCCTGAAGTGAATATAGTAAAACACAATCATAGCTATGGTCGCGGTCGTGGTCGCGGTAGAGGAAGAGGAAGAGGACGAGGACGAAATAATTACCGTCATTATAGTGGCAATAATGACAATCATTTTTTCCACCACCTGAAGTGGAATAATAATGGAGAAAAGGAAAAAATAAGGTCGACCATAATAACTCTTCAAAAACTAAAGAAAATTCATGTTATCGATATGGAATGAAAGGGCATTGGTCCCGTACCTGTCGTACGGCTGACCATCTTGTTAAACTTTATCAAGTCTCCATTAAAAGAAAATGAAAAAATGTGGAAACAAATTCGGTTGACCAAAATGATGATGTTGAGGCAAATTTGGCTTATAATGATGATGACGGTTTTGGAGACCTTGCGGATATTATTCATTTGGATGCTTTAGATTTTTTTCAAGAGTTATGAAGAATAATGAACAAAATAAAAGATAAGAAAGTTTAAAATTATTATCTTATTTCTATATTTTAATGTTGTGTTTGTTTAAGTGTTTTATTTAAGTTTTTTTTTTTCCTTATTTGAGTAGTTATATATATATATTTAAATATTTGCCATATTCTAATTATATGTTATGTTTTCTTTTTTCATTTATTTTCAACGAAGGAATGGATATTTCACATGTTTGCCTTGTTGATAGTGCTACAACATATACTATACTCAAAAATAAAAAATATTTCTATCATTTGATATTAAAAGATGCTAATGTTAATACTATATCAGGTAATACAAAGTTAATTGAAGGCTCTGGAAGAGTTACTATATTATTACCAGAAGGAACAAAACTTACCGTAAATGATGCATTATTTTCTTCCAAATCTCAAAGAAATTTGTTAAGTTTTAAAGAAATTCGTTCCAATGGATATCATGTTGAGACTGAAAATGAGAATGATGTTGAATATTTGTGTATTACAAATAATGCATCAGGTAACAAATGTATTTTAGAAATATTGCCAACATTTTCTTCTGGCTTGTATTATACAAAAATTAGTACAATTGAGACATATGCTATAGTAAACCAGAAGTTTACTGATCCAAAAATATTCATAATTTGGCTTGACTAGTTAGGCCATCCCAGTTCAATAATGATGTGTAAAATTATTGAGAATTCACATGGACATCCATTGAAGAACCAGAAGATTCTTCAATTCAAAGAATTCTCATGTGCTATTTGTTCTCAAGGAAAATTGATTATTAGACCATCACCAGCTAAAATTGGAACTGAATCCCCTACATTCTTAGAACGTATTTAGGGTGATATTTGTGGGCCTATTCATCCACCATGTGGACCATTTAAGTATTTTATGTTATTAATTGATGCATTTACAAGATGGTCACATGTGTGTTTATTATCAACTCGCAACCTGGCATTTGCAAGATTGCTTGCTCAAATAATTCAATTGAGAGCATAGTTTCCAGATTATACAATCAAGTCAATTCGTCTTGATAATGCTGGTGAATTTATGTCTCAGGCTTTTAATAATTATTGCATGTCAATTGGAATAACAACTGAAAGGCCTGTTGCACATGTTCATACACAAAATAGTTTAGCATAATCATTTATTAAACGCCTTTAGTTAATAGCTAGACCATTACTTATGAGAACAAAACTCCCCATTTCTGCTTGGGGGCATGCTGTTTTACATGCAGCAGCACTTGTACGCATTAGGCCAACAAGTTATCATAAATTCTCCCCATTACAATTAGCTTTTGGTCAAGAACCCAATATTGCTCATCTTAAAATTTTTGGTTGTTCAGTATAGGTGCCGATTACTCCACCACAACGCATAAAAATGGGTCCTCAAAGGAGATTAGGAATATATGTTGGGTATGAATCTCTTTCAATAATTAAATATCTAGAACCACTAACTGGAGATTTATTTACGGCAAGACTTTCGATTGCCATTTTGACGAAAAATTTTTCCCAACATTAGGGGGAGAGAATAAACAGTTGGAAAAAAAGTTACTTGAAATGCATTATCACTATCTTATTTAGATCCTCGAACAAAACAATGTGAGCTGGAAGTTCGAAAGATAATAAATTTGTAAAATATTGTAAATCAACTGCCAGATACATTCATTGATTTAAGAAGAGTTACTAAATCTCATATACCAGTTAAAAATGCTCCTATTTGAATTGATGTCCCTGTAGGGCAATCTAATACTACAAACACTAGCAACCCATGCCAGAAGCGCGGTAGACTAGTTGGTTCCAAAGATAAAAATCCTCGAAAAATGAAAGGAGCAAATAACCAAGATAGTCATATTATAGAGACGGATACTCCTGAAGAGACTCAAGACATAACTAATCATAAAACCCTAGAAGAGGTCCAGGTACCTGAAAATTATAATGAAGAGATCTCCATAAGTTATGTCAACATAGGAAAAAGATGGAACCGAAAAGATATAGTTGTCGATAATATTTTTGCATATAATATTGCTAGTGATATTTTAAAAGAAAATGAGGATCTTGAACCTACATATGTTAAAGAATGTAGAAATAAAAATGATTGGCCAAAATGGAAAGATGCAATTCAAGCAGAATTGAATTCACTTTCAAAACTTGAAATATTTGGACCTGTAGTCCGAACACCTAAAGGTGTAATGCTAGTGGGGTACAAATGTGTATTTGTGTGAAAATGAAATGAAAAAAATGAAATTGTAAGATATAAGGCGCGATTGGTTGCACAAAGATTTTTGCAAAGACCTGGCATTGATTATGAAGAAACATATTCTTCAGTAATGGATGCAATTACTTTTAGATATTTATTTAATCTGGCTGTTTGTGAAAAGCTTGGCATGCATCGAATGGATGTTGTTACAGCATATTTATATGGCTCACTTAATAGTGAAATTCATACGAAAATCCCTGAAGGATTTAAAATGCCTGAAGCATATAAATATTCTCGAGAAATTTGTTCAATAAAATTACAAAAATCATTATATGGATTAAAGCAATTTAAACGAATGTGTTATAATCATCTTAGTGAATATTTGTTTAAGGAATGATATAATAATGATCCAATTTTTCCATGTGTATTTATAAAAAGATCAGGATCAGAATTTATCATAATTGCTGTATATATTGATGATTTAAATATCATTGGAACTCTTAAAAAGCTTAAAAAAGCAGTAGATTATTTAAAGAAAGAATTCGAAATGAAAGATCTTGGAAAGACAAAATATTGTCTTGGCCTCCAGATCGAGCATTTAAAATATGAAATTTTTATTCATCAATCAACTTATACGAAAAAGATCCTAAAGCGATTTTATATGGATAAAGCACATCCATTGAGTACCCCAATGGTTGTAAGATCATTAGAAGTAAATAAAGACCCATTCCATTCTCGAGAGAATGAAGAAGAACTTCTTGGTCTTGAAGTACCATATTTAAGTGCTATAAGTGCATTGATGTATCTTGCTAATAATACAAGACCAAATATAGCATTTGCTGTAAATCTATTGGCGATATTTAGTTCTTCTCCGACAAGAAGACATTAGAATGGAATTAAGTATATTTTTTAATACCTCCAGGGAACAATTGATATGGGTTTATTTTATTCTAATAAATCCAAATCACATTTAGTTGGTTATGCAGATGCAGTATATTTATCTGATCCACATAAAACTCGATCACAAACAGGCTATCTATTTACTTATGGAAGCACAACCATATCATGGCAGTCTACAAAATAAACTTTAGTTGCTACTTTTTCAAATCATGCAGAAATAATTGCAATGCATGAAGCAAGTCGAGAATGTGTTTGGCTAAGGTCATTGATTCATCATATCTAGAAGATGTGCGGCTTGCATTTTGGAGAAAATATTCAAACAATACTGTATGAAGATAATGCAGCGTGCATAACTCAATTAAAAGGATGGTTCATCAAAGGCGATAGAACGAAACATATTTACCAAAATTTTTCTTCACTCATGATCTTCAAAAGAAAGGTGAAATAGATATTCAACAAATTCGTTCAAGTGAGAATTTGGCAGATTTATTCACCAAAACATTACCCACTACAACATTCAAAAAGTTAAAATACAGTATTGGAATACGCAGACTTAAAGATATGTCTTTATGAGGAGGAGTAAAATACACTGCGCTGTACTCTTTTTCCCTTAGCCAAAGTTTTATCCCATTGGGTTTTCTTGGCAATGTTTTTAATGAGGCATCTTACTATGTGTATTGTAAATATTGTGTATTCTTTTCCTTCACTAGGTTTTTATTTCATTGGGTTTTTCCTAGTAAGGTTTTAACGAGACACAAATTTTCAATTTTCAATTTTTATGGACATTCAAGGGGGAGTGTTGTAAATAAATAAGTTTATGAATATCAATAAATCATATTTATTCTTCCAATGTAACTCATGTAACTCATGCATTTATATTGTAACTCATACATTTATGTCTTCTTATGTAACATATATTTCTAAGCCTATAAATAAAGGCTTCTTCCCTAAAATAGTGATATAAGAAAAGATAACAAGAGAATACTTATTTTATCCCATTCCTCTCTAAAACTCATTTTATTGTTTTTATTCTTATAATCCGTTTTTATAATATTCCATATAGTTCTCGTATTTTATAACAGGTTTTTCATTATCACAATATTTTCTTTTTCACTAAAGTTGTTCTATATATGGATAATTTGATAAACGAAAATTAAGACATAAAGTAATTGATCAAGTTCACTACGTATTATTAATTATATATTCTATTAAACTATAAAACCCATAAAAAGATGGTTGCATTTCACATTCACTCTTATAAGTTATAACTATTGACTATAATAGTAATTAAAAATCTCTTAACTGTTAAGTCAAATTTAATGAAATTGAGTATAATAACTGAGTCAAGATAATATATGTGAATAGACCCTAATCATAATCATAAAGCCATCTTCTATTCTCTAAATATAATTAGCTAAGGCTATATATATAATTAATTATATGAATATATAATTATCTTATCAATTAATTTCATTTATATTTAGTGTTACCAAATTAATACTCATCTAAATTCATATATGATTGAAGATAGTAATATGAATAATTTTCATTTTCAGAAACTTAATTAATATTTGTTTAACACACCTATTATCATCAAGGACCAAACGAATGGTGATCAAAGCATCAGTATTAAACATTAATAATACAAGTTGTCAAAGCAGTTTATAATTGGCTCATTTATGAAAATTCAAAACGATGTTATATATTTAAACAATCGAATATGTTTCTAATTTTAAATAAATGTATATTTTTTGTGCAATGAACTTCAACATCAATATTATTTCTTAATTGTACATTCAAAAATAATAAAATAAAAATACATAAATTTTTTAGTGTGAATTAAGAATAAATTTTAAAAATTTTTAGGGGATGAAAATTTTTATTTTGACTTTTTGGAAGAAATTAAAATTAAAATTTAAAGCATTGATAATTTTTAAAATATTTAAAAAATAAATTATTAAAATTACAAAAAATGAAAGAGCCATGTAAATTAGGTTTTGAGTGCCCCCTTCCCTCTGTTTCTCTTTCTTTTCTTCGGTGCCCCCTTTGCTCTTCGCCGTTTCTGCTGCTCCTCTCTTTTCTCTTTTCTTTTCTTCGATGCCCCCTTTGCTCGTCGCCGCTTCAGCTACTCCTTTCTTTTCTTTTCTTTTCTTCGGTGCCCCTACCACTGTGACAATAAAACCCACAAAACAATCCCTTGCATCTTGTTTAACAACCAAACTCCGGCGATTCCCTCCAGGTAATTGAGTCTGCATTGCGCCTTTCTTTTATCTGAAGCATTCTTTCTTATGAAAATCCATTCTTCATTCTGAAAACCCTTGACTTTGTTCAATAATCAACCATTGTTATTTGGATTATTGTTTTGTTTATGTTTTCTTGACCTTTCATTTCTGGTATATTCATAAGAAATTCAAAAAGACTTGCGGCAGTAACGAAAGAAATGAGCAAAAATTAAGCCATAAGAGACTCATAGAAAAGCCTGTTACTGTTATGTGACTTGCCGGTCTGCCTACAATTAGCCATAAACACTGCTTTTTCTTTGCTGCTGATAATGATGATTAAAGACATTTTTAGCATAGGCAATGGCTAATAAGCAAAAGCAAACAGTTTGAAAATAATAAGCAAAAGCAAATAGTTTGCATTTAGGTTTTATTTTTTTTTATTATTTTTAAGGATGGTGTTGGGTTTTGCAGGATTTATGTGTTTTCACATTTCATTTCATCTACTTAATGCCGTTGTTGTTCAAGCAGGTATTAGAATAATCTTCATTTCACTTAAGAATTGTGCTTTGGTGCTTTCATTTATCTGGTTGTTTTTGTATTTAGTCATGTGTTTGATGGAGGAATAGGCTAATTTGACAGGGAAAAGAATACTATTTTGTTTGATTGAACTGTTTCAACTTTTTTCTGCATATTATGTTATTGGAAATATCATACTGTGTTTCATGTATCATGTGATTAAACAGATGCAGTGTGCATTATATGGAAAGAGAGTACATATATTATAAATATGAAATCAGTGAAATTAAAATGATTGAATGGTCAAAAAGAATTGTTGATAACTAATACAAATGTAAGTGGGTCGGGGGAATCTACATTTGATTGTTTCAGTATCCTTGTGTTGTTGTGTCTTTGTTACACTTTACATCTTTTTACCTTCACCATTATTTTCAAATAATAATAATAATAATTAAAGTTCCATCTTGCTAATTAAGGTGAAATTTTCCTTTTAAAATGGGGTTTATATATTTATTTATATACCAAAGAATAATACATTATGGACTTCCAGTTAAATGTCCAGTTAAAGTTCCATCATTATTTATATACCAAAGAATGATATAGGTGAACTTCCAGTTAAACGTCCACCCTCAATTTTTTAAAAGACAGATAAATAATGTATGATAGATAAATAATATATGAATTTAAAGCTTATATAGCTTACCCCATTAACTTGAAATACTTTATACAGTACTTAATAATGCTATATCTAATAAGTCAGGTGTTCAATGATCATAACAGTGCTAGTAACCAATTAGTTAGTAACATTTATAAGCTATAAATGATTCTTAAATAACTATAATGCACACTGTGATTAGCATAATTGGCTACAAATTATTCTGTTTAGCACAATTAGCATACTATAAGCTATAAATTATTCTGTTTAGCATGATTAGTATACTGTGAACATGAATTACGTGATCATCTTTGCATGTGACTTTATAGTAAATTACGTGATTAGCAATAGACATTTTCTTAAGGTAAAAATTATCAAGGGAAGAGTTGTAACACCCCATACCTATACGTAGGCAAATTCACCCTTAAGGAGAGTGAATACCCGTATAGATAAGGGTGTTATCGACAAACAAACATAACGAAGGCAGAAAAGAAACATTCATAAACGATAATTTAAAACTTATAATAATCAAAATGGGCCAACTGGAAATTCATTTCATATATCAAAATATTCATTACAAATAGGAGTACAACAACCTTGCATAGTTACAGAGATACACTTGAAACATATACAAAATCTAATACATTACAAAAAGATTACATCATAAAACCCAAAATACAATAGACAAGCTACAAAAGAATTTCATTAAAGTGTTAGCTCTGATTGCTGCGGATCGCACTCCTCAAAAACTCAGACAGCTTCCACACGTGCACAAATTAAACACCAGTGTGTAGACACCGGGTCCTGAGTCAGCCTAGATCGAAGTTACCCAATGATGATAATTGCCTTCACAGGCTTAAAAGGTTAAAAGTGATGGTTTTCTCGTCAAATTTGCATTTTAGAGTGCAAAATTAGAAAATAATAAAAAAAATATTTAAAAAATTAATTTTGAAAAATGGGGGCTTAAAATTATAGTGTTTTTAGTCAATTTAAAATTAAAAAAATAATAATAATGATAAAAAAAAAATTTGGACCGCGAGTGTCGGGCGCGGCAGCGCGCTGGGCGGGATTTGGCGACGCGCAGCGTCGCCAATGCTGCGCGCTGCGCGCCGCACCGTGCGCTGAGGCGCGCGATTTCCGCGCCTCTGCGCGCGGATTTCACGCAGCGAGGCCCGTCGCTCTATAGCGACGAGCGGCGTCCCTCATGCCTGGCCGTCGGTATAGGGTCTGATACCCTATTTCCCTCTTTTCAGCATTTTTTTCCGATTTTTTCACCCAAAAATCCGTTTTTTATCCCATTTTTTTTGAGTTTTTGACTTCAAATTAATTTCTAAAATATTTTTTTAGATAATTAAATAATAAAAATTGATTTTATCATTAAAAATAAAATAATTTTGTGTTAAAATAGGTTTTTTTCCTTAATTAAATTAGGGCAACATTTTTTATCCTATAAAGAGTTTATGATGAAATCAAAAGAGGAGCTCCACACATTTGTTTACCTAAAATTTTCAGAATTCTTCTTCTTCTATTTTCTCTTAAAAAAATTCCAGATTTATTCCCCAACCAAAGATCAAAAAGAAAAAAAATGTTTAATTCTTTTTCCAACATAATTTCTTCTAAACATATTTTTTAGGGGAAGTTTTGTTGTTTGATTTAATTTTTGAGACAAATAGAATAATTATTTATTCTCAAAATTGTTTTTAATCTTTTATTTTGTGTTCAATAAAACATTTTCATTGATTTTGTTTTGAATCTCTTTTTAATAAAAAATTGATTTTGAGACAAATAAAATAATTGTTTGTCATCAAAATCTAATTTTTATTTGATTTTCTAAAATAAAACTTCAATCAATTTTTTATGGACAAAGTGATTGATTGTTCTTGAAATCATTTTTCTTTATTTTAATCAATAAAAAATTTTTTTTGATCAAAATCATTTCTTTAGGCAAAAGTATCAATTCTTTGTTCTTAAAGAATTTTTGATCATTTTTTTCATGTTTCTTGGAATAAAATTCCAACATTTTCATCATATTTCACTCTAATATTGTGAATCATCAAACAAAGAAATCGATCATCTTTTACCTTCATCGAATCCGAAACTCTGAGGGTAAACATTCCGGGCTTATTATTTCTTTTGGTTCATATCTAATTTATTTATGTATATTTTATTTTATTGTTTTCATTTATTTTATTTATTTCAGATTTGTTTTATTTAATTTGTTTATATATGATTTTTATTCATATAAATATTGATTGTTTATTATTTTTAACATGTAATTAATTTATTTCACTTTAATTCATCATTATTTTTAACATGTAATTAATAAATTCATTTTAATTGATCTTTTTGCCATATAAATGGTTTATATCATTTGTGAACATATTTAATTAATCATATTGTTCATTTAATTGTTTTCATCATTCTTTAATTGTTTTCATTTATTATTCTTTTCTTTATCATTTTATATATTCTTTGATTCGTTTATCTTCATCATCATTGTTATCATGTTCATATTTTTACATGTATTATTTAATTAACATGTTTATTTTATTTTCATCACATCACTTAATCATTTGTCATACATAATGCATGTTTCTCATTTATTTTGGTTTGTTAACATTTTGATTCCATTATCATTCTTTTCATATCATTTTATTTTAATTTGTTATTCATTATTTTGCATGTTTAATTGATTTAATTGATTTAATCACTAACATTATTTTATTTGTATTTTATTTTTATGTCTAAACTCATTTTTTCGCTTGGGCGTTTTTGCGAGCACATCGGGAGGTCCAAAAAGGCTCGTTTGGTTCATATATTTATTTTCTTTATTTGTAATATTTTATTTAATTTTGCCATATAATTTTCTTGTAAAATTATTTATTTAGGCACGCTAAAAAGAAAATCACAAAAATGTTTCTATTAATTAACTTGACATTTTTTTCTAAATAAAAGGGGACCAATGTCCTAGTTTTTCATACCCAAATAAATCATTACATCAAAACTGTTTCATAATAAATATGCATGCGAGGACCAATGCTCTCACTATTAATGAATAACCCGTTTTATGCATGTATTTCACTTTTATAAATGGGAGTTGTATTCTGCTCCTAGTGTTATTGTAATTTGTTTTTGAATGCTTTATTTTGGATTTTGCTTACATTTACCGCTTTTGATATGAATGATTGCGCCTTTAATTTAAATTGCATTGTGTGGAAAGTTGATGAAACAATGGATTCAAAACTTAATTATAATATTAATCAAGGTATAAATAAATGAGAAGTCCCGAACCAGCTCTGGTCTTTGGGCTCAAGAGGCTAGAGGTTTACCCTCCAAGACACCTCTTGTGTCACGAGGCTTTAGCGTTAATCCTAGGCTCCTTAGGACGAGAGGTTTACCTTCCCCCTTTGGCTGGCCCAAAATGGATACTAAGCGCAGTCTTAGGCTCTCCGAGGCGAGAGAAACTTTCTCAATGTTCTATTGGGTGGCGACTCCATGAAACCTCCTTGTTGCCCAACATAGACGCACTTGCGATTTATTGCAAGCTGTCAACAGACCCACAATTGCCCGATCGCCCGCGTGCGGGCGGTCATAGGGGCGGCCGCGGGGATCCGGCGCGCGTCACACCGTGCTAAGCGATAAACGCTTAGTGGGGAAACAAAAGATGGACAACCACTCACAGTGGCCGTCGAGGCAAAAATATACATATGGCACATACAGAAGTACACAATTATTCATATATAATATAACACGCATCTTAAACTTGTTCATGCGTCAATAATAAGTATGGTTACATTCATAAGAAAATCAAACATAATTGCCTGCAAATTTAGAGTAGCGGATAACGAGTGAACACTAGGTACTCGTAGGTACAAGCAAAAGCAAAATCTTTCATTTTCACATAAAAACATTTTCACTAGGGATCTTAAACAAGATCTAAACACTCAAGATCGCGAGAACCCAAACTGTGACCTGATTAGGGTCCAGAACACTAGGCTGCAGCTTATAAAACTCTATAGGCATGCTTATCTATCCACTTACTTGACTCTTGCAGGCTAGGCAACAATAATAAATAATTCTCATAATTATCACATAAGAGCTAACCTATTTCAAGGAATAAGCTCATATTCTCTATATATATAACCCTATTCGATATGCAATAGTCCCAAAGACATAAATATATGTTAATGATAACTAAAAGAGACAAAAGAGAAAGAATTCAGAAATCCAAAAATTTCAGGACAGAAAGAGGTTACACGGCGGTATGGTAAATCCTTACCGCCATGTATGACGTTCCACACGGTGGTAAGGAAAACCTTACCGCCGTGTGGCCTGCCGAGCCAAAACTCCTTTAAAAAACAGAATGCATTTACATGGCGGTATGACCAAACCTTACCGCCGTGTAAAATGCACAGTGAAACTCCCTCAAAACAGAATGACTTTACACGGTACTATGGTGATCTCTTACCGCTGTGTAAAATCGTGGACAAGCAAACACACACCCAGAATACGATCACACGGTGGTATGCCCTTTTCATACCACTGTGTAGATCATACAAAACTCATAAATTCAGTAAAGAACATACCCAACTCACACCCAAACTTCACATTACTATCCAAACAACAAAACACTTCAACAACTCAACTTATAAAACATACATGCTCAATCTCATTTCTACACTCAATTACCAACAAATAATCATGCTTTCACAAATCAAAGAAAATACACAAAAACAACCATTCCCAAACCTTAATTCCTTAGCTCTAAAGTCAAGAGGTTGAGCTTCCACCCACCACTTCCTTCCCTTTCGGATCCTTAGGAGGCAACCCTGATCAAACAACCCATACACACAAAACTCAAAACCCTACATATACACACATCCACACATATCCAATGGAAACACAAGGAGAAGAAGAAGAAGAAGAAGAAGAAGAAGAAGACTTACTCAACACTTGGAATTTGCTAAGACCACTTTAGAATTCAAGAACTTGAGGATGCAATCAAAGTGTATGAAAGAAGAAGAAAAGGAGAAGAAGCACAGAGGAAGAGAGAGCTGAACGGGAAAGACTACCTCACGTTCCCTCTCTCCTTCTCTTAAGTCAACTCCACTTTCCTCGTACTTTAATCTCTACCATCCAAGTGTCAAGATCTAGAGATGGTCTTGACAAAATCCACTACACCTCTTCTTCTTACTCCCTCCAAACCAACAAACCACACAATAAAATAAACCTGCAATTAAGCCCTTAACTTAATAACTCATGCAATGACACACACACACACACACACATGCTCAAACTTTTAGGGTGGGAAACGGGGTGTGACAACTCTCCCCTCCATAAAAGAATTTTGTCCTCGAAATTCTCACCTGCACTAAATAACTGTGGATATTGAGATCGTATTGCTGACTCCGGTTCTCATGTAGCTTCCTCAATTCCATGGTATTGCCATAGCACCTTAACTAGAGGAATATGCTTATTCCTAAGCTGTCTCGCTTCCCTAGCCAGAATTGCATTTGGTTCTTCATCATACGAATAATCAGGCTGAACCCACACATCTTGAGCCGATAACAAATGAGACGTATCTGATCTGTACCGACGAAGCATCGATATATGGAACACATCATGCAATTTGGCAAAATCCATCGGTAAAGCTAACCTGTAGGCAGCTAGACCAAACTTTTCCAAAATCACATACGGTCCTATAAATCTTGGACTCAATTTTCCTTGCTTGCCAAAATGCAAAACCTTTCGCCATGGAGAAACCTTCAAAAACACTTTATCTCCAACTTTAAACTGAATGTCTTTCCATCTCAGATTAGCATAAGATCTCTGTTTGTCCCTGGCTATCTTTAAATTCTGCTGAACCACTTTAATCTTCTCTTCGATATCCCTGACCAAGTCTGGACCCATAAAAGAACGTTCTGACAACTCAGTCCTACAAATTGGAGTCCAACACTTCCTTCTATAAAGAGTCTCAAAAGGAGACATACCAATGCTTACCTGATAGCTATTATTATAGGCGAATTCTATCAATAACACACACTTATCCCAACTTCCCAAAAAATATAAAACATAACCTCGTAGCATATCCTCAAGAATCTGAATAACTCTTTTCGACTACCTGTCCGTCTGAGGATGGAAAGCAATGCTAAAATTCAATCGGGTACCCAAAGCTATTTGCAACTCTTTCCAAAACTTCGATGTAAATCTTGGATCTCTATCAGACACAATAGATACCGGTATTCCATGCAATTGAACCACCTCATTCACATAAATCTCAACCAACTTATCCATCAAGTATTCTATCCGAACTGGCAAAACGTGAGCTGACTTGGTGAGCCGATCAATAATAACCCAAACCGCATCATGCTTTCGCTGAATCAAAGGCAAACCCACTACAAAGTCCATAGCGATGTTGTCCCATTTCCATTGAGGAATAGGTAAAGGGTTGAGCAACCCAGATGGAACTTGGTGCTTGGCCTTTACCTGCTGACAAGTCAAACACTTGGAGACAAAATCCACTACATCTCTTTTCATCCCAGGCCACTAGTAAAATTATTTCAGATCTGTATACATCTTTTCACTTCTGGGATGCATAGTAAAAATCATAGT
Source organism: Excoecaria cochinchinensis (assembly GCA_947683425.1). Classification (NCBI taxonomy): domain Eukaryota; kingdom Viridiplantae; phylum Streptophyta; class Magnoliopsida; order Malpighiales; family Euphorbiaceae; genus Excoecaria; species Excoecaria cochinchinensis. The sequence continues at coordinate 9,551,262 of CANTUQ010000127.1, read as the reverse complement.
GTGTGCTTCTAACAAAAGCTTTCTTTTCACTTTATCACTACTAGGCACACACAAACGACTTCTATAACTTAACACCCAGTCCTTAACTGAAAAATCACTCTGATTCCCACTCTGAGCCACTTGCATAATTTGTTGCAGTTTCTGATCATTTCTCTGAGCATCGACAATCAACTGCTTCAAAGAAGGCTTGACTTTAAGCTAGGCAATCAAAGCTCCTTCAGAATCAAATCTCCATCTAATCCGCTGTAAAGCTAAAGCTAAAATCGATTTTCTACTTAAGGCATCTGCAACTACATTTGCCTTACCTGGGTGGTAATCAATAATACAATCATAATCTTTAAAAAGTTCTAACCACCGCCTCTGCCTGAGATTAAGCTCTTTCTGAGTTAGGAAATACTTCAAGCTCTTATGATCAGTAAAGATTTTGCAAGTCTCTCCATACAGATAGTGTCGCTAAATCTTGAGAGCAAACACTACTCCTGTTAACTCTAAATCATGCGTCGGATAGTTCTGCTCATGGGGCTTCAACTGTCTAGATGCATAAGCTGCCACTTTACCATCTTGCATCAAAATGCAACCAAGTCCAATACCCGAAGCGTCACTGTACATAACATAATCCTTACTCGAAATGGGTTGAGTAAGCACAGAAGCATTAACTAACATCCTCTTATGCCGATCGAAACACTCTTGACACTTATCATACCACTCAAACCTAACACCTTTCTGCAAAAGCCTAGTCAAAGGCGAAGTAATTATCGAGAATCCCTTCACAAGCCGTCTATAATAATCCGCTAAACCAAGAAAACTTCTAACTTCCGGTACACGTCTCGGCGGCTTCCAATCCACAATGGCCTCAACCTTAGCTAGATCCACTCGGATACATTTCGAGGAGACAATATGTCCCAGAAAAGACACTTTCTTCAACCAAAACTCACATTTGCTAGCTTAGCAAATAACTGATGATCTTTTAACACTTGAAGTACCAAACGTAAATGCTCTTCATGCTCACTTTCATTCCTTGAATACACCAAAATATCATCAATAAAAATAACTACAAATTGATCGAGATATGGTATAAACACTCGGTTCATCAAATCCATAAAAGTCGCAAAGCATCGGTCAATCCAAACGGCATCACTAAAATTTCATAGTGACCATATCTTATCTGAAATGCAGTCATAGCCACATCCACGTCCTTAACCCTCAGCTGGTAATATCCTGACCTTAAATCAATCTTAGAGAATACTCCGGCTCTCCTAAGCTGATCAAACAAATCCTCTATCCTCGGTAAGGGATACTTGTTCTTCACAGTAACCTTATTGATCTACCGGTAATCAATACATATCCTTAAAGTACCATCCTTCTTCTTAACAAACAACACCGGAGCACTCCACAGAGAAACGCTAGGCCTGATATAGCCTTTATCCAACAGTTCCTGTAATTGAATTTTAAATTCTCTCAATTCCATAGGAGCCATCCGATAAGGAGCTTTAGAAATAGGATTAGTGCCTGGCGTAATCTCTATGGATAGCTCTACTTTCCTTTCGGGTGGCAAACCCGGCAACTCTTCAAGGAACACATCTGCAAATTCTTTGATAACAGGGATATCCTGAATCTTAATTTGACTCTGTCTAGAATCCAAAACTAAAGCCAAAAATGCCTCATAACCCCTTCTCATAAACCGTCTGGCTTGCATAGCTGAGATCACATTGCCCAAAGAACTAAAATCCAAACCTTTCACCACCATTGCAGACTGATCACTCTTAAGTACTACTGTCTTTTTATGACAATCCACTACAGTACAGTACTTGCACAATCAGTTCATACCTAAAATTAAATCAAATTCCCAGAATGGCTGACTAATCAAATCCACAGGAAATTCTACACCTTGCACCATCAAAGGACAATTCCTATACACTCTACTCACATTGACACTATGCCCTAAGGGACTGGTCACACATATCTCATAATCTAAATGTCCCACACTAGGCAACTTAGCATACAATTCATTAGAACACAAATATGAGTGTGTGGACCCAGGGTCTATTAGAACATGCATCTCAGTATCAAAGAGTAGGAACTTACCAGCAATCACTTTAGGTGCATCTTGCTCCTCCCAAGCTCTCATGGCATAAGCTCTAGTTGGTACCATGACCGGGCAATCCATAGACTCAGATGAAGCTCCATCCCTAGGCCGGCCACCACGACCTCGACCCCGCTCTACTTACTTCTTGCCTCCCTTGAACATTCTCAACTATATTCGGACTATTGGCCAAGAAATGATCTGTGCTACCACACTTGAAACAACCACCAGTCAACCAACGACCCTCGCCCCGATGGCGCCTGTTACAATGAGAGTACTCTGGTGCTAAATCACCTCGACCTCCTGAGCCATCTCTACCAACTCTAGAACTCTGAGAAGACCCCTGTCTTCTACCTCTTAAAGCAGGACTAGGAGCAGACTCATCTGGAGGATTCCCTTGCGAACCCCCTAGATCTTTTCCCTGAGGATGAACCTCGACGGGAAGCATTTCTCTTCTATGCTCTATCCCCCAAGATAGTCTCAGAGCTCTCTGCTCTCAAAGCCGCTTGCATAATCTGATAGTAACTCACTGCCGATGAACTCATCAAAGAGATCAACATAGCTCTCACGGACTCATTCAATCCCGCCTCAAAGTGCTGATACCTGAAATCTTCCATAAGAAAACCCGGAGGTGCATACTTACTGAGCCTACTGTACTTCTTCTCATACTCGGCAACTGACAATGCCCTCTGCTTCAAGCTTAGGATCTACGCCCACTTAGCAGCCTTATACGCCCTTCTCACATACTTATTATGAAATTCCCTTTCAAAAATCTCCTATGTGACCTGATCAGGCAACTGGGGTTGGCACAACACCAATCTCCACCAATCATAGGCGAAACCCTGCAATAGTGAAACCGCACCCTCCACTTTCCTATCCATAGGACAACGAATCTCTTCTAGCACTCTCTTCACTTTCTCAATCCAAAGTTCTGCCTCGTCATATTCATCCAAGCTAGTTCCATAAAAATCTTCGGCTCCAGACTTCCTTACACTCTCAATCGGAGCTCTCGAGGCCGTCACCCTCTCTAAGACACGAGCCATATCTTGAGATATCTTTAGCATAGCCTCAGGTTGTACCCTAACTGATTGAGCAGGACCAGACACAGATAGATCTTGCTCTTAGGGATTAGCACTCTCGGCTGTGACGCGCGCCGACGGTACCTAGCAAGGGCCCTCACTTGTGAATCCGCCATTGGGATTCGAGGTATGAGGTTTGCGTCTTTTGATCATGGGCGCCATGAGATATCATCGGTGCATCCCTCCCAATAAAACATTGGGGAGAAGCACCTAGCCTAATGACGCCTAAAGGCACCTTTGAGGTATCATGGAGTCGCCACCCAAATCCACGAGGAATTCAGGAAAGGTCTCTCACCTCTTTTTGGTCGAGACCGGAGATTCGGTGTTCGGAACTTCCCTCTTATTTATGCTTTGGTTAATTATGAATGGATTTTTAACCTCTTAGAATTATATCCCTCAACTCACTCAATCAATGCATTCAAATTAAAGGCACAATGAAAGCATATAAATCAATGAAATAAAAGCGATAAATAAAACGATGAAAGAAAGTGATAAATGAAAGCGGTAAACACGCAAGCACACAATTAAAAGAAGAATGGGGGCGGAATACAATCCCAATTAAAGAAAATTAAAGGTACGAACGGGGACGGAATACAATCCCCAAAAATAAATAAAGTTGCCCCAAAATTAATTACAAGGGCCCAAAAAGAAAAGGAACTCAAATTTAAAACACTCACACAAGATCAAAGTAAAAGAACATACATAAATCGGGGCATTATTTTTAGGAACATTGGTTCCTTCGCGCTTGGTCAAAACTTAGGAACTTTGGTTCATTCGCATTTATTTCGAAGAGGATTCGAAGAGTCATTTTTTGATTGTTTGATGAAAACGGGGATGAGTGATCCCATTTTTGGAGAAAATTGACTCTTCGTTTTTAATGTGATAATTTTTATGGTTTGGCTAAAACAAGGTACATTGGTCCCAATTTTATTAGTAAAAAACTCAATTTAATTGTAAAAGTATTTTTGTGACTTTTTATCTCACGCGTGCATAAATAAAACAATTATTTACAAATAATCACAACATGAAGAGAGGGATTGGAAAGATCTCACCCAAACCGGAGAGTGCGTCCACGCGTTGCGATCCATCCGGGGAGTCGCGGAGCGCTCACATAGCCCAACTCAAATTAAATCTCATACAAAAATTAACATCAAAATATATTAGCAAATATTCTAAAAATTAATCAAGTAAAGGCGAGATAATAACAATAATAAAATTATGGCAATGGTAACAACAATGAAATAATAATAATAATGATAATAATAATAATAGTAATAATAATAATGGACAATGATAATAAATAATAGTGAATATAATATAAATAAATATGATAGTAATAATAATAAATATAATGATAATGATAATAATAATAATAATAACAATGTAACATCCATAAACACAAAATGAATATATAGTAATGATAATAATAAAAATAGAATATTAACAATAGTAAATAAATAATAATAATAATAATAATAATAATAATAATAATAATAATAATAATAATAATAATAATAATAATACCCAGTAGCAAATATGAAATAGGCAAACAATAAGTTAATGACATAAAGATAATAATAATAATAATAATAATAATAATAATAATAATAATAATAAGAATGGGATGGCGCCAGAAATCACAAGAAAAATGAATTAAAATCATGAACAGATTCCAACAGTAGCAAAAACCAAAGAATAATATTAGACAAAAGGCATGATTTTTAATGGCAAAAGAGGAAAAAATATTCACAATAATAAATAACATGCAAATAAATAAATAAAATTGGTCCAAGTGTTTACCCTCAGAATTTTTAGATCGGAGAGGCGGTGTCTCGATTTGTTTTCCTTGTCGGATTTGTGGTGATTAATATTTGAAGAAAATGTAAAAGTTGATATTTAAAATAAATTAACTCAAGATGATATTCTTATAAAAAAGGTATTTTTGGCGGATGATTGAGTAAAGGAAATTAATTTTCCAATCTCAAGATCAATCCAAGGATGATATATATTTTTGAATAAAAATAAAAAAAAAAAAAGATTGAAGCTTGAGGGAAAGAAAAATGACTTAAGAAATATTTTTGAAGAACAAAAAATTCAAGGAGGAAGAGGAGTTGCTGGAGACCAAAAAAACTAGAGAGAAAATGCTAAAATTTTTTTTAAATCCCTGAATGTTGCCGTCCCCTCAAAATGAAGGGAAATCTCCCTTTAATTTTCAGCTTTGGCCAAAAATGGGAAGGGACAAAATAGCTTTTATTTTTGTTTAATCCAAAAAAGCATGAAGTGGTGAAAAACTGAAGAAAATCAGACTGAAAAAGCGAAAAAAGAGGACAGGCGAAGACCAACAGGTCGCGCGGAGGGGGCAAGGGCGCGCGCGCGGTGGCCCTGCATCGCGCGAGGCGCCTGCCTCGTGCGCAGGGGGGGCGCGCGATCCCCCTGCCTCGCGCGCAGGGGGGCGCGCAGTGCCCCCTCACCGTGCGCAGGGGGGACGCGCAGTCCCCCTGCCTCGCGCGCAGGGGGGCACGCGGTCCCCCTGCCTGCGCGCGCGCAGGGACGGCCTACCGCGCAGGCGCCCCTGCGCGCCGCAGGTGGCACTCGTGGTTTTTTTTTTTATTTTTTTTTTATAAAACCTTGACACAAGATTAATATTTTTTACTCCATTTTAATTTTTAATTTCTAAAATATATTTTTAATTATTTTCCGAAAAATACACCTTTGACAAGGGAACGATCGATTCTCACCTTTCTTGCCGAAAATCGGTCTTTTATTTCATTATTGGGTAATCCTGATCTTGGACCGCCTCGGGACCCGGTGTCTACAGTTGCCCCCAATTTTAGGGAACTTAGAATTCAGGTGCCTAAGTGAGCAAAAATTCAGGAAAGAAGGGAAGAGACGCGTACCTGAGGCGGTCGTTTTTCCGAATTTGGTCTTGCCAGCATGTCGGCGTTACGGGACTATTATTGGTCACGTGATTTATAAACGTCAGCTTGTTGACGTGTGAAACCGCAGCTAAACGACTGATGAACACCAGCTTGTCGATGTGTCTAGACGTCAGACTTTGTAGAACGTGATTGATAAAACACCAACTTGTCGGTGTATGAAACCACGGATGAGCGACTGATAAACACCAGCTTGTCGGTGTGTGAAGGCGCCAGACTTGGAAGAACGTGATTGATAGAACACCAGCTTGTCGGCGTGTGAAACCACGACTGAGCGACTGATAAACACCAGCTTGTCGGTGTGTGAAGGCGCCAGACTTTGAAGAACGTGATTAATAGAACAACAGCTTGTCGGCGTGTGAAACCATGGCTGAGCGACTGATAAACACCAGCTTGTCGGTGTGTGAAGGCGCCAGACTTTGGAGGATGTGATTGATAGAACACTAGCTTATCGGTGTGTAAAACCACGGCTGAGCGACTGATAAACACCAGCTTGTCGGTGTGTGAAGGCGCCAGACTTGGAAGAACGTGATTGATAGAACACCAGCTTGTCGGCGTGTGAAACCACGGCTGAGCGACTGATAAACACCAGCTTGTCGGTGTGTGAAGGCGCCAGACTTTCCTGCGAAATCAAAAGAGACTCGTATGCAAGGGTAAGTTATGCATGTTCATATGCATATGTCGTGCAGGATGCAGGTGACACCATTCATCTGAGTGGCCCAGTGGTCGAGGTGCGATAACTTTTGCCGAAGCGACAGGTGACTTCGTTTGGTCGATTATGCCCCCAAGTGTCTGAAGGAGCTGCCCTGGTTCGGGGACCTTTAATTAATGACTTCCGATGCATGCGATTAGTGCTTGTGCCAGGCATGCGTAAAGGATTTGTGTTGCAAGTATGCACAGATTATGTGCACAAAATGCGTGCGAAGAATTGCTTATGCAAGATATATATAAAGTTCATGCATGCGTGAATGCACATTGAGGCATCATCAAATGCCGTGCCCGTGAGATGCATATGTATGCAATAATGCAGGATAAGGATTCATCCGAGTGGATTTTGAGAGCCGAAAGCCGGTTTGGTCGTGATTTGCAGCAGGATCGGTGCCCCCTGGAATTGCTTTTGAATTTCGTGCCTTTAGGGGATTATGAGGTTCTCCTCTGATACCTGTAGTCATTATTTGAAGGTAGTGTGTCCCTCGTAGATTTTTACACTAGCTTTTCTTAGCGGGAGATGCATCCTTGCCGGATTTTCACATAACCCTGTGCCTTATTTTTTTGCCTGGAATGGACCCAATCCAATCCAGCGGCTTTTATATTTTATTTTATTTTTTTTATTTTTTTTTAAGGGCAGACTGCCTATCGCCAGGTTTTCACCCTGCCCTTTGGCCTAACTTTTGCTTAGAGCGCCAGTCACGGTTTTCATCTCTAACGGCCCCCTTTTTTTTTTTTTTGAGAGAGAGAGAGAGAAGTTGGAGTCGTTGTGAAAGACCTTTCGGGTGTGATTGGCATGTGCTTATGTCTCAGGTTATGGTTGTATGAACTTGGTTCTTTATCGGGGAGGTGCTGTAGGGTTAGCTTCATAGTGGGTAGCAAGATGAGTTGACTGAAGTGCCTGAGTGGTGAGAATAGTAGAGAGTAGATAGTTGTTGTAAAAGGTCTTTCAGGTATAATCGGCGTGTATTTGCGACTTATGTCATGGTTGTCTGAGCTTGTTTTCTATCATGAGAGCGCTATAGAATTGGCTTCACATTTGATAGCAGGAGGAGTTGACTGAAGTGCCTGAGTGGCGAGAGTGGCAGAGGATCGATAGTACCAATGCGCTGATTTTATGCTAGAACCAAACAACTTTGAGTGTGCAAAATGAACTGTCCTGATCACAGACTACACCCTAAGTGCATGTAAGAGGAAGGTACTTAGCCCTGCAGTGGATAATAGGACCCCTCGGCTTGGGCATCTAGTTGGTGAGAGCAGGAGTAGAGTAGCCATTTAGATTTTACTTTTTATAAAAGAACTAGGAAATGACGAGTTGAACTGCTTTTGCTTTATGCATTTGCAAAAACTGTGTGCATTTCAGCATGATTTCTCTATACATAATCACCATTTAACATGGATTCAGAATGCAAAAATTACATCTAATCTTGGAGTAGATCTTGTAAGCATCAGACTCCTGTTTCCAATCAGCCCTCGCGGGTTTTCTTGATTGAATATTTTCTCTTTTTTTTTTTTAAGCCTCTGCCATGGACCCTCCTTCAGTTTGTCAGTATTGGTTGAATTCGCTTTCATCTTCATCTACCGGGGGGATTGCTGCTTCTGAGAGTGGCTCCTCTTGGTATTAAAGTCTTGGTCTTAACCCTTGTGCAGACTGGTCGAGGTGATGGGCTCCTTATTTGGGGCTTGAATATGAAGTTTCGCGTTTGGCCTTTATTGGCTTTGGCGGTTCGAACCCTGGGATGGCCTTTCAATGGCTGAGACAGGGTGACAGGTTGGGCTTGGATGATCTGGGGTACTTTTATCGGTTTTGGTGGTTTAAGCTTTCGAAATGGTTTTCGACGGCTGGGATTGGGTGGATGGTTTGTGAGTTAGCCTTTTTGGTCCTTTTCAGTAGCTAAAAAGAATGGCAATGTGCAGGCATGTGTAGATCAACAGGATTTGAGCGAAGCTTTTCTTCAAATAGCATTCCCTTGCCCCCTGATCAATTCTCTCTTTTCTTCTCTCTTCTTTTTTTTTTATTTTTTAATTAATTTTTTTTATTGATTTTTTTTTATTGATTTTTTTTTTGATCCCCAACTTTCTTGCTCTTAACAAGTTTTGCTCAAATCCTGAAGTTTACATACACGCGCACTCTTCTTCTTAACCATTGGGACCATGTTGCTCAATCTAGTCGGGCATATAGTTTTAGCAAGAATTTTGGCTATAAGGGTTCTGGATGGTTAAGAGTCGATCATAATTGTTTTTGGGGTACACATTTCAAATGGTTGAGAGGAAAGTGTTCACGTTGTTTGGTTCTGATGAGTTGTATTCTGGTGAGTTATGTTTTCTTCGTGAAGGTCTTGAGTCTCATTCGCCTAACTCCTGATGCAGCTTTCGAAGCTTTATCTTATTTGGTGGCACCATATGCATCCCAGATGTCGTCGGAGTGCAAAGAAATGGCTTTCAACATTTGGTTCGTCGTCATGTTGGCACGTGGAAGTAGTATTGATCTCAAGAATGTCTTTGTCAGTTTTCAGCATGTCATACCAGGTCCAGGCAAAGGCTCTTTTTATTTATTTTATTATATTTTTTTTATCTCTCAAATTTCATCTCGCTTCAGGAGTCATAACAGATGCCATCAAGATTTTCTTTGGGTTCTCCCAAAGTTCCGAGATTGAATGGAATGGCATTAGTTGAACCAATGTCAAATGTAAATGTGCCATGATTATGCATAATGAAATTCACAAGAAACATCACACAAGATAGCAAAACCATCCATTTCATTCAATAAAACTAGGATTAAAAACTGTCATCATTAAATAATTCAGGAATAAAAAAGAACATCTAGATAGCTGCTTCCTTCTTCTCTTGCCAGCACGGACGCTACAGTCGACGATCTACTATCACTTTCGGGAACCCCTCAGCTCCTCATTAATGAGGCCTTGAATTCGCTTTCTCAGAGTTCGACACCCATCAGTCTCATGCCCAGTATGCTGATGGTAAGCACAATACCAATCTGCTCGTTGACCAGTATGCCCTTGGCTCCCGGCGGGTTTTGCAGGTTTTGGCTGTAGCTTTCCCTTATTGATGAAGTGAAAGAGGTGCTCAGATAAGGTCTTATCCCAAATGGCATGGTGATCTTGAGTAGTCCCAATGTTTGGAAGTTCGATGGCCTCAACATCTCTCACACTGTTATCACCGAGACTCGAGCTTTCCTGTTCGTCATCCCTAATGACATTGCTCCCTCCTTCGAAGACCATCAGTTGTTTGTCATTAACAGGACCCCGCACTTGACCTTTTGGGGTTTGGTAATTATCCCTCAGATATCTAGCATGTTGGTGACACCTCCTATGCCCTTGATTTCTGGCTGGGTTGGCTAACCATGAGCGCAGGTCCTCCTCCCCTGCTTGAGGAAAAGATCTATCCATGCTGGAATAACCTTTTTGAACTGTTCTAACCATTGACGCTTCCTTTGTCCCTTGAGTGCCGGCACAGATGTCACACCTATACAGTTGACTTTTCTTTTTTACGTCCATAAAGGCCTTCCCCCGAGCAGCCCGGGTAATCGCAAGTTTAGACTTTGAAATTTCCTCTTCAAGGACACCCATCTTTCTCTTCAGGCCCCGTGTCACTGCTAGGAACCCATTCTCTGAAATATGCCCTTTGCCTTTTTGCTCAGGTGATAGAGTGACGGGCGACTCTCCTCTAGGTCTAGTCGGTGATAGATGTACTCCCTTAGTTGGGTCATGCTCTTTTCGTACCATGGTGGGAGTGGTAGACGGTTGTTCAGCAGGCGGCACCATGGCGGTGACCAAATTCTCTATAGTAGTCATTGTCTGAGGTTCAAACTTTTCAATCCCACCTTTTATCTCCTTTATCGCGCTATCCTCTCCCTTGGGGACTTCATTCATCACAGCCTGAGGAGTTACCTGCTCATCCTCTTCCTCCACCATGCGATCATCTTTCAGACTAAGAATTCTTTTCGGCTCAAGAGGTGTCGTTGCTCTAGGCTCAACATCTGGTTGTCGTATGGTAGGGACTGCTATAGGAGCCTCTTCCAGAATAGGCGATTTAACTTGTTCAACAGCAGGGGCCATAGGAGGTTGGCTGGCATTTGGTGTCATTTGGGCAATAATGTTTTCTATCATGGCTAATATCCTCCTTTCAAAGTCCCCAAGCCTCTTATCCAGATCTTTCATCGTTAAAGCACCGGTCTCCCGAGGTAGTTCTGCCATCGAAGATGATTCACTAGTCGCTGAGAGTGGCTCAAAATCCCAAACAGGCACTAATTCTAGCAATCCAAAGGGGCGAGTCAGTCGTCAGAACCTCTAGTCCACTTGGATGAATCTATGATGGCTGAAAGATCCAAATTGTTAGAATAATGCATGGATGGCGTGTAAAATGCATGATCGTGCCATGCAAATGGTCTTTGATGAGTGTGAGATCAATGGATTACCACAATACGATGGGATGCATGGAAGAAATTACATGCAGGATGATATGTACACACGAAAAAAAATAATATGCAGATGAAGAGATATATACACGCATAGCATGAAAGAAAATATATTATTATTTATATACACACATATTTACTTTATTGACATGCATGAATGACATGCGATACATGAGCATGTTGTGCAGTATTCACAACCACATGCAAGCAAATAGATCCTTTCAACTTTATCACTCCCACACACGAGTTCATGCAGTCTCTTTCCTAGGTGGGCTTAGTCCACGGGTCAGCAGGGGACCCTATGAACGCTCGATGCGCACGGCGAGAAACCGGCAGCATAACACCTCCTAATCTAAAGAGCATACGTATGAGTTTCGGCCATCACGTATTTGGACACTTCAATTTCGTTAGGATGGGCCTAAAGGGGCATGAAAGCCCTCGATATAAGACCACCTAATTTGGTTGATTTTGTTTAATACGCGATGACCCACACCACAAGCATCGTATTAAGGAGCATGCTACCTGGGAGAAGTTTATATTTGTCATTACATGGGCTTTGGTCCAGGTGATGAAGCTTTAGGGCTACCCAAGCATGGTCCCTACCAACGGGCCTAGCTCGTCGTGAGCATAACGACCGATTGGGTCTCCATTTGATATACCAAAAGGTACAAGGTTTGGGCTGGTGATTATCCCTAACACTTCCCCACAATGAGTGAAAGTGGAGTTGTGCTTTGGGAATGCACCGAGGTAAAAAGTGACCAACTAGCATATTTCTAAGGCTCTAGAATGTGATGCAATTTTTGATGAGTGATAGAATTTTAAGTTTTAAAAGCCCAATTATATTCTTAACCAAAGCACTTTCGGAGTAAAGTCTCAAACAAGGTCCCCAGTGGAGTCGCCACTGTGACGCGCGCCGACGGTACCCAGCAAGGGCCCTCGCTTGTGAATCCGCCATTGGGATTCGAGGTATGAGGTTTGCGTCTTTTGATTATGGGCGCCATGAGACATTATCAACGTATCCCTCCCAATAAAACATTGGGGAGAAGCACCTAGCCTAATGACGCCTAAAGGCACCTTTGAGGTATCATGGAGTCGCCACCCAAATCCACGAGGAATTCAGGAAAGGTCTCTCACCTCTTTTTGGTCGAGACCGGAGATTCGGTGTTCAGAACTTCCCTCTTATTTATGCTTTGGTTAAGTATGAATGGGTTTTTAACCTCTTAGAATTATATCCCTCAACTCACTCAATCAATGCATTCAAATTAAAGGCACAATGAAAGCATATAAATCAATGAAATAAAAGCGATAAATAAAACGATAAAAGAAAGCGATAAATGAAAGCGGTAAACACGCAAGCACACAATTACAAGAAGAATGGGGGCGGAATACAATCCCAATGAAAGAGAATTAAAGGTACGAACGGGGACGGAATACAATCCCCAAAAATAAATAAAGTTCCCCAAAAATTAATTACAAGGGCCCAAAAAGAAAAGGAACTCAAATTTAAAATACTCACACAAGATCAAAGTAAAAGAACATACATAAATCGGGGCATTATTTTTAGGAACATTGGTTCCTTCGCGCTTGGTCGAAACTTAGGAACGTTGGTTCATTCGCATTTATTTCGAAGAGGATTCGAAGAGTCGTTTTTTGATTGTTTGATGAAAACGGGGATGAGTAATCCCATTTTTGGAGAAAATTGACTCTTCGTTTTTAATGTGATATTTTTTATGGTTTGGCTAAAACAAGGGACATTGGTCCCAATTTTATTAGTAAAAAACTCAATTTAATTGTAAAAGTATTTTTGTGACTTTTTATCTCACGCGTGCATAAATAAAACAATTATTTACAAATAATCACAACATGAAGAGAGGGATTGGAAAGATCTCACCCAAACCGAAGAGTGCGTCCACGCGTTGCGACCCATCCGGGGAGTCGCGGAGCGCTCACATAGCCCAACTCAAATTAAATCTCATACAAAAATTAACATCAAAATATATTAGCAAATATTCTAAAAATTAATCAAGTAAAGGCGAGATAATAACAATAATAAAATTATGCCGATGGTAACAACAATGAAATAATAATAATAATGATAATAATAATAATAGTAATAATAATAATGGACAATGATAATAAATAATAGTGAATGTAATATAAATAAATATGATAGTAATAATAATAAATATAATGATAATGATAATAATAATAATAATAACAATGTAACATCCATAAACACAAAATGAATATATAGTAATGATAATAATAAAAACAGAATATTAACAATAGTAAATAAATAATAATAGTAATAGGATAATAATAATAATAATACCCAGTAGCAAATATGAAATAGGCAAACAATAAGTTAATGACATAAAGATAATAATAATAATAATAATAATAATAATAATAATAATAATAATAATAATAATAATAATAATAATAATAATAAGAATAAGAATAAGAATAAGAATAAGAATAAGAATAAGAATGGGATGGCGCCAGAAATCACAAGAAAAATAAATTAAAATCATGAACAGATTCCAACAGTAGCAAAAACCAAAGAATAATATTAGACAAAAGGCATGATTTTTAATGGCAAAAGAGGCAAAAATATTTACAATAATAAATAACATGCAAATAAATAAATAAAATTGGTCCAAGTGTTTACGCTCAGAATTTTTAGATCGGAGAGGCGGTGTCTCGATTTGTTTTCCTTGTCGGATTTGTGGTGATTAATATTTGAAGAAAATGTAAAAGTTGATATTTAAAATAAATTAACTCAAGATGATATTCTTATAAACAAGGTATTTTTGGTGGATGATTGAGTAAAGGAAATTAATTTTCCAATCTCAAGATCAATCCAAGGATGATATATATTTTTGAAGAAAAATTAAAAAAAAAAAAAGATTGAAGCTTGAGGGAAAGAAAAATGACTTAAGAAATATTTTTGAAGAACAAAAAATTCAAGGAGGAAGAGGAGTTGCTGGAGACCAAAAAAACTAGAGAGAAAATGCTAAAAAATTTTTTGAATCCCTGAATGTTGCCATCCCCTCAAAATGAAGGGAAATCTCCCTTTAATTTTCAGCTTTGGCCAAAAATAGGAAGGGACAAAATAGCTTTTATTTTTGTTTAACCCAAAAAAGCATGAAGTGGTGAAAAACTGAAGAAAATCAGACTGAAAAAGCGAAAAAAGAGGATAGGCGAAGACCAACAGGTCGCGCAGAGGGGGCAAGGGCGCGCGCGGCAGCCTGCTGCGCGTGCGGTGCCCCTGCACCGCACGCGGCAGCTTGCTGCGCACGCAGGGGTGCACGCGGTGGCCCTGCCTCGCGCGAAGGGGGACGCGCGGTGCCCCGGCACCGCGCGCAGGGGGGACGCGCAGTCCCCCTGCCTCGCGCGCGGTCCCCCTGCCTGCGCGCGCGCAGGGGTGGCCTGCCGCGCAGGTGCCCCTACGCGCTGGGGCGGCCTGCCGCGCAGGCGGCCCCGCGCTGCCGCAGGTGGCACTCGTGGTTTTTTTTTTATTTTTTATTTTTTTTTATAAAACCTTGACACAAGATTAATATTTTTTACCCCATTTTAATTTTAATTTCTAAAATATATTTTTAATTATTTTCCGAAAAACACACATTTGACAAGGGAACGATCGATTCTCACCTTTCTTGTCAAAAATCGGTCTTTTATTTCATCATCGGGTAATCCTGATCTTGGACCGCCTCAGGACCTGGTGTCTACATCGGCCGACCCCTCGAGGGACCCACGTGCAGACTCCATCTAACAACAAAACATAAAATATCCGCATCAGGCCAACACAATCCTAGACAAAATTCTATTCTATGAACAACCAGAAAAGACTAAACCATCGCTCTGATACCAATAAAATTGTAACAACCCATACCTATACGTAAGGAAATTCACCCTTAAGTAGAGTGAATACCCGTATAGATAAGGGTGTTATTGACAAATAAACATACAAGCATAACGAAGGCGGAAAAGAAACATTCATAAACGATAATTTAAAACTTATAATAATCAAAATGGGCCAACTGGAAATTCATTTCATGTATCAAAATATTCATTACAAATAGGAGTACAACAACCTTACATAGTTACAGAGATACACTTGAAACATATATAAAATCTAATACATTACAAAAAGATTACATCATAAAACCCAAAATACAATAGACAAGCTACAAAATAATTTCGCTAAGGTGTTGGCTCTGATTGTTGTGGACCGCACTCCTCAAAAACTCGGACAGCTTCCACATGTGCACGGATTAAATATCCGTGCTAAGCGATAAACTCTTAGTGGGAAAACAAAAGATGGACGACCACTCGCAGTGGCCGTCGAGGCAAAATCATACATATGGCACATACAGAAGTACATAATTATTCATATATAATATAACACATATCTTAAACTTATTCATGCGTCAATAATAAGTATGGTTACATTCATAAGAGAATCAAACATAATTGCTTGCAAATTTAGAGTAGCAGATAACGAGTGAACACTAGGTACCCGTAGGTACAAGCAAAAGCAACATCTTTCGTTTTCACATAAAAACATTTTCACTAGGGATCTTAAACAAGATCCAAACACTTAAGATCGTGAAAACCCAAATAGTGACCTGATCAGGGTCCAGAAGACTAGGCTGTAGCTTACAAAACTCTATAGACATGCCTATCTATCCACTTACTTGACTCTTGCAGACTAGGCAACAATAATAAATAATTCTCATATTATCATATAAGAGCTAACATATTTCAAGGAATAAGCTCATATTCTCTATATATATAAACCTATTCGATATTTAATAGTCCCAAAGACATAAACGCATGTTAATGATAACTAAAAGACACAAAAGAGAAAGAATTCAGAAATCCAAAAATTTCAGGACAGAAAGAGCTTACACGGCGGTATGGTAAATACTTACCGCCGTGTAAGACATTCCACACGGTAGTAAGGAAAACCTTATCACCGTGTGGCCTGCTGAGCCAAAATTCCTTCAGAAAATAGAATGCATTTACATGGCAGTATGACCAAACCTTACTGCCGTGTAAAATGCACAGTGAAACTCCCTCAAAATAGAATGACTTTATGCGTTGGTATGGTGATCTCTTACCGCCATGTAAAATCGCGGACAAGCAAACACACACCCAGAATATGATCACACGGTGGTATGCCCTTTTTATACCGCCGTGTAGAGCATACAAAACCTAAAAATTCAGTAAAGAACATACCCAACTCACAACCAAACTTCACCTTACTATCCAAACAACAAAACACTTCAGCAACTCAACTTATACCCTAAATACATGCTCAATCTCATTTCTACACTCAATTACCAACAAATAATCATACTTTCACAAATCAAAGAAAATACACAAAAATAACCATTTCCAAACCTTAATTCCTTAGCTCCAAAGTCAAGAGGCTGAGCTTTCACGCACCACTTCCTTCCCTTTCGGATCCTTAGGAGGCAACCCTGATCAAATAACCCATACACACAAAACTCAAAACCCTACATATACACACATCCACACATATCCAACGGAAACACAAGGAGAAAAGAAAAATAAGAAGAAGAAGAAGACTTACTCAACACTTGGAATTTGCTAAGACCACTTTAGAATTCAAGAACTTAAGGATACAATCAAAGAGTAAGAAAGAAGAAGAAAAGGAGAAGAAGCATAGAGGAAGAGAGAGCTAAACGGGAAAGACTACCTCACGTTCCCTCTTTCCTTCTCTTAAGTCAAACCCCACTTTCCTCTTACTTTAATCTCTACCATCCAAGTGTCAAGATCTAGAGATGGTCTTGACAAAATCCACTACACCCCTTTTTCTTACTCCCTCCAAACCAACACACGACACAATAAAATAAACCTGCAATTAAGCCCTTAACTTAATAACTCATGCAATGACACTAACACACATACACACACACATGCTCAAACTTTTAGGGTGGGAAACGGGGTGTTACAAGATTGATATAGGCACTTCAAGATTGTGGAAACATTTAAAGGAAAGTTGCAAAAAAATTCGAGATAAAAAAGAGTTAGCGGTTGCATTTAAAAGTAAGGATAAGTCACAGACAAATTTGGATTTTGTGGGGTTCGATAATAGTACATCATTAGTTAGTTGGAAATTTGATTAAGAGGCTTGTACAAAAGCTTTAATTAGGATGATCATTAGGGATAAATTACCATTTAATTTTGTTGAATATGAGGGTTTTGGGGAATTTATTAAAGCAATTCGTCCTGAATTTAAAATTCCATTTAGAGTGACTATTGCTAGAAGATGTTTTTCTCTTTTTATGAAGAAAAGAGATAAATGGAAAGATTTTCTTAAAATTGAATGCAAAAGAGTTTCCATGACAACTGATGCTTGGACTAGCATTCAAACTGTATCATATTTGTGCTTAACTGCTCATTTTATTGATTCAAATTGGAAGATGCATAAAAGAATATTGAATTTTTGTGTTATTAAAAGTCATAAAGGAAGTAATGTCAGGGTGGTTATTGATAATTGTATGGATGATTCGGGTTTGACCAAAGTGATATGTATAACTACTGATAATGCAACATCTAATGATACTACAATTTAACAGTTGAAAAATAAATTAAGTAATAGAGATGCATTTGTTTTGGGTGGTGAAACTTTTCACATGAGATGTTGTGCTCACATCTTAAATCTTATTATGAAAGATGGGCTTAAATGTGTTGAAGAGTCTATTAAAAAACTTAGAGATGTTATCAAGTTTGTTAGAAGCAGTCCTCAAAGGTTAGATTCTTTTAAAAAATCTTCTGAGACGGTAAACATCAATTATGCAAAGATTTTGATTATAGATTGCCCAACTAGGTGGAATTCAACATACTTGATGTTAGACATTACTTTGGGGTATCAAAAGGCTTTTGATAAGTTGGAGGATATAGATAGCAAATATTTCATTGAGTTTAGGCCTATTTATTTGACTAAGGCTAATTGGAAACAAGTCACAACTCTCACGAAATTTCTGAAAAGATTTTATGATGTGACTTGCAAATTATCTGGATCATTATATTCAACTTTAAACTTGTATTTTCCAGAGATTGTGCGTATTTTGAATTTATTGCAATCTTCTCAAACTAGTGGTGATGATTTTTTAATGGAAATGAGGAAACAAATGCAGTTGAAATTTGACAAGTATTAGGGTTCGATTAACAAGATGAATATCATTCTTTTCATAGCTGTGGTCTTGGATCCTATATTTAAAATGAAATTTATAGTTTCAAAGTACCCAGTTTTTTATGGTGAGCCTGAGTTGGAGAAATTAATTTCTAAAGTGACAACTACTTTGAATGGACAGATATAGAAGAACGCAAAAAAATGGAAGAATTACATATTAATCAAAGTTTAACCCCAACACCTAATTCTGATGATGTTGATGATGATGTTGATGCGTGGTTTTAGAAAATGAGGATAAGGAGCAAGTTGTGTCTCAAGGAGATTTAGGTACTTATTTGATTGATAAATTAGTAAAAAATTCTCTTGATTTTGACATTTTGAGTTGGTGGAAGATTAATGAGCCAAATTATCCAATTTTGGTCAAAGTTGCAAGAGATGTCTAGGTTGTTCAATGCTCGACTATAGCTTCTGAATTAGCTTTTAGCACTAGAGGGAGAAATTTAGATAAATTTAGAAGTTCTTTAACTCCGATTACAGCCGAGGTTCTTATTTGTTGCCAAAATTTGATTAAAATCGGCTACACTTTAAGCTTCAATACATCAATAGAAGAATTTGAAAAGTTTGAATCAGGTAATTATTATATTCGCGTAAATTCTTAAATTGTGTATTTGATATTTAGATTTTTTTTTGTCTAATATTTAATTTCATTGTTATTGTTTTTAGATATTACTCAAGATCCTCAAATCAATGCGAGCATAATGCAGAAAAAAAACTGTCGAGTGTTAATTTTCAAATTTTGTATATACTTATTGAGATATTTTAATTATATTTGTATTTATTATTGTGTATATTTATATTGCAAATTTTTAAAAACATTGAATTTTTCGTTGTATCGTATTGTATTGTGTTGTTTTGTTTTGTCCCGAAATAACTGAAGAACCGAACTGAACTGTACCGAAAATTATAAGAACTGTACCGAAATTTCAATACAATGAGGAGATTTGTAAATCCTCAAACTGGACCGAACTATGTACACCCGTAGTTAAATCAGGACTAAATAGGCTATAAGTTTCTGTTTCGATTTCTATTTTTTATTTTCAATATATATGGTTATCGATTTTTGTTTCAATTTTTGATTACCGATTAATTATTTGTTCATGGTTAATTGGTTCACACTTATATCATATTTTAATTTTATACCATATATTTTTTTTAATTTATCTCTAAAATATATATAAACTAATGATAATTCTTATTTAGGGATGGGCCTATAAACCAATCCAATTGAATGTTGCCACTTCAATTAAAATTGCCATCTCAACAAAATATGCCACATCATTTTCTTTAATTTTTTTTATCTCATAATTTCATTGATTATTTAACTTAAAAAAAAATAGAGTTAGCTCTGATCCAAAATGTGTAAAAAAATAAGTTAAATTGAAGGAAGATTCATATCAACCATCTAATTCTTTTTCCTTCATTTATGTGGCTATGCTTCTTTCGATCTCCAATAAGGCTTTTCAGTTCTTATGTCTTTTCAAGGAAAGATGACCAAAAGCTTAGAATTTGATCTAAGGTTTTGAATAACTTAGTCAATTTGCTGATTTTAATTTTTTTCTTTTTTGTTTTTAGAGCTTATTTTTTTTAATATCTTTATTGAATATTGTTGTTAGGCAATAATTTTGTTGTATGTTTGTTAATTCCAATATATATATATATATATATATATATATATATATATTGCCAAAGTTGGTAATTCAAGGCATCGTACATCATATGTAAGGCAAAAAATTAAAAATTTAAATACCAAAAAGGATAGATTTTGTCAAAAGATTCAATAACAAAGCTAAAGGATTTGAGAAATCTTTACTGTTTTAAGTTTGATTAGTTAAATAACTTTGTATTGGGTTGTTACAAACTACTAGTATCCAATGAGAATACTTCTAATATGTATCCATACCAGAATGCAAGTCCAAGAACCTTCTAATGAAGAATGCAAGATTCATAGGTGCTAGTCAGATAATTTCGGCTAGAAGAGAATAAGACGATGAGAGAACTTTTCTTTCAATTTTTTGTGGCTTAACCTAATTGTAGCCTTAAAGGAGTATTTATACATCTTATTGGGTAGCATTAGGTTTTAATTAAATCGTTGTAGGTCAATCTAGGGCCTAGCCGTGCACATCAACTTAAGCCAGTCTCAATGGGCCCAATTGTGTAACTTGCGCATGAGGCTTTAGGAGAAGCCTTATATGCATGCTAATTGGATTCCAAGCCCAATATCATTACCAATCAGCCCTAGACACATTAGTAGATCCTTATAACTCTTATAGTTCCGAAATAATGCTTCATGGACTCAAGAGAAAGCCTTTCAAGCCCTCCTATAACATTCTGCGCATGGAGCATCTAAAGAAGCTCTCTATGCAATTCCTTTGAGCTTTTAAGCCCAAATCGATTCCTCCCTTTATTCTAATATGATATTATAAAATTATGTCATAATTTATTCATTGTATTCTACCTTAGACCATCATTTCGCATGTGTGTAACTTATTGGGTTTTTGTGCACGTTCGCAGTACATAATGTAGCTGCAAGTCCAATTTTAAATAGAATTGTATGATTTAAACTCTTTAAATCATTATACTAATTCTTTATTAATAATTCATATTTATACACATATGCACAAGTTAAGAAAGGCTTATAAGTATCATGAGTACCTAAGTGATAGAAGGTCGGTGGTTTTACATTATCCTTCCATATGCAGTTACCATGCAATAACTCATTTCATTATTTTTTTATATCATTCAGCTTTTGATTAAGGACTTATGTCAACTCATTGGTTAATCAATTAAACATTAATATGTTAATTCTTAAACTTATATCTTTATTCGAAAAATGCCCTAATGAATCACATTCACTTATGTAATTCACTTTAGCCAAAGTTTATTGAATAAAGATAATGAATAAGAATTGTGAGATAAACTCCTCACTTAAATTTGGGATGGCGAATCATTTATTGATCACTCAACTATCTTCAAGTAGTTTATACTATATCCAACCTCCAAACTATGTATAGTTCATTGCGGAGTAAAAGTAATGGAATCAAAATAAAGCACTTACTACTTAAAATATTTTGGCGATCTCAAGTCTAAGGATAGTTGCACCACTGATATGATGAGATACCTTCACTGGCACAGATTGAGTACTTATATGAAGATCTTATAGTAGGTTTTCAATGTACTTATTTCTCAAACAAGCATCCACTAGTTAACTTTAAACATCATTATGCTTACAGCTTATGAGAACTGTTACTTGACCTAGTCAAGAAGTGTAACATGTGCCAATCTGTATGTATTAATAATGTCATTTCTTTTCAATACTACGATTAGAGAATATTTTAGGTATAAACACATTTACATGCAATATGAATCTCATATCATGAACTCTTCATGATTTCTTTTGCACTATGTTCAGATACCAAGGACTTTGTTAATTGGTTTAAGATTGTATACAAGCAAATGTGTAAACATAAGCACTAAATAATGAATTGCCTTTTATTAATAATAAAGTTAAAATGTACATGAAAATTATCCCTATTATATATGGACTATAGGGCATACTACTAACAGCCAGTTTGAAGGAGTTTGATTAGGATTAAATCTCTTCAAATAATCACCCACCAAAACTGTTTCTCACAATTCTAACACAAGCAAAAAGTCAAAGATATCAATTTAAAGAGTCAAAGGCTAAGAGGTATGAGAACAACTATATATTTAGTTTATTTGCTTTATATTCTTTACTGGGTATGTAACACCCCAATACCCCTTAGGAGGATATCGGGTTGCTACACACGCCAAACCCACAAATACGCGTACACATGCATACACAAAGGCGGAAGCGATAACAGTAAATAAAGATAAGAACATCCTTTTTGGGCCAAATATATACTTTAATAATATATATAAACTGTACATATTACAAAAGCTTTATACATATACATCTTCGGTACATATACCAAACAGTTAACGTTTACATATAAACTCGATACTTTCTATCTACATAATGATGTTACTCAAAACATCCAAAAACTCTATCTAATACAAAAAGGATCTCTATAAAAGCCCCTAGTGGCTTTGACCTGCAGATGTGCGCCCTCTGATCCAATCCTAAAAACCTACACGGGAAAAGCACCTGTGCTAAGCGATAATGCTTAGTGGGGATAAACAAAGCAATAGACTTCGAACGAAGTCACAAATATAACACAAGCACATTGATAGTTATGTCATATACAAATAGTCATATACACAACCTTGTGAACAAATACATCATTCATCTATCCATTCATGTACAGAATACAATTATGGCATCAATATCAGTAACATGTCATGCTATGTTCATAAACATATGTAATGCTCATATCCATATACCAGTCTCTACTTTATCTCTTGTACACTACCAAAATATACATTAGCCTGAATTCTCAACAATGGTGGATACGGGTACTGTACTGTAATACTGATAAACAGTATCAAACTCTAGAGACTTAACTCAAAATGAATACTCTGGGTATTCGTCGGTAAACCAATCAAGGTCACTGTGGCAGCTGCACTCTAACCCTTTATAAGCATGCTTATCTATCCACTACTTTGACCATTCAGGGTGAACTCATTGACTCTTAACATAACCCTTGACACTATTAAGAACACGAATCGAAACACTATCATGTCAATAATTATGAATGCAAAACTCTAATTATAATATAAAGGAGGAACAAGTAAGCATATATTATACACTAGGGAGAAAATATGCAGAGCAAGACAGAAAAAAACATTTTTCAGAAACAGAGCAGAACGGGAAAGGATTCACTATCGCGATCGCGACAAGATGTCGCGCTCGCGACAGAAGCCAAGTTCACTGTCGGGATCGCGATAAGAAGTCGCGCTCGCGACAGAAGCCAGATTGCAAAAAGACTCTATATTCTATATCATATACCTTACATCACTTAAGCATTATGCCATAATTCAATCATATACATATTCGATATCACACGACAAGTCATGTTCAATCATCACAAAGCATGTAACATTTGAGTTCCATTCATAAACTCTTATACCATAGCATCATTTACATGTAATTCAATTGGAAAGACATTCATATACCCATTTAATAATGTTAGACACAAGTGAGACAAGTGATAAGAACTTCCGGTGAAGTTCGGGTTCAATTCGGGAAGAAAAACACATAAAAATATACAAATTAGTTGAGGGTAAAGGTGGGAAATTGTTTCATGTCAACCATGGGCTCTAAATCAAGAGGAAAATCACTCTTATGACCTGCTCTGTCACGCTCGCGACAGAAGGCTCTGTCAGGAACCTTCACAAGACTACTTCTCACCTCAAACCTGTATTGCCTAAACCAACCTCTAGATGTCATTTTTAGGAAAAAAAAACTCTTCTTAACAATTGTTAGGATGTTATCTTTCCAATGGGACAAGTTTCAGGTCGTTTGGACATCTACAAAAAAATATATGATCTAAACAATCTGGATTGCTCAAATGAACCGGCCAAAGTAGAGACACCTCTGTTTTGACCAATTTTCAGGGTCTTAGAGCAAGAATTTTCTCAAGGTTATTTCTGAGACTTTTATAAGTATTGAAGTCATGGTTCTAATAGCTCAACAATCATTCAATTCAGAGATCTATAACTATACTTATGACAAAAACATTACACAGAGGTCAGATGACAAATAAGCAGAATTTGCCAAATCAAACTTTATCATTAACATACACACTCAATTGATCAATTCACATACTCAAAACATATATACCCATAAATAAGGAACATATACACACACATATCATAAAAAATACTACAAGCAATCAAAATGAACAAAAGTCAAAACCACACACGATCCCGACCTCTACGAAGCTCAATCTCTGTTCCCTACTCGTTTTCGATCTTCTCCTTCCCTTTATCCAATTTCTTGTCCACAGCTTCAACAGAATCATGTAGAAAACACTTGAGTTAAACTTCTTCTCACTTTAAATCAAAAACAGAAAGAAAAAGAAGGTCAGATCAGAAAACTAATCAAGCTTACCTTCTCTTACTCTTCAAACCAATCCAAGTGACTTTCTCTTAAGGTGCAACCCAACAAAGATGAAAAGAAATAAAAGAAAGAAGAGAGAGTTGGCAAGGCAAAGGGCACGGGAAAACCCAAGAGCAAAGAAAATAAAAGGAGAATAAAAGGCCAAATGCAGAAATTGAAAGGAGAATATGAAAGTGAATGGCTGGTTAACCCTTATCCAACCCAAATAAAGCCAAATCCTCTCACATAATGCTCACCTACAAGCCATAAATGCCAACCATTTCCTTTAATGTCCACTTACCTCAATAAATGCATTTCTTTACATAAAATAAACTTAACTCATGCCATGTGTCCAAACCCTACAATGCCACTTGTCAAACTCCTACGCACCACGTGTCCGATACACATCAAATAATCCAACTCAAATAGGCTTCACGTGAAGCATTTTGTCGCGCTCGCGACACTGTCGCGATCGCGACAGAATCCATGCACAAGCCACTTACTCAAATACACTCTCTTATACGCACAAACTCTTGAATTTTCGAACAAAAATTCCGAAATTCTACTAGTGCCAAATCGGGTTGTTACAGGGTATCTTTGAATTAATCTCCAAAACTAGAAAATGAAAATAAGTGGCAGTTAATTGAAAGAAAACTCCATACCAAATTGAGAATTCAATTTGTTTATTGTCAATTTGTTAGAAAAGAATATGCTGTTGTAAATTGATTTGTTTGGTTATAAAACCATAACTAATCAATTTTCATTTTCCACACAGATTTCTTTTAAAAATTTCCTATGGTGATTTTGAATGATAACTAGGCGTGATACACCCAACATCAGCTTCCTTATTCTCTATTACATTCTTTGGTGATATCTTAAAACTTGAGATAGAAATATCACCTCCCTTTGTTCTATCTAAAATCTTTAGTGCTATCTTAGAACTTGAGATAAGAATATCACATTCCTTTAATTTTGTTTTACTATTAAAGTTTATGTCTTATTTATTTTTTTTATTGCACAATTTAATAGATTGACATAAGTAATGGTGGTCTTGTATAAACATTAGGTCTTGAGGTCTCATAGTCTAGGGAAGTCTAGTAATGAAAAATAATCATACTGATTAGAACATGAGATTATCTTGATTGAGACTACTCAAAGAATCCAACTTAAAATGAAATAAAATTTTATCACATTACACTTTGTCCCTACTTGGGACATTATTTTCCAATTTGACCTAATATTTAGGTCTAAACGGACATAACCCTTTTGTCCGTACGAACATAATCCATTCATTTGTGAAGATGATATGTTTGGTATGTATGAACCCAAATTATAGGAACCAAGAAGAGGGATAGCTCAATCCTTATCTCACTGCATGTCTTGAGGATAAAATTATCATATTGTCCCACCAAAAGTCTATAAATAGGCCAAGTTTTAAGGGGAGTTTGGTTTTTCCTAAGTTAAAAACCCTTCTCTCCTTCTTCTTCCTAACACACCCACAAACCCTAATACACAAAATCTCTAAATCTCCAACAAGCTTGGATGCTTCGCTTTCTTAAACAAGATAACATTCAATCCTACATAAAAAAAACCCTAGGGTATAACACCTAAGGGCTCATTTATCTAGGAGCCTCAAACTTTCATTTGCTTTCTTTCTACATGCTTGTATATATTGTAAATATGTGTAAATGTTTGGTGAGTTATTATACTTACTTGATTTTTCTATGTTAAAAATGGTTTAAAAAGAGCCTTTTAAATGGCTTAGATACCCTTCATTGATTTATATAAATCATATATAACTTACGGACGAAACTGTTTCGTTTAAACGGACATAGTTCCTTAACTTATGTCTATGCAAACATTTATCTTCTAAAACCCTAATATCTAGTGGACTTAGGTATGCTCGAACCAAATATTCATGTTTGTACGGACATAAGTCCATTCCTTTGGATATTTTATACCTTTGGTCCGCACAAGCAAAACTTATGTTTTTATGGACAAAACAACTAAGTCTGCACAAACTAAACTTGCAAACTCATAAGCAGAAGATAGCTCAAATGTTTTTATATATATGTTCTCCTATTCCTTTAGTTTTTCTTTTGTTCCATATGGTATCATTAGGGGTGAGCAAAAAAAATCAAAAATTTAGTTAACCACAAAACTGATTTGAAATTCAACCGATTTTTTCGGTTAACCGATCTGATGGACTCGATTTTGATTTTGATTTTTAGCATTTTTTATTTCAGTTTTTGGGTAACAGTTAACCATTAGTCCATGGTTAACTGGTTCATGTATATTATATTTTTAGTTTTATACCTTAAAATTTTTTTATTTTTTTTCTTTTTTTATTTCTCTTTAAAACTTATAAAAAAAATATTTTAAAGTATATTTAAATTATATTTTTATTTTTATACCCTAATTTTTTGTATTTTTGTATAAATTTATATAATACTTTAAATTATATTTAAATTATGTCATTCTCATAGAGTAATTGATTAACCTTTATATATGTTATTTTTTATTATATATATCAATGTCTATATTTTACTTGATAGCATTTAATTACATTGTCATATATTTTAGAGTCTATGTTTTAACATTCAATTTTATCCAATTTTTTTTTGACTTAGAATTAAGCATGCTATTTCCAACAATATCAAATCCACTTTATAATATTAGCTATTAATTTGTTGAACATGAATTTTGGCTAGTATATTATGTTTGTTTTGTGATTTTTATTTTGAATTATTTTGCACATTTGAAATTGAATTGAATCTTATCTATTTTTTTTTATAATTATATGTTATAAATTTTAGTAGTTAACCGAAAAATATTGGTTGACCAAACCAAAACTGATCGACTGGTTAATCGAATGTAAAGCACTAGTTAATGATTAATGATTTTGAAAAATTGGTATTAATGGACTAATTAATTTTTTTTTGCTAATGGACCGATTAACTGTTCCATTCTCACCCCTAGGCATCATACTTTTGTATATCTTATGTATGTTTTAACATATAAAACATGATGTAATAATTAGGAATACATGTTAATATTGTTTAATGAGGTTAGATGCATGTTAATATTATTTAATGAAGCTTTGTTATTGAGCATGTATCTCCCATAGCATGATCCCTCAATTCTCATGTTACATGTTGTTTAGATTTAGAAAATGGGATTTATGGTTCATATTCCTTTATTCATGTAATAAAAATGTTTTGACAAGAAAAATTAATAAATTTTACTTCAAGGTTTCTACATTTAACTAATAATTGACATCTTAGAAGAAAGGATTTTGATTTTCTTTAATAAAAGTCATCAATCCATAACAATAGGACCAATGTCCTAATATTTCATAAAATACTAAAAAAATGATTTAGGACTAAAATGAGCAATGTCCTAATCTTCTGAGCCGAACTCACCTTAATAATATATCAATATCCAAACAATAAAGGAAATAAGTCATTTTCATGTGTGGTAACTGTAGGATTATCCTGCTTATATGATGTAGTGTTGCATTCTTTTAAGAGGTTTAAAGCATTTGTATTAAAGAGAGGCAATGAGCGTAGAAACCACCAAGAACTTTAGGATGCTTATTAAAGGAAAAAATAAGACAAGATTTCCAATTCAGAATCTCTTGTATTTATGTCCTGCTTTGACCTATCGGGAGGCGACTTTCACTCGCTCATACGACCATGACCCAACTCGTATACGTGGAGGTAGGCATCCCTATATTCTTTGAGAGGATTGATCCTTACCCATCATGCTCTTTTAATATGATACATGTTTCTTAGGCATCTCAAGCCTACATTCCCACATCTACAGTTTGGCGACTCCCTTGGAGATTGTTTTTCTTTACGAGAATTGAGTCTAAAAATACCTTTTACATATCTAATTTTCTATTTATCATTTCTCGCCTATTTGCATATTCATGATTATGCATTTTGTGTTTCTTCTCCCTATTGGTGGCATTTTGAAGCATGAACCCGTCTTTCACTCATTGAAAAGAATTATTAGGGATGCTAATCACCACTCTAAGTTTTGTACTGAAGGCTATCAAATCTACACTCCCCTTTCCCGAGATAAGGAAAAAAAAGAAGTAATTATAATATAATCAGTATAAGTACAAGAAAAAAAAAAGAATTTTTACACAAGTATGGGAGAAAATAACAAAAAAAAAAAAAAACCTTTTTCTCACTTTTTTGGATATATAACATTTTAAATTTTCTATTTAATTTATAAAATTTACCTTTTATAAATATATTAACCTTTCCAAATTCTCAAAAAAAAAAAAACACGACGTTTAACACTTTCATCTACCTCTCATTTTCTCTAAAACAACAAAATACAAATTCATGTGCACAAATCGAAATCTCGCTGGAAATCCGAAGCAATTGTCGCCAAAATTCTACTTCTTTTACAAAATTATGTATCTTCTCGAATTTTTGCTATTTATTTTCTATTTCTATTTTTTTATTTTATGTCTTTTATCGTTTCTATTCATGGATTCAACTTGATGAGTTTGACATTGCCAAAACTGGAAAAACAATCCAATGTTCTATTTATAAGTAGTTGCATTTCTTCAAATTTAGAGAGCTCACAGGTTACATGGGTATGGAGTAAATATTCAGCTTTCTTTGGTTTTCTTGTGCTTTATTATTAGACGATGAGAAAATAAAAATGAATTGATGGTTTAATGAAATATGAACTAGAACTTGTAAATCTCCTTATTGCACTAATGGGTTTGTGTGCTTTTTGATGAAATGGGTCAAAGGGATGTGTGCTTATGGATTGTTTTGATTTCTAGGTATGTGTGACGCGCATCGAACCCCATGGGCATCTGGCTTATTCTCGAAAGTCCGCTTTTAGGACCCGAGACCGGATAGAGGTTCATAAAACTCGTGAAAATTGGTCACCTTGCAATGGATAGGGAATCACCCCTACTTTATTGTTGGCGATCAACCTATGAGGGCATCTATTTGGACACCAAGAGGTGAGTATCATAGAGTCGCTATCCAATAAAACGTTGAGAAAAGTTTTCTAACCTCATGAAGCCTAAACCAGAGAAGATTCGGGACATCACTCGTACTTATACCTTGGTTAAGTTCATATTATCGAGTTTTTAAGATTAAATTAATGCCTCTCCTCTCACACGATTAATGCAAGTAATTAAAGCGCATTTCAAGCATATAATAAAGCGGTAAATATAATTACAATTACAATTATCCCAAAAATAAGTACAAAGTCCATAAAAATAAGGAATAAGATACATACATAAAACGGGAGATTCATTTGGATGGGAACATTGGTTCCCACATGCATAATTACGAAAGAGATAAAGAGTTCCTTGAGCAATTTTGGAAAATCGGGATGAGTGATCCCATTTTGATAAAAAGAGAAACTCTTCTTTGGAAGTGACATTGGTCCTATTTTATTAGAAAATCCCAATTTAATTATATAAAATCTTTTTTGAGAATTTTTAGTTAATGTGCATGAAAACCCTTTATTATTGCAATCCCCAAAATGAAATAATAAAAATAAGCTAAGAAAATAATAAAGTACAAAACTAAATTACTGTAACCCAACGCACTCATACGTCCTAGCCTTCGAATCTCTATTCATTGGGAAACGCTCACAAAAGGAACATATTCGGCCAATAAAAAAATAAAAGAAATAATTCATTAGTAAAGACATAATAAAAGACAGTTAAATAAATAAATAACTATTAAATAAAATAAAGGCACAAATAAACACAAAAGTGTAGAAAATAATATAGTATGCATAATGAAGGAAAATTAAAATAATACATATGACATGGCATTAAAAAGGCTAAAGAAATACATTAAAATGACATAAAAGGGCCAAATAATGGCCACAGATAGCCACGATATGAGAGGGACGGGTATACAAGGGGATGACAGATGGGACGTGAAAGATTTCGCTAAGTCCTGATGCTCAGCATCACCGAGTTTTTCTTCCCGTTGATCGAGCCCATAACTCATAAAATAGCTCAAAACTCAATTAACACTATTTCAAACTCAAATCTCATGCTTAAACAACTTAGATCATATATATTAAAGCCTAAGAATGCAATGAAAACACTTATAGAGGCTCAGAAACTGATTTAGATCAATAAAAACAACATAAAACACAAAATCACAAATTTGAAATCAAAATATATCACATATTATCTACTTGAATTTAAACATGGAATAGCGATGATTAGGCCCAGAATATTTACCCTTACATTATTTATTTTTCAAAGAATGGAAACGATGCTTCAAACTCCTTCTTGAGTTCCATAATCAAGAAAGAAAATATGAGTTTTTCTCAAGAATATTTGATGAAAAATCAAAGTTAAAAAAAACTTTTCCAAGAGAAGGGAATTAATTATCCTTTCTCAGAAAATTCTGCAAATTCCTAAGAAGAGAAATGGTATGCTTTCTTCCTCATAAATCTTTTCCTCTATTTTTCAAAAGAATTTTCTCTCTCTAAAATTTTGTGTGTTTTCCTCTCTTACCACTTTCTAAAACTCTCATGTTTCTATTGCTCTTCCTCCCTCTCTCTAAAAACAATCCCCTTAATTCTTAATTTCTTTGTCTCTTTATACCCAAAGGTCAAATCTTTCCTAAATCTAGGTTTTCGTTGATTTAAAGGAAAAACCTATGCTCTTAAAACCTAATCCCCCATTTTCCTGATGCGCAAAACATGGTTTTATAGATCTGTGTAAAAGGATGACAAACGGGCAATGCTTAAAGGTGTGACCCAAAATCACAAAAATACCATTGAACCGTGACTCAACTAGCTGTGCCCGTGACTCCGAGTCACAGGTGTCAACCAGCGAGTCACAGGCATCCATGTATGCATGCAAGGCACCAGCTATAAGCAAGCTAAGAGGAAAAGGGTGACAGATAGGCATCACTCAGTGAGGGATGGCCGTCTGTCGACAAAAATTAAAATTTTACATTTAAAGCTATCATTTTAGCTCCGACAAAGTGCAAAAGACTAAAAGAAAGGAAAACTATCAAAAATGTGAAAAACAAGGATGACTATCAGCACTTCTGCTCCTCCATTTGTGATACAGGTATCAATATCATCATTGAATAATCTCTAATCTGAACTGTCTCGAAATCCGGTATCTACACTATGCTAGAGTGAAGTTGTAATGACCCAAAATATATTTTGGTTGTAATATGTCTTGTATGGCATATTGTAAGGTGAATTGGATTGTAAAAGATTGGAATTTGATTGAAAAATAAAGTGACAATAAATGCACAAATAATTATAGTTACATGAATAAATAAATAAATGAAAATGTGTGTGAATGAATAAAAAAAAGGAAACAAAAAGGAGGAGGCAGAATGGAGTAAACAAGAAATTATTTTAGTAAAAAAAAGGAAGAAAAGCGGGAAAGAAGCCAAGAGAGGGAAAGCACGATGGAGGGGCAAGCAAGAGGGTTTTCACCGGCTCCAGTGATGCTGACCGTCTCTGTTGCAATGGTCACTCATAGTGCCGCGCCGCGCCGCCTTCTCTCCGTCCAGCCACCATTTTCTCCGCCATCACCGTCTTTATTTCTGCACTTTCCCTCTCCTTAATCAGTTCAGCTTTCTTCATTTTTCGGCCACCTCTAACATCTGGTCGTGAAACGAGCGCTCCTTTCAGTACCCGTTGTTCCTCCTCACTCGTCGGCGATAGGTAGATCGGTGTTGAGGAACCCGAAATCTACCGATGGAGATTCTGGCCGCACCAAAGCATGAGAGGGCTTGTGACCACTACCAACGGACTCAAGGCAGCTCCAACTTCCTTCCGGCGGTGGTGGTGCTCGTCCATTAAAACTCCGGAGATCAGTCAATCATAGTGCTTGAAAAAAAAATGAGACTTCGAATTAGTAAGTACATGAGAACCTGTTAATTCTGTTTAATTATAATTTGAATTTGTTGGTTTGTGTGGGTTTATTTCTGTGAACATATTTATAAGTTCTGTTTATTTATGTTTCTGAATTAGTAACGGAATTGACTACGGCATGATGTGGTTAGTTAAATGCAGGGGGACTTCATATTGTGATTTGTAATTAGTGTTCAAAAATTAATTTGGCATTGTATGATTTGTAGTGTTGATTAAAACACAGTTGTGTTTCCATGAGAACACAACTGTGCTTTTCTGAAAGTTGTAAATAATTTAAATGTTAAATAATGATAACGGTTAAGTATGTTTATAATTATTGGAGAATGGGTGTATGTATTTACATGGTTGGCTTGTTGTGAATACGTAT
The DNA here is from genome assembly GCA_947683425.1 of Excoecaria cochinchinensis. Lineage (NCBI taxonomy): Eukaryota > Viridiplantae > Streptophyta > Magnoliopsida > Malpighiales > Euphorbiaceae > Excoecaria > Excoecaria cochinchinensis. Next base: position 9,518,502 of record CANTUQ010000127.1, on the reverse strand, counting down.
AGTATCTGCATTAGTACAACAAAACTCAAATAAATTATAATATGGGTTAAATATTGAACTATTTAGGGAAAAATGTATGGGATAGAATGCATGGAAAGAAATTAATTAATATACATGGAGTTATGCATGATTTACAGATTAGCATGCTATTTGATAATGAGTATTTGTATGATTTGAAATTGATTTTGATCATTTGGGCAAAAGCTGAATTTGAACCTTGATTTTCATAATTGTCGAGATAATGTAAATTCCTCAATTGTTTAGACATAATATGCTGTAAATGGTATAGCTTCTATAATTTGGTTATTACTTAGTTTATAATTATTTAAAAGAAATATTATTAATTGCCATAGAATCATAGGAAATAGATATGCAAATGACTAGAAGGAGTGGATGCATGTCTTTACTTCTATGTTATGCTAATTTGCTATAGAAGTTTGAAATCGTGATTTGTTAAGCTTAAGAAATAGATAGAGTTTAACATACTTAATTTTAGTATTATAAGTCTAATTGATGTGATTTCTATACTGTGATCATTTTAAGAGATATATACGCATTAGATATGAAGAAAGTTTGGCTTGGAAAACAACATTTGATAAGTGTAATGCGATAAACAAGTTTAGTATGAAAATCTGCAGATGTTACTGTCTGTTTTTGCTCAGTTACACGGCGGTCAAGAATTTCTGTCTGCCGTGTAACCTTCAACTTCAGTATTATAAATTTATAATTTTTGCTTATTTTTGCATATTTGATTCTCTTTGAAATTACATGTTAAACATTTATTAAGTGGAAAAACATGACTATATAATGAATTATATGTAATATGCATAAATATAATATTAATAGGATTTTAATAGCATGATTAATAAATTATGAATAATGTGTTAAGCCTAATTAATAAATATATAAAAATGTATAAACGAGTAATTGCTATCTGTTTCTTCCCTTCGGAGATGCTTGCTACCTTCCTTTTGGGGATGCTTAATACCTTCCTTTCGGGGATGCTTGATATCTTCCCTTCGGGAATGCTTGCTACCTTGATGCCTAATGTCTCATCCGTTATCCACTTTCATAGAAAGGTAAGTAGTAAATATTTGTTTTAATAATCTGAAAAAGATAATGTTTTATTGTCAATATGAATCCAATTACTGTTCTAACAGAAAGAAATCATGTTGGACATTAATGTGCAATCTAGTTCTGATATCTGGTCTTTGCCTGACTAATTTATTATGACTTTAAATAAGCAAGTTATTATTTGAATATTCTTATGCTTTTGATTTATATTATAGAATGATTAGAATTTGTGAATAGAAATGTGGATTTTGATTCCTGAAGTCTGAAATGCTTATGAATAGATTATATGTATATTGTGTTATACACTAATCTGCATTTTGTCAATGGTATGCAACTAGTAAAGGATATTCTATGGGATGTTAATAATATTATCATAGTCTTGTGTGATGCTTATTATATTTGTAGAAGAATCATGTAATGTGCTTTGCTCTGATTTCAATGACCATGTGATATATTTATGAGTGTCTATGGTATGGAAAATGAACTAAGCATATAACATGTATAAGTCTTCAAATTATATTATAATGATATTATGTTATGTGTTGACATAATAATATGTAAATGGCCTAATATAATATAGTAAAAAAAAGGTAAAACTACGTAGTTCTGATTGCTAAACTTTGGGATACATAAGAAGCTTGGAATATCATTCCAAGTCCAAACCAAAACATAGGGACTGATAGGTGCGCAAAAGTTTAAAGTAACATGATGAATATATATTGTGAATGTGATATACGTGTTTAGATTCTAAAATAAGATTAAAAATAATGATGAATTCTGTAACACCCCGATTCCCATCTTAGTAGTTTTGAGATTTTGTGTGTGTATGTGTGTCTGTTAGGGTTCATTGCATGATTTATGTGTATGTGTGTCTGTTAGGGTTCATTGCATGATTTATGTGTATGTGTGTGTGTTAGTTCATTGCATGATTTATTAAGTTTTAAGGGTTTAATTGTATAATTTATTTTCATTTGGAGGGTAATTGCATGATATTTATTTGTGTGTGTGGCTTGTTTGAGTTTTTGAGAGTAAGAGAAGGACTTGAGTGTGAGTTTGCCATAACCCACCATAAGACTTTGACATGTGGAAAAGAGAGAATGAAGATTTGGGTTTTGGGTGGGTCAAAAGAGGAAGAGAACGAGAGAGGAACAGATTTTCGTTCCCTCTCTCTCTCGTTTTTCCCTTTTGCTCCAACCTTTCCCTCTTCCTTCTTGTTCATCTTTTCCCATTTCTTTTTGTTGTGGTGAAGTGTTAGTTGGCAATTCCACATTTTGGGTAAGTCTTCTTCTTCTTCTTCTTCTTCTTCTTCTTCTACCTCTTTCCATTTGGTGTGTTGTGGCTGTGTGTGGGTTTTGAGTTTTTGTGTGTTTTGGGTTTTTGTAACTGAAATTCCTACTAAGGATCCTAAAGGAAAGGAGATTGTTGGTGGAAGTTCAGCTCATTGATTCATTGGAGTTTAGGAATTTAAGGTTTGGAAATTTGCTTAATTTTGCATAATTTCTCTATCTTTGAATTCTTACTTTAATTTTTGGAAATTGGGTGTGCAAAGGTGTTCATGGGTGCTTAATTGAAGTGTATGTTGTTAATTTAAAGAGGGATTGTTGATTTTGGAAGTGAAACTGAGTTTGAGTATGACTTGAGATGGTTTTTGGGCAAATTTTTTGGGTTTGTGGATTTATGGTTTGAATTGTTTATTTTGATATTTTAATGCATGCTAATTAGAATAAAACTTGGGTTTTATGTTGTATATCATATTTTGAATGCTTGATGAGGATTATGTTCAAGTTTGTTGGATGAATTGCAAGTTTGGATGGTTTGGGGTTGTTGAAGATTTCTGAAGATCGACGGAAGGAGCTAGAAAATCGATTCTATCGTAAGTGCAATAGAGCCCGGTTATCCGAGGTCCTAATGTGAAGCATCTTTGTCATGGGTGCGTCAGAGAGCTTGGTTACCGAGCAGCTGCCGGGCTGATGGTTGTCACGAGCGTGTTTATGCGTGCGAGTGCAATAGTGATCTCCCTTGCTCTCTGTCGCGAGCGCGACAGAGGCCTGTCAGCCTTTCCTCGCACGAGTGCAAAGGCTGTCGCGAACGCGACAGTGGGCAAATTTTGCCTCTGTCGCGAGCGCGATTGTCCCCTGTTCTTCTATGTTATTTGTTTTTATGCCATTTTGCATGATTACTCACTCATGCATTGCTATTGCACTTATGTATGAATTATTATGTTATTCAATATCTTTAATATATGTTCAGTGTGTTGAATTATGCCTAGCCTGCAAGAGTCAAGTTAGTGGATAGATAGGTATGCCTATAGAGTTCTGTTAGCTGCAGCCCTTTAGTGTACTGGACCCTGATCAGGTCACCGTTTGGGTTCTCGCGATCCTGATGTGTTTGGATCTTATTTAAGATCCCCAGTGAAAAATGTTTTTGAGTGAAAATGAAAGAAGTTGCTTTTACTCGTACCCTCAGGTACTAATGTGTTCACTCATTATCCGCTACTTTGAGTTTGCAGGTATATCTTTGATTCTCTTATGAATACGAATTTGTCTTAAGTATGTTTTAATGAATGTGATGATGTTAAGTATCTCTAGTGAATTTAAAGTTGACATAAGTATTTCGTTATTATATGGATATATATATATTTCTTATGTGCCATATGTATGTTTTGCTTTGACGGGCCACTGTGAGTGGTCGTTCATTTTTTGTTTTCCCCACTAAACATTATTGCTTAGCATGGGTGTTTCATCCGTGCAGGTGTGCAAGCTGTCAGAGTTTTTGGGGAGTCCAATCCGCAGCCATCAGAGCCAACACATTTGAGAGATTTTCTTTTGTAGCCTTATATTTTGTATTTAGTTACTCTGATGTATATCTTTTTTGGATATGTATGTGATTTTGTAATTATATAATCTTTTGTAATAATGTAAGGATGTTTTTGTGTCTCCTTTTTGTAATGAACATTTTGTAATTTATAAATGAGAATTGAGATTTTCTGTTGGTATGTGAGTTGTAATATAAAGTTTTAATTTACTCTATTCTGATGTTCCATTTCCGTTTTGGTATATATGTATGTATGTTTATATGTTCAGCCTGGTGGTACCCTTGTCTATACGGGTACTCACTCCCCTATGGGGATGGGCTTCCCTATATATATATAGGTATGGGGTGTTACAAATTCTTTATCTATTTTTGAAGGGTTTTAATAATAATTCAAATAGATACCCTCGTGGTACTATAGTATCCTTTGCTAATATTAAATGCCAGTATCTTGTGAACAATCTGTTATATATGTATCACTAGTCTGGATCTATATTTGTTATCTTTTGCTATGTCTGAATAATTGAATATTTCATTTTTGGTCTGATGTCTAATAATTACCTTTGATCCCTTACTTAACTATATTACTTGTTTTAACAAGTAATTGTTGCTATTGTGTAAAAAATAAAACTAAGAGGTACAAGGGTATAATCAAGACATATAAATCTTTAATTGGTAAGACAAAATTGGATAAAGGTATATAGTATGTAATTGAGTTTGTTACCTAATTAATGAGTCCAGGGAACACCCGGTTCCTCCTAGATGTCACCCCATCGCTGAAGACCCCGGCAAAAAGTGGCCTGGGTAGGGGGGTCAGCACCATACATTCTAAAAAAGTTAAGGAGCTTGGTCACGCCTAGCAATAGGAGACATGGAAATATTCCAGCCGTCACTTGCCAAGGATTCTCACCTATCCAAACCTCCTTCTGCAAGGTTCCTCGCCTAGCCGAACCTCCTTCTGCGAGGTTCCTCACCCATTCACCTACTGAACCTCTTTTCGGCCTATTTTGTGCCCAATTCGGCTCAGAGCCTTCTAGAATGGCTTAAACACTTCTCTAACTTGTAAATAAGCCTAGAAAATTCTAGATAAGCAATATTAGCTATAGGATCAAATTAATCTCCACCGTCCATTGGGGAGGGGGAAAGGTATAAATAGGTATAAACCATCAATTATACATAACTCATCATTTGTGCAATACAAAGCATTCTTCAAAGCTCTCTTATGTGTTCTCATTAGCTTACTTTACTTACTTAGCTTAATTAGCCTAAGTCAAGCTTTTACGGTAAAGGCTTACTAGCAAATCTCATAGCATTTAGGGAGGTTCGCTAGCGCCGTACGTGTTCAAAAATTTAGCCTATGACAGTTGGTATCAGAACCGATGTTAGACAAAGACACACATAGGAGAATGGCAGACATACTTGAGACTCTCGCAGGCAACAATCAGCAAGGTCATACTAAGAGGGGTAAAGAGACGTCAAGGGATTTTATCATCGCAGTGGAAGAAAGCCTGGCTAAGATGCACACCTCTATGACCAACTTAGGGGATAGAGTCGATGACATAAACTAGTGCATCAAGCGGGTCGAGTCCAAGGAGGAGGAGCTTTGAATGGAGATGCAAGGAGCTTTGAATGTGGTGATTGACAATTTCTCTAACGAGGTTAGGTCCCTCAAGGCAATACTTGTTGCGAAGGATGATGAGCTCCGTTCTTACAAGGCAAGGCTTGAAGCCCTTGAGGTTGCTCATCACGAGCACGTGGAAGAGTTCAAAGCACAAGTAAAATTGTGCATGGCCACAGTAGCCAATGGTGGAGCTACTAAACTTACGTCGACTCCAAAGGTGAATGCACCCAAGTCTCCTACGTTTAGTGGGGCAAGGAATGCAAGGGAGTTCGACAACTTCATCTGGTGACTGGAAGCCTATTTCAGCGCAATGGGCATGATGGATGAGGCACAAAAGGTAAGCAATTGCCCTTGTTTGGTGGCATTGTAGGTGCGATGATGTCAAGCGAGGGGCTAACACTATTGAGACGTGGGAAGATTTCAAGAGCGAACTCAAAAGGCAATTCTATCCTGAGGATGCCGAGAACGAAGCTAGGGCAAAGCTTCGGCGCCTCCTGTCATGGCCGGATTTGTACCCTAAAAGAATTAACTTAAATTGGCTTGTGTGTGTGAATTGAATGTGAGGATTGGATTAAATTGATTGAAGACAGGACTCAATTGAAATGTTGGAAGGACCTAATTGTAATACAAAGGATTGTTAAGTGGCTAATGGGTAATTATATTATGTTAAGCTAATGGTTGATTAGTTTGTCTAATGATGCATTAGTTAAGAATAAAATAAGTAAGAATTGGTTAGTGGAGGCAAACTTTGGTGAGTGGAGTCCGTGTGGCTTCTTGAGAGGATGCCACCTCCACCTTTGCATGCATGAGTTATCTAAGGAAAGGGAAAAAATTCATTTGCAGTCAATTTTCTGTGTTCTTCTATCTTCTTTCTTGCGTGAGAATGAGCTTTAGAGAGACTTTTAGTAGTGCATGCATATAGTTAATGGGAGCAAGAATTAAGGGTTAACTTAAGAGGTAAGTGCATAGTGTTCTCATCTTCTACTCTTCTTCTTAGTTTTGATTTGGAATTGGAATGAGAATTGATGGATTGTTTTCAAATCTGGAATTTGAACTGGTTTTGCTAGCTGAAGAAGTGAAGAGAGATAAGGGAAAAGTTGTAATCGGAGAGCCGAGCGTCCGTCGAGATTAGGAACTAAGGCGATAAGGTTTGGGAACAAACCCTAAATGTGTAAATTGTATGATTTGTGTTGGTCCAATAGGGACTTCGATATGAGCTGTATGTGTATGTGGTAATGTGTTTAGTGAATGAATTGCTTAAGAGCATGTATGCTATGTGTGAATTGGGATTGATTATAATTTGTGCTCAAGATGAGTGCCAAAATAAGAAGGGAAATCAGGTATGTGCTAATTGAGTAAGTGGTTGATGTTTTTGGGTTGATTGCCAAAAGTAAGAATGAGATTTGAAGTCTTGATGTGAAAGGAGAATTGGACTGGGAAGCACAGCTGTGCTAGTGATAAAACATAGCTGTGTTATGGTGTTTTTGCATAGGTCACAGTGACAATCAAATTGATTGTGACCGTGAGGTATGCTTGAGTTCAATTCTGCCTATTGGATTTTGGTATGTCATGGTGACATTGAAATGCATTGTGACCGTGAGGTACCCAAGGGAGCATTCTGTTTTGCAAAGTGTGGATATGTCATGGTGACAATGAAATTCATTGTGACCGTGACATACCCTCAAGATGCATTCTGCCGAGAGTTGGGAACATGTCACGGTGACAATGAAATTGATTGTGACCGTGACCTGCCCCCAGTTTGCATTCTGTTTTGAACTTCAACATGTCACGGTGACAATGAAATTCATTATGACCGTGACCTATCCTGTTTTGGCAACGTAACCCTAATGTGTTTGGACTTTCTAATGGTAAGGCTTTAAGCTGGAATGAAGAACATTATGAGTAAGTATTATGTGTGTATTAAGTAATGTACATTTGCATACTATGTGATGATTCTTGAATGCAACCAAATATGTGATTATTAACCATGAAGAACGGATTGGAAGCATATTGAGTATGCAAGTGTAATGCTTAGCTATGTGTTAATGCGAATGTGTAAAGTGAATGTGATATGGGCTATCAACGTATATGATGTGAAAAATGATCAATGTGAACTGAATAATATGTTTAACAATTTAAGCCTGCGAGTCAAGTAGTGGATATTTAGGCATGCCTATAGGGTGAAGTGTTGCAGCCCCATGCGCTAAATGTGTCTGATTCCATGGGAATCACAATGCGAATAATCCTTGCTGGATTTTATTATATGTGGAATGATGTTAAGTACTCGAGGGTACCAATGCGTAAAAGTAATCTCGATGAGATTCTAGTACCTGAGTGGTACCAATGCGATACCCGTTATCCGCGTCATTGAATTGCAGGCTAACCAACTAATTAATAAGCGGAAATGATTGTGGCATAATATAGTAAACGATGTGAATATATGTGAACTTGTGAATAATGCTTTATGATTGAATATAGTGTTGAACCATGATATGTATGGAGTGGTATTTGATGAGATGATTATAATTAGGCTTGATTGTTGGCATACAATGTGTGATGACCCTATTGTGTGATAATTATTTGCTTTATATGAGCTCCCCACTAAGTGTTATCGCTTAGCATGGATTTACTCTAATCCGTGCAGGTACGGACGAGTGGTGACCGGAGGACGTCCCCGCATTTTGTACGGTCAACAGTAGGAAGTAGAAAGTGTAGGTTTTGGGTTTGATATTTTGGGATTTCTGTATAAGCTTTTGTACAATCAAATGTGTATCGGGTATGTAAAGGCATGTAATAATCTAATAACTGTGAATGATACCCCTCATGTGTATGCATGTCCTATGAGTGGAAGTGGTGTATGAACTAAGGTAGTTGGCATGTGATGCATGAGTTAAGATCGTATGTGATGAAATTTTATTATTCAGGTTAAGCATGTGTTTTGTTGTGTGTGTGCGGCCTTCTCTAACTAAGATTAGCTGAGCTAGTCTGTCATTAGGGAACGGGCGTCACACCTCCAGCATAAGGTAGGCCAGATTCGAGAGTATGTGAAGGAGTTCTCAGAGCTACTATTAGAAATTCCCACTATGGGGGAGCAAGATGCCTTACTTTGCTTCCTCGATGACCTAAACAATTGGGCCAAACTCGAGCTAAAGAGGAGAGGTGTGCAAGACCTAGCAACTGCAATTGCCGCCGCCTCAAAGGGGCAATGGAAAAAGCCCCACAAGGGTAGAAAAGTTGGGGGAGATAGGGACAAATATCCCAAAGATAAGCCTTCCAAGGATAAGGGCGAATGGAAGAAGGATGACAAAGGCGACTCATCCACGACCAAGTATGCTTGCTTCCTATACAACGGGCCTCATCGTGCATTTAAGTGCCTTAAACGTGGAAAACTTGTTGCTCTTACGGGAGATGAGGAGGAGCGCGAGGATGAAAGGAAGATCGCTTCTGTACAGCTCCTCAATGCCACCCAAGCGAGGGTTAACGAGCAACTACGCGGCCGAATATATATCGAGACTATTGTTGGGGGCAAACCATTAAAAGTGCTGGTGGACATGGGTGCATACCGTGTACATGGCCAAGGAGCTAGCAGAAGAAATTGGCCTAGCTTACATAAAGGAGAAGGGCTTCGTGAAATGAGTCAATACGAAGAGTCTCCCCATCGATAGAGTAGCACGAGGCACCCTAATCCAAATTGGCCAATGGAAAGGTAAGGCCGATATCACCATTGCTCCCATTGATGATAAGAAGTTCTATTTGAGCATAGACTTCTTAGATATGGTGAAAGCGTTCTTAGTTCCCTACACCAACACCATGTGCATCATGGAAAAGGGCCAACCATGCATGGTGCCCGTTAAGAGGGAACTCGAAGAAGGGAAGATGTTGTTTGCCCTTCAACTTTCTAAGGGCATGAAGAAGAAGGAGCCAACATATTTGGCAACTCTTAAGCTAAATGAAGGGCCTACGGATGGTGGCATCAATGCCCCAAAGGTGGTCCAAGGCATGCTTGAAGAATTTAAGGACGTCATGCCGGCGGAGCTGCAGAAGAAACTTCCACCACGAAGAGAGGTGGATCATGCGATTGAGCTAGAGCAAGGAGTTAAGCCACCCGTCTTTGCTCCTTACAGAATGGCGCCTCCCGAACTCGAGGAATTGCGTAGGCAACTAAAGGAGTTACTTAATACAGGATACATTCGTCCCTCCAAAGCTCCCTATGGTGCACCGGTTCTTTTTCAAAAGAAGCACGATGGGTCTCTGAGGCGTTGCATTGACTATAGAGCGCTCAATAAGATCACCATAAAAAACAAGTAGCCCATTCCACTAATCACTGACTTGTTTGACCAGCTCGGTGATGCTCGGTATCTCACCAAGTTAGACTTGCGAAGTGGGTACTATCAAGTTGCTATGGGTCGTATGAGTTTCTTATGATGCCATTTGGGCTCACGCATGCACCTGCCACTTTTTGGACACTAATGAACAAGGTACTTGCTCCTTTCCTAGATCATTTTGTTGTAGTTTATCTCGTTATAGTCATACACAACAAGATCTTGGAAAAGCATGTAGTGCACTTAAGGCAAGTCTTTGAGACTTTAAGGGACAATAAGCTTTATGTAAAGAAGGAAAAGTGCTCTTTTGTGCAGTAAGAGGTAACTTTCTTGGGCCATGTAGTGGGAAATGGCCAACTTGGCATGGATAGCTCCAAGGTGCAAACTATCCAAGATTGAGAGCCACCAACGAAGGTCACTAAGTTGAGATCATTTCTTGGCTTGTTGAACTACTATTGAAGGTTTATCAAAGGCAATTCTTCAATAGCCGTGCCCCTCACCGATTTTCTAAAGAAGAGTCGAAGTTGGGAATGGGACTCGAGGTGCCAGGCAATAATGGAGGAACCCATATTGGCACTCCTCAACTATCGGCTGCCTTACGAGGTACACATCGATGCCTTCGATTTTGCCATTGGGGTTGTTTTGATGCAAGAAGGCCACCCCATTGCCTTCGAGAATAGGAAGCTCAATGACACCGAGCGACGGTACACGGTGTAATCGAAGGAAATGATCGCGGTGATGCATTGCCTAAGAATGTGGCGATATTACTTGCTTAGAAGCAAATTAGTGGTGAAGACCGACAATGTTGCCACAAGTTACTTTTAAACTTATAAGAAGCTATCACCGAAGCAAGTACGATGGTAAGACTTCTTGGCAAAATTTTACTATGCTTTAAAGTATAAGCCAGGTCGAACCAATCTAGTGGCGGATGTCTTGAGCAGGAAGGGCGAACTCATCAATATTTCGAGCCCACAGGGTAATTTGAAGGCACTTATCAAGGAGGGACTGGAGCATGATTCCATGGCCCAAACCATCATTATGCTTGTCAAGGAGGGGAAGACCTTAGGAGAGCGTTGGGAGAGCGTCTCTTTGGATTTCATCATCGTCTTGCCACTTAGTGAGGGATGCAATTGGATTCTTATGGTGGTTGATCGATACTCGAAGTGTGCCACCTTCATCCCTGCGCCCAAGGAATGCACCGCGGAGCAAGCCGCCTAGCTCTTCTTAAAGCACATATTGAAATATTGGGGTGTGCCAAAGAATATCGTCAGCGATCAAGATACTCGGTTCACTAGCCATTTTTGGACCGATCTGTTCAAGTTCTTAGGCACCAAGCTTCGATTTTCTACCAGCTTTCACCCGCAAATAGATGGACAAACAAAGAGGGTGAATGCCTTATTAGAGCTCTACTTGAGGCACTATGTAAGTGCCAATCAGCCAAATTGGGTGAAGTTGCTCAATATTGCCCTATTCTCTTACAACCTACAGAGGAGCGAGGCCGAGGGATGAAGTCCTTTCGAGATTGTCATGGGACAACAACCCTTGACGCCTGCCACAATCGCCACTGGGTATAAAGGGGCAAGCCCATCGGCGTACAACTTTGCAAGGGGGTGGAACGAGCAAGCCGATGAGGCACGGACCTACTTGGAGAAGGCCTCCAAGAAAATGAAAAAATGGGCCGACAAGAAGAGGCACCCCCGAGAATTTCAAGTAGGCGACCTAGTGCTCATCAAAATGCACAACCATGCGAGGCTCAATTGTCTACATCGAGGCCTCCTTAGGAGATATGAAAGGCCTTTCCCCATCGTCAAAAGGGTAGGAGCCCAAGCTTACAAGGTGGAGCTGCCACCGAGAATTAAATTTCACCTCGTCTTTCACGTAAGTTTGCTCAAGCCTATCATGGTGATGCGGAATACATGGATAGGGGCATCTCGTATTGAGCACTGATGGCTGTCCAGCATGACAAGCAAGTGGAGGAGATCCTCGCGGATCGTGTGGTGCACCCCACAAATTTACCGCCCACCCATGAACTCCTCAAATGGAAGGGACTGCCTGCAAGCGAGGCGAGCTGGGAGCCAATCCATCATTTATGGCAATTCAAGGGACAAATTTGGGCCTATGAGGACCTTAAGGGGATAAGGCTGTCTCCTAATTGAGTGGGGGAAGATGTCACCCCATCGCCGAAGACCCCCGCAAAAGATCGCAAAAAGTTACTTGGGGGGGCTGTAGACACCGGGTCCTGAGTCAGCCTAAATCGAAGTTACCCGATGATGATAATTGCCTTCACAGGCTAAAAAAGTTAAAAGTGATTATTTGCTTGTCAAATTTGCATTTTAGAGTGAAAAATTAGAAAATAATAAAAAATATTTAAAAAATTAATTTTGAAAAATGGGGGCTTAAAATTATAGTATTTTTAGTCAATTTAAAATTTTTTTTAAAAAAAAATCGGATCGCGAGTGTTGAGCACAGCGGCAGCGCGTAGGCGCTGTAGACATCGGGTCCTGAGTCTGCCTAGATCGAAGTTACCCGATAATGATAATTGCCTTCACAGGCTAAAAAGGTTAAAAGTGATGATTTGCTCGTCAAATTTGCATTTTAGAGTGAAAAATTAGAAAATAATAAAAAATATTTAAAAAATTAATTTTGAAAAATGGAGACTTAAAATTATAATATTTTTAATCAATTTAAAATTTAAAAAAAAAAATTGGATCGCGAGTGTCGAGCGCGGCTTGCGCACACTGCACGCTGGCGTGCGCGCTGGCAAACTCGGATGCACGCTGCGCTGCCGCTCCGACGCCCGTCCCTATATTGCGACGGGCGTCCCTACTCCTAGGCGTCGCTAAACGGTCTGATACCCCTTTTTTCCAATTTTGGACCTAAAAATCAATTTTTTATCCCTTTTTTTTAAGGTTTTAAGGGATTTTTTCCATTTTTAAAAATTAAAATAGGTAATATCTGATTTAATTAAATTTTATCCCTTTAATTATTTTATTTTTCCTATTTTTTTCATATAAAAAGAATGAGATGAAAACCTAAAAGGGGAATTCTTTTGGGATTTTGCTAGGGTTTTTTTTCTCTTTATCTTTTTCTCTTCTTCCACTTAATTTCTCTAGGAAAAATTCTAGATTTTCCCCCAACAAAAAAATTGAGTTCATCTTTTTAGTTCTTTTTTCCAATAGAATTTCTTCTAAACACTTTTTAGAAGAAGATTTATTGATGTAATTGAATTTTGAGGCAAACATAATAATTGTTTGCTCTTAAAATTCATTTTTTTAATTTGTTATTTGTTTTCAATTAAACTTTTTTCAAGGTTTTTTATTATTTTGAATCTTTTTTTGATGAACAATGGTAATTGCTTGTTCCTAAAATCGATTTTTTCATTTGATTTTCTAAAAAATAATTTTTTCTCATAAATGATTTTTTTTTCTTTGGAACAAATAAAATAATTGTTTGTTCTTGACATCATTTTCATTATTTTAATCAATAAAAATCATTTTTTTAGCAAAGAAATTAATTCTTTGTTTTTAAAGAATTGTTGATTTTCTTTCTTCATTTTTAAGCCTATTTTTTCTTGGAATGAAATTCCAACATTTTTATTATTCAATTCTAATCTTGCAAATCAAGAACAAGTAAATCAATCATCTTTTTACTTTCATCGAATCCGAAACTCTGAGGGTAAACATTCCGGGCTTGTTCTTCTTATTCTTTTTGTTCATATTTAATTTATTCATGTTCATCCTTATTATTTTTAGTTATTCATTTATTTATTTTGTTTATGTTTAATTTATTACCATGTATATTTTTATTATTATTCTCATTCATTTATTTTATTCATGTGAATATTGATTTCTTTTATTTTTAACATGTAATTAAATTAATTCATTCATCATTATTTTTAACATGTAATTAAATTAATTCATTCATCATTATTTTTAACATATAATTAAATTAATTCATTTTGATTGATATTTTTGCCATGTAAATGGTTTATATCATTTGTGAGCATATTTAATTAATCATGTCATTTATTTAATCGTTTTTATTCTTTTCCATTGTCATTATCATATGTTTAATATTTTGTTCACTTATTTATTTTCATTATTATCATGTTCATATTTTTACACATTAATTAATTAACATGTTGTGTTTTATTCCAATTACATCTTTTAATCCATTTGTTGTTCATAACACATTTTTCTCATTTATTTTAAATTGTAAACATGTTAATTCTTTTGTTATTTTGATATCATTTCGTTTTATCTCATTTTATTCTATTTTATCATTTATTTTTATATTTAATTGTTTTTAATTGATTCAATTACTAACATTATTCTGTTTGTGTTTTATTTTTATTTCACATCTCATTTTCCTTCTTGGGCATTTTTGCTAGCACACGGGAAGATTCAGAAGGCTCGTTTGGGATCAAGTATTTATTTGCTTTATTTGTGATATTTTATTCATTTTGCTTTTCCATTTATTTTGCTATGTAATTTTCCTATAAATTTGTTTATTTTAGGCGCTAGAGGAAAAATCACAAAGCATTTTTATTAATTAATTTGGAATTTTTTCTAAATAAAAATGGGACCAATGTTTCAATTTTCTCCATCCAAAATAAAATCATCACATCAAAAGTGTTTTATAATAAATATGCATGCGAGGACCAATGTCCTCATCATTAATGAATATCCCGATTTATGCATGATTTGTATTTTATTTACAATGGGAGTTGTATTCCGCCCCTAGTTTTATTGTAATATTTTTACATGTGCAATGCTTTACTTATTGCTTTTGACGTGAATGATTGCGCCTTAATTAAATACATTGTATGGAAAGTTGGTGAAACAATGAATTCAAAACTTAATCATAATATTGATCAAAGTATAAATAAATGAGAAGTCCCGAACTCACTCTAGTCTTTGGGGCTCAATGAGGCGAGAGGTCTAGGACTTCCAAGACACCTCTTGAGTCTCACCAAAAGACTTAAATTTATAAATCCTAGGCTCCAGGGGGTAGAGGCTGAGACATCCAAGATCTCTCTGGCTTGCCCAAGATGGATATGTATGTGCCGTCTTAGGCTCGCTGAGGCTAGACGACCCTTCCCAATGTTCTATTGGGTGGCGACTTCAAGAAACCTCATTGTTGTCCAAAATAGACGCACTTGTAAATACCTTACAAGTTTTAATGAATTCCATCCCGATCGCCCTAAAGCGGGCCCTCGGGAGGCCACAAGGTTTGGCGCGCGTCACAGGGGCGCTATCAGCACCATACCCTCTAAAGAGGCTAAGGAGCTTGGTCGTGCCTTACAGCAGGAGACATGGAAATGTTCCAGCCGTCACTCGCTGAGGATTCTCACCTATCCAAACCTCCTTCTGCAAGGTTTCTCGCCCAGCCAAACCTCCTTCTGCAAGGTTTCTCGCCAAGTCGAACCTCCTTCTGCAAGGTTTCTCGCCCAGTCGAACCTCTTTCCGCGAGGTTCCTCTCCCATTCCCTTACTGAACCTCTTTTCGGGCTATTTTGTGCCCAGTTTAGCTTAAAGCCTTTTAGAATGGCCTAAACACTTTTGTAACCTATAAATAAGCTTAGAGAATTCTAGATAAGCAATATTAGCCGTAGGATCAAACTAATCTCCACCGTCCATTAGGATGGGGGAAAGGTATAAAATAGGTGTAAACCTTCAATTATACATAACTCATCATTTGTCCAATACAAAGCATTCTCCAAAGCTCTCTTGTGTGTTCTCATTAGCTTAATTAGCTTAATTTGCCTAAGTCAAGCTTTGTGGTAAAGGCTTACTTGCAAATCTCATTGCATTTAGGGAGGTTCGCTAATGCCGCAAGTGGCTATAGCATATTCAAAAATTAAACCCGTGACATAGAGCATATAGAAGCCTTATGCTTTCAGTCAGTTTTGCACTCCCAATGCGTTATGCATAGTTGTGGAGTAATAGAAGAAAGGAAAACTATCTTAAATAGGAATGACTATGTATATTCTTATTGCAGTATAAAGATACTTAGAATCAACAAATTCTGGCTTCACACCATATAAAGAACTGAGGTATAGTACTCTAAATCCTTTTTAAAATCAAATGTTACATTTGGAGGTATCTGGAATTATGTTATGAGTATAATCCTGTTATAACACTCTTGAGGCAGTGAAATGCTTTGTAATTTATATTTGTGTTGGAATTTGATTTGAGTTGTGATTGAGATAACTATAAAAGTATAAAATAGATATTCTTATACAAGGGGATGTTAACTTTGAAGAGAAATGCTATTGAAATTTCTATAAGATCAATAATGGAGTTTGAGGTGTTACAGTATATGTAAGTTTTATGATATATACGTATATTTTGGCACAAAGGGAATTATTTCTTGGCATGGTTATAAAGCAAAAATTTTATTATGAACGGATATTTATATATGAAATTCATGTATGAAATCAGATTAGTAAATTATGTTTCAAACTTGCTGTGTGACACCCTTGCTATGCTGTACCAATTGTTAGCATGAGTCCTGTGTTAGTAGGGGGTGTTATAGAGGTTACTTGAAAAAGCAAGAAAATTGTTTGTTAAAATGCCTCAAAGAGACAATTTTCTTTGACCACGATTGTAACGACCCAAAATTGCCATAGTCGGTATGTAATAGCCTGCATATTGGTGTAGTATTGATCAGTGAATTCTATAGTGTGTATAGCATGGTTTAGGTGTGAAAATACCAGTAATTATGCCTTAAAATTCAGTGGAGTTATAAGATTAAACGTGCAAGCCAAGGAAGCCCAGGGATGGGTGACCTCCAGCAAACCCGGAAGAGCAAAATATTTTATTGGGCCATTGGAAAGTGCAAGTTGTAAGGAGTCTGGTGGTATAATTTGGAGTGAAAATGAGGTCAAATAGGTCCTCAAAATTCAAACTGAAGAAAATCCTCTAGTTCGGTTCAAATAGTAACTGATTTGACCGAAGTTTTACCAAGACTTTAAAGATAGTAAATGACCTCTAAAAAGTTATCTATACTCATAGATGGATTTGAATAGTGTGTAGAACAGTTTGGTAGTGAAAAAGTAAATTTTATGGTGACACTGAAAAATGGATGAATCGAACCAGTTTAATCGAACCGAATCGAAAATGGACCCTGAATGAGACGGAACCAAATTCAAATGAGTTATTAAGAGTAAAAAGAAAGTTGAGGTTGAAAAGTGAACCGAACTGGTTCAATTAGTGAATTGGATCGGTCGTCTGATTAGTTTGAGCAAGGTTTGATTGAGCTCTAAATAATGCTACAGACCTCAGAAAAATTATCTAAAAGGATGGATTTACTTGAAATATTGTGTAAAATCAAATGGTAATGAAAAATAAATTTTATGGCGAAACAGAAAATTGAGTTATCGGACTGGTAAGAAATTATCGAACCAAAAAATGATCTCCGATTGAACTAAAATTTTACATGGAGACTAAATTATATATTTTAGGAATTATGGAACTTATTTTGGAAAGAATTGAGCTTGGGAATTGAGAGAAATGATTTTGGGTTGGAAAATGGGCTTATTAACCTAAATGGGCTTTGAATTGAGTTGGCCCAATTAGTTGGACCAAGCCTAGCCCAGAAAATCAGCTATATAAACATTAAAATATCAGATTTCTCTAGAGAAATCTGCAGAAAACCAGCAACCACTCCATCCTCTCCTTAGGCCGAATTCTTCTCCTTCTATTCTCCACCAAATTTCTTCATTTCTCTCCACATCTCTCCCTAAATCCAAGCTTCCTAATCAAAGTTCAGCCCCTCTATTAGATGGTAGTAGCCTCTAGACTTAATTTGAAGTGAAAGAAGTGGAAGAAAGTAAGTGATAAAGGTTATGTGCTAAAAATGAGATAAGTGATTTAGGGTTCTATAATTTGATTTAAAGGTTCCAAAAGGTATTTTAGGTTATGTAGATTATATTTATGTGGTTATATTGTAAAAATAAAGCAAAATAATGATGGATCTTTTGGTAAATATATTTGGCCACCTTAGTTTCTCAAAGAGGAGGAAGTTGTTTCATGGGTTAAAGATCATGAAAAGGAAGTTCAAGGAGTGGAGATCATGAATATAAGGTTAGTGGATACAATATCCTTCTTTTTCCATTTAAAAAGTATGATTTTAGGTTATGTTCATATTGTGTGTATGTGATTTATGCATGTTTAATTGAAATAAATTTAATAGACATGTTTAGAAAGGTTAAAAATGAGATTTTGAATGATTAAAATGGAAATAAATAAATCATATACCATAGACATCATGTAGGCCAAATGGTATACCTTAGTATACAAGGGTATACTTTGGTGATTAATGCAAATAAATGGTATATTTATGATAAGTAACATGTAACCTAGATGAATTAATGATTAATTGAAGAAAAATAAATATTGGTAAGGAATTAAGTACATGGCCGAATTGTTATGTAAATTGATGTTTAAGGCATAACAACTATGCATACATGGTGATAATTATGTAATCTAGTCAAATGAATGAATAATGGAAAGAAATTAATTACGGAAAAGGAAATGAAGTCTTGGCCGAATATATAAGTAAAGAATATTAAGGTATATTTTGAATGTTAATGATAATTAAGTGTATATTTATGTTAATTAGCATGAAATGAAGTTAATTTAATGATAAAAAAAGTTAAAATGAATTTAATGGAGGAATATGTAACATGACCGAATGGGTATACATAGAATCTAATGGTATAGTCTGTTAGTTTAATGAAATAAGTGGCATGATGAGAATGTATACTTAATTTGGAGTGTATGTTAATTTATTTGGAATTTTTGGGTAATTATTGAATATTATGTATGTTGGTAAAATATTATGTATGACATGAAAAACAATGGTAATTGTTATATTAAAATGAGATGATGACATAA
This sequence comes from Excoecaria cochinchinensis, assembly GCA_947683425.1. Classification (NCBI taxonomy): domain Eukaryota; kingdom Viridiplantae; phylum Streptophyta; class Magnoliopsida; order Malpighiales; family Euphorbiaceae; genus Excoecaria; species Excoecaria cochinchinensis. Next base: position 9,499,775 of record CANTUQ010000127.1, on the reverse strand, counting down.
ATGGAATTAGAATTAAATAATAAGTGAATTAGAAATGGAAAATGATGGAAAAGATATTGTATGAGGAATGATGAGATAGATACTATATATTATAAAGTTATTACCATGATAAAAGAAAGTGAACTGGAAATGAGATATAAGTACATGACTACATGGTTATAATGAATTATGTAATTGCCCTGTAACACCCCCTACGTCCCAGTTGGAAGGACGCCGGAGAGCGCTACCGACGCTTACTCACAACATGCACACGTACACTATGCAGAAGCATACATTCATACATAATCATACATACGAAAATATGGGGTAATTGAAAACTTAACTTACCTTGCGGGCACAAACTGATCATGCAATAACTCACACACACACAGGCACTAAGCGGAAGCATAAACGCATGCATACATATGATCATTCAGCGGAAGCATAAAGCGAATGATAAAACAAAGGAATGACTTAATACAAGAACATACTAACGTTTACATATCCCAAATGTTATATTCAGATCCTTATATATAATTACATATACAAAAATACAGAAATACAAAAGTCAAAATATAGAAGCTGAACAAAATACAAAACTTCTAACTCCTATGTGGCCGACCTTACAGATGCGCGACTCGCTCAGAACCCAACCTGCCACCTGCACGGGAAAAGAACTCGTGATAAGCAATAACGCTTAGTGGGGAGAACACACAAGAATATGGATGGCCATTCACAATGGTCGCCAAGGCATAACACATTCAAATAGCAAATGCGGATATTCATAACACATATATAATCAGACTTGCATAGTAAAGGCATTCATTCGAGAACTCACATCCATATCCATATACTTATGTCGAAAATAAGCCAAAGCAAACGTAATACCATACACGATACAAGTATTATCATACAGAACTACATACAATCTCACATGCATATACTTACCGAAGTATCAAGTATCAGTACCTTACTGTGCATAGTCACAAGAGGTATTATACATGCAACTATCATGCTAAGTGCTCATGCATTAACTGCAAACCTAATCACATGCGACCCAAACATCATGCAAGGTCACTAGAGATCAGAACATACAACTATCATGCCATAGTACACACATTCTAGCCAAGAACCAACTGACAAAGTCAAAGCACAACACTTCCACTACGCCACCCTGATACATATAATATCATGCCAAGAACGTAAACACAGGACAACATGCCGAAGACACCCCAACAGAAGAGACCAAGAAATTATAACGTAACATCACATTACTACCCCAATACACGTAGCAGCATACAGAGAACATAGGCACCTAACAGCATGCGGAATTCACTACAGTAGCAGAGGCCCAAGAAAGATGTAACATGATACTACATTCATATCATTCGAGAGGTCAATATCACAATCTTAAACATATCAATTTACATACTTATAGACAATAAGAACATGCTTGCAAGAATAAGGCATACATTCCAAAGCTCATATCCACGTTCATGTACATATAAATTGATTCGCTAAATCATTATCATGCTCATTCGGATGTCACAATCTTATAGTTATATCAAAGCAAAACAAAACAACAAAGCACCTGCTGACTCACAATAGTGGATAACGAGTGAACAGACAGTACTTTACGGGTACGAGCCGATTACAGACAGTACCTTACGGGTACGAATCGAAAACCATTTTATTTTATCGCATTAAACACTTTTTACTGAGGGGGATCTTAAACAAGATCCAAACACATTAAAAAGGATCGCGAGGATCCGAACACATTAAAAAGGGTTCGCGAGAAACCAAACGGGGACCTGATCAGGGTCCAAACGTCCAAAGGTGCTGCAGCTAAAAATACTCTATTAGGCATGCCTAACTATCCACTAGACTGACTCTCACAGGTAATGCGTAATACAAATCATGTCCCACATCATGGCGCATAATTTAACATATTACATTCATATGATTCATAACATTGTCCATGCTTAATACATCCAATTATATTAATATACTTCATAAAATAGTCCAAGTATAAACCTAAAGGCATCATAAGTTTAGAAATAAAACATTGGAATCACAAAATAAAACTCAATTTGGAAACCAGGGAGTGTTGCGATCGCGATGGATGTCGCGCTCGCGACAGAGGCGACTTGCCCCAGGTCGAGATCACGGCAACCTTCGCGATCTCGCGAGGGAACTATACACATCTCACTGTCGCGCTCGGGACAGTGAGCTGCTAGCCCAATCTGTCGCGCTCGCGACAGAGGAACGCCCCAAATCAGATCGGCAGCCAAGCGCTCTGTCGCACTCGCGACAGAGGCTCTGCTGCACGGCTCGGTAGCGAGCTCAGACGCGTGCGAGGGCTGCTTTCACCGGCCTCTGTTGCGACCTAGCGATAATGTCGCGCTCGCGACAGAATCGTGAATTCCAACCCTTCACAAACCAAACATCAAAACATCCGCTTACCTCATCTCCAGCAAGCCACACATCATTGACAACATAAAACACAACATCCATACCAAGAATTCCAAATAAATCATGCCACTAACAATATCCATATACACAATCTATAATATCAGCACTATTCGTCATTCATCTCAATCAAAAACACAATTAAGTTCAATAGCTCACATTCAAGGCTTCATGCATCATCTAAATTAAACCCATAACATTTAAACTATTATGAACATCAAGAACACCAAAATTCCATTCTCAAACATTTATTCTATCTCCAAACTCTAAACAAGTAATGACTAAATTATAGACAGTTACAACGAAGTTCGGATGCATTTCGGAAGCGAAACGTACCAAAATACTCAACCTAAAGGAGGGTAAGGGAGGGCAAGTGCCCAAACAAACCATGGGGTCAAAAATATAGAAGAAAAGGCTTTATACATGTTATTCTATCGCGAGGTCGCGACCCTATCGCGCTCGCGACAGAGGCTCACCTCTGAAGCCTAACGAGACTGCTTTATGCCCCCAACTTGTATTGCCTAAACCGACCTCTAAACTTCATTTTTAGCCAAACCTTCCTTCTTAACAAATGTTCCCTAGGATGTTAAAGTTCAAATGAAACAAATATCAGGTCAAATGGACATTTATAACTCCAGATATATATACTCTCAACAACCCATACTGTTTAAACAACCTGACACAAACAGAGACACTATGGTTTTGGTCCAATTTCAGGGTCTTATAACAAGAATTTGACCAAGGCTATTTCTGAGACATTTGAAGGCATGGAAATTATGGTTTTAATGGCTCAATAATCATACGATTAAGAGGTCTAAAACTCTACTAATGACAAAAACAATACACGGAGGTCAAATAAAAACATAACAGAATTGCCAAAACTCATGCATTTCAATGCCAACCCTCATATACATCTATCTCAATCAATAACATGGATTACTAATACATTTACCCAAATTAACTCATGCATAAACTCATATCAAGCACTCAAATTTCTGAAAAACAAACACAACACAAACTCATGATCTAAGGAGATTTAGGCAAGACAACTCAAAACTTCAAATGCAGAAATCAAAGCTCCCAAACATTTGCACGCACTCAAAACACACTCCCAAACCTGGAATTGAAGCTTCACTTCGGCCCTCTCATGATCTCACCTGCTCTTTCCCTTTGCTCTTTCTTCCTTCTTCTGATTCTTGCATAAAACCCAGCCAAAACACAAAATCAAACCATGAGAACCCCAATCAAAACCCATAAAACGCAGGAGAAGAATAAGAAGAAGAAGAAGCCATAAAAATCCATGATCTTACCTCTTGATTCCCACTCAAAACTCAGGATTCCAACTCAAGGCTCAAGAAAACACAAGGAAGAGGAGATGGAAGCAGAAAATGAAAGTAAGAGAGAAAGAGAGGGATGGAAAAATGGAAGCAAGGAAATGAGGGTGGCTTCCACGGGAAGCTTCACAAATTTCTGCCCTCCCTACCTCTCTCTTCCCTTTTCCAATTAATGCTCACCAACCCCATGCCACGTGTCACCATCCTAAAGGTTCCATCATCCCATCTTTAACTTATTTGCTCTAGTTACCATACACAAAACACACCCAAATAACTCTTATAATAATATCTCCATGGCACCATACTCAACTCACACCATCCACTTACATCCAAGGCACCATACCTACAAACCCACACTATAAAACCTCTTAATCCACTTATATCCTACTTCCATGCACCACAAGCACACCATAAAATTCCTCAACTAAACTTATTAATTAATTACTTTGCAATTAAATCCTTATTATCCAATTCCCTCATGCATAAATTACTGAAACACCCTTAAATTCTCGACTTGGCATGCAAATTCCGACCAAGCCTGTTTTGGGTTGTTACATGCCCTTAGTGTTGTGGTAGTGAATCTAGCTCAGGATATAGTTGGCTAGCCATAGGGATACCTTTACCACTGTAGCGAGTCATGACGAGTCGCATCGGTAGGTCAATGACGATCTACTGTACTGAAACTATCATTGTTACTGTCACTGCCACTATTACTATATTTACTGTATTACTGTCATTGTAGTGGATTCGCGATGGTCCACGTCTCGTGTATCCGGTCCAAAGATTTCTACTGAATTTCTACTAGGGGCAAATTAATGAAAATGATTAAAATGAGTGAATGAACTCTAATAAAGGAAAATAGAGTGAAGAAGGACTAAAAATGTAAAGATCTCAAAGTAATAGGGGCAAAAGGGTAATTATGTAAAAGATGAATTAGAAGGGGAAATATGAAGTTACATGTGATTAAATGTTAAACTAAGTAAAATAGTAATGAATTAAGGATTAAAAAGGTAATTTGACATAAAAATGACATTTAGGGATTAAACTGAAAGTTTACATGGTAAATAATGAATTTAATGTGAAAAGTAAGCAAGAAATGACATTAATGGTATATTTGTAAATATAGTAAAAATAAAGGACAAAATTGTAATTTGGATGAAATTAAGAGGACTTAAGTGTAAATTAGTATCAGAAAAATATTGTAAGGACTAAGTGGTAATTTGCATGTCAAATAATGAAATAAATGTGATAATGAAATTATTTAATGGCATTGTTGTAAATAAGTAGAAACAAAAGGTAATACTGTAAATTAGTGAAAAGTTTAGGGATTAAATTGTAAGTTGACAATAGTAATGTACATTTAAGGATTAAAATGTAATTGGCAAGTATTATGAATGATAATTGTATAATTGAATATAAATGAAGAAATTCATGATTTAATAATAAGAATAATTATAATGATAATATTAATATTGATATTTAAGTTTATGTCAATATCTAGATCAATGTAAATATACATGTATGTTATTATTAATGTTAATAACAATAGTGGCAATAGTTAAAATAATATTAATTGTACTAATGAGTAATGATAATGTTATTAAAAAGATGAAACAGGTTAATATATATATAAGGTAAATGAATTATCAGAAATAAATAATGGTAGTGTTAGTAAACTAATGAAAAATGCTACTGTAGTTATAAATCATCATTAATTGAATTTAATTAGACACTGAAAGTTTTATAATTGAAGTACAAATTGTAAAGAAGGACAAGGGTATTAAAAGAAAATAAATAAAAGATAGTGTAATACAATTGACATAAGTAACATAATTATGAGCTAGTTATGTGGAAATAAAATAAATGGAATTTAAAGTCTTTAGAATATTGTACACGTGAAAGTAATAATGTTAATAAATAATTGAAATGTTATTGGAAGGCTAGGGTAGTAATGAGTTAATTTAATAAGAGGCCATATAAGAATATTAGTGATAGAACTATATACCTGAAGAAAATTAGGACTGTCAATAAAATGTTAAAAGTTAATGAGGAAATAATGTTAACTGTTATGATGATAATATTAATAATATGAGTAATTCAGATTTTGCTGTTAATAATGTTATCATTAATCACAGTAATGTTGAAATAAATTATGAAATAGTTATTAATAGAAATGTTAAGTATATAGATAAGTCAGTGTATTGAGTGATAGTATTGATAATTTAAGAGTATAATACAAAATGTAACTAATTGAAATTAAATAGGAAAACAATGTAAATGTATATTTATTACAGCTCTAATAATGGTACTGTAAAAGAAATGATTAAATGAAAAATAGTAACATGAACATAAAACGTAAAAAGGGTTGGTATAATTAGAAAAGAGTAAGGGAAGTGTCAAGGAACGACAACTGTTCGAGCAAATAATTCAGTAACTGATATTGTACCTAAATATAGACTGTAAATAAGTAAATAAGTTATAGACAAAATGAAGGAAACTGAGGAATACATTAATAAGATATTAACAAAGATTGTTAATATGACTAAATATTAAATGGTGGACGGAACATAAAAGTATTAATGTTAAGGATAATAATGCAGGCAAAAATAATACTAATAACTGAAATGGGAATGTTAAGGTATAGTTACAGAAATGATACAAAAGGCATAACAATAAACAACTAAAGTAAAGGATTGAATAAGACATTATTGGAAGATATAAATGAAGTAAATTTAAAGATTGTAATGTTCATTTAGTCTAAATAAAGACAAATGTTTGTGTACTCATGCATGTAGATATATAGTCATGGAAAATTTAGAATATGTATCCACCATTGGGCATTTTAATGCTCAAAGCATAGTATTGTTGCTGCACGCAGGTGTAGACACTGAATTCTGAGTCAGTCCAGATCAGAGTTACCCGATGAAGATATCAATGCCTGTTTCCAGGCAAATGGATGAAAGTTGTGGACTTTCACTCTTCGGATTTACAAGGATTAAGGATTTTTCTTAATGATAGGAGATTTCCAGGCTTTAGGATGAGTTTATTTTTGGAAAATCTTGTTTTTGCTCCACCGACGGAAGGCCCCTCTGTCAGGAGGGATGATTGTCGTTCGTTCCGAAGGACGGCCTCCCTCGTGCGAAGCGGCGTCTGACGCTTGCGCATGAGGGGCCCATCTCGCGCGCGACGCCCGTCACTCGCGTGAGAGGCCCATCTCTTACGGCGAGTGCCGACTGTCGCTCGCGTGCGAGAGCCCATCTCTCGCTGGAGCTACGCCTATCCCTCGTGAGCAACAGCGGTCTCTCGGCACCCACCTCTCGTGGAGTGGTCCGCCGCTCAAAAGACCGAGAGTGCCCCAGTGAGCGAAGCCCGTCGGTCGTTGATCTGCTGCAAAATTTAACGGGATTTTCCAAGATTTTCATATCTCTTCAAATATATTTCAAAGATTTTCATATCTCTTCAAATATATTTGCAAGATTTTCATATCTTTTCAAATATATTTCAAAGATTTTCCAATATTTTCCAACTCTTTTCAAATATATTTCCAAGATTTCCTATATCTTCCAAATCTCTTCAAATATTTTCAAATCTCTAATTTGATTTTGAGAATATTCTACAAATCATTCGCATTTAGTTCTGATTTCAGAAATCTTTTTCAAATTTAAATTTCAAATTTGAATTTATTTGAATTATTTTCCTTAACCTACAAATAGGGGATTGAGGCTCATTATTCAGGTTAGCAATTTTTATGAAATAGAGAGTTTTCCCATGAAAAAATTCTTGCTTTTATTTTCATTAAATTTTTATCAAATATTCTTCAAATCAAGGCGAATCTAAGGGAACGAGATTAATTCGTTTTCATCCGATCTAGTCATTTTTAGCATTCATAATTGCTACCAAAACATCGAGAAAGAAAAATATAATTTTCTTTTCTTGATCTGATTTCAAAAAGTACGATTTTGCAGACAGAATCTCCTGAAATGATTTTGCAGACAGAATATCCTGAAATTACACATTACGAATCAATCCTTGTAGAATTCAAGGGATGAAAATCACACGACATTTACCTTCCAAGGTAATATTCTGAGGGTAAATATTCTGGATCAACCTCTTTTGCATTTTATCCTTTCGTATTAATTTTTTATGTAAAATTCCATTTTTTAAACAAAATAAAACTACTTTTAGTTAATTTTCCTTTTTTTTCTGAATTTGGGACGATCGATGAGCAGAGGTTCCACCGACGGCCATCGCTCATTCCGAGCGACGGGTCGTTGAGGAGTTCTGACTCCACCCCTTGGTCGGCCTAGAGACGGCCGTCGCTCGTGCGCCATGGGCCGTCCCTGGGCCTTCCTTCTTCATTTTCTTCTTTTCTTTCTTTTATCTTTTATTCTTATTTTCTTCTTTTATTTTCCATGGATAATTTTTCATAAATTCTTTGTCTTTATTTATTTTTCATGTTTATTCTATTGCTGATTATTGCACTTACATGATTTTTATTTTTGTGAGCTTTGTTGTTTCTTTGGGGTATTAAAAATGGAGGATACCGCGATGATCTAAGAACATTATTCGTGTTTATTCTTTTACCCTACTTCTCTTTATTTCAATTCCCATTTATTGTAAATATTATTTTTATGCCGCTAACATAAAAATGGCTAAATATTTTTATTAATTAAGTTGGAGTTTTTTTCTAATAAAATGGGACCAATGTCCTAATTTTTATCAAAATAAATTGTCACTTTAAAATTATTCTTTTGTAAATATGCATTCGAGGACCAACGTCCTCATCCCTAATAAATGCCCCTTTTTCTATATAATTACATGTCATTTACAATGGGGGTTGTATTCCGCCTCTAATTTTATTATAATTTATTGGATTTTTGTTTATCTTATCTTGTTCTTATTTACTGCATTTGTTATATGATCAACTTGTGCCTTAATTAATTGCATTAAAGTGAATGAGAAAATGGAATAAAATATTAAATTTAAAACTCAATCATAAGTTTAACCAAGGTATGAATAAATAGAAAGTCCCGAACCATCTCTGGTCTTAGGCTCAACGAGGTTAAAGGATCATCTCAATGTCTTATTGAGGTGGGGTCTCCAAAATATCTCTTGTTGCCCAAAATAGGCCCAATTTGTATAGTCTTAGGCTCTAAAAGATTGGAGGACCATCTCGATGTTTTATTGGGGTGGGGTCTCCAAAATATCTTTGGCTTGCCCAAAATGGACATATATGCGTCGTCTTAGGCTCTGTGAGGTTAGAGTACCATCCTAATGTCCTATTGGAGTGGGGACTCCAAAATATATCTGGCTTGCCCAAAATAGACACAGATGCACTGTCTTAGGCTTAGTGAGGCTAGACAACCTTTCCCAATGTTTTATTGGCTGGCGACTCCAAGAAACCTCCTTGTTACCCAAAATAGATGCCCTTATAAATCTCTTAAAAGTTCCACGAACCTCTCTCGAATGCCTTAAAAGCGGATTTTCGGGGCTGCCGGGGTTTGGCGTGCGTCACAGTGGCGACTCCGTTGCGGACTTAAATGAGACTTCGCTTCAAAAGTACCTTGGTTAAAACATATAATTGAGTTTTAATTTAAAAATTTCATCCCTTTTCGAAATTGCATTGCATATCACTAGAGCCTTAGATCTATGCTAGTTTACACCCTCTATCAGCTCCGGTGCATTCCCGAAGCACGACCCTATGTTCACCCAATGTAGGGAAGTGTCAAGGATAATCACCAGCCCAAGCCTCGTACCATTTAGTATATTAAATGGAGACCCAATCGGTCACTACGCTCGTGATGAGCTAGACCCATTGGCAGGGACCATGCTTGGGTAGACCTAAAGTATCATCACCCTGGCCAAAGCTCATGTAATGGAAATAGATACTTCCCCTAGGTGGTATGAACCATAATACCTTGCTTGATGTATGGATCATTATGTATTGGATAAACCCAGATAATTTGATTGGTCACCTAATCAAAGGCTTTCATGCCCCGATAGGCCTATGTCAATTTATTCGGACTGCCTAAATACACAACGATCACAACCCATGCATGTGTACATTAGTTAGGAGAGGTTATGCTGCCGATTTTCCACCGTGCACGCGTTCATTGGGTTCCCTGTTAACCCATGGATCAAGCCCACCTAGGAAAGAGACCTCACGACCTCGCGTGTGGGAGTGATAAGGTTGGAAGGATCTATCTACTTGCATGTGGTTGTGGATGTTACATTGTATATTCATACCTTACGTATCATTTATGCATGTTAAAAAAAAACATATACATTTCCTTTATGTGTGTACATTCTATTCTGTGCATATGATTTTCACATGTATAGGTCGTCTTGAGCATAAGTTTATTCCATGCATCACATGCATCTTTCTAACCCTTCGACTTTTCAGCCACTGTAGACCATTTGCTTAGGTGGTTTAGGGATCCCGATAGATGTTTAAAGAGCAATCAGAGTTCGGGTTGGCTGACAAAGATTTAGCATCCTTACCAGAGCATCTGAAGGCATTAGAAATGGTTGATCCTTTACAACAGACTAAAGAGACTAGTGCCCTAATTGACCAAGAGATGGATAGAAGGTTCAACGAACTTAAAAAAGGCTCTTGGCCATAATTAAGGAAAGGATGGATGCCATGGCACTCGTTCTTCAAGCCTAGCTTATGGCAACTAACCTTAACCAAATTGAACCGACCATGGTCAGGAAAGCTCATACAGCGATGATCGCAGTACTTCCGTTTACTTTCGAGCCCAGAGGCAAGGCTCCACTTGTTTCACCAGTCGGACAAGTAGGAAAGTCAAAAGGACTAGAGCCTTTATAGTCAATAGACCTTCCTAGTTCCTCAAGCATGGAAACCAAGCTAGTTGATCTTGAAGAAGAAATTATGAAATCCAAGCTTGTAACTACCCGGGCACCTCTCAGTAAGACTATTACTGACCCTGCAAGTCTAAGAGTCAGTCACTGTGATAATAATAGTGGTACTAAGAGGACAGGGAAAGTGTCAGCAACTGAAGTGGCTCAGAGGCACTACTCTGATTTGGGCAGATCCTTGTCTTGGGTCCTTAAGAGGCTAATGAAGGAAGGGATGCTACAGCTATTGCTAGCTAGGCCCGCCAGAAATCAAGGACAACCCAGTCATAAGGCAAATCAGTATTGTGTCTTCCACCAGCACACTGGGCATACCACAGACGATTGCAAGGCCTTGAGACATGCCAGTTAAGATCCGATTGATTCCAAGCAGATCTTTGACCCAGAAAAGTGAGGGGGAAAGAATAAGATGGATTAAGTGCCTAAGTGGGAAGGGAAGACGGTTCTTAAGGATGATAATGAACCATTGACGACAACATCATCTATGTCAGCAGCAGCGGAAGATGTTAACTATTTAGATGTTCTTTTTATTTTTGAACAATTTAATAATGACATTTTTAATTCTAGTTTCATTAATAAGATGAACATTTTTGCTTACATATGTGATATTTCTTATGATTTTACTATGCATAATCGTGAGCATGACTCATTCATATTTGACATTAATTCAATTGATACTACTCCATTTAATCTCAGAACTTTGGAAAACTAAAAGAAAATCTTAATAGCATCTAACGTAACTCCTGAAGAGAGAAACTTGAGAGAAATTTAAGAAAATATAAAAAAAGTCTTTGCCTGGACCTATGAAGACATGCTAGGAGTTGATCACATAATCGTCGAGCACACCATTCCAACATACCCCAATCACATATCAATCAAGCGAAAGTTCAGAAGACTTAGGCCAGAATGGGCAAAAAAGGCCAAAGAAGAGATCCACAAGCAAAATCAAGGCCAAATTTCTTATTGAAGTTCAACACCCGACTTGGTTGGTCAGCATCGTCCCGGTAGTTAAGAAGAGCAAAAAGGTATCAAGATATGAACAAAGCTTGTCAAATAATAATAATAATAATAATAATAATAATAATAATAATAATAATAATAATAATAATAATAATAATAATAATAATAATAAAATTAATTCTAAAAAAAAACTCCGAAAAAGAAAAAGAGGAAGAAATTGATATGTGGATATGACCAAGTTCATAGAGGAGAATTTGATACGGTTTTTCATGCCACGTTGTGTTTGATAACGAGGTGTACTTTATGGCTGAAACTAGGAGCTGGCTTCATAAGTATGGCATCGAGCATCATAAGTCCTCACCCTCGAGCCAATCGAGCAGTAGAGGCTGCTAACAAGAATGTCAATAAGATCCTGGCTAAAATGGTGCAGAACTACAAAGATTGGACTGAGAAACTACCTTTTGCACTCTGGGGCTATAGATTCGTTGTCAGAACCTCTATAGGAGCCATGCCTTATTCCTTGGTATATGGGACGGCAGCAGTGCTGCCTGTTGAAATAGAACTCAAGTCATCAAGGGTAGTCATGGAAGCTCAAATTCCATAAAATAATTGGGACCAACAACGATTGCTGCAGCCAAACATGCTAGACGAGAACAGATTGCGAGCCTATTATTACAGCCAGATCTACCAAAAAAGGCTTGTTCGATCATTCAAAAAAATTCAGAAGGCAACCGCTGAAAGAGGGAGATTTAGTCCTTAAGCAAATGAGACCGAGTGTTCCAGACATACGAGGGAAGGTCTATTTGTTCGTAAAAAGTTTGTTATCCAAGGGGGCAGCGATTCTGACAGACAATGATGAGAAAGAGTTCAAGGAACCGGTCAACGTCTACAGACTCAATAGGTTCCATTGGCTAAAGAATAAAAATCAAAAGAAAATAAAAGCCCCGCGGGTCCGAAAAAAGGCGACCTAGCTAAAAATGGGCACCTTGTCAGGGCAAAAATCGAAAAAAGGCACCCTGGGCAAAAATTAGAGGCTTGAGAGAAAATATCCAATTAAGAAAATCAGAGAGGGCTGATTGGAGACAGGAGTTTAATGCTTACAAGATCTACTCTGAGATTAGCTGTAGTTTTGCATTTTGAATCTATGTTAGATAATGATCATGTATTGAGAAATCATACCGAAGTGTACACAATCTTTGCAAAATAAATTCAACTCAATTGTTCATTATTTTCTAGTTCCTTTATAAAAAAGAGAAACATCGTTCATTACTAAATGCACCTAATCTAAATAACTATGCTTTACTACTGCTCTCGTTGGCCAGATGCCTAAGTTAATAGGTCTTGTTATCAACTGCGGGACTAAGCACCTACCTTTTGAATGCATTAGTGGGAGTAAAAGAACAATCCCCGATAGATGGTATAATAGTCTTCACCGGTAGCTTGCCCAGAGGCTATGGTATCTGGAGGTAAAAGTTGAAGATAAAGGTCCACCTTGGAAAGATAGGGGATGCCTCACTACATCGTTAATCCCTCTGAACTATAGAGCACAATGGGTGGTAATGTAAAAGGCAGCCTCATGAAGCCCCAAAGGACCCGGTCCTCATCCACCACCTTACCCAATCTAGCAACACATTCATCGAGAGAGGCAAAGGAATGCAATCAATGCCTAGGGAGAAAATACCTCAGTGAATAACTGCCGATTACTCTAAAAGGGGGCTCTGATAGTAGTTTCAACTTTTCTTACAGTCATACCCTTAAAAGAAAAAAAATAGGCCGTTAGAGTTGAAAATCGTAATTGGCTCTCTAAGCAAAAGTTAGGCCAAAGGGCAGGATGAAAACCTGGAAACAGGTAGTCTGTCCTACAAAAAAATAAAATGAATAAAAGCCGCTAAAATGGGTTGGGTTTATTTCAGGCAAATATTAGGCACAGGGTTATGTGAAAATCCTCAAAGGGATGCATTTCTCACAAAAAAAAGTTAGTGTGAAAATCCACAAGGGATCCACTACCTTTAAAACAATGACTTCAGATGCCCGGAGCGATAAGGCGGGACTACCTCAGATAACCCCCCTTCAGGCAGATAGTGCTTAATGTAGAACTTGAGTCAGAGTCCTGGGGGCAAGACGCTGTACAACTCAGGGCAAAAGGCGTATGCTCGTTGACCGGGGGGCAAAGATGCACACAAGACAGTTTTCTCCAAAAGGATTATGGGTCAGAATTCCTAAGCCAAGGTGATACTCTTCTAGATCATTGGGGGCATCAGACAGTACGAGCAGTACCCTCAATGAATCCCTTAACTACCTAGGATGTGGTCTATCCATTTTTGCATCTCACATGCATCTCGCATGTATAAATTTTTTACATATCTCCCTGCATAACTTTACACGTGCATAGCCTTTCATGATGCCCAACATGCATTCACACATGCTTGAACTTTGTATATATTTTGCATATGCAATTCTTTACGCACATTCCGTGTAATGTAACACATAATTCTTTGCACATGTTTAGCATGCATATCATAAGCATATCACACGCATTCAATCCTTTACACTTATAGTTGCGTACACATAATTTTTTTACATTAATCATTTGCATGTGTTTCCTATATATAGCTTTGTGTATATATTTCACACACATAATTCCATACGCATGCACAATCTTTTATATACATTGCTGTGTACATAACTCAAAGGGAAAGGTCCAAATAGACCTCATCGCAATGATGATCCAAGAGATGGGTTCAGCTCAACATTGTAGGCCACTGTATCCAACATAAAATCAGGTGAGTCTGTATAGAGGGGGAACACCCAGAAGAACAAGCCTACCCGGGCACGCCATGCTGAGGGCAATCCAGAATCATACAAATCTACAGAAAGGAAGATCCTTTGGGAAGCTGGGCTACTCACACATACTTTAGTTGGAGGCAATCAGACACAAAAGCCGGCCAAGGTACAATTACAGCTAAACATCAGCGCTCATCCATGCTGGACAATCAGATCAAGATGAAGTCCTCACGGAAAAGGAATCCTGTGGACCCACGGCAAAGAGAACACCCAAAGAACAAGCCTATTCATGCACACCATACCGAGGGCAATCAAGTAAGTTTCTCTATCATAAGATGTACGCTCACACACATCACACAATAAGTGTACAAAATCCAAATTCAAATGTACAAAGAATACAAATTCTCAAACAAAAACAACAAAAACAAACAAAACAAAACGAAAAACAAAAAGAAGAAGATATTTTCAAGGCCTTGAAAATCCAACATCCTGTAAAAAATTCAAATACATCCAAAATGTAAAAATCCCAAAAATTTATAAAAAATAAAAAATATATATTTTAAGAGACGCCAAAGATATTGAAACCTATCCGCCTGCAGGCAAGCAACAAAACCTCAAATCTAATTTTCCTCTGAGGAGGGTCAAATCTAATTTCCTCTGAAGAGGCTCAAATCCAATTTCCTCTCTGAAGGCTCAAATATAATTTTTCTCTGAGGAGACTCAAACCTAATTTCCTCTCTGGAGGCTTGAAATCAAAGCCTCTTAGTAAGCATCTAAGCCTCTTAGTGAGCATCTAAGTCTCTCAGTGAGCATTTAAGCCTCTCAGTGAGCATAGATTTTCAAAGTCTCCCTATGAGCACAAAGTCCTCTCGAGAGGCACACAGGTCTTTTCAACAAGGAGGCTCCAGTTGGAGATGATAGAGGGATCAGTATCTGGTATGTCACAGTCGGTAAGGGATCTCTAAGAGGATGATATCTGAACTTTGCAAGAAGATGATATCCGTACTTTGGAAGTCTGAAAAATGACTCGATGCAATCAAGGGGAAGATGTTCATATTCCACAAATCCTTCTCTAGGGTACAACCAACCGTCCTTCAGGGGGCACCCGTCTGACATTGACCCCAACAGGTATGTACTACCACAGGTACGTATCTCTTTTATATACCCTGCACATTTATTTTCCCCTTTTTTGTAGGAAAAGAGGTTCAGGATAAGCGCCAATAAAGATGACGACAAACGAGTCATCGTACAGATTGGATAGTGGTTGGCAGGGAGATACTGTGCAAGCCGAGCTGAGGCCAGCGGGACAAATCAGACACCATACAAGCCGAACGGAGGCCAGTGGGACACATGTGATAAAATAAATCGCAACAGGGTTGTAGTTAGAGAACAATGCATCTCACATCACTCAGACACCGTGCAAGCCGAGATGAGGCCAGCGGGACACATGCAATAGAATAAATTGCAACGGCGTTGTAGTTAGAGAACACTGCATCTCACATCACTCAAACATCGTGCAAGCCGAGATGAGGCCAGCGGGACACATGCGATAGAACAAATCACAACTGGGTCATAGTTAGAAAACACTGCATCTCACAGCACTCAGATATCGTGCAAGTCGAGACGAGGCCAGCGGGAAACATGCAATAGAACAAATCGCAACGAGATTATAGTTAGAGAACACTGCATCTCACATCACTCAGACACCGTGCAAGCCGAGACAAGGCCAGCCGGACACATGCGATAGAACAAATCGCAATGGGGTTGTAGTTAGAGAACACTGCATCTCACATTACTCAGACACTGTGCAGGCCGAGACGAGACCAGCAGGACACATGCGATAAAACATATCACAACGGGGTTGTAGTTAGAGAACACTGCATCTCACATCACTTAGACACCGTGCAAGCCGAGAAGAGGCCAGCGGGGCACATGCGATAGAACAAATTACAATTGGGTTGTAGTTAGAGAACACTACTTCTCACGACATTCAGACACCGTGCAAGCCGAGATAAGGCCAGCGGGACACATGCTATGGAACAAATCACAATTGGATTGCAGTTGGATAACACTACATCTCACGATAGTCAGATATCGTGCAGGCCGAGAAGAGGCTGGTAAAATGAAGGTGGCAGAATGAATTGTCAAAGGGTCGCAGTAAAATAAACTACGACTCAGCAGTGAGGGGTCACCAACTTGAACACACCTCGGAAGGTAAGGGACTGCCTCAGGTAAGCATCTCTTTCCTTCTTCTCTGAATTTTGGCTCATCTAGACAGTAGTGTACTAGTTTTCCCAAAATTGGGGGCAACTGTTGACACTGAGTCCTAAAGCAGTCCAGATCAGAGTTACCCGATGAAGATATCAATGCCTGTTTTCGGGGAAATGGATGAAAGTTGTGGGCTTTTACTCTTCGGATTTACAAGGATTGAGGATTTTTCTTGATGATAGGAGATTTTCGGGCGTCAGGATGAGTTTGTCTTTGGAAAATCTTGTTTTTGCTCTACCGATGGGAGGCCCATCTGTCAGGAGGGACGCCCGTCGTTCTTTCCGAACGACTACCTCCCTCGCGTGAAGCAGCGCTTGTTGCTCGAGCGTGAGGGGCTCGTCTCTCCCGGGAGCGACACCCGTCGCTCGCGTGAGAGGCCCGTCTCTTACGGCGAGTGCCGGCTGTCGCTCGCATGCAAGAGCCTGTGCGAGAGATGCGTGTCCATCGCGAGTGACGACGGTCTCTCGGCAACTGCCTCTCGTGGAGTGGTCCGCCGCTCAAAAGACCGAGAGTGCCCCCGTGAGAGACCCGTCTATCCTCGACAAACGCCCGTCGGTCCTTAATCTGCTGCAAAATTTAACAGGATTTTCCAAGATTTTCATATCTCTTCAAATATATTTCCAAGATTTTCATATCTCTTCAAATATATTTCCAAGATTTTCCAATATTTTCCAAATCTTTTCAAATATATTTCCAAAATTTCATATATCTTCCAAATCTCTTTGAATATTTTCAAATCTCTTATTTGATTTTGAGAATATTCTGCAAATCATTCGGATTTAGTTCTGATTTCAAAAATCTTTTTCAAATTTAAATTCCAAATTTGAATTTATTTGAATTATTTTTCTTAACCTATAAATAGGGGATTGAGGCTCATTATTCAGGGTTAGCAATTTTTACGAAATAGAGAGTTTTCCCACGAAAAAGTTCTTGCTTTTATTTTCATCAAATTTTTATCAAATATTCTTCAAATTAAGGAAAATCTGAGGGAACGAGATTAATTCATTTTCATCTGATCTAGCCATTTTTAGCATTCATAATTGCTACCAAAATAATGAGAAGAAAAAATATAATTTTCTTTTCTTGATCTGATTTTAAAAAGTACGATTTTGCAACCAGAATCTCCTGAAATTACACATTACAAATAAATCCTTATAGAATTCAAGGGACGGAAATCACACGACATTCACCTTCCAAGGTAATATTCTAAGGATAAATATTCTGGATCAACCTCTTTTGCATTTTATCCTTTCATATTAATTTTTTATGTAAAATTCCATTTTTTAAACAAAATAAAATAGCTTTTAGTTAATTTTCCCTTTTTTTTCGAAATCGGGGACGACCGACGGGCAGAGGCTCCACCAGCGGCTGTCTCTCATTTCAAGTGACGGGTCGTCGAAGAGTTCTGACTCCACCCATCGGTCGACCCAGAGACGGCCATCGTGTTTATTTTATTGCTGATTATTGCACTTACATGATTTTTATTTTTGTGAGATTTGTTGTTTCTTTGGGGTATTAAAAATGGAGGATACCACGATGATCTGAGAACATTATTCGGGTTTATTCTTTTACCCTACTTCTCTTTATTTCAATTCCCATTTATTGTAAATATTATTTTCATGCCACTAACATAAAAATGGCTAAATATTTTTATTAATTAAGTTGGAGTTTTTTTCTAATAAAATGGGACCAATGTCCTAATTTTTACCAAAACAAATTGTCACTTTAAAATTATTTTTTATAAATATACATGCGAAGGCCAATGTCCTCATTCCTAATAAATGCCCTATTTTCTATATAATTACATGTCATTTACAATTGGAGTTGTATTCCGCCTCTACTTTTGTTGTAATTTATTGAATTTTCATTTATTTTATCTTGTTCTTATTTACCTCTTTTGTTATATGATCGACTTGTGCCTTAATTAATTGAATTAAAGTGAATGAGAAAATGGAATGAAATATTAAATTTAAAACTCAATCATAACTTTAGCCAAGGTATGAATAAATGGGAAGTCCCGAAACATCTATGGTCTTAGGCTCAACGATGTTAGAGGACCATCTCAATGTCTTATTGAGGTAGGGTCTCCAAAATATCTCTTGTTACCCAAAATAGGCCCAATTTGCATAGTCCTAGGCTCCATAAGATTATAGGACCATCTCGATGTTTTATTGGGGTGGGGTCTCCAAAATATCTTTGGCTTGCCCAAAATGAACGTATATGTGTCATCTTAGGCTCCGTGAGGTTAGAGTACCATCCCAATGTCCTCTTGGGGTGGGGACTCCAAAATATCTCTGGCTTGCCCAAAATAGACACAGATGCGCTGTTTTAAGCTCAGTGAGGCTAGACGACCTTTCTCAATATTTTATTGGGTGGCAACTCCAAGAAACCTCCTTGTTGCCCAAAATAGACGGCCTTGTAAATCTCTTACAAGTTCCATAAACCTCTCTCGAATGCCCTAAAAGAGGGTTTTCGGAGCTGTCGGGGTTCGGCGCGCATCACAGCAGGTTATGAAGATAGGAAGTTTTTAAGTGGCCGAATTTTCTATGTCAATCAAGAAGAGGAGTGAATACAGAGATGAAAGGATAGGTATGGCATATATATGATTGAGGTGGACTACACAGTTTATGATTTATGCATATGTTATGTATGAATTTTCCAGACAGTGCTATGTATGAACTTTTATATTATTGTTGTTTAACTACAAGTATTATTAATGTTGGAATGCGAAAAATTTTTACTGAACTATTTACTATAGCATGATATTTTGACTTTAGTATTAATGGGATAACTGAGATATCTGGTTACCGTACGTATAATATATAAGGTTAAGGGTGTTACAACGATGATTTCTAGATATGTCCGGCATGATAGACCTAATGAAGCTATAGAATTGTATAAAATGATGATGGGATGTGATAATTTGAACTCCATTATGATTTCTAGTGCTCTTGCTGGTGCAACAACAATTCCATATTGGAGAATTGGGAAAGAGATTCATGGTTATATCATGAGAACTGGGTTTGATTCATTTTTTTCCTCAATACTTAAATATGAATTAAATGTATAAGATCAAACCTTTGAATTTTTTATTTGTATTTGTACCTTAAAAATTAAAAATAAATAATATGAATAAATAACAAAGAAATTTGACGAGATTAGTTATAAATTTACATGTATTTACAAGTATTAGGATTAGGTGGGGTATGGCCAACACAAAAGTTTATAGGCACATGGAGCTTAAGGCAAATGTAACTTTTAATCAGCTAATTACGGGAGTTGTAAGTTTTTGGATGGTTGTATCCACACAATATACCACTTGTTTGTATAATTGTATACCACTTGTATACCAATTATATGCTAATTGCATATAACTTGTATACCACTTATATAGCACCTATATAACGTTTATATTTTTAAAATGGATTAATTACAATTTTAGACCTGAACTATAGGTTACTTTTCAATTTCTTACCCAATGTTTAAAACCTTACAATATTAGTTCCCATTTTTCAGTCCCCTTTTAATTGAGAGACTCCGTCAACAAATTCGTTAAATGCTCCTCCTTATTTTTTTTCTTCTTTTTCTTCTTTCTTCTTCTTCTTCTTCTTCTTCTTCTTCTTCTTCTTCTTCTTCTTCTTCTTCTTCTACTTCCTCTTTTCATTCCAGATCCACTAGAAAAAATGTCTCTCATGCCGGCACCGGATTGTGGATGGTGGCGGTATTGATTATTTGATTGTACTTCAAGCGATGGCCAAGCAGACTAAGGTAGACCAAGGGGACACACACTTCTCCCATTCCCATACCCAGCAATTGCTCTGTTTCGTCTCGAATTCAATTAGTTGATGGTTTTGGATGGAATATTAATTTGAGGGGGATAGAAAAGACGAACGGAGTTAAGGTCGTCGTTTTTCCTTCAGTTAATTTAAAAGCTTAATTATGTGTGCATCAGTAGCAACCGGTGACTGGTTAGTGAGGGTCCCACCTTTGCCTATTAGGATACCATGTCACCCTCCTCCTCATTTTTCTTCTTCTTTTTCTTCTTTCTTCTTCTTCTTCTTCTTCTTCTTCTTCTTCTTCCTCTTTTCATTCCAGATTCACAAAAAAAAATGGCTCTCATGCCGATACCGGGCTGTGAATGGTGACAGTGTTGATTATTTGATTGTACTTTAAGCGATAGCCAAGCAGACTAAGGTAGACCAAGTGGACACACACTTCTCCCATTCTCATACCTAGCAATTGCTCTGTTTTGTCTCGAATTCAATTAGTTGATGGTTTTGGGTGGAATATTAATTTGAGGGGGATGGAAAAGACGACGGAGTTAAGATCGTTGTTTTTCCTTCGGTTAATTTAAGAGCTTAATTATGTGTGCATCAGTAGCGACCGGTGACTGGTTAGCGAGGGGGTTAACAGGGCAGATTGTCGGTGGTTTTAGCTATGAGAGTGAGCATGACTTGGCTCTTATAGTCAGTGATTTTCTTGAGAACGGTGGTAGCAACGGCCCTGATTCCTGGTGTAGCAGTGATAGCGATTCCGATTTCTCTGATCTCCACCATCTCGCCAACAAGATTTCAGTAATTTAATTTTGAATTATTTATGTTCTCTATTTAACATTCTTCAGAGTTACATTTTTTTTCTTTTTAGAATTTTAATTCATGTTGGTCTCTTTTTTAATTGAACTTTCCTAGTTGTGTGTTGTCGGCAGATCTAAAGTGAAAAGAGAAAGTAGAAGAAGAAAAGAAGAAGAATAAGGAGGAGGGTGACATGGCATCCTAATAGGCAAAGGTGAGACCCACAATTAAACTAAATCAGTAAATCCGTTAGCATTTAACGGATTTGTTGCGTAGTCCCTCTCAATTGAAAGATGACTGAAAAATAAGAACTGACATTTTAAGGTTTCAAACGTTGGGTAAGAAATTGAAAAGTACAATTTATGTGAAAAGTACCATATAGTGTAGGCCTAAAATTATAATTAACCCTTTTAATTATATGTATATTGCTTGTATACCACTTGTATACCATTTGTATACTAATTGTATTTTTGAAATTGAAAATTTAAAAAGTAATATTTTTGAAAGGTGAGAAAATTAGGTTGTAATTTTTTGAAAAAATTAAAAAGCTTGTATTTTATATATTTTCCTCAAGATGAAATTGCGTTTTGTAAAGCCTATATGTTTTTGTATAGGGCTGCAAGTATACGGCCCGGGTTAAGTAAACCCCATATTGAGTCCATTTTTAATTTTGGGCTATGTCCGGTTGACCTTGTATTCTCGTTTCATGTTTCTTCATTTCCTTTTTCAAAGTGTGAAAAAAAAAAAGTCCTTTTCTTTCTTAAACTCCTCTTTATATTTGTCTGTTTTTTTTTTAGTCTCTATAAAATCTATTTTTTATTCCACTTAATCCCCCGTAGCTGATTTGCCTTATCAGCATAATAAATTACGTGAAATGAAAATCAACTTTATTAGGATTGCCTTGAAAAAAAGAAAGAAAAAAAAAAGATTTAAAGAGGTAATTTAAGAGAAAAAAAATCAGTGCAAAAAACCTGAGTCAAAAATCTAAAATACGTACCAAATGCTAACAGACATTAAGCCTAATATAAAAATCATATGACGTTAGCTTCTGTTGGTGCATGAACATAGCGGACCAACTTGCCATGTGCTTCCTTAATTTGATAGTGAGAAGTCATTTATCATATGTTTTCTCTAACATAGTAGTCCTATTCAAACACTTTCTTTTTCTTTTTATTATTATGTTATTGAGAGCACATAGTCTAACATAGTAGTTGATAACACAGCAAATATCATTTGCCTTAAGGCCCATTCAGTCGGCCCATTTAACTGGCAGGGCCCAAAGCCCATCAGCTAAAGGTATCAGACACGAGCTCCTAGGCAGCGCACATGACCGATCGGCTGATGTGATCGCCAGTCCCATCAGCCGCCTGACACAAGGTAGCACCCATGCCTATCACCTGCTCCATGTCATGTCGCCGAATACCTACTCTGACAGCCAGTAATCATCCCCCAGGCACTCGAGTGCCCCTCAACTATCTCATATAAATAGCCCAGCACACGATGGTACCAGGTATTGAATCCACATCATTATCTCTCTAAAGCACATTCTTTCTCTAAGCTACTAACTTAAGCTTCGGAGTGCTTACGCCTGGTCCGACCGGGCTCTTCTTACTGCAGGTTTATCTCATCCGATCGGAGCGACCTCTCTCCTACAGATAAAGACATTCTTGGATTTATCATTTGGTGCTTTCATTGAGAGATGGCAAACTCAAGATCCAATGAGAATACGACCCCCATGGACCTCGACCATGACGACAACACTCGTGCCATATCAGGCACCTCGAGAAGGAGGGAAGCGCCCGCCAGGCCCCCCATAAGGGCCAATCTCCTTCCCGAATTCGATGATGCCGCAATAAGGCAACCAGAGGACACCCCTATCACTGTGAGAGACATGCGCGCTATTCTCAATGACTTTACAAAAAGCATTGTCCAAACCCTCAAGAAGGGTAAGATGCCAATCGCTTCTGAAAGAGCCCAAGAGGATTACCTCAGGGGCGAAGACTTCAGAAGAAACAGGAACAAGGGGGTCATTATTAATGAATCCCGAGTTCAGGGAGCCAGGAAAAATGCAACCAGAACCCCAGGCAAGAGCGACAAGGGGAAGCAGATAGTGTCTGCAAGTAGGGCCTCTCCCTACAGCAACAAGTCTGCTACTTTGTCTACGAGGGATGATGTGTCCTACATGTGCACCCCAAGTCGCGGCCAAACGAGAAAGCACAAGGGCGGCGAATCTACCTCCACGACCCTGAGCAAACAGAATCCGCCGAACAAGCAGGACCAGTGGTTTATGCAGAAGCTGAAGCAGTTTGGTGTCCTCGCGCCCAAAAGAGGCACATTCGAAGGAAATACTTGTGGGAACACTGCCTCTCCCTTCTGCAGAGAGATCATCGATGCTGAGCTCCCCCCCAGGTGGCGAGATGTGGTCATGGAAAGGTACACAGGCAAAACAGATCCTGCCACGCACTTGGCGGAGTACTTGACCAAGGTACAGGTCTATACTTATGACGAAAGAATAGCCTGTAGGGTTTTTCCCACCACTTTGGGTGCGGATGCATTGACATGGTTCCATGAGCTGCCCATGGGGTCCGTTACGTCGTTCAGACAGTTAAAGGAGCTGTTCACTATGAGGTTCATTGTGCAAACGCGCGCACCCAAAACGGTGAACGACCTGTGCAATCTTTACCAAAGAACCGATGAAAGTCTTCGAGACTACATCGACAGGTTTCAGGCTACCATGTCTGAAGTAAGAAACGTCAGTGTGGAGATGGCGACTACCGCCTTACAGGGGGGCACCACTGACCGACCACTTTTCGAGTCGCTTACAACAAGACCCCCATCCAGCTTCGCTGAGCTAATGGAGAGGGCTAGGCAACACATCCAGTTGGATGATGCTCTAAGGTCCAAAAGCAGAGGAAGGACCAGCGTCCTGGACCGCTTACAATATCCGGACAATCGCTCTACTCAAAGAGCCTCCGCTTCCGATTGGACATCTAAAGGCCAAGATGGAGCTCAAAGTTCCAGAAATTCAGGCCAAGCCAGGGATCGGGAAGAGACCGGAATCCGCGTCCAGACGACCGGGCCGAGAGGACGTATACTCCTCTCAATGCTACCCCGACTGCGGTGTTAATGTGGATCAAAGAAAAGCACCGCAGAGTCAACTGGCCCAGAGACCTTTTCGGAAGAAGTCGGGATGCGAGGGACCCGAGCAAATATTGCGATTTCCACAGAGACGTCGGTCATTTAACCAACGAGTGCACTTCGCTAAAAAAAGAAATTGAAAGGCTGATACGCCGTGGGGCCCTCAGGAGATTCACAGGCCCGGCCAGAGGGGATGAACCCTGTAGACAGCTGAAGCCTCGCAGGGACGATCCTGACTCAGACGACGATGATGAGCGCAGGAATCCCAGAAACGCCGACCCGGCCAGACCCTATGCCGGGGTCATAAACGTGATCACCGGAGGGTCATCCTATGGAGAGGATCTCCCCAAAAAGGGGAAGGGGAAAGGCATCTACCTCTCCCGACAGGCCGAGCAGCCTGCCTCGGTCACCATTTCCAGCGAAGACACACGAGACGTCCTGTTTCCACATGAGGACGCTCTCGTTGTAAGAGCTCGGATAAATAATTTCAATGTAAAAAGAATCTTGGTGGACAACGGCAGTGCTGTCAACGTCCTAACCCTCCAGGCCTACCGAGCCATGGGACTTCCGATCGGAGAGCTGAAGCCGAACGCCACTCCTCTGATCGGCCTGGGCAATGCTACCATTCCCGTGGCGGGATCTGTAGAGCTTTTTGTCGAGCTCGGCCAAGAAGCAATCGCTCATGCTTGTAAGGTAATTTTCATGGTTGTGGACATGACATTTGCCTACAACGCCATTTTTGGCAGACCACTGCTTTTCCAGACCGGAGCTGTGACCTCCATCCGATACATGGTGATGAAGATTCCGACCACAGGAGGCGTCGCCATCTTAAGAGGTGACCAGAAAGCATCCAGGGAGGCTTATATCACCATGATAAAGTAGCAGCGAGAAGCGATGGTCGTAGAGCCAGGCCTCGAACAGCAAGAGCAGGCGGAAAGGCCCAGGATGGACCCAGCAGAAGCCACAAAGGCCAGGTCGCTCGATAAAGGCAAAAGTGTTCAGGTGGGGACAAGCATGGATAGAACAACTGAAGAAGCTATCATGCACGTCTTGACCATCAATCAAGCGACTTTTGCCTGGAAGCCAGAGGATATCACTGGCGTGGACCCCAAAATAATCACCCACAAGTTAAATGTGGACCCGAGCTTCCCTCCGATTCGCCAAAAGTTGAGAAGGCACGCGCCCGATCGGAGGAAGTTCATTTCAGAAGAGATTGATAGGCTACTCAAGACCGGAACTATCCGAGAGGTAGACTACCCTGAATGGTTGGCTAATGTGGTGTTGGTCAAGAAGAAGTCTGGCAAGCTGCGAATGTGTGTCGACTTCACCGACCTCAACAAGGCATGCCCCAAAGACAGCTATCCCTTGCCAAGTATAGACCAATTGGTAGACGCCACAGCATGCCATGCCATTTACTCTCTTCTGGACGCATATGCCGGCTACCACCAAATTCTGATGTGGCTCCTTGATCAGGAGAAAACCAGCTTCATCACAGACGACGGAACGTTCTGCTACAGGATGATGCCGTTCGGACTGAAAAATGCTGGGGCCACATATCAGCGCCTGATGAACAAGATTTTTAAAGACCAGATCGGGCAGAATGTCGAAGTATATGTTGACGACATGATCGTCAAGAGCCGAAGCGCCGAGGAACATCCAGCCGATCTGGCAAAAGTTTTTGACACCCTAAATAAGTTCCAGATGAAGCTCAACCCTGAGAAGTGCGTCTTCGGGGTACCATCAGGAAAATTCTTAGGATTCCTAGTCTCTCAACGAGGGATCGAGGCAAATCCAGAAAAAATAAAGGCCATCCTCGAGATGCAACCCCCCAGGAGCATAAAAGACGTCCAGAAGCTGAATGGAAGAATAACAGCCTTGGGACGATTCATTTCCTCTTCAGCCAAGCGCTGTACGCCTTTCTTCAAGAAGCTAAGGAAGAGCGAAACTTTTATCTGGGGGGAAGACTGCCAGCAAGCCTTCGAAGAGCTGAAGGCGTTCCTCACCAACCCGCCGCTGCTCAGCCGACCGGTACCAGGTGAAAATTTATACCTGTATTTAGCCACCTCTAAGGAAGCTGTTGCAGGTGCTTTGGTCCGAGAAGAAGATACCCAACAGCTACCCGTGTACTACGTAAGTGAAGTACTTAGAGGTGCAGATCTGAGAAAGGGACCGGTTGAGCAGCTCATTATTGCCCTCATGATGTGTGCAAGGAAGTTGAGACCTTACTTCGAGGCGCACACAATCGTCGTCCGATCGGGTCATCCTCTAAGAAAGATACTCCAGACGCCCGATCTGGAAGGCAAAATGGTGGGATGGGCGATTAAGCTACAGTCCTGGGATGTCAGATATGAGCCCAGAAAGGCTATAAAGGCCCAGGCTTTGGCAGACTTTGTAGCCGAATTTGCGGGTGAGGAGCCGCCAAGTCAACCCAAGCCACAAGGCTGGGAAATGACAGTGGACGGCGCAGCTAACGACACTCGAGGAGGCGTCGGCATAGTAATAAAAGGCCCTTTGGGCATCGCAATAAGGTACGCCATAAAGCTTAATTTTAAAGCTTCTAATAATGTGGCAGAGTACGAGGCGCTCCTTCAAGGGCTGAGACTGCTCCATGCAATCCGACCGGAGTCAGTAGCCATCAGGAGCGACTCCCAGCTGGTCACCAGTCAAGTTTTGGGGACTTTCGAAGCACGTGAGGCCACGATGATCCAGTACCTGGCCAAAGTCAAGACTGCTTTCGCAAAACTGGAAGAGGCTGGATCGGAATGGGTGCTACAGAAAGTCCCGAGAGACCAAACTGCAGAAGCCGATCGGCTAGCGAAGATGTCTGCTTCCGCACAAAGTGTCATAGAAGAAAACATTGCCGTTGTAGACCAGACTTCCTCCTCCCTAGACGAGCCGGAGATGATGGAGATCGACCAAGAGAATGAAACCTGGATGAGCTCAATTGTGCAGTTCCTCCAGACAGGACGACTGCCCGAGGACAAGGACGAAGCTCGAAAGGTATCTCGAAAATCTCTCAATTACTCCATCATTAACGGTGATTTGTACAAAAAAGCTTTCAGTCACCCTTGGCTAAAGTGCGTGTCGGAGGAAGAGGGGGACTACATCCTCAGAGAGCTCCACGAAGGCATATGCGGTGCGCATGAAGCAAGCAGAGCCATGGCGAGAAAGGCCCTTCAGACGGGATATTACTGGCCTAGCATGCTCAAGGATGCCCAGGAGAAAGTAAGGATATGCCCGCAATGCCAAATTCATGGCAGGATTATAAGGCAGCATGGAGCAGACCAACAGCCGATCGGAATTGCATGGCCATTCGACCAATGGGGGATGGACATCTTGGGACCTTTTCCCCAAGGCAAAAAGCAGATGAAGTTCCTCATAGTGGCAGTAGACCACTTCTCCAAGTGGATTGAGGCTGAGCCGGTAGCCACCATCACAGCCGAGAGGGTCAAGAGCTTTACATGGAAGAACATCATCTGCAGGTATGGCTTACCCAATGTTTTTATTGCAGACAATGGCAAGCAGTTCGACAGCTCCATTTTCAGACACTTTTGCCAAGGCTTGAACATCAAACTAAAGTTCACATCTGTCGCTCATCCCCAAAGCAACGGAATGACTGAGGTCTCCAATCGGACCATCTTGGAGGGATTGAAAAAGCGACTGGGTCAAGCCAAAGGCAACTGGACTGAAGAACTGCAGAGTGTCCTGTGGACATATAGAACGTCCCCCAGGACAGGCACTCATCAGACGCCATTTTCTCTTGTTTACGGCTCCGAAGCAATGATTCCTGTGGAGGTCGGCCTCCCTTCTTACCGATCGGCTCTCTACTCCGAGCGGATGAACACTCAAGAGAGATGCCAAGACTTAGATCTCATCGAAGAAAAGAGGGAGGACGCCTATGCCAGGATCGCCGCCTATAAACAAAGAGTGGCCAGATACCACAATGCTAAAGTAAGTTCTAGAACCTTCAATGTAGGCGATCTGGTACTCAGAAAGGCAGAACTAGGCTCGGGAAACGCCGGAGTGGGAAAGCTAATGCCAAATTGGGAAGGGCCCTATGAGGTATCTAAAGTCCTAAGCCCGAGCACTTATAGGCTCCGAACTGTTGAAGGGCGAGAGGTCCCCAGAAGCTGGAATGTTGAAGTACTCAAGAAGTACCATGTCTTATAATGTATCAGAACCTGGCAATTGCCTGATTAATAAAAAGGTTCCTTCTTTCACATTCGTTCAATTAATGCATAGTTTAGCGTTCTACGATTAGGCTTGATGCCCGTCTCAAGCTACAAAAGCGAATCTGACGTGATGGAGGATCTTACCTCCCCGAGTATTATCCCTATTATAGAGGATCTAACCTCTCTCGCTCGGTTATGCAATTGTTATGCAATATTACGAGTATTCTCGGCTATGCAATTCTCATGCAGTTCTACGAGTATCACTCAACTCGATTTCGCAATAACTATGCGATTCTACGAGTATCATATAGCTCAGCTATGCAACCCTTATGCAGCTTTATGAGTATCACTTAGCAAAACGATCTAAAAAAGACAGACTGACCCGATCGGTCACTTAGCTTCGACGCTATTCGAATTCAGGAAGTACTTGTGAAATTTAATGCAAATTTTAATTACGAGTTTTAATTAGCTCGATCATATTGCAAATTTTAGTACAAACTTATGTATATATTGATTTGCAGAATTAGGCAATCTTATTAATACAAAATGCCTCCAATATACAATTTGTAAAGAATTGTTACAAAGATAGGAAACAAAGAAAAAAGTAAAGCTGATCTAAATTCCTAAGCTAACTATCTATATTTACAACCTCCACTTCGCTAGGAGGCTCAACGACCTGTTCAACGATCGGATCGGCCGTGGCTTGAGAAGGGTCGGCAGCTAATGGTACAGATACTGCCCCCCCTTCAGAGACAAGCCCAGTGGAAGAAGGCGCCACTGGCTCAGCTTCAGGTGCAGGGGGAACCTCCATTTCGGCTTCAGGGGTTGAAGACGCCACAGGCCCCACTTCAGATGGAACCTCTTGAATAGTCGGCAGAAATGAGGGACCTTCTCCAGAAGTTCTCTCGATGACTTCCCCCTCGGGAGCGCCTTCGTCGTCGTCACTGCTTGGAGGAGCAGGCAATGAGGCCGGGTCATCCATCCATGACAGATCCACCCCGGGGAAGCGCTGCCCAGCTTCATGAACTAGCCGAGACAACAGCCCCACCTGGGTGTCTGCCAACTCATCGATCAGGCGCTCCTTTTGGTTGGCAAGCTCCATTTCAAGAATCTTCGTATAGGAAGCCTCGTTCTCTGCTGCCGACGTCTTCAAGGACTCCACCTCTGTCTTCAACCTGGCGTTCTCAGCAACCAACTCTCTGCATTCGGCATCCAGTCGGCTTGCATCTGCCTCGAACCGCCTCAGTTGTCCACACTCTGCGGATAGGCGGGCAACTTCGCCCTTCAGCCTGTCGGCCTCGCCCTGCCGAGCTTTCAGCTCCTGAGCACTCTGGTGAGCCTCCTTCCTCAAGGCTACCGTCTCCGACTGAGAAGCAGCATATCGCTCCTCCAGCTTGGCCACCTCAGCTCGAAGGTCGGAGGCCTCTTTCTTAGCTGCTTCACAGCGTGTGTTCGCCTCCGCCTTAGCTGCGGCGCCCGACTCGGCCCTTCCTCTCCACAGACCGGCCATCATGTGCAGCCGCTGTGCCCTCCTGGCAGCCTACACAAAATCAAGAATAAATTCATCAGACACATAGGTGTAAATTAACACCAGAAACAAAACGACGAGTCCTTACGTCTATTAATTGCTGATTGATAGCCTGAACTTCTCTGTTGAGTTGGCTGGCGTCCCCGGCGTCCCGATGATCTTCATCCCGGAGAAGACCACGGCAAATGAAGTTGGCCACTTGACCCACTGACCATTCATCACCAAAGTTCTCCCTCAGAATGTCCTTCATGGGAGCCGGCCGCCGATCGCTAGATCGCCGTGGAGATTCGCCACGTAGAATGGTCTTCCCTCTGGCGGCAATCAGTGCGTCGGACTCGGCTATCATCTCAGCAACCTTCTTTCTAGCCGCTTCATCGGCCTTTTTCCTTTTAGCGGCCTCCTCCGCCTCTCGGATCGCAGGACCGATCGGCTGATCGTCTTCATCTGACTCATCCCGAAGAGTGTGGCGCTTTGGACGCACTGACGGAGGAAGGGCCTCCCTTCGAAGCACAATCTTTGGCCCGGCTGCAGTAGAGGTAGGCGCCGCAGACGTAGTCGTGACGGCGGGGGGTGCCGATGAGATCGAGATGGCCGCAATGGCAGGAGTCGTTGCGGAGGCACCAACAGCCCCACTAGAAGCACCAGCAGCTGCCCGAGAAGATTGCAGCTCCGACGCGGGCACAAGCTTCCTCCTCTTCCTCTGCTCTTGAGCCCTCCGCTCGGCCTCGCATTTTTGCTTGATCTTTTCGCCGAGCTGCTTGGATGCATCACTCCCACCAGCCATCTCAGCTGCACAACAAAAAATAAGCGAGATAAGTTTTTTCGTACATAAATTCTCTTCATAAAACATTAATAAAGTGCAATGAATGATCTGATGCACGATGATTGGGTTTTTTCTGATCCTAACGCTCACGTTCTACGTCCTCAGCCTCCTGAAAATCGGGCGAGCCGAGCAGTGTCCGCAAAAGGAATTTGGACTCGTAAGGCCCTTCATTCCTGCTGACGGCGGCCATCAGTTTCTGTATGTCGTTTTCGTAGAATTCCTGACCGGCGGCTAAGTCCCTCAAGGTCTCGACCCTGGCCAATCGGGTTAGGCGTACCCCAAACCCGCCTTTCCTCCCCACCAAGAAGTACCGTTCTCTGTACCCTTTTATGGAAGTGGGGACGAACATCAACTTCCTCTTTGGGCGGCTTGTAAAGAAATACTCCGTCCCGTCGCTCCGACCCGAAATATAGAAGAAGTGAGTGAAAAGCTCCAAGGTCGGCGCTACCACTTCAATTTGGCATAGGATTTTGAAGCACGCCACCGATCTCCAGCCGTTCGGATGTAATTGGTTAGGGGCGAGACCATACCCCCTCAGCACCGCCGTCTCAAAGGCGCCCAACAGGAACCTCAGGCCCGCATCAAGGCTCCACAGGTGGCAGACGAACCACTCTCCGCCATCTTGACCAAAGGGCCCTTCTGTCACCGCCATTGACTCAGGGCAGGCCAACACCTTTATCTCATCAGAAAGGCCATATTTGGAGGGAATTTCGGCCACCTCCTCAGCGGTCAGGTGAGAATGCAGTGCGACGGCTAGTTTATTCTCATACCACTCCAAAAAACTTGTATCTAACACCTCAGCACTACTTGAGGCCATCTTCAACAAAAAATATGAAAGGAAAAGTGCAACTCTCTTTTTTCTAAATGAGATGGGTATGGAAAGAAAGCAAAGGACGAAAATCACGAAGAAAGCAAAGAAGGGGAAAAAAGTTACTTACTTGACAGAAAGAACTCAAGGAATTCGAAGAAACAAGAAGATGTTTGCAGAAATATGAGATTCAAGAAGGAATTTTGACAGAGCTTCGCTAGGGATTTCGAAAATAAAGAGGAAATACTCTGCAAAGTTCCCTATTTATAGACTGAAGCTTCTCAAAAACGCCAAGCAACGCGCCATTCAGCAAGCGCCACGTGTCAAAGGACATTATGTCTCTGCGAAGAACGAAGCGTCGCCCTCGGTACGCTCACTGCATTAAAGGAGAACAGTTGTCTCAGCAGGCGCGTCGCTTCAGAAAAAGCGCCCTTCAAATTCAAAAAGCGCGCCAGTACGCGTCTTCGGATCGGGAATCTCCATAACTGATTCCATCCGAACGGATCAACAAAGGCAATTCTGTGCCCGATCGGACCTGTTGAGGGGGGACAAGTGATAACACAGCAAATATCATTTGCCTTAAGGCCCATTCAGCCGGCCCATTTAACTGGCAGGGCCCAAAGCCCATCAGCTAAAGGTATCAGACACGAGCTCCTAGGCAGCGCACATGACCGATCGGCTGATGTGACCGCCAGTCCCATCAGCCGCCTGACACAAGGTAGCACCCATGCCTATCACCTGCTCCATGTCATGTCGCCGAATACCTACTCTGACAGCCAGTAATCATCCTCCAGGCACTCGAGTGCCCCTCAACTATCTCATATAAATAGCCCAGCACACGATGGTACCAGGTATTGAATCCACATCATTATCTCTCTAAAGCACATTCTCTCTCTAAGCTACTAACTTAAGCTTCGGAGTGCTTACGCCTGGTCCGACCGGGCTCTTCTTACTGCAGGGTTATCTCATCCGATCGGAGCGACCTCTCTCCTACAGATAAAGACATTCTTGGATTTATCAGTAGTCATGTGCACGCATATATAATATGTATACATTTGTATTATTAGATCACATGCGTGTTATGATCCAATGGTTTAAATGTAATCATTCACCATATCACAGCTCATAGTTTAACTTTATTTATAATTCACATATTTTCGCATGCAAAACACGTGATGTCTAAATGAGGACAGTGAAATGTTTGGGTTTCTTCTTTTTATAAATTTAAACAATATGGTAGGGCTATTCAGATTTCGGGTCAAACCGATCAACCCGACCCAGTCGAACCGACCAAACTAGGAACATACGGTTTTGATGGTTTATGAGTCGGGTTGGTCGGTTATTTTTAATCTAAACGTCTGGTTATATGGGTTATGTATATTATAAGTCTGTTATTATCTGAATCGACCATTTTCTTCTTCGTCTTCTCAATCTCCTCTGTCTCAATCTCTCTCTCATTCTCGCCCCCTGTCTCGATCTCATTCTCGCTCTCGCTCTGGATCTCACCCTCTCTCTGTCTCAATCTCCCTCTCGCTTTATCGATCTATCTCGATCTTGCCCTTTTTCTGTCCTAATCTCGCTCTCGCTCTTGCTCTCTGTCTCGATCTCACTCTCCCTCACTCGGTTTTGTGCCATCAATGAGGTATGTGTTTGTGACTGGCATTGGCTTTATCTTTTGTTTTTCTACTGATTCTGAATGATATAATTACATATATGTGTATTTTGCCATTTTCTTCTTGTTTTTTGCCATTTTCAAATCACGTTTCTTTATTTGAGATCTAAAATTGAAGCCTGATGTTGATTTTGATTTTTTATGGGTGAAAATTAATTTCTCCCTGATTTAACTTGCATTTATGTTATGGCTTGCATTTGTTTTGGGTTCCACTTGGTATTGAGCTAAATGCTTCTTGTGATATATATGATTTATCTGTAATTTAAGTTTTTTCTCGTGCAAAAAAAAAGCTTAGCATTGTATATTCTAATGAAAAAACTTCTCAGTTACCAATTAAATTGGAATTTTAGGTGCTATTGCATTCCAAAAAATATACTGTCATTGATTATTTAAAGCTAGCAAGAGTATTAGAATGGAAAAAATAAAAGAATATGCTAGTGGAAGTTGTTTTATTAGGAGTTGCAGTTATAAGTCGTGACCAGTCATATAAGTGTTAGTTGGGTAGTTAGTTGCTGTGAATTTTTTCCTGAATTGTACTTTTTAACGGCAGCATTTGAATGAATAAAATATGCAGATTTTCAGTTCATCCCATACTGCGCACAAACTGTTTGTCAAAAGCTCTCAACAATGAATGCTTATAAAACAGCCCTTGTTTTGTTTGACATTTTATGTGTGTGTATATATA
This sequence comes from Excoecaria cochinchinensis, assembly GCA_947683425.1. NCBI lineage: Eukaryota > Viridiplantae > Streptophyta > Magnoliopsida > Malpighiales > Euphorbiaceae > Excoecaria > Excoecaria cochinchinensis. Next base: position 9,465,708 of record CANTUQ010000127.1, on the reverse strand, counting down.
TATATATATATATATTTAAAATAAAAATATTGAAAGCACGAACAGAGCTTAAATTTCTAAGATTTTTTATTTTCTTATAAGAGTTTCTTATAAGCATTGAACAGAAGGCATGTCTTTCGAACAGAATTTTGAATGATTGCAACTTGTTTGAGGCATGACCGTGTTCATGAGATTGTTTATGTACCAATCCAATGGCATGTTGATTGCATAAGAAAAAAAAAAGTTTAAGTTCTTATCTTTCTTGGTCTGTTGGTGCAGATTTTTGAAGAGAAGAAAATGTTTTGTTCTTATTCTTCTTAAATGATTTAAGGAGATATCATCCTGAAGCATTTTTCTGGCCATTGTTAGATTAGGAATGTATCTTATATTTCAATATCTCTTCATATATTCCCTATCTTTGTTCAGACAAATATGCCATTGTCCAGCAGTTTAAGTTCGAATGGAATGATGACGGAATAGTAACTTTTTTGTTTTAATTTCCATCATATTTTGTTAATCGAAACTAATTTGTTTTCTGATGTTGTTTTGTAGAATTGGATGCTCGGGGCAATTTAGAAGAGCTGCGTTTGAGTTATTTTTGAAGATAAAGTTTGTCTAATTAATTTATTAATATAATTATTATTTTGTTAATTATTTTATTTTATAATAAATTGAAAGGGTCAGGGCTTTGAAAAAAAAAATCAGTTAAATATAATATTTAATTTATTTCAAACCGTTTTTAAATCATTTCAAACCGTTTTGAAATCGCCCCAAAACGTCCAAAGTTTTAATGGATTGGATTGGTTTTTAATAAAAAAAAATCATACATTTCATACATATTGGGTTGGGTTGTGTTTATTTTATTTTTGAGCCAACCCAATCCATGAACAGCCCTACAATATGGAATGAATTGAATATATTAGGGATTGATTGAAAAAAATTTATTCAGAAGGAGATTCAATACGCCAACATAATTTATAAGATTATAGATTATTATTATTATTATTTTTATAAAGTGGAAAGGAAAGTAACGGCTGAATCTAAAATTTTTCAATATATTAGAATGAGTTTACCACATAAAAACAATTATAAATTATTTTACATTTATATTTATAATTAAGTAATTATAATAATATTTTAATATTCAACTTGTTTATTCATTAACTTCTGAAAATTATAAATAGTTTGTGAGAATACGATGCGAAAGCGTGTTTATATATATATATATGAATTAATTTAAGTAATCTTAAAATGATAATAACTATAATTAAAAAAATAAAATTATATGATTCAAATACTAAATTGCAACCTTAAATTATTAAGCGGACATAGTGGCTCAGTTATGCAATATTATTTCAGTACATTAAGCAAATATAGAGTTTTATAGGATTTTAAATAATATAACCAGGTCACAAAATTATTAGGGGTGATTGTAGATCAGTTAATAGGTCCATTAGTAAAAAAATAATTAGTCTATTAATATCGATTTTTCAAAATTATTAACCATTAATTAGTCCGTTACATTCAATTAACCAGTCAATCAGTTTCGATTTTTCGATTTGATTAACTAATATTTTTTTTTGTTAACCATTAAAATTTATAATATACAATTATATATATATAAAAAAAAAAAAGACAAGATTCAATTCAATTTTAAATGTGCAAATAATTCAAAATAAAAATCACAAAACAAACATAATATACTAACCAAAATTCATGTTCAATAAATTAATAGCTAATATTATAAAGCATATTTGATATTGTTGGAAATTAGCATGCTTAATTCTAAGTCCAAGAAAAATTTTGAACAAAATTGAATGTTAAAACATAAACTCTAAAACATAAGATAATGTAATTAAATGCTATTAAGTAAAATATAGATGCCAATATATATAATAAAAAATAACATATATAAAGTTAACCAATTATTTTATGAGAATGACATAATTTAAATATAATTTAAAGTATTATATAAATTTTATAAAGAAATACAAAATATTAAGGTATAAAAATAAAAATATAATTTAAATATACTTTAAAATATTACTTTATGTAAGTTTTAGAGAGAAATAAAAAAAATTAAGGTATAAAAATAAAAATCGAAATTGGAAATGCTAAAAATAAAAATAAAAAATGAGTCAATTGGACCGGTTAACGGAAAAAATCAGTTCGATTTTGAACTGATTTTACGGTTAACCAAAATTTCGATTTTTTTTCTCACCCCTAAAAATTATCATATTAGAATATTTGAATTAGTATTAAAGTTCTTATTTCATAAGAATTGCAAGATAGAGTGTTATAGAATTTTAGATTGGATTTATTTTTATGAGTTTTATTTTATTTAACGTGTAATGAAAAAATACACCTGTATATCCAAATATGAAGTAATTTTACTAATTATGATCTATACCAAATTAATGAGTTAAAAAAAAAACTATATCAAACAAACTTAATTTAATAAATTATAACTTCTCTACATAAAGACAAAAATTGTACCAATTATTATCCAAATTATAAATATTCAAATATTATGATTTTTTTTTTCACATAATATTATATTTTACATTTAATTATCAATATAATTTTTCACAACAACGTGAAGCGAATTGTATGGCGAATAATATATTATAATAAGAGAACAAGTATTTCCATTAAAGGCTTAACAAGTATTTCCGTTAAAGGTTTGCTTAACTTGAGGAGATAGAAATAGGAGAGAAAAAAACAGTTGGACTTGTTTAATCGAGAAATCGAACTGAAATCGATCCAAAAAATAGATTAATCGAACCGATTTTAATGATTAACGGTTAATTTTTTAAAAAATCGATATTAATGAACTGCTTTATTTTTTTGGCTCATGAACCAGTTAACCGAACTGATAACGATTCATAAACACTCTTATAATAATAATAAATTACAATTTTTTTATTTCATTATTTATATTCCTTTAATTTTCATTACTTTAAAATATATTTCAAATTTATTTTAATTTTTTTTTAAAAATATTTTAGTTAATTTATTAATTGTCCAATATGTTCATATTTAGTATTTATTAATATTTCTTGATTTATCAATTTTTCATTAATAAAAATCAAAATATATTTCAAAAGTTATATAATATTAATATATTAACTAAAATTTTCAATAATTTAAAAAATACTATAATTTTTAATATATGTCAAAATAATGTGTGTCAAGTTAAAAAAAAATAAAGGAAAATAGTCGTTAGTATTAGATAGATTTATTTTAATAATTTCGTATTTTTAAGTATTTTTGTTACATTTTTTTCATTATCCTAATTATTTTGAAGTTTTCAAATATTTTTTTAATTGGCAATTAGTAACTGTAATCGTCCATATAATTACGGTGATCATGAACCGGTTAATTTATTTACTTATTGAGTCTTAACTTTTAAAAATAAAATTGCTTATATCCACCAAAAATTTTTATTTTAACAATAATGATATTATATTATAGTGGATAAATTTTAATTTTTAAGTATTTTAAGTATTTTAATTTTATTTATAAATATATTTTATAATTATAGTGGTTAACCGAAAAATATTGATTAACCAATCCGAAAAATCGAAACTAATTGACTGGTTAACCGATTGTAACGGACTAATTAATAATTAGTATTTTAAAAAAATCAATATTAATTAACTGATTTTTTTAAAACTTATAAACCGATTAATTAGTAGATACTTATCCCTCTATAGAAATATCAAATAGAAGAAAGTGCTACCAATTTGGGTGACGTTTTGGGTCAAAAATGTCAATGGCGTGACTTTCATCTTTGCATCTTTCTGCTTTTGACTTGGAAGTTCGTAAATTTTAAAACCAGTAAGTTTTTTGTTTTTTAAATTTTTTTTATCCATCATAAATCAAGAACTTGCAAATTGAGATTTCGGCCTAGTTTTATGAATTTGGTGGTAATATGATATGGTGTGAATAGTATAGTATTATAATTATTATGAATATGTTTAAAAAGATGATATGATATGGTATACTTTATTAAATTTTTTATAAGAGAAAGTTAACAAATAAAAATGAAAATGTTATTGATAAAAGATATATAAACTTAAAATTATATTAAAATATAGCAAGAGTTTTTAAAATTAAATATGGTAATAAAAAATATAATAAAATTAAAAAATGACAAAAAATTACCAATTTAGTGATTTACAAATTTAAATAAAATTAAATCGTGGAATATTAAATAACCATATATACCATGTAAATTGAAAATCTTTCCAAAGAAGCACCTAGCCCTTTTAATGGAACATTTTTAAGAATAAGATTTTTTCGAAAATAATTTAAAAAATGGGATGTTTTTCAAAACCGCAACACGTTATTGCGGTTTTAGAGTTTATGATCCACATGACTGAAAGTTTTTTACGTTGAAAGCGCAATAAATTGCTGCAGTTTCAAACCAACCGAGGAGAGACACACGTGTTATATTATAACATGATAAAATCTATGTGTTAAAATATCATATTATATATTTGGCTTTATAGTAAGAAGGCTTTTTTTTTTTTATCCTATTTTACTCGAGTTCAAACCTGTTTTCTTTTCCTTTTTTTTTTATTTATTTTCACTTACAATTTTTTTTATTATCTCATTCCATATTCAAAAATGTCTCATTTATTTTCACTTACAATTTTTTTTATTATCTCATTCTCTATTCAAAACCGACTCATTTATCTGGATTAAATATGAGAAATATAAAATTTTATTAAATATTTATTAAAATCAATAAATTAAATATTAAATGATAGTATATTGGAGAATTAATTAATTGATCTATTGTAAGCAAAATAGAGATATATAATATGGGATTAATAAAAAGAAAAATTTATGCAGACTCTATTTGGACTAGAAAAAAAAAATATATGTCTCGTTGGAATGTTTCTGCTTAATATTAATACTTGAATACAAAACTTACCGAAAAAAATATGCATATTATCATATTAGATATCAATATATACCTTTTTATTTAATACACAAGTTTTTATTCTTGTAGAATTTTTCTTAGTTACAATTTAATAATTATTGATAAAATTTGAAATTTTAATGCACAGTAACATCAATTATAAAATTAATTTAATAATTTATGTTTAAAATCCACTTCATGTAACAAAAAGTGCAGAAACTGGAAATAAATGTAATAAATGGACATTAATTAATCGTAATTGAATTTTAAGTTAAAACAATCATATATATCCTTTTCACATTTTTAACAAAAGCCTTATTAAGATAAAATTTTAATTTAAATAAACCAACTTTCTTTTATATAAGAAAAACAATATTTAGTTCAAATGATATATTAATTGATAAAATTTGGAGCCCTAGTATATCCTTTATAAACAAAGTTAATATAACAATAAGAAAGTTAATTAAAAAATAGTTTTTTTACGTATAATTATTTACTTTATTATTTATAAATGTATATAGACTATATGTCAGCTGTGAATAGAAAATGAAAAAAAATAAAAAAAATAAGTGAGACAATAAAAAAATTATAAATGAAAATAAAATGATGTATAATTTACCGATGCTAAAGTTTGAATATGCAAAATTTAGGATAAATAAAAACACATTTACCACTAACAAAGTATATCTTGTGATGTTTTAATACTCAAAAAAAAGGTCAATTTTGAACAGGAAATGAGATAATAAAAAAAAATATTGTAAGTGAAAATAATGAAAAAATAAACAGAAAAGAAATTGTGAGTGAAAATAAAAAAACACAATAAAAAAGAAATTGTAAGTGATAATAAATGAAAAAATTGTGAGTGATAGAGTTTGGGTACGCCCATAACTCTAATTTGGATAAAAATCTAATCCAAATAAGATTAAGTAATTCAATCTGATTAAAATTACCAAATCTTATCTTAAAAAGAGTATGGGTTAATCTAGAGTTAGGTCTCTAGTTTTTAGGATCTCTATAAATAGATTGGAGATCTCAAAATTTGATAACGAGAAAACGTATACGCCGCAAGACTGCTCGTGCCCACTCACAGTTTTTTGTCTTAATCTTTCAGGGGCTTTTAGATTGTGGTATAGCTGCTATTATCCCGCATGTGGATAAAAGTCAGGCCAGTAACCAAAAACAAACGGGATCCTTGTACACGCTTCCGCAACGAATTTCTGCGCTACAAGAGGTAGATACTATTTATTATGATACATGCATTAAATTATATTTGTTATAATTTTCAAATCCATCATTAGTATCAGAGCCATTATTTTTGCGTCCTGGCATGTGGTTAAATAGATCTAAAATTTTATGTGTAAAATTATTAGATTTGGGATGCATTGAACACAACAAAAATTTAATTTTTGTGTGAAAAATATATATGCGTGTATATTTCGGCTCAATTTCGTGTATGTGTACACCGAAACCCGAGGGGACGAACATGAGTGTTCAAAACGGCTAACTAGAAGTCGTGATTTTTAATTTTTGACCTCAACATTGGATTTACAGACCCTGAAAACCCCCAACCGGCCGGAACCGGAGAGCCAGAATCGATCGGGAAGACGGCGCGTGCACTATACGCGCCACCATACGCTTGGCGCGTGCGCGGTGGCTCACACGCATGTCGCCATGTGTCAGGAGTGATGCATTACACTAACACGTGGCCCAATGGTTGAGCGCCACGTGGATGGCTAAGGCCGCGCCACATGGCAAATAAGAGGGGTGGACATGTGGACAAACCAGAGGGTGACACGTGTCCCAATCAGAGGGTGACACGTGGCAGACCGTGGTCATGCCACGTGGGTGCCACGTGGCCCAATCAGGGGGCGACACGTAGAAGACCGAGGTTTGCCACGTGTCGGTGCTGACATATCACATGGACCAATGAGACACCGCCACATGGAGGTAAAATGTACCGGCGTGCCACGTGGTGCCAGGTGGACCAGTAGAAGATCAACACGTGGCACTTTATGGGTGTGACACGTGTCTGGTCGAGTGGGAGGACGCGCGTAAAGGCGCATGAGCGCGTCTTCCTCCCCGTCGTTGGCGCGTGTTGGCGTGCGGCGTTCTCCAGCTACCTTTTTAGCTCCGATTTTTGTCAAATAATTTTTTCAAATTATTTATGATTTTTTGGTCATGTTTTCAAAATTTTTTAATGACTAGAAAATAAATTGTGTATTTTTTGATATTTAAATGTGTTTAATTTCAAAATAAAATATTAAAAATTGTAGAAAAAGTGTTTTCTGCATTCAATTATTTTTTAAAAATGTTTTGAAAATTTTTTGAGGTTATGTCCTTACTTATTGATTGAAATGTGTTTCAATCATGTGTATTTATACATGAGTGTATAAAAATTTTCTGTATTATGTTACAGAAATATTGAATAAGGACGGTAGGTCTTTCTTAAATTGCGCATAGGTTGTTTTGACAAATGTAAGAGTGCAATCTATAAGTAATATCAGAATGCGAAGGAAGATTTGAGCTGATAACATTGATGCAATAGTGCATCATAAAGTAAATATGTGAGAACAAATGTAAGAGTGCATTTGGACTATTGGTCTGAGAATGGAAATGGAACTTTAGTTAGAGTTGCTAAAAGGAAAGTGTAATGACACTAAGGAATGGACGTAGTGTGCATTGTCCATGGGTTCATCAATTAACTTATGAGTTGTTTGATGAAGACGGTCAAAGAAATAATCCTAATAGCTAAAAAGATTTTATGAAATCTGGACTTCTAGAATAGTTGACATAAGTGTCAATTTGAGCTGGCGTTTATTTTTGTTAAATAGGATTTATGTTTCCTATTGATATTTGACATGAATGTCTTATTTTTGGGATTATTGGATTTTATTCATTGGTTAAATAAATGTGTTTATTTAAAATGGTGGCATTTAACTTTATAATAAATGTGTTTATTTTCATTGTTAATTGCCTTGCAATATTTTATGAGTAAAATGATTGCATGTTTATTAAGTAAAAGCTTAATAAAAATCCCCTCATAAATTTGAGAACTTAATAATTCAATAATTCAGATTTATTATGCATGAAATTTTAACCTGTAAGGTTGGACATTAAGACTTAGAGGGTAATTGGATATTATTAGTAACCTTTTCGAATTTGAGCCTAATAGAAAATTTTACTAGGTTGTTATTTCAGGTGCATAATAAATTGCATGTGTTGCCTTATCTCCCTTAAATATGTGCAATATTGTTCCATTTGAGATCAGAGGATCTTAATGGATTCTGCTTCCAAGTCAATTGTCACCCTTAGCAAAGATATGAAGCTAAATGCTGATAATTATGTAATCTGAAATATGTAGATCCAGTATGTGCTTGAAAAGCAAGAGGCTCTTGAATCCTCAAGTTCGGTTATGGCTGAACCTGAGGATGACACTATAGCCCAGCATAGGCAGGACCAAAATGCCTATGTGATATGAAAAAATAAGAATTCCACTGCTCATATCATCTTCCTAAGTGCGATGGAAGATGATATCACTAAACAATTCCGCAAGTATCAAAATGCAATGGATCTGTGGATCACTTTGCAGAAGAAGTTCAGAGGTGTGACTCTGAATAAGCTCCGATCATTGATGATCAAATTTGATACATATCAGAAAAGTCTGATTATTCGATGCGAAAACATCTAAGAGAGATGGAAAAGAATAAGTAAGCTTAGTGAACTTAGTCATAAGTTGACTGGCGAGCAGTAGGTCAAAACTGTTATCAATTCCTTATCCAAGAGTTGGTAGCATGTGAAGATGCAACTAACTCACATGGATAAGCATAAAGACATTTGAGGATGTCGTTTGTCATTTGGAGCTTAAAAGGAACCGTCTGGCAGTGATTAAGGTCAATTCCATAGTGCATATGGCACAGTCCTATTCTAATAGAATGAGTTCTCATTAGAACAATAAAACAAGCTTCAATAATAAGGATAAGGAAAAGGCTCGAGAGACTGAAAAGCAAAAGGAATAGAATCACAAAAGGTCTTAAGGCAAAAATGAGGTAAACAATTCAAGAGTGAAATGTTTCAATTACCTATAGAAAGGACACTATGCAAAGAGACTACATTGTGCCTATAAAAATACACTATTTTGACTCAAGAGTGAGTGGAATTTATGTATCTAGTTCTGAATTTCATCTTTTGTGGGTGATAAATTTAGAACCAATGGACCGTGTAACAAGGGATCGAGATACCTTTGTTATGAAATTTAGGTTATGTTCTTACTTTATTGAAATTTGTTTTCAATTTACATTTTGAGGATAACAATGTATGCTTATGCTTGAATAATATATATTATAATTCTGGTTATATTCTGAATGATTTTATTGTTATGGATGTGGACCATAACTATTTAAGTAAAACTAATTTTTTCTTTAATTTTTTATTTTTCACATAGTTATGAGAACAATGTGAAATTATGGCATGCTAAATTAAACCATATTGGATAAGACCGAATGAGTCGGTTAGTCAAAATAGGTTTAATAGGTAATTTAAATAAGGTTGAATTACCTACATGAAAGTATTGCCTAAAAGGAAAAACTAGTTAGAAAATCATTCGAAAAAGGTACTAGAGCCAAAATTTCCATTGCAATAGTTCATTCTGACGTATATGGTCAAATGAATGTGAGGGCATGGGGCCTACTACTTCATCACATTTATAGATGACTATACTAGGTATGGTCATATCTATTTATTTTCTCATTGCAATAGTTCATTTTAACGTATGTGGTCAAATGAATGTGAGGGCATGGGCCTACTATTTCATCACATTTATAGATGACTATACTAGGTATGGTCATATCTATTTGTTCTCTCACAAGTCAGAAGCATTGAGTTGCTTCAAGACTTATATGAGTATAGCTGAGAATCAATTATATAAAAAGATCAAAGTTTTAAGAACTGACAGAGGTCAGTGATATCTTACAGATAAATTTAAAGTTTTATATGATGAAAAGGGATTGAACATCAGTTGTTCATTCCTAAAAATGCACAACAAAACGGTATTGAGGAAAGGAGAAATAGAACTCTCCTATATATGGTTAGATTTATGATGGCGGAGGCAAAATTGCCTATCTCCTATTGGGGAGATGTTTTATTGACTGTCACATATGTTCTGAACTATATGCCCTCCAAATCTGTCATTACCACAACTTATGAGTTGTGAACTGGTCGACAAGCTAATCTAAACCATTTACAACCTTTGGGTTATAATGCTTACGTCTATGATACCTCAATTTGGTAAATTTGAGACAAAGAGGTAAAAAGAGTATCTATGTGAGATATTCTAAAGTATCAAAAGCATACATTTTCGTGGGTGAGCAAGAAAATGGCACTGTGACAGAATTCAGATCACAAGTCATTATATTCTTAGAGAATAAATTTTCAAAGTTGGGCGAAGTGAATTAAGATTTCACTTTTTATTAATCTCAGGAAGAGAATATCAGGATCACTCCATCCGAGTGGGAGGGATTTAGAGGATGAAGGTTTTCCCTCATCCTCCAAACGATCCGGATGTTCGAGACCCTGATTCAAGTGGGAGTGTTCTTGACTCCAGTGGGAGGAAAGAATATGATATTTCTAACTCCAGTGGGAGTATGGAACATAGTTCCAGTGGGAGTATGAAGCATTATGAATCATGATGAATATATGAGATATGTTTATCAAGATTCAGAATTGCAAAAATATTAAAGGATAAGTGTTCCATACCGACGATTTAAAATTGAAGGCTTGAACGAAACCCTTTTGGTTATCCCACAAGACAAAGAAAGAGCATAAAATATTCAAAAAGCTTTTTCATGCCCATTTAAGAAAAAAATTGGATTAAAATAATGGAAGAAGAAATGGCATCCATGAGATCAAATTATGTTTGACAACTAATTGATCTACTGGATGGACATAAATTGAGAATAAATGTATTCTCAAAGTAAAGCGAAAGGCTGATAGAGATATCGAAATATACAAGACTCGACTAGTCGCTAAGGGGTTCATACAATAGGAAGGGATTGACTATGAGTAGACTTTCTCATTTATTGTAAGATTTACATATATAAGGTTAATTCTGGCCATAGTGGCGAGTTTGAACCTAGAGTTTCATCAAATGGATGGAAAGAATGCTTTTCTCAAAGGAGAATTGGATGGAACAACCTATAGGTTTCATCGGAAAAGGCAACGAACATAAGGTTTGCTGATTGATGAGTTTAATTTGTGGCCTTAAACAGTCTTCAACACAATGGTCCTTGAAACTTCATCATACAATCATGTCGAATGTTTTCAATATGATTGATGAAGATCATTATGTTTATAGTAAAAACTCTAAAAATGAATTTATCATTTTGGCATTGTATGTAGATGACATACTTAAATCTGAAAATGATAAATGGTACGTAAATGAAATTAAAGATTGGTTATCGTCCAACTTTGAGACAAAGGATATGTGTGACACCCCTTACCCGTACCCAGGCGATCCCATCCCATGAGGAGTAAGATGCCGTACGAGTCAGTGTGCAACCAAACAAAACAGAGAACAATGCATAGATAAACATACACAAAAGTGGGGTAATTAAAAACTTTTGCGAAGTATAAGAAAGAGAAACCTGATCATGCATTAATATAACGGAGGCATTACATTACTGTTCTGATCAACTAAGAAATACAACAATTAATTACAAATCCCAAAATTACATAAACAAAAGCGGAAGCTATTACAAAATCAATATAAGAGAGTTATATACAGAAAGAATCTCAAAATACAAAACTCAGTCCTATTCTAAACCCTGCTGTGTTGGCTTGGACTGCGGCGACTCTCCCAAAGCAACTCCTTTCGCACCTGCATGGGTAAACACACCGTGCTAAGCGATAAACGCTTAGTAGGGAACCACACATATATCAAAGGTTAACAATTCACAACGGTCGTCAAGGCAAAACACAAGCGTACATCATAATATACCATACACATAGCATATCAATTGCATAAGCATGTATATACACTAAAGCCATACATTCAGAAGCTCATAACATTATTCATATTCCCATAACAGATCATACTTTTCATTTATGAGTTCACACATGTATCACATACATTTCCTCATAACACAATTCATACCAGGCACCTGCTGACTCGAGGGAGTGGATAACGAGTGTACGAACAATACTTTATGGGTACGAGCCGATCACAAATAGTACCTTACGGGTACGGATCGATAAATCAAGATACTTTTAACTTTCACAAAACATTTTCAAAAGGAATCTTAAACAAGATCCGAACACATAGGGGTTCGCGAGGAACCAAGCGGGGACCTGATCAGGGTCCAAACGAAATAAAGGGCTGCAGCTATAAGACTCTATTAGGCATGCCTAACTATCCACTTTCTAGACTCTAGCAGGTCATGCATAAACCATTCAATCCATTTCATAACATTCCAAAATCTTCATCATACATGTACATAGTCGTATCATGGATCCGCATTCATATAATTCATAAGATATCAAGCATAAATCTCATAAACATTAAAGGAAATTGGAGTTCAAAAACCGCACACAACAAAAGAAAACTCATTCAGCATACAGGGAGCTGCCGCGCTCGCAACAGAGACCGAAGTCTCTTCGCTATGTGTGCGCGACGGATTTCGCAACCGCGAGTAGGACGGAGGGGCCAGGCTTTGTCGCGCTCGCGACGAATGTCGCGATCGCAACAGAGAATAAATATTGCTGTCGCGGGCTCGCGACGAATCGCGTGCTCGCGATAGCACTTGGCCAGCATCGCGCTCGCGACAGAGGGTGCTCAACACTTCGGCTATCGCAGGCTCGCGATGGAATCACGTGCTCGCGACAGCGAAGCTCCAAAACACCGCTCTCTGTCGCGCTCGCGACATCGTCGCGATCGCGACAGCGTCTGGTTTTCCAAAATCTGCAGAATTCTGCAGATTTTCTTCCTCCCACACTCAACCACAAACACACAAAACTCATCCAAGAACCTCTTACCTCAAACCCAACCATCCATTAGCATCATCAACCATAATATAACATTAATCAACAAGAAATTTCACACAATTCATTAATTTAAACCTCCAATTCCAAGAATCACCCAAAACCCCAATTTATGCACAAAACCACATCAACTCCAATATTATCACAATTAACTCGTGCTCTTGCAAGATTCACATTCCAAAACAAAAACCCATAGTATATACATCAAAATAAAGAACATATAACAACCTAATTCTAAGAAACCATCAAATCTCATATATAAACATATATATACATCAAAACCAAGAAATTCCCAAACCTTAAAATCCTTAGCTCCTATTGCTTGGATCCACTAGTTCCAGCCTTCTCTTTGCCCTTTGGCTCGCGAGGAGGCTCAACTAAGCACAAACAAGCACCCAAACACCAAAAACACAAACCTAACTTAGATCTAACCCAAGAAGAAGAAGATGCATGAATAACACAAGGAAAAAGCAAGAACTTACCAAGGAAGATGTAAGGGAGTAATTAATTCCACCACTTGAGCTTAAATCTAAGTAAAGCACTTAGGAGAGTGCAAAGGAGGAAGGAGGCGAAGAAGGAGAAGAGAAAACGGGAAATGTGTTTCAAAAATCTTATTTTCCCCTTTTTCATCTTCTCTTTCCCATCTTTCTTTGCTCTTTACACATGTCAACCATCTAGTGGAGGAGATTACTTACTCACACCCTAACTAAATGTATCACATGCACACAATGAAACACCCTAATAATGCACCCTACACATGTATGAGCAACACACACAATGCTCCCTTAAGGATACACCCTACAAATATATGAATGCATACACACTACAATAACCCACTAGTGCATATCCTACTATGGTGCACTCAACCACACATAATGCAACTCCCATGAACACACACTACAATGGTGCACTCATGCACACACAAACCTGTCCCAACTAATTCACACCATGGTGCAACACATGCACACACACGCACCAGAAAAACCCAAAATCATACAATATTACCAAAATGCCCTTATTATGCTAGACTCATGCAAATGCACACATATACATATATGGCTCATTCAACTAGGGGGCAAACGGGGTGTGACAACTCTCCCCTACTAACAAGAATTTCGTCCTCGAAATTCTCACCTAAACTGAACAACTGCGGGTACTGAGTTCTCATCGACTCCTCCGGTTCCCATGTCGCTTCCTCGACCCCATGGTGATTCCACAAAACTTTGACCAAAGAAATCTGCTTGTTCCTCAACTGTCTTACTTCCCGAGCTAAGATAGCTCTAAGCTCCTCATCGTAGGAAAAATCAGACTGCACTTGAACCTCTTGAACCGACAACACATGAGAAGGATCCAATCTATACCGACGGAGCATCGAAACGTGAAACACATCATGAAGCTTCGATAATTCCATCGGCAAAGCCAATCTGTAAGCTACTGGACCAACTATTGCCAACACCTCATACGGACTAATAAAGCGAGGACTAAGCTTTCCTTTCTTCCCAAACCGAAGCACTTTTCTCCAAGGAGAAACTTTAAGAAAGACTTTGTCCCCAACTTCAAACTGCACATCTTTTTTCTTCAGGTTGGCATAAGACTTCTGTCGATCCTTAGCTGCTTTCAAGTTTCGCTGCACAACTCTGATCTTCTCCTCTGTATCTCTAACCAGATCTGGCCCAATCACTGACCTCTCTGATAGCTCTGTCCAACAAACTGGAGTCCTACACTATCGTCCATACAAAACCTCATACGGCGACATACCAATACTTGACTGAAAACTGTTGTTGTAGGCAAACTCCATCAGCGATACATACTTGTCCCAACAACCCGGAAAATCCAAAACACAAGCCCTTAACATATCCTCTAAGATCTGAATCACTCGCTCGGACTAACCATCTATCTGAGGATGAAATGCCGTACTGAAATTCAGCTTGGTACCCAAAGCTCGTTGCAACTCTTTCCAGAACTTAGATGTGAACCTTGGATCCCGGTCTGAAACTATAGACAAAGGCACTCCATGCAACCGAACTATCTCATCCACATAGATACTGGCCAATCTATCCATCAGGTAATCCATCCTAACCGGCAAGAAATGAGCAGACTTTGTGAGTCGATCCACTATAACCCAAATAGAATCATGCTTTTTCTGAGTCAAAGGCAACCCGAAAACAAAATCCATGGTAATATCATCCCACTTCCACTCGGGAATGGACAAAGGCGTGAGCAATCCCGAAGGAACTTGGTGCTCGGCCTTAACCTGCTGACAAGTCAAGCACTTGGATACAAAGTCCACTATGTCCTTCTTTATACCAGACCACCAAAAGAACTGCTTTATATCCCGATACATCTTGTTACTCCCGGGATGCATGGTGAAAACTGTACTATGTGCCTCATCTAAAAGCTGTCTTCTTAACTCTTCATTATTCGATACACACAAACGGTTTCTAAACAGAAGAATCCCATCCTGAATCGAAAACTCTGACTGCTTGCCTAAACTGACTTCTTGCACAATCTGCTGAAGCTTCTCATCAACCTTCTGAGCATCAACCATCTGCTGTCTCAAGGTAGGCTTGACCCTCAACTGAGCTATCAAAGCCCCATCTGAACCAAACCTCCATCTGAACCGTCTCAAAAATAAGGCAGAAACTGACTTCCGACTCAAAGCATCTGTGACTACATTGGCCTTACCCGGATGATAATCCACAATGCAGTCGTAATCCTTAAACAATTCGAGCCAATGATGTTGCCTCATATTCAGTTCCTTATGAGTCAGGAAATACTTCAAACTCTTGTGGTCCGTAAAGATCCTGCACTTCTCTCCATAGAGATAATGGCGCCAAATCTTCAAAGCAAAGACAACCGCTGCTAACGCAAGATCATGCGTCGGGTAGTTCCTCTCATGTGGCTTCAACTGTCGGGAAGCATAAGCCACAACCCTACCTTCCTGCATCAGAACACATCCCAGACCAACACCTGAAGCGTCACTATACATAACAAACTCCTTACCCAAGATGGGTTGAGTTAGTATAGGAGTTTCGACTAACAACTGCTTCAACCTCTCAAAACAAGCTTGACACTTATCTGACCACTTGAACTTAACTCCTTTCCTCAACAACCTAGTCATCGGGGCGGCAATCACTGAGAAACCTTTAACAAACCGACGGTAGTAACCCGCCAGACCGAGGAAACTCCTCACTTCCAGAATATTCTTAGGTGCTTTCCAATAGACTATCGCCTCAATCTTAGCTGGATCTACTTGAATACCCTTAGCTTAAACTATGTGGCCCAAAAACGACACTTCCCGAAGCCAAAAATCACACTTACTCAACTTGGCAAACAACCAATGTTCTCTCAACACTTGCAAAACCAACAGAAGATGCTCCTCGTGCTCAGACTCATCCTTGGAATACACCAGGATATCATCAATAAACACCACCACAAACCGGTCTAAGTATGGCCTAAACACTCTGTTCATCAAATCCATGAATGCCGCTGGAGCATTAGTCAAACCAAACGGCATCACAAGGAACTCATAATGGCCATACCGAGTCCGAAATGCAGTCTTAACCACATCCTCATCCTTAACACGAAGCTGATAATACCCAGACCGAAGGTCTATCTTGGAAAAGACTCCTACACCTCGAAACTGATCAAACAAATCTTCACCTCTAGGCAACAGATACTTGTTCTTCACTGTGACCTTATTGATCTGCCTGTAGTCGATACACATCCTCAAGGTTCCATCCTTCTTCTTAACAAACAGAAACGGAGCTCCCCAAGGAGATATGCTGGGTCGAATAAACCCCTTATCCAATAGCTCTTGTAGTTGAGTTTTAAGTTCTCTCAACTCTACAGGAGCCATCCGATAAGGTGCTTTCGATACCGGTGCGGTACCCGGCATAATCTCTATGGCTAGCTCGACTTCCCTCTCTGGAGGCAAACCCGGCAAATCACTTGGAAAAACATCACTAAACTCTCGAACAACAGGGATGTCCTCAATCCTAACTTGATCCCTCTTGGAATCCAAAACCACAGCCAGAAAAGCCTCACAACCTTTCCTCAAAAACCTCTTGGCTTGAATCGCAGAAATCACATTATTCACAGAACTCGCACTCAAACCTCTTACAAACACTGGAGCTCGGTTCCTATCCCGAAGCACGAAGGTCTTCCTATGACAATCAACCACAGCCCGATGCTTGCCCAACCAATCCATACCCAAAATCAAATCATACTCTCTGAAGGGCAACTCTATCAAATCCGTAAGGAACTCAACTCCCTCAACCAACAAAGGACAACTCCTATAAACTCTACTCACACTGACACTATGCCCTGATGGATTGGTCACACATATCTCATAGTCTAACTGATCTACCACATGCAACTTATCAACAATCTTATCCGTGCACAAATATGAGTGTGTGGAACCAGGATCTATTAGAGCATATAATTCAGTGTCATGGAGTAGGAACTTACCAGCAATCACATCAGGGGCATCTTGCTCCTCTCTGGCTCTGACTGCATATGCTCTAGCTGCAACTAGAGGAGGATGCTCAACAGTCTCAGAAATAGCTCCATCTCTAGGTCAACCGCCTCGACCTCTACCCCTGCCCCTACCGCGGGCAGCCTGAGAAGCATTAGATCCAACTCCACTAGCTCCTCTCTGCGGACCCGAATCCTCGCTCGTTTGAGGACAAGTAGCCAAACGATGCTCGGTACTCCCACACCTAAAGCACCCACCAGTGAGCCACCTACACTCACCCCGGTGAGCCTTGTGGCAATGCTCACAAACAGGCGTAGCATCAGACCGGCCACCTCTACCAAAACCAGATACCGCTGTTGAACCTTGCCTTCTACCTCTGGTCGCTGAACCAGCTGATGGCTCATCCTGCGGGTTCCTAGATCTCTTACCCGAAGATGAGGAAGAACCACCTCTTGCAGAATTCCTTCGCTGAGCTCTCTCCCTAAGCAATGATTCCGACCTCTCTGCCCTCATGGCGGCCTCTGCAATCTGATAATAACTTACCCCAGGCATACACATCAAAGAAATCAAAGCAATCTTCAAAGACTCGTTCAACCCAGCTTCAAAATGCTTGCATCTGAAATCATCTGTCATAACCCCACGCGGAGCATACCAAGATAACCGATTAAACTCCTTCTCGTAATCCGAAACTGACAAGGCCCTCAGCTTTAAACTTAAAAACTGTGCCCATCTTGAGTCCCTATAGGCCTGAGTCACATACTTCTTTGTGAACTCCTCACTGAAGAAATCCCAAGTAACTGGATCAGGCATCTGAGGTCGCCTACACACCAACTCCCACCATTCGTAAGCCGACCCTTGAAGCAATGCCACAACACACTCAGCTTGCTGATCGGGAGGACACCTGACTTCCTTTAAAGCTCTCTTTACCTTATCAAGCCACTTTTCAGCTAACTCTGACTCATTAAGCCCGGTCCCATAAAAATCCTCAACACCAGCTCTTCTTAAACTCTCTATCGGAGCTTTAGGGGCAGTCACCCTTTCCAAAACCCGAGCCATGTCCTGATGCAATCTGAACATTGCCTCAAAAGGCATGGCAGTGGCCTCGGGCTGGACCCTAGCACGTTGAGCCGACACCGAAATAGAAACAGATGGATCTACAGCTGGAGGATTCACACTTTCAGCGGATTCCTCAAGCGCACCGTGAGCAGAATCAGAATCCATCTAACAAACAAAAGGATAGCCGCATCAGGCAACACAACCCTAGATATAGACATATCCACACATAGCATCACACAAACAATCACCTAGAAACGCCTAAACCTAGGCTCTGATACCACAACTTGTGACACCCCTTACCCGTACCCAGGCGATCCCATCCCATGAGGAGTTAGATGCCATACGAGTCAGTGTGCAACCAAACAAAACAGAAAATAATGCATAGATAAACATACACAAAAGCGGGGTAATTAAAAACTTTTGCGAAGTATAAGA
Organism: Excoecaria cochinchinensis; assembly: GCA_947683425.1. Classification (NCBI taxonomy): domain Eukaryota; kingdom Viridiplantae; phylum Streptophyta; class Magnoliopsida; order Malpighiales; family Euphorbiaceae; genus Excoecaria; species Excoecaria cochinchinensis. Next base: position 9,446,800 of record CANTUQ010000127.1, on the reverse strand, counting down.
AAGCGAAAGCTGATTATGCATTAATATAACGGAGGCATTACATTACTGTTCTGATCAACTAAGAAATACAACAATTAATTACAAATCCCAAAATTACATAAACAAAAGCGGAAGCTATTACAAAACCAATATAAGAGAGTTCTATACAGAAAGAATCTCAAAATACAAAACTCAGTCCTATTCTAAATCCTACTGTGTTGGCTTGGACTGCGGCGACTCTCACAAAGCAACTCCTTCCGCACCTGCATGGGTAAACACACCGTGCTAAGCGATAAACGCTTAGTGGGGAACCACACATATATCAAAGGACAACCATTCACAACGGTCGTCAAGGCAAAACACAAGCGTACATCATAATATACCATACACATAGCATATCAATTACATAAGCATGCATATACACTAAAGCTATACATTCAGAAGCTCATAACATTATTCATATTCCCATAACATATCATACTTTTCATTTATGAGTTCACACATGTATTACATACATTTCCTCATAACACAATTCATACCAGGCACCTGCTGACTCGAGGGAATGGATAACGAGTGTACGGACAGTACTTTACGGGTACGAGCCGATCACAAATAGTACCTTACGGGTACGAATCGATAAATCAAGATACTTTTAACTTTCACAAAATATTTTCAAAAGGGATCTTAAACAAGATCCAAACACATAGGGGTTCGCGAGGAACCAAGCGGGGACCTGATCGGGGTCCAAGGGAAACAAAGGACTGCAGCTATAAGACTCTATTAGGCATGCCTAACTATCCACTTTCTAGACTCTAGCAGGTCATGCATAAACCATTCAATCCATTTCATAACATTCAAAAATCTTCATCATACATGTACATAGTCGTATCATGGATCCGCATTCATATAATTCATAAGATATCAAGGATAAATCTCATAAACATTAAAGGAAACTGGAGTTCAAAAACCGCACACAACAAAAGAAAACTCATTCAGCATACAGGGAGCTGTCGCGCTCGTGACAAAGACCGAAGTCTCTTTGCTATGCGTGCGCGACGGATTTCGCAACCGCGAGGAGGACGGAGGGGCCAGGCTCTGTCGCACTCGCGACGAATGTCGCGATCGCGACAGAGAACAAATATTGTTGTCGCGGGCTCGCGACAAATCGCGTGCTCGCGATAGCACTTGGCCAGCATCGCGCTCTGTCGCGATCGCAACAGATGTCGCGCTCGCGACAGAGGGTGCTCAACACTTCGGCTATCACGGGCTCGCAATAAAATCGCGTGCTCGCGATAGCGAAGCTCCAAAATACTGCTCTTTGTCGCGCTCGCGACATTATCGTGATCGCGACAGCGTCGGGTTTTCCAAAATCTGCAGAATTCTGCAGATTTTCTTCCTCCCACACTCAACCACAAACACACAAAACTCATCCAAGAACCTCTTACCTCAAACCCAGCCATCCATTAGCATCATCAACCATAATATAACATTAATCAACAAGAAATTTCACACAATTCATTAATTTAAACCTCCAATTCCAAGAATCATCCAAAACCCCAATTTATGCACAAAACCACATCAACTCCAACATTATCACAATTAACTCATGCTCTTGCAAGATTCACATTCCAAAACAAAAACCCATAGTATATACATCAAAATAAAGAACATATAACAACCTAATTCTAAGAAACCATCAAATCTCATACATAAACATATATATACATCAAAACCAAGAAATTCCCAAACCTTAAAATCCTTAGCTCCTATTGCTTGGATCCACTAGTTCCAGCCTTCTCTTTGCCCTTTGGCTCGCGAGGAGGCTCAACTAAGCACAAACAAGCACCCAAACACCAAAAACACAAACCCTAACTTAGATCCAACCCAAGAAGAAGAAGATGGATGAATAACACAAGGAAAAAGCAAGAACTTACCAAGGAAGATGTAAGGGAGTAATTAATTCCACCACTTGAGCTTGAATCTAAGTAAAGCACTTAGGAGAGTGCAAAGGAGGAAGGAGACGAAGAAGGAGAAGAGAAAACGGGAAATGGGTTTCAAAAATCTGATTTTCCCCTTTTTTATCTTCTCTTTCCCATCTTTTTTTCCCCTTTACACATGTCAACCATCTAGTGGAGGAGATTACTTACTCACACCCTAACTAAATGTATCACATGCACACAATGAAACACTCTAATAATGCACCCTACACATGTATGAGCAACACACACAATGCTCCCTCAAGGATACACCCTACAAATGTATGAATGCATACACACTACAATAACCCACTAGTGCATATCCTACTATGGTGCACTCAACCACACATAATGCAACTCCCATGAACACACACTACAATGGTGCACTCATGCACACACAAACCTGTCCCAACTAATTCACACCATGGTGCAACACATGCACACACACGCACCAGAAAAACTCCAAATCATACAATATTACCAAAATACCCTTATTATACTATACTCATGCAAATACACACACATACATATATGGCTCATTCAACTAGGGGGCAAACGGGGTGTGACAATATGAGTCATGCATATTACATTTTTGAAGTTAAGATTTCAAGAGATCATTCGAGAAGATTGTTGTCTGTTTCTTGAGAGAAATATATCAACAAAGACCTTGAGCGATTTAATATGCAAAACTGCAAACTCATAGATTACTCCATTGCCAAGAATCAATTTCTTAGCAAAGATATGTGTCCTAATAAGCCAGAAGAAATGAACGTATGAGGAACGTTCGATATGCCAATATCGTGGGTGGTCTTATGTATACAATGTTGTATACAAGATATGATATATGCTATGCAGTGGGCATGGTAAATAGATATCAATATAACCCGGGCAAAGCACATTGGAAGCAATTAAAAAGATACTTAGATACCTTAAAAGTACAACAGAATATTCTCTCAATTATCAAGAAAATGATCTGCATTGAGAGAATACGGAGACGTTGATTGGGCAGGAGATGTGGATGAGAGGAAGTCCACTCCAGGTTTCTTATTCTTGTTTGGCAAGAGTGCCATCTCGTGGAATAACAAGAATTAAACCTGTGTAGTCCTATCAATAGTGGAAGTTGAATTTGTCACTTCCTCAATTGCAGTAAAGGAGACAATTTGGCTTAAATGGTTTGTGAGCCATTTAAGAGTAACTGTCTCAAAGGTATCAGTGACAGTCAGTCATTGATAGCTTATAGTAGAGCTAAACATATCAAAATTAAGTATCTATGTACAGGAGATATTGTTGCACAAGGAGAGATGTGAACTTACAGTACGTTTCTACGCATGCAGATCCATTGAGTAAACCTATAACGAGAGATGTATTTTGAGAAACACATTAGATCTCGAGGTTTGCGTAGAATTTAATTGGTATTGTTATATTTTATATAATCCCTTAATGTTATTATTTGTGAATAATAACCAAAGTTTATTGTTGGCAATACATAAGTGTGAATGTTTATGTGTAAACATTTACTGTTATTGATATAAGTTTGAGCATGTCGGACAGAAAGGTAGCCCACTCACAAGGGTGTTTACCTTAGTTTTGTCAATGAGTCGACAAAAACTAAGATGAGGCGATTTTTGAATATATGAGAATGCTCAAGAGCATGTTCAAAATAAAAGTGCCGTCTTGCAGAAATTATAAGATGAGTCTTGTTAAGGTGCGAGATAAAGACATACATAAAGTTGTATGCTTTGGATTGAGATCTAAAAATAAGGATTGTATGGAATCCGATGGTAAGTTATATGTAACTACCATGTTCTATCTAAAAATCCAAAAGTAGTCCTTAAGTAAGCGGACTAAAGTTGGGTGCTTCGGTGCATCATAACCTTACGCTTTTGTATGGTGTTTGATATACACATTATCAAAATATGAGACATGCGCTCCTTTAAGGGAAGAAAAGAACGCCATAACACATGTTTTATACCGTGTGTGCTTATGTGACCAAAGGGATGGAAATTTAATAATATTATTGATCTCAACTTTCCCTATTGTGAGACCCTATTTATATTTCGACCCTTAGAACCCTTAACTTATCCCTGAAGTATGGTTCATTGTGGCTAGCTTAGTTAGTTTTCAAGAGGTCCGGGAAAAGTTTAGGCCTGGAGGATCTAACTAGAAAAGCGAGTTGAATCATGATGAATGGCATACAGTAAGAGGGGAAGATAGCCTTTTGATCACTTTCATAAGGTTTCGCGGTTCATTGGCTAGCCTATTATAGTTTCTATGAGTAGAAACATAATAGTGAACACAAAAATTATTTTATGAGATCATGAGTTAAAACAGTGAATGTGAAAAGGCAATCTAGGGTTAGGCATACGTGAAAAGAAGGATCTTGTTTTTCGAGACGCTATATGTCCTTAATAGGTGTGTAGCACTAGTGCTCTCGAGATATGCTGGTCATACAATCTATCTGCCAGTATAACTGAAGTTAAGACTGCAATGCATTCCGTCATGTGCGAGTGGGAGATAATAGAGTTTGGGTACGCTCATGACTCTAATTTGGATAAAGGTCCAATCCAGATAGAATTAAGTAATTCAATCTGATTAAGATTACCAAATCTTATCTTAGAAAGAGTCTGAGTTAATCTAGAGTTAGGTCTCTACCTTTTAGGATCTCTATAAATAGATGGGAGATCTCAGAAGTAACAAGAAAATGTATACGCCGCAAGACTGCTCGTTCCCTCTCACAGTTTTTTGTCTTAATATTTCAGGGGCTTTTAAATTGTGATACAACTGCTTTTATCCCGCATGTGGATAAAAGCCATGCCAGTGACAAAAAATAAACGGAATCCTTGTAGATGCTTCCGCAATGAGTTTCTGCGCTGCAAGAGGTAGGTACTATTTATTATGATACCTCCATTAAATTATATTTGTTATAATTTTCAAATCCATCAGTGAGTGAAAACAATAATAATAATAAAAAAACCAATGTTGTCGGGATGGTTTGAGCTCGTATAAGTTAGGATAAACAAAAACTTTCTTGCTACATATATTTTATTATGTTATAATGTAACGCGTGTGTTCTTACTATCTTTTCAATTGATTTGAAACCACAATATTTTATTGCAATTTCAGTATAAAAAAAAAATTAGTCGTGTGGATTCCATTTTTTGAAACAGTGATATTTTTCAAATTATTTTTTTTTAAAAAAAAACATAACTCTAAAAAATATCCCCTTTTAAGCATATCCAAACAAAAAGTACAACAACGCGTGGAAAGCATTGTCTTTATCATCCGATGGTTGATAGGATGCTAAAAATTAGGGGAAGTCACTATGCATAATGCGTTACAATTTGAAAATTTTTATTTTGCTGCTGTTGGTAGTAATAATTTTTAAAGACATATTTAAATTTTCAATAATCTATTAAGGGAAAGTTTTTTAATTTTTAGTTATTCAAGATATCCTATCAAAGTGGTAGAATACATCAGAAACTCTTAAACTTATTGAGTTTTGACTATTGAGTCCTTATATATTCATTTTGTCACATTGAATTGTATTCTTATTTTTTTATTTATTTATTGTGCTCCACCTTGCTCTTGAAAAATATATTTTTCACCACAAAACTTATTTTTCAAGACATTTTTTTATAGATCACCTCATAGAAAACTCTAATATTATTTTCTTCATGTCTACTCCTTACTAGATGAATTTAAAATAATTATTAAGAAAACTAAATATGATAAATACAAATAATTTAATTTAAGATTTACTTTCTATCTTAGTATTACTAGTAGGAAAATGGATTTTGATATATGTTAGTTTTTCATAGTTGTTAAAGTATTCAAAACTATCAAGTATGACAAAAAAAAAACCTACATTTTTATGAAAAAACTATTATATCACATTTTTTTAAAAAATGACTATTTAGCAAATTTTAATATTTCTATAGTAATTTTTTAAGACATTTAATACAATTACTTTATATTTTTCATATTAATTTCATACATAATATTTAATTCATATATTAAGGAGCATACTTGCATATATCTATTTAACTTGTTCAAGTTGTGGACAGAATTCCATAGCCATCAAATCTCTCTCTTTCTCTCTCTCTGAATTCCATAGCCACCAATTTCTTGACCTAATTTTGGGGCTGCCGTCACTTCATTTTCAGGCGGCGGCCCCTCACCTCTCTTCTTTTATCTTGCTTTTTTCTATAATAATTTTCAGATCAGTACATATCTGAATTTTTAATTTTATTTGTTATTTTTTTATTTATTTTTGAATTTTTTTGTGTCTTTTGGTTGTGCTATTTGGTTCAATAAACTCAGATTTGAAATTTTTGTGTTTTTCTTTCATTTTTTTATTGTTGTGTCAAATCTGAAACCCTTTATGTTTTGTTTTTATATTTTTGGTTTCAATAAACACAAATTGTATACATATGAGTTAGTTTTATTTGTGTTTGAATTTTTTGTATTTTTTGTTTCTATAACCTCAAATCTGAAACTTTCTATGTTTTTATTTTCGAGTTTGGATTTTTTTATCAAATCTGAAATTTTTATTTATATCTAGTTCTTTTTAATTAATCTTGAATGCATTTTAAATTTTTATAATGAAAGTTTGTTCTCCAAATTTAGAGATTGTTGTCTTCCTTTATGAAAGTTTGGTTGTCTTCCATTATGAAAATTTGGTTGTCTTCTTTTATGAAAGTTTTTCTTTGAACAACATATAGATTGAGTTTCTCGCTGAAAGTCAGATTGCACACTGCATGTTACCATTATCCACTGTCTTCGTCGAAAAAGTTCAAAAATATAATCCAGCAACTTCATTTATTTCATACATCTTATATACTTTTTTTTGAAAATTATATTTAAATTTATTTTTTTTTTGTTATATTTTTCCAAATGATGTAACAATAAAAGTTAATAGTATTACTGAAGGTTTAAAATTTTAAATTTAAATATTTTTTTAAAAAACAAAGAGCTTTTAGATTTTGTTGACAGTTTTAAATATTTTAATGTTTATGGAAAATTATATATCAGAGATCAAAATTCAATTTTCTAATAATACTAACTAAGATTATTTGTATTTATGATTTTTATTTTTTGCTTATTAATTATTTTAAATTCATCTAGTAAGAAATAGACATGAAAAATAGGGACAAAAATTTGACTGGGATTTTATAAAAAAGTATTTATAAAAGTAGGGTAGTTTTAACAGTAATTCCGAAATTAGGGGTGAGTCAGAAGCCGCAACTGACACCTACGGCTTCTGACCGTGAGACCCACAGTTTGGATCCCTTTTTCTTTACTGATGCCGTAGCTGGCAGCTGCGGCATCAGTATATATATATATATATATATATATATATATATATATATATATATATAAAGGGTTAGCGGGTACTTATTTTTTTTTAAATAATTATTTAATAATAAATAATATTATTTATTATAATAAAATAGAATTATAATAGAGATAAAATAAAGTAGAAAATATATTTATTAAATATAATAATATAATTATGATAAAATAATATTTAAATAATATACGAAACGAAACTCTATTTTTTAATTGTCCAGTTATAAATTTTACAAAAATATTAAATATTTTTTTTTAATGTTATTAAAAATATTTTATTTAATGTTTTAATAATATTAACAAACATATGATAATTTTAGTTTCATTTAATGTTATTATCGCGAAAAAAGATAGGAAAAAAAGGCAAAGAAATAGAGGAATTGTGATTCGAGGCTTAGGAGACAGAGATCGTGAAAATTCCAGAACTCGTTCCTACTCCCACGAGTCCAGCAAAAGAAACAAGGGAAAAGAAAAGGTGCTCTCTAAAGAGAACCCCACCCTTCCTTCCTCATGCACAATCCCTTCTATGAGCCAGAGTGATCGCAATCAGCCTCGATCTATGGAGAAAACAACTCATCACATGAGTGCAACTTGGTCTGGAAGCCTTCACTAAATAGTGGCGACATTGCCTCCCCTTTCTCTCAGGAGATAAAAGCAGCCAAGCTTCCCCCCTGGGTTTAAGGGGATGAGAATGCTGAAATATACAAGCAAAGCTAGCTCGAAGGCACACCTCTTCGAGTTCTTGGTGCAAATCCAAATGCACTCTTATGATGGTCGAGTCTTTTGTAGTGTTTTCCCTATAACTTTAACAGGTGATGCGCTTAAATGGTTGAAAAGCCTTTCCGAAGACTCGATCACTTCCTTTAGGGACCCCATGAAAAGTCTCCTAGACTACATGGAGAAATTTTGAGCAATGGTCACATAAATCGAGATTGTTTGCCTTAAAGAGGCAGGAAAAACCCTGAAGAAAAACACCAGGAGTCTTTATTTGTCCAAATCTTTTAAGATCAAGCCTCTAACGTACATTATCCGCCTGATAGAAAGGGTTGAGCTATTCATTTCGCTGGATGAAACCATCATGGCCGACACAAGGAGGCAAACGTTGGAAAAGAGATTGCAATTCCCACTAACCATGGACGAAAAATTGAAGCTTCCTCTAAGCATGGCTGACACGCTGCAATTCCAGCCAAATATAGGCAAATGATTACATTCCCAACCAGCATGGCCCACAGACTATGACATCCTGATGAACGGTCAAAGAAAGGCAAAAGTACAAAGCCTGGGAAGGAAAAGTTTAGAAAACATGATGACAATTCGACCGAAACTTATACCTCGCTTAACACTAGTCCTGCCAAAATCAAGGAATGGATCAAAGAAAGGCACAGAATTAAGTGGCGAAAGAAGCTATCCAACTAGAATATATTCTAAGAGATAAGAGTAGATACTATGAATTTCACGGGGACGTCGGCATAACTAATGAATGCAAGGCCTTAAAGGATGAGATAGAGAGGCTCCTATAAGCTGGGCTTCTAGAAAATTTTGAAGTTCTAGAAAATTTCAAAGCCCTAATCCAGGAGATCCCTGTGAATCCTCTTTTAAAAGAACAGATAGGTCAGACATTGAGAACTGAGATGGCTAATTCGATTAACTTAGTATCCTTGTATAAGAGAAAGAGAAGCAACCTAGAAGAGCAAACCCCGAACAAATTGGGGAAAAAGCCACACACGGCCATATCCCTAGAAAACATTATGAAAGTATCCCCATAAAGTGCAAAGTCCATGGTGAAATCTCAGTTGTTCAAATAGCAATCATAGAATTATGACCTATCATGGATTCCGATCGGTAGTTATTCAAGAGATGCAACATCCCTTCACGGATTGCGAACCGATCACGTGTTTCGTCAATAGGAGATGGTACATCCTTCCTCAAACCTTCAGCTTCCTTTTACAAAGGAGATTAATCATCCCTCCTTAAGATAAGAAAGACAAAATCACTCTCAAAAGGACTCATGCTAAACAATAGTTAGACTCCACGGATACAATCCGATCAGGGGAAGATTAATTGGATACCAAGTCCTCCTATCATTCTAAGTCAAGAGAAAATGTCGATGCTCCACCCCACTGTCTAGCTGTGGAAAAAAGACCCTGAGCATGATAAAAGAGTCAGTCACGCTCGTAATAAGAAGAAATGTCCAAAAAAGAACTAAGGCCAAAACTAGAACATCAACATAAATTGGGATACCACCCCACCAAACTGACTCGACATCCTAGTCGATTCAGTGGTAGGATCGAAAGAAAATCCTTGAGTGTACTATCCTCTCTGCTTGCTCAGAATGAAGAAGTCGATAGCGTATAAGGAGAAATGGAAGAAAGATCTGCCTCTCTAACGACATTGAGCCTCTTAAGCTGCCAATGCACATGCTCCATAAAAACATCCTAAAAGAGACACTGGAGAAGGCATGAATGCCTATCGATTAGGAAAAGCATTGGAGAAGCCCATGAAATTGCTGTCTTTTCCACTTGCTCAAAGCCAATTGAAAGAGGTACGGCAAAAATGTTTACCCTCCTCATAAGTCTTCAAAAGTCAAAGATACACTCTGGCTAGGGAAGCTAGCCAAAATTCTTCTCATTCCAAGCTAAAATGAAAATACTCATGCTCGTTCCAAGTTAAAATGAAATGAGCCGTGTAATGGCCCAATATCGGATTAGATGTAAATAGTATTTTTCGATATCGGTCAGCGCACCTGGAATGATAAATACACCCATGGATAGAAAATATTTTATTTGACCATCAAAAAATATTAGTTATGATTAGTCTGTGAGTGAAATTTAAAGTGAAATTGAGGTCAAATAGATCCTTAAAAGTCAAAAATAAGAAAAACGTCTAATTTCGGTTCAAATAGTGACTAGTTTAACCTTAGCTTTGACCGGACCTTTAAAAATAGCAAATTACCTCTAAAAATCACCAAACTTTTCATATTTTCTCTATATGATATTTAGAAATTTTTGGTGGTAAAAGGAAATTTTTTTTTAACACAAAAAATTTTGAATCAGACCGATTTAATTGAACCGGATCACAAATGGACTCCGATTGAATTGAAATTTTGTAGGGAGGCTATATTTTATATTCTAAAATTGTTGGAATTGGTTTGGGGAGGAAATAACTTGAGGAAAATATGAATTGCATTATGGGGTCCAAATTGGCCTTAAAAATCAAGATTTAGCTCATGTAGGTTGGACCACCTTGGTCAGACCAAAGCAGCCCATTTACTCACTGTAAATAACCTTAAATTTACTAAAATTGAGATAAGTAATTTACATAGTTTTATTTTGGTTTAAGGCTTCCTATATATATTTTAAGGCATGTAGGTTATGTTTATATAGTTATAAGTGTGTTTAGAAGTGAGATTTTGATGAAATTTCCTTGTGAAATTTTGGCCTCCATAGGAAATCAAGGAGAGGAAAGTCTTTTCAAGGACAAAGGCAAAGAAAAAGAGGCCTAGGAGATTTTAAGTGAAGAATTGAGGTTTGTGATTACAAATCCCATTTAATTCCATATGAAAAACATGAAAATTAGCTTATGTTTAAGTATAAGTATATGAAATATGCATGCTAAATTAAACTACGCCATATAATTATGCTTAGAATGCTTAGAATTGATGATTTGGATGGTTAGATTAAGAAAATAAAATGTGAATGATGATGATGCATGTTGACCGAATGGTATGTCATGGATTTTTCATGACATACTTGATGATTATGACATGTATATGATGGGTATATGAGGTGTGGCATGATATCTAGTTAATTGCATCTATAAAGATAAGAAAATTAAATATAATGGATGAGATACCCCATGGCCGAATGATATGCAAGGTATAAAGACATGATGGTTATGTGTTATTATATTATGTCATGGTGTAATTAAATTAATTAACATGAAATCAAGTTAAGTTAATGATGTATGATGTGAAAATTGAATATGGGTACATGTATGACATCATGGCCGAATGGTACCATGATGAAATGATGAGAATTTTTCATGTATAATGATGGTTTTGAATGAAAAAAATAAGTAATGCTCTACGTAGTAAGCTAGTGTGTAAATCTAGTACAAAATATAGTTGGCTAGTTATAGGAACACTATGCTGAGGTGGTGAGCATGACGTCTCACCTATTGTAGGCCAATGATGGTCCTACCTCATTGATATCAATGTTTCATTGTTCATTGTATTGTACGGGAGATTTCCCGGGGTCCCTTCCCTCATTTTTTTGAACCAATAGGGTTCACGTCTCGTTTATCCAGTTTAAAAATTTATGCCAGCATTTTACATGGGGCAATATGAGAAAAATATTGATAAAATAATGAATTAGAAGTAAATGGAAAGATTTAAATGGAAAAAGGACCTAATCGTAAATAATGGGAAGATTAGGGGCAAAATGGTAATTTGACCATATATAGCATTATAAGGGTCATAAAGGGTAAAAATGTAATTAATTGATTAATTATGCAAAATAATGATTTGTAACACCCCAAAACCACCCCAGTAGTTTGAGCCTGTCCGTGTCTGTATGTGTGTATTTGTATGTGTTACATGTATGTGTTTAATTGGATTATTTATGTAATTTATGTATATTAGTTGAGAAGAGGAGATAGGCTAGTATAGGGTATAAGTGAGTGTATGAAAATTTAGTGTGAGTAAGAGAAAGCTTAGTGCACATATATTAGTGTATGGGATTAGGATATGAGCAAAGGATAAGTTAATGTGTATAGTAAAGTATGGGAGTAGGGTGTGATGTGGGGGCAAGTGTCTTAAGGAGAGATTGACAAGTGGCAAAGGGGATAAGTGGGCATTTATTTGGTTGGTGAAGAGAGAGAAAAGGGCAGCCTTTCCCTCGATTTCCCGTTCCCCTCCTCCTTTTCACGCCATTTTCTTCTTCTTCTTCCTTCTCCTTTGTTCTTCCTTTTCTTTACATAATCTTGCTCCCACTTCTTTAATTGAGTAATTAGCGTTGATTAGCTTGTGGATTTTGGAAGCTTAAAGGTGAGTTGGGGCTATGGGTGTTTTAGATTCTTCTTCTTCCTCTTCTCTAGGTTTTATAATTATATATGTATGTTTGGGTAGTTGTAAAATTGATCTTGATTGTTATGGGTTTGTGGTTCAGAGGAGACTCCTAGACCTGATAAAGGGAAAGGAATTGCAAGCGGGAGCGGAGCTCGCGAATAGGAGCTAAGGAGAGAAGGTTTGGGAATATTCATCTTTATTGTGTATTTATGATTTGAGTTTGATAATTGTGGTTTTGCTTTGATTGGGTTTATGAGTGGTGTTATTATAGCTTGAATGGAAATTAGTGTGATACGTGATGTGAAAGAATGAATATTGTTGAAGGAATTGTGAGAAACTATATGAATATTTGTAATTGGTGTTATAATTGCTGTTTTGGAATTTCTTAGAATTGAACATGTAATTGACTTGATTTAATTGAGATAAATGGTGTTAAAGCTGGGTTTTTATTTATGTTATGAGTTGTGAATGCTTGCGTTGCTTAATTTTGAGGTTTGGAATCAATTTTGGAAGTTTGAATGTGATTTGTGTAAGTTTTCTGCAGAATTTGGGCGTAAGAGCTGAAAAACCCGTGTCTGTCGCGATCGCGACACTGTCGCGAGCGCGACAGAGTGCGGAGGTTTCGGCCCTCGCGCCGGCGCGAGAAGTGTCGCGCCGAGAGCTCGAGAAAACTCTCTGTCGCGAGCGCGACATACGTCGCGAGCGCGACAGAGCGCTCAATCTCCGAATGGTTGCAGGACTCTCTTCTGTCGCGAGCGCGCGGTGGTCGCGAGCGCGATGGACTTGGACAGTTACCTTCTGTCGCGAGCGCGACAGAGAGTGGCGCCTTCGCCCTCTCGCGAGCGCGAAACTCTCTCGCGACCGCGAGACTCGGCGGGGAGTTATGTTTGGTCTCTGTCGCGAGCGCGACAGGCGCGACTTCCAAACTTGATTTCTTTTCCTTTTTGCTTAATGACTTAATTTCTTTTGCATGCAGTTTTCATTATGCTTTAATTATCTTTTTGCATGAATAATATATATGTAAATGTGATAAGATTTTGCATAACCTGCTAATGTCGGATAAGTGGATAGTTAGGCATGCCTAATAGAGTTATGTGCCGCTGCAGCTATGTGTACGACTTTGGACCCTGATCAGGTCCCCGATCGGATCCTCGCGATCCTTCTGTCTGAATCTTTCTTAAGATTCTATGTGAAAACAATTTGGAATAACATATAAAGAATGATTCGATACCTTCGGGTATCTATGTGTCCATAATAAGATATTGATACTCTTAAGTATCTATGTGTACTCGTTATCCACTCGTTATGATTAAGCAGGTGTCATTGTGTTTTGTACAAGAATCTTTGGATGAGAATACAAATATCTGAATTAATTATGTATGATTATATGCTCATAATTGTATTGTTTTCATGTGTTTTCTGTTACCGTCACTGTGAGTGGCGGTCATGCATTGTGTGTTTCCCCACTAAGCGATTTCGCTTAGCACGGGTGTTTATCCGTGCAGGTGTGGAAGGTTTTCGATTGCCTCGGGTTGGGCGTGTCGCATCGGGAAGGCCAACTCAACTAGAGATCGGGAGTGTTATAGTATAGGCTTTCCTTTATTTTGTAATGAATGTAATATTTTGTTAGCCCTTTTGAACAATGTATCTTGGGCTTTTGTATATTCGTTCTTCTTTTTGTAAATTTGATGTAAGATGTAAAGACCTCTTTTGTATATTAATAAAAGTATCCATTTTGTCCTGTGTCCCTCTTCTGTCTTTTAAAGTTTTTATTTATACCGGATATGTGATTCTGTTTGTGATGTTTGCATGTTTGTACTAGTGGGGTGTGACACTCCTATCTATCTTAGGTCCTTCTCGCTCTAATCGAGTAGAAGTATCCATGGTATAGGTTGGGGTGTGACATGATTTTTCAGGGACTAAAACGAAATTTGGCATGAAAATGTTAATTTAAGGACTAAGCAGTAATTTACATGTTATATAAGGATTTTAAGAGTAAATGAGAAGAATTAATGGCATTATAGTAAAATTAAGCAAGCTAATAGCATAAGTGTAATTTTATGAACATTTAAGGGCATAATTGTAAATATGCCATAAGTAAGGATTTAAATGTATATTGTGATGATTAATGTATTCATTGCATAATTATCTAAGATAAGGATGTATTGGAAATTAATGGAGTATTTAGCCAATGTGTCTAATAATGGAGATATTAATTGGCCTAAGATAATTAACAGTATATTTAAATAAATATAATTAGTTATATTTATGAACTTATGATTATGCATGAATTTTAGGCTATATGGAAATATCTGGAATTGTAATCATCACTGGGCATATTTAATGCTCAGTACGTAGTGTTTTTTACTGCTTGTAGGTACACCATAGGTCAAGAGCAGCATATCTCACATTTTGGGAGCAACCCGAGAAAATTACTTTGAGGATGTATATTCTGTATTTTAGTGAGAATGGGCATGTATATGTACTTATATGTATCTATTAGTATTGGTCTTCTTTTTCTGTCTCAAGAATGGCTGGAAACTCTCTCGAGTGGAATATGTAACCTAAATATTTATATGACCTTAAGTACTGTTATATATGAAATCTGCATGGTTTACCTATGATCAGTGGATGAATGACATTGTTATTGGAATTTGAGAAATTAAGTGACTATTAAATTACGATTTTATTTTTAGAAAAAAAATATATGTCTATTTTACGTGTATACCTCTAGACAGATATAGGTCCATCGGCCGTTATTAATTTAAGTGATACATAAGTTTAAGGAGTGTTACAAGCCGTGCTCCATGTTGATGGAGAGTTCCTCGAGCGAAAGCTCTGGACTGACCAAAGAGTTAATCATGCTCATAATGGAAGAAATCCTCTAACAGCAAAAACACGGAAAGAAGTGCTAACATTGAGTACCACCACACTGAACGGATTTGGCAAGCCACCGCTCTAGTGATAGGATAGGTAGGATTTTCTGCAAGAAAAGAAGAAGAAAAATGGGATAAAAAGTTCCCGATCATGATGCTTGTTCCAAGGGGAAGCTTCCAAAGGAGTAAAAAATTGAGAGATATCCCAAATATCAGCCTCAAACTCCCTGTACCAGAATTCTATAATGGGCCGAAGCATTTCAAAGGGAAAGTGGAGAAGGGTATGAAAGATGCTGCTCCTGAGAATCAAAGGATTCCTAAAAATCGGACAAGTCAAATGACCCAATATCCTACACCTAAAAAGGTACTTACTGTAATATTTTATTCAAATTTAAACAATTGTTAAATGTACAAATTACAGGTTTTCAATAAGAAATAGCAAAGTGAGTTTGATCCAATCACTTGCAAACTAGTCCTAAGATAACGAGCGAAGTCACAATATGATTATCCTATACGCCTACTTCAAAAAGGTCTACAGACCTTCGAAAGCCAAAACAATCGCAAAGTATATTAAAGAAAGCCTTAAGAAATTCCCAAGGCCCGCTACGAAAGTATAAACACAACGTTACGTTCCTATCAAATTGGTTAATGCAAATTATTCGTGGCACCCGATCAAAAGAAGTTTCCTTCAGAGCAGTTGATAGACTCCAGAAAGTATCGAATTTCGATCAAAAGTAACTTGCTTCAGTCGATAATCTCTTGAAAGTCAAGTATACTCTACTAACTCACACTCGTCTGAGTAGGGTCTTAAGGAACTTCTAAGGCCCTCAACACAATTATTTATAAGCGTTGTATTCCAACTAAAATGGTTACTGAACATTTAAGTAGCAAGTTATTTCCCGAGTGCTTGCAGAATGAATTCGACTCAATCATTCACATCTCTCGATAATTGAACAAACTCAATGATTACTCCTAATTAGAAAAATGTTCACTTTAGGGAAGCCAACCGACTCCTGAAAGACGAAACTATCCAAAAGATCGAACCGATACCCGAACGAAAGGGAAGGGGAAAACCCTACGGCCGAACAAAATATTGTATTCTGATCAGAAATGGTTGTGAAACATACTTCACTCCCAAAAATTACTGCGAAATGAGTTCGATTTGACTGCTCGCAACTTTTACCATCCCATAATCATATCGACCTATTTATTTGCTCAAATAAAACTTGACGTTATCCGAAGTCAACTAGTGAAAGTCATATCTAATTAAGCTATCTAAAAGATCTAATTATTTTCAAGACCCAATCAATAAATGATTACCTGAGTGAATTCGATCACGATTATCCGATCGAACTATTCACCTATTCAGAGGTCTTTTCCAATCTTGTAAGAAAAATGTTTTCTGATTGACCTACTATTTCAATGCGATAAGTAAAGAGCGAAAAGGGACAATCAAAAACTGAAGGAAAAGATTGAAGAAAAACTTCATTTCATTAATTTAAATTTGAGAATATAAAAAAGAAAAAAATTCTAATCACAATCAAAAAGGAGAAAATTCCTGACACTACTCCTACGTTTTCTTCAAAAAGCATTCCTTGATACTCTTTGCCCAATTGAACTCATACTGTCGAGATAGAGTTGATGAGAGGTGGTCCATGAAATGACCAGTTTGCTTGCTTTTGCATCTCTCTTGATCTCAACCTATTTAGGCAACTTCTTCCGAATAGGAAGAGTCACTACAAACTCCTAACCATTCCCAACTCCCATATTGCAAAAGACTCTCAAGCTACAATCCTCCTCCTCTTCAGTTCCAACCAACTCCCCATTTTATCTCTAGAGTTGGATGAGACAAAATGGAGAAGAAAGTACAGACTTGAGAGTAAAGAGCACCCTGTTTCAGCTTCCATCTCATTTGGCATAGGAGAACACTCTAATGAGGGGCCCATATCCCCTTCCATCGAGGGAGCCAAATTCATTTATCTTTCTAAAATGGCAAAAGGATCATGGATGATGCCAAATGGAAAGATGACAAAAAGAATTCATGCTGCAAAGAAAATCTCATTTTGAGGCAAAATCGAGATCTTTGAATCATGAAAAATGGGTAAGACTCACCTATTTATAAGGACATGAGCTCCTTCCTCAAAGCCAGATTAAACATTCAATCTAGGCTGCCACATGGCCACCTATGACTAGAGAGTTTAAGGGATAAAATGTCGGAAATGAACAGTCGCTATAATAAGCACGTCCAATGAAATATTCGCCATTAATGCGCCAATTTGGGAACATTTTAAAGACAAAGCATCGCCATATTGGATGCATGTGATGAAATATCCCCCTATTAATGTGTTGACTATGTTGATCGCAACGGTTGGAAATCCAAAATGACAAATTCCATCAAAGAGATTTAAGTGAAAGGCTCCCGATCGCTAACCCTTAACTTGATTTGATCGGATCCCTTTGAGGGGGGACAAATGATAATACCTAAAATAAGTCATCATCGGGCTTAAGCCCAAAGCCTAATAAATACTAAGAGCCTGGCAAACTAAGAAAGCCCAGCACCATTAAGCCAGAGGCATGGCAAGCGAACACGCATGAAACCAAAAGAGATAAGGCTCTATAGGTTATCTGATCGGACTGACAGGGCATGCCTCCTGTCAGTCCACTGACACACGCTATTGCCATTCCCTCAAAACTGCTTTCGATCACATCGCCACCTACCTACTCCGACACTAGAAGTAGACCACTTGAATGGGCTCACTCACCCACTATAAGTACCCGGGATCATTGCACTCAGATAAAACAATTCAATTCTGAGAGCTTCTCTCACTACTTTCTCTCTCAAAATACTACTGACTTAAAATTCGGAGTGTTTATGCCTGGTTCGATCGAGGAACTTTTCTTATAGATAACAAGGATCCGATCGGCTCGCACAAAACCACCATCACGAATTGAAGTGCATAATCAGCTTAGGAATGATCTTTTAGAAACTCATAGCTCTCAGAGGTCAGAAGTAGTGAATAATCTAGGAAACATAGTGGGTTTTGAAAGGATAGGTGTGAGAAATAAGAAGGGTGGTTAAAGTTTTGGTTATTTCTATGATCCTGAATTTATAGTGCTGCATAACATGTAAGTGCAGCTTTTTACAAATTTTTACTACATATAAACCAAATGCATGTATGATATATAATATATTTTCTTAATGATGTATAATATTTTTTGTCTTTGTTGAAATAAATGTAACATGACCACAACGAGGTGACTCTTTTAGTGTGCTAATTGATGGTGATGAAGTAGGCCAAATAGATCCTGACATTGAACCATCTGTCAATACTAGATTTTCAATACCTAATGAGTTAGAAACCAGGATCGCAAAAAGGAAAGAAAACAATAGAGGACCAATAGGAGATAGAATAACAGATTTTAGATTAAGCAACAACAGGGACCTATAAACCTTCAATTCAAACCAAGTGAAAGAAAAAAAAAAAGAAAAAGTATAGCCTGTAATAGAGGCTGATTTAGAGAAACAATAACAATAAATGTTAAGGAAGAATAAGAGTAAACATGTGGCAATTTGATTAAACAAACTGTTGATTTTTTTTATATGGCTTAGATTTAGGTTGAATGCCTGCTGATGATACTGTAGCTTGTTTTTTTGTATATGATTTTTGGTTATGTCTTAGATTAGATTAAGGTTGAATACCTACTGATCTTATAGATTTTTGGGTTATTTTTTTTATAAGTGGCTTATAATATGGTGTGAATAGCCTACTGATGTTAGTTATCTTATAAGCTATATAGAACATTAATCATTTTGAACAATTTCAATACTTTGTGTTATATAAAATATCAATTATGTGGTTTGTGTATAGGTTTGCTTTCTGCACTATGAATCAGCTGATGATGTTATATATATAATGTTTATAGGTTAATATGTTTTTAGGACAAATACAATGCTTACAATGTTTCCACTGGTTATTATGCGCTATTTTTCTTACTGCAATGTAGTTAATTTATTTACAAGTTTCTATCAAATTCTTAATCTCCCAAAACCATACAAATAGAGTTCATTTTTCATTTGCATCATTTACTCATATGGAAAATAAATACAACATATAGATTCAAAAGCAAATAAGTTGCTGATTTTCTGCATTATCCGGTATAAAAACATTTCATCCATTAAAGACATTAGAATACAAAACAGAAGTCCCATCTATAAAACAAGTAAATTGTAACAAACACAACATAATTGTTCACATTGTCACTTATTACATATTGACTTCTTCACAACATAATTGGAACATCCACAAACTAAGAAATACACAATAATATTAAGCAAAGTCTAATCTTCCACTTCATGTTTTTATTATCCCTTTCAAAAGCCAATTTATTGTTCCTCATAGATTCCATTTCTCTGTAATTCAAATAATTCAAAATCATAATCCCCTCCTAAATTGCACATTCTTATAAGATACTTATTCTCCCTTTTCAACTAATTTAATACCTCAATTACTCTTGGAGGCATTTCACCATTTTCCCACTGAAAATACTTGTAATCCCTATCTTTTGCAAAAAAGATCATTTAATCATACTAGAACAAGTTAAAATATACTTAAAAACAACAAAAAAATTAAACAAAAAAATACATACACATCCACCAGAACACAACCATCTAATAAGTTTAAAAGCATTTTTAGAGGACTTACATCAACTAGAAAATCAAGGGATTGATGAAATTGTCTTCCTGGATTCATAACACTCCAAGATTCAACATTTGCAAAAGTATTGCGGAACACCACTATTAATTAATCAATTTCTTTGATTTATGCTTTGTTGAGCTAAATTTATAGATGCCATTCAACTTATGGGTTTAATTGGATGACGATATTTGTATAAGGTTTACAAAGATTTGAAGCTTTGAGAGATCTAGGGATTATGGAGAGAGAATGAGAATGAGATTTAGGGATTTAGATAAGCTCATAAATTATGGAGAGAAAAGAACAAAATCTAATTTAGAGAGAGATATAAAATTATAGTAAAAGTTTTAATTAGAAAAGTGAAAAAATTACATATGGTCTTGTGCTTATGTGGTGCTTATATGGCATCAGTTCGCCTGCATGTCATTCACGTCAATAATTTCAAATTCTAATAAGATGACAGGTTAGCACCGTTAACCCTTAAGTGGATTGCAACTTGATGGAGGGGTTATTTTAGTACCAGTTTGTTAAGTTTAAGGGGTGTTTTTTGTTCGAAAAATAACTTTAGGGTATTTTAGCACTTTAAGACAACTTCAGTGATATTTTAGTATCTTTTTAAAAAAATAATAAATTGTCCATAAATAAAAATAAATAAATTTTAAGATAAAAAAATATAATATTTAAAACTTAAAAGAAAATGTGTAAGGCCAATAAATAAAAAATAAAAAGTTTAATAGCTAAAACTCAACAAATTCAAAATCTTCATAATATGTTTAATTTGCCTATCAAAATTTCTTCATATATTTATTCTATTTTTTTTTGAAACATTTCAATATAATAAAGGTTTAATTTATATTTTTTTTTCTTAAATTTAGTAGATTTTGTTTTTATACTGTTAAATTTTTCAAATGCCTTATAACATACTTAAATTTGATAAAAATGTATTTATTTTTCTCGTAATTAACTGAAAATAATTACATGTGAATTTTGAGTTACACATACTATTTTTAGTATGCTATTAAGTTTATTGTTGTTAAAAGAAAGAGAAGAAAATGAAAAATAAAAAGAGATAAGTGTGACGAGCGCCGAACCCCGGGGTGCCCTGAACGCCCGCTTTTAAGGCGATCGAGAGAGGTTCATAAAACTTGTAAGAAATTATAAGTGCGTCCATTTTGGGCAACAATGAGCTTTCTTGGAGTTTCCACCCAATAGAACATTGGCAAAGGTCGTCTAGCCTCAGTGAAATTAAGACAGCGCTGCTATGTCCATTTTGGGCAAGGCAGAGGGGTCTTGGAGGCCCCATCCTAATAGAATATTAGGATGACCCTCTCGCCTCGTGGAGTCTAGAACTATACAAGTTAGGCCTTTTTCGGGACACAAGAGGTGTCTTGAAGGCCTCACCCCAATAGAACATTGAGGTGGCCCTCTCGTCTCGTTGAGTCCAAAAACCAGAGAAGGTTCGGGACTCCCCATTTATTCATACCTTAGTTAAGTTTATAATTGAGTTTTGAATTTAGCGTTTCATCCCATTTCTCATTCAATTTTAATGCAATCTAATTTAACGCGCATGTCAATCACATAATGAAAGCGGTAAATAAAGTAAATGAAAGCAAAATAAATTACAACAAAATTAGGGGCGGAATACAACCCCCATTGTAAATAAAAAAAATAAATCATACATAAAACGGGCTATTTGTTAAAGATGAGGACATTGGTCCTCACATGCATGTTTAAAGAAAATAATTTTAAGGTGACAATTTATTTTGGATGGAAGAAACTAGGACATTGGTCCCATTTTTATTAAAAAAAACTAACGTGCATGAAAAAATAAATTTATTAAAAATTACTTAATAAAAATACAATAAATCCAAAAATAAAAAACTAAAGAATGGCAAATCCACCCGAAAAGCATCTCCAAATCTCCACGGGCTCCCACTTGGTATGGAAAAATACTCACAAATAAAAATAAGTATTGAAAATAAAAGAAAAATAAATAAAAGTGAAGTTAATAATAAAAAAATTAATTTAAACATGTAATAAAAATAATTAAAATAAAAACAAATAAACATGCATCATGTATGGCAAATCAATTAAATGACATAATAAAATATGCAACTTTTCATATTAACAATTCAACATACATAAAAAAAAAACATATATGATAACAAGCATAAAACTCACCAAGCATGAAAACATAAACAATAATAAAAATAAAATTCAACATGCATGAAAACATAAATATTAACAATAAAATTTACCATGCCTAAACATATAAATAATAATAACAATAATACTAGTAACAAATTATAACAATAAACAAGGATAATAAAAAATAATAATAATGATAGTAGTAAAGTAATAATAATAATAATAATAATAATAATAATAATAATAAAACACAATAACAACCAAGGAATATGAACAATCAAATAAACATGTAAGAATAAGAAGAAATAAAATAAATATAACATATTAAAACATGATAAATACCAATAAAAATAACAATAATAATATATGAACAACAATGATGATAATCATAATCATAAAAATAGAAACAAAAGATGAATAATCAAATAAAGAGCAAAAGGATAATAATAATAATAATAATAATAATAATAATAATAATAATAATAATAATAATAATAATAATAATAATATGAACAATTAAATAAGAACACAAGAAATGAGAAATAAAAAATAATAGATCTAAAAGAATTTACATGATAACTATTTAATTGTAAATAAAAATTGAATTAAAAAATTAAGCCAAAAATGCTTACCCTCAAAATTTAGCTTGATGAAATGAAAGTAAATGATCTAATTTCTTGTCTTGATTTGTAGGAATAATATTAGAAAAATAAAATATTGAAAAGAAATTTTAACTTAAAAACAAATAATTAATTTATTTGTCCCAAGGTAAAAATTGTTAAATTAAAAGGAAAAAAAATTCCCAAGAACAAAAATTGCTCTTTTTTGCTTTGAGAATTATCCTGAAAAATCCTTTAAAAAATTGAGAGAATTTGCTTTTTGAAGAAAGATGAAGAAGAAAAAAAAATTTCTAAATAAAATCCCCCCTAATTCTCTCTCTAAAATCATTTTATACCTTCTCAAAAAATCAGATTTTTAATGAAAAAATTAAAATCAATTTAATTTTCATAACCACAAAAACTGATAAATTTGAAAGGTTTAGAATCCAAAAAGTTTTAGAATTAAATTCTATAAAAAAAATAAAGAAAAAGCATTAAAAATGAAGAAAAAAAAAAAGGCCAAAATGGCCAAAAAAGCTGTAAGGGGCGAAACTGGGCGCACAGGGGCGAGCGACGCCCGTCGGCGCGCTGCCGCACCCCCGACACTCGCAAACTTTTTTTTTAAAAGTTTTCTAAAAAACTATAATTTCAAAACATATTTTTTTTGTTTCAAAATAATTTTTTAAAATATTTTTAAAATATATTTTTATTTATTTCTAATAAATCAATCCGATAAAAAAATCGTCACTTCCAATTTTCATTTTTACGTATAAATAGACACACTTAATTTTATAATTGGATAATCATGATCTAACCCACTCCATGATGCGGTGTTTACATTAAGGTTAATGAAAAAAAAATGTAAAAAGGCTTAAAAGAAGAGCACAATACAAAAGAAGATTTGGGGTGTTTTTTATTTTAATCATGTGCCTAATACAAAAACATTACTCTATAATTTAACTTTATAAGTTAAGGGTGTTAATAGGTACATTTCTACTAAATTTAGATGTAATAAAACGTTTGTCAAATTTAGTTGCGCAAAAAAAATAATTATATAAAATTTAAGGAGAAAATATATATTAAGCTTATAATAAATCATATGGTTAGTGAACTCGTTCATCTAGAATTTTATGATTTTGATTTTGCTACGAATAGATATTAGAATATAACAACTTAGTTTTTTTATATTTGACTCTAATAACATAAGTTAATTTCCTTTTATATTTTAAAAGATGTGGTGGTGACACATACTCACTAAGATAGGTTCACCATCTACATAAAACTAAAAACGTGTCTAGAGTTTTTAATGATTGTGAGGTGGCAATGGATAAGTCCTTATCCTTGGCAATTGCTGTTGTTGCTTTTGTATTTATGAAGTGTGAGCAAAGCAGATGATGGATAAGAAGTGACAAGTAATCATTTGCCCGTCACAACCAAATGAATAGAAAAAGTGGAGACTGCCGCCCTATTAACAATAATTTTTTGACAAATTTATTTTATTAATCTTTATTTCTTTTGGAGGGATAATTGGATGAGGATTTCTTATGCAGTCATAATCGGACGGTGTGCAATATATATTGTATTGACGTACTGTACATAAAATTATAATTCGAAAAATTATGTTAGATGTATGGTACACAATAAATATAATGGGAGAAGATTTGGAGCGCTGGGCATAGATACGTCATGTGCTATGTACCTTCAAATCAGTTAATTAAAATAATAAATTTATTTTAATCATTTCGATCGAATGATGTGTAGTACAGAACGCGTGAACACACCTAATTAACACTCAAATATAAGTTATCGGTTATCTTTTTTGGTCAAAAAATATGAGTTGCAAGATAATATATATTTATATATATATATATCAAGAATCCCTTTCATTCTTTCTAGTGTTTATTGGTGCGTCTTTTACACAGCAAATACAGATAATCCCGTTCACTTTCTAGTGTAAACAATAATAAATAATAATATATATATATAAGAATACAAATTCCCAAACAACCATTTTCGTAGTTACATGTGGATGAAGTCTATTTCTTGTGGACAACAAAGGAGTTCTTAATTGCCGCTTTGATTCGATACTTTATCTTTGCATATCTTGCAGTGGACAACTTTTTTAGCAACTTAATCTTTAACAATGTTCTTTTAAAAAAAAAAAAAAATCCTTTAACAATGGTCAACTGATCCCACAACCATGAATTTTTTTTTAACTTTTATGATGGATATATATTTTTTTTAAAAACTGTAATACGAAAAATAAAAATAAATAATATTAATATCGCAAAAATGCCTATTTGGTAGATCTGTCAAACTTAATCCACACCAAAAAATTCCGTCCAATCCGTCCAGAAAAACTGACCCAAATCCAATCCAATTAAAAACTTATCCATTTATATCCGCCCAAATTAGGCCTGTATAAAACGTGGCCCATTCGGGTCTGCCCCCTAATGCCCAACGACCCTCACTCTGGTCCCTTCCAATCTCTAATTGTTGTGGCCCTCTCTCTCTGTCTGTCTCGCTCTCTCCATCGAGTCCTTCCACCTTCACCGCCTCTTTCCCCCTCCACCGTCTAGTCATCACTACTGCCACCCTCGCTGCCTCTCTCTCTTACTCGCTGCCATTCGTTCAGTTTCCTTGACTGGCCTTCGTCGCCAACCAGCTATCTCGTTCTCCAGTAAGATTCAGTTTCTTCATTTCGATTTTGATTCTTGTTGCATTTCATTTTCTTTTGCTTGTTCCTATTGCGATTCTTTTGTTTAGTTTTGTTTGCTGATAATTTATGTTTATTTTGTGGCTCATAGTTATCTGTTACTTTTAGTTTTCTAATCTAACAATGCTTGCGATATTCCCTTTACATGAGGGTGACCATGGATTACGAACTCTCCAAACTTTATTTTGCTTGTACACAATGGGGCTTTTTTCAGGTATTACTCTGTAATTTTAATTGAAAATCCCAAATTTATGCTCTTAATTTCAACAATTTTACCAGTTATGTCATATCGAAAAAAGTGATTTTGAGATCTGACAATTGAAAAGTGGATAGAACATACTATATTGAATTAGCTTTTTGTTTTGAATTTGTGGTTATATAATTGAATACAAAGTTATGTTTTCGAATATGATTGATCACAGTTGGTAAACCATGGAGTAAGCTCTTCATTGTTGGAGAAAATGAAGAAACAAGTATAAAAATTCTTCAATCTTCCAACGGAGGAAAAGAAAAAAATTTGGCAATATCTAGGAGAGGTAGAGGGATTTGGGCAAGCTTTTGTTGTGTCTGAGGAGCAAAAGCTTGACTAGGGTGATCTCTTTTTCATGGTTATTCAGCCTCTTCATTTGAGGATGCCTCACTTATTCCCAAACCTTCCTTTTCATTTCAGGTAGTAAAAAACTAGCGATTTTATTGCCAAATGCATAATCTTCTCTAGCGCCTGTACTAAATGAAAATGGTAATAATCAAGGTAAGGTTATCAATTCAAGCTTTTAGATGTAAGAACACCTTTATATTTCTTCTTATCGATTAGAATGCTGAGTATTAATAATCTAATCCATGTTTAACACTAGATATTGTATTATATGGTAGGATGTTATTGGAAGAAAAGGCCAAGCCAAACTAAAATTGAACTTACATATCTTTCTAGTTTCAACTGTGTTTTGTGGGATTAAGTGATTTCTTTATTATCGAATTGTGTAATTTATGCATGATTAAAAGACATTTAAAACTGTTTTATTGCTTTTTTTCTTTTGCAGCTAGTTCAAGTCTAGCTGAAAGTCTCCATTAGTTGATAGTTCTAGTCTTGTATAAGGCTATGATTTAATAGTGTAATAGAATTGAAGTGCCACATCCTCCAGCCGGATCATATACCCTGTTTTATTGTTGTTTTTTTTTTATTTTTTCTTTGTTGTTTTTTTGAGAATGGATCATAGCTCTTATAATGTGGATGAAAGCATTGATACTATTTGTATATACAATATTTTTGTAAGACTAATTTTTTGAAATGAACAATTATTAGTTATTTGAATATCCAATACTTTTGTTAGACTAATTTTATGGATGATTAATTAGAATAGAGAATTTTTCATCCCACATTTCGGCCCGTTTGGGTCTCCAGTCGGCCCATTTTGGCCACCCGACTCATTTGGGCCAAAATTTTTGGAGTAGTTATTTTAGTGTCCAGTTATTATATTGGAAATTATTTTTCATTAAAAATATATCATGTCACACCCCAAATTGGGCCTAGTTGAAATTGGCAAGCTAAGTCGGTTAAGTGACGGGTATTTCGGTACATTGTGCATGAGGAATATGGATATTAAGGAATTATCAAGTGTGGTAGGAGTATGGTGCCATGGTTTGAAGAGTCAATAAGTGAGATTTTGGTCCAATGAGAACCTGCCATGTGGCAGGGTTGGTGAGCATTGAATGAAGAAAAGAAGAAAAGAGAGAGAGAGAGAGGGAGAACACAGAATTTTTGCATTCCCGTTCTCCCCTCCCTCTCATGCCTCCTCTTCTTCTTCTCTTCTCCATTTTCTGCTTTTCCTTTTCTTCTCTTTTGGCCGGATGTTTGTGCTTGCTTGGAGGTGATTTTGACTGAGTTTTAGAGTAAGATTTTAGAGGTATGTGTTTGGGACTTTAGGGTTCCTGCGTTTTGGGTTTCTTTCTCCTCTTCTTCTTGGTTTTGTTTGAGTTAAATTGGGTTTGGATGAGTAATTTTTCTGGCTTTTTGTTTGTGCGAGCTTGGGTTCGCAAGAAGAAGCTTTAGGGCAAGGAAAGGATTGAAGATTGAAGCTAGAAAAGTGATTCTGGATCTTTGATTTCCAGGTTTGGGAGCTTTGACTTTTGAAATTGAGTTTTGAGTTGTCTCTGCCCTATTTCTTTTTGGATCATAAATGGGTAGTTGTGCTTGTTTTCCAAAAATTTGAGTGCTTGGTTATGAGTTTATGCATGTATTTGTTTGGGAATTTTCTTGAATGGTTATGTTTTGGTGATTTGAAGTTGGCATGATTCTGGAAATTTGTAAGATGTTTGGTGTTTAAAATGGTGTGTGGGATATGATAGTGTACATAAGTTGAGTTAAGAGCTGGAATTGTGAGCTTAAGATGGTGATTTTGGTGAGTTATGCATGTATAAGTTTTACTCAAATATGATTCTTAAATTGTTGGATAAATTGCTTGATTGAGTATGATATTATAAATGGTGATAATAAGTTGAGTTGGAAAGGTAAGTTCTGGGTAAATTTTATAGTTTACTAAGTGAAATTTTAATGTATGTGGTTTTGGGGTTCGAAATTGGAGTGAACTCTGCAATTTCTGGAAATTCTGGAAGTCACACGGCGGTAAAGAAATGGCTCACCGCAGTGTGGATCGAGGATATTCATCAAAAAGTGCAAGGCCGTCGTCTTACACGGCGGTAAGGGACTACCCATACCGCCGTGTAAAACGCTACTGCCCTAAGAGCGTTTTGAGCTGAACGTCTCACACAGGGGTAAGGGTTTTCCCCATACCGCCGTGTGAAATGTTTTTGCCAGTACCTATGTAAGTCGTCTTACACGACGGTAAGGTCTAAACCATACCCCCGTGTAAGGTGCCTTACATGGCGGTAAGGGACTACCCATACCGCCGTGTAAAATGCTACTGTCCTCAGTTTTACAGATTTTTGACCTTCTTCCTTTTCACTCCTTTTTCTCTTATGCTTGGGTGAAAATATTATTTAGTGTCTTTCTATATATCTCACATGATTTAATGGTATGCTTTGCTATGCTAAATTTATGAATGCTATTTTTGGTATGGAAATGGGTTATTTATGCTTAAGTTAAGAACTCTATATGTGAATAGCATGTTGTTGTGCCAACTTATTTGAATGATAGGATTAATGTCTGAATGCCATATTATGCCTTAGCTTAGGAGCTAATGTGTTATACTTCATTACGATTTTGCTTATGTATGTTAATTATTGTAAATGGTATCACATGTTACAATTAGAACACCAGTGAGTTATGAATGCCAATTTCATGATTGTTTATCGTGAGTGTGTTATATTAAAATGTGAAAGGTGTTGTGCGTGTATTTACTCATGAACCTTCCTTAAGAATAATATGTCATGCTTATATGTAAATAGTATCCTTGCATGATTAAATTTATGCATTGTTAATCATTGGTATAATAATGTTCCAAATTTGACCCTGATGTGCTCCAGAATATTGAATAATGTTAAGGTGTTAATTGAATTATATTATATGTTTTGTAACATGAATTGTATGATGCATGGTTAACATTATGAACTTATCTACATGTTTACTATACGCTGTCTTATGCATGATTATATATATATTTATATATGTATGTATATATACATATTAGGTGTTTCGACATATGATTTGAATGATGTGCGACCTGCTAGAGTCAAGTAAGTGGATAGTTAGGCATGCCTAATAGAGTCTCTTTAGCTGCAGCACCTTTGGACGTTTGGACCCTGATCAGGTCCCTATGTGGTTCCTCGCGAACCTTTAATGTGTTTGGATCTTGTTTAAGGTCCCCTCAAAAAATTTTTTGAATGTGAAAAATGATGTTGCTTTTCGATTCGTACCCGTAAGGTACCCTTTGGCCGATTCGTACCCGTAAGGTACTGTCCGTACACTCGTTATCCACTGTTTTGAGTCAGCAGGTATTCTGCTTGCTTTGTCTGATATGAATATGAGAATGAGATATCCGTATGCGTAAGATTTCAGTTATGTGAATCAGTTATTCATCCGAATGTGCATACGAATCCCCGAATGGGTTAAATGTGACTTAAGCGTGTATCCTATATATGATTACTCACATATATCGTATCGTGAACTTGTTTGAATTCGATTAGTTATGATTATAAGCATGTGAATTAATATGTATAAGTACGCTGGCTCGAATCACTGAATGCTATGTTGAATTGGTGAATTGGTATATGTAATATTGTGGTGTAATGCATGTGGATCGGCTTCTGGTAAGTGCATATACCATAATGAAATGTTATGCTATAGGGTTTTTGGAACTCGGCTATTGTAGCGCTCTCGGTATGTTGTCATGTGTTTGCTTTCCATGCCATGATATTTTATGTAGTGGTGTTGCGCAGTGGAAGTGCGGTATTTTGACGTTATTCCTTGGTTCTCGGCTAATGTGAATGTATTTTGGCATGATAGTTGTATGTTTAGACCTCTAGGGCTTTGCATGATGATGGTGTATGTTCTGCATGATAAGTAGTATCTACGCACGTGAAATCTCTGACATTTGATACGGTGAGTACGGTAAGTGAAAGTAATTTGTATGTGTAATTGCATGGTAATAATTGTGTTTAGTCTGGTATTCTGTCGGCTTGGTATTGCTTTAATATGGTTAGAAGAATATGGTAACTGCAGGTGTTTGGTACCAAGATGAGTAATCAGGTAATGTGAATATATATACTACCGATCGTATGGTTTATTATGTAAGCATAGTTAATGATATGTTATGAGCATTTGTTTTTGTCATTTGTGTTTATGTTATGTTTTGACGACCATTGTGAATGGCCGTCCATATACTTGTGTGTTCTCCCCACTAAGCGTTATCGCTTAGCACGGGCTCTTTTCCCGTGTAGGTGGCAGGTTTGGTTCGGTTCGAGTCGCGCATCTGCAAGGTCGGCCACATAGGAGTTAGGAGTTATTGTTTCTGTTATCAGCTTCTATAATTTGGGTTTTATATTCTGCAACCTTTTGTAAATGTGTTATATGTAAGGACCTTAATGTAATGTTCGGATGATGAAATGCTGTTGTAAGTATGTGTTAAGTTATTCCTCAGTTATGTCGTCTGCTTTATGCTTCCGCTGATTGAAAGAGTGTATGTGTGTGTGCATGTGCTTATGCTTCCACTTAGTGCTTGCAAGTGTGTGAGTTAATGCATGACTAGCTTTTGCCCGCAAGGTAAGTTTTTAATTATCCTGCATTTATGCATGTATGATTATCTATGAATGTATGCTTCTACATAGTGTATATGTGCATGTATGTGAGTGAGCGTCGGTAGCGCTCTCTGGCGTCCTTCCAACGGGGACATAGGAGGTGTTACATTTAGTGGTATCAGAGCTAGGTTTCGATCCTACACTACACCCCAAGACCCCGTCAAACTCATACACTTCACTTTCAAACTACTCACTTACTTACACTCATCGCTATCGCTATACTCTTGAATCACTTTCTTATATTCGAGTCAATCACATTTACCTGGATAATCATTACTCAACTGCACATCCTAAATCAAAACACAAACACTTCACACATAAACCATTTAACTTTCACTGGTAGCTACACAAATCCTTTAATACTTCAAAGAGGTTCGTCATACATGCTGTTCTCTTAACGATACTTCTGTTAAACTCCCAAAATCATTTTACATTCACTTGTATAAGATTCTGAAATACTCCATGTACACCTTGTCAGCTTTCCCTCAATCAAAACGCATATGCAAATGCTTCTCATGTATGGTCAAAGGGATGATAATGCAATGAGAATGCGATGGCTCATGTATGCAGAGTGATGCAGAAGAAATGCAATTGATGCTATAATGGTGCACTTTGTCCCATCCCCATGATTCAATATGCTTTCATTCAAATACTTGTTAGGGAGATAGCTGACAAGTATACAAAGTATTTACCAAAACCTTATAGAATCCAAATGCTCTTCCATCTCAACATACCAAAACAAACTTTACTTGAACATATCAAAACAAACTTACCGGAAGGCTCTGCAGGCTCTGTCACTTCACTGCGGTGCGCAACCAATCCTGATGGTACACGGGTGGCTCTAAGCTGTTCTTCCACATCCTTTCTAGCTTGTCAAGCTAGATTCTCACTTATCTTTTTTTTTGGACAATCGACAATCTGATGTCCCATACTGCCACATCTGAAACAAGCACTCGTCATCAGCCGACACAACCCCGATGTCGCTTTTGATAGTGTTGACACATCGGAGGTTCCCGAATCCTTTTACCCGCTGGCACTTCTCTATCCCATACTTTTCTCTTTTGAGGTACCTTCTGAATAAAACCAACAGGGATGGACCCACCTGTCATTACAAAAAAGGTGCCTTTTTTGTAACGACCGGTGGGTCCATCCCCGGATCATATCCCGTCGGGAGTCGGTTCACCGCGCCGTACTCACGGTCTTTACACTTCCCCTTGTGCATTTTTGCCTTTCGTGGGATTCGAACCCAGGACCTAGGGAATAAGTCCTTAATTCATAGAATCCCACTACCATTAGGCTAGCCTAATGGTAGTGGGATTCTATGAATTAAGGACTTATTCCCTAGGTCCTGGGTTCGAATCCCACGAAAGGCAAAAATGCACAAGGGGAAGTGTAAAGACCGTGAGTACGGCGCGGTGAACCGACTCCCGACGGGATATGTTCCGGGGATGAACCCACCGGTCGTTACATATCAAATGGGCCGATTCAGATCTCAGCCCGTTTGGGCCTTTATCTGACTCGTTTGGGTCAACCGACATATTTCAGCCCGTTTGGGCCTCAAGCAGCCCATTTGGGCCTCCTAATCCGTTTGGACCAAAATCGGCCCATTTGGGCCACCCAACTCATTTGCGTATTATTATAAATTTTTTATATATTCAAAAAGTTTTTAGCCCATGGGTCGACCCAGCCCGCCCAACACATTTGTGCATTTGACCCATTTATGACCCATATTTTTTTGCTCATTTATGATCCGCCCATATGTGACCTAACCCAAACCCGCCCAACCCGCCCAATTTGCCACCTCTACTATTTGGTTTAAATGGTGTAAAGAAATGTCAGCCTTTACTTTTCCAACCGCTCACTTCAGGTGTTTGATTAGAATTTTTAAATAACAACCATAGCTGTTTATAATTAAAACAACTACCTTTTTAAAAAGCATCAGAATTGGAAAACAATCATTTATCTATTGAGTTAATTACATTTATGGTTACTAAACTATTATAATTTTATATTATTTGTTATAATAAAACGGTTTATAACACCGTGGTCACTTAACTATTGTTTTATTGCATCCATGGTCACTATGATAAAAAATTGAAAGATTCGGCGCTTGATCCAAGTCGGAGTGTACCACATCAGCTACTTATGCCATCTAAGTATCCAACTGTATGCCACATGCGACCAACACCTAAGCAAAATGCCACATAATCACAATGACATGTCATTTTTTTTATGTGTACTAAATGACAAAAATTCCAGTTGTACTCCATTTTTTTTCTTCTCTTTCTCTCACTTTCCTTTCTCTCCCTTCATTTTTCTTTTTCTTTTTCTTTTTTACTTCATTTTTTCCTTTACCTTTCTCGCTATCTTAAACACCATTTGATTGAAAAAAAATGAGGGGATTTTAGGAAGAGGGATTATATAGGGTTAGGATTTTGAACGGTGAAAAATTTGGCGCTTAAAGGGAAGTTGCAGGCATTAAAGTCATAAATTGGTTGTTCACCTGTAAAAGTGTTAGTTCTTAAAGTTTTTGAAAGAGAGGCTGGGAAAGAGAAAGGAAGCAGCCATAATCCATCCACTATGCAGAGGAATGAACGAGAAGGGTCCACCATAGTATTGCAAAATCCTTTGATTTGATTCTCTCATGTTGTTTTCTGCTAGGTTTTAGTTCATGATTTTGATAAAATTTACATAGTTAGGCAAGGTAGATAAATAATATATATGGAAAAGTTAGGGTTTAAAAATTGATTTCTTACATTTTATATTCAAACTATCAGATATTAGGATTAGTATTATAGAATATTATGTGTATCTATGTCTGTTGCTATAAAATACAATATTACAGATTTTAGGGTTTCCATGTGCGTGAATAATTTTTTTTGTTTATATTTTATTAAACTATTTGGATCTTTATGTCATGGAAATTTTCCATGCATGTTTGAGCATTATGTATTTAATAATGTACATTCTGTTTTTACATATAGGGGAATTGATTTTTTATTTATGAACTTCAACAATAATGGCTAGTTAGGAGTTTCAAATTATGTGAATAGCGATTTGACTTGGTTTGATTGGTGTCATATTAACAGCAAGAAATTAGATGTTTTAGATAAGTGAATGCATCTCTATGCTTTTGATGGAGTATATATATATTTCTATAGATTTTCTAGAAAGGATATAAAGGAAGGTCTAATGCCATTTGACATTGAAAGAGATTTGTTTGAAATGTGTTTAAATATGGATAAAAGTAGAGAGATAAATATTTATGTCCAAGTATTTAGAGCTGAGGAGATTGATGAAGTTGTTCAAGGTAAAGATCCACATAGGGTAATAGAAATTCCTAGAAATTTCAGTGGAGATAAGTTCAATTATTACCATGCTATCAGTGAATATTTCACAAACCAGTCACCAAAACACAAGGTTCAACACCCTTGCTCATTTGGGGTCAATTTTAAGAATTCTGAGTCATATTTCAAGGACATGATTAATGATTTAGCTAAAGGTTTGAGGGTAGACAAAGCTAGTGCTTCAAGTAAGATTGAGAAGAATCCTGTAATTGAGATTGGTTTTTCTTCAACTATGATTTTGAAGAGTTCTCCAATTGACAAAGGTTTGATTGATGAAATTTCAGATGATGATGGCAATGTGGATGAAGTTATCTCTTTAGATGGTGATGAGGGCATTGAAGCTGATTATGAAAAAACTAGCGATGAGGGTAATAAAGTTGATGATGAGGTAATTAGTGATAAGAATGATGGTGATAAAGATGTTAAGAATGATGGTGATAAAGATGTTAAGGTAGATTGCGGACAGGATAGAATACTTAGTGGTGATGAGGTTGTGCAGGGTGACTTAGGCACTGATGCTGCTGTTGCAGATGAAGATGGTAATGATGATGGAGTTATTTAGCCAAAAGATGATGTTGAGGCTGATGTTTATATTGACCCAAATTACAAGATACCTGATGATGACCATGACTAGCTATGTGAGGTTAATGGTCAGAAAGTGAGGAATGATAAGGGAAAAGCAAAGGTTGGTATGCAATAAGATGATAGTGCTTATAGATTAAATGAGGAAGGGAGGCCTTTGGGAGAAGCTGATGTTGAAGATACTACTTATTATCTTGAAAATGATAGATTGCATACGGATGAATCTGATCATGAAGATAGCATTAAGAGATATAAGGAGAAATATGAGGATATGTACATGAAAAATCCTCTTCTTTTGCAAGGTATGCTATGTAAGAGTTTGAAGCAATTCAAGATTGTTGTTAGGAATTAGGGTATGCACAATAGATTTCCACTAATGATAAAAAGAGGGCTATTACAATGCACATGCCCCTTTTGGTTATATGCTTCTAGGGTTAGTATTGATGACCTTGTTGGTCCAAATTAAGACCTTAAACTTCAATCATACTTGCTGTAAGGTGTTTGAAAACTTTCACCGAACTTCATAATGGATATCTTATAATTATTTCAATAAGTTTAGTGTTGATCTAGTATGGAGTATTATTGGAATACTTTCCATTATTAATTAAGAAATGGGTTACACAATCATTAATATGAAGGCTTGGAGGGCAAAAAACTTAGCCTTAAAATGTGGTTTTGATGATGAAAGGTCAAAATATAGCAAGTTTTTGTCTTATAGGGCAAACTTATTGGCATCAAATCCTAGTTCAAATGTGCATATATGGAGAGAGAGGGAAAATTCTTAGTTTTTTATATGGGCCTAAGACCATTGAAGGATGCTTATTTGGCTGGATGTAGGCCATTAATAAGCATAAATGGTTGTTGGCTAAAGGGTACATATGAGGGCAACTTATTGACTACTATAGGCATAGACCCTTATAATTGTATTTTTCATGTTACTTATTGTGCACACTAGGTCCTGTGACAGCTTTTGTCAGGATTACCTAATAAGAAAGCATTTTTCTTGTAAAAGACAAGGAGTAGAAAGGTCAAGAGTTTCTCTATGTTTTATTATGTTTTGAAAAGATATTAGGGTCTTCGAACCCTCGCATCGCTTGGTGAGGGCAAAAGGCTTGATTTCAGGTGGTTGGGTTCCAGTGACATCTGTTACTTTAGCTCACGCCTGTAACTAGCTAGTTGCACACCGGGTAGGGAAAGAGCCAAGTCACGAGTGTGACTCACGAGTTAAAGCCGTGACATGGGCTTTTTCCCAAAAGCAATAAAAAGCAGAAGTGAAGAAAGCCAAAGGTGTTGGATTTTCATTTTAAGCGACCTTTGGCCTCCCTCTGTCCGGTTTTGAGGCTTTCAAGCTCCGCAAATCGCTTTCAAGCTTATTTGTTTGGATTTCTAAGCAAAGAGAGACTCTCTCAGACTTTAAAGTTCCATAGTTCTCAAGGGAAAAGTACACTGGATGTAACATTATAAATCTTTCTCCTTCTTAGCCTAGCTTCTCTTGTGGATGAGTCTATACATTCACTCTTAAATGCTGTAAACTCACCCTTTAAGTGCTCTTCTAGTAGATTTTCTCTTTTTAAATAGATTTAGATTGTGAAATCCAGTTCTGGGTAGTTGACCTGTGGTAGAAGCATTATAGATTGCTTATTCAAAAGTTTTATTTTTGACTAGTTTTGAGTTTGTTTTAGCTTAAAACTAGTAAAAGGATTATTTTTAAAGGTTTTTGGGTGTTTTTCATCCCTTTATCTCTCCTGGTTTTTTGGTTTTGATACCTATTGGGGCAGTGAATGGAACGGAGAGGGAAGAAGAAGAAATTATTATTTTGAATTGAGTCATGGCCATTACTGGCCTTCCTCCCTCATTTCTACGAACCGATCTGACTCATATTCGTAACTTGCTAGTTACGGGTGTGAGTCATATCTCATGGCCGTGACTTGAAGTCACGAGTGTGATATGGATTTTGGGGCGTGACTCGCTAGTCACAACCCAGAATCCATTTTTTCCTTTTTTAAAAATCTTTCTTTTATATTCTTCTTCTATTTTTTGCATTCTCAGTTCCTTTTATGTGTAGTTATGTGCTATGCGGCTGGTGAAGTAAAATAATGTTGATTTCTTGCACTATAAAAAAAATTAAATTAGCGACAAAATTCAGAATTAGTCGTGAAAGTATATTTTTCCAATTTTAGCGACGAAAATAAAGAAACAGTCGCAAATTTTTGGCGGCAATGGATGACGCTTTTTTTTGTGACGAAATTTAGCGATGAAAAAAGAATCAGTCGCTAAATTTTAACAGAAATTTATGGCTCATTTTTTTGCGACTAAATTAGAGACGGTTTATTTATCGCTAAAATTTATTCAAAATTTCAAATAGATATTTAAATTTAGCGACGAAATAGCGACGGTAATATGGATCACTAAATTTATAGGCAATTTTTACCCTCTTTATTTGCGACTGTTTTAGCGACTAATTTGTGTTGTCGCCAAAAGTTTACATAATTATTTAGCAAAAGGAAATTTTAATCGCTAATTTAGTTGCTATTTGAAAAAAATAAAAATAAGTTCCTTCGTCCCTTGTTAGGTTCTTTAGTCTAACTTTTTACAATTAAAAATAAAACAGAACGGGGAAACGGAGAGAGAGAGAGCAAAAATGAGAAAGAGAGAGAGAGGAAGGAGCACCGAAGCCGGCGATCCACCACCGAAGAAGTGGAGATCGGCCCGTCGGTGCGGGCGACAGCCAACGTCGCCATCTACCTGAGCTGTCTCGCCATCTCTGTCTCCTCTTCGAGAGAGAGAAGCTGAAGCTTCTCTCCCATTTTTCGGCTAACTCCGGTGGCAAATGGTGACACGAACACCACCACCGATCTCCTAGAGATCAGGTGAGTCTCCCCATACCCACCGATCATCCTCACTCACAGCCGACACTGAATAATTTGTTAATCTAAATCTAATCACTTTTTTTTTTTTGAAAAATGGAATTCATTGTCGAAGAAGGCAAACAGCTTCATGAA
The DNA here is from genome assembly GCA_947683425.1 of Excoecaria cochinchinensis. Lineage (NCBI taxonomy): Eukaryota > Viridiplantae > Streptophyta > Magnoliopsida > Malpighiales > Euphorbiaceae > Excoecaria > Excoecaria cochinchinensis. The sequence continues at coordinate 9,409,214 of CANTUQ010000127.1, read as the reverse complement.
GATTGCCCTACTCTAGTTCTGGTTAGTTAAATTTTTTTACCTCCTCCTCTTCTTTTCAATCCATTTATTTATTTTTCACTACAATTCTCTAAACCTAGGGTTTCCTAGCATTGATTCTTTGGTTTAATTTCATATGCTTTAATTTCATTTTTTGGTAATAACCTGCGTTATCGATAGGAATGTGGGGCAATTAGCTGTGGATCTGTTTGTGTCATCATTGAAAGCAGAGAGGATTGGGTATTTGGATGATCCTTACATTCTTCCATCTGTTGGAAATGATGGCTATGATCTCATTCCTTGCGGCGACCTTGTTCTTCCTCTTGAAGGTTTTTCAATGTTCTTCTAATATTTAATTTTGGATTTGTTGTTTTTCATTTTTTTTGTTTGAAAATTTGGAACTGAGATGTTTATTTGCACTGCTGAAATTGTTGAGTTAGTACTTTTTAATTTATGCCTCACAACTTACGATTTGCCTGCTAATGCACTGTCTCTCGTACAACAACGATCTCCAATTGTTAAGGTAATACTTGAATTTGGAAGCATTTTATTCTAACACTTACACTACTTATCAATTTGAAGGATGAATCTCTATATTTTTTACATCTTTTCTGTGCTCCAATAATTGAAAGGCTTTTCCATCAAGTGTATTTTATATTTTGGTGTCTTGAGTAGATATCATGTACATAAAAATAACAGCAAAGCCTATAACATAGATCTTGTAGCAAAGCCTATAACATAGATCTTGTATCAGATAGGAAAGAGTAGAAAATATAAGTGTTGTGGCTGCAAAACAGTAATTTTCCATTGTTAGCATCAAATGGAAGCTTTGCAAATTAACTTAGATAGAGACTGAATAGTTATTTGATAGGTTTGTTGCTTCATGATTAATTAGGTATCATTTTTCTCCCAAATTATTCAAAGTGCTGAATATGTTGAGTTGTTAGTGAACCCTGATGAGAACATGCATTTCAGTCTCTCTCTCTCTCTCTCTCTCGACTTTGATATCTTTAGTTTACATTAGTTTTTGACAACAATGAATCTGAAGTTAAGTTTATTGGTCAATTTGTTATGCTTTTAGTTTCAAACTTATCCAACTGCCTTCTGAAAATTGTTGATTAGTAGTAAATTTTAAACAGGGTATGATGGTTGAATTTGCTAAGGATTTGGCAGTTTTTGCTGTTGCTAGCGGAAAGAAGCATGCTGTTGTGCTTTCTTCCTTAGACTTTGGGAGATGGCAAAAAAATGATATGTCAATGTATTTAGAGCTTTAATAATACAGTTTGTAGATTCTTGACTTGGTACTTGGCATTTATTGATTTATCTATAAACAATAATTATATTTAGAAATCTTATATAATTTTTAGCATATATCATTCTTATAATTAATTACTAGTTAGAAAAGAGTTTTTTTTTCCATATATTTTAGTTAATTACTTTTTTGTTATTAACGTCTAATGCTGTGTAGTGTAATATATTTATGATGTCAACTATATAACCTAAATTATAACAAAATCAACCTAAATGTATTTAATAGGTATTTTAATCATCTCTTAATTAACTATAGTATTTTAAAATAATTATCTTATATTGTGCCGGAAAATAAATTAATGCCATATATATATTTTAATACTATATTTATATTTGAAAATAACTCAAAGCACAAGAATATCTAAGTTTATTATCATATGTAAAGTACACAACCTAATCGATGAATAAATAAAGGTGATTTAATGTCTTGAAGATTGATGTTAATATTTTGCTGTAGCATCTTTGGTACAATTTATAGAAGTCCTCTAGTCTTTTACATCTACTAGGTTCAAGTCTTTTTATGATATTTTAGTTTTAATTATTAAAACTTTGTATATTTGCACTCCTCTTTCACAAAAATTGAAGATACTTGCAAAATATTACATATGAAGCTTGGCATTGATTTTATTCTTGATTTATAGAATTTATTGGCCAGTTTAAAGCTGAATTGGAAACCCTTTGTTCTTCTGTTGTCCTTGCCTTTCAAGATAAAATCATTTTATTCTGCTTACATGCAGATAGCCTGTAGGTTTGATAATTGAATATGTAAAGTCATGCAGAGAACCCTTTCTCAAAGGTAGAACTGAGAGCTGTCTTAAAGAAAAATGGATTCATTTTTTTATTTTGATTTTTCATTCTTCTTCGGTATAGTATGATATTTTTTTTTTAAATGAAAATAAAAGTAATCCCATGATAACTATTATTTGCAGGTGGATGTCACAGGTTACAGTTTGTCCTAAATGCAAGAGTTCCAATCTTAAAATTTGAGAGCCACCACCATAGTATTTCTTGCGATGTTTCAATTGATAATCTGCAGGGTCATATGAAATTCAAATTTTTGTTTAAAGAAAACAAATGTCCAATATGAAAATTTATTAATGTTATTATTTTTTAATTTATTTTAAATGGTTTTATTTTGTTGAATATAAGTTCGATTTTCAATCTATTCGGTTTCGTTTAAAATTGAACCGAACTGACCATTTGTACATTCTTAATCGTACAATTTAATATATTTTTATAATATTATATTTTTAAATTAAGTGTTAATAATATTGCATAATTATTATTTATATAAATTAAATTGTTGATGTAATAATAATAATAATAAATTAAATTGAAAATAGTAAAAAAAATTTAATAATTTTTGCGACGGAATTTTTAGTCGCTAATATTTTTTAATATTTACGCTGACTAATTTAGGGGTTATTTAGCGACGGAATATTTTGTTTTTAGCGATGAAATTTGCGGTCGCTATTTTTAGCGGCTGTTTTATTTTTTAGTCACAAAATTTTTTGCGACGGCAGCATTAGCGAGAGTTAGTCATTTTGTCGCTAAAAGTAATTGGCGACGGAATTTATGAAATTAGCGACGAAAATTTTCGTCGCTAATTCTCTGTTTTTTTGTAGTGTTGTATTCATTACTGCTTATTTTTGAGTTGTGTAAAATTAGGGATTTTCGCTCAATTATGAAAATATCATATAAAAATATTAGTATTAAAAATTGAAGTTTTTACTAAATAAAAGGGATTAATGTCCTACTTTGTTAAAAAAAATCACATGTAAATAATAGGTTTTTATTAACATAAAAGATTTTGTATGTAATTAATTAGTTTAGGAACTTTCTTATTAAATTGGGTTCGATGGCCTAGCTTTTAAGCGACAAAACTCACAATAAATAATTCTTTGCAACTGCATGGGCAGAACCAAAGTTCTCATCCAATTGAGTTAAATAGATAACTCCCTTTATGCATGCTTATTTAATTCAAAATGTATGTCTATGCCATGATTTACAACTTTCTAGTTTGATTGAGTACCAATGTTATTAAAATCGGATCGGACCGGCTGATTCAACCGGTTTAACCGCGAACTGGTTGGTTTGGCAGTAAAAAACCGAATTAGAAAAAAACCGGAAAGAACCGGAAAGAACCAGAAAACCGGAAAAACCCGGGTTTTAAGCTAAATTGGAAAACGTTGCCGTTTTGTTAAAGAAAAAAACACAAAAAAGGGGAAATTAGGGTCTTGAGGGTCAGCCTTTTCATTTTTTCACTTCACTGCTCTGTTCGTTTTCCTTCAATGGCCGCCGCCCACTGCAACTCCTAAGTCTCACCGTCGCCGCACGCCGCCGCTTACATCCGACCGCCGGATTCCTATGCTAGATACTCCTTCATTAACGCTTTAGTATTGTCAAATGATGGGTTATACAGGCTCAGCCGACAACAAAATTAAGGTATGGAAGAAACAAACAGGAGAGAAAAAACATTCTTCAGTGGCAACGCTGGAGAGACATAAATTAGTTGTTAATGCTTTAGTTTTAAGTCCTGATGGGTCTGTTCTGTACTCTGGTGCTTGCGATAGATCAATTCTTATTTGGGAGAAGGATTATAGTAGCGGCGGTGGAGAGATGGCGGTGGCCGGTGCACTAAGAGGGCACAGAAAGGCAATTTTGTGCTTGGGAGTAGTGTGGGATTTGGTATGCAGTGGATCGGCTGATAATAAAGTTAGGATTTGGAGGAAATTAGGAATAGAGAAGATGATTTATTCATGTTTGGCAGTGTTTAAAGGACATACGAAACCAGTAAAGTGCTTGACTATTAGCCAAGCTTTTGATAATAATAGTAATGGTGGAGCTGATGATGGTTCTGCATCTTATTTGCATATACACCACATTCATCCGCATATCAAACAGCCGCTTCTTTTCTCTGATTGGATTTACATTTTGGAATTTACAATTGAAATCAACTTCAGTATTTGTTTATCTATTAAATATTTGCTAATTAATTATAATAATTGTAAATACATTATTTTAAGGAATACTTCTTATCAACTAAGAATTAAATATTTGTTTGGATGCAGTAGACTAAACCTACTTTAATAAAAGAAATGAGAGTAATGCAAAAAAAAAAAAAAAATTTAGTTTCTCATTTACAATTAAAGAGAGTAAATTTCTCTTCCGCGATTAAAGAAGAAATAAAACATTTATTTTATTTATTTTCCATTTTGGAAGAAAATAAAAGTGAAAATATAGAGTAAATTATTTTACTTTAGTTTATCTCCTTCATTTATTTTCAAATAAGGGAAAGTTAATTTAATTTATTTTGGAGATTGTTTTCTTTTGGTTGATGGCTGCTTCATTTTTATTTTTTTATTAATTATAAAATTTTTAATTATTTATATAATATTTTTTAACAAGTAGCAATAATAATAACTCAAATGTGTGTATGTGCACGAATATAATTCAGATATGCAATTAAATTATAATCTTAATAGTTTTTTCCCCCTTTTTTGAGGATTAGGATTATTGTTTTTTTACTTGAAATTGTGATCTATTTTTTTATGTCGATATGTTTTTTATAATTTTTTTTACCTTTTTTTTACTTATAACGTTGTTTTTAAATATATATAATGTAAAATAAATTTGTGTGAATGTTTAAAACTTATATTTGATAAATATTTAATATGTTTTGTAACTTATTATTAGTATATTTATGGCATATGTTAAATGTTTTGATAAATTTTGTTTTTGTTTGAGTGTTTATACAGTAATATTTATAAAAATTATACTAATTAATAATATTTTAAAAAATAAAAAAAATTCGGTTGAACCGGTCGAACCACGAACCCTCAGCCTTACCGGTTCTTTATCCGGTCCGGTTTCAATAACATTGTTGAGTACACTTTATCTTTTTTTGCCGTGATATACGTGTGAGAAAAAAGATAAAGTCATTAATTAAAGGGTTTAGCAAACAAAATTTCTGGGTTATTTTTTATAGGATCAATACCCTGTAGCTATACTGTGCGTGAAACAGAGAATGAATAAGGAGACTCAGTTTTCATGGTCATTGATCCACCATTAATTGCCATTATTTGTCTTCCTCCAGGCTTAACGGCCATTGAGACTCTCTCAACGCTCATTGGAAGCCTCTACTTTAGGGCTATGTGCTACTGTGCTACATGGAAAAAACAGGCATTGATAGCCCTTTAATGCCCGTTGATTCCGAATTTTACCCAAATAGTTTATTTCTTTTATTTTCCAATTTTGTTCATTTATTTATTTATTTTTTGTATCTATTTAATTTTAGCATTTGTTTATTTATCGCTTTATTTAAATTCCCATATTTACTTTTATGAATTTGTTTATTTTTATTACTTTTGAGTAAATTAAATTTAAATTACGCATTACATGCTTTTGTATAATAAAAATGGCTTTTACACAATAAATGCAAAAGTTGTATAAAATGTTCATAATAATGAATTGAAATTTTTTATTAATAAAATGGACCTTTTCCACCAAAAATTCATATTAAAAATAATGTTTTTAATAAAAGGAAAAGGAACATATATTAAATAATCAATTAGGAATTTCTTAATAAAATAGGACTAATCTCTTAATTTTCATCCAAGAAAATCCACAATAAATGATTATTTATAATTGGCATAAGAGTATGTCTTCACCTAATAGGAATAAATAAATAACCAGTTTGATAAATGATTATGCCATATTAATGTAGATTTAAATACAAGTCAATAGGCATGTTATCAATTTCTTTAAATTACTTTTCAGAATGATTAAGTGAGCCTTATGTTTTTTGCCATGATTTACATGCGTGAGAAGTAAGATAAAAAATATTAATTTAAAATCTCAAACTAACACAATATTAATTAAGGATATGAATAAGAATGAGGTTCTGAACCCTTATATTTGGTTTGACCTCATAAAGTCATTTTGCAATATTCTATTGGGTGGCGACTCCATTTAACCTACATTATGATGTCCAAAAGATGCATCTCGAAGTTCATTGCCAACAATGGGATAAGAGTACCGCAAAATGTTCTCGTCCTTCAAAGGACTTAGGGTGGGCAAATTGGATCGAATTCTTTAATCATTGCGAAATGACCAATTTTAAGACTAAGAGACCTTTGTTTAGCCTTCCTTAAATGTGGGGCTGGTTTAGATAAAATGGTCTCTAATCAATGCATGCCATATAGGAAATATAAATAGGAAGGCTAATAACCATTTTCATCAATATTTCTCCATCTTTCATCATTCTTTCAAAAGTTCATTTTGTATTTGGAAGTTTATTCCCTTAGAAGAGCATAATGATCTTGGATTTTGAATTTTCTCATCTCTTCTCTATTCAAGTTGTAAACATGTTTTTTATTATTTTAATTTGCTTGTTTTCAATTTCTATGAAATAGTTCTTATATGTGTTCAGGGAAACATGAAACCTTAGATGTTCTTTTATCAAATGTCAATTATAGTTTCATCCAATAGTTATGTGTTTAATACTTGATAGATTGTTAGGTTGAATTTATTAATGAGTTATCGGAATAAGAATTAAAGTTTTGATTTCAATTTCACATCTTTTATGATTTGTTGATCATTATATGACTAGTTTAATTTAAGTATTATTGGAATGATTACTTGGATTAGATTAGGAGCTATAATTCATTTTTGGAATTGAGGAATTCATCAAGATCCAATCATTGTACAATTTAATTCTTAAGTTATGGAATGGAGTTAGGAATTAAGTTGAATCTTAGTTCCTGTAATAGGGTGATTGAGTTTAGCATGAATCTTTCAACTTATAACTAAAATTTATTTTAATTTGATATCCTTAATGCATTTAAAGGTGGATTGTGTAGCTCAATAACTTTTTATCATTATAGTTTTCTTCTAAGTTCTTTAATTCTTGTTTTTAATTAATTTTCATTTTAATTTTAATTTAATCTACCAATCTCTCATTACAATGATTTTCTCAAACAATGTTAAAATAAAAATAGACTAATTAGAATTGCTTTGATTTCTGTGGGACGATATCAGATACTTAATGTCCACTGTATTACTTGACTATTGCACTTGCAAGGTTATATTCATCTAGGTTGTTAAGCAGGCCACAAGGAAAAACACCCACAAAGAATCGTTGAAGAATGAATCAAAATGGTGGTACTGTTGCAAAAAGCTAAGGCTAATGCAACTGAAGTGCATTTTATCTCATAAGCTGTCCAAAGATGTACAAGTACTTTGAATCTGAACCCAAAGATGGTGACGTGTCAACATATTATTTGTTAGTAATTTTTAGTATAGACTAGTATAGTTAGGTTAGTTTCGAAGTTGGTTAGTAAAATAGAGGATAAATGGTATGGCTTATGTTATATTTGTTGTGGATAGATTTTTCAAATATGTTATTTTCATTGTTGTTCTCACTTCACCTTTCAGTGGGAGCAAGTTCATTATTTTAGTACTATATGTTGACAATATATTTTTTGTTGCTAATGATTTAGGCTTGTTACATGATGTAAAGAATTTATCTCTAATAACTTTGAAATGAAAGATATGTGTGAGACATCTTGCATGATTGGAATAGAAATATTTCATAACAGGGCACAAGGATTGCTAGGATTATCTCAAATAGAATATATTAGTAAAGTATTAAAGAGATTTAAGATGGAAAAATGCCCACCAAGGGTAGTTCCAATTCAGAAAGGGGATAAATTTAGTGAAATGCAATGTCCCAAAAATGATTTGGAACGAAAGGAAATGGAATATATTCCCTATGCATCTGTAGTTAGGAGTCTAATGTATTTTCAGACTTGTATAAGACTGAACATCAGTTTTATTGTTGGAATGTTAGGCCGATATCCAAGTAATCCCGGAATGGATCACTAGAAAGCTGAAAAGAAAGTCCTTAGGTATTTACAAGGCACCAAGGATTGCATGCTCACATATAAGAAATCGAATCATCTAAAAGTGATTGGTTATTCAGATTCAGACTATGCTGATTGTGTAGACTCAAGGAAATCTACTTTCAGTTATCTATTGCAACAAATAGGAGGAGTAATTTCTTGGAAGAGTGGAAAACAGTTTGTCATTGCTACTTTCACTATGCAGGCTGAATTTTTGGGATGCTTTGAGGCCACTATTCAAGCATTGTGGTTGCGAAATTTTATCTTAGGGCTAGGTATTGTCGACAGTATAGCTAAACTGCTAAGAATTTATTGTGATAATTCTATAGCCGTATTTTTCTCTAAAAATGACAAGTATTCTAAAGGTACTAAACATATGGATTTGAAATACTTGTTAGTCAAAGAAGAAGTGCAAAAACATAATGTGTCAATTGAGCATATTGGAACTGATATAATGATAGTGGATTCGTTAACTAAAGGATTACCACCTAAAACATTTACTGGTCATGTTGAAAGGATGGACATTATAGATAAGTCCTTATTAGTAGGAGATCATGTAATGTATATATATATGTTTGGCTATTTGCTGTTATTGCTTTAACACTTATGAATTCAATTAATGTTGTGTTTTTGCTTATTTGTTGGTTGTCACAATATCTAGTGTACACGCATTATCTTATTGTGATGACAAATAATGTTTTAAGAAAAATATCAAAGTTGAGAATTATAATATTTCTCAATTACAATTATTTTAAGTTGAGTTTATAGTGTGATAAATGGAAGGAATCATGTTGTTAGATGACTTGTGACCTTCATGATCCCATCATTTCAATTCATTCAAGTTTGATGACTTGATAAATTCGATATGTGATGCATGCTTAAAGTATATTGTTGAATCATCAAATCGTAACATGGGCCAAGTGGGAGATTGTTAGATTAATTTTAATAATCATAAAGGTGAGGCCCATATTACTTGGGTTGATTCTAATGTAAGGTGGGCTTAAAATAATGGTTGTTGGGCTTGTAGAGAGTTTTCAAATCATTAGGGTTTTATTATAAAAAGGAGAACCCTTCCTTCTCTTTATACATAATAGAAGAACATAGTTATCAAAATATGAAAAAGTACATTCTTAAGCCATTAAAAAAATGAAGAAAAGTGAAAGGATAGAGTGGATAAAACTTTCGCAACCATGGATCAAGGTTAGTATTTCCTTTCTCTCTTATAGTATGAATCCTAATTAAATTGGTTGAATCAATTATGTCATAAATGATCTTGGGTGAATTCTAGACTTGTAATATTGTTTAGAAAATTAAAGTTTATAATCATACACGTGGTATCAGAGCATGGTTATGACACTTTGATTCGCATTAAAGTTAATTTTAAAATTCATGATAGCCATTATTATTGCTTCTGCCATAATTATACATGAATTAAATAATTAATTATTTTGAGATTAAATTAATGGTGAAATTTTTAGAATTGCGTTATTTTGCCTAATTGTTAATTTGATCTTTGGTTGAATCATGTATGAAATTACATATTTAAGTTTGATATTTGTTTAAGATAAAAAAAAAATGATCTTAGAGGACATAATATGATTTTGATTGGATTTTGTAAAAGTTGCAATTTTGGGTTGAAGGGTTGCTTCTGTTTGTAAAAGTTGCAATTTTGGGTTGAAAAGTTGTTTTCATTCCGAAAATAAAGGGTCAAGATGGTTAGTTATATTTTGGCCCTTAAGTTTTTGGACCATTATTATTTGGTAATTAAAATTATAGTTTAGTCCCTAAAAGTTTTTGGACTTTACAATATGATCTTTCAACATTATAGTCAAATTCTCAAATTTATTTATACTTACTTAATTAAATGTTTATTATATAGAAAGCTTGTTAGTCACCAAATTGACATTGCTTGAAAAGATATGTAGACATTTAATTTTACATTCTTTTAATTGTTCATATTATATGATGCTAATAAAAGATGACTTGAATAATTGAAATTATTAATTATAATGCTAAGAGATTACCCAAAGGTGGATCATGGCTTATAATTAATAATATTAAAGAGACTTATCAACATACTTAGTGAATGCATTTGTATATCCAAAGATAACATGAATACTAGCTTGTGTATGATTGATTGTCTATTAAAGTGTGTATATATATATGTTTGTTAGCATCATTATAGATTAAAGATATGTATTTAAGTATCAGCCAAAGCTGAACTTATATATATATATATATTAAAGATTATTATTGTCTGAAACCATTAATTGTACTCAAAGCATTAATGTGTGAGTTTGTATTACATTTGCAGCTTCTGATAATTTGTTAGCTATGGACAATGGTCTGATTAAGTGCAATGGGCTAAACCATGCCAATTGGCCTGAGCAAATCCAATTTCAATTGGGTATTATGGATAAGGACCAGGCATTGGTTGCTAAGAAGTCTACAACCATTACTAACACTAGTACACATGCCGGAAGGATATTTTTTTAGGCTTATGAAAAGTCTAATAGGTTGAGCTTAACTTGATACAATTGACAATGGCTAAAAATGTTAAGCCATTGATGCCTAATACAGACAATATGAGGGAATTTATGATGAAAATCAAGGAATACTCACAATCAGACATAGCTGATAAGTCTATTGTGGGAAACTTGATGAGCGAATTGACGACCAAGCAGTTTGATTGGTCGCAACCAATACATGACCATGTAATAGGCATGTTAAATCTAGCTACAAAATTGAAATCAATGGGCATGAATGTGAGTGAATCCTTCCTAATACATTTCATCATCAACTCAATTCCTCCTGAATTTGGTCAGTTTTAAGTGAATTATAACACTCTTAAGGAGAAATGGAACTTCCAAGAAATCAAAGCAATATTGGTACGGGAGGAAGGGAGATTAAAGAAAATGAAGGAACACTCTGTGCATCTTACAGTACACAGTGAAGCTAATAGCAAAAAAGGAAAGCTAGGAAAGAAGAACAATAAGAAGGACAAAGCCCCAGTGAAGGTTAATGAGGGCCAAATCCATAAAGAGCAGCATTATTTCTTCTATAAGAAAGTTGGTCACCTCAAGAAAGATTGCCTTAAGAGAAAGGCTTGGTTCGAAAAGAAATATAAGTACTATGTTTCAGTATGTTTTGAATCAGACCTTATTGAGGTGGCCAATAATACCTAGTGGTTAGATTCAAGTGCAACTACTCATGTGCCACGTGTTATGCAGGGATTCATTTTGATCCAAACCATAAATGGAACAGAAAAGTTCCTGTATATGGTAAACAAAATGAAGGTACGAATAGAAGGAATTGGGACGTACAGATTGATCTTAGACACTGGTTGTAGTTTAGATCTTGAAAAGTGTCTTTATGTTCTTGGATGTGCTAGAAATTTAGTTTATGTTAGTAAGTTGGATGAAATAAGTTTTAATTTCAATGTTGGAAATGATATTTTTTCTTTGTATAAACGATAATGCTATTATAGTTCTAGTAAATTAATGGATAGTTTATATCATTTCAACCTTGATGTTAATTATTTTGAATCCTTGTTTCATGTTGAACATAATATTGGTAATAAATATAGTGCACATAATGAACACTCTACTTACTTGTGGCATCAAAGGTTAGATCATATATCTAGGAAAAGGGTGATGAGGTTAGTAAAAAGTGAAATCTTACCTCAACTAGATTTTTATTGATTAGGATGTGTGTGTGGATTGCATTAAAGGCAAGGCAAGCAAACCAAATACATATCTAAGAATTCAGCCACGATAAGTACTGAGTTACTTGAATTAATACACACTGATATATGTGGTCCATTTTATGCTCCATCTTGGTGAAAATTATTTTATAACCTTTATTGATGACTATTCACATTATTGTTATCTCTATTTACTGCATGAAAATCTCAATCAGTGGACATTCTTGAAGTGTTCATTAATGAGGTGGAAAGGCAGTTAGATAGAAAAGTGAAAGCAGTAAGGTTTGATATAGGTGGTGAATATTATGGTAACTATGATGAGAATGGATAGTGTCCAGGTCCATTTTCAGAACTTCTTCAAAGTCGAAGCATTTATGCACAGTATATAATGCTCAGTACACCTCAACAGAATGGTGTAGCTAAAAGGCGGAATCGTACTCTTAAGGATATGGTTAGGAGTATGTTAAGTTACTCTAATGCACCTTTATCTTTATGCATGTATGCATTAAAGACATCTGCATATCTACTTAATAGGGTTCCTAGCAAAGCAGTTCCTGTGACACCTTATGAATTGTGGACAGGTAGGAAACCTAGCTTGAGGCACCTGCATGTTTGGAGTTGCCTAGTGGAAATAAGGATTTATAATCCTCATGAAAAGAAACTTGATGCAAGAACTATTAGTGGTTACTTCATTGGTTATCCAGAAAAAGTCCAAATGGATGTAAAGACCGCTTTTTTGAATACAAGAAGAAGTATATATGGACCAATCAGAAGGTTTTGTGACTGTAGAAAAGAAAAATATTGTGTGTAAATTAAAGCAGCTTTCCAACTGTGGTGTCTTAAGTTCAATGATACCATTACCTCTTATGGTTTTATAGAGAATACTGTTGATAGGTGTATTTATACGAAGGTCAGTGGGAGCAAGTTCATTATTTTAGTACTATATGTTGACAATATATTTTTTGCTGCTAATGATTTGTTACATGATGTAAAGAATTTATCTCTAATAACTTTGAAATGAAAGATATGGGTGATGCATCTTACAAGATTGGAATAGAAATATTTCATGATAGGGCACAAGGATTGTTAGGATTGTCTCAGAAAGGATATATTAGTAAAGTATTAGAGAGATTTAAGATGGAAAAATGCTCACCAAGGGTAGTTCCAATTCAAAAAGGGGATAAATTTAGTGAAATGCAATATCCTAAGAATGATTTGGAATGAAAGGAAATGGAATCTATTCCCCCTATGCATCTGTAGTTAGGAGTCTAATGTATGTTCAGACTTGTACTAGACTGAACATCATTTTTGCTGCTGGAATGTTAGGCCAATATCAAAGTAATCCCGGAATGGATCACTAGAAAGCTGAAAAGAAAGTCCTTAGGTATTTACAAGGCATCAAGGATTACATGCTCACATACAAGAAATCGAATCATCTAAAAGTGATTGGTTATTCAGATTCAGACTATGCTGATTGTGTAGACTCAAGGAAATCTACTTTCAATTATCTATTCCAACTAACAGGAGGGGTAATTTCTTGGAAGAGTGGAAAACATTTTGTGATTGCTACTTCTACTATGTAGGCTGAATTTTTGGTATACTTTAAGGCCATTATTCAAGTATTGTGGTTGCAGAACTTTATCTTAGGGCTAGGTATGGTTGACAGTATAGCTAAATCGCTAAGAATTTATTGTGATACTTCTGTAGGTGTCTTTTTCTCTAAAAATGACAAGTATTCTAAGGATGCTAAACTTATGGATTTGAAATACTTGTTAGTCAAAGAAGAAGTGCAAAAACATAAAGTGTCAATTTAGCATATTGGAACTAATCTAATGATAGTGGATCCGTTAACTAAAGGATTATCACCTAAAACAATTACTGGTCATGTTGAAAGAATGGGCATTATAGATAAGTCCTTATTAGTAGGAGATCATATAATGTTTATGCATATATGTTTGGTTATTTGCTATTACTGTTTTGACACTTATGAATTCAATTAAAGTTATGTTTTTGCTTATTTGTTGGTTGTCACATTATGTAGTGTACACGCATTGTCTTATTGTGATGACAAATTATGTTTTAAGAAAAATATCAAAGTTGAGAATTACAGTATTTCTCAATTATAATTATTTTGAGTTGAGTTTATTGTGTGATACATGGAAGGAATCATGCCGTTATATGACTTATGACCCCCATGATCCCATCATTTCAATTCATTCAAGTTTGATGACTTGATAGATTCGATATGTGATGCATGCTTAAAGTATATTGTTGAATCATCAAATCGTAACATGGGCCAAATGGGAGATTGTTAGATTAATTTTAATAATCATAAAGGTGTGGCGCATATTACTTGGGTTGATTCTAATGTAAGTTGGGGTCAAAATAATGGTTGTTAGGCTTGTAGAGAATTTTAAAATCATTAGGATTTTATTATAAAAAGGAGAACCCTTCCCTCTTCCTATACATAATAGAAAAATATAGTTATCAAAATATGAAAAAGTACGTTCTTGCTCCATTAAAAAAGAACTAAGAAAAGTGAAAGGAGAGAGTGGATAAAAATTTCGCAATCATGGATCAAGGTTAGTATTTCCTTTCTCTCTTATAGTATGAATCCTAATTAAATTGGTTGAATCAATTATGTCATAAATGATCTTGAAAGAATTCTAGACTTGTAATATTGTTTATAAGATTAAAGTTTATAATTATACAAGTGCAAGTCAAATAAATTGGTTGGATTTGCTAAATAACGCCCCTAATAAAACTTGCACAAATCATCAACAACAAAGAATGGATATTTTGATATTATATTGGGTGATTAATTGCACCCACAATGATTGAATTTTATCACTAATAACAAACATGTATGTACACATATATTTATATGTGTATGTTTGTATGTATATATGTATGTATATGTATAAATAAATACATACATATATACACATATATACACACACACATGCTTAATACATTTGTAAACACTCAGACTTGGCATCAAAATATTTATTTGGACACTTCAACTATGCCTTTAACTTATTTAACACCTAAGCTTATTAATTTGGTAACAATTACGCACAAAATTCTAATTTGGCATGCATATAAGAAGGCACGCATAAAGTAGAAAGTGAAGCATGCAGTCATGTGCATATCAAACGACTTATTTCTTTTCTTTCCTTCTCTCACCTTCTTTTCCTCCGATACTTTTCATTTCTTGACTTTGCAGTTCCATTATTTTTCTTCGTTTTCTCATTTCAATCTTTTCTTCTTTAGTAAATCAATAGTTTATTTGATTTTAAATTCTTAATAATTTTCTTTATTATTTGCAATTGCAACTTTCTCCATGGATATCCGGCGCTCGTGTTATTAATTTTATATCTTCTAACTGTTTAATTTCTAATCGTAATAAATAATAAGCTTTACTTTGGAAGTTAGTAGAAGGATAGAATGTTACTAAGCGGAACTTAAATGCACTTAGAATGACTGATATTAATTTTTCAATTATTTAAAGCAAATGAATACAGTGTATATACAAAGGGTATATGGTGTATATACAGAGGGCATACAGTGTATTTTTTAATTTCTTCTTTATATACCCAATTTTAATTTCTTTGATTAGTATTTTTTTTGTTGAATATTTGTTGGTTTAAAATTTTTTAAAAATTTTCTCAATTTAAAGTTTGGTATACAATTATAACAATTCGATACCATATTTTTATTTTACATATGATTTTTTAATGTAGGTGAAGCCATCCAGCAGTGTTCAAGTTATTGGTGAATATTGAAAAATGAACATGTATATGCAACAGGTTCCACATGGATGAAATACCATGTTGTAGACACTGGGTCCTGAGGCAGTCCAGGTCAGAGTTACCCGATGAAGAGATCAACGTCGGTTTTCGGATAAATGGGTGAAATTCGGAGGTTTTCGTCTTTCATGTTTCGCGAGGATTAAAATCTTTTTCTATAGCATGGAGTTTTGAAAGAGTTTGATAGATTTTGGTTGAAATTGGGAGTTTTGCTCCATAGACGGGATGCCCGTCTGCGTAGGGGCGCCCGTCCCTACTTGGGGTGATCCCCGTTTCTAGGCGTAGTGGGGACGGACACGTGGCGGTATAGGGATGCCCGTCCCTAGTACCGTGCCCCGTCTGTAGTCGGTTTCCCGCGAGTGCCCTTAGTAGGGACGGCCATCGATATCTGCAGGGATGCCCGTCGGTACGTTAACTGACCAGATCACGCCGGATTGGATAAAATTTAATCTCTTTTCTTTCAAAATGGGGATAAGATTTATTAAAAATTTGAATTTTAAAGTCCTTTTAAAATTCAAACTTTGGGTTAAGGCTTATCTGAATTATCTCCTAAAATCCTATAAATAGTGGATTAAATTCCATTTTTAGGGGTTAGAAGTTTTGAGAATTTTGGTGAGAAAAGTGAAAATTCTTTGGATAAAAGTTATCTATTTTTTTGAGAGATTTTTTTTAGAAAAGGTTTTTTGTGAGCAATTTACTCAAAAGTTTATAAAATCTCTGTTCATTTGTAGAATTTTATTTGGCAAAATTTCTTCTAATTAATCGATTCCTTCAAATTTTTCTTGCGAATTAAGCCAAATTGAGGTAATGAAATTCATTCGTTTCCATCAATACAGCAAATTCGAACACTCGATCGCTATCAAATTTTCAAGGAAAGAACAACATAAATTTTCTTTTTCTGATCTGTCTTTTATTCGATCCTTGCGAAATATACGGGGACTTAAATCATTCGACATTCGCCTTAAAAGGTAAAATCCGAGGGTAAACATTCTGGACTAATATTTATATAATTTAATTTGATTTACATTAATTTTTTTTATATATTTTATAATCTTTTACAAAAAGGACTGAAAGTTTTTCTTTTTTTACTTGTTTCCCCATAATAGGGACGGCCGCTGGCACAGTACAGGAGGCCGTCCCTAGGCAAACTCTCATATTTTTAATTAATAAATTATATCTTTCAACTTATTTCTATTAGAGTTTCTCGTTCTTTTATTTTATTTTTATTCACGCTTTTGATGCTAACGTGTTTATCCCCATGAGTTATTTTCTGTATTTTTGGAGTTGGAGTTCTGAAAGATGGTGGTTGTGTCAGTCTGAGGACTTCCATTCGTGTTCTTTCTTTACCCTTACCTTTTATTCATGTTGTTATGAAAATGGTTTTAATGTCGTTAAAGAAAAAAGACCAAAAGCTTTCTAACAATTAACTTTGGGATTTTCTCGGAAATTGTGGTCTAAATGTCCCGTTTTAGCCAATAAAATTGACGCTTCATGAAAAATCATTTTTGTAATAAAATATCCATAGTAGGACCAATGTCCTCATTCCAATGAATACCCCGTTTTATACATGTATTGCACTTTTACAAATGGGAGTTGTATTCCGCTCCTAGTGTTATTGTAATATATTTTTGAATGCCTTATTTTATTTTTTGCTTCCATTTACCGCTTTTGACGTGAATGATTGCGCCTTTAATTAAAATGCATCGTGTGGAAAGATGGTGAAATAATAAAATTTAAAACTTATTTATAATTTTAATCAAGGTACAAATAAATGAGAAGTCCCGAACTCACTCTGGTCTTTGGGGCTCAGTGAGGCGAGAGGTCTAGGACTTCCAAGACACCTCTTGAGTCCCACCAAAAGGCTTAAATGAACAATCCTAGGCACCAGGGGGTAGAGGTAAAGACCTCCAAGATCTCTCTGGATTGCCCAAAATGGATATGTGTGCGCCGTCTTAGGCTCGATGAGGCTAGACGACCCTCCCCAATGTTCTATTGGGTGGCGACTCCAAGAAACCTCTTTGTTGCCCAAAATAGACGCAACTTGTAAATACCTTACAAGTTTTTATGAACCTCTCCTGATCGCCCTAAAGCGGGCTTTCGGGTGGCCGCGAGGTTCGGCGCGCGTCACAGTGCCGACTCCACTGGGGACATACTCGAGACTTCGATTCGAAAGTACCTTGATTAAAAATTATAATTGAGTTTTAGTTTAAAAATTTCACCTCCTTTCAAAACTGCATTGCATCACATTAGAGCCTTAGATCTATACTAGTTTGGTCCCTTTTTCAGCCCCGGTGCGTTCCCGAAGCACGACCCTATTTTCACTCAATTTAGGAAAGTGTTAAGGATAATCACCAGCCCAAGCCTCGTACCATCATGGTATATGAAATGGAGAACCGATCGATCGTTACGGTCGTGATGAGCTAGACCCGTCGGCAGGGACCATGCTTGGGTAGCCCTAAAGTAACACCACCCTTTGACCAAAGCTCATGTAATGGAAATAGTTACTTCCCCTAAGTGGTATGAACCTTAATACCTTACCTGCTGTATGGATCATTATGTATTGGACAAGCCCAGATAGTTTGACTGGTCACCTAATCAAAGGCTTTCATGCCCTGATAGGCCCAAGATGACTTATTTGGATTGCCTAGATACATAATGATCATAACCCATCCGCCTGTGCATTAGTTAGGAGAGGTTATGCTGCCGAATTTTCACCGTGCACCATACGTGTTCATCGGGTCCCCAGGTGACCCATGGGCCAATCCCACCTAGGAAAGAGACTATGACCTCGTGTGCGGGAGTAATAAGGTTGGAAGGACCTATGTGCTTGCATGTGGCTTGTGAGTGTTGCATAGCATGATCATGCATTTTTAGCACAGTCATGCATCATCTTGACCCCTTGTGTTTTTCAGCCATCATAGATTCGCCTAGATGGACAAGAGGGTCTCGAGGGTGCCTACGCAGAAATCCGTTCTTTGAGTTACCAGAATGGGTAGAGTATCCGGACACTTCTTCTGAAACCAGTTACGCTACTTCAGATCAGTTTTCTGTACCCGAAGAAATGGCAAACTCACAGAGAGGGGCAGAGGCCACTAGGGCAATGATAGCAGAGGAAGTGGGCTGAAGGTTGGAAGAATTTGAGAACCGGATGATGGCAATGATAGCCGCAATGGGTCAGCAAGCGGCCCCGCAGAACCCACAACCTCTTCCTATGAGAAATAATAAAAGGGAGGAGGTCAGAGAGGACCCACAAAAGGAAACTCGCCCGCCACTTGTGAACCTAAGAGCTACTACTTTGGGGGCACAGAGGGGAAGACCTGTCACAAGGTTGGATGATGATTGGGAAGACGAAGAATACGAGGAACGTATGTTTGAGAAAGGGAAAGCCCCTCAAATTGAAGAGGCCATCTGGAGGAAGATGGAAGAGAAATTTGAAGCTATGACGAGAATGTTTACGAAGGGCCGAGGAGTGAACCCTGAGGATAAGGAGTTAGAAGGAGAGGATTTAGTCCCAATGAACTTTAAAATGCTGGACGTGCTAAAATTTGACGGTACTTCTGATCCCCTAGCACATATAAAGCAGTATTCGCTGGTGATGAAGGGCACCACTTTGACGAAAAAATAGAAGATTCAGTACTTTTGCTTGAGCTTGACGGGCCTAGCAGTGGATTGGTACCACGGGCTCGATCGCCGAACTAAAGAAGACTGGGATTTATTGACGGAGGAGTTTTTGAGGCAATACGACTGCAGTACAAGGATGGAGGTAACCTTGAAGGACCTGGAGTTGTTACAGCAGAAGGGGGGTGAGTCCTTCCACGAGTATCTAACCCGGTGGAGGAATCGGGTGATGGAAATGAAGAGGAAACCAGATACTCAGGATCAAATACGGCTATTCATTAAAAATGCGAGCCCGTATTTGAGAGAGGGATTAAGGATGAAAGGACTGAAGGATTGGGAGTCGCTAAAGGACATCGCCATTGAGGCTGAGGGAGAGTACCTTGTTAGGAAAGCAGGTAATGAGAACTATCCCAGGAGGGGTAGCACTAGCCAAGGGGGCCAGTAGACCATCAGGTTCTGCCAGTGGTACAAGGAAGACTGCTGAGGTGTCAGCTGCGAACGCTACCCCGAGGCATTTTTCCAACCTTGGGAGGTCTTTATCATGGGTGCTGAGAAGACTGAAGAAGGAAGGTAAGCTGCAGCTTTTGCCACCTAGACCTGCTAAAAGTCAAGGCACTCCAGGCCATAAGGATGAGGAGTATTGTGCATATCATCAGCACACTAGACATACAACTGATAACTGCAGGACTTTGAGGCACGCAATTCAGGATTTGATTGACTCAAAGCAAATCACAGACCCTGAGAAGAGAGGGGGTCAAAAGAAAGCTGGGTACAATAACATGCCTCCATTAGTGAATATGATCGGGTCCAGTTTGCCCGAGAACTTTGTGTTGAAGGAGTTATACGGCAACGATATCCACACTGCTGTCACAAACCTCTATAAGGGGAGTGAAGAAGGGCTTCTCGCTGCAGTGATCGATTACTGGTCCACTGATGATAGTGGAACTGAAAATGAAGATTCTGAAGTATTTTTCGACCTATGGGGTTCGGAGGAGGAAGGAGAAGAGCCAAAGAAGAGGGAAGCGGGAGCCGTGACCCGGAGTGGAAGAGTAGCCCCGGAAGTTGAGAAGTCCCAAGAGCCGGTTGAGGGCATAAGGGGAAAGGAGCCGGAAGAAGATCCAATTGTTAAGCAACTGAAAAAGACGCCGGCTCAGATTTTAATATGGGATCTTCTGAGACAGTCACCATCACATAGACAAAAGGTGGTAGAAGCTTTGTGCGAAGCAACTGTGGCAACAACCATCTTGCCTACGAAACTTCTGGATGTAGTGAAAGGAGGATCGGGGGAAAATGTTATTTTTACCAGTGCTGATTTGCCGGCAGAAGGCCGCAATTATAATCGCCCTCTGTATATAAGGACGCAGATTAACCAAAAGTACACCGCCTGTGTAATGGTAGATGATGGTTCTTCGATAAATGTGTGCCCACAGGTAGCAATGGTAGCTTTTGGGGTAACGGAGGATATGTTGGCAAAATCTGATCTTACCATCATGGCATATGACAACTCACGCAGGCAGGCTTCGGGGACATTCACAGCAGTGGTGAAGACGGGACCGGTAGAGTTAGAAGTGGAGTTTGTTGTGCTGCCCATACCCGCCAATTTCTCAGTTTTGCTAGGCAGACCATGGTTTCATAAGTTGGGAGGAGTCCCCTCTACACTGCACCAGATGGTAAAGATACCTCACGAAGGCCAGATTGTGACTATAAAGGCTGCACGGGAGAATTAGGTTTCAGTGCTGGAGATAGCTAGGCAGCCGTTTAGTGGGTTTCATGTTGCCATGATAGGCGAAGAAGAGCAGAAGGAAGAAAGCCCCCAGGTATTGAATATGATGAAAAAGATGTCATTCCTCCCTGGCGCAGGACTGGGCAAGGATTCTCAAGGGATGCCAACAGCTGTTACCACCAAGGGCTAAAAGGACAGAAGGGGCCTATGATACACAGGTGTTGTAGAGAGGGGTGAGAAGTCAAAAATCGAAATTCCTTATATCTGGAAGACTTTTGTGCCAGCAAACGCAGCATGTGCCTATATAGGGGAAGAGGAACCACAGTGGCTGGATGGAAGAATTGTGCCAGGGTTCGAGATTTTCAATGGTGTCTATGACTGGGACATTGGATCGATCAAGCCAGTAGAGGGCTTTTGGGATGAAGAAATCATGACTAGTAAGACAATTTGGGACCGTGAGATGCCTGAAGAAGTGATGACTGAGAAAATGGTAGCCGCCCAGCTGAAGGGGAAGGCAAAGGTAGAGGAAACCATGCAGGAGTTGATTGGGGAGCCTCCGAAGAGCCGCAGTGATGCACGACCATCGACCGCGGCAGATACGCCGGCAAAGGAGGAAGAGGAGGATAGTTTAGATTTTCTTTTTACTCCAGAACTTTTCAATGATGTTAATGACAATTTCAATCTTATTAATAAATTGAATGATTTTGCTTACTTGTGTGATGTTTTCGATGATTTCACTATGCATGATCATGATCATCCATCCATATTTGATATCGATTCAACTGATGCTACTCCATTTAACCTTGGAACCATAGAAAACCCAAAAGAAATTTTGATAGCATCAAATATAACTCCTGAAGAGCGAGAAAAATTTGAGAGAATCTTAAAAAAATATTAAAAAGTCTTTGCCTGGACCTACGAAGATATGCCAGGAATCGATCGGGAGGTTGCAGAGCATGCTATTCCCACCTATCCAGACCATAAATCTGTTAAGCAGAAGTTGAGAAGGCTTAGACCGGAATGGGCGGAGAAAGTGAAAGAGGAGATTCGCCAGCAAATCAAAGCCAAGTTTCTAGTTGAGGTGCAGTATCCGACTTGGTTGGCCAATGTTGTCCCCGTAGCCAAAAATAATGGCAAAGTAAGGGTATACGTGGATTATCGGGACTAGAATAAGGCCTGTCCAAAAGATGACTTTCCATTGCCCCATATAGACGTGCTGATAGACAGCGCTGCTACTTGCGAGATGTATAGCTTTGGAGATGGTTATGCAGGCTACAATCAAATTCTCAATAAAATAATTGACCGAATTAAGACAGCGTTCATCACGGAATGGGGGACTTATGCTTATCGAGTAATGCCTTTTGGCCTGAAAAATGCAGGAGCCACTTATCAGAGGATGGTAATAAAAATACTGGATGACTTGATCCATAAAGAAGTGGAGGCATACGTGGACGACATGATGATCAAGTCAGCCACTAGAGAAGGCCATTTTGAAGCCTTAGAAAAGTTATTCCGAAGGATAGATAAGTACAACCTGCGGTTAAATCCTAAAAAGTGTATCTTTGGTGTTACCTCAAGGAAGCTCCTGGGACACATAGTTAGTAAAAGGGAAATTGAGATTGACCCGGATAAGGTTAAGGCCATCAGAGAAATGCCGATACCGCAGAAGGAGAAGGATGTAAGAAGCTTTCTGGGCAGGTTGCAATACATCAGTAGGTTTATCGCTAAGCTTACTTCGATCTGTGAACCGATCTTCAAACTACTTAGAAAAGACTAACCAGTAGTGTGGAACGAGAGTTGTCAGAAGGCTTTTGATGCTGTCAAAGAATACTTGTTGAATCCATCGGTATTGAGACCGCCATGGCCAGTCAAGCCACTAATCCTATACCTGGCCAGAGAAGACGGTTCCGTAGGTGCTATGGTGGCCCAAGAGGACGAATTTGGAGTGGAATTTACTGTCTACAACCTCAGCAAGAAATTCTTGGCCTATGAGGTCAAATACACAGAAGTAGAAAAGATTTGCCTTGCAGTAATCTGGGCTAATAAGAAATTACGACATTACTTTCATGCCTACAAGGTACAGGCAGCCGCGAAGAAGAATCCCCTGAGGTACTTGCAAGAGGCCCCGTCCTTACTTGGAAAAATGGGTAGGTGGTTGTTTTTACTTCAAGAATTCGATGTAGAGTATGTTACTCGGAAGACCATCAAAGGACATGCAGTGGCGGAGTTTCTAGCAGAACACCTGATCCAAGGAGACTCATACGAGTTTAACTTTCCAGATGAGGATGTGACCGCCATTGGAGTTCAGGGTTGGAAATTGCACTTTGATGGAGTCGTAAACAGCAAAGGGGCAGGAGTAGGAGCCATTCTGACAACTCCGGATGATGAGAAGCTTCCCTTGGCGAAGAAGTTAAGATTCAAGGCTAACAATAACGAAGCTGAGTATGAAGCGTGTATTTTTGGACTGGAGGCTTTAATAGCCTTAGGAGCAAAGAATGTCAATCAAATTCGAGGTGAATGGGCCGTGAAAGAAGAGAGGCTAATGCCATATATCCAGCGTTTGAAGGGCCTAAGCAGTCAGTTTGAAGTATGTACATTCCATTTCGTTCCAAGGGATGAGAATCAGTTAGCCGATGTGCTCGCCACGTTAGTATCAATGTGGGACAACCCTGAAGGAGTGGTCATGAAGCCAGTTTTGATCTATAGCTCCGAAAGACCTAGCTTCGAATCCAAATCAGTCATGGAGGTAGAAGTGGCAGATGGGAAGTCGTGGTATCATGACATTATGAACTATCTAGAGAATGCGACATTTGCAGAGGAGGCTACCGAAAAGGATCAGAGAATGATTCGCAAGCTATCTACTCAGTTCATCTGCATAAATGGGATGTTGTACAAACGGCAAGTTGATGGTATCCAATTGAGGTGTTTGGATGAAAAAGAGGCCAAGAGGGTAATGGAAGAAACACACGCCGGAGTATGCGGAGCCCATATGAACGGGTTGACATTGGCTAAGAAGATCATGAGGCAAGGCTTCTACTGGCTTACGATGGACAACGATTGTTCAAAGTATGTCAAGCAGTGCCAGCTATGCCAGCAGTACGCGGATTTAAGGCACTTGCCAGTGACAGAGCTACATAGCCTAACATCACCTTGGCCATTCGCTGCTTGGGGAATAGAAATTATTGGAGAGATCCGCCCTATGGCATCCAACGGGCACAGATACATGATAGTCGCAATCGACTATTTTACAAAATGGGTAGAGGCGGAGTCCTTTAAGAAGATCGACGCAAGGGACATGGCCAGGTTCATTGAAAGAAAGCTAATATGCAGATACAACCTCCCACATCACATAGTGTCTGATAACGGGGTGCAGTTCATGGGGAAAACCAGGAAGCTTCTTGAGAAGTACGGAATCGAGCACCATAAATCCTCCCCCTATCGACCGTAACCTAACGGGGCAGTAGAGGCCGCTAATAAGAATGTGAAGAAGATCCTAGCCAAGATGGTCCAAACCTACAAAAACTGGGCAGAGAAGCTCCCCTTTGCACTGTGGGGTTACAGAACGACGGTGAGGACATTTACAGGTGCTACACCGTATTCTCTGGTTTATGGGACAGAGGCAGTACTGCCAGTTGAGGTAGAGCTCAAATCGCTGAGAGTAATCATGGAAGCTCAGATTTCGGAGGCCGAATGGGCACAATAGAGGTTACAGCATTTGAACTTATCGGATGAGAGTAGGCTGAAAGCTTACTATCATAATCAGATCTATCAGAAGAGGCTAGCCAGATCATTTGGAAAAAAAGGTGAAAAAACATCTGTTGAAGGAGGGGGATTTGGTGTTCAAACAGATGAGGCCAGGTGTACCGGATATCAGAGGAAAATTTAGACCAACCTGCGAAGGGCCATTTATCCTCAAGAAGCTGTTGTCCAAAGGAGCCGCAATCTTATCAGATAGCGATGGTAATGAATTCAAGGAACCGATCAATGTCAACAAACTCAAAAGGTTCCATGGCTAAAGACCAAAATCAAAAGAAGAGAATAAAAGCCCCGCGGGTCGAAAACCGAAAAAAGGCGGCCTTGCTGAAATTGGGCGCCTCGTCAGGGTGAAAACCGAAAAAGGCATCCTGGGCAAAAATTAGAGGCTTGAGAGAAAATATCCAATCATGAAAACCCGAGAGGGCTGATTGGAAACAGGAGTTTGATGCTGTCAAGATTCGGTTCCATGTATGAATGTAGTCTTGCATAATTGAATCGGTACCAAAACGATCAGGTATTTTGAAATCATACTGAAATGTACACAATTTTGTGAAATGAAATAAGATTTGATTTATTCATGTACATTATTGTCCAATTCTGCTTTAAAAAGAAACATACTGCTCAAAACGCATGCAAAACTAAACTATGTCCTACTACTACCCTCGCTAGCCAAATGTCTCAGTCGCCGAGTTTGGTTATCAGATGATGGACTAAGTATCCACCTCTTGTACGCGCTGGTGGAAGTGACAGAGTGGTTCCCGAAGGGAGGAACGATAGTTTTCAATGGAAGTTGGCTCCAGAGCTCATGATAGCGGGAGGCAAAAGCCGCAGAAAGGACTCTACCTCGAAAGGATAGAGGGAATCTCACCACATCCTGTGTCACTCCAAGTTGACGGGAGCAACGGGCCGTAATGTAGAAAGTTGCCTCGCGAAGCCCGCATAGGGGAACACATCCTGAAGACCCATCAATAACTGCACTGGACAAGGGAAGCCAAGCGTGCATGAAGCTAATATCCTCATCTGATATCTCACTGAATCTGGTAATGCCCTCGTCAGGGGTCCCAGGTAAGTACAGACGCCGACGAGGAAGAAAACACTTCGCAAAGTACTGATTAATGACTCTAGGAGGTGGCTCTGACAAAAGCTTCAATTTCTCCTGCAACCAAATCTGAGAGAGGAAACAAAGAAAAAAATAAAAGCCAAAGAGAATAGAATAAAAGGCAAAGAAAAGCCGCTGGAGTAAGTTGGATTTACTTCAGGCAAAAATTAGGCATAGGGTTGTGTGAAAATCCGAAAGGACGCACTTCCTGCTAAGAAAAGCTAGTGTGAAAATCCACAAGGGACGCACTACCTTTTAAAATAATGATGTACCTGAAGTAATAAGGGGCTCCCAAAGAATGAAGTGGTAGGCCCAGCATGAAGAGAGTCCAAGCCCAAGATAGTCTCAGCCAGAATGAGAGGGAAAGGGGTCAGCCCGAGGTGAAAGTCGTCCAGAATTCCAAACAGACGGGGGTCTCCGAGCAGTTCCCTTGAGGTCACGACTAGATACTTCATCAGGCAGAAAAGGAAGAGGACACTTACGCTGTATGAGGGAATGTTTGAGAATTCATCCATTGCTTCAATCAGAGGTTCCAAAGCAAATACTGGGCCCTGAGGAACTAAACGAGCAGCGTCAGAAGGAGCTATACTTACGGACAAAGCAATATCCCGGATTTGGATCAAACCACAGCGAGGTATGCAGGGCAAAGCACCAGGAGGATACCAACTCCCAACGATAGCAGCAAGTTCTTCAGGCAGGGGGCATATTTCCTGATAGGTGAACCTGAAAACATGAAAATGAGGATCCCAGAAGTGGGTCGCAGCCAAAAGAAGGTTGTAGTCTATCTTGACTCTTCGTAAAAACCTCAGTCCAAAAAGGGGGGCAAGAGTGTTGTGTTCCCAAATTTGAGCATCGTCTAAGATACGGTACATTTTGGGAAGAAAAGGAGAATTCATGGCTCAACAACTAAAGTCACAGTTGCAAAGGGGAATAAAGGAGGAAAAAAGGGAAAAATTAGAGAAAAGAGCCTATTATGAAGCTAAAATAAGGAAGAGGCACGAAATCCAAGAAAAACGCTGAGTTTTATAGATTTGGCTTACAGAAGGCTAACCCGTCCCTGTAATCAGACGGTGAACCCGTCTGTACTTGTCCACCTGGCAGGTTTTGCATCGTGCATATCACGCGCATTAATTAGGTAATTAATGAGGGTTAAAAGCGAAATCTGAATAGATAGACGGAATGCCCGTCGGTCGCTATATGAACGGAAAGCCCGTCGGGGTGCTGCAGGCCTGTACTTGTCCACCTGAGGCCTGTCCTTCTTTTTTTGTTTTTTTTTATGCAGGAGGTTGGGCACACCCTTGCCGGGGTGCTGCCCAAATTTTTTAGCAAATGTGAATATATTGCA
The DNA here is from genome assembly GCA_947683425.1 of Excoecaria cochinchinensis. Classification (NCBI taxonomy): domain Eukaryota; kingdom Viridiplantae; phylum Streptophyta; class Magnoliopsida; order Malpighiales; family Euphorbiaceae; genus Excoecaria; species Excoecaria cochinchinensis. The sequence continues at coordinate 9,381,951 of CANTUQ010000127.1, read as the reverse complement.
CGATTGCTTGGGGCCTGAGGCCTGTCCTTCTTTTCTGTTTCTTTATGCAGGAGGTTGGGCACACCCTTGCCGGGGTGCTACCCAAATTTTTTAGCAAATGTGAATATATTGAATTATTGCCTGGGGCCTGAGGCCTGTCCTTCTTTTCTATTTCTTTATGCAGGAGGTTGGGCACACCCTTGCCGGGGTGCTGCCCAAAAGTTTTTAGCAAATGTGAATATATTGCATTATTGCTTGGGGCCTGAGGCTTGTCCCCTTTTTTTTTTTGTTTTTTATGCAGGAGGTTGGGCACACCCTTGTCAGGGTACTGCCCATAATTTATCTTGTCAGTTTAGACACATTCCCGTTAGAATGCTGCCTCAATTTCTAAGCAAAGTTTTATTTATGTCTATGATGCCAAGCTAACTGTTTACCTCATTCGCAGGATGCCACCACGACGATATGCTCCTCACGACGAGCCTGAGCCTCAGGTCCCGGGGTGGATGAGTGAAGAGACTAGACAGAGATATACGGCGCTGGCTCAGGTGCAGTTCCGAGCTAGCCGCTTCATTTCTCGACCATTCCTTGAGGCTCTGGGGATGGCAGATGAGGTTGACATTCTGATAGCAGGCGCGGGGTGGATGGAGTTTTTGACGCCTGCCTTCCAGACTCAGCCAGAGATAGTACGACAGTTTCTTGCCACATTATAGTATGAGGGATATCAGAGATCTGACACAGAGGAGGGTGTCATACAGTTTTGGATCGAGGGCCATCATTATAGTATTACCCGTCAGCAGTTCATAGAGGCCATGGGGCTTCCGTTCGGGCAGGATATCATAGCGCCTCAGAGGTCAGTTAGACGTCAGCATTGGGCAGTTATCGCCTTGCCGGGAGTGCCGTATGATCATAATACGGCAAAGAGCACGACACTCTTGTCACAGGCCCTGCGATATGTTCACAGAGTCTTATCCAGCTCATATTTAGGACGAGCTGGTAACCCAGGATCTCTCAATGCCGCAAAGATTTGGAGCTTATGGGCCATGGTGGCAGGCCAGAGACTTAACATCAGCCATGAGATATTGGTCAACTTGGTGAGGGTATCTAGGGGGATAGCCCCTGTAGTGTATGTTGGGGGAGTTATTACAGATTGCTTTTGAGTTTGGGAGTTTGTCCAGACATCTTGGGGCGTGCTCTAGATGAGAGCATTTATGTGGATGCTCTGGCAGCTATCACTATGGCTATGATAGTACCGATACTGGGCTAGCCAGAGGCGTACAGGCTTCGTACTATGCATGAGACTAGACGTGCATTCAGCTTGCCCTCGCTAGAGCCAGTGGAGGAGCAGCCTCAGGAGCAACCTCAGATGGAGCAGCCTCAGATGGAGGAGCAGCCTTAGGAGCAGCTGTGACGCGCGCCGGATCCCCGCGGCCGCCCTTTCAGACCGCCCGCACGTGGGCGATCGGGGCATTTGTGGGTCCGTCAACAGCTTGCGATAAATCGCAAGTGCGTCTATGTTGGGCAACAAGGAGGTTTCATGGAGTCGCCACCCAATAGAACATTGGAAAAGTTTCTCTCTCCTCGGAGAGCCTAAGACTTGCGCATTTTATCCATATTGGGCCATGAGGCCTAGGATTAACGTCTAAGTCTCGTGACACAAGAGGTGTCTTGGAGGATAACCTCTAGCCTCTTGAGCCCAAAGACCAGAGCAGGGTTCGGGACTTCTCATTTATTCGTACCTTGATTAATATTATAATTAAGTTTTGAATTCATTGTTTCATCAACTTTCCACACAATGCAATTTTAATTTAAAGGCGCAATCATTCATATCAAAAGTAGTAAATGTAAGCAAAATCCAAAATAAAGCATTCAAAAATGAATTACAATAACACTAGGAGCGGAATACAACTCCCATTTATAAAAGTGAAATACATGCATAAAACGGGTTATTCATTAATAGTGAGAACATTGGTCCTCGCATGCATATTTATTATGAAAAAGTTTTGATGTGATGATTTATTTGGTTATGAAAAACTAGGACATTGGTCCCCTTTTATTTAGAAAAAAAATGTCAAGTTAATTAATAAAAACGTTTTTGTGATTTTCTTTTTAGCGAGCCTAAATAAATAATTTTTACAAGAAAATTAAATGGCAAAATTAAATAAAATATTACAAACCGAATGACAATATGTATATGAACCAAACGAGCCTTTTTGGACTTCCCGATGTGCTCGCAAAAACGCCCAAGCGAAAAAAATGAGTTTAGACATAAAAACAAAATACAATTAAAACAATGTTAGTGATTAAATCAATTAAATAAATTAAACATGCAAAATAATGAATAACAAATTAAAATAAAATAAGATGATACGAAAAGAATGATAATGGAATCAAAAATATTAACAAACCAAAATAAAATGAGAAACATGCATTATATGTGACAAATGATTAAATAATGTAAAACATGTTAATTAAATAATACATGTAAAAATATGAACATGATAACAATGATGATGAAGATAAACGAATCAAAGAATATATAAAATGATAAAGAAAAGAATAATAGATTAAAACAATTAAAGAATGATGAAAACAATTAAATGAAACAATATGATTAATTAAATATGTTCACAAATGATATAAACCATTTACATGGCAAAAAGATTAATTTAAAATGAATTTATTAATTACATGTTAGGAATAATGATGAATTAAAGTGAAATAAATTGATTACATGTTAAGATTAATAAACAATCAATATTTATGTGAATAAAAATCATATCATGTATAAACAATTAAATGGAACAAATATAAAATCAATACAACAAATGAATAAATTAAAACAATAAATAGATCAATAAAAACAATAAAATATACATGAATGAATTAAATAGAATAAAATAGAATAGGAATTGAAATTGAGCCAAGAATATTTACCCTCAGAGTATTGGATTTGATGAAGGAAAAGTGATGATCGATTTCCTTGTTTGATGATTCACAATATTAGAGTGAAATATTATGAAAATGTTGGAATTTTATTCCAAGAAACATGAAAATAAAAATGATCAAGAATTCTTTAAGAACAAAGAATTGATACCTTTGCCTAAAGAAATGATTTTGATCAAAAAAAAGTTTTATTGATTAAAATAAAGAAAAAATGATTGAAGTTTTATCAAATAAAAATTAGATTTTGATGACAAACAATTATTTTATTTGTCTCAAAATCAATTTTTTATCAAAAAGAGATTCAAAACAAAATCAATGAAAAAAAGTTTTATTGAACCCAAAATAAAAGAAGAAAAACAATTTTGAGAACAAATAATTATTCTATTTGTCTCAAAAATTAAATCAAACAACAAAACTTCCTCTAAAAAATATGTTTAGAAGAAATTATGTTGAAAAAAGAATGAAACAATTGATTTTCTTTTTGATTTTTGGTTGGGGAGAAAATCTGGAATTTTTGGTGGAAGAAGAAGAAGAAATCTGGAATTTTTAGGACTAAAAAATGTGGAGAGGAGAAGAGGAGACTACTTTGATTTCATCATAAACTATTTATAGGATAAAATAGGTTGCCCTAATTTAATTAAGGAAAAAACCTATTTTAACCCAAAATTATTTTATTTTTAATGATAAAATCAAGTTTTATTATTTAATTACCTAAAAAAATATTTTAGAATTTAATTTGAAGTCAAAAACCCCAAAAAAATGGGATAAAAAACGGATTTTTGGGTGAAAAAATGGGAAAAAAGGCTGAAAAAGAGGAAAAGGGTATCAGACCCTGTACCGACGGCCAGGAGGCCGTCGCCACAAGGGACACCGCCCGTCGCTATAGCGCGACGGGCACTCACGCGGCGAGCAGGCGGGCTTCCGCGCGAAATCCGCGCGAAGCTCGGGCGGGAATCGCGCGCAGAGGCGCGCGGTGCGGCGCGCAGCGCGCAACGCTGCGCGTCGCTCTTTAGCGACGCGCGGCATTGGCGACGCCGCGCGTCGCCAAATCGCGCCCAGCGCGCTGGGCGCCTGGGCGTCGGCGTGCTGGGCGCCAGCGCGCCTGCGCGCTGCCGCGCCCGACACTCGCGGTCCGAAAAAATTTTATTATTTTATTATTTTTTTTTCTATTTTTTAAATTTTAAATTGACTAAAAAAAACCATAATTTTAAGCCCCCATTTTTCAAAATTAATTTTTTAAATATTTTTTTATCATTTTCTAATTTTTCACTCTAAAATGCAAATTTGACGAGAAAATCATCACTTTTAACATTTTAAGCCTGTGAAGGCAATTATCATCATTGGGTAACTTCGATTTAGGCTGACTCAGGACCCGGCGTCTACAGTTGCCCCCAGTTTAGGGGAATCTAGTACATTAGTGTCTAGGTGAGCCTAAACTCAAAGAAGAAAAGGAAAGAGACGCGTACCTGAGTCGGCCGTCTTTCCGAACTGGAGAATTCTGAGATGGTGGTATGTTTTCGTTTGTTGAAGTGGTGCTATCTGTGTGCCCTTCGGTTGATTGCCCCCTGAGAGGTCTTCGGTTCATCGATCGTTTGCCCCCCGAGAGGTCTTCAGTTCATTGATTATTTGCCCCCTGAGAGGTCTTCAGTTCATTGATTGTTTGCCCCCTGAGAGGTCTTCAGTTAGCTGCTCCCTGAGAAGTCTTCGGTTTATTGATCGTTTGCCCCCTGAGAGGTCTTCAGTTCATTGATTGTTTGCCCCCTGAGAGGTCTTAGATTTGCTGCTCCCTGAGAAGTCTTCGATTTTCTGCTCCCTGAGAAGTCTTCGATTTTCTGCTCCCTGAGAAGTCTTCGGTTTTCTGCTCCCTGAGAAGTCTTCGGTTTATTGCTCCCTGAGAAGTCTTCGGTTTTCTGCTCCCTGAGAAGTCTTCGGTTTTCTGCTCCCTGAGAAGTCTTCGGTTTTCTGCTCCCTGAGAAGTCTTCGGTTTGCTGCTCCCTGAGAACTCTTCGGTTTGCTGCTCCCTGGGAAGTCTTCGATTTTCTGCTCCCTGAGAAGTTTTTGGTTTTCTGCTCCCTGAGAAGTCTTCGATTTTCTGCTCCCTGAGAAGTCTTCGGTTGGCTGCTCCCTGAGAAGTCTTCGGTTTGCTGCTCCCTGGGAAGTCTTCGATTTTCTGCTCCCTGAGAAGTCTTCGATTTTCTGCTCCCTTAGAAGTCTTCGGTTTGCTGCTCCCTGAGAAGTCTTCGATTTTCTGCTCCCTGAGAAGTCTTTGGTTTTCTGCTCCCTGAGAAGTCTTCGATTTTCTGCTCCCTGAGAAGTCTTCGGTTGGCTGCTCCCTGAGAAGTCTTCGGTTTGCTGCTCCCTGGGAAGTCTTCGATTTTCTGCTCCCTGAGAAGTCTTCGATTTTCTGCTCCCTGAGAAGTCTTCGGTTTGCTGCTCCCTGAGAAGTCTTCGATTTTCTGCTCCCTGAGAAGTCTTCGATTTTCTGCTCCCTGAGAAGTCTTCGGTTTACTGCTCCCTGAGAAGTCTTCGGTTTACTGCTCCCTGAGAAGTCTTCGGTTTTCTGCTCCCTGAGAAGTCTTCGGTTTACTGCTCCCTGAGAAGTGTTCGGTTTGCTGCTCCCTGAGAAGTCTTCGGTTTGCTGCTCCCTGGGAAGTCTTTGGTTGATTGCCCCCTGAGAGGTCTTTGGATGGTGCTTGGATTGATGATTAAGCTGGTATGTGGATTGATGATTGAGTTGAGGCTTGGATATATGTTTTGATCAATATCTTGATTGATGAATGAGTTGAGGTTTTGATTGATGATTTGACCGATGTCATCACTCGGCTTTTGTCGGCGTCCGCCTCAAGCCTTTCTTCTGCAAAATAAGGAAACTAAACTATGCAAAAATGGTGAGCATGCAAGTGAAATGCATGAGTAATGCAGGATAAAAATTGATCTATGTGAACTTGAAGATGATAGCCGGGCTAGCTGCGATTTGCGATATAATTGATGCCGTTTGAGTTGCTTTTGAATTTCATGCCCTTTTGGGATTGTGAGATTCTCATCCGGTACTTGTAGTCATTATTTGAAGGTAGTGCGTCCCTTGTGGATTTTCACACTAGCTTTTCTTAGTGGGAGATGCGTCCTTTGTGGATTTTCACATAACCCTGCGCCTTTTTTTTTTTTTTGCCTGGAATGGACCCAACCCAATCCAGCGGCTTTTCTCTTTCTTCTTTTTTTGAAGGACAGACTGCCTGTTTTCAGGTTTTCACCCTATCCTTTTGCCTAGTTTTGCTTAGAGCGCCAGTTACGGTTTTCACTCTAACGGCTTTTTTTTTTTTTTTTTTTTTAAGAGTGCTGAAGTTGTTGGCAATAATCTTTCGGGAGTCTTAGGACATGGTTGCATGAGCTTGATTCTTCTCATTTGACGGCAGTATGAATCGGCTGAAGCGCTTGCGTGCTGAGAGTAGCAGAGGGTAGGCATATACATGACTTTGATCACACAGGGTACAATACTCTGATCACATCATTGCATAAATGCATGTGTTTCAATTTGATTTCATTAAACATGATCATTATTTTGGCATTGATTTTAAAAAATACAAGACTTTAGCTAATCTCGAGATATATCTTGAAAGCATCAAAACTCCTGTTATCAATCAGCCCTCTCGGGTTTTATGATTGAAGATTTTCTCTCATCTCTTAATCTTTTTCTTTGAATGCGAATTCTAGATGCAACTTTGGGGATGAGACTTAACTCGAATGCATGAATGCACTCGTGGTTCCTCGCTTGAAGCTCAAGAAACACCATATGCCTCTTCTTACGTACCAAACCTCTTTAGAAGGTCATCTCCGCTAATTGGATAAGACTGAACCAAGAATTAAGAGGTCTTACTTGGGTTGTAATGTCAGGCTTAGGTAGATGGCTATCAAAGGAGGATCAGGTCGCTAGAGAAAAATGGCCGCAATATTTTCTCGACTGGTGGATGAACCATTCTCAGTTCAGTTGTATATACAAAGGTATTCTTGAATTTGGGTTTGATAACATTTCAGCTCCTTGAGATCAGAATAACAATAAAAGGGTAATTATTGAAACTAGTCAATTGGTTACTGTTTTGAGGTCTTTTGTTTTTTTTTTTTTCAAAGTGTAAACTCGCCCTTACCAAGGCAATTTCGATAGTCCAAAGAAAAATTGTTCAAATGTACACCCATCCTTTTTAGAGCGGCCACTCTTCTAAGGGGAAGCCAAAATCATTTTAGGCGAGGGGATAGTTTTAACATGTGTAACAACAAAATTGGCACGCATTCAGCATACCCGTATAAAGGCTCAATGGGCTAGCAAGCGATTGTGAAGTAAGGGTAGGAAATGGTCATTTAGAAAGCTATAAAAAGAAAATGTTGCCTAAATCATTTTCTAGGTTCCGTCTTATCCAGGGATCGCTTTGACGGGTAATCAGAAAGGTTCTAGTGCTCTTAGTGAGTTTCCATCCAGTCCCCTAATTGCAACTAGTTTTTCTTTTTTTCCTTTTTTACAGGAGCTATGTTAGATGCTATCAAAATTTTCTTTGGGTTCCCCAAAGTTTTCGAGATTAACTGCAGCCATATTATTTGAATTAATGCCAAAGTTAATTTGTTATGATCATGCGAAATGAAATCAATAGAAATGTCATACAAATAAGCAAAATTGTTCTCTTTATTACAAACAGAAAATTGTAGCATAAAAAGTTCCAGAAATGAAAAGATTCCAGCATCTAAAAGAAATATCACTAGTGGGCCACAGGACACGATCATGTTCGTGGTGGAGGGACTGCGTTGTAGCCTGCCTTTTTCTTCTTTTCTCTCTTCTCAGGATCTGTGATCTGATTGGTGTCAATGAGATCCTGGATCTTGTTTCTCAGAATACGGCAATGGTCAGTCAAATGGCCGGTGTGCTGGTGGTAAGCGCAGTACTGATCACCTCTATGTCCCGGCTGTCCCTGACTCAAGGCTGGTCTGGGTGGCAAAGGTTGCAACTTGCCTTCTTTCATTAGTTTCTCCAGTACCCAGGATAGAGAGCGGCCTAAGTTGGAGTAGTATCTCTGACCCTGCCCAACTCCAGTAGCTGAGACCTCTGCCGTCCTACCGTTTCTGCTGTTGCTGCTTCCAGCTCCGCCTGATTTGAATCCCGACTGGTTCCCATAGCCTTTCCCAGCAAAGTTATTTTGGCTTGCTTTCTTTGCCAGGTAAGCCGCCTCAGCTTCTATAGCGATATCCTTAAGCGACTCCCAGTCCTTGAGCCCCTTAAAACTGAGCAAGTCCCTTAAGTAAGGGCATGAGTTTCTGATAAATAGCCTGATCTGGTCTGCAGTGTCAGGCTTCCTCTTCATCTCCATGACTCTGTTCCTCCATCTGGTAAGGTACTCATGGAATGACTCATCATTCTTCTGCTGTAGAAGCTCGAGGTCTTTTAGGGTGACCTCCATCCTGGTGCTGCAGTCGTACTGCTTCATGAATTCTTCGGTCAAAAGGTCCCAGTCCTCTTTGGACCTCCTATCCAACCCGTGGTACCAGTCAACTGTCGGGCCCACCAGACTAAGGTAGAAATATTCCACCTTCTGCTTCTTGCTCAGCCCTGTGCCTTTCATGACCAGGGTGTACTGCTTGATGTGGGCGGATGGGTCCGAGGTGCCATCAAACTTCGGAAGCTCGGGCATCTTGAATCTTTGGGGCAGCAGCTCTTCATCCCCCAGATCTCTGTCTTCTGGGTTGATCCCCTTGCCTGCTGACAGCATGCGGGTGATAGCTTCGATCTGTTGTCTCATACCTCTTAGAGCTTCATCCTCTACTCTGGGTGCTCTGGGCCTTGCAGCTTGGTGGACTATCGGCACCACTTCTTCTTCCTCCTCCATCAGGAAATCATCGTTGGGGTTATGAATCCTTTCCCCTCTTGGCTCGATCGGTGCAGCAGCTCTGTGCTCATTGTTGGGTTGACGAGCAGCAGCTCCAACGAAGGGAGCCTCCCCACCAGCAGGTGGTTCGGCTTGCCCCCGAGGAGGGGCTGCTTGTGGCTGTAGAGCAGCAGGCGGCTGTGGGGCAGCAGGTGGATGGGCAATCCTTTCAGCCATGACACCCATCATTTCCATCATTCTTCGTTCGAAGTCCTCTAGCCTCCTAGCTAGGTCTTGAGTGGTCAAAACTCCAGGTTCTTCTGCCATTGATGATTCAAGAGAGGATTCACTGATTGATGAGAATGACTCAGAATCCCAGTCAGACACTTGTTCCGGTAACTCAAAGAGCAAATTTGTCCTTACTAGCTGACCGTCGGAACCTCTAGTCCACTTAGATGAATCTATGATGGCTGAAAAAAATTAGATTGTTAGGATGATGCATGAATGACATATACAATGCATGATAGTGAGCTATGCAACATTTACAATCACATGCAAGCAAGTAGAGCCTTCTAACCTTATTACTCCCACACACGAGGTAATGCGGTCTCTTTCCTAGGTGGGCTTAATCCATGGGTTAGCGGGGAACCCAATGGATGCGTATGGTGCTCAGTGGAAAACCGGCATCATAACATCTCTTATCTAATGTGCAAGCACATGGGTTATGATCGTTATGTATTTAGGCAGCCCGAACAAGTTGACATGGGCCTATCGGGGCATGAAAGCCTTTGATTAGGTGACCAATCAGATTATTTGCGTTTGTCCAATACAAAATGATCCACATAGCAAGCATAGTATTACGGTTCATATCACCTAAGGGAAGTATCTATTGCCATTACATGAGCTTTGGTCAAAGGGTGGTGTTACTTTAGGGCTACCCAAGCATGGTCCCTGCCGACGGGTCTAGCTCATCACGAGCGTAACGACCGATCGGGTCACCATTTAATATACCATGATGGTACGAGGCTTGGGCTGGTGATTATCCTTAACACTTCCCCAAATTGAGTGAAAATGGGGTCGCGCTTCGGGAACGCACCGGGGCTAAAAGAGGGACCAAACTAGCATAGATCTAAGGCTTTAATGAGATGCAATGCAGTTTTGAAAGAAGATAAAATTTTTAAATTAAAACTCAATTATGATTTTTAATCAAGGTACTTTCGAATTGAAGTCTCGAGTACGTCCCTAGTGGAGTCGCCACTGTGACGCGCGCCGGATCCCCGCGGCCGCCCGCTCGGACCGCCCGCACGTGGGCGATCGGGGCAATTGTGGGTCCGTTAACAGCTTGCGATAAATCGCAAGTGCGTCTATGTTGGGCAACAAGGAGGTTTCATGGAGTCGCCACCCAATAGAACATTGGGAAAGTTTCTCTCGCCTCGGAGAGCCTAAGACTTGCGCATTTTATCCATATTGGGCCATGAGGCCTAGGATTAACGTCTAAGTCTCGTGACACAAGAGGTGTCTTGGAGGATAACCTCTAGCCTCTTGAGCCCAAAGACCAGAGCAGGGTTCGGGACTTCTCATTTATTCGTACCTTGATTAATATTATAATTAAGTTTTGAATTCATTGTTTCATCAACTTTCCACACAATGCAATTTTAATTTAAAGGCGCAATCATTCATATCAAAAGCAGTAAATGTAAGCAAAATCCAAAATAAAGCATTCAAAAATGAATTACAATAACACTAGGAGCGGAATACAACTCCCATTTATAAAAGTGAAATACATGCATAAAACGGGTTATTCATTAATAGTGAGAACATTGGTCCTCGCATGCATATTTATTATGAAAAAGTTTTGATGTGATGATTTATTTGGTTATGAAAAACTAGGACATTGGTCCCCTTTTATTTAGAAAAAAAATGTCAAGTTAATTAATAAAAACGTTTTTGTGATTTTCTTTTTAGCGAGCCTAAATAAATAATTTTTACAAGAAAATTAAATGGCAAAATTAAATAAAATATTACAAACCGAATGACAATATGTATATGAACCAAACGAGCCTTTTTGGACTTCCCGATGTGCTCGCAAAAACGCCCAAGCGAAAAAAATGAGTTTAGACATAAAAACAAAATACAATTAAAACAATGTTAGTGATTAAATCAATTAAATAAATTAAACATGCAAAATAATGAATAACAAATTAAAATAAAATAAGATGATACGAAAAGAATGATAATGGAATCAAAAATATTAACAAACCAAAATAAAATGAGAAACATGCATTATATGTGACAAATGATTAAATAATGTAAAACATGTTAATTAAATAATACATGTAAAAATATGAACATGATAACAATGATGATGAAGATAAACGAATCAAAGAATATATAAAATGATAAAGAAAAGAATAATAGATTAAAACAATTAAAGAATGATGAAAACAATTAAATGAAACAATATGATTAATTAAATATGTTCACAAATGATATAAACCATTTACATGGCAAAAAGATTAATTTAAAATGAATTTATTAATTACATGTTAGGAATAATGATGAATTAAAGTGAAATAAATTGATTACATGTTAAGATTAATAAACAATCAATATTTATGTGAATAAAAATCATATCATGTATAAACGATTAAATGGAACAAATATAAAATCAATACAACAAATGAATAAATTAAAACAATAAATAGATCAATAAAAACAATAAAATATACATGAATGAATTAAATAGAATAAAATAGAATAGGAATTGAAATTGAGCCAAGAATATTTACCCTCAGAGTATTGGATTTGATGAAGGAAAAGTGATGATCGATTTCCTTGTTTGATGATTCACAATATTAGAGTGAAATATTATGAAAATGTTGGAATTTTATTCCAAGAAACATGAAAATAAAAATGATCAAGAATTCTTTAAGAACAAAGAATTGATACCTTTGCCTAAAGAAATGATTTTGATCAAAAAAAAGTTTTATTGATTAAAATAAAGAAAAAATGATTGAAGTTTTATCAAATAAAAATTAGATTTTGATGACAAACAATTATTTTATTTGTCTCAAAATCAATTTTTTATCAAAAAGAGATTCAAAACAAAATCAATGAAAAAAAGTTTTATTGAACCCAAAATAAAAGAAGAAAAACAATTTTGAGAACAAATAATTATTCTATTTATCTCAAAAATTAAATCAAACAACAAAACTTCCTCTAAAAAATATGTTTAGAAGAAATTATGTTGAAAAAAGAATGAAACAATTGATTTTCTTTTTGATTTTTGGTTGGGGAGAAAATCTGGAATTTTTGGTGGAAGAAGAAGAAGAAATCTGGAATTTTTAGGTCTAAAAAATGTGGAGAGGAGAAGAGGAGACTACTTTGATTTCATCATAAACTATTTATAGGATAAAATAGGTTGCCCTAATTTAATTAAGGAAAAAACCTATTTTAACCCAAAATTATTTTATTTTTAATGATAAAATCAAGTTTTATTATTTAATTACCTAAAAAAATATTTTAGAATTTAATTTGAAGTCAAAAACCCCAAAAAAATGGGATAAAAAACGGATTTTTGGGTGAAAAAATCGGAAAAAAGGCTGAAAAAGAGGAAAAGGGTATCAGACCCTGTACCGACGGCCAGGAGGCCGTCGCCACAAGGGACACCGCCCATCGCTATAGAGCGACGGGCACTCACGCGGCGAGCAGGCGGGCTTCCGCGCGAAATCCGCGCGAAGCTCGGGCGGGAATCGCGCGCAGAGGCGCGCGGTGCGGCGCGCAGCGCGCAACGCTGCGCGTCGCTCTTTAGCGACGCGCGGCATTGGCGACGCCGCGCGTCGCCAAATCGCGCCCAGCCCTGGGCGTCGGCGTGCTGGGCGCCTGGCGCCTGCGAGCTGGGCGCCAGCGCGCTGCCGCGCCCGACACTCGCGGTCCGAAAAAATTTTATTTTTTTTTTATTTTTTTTTCTATTTTTTAAATTTTAAATTGACTAAAAAAAACCATAATTTTAAGCCCCCATTTTTCAAAATTAATTTTTTAAATATTTTTTTATTATTTTCTAATTTTTCACTCTAAAATGCAAATTTGACGAGAAAATCATCACTTTTAACCTTTTAAGCCTGTGAAGGCAATTATCATCATTGGGTAACTTCGATCTAGGCTGACTCAGGACCCGGTGTCTACAGCAGCCTCGGATGGAGGAGCAGCCCCATATGGAGCAGCAGCCTCCCGAGCCTCAGCAGCACCAGGAGGAGCATCCGGGTACGCCCTTTGACATGGGGATCGAGTTTACCGTGGATGAGCTATTTGCTACTCCTTCAGGGCAGAGAGTACAGAGTCCCACTCCGCCTCCGCCATCGAGAGTACATCGGACTGCTCCCCGGGCCCATGAGAGGTTCAATCCATATGCTAGAGTAGGGGATCCGGGGGCATCTACTTCTACAGCTCCACCTCCAGAGCCAGCACCAGAGTCAGCTCCCCCTTCGTCCTCATCATCGGCTTTCCCAGCGCAGCCAGATTTTGCTGCACTACTGGCTTCTACCTTCGTGTCCTTTGAGCACAGGCAGGAGGAGAGAGATAGGGCCCTTCTCGGCCACCTCGGGGAGCGGGATAGAGTCATATTAGAGCGGCTGGATCAGCAGCAGAGCATTATTCAGGGGCAGGGGAGGCTCATTGACTTTTTGAGGCAGGAGCAGGAGAGGCTTGTGGCTCAGCTGAGGCAGGAGATGAGGACCTCCCAGGATGGGGTGGCCTAGAGGATAGACGCATCCTTACAGATCGTGGATGAGTCGGCTGAGGCTCTCAGGTTCAGGATTCAGGTTCTGGAGGGTGCCATACCTCCCATTGCCCAGTCTCTTCGGGAGTTCAGGGAGCATACTGAGGATAGGCTGAAGAGTATGGGGACCGCCTCCACAGATCAGACCCTCCGCCTGGGCGACGCTTTCAGAGAGTTGGGGGGGTCGTCACTGATACGCTGCAATTCATGATAGTATGTGCACAGCCTTTCCTAGATGGGTTTGCTCAGGTCCAGTTCCAGCAGTAGGACCCAGCGAGAGGCAGCCATTATCTGTACCAGTGGCGGTACCTCCTAGATACCAGCGACAGGCCAGAGCTTCAGCTACACAGCGGGCCGGACCACCAGCCCCTCCCAGTCAGCCATTTGCTCCAGATGCGGGACCCTCTGCCTCTTCATCTCGGTCTCAGACAGTCCATATGTCAGATGATGATGATGATCCGGAGGAGGAGCTTTCAGACTATCCACCCCTATAGCCCTTCAGGGAGTCATGATATTATTTTTGTATTTTATATTATCATGTTTACATTACATTGTACAAAATTTAACCTTTCAGTGGAAAAATATTTATGGCTAGCCTGTTAAATTTGCATGTTATTTCTTCGTGATTTAACTCTTTTAAGAAAAGAAAAGAAGAAGAAAAAGGGATAATTAATCATGTGATAAAAAGGATGATAAATGATAAAAAATATTCACCAATCTACAGTCAAATTAATTGGCGCGAGAATTAACGAGAATCTCTTGTAATACAGGAACGTGGTTTTACACCAATTCAAAATTGACCAACAGTCAAAAGGAAGAATAAACAGATCAAACATCATGTCCTTCGAGACCACATGAAATCAAAAGATCAGAATTGTACTTTGGGGGCATGATGAAGCCGCCAAATTGAAACACACAGTTCAGAAGAGCACCCCACTCAGAAGAGCAGTCTAGAATGACACTCAGCCAAGAAGAATAGTCCAGAAGGACACCCAGTTCAGAAGAACGCCTCGCTCAGAAGAGCAGTCTAGAATGACACTCAGCCAAGAAGAAGACCAGTCCAGAAGGACGCCCGTGTTGGAAGAGCCACCTTCGCACTTTGTAAAGTCTAGAGAAGACTCGGTGCAGCTTAGGAGGGCCAACCTCGTGTTTTATAAGTCCGGAACCGACTCGACGCATCGCCACTTCCCCGACGAAAAGGTAAGGACTGCCTCAGGTATGCGTCTCTTTCCTTTCTTTTCTGAATTTTGGCTCATCTAGGCACTAGTGCTCTAGTTTTTCCAAAATTGGGGGTAACTGTAGACACCCGATTTTGAGGCAGTCCAGGTCAGAGTTACCCGATGAAGAGATCAACGTCGGTTTTCGGATAAATGGGTAAAATTAGGAGGTTTTCGTCTTTCATGTTTCGCGAGGATTAAAATCTTTTTCTATAGCATGGAGTTTTGAAAGAGTTTAATAAATTTTGGTTGAAATTGGGAGTTTTGCTCCACAGACGGGATGCCCGTCTGTGTAGGGGCGCCCGTCCCTACTTGGGGTGATCCCCGTCTATAGGCGTAGTGGGGACAGACAAGTGGCGGTATAGGGATGCCCGTCCCTAGTACCGCGCCCCGTCTGTAGTCGGTTTCCCACGTGTGCCCTTAGTAGGGACGGCCGTCGGTATCTGCAGGGATGCCCGTCGGTACGTTAACTGACCAGATCACGCCGGATTGGATAAAATTTAATCTCTTTTCTTTCAAAATGGGGATAAGATTTATTAAAAATTTGAATTTTAAAGTCCTTTTAAAATTCAAACTTT
Organism: Excoecaria cochinchinensis; assembly: GCA_947683425.1. Classification (NCBI taxonomy): domain Eukaryota; kingdom Viridiplantae; phylum Streptophyta; class Magnoliopsida; order Malpighiales; family Euphorbiaceae; genus Excoecaria; species Excoecaria cochinchinensis. The sequence continues at coordinate 9,366,611 of CANTUQ010000127.1, read as the reverse complement.
GGGTTGAGGCTTATTTGAATTATCTCCTAAAATCCTATAAATAGTGGATTAAATTCCATTTTTAGGGGTTAGAAGTTTTGAGAATTTTGGTGAGAAAAGTGAAAATTCTTTGGATAAAAGTTATCTATTTTTTTGAGAGATTGTTTTTTTAGAAAAGGTTTTTTGTGAGCAATTTACTCAAAAGTTTATAAAATCTCTGTTCATTTGCAGAATTTTATTTGGCAAAATTTCTTCTAATTAATCGATTCCTTCAAATGTTTCTTGCGAATTAAGCCAAATTGAGGTAACGAAATTCATTCGTTTCCATAAATACAGCTAATTCGAACACTCGATTGCTATCAAATTTTCAAGGAAAGAACAACATAAATTTTCTTTCTCTGATCTGTCTTTTATTCGATCCTTGCGAAGTATACGGGGACTTAAATCATTCGACATTCGCCTTAAAAGGTAAAATCAGAGGGTAAATATTCTGGACTAATATTTGTATAATTTAATTTGATTTACATTAATTTTTTTTATAATATTTTATAATCTTTTACAAAAAGGACTGAAAGTTTTTCTTTTTTTACTTGTTTCTCCATACTAGGGACGGCCGCTGGCACAGTACAGGAGGCTGTCCCTAGGCAAACTCTCATGTTTTTAAGCAATAAATTTTATCTTTCAACTTATTTCTGTTAGAGTTTCTCGTTCTTTTATTTTATTTTTATTCACGCTTTTGATGCTAACGTGTTTATCCCTATAAGTTATTTTCTGTATTTTTGGAGTTGGAGTTCTGAAAGATGGTGGTTGCGTCAGTCTGAGGACTTCCATTCGGGTTCTTTCTTTACCCTTACCTTTTATTCATGTTGTTATGAAAATGGTTTTAATGTCGTTAAAGAAAAAAGACCAAAAGCTTTCTAACAATTAACTTTGGGATTTTCTCGGAAATTGTGGACAAATGTCCCGTTTTAGCCAATAAAATTGACGCTTCATGAAAAATCATTTTTGTAATAAAATATGCATGGTAGGACCAATGTCCTCATTCCAATGAATACCCCATTTTATGCATGTATTGCACTTTTACAAATGGGAGTTGTATTCCGCTCCTAGTGTTATTGTAATATATTTTTGAATGCCTTATTTTATTTTTTGCTTCCATTTACCGATTTTGACGTGAATGATTGCGCCTTTAATTAAAATGCATCATGTGGAAAGATGGTGAACTAATAAAATTCAAAACTTATTTATAATTTTAATCAAGGTACAAATAAATGAGAAGTCCCGAACTCACTCTGGTCTTTGGGGCTCAGTGAGGCGAGAGGTCTAGGACTTCCAAGACACCTCTTGAGTCCTACCAAAAGGCTTAAATGAACAATCCTAGGCACCAGGGGGTAGAGGTAAAGACCTCCAAGATCTCTCTGGATTGCCCAAAATGGATATGTGTGCGCCGTCTTAGGCTCGATGAGTCTAGACGACCCTCCCTAATGTTCTATTGGGTGGCGACTCCAAGAAATCTCTTTGTTGACCAAAATAGACGCAACTTGTAAATACTTTACAAGTTTTTATGAACCTCTCCTGATCGCCCTAAAGCGGGCTTTCGGGTGGCCGCGAGGTTCGGTGCGCGTCACATATGTCCATATGCATTAGCAGTAATAAGAGATAGAAACTTGGATCCTTACGCATATTGCTCATCATACTATACCAAAGATACAATGTTAGCAATGTATAAAGGAATTGTTAGTCTAATTTCTAATAAAAAAATTGTTGAACATACCTGCAAATGTTCAAGATGAAGTTGTCCTACTATCAAATGGAAGAGTAAAATTTGAAAGACCAACGAAGATGAGAATCAAAGCAATATGAGAAAATTAAAATAAAATAAAGTGTGAAAAATGTGGAAAATATGGCCACAATCAAAAAAAATATAGAGATATTCCAAAAAAGAAGTGACACATCATTGACTTGAAAAAAAGAAGGAAAAATAGTATTCTAGCATAAATATTTCATTCTTCATTTTAATGTTATTTGTAAATTTACAATCATTTAAAAAAATAATACAAATTCATTATTCAAAGTTGTCAAAAATTTTAATGTTCATTATTGTGTATGTATACCTTGTAAATTTCACTTAAAATATTTTTCTAGGTTATTTATATAGGTATACAGTATATATATAGATAACATATGTATACACTCTGTACACTTTATGTAAAGTGTATATAGTGTATACACAAAGAGTATACAATGTATACATAAATGAATCTAACTTGACTATTTTTATAAGTATATTAACGTAACACATCAATAGTAAAAAAGTGTTAAAAAATATGTACATCCATAGAAATATTATCAAACACTGTAAGAAAATAGCATTTTAGCGACGAAATTATGACGCTAATACAAAATAGGGACTGGAAATTCTGTCCCTTTTTCTGTTATTGCTAAATTTAGGGACAAAAATTTTTCCATCATAAAACTTAATGATGATAAAAAGAATCTCTAACTAATTACAAATCCCAGTGAATACTGTGATCTAAGTTACAAATTTTAGTTATGCACTATGGAATCTGCTAAAGAGACATAGACAATGCATACAATTGATACATAATGGCTGTAAGTTGTAGTTCTTCCAATTCAAGCTTGGTGATCTACCAATTTGTGTCGGCTTTCTAATCCACTGATTGTAATCAGATACTGGCCAATTACCACCAATAGATTACAATAGATGATAGTTTTGGGAAGAGTTTTCTAGATTATATAGATTGTGGATCCCGTCTTCAACTTCGTTTTTCCAGCTAATTGTTGGAGTAAAAACTAGGTCTACCTATACATAAGACCTAAAATCAGTCAGGCCACGTCAAAACCTCAAATAACAATCCTGCAAAAAGATCATTAAAGTGAGTGAAAATAAATATGTTATTAGGATATTAGAAATTAAAAAAAGATGCAAAATAAAAACCCCAGAGCAAAGCTTGAAGGCAACAAAAGTAAATGGTCAACAACCACATACAACATTAACTAAACTTACTTAAAACAAAGTAATCAGCATCTACAGCTTACATAAACACAGGCAAACCAAACATAAACTTGCACGACTCATTTGGTTGCTTAAAGAAACATAAAGTAATAAATAGGCAATAAATAAGTGATGAATTCAGAAATTCATACACTAATCCAAACTATGCACTTCAAGATAAACAAAATTCGATTCATCACAATGAAAAGAACCAAAGCAAATTAAAACTAAACTCACTCACTCTAGAAAAACCTTAAACATAACAACCAACCCCCTTCACTTCTCTTCAAAAATAAGCATGGTAAACAGAACATTAGCAAGCTAATTTTGGCACTCCTTGATCTTTTGTTTGATATGAACAGCTCAAACAATAACACTTATATTGTAAGAATTAAATGACAAGTCATAATTTGGTCATTAGTTTAGCTCGTAGCTGATGGAAATGAAATAAAATCACTTCTAGGCACCAAATAAATTTATTTAATTTATACACTTCTCTAGTGGATGATGATGTATACCTCAACTAAGCCTAATATTTATGTAATTTATACATATCTTAGTCTCATGAAAGGAAACTCAAAATAACTCAAAATTCCAACTAGTAATCACAAAAACATTTTTATTCATAAAAAATAGACAAAATAAATAAATGAACAACCAAAGCACAAATAACTCTTAATTTGAAAAATCTGAAGCCCTAAAAATGACATGGTAAAGAGAAGGGAAAATTACCAAATGTTTAACAACAAACTAAAGAATTGAATCACATTTCCTGGTAACCAAACAAAAAGGATTAACAAGTTTCAGTGAACTATTAGTGTAAGAGCATTAAATAAACTAAGAGATAACAAAAAGCAAAAAACCTCAAGACCAATACCAAACCTGAAACCTTTCAAAAAGCTCAGCCTCTAGACCTTTTACGGGGATCAAACCTCAAAGTTGCACCACCACACGCCAATCAACGATGGTAACAATAACCACCACCACTTCCTCACCCATAAAAAAATAATAGAAATAAAAGAAAAATGAGAGGAAATTAAAGAAAATAAATTAATTTATACAGGTTCAAACTTTGAAATGCAAGAATTAGTAAATAACAATAGGATTTTGATAAAGTAATAGAACAAAATATAACCAAATGCTTACCCATTTTACAAATCTAGTGCACGATTGAGGGAGGAAGGTGGTTGATCTGGCGCGCGACGAAGGGAGGAGAATAGTGAGGGCCGGCAGGGGAGCACATGCTGAGGGGGGAGATCTGCAGATCTATTAGGGCGCGACAGAGAGCACGTGGCGAAGGGACGACGTGAGGGGGGAGTGCGTATAGAGGGGAAAGGAGCGACACGAGACAACGGGGAGCGCGCGACAGGAGGGGGTGTGCAAGGGAGGGGACGACCTGCGAGAGAGAGAGGGAGGGAGAGAAAATGAAGCTCTATAGATTTGTGGGGTGACGGGGAGCGCGCAGCGAAGGGGCGACGCAGGGCGATGGGGACCACGAGGTGTGAGGGGGTGCGCGAGGGAGAGGACGACCTGTGGGAGAGGGAGGGAGGAAGAGAGAAGGGGGGAGAGAAAAAGGATCTGATTTTTTTTATAAATATGTCATATTTAGCACCGGGAATAAAATTTCTATCGCTAAATTTCACACTTAGTGATGGAAGTCATTTTTGTCACTAAGAGTGGATTTTAGAGATAGAAAAAAAATTTGTCGCTAAATATAATATTTTGCGACGGACAAAACTTCCATTGCTAAATTTAGTGATGGATTTTTCATTGTCTGTCTCAATTTAACACTTTTAGCGACAAACTGTGAATTTCGTAACTAATTTTTTAATTTAGCGACAGAATTTTCTTTTTAGTGACTGAAAATACCTTCCGTCGCTAATTTCGGTAGATATCTTTGCCATGAATATTTAGCGCCACATTTAGTGACGGTCTAATTTTTTCATCAGTATAAACTGGCGCAGTGATGAAATTTTTGTTCCATCGCTAAAATGCAATCTTCTTGTAGTGAAAATTATATAAAAATAAAAAATTACATAATCATCGTACATATTTAAATTTGCCAAAGCTAATCTACTTCTACTTTCTCCTGACCCTTCTTCTTTTTCAATTGCATTTTTCTCTCATTTCTTTCTCTTTTTCCATTATATTTCTTAGTATCACTTTTAATATTTTCATTTTGCTTATCCTTTCCACAATAATATAGCAATATAGCTAATCTACTTTTATGATTCTCAACATTAAACTTCATGAAATTGGCTTTCTTTCAATAGAATATTCAATAAAGGTAGCTACAAAAAGCCCATAATCATCGACAAAAAAACATAATAAAAATCAACATCACAATCAATTCTATTTTAATAAATAATAATATAACATATAAACTCAAGATATAAAAATATAAAAGAAAAAAAAAATCCATGTAAAGTAGTTTTGGCTATATTAACAAGGAAAAAATGGAATCTAGGGAACTAATAAAAGACTAAAATTAAGAAATTCTATCAAAATTATTATCATATTTTCTAGCCTAGACCACAAAATGTGAAAAAGCTGCCTAACAAGCTCATAATTAAGTTTAGAAATAGGATTATCATAGGAATTCAAAATCTTGTATCATATATGATGGATAAAATGACTTTGGTCTCAGTTTATTAATCCGTTGAGTCCTATACTTCACCATCCATGTGTCTAAGATAACTAGGGTACAACATAAAAGAAGACATTTGCCAAGGGCAATCCTATTTTCATGTACGAACTCAAAGAATATTCATAAATCTATCTCTCTAATCCTGACTTTTGAAATGAATTGGAGAGTAAATAAAGAACCAGTAAATATTCCTAAAGCAAGATCAGTTCAAAAGACCAAAATGTATGCAAAATGCTTAAAATAATAAGAACTTCAACCGATTATCTAGAATTAATTAATTAGATTAAGGAGAAAAACTTTATGGAAATTACCGGTAATGAATGGCAACAGATTTGGTCTACAAAAAGAGAATGGCAATGACGAAAAAAACAATAAAAATAATTTACAGCAAAGTGTAACCTAATTTCTCAAAAACCACCCGAGAAGCTACTGCCTACTGCTATTATCAATATCCCAACAGTAACATTCTTCTCACTCTACAGTATCAAATCTACAACTGTTCAATACAACATAAAAACCAAAGCTAATTGTTGTACGTTAAATCTGAAAGTGCACGTTTTACCATGTAGTACTTAAGATATCGTTCCCACGAGGAACATGTTGGGTCATTACTCACTATTTCTTGATCTCAATTTTGTTTACAAAATTCACTAATTTGGGTAAAAAGACTAAACTATAGGTATTATATTATGACTAAGTTAATTTTTTAATCCTACTTTAATTATGATCAAAGAAGACTAATATAGATAATGATATGATTTACAAAATTGAAACTTGATAAATATTCTCTTAGTCTGAAATTAACCTTTAATATGCAAGTCAAGTTGTTATGAAACTCTAAATCACTCTCTCAACATAAAATAGAATGCCTAAAACATGCAAGTATAATTTCTAACCCTTAACTCTCATTATAGAATTAGAGTATTATATTTACATATTTTAAGAATATAAATCAACTTATAACAACTATCATAATCATCCTGGTCTCCCTAGCAAATGTTATGATAATGAATTTCTAATAGCTTTAAGTAAAAATATATCTCTCGAACTATATTCTTACTTATAAAAATCTTGCAAACAATACTATTAAAGAATTCTGCAATTGATTAAAGATTACTTGTATTAATGAGAATAAACAAATATTAACATAATTGTTCAAGTTCCTAGAATCATCATTCAAGAAATTACAAAGAAGAAAATAAATAATTAAAAGATAAATAAAAGTTGATCTCTCAATCTTTTACTCATTTAAAGTTCTTCTCCTTCCTTGATCTTGTCTTCTCTTCAAAAATTAACTTCTAATTGTTTTCCTTCTCAAAATTCTGTCTTAAAAACTCTTAGAAAAACTGAAAACTAACTAACTCTTGATCTTCTATTCTTCATTGCCTTTATAATTCTTTTACAAAGCAATGTGACCCTTCAAGCACCGTTCCAGAGGTACACAACCCTTAATGAAAGGTCATGTCCCTTTGTAACTTGTTTGAAATTTGAATGCAAATCCTCCCTCTATCGTGCTCGCGACAGAGCACGCATCTTCTTGGTTTGCCTCTTCCTTCTACTCTTCCTTTGCTTCTTCTTACCCGCACAAGGTCGCACTCGCGACAGCACACTAGATTTCTTGCTACTTTGCTTCCTTTTTCCTATTTCTTTTTCCATTTACTCCCATAATCACACAAAACAAAACAAAACATAAAAGATACCAAATTCTAAACATAAATAACTAAAACTAAACATATAACATCAAAAACTTATAAACAACATAACCAATATATGAGCTTTTCAAGCTGATATCAAATCCCCCACACTTAAACTTTTGCTTGTCCTCAAGTACAAAATCAAAAATCTAGGCAAGAGAATAAAGACACTTTTTTATCTTCTCCAAAATAGATGTAGCAAACTCAATAAGTTATCTTAACTATAAAAGAAGTTAAAGAAATGATAGTTAACAACTAAACTCCCAATGCTCAACAATGATAGACAAAACAAGTTGCATAGCATATGTAATAAATTTTCAAATTATCTGAATATATTAACAACAAGATCAAAGAATATAGAGTTAAGGTGTTAATCAAGCTATCTAGCCAAAATGTTAGTCTTCAAATTTAGAAATTCTACAAACAAAAGTAGCCATTTAGGACAAAGATTAAGCACACGTATTCACTTGCATTTCTCATGGCAGTTTTAGACATTTTTTTTAATAGTGGGTGCATATTATGCTCCATCCCGCAATTTTTCTTTTTCTTTTCTTTTTCTTTTTCTTCTTGTGACATCACACATTCTTTCCGAATGAATGTAAATAAGGAGCAAACTCACTTACACACAACTTACTCGAAATGCATGACATCAACAAGCATTCTTTGTCTTTTCTTTTATTCATTTTTCTTTTTGTTGATGTCTTCATCCATTATTGAAAAGCAAGCTATTCATATTGTGGCTATAGTTTCCTTAAGGCTGCTTAACTCCTTAAAACCTAAACTTAATTCCTAACCATCCTATTATTTTAGCTTAACTAGAAAATTACCTAAATATTCTATAGACCTTGTAAAGACCAGAAAGAGATAAAAAGAAAATCTAAAACAAATGCTACATGAAACTTTAAAATTCTACCAATTGAGCATACAAAATTTAATTGTTAACATCAAAACTAACCTCAAACATAGTCAAGATTAACATGTAAAGAAACTACTTATAAATGTGGAGAAAATAAAAGTAAAACAAACATGCATATACTCAAATTCAACATTAAATAACACCTACCACTAACAATCATGCGTGTCAACATAACAACATAAAGCAAACATATACACATAAATAATCACAAATGCTAGTATACCTCCCCCACACTTAAAATTCACATTAACCCTAATGTGAAACCTAAAATTTAAGGAAATGGAAGAAAAACTCCCTTTAAGAAGTACCACTAGGCGAACCCGGCGGTGAAGGCTTGAATTGAACATTTTGCTTGCAAAAAAAGGACATCAATTTGTGCTGCATGGACTTGAAATTGTGACTCGAATCCTTAAAATACTATCCACCTTTGCAGCTAAACTTTAGTTAGCAGCATCTATGGCATCCAAATGAGTAAGGACTTGCTGCCAACCTGCAAAACTGCCCCCTAATTCATCCCCAGAATCAGAATCCAAATCCACCTCATCTGTATTAGCAGTGGTAGTAGCCTCACCAATAGGGACCTTTTTCTTGCCCTTGCCCACATTAGTCTTGGATGTCCGCTCCTCATAAGATAAGAACTGAGGTGGCCAACCAACTATAGTGACGAACTGGAAATTTTTCAGAGAGATAATGTCCAACATAGGAATGCGCTCATTCTCCTCAGGCTTAAAACCCTCCAGTTGGCCCAAACAACCCAAAATGATCCCAGTCACCATATGCCCTAAGCCAACAGTCTCGATCTTCAAAACAGAGTTATTGTACAACCCATCAAAAATAAATGAAATGGAGCACGGGGTCTTTTTAGCCTGAAACAAGGAAAGCACAAAAAGATCATTTGTTTGGACTTTGTTGTGCTCAATGCATCCAAACAAAGTTTGACAAATATATTTGTGAAAAAGCAAATAAACATTATTTTTAATTAACTTATTAGAAGAATTTTTAGGCTGATAACTTCCTAAACCAGTTATTTTTTTCCATGAGTTAGAAGCTACAAAATGCTGAGGCACAAATACTTGCCCATCCAAAGGAAAACCAAACTAATTATTTATCTCCAGAAAACCAAACGTATACTCAATGCCCTTATGCCTAAACTTAACCTGGATTTTTCTATTGTCAACATAAGTTAATGTAACAAAAAATTCAAGAGCCCACTCCCTCCTAACAGGTAATTTCATATGTGCAAAGTGTTTCCATTTCATGCATTTCAATAATTTTCTAAAATCTTGACTAACTGACAGTGCGTCTAATAAGTCAAAATCTAAATACAACATGCCCACAATCTCCTTTTTAGCAAAATATTCAAATTTCTTACCTTCCTCATCAGAAAAGAGTGGCAAGGGACATTTATACAACCTAGAGAGAGCTGTAGATACTGGACTTTGTGAGGATGTAGCAGCTTCCTTCCTAGCCTTTTTGTCAGCCATTCTCTTCAAACGTACCATTGTAAATCAAAGAAATTGCAGAGAAAACTTGAAAATCAAAAGTTGTAGAAGAAGAAATGGCAGAGAAAACGTGAAAACTTGAAATATTGAACTGAAAGTGAGTAAAGAAGGTGAAGAGGTAGGTTTGAAATGGGAAAAGAGGTGTTTAAAATGTTTGAAAATTGCCCAGAATTTGAAAACCCTCACACTGTCGTGAGCGCGATGACTATCGCGCGCGCGACAGAAGCTTTCAGATGAGAAATACAACAATCCAAAAAGGGTAGCAAGTGCGATGAATGTCGTACGCCCGATAGAAGCGGTCATTCAAAAAATTTTAAAAGCCGACTAGGAGTATCGCGAGAGCGATGGATGTCGTGCACGACAGAAGTTTTAGTTGGAAATTTTTTTGAAAAGTTTGTAAAGAGAATTCAATTTTTCCAATTCATATAACTGTGGAAAACATTAATATACTAAAAACAATAGTGACAATAATTAAAAACAAAATAATAATAAAAAAAATCAATAATAATAAAAACAAAAATAAAAAGAAAATTCATTTAAAAAGAAAACCAATCTCATCAACTAAACCAAGAGAAATACATGAAACCTCTCTACCGTGGAAACTTCCTTCCAAATAAAATTTACACCTTTGGCCATTTGCCTTAAATAACTCTCCTTTAGCATTTTTGAACTCTAAAAACCCATGATAAAAAACTTGAGTCACATCAAATGGACCACTCCAACGAGATCTAAGTTTCCCGGGAAATAACTTTAACCTAGAATTATACAAAAGTACCTTATCCTCTACTTTAAAACTCTTATGGTGTATATGTGCATCATGCCATTTCTTAGTTCTTTCTTTATATTCTTGCATTCTCATAAGAACTAAGACGTAACTCATCTAATTCATTCAATTGCAAAAAACGCTTAGAGCCAGCTTGCTTCAAATCAAAATTTAATGCTCTAATTGCCCAAAATGCCTTATGTTCCAATTCAACCGGCAAATGGCAAGCCTTGCCAAATATTAACCTATAAGGAGACATGCGAATAGGGATTTTAAATGCTGTACGATATGCCCATAGTGCATCATCTAACTTATGTGCCAATTATTCCTTGAATTTGAAACAGTCTTTTTAAGGATCGATTTTAATTCCCTATTAGACACTTCTACTTTACCACTAGTTTATGGGTGATAAGGTGTAGATACTCTATGAGATACTCCATACTTATGAAATAACGAACCAAAATAACGATTAATAAAATGCGTACCTCCATCACTTACAATGGCCCTTAGCACTCCAAATCTAGAGAATAACTTTTTCAAGAATTTAATTACCACTTTTGAGTCATTGGTTGGTGCTGCCACTGCTTCCACCCATTTTGAAACATAATCCATCCCTACCAAGATGTAATTCTACCCATATGAAGTAGGAAAGGGACCCATGAAGTCAATGCCCCACACGTCGAATACCTCCACTTCCAAAATATTTGATAGTGGTATCTAATCTCTCCTTCCAATGTTGCCAACCCTTTGGCATTGATCACAACAAGCAACAAACTATTTTGCATCTCAAAACAATGTTGGCCAATAGAAACCACATTCTAACACATGAGCTGCTATCATAATGCTTCCGTTATGATCTAAATATAAAGCTAAATGACAATGGGTTAAAATATTAACATATTCCTCTGCACTTACACAGCGTCGAATGACTCTATCACCATAAATTTTAAACAAGTATGGCTCCTCCCAAATGTAATGTTTAAAATCTAAAAAGAACTTCTTTCTTTGTTGATAAGTCATATCATGTAGCAAAACTCCTGTAGAAATAAAGTTAGCAAAATCAGCATACCAAGGAGTACTCAAATGCCTAACCAACATCAAAGCTTCATCAGGAAAAGCTTCATTGATTTCATCAGAATCTCCCATAGACCCTTGATCATTTTCTAACCGTGACAAATGATCAGCCATTAAATTCTTAAATCCTTTTTTTTTATCTCGAATTTCAATATCAAACTCTTGTAATAAAAGGACCCATCGAATGAGTCGAGGCTTTGCATCCTTCTTTGTAAACAAATATCTAAAAGCTACATGGTCAGTATATATAATAACTTTTGACCCCAATAAATAAGAACAAAATTTATCACATGCAAACACAACAACAAGCATCTCTTTTTCAGTAGTGGTGTAATTCAATTGAGGGCCCGTCAATGTGTGACTAGCATAGTATATAACATGCAAACGTTTATCTCTACGTTGACCTAAAACACAACCTAAAACACAACCAATAGCTAGGTCACTAGCATCACACATGATCTCTAAAGGAATACTCCAATCAGGTGAAGTAATAATAGGAGCACTCATAAGAGCCTTTTTCAAACTCTCAAAGGCCTTTACACATTCAGCAGAAAAATTGAAAGGCACATCCTTCACTAAAAGATTAGTTAAAGGTTTAACAATTAAAGAAAAATCTTTAATAAATCTTCTATAAAATCCTGCATGTCCTAAGAATGACCTAACACCTTTAATTGTAGAGGGTGGAGGTAATTTCTCAATTAATTCATTCTTTGCCCTATCTACTTCAATGCCTTTTTTAGAAATTTTATGACCCAATACTATGCCTTCTTCAACCATAAAATGGTACTTCTCCCAATTAAGTACCAAATTGGACTCCTCACATCTAGACAAAACCCTATCGAAGTTATGCAAGTATAACTCAAATGAGTCACCATACATAGAAAAATCATCCATGAATATTTCCATGATTTCCTCTATCATATCACCAAAAATTGTAGTTATGCACTTTTGAAAAGTAGTTGGTGCATTACACAACCCAAAAGGTATCCTTCTATATGCAAATATTCCATAAAGATAAGTAAATGTTGTTTTCTCTTGATCACTAGGGTAAATATAAATTTGAAAATAACTAGAAAAAACCATAAAGAAAACAATAATGAGAATGACCAGCAATGCGTTGTATCACTTGATCAATAAATGGTAAAGAAAAATGATCCTTTCTAGTTGCTGTATTTAGCTTTCTATAGTCAATACAAACCCTCCAACCAGTGGCGGTTCGAGTAGGTATTAATTCACCATTCTCATTTTGAACTACAGTCATGCTTCCTTTCTTAGGAACATAATGAATTGGACTCACCCAAGCACTATCCAAACTTGGATAAATTATGCTCGCATCAAGTAATTTTGTTATTTCTTTTTTAACTACTTCTTTCACATTGGGGTTAAGTCTCCTTTGCCTATATGTCTTATGTTGATGCCCTTCTCCCATGTGAATTCTATGCATTACTACATTGGGACTAATTTCCCTCAAATCAAAAATTTGTCATCCTATGCTTTTAATTCTCTTTCTAACAACTTGTAAAAGTAAATTTCTTACATCAAAGTAAGCTTGCTAGAAATGATAATTGGAAAAGTGTGATTACTACCAAGAAATGCATACCTTAATTGGCTTGGTAAATCTTTCAACTCAACAACCAGAGGACTTACAATGGATGGTGGAAGTGGCTCCGCACTTCTATTCAAAATCTCAGGTTGATGATCAACTTGCTCCACCTCCTCTTGAGCCTTCTTTCCAATTATTGCTTCCTCTTGATCCTTATTCTCTAAGGTTTCTAACACACAAACATTGATTTGATCAAGTTTTATGCAAATATTATGATTCATAGGATACTTAAGTGCTTCATCCATATGGTATTCAACACTATCTCCTCCTACTCTCAAGATTAACTTCCTTTCTGAAACATCTGCTAATGCCCTACTAGTATTCATAAATGGTCTTCCCAAAATCAAAGGGCAACTTACATTATATGTAAAATAAAGTATTACAAAATCTACAGGCAAATTAAACTTAGCTACCTTAATAAGCACATTTTCAACAATGCCATATGGTTTCTTAATAGATTGATCAGCTAGTTGCAAAACCATAGGAGTACGTTTAATATCTTCCAATCCTAACTGCTTGAAAATAGATAATGGCATTAGATTTATGCTAGCTCCCAACTCACAAAGACACCTTGGAAATTCTTTGTCACGTAACTTACAAGGTATAGTAAAATTACCACGGTCTTTTAATTTGGTAGGTAAATTATTTGTAATTATGGAACTACAATCCTCAGTAACTGCAACAGTTGAAATATCCTCCCAAATCCTTTTCTTTGAAATTAAATCCTTCAAAAATTTTGCATAATTAGGAATTTGAGATATAGCTTCAACAAATGACAAATTAATATGCAAAATTTTCAATTTATCAAGAAAATTTAAGAATTACTTATGCTGATCCTTTTGCTTGAGCTTAAGCAGAAATGGTAGACGAGGTTGGAAAACTCTAGCCTTTGTAGCCCCTTCTGTTGTGCCCGCGATAGAAGGCTGCATCTCCTCTGTCGCGCTCGCGATTAGTGTCGAGCTTGTAACTTTGTCTGGAATCTCCTCTGTCGTGACCGCGCCTGGAGTCACGCTCGTGACAGAAGGCTTAGTTGCCTCTTTTTGTACTTCTTTTCTACAAAATTTTAACTGAATCATCCAAAATCAAATCATTTGAATATTTTTTACTTGACCTCAATGTTATTTCTTTCATTTATTCTCTTGGATTATCCTTCGTATTGCTTGGAAGACATCCTTGAATTCTTGAAGGTAATGCATTTTTAAGTTGTCCCAATTGAACTTCTAAATTGTGAATGGATGATGCTTGATTCTTTGCTATTTGATCAAAATTTGATTCTAGCCTCTTTTGATTCTCATCTTGAGGGTTAGTCTTTAAATTGATACCCTCTAGAAATCTATCCATCTTCACTTCTAATGCTCCAAAACGATCTTGTGGCTGTTAAAATCCCACTACCCCTCTAGAAAAATTAGGATGGTTATGCCATCTAGGATTATAGGTGTTAGAGTAAGGGTTTCTGCATCCTTGGCCTTGTGCAAAACTGACTTGCTCCTCCGTACTAGCTATGCCTATACCACAATCATTGCTATTGTGCCCTTGTTGACCACATATATTACAAGAATTTGTTAGGGATGCTCCCATACCCATATCATCAATCTTATGAGTCAATGCTACCACTTGTGCTTGCAAAGCTGAAACTATATCAATAAAATGAATACCTTTAATGGGTGAAGAGAGTGATACCTTTGCCCTTTCAGTAGGCAACATGCAATTATTAGTAGTCATCTCTTCAAGTAACTCATAAGCAGCATTTGTAGTTTTTCTCATAAAAGATCCACCTCCTGCTGCAACTATTGTTTCCCTAGTTGTATGATTCACCCCATTATAAAAAGTTTGCATGAGTAATTCCTTAGGAAGATTATGGTGTGGACAACTACATTGAAGTTCCTTAAACCTTTCCCAAGCTTCATACAAAGATTCGTTTTCATATTGAGTACAAGTAGTAATATCTTTGATTATCTTAGCAGTTTTGGCTAAAGAAAAATACCTTGATAAAAATCCTTGTGCTAATTGGTCACATGTGGTTATTGATCCCTGTGAAAGTGAATTAAGCCATGCTTTAGCATTATCTTTTAAAGTGAAAGGAAAAAGCCTACGTTTGATTGCATCTTTTGGTACTCCATTTATCTTAAATGTGTCACAAATCTCAATGAAATTTGCTAAATGAGCATTAGGATTCTCATTTGGCAAGCCATAGAATTGTATACTATTTTGTACCATTTGTAATAAAAAGGGCTTAATCTCAAATTGGTTAGCATTTACCACAGGACGAACTACTCCTTGTTGAGTTCCACTCAATGCTGGTGTAGCAAAATCCATTAATCTTGGTGTCTGAATATCTCCTTCCATGTTTAATCTCTTTTTGGCTGATTTTCTTCTTTCTGATATGAATCTTTCTAGTTCTGGATTTAATGGTTCGAGTTTTTCTTTAGACTTCCTTGTCCTAGACATAAACTCGAGTGATCAAATCCTGCAAAACAAAACAAAGAAAAACAAAAAAAAAACTAATTAAATATTGTAATCCAAAATCTTAAATCAAGAATTATAATGGCAATAAACACAACTATGATTCCCCGGCAACGGTGCCAAAAACTTGTTGTACGTTAAATCCACAAGTGCATGGTTTACCATTTAGTACTTAAGATATCGTTTCCACGAGGAACATGTTGGGTCATTACTCACTATTTCCTGGTCTCAATCTTGTTTACAAAATTCACTAATTTGGGTAAAAAGACTAAACTATAGGTATTATATTATGACTATGTTAATTTTTTAATCGTACTTTAATTATGATCAAAGAAGACTAATATAAATAATGATTTGATTTACAACCGTGAAACTTGATAAATATTCTCTTAGTCAGAAATTAACCTTTAATATGCAAGTCAAGTTGTCATAAAACTCTAAATCACTCTCTCGACATGAAATAGAATGCCTAAAATATGCAAGTATAATTTCTAATCCTTAACTCTCATTATAGAATTAGAGTATTATATTTACATATTTTAAGAATATAGATCAACTTATAACAACTATCATAATCATCCTAGTCTCCCTACCAAATGTTATGATAATGAATTTCTAATAGCTTTAAGTAAAAATATATCTCTCGAACTATATTGTTACTTATAAAAATCATGCAAACACTACTATTAAAGAATTCTGCAATTGATTAAAGATTACTTGTATTAATGAGAACAAACAAATATTAACATAATTGTTCAAGTTCTTAGAATCATAATTCAAAAAATTACAAAGAAGAAAAGAAATAATTAAAAGATAAATAAAAGTTGATCTCTTAATCCTTTACTCATTAAAAGTTCTTCTGCTTCCTTGATCTTGTCTTCTCTTCAAAAATTAATTTCTAATTGTTTTCCTTCTCAAAATTCTGTCTCAAAAACTCTTAGAAAAACTTAAAATTAACTGACTCTTGATCTTCTATTATTTATTGCCTTTATAGTTCTTTTACAAAGCAATGTGACCTTTCAAGCACCCTTCTAGAGGTACACAACCCTTAATGAAAGGTCATGTCCCTTTGTAGCTTGTTTGAAATTTGAATGCAAATCCTCCCTCTGTCGTGCTCACGATAGAGCACGCATTTTCTTGCTTTGCCTCTTCCTTTGCTTCTTCTTACCCACACAAGGTTGCGCTCGAGATGGTTGTCGCGCTCGCGACAACACACTGGCTTTCTTGCTACTTTGCTTCCTTTTTCCTATTTCTTCTTCCATTTACTCCTATAATCACACAAAACAAAACTGAACATAAAAGATACCAAATTCTAAACATAAATAACTAAAACTAAATATATAACATCAAAAACTTATAAACAACATAACCAATATATGAGCTTTTCAAGCTCATATCACTAATTAGCCAAAAAACACTCCATTAGATCCCATAATTTATCTTCAAATTCCTCATTTTGATATGTACAAAAATAAAGATTCCAAAGAAGGGAAAGCAAAAACTCCATGAAATTAGATAACATGCACTTTATTGGGGTAAGAATAAAATCTATCTTGCATTCATTAAAATTAATAATAATGGGTGAATGAATTATGAAAAATAATTATATATATATAATTAATGCCAATACAAATTTTGTCTTTACTTACCAAAACCATCTCAAAAAATCTTATGGACATTTCTCTTTTTTATCAAATATTCTATCAGATGAACCAATTTAAATAGAAAAATCCAAAATCAAAACTTTTATGAACCGAGTTCATATCTCTAAAAACCCAACAAGAAATTATGAAAAGAAAATGAGAAAAGGATAAAAAATAAGTGAAACATATAAAACAGAAAAAAAATGAGAGAGGAAGCCATCAAAAAATTTGATCAATACATCAACAGCAACACATTTCGTGTCTTAGACAACTGTCATGAGAAATTTAATCCAATCTCATCACCTAATTTCACAGTCCACAAACCCAATTTTCATCTTGCTTTTGTATTAAGAGTTAGCAATGGCCAATAGGGCATTTCGATGACACAAAATGCTATCAAAAGCCTAAAAACTAGACTTGAAAAAGCAGTAATAAGTTGTTAGATAAAAAATGCCATACCAAAGCAAGATCCTGAGAAGAATCGCTCCCTTCCGATCATAGTGACACATGACAGAAATAATTTAAGAAATTGATGATTATCATCAATTTTGATTTCTTCAATGGTGAAAGATAGACATACATAGAGATGCTACCTACCTCTTGTAGTGCAGAAATTTCAGTAGAAGCATTTACAAGGATCCCTTCTTACATCGCTGGCCCGGCTTTTACCCATGTGCAAGATAACAACAGCTTTTTTCACTGTCTAAAAGCCCCTTAGAGATTATTATTTGGAGTGTTTCACATTACACACTCTCAAGCGTTATTTTAGCAACATCTTGGCGTCACGTGCCAAGCCTCTATCCTGACATCATTTTGACGTCACAAAATCTGACATCTAATTATCTATTTATAAAATCCCAAAAGCTAGAGACCAGTCTCTATTATAACTCAAACTCTTTTGGGATAGGATTAAATACTTCTTATCAGATAAAAATACCAAATCTTATTTAATATAGAACTTTATCCATATTTAAAGTCATGAGCATATCCAAACTCTATCCATATTTAAAGTCATGAGCATATCCAAACTCTATCATCTCCCGCTCGCACATGATGAAATAATTTCTGATCATAATCTCTAATTAAATAGGCAGATAGACTAGTGACCGACATAACTCAAGAGTACTAGTGCTATACACCTATTAAGGATATATAGCATCTCGTAAAATAAGATCCTATTTTTCACGTATTCCTAACCATAGATGGCCTTCTCACATTCACTGTTTTAACTCATGATCTCATAAAATAATTTTTGTGTTCACCATTATGTCTCTACTTATAGAAAACTAATTGAATATGATCAAAGAGCTATCTTCACCTCTTACTATATGCCATCCATCATGATTTAGCTCACTTTTCTTGCTAGGTCTGTCAGGCCCAAATTATTCCATGACCTCTTGGAGACTAACTAAGCTAGTCACACTGAACCATGCTTCAAGGATAAGTTAAGGGTCCTAAGGGTCGAAATTTAAATAGGATCTCACAATAGGGAAAGTTGAGATTAATAATACTAAATTCCCATCCCTTGGTTACATAAGAACACATGATATAAAACATGTGTTATGGTGTTCTTTCCTTCCCTTAAAAGAGCACATGACTCATAATTTTGAATATATATAACACCATACTGAAGCATAAGATTACGATGCACCAAAGCATCCGACTTTAGTCTGGTTACTTAAGGATTAGTTCTAGCTTTTTAGACAGAATATGGTACGTTTAACTTACCATAGGATTATATTTAATCCTTATTTGGATCTCAATCCAAAACATACAACCTTATTTATGTCTTTATCTCACACCTTAACAAGACTAATCTTATAACTTCTACAAGATGGCACTTTTATTTTAAACAGGCATTCGAGCAATCTCATATGTTCAAAATTCGCCTCATCTTAGTTTTTGTGAACTCATTGACAAAACTAAGATAAACACCCTTGTGAGTGGGCTACTTTTTTGTCCGACATGCTCAATCTCACACAAAATAACAGTAAATATTTACACATAACCGTTTACACTCATATATTGTCAACGATGAACTTGGTTATTATTCATAAACAATAACGTTAAGGGATTATTTAAAATATAATAGTATCAATTAAATTTTACACAAACTTTGAGATCTAATGTTTCTCTCAAAACACATCTCTCATTACAGATTTTGTCAATGGATTTGCAATCATATTATGCGTAGAAACGTACTTTAAGTTCACTTCTCCTTGTGTAACAATATATCTCATGTATTGATACTTAATCTCGATATGCTTAGTCCTACTATAAGCTATCGATAATTGATTGTCACTATAAACGGTCACTAGTTCCTCTGAGGTAGTTACTCTTAAATGGCCTATAAATCATTTTAGCCAAACTGTTTTTTGTATTGCAGCTAAGGAAGTGACAAGTTCAACATCCATTATGGATAGGGCTACACAAATTTATTTCTTGCCACTCCGTGATATGGCACTCTTACCCAGCAAAAATAAGAAACCTGAAGTAGATTTCCTCTCATCCACATCTCCTACCCAATCAGTATTTGTTTATCCTCTCAATTGCATATCCTTTCCTTAATAACAGAGAGAATAGTTTGTTGTACCTCTGAGGTATCTAAGTATCCTTTTAATTGTTTTATATGTGCTTGTCTTGGGTTAGATTGATATCTACTTACCATGCTCACTGCATAGCATATATCATGTCTTGTACACAACGTTGCATACATAAGACTACCCACAATACTAGTATATGGAACATTCCTCATATGTTCCGTTTCTTTCGGTATCTTAGGACACATATCTTTTCCTAAGAAATTGATTCTTGGCAATGGGGTTATTTAAGGGTTAGCAGTTTTGCATATTAAATCGTTCAAGGACTTTGTTGATGTATGTCTCTTGAGAAAGAGACAACAACCTTCTCGAACGATCTCTTAAAATCTTAACTTCAAGAATGTAATATGCTTGATCCATATCTTTCATATCAAAGTTGGACGATAACCAATCTTTGATTTCATTTATGTACCCTTTGTCATTTTCAGCTTTAAATATGTTGTCTACATATAATGTCAAAATGACCAATTTATTTTCAAAGCTTTTACTATAAACATAATGGTCTTCATCAATCATATTGAACACGTGCGACATGATTGTATCATGACATCTCAAATACCATTATCTGGATGACCGTTTAAGGTTATAGATTAAACTCATTATCAGCAAACCTTATGTTCACTGCCTTTTTCGATGAAACCTATAGGATATTCCATATAGATTTCTTCAACCAATTCTCCATTGAGAAAAGTAGTCTTCACATTCATTTGATATAGCTCTAGGTCCTAACTTGCCACTATGGCCAGAATTAACCTTATGGATGTAAATCTTACAATAGGTGAGAAAATCTCCTCATATTCAATCATTTTCTATTGTGTAAACCTGTAGACACCGGGTCCTAAGTCAGCCTAGATCAGAGTTACCTAATGATGATTAGATGCCTGTTCACAGGCAAAAAAGTTAAAAGTGATGATTTCCATGTTAAATTTGCTTTTTAGAATCAAAAAATGTATTAAAAATTAAATTTGAAAAATGCAGTTTGAAAATTATTGTGTTTTTAGTTAGATTTAAAAAAAATAAATAATATTTTTCGGCCGCCTCGGCTCCCTGCGGCAGCCCGCGAACGTAGCGCCCGCGCGCGAGGCATCGCTCCGCGCTGGGCGAGCGCACGCATGCCCGACAAGCGTCGGTCGCCCCTAGTCTGCCGCAAACGCGTTTTTCGCCCGTTTTTTCCCTTTTTCTTGATTTTCTTTGACTTTTTCACCTTTTTTTCGGGATTTTTAATGACAATTTCCTTTTTTGCACCCAAATTAAGGGGAATTTGATAAAAATCCTATTTTCTTCCTTAATTAATGATTTTTTCCATTTTTACTCATTTAAATAGAAAAATTTAGAAAGAAGTAAGGGGGAATTCCCTTTTGATCAAAAAATCTTGATTTTTCTTTTCTTCTTCTTCTCAAAGAATTCTTTCTACATTTCTTTTATTTTTCTTCTCAAAATAAAAAATTCTTAAGGTTAAATTCAATTTTTAATCAAGAATTTTTCTTGAAAAAAAGAAAATCAATCTTTGTTCTTGAGATTTATTTTTTTATCAATTATAATTTCTTGAAACAAAGAAAATAATTCTTTGTTCTTGAAAATTAATTTTTTTTTCTTCTACTTTTTTTTTACAATTTTAATCAATAATCATATTTGACACAAAGAAATCAATTCTTTATTTTTTAAAATTAATTTATTTTCTTCTATTATTTTTAAGCAACTTTCTTTTGGAATAAAATTTCAATTTTTATTATTTTTTATTTCTACTTTGTGAATCAAAGCAAGAAAAATCAATCATATTTTTTCCATCGAATCCGAAATCTGAGGGTATACATTCTAGACTCAATCTCTTAATTTTATTTTTCTTTTATTTATTTTTATTCATATTTAACTAGTCATCATGTAGATCTTTTAATTTATCGCTTATTTATTTATTTTATGTGATTTTAGATATAGATTTAACATTTTTAATATTCTTTTTATTTTGTCTTATTTATTTGTTTGTTCTTTCTTTTTATTATTATTATTATTGTATTATTATTTTTCATTATCATTATTATTATTATTATTATTATTATTATTATTATTATTATTATTATTATTATTATTATTATTATTATTATTTTTCATTATCATTATTATTTTATTATTATCATCATCATCATCATAATTTGTGTTTTTATTTATGTTAATTTGTTAATATGTTAATTTATTTGTTTTATTATGTTAGTTAATTTATTTGTCATCCATTATGCATATTTTATCTATTTTAATTTGTTATTTATTATTTTATATATTTAATTAATTTTTTGATTTAATTACTAACATCAATTTATTTGTATTTTTTTTTACTTTAATACTTATTTTTGCCATGTTTGAGCATCCATGCAAACCAAGGAGGAGATTCAAGGACTTATCTTTTTATTGTATTTATTATTTTTCCTTTATTTGTATTTTTAATTTATTTGTCATATAATTATTAATAAAATCATTTATTTTATGCACGTTTAATTAAAAATCACACAAAAATATTTTTATAAATAAGTTGGGTTTTTCTAATAAAATAGGACCAATGTCCTCGTTTTTCATCCAAATAAAATTGTCACTTTAAAATCTCTCTTTCTAAACATGCATGCGAGAACCAATATTCTCATCCTTAATAAATATCCCGTTTTATTTATGATTTATATTTTATTTACATTGGGGATTGTATTCCGCCTCTAGTTTTATTATAATTTATTATACTTTTATTT
Source organism: Excoecaria cochinchinensis (assembly GCA_947683425.1). NCBI lineage: Eukaryota > Viridiplantae > Streptophyta > Magnoliopsida > Malpighiales > Euphorbiaceae > Excoecaria > Excoecaria cochinchinensis. The sequence continues at coordinate 9,343,979 of CANTUQ010000127.1, read as the reverse complement.
ACCCTTTTTTATCTTGCCTTTATTTACCGTTTTATTATATGATTGATATGCGCTCTAATTATTGCATTAAAAATGAATGAGAAAAGGGATAAAATCTTAAATTCAAAACTCAATTGTAATTTAATTAAGGTATGAATAAATGTGAAGTCCCAAACCATCTCTAGTCTTAGGCTCAATGAGATTAGAGGACCATCTCAATGTCTCATTAGGATGGGTCTCCAAAATATCTCTTGTTGCCAAAATAGGCCCAATTTTCACAGTCCTAGGCTCCATGAGGTTAGAGGACCATCCCAATGTTCTATTGGGGTGGGGTCTCCAAGATATCTCTGGCTTGCCCAAAATGGATGCATATGCGTTGTCTTAGGCTCATTGAGGTTAGACGACATTTTCTAATTTTTTATTGGGTAATGACTCCAAGAAACCTTCTTGTTGCCCAAAATAAATGGCCTTACAATCTTTTTTAAGTTTTCATGAACCTCTCTCGAATGCCATAAAGGCGGGTCTTCGAGGCCTCCCGGGGTTCGACACGCGTCACAGTGGCGACTCCACTGGGGATATAAGAGACTTCGCTTCGAAAGTACCTTGGTTAAAACATATAATTGAGTTTTAATTTAAAAATTTTCATCCCTTTTCGAAATTGCATTGCATTTCATTAGAGCCTTGCAACTATGCTAGTTTGGTCCCTATTTTTACCCCAGTGTGTTCTCGAAGCATGACCATACGTTCACTCAATGTAGGAAAGTATTAAGGATAATCACCAGCCCAAGCCTCGTACCATTATGGTATATTAAATGGAGATCCGATCGGTCGTTATGCTCATGATGAGCTAGACCTATTGGCAGGGACTATGCTTGGGTAGACCTAAAGTATCATCACCTTTGACCAAAGCTCATATAATGGCAATAGATACTTCCCCTAGGTGAAATGTACCTTAATATGATGCTTGCTATGTGGGCCATTATATATTAAACATAATCAACCAAATTAAATGGTCTTTTATCAAAGGCTTTTATGCCCCAGTAAGCCCATCTTAATTTAGTTGAAATGTTTAAATACATAAAGGCCAAAATTCATATGTATGCACATTAGATAAGAGATGTTATGCTGCCGGTTTTCTGCCGAGCAGCATACGCGTCCATTGGGTTCCCTGTTAATCCATGGATCAAGCCCACCTACGAAAGTGACCGCATTACCTCAATTGTGGGAGTAATAAGGTTGGAAGGATCTACTTGCTTGTATGTGATTATAAATGTTATATAACACATGATCATGCATTGTATATGTCATTCATGCATCATTCTAACAATTTAAATTTTTTAGCCATCATAGATTCACCTAAGTGGACTAGGGGTTTCGATGGTCGGCTAGTAAGGATAAATCTGCTTTTTGAGTTGCCGAAATTAGTGTCTAACTGGGATTCTAAGTCACTCTCATCGATCAGTAAATCATCTCTAAAATCATTAATGGCAGAAGAAACCGGAGTTTTGACCACTCAAGACCTTACTAGGAGACTAGAGGACTTTGAAAGGAGGATGTTAGATATAATGGGGGCCATGGCCGAAAGGATTGCTCATCCTCCTACTCCATAAGCACCTGTGGCTCTACAAGCACCTATCGCTCCGCAACCACCGGCAGTCCCTCCTCGGGGGCAAGTCGAACAGCCTGCTGGTGGGGAGGCTCCCCTCATTGGAGTTGCTGCCCCGTTAACCCGTCAATAAGCATAGAGCTGCTATGCCTGTTAAACCAAGAAGGGAAAGGATCTCCAATCCCAACGAGGATTTCATGGTGGAGGAGGAAGATGAGGAGCCAATAGCACATCAAGTTGTAAGGGGTAGAGCACCCAGGGTGGAGGATGAGGCTATGAGAGGGATGAGACAGCAGATTGAGGCGATCACGCATATGTTATCAGCTGGAAAAGGAATCAACCCTGAAGATAGAGATCTGGGGGATGAAGAGCTACTGCCCCAAAGGTTCAAGATGCCTGAGCTGCCGAAGTTCGATGGTACTTCAGACCCATCCACACACATCAAGCAATATACCCTAGTAATGAAAGGCACAGGGTTGAGCAAGAAGCAAAAGGTGGAATATTTCTGCCTCAGTCTGATGGGTCCAGTAGTAGATTGGTACCACGGGTTGGACAGGAGGTCCAAGGAGGACTGGGACCTTTTGACCGAAGAGTTCATGAAGCAGTATAACTGCAGCACCAGAATGGAGGTCACCTTGAAGGACCTTGAGCTCTTACAGCAAAGGAGTGACGAATCATTCCATGAATACCTCACTAGATAGAGGAATAGTGTCATGGAGATGAAACGAAAGCCTGACAGTGCTGACCAGATCAGGTTATTTATCAGGAACTCCTGCCCTTACTTGAGGGACTTGCTCAGCTTTAAGGGGCTCATAGATTGGGAGTCACTTAAAGACATTACTGTAGAGGCTGAAGGGGCTTACCTAGCAAAGAAAGCAAGCCAAAATAACTTTGCTGGGAAAGGTTATGGGAACCAGTCAAGGTATAAATCAGGTGGTGCCGAAGCAGTAATAACAGAAATGGTCCGGTTGCAGCTACTGAGGTTATACAGGGTTAGAGGTACTACTCAAACTTAGGTTGCTCTCTATCCTGGGTATTGGAGAGACTGATGAAAGAGGGCAAGCTACGACCTTTGACGCCTAGGTCAGCCATGAATCAGAGATAGCTAGGGCACAGAGACGACCAGTACTGCGCCTACCATCAGCACACTGGGCATTTAACAGACTACTGCCAAACTTTGAGGAACAAAATTCAAGATCTTATTGATTCCAAGGAGATCACTGACCCTGAGAAGAGATACAAGAAGAAGAGGGCACGCTATAATGCAGTCCCCCCACCATGAATGTGATCGGAGGAGAAGATTATGTTTTTTAGTTGCTTTTTATTCCAAGAACCATCTTTTTTATGACAATATTTGCAATGATTGGTTATTTCAATAAGATGAACAATTTTGCTTGTTTGTGTGATCTTTCTAATGATTTCATTTCACATGATCATGATACATTCATTTTTGACATTAATTCAACTAATATAGCTGTATTCAATCTCGAAACTTTGAAAAACCTAAAGAAAATCTTGATAGCATCCGATGTAACTCCTGAAGAGAGGAAAATTCTAAGAGATAATGTAAAAAAAAAAAAAAGAAAAAAAATGAAAGAGCCTTTGCCTTGACCTGGAATGATATGTTGAAAATTGACAAGGATATTGTTGGGACAATGCTGCCTCAATATGCCAACATGATGACGAGCAAAGTTTCAAAAGCCATTCCTTTGCCTCCTCAACATCCAAGATGCATACAGTGCAGCCAAGCAAAATAAAAATCCGATCATTAAAGGGCTATATTAGAAGTTAGATAGATGAAACTTTGGACCTTCACAAGAAATATATAGCTCATTAGAACCAAGCTCTTATGACTCATTTCCTCCCAATCATTTGAGATGTTTACCCTAAAGCCAATCAAGACCGACCTTTAATCATATGAGACCAACATGAGTAAAGCAGGGACCCTTATAACCAAACTTAGGAGCACAGCTTATTACCTTTCAAGCAAAAAAAAATAGAAAAAAAAATAAAAAAAAACCAAAAAAGAAGAAAAGAAAAAGAAAAACAAAGTCCTGTCCTACACCATAGTTCTGTCCTAAACCATCTGAAACCAAAGTACAACTCCATCTCAACCATTAAAGGTTGCTTCAGAAATTGAGCCACCAAAGCCAACAAAAGGAAGATGCAGACTTTCACGGCCAAGATCCAAGCAAAAAAACACACTACTTCAACTAGTTTACACAAGAGTCAAGATGAAACCTTTGGTGAAAAATTAAAAAAAAAAAAGAAAAAAAAAGAGAAAGGACACCGTCAAAAGGAGCAGCCGTCTCGGCTGACAATGATGAAAGAGAATTCAAAGAAACCAATCAACACCGACAGACTGAAGGAGGTTTCATGGCAAAGGCTAAAAAAAAGGAGAAAAATAAATAATAAATGCCCCGCAGGTCAAAAACTGAAAAAAGACGATCTTGCTAAAATTGGGTGCCCTGCTAGAAAAAAAAAGCATTCTGGGCAAAAATTAAGGGCTGAGAGAAAATATTCAATCATGAAAACTCGAGAAGGCTGATTGATAACAGGAGTTTGATGCTTTCAAGATCCATCCCGAGATTAGATGAGGTTTTGTATTTTTGAGATTAATGCTAAATAATGATCATGCGTAATGAAATCAAACTGAAACATATGCATTTACGCCATAATATGTTGATATGATCAGAACAGCTCATTTTGCATACTCAAAATTGTCTAGCACATTGTTACTGTCTACCCTCTGCTACTTTCAGCACTCGGGTTGTAACACCCCCTACGTCTCCGTTGGAAGGACACCGGAGAGCACTACCGACGCTCACTCACATACATGCACACATACACTATGCGGAAGCATACATCGACACATAATCACACATGCATAAATACGGGATAATTAAAAACTTACCTTGCAGGCAAAAGCTGGTCATGCATTAACTCACACACACGCAGGCACTAAGCGGAAGTATAAGCACATGCATACCCCCATTCACTCATTCAATCAGCGGAAGTATAAGGCGAACGATAAAACCGAGGAACAACTTTTAACATAAATATAATAACATTTAAATAGCCCAAATATTAACATCCAGATCCTTACATATAATTACATATACATAAGACTACAGAAATACAAAATCCAAAATACAAAAGCTGAACAAAATATAAAACTTATAACTCCTATGTGGCCGACCTTGCAGATGCGCAACTCGAACAGAATCAACCTGCCACCTGCACGGGAAAAGAACCCGTGCTAAGCGATAACCTTAGTGGGGAGAACAAACAAGCAATATGGACGGCCATTCACAATAGTCGTCAAGGCATAACACAACATGCTCATGATCAAATACACTCAATTATGACAAGATTCAACAATTAATTCAAGGAAAACAGAAAGTTGCAGACCAAACACCAAGAACAGAGGTTACCCAAATCATGCAATTTCACTTTCAATTCTCACATATATACACTTCAATCCTTAATCATGCATTACCAATACAATTACCCAACCAAAAACATGCATATACACATGCCAAGACACTCAAAATCCCAGAAATTAAACAATACAAACATAAATACCATCTAAATGAAAATTAGGGCAGAGACATTCAATTAACTCCCAAACCTGGAATTGAAGATCCAAAATCACTCTTCAAGCTTCAATCTTCAATCCTTTCCTTGTCCTTAAGCTTCCTCTTGCAACCCAAAACTTGCACAAACCAAAACCCAGAAATTACTCTTCCAAACCCAAACTCAAATAAAACCAGCTGAAGAAGAAGAAGAAGAAGAACAGTAACCCAAAATCACAGGAAACCTAACACCCAAGACCTATATACATACCTCTTCAAGATATCCTCAAGCTCCACCAAGACACCAACTCACACACAGCCAAGGAGAGGAGCGCACTCAACGGGAAAAAAAAGAAAGAAAAATAAGGAGGAGGAGATGGGAGAGCAGAAACGTGATCTGCTCTTCTCCCTATTTCTTTTTCCTTTTTCTTCTTTTCACTTTAATTGCACACACCCACCAAGACACATGGCAGCCTCCTATTGGCTCCGACCAAAATATTTTGTCTAATTACTCTTTAGTCCTTTGACAAACTTGCACTTTACTCACTAGCACAATTCTTTCCTTACAAACTTTAATTATCTTTTCAATTACGTCCTTAATACTCCAATTTCACATGCACACATTACCAAAATACCCTCACTTATCCCGACTTAGCATGCACATTCCGACTAGGCCCGATTTAGGGTGTGACTAGGGGTGTTCAAAAATGGTATAACCCATCCAAACCATTTACCCCAATCCGTCTAACCCATTTTTTTCATAATTTTAATGGATTATTATAACCCATATAACCCATTTTAAAATTTACAAAATATTTATATGGGTTATGGGTTATTGTATAACCCAGCCAACTAACCCATCTAAATGTTAACTCCAATTATTATTTATATCAAATTATAATATAAATTTATATCAAAATATTTAATATATTTAAACTCGTATACTTATCATATAATGTTCCAAAATTTCAGTTTTCGTAAATAGTACTTTCCGGGTTATGAATAGTGACACCACGGCGAACGATACCACCTGCTATTGAAAAATATTTTATTCGACCATTGGAAAGTACAATTCATGAAAAATCCGAGAGTATAATTTGAGGTGAATTTGAGTTTAAATAAATTATCAAAAGTCAAAAATAAAAATAAGACGCGGTTCGATTTAAATAGTAACGGCAATTAACTAATTTTTGACCGGACTTGAAAAAAATGCTATAAACCTCCGAAAAATTAACCTGACATATGGACTCACTCCAAATAATGTAAGGAAATTTTTGAAAGTGAAAATTAATTTTTGGATCACATAGAAAAATAAATTATCAGACCAGTAAAAATTTGCTGGACCGAAAAATGACATCATTTTGACCCAAAAATTTTTGTGCACCCTATAAAATATTTTTCGACATTTATGGATATATTTTTATTAGAAATAAGAGAAAAATTATTGAGCCTAATAAATATTAAGTATAAAACCTATTGGTATAACTAACTAATATTGATATTTTTATATTTTATGCAATATTACTATGATTTTAATAAAATCATATATATATTACTACCACCTTGACGTTTTAAGAAAATTACACTCACATTTGTTTAAATATTTTTAGAAGAATTTGTGATTTTTTTAAAGAAATTGAAAATATGCATATTACATTTTTTTAATACGATCATGGCTAGAAAGGTATAAATTAGGCCTGAATAAGGATTGGCTAAAATGAAAATAAATGAATCATGAGATTAATATAGTTTTAATTAATTTATAATTAATTAGTGATATAGCTGCATGGAGACAATTTCTCATGTCAGCCTCATATTGTTATTCGTAAGCTTCGTTACCAATAAATTATGATATTAAAGAAATAATTCTTATATTTTGAGGCATAGTTGTTAAAAAATGTTTTTTAATGTAATGAACTCTTTATTAGTTAAATTTAGAAATTACTCAATTGATTAAATTAATGAAAAATCATATTAATATTGCATAAATTAATGAAAAATCATAGTAATATTTAAATATTTTTAAAATTAATGTTTTATACTTAAAAAATATAAATATAGATAATATAAAATTTATATATTAGAAAATTAATATAACCCATGTAACCCAGTCATAAACCAACCAACCCAATATAAAGAGTTTAAGTTATAACCCAGCTGGATTGGATTGGATTCAACCCATTTAAAATTTTAGATGGATTGGATGGAAAACCTATCGTAACCCATCCAACCTATTTTTGAACACCCCTAGGTGTGACACGGGTCCTTCAGTTGACTCATCTTGCTATCAACCGTGAAGGCAATTCTACAGCACCATCATGAGAAGAATCAAGCTCAGACAACCATGATCTAAGACGTAAGTACATGCCGATCATGCTTGAAAGATTTTTCGTAACAGCTTCAACCTCCTTTATAATCTGTAAAAAAAAAAAGCCGTTAAAGATGAAAACCGTAATTGGCTCTCTAAGCAAAAGTTAGGCAAAAGGATAGGGTAAAAACCTGGAAACAGGTAGTCTGTCATTCAAAAAGAAAAAAATCAAAAAGAAAAAAGCCGCTGGATTGGATTGGGTCCATTCCAGGCAAAAATAAGGCACAGGGTTATGTGAAAATCCGCAAGAGACGCATTTCCCGCTAAGAAAAGCTAGTGTAAAAATCCACAAGGGACGCACTACCTTCAAAAAAATGACTACAGGTATCAGATGAGAACCTTGCAATCCCAAAGGCATGAAATTCAAAAGTAGCTTCAAAAGGCATCGATCCTATCGCAAATTGCAGCCAGACCGGCTATCATCTCTAAGTCCACTTAGATGAATTCTTATCCTGTATTTCTGCATGACCCATGCATTTCACGTGCATGCTCACTATTTTTCCTGCATATTTGTTTTTCTAGTTTTACAGTGAGAGAAATTTGATGCGGACACCGACAAAAGGCGAATGATGACATCAGTCAAAACACCAATCCAACAATCAACCAAAGACCTCTCAGGGGGCAATCAACCAAAATGCTCACAGAGGGCACTAGTTCACATCTCATAAGGGTTAACACGATGATAGCACTACCATTCTACGGAAGGTTAGCACGACCACGATACTACCACTTCACATCTCAGAAGGGTTTGCATGATGGTGGCACTACCATTCTACGGAAGGTTAGCACAATCACGGCATTACCACTTCACATCTTGAAAGGGTTTGCACGATGGTGGCACTACCATTCTACTTAAGGTTAGCACTACCACTTCAGAAGGGTTTGCACGATGGCAGCACTACCATTCTACGGAAGGTTAGCACAATCACGGCACGATCACTTCACATCTCGGAAGGGTTAGCACGATGGCAGCACTACCATTCTACGGAAGGTTAGCACGACCACAGCACTACCATTTCAAAAGGGTTAGTACGATGACGGCACTACCACTCCACGGAGGGTTAGCATGATCACGGTACTACCACTTCAAATCTCAGAAGGGTTAGCACGATGTTAGCACTACTATTCTACGGAAGGTTAGCACGACCATGGCACTATCACTTCAAAAGGGTTAGCACGATGATGGCACTACCACTCCACGGAGGGTTAGCACGATCACGGCACTACCACTTCACATCTCAGAAGGGTTAGCACGATTGTTGTATTACCATTCCACGGAAAGTTAGCATGACCACGGTACTACCACTTCAGAAGGGTTAGCACGATGACGGCACTACCACTCCACGGAGGGTTAGCACGATGACGACACTACCGCTTCACATCTTACAAGGGTTAGCACGACCACGACACTACCGCTTGAACAAAGATTTACACGCTGACGGTAAATACCACTTCAACGAGGATTTACACGATCACGGTAACTCACGGTAGCAAATAATAACATGTCGACAAGCTGGCAAATAACCACCCCAATAGCATCACTCAGTACGGAAAGATAGCTACCTTAGGTACGTATTTCTTTCCTTTTTTCTCTAAGTTTTGGCTCACCTAGGCACTTGTGCACTAGCTTTCCTAAAACTGGGGACAATTGTAGATACCGGGTCCTGAGTCAGCCTAGATCAGAGTTACCCAATGATGATTAGATGCCTGTTCACAGGCAAAAAAGTTAAAAGTGATGATTTTCTTATTAAATTTACTTTTTAGAATAAAAAAATAATAAAAAATATATTAAAAATTAAATTTGAAAAGTGGAGTTTCAAAATTATTGTGTTTTTAGTTAGATTTAAAAAATATATATATATATTTTTCGGCCGCGTCGGAGCGCTGCGACAAGCCGCAGGGCACCTGCGTGCGGCGCCCGAGCGCGAGTGTCTCTCCGCGCACCCGACGCCCGTCGCGCGCATCAACGGGCATCGGTCACCCCTGGTTTGCCGCAAACTCGTTTTTCGCCCATTTTTTTCCATTTTTCTTGATTTTCTTTGACTTTTTCACCTTTTTTTAGGATTTTTAATGATAATTTCCTTTTTTGCACCCAAATTAAGGGGAATTTGATAAAAATCCTATTTTCTTCCTTAATTAATAATTTTTTCCATTTTTACTCATTTAAATAGAAAATGTAACACCCCTAACTCCCACATATAGCATAACGAAGGACAGACAGCTACGGTGAGCGAAGGGTGCTACCGGACGAGACACTTACTTAGCAAAACAGAAGGTGGAATAATAAAATTTCTAACATCTAGAACCTCAACCAAATACACATCCTAAATTTATCTCACACACATCATCATTCGCACTAAAGATTATTACATCTCATTATAAATGCTAAATAAATGAAATTAATTACATGCCGAAATCAAAGACACTTCCTATGAAAGTCTAGCGACTCATTGGCCAAAACTCAGCAGACCACTGCGCTACTCTGATCTCCTAACCTGCACGGACAAACAACCGTGCTAAGCGATAATGTTTAGGAGGGATTCACAAACAATAATAACTATCCACTCATAGTGATTGTGATACCAGCACATGCATTTACACATATTCATAAGCATAAAATATACCGATTAAATTTATCACAAATTCATATTCTTTCCTCATACGAAAACTTACACCATTTCCTATGCACATTCGCTTTTATACCATAGCCAGAATTTACTTAATTACCTTTTTAATTTACATTGACATAATATATACTCATTGTTTGCCTAATTCATTTAAATTAACCATGTGAATACTTATACCTCCTAGGTTACCAAAGATACATTTGCTAGCGGGGCAAATTAAGTTATATCGGTTCCCATTATTACTAATATTTCTAAAATCATGCAAATTGCAGTATTAGCACTTGCATTAAAACATTTCAATATTTAGATTTGGTTTGGCCTTGAAATAAATATTCCAAGCTTCCTACGTATCCCTATGGTTGAGGAATCAAAACCATGTAGTTCTACAGAAAATCTTTACACACACAAGTTCCAGAATTACTCCTAACTTATTTCCTACATTCAGTTATCTATATCATGCTTAACACATTATTATCCCATGCTTACCAATTGATACATAATTGCCATATTCGTTAAACTAACAATAATGCACATCAATTCCTTACCAATATACTTACAGTAGTAATCCAGTCTACGGTCCAATAGGCAATAATATAACATCCCTGTATTCTCAATTCAACATATAAACGAATATATTTATAGAATTCATTCACTAATTATTCAACCATAACAAACATGCATATCAAATCTTTCAATAATTCTTTACAAAGACTTCATACAGACAATCATCCTCATAACTTTTGAATAGATTAATAACATGCATTATCCACATATTAACTCTTATGCAATCAGGATCTATGCATACATGCCTATTAGAACAAACATTACTGGTTACATCTCTTTTCATTGAACAGATATTGCATTATTATATAAAACACATGGGTACCTGAAGATACCATACCTTTCCACACAAATGTCCATAAAGGATCCAGAACAGAGGAGTGCGTAGAGCACAAGTCAAATGGCATTTATCACAAATGCATCAGATACTTATTCACATAATCTCTTTGCATATCATTACAAAACTTATCACTTCGTTCACATTATGTTATTCTTTTAATTGCCTGCTAAGTCAAAGGGTGGATAAACGAGTAATAGAACACATTAGGGGTACCCGTGGGTACAATCGAAAAGCAACATCATATTTTTCTCATTCAAAACATTTTTCACATTGGGGATCTTAAACAAGATTCGTACACATTGAGGTTCGTGAGGAACCAAACGGGGACCTGATCAGGGTCCAGAACAGAATAAAGGGCTGCAGCATCAGAACTCTATAGGCCTGCCTATCTATCCACGACCTAATCACGCAGGCTATATTCTTTTTATATCAATATTAAATTCTTCATATTTTCCACACATATATATACACATTCCATTAAAAACTTGTGACATTCTTTTATTGTCCCAAAGGCACATGCATTCATATACTTTCATATCATTTGCACTAATCATACTAGTCATATTCCAAAACTAATCATACTAGTCATATTCCAAAACTAATCATGCATTCTTTCATGGTTAATCGATTCATATGAACATATTAAACATAACTATTTTATTAGACTACACGTGCTCATTTAGACTTAACAATAAATTGCATCTCCTTATGCATGCACATTCACAAAATAATAATGGCAAATAATATCTCATATTTCAATCACTACCATGCATTGAGGCATTTGAATAATTCATATTTTAAGTCATCAATGCATAATACAAGTGATAAACCATGCAAATAAGAGAGATTTTCAAAACAATTTTAAGATAGAGAGGTATGTCGCGCTCGCGATGGGTGTCGCGCTTGCAATAGACAAGTCCTAGGAGGCGATCACGAGTCGTGCTCACTGTCACGACTTGTGAAGGCAACCCATCAAAGCAAAACAAAAGAACAGAGGAAGGCATGAATAGGGGCGGGAGTTGTCATGACTCGTGCTAGCCAGCACGAGTCATGCTTCCCAATACGAGTCGTGCTTCCGAGCACGGGTCGTGCTCCCCATGCCGAATGGGCTCTCAGCACGAGTCGTGCTCTCAATCCGAGCGGACTCTCATGCCGAGCGGAATCCTCATGCCGAGCGGGCTCTCTTGCCGAGCGGGATCCTCATGCCGAGTTGTGAAGCTTGACACGACTCGTGCATTCCTCCGCTGATAGCTTGGCTGCTCGGGAGATGCTGGAATTACTCGGCTTTGTCGCGCTCGTGACAGAGTCGCATTTCTAGAACTCCAGAGAACTGCAAAAATCCTTTTCTTTCAAAAACTTCCCCAAACCTTCCGATCAAACCCAAAACTCATCACAACTCATATTAAACATCTAATTCATCATAAACAACATAAAAACCAACCTTCACACCAATTAATACAATTAAATCATGCAATTAACATAATCAAAATCTCTAAATTTACAATCAGCAAAAACAACTTCAAATTCTCAATCAAAACATACTTTGGTTCAGTAATTCACATTCAAAGCATCTTAATTCAAATTACTCAAGACCCATAACATTTGAACATATCTAAACAAGTTTAACTCCATAAATTTTCAGAAAATCAAATCAAAACCCCAAATCAAAATATACATCAAAATAACAAAATCCCTAACCTTAACTCCTTTGCTCCTAATAGCTTCCTTAAATTATTTTTCTTGTTCCAATAACCCATCCAAGATCTTTCACATCCAAAATCCTCAGCAATAACACAAACACACATACAAAACATAAATCTAGGGTTTCATCCAAATCAAAATAGATAGAAGGAATCAAAACTAAATCTTACCTCTCTTAACAACCTCTTCACTTAAATCACTTGAGCTAATTAACTCTATCATCAATCTTGAGTTTAGATCTTAGGGAAATCACATAGCATTGAAACAAGAAGGAAAATGAAGAAGATGAAGAGGAAGAAGGAACGAGAGAACGGGAAAGGGAGAGGGTAGATTTTCTGCCTTCTCTCTCCTCTTATATACTCCTCTTATCCCCTAGCCACTTGTCACATTCCCAATGGTCCAATTTAGATATTTATGTCAAATTTCTCTATTCAATCCTTTAACTTTCACAACCTCATACATTGGTATTCATAACTTAATAATCCTTCAGAATGGCCCACTTAACTAATCTTATTCTTTTAATCAAGTCCTAATTCCATATTTCACAATTCAACTTGCACAACTTCGATCATTACTTATCCTCAATATGCACAAATCCTTTTAAAGTAATTTTCGGGTTGTTACAGAAAAATTTAGAAAGAAGAAAGGGGGATTTCTCTTTTGATAAAAAAAATCTTGATTTCTCTTTTTTTCTTCTTCTCCAAGAATTCTCTCTATATTTCTTTTATTTTTCTTCTCCAAATAAAAAATTCTTAAGGTTAAATTCAATTTTTAATCAAGAATTTTTCTTGAGACAAAGAAAATCATTATTTGTTCTTGAGATTTATTTTTTTATCAATTATAATTTCTTGAAACAAAAAAAATAATTATTTGTTCTTGGGAATTAAATTTATTTTCTGCCATTTTTTTTACAATTTTAATCAATAACCATACTTGACACAAAGAAATAAATTCTTTGTTCTTGAAAATTAATTTCTTTTCTTCTATTATTTTTAAGCAACTTTCTTTTGGAATAAAATTTTAATTTTTATTATTTTTTATTTCCACTTTGTGAATCAAAGCAAGAAAAATCAATCATATTTTTTTCATCGAATCCGAAATCTAAGGGTAAACATCCTAAACTCGATCTCTTAAGTTTATTTTTCTCTTATTTATTTTTGTTCATATTTAACTAGTCATCATGTAAATCTTTTAATTTACCGTTTATTTATTTATTTTATGTGATTTTAGATATAGATTTAACATTTTTAATATTCTTTTTATTTTATCTTATTTATTTGTTTCTTCTTCCTTTTTATTATTATTATTGTATTATTATTTTTCATTATCATTATTATTATTATTATTATTATTATTATTATTATTATTGTTATTATTATTTCATTATTTTTCATTATCATTATTATTTTATTATTATTATTATCATCATTATCATCATCATCATAATTTGTGTTTTTATTTATGTTAATTTGTTAATATGTTAATTTATTTGTTTTATTATGTTAGTTAATTTATTTGTCATCCATAATGCATATTTTATCTATTTTAATTTGTTATTTATTGTTTTATATATTTAATTGATTTTTTTTATTTAATTACTAACATTAATTTATTTGTATTTTTTTTGCTTTAATACTTATTTTTGTCATGTTTGAGCATCCATGCAAACGAATTAGGAGATTCGGGGACTTATCTTTTTATTGTATTTATTATTTTTTCTTTATTTGTATTTTTAATTTATTTATCATGTAATTATTAATAAAATCATTTATTTTATGCACGTTTAATTAAAAATCACACAAAAATATTTTTATAAATAAGTTGGGTTTTTCTAATAAAATAGGACCAATTTCCTCGTTTTTCATCCAAATAAAATTGTCACTTTAAAATCTCTTTTTCTAAACATGCATGCGAGAACCAATGTCCTCATTCTTAATAAATAGCCCGTTTTATGTATAATTTACATTTTATTTATATTGGGGGTTGTAGTCTCCCCTAGTTTTATTGTAATGAATATAATTTATACGGAGGTAACATTAATAAATGATACCTACCTCTTGTAGCGCAGAAACTCATTGCGAAAGCGTCTACCAAGATCCTGTTTGTTTTTGGTCACTGGTTCGGCTTTTATCTACTCGAGATAAGAGCAGCTAGATCAAAATCTAAATGCCCCTGAAAATTAAGACATAAAACTTGTAAGTGGGAACGAGCAGTCTTGCGGCGCGTACGTTTTCTCGTTATCAAATTATGAGGACCTCACCTCTATTTATAGAGATCCTAAAGGCTAGAGACCTAACTCTAGTTTAACTCAGACTCTTTCTGAGATAAGATTTGATAATTTTTATCTGATTAAATAACTCAATTTAATCTAGATTGGAACTCAATCCATTAAAGAGTCATGGGCGTATCCTAACTCTATCATCTCCCACTCGCACATGACGGAACACATTCCAGTCTTAATCTTCAGTTATACTGGCAAATAGATTGTGTGACCAGCATACCTTGAGAGCACTAGTGCTATACACCTGTTAGGGATATATAGCGTCTAGAAAAATAAGATCCTCTTTTCATGTATGCTTAACCCTAGATTGCCTTCTCACATTCATTGTTTTAACTCATGATCTCATAAAATAATTTTCGTGTTCACTATTATGTCTCTACTCATAGAAACTATAATAGGCATGCTGGTGAACCACGAAACATTATGAAAGTGATCAAAAGGCTATCTTTCCCTATTACTGTATGCCATTCATCATGATTCAACTCGCTTTTCTTGTTAGATCTGCCAGGCCTAAATTTTTCTCCATACCTCTTGGAAACTAACTAAGCTAGCCACATTGAACCATACTTTAGGGATAAGTTAAGGGTTCTAAGGGTCAAAATATAAATAGGGTCTCACAATAGGGAAAGTTGAGATCATTAATATAATTAAATTCCCATCCCTGTGGTCACATAAGCACACACGATATAAAACATGTGTTATGGTATTCTTTCCTTCCCTTAAAGGAGCGCATGTCTCACATTTCAATAATGTGTATATCAAACACCATACAGAAGCGTAAGGTTGCGATGCACCGAAGCACCCAACTTTAGTCCGCTTACTTAAGGACTACTTCTGGCTTTTTGGACAGAACATGGTAGTTACATATAACTGACCATTGGATTTCATACAATCCTTATTTTGGATCTCAATCTAAAGCATACAACTTTATGTATGCCTTTATCTCGCACCTTAACAAGACTCACCTTGTAATTTCTGCAAGACGGCACTTTTATTTTGAACAGGCTCTCAAGCATTCTCATATGTTCAAAAATCGCCTCATCTTAGTCTTTGCCAACTCATTGACAAAACTAAGCTAAACACCCTTGTGAGTGGGCTACATTTCTGTCCGACATGCTCAATCTCATATTAATAACAGTAAATGTTTACACATAAACATTCACACTCATATATTGCCAACAATGAACTTCAGTTATTATTCGCAAATAATAATGTTAAGGGATTATATAAAATACAAAAGTACCAATTAAATTCTACGCAAACCTCGAGATCTAATATGTCCCTCAAAACACATCTCTCGTTATAGGTTTACTCAATGGATCTGCATGCGTAGAAACATACTGCAAGTTCATATCCCTCCTTGTGCAACAATATCTCCCGCATATAGATATTTAATATTAATATGCTTAGCTCTACTATAAGCTATCAACGACTGACTGTCACTATAGACTGTCATTAGTACCTCTAAGACAGTTACTCTTAAATGGCTCACAAACCATTTCAGCCAAACTGTCTCCTGTACTGCAATTGAGGAAGTGACAAATTCAACTTCCACTATTGATAGGGTTACACGGGTTTAATTCTTGTTACTCCACGAGATGGCACTCTTGCCAAACAAGAATATGAACCTGAGGTGGATTTCCTCTCATCCACATCTCCTTCCCAATCAATGTTTCTGTATTCTCTTAATGCAAATCATTTTCATGATAATAGAGAGAATATTCTGCAGTATCTTTAAGGCATATAAGTATCCTTTCAATTGCTTCCAATGTGGTTTGCCTGGGTTAGATTGATATATGTTTACCATGCCCACTACATAGAATATATCATGTCTTGTATACAACACTGCATACATAAGACTACCCATGGCACTGGCATATCAAACGTTCCTCATACATTCATTTCTTCTGGCTTATTAGGACACATATCTTTGCTAAGAAACTGATTCTTGGCAATGGGGTAATATATGAGTTTGCAGTTTTACATATTAAATCGCTCAAGGTCTTTGTTGATATATTTCTCTCAAGAAACAGACAACAATCTTCTCGAATGATCTCTTGAAATATTAACTTCAAGAGTATACTATGCATGACTCATTTGCTTTGTCTCAAAGTTGGACGTTAACCAATCTTTAATTTCATTTATGTACCATTTATCATTTTTAGCTTTAAGTATGTCATTTACATACAATGCCAAAATAATAAATTTATTTTCAAAGCTTTTACTATAAACACAATGATCTTCATCAATCATGTTGAACACATTCGACATGATTGTATGATAAAATCTCAAGTACCATTGTGTTGAAAACTGTTTAAGGCTATAAATTGAACTCATCAATCAGCAAACCTTATGTTCGCTGCCTTTTCTGATGAAACTATAGGTTGTTCCATCCATTTCTCCATTGAGAAAAGCAGTCTTTTCATGCATTTGATGAAGCTCTACGTTCAAACTCACCACTATGGCTAGAATGAACCTTATGGACGTAAATCTTACAACTGATGAGAAAGTCTACTCATAGTCAATCTCTTCCTGTTGTATAAACCCCTTAGCGACTAGCCGAGCCTTATATCTTTTGATACCTCTGTCAGCCTTTTGCTTTACTTTGAGAATATATTTATTCTCAATTTGTGTCCTTCCAGTAGATCAACTAGTTCTCAAACATGATTTGATCTCATAAATGCCATTTCTTCTTCCATTACTTTAATCCATTTTTCCTTAGATGGGCATGAAAAAGCATTTTGAATATTTTTTTATGCTTTTTCTTGTCTTGTGGGATAACTAAAAGGGCTTCATTCCAGCCTTCGATTTTAAATCGTCAGCATGGAACACTTATCCTTTTAGATTTTTGCAGTTCTGAATCTTGATAAACATGTCTCATATATTTATCGTGATACACAATGCTCCCACTGGGACCATATTTCATACTTCCACTGGAGTTAGTAATACCATATTCTTTCCTCCCACTAGAGTCAAGAACACTCCCATTCATATCAGGTCTCGAAGATCCGAATCGTTTGGAGGATGAAGGTCTTAACCTTTTTCCTCTAAATCCCTCCCACTCGAATAGAGTGATCCTGATATTCTTTCCTGAGATTAATATAAAGTGAAATCTTAATTCACTTCGCCCAATTTAGGAAATGCATTCTCTTAAGAATGTGACGTCTTGTGATTCAAATTCCATCATTATGCGATTTTCTTACTGACCCACGAAAATGTATCCTTTTGATACTTCAGAATATCTCACATAGATACTCTTCTGCCTCTTAGTCTCAAATTTACCAAATGAGGTATCATGGACGTAAGCATTATAACCAAAAAGTTGTAAATGGCTTAGGTCAGCTTGTCGACTCGTTCACAACTCATAAGTTGTGGTTATGACAGATTTGGAGGGTATAGAGTTCAGAATATATGTGACAGTTAATAAAGCATCTCCCCAATAGGAGATAGGCAAATTTGCCTCTGCCATCATAGATCTAACCATATAT
The DNA here is from genome assembly GCA_947683425.1 of Excoecaria cochinchinensis. Classification (NCBI taxonomy): domain Eukaryota; kingdom Viridiplantae; phylum Streptophyta; class Magnoliopsida; order Malpighiales; family Euphorbiaceae; genus Excoecaria; species Excoecaria cochinchinensis. Next base: position 9,325,453 of record CANTUQ010000127.1, on the reverse strand, counting down.
AGGAGAGTCTTACTTCTCCTTTCCTCAACACCGTTTTGTTGTGGATTTCTAAGAATGAACAACTGATTTTCAATCCTTTTTCATAACACAAAGCTTTAAATTTATTTATAAGATATTACCGACCTCTATCAGTTCTTAAAACTTTAAGCCTTTTATCTAATTGATTCTCAACTAAACTCATATAAGTCTTAAAGCAACTCAATGCTTCTGACTTGTGAGAAATCAAATAGACATGACCATACCTAGTACAGTCATATATAAATGTGATGAAATAGTAGGCCCCATGCCTTACCCTCACATTCATTTGACCACATTCGTCAGAATGGACTAACTGCAATAGAAATTTGGCTTTAGCACATTTTTTCGAATGATTTTCTAACCAGTTTTTCCTTTTAGACAATACTTTCATGTAGACAATTCAACCTTATTTAAATTGCCTACTAAACCTTCTTTGACTAACCGACTCATTCGGTTTTGTCCAATACGGTTTAATGTAGCATGCCATAATTTCACATTATTCTCATAACAATGTGAAAAATAAATAAATTAAAGGAAAATAGTTATGGTCCACATCCATAACCAGAACCATAATAGAAATCGTTCAAGCATAAGCATATACTGTCATTCTTAAAATATAAATTGAAAACAAATTTCAATAAAGTAAGAACAGAACCTAAATTTCATAATAAAGGTATCTCGATCCCTCGTTACACGGTCCATTTGTTCTAAATCTATCACCCACAAAGGATGAAATTTAGAACTAGAAACATAAATTCCACTCACTCTTGAGTCAGAATAGTATATCTTTTTAGGCACAATGCATCTCTAGCATAATGTCATTTCTATAGGCAATTGAAACATTTCACTCTTGAAGTGTTTACCTCATTTTTGCCTTAGGACCTTTTGTGATTATATTCCTTTTGCTTTTCAGGCTCTCAAGCCTTTTCTTTATCCCTATTGATGAAGCTTATTATTTTGTTCTAATGAGAACTCATTCTATTAGAACAGGACTGTGCCATATGCACTATGACATTAACCTTAATCACTGTCAGACGGTTCCTTTTGAACTTCAAATGACAAGCGACATCCTCAAATGTCTTTATGCTTATCCATGTGAGTTAGTTGCATCTACACATGCTACCAACTCTTGGGTAAAGAATGGATAACAATTTGGACCTACTGCTCTTCAGTCACTTTATGACTAAGTTCACTAAGCTCATTTCTTCTTTTTCACCTCTCTTAGATATTTTCGCATCGAATAATCAAACATTTTCTGATATGTATCAAATTTGATCATCAATGATTGGAGCTTATCTAGAGTCACATCTCTGAACTTCTCCTGCAAAGCGATCCACGGATCCATTGCATTTTGATACTTGCAAAATGGCTTAGTGATATCATCATCCTTTTGCACATAGCAAGATGATTCGAGCAGTGAAATTCTACTTTTCCATGCCACACAGGCATCTCTGTCCTGCCTATGCTGGCCTATAGTACCATCCTTATGTTCAGTTATAACCGAACTTAAGGATTCAAGAGTCTCTTGCTCTATAAGCACATACTGGATATTTGTATTCCAAATTTCATAATTATAACTTGGAAGCAGCATCCATTAAGATCTTCTGATCTCAAATGGAACAATATTGCACATATTTAAGGGAGATAAGGCAACACATATAATTTATTATGCACCTGAAATAATAACCTAGTAAAATTTTCTATTAGTCTCAAATTTGAAAAGGCTACTTATAGTATCCAATTACCCTCTAAATCCTAATGTCCAACCTTACAGGTTAAAATTTCATGCATAATAAATCTGAATTATTGGATTATCAAGTTCTCAAACTTATGAGGGGATCTTTATTAAGCCTTTACTTAATAAGTATGCAATCATTTTACTCATAAAATATCGCAAGGCAATTAACAATTAAAATAAACTCATTTATTATAAAAGTTAAATGCCATCATGATAAGTAAATAAACACATTTATTTAACCAAAAATCCAATAATCCCAAAATAAGACACTCATGTCAAATATTAATAGGAAATATAAATCCTATTTAACAAAAATAAACTCCAACTCAAAATTGACACTAATGTCAACTATTCTAGAAGTTCAGATTTCATAAAATCTTTTTAATTATTAGGATTATTTCTTTGACCAATTTTATCACTTCAGCAAGCAACTCATAAGTCAATTGATGAAGCCATGAACGATTCACGCTCCGTCCATTTTTCAATACCATCACAGATTTTAGTGTTGCTTTTCAACACTTCCCTTTTGGCAACTCGAACCAAAGTTCCATTTTCATACTCAGACCACCAGTCCAAATGCACTCTTGCATTTGTTCTCACACAAGTACTTTATGATGCACTATTGCATCAATGTCATCAGCTCAAATCTTCCTTCGCATTCTCATTTTGCTTATTGATTGCACTCTTGCAATTCTTGAAGCAACCTATGCATTTTTTAAGGAAGAACTGATGCCCTTATTTAAAATTTCTATAACATATTACAAAAAAAATTTATACACTCATGTATAAATACACATGATTGAAACGCTTTTCAATCAATAAGTAAGGACAGAACTTCAAAAATTTTTCAAAATATTTTTTAAAAATTTTTGAAAGCAGAAAACACATTTTCTACAAATTTTTAATATTTTATTTTGAAATTAAACACATTTAAATATCAAAAAATACACAATTTATTTTCTGGTCATTAAAAAATTTTGAAAACATGACCAAAAAATCAGAAATAATTTGAAAAAATTATTTGACAAAAATCGGAGTTGAAATAGTGGTCGGAGAACGTCGCACGCGCTATCACACACCGACGGGAGGGAGGTAGACGCGCTCACGTGCCACACGCGCAGCCTCCCACTCGACCAGACACGTGTCAACACCATAGCGTGCCACGTGTCCGATTCTTACTAGTCCACCTGGCGCACACGTGGCACCCTGGTACATGTCACCGACACGTGGCGGTGTCTCATTGGACCACGTGTCACACATGACACATCAGCAATGCCACATGGTAGACCTCGGTCTAACACGTGGTGGCTCCTGATTGGGCCACGTGGCACCATCTGATTGGGACACGTGGCATGACCACAGTATTTCACGTGTCACCCTCTGGTTGGTCCACGTGTCCACCCCACTCATTTGCCACGTGGCATGGCGCTCAGCGATTGGGCCACGTGTCAGCGTGACGCATCACAGCTGACACGTGGCGACGCGTGTGTGGGCCACCGCCCACGCGCATGCGCCGAACATATGTAGCGCGTGTAGTCCACGCGCCGCCTTCCCTGCCGAATTTGACTCTCCGATTCCGACCGGTGGGGGATTTTCAGGGTCCGTGAATCCAATGGTGAGGTCAAAAATAATAATCCTGACTTCTAGTTAGCCGTTTTGAATACTCATGTTCGTCCCCTTGGGTTTCGGTGTACACATACACGAAATCGAGCCGAAATATATACGCATATATATTTTTCACACAAAAAACAAATTTTTGTTGTGTTCAATGCATCCTAGATCTAATAATTTTACATATAAAATTTTAGATCTATTTAGCCACATGCCATGACGCAAAAACAATGGCTCTGATACCAATGAAGGAAAATTATAATGAATATAATTTATACGGAGGTAACATTAATAAATGATACCTACCTCTTGTAGCGCAGAAACTCGTTGCAGAAGCGTCTACCAAGATCCTGTTTGTTTTTTGTCACTGGTCCGGCTTTTATCCACTCGAGATAAGAGCAGCTAGATCAGAATCTAAATGCCCCTAAAAATTAAGACAGAAAACTTATGAGTGGGAACGAGCAGCCTTGCGGCGTGTACGTTTTCTCGTTACCAAATTATGAGGACCTCACCTCTATTTATAGAGATCCTAAAGGCTAGAGACCTAACTCTAGTTTAACTCAGACTCTTTCTGAGATAAGATTTGGTAATTTTTATCTGATTAAATAACTCAATTTAATCTGGATTGGAACTCAATCCATTATAGAGTCATGGGCGTATCCCAACTCTATCAATTATCATCATCATCATCATCATAATTTGTGTTTTATTTATGTTAATTTGTTAATATGTTAATTTATTTGTTTTATTATGTTAGTTAATTTATTTGTCATCCATAATGCATATTTTATCTATTTTAATTTGTTATTTATTATTTTATATATTTAATTGATTTTTTTATTTAATTACTAACATTAATTTATTTGTATTTTTTTTGCTTTAATACTTATTTTTGTCATGTTTGAGCATCCATGCAAACGAATGAGGAGATTCGGGGACTTATCTTTTTATTGTATTTATTATTTTTTCTTTATTTGTATTTTTAATTTATTAGTCATGTAATTATTAATAAAATCATTTATTTTATGCACGTTTAATTAAGAATCACACAAAAATATTTTTATAAATAAGTTGGGTTTTTCTAATAAAATAGGACCAATTTCCTCGTTTTTCATCCAAATAAAATTGTCACTTTAAAATCTCTATTTCTAAACATGCATGCGAGGACCAATATCCTCATTCTTAATAAATAGCCCGTTTTATGTATAATTTACATTTTATTTACATTGGGGGTTGTAGTCCGCCCCTAGCTTTATTGTAATTTATTATATTTTTATTTATCCTTTTTTATCTTGCCTTTATTTATCATTTTATTATATAATTGATATGCGCTCTAATTATTGCATTAAAAATGAATGAGAAAAGGGATAAAATCTTAAATTCAAAAATCAATTGTAATTTAATCAAGGTATGAATAAATGGGAAGTTCCGAACCATCTCTGGTCTTAAGCTCAACGAGATTAGAGGACCATCTCAATGTCTCATTGGGGTGGGGTCTCCAAAATATCTCTTGTTGCCAAAATAGGCCCAATTTGCATAGTCCTAAGCTCCACGAGGTTAGAAGACCATTCCAATGTTCTATTGGGGTGGGGTCTCCAAGATTTTTTTGGCTTGCCCAAAATGGATGCATATGCGTTGTTTTAGGCTCATTGAGGTTAGACAACTTTTTCCAATATTTTATTGGGTGGCGACTCTAAGAAACTTTCTTGTTGCCTAGAATAGACGCCCTTGCAATCTCTTGCAAGTTTCCATGAACCTCTCTCGAATGCCCTAAAGGCGGGTCTTTGGGGCCTCCCGGGGTTCGGCGCGCGTCACAGAACCCCTTAGTGACTAACCAAATCTTGTATCTTTCGATACTTCTATCAGCCTTTTGCTTCACTTTGAGAATCCATTTATTCTAAATTGGTTTGTGTCTTTTTGGTAGATCAACTAGTTCCTAAACATAATTTGATCTCATAAATATCATTTCTTCTTTCATTGCTTTAATCTATTTTTTCTTAGATAGGCATGAAAGAGCCTCTTGAATATTTTTAGGCACTTCCTCATCTTGTGGGGCAACCAAAAGGACTTTGTTCAAGCGTTCGAATTAAAATCATCACGTGAAACACTTATCCTTTTAGATTTTTGTAGTTCTGAATCCTGATAAAAATGTCTCATATATTTATCTTAATTCAGAATGCTCCTACTGGGATCATTTTTCACACTCCCACTAGAGTCAGGAATACCATATTCTTTACTCTTACTAGAGTCAAGAATACTCCCACTGAAAATAGGGTCATGAATATCCGAATCGTTTGGACGATGAAGGTCTTGATCTTCTTCCTCTAACTCCCTCCCACTCGGATGGAGTGATCCTGATGGTTTCTCTTCCTAAGTTTCATAGAAAGTGAATTCTTGATTCATTTCGCCCAACTTTGAAAATTTATTCTCTACGAATATGACATCTCATTATTCAATTTTTGTCATTGTACCATTCTCTTGCTCATCCATGAAAATATCCTTTTGATACTTTAGAATATCTCACATAGATATTCTTTTTATTTCTTGGTTCTAATTTACCAAATTTACTTGAAGTATCATGGATGTAAGCAGCATAACCCCAAGATCGTAAATGGCTTACATCAGGTTATCGACCAGTCCATAACTCATAAGGTGTGGAAGAGACAGATTTGGAGGGCTCACGATTTAGAACATATGTGGCAGTCAATAAAGCATCTCCCTAATAGAAGATTGGCAAATTTGCCTCTGCTATCATAGATCTAATCATATCAAGGAGAGTCCTATTTCTTAAAGCTTTAATCTTTTTGTCTAATTGATTCTCAACTAAGTTCATATAAGTCTTGAAAAAACTCAATGCTTCTGACTTGTGTGAAATCAAATAGACATAACCATACCCAGTATAGTCATCTATAAAAGTGATGAAGTAGTAGACCCCATGCCTTTCCTTCACATTTATTAGACCACATACGTCATGATGAACTAACTGCAATGGAAAATCGGCTCTAGTACCTTTTTTGAACGATTTTCTAAAGCATTTTCTTTTTAGGCAATGCTAGGCAATTTAATCTTTTTGTCTAATTGATTCTCAACTAAGTTCATATAAGTCTTGAAAAAACTCAATGCTTCTGACTTGTGTGAAATCAAATAGACATAACCATACCCAGTATAGTCATCTATAAAAGTGATGAAGTAGTAGACCCCATGCCTTTCCTTCACATTTATTAGACCACATACGTCATAATGAACTAACTGCAATGGAAAATCGGCTCTAGTACCTTTTTTGAACGATTTTCTAAAGCATTTTCTTTTTAGGCAATGCTAGGCAATTCAATCTCATTTAAATCACCTAATAAATCTACTTTGGCTAATCGAATCATTCGGTCTTACACGATATGGTTTAATCACACATGCCATTATTTCGTATTGTTCTCATAACTATGTGAAGAAGAAGGAATTAAAAAAACTAGTTTTATTCAAATAGTTTTGATCAACATCCATAACAATAAAATCATTCAGCACATAACCAGAACCATAATAAACATCATTCAAGCATAGGCGTACATCGTCATCCTTAAAATGTAAATTGAAACAAAATTTCAATAAAGTAAGAACAGAAACTAAATTCGTAAGAAAGGCATCTCGATTATTTATTACATGGTCCTTTGCTCCTGAATATATCATCCACAAAGGATGAAATTCAGAACTAGATACACAAATTTTACTCACTCTTGTGTCAGAATGGTGTACCTGTTTGGGCACAATACATTCTCTTGCATAGTTTCCTTTCTGTTGGTAGTTAAAATATTTCACTCTTGAAACGTTTACCTTCTTTTTGCCTTTGGACCTATAATTATTATATTTTACCTTTTGCTTTTTAGGCTCTTAAGCCTTTTCCTTATCCCTACTTATGAAACTTCTTTTCTTATTCTGGTTAGAACTCATTCCTCCAGAATGGGACTGTGCCATATGTATTTCGACATTGACCTTAATCACTGCCAGACGGTCATGTTCAAGCTCCAAATGATGAGCGACATCCTCAAATGTCTTTGTGTTGTCCATATGAGTTAGTTGCATCTTCATATGCTCCCATCTCTTGGGTAAGGAATGGATGACAACTTGGGCCTGCTACTCATCAGTCAACTTATGACCATATTCACTAAGCTCACTTATCATATTTTCTATCTCTCTTAGATATTTTTGCATCAAATAATCAAACTTTTTCTGATAAGTATCAAATTTAGTTGTTCATGATTGGAGCTTAGTTAGAGACACACCTCCGAACTTTTCCCGCAAAACGATCCATAGATCCATTGCATTTTAATACTTGCAGAACTACTTAGTGGTATCATTATCCATTACACTGAGAAAGATGATTTGAGCAGTGGAATTTTTCTTTTTCCATGCCACATAGGCATCTCGGTCCCACCTATGCTGGGCTATAGTGCCATCCTCAAGTTCAGCCATAACCGAACTTAAGGGTTCTAGAACCTCTTACTCTTCAAGCACATGCTAGATTTTTACACTCCAAATTTCATAATTATCACCATCCAGCTTCATATTTTTATTAAGCTCGACGATAATTGACTTGGAAGTAGTATCCATTTGAATCCTTTGATCTCAAATGGAACAATGTTGCACATTTTTAAAGGAGATAAGGCAATATATGCTATTTACTACGCATCTAAAATGATAACCTAATAAAGTTTTTTATTAGGCTCAAATTCGAAAAGGCTACTTATAGTATCCAATAATCCTCTAATTCTTAATGTCCAACTTTACAGGTTAAAATTTTATGCATAGTAAATCTGAATCATCAGATATTTAAGTTTTTAAACTTATGAGGGAAACTTTATTGGATAATTGACTTGGAAGTAGTATCCATTTGAATCCTTTGATCTCAAATGGAACAATGTTGCACATTTTTAAAGGAGATAAGGCAATATATTCTATTTACTACGCATCTAAAATGATAACCTAATAAAGTTTTTTATTAGGCTCAAATTCGAAAAGGCTACTTATAGTATCCAATAATCCTCTAATTCCTAATGTCTAACTTTACAGGTTAAAATTTCATGCATAGTAAATTTGAATCATCGGATATTTAAGTTTTTAAACTTATGAGGGAAACTTTATTGGTTTTGGTTCATTAAGTCTCTATGCAATCATTTTACTCATAAAATGTTGCAAGGCAACTAATAATTAAATAAACACATTTATTAAAAAGTTAAAAGCCACCAAATATTTAATAAATGTCACATACATTTATTCAAGAATTAATCTAATAATTCATAGTTTAGACACTAATGTCTAAAATAGGAAACTCAAATCCCATCTCAGAAAAACGTTAACCAAAATTGACACTTATGTCAACTATTTTAGAAGTCTAGATTCCGTAAAATCTTTCTTAATATTGGGATTGTTTCTTTGACCATATTTTTTAACTCATCTGGTAAGTCATAAGCTCACTTAGGCCATAGACGATGCACTCTACGTCCATTCCTCAATTCCATCACAGTTTTAGTGTTGCTTCTTAACACTCCCCTTTTGGCAACTCAAACCAAAAAGTGAAAAATATATTTTCTATAAAATCTATCTCCTATGAACTAGGTAGTTTTCAATAACTCACTCAGTTCTGGATGAGATTCAAAGGATTTAGTCAACACTTTGATCACGACTCTATCATCTCTTTCATGCTTAGACCACCAATCGAAATACACTCTTTTATTTGTTCTTGTATATGCACTATATGATACACTATTGCATCAATATCATCAGCTTGAACCTTCGTTCGCATTCTCATATTGCTCACTAATTGCACTCTTGCATTCCATGTGAAGTTTTAGGAAGAATTGGTGTCCTTATCAATATTTCTGTAATATATTACAGAAAATTTTATACACTCATATATAAACACACATGATTGAAACACATTTCAATGAATTAGTAAGGACAAAATCTCAAAAGTTTTTCAAAATATTTTTTAAAAATATTCGAAAGTAGAAAACACATTTTCTATAATTTATTTTATTTTTAATAATTAAAAATAAAAATTTATTCTCTGGTCATTAAAAAATTTTTAAAAAATGACCATAAAATCATAAAGATTTTGAAAATTTTATTTGTAAAAAATTAGAGCCGATTTGGTGGCCGAAATCAGGCTCACACGCTAATGAAAGGGGTTTAGACATGCTCACACGCCGTCACGCTCCACCACACGTGTGTAAAGGTCAACTACCACGTGGCGTTGACCTATTTATCCATGTGTCCACACACATGGCAGTCTCTGGTTGGTCCACCAAGTGCCAACGTGGCACACAGGTGACACATCAAATGCCACGTGGTGGGACCGTAGTCTTCCACATGGCTCTGACCCATTGGGCCACGTGTCAATAGCGAAACATCACTGTCCATGTGTCATGACGCGTGGCAAGATCACTGTCGCGTACATGTCATCCCACATTAGGCCACGTGTCAATAAATGACATGTCATTTTTAGTAGTGGCTTGACATATCGCACAATCATAATCGGCCACGTGTCATACCCCCATTGGGCCACCTGGCGCCCATGTGGCATTCTTACGACACGTCACCACCACGTGGCGTGCTCTCATTGGGCCACGTGTCAATAATGACGCATCATTATTGACATGTGTTTGATGCGTGTGGGCCACCGCCCACGCAAATAAGCCCTACATCTGGTGGAGTGTGCATGCCATGCGCCATCTTCCCGGTGAATTTCGACATTCTGATTTTGGTTTTCGAGGTCTGTGATTCTAATGGTGAGGTCAAAAACTTCAAATTCCAACTTCTAGTTTTGCGTTTTGAACACTCATGTTCGTCTTCTCGAATTGCAGTGTACACATACACAATTTTTAAGCCGAAATATATACACATATATATTATAAACACACAAAAAAAAATTATTATGTTTCATGCATCCTACATCCACCAATTTTACACATAAAATTTTAGATCAATTTCGCCACATGCTAGGACAAAAAAACCTCGGCTCTGATACCAATTAAGGGAAATTAATATTAGAGGTAAGAAAAAAATAAATTTCGTCCCTACCTCTTGTAGGCACAGTAACTTTAATGGAAGCATTTACAAGGATTCCTTTTTGCATCATTGGCCTAACTTTTATCCACGTGAGGGGATAACAGTACCTTTTTCACGGTCTAAAAGCCCATTGAGAATTATTATTTGGAGTGTTTCACATTTCACGCTCTTAAGCGTCATTTTGGCAGCATCTCGGTGTCACGTGCTAAGCCTACGTCATAAAATCTGACATCTAATTATCTATTTATAAAAGATCAAAAGCTATAGATCAGTCTCTATTATAGCTCAAACTTTTTTGAAATGTGATTAAATATTTTTTATTAGACAAAAATACTAAATCTTATTTAATATACAACTCTATTCATATTTAGAGTTATGAGCGTATTCAAATTCTATTATAAAGTAAAAAAAAAAATGTATTATAGAGAGGAAAAAAAAAGGGATATTTTTGAAATAAATATAGCCAAAAAATTGAACTAGGGTATTTTTAAAATATAAAAATAGAAAAATGAAAATTTCTGAATAAGATTATATATTATTGAAAAAGGATTTGAAGAAAGTGTCAGTTCTGTAATTTTCTCATTTATTTTTCTTTTCTATTCTATTTCCACTCAAAGGATTTTTGGCGAAAGTTATCAAAAAGAATAATCACTTTAAGAAGTGGGTCTGTGCGATATTCTATTGGTACATGGTGATTAAATGATATTGGACTGGAAAATTCTTTTATTCTGTTGAAGGAATAAATATAAAATAAACAAGCGAAATTGGGGAATTTTTTTTAATAATGTTTTTTAAAAAAAATATTATAAAAATAGGGTGTGTCAGAAAATAATTGGGAAAGTGGGGTTGTTTTCAAAAACGCAACAATACGTTGCGTTTTCATAAGTGGGTCCCACAGAGACCGTCAGAAGACAGTCTGATGACGCAGTCAATGGCTGCGTTTTCAGGTCTGAAAACGCAACAACCTGTTGCGTTTTCAGACCTGAAAACGCAGCCATTGACTGCGTCATCAGGTCTGACAACGCAACATCCTGTTGCGTTTTCAGACGTGATTTTTTCGAAATAAATGCATTCCCAACTCAGTTTTTCTCTTGCTCGGAATTCCTTCATTTACTCTCAGACATAAAATTTTTGATGGCAAAATTTTGTTGGAGATCAATAGCAGAATTTTTCGGTAATATTATTTGAAAACGGTAAGAGTTTTATCTATATGGTTACAATTTAATTGTCACTTATGTTGTATTGACATTTAATTTTACGTTTTTTTATTTATTAGAAAATATAAAATATACCGGAGACAACGGATTGAAAAAAACACAAGTGAAATAACTATTAAAGTGAGGTAATTTATCAATTTAAATATATTTTTTCTGTTGTTTTTTATAGTGAAATAACTGTTAATAAGTATGTATAGATATTTATTTATTTAATTTTTTTTTTATTGAGAAAAGATATTTATTGTTGTTAGTGTAATGTAGTTTTAAATTTAATTGTACATAATTGTTATTAGTGATTTTTAGTATAATTTGAATATTATATTGTTTTATTTAAAAACCATATTTGTTGAGATATTTTTTTAAAAAAAATGAACGATGGAGAAGCATTATTCCTTGTGTAGTAAATTTTAAAAATAATACTAGTTTAGGATAAATTGGAAAAAATCGACGTTATTAGTGATTTTTAGTATAATTTGAATATTATATTGTTTTATTTAAAAACCATATTTGTTGAGATATTTTTTTAAAAAAATGAACGATGGAGAAGCATTATTCCTTGTGTAGTAAATTTTAAAAATAATACTAGTTTAGGATAAATTGGAAAAAATCGACAACTACAAATTTTGTAACCATATAAATTTTATTGATTTTGCAGTGTTATTATTTACAACGGATATCATTTGTAATTCATTATATATTATTTTTTGTGCTATAATTATTACAATTATATGTTATTTTTGTTATTTAGAAGCGGAAACTATTTAACGATCAGCAAGTTAAGGAAAACGGGGAGAAACCAGTTATTGAAGTCAGGTATTATAGAAATTTTAATATTTTTAAATGTTGGCATATATTAATTTATTAGTTTACTTTAAATGAGAAATAAATGTTGAAAGTATAATTATTTGTAGATTATAGTTTTACTAATTTTAATATGTATAATATAACTTAGAAATAATAATTAATAATTTTTTTTTTTATTAATCTACATAGAAAAAATGTACAATTATAAAAAATGAATTAAATATTATGTTAGCAAATAATATATTAGGCATAAATAATGTGCAATAATATTGTGTAATTTACGTATTTGCGGTAATAAAGTAAAAAAATAATTTGTAATTATAGCCTATTTTGGAATAATAATATTTGTATTGTATTATATGAAATTGTTAAATATTAATTTATAAAGTTATCATAAAATTGTGAACAAATAGTTTTGAAAAAATATCAAAATATTTATTTTGACTGATAGGGACTAGAAAGATGTCATCATATACGGAATTATATTTGCACACTGGAGGAGAAATTGGTTATGGAGCGTCAGGTTTTCAATATGATATATCCGGTCCGAATGCTATTACCAGGAGATTAAGACTTAAAAATAAGCCAACCTTTGCTGAATTGATTCATAAAATTCACGTGAAATTGGGTTTAGGTAGGAACGATGTGGTTTCTAGAATTATATATAAGAGACCAATGTTCAATGGAGGATCATTATGTTGGACGTCGGTGGATGTAGTAGAAGATGACGACATAGACGCAATATATGAAAATATAAGAAGATATGAAGGTTATAACTTGGTTGAATTAATTATTGTAATAGCAGAGGGTGATACAGGTGGTAATGCAGGGGGCAGTCTACATACTAATCGCAACGATTATGAAATGGTAAATGAAGGGGTGCAAGAGGAAGATAATGAAGCACCTCAACAATTATGTGTGAATGACGTAGGGCCTAGTCAGCCAAGACAGTCTGTTAGTCGACAAGACAACGAAATATTCTCTCAATTTGACAGTGGTGCACTGGAAAACATGGAGGTCAGTCGACAACAACCATCATATAACCAAGAAAGAGATCGCCATCCCAGTGAAGCACGACACTCCAGGAGTCGACGAGATGGTAATTTGTTAGCTAGGGCGGCATCTGTTGGAGCAGGGCATAATTATCAACCCACATCAATTAGACCGATTCCTGCTGCATCTTCAAGTCAACCTAGGCGATCATTGAGTCGAAGGGTGGGTAATTTTCTTAGTAGGTCAATTTTTGGCGGAAGATCAGGTAGTCGTTCAGGAGACACAAATTTTGTTCAGGGTACTGGTATGGAGCGCAGTACAGGAATTGAACAGGACAATCGAATACATTCTGTTTCCCGCACCCCAGATGTCAGACATAGAAGTTCAATCTCACATGTCCCAGATGTCAGACACAGAGGTTCAGTTTCGCAGATACAAGATATCAATCAACGTCATTCTGTTTCTCATATTGCAGATGCTACCCCTAGTCAACCTTGGTTGTCTGTGTGTAGGGAAGATGGTGATTTACTCGGAGTTCGTATGTCTGGCAGATCTGGAAATTTGGTAGAAAATGATGGCACATTTTGTAACCCCACTAGTGTTAATGAAGGAAATGAACCATCGATTAATTTGAGCGATGAGGATGATGATGCAGTATTCTCATTGAGCCATGATTATCTTTCGCCTAATGATGATGCAGAGGCCGAATATGCTAATAGTTTGGTGGAAAGTGCTAGCTCTGAATCTGGAGATGGTGATGATTCTGATAATACGCAAGTCGTCAGTCCATTAGCATCAATGCATCCAAGCGGCGATATAAGCCAGGTTAATTTCATGTTTCAATCTGAGCACTATACAGATCTTGATTTTGATGCATCCCAGGTTGATGTGTCGGAAGGAGTTCGGTATCATACGTGGGATAATCAGTTGATATTCGGTCAAATGCACCTACGGCACCTAAAATGCCCTCCGCTGTCAATCGAATACCAAGCCCTTCATTGGATGCTTCCGCCATGTTACTGTGGTATATTCGCTCCGCACCATCGGCCTACATGCAAATAAATAAGTTATTTTAAATTTATTAACAAAAGTGTTCACATATTTGCAACATTAAATCATACCGATGCTCCCATTGACGCTCCGAGTGGGGTTATAAATCGTCTTGTCCGCAATATATACCATTGCATATATTGCGATCTCGGATGTAACGGCGCATTGAGAACAGGTCCGGTTACCACCCGATTGTGTCTATTAAGCCATTCAAAAATGAAATTTGAAAATTTCAATTCCCAGTTTTGATCTGTGTGGCCCCTCAAATCAATGGAATGCACTGAATCATTATTTTGAGGCGCGTATGGAATCGGTTGATCCATCCCAAATTGTCTTAAACATCTATCGGGTTGGTGCCACTCAATTATATGAAAACATATCAGTGGCACAACAGATCTCCAACACGCATGGCCACTTGTACAATAATGTGGTAATAAGTGCATCACATTCTTGTACGGCTCCCATTCCATCTACAATAAAATTGTAGCATTCAGTTAATTCACTAACTAATATAATACAATAATATAATACACTAAATTTACAATAATATAATACAATAAATTTACAATAATATAATACTAATACAATACAATAATATAATACAATAAATTAATTTACTAATATAATACAACAATATAAATAAATTTTAATTTACTAATACAACCAAAATCAAAATACATACCTGATTGTAACGCTGCATATCCAAATCCTCACGGTATTTTTGTACATCTTTGCTATTATTATTTCTTAGATCTAACGGGGAACGCCACCTAAAACACATCAACAAATCAATTTATTAGCAAAATTTGTGGTAATAAATATTACTAATAACATGCAAATATGGAATATATTAAATAATATTTACCTATATCCGTATGGTCTGTCCTGATCTAAAACAAAATTGTTAATAAAGGGCGGTCGAAATTGATAAAATCTTTCCCACGCCCACATTTGTATTAATTGGTGATAACCACCAAGACCGTTCGCCCTAGGTCGAGTCGCACGACACAACTCTCTGTACAGCCATGCCAGGCATGCTGATCCCCAACTATACTCACCGGCTTGGGCTAAATCTTCTAGCAACGGGAGCCACATCAAATGTATATAATTATTTGTTGTTCCCGGACATAGTAGACCACCGATACAACGTAGTATCCAAGCACGCGCAAAACACTGAATATGGTAATCCGTTGCCCCAACAGGTAAGTGACTGAAATTTTGACTTAACCACGTTAGTTTAATTTTAAGTCCTCTAATGCTGTCTTCTGGGGGAACTTGGCCCAACAACCGACCACAGAGATTCGGCCAATCATGATGAAAGTGCCCTGTCACAGCACGTCCTTCGACAGGTAGCCCGGTCAATATCTGTATATCCTCCAATGTTATTGTAGTCTCGCCAACAGGAAGGTGAAATGTATGGGTCTCCGGTCTCCACCTCTCGACAAGAGCAGTCATCAAATCCACATTAACATTCATTACACCGATTTGCGAAACGCCATAGAATCCTGCTAATCTCAGATACGGTATAATTCGCTCATCGATATTTCTGTAATGAGTTTCGACGCTAGCTCGTCGTGCGAACAAAACATTGTGTTCAACCTGAAAATAAATAAATTATCAGACATATATATATAATACTAAATCTATCAAATGACACAATAACTCATAATATACTGGCAAAACACTTACAGTTCCACTCCATACTGCATCAGCTCGATGCTTGCCACTCAAAGTGAGTAGCTCATCAACATATGGTCCAGCATTGATGAATTCTTGATTTCTCAAATTTTCCATTACTTATTAACCTAGGTGCACATAGACAGCAACATATGTTACATTTCAATATCTAAAACATAATTTACGTTGATCATAATATATATGATTAATATAAAATAATTCTCTATAATTATAATATATTCATCAAATAATATAAATAAAAAGTCAATATATTGAATTTTTTTTGCCGCGAAATTTTTATCATAGGTTCATATTTTTATATTTTTTTAATATTTTTTATTTTATAATGAATAAATATGTATATCAATAATATGTAAAAAAAATAAAATTACCATTTCATGCGAATTATATATTTCATAAATATCATTTTGACATTACAATTTATGACACCCTTCCAAATAATTTTCACCAAACACAATATAAATAGATAAATAATCAAACAAATTATATAACATCAATATTAAATGCATGACATCTTAATTAATGCTAGGACTACATCTTCCATTTTATATTATTCTAATAAGTAAGATTAAGAAAATAATGTACATAATCAAATAATAAAAAATACAATATAACTTACTTGTATTTTCTTCGTCTTCACAATAATTTATCCGAAGTAACCTGCAATATTTAATATAACAGAATTAAATATTTTTTCAATTTAAAATAATAAAATATAATAAATTTTATTATTCTTCAATTTTACTACTGAATTATATATTGACTTATCGCTTGCCGTTAAATTTAAAATCTATTCAAAAAATTTATACTTTAATTTTTTGATAACAAAAATAAAACAATAATTTTACAATAATATAAAAATTTTGAATGAGAATATTTTGCTGCCCTGATTAAAATAAAGAAGATTTTCTTTGATAGAACAAAGAAAACGAATACAATTTTATGTTGTTGGAATGAAAGAAACGAAAACAAGAGTATTTTGCTGGAATGAGGGAAATAAGAAAGAATTGCTATTTTGCTGGAATGAAGGAAACACGAAAGAATGCAATTGCATTCGGCTGAAGGGTTTAAATAACCCAAATTCATCCCCCAACGGTCCGGTCAACGTGATGTGACCGGACCGTCTGAAGACGCAGCACTGTGCTGCGTCTTCAGAAATGGCAGAGCCATGTGACCGTTGTCACATGGCTTCTGAAAACGCAGCCTGTTGCTGCGTTTTCAGTGTCAGACGCGTCAGCCTCTCTGACGCAATGACGCAACGACGCGCTGCGTCTTCGAAAACGACCCCAACTCCCGAATTATTTTCTGACACACTCCACTTTTATAATATTTTTTAAAAAAAACATTATTAAAAAAAATTCCCCAGCGAAATTAGGACATTCGACATGCTATGTTTTTATATTATTTTTCTTACAATTATAATATTTCCCTATTTAGCTTTTCAAAGTTGTCTGCAATTGCTCGTTTGGTATGCCAAGCAAACGTGTTTCAAGCGGTGGAATTTTTTTTTGTCAAATTCAACAACTTACACTAAAATTTAATATTAGCCGACATAGGAACCCTCCATATTCACACCTCTTCCTTTTTTTTTTTTTGGTTACAATATTCACGCCTCATCTCGTTTCGTCCATTAACATGTACATTATCTATTATAAATAATTATAATTATTTTATTAATTATAATTTTCATTTCTCTTATTATAATTATTTTTATTGTCCCTTAATTATAATAATTACTATTTTTAATTTATGTGAAAAAAATGGACTAAAATTATGAAACGCTACTTGAACATAGTTTCCCTCAATTTGGATATAATCACTATGTATAATAATAAAGCTGAAACAAATGGTCAAGATTCTTTCAATCATTTCTTTCTTTTATTTTTTCTTTAGCAACAAAAGATTCTTTCAATCTTGGTTCCTCTCTAAAAGACTTTCAGTATTTACCAAATCAAAAAAGGGACAACATCCAATGATTCAGAAACATCAAAGTTTGATCTTATACAACACGATGAAGGAGCCTACTGGAGTCTGGATCTTTAACGTAAAATACTTGAATCTGTGCAAATTCAGGCATGCTTAGTAAATGTTTCAATGTGAGTGAAAAAAAGTTGAAAATAATAACATGTTAAGCGGCAGTATTTATCCCGAGTAATTGTTCGTCAAGAATCTACACTCTTGTAAGCTAAAAACTTCACAACCCTGCTTGGAATTTTGACAGATAAAGTATCTTCTATTGCACAATGCGTTTGAGCATAGGAATGCAGTTTCAAATGTTCGTTTCCAAGGAATCAAAACAAGAATGCCCTTTCCTCCTCTTAAGACCATTTGCATATAATTCTTACAGTCGCTGCATACTGATCATGAGGAAGTTCGCCTCAGATTTATTAGTATTCTTCCACTCTTTCAGAATGGAAGAAACTAAGAATGGCTACTGAAAACCAATCTGTAAGAAAAAAAGGAAAAAAAATATTTATGAAAGTTGCCGGCGTCCATGTGCCCAGTGCCGGTTATGGTTTCCAGGTCTCATGTGTGGATTTTTGTGTACAAGCCCCTGTTTGGGGAGATCATGCAACTCCATCACCTGTATCGTCCTCTGTCTCTTAGCTGTTCCATAAAAAGTACAAATAAGCTATTAGAGGTACTCAATGCTGCTATATTTAAATAGGAAGTCAATAAAAAGCGGACTTCTAACCATTATAATCTAGCATACGGTATGTCATATTTGATACAAGGAACTCTTATAAGTATATTTTGATTCAAAAAAAAATCGTTGAAAACTTGCTTTAAAACTCTAAGTACCAAGTGCATCTAAATTTTGAAATTCTGTTGAGACTCACCATTCTCTGCCTGTTGATAACGCTCTTGTAGTTTCCTTTTTGTAGCTTCAAGTTTCATCTGTTCAGCAACTTCATCTGAACACTTGAATTTCTGGTTGAGCATTTAAGATGTGAGATAAATTTTTGTGGGAATGGATTGAAAACTATTGTAAACTTTCATACTTACATCTTGTTGACCACTTGGAGGCTGTCTCTGGCTGATGGCCTTATCAGTTTTTCTCTGTATCATTGCTTCATTGTTTGGTTTTTCTTCAACACTTTGTTTTAAATGTCTCCCAGGACCAGAACCAGCAGTTACGGGCTTATTTGGCTTCCTAACGGATTCTTGCTTCCTAATTTGTTGACTCCTATTGTCCTTGGCAACATGGCTTGCCTCATGGGGAATCTTCTGTGTCTGCTTTGTGATATTTTGATGCTCCATTGGTTGTTTTCTTCCATTATCACGGTTCTTGATGAATTCCCCATTGTTTCGAGGATCTGAAACAACATTCCCCATTCATAATCATGAATTTAAGATTTGGGGAACTCAAATAAAGAACCGAATAGCAAAAGCTATCTATGAGAAGCACAAGAGATAGCAAATTCAACTCACTTCCATCGTCATCCATGCCATCGAAGAACTTTGCATGCGCAGCAACAGGGACAACCAAAAGTTAAAACCAGTTAAGGCTACAACTGGAAAGTCCTAAAGCAAATTTAATTATCACAACAGAACAAGAATCAGAAGAAAAAGATGAATACCTGTGAGAGTTCTATTCCAGTAGGCTGAGTAGCAAAGAAGAATCCGTCATCTAATGGAGGAGATGGAAGCCCTTCCTCCTCATCAACAACAGAGGGATTCACAGACTCGGGAGTACCTTCATCACCTAAAAACTCAAAATATTCAGATTTTAGAAACAGTTCAACAGCCAAAGCCATTTGTATATGAAAGTAAAATAACATTTGAAGTTCCTACCTCTGATAGTCTTTGCAGTACTATACCACTCATCTACCAAAACCTTCCATCCACTGCAACCCACAAAGAAGAGTTTAAAATTAAATTCCAACTCTTAGCACTGCAGTCAGCAAGAAGGAACTGAAAAATGAAATAAACCAACTCCAGCATAATAACAAATTCAACCAGTTCTCTGAAGGTAAGATTTAATTAAGGAACCTACAAAACAGTCACATATAATAATCAAGCACCTCAGCTCATCCGTACACCAAACTGAATGATTTGAGGTGACAAAAGATTAATAAGAAAGTCTTAACATCTTCCTACCTATTAGAATAAATGTTTAACTAAATCCATCATCAACAAATACAGAAAGAACGAAACATATAATTGTGAAAACTAAAGATAATTACGAAATTACCATAGACTTGTATGAACTAATTCTGTTTGAAAACAGATATGAAAATCATGCATTTACAATCCGTTCTTATTGATAAATGATGAGCTAAACTTATTAAACCAGAGCATATTACTCACTGAAGTGATCATTATTAAATACACATAAGAAGAATAAGTGATGCTAATTAGCAAATGGCAATAGCTTAATGCAATAACACTAAATAGTCAATTCAACAAGAAGATATCTTAAGGGCGCAAATAAACTGTTCAAAATCACAGGGTCATACTCTATAAGAGCTCGTGCAAGATTGCGAATTTGCTTTGAGGAATGCTTCCGGAGAACATTGACAGCCTTTCCGATCTCAGTTGCCTGGAAGATAACACAGCTCCATAATTAAAAGAACTAAAGGAAATGAAAATGAGAAAGAAAAACCTTCTTACTACTAAGCAATTGTCCAAAACAAATTTAGAGTCTAAAAAGAAAAATAGCACACCTTGAGTGTATCCACAGTTAAAGCCATTAACTGAAGCCTCCTCAAAGATTCAAACAACACAGAAGCAGACTGTCACAGCAACAATCAAAGAAGCAGATATTAAAAAAACCAGTAAACACAGAAGGGAATAAACAATAGGAAACAATCTCCAACCAAACAACAAACGTTCTGCAAGAGAAAAACTCACAAACCACGTTTAGAGAATTCAGAAAACTACATAATTTATCAATAAGCATCAATACCTCATCTCTGCTGTTAAGAAGAATATCTTTGATCCTAACGACTTCAGCAACAACCTGAGACTCCTCCTCAATCACATCAGTCAAAGCCTCAGCATCTCCATAACTGAAATTACTTACCAGTTGATCATTCACATTAACCTCTCCAATATCAATATCATTATCATCCCTATTGCTACTATTGACTTTACTTTCTTTACTGCCTCCAGCCTCAAATTCACACCCCAAAATATCAATTTCCTCATCATCATCGTCGTCGTCGTCAACATCTCTTCTCTTGCAGCCTCCATCATCTTTTTCACCTTCATGAGAAGGCACCGCCAGCTCCACCTGATTGCAGCCGGAGCACCGGGTCAATCTGCAAGAGAACAGGCGCTCTGCAATTCGATCTCTACGCAATCGGAACTCCTTGGGGCAATCTGAAGCTGCAACCATGATCGCATGATCGATTATACTAAATATATCGGAATTGGCTGTTCTAAAATAGTTCCTCCAGTAATCAAGTGACACGGATTTCATTGTTACTCGATGACCCGGATCCAGAACTCGGTTGGATTTCTCTCTTGTGGTTTTGCTGATTGCAAGACAAAGTTGTTATGAGATTTTCGGAAATCCCAGAAAAGGAAAATTGATAATCATCAGAACAAAATACTGAAAAAGATTTTGCAATCAGACCCAACAATCAAAAACAGATTCGGATGCGAATACAGTATGCCGATTATGATCAGGGAGAAAATTATGCCTTGAAACTGCCGATTCCGATCAAAAAATAATTGATACTGCTAATTCTATATTGATTTTTTTTTATGTCAAGATAGGATATCAGAATATGACAACAAAGACAATGGTATGGTTTTTAGGTTTTTCTTTTTCCCGGATTCAGATAAAACTTTCCCGGAAAAATAATCCCCCGGATTTTTCTATCCAAGACAACTGTAGAAACCGTAAATTGAAGCTACTAACAGCAAATAAAACGACGGATTTTTTTTTTCCTCCTCTCTCTCTCTCTCTCTACCCTCTTCTCTCTCTAATCTCTCTGTTGGTTTTTACAAAATTGCGGGTGCTTGTCTGCTTCACAAGCCAGAAAATTTTAGTTCTTGTTTTTTTTTTGTTGTAAAAAACAAAAGGAAAACACTTTCTTTTTTCTTTTTTTATATATATATTTTCACTGTTTTGGTGTCTTTTTCTTCTTTTAATCCTTTTAAAAGAGTTTTGACCTGATCCTTTCCTGCGTCTAGAGAGAGAAAAATATGAGAGAGAAAGAGAAGCTAAGAAAGTAAAAATGTGCTTTCTGTTGGGGGGTGGGATTTTTGGTTTGTTTCCTTTCTACTGTCTTATTATTTATTACTATTATGTCGGAATATTTATCAACTATTTTCTTTTATTGATATTATTATTGCAAATCTTTAAAAATTCTGGTTAGTTGTTTTATTGTTGCAATCGGAGTGATAGTAATGAGTTATTATTTTTTTAACAGGACATTAAATTTGAGTGCTTAACTTCTACATAACTTATAAATTTATAATTATTGTTTTCTGTTACGAAAGTAGTTTAATACATAATAATTAATAAGGTTATGGTTTCTTATCTAAATTTTACTTTACTTCCTTAATAATTGTCAGTTTTTAAAAAATTTCATATTTTATTTTAAATGTCATTTTTAAACTTTCAATGCAATATTAATTTTTTTTTTCAATTTTCAATATGATATTAATTTCATATTATATTTACAATATTATTCAACCAATTACATTTAAATTACAATTTTTGAAGTAATAAAAATAAATATAATTTAGTCATTATCTACTATATTTAATTCTAAATTTAGATCTAATTAATATATCTTAATTCTAGCAAAAACAATAAAAATGACAGATATTTAGGAACGAACGGAGTATTAGACATCTAATAATTTATTTGTTTTATAGAAGCCATCTTAATTTTGGTTGTTTCTATCAAAAAAACAAAAAAACAATTTAATTTTGGTTGAAATTCATTTAGGATTAATATTTGATGTACAACCACATTTTATTTTTTCTGGACTTTACCTATAAATTTGCCTCTAATATTTAACAAAAAGTACAATTTTATTTTTAATATTTCAATTGATATAATATTACTTTTCATATTTTAAAATTAGAAAAAAATTACTTTTCTTATATTATAGTATGTTACGTATCTACTTATTCGAATGTCACGTGTCAACAGTTATGTTGCATAGGTACAAATACATGTATCCATATCGGTACAGATATGGATACAAAATACGATAATTCTTAAAAAAAAATGAGTACAAATACACGGTCTATAATTATTAATAAAATATTATATATAATTAATGATCATATTTTAGAATTACAAAAATTAAATATAAATATAAAAATTATAAAAATAACTCCAAATAATGAAAATTGCAAATAAATGTCAAGTAATATATAATAATAAATGTTTTAATTTGTTCATAATTTTTTGTCAATATTTGTATGTTCATTGTTTAGTTTACGTTCAAGATATACATTTATATGTACCCACAATGTTCTTACATTATTATTTTTAAAATAAATAAAAACATAACTTTACTATTTTATTGTCATTGAAAACCATCTATAGCTTTATATAGTCTAAAAATTATGTCAAACTATCGATGACTAACATACATACATATATATATATATATATATATATATATGTAGTCACCAAACTGCGCCTATTGGTACGCATCGGGTACGAGCACTCAAAATAACAAAAAAAAGAAAAAAAAGCACAAAAGATGTATTTACGCGTACCTAATAATGGCCAATATCGAGTACATATTTGGCACGGCACACTAACCAAATAGAAGCACTCATGCTTCTTAAATCAAGAGATTATTAAAAGACAGGTAAATTTATTTTAATTTTAAAACATAAAAAATACATATTTTGTACCAATTCAGACTTTAAAACCTTAAAAATAAAATTTGTACATTTGATCTTTTTCATATGAAAACTTGTTAATCTAATATGTTCTATAGATGATCTGCTCTAATTTCACATTCAAAAATTAGGAAGCGGCCTCTTAAAAGGTATGCTTAAAAAGACAAATAGATTAAATTTTAATTATCAAGTTTATAAATAAGCCATATTTATAAATATTATTTTACATATAAATTCATTACACGTGGTGAATCATTTATTATATATATTAGAATTATGTAAGAAGTTTTAAATCTTATTATATTGTCATTTTTTCATTTAAAATATTATGAACAAATTACTTCTTGTTTTGTGATTTCTATTAGTAATAATATTATTAAATGATTTTCCTATTTTGTTATTTCCTATTACTTAGATCTTATTTCAAGGTCTTTCAAATTTCTTAATTTCCTGTTACAACTGTATTTTATTTTTTCATCATTTCCTACCCGGCGTTAAAGTTTGTTAACTCATTCTAGTGGTTTGGTTAACTATTAAGAATTTTGAAAATCACATATAGTTTAAATTGATAAACTGACTGCTTTCTCATTTGATAGAAATTCAAATTTCACTATCTTCTACCCAAAAAATGTAGTATAAAAAAAATTAAGAAATAATTTATACATACAAAAAATTAGATTGAAAATGCCCCTTAAATTTACTTTGACAAATTTTATTCTTATAATTAATGAATTTTATAATAATTACTAAAATAAATTGAGTTAAAATTATCATAATTATTAGTTTATTTTAATTAAAAATCAAATTAAAAAATTATGATCATATAATTCTTTATTTTAATCATTTTTTAATAAATTTAAATAATTTTTATTTTTAAAAACAACTCTTTCGCAATCAAATAAATTAAATTGAAAATAAAGATACCAATTTGTTTTAGAATATATCAAATGATCCAGATATATAATAAAATATGAAATATTTTGTGCATAATTGGGAGAATGAATTAATGATAATTTTACAGAAATTCTTCAGTTAAAATTAAAGAATAATAAAATGTCAAAATTTTTAATTATGATTTTATTTTTTATTTAATTTATTTTGTTGGTTAAAAGTTATTCTTAAAGATAAGTAATTTTATTAATTATCTTCAAATATTTATTAGCAACATTCATTAATTATTAGTAGCATACTATAAAATTTTTAAAAAATATTTATAAAAGTTCTGCTTTTTATTTTGTAACATTTTTAAAAGATATTAGGCTTATTAGCTATATATTTAAATAAAAACAACAAATTTAAAGAAAGTTTCTCAATTTAGTTATTGATAAAAATTTATTATTAACTTTCAATTATATTAATAACTAAATAAAAATTAAGAAAACGATTGTTGTTTTAATTTAATTTGCTTTATTATTAATATTCATTAATTATAACAATAAAAAATTTGTTATTGGTATTAAATAATATTAATTGCTAAATAAAAATTGGTAATTTTTTTTAAAAAAAAAAATGAAATTTCTATTAGTTTTAATAAAGGTTTGATACAAATGCGGATACTCAAACTTGATTTTGTAATTCATTTGAACACTTAAATTTTAACAATGATCTATCGAGCATCTATACTTGTCAGTTTTGTAATAATAAACATAAATTAATACCATTTTTTGAAAAATTATACCACGTGACACTTAATTTCACTGCTGTAACATTTGAATTATTGTAATGAAGACATATGTACCATATTCATAGTGAAACTGGTGAAAATTGAAAACAAAATGGATTGATTTTTTTTTTTATGTATTTTCATGAATTTGTATTGATTTTTATGTTGTGTCATTGTAGACACCGGGTCCCGAGACGGTCTAAAATCAGAATTACCCAATGATGAGAATAAAGACCGATTAGTCAGCAAAAAAGTACAGATCGATCGTCTCCTTGTCAAAATTAGTTTTTTTAGAAAATAAATAAAAAATATGTATTTTAAAAAATTAAAAATAAAAAAAGAGGTTGAAAGTGTTAATTTTATGTCAAAAAGTTTTGATTTAAAAAAAAAATCGGCGGGTCGTGGCCGCTGCCGCGCACACAGGGCACGCAGGAACGCGCAGCGCGCTCCGAATGTGCTGCCCCAGGGGGCGCGCCCCCTGAGGTGCGGGCGCTGACGTGCGCCCCGTAGGCCGCACCTGGGAGCGCGAGATGCGCCCAACAACCCCTGCCCTCACCTCGGTCGCCTGTTAGCCCTTTTTTCGCCAAAAAAATTATTTTTTGGGTTTTTAACCCATTTTTAAGCATTTTTTGTATTTTTAAATTATTTTCTTAATTAGATTAGGGTTTTTCTTGAAAATGGGTATAAATAGGATATTTTGAAAAGAGAAAAAAGGATTTTTTGGGGAGAATTTGGAAAGGGTTTTTGAGAGAGAAAAAACCCATTTTTGAGGGAAAAAATTTCTTCTCTTCTCCTTGTTTGATTTTCTTAAATCTAAAAAATATTTGGTGAGTTTAGATTAACTTGAGAAAGAAAAATTAATTTCCTTAACTTGAGTTTTCTTATCAAATATCAAAAAATCTATTTTTGAGTTTTATTGTTCTTGGGTTTTTTGAGATAAAAATTTAAGATTTTTGAATCTCTTTGAGTTTATTTTTGATTCTTGATAAGGAAAATGTTGATTGAGACATCTTACTTCCAAATCATTAAATCTAAGGGTAAGGATTCTTGGATCTATTATTATTATCTAATTTTATTTTATTTTATTTATTTATTTATTTTTCTTTCTTGCATTTTATTTATTTCATTTATTTTCTTACATTTATGAATATGTGTTTTTGAGTTTTGTTCTCTTAACATGATTTTTCGATTTTCATTTCATTTTTTTGGTGTAAAAATGGATAAACATTTGTGATTTTGGGTGAAAAATTAGATCTATTGATTTTCTTTTTAGTATGATTTTTGGTGATGTTTATTTTATGTTTAAGTATTATTATTTTTTATTACATGTTTATTTGCCTTTGTCAGTTTCATTTATTTAACTTCATTGATTTATTATTGTCATTACTGTTATCATTATTCATTGTTCCCATTATTGTTGATAATGCCATTATTATTATTATTATTATTGTTGTTGTTGTTGTTGTTGTTGTTGTTGTTGTTGTTGTATTATTATTATTGTTATTATTATTTTTATCATTTTCATTGTTATTATTATTATAATTTTTGCATGACTAATTTTCAATTCCCTTCGCATGTGAGTTTGTTTGTGTATTAAACTAATGTACTCATTTTAACCCATTTTATTTCCTGCATTCATGTTAACCATGTTTTATATTTTTCCTGTATTTATGTTTATGAGGTTAATTTTTGAATTATTACTAATTTTTCTATTTTTATTTTTCTTATATAGGTAAAATGTGACGTTTGCTTGTTTGAGTATCGTCGTGATCGAACAGAGGGGTCACGACGCGTAGAAAACCATATCGCTTGGGTAAGACCTTGCCAACCCTTTATTTGTGTGATTGTTTTATTTACAATTAAGATAGTTTTATTTATACGTATGTAAGATAAAAAATCACAAAAATATTTTTATGACTAAACTGAGATTTTTATTAATAAATTAGGGCCAATGTCCTCGATTTTAGCCAAGAAATGCAAATGTCACGAATTTAAGACAAAGAGTTAAGTTTTCTTAAAAATAGAATCACTCATCCCGGTTTTCAAGCCAATAGTCAAAATAAGTCTTCAATCCCTCTTTAAGTGAGCATGAAGGAACCCACATTCTCAAACAGAATAAATATTCCGATTTATTTATGTCTCCTCGTTTGATTAATTTTGCTTGATTGTTTAACTTTACATTTAGATATATCTTGTGGGCCCTTGTAATTAATTAGTTTTGGGGCAATTTTATTAAGTTTTCTTTCATTTGGGGATTGTATTCTATCCCAATTTTTATCTTAATTTTATTTAGCTTTTTTGTGGGATTGTATTTTTTCAATTTCTTATTTGTAAATGGCGTGTTGTGTGTTAAATGTTTTATTTATCGCTTTATTTACTGCTTTATTTACAGTTTTCATTTATCGCTTTCTTAGTGCTTGAAGTGCGCTTTTAATAAATTGCATTAATCATGTGAGAAATGAGATGAAATTTTCAAAACTAAAAACTCATTTATAATTAACTAAGGCATAAATAAGAGTGAAGTTCCGAACACATTCTTTGGTTTAGACCATAGAGGTTAGATGACCTTTTTCAATTTCTTGTAAATTGGGTGGCGACTCTAAAATACCTCAAAGGTGCCTAAAGGTTTTATGAGGCTAGATGAACTTCCCTAATGTTCTATTGGGAGGGGATTCCAAAATGTCTCATGTTACCCAAGATCAAATAATGCGAACCAATCCCTTGAACCCTAAAAGAGGGCCTCATGAGAGGGCCTTCCCTGTTCGGCACGCGTCATAGTGGCGATTCCACTGGTGACTTTGCTCTGAAAGTGTACAGATTAGGCGGTGCTAGAACTAGTAATGTAAAAATGGTAAAACGGCCGAGGTTTTAGCTACCGAAGTGGGATAAGGCTAGAGGCACTTTTTTAACTTGGGCCACTCTCTATCCTAGGTGTTGGAGAGGTTAATGAAGGATGGCAAGCTGCAACCATTGTTACCTGGGGCAGCTATGAATCAAGGACAGCCGGGGCATAGAGGTGATCAGTACTGCGCCTACTATCAACACACTAGGCATTTAATAGATTATTATCGAACTTTGAGGAACAAGATCCAAGATCTTATTGACTCCAAATAGATCACGGATCTTGAGAGGAGAGAGAAAAAGAAGAAGGCGGGCTATAATGCAGTTTCCCCGCTATGTATTTGATCGAGTCTGCAAAAATGAGTACGTCGCTGTCACCCGTCAGGAGATGATTGAAGAGCGGATTCCTGTAGCGGTGGTAGATTGATAATCCACTAGTGAGAGTGGAAAAGAAGATAATGTTTGTTATTTTTTTAGATGCTTTGTTCTTTTTATTATTATTATTATTATTAATGTTGTTGTTATTATTATTATTATTATTATTATTATTATTATTATTATTATCATTGTCATTATTATTATTATTATTATAATTTTTGCATGACTAATTTTTAATTCTCTTTGCATGTGAGTTTGTTTGTGTATTGAACTAATGTACTCATTTTAACCCATTTTATTTCCTACATGCATGTCAACCATGTTTTATATTTTTCCTGTCTTTATGTTTATGTGGTTAATTTTTGAATTATTACTAATTTTTCTATTGTTATTTTTGTTATGTGAGTAAAATGTGACGTTTGCTTGTTTGAGCATCGTCGTGACCGAACGGAGGGGTCACGGCGCGTAGAAAACCATATCGCTTGGGTGAGACCTTACCAATCTTTTATTTCTGTGATTGTGTTGTTTACAATTAAGATAGTTTTATTTATACTCGTGTAAGATAAAAAATCACAAAAATATTTTTATGACTAAAGTGAGATTTTTATTAATAAATTAGGACCAATGTCCTAGATTTTAGCCAAAAACTGCAAATGTCACGAATTTAAAATGAAGAGTTAAGTTTTCTTAAAAATGGAATCACTAATGCCGGTTTTCAAGCCAATAGCTAAAATAACTCTTCGATCCCTTTTTAAGTGAGTATGAAGGAACCGAATAAATATCCCAATTTATATATGTCTCTTCATTTGATTAATTTTGCTTGATTGTTTAACTTTACGTTTATATATATTTTGTGGGCCCTTGTAATTAATTATTTTTGGGGCAATTTTATTAAGTTTTCTTTCATTTGGGGATTGTATTCCGTCTCAATTTTTATCTTAATTTTGTTTAGCTTTTTTGGGGGATTGTATTTTTTCAATTTCTCCTTTGTAAATGGTGTGTTGTGTGTTTATTGCTTTATTTATTACTTTACTTACTATTTTATTTACAGCTTTCATTTATCGCTTTCTTAGTACTTGAAGTGCGTTTTTAATAAATTGCATTAATCGTGTGAGAAAAAAGATAGAATTTTCAAATCTAAAAATTCATTTATAATTAACCAAGGCATAAATAAGAGTGAAGTTCCGAACACCTTCTCTAGTTTAGACCGTAGGGGTTAGATGACTTTTCCTAATTTCTTATAAATTGGGTGGCGACTCCAAAATACCTCAATGGTGCCTAAAGGTTTCATGAGACTAGATGAACTTCCCCAATGTTCTATTGGGAGGGAATTTCAAAATGTCTCATGTTACCTAAAATCAAATGACGCGAACCAATCTTTCGAGCCCTAAAAGCGGGCTCCTTAAGAGGGCCTTCCCGGTTCTGCGTGCGTCACAGTCATACTAATTAGCGTAGTTGAGTGTCACGTGCTTTAATATTTAGAATTTAATGTGAATTTGTGTTTTTTATTTGTAAAATTGACAAGTACAGTGCTCAATAAATTATTGTTGAAATTTAAGTATTTAAATGAATTATTGAGTCAAATTCAGGTACCTGTATATGTATAAAGTTTTAATGAAAAACTTAAAAGTGTCCCTAAATTAAAAGGGTAATTTAAAGTTTGAGAGTGACATTGTAAAGTTTTTTATTAGGTTTGAAATTGAAAATTATCTTATAGTTTACGTCTAATCTTGTAATTAACTCTTTTCTCAAATGAAAAATTGATAGTTAAATAAACAAATAAATCATATTTAAGGGTTAATACATAATTTTTTCTCAAATCATTACATTTTAACGGATTACTCTCTTGAATTAATTGAATGTCAAAATACCTTTTAAATTTATTTAAAATGTAAATAATCTCTCTGTACTATAAAAAATTTTAAATTACTTTCTAAATTTATAAAAAATGTCACATTATCCATTATTAAATGCATGTAATTTCATGCATCATTTATAAATTATTAAATATGTTTTTTAAAAAATAATATCACATTTTTAATAATTTAAAATGGTGATATGACGCTGATAATTTATTAAATAGTAAGGGAGGATTTATATATTATCAATATATTATATCTAGGGGTGGTCATGACCAGTCCATGAGATAAAAAAAAAATACTCTATTAACTATCGATTTTTGAAAATCACTAATCATTAATTAGTCTGTTACTATCGGTTAACCAGTCCATCGGTTTCGAATTTTCGGATCGGTTAACCAATATTATTTCGGTTAACCACTATAATTATAAAATGCATTCATAAAAAAAATTAAAATGTCCATGTTACTTAAAAATAAAAATTAGAAACCAAACATAATTCAATATAATATTCAAATTATAAATATAAACTAAAAATATTGTATCAATATGCATGTATAGGATAGAAAAATATAATAAATAGAAAAATTGTAATTTATTAATTTTATTAAATATTAATAATTACTTGCAATGAAATTTTTTATTTTTAAAGCGAAATATATTTAATTAGAATTACAAGTGTTAAATATTACCTATAAGAATATTAAAACTAACATTCTACATTTTAATTTATCATATTAAACTTTAATAATTTAAACATAAAATATTTTAATTAAAAAGTTAAAATTATTAAATTAATTATAATTAGTAATTAATTATATATATTAAAATGTTTGAAAAGTAAAAAATTTTGTGTGTGTGGAAATAAAAGTTCATCATAAATGTAACTTTTCATTAATATATTAATGTTATATAACTTTTCGAATTTATTATGATTTTTGTTATTGAAAAATTGATAAATTAAGAAACAATAATAAATACTAAATATAGACATATTGAATAATTAATAAATTAACTAAAAATTCGGTTATTGGTTCGGTTAACTATTTACATGAGCCAAAACCATCAATCAGTCCATTAATATCAGTTTTTTCAAAACACTAACCATTAACCAGTTTATTACAATCGATTAACCAGTTTATCAGTTTAATTTTGGACCGATTTACCGCATTAACCGGATTTTTTTCTCACCCCTAATTTTATCCAATCCAATTCCAGTTGCAGCCAATACACCTCAAATAGAGACTCACAGTTCAAAAATATTTGTTAAGCCGTATGACGTGTCAAACCATTTGATGCGGAACCCCAAGGCTAAAGAACCCGAAACCCCTTGAACATACAATATGGCATGAACATGAACAAGAATAAACCCCCAATCTAAAGAACCCCCAAACAACTATGTGAATGGAAACGCTTATAATAGATTGATTTATAAACACAAGAACAGAATTCGCCACAAAGTAAATACCTTGATAAGAATTAAAGTTCTTGATGCAAAAGAAGAAGACAAGCTATCCTCTCCAAAGATGAATTTGGCCAAGCCAAAAGAAATTTATCAAATTAGTCAAATCTCCAAGTCTGAATTACAAATTCGTTTTTGAGGAGTATTTATACTCACTTAAGCTAATAAAAACCCTAATTAATCAAATAGGCCTTAAAACATGGGCCTTACATCAAGATAACTAAAGCCCACACTAATTAACTTAAAATTCAGCCCAAAAGGCCTAAAAATAACTAATTAAATAAGCAAGTTAATTAAAGCCCATCTCACTTAAATAAGCCCAAAAGAATAAATTAAGCCCTAACATATTACAAATAATCAAATGAAAATAATAAATAAAAGCCTAAACTAAAAGCCCAAATAAATCAGCCCCTTAATCCACAAATTAGCACATGCATTGCACATGCTCTGGCTCACATGCATAGCACATGTCAAGGTCACATGGTCGGCACATGTCAAGTGTCACATGACCTGCACATGTTAAGTCGTCACATGACTAGCACATGTCCATCTTCAATTTGGCTTCTTCATAAATTTAGCCCACGGACTTCCTTCAAGCCTTCTTTAACTTCTCCAAATTTGATCTCCATGAATATGAACTTCCATTGTTTATAATCTTGAAATGTTGACCCCCATGTGCACGCATCATTCCCTCCCTCTTTAGAAAAGATTCGTCCTCGAATCTTCGTCTTGTTCAAGTTGGGAATTGGCACTTGTAAAATAAATTGATCTTCATACAAGATCTTTTGAATAGGTGGAAATAAAATGAATGCTTCTACAGAAAAGAACTCATCATGTTCCTGCAAGTTAATATGAAAACTAAGCAAAACATGGTTAGTCTTTAATATAATCTTTTCATTCTGATCATTATTATCTTCACTTTCCACGTTCAATTCAACCTCCTTAAGAACTGTAGGGTCAATTATAACATGCTGATCTTCTATCTCAATTACACAAACATCCTTCTGTTCACTCAAAGCAACATCTTCTCTTTCAATTATGTTTTCCTTTTCACTCAAAACAACATCTTCGTCACATCCACTTATTTCTTCACCATTTACAACTTCATCAGCATATAAGTCTATACCATCTCTTTCAGCTTCACAAACAATTTCATCGACAATAACTTCCTCTTCTTTCTTTCTTTCCTCTTGTCTCCTATACGTACTTATTAGTCCAGAAAGTTATTTAAACTGCAATTCCATATTTTTAAAATCTTCATTTTTGCTCCAGTTTGAACAACTCTTGTTGTGGGAATTTGAAAATAACCTTGCTGTCCTCCTTTGCTTTTGTTGCCTCTCCACTTTCATGGCAATATTTACTAGGTCCTCCATTACTCCATAATGTTGTAAGTCCACCACATCAGCAATTTCCCTATTCAATCCTCCCATGAACCGAGCCATAGTAACCTCTTCTTCCTCTTCTATATTGGCTTTAATCATGAGCATTTCCATTTTCTTGTGATAATCCTCCACTGTTCTAGCTCCTTGAGTGAGCCTATGTAATTGCTGGTGCAACTCTCTATAGTAGTAGGATGGTACAAACCTCCTCTTCATTACTCTCTTCATTTCTTCCCAAGTAGAGATAGGCGGATCCCCATTCCTCCTTCTACTCTTAACTAACTCATTCCACCAAACCAGCGCATAATCACTAAACTCCACTGCTGCTATCCTTACTTTCTTCTCTTCAGAATAGTTATGACAAGCAAAAATCATGTCCACCTTCCTTTCCCATTCTAAATACACTTCAGCATCATTCCTACCTTTAAAGGATGGAATGTTCATCTTGATGGCATTGATGTTGCTGTCCACTTTATCTTCTCTTCTCACTCTACCCCTCATGGATTGAACTTCATCATCTTCATCCCAATCGCCTTGATCAACCTTCTCTCGCTCATTAATCCATCTTCCCCTCCTAGCTGTTCTCCTTGAGTTATTGGATGTTCCCCCTTCTAATTTATCCAACCTCTCTTTAATGTCGACCCTTTCTCTCAACAAATTCTCAATAGTACCTTGTATTGCTTGTATAGCAAACACAACCTGTTCTATAGACATCTCCTTCTTACTGGATTCGTCAGTCATGGTGCTTTACCTGCAAAAGATGTTAAATAAAACAGCCTCACTACACTCCCTCACGTGTTTACACTCAAAGAGGTGACACTCCACTCGTGTTTCGCTCAAATTTGGCTTTTACCCTCTTTTAAGCTCACACTCTCAAGCCTTTTACCATTCAAGCTTGCTGTCTTCAGTTGCACTGCAGAACTCAAACTCAAGTCAAAATAGTTCACAAGCAGCGAATTATAGTAAAAGAATGCAATGAAAATACTTAACAAAGAAGATAGGCACAAAACTAGAAGCAAAAGACCAAAGTGAAGAACGTTGAAATGAGCATACAAGGTGAAGATATGTATGCTGTCCGAATTATATAAATTTAACTAACAAGAATCAAATTGTTAATTATAGTGTAATCGGAAGCAAAAACACAAAGACACCAAAAATGGAAACTTAAGAATGAAAGAAATGACAAAACTAATGCAAGATTGCGGAAATTGAAATCTCCCAAATGGAAAATTCAATTTGATATAATATGGGTTAACACACTAAGACAAAATGAAAAGGAAGCACCAATATGTCCAAACTGAATCAAGATTAGGAAACCCAAATGATTGTCCAAAATAAGACAAAGTTTAAACCAATATATCTTAATAAGATCAAATAAGGAAACACAAATGTCTAGACTAAGACAACATAACTTATCCACTATGTCTTAATTAGTTCAAGATATGGAAACCCAATTCAGACCCAATAGGTTCAAGTTAAACCCAAATAATTATCCAACTCCAAATCTGGCCCAATAGGGTTAAATCAAACCCAAATAATTATCCAACTCCAAATCTGGCCCAATAGGTTTAATTCAATGTAATTCACGCCCAAACTAATTCAATAACCCTAATTTGTATACTTTTCTTTTCTAGCCGCCAACAACTTTTTCTTTTCTTTTTTTTTTATATATTTTGATTTTTAACAACTAGAACAGCAAACAACCTAAACTTTAAGATCAAATAACAAAGAATTCAGCCTAAAAACAAGGCTCCTAAATTTTCGGCCCCTATGATGAACAAGGGTTCCTAAATTTTAGGAATCACATAAACTGAAAATTAATAAATAAAAACAGCAAACGAACATGGATAAATAAGAATTTAATCCAAATCCAAGCTCTGATACCAAATGATGCGGAACCCCAAGGCTAAAGAACCCGAAACCCCTTGAACATACAATATGGCATGAACATGAACAAGAATAAACCCCTAATCTAAAGAAACCCCAAACAACTATGTGAATGGAAACGCTTATAATAGATTGATTTATAAACACAAGAATAGAATTCGCCACAAAGTAAATACCTTGATAAGAATTAAAGTTCTTGATGCAAAAGAAGAAGACAAGCTATCCTCTCCAAAGATGAATTTGGCCAAGCCAAAAGAAATTTATCAAATTAGTCAAATCTCCAAGTCTGAATTACAAATTCATTTTTGAGGAGTATTTATACTCACTTAAGCTAATAAAAACCCTAATTAATCGAATAGGCCTTAAAACATGGGCCTTACATCAAGATAACTAAAGCCCACACTAATTAACTTAAAATTCAGACCAAAAGGCCTAAAAATAACTAATTAAATAAGCAAGCTAATTA
The DNA here is from genome assembly GCA_947683425.1 of Excoecaria cochinchinensis. NCBI lineage: Eukaryota > Viridiplantae > Streptophyta > Magnoliopsida > Malpighiales > Euphorbiaceae > Excoecaria > Excoecaria cochinchinensis. The sequence goes on along the minus strand of CANTUQ010000127.1, from coordinate 9,289,509 downwards.
AAGCCCATCTCACTTAAATAAGCCCAAAAGAATAAATTAAGCCCTAACATATTACAAATAATCAAATGAAAATAATAAATAAAAGCCTAAACTAAAAGCCCAAATAAATCAGCCCCTTAATCCACAAATTAGCACATGCATTGCACATGCTCTGGCTCACATGCATAGCACATGTCAAGGTCACATGGTCGGCACATGTCAAGTGTCACATGACCTGCACATGTTAAGTCGTCACATGACTAGCACATGTCCATCTTCAATTTGGCTTCTTCATAAATTTAGCCCACGGACTTCCTTCAAGCCTTCTTTAACTTCTCCAAATTTGATCTCCATGAATATGAACTTCCATTGTTTATAATCTTGAAATGTTGACCCCCATGTGCACGCATCACCATTTGTCATCCTCTTATCCAATCATATTTTTTCCACGTGTTTACGCACCCTCTCGCCTAATTTTATTCAACGCAAACGTGTCGAACTTTACCCTTCATTACCATTTCGTCCACTAGCAGTCTTAAGCATCACATACTCGTCATTCTAACACAAGGAGGAGTCACCAAGTTCTCAGTGTAATATTATTTATTTATTTTTATATATTTTTTAATTTTCATAAATATCCGTGGGTTCTCTTCAATTCTAATTCTAAATCAATATCCAACTCAGGTCCACATGTAATTGGACATAAGGCTGTGGATCGGTTGGATTTGGATCAATTCAAACCGAAACCGATTAATTTGAGTCCTGAACTTTGATTAAAACCTCTACCCAAATCGATTTTAAGTTTTAGTAAGGCATTGAAATGAAATACTAAAAATTTTTCGAGTTCCGACTCGAATTACTCAAATTATCCGAACAATTGATCATAGCAAAGGCTAATGTTTCTCAAATCTTTGTCATAAGCAAGAAAAATTCATTTACTTGAGCAAACAAGTTACTAGCATTCAACATTGCCAAACAGGGGCGGAGCTAAGACTCCAGGTTCAGAGGGAGCACACTGTCGGTATCACGTAGCTCCGCCCTTGGGCACACATTATAATTTTCTATTAGGAAAATCATGTTGATGAGGTTGATATGGCCCTATTTGCAAGTGATATCTTCTAATTTTATCTCGGTCATTAGGATGATAACGTGACATTTTAGGGCGTAGACCAGGATCTAATAGAGCCTCTTCCAAGTTAATATCAACTCGAGGTTCAAAATTAGCTTCAAGAGACCTTGAAAAATCTTGATCAGAAATTGATTTTCTTTTAAAATATTTATCCATACTCTATAACAATTAAAAAAATACACATAAATTAAGTTATAATTTTGCATTAACAAATTCCTAAATGGTACTTAAAATTAACAAATTGCATTATGTACTTAAAATTAAAGTCATGTAATTAGATAGATTTGCTACTGACAAGGTGTTAACCAAAAGTCCTCTACAGACCAATAATTCTTAGTAAAGAACATATTATATTCATGCATAGAGCTTTTTCTTTGTACTTCCACTCTTAATTTTCAACCACTTTTGCAGTGTAAGACAAACAACTATATATCACCGTCCTCTAGTAGAAGTTTTGAATTCAATATATATAAAAGGCCTTTGATGAACTAAGTGGGTATATGCCTAAAGACAAAGAACTTGTTGCCTTTAAACAATCAAAATTTAACTAAACTATAATTAATTTATGTTCTCATTATTTTAAAACTTCTATCAATTGATTCACTTGAACAATTCTAACGACATGATCAAATTATTCAATAAATTAACGAATAAAAGATAGAAATAAAATGAAAAAAATTCATAGGTTAAAAAGGCATATATACATATTTTTATTTGAAAATTAAAATGTCTTCTTTGGATAGTTGAAACTGCCTTATGATTTGGTTTAAATAGTTTGGTAGATTCACTTTCCTTAAAACTTAAAAGAGAAGTTAATCATCTGAAAACAAATAGATAAAAAAAATAAATCAACAAATTCTCATGATCATAGGAGAGAAAAATAAAAACATTACAAATTATCACAGCTGAGAATCAGATGATCAAAAGATAAACCATACCTTAAAAATGGAAGAGATGAGCAATACAGAGCCATAAAATTAAGAATCGTGCAATTAAGAAGAAAATGAGAGGCCCTGAGTACACAAAAATCGAAGACTATGGATTTCTGGTGGGTCGAGCGGCAGAGACAGGGAAGGAAAGAAAAGAGAAAAGAAAAAGAAAGAAAGAAAAAGAAAAAAAATACAAGAGCAAAACGATGTCGTTTTAGGAGTAAGGGGGTAGATATTTTTATATGCTTAGAAACGTTAGGTTTTTTACCCACATTATTCGAATAATGGTGTTACAAATATACTCTCTTATAAATAAAATTTTAATTTTATTTGAGTGCCCAAAAATATCGGGAGCAAAATTTGAGAGGGGCACTTGAAAAATTTGAGGGGGGTCACAATTCTAATTTATATATACATATTTAAAAAAATAAAATTGAGGGTGTGCATGTGCACACCCTCAGTAACATGTAGCTCCGCCAGTGTTGCCAAATATATGAACCAATACAAACCAATCGGATTCCAGACAATTAAACTGAATCCAAAATTGAAAGGTCAATAAAAATCATTTTTCAACAACAAATACTATCAAAAATCCATTCCCAACCCAAATCTAAAAAAAAAAGAGCACAAATCTGCAATTAACAAAATTGGACACCCAAACACCCAAAACCCAGATCTATCAAAAGAAAAACACAAATCTCAATAAAAAGAAAAAAAAAGAAAAATCCTCAGAACCACAACCACTGAAGACGAGGGAGCATATAGAGAGATAAAGAGAGAGAGAGAGAGAGAGAGAGAGCTGGAAGTAAACGGCGGCGGGACAAATCGTCGGAGGAGGAGGAGGAAGGAGAGATAGAGATCATCGAATAGAAGTAGATAGAGAGAGAGAGATGGAATCAGATTGGCGTCAGCGGCAATCGTTGTCATCGTCGGAGGAGGAAAGGGAAAGAGAGAGAGAGAGCAGAGAGAGAGAGAGAGAAAGGGGGAGGAGGGGGATGTAGAAAAGGGAAAAAAAAAAAGAAAACACTTTATATATTTTTTTAGTTGGGTCGATTTGGGAAGGATTTTAACCTGGCCCGACCCGAATCCGAAATATTAAGAATTTCCCAACCCAAATCGAACAACCCTATCTAAACGCAAACTTCAGGTCAGATTATTCGGATTGTTCAGTTCGGGTCAGGTTTGGAACACCCCTAATTGGATCACATGCAACTCAAGACCAAGTTAGTGAACCCAATAGCACTCGTTTTTTCTTTTGAAAACTCAAATCTTATTAAGACAAAAACAACATAGAAACAGAGCAACAAAAGAGAGGCTTTCCTCGTATATTTAAGCTAATGCCTTTCTTTTTCATTTACTAAAGAGATATCAAATTCAAGAGTTGAAACAAAAAAAGAAGTAATAACTAATTATAAGGGTTACTTTTTTTTTTAATCTATTTTTGTCTTTAAAATCAACAAAATAATTGAAAAGTGCGCCTAATTATATTAGTGACAACTAATTAGAAAATAACATGTGCAGACTTGGCAATCGGGTCAGGTCGAATAGGTTCAAATTCAATTCACTTTGATTTGAGTCAATTTATTTTAATTTTGAGTTTTTTATATCATCATTTTTTGAGTTAGATCGCTTCTTTTTTTTGGGCTGTTTCAGTTTGAGTCTGGGGGTACAATTGGAATAAAAAATAAGTTGAAGCTGAAATTTGGATCGAATTAAAATGATAAGTTTGGTTTGGTTTAATAGATTCGGTTATATTGATTCATTTTTAATATTAAAAAATAGATAAAATTAAACCGACCAAACTATTAGTAAACTTACATCATTTTATAGTATTCTATATTATTATTTATATAAAAACCCTTAACCCTATTCTTTTATTTCTTTTTGTTTCTTTGTGTGCCTGGCCACTTATTTGATCAGTTTCACAGATAGACCTAATTTGGTTTGAACATATGAACAAAACTCGCTTAATAGTGAGATAAACTTGAACATAACGTAAAGGTTCGCATTAGACATGCATATGACATGAATGAAAAATTTTACGCAAATATGTTTTATTTTAATGTTACAGAAATTAAATAGAAAAAAATATTAAACATAAACTATAATTTATAAATAATTAGGATGTAAAATAAAATTTTATTGAAGAAATAGGGTCATGTGATCGGATAAGATTCTAGGTATTTTTGGGTGGATTTTTTGGTTTCGGGTTAAGTTTAACCCTAAATGTTTTGGGTTATTCAGGTTTGGTTTTTGATTTGGGTCATTATTTTCGAGCAGTTTCGTATCAAATTATTGGATGAGGTAAAAAATTGCTAATCCTGTTTAAAATATATTTAAATTAGGGTAAACCCATAACCAGCCCCCTATACTTGCAGTCAAATTTCATTTGAGCACCTATACTATAATAATGACCAAATAAGCACTCTTTCTTAAAGTTTTCTCAACAAATAAACACAAATGCTGACATGGAATAACGCGTGTTGTTCACGGAACGAGGAGAGCGTGTGCCCAATTATAACTATTCACAACGGTAAAAACTCAAGTTTAAAGCCCCAATCTAAGTCTTCAAATCCAAATTCGTCTTCTTTGTTCCTCTTCTTGTATACAGAAAGGCTTCTCTGTTAATCTATCCCATATTGGCTCTATTAACAAAATATATTGATTTCATAGTGAAGACGAAGTGTGTGCTGAGAAGTGAAGATGAATCATGGCATCGGGAATGTCTGTAAATGCAACAAGATGGCGGTTATGGTAGTTTCGTGGTCCATGTCAAATCCTGGTCGCCGATTTTTGGCTTGTGAGATTGGGAAGGTATGCTTATAGGTTTCACTCAATAGTTACAATAATGTATGCTTCAGTTAGTGTTCAGGTAAGTTGTTGTCTGTAGGGCTAATGAAATATTTTTGCAGAAGCGTGGTGGCTGTAATTTCTTCACTTGGGTCGACGAAGAGATGTCTGAACAGGCGAAAAGAGTAATTTGGGGGCTGTTGAATAGAGTGAAAGATTTTGAGAAAGAAAGACAGAAGGAGGAACGGAAGAGGAAGAAATATGTTTTTTGGCTGGCTATTGTTGTAATTTGTTTAGGAGTTAGTAACACTGTATTGATGGCTAAATTGGGTATGCTGTAAATCGGGGATAAGATAGAGCTTTGTGGGTATTTGTTTATTTAGTTGGAATTTGGTCATTCTCTGCAATCTTGTAATTGTAATCTTTGTTTGCTATGTTAATAGACTTTAATGTTTTCTCTTCATATTGTGTTATGTGAAATGATTTTGTTATTGTGCTATCATCTTGTATGAAAAGAAGCATTTGGAAAATTGGAAAAAAGTGATTCATTGATTGAAGTCTGCAAACAAGTAAAGCAACAAAATTGGCAGATCATGTTCAAACAAAAAGCCACCAAATTAGTACAAAATAGTACAGACAACAAAACTAGTATCAGTTTGGCATGAAATCCTATTTTTTCGTAGCAGGTGGATTGGCAGATGAACTTGTTGAAGCTTGATTAAGTGTTTTTTTAGCAGCAGCTGCTGCATGATTTTGCTACTGAAGTTGAGTTGCTGTTACTATATGCCTTGCATTTCTTCGACCTCTGTTGGCAGTATAACCAAGATCAATGTTTGTGTCACATGCATTCTTCACAGATCTTCCAACATCCACTACTCTCTGTGATGTTCTCCCTGGCTGCAAATAATTAAATGTAGAAATTAAGTGTTAGTATGAAATGAAAAGCAAGAATTAATTGAGTAAACAAGGACATTTTTACATTTAAGATTGTAGTCCCTGTGTTCTCATCAATGAAGCAACCATGACCAGTTTCTCTTGGCCTTTTGTAGCCATTGAGTCCCCTTCCCCTAGTAGTCCTGCCCCCTGAATTTCCTCTTCCCCTTGAATTTCCTCTTCCCCTGGTAGCTAAGCTTGTGTCTGATGTGGGATTGTCCCTGAGTGAACTCCTGGCCGTTGAGGAACCTCTATTGCTTGATGAGCCTCTGTTGCTTGATGAACCTCTATTGCTCCTCCCTAATGCAGATGTATCTTCACATAGTGAAGTCTGGTTACATTGATGTGATCGTGGGGCAGAAGATGGACCACCATAAATCTCTTCAGCTGCTGTAGCAGAACTCTCTCCCCTGTCCATATTGACATTCTGCAAAAAATAGATTTAAGAAATTATGAATTATCCAGATATGAGGATAGGAATTATGATTAAGAAACTTACATGCTGCTGGCAACTTGATTTGTTATGACCACCCCTCTTGCATTTGGAGCAATGTATTGTAGTTCCCCTTCGAGACAGCCTTCCATGTGTTTGGGAGCCAACCTCATCCTTATCTTTTTTTCCTACTCTTTTTGGGCCTACCTGGCATTGCCTTTACTTCAGGTGGCTCAATTTGAGGGTTATTGGTTGGTTCCCACATCTTCATGTTGGAAATTGGTTGGATAACATACTGGTATGCCTTTAAGAAAGTATCCTTGTGATACCATTTGTGTACATGCTGTTCTGGATCAAGTTGTAAGTGGTACATTGCACAAACTGCATGTGAACATGGGATTCCTTTCAATTCCCAACTGTTACATGTACACGTTTGGGCATTTAAATCCACTTTATGGCAGTAGGGGCCATCAACCACTTCAAAACCCTTATCCCCATTCCAGGTTACTTGACATTTCCTTGCTAAGTTGGCATTATCATCTAAAATTTTCCTAGATATTGGTGAGATGTCAGATATCCAAGTATTGACAAAGCTCCTCATTTGTATATGCCTATTCTGTAACACCCCCATCGCCGTCCCCGTTGGAAGGACGCCGACGGACGCGTTACCCGACGCTCATTCACACAGATATTCACATGCACAGTACGGAAGCATACTTTCATACATAACATACATACGAAATACAGGTTAATTAAAAACTTGACTTAACTTGCAGGCACAGACTGATCATACATACTTCACCCACGCACGTACATTAAGTAGAAACATACAGATATGTAAGTTTATCACCATGCAGCAGAAGTTACAGACAGACGATAAAATAGAGGAAATTTTCAATAACAAATATTTACATCGCCCAAAATGTTACTTCAGTCTCTTTACATATTATTACATATACATATTTTACAGAATTACAAAATCCAAAATAAAGAAGCTGAACAAAAACAAAAACTCCTAGCTCCTATGTGGCCGACTCTGCAGATGTGCGACTCGAACTGAACCAGTCCTGCCACCTGCACGGGAAAAAGAACCCGTGCTAAGCGATAACGCTTAGTGGGGAAAACAAACATAATAATATGGACGGCCATTCACAATGGTCGTCAAGGCATAACACACACAAGACTCATACACATATAGTTCTCACCGAGAAATATATATGCTTACATATAATAGCTGTGCATTCACATATTCCTTATCACATGCATATACTTAAAAGATTAACACACCTAGTTATCATGCCAGAACATAAACACATTTTAACGTACATGTTAATTTATCACTTTACTATACAGAAATGTAGTGTCAACATTATACGTCATACCGACTTCAATCACACATACTATATACAAGATCGTTTACAGACAAGGACAAAAGTACAATATGCAGGTTAGAGTTACATTAAGCCCACTCGAAGATTGGTAAGCACATTCACATCTCCCAACATCACACTCACACTGATATCACATTCTTATATTCATAACTGGTTCATATAACCGAAATCTTATACATTTGGATATCATATTCTCATGTTCACATCAGATAAAGCAAACGAAATACCTGCTGACTCAAAATAGTGGATAACGAGTACTGAGGAGGAGACCTCATGAGGGAACATATAGCCCGATCTCTGACCGGGTAAACCTCAGAGGGAACATATAATATAATGTACCATACAGGTACAAGTCGAAAAGCAACATCATCTTTTTCCACATTCCAAAAACATTTCATATCAAAGGGTTCGCGAGGAACCAGTCGTGGGACCTGATCAGGGTCCAAATCGTTCAAAGGGCGCTGCAGCTACAAAGACTCTATTAGGCATGCCTAACTATCCACTAGACTGACTCTCGCAGGTCATGCTTCACACCAATCACATTTAAGCATGGCACATTATTCATAATAAGCATATAATTCTGAAGCTTGCTTAGTAATTCAAACTCAATCCATGATGCTCAACAAATTATTCATATCATTAATAACATTGCCCATGCACAATACATTAAATTATATTAATATACTTTATAAAATAGTCCAATTATAAACCTAAAGATATCACAAGTACATTAAATTAGACATTGGAATCACCAAAGAAAACTCATTTAGCACAACACATCTGTCGCGCTCGCGATGTCTGTCGCGCCCGCGACAGAGATCATAGTCTCTTCGCTATGCACGCGCGACAGACTTCGCGATCGCGGGAAGGAGAGAAGGCCCCGGCTCTGTCGCGCTCGCGATATTGTCGCGGTCGCGACAGAGGACAAGTATTGCTATCGCGGGGTCGCGACAAGTCGCGTGCTCGCGATAGCACAGGCCAACAATGTGCTCTGTCGCGATCGCGACGGTTGTCGCGCTCGCGACAGAGATCATACAAGCTATTGCTATCGCGGGCTCGCGACAGCATCGCGTGCTCGTGACAGCACAGCATCAAAATCACCGGTCTCTGTCGCGCTCGCGACAGTTTCGCGATCGCGACAGAGTCATGATTCCGAAAATATGCAGAATTTTGCAAGATCTTTCCTTCCTTAAACTCACCCACAAACACACCAAACACCTCCAAAGGTCTCTTACCTCATTTCCAACCAGTCACACATCATTAACAATATAAATCCAACATTTGTATCAAGAATTTCAATAAAACATGCCACTAACAATATCCATATACACAATTTATAATAACAACCTCATTAGTCAATCAACTCAATCGCACCCACGTTAAATGTATTCATACATATGGTTCTTCATGCTAAGGTTACTCATGAGACTATCACATAATAGCACTCATTCATAAACAATCCTTCATCGGATTATATCTATGATTAATTACTAATTAAATCACCAATCGTAAACGTACTCCTAAGCTTTCCCAACGATAATTACTTGTATAGCTAATTAATTACCCTAAACATGCGTCATAACTGATGGGAAAGATACGGGATTGATCCGGGTCAACCCTAGACCCAAAAATAAAGAAGAAAAGGCTCAAAACATATTTTTCTGTCGCGAGGTCGCGACCCTGGTCGCGCTCGCGACAGAGGCTCGCCACAGCTACCTAACAGACTGCTTTTTACCACAAACTTATATCGTGAAAACCGACCTCTAAAACTCATATTTAGGAAAAGTGGTCTTCTTAACAAATGTTCTCCTACGTCTTAACTTTCAAAAGGGATAAGTTTCAGGTCAATTGGACATCTATAACTCCAGATATGACCTCCACAACCTATACTGGTCACACAACCCGATACAAAAAGAGGCACTACGATGTTATCAAAAATTCAGGGTCTTAGAGCAATAATTGGCCCGAGGATATTTCTAAGTCATTTAAAGTAATGGAATTCATGGTTCTAATGGTTTAAGAATCGCATGATTCGGAGTTCTAAAACTCCCAACACAGCCTAATTACTGAAGAGAGGTCAAGGGCATTCCAACCCAGTTTCACCCAAAAACCTACTCACATGCACAATTAAGCAATTAAACCAACACTCACTACCATCATCATCTATCAACAACCACCCAATCAAGAAACTTATAACATACAGGAATATATATATATATATATATATATATATATATATATATAAATTCATATATATAAAAAAATAAAGTTTCCCAAACCTCAAACTCCTTTGCTCCATTAGTTTCAATGGTTGCTCCTCCTTGCCCCCATCCTCTTCCACACTCACAATCATCCAATTGTTCACATAAACCATACCAAAATTCACGTTACCCATCAAATTCAAGATTAGGAATTCAAGACCAAAGAGAAAGAACAAGAGAAGAGGGATAAATTAACATTAACCATACCTTAATCATGCCCATAACTTCACTTGATCCATCCAATCCTTAGCAAACCAATTAAACAAAGAAGAATGGTGAAGAAGGAGGAAAACGTGGCTGTCCAAAACTTCCAGCAGAAAATAAATGGTTGGTCAACCTTCTTTCTTCCCTATTAAAATCAAACCAATCCTTAATGACAAGTGTCACCCTCCTATAAGCCAATTTTAGATTTTTTTGTAACAATTCTCCTTTTTGGTCCTTCAAATCTTCTTTAATCTTTCCTTGGCCCACTACATAGATGTCATTCATACATTGACCCACAATTAAATCTTATCCCCTTCAATTAAGTCCAGAATGGATACCTTACAAATTTGCACTCGGCCGCACTTGCCGAAACTTTTGCACTAATACCGAATTCGTCCTTTCGGCACACCTGACCCCACATTTCACATACATTCTGTCTAATATTACTCCATTTTCATAAATTAACCCTCGTAATTATTTATTCGATTAAATCAAATCCATATTTGCAAAATGACCAAAATACCCTTGGCTCACTTTTTCTTAATTCTGATCATATATTTTCCTACTACTTCATCACTCCGACCATCAAATCACATGATTTCGATCGTCAAAACCCCCACAATACACAAATCCTTCTTGGGTACATTTCGGGGTGTTACATATTCATTATCTTGTGCCTAATCTCCTCAAGCATAGAAATGATTGACTTATGTCTAGGTACTAGTATCCAATTGTTGAATGATTCACACATGTTGTTGTCTACATTGTCACACTTAACATCCTTTCTAAAGAAAGCTCTACACCAAGTTTCTTTCGGGTAACCTAGTAGATCCTCACATATCCCTTCACCTAGCTTATTTAAAGCATCTAATTCATCTTTAAATCTCACCAGAAAAGTTGATTTAGCACACCTCCAAAATTGTCTTCTCCTCTCTTCACCTTTCCATTTCTGTTTCCAGTTTAGCCCATACATGTCTAGCACACATTCTGTGCTCAGCCTCTGGTAACAATTCTTGTATACATGGCACTAATCCCTGCCCATTTAAAATGAAAAGCACATTATAATTTGAACATTTTAATTATACGGTTGACATTTCAACAAATTAAATGCATTTACCTTTTGCATGTCAGACATTATAGTAAGTCCATTTCCATTCCCCACCTGCAGATCATCAATGAGATACTGGAGAAACCAACTCCATGAGTGCTTTGTCTCTGTGTGAACCACTGCCCAAGCTATAGGGAACATTTGTTGATTTCCATTCTTCCCACAGGCAACCAATAACTGTCCTTTGCAAATCCCTTTTAAGAAGCATCCATCAAGACCTATCACTCTTTTACGTCCATCAAGCCACCCCCTTTTCAATGCATCAAAACACACGTAGAAATATACAAACATGTTCTTTCCTGGATGTGTCTCAGTATCTGTTCGAATCCAGCAAGAGGACCCAGGATTTGTCATCCTTATCTGATCAGCATAGTCACCAAGCCTTGCAAATTCTTCTTTCCAATCACCCATGAACCTATTAATAACTGCTGCCTTTGTCCTTGAACAGAGAGACCGACCCACATACAACCCCCACTTTTCCCTCACCAGATCTTGTATCTTCCAGATCTTAATATCTGGCTGAGAAAGTATCCTATCCTCAAATTTCCTAGCTATAAAAGCAGCATTACACAATTTATTTTTGTTCTTCTTCACGCATTGGTGTTCTGGATTATATGTTTTCACCTTGAAATCACCAGAATCTCCCTCCAGACTAGCAAATATCTCCCACTTACAGTTAGTTGCTTTACATTTAACCCTCACTCTATGCCTTTCATTAGGCCTAAGTTTTACAGAAACTCCATTCTCCACTGCATAATCAGCAACTGCCTCTCTGAATTGAATAGCATTTTCGAATATCATTCCAAGTTGAAATATCGTGGTGCTGCATTTTGGATCAAAAAACAACTTGTTGCTCTTCTTTTTGCTTTGGACATTCAATCCTGCTCCAGACCTGCACTCTATCTCATCTTCGCTATCATCACTCCACGCATCAGAACTGTCAACATAGTCCTCATCACCACCCAGTCTACCTTTATATTTTTCTGCTCTGTTGACACCTGTTCCTTCAAAACCCCTATCAAATCCGGCTTCCCCTAATGGAATCTCTTGAGTGTAAGTGCACTCATTTCTCTTCTTCTTATCTTTTTTCTCCTCTCTTGCAGCTTCCCTAAAATTTCTTAGTTCTTCATCCTCATCACTTCCAACTTCATCAGTATTATACTCTCCACCACTGCTACTCTCTGCACTTAAGTCTTCTTTATCACTTGAAGATGCTTCATCACTACTCTGCCCTGCTTTTTCCTCTCTCTCTTCCCTACACTCCCCTGCTTCATCCTCTTTATCTTCCCTACACTCCCCTGCTTCATCCTCTCTCTCTTCCCTATTTATACCCACACCCTCTGCACTGGTTTCCTTATCAACACCAGAAGCATTTACAATATCATCCTCGTTTGTGGTTGCCCTAGAAGGACCACTTGCATTTACATTTTTCCCCTCTACCTCTTTTGCCTCACTCTCTTCCACATAGGATAACAAATTTTCCACCATTATGGGTTGACCCACACTATGCGTTATGTATACATCCAAAATATCCCCGTTATTGAAGTCCTTTACTAACCCCAATAACACTTGGTCATTACCGAACATTTTAAATTTCTCTCTTCTCTTATCTAAAAAACAGAAACCTACAACTTCTGTGTAGCCTAACAACTTCGCATGTTCGCCTAACTCCACAAGCGATAGCTTATCCTTCTCTATGTACCAGTCTTCAACCGTGGCTTCACCCGTGTATTTCTCGTTTCCTACCCTGTTTCTAATGAAGGTTCCCTCATGGTGAAATCTCACTTTCACCCAAACTGTCGACATTGCAAATAAAATCACTGCATTCCAAAACTCATAACTGTTACTGAAAATAATTAAATCACTGCATTCCAATACTCATAACATAAGCCCTTAATTTAAGAACTAAATATCAAAAAAACCATTTTCACAGTATTACGAAACTTACCTCTGCTTTCTCGATTTCACTTCTCTTGCAATCGCAGCTTTTACTTCCCGCTTCCTCTCTTACTATGCTTCGTATATAGTCCACCGAACTCTCTCCTCACTTTGCATTGAGGATTAACACTCAGAATTCAACAGCAATTGCTCGATTTACCGTTCTTCTCCTTAGGAGATTGATTTCAAACCCAAAACAGTTCCTCATTTCCGTTTTTCCCATTTATGCTTCATATTCATAATGCCACGTGTTCCATTTTAACTGGTAAGGTGATACACGTCACCACGTGTGTGTCTCACGCGGTTTTCATATTTCCATCATCTGCTAATCTGTGTTTATTTGTTGAGAAAACTTTAAGAAAGAGTGCTTATTTGGTCATTATTATAGTATAGGTGCTCAAATGAAATTTGACTGCAAGTATAGGGGGCTGGTTATGGGTTTACCCTTTAAATTATATGTCATTTTTTTTAATTCTACAGAGCAACCATTAACCTTTTTATATATTATTTTTTATTAATATATTGGTGCCCATATGTCTTATTTGATAGCCTTTAATAACATTTTTTTTTATATTTTAAAGTATATTTTTAACATTTAATTTTGTCTAAATTTTTTTCTTTTTTACTTAGCCATGCTAATTTCTAACAAATATTGAATTTATTTTACAATATTAGCTATTGATTTGTTGAAATAATTAACTATAATAAGTAGAGAATGGTGAAAGTGGGACATGACTTTTGGTTAGTATTATATTAGTGGTGTTAGATTAATTTTAATAATCATAAAGGTGTGACTCATATTACTTGGGTTGATTCTAATGTAAGGTGGATCCAAGATAATAGTTAGTGGGCTTGTAAAGAATATTAGAGTCACTAAGGTTTTATTATAAAAAGGAGAACCTTTCCTTCTCCTTTTGATGAAACTGAAAGTTATCAAAATAAAAGAAACGACTGTTTTATGCTATTGAAAAAAATGAAGAAAAGGAAAAGGAGAAAGTGAATAAAATATTTACAACCATGGATCAAAGTTAGTATTTTCTTTCTCTTATAATATGAATCCTAATTAAATTGGTTGAATCAATTGGATCATAAATGATCTAGGGAGAATTCTAAACTTGAAATATAGTTTAGAATATTAAAGTTTCAATTACATGTGGTATCAGGACCTAATTATGACACTTTGATTCGTATTAAAGTTAATCTTAGGATTATTGATAGCCATTAATATTTCTTAAGGTTAAAGAATGCAATTAAAATTATTTTGTTGCTTCAGCCATAATTTTATATGAATTAAATAATTAATTATTTTGAGATTGAATTAATGGTAAAATATTTGGAATTGGATTATTTTGCCTAAATGTTAATTTGATTTTTGGTTGAATCATGTATAAAATTACATGTTTAAGCTTGATATTTGTTGAAAAATGATATTAGTTTCGAAAATCAAAGGTTGAATAAATGTGAAATAACATGATTTTTGTTGGATTTTGTAAATATTGAAATTTGGGATTGAAGGGTTCCTGGAAAAGTGATTTCCATTTCGAAAATAAAGGTTGAAGATGGTTAATTACATTTTGGTCCTTATAATTTTTGGACCATTATTATTTAGCAATTAAAATTACAATTTAGTTCCTAAAAGTTTTGGACTTTATAATATTATCTTTCAACATTATAGTTAAATTTCTAAATTTATTTATACTTATGTAATTAAATGTTTATTGTATGGAAAGCTTGTTAGTCACCGAAGTGACCTTGCTTGAAAAGATATTTAGACATTTAATTTTGTATTCTTTTAATTGCTCATTTTATTTGATGCTAATGAAAGATAAATTGGACAATTGAGATTATTAATTATAATGCTAGGGATCATCCAAAGGTGGATCATTGCTTGTAATTAATAATATTAAAGAGACTTAACAACATACTTGGTGAATATGTTTGTATATCCAAAGATAACATCCATATTGGCTTGAGTATGATTGACTGTATATTAAAATGTGTGTGTGTGTATATATATATATATATATATATATATATATATATATATATATATTTGTTAGCATCATTATGGATTAAGGATATGTATTTAAATATCACCCAAAGGTAAACTTAAATATATATATTAAAGATTATTATTGTCTGAATCCATTAATAGTACTTAAAGCATTAATGTGTGAATTTGTATTACATTTATAACTTCTAATAATTTGCATTAATGTGTGACTTCATGGAGTTCCTCTATCGATTATGTCGGCTTGGGATCCTCGGTTCACATCGAAGTTTTAGAAAGAATTGCAGTTAGCTTTGGGTACTCGGTTAAATTTCAGCACTGCTTTCCATCCTTAGACCGACGGTCAGTTAAAGAGGGTTATTCAGATTCTAGAGGATATGCTTTGGGGTTGCATATTAGATTTCTCGGGCAGTTGGGACAGATATGTATCGTTGATGGAGTTTGCATATAACAACAGTCATCAAATGAGCATTGGAATGGCTCTGTATGAGGCACTCTATGGATGAAAGTGTAGGACTCCAGTGTCGGGGATAAAGTTTTTCTGAAAGTGTCGCCTTGGTATAAAATTCTCCATTTTGGCAAGAAGGAAAAATTAAGTCCGAGGTTTATAGTAGGAGTGTACACGGTTTGGTACAATTCAGAGATTTGCAAATCTTCATATTGTATTGAAATTTCGGTTCGTAAAAATTTCGGTACAATTCGGTTCTTATAAATTTCGGTACAATTCGGTACAGTTTTTTTAATTTTCGGTACAGTTCAGTTCGGTTTTTCGGTTCTTTCAGTACAAAACAAAACAATACAGTACAATACGGTATTTCGGATAATTTTAATAATTTGTTTTTTAAATATTTTAAAAATTATCAATTCTTTAAATTTAAATTTTAATTCACTCTAAAAACTCAAAATAAAAATTTTCAAATTTTATTCTTAATAATATTGCTTTACAACTAAAATATTATTGACATTATTTTTAATAATCCTTGATGATGATTGGTGTGTTAATCATATATTAATTAAGTTTCTGATAATAAAAATTATACATATTATTATCTTCAATCATATATGAATTTATAAAAATAAATTGGTTTTGTTTGCAATTTATATAGAAACAATTGAGGTAGATTATTTATACATTTCATTATGTCAACCAAAAAGTGCATAGTAAAATGAAATAAAATTTTAATAGTAATGACAAAAGTTTTGACATATATTAATTCATATTATAGTAGTGGAAGGAAATTCTAGTTATTTTTTTGGATATACGGAGACTTTAAACTATATATAAAATGTGTACTATGTTTATAATTTTGACATATATATTAAATATAGGGGTTTTTGACTAAATATAATATTTTATCCGTGTTCAATTACTCATATAGATAATCAGATGTTGTGCTAGATATAAATGGGTATTAGTTGAGTGATATTAAATATAAATCAAATTAATTAATAAGAAAATTACATACTCATATAATTAGTTATATATATAGCCTTAGCTAGTTATATTTAGAGAATAGAAGATGGTTCTATGAACTATGATTATGTTTAGGCTTTATTCACATTTATTATCTTGACTTAATTATTATATTCAATTTCATTAAATTTGGTTTAATAGTTAAGAGATTGTTAATTGCTATTATAGTCAATAGTTATATTATAAGGGTGAATGTGAAATGCAGCCATCTTTTTATAGGTTTTGTAGTTTAATATAATATATAATTAATAATACATATTGAACTTGAACAATTACTTTATGTCTTAATTTTCTTTTATCAAATTATCCATATATAGAACAATTTTCATGAAAAATAAAATATTGTGATAATGAAAAACCAACATTTTTATAGTACTAATTACTAAGCTAATTAAATTATTCGTAAGATTATTATATTCTTATATATTTATATTAATTGGTAAAATTTCATTGATACAATAATTGTATATAATTATACTATTAAAATACATAATCAATTACTCATATAAATATTATCCAAAAAATAGATGAGTATTGATTGAATGATGCTAAAAATAAATTGAATTATTAATAAGGTGATTAATATTATATACCCATACATTTACATCAATTGGTAAAATTTCATTTTTAATACATGCTTATTTATAAATAGATTTTTAATTTACATACTCATAGAAAAATTGTGACGAAAATAGATAAATATTAGTTGAGTGACACTAAAAGTAAATAAAATTAATTGCATATTCATATAGATATAGTAATTAAATTTATCAAATTAATAATTAAAATATCCATTTTAATTTATTAACTATTTATTATATTAATTTAATGCATTAAAATATTTAATACAAATAATTATGAAATAAAATTTATATAATAAATATATAATATAAATTATAAATAATATTTATATATAAATTGCTAGTATTATATATAATAAGTAATAAATATCGGTTCTTTCGGTCTAATTCGGTTCCAAAACAGTTCGGTACTGTTCAATACGGTTCTCAGTCCGGTTCCAGTACAATTCGGTTTGGTCCTAGTCAAAAAGTCAACGGTATAATTCGGTTCGGTTCTAGTCAAAAAAGTCAACGGTAAAATTCGGTTCTGGATCTTTTTCTTCGGAATTTCGGTTTGGTACAGAAAGATCCAGACCCGTGTACACCCCTAGTTTATAAGGCCAAATGAGATTTTAGAACGGGTTGGACCCATTGCATACCGGTTAGTGTTACAAGGGGAATTGACCAAGCTACACAATGTGTTCTATGTGTCAATGCTTCGCCGATATAAGTCAGATGTATCGCATGTGCTATCGGTGTAGGATATACAAGTTCAATCGGATTATTCATTTGATGAGGAACCCAAGGTTATTTTGGCTCGGGAAGTGAGATAGCTCCGAAGCAAGCAAATTCCATTGGTGAAGGTATTGTGGCAACACCATGGGGTTGAAGAAGCTACTTAGGAACCAAAATCAGTTATGAGACCTTAGTATCTGCAATTATTCGGTGCAAATGTGAATTTTGACCATGAAATTCTTTTTAAGGAGGGGAGAGTTGTAACACACCAATTTTCACCCTAGTAGTTTTGAGCATTTTTGTGTGTGTGTGTGTGTGTGTGGGTTTTATAAGTTTAAGGGTATTATTGCATGCTAGTTTTTATTATGTGGCTTGAGGGAGTTTTGAGAAGGAATAGAAGGATTAGAAGAGTGAATTGCCAAAGTCCACCCTTGATCTAGTGACAAGTGGAAGAGAGAGAAAGAGAAGATAGGCTTGGCTTTAAAAGCCAGGAGACAGAAACATGAAAGTGCTGATTTCTGCCCTCCTCTTATGTTTCTCCTCTCTTCTTCTTCCTCCTCCTCCTCCTCCTCCTTACACTAGGTCATTTCCTTAAGTTATTCTTTGGTTGGTTTTGGCAATTGAGGATCTATTCAAGTAAGTGTTTTGCTCTCTTCTTTTTCTTCTTCTTCTTCTTCTTCTCCTTGTTTTCCTTGATAGATGTTTGTGTGTTTGGGTTTTGAATTTTGGATGTGTTGTTTGGGTGTTTTGACCAGAAATTTCGCCTAAGGAGCCCAAAGGTAAAGAAAAGGTTGGAGGAAGTGCCGTCGATTGATTTCTGAGGAGTTTAGTCACTCAAGGTTTGGAATTTGTGTGAAATTGAATGATTTTGATTTTGAAATTTTGTTATAATTTCTGGAAATTTGTAGAATTAAACTTGTTCTTAGTGTATGAATGATATGGGTTTTGACTAATTTTGAGTAGATTTGAGAGGGAAGTTGCATATTGAGGGATTGATTGAATTTTTGTGGTTTTTGGAGAAAATTTCAGGGTTTTTGAAATTGGATGTTCAAATCATTTCTTTTTTCTTTTTGATTCTTCCTTTAAGTGTATTATTTAGATAATTCTTTGGGTAACATGATTTGGATGCTTATTGTTGATTCTGTGCAAGTTTGGTGAGTTAATTGCATGATTTGGGTTGGTGGTTGTATGGAAGATGGTGTTCAGATTGGAAGTAGGAGTAGGAAACCCGACTCTGTCGTGAGCGCGATAGAGCCTGGCTATCCTGGCTTATGCCGAGAAGTGTCTCTGTTACATTTGCAACAGAGAGCTCGAAGGTCGAGCTTTTGCCGGGCTAATCACTGTCGAGAGCATGCCCGCACGCGCGAGCGTGACAGTGACCTCCCTACCTTCTATCGCGAGCGCGGTTGCCCCCAGTTTTGGGAAAGCTAGTGCATAGGTGCCTAAGTGAGCCAAAACTCAGAGAAAAAAGGAAAGAGACACGTACCGGAGGCAGCAATCTTTTCTAGACTGGATGATGTTGTTGGGGTGGTTGTCGCCATTGATAGGTGTCTAATTGATGTATTATTTAGTATATATTTGGTATGAGTTTAAGTAGTAAAGTATGTGAATATATGTATCTTTCATGTTATTTGTGTTAGTTTACTTGTTATGTGTGTAGGGTGATTTAGGTGAAAAAGTGAAGAAAAGAGCATAACTGGTGAAGAAAAGAGCAGATACATGAACAAACCAAGAGGGAAAACACGAGTCGTGAAAATGAAGCACGACTCGACAAGGTGAAATATGACTCGTGAATGTCAGCATGACTCGTGAAGGAAAGGAAAAGGAGGCATGACGAAGTGCAGAAGAAAGAAGTCAGACCAGTGGAGCATGACTTGTGAAAGGAGAACACGAGTCGTGAAGGGCCAATGAAGAGAGCAGAAGATGAAGAAGAAGAAAAGAGAAGAAGAAGCAGAGGAGCACGAGTCGTGAAAGAAGGACACTACTCGTAAAGGTACGCGAACAGAAGGAAGAAAAGGAGAAGAGAAGAAGAAAAGGAAGAAGAGACCGAGACGTGAGCCAAATGCACAACTCACGCAACAGTTCACGACTCGTGAAAGGGGATCACGAGTCGTGAATGGCCAGAGAGAGACCAGCAAAAAGAAGAAAGAAAGGGAAGAAAGAAAGGAGAGCTCCATGTTCTGTCGCGAGCACGACAGAACTATCAATTGGGGTAGTTTTCTGTAAAAAGTCATATAAAGAGGCATAATTCTCCATCGACATTTGCAACTATTTGAAGAAAGGGACACAACTTTTGCAACTATATAAATATAACATTTAACTGTAATTTTAGGGGGTTGAATTTTAATTAAAATTTCTATAAGTTTGAGAGTGCATTTCCTTAGAAAATGTTTTTAAGTTAGGATCTTTATGTTTTGAAGTGAAAATTTCTTACAAGGAAGAAGATCATACATTGTGAAAGGAAAAAGGGTTGAGGAATCTCCTTCTTCATTTCTCATCTTTTAATGTCTTCTTTGTAGTTATTGAATGATGCTTTTATGAACTTGAATATTTAATTTTATATTTTGTTATTCATATCAATTTGATATTTTTGCTTGTAGAATTTTCTATTAGTATTTTTATGCATGATCATTATAAGTAAGTGTTTAGTCGAAAGATAAATCCTTACTTACATCTAATAGAAGTTCATCATTGAAGCATTATTTGAGAGATCGTAATGTTAGATGGTTGTTATAGGTTGTTTATTATTCCTGAAATTTGCATGTATAGCCCTTTAATTCATCAATGAAAATTGTGAGTTAGAATTATAAATGCATGTTTTAGGCATTCTAGTTTATGTCGAGAGAGTAAATTAGAATCTTATTCAACTTGGCTTGCATGACAAGAATATACTTCTAATCAAGAATAATCAATTCAAGTTCCATTTATTATTTTATCATCATTAATCATTTGTCTTCTCCGATAATCAATAATTAGGTTAGATAGTATTAAACATAATATTTCCCCTTTCATTCATAAAATTTATGATCATTGTAAACAAAATTAAAATTGAGTAGTAATAGTGTGTAATATTAATCAGATTCCTCATGGGATCGACATCTTTTATACTATAACCGTTACACCGTATATTTGCGAAATTAGCACTTAGAAATAAGCTAACAAGCACGACTGGTGAAAGGATAACACGAGTCGTGAAGGGCCAATGAAGAGAGCAGAAGGTGAAGAAGAAGAAAAGAGAAGAAGAAGTAGAGGAGCACGAGTCGTGAAAGAAGGACATGACTCGTGAAGGTACGCGAACAGAAGGAAGAAAAGGAGAAGAGAAGAAGAAAAGGAAGAAGAGACCGAGACGTGAGCCAAGCGCACGTCTCATGCAAGAGTTCATGACTCGTGAAAGGGGATCACGAGTCATGAATGGCCCGAGAGAGACCAGAGAAAAAAAGAAAGAAAAGGAAAAAAGAAAGGGGAGCTCCATGTTCTGTCTCGAGCGCGACAGAACTATCCGTTGGGACAGTTTTCTGTGAAAAGTCATATAAAGAGGCATAATTCTCCATCAACATTTGCAACTATTTGAAGAAAGGGACACAACTTTTGCAACTCTATAAATATATCATTTAACTGTAATTTTAGGGCATTGAATTTTAATTAAAAATTTCTATAAGTTTTAGAGTACATTTCCTTAAAAAAAGTTTTTAAATTTAGGATCTTTATGTTTTGAAGAGAAGATTTCTTACAAGGAAGAAGATCATACATTGTGAAAGGGAAAAGGGTTGAGGAATCTCCTTCTTCATTTCTCATCTTTTAACTTCTTCTTTATAATTATTGAATGATGCATTTATGAACTAGAATATTTAATTTTATATTTTGTTATTCATATCAATTTGATATTTTTGCTTATAGAATTTTCTATTAGTATTTTTATGTATGATCATTATATGTAAGTGTTTAGTCGAAAGATAAATCCTTACTTACATCTAATAGAAGTTCATCATTGAAGCATTATTTGAGAGATTGTAATGTTAGATGGTTATTATAGGTTGTTTATTATTCCTGAAATTTGCATGTATAACCCTCTAATTCATTAATGAAAATTGTGAGTTAGAATTATAAATGCATGTTTTAGGCACTCTAGTTTATGTCGAGAGAGTAAATTGGAATCTTATTCAACTTGGCTTGCATGACAAGAATATACTTATAATCAAGAATAATTAATTCAAGTTCCATTTATTATTTTATCCTCATTAATCATTTGTCTTCTCCAATAATTAATAATTAGGTTAGATAGTATTAAACATAGTATTTCCACTTTCATTCATAAAATTTATGATCATTGTAAAAAGATTAAAATTGAGTAGTAATAATATGTAATATTAATCACATTCCTCGTGGGATCGACATCTTTTGTACTATAACCAGTACACCGTATACTTGCGGAATTAGCACTTAGAAATAAGCTAACAAGTTTTTGGCGCCGTTGCTGGGGAATGTGTGATTGATTTATTACCATTATGAATCTTGATTGATGATTTTGGATTACAATATTTATTTCATTTTGTTTGTTTGTTTGTTTAGTTTGACTTTGTTATTTTTATTTTGTTTTTACAGGATTTGGTAGTTCAAGTCTATGCCTAGTACAAGGAGTTCTCAAGAAGATATTGAACCTTTGAATCTTGAAATAGAGAGATTTTTGTCAAGTAACCGGAAATCCAACAAAAAGAAGAATAAGAATAAGAGAATTATTATGGTTGAAGAGGAGAATCCGCCAAAGTTAATGAATTTTGCTACACCCGCATTGAGTGGTGCTCAACAAGGTGTTGTAAGGCCTACGGTAACCAATTTGAAATAAAACCATCTCTTTTGCAAATGATTCAAAATAACATTCAATTTTATGGTTTGGTAAATGAGGATCCCAATGCTCATTTGGCAAATTTCTTGGAAATATGTGATACTTTTAAAATTAATGGAGTTTCGGCTGATGCAATTAAGCTTAGGCTTTTTTCTTTCACTTTGAAGGATAAAGCCAAGGCTTGGTTAAATTTCCTAACTAGAGGATCTATTACCACTTGGGACCAATTGGCCCAAGCATTTTTATCTAAATACTTTCCTCTAGCCAAAACTGCAAAAATTATAAAAGATATCACAACTTTTGTGCAACATGATAATGAATCTTTGTATGAAGCTTAGGAGAGGTTTAAAGAATTGCAGAAAATGTGTCCACACCACAACCTTCCAAGGGACTTGCTTATGCAAACCTGCTACAATGGAGTGAATCCCATAACTAGGGGTACTATAGATGCTGCAGCTGGTGGCTCTCTTATGAGAAAAACAACAGAAGCTGCCTTTGAATTGTTAGAAGAGATGGCCATAAATAATTGTATGTGGCCCACCGAAAGAGTAAGGGAGTCTAATCATTCTAATGCTAGGGGGGTCCATTCAATAGATTCTGTTGTAGCTTAGCATGCCCAAGTTGAGGCATTAAAACATAATGTTAATAGCCTAGGAATGGGGGGAAGTTCACAAAATGCATGCACTATGTGTGGTCAATAAGGTAAAATTAGTGAAAATTGCAATTTAGGATTGGTTAATAAGGTAGAACAAGTGAATTTTATTCAAGGCCAAGGACGTGGAAATCCATATTTAAATGCCTATAATCCTGGTTGGCGAAATCATCCTAATTTGTCATGGGGAAACATAGTAATAATCAAAATAGAGGTATAGGATTCCAACAACCACAAGATAGATTTGGGGCATTTGAGGTCAAACTTGATAAATTTATTGAGGAGATTAATTTTAAGATTAGCTCTCAAGATGAGAACTAAAATAAGCTTGAGGCAAAAATTGATCAAATTCCTAAAAATCATGCTTCATCCATTCATAATCTTGAGGTTCAATTAGGTCAACTTGCAAGTTCATTACCATCTAGAAATTTAGGCTGTCTTTCGAGTAATACGGAAAAAAAATCCTAGATAGCATATTAATTCCTAGTCTTTTATAGTCTTTTATTTCGGTTGCTTAATTAGATTTTCTTTCTAATTAAAAAAAAATTATTATAATATATATATATATATGTATATATATATATATATATATATATATATATATATATATATATATATATATATATATATATATATGTATATACATATATATATATATGTATATACATATATATATATATGTATATACATATATATGTATATGTATATATTCAAGACATGATGCTTCTGCCGTGCGCGCGACCATATCGCGATCGTGACAAAAGGTGACTGAAGGAGTAAACGTGAAATCCTCCGAGTCGTGCAAGGTTGTCTGACTCATGCTCCTTACTGAAGATGCTTCTGTCATGAGCGCGACCACCATCGCGATCGCGATAAAATGAGTAGAGGATTAACGCATTAAATTTTGAGGCTTTTGTCGCGAGCGCGACCAGCATTGCGATCGCGACAGAAGGCGATGATGCACAATTCAGGTACGACTCGTGTTGAAGGATCACGAGTAGGAGCTCACCTTCACATGTCGCGTGAATATGCACCACTCGTGAAGGTATAGACAAATACTGAGCAGCATTTGCACGAGTCATGCATATTTGTCCGACTCGTGCAATATGCCGAAATGCTATTCATGTCGCATCGTGTCCTTTTAGTCGCTGTAAGTTTTCTTTTCTGATTTGTTTTATTTTCTCTTTCTTTTTCTACTAATCTAATTAAATTCTTATTAGCATGTGTTTTAATTTCAATTAACTTAAATTAATTTAATCATAAACCCTTAAAATACAAAAATAAGAAATTAGAATAGGTGCGTTTTGTTCAAAACCCCAATTTTTCTAAACAACGCGACCTTTGTTTTTTTTTAAGCCTCTTCTTTTTATTGTTTCCTTGTCACACTATACATCCAAGTCGTGCTCAAGGATTCACTTCCATTTTAAGTCTTCCCTCGGCATTCTCTTTGCTTAGTTTCTTCTTCCCTCGCTTTCTTTTATCATTCGTCTTTCTTTTCGAAGCCAGCATTCTGTTTCTCTTTAATATCTTTCTTAAACACACAATGGTAAGAACCAAGAATCCATCATCTTCAAGAATAAAACAACCACGACAGGAGGCTGAAGAGGGAGATATATCTTCCACATTTGGTGCTGGTTTTTCCATCTTCTCTGTGGACGAAGGTAGCAGGTTCCTTGCCCTTCATGACAGAACATTTTTGAAATGTAAGTATTTTCCATCCTCTCTTCTGGAACAGGTAGGAATGTTAGATTCTATTAATGAAATGTTGTCATATTGTGGCTTCCTTAGGTTTGCAAACATGCATGAAAAATATTTATCCTGATTTAATGTTAGAATTTTACACTACTTTACAAAAGAATGAGGATAATAAACACTGGTTAGATTTTAAATTGGATGGAAAGGCACATACTTTGACCTATTTTATGATGAATAGGATGTTTGGGTTTTCACAGACTGGTTTATTTGACCCACCTAAATCCTTTAAAACTAATGCATTTTGGTCATTTTTAACTGGTTTGCAAACACCCTATAGATCTAGAGATGCTAAATCTATGTTCATAAAAGATTTAAAATACTGGATTTTATATAAGATTTTAGCCTCTTTAGTTTTTAATAGGTCTGAGTTTAATAGAGTTTCTTTTCTTGAATTATTTTTGATGTGGTGTGTGCATAAGAGAAAGGATGTATGTTGGTCTTGTTGGGTTTGTAATCAGTTGTTGAATTGTGCTAATAAACATGATTCACCTCTAACACATGGACACATCATTACTATTATTGCAAGAAATTTAGATATTGATCTCAGTGCCTATCATAGAGATCGTCCTTGTGTTTATTTCACTAAACATTTATTTGTGCGTGGCGAGGTTGTCAATAATTTATTTCAGGAAATTTCACATCATGCAAGGTCTTATTGGAGGGATCTTGCAGGATCCTCTGCTCCTCAAGAGGAAGCCAGTGATGATGGGGGTAGTGGAGATGAAGCTATGCCAGATGTGCCTGCTGCACCTGCTGTGGGGTCTTCTTCCTCTAATGTGCCAGCAATTCTTGAGCAGATTTTACAGAACCAGTCCTCTATGCAAGATTAGCTTTTATTTATGGCTAGACGTCAAAGGAGGCTTGAGCATAAGGTGGACACATTCATTGCTTAAGCTGGATATATAATATTATCTCCTCCACCTTCACCATAAGCAGGGAGTTTTTCTTACCTTTGTTTTATTTCTTTTTTTCCTTTACTTTTTCATTTTATATCATTTCTTCACATTGAGGACAATGTTGGTTCTAAGTGTGGGGGAGTGAGAGTGTTTATGTATTTGTTTATGTTTTATGAATTCTTGTATGAGTGTGCTCTATGTAAGTTGCATGAATGTGTGTATGTCTTTATTTTTTTTTAATTAGGCTTTTTAGTAAGTTTTATTATAGGGCATTGTTCAATTGGTATATTATATAGGTTGTTAAGTCATTTACCTTTTTATGCTCATTCTATTAGTTTTTTAAAACTTTTAACATGTGTTTTATATTTTTCAAGTTATCTTCTTTTACTTCTTGCAACATTATAGATTATTTAGTCTTTTTACTAATCATGTTTGAAAGCTATAATTTGTTCATTTAGTTTAAAATTTTAGGGTTCTAGTTGCCTTTAGAAACTATAGCCATAATACTTACCCTTAGTTCTTTTTAATAATGGATGAGGACTTAAAAAGAAAAAAAAAAGTGGGATGGAGTATAAAATGCACCCACAGTGTTCATAAAAAGAAAAAAAAAGCAAGATGTATATCCAAAATTCAAAAGTATGGGATGGAGCGTAAAACGCACCCATACTACATTCTCTTGCTATTCATGGGATAAAAATTAAAAGTATACCCATGTTTAAAACAAAAAGAAGAGTCAAAAGAAAAGAAAAGTCTAAAAATGCCATGAGATTGGATTAAGGGCATGTGTGCTTATGAATTGTCCTAAAAAGGCAACTAAAAACCTTAGAATTTTAAAATTTATGATCAATATTCTCTTTTTAAAGCATGTTTAGTTTTGGGACTCTATAATTTTGATGTTGGAATTAGTAAAGTTTGGTGACTTGTTAAATTTTCAATAAATGCTTTAAAATTTGATTTACTAATATTTTTGAGTTTTTAAGATATTTGATCTTTTCAATTCTATCATATATGCCTAATGAACAATGCTGTATAGTAAAGTTTACTGTTATTAAATTTTTTCATTCTTTTCTCTTGCTTGAGGACAAGCAAGGTTTAAGTGTCGGGAAATTTGATAGGTGTCTAATTGATGTATTATTTAGTATATATTTGGTATGAGTTTAAGTAGTAAAGTATGTGAATATATGTATCTTTCATGTTATTTGTGTTAGTTTACTTGTTGTTATGTGTGTTGGGTGATTTAGGTGAAAAAGTGAAGAAAAGAGCATAACTAGCGAAGAAAAGAGCAGACACGTGAACAGACCAAGAGGGCAAACACGAGTCGTGAAAATGAAGCACGACTCAAGAAGGTGAAATACGACTCGTGAATGTCAGCGTGACTCGTGAAGGATAGGAAAAGGAGGCATGACGAAGTGTAGAAGAAAGAAGTCAGACCAGTGGAGCACGACTCGTGAAAGGAGAACACGAGTCATGAAGGGCTAATGAAGAGAGCAGAAGATGGAGAAGAAAAAAGAGAAGAAAAAACAAAGGAGCACGAGTCATGAAAGAAGGACACGACTCGTGAAGGTACGTGAACAGAAGGAAGAAAAGGAGAAGAGAAGAAGAAAAGGAAGAAGAGACCGAGACGTGAGCCAAACGCACGACTCACGCAAGAGTTCACGACTTGTGAAAGGGGATCACGAGTCATGAATGGCTAGAGAGAGACCAAAGAAAAGAAAAAAGTAAAGAAAGAAAGAAAGGGGAGCTCCGTGTTCTGTCGCGAGTGCGACAGTGATCGCGAGCACGATAGAACTATCCGTTGGGGTAGTTTTCTGTGAAAAGTCATATGAAGAGGCATAATTCTCCATCAACATTTGCAACTATTTGAAGAAAGGGACGCAACTTTTGCAACTTTATAAATATAACATTTCACTGTAATTTTAGGGGGTTGAATTTTAATTAATAATTTATGTAAGTTTTAGAGTACATTTCCTTAGAAAAAGTTTTTAAGTTAGGATCTTTATGTTTTGAAGAGAAAATTTCTTACAAGGAAGAAAATCATACATTGTGAAAGGGAAAAGGGTTGAGGAATCTCCTTCTTCATTTCTCATCTTTTAACTTCTTCTTTGTAATTATTGAATGATGCATTTATAAACTTGAATATTTAATTTTATATTTTGTTATTCATATCAATTTAATATTTTTGCTTGTAGAATTTTCTATTAGTATTTTTATGGATGATCATTATAAGTAAGTGTTTAGTCAAAAGATAAATCCTTACATCTAATAGAAGTTCATCATTGAAGCATTATTTGAGAGATCATAATGTTAGATGGTTGTTATAGGTTGTTTATTATTCCTGAAATTTGCATGTATAACCCTATAATTACTTAATGAAAATTGTGAGTTAGAATTATAAATGCATGTTTTAGGCACTCTAGTTTATGTCGAGAGAGTAAATTGGGATCGTATTTAACTTGGCTTGCATGACAAGAATATACTTATAATCAAGAATAATCAATTCAAGTTCAATTTATTATTTTATCATCATTAATCATTCGTCTTCTCCGATAATCAATAATTAGGTTAGATAGTATTAAACATAGTATTTCCATTTTGATTCATAAAATTTATGATCATTGTAAACAAGATTAAAATTGAGTAGTAATAGTGTGTAATATTAATCACATTCCTTGTGGGATCGACATCTTTTGTACTATAACCGGTACACCGTATACTTGCAGAATTAGCACTTAGAAATAAGCTAACAGCCATGTTGTCAACGTGTTATGTCACACCCCATAAGTGGCCTAATTGGATTTAACAATTTTAATTGGACAATTAAGGGTAATTGAGTAATTTACTAGTGAATGAGGATTATATTGCAAGAATTACATGTAATTTAATTGGCAGATTTTGTTCTGGTGAGTAAAATGTAATTTGACAAGGACTATTTGGTAAAAGAGGAATAAGTGGATTTGTGAAGCTGTGCATGTGTGCCAAGTGGAAGGAGAGTGTGTGCACGTGGTGAGGGAAAGGAGAAGACTGAGAAAATTTAGTTAGTTGGAAACAAAAGACTGAAAGTTCTCTCTTTTCTGGTTTTCTCTCTCATGTAAACCACATTCTGTTCTTTTTCTCCATTTGCTGTTCTTTCCTACTTGCATGTGTGTTCATCTGTTAAGAGTTAGGGTTTTGAGCATTGAAGGAATTACAGGGTAAGTAGCTACTGGTTTTATATTTGGGTTCTCATTCTTCATCTTCTTCAGGGATTATTCTGAGTTTTATATA
Source organism: Excoecaria cochinchinensis (assembly GCA_947683425.1). NCBI lineage: Eukaryota > Viridiplantae > Streptophyta > Magnoliopsida > Malpighiales > Euphorbiaceae > Excoecaria > Excoecaria cochinchinensis. Next base: position 9,260,224 of record CANTUQ010000127.1, on the reverse strand, counting down.
GTGGTTTTCTTGGGATTAACTGGGTATCGTTTTGTCTGTATGCAAGCATCTGAAGTTAAGAGGATAGAGAAGGGAAAAGATAAAGTGGTGGACTAAGAGTGCAGTGGACGTTTTTGAACTTCATTCAGGTTTGGGAGTGTCTGTTCTTTATTAAACTTGGATCCTGCTTGCTGTTTGTTGTCAATATTGGCTATGTGTGTTGTTTATTAAAATGCATGATATATGTACTGTGTATACATGATGCCTGTAGAAAAGAAGGATGTTAAATATGTAAATGAGATGAACATGCATGGGTTTGAATGTGGAAATCCTGGGAAGTTGATATTCTGACATTGTCTCTGTTTTAATTGTAAAAATGCGTTATTTGTGTTATAATTGGTGTGAATGTGCTCTGGAGACTTGAAGGTACGTATTCGAATCATGATTGCATGAAAAATGGTTTTAGATAAAGTGGAGTTTTGAATTTAAGAAGTACTCTGTTTTCTTGATCTTCTGGTTTTTCACGTTTTTCTGGGAATTCTAGAAATTGGTTTGGAGAAGATGAAGGAATGTGAGAGGAAGATCACGTGACGTGATGGAGCATCACGCCGTGACCTCCCTCCTTGGGAAGTCACGTGGCGTGATGAAGCATCACGCCGTGACCTTCCTTCCTTTGGGAAGTCGCGACGTGATGGAGCATCACGCCTCGCGACCTCTCGCTGGTATTCCTGCGTGTCACGGGACGGGAACTCGTGACCTTCCCCTCTCCTCTCAGGCGTCACGGGATGTGACGAGTGGTCACGGTGTGATTGCCCTTGTTTTGCCTGGCGCTCGCGTGAAGCCTGCGTCACGAGACACCACAGCCTGGGTGACTCGTGACCAGCCTTCCCCTGCTGCCCTGTTTTATTAAAAACGAAGTTTTAACTTCTGTTTTAAGAAGTTTTTGCACTACATGACAAATGTTTGGGTTTAAAATCTGAATTGTAATTAATAATTGCTTAATATTGAGTTGTATACTTGATTAAATAATTAATGTACATAATTTATTAGTTTATATTTTACGTGAACATAAATTGTCTTGAATGTGAATTATTTGTACTTCTGCCTCCAATAATTGATACTGGATGTATTTAAATGTTTCTGAGTTTGATCTAGACACATGTATACGTGAAATATGTATTTGCATTTAGTTGTATTTAATATTTATAGTTACTTGTTTTAAATGTGATAAGTATACCTGTATACATGGACTATAAATCAATATTATTTTCAATTTTCATATTGATATTGGTGCTTGAATTGTTGAGTTGAGTTTTAAGCCTGAATAGTCATAGTAGTGGATAAGTAAGCGCTTACTTAGGTCAGTGTGTGTGTGCAGCTGCTATATGATAAAACGCTATACGTGGATCCGTTTGGATCCTTGTTTCGATCCTGTATGGGTCTATATGGATTTAATGCGAGACTTCGGTCTCTATATGAAAAATACATGTTTGAGACTCATGTCTCTATATGCTTGGGGTACTGTGTTCTATCAGTATCCATTTGACCGCATCCACTTCTAGAGAATATTTTAGACTAATCAGGCTATATGTTTAAATGTGTTGTATATGTTGAGATGCATTGTTGACATGATTACAAGTATATGATGCACATGAATTCTTGTATAGCTTTATATCGCACCTTGAATCTGTATACTTAGAATGAAGAGATTTATGAATTGAATACTTGATTGTTGGTATTGTATAAATATTGTATATGCATATTGTTAGTTTGTTTTGTTCCTCCCCACTAAGCGTTATCGCTTAGCACGGGCTCTTTTCCCGTGCAGGTGGCGAGTTCGGTTCAGAGTCGGATATCTGCAGGTCGGCCACTAGGAGTCTTTTTGATTGAAGTTAATTGAAGTCTTCCGCTGTAAATTTTTGTACATGGCTTGTTGATAGCTAAATGAATCTTTTGTAAAGGAACAATTATTTTTGTATATGTATTTGCTTCCGAGCCTCTTTTTGTAAAACGATATTGATATATGTTACATGTAAAAAGGATTTACTATTAAATGATTAAAAGTTTCTTTACATCTCATTGGTTTTTGTTTATACATGTGTATATGGATTCGTTTATATGTGTTTGCTCGCGTGGCACTCCGGTATCCTTCCAACGGGGATGGCGGGGTGTTACATGTTATCCTTTGTTGAAGCGGTAGTGCCGTGGTCGTGCAAACCTTCCGTAGAATGATAGTGCTACCATCGTGCTAACCCTTATGAGTTGTGAAGTGGTAGTGCCGTCATCGTGCTAACCCTTCATGGAGTGGTAGTGCCATCATCGTGCTAACCCCTTTCTGAAGTGGTAGTGCCGTGGTCGTGCAAACCTTCCATAGAATGATAGTGTCGTCATCGTACTAACCCTTTTGAGTTGTGAAGTGGTAGTGCCGTGATCATGCAAACCCTCCATGGAGTGGTAGTATCGTCATCGTGCAAACCCTTCTGAAGTGGTAGTACTGTGGTCGTGTAAACCTTCCATAGAATGATAGTGCTGCCATCGTGCTATCCCTTATGAGTTGTGAAGTGGTATTGTCGTGATTGTGCAAACCCTCCGTGGAGTGGTAGTGCCATCATCGTGCTAACCCTTCTGAAGTGGTAGTGCCGTGGTCGTGCAAACCTTCCATAGAATGATAGTGCCGCCATCGTGCAAACCCCCCTGAGTTTTGAAACAGTAGTGCCGTAATCGTGCAAACCCTCCGTGGAGTGATAGTGCCGCCATCGTGCGAAACCTTCTGAAGTGGTGCCCCCCTAAGAGCCCTTTGGTTGATTGTCAGCATGTCATTTCATGTCAAGGCAAAGGCTCTCCCCTTTTTTTTTTGCTCTTTTTTTTTACTTATTTATATCTCTCAGAAATTTCCTCTCTTCAGGAGTTATATCAGATGCTATCAAGATTTTCTTCGGATTTTTCAAAGTTTCGAGATTATATCCAGTTGTATTAGTTGAATTAATGTAAAAAATGAATGTATCATGATCATGTGAAATGAAATAATTAGAAACACCATACAAATAAGCAAAAATTATTCATTTTATTGAAATAACCAATCATTGCAAATATCGTCATAAAAAGTTCTTGGAATCAAGCATCTAAAAGCATTATCTTTTTCACCACTCTAACTAGTGGATTAAGAAGACCTGATCATATTCATGGTGGAGGGACTGCATTATAATCTGCCTTCTTCTTCTTCTTCTTCTCTCTCTTCTCAGGATCCGTGATCTGATTGGTGTCAATAAGATCTTGGATCTTGTTCCTCAAAGTTTGGCAGTAATTCGTCAGGTGCCCAGTATGCTGATGGTAGGCGTAGTACTGGTAATCTTTATGCCCTGGCTGTCTCTGATTTATAGCTGGTCTAGGCGTTAAAGGTTGTAGCTTGCCCTCCTTCATCAGTCTCTCTAATACCTAGGATAGAGAGCAGCCTAAGTCAGAGTTGTACCTCTGACCCTGTCTAACCTCAGTAGCTGAAACCTCGGCCGTCTTACTATTTTTGTTATTACTGCTCCCGGCACCACCTGATTCATACCCTGACTGGTTCCCATAACCTTTCCCAGCAAAGTTATTTTGGCTTGCTTTCTTTGTTAGGTAAGCCCCTTCAGCCTCTACAGTAATGTCTTTAAGTGACTCCCAATCTCTGAGCCCCTTAAAGCTGACCAAGTCCCTCAGGTAAGGGCAGGAGTTCTTGATAAATAGCCTGATCTGGTCAGCAATGTCAGGCTTCCGCTTCATCTCCATGACCCTATTTCTCCACCTGGTGAGGTATTCATGGAATGACTCGTCACTCGTTTGCTGTAAAAGTTCAAGGTCCTTTAGGGTGACCTCCATTCTAGTGTTGCAGTCGTACTGCTTCATGAACTCTTTGGTTAAAAGGTCCCAGTCCTCCTTGTACCTCCTATCCAACCCGTGGTACCAATCTACTGCCGGACCCACCAGACTAAGGCAGAAATATTCCACCTTTTACTTCTTGCTCAACCCTGTGCCTTTCATTACTAGGGTATACTGCTTGATATGTGCGGATGGGTCTAAAGTACCATCGAACTTCGGCAGCTCAGGCATCTTGAACCTTTGGGGCAGCAGCTCTTCATCCCCCAGATCTCTATCTTCAGGGTTGACCCCTTTTCCAGCTAATAACATACGGGTGATAGCCTCAATCTGCTATCTCATCCCTCTCAAAGTCTCATCCTCCACCCTGGGTGCTCTGGCCCTCACAGCTTGATGGACTATTAGCTCGTCATCTTCCTCCTCCATCATGAAATCTTCATTGGGGTTAGGGATCCTTTCCCTTCTTAGCTCAATAGGCACAACAACTCTATTCTCATTGACAGGTTGGCGGGCAGTAACTCCAATGAAGGGGACCTCACCACCAGCAGGCAGTTCGACTTGCCCCCGAGGAGGGACTGCCGGAGGTTATGGAGCGACAGGTGTTTGTGCAGTAGGAGGATGGGCAATCCTTTCAGCCATCGCGCCCATCATTTCCAACATTCTCCAATCAAAATCCTCTAACCTCCTAGCAAGGTCTTGAGTGGTCAAAGCTCCGGTCTCTTCTGCCATTGATAATTCTAAAGAATATTCACTGGTTGATGAGAGTGACTCAAAATCCCAGTCAGACACTAATTTTGGCAACTCAAAGAGCAGATTTATCCTCACCAGTCGACCGTCAGAACCTCTAGTCCACTTAGATTAATCTATGATGGCTGAAAAAATTTAAATTGTTAGAATGATGCATGAATGACATATACAATACATGATCATGTGTTATGCAATATTTACAACCACATGCAAGTAAGTAAATCTTTCCAACCTTATTACTCCCGTACACAAGGTAATGCGGTCTCTTTCCTAGGTGGGCTTGATCTATGGGTTAACAGGGAACCCAATGGACGCATATGGTGCTCGGTGAAAAAATCGACAGCATAACATCTCTTATCTAATGAGCATACATATAAGTTTTGGCCTTTATGTATTCAAACATTTCAACCATATTAAGATGGGCTTACCGGGGCATGAAAGCCTTTGATAAAATACTATTTAATTTGGTTGATTTTGTTCAATAGATAATGGCCCACATAGCAAGCATCGTATTAAGGTACATGTCACCTAGGGGAAGTATTTATTGCCATTACATGAACTTTGGTCATGAGTGATGTTACTTTAGGTCTACCCAAGCATGGTCCCTGCCGACGAGTCTAGGTCATCACGAGCGTAACAACCGGTCAGGTCTCCATTTAATATACCATGATGGTATGAGGCTTGGGCAGGTGATTATCCTTAACACTTCCCTACATTAAGTGAACATAGGGTTGTGCTTCGGGAACGCACCGGGGTAAGAATAGGGACCAAACTAGCATAGTTCTAAGGCTCTAATGAAATGCTATGCAATTTCAAAAAGGGATTAAATTTTAAATTAAAACTTAATTATATGTTTTAACCAAGGTACTTTGGAAGTGACGTCTCTTATGTCCCCAGTAGAGTTGCCACTATAACGCGCTCGAACCCCATTGCGCCCCGAACCGCCCGCTCTTAGGGCTTTCGGGATGAGATTCATGGAAACTTGCAAGTGAAATTACAAGTGCGTCTATTTTGGGCAATAAAGAGGTTTCTTGGAGTCATCAACCAATAGAACATTAGAAAAGGTCGTCTAGCCTTAATGAGCCTAAGACGGCTCTGCTATGTCCATTTTGGGCAAGCCGGGGGTATCTTGGAGGCCCCGTCCTAACAAAACATTAGGATGGCCCTCTTGCTTCACGGAGCCTAGGACTATGCTGCTATGTCCATCTTCGGCAAGCCAGAGGTGTCTTAGAGGCCCCACCCTAATATTAGGGTGGCCCTCTTGCTTCACGGAGCCTAGGACTATGCTGCTATGTCCATCTTCGGCAAGCCAGAGGTGTCTTAGAGGCCCCACCCTAATAGAATATTAGGATGGCCCTCTCGCCTCGTAGAGCCTAGGACTATGCAAGTTCGGCCTTTTTCGGGACACAAGCGGTGTCTTGGAGGCCCCACCCCAATAGAACATTGAGATGGCCCTCTCGCCTCGTTGAGCCCAAGACCAAAGAAGGTTCGGGACTTCCCATTTATTCATACCTTGATTAAATTTATAATTGAGTTTTGAATTTAGCGTTTTATCCCATTTCTCATTCAATTTAATGCAATTTAATAGAGCGCATATCAATCACATTATAAAACGGTAAATAAAATCAAAATAAAGTAAATAAGAATGCAATAAATTATAACAAAACTAGGGGTGGAATAAAACCCCCCATTGTAAATAAAATATAAATCATACATAAAACGGGTTATTTATTAAAGATGAGGATATTGGTCCTCTCATGCATAGTTAAAGAAAATAATTTTAAAGTGACAATTTATTTGGATGGAAAAATTAGGACATTGGTCCCATTTTATTAGAAAAACCCAATTTATTTATAGAAATATTTTTGTGTGATTTTTAATTAAACGTGCATAAAACAAATGATTTCATTAATAATTACATAACAAGTAAATTAAAATACAAATGAAGGAAAAATAATAAAAAAATAATAAAAATAATCAATCTCCGGACCTCCTCATTCGCTTGCAAATGTGCTCAAACAAGAAAGAATAAAGATTAAAGCAAAAAACACAAAATAAATTAATGTTAGTAATCAAATCAAGAAAATTAATTAAACACATAAAATAATAAATGATAGATTAAAATAAATAAAATATGCATTATGGATGACAAACAAATTACGTGACATATTAAAATAAATATATTAACATATTAATAAATTAACACAAATAATAATAATAATAATAATAAAATAATAATAATAATAATAATAATAATAATAATAATAATAATAATAATAATAATAATAATAATAATAATAATAATAATAATAATAATAATGAAGAAGAAGAAGAAGAAGAAGAAGAATAAACAATTAAATAAGATAAAGCAAAAAGAATATTAAAAATGTTAAATCTATATACAAAATCACATTAAAAAAATACAATAAATATAAAGATCTACAGTATTACTAATTAAATATGAACAAAATAAATAAAAGAAAAAATAAAATTAAGAGATCAAGTCTAGAATGTTTACCCTCAGATTTTGGATTTGATAGATGAAAAATATGATTGATTTTCTTGTTTTGATTCGCAAAATAGAAATAAAAATAATTGGAACTTTATTTCAAGAGAAAATTGCTTAAAAAAATTAATAGAAAAAAATAAATTAATTCTCAAGAACAAATAATTAATTTCTTTGCCTCAAAAATTATAATTGATAAAAAATCCAAATCTCAAGAATAAAAAATAATTTTCTTTGTCTCAAGAAAAATTCTTGGTTAAAAATTGAATTTTTTTAACCTTAAAAATTTTATTTGGAGAAGAAAAACTAAGAAAAGTGTAGAGAGAATTCTTAGAAAAGAAGAGAAGAAGAAAAATAAAGATTTTTGATGGAAAATGAATTCCCCCCCTATTTCTTTCCCAAATTTTCTATTTAAATGAGTAAAAATAGAAAAAATAATTAATTAAGGAAGAAAATAGGATTTTTATCAAATTCCCCTTAATTTGGGTGCAATAAAGGAAATTATCATTAAAAATTCCGAAAAAAATATGAAAAAGTCCAAAAAAAAAAAACAAGAAAAACGGAAAAAATGGGCGAAAAACGCATTTACGGCAGACCAGGGGCGACTAACGCCAGTCAGTGCGCGCGACGGGTGTCGGCGCGCTCGCGCTCACCTAGTTCGAGCGATGCTCCTTGCGTCACTCGAGCGCGGGCGCTCCTCGAGGGCACTCCACGCGCATGCGCTGCGCCCGCGCGCCTGCGGGCTGCCGCAGCTCGCCGATGCGGCCGAAAAAATATATATATATTTTTTATTTTTAAATTTAATCAAAAACACAATAATTTTCAAACTCTATTTTTTAAATTTAATTTTTAATATATTTTTTATTATTTTTTTATTCTAAAAAGCAAATTTAATAAGGAAATCATCACTTTTGACCTTTTTTCTTGTGAACAAGCATCTAATCATTATTGGGTAACTCTGATCTAGGCTGACTCAGGATCCGATCTCTACAGCGACCGATGTCTCGGGCGCGATAGGGGCCTCTCTGTTTGTTCCTTACGAGCGCGGCTGAGTGTCGCGTGCGCACCTGTGTGTGTAAAATGCTTCTGTCGCGAGCACGACTGGTCGTTGTGAGCGCGACTGGTTGTCGTGAGCGCGACGCTCCGCTGTTTTCAAATGTTTGTTATTTTATTCTCTTTCCATGGTTTCTCACTTGTGTTTTATTAATGCATCAATGTATGATTATTACATGCTTCATTTTTCGATTTTTAATAGAATTAATGCCTAGCCTGTAAGAGTCAAGTAAGTGGATAGATAGGCATGCCTATAGAGTTCTATAAGCTGCAACCCCAATGTGTTCTAAACCCTGATCAGGTCACCGTTTGGGTCCTCGCGATCCTTATAAGTTGGATATCGTTTAAGATTCCCCAATGCGAAAATGTTTTTGGATGAAAATGAAAGAAGTTGCTTTTATTTGTACCCACGGGTACCAATGTGTTCACTCGTTATCCGCTACTCTGAATTTGTAGGCAAATCTATGAATTTGATATTGATATGATATAATGACACTATATGAATGTCTATATTTTATGAAGTATCTGAAGAAATTAGGTTATGATGTAAGCTTATTATACTTATATATGTGTGTGTGTGCAAAATATATGTAAATTGCCTTAATGTCCACTGTAAGTGGTCATTCATCTTTTGTGTTTTCCCCACTAAGCGTTATTGCTTAGCACGAGTTTTTATCCGTGCAGGTGTGGAAGCGGTGGAAGTTTTTAGGAGGTTCGATCTGCAGCAGCCTAGGCTAACACAGTAGGTGGGTTTTTGTTAGTATCTCAGTTTCTTTTGTATTTTGTAATTCATGATGTATAGCTTTTGGTTTGTAACCAATTTTGGTATTATGTAAGCTCTCAGTTTTGTATTTATGTAAAGTGATATTGTAATCAATGATGTAATGTAAATATTTTGGATATATCTATGAATGAGATTTGATTAATTCAGTTTGTGCTCAATTGTGTTTCTCTTTGAATGTATGGTTTTTGAAGATTTTATGATTTTCGATTCTTTTATTATGTATGCCTGTTCTTCATTGTGATTGGTATGCTTTGTTTAGTGTGGTAACAATGCTTATCTATGCGGGCATTCACTCCTCCATGCGGGTGAGCTCCGCTACATATAGGTAAGGGGTGTTACACTATGTGGTGTATTCACTTGAGCACAAATGTGACTTGAGCATTGATAAGTATACAATCTCATTTAAAGTAACAATTCTGAAAAGTGGCTCAATGCTATGAAAGAAGAGTTAAAATCTATGGATGTCAATCAAGTCTGGGAACTAGTTGAGTTACTTGAAGGCTCAAAGCAAGTGGCCTGTAAATGGGTCTTTAAGACTAAAAGGGGCTTGAAAGGCAATATTAAAAGGTATAAAGATGGTCTTGTAGCCAAAAGTTATACTTAAAATGATGGCATTGACTTTAAAGAGACATTTTCTCCAGTTTCAAAGAATGACTCTTTAAGAATTGTTATGGCATTGGTAGCTTATTATAATTTAGAGCTTCACAAAATGAAAACTTAAAAGAAGAAGTTTATATGGAACAACTGAAAGGTTTTGTGGCAGCAGGAAAGGAAAATATGGTGTGTAAATTAAGGAAGTCAATATATGGTTTGAAATAAGCTTCCAGATAGTGTTATCTTAAGTTTAATGATATCATTACCTCTTATAGTTTTGTAGAAAATACTGTTGATAGGTGTATTTATACGAAGGTCAGTGGGTGTAAGTTTATTATTTTAGTACTATATGTTGACGATATTCTTTTGGCTGCTAATGATTTGAGCTTGTTACATGATGTAAAGAAATATCTCTTTTAAAACTTTGTAATCAAAGATATGGGTGAGGTATCCTATGTGATTGGAATAGCAATATTCCGTGATAGTGCACAAGGATTTTTAGGATTGTCTCAGAAGGGATATATTAGTAAAGTATTAGAGTGCTTTAAAATGGAAAAATGGTCACCAGAAGTGGTTCCAATTCAAACCCAAGAATGATTTGGAACGAAAGGAAATGGAATCTATTCCCTATGCATCTGTAGTTAGGAGTCTGATGTATATTTAAACTTGTACTTGACCAGACATTAGTTTTTCTATTGGAATGTTAGGCCGATATCAAAGTAACCCCGGAATGGACCACTGGAAAGCTGCAAAGAAAGTCCTTAGGTATTTACAAGGCACCAAGGATTACATGCTCACATACAAGAAGTTAAATCATTTAGAAGTGCTTGGTTATTCAGATTCAGACTATGCTAGTTGTGTAGACTCAAGGAAATCTACTTTCTGTTATCTATTCCAACCATCAAGAGGCACAATTTCTTGGAAGAGTGGAAAACAGTCTGTCATTGCTACTTCCACTATGGAGACTGAATTTGAGGCCTACTTTGAGGCCACTATTCAAGCATTATAGTTGTGGAAGTTTGTCTTAGGGCTAGGTATTGTCGATAGTATAGCTAGACCGCTAAGAATTTATTGTGATAATTCTGCAGTTGTCTTCTTCATTAAAAATGACAAGTATTCTAAGGGTGGTAAACACTTGGATTTGAAATACTTGTCAATCAAAGAAGAAGTGCATAAAAATAAAGTGTCAATTGAGCATATTGGAACTGATCTAATGATAATAGATCCGTTAACTAAAGGATTACTGCCTAAGACATTTACTGGTAATGTTGATAGGATGGGCATTATAGATAAGTCCTTGTTAGCATGATATCATGTTATGTATAGACATATGTTTGGTTATTTGCTATTATTGTTTTGACACTTATGAATTCAATTAAAGTTATGTTTTTGCTTATTTGTTAGTTGTCACATTATGTATTGTACATGCATTGTCTTAGTGTGATAACAAATTATGTTTTAAGAAAAACATCAAAGTTGAGAATTACAATATTTCTTGATTAGAGTTATTTTGAGTTGAGTTGATTGTGTGATACATGGAAGGAATCATGTCGTTCGATGACTTGTGATCGCTATAATCCCATCATTTAAATTCATTCAAGTTTGATGGCTTGATAGATTCGATATATGGTGCATGTTTAAAGTATGTTGTTGGATCATCAAGTTGTAACATGGGCCAAGTGGGAGATTGTTAGATTAATTTTAATAATCATAAAGGTGTGGCCTATATTACTTGGCTTGATTCTAATGTAAAGTGGGCCCAAGATAATGGTTATTGGGCTTGTAGAGAATATTAGAGTCACTAGGATTTTATTATAAAACTCTCTTTTTGATGAAACTGACAATTATCAAAACAAAAGAAACGACGCTCTTGCACCATTGAAAAGAACAAAGAAAAGAGAAAGGAGGGAGTGGATAAAACCTTTGCAACCATGGATCAATGTTAGTATTTCCTTTTCTCTCTTATAATATGAATCCTAATTAAATTAGTTGAATCAATTGGATCATAAATGATATTGGGAGAATTCTAGACTTGAAATATAGTTTAGAATATTAAAGTTTCGATTACAAGTGGGAGATGATTTTTAACTAATATTATGATAATATGATTATTTTGTAATTTTTATTATGAACATTTGAAATGAAATTGAATTTTATCTATTTTTTTTATATTTATATGTTAAAAATTTTAGTGGTTAACCTAAAAATATTGATTAACTAAACCGCTAAATCAAAACTGATGGATTAATTAACCAAATTTATTGACTGATTAATGATAAATAATTTTAAAATTTTAATATTAATGAAATAGTTAAAAAAATTGTTAATGAAATGATTAACTGATCCAACATATAATCTTATTTCCAAAAATGGGTCCCGACTACCATCATCAAGTGAGGAGCGGTCTTCGCAAAAATTTAGACCATCCATTTATGAAAAGTAGTTATAGCCATGGATGAGGATGATAGTAGGGGTGTACACGGTACAATACAATTAAAAAATTTGCAAATCTCCATATTGTTTTGAAATTTCGGATATTTTAAAAATTAAGCATTGTTATTATCTTGAAAATTCGGGACAATTCGGTACAGTTCTTATAAATTTTGGTACAGTTCGGTTCGGTTCTTCAGTTCTTTTGGTACAAAACAATACAATTTGGTACTTCGGATAGTTCAATATTTTTAAAAATTTACAAAATAAATATACACAATAATAAATACAAATACAATTAAAATATCTCAATAAGTACAATTAAAATTTAAGTCAAAGCACAAAATTTAAAAATTATCATTCGACAGTTTTTTTCTGCATTATATTTGCACTGATTTGAGAATTTTGAGAAATATTTTTAAAAAATAACAAAGAAATTAAATAATTAGACCATAAATAAAATATAAACATTAAATATACAATTTAAGAATTTACGCGAATATAATAATTACCTAATTGAAACTTTTTAAGTTTTTCAATTGATGCTTCTGAAACCAAAAGTATAGCTGATATCAATCATTTTTGGCAACAAATGAGAACATTGACTGTAATCGGAGTTACAGAACTTTTAAATTTGTCTAAAGTCCTTCTCCAGTGCTAAAAGCTGATTTAGAAGCTACAGTCGAGCACTGAACAACCAAGAAATCTCCAGCAACCTTAGCCAAAAGTGGATAATTTGGTTCATTAATCTTTCACTAACTAAAAAAATATAAAATTCAATTCAATTTTTAATTCCCTCCTAAAATTCAAAATAAAAAAAAATATTTGCACCTAAAAATTTTCAAATTTAATTCTTAATTCACTCTAAAAAATTTTACTTTTTTTTCTTTTATCATTTTTAAATGTACAACTAAAATTTTATTATTTTAATAATTATATATAATTACATTATTAAGTTACATATTCATATACATATTGAGCCAAAAATAAATCGGTTAATTACAAATTTGAGCTTGAACTATGGGGTTTTTCAATGTTTGCACCATACTTTGGAAGCTTACAATTTTAGGCTTCATCTTTAAGTTTCCTTTCAATTGAGGTACTCCGTCAATAAATCCGTTAAGTACTAAAAGATTTGCCGAGTCAGCATAAATTTGGATCCCACCTCTGCCCATTAGGATGCCAACTCAACCATCTCCTTCATCCTCTTCTTCTGCTTCCTCTTTTCGCTCCAAATCCATCTCTATTCTCTCCCCCTTTTTCCCTCTCCTAAGAATGTGCAAAAATTTGCTGATCGTGAACTTGGTACTGTCAAATAAATGTATTTCCTATATGTTTGTTACTAAGAAAAGATGCCATGTTTAAATTGCAGAAGAAATACCAATCCAAATTTGTAGTTGTGTAATGGCATCTATACTAAAAATTATAATTACACCATCCTCAATTTCCAATTTCAAAATTAAGATAAAATTATAGGAGCTCTTGACATTCTCAGCCTTGCTCATATGCTTCAAATTCCTCTGCAGATACTTTCTACTGGTCATGTCGAAAAATACCCATAATCCATTTTGGATCATCTCAATCCATTAATATTCAAGTAAGAATTCAAGAAAATCAAGAAACTCAAAAATTAAAGATTTAAACTTTTACCTTTTTGAAATTGAAATCTTGATTATTAGTCAATGGTTTCTTTTCCAGCGTGGAATCATTGAAAGCTAGGGTTTCCAGCTCTAGCGAAGATCGTATAGTCCTCCACATAAAGTATCCAGCCAAAACGACAAAGAAAAACACTAGAATGAATATAAGAGGACACATTGTTGAGTTTTGCAAAGAATTATTGGTGTTTATCTCTCAATGAAACAAAAAAGATAAAGTTTTTTTATTTTTTATTTTTTCTAAAGGGAGATGGATATGTAGTGAAAAGAGGAGGAAGAAGAAGTAGATGGCTGAGTTAGCATCCTAATGGCAGGAGGTGGGACCCACATTCATGCTAAATCAGCAAATCCGTTAGTACTTAATGGATTTGTTGACATAATCTCTCAATTGAAAGGGGACTCAAAGATGAGACCTGACATTATAAGTTTCCAAAATATGGTGCAAGCATTGAAAAACACCTTATAGTTCATTTTGTAATTAACCTAAAATAAATTAGTACTATTTGAATGACACTAAATGTAAATGAAATTAATTAATAAGGTAATTATATACTCATATAATTATATTAATTAGTAAAGTATCATTATATATAATTACATTATTAATTTACAACTCAATTACTCATATATATAATTACATTATTAATTTACAACTCAATTACTCATATAGCTATTGTACCAAAATTGATAAGTACTAGTTCAGTGATGTGAAAATAAATAAAATTAATTGGTAAGATAATTATACACTCATATAATACATTAATTGGTAAAATTTCATTATTTATAATAACTATATATAATTACCTTATTAATTTACATACTCGTATATGTATTGTGCAAAAAATAAATGAGTACTAGTTGAGTGATACTAAGAGTAAATTAAATTAATTGGTAAGGTGATTATATATTCATGTAATTACATGAATTGGTAAATTTCATTATATCTAACAATTGTATATAATTACACTATTAATTTACATGTTCAATTACTCATATATGTATTGTGGCAAAAATAGATGAGTACTAGTCGAGTTATATTAAAAGTAAACGAAATTAATTGGTAAGGTGATTATATACTCATATAATTACATTAATTGGTAAAATTTCATTAATATAATAATTGTATGTAATTACATTATTAAAATACATCATCAATTACTCACATAAATATTGTTCTAAAAATAAATGAACACTAATTGAGTAACGCTAAAAATAAACGAAATTATTGGTAAGGTGATTATATACCCATATATTTACATTAATTGGTAAAATTTCATTATAAATAATAACTATATATAATTACATTTTTAATTTACATACACATATAGGTATTGTGACAAAAATATATGAGTATTAGTTGAGTAACACTAAAAGTAATGAAATTAAATGGTAAAGTGATTATGTAATAAATTGCTCAATTTACATATCTATCTAAATATTTTTACAAAAAAAGTAGTAGTTGAGTGATATTAAAGGTAAATTAAATTAAATACAAATTATTTTAGTTGCATATTCATATAGATATAATAATTACTATAATTTTAATTATAAATAAGATAAATTTAATTATTATAATAATTAAATTTATCTTATTTATAAGTAAAATATTTATTTTAATTTATTAGCTAATTATTATTGTAATTTCATGCATTAAAATATTTAATACAAATAATTATGAAGTTAAATTTATATAACAAATATATAATATAAATTATGAATAATATTTATATATAAATAATAATAATAAATAAATATCGGTTCTTTCGGTCCAATTCGTTTCCAAAATAGTTTGGTACAGTTCAATACGGTTCTTGATCCAGTTTTAGATAAAATATCCATATCCGTTCCAAATAAAGTCAATGGTATAATTCGGTTTGGTTCTAGTAAAAAAGTCAATGGTGCAATTCGGTTTTGCATCTTTTTCTTCGGTACTTCGGTTCGGTGCAAGAAGATCTAGATCCGTGAACACCCCTACATGATAGCAACCGATTTATGAGTGAGATGTTATTTGTAGACGACAGTGGCACGAAATGACAAGATGTAGAGTTATTTCTGATGCTATGACCTATGGTACCAATTTAAAATGGGAAATTATTTTATTTAGTTTTTTTTAATAAAAAAACATAGCCCTTAATTAGAATAAATTAGCAGTAATACAGGGCAAAAGAAACAAAGGAACAAAATTCCAAATAGAAAGACTAGCACTAGAAATAGATGTTTTTGTAAGACAATGAGAAACCATGTTAGGCTTATCTACAAACCCAGTTAAGAGAAATATTGTAACACCCCATTTCCACCCTGGTAGTTTGAGCCTTTTATATGTGTAATTGTGTGTGTGTTAAATTGTGGCATGTGTTATATATATATATATATATATATATATATATATATATATATATATATATATATATGTATATATGCATGATTTAAATTTAGTGTTATGTAATTGTGGGGTTTGTTTGGGTGTGAGAGTGTGTAGGGAATTAGGGTGTGTGTAAGTGAGGTTTGGCTTGAGTGTAGGTATGAGAATGGGTTTTGTGTATGTCTTGAAGGGAGCTTTCCAATGGGATGTTGCCATGTGGCACTAGAGTAGGTAAGTGAGTGAGGAGAGAGGAGGGAGAATTAGCTTTTTGTTCTTCCCCTTTTTCCCATTTTCTTCTTCCTCCCTGTTCTTCCTCTTCCTCTTCTTTTCTTCCTTGCTTTCTTGTAATCTTTCCCCTCTAGCTGCAATTTTGGTGAGTTTTGGGTGATTTTAAGTTGATTTAGGTAAGTAAGAGCTTATTGTTCTTCCTCACATTCCTATTCCATCTAATTTAGTTAATTTGTGTATTTGGGTATTTTTAGGGTTTGAGTTTAAAGCTTGTTGTGATGGATGTTTTGTTCAGAGATCCCTCCTAGAGAGCCCAAAGGTAAGGAAATCGCAAGTGGAAGCGGAGTCCGTGATTAGAGTCCAAGTATTCAAGGTTTGGGAATGTTGTGGTTTTTGTGTGTGTTTGTATGATTTTTGTGTTTTGTGTTAAATGTTGGAATTGATGGGATATAAGATGAGTACTTGTATCTATTTGATATGGGTATTGATTGTTTTGGGTTAATATGCATGATTGGTGAAGAATTGAGTTGCGGAATGAGTTTGTATGAAATTTTATGAGAAATTGCTGGTTTGATAAATTCTGGAATTTGATCTTGTGAATTTGATGATTTGATGATGATGATTAGTTTATAAGTTGAGTTTTAGGTGGTCTAAGGTGTTGTGAATGATTTATTTGTGTGGGGTTGTGTTTTGAAGCCAATTGAAGGTTTGGGTGAATTTTATGAATGAATTTTGTAGGTTTTTCGCGTAAGGGCTGGAAATCCCGACCCAATCACAAGCGCGACACAGTCGCGAGGTCACGACAGAGCTCGGCTTTTGCAGCCTTCGCGCGAGCTGTATGCGTGCTGCCGAGCAGCCTCGACGAGGGCTCCCTGTAGCGAGCGCAACAGAGCGCTCAACCGCCGCAGGATCTTTGGATAGTCTCCTATCGCAAGCACGTGCCTGGCGCTCGAGCACGACAAAAGTTACTGACCGCTCACTATCACGAGCGCGACAGTGAGGTGCGCGTTCATCCCCGCGCCAGCGCGAGGGCTGTCGTAACCGCGACTTGAGGCAGATCTTTACCTCTGTCGCGAGCGCGACACCTCTTAGCTTCAAAAAGTAAATTTCTTTGTATGCTTTTAAAGTTTAATTTTTAGTCTTATTATGTTTTCACATTTATAAATAAACAAGTTTAAGAATGATATGAATGTAAATCAGTTGATCTATGCTTAACCTGCGAAAGTCAAATTAAGTGGATGATAGGCATGCCTATAGAGTTCAAGTTGTTGCAGCCATGCGTATGCATTTTGGACCCTGATCAGGTCCCTGAATTGGATCCAAGTGATCCCCATTTGACTTGAATCTTATGTAAGATTTCATGCGAAAATATTTTGAAATAAAAAGAAAAGATGATTTTGATGCCCTCGGGTATCCATGCGTTTCAAATGATTATGCGTCACTCGCTATCCACTACTTTGAATAAGCAGGTCTTTCTTTCTATGTGAATATGAGTTTTGATTTGGCAATGTATGCTTGATTGGGTTACTTAGAGATATCCTTATCCTCAGTATGTTGAATTATTTAAGTATTGATTTACATATGTGCCATGTGTATGTGATTTGTATCAATGTCCGCTGTGAGTGGTCATTTTTCATTGTGCTTTTTCCCACTAAGCGTATTCGCTTAGCACGGGTGTTTCAACCGTGCAGGTGTGGAAGATGTTGGAGTTCGTGAGCAGGGTGATCCATTTCAGAAGGGCCGACACAACTAGGAGAGAGATTTTGTAGTTCTGAATTTGTACTTCTTTTTGTAAATGTAATAGTTTTAATGATTTTGTAGCGAGAACTATGGATGTCAGTTCTTCTTTTGTAAATTGGTGTGACACTAAGTTTGTAAGCGAACCTTTTGTACCACGGCACTTTTATAACATTATATGTAAAGACTATTTGTTATATTAATATTATCCTACCTTTTGTTCCAGCCTTGGTCTTTTGAATGTAAACTTTATTTTACTGCTTTGATTGTATGATTTATTATTATATGTTACAGGTTGAAGTTTTGCGTGACAACCCTCATCTATTAGGACCCTTCATCCTCCTCCAAAGGATGGAGCTTTCCACGTATAGGTAAGGGGTGTTACATTTTGTGGTATCAGAGCAATAGGTTTAGACATTTCTGGGCTAGTGTAAGATAGAGTGTATGTGTAGTGTTGTGTTGGCCTGATACGGATCGTTGTGTATGTTTTGTAGTTGATGGAGTCTGCTCGTGGATCACTTGAGGGGTCAGCCGAGAGTGCGAATCCCTGAGAGCAAAATCCATGTATTTCGGGTCTGGCTCAGCCACCTAGGGTGCAACCTGAGGCCCCTGCGTTTGAGGCTATGCTCAAGATATCCCAGGATATGGCCAGGGTTTTGGAATGGGTTACTGCCCCTAGAGCTCCGATAGAGAATATGCGATAGTATGGAGCAAAGCATTTCTTTGGAACTGGATTGGATGAATCGGATAAAGCGGAATTGTGGATAGAGAAGGTTAAGCGGGTGCTAAGGGAGATCCGTTGTCCTCCAGAGAGTGAGGTGGAGTGTGTAATATCTTTGCAGTAGGGTTCAGCTTTTGATTGGTGGACTTTAGTACTTAGGCATCCGCAGCTTCTCGAGCCTGTGACATGGGAGTTCTTTGAGAGGGAGTTCGAAACAAGTATGTAACTACGGCATTCAAGGAGGCTAGATGGGCACAGGTTTTGAGTCTCCGTCAGAGAGTGTTGTCTGTAGCGAATTATGAGAAGGAGTTTAATAGACTCAGTAAGTATGCACCGCTAGGAGTTCTCGCTGAGGAGTTCCGGTGTCAATAGTTTAAGGCGGGTTTGAATGAGTCTTTAAAGGTAATGTTGGTTTCATTGATGTCGGCACAGGATGTCAGTTATTATCAGATTGTGTAGGCAGCTTTGAGAGCGGAGCGCTCTGAGAATGTGCTAAGAGAGAAGGCTCAGAGGAAGAAGGCTTCTAGAGGAGGTTCCTCTTCAGGAAAGAGGTCACGTAAGTCTCAATGGAACCCCTCTGGTGAGTCGTATCCTAGTCCAGCTTCTAGAGGGAGGAGGCAGGATTCTTTTAGAGGGTCTAGCACGGGTAGAGGAGCCTCGAGTGGTCGAGGTGATGGTGTGCCCCAATGTTCTCATTATAACAAATGACATTGGGGTGAGTGTCGGTGGTTAACTGGGGGATGTTTTAGATGTGGTAGCACAAACCATTTTCTTGCCAATGGCCCAAATTTGTATGAGAATACCCAAGGCTAGCAGGAAGCAAGTCGAGCTGGGTCAAATGTTCCTCAAGGCAGTTGTCCTAGAGGTAGAGGCCGGGGTCATGGTGGACGGCCTCAGGAAAGAGATTCTTCTGAGATAGTTGATCGTCCAGTGCCTGCGGCTGCAAGAGCCTAAGCTATGAGAGCCTGTGATGACCAGGATGCTACGGAAGTTATAGCCGGTAAGTTCTTACTTTTTAGTACTGAAATGTATGCATTGATAGATCCAGGTTCCACCCACTCTTATCTGTGTTCTGATAAGTTGAGTAAAGAATTATCTAATGAGGATAGATTGGACTATGAGATTTATATTACTAGCCCGTTAGGGCAGAGTGTAAAAGTGAATAGGGTGTGTCAGAATTATCCTTTGTTGGTGCAAGGTAAGGAATTTACGGTCGATTTAATTAAGCTACTATTTCATGAGTTCGACCTTATTTTGGGCATGGATTGGTTATCCAAGCATAGAGCTATAGTGGATTGTCAGAGAAAAATAGTTGTGCTCAAGAGTAAGGATCAGATGTCTGTGGTTGTAAGAGGTATAGGAAGTAATTCGCTACACAATGTGATCTCGGCTATGAAAGCAAAACGGTTCATGAGAAAGGGATGTGAAGCGTATTTGGCTTTGATTTTGGATTCCCGGAGAGGGCAAGCGAAGATACAAAATATTCCGGTAGTAAGAGACTTTGTGGATGTGTTTCCAAAGGAATTACTAGGTTTGCCACCAGAAAGAGAAGTAGAGTTGTCTGTGGATGTTGTGCCAGGTGCAACTCTGATTTCCAAGGTTCCGTATAGGATGGCTCCGATGGAATTGAAAGAGTTAAAAAGTCAGTTGCAAGAGCTCTTGGATAAAGGTTTTATTCGACCAAGTGTGTCACCATGGGGTGCTCCAATTTTGTTTGTCAAGAAAAAGGACGACACTCTGAGAATGTGTATTGATTGCCGGCAGATCAACAAAGTTACGATAAAGAATAAGTATCCGTTGCCACGGATTGAGGATATTTTTGATCAACTTTGGGGCGCAAGAGTGTTTTCGAAGATAGATTTGAGATTTGGTTATTATCAGTTGAGAGTCAAGGATGCAGATGTGGCAAAGACAGCTTTTTGGACGTGTTATGGTCACTACGAATTTTTGGTGATGCCATTAGGTCTGACTAACGCGCCCGCAGCTTTCATGGATTTAATGAACAGGGTATTCAGTTAGTATTTGGATCGTTTTGTTGTAGTGTTCATCAACGACATCTTGGTATATTCTAAGGATGAAAAGAAACATGAGGAACATCTGAGATTGGTGTTACAAGTGTTGAGAGATCATCAGTTGTACACCAAGCTTAGTAAGTGTGAGTTTTGGTTGAAAGAAGTGACATTCCTCGGACATGTGGTTTCGGCAGAAGGTATCCGAGTAGATCCGTCCAAGATTAAAGCTACTGTAAACTGGTTGCCACCGAAGTCTGTACCAGAAGTGAGGAGCTTTTTAGGATTGGCTGGGTATTATAGACGATTTGTGAAGGGCTTTTCAGCGATAGCTTCACCTTTAACTCGGTTTCTCAGAAAGGAGGTTAAGTTCCTATGGTCTGATAGATGCCAAGCGAGCTTTGAGCAGTTGAAAGATATGTTGACTAAGGCTCCTGTACTTACTCAACCCGTTTCGAGTAAAGAGTATACTATGTACAGTGATGCTTTGGGTGTAGGATTGGGTTGTGTTCTTATGCAAGATGGTAAAGTGATTGCCTATGCTTCCGGGCAGCTGAAACTCATGAGTAACACTATCCGACGCATGATTTAGAGCTAGTAGCGGTAGTGTTTGCTCTTAAGCTATAGCGGCATTATTTATATGGAGAGACTTGTAGGATCTTTACAGATCACAAAAGTCTGAAGTATCTGCTCACTCAGAAGGAATTGAACTTAAGACAGCGAAGATGGTTAGAGTTATTCAAAGACTACGATTGTATCATTGATTATTATCCAGGTAAGGCTAACGTAGTAGCAGATGCTCTGAGTAGAAAAATCAGTATCAGCTTTGTCTCTGAGTAGAGGAAGGTGGAGGTTTGATTCAGAAGGAGCGCTAATAGCTCAGTTAAAGGCTAGACCGAGCTTGAAGCAAGTTATAGTGGATGCACAGTTGAGTGATTCGGTGTTGCAGCGTGCTTTTCGCCCAGTTAGAGATGGTAAGCGGACTAAATTTTCTATAGACAGTGGGGGAGTGCTCAGATTTGGAAATCGGTTGTGTGTGCCCAATGTAGAGGAAGTGAAAAGAAGGCTTTTGCAAGAGGCTCATTCGTCGGTTTTCACGATGCATCCAGGAGGAAACAAGATGTATAGAGACCTGAAACAATTCTATTGGTGGCCAAGTACGAAGAGGGATATAGTAGATTTTGTTTTGAAGTGTTTAGTGTGCCAATAAGTGAAAGCTGAACATCAAGTCCCGACTGGATTGTTGCATCCCTTACCCATTCCTCTATGGAAGTGGGACGATGTTACGATGGACTTTGTAATCGGATTGCCTTTGTCTTAACGTAAGCATGATTCTATTTGGGTGATAGTTGACCGATTGACGAAATCAGTACACTTCTTGCCAGTTCGGATAGATTATTCTATCGACAAGTTGGCTGAGATTTATGTGGATGAGAAAGTGAGGCTTCATGGAATTCCAGTCTCTATTGTGTCTGATCGGGATCCGAGGTTTACCTCCAAGTTTTGGAAAGAGTTACAGTTGGCTTTGGGTTCTTGGTTAAACTTTAGCACTGCATTTCACCCTCAGATGGATGGTCAGTCAGAAAGAGTTATTCAGATTCTGGAGGACATGCTTTGGGGATGTGCTTTGGAGTTCTCCGGTAGTTGGGATAGATATGTGTCTTTAATGGAGTTTGCCTATATAAAGGTCATCAAGCAAGTATCGGGATGGCTCCTTATGAAGATCTCTATAGGCGGAAATGTAGAACCCCAGTGTGTTGGATAGAATTATTGAAAAAATTAGTTGTGGGACCGGAATTGATTAGAGACAAGGAAGAAAAGATACAAGTGGTGCAGCGGAATTTGAAAGCAGCTAAAGATAGGCAACGATCTTATACTGACTTGAAGCGAAGGGACATTCGATATGAGATTGGGGACAAAGTATTTTTGAAAGTATCACCTTGGCGGAAGGTTCTCCGATTTGGTAAGAAAGGAAAATTAAGTCCTCGGTTTATTGGACTGTATGAGATTCTGGATAAGATTGGCCCAGTGGCTTATCAGTTAGCATTGCTAATAGAGCTAGCTAAGTTACACGATGTTTTCCACGTGTCTATGCTCCATCGCTACTGATCTGATCCATCTCATGTGTTGAAAGTGCAAGATAATCGGGTTCAGCCAGATTTTTCATTTGATGAAGAACCGAAGGAAATTTTAGCTAGAGAGATCAGACAGCTTCGCAATAAGCAAATCCCGTTGGTTAAGGTACTATGGAAACATCATGGAATTGAAGAAGCAACTTGGGAACCAAAAACAGTCATGAGAGCTCAGCATCCTCAGTTATTTGGATCATGTGAGAATTTCGAGGATGAAATTCTGTTAAGTGGGGGAGTATTGTAATGTCCCGTTTTCGCCCTGGTAGTTTGAGCCTTTTATATGTGTGATTATGTGTGTGTTAAATTGTGGCATGTGTTATATATATATATATATATATATATATATATATATATATATATACACACACACACACACACACACACACACATATATATACACACACACACATATATATATATATATACACACACACACACACACACATATATATATATATATGCATGATTTAAATTTAGTGTTATGTAATTGTGGGGTTTGTTTGGGTGTGAGAGTGTGTAGGGAATTAGGGTGTGTGTAAGTGAGGTTTGGCTTGAGTGTAGGTATGAGGATGGGTTTTGTGTATGTCTTGAAGGGAGCTTTCTAATGGGATGTTGCCATGTGGCACTAGAGTAGGTATGTAAGTGAGGAGAGAGGAGAGAGAATTAGCTTTTTGTTCTTCCCCTTTTTCCCGTTTTCTTCTTCCTCCCCGTTCTTCCTCTTCCTCTTCTTTCTTCCTTGCTTTCTCGTAATCCTTCCCCTCCAGCTGCAATTTTGGTGAGTTTTGGGTGATTTTAAGTTGATTTAGGTAAGAAAGAGCTTATTGTTCTTCCTCACTTTCCTATTCCTTCTAATTTAGTTAATTTGGGTATTTGGGTATTTTTGGGGTTTGAGTTTAAAGTTTGCTGCGATGGATGTTTTGTTCAAAGATCCCTCCTAGAGAGCCCAAAGGCAAGGAAATCGCAAGTGGAAGCGGAGCCCGTGATTAGAGTCCAAGTATTCAAGGTTTGGGAATGTTGTGGTTTTTATGTGTGTTTGTATGATTTTTGTGTTTTGTGTTAAATGTTGGAATTGATGGGATATAAGATGAGTAATTGTATTTATTTGATATGGGTATTGATTGTTTTGGGTTAAGATGCATAATTGTTGAATAATTGAGTTATGGCATGAGTTTGTATGAAATTTTATGAGAAATTGCTGGTTTGATAAATTATGGAATTTGATCTTGTGAATTTGATGATTTTATGATGATGATTAGTTTATAAGTTGATTTTTAGGTGGTCTAAGGTGTTGTGAATGATTTATTTGTGTGGGGTTGTGTTTTGAAGCCAATTGAAGGTTTGGGTGAATTTTGGGAATGGAATTTTGTAGGTTTTTCGCGTAAGGGATGGAAATCCCGACCTTGTCCTGAGGTCACGACAAAGCTCGACGATTGTAGCCTTCGTGCGAGCTGTATGCGAGCTGCCAAGTAGCGAGGGCTCCCTGTCGCTAGAGTGACAGAGTGCTCAGCCGCCGTATGATCTTTGGACAGTCTCCTGGCGCGAGCGCACGCCTGGTGCGCGAACGCGACAGAAGCTACTGGCCGCTCACTGTCGCAAGCGCGACAGTGAGGTGCATGTTCATCCCTGCGCCAGCATGAGGGCTGTCGCAACCGCGACTTGAGGCAGATCTTTACCTCTGTCGCGAGCGCGACACCTCCTGGCTTCAAAAAGTAAATTTATTTGTATTCTTCTATAGTTTAATTTTCAGTCTTGTTATGTTTTCCCATTTATAAATAAACAAGTTTAAGAATGATATGAATGTAAATCAGTTGATTTATACATAACCTGCGAAAGTCAAATTAAGTGGATGATAGGCATGCCTATAGAGTTTAGGTTGCTGCAGCCATGCGTATGCGTTTTGGACCCTGATTAGGTCCCTGAATTGGATCCAAGCGATCCCCATTTAACTTGAATCTTATGTAAGATTCCATGCGAAAATGTTTTGAAATAAAAAGAAAAGATGGTTTTGATGCCCTCGGGTATCCATGCGTTTCGAATGATTATGCATCACTCGCTATCCACTACTTTGAATAAGCAAGTCTTTCTTTCTATGTGAATATGAGTTTTGATTTGGCAATGTATGCCTGATTGGGATACCTAGAGATATCCTTATCCTCAGTATGTTGAATTATTTAAGTATTGATTTACATATGTGCCATGTGTATGTGATTTGTATCAACGTCCGCTGTGAGTGGTAATTTTTCATTATGCTTTTCCCCACTAAGCGTATTCGCTTAGCACAGGTGTTTCATCCGTGCAGGTGTGGAAGATGTTGGAGTTCGTGAGCAGGGTGATCCGTTTCAGAAGGGCCGGCACAACTAGGAGAGAGATTTTGTAGTTCTGAATTTGTACTTCTTTTTGTAAATGTAATAGTTTTAATGATTTTGTAGCAAGAACTATGGATGTCAGTTCTTCTTTTGTAAATTGGTGTGACACCAAGTTTGTAAGCGAACCTTTTTTGCCACGGCACTTTTATAACATTATATGTAAAGACTATTTGTTATATTAATAATATCCTACCTTTTGTTCCAGCCTTGGTCTTTTGATTGTAAACTTTATTTTACTGCTTTGAGTGTATGATTTATTATTATATATTACAGTTTGAAGTTTTGCGTGACAACCCTCATCAATCGGGACCCTTCGTCCTCCTCCAAAGGATGGAGCTTCCCACGTATAGGTAAGGGGTGTTACAAATATCCTTCCTCTTCTCAAGATAATATTTGCAATACTTGATAATAACACCAAATTCACTTCAATCCTCTTTGAATGAAAATAAAGACAAGTGCAGAATTTGAGAATTCATTTCAACTATTCCCTTTCCACACAAATTCGAGTATACCCATTCAAGGGTACTTCGGGCAGTAAGAGCATCATCTATGGAAGCATATGAAACTTCTAGAAGTAAGTTAGAGATAAAAGAAATAAACTCCCTATCAAACCCCTTAATGATTGCACCAATACCTACCGAGTCACCACTATGAAACAATGCAGCATCAAAATTGCATTTCCAACTACCAGCAATAGGTTTTCCCAAAACCGAGAACCATAAACATGACTCACTAAAGGAGAAACACCATATTTAATAAGGTTGGTTAAAGTCTAATCTTGTAGATAAAAAATGGCCTTAGATACAATTAAATTGGTTGGATGATGATAATTATGTCATAAAAGACAAATTTCGAGAGTACTGTTAAGTGCTTAATTTTGCATATTTTTACTTATTTTTCCCTATTTTTATGCATTGACTTTCAGCCAAATTGGGACTTTTCACTTGGTGATGTAATTTTAACCATTTCAGGGTTTAATTGGTAAGAAGGGAGCGAATTGTGACTAATTGAAGTTGATTTGGAGTAGCCATGAAGATTTAAAGAAGATTGGTAGCAAAGAGCTGAACTTGGAGTTACCCTTGCCCAAGGCTAAGAAGCAAGGGTAAGCTTTTGTCTTGCCCAAGGCTAAGAGAAAAATAGGACAGTAGGATAATTCACTAGATTTGTGCGCCTAGCCGCTAAGAATATTCCAACCATCTTTTGAGGAATTTTAACCTATATTTTTGGGATAAAAGGTAGCAGTTTTAGGTAGTTTGATTTGTTTTAAATATTTTATTTTACTTTCCTTATTTGGATAGGATTAAACTACTTTCCTTAATTATAGGATTTTATTTCATTTAATGAAGAGAGAAACGTGAACAATAACCAACTCTTCCTTTTCTTTGTCCTTCCAAGGACCATAATTTCTAGTTTTCAATTTTATTTATTTTTTATTCTTAGTTATGATTGGCTAAACTTTTAATCTAGTTAAAGGTTAATTCAAGGGTAGGATTCAACCAATTACTATGAGATTGCTCTTACTTTATTTTTCTCTTAATTTTATGTGGTGTCCATGTTATTTACTGTGGCTTAGAGAAATCCCATCTCAATTGTTATTTATTATTTATGCAATACGAGCTTGTTATTCATATAATTAAATAGCATATAACTAATTAAGGATATCAAATCCGTAATTGTTTGATAAAATAAATAACAAGTGGCAATTAATATAATAACACTGGAAAGGGTTGTTGTATTAAGTAAATGCATGATTTAGTTTTAATCAATCTCATGAAGAGTTGGTTGGCTTAGGTCGGGTCTTTCTAAATTCTAATGCTATCAATTAAATTGAATTCTTTCGCTTGTAAAGGGTTATTAGATTAATTAGGAATTAATTACAGTCTTACTTGATTAGCCTATTAATATGAAAAAATTGGTTAGGAGCGCAAAGACGATGACTATAATCGGTCCATTACATGAATTTAAAGTTATCTTTTCATTAATGATCAGTAAAATTGGATCCTGTGTCGCGAATGACTTTAACTTGAGTTTCTCATCTTTTATTGTATTTTTATTTATTTCTTTGCATTTTTTTATTATTATTTTAATTATGTATTTTTTTTATCTTTGATCCTTAAAAATCCCCCTTTTATTTTTATTATTTATTTCTTGTTATTTAAACAACTAAAACTCAACAATCCCTGTGGATTCGACCCTGCTCATCACTATTTACAAAGTTAGTTTTAGTTAAGAGTAGGAATTTTATTTTTGTTGGTTTCGACACCCATCAAGTACTATAATTGCCAAGCAATCATCCAAACTAAAGCAATGATATCAGACCCACACTCATTCATAAAATTTGAAAGACAAATAGAGCAACAAGCATGAGAAAAAGGCCACCAAACACCCCAACGTCCGAATAAGATTTTACTTTCACAATACTAAAAAGAACATGAAAAGTATCCTCTTCCAACCCTCAAATATGACAATCAGAGTTAATGGGCATGCATTTTTCAATAAAATGCTTCTTCGAGGTAAATGATTATTCGAAACACGCTAAGCAAAAATTTTTAACTTTGGCAGGGAGTTTGAAATTCCAAAGCTTGCTCTAATTAAAACTTGTTGAACAGACATTTAATTTCAAAAGATCATTAACTCCAAGCTTATAACCTGAATGAACAGAGTAGCTGCCCCATCCACACCAGATATGGGCATTATGAGTTACTAGTCATGCCTTTTGGACTCAATAATGCTCCTACAGTTTTTAAGGATCTTATGAGCAATATCTTCTATACGTAGTTAGACTAATTTTTAGTGGTCTTTATTGACTATATCTAGTTTATTCCAAGAACAAGAAAGATCATGATAAACACATTAAAATAGTTCTATAGACCTTAAGAGAGAAGCAATTATATGCCAAGTTCAGTAAGTGTGAATTTTGGCTTGATGAAGTCTCATCTCTTGGCCATACTGTATTGACCAATAGAGTTAAAGTAGACCCCAAGAAGATTAAAGCTATTCTAGAATGGAAGATACACACGAATGCCACAAAAATAAAAAATTTCCTTGGATTAGTTGGCTACTATAAAAGATTTGTAAAGGGGTTTTCTTTAATTATTGCTCACTCACCAAGCTACTTTAGAAGAATGCAAAATTTATATGGACTGATAAATGCTAGGAGAGCTTTAAAAATCTCAAAATTATATTGACTGGAGCACCAATTCTTACACAGCCAGAACTTAGGAAAAACTTTATGATCTAAAATGATGATTCTAGGAATGGCCTTGGGTGTGTACTTATGCAATATGGTAGGGTAGTTGCTTATGCATCTCGACAACTTAAATCACATGAAAGGAATTACCTTACCATGATTTAGACCTTGTAGCAAATGTGTTTGCTTTGAAAATTTGGAAGCACTACTTTTATGGTAAGAAATGCTATATTTACACTGATCACAAGAGTTTGAAATATCTACCTAGCCAAAAGGAGCTAAATTTGAGGCAAACTCATTAAAGATTATGACTACCACATAAACTACCACCAAGGCAAAGTAAATATAGTAGTTGATACACTTAGTAAAAAGGATATGGCAGGTAAATTCTTTCAATGACATCTTGAATTGTTGGAGTTCACCTAATAAATGATTATGGATAAATAATAATTTGAAGTTACTTTACATAGCCTTGAGAGTTATGAATATTAGGTTATCTTTGGCAACTATTGAAGCTATTATAGTTGAATTGAAGTTTAAACCAGACTTGACACATCAAGTCAAATTAAGTTTCTCAAAAGCAAGATGAACAATTGGTCACTATTTCCAAGTACATCCAAAAGGGGAAGGAAATTTATTATTCGCTTAATGGTGATGATCATTTATACTACAAAGGAAGAATCTGTGTACTAGATAATGATGAGTTGAAAAAGAATATCAGGATAGAAGCTCACAGTAACAATTATGTTATGCACCCTAGTAGTACAAAGATGTACCATGACTTGAAGACACATTACTGGTGTCTTGGTATGAAGAGAGATATTGCTGTGTTTGTCACAAAGTGCTTAATATGTCAACAAATGAAGGCAGAACAACAGGTTCAATTTGCGTTACTACAGCCTATCACGATACTAGAATGGAAGTGGGACTATATCATAATGGATTTTTATCAACTCTCACTAAGAAGAAGCATAACTCCATTTGGGTAATAATTAATAGATTGATGAAGTAAGCTCACTTTCCACCAGTGAGAGCTGACTACCAAATTGTTAGGCTAGTAGAAATTTATCTCAGTGAGGTAGTCAAGTTGCATGGAGTTCCTTCCTCCATCATATCTGACAGAGATCCGCAGTTCACATCCTGCTTTTAGAAAAAGTTACATAAAGCATTAAGCACAAAGCTACATTTTAATACTGCTTTCCACCAACAGATAGATGGACAATCAAAAAGGGTTATTTAGGTAATCTTATAAGACTTTGATGAATGCACAGTGGTTATAAATTAAAGCTAAATTCATACTTTCTGTCATAGGTGCTTGAAGATATGTTAAAAAACCATATCTTAGAGTTTAACGGTAACTGTAAGAATTATCTTTGTCACACCCCATTTGCCCCCTAGTAGAATGAGCCTGTCTGTCTGTCTGTATGTGTAAACATTTGCATGTGTTCGGCAATTTATAAGGGTATTTTAGTAAAATGTATGTTTTTGGGGTTTTGTTAGTATGTGGGTGCATACATGGCATTAGTGTGTTAGTTAATTGATAAATAATTGTGTACATTTGCTCATACCATTGTAGGGTGCATTTAAGTGAGATTACTTTGGGTGTGTGTAATGCATGTTAGTTTGGGTGTGAGTGGTTAGCTTCACCAATTAGAATTGAACACATACTTAGGGCAAAGAAAGGAAAAAGAAAAGGGAATGAAAGAAAGGAAATTCATATTTACGTTTATTTCTTTTCTTCTCATCACCTTCTTCTTCTTCTTCATTTTCTTTACTCTAAGCATTGTGGTGTGGATTCAAGTTGGAATTGGTGGAGTTAATCTCTCTTTGCATCTTTTGTTGCTAAGTCACTGCATTTCCTTAGCTTTCTTTCCATTTACTTCATCTTCTTCTTCTTTCTTGAGCTTAGGTTTAACTTAGGGTTTTGCATGTTGGATATTTGTGTTCAGTTGAGGCTACGCGCGATCCCAAAGGCAAGGAGGTTGCTGGGAGCAGTGGGACTAAGTGTTAGAAGCTTAGATTCCAGGTTTGGGAATAATTGATTGCGATTTGTGTGATTTTAAGTTACTGTAAATTTTCTAGGATTCTTGTCCTTGAGAAGTTTGAATGCTATTATTCTTGAATTGAGTTAGTGTTTAAATGTTGAATTGAGTTGTATAAATGTTGCCTATATTGTTTGAGATGATTTCTGGAAGGTAAGAACAGGTTTTATTGGTTTTGAGTCAAATTTGGATTGATTTTTGTGTTCTGGGAAAAATCTGGGAATCGATACTGTCAAAAATCCCGTTCTCCAGATCGTGTCGCGTGACTAGCCAAGAAGGGAGACAAGTCACGAGACGTGACCCCAGGTCACGACTCGTGACCTGCCAGTTTGAGGCCAGTCACGAGTTGTGGCTGTTTGCCACAGCTTGTGACCAGCTTAAATGAGGCCAGTCACGAGACGTGACTCCCCATCACGCCTTGTGACCAGCCTGAGAGAGAAGGCCAGTCGCATGACCAGCTGAAGAAGAAGCCAGTCACGGGACGTGACCCTCAGTCACGTCGCGTGACCGGCGAGAGACGTTGCGTGATCTGCGAGATCAAGCAGCGTGATCTGCGAGATCAAGCAATGTGATCTGCGAGGGACAAGCAAGTCACGAGGCGTGACCCTCGGTCACGTCGCGTGACCTGCCTGGTGAGGAGGCCAGTCACGCCTCGTGACCAGCCAACCTCGCCCGTCACCCCGTTCAGCCCATTTTCTGAAATTTCCCGGATTTTAACTCAATATTGGATTCCGTAATTCCTTCGAATGAATTTATACTGCTGTATGATACGTGTCATACTTTTATATGCTTTGATATGCATGATACCATGATCCTTCTATGAATTATTCGCGATGTTCTGAATTGTGTTTTGAATGAGTTTTAACCTGCTAGAGTCAAGCCAGTGGATAGTTAGGCATGCCTAATAGAGTCTTTTAGCTGCAACCCTCAGTTCAGTTTGGACCCCGATCAGGTCCCCGTTTGGTTCCTCGCGAACCCTTCAGTATTAGGATCTTGTTTAAGATCCCCTCAGTATAAAAATATTGTGCTTTGATAAAATGAATTGACTTTTGATTTGTACCTGTGAGGTACCCTCAGTATTCGATTCGTACCCGTAAGGTACCCTCAGTACACTCATTATCCACTATCTAGAGTCAGCAGGTGTTCATTAAATAATTGATTGAATTGCTCTGTTCTGAATTGGATATAACATGTGGTGTCTAAATGAGTATAATGATGGGATATATGTTCAATTAATATGGAAATGGATATGTAATTGTGATGCAAATGTATGGCTTTGATTTGTGAGCATGACTATGTAGATATTGTTAAAGCTATTGCATTTTGAGTTGTGAATGTGAAATGCCTTGACGACCATTGTGAATGGCCGTCCATAATTTATGTGTGTTTCCCCACTAAGCGTTTATCGCTTAGCACGGTGTTTTTACCCGTGCAGGTGCGAAAGGAGTTTTGCTGTGAGAGAGTCACCGCCATCAAGCCAACACAGAAGGGTTTTAGTGTAGGGCTTAATTTTGTAATAGTTGATAATTCTTTTTGTATGGAACTCTCATGTAACAGTTTGTATCAGCTTCTGCTTTTATACCTATATTTTGTAAATGTAATATTACTTTGTATCAGCTAGTTGATCAGAACATTATTGTAATGGTTTGTTATATTAATGCATGATCAGCTATGGCTTTCTTTTCTGTAAAGTTTTAATTATCCTGTATTTCTGTATGTATGTAGTGAATGAATGTATGTTTGCTTTGTTTTTGCTTGGTGACACCTTGTCTCATACGGCATCTCACTCCTTACCGGATGGGATCGCCTATGTATGGGAAGGGGGTGTGACAGTTTGTGGTATCAGAGCATAGGTTTAGGCGTTTCTGGGTGTTGTTGTGATTGTTCTGAGTTTCTTAGATGTGTATGTGTCTAGATCTGTGTTGGCTGATTCGGTTGTTTCTTGTTTGTTTAGATGGCTTCTAATTCTGTTCGTGGATCACTTGAGGAATCCGCCGAGAGTGTGAATCCTCCAGCTGTGGATCCGTCTGTTTCTGTTACTGTGTCGGCTCAGCATGCTAGGGTTCAGCCCGAGGCCGCAACCATGCCCTTTGAGGCTATGTTCAGACTGCATCAGGACATGGCTAGGGTTTTGGAGAGAGTGACTGCTCCTAGAGCACCTATAGAGAATTTGAGAAGGGCAGGAGTTGAGGATTTCTATGGCACTGGTTTGAATGAGTCTGAGATAGCTGAGAGATGGTTAGATAAAGTAAAGCGTGCTTTGAGAGAGATTCGGTGTCCTCCCGACCAGCAGGCAGAGTGTGCATTAGTTCTTCTGCAAGGGTCTGTTTTGAGTGGTGGGAATTGGTTTGCAGGCATCCTCAGCTACCGGATCCGATTACCTGGGAGTTCTTTGAGGGTGAGTTCACAAAGAAGTATATTACTCAAACTTATAGAGATGCGAGATGGGCACAGTTTTTGAGTTTGAAGCAGAGGACCTTGTCTGTAGCCGAGTATGAGAAAGAGTTCAATAGGTTATCTCGCTATGCCCCACGTGGAGTTATGACTGATGACTTTAGATGCAAGCATTTCGAAGCGGGGTTAAATGAGTCTTTGAAGATTGCTTTGATTTCTCTGATGTGCATACCTGGGGTCAGTTATTATCAGATTGTAGAGGCTGCTGTGAGAGCTGAGTTATCAGAGACTGTGTTGAGAGAGAGAGCTCAGAGGAGGAACTCTTCTCGTGGAGGATCTTCTTCATCCCCGGGTAAGAGATCTAGGAACCCACAGGATGAGTCATCTTCTGACCCGGCTTCTAGAGGTAGACGATAGGGTTCTGCAGCTGTGTCAGGCTCTGGTAGGGGTGGTAGAGCTGAGACTACATCAGTTTGTCCTCATTGCAGTAAGACTCATCGGGGTGAGTGTAGGTGGCTCTCCGGTGCGTGCTTCAGGTGTGGTAGCTCTGAGCATCTTTTGGCCAGTTGCCCGAGATTACATGAGGATTCAGGTTCCCAGAGAGAGGCCAGTAGGGTCGGTTCGAATGCTTCTCAGGCGTCCCGCGGTAGAGGCAGAGGTACAGGTCGAGGTGGTCGGCCTAGAGATGGAGCTGCTTCTGAGACTGTTGAGCGTCCTCCTCAGGTTGCGACTAGAGCTTATGCTATGAGAGCCAGAGAGGAGCAGGACGCACCTGATGTTATTGCTGGTAAGTTCCTACTCCATGACACTGAGTTATATGCTCTAATTGATCCTGGTTCCACACACTCATATTTGTGCACATATAAAATTGTTGACAAGTTGCATTCAGTTGATCAATTAGATTATGAGATTTGCGTGACCAGTCCATTAGGGCATAGTGTCAGTGTGAGTAGAGTCTTTAGGAGTTGTCCTCTGATTGTTGGGGGAGCTGTGTTTCCAGTGGATCTGATTGAGTTGCCTTTCAGAGAGTTTGATCTGATTTTGGGAATGGACTGGTTGGGTAAGCATCGGGCTGTAGTTGATTGCCATAGGAAGACAGTTGTACTTCGGGATAGAAGTCAGTCTCTTGTGTTTTTGAAAGGTTTGGGTGCTAGTTCTGTGAATAATGTGATTTCTGCGATGCAAGCCAAGAGGTTTATCAAGAAAGGTTGTGAGGCTTTTCTAGCAGTTGTGTTAGATTCCAAGAGGGATCAGGTTCAGATTGAGGACATTCCTGTAGTGCGAGCGTTTAGTGATGTGTTCCCGAGCGAGTTGCCTGGGTTGCCTCCTGAGAGAGAGGTTGAGTTGTCCATTGAGATTGTGCCAGGTACTGCACCTATTTCGAGAGCACCTTATCGGATGGCTCCTGTAGAGTTGAGGGAACTTAAATCTCAGCTACAAGAGTTATTGGATAAGGGGTTTATTAGACCGAGCATATCTCCATGGGGAGCTCCAGTTCTGTTTGTCAAGAAGAAAGATGGATCATTGCGGATGTGTATTGACTACAGGCAGATTAATAAAGTTACAGTGAAGAATAAGTATCCATTGCCTAGGATTGAAGATTTGTTTGATCAGCTTCGAGGTGCAGGTGTTTTCTCCAAGATAGATCTTCGATCAGGGTACTATCAGCTTCGAGTTCAGGATGCGGATGTGGTTAAGACTGCATTTCGGACTAGGTATGGCCACTATGAGTTTCTTGTGATGCCGTTTGGTTTGACAAATGCTCCAGCGGCTTTTATGGATTTGATGAACCGTGTGTTTAGGCCATACTTAGATCGATTTGTAGTAGTGTTCATTGATGACATCTTGGTGTATTCCAAGGATGAGAGTGAGCATGAGGAGCATCTCCGATTGGTTTTGCAGATGTTGAGAGAGCATCATTTATTTGCCAAGCTTAGCAAGTGTGATTTCTAGCTTCGAGAAGTATCATTCTTGGGTCACATTGTTTCAGCTAGAGGTATTCAGGTAGATCCAGCCAAGATTGAGGCGATAGTTGATTGGAAAGTGCCTAGAAATGTTCAGGAGGTGAGGAGTTTCCTCGGTTTGGCAGGTTACTACCGTCGGTTTGTTAAGGGTTTTTCTGTGATTGCTGCTCTGATGACTAGATTATTGAGGAAAGGAGTTAGATTTGAGTGGTCAGACAGGTGTCAGTCTTGTTTTGATCGGTTAAAGCAGTTGCTTGTTGAGGCTCCTATTCTTACTCAACCCATCTCGGGTAAAGAGTTTGTTATTTATAGTGATGCTTCGGGTGTTGGTCTTTGATGTGTACTGATGCAGGAAGGTAAGGTCGTGGCTTATGCTTCTCGACAGTTGAAGCCACATGAGAGGAACTATCCGACACATGATCTTGAGTTGGCAGCCGTAATCTTTGCTTTGAAGATTTGGCGTCATTATCTGTATGGGGAAAAGTGTAGGATCTTTTCGGACCACAAGAGCTTGAAGTACTTCCTTTCACAGAAAGAGTTGAACATGAGACAGCGCCGTTGGCTTGAGTTATTTAAGGAATACGACTGCATTGTGGATTACCATCCTGGTAAAGCCAATGTAGTCGCTGATGCCTTGAGTCGGAAGTCAGTTTCAGCTTTGTTCTTGAGGCGATTCAGATGGCGATTTGGTTCAGATGGGGCTTTGATTGCTCAGTTGGGTGTGAAGCCTACCTTGAGAAAGAGGATAGTGGATGCTCAGAGAGATGATGTGAGACTTCAGCGGATTGTGCAAGTGGTCAGATCGGGCAAGCAGTCAGAGTTCTCAGTTCAGGATGAGGTGCTTATGTTTAGAGATCGCTTATGTGTGCCAGAGTCTGAGGATTTGAGGAGACAGCTTATGAGTGAGGCGCATAGTACAGTTTTTACTATGCATCCGGGCAGTGAGAAGATGTATCGGGACATGAAACAGTTCTTTTGGTGGTCCGATATGAAGAGGGACATAGTGGATTTTGTTTCCAAGTGCTTGACATGTCAGCAGGTAAAGGCCGAGCATCAGGTTCCTTCGGGATTGCTTACGCCTTTATCCATTCCTGAGTGGAAGTGGGATGATATCGCCATGGACTTCGTTTCTGGTTTGCCTTTGACTCAGAGGAAACATGACTCAGTTTGGGTTATTGTGGATCGGCTTACGAAATCAGCTCACTTTCTGCCGGTTAGAGTGGACTACTCGTTGGACAGATTGGCCAGTATCTATGTGGATGAGATAGTTCGGTTGCATGGTGTGCCTTTGTCCATAGTGTCAGATCGGGATCCGAGGTTTACTTCCAAGTTTTGGAAGGAGTTGCAGAGAGCTTTGGGCACTAAGTTGAACTTCAGTACAGCGTTTCATCCTCAGACCGATGGTCAGTCAGAGCGAGTTATTCAGATTATGGAGGATATGGTGAGAGCTTGTGCTTTGGATTTTCCGGGTAGCTGGGACAGATATGTGTCGCTTATGGAGTTTGCCTACAACAACAGTTTTCAGTCGAGCATCGGTATGGCACCATATGAGGCTTTGTATGGTCGTCAGTGTAGGACTCCGGTTTGTTGGACCGAGCTATCCGAGAGATCTGTGATTGGGCCTGACTTGGTTAGAGATACTGAAGAGAAGATCAGAGTAGTGCAGCGGAATTTGAAGGCAGCCAAGGATCGACAGAAATCTTATGCTAATTTGAAGAGGAAAGACGTACATTTTGAGATCGGGGACAAGGTTTTCCTTAAGGTTTCACCATGGAGGAAAGTGCTTCGGTTTGGAAAGAAAGGCAAGCTTAGTCCTCGTTTCATTGGACCTTATGAGATTTTGGCTAAGGTAGGACCTGTAGCCTATAGATTGGCGCTACCGATGGAGTTAGCAAAGTTGCATGATGTGTTCCATGTTTCGATGCTTCGTCGGTACAGATCAGATCCTTCACATGTTCTGTCAGTTCAGGATATCCGGGTTCAGCCAGACTTCTCTTATGATGAGGAACCACGAGCTATTCTAGCCCGAGAGGTGAGGCAGTTGAGAAGTAAGCAGATTCCTTTGGTTAAAGTGTTGTGGATCCATCATGGAATCGAAGAAGCGACTTGGGAACCAGAGGAGTCGATGAGAGCTCAGTATCCGCAGTTGTTCAGTTCAGGTGAGAATTTCGAGGACGAAATTCTTATTAGTAGGGGAGAGTTGTCACACCCCATTTGCCCCCTAGTAGAATGAGCCTGTCTGTCTGTCTGTATGTGTAAGCATTTGCATGTGTTCGGCAATTTATAAGGGTATTTTAGTAAAATGTATGTTTTTGGGGTTTTGTTAGTATGTGGGTGCATACATGGCATTAGTGTGTTAGTTAATTGAGAAATAATTGTGTACATTTGCTCATACCATTGTAGGTTGCATTTAAGTGAGATTACTTTGGGTGTGTGTAATGCATGTTAGTTTGGGTGTGAGTGGTTAGCTTCACCAATTAGAATTGAACACATACTTAGGGTAAAGAAAGGAAAAAGAAAAGGGAATGAAAGAAAGGAAATTCAGATTTACGTTTCTTTCTTTTCTTCTCATCACCTTCTTCTTCTTCTTCATTTTCTTTACTCTAAGCATTGTGGTGTGGATTCAAGTTGGAATTGGTGGAGTTAATCTCTCTTTGCATCTTTTGTTGGTAAGTCACTGCATTTCCTTAGCTTTCTTTCCATTTACTTCATCTTCTTCTTCTTTCTTGAGCTTAGGTTTAACTTAGGGTTTTGCATGTTGGATATTTGTGTTCAGTTGAGGCTCCGCGCGATCCCAAAGGCAAGGAGGTTGCTGGGAGCAGTGGGACTAAGTGTTAGAAGCTTAGATTCCAGGTTTGGGAATAATTGATTGTGATTTGTGTGATTTTAAGTTACTGTAAATTTTCTAGGGTTCTTGTCCTTGAGAAGTTTGAATGCTATTATTCTTGAATTGATTTAGTGTTTAAATGTTGAATTGAGTTGTTTAAATGTTGCCTATATTGTTTGAGATGATTTCTGGAAGGTAAGAACAGGTTTTATTGGTTTTGAATCAAATTTGGATTGATTTTTGTGTTCTGGGAAAAATCTGGGAATCGATACTCTCAAAAATCCCGTTCTCCAGATCGTGTCGCGTGACTAGCCAAGAAGGGAGACAAGTCACGAGATGTGACCTCAGGTCACGACTCGTGACCTGCCAGTTTGAGGCCAGTCACGAGTTGTGGCTGTCTGCCACAGCTCGTGACCAGCTTAAATGAGGCCAGTCACGAGACGTGACTCCCCGTCACGCCTCGTGACCAGCCTGAGAGAGAAGGCCAGTCGCATGACCAGCTGAAGAAGAAGCCAGTCACGGGACGTGACCCTCAGTCACGTCGCGTGACCGGCGAGAGACGTTGCGTGATCTGCGAGATCAAGCAACGTGATCTGCGAGGGACAAGCAAGTCACGAGGCGTGACCCTCGATCACGTCGCGTGACCTGCCTGGTGAGGAGGCTAGTCACGCCTCGTGACCAGCCCACCTCGCCCGTCACCCCGTTCAGCCCATTTTCTGAAATTTCCCAGATTTTAACTCAATATTGGATTCCGTAATTCCTTCGAATGAATTTATACTGCTGTATGATACGTGTCATACTTTTATATGCTTTGATATGCATGATACCATGATCCTTCTATGAATTATTCGCGATGTTCTGAATTGTGTTTTGAATGAGTTTTAACCTGCTAGAGTCAAGTCAGTGGATAGTTAGGCATGCCTAATAGAGTCTTTTAGCTGTAGCCCTCAGTTCAGTTTGGACCCCGATCAGGTCCCCGTTTGGTTCCTCACGAACCCTTCAGTATTAGGATCTTGTTTAAGATCCCCTCAGTATAAAAATATTGTGCTTTGATAAAATGAATTGACTTTTGATTTGTACCTGTGAGGTACCCTCAGTATTCGATTCGTACCCGTAAGGTACCCTCAGTACACTCGTTATCCACTATCTAGAGTCAGCAGGTGTTCATTAAATAATTGATTGAATTGCTCTGTTCTGAATTGGATATAACATGTGGTGTCTAAATGAGTATAATGATGGGATATATGTTCAATTAATATGGAAATGGATATGTAATTGTGATGCAAATGTATGGCTTTGATTTGTGAGCATGACTATGTAGATATTGTTAAAGCTATTGCATTTTGAGTTGTGAATGTGAAATGCCTTGACGACCATTGTGAATGGCCGTCCATAATTTATGTGTGTTTCCCCACTAAGCGTTTATCGCTTAGCACGGTGTTTTTACCCGTGTAGGTGCGGAAGGAGTTTTGCTATGAGAGAGTCACCGCCATCAAGCCAACACAGAAAGGGTTTAGTGTAGGGCTTAATTTTGTAATAGTTGATAATTCTTTTTGTATAGAACTCTCATGTAACAGTTTGTATCAGCTTCTGCTTTTATACCTATATTTTGTAAATGTAATATTATTTTGTATCAGCTAGTTGATCAGAACATTATTGTAATGGTTTGTTATATTAATGCATGATCAGCTATGGCTTTCTTTTCTGTAAAGTTTTAATTATCCTGTATTTCTGTATGTATGTAGTGAATGAATGTATGTTTGCTTTGTTTTTGCTTGGTGACACCTTGTCTCATACGGCATCTCACTCCTTACCGGATGGGATCGCCTATGTATGGGAAGGGGGTGTGACAATCTTCCTTTAGTTGAATTTTCCTACAACAATATCTATCAAGTGAGTATATAGATGGCACCCTATAAAGCCTTATATGGAAGGAAGTGTATAAAGCCTTTATGCTAGATAAAATTCAGTGAGGGCAAAATAGTTTGGCCAAAATTGATTTAAGAAACAAAAGAAAAAGTTCGATTGATAAAAGATAGATTAAAAGTTGGTTTAGATTGACAAGAGTCTTAAGTAGACTTAAAAAGGAAGGATATTAAATTCAAATTCGGAGACCAAGAGTTCTTTAAAGTATCGTATTGGATAAAGGTGCTGAGATTTGTTAAGAAGGATAAACTGAGTCCTAAGTTTAGTAGTCTGTATGAGATTCTTGAGCATGTAGGACCAGTGGCCTACAAACTAACCTTACCGCCTGAGTTAGACAAAATCCATAATGTTTTCCACATATCGATGTTACAGAAGTATTAGTCAAATCCTTCTCACATCATCTATTGGATTTTAATGGGTTTGTACATCTCATAAAAGGCAGAAAAATAAAAATTAAAACCACTAAAGGGGTTGATCTTGCCATAAAATCATTCAACCTATACTAAGAGATTCTAAAAATACCATAGATTGTTGTTGGTCAGTTGATTTTCACTGCACTGGGTTATAGCAAACTACAATGTCTAAAGCAGAACACCTCTAATGTAATAATTCACATCAGAGAAAGGCAAAAAGAACCAAAGAGTTCAAACTACACTAAAACAAAAATCCGAAGTGCTAGTTGGGAAAATTCGGCTATAGAGAGAAAAAGAGATAGAGACAGCTAAAGAAATACTTAACCTAATTCCATTTACATTAGGTTTTTATACTCTTATTAAAAACTTTATTCTAAATGGACTGTGCCACTTCAAAATTTTATAGAGAATTAATTAAAATGGGTTTTAATAAATTTATTTGGGTTCTATTTAAATCACACGCAAGCCTAGTTAAAGCCTTATGCACAGAAAGCCTCTAGTGGGCTTCTTTGCGTAGAATGGTGATTTAATAGCCTAAATTATCTTTAAATCCTCCTAAATTAAATATGTTCGGTCCATAACACTTATAGAATATATTTAATTTGTTTTATCTTAAAGACTAGGTCTCTAAGGCCTTCTATTAGTGATTTGTGTAGATCCCTCTCTAAGAAGGCTTATGTGCAAACAACTTTTATCTTAGGCCCAAATTAATTCTCTAAGTGATCTAATATCATTATTTCAGTATCATAACATTTATAGTTCATAGATTTTATTTAGAATCACAATGGCCCATCTCTCCAGCTCGTGCGCAAATTCCCTTTGGGAGGGTTCTGTGTAGGGCAACTAATTAAACTATTTAATCATTTGTTTCTTTCCTTATTTTAATTTCATAATAATATCTCATATTATTAAAGATGTATTTTTTACCAATTTTTTTATTTATAGGTGTGTGACCCATTGGATTTTCTGGTCTACCTGGTAGTATACGCATAACAACAATTACATAATTGCATAATTTAAAATTTTTAATTCATTATATTAGTTCTTCAATTAATATTTATCCATATGTTTATGTACAAATCATGAGAGACTTCTAGCTATGCATCATGACTGCCTAAGTAACAGAAAAGTCAAGTGGTTTGAATATACCTCTATAGGCAGTTACCTTGCAATTACTCGTTTCACCTTACTTTATCTAATTTAGGCTCCAAGTATAGATTTATGTCAACTCATAACAACCTGAATGTGGTATTTCTAATACTATTTTCTCTTTGTTCCAAAAATGCCCTTTTCTAAATCCCATTCACCTTAGCAATGCACTTTGGCTAAAGATTCTCTGAATAAAGATAGCTTAGAATTTGCGAGATAAATTTTCTTAATAAATCTGGGATGATGAATCCTCTATTGATCACTTAACTACATTCAAGTAGGTCATGATACACCAAATCTCCTAACTATGTTCATCTTTTGATGGAGGTAAGCAGTTGTGGAGTCAAGTATATCAGTCACTTCTTAAGATAACTTTAGTCATATCAAATCTGAGGATATTTGCACAATCATTATAAAGAGAT
Source organism: Excoecaria cochinchinensis (assembly GCA_947683425.1). Classification (NCBI taxonomy): domain Eukaryota; kingdom Viridiplantae; phylum Streptophyta; class Magnoliopsida; order Malpighiales; family Euphorbiaceae; genus Excoecaria; species Excoecaria cochinchinensis. Next base: position 9,218,742 of record CANTUQ010000127.1, on the reverse strand, counting down.
TCTTCACTGACATAGATTTAATATCCATGTAAACATTCTTTTGAAGGTCTTCAATGTATTATTTTCTAATAAGCATCCATATCTTAACTTTAATCATCACCATGATCACATTAATGAGAACCATTGCTTGAACTATTCAAGAAGTATAAGATCTATTGGTCTATTTGTATTAACAATGTCTTATCTTGTTAATATTATGATTAGGGATATTTAGGTAGTAATACATTTTCATACAATAGGCATCTCACATTATGAACTCTTCATGATTACTTGTGTACTATGTTCATATAACAAAAATTTCATTTATTAATTTAAGTCATAAGCAAGCAAATAAAATTAGACACATCATCAATAACTGAATAGTGTCATATCATAAATGACATTTTGTTTATATACATGAAAAATATCCCTATTACACTTAGACTCTAGTGCATCCTCATAACATTATCACACAAGGAGAAGTGGATATACAACCAAATTTGACATATGAGGAAGAACCAATCTAGATACTAGTAAGAGAGACTACACAATTGAGGAACAAGCAAGTACCACTAGTTAAAGTGCTCTAGACATGCCATAATACAAAAAAAGCTATATAGGAGTTAGAAGAAACCATGAGGCAGAACTATCCATAACTTTTCAATTCAATTAAATTTCAAGGATGAAATTTTTATTTAAATAGGAAGAAATGTAATCCCTTAAAAATCCTGATTTTATTAATAGTACTTTCCATGCTATGAATAGTGCAACCTGGGATGTAAAGTGTCACCTAGAACCTATACCGTACTTTATCGGACATTGGATAATACTATTCAAAGACAACTCGATGACAAAATTAGAGGTTTAAATGAGTTTATTTAGAATGTTAAAAATTGAAAACAAAATCTAGGTAATGGTTTCGCATTAATAGTACACACTTTGACCCATGTTTGACCAAAGTTAAACATTTATCTGAGGCTTTCAAAAATTTAATCCGGCCTCAGGCCATCATAATTAATGATAAAATGGCAATTATAATGTTGAAATTGCAAAATAAATTTTAGATTGAAAAGTAAATTATCTAATTGTTACATTTATCGCCTCATTGAAAAATTTATAAAAAAGAGGTATCTATGGCTTGGAAAATCTCTAGAACTGTTAATGGGTTAAAAATTTGAATTTTTTGTCATCATTTTTGAGATATTTTAGTGGAAAACGTAAATGCATATAACTAAAGTAAAAAGAAATAAAATAGGAGACATGTGAATAAATTGGAGGCCATTGGATCAACTAGTGTTCAAATCAATTATGGCCCTTCATATGGACATACACACAGACACACACACACATACACATACACATACATATACATATACATATACATATACATATACATATACATATACATATACATATACATATACATATACATATACATATACATATACATATACATACACGTATATGTATATTTATTTGTATATATGTATGTATGTATATTTATATGTATTTTTATTATATGTATATGTAGATGTAAATGTAGATACATTACATGTGTGTGTATGTGTATATATATATAAATACACATATGTACATCGCATATAAATATATATGTATATGTATATATACATATACATATACGTATACATACACATATATGTGTATGTATATGTATATGTATATGTGTATATATATGTATATGTATATGTATATGTATATGTATATGTATATGTATATGTATATATGTGTGTGTGTGTGTGTGTGTGAGAGAGAGAGAGAGAAAGAGAGAATTTTATGAAAAATTCAAAAAACTAAGTAAACTTATTTCTCCTTCATCATGATCGAACTTATCTCTCTCTTCCTTTATTCTCTCCATTTTTCCTCAATTTCTACCATGAAACAAGTTGATTCCCACCTAGTTTTCAAACCTAAACTTAAATCTAGCCTGTACTTTATCTATATATGTAAGAATAGTAAAGAAGTTAGCAATAAGGTATAATTTAAGAATAGTCAAGAAGTTAGTAAGAAGGTATAATTTTGATTTGGGTTGATTAAGGGTTAGATTAGGTGTTAGTAGTTAGATTACTAGTAGAATTTGGTGAGAATATTGTTGAATCAAGTTTAGTTTTTCTTCTCTTGAATTCTGCTATGAAGGGAATTAAGAAGAGGAAAGAAGAAAAGAGAAAAGAAAGGAGAAAAAGTGAAGAAGAAAAGGAAGCTTTTGAAGGATAAATAGGTTTTGAATACTTGAACTTACAATTTCATGCCTTTTATTGATTATAGAAGTGTGTGATTTATGTGTGTTTGTGTTTGAATGACAAAAATGATGCATGAATTTTATGTAATTAAGTTAGTAGAAGGTGCTATAGAATGATTTGAGTGGTGGAAATGTGAAGTTCATGTTATGGACATAATTGAATGAGATTGAAATCTTGAAGAATATGATGTGTGTAGGTGAAATCTAGTTTATATAATGTGTTTAAGACATGTATGTGACATTACGCTATGTTTAAAAGAGAAGAAAAATGTTGAGTGTGAGAACCATGTTAGGCCAAATGGGGTGTGTGTGTGTAATGTCATATTTTAGTTGTTATTTGATGATTAAAGCATAAACTAAAGTGAGAATTGTGAATTAAATGCAATTAATGGCTAGAATGAGCTCAGTGGAGTAATATGTATGTGTAACCAAATTGATAAGTGGACTTTTCTAATAAAAATTAACTTAAAATGATCTTAAATGGTGTAATAGGAATGTGAAATTAATATGAGGCATATGAACATGGTGGCATTATGACATTTTGTAAACATGGATAAAAAATAAATAGGGTTAATTACAAATTTAGGCCTGAACTATAGGGTACTTTTCAATATTTTTTCCATCATTTGGAATCTTACAATGCCAGTCCTCATCTTTCAGTCCCCTTTCAATTGAGGGATTCCGTTAACAAATCCGTTAAGTGCTAATAGATTTGCTGATTTAGCTTAATTGTGGGGTCTCACCTTTGCCCATTAGGATGCCAACTCAGCCGTAATGTTTCTTCTTCTTCAAGATGCCCTTCTATCTTCTTCTTTTGCTTCTTGTTTTCACTCCAGATTTTAACTAATATCCAACTTCAAATGTGTAATTCAACTAAAGTAAATGTGTAATTCATGATATGTAATCTTAGAGTTTCCTAATCATTAAGGTTTATATTCTTATATAAATCCCGCGTTAATTGCCACAAACTAGAATTATTGGGTAAAAACCAAGATTCAATCAGTAAATCATTAAAATTTCACTAGAGAGCGATAATGGTGGGGAGATGGTCGAGTTCAGCATTCCGATGGCTGGACATTGGTCACTGATCCTTCAATGGCCATAGTTCATGTCGTTTTCTTCTTCATCACTGAGGTGGGCTGCAAATGGATTCATAAGTTGGGATATGTAGAGGTTCTTAAGATGGTCGAAATTGAATTCTCAATCGTTAATAATTTACTTTAGAGCTTGATCACAACGTTTGAGTTGGTAGCTCTTGTGTCCATGCTCTGCTTCTTATTTCTATAAGAAGAGAGAGAAAAATAAAAAAGAACAAGTCCAATTCAAAAGAGAAGAAAAAAGGGCGAGGTTTGGTTGAGAAGAGAAGCAAAGGTTTAGGAAAGAGTACTTTTTTATAAGAAGAGAGAGAGAAATCTGGAGTGAAAAGAGGAAGCAGCAGAAGAAGAAGAAGGGCATTTTGAAAAAGAAGAAACAGTACGGCTGAGTTGGCATCCTAATAGGCAAATGTGGAACCCACAACTAAGCTGAATCAGCAAATCTATTAGCAATTAACGGATTTGTTGACGAAGTCCGTCAATTGAAAGGGGACTTAAAGATGAGGATTGACATTGTAAGGTTCCAAACGATGGTAAAAATATTGAAAAATACCCTATAGTTCAAGCCTAAATTTGTAATTAATCTTAATAAATAAGAAAGATGACTATGATATTTGAAATTTTTACAAAGAAATGAACATGGTTGTAACATGAAAGTGTGAGAATGAATATGAAATAGGAATAATAAAGATATAATGAATTATGTACCTTTAGTAAACTAGTGAGAAAACCTGAGTTACACGATATGAATGGCTAGGCATAGGGACATAGACCGTGCTTTTTGAGTCATGGTAACTTGCATTTGTAGGCCAGTGGCAGTCTACAAGGTTATCCAGTTGACATTATCAATGTGATTCAACATATAGTTTAGTCAGAGCGATTATTCACAAGTGGCCATTTCAATAACATTTAGGCCAATGGGGTCCATGTCCCATCTATTCGACTTAGTACGGTTTTCGCTTGAGTTACTAGGGCATTGCTAAAAGAAAATAAGAAATAAAAGGAAAATAAAAAAGAAGTAAATTAATTAATTTGAATTTTGTGAATATACAAATATTAAGTGTTGAAGTGTATGGAATAATAAGAAATATTCTAATTTAGGTGATATGTACGAAACATGAATGAATGAGATTAATATACTGCTTAAGTGCTTAACAATTTGATAACTATCTTATTTTGTGTACTATATAAATTGTATGTGTGTATATTTTTGAGTATGATTGTATGAAATTTTAAGTTGAGTATTCACCACTAAACGAGTAGCTTAGTGCGTAAAATTATTTTTCTATAATGCAAGTGCCAAGTAGAAGACAGATCAAAAAAGGATAGAGAATCTGCAAGGAGCCAAATCTGAACAACATTTGGTATTATTGTAAAAAGTGTGAATTATATACTTGGCGTGTATACATATGAAGAATTGAGAATTTAAGCAACTAGTGTATGATTTTGGCTTGTAATAAATGTGAAATGAGATTAGTACTTATTATATTCATATGAATGATGTTATGTGAATTTTCCATGTTATGTATAATTTGAACATGTGAATGTTGGAAAGGAGTTGTGATTATTGTGGAATTGACTGGAGTATTAGAGTTGAGGATTCATATATATAATTGGAAGTGCTTGTGTTTAATTGTGCAGGAAGGGCAGACGCATGTATAGTTGTTATGATGACGAAATTTTTGCCAAATGAATAGTAACTAATTGAAGATAATAGACAAACATATATAAATTTTCACCAATGTTACAAGGCAAATCTAATAATGTTCTAAGGACAATAAGTAAGTCGTACATGTAATACTTAATACTCGATTTCATATAGTCGGATATAGGGTGTTACAATTTTATTTATTTATTATTGTATTTTATGAGATTTAATCCATTGTAGTTTAAATTATGTTTACTATGCATTGTTTTGATTGCTTTTGTATCTGGGCAGAATGTTCTCCACTACTGTGAAAAGACCATTCAAATTCGTTAAGAGACGATTCACATCTGTTAAGACACCATTCATGGCCATGAATGACATGTTTTTCGTTTTCATTCTCGTGTTTCCAAATCTCCACTCTTGTGATTTCTGCCTCCTTTATTTCCACAGTCATGAATCTCACTTCACACCAGTGGAGATAGCCCAGTAAGTTAATTCTTCATTTTTTCTATTTGTTCTCATTTTTCAATTAATTAACCTTTTGTTGTTTTAATTATTTACTGTATATAATATTTAATTAACATACCATATATGTTTTCCTTTAATCAATAAATTTGATTGATTTAATTAGGATAATGGCCACATTTAAAAAGATTATATTAGATTTTGTAATTTAAAATTTATGATTTTAGGAGATAAAATTTAATAATTTCTAATTGTTTTTTACCTTAACTAAATTATTTTCAAATATAAAATATTATATATTTATTTTCCTTAAATGTATTTTCCATATTTGAGAGATTTATTTATTTTTGTGAATAATCAACTTGTTATATATAAAAATTAAAATCAAAGCATAAATGATAAATTTTGCCACTATCATCCTCAAAAAAGTCAGAAACATCAAAATCAACATCTAAAGGAAATTCTTTATCATTAGCATGATCATTTGAGAAATTTACTTCAACATTTTTTCCTTTTTCCTTTAATGATGCCTTGTAAAGATCAACTAGATGTTTGGGAGTGCGACATATACGAGACCAATGACCTTTAGTTCCACATCTAAAGCAAACATTATCATTGTTTTGCATTTTCTTTTCAGTGTTTTCCTCACCTTTGATCCATTTCTTATTAGTACCTTTGTTTTCAGCATTTAGAGAAGAATTGGAACCATTTCTTCTTCCATGACCACGACCTCTTTTTCCCGGCCTTGAGAAAATGCCACATTAACTTCAGGAAATGGGGATGAACCAGTTGGACAAGATTGGTGGTTTTTCATCAAAAGCTCATTGTTTTTATAACACTTTAATACCTTACGTTCCAGTAATTAAACTATTCATACTATGTCGGTTAACTTAATTAACTAACCAGATTATTAAAAATAGCCCATTAATTAATACCGGTACATTTTTTTCAAAAAAAATTCGGCGGCCACAATATTACAGTTACCTAAGTCTATTAACAATATTTAATCAATCAATAAATTTACTAATCATATTTTAGCTCATTATCAATTTTACCGATTGACCTATAACTGTCCTAAGTTACTATTTCTTTGGTCAATTTTATTTTAGCTTACAAACACACATTTAACTTTACCAATTTTATTAACTTAATTTCTACCAGTTATTAGGCATGCCAAACATACAGTCACAGACATTCAAACACATATAATAAAACTACCACACACATATTAACTTGTGACAGTTATAACGGTCTATTACAGACCAAAATCCAAAATAATACTATAAGTCATATACATGCAAAAAGTCTTAACATACTTAAATATTCCAAAATAACTTCTTCAAATTAGCTCCCAAAATATGTGAGGTACGCACTGCTCCGAGTCCTAAGGAGTACCTACACGCCGTCAAATAAAACTACGTGCTGAGCATTAAATATGCCCAGTGGTGATTGCAATTCCAGGTATTTCCACTAAACTAAGGCATCAAGCATAATAAATAATATAAATATAATAAAAATATTCATAATTAAACATTATTTATTTATTTACCAATTATGCATGCAATATTGCATTTAATTACCTTTAAATCACATAATTAGGGCAATTACACAATTAGTACACATAAATAACCATATTTACCATTTTACCCTTAACTTATGGCAAAATTACATTTATACCCTTAAACTTTTCCATAATGACGAAAATGCCCTTAGTTCATTTTATTTTACAAAAATTACAATTATGCCATTAGTTCATTTATATTAACTAATTAACCATTAATTAACATACAAATTACCATTATACCTTCCAATTACCAGTTTCATGCCAAATTTCATTTTAGTCCCTAAAAAGTGCCCAATTTTCATATTTAACTATTTAATTACATTTTTACCCTTATTAACCACCATTAACGTACATATGTACAAAATTACCATTTTGCCCTCAAATTTTCCTTATAATTCCAATTATGCCCTTTTTCACATAAATATTATTTTAGTCACAATTTAACCTTTTTAAGCTTATTTTTACCACATTGCCCCTTGTATAACACTGGCAGACATCTATGATCGGGATAAACGAGATGTGAACCCTAATAGGCTCAATACGGAATAGAGACACCCCGTGGGACCACCCCTATAATACAGAAAATATAATTACAATATTAAGACTGAATATTACAGAATAGGACCGTTATTGGCCTATAAATAATGAGACACCATGCTCATACCCGCAGTTACAGAGTCCCTATGGCTAGCCACTATATCCAGAACTAGACTTGACTACCAGAGTACTACATAGGGCATTAATATTCCATTTTTCACATTTTTAGGTTACCATACATACTTTTATGACATTCCATCATAGTACCACATCATTACACATGTGATTCACATCCATTTATCATCACATACTATAATTCTCATGTTATCATCATGGTACACATGTAAACACACATGTACAACATTCGGCCAACATGTAAATTTTTCATCATTAATTCTTTTTATCAACTTTAACATTTTTTATATCATTTACATGTTGAATAACATAATCATGCCATTATTTTCCATTAAAACTCATCAAAATCATACCTTTACACATGTTACCCATTCGGCCATATACATACATCATACATTATGCCATTTTCACATGCTCTAACACATACCATTAGATAGATCACATGTCAAATACCATGTATACATCATAAACATGCCATAAATATCATCAAAACACATAGAAATCCCATGATGTACCATTCGGCCAACATAAGAAATCTTCATACAAAATTTATTTTCTCATTTTAAGCATTCATTTCATCATTATTAACATCCTTAAGGATGAATATCAAATTATTTTCAATTAAACATGCTTTAATCACATACATGATTAACGAACATAACCTAAATTACATAATATACCATGGAAATAGATGGAGTTTACAATCACAAACATTATATCCTTGCAATAAACCTCTCAATGCTCCTTATCCTTGCCTTTAGCTTGTTTAGAACTTTCTTCACCTAGTTGACATAACCATAGCCAAACACAAAGATGAAGATTTCATCAAAACCAAGCTTCCTTTCAACAAATAAACTTCATAAACATCTTATTCACATCCTAAAGTACCCTTAGGAACCTTAAAACTAAATTAAAAACTCTTAAATCACTTACCTCAAAATCACACCTAAACTTTTAAGTCTAGGTTTTACAAACTTATACATCTTCAAATGGACTTTCAAGGCCACCAATGGAATCTAGAGGAGCTGAAATATGTTAGGGAGGCTTGATGTTGGGGAGAAATAGATAAAGATTAGAAGAAAAATGGAGGAGAAGTGAAGATGTTCAATTCGACCAAGAGGTGGATGGAGGTGAGGCAGCACAAATGGAGAATTCTAGGTTTCTCTAGTAAAAATGATGTATTTATATGGGTCCAATTGAACCAAACCAGGTCCAACTAGAGTGGTCAAACCGATTTGGTCCGATTTTTATTTTTCGGGTCATTTTCACTGTTTAAGGATAACTGAGTGTTAATTAACTAATTTTCATTCCCATTCAATTCCATAATTCTTAAAATATTAAATATGGTCTCCATACAAAATTTTAGCTCAATCATAGTCCATTTGGGGCCCGGTTCACCTAAACCGGTCCAGTTCGATCAGTTCGGTTCTACCGTAAAATACCATTCTAAAGCTATCAAAAAATTATAAAAATCATTATGAGCTTGTAAACTTCCCACTATAGACCTTTTTATCCACTATAACCATTTTTAAAAAATTGGTCAAAACCGAACCGAACTAGAGGCAAAATTCTAACTGACTTTCGGGGGCCTATATGACCTCGATTTCGCACAAAATTATACCACTAGACTCCTGACAGCCCACAGATCATTTTATGAAAAATATTTTTTTAGTAAACAGCTGCTACAGTCAGCTATACTGCTACCCAATAGTGCACCCATCCTAGAAATTCTATGCTTCAAGCACGCTTAACCTTTAAACTCTACTGTATATAAGATACCAGAAATATCATCTCATGCCACCAACAGGACTATAAACTCTATAGAAAATATTGAATACTTCTAGGCTATAAAACAGGCTATTACAATTTTGTTCAGCCACTAGTAAATAAGAGATTAGCTCAGAATATTTTTTGAATCTACGCTCTCGATATTACTGGTGCAGGAGCACATTCGAGGGATGAAAAGTTGAATATGTCTTTTCTAACATATCCTCACCTGTAATATTCTCTCCACATAATTTTAATTGAGAGCTAATCTTAAATAAAGCTGAATTGTATTCACTTACAGTTTTATAATCTTGAAAACATAAGTGTATCCATTCATTTCGAACTTTAAGGAGAATCACCGTATTTTGGTGTTCATATCCCTCCCTTAAATTTTTCCAAAGGACTAATGGTCTTTAACAGTGAGATATTCAGTTTTCAATTCCTCATGTAAATGGTGTCGAAGGAAAATCATTGCCTTAGCGCAATCCTGTAGGGATGCGGTATTTCCTTCTTTTATCGAATCTCTAAGATTCATAGCATTCAAATGAATTTCAGCATCAAGTACCCATGATAGATAATTTCTTCCAGAAATATCAAGGGCAATAAATTCAAGATTCATAAGATTTGACATTGTAAATACACTACACTTGAAAAGAGAAAATTAAAATTAGGCTATAAAGTGTCAAAAAAATTAAATTATTTATTATGCAATTGTAAATAAAATTTTCGACGGCCAGTACTTCGTTTCATATGCACTAGTATATCATTCATAACACATACATAAACCATTTAAACATATACAAATTAAGGATCTCATGCAGTTGTCCAACTATTTATGCATGGCATCATTTAATTTACGAAATTGAATAATAATAATAATAATAATTGTCAACATTTGTGTCATTATAAATTCATGCGGTGGTACTGTAACACCCCAACTCATACGTGGACGAACCCATCCGCAAGGGAGTAGGAAGCCGTACGAGTAGGTGTGTTACCGGACTGAAGCGAGACAAAGCATACTAAAATACGGAAGAATTTAAAACTTGAGGAGTAGATTTGGACATGCATATTTCGCAAATGCGCATACACTAAGCAAAAGCATACAGTTGTGAAAGCTTACAAGCATACAATAGAAGTTATTCTCAAAACATCGCTATACAAATATTTACATGGCCCAGAATATAATATAAGTATCTTTACATATTATTACATATACATATTTTACAAAATTACAAAATGCAAAATAAAGAAGCTGGACAAAAACCAAAACTCCTAGCTCCTATGTGGCTGACTCTGCAGATGCGCGACTCGAACAGAAGCAAACCTGCCACCTGCACGGGGAAAAGAACCCGTGCTAAGAGATAACGCTTAGTGGGGAAAAAGTACGAAATATAGACGGCCATTCACAACGGTCGCCAAGGCATACCACATACACGAAGGTGAATACATAAAATCATGACAGATAAATATACATGCTTGTTTAATATAGCCTTGCACTCAAATGTTCTTAACCACGCCCATATACTCATATTATTAACACACCCAATTATTATGCCAAAATCATTATATTTATTCAAACATATTTTTGATATGCCAAAAGTTATAATCCAGCCCAAACCCAAGAGACGATTTCAAAACACCACACTTCCACTGCGTAAGCCAATTACAAATTATCATGTCATGAAACGTAAACATATATTAACATACTGTAATTACTACAATAGCTAACAATAAGGAGCTATATAGCATCGTATTAAATTTGTAACATATGTTGGTTCAATATCACATTCATAAGTATACAAATCAGTATACTTAATCTTAGTAATTAACAATACATATTCACGTTTATATATATATAGACTTCAACCATAGTATTCAGTAATTCAGATTCGCATTCACATACATATTAATTTATCTCATTACTATACAAAAGTGTAGTATCCATATTATGTGATACACCGACTTCACATACACATACTATACACAAGACCATTTACAGATAACCATAAAGGTGCAATATACAGATCAGAGTTACACTTAACCCAATCAGAGATTTATAATCACATTCGAATTCACAACTGGTTCACATGACCGAAATCTTCCACATTCGGATATCATATTCTCATATTCATATCAGATAGAGCAAACGAAATACCTGCTGACTCAAAATAGTGGATAACGAGTACTGAGGGGGAGACCTCATGAGGGAACACATAGCCCGATCTCTGATCAGGGAAACCTCAGAGGGAACACATAATATAATGTACCATACAGGTACAAGTCGGAAGGCAATATTGCATTGCACAGGATCTTAAACAAGATCCATACACATACACATACACATAATAGGGGTTCACGAGGAACCATTCGGGGACCTGATCAGGGTCCAAATCGTTCAAAGGGCGCTGCAGCTACACATACATAGACTCTATTAGGCATGCCTAACTATCCACTAGACTGACTTTCGCAGGTCATGCATAATTCAAATCATGTGTCACATCAGACAATATATAAACATCATCATACTATTCATTTTACAAAGCATATGATATAGTTCCATCAACATACTTTAGCACTATTCAAGGTTCTAAGATTTATCAGAGTCAAATATGGAAATATTATCATGCCAATCGTTAACGTAACACTCAAACTTTGTTTTTAACAATTAAACACTTTTTACAAAAACAGGGTAGGTCACGGTCACAACCAGGTTGGTTGTCACCGTGACATACCAAAACTTTCGGTAGAAAGCACTCTTGGGGGTACCTCACGGTGGTAACCCATTAGGTTGTCACCGTGACATACCATGAACCCAAAACAGAATGCAAATCTGCGGCAGGTCACGGTGGTAACCACATTCATTGCCACCGTGACATACCAAACCCTCAAAACAGAATGCAAATCTAGGGTAGGTCACAGTGGTAACTACATTCATTGCCACCGTGACATACCAAAAACCTCAAAACAGAATGCTATTCTTCTCACTTAATCATATCATTCATACAAACTGTTTATACATTTACATAAACACTTACTTACCCGGTTTGCCACATTACAGGTCTCTGTTTAAAAGAGAAATTCATAATCTAAAAGCATTAAATCACCTTAATCATTATCATATTATATAGGCACTCAAGTATCCACATGAACCGTTAAAATATCATAAATACCTTGCATATTAACATATTCTAATAACATCTATTACCAATGCATGCATCGTATAATATTGTTAGGCAATTACTTTCATCACGCATTCACTGCCCGTATCCCCTATATACATTTTTCCATTAAACAAACTCAATTCATGATTATGCATACTTGTTCATATCATACACGATCAATACCACAGGCATATCCTGTTCGATAATTAAAAGCATATATATATACATTTAATTTCATTATTAAACTCTTATGCTATAGCTTTAATCACTTACAATTTGGATTAACGACCACCCACATACTCATTTCCTAAGGTTAGAAATGAGTTAAAAATGCTATAGGAACTTACCATGAAGTTCGGGTACGTTTCGGGAAGAAAAACACTCAAATTATGCATATTAGGAGGTGGTCACGGTGGTAACCAATTGGTTGTCACCGTGAGGTCCAAAAATGAGCATTCTGCCCTGCATTTTCATAGGTCACGGTGGTAACCATTTTGGTTGCCACCGTGACATACCAAAATATTGCAAAACAGAAGCAAAATTTCGGGACTGGTTCACACCACAGTTTTGTACAGCCTATATAAAAGTCTAGAACTCATTTTTAGCCAAAACTTCCTTCTTAACAAATGTTATATAGGATGTTAACTTCCAAATGCAACAAATTACAGGTAAATTGGACATCTATAGATTTAGATATGATCTAAACAACCCACAGTGCTTCTCTGAACCCGTCCAAAGAAGATAGGTATACTTCTTGACCAATTTTCGGACACTTAGAGTTACAATTAGCTCAAACCTATTTCTAAAAAATTTGTAGACATATATCTTAGCTTTCTAAAGGTACTGATTTCATATCATTTGGAGTTCTATAACTCCCGAAACAACGTAATAACCGAAGAAAGGTCCAGTGTATTCTAATCCAGTTTTTCACCCAAAAACCTATTCACATGCAACAATGAGTCATTTGAGCCAACACTCACTACCGTCATCACAAATCATCACAATACACTCAAGAAGCTTGTATCATACATGAATATACCAAAAATTCATATACAGATAAAAGAAAGTTCCCAAACCTTAACTCCTTTGCTCCACTAGCTTAAATGGTAGTACTTCCTTGCTCATATACTCTTCCATAGATTCACCACTTCAATTTCCTCATCAAGAAAATACATAACATTACTTAGGGTTTCTAATTAACCAAAGAGGAATTGCAGAAATCGAAAGTTATAACTTACCCTTCTATCTCTAATCTCTCATAAACGCACTTGAGCTACAATCCATTATACACAACTTGGGCTTGCAAGAAGAGAGAGAGGGGCTGGCGTGGGATGAAGAAGAAGAGGAAGGGAAAAGGAGAAGGCAAAACGTGAAGGAGAGGGGAAATGAGCAGAAATCTGCTCTCACTCTCTCTTAATTAAGTTAAACTTATCTCAAATGCCACATGTCCTCCTCCTATTGGCCCTCAATAGATTTTTTTATGATATTTCCCCTTTTTGGTCCCTTAATTCCTTTTTAATCCTTCCTTCACATAATACATAAATATAATTTTACATTGGCCCACAATTAAATCTTATCCCCTTCAATTAAGTCCTAAATTAATACCTTACAAATTTGCAATTGGCCGCACTTGCCGAAACTTTTGCACTAATGCCGAATTCGTCCTTTCGACACACCTAAGACCACAACTTACATACATTCGGCATATAAATGATCCATTCTCAAAATTTAGCCCTCATATTTATTTATTCCACTCAATTAAATCCCTATATGTAAAATTACCGAAATACCCTTGGCTTTCTTTTTCTTAATTCTGATCATATCTTTTCCTACTACTTAATCACTCCGACCATCACATCACACGATTTCGATTATCAAAATCCCCGAAAATACACAAATCCTTCTAGGGTACATTTCGGGGTGTTACAAATCTTCCCTCCTAAAAGAATTTCGTCCTCGAAATTCACTTACACCAGAAGAAACTCTAAAATGACACTTCGACTCACCGTCAGACTCATACATTGCATTCTAAAACTATTCACTTACTTACACTTATCTCCATCGCTATACTCTTAAATCACTTTCTTATATTCGAATCAAACACATTCATCAGAACAATCATTACTCAAAAGCCCGACTGAAATCAAAACCCGACACTTTACACATAAATCAACTGACTTCGCCAATTGCTACATAAATCCTTCACTACTTAAAAGATGTCCATCATACTTACGTTTCTCTTTACCATTAACACTCCTATCAAACTTTAAAATCCTTTTTACGGCCCTAAAATACTCTTTCTGTTCAATCTTTAACCAAACACAGAACACTTTCCTAAACGATTGCTGAGTGCGTCATTTTTACCCTTAATTTTAATATCAAATAGTACATATATACCCTGTCAGCTTTCTCTCAATCAAAACATATATGCATATGCTTATCATGTATTGTCAAAGGGATGATGATGATGTAATGAGATTGAGATGATTCATGTATGCAGAGTGATGCAATTGATGCTATAATGATGCATTTTGTCCCATCCCCATGATTCAATATGCTTTCATTTAAACACTTTTCTGGAGATAGCCGACAGGCATATAGAGTACTACCAAAACCTTATAAGATCCAAATACTCATCCACTTACTCGATACCTTTCTTTACTGAGGTACACTCTGAACAAAACCTTGAGAAATCCTAGGAGCAGTCAGCCTATCCAAAATTCGAATCAATCCTTGCACTAATATTCTATCATTAGAAACAGGACCGGAATTCTAACCAAAAGATGCACAGAAACGAAACACTTTGATCAGTACTAATTGGGTTCACACTTTCTGTCGTCTCATTCACCTTCTCATTCGGGTCAGGCTCCATCTAACATAACACACACAGGACAAGACGCATCTGCATTAGGCCACGACACAAAATCGACTTATCCACCAAAACACGACACATACCAACTAGCATACAAAGACCTGACACTCAAACAAACAAAGACAACCAGAACCGTCAAACCGCGCTCTAATACCACTAAATGTAACACCCCAACTCATACGTGGACGAACCCATCCGCAAGGGAGTAGGAAGCCGTACGAGTAGGTGTGTTACCGGACTGAAGCGAGATAAAGCATACTAAAATACGGAAGAATTTAAAACTTGAGGAGTAGATTTGGACATGCATATTTCGCAAATGCGCATACACTAAGCAAAAGCATACAGTTGTGAAAGCTTACAAGCATACAATAGAAGTTATTCTCAAAACATCGCTATACAAATATTTACATGGCCCAGAATATAATATAAGTATCTTTACATATTATTACATATACATATTTTACAAAATTACAAAATGCAAAATAAAGAAGCTGGACAAAAACCAAAACTCCTAGCTCCTATGTGGCTGACTCTGCAGATGCGCGACTCGAACAGAAGCAAACCTGCCACCTGCACGGGGAAAAGAACCCGTGCTAAGAGATAACGCTTAGTGGGGAAAAAGTACGAAATATAGACGGCCATTCACAACGGTCGCCAAGGCATACCACATACACGAAGGTGAATACATAAAATCCTGACAGATAAATATACATGCTTGTTTAATATAGCCTTGCACTCAAATGTTCTTAACCACGCCCATATACTCATATTATTAACACACCCAATTATTATGCCAAAATCATTATATTTATTCAAACATATTTTTGATATGCCAAAAGTTATAATCCAGCCCAAACCCAAGAGACGATTTCAAAACACCACACTTCCACTGCGTAAGCCTATTACAAATTATCATGTCATGAAACGTAAACATATATTAACATACTGTAATTACTACAATAGCTAACAATAAGGAGCTATATAGCATCGTATTAAATTTGTTACATATGTTGGTTCAAGATCACATTCATAAGTATACAAATCAGTATACTTAATCTTAGTAATTAACAATACATATTCACGTTTATATATATATAGACTTCAACCATAGTATTCAGTAATTCAGATTCGCATTCACATACATATTAATTTATCTCATTACTATACAAAAGTGTAGTATCCATATTATGTGATACACCGACTTCACATACACATACTATACACAAGACCATTTACAGATAACCATAAAGGTGCAATATACAGATCAGAGTTACACTTAACCCAATCAGAGATTTATAATCACATTCGAATTCACAACTGGTTCACATGACCGAAATCTTCCACATTCGGATATCATATTCTCATATTCATATCAGATAGAGCAAACGAAATACCTGCTGACTCAAAATAGTGGATAACGAGTACTGAGGGGGAGACCTCATGAGGGAACACATAGCCCGATCTCTGATCGGGGAAACCTCAGAGGGAACACATAATATAATGTACCATACAGGTACAAGTCGGAAGGCAATATTGCATTGCACAGGATCTTAAACAAGATCCATACACATACACATACACATAATAGGGGTTCACGAGGAACAATTCGGGGACCTGATCAGGGTCCAAATCGTTCAAAGGGCGCTGCAGCTACACATACATAGACTCTATTAGGCATGCCTAACTATCCACTAGACTGACTTTCGCAGGTCATGCATCATTCAAATCATGTGTCACATCAGACAATATATAAACATCATCATACTATTCATTTTACAAAGCATATGATATAGTTCCATCAACATATTTTAGCACTATTCAAGGTTCTAAGATTTATCAGAGTCAAATATGGAAATATTATCATGCCAATCGTTAACGTAACACTCAAACTTTGTTTTTAACAATTAAACACTTTTTACAAAAACAGGGTAGGTCACGGTCACAACCAGGTTGGTTGTCACCGTGACATACCAAAACTTTCGGCAGCAAGCACTCTTGGGGGTACCTCACGGTGGTAACCCATTAGGTTGTCACCGTGACATACCATGAACCCAAAACAGAATGCAAATCTGCGGCAGGTCACGGTGGTAACCACATTCATTGCCACCGTGACATACCAAACCCTCAAAACAGAATGGAAATCTGGGGTAGGTCACAGTGGTAACCACATTCATTGCCACCGTGACATACCAAAAACCTCAAAACAGAATGCTATTCTTCTCACTTAATCATATCATTCATACAAACTATTTATACATTTACATAAACACTTACTTACCCGGTTTGCCACATTACAGGTCTCTGTTTAAAAGAGAAATTCATAATCTAAAAGCATTAAATCACCTTAATCATTATCATATTATATAGGCACTCAAGTATCCACATGAACCGTTAAAATATCATAAATACCTTGCATATTAACATATTCTAATAACATCTATTACCAATGCATGCATCGTATAATATTATTAGGCAATTACTTTCATCACGCATTCACTGCCCGTATCCCCTATATACATTTTTCCATTAAACAAACTCAATTCATGATTATGCATACTTGTTCATATCATACACGATCAATACCACAGGCATATCCTGTTCGATAATTAAAAGCATATATATATACATTTAATTTCATTATTAAACTCTTATGCTATAGCTTTAATCACTTACAATTTGGATTAACGACCACCCACATACTCATTTCCTAAGGTTAGAAATGAGTTAAAAATGCTATAGGAACTTACCATGAAGTTCGGGTACGTTTCGGGAAGAAAAACACTCAAATTATGCATATTAGGAGGTGGTCACGGTGGTAACCAATTGGTTGTCACCGTGAGGTCCAAAAATGAGCATTCTGCCCTGCATTTTCATAGGTCACGGTGGTAACCATTTTGGTTGCCACCGTGACATACCAAAATATTACAAAACAGAAGCAAAATTTCGGGACTGGTTCACACCACAGTTTTGTACAGCCTATATAAAAGTCTAGAACTCATTTTTAGCCAAAACTTCCTTCTTAACAAATGTTATATAGGATGTTAACTTCCAAATGCAACAAATTACAGGTCAATTGGACATCTATAGATTTAGATATGATCTAAACAACCCACAGTGCTTCTCTGAACCCGTCCAAAGAAGATAGGTCTACTTCTTGACAAATTTTCGGACACTTAGAGTTACAATTAGCTCAAACCTATTTCTAAAAAATTTTTAGACATATATCTTAGCTTTCTAAAGGTACTGATTTCATATCATTTGGAGTTCTATAACTCCCGAAACAACGTAATAACCGAAGAAAGGTCCAGTGTATTCTAATCCAGTTTTTCACCCAAAAACCTATTCACATGCAACAATGAGTCATTTGAGCCAACACTCACTACCGTCATCACAAATCATCACAATACACTCAAGAAGCTTGTATCATACATGAATATACCAAAAATTCATATACAGATAAAAGAAAGTTCCCAAACCTTAACTCCTTTGCTCCACTAGCTTAAATGGTAGTACTTCCTTGCTCATATACTCTTCCATAGATTCACCACTTCAATTTCCTCATCAAGAAAATACATAAAATTACTTAGGGTTTCTAATTAACCAAAGAGGAATTGCAGAAATCGAAAGTTATAACTTACCCTTCTATCTCTAATCTCTCATAAACGCACTTGAGCTACAATCCATTATACACAACTTGGGCTTGCAAGAAGAGAGAGAGGGGCTGGCGTGGGATGAAGAAGAAGAGGAAGGGAAAAGGAGAAGGCAAAACGTGAAGGAGAGGGGAAATGAGCAGAAATCTGCTCTCACTCTCTCTTAATTAAGTTAAACTTATCTCAAATGCCACATGTCCTCCTCCTATTGGCCCTCAATAGATTTTTTTATGATATTTCCCCTTTTTGGTCCCTTAATTCCTTTTTAATCCTTCCTTCACATAATACATAAATATAATTTTACATTGGCCCACAATTAAATCTTATCCCCTTCAATTAAGTCCTAAATTAATACCTTACAAATTTGCAATTGGCCGCACTTGCCGAAACTTTTGCACTAATGCCGAATTCGTCCTTTCGACACACCTAAGACCACAACTTACATACATTCGGCATATAAATGATCCATTCTCAAAATTTAGCCCTCATATTTATTTATTCCACTCAATTAAATCCTTATATGTAAAATTACCGAAATACCCTTGGCTTTCTTTTTCTTAATTCTGATCATATCTTTTCCTACTACTTAATCACTCCGACCATCACATCACACGATTTCGATTATCAAAATCCCCGAAAATACACAAATCCTTCTAGGGTACATTTCGGGGTGTTACAGGTACTTTTTCATGTAAATATAAAAATGAAAATATACGTGTATGCATAGATACAACTAACATATATAAGCCTTTTAATTTATAATAATCAGCATTATAGAGTTATAAAAAAATATAATTAATTTTAAGATGATTTACCGTTTAATCTTGTAAATTAGTATTCTTGATTCTTTCAAGTCGGATTGTCGTAAACCACTAACTTCTAATAATCAATTGAGACTATCGTACTGATAATGTGTTATAAATAAAAATTAAAATGAAAGCAGAAATATAGAGAGAATGAGAAAAATATATTCTCTGATAATTTTATTGTGTATCTTTAATAGCTCACAATTAGCATATTTATAGGCATAAAGACCTAGTAATAGAATTTGATTAGAAATATAATACTAGTAGACTTAGAGTCTAATTAGAACTTAAGGTAGTCATCCAAATAGGAATATTCCATAATAATATCCCATAATACTACAAATTTATTTACTTATTTACTTTTAATTAATTTCCTATAATTGTTCATTGTCATATGTAAATCATTTCCTTTATTTGTGATTTATTACTTTAAGTAGATAAATTGTAGTAGAAATTTTAGTTGTAATATTTTATTTCATTTTTTATTATAATTTTCTTGTATTATTGCATGCATGCTATAATAGGCAGGGTAGAAGGGGGAAAGAGGCAATTTACCCCTTTATTTTTTAAAATTAACTTTTTATCCTTGAAAGTTTTTAATAAATTTCAATTTTGTCCTTTTTATTTTAAGTATTTGCCCCCTAAATATTGATTTTAACAAAATTTATTTCTTTAAGTTTGATTTCAACCAAATTTGCCACTCTTAATTTAAAATCCTAGGTTAGGCCTTTGTAATAGGTAGTTAAACCTCTTTTATACGCTTATAAAAAATAACTAAAAATATTGCTACTAATTAATTGGTGTTTTTCATATTAAAACCGAATTTGAATTTCGTGATAAAATTAATTTTAAAATAAAGTTCAAAAAAGGACTAATGTCCTAATCCTTTTGAATGCATGAGAGGATAAAAAGTCCTCAAATAAATACATGAATCCAGTTTATGTATGGAATATACAATGTATGCTTGTATATAACATGTATGTTTTAATTCATGTATAATTATATGCTTTGATACTTTTAAATGTGAATGTTGTGATAATATGCATTTGTACAATCGTATGAGAAAAGAAATAATGTTAATAACTCAAATTGTTTTTACTGTTTAATATTAATTATTTGTGGCATAAGAGTTAGGTTTCAAACCATCTCTATTATCACCTTATAAATTTTTTCCTAATTGCCTTGGGTAACGACTTCATAAATAAAAACCACCTTGTGATGACCATCCCCAATCTAGTTTAACTTATTAGGAATAAGATGGAATCCCTTAATTAGATGCCCACCTTGAGTTTTGGGCTAATAAAATTTAGTTATTGATTATTCCGAAATAAGATAGATTGAATAAAAGTAGCAAAACAACCAATGTGTAAACATGTTATAAACATTTATGCATGCATTAGAATGCAAAATTCAATCTAAACATGAATCCAAACATTAATTCTAAATTAATTTCAATCTCAGTTCATATTTAATTACTATGAATTTTAGCTATATCAAATCAAACATTAAAATTACCGATTTTAATTATACAACAACAATAAGAAAATATGATTTAATCTTCTTTAATCAAAATCAAAAGAAACAATTAAACCACACAAAATTTAAAGCAAACGAATTGGGACTTTTCCCTAAATGATTTACCTTTTAGGAGTTTTTTTTTTCCATTTATTGTGGTGAAAGTCTTGAAGTCCCACGAAAACAATTGAATCCATAAAATCCTTTAATCAAGGTTTTCAAGTGAAGAATTAATTTAATTAAAGTAGAAAACCTTTTATTTAAAATTTTAATTAAAAGTCTCCAAATCTATAAATTAATTGAATTAAATCGATGCTTAGAGAGATATTAATTGTAAAAAAATATGTAGAGAAAATAATAGTTCTTCTTTTTCAAAAAACTCTTGGAATATCCCCTTATATAGAGGGATCGATCCTAATTGAGTTAGAATTAAGTGTTGGATTTCTAATTGAGAAAGGATTTGAAAAAACCAAAACAAGAGTGAAATCACGTTGGATTTTGGAAAAACTAGAACCCACGGTCATGGAAGGCTTAAAACTATGTGTCCCATAAAAAAAATTCAATTGAACACTTAAGCGAACATCCAAGCTAATGGGATGTTTTACCAATGCTTGTGGACATTGCCACTGGTGTGTTTTAATCAGAGTGGGTTTTAACTGATTAAGCTATGTTGGCTAGCTTAGGACATAACATGGATGTGTAATGATGTCAGCAGCCATGTACCGCTCTTAGCCTTAGTTTTTTTTTTTAATTTATTTTCAAAATAAAATCTTTTAGTGGACCCAGCTGTTCCTAGTTCCTTCAGACCTTTGTTATAATAATGAGAATGATCATCATTAGGTGTCATCTGAACTAGAAAGGCCTAAAATTCAGTATCTACAATTTTATAGTAATTTCTTAATTAGGTCTTAATCTTTAAATCTTCCAAAATTTGTAAGTCTAATCTAAACTTCGAGTAGAGTACATTTAAGTCTAATGTAACATGCCCCCATATTAGAATGGGCTTGTGTTTCGAGACGTCACTAAGTGTAAAAGAGACACTTAACTTATTCTAAGGCTTTAGAATGGAATGCAATTTTTGAGAAGAGATAAAATTTCTAAATTTGAAGGTCATATACTTAAGATTAATTTAGGGTAATTATGGAGCAAAGCCTCTGACAGGGGTCGAATCCGATCAAAATAAAATTTTTTATTCTTCTAAATTAACAAAAGTAAGTATAAAGAATAGGTTCGTCTCCACAGGGAATGAGAATCAACTTGCTTATTATTTTATACCAAAAGTAACAAAATGGGGGTTTGGAGAAACATATTAACAATAAAATTAGATTGAATGCTAGGAAAATAAATGCAGTGAAAATAACTGAAGAGAGAAACATCAATCAAAGATTCATCTTAGTAGAAATTCAGTTTGTTTGATCATTGAAAGAAAAAAAAAATTTCTTGAATTCAAATTAGTTAGAATCATTAACAAGCTCTAATAATCCTTTAAAATAAATTGATGATTAAAACAAGCTCTTTAACCAACATTCTTATTAATCAATCAATCCTAAATGAGCTCTTAGGATTTGAATGGTAAATAGCATTAAGAACATTTTTTTAAAACTAATTCCAATCAGTAACACATATGTAGTGTTATTTAAATTGGTGCAAATATTTTCTTCACTTTGAATCAGCAACTCATTCTACCAAATAAAGTGATTTGCCACAATTATGAAGACACTAAATATGTACGAATTTAACATCTTCAATGACGGAAACCATGGATTTCTTGTCCAAATAAATTGTGTTTTATTTGACCATGAATCCACAAGAGAATTATATTGCAGAAAATACTTGAATTGAAAATAAGAAAATAAAATAGAAATCTCACAAACAAACTTGAATTAAAACCTCAACTCGTCTTTGATTGAAAAGAAAGTCTTACCCACTCATGGTTGGAAAAACAATACAATAATTGAAATAAATAATTCTGTAGAAAAATCAAACGGAAGGAAAAGATTCAAAGCAGAACTCTCCTCTTCAGACCTACACAAAGCTCCTATTTATACTAGATTTTCAATCCCAAATCTGGTTGTGGATTGAATTTCAATTTGAATTTGAATGATGGTGAGATGCTGTAAATCTGGCCAAAATCAAGGAAGATAAAAATGTGATTTGATTTGAAAATTTCTAGCTATTCAAATTTGTTGCATCTGGTCCTGATGATATCATAGTTTCCAGCATCCTTGAAGTAATATTAACCTTAATTTTCTACCTGAACACAAAGAGAGATTAATCTAAAGCATTTAAATTTAAATCAAGATTAATTATGAAGAGATTTTATCAATTAATTTGAATTATTTTGACTTTATCAGCCTCATGATGTTTCAGTGGAGTCACCACTCTATGAGCTTATGACCTTAAGCGGAATCAAATTTACCAGTTTTAGAAAAATTCAAGAAAGTCATAAACCAAGAACCGATTGCTTCACAATAGTTAAAGAATTCATTCCAATTCTCTTAACTTGAGTCTTTAAGGGATGAGTTTAGCATTTTAGGAAATTCTTATCTTATTATTCATGGTCGATCCTTCGGGTGCGTATTGGGCACCACGAGGCAAGGTATGGAGTCGCTATGTAATAAAACATTTGAAAAGTTTAACCTCATAGGACCAAACTAAAGATATGGTCAAGATTTTACTCTTATTTATACCCTAAATAAAATGTCAAGTTAGTTTGAACTTTTAAGTTAATGATTTTATTTCTCCTCTTACACATGATAGATCATGGCATCTTAATTTAAAACGCACTCAATCACTTAAGAAAGCCGTAAATTACATGTATGGATTTTAGGTATATAAAGCATGCTTTTTAGAAAAAAAAACATAAATCTAAAGTAATAATGGTATATTTGAGTGTTAAATTGGGCTAATTCATTTATTTCATTTATTTTGGAAACTTTGGTTCCCACATGCAAATTAATTATTTGAGATATTGGTCCCTTATGAAAACTCTTTTGTTGTGATACTTTTTGGTTGGAAATAGAGAGTTTGGTTCCATTTTATTATGAAAAATTTCAATTACTAATTAGTATAAATTTATTTTAGTCAAATTATTAAGAAAAAAAAAACATTTTTAGTGTGATTTTTGAATTAAGAAAACTAAAAGTTTAGTCCTATTTTATTAGTGAAAACATTCAATTATTTGATTAATAAAAAGCCTATTTAGTCACTCACAAAATATTACTTGATTTCATTTTTGGGATGAAAAATAGGACTTTGGTACATTTTTATTATCAAAATCCTATTAAATTACTTTAAGTTCTTTTAAGTCAATTTTATTCGCATAAATCATTTTTATTCGATTATTACCCTAAGGAAATAGTAATTAGACTAGCAGTTAAATAATACATGGTAGTGTAAAAATTAAAGGTGTAATACCCCTAACTACTAGACAGAATATCCTAAACATACAGACATCTTACAAACGTTATCCCAAATAGTTTAGACTATTCTAAAATAAATAATTATCTTAAACAATGATAATATTTATGATCTAAGCATGCATTACCAACTGGATAATCAAAATTCACTAATAAAGTACTACAGACCTTATGCATATGTTATAAACATTAATTACCAAACTATTTATACAAGAAACTTATATTATTACAAAATTTTCAAACCAAAAAGAGACCTATTTCAATAAAACTCCCATCAAAGCCTATGCCTACGTTGCCTTATAACCTTGCGGAGATATCCTAACAAGTGGAACAATCACTAGAACCTACACGGATTAAAAGAAAATCCGTGCTAAGCATAAAGCTTAGTGGAAATTAAAAAATGATAATGAATGACTCCTCACAAGAATCATTAGTACAAACCATACATATGACATAGATAAAGCAGGAATTAAAGATACAATTGTAATTGAGAATATATTTATAGATAAAGATAATTGCATATATTGAGTAACAATTAAATAACCCAATGGTACAGGATAATTTTCCAAGCCCAATAGCGTGTTGCATTTATTCAAATACTTGTAGAATCAAAATGGAAACCAAATTCATAACTGAATATGAGATATTCCGATTCGGATACAAAGTACTCATATTCGCACATTAATGTATATATATATTCAAAGTAAACACCAGGAACAATACGATATTAGAACATCTCACTGCTCGCTATTCTATTGGTGTGGATAACGAGTAACAAATCAAGCATCCCTGAAGGGAAGGCACAAACATTCCCGAAGGAAAGAGTCAAGCATCTCCGAAGGGAAGATATCATATCAAGTTGTTTCCGAAGGAATAAAATATTTATAAATGATCAAGCATCCCTGCAGGGAAGAATTCAAGTAGCAGTTGCTCAAGCCCCTTATAGGCATGTCTACCCATTCACAACCTAGATTGACTAGCAGGCACTCTACTAGCTCAAACGTTCAAGTAATCCAATAATAAACATATTAATTTCATATAATATCGGAATAACGATGTATTCACAATCTTCAGAGTATTGCTCATATATTAATTATTGTTCAAAATCTCGAAATATAACTAATCAATATATTAATTAATAACTCATCAAGAATTTATTCCATTTCATAGGTCATTCAATCATATATTATCATTATAAGTAATGCAAGATTTCAAGTAAGACTGAGAAAAACCAAGAATATAAAATGTTAAAAACAAGGGTCACACGGCGGGCAAGAATTCCTGCCCACTGTGTAAATAGTATGAAATTTGAATTTCATAATAGAAGCTATTTACACGACAGTAAGGAATTCTTACATGGCGGTCAGACCAGGTTACACGGCGGTTAGACATTTTTGACAGCCGTGTAAACTAGCAAATCTAAAAGATTCCCAAAAGATGCTAAATAGAAAGCATTTATACGGCGGGAGGTTATTTTACACGGCAGTCAGACTTACCACACAGCAGTAAGAAAACTATAACCACCGTGTAAAACAACTCATAGGGCAAGTAATCGATCTAGAATGCTTTTACATGATAGTAAGAAAATCCTGACTGCCATGTAAAATCCAAAATAGGCAAAATATAACTTCCAGAATACGATTATATGGCGGGCAGACAATCTTGACCGCCGTGTAATTAGAAAAATGAGGAATTTGAACTCTGTAGAATTCCAAGTTTGCTTGCCAAAATAAACTTAAACCAAAAAGCATTATTCGAAAACTTAATTCCCTTCCTAACAAACACCCAAAGTCATTTTAAATTCATCAAGGCACATCAATTTCACAACTTGATCTCTAATTCAAAGATTATACAAAAAGTTTATAATTCGTTCTAATGCAATAACTAACTGTATTCACCAATTTTACTTCATTCTACCAACTAATAAACATATTTAACTATCTATTGCACTTATAGATATATAAGACCAGAGACTTGTTCAATAAACTCCAAAAACCCAAATGATAGTTAGACAGTAGAGTTTCTTTAAGCAGATTAGAATAGGCACTTAACTCTTAAAATCCTCATCCAAATCAATATTTTAGCAACCTAATAACCCTTTTTCAGATTTTATACTTATCTCATTTAAAGCCACTTTATGTTTATAAGTACAAAATTACAATAATGAATCCCAAACCTGAATTAAAGCCAAAACCTCCAACTTGAAACTTGATTTTAACCTACATCTTTCTCCTTCTTTTTCCTCCTCTTATTAACTTTTTCTTCCATTAACATACACATACATATAAATTCTTCATTAATTTTAGTAATTTTCCAAATTTCCCAATTCTAGAATTTCTTCCTTAAAATCCAAAAATAAAAAAATAACAGAAGAAGGGAATCAAACTTACCAATTAACTTGAATTCAGTTATCTAATTAACATGCATAATCCCCTTTAGTTTTCTGTAACCAATTTTGTGAGAGTGAGAGGAAGAAGAAGAACATAAATCTCAGATTCTTGAGTTCATCCACGAGATATGCTTTTCCTCAACCATTTCTCACTTAGCTATGTGTCCATCCCATATATTGCATGTATACAATATATAAGTTAGATAATCTCACTTTAATCCCCTAATTCCTCACCATCCTTATTTACATGCAATCTCATCTTTCTTATTCAGTTATGTCCCAAAGTTCAATTTATACAATTAAATATCACTTAAATAACTTACTAATTTACCACTTTAAAATAAGTGAGTTTCCAATTAAGCCCTTCTTACATAATAGTTCCTTAATTATACTTACTTAACTACACTAATTATGAAAAATACTACTAGGGTAGAGTTTGGGGCATTACAAAAGGACTTACGTGTAAAAGGCAAAGGATAGATAGGGGCAAAGAATCAATCTACCCGAATGCTTAAAATGCCCATTTTCAGATAAAATTGTCATTTTTGTCAAAAATAGACATTTTATAAGTATGAAAACAGTCATTTTAAATGGGCTTCCATAGCTTATGGACTAAGCTAAAGGCCAAAAATCAGGTCTAAAGACTCTGCCCAAAGTCAGTTTTTATACATGTATAAAGAACATAAAATATATAAAGGCACTCTAACGTTTTACAAGTATCTAAATAGACCCTAACAATTAAACAAGGACTAAACAAAATATTTTACATATTCAAAATATGATTTTTTTACTTTTTATTTTCATAAAAACACATTTTTTTTTTATTATAAACACATCAAGAAATATGATATACACATTAACTATGGTATTTAAACCATACTAAAAGAGAGATAAAAAAAACAATTTTACACATACAATATATATTATTCATGGCATTTCAAAGTAGTAAAACATGCATTTATTAACACAATTATTAAACATGCACAAAAATGTAAACTTAGGGTTTAATCACCACATTCAAGGATGAATGGATGATTTAATCCCTTAAAGGGGTTTTTATAGTGAATGGATGATTAATCTCCTAGGTTCTTTTTTTTTTTTTTTTTTTTTTTATAATGAATGTGTAATTTAATCCTTTGTAAAAATTACCTTTAAATTTAGTTCTCAAAGACTAAAGTGATTTGTTGCTCCTTAATCTTTTTGCTTGAGTGTATTAGGGATAAAAAAAAATGTGATTCTTAGGGAGTTTTTACACTATTTTTCATATTGGAATTTGTTAATCCCGAGTGCTCTTCACCCTAGGTGGCTGTCCCTCTACTCTCTCTCCTTACCTAACTATTTATAGTTAGGTTTAGAGAGCTAATTTTGTTTTTGACTGTAGAAGGGCCAAAATAACCATTTTGGAAAACATGAAAATGGTTGTTTTAAGCTAAAATGATATTCTTTCGATTAAGAAAGAAGTTGATAAAAATGGGGAGTTTTAGGCAAAATGGCTATTTTTGCAAAAAGCAAAATTGGTCATTTTTTATATTTATGGAATTTTGATATAATGAAATTCCTTTTTAAAATCAAGTATTAAAAGCTAGTGTTTTGGACAATCCATTTTCTAAGGCCAATCTTTTAAACCCAGTGATTTTAAAATTTGTCTTTTGGAAAATCTATTTTAAAATTAGTTTTTGGAAACCCATTGTCATAAAATAAGCCTCTCAATACAATGAAGCTTTTTGCTTCCTTCTGTAGAGCCTTTGGTTTTTTAAAATATGTTTTAATCATCAGAGGTTTTTAAACAAGGGAACCCAAAAACATAGTGTCTACACAATGCATGTCATAGGCTTTGTTATTTTGAATTGAGCAAACTAAAGTTACTGAAATTCAACCCATACACATATAAATCATCAAATGGGAATTGTTTGTCCTAATTGGTGTAAAAAGAGGGGGAAGGGTAGTGAATTAAGTGTTTTAAATTTTTTTCAATTAATTTCTAAGTAGGTTGCAGTATAAATAAACATGTGATATACTAAACAAGCACATAGAAGAAGAAGCACATAAAATTAATTTTTGAAGTTATAGAAAAATTCTTTTTTAAGGCAGAAACCTTTTATGTAGGATTTCAGGATAATTTTTCTTTCTTAGAGAATAGATTTGCTTCTCAAAACTATTTCTTTTAACCATTTAGTTCTGATTTCTAGAATATTTGGAAATGGTTATTTTTGATCGAGGGAGGAGATTAGAATAAATAGGGGTTTGGATGTTCCCCTTTGGCATGGGAATGCTTGTTTATGACAATTCTAATGCCAAAAGAGGTAAGTTGTGATCTTAGTGGCTTTTAATTAAGTTAAAGAAAATCATAATCTCATTCATGTTTATGCCCTAAGTTTGTATTATTTTTCCCCATTTCCTTTTTATTTGGCCAATTTTAAACACCACCTAAGAATTTGGTTATGGATACCTGACCAGTATGCATTGTCACTTTCTGGAAATGTTTAGACTGCACAGGATGGCATTAGGCTTTATACCTCATAGGGCAAAGTTGTTTAATTAAGAGTCATGAAACATAGGATAAGAAATAAAAATCATATTCCAACATATTGGAGCCTATTCATTAAATGCATTTTTAGCATGAAATTTTTTTTACCGTCAGTATAGAAACATTGAGAGAATATCAAACCAAATAATCACAAAAATATGAAAATTCCAATAATAAATCATTCCATGTCCTTTTTGATTTAAAATTATATTTTGCTACATAGTAAAAGCTTTTTAAATAGGTACCAAAGATTTGTTTTTTTTTTTTGGCAAAAACACCAATATTTCTACAATACTCAAAAGAAAAAACCCCTTTCAAAAAATATAGTTTTCTATAAAAAAATATAATTTTTGTCAAAAGAGTCTTTTTTTAATTGATTTTAAACATGTAAGAATCAACAAGAAAACAAAGTTAAAAAATAATAATAGTCCATATCCTTACAATCCAGGTCCAATAAGAGTCAGATAGAGCCTTTCCTTTTTTTTTGTTAAAAAAATCCAGAATAAAAATAATAGTCTAGATGAAGTAAGGTATAGAAGCTTGAGAGTTACTTATTAGTAAGTCTCCTATCCAAGGTCAGAATCGGAAATAGCCATAGTAATAATAAAGAAAAGGAGTCACTAAAAGCCTTAAGGATGAGCTCTGAGAGAGAGATGAAATAAAAATAAAGAAAAATAGAAAATAGAAAATACATCAATAAAGCCATAATCTAGGAGCCCTTTTGAAGCCAAATCTCATAAGTAAATCCTGAAGAAATATCAAAGAAAAATAAGAGAAAAAAAGGAGCATGAGAGAGCCAAACCTCGTAGAAACCACAAGGTTAAAATTGATCAGAAAGGGTGGGAAAAGGAGATTTAGCAAAAAAAAAAAAAGGATTTACTTGTTACCCCCCTCCCTCGTAGTGGTGTATAGACGTCATGTGCCGTTGGCAATCCCATTAAAACACCAGATTTAGACATTTAAGAACCTCAAAACCTTAAAAATCCCATTAAAAATGCATCATGAGTCAAAAATCATATAAGATCTAGAGGGTCACAAAGGAACTGAAGCCATGGATGGTGAAAATGAGAGAAAACCATTAGATATCTCCTTAAATAGATAAATACTTCATAAAGAGCAATATTTAGGGTTGGAGACCTACACCCGAAAATGAAAATTCTTATATTTGAAGCAAAATCTTACAATGGTGTAAAATAACTCCACTTTTTGGGAAAACTATAGACACTGGGATCTTAGGGGTCCATAGTCCAAAAGAAAATTCCATAATGATAAAACTTCTAATAAAAAAAGTATTTCTTTGGTTCTTAGAGTCCATATGTCCAAGCTTGGAAAACTCTTCTTCCATTTACCCTGAATTGGGCTAGTGGACTTGAGCTAACCAGATCAATCAAGGCAAACTGGTCAATTTTCACTCACCAAACTGGCCAGCTTTTCTAATATAATCCCAATTCTAGAAGAATTTGGACAAAACCTGCCCAAATCCTATAAGGATAGGAAAATATCCATTTCAATGCTTATTACTACCTTATAAATACATAGACATTTCACACATCCTTTGATTTTGGGTCTTCTCTGCCCTAGAAAAAACCCTAAAAAATCCCATACGCACTTCTCTAAAAGCAAAATTTCCAATAAGCTTGGATTTTGGACATCAAGAACTAAGAAAACTCTCATCCTCAACATCAAGCTTGAGGTAAAATATGAGGATTATTCATATAGTGGCATCCTATTTTATTTCCTAATTTTCTTACCTTACATGTAAATGGGAAATATTATAGTTTTCTTGTATATGTACGAATATTTGCAATTTGTATGTATATGAGTAGGTTTTATGCATTTGCATGGTAAAAACAATACTAAATAAATCCTTTTTTGCATCCTTTATCATTAGAATGACAAAATAATAACGTTTAAGCATATTAAAACCACTTTTTTAAAATCTTGTCTTCTTTAGTTTTTAAAGTTTCGATTTTGTAACTGTTCGGTGTTCAACAAATGCACTGAATATAAAAGTAATATAGTGAGTATAATTAAAAATCCACGAATATTGAACCCAAGGGAAAAGGGATTGCTAAGCTAAATATCTAAGGTTGAGTGGTATTAATCTGAGATGTTCCTAAGTTTGCTGAAAGGAAGTCTAAGCTAAGCAAGAAATTAGAAAAATACAAACTAATAATTAAATGTAAGAACGATCATCAAGAAATCATTCAAGGATTATTCGAATGCTTAGGAAATTCTATCCTCATAATTTGCAATTGAAAATGGGTAAAAGAACAAAAACATGAAATTCTGGACAATCCATCTAAACCCAAGCCTACCATTCCAGACTTAGTAATTCTAATCAATGAGCCTACCATTTCGGATTTAGCACATTAATTAGCGTAAGTATGGGTTACCAAATCCTAGGTCTAAGATATCCTACCATTCCGGACTCAGCTCTCTAAAAACCCATCTATTTCTCACTATTTTGAACCTAATAAAATCAGCAGAAATAAACCCAACCTACCATTCCGGACTCATTTAGATAAATAAATGCATATCTTAAAAGAACAAAGCATTTGCAAATAACAACAATCATCAGATTTAACTTTAATCATCATTCTGACTAAATTAAAATCAAATCCAATAATCATCATAAATGCAGATAATAGAACAAGAGAAATAGAAGAAAACATGAAAATATTCATTAAACCTAAATATCTAAATACAAAATATGATTCAAGAATTCCCAAGCATAAAAAACTACTCTAACATCAAGAATATAATTATCAAATACAGAAAACAAGAGTTTAGAATACACCCTTGATGAGAGAGAAAATGGATCTTAAACCTCCTTAATTTTTCAACCTTGAAATTTCATTAAATCCCAAAATAAAATTCTAAACTAGATTGATCTAAATTATTTACAAAAAAAAAAGCTGAATTTAAAAATAAAATCTAGCCTAAAAACTATATTTAAGATGAGAAATATAAAACCTAAAGAAAAATAAAAGTCTGCTATTGTCTCTCTATATTTACTGCCCTTTTTAGAAGATGAAATGATGCTCTTTTTATATTATGTAGAAAAGCACAACTATGTTTTGCAAAACATAGTTATGTTCTTGAATAAATGCATGCGATTGGAGCTGTTGCATTGTGCGCGAATTGGTGACAACTGGAAAACACAACCGTGTTCTCGACGAGAAAGCATGAGGTGCTGAACTTCTTTGTGCTGCAAATCTGGCTATCAAGTGGAATACACAGCAGTGTTTTTTAAAACAAGGCTGTGTTTTAGTGTAAAATCAACCCATTTTACCAATTTAATATATAATCAGCCCCGCACCTCCAATTTAGTTCCGAATTGAAATAAAATGCCTGAAAACATCACAAAACTTATAAAAAATTATAAAAACATAATAAAATAATAAAATGACATAAACTAAACTAACAAAGATTAAAATTAATAAAGAAAACACATAATTATGCCAAAAATAATCCAAAATATAAATATAACTGCAACTTATCAACAACCCCAAAATCAAACCTTTACTCGTCCTTGAGTAAACTGAATGAACCATATTCTGAACTATTCCAATCTCAATAAAAGAAAATAAGGAGTCATTCTCAATTAAGGAGCAAAAAGATAGACATGCAAATACCAATGTTCAGTAAACAACAATTAAACATAAGACTATACCAAGCAATTTTTGTTTGTGTGTGCAAAAGGCCAAAACATAATTTTTATCATTTAAAAACAAAGCTTCTAGATGTAAAACTGGGAACAAAAATTAACTCGAATGCCGAAATGCACTCATGGCTTTCCGTTTAAAGCTCAAGAAACACATAGGCCTCTTCCTACGTACCAAACCTTACGAGAATGTCATCTCTACTAAATTGGACAAGACAAAACAAAGAATCAAGGTGTAGACACCGGGTCCCGAGGCGGTCCAAGATCAGAAATACCCGATGATGAAAAAAAAAAGACCGACTTACGGCAAGAAAAAGTGAGAATCGACCGTTCCCTTGTCAAGATCATGTTTTTTTCGAAAAATAATTTTAAAATATATATTTTAGGGATTAAAATTTAAAATGGGAAAAAATATTAATATTGTGTCAAAATTAAAAATAAAAAAAAATAATAAAAAAAAAAAAAAAAATTTTTTTTTCGCGAGTGCCACTGCGGCGGCGCGGGGCCGCCTGCGCGGCAGGCTGCCCCAGCGCGCAGGGGCGCCTGCGAGGCAGGCCGCCCCAGCGCGCAGGGGCGCCTGCGAGGCAGGCCGCCCCAGCGCGCAGGGGCGCCTGCGAGGCAGGCCGCCCCAGCGCGCAGGGGCGCCTGCGAGGCAGGCCGCCCCAGCGCGCAGGGGCGCCTGCGCGCGAGGCGGGGCGCTCCGCGCGCCCCCCTGCGCGCGAGGCGGGGTGCTCCGCGCGCAGGGGCGGGCGCTCCGCGCGACCACCCTGCGCGCGGTGCGAGGCGCTCCGCGCGACCCCCCCCCTGCGCGCAGGGGCGGGCGCTCCGCGCGACCCCCCTGCGCGCGGTGCGGGGCGCTCCGCGCGACCCCCCTGCGCGCGATGCGGGGCGCTCCGCGCGCCCCCCCTGCGCGCGAGGCCTGCTGCCTCGCGCGACCCCCCTGCGCGCGAGGCAGCTGCCTCGCGCGACCTGCCTGCGCAAGGCAGGCTGCGCGCGGCAGCCTGCCGCGCGCGGTGCCAAGGCACCACGCGCAGCGCTCCGCGCGCCCTTGGCTCCTCCGCGCGACCTGTTTCGCCTGTCCGTTTTTTGCGCTGTTTTCAGTCTGGTTTTCTGATTTTTTTTTCAGTTTCCGTTGTTTCACCATTTTATGTTATTTTAGATTAACTAAAAAGGAAGGTTTTTTGTCCCTTGCCATTTTTGGCCAAGACAGAATTAAATGAGGAATTTGCCCTCATTTTTGAGGGGACGAGGGAATTAATTCAAGAATTCCTTGGCTTTTCCTCTCTAGCTTCTTTCCACTCTCCAGGAAGCTTTTTATTTCTCAAAAAAATTCTTCAAAAATCTTTAAGCCTTCTTCTCAAATTCTAGTTTTTGCTACTACAAAACATTTAATCTCGGGTTGATTTGAGCAAGAAAAATTAATTTTCTTTGTTCCTTCATCCCACAAAAAATATTTTTCTCAAGATAATTTGTTTAGAACACAGATTTTATATTTATTTCAAATATTATTATCATCAAAAAAAAATATTCGACAAGGAAATCGATCGAGACACCCTATTTCCAATCTCAAAAATTCTGAGGGTAAACATCCTTGAACTCGTCCTCATTTATTTTTTTTGTATGTTATTTATTTTTGTTAAGATTAGTTTTGTTGCTATTATCATATTTATTCATGGTTAATAATTTCTATTTTTGCTACTGTTGACACCCCTAGCCTTGCTTTTGGTCCAACTCCTCTATGTGGATTTATTTTGATTTTATGGTTTAATTTTTACTTGTTTGCCGTTGGTCACCAATCCCCATTTATATTATCATTTCCCTTGCTATTTAATATTATCCTCATGTAGCAAATATTGCCATTATCACTATTACTATCACTATTTGATCCATCCATTGCTTTTTATTATTTTTATCATTATTATTATTATAGGTCGCTGCCATACTCATTGTGCTACCATCATTGCCATTATTATTATTTTTATTATTATTATTATTATTATTATTATTATTATTATTATTATTATTATTATTATTATCATTATTATATATTCATTGTATATTTATTGATGTTATGTTATTATAATTGTTAGCATTATCATCACCTACTTATTGTCATGCTAATGTTTATGTGCCATATAATATTATTATTTGTTATCATAATATTATTGTCATTATCATTATTTATCTTTTATTGTTATTGTTATATTTTGCACTTGCTTGATTAATTTGCCTAAAATATTTACTAATATTATTTTTGATATTAATTTTTGTCTGAGAATTAATTTGAGTCGGGCCATGTGAGCGCCCCGCGACTCCCCGGATGGGTCGCGACGCGTGGACGGACACTCCATTTTGGTGAGATCTTTTCAGTTCCCCTTTGATGTGTTATGTGTTTACTTGTAAATACATATTTTTTATTCGCGCACGCGTGCGATAAAAAATCACAAAAATATTTCTATAATTAAATTGGAATTTTCACTAATAAAATCGGGACCAATGTCCCTTATTTTAGCCCGACAACGAAAATGTCACAATTAAAACGAAGAGTCAAATTTTCTACAAAAATGGGATCACTCATTCCGGTTTTCATTCAAACAATCAAAACGACTCTTCGAACTCTCTTTAAGTTAACACGAAGGAACCAATGTTCCTAAATTTCGAACAAGTGCGAAGGAACCAATGTTCCTAAAATAATGTCCCGATTTATGCATGTCTTTTTATTTTCTTGTGTGAGTGTTTAAATTTAAAATTATTTTCTTTCATCTTGGGCCCTTGTAATTAATTTTGGGGCAACTTTATTTATTTTTGGGGTTGTATTCCGCCCCCATTTGTATTCTTAATCCTCCTTTTATTGGGGTTGTATTCTGTCCCTATTTCTCCTTTTATTGGGGTTGTATTCTGTCCCTATTTCCATTGTAATTGAGTGCTTGGGTGTTTACCGCTTTCTTTATTTACTTTGCTTATCGCTTTTATTTATTTTCTTTACGTGTTTTCAATGCGCTATCTAATTTAAATGCATCAATCGCGTGAGATGAGAGATATAATCTTAAGAAGTTAAAAATCCATTTATAACTAACCAAAGCATGAATAAGAGGGAAGTTCCGGACACCATAACTCTGGTTTAGACCGTTAGAGGTGAGAAACCTTTTCCTAATTTCTTGCAAATTGGGTGGCGACTCCAAGTACCTCAAAAGGTGCCTTTAGGCGTCAATAGGCTAGGTTATTCTCCCCAATGTTCTATTGGGAGGGATACACCGATGATGCCTCATGGCGCCCATGATCAAGAGACGCGAACCTTTCATACCTCGAATCCTAAAGCGGATTCAAAGAGAGGGCCCTTGCTGGGTTGTATCGGGTTCGGCGCGCGTCACAGTGGCGACTCCACTGGGGACTTGATGTTTGAGACTTCACTCCGAAAGTGCTTTGGTTAAAGTATAATTGGGTTTTTAAAACTTAAAATTCTATCTCTCGCCAAAATTGCATCGTATCATTTTAGAGCCTTAGACTTACGCTAGTTGGTCCCTATCTTACCTCGGTGCGTTCCCGAAGCACGACCCTACTTTCACTCATTGTAGGGAAGTGTTAGGGATAATCACCAGCCCAAGCCTTGTACCTTTTTGGTATATCGAAATGGAGACCCGATCGGTCGTTATGCTCGTGATGAGCTAGACCCGTTGGCGCGAACCATGCTTGGGTAGCCTAAAGAAAATCACCTTGACAAAAGCCCATGTAATGGCAAGTAGAAACTTCCCCTAAGTGGCATGATCCTTAATACAACGCTTGTGATGTGGGCCTTTATGTATTAGACAAATTCAACCAAATTAAGTGGTCTCTTATCAAAGGCTTTCATGCCCCGGTGAGCCCACCTTAACTTGATTGAATTGTCCAAACACGTAATGGCCAAAACCCATACGCCTGCGCATTAGATTAGAGCTGTTATGCTGCCGGCTTTTCGCCGTGCCCTCTGCGCGTTCATAGGGTCCCCTGTTGACCCATGGACTAAGCCCACCTAGGGAAGAGACCACATTGCCCCGTGTGCGGGAGGAATAAGGTTGGAAGGGTCTGTTTGCTTGCATGTGGTTGTGGATGCTGCATCGACACGACCATGCATTCTTAATGCCATCCATGCATCATGCTAACGAATTGGGTTTTTTCAGCCATCATAGATCCATTTGGGTGGTCCAGAGATCCTAGCGGGAGGTTGGTCAGAAATCAAGTAGTTGAGCAGTCAAGTCTGGCATCAGCTTCGGGTTCAGATTGGGATAGAAACTCAGACTCTTATTCAGAACAATCCTCCGGATCAGTAATGGCAGAATTACCGCAAGATTCGGGTGCTGTAACAACACAAGACTTGGACAAAAGGTTCGAAGACTTTGAAAGGAAAATGCTTGCTATGATGGGAAACTTTGTCGCCCAAATGACACCACACGCTGGACAAGCATCTGGAGCTCCAACTGTTGATCCGGTCGAAACACCTGTTGTGGAGACCACCATACCAACCACTACTGTGCCACAGCCAATTACCGAGCCTAGAGTGGCGGCACCAGTTGAGCAACAAAGGGTAAGGATCCCAGACCCGAGGGATGATTTCTTGGGGGAAGAGGAAGATGAGCCAGTAGTCCCTCAAGCTGTGAGGTGCAAAGTTCCTAAACTAGAGGATGATGTGATGAGGAAGATGGAGGAAAGAATGGAGGCCATCGCACGAATGGTGTCGGTCGGAAAGGGGGTCATCCCCGAAGATGTAGATTTGGGTGAGGAGGAGCTGCTGCCTCAGAGATTTAAGATGCCAGATTTACCAAAGTTTGATGGCACGTCTGATCCTTCGGCCCATCTTAAGCAGTATGCCTTAATCATGAAGGGCACAGGTCTTACCAAGAAGCAAAAGGTAGAATACTTCTGCCTTAGTTTGACAGGGTCAGCGGTTGATTGGTACCATGGCTTAGACAGGAGGTCGAAAGAAGATTGGGATCTGCTTACAAGTGAGTTCATGAGGCAGTACGACTGCAGCACCCGCATGGAAGTGACGTTGAAAGACCTAGAGCTCCTGCAACAAAAGTCTAGTGAATCTTTCCATGACTACCTTACGCGGTGGAGGAATCGCGTTATGGAAATGAAGAGAAAGCCCGATACCTCGGACCAAATCAGACTGTTTATCAAAAATGCAAGCCCATATTTGAGGGAGGGGCTTAAGATGAAAGGGCTCAAGGATTGGGAATCTTTAAAAGACATAGCAATCGAAGCTGAAGCGGAATACTTGGCAAAGAAAGCCAATAATGACAGTTTTGCTCGGAAGAACTTCGGGACCCAAGGGGGAAATAGGTCTGGTGGCGCCGGAAGCAGCAGTAACAGAGTGGGCAGAACAGCGGAAGTTTCAGCCACTGATGTAAACCAGAGACACTATTCAAATTTGGGAAGACCATTGTCCTGGGTCCTAGAACGATTAATGAAAGAGGGAAAACTTCAGCCATTGCCAGCCAGACAAGCTAAGACCTACGGCCAGCCGAACCACAGGGGGGATCAATACTGTGCTTTCCACCAGCACACCGGTCACCTCACTGACTCCTGCAGAACTTTAAGGGATCGGGTCCAAGATCTCATTGACAGTAAGCAGATCTCCGACCCTGAAAAGAGGGAAAAGAAGAAGAATACCGGGTATAACGCCGTTCCTCCCCCGGTCTTTATGATAGGATCAAGTTTGCCTGAGTGGTATGTGTTGAGGGACCTCTACGGCAATGACTACATGGCTATCGTCCGCCCCGAACAGGGAGTCAATAGGGAAAGACCCCAGGTCAATATGATAGAATGTTGGGACACGACCAGTGAAAGTGAGATTGAAGAAGCCGATGGGCCAGAGGGTCTATGGAGTTCTGGGGGTGAAGAAGAAGTGCAAGAAGTGCAAGCAGTGACCCGCAGTGGGAGAGTGGTGCCAGAGGTTGAGAGACAGCAGGATCCAGTGCCTCCGAGTGAAGAGCGAGAAACGGAAGAGAATCAGGTCCTAAAGCAATTAAAGAAGACGCCGGCCCAGATATCGGTGTGGGACTTATTGAGGCAATCCCCGAGCCATAGGCAGAAGTTGGTTGAAGCCTTGTGTGAATCGACAGTCGCCACCACTATCTCACCCTCCGAATTGTTGGGCCTTGTGAAAGGGGGATCTGAAGAAAATATAGTTTACACTGATGCCGACTTGCCGATCGAGGGTCGTAGTCACAATCGCCCCCTGTATATCCGAGCTCAGATCAATGGTAAACACACGGCCTGTGTCATGGTGGATGATGGGTCCTCCATTAATGTGTGCCCGCTAGTGGCGTTACCTTCACTGGGATTGAATGAGATTATGTTGAGTGAATCCGATCTGACCATCACCGCTTATGACAACTCGAGAAGGCAAGCTTCTGGGACTTTTAAGGCACAAGTCAAGACCGGGCCAGTTGAGATAGAGGCTGAGTTTGTTGTCCTGCCGATACCGGCTAACTTCGCAGTGCTATTGGGAAGGCCTTGGTTTCACAAGTTAGGAGGGGTTCCATCTACGCTCCATCAAATGATCAAGATTCCCCATGAAGGCCAGATCGTGACTATTAAAGCGGCTAGTGATAATCAAGTATCGGTGTTAGGGATTTCCAATCAACCCTTTAGCGGGTTTCACGTGGCCATGGTGAATGAGGAAGACGGGACAGTGGTAAGTCCCCAAGTTGTCAATATGATGAAGAAAATGAGCTTTCTCCCCGGGGCTGGTTTGGGTAAGAGCTCACAAGGGATTCAAGAGCCTGTCGCCACAAGGGGGCAAAAGGATAGGAAAGGTTTGGGCTATGTCACTGATGCCAAGAAGAGCAAACCCGAGAAGAAGCCTGCGGAAGTGCCGCACATTTTGGAGACTTTTGTACCGGCTGCATCGGCATGCGCCTACTGTGGGGAGGCAGAGCCTCAGTGGATTAGTGGCAAGATCACCCCAGGTTTTGAAATTTTCAATGATGTGTTTGACTGGTCCGAGGGAATGGTCAAGGCGGTGGAAGCCTTCTGGGATGAGGAAATCTTCAATCAGAGTCTAGCATGGGATCGAGAGGTTCCCGAGGAGATTGTCACTGAAAGTCTGTTGGCCACCCAGGTGAAGGGCAAGGAGAAGGTAGAAGATGAAGAGGCGGCACCAGAGTTGGGAAGTTTGAAGATCGTCGACGACGAAGGGCCATCGACCTCAGAGCCGGCTCCAGCGGAAGATGATAATGATAGCTTTGCTGATGTACTTTTTATTCCCGAACTATTTGACAATTATGTCTGTAATTCTGAGTACTTCAATAATATGAATGACTTTGCTTACTTGTGTGATGTTTCTCATGATTTCATTATGCATAATCACGAGCATGAATCATTTATATTTGACATTAACTCAACCAATACCACCTCATTTAATCTCGGGACTTCGGAAAATCCGAAGGAAATCTTGATAGCATCCGACGTAACTCTTGAGGAAAGGATAAAATTTGAGAGAATTTTGAAAAAATATGAAAGAGTTTTCGCCTGGACCTATGAGGATATGCCAGGGATTGATCGGGCAGTTGCTGAACACGCCATTCCGACCTATCCAGAGTGCAAGCCGGTCAAGCAGAAGCTGAGAAGGCTAAGACCAGAATGGGCAGAAAAGGTAAAGGAAGAGGTGCACAAGCAGATCGAAGCCAAGTTTCTGGTAGAGGTCCAGTACCCAACATGGTTAGCTAACGTTGTCCCCGTAGCCAAGAAGGATGGGAAAGTCTGAGTGTGCGTTGATTACCGAGACCTGAATAAAGCCTGCCCGAAAGATGACTTTCCCCTACCCCATATTGATGTACTAGTGGATAGCGCAGCCGCCTGTATGATGTACAGCTTTGTGGATGGGTATGCTGGGTACAACCAAATCCTTAACAGGATTGTGGATCGAATCAAGACAGCTTTCATCACAGAATGGGGGACATTCGCCTACCGAGTGATGCCTTTTGGGTTAAAGAATGCCGGAGCGACGTACCAAAGGATGGCTACTAAGATCCTGGATGACTTGATCCACAAGGAGGTCGAAGTGTATGTCGATGATATGATGATCAAGTCGGCTACTCGGGAAGGGCACTTCGAGGCCTTAGAGAAGTTCTTTAAGAGGATTGACAAGTATAACCTTCGCCTTAATCCTAAGAAATGCATTTTCGGAGTCACCTCGGATAAGCTGTTAGGCCACGTGGTAAGCCAAAGGGGAATAGAAGTGGACCCTGATAAAATCAAAGCAATCAGAGAAATGCCAGCGCCCCAAAAGGAAAAGGAAGTTCGGAGTTTTCTGGGCAAATTGCAGTACATCAGTAGGTTCATTTCCAAGCTCGCTTCGGTGTGCGAACCAATTTTTAAGCTCCTCAGGAAGAATCAGCCAGTCAGGTGGAACGACGACTGCCAAAAGGCTTTTGATCTCATTAAGGATTACCTCCAAAATCCCCCAGTGCTACGACCGCCACGGCCTGTTAAACCTTTGATTCTCTACCTAGCAATAGAGGAGAATTCTGTGGGTGCCATGATGGCCCAAGAGGATGAATTCGGGGTCGAATTTGCGGTTTACTACCTCAGCAAGAAATTCCTCCCTTATGAAGCCAAGTATGTTGAAGTGGAAAAGATCTGTCTGGCAGTAATCTGGGCATCCAAGAAACTGAGGCATTACTTTCATTCCTACAAAGTGCAGGCTGTTGCCAAGCAAAATCCCCTCCGATACCTGCAACAGGCACCCTCTTTACTAGGGAAAATGGGAAGATGGTTGATATTGCTACAAGAATTTGACGTGGAATACATTACTAGAAAGACCATTAAAGGTCGAGCAGTGGCCGAATTCCTTGCTGACCATCCAATTGAAGGAGACCCGCTATTGTATGAATTCCCCGACGAAAACGTGGTAGCCATCACCGTGCAGAAGTGGCAGATGTATTTTGATGGGGCAGTAAATAGCAAGGGAGCCGGAACAGGAGTGATTCTAGTAACCCCAGACGGAGAGAAGCTTCCATTAGCCAAGAAACTAAGGTACAGAGCCACAAATAACGAAGCTGAGTATGAAGCCTGCATCTTTGGGTTAGAAGCGCTCTCAGCCGTGGGGGCAAAAACAGTAGAGGTCTTCGGGGACTCATCTTTAGTAATCCACCAAGTCAGGGGTGAATGGGCCATCAAGGAAGAGCGGCTGTTGCCATATGCAAAGTGCTTGAAAGAACTTAGTGGCCGGTTTGAAATTTGCACTTTTAACTACGTGCCCCGAGATGAGAACCAATTGGCAGACGCCCTAGCTACCTTAGTATCCATGTGGGATAACCCGGGAGGAATAGTTATGAAGCCTGTGCTCATTTCCAGTTCGAGCAAGCCATACTTTGAGACCGAACAAGTCGGGGATGTTGAAACTACTGATGGAAAGCCATGGTACTATGATGTCCTGAATTATTTGGAAAGGTCAATATTCCCGGAAGAAGCCACTGAAAAAGACCAAAGGCTAATCCGCAAACTGTCCACTCAATTCATCAGTGTAGATGGGGTGTTGTACAAGAGACAAGCCGATGGCATGCAACTCAGATGTTTAGATGAAAAAGAGGCTAAAAGGGTTATGGGGGAAACCCATGCAGGGGTCTGTGGGGCCCATATGAATGGTCTGGCCCTGGCAAAGAAAATAATGCGGCAAGGATTCTTCTGGTTAACAATGGATACAGATTGCTCTAAATATGTGAAAGAATGCCAATTATGCCAACAGTATGCTAATCTGAGACACCTGCCGGTGTCGGAATTGTGCAACCTGACATCTCCGTGGCCATTTGCCGCATGGGGGATTGACATAATAGGGGAGATACACCCGACAGCCTCTAATGGGCACAGGTTTATCGTAGTCGCCATTGATTACTTCACTAAGTGGGTTGAGGCTGAATCCTTCAAGAAAATAGGCGCCCGGGAAATGGCCAGGTTCATCGAGCGGCATTTGATATGTAGGTACGGGCTCCCGCATCACATCGTGTCAGATAATGGGGTACAGTTCCAAGCTGAGACTAAACAGATGCTCAAGAAGTAC
Organism: Excoecaria cochinchinensis; assembly: GCA_947683425.1. NCBI lineage: Eukaryota > Viridiplantae > Streptophyta > Magnoliopsida > Malpighiales > Euphorbiaceae > Excoecaria > Excoecaria cochinchinensis. Next base: position 9,175,245 of record CANTUQ010000127.1, on the reverse strand, counting down.
GCCATCCAACACCATAAGTCCTCTCCATACCGACCACAGGCCAACGGGGCGGTCGAGGCAGCTAATAAGAACGTTAAGAAGATATTGGCTAAGATGGTGCAAACCTATAAAGACTGGGCAGAGAAATTGCCATTTGCACTTTGGGGCTACAGGACCACTGCCAGAACATCTACAGGGGCTACCCCTTTCTCCTTGGTTTACGGGACAGAAGCAGTCCTACCAGTAGAAATAGAACTCCAATCGTTGAGGGTGGTGACAGAAACTCAGCTACCAGAAGCCGAATGGGCTCAGCAGCGGCTACTACAGTTGAACCTATTGGACGAAGATAGGATGCGGGCATACTACCACAACCAGATCTACCAGAAAAGACTAGCCCGCTCATTTGGGAAGAAAGTAAGAAAGCACCCATTGAAGGAAGGAGACCTAGTCTTCAAACAAATGAGGCCAGGGGTTCCGGATTTTCGGGGCAAGTTCAGACCAACTTGGGAAGGACCCTTCGTCCTGAAGAAGCTTTTGTCTAAAGGAGCCGCGATCCTGACAGATAGTGATGGGAATGAATTCAGGGAGCCGGTCAACGTCGACAGATTGAAAAGATTCCACGGCTGAAAAAAAAAATAAGAGAGAAAAATGTTCAATCAAGAAAATCCGAGAGGGCTGATTGATAACAAGAGTTGTGATGCTTTTAAAATCTATCTCGAGATTAGATGTGGTCCGGTAACTTGGGCCTAATGTCAAAATGATGATCATGTGCAATGAAGTCACACGAGAAACATGTACATGTATGCAGTTATGCATTAGAGAAACTCTTTTATTCAATAAATGCCAATAGTTCTTTTCCAACAAGTAACATATCACTCCCCATTTGTATGCATCCATTGCAATCACTCCCCTTTTTAGCATGCACAATTTATCCGTGCAGCCGAAAAAAAAAAAAAAAAAAAAAAAAAAAAAAAAAAAAGCCGTTAGAGATGAAAACCGTGACTGGCGCTCTAAGCAAAAGTTAGGCCAAAGGGCAGGGTGAAAACTTGGCAACAGGCAGTCTGCCCTACAAAAAATGAAATAAATAAAAGCCGCTGGATTGGGTTGGGTCCGTTCCAGGCAAAAAAATAAGGCACAGGGTTGTGTGAAAATCCGACAAGGACGCATTTCCCGCTAAGAAAAGCTAGTGTGAAAATCCACGAGGGACGCACTACCTTTAAAACAATGACGCTTGGAGTGATAAGGCAGCATTACCTTGGGCAACCCCTTTCAAGCAAAGACACACATCGGGCAAACCTCCCTGAAAAATTATGAGTCAGAGCCCCTGAATCAGGACAGCGCCCTCCGGCACCTGGGGGCATAATCGACCAGACGAAGCCACGAGTCGTTTCAACGAGAGTTATCGCACCTCGACTACTGGGCCACTCAGATGAGTGGTGTCACCTGCATTCCGCATGACATATGCATATGCACGTGCATAACTTACCTTTGCATACAAATCTCTTTTGTCTTCGCAGGAAAGTCTGGCGCCTTCACACACCGACAAGCTGGTGTTTATCAGTCGCTCAGCCGTGGTTTCACACACCGACAAGCTGGTGTTCTATCAATCACGTTCTTCCAAGTCTGGCACCTTCACACACCGACAAGCTGGTGTTTATCAGTCGCTCAGCCGTGGTTTCACACACCGACAAGCTGGTGTTCTATCAATCACGTTCTTCCAAGTCTGGCGCCTTCACACACCGACAAGCTGGTGTTTATCAGTCGCTCAGCCGTGGTTTCACACACCGACAAGCTGGTGTTCTATCAATCACGTTCTTCTAAGTCTGGCGCCTTCACACACCGACAAGCTGGTGTTTATCAGTCGCTCAGCCGTGGTTTCACACACCGACAAGCTGGTGTTCTATCAATCACGTTCTCGAAAGTCTGGCGCCTTCACACACCGACAAGCTGGTGTTTATCAGTCGCTCAGCCGTGGTTTCACACACCGACAAGCTGGTGTTCTGTCAATCACGTTCTTCAAAGTCTGGCGCCTTCACACACCGACAAGCTGGTGTTTATCAGTCGCTCAGCCGTGATTTCACACACCGACAAGCTGGTGTTCTATCAATCACGTTCTTCGAAGTCTGGCGCCTTCACGCACCGACAAGCTGGTGTTTCTCAGTCGCTCAGCCACTGGTTTCACGTCGACAAGTTGGCGTTCCTCAATCATGTGACCGGAGTAGTCCTATGATGCCGACAAGCTGGCAAAATCAAGTTTCGGAAAGCGACCGCCTCAGGTACGCATCTCTTCCCTTCTTTTCTGAATTTTGGTTCACTTGGGCGCCTGCGTTCTAAGTTCCCCAAAATTGGGGGCAACTGTAGACACCGGGTCCCGAGGCGGTCCAAGATCAGAATTACCCGATGATGAAAAAAAAAAGACCGACTTACGGCAAGAAAAAGTGAGAATCGACCGTTCCCTTGTCAAGATCATGTTTTTTTCGAAAAATAATTTTAAAATATATATTTTAGGGATTAAAATTTAAAATGGGAAAAAATATTAATATTGTGTCAAAATTAAAAATAAAAAAAAAAATAATAAAAAAAAAAAAAAAAAATTTTTTTTTCGCGAGTGCCACTGCGGCGGCGCGGGGCCGCCTGCGCGGCAGGCTGCCCCAGCGCACAGGGGCGCCTGCGAGGCAGGCCGCCCCAGCGCGCAGGGGCGCCTGCGCGCGAGGCGGGGCGCTCCGCGCGCCCCCCTGCGCGCAGGGGCGGGCGCCCCGCGCGACCCCCCTGCGCGCGAGGCGGGGTGCTCCGCGCGCAGGGGCAGGCGCTCCGCGCGACCCCCCTGCGCGCGGTGCGAGGCGCTCCGCGCGACCCCCCCCCTGCGCGCAGGGGCGGGCGCTCCGCGCGACCCCCCTGCGCGTGGTGCGGGGCGCTCCGCGCGCCCCCCCCCCTGCGCGCAGGGGCGGGCGCTCCGCGCGACCCCCCTGCGCGCGATGCGGGGCGCTCCGCGCGCCCCCCCCTGCGCGCGAGGCCTGCTGCCTCGCGCGACCCCCCTGCGCGCGAGGCAGCTGCCTCGCGCGACCTGCCTGCGCAAGGCAGGCTGTGCGCGGCAGCCTGACGCGCGCGGTGCCAAGGCACCACGCGCAGCGCTCCGCGCGCCCTTGGCTCCTCCGCGCGACCTGTTTCGCCTGTCCGTTTTTTGCGCTGTTTTCAGTCTGGTTTTCTGATTTTTTTTTCAGTTTCCGTTGTTTCACCATTTTATGTTATTTTAGATTAACTAAAAAGGAAGGTTTTTTGTCCCTTGCCATTTTTGGCCAAGACAGAATTAAATGAGGAATTTGCCCTCATTTTTGAGGGGACGAGGGAATTAATTCAAGAATTCCTTGGCTTTTCCTCTCTAGCTTCTTTCCACTCTCCAGGAAGCTTTTTATTTCTCAAAAAAATTCTTCAAAAATCTTTAAGCCTTCTTCTCAAATTCTAGTTTTTGCTACTACAAAACATTTAATCTCGGGTTGATTTGAGCAAGAAAAATTAATTTTCTTTGTTCCTTCATCCCACAAAAAATATTTTTCTCAAGATAATTTGTTTAGAACACAGATTTTATATTTATTTCAAATATTATTATCATCAAAAAAAAATATTCGACAAGGAAATCGATCGAGACACCCTATTTCCAATCTCAAAAATTCTGAGGGTAAACATCCTTGAACTCGTCCTCATTTATTTTTTTTGTATGTTATTTATTTTTGTTAAGATTAGTTTTGTTGCTATTATCATATTTATTCATGGTTAATAATTTCTATTTTTGCTACTGTTGACACCCCTAGCCTTGCTTTTGGTCCAACTCCTCTATGTGGATTTATTTTGATTTTATGGTTTAATTTTTACTTGTTTGCCGTTAGTCACCAATCCCCATTTATATTATCATTTCCCTTGCTATTTAATATTATCCTCATGTAGCAAATATTGCCATTATCACTATTACTATCACTATTTGATCCATCCATTGCTTTTTATTATTTTTATCATTATTATTATTATAGGTCGCTGCCATACTCATTGTGCTACCATCATTGCCATTATTATTATTTTTATTATTATTATTATTATTATTATTATTATTATTATTATTATTATTATCATTATTATATATTCATTGTATATTTATTGATGTTATGTTATTATAATTGTTAGCATTATCATCACCTACTTATTGTCATGCTAATGTTTATGTGCCATATAATATTATTATTTGTTATCATAATATTATTGTCATTATCATTATTTATCTTTTATTGTTATTGTTATATTTTGCACTTGCTTGATTAATTTGCCTAAAATATTTACTAATATTATTTTTGATATTAATTTTTGTCTGAGAATTAATTTGAGTCGGGCCATGTGAGCGCCCCGCGACTCCCCGGATGGGTCGCGACGCGTGGACGGACACTCCATTTTGGTGAGATCTTTTCAGTTCCCCTTTGATGTGTTATGTGTTTACTTGTAAATACATATTTTTTATTCGCGCACGCGTGCGATAAAAAATCACAAAAATATTTCTATAATTAAATTGGAATTTTCACTAATAAAATCGGGACCAATGTCCCTTATTTTAGCCCGACAACGAAAATGTCACAATTAAAACGAAGAGTCAAATTTTCTACAAAAATGGGATCACTCATTCCGGTTTTCATTCAAACAATCAAAACGACTCTTCGAACTCTCTTTAAGTTAACACGAAGGAACCAATGTTCCTAAATTTCGAACAAGTGCGAAGGAACCAATGTTCCTAAAATAATGTCCCGATTTATGCATGTCTTTTTATTTTCTTGTGTGAGTGTTTAAATTTAAAATTATTTTCTTTCATCTTGGGCCCTTGTAATTAATTTTGGGGCAACTTTATTTATTTTTGGGGTTGTATTCCGCCCCCATTTGTATTCTTAATCCTCCTTTTATTGGGGTTGTATTCTGTCCCTATTTCCATTGTAATTGAGTGCTTGGGTGTTTACCGCTTTCTTTATTTACTTTGCTTATCGCTTTTATTTATTTTCTTTACGTGTTTTCAATGCGCTATCTAATTTAAATGCATCAATCGCGTGAGATGAGAGATATAATCTTAAGAAGTTAAAAATCCATTTATAACTAACCAAAGCATGTATAAGAGGGAAGTTCCGGACACCATAACTCTGGTTTAGACCGTTAGAGGTGAGAAACCTTTTCCTAATTTCTTGCAAATTGGGTGGCGACTCCAAGTACCTCAAAAGGTGCCTTTAGGCGTCAATAGGCTAGGTTATTCTCCCCAATGTTCTATTGGGAGGGATACACCGATGATGCCTCATGGCGCCCATGATCAAGAGACGCGAACCTTTCATACCTCGAATCCTAAAGCGGATTCAAAGAGAGGGCCCTTGCTGGGTTGTATCGGGTTCGGCGCGCGTCACACAAGGGGTCTTATATTTTTGTTGCAATGTTAGGCTTAGCTAAATTGGATAACAAAGAAGGATTAAGTCAATAGAGAACAATGGCCACTACCTAAACAAAACTACAATCACCTAACTAAAAAAAAGAAAATTCCCAACCCAATTGTATACCATTAAAACAATTTGGCCTTAATAACTCCTTAGCTCATCAAACTTAGCTCAAAACAATAATAAATGCCTATAACACATTCAACAAACTCATCACAAGGCAATAGTTCAAGTTCTAAAAAATTTTGTACCTTAACTTGTCAAACCCCGAAATGTACCCTTGAAGGATTCTGGCATATTGAGAATAAGTGGTGACCAAAGTTGTGTGAGTTTTGGCATGTGTTATTCTAAATTACGTTTTGTGCATGAGTTAGGAGTTTTGTTAGAGTGCGGTTGCATGTATAGTAGTAGTGTATGTGTGAGAGGGCTTGGTTATAGTGTGGATGCATATAAGGAGTTAGTATAAGTATTAGTGAGATTAGAATTAGGTATAGTGTTGTGTTTGGTTGTAGGGTGTGTTTGGTTAGATTCCTCCAATGGGTTGTTGCCATGTGGATAGTGAGGGTGATTTAAATAGGTTGGAGAGAGCAAGAAAGGGAGTCCCTTTTTCTGCCCTTGCTCACCCGTTCTCTTCTCCCCTCATGCCTCTTCTTCTTCGTTTTCTTCTTCCTCTTGCTTCAATTCTAATTGCTCTCTCTTAAGATCAAAGCCCAAAGTTTAGATGATCAAGTTTGTTAGTCCAAGAGATTTAAGTAAAGATTTGTCAAGGTAAAGTGAGTTCTAAGTTTTGGATTTCCCCTATTCTTCTTGATTTGTTAAAAAACCCTAGATTTATGTTTTGTGCATTTGTGTGTTTTGGTGAGGATTTTAGAAGAGAAAGATCTTGAATGGGTTTTTTTGGAACAAGAAAGATTATCTAAGAAAGCTATTAGGAGCAAAGGAGACAAGGTATGGGAAATTTAAGTTTTTGTGTGTATTTTTGAAGTTGTTGTGATTTTTGGTTTGTTTTCTGGGTATTTATGAACTTGAAGCTGTTTAAGTATTTTAAATGTTGTGTGTTTTGGATAAATTGAGTTTTATTGTTTTGGTTGTGAGTTTTGAACTGAAATAAGGGATTGAATGAGTTTTTGTAGCAAACTTTTTGGTTTTATTAATTGGGGATTGTGATGATGTTAATAGCATGATTTAATTATGTTTATGTATATAAAAGTTGGGTTTTGTGTTAATTATGAGTTTTTGAATAAGCAATTTGTATTGTGTTGAAGTTTGTTTTGAATGAGAAATTTTGGGTATGATTTTGGGAGAGAATTTTTGTAGATTTTTGATAAGGGACTGGAAATCACGACACTGTCGTGAGCGCGACAGAGATCATAGAGGAAGAGTTCACGAGACGTGCACCTTGTGCACGAGACGTGCACATGTGCACATGCATGACTCGTGCACATGTGCACATGCATGAGTCATGCACTTGGTGTACGAGTTGTGCACAAGTCGTGGTGGTCTCCTCTCCCTCCTGTGTCCGCTTGTTTTTATCTGTGGGTCGCCTTCACGGGTCGTGTCTCTGAGCACGACTCGTGATGGGTTCCTTTTTTTTCCACAGGTGAGTCTGGCCACTGTCACGAGCACGACATATTGTCGCGATCGCAACAGTCCCCTCTCTGTTTCAAAATGTTTTTATGAGTGCATGATGTTAATAATATAGCTATGATCAGTATGTTCATATGTATGTGATAAATATCATTGGTACATGTGATATGACAATAAGTGAATGCATAATGAATAATGACATGATTACGTTTAATATGTTCATGAGAATATCTCAATCTATAAAACTACATATGACTAGTTTGAATACGATAAATGAAATTAGTGCATATGATAGGCATATATATATATATTGATACATGTATCTATGTGATCATAAAAGAATAATGCTGGTGTTTGATGAAATGGGTATATATGTGTAAAATATGAAAGAATTTAATAATGATATGGGAATATAGCCTGCGTTAGTCGAGTCATAGATAGATAGGCATGCTTATAGAGTTCTGTTAGCTGCAACACTCTATTCTATTCTGGACCCTGATCAGGTCCCCGTTTGGATCCTCGCGATCCCCAATGTGTATGGATCTTGTTTAAGATCCCCAATGTGAAAATGTTTTGAATGAGAAAAATATGATGTTGCTTTTCGAATCGTACTCATGGGTACTTCCATGTGTTCTGTTACTCGCTTATCCACCCCTATGACTTAGCTGGCAACTAAAAGAGTAAAATTAATGTGAATTAATTGATAAGTTTTGTGATGATTTGCAAAATTATTATGTGAATAAACATTTGATGCATTTGTGATAAATGCCATTTGACTGATGCTTTGCGCATCCCTCTGTTCTGGATCCTTTATGGACACTTATGTGGAAAGGTGTGGTATCTTCGGATACCCCTGTGTTTTGTATAATAAGGCGATATCTGTTAAGTGAAAATAAATGTATAAAGTAGTGTTTGTTCTAATAGACATGTATGCAAAGATCCTAAATCCGTAAGAGTTAGTATGTGAATAATGCATATTATTAATCTGTTCAAGAGTTATGAGTATGCTTGTCTACATGATGCCTTTAGAAAGAATCATTGAAATACTTGATATGCATAATTGATATCGTTGAGAGCTTAGTAAATGTACTTTATAAATGTGTATATATATGTGTTTATATGTTTAAATGAGTATACAAGTATGCAATATGTTATTTGCCTTTTGGACGTGGGCCTGGGTAAGCGTATTGGTAAGAAATTATGTGTGTTGTTTGATGACTTTTAATGAATGTATTAAGTACGTATTGATTAGTAAGCATGAGATAGAAACTAGATTTAAGAAAGATGTTAGGATTAATTCTAGAACTTGTGTGAATGAAGTTTTCTGTAAGAACTACGTGGTTCTGATTCCCCAACCATAGGGATATGTAGGAAGCTTGGAATGCTTAATTCAAGCCCGAACCAAATCGAAGAACTAAAGTGTTTTGTTAAGTTTTGAATAATTAATGGTTTTAACAGTAAAACGTTTAGTTTAGTTTTGAACAAATAACGATTTGATTAAATGAAATGTTTTGACTTAAGAATTAATTAACGAGTCAGGTAAACGATAAATATGTCTAATGTAATTGTGACTAAAATGTAACATAGTATTTTCTGGTTATGGTATATGAATGAATTTGCATATGAAATTGTTTAAGTTTTCATATGAAAGTAACGATATGAGTTCACATTAACTGAAGCCAGTTTCCTTTATGCTTATGTCTATATACATATATCTATCGATTTGTATGTGTATGCCTCGGCAACCACTGTGAGTGGTTGCCCATTATTTGTTTAGCCCGGCTAAGCGTTATTGCTTAGTACGGTTATTTAACTATGCAGGTTAGGAGATCAAAGTAGCGTAGCGGTCCGCTGAGGTTTGGCCAACGAGTCGCTAGATTTTCGTAGGAAGTGTTTTTGATTTCGGCATGTAATTAAGTTTATTTATTAGCAATTTGTAATAAGTTGTAATAATCTTTAGTGCGAATAATGGTGTGTGGATGACATAGGTTTAGGACGTGCATGTTTTGAGGTTATGATTTTAGAAATTTTATTTTTCTGATTTCTGCATTGCCATGTGTGTCCTTGTCTAGTCATACCTTCTACTCACCGTAGCTCTTCACCCTTCGAAATGCTACGTGTGGGAGTTGGGGGTGTTACAATTTGGTATCAGAGCTTCGGTTTAGTGGGTTCTGATTTATTAGGTGATTTGAAGTGTGTCTATATAGTTTAGCGTTGGCTAAAGCGGATGATTTTGTTTTTCAGGTATGAGTTGGGAATAGGAATTTCCCGATTAGATAAAGTGTTTAGTTAATTGATTGTCTCGGTAGATCCCGATCTACCTGTCCTGTACTGTTATGTGTGTATGTGTGAATTTGGGATGTGTTCGTCGGATGAGTTATCAGAGATTATGTTAGGAATTTTGTTTGATACTAGGTGTTTAAAGAGAAGGTTTTGTAGAAGTTTTTGAAGTGTATTAGTAAGTGGCTACCTTATGAGAATGGATGTTTTGGTATTTTGAGATAGAAGAGTACCTAGATTTTGTAAGATTATAGTGATGCTCTATATGCCTGTCAGCTTTCTCCAAAAAATGTTTGAATATAATCATGTTGAACCATGGGGATGGGAAAAGTGCATTTCTATAGCATCAATGGCATTTCTGCATCATCTTGCATACATGAACTATAACATCCTCATTACATCATCATCCTTTGATCACCCATGAGAAGTATTTGTGAATGTGTTTTTGATGGAGAAAAGCTGACAGGGTGTACATTGAGTATTTGATATTAAGATTAAGTGTGTGACTTAAGAGCATAGTAATTATTGAGGAAAATGTACCGTGTATATAGTCTGAGCTGAGTAGAAAGATTATTCTGGAATTTATGCAATAATGAATGTGAAAAGATTTTTGGAGTAGGATATGAGTATTATTGATAAGGAAAGTAGCATGTGTGCCAGTTGTTTTTGAAGTATTAAGGAATGGTGTGATGAAATGTTATAAGTTAAATGGTTTACCTATATATGAAGTGTATGCACTTTGGTTTTTGATTGGAGGTTAAGGAATGATTGTTTTGATGAGAGTTGTTGATTCGAACATAAGATCATGAAAGGAGAATCATAAGGGTTCATTAAGTCGATTTTATGAGTTTGGGTTTAGATATGTACAAGAGAAAGTTATGATTTGTGTAGTCTTTTCGATTTTAAAGAAGTGATTTGAGAGTATAGTGATAAGAATAAGTAATAACAAGTGACTATGTTAAAAGCGAAGTGTATCGGAATAAGTGAAATGTATGTGTTACATGTGTAGAGCATAAGTGTTTTATGATGGTGTAGAAATGATCAATGAGAATGATAATGAAGTGGAGTATAGTCTTTGGATTTTTTCGATGTAAGTGAATTTCGAGAACGATATTCTTTTAGGAGGGAAGAATTGTCACACCCCGAAATGTACCCTAGAAGGATTCTAGCATATTGAGAATAAGTGGTGACCAAAGTTGTGTCAGTTTTGGCATGTGCTATTCTAAATTAAGTTTTGTGCATGAGTTAGGAGTTTTGTTAGAGTGCGGTTGCATGTATAGTAGTAGTGTATGTGTGAGAGGGCTTGGTTATAGTGTGGATGCATATAGGGAGTTAGTATATGTATTAGTGAGATTAGAATTGGGTATGGTGTTGTGTTTGGTTATAGGGTGTATTTGGTTAGATTCCTCCAATGGGTTGTTGCCATGTGGATAGTGAGGGTGATTTAAATAGGTTAGAGAGAGAGAGAAAGGGAATCCCTTTTTCTGCCCTTGCTCACCCGTTCTCTTCTCCCCTCACGCCTCTTCTTCTTCGTTTTCTTCTTCCTCTTACCTCAATGCTAATTGCTCTCTCTTAAGATCAAAGCCCAAAGTTTAGATAATCAAGTTTGTTAGTCCAAGAGATTTAAGTGAAGATTTGTCAAGGTAAAGTGAGTTCTAAGTTTTGGATTTCCCCTGTTCTTCTTGATTTGTTAAAAAACTCTAGATTTATGTTTTGTGCATTTGTGTGTTTTGGTGAGGTTTTTGAAAGAGAAAGATCTTGAATGGATTTTTGGAATAAGAAAGATTATCTAAGAAAGCTATTAGGAGCAAAGGAGATAAGGTACGGGAAATTTAGGTTTTCATGTGTATTTTTGAAGTTGTTGTGATTTTTGGTTGGTTTTCTTGGTATTTAAGAACTTGAAGTTATTTAAATATGTTTGAATGTTGTGTATTTTGAATAAATTCAATGTTTTTGATTGTGAGTTTTGAACTCAAGTGAGGGATTGAATGAGTTATTGTAGCAAAATTTCTTGTTTTATTAATTGGGGATTTTGATGATGTTAATAGCATGATTTAATTGTGTTTATGTGTATAAAAGTTGGGTTTTATGTTAATTATGAGGTTTTGAATGAGCAATTTGTATTGTGTTGAAATTTGTTTTGAATGGGAAATTTTGGGTATGATTTTGAGAAAGAATTTCTGCAGATTTTTGATGAGTCGCGATTGTGATAGAGATCGTAGAGGAAGAGTGCACGAGACGTGCACTTATGCACGAGTATTGCACCTTGTGCACGAGTCGTGGTGGTCTCCTCTCCCTCCTGTGTCCGCTTGTTTTCCTCTGTGGGTCGCCTTCATGGGTCGTGTCTTTGAGCACGACTAGTGATGGGTTCCTTTTTTTTTTTCTACAGGTGAGTTTGGCCACTATCGCGAGCGTGACATCTTGTCGCGAGTACGACAGTCCCCTCTCTGTTTCAAAATGTTTTTGGAAAAATTTTCTTCTTTGCATGGTTTCTCACTTGTGTTATGTCTCTATAAATTAAAATGAGTACCTTAATCTATGAATTATGCAAATCCTTCTATGCATGTTAGTAATTTAATTATGAGACTTTTGTCTACCATTATTATTTAATGGCTGTTTGTGCATAAAGTACTGTAATTTATTTGTTAAGTCTATATGAGTGCATGATGTGAATAATATAGCTATGTTCAGTATGTTCATATGCATATGATAAATATCATTGGTACATGTGATATGCAAATAAGTGAATGCATAATGAATAATGACATGATTACGTTTAATATGTTCATGCGAATATCTTAATCTATGAAACTACACATGACTAGTTTGAATACGATAAATGAAATTAGTGCATATGATAGGCATATATATATTGATATATGTATCTATGTGATCATAAAAGAATAATGCCGGTGTTTGATAAAATGGGTATATATGTGTAAAATGTGAAAGAATTTAATAATGATATGGGAATATAGCATGCGTTAGTCGAGTCGTGGATAGATAGGTACATGTTTTGACATAGGTACATCTTTAGTGCGAATAATGGTGTGTGGATGACATAGGTTTAGGACGTGCATGTTTTGAGGTTATGATTTTAGAAATTTTATTATTTTGATTTCTGCATTGCTATGTGTGTCCTTGTCTGGTGGGACCTTCTGCTCACCGTACCCTTCGAAATGCTACGTGTGGGAGTTGGGGGTGTTGCATAACTTACATTTGACTTAGTTTGCTAGGAAAAACTTGCAATGCTTCTCCTTCTTCTTTTTTTTTTCAAAGATAACACAAAAACCAACTAGCAACCAAAAATCAATGAAGTATTTAAATAATTCCATAGATTTCAACAAGAACTAGATTGAGCTCTATTTTTCAAAAGACCAATAAACAACTTAAATCATATTCCCCTTGACAACCCCAAACTCATTTCTTTAAATGGGTTCAACTCTCCATTACACACACCAATCAACCCTCAAACAAAAATTTACACTAAGATTTGACAAAGACTAAACTCCTTTTTACCCAAAATATGAACCCAACCTTACTAGAGTGGCCACTCTTCTAAGGGGAGGCAAAAATCATTTTAGGCTAAAGGTAGCTTTAATATGTGTAACAATAAAACAAACATGCATTTAGCATACTAAAACAATAGGCTCAACCGGCTAGCAAGAGACTATGAAATTAAGGTAGGAAAATAAATCATTTTCTAGATTCTGTCTCATTCGCGGTGGTCGCTTCGATGGGTAATCGGAAAGGTTCTAGTGATCTTAGTGAGTTTTCATTTAATCCCCTAATTGCAACTAGATTTTTCTCAATTTTTCAAAATAGGCCCAAAGTGCTTAAAATTTAGAAATTGTAAAGTATAATCAAGGTCTACATGTAGTCTGGTAAGTAAAGATACAAATAGGACTACTTCTCACTCAACTTAAAATTGAATGAAGAACAAATTTCTAAAATTGAGATCAAAATCATTCACAGTTGAGAACTATTAGGACGAAATAAAAATTTAAATTAAAGGTAAATCAATAAGAAATAACCATAAAAATATTCAGGAACAAACTTGGCATAGACACACCACAAACAAAACAAAAATAATTAAAAACTACTCAAAAATTTGAAAATTACTCTAAAAACACAAAAAGACACAAAAAGAAACAAAACTGGTTCTGGTTTGAATTATTGAATTGGTACTCCACCTTAAACTCAAAATGTTGTATTGTCCTCAATGAAAGGAAATGAAGAACATAAAAATGTTCCTAAAAAATTTTCTCTAATGCTGTGCAAACAGCTCATTGAAACTCAAAAATTCTTGCAATAATCTTAAAAATGGCAAAAATCAAACAATTACTGTGCAAAACAAAAAACAGTGTAAAATTCCTTGATATCACCTGTGCAAAATAAAGAAAACTCAAAAACCTATGCAAAATCCAATAAGAACTGTGCAAAATGAAGTACTTTGAAATTTGCGACATTTATAGCCAAACAAAGATAATATCTCCATCCTATCACACGTTAATGGCTTAGCCACATAATTTTAAAATATAATAATGTGAATAAAAAGAAGTACTATGCTTGTACTATATCAACTACATTAGCTACAAAAATAAATAAAGCACAAAAAGCTGTTATGATAGTATCACTTCCTGAAAAGTAAAAATGACATCAATGTGGTGGTCTGGGCCTCATGTGTGGCGGATAGACAGTGGAAACAAGAGTAAAAAATTCACAAATCTCCCTGCTCATCATGTCCAACTGTACAAAAATCCACTGCTGATGAGCCTCTAAGAATGCCACTCTTTGTTCGGCTCATAGGACCATGTCTCTACACACTTGCTCCATCTAAGCCTCAATGGAAGACAATCACTCCTAAGCTTGCTTTACCGAGAGGTCCATATTTGATACTAACTGGTCAGTCTGAGTAATAGCTGCTCTAGCCTCCACCAATCGTCTACGCAAACTATCTAATCTCTCCTAAACCCGCTCCTAGAAGTCTGTTTGCTCACTCCTCAACTCACTAATAGAAGTCTGAAAGTCCCAAACTCTACAATAGTAACATCCATAGACTGCATCCTTAATAAGAAAGTCTAGACTACTGACTCATCTAAGTGTAACAGAGCTGATGGTGGAGGAGTTGTGGAAGAAGATGGCACATCATGAGCCTGAGCAAAGCGGCTCATACCTAGAGGGGAGAATGTAGTGTCTCTCCTTTGTCTCACCCTTCTGCTGCAAGTGCTCGCTATAGCTCTCTGTGGTGGAGGAGGTGGTGGTGAAGCATCGACATCATCATGATCAACTGGATCCTAGGCATCATCATTAGAGGTAGCCTCTCCATCATCATCACTATCCAGAACTCCCATCTCCTTGGCTCTCCTCAACCTATAACCAAACTCGAAAGAAGAGTCCTCAATAACAATCTTACACCTCAGCACTACCTTCTGATCAAGAATATACGATGACCCTAACAATGGTCCCATCTAAGGAATAGGCTAGTGTCGGGCCCTCATGATGATAGTAATCAATCCCCAATCCCAATCTTTCTTCTTATGGTAACAATAGCCTTCTTCAACTGCTTACACAACCAAGGCACGACATTTACCTTTATGTCGGTCTCCATGGCAAATAAAAAGAATAAATCTGGTGTAGTCACATTGCTTGGACACTTTGGTCTCATAAACACTAAAGAAGTCATAACTCTATGTAAGTACTAGAATATAGGAGAGCTGAGCTTGGTCGACTTGGTGTTTCTAGCACTAAATGGAGTATTAGGCTTCCCAATGACAGCTCAGTGTGCAGTTGGATCACCTAATATCTGTATCTCTCTATCCACTGGCAAATGCAGATATCGTGCCAAATCTAAAACTGATAGAAAATAGGCGGTATTCCTTACTTTGAACTGAATGGTATTGACGTTATCCTTAGATAACTTTGGTGAATACTTGAAAGTACTTAGAAATTCCAAAGTTATCTTAGGATAAGTTAGACCATTCAGTCCAAAGAAATCCTCCCATCCTATGTTCCGCAATAGAAATATGGCCCTCTCATGAATGCCCAAGTCAATAAGCATTTTGGTGCTCATGAACCTGTTGGAGATGATGATCTTCGTAGCTAACTTCTCAAACAAGGTGTATTGGGCAGGAATCAACCAGTTAGGAGGTTGAATGGGTACTAACGGTTGTTCATTCTCTTGAGTTCGGGGAATGGTTCCTGGACTTGAAAAAATTAACTAGCTAACTAAAAACAAACTTCGAAAAACAAAGAATGGGGAAGAGCTAGAGTTCTTGAACTAAATTGAAAAATCTGAAATGCTTGCGTAAAAGAGGAGAAATTAAAACTGGGTAAAGATTTAGAGAGAAATGCAGAAATCGTATGTCCTAAAGAAATAATAAAATTACATCTCAAAATTAAAATTTTAAATTACCTGAAACGACTTGGTTTTCCAATGAAAATTGAAGAAAATTTGAGAGAACATTTAAGGGAAAACATGAGAGAAATTAAAGAACATGAGAGAGAAGGGAAGAAAAGAAATGAGAGCAGCGTTTGAAATTGACAAATAAAACTTTTTAAAATCTAAACCCAAAAGCACA
This sequence comes from Excoecaria cochinchinensis, assembly GCA_947683425.1. Taxonomy (NCBI): domain Eukaryota; kingdom Viridiplantae; phylum Streptophyta; class Magnoliopsida; order Malpighiales; family Euphorbiaceae; genus Excoecaria; species Excoecaria cochinchinensis. The sequence continues at coordinate 9,159,368 of CANTUQ010000127.1, read as the reverse complement.
GCTGTGTTTTGTAAAGAACATAGCTGCGTTTTTAATACAACACTTTGTATCGGCATTTTTCAAAAGAAAGCATAGCTGTGTTTTCACAACTGAACTTAAAAACTTGCTGCCCGCCGTGTAAAATGCTACTATTTTTTAAAGTATCACTTTACACATTTTGCTGCAGAATTGAAATTCCCATTTACTCTCAACAGTTAAATTCCAAAACAATTAAACAAACCAAACCAAAATAAAACCAAAATTAAAATCCAACAAATTAAACATTCTAAACACATAAAAATTTAAGAAAATGTTTTAAGTCTTGAAAGCAAAAATTCAAAACTAAACAACTAAAATTAAAACACAAAACTCAAACTACAAATAAATGATAGAAAACTAAAGAGAAAGGGTTAGAAAAGTTCTGGTTTATTGAGTCCCAGCTCAACTCATGTTACTCTCTAGTGGATGGGCTTGTGATCTGAATAAGCTTTCCAATTTCTTCTCCTCGTTTTCCCCCCATCAGCAAGAGAAACATATCAAAAACCACCAGGGTAGGAAATCCCATATCTTCGATGAAGTCTGACTCCACCTTGGGTTCGCTTCCAATGAAATCCTCCGGCTCTTCTAGCCTAAATAAATTCTTCAAATGGACCGAATTCAGGGCTTCCATTTAAAGATTGCACAATGCTTGCTCATTTGGTGTAAAATTCTCCACAAAATTTTTGAACTCATTTACCAAACAAACACAAGACTTGTCCTAAAAAACGACAATTAAGTATTCAAGCTTAGACTCCTAGTTATGGATCCCCAATTCTTGATTCCTTAATAATTTATCTTGATTTTTGATCTTTTCCTCTTGATAGTTAATTGTAGCCTTCCACTCTTCCTTCTCCGTTTGAAACTGTTTCTCTCGATGCTCTATGTAGTCTAAAAGGACTTTGATTTTGGAAGAGTTAGACTCTTGTGATTCCTATGGAGAATAAGGATCTTCAAAAGATGGTGAAAAAGATACTGCTGAAGGTGCATGCAATTGTCATAATTCTTGCATATCCCTTATCAGATCATACATTTCTGCTCTTAAAAGGACCAACACATTATGTTAGACATTATCTTGCATCATTTTGAAAATGACTCAAAATCTTCTTGCAAGGATAAACACCAAATGAAAAATAAAGAAAAAATAAAATCTCAAACTAACTCGACTAAAGATATTTAACAAACAATACTGCCTTCCTCGGCAACGGCGGCAAAAACTTGTTCAGTGTTCAGCAAGTGCACTGAATTGATAAGTAATATAACGAGTATAATTAAATATCAGTGAATATTGAATCCAAGGAAAAGGAGATTGTTAAGCTAAATATCTAAGGTTGAGTGGTATTAATTTGAGATGTTCCTAATTTTGCCGAAGGGAAACCTAAGCTAAGCAAGAAATTAAAGAATACAAACTAATAATTAAATGTAAAAACGATCAACAAGAAATCATTCAAGGATTATTTGAATGCCTAGGAAATTTTATCCTCATAATTTGTAATTGGAATCGGGTAAAATAACACAAATATGAAATTCTGGACAACCCATCTAAACCCTAGCCTATCATTCTAGACTCAGCAATTCTAATCAATGAGCCTACCATTCTGGACTCAGCGTATTAATTAACATAAGCACGGGTTACTAAATCCTAGGTCTAAGACAGCCTACCGTTCCTGACTCAGCTTTCTAAAAACCCATATATTCCTCAATATTCTAAACCTAATAAAATCAATAAAAATAAATCCAACTTGCCATTTCGAACTCAGTTAGATAAATAAATGTAGATCTTAAAAGAACAGAGAATTTACAAATAATAACAATCAACATATTTAACTTTAATTATCATTCTGAACTAAATCAAAATCAAATCCAATAATCATCATAAATGCAGATAACAGAACAAAACAAGTATGCTAAAACATGAAAATATTCATTAAACCCAAATATCCAAATACAAAAGATAATTCAAGAATTATCAAGCGCAAAGAACTACTCTAACATTAAGAATATAATCATCAAATATAAAAAGAATTAGAATTTAGAATACACCCTTGATGAGAAAGAAAATAGATATTGAAACTCCTTCTTCTTCTTCAACCTTGAAATTTTATTGAATCCCAAAATAAAATTCTAAACTAGATTAATCTTAATTATTTACAAACAAAAATTGAATTTAAAAATAAAATCTAGCCTAAAACTGTATTTAGGACGAGAAATATAAAATCTAAAGAAAAATAAAAGTCTGCTACTGTCTCTCTATATCTATTGCCTCCTTTGGAAGTTGAAACGACACTCCTTTTATATTCTGTAGAAAAAAAAAACAGCTGTGCTCTTGAATAAATGCGTGCGATTAGGGCTGCTATGTTATGTGCAAATTGGTGGCAACTGGAAAATACAGCTGTGTTTTGGATAAAACACAGCTGTGCTTTCGACGAGAAAGCACGCAACGCTGGACTTCTTTATGCCGCAAATCTGGTGATCAGTAGAAAAACATAGTTGTGTTTTTTAAAACACAACTGTGTTTTAGTGTAAAATCAACCATCTTTACCAATTTAACATATAATTAGCCCCGCACCTCCAATTTAGCTTCGAATTGAAATAAAATACCTGAAAACATTCCAAAACTTATTAAAAATTATAAGAATATAATAAACTAATAAAATGACATAACCTAAACTGATAAAGATTAAAATTAATAAAGAAAACACATAATTATGCTAAGAAATAACCCAAAATATAAATATAACTGCAAATTATCATTACCAATAAAAATCCTACAATCTAAAATAGATGTTGTTTGACGTAGAAAATCCATAGAATGTGAAATGGGTTGGAGATTGCAAAACCTAATTGGTCAGTTCTGTTCAGTGAACTGGCCAGTTCTTTAAAATTTTAATTTTGGAGTGTCATGCAAGGAAGCTCTAGAGATGTTATGTCTGTTAGCACTCAATTGGCTAGTTGCCATAGGTAAACTAGCCAGTTGCTATGCCAACTGGCTAGTCTATAGGCAAAACTAGCTAGCTGATGTCTTCCAACTAGCCAATTCTTCATGTTTAGAAAATCAATCTTTGTACAAAGTCATGTGCATCCATTCCAAACATCAATACCATGATTTTTATTGAAAATGTTCATAGTTTTCAAGTATGTTGATGTTGCTTAGATGAGCTTTAAGACATGATTATGTGTATATATGTTGGCATTGTTTATAATTTTAATAAATGCATGGTGTTAATATAGATTAGAGAAGTAGGGTTTAAATGCTTCCTTTATCACATCTCTTAAATTAATGTTGGGTATGAAAAAAAAAAGATAATAACACAAAGGTTTTATATGTCAATAAAAATAAATAAAGATTTGATAAAAGGTCATTTTCATCACATTAAATGAATTCACAAAATAATCGACAATTAATTTGGGATTTCTAGTTAAAATGAATGAAAATTTTTTTAGTAACAATTAATTGACATAAAGAAATCATACATTTAGGATTTCTACATTAAAATAAATAAAAAGTTTTAAGTGACCAAAGTCACTTCCCCTAAAGCCATTTGTCATGTAAAAAAGGACCAGTATCCTATAATTCTGTCATGCCAAACCTAAAAGGATTTCTTAAAGTAATTTTAGCTTTCATAGCATGTTCGCATTAAATGTCCACTTAGGATAAAATGGGACAAATGTCCTAAATTATTTTTAATAATTAACAAAATGAACCGTTTTTCCAGCATCGGTCACGGATAATAGGATATAAATTCCCCAATAACGTGTTTCTAAATGATACTTTTGGAATAATGGTAAATTTGAATTGAGTATCTCATTACTATGAAGTGACCAATGTTGGAGGAAAATGTCACTAATTAATTAGGTTAAGGGACCAGGCTGGAGGCCCAATTCACTTAAATAATGAATGAGCCTGTTTCCATAAAATATGTAACTTAAGATGTAACACCCTTATACCCGTAAATGATATGGATACTGGATGTCACTACACTGTACAGCACTGACAACCACTACAAAGCACTCGATAATTCTATAGATTTTTTTTTAAAAACAATGACAATCACAACATATATATACAAAACCATAACAATACACTAACATACAAACCACATACTTATACCATATACCAATGCTTCTCTCTACTGTGATCGTATACATGCCATGCCACCCTTCTATTCATGCTGTCGATCTTTTCTTCTGTTGTCACTACATCTTCGGCCACGCCAAAAATATCATAACCTATGCGCATTAACACTCTACGCGCTGAGCATTAAAAATGCTCAGTGGTGGATATATATCCTAAATTTTCCACACTAATACAACATGCATGCACACATAAACATTCCTCTTTATTTGAATTATGGGGATAGTACTTTCTAATTCTTTTAGATAGTTATAACACACTTTTACTACAATCATTATCTTTACTTTTATCATTATCACTGCAATCATATTACTCATTATTAATGTTATTGCCAATAACACTATCACTTACACTGCTAACTTTTATGATATATCACTATAGCGTTCTTTACATTACTTTAAGGACTAACTATGTTGACAATTTTGCAATTATCTTATAAATATATTCATTTGTTCTTATGTTAGTGACACTGGTTTACTATTATGACTTTCTTTATGTTCCTAACACTTTCTTTACTCTTTTGCATTGCACAAACTCTTTGCATTAATATCTTTTACTATATCAAATCTTTAACTGGGTTATTTAACTTTAATCAATTACGAGTCGTATTTATCCTTGAATGGATAGTACTCTTTTTCGATCACTAGCTTACTTGGATGCTTATTGTTCTATCATTATTCTCTTGTTTATTTCTTAATCAATGTTATTTCTATTATTATAGACATAATTTATCAATCCTGCTATTTACTCTAGTAATCCCATGTCAATTATTCAATATTATAAATTTAACATTAATCTTAGCAATTATCTTAATCTAATTTTTTTTTACATTATTGTCATTCTTGTAGTTTCATTATTAATACGTAAATTCCTTTTCCATTTCATTCACTTATATAATTAACATTATAATGGATCTATTAATTTCTTTTTATATTAACACTTTCTTATTAATCACACTACAATCTATCACTATTACCCTTACATTAATTATTTCCCATTATACTTAGTTAAACACTTTTAATATTCTAATTTAGCAAATCACACAATTAATTTCATCAATCCTATATAACCTTTCATTCAATAACCCCGCACTATAACTTAATTTAATAAGGCCCCTTTAATAATCTTACCATAATTAATTTACAATTTAATCCTCTATATTTATCACAATTACAAAATTTACCTTTCTATTGTACTTTATTATATTATCATTATTATTTTCATTGTTAGTTTTACAAATTTCTATGTCATTCCCTAATTCACCAATATATCTATCCAAAACAATGTTTTCATAACTTCACTTAATAGTCAATTTCCTCATCAATTTATATTCAAGTCCTAACATTATCCTTTTTACGATCAGTTACATTTAAGTCACTGTTTTATCACTTATTTACAGTAATGCTATTAATTTACCTTTCTACCCTTCATTTCCACTTATCCATAATTACATCATTATTTTAAACTTAATTAAGTTACACACACATCCATAATCATTATATATATAAATCAATTAAAAACCATTATACATTTAATAATTATTCATACAATAATATTTTTATAGTTCTTAATTATTCATTCACTAATTATCAATTACCCATTTATTATTTATATCATTGATTAATAACACTTTAATCTCTTAATTTGTCTCAATATTATAAACTTATAATTTGGTCCCTAAACCTTATATTAATTTACGATCTTACCCTTAATTGTCTCATATTTACAAAAGTGCCACTAACTAATTCCATTATTACCTTAATTTATTATTTAGCATGCAAATTACCATTTAGCCCTTACCATAACATTTTAAATCAATTTACACTTTAGTCCTTGTTTTATCCTTCAATTCCAATGTTACCACTCCAATTCACTATAATTACAATTATGCCGCTAATAAATCTAAATTTCACTTTAAATTTATTATTATTATTATTATTATTATTATTATTATTATTATTATTATTATTATTATTATATTTTATTAAATCATTAATCATATTTAGCCCATAAATTTACCAATTTAATTACATATTCACTCATTAAATTATATTATTCACTATTTACATTTTAATCCTTTAATTAAATTTACCATTTCATTATTTACATTTTAATGCTTATTCTTTTTCCTTATTTTCCAATTATGTCCTTATCTTTTCTCATAATTACATCTACGTCCCCACTTTTACAATATTCCATCCATGCCCTTATTTTCCACCTAATTTCCATAATACCCTTAATTATACTTAATTTACAATTTTAACCTCACTTATTCTTATTTTTTACTTTTACCGCTTTTATTCACTCTTAATTGCCAATTTACCCTTCTTTACACTTAAATTCCATTTTTAACTTTATAAAGTTACCAAATTACATTTAGGCCCCTAAATTATCACTTTTACACTAAATTACCATTTTATTTTTATAATTTGTCCAAATTACCAAATTACCCTTATTAATTACTCTTTTACCTAACTTTACCACTTTTTAACTACTTAGTGTAAACTTACCATTTTACCCCTAAGCTTTCCATTTATTCCAATTTAGTCCCATTTTCACTCTTTTTCACATTTATTTTTATTTTACATAATTACCATTTAATCATTTATTTAATTCCTTTTTACACTTTTCATCATTTAAAACACTAAATTTCTTTTTAATCAATTTTTTTTAACTTTTTTCCTAGTAACACCAATAGAAAATCTACTGACCGGATATGCGCGACGTGGATCCCATAGATCCACTACACTAAAAAATGATTCCGATGGAACCATTCAACACTGGCACTGTACTATACTGAACACTGCAATCACTGAACACTACACTGAGATAGACCGTCATTTGCCTATCAATAGTGAGTCGTTATGACTCATACAGCAGTGTGAAATTCCTATGGCTATCCAATTATATCCTGAACTAGATTTTACTACCAGACCACTACTAAGGGCAATATATTATTAAAATTCACTTAAATTTCACATTATGCCAATATACACATTTTGGCCAAGACATCATTTTCACTTATAATTTTGCATACACACTCACTTATCATTATTTAACCATTTTATGCCATTACATGTGATTAAACATCAAAATATACAATAGAAATCCATCATGTTCAATTCGACCAAGGTATCACTTTTTCATTATGTTCATATTTAATTCATTTAATCACTCAAACATTCCATTTACATATTATACTCATCATAAACAATAATTTCATGCCTTAATTACTAAAGTATATGAATAAATCTTCCTTTATACCATTCGGCCTAACTAACCCTTACTCACTATGTTTACTTTTCTTTTATTTAACCACTTAATTAACTTAATCCCATGTTATACAAATCATTTACATCATTTCCTTACATAAAACACCAAAGTACATTAATAGTTTCCTTAGACATCAATTCAGCCTAGGTTAGGGTTTTCTTACCATGTTACTTTAATTCATTTTAAACACATACAAATGCTTATTTAGTCCCACTAATCATGTTTATCAAGTTAGATTCAATTAAATATACTTATTTCACATACTTTATGCTTAAATATAACCTAAAATCATGCTATTTCAATGGAAAAAGAAGGATATTGTATCCACTAACCTTAGATCCTTCCTTTTTATGCTTAGTGCTCCCTTATCCATGCCTTATTGCTTTGAAATAACTTTCTTCACAAAAATTCCTTAAGTGGCCAAATCTTTAAGGATATAAAAGCATCATTTTCTTTGCTTCTAAATTCAATATAACATCATAAAAATACTCTATATACCTTAAAATACGTATTGGAACCTTTAAATAAAATTGTAGAACGCTAAATCACTTACCTCATTTTTGAAGACATAACGTTTGTTACTTGCTTTTTCCCATTTCTAACCGACCAAATGGACTCAAATCACCATCACCATATTGTAGAGGAGTTAAAATTTGCTTAAGAGGTTAAGATTTGGGGAGATATGAGAAGAAGATGGAAGAAAAATAGAGAAGAAACTAAAGAGAACCATTCGGCTAAAGAAGGGAGAAGAAGAGGGCAGTGAAGGCTGGAGAAATCTAGAGAAATCTGGCCTCTTGCTGCCTTTTATAGTGTGAAATTGAACCAACCCGATCCAACCGATTTGAACCAAAATTTATTTTTTCGGTAATTTTCCACTGTTTTAAGGCATCTATGTGTTCCTCAGGTTATATTCACTCCCAACTAATTCTATTGTTCTTAAAACATATAAAATAGCCTTTTTACAAAATTTTATCTCAATCGGAGTTCATTTATGGCCCGATTCATGTAAATCGGTTCGATTAATTTTAGTTCAATTCTGCTGTAAAATACCATTCTGAAACTGTCAAAAATTACTAAAAATCATTTTAAGCTTGTACACTTCCCACATTACACCCTTTTGAGCTCAAAAACTATTTCTAAAAATTCGGTCAAAGTTTGGTTCAACCGAACTGAGCCAGAGGCCAACATCAGAATGACTTTCGGGGGCCTATATAACTCCTCTTTCACTCCAAATTAAGCCACCAGACTCTTTATCACTTGCACTTTCCAATGGTCCAATAAAATATTTTTCACTACTTTCTTTTCGGGAGGTTATCCATCAGGAGCTTCCCTAGCCAAAGCACGTTTAACCTTTCTCTTCTACTGTCTTTTAAGACACATTCACTAATATTTTCACATGAGATTCACACTATAAACTCTACAAATTTCACTAATTATTTCTAACCCGATATTCGAGCCGTTACATAAGATAAAAAATAAAGTAATAAATAAGATTACTTGTGAAAAACATGTTGTATGATCGCTTTCTACAGCTTTAAATGGAAAATAATAAACATGAAAACCATCAAGAGTGATAACCATGAAAACCATAGTCGAGAATTTATGAAAGGGTTGACTTTTACTCATCATGCTTTCTCATGTGAAGAGTTGACACATTCTTTAATATGGAAGTGGATACCTTACTAGCCATTACTGAATAAAAAGAAAACGTTAAAATCTCATGCCTACAGAAACCAAAGAAAAATATGGATTTAGAAGGTGTTTGAAAGTTTATATTCATTTAAAAGAGCCATAAAAATTGAATCTCTAGTTATGAAAGATAAAAAATAGGAGAGAGAAAATAAAGAATACATAAGAGAGAAATGATAGAGCTAAGAGGAAAGAGGAGATAAGTGAGAGAATGTAAAGGCATAGGCCTTAATAGGAACGTGTGAGAGTTCTCTCTCTCTCTTTCTTGATTCTGAAAACTGCCATATGACGTGAAATCCCACTTATAGCCCTATCTGTTTAAGGTAAAAAGGTTATAAAAGGGGGCAAAGTGGTTTTTCCACCTTCTGAGGTCACAGACCGATTGCATAATTATTCCAGGGTCAATGTCTAATTAAAATAAATCCAGGGTCAAATGTCTTAATAAAAAGATTTTAATTCATTTTTATATTTAACAAAACCGAAAATCAATAAAAATTCACTATTGTTTTGTTCAAAGAAAAGTTCCTTTTTCTAAAAAATATTTTATTTCATTTCCTTAATTTTGATTAATTCCAGTTTGGAAAATAATTATTTTAGAATTTATTTCTTAAATTATCATGATTTATTATAATTTATGAAAACAACAAAAAATATAAAATAATCTCGAGAATAGGTATAAACTTCTTTTACTTATTTATAAAATTAATTAGGATTTAATCTAAAAAAATAAAAAATAAAAAAATCCACACTGATTCAGGGAGTTAACTAAAGGTGGCAAATTAGGTGGGTTGGGCGGGTTTGGATTGGGTCACGAATGGGCTAAAAAGAAATGGATCATAAATGTGCCAATGCCCAAATGGGTTGGGCGGGTTTTGATTGACCCATGGGTTTACTAAAAACTCCATATAATAATATAATATTAAAAAGCTGTAATAAAAAATATTATCCTAAATGAATTGCGTGTTGGCCCAAATATATCAGATGGGTCGAATGGTGGGCCAAATGGGCCAAAATATGGATCAACCCATTTAATCCAATTTTAACAAGCAAAAACATGATAATTAAAATGACAATTAAAATTAATTAGAGTGTAGTGCTGACCTAAGATTATTGTTTTAAATAATCTTGTACATAATTAATTAAGATCTAATGGTCTAAATGACATAATCAATTTAGATCACAGAATAAACTATTTTTTATTGACAAAAGCAAAAAACTTTCCTGCAATAAGAATAAAGCATAACAAAGAAAACAATTTTCCAAAAAACATAATCAACAAGGCAACCAGAAAATTAAAAATTTTGACTGTATGAAAATGGATAAGAAGTTTTGAAAGAGGAGAAATGGTAAACAAAACTGAATTTCTCCACCATTTCCCAATTGAAAAAGGGCATATGACCATTCAAAAGTAGAGTATAATCACAAAATCCAAAGAACAGAAAAAAATCCGCATGATCACATTATAAGTTGTTCACTGTCCATCGGAGATCACAAAGTATGTTGCATGCAAAATTAAAATCTTGAAAAGTACTAGTTCAAAGTTCAAAGCTTCATAATCTAGACAATTTTCTCTACACTAGCCTAATCAGGTTACTAGAAAGCAAGACTTTAAACAACATGAACAAGAAAAACCAACTATTAGCAGATCTCCATAGCCATGTGCAGGCTAACTAAAGAAGATTGCTAAAAACAAAAAAAGCCTAAGAGAGAACAATGAACAATGAACAGAGAATGCATTAAAGTGAAAATAATTCGGTCATATGTTCCATTCCTCAATAAATTATACTTACTGTTGTTTTTATTAGAAAATCATAGGTGACTCATTTATTCAATTTTTAGCTAATTGCCAGCTCAGTGTTATGTATCAAATCTATAAACTATTAGACCCTCATTTTAGATATATAATGGAGATCAATATTTTGGCTCGATTAACACTAATCAATGCCGGAGGAATTATTGAGTCGCTGGAAAGGAATTTATGTAGAATGCAGAAAGTATGATCCAGGTGAACAAAACCTAATTCCTAATCACCCTATAGTTCAGTGAAAGAGATAACTACCCACATAACAACAAATAACCCAAATTGAAGAAATCTTCAACAAATCCAAAAGCAAAAATATAAAAGCTTACTTTGAACTTTGAAGGACTTAGAGATGGTAGTGAGGGCTGGCTATGACTGACTAGGGCACTAAACTAATGGCAGCGAATGAATGGCAACGAGTTGGAGAGAGGCAGAGGCAGTGAGGGTGGAAGGGGCTGAGTGGGAGGACTGAATAGAGAGAGAGGGCCACAATAGAGAAACGAGGAAGTGATTAAGGTTGGAAAAAGGGGATTTGGAAGGAGGACTGTTAAGCATTTGGGACAGGCCCAAATGGTTTGAGTTTTAAATGGGTAGGTTTTAGACGGGCTCAAATGGGCAGAATGTGGGGTGGGTTGGGTTTAGATCAATTTATTTTGGCGGGTTTGGCTGGAGTTTTGGGTTTGGGATCTTTTTGCCACCTCTAGAGAACAAATCATAAGTCTAGATATTAATGCCATTACAGTACTAGTATTCTCAACAATATAATATGCCAAAATGTAGAGAAATATTAGAAAGCAATAAATATTTTTTGCAAATAGTCGACGTATCTAACATGTACCTTGATTACCTAGAATGTAGGCCATCACATGGTGTTCCAATTGCATCACACACTCAATTGATGACAACTCCTAACAATTTTTCATAGCCTTGAACAGGTATCACTTGTATTGCCCTCATTTACAAAATGAACTGCCATTCGTTTCTGACGGTCTTAACTACAAACAAAAGTAGGACGTGAACATAGAGAAAATGAGTCAATGACACATGAGTTGGAACCCCTAGAGGCATGAGTGCTATGCATTATATGTAATAATTAATAAATATTGCTTTTTCAGTCCAATTCAATTATAGAACATTCAGTTTCTTTCAATACAATTTTCGATTGAGTTCTAAACAAAAGATCCAAATTCGTTGTAAATACAAGTTAACGGTATAATTCAGTTCGATTCTAGTAAAAAACGTTAATAATACAATTCAATTATGAATTTTTTTCTTTGAATATTTCTGTTCGGTTCAGAAAAATTTAGATCTATGTATACTACCAAGAATAATAACGAAAGATTCATATTTTCTAATTGTTTGGAGGACTAAGAGAAATATTAGGTGCACCAAAAATTCATTTCCTTAACTTGGAGAATAATAGTTCTCATAACTTGGATGATATCGTGAATTAATTACACCCACAATAATTCAGCTATTGCAATTTTACATTCATGGTAACAATAAAACGATTATATTATTGTGGCTATTCAATTATTATTTATTTTTCATTAGTGGTCACTATGATTGAAAATTGACACTTGATCCAAACCGGAATGTGCCACATCTGCTTAAACATGCCAACTAAGCATCCACCTGTAAGCCATGTAGGACTTAATTTGCCGACGTCAATCAAAAAACAAAAACCATAGCTGTGGTCCCCAATTTTTCCCTCTTTCCATAAACCCTAATTTCTTCCTCTCTCCCATGTTTAATTTCTTTTTTTTTTAATCTATTTCCTAACTTCTTCCCTCACCAATCTCTAATTTCTTGATGTATACTAATTATTATTCTTTCTTTATGTATTTGATCTTTAGATATCTGTTCTTAACTTTTTTTTCCTTGATGTTTTTACCTTGAGCTCATCTTTAATAGACTCAATGTCTTTGAAGAACTTGTTGAGATTAACACCGCTGATGGACCCCCATCTCTGACATTTGCATGGCATGGTGCTTCAGGGAGGCTTGGTCACTTTGAAAGTGAGAGAAAGAACCAAAGAACAAATCATTCATTTTTTCTTCTTGCGATTAGATTATGAAAGAAAAATGATAAAAATTCTGAAAAGAAATTGAAATTTTAATTAAGAATAAGAGGAGTTTTCGCGGCTACCAGAGGAAAAAGGTGAGACTAGTCAAATAGGGTTGCCAGATTGTAATAAATGTAAAAATGAAGAGAATTTATTTGATTATTTGATAATAAATTGGTATGTGTAATTTGAAGATTTCTTTAGCAGGAAAAATTTTCCTCGAAAGTGAAATAGGATATATCTTAGAAAGCGGATTCATGAAAGTTTTTGTTCTATAGAGTTGATGATTTTTTTTGTCAACTATAGAGTCAATGAATGATGATTTTCTTTTTGGCCTTTTGTTCTTCATACACTACAAAAAAAAAAATTTCAGATTAGCGACTAAAATTAGCACACAAGGTTACTGTTGGAATCTTTATTTTTTGCAATTTCTTTTTTTATACTTGTGAATTTGCATGTGTTTCCAATGGAAAAATTGCATTTGATCTTAAATGTTTAAAACTCGATGAGTTTACAAGAACTGATTATTGATTTTGATTTTCAATTCTTTATATTACTTAAGGAAATCAAAATAGTTTTTAGTGGGATGCACCTTTAATTTATAATTGTGCAAATAACAAATGAAAGGAAAAAAAATTATCAGAATTTAATTTACACATTAATTTAATTTAAATTTATTAGAATCTACTAATTTGAGGATTTGCTATTCTATTGTTAACAATGTGAAGTGGATTTGAGATTCCTGTGTACTATTTTTGATCTTTGAAAACGTTGATAACTTTGGATAATAGTTGATGTGTTATTTAAGAATCTTTGTGGGCTTGTGTTTCACTTTATTTTTCACCCTTTGATCAAGAATGGGGTTGACCCATTAAGTAGATGTAACGCCCATTCCCAACCACTAGGTTAGCTCCGCTAATGCAATCAGGAACAGTCGTTACACACCAAAACTCACACAAGCTTACTATCACACTTTCATGCCAACAACACGAATAACAAAATTTCATCATCAGCATACATTCTCAAGCATCATATATTATAAGTTCCTATGCCATCCAACATACTCACATACTTACATATATATATATATATAGGCATTCATTAAGTTTACAATACTTAGTTATAATAGCTTTACATATTTTCTACTGCCAACAAAATTAATATCTTACATAACGTGCACAAACACATAGTTAAACCCCAAAACCTACACTAAAGATGTAGCCCTAGTGTTGACCGTTGCTATCGCAGATTCGTCCTTCCAAAATCACCTCGCGCCCGAACCTACACGGATTAGAAAGAACCCGTGCTAAGTGATAATGCTTAGTGGGGAACACATATATAACATACAGGCTCAAACTTAGCATTAATAATAAACATGCATCATACTAGGTTCATGCTTAGGCCTACAAGTCTAAAACATTTATATATCATTTCACTCACAGTATTGTCACTAATTCCTAATTTCCTAAAGCATGCATTGATTGGCATATACAACTACTTAATCACATGTCTGAAAAAGCATACATAGGTTGGCATAGATTCATCAAATACAAAGCATTCACACATTAACTTAACCATTGAGATTATCTTTATCTTTTATAATTAGGTTTGCCTGCAATTCAAAGATGCGAATAACGGGTATCGCATTAGTACCCCTGAGGTACTATAATTTTATTATATCCTTGGATACAAATATACACATTAGTACCCTAAGGTACAGTAACTCAACAAGATCAATATTCCACATTAAAAAATCTAGCAAGGATTTATTTCGCATTGTGATTCCAGAGGAATCAGATGCATTGGGTTGCAGCACTTGACCCTATAGGCATGCCTATCTATCCACTACTTGACTTGCAGGCTAAAGTTGATTAATTTCATAGTTGTTAATTCCAATAGCACATACATAAACCAAAACCAAATTCTTCACTTCGCATATTTAAAAAGCATTAACAAATTCACATTATTCTTTTATACATCTTATAACTCTTGGATAACTTGTAATTAAATCATTAACCAACAAGTATTTGCATTCTTTAATCACCATATTTATATGTATATTTGCTTCATATAACCTTGATATCATGCTCATATAACATAGCAACAAGCTTGGTTAAAAGCCATACAATTAACAAACCAAAATAAATAAGGGTTACTTGCCAAAACAGGGTACCTCACGGTCACAACCAATTTGGTTGTTACCGTGACATACTGAGGTCTTCAAAACAGAAGAAAGCCAATGTACCTCATGATCACAACCAATTTGGTTGTCACCGTGACATACCAAGAAGTCCCAAAATAGAATGTAAAATGAGGTATTTCATGGTCACAATCATTTTGGTTGTCACCGTGAGATACATCACACTTGCGAGCAGAATGCAAACTTTGGCACCTCACGGTCACAATGAATTTGGTTGTCACCGTGACATGCCATGCTTAGTCAGGCAGAATGGAGTTCCTGCATGCCTCACGGTCACAACCATTTTGGTTATCACAGTGACCTAAGCAAAAATACCAAAACACAGCTGTGTTATACCAAAGCACCGCTGTGCTCCCTATCTCAATTCTCATATCACTTTCAAGATCTTAAAGCTCATTTCCTTTTCGTCATTCAGACCAACTCATTTTACAACAATAACAATTAGCACATACCTGATTTCCATGAAGCCAATCTTACTCAATTGAACACAAATCACAGTCACTTTCACACCATTCACATGACACACTTACATAGCTCAAAACTTAATATTCCACTCAAATCATCATGAACACAACATTAGTTTCATAACCTATTAAACCTAATCAACTTGTTCATTTACATCTTTAGGGATTCCTACTACTAATTTAGTTCATGCTTAGTCAAGTTATACAAGCAAATACAAAACATGCCATTACACTTATAGGGTTAGTTCCCAAACCTCGTCGCCTATGCTCCTAATATTCACTTAGCACTTGCTTCTCCGATTTTTGCTTTTCCCTTGTCTTTCTTTACTCCTTCCTATACAAATACCATTCCAATTTCCAGAATTGGACACAATTCATCAGTCCTTAATCCACATCAAACTAAAACCAGAAAGAGTAGAAGATGAATTGCAAATAACCACTTACCTTTCAATCTTATCGGCTTAATCCTAGTCCACAAAGCAACAATTCATAGAATCAACTTAACACTTCTTAATAAATCACACAGAAAGAAGAAGAAAGAGCTGAATTGCAGAAAATGGAAATGGCTGGAACATGCACTCATGGTCCTTTCTCTCTCCTCAACATAATATATATGCATGTAGATAGTGGTGGTGGTAGCACAAGGAAGTGCCACCCGGATTCCACTCACAATCCTGCCTCTAGATTAATTAGTTAATCTCCACTTAAATGTTAGTTAACCCACAATTAGCTTAATGATGCAAACTTACAACTTGGCCACTTAACTTTCCGTTAGTTTTTCAATTAGATCATTCTTTCATTACAATCAAATCCACATTACACCCTTAGTTAATCCAATTATACCAATTACAACTAGGGTACATTTCCGGCCATTACAGTAGAAGCGTGGAAAAGCCTAGAACTATTGATGATGTAATTGAGAAAATAAATCCGTGGCAGTTAGTTGAAATTGTGGATCCTAAAAATTATCGATTAGTTACCTTGTGCAAAAGCACGGATACTTTCAGCAAGGTTTGTTAGGTTGTAGTATATTTGTAAGTTTAAGTTTGCATGATCTTATACCTAATGGTGCTACAATGATGTCAACTTTTACAGGTAGTTCGATTTTTATATACAAATTCTAGGGTTGGCATCTTGGCACTTGGGTCTAATGGTATTTAAAAGCTCTGGAAGTGGATGCGAAATGAATAGAATCCAAGTGGAAAGGTAATAATTGGATAAGAAAAGTCCATATAATGATTTCTAGTCAATATAATTTTACTAAGTTAACTCTACTAAATCACATCTCTAAATGCATGCCTGCCCTAAAAAGCTTATGAATTTGCGATTTTAGTTAAGTTGAGTTAATGTGGTTTAGTTAAGTTAAAATGTTATTTTAATTTAACAAGAAACTACAAACTGTAAGCACCATGCCCTGAGACAGTTCAGATCAGAGATTACCCGATGAAGAAATTAGTGTCCATTTCCGGTTCAATGGATGAAATTCGAGAATTTTGGTCCTTCGGATTCTCAAGGATTGGAGATTTTCATTTGCAGCGGAAAGAATTAGAAAAATTGGGAAAATTTAGCATAAAAGTGTTTTTTCCCCACGGACGGCCGGCCCGTCTGTAGTCAGATGCCGTCGGTAGTCGAGATGATCCGTCCCTCATCATGAGAGATGGGCCGTCGGTGAAGCGAACGACAGACACGTGTCCGTAAACCGATGCCTGTCTGTTACCCCCGTGCCTCATTCCATTCGTTGGCCAAATGACCGCGCGTGCCCTTTTTAGTAGACGCCCATCGGTCATTTGCCAAATCCTATTCAGAATAGGATTTGTCTTTCCTATTCCAAATAGGATTCTTTTTTCCTATAAAAGGGGGATTTTTAATCAATTGGGGGGTTGGACAAAATTGGATTAAGGGGTTTTATTTTCTTCTCTAAAATAGAAAATATTCTATAACATTTTTCTCTCAAAAATCATATTTTGACAATTAAAAAGAAAATATTTTCATCTTTTTAATTTTCCTTTCAAAAATCTTATTTTGGTGAATCCAATCGAATTGAGGTAACGAGATTGATTTGTTTCCGTCAATTTATCAATTCTAACATTTGAATTGCTGCTAATTTTCAAGGAAGAAATATAAATTTTCTTTTCTTGATTTTTATTCGATTTTCGTGAAGCGCGCGGGACCGAAAATCATCCTACATTCATCCAAAAAGTTATAATCCAAGGGTAAATATTATAGATCTGATATTTGTTTGATTGAGTTTAATTATTTGTGTTTCTTTTGAGTATCTTATCTAAAATAAGTTTTTTTTAATTGAAAAAGCTGTTGTTTTGTCATTTTTTTGAAGGTTAGAGGTGACCGACGGGCAGTGTAGCTACAGACGCCCGTCCCTCGCTTGAGAGACGGGACGTATCTAGCGCACTTCACTGCCCACCAGTCATATTTTCGACGCCCGTCGGTCATGTCTGGATGGCCGTCCTTAGGCTCTTCCTCAGTTTTTCAACTGTTTTCATTTGTTTTCTTTATTCTTATTTACTCTTTTTCTTCCAAACTCCTTTATTAGTTTCTCTTTTCTTTTATTCTTTTATTCTAATTCTGGATTTTAGTACTAATGTTTTGTTTATTTTTGTGAGGTATTATTTAATTATTTTGGTTGGGTTAATAATTTGAGGATGATGATGGCCACCCAAACCTAAGGGCTTCCACCCGATTTACTCCCTTTAACTCTCACCTTTATTATTATTTATTTGATATTTATTGTAGGTTTATTATTATTATTTATTTTTCTACTTATTATTTTTATTGCTAGTATTATTATTAGTTTTAATATTTGTTATTATATTAATTGCATTGTTGTCGTTATTGTTATATTAATTAATTTATTTCCTTTTTTTAAAATAATTCTTTGTCGCTCTAATAAAAATGACTAAAAGTCTTATAGTAATCAATTCGGGAACTTTCTTCAAAATCAAGGACCAAAGTCCTATTTTATCCGATAAAACCATCACATAAAAATTATTTTTTGGCAATAAATACATCTAGGACCAATGTCCTCAATTTTAGTAAATACCCCGTTTTATGTATGTTCTGTACCTTACTTACAATGGGGGTTGTATTCCGCCCCTAATTTTATTGTAATTTATTTTCATATGCTTTACTTTAATGTTATTTTATTTTTCGCCTTTACGTGAATGTTTGCGCCCTTTAAATTAATTGCATCGTGTGGAAAGAGGGTGAAATAATAAATTCAAAACTTAATTGTAACATTAATCAAGGTACGAATAAATGAGAAGTCCCGAATCTACTCTGGTCTTTGGGCTCAACGAGGTGAGAGGCCCATTTTGATGTTCCATTGGAATGGGGCCTCCAAGACACTTCTTGTGTCCCATCAAAAGACTTAATTTATAATCCTAGGCTCCTTAGGGTTAGAGGGTCATTCCAATGTTCTATTGGGATGAATGCCTCCAAGACCCCTTTGGTTTGCCCAAAATGGATGATATGCGTCGTCTTAGGCTCACTGAGGCGAGACAAACTTTCCCAATGTTCTATTGGGTGGCGACTCCATGAAACCTTTTTGTTGCCCAAAATAGACGCACTTGTAAATAACTTACAAGTTTCCAATGAACCTCATCCCGATCGCCCTAAAGCAGGGCCCTCGGGGCACCACGGGGTTCGGCGCGTGTCACAGTATGGCCTTCCGCTAGCCTCGTTTCGGCCTGCACGGGGAATGTGAGATGCAGCACTCTCTGACTGCAATCTCGATTGCAAGATGAGGTGTTATCTAACCGAAGTCCCGCCGCGATGTATTCTATCGCTGGTACCCTACTGATCTCATCTCGGTCTGCATGGTCTTCCGCTAGCCTCGTCTCGGCCTGCACGGGGAAAGTGAGATGCAGCACTCTTTGACTGCAATCCCAGCTGCAAGATGCGGTGTTATCTAACTGCAGTCCCGCCGCGATGTATTCTATTGCTGGTACCCTACTGACCTCGTCTCGGTCTGCATGGTCTTCCGCTAGCCTCATCTTGGCCTGCACGGGGAAAGTGAGATGCAGTACTCTCTGACTGCAATCCCGATTGCAAGATGCGGAGTTATCTAACCGCAGTCCCGTCGTGATGTATTCTATCACTGGTAACCTACTGACCTCGTCTCGGTATTCATGGTCTTCCGCTAGCCTCGTCTCGGCCTGCACGGGGAAAGTGAGATGCAGCACTCTCTGACTGTAATCCCGGTTGGTTGGAATTTCCTTGCTAACCCCCATCCGATCAGCAAGGTGCGTAGTACTCTCTGACTGCACCATGAGTTGTGAGACGCGGTACTCTCTGACTACAGTCTCGCTTGCTAAAACTTCCTTGCTAACCCCCATTCGATTTGTAAGATAGTTTTGGTTGAATATGATCTTGAAGGACATAGCGTTTGCTCTGTTCATCCTCCTTTTTGATTATTGGTCACTGGACTGATGTGAAGCCAAGTTCCTGTATGGTAAATGATTTTTGTTAATTCTTGTACAGAATAATCTGATTGCTAAGTTTATGAATATTTTATCATTTTGTTGTCATGATCATATAATCATTCGTCTTTAGTGTAAATGAATTAAAGATAAAGATAAGGGAAATAACATGTAAGTTTAGCAGCAAATGTTTTTCCACTAAAAGATTCAGTTTTGTACAATGTAATATAAACCTAATGATGATAATGAAAGAAAATATATAAAAAAATGATATCAGGACTCCCTGAATGGCTATAGATGTGGATAGTCCAAGGGCTCCTCTTCCGGATCATCGTCATCTGATATATGAACTGTCTGAGACCGAGATGAAGAGGCAGAGGGTCCATCTCCTGAGGTAGATGGCTGGCTGGGAGGATCTGGTGGTCCAGGCTGCTGAGATACCAAAGCTCTGACCCGCGACTGAAACTTAGGAGGAACGGCTACCGGTACAGACCGAGGCTGTGCTCTCTCTGAATCATGCTGCTGGAATTGCACCTGAGCATACCCGTCTATGAATAGCTGTGTGAAAATTGTCATGAATCGTAGTGTGTCCAAAATAACCCCTCTTAACTCCCTGAATGCATTGCCCTGTCTAAGGGTCTGATCTATAGCAGCGGTCTCCATACCCCTCAATCTATCCTCAGTATGTTCTCTAAACTCTCTGATAGATCGGGTGATGGGAGGTATCTCCGCCTCCAGCCCCTGAACTCTGAGTCTGAGAGTGTCCATCGTCTCATCTACCATCTGTAGAGACGCGTCTACTCTCTGAGCCGTCTCATCCTGGGATGTCCTCACCTCCTGCCTTAGCTGCTCAATGAGCCTGGCCTGCTCTTGGATAACACCCTGCTGCTACTCCAGTCTCTCCATCATAACCCTATCCCACTCTCCGAGCTGCTCTAAGAGGATCCCGTTTCTCTCCTCCTATTTACGCTCAAAGGACGTGAACATGGAGGAGATAACTGTCATGAAATCTGGCTGTGCTGCTAGAGGTGGAGCTGACTCCGATGTATGCTCTGGCGGTGGAGCTGTAGAGGTAGATGCCCCCATGTCCCCCCTGGCATAAGGATGAAACCTCTCGGATGGTCGTGGAGCTATCCGCTGCACCCTCGATGATGGGGGAGGGGTAGGACTCCGTACCCTCGGTGCTGGTGGAGTAGCAAACAGCTCATCCATAGTGAAATCTACCCCTACATCAGAAGGTGTACGGGGCTGTTCCTCCTCGGGCTATAGCTGTGGAGGCTGCTCCTCCTGATAGACTGGGTGCTGGGGCTGTTGGTCCTCTTGGTACTATGGCTATGGAGGTGGTACCTTAGGCTGCTCCTCTGGCTGCTCTAACGAGCGAAGGCCGAACGCCCGTCTAGTCTCATGAATGGTGAGGAGCCTGTATGCCTCCGCTTGCCCCTGTATCTGTACCACCATGCCCATCGTGACAGCTGATGGGGCATCTACATACATGCTCTCCTCTATGGCCTGCCCAAAGATCCCTAGACGAACGCCTAATCCTAACAACAATCTAGTGACTACTCCGCCAACAAAGACTATCGGAGCTGCCCCCCTAGATACCCTCACTAGGTTAGCCAAAATCTCATGGCTAATGTTGAGCAGCTGACCGGCCACCATGGCCCACAAGCTCCATATCTCCGCGGCATTAAGGGACCCAGGGTTACCAGCCCGTCCCAGGTAAGAGCAGGATAGAACTCGGTGGAGATACCGGAGAGCCTGTGATATGAGCATCATACTCTTCGCTGTATCGTGATTGTACGGCACTCCCGGTAAAGCAATAGTCGCCCAATGATGGCGAGTGAATTTTTCATATATATCTTATAACATATCTGATCTAGTATATGAAAACAAGGAGAAAAATGCGTCATTCTTTTACATTCCATATTCCATTCTGGTACATGAAATACAATCATGTATCAATTAATGAATCAATGGAATTTTTTTCCTTTTACTTTTAATTTTAGGTAGATTTTTTTTTTGTAAGCGGAGAAATCGACTACCCTTAAAAAATTCAAAATTGGATTGATTAATGATAAATTTTATTACTGCTCTTTAGGGCACCGTGATGTCCTGCTCGTGAG
The DNA here is from genome assembly GCA_947683425.1 of Excoecaria cochinchinensis. Lineage (NCBI taxonomy): Eukaryota > Viridiplantae > Streptophyta > Magnoliopsida > Malpighiales > Euphorbiaceae > Excoecaria > Excoecaria cochinchinensis. Next base: position 9,137,167 of record CANTUQ010000127.1, on the reverse strand, counting down.
GAAGCCCCATGGCCTGTGCAACACACTGGCGTGTGATGGTATAGTGGTGGCGATCAATCCAAAACTAAATGACTCCCTCCTCTATATCTGACCTCTGAAACCCAGCGTACTGTAGGGTAGCAAGAAACTGTCTCACCATCTCTGGGTAGGTCAAAAAGGCTGGAGTCAGGAACTCGGTCCAACCAGCTCCCGCTAACAGGGCATCGACCTCATCTGCTATCCCTAGGGCCTCGAGGAATGGCCTGGAGATGAAATGGCTGGCTCAGAACTCCACTCGGGCCAACAATCTGTATCTCTCTCTAGCCTCGGGAGTCATCCAATCGGGAGCCTGTAGCTCGGGATGGTTACGCTGAGCACGTCGCCATGGTGGCATCCTAGAAGGAAATTAAACAATCAGTTCAAAATCATGGTCATAAACGGGATTAATCCTGTAAATAGTAAATTGAGCAGCATCTCGGTAAGGATGTGCCCAACCCCCTGCATAAGAAGACAAAAATAAAGAACAGGCCTCAGGCCCCAACAACAACACAATACATTTTAAAAATTTGGGCAGCATCCCGGCAAGGATGTGCCCAACTTCCTGCATAAAATTCAAAATGACAGGCCTCAGGCCCCAAGCAACAGTTCATGTATAGTTTCTCAACTTTATTGATTCCACAACTGAAGAAATGATAAGAAAAATGCAAGAGAATGTGTTATCAGTTTGTACCAAACACTCATTGTCATTAAAATAGAAAAAGTGTTTTGCCAACTTATTTGCGCTGCAACTAATCAAATTATCTACAGGACAGAGTTTAAAACTTCATCTAAACTCACATACAAAAGCAATATAAATAAATTAAACAATACTTGTGTCATACCAAGCTAAAAAGACATTTGAATAACTAGCTAAAATCATGCGAAAAGGAAATAAACTAACTTAGGAAAAATAACAGAGTATAAGAGCTCAATTTTTATTTGCACAAAATAAAAGGAAGAAAAGTTAGTTACTGACCTGAAACTGGCAGAAAAGTAAATCTAAGAGAAAATATACAAAATGTACTTCTAGACGTTCCCGATCACGCAAGGAATGCAACGGTGCAATTGGTGTTGAAAACGGACTAAGATTAAAGAAAATAGGGGCAAAAAACTGAATGGTGGCGTCGATTAATAAAAGAAAATGAAAAGGAGAAGGGAAGAGAAACTGCCAGCCTGTCGGTGTAGCATCCTTTTATAGATTTCTCTGACCGACGGGCTAACCGTCCCCAGGAGCGAGAGACGGTCCAGATTCCCCTCATTAAATGCAATAAATGCGCGTGATATGCAATGATGAATCTGCCGGGTGGACAATTACAGATGGGCAAGCCGTCTAAAAAGAGGGACGGGCAGGCCGTCTGTGGAGTTATTTTATAAATTTCACCTTTTTTTCCTTGGAAACCATGCCTTTTCCTCCATTTTGACCTTGTAGTAACTTCTTTTCTCCAGCTTTTTTCTTATTTCCTTGCCTTATTCTCTTCACTGACCTCAAATTCTAATTCTCAAAGAATGACTTCTCCTCTTCTTTTGAAAATGCACCGTATTTTAGACGACACTCATATTTGGGAAAATAGCACTCTTATTCCACTTTCTAGGCTAAAATTTTAACGAAGAGACTATAACCTCCTTCTAGCTGCAGCCCACTTCTTGGATCCACGCTTCCACGTTTTCAAATCCTCTTATCAAGAATTGTGCCCCCCGCCTGAGGAACTTGCCACTATTGTCAGAACATGGTATCCTTCTAACGCTTTGCCTTGCGTTCCCCGTTGTGGGCTGGTTCAAAATCGGGACATTGCTCTATCCTTGGGTATACCCCCTTCTGAAGCTGTTCACTTAGTTCCTTTAGGCTCCACATTCCCCTTGGATTCGTTGATTGAGGCATTGACAGATTTTCTAATGTTCCCTCCTACCGCATAAGTGTCATATTTATGTTCTGCATGATGAAGTACTTAGCTGTAACCTCGGAGGAGTTGATTGGCGATCCTCGCCTGTTTGGGATTCTGGATGATTTTCACCGACCCCTTTCCCACTTATTCTGGCTGAGACTATCCTGGGCTTGGACTCTTTTCGTTCTGGGTCCACTACTTCATTACTGGCAGCCCCTTATTACTCCAGGTACGTCATTATTTTAAAAGGTAGTGCGTCCCTCGTGGATTTTCACACTAGCTTCTCTTGGCGGGAAGTGCGTCCTTTTGGATTTTCACACCCTGAAGTAAACCCAACTTACCCTAGCGGCTTTTTTTTTAGATATGGTTGCAAGAGAAACTGAAGTTACTATCAGAACCACCTCCCCGAGTTATTGCTCAATATTCTCCAAGGCATTTTCTTCCACGTCAACGGCTGTACTCATTCGCGACTCCTGACGAAGGCATTGCCAGATTTGGCGAAGTATCAGATGAGGATATTTACTTTATGTACGCTTGGCCTCCCTTGTCTAATGCGATCATTGATGGGTTTTCAGGGTGTGTTCCCCTATGCGGGCTTCATCAAGCCACCTTTTACATTATTGCCCGATGTACACGTCAGCTTGGGATGACTCAGGATGTGGTGAAGGTCCCCTTTTCTTTTCGAGGCGGAGTTCTTTCTGCAGCTTTTGCTTCTCATTATCATGAGCTCTGGAGCCGACTTCCAGTGAAGACTGCCATACCTCGCTTCGACACTCACTCTGTCACCTCTACCAGCGAGTATAAGATATAGGTACTTAGTTCAGCATCTGATAACAGGACACGACGACTTAGGCATTTTGCTAGCGAAGGTAGCAGTAGAGCATAGTTTAGCTTAGTTTTGTACATTTTTTGAGCATCATGTTTCTTTTCAAAACAGAACTAGAAAACGATGTTAATGAACAAATCAAGTTTTATTTCATTTCACGAAGTTGTGTACATTTCCATAAGATTTCAACATATATGATCACTATTTGTCACTAATTCAATTATGCAAACCACATTCGCTCGTGGAACCAAATTTAGCCAAATTTTGATAGTATCAAACTCCTGTTACCAATAAGCCCTCTCGGGTTTTCTTGATTGGATATTTTCTCTCAAGCCTCTAATTTTTGTCCAGGATGCCTTTTTCGGTTTTCACCCTGACGAGGCGCCCAATTTTAGCAAGGCCGCCTTTTTTCGATTTTCGACCCGCAGGGCATTTATTCCTTTCTTTTTATTTTATAGCCTTTAGCCATGGAGCCTTTTGAGTCTATTGATATTGATCGGTTCCTTGAATTCATTGCCATCGCTATCCGACAGAATTGTAGCTCCTTTTGATAACAGCTTCTTGAGGAGAAATGGCCCTTCCCAGGTTGGTCTAAATTTTCCTCTGATATCCGGCATGCCTGGTCTCATCTGTTTGGATACTAAGTCCCTTTCCTTGAACGGGTACTTCTTAACCTTCTTCCCAAAAGACCGAGCAAGTCTCTTCTTGTAGATCTGGTTGTGGTAGTAAGCTTTCAACCTATTTTCATCCAGCATGTTCAGGTGTTGCAACCTCTGTTGTGACCATTCAGCTTCTGGAATCTGAGCTTCCGCAACGACTCTTAATGATTTGAGTTCAACTTCGATCGGCAGCACTGCTTCTGTCCCATATACCAAAGACTATGGCGTAGCCCCCATAGAGGTTCTGATGGTTGTTCTAGACCCCCATAGTGCGAAAGGCAACTTCTCCGCCCAATCTTTATAGTTCTGCACTATCTTAGCCAGAATCTTCTTGATATTCTTATTAGTAGCTTTTACTGCCCCATTGGCTTGAGGATGATATGGAGATGACTTGTGGTGCTCAATACCGTACTTCTGGAGCAGTCTCTTTATTTCAGCCATGAACTGGACTCCGTTGTCTGATACCACGTGGCGTGGAAGGCCATACCTACAAATCAGGTTCTTCTCGATAAATTTAGCCATATCCCGAGCGTCAATCTTTTTAAAAGACTCAGCTTCCACCCATTTGGTAAAGTAGTCAATGGTGACAATGATGTATCTGTGTCCATTGGAGGTCGTGGGCCGAATTTCACCAATAATATCATTTCCCCAAGCTGCGAACGGCCAAGGTGATGTAAGACTGTGCAACTCTGAAACGGGCAAATGCCTTAGATCTGCGTGCTGCTGGCAAAACTGACACTGCTTTACATACTTCGAGCAATCATTATCCATGGTAAGCCAGAAAAACCCTTGCCTCATGATCTTTTTGGCCAACGTCAAACCGTTCATATGGGCCCCGCATACACCGGCATGAGTTTCTTCCATTACCCTCTTAGCCTCTTTCTCGTCTAGACACCTCAACTGGATACCATCAGCCTGCCGCTTGTACAATGCGTCATCTATACAAATGAACTGAGTAGACAGCTTGCGAATCACTTTTTGATCTTTTTCTGTAGCTTCCTCTGGAAAGGTCGCATTCTCTAGATAGTTCATAATGTCGTAATACTACGGCTTCCCATCCGCCATATCTATCTCTGTTACTGACTTCGATTCGAAACTAGGTCTATCAGAGCTAGAAATCAAAACTGGCCTCATGATTATGCCTTTTGGGTTGTCCCACATTGACACCAAAGTGGCGAGCGCGTCGGCCAATTGGTTCTCGTCCCTTGGGATGAAATGGAACGTGCACACCTTAAATTTACCGCTCAAATCTTTCAAGTACTTAACATATGGCATCAGCCTTTCTTCCTTAACTGCCCACTCACCTCAAATTTGATTGATCACCAGGGATGAGTCTCCGAATACCTCAACGTTCTTTGCCCCCCAAGGCTAATAATGCCTCCAACCCAAAAGTGCATGCTTCATACTCAGCCTCATTATTGGTAGCTTTGAACCTTAGCTTCTTCGCCAAAGGGAGTTTCTGATTTTTCGGGGTTGTCAGAATAACTCCTACTCCTGCCCCCTTGTTGTTCACATCCCCGTCAAAGTGCAACTGCCAACCTTTAACTGTAATAGCTGCCACATCCTCATCTGGGAAGTTGAACTCGTATGAATCCCCTTGAATTGGGTGTTCCGCCAGGAATTCAGCCACTGCACGTCCCTTGATGGTTTTTCGAGTGACGTACTCCACATCAAATTCTTGTAGCAGCAATAACCATCTACCCATTTTCCCTAATAGAGATAGCGCTTCTTGTAAGTACCTTAAGGGGTTCTGCTTTGCCACTGCCTGCACCTTGTAAGAGTGGAAGTAGTGTCTCAACGTCTTAGAGACCCAGATAACTGCAAGACAGATCTTTTCCACTTCAGCATACTTAATCTCATACTCCAGGAACTTCTTACTAAGGTAGTAGATAGCAAATTCCACTCCAAACTCGTCCTCCTGGGCCCTCATAGCGCCTACAGAGCTATCCTCTATGGCTAAGTACAGAATCAAGGGTTTACTTGGCTGTGGCGGTCTCAACACAGGCTGACTCAGCAAGTACTCCCTGATAGCATCGAAGGCCTTTTGGTAATCCTCGTTCCATACTACAGGCTGATTCTTCCTGAGGATTTAAAGATCGGCTCACAAATCAAAGTCAATTTGGCGATGAGTCTGCTGACATATTTCAATTTGCCCAAGAAACTCCTTACATCCTTTTCCTTCCGAGGCACCGGCAACTCTCTGATGGCCTTAACCTTGTCTGGGTCAATCTCAATTCCTTTCTGGCTAACCACATGTCCCAGCAACTTTCCTGAGGTAACCCCAAAGATGCACTTCTTAGGGTTTAACAGCATGTTGTACTTATTTATTCTCTAGAAGAACTTTTCCAAGGCTTCAAAATGGCTTTCTCTAGTGGCGGACTTGATCATCATATCATTGACGTACAGCTCCACCTCTTTATGGATCAAATCACTTAAGATTTTTGTCGCCATCCTCTGATAAGTAGCTCCCGTATTTTTTAAGCCAAAGGGCATCACCCTGCATGCATACGTCCCCCATTCTGTGATAAAAGTCATCTTGATCCGGTTAATTATTTTATTGAGGATCTGATTGTAACCTGCATAACCATCTCTAAAGCTGTACATCTCACAAGCGGCTTCGCTGTCTATCAATACATTTATATGAGGTAATGGGAAATCATCTTTCAGACAGGCCTTATTCAGATCCTGGTAATCCACACATACCCTTACTTTACCGTTCTTTTTGGCTACAGGGACGATATTGGCCAACCAAGTTGGATACTGCACCTCCACTAGAAATTTGGCCTCGATCTGTTGGCGAATTTCCTCCTTTACCTTATCTGCCCATTCTGGCCTGAGTCTTCTTAGCTTCTACTTCACGGGTTTATGATCTGGATACGTCGGAATAGCGTGTTCTGTGATTTCCCGATCAATTCCTAGCATATCTTCATAGGTCCAGGCAAAGACTTTTTCATATTTTTTTAATATTCTTTCAAATTTTTCTCGCTCTTCAGGAGTTATATTTGATGTTATCAAAATTTCTTTTGGATTTTCAGTGGTTCCAAGATTAAATGAGGTACCATAGTTGAATCAATGTCAAATATGAATGGATTATGATCATGATCATGCGTGGTGAAATCATCAGAAACATCGCACAAATAAGCAAAATTGTTCACTTTATTAATAAAATTGAAATTGTCATTAACATCATTAAAAAGTTCAGGAATAAAAAGGCAATCTAAACTAGCTTTTTCTTCTTCGCCCACTGGTGTATCAGCCATTGTTGATGGTCCTGCATCGCTTTGGTTCTTTGGAAGGTCCTTGGTCGTCTCTTGCACGGCTTCCTCGATCTTCAGTGGTTCCAAGATTAAATAAGGTACCATCAGTTGAATCAATGTCAAATATGAATGGATTATGATCATCATCATGCATGGTGAAATCATCAAAAACATCGCACAAATAAGCAAAATTGTTCACTTTATTAATAAAATTGAAAATGTCATTAACATCATTGAAAAGTTCAGGAATAAAAAGGCAATCTAAACTAGCTTCTTCTTCTTCCCCCACTGGTGCGTCAGCCACGATTGACGGTTCTGCATCGCTTTGGTTCTTTGGAAGCTCCTTGGTCGTCTCTTGCATGGCTTCCTCGATCTTTGCTTTCCCCTTCAGTTGGGCGGTTACCATCGCCTCAGTGATCACCTCCTCGGGTATGTCACGGTCCCAGATTGTCTTACTGGTCATGATTTCTTCATCCCAAAAGCCCTCTACTGGCATGATCAATCCAATGTCCCAGTCATAGACATCATTAAAGACCTCGAACCCCAGCATTATTCTTCTGTCCACCCATTGCGGTTCAGCCTCCCTTATGTAAGCACTTACTGTGGTTGCCGGCACAACTTTTCCGAATATGGGGAATTTTCGTCTCTGACTTTTCCCTCTTTTTCACAGTACCAGTGTAACCCAAACCCCTTCTGTCCTTCTGACCTCTGGTAGTAATAGCTGTTGGTATCCCCTGAGAATCCTTCCCTAATCCCGCGCCAGGAAGAAATGACATCTTCTTCATCATGTTTAGCACTTGAGGGTTTTTTTCCATCCATTCTTGCTCCCCTATAATAGCGACATGAAACCCACTGAATGGCTATTTTGCGATCTCCAGAATTGAAACTTGATTCTCCCGTACAGCCCTTATGGTTACGACCGGACCTTCATGGGGTATTTTACCATTTGATGGAGTGTAGAAGGGACTCCACCTAACTTGTGAAACCATGGCCTACCCAAAAGAGCTGAAAAGTTGGCAGGTATAGGTAGCACCACAAATTCCACTTCAGATTCCACCGGCCCTGTCTTTACTATTGCTGTAAATATCCCTGAAGCATGTCTGCACGAGTTGTCATACGCAGTGATAGTCAGATCAGATTTGGCCAACATGTCTTCTGTAACTCCAAAAGCTGCCATTGTCACTTAGAGGCATACATTTATCGACGAGCCATCATCCACCATTACACAGGCAGTATGCTTATGGTTAATCTGTGCCCTTATGTACAAAGGGCGATTATGGTTATGGTTAATCTGTGCCCTTATGTACAAAGTCAGCATTGGTAAAAATGACATTCTCCCCTGCTCCCCCTTTCACAATGTCCAGAAGCTCGGTAGGCGAGATAGTTGTTGCCACAGTTGCTTCACATAAAGCCTCCACTACTTTTTGCCTATGTGATGGAGATTGCCTCAAGAGATCCCATATAGAGATTTGAGCCGGTGTCCTTTTCAGCTGTTTCACAATCAAATCTTCTTCCGACTCTTTCTCCTTTGGGCTTGCTTTTGGTTCTTTAGGCTTCTCAACACAGCTCCCACTTGACTCTTCTTCTTTCCTTTGCATTCGTCATCCTCCGAACCCCATGGGTCAGCAAACCACTCAGCGTTCTCATCCTCTTCTCCACTTTTATCGGTGGAGCAGCAATCGATTACAGACACTAGCAATCCCTCTTTACTTGTCTTGATAGCATACGTATCATTGCCATACAACTCCCTCAATATAAATTCTTCAGATAGACCCGACCCGATCGCATTCACCGGTGGGGGCACATTGTTGTATTCTATCTTCTTCTGACCTCCTCTCTTTTCTGGGTCTGTGATCTGCTTCGAATTAATGAGATCCTGAATTACATGTCGCAAGGCTTTGCAACCATCAGTGGTGTGCCCAGTATGCTGATGATATGCACAGTACTCGTCGTCCTTATGCCCTGGTTGGCCCACTGTTCTAGCCGGTCGGGGAGGTAAAGGCTGCAGTTTCCCCTCCTTCATTAGTCTTCTCAATACCCACGATAAAGGCCTTCCAAGGTTTGAAAAATGCCTCGGAGTAAAGTTGGTAGTTGATACTTCCGCGGTCTTTCCAGGGCCTGCTGATCTACCAGCTCCACTAGCACCCTTCCTAGGATAATTATTTGCACTTGCTTTCTTAGTCAGGTACTCTACCTCAGCTTCTATGGCGATGTCCTTCAGAGATTCCCAATCTCTCAATCCCAATCTCTCAAATATGGGCTGGCATTTCTGATGAACAGCCGTATTTGATCTTGAGTATCCGATTTTCTCTTCATTTCCATCACCTGATTCCTCCATCGGGTTAGGTACTCATGAAAGGACTCACCTCCCTTCTGCTATAGTAGCTCCAAGTCTTTCAAGGTCACCTCTATTCTCGTACTATAGTCATATTGTCTAAGAAATTCCTCAGTCTACAAATCCCAGTCTTCTTTAGTTCGGCGATCCAATCCATGGTACCAATCCATTGCTGGGCCGATCAAGCTTAAGCAAAAATACTCAATCTTCTGCTTTCTTGTCAGAGTAGTACCCTTCATCACCAACGAGTACTGCTTGATATGTGCAGTAGAGTCAGAAGTACCTGTGAACTTTGGAACATCTGGCATCTTAAAGTTTTCGGAATAGGGTCCTCTCCATCTAACTCCCTATCTTCTGGATTCATCCCTTGACCCTTCGTCAAAGTCCTAGCCATTGCTTCAAACCTCTCTTCCATCTTCTTCCAAACAGCCTCCTCAGTTTGAGGTGCCTTCCATTTTTGAGACATGCGCTTCTCATGATCTTCGTCTGAATCATCGTCCAACCCCAGGACTTGCTTACCTCTCTGAACCCCTGGAGTAGTTGCTCTAAAATTCATCGGTGGTGGATGATTATCTTCTAGTGGGTTTGCTCGGACCTCCTCCGTTTCATTGCTTCTCACAGGAGGAGTGGTGGGTTCGTGGCCAACATATTCATCAACCAATTCGCAAAGTCCTCAAGTCTATGGCTCACTTCCTCTGCAACTATAGCCCAGGTGGTATTAGTCCCCCTCGGTGAGTTTGCCACTTCTAAAGTAGCATAGCTAGCTTCTGAAGTACTATCTGAATATTCTTCTCTTCCTGGTAGCTCAAAAATTGAATCCCGAATCAACCGCCCTTGAGGTCCTCTTGTCTACCTAGACAGATCTATAATGGCTGCAAACACAAAGAGTTAGAATGATTCATAAATGCAACAAAATGCATGATCGTGCTATGCAACACCTATAAATCACATAAGAGCTCATAGGTCCTTCCACCCTTGTCACTCCCACACACGAGGCCATAGTCTCTTTCCTAGGCGGGATCAGGCCATGGGTCAACAGGGACCCGATGGACGCGTATGGTGCACGGCGAAAAAAAACCGGCAGCATAACTCTCCTAATTAATATAACAGGCGCATGAGTCATGATTATTATGTATTTAGGTGATCCAACTGAATTAACACGGTCCTACCGGGGCATGAAAGCCTTTGGCTAGGTAACCAATCAAGACATCTGGGTTCACCCAATACGTAAGAATCCATACAACAAGTACAACATTAAGGTTCATACTACCTAGGGAAAGTATCTATATCCATTACATGAGCTTTAGTCATGGGTGGTGTTACTTTAGGGCTACCCAAGCATGGTCCCTGCCAATGGGTCTAGATCATCACAAGCAAAACGGCCGATTGGGTCTCCATTTTATATACTGAACGGTATAAGGCTTGGGCTGGTGATTAGCCTTAACACTTTCCTACATTGAGTGAACATAGGGTCGTGGTTTGGGAACGCACCGGGGTTGGTAGAGGGACCAAACTAATATAATCTAAGGCTCTAATGAGATGAAATGCGATTTTAAAAGAAAGCGAAATTCTAAACTAAAACTTAATTGTAAATTTTAATCAAGGTACTTTCGAATCGAAGCCTCGAATATGTCCCCAGTGGAGTCACCACTATGACGCGTGCCGAACCCCTTAGCGGCCTGAGGGCCCTGCTTTAGGGCGATCAGGATGAGGTTCATTGGAAACTTATAAGGTATTTACAAGTGCATCTTTTTTGGGCAACAAAGAGGTTTCATGGAGTCGCCACCCAATAGAACATTGGGAAAGTTTGTCTTACCTCAGTGAGCCTAAGACAGCGCATATCATCCATTTTGGGCAAATCAAAGGGGTCTTGGAAGCATTCATCCCAATAGAACATTGGAAAGACCCTCTAACCCTAAGGAGGCTAGGATTATAAATTAAGTCTTTTGATGCGACACCAGAAGTGTCTTGGAGGCCCCATTCCAGTGGAACATCAAAATGGGCCTCTCACCTCGTTGAGCCCAAAGACCAGAGTAGGTTCGGGACTTCTCATTTATTCGTACCTTGATTAATGTTACAATTAAGTTTTGAATTTATTATTTCACCCTCTTTCCACATGATGCAATTAATTTAAAGGGCGCAAACATTCACGTAAAGGCGAAAAATAAAATAATATTAAAGTAAAGCATATGAAAATAAATTACAATAAAACTAGGGGCAGAATACAACCCCTATTGTAAGTAAGGTATAGAACATACATAAAACGGGGTATTTACTGAAATTGAGGACATTGGTCCTAGATTTATTTATTGCAAAAAAATAATTTTTATGTGATGGTTTTATCGGATAAAATAGGACTTTGGTCCTTGATTTTGAAGAAAGTTCCCGAATTGATTACTATAAGACTTTTAGTCATTTTTATTAGCGCGACAAAGAATTATTTTACAAAAAGGAAATAAATTAATTAATATAATAATAATGACAACAATGCAATTAATATAATAACAAATACTAAAACTAATAATGATACTAGCAATAAAAATAATAAGCAGAAAAATAAATAATAATAAACCTACAATAAATATCAAATAAATAATAATAAAGGTGAGAGTTAAAGGGAGTAAACCGGGTAGAAGCCCTTAGGTTTGGGTGGCCATCATTATCCTCAAATTATTAACCCAACCAAAATAATTAAATAATACCTCACAAAAATAAACAACACATTAGTACTAAAATCCAAAATTAGAATAAAAGAATAAAAGAAAAGAGAAACTAATAAAGGAGTTTGGAAGAAAAAGAGTAAATAAGAATAATGAAAACAAATGAAAACATATTGAAAAACTGAGGAAGAGCCTAAGGACGGCCATCCAGACATGACCGACGGGCGTCGAAAATATTACCGGCGAGCAGTGAAGTGCGCTAGATACGTCCCGTCTCTCAAGTGAGGGACGGGCGTCTGTAGCTACACTGCCCGTCGGTCACCTCTGACCTTAAAAAAAAAATGACAAAACAACAGCTTTTTCAACAAAATAAAACTTATTTTAGATAAGATACTCAAAAGAAACACAAATAATTAAACTCAATCAAACAAATATCAGATATATAATATTTACCCTCGGATTATACCTTTTTGGATGAATGTAGGATAATTTTCGGTCCCGCGCGCTTCACGAAAATTGAATAAAAATCAAGAAAAGAAAATTTATATTTCTTCTTTGAAAATTAGCAGCGATTCAAATGTTGGAATCGATAAATTGACGGATCAAATCAATCTTGTTACCTCAATTCGATTGGATTCACCAAATTAAGATTTTTGAAAGGAAAATTAAAAAGATGAAAATATTTTCTTTTTAATTGTCAAAATATGATTTTTGAGAGAAAAATGTTAGAGAATATTTTCTATTTTAGAGAAGAAAATAAAACCCCCTAATCCAATTTTGTCCAACCCCCCAATTGATTAAAAATCCCCCTTTTATAGGAAAAAAAAATCCTATTTGGAATAGGAAAGAGAAATCCTATTCTTAATAGGATTTGGGAAATGACCGACGGGCGTCTATTAAAAAGGGCACGCGCGGTCATTTGGCTAACGGACAGAACGAGGCACTGGGGTAACAGACGAGCGTTGGTTTACGGACACGTGTCTATCGTTCGCTTCATCGACAGCCCGTCTCTCATGATAAGGGATGGATCATCTCGGCTACAGATGGCGTCTGACTACCAACGAGTCGGCCGTCCGTGGGGAAAAAACACTTTTATGCTAAATTTTCCCAATTTTTCTAATTCTTTCCGCTGCAAATGAAAATCTCCAATCCTTGCGAATTCGAAGGACCAAAATTCTCGAATTTCATCCATTGAACCGAAAACGGACACTGATTTCTTCATCGGGTAATCTCTGATCTGAACTGCCTCAGGGCACGGTGCTTACACAAATTTATGGCATGTTAATGACTAACAAGGAGTAATTAATATAAGAGGGGAAGTTATTAAAATTTCTATAGGATTATTTGAATATGTAACTTTAGATGGGACTGATAATTGGAATTCTAGTTTCTAATTACCCATTAGAACTCTAATATAGAAACCTAGGAAAATTATGATTTACAAAATTCTTTGGTAATTATTGAAATAATCAAAATATTAGTACTTGTTTATGTTTTATTTTTCATTTTTTTTGGGTCTAAATGCATTGATAAGGTTATAAGGTCCAAATTGGTAGTTTTATAATCTCACTAATATATATATATATATATATATATATATATATATATATATATATATATATATATATATATATATATATAGTTTTGTTCCTTTCAAACTTTAGACATTAGTGATATAGTAAGTCTCCTGCTACCCACATACTATTTATATTTGCTAGATAGAAGAAAATTCCTCATATTTCATTTTCAATAAAATTTCTTTCTTTAACCTATTTGACAAGGGAGCACTTTAGGTATCATAAAGTCATGGTAGATGACCATTCTATGTTAAAATCTTTAAATTATCTTTGATTTTGCTCTTAAAGTCAATCAATCAGGTTTGATATTTTGTAATATCTCATGTGGATTGAGCATTAACAATATTTTCACAATTGTTATAAATGCTTATTTAAATTTAGTTTGGTCGGTGAAAAGTATTCATGAATATTCCAATCACATATCGTGATGCATTCAAAATAATTTATAATTTGGATTGATTCATGAATTTACTCATGCATATGAAAGATTATGTTACATTGATAATTATTTTTATTATCTCATATTTCTTAAAAAAAATTAAAGAATTGGCAGCTATCTATACTTATTATTATTATTATTATTAAAAGAGAATATATATACTATGTGCAGGAGTGCCAATTCTTGGTTATCCAATGATGGCCTAGCAGCCTTAGAATGCAAGAATGGTAGTGGAAGAGATCAAAGTAGTATTAAGAGTAGAGACATGTAATGGGTCAGTGAAAGGGTTTGTGAAGAGAATATTATTAAAAGAGAATATATATACTATGTGCAGGAGTGCCAAATCTTAGTTAGCCAATGATGGCCGAGCAGCCTTTGAATGCAAGAATGGTAGTGGAAGAGATCAAAGTAGGATTAAGAGTAGATACATGTAATGGGTCAGTGAAAGGGTTTGTAAAGAGAATATTGTTAAAAGAGAATATATATACTATATCACACCCCATAAGTGGCCTAATTGGATTTAGCAATGCTAATTGGACATTTAAGTGCAATTGGGTAATTTATTAGTGAAAGAGGATTATTTTGCAAGGAAACAAAAGTATTTTAAATGGCAGATTTTAGTTTGGTGAGTAAAAGGTAATTGTCAAGGACTTATTAGTAATATTGTTTGGATCAAATTGTAAAAGAGGATTAAGTGGGTTTGTGAACCGTGCATGTGTGCCAAGTGGAAGCAGAGTGTGTGCACGTGGTGAGGGAAAAGAGAAGATTGAGAAAAGTTTTGTTGGCTGGAAACAAAAGACTGAAAGTCTCTCTTTTCTTGTTCTCTCTCACATAAAACCACATTCTGCTCTTTTCACCATTTTTTGTTCTTTCTATCATTTGCATGTGTGTTCATCTGTTGTGGAACTAGGGTTTGGTTGTGATAGAAGCTTCAGAAGGTAAGTGGCTGTCAGTTTTTATTTGGGTTCTCGTTCTTCATCTTTTCTGGGATTATTCTGAGTTATGTAGTGGTTTTCTTGGGTTAATAGTATTTCGGTTTATTTGTTGGTTCATGTAATCTGTTGAAGAGAAGAAGAAAGATAAAGGGAAAGAGAAGGCTGTGGACTGAGAGTGCAATGGACATTTTAGGGACTTCATTTCAGGTTTGGGAGTGTCTGTTCTTTCTTAATCTTGGATTCTGTTTGTGGAATGTTATGCATGAGCAATGTGATGTGTATATATGATATCTGTAGAAAAGAGTAACATAGAGTTTGTCAATGAGAGGTATATGCATGAGTATGAATGTGGATTCCTGGAAAGTTAGTGTTCTGGCATTGCTTCCGTTTTGGTTGTAAAATGGAATAAATTGTATTAAAATTGCTGTAAATGTACTCTGGAGACTTGAAGGTACGTATTCGAATCATGATTGCATAAAAAATGATTTTTAGATAAAGTGGAGTTTTGAATTCAAATGTACTCTGTTTTCACGATATTTCTGGATTTTACGTTTTCTGAAATT
Source organism: Excoecaria cochinchinensis (assembly GCA_947683425.1). Taxonomy (NCBI): domain Eukaryota; kingdom Viridiplantae; phylum Streptophyta; class Magnoliopsida; order Malpighiales; family Euphorbiaceae; genus Excoecaria; species Excoecaria cochinchinensis. The sequence goes on along the minus strand of CANTUQ010000127.1, from coordinate 9,122,015 downwards.
TCTGGAGTTGGAGAAGGAGAAGCAGTTCTGTGAGAGGAAGATCACGTGACGTGATGGGGCATCACGCCGTGACCTCCCTCCTTGGGAAGTCACATGGCGTGATGAAGCATCACGCCGTGACCTTCCTCCCTTTTGGTAGTCGCGACGTGATGGAGCATCACGCCTCGCGACCTCGCCTGTCTCCCTGCGTGTCACGAGATTTCATCTCGTGACCTCTCTTCCTCTCCTCTCAGGCATCACGAGACGTGACTGATGGTCACGCCGTGACTGCCTGCTCCTCTGCGTGGCGCTTGCGAGAAACCAGCGTCACGAGACACCACTGCCTGGGTGTCTCCTGACCGGCCTCTACCTGCTACCCTGTTTTTCTAAAATGAAGTTTTAACTTCTGGTTTTAAGAGTTTTTGCACTACATAACAAATGTTTGGGTTTAAAATCTGATTTGTGGTTAATAATTGTTTAATTATGAGATTGCTATACATGATTAATAATTACTGTACATGATTTACTAATTTATAATTTACATGAACAATAATTATTTCAATGTGAATTATTTGTACTCCTGCCTTTAATAATTGATATTGGATATATTTAAATGTTTCTGATTTTGATCTAGACACATGTACACGTGAAATATGTATTTGCATTTAGTTGTATTTAATATTGATATTGGTGCTTGAATTGTTGAGTTGAGTTTTAAGCCTGAACAAGTCATAATAGTGGATAAGTAAGCGCTTACTTAGGTCAGTGTGTGTGTGCAGCTGCTATATGATAAAACGTTTTACGTGGGTCCGTTTGGATCCTTGTTTCGATCCTGTATGGGTCTATATGGTTTTAAATGCGAGACTTCGGTCTCTATATGAAAAATACATGTTGAGACTCATGTCTCTATATGCTTGGGATACTGTGTTCTATCAGTATCCATTTGACCGCATCCACTTCTAGAGAATATTTTCAGACTAGTCAGGCTATATGTTTAAATGTGTTGCATATGTTGAAATGCATTGTTGACATGATTACAAGTATATGATGTACATGAATTCTTGCATAACTCTATTTTATGCACCTTGTATCTGTATACTTGGGATGATGAAATTATAAATTGAATGCTTAATTGCTTGTATTGTATATATATATTTATGCATGTCAAGTAAGGAATTTGGAGATATGTTTACATGTAATTTTGATGCCTTTGCTTTTGAATCATTAGATTATTATTGTATAAATATTGTATATGCATATGGTGCGTTTGTTTTGTTCCTCCCCACTAAGCGTTATCGCTTAGCACGGGCTCTTTTCCTGTGCAGGTGGCGAGTTCGGTTCAGAGTCGGATATCTGCAGGTCGGCCACTAGGAGTCTTTTTGAATGAAGTTATTTGAAGTCTTCCGCTGTAATTTTTGTATATGGCTTGTGTATAGCAAAGTAAATTTTTGTAAAGGAACAAATATTATTTTTGTATATGTATTTGCTTACGAGCCTCTTTTTGTAAAACAATATTGTTATATGTTACATGTAAAAAGGATTTACTATTAAATGATTAAAAGTTTCTTTATATCTCATTTGGTTTTTGTTTATACATGTGTATATGGATTCGTTTATATGTGTTTGCTCTCGTGGCACTCCGGTATCCTTCCAACGGGGATGGCGGGGTGTTACATACTATATGCAGGAGTGCCAATTCTTGGTTAGCCAATGATGGCCGAGCAGCCTCAGAATGCAAGAATGGTAGTGGAAGAGATCAAAGTAGGATTATGAGTAGAGACATGTAATGGGTCAGTGAAAGGGTTTGCGAAGAGTGAAGATTTGAAAAAGGGTGTAAAGGAATTAATGGAAGGACAGATTGGGAGTGAAGTGAGAAAGAATGTGAAGAAATATGCATAATTGGCTAAGAATGCTATGGAGAAAGGTACTGGATCTCTTGGAATTCATTAAACATGCTCATTGAAGAGATTCGCTGTAAAAAGTAATACATGTTCAGTTGCAGAAATAGAATGTTTTTTGAGTTAATTTTGCATTTTTCTAGGTATAGTATTTATTTACTTTTTCAAGAAATTTTAATTGTATATACCATATGTAATCACTACAAGAAAAAGATGAAATAGAGATGAAAATTTAGAGACAGAAAAATTCCCGTCTCTAAATAGAGACGAAAATTTTTTTCCGTCTCTAAATAGAGACAAAAAAATTATTTCCGTCTCTAAATAGAGACGAAAAAGCCATCCGTCGCTAAATTTGGTCACAAATATTTACCAATAGCAACGAAATTTGAATTCAGTCGCTAAAAATGGCGGGATGGATTTCCCTCCATATTTAGACACGGTAAAGCATTACCGTCTCTAAAAATAGAGACGAAATGCAGTTTTCATCTCTATTTAGAGACGGTATGTGTTTGCGTCTCTAAATAGAGATGGAATAAAAATTTCGTCTCTAAATAGAGATGGAAATAAATTTTCGTCTCTAAAGAGAGACGATATTATGTACCGTCTCTATTATTAGAGACGGAAATAACATTTCGTGTCTATATTTAGAGATAAAAATTTTATTCCGTCTCTATTTAGAGACGGAATTTTTATTCCATCTCTAAGTAGAGATAGAATTAACAGTTCTGTCTCTATTTAGAGACGAAATTTTTATTCCATCTCTAAGTAGAGATGGAATTAACAGTTCCGTCTCTAAATATAGAGACGAAATTTTATTTTCGTCTTTAAATAGAGACGGAGTAAAATTTCCGTCTCTATTTAGATACATAAAGTGCATTCCGTCTCTAATTCACAAGTACTTATTGAGTCGGTTAAACTCTTTCTCATAATCCACCACAGTCAACACCCTTTGCCGAAGACTCAAAACTTGTGCCCATCTGGCATCCTTAAAAGCCTTCGTTACATACTTATTTTGAAACTCTTTCTTAAAGAATTCCCATGTCACTGGCTCAGGAAGCTAGGTGTCACACCCCATTTGCCCCCTAGTAGAATGAGCCTGTCTATCTGTCTATCTGTTTGTCTGTCTATCTGTCTGTCTGTATGTGTAAGCATTCGCATGTGTTCGGCATTTCATAAGGGTATTTTAGTAAAATGTATGTTTTTGGGGTTATTATTATGTGGGTGCATACATGGCATTAGTGTGTTTAATTAAATGAGATATACTTGTGTGCATGTGTTCATACCATTATAGGGTATGCATAAGTTAAGAGGGTTTTAGGTGTGTGTAGTATAGGTTATTTTAGTGTGAGTGATTAGTTTCACCAATAGGAAATTGATACATATTTAGGATAAAGAAAAGAAAAAGAATAGGGAATGAAAGAAAAGGGACTTAGAGATTTACGTTTCTTTCTCACTCTTTTTCTTCTTCTTCATTTTCTTTATTTCAAGTACTGTATTGTTGATTCAAGGTCTTATTGGTGAAATTGATTCTCTCTTTGCACCCTCTCTAGTAAGTAATTGAATTCTCTCATCTAGTTGTTTCATTTACTTCATCTTCTTCTTCCTTAGGTTGAGATTTAACTTAGGGTTTGTTTTGTGAATGTTCTTGTTGTGATGTGTTTAGCTGAAGCTCCTCGTGATCCAAAGGGTAAAGAGGTTGCTGGACCTAGTGGAGCTAAGTGATAGAAGTTTAGAATCCAGGTTTGGGAATGTTTATTTGTGAAATTGTGTGATTTTGAATTTACTGTAAAATTCTAGGGTTTATGTTCTTGTAAGTTTGAATGCATATGTTCTTGATTTGATTTGGTTAATTATTGGATGAATTGAGTTGTATAATTGTTGTCTATGTTGTTTGAGATGATTTCTGGAAAGTAAAAACAGGTTTGTAGGGTTTTAAATCAAATTGGGATTGAATTCTCTGTTCTGGAAATTCTGGAAAATCGAAATACTGTTGAAGTTCTCTTTGTCGCGTGACTCGCTACGGAAGAAGGCAAGTCACGAGACGTGACCCTCGGTCATGTCGTGACCTGCCTGCTGAGAAGCCAGTCGCGTGACCAGCTGAAGAACAAGCAGGTCACGTGACGTGATCTTCGGTCACGTCGTACGACCTGCGAAGGCGATGCGTGATCTGCGAGATCACGCAACGTGATCTGCGAGGGAGTAGCACGTCACGAGATGTGACGTCCAGTCACGCCGTGACCTGCGAGAGCGTTGCGTGATTTGTGAAGATCACGCAACGTGATCGGCGAGGAACAAGCAAGTCACGTCGCGTGACCCTAGGTCACGTCGCGTGACCTGCCTGTTGGGAAGACCAGTCACGCCTTGTGACCAGCCAATCTCGCCCGTTTCTCCGTTCAGCTCGTTTTTCTAAAATTTCCTAGTTTTTAACTCAGAAATGAATTTGGTATTTCTTCTGAATGGACTTTACTGTTGTATGATGCATGTCTTACTGTTTGATGCTTCGATATGCGTGATACCATGATTTTCTGATGAATTATATTCCGTACTCTGAAATGTGATTTGAATGTCGCATAACCTGCTAGAGTCGAGTAAGTGGATAGTTAGGCATGCCTAATAGAGTCTGTTAGCTGCAGCCCATAGTTCTGTTTGGACCCCGATCAGGTCCCCGTTTGGTTCCTCGCGAACCCTTTTCTGTATTGGATCTTGTTTAAGGTCCCTTTTGAAATTATCTGTGAAAGTTAAAGTATAATGGTTTAATCGATTCGTACCCGTAACGTACTGTCTGTAATCGGCTCGTACTCGGAAAGTACTGTCTGTACACTCGTTATCCACTACCTAGAGTCAGCAGGTGTTCTTTAAATGTTTATTTGAGCTACTCTGATCTGATTTGGCTACAAAAGTATTAACTGGATGAGTATATCGATGTAATGTATATCGGATTATTGCTAAATGATTATGTTTATGAAATATTGATTGTATGGCTAATTTATATGAGCATGTTTGTATGGATTATGTTATAGCCTTTGTATTCTGCTATTGTGAATGTGTTATGCCTTGACGACCATTGTGAATGGCCGTCCATTATTTATGTGTGTTTCCCCACTAAGCGTTTATCGCTTAGCACGGTGTTTTTATCCGTGCAGGTGCGGAAGGCGTTTTGCTTTGAGAGAGTCGCTGTCATCAAGCCAACACAGAAGGGATTAGTGTAGGACTCAGTTTTGTATCAGTGATGATTCTTTTTGTATAGAACTCTCTGTATCAGTTTTGTTTCAGCTTCCGCATTTGTAATTATATTTTGGGTTATGTAATATTATTTTTGTATCAGCTTGCTGATCAGAACATTATTGTAATAGTTTATTATAGTAATGCATGATCAGCCTATGCTTTCTTTTTCTGTAAAGTTTTTAATTGTTCTGTATTTCTGAATGTATGTTATGAATGAATGTATGTTTTACTTTGTATTTGCTTGGTGGCACCTTTACTCATACGGCTTCTCACTCCTTCTCGGATGGGATCGCCTACGTATGGGAAGGGGGTGTTACAGTTTGTGGTATCAGAGCATAGGTTTAGGCATTTCTGGGTGTTGTTGTGATTGTTTTGAGTTTCTTAGATGTGTATGTGTCTAGATCTGTGTTGGCTGATACGGTTGTTTCTTGTTTGTTTAGATGGCTTCTAATTCTGTTCGTGGATCACTCGAGGAGTCCGCCGAGAGTGTGAATCCTCTAGTTGTGGATCCGTCTATTTCTGTTACTGTGTCGGCTCAGCATGCTAGGGTCCAGCCCGCGGCCGCAGCCATGCCCTTTGAGGCTATGTTCAGACTGCATCAGGACATGGCTAGGGTTTTGGAGAGAGTGACTGCTCCTAGAGCACCTATGGAGAATTTGAGAAGGGCAGGAGTTGAGGATTTCTATGGTACTGGTTTAAATGAATCTGAGATGGCAGAGAGATGGTTAGATAAAGTAAAGCGTGCTTTGAGAGAGATTCGGTGTCCTCCTGACCAGCAGGCAGAGTGTGCATTAGTTCTTCTGCAAGGGTCTGCATTTGAATGGTGGGAATTGGTTTGCAGGCATCCTCAGTTACTGGATCCGATTACCTGGGAGTTCTTTGAGGGTGAGTTCACAAAGAAGTATATTACTCAGACTTATAAAGATTCGAGATGGGCGCAGTTTTTGAATTTGAAACAGAGGGCCATGTCTGTAGCAGATTATGAGAAGGAGTTCAATAGGTTATCTCGCTATGCCCCACGTGGAGTTATGACTGATGACTTTAGATGCAAGCATTTCGAGGCAGGGTTAAATGAGTCTCTGAAGATTGCTTTGATTTCCTTGATGTGTATACCTGGGGTTAGTTACTATCAGATAGTGGAGGCTGCAGTGAGAGCCGAGTTATCAGAGACTGTGTTGCGAGAGAGAGCTCAGAGGAGGAGTTCTTCTCGTGGAGGATCTTCAGCGGGTAAGAGATCGAGGAACCCACAGGATGAGTCAGCATCTGGTCCGGCTTCTAGAGGTAGACGTCAGGGTTCTGCAGCTGTGTCAGGTTCCGGTAGGGGAGGTAGATCTGATGCCATACCTATTTGTGAGAATTGTAGCAAGGCTCACCGGGGTGAGTGTAGGTGGCTCACTGGGGGATGTTTTAGATGTGGGAGCACTGAGCACCATGTGGCTAGTTGTCCCCAGTCGATTGAGGATTCAGGACCTCAGGGAGGAGCTAGTAGGGTTGGTTCGAATGCTTCTCAGGCTACCCGAGGTAGAGGCCGAGGTAGAGGTAGAGGTGGTCGGCATAGAGATGGAGCTGCATCTGAGACTGTTGAGCGTCCTCCTCAGGGTGTTGTAAGAGCTTATGCCATGAGAGCCAGAGATGAGCAGGATGCGCCTGATGTTATAGCTGGTAAGTTCCTACTCCATGACACTGAGTTGTATGCTCTAATTGATCCTGGTTCCACACACTCATATTTGTGCACGGATAAAATTGTTGATAAATTGCATTCTGTTGATCAGTTAGATTATGAGATTTGTGTGACCAGTCCATTAGGGCATAGTGTCAGTGTGAGTAGAGTTTTTAGGAGTTGTCCTCTGATTGTTGAGGGAGCTGTGCTTCCAGCGGATTTGATCGAGTTACCCTTCAGAGAGTTTGATCTGATTCTGGGTATGGACTGGTTGGGTAAGCACCGGGCTGTAGTTGATTGCCATAGGAAGACAGTTGTGCTTCGGGATAGATGTCAGTCTCTTGTGTTTCTGAAAGGTTTGGGTGCTAGTTTGTTGAATAATGTGATTTCTGCGATGCAAGCTAAGAGATTTATCAGGAAAGGTTGTGAGGCTTTTCTAGCAGTCGTGTTAGATTCCAAGAGGGATCAGGTTCAGATTGAAGACATTCCTGTAGTGCGGGAGTTTAGTGATGTGTTCCCGAGCAAGTTGCCTGGTTTGCCTCCTGAGAGAGAGGTCGAGTTGTCCATTGAGATTATGCCAGGTACTGCACCTATTTTGAGAGCACCTTATCGGATGGCTCCTGTAGAGTTGAGGGAACTTAAATCTCAGCTACAAGAGTTATTGGATAAGGGGTTTATTCGACCTAGCATATCTCCATGGGGAGCACCAGTTCTGTTTGTTAAGAAGAAAGATGGATCCCTGCGGATGTGTATTGACTACCGGCAGATTAATAAAGTTACAGTGAAGAACAAGTATCCGTTGCCTAGGATTGAGGATTTATTTGATCAGCTTCGAGGTGCGGGTGTCTTCTCCAAGATAGATCTTCGATCAGGGTACTATCAGCTTCGAGTTCAGGATGCAGATGTGGTTAAGACTGCATTTCGGACTAGGTATGGCCACTATGAGTTTCTTGTGATGCCGTTTGGTTTGACAAATGCTCCAGCGGCTTTTATGGATCTGATGAACCGTGTGTTTAGGCCATACTTAGATCGATTTGTAGTAGTGTTCATTGATGATATCTTGGTTTATTCCAAGGATGAGAGTGAGCATGAGGAGCATCTCCGATTAGTTCTACAGATGTTGAGAGTGCATCAGTTGTTTGCTAAGCTTAGCAAGTGTGATTTCTGGCTTCGAGAAGTATCATTCTTGGGTCACATTGTTTCAGCTAGAGGTATTCAGGTAGATCCAGCCAAGATTGAGGCGATAGTTAATTGGAAAGCGCCTCGCAATGTTCAAGAAGTGAGGAGTTTCCTCGGTTTAGCAGGTTACTACCGTCGGTTCGTTAAAGGATTTTCTGTGATTGCTGCTCCTATGACTAGATTGTTGAGGAAAGGAGTCAGATTTGAGTGGTTAGACAGGTGTCAGTCTTGTTTTGATCAGTTAAAGCAGTTGCTTGTTGAGGCTCCTATTCTTACTCAACCCATTTCGGGTAAGGAGTTTGTCATTTACAGTGATGCTTCTGGAGTTGGTCTTGGATGTGTGCTGATGCAGGAGGGTAAAGTAGTGGCTTATGCTTCTCGTCAGTTGAAGCCACATGAGAGGAACTATCCGACGCATGATTTAGAGTTGGCAGCTGTGATCTTTGCTTTGAAGATTTGGCGTCATTACTTGTATGGGGAAAAGTGTAGAATCTTCTCGGACCACAAGAGCTTGAAGTACTTCCTTTCACAGAAAGAGTTGAACATGAGACAGCGGCGTTGGCTTGAGTTATTTAAGGACTACGACTGCATTGTGGATTACCATCCTGGTAAGGCCAATGTAGTCGCCGATGCTTTGAGTCGGAAATCGGTTTCAGCTTTGTTCTTGAGGCGATTCAGATGGCGATTTGGTTCTGATGGGGCTTTGCTTGCCCAGTTGCGTGTGAAGCCTACTTTGAGATAGAGGATTGTGGATGCTCAGAGAGATGACCAGAGACTTCAGCGGATTGTGCATGAAGTTAGATTGGGTAAGCCATCAGAGTTCTCAGTTTAGGATGAGGTACTTATGTTCAGAGATCGCCTGTGTGTGCCAGAATCTGAGGATTTGAGGAGACAGCTCATGAGTGAGGCGCATCGTTCAGTTTTTACTATGCATCCGGGCAGTGAGAAGATGTATAGAGACATGGAGCAATTCTATTGGTGGTCCGGTATGAAGCGTGATATAGTAGATTTTGTTTCCAAGTGCTTGACTTGTCAGCAGGTAAAGGCTGAGCATCAGGTTCCTTCGGGTTTGCTTATGCCTTTATCTATTCCTGAGTGGAAATGGGATGACATCGCCATGGACTTTGTTTCTGGTTTGCCTTTGACTCAGAGGAAACATGACTCAGTTTGGGTTATTGTGGATCGGCTTACGAAGTCAACTCAATTTCTGCCGGTTAAAGTGGACTACTCGATGGACAGATTAGCCAGTATCTATGTGGATGAGATAGTTCGGTTGCATGGTGTGCCTTTGTCCATAGTTTCAGATCGGGATCCGAGGTTTACTTCCAAGTTTTGGAAGGAGTTACAGAGAGCTTTGGGCACTAGGTTGAACTTCAGTACAGCGTTTCATCCTCAGACCGATGGTCAGTCAGAGCGAGTTATTCAGATTTTGGAGGATATGATGAGAGCTTGTGCTTTGGATTTTTCGGGTAGTTGGGACAGATATGTATCGTTGATGGAGTTTGCCTACAACAACAGTTTCCAGTCGAGTATCGGTATGGCACCATATGAGGCTTTGTATGGTCGTCAGTGTAGGACTCCGATTTGTTGGACCGAGCTATCCGAGAGATCTATGATTGGACCAGACTTGGTTAGAGATACTGAAGATAAAATCAGAGTAGTGCAGCGGAATTTGAAGGCAGCCAAGGATCGACAGAAGTCTTATGCCAATTTGAAGAGGAAAGACGTGCAATTTGAGATCGGGGACAAAGTTTTTCTTAAAGTTTCTCCTTGGAGGAGAGTGCTTCGATTTGGAAAGAAGGGTAAGCTGAGTCCTCGTTTTATTGGACCTTATGAGATTTTGGCAAAGGTAGGACCTGTAGCCTATAGATTGGCGTTACCGATGGAGTTAGCTAAGTTACACGATGTGTTCCACGTTTCGATGCTTCGTCGGTACAGATCAGATCCTTCGCATGTTCTGTCAGTTCAGGATATCCAGGTTCAGCCAGACTTCTCCTATGATGAGGAACCGCGAGCTATTTTAGCCCGAGAGGTGAGGCAGTTGAGAAATAAGCAGATTCCTTTGGTTAAAGTGTTATGGATCCATCATGGAGTCGAGGAAGTGACTTGGGAACCAGAGGAGTCGATGAGAGCTCAGTATCCACAGTTGTTCAGTTCAGGTGACAATTTCGAGGACGAAATTCTTATTAGTAGGGGAGAGTTGTCACACCCCATTTTCCCCCTAGTAGAATGAGCCTGTCTGTCTGTCTATCTGTCTGTCTGTATGTGTAAGCATTCGCATGTGTTCGGCATTTCATAAGGGTATTTTAGTAAAATGTATGTTTTTGGGGTTATTATTATGTGGGTGCATACATGGCATTAGTGTGTTTAATTAAATGAGATATACTTGTGTGCATGTGTTCATACCATTGTAGGGTATGCATAAGTTAAGAGGGTTTTAGGTGTGTGTAGTATAGGTTATTTTAGTGTGAGTGATTAGTTTCACCAATAGGAAATTGATACATATTTAGGGTAAAGAAAAGAAAAAGAATAGGGAATGAAAGAAAAGGGACTTAGAGATTTACGTTTCTTTTCTCACTCTTTTTCTTCTTCTTCATTTTCTTTATTTCAAGTACTGTATTGTTGATTCAAGGTCTTATTGGTGAAATTGATTCTCTCTTTGCACCCTCTCTAGTAAGTAATTGAATTCTCTCATCTAGTTGTTTCATTTACTTCATCTTCTTCTTCCTTAGGTTGAGATTTAACTTAGGGTTTGTTTTGTGAATGTTCTTGTTGTGATGTGTTTAGCTGAAGCTCCTCGTGATCCAAAGGGTAAAGAGGTTGCTGGACCTAGTGGAGCTAAGTGATAGAAGTTTAGAATCCAGGTTTGGGAATGTTTATTTGTGAAATTGTGTGATTTTGAATTTACTGTAAAATTCTAGGGTTTATGTTCTTGTAAGTTTGAATGCATATGTTCTTGATTTGATTTGGTTAATTATTGGATGAATTGAGTTGTATAATTGTTGTCTATGTTGTTTGAGATGATTTCTGGAAAGTAAAAACAGGTTTGTAGGGTTTTAAATCAAATTGGGATTGAATTCTCTGTTCTGGAAATTCTGGAAAATCAAAATACTGTTGAAGTTCTCTTTGTTGCGTGACTCGTTACGGAAGAAGGCAAGTCACGAGACGTGACCCTCGGTCACGTCGTGACCTGCCTGCTGAGAAGCCAGTCGCGTGACCAGCTGAAGAACAAGCAGGTCACGTGACGTGATCTTCGGTCACGTCGTGCGACCTGCGAAGGCGATGCGTGATCTGCGAGATCACGCAACGTCACGAGACGTGACGTCCAGTCACGCCGTGACCTGCGAGAGCGTTGCGTGATTTGTGAAGATCACGCAACGTGATCGGCGAGGAACAAGCAAGTCACGTCGCGTGACCCTAGGTCACGTCGCGTGACCTGCCTGTTGGGAAGGCCAGTCATGCCTTGTGACCAGCCAATCTCGCCCGTTTCTCCGTTCAGCTCGTTTTTTTGAAATTTCCTAGTTTTTAACTCAGAAATGAATTTGGTATTTCTTCTGAATGGACTTTACTGTTGTATGATGCATGTCTTACTGTTTGATGCTTCGATATGCGTGATACCATGATTTTCTGATGAATTATATTCCGTACTCTGAAATGTGATTTGAATGTCGCATAACCTGCTAGAGTCGAGTAAGTGGATAGTTAGGCATGCCTAATAGAGTCTGTTAGCTGCAGCCCATAGTTCTGTTTGGACCCCGATCAGGTCCCCGTTTGGTTCCTCGCGAACCCTTTTCTGTATTGGATCTTGTTTAAGGTCCCTTTTGAAATTATCTGTGAAAGTTAAAGTATAATGGTTTAATCGATTCGTACCCGTAACGTACTGTCTGTAATCGGCTCGTACCCGGAAAGTACTGTCTGTACACTCGTTATCCACTACCTAGAGTCAGCAGGTGTTCTTTAAATGTTTATTTGAGCTGCTCTGATCTGATTTGGCTACAAAAGTATTAACTGGATGAGTATATCGATGTAATGTATATCGGATTATTGCTAAATGATTATGTTTATGAAATATTGATTGTATGGCTAATTTACATGAGCATGTTTGTATGGATTATGTTATAGCCTATGTATTCTGCTATTGTGAATGTGTTATGCCTTGACGACCATTGTGAATGGCCGTCCATTATTTATGTGTGTTTCCCCACTAAGCGTTTATCGCTTAACACGGTGTTTTTATCCGTGCAGGTGCAGAAGGCGTTTTGCTTTGAGAGAGTCACCGTCATCAAGCCAACACAGAAGGGATTAGTGTAGGACTCAGTTTTGTATCAGTGATGATTCTTTTTGTATAGAACTCTCTGTATCAGTTTTGTTTCAGCTTCCGCATTTGTAATTATATTTTGGGTTATGTAATATTATTTTTGTATCAGCTTGCTGATCAGAACATTATTGTAATAGTTTATTATAGTAATGCATGATCAGCCTATGCTTTCTTTTTCTATAAAGTTTTTAATTGTTCTGTATTTATGAATGTATGTTATAAATGAATGTATGTTTTACTTTGTATTTGCTTGGTGGCACCTTTACTCATACGGCTTCTCACTCCTTCTCGGATGGGATCGCCTACGTATGGGAAGGGGGTGTTACACTAGGGCTGACTAAGCACTAACCTCCACCAGTCATAAGCAGAACCCTGCAATAGGGACACCACACATTCAACCTCCCTCTCCGGAGGACACCGAATCTCCTTTAACACTCGACTAACTTTCTCAATCCACATCTTGGCTTTATCCGACTCATCTAAACTGGTTCCATAAAAATCTTCTGCTCCAAACTTCCTCATGTTTTCAATTGGTGCTCTAGGGGCAATTACTCTTTCCAAAACCCTGGCCATATCCTGAGATATCTTGAGCATAGCATCAAAAGGAACTGTAGGGGCCTCAGGTTGCACCCTAGGTGGTTGAGCCGGACCAGAAACAGACGAATCTTGCTCTCGGGGATTTGCACTCTCGGCCGACCCCTCAAGAGATCCACGAATGGACTCCATCTATCTACACAACATACGCATCAATCCGAATCAGGCCAACACAACACTAAACATGCACTCTATCCTACACTTGCCCAGAAAAGTCTAAACCTAACGCTCTGATACCACAAAATGTAACACCCCTTACCTATATATAGGGAGCTTCATCCCTTGAAGAGGACGAAGGACCCTGATAGATGAGGGTTGTTAAACAAGACCTCAACGAAACAATTATAATCACAAACCATTCATTCCAAAATGAGGTAAAATAAAAATAACAAAATCAAAAATTCTAAAACAGAATATTGAGGCTGGAACGAATATACAATATTTTATTAATTACCAAAACAGTCTTTATTTATTGAAGTATAAAAGCGCCAGAGCACAGAAGATCATATACATATCTGATAACAAAATCAAACTACAAAAGTAGAGTTTGCAACCAGAAGTTATCGACACAAAATATTACACTGATACATAAGCAAAAGTACAATCTTGTACCACAAAATCTCTCCTAATTGTGTTGGCCCTGCTGAAAAGGATCGCCTCGCTCAAAAACTCTAACATCTTCCACACTTGAACAGATGAAACACCCGTGCTAAGCGAATACGCTTAGTGGGTAAAATCACAAATGGAAAACGACCACTCACAGTGGCGTCCACAGATCACATGCTTAAGACACATACAAAGAATGAAATCTTACAAACGAATTATTACATTAAAGCATAGTTGTAACACCACAATTGTATTCATTCACATACTATTACTGAAATTGTAACGACAAACAAAACTCTCAGAAGTCACACAGTAACAATAACAATAACAATAGTAGGAATAATAATAATAAACCTGCTCATAAAAAATAGTGGATAATGAGTACACGTGGATACCAGAAGGTATCGAAAATACTTTCATAACTCATGGATACCCGATATCAAAATCATTCTTTTCATTTTATGAAAACATTTTCGCGTGTGAACTTGAACAAGATCCAATACAGAGGGATCATGAAGATCCGATCGGGGGACCTGATCAGGGTCTAAAATCACATAAGGCTGCAGCTACAGAAACTCTATTAGGCATGCCTAACTATCCATTTATTTGATTTGCAGGCTAAGATTATATAATTTAAACTTATAGTTCAATTGCAACTAACAATGAATTCATATAATTAAACTATCAGTTACATAAAAACATCACATACTTTACTAGCATAAAGCATTTATCAAGTGTCATTGTGTGTGATTAATCATTAACTTAACACTCAAACTTTACCTTTAACAAATAAACACTTTTTACAAAAATAGGGTAGGTCACGGTCACAACCAGATTGGTTGTCACCGTGACATATTAAGACTCTCGACAGAATGCAATCCTGGGGTACCTCACGATCATAACCAAATTGGTTGCCACCGTGACATACCAAGATCCAAAAATAGAATGCAAAGCTTGAATACCTCACGGTCACAACCAGATTGGTTGCCACCGTGACATATCTAAGACTCAAAATAGAATGTAAAATCCTGGTACCTCACGGTCATAACCATTCTGGTTGTCACCGTGACATACCAAAGCCCATGGCAGAATGTAACTTTGGCATGTCCCACGGTGGCAACCTCTTTGGTTGTCACCGTGACCCCCTGATGCAACACCAAACAGCAAAATCACCTCCTATCCAAGCCAAACCACAAGCTTCCCATTCTAACCACTCTCTCCTCACTTACATCTCAACTTATAAACCAACTAACATCATTAAATCATACAATTACAAGATCAAACTCAAGAACTCTCAAGAACAACATTTTCTCTTAAAAATTCATACAAACAAGCTTAAGTTCAATACTTCACAATTTATGCAACTCAATTTAAAATAGACAATGTCCACATCATTCACATACAAATCCACATAATAAAGCTCATCAATTTCAGCAATAATACAAGAATCACAAAGAATACGCGAAATTAGCAAACGTTCCCAAACCTCGAATTCTTACACTCCAATCACAGGGCCTTGCTTCCACTTGCAACTTCCTTGCCTTTAGACTCCTTAGGCATAATTTCTGAGACCTAAAACCCAACAAAACCAGAGTTCAAGCTTTAATCTAACAACACCATCTAACCAACAATTCAAGGAAAAGGAGATAGGAGAAGAAGAATAACTACTTGAACTTACCCAACCAACTTAGCGCTACCCAACTCACCAAAGATTGCAGCCAAACCCACTAAATCTTATAGCAAAATGGAAGATTGAGGGAAAATAAAAGAGTAAAGGATGAAGAAGAGAAGAATAACGGGAAGAGAAGGAAAGCAAAAAGGGAAAACGGGAATAGGGACAAAAGCCAGCTATCCCCCACTCTCCTATTCTCCATCTTAAGCCACTTGGCAACATCCTAGGGTTACTCTTCTTCAAACATGCCCACAATTCATCCTCTCACATACACCTAAGGCTAACCTCATAGCATATACACTACTCCCACACTCACATGTGCACCCTAACAAAATTCAAAAGTAACACTAAAATTAACAAAATAACATGTGCTCAGAATTAAAACGCATAATTTACACACATATACAAGCTCAATCTACTAGGGCGGATACGGGGTGTTACAGTTTATGTCCTTGGTGTAAAATGCCTTCTAGATGGACTGTGACTCGTGATGCTAACCAACTGTTTGCTAATGAGAAAAAAAGTTTGAAAGCATTTATTAGGGAAAATGCTCAATCTGTTTGCATAACTACCGATACATGGACTTCAGTGCAAAATATTAATTATATGTGTTTGACTATTCATTTTATTGACAATGAT
Source organism: Excoecaria cochinchinensis (assembly GCA_947683425.1). Lineage (NCBI taxonomy): Eukaryota > Viridiplantae > Streptophyta > Magnoliopsida > Malpighiales > Euphorbiaceae > Excoecaria > Excoecaria cochinchinensis. Next base: position 9,106,245 of record CANTUQ010000127.1, on the reverse strand, counting down.
TAAAAGTTGCAAAAGAAAATTATCAATTTTTGTCCAGTGGGTAGTCATAAGGGAGAGATGCTTGCTATGGATTTGGAGAAATGTTTTAAGGAGTGGGGTGTTTTTGATAAAGTGTTTTGTATTACTGCTGATAATGCAAAAACAAATGACAAAATGGTTGCAACTTTGAAAAATAAATTCAATGCAAAAGGAATTTATTTTTCAGAAGGAAAATATGTTCATGTTAGGTGTATTGCTCACATTCTGAATATTATTGTTCAAGATGGGTTGAAAGATGTTGATATTGCTGTTAAAAGAGTTAGGAATGCATGTAAATTTATTAGATCCTCACCTGCTAGATTGAAGAGATTTAAAGAATGTTGTGTGACTGAAGGGTTTGAGTGTTCAAAGTCTTTGTGTCTAGATGTGCCAACTAGATGGAACTCCACCTATTTAATGTTAAGCACTGCCCTTCAATATGAAAAGATTTTTGATGTTTATGAAACTATAGATCAATTCTTTAAAATTGAATTGGATTCAAAAGTGTCTTCTGGGTTGGGTGGTGCACCTACGTGGTTTGATTGGCGGGTGGTAGAAAGAATTACAAATATGTTGAAATAATTTTATGTTGCTACCTTGCGAATTTCTGGTTCCACTTATGTCACATGTAATACATATTGGACTAAAAAGTGATTTGTATGCCAAGTTGTTTGATTGAAAAGCTAGCAATGATGTTCAGGTGATGGGAAAGGGGATAAAAATGCAGAATAAATTTGATAAGTATTGGGGAGATTATGACAAAATGAATAAACTCATTTACATGGCTTCTGTTCTTGATCCTAGAGAGAAATTTGAGTACATGGAAGATGTTTTTGTTACTATTTATGTGGATCAAAAGGGAAAACATTTGTTTGAAGGTGTAAAAAGTGCCATGAATGAGTTATTTGATAAGTATAGGAGAAAATTGCAACCTGATTGTAGTTCTGGAGTTGATAGCCGATCAAGCTCACTTTTAACCATCTGATGCTGGAGAAAGAGGAATTATAAAGCAAAGAATTAAGCGTGCAAGAGTAGAAAGTGGGGTTGCAGGAGATAAAAAAACTGAGTTGGATTTGTACTTACATGAAGCTGTGTATGATGATGAGAAAGGAGATTTTGACGATGAGAAAGGAGATTTTGACTAGTTGAAATGGTGGAAGTTGAATTCTGAGCGATTTCCTATCTTATCTCGCATGGCTAGAGATATCTTGGCAGTCCCAATTTCTACAGTAGCCTCAGAGTCTGCATTTAGCACTAGTGGGAGAGTGCTTGATCCATTTTGGAGTTCATTAACTCCTAAAATTGTTGAAACGTTGATTTGCACTCAAGATTGGCTTCGAGGTTTTAATGAACATATTAAGATTGAAGAAGATTTGGATGTGATTGAGAAGCTTGAGGATGGTATGTATTTTTTTTTTCATGTTTAATATTTTATATTTTTTTTAATTAAGTATTTATTTTATAATTGTTTATCTATTTTATAGAGTTTGAAAAATTTAATCAAAATGAGCTTCAAGCTAGTCAAGAAACAACATCAACCCCAAATCAAGGAACACCAACAAATTTGGAGGGCATAACCATCGACGAATGAATACTTAGTAGTATGGTAAATTTAATTCATACACAATTTAAATTTTATTTTATTTGTTATTTGTTTTTAATTTTATATTTTATTATTTTTTTAATATATAAATAGGTTGTTCTTGAAAAAATTGAAGACTGAAGAATGGTTACTTCCATGGATTTTGATGTTTATTGTTATTAATTATTATGTAATATAAGTTTTAAGAATTTTATAATTTTTAGTTTATTGTAATTTTTATATGTTTTATGATGGTAAAATGTTATATTAGTTTAATAGGATTTTAAATTTTATGTTATTTAATGTAATTTTGATGTTAATTAACTTTAATTATATTTTATTTTGTTATATATATAGATATATATATATATATAATTTTTGGGTTTTTTTGGGTTTTTAGGGTCGGGGCCGACAAATCTCGGGTTGGTCGGTTCGGGCCCCTACTCTTAAACAAGGTCGGGTCGAGGGGGGGGGGGGGATATGGTGGATTCTTCGGGTTTCGAGTTGACCCGAACCCGACCGTTGCACAGCCCTACTTAAAACAGATAAAAAACTGAAGAATTTCAAAAGCTGAAAGAAAAATTTTTTTAAATTGAATTCCAAAAAAATGAGAAAAAAACATTAAATTGGACAAAGAACGGCCAGGGGGCTACTGGGGCGTCAGGCAGGTGGAAGGACATGCAGCGCCCAGTGCGCTTGTGTGCACCGACTGGGGAGCACGGGCTAGCGACGGGCATCGCCAACGCCCGCAGCTACGTCCGAGCGGGGCGAGCGACGGGCTTCGATCACTCCTGCAATGACGCGCTCGCCCGCGCACCTACCCTAGCATCAGTGCGTGCGGCCCGTGTGTTGGTGCATGCCTGGGGCATAAGGGAGGCCTGCCCTCGCACGCAGGAGGCCGAAAATGCTCGATTTTTTTTTAATAAAAAAAAAATTTAAGTAGAACACTATAATTTGCAACCTCTTTTTTTGTTTTTAAATTCTTGAAATTTATATATTTTATTTATTTAAAAAAATAATTTTGATAAGAAAACTATCACTTCCAACTTTGTTTTTGCCTATGAATAGGTACTTAGTTTCATAATTGGGTAACCCTGATATGGGCTGACTCGAGACCCAATGTCTACAGTTGCACTCAATTTTGGGGAGGCTAGTGCATGGGTGCCTAGGTGAGCCAAAATTCAGAGAAAGAAAGAGACGCGTACCTGAGACTGCCTCCTTCCAGCTGTGTCAATGGAGTTGTGACGAGTTTGACTAATGCCGATCATGTTGGCGTGTTACATTCCCATTAGGCTGATGCCAGATAGATGCCCCCTGAAGAGCTAGTTGCTCCCTGGAGAACCGTGTTGTGATTGGTATTGTGAATATTATCCTTTCGAATTGCACTGAGTCGCTGACAAGACTACGAAGTGTGGTCATTCCTGAATATCACTGAGCCATTATCCCAACCATACAGTGATTGTTATCCTTTTGGATTGCACCGAGTCATCTCAAGCTTACAAAATGCGGATGCCATCCTCTTGGATCGCACCGAGTCATCTCAAACTTACAAAATGCAGACATTATCCTCCTGAATCGCACCTAGTCATCTCAGACTTACAAAATGCTGATGTCATCCTCCTAGATTGCATGGAGTCATCTCAGACTTACAAAATGCGAACGTCATCCTCCTGGATCGCATCGTTATGCCTCTTAAGAGGACTTTGGATGATTTGCCTCTTAAGAGGACTTGGAAATTTTCCTCTTCAGAGGACATTAAAGGATTTAAACCTCTGTAGATTTCACCTTGACCTAGTCATCTAGCACAGTTGGGTGCTAATGCTGTGCTGAAGCTGTCCTTGACCAACTTTTGTGCGTGTGGCCTTCATTTGGACTTTTCCTGCAAAGCTGTGTGCATAGGAATATATACAAGAGATTGTGCATGCATGTGTAAAAGGTCATATGCAGATGTTTGCTAAAGAATTGAATGAAATACATGCAAAAGCGGATAGACCATGTCCTGGGTGGTTAAGGGTCCGTTGAGGATATGGCTTGGCTGCTCAATCATGCCTCCAAGGATCTAGAATAGTGTTGTCTTGGCTTAGGGACTCTGACCCATAACCTTTTCATAGAGACCCATCCAGTGTGCATCTTTTGCCCCCCGGTCAACGATCATATGCCTTTTGCTATGCGATGTACAACATCTTACCCCCAAGATTCTGACTCATGTCCTGAATCATGCATTATCTGCCTGTAGGGATATCATCTGAAGTAATGCCGCCTTGTTGCTCCAGACATCGGAAGTCATTGTTTTAAAGGTAGCACGTCCCTCATGGATTTTCACACTAGCTTTTTTATGCGGGAAATGCAGCCCTTTAGGGATTTTCACATAACCCTGTGCCTAACTTTTCCCTGGAATTGACCCGACCCATTCCAGCGGCTTTTATTCATTTTATTTTTTATAGGGCAGATTGCCTATTTTTAGATTTTCACGCTGCCCTTTGGCATAACTTTTGCTTAAAGAGCCAGTTACAGGTTTCATCTCTAATGGCCTATTTTTTTTTTTTAAAGGCTACAAGAGAAATGAAAATTGTTATCATAACCTTCCTTAAGGGTGATCAGCACATATTCACTTAGACACCTTTCGACGAAAATGATTAGAGAATAGTCACTAGATAAATAAATGAGATATTTCTTTTTAAAACAGAACTAAAAATTGATGAGAATGCAGACATAATTCTTTTATTCATTGCAAAATATTGTACATTTCCATATGATTTCATCATACATGATCCTTATTTGACAAGAATTCAAAAGCAGAAGACTATACCTAATCTCGGAATAGATCTTATAAGCATCAAACTCCCGCTATCAATCAGCCTTCTTAGGTTTTCTCGACTGAACATTTTCTCTCGGCCCTTTATTTTTGCTCAGGGTGACTTTTTTCGGTTTTCACCTTGACAGGGCGCCCAATTTTAGCAAGGCCCCTTTTTTTTTATTTTCGACCCATAGGGCATTTATTCTCTTCTTTTGATTTTTGGTCTTTAGCCATGAAATCTTTTTAGTCTATCTACATTGATCGGGTCTTTAAATTCATTCCCATCTCTGCTAAAATTGCTACTCCCTTTGTTAGTAAGTTTTTCAACAAGAACGGACCTTCCAAAGTTGGCTTGAATTTTCTCCGGATCCCTGGCCTCATCATCTTAAAGACCATATCCCCTACTTTCAATGGGTGCTTTCTTACCTTCTTGCCAAACGGCCGATCTAACCTCTTCTGATAAACTTGATTGTGATAATAAGCTCGCAACTTATCCTCATCCAACAGATTTAACTGCAGTAATCGTTGTTGTGCCCATTCTGCCTCTGGAATCTCGGCTTTTATGACCACCCTCAAAGGTTTCAGCTCAATTTCAACTGGCAAAACTTCTTTAGTTCCATATACTAGAGAAAATGGCATCGCTCCCGTAGAGGTTTTGACTGTGGTTTTATAACCCCACAGTGCAAAGGATAGCTTTTCTGCCCAGTCTTTATAGCTTTGAACCATCTTGGCCAATATTCTTTTAACATTCTTATTTGCTACTTCAACCACGCAATTAACTTAAGGTTGGTAGGGAGAAGATTTGTGATGATGGATTCCATATCTCTGAAGCATCTGTTTAGTTTTCATCAAGAATTGTACCCCATTATCTGACACAATGTGGTGCGGGAGGCCATATCTGTATATTAAATTCTTCTCAATGAACCTAGCCATGTCTCTAGCATCAACCTTCTTAAAAGATTCAGCTTCAACCCATTTAGTAAAGGAATCAATGGCAACTATGATGAACACGTGCCCATTAGAAGCTGTAGGACGTATCTCGCCTATGATATCTATTCCCCAAGCTACAAATGGCCATAGAGACATCAAATTATGTACCGCTGAAATCGGCACATGGCTGGCATAACTGGCATTGCTTCACATACTTTGACAATTCGTATCCATCATGAGCCAATAGAATCCTTGGCGTATGATCTTCTTTGCTGAAGCTAAGCCATTCATGTGAGCTCTGCAGACTCCAACATGAACCTCCTCCATAACCCTTTCAGCTTCTTTCTCTGCCAAACATCTCAATTGGTTACCATCAGCTTGCCTTTTATACAAAGTGCCATCTACACTGATGAATTGACTGGATACCTTTTGAATAATTCTTTGGTCCTTCTCAGTGGCTTCCTCTAGAAAAACTGACCTTTCCAAATAATTTTGAATATCGTAGTACCAAGGGCTTCCATAGGGAACCTCAACCTCTTCACTTGCTCAGTTTTAAAATAAGGCTTTTTTGAACTAGAGATCATAATGGGTCTAATAGCAACCCCTGCCGGATTATCACACATGGATACCAACGTCGCGAGAGCATCAGCCAACTGATTCTCATCCCTGGGGATGAAGTGAAAAGAGCAAGTCTTGAACTGGCTACTTAACATTCTTAAGCACTTCACATAAGGCAACAACCTCTCTTCTTTAATTGACCACTCCCCTCTGATCTGATGGATTACTAAGGATGAATCTCCAAAGACTTTCGCGTTCTTTGCCCCCAGGGCAAGCAATGCTTCCAACCCAAAGATGCAAGCCTTATATTCAGCTTCATTATTGGAAGCCTTGTACCTCAACTTTTTGCCTAATAGCAGCTTCTCACGATCCGGGGTTGTAAGAATAATCCCTACTCCTACCCCTTTGCTGTTAACTGCCCCATCAAAAAACATCTACCACCCTTGTACTTCTATGGCCGTGACATCTTTGTTTGGGAAATTGTATTCGACTGGTCTCCCTCAATAGTGTTAGCTTGATTTCTACATGCTAATTCCGCAAGTATATGGTGTACCAATTATAGTACAAAAGATGTCGATCCCATGAGGAATGTGATAAATATTACACACTATTACTACTCAATTTTAATCTTGTTTACAATGATCATTAAATTGTGAGTTAAATCTAAACTACTCTATCATATAAACTAATTAAACCTAGTTCATATTAATCAAAGAAGACAAAATATGTAATGAAGAACTAATGGTTATGAACTTGATTCCATCATTTTAATTAACATTTATAATCTTATTAGCAAGCCAAGTTGGAATATAGTTCTAATCCACTCTCTCGACATGAATTAGATTGCTCAAAACATGCAATTAAAATGCTAATCCTTAACTCTCATTAATGAACTAGTTGATTCTAATTACATACTTTAAGAATATTCACCAACCTATAGCAATTATCTCAACATGCGATCTCTCAAACTATGCTTTGATAATGAATTTCTATTAGATGTCAGATAAAGTGGTCTCTTGAATCTTACTTTAACTTTTAAAGATCATGCAAATATACTAATAGAGAATTCTACATTCAAAGACCAATAATATAGATGGAAATAGAAGTAAAGTTAATATCATTCAAGTTCCTAAAAAACATTCATTTACTAATTACAAAGAAGAAGTAGAGATTAGAAATAGAAGAAGGTGATCTCTCAACCCTTTTTCCCTTCACCAATTATAGTCTTCTTCCTTGCAATTGCCTTCCTTTCAAAACATAAATCTAACTTAGAACTTTAACTCTAAAAACTATTCTCTCAAAACTTACAAAAAAATAGTTCAGTAAAATTCCATCTCCTTAAAATTGCAACTGAAATGAATATTTATAATGTTCTAAAAGACATGTCCCTTGAGTTGTCCCTTCAAAAGGTTGCAAAGGTTGGTCGAAAGTTATGCCCTTTTAGGTGACTTTTCAAGGAAAACAGCCCAATGGTAACTTCTGTAGCACTCGCGACGTCTGTCATGCTCAAGACAGAACATGGATTGCCTTTTCTTTCTTCTTCTCTTCTTGCTTCTCTCTTGCTCTTCACGGCTTGTGATCTCCTTTCACGAGTCATGCACTGGCTCACGACTCGTGGTCTGCCTCTTTTTCTTCTCTTGATCATTTCTTTTCTCACTGCTTGCACATCTTCATGAGTCGTGTCCCTCTTTCACGACTCATGATCCTCTGCTTCTTCTTCTTTTTGTTCAACTCGTGCACATATGTTTATTCCTTCACGAGTCATGCATCTTCATTTGATCTTCACGAGTCATGCATCATCTTCACGACTCGTGCTCGGCTAGCTTCTCTTCACATCTTCACGATTCATGCCTCTTTTCACCTTTAACACTCAATTCACCCTACAAAACATATAAATACATAAAATAGACAAATAATCATGAAAGATGCATATATTTACATACTTAACTACTTAAACTCACACAAAACATACACTAAATATTATATCAATTAGACACCTATCAAATTCCCCCACACTTAAACTTTGCTTGTCCTCAAGCGAAATAAAAGAATGAGAAAATTTAATAACAGTAAACTTTACTATACAACATTGTTCATTAGGCATATATGATAGAATTGAAAAGATCAAATATCTTAAAAACTCAAAAATATTAGTTAATCAAATCTTAAAGCATGTATTGAAAATTTAACAAGTCACCTAAATTTACTAATTCCAACATCAAGAATATAAAGTCCCAAAAAACTAAATATGATTTAAAGAGAGAATATTGATCATAAACTTTAAAATTCTAAGGTAGCTAATTACCTTGTAGGATAATTTGTAAGCTCGCATACCCTTAATCCTATCTCATGGCATTTTTAGACTTTTCTTTTCTTTTAACTTTTCTTTTTGTTTTAAACATGGGTATACTTTTAATTTTTATCCCATGAATAGCAAGAGAAAATAGTATGGGTGCGTTTTACACTCCATCCCATACTTTTCAATTTTGGATGTACATCTTGCTTTTCTTCTTTTTTCTTTTTTATTTTTATGAATATTGTGGGTGCATTTTATGCTCCATCCCACTTATTTTTTTTTCTTTTTAAGTCCTTATCCATTATTTAAAGAAATTAAGGGTAAGTATTATGGCTATAGTTTTCATAAGGCAACTAGAACCCTAAAATTTAAACTAAATGAGCAATTTCTAGCTTTAAAACATAGTTAGTAAAAAGACTAAATAATCTAAAATGTTGCAAGAATTAAAATAAGATAACTTGAAAAACTTAAAACACATACTAAAATTTTTGAAAAACTGATAAAATGAGCATAAAAGATAAATGACTTAACAATCTATATAACATACAAATTGAACAATACCTTATAATAGAACTTACTAACAAGCCTAATTGAAAAATAAAGACATACAAACATTCATGCAACTTACATATAGAACACTCATACAAGAATTCATAAAACACAAACAAACACACAAATATACTCACTCCCCCACACTTAGAACCAACATTGTCCTCAATGTGAAGAAATGAAATAAAATGAAAAAGTAAAAAAAAAAATTAAAAAAAGGTAAGAAAAACTCCCTGTTCATGGTGAAGGTGGAGGAGAAAGAACAATATAACCAGCTTGAGCAATGAATGTGTCCACCTTATGCTCAAGTCGATGATGACGTCTAGATAAGAAAGTTAACTGATCTTGCGTGGTGGACTAATTTTGCAAGATTTGTTCAAGCATAACTGGTATGTTGTGGCTAGAGGACCCAATAGTAAGAGGTTCAACTACATCTTGCATAGCTGCATCCCCACTGCCCTCATCATCACTGGCTTCCTCTTATTGAGCAGAGGACCCTGCAAGATCCCTCCAACAAGACCTTGAGTGTTGTGGGATTTCCTGAAATGAATTATTGATAACCTCTCCATGCATAAATAAATGTTTAGTAAAATAAACACAAGGACGGTCTCTATAAAATGCACGAAGATCAATATCTAAATTTCTTGCAATAATAGAAATGATATGCCCATGTGTGATAGGTGAATTATGTTTACTAACACACTACAACAATTGATTAAAAATCCAATAAGACCAACATACATCCTTACCTCTATGCACACACCACATCAAGAATAATTCATGAGCAGAAACTCTATTAAACTCAGACCAATTAAAAACCAAAGAAGCTAAAATCTTTGCAAAATCCAGTATTTTAAATCTTTTATGAACATAGATTTAGCATCTTTAGATCTATAGGGTGTTTGCAAACTAATTAAAAATGACCAAAATTCATTAGGTTTAAAGGATTTTGGTGGGTTAAATAAGCCAGTCTGTGAAAACCCAAACATTCTATTCATCATAAAATAGGTCAAAGTATGTGCCTTTCCATCCAATCTAAAATCTAACAAGTTTTCATTCTCCTCATTCTTTTGCAAAGTAATGTAAAATTCTAACATTAAGTCAGGATGAATATTTTCATGCATGTTTGCAAACCTTAGGAAGCCACAATTGGATAGCACCTTATTAACAGAATCAGACATTCCTACTTGTTCAAGAAGAGAGACAGGAAAATACTTACATTGCAAAAATGTACGGTCATAAAGGGCAAGAAATCTAATACCTTCATCCACAGAAAAGATAGGAAAATTGGCACCAAAGGTGGAAAATATATCTCCCTGTTCAGCCTCCAGTCTTGCTTGATCTATTCTTGAAGAGGAGGGATTATTTGTTCTTACCATGGTAGAGTAAAAGACAGGGATTGAAAGAGTTAGGAAAGTAAACTGAAAATGGCAGAAGCAAAATGAAGCCAAATAAGAAGAAAGGAAATCACGTGAAAACCAAAGGAAGAAGAAAGATGAAGGCGAGGGGAAAACACGAAGAAGAATTGCTCGACTCGTGAAGTTGAACACGATGAAGGAAAGTATAAAAAGAAAAGGGAAAAGTCGAAACGATATGTGAAACTAAAGGGTCGTGATTTTTACTGAGTTAGGGTTTTGAAAAATGACTCCCCTATTTGATTTTTCTTTTGTGTTTTTCCTCTCTTTTGTTTTCCTTTTTAATTTAGGTTAATTTAAATTGAGCCAAACACAAATAAGAAAAGAGTTAAATTAGTAGAGAAAGAAAAGGAAATAAAACTAATTAGAAAAATTTACTTACAGTGACTCGGTCTACCCTTCTTCACGCTGCACGAGTCGTGAGAATTAGCACGACTTGTGCAATGCCCTGTTAACTTGAGTAGGCAAAATCTACACGACTCGTGAACTTTATCACAAGTCGGACGAAACTAGGGAGCAGCACCTTCTATCGCGATTGTGATGCGTGTCGCGCTCGCGATAGAAGCATCTTCAACAAGGGGCATGAGTCGAACAACCTTGCACGACTCGTACAGATGCCACTTACCTAGTGGGACTCATAAATTCCAGTACGAGTCGGATTATCCAGCGATGCAATGCCTTATGTCGCGATCGCGATGCGTGTTGCGCTCGTAACAGAAGCATCCTCTTCAGCAAGGAGCACTAGTCGGAGGACGACGCACGACTCGTGAACTTACAGCACTACTCGAATTGACTTCAAGGTTGTTCATTCTGTAGCCTTCTGCCACGCTCGCGATAGAATCATCATGTCTTGAAAACTATTATTTTTCTAATTTTTTTTGTATTCACAATAAATAAACCAACACCTAATCTTACTATTTGACCTGTAGAACAAAAACAAAGTGTGTTAGTAATATTAAAAACCACTATATAAAATTTAATTAACAAATTTACATAGAATAACTTAAGAACAACATAAATACATATAGAAAGAAAATCTAATTAAGCAACCTAAATAAGAGACTATAAAATACTAGGATTTCATGTGCTCCCTAGGATTTTCTTACACATTGCTTTGAAGACACCCTAGACTCCTTGATGGTAATGAACTTGCAAGTTGACCCAATTGAACCTCAAGATTATGAATGTATGAAGCATGATTTTTAGTAATTTGATCAATTTTTGCCTCAAGCTTCTTTTGGTTGTCATCTTGAGAGCTAATTTTGAAATTAATCACCTCAATAAATTTATGAATTTTCCCTTTAAATGCTCCAAACCTATCTTGTGGTTATTGGAAACCTACACCTCTATTTTGATTATTGCTACTATTTCCCCACGAAAAATTTGGATGATTACGCTAACTAAGGTTATAAGTGTTTGAGGGTTACCACGCCCTTGACCTTGGATAAAGCTCACTTGTTCCACCTTATTAGTCAGTCCTAAATTGCAATTCTCACTAATATGACCTTGTTGACGACACATAGTGCATCCATTTGGTGGACTTCCCCCCATTCCTAGGCTATTAACCTTATGTGTCAATGCCTCAACTTGGGCTTGCAAAGCTACTACAGAATCTATTGAATGTACCTCCCTAGCATTAGAATTATTACACTCCCATACTCTTTCGGTGGGCCACATACAATTATTCATAGAAATTTCTTCCAACAACTCAAATGCAGCTTCCGTAGTTTTCCTCATAAGGGAACCTCCGGCTGCAACATCTATAGTACCTCTAGTGGTAGGGTTCACTCCATTGTAGAAAGTCTGCATAACTCTCTTGGAAGGTTGTGGGGAGGACACATTCTCTGCAATTCCTTAAACCTCTCCCAAGCTTCATATAAAGATTCATTATCATGTTGAACAAAAGTGGTGATATCTTTTATAATTTTTGCAGTTTTGGCTAGAGGGAAGTATTTAGATAAAAATGCTTCGGCCAATTGGTCCCAAGTGGTAATAGATCCTCTAGTTAGGGAGTTCAACCAAGCTTTAGCCTTATCTTTCAAAGTGAAAGGGAAAAGACTAAGCTTAATTGCATCTGCTGAAAAACTATTAATTTTAAAAGTATCACAAATTTCCAAGAAATTTGCCAAATGAGCATTAGGATCCTCATTTGACAAACCATAAAATTGAATGCTATTTTGAATCATTTGCAAAAGAGATGGTTTTATTTCAAATTGGTTAGCGTTTACCGCAGGCCTTACCACACCTTGTTGAGCCCCGCTCAATGCTGGCGTAGCAAAGTCCAATCAACCTTGGTGGATTTTCCTCTGCAGCTATAATAGGTCTCTTATTCTTATTCTTCTTTTTGTTGGATTTTCGGTTACTTGACAAAAATCTCTTAATTTTAGGATTTGAAGGTTCAAGCTCTTCTTGAGAACTCCTTATACTTGGCATAGACGTGAACTACCAAATCCTGTAAAACAACACAAAACAAAACTAATTAAATATTGTAATCCAAAATCGTAAATCAAGATTCATAATGGCAATAAATAATCATTCACTCCCCGGCAATGGCGCCAAAAACTTATTAGCTTGATTTCTACATGCTAATTCTGCAAGTATATGGTGTACCAATTATAGTGCAAAAGATATCGATCCCACGATGAATGTGATAAATATTACACACTATTACTACTCAATTTTAATCTTGTTTACAATGATCATTAAATTGGAGTTAAATCTAAACTACTCTATCCTATAAACTAATTAAACCTAGTTCATGTCAATCAAAGAAGACAATATATGTAATGAAGAACTCATGGTTATGAACTTGATTCCATCATTTTAATTAACATTTATAATCTTATCAGCAAGCCAAGTTGGAATATAGTCCTAATCCACTCTCTCAACATGAATTAGAATGCTCAAAACATGCAATTAAAATGCTAATCCTTAACTCTCATTAATGAACTAGTTGATTCTAATTGCATACTTTAAGAATATTCACCAACCTATAACAATTATCTCAACATGCAATCTCTCAAACTATGCTTTGATAACTAATTTCTATTAGATGTCAGATATAACGGTCTCTCGAATATTACTTTAACTTATAAAGATCATGCAAATATACTAATAAAGAATTCTGCATTCAAAGACCAAAAATATAGATGGAAATAGAAGTAAAGTTAATATCATTCAAGTTCCTAAAAAACATTCATCTAATAATTACAAAGTAGTAGAGATTAGAAATAGAAGAAGGGGATCTCTCAACCCTTTTTCCCTTCACCAATTATAGTCTTCTTCCTTGCAATTGCCTTCCTTTCAAAACATAAATCTAACATAGAACTTTAACTCTAAAAACTGTTCTATTAAAACTTACAGAAAAATAATTCAGTAAAATTCCATCTCCTTAAAATTACAACTGAAATGAATATTTATAATATTCTAAAAGATATGTCCCTTGAGTTGTGCCTTCAAAAGGTTGCAAAGGTTGGTAGAAAGTTATGCCCTTTTAAGTGACTTTTCAAGGAAAACTGCCCAATAGTCACTTCTGTCGCGCTCGCAACAGAACACGGATTGCCTTTTCTTTCTTTTTATCTTCTTGCTTCTCTTTGGCTCTTCACGACTCATGATCTCCTTTCACGAGTCGTGCACCGCTTGCGTGAGTCGTGCTCTGGCTCACATCTCGTGCTCTGCCTCTTTTTCTTCTCTCGCTTGTTTCTTTTCTCACTGCTTGCACATCTTCACGAGTCGTGTCCCTCTTTCACGACTCGTACTCCTCTGTTTCTTCTTCTTTTTGTTCAACTCGTGCACATATGTTTATTCCTTCACGAGTCAGGCTATCATTCACGAGTCGTGTATCTTCATTTGATCTTCACAAGTCGTGCATCATCTTCATGACTCGTGCTTGGCTAGCTTCTCTTCACTTCTTCACGATTCACGCCTATTTTCACCTTTAACACTTAATTCACCCTACAAAACATATAAATACATAAAATAGACAAATAATCATGAAAGATGAATATATTTACATACTTAGCTACTTAAACTCACACAAAACATGCATTAAATATTACATTAATTACACACCTATCAAATAGGATGTTCAGCCAAGAATTTAGCTACAGCTTTTCCCTTGATGGTTTTCCTAGTGATGTATTCGATATCAAGCTCTTGCAATAGTAACACCCACCTTCCCATTTTTTCTAGTAAAGAGGACGCTTCCTGAAGGTACCTGAGCGGATTATGTTTAGCTACTGCCTGTACGTTGAAGGAGTGAAAGTAGGATCGCAACTTTTTAGAGGCCCAGATTACTACTAAGCAAATCTTTTCTACCTCAACAAATTTGGCTTCATATGGCAGGAATTTCTTGCTGAGGTAATAAATAGAAAAATCCACTCCAAACTCATCCTCCTAAGCCATCATGGCACCCACTGAACTGTCTTCTATTGCTAGATACAGGATTAGAGGTTCGGCAGGATGCGGTGATCTTAAAGCTGGCGAATTTAGGAGATAATCCTTAATGGTATTAAAGGCCACCTGATAATCACCATTCCACACCATCGGTTGATTCTTCCTGAGAAGCTTGAAGATCGACTCACATAACGAAGCTAGTTTGGTAATAAATCGGCTGATATGCTAAAGCTTTCCCAGGAAACTTCTAACTTTCTTCTCTTTCTGAGGCACTGACATCTCTCTAACCTCAATTCCTCTCTGACTTACCACATGACCTAACAGCTTACCCGAGGTAACTCTAAAAACACATTTCTTGGGATTGAGGCATGGATTATACTTATTGATCCTTTGAAATAACTTTTCTAAAGCCTCAAAATGAGCTTCTCTAGTAGCTGACTTGATCATCATGTCATCAACATACACCTCCACTTCCTTGTGGATCAAGTCATTAAGAACTCTGGTGGCCATTCTTTGATACGTTGCTCCTGCATTCTTTAACCCGAAAGGCATAACCCGGTAGGCAAATGTGCCCCACTCAATGATGAAAGCTGTCTTAATTTGATATACAATCTTGTTGAGGATTTGATTGTACCCTGCATACTCGTATATAAAGCTGTACATCATGTAAGCAGCCATACTATCTACCAGCACATCAATATGAGGCAGAGGGAAATTTTTTTTTGGGCAAGCTTTGTTCAGGTCCCGATAGTCCACACATACTCGAACCTTTCCATCCTTTTTGGCCACAGGAACTACATTAGCCAACCAGGTCGGGTATTGAACCTCTATTAGAAACTTTGCCTCAATCTGCTTATGGATCTCTTCTTTCACCTTTTGTGCCCGTTCTGGTCTAAATCTTCTGAGCTTTTGCTTCACTGGTTTACACTCTGGGTAAGTTAGGATGGTATGTTTAGCGACATCTCGATCAATTCCCAGCATGTCCTGGTAGGTCCAGGCAAAGACTTTGTCATATTTTTTCAAAATTCTCAAATTTTAACCTCTCCTCAGGAGTTATGTGTGATGCTATCAAAATTTCCTTTGGGTTCTCTAAAGTTCCCAAATTAAATGCAGTTGTACTAGTTAATTTAATGTCAAAAATGAATGCATCATGTTTATGATCATGTGAAATGAAATCATCAGAAACATCACACAAGTAAGCAAAGTTGTTCATCTCATTAATATAATCATAATCAACATTGTCATTAATGAAAAGTTTTGGCATAAAAAGATTATCTAAACAACTAATGTCTTCACTCTCCATCGACGCTAATGTTGCAGCCAACTGAACTTTGGCTTCTTAGCTTTATGGAGGCTTTTCAACTATATCCGTTGAAATCTTCAGGTCTTGAATCTTTAAATTTGGCTTTGTTGCTTCCACTACCATCTTCTCTTTTTCCTTCAACCTAGTGGCTAGCAGGTTGTCAGTGATAATTTCCTCTGGCCCATCCCTATCCCAGACACTGCATTGAGTCATGATCTCTTCATCTCAGAAGTCCTCTGCAGATTTGATAACTCCAATATCCTAGTCGAAGACATCATTGATGATTTCGAAACTTGGTATGATCTTTCCACCTACCAACTGAGGCTCTTCTTCTCCAGTGTAAGCACAAACTAAGGATGCGAGAACAAAACTCTCTGAAATGTGAGGGATTTTCTCTGACATATTCTTCTTGCCACACTCACCCTTGTAGGCCAATCCCTTCGAGTTTTTTTGACCTTTTATAGTAACAGCAGACTATAGCCCTTGAAAATTCTTGCCTAAACTAGCCCCTGGGAGGAAGTGCATCTTCTTTATTATATTCACTACCTGAGGGATATCTGTTGAACCCCGCTCTTCTCCAATCACAGATATATGAAAGCCACTAAATGGCTGGTTAGAGATCCCCAAGGTAGACACTTGGTTTCCTCTTATAGCCTTAGCAGTTACCACCTCCCCTTCATGTGGTATCTTGATCATTTGATGCAGGGTAGATGGTACTCCTCCCAACTTCTGTAACCATGGTCTTCCAAGTAGAGCTGAAAAGTTTATTGGAATAGGCAACACCACAAATTTTGCCTCCGTTTCAATAGGCCCAGTCTTGACTAGAGCTCTGAAAGTTCCTGACGCTTATTTTCGAGAGTTGTCATAGGCTGTAATGGTCAAATCAGACTTGCTTAGCATACTTTTATCTAGCCCAAAAGCCTGAAATGCAACTAGAGGGTAGACATTTATGGACGAGCTATCATCAACCATAACCTGCTTGTCATTAATTTGTGCCTTGATATACAGTGGCCGATTGTGGTTGCAGCCTTCTGCTGGCAAGTCAGCATTAGAATATACCAACCTCTCTCCTGATCCTCCCTTAACCAAATCTAGCAACTCAGATGGAGAAATAGTGGTGGCCATAGTAGACTCACATAAGGCCTCAACTAACTTTTGCCTGTGTGAAGGGGACTGTCTCAAAAGGTCCCAAATAGATATTTAAGCCATGGTCTTTTTCAACTGATTCATTATAAGATTCTCTTCCTGTTCTTTTTCTGTAGGTGCTTGCATTGGATCCTGTGAGTTCTTGACTTCTGGGACCACTCTCCCACTTCTTGTTAAAGCCCCAACTCTCTTCCCCTCTTCATCCGAATCTTACGAATCCATGAATTTTCCACCTGTCTCCTCTTCTTCATCTTTTTCTCCACTCTCACTAGTGGACCAACAATCTATCATCGCCATGGGTATCCCTTCTTCACTAGCCTCAGGGCGAGTGATAGCGCATAACCATTACCGTACAAGTCTTCCAAGACATACCACTCAGGTAGACTTGACCCGACTATTAAGACAGGCGGTGGCACGGCATTATAATTGGACTTCTTCTTACTTTCCCTTGATTTGGGATCAGTGATTTGCTTACTATCGATCAAATCCTGAATCTGGTGCCTCAACCTCGTGCAATGGTTTTTCATATGCCCAGTGTGTTGGTGGAATGAACAATACCCATTATCTTTATGCCCTGGTTATCCTTGGGTTATGGATGGCTTGGGTGGCAGGGGTTGCGGCCTCCCTTCTTTTACCAGTCTCTTCAACACCAATGATAAAGGTCGATCCAAATTGAAGAGGTACCTCTGGTTCACCCCTGTTGCCGAAACCTCAGCTGTCTTTCTGACTCTATTGCCACTGCTAGAGCCTACCGACTTATTTGCCCCCTGATTACTGTAGCCCTTCTTAGCATAAGCCACTGGTTGCCCTCTTGGCCATGTATTCACTCTTTGCCTCTATGGTGATGTCATTTAAAGACTCCCAATCCTTTAACCCTTTCATTTTTAACCCATCTCTCAGATATGGTCTGGTGTTCCTAATGAACAATCGAATCTGACCAGGAGTATCAGGTTTATGCCTCATCTCCATAACTCGATTCCTCCACCGAGTGAGATACTCGTGAAAAAACTCTCTTAACTTATTTTGCAGTAACTCTAGATCCTTCAGCGTGATCTCCATCTTGGTACTGCAATCATACTACCTTAGGAACTCTTCAGTCAATAAGTCCCAATCTTTTTTGGACTTTCTATCCAACCCGTGGTACTAGTCAATTGCAGCCTCTGTAAGACTCAACCAGAAGTACTCAATTTTCTACTTTTTAGTTAGAGTTATCCCCTTCATCACCAGTGAGCACTGTTTGATGTGCACTACAGGATCAGAAGTGCCATCAAACTTAGGGATATCAGGCATCTTGAAGTTCTGGGAGATCAGATCATCACCGTCCAACTCCCGATCTTCAGGGTTCATTCCCCTTTCCACCGTCAACATTCTTATCATGGCCTCAAACTTGTCCTTTATCTTTCTCCACATCGCCTCCTCCAGCTTGGGCGACTTCCCCTTTGTTACCACCGGCTCTTCTTGCTCCTCTTCCCACATGTTAATCTCAGATTTAAGAGGTTCTTTGCGCTCAACAGGTGATAGTGCTCTAGGCTCAATTGTAGGTGGGTCAATTGCCGCAGGGGAATCCTCTTTAACAGGCCCTTGTTCATCTTGCCCCCTAACCGGGGCAGCAGGTTATTGCCTAGCAAGTGGCGATAGGGTAGTAGCAAGGTTGCCCATCATTGCCATCATTCTGGCTTCAAACTCTTCCATTCTCCTCCCCACCTCCTCGGCAATTATTGCATGGGTTGCATTATACTCACTTGATTGGTTAGCCACACTAGTTTCTACTGACGACTCTGAGGAAAATATTTCATTACCTTCTGAAAGAGAATCTGAACCCCAATCTGACACTAGTTTCGGTAGTTCAAAGAGTAGAATCCTTTTTAGCTGACCGTCAGGACCTCTAAACCACCTAGATGAATCTATGATGGCTGCAAATAATAGGACATTGGAAAAGTTCATCTAATCCCATGAAAGTCTTTAGGCACTATTGAGGTATTTTGGAATCACCACCCAATTTACAAGAAATTGAGAAAGTTCGTCTAATCTCGGGATCTAAACCAGATAAAAATTCAAAACTTCACTCTTATTAATGCCTTGGTTAATTATAAATGAGTTTCTGATTATTAAATTTCTATCTCTCTTCTCACGCAGTCATGCATTAAAAATAAAGCACAAATCAAGCACCGAAAGAAAGAGGTAAAGAAAGTGATAAAATAATAAAAAAAACTACAAAAAATAAGAGAAAGATAAAATTGAAACAAAATACAATCCCCAAAAATAAAAAGGTATTAAAATCTAGGACAAAAAATGCAAGCCCCCAAATAAAATCAAATAAAACATAAATAAATAAAAAAATAAAATGAATAAATAAACATTCATAAATCAGGATATTTATTTAGGATAGGAACATTGGTTCCTTCATGTTCACTTAGAAAACTGAATAGTTATTTTTGGTATTTATCGAGAAAATCGGGATGAGTGATCTAATTTTAAGAAAATGAACTCTTCTTTTTAAAGGTGAGTTTTTATTGGTTGAAATTAGGACAGAGTTTCCATTTTATTAAAAAAAATAATTTATTAATATAATTTTTTTGTGATTTTTAATTAACGTGCATAAAATAAACTAAATTTATTACATATTATATAATAAAAACAAATAAAGGCAAAATAATGAAAAATAATAAAAATGCTAAAAGTGACAAATACAACCAAAATGGTATCTTCAAATCTCCATGGACTCCTATTTGCCATTGAAAATTCTCACACATAAAAAAAAAGTATTGAAATAAAAAATACAAACAAAATTGATATTAGTAATAATAAAAAAAATCAATTAAACATATAAAATAATAAAAATAAATAAAACGCATTATGAATTACAAATAAATTAAATAACACCATGAAACAAGTAAATTAACATATTAATAATTCAACATACATAAAAACATAAATAATAATAATAATAATAATAGTAATAATAATAATAATAATAATAATAATAATAATAATAATGTAACAACAACAACAACAACAATAATAATAATAATAATAATAATAATAATAATAATAATGTAACAACAACAACAACAACAACAACAACAACAACAACAATAATAATAATAATAATAATAATAATAATAATAATAATAATAATAATAATAATGTAACAACAACAACAACAACAACAACAATAATAATAATAATAATAATAATAATAATAATAATATTAATAATAATAATAATAATAATAATAATAATAATAATAATAATAATAACAACAACAACAACAACAACAACAATAAAAGATGAACAATCAAATAAATAAACTAGAGTAAAAATAAAATATGTTAAAAATATTAAATCTATGACTAAATCACATAAAACACAAAAAATAATAGATCTAAAAAAAATCTACATAATGACTAATTGATTATAAACAAAAAATAATAACCGAAAATAAAATTCTCAAAATTAAACCAAGAATACTTACCCTCAGAATTGGATCTGATGAATGAAAGCAAATGATTAATTTTCTCATCTTCATTTGTAAAAATAAGATTAGAAAAATAAAAAAATAGATGAAAATTTTATCTCAAAAACAATGAACTATTTTCTTTGTCTTAAGAAAAAATTGTTAAAGAAAAGGAAGAAAATTCCAAAGAATAAAAAATTGTTCTCTTTGTCATAAGAATTATCTTTAAAAAATTCACTTAGAACCTCAAAAAAATTCACTTGAAGAAAAAAGAAAAGAAGAAAAGAAGAAAATTTTTTCTTTAGAAAAATCCTCTTAAAAATCCTCTCCAAAAAACCTTTTATATTTCCCCCCAAAAATTAAATTTTTTTAAGAAATTAAATCAATTTAATGGCTCTTACAACAGATAAAAAATTAAAGAATCTCAAAAGCTCAAAGAAAAAAGTTTTTAAAATTGAATTCCATAAAAAAAAAGAGAAAAAAACATTAAATTGGCCAAAAATGCCCAAGGGGGCTGTTGGGGCGTCGGGCAGGGGCAAGGGCACTCAGCGACGGGCGCGTGGAAGAGCGACGGGCATGTGGGCGAGTGACACCCCCATGTGCAACGACAAGTGCGCGACGCCCACTCGCTTGCCCCAGCCCTAGCATGCGCGCCCCGCGCGCTAGCGCACGGCTGATGCGCGAGTGAGGCCTGCCCTCGCCCGTCGGCGACCGAAAGTGCCCAATTTTTTTTTTTTATAAAAATAATCTTAAAAATAATCTTAATTAGAACACTATAATTTCCAAGCTCTTTTTTAGTTTTTAAATTCTTAAAATATATATTTTTTATTTATTTAAAAAAAACAATTTTGATAAGAAAACTATCACTTCCAACTTTCTTTTTGCTTGTGAACAGGCATTTAATTTCATCATTGGGTAACCCTGATCTAGGCTGCCTCAGGACCCAGTGTCTACACCTTCAGGAACACTCTATCTCCAATTTGGAATTTTATGTCTTTCCTTTTTAAATCCGCATATGACTTCTGTTGGTCCATGGCTTCTTTCAATCTATCTTTGATTATTCGTACTTTTTCTTTAGTTTCTCGAATAAAATTCGATCCTACTAGCTTCTTTTCACTCAACTCTGTCCAGCATAGGGGAGTTATGCATTTCCTTCCGTACAGTGCTTCATAAGGGGCCATTTTTAATGCTTCACTAGTAGTTATTGTTATAAACAAATTCAGTCAATAGTAGGTACTTCTCCCAACTACTTTCAAATTCTAGGACACAACTCCTTAACATATCCTCAAGTATCTGTATCACTCGCTCAGACTGGCCATCAGTCTGAGGATGAAAAGCTATGCTGAAATGGAGCTTAGTCCCTAATGCTTCCTATAGCTTCTTTCAGAACTGGGAAGTAAACCTTGGATCCTTATTTGAAATGATGAAGGATGACACTCCATGAAGCCTCACTATCTCATTTATATAGATTTCTGCCAATTTAGTCAGTGGATGATCCATTTGTACTAGAAGAAAATGAGCTGGTTTAGTGAGCCTATCAATAACCACCCAAATAACATCATGCTTCTTCCTAGTGAGTGGTAGTCTTGTCACAAAGTCCATTGTCACTCGGTCCCACTTCCATTCTGGTATCGTGATGGGTTGAAGTAGTCACGATGGAACTTGATGGTCCGCTTTCACTTGCTGGCAAATTAAGCACTTGGCCACAAATTCTATTACATCTTGCTTCATAACTAGCCACCAATAGTGTAACACCCTAAAATACACTATAACCGTATTAAGGCATGTTTAGGGTGAAGTGGAAATTTGAAGTGTCAAAAAGGACACAACCGTCATTAATTCAAAAGTTTCAGCAAGTTTCGGTAAATTGGACAATTATGTCATTATGCCTTCAATAGCATCAAAAGAATTATTTTGGTGACTAAAAAAATTGTGTAATTAAATGATTGAAATAGTTAATTATAGTAAAGGACGTAACCGGTATTATTTGGAAAGGTTAAGGGTAATTTGGTTATCTTACACTTATGGATCAAATGGATGGAATTAAGTAATTATGTGGGCCAATGTATGATAATGGATTAGTGGTATGCCAAATGTATGAAGAAATAAAAGAGGAAGGGACTAAATTGAAAATGAACATAAAATCAAGAAGTAGCCAATAAGAAGTTGACATGTGGAGATAGGGATAAGCATACATTAAAGACCATATTTAAGCCAAATTTGGCTTGGCTTTTCTAGGGAATTCTGCCGACCACAAGAGAGAGGGAGGAGAGCAGCCACTTTCCTCTTCAAGTTCCTTAAAATTTACTCTCCTTCTCATGTTTATGCTTTCCCAAATAGATGTCTTGGAATTCAAGTGTATAAATCAAGTTAAAAAGGTAAGTTTGTGTAGTTGCATCTCTTCTTCTTCTCTATTGGTAAGACTTAAGATTTATATAGAAATTATGGTTAGTAGGGATGCTAATATGTAATTTGTGGGTTTTGATGAGGAAATTGGTTGATTATGACCATGGAAGAGTATAGGAGTAAGAGAATGCAGCCAATTGAACTAAAAGGAGCAAAGGAAGTGAGGTTTGGAAACTATGTTGATTTTTATGAGTTTTGATGATGAACAATGTGACTTGAGATGTATTTGAATGATATGTGTTGATCTATGGTGATGGTAGTGACTGTTGGTTTTAACTTGTTAAAAATGTGCATGTGAATAGGATTTGGTGAAAACTATGTTGGAACATACTTGACCCCTCTTAAGTTATTAAGCTTTAATTGATGGTTTAGAAATCTAAATTATATGAAACTAGTGCCATTGTAAAATTAAGATATAGACCTAAAAATGTCTTAGAAATACTCATGAGCTAATTCTAGCTCAAAGTGCCCCAAAATTGGACAAAGTAGAGGTATCTCTAATTTTGTCGGTTCATAGGAACAGTTCAGGATGTTTTGATCATATCAAATGATTTATTTGTTAAGATGATCTGAAAATTGTGCCATATGAAAGATATCATCCTAGAGAACAATTGTTAAGAAGGAATGTTTGTCTAAAAATGAGTTTTATATATTGGTTTAAGCAATTCAAGTTTGAAGTGGAAACCAGTCTTGTTATCCTATTTTCATAGGGCACCTGATGGAGGCTTTTGTTGCGAGTGCGACCATGGTTTTGAGCACGATAAAACATGCTAAATGAAGGCTTTTCTTCTTATTTGTAACCCCATGGTTGGCAAGAATCATTGCCCACCTTTACCCTCCTCTAGTTTGTGTATTTTGGTATATTTTTCCTTCCGAATTACACCCGAACTTCACTTAAACTTTTTAAGACTTATCCATCACATGTTTAGAGTTTCCAAAAGAGTAAATAAATGGCTATCACTTAGAAATACAAGTGACTAAGGTTATAAATAAGAACAATGGCTAAGATACTTAAAAGCTTAGTGAGTCAGACACCTTCGAATACATCTAGAAGTGGCATGACATGATATGTTAATGGATTATAAGTGAAAATACTACAAATTTCATATTAAAACTTTAGAACTAGGGGGTTCTGATTCCCAATCCTTTGGGATACGTAGGAAGCTCGAAATACCATTCCAAGTCCGAATAAAATCATAGAAACTTATTCGTACATAAAAGAAAATGTATTAACTGATATCCTAATTATACCTAGGTGCTTGTTAAAAATAAAGGTAGCATGTATGTGCCGATGTATAGAAGGTTTAGTGGACTATTAATGATTCGAGCCTCGAGTGGATTTTATTATGGTTTAAAATTGTTATGCAATGTTAAGATTGAATTAAATGATTTTGTTGAGTTTGACATGAACTGAAAATGAAATGAATCTTTCGCATATAAAATGGTTTTTGAATAATTGTCTAAATACTAAATAATTCTTGACAAATTGGATAATCTGAGGCATTTGGATGTGTGTCATGTGGGCAAAGAGTTAGTTTGGTGTTTTGGAGAGGTATTGTTTGAAGAGAGCTATGTAAGACAGTGGCGAAATGTGATGCTTGTCTCTGTCGCGAGCTCGATGATACGATCTTCCGTCGGATAGTCTTTGTCAAGAGTGTGACCTTATGCTCGAGAGCAATGGAGGCCATTCAGCTCTCTATTGCGAGCGTGACATATGATGCAATTCGTATCTATCGCGAGCGTGACTAGGGTCGAGTCCCTTTGTGCTTTGAATGTTTACTTGTTTAATATACTTTGCATGGTTTTTCACTTATGGATTATACATGATTTAATGTACGAACTATGATATGTTATACCACATGTTTAAATAAGCTATTAAGTGATGTGATATTGCTTATTGAAACTACCATGTTATACTATGCGGTTAATTGAACAATAATTGGACAAATAATTTAGCCTACAATAGTCGAGTTGTGGATAGATAGACATGCCTATAGAGTTCTGTTAGTTGCAGCCCAATACATTTGGGACCCTGATCAGGTCCCCGTTTGGATCCTCGCGATCCCTATGAGTTGGATCTTCTTTTAAATCCCCCAATGTGAAAATATTTTTGAATTGAAAGGAAAGAAATTGCTTTTGCGGTACCTACGGGTACCAATGTGTTCACTCGTTATCCACTTCTTGAGTTTGCAGGCGTAACTATTTGAATATGACATGGAGTAATGTGAATTATGAAATGAAAATGATACTACATGAAATATATAAGATGTATTTTGTTATGGTGAACTAAATACTTCTTTGATTGGATAAAATAATTTGATAAGGCATCTGTAAGCATGATGTGTGAAGTGAATATTGGGAACGAGAATGAATGTGAACAAGTGAACAAAGTGATATGTATAAGATGCAGAAAGGTATTAATAATGTGTAAGTGATTTCTTAACATCATTATAGACACCGGGTCCCGAGCAGCCTAGATCAGGGTCACCCAATGATAAAATTAATTGTGCCTATTTATAGGCAAAAATGAAAGTTGAAAGTGATGGTTTCCTTGTCAAAATTGATTTATTAAAAGTAAATTAAAATGCATTTTAAAAAAAAAATTAATATAAAAAATAGAGTTTTGAAATTATAGTATTTTTGTCAAAATTATTTAAAAAAAAATTCGGCTGTCAGCAGCACGCTGGACGCGCAGGGCCGCTCGCTCGCGTGCCTCGTGCAGCACGAGACCAGTGATGAGCGATGCGCGGGGCATCACTCGCGCCGTTCACCCGCGCCGACGGGCATCGCTCGGTGCTCTCGCGCCCTGTCTCCCCTCCAGCAACCCTTTGGGCATTTTTTGGCCAATTTTGAGTGTTTTTGCTCATTTTTTTGGTATAATTTAAATTTAAAATCTTTTTGTCTTCTAAACCTTTAAAAATCTTCAGTTTTTTTGGGTTTAATGGAAACTAAATTAATTTAATTTTTTCATTAAATTCGATTTATTTTGAGGTATAAACGGGGTTTTTTGAGAGAGAAAAGAGGTGATTTTTTTAAGAAATTATTTCTTCTTTTTCTTCTTCTTCTTTAAGAACAAATTCTCCCAATATTCTAATTTAATTTTCTAAGTTAATTCTTCAGACGAAGAGAACAATTCTTTGTTCTTGGGAATTTTCTTCTTTTTTTTTAACCATTTTGGTGGAATTTGTCATATTTTAGTATTTTTCATTATTTGTTTTTATTATGTAATTTGTAATAAATTTATTTATTTTTATGCTCGTTAATTAAAAGTTACAAAAAAATTTTATATTAATAAATTGGGATCTTTTTCTAATAAAATGGGACCAATGTCCTAAGTTTACCTCATAAAAACTCACTTTTAAAAAGAGGAGTTAACTTTCTCAAAATGGGATCACTCATCCCGATTTTCTTAATAATGCATAAAAATAACTCTTCGACTTTCTAAGTGAAAATGAAGGAACCAATGTTCCTATCCTAAATAATGTCCCGATTTATCAATGTTTATTTATTCATTTGATTTATTTATTTATGTTTTGCTTGATTTTATTTGGGGGATTGTATTTTTGTCCCAAATTTTAATGCCTTTTTTATTTTGGGGATTGTATTTTGTCCCAATTTTATCTTTTTGATATTTTTTGTGGCTTGCTTTATTTTACCGCTTTCTTTACTACTTTCTTTCGTGCTTGATTTGTGCTTTATTTTTTAATGCATGACCATGTGAGAACAGAGATAGAAATTTAAAATTGAAAACCATGTTATAATTAACCAAGGCATTAATAAGAGTAAAATTCTGAATTTTTCTCTCGTTTAGAACCCCGAGGTTAGGCGAACTTTCCCAATTTCTTATAAATTGGGTGACAACTCCAAAATACCTCAAAGGTGCCTAAAGGCTTCATGGGATTAGATGATCTTTCTAGTGTTCTATTGGAAGAAGGTGTCAAAAATATCTCATGATTGCCCAAGATCAAAGGACGCAAACCCTCTCGGGCCCTAAAGCCGGGTTTTAGGGAACTGGTCGGGTCTGATGCGAGTCACAGTGGTAACTCCGCTGGGGATCTAGAAACTTTGCTTCGAAACTGTCTTGGTTAATAATATAATTGGGCTTTTTATAAATTAAAATTTTACCTCTTTTCAAAAAATTACATTGCATCCATGTTAGAGCCTTAGAAGTATACTAGTTTGGTCCCTCTCATAACCCCGGTGCGTTCCCAAAGTACGACCCTACGTTCACTCAATGTGGGGAAGTGTTAAGGATAATCACAAGCCCATGCCTCCTACCTTATGGTATATAAAATGGAGACCCAATCAGTCGTTATGCTCATGATGAGCCTGACCGGTTGGCAGGGACCATGCTTGGATAGCCCTAAAGTATCACTACCTTTGAACAAAGCTCATATAATTGCAATAGATACTTCCACTAGGTGAAATGTATCATAATATCGTGCTTACTATATGGGCCATCATATATTGGACAAAATCAGTTAAATTAAATGGTTTTTCTATCAAAGGCTTTCATGCCCCGGTGGGCCCATCTTAATTTAATTGAAGTGTTTAAATACATAATGGCCAAAAACCCATACATATGTACATTAGGCAAGAGATGTTATGTTGCCGGTTGTCCATCGTGCACCATTCGCATCCAATGGGTTCCCTATTAACCCTAGGATAAAGCCTACCTAGGAAAGAGACCAATTGACCTCGTGTGGGGGAGTTAAAAGGTTGGAAGGATATATTGGCTTGCATGTGGTTGTAGATGTTGCATTACATATTCATGAACTACGTGTCATTGATGCACGTAAAAACATAAAAAGACATAAAAGATTAGTTTCCTTCATGTGTGTATATATCCTTTTGTGTACATATTATTTTCACATATATATATCACCCTATGTATAATTTTTTCTAGGCATCACATGTGTCATTGTAATTCCTTGATCTTCTAATCGTTGAGAACCATTTGCAAAGCACGATCATGCATTACATGTCATTCATGCATCATTTTAACTCCTTGATTTTTCAGCCATTGTAGACCATTTGCCTAAGTGGTTTTGGGGTTTTGATAGTCACCTAATTAAAAGACCTTTTGTCTGAGGTCAGGACAAGGATCAAGGGCAGTTAATAGAAAATCAAATATTCAAAAATGGCCAATTCTTCACAACAGACTAAAGATACTCATGCCCTAATAGCCCAGGAGACAGATAGAAGATCCGAAGGGTTTGAAAAGAGGTTGCTAGCCATGGTTAAGGAAAGAATAGATGCCATGGCACTTGTTCTTCAAGCCCAGCTTATAACGACAACTCTTAACCAAGTTGAACCGACCACAGTCCAGAAGGCCCGTATAATGACGGCTGCAGTATGTCCATTTCCTTTCAAGGCCAGAGGTAAGGAGCCACTTGATTCACTTATTGAGAAATGAGGAAATAGGAGGCCTACTCTAGAATATAACATTGTGCCTGAAAAGGGTGGAGATCCAGTGAGGATGCATGCTCTGAAAAATGAAAGCTCAAGTATCCACAACAACAGTAAGGACAATGTTAAGAGGACAGAAGCGCCAACCATGAAAATGAATCAAAGGCATTATTCTAATTTGGGCATATCCTTGTCTTGGGTTCTTAAGAGGTTGATGAAGGAAGGTAAGCTACAACCACTACCTGCTAAGCCCGCCAGAAACTAGGGACAGCCCAAACACAAGGCATATCAGTATTGTACCTTCCACTAGCACTCTAGGCATACCACAGATGATTGCAAGACCTTGAGACATGCTATTCAAGATTTGATTGATTCCAAATAGATATCTGACTCAAAGAGGCGAAAGATAAAAAATAAGACAGATTAAATGCCTAAGTGGGAAAAGAAAACGCACCACAAAAAAAGGCAGTTTAGCGACTGCAGATTTAGTCACTATTTCATGATATTTAGTTGCTATTTACATATAGCGACGCGGCGACGAAATGTCGCAATCCCGGCCGTCGCAATAAATTTAGCGACTAACCACAAAAATAGTCACTAATATTTGCGACTAAATTTAGTCGCTAATGGTATTAATTTCAGTCGCAAATAAACAAATAAAATTAGTCGCCAAATGTATTGGAAATGTATTAGCGACTAAAAATTTCGTCGCAATTTTTATCGCTAATCGCTGTTTATCTGTTAGACCTTTAGCGACTAACTGTCGTGAAAATTATCAGTTGCTAAATGTTAGCGACTAATTATTCTTCAGTTGCTAATCTTAATTTTTCAATTTTAGCGACGGATTTGTTTGTCGCTAATCCATCGCTAAAATTATTATTTTTTTTATAAGCCTATCATTAAACAATAAAATAAATTGATATAAATAATACCGGAAAATAAACATTCATATGCTTCGCAATGTAAATTATAATCAAATTCATAAACATATAATCCAAAACATATGTAATTAATATTAATTCATAGTGGATAGGTAATTAAAAGTACTTGAAAATTATATAAATTTATCGTACCACAAATATCATTATAATGTACTATTAATAATATCATAAAAAAAAGATATGTAAAGTCATCTAGAAGTACTGTCGCTACCACCAAAATGAGAATCATTATACGGGTCTGGACCGTGTGCACCTGAAGGCCCAACGTCATCATGTGGTGCGGGTGATGCCGTAGTGGTACTGGGCTGAGTGACTGATGGCTGAGGGGACAAGTGAGGAAGCAACGAACGAATAGTCCGTGCGAAAATCTCCTCCACGTCTTCCTTGGTCAGGCATGTACCACCAGAATGAGTGGCAGTGCTTGTACCAGCAGCACATGATGGACCGAATGGATAAACACCAGGAGGCACATATGAGCCAAGACCATATATTGTTTTCCTTTTGTTGCATCGTGCGGCCTCAATAAACAACTTCGACTCATGAACAGATGAAACATCTTACGATCTCTCTGATCGGAGTTGCTCATACCTCTCCTATAAAATGACAATAATACTGAATAAACGTAAATATAAAAACATTACAAAATTTATAGCAATTTAGCATTTAAACAACTGAAAACTTGAGTAACTACTAAAGTACTTGATACTTACATGTACCTCCCTACTGCGATCCGCCACATAAGTTTTCCCATCATGATTTATGGTGTGTGTGTACAGATAAGCCTCGAGAATTGTAGGAGATTGACCCAACTCCTTCTCCTATATCATGTGTAGTATAAAATAGTTTGCGAAAAAAATGACTATGAGTAAAAAAGATAAATATTTTCATGCATGAATAAGACATGCACTTGCATTATTTTCCATTGTTATCCTATTTTACTAGAATATATGAAGTAAACACTTTCCAAAAATTCAAAAAATAATTTGGCATAATCTCCCCATATTATTGCCATCCTCCTGTAAAGAAAAATTCATTTTACACTTCTAAAAATCACAAATTGATTCCAATCTCCTCAATAAACTCCAACACAATTTTCCCATCCTCCTTTGCATATATATATCAATCAATATATTGTTAAGTAATACGCATAATTGATTGGTTCTATAATACCCAGATTTGAAAGGTAAATTAGTTTCAAAAGAAATATATAAAGTGAGAAGTTGAGAAAAATCAATAATAATTTTGGCATAATCTCCCCATATTATTGCCATCCTCCTATAACGAAAATTTCATTTTACAATTCTAAAAATCACAAATTTATTCCAATATCCTCAACAAACTCCAACACAATTTTCCCATCCTTCTTTACATATATATATAAATCAATATATTAATTACCATATACGAATGTATATGGGTTTAAATTATTGATTGGATCTATATATTTCAAAATTCGAAAGGCAAACCGTTTGAAATAAACTGAAATGAACATATCAATTAGCAAATAGATGCAAATTGAAGGTCAATAACATAAAATTATAAGTTAAATCTGTAATAAATAAAGTACTTACCAGTCATGAGATATGCTCACCAATGGATACGGTACCACCGGTATATGATCCAGGAGCCTTATCTTCAGATCCTCCATAACGATTGATCTTTTTCTGAGTAGAGAGTTGAATGCATGGAGGAAGATTAAAAATCTAATTCCACTGGTTCCATTCAGCCGCTGGGAAATCTTTAGGCTTTTGCTTGGTGATCTTTATGTGATACACATAATCTTTATATCTTTGTGCTGCCTTTATTTCCCAACCTGCCCTAACCATTGACACTAGCATCCCAGTGGCACATTTTCTGCATTTGTATTTAAATTGGTTCATTAGTGTGTATAATCGTACATTAATATAATATAATTTGAATAATAAAATATGTAATGAAAAATTAAAATTAATTTTTAAATAAATATATACGTATACCTTGAATTCTCCCCAATAAAACTCCTTGATTTCTCTAGCAACCTCCTTCCAACTGACTCCATTAATATCTGTCCGCTGATGGAAACTGCTAGTTATAATCCTAGAGCATTGGGAGGACGGTTCCAGCCTGAATAGCATATAATATAAAAGCAATGTGTTTAGACATGTTTTTATATCTTTTTCGCAATTTATATGGGTGAATACTCACAGTTCCTTTTGATTTACTGTAATGTACAATCTACTAATATTTTCACTGGACACTTAACATGTAGTAGATGTACTGCTTTTGGCCGTGTGCGGACTGGGGGTTGATGCTGATGGCGTAAATGCCACTGGTGGTGATTTTTCATTCCCGGATGTGGGGTCTCCAGGGATATCTGGCATATCTCCAAATGGTTGAGTTGTTGAATCCCCTTTAGATCGTCCTCCTCGACGTCCACGACCGATAAGCCCTCTACCTCTTCCACGACCCATACCTGCACAATGGTGAACTATACATGTATGTGTTTAACAAGTATAACTAGTAATTTCATAAGTGTATCAGCATTCTTTTTGAATCAACTAATAAATATGCATTAAAAAAGTTTAACAAGTTAACACATGGTCCGTTAAAAATTACAGTTAATCAATTAATCACTATATGATGAATTTTGAAATTCCTCTTCATCATTCTCATTACTATCGTAATCTGTAAATTCCTCCTCTTCCTCATCCACCTCAAGTTCTTGATCAATGTCATCAGTGTTATCAATTTTAATTACCACTCCCGAAGGGCCACGTAAGTCTATATCATCGTCAGTACAATCATCCATTATTATATCTTGCATAGTAACTTCATCAACTTAGAATGCATTACATTTTGTAGTAGCAATGTCATCTCTTACATCTGATGTCACAACGTAGTCCCTCGATTTAACCAAAAACACAG
Source organism: Excoecaria cochinchinensis (assembly GCA_947683425.1). Classification (NCBI taxonomy): domain Eukaryota; kingdom Viridiplantae; phylum Streptophyta; class Magnoliopsida; order Malpighiales; family Euphorbiaceae; genus Excoecaria; species Excoecaria cochinchinensis. The sequence continues at coordinate 9,074,139 of CANTUQ010000127.1, read as the reverse complement.
CTAACCAGTTAGCTTTATCTAATTTTAAAGCTGGATATCTTGCATAATACACTTGAGTTGCTTGCATTGCTAGGATAAATGGTTCATAATGGTTGAACCGACGATGCTGGCTTACATCAAAAAGTCTATATTGGCTATGAATCTTAATACCAATGTCTAAAGTGGGATTAAACACATGACACTTGAATAATACAGTTCAATTTATTGGTAACGATGGGTACTCTATCTCTATGATCTCTTCAATCCATCCATAGTAATCACCAACGTTATCAACTGAGTTTGACCCTTTCACACAAACTCCACTATTCATTGAATGTCTCTTAGAACCATGATATTTAGTGTAAAATTTGTATCGATCGACAAAGTATATCGAGTAGCACTTCACTCTCCGCAGTGGTTTCTGTGACAAACTTGTGAGGAATTCATTTTCAATTCCATTGTAACGGACCTGCTCTTCAAAAAAAACATAGTGAAGTTATCATCATTACCATCGTGTATGACATTTATGTGTTATAAATAAGTATTTTGTGAGCCTTACAAATAATTCAAACCAGTCCGCAAAATAGTTGTCAATATTTGCATCAATTTGACTTGGTGTAAGTTCGGGATGTTCTTACGTAAGTTGTCACAATATATACTTAATTACCAAAAAAAATAAAAGCAATATCGGGATCTCTGAGCTTGTTCGTACTGGATAAGTGAAAATTTTTAAATTCCCACTTACATTTTCCTCCCAATCTCCATCATCATTATGAGGAGGACGTTGATGCCTGGTACTGACATGAGGTTCAAAGTAATGCAAGAAAAAATTTGAGGATTCTGATAGTAGGTACGCATTGCATATAGATGCCTCTACTGTTGACTTGTTACCAATATTTTTTTTAAGGGAGGTACCTGCATATGACTTGGTGTAGATAATGAATTTATGCTTTAATGTGTTCATACATATTTACTACCATAATCTTAAACTTAAGCAGTTATTACCTCTCAAACGGATACATCCAACGATATTGTACTGGTCCAGCAACCCTTGCTTCATGTGGTAAGTGTATTATTAAGTGCTCCATTGAATCAAAGAAAGACGGAGGAAATACCTTTTCAAGTTTGCAAATTATTTGTGGAACATTGGAGTCCAATGCCTCGATGTCCTCCAGACGGATAGTACTGCATGTCAAGTCCCTAAAAAATAAGCTTAGCTCTGTAAGGACCTGCCACACATGTCCAGGAAGTAACTCACGGAAGGCAACAGGTAGCAATCATTGCATAAATATGTGGCAATCATGGCTTTTCATGCCATATAATTTAAGTTTCACCATGTCAACACAATGACCTAAATTTGAAACATATCCATCTGGAAACTTAAGTTCCTTCAACCAATCAAATAGTTCTTTTTTTACTTCCTTATCTAATTTGTGACATGCTTTTGGATATTTGCCACTGATTGGATCCATTGATAACTCTGGACGGCAACAATATCTCTCTAAGTCTGAACGTGCTTTCGCATTGTCTTTGGTTTTTCCTTCAACATTAAAAATTGTGTTAATCACATTCTCGAATACGTTTTTTTCGATATTCATTACATTAAGATTGTGCCTTATCATGTTTGTTTCCCAATAAGGCAAATCCCAAAATATGCTTCACTTCCTCCACCCACAAGACTAACATATGATCCCATTAATCTCGTCGGCATCAAGCTCAGTTGCTTTGACTAAACCCCACTGCTCAATTTCTTGCAGAATATCTTCCCCATCTCTAATTGGTGGTGGTGGCATTATTTCAACATGCCCAACTCTAAAGTTCCTCCTGTTTCTCCTAAATGGGTGATCATGAGGAAGAAATTTTCTATGATTGTCAAACCATGTTTGCTTTCCACCACTCTCTAGTCTAAAAGATTGTGTATGTTCCATACAATAAGGGCATGCATATTTTCTAGATGTACTCCAACCAAACAACATTGAATATGTTGGAAAGTCATTGATTGTCCACATAAGCGCAGCTCACATCATAAAGTTTTGCTTGGTAGACACATCATATGTTGACACCCCACTATTCCACAATTAGTTCAACTCATAAATCAAGGGTTGTAGATGGACGTCAATTTTTTGCTGAGGATTCCTCAGCCCTTGCACAATAATAGTTAGGAACATATAAGCCTCCTTCATACACATCCAAGGTGGTAGATTGTAAGGCATGACAATTACCGGCCATGATGAGTATTTCCTCCCATATTGGCCGAATGGCTGAAAACCATATGTACATAACCCCAAACTAACATTTCTAGTTTCAGTAGCAAATGACGGTTGAGTTTTATTAAAATGATTCCAAGCTAGAAAGTCAGAAGGATGCTGCATAACCCCATCATTTTGGACATGATCATGATGCCATCTCATATGTTTCGCTGTCACTTTTGACTGATATAATCGCTACAGCCTAGGTGTTAGAGGAAAGTAATACATCTTTTTATATGCTTTCAACCTTTGCTTATGGGAACTGGCACTCATCTTGAATCTTGGGTGATTACAAAACTTGCATTGTGTCAAATTTTCATCCTCATGCCAATACAATATGCATCCTTCGTTGCAACAATCGATTTCTCGGATAGGCAATCCCAAGCTTCTAACAAGACATTTGGTTTGGTAAAAATTGTTTGGCAATATGTTACCTTCAGGCAAAGTTTCTTTAAATAGTTGGATGTTTGCATCGAAAAACCTCTTTGGAAGATTAAATTTTGATTTGGCATGCAAGATCCTTGCAACTACAGAAAGCTAGGAATGGTCATCACAACCACAATACAACTGTGCATTACCAAATTCAAGAAGATCATAAAATTGTTGACATTATGGGTTTGGTGCCTGATCCATACCATTTTCATAAAAATTTGAGGGTCCAGGTATGTTAGGGTTTGACAGAGATACTTGTTCATGATTATAAGTAGTGTGACCTTCTTAATTAAATTGTTGCCAAAGGTTGGTGGGATTAAAACTAGACCCAGCTGCATTAAGTACCATTTGCTGATATTAACTTCTTACCTCTCCACCATCTACTGATTCATTCGGTATTGGAATACAATTTAACTGGTTTGGAGTAATGTGTGTCTCCCCGTGGCAATTCCAAACTAAATAATCTCGAACAAATCCCTTACAGAATAGATGATTCATAACTATTTTCGCATCATGAAACTTGCGGTTCACACATTGTTTGCATGGACACCTAATTTGATCGCCACTCATTTCTTCGGGATGAGAAGTGGCAAATTTAATAAAATTTTCTACTCCATAAACGTATGATGCATTAGTCCTTCCACTTGCATCCCGCCGATTATAGATCCAACTACGATCATTAGAATCCATAATACAAGAATTCTTCCATTTTCACAAAAATAAGAAAAATACAAAGTTTAGTCTCCAAGTTATACAGAAAAAATGTAGCTCCTAACGTAAATATATACTAAGCTTATTCCAAAAGTTTGTATTGTTCATACTAAACTTAGTATATATGCCTTTAGTCCAAGGAAAATGAAAAAATTGTCATTCCTACTATCGCTGGGTTTGGATCCTATTTTTAGTCATCAAATGATATTTTTGCCTAGTTCAATAGATTCGATAATCTTCTCTATAGATAATGTAAAGGTAAGCCTAGAAAATGGTTGATTCCTTTGCTTACTGTTTCTAGTTTCTGCATTCTAGAATAAGACAATTCAGAAATAAATTATATATAAAAGCAAAATTATATGTATATCTGCTAACTTTGATTATATATTTATATATATAATAACTACTCTAAATATGTGTGTGTGTATATATATATATATATATATATTCAGAGTAGTTATTATATATATATAGATATATAATCGAAGTTAGCAGCAGTTCATTTTATGCCTAAGCCTAAGTATCTTCAAAGGAAATTTTTGCATTAATAGTGCAAACTATATATGCAAAGCTCCTGCATATTCAAAGCTTCTATATAAGAAAAGGTATAATTAAATAAAAATTAATGGATGGATTAATTATTAATTGGGTCAGAATCTAATCAACTGAGAAATAATAGCAAATTTGATTTACATGCATTTTATTACACAATCTTGTGACTATGTGACATTTGTGGTATTTGACTTTTAATCTCTTGCATATCGATTTTGTTCCTTAAATTGAATCATCTTAGTTGTGAGTTGTGACTGTATATGGTATTTTTCATTTACAACCATCTGGAAAAAATTATAATAAAATATTAATCTAAAAACTGGATTTAATTTGTAAAAAAAAATCATAGAAGATCAATAATTACTGTTGAGTTCTATTTTTTATAAACTTCACTAATACTTTTTACTTTTTATGCATAAGGTTCCAACATAATTTCAACTCCAACTAATGGTCATACTTACCAATCATTGCTGCTTTAACATAACTAAACTAACAAAAATATCAATGATAAATTAATAATCAAACAAAGTATGCACATTAACATTAGTAGAAAATTTTTGAGCCAAAATTCATTAGCCATTTTCACATTTTACAAAATCAAGAAAGTTAAAATCTTAAAAGCTGAGACAAATGCTCAGCCGAAAACATAAAAGCTATAGCCATCCACTTCATTTTGACTACCTTTTAAAGGTTTAAGAGAATGAAAAGGATGGAGGACCATTGCAATTTTTCATGACACATCGTTGTGGGGAACAAATGAAATTCAAGATGCCATGGGGACTAACTTTTTCATTGCAAATTTAAAGAATCTTTTACAAAGGTCTTACTAGTAATTAATATCAGTATACCTAACTGATGGTGAATTACAATGTGAAATACATCAAGCAACAAGTTAAATGAATAAGATGTCCTATGAATTACTAAGAGTTTGATTTTGCTTTAATTCATAAAAGGTATATTCTGGCATATTTCACATGTAAACTGAAGTATAAAGCAGCAGACATCAAAATCTAGCTGGTTTTTTTGCCAAATTTCACGAAATTATTGATTATCAAATCCATTAAAAACAAAAATCACTTTATTCAAGGTTACAGATGAAGGACAAGAAAAAAATTTCGGGCTCATGACATTCAACATACCTACTTCCCTGCTAGATGCGCACTGTTAGGTTCTGATGGAAGAGACTCAGATCTATTGGCCTTCCTCCTCCCTTCGCTCCCTACGCGTCTTCGATCTAGCAAGAAACATCAACAATTACAATCAATATTGCACTAACTACACCCTCATAATCTTTAAGCATCTGGAAAATTAAAACCGAAGTACTTTGATCTCATTACCTTTCGCACGGTACAAAGGAAGTGAGCAATGTCGGTTCTATCGCCGATTAGAACTCCGGCGATCGCAGGCAGCACGTCCGGTTGAGGGGGATTGGGGATTTTAGGTTCTCTCGGTCACTACCTCTTTCTTTTCGGAGTTAAACAATTTTGGGGATTTAGGGTTATTTGAATTTGATAACAATTTGAAAAATTGCGACTAATTAGCGACTGTAAAATTCAGTCGCTAAATACAAAAAATTGATTTAGTGACTACATAATTCAGTTGCTAACTCTATCGCAAATTAAATTTATCAAATTACGATAGATCATTTATCGCTATTTTGTTGCAATCTCGTCAGTTAAGTATAGCGACTAACATGTAGTCGCTATTAATTAACAACTAAAAAATAGAGTCGCTACTTTAGTTGCTAAAAAAGGTGCGAGATTTTCGCGGCACAATATAGCTACTAAATCCATCTTGTGTCGCTATTTAGTTGCTATTTTAATGCAAATTACATTTTTGCAACTGAATTTTATTATAGTCGCAAATTAGTCGCTAAATTAGCGACTAAATAAGTTAGTCACTAATTTACGTCGCTAAACTGCCTTTTTTTTATAGTGACGGTTCCTAAGGATGATAATAAACCATCGGCCACAACATCTATGCTAATGAAAGCAGGAAGAAGATAGCTATTTAGATGTTCTTTTTATTCTGGAACTATTTGATAATGACATTTTTAATCCTAATTTTTAAATAAAATGAATAATTTTGCTTATTTGTGTGATATATCTCGTGATTTCACTATGCATAATCATGACACATTCATATTTGACACTGATTCAATTGATACCATTTCATATAATCTCGAAACTTTGGAAAAACCAAAGAAAATCTTGATAGCATCTGATATAACTCCTGAGGAGAGATTAAAATTTGAGAGAAAAAAAAGTGTGAAAAAGTCTTTGCCTGGACCTATGAAGACATGCCAAGAGATGATCATGGAGTCGCCGAACACACTATGGTGGCATATAATGATCATGGACGAATCAAGCAAAAATTTAGAAGACTTAGGCTAGAAGGGGCAGAAAAGGTTAAAAGGAGAGATCCACAAGTAGAAATGGGGCCAAATTTCTTATCAGAGCGCAATGCTCGACTGGGTTGGTCAGCATTATCCCCAAAAGTTGAGAAGAGAAGTGCGTGTATGTGTGAACTACCAGGATTTGAACAAAGTTTATCCAAAAGAAAAAACAAAAACAAAAATAAAAACAAAATAAAAACAAAATATATAAAAAAAAGGAAAAGATGTGTAGATATGGCCGAAAACTGTTGACATGGGGCAAAAGAGACTCATCTTTAGGGCAAGCTTTGTTCAAATCCCATTGATCTACACATACCCGTCTTTTCCCTTCTTCTTGCCTACCGTAAAGGACCAAAAGACTGATTTGTAAGGTTAAGATGTGTGGACGAGAAAGAAGCTAAGAAGGTCATGGAAGAAGGTCATGCCAAAATCTACAGAGCCCATATGGACGATGAAATGCTGACAAAAAAGATCATGAGATAAGGACTCTATGGACTTACAATGGATACGGATTGCTTGAGCTTAGGGAATAGACATCATAAGGGAAGTGCGCCTTATGGCCTCTAACGGACATAGGTTCATCATAGTTGCTATCGCCTACTTCACCAAGTGGGTAGAAGCTGAGTCCTTCAAGAAAGTCGACGCTTAGGATATGGACAAGTTCATTGAGAGAAGTTCATTGAGAGGAATCTGATATGTTGATGTGGTCTCCCGCACCACATTGTGTCTACGGATGGGGGGCAGTTTATGGCTAAAGCTAAAAAGGTGCTCAAGAAGTATGGCACTGAGTATCATAGATGCTCTCTATATCTCCCTCAAGCCAATGGCTAGTTGAGGCGGCCAATAAGAACGTCAAAAAGATTTTGGCCAAAATGGTTCAGAACTACAAGGGTTGGGCAGAGAAATTACCTTTGGCACTTTGGGGCTATTGAGCCACCATCAAAACTTCTACGAGAGCCAACACCTTATTCATTGGTGTACAGGATGGGAACAATGCTGCCTGTTAAAGTGGAGCTCAAGCCATTAGGGGTAGTCATGGAAGCCCAAAATTTGAAAACTGATTGGGCGCAATAGCGATTACTGCAGTCAAACATGTTAGACAAGAACAGGTCACGGGCTTATTATCACCACCGGATATATCAGAGAAGACTTCCTTGATCATTTGGAAAGAAAGTTAGAAAGCACTGGCTGAAAGAGAGAGATTTAATATCCAGGCATATGAGACCAGATGTTCCTGGCATACGAGGTAAATTCAGGCTAACATAGGGAAGCCCATTTGCTCTGAAAAAGCTATTGTCCAAGGGAGCAGCGATTCCGACAGACAGTGATGGAAATGAATTCAAAGAACCAGTTAGTATTGACAGACTCAAGAGGTTCCATGGCTAAAGACTAAAAATTAAAAGAAGAGAATAAATGCCCCACGGGTTGAAAATAAAAAAGGGTAGCCTTGCTAAAAATGGGCGCCTCGTTAGGATGAAAACTGAAAAAATGCGTCCTAGGCAAAAATTAAAGGCTTGAGAGAAAATGTTCAATCAAGAGGACCCGAGAGGGCTAATTGGAAATAGGAGTTTTTATGCTTTCAAGATCCATTTTGAGATTAAATGTAATTTTGCATTTTGGATCTATGTTTAATAGTGATCATGTGTAGAGAAATTATACTAAAATGTACACAATTTTGCAGAAAGATAGAAAATAAAGGCAATTCAACTCACGTGTTCATTATTTTCTAGTTCTTTTATAAAAATAGAAACATTGTTCACTATTGAATGCATCTAATCTAAATAACTATCTTTTGTTACTGCTTTCGCCGGCAAAATGTCTAGGTCAGTGGGCCTTATTATCAACTGCGGGACTGGGCCCCCACATCTTGTATGCACTTGTAGAAGAAAAGGGGCAATCTCTGATCAGTGATATAACAGTCTTTGCAAGCACCTATGTCTGAATGATATGGTGCCTGGAGGTAAAGTCAAAGATTAAGGACCACCTTGAAAGGATAGAGGATGCCTCACAACATCTTGAATCCCTCCGAATTGTCGAACACAGCGAACGATAGTGTAGAAGGTAGCCTCACGAATCCCACACAATAGGACACATCCAAAAGAACCATCCAGAGTCACAGCACGAGGGAGAAACCGGGGGTACATGAAGCTGATATCCTCATCTACTGCCTCAATCAATCTAGTAGCACCTTCATTGAGAGATGCAAACGAATACAACCGCTGCCGGGGAAGGAAATGCCTCAATGGATAACTACTGATTACCCTAAGAGGTGACCCTGATAGTAGCTTCAGCTTTTTCTTATAGCCCCACCTAAAGGACAAGAGAAAAAAAAGGCCGTTAGAGATGAAAATCGTGACTAGCTCTCTAAGCAAAAGTTAGGCAGAAGGGCAGGGTGAAAACCTGGAAATAGGCAGTCTGCCCTACAAAAAATGAAATGAATAAAAGCTGCTAGATTGGGTTGGGTCCCTTCCAGGCAAAAATTAGGCAAAGGGTTATGTGAAAGTTCCTAAAGGGACGCATTTCCCATAAAGAAAAGCTAGTGTGAAAATCCACAAGGGACGCACTACCTTTAATGAATGACTTTCGGTGCTTGGAGCGAAAAGGCGGCATTACTTCAGATGATCTCCCTTCAGGTGGATAATACATAATTCAGGACATGAGTCAGAATCTAGGGGCAAGATGTTGTACAGTGCATAGCAAAAGGCATACGCTCATTGACCGGAGGGCAAAGATGCACACCTGACGGGTTTCTCAAAAACATTATGGGTCGGAGTCCCTAAAGCCAAGATGACACTCTTCTAGATCCTTGGAGGCATGATCGAGCAGCTAAGCCATATCCTCAACGGACCCCTAACCACACAGGACATGGTCTATCCATTTTTTTTATGCACTTCATGTCATATAATTCTTTTGCAAACATCTGCATAATCACTTTTACACATGCATGCATAGTCTCTTGTATGTATTTCGATGCAATCACTTCGTAGTCTATTTAACGGCTCGATGATATTCATTTCCTGCACTTTGTAGTCTTGTCAGCAACTCCATGCAATCACTTTGTAGTCTATTTAATGGCTAGGTGATATTCATTTCCTACACTTTGTAGTCTTGTCAGTGACTCGGTGCAATCACTTTGTAGTCTATTTAACGGCTCGGTGATATTCAATTTATGCACTTTATAGTCTTGTTAGCGGCTCGGTGTAAGCACTTTGTAGTCTATTCAACAGCTCGATGATATTCAACCCCTGCACTTTGTAGTCTTGTCAGCGACTCAGTGCAATCACTTTATAGTCTATTTAACGGCTCGGTGATATTCATTTCCTGCTCTTTGTAGTCTTGTCAGCGACTCGGTGCAATTACTTTGTAGTCTATTTAACGGCTCGGTGATATTCATCCCCTGCACTTTGTTGTCTTGTCAGTGACTCGGTGCAATCACTTTGTAGTCTATTTAACAGCTCGGTGATATTCAACACCTGCGCTTTGTAGTCTTATCAGCGACTCGGTGCAATCACTTTGTAGTCTATTTAACGGCTCGGTGATATTCAAGACCTGCACTTTGTAGTCTTCTTTGCGACTGGGTACAATCACTTTGTAGTCCATTTAATGGCTCGGTGATATTCTAGAATAAGCGCACATCGTAGTTTTGTCAGTGACTCGGTACGGTTCGGAAGGATAACTTTTAAATCACAACACTATTCTTTAGGGAGCAGTCGGTTGTTCAAGAGGTCGCCTCAGGTACGCATCTCTTTCCTTTCTCTGAATTTTGGCTCACCTAGGCACCCATGCACTAGCCTCCCCAAAATTTGGGGCAACTGTAGACACCGGGTTCCGAGAAGTATAGATCAGAGTTACCCAATGATGAAATTAATTGTGCCTATTTATAGGCAAAAATAAAAGTTGGAAGTGACGGTTTGCTTCTCAAATTTGATTTATTAAAAGTAAATAAAAATGTGATTTAAAAAATATTTTAAAAAATTATTTTAAAATAAAAAAATAAATTTTTAAAATTATAGTGTTTTTGTCAAAATTATTTAAAAAAAAAAAATTTCGGCCGTGCGCTGGGCACATGTGCGGGCATCCCTCGCCCGCTCCTCATAGGGCCACTCGTCCCCGCTCCTCGTCCAGTGGGGGGCGCACGCTTAGCGACTCGCAGGGCGTCGCGTGCATCGCGCGCGAGTAGAGCGTGAGGCGTCAGCTACAGCGCGCTGCATCGCTCAGCCCTCTCACCCCTCCAGCAGCCCTTTGGGCATTTTTTGGCCATTTTTGAGTGTTTTTACTCATTTTTTTGGTAGAATTTAATTTTAAAATATTTTTATCTTCTAAAACTTTAAAATTCTTCAGTTGTTTTTGGGTTTAATGGGAATTAAATTAATTTAATTTATTCATTAAATTTGATTTATTTTGAGGTCTAAAAAGGATTTTTTGAGATAAAAAAGAGGTGATTTTTCTTAAGAAAACTTTTCTTCTTTTTCTTCTTCTTCTTCTTCATGAACAAATTATCCCAATATTCTAATTTGATTTTCTAAGTTAATTCTTGAGACAAAGAGAACAATTTTTTGTTCTTGGAAATTTTTTTTTTTTTTTTAACAATTTTTGCTTGACACAAACAAATTAATTTTTTGTTTTTGGGATAAAAATTTGCTCCTATATTTTATTTTTCTAATCTTATTTTTTGCAAAATCAAGACAATGAAATTGATCATCTATCTTCACTCATCATATTAAAATTCGAGGGTGAACATTCTGGGTTTGATTTTATTTTTTTATTATTATTTTATTTGTTTATGATTAATTAGCAACCATGTAGATTTTTAAATCTATTATTATTTTTATTTTTGGTGTGATTTTGTTCATAGATTTAATATATTTTGATATGTTTTATCTATTTTATTTCTTTTTGCTTACTTGATTGTTTATCTTCTTCTTCTTTATTATTATTATTATTATTATTATTATTATTATTATTATTATTATTATTATTATTATTATTATTATTATTATTCTCACTACTATTGTTATTATTATTGTTATTCTTGTTTGCTATTATTCTTATTATTAGTTGTTATTATTAATTTTGTTTTATCATGTATGCTTTTATGTATGTTAATATGTTAATTTATTTTATTATGTAATTTAATTAGTTTGTCACTCATAATGCATTTTTATTTTTTAATTCATTTTCATATGTTATATGTTTAAATTCATTTTTATTACTAACATCACTTTTATTTGTGTTTTTTTTAATTTCAATACTTATTTTTATGTGTGAGCTTTTTCAATTGAAAATGGGAGCCCATGGAGACTTAAAGACACCATTTTGGCAGGATTTATCATATTTTAGTATTTTTAGTATTTTTCATTATTTTGATTTTATTTATTTTTACTATGTAATTTGTAATAAATTTATTTATTTTTATGCATGTTACTTAAAAGTCACAAAAAAGTTTTATATTAATAAATTGGGATCTTTTTCTAATAAAATGGGATCAATATCCTAATTTTAACCCATAAAAACTCAATTTTAAAAAGATGGGTTAACTTTCTCAAAATGGGATCACTCATCCCAATTTTCCTAATAATGCATAAAAATAACTTTTCGGCTTTCGAAGTGAAAATAAAGAAAACAATGTTCCTATCCTAAATAATGTCCTGATTTATGAATGTTTATTTACTCATTTGATTTATTTATTTATGTTTTGCTTGATTTTATTTGGGAAATTGCATTTTACTCTCAAATTTTAATACCTTTTTTTATTTGGGGGATTGTATTTTGTCCTAATTTTATCATTTTGTTATTTTTTGCCATTTTGTTATTTTTTATGGCTTGCTTTATTTTACCGCTTCCTTACTGCTTTCGTGCTTGATTTGCGCTTTATTTTTTAATACATAACCGTATGAGAACAGAGATAGAAATTTAAAATTAAAAATCCAGTTATAATTAACCAAGGCATTAATAGGAGTAAAGTTCTGAATCTTTCTCTGGTTTAGACCCTTGAGGTTAGATGAACTTTTTCAATTTCTTGTAAATTGGGTGGCGACTCCAAAATACCTCAAAGGTGCCTAAAGGGTTCATGGGATTAGATGATATTTTCAGTGTTCTATTGGAAGGAGGTGTTCAAAATATCTCATGATTTCACAAGATCAAAAGATGCAAACCCTCTCGGGCCCTAAAGGCAGGTTTTCAGGAACTAGTCGGGTCCGGCGCGCGTCACAATCGTTATGCGAATAAAAGCATGTATTACTGGAATAAATGTGCATGCAAAGTATGTATTTATGTTTTGATGAACTCTTGGAAAGTACCTAAATTGTTATAATTAGCATGTGCATATTTTCTATATTGTACTTTCCTTTAAACCCCTTTTGATGATCATTCTTACTGGTCGTCCATATTTATGCGTTTCCCACTAAGCTTTATGCTTAGCACGGATTTTCTTTTAATCCGTGTAGGGGCAAGTGACCAGGTCTTTCAAAGGTCATCCGCAGTAGTCCAGGCCATTGCAAGTTTATGAAGAGATCTTAGGATAGGTATTGTATAGTCTGAAGAGTATTTATAAGATTTGTAATTTTGAAATATAAGTTTGTTAAAGCAATTGAACTATCTGTAATAATTTTTGAAATGTGTATTTTTTATTGTGCGTGCGTAATAAATTTATAGTTAGCTATGTATTTATTTTTGAAAATGAAAGAAATTTTTATAACTCAGATTTTGGCTTAAAGCTTTATAAGTTTTGCATGGTTGTATCGGTAACGCCCTTGATCGTCGTCGTGAACCCACCGAATCACGGTATGGTTTACTACATACGGGTAAGGGATATTACATCTTTCAAGTCCTGGTACATCTTGTTACCACTAGGATGAATTACATAACTACTACGGTGAGCTTCTATCAGGATATTCTTCTTCAACTCTACTTGATCAAGAATACACAACCTTCATTTATAATATAAACTGCCATCAATAGTTAAAGTGAAATCACTATCTTGTCCATGCTGCACTCGATTGACAATGGCGATTAAGGGATCATCTTATTTCTGAGCAGCTTTTACTTGCTATAGAAAATCTGATTTCAATTGCATTTCAGCTATGATTGCTCCATCCTATGCCATGCCCAATCTGACATTCATAGCCCAAAGGCCTACCAAAAAATTTCCTGCTAAGTGCATCAGTTACCACATTTGCTTTTCCTGGGTGGTAGTCAATAAAGAAATCATAATCCTTTATAAGTTCAAGCCATTGCCTCTATTTTAAATTAAGCTCCATCTGTGTGAGCAGGTACTTTCGACTTTTGTGAAGTGTATAGATATAGCAATTTTCATCATATAGGTAGTGCCTCCAAATCTTTAATGCAAAAATAATGGCTGCAAGCTCAAGATCATGTGTGGGATAATTCTTTTCATGAGTCTTGAGCTGTTGGGAGGAATATACAATCACCTTGCCTTTCTGCATCAATACACATCCCAAGCCATTTCTAGATGCATCACTGTAAATCACAAAGTCTTTACTAGGTTCATGGCGGTATGAACAATCCTGACAACCGTGTAAAATACCGAAGTCTGGAATCTAGCAAATAGAATGCATTTACAAGGCGGTAAGAATAATCCTGACCACCATGTTAAATGCAAGAATTCCAGAATTTAAAATAGAATGCATTTACACAGCGGTAAGAATAATCATGAATTCCATGTAAAATGCAAAAATCTCAGAATTGCCAAATAAAATGCAGTCACACGGCAGTAAGAGAAATCCTAATTGTTGTGTGAAAGAATGAATTTCCAGAATGTTACTTAGAAAGCATTTACACGGTGGTAAGGGAACTCCTACCCGCCATGTAGGCTATCACACGGTGGCCAAGGAAACTGTGACGCGCGCCGAACCTCGATGCCTCCCGAAAGCCCGCCTTAGGGCGATCGGGAGAGGTTCATAAAAACTTGTAAGGTATTTACAAGCTGTGTCTATTTTGGGCAACAAAGAGGTTTCTTGGAGTTGCCACCCAATAGAACATTGGGAAGGGTCGTCTAGCCTCATCGAGCCTAAGACGGCGCATACATATCCATCTTGGGCTAACCAGAGAGATTTTGGAGATCTCAGCCTCTACCCCCTGGAGCCTAGGATTGTAATCGTTGAGCCCAAAGACCAGAGAAAGTTCGGGACTCCCCATTTATTCATACCTTGGCTAAGTTTATAATCAAGTTTTGAATTTAGTATTTCATCCCATTTCTCATTCAATTTTTAATGCAATTTAATTAAATGCATATCAAACATATAAATAAAGCAGTAAATAAAATAAATGAAAGCAAAATAAATTACAATAAAACTAGGGGCGAAATACAACCCCCATTTGTAAATAAAATACAACTCATGCATAAATCGGGTTATTTATTAAAAATAAGGGCATTGGTCCTCTCATGCATAATTAAAGAAAACAATTTCAAAGTGATAATTTATTTTGGGGGAAAAATCTAGGACATCGGTCCCATTTTTATTAAATAAAATCCAATTTAGTTTAATAGAAATATTTTTGTGATTTTAATTAAAGTGCATGAAAATAAATTTATTATTACAAATTACATAATAATCAATTAAACCAAAATTATAAAAAGCAACAAAAATATAAACAACTCCCAAGTGGAACTTCAAATCTCCATGGGATTCCACTTGACAAAAACTCACATATGAAAAATAAGTATTGAAAAATAGGAAAAAAAACAAATAAAAATGAAGTTAGTATAGAAATAATTAAACATATAACTTGAAAATAATTAAATTAAGGCAAAAAATTGAATCATATATGATAAACCAATTAAAATGACATAATACAAATATGCAATATAACAAATTAACAAAATCAACATGCATAAAAAAATAACATGATAATAATAAAATTCAACATACAAAAACAAGCATAAAATAATGATGATAGAATTTAACATTCATAAAGACATAAAATAATAACAATAATATCCAATCATGTATAAAAAGTATAATACATATAAAATTCAGCATGCATAAAACATATTAATAATAGCAGCATGTATAAAAAGCAAAAGGTAATAATAAAATCAACATGCATAAGAAATAAATAATAATAGTAATAATAAAATTAAACAAGAATAAGGATAATAATAATAATACTAATGATGGTGATAACTACAATAATAATAACACAATAATAACAAAGAATATGAACAATCAAATACAATAATAATAATAATAATAATAATAATAATAATAATAATAATAATAATAATAATAATAATAAAGAATATGAACAATCAAACACAACAACAACAACAACAACAACAACAACAACAACAACAACAATAATAATAATAATAATAATAATAATAATAATAATAATCAAAGAAGATGAACAATCCAATTAAAAATAGAAGAATAACATGAAAATAAAATAAGCCAATTATGATAAAATATGTTAAATGATGATACTAATAATATATATGAACTAAAAAAATGACAATAATATGAACATGAACAATTAAATGAGAAATAAAAATAAGAAATAATGATATGAACAAATTAAACAAAAAAAAAAGAAATAAGAAGTAAAAATATGAACAATTAAATAATAGATCTAAAAGAATTTACATGATAATCAATTGAAAAAAAAAAGCAAAAGAATAGAAAGAAGAATAAAATGATAGAACTAAAAGAATTTACATGTTAATTAATTAAATAAAAGCAAAAGAATAAAAAGAAGAATAAAATGATAGAACTAAAAGAATTTACATGTTAATTAATTAAATAAAAGCAAAAGAATAAAAAGAAGAATAAAATGATAGAACTAAAAGAATTTACATGTTAATTAATTAAATAAAAAAGAAATGAAATTAAAAATCAAAGTAAGAAATTGAGCCAAGAATTTTTACCCTCAAAATTGATCTTGAAGAAATGAAGGTAGATAATCCAATTCCTTGTCTTGATTTGAAAACATATGATTAGAAGAAAAAATAAAATATTGAAAGATAAATTTTACTCAAGAACAAACAATTAATTTATTTGTCTTAAAGTAAAAAGTTGTCAATTGAAAATAAGAAAAATTTTCAAGAACAAAAATTGTTATTTTTTGTCTCAAGAATTGCTGGAAATTCCTTTAGAAATTGAGAGAATTTGGTTGAGAGAAGAGAGAAGAAGAAAAAAAAAGTTTTCTAAAGAAAATCCCCTCCTAATTCTCTCTCCAAAATCCTTTTTATTTCCCCCAAAATTCAGATTTTTTAATTAAAGAAATTAAATTAATTTGATTCCCATAACTCAAAAAAACAACTGAATTTGGAGAGTTGGAAGATAGAAGGATTTTATAATTAAATTTTGCAAAAAAAATGAGTTAAAAAAATTTAAAATGAAGAATTTATGGTCAAAAAGGCCAAAATAGGCAAAACGAACGAACAGGGGCGCGGAGGGGCGCGCGGCTACCGACGGCCTACCTGTGTGTAGGCGCGACCGACGGCCTTCCCGTGCTTAGGTGAGCGACGGGAAGCCCGTCCCTCGCGCGGAATTTTTTAATTTTTTTTTCTAAATTCCTATGAAAACATAATAATTTAAAAACTCACTTTTTATCCCAAAATAATTTTTAAAACATATTTAAAATATTTTTAAAATACATTTTTATTCATTCCTAACAAATCAAAACGACAAGAAAATTATCACTTCCAACTTTCATTCTTTTTGCCTATTAATCGGCACATTTAATTTCATCATCGGGTAATCCTGCTGGACGGAGTTATGATGACTGTTGTTGCCGTGTTATAGGCAGGCTGTCTTTTGGTTGTAACTGGTGACGTTGTGGTCGTGCTAACCTCTTGTGGGTAATGCCGCCATCGTGCTAACTGCTGTGAATTGGTAGTGCCGTGGTTGTGCCAACCTCTTGTGGGTAGTGCCGCCATCGTGCTAACCACTGTGAATCGGTAGTGCCGTGGTCGTGCTAACCTCTTGTGGGTAGTGCCGCCATCGTGCTAACCGCTGTGAATTGGTAGTGCCGTGGTCGTGCCAACCTCTTGTGGGTAGTGCCGCCATTGTGCTAACCACTGTGAATGGGTAGTGCCGTGGTCGTGCTAACCTCTTGTGGGTAGTGCCGCCATCGTGCTAACTGCTGTGAATTTTTGAGCTGTGCTCCTTTAGATGCTTGGACTGGTGTCGTCACTCGGCTTTTGTTGGTGTTCCCTGCTGATTTCTCCTGCAAGATTGTATGCATAGGAATATACAAGAAATCACGTGTGTATGATATTGATTGCAAATGCTTGCAAAAATGTATACATTGTGCCCTAGGTGGTCCAAGGTTTGCTGAAGTTATAGCTTGTCTGCTCTACCATGCCCCCTGAATCCTGAGGATCGTCGATAAGTTTTCTGAAAGAGACGTCCGGTGTATATCCTTTGCCCCCCTGGTTAATGATCATTTACCCGGGATTCATGTTCTGTGTTGTGTGTTAACTGATTGAAATAGGATTATCTGAAGTAACGCCGCCCTATTGCTCCAGGCATTGAACGTCATTGTTTTAAAGGTAGTGCGTCCCTTGTGGATTTTTACACTAGCTTTTCTTTGCGGGAAATGCGTCCCTTAGGGGATTTTCACACAACCCTTTGCCTAATTTTTGCCTGGAATGGACCCAACCCAATCCAGTGGCTTTTGTTTATTTATATTTTTTTTGTAGGGCAGACTGCCTATTTCTAGGTTTTCACCCTGTCCTTTGGCCTAACTTTTGCTTAGAGAGCCAGTTACGGTTTTCATCTCTAACGGCTTTTTTTTTTTTTAAGGAACTACAAGATAAGGCTATTATCAAAAGCTTCGCTAAGAATGAATAGCACATATCTGCTTAGGCACCTTCCGACAAAATAAAAAAAAACGACAGTCATTAGATAAATAGATAATATATTTTTAAGGCAGAACTAAAAGCCAATGAAAATGCAAACTGTAATCTTTATTCATTGCAAAATTGAGTACATTTCTATATGATTTCATCATACATGATCTTCATTTGACAGAAATCAAAAACACAAGACCACACCTAATCTCAGAATAGATCTTGTAAGCATCAAACTCCTGTTATCAATCAGCCCTCTCGGGTTTTCTCGATTGAACATTTTCTCTCAGCCCTTAATTTTTGCCCAGGATGCCTTTTTTACGGTTTTCACCCTGACAGGGCGCCCAATTTTAGCAAGGCCACCTTTTTTTGGTTTTCGACCTGCGGGGCATTTATTCTCTTCTTTTTATTTTTTAGTCTTTAGCCATGGAACCTTTTTAGTCTATCGATATTAACCGGGTCCTTAAACTCATTCCCATCGCTGTCTACCAAGATTGCTGCTCCCTTTGTTAGCAACTTTTTCACAATGAACGGACCTTCCCAGGTTGGCCTGAATTTTCCTCGTATGTCCGGCACTCCCGGCCTCATCATCTTAAAGACCAAATCCCCTTCTTTCAATGGGTGCTTTCGTACCTTCTTGCCAAAGGACCGAGCTAGTCTCTTCTGATAAACCTGATTGTGATAATAGGCTCTCAACCTATCTTCATCCAATAGATTCAACTGCAACAATCGCTGTTGTGCCCATTCTATCTCTGGAATCTCGGCTTCTATGACTACCCTTAAGGATTTTAGCTTAATTTCAACCGGCAGAACTGCTTCGGTTCTGTATACCAGGGAGAACGGTGTCGCCCCTATAGAGGTTCTGACTGTGGTTCTATAACCCCAGAGTGCAAAAGGTAGCTTTTTCGCCCAATCTTTATAGGTCTGAACCATCTTGGCCAATATTCTTTTCACATTCTTGTTTGCAGCTTCAACCGCACCGTTAGCTTGAGGACGGTAAGGAGAAGACTTGTGATGCTGGATTCCATACCTCTGAAGCATCTGTTTAGTTTCTGCTAAGAATTGAACCCCATTATCAGATACAATATGCTGTGGGAGGCCATATCGGCATATCAAATTTCGCTCAATGAACTTAGCCATATCCCTAGCATCAATCTTCTTGAAAGATTCAGCTTCGACCCACTTAGTGAAATAATCAATGGCGATTATGATGAATCTATGCCCATTAGAAGCCGTAGGATGGATTTTGCCTATGATGTCTATTCCCCACGCTGCAAATGGCCATGGAGATGTTAAGTTATGTAACTCTGAAACTGGCACATGCCTCAAATTCGCGTAATGTTGGCATAACTGGCATTGCTTCACAAATGTTGAACAATCTGTATCCATTGTGAGCCAATAAAACCCTTGGCACATGATCTTCTTTGCTAAGGCTAAGCCATTCATGTGAGCTCCACAAACCCTGGCATGAACCTCTTCCATAACTCTTTTAGCTTCTTTCTCTGCCAAACATCTTAACTGGATACCATCAACTTGTCTCTTATACAAAGTGCCATTTACACTGATGAACTGAGTGGATAACTTTCGAATCATCCTTTGGTCTTTCTCTGTGGCTTCTTCTAGAAAAACTGACCGTTCCAAATAATTCTGAATGTCATAGTACCAAGGGTTTCCATCGGTGGCCCCAACATCCATCACCTGCTCAGCTTCAAAGCAAGGCTTTTCCGAACTAGAGATTAGCACGGGTTTCATAGCAATCCCTGTTGGATTATCCCACATGGAAACTAAAGTCGCGAGAGCATCAGCCAATTGATTTTCATCCCTGGGGGTGAAGTGAAAAGTGCAAGTCTCAAACTGGCTACTCAACATTCTCAAGTGCTTCACGTAAGGTAACAGCCTCTCTTCTTTAACTGACCATTCCCCTCTGATCTGATGAATTACTAATGAAGAATCTCTGAAGACTTCTGCGGTCTTTGCCCCCAGAGCCAGCAATGCTTCCAATCCGAAGATGCAAGCTTCATATTAAGCTTCATTATTGGTCGCCTTGTACCTCAACTTTTTGGCTAATGGCAGCTTTTCTCCATCCAGGGTCGTAAGAATGATCCCTGCTCCTGCCCCTTTACTGTTAACTGCCCCATCAAAGAACAATTGCCACCCTTGTACTGCTATGGCCATGACATCTTCATCTGGGAAATTGTATTCGAATTGGTCTCCCTCAATAGGATGCTCAACCAAGAACTTAGCTACAGCTCTTCCTTTAATGGTTTTCTTGGTGATGTATTCGATATCGAACTCCTGCAATAGTAGTAACCACCTTCCCATCTTTCCCAGCAGAGAGGGCGCTTCCTGAAGGTACCTAAGCGGGTTATGCTTAGCAACCGCTTGTACACTGAAGGAATGAAAGTAGTGTCGCAACTTCTTAGAACCCCAAATAACTGCTAAGCAAATCTTTTCCACTTCCACATATTTGGCTTCATATGTCAAGAATTTCTTGCTAAGATAGTAGACAGCAAACTCTACCCCAAAATCATCCTCCTGGGCCATCATGGCACCCACTGAATTGTCTTCTATAGCCAGATACAAGATTAGTGGCTTGGCATGCCGTGGTGGTCTTAAAACTGGAGGATTCAGGAGATAATCCTTAATAGTATCAAAAGCCAATTGACAATCATTATTCCACACCACCGTCTGATTCTTCCTAAGAAGCTTGAAGATGGGCTCACATACTGAAGCCAGCTTGGCAATAAACCGGCTGATGTACTGAAGCTTTCCCAGGAAACTTCTAACCTCTTTCTCTTTTTGAGGCACTGGCATCTCTCTGATGGCCCTGACCTTGTCGGGATCTACTTCAATTCCTCTCTGGCTTACCACATGGCCTAACAGCTTACCTGAGGTAACTCCAAAAATGCACTTCTTGGGATTGAGGCGCAGATTATACTTATTGATCCTTTGAAAGAACTTCTCTAGAGCCTCGAAGTGACCTTCTCTGGTAGCCGACTTGATCATCATGTCGTCAACATACACCTCCACTTCCTTGTGTATCAGATCATTGAGAACTCTGGTGGCCATCCTTTGATAGGTCGCTCCTGCGTTCTTTATTCCGAAAGGCATATCCCGGTAAGCAAATGTACCCCACTCGGTGATGAAGGCTGTCTTAATCCGATCCACTATCTTGTTAAGGATTTGATTGTACCCTGCGTACCCATCTACGAAGCTATACATCATGCAAGCAGCGGCACTATCTACCAGCACATCAATATGAGGCAGAGGAAAATCATCTTTCGAGCAGGCTTTGTTCAGGTCCCGATAGTCCACACATACTCTAACTTTTCCATCCTTTTTAGCCACAGGAACCACATTAGCCAGCCACGTCGGGTATTTAAGCTCCAGTAGAAACTTAGCCTCAATCTGCTTATGGATTTCCTCTTTCACCTTCTGAGCCCATTCCGGCCTAAGTCTTCTGAGCTTTTACATGACCGGTTTACTTTCTGGGTAAGTTGGAATGGCATGTTCGGCCACATCTCGATCAATCCCCGGCATGTCCTCGTAGGTCCAGGCAAAGACTTTTTCATATTTTTTCAATATTCTCTCAAATTTTAGCCTCTCCTCAAGAGTTATATCTGATGCTATCAAAATTTCCTTTGGATTCTCCAAAGTTCCGAGATTAAATGTAGTTGTGTTAGTTGAGTTAATGTCAAAAATGAATGCATCATGTTTATGATCATGAGAAATGAAATCATCAGAAACATCACACAAGTAAGCAAAGTTATTCATCTCATTGATGTAATCAGAAACATTAACATTGTCATTAAAAAGTTTTGGCATAAAAATAGTATCTAAATAACTATTGCCTTCATCTTCTGTCGATGACGATGCTGCAGTCGATTGTGCTTTGACTTCTTGGCTTGGTGGAGGCTTTTCAACTACCTCCGGTGAAATCTTCAAATCTTCAAATTTCAGCTCTGGCCCTACTATCTTTTCCTTTCCCTTAAGTCTGGTGGCTAATAGCTTATCAGTAACAATCTCCTCAGGCTCATCCCTGTCTCAGACACTGCACTGAGTCATGATCTCCTCATCCCAAAAGTTCTCTGCAGACTTGATAACTCCAACATCCCAGTTGAAGACGTCATTAAAGATTTCAAACCCCGGAACAATCTTTCCATCCACCCACTGAGGCTCTTCCTCTCCCGTGTAAGCACAGATCGAAGATGAGGGAACAAAACTCTCTAAAATGTGGGGAATCTTCTCTGACACTTTCTTCTTACCATGCTCTCCTTTGTAGCCCAGACCCTTCTGATCTTTCTGGCCTTGTGTGGTGATAGCATCCTGTAGCCCTTGCGAGTTTTTACCCAGACCAGCCCCTGGGAGAAAGTGCATCTTCTTCATCATATTCACCACTTGAGGACTATCTGCTAAGCCCTGCTCCTCTCCTATCATCGATATATGAAAACCACTGAATGGCTGATTAGAGATCCCCAAGGCAGACACCTGGTTTTCTCTAGCTGCTTTAATAGTCACCACCTCTCCTTCATGAGGTATCTTAATCATCTGGTGTAGGGTAGAGGGCACTCCTCCCAATTTATGGAACCATGGCCTTCCAAGCAGAGCTGATAAATTCGCCGGGATAGGCAAGGCTGAAAATTCTTTAACATCCCCTACCCATACGTAAGCAATCCCATCCGATAAGGAGTGAGACGCCGTATGAGTAAAGGTGTCACCAAACAGATACAAAGCACTTCATACAATCATTCATAACATACATACTGAAATACAGGATAATTAAAAACTTTAAAAGGAAAAGAAAGCAATAGTTGATCATACATTAACATAACAAAACCATTACAATAATGTTCTGATCAACTAGCTGAAACAAAAGATGTTGCATATCCAAAATATAAGTACAATAGCGGAAGCTAAAAAAAAAACTGATACAAGAGAGTTCAATACAAAAAGAATCATTACAGATTACAAAACTGAGCCCTACACTAAAACCTTCTGCGTTGGCTTGACGGCGGTGACTCTCTCAAAGCAAAAACTCCTTCCGCACCTGCACGGGTAAAAACACCGTGCTAAGCGATAAACACTTAGTGGGGAAACACACATAAAATATGAACGGTGATTCACAATGGTCGTCAAGGCATAACACATTCACAATGGCAAAATGCAATAGCTCATAACATAATTCATAAGAACATGCTCACAATTTAAAACCATACATTCTATATCTCAATTCATATCCATTTCCAGATTAGTTGAACATACATTTCATCAATATACTCATACAGATATCACATGTATATAGTCATAAGAGTAGAGTAAACTAATCGAACATCAAAAGAACACCTGCTGACTCTAGGTAGTGGATAACGAGTGTACAGACAGTACTTTACGGGTACGAGCCGATTACAGACAGTACCTTACAAGTACGAATCCAGAAAACCATTTTACTTTTAACTTTTACAAATCATTTTCAAAAGGGACCTTAAACAAGATCCTTACACAATAGGGTTCGCGAGGAACCAAACGGGGACCTGATCGGGGTCCAACGAAACAAAGGGCTGCAGCTAAAAGACTCTATTAGGCATGCCTAACTATCCACTTACTTGACTCTAGCAGGTTATGCGTCATTCAAATCATATTTCAGAACACAATATATAATTCATCTGACGGTTCATGGTATCACTCATATTAAAGCATCTAAAAGTATAACATTCATGATACAGCAGTATAAATCCATTCGAAAGAATCACGGAATTCATTATTGAGTTAAAATCGGGAAATTTCAGAAAATAGGCCAAACGGAGGTGACCAACAAGGTTGGCCGGTCACGGGTCGTGACTGACATCACAACTCGTGACTGGCCTCCTTCACAAGCCGGTCACGAGTCCTGACTGGGAGTCACGTCTCGTGACTGTCTCTCTCTTCCTTCGCTGGTCACGCGACGTGACTTATCCCTTCTCTCTCGCTGGTCACGAGTCGTGACTGGGTGTCACGTCTCGTGACTGGCTTCTTCTTTCGGCTGGTCACGGGTCATGACTGGGCGCCACTACCCATGACTGCCTACACTGGCCGGTCATGAGTCTTGACTAGAAGTCACGTCTCGTGACTGGCTTCCTCGGCTGGTCACGAGTTGTGACAGGCAGTCACAACTCGTGACTGGCTTCAATCTGGCAGGTCACGAGTCATGACTGGAAGTCACGTCTCGTGACTTGCCTTTCATCTTAGCTAGTCACGCGACAGACCCAGCAAACGGGAATTTTTCTACAGTAACCCGATTTTCCAGAATTTCCCAGAACACATAATCAACCCCAAACTTGAATCAAAATCACACAAATCAGTTCTTACCTTCTAGAAAATCATTCAAGCATCAAAATGACATATAATCAACTTAATTTAACACTCATTACAACTAAAATCATGCATAACCACATACAAGATCATAAACCCTAGAATTATACAGTAAGTTCAATTTAACCACAATTCACAAATATAATTCCCAAACCTGAGATTCTAATCTTCAATCACTTAGCTCCACTCGTCCCAGCAACCTCCTTGCCCTTGGGATCGCGAGGGGCCTCAGCTAAACACAACAAATCAAAGAACACCCAATAATACAAACCCTAAGTTAAATCTAAACCTAAAGAAGGAAAGAAGAAGATGAAAACAAATGGAAAAATAAGATGAGGAATGCAGTGACTTACCAAGAAAATGCAAAAGAGATGATTAACTTCGCCAATACAAGCTTGAATCCACACCACAATTCTTAGAATGAAGAAAATGAAGAAGAAGAAGGTGAGGGAAGGGGAAAACGTGAATCTGCTATCTTTCCCTTCTTTCTTTCCTTTTTCTTTTTCTTTTCTTTGTCCTAAGTATGTGTCAATTTCCTATTGGTGAAGCTAACCACTCACACCAAAATAACCATGCATTACCCACACCCTAAGCAATTTCAACTAAAAACACCCTACAATGGTATGCGCACCCACACACAATGCATTCTCAACTTAAAGCACCTTAACATGATATGTTCAAGTGCACACAACTATTATCCAATTAATTCACACACTAATACCCTATATGCACCCATATACTAACAAAACCCAAAAACATGCATTTTACCAAAACACCCTTATGATATGCCGAACACATGCACATGCATGCTCACAGAGACAGGCTCATTCTACTAGGGGGCAAACGGGGTGTGATAACTCTCCCCTACTAATAAGAATTTCGTCCTCGAAATTCTCACTTGAACTGAACAAGTGCGGATACTGAGCTCTCATCGATTCCTCTGGTTCCCAAGTCGCTTCCTCGACTCCGTGATGAATCCACAATACCTTTACCAAAGGGATCTGCTTACTTCTTAATTGTCTTACCTCTCGGGCTAGAATGGCTCGCGGTTCCTCATCATAGGAAAAATCTGGCTGAACCTGAATATCCTGAACTGAAAGAACATGCGAAGGATCTGATCTGTACCGACGAAGCATCGAAACATGGAACACATCGTGCAACTTTGCTAACTCCATCGGTAATGCCAATCTATAAGCTACAGGTCCTACCTTAGCCAAAATCTCATAAGGACCAATGAAACGAGGACTAAGCTTGCCTTTCTTTCCAAATCGAAGCACTTTCCTCCAAGGTGAAACTTTAAGGAAAACTTTATCCCCGATCTCAAAATGCACGTCTTTCCTCTTCAAATTGGCGTAAGACTTTTGTCGATCCTTGGCTGCCTTCAAATTCCGCTGCACAACTCTGATCTTTTCTTCAGTATCTCTCACCAAGTCTGGGCCAATCACTGATCTCTCAGATAGCTCGGTCCAACAAACCGGAGTCCTACACTGTTGACCATACAAAGCCTCATATGGTGACATACCGATACTTGACTGAAAGCTATTGTTGTAGGCAAACTCCATAAGTGGCACATATCTGTCCCAACTACCCGGGAAATCTAAAGCACAAGCCCTCATCATATCCTCTAAGATCTGAATAACCCGCTCTGACTGACCATCTGTCTGAGGGTGAAATGCTGTACTGAAGTTCAACCTAGTGCCCAAAGCTCTCTGCAACTCCTTCCAAAACTTGGAAGTGAATCTCGGATCCCGATCTGAAACTATGGACAAAGGCAGCCCATGCAACCGAACGATCTCATCCACATAGATACTGGCCAATCTATCCATCGAGTAGTCCACTCTAACTGGTAGAAAATGAGCTGACTTCGTAAGCCGATCCACAATTGCCCAAACTGAGTCGTGCTTCTTCTGAGTCAAAGGCAAACCAGAAACAAAGTCCATGGCGATATCATCCCACTTCCACTCAGGAATGGATAAAGGAATCCCGAGGGAACCTGATGCTCGGCCTTTACCTGCTGACAAGTCAAACACTTGGACACAAAATCCACTATATCACGCTTCATACCAGACCACCAATAAAACTGTCTCAAGTCCCGATACATCTTCTCACTGCCCGGATGCATAGTAAAAACTGTACTATGCGCCTCACTCATAAGCTGTCTCCTCAACTCCTCCGACTCTGGCACACACAAACGATCTCTGAACATAAGCACCTCATCCTGAATTGAGAACTCTGACTGCTTACCCGATCTAACCTCTTGCACAATCCGCTGAAGTCTAACATCATCCCTCTGAGCATCTACAATCCTCTGTCTCAAGGTAGGCTTCACACACAACTGAGCAAGCAACGCCCCATCTGGACTAAATTTCCATCTGAATCGTCTCAGGAACAAGGCTGAAACTGACTTCCGACTCAAAGCATCAGCGACTACATTGGCCTTACCAGGATGGTAATCCACAATGCAGTCATAGTCCTTAAACAACTCAAGCCAACGGCGCTGTCTCATGTTCAATTCTTTCTGTATGAGGAAGTACTTCAAGCTCTTGTGGTCCGAAAAGATCCTACACTTTTCCCCATAAAGATAATGACGCCAAATCTTCAAGGCAAAGATCACAGCTGCTAACTCAAGATCATGCGTCAGATAGTTCTTCTCATGTGGCTTTAACTGACGAGAAGCATAAGCCACCACCTTACCTTCTTGCATCAAAACACATCCATGGCCAACACTTGAAGCATCACTATAAATGACAAACTCTCTGAAAGGTAACTCAATCAAATCTGCTGGAAGCACTACTCCCTCAACCATCAAAGGACAACTCCTAAAGACTCTACTCACACTGACACTATGCCCTAATGGACTGGTCACACAAATCTCATAATCTAACTGATCAACCACATGCAACTTATCAACAATTTTATCTGTGCACAAGTATGAGTGTGTGGAACCAGGGTCAATTAGAGCATATAATTCAGTGTCATGGAGTAGGAACTTACCAGCAATAACATCAGGTGCATCCTGCTCCTCTCTGGCTCGCACAGGATAAGCTCTAGTGGCAACCTGAGGAGGACGCTCAACAGTCTCAGAAGCAGCTCCATCTCTAGGCCGACCGCCTCGACCTCTACCTCTACCTCTTGCAGCCTGAGAAGCATTCGATCCAACTCTGCTAGCTCCTCCCTGAGGTCCTGAATCCTCACTCATCTGGGGACAACTAGCCACACGGTGCTCGGTGCTCCCACAATTAAAACATCCACCAGTGAGCCACCTACACTCACCCCGGTGAGCCTTACTGCAATTCGCACATACAGGTACAACATCAGACCTACCACCTCTGCCAGAACCAGATACTGCTGCAGAACCCTATCTTCTACCTCTAGAAGTTGAACCAGCTGCTGGCTCATCTTGCAGGTTCCTAGATCTCTTACCCGAAGATGAAGAAGAACCACCTCTAGCTAAATTCCTTCGCTGAGCTCTCTCCCTAAACAATGATTCCGTCTTCTCTGCCCTCATAGCGGCCTCTGCAATCTGATAATAACTTATCCCAGGTATACTCATCAAAGAAATCAAGGCAATCTTCAATGACTCATTCAACCTGGCTTCAAAGTGCTTGCATCTGAAATCATCTGTCATAACTCCACGCGGGGCATACCGAGACAACTTATTGAAATCCTTCTCATAATCTGAAACTGACATGGCCCTCTGCCTCAAACTCAGAAATTGTGCCCATCTTGCATCCTTATAAGCTTGAGTCACAAACTTCCTAGTAAACTCCTCACTGAAGAAATCCCAAGAAACCGGATCAGGCATCTGAGGTTGCCTACTAACCAATTCCCACCATTCATAAGCTGACCCCTGAAGCAATACCACAACACACTCTGCTTACTGATCGGGAGGACACCTGACTTCTTTCAAAGCTCTCTTTACCTTATCAAGCCACTTCTCTGCTAACTCAGACTCATCTAGTCCAGTCCCATAAAAATCCTCAACACCAGCTCTTCTCAAACTCTCAATAGGGGCTCTAGGAGCAGTCACTCTCTCCAAAACCCTAGCCATGTCCTGATACAATCTGAACATAGCCTCAAAAGGCATGGCTGCGGCCTCGGGCTGGACCCTAGCATGCTGAGCCGATACAGTAACAGAAACAGACGGATCTACGGCTGGAGGATTCACACTCTCGGCGGACTCCTCAAGCGCACCATGAGCAGAATCAGAAGCCATCTAAACAAACACGAAACATCCGCATCAGCCAACACAGATCTAGACACATACTCATCTACACACTTCAACACATCAACAAAGCAAACAACACCCAGAAACGCCTAAACCTAGGCTCTGATACCAAAAACTGTAACACCCCCTACCCATACGTAAGCAATCCCATCCGATAAGGAGTGAGATGCCGTATGAGTAAAGGTGTCACCAAACAGATACAAAGCACTTCATACAATCATTCATAACATACATACTGAAATACAGGATAATTAAAAACTTTAAAAGGAAAAGAAAGCAATAGTTGATCATACATTAATATAACAAAACCATTACAATAATGTTCTGATCAACTAGCTGAAACAAAAGATGTTGCATATCAAAAATATAAGTACAATAGTGGAAGCTAAAATAAAACTGATACAAGAGAGTTCAATACAAAAAGAATCATTACAGATTACAAAACTGAGCCCTACACTAAAACCTTCTGTGTTGGCTTGACGGCGGTGACTCTCTCAAAGCAAAAACTCCTTCCGCGCCTGCACGGGTAAAAACACCGTGCTAAGCGATAAATGCTTAGTGGGGAAACACACATAAAATATGAACGGCCATTCACAATGGTCGTCAAGGCATAACACATTCGCAATGGCAAAATGCAATAGCTCATAACATAATTCATAAGAACATGCTCACAATTTAAAATCATACATTCTGTATCTCAATTCATATCCATTTCCAGATTAGTTGAACATACATTTCATCAATATACTCATACAACTATCACATGTATATAGTCACAAGAGTAGAGTAAACCAATCGAACATCAAAAGAACACCTGCTGACTCTAGGTAGTGGATAACGAGTGTACAGACAGTACTCTACGGGTATGAGCCGATTACAGACAGTACTTACGGGTACGAATCGAGAAAACCATTTTACTTTTAACTTTTACAAATCATTTTCAAAAGGGACCTTAAACAAGATCCTTACACAATAGGGTTCGCGAGGAACCAAACGGGGACCTGATCGGGGTCCAACGAAACAAAGGGCTGCAGCTAAAAGACTCTATTAGGCATGCCTAACTATCCACTTACTTGACTCTAGCAGGTTATGCGTCATTCAAATCATATTTTGGAACACAATATATAATTCATCTGAAGGTTCATGGTATCACTCATATTAAAGCATCTAAAAGTATAACATGCATGATACAGCAGTATAAATCCATTCGGAAGAATCACGGAATTCATTATTGAGTTAAAACCAGGAAATTTCAGAAAATAGGCCAAACGGAGGTGACCAACAAGGTTGGCCGGTCACGGGTTGTGACTGACATCACAACTCGTGACTGGCCTCCTTCACAAGCTGGTCACGAGTCATGACTGGGAGTCACATCTCGTGACTATCTCTCTCTTCCTTCGCTGGTCACGCGACGTGACTTATCCCTTCTCTCTCGCTGGCCACGAGTCGTGACTGGGTGTCACGTCTCGTGACTGGCTTCTTCTTTCGGCTGGTCACGGGTCGTGACTGGGCGTCACTACCCATGACTGCCTACACTGGCCGGTCACGAGTCGTGACTGGAAGTCATGTCTCGTGACTGGCTTCCTCGGCTGGTCACGAGTTGTGACAGGCAGTCACAACTCGTGACTAGCTTCAATCTGGCAGGTCACGAGTCGTGACTGGAAGTCAGGTCTCGTGACTTGCCTTTCTTCTTAGCTAGTCACGCGACAGACACAGCAAATGGGAATTTTTCTACAGTAACCCGATTTTCCAGAATTTCCCAGAACACATAATCAACCCCAAACTTGAATCAAAATCACACAAATCAGTTCTTACCTTCCAAAAAATCATTCAAGCATCAAAATGACATATAATCAACTTAATTTAACACTCATTACAACTAAAATCATGCATAACCACATACAAGATCATAAACCCTAGAATTATACAGTAAGTTCAATTCAACCACAATTCAAAAATATAATTCCCAAACCTGAGATTCTAATCTTCAATCACTTAGCTCCACTCGTCCCAGCAACCTCCTTGCCCTTGGGATCGCGAGGGGCCTCAGCTAAACACAACAAATCAAAGAACACCCAACAATGCAAACCCTAAGTTAAATCTAAACCCAAAGAAAGAAAGAAGAATATGAAAACAAATGGAAAAATAAGATGAGGAATGCAGTGACTTACCAAGAAAATGCAAAAGAGATGATTAACTTTACCAATACAAGCTTGAATCCACACCACAATTCTTAGAATGAAGAAAATGAAGAAGAAGAAGGTGAGGGAAGGGGAAAACGTGAATCTGCTATCTTTCCCTTCTTTCTTTCCTTTTTCTTTTTCTTTTCTTTGTCCTAAGTATGTGTCAATTTCCTATTGGTGAAGCTAACCACTCACACCAAAACAACCATGCATTACCCACACCCTAAGCAATTTCAACTAAAAACACCCTACAATGGTATGCGCACCCACACACGATGCATTCTCAACTTAAAGCACCTTAACATGATATGTTCAAGTGCACACAACTATTATCCAATTAATTCACACACTAATACCCTATATGCACCCACATACTAACAAAACCCAAAAATATGCATTTTACCAAAACACCCTTATGATATGCCGAACACATGCACATGCATGCTCACACAGACAGGCTCATTCTACTAGGGGGCAAACGGGGTGTGACAAATTCTGTTTCTGTCTCAATAGGCCCAGTCCTGACCAGAGCTTTGAAAGTTCCCGATGCTTGTCTTCGACAATTGTCATAGGCTGTGATGGTTAAATCAGACTTGCTTAATATGCTTTCATTTAGCCCAAAAGCCTAAATTGCAACTAGAGGGCAAACATTTATGGATGAGCCATCATCAACCATAACACAAGCGGTATGCTTGTCATTAATTTGAGCCTTGATGTACAGCGGCCGATTGTGATTGCGGCCCTCTACCGGTAAGTCTGCGTCAGAAAACACCAGTTTCTCTCCGGATCCCCCTTTTACAAGGTCTAGCAGCTCAGATGGAGAAATTATAGTGGCTACAGTGGACTCACTCAATGCCACAACTAATTTATGTCTGTGGGAGGGAGACTGTCTCAAAAGGTCCCAAATTAATATCTGAGCCGTGGTCTTTTTCAGCTGCTTTACTATGGCACTTTCTTCCGGCTCCTTTTCTGCATGTGATTGCACTGGGTCATGCGGCTTCTCAACTTCTGGGACCACTCTCCCACTTCTTGTTACAGCCTCAACTCTTTCCTCCTCTTCCGAATCCCATGGATTCGCGAATTCTCCATCTTTCTCTTCATCTTCTTCATCTCCACTCTCACTAGTGGACCAACAGTCTATTGTCGCCACGGGAATCCCTTCTTCACTTGCCTCAGGGCGAGTGATAGCAATGTACTGGTTTTCGTATAAATCCTGCATCACATACCATTCTGGTAGGCTAGACCCAACCATAAAGACAGGTGGTGGCACAGCATTGAAATTAGCCTTCTTCTTGCTTTCTCTCTTTTCAGGATCGGTGATCTGCTTATTATCAATTAGATCTTGGACCCGATGCCTTAGCATTATACAATCATCTGTCAAATGCCCGGTATGTTGGTGAAATGCACAATATTCATTTTCCTTGTGCCCTGGCTGTCCCTGGGTCTTAGCCGGCCTAGGTGATAGGGGTCACAGTTTTCCTTCTTTTACTAGCCTCTTCAGCACCCATGATAAAGGCCTACCCAAGTTGGAGAAATACCTCTGACTTACACCTGTTGCAGATACCTCAGCTGTCTTCCCACCTCTGTTACCGCTGCTTGAACTTGCTGGCTTGACTGTCCCCTGATTGTTGTATCCCTTCCTGGCATAGGACTCGCTGTTTGCCCTCTTGGCTAAATATTCTCCTTTTGCTTCTATGGCAATGTCCTTCAAGGACTCCCAATCCTTGAGTCCATTCATTTTCAGTCCATCTCTCAAGTAAGGGCTGGCATTTCGAATGAAAAGCTGGATCTGATCGGAAGTGTCCGGTTTGCGTTTCATCTCCATAACCCGGTTCCTCCATCGAGTAAGGTACTCATGGAAGGACTCTCCAGCCTTCTGCTGTAGCAACTCGAGATCTTTCAAAGTGACCTCCATCCGGGTATTATAATCGTACTGCTTAAGAAACTCTTCGGTTAGCAAGTCCCAATCCTCCTTGGACCTCCTGTCAAGCCCATGGTACCAATCAATAGCAGTTCCTGTGAGACTCAAGAAGAAATACTCTATCTTTTGCTTTCTTGTTAAGGTCATTCCCTTCATGACCAGCGAGTATTGCTTGATGTGTGCGGCAGGGTCAGAGGTGCCATCAAATTTTGGGACATCAGGCATCTTGAAGTTATGGGGGATCAGATCATCACCATCGAGCTCTCGGTCCTCGGGATTCATTCCCCTTCCAATCATCATCATCCTGGTCATAGCCTCAAATTTCTCCTCCATCTTCCTCCACATTGCTTCCTCCAGCTTGGGTGACTTTCTCTTTGCTACCATCTGTTCTTCTTGCTCATCTTCCCAAAGGTCAACCTCAGATCTTTGGCCTTCTCTACCCTCAACAGGTGTTGGTGCTCTTTGCTCAACTGCAGGTGGGTCAACTACAGCAGGGGGGTCCTCTCTAACAGCCCCTTGTTCATCTGGCCCTCTAATAGGAGCAGTAGCAACTTGTTGCCCAGCTATGGTAGTGGCAAGATTGCCCATCATGGCCATCATTCTGGCCTCAAACTCTTCCATTTTCCTCCCCACTTCCTCGGCAGTCATAGCCCTGGTTGCATCAGACCCACTGGCTGGATTAGACATACTTAATGATCCTGAAGAGAAAATCTCACTACTATCTGAAAGAGAATCTGAACTCTGAACTAGCTCTGGTAACCCCAAGAGTGGAATCCTTCTCAACCGACCGTCGGGACCCTTAAACCACCCGGGTGAATCTATGATGGTTGAAAAAATACACCTCGTTAGGATGATGCATGATTGAAGTGCAATGCATGGTCGTGCTGATGCATCATAGACAAACACATGCAAACAGATAGATCCTTCCAACCTTATCTCTCCTACACACGAGATAACATAGTCTCTTTCCTAGGTGGGTTTTATCCAAGGGTTAACAGGGAACCCTTTAGACATGTATGGTGCACGGTGGAAAACCGGCAGCATAATAGCTCTTATCTAATGTACACACGTATGAGTGTTTGGCCATTATGTATTTAAACACCTCAATTAAACTAAGATGAGCCCATTGGGGCATGAAAGCCTTTGATGAATACCATTTAATTTAACTGATTTTGTTCAATATATGATGGCCCAAGTAGCAAGTACGGTATTACGGTACATTTCACCTAGTGAAAGTATCTATTGCCATTACATGAGCTTTGGTCAAAGGGTGGTGTTACTTTAGGGCTACCCAAGCATGGTCCCTACCAACGGGTCTAGCTCATAACGAGCATAATGACCGATCGGGTCACCATTTAATATACCATGACGGTACGAGGCTTGGGCTGGTGATTATCCTTAATATTTCCCTAAATTGAGTGAAAATAGGGTCGTGCTTCGGGAACGCACCGGGGCTAGAAAAGGGACCAAACTAGCATAAATCTAAGGCTCTAATGATATGTAATGTAGTTTCGAAAAGAGATGAAATTTTTATAAAACTCAATTGTAAATTTTAGCCAAGGTACTTTCGAAGGGAAGTCTCTAATGTCCCCAGCGGAGTCGCCATTGTGATGCGCGCCGAACCTCAATGCCTCCCGAAAGCCCGCCTTAGGGCGATTGGGAGAGGTTCATAAAAACTTGTAAGGTATTTACAAGCTGCGTCTATTTTGGGCAACAAAGAGGTTTCTTGGAGTAGCCACCCAATAGAACATTGGGAAGGGTCGTCTAGCCTTATCGAGCCTAAGACGGCGCATACATATCCATCTTGGGCTAACCAGAGAGATTTTGGAGATCTCAGCCTCTACCCCCTGGAGCCTAGGATTGTAATCGTTGAGCCCAAAGACCAGAGAAAGTTCGGGACTCCCCATTTATTCATACCTTGGCTAAGTTTATAATCAAGTTTTGAATTTAGTATTTCATCCCATTTCTCATTCAATTTTTAATGCAATTTAATTAAACGCATATCAAACATATAAATAAAGCGGTAAATAAAATAAATGAAAGCAAAATAAATTACATTAGAACTAGGGGTGGAATACAACTCCCATTTGTAAATAAAATACAACTCATGCATAAATCGGGTTATTTATTAAAAATAAGGACATTGGTCCTTTCATGCATAATAAAAGAAAACAATTTCAAAGTGATAATTTATTTTGGGGGAAAAATCTAGGACATCGGTCCCATTTTTATTAAATAAAATCCAATTTAGTTTAATAGAAATATTTTTTTGATTTTTAATTAACGTGCATGAAAATAAATTTATTATTACAAATTACATAATAATCAATTAAACCAAAATAATAAAAAGCAACAAAAATATAAACAACTCCCAAGTGGAACTTCAAATCTCCATGGGCTTCCACTTGATAAAAACTCACATATGAAAAATAAGTATTGAAAAATAGGAAAAAAACAAATAAAAATGAAGTTAGTATAAAAATAATTAAACATATAACTTGAAAATAATTAAATTAAGGCAAAAAAATTTAATCATATATGATAAACCAATTAAAATGACATAATAAAAATATGCAATATAACAAATTAACAAAATCAACATGCATAAAAAAATAACATGATAATAATAAAATTCAACATGCAAAAATAAGTATAAAATAATAATGATAGAATTTAACATGCATAAAGACATAAAATAATAACAATAATATCCAATCATGCATAAAAAGTATAATACATATAAAATTCAGCATGCATAAAACATATTAATAATAGCAACATGTATAAAAAGCAAAAGGTAATAATAAAATCAACATGCATAAGAAATAAATAATAATAGTAATAATAAAATTAAACAAGAATAAGGATAATAATAATAATACTAATGATGGTGATAACGACAATAATAATAACACAATAATAACAAAGAATATGAACAATCAAATACAATAATAATAATAATAATAATAATAATAATAATAATAATAATAATAATAATAATAATAATAATAATAATAATAAAGAATATGAACAATCAAACATAATAACAACAACAACAACAACAACAACAACAATAATAATAATAATAATAATAATAATAATAATAATAATAATTATAATAATAATAATAATAATAATAATAATAATAATAATAAAATAATAATAATAATAATAATAATCAAAGAAGATGAACAATCCAATTAAAAATAGAAGAATAACATGAAAATAAAATAAGCCAATTATGATAAAACATGTTAAATGATGATACTAATAATATATATGAACTAAAAAAATGACAATAATATGAACATGAACAATTAAATGAGAAATAAAAATAATAAATAATGATATGAACAAATTAAACAAAAAAAAAAAGAAATAAGAAGTAAAAATATGAACAATTAAATAATAGATCTAAAAGAATTTACATGATAATCAATTGAATAAAAAAAAGCAAAAGAATAGAAAGAAGAATAAAATGATAGAACTAAAAGAATTTACATGTTAATTAATTAAATAAAAAAGAAATGAAATTAAAAATCAAACTAAGAAATTGAGCCAAGAATGTTTACCCTCAAAATTGATATTGAAGAAATGAAGGTAGATGATCCAATTCCTTGTCTTGATTTGAAAAAATATGATTAGAAGAAAAAATAAAATATTGAAAGATAAATTTTACTCAAGAAAAAACAATTAATTTATTTGTCTTAAAGTAAAAAGTTGTCAATTGAAAATAAGAAAAATTCTCAAGAACAAAAATTGTTATTTTTGGTCTCAAGAATTGCTGGAAATTCCTTTAGAAATTGAGAGAATTTGGTTGAGAGAAGAGAGAAGAAGAAAAAAAAAAGTTTTCTAAAGAAAATCCCCCCTAATTCTCTCTCCAAAATCCTTTTTATTTCCCCCAAAATTTAGATTTTTTAATTAAAGAAATTAAATTAATTTAATTCCCATAACTCTAAAAAACAACTGAATTTGGAGAGTTGGAAGATAGAAGGATTTTATAATTAAATTTTGCAAAAAAAATGAGTTAAAAACATTTAAAATGAAGAATTTATGGTCAAAAAGGCCAAAATAGGCAAAACGGACGAACAGGGGCGCGCGGCTACCGACGGCCTACCCGTGCGTAGGCGCTACCGACGGCCTTCCCGTGCGTAGGTGAGCGACGGGAAGCCCGTCCCTCGCACGGAATTTTTTTTTTCTAAATTCCTATGAAAACACAATAATTTAAAAACTCACTTTTTATCCCAAAATAATTTTTAAAACATATTTAAAATATTTTTAAAATACATTTTTATTCATTCATAACAAATCAAAACGACAAGAAAATTATCACTTCCAACTTTCATTCTTTTTGCCTATTAATCGGCACATTTAATTTTATCATCGGGTAATCCTGATCAAGGCTACTCGGGACCCGGTGTCTATAGAAACCCTTACCATTGTGTGATATGCTGGACATACCAAAAACATCAAGCAAAACACGATTACACAGCGGTATGGAATTTTCTGATTGCCTTGTGATTCAACAAAAATCTACATTACACTAGAACACAGCTGTGGTTTCCATGGAATAGCTCTGCTTTTCTGGAAAAACACAGCCATGCTCAGAATTCCACTTTCTAACCCAATTTACATACCAGAACTTTGAATCACAATTCAAACACACTTAAATCAATTCTATCAACCTCAACATCAAAATATAAACAACCTTAACACATCAATTCATCAAATTACACATTTTCATTCAAAATCTCAAATTCCCTGTTAGCCTATTTTACATGCTAATTTCGCAAGCATACGGTGTACCGGTTATAGTACAAAAGATATTGATCCCACAAGAAATGCACTAATTATTACACACTATTACTACTCAATTTTAATCCTGTTTACAATGATCATAAATTTGTTGAATGAAAGTGGAAATACTATGTCCAATTCTAATTAACCTAGTTATAGATAATCGGAGAAGATAAAAGATTAATGATTATAAAATAATAAAAATAGAACTTAAATTAATTATTATTGATTATGAATATATTCTTATCAAGCAAACCAAGTTGAATAAGATTCCAATTTACTCTTTCAACATAAATTAGAGTGCCTAAAACATGCATTTATAATTCTAACTCATAATTTTCATTAATGAATTAAAGTGTTATTCATGCAAATTTCAGGAATAATAAACAACCTATAGCAATCATTTAATATTATGATTTCTCAAATAACACTTCAATGATGAAATTATGTTAGATTTAAGTAAGAATTTATCTTTCAATTAAATACTTACTTATAATGATCATGCATAAAAATGCTAATAGAAAATTCTACAAGAAAGAATAATAAAATTGATATGAATAATAAAATATAGCATTAAATAATCAAGTTCATAAGTTCATCATGAAATAATTACAAAGAAGAAGTAAAGATGAGAAATAAGAAAGAGGACTTTCAACCCTTTTTCCCTTGCACAAAGGATATCTTCTTCCTTGCAAGTAATATTCTCTTCAAAACATCAAAATTCTAACTTTAAACTTTAACTAAAAAATGTACTTTCTACTTACGGAATTCTTAATAAAAAATATTCAACCTTTAAAATTACAGTTAAAACTAATATTTATAAAGTTCTAAGAGATATGTTCCTTCAAGTGTCCCTTAGGAAGGTTGCAAGGCTTAGTGGAAAGTCATCCTTCTTCAAGGCAAAATATGAATTTAACTTCCAACGGTCCTCTCTGTCGCGATCGTGATGATTGTCGCGCTTGCAAAAAAACATGCCTTGCTCTTCGCTCCACTTTCCTCGCGCTGGCTTTCCTCCGCGCCATGTTGCGACCTCGCGATAGGCGGCCTTGCTCGAGACAATGCTCGCTAGCTCCCTTTCTCCTTCTCTTTGGCTCCCTTCAAGTGCGCGTCCTATCGCGTTTGCGACCACTATCGCGCTCGCGACAGATCACTACTCTCTTTTGCTTTTTTTCTTCCTTTCTTCTTTCTCTTTGGCTTGGCGCTCCCTATCACACTCGCGACGCTTGTCGCGCTCGCGACAGATTGATTCTTCCTTGGCTCATTTCTGCTCCTTTTCTCCAAGCTTCTCCATTTTTTCCAATTTCTCCTACACACACAAAACTCAAATAAAAACATAAAACATACCTATTTCTAACACAATTAACTATACATAAACATTATTTTAAACCTAAAACATGGATTAAATATGAGCTATTTAGACTCATATCAAACCCCCACACATAACATTTGCTTGTCCCCAAGCAAAACATAACAAACACTCAAACAACAAAATGCATACAATTGTGGAGCTTACTTATATGTTTGATAAATATTTGGAAATGACATGTATAAGCTTTTATCTTTTAACAAATTAGACTAAATATGCAACATCTCAATCAATACCATTATCCATCATACTTGAACAATCATGCACATTTTGGAAGACCATAAAGTTGCAAAGCACAAGAATGTTCGACCTCAAGATTTTGAATATCGTAACACATGTAAAGATTATTCCACACAAGACATTGCCTAAAATAATTCTCACTCAAACACTATTTTTCTTAAGCACTCAATCACTCAATGTATTTCAAGGTTAGTGTTTCTCTCATTCCTTAAATATGCCATTGCATACCATAAGCTTATAAATAGTAAAAATCTCCACTACTAGTATAAAGTAGTACATGAAATCAAAGGGTCTTAAAAAGGGTTGTAACTTGGCTTAGGTAAAGGTAATATAAATTTGGTTTAAGTAGCTAATATTGTGTAGAGAATAAGTATAACTATACCACAAGAAATGTAAAAACTAAGTATAGTATGATATTCAAAGTTTCTATTCTAATTCCCTTCTTAATGTCCACCCTTGTTCTCTAGTTTCATTTGCCTTTTTTTTATTATCTTTTCTCTTTTGATTCTTTGTCTTTGTCTTTCCATTTATGGGTGCATTTTATGCTCCATCCCACTTTCTTTTTATTTTTTTATTTTTTAATTTTTTTTTATAGAAACTAGATTTTTCTAATAGTGGACTTTTGATACAAAAATAAGGGAATTTACTTTTACATCACTATAATCATGCTTATACTAACAAATGTATCCCATGGTATAGTAATCCTAATTCTCACCACAATAAGGGTAACAAAAATGAATAGTTAATGTTTAGCAAAGGATTTGGTTAAATAATATGCTTAACAACAAAAACAGGTTAAGGCTCAAAATGGCTACCTAAAGTCAAAAAGGTTAGTTTTTTAAAGCAAGCCAAAGTGGTTTAATCTAATTACCCTTTTCATTTCTCATGCACATCCCATACTAAATGTAATCTCAAAATTTACTAAAAACAAGTTCTAGAGGATATGGCATACTAAGGCCCTCATACAAGAAAATTTTCGAAGTATAAGGCTCAAAAGCTCACATAGCTATAGGTCAAACTACCCTAAGCAATGCATTGAAAAAATAATCCTTATATACACGTGAAAAGATACTCAACTTAAAAAGACCCTACACTAAAGTGCTTTGCCAAGTCATGACCTTCACTATGTACAATTAATTGTCCAAATAAAAATGAAAATGACATTTTTCAAGATATGGCATATATAGACATAATTAAAAGAAATACCAGCTTACTCAGGCATATATTCCCAAATAAACATCAAATATATAAGCTCCAAAATATAATGCACAAAATAACCTATACATAAAAACAATAACACACATATGTACAAATCTAACCTAACATACCTAATATTAACAACCTAAAACTAGCAGCGCATGCATAACACAGGCTGCACTAAACAC
The DNA here is from genome assembly GCA_947683425.1 of Excoecaria cochinchinensis. Lineage (NCBI taxonomy): Eukaryota > Viridiplantae > Streptophyta > Magnoliopsida > Malpighiales > Euphorbiaceae > Excoecaria > Excoecaria cochinchinensis. Next base: position 9,033,538 of record CANTUQ010000127.1, on the reverse strand, counting down.
AACAACTAAACACAATATAACAATAATGCCCCCACACTTAAAGGACACAATGTCCTCATGTGTGAAAACAACAAACATTATATATATACAAGCAAACAAAAAACACTATAAAATAAAAACAAAAATAACACTAAAATTAAAAATTGTATGGAGAAAACTTAGCTCAATTTCCACTAGTGAATTAGGTGGAGATGGAGAAAAATTAACATTTTGCTTTCTGAAAAAGGAGTGAAGCTTGCAACTCAAACTTTTATGGCCCTTATGTACAGCCTTCATTGTGGTCTCTAGGGAGTCCATTCTTGCAGCCATACTTTGGTTGGCAGCCTCCACGCCATCCAACCTAGTAAGCACTTGCTGCCAACCAGCATTTGCACCTTCACTAGCACCTAATGGGACAGCTTTCTCCTCCTCATCATCTTCATCATCATCATGAGCAGAATCATCATGCCCTCCAGCTACTGTGAATGACTCAGGGGCTTTACCTTTTCCCTTTTTAAGGCGTGAACTGTTACCCTGCAAACCTCTATCAACAAACTTGGGCGGCCAACCGCCTTTTATCAAAATATTAGCCCGCCTCAAGTAAATAACATCAAGCATAGCAACATGTTCACCCTCTTCTAACTGAAAATTGTGCAAATCCCCTAGGCATCCTAAAATAATCCCTGTCACCATGTGACACATCCCAACAATTTTACTTTTTGTAGTGGAGGCATGATATAAACCATCAAATATGAAATCAATAGAACAAGGGGTTTTCCTAGATTGTAATAAATCAAGCACAAATAAGTGTTTGGTCTGAACCTTAGAACTCTCAACTCTACAAATAAGGCATGACATAAATATTTATGAAAAAAACATTAAAACATCATCCTTAATTTGGCGATTTGTGGAATTTTTATTATTAAAGGAATCAAGACCAGACAAGCGTTTCCATACAGGCATAGGATCAAATATATGTGCATCAAATCTTTTCCCATTAAGAGGAAACCCAATCCAATCATGTAATTCAGGGAAGCCAAAGAAATATTCTTGCCCTTGATGTCTAAATTTCATCCTATCTCTACCCTTATCAACATAATCAAGAGTAACAAAAAATTCTAAGGCCCAATCATGCTTAATTGGTAGATTTAAGTGCATAAACTTCCCCCACTTCATATATTTTAAATATTTTTCAAATTGATCATTAATGCTCAATTCATTTAACAGAGAAAAATGAACATGCCACATGCCCACATAGGATTTCTTGTCAAAATACACAAAATTTTCACCTTCTTCCTCAGAAAAAATAGGGAAACGACATTCAAACCTATTTTGCAGGCGAATAAGATCTTGGTTTGCACTGGATCCCTCAGCAGCCTTCTTGCCCTTATCTCTAACAGATTTTGTTCTTACCATCTTGATATTTAAGTGAAATTTAATTAAACTATGATAAAGAAACTCAAAAAGAAGAAATAGATGAAGAACAAAACTGGAAACTTAAGAACTTTGAGAGAAGAAGAAGAAGATTTGAGAGAAGTTTGAGAGAAAAACCAAAGAAAAGTGAGAGACAACTTAAAAGTGAAGAGGAAAGCTACAGTTAGGGCTTTAGGATATATATATAGGGGAGTAAAAATCTAGGGTTATAACGGTTTAAAATTCAAAAACTTTTAAACTCAGTGCTCTGTCGCGTACGAATTTTCAAATCAACTGCTCACGAACCCATCGCGATCATGCGATAAAATTTTTTCTCAACTCTTTGTCATGCTCGTGACAGAATGGATTTGCCCAAACTAGCATTTTCCTATCGTGCACTCCATGCCAGGCGTGATCGCGACAGCAGCTTGCAAAAACAACTCCCCTCCACTATCGCGCTCGTGACAGCAAGGAATTTTCGTAGAACAAATTTTTTTTTCAAAATAACACTGTAAATTAAATAAGTTGAATACCTCACAATCTAAGACACCCTGTAGAATCAAAAATAAACAATATTAGTAATATATTAATACAAAAATCACACTAAAATCTAATTAACAACATACAAAACAACTTAAAATTATAATAAGTACAAAATAAAAAGGAATGTAAGTAACTTTCAAACCATTCTTAAAGAGATATAGGAAACCTCTCTACCATGAAAAGTTTCCTCTAAATAGACCTTGCATCTTTGACCATTTGTTTTAAATAATTCACCATTACTATTCTTTAGTTCCAAATACCCATGATCAAAAACTTGGTTGACCACAAAGGGTCCACTCCATCTAGATCTCAATTTACCAGGAAATAGTTTCAATCTGGAATTATATAATAGGACCTTATCCCCAATCTTGAAACTTTTGTATCTAATATGAGCATTATGCCATTTTTTGGATCTTTCTTTGTATATCTTAGAATTTTCATAAGAAAGGAGTCTTAACTCATCAAGCTCATTAAGTTGTAAACACCTTTTAACACTTGCATCTTTAATGTCATAATTTAAAGTTCTAATAGCCCAATATGCTTTATGCTCTAACTCAACAGGCAAATGACAAGCTTTCCCATATACTAACCTATATGGTGTCATTCCAATAGGTGCTTTAAATGCTGTGCGATATGCCCATAATGCATCATCTAACTTATGTGCCCAATCCTTCCTAGAGCTAAAAACAGTTTTTTTCTAAGATCCATTTTAGTTCCCTATTAGATACCTCTACTTGACCACTAGTTTGTGGATGATATGGAGTAGCTACCCTATGATGCACAACATATTTATGCAATAAAGAATCAAAAGAGCGATTAATAAAATGCTTACCTCCATCACTTATGATGGCTCTTGGCACTCCAAACCTTGAAAAGATCTTCTTTAAGAATTTGATCACCACCTTGAAATCATTAGTTGATGTTGCTTTGGCTTCAACCCCTTTTGATACATAGTCAACACCAACCAAAATGTAATTTTGGCCAAATAATGTAGGAAAAGGACCCATGAAGTCTATCCCCCACATATCAAATATCTCTACTTCCAAGATATTATTCAAAGTCATCTTAACTCTCTTCTTAATGTTACCAGCTCTTTGACACTTATCACAATGAGCTACAAAAACTCTAGCATCATGAAATAAAGTAGGCTAAAAGAAACCACATTCTAGCACACGAGAGGCAGTCTTTGTACTACCATTATGACCAGAATACAAAGATGAATGACAATGTGTTAAAATGTTTGCATACTCACCCTCACTAACACACCTACGGATAATACCATCCCCACTTATCTTAAATAAATAAGGTTCTTCCCAAAGATAATTTTTGACATCACTAAAGAAGTTTTTCTTTTGTTGCCATGTCAAATCATTAGGTATAATTCCTGCAGCAAGAAAATTAACAAAATCTACAAACTAAAGACCATTTACTTTCTCAATAGACACAAGAGATTCATCCGGAAAGGATTCATTTATTTCATTGTTATCACCTATAGGTCCTTCCTCATTTTCTAACCTTGACAAGTGATCAGTCACTAAAGTTTCAGACCCCTTCTTGTCTCCAATTTCAAGGTCAAACTCTTGCAATAAAAGAACCTAACGAATTAATCTAGGCTTAGTATCTTTTTTAGCAAATAAGTACCTTAATACAGCATGATCCCTATAGATGATTACTTTAGATCCTAATGAATAAGACCTAAACTTATCACATGTATAGACAACCGCTAACATTTCTTTTTTAGTAGTTATGTAATTAACTTGAGGTCATGACAATGTATGGCTAGCATAATAAATCACATGCAAATTTTTACCTTGTTTTTGTCCTAACACACATCCAATAGCAAGGTCACTTGCATCACACATAATTTCAAAAGGTAATTCCCAATTCGGAGAAGTAATTATAGGTGCACTTACAAAAGCATTTTTTAAAGTATCAAAAGCTTGCATACATGCATGAGAAAATTCAAAAAATACATCCTTAACTAACAAATTAGTTAAAGGCTTAGCAATTAAAGAAAAATCCTTTATAAACCTTCTATAAAAACCAGCATGTCCCAAAAATGACCTTACACCCTTAAGTATAGTTGGTGGAGGTAATTTATCTATCAGTTCTATTTTGGCTCTATCTACCTCAATCCCTTTACTTGAAATTTTATGGCCTAGAACAATTCCTTCTTCAACCATAAAATGACATTTCTCCCAATTTAGTACCAAATTAGTTTCCTCACATCTAGCCAATACTCTATCTAAATTACTTAAACATAGCTCAAATGAGTCCCCATACACAGAAAAATCATCCATGAACACTTCCATAATGTCTTCTATCATATCCCCAAAAATAGAAGTCATGCACCTTTGAAAAGTTGCTGGTGCATTGCATAACCCAAATGGCATTCTTCTATAGGCAAAAGTCCCTTATGGACAAGTAAAGGTGGTCTTTTCTTGGTCACTAGGATAGATAAATATTTGGAAATATCCTGAATAACCATCTAAAAAGCAATAATGAGAATGGCTAGCTATCCTTTCTAACATTTGGTTAATGAATGGTAAAGGAAAATGATCCTTTCTAGTCGCTAAATTTAATTTCCTATAGTCAATACACACTCTCTAACCGGTGGTGGTTCTAGTAGGAATCAATTTCCCAATCTCATTTCTAACTACTGTCATACCCCCTTTCTTTGGTACATAATAAATAGGAATTACCCAAGAACTATCCGAAATTGGATAAATAATCCCAGCATCTGATAGCTTAATGACTTATTTCTTAATAACTTCTTTCATATTAGGATTTAGTCTTCTTTGTCTATCAGCTTTTGCTTGACATTCATCTACCATATTAATCCTATGCATTACTACATTAGGACTAATTTCTTTCAAATAAGAAATTTGCCAACCTATACTCTTTATCCTCTTTCTAACAACCTCTAACAATGAAGACTCTTGTGCACTAGTGAGTTTGTTAGAAATAATAATAGGTAAAGTATGATTTGGACCAAGAAATGCATACCTCAAATGACTATGTAGCTCTTTAAATTCTACAATAGGAGGACTTACAATGGATGGTGGCAATGGAGCTTCATTTCTATTTAGAAGTTCAGGCCTTGAGCTCTCTTGCTCCACCTCTTCATGGACTTCCTCTTCAAAATCAACCTCTTCTTGACCTGCATTGTCTAACACTTCCAAAACACAAGCATCAATGACATTTATTTTCATGCACACATTCTCATCCATGGGATATTTTAAGGACTTATCCATTTGATATTGCACACTATCTTCCCCTACTCTTAAGATTAAAGTGCCCTCATAGACATCAACCAAAGCCCTACCAGTTCTCATGAAAGGTCTTCCTAATATCAATGGACATTTCACATCATATGCAAAATCTAAAATAACAAAGTCAGCTGGTAGAATGAATTTATCAACTTTCACAAGCACATCTTCTACTCTACCATATGGTTTTTTAATATATTTATTTCACATCATTACAAAATCTAAAATAACAAAGTCAGTTGGTAGAATGAATTTATCAACTTTCACAAGCACATCTTCTGCTATACCATATGGTTTTTTAATAGATTTATTAGCCAACTGCAAAACCATAGAAGTAGGTTTAACATAGTCCAATCCAAACTTCTTAAAGATAGTTAAAGGCAAAAGGTTTATACTAGACCCCAAATCACATAAACATTTAGGAAAATCAACATCCCCTAAAGTGCAAGGAATAGTAAAACTACCATTATCCTTAAGCTTAGTAGGCAAATTATTTGTAATTATTGAACTACGTGCTTTAGTCAATTCTATAGTAGATATATGCTCCCAACTTCTTTTCTTTGAAATCAAATCTTTAAGGAATTTTGCATAGTTAGGAATTTGTGTAATGGGCTCAATAAAATTTAAATTTGTGTAAGTGTTTCAATTTATCAATAAAAGATTGGAATTGCTTATCTTGGTGTTGCTACTTTAAGCATTGTGGAAAAGGCGGACGAGGTTGAAAAACTTGTGGAGTTTGGCTTTTGGTCACCCCTTCTGTCGTGATCGCGACAGTAGGCAGATTGACAGTCCTCGCGCTCGAGAAAGGTAGTGTGCTCGCGATGTCTACCTGCCCCTCTTCTGTTGTGCTCATGACAGGTGTCGCGCTCGCGATAGAAGGTTCATCCTTCTGAAAATTTTTCTGTTTTTCCTGCACATTGTCATCCACATTAGTAGAAAAAAATTCATTGTTATAGGATTTACCTGACCTCAATTTAATGGTTTTAAGATGTTCTCTTGGATTCTCCTCCGTATCACTTGGTAGATTTCCTTGCGTTCTTGAAGGTAAAGCCTTAGCTATTTGCCCTATTTGAACTTCCAAGTTATGGATGGATAAGGCTTGATTTTTAGTGATTTGATCAAACTTTGTTTCTAGCCTCTTTTGGTTCTCTTCTTGTGAACTAAATTTTAGATTAATCCCCTCTAAGAACCTGTCCATTTTTACCTCTAAAGCTCCAAACCTATCTTGAGGTGGTTAAAATCCTACACTCCTATTTTGGTTACTACTATTACCCCAAGAAAAATTAGGATGGTTTCTCCAACCAGGGTTATAGGTATTTAAGTATGGGTTACCTCTTCCTTGCCCTTGGATAAAACTAACTTGTTCCTCATAATTACTTATTCCCAAATTGCACACCTCACTTGTATGACCTTGTTGGCCACAAATAGTGTATACCTTTTGTGAACTACCCCCCATTCTTAGGCTACTAACTTTTTAAGTTAGAGCTTCTATTTCGGCTTGTAAGGCTACAACATAATCTATGGCATGAACCCCCCTTGCATTAGAATTAGATTCCCTTACTCTTTCGTTGGGCCACATACAATTGTTCACCATCTCCTCAAGCAATTCAAAGGTAGCTTCTATTGTTTTCCTCATCAAAGAGCCACCACCTGCAACATCAATAGTACCCCTAGTTGTAGGGTTCACTCCATTATAAAAAGTCTGCATGAGCAGCTCCCTTGGAAGATTGTGGTGAGGACACATTCTCTGCAATTCTTTAAATCTCTCCCATGCTTCATACAAAGATTCAGTATCATTTTTCACAAAAGTTGTGATATCTTTTATAATTTTTGCAGTTTTGGCTAGAGGAAAGTATTTTGATAAAAATGCTTGGGCCAATTGGTCCCAAGTGGTTATTGATCCTCTAGTTAATGAATTCAACTAAGCATTGGCTTTATCCTTCAAAGTGAAAGGAAAAAATCTAAGCTTAATTGCATCATTAGAAACTCCATTAATTTTAAAAGTATCACATATCTTTAAAAAATTTGCCAAATGAGCATTAGGATCCTCATTTGCCAAACCATAAAACTGAATGCTATTTTGAATCATTTGTAAAAGAGAAGGTTTAATTTCAATTTGGTTAGCATTTACCGTAGGCCTTACCACACCTTGTTGAGCACCACTGAATGCGGGTGTAGCAAAATCCATCAACCTTGGTGGATTTTCCTCTTCAGCCATTATTGGTCTCTTATTCTTATTCTTCATTTTATTAGATTTTAGGTTACTTGACAAATATCTCTCTATTTCAGGATTCAAAGGTTCAAGCTCTTCTTGAAAGCTTCGTGTACTAGGCATGAACTTATCAAATCCTGTGAAAATAACACAAAACAAAAATAAGTCAATTTAAACAAACAAACAAGCAAAATAAAATAAATATTGTAATCCAAAATCATAAGTCAAGTTTCACAATGGCAAATAAAACATCATTCCACGGCAACGGCGCCAAAAACTTGTTAGCCTATTTTACAAGCTAATTTCGCAAGCATACGGTGTACCGGTTATAGTACAAAAGATATCGATCCAACGAGGAATGTGCTAATTATTACACACTATTACTACTTAATTTTAATCTTGTTTACAATGATCATAAATTTGTTGAATGAAAGTGGAAATACTATGTCTAATTTTAATTAACCTAGTTATAGATAATCGGAGAAGATAAAAGATTATGATTATAAAATAATAAAAATAGAACTTGAATTAATTATTCTTAATTATGAATATATTCTTATCATGCAAGCCAAGTTGAATAAGATTCCAATTTACTCTTTCAACATAAATTAGAGTGCCTAAAACATGCATTTATAATTTAACTCACAATTTTCATTAGTAAATTAAAGTGTTATCCATGCAAATTTCAGGAATAATAAACAACCTATAGCAATCATTTAATATTATGATTTCTCAAATAATACTTCAATGATGAAATTCTATTAAATTTAAGTAAGAATTTATCTTTCAATTAAATAATTACTTATAATGATCATGCATAAAAATACTAATAGAAAATTCTACAAGAAAGAATAATAAAATTGATATTAATAATAAAATATAGCATTAGATAATCAAGTTCATAAGTTCATCATGAAATAATTATAAAGAAGAAGTAAAGATGAGAAATAAGAAAGAGATCTTTCAACCCTTTTCCCTTCCACAAAGTATATCTTCTTCCTTGCAAGTAATTTTCTCTTCAAAATATCAAAATTCTAACTTTAAACTTTAACTAAAAAATGTACTTTCTACTTACAGAATTCTTAATAAAAAATATTAAACTAAAACTATTCAACCTTTAAAATTACAGTTAAAACTAATATTTATAAAGTTCTAAGAGTTATGTTCCTTCAAGTGTCCCTTAGGAAGGTTGCAAGGCTTAGTGGAAAGTCATCCTTCTTTAAGGCAAAATTTGAATTTAACTTCCAACATTCCTCTCTGCCGCGATCACGAAGACTATCGTGCTCGCGACAAAACACGCCTTGCTCTTCGCTCCACTTTCCTCACGCTGGCTTTCCTCCGTGCCATGTCGCGACCTTGTCATAGGCGGCCTTGCTCACGACAATGCACGCTAGCTCCCTTTCTCCTTCTCTTTGGCTCCCTTCAAGTGCACATCCTGTCGCGCTCACGACCACTATCTTGCTCGCGACAGCTCACTTCTCTCCTTTGCTTTCTTTCTTCCTTTCTTATTTCTCTTTGGCTTTGCCCTCCCTTTCGCACTTGCGACAGATTGATTCTTCCTTGGCTCGTTTCTGCTCCTTTTCTCCAATCTTCTCCATTTTCTCCAATTTCTCCTACACATACAAAACTCAAACAAAAACATAAAACATACATATTTCTAACACAATTAACTATACATAAATATTATTTTAAACCAAAAACATGGTTTAAATATGAGCTATTTAGACTCATATCATTCCCAAACCTTATCTTCCTTTGCTCCTATTTGCTCAATTGACTGCACTTCCACCAGCTTTCTCTTTTCCTTTAGCTTCTTTTATTTTCTCCACTACAAATCAAACCAACAATCAGAATTTGACTCAAAGCCACACTCAAACCCAATCAATAAATCAATTTCATTCATTAACCCATCTAACTTCTCGATTCATGCATTTAAGTCCATAGGGGTTAAATAACAATTTTAGCCCTGACTTTTCACTTAATACCAGTTATGTCCCAAACTTAATTACTTACTTAATTACACATATTAAGCCACTCTCGTACCCAAATGGTGTTTAAAATGACTAGGGTATAAGTTGGGGCCTTACACCAACTGGTACCCTAGTTGTATTATATGCCTTTAGGGTACGAGAGAGGCCTAATTTGTAAATGGTTATGTTTATGTGTTGGGGACTTAACCGATTTTAATTTAAAGTTTAAAAAGGAGTTAGTTGCATAAATGGAATGGTTAAGTGATTAAATGGCATATTTTGTGATTTAATAGAAAGTGAGAGATTTAATTTAATTAAGTGGGATTAATTAAGCTAAGTATGCTTAAGTGTGTGTGTGAATGGAATGCAGCCACTGATGCATTTACATGCATATATATAAGGAAGGAAGAGGTGGAATTTTGGCTTTATTCCACCTATGTTTGGCCAGCCATTGAAGGGAAAAAGGAAATCTGCATTTTCTTCTTTTTCTTCTTAGTTTATTCACATAAATTCTCTATTAAAGTGTTGCTCAAGAATGCTTCAAGTTAGCTAAGTGTTATTTTAGTATTCTTGCAAGTTAAGGTAAGAGTTTCGGTGTGATTTCTTCCTTTCTCCTCATAAGTTTGGAATTATGATTTAATTAATATAATTTTAAAATTTAAAGTATGATATGTAGTGGAGAAGGCTAGAGGAGCAAAGGGAAAAGAAAAAGTAGGTGAAGGAATAATCAATTGAAGCAAAGAAGTGCAAGGAGGAAAGAGGTTTGGGAATTTATGTGATATTGGGTGTATAATGATGAATTGCAAGTTTTGAAGTGTGTATAAATGATTTATATTGAATTTAAATTGAGTAATTGTGGTTGGTTGTGTGGGATTGATTGATTTGGGGCATGTTGAGTTTCAAAGGGAAACTCTGTTCAGAATTTAGTTTGACCTTTGGTGGTTGTTTTGATCATAAGTAAAGTTTTAGAATTCCAAATTATATTATTCTAGCTGGGTTAGAACCAGGACATCTGTGCCTATAAATTTCCTAGAAATGAAGATGAGCTAATTCTGATTATAAGGCCCCAAAAAGTGTCCAAAATAGTAGCTATTTTCTTTAGGAGGGTCTGTGGAGCAGTGTGTGCTTCTAAGGCCATAACTCCTTGAATACAACTCCAAATGATCTAAAATTTATGCCATTAGAAATTTAATATCTTGGGGATCAATTTTATGCAGACCACTTTGGCTATAAATGTGTTTTATAGAGTGTTTTTAGCTGTGCAAGGTGAGATTGAATTCTATTTTGTGAAAACAAAAGGAGCGGTTTCCAGTTTTTTAGTTGGGTAGGCCATCCCTTCGGAATCATTTTTCCATGGACGGGTGCACCTGGTGAGTCACGGCTGTCCCTCAAGAATAACTTTGCTAAGGATGTGCGAATGTGAGAGGTTAGCCATCCCTTAGGCATGGCTTTGCTAGGTGTGATGCACGCCGGACCCTGTGGTGGCGCCCCTTGGCCGCCCGCTTGAGGACGATCGGGCAAGTGAGGGTCCGTTGACAACTTGTAAGGTATTTACAAGTGCGTCTATTTTTGGCAACAAGGAGGTTTCATGGAGTCGCCACCCAACAAAATGTTGGGAAAGTTTGTCTCGCCTCAGTGAGCCTAAGACGGTGCTATTATTCATCTTGGGCAAACCAAAGGGGTCCTGGAGGTGAGCACCCCAATAGAACATTGGGAATGACCCTCTAACCCTATGGAGCCTAGGATTGTTAATTGAGTCTTTTGGTGGGACACAAGAGGTGTCTTGGAGGTTCCAATGAGTGATCGGAAACCTCTCGTCTCGTTGAGCCCAAAGACCAGAGCTGGGTGTGGGACTTCTCATCTATTTGTACCTTGATTAATTTTATGATTAGATTTTGAATTTATTAATTCGCTCTCTCTCCACACGATGCAATTCAATTAAAAGCGCACTTATTCACATCAAAAGTGTAATGAATAAAATAAGTAAATAAAATGTAACAAAAAAAGGACTATAAAGACAAGTACAATAACACTAGGAGCGGAATATAACTCCCATTTGTAAAAGTACGGTACATACATAAAACGAGGAATTCATTTATTTTGAGGACTTTGGTCCTCACATGCACTTATTATAAAAGAAACTAGATTTTATCGTGATGTTTTTATTGGACGGAAAATAGGATATTGGATCCTTTAGTTAAAAAAATCCCAATTTTATTTACTATAAAATATTTATCCTTTCTTATTTAACGCGGAATAAAATGATTCATTGTGAGCACAAAATGATCAATAAAAAAAATGAATAAATAAATTATTAAATAAGCAAATAAATAAATAAATAACGAATAAATAAATAAAGGGTAAAGAGGTAAACCAAATGGAGTCTCCCATGGCAAAACTCATCTTAAGCTCCAAATTATCCCAAAGACATGAAAATAATCTCACAAAAGAATCAATAATGTTAATATAAAAACAAAACATTAATAAATATTAATGGAAATAAAGGTTAAAATTCAGAGCTAAAATAATAAGAATAAAACTATTGATAAAAGACAGAAGAGAAAAGATTTAGAAATAAATAGAAATAAATAATAGAAAGAAAATGAGGAAAAAGGTTTTGAGAATTGCAAACAGATCCCAAGGACGGCCTCTAATGAATGACAGACGGGCATCGCTGGAAGCGACCGACGGATTGCATGCCGTCGTTCATCCTATAAACGGGCATATCCTGGGATGACCGACGGGCAGTAAAGCGTCACATACGCGCCATCGCTCAAACGAGCATCGGTGGCCTTATGACCTGTCGGTCGCTACTGTTCTTCAAAAAAACAGTAAAAACCAAATTTTCTCAAACAAAATAATTTTTCAACACAAAAGACCAAAAAAGGGGCAAAATAATTAAAATAAACTAAATGAGGTGGGTGTCCAGAATATTTACCCTTGGATTTTACCTTTTATGTTGGGTTCTTAATGATTCGGATCTCGCACGCTTCACGAGAAATGGGTAAAAATCAAGAAAAGAAGGGTTTGGATTTTTCTTTTTTGGTTTTCACGAAATGCACAAATGTTAGAAATCAAAATTCTTAGAAACTAATCAATTCTTAGCTCCTTTGAATTAATTTGATTCACAAAATCAAAAATAGAATGGAGAAATCTTGAGATGAAAAAAAGAATGTTGGAAAATGTGTTTTTAGGTAGAAAAGCATGTAAATTCGTCCAACTAGCCAACCCCAAAAACAGGTGAAAAACAGCTTTATATGGGCTTTGAATTACCGACGGCTGTCGGAATCATACCGACGGGCGTCGGTTGAATCCTATTTCCTGTTGGAAATAGGATTCAACCGACGGATGTCTGAAGCCCGCAGACGGGCGTCGGTTAAATCTATTTTCCTATAGGAAATCGGATTCTACCGGCGGGCATCGGAGGACCACAGACGGGCGTCGGGGCTCTCCGTCGAACAACGGGCATACCGCGATCGACGGGCTGGCCGCCGGTGGAGGTAAACTTCATTTTTTACCCTAAAACTCCCAATTCTCTTTTTTCTCTTTGTCGTGAATAAAGAAAACATATTTCTCGTGAATCTAGAGGGCCAAAATCCCTGAATCTCAACCGTTCACTCGGACTCGAGCATCGATTTCTTCATCGGATAATCTCTGATCTGGACTACCTCGGGACACGGTGCTTACAGTTGCCCCCAATTTTGGGGAAACTAGTGCGCAAGTGCCTAGATGAGCTAAAATTCAGAGAGAAAAGAAAACAAAAGGAGGAATAGCGTACCTGAAGCAATCCTTACCTTCCGCGTTTCTTGCTGGGTAGACCTTGTCTCAATCTGCTCAGCGGATAGTGATGGATGTCCCTACCGATCTCGTTTTGACCTGCAAGGGGTTGGTAAGGTGTAGCATTCTCTAGCTACAACCTTGCTGTGAAGAGCAATGTTCCCTAACTGCAACTTCATTCGTGAGATGCGGCGTTTGTTAACCACAATCCCGATGCGAAGAGCAGTCTTCTCTAACTGCAACTTTAGTTGCCCTACTAACCTCGTCTCGGTCTGCATGGCCTTCCGCTAGCCTCGTCTCGGCCTGCACGGGGAATGTGAGACACAGCACTCTGACTGTAATCCCAGTTGCAAGATGCGGTGTTATCTAACCACAGTCCCGCCGTGATGTATTCTATCGCTGGTACCCTACTGACCTCATCTCGGTCTGCATGGTCTTTCGCTAGCCTCGTCTCGGCCTGTATAGGGAAGGTGAGATGCAGCACTCTCTGACTGCAATCCCGGTGTGAAGAGAAGTGTTCTCTAACTGCAACTTCGATTTGTGAGGTGCGGTGTTCTCTAACCACTATCTCGTGGTGGAGAGTAGTGTTCTCTAACTGCAACTCCGGTTATGAAGTTCCCTTGCTAACCCCCGTCCGATCTGCAAGGTGCGTAGCACTTTCTGGCTGCCGCGTGAACTGTGAGATGCAACACTCTCTGACTGCAATCTCGGTCTTGTTAGAAATTCCTTGCTAACCCCCATCTGATCTGCAAGGCGTGTAGTGCTCTCTGACTACACCGTGGATTTTGAGATGTGGTACTCTCTGACCACAATCTCTGCTTGTTGGCATTTCCTTGCTAATCCTCATCCGATCTGCAAAGTGAATGCTCGTTGGAGTATGATTTTGGAGGACATAATGCTTGATGTGTCCATCCTCCAATGTGATTGATGTCTGTGTTTAGATCAATATTAAGCAATGCTCCTGTGCGATAAAATTTTTTTTGTTAATTCATATATAAGTGATTCTTACTTGATATGCTCATAAATGATTTTAGATTACCATTTACCATTTATCATTATTTTCTATGCATCATTTCTTGTGGTCATATAGTTTTAAAGTAGATAAACAGGAAAGTTTACAACCATCCTTAATGCAAATAAATCGCAAATAAAGATAGAAATAAAAACATGTAAATCTAAAAGTAAATGTTTTTTCCACTAAAACTCCATTTTTGTATAATGTATATACAAGTGTACTGATAATAAATAGTATATAAAAGAAACAAAATACAAAAATGACATCCCAACTCCCTGAATGACTACAATGGCAGATAATCCATGAGCTCCTCCTCGGGGTCATCATCCTCATCATCAGACAGATGCATCGGCTGAGGCTGAGGCTGAGGTGGAAGCTGATGCGGAGACTGAGGCCAAGATACAGAAGGTCCGGCTCCAGAAGTAGAAGGCTGGCTAGAAGGACCTACTGGGTCAGGCCGCTGAGAGTTCCATACTCTGACCATGGACTGGAACCTAGGAGGAACTGCCACTGGCACAGATCAAGGCTGTGGTCTCTCAAACCTCTGTGGCTGAAACTGTACCTGAGCATACCCATCTAGGAAGGGCTGTGCACATATTGTTATGAAGCCCAAGGTGTCTGTGATCATCCCCCCAAGCTCCTTGAAGGCCCTGCTCAACTGGCGAGTCTGCTCAACCGAATCAGTCCTCATACTCTCCAGTCTCTACTCTGTCTGCCCCTTGAACTCCCGCATGGACTGAGCTAGGGGAGGAATGGTCCCCTCCAATCCCTGGACTCTGGATCTGAGAGAGTCAAGTGACTCATCTATCATCTGAAGAGTCACGTTGATCCTCTAAGCCGCCTGGTCCCGGGACGTCCTCAACTCCTGCCTGAGCTGCTCTCTGGGGCCCTCCTGCTCCTACGCGATGTGCTATATGAGCCTAGCTTGCTCCTGACTCATACGCTCCACAATCCTGGGCTGCTCTTGGACCATATGCTCAACAAGCCCGGCCTGCTCCTGGCGCATGCGCTCAATGATGTTCGCCTGCTCCTGAATGATGGCCTGCTGCTGGTCCAGCCTCTCCTGAGTGAGTCTGTCCCTCTCTCTAAACTGCTCATAGAGGACCCTGTCCCTCTCGTCCGGCCTGCACTAAAACACTGCAAACATGGAGACCATGAGCTGGGAGATGTCTGGCTATGATGGCTAAGGCTGAACTGGCTCCGGAGTCTGCTTTGGTGGCAGAGCTGTGGAGGTAGATGCCCCTGGGTCGCCTCTGGAGTAGGGGTGGAACCTCTCTGATGGCCTGAGTATGGTTCGCTGTACCCTCGTAGCTGGAGGAGGAGTGGGGGTCGGCACCCTCGGTGCTATAGGAGTGCCAAACAGGTCGTCCATAGTGAACTCCACCTCAAAGTCTGATGGCGACCTGGGCTGCTCCTGCTCTGGCTGTAGCTGTGGCTGCTCCTCCTGATAGCCCTGGTGCTGGGGAGGCTGCTCCCCTGGATACTCTAGATGTAGAGGCCGCTGCTCCTGCGGCTGTGGCGGTGCCTGCTCCTGTGCTGGTGCCTGGTCTGGCTGCTCCTGCACTGGTGCTAGCGGAGGAAGTGCAAAGGCTCGCCGAGTCTCGTGTATGGTAAGGAGTCTGAATGCCTCAGGCTGCCCTGCTAGCTGCAACACCATCCCCATCTGTACAGCTGCTGGTGCATCTACGTATATCCCCTCATCCAAGGCACCCCCAAGTCTGTCCGGGGTGACTCCCAATCCAAGGAGTAATCTGGTAATAACTCCACCGATAATCACCACTGGGGCTATCCCCCTGGAAACCCTAACCATGTTAGCCAATATCTCATAGCTAATATTGAGACGTCGGCCTGCCACCAAGGCCCAGAGGCTCCAGATCTCTGCCGTATTAAGCGACCCTGGGTTACCATTCCGTCCGAGGTACGAGCTAGAGAGCACTCTGTGCAAGTACAGGAGCGCCTGTGAAACCAACACGGTACTCTTTGCTGTATCATGGTCATACAGCACTCCGGGTAGGGCTATGGCCGCCCAATGGGCGCGTCTCACTGCTCACAAGGGCACCATCACTCCGTCGCCCCGTGGGAGTCCCATAGCCTCTGCAAAACGCCGACACGTGATACTGAATTGCTGACCATCGAACCAAAACTGTATCACTCCAGGCTCGCTATCGGATCTCTAGTACCCTCCGTAGCGCAATGTGGCCAGGACCTGCCGCACCACCTCTGGATGTGTCTGGAAGGCCGGTGTCAAGAACTCCGTCCAGCCTGCGCCCTCCAAAAGTATGTCAATCTCCTCGGCCATCCCCAAGGCCTTTAGGAATAGCCTAGAAATGAAGCGACTGGCTCGGAACTCTACCTGAACCAGTGCTCTATATCTCTGTGCAGCCTCGGGGTCCATCCAACCCGGAGCTTGTGGCTCAAGCTAGCCCTGTGGGACACGTCATCGTGGAGGCATCCTGCAAGAAAGCAATTATGCAGTTAATTTAACATAACGGCCATAAATAGACCTAATTTCTAGTATAAGGCAAATCGGGCATCCTCTAGACAAGGAGGGTCTAACCCGAAAAAGAAATAAGACAAAAATAAAAATAAAAATAAAAATAAATAATAAATAATAATAACAAAAAATTGGGCAGCTACCCAGCAGGGATGTGCCCAACCCCCTGCATTAGGAAAAGCAAAATAACGACAGGCCTCAGGCCCCAATAATAAATAAAAATTTTGGCAGCACCCCGCAAGGGTGTGCCCCACCCCCTACATTAGGAAAGGCAAAATAACGACAGGCCTCAGGCCCCAATAATCAATCATAAAAATAAAAATTTGGGCAGCACCCCGACAAGGATGTGTCCAACCTCCTGCATGAAAAATAAGAAAACCACATGCCTCAGGCCCCAACAGCAGCACAATATTTATTGGTTTCACAACTAATACATGCATAAGCATTTCTCATTTCTAAGCAAGCATGCTTTATTAGAATTTAAGGCAACAAAATTTTCATGTAAAGTTGGCTAACAATGTAACTGAGGAAAAAATATATACCGAAATTAATTGTTTAAACAACACCTAAGGCAAAATATCTACCCTAACAATCCTTAGTAATAAAAATGGAAAAATTAAACTTATTTACTTGAAATTAAGACAAGAAGAAGAAAATAATTAGAAGAAAATAAATAAAAAAAATAGTTACTAACCTGTAATTGGTAGAAAAATGACGAAAACGCAGAAAATATACTTCACTGAGTGCCCGGTAGCGTAAGGAACGTGAAAATGCAAAAATAAAAATGTGAAAAGATGAAGAAAAGTGAGAAAAACCGTAATGAGGGATGGTTTGAAGGAGGAAAGTAAAAAGACAAAAGCCAAAAACTGCCTGTCTGTCGGTCTCTGCCTGCTTATATAGCTTTCGTGACCGACGGGCTGGGCGCCTCCAGGAGCAACAGACGGGCTGCCCGTCTATCGTTCAATATTCCCCCATTAAATGCTTAATTAATGCGTGTGATAAATGCAATGATGATGCATTCATCTGCCAGGTGGATGACTTCCGACGGGTAGGCCACTGCTATTGAGGCACTGGCAGGCCGTCTGTGGAGCATTTCTATAAATTTGACCAGTTTTCTTGGGATTCGTGCCTTTTTTCTTATTTTGACCCTTTTCTATCTTCAGTCTTTGACTTTTAAAGGATGACTTCTCCTCCTTTCCAAAAGATGTACCGCATCTTGGATGATGCTCGCACCTGGGAAAATAATGTCCTCACTACTCTGTCCGGGCTAAAACACTTACGGAGAGCCAAAATAGACCACAACTTACTCCTAGCTGCAACCCATTTTTGGAATCCCTGCTTCCATGTTTTCAAGTTTACTTATCAGGAGTTATGCCCCTTGCCTGAGGAGTTTGCTGCTATCACTGGAGCATGGTATCCTCCCCATGCTCTGCCCTGTGTCCCCCGTTGCGGTCTGATTCAGATACGGGATATCGCCCTGTCTCTGGGCATAACTCCTTCCGAGGCCGCCCGGTTGGTCTCACAGGGTCCTACTTTTTCGCTGGAGCCACTGATCGAGGCTCTAGACATACTTTCTGATGTCCCTACATACCGGGTAAGCATTGTGTTCTTATTCTGTATGATGAGCCTCTTGACCGTAGCTCCAGGGGGCCTGGCTGGCGACCTTCGCCTGTTTGGGGTTCTAGATGACTTTCACCGCGGATTATCCCCCTTTCCCCTTATTCTGGCCGAAACTATTCTAGGCTTTGATGCTGTACGCTCTGGGTCTACCACATCATTCACCGAAAGCCCCTTATTACTCCAGGTATGTCATTATTTTAAAAGGTAGTGCATCCCTTGTGGATTTTCGCACTAGCTTTTCTTAGCGGGAAGTGCGTCCTTTCGGATTTTCACACAACCCTATGCCTAATTTTTGCCTGAAGTAAACCCAACTTACTCCAGTGGCTTTTTTTTTTCTTTTTTTTAGATATGGCTGCAGGAGAAGCTGAGGATGCTGTTAGAGCCACCTCCTCGAGTCATTGCAGAATACTCGTTGAGACACTTCCTCCCGCATCGACGGTTGTATTTCTTCGCAACTCCTAATGAAGGCACCGCTAGATTTGGTGAGCTATCAGACGATGACATCAGTTTCATGTCTGCCTGGCTCCCTCTGTCCCATACCGTCATTGACGGATCATCAGGTTGCGTTCCCCTATGCGGGCTTTGCCTGGCCACCTTCTGCATTACAGCCTGATGTGCTCGCCAGCTCGGGATGACCCAAGATGTGGTAAGAGTCCCACTATCCTTTCGGGGAGGAGCTTTTTCTGCTGCTTTTGCTTCTTGCTATCATGAGCTGTGGAGCCAACTTCCAGTTAAGACTGTCATACCTCGATTCGGAGCTCATTTTGTGGCCTCCACCAGCGAATATAAGAGATGGGTCCTCAGCCCGGCATCTGACAACAGGACGCGAGGACTTAAACATTTGGCCGGCGAGAGTAGCGGTAGGACCTAGTTTATCTTACACATGTACACCCCTTTGGGCATTATGTTTCTTTTCAAAACAGAACTAGAAAATGACAGAAATGAAAAGAATAATTCTTATTTTATTTCACAAAATTGTGTACATTTCCACAGAATTTCAGCATACATGATCAATTTTTGACGCTAACTCGACTGCGTACGCCCTATTAATTCATGAAACCGAATCTTGATAGTATCAACTCCTGTTACCAATCGGCCCTCTCGAGTTTTCTCGATCGGACATTTTCTCTCATGCCTCTAATTTTTGCACAGGATGCCTTTTTTCGGTTTTCACCCTGTCGAGGCACCTAATTTTAGCAAAGCCGCCTTTTTTCGGTTTTTTACCCGTAGGGCATTTTATTCTCTTCTTTTTATTTTATCTTTAGTCTTTAGCTGTGGAACCTTTTGAGTCTGTTTATATTGATCGGTTCCTTAAATTCGTTGCCATCACTATCCGATAGAATTGCAGCTCCTTTAGACAGCAGCTTCTTGAGGATGAACGGCCCTTCCCAGGTTGGTCTGAACTTCCCTCAAATATCCGGTGCCCCAGGTCTCATCTATTTGAACACCAAGTCACCCTCTTTCATTGGATGCTTCTTAACCTTCTTCCCAAAGGACTGGGCGAGTCTCTTCTGTAGACCTGGTTGTGGTAGTAGGCTTTCAATCTACTCTCAACCAGCAGGTTCAGATGTTGCAACCTTTGATGTGCCCATTCAGCTTCCGAAATCTGGGCTTCCATGACCACCCTAAGTGACTTAAGCTCTACCTGCACTGGCAGCACTGCTTCCGTCCCATATACCAGAGAAAATGGCGTAGCACCCGTAGATGTTCTAACTGTTGTCCTGTAAACCCACAGTGCGAAGGGGAGCTTTTTTGCCCGATCTTTGTAGGTCTGGACCATTTTGGCTAGAATCTTCTTGACGTTCTTATTAGCAGCCTCTACTGCTCCATTGGCCTGTGGTCGGTATGGAGAAGACTTGTGGTGCTCAATCCCATACTTCTCAAGCAGCTTCCTCGTTTCTCCCATAAATTGGACCCCGTTATCAGACACTACATGATGCGGGAGGCCATATCTGCAAATCAAATTCTTCTCAATGAACTTTGCCATATCCCGTGCATCAATCTTCTTAAAGGACTCCGCCTCTACCTATTTGGTGAAGTAGTCGATGACAACTATGATATATCTGTGCCCATTAGATGCTGTAGGATAGATCTCCCCAATAATATCTATTCCCCAGGCTACAAACGGCCAAGGCGACGTTAAGCTATGTAGTTCTGACACAGGCAGGTGCCTCAAATCCGAATACTATTGGCACAGCTGGCACTGCTTCACATACTTTGAACAATCATTATCCATAGTGAGCCAGTAGAATCCTTGTCTCATGATTTTCTTGGCCAGTGTCAAACCATTCATATGAGCTCCACATACACCTGCATGAGTTTCTTCTATCACCTTCCGGGCCTCCCTTTCATCCAGGCACCGGAGCTGAATACCGTCGGCCTACCTCTTATACAATGCTCCGTTTATGCATATGAATTGAGTGGATAGCTTGCGGATCATTCTTTGGGCTTTTTCAGTAGCTTCTTCCGAAAATTTTGCGCTTTCCAAATAATTCATGATATCAAAATGCCACGGCTTTCCGTCCGCTACCTCTATTTCCATTATCGGTTTGACCTCATAGCTAGGCCTCTCTGAACTCGAGATTAGAACTGGTTTCATGGCTACTCCTTCTGAATTGTCCCACATTGACACTAGGGTTGCCAGTGCATCAGCCAATCGGTTTTTATCCCTTGGCACGAAATGGAACGTACAAGTCTCAAACTGACTACATAGCTCCCTAATATATTCGACGTACGGCACTAAACGCTCTTCCTTGATAGCCCACTCTCCTCAAATCTGGTTGATTACTAAGGATGACTCTCCATACACCTCCACATCCTTTGCCCCCAGGGCAATTAAAGCTTCTAGTCCGAAAGTGCATGCCTCATACTCAGCTTCGTTGTTAGTGGCCCTGTATCTCAACTTTTTGGCCAAAGGGAGTTTTTCATCATCCGGGGTTGTCAGGATGATTCCTACTCCTGCCCCCTTATTGTTAACAACCCCGTCAAAGTGCAGTTGCCAACCTTGAACAGAGATTGCCGATATGTTTTCATCCGAAAAATTAAACTCAAGTGAATCACCCTGGATGGGATGATCGGCTAGAAACTCGGCTACTGCCCGTCCTTTGATAGTCTTCCGAGTGATATACTCGATATCGAACTCCTGTAGCAACAGCAACCACCTTCCCATTTTCCCAAGCAAAGACGGTGCTTCTTGCAAATACCTCAGAGGGTTCTGCTTTGCCACTGCCTGTACTTTGTATGAATGGAAATAGTGTCTCAACTTCTTGGATACCCAAATCACGGCAAGGCAGATCTTTTCTACTTCTGCATATTTTACCTCGTAAGCAAGGAATTTCTTGCTGAGATAATAGACTGCAAATTCCACTCCGAATTCATCTTCCTGAGCCATCATGGCACCTACAGAGCCATCTTCCACTGCCAAATACAAAATGATCGGCTTGACTGGTTGTGGCGGCCTCAGTACTGGTGGGTTTAACAAATACTCTCTGATGCTATCGAAGGCCTTCTGGCAGTCCTCGTTCCATACCACAGGCTGATTCTTTCTAAGTAGCTTGAAAATGGGCTCGCATATTGAGGTGAGCTTTGCAATGAACCGGCTAACATATTGTAACTTGCCCAGGAAACTTCTCACATCCTTTTCCTTTTGTGGCACTGGCATTTCCCTGATAGCTTTCACCTTATACGGGTCAATTTTGATCCCTCTTTGGCTGACCACATGTCCTAGCAGCTTTCCTGAAGTTACTCCGAAGATACACTTTTTGGGATTTAGCTGAAGGTTGTACTTATCTATTCTGGTGAAAAACTTCTCTAATGCTTCAAAGTGGCCCTCTCTGGTGGCTGACTTGACCATCATGTCATCTACGTATATTTCCACCTCTTTATGGATCAAGTCACTCAAGATCTTTGTCACCATCCTCTGGTAGGTAGTCCTTGCGTTCTTCAAACCAAAAGGCATCACTCTATAAGCATGTGTCCCCCACTCTGTGATAAAAGCCATTTTGATCCGATCGATTATCTTATTGAGGATCTGGTTGTAGCCAGCATAACCATTCCCAAAACTATACATTGCGCAATTGGCGGCACTGTCTATCAATACATCAATATGTAGTAGCAGAAAATCATCCTTAGGACAAGCCTTGTTCAGATCTCGATAGTCCACGCATACCCTCACTTTTCCATTCTTTTTGGCCACAGAGACTACATTGGCTAACCACGTGGGGTACTGTACTTCTACCAGAAACTTAGCTTCAATCTGTTGCCGAATCTCTTCTTTCACCTTATCTGCCCATTCCGGCCTTAGTCTTCTCAGCTTCTGTTTCACCGGCTTGTGGTCTGGATAAGTCGAAAAGGCATGCTCCGCGACGTTCCGATCGATTCCTGGCATGTCCACATAGGTCCAGGCAAAGACTTTTTCATATTTTTTAATTATTCTCTCAAATTTTTCTCTTTCCTTAGGAGTTATGTTTGATGCTATCAAGATTTCTTTCGGATTTTTCGAGGTTCCAAGATTAAATGGGGTAGTATCAGTAGAAACAATATCAAATATGGATGGAATGTGATCATGATCATGCATGTTGAAATTATCAGAAACATCGCACAAGTAAGCAAAATCACTCATTTCATTAATAAAATTATAATTGTCATTTACATCACCAAAAAGTTCAGGGATGAAAAGACAATCTAAACCGGTC
Source organism: Excoecaria cochinchinensis (assembly GCA_947683425.1). Taxonomy (NCBI): domain Eukaryota; kingdom Viridiplantae; phylum Streptophyta; class Magnoliopsida; order Malpighiales; family Euphorbiaceae; genus Excoecaria; species Excoecaria cochinchinensis. Next base: position 9,010,552 of record CANTUQ010000127.1, on the reverse strand, counting down.
TCTTCCTCATCTCTTGCTGGATCTGCCAATGCCGACGGTGCTGCATCATCAGGATTGACCAGAGGTTCTTTATCCACCTCTTGAGCAGCTTCTTCCATCTTCGCCTTCCCTTTGACATGAGCGGCCAACATAGCTTCGGTCACCACTTCCTCAGGCTCTTCCCTATCCCAGATAGCTCTGGTCGTCAAGACCTCTTCATCCCAAAAGTTATTAGCTGGCTTGATCATCCCGATGTCCCAGTCATAAACATCATTGAATACCTCAAAACCTGGCACAATCCTCCCATTGACTAACTGAGGCTCGGCCTCCCCGGTGTAAGCGCAAAGTGCCGTTGCATGCACGAAACTTTCCCAAAGGTGGGGAATCCACTCTGCGGGCTTCACTCCTCTCTGCACCCCTCCTTTATAGCCCAGGCCCTTTCTATCCTTCTGACCTTTAGTGGCGATGGCCTCTGGCATCCCTTGGGAGTTCTTACCCAATCCGGCACCCGGAAGGAACAACATCTTCTTCATCATAACTAGCACTTGTGGGCTTCCTTCTATTGTCCCTTCCTCCTTGATCATGGCCAAGTGGAATCCTCTGAAAGGCTGCCTCGCTATCTCGAGTATTGACACTTGATTCTCTCTTGCAGCCTTGATGGTCACCACTTATCCTTCATGTGATATCTTGACCATTTGGTGGAGAGTAGAGGGAACACCTCCCAACTTGTGGAACCACGGTCTCCCCAGCAATGCTGAAAAATTGGCAGGAATGGGCAAGACTACGAATTCTACCTCAGTCTCCACTGGCCCTGTCTTGACCAACGCCTTGAAAGTCCCTGAAGCATGCCGACGAGAATTGTCATAGGCTGTGATCATCAAATCCGACTTGGCTAGCATATCCCCCGTCACTCCAAAGGCTGCCATGGCTACTTGAGGGCATACATTAATCGATGACCCATCATCCACCATCACATAAGATGTGTGCTTCTGATTGATTTGAGCCCTAATGTACAAGGGGCGATTGTGGTTACGGCCTTCCGCAGGTAAATCAGCATTCGTGAACACCACACTCTCTCCAGCCCCTCCTTTCACCACTTCCAGCAGCTCAGTGGGCGAAATCGTTGTAGCCACAGTTGTCATGCATAGAGCCTCTACCAGTCTTTCCCTATGAGAGGGGGACTGTCTCAGTAAATCCCAAATGGAAATCTGGGCCGGTGTCTTCTGCAACTATTTGACTATCTGAACTCCTTCTGGCTCCTTTCCCTTCTCTTTCTGACCTTCCAGTGGCTCTTGAGGCGCTGCCACTTCCGGCACTACTCTCCCATTGCGGGTCACCGCTCCTACCTTCATTTTTCCTTTGCGCTCTTCTGTTTCCTCCTCCTCTGAACCCCACGGGTCAGGAAACTCAGTAGTTTCATCATCATCACTTCCACTCTCACTAATGGACCAGCAATCAATCACTGCAGCGGGCATCCCTTTTTCACTTACCTCATAGAGGCTCGTGATAGCAGTGTTTACATCGATGCCATATAATTCATTCAAGACAAACTCCTCCGGTAATCTGGATCCGATCATGAACACGGGTGGGGCACCTTATTTTATCCGGCTTTCTTCTGGCCTTCCCTCTTCTCAGGGTCTGTAATCTGCTTTGTATCGATCAGGTCTTGGATTGTATGCCTCAAAGCCTTACAGTTGTCCGTCACATGACCCGTATGCTGATGGTAAGCATAATACTCATTCTCCTTGTGACCTGGCATTCCTTGTGTCCTAGGAGGTCTAGGAGGCAATGGCTGTAATTTTCCTTCCTTCATCAGCCTCCTCTAAACCCATGACAAGGATCTCTCCAAGTTTGAAAAATGTTTCGTGGTTGTGTCAGCAGCAGACACCTCAACCGTTCTTCTGGTGCTAATGCTGGGACCCACCGGCCTACTCGCCCTCTGGCTACCATTCCCCCTCTTGGCATAATTATCACTATTTGCTCTTCGGGCCAGGTACTCTCCTTCCGCTTCAATGGCTATATCCTTCAATGACTCCAAGTCTTTTAATCCTTTCATCTTCAACCCTTCTCTCAAGTATGGGCTTGCGTTCTTGATAAATAATCTAATCTGGTCCTGAGTCTCTGGCTTCCTTCTCATTTCCATCACTCTGTTCCTCCAGCGAGTCAAGTACTCATGGAAGGATTCACCATCCTTTTGCTGCAGCAACTCTAGATCTTTGAGGGTCATGTCCATCCTTGTGTTACAATCGTATTGCCTTAAGAACTCTTCCGTCAGCAAATCCCAGTCTTCTTTGGTTCTACGGTCAAGACCATAGTACCAATCTATAGCCGGACCAGTCGGACTTAAGCAAAAATATTCCACCTTTTGTCTCTTCGTCAAGGTGGTCCCCTTTAAGATCAACGAGTATTGCTTCACATGGGCAGTTGGGTCGGAGGTGCCATCGAATTTGGGAACATCTGGCATTTTAAAATTATAGGGAATAGGATCCTCCCCCTCTAGCTCTTTATCTTCGGGATTCATCCCCTGACCTCTACTCAGCATCCGGGCCATTTCCTCAAATTTTTCCTCCATTTTCTTCCACATGATCTCCTCTGACTAGGGTGCCTTCCCCTTTTTTGACACAACACTATCTTCATAATCCTCATCCACGTGGTCATCCTCTAACCTCTGAACCGGTCTTATCCTCTGAACCCCCCATGCTACTGACCTCAAATCCACCGGCAGTGGTCGGATCTCTTCCTGCCTTTCTTCTCTATCCTACCCCCATTCATTTTATCTCATGGGAGGAGGAGGTAGGTCTTGCGGAGCAGCACGCTGGGTCATTGCGGCCAGCATATTCATCATTCGACCTTCAAATTCCTCAAATCTTCTACCAACCTCTTCAGCAACCAAAGCCCTAGTGGCATCGTTTCCCCTCGGCGAGTTAGCCATCTTTGATGCAGTACAGCTGGTCTCTGGATAGTTCTCTAAGAAGCTCTCCATTTCTAGTGATTTAGACACGCAAGTTCGGATCAATCGCCCCGTGGATCCACTTGTCCACCTGGGCAGATCTATGATGGCTATAGAAATAAGGAGTTAGAATGATGCATGAGTGCAAATGAAATGCATGATCGTGATATGCAACACCCACAAATCACATACAAGCAAATAAGTCCTTCAACCCTTATTACTTCCACACACATGGTCATAGTCTCTTCCCTAGGCAGGATTAGCCCATGGGTCAACAGGGAACCCGATGGGCACGCATGGTGCACGGCGAAAAATCGGCAGCATAACACTCCTAAACTAATGCACAAGCGCATGGGGAATGGTCCTTATGTATTTAAGTAATCCAAATATATCGATGTGGTCCTACCGGGGCATAAAAGCCTTTGGCTAGGTAACCAAGCAAGACATTTGGACTCACCCAATACATAAGGACCCATACAACAGGCACGATATTACGGTCCATATCACCTAGGGGAAGTATCTATGGCCATTACATGAGTTTTAGTCAAGGGTGGTGTTACTTCAGGTCTATCCAAGCATGGTCCCTGCCAACGGGTCTAGCTCATCGCGAGCGTAACGACCGATTGGGTCTCCATTTTAAATACCAAATGGTACGAGCTCGGGCTGGTGATTATCCTTAACACTTCCCTACATTGAGTGAACATAGGGTTGTGCTTCGGGAATGTACCGAGGTTTAGAAAGGACCAATCTAGCATAGTTTAAGGCTCTAACGGTATGTAAATTCAAATTTGAAAGAAAGCGAATTTATAAACTAAAATTTAATCATAAATTTTAATCAGGGTATTTTCAAATCAAAGTCTCAAACCAGAGTCCCCAGCGGAGTCGCCACCCAATAAAATGTTGGGAAAGTTCGTCTCGCCTTAGTGAGCCTAAGACGACGCTATTATCCATCTTGGGCAAACCAAAGGGGTCTTGGAGGTGAGCACCCCAATAGAACAATGGGAATGACCCTCTAACCCTATGAAGCCTAGGATTGTTAATTGAGTCTTTTGGAGGGACACAAGAGGTGTCTTGGAGGTTCCAATGAGTGATCGGATACCTCTCGGCTCGTTGAGCTCATAGACCAGAGCTGGGTTCGGGACTTCTCATCTATTTCTACCTTGATTAATTTTACGATTAGATTTTGAATTTATTAATTCGCTCTCTCTCCACACGATGCAATTCAATTAAAAGCGCATTTATTCACATCAAAAGCGTAATGAATAAAATAAGTAAATAAAATGTAACAAAAAAGGACTATAAAGACAAATACAATAGCATTAGGAGCGGAATACAACTCCCATTTGTAAAAGTGCGGTACATACATAAAACGGGGAATTCATTTATTTTGAGGACTTTGGTCCTCACATGCACTTATTATAAAAGAAACTTGTTTTTATCGTGATGTTTTTATTGGATGGAAAATAGGATATTGGATCCTTGAGTTAAAAAAAATCCCAATTTTATTTACTATAAAATATTTATCCTTTCTTATTTAACGCAGAATAAAACGATTCATTGTGAGCACAAAATGATCAATAAAAAAAATGAATAAATAAATTATTAAATAATAAATAAATAAATAAATAAATAACAAATAAATAAATAAAGGGTAAAGAGGTAAACCAAATGGAGTCTCCCATGGCAAAACTCCTCTTAAGCTCCAAATTATCCCAAAGACATTAAAATAATCTCACAAAATAATCAATAATGTTAATATAAAAACAAAACATTAATAAATATTATTGGAAATAAAGGTTAAAATTCAGAGCTAAAATAATAAGAATAAAACTATTAATAAAAGACAGAAGAGAAAAGATTTAGAAATAAATATAAATAAATAATAGAAAGAAAACGAGGAAAAAGGTTTTGAGAATTGCAAACAGATCCCAGGGACGACCTCTAACGAATGACAGACGGGCGTCGCTGGAAGCGACCGACGGATTGTATGCCGTCGTTCATCCTATAGACGGGCATATCCTGGGATGACCGACGGATTGCATGCCGTCATTTATCCTATAGACGGGCATATCCTGGGATGACCGACGGGCAGTAATGCGTCACATACGCGCCATCGCTCAAACGAGCGACGAGCGTCGGTGGCCTTATGACCCGTCGGTCGCTACTGTTCTTCAAAAAAACAGCAAAAACCAAATTTTCTCAAACAAAATAAATTTTCAACACAAAGTACAAAAAAGGGGCAAAATAATTAAAATAAACTAAATGAGGTGGGTGTCCAGAATATTTACCCTCGGATTTTACCTTTTAGGTTGGATTCTTGATGATTCGGATCCCGCACGCTTCACGAGAAATGGGTAAAAATCAAGGAAAGAAGGGTTTGGATTTTTCTTTCTTGGTTTTCACGAAATCGACAAATGTTGGAATCAAAATTCTTAGAAACTAATCAATTCTTAGCTCCTTTGAATTAATTTTGATTCACAAAATCAAAAATAGAATGGAGAAATCTTGAGATGAAAAAAAGAATGCTGGAAAATGTGTTTTTAGGTAGAAAAGCATGTAAATTCGTCCAACTAGCCAACCACGGGTGAAAAACAGTTTTATATAGACTTTGAATTACCAACGGCCATCAGAATCATACCGACGGGCGTCGGTTGAATCCTATTTCCTGTTGGAAACAGGATTCAACAGACGGATGTCAGTTAAATCCATTTTCCTATAGGAAATCGGATTCTATCGGCGGGTATCGAAGGACCACTGATGGGCGTCGGGGCTCTCCGTCGAATGACGGGCTGGCTGCCGGTGGAGGTAAACTTCCTTTTTTACCCTAAAACTCCCAATTCTCTTTTTTCACTTTGTCGTGAATAAAGAAAACATATTTCTCATGAATCTAGAGGGCCAAAATCCCTGAATCTCAACCGTTCACTCGGACTCGGGTATCGATTTCTTCATTGGGTAATCTCTGATCTGGACTACCTCGGGACGCGGTGCTTACACTAGGGACGAGTGGTTGTGGTGAGCGATGGCCATCCCTCAGGCATGACTTCACCAGGGACAGGTGGACGTGATGTGTTGGCCATCCCTTCAGCATGGCTTTGACAGGGACGGGCACATGTGTTGAGTGAAGGCCATCTCTCAATGAGTCACGGCCGTCCCTTACTTCTATTTTGTTTATTTTCTATATACCTTGATCTACATTTAAATAATGCTATAAATTATGTTAAATGAATTAAATAATACTATAAAGGCCTATCTAATGAGCCATTTTTATATGGAATTATTTTGTGAAATATTGTTTAATGTGATAATGTGAACAATTTGATTAAATAATTATTTAGATTGCAAAAGTCAGGTCATGGATAAATAGGCATGCCTATAGGGTCTATTACTGCAACCTATGTGTTTGGACTCTATTTGGCTCCCTATGTGTTTCTGGATCCTATTAGGATCCCTATGCATTTCTGGATCCCGTTTGGATCCCTATGTGTAAATGAAACTGTACCCTTGGGTGCCTATGCATTTCAACCCGTTATCCACTACGTTGTAAATGCAGGCAATATGTGCATAAAACAAAAATGGAATAATTAATAAGTGATTGTGAATTTAAAAATATGACTCAATGAGCGTAAGTCTGATATGTTGATTATTCTGTTATATATATATATATATATATATATATATATATATAATGCTTCATGAGTATGTTGACATGCATTGATCACCGTTGTGAGTGGTCATCCATCTCATGATTTTTCCCCACTAAGCTTTTATATTTAGCATGGGTGTTTATCTATGCAGGTTTTAAAGATAAGTGATTTTAAAGGACAGTCCTATATCCTCCACGGCCAACATATTAGGGGCATGTGTCCTATGTAGGTTTTGTATAGTGATGTAATATGTTACTTATAATCTTTTGTCTAATAAAGGAATTTGTGATATGTAATGTAAGAACTAAACTTATGTGTGAATTAAAGAATATGTGTGTATGGTATGTGGATAAATGCATGAGTATGAATACTTTCAAATTAATGAAAAGAAGTTTTATAATTCTTAGTCTATTTTAATGAACTTAGTCAGGTCAATGTTATAGTTATGTGACATCCTTTAGCCATCGTGGTAACTCACATCTCAGAGGTGTAGTGTACTACATACGGGTAAGGGGTGTTACTGTAACACCCCTTACCCCATACATAGTGAACCACCTCCTGAAGAGGGCAGTTACCATGACCGGTAAGGGTTGCTACACACAGACAAAGCATACACATAACAAAAGCGATAACTTAAAAAATCTTATAACAAAAATCGAGGATATAAAAATTTTCTTTTAAAAAGATACATCATCCATATACAAAAATATGAACGTCATTTTATATATATACGATATTACAAAACTCTACAGAAGTACATGAATTAACATAATACATATTAGGCCTCATAATACAATTCAACATTTTACAACAAAAAGATTACAAAATTAAAACTTGAGGACTTAAACCAAGACTCGCCCTATTATGTTGGCTCCTGAGGTTGCGGATCCGTCCTTCCAAAATCTCTTACTTTAGAACCTATACGGATAAAATACCATGCTAAGCATAAAGGTTTAGTGGGGAAAAGATGCGATGAACAACCACTCATAGTGGTCGTCGATGCAAAACACATGCGCATGTAACATATAAGCATAATATCATAATTCATAACATACAGTAAACAAAATAAAGCAAAAGGGATCATGAGTTCATATTAAAATTCCATACATCAAATCTTACACATCAATTCATACATTTCATATTGTTCACTTCTTGCTTATACATATAATTATACCAATACACATAGTTATGCCTGCATACTCAAAGAGGTGGATAACGAGTGAACGCATAGGTACCCATAGGTACAAAAATTATTTTCTTTTCTTTTGAAAAATGCATAGGGATCTTAAGCAAGATCTAAACACATAGGGATTCTAAGGAATCCAAATGCATAGGGACTTGATCGGAGTCCAGAATGCATAGGGATTTAATCAAGATCTAGAAAATGCATAGGTTGAAGCAACAGAACCCTATAGGCATGCCTAACTATCCACAACTCGACTATTGCAGGCTAATTACACATAAATCCTTTTATTCATATAACGTAACACTACACATACTAGATTAACTTTAATTATCATCCATGGATAATAACAACATATGCCATTCACATATCTCATGTGAAACTTAATAATTAAACATCATTCGATAAACATCAGTCATGTTATTGCATAATAATGGAAATGCTTAATTCAATCAAGGCAAGTATAATACAAATCAAAATTTAAAAATAGGGCTCACACGGCGGTTATGAAAACCTGCCCATCGTGTAAAACTTTGAAAACCAAATTTTACCAAACTGAAGGCATTTGCACGGCTGTATGAAAATCTTAACCACCGTGTAAAACATTCCACATGGTGGTAAGGAAAACCAGACCACCGTGTAAAATGCCGAAGTCTAGAATTTTAAAAACAAAATGCATTTACACGGCGGTAAGAAGAACCTAACCACCGTATAAAACATTCCACACGGTGGTAAGAGACCTAACCACCGTGTAAAATGCACAAAGCCTAGAAAATACAAACAGAATGCATTTACACGGCGTTAAGAAGAACCTGACCACCATGTAGCATTCACAAAAATCTAGAACATGCAAACGAAATGCATTTACACGGCGGTAAGGAAACTCCTACCTGCCGTGTAGGCTGTCGCACGATGGTAAGGAAAACCCTGACCGCCATGTGATCTGTCGAACATACCAAATTAAATGTCCAGAACGTGATTACACGGCTTGTGAATCGACAAAATTTAGCCAAAAACCAAGAACACAGCTGGGTTTTCCACTTTTTAACCCCAAATCAATACCACAACTTCAATATACCACTTCAAACACAACACAAGCATACTTAATCCAACTCAATCAAGCTCAAAATTGAATATAAGCATCTCAAATACATCAATTTCACAAATTCATTCAAGAACATAAATTTCCCAGACCTTTACTTCTTTAGCTACAAAAGCTCAGATTCCACTAGCCTTCTCCTTACCCTTGGCTTCTCTTGGTTTTTCCACTTCAAAACAAATAAAAAATCAGACCTTGACTTGGATCATACTTACCCAAAACTGAAGGAGAAGAGGAGATGAAGAAGAAAACTAAATACTTACCTTCACCAACCTTAAATCACTTAACAAATTGGAGGAGCAGCAAGTAGATGGAAGGAATTCTTAGGAGAAAGAAGAGGGAAAGAGGAGAAGAGGAACGGGAGAGAGGACGGACAAATTTAACTCTCCTTCTCTCACGTTTTCTTCACCTACATAAATCCAAACTTATCCTTTTTTTCTCTCTCCAAATCCTTTCCTTCCACTTGTCACTCATCCAATGGTCCTTAATAGAAATCTGCCCAACACACATGCACCAAATTAATTCTCCTCACATGAAATAAATCTAAAATGGACAAAATAACAATTTAACCCTAACTTCACACTTAAAACCAGATAAATTCCAAATACAAATACTTAGCTAAATACACAAATTAAGCAACTCTTGTACCCCAATGTTGTAATAACCCGAATTATACCCTAGAAGGATTTAAAGTATAAATTCATTATAAAGGTACTAGGGTTAATGGTATAAGTGGGTTTATATAAGTATTGAGGGCTTAATTGAAAGAAGAGTAAAGTATTTGTGAGCAGAATTTTGATGGAGGGACTTAAGAGAGAATTTTTGTGGACCTAAGGGGAAGTTAGCTTTCAATGGGACAAGTGGGTTGCTGTGGGCATGCACTTAGGCAGCCACATGCAATAAAAGGAAAGATAGTGGTTAAATTTATCCCTTTACCTCAAGATTTCAGCTTCCTCTCTTAGCTCTTAATCTCTCTCGGTTTCCTTTTTTCTCTTTTCTTCATTTAGTTTTTGATTCTTCTTTTAGTTGGATTTTCAGCATTGGATTGATTTGAAGAGGTTTATAGGATAAGTTGAGAAGGTATGTATGGGTAATGGTTCATAGATCTCTCTTCTTCTCAATTTCTATTTTGTTTTGATTATTTGATAAATGGATTAAGAGTATAAATATGTTTGTGCAAGAAGTTTTGGACAAAAGGAAAGAGAAGGACAAGGAGAAGGTGTTATTTTTGAAGAGAAGAGTTTGAGCTGCTTTCTAGAGGTTGGGATCGTGTGCCTTTAATTAGTTGCATGTGTTATTAGTTAAGTTATGGTCATTTGATTTTCTGTTATTGATGCATGTCTATTTAGATGGTAAATTTATGAGCTTTAAGCTAGTGTTATATTTCAATTGAGTGGTGTAATCATTTTTGGTGTTGTATATGTGAAGATTATGGCATATAGAACACTTGTTATGATCTCTATATCAAAGTGTCATTTGGATTGATATTAATGTGTATTTGTATTTTAAAGTTGTAGTAGAGTTTAAAAGTGTTTATGGCATGATTTTGAAGATTATGCATGTGAATTTGGGGTTCGTATGTGAAGGTTGTGCATGAGAAGGTTGTGTATTTTGGAGTTGAACACTTAGTTCAGTTTTGTCGTGAGCGTGACAAAACACTCCTTGGGCGAGATCTGCCTGTCGAGCATTACTGAGTCTTTCCGAGCTCTATCGTGCATTGCCGAGCTGTACTAAGCTTTGTCGTGGGCACGACAGAAGCTACTTTAGCATTCTGTCACGAGAGTGACATTGGCCGCGTGTGCGATATTTATCTGTGTCGATTCTGTCGCGAGCGCGATAAGGGTTACGAGCGTGACACTATGTAATGTTGTGACTGTAAGTCTTATGTTCCCATTTGTGTGTGGCATTGCAATAGTATATGTATGATCATGCATAATTAGGTTTATATGTAATATATGTATGTATGAATCATATGCTGGTTGAGATGATTAGCTAGTACTTATATTGATTTGAAATGTGATCATGGTTGGGTACATGAATATATGATATAGTGACTAGAGTTCTATGTAAAGCTTGAAGGGTCATGGTAATGGATAGATAAGCATGCTTATAAAGGGCTAGTGTTTTGCAGCTGCTAGTGTTTGGTCTGCAAGGGTCTAGTGTTTGTTACCTTCGGCTAACTAGTGATTTGAGACTTCAGTCTCCCTTGTTTGATACTGGTAGATAGTATCTAGTGCACTCGTATCCACCATTAGTGAGAATTCAGGCTATGGTTGTAGTGATTATATGTTTATGTATGAGCATGTAAAGTTGTGACCTGTCAAGTGTTTATGAGCATACATGTAGATGCTTGAGTTAAGTGCTTGCTTTAGTAAATGTATATAATAGTGTTATGACACGGGCATATGTTAATTATTGAGGATATGTACATGATAAGTGTGGGCATGATATGTTCAGGTAATTGTTATTATGTGCTTATGATAGTTATATTCATGCAAATGTTTACGCCTTTGCTTATTGATATGTTGTAAGTGTGTATGCTTATATTTATATATATATATATATGTATTGTTGTGACTTCGTATGGAGTCCTTTGTATCTGTATATCCCCATTAAGCATTATCACTTAGCACGGGTGTTTTTCCCGTCTAGATATGCAGGTTTAGTTCGATTTTTGGGAATCGTCCATCTGCTGGCCACTAGGAGTTTGGATAGTGGATTTTTGTATAAGATTCCTTTTGTAATGATTGCTATGTATTTTGATAAGAGAATATTTTTGTATAGTGTATATGTTCAAGCTTTGATCTTGTAATGTAAGAATGATAATCTTTTTATAATGTATACTTTTTATAAGGTTATTAATGTAAGTATGTTTTGTTTATATGATGCTTCCGCTTATAGTAAATTCATGTATGTTTTTGGGCCTATTTCCGCTGTAGTTGTTGCAGGAGTGTTTTGTGTATGTATGCATAGTTGTGTGTGTAGCACTCCCATATCCTCTTAATGGTCATTGGGGTGTTACAAATGGTGTTAAATTGACTAGGGTACAAGTCGGGACCTTACAGTTATAGTTGGTTGTATCAGAGCACCGGTTTAGACAATTCAGGATGACCGTAGAATAGAAATGCATGTAGTTCTATATTGGCCTAATGTAGATGTCCTTATTTTTGTAGTATATAGATGGATCCCTCTTACGAAGCTATGGAAGTGACAGTAAAAAGTGTTAATCTTGGGATCCAGAATTTTCATTTTTTGGCCCTTCTGAACTAGTAAGTGGTGAATGTGAAGTTCTAGTAGTGCTTATAGAGTCCATTTTTAAAATATCGCAGGATATGGCAAGGATTTTGGATCGTATGATGACACCTAAAGCTCCGATAGACTTATCAAGAAAGCATGGGGCTGAAGAATTTTGTGGTACAAGCTTAAATGTTTAACACCCCCTTATACCCCTTTCGGAGAGTACGAGAGTGTACTAAACATTACATGGGCCTAATAGTCGGAATGATAAAATTTCATAGTCTTATTAAATAGTACAGATAGCTATAACAAGATTCCATATTAAATTACATTATCCAAAAGATATTCCCGTAATATACATATCTCGATACGGGGTTTATTATAATTACAGGCAATATTACATTACAAACAAAGCTCAAAACAAAGAGGAAACCCTACATAAGAAGTCCTCTACAGGAGTGCCAGCCTGGCTAATGTAGGGTGTCCTTGTAGCTTGCCACTTCCTCGATGCCGACACGGATAAAATGTCACAACCCAAAAATGGCCTAGTCGAAATTTGTGTTTTTGATCAAAAAAATTATAGTATTTTTGTATTTGTGCAAATGATTTGGGCTTTAATTGAGGACCCAATTGAAGAATTAATTAAAGTTTTTAAGTGAAGAGATAAATTAAGTGAGTGATGTGCCTTTTGCCAAGGATCTAAGTGAAATAAGTTAAGATGTTTGTTTAAGGGATCCTATTGGAGAGTGACGGGTGGTTTGGGTAGGTGAGAGCAATTAATGGGATTTGAAAAGGGAAAAGAGAGAGGGTGAACATAAAGTCTTCTAGCTTCACATTGAAGCCAGAATCTCTCTCTCAAAGTGTATTTTCTATTTCTCTCAAAAGCTCATTTTTTATCTCTCTCTCTTCTCGCTTTCTGTCTCAATTAGCTGCTTCACTCTCGCCTAAGCCACTCTTCAAGATTTGGGTGTGGATTTTATGAGTTTTTGAGTTGGTTCATAAAGGTAAGTGATTGGTTCGGTAGTTTCTTCTTCTTCTTTATTTTTTGGTTATGGAAGCGTGAGTTTATGGTTTGATTTATTATTGATTTGGCTGAGTTTTTATGCAAGAATTGGAAGAGAGAAGGAAGATTAAAGGCAAGGATAAAGTGGTTTACTAAAGATAGTGGTTTGAAGCTTCGTTTCCAGGTTTGGGAGCCTGTGTGTGATTATGTTTATTTGGAAGTTGTCTGTTCTTTCTTTTCTTTTCGGGTCATGTGTTCTTTGTATTTTGAGTTCTGGAAATTGAGTGTTTTGTATGTAGTGATGCATGTGTATAAGTTATAGTGAGTGACTTGCTAGTGTTGTGTGTTAGTGTTGTGAAGTGTTTCATACTGGGTGTTGATATGAGTCTCATGAATGAAATGGTTTTGGTATGGTTTTGAAAGCTCTGTTTGAAATGGATTTTCTGGAGTTCTGGAGAAAACGTGACTATGTCCGATCGAGATGCTTGTCTCGATCGTGATAGAGCCAAGTTTTCTCAATCTATTCGGCATGTAGAGCCCGCTCGGCATGAAGGGCTCTGCTCGGTATGCAGGGTAGGCTTGGCAGGTTGAGCCGATCAGACTGAAAATGATTTTTCTTATCTCATTTTGCACGGTTTCTCACTATTGCATGACTTATGTTTTTGCTCATGTCTTGCTGCACTATTGTTCTAGATTTAAGTAAGTGATTATGGCTATGCTAGTGTTTTGATTCTCTATTCAGATAGTGTATAGTGTTGTACCTTGTGTGAGTGAGTTGAGCCTGAAGTGTCATAGTAGTGGATAGATAAGCATGCTTATAAAGGGATAGTGAGTGCAGCCGCCTATGTGTGACGCCGTTTAGGGTCTAGTGATTACGGTTGACCTCCGTTATGGTCTTAGTGAAAATGTTTTGAGACTCTGGTCTCCCGTGCTGCTTTCGAGCCAGTGAAAAAATGTTTTGAGGTTTCGATCTCCATTGTAGTGTTTTTCCCGTATCCACCACCAGTGAAGTGTTAGCATATTTTATAGGTGCTAACTTATGCAAGTATACGGTGTACCGAAATAGTACAAAAGATGTCGATCCCACGAGGAATGTGATTTTTACTCACTATTACTACTTGATTTTAATCTTGTTTACAATGATCATTAATGGTAGGTTAATGTTTAACTACTTAATAATGCAAATAAATTCAACCTAGTTATTGATAATCAAAAGAAGACAAAATATACAATGAAGAACTTAAAATAATGAACTTGATTCCATCATTCCAATTAATAATAATCATCTTTTCATGTAAGTCAAGTTGGAATATATTTCTAACTCATTCTCTCGACATGAATTAGAATGCTCAAAGTATACACTTAAAGCACTAACTCCTAATTCTCATTAGTGAACTAGTTAACTCTAATTACATACTTTAAGATTATTTACCAACCTATAACAATTATCTCAACATACTAATGTCTATAGCTATGTTTTGATAATGAAAATCTATTAGATTTAAGTTAAAATGATCTCTCGACTCTATCTTAACTTATAAAAATCATGCAATTGTACTAATAGAAATTCTGCATTCAAAGACTCGTAGAATAGATGGAAGTAGAGAATAATAATAACATTCAAAATCATTGAAGTAATATTCATTAATTTACATAGAAGAAATAATAGATAAGAGTAATGAGAAAGATGACTTGTGCACTTTCCGCAAGCCCTTGTAATAAATTTTCCTTCTCCTTGATCTTCTTCTTCAAAACATGAAAAACTACTTAGAATTTTTACAGAAAATAAAATTTAACTTGTAATGAAAATAATCCTCTAAATTACATCCTCTTAAATTACAGTTGAGATATAAATTTATAGAAGTTCAAAAGTTGTGTTTCCTCCTTCAAACGTTGTAAGTGTTGGTGAAAAATTATGCCTTTTCATGTGACTTTTGAAGAATAACTGTCCCAGTGGATAGTTCTGTCACACTCGCAATCACTATCGTGCTCGCGACAGAACATGAATGCCCTTTCATTCCTTTTCTTTTCTTTTTTTTTTTCTCCTCCTCTTCTCTCTGGCCATTCACGACTCATAATGGTCATTCACGAGTCGTGAGCCTTGCGTGTGAGTCGTGAGTTTGGCTCACGTCTCATTCTCCTCTTTTCCTTTTCTTCTTCTCTTTTCTTTCTTCTCTTCACACTGGCTTCTCTGCATCATCACCCTCTTCTTCTTTTCTTTAACCTCCTTTCTATACCTGCATCCTCATGAGTCGTGACTCCTATTCACGACTCGTGAGCATCCTTGATCTCTGCCCAGTTCTATCTATTATCTCCCAACTATGCTCCATTCTTTCCATTTTCATATAGATCAACCTACAAAGCACATAAACTTATAAACTAACATGAATAACATGAAAAATATACATAGTTATATATTATACCTGAAGTGGGCAAAGAGCCACTTAATTCACCAGCTGAGCAAGGAAGAAATACGAGGCCTACTCTAGAATGTAACATTATGCCTGAAGTGGGTGAAGATCCAGTGAAGACGCATGCTCTAAGAAATGAAAGCTCAAGTATCCATAATAGCAGTAAGGGTAATGCTAAGAGAACAGAAGCTCCAACCATGAAAATGAATCAAAGGCATTATTCTAATTTGGGCAGATCCTTGTCTTGGGTTCTTAAGAGGTTGATAAAGGAAGGTAAGCTACAACCATTGCCTGCTAAGCTCGTCAGAAACCAGGGACTGCCCAATCACAAGGCGGATCAATATTGTGCCTTTCACCAGCATACTGGGCATACCACAGACGATTGCAAGATCTTGAGACATGCTATTCAAGATTTGATTAATTCCAAATAGATCCCTGACCCAGAAAGGCGAAAGACAAAGAATAAGATAGATTAAGGGCCTAAGTGGAAATGAAGACGATTCTCGTTGATGATAATGAACCATTGGCCAAAATATCTATGCTAGTGAAAATGAGAAGAAGATAGCTATTTAGATGTTCTTTTTATTTTGGAACTAGTTGATAATGATATCTTAATTCTATTTTTTATTAAATGAAATAAATGGTTTTTGCTTATTTGTGTGATATCTCTCATGATTTCACTGTGCATAATTATGATCACGACTCATTCATATTTGACATTGATTCAACTGATGCCATTCCATTTGATCTCGTAGACTTTGGAGAACCCAAAGGAAATCTCGATAGGATCTGTAACTCCTGAAGAGAGATTAGAATTTGATAGAATGAAAAAAAAAAGTGTGGAAAAGTCTTTGCCTGGACCTGCGAAGACATGCCAGGAGATAATTGCAAAGTTGCCGAACACATTATGCCAGCATATCACGATTATGGACCAATCACGTAGAAGCTTAGAAGACTCAAGCCGAAAGGGGCAAAAAAGGTTAAAAGGAGAGATCTACAAGCAGAAACGGGGCCAAATTTCTTATTGAAGCGCAACACCGAACTGGGTTGACCTACGTTATCCCCAGTGGTTAGGAAGAGAAGTGCATGTATGTGTAAACTATTAGGATTTGAACAAAGCTTATAAAAAAATAAAAAAAAAATAAAAAAAAATAAAGAAAAGAAGAAAAATAATGCAAAAAAATAAAAGAAAAATAAGGAAGACAAAGAATCAATATGTAGATCCGACCGAAAACTGTTGATATGGGGGCAAACGAAAGTAATCCTGGGGGCAAGCTTATTTCAAATCCTGTTGATATACACATACCCGTACTTTGCCATTCTTCTTGACTTTCGAAAAGGATCAAAAGGGTTCTATTGACTTACAATGGATACGGATTGGTTGAGCTTGGGAATAGACATCATAGGCGAGGTGCACCCTATGGCCTCCAGCGGACAATTTCATCGAAAGGAATCCGATTTGTTGATATGGTCTCCCTCACCATGTTATGTCCAAGGATGGAAGGGCAGTTTATGGCTAAGGCTACGGAGTTGCTCCAGAGGTATAGCATTAAAGACCACTAGTCCTCTCTGTATTGCCTTCAAACCAATGGGGCATGAGAGGCTGCTGACAAGAAGATCTTGGTCAAAATGGTTTGAAACTACAAGGATTGGGCAGAGAAATGGCCTTTTGCACTTCAGGTCCAGAGAACCGCCGTCGGAACCTCTACAGGAGTCACCTTTTATTCCTCGATACAAGGGGCAGAAACAGTACGGTTGGTCGAAGTAGAGCCCAAATCTTTAAGGACAGTCATGGAAGCCTAAATTCTAGAAGCCGGCTGGGCGTGGCAATGGTTGCAGTAGTTAAACATGTCAGACGATGACAGATCATGGGATTACTATCACAGTCAGATCTATCAAAAAACACTCTGTTTGATTATTCGAGAAGGAAGTCAGAAAGCACCTATTGAAAGAGGAAGATTT
The DNA here is from genome assembly GCA_947683425.1 of Excoecaria cochinchinensis. Classification (NCBI taxonomy): domain Eukaryota; kingdom Viridiplantae; phylum Streptophyta; class Magnoliopsida; order Malpighiales; family Euphorbiaceae; genus Excoecaria; species Excoecaria cochinchinensis. The sequence goes on along the minus strand of CANTUQ010000127.1, from coordinate 8,993,084 downwards.
AATCTTTAAGCAAATCAGTCCAAATGTTCCAGACAGATGAGGAAAATTCAGACCAGTGTAGGAAGGCCCATTTGTTCTTGAGAAGTTATTGTCCAAGGGAGCAGCGTTTTCAACAGATAGTGATTGAAGCAAATGTGAAAAACCAGTAAGCACTGAAAGATGTAAAAGGCTAAAGACTAAAAATTAAAAGAAGAGAATAAATGCCCCGCAGGTTGAAAACTAAAAAAAGGTAGCCTTGCTAAAATTGGGCACCTCATCTGGATAAAAATCGAAAAAAGGCATCCTGAGCAAAAATTAGAGGCTTGAGAGAAAATTTCCAATCAAGAAAACCCGAGAGGGCTGATTGGAAATAAGAGTTTTGATGCTTTTAAAATCCATTCTGAGATTAGATGTAACACCCCAAAATGTACCCTAGAAGGATTTGTATATTTCTAGGGATTTTGGTGATCGAACTGTATGATTTGATGGTCAGAGTGATTAAGTAGGAGAAAAGACATGATTAGAATTAAGAAAAAGGGTAATTTGGTCATTTTGCATATACAGATTTAATAAAATGGAATAGGTAACTATGAGGGCTAAATTTTGATAATGGATCAGTTATATGCCGACTGTATGTGAGTTGTGGTGTCAAGTGTGCTAAAAGGACGAATTCGGTATTAATGCAAAAGTTTCGGCAAGTGCGACCAATTCCGAAATTGTATGGTATTAATTTGGGACATAATTGAAGGGGGTAAGGATTTAATTGTGGGCCAATATAAGAATTATATTTATGTATTAGGTTATTGTAAGATTAAAGGAGAGGATGTGGACTAAAAGGGATAATTGGACATAAAAATCTTGTAAGGACCAATAGAAAAGGGACAAGTGGCATTAGAGATAGGATTAAAGAGGTTGGAGTACTTAAGGACAGAGAGAATGTGAGAGAGAGCAGATTTCTACTCATCCCTCTCTCCTTTCTCACAATCTCCCTCTCTTTCTTCTTTTCTTCCTCTTCTTCTTCTTCTCACGTCATCCTCTCCCTTTCTTTGCAAGCCCCAAGATATGTATAATGGAATTTACAGCTCAGGTGCTCTTAATGAAAGATTTGAGATGAAAGGGTAAGTTATGAGTTTTAATTTCTGCAATTTATCTCTGGTTAATTTGAAACCCTAAGTAATATTATGTATTTTTGATGAGGAAATTGGAGTAATAAAACTATAGAAAGAATATGGAAGTAAGGAAGTGCAACCATTTAAGTTAATTGGAGCATAAGAGGTTCAGGTTTGGGAAAGCTACCTTTTGATATATTTATGTGGGTGTGTGTTGATGATTTTGATATTTTGATGTTTCGATATTTATTTGTCAAATTGGGTTGCTTGTGTTATTTTGGTTGTGTGGGTTTGCTTAATTTTCGAGAGATTGAATTTCTGGGGAAACTCTACCCAGATTTCTCTAGACCTTTTGTGATTATTTTAGCTATAAGTCGAGTTATAGATATCCACATTGTATGAAACTAGTGCCATTAGAAAGATATTTCATATATCTAAAATTGTCTCTGAAGGAGTGGAAGCCAATTCAGTCTCTAAGATCCTTAGAAATGGTAAAAACCGAGGCATCTCTACTTAGGCGGGTTCACTAGAGTAGTGTAGATTGTTTGGGTCATATCTGACGTTTTCAATGTCCAATTGATTTGAAATGTGTTGAATTTGAAATCTAATGTCCTATGGATCATTTATTAAGAGGATGTTTTTGCCAAAAATGAGTTTTAGAGGTTCGTTTAGGCAGTACAAAGTCGGAGGTGAAAAGCTGTCTTGTAAGTCTATTTTCGTAGGGCACTTGGGAAAGGCTTCTTTCGCGAGCGCGACAGAACCTACTTGATGAAGGTTTTTCCTCTTATTTTGAGCCTCATGATTGGTATGAACCCTTGCCCCTCTTTACCCTTCTTTAGGATGTGCATTTTGTTTTGTTTCTCATTCTGAAATACACCTGGACTTCATCAAAACTTTTTAAGACATATTCATCACATGTTTAGAGCTTGTAAAAGAGTAAATAAATGGCTATCACTTAGGAAAACAAGTGAATAAGGCTATGAATAAGAATATGGACTAAGGCACTTAAAGGTTTAATGAGTCGACAATATTGACATAATCTATAGTATGTTAGGAGGTTTGAAGTGAAATTCTATAATTTGTATTTTGAACTAGTAGAACTGCAGGGCTCGGATTCCCAATCTTTTGGGATACATAGGAAGCTTGGAACACCCTTCCAAGTCCGAACCAAAGCATAGAAACTTATTCGGACATGAAAGATAATGTATCAACTAAACTCTATTAATGTCTTGGTGTTTGTTAAAAAAATAAATGTGGCACGTATGTGTAGATTTATAAAAGTTTATTAAGCTATTAATGATTCAAGTCTCGAGTAGGCTTATTTATAGTTTAAAATTTGTATGTGATGTTAAGATAGAATTAAATGATTGTTTTAGGTGTGTAATAAACTGGAATTGAAATGAATCTTTTGTATCTCAAATGGTTTTTATATGACTGTCTAATTAATGATTGATTCTTAATAGCTTGAATAGTCTGAGACACTTGTGTTGAAGTTCTTGAATTTAATACATGAATTTAGGGAAGTGATGTTTATGAAATTATTTATGGACATTATAAGAATAAATATGTTTTTATGTGAAGTTGTATTTAATTGAGAATTGATTGGAGTGTGATGCTTGGCTCTGTCACGAGTGTGATAGAGGCCATCTAGTTTTTTGTCGCGGTCGCGACTAAGGTCACGAGCGCAACTCTTTTCTATGCTATGAATGTATGTTAATTGAGCTATTTGACATAGGTTTTGACTTGTGATTTACATACGACATATTGCGTAAACTAGGATATGCTATACCATGTAAGCTATTGTTTTAGTTTATAAATGAATTATGCATATGATTATTATGTGACTACAATAAGAGTATGTGCTTCTAAAAAGTATTAAAATATATCATGTACATCATTAAAGGAAACAAGTATGTGTTTAGCCTGCGTTAATCGAGTCATAGATAGATAGGCATGCCTATAGAGTTTAGTTTGCTATAGCCATGCAATTTGGACCCTGATTAGGTCCCCGACCGGATCCTCATGATCCTTCTGTATCAGATCCTCGTGATCCTTCTATCTTGTATCTATGTGTTACTCGTTATCCACCCCCTTGACTTAGCAGGCATTAAATGAACAAGAGTATGTGAATCAAACAATAAGTTGTGAATTGATAAATATATGTGAAGACTTGTATGAAAGTTTGAGATTAAGCATTTAATAAGAATGTGATCACATTGTCTGTTGTGACGTATATGTGGCATGAGCTAGTGCTTTGTGCACCTATGCATTTTTGGATCCCGTATGGATCCTTATGCAAGAATGTGATAACACCCTTGAATGCCTACATGGTTCAGTTTTGGTTATTTCCTTTGAAATATTAACATGAGTTAATGACACGAAAGTAATGCAATGATTTGAAATAAGTGATTAAATGCAAATAACTATATGTGTAACATGCATTTATATGTTGGGACATGAAGTTAGACTTTTAACTTCTTACTCATAACTCTTTGATGTGTGGGAATTGTTTTATTATGAGAATTGGTTATTGGCTGAATATAATGATATGTGTGACATGAGAAATATGAATAATAAAACATGAAAAGCATGTATTAATTAAGATTGTCACTCTGTTTGACCTTGTGAATGATTATGATCAATTTTATGTATTTATTAAATGAGATGTTTAAGAGTTTTTGGAACATGTATTTATATTCAAATGATTTTATTTTGGATATTTACTGTGTGTTGTGACAGACGATCATTGTGTGTGGTCGTCCATATTACGTGTTTTTCCCCACTAAGCTTTTGTGCTTAGCATGGGTGTGCATCCATGCAGGTTTGGAGTTAGTCGTGTCGCCAAGGACAATCCACAGTAGTTTGGCCAACAAGTCCGTAGTAGTTGTTGTTTAGAGTTTATAATCAACTTTTGTAATGAAATTCCTCATTATTATTATTGTATTAAGTGATTGGTATGTAATAAGATTTTAATGAGGAGTGTATATTCCCTACGTGTTTTTGCCTGTAGTATTCCTCACTCATCATCACATACTGCCTATGTTATCATACAGTATGCTACGTATGGGTAAGGGGTGTTACATTAGATGTAGTTTTGCATTTTGAATCTATGTTAGATAATGATCATGTATAGGGAAATCATACTGAAATGTACACAATTTTGCAAGAAAGATATAAAACAAAGGCAATTAGACTCATGTGTTCATTATCTTCTAGTTCTTTTATAAAAAGAAAAGCATCATTCATTATTGAATGCATCTAAGCTAAATAACTATACTCTGCTCTTGCTGGCCAGGCGCTTAAGCTAATGGGTCCTATTATTAACCGCTGGACTGGGCACCTGTATCTTGCATGCACTAGTAAAAGCAATGGGGTCAACCTCCGATTAGTTGTATAACAGCCTTCAAAGGCAGCTGGGTCCAGAGGCCATTATACTTGGACGTGAAAGTCGAAGATAAGATGCCATCTGGAAAGGATGGGAGGGACCTCACAACATCTTGAATTCCATCTAAACTATTCTCTAATTGTTTTTCGTCAGAAGGTGTTTAAGCAAATTGTGTTGGTCATCCTTAAGGGAGGATCTGATAATAGCCTTCACTCCTCTTGTAGCCTTTTTAGATTTTTTTTAAAAAAAAAGGCCATTAGAGTTGAAAACCGTGACTGGCTCTCTAAGCAAAAGTTAGGCCGAAGGGCAGGGTGAAAACCTGAAAACAGGCAGTCTGCCCTCCAAAAAAATGAAATGAATAAAAGCCGCTAGATTAGGTTAGGTCCATTCCAGGTAAAAAATATAGGCAAAGGGTTGTGTGAAAATCCCTAAAGGGACGCATTTCCCATAAAGAAAAGATAGTGTGAAAATCCACAAGGGACGTACTACCTTTAAAACAATGACTTCCGATGCCCGGAGCAATAAGGCGGCATTACTTCGGATGATCTCCCTTCAGGAGATAGTGTATGATGCAGGGACATGAGTTAGAATCTTGGGCGTATGATTATTGACCGGGGGGCAAAGATGCACACCTGACAGTTCTCTCTGAAGAGTTTACAAGTCAGAGTCTATAAGCCAAGATGATGGTTCTAGATCCTCAGGGGGCATCACACAATGCGAGCGGCCAAGCCATATCCTGAACGGATCCTTAACTACTCAGGACATGGTCTATCCATTTTGCATGCATTTCATACCATTCTTTAGCAAACATCTGCATATGGCCATTTACACTTGCATGCACAATCTATTATATATTTCCCTGTGCATACAACTTTGTAGGAAATGTCCAAATGAAGGCCGCGCACACAAAAGCTGGTGTAGGATAGTGTCAACTCAACATTAACATTCATCCGAGCAATATGAAGTCTACTAAGGTTCTTTCCTTTGATTCCTCTTAAAAGGCAAATGTCTATTTCCAGCACTTTTTAAAGTCTTGTCAGCGACTCGGTGCAGTCCTCTGAGGAGGATATTTCCTACACTTTTTATAGTCTTGTCAGCGACTGGGTCTAGTCCTCTAAGGATGACATTTCCTGCACTTTTTGTAGTCTTGTCAATGACTCGGTGCAGTCCTATGAGGAGGATATTTCCTGCACTTTTTGTAGTCTTATCAACGACTCGGTTCAGTCCTCTGAGGAGGACATTTCTTGTACTTTTTGTAGTCTTGTCAGCGATTCGGTGCAGTCCTCTGAGGAGGATATTTCCTGCACTTTTTGTAGTCTTGTCAGCGACTCGGTGTAGTCCTCTGAGGAGGAGGACATTTCCTGCACTTTTTGTAGTCTTGTCAGCGACTCGGTGCAATCCTCTGAGGAGGACATTTCCTACACTTTTTGTAGTCTTCTGAGCAACTCGTTGCAGTCCTCTGAGGAGGACATTTCCTCCACTTTTTGTAGTCTTGTCAGCAACTCGGTGCAGTCCTCTAGGGAGGATATTTCCAGCACTTTTTGTAGTCTTGTCAGCGACTCCGTGCCGTCCTCTAAGGAGGATATTTCCTGCACTTTTTGTAATCTTGTCAGCGACTCGGTGAAATCCTCTGAGGAGGATATTTCCTGCACTTTTTATAGTCTTATCAGCGACTCGGCACAGTCCTTTGAGGAGGATATTTTTTGCACTTTTTGTAGTCTTGTCAGCAACTCGGTGCAGTCCTCTGAGGAGGATATTTTTTGTACTTTTTATAGTCTTGTCAGCGACTCGGTACAGTCCTCTGAGGAGGACATTTCCCACGTTTTGTAGTCTTGTCAGTGACTCGGCGCATCGCCATCTAAGGATGGCACCCCCACACTTTGTAGTCTTATCAGCGACTCGGTACAGTCCTCTGAGGAGGATATTTCCCATGTCTTGTAGTCTTGTTAGCAACTCGGCACATTACCGTCTAAGGATGGCATCTGCACTTTGTAAGTCTTATCAGCGACTCGGTGCAGCTCAAGAGAGCACTTCCTGCGTTTTGTAAGTCTAGAGCAGACTCGACGCATCGCCATTCAAGAATGTTCGCACTTTGTTGGCATGTCAGCGACTCGGTGCGATCCGAAAGGATAACATTCACAGTTCAGATCACAACACTGTTCTCCAGGGAGCAGCTGGAAGGAGGCAGCCTCAGGTACGTGCCTCTATCCCTTTTCTAATTTTTGGCTCACCTACGCAACCATGCACTAGCCTCCCCAAACTTGGGGGCAACTGTAGATACCGGGTCCCGAGGCAGCCTAAATCTGGATTACCCAATGATGAAATTAAGTATGCCTGTATATAGGGAAAAATGAAAGTTGAAAGTGATGATTTCCTTGTCAAATTGATTTATTAAAAATAAATAAAAATGCGTTTTAAAAATATTTTAAAAATTATTTTAAGACAAAAAAAAGTGAGTTTTGAAATTATTGTGTTTTAACAGAAATTTAAAAATAAATATATATATATATATATGCGAGCATCGGCCTGCGGCAGCCCATTGCGGGCAGCGCGCCCTTGCTTGTGCGCTAGGCGACGCTCGCAGCGCACGGGGCATTGCCTAGCAGCGTGAGCGACGCGACGGGCGTCACTCACGCGCTCCCAGCACGCTACTGTGCTCAGCGATGCCCGTCGGGCGTCGCTCAACCCTGTCGCCCACCAACAGCCCTTTGGGCGTTTTTGGGTTATTTTAAGTGTTTTTACTAATTTTTTTCGTAGAATTTAATTTTAAAATCCTTTTGTCTTCTAACCCTTTAAATTCTTCAGTTTTTGGGTTTAATTGGGAATTAAATTAATTTAATTTATTCATTAAAAATGGATTTATTTTGTGGTATAAAAGGGGTTTTTTTAGAGAGAAAAGGGAGGGATTTTTCTTAAGAGAAATTGGTTTTCTCTCTTCTTCTTCTTCTTCTTCTTCTTCTTCTTCTTCTTTTTTCTTCTTCTTCAAGAACAAGTTCCCCAAGTAGTTTTAATTTTTTAAGTTAATTCTTGAGACAAATAAATTAATTATTTGTTCTTGTGAATTTTCTTACTTTTTTTTTACAATTTTTCCTTAAGACAAATAAATTAATTATTTGTTTTTGGGATAAAATTTTATTATATATTTTATTTTTCTAAATCAAGACAAGAAGATTAATCACTTACCTTCATTCATCACATCAAAATTTGAGGGTAAATATTCTAGACTCAATTTTTAATTTTATTTTTGTTATAATTTTTTATTTATAATTAATTAGCAACCATGTAGATTTTCTTTTGGATCTATTATTTTATTTTGTTTATGTTCATATGACTTAGCCATAGATTTAACATTTTAGCACATTTTGTTTTATTCTTGCATATTTATTTGATTGTTCATCTTTTGTTGTTGTTGTTGTTGTTGTTGTTGTTGTTGTTGTTATTATTATTATTATTATTATTATTATTATTATTATTATCATCACTTTTGTTCATATGTTATTATTATTATTATTATTATTAGTATTATTATTTAACATGCTTTAACATGTTTTTTTTTTATTTCTTTTATTTTTGCTTGCTTGATTGTTCATCTTCCTTATTGTTGATTGTTCATCTTCTTTATTGTTATTGTTTATTATTATTATTATTGTTATTGTTTATTATTACTTTTGTTTTATTATTATCATTATTGTGATTATTATCATCATTAGTATTGTTATTATCATTATTATATATTATTACTATTTTATTACCATTATTATTTTTATTTTTGTTAGTATTATTTATTATTGTTATCATTATTATTATTATTTATGTTTTTATGCATGTTGGTTTGTTCATATGTTAAGTTATTTATTTTTGTTATGTCATTTAATTGATTGTCATACATGATACATGTTATTTTATTCATTTTCATATGTTATATGTTTAAATTCATTTTTTATTACTAACATCATTTTTATTCGTGTTTTTATTTCAATACTTATTTCCATGTGTGAGTTTTTTCCAATACCAAATGGGAGTCCATGGAGGTTTGAAGACACCATCTTGGTGGGATTTGTCTTGATTATTATTCTTCATTATTTTTCTTTTATTTGGTTTTATTATGTAATATGTAATAAATTTATTTATTTTTATGCACGTTAATTAAAAAATCACATAAAAAGTTTTATATTAATAAATTGGACTTTTCCTAATAAAATGAGACCAATGTCCTAATTTTAACCCATAAAAACTGACTTTTAAAAAGAATAGTTAATTTCCTTAAAATGGGATCACTCATCCCGATTTTTTCCAAGTATACCAAAACAACTCTTTGATTTTCTAAAGTGAACATAAAGGAACTGATGTTTTTATTTTAAATAATATCCCAACTTATGAATGTTTATTTTATTCATTTGATTCATTTATTTATTTATATTTTGCTTGATTTTATTTTGGGGGATTGTATTTTTGCTTTATTATTTTACTGCTTTCTTTATTGATTGATTTGCGCTTTTTTTTTTTATGCATAACTGCGTGAGAAGAGAGATGAATTTTTTAGAATTAAAAACCCATTTATAATTAACCAAGGCATTAATAAGAGTAAAGTTCCGAATCTTTTTCTGGTTTAGACCCCCGAGATTAGACGAACTTTCCAAATTTCTTGTAAATTGGGTGGCGACTCTAAATACCTCAAAGATGTCTAAAGGTTTCATGGGATTAGATGATCCTTTCCAGTGTTCTATTGGATGGAGGTGTCCAAGATATCTCATGATTGCTCAAGATCAAAAGATGCAAACCCTCTCGGGCCCTAAAAGCGGGTTCCCGAGAATCCATCGGGTCTGGCGCTCATAGGCTCCCTTTGGGAAGGAAGGTCGGTTGGCTACTTTTTGTCCCTTGGTAGCCTACCTTCATGGTTTATAAAGCCATGAAGTTTGTTCCACTCTCTAGAACCACAAATGTCAAAAGGTGATTGGTGTACATTTTCTACTTTTCTCATTAGTCCTTTTCTTTTCTTGCTTTCTTACACTAAACATTTAATTTATGATAATCCTTTCTAGGCCCAATCACTTCTTATTTAATGCTATTAAATCCACATGCATTTACAATTAAGTCCTAACATGTGTAATTACTAAATTAACCTCTTCAATTAAATTAATTCTAATATGCATTAACTCCTCAACACAATTATGCTAATTTACCCCAAACGTAAATAAATATAGACTCCCCAAATCTGTTCAAAACTACAAGGGTGCAATTTGGGGTATTACAATTCTCTCCCCCTTAAAAGAATTTCATCCTCAAAATTCATACCTGCATTCAATAACTAGGGGTACTGAGATCTCACTGTAGCTTTTGGCTCCCAAGTTGCTTCTTCCACACCATGATGCTGCAAAAGTACCTTCACTAAGGGAATTTGCTTGTTCTGAAGCTATCTTATTTCTTGGGCTATAATAGCTTTAGGCTCTTCATGATAAGAAAAGTTTGGATGAACCCGTATATCTTGCATCGAAAAAACATGCAATTCATTTGAGCAGTATTTTCGGAGCATCAATACATAAAACACATCATGAAGCTTAGCCAGTTCCGGTGGAAGAGCCAAACAGTATGCCACTGGGCTGATTCTTTCCAGGACTTCATATAGACCAATAAACCGTAGACTAAGTTTTCCTTTCTTTCCAAAATGAAGTACCTTATGCCATAGAGATACTTTTAGGAATACTTTATCCCCGATTTGATACTCAATATCCTTTCTCTTCAACATAGCATATGATATTTGTCAGTCTTTGGTAGTTTTTAATCGTTGTTGGATGGCCCAAACTTTCTCTTCTATATTTTTTATAATGTCTAGACCAATCACTTTATATTCATCTAATTCAGTCCAATACACTAGAGTTTTACATTTCCTGCCATAAAGTGCTTCATACGAGGCCATGCCAATACTTGACTGGAAACTGTTATTATAGGCAAATTCTATCAATGTAATATTCCTATCCCAACTGCTAAAAAAGTCAAATACACATTCCCGTAGCATGTCTTCTAGAATTTGTATCACTATCTGTGTTGAAATGAAGTAGAGTGCCCAAAGCTGACTGCAATTCTTTCAAAAACCTAGATGTAAACCGTGGATCTCGATCAAACAGAATAAATAACGGAATCCCATGCAATTGAATAATCTCTTTCACATATAACTCAGCCAGTTGATCCATGTGATAATCAACTTGGACCGGTAAGAAATGAGCTGATTTAGTAAGTCTGTCAACAACTACCCAAACCGAATCATGCTTTTTCTGCGTAAGGGGAAGGCCAGTCACAAAGTCCATGGTAATATTATCCCATTTTCACTGTGGAATTGGGATAGGTTTCAATAAACCCGATGGCACTTTATGTTTCGTTTTCACTTGCTGACAAGTTAGACATTTTGACACATATTCAGTTATGTCCTTTTTCATTCCTAGCCACCAGTAAAATTGTTTTAAATCCCAATACATCGTGTTACCTCTAGGATGCATAGTGAATACCGTATTGTGAGTTTTATGTAGCAATTTTTTCTTAAACTTGTGGTCTGCAGGTACACATAACCTGTTCTTGTAATACAGGTTTCTATCATGCTTCACCGACACTACAAGAAAATCAAAATTTCCTGACGGAAAGTAATGAATTTTTGTCGGGAAATTCAATTACCGAAGGAAATCAATTCCATCGGTAATTGAGATGTAGGAAAAAATTACCGATGGAAAAATTTTTATCAGCAAATTTGCCGATAAAAATTTGAATTCCGTAGGCAAATTTACCGACAAAAATGTGAATTCCGTAGGCAAATTTGCCAATGGAAATTTGAATTCCGTAGGCAAATTTGTCGACGAAAATATGATATCCGCTGGCAAATTTGCCTATGAAAATCTAATTTTTGTCGACAAATTTGCCTATGGAATTCACATTTTCATCGTCAAATTTGCCTACGGAATTGAAATTTTTGTCTGCAAAATTATTTTTATTTTAATTAATTATTGAACCCTATAACATTATAACCTGTAATATTAATATCCGAATAATGAAAAGAATAAGATAATATTACAATTTTAATATCCCAAAATAATATAATATAATTTAAATTGTACTAATAATATAATTTAAATTGTACCAACTATATAGTTAATAATTATTTAAAGGACATAATAGTAATAATGTATATCTATTACAAAATCCTAACTAAGCTGAAGGTGGTGGTGGCAGTGGCGGCTGATGTGTACGATCAGACTGGTGCGATGATGATTCGACTATACCACTCCAATTAGCGATCTCATTGCGTAGTTCAGATATGAAATTGAGTGCATGTTGCCATTGAGCCTATGATTGTTGCAATTTAGATTGCAGTTCACGTACAGTATTTCGAAGTTCATATACTTCGCTAGAAGCAGACCGTTTATTAGATGCCTCTGTACTTGAGCTGGAGGAATGCGAGTAACAGGTGTTGGCAAAAGAACCTAAGCAAAATACCCGTCCTCGTTGGTCTCTTCCACCAACCATGTCAAAATAAATATGAGTTTCATCAACATATTTGGAATTTTGTGAACATTACTGAATTGTCTCTTGAACTTGTTCCTATTGTAAAACAAAGGTTTATATTAATTAATTGACAACTAATAACTAATATCATCAAAGTATTAGTAAAATATAATAATTTTAACATACGTGTAAATGTCTGGCTCGTGAATTAATGAATGTTTGACCATCATGATTTTTTGTGTGGGTGTGTAAAAAGACCTCACCTAGTGTAGGTGGTCTAACCATCGATGTTTCCTGCAAACAAATAAAAAATCATAATTAAAGTAATTTTATTGACTAGTCCTATAAGTTCTTACTAAAATTTTGGCAGAGTTTCCCCTAAATTTTAAACAAACCTCTTGTACACAAAGTCAAAAAAAAAACACTTCTATATCATTTTTTTCTTGCATCCAACAACGATTCAAACTCCTAACACAATTTTGCCTTTCCTATCCATTAAATAAATTATCAACAGGTTGCATATATTGTAATAAGAGAACTCTGAAGTAAAATAGTAATGTATTTTATTACTTAAAAGTCTTTGTGCATGCTCCCGATGGGACATCGATCCTCCAGTATGTAGGGATGAACTGACTCTATCAAGTCCTCCCCATCTATTATTAGAATTCTGCTCTAAAATGGAAAGTGCCTCGGGTGTAATCCAATACTGTTGCCAGTGTGCCCATATATCTTCGGTTATGTAATGAGGTTATACACCATCATTGTGTATCCCACACACTAAGTCTCTATAATGTGCTCGGGCATGAGTGTCCCACACACGATACATCATGTGATCAAATTTCTCATTCTAGTAAAATTGTTTCTTATGAAAAATGAAACAGAAAAACATATTGTATGCATAAACAACAATTTGTTATGTAATTACTATTATCATAATTTATTACCTTAAATTCTTCAAAATAAAAATTCTTTGTTTCTTAGGACACCTTCTTCCAAACATAACCATCGTAATCTATTCTATTCTTGAACATCGTCGTCATTGAGCGTGAGTACTTTCCTGATGGATTCAAACTAATATACAATAATTTTCATAAAGTCACTAAAAGTAATCTCTATCGTTAAAATCAAAGCAAACTTAAATTATAATCACTTACTCCTTAGCTGTAATGGTGATATAAATTATTCCATCAACTCCAACTGAGCTAGGCATAGGCTGTTCCACTGCTTCTGTTCCCGAAAGCTAAGATGGCATACCTTCAGTGTTTGCCATTGCAGTAGATCTAGTAGTCTGAGTGGTAGAAGGGATGGTTGGTGATGGTTGGTGATGTCTGTGCCGGAGTTCTAGAAGGGATGCTTAGTGATTCAATAGCCGGAGTGCTAGTATTGAACACAGGCGACGCATTAGAGGCTGGGGTTGATGCGTCACCAATAGTCTCATCCCGTGCCAACCTGAGCCGTGGTGGAATCATATTACTCTTCTGTCTCTTATGCATTTTTTAAACCTGACATTAAAAATAATTGATTAGTCAACAAATATATATTTTCAACTATATAAAAAACATATCAATTAAAAAAATTAGTGCAATAATAGCTCTTCTCATGTGATATGAAATTAGTTAAACTAATTATTCACTGTCATTATTTAGCTCTAAATCGTAATGACTATCATCCTCATTTTAAGAAGAATAAGAATCAAATTCAGCCTCATCATCTGATCCCTCGCTCGCTAAAGATTCATCATCTTCCTCACATCAAATGTCCACATATTTGTTATCTACATTGTTCAAAGTTTTATTATTTTTATAAGTTATAGTTTCATTGATTTTATGAACAACCGGTTGTTCCTCTTGAAAAGCCTCATTATTTTCATATCGTTCACTTTGTCCGGTAGCTTTCTTTTCAAAAATGCCTCTTAATTTTACCTTGCAAGCTGACAACCAATCCGATTTATCTCATTTTAAGCTTGGATAAGGGACATAGTACACCTGGATCACTTGCACTGCCAAGACAAAAGGTTCAAAATTACTAAATATTCTTTGCTGGTTGACATCAACTAAATTGTATTTGCTATGCAGTTTTGTTCTAACATTAATAGTTGGATCAAACTATTCGCACTTAAATAATACACAACGTTTTATTGGCAATGCAGGGTACTCAACTTCAAGTATCTCAATAATTTGGCCATAATAATCCATAAATTCCTCTTGTATGCAAATTCCACTATTTACTGTTGCCTTGTCATGACCATGGCTTTGTGTATGAAATTTGTATCCATTAAAAAAATATACCGAATACGATTTAACATATCGCAAAGGTCCATTTGCAAGATCCATGATGAACTTGTTCTCAATTGAATTTGCTGATGCCTACAGATTGAAATACTCTAATGTCATTTAAACGAATATTGCATAATTCTACAAATCTTTATGCATATTGGAAGTCAATACTTACATATGTCTTGAACCAATGATGAAAATGCTTTTCAACTTCCTTGTTCATGTCATTTTGAGTTATTTTAGGCATTAGCTCACGTACCCATTCCTCAAATAATCTATAATCACCATATAAGTTGATATTACACCCTTCACATAGTAAACTAAATAATCAAATTTTATGTATAAATTAAACTTACTGCACGAAAGGTTGTACTTCTTGGCAGTTAAATAAAATGTAACTATGGGTAGCTTCTAGTTCTTCCTCTGATAGCATTCTCCTTGTTGAGCTCCCATGTAAATGCCCAGGATATCTAAATATTGATAAGTTTTCGTCCTGATTACTTGTTTCACCCCCATCATCATTACGAGGTAGTTTCCTCTGTCTTGTGTGTACATGCATTTCAAAATAATGTGAACAAAATATACTTGCTTCCTCGACCAAATGCGCATTATATATTGAACCTTCAACTCTAGCATTATTTTTTACTTTTTTTTTCAAGTGAAACAAATACCTACATGACATTTTTTATACACATTAATTATAATAACAAATTATAATTTAATATAGATTGCGTATTATAGCTAATTACCTCTCAAAGGGATACCTCCATCGATATTGAACAGGACCAGCAAGTTTCATCTCATATGCTAAATGCATTGGTAGATGCTCCATACAGTCAAAGAAGTTTGGAGGAAAGATCAACTCTAATTTGCACAGTATTACCTGAATTTCCAATTCCAATCTTGCCATGCCTGTCAACTTTATCTCAGATGATGTTAAGGTTTTGAAAAACAAACTTAGCTCGGTTATAGTTTCGCACACTTTAGTCGGCAATAACTCTCAAAATACAATTGTGATTAGCCTTTGCATGAAAACGTGACAGTCATGACTTTTCATTCCAAATAATTTGTATCTTCTCATGTCGATGCACCTTATCAAGTTTGAAACATAACCATCTGGAAAATTTAGTCTTTTTAACCACTTACACAAGACTTCCTTTTATTTTTTATCCACAGTATAGCATGCTTTTGGATATTTTCCCATAAAAGCATCTTTTTCTAACTCAGTCCTCCTACAAAACAACTTTAAATCTGCCCAAAATTTGGCATTGTCCTTTGTCTTCCCTTTTATGTTCATAATTATATTGAACACATTGTCAAAAATATATTTTTTTTCTATACGCATCACATCTAGATTATACTATAACAAATTAGACTTCCAGTATGGCAAATCCCAAAAGATGCTTCTTTTTCTTTAACCAAAGTTTTTGTTGATTCTGCCATTAACTTCTTCAGCATCAAGTTCTGTAACTTTAAGCAATCCCAATTCATCAATCTCTTGCAAGATTTCCTCACAACCTCTAATAACAGGAGGTGGTGCTTGTACTACTCGATTCTTAATAAACTTTTACTTATTTCATCGGAATAGGTGATCCAGTGGAAGGAATTTCCTATGGTTGTCAAACCAAGATGTTTTACATCCATTTTAAAGATAAAAAGCATCTGAATCATCGCTACAATAAGGACAAGCTAATTTCCCAGTCGTGCTTCAACCAAACAATATAGCATAGGCAGGAAAGTCACTAACCATCCACATTAAATCTGCTTTCATCAAAAAATTTTGTTTTAGAGATGCATCATGTGTTTCAATAACGATATCCCACAGCTGTTGTAATTCAGATATCAATGGCTGTAAGTAAACATCAATTTTATGCTTTTGATTCCTAGGCCCTAAAACTATCACCATCAAGAACATATATGCCTCATTCATACACATCTATGAGGGAAAATTATAAGGGGTAATTATGGTTGGTCATGAGGAATATTGTTGGCCTGATTGACCAAAAGGTTGAAACTCGTCAGTGCTCAAACACAGCTGAACTTTTGAGGTTCAGCAGCAAAATCAGGATGGATGTTATTTAAATGTTTCCATGCAACTATATCCGATGGATGGCTCATTATTCCATCTGTGTGTTCATGTTCATCATGCCATCTGATGTGAGGTGCAGTAATCTCAGATGCATATAGTCTCTGCAGTCTCGAGGTCAGTAAAAAATAGTACATACGCTTCCAAGGTACCAATTTTTGCTTCTTAGTACAATTTCTGGATTTGTACCTAGGTTAACTACAAAATTTGCATTCTTGTAAATCCACGTCATTTCCCCAAAACAACATACATCCCAACCTACAATAATCAATTTTCTCAATAGGCAAACCTAGACCTCCAATCAGTTTCTTCATATTGTAAAAATTGTCCACCGTTTTATGGTCAGGATGCAACGATTTATTGTACCGAGCAAGAATTTTATTAAAACTTCGATCAGAAATATGACCTTCAGATTTTATTTTTAATATTCGAGCGACCGAAGACAACTGAGTCATATTATCACAGTCTAGCCATAATTCTTGATCGGCTGAATTTAGTAAGTCATAGAATTTTATCGCATTTGCATTGGGTTCTTCGATATGAGGTATATTTTCACTAAAATCATGTCCAGCTGCATCATAAACCATTTGGACATATTGATTATCTGTAACACCTACAACATATATCATAAATTCACCCCCTCCATCAACTTCGTCCACATTTACTGACATGTTACCCACATTACCCATCGAGGTTCTATGAATTGATGGTTCCCCATGTTATATCCATTCAAAATAATTTGGAACAAATCATTTTCTTAGCAAATGGAAATACACTTCATCAACAGGAAGATAACTAATGTGTTTGCACTTTTTACATGGACATATAATTTTTGGACCGTTCATGTATGCAGGTTGAGAACTTGCATATTCTATAAATAACTAAACCCCTTTCATAATTTCAAGATTAACATAACCATCGGGTGTTTTTCTTCTATACATCCAGGATCTATCAATGTTACTCATAATTGTTGCAAATCTATTATGTGAACAAAGTGACTACGTAGTTAGAATTAACTATATCTAGTTAAAAAAAAAAATGACATATAAGATACAATGTCAGGCTCCAATAAAGTCCTAACGTAATACCAATTTATTAATTTAGATTCAATCCAATACTAATTATAATAATCATCATCATTACAATAATAATAATAATAATAATAATAATAATAATAATAATAATAATAATAATAATAATAATAATAATAATAATAATAATAATAATAATAATGCAAAATTTAATTTGAGACAATAATAATAATAATAATAATAATAATAATAATAATAATAATGCAAAATTTAATTCCTCAAATATGCAGTTTTATTACTGATTAATAATAAAATAGTAAAAATATTCTTAAACAAATTTATTAAGATTATTATATTTTAATAATAATAACAATAATAAATTTATCATATTATTATATAAAAATAATCTAAATAATAATAATAATTGATGCGGACATGTTGGCTCTCCAGTATTTAATCTCTAAACTAAAAATTTTGAAAGAAATATATATTACAAGTTGAAACCAATAAACTAATTGAAATACTAAATTACATGAAATAGTTAAATTCTTTTCCAAATGAATTAATTTTTTAAAGAATTCATACTTTTTAGTAACAATACTAATAATTGTTGCTTTTGCTGAAATAAGTTTTTCAAAATTAAAATTAATCATATCTTACTTAAAACGATTATGTCGCATAAAGAATTGAATGCATTGGTTATATTATTTATTGAGAAGGATTTATTCATAAAATTAGAATATAAAAACTTAATTTTTACATTTGCATCTCTAAAGTAAAAAATTAAATTTTAAATAACTTTTACTTTATCTTTATTTTCTTGTATATTTTGTTATTTTATTAAATCAATGTATTTTCTTTTTTGCATAATTGATTTTTACAATTTTATTTCTTAATAAGGTCTCATTAATTTGTTAGGGTGAGTATAGTTCGATTCAATTCGGGGATTGCAAAATATCTGACATTGTATTGAACTTTGGCCCTTAAAAAAATTAAAGAACTAAAACCATATTGAAAAGTAAAAATTTTCATATTGAGTTGTATTCAAAAATCGGTTCAATTTCGTTATAAGCTTCAGTTCTTTCATAACAATTCAATTTAATACAATTCAATTTTGAAATTCGGCATTTGTACATTAAAAAGAAGAATTTTAAGACATACAAGAATAGTAATAATATTCTTAAACAAATTTATTAAGATTATTATATTTTAATAATAATAGCAAAAATAAATTTATCAGATTATTATTTAAAAATAATCTAAATAATAATAATAATTGATGCGAACGAGTTGGCTCTCCAGTATTTAGAGCGGACCGAACGGATTTTTCAGCCGTAACTTTTGCTATATGTGTCCGATTATTTATTCTAATATATTTTTAGAAAACTCGTTTTTAGTCGATCGCATTTTACGGGACATAGCCCCTCGTAACAGCCATTTCGGGCTTTAAAAATTGACATTTAGGCTTTCATTTTTTCATTAGAAATTTTAAGGGAATTTTCGTAATTTTATTAATTTATTTTAAATAAATTGTTTGTTACCCTACTTTGAAAGGGAATTTTGGAATTTGAATAAAAATATATAATTTCGCTGCATCAATAATATAATTTCATAAAATTATTGATATTATTATTTTATAAAATTAGTTAACATTATTAAATAAAGTAATACTAATGATAATTAATATAACTATTTAATAATAATAATAAAATTTCATATTATTATTTAATAATAATAACAATCATTAACATAACCATTTAATAATAATAATAATAATAATATTTTTAAAAAAATGTAAAATGTAAAACATACTTACCTCACGGTAGTGAGTACAACGGCAAGAAGGAGAAGCGCCGGCGGTAGGAGGCAGAGCCGAGGAGCAACTACGGCACGACAGTGAGGTGGAGATCCACGGCAAGCAAACCGGTGACGCGCGGGAAGGGCATATCGGAGGAGGGAGATCGGGGGGAAAGGGAGGAAAGGGAATGAGGGAAATGGGGGAGGGGACAACGGTGCTGGAGGGGGGGGGGGGTGGGAGGGCAGATCAGCACCGGGAGGGAGGGGGAAGGTGAAATCGACGGCGGGAGAGAGTCAAGCCGGAGCTGCTGCGCGGGAGGTGAGGGAGGAGAGAGGAGAGAGAAAAGAGGGAGGAGAGAGACAATTTATATAACACATTTAACGACGGAATAAATTTTCGTCGCTAAAATAAAATAATAATTTTTTCAAAAACTTTTACCGACGTAAAATTTAATCCGTCTCTATATTTAGCGACGGATTAATTTATATATTTTCTGTCACTAAATTAAATTAAAATATTTTAATTTTTTTTGTGACGAAAAAAATAATTCCGTCGCTATATATAGCTACAGAATATAATATCCATCGCTAAATATTATTTTTCTGTTGCTAAATTAAAATAATAATTTTTTGGCAATTTTTGGCGTCGATTTTATATTCCGTCGCTAAATTCCGTCATTCGGCGTCACATTTAGTGACAGAAAATTTTTTTGTCGCTGATTTTCGTTGCTAAATTTGGAGGGAATTTATCGCGACATTTTTGGCTACGAAAATATTTTTCTGTCGCTATTTAGTGATGGAATATTTCTTTTGCCACTAAATAGCAACGAAAAAGCAATTTCATCGCTAATTAGCAACGAAAAAAATTTTCGTCTCTAAATTTCCGTCGTAAATTTCATATTTTCTTGTAGTGCGAATAGTCAGTCCTATCCCCGTTCTTGACTGTTTGCAAAACTTATTGCAACTTGGTATCATCTTTTTGAGCATTAACTGTTTCAATCTAGGTTTAGCTTTTAGTTGTTCCAACAAGGCTCTATTATGTGCAAAGCAGAAATCGCCTTTCTGCTTAAGGCATCAGCCGCCGCATTCGCCTTTGCAGGATGATAATCAACAATATAATCATAATCCTTAAACAACTCAAGCCATCGTTGCTGCCTCAAGTTGAGTTCTTTCTATGTCAATAAGTATTTAAGGCTCTTGTGATCTGTGTAAATTCTGCACTTCTCACCATATAGGTAGTGTCGCCATATCTTAAAAGCAAACACTACAGCAGCAAGTTCTAGATTATGAGTGGGATAGTTCTACTCATGCGATTTCAGTTGCCTCGATGCATATGTCACTACATTGCCATCTTGCATCAGTACACATCCCAAGCCCTTTCTTGATGCATCACTGAACATAACATATTCCTTACTCGAAGTAGGTTTCGTCAAAACTAGTGCTTTACTAAGCGTCTTTTTCAACTGCTCAAAGATGACTCGATGCTTATCAATCCATTTGAACTTTACTCCTTTCCGTTGCAATCTAGTAAGGGGAGAAGCTATCATAGAAAACCCTTTTAAAAATCGCCGATAGTAACTTGCTAGCCCCAAAAAACTTGTTATTTTTGGTACATTCCGAGGTGATCTCTAGTTCACTATAGCTTCAACCTTTACATGATCAACTCTTATACCTTTAGCAAATACAATATGACCTATAAATGAAACCTCCCTAAGCCAAAAATCATGTTTACTTAACTTAGCACAGAGCTGCTTTTCCCATAAAATCTACAACACAATCCATAGATGTTGTTCATGCTTCTGTTCATTCTTGGAATATACCAAGATATCTTCAATAAACACAACCACAAACTGGTCCAAGTAAGGTCTAAATATTTGATTCGTCAAGTCCATAAATGTTGTAGGTGCATTAATCAACCCAAATGGCATCACCAACCTATAGCAACTATCTCAACATACTGATCTCAATAGCATGCATTGATAATGAATTTATATTAGATTTCAGTTAAAGCGGTCTCTCGATAGTTACTTTAACTTATAAAGATCATGCAAAAGTACTAATAGAAATTCTGCAATAAAAGTTTACTAACATAGATGGAAATGAAGATAACATTAGTATTATTAAAATTTCATTAAACAACTTTCATTTAATTAACAGAGAAGAAAATAAAAGATAAGAGTAGTAAGAAAGAAATCTCTCAACCCCTTTCTCAAACTCTTGTAATAAATTTATATTCTTCTCCTTGGTCTTCTTCTTCAAAACATGAAAACAAACTAAGAACTCTAACTACAGAAAACTGTTCTTCAACTTACAGAAAAAATAAAATAGTTAAAAATCCCATTCCTATAATTTATAGTTGAAATTAAAACTTATATTATTCTAAAAGATATGTCCCTTGAGATGTCTCTTCAAAAAGGTTGCAATTCTTGGTGGGAAAACACAACTCTTCAAGATAATGTTTGAATATAATTGCCCAACGGCCCTCTCTGTAGCGATCGCGATGCTTGTCGCGCTCGCAACAGAGCACGCCAGTGCCTTGCTTTCCTCCGTGTCCTGTCGCGACCTCACAACACTCTCCATGCTCGCGACAGGCGCTTCTTCTCCTTTGTTTTCTTCTCTTCCTCTCTTCTTTCCTTCTTCTTCTCTTTGGCGCTTCCTGCCGTGCTCGCGATGATTGTTGTGCTCGCGATAGTAGCTTCTTTTCTTATTCATTTCTGCTCCTTCTTCACATTTTCTCCCTTTTCTCCTACAAACACAAAACTTAACACAAAGACATAAAACACACCTAATTCTAGCATATTTAACTACCAATAAATATTATTTTAATTATAAAACTTGGACTAAATATGAGCTATTTAGCCTCATATCAAGCCCCCACACTTAAACTTTTGCTTGTCCCTAAGCAAACATAACAACAAATGAACAAACACATGACACACAATAACATGCACACAATTTTGGAGCTCACTTCTTTATTTGATAAACATTTAAAAATAACATGCACAAGCTTTTATCTCTTAACAAATTAGTCCAACTACGCAAAATCTTAAACAATATCATTATCTATTCAACTTAAACAATTATGCACATTTTGGAAAATCATAAAGCTACAAAACACAAGAATGTTTGATCCCAAGAATTTGAATATTTTAACACATATAAAGATTATTTCACACAAAGCATTACCTAAAGTGATTTTCACTCAAACACTATGTTCTTCAAGCACTCAATTTGTGACACCCCTTACCTATACGTAGGGAGCTTCATCCCTCGAAGAGGATAAAGGACCCTGATAGATGAGGGTTGCCACGCAACACAAAACCTCATACAAAGCAAATGAAATTATGAATCATTCATTCAAATAGAGTAAAATAAAATTTCTCAAAACAGAAGAGGGAGGCTGAAAACAAAAGTACGGTATTTTATTAATTTACATGATAGCCTTTACATATGAAAATACAAAGGTGCCTTAGCACAGAAGATCAAATACATATCTGATATCAAAATCAAACTACAAAAGTATAGTTTACATCAAAAGTCATCATTACAAAAGGTGTAAACTAATACATATACAAAAAGGTACAATCCTGCACTACAAAATCTCTCTCTCCTAGTTGTGTTTGCCCTGCTAAAATAGATCACCCTGCCCAAAATCTCCAATAACTTCCACACCTTCACGGATGAAACACCCGTGCTAAGCGAATATGCTTAGTGGGGAAACACAATGAAAAATGAGCACTCACAGTGGACATCAAAACAAATCACATACACATGGCACATACTGAAAATCGATTCTTAATAAATAATTCATCATACTCAAGGTGTCAACATTATTAATCACATAATCATTCATGATGAATTGAATTATAGAACATGAATACAGTAAACCTGCTTATTCAAAATAGTGGATAGTGAGTAATGCATATTCATTCAAAATGCATGCATACCCGAGGGTATCAAAATTATTCTTTTGTTTTTGTTTCAAACATTTTCGCATGGAATCTTAAACAAGATTCAAGTTCAAAAGGGATCGCGAGGATCAGAACAGGGACCTAATCAGGGTCCAGAATGCATATGCATGGCTGCAGCTAATTGAACTCTATAGGCATGCCTATTTATCCACTTAATGACTCTCGTAGGTCATGTACAATTCATCAAATCACATTCATATAATTCATAAAATTAACCATGCATAATTCTAAAAGTATCACAAGTTCGAATATTAAACATCGAAAATCACAAAAGAAAACCCAAATTAAAACCAGGGGTGTCGCGCTCACGACAGAGGCAAAACTGGCCCCATGCCACGATCATAGCAGTCTTCGTGCTCGCGTAGAGACAGAAGCACATCTCACTGTTGTGCTTACGATGGTCATCGTGCTCATGACATTGAGCGGCCAGCAATTGCTGTCGCGCTCGTGCACGCTCGCGACAGGTGACTTCCCAAATTCGCTCGACAGCCGAGCACTCTATCGCGCTCGCTACAAAAAGCTCTCACTGCGGCCGCTCGGCAGTCCCAAATCCCCTCAGCCACGCATAAGGGCTTAATTCACCGAGCTCTATTACGACCTCGTGATAGTGTCGCGCTCGCGACAGAGTCGTGATTTTTAGCTCTTACGCAAAAAACTGCAGAAATCACACTCCCAAAAATCACCCAAACGCCCAATTAACTTTAAAATTCAACCCCACAGAAATTAACCATTCATAACATCTTAATCAACCTAAAATCCAACTTATAATCCAATTATTACCATCAAAACATACTATTAACAAGATTAAATTCCAGAATTCAACAAACCAGCACTTTCTCTTAGAAAATCATACAATATCATGCTTAGGTTCAATTCTTCACAAATTATGCATTGATAAGTTGCAATTATACTAATATTTTAGATTAATTCTTGGCATAATTATGTGTTTTATTTATTTAATTTTAATATTAATTAGGTAGTTTTTGTCTTTTTATTAATTTATAATGTTTTTATATTTTTTAATAAGATTTGGGATGTTTTCAAGTGTTTTATTTTAATCCGGAGCTAAATTGGAGGTTGGGGGTTGATTTTAGAAGAAATTGGTGAAAGAGGGCAAGATTTGCCTAAAGCACAGCCGTGCTTTTACAAAGTACAGCTGTGCTTTTGAGGGAAGCGCACGACAGCAAGTGCACGCCAGAAGCACGGTTGTGTTTCTACGAGAAACACAGCTGTGTCAAGCAAGAGGAGGCACGTGCGCACGGAGCAACTCGCCCAGAAGCACAGCTATGCTTATGCGAGAAGCACAGCTGTGCTGCGCTTTTTTCCACTAGCTCGCGCGCACACGATGCAAACCGAGCGCCCAATGTGTTCAAAAACACAGCTGTACTTTACAAACTACAGCTGTGCTTTTCGTCAGGTTAAAAGGAAAACGCTGCTTCATCACCAGGGGAGAGAGCTATTTAGGATTAGACTTAGGTTTTTATTTTTTTAGTTCTTCAGCAGTCTTTTATTTTAATTTTAGGTTTCGATTTTCATTTTAAATTCTATTTTAGATAGATTTAATTTTAAATTGCAATTTTTTTCTTATTAATTTAGATTATTCTTAGTTTAAATTTATATTTTTGGAGATTCAAGGAGATTCCAAGGTTGATGAACAAGAGCTTCAAGATCTATTTTCTCTCTCATCAAGGGTGTATTCTATACTTTGATTTTTCATATTTTATGTTTATATTCTTGATGTTAGAGTAGTTATTCATGCTTAGGAGTTCTTGAATCATATTTGTATTTTGGATTTTTGGATTTAATGAATATTTTCATAATTTCTTTTATTTCTCTCGTTATATTTTCTACATTTATGATGATTATTGGATTTTATTATGATTTAGTCCGGAATGATGATTAATTTAAAATCTAATTTTTGTTGTAATTTGTTTTTGCTCTGTTCTTATATCTCTATATCTATCGATTTTTCTTGCTCCGGAATGGGACGCTTGATTTATAGATGTTAGTTTTATAATTTTCAGATATGTGAGGAATAGATGGGTTTTGGATTGTTTGGCTACGGAATGGGAAAGCAAACCGAATCTTGGACTTCAGACCCGTGCTTAGGCTAGTTGCATGGCTTGCTCCGAAATGGGACATTATGCAATTAGAGTAGCTTGCTCCGGAATGGGACGCTTGGGTTTAGTTGGGTTGTCCAGAATTTCATGTTTATATTGTTTTACTAATTTCCAATTACATTTATGAGGATAGAATTTCCTAAGCATTTAATTTCATCCTTGAGTAATGTCTTGATGAACACTTTTATTTTTAATTGTTAATTAATTTTTCTTGCTGAGCTTAGTTTTTTTCCTCCAATAAACCGATGATATCTCAAATTCACTCATCTATAGATATTTAACGTGACAATCCTTTTTCCCTTGGGTACGATAACTCGGGGTCCCAACTATACCGCACTTTATTACTAATAAATATTTTCATGATTTCTTTTATTTCTCTCATTATATTTTCTGCATTTATGATGATTATTGGATTTGATTATGATTTAGTCCGAAATGATGATTAATTTCAAATCTGATTTTTGTTGTAATTTGTTTTTGCTCTGTTCTTATATCTGTACATCTATAGATTTTGCTTGCTCCGGAATGGGACGCTTGATTTATAGATGTTAGTTTTATAATTTTCAGATATGTGAGGAATAAATGGGTTTTGGGTTATTTGGCTTCGGAATGGGAAAGTAAACCGAATCTAGGACTTTAGACCCGTGCTTAGGCTAGTTGTATTGCTTGCTCCGGAATGGGACGGTATGCAATTAGAGTAGCTTGCTCCGGAATGGGATGCTTGGATTTAGTTGGGTTGTCCAGAATTTCATGTTTATATTGTTTTAGCAATTTCCAATTACATTTATGAGGATATAATTTCCTAAGTATTTAATTTCATCCTTGAGTAATGTCTTGATGAACACTTTTATTTTTAATTGTTAATTAATTTTTCTTGCTTAGCTTAGTTTTTTTCATCCAACAAACCGGGGATATCTCAAATTCACTCATCTATGGATATTTAACGTGACAATCCTTTTTCCCTTAGGTACGATAACTCGGGGTCCTAACTATACCCCACTTTATTACTTGTCGATTCGGTACACTTGCCGAACACCGATCAAGTTTTTGGCGCCGTTGCCGTGGATCGAACGGTGTTGTTTATTTTATATCTTTAGTTGAGTTAGTTTGAGATTTTTATTTTTCTTTGTTTTAATTAGGTGTTTATCTTTGCAGGAGAATTTTGAGGTATTTTCAAAATGATGCAAGATAATGTTCAAGACTATAAGTTGGTCCTTTTGCGATGCCAAGTGAATGATATGATGAGCGAAATGCAAGAGTTGCGACAATTGCATATGAATTAACTAATCACCTATTCATCGTCTTTTGAAGATCCTTACTCTCCATGGGTATCACAAGAGTCTCACCTTGCTCGTATCGAACATCTTCAAGACTACATATATTGTAGATAGAAGCAGTACCTACCAAAAGGGGGGGAGTTGCAGGCTACAATTAATTATCAAGAAGAGAAGATCAAGGCTCAAGGGAATATATTGAGAAGTCAAGCATTGGAGATCAAAATTTGGAATCCAAGTTGGAGCTTTTAATTATCTCTTCGAGTGATCAAAGAGATGGTGGTGAATTGAGTCATGCACTTATAGAGATTAACGAGAATTTTGAAATTTTTGAGGATGGGTTGCATGAAGAAGAAAAGGAGCCAATCATTGTTGAAGACACATCTTGTGTTTGTTTGAAAACTAATTTCAATTTTTCTGTGCAGGATAGTGCACCAAAGGAGCAAGAGTTGTGCGATTCTCAAATGGAAGCACTGGTTTCAGTCCATTTGAAGGATTTATTTAGGCTGGAAGAGCTGGTAGAGTTCGTTTATAGTGAACCCAAGGTGGAGTCATACTTCATCGAAGACATGGAATTGCCCACCTTGGTGGCTTTTGATGATTTTCTCCTACTGACGGGGGAAAATGAGGAGCAAAAACCGGAAAGACCATTATTTGGTTCACAAGCTCGTCCACCCGAGAGTAACATGAGTCGAGCTGGGACTCATTAAACCAGAACTTTTCTTCTTAACCCTTTCTATTTAATTATATATCATTTATATGTGTTTTTGTGTTTTATGTTTTTAATTTTTAACTGTTTATTTTTTAGTCTTTAAAAAAAAAGAAAAAAAATTTGTTTTTATATAAAAATAATTTTCCTTAAATTTTTGGTGTGTTTGAAAGTTAATTTGTTGTTTTTAATGTTTAATTTGTTGATTTTTAATTTTTGGTTTTATTTGATTTTGTTTTGTTTTATTGTTTTGGAAATTAACAGTGGAGAAGTAATGGAATTTCAAATGAGCAGCAAGAAGTGAAAATTGGAGCTGCCAGGACAGTAGCAATTTACTAGTTATCTCACGGTGACAATTAAAATTGTTATCACCGTGAGATATATTTCATCAGGGCAGTAGCGTCAGGTAAAGCGCGAAAACATAGCTGTGCTTTCGTTTTAAAAACGCTGATAGGTAGCGCTGACTAAGAACACAGCCGTGCTTCTTTCAAAAGCACAGCTGTGCTTTTATTCCAAACCATTTAAAACGCTGTTCCAATTCGGCGCTTCTTCTTCTTTTCTCTTTTCTTTTCTCTTCTGTTTCCCCCCTGTTCTTCAATTTAAAAATTTTCTCTCAATTTTTCTCTTCGATCTTCATTGGTAACCCAAGCTAATCTCAGGTAATTTTTATTTTATGCATTTTTATAGAGCTTAAATGGAATTCTTTTCATCTTCTTCCTGCATTTTCCTCTTTTATGCCGATTCTGATCTTCCCCAAAATTTTTGCAAGAAATTCCAGATTTTTGGGGGTTAAAAATTAAGAGCTCTCTTCCATTATTTATCTTTCAATATTTTTAAGTCAGCTAGCTAAATTCTACAGATTCTAGGTATGCTTTTTTCCCACTCTGTTCATTCAAAATTTTTCGTTCTTTTTCTGATTCCTTTGTGCACTGAGCTTCAATCAATAAATTATGTTGTTATTTGACATTGTGATTTGAGATGTGTTTCTTCTCTTGCTAATTGGTGTGTAGGATGAGAAAGTGGTGCTAAAAATCTAGTTTGTTAACTCTGCTCACCAGGTGCTTGATGAAATGCTTAAATGAGAAATTCATGTCAATTTTGGGACTATTAACTTGAAATTGCAGCATATTTGTTTAGTTTTTCTTCCCAACTCTGTTATTATGATATGCTAAGGTAATTTTCATATTTAGTTGGCATGAATCAGGTTGTTTATTCACTGCTGATTTGGAGCTTTCAACTGTTAGAATTTATCTGAACATATTTAACATTGAGAAATCATTTTTGAGCCTAATTTCATATTTGTGTCTTTGCTAAATTGCTTTTATAGCAGTGTTGAGTTGATGGGTGCCATTAGAATTGAATTTGAGCTTAGTAATCATTGTGCTAGATGGGTTGTGTTCTTGCATTTTGTCTTGAATTGTAGCTTGCTGGAAATTGGGATTTTGAGCTTAAGAATTATGAACTAAATTGTTTTGATATAATTGGGGCATTATGCAATAGTATAAATATGGAAAGAAAATTTGCAAGTTAAATTCTAATTGCTTGAGGTTATGCTTGGCATTATTTGTTTTAATGATGTTGCTGTTGCTTTAGTTTTAAGTTAGATGCAATTGATTATTGTACTTGATTGTTTTGAGGCAAATGTATGTTTGCTAGCTCCCGAATTGATAGGATTAGGATGAGTTGCAATGGATGTCAATTTCCTTTTTCAAATTCTTATTTACATGCAACTTTGAATCTTTCCTACATATTTTTGCTATGAATAGAGCATTGATTAAGCAAACCGTACATTTCTCTCTCTTATTTTCCATTAAATTGCATTTATATTATTTTTGCCAAATACACTTAAAGGGTTAATTACTTATGCTTATTTTTATTCTCCACCTTGTGCTTTTCATTTTTAATTTGTTTAAATTCTAACTTGTGTAATCTTCCAATTTTGATTAAACTTGTGCATTGATTTTGTACTTCATTTTGTTTCTACTTATGCCTTCTGCTTAATTGTCCATATTTTGCATTTTCATTAGCTAGAAAATTTTATTTATTTTGCAAAATTCTGTTGTGAAGTTCTGGTGAGTTTTGTTATTATTCTTTCAATCTAGCCATATATGTGGTTTGCACTTATTGAAACTAAGAATGTTTTGGATAAAGTTTATACTTTCTTTTTCAGGAACCATGGTTCGCAACAGAGATGAGCAACCATCAGCGCCTATTCTGCCTCTTGATTGGTAGACTCCAGCACAGCGTACTTTGTTCAATAAGCTGGCGGCAAATATTATTATTTCTAGTAGGTTTATGAGTATAAAGACACTCATTGACCTAGGCATTCAAGAGAGGGTATAATCTTTGCTAAGGAACATTGGATGGGAGGAGTTCTTTTCTCTGAATGGTCCAACTCATCCTACGATAACCTTGGAGTTTCTTAGTACTTTTCAGTACTCCCCAAGGTTATCTAAGGATGATGTAAATACCATTCAGTTTAGAGTCAACAATACTCCTTATTTACTATCGATTTCTGACCTAGCTAGATACTTGAGGTTGCCAGTGGATGGAGAGGTGCACATTATGGGTGATTCAGCTGCACATTGGGCTATTATCGGGAAGCCCAATATGGACTTTCATGCGAGAAACACCAAGTCAACAAAGCTTCGCTCTCCAGTCTATCATTACTTGCATAGAGTGATGACTTCTTCAGTGTTCATGCGACTAGGGCGTCCTCGCAATGTAACCACACCAGACTTATTTTTTCTCTATACTATGGAGGCCGACATCCTAGTTAATACCGTACCTTGGTTGTGTAAGCAACTGAAGAGAGCCACTGCTACTTCAGGGAAGAGGATCGGGATTGGTGGATTGATCACCTTTATCACGAGAGCCCTACATCTTCTTACTCCTGACATGGGACCAGCTTTAAGGTCATCGTACTTGATTGATGAGGAGGTAGTACTCAGGTGTAGGATTACTATTGAGGATCCTTCTTCCGAGAGTGGATATAGACTTAGGAGAGTGGAGGAGATAGATGCCCATGACTCTGGTGATGATAGAGAGGGCGATTCTGACGATGGTGGCCACCAGCCAGTTGATCCCGATATTGATGCTCCACCACCACCTCCGCCACAGAGAGCGATAGCCACTACTTCCAGTAGGAGGGTGAGATAGAGGAGTGACATTCCATTCTCCCCTGCAGATATGAGCCGCTATGCTCAGGGGTATAATGAGCCTTCTTCTTCCACAGCCGCTCCACCCTCAGCTCCATATTTAGATGCTTCGATGGTCCAGACTTTGATTTTAGAGATGCAGTCTATGACAGCATCAATGACGTGATTTGAGACTTCTATCAGCATGCTTCAGACTTCTTTTAGTGAGTCAAGGAGGGAGCAGGCAGTCTTCCAGGAGAGGGTTTGGGAGAGATTGGATGAGTTGAGCAGAGGATTGGTGGAGGTCAAAGCAGCTATCTTTCAGAGTGACCAGTTGATCTCTGGCGTGGACCTATCAGTGCAGAGAGCTTGGGAGCGTTTGTCTTCCATTGAGACTCAGATGGAGCCGGTGTGCCGAGATATGGTCCTAGGAGCTGAGCAGAGAGACGCATTCTTGGGAGCCTTTCAGCAGAGGATTATTGCACAGTTGGACAGGTTGAGCAGTGAGATTCGTGGATTTTTTACACCTGTTTCCACTGTATTTCCTCCACATTTGAGACGACCACCACATTGATATATTGTATATCTTTCAGGAAGTGATTCTTTCATAACAGATTTTGTAATCTATTTATTTTGTAGTTAATGAAATTGATGTAGTAAGGCATAATGTTATTTTTATTTACTTTGTTATATTTTGAAATTGTGTGGCTGAGCCAATGCCGTGTGATAGGATAGATATTTTATTTTTGTTGGCTGTGAATATCATATAATTCAGAATATTTCATTTTGCACAGAGATTATTGGATTTTTACACAGGTTTTGAGTTTCTGTATTTTTGCACAGGTGGCATGTCGGAATTTTGGATTATTTTTAGTTTTGCATGGTAATTGTTTTATGTTTGCCATTTTGAGATGATTGCAATAATTTTTAAACTGCAATGAGTTTTTTGCACAGTAAGGGAAAAGTTTTGAGAAATTTATTTGTGTACTTCATTTCTTTGCACTGAGGACAGTGCAACATTTTGAGTTTGGGGTGGAGTACCATTTCATATTTTTCAAACCAAAACCAGTTTTGTTTTGTATGTGTCTTTTTAGTTTGTTGTGTTTGATTGGTTTTTAGTTAGTTTTGCTTTGTTTGTGGAGTGTTTGTGCCAAGTTTGTATCTGAATATTTTTATGGTTGTTTCTTTTTGATTTTCCTTCGATTTAAATTTTTATTTCGTCCTAGTGGTTCTCAATTGTGAATAATTTTGATCTCAATTTTAGAAATTTGTGTTTCATTCAATTTTAAGTTGAGTGAGAAATAGTCCTATTTGTATCTTTGTTTGCTAGACTACATGTAAACCTTGATTATACTTTGCAATTTCTAAATTTTGAGCACTTTGGGCCTATTTTTTTAAAATTGAGAAAAATCTAGTTGCAATTAGGGGATTAGATGAAAACTCACTAAGAGCACTAGAACCTTTCTGATTACCCATCGAAGCGACCCTCGAATGAGACATAACTTAGAAAATGATTTAGGCAATCCTTCTTTGAATAGCTACTTTAAATGACTTTTCCTACCTTAATTTCATAGTCTTTTGTTAGCCCGTTGAGCCTATTATTTTAGTATGCTAAATGCGTAATTGTTTTATTGTTACACATATTAAAACTACCTTTAGCCTTAAATGATTTTTGCCTCCCCTTTGAAGAGTGGCCACTCTAGTAAGGTTAGGTTTGTATTTTGGGTAAAAGGGAGTTTAGTTTTTGTCAAGTCTTGGTGTAAATTTCAGTTTGAGAATTGATTGGTGTGTGTAATGGAGAGTTGAGACCATTTAAAGAAATGAGTTTGGGGTTGACAAAGAGGATTGTGATTTAAGTGATTTATTGGTCTTTTGAAAATTAGAGCTCAATTTTAGTTCTTGTTGAGATTTTTGGATTTATTAAGTGCTTCATTAATTGTTAGTGGCTAGTTGGTTTTTTATGCTTCTTTAAAAAAAAGAGAGAAAAAAAATTTGAAAAGGAAGAAGCATTGCAAGTTTTTCCTAGCTAATTGAGCAAAATGTGAGTTTGGGGTACAAAATTTAGTAAAACTTGAACTAGTGCCTTGTGATGATCATTGTGGAATATTATGTGGCATTTATAATTTTGAGCTAAGTTTGATGAGCTAAGATGTCTTTAAGACCAATTTTATTTTGATGGTATGTAATTGAGTTGGGAATTTTCACTAGTCTAGTCGGGTGGTTGTGGTTTTGTTTAAGTAGTGGCCATTTTTTTATAGTGACTTGATCTTTCTTTGTTAGCCAATTTATCTAAGCCTAATGTTACAACCAAAATGTAAGACCTCTTGATTCTTTGTTTTTTCTTGTCCTATTTAGTGGAGATGACCTTCTATTAAGGTTTGGTACGTAAGAAGAGGCATATGGTGTTTCTTGAGCTTTGAGTGAAAAGCCATGAGTGCATTCATGCATTGGAGTTGATTCCTTTTCCCAACA
Organism: Excoecaria cochinchinensis; assembly: GCA_947683425.1. Classification (NCBI taxonomy): domain Eukaryota; kingdom Viridiplantae; phylum Streptophyta; class Magnoliopsida; order Malpighiales; family Euphorbiaceae; genus Excoecaria; species Excoecaria cochinchinensis. Next base: position 8,960,247 of record CANTUQ010000127.1, on the reverse strand, counting down.
TTGTATCTAGAAGTTTTGTTTTTAAATGATAAAAATTATGTTTTGGTCTTTTGCACACACACACAGAAATTGCTTGGTATGTTCTTGTGTTTATTTGTTATTTAGTGAGTATTGGTATTTGCAAGCCTATTTTTTTGTTCCTTAATTGAAAATGACTCCTTATTTTCTTTGGTTGAAATTGAAATGATTGAGAATGTGGTTTATTCAGTTTACTCGAGGACGAGTAAAGGTTTGAGTTTGGGGTAGTTGATAAGTTGCAATTATACTAATATTTGAGATTAATTCTTAGCATAATTATGTGTTTTATTTATTTAATTTTAATATTAATTAGTCAGTTTTTGTCTTTTTATTAATTTATAATGTTTTTATATTTTTTAATAAGATTTGGGATATTTTCAGGTGTTTTATTTTAATCCAGAGCTAAATTGGAGGTTGGGGGTTGATTTTAGAAGAAATTGGTGAAAGAGGGCAAGATTTGCCTAAAGCACAGCCGTGCTTTTGAGGGAAGCGCACAACAGCAAGTGCACGCCATAAGCAAGGCTGTGTTTCTACGAGAAACACAGTTGTGTCAAGCAAGAGGAGGCGTGCGCGCACATAGCAACTCGCCCAGAAGCACAGCTGTGCTTATGCGAGAAACCTTTTTCCACCAGTTCGCGCGCACACGATGCAAACCGAGCGCCCAATGTGTTCAAAAACACAGCTGTGCTTTACAAAGCACATCTGTGATTTTCGTCAGGTTAAAAGGAAAATGCCACTTCATCACCAGGGGAGAGAGCTAATTAGGATTAGACTTAGGTTTTTATTTTTTCAGTTCTTCAGCAGTCTTTTATTTTAATTTTAGGTTTTGATTTTCATTTTAAATTCTGTTTTAGATAGATTTAATTTTAAATTGCAATTTTGTTCTTATTAATTTAGATTATTTTTAGTTTAAATTTATATTTTTGGGGATTCAAGGAGATTCCAAGGTTGATGAACAAGAGTTTCAAGATCTATTTTCTCTCTCATCAAGGGTGTATTCTAAACTTTGATTTTTCATATTTTATGTTTATATTCTTGATGTTAGAGTAGTTATTCATGATTAGGAGTTCTTGAATCATATTTGTATTTTGGATTTTTGGATTTAATGAATATTTTCATGATTTCTTTTATTTCTCTCGTTATATTTTCTGCATTTATGATGATTATTGGATTTGATTATGATTTAGTCCGGAATGATGATTAATTTCAAATATGATTTTTGTTGTAATTTGTTTTTTCTCTGTTCTTATATCTCTACCTCTATTGATTTTGCTTGCTCCGGAATGGGACGCTTGATTTATAGATGTTAGTTTTATAATTTTCAGATATGTGAGGAATAGATGGGTTTTCGGTTGTTTGGCTCCGGAATGGGAAAACAAACCGAATCTAGGACTTTAGACCCGTGCTTAGGCTAGTTGTATAGTTTGCTCCGGAATGGGACGTTATGCAATTAGAGTAGCTTGCTCCGGAATGGGACGCTTGGGTTTAGTTGGGTTGTCTAGAATTTCATGTTTATTTTGTTTTACCAATTTCCAATTACATTTATGAGGATAGAATTACCTAAGCATTTAATTTCATCCTTGAGTAATGTCTTGATGAACACTTTTATTTTTAATTGTTAATTATTTTTTCTTGCTTAGCTTAGTTTTTTTCCTCCAACAAATGGGGGATATCTCAAATTCACTCATCTATAGATATTTAACGTGACAATCCTTTTTCCCTTGGGTACGATAACTCGGGGTCCTAACTATACCCCACTTTATTACTTGTCAATTCGGTACACTTGCCGAATACCGATCATGCATCTCAACTCAAAATAATCAATACCCGTGTAATTTAGATACAAACCCACATAAATAAATCTCATCAATTCCAACAATTTCCACAAAAGCATAAAAATCACATATAATACACAAAAGTAACAAATGTTCCCAACCTCCAACTCTTGAGCTCTAATCACAGGCTCCGCTTCCACTTGCTATCTCCTTGCCCTTAGGCTCTCTAGGAGGGATTTCCAAATCAACTTAGAGCTACCCAAAACTCACCAAAAATTCCAACAAAAGGGGAAGGATCACAAGAAAGCAATGAAGAAAGGAAGAAGGAGATGAAGAAAAAGAAATGGGAAAAAGAAGAAGAACAGTTGTCTTCTCTCTCCTCTCTCCACAATATATATCTCCCCCACATGCCACATGGCAACACCTCATAGGAGAACTTCCTCATAACACACCCAACCACTATCCTCTCACAAACACCCAAAACCAACCTTACTAAAATACGTCCTAATCCCATGCACACACTCGCACCCAAGCAAACCCCAAAATACATAATACTATAATTTAAACCATAACACATAATCAAAAATAACACATGCCAAAATTGTACATACAAAACCACACACACACACAAGGCTCAAACTACTAGGGTGGGAACGGGGCGTTACAATACTCACCTCCTTAACAGAATTTTGTCCTCGAAATTCACACCTGATCCAAATAACATAGGATGCTGAGCTGTCATAACCTCTTCCGGTTCCCAAGTTGCCTCTTCGTTTCTATGATGCTTCTAGAGTACTTTAACCAAAGGGATTTGATTATTGCGGAGCTGTCTGAACTCTCTAGCCAAAATTTTCTTCTGTTCTTCATCAAATGAGAAATCTGGCTGAACCCGAATATCTTGTACTTATAACACATGAGACGGATCGGATCGATAGTGGCGGAGCATAGACACATGAAAAACATTGTGTAATTTAGCTAACTCCAATGGCAATGCTAGCCGATAAGCTATCGGGCCAATCATCTCCAGGATCTCATAAGGTCCAATAAATCGACGACTCAATTTCCCTTTCTTACCGAACCGCAGAACTTTTTGCCAAGGTGACACTTTCAAGAATACCTTGTCACCAATCTCATATCGAATGTCCCTTCATTTCAAATCGGCATAAGACCGTTGTCTATCTTTAGCTGCCTTCAAATTCCATTGTACCACTCTAATATTCTCTTCTGTGTCTCTAACTAACTCCAGACCCATAACAGACCTTTTCGATAACTCCGTCCAACACACTGGAGTTCTGTATTTTCGTCCATAAAGAGCTTCATAGGGAGCCATTCCAATACTCACCTGATAACTGTTATTGTACACAAACTCCATTAAAGGCACATACTTATCCTAGCTACCCGAGAACTCCAAAGCACATCCCCGAAGCATATCTTTAAGAATTTGAACAACTTTTTCTGATTGACCATCGATCTGTGGGTGAAATGCAATGCCGAAATTTAATCGAGTAGCTAAAGCTAACTGTAATTCTTCCAAAACTTTGACGTAAACCTCGGATACCGATCAGACACAATAGAGATTAGAACTCCATGAAGCCTTACTATCTCATTCACATAGATCTCTGGCAACTTATCCATGGAATAGTCTAACTGAACTGGCAAGAAGTGTGCCGACTTTGACAACCAGTCGACTATCACCCACACTGAATCGTGCTTGCGCTGTGTCAATGGCAAACCAACTACAAAGTCCATCGCAACATCATCCCACTTCCATTAAGGAATGGGTAAGGGATGCAACAATCCTGTTGGAACTTGATGCTCAGTTTTCATTTGCTGACACACCAGACATTTTAAAAAAAACTCCATTATATCCTTTTTCATACTCGGCCACCAATAAAACTACTTCAGGTCTCTGTACATCTTATTTCCTCCTGGATTCATTGTGAACACCGACGAATGAGCTTCTTGTAAAAGCCTTCTCTTCACATCACTCACATTAGGCACACATAACCGATTCCTAGATCTGAGGACTCCCTCACCATCTACAGAAAATTCGATCTGCTTACCGTCTCTTACCATGTGAAAAGCATGCTACAATACAGGGTCACTCAACTGTGCATCCACTATCAGTTGCCTCAAGCTCGGTCTAACTTTCAATCGAGCAATTAGTGCTCCTTCCAAATCAAATCTCCACCTTCCTCTACCTAGAGACAGAGCCAAAACTGATTTCTTACTTAGAGCATCTACCACTACATTTGCCTTGCCCAGATGGTAATCAATAATGCAGTCATAATCTTTAAACAACTCCAACCATCTTCGCTGCCTCCAGTTCAATTCTTTCTCAGTGAGCAGATACTTCAGACTCTTGTGATCTGTGAAGATCCTATAAGTTTCCCATACAAATAATGCTGCCATACCTTAAGAGCAAACACTACCGCTGCTAACTCCAAGTCATGCGTCAGATAGTGCTAGTCACGAGGCTTCAACTGCCTAGAAGCATAGGCGATCACCTTGCCGTCCTGCGTCAGAACACAGCCCAATCCTATACCTGAGGCATCACTATATATAGTATACTCTTTATCCGCAACGGGTTGAGTAAGTACAGGAGCCTTAATCAACATATCCTTCAACTGCTCAAAACTTGCTTGGCACCTATCAAACCAATTGAACTTAACCTCTTTTCGGAGAAGCCGAATCAAAGACGAAGATATCACTGAAAATCCCTTAACAAACCACCTAAAATAACCGGTTAAACCAAGAAAACTCCTCACTTCTGGTACAGACTTTGGTGGCAACTAGTTCATAATGGCTTCAACTTTTAATGGATCTACCCGAATACCTTTAGCTAAAACACATATCTAAGGAATGTTACCTCTTTTAACCAAAACTCACACTTACTAAGCTTAGCATAGAGCTGATGGTCCCTCAACACTTGGAATACTAACCTCAAATGTTCCTCATGTTCCCTTTCATTCTTAGAATAAACCAGGATGTCGTCGATGAACACTATAATAAAATGATCCAAATACTGTCTGAATACGCTGTTTATCAAATCCATGAAAGCTGCGGGCACATTTGTCAAACCAAATGGCATCACTAAAAATTCGTAGTGATCGTAACACATCTGAAAAGCTGTCTTTGCAGCATCTGCATCCTTGATTCTCAATGGATAGTAACCAGATCTCAAGTATATCTTTCAAAACACTCCAACTCCTCTTAACAGGTCAAAAAGATCCTTGATCTGTGGCAATAGATACTTGTTATTTACCGTGACCTTATTAATCTGTCGGTAGTCAATACACATTCTCAAGGTACAGTCATTTTTTTGATAAATAGAACCGGAGCACCCCAAGGCGACACACTCGATCGAATGAAACCCTTATCCAAAAGCTCTTGCAAATGATTTTTCAACTCTTTCAATTCCATTGGAGCCATACGATACGGGGCCTTAGAAATCGGAGCTGCCGCAGGCACAATATCTACAGACATTTCTAATTCTCTCCCTGGTGGCAAACCCGGTAATTCCTCTGAAAACACATCCACAAATTCTCTTACTATAGGAATATCTTGTATCTTTAGTTGCCCTCATTGAGAATCCAAAATCAAAGCTAAATACACTTCACATCCTTTCCTCATAAACTGTTTTGCCTTCATAGCCGAAATTACATTGTGCAGCGAGTTACTTCCCAAACCTTTAACAACCACAGGTATCTAATCCCTGTCTTTGAGCACAACCGTTTTCCTTTGACAATCAACTATAGCTCGATGCTTAGACAACCAATCCATACCAAGAATTAGGTCAAACTCATGAAATGGTAAACTAATCGGATCAACTGGAAATTCCTTACCTTGCACCATCAAAGGACAAGCCCGATACACCCGATTTACCTTAACACATTGCCCTAACGGACTAGTCACGCATATCTCATAATCCAATTTATCCTCATTAGCCAATTCATCACACAACTTATCAAAACACAGATAAGAATGAGTGGAAGTCGGGTCTATCAAAGTATATATTTCAATGCTAAAAAGTAAAAGCTTACTAGATATTACTTCCAGAGCATCCTGGTCACCACGAGCTCTCATTACATATGCTCTTACGACCGCCGGCGCTGAACGATCACCTGTCTCAAAGGGTTCTCTTTCCCGAGGTCATCCACCACGACCCCGTCCTTTACCTCTAGCATGGCTGCCCTGAGGAACATTCGACCCCGCTCGACTAGCCTCTTGTTGACCCTAAGTATTCTCATACAAGTTTGGGCAATTGGCTAGAAAGTGGTCGGTGTTACCACATCTGAAACATCCTCCCATCAACCACCGACATTCACCCCAATGGCACTTACTGCAATGGGAGCACTGAGGCACTCCATCACCTCTACCACCCGAAGCTCCTCTACCCATGCCAGACTCTCTAAAGGATTCTTGCCTCCTCCCTTTAATAGCAGGACTAGCATGCGACTCACTAGAAGGATTTCCTTGAGACTCACGCTACCTCTTTCTTGATGAAGAATCTCCTCTAGAGGACTTTTTCCTTTGAGCCTTCTCTCTTAAAATATTGCAAGAGCATTTCGCTCTCAAAGCTACCTGCACTATCTGATAATAACTGATATCCAGTGAAGACATCAAAGAAACCAACATCACCTTTAGAGACTCATTCAAACCCGCCTCGAACTGTTGACATCAAAACTCCTCAGTAAGAACTCTTGGCGGTGCATACCTACTGAGTCGATTAAACTCCTTCTCATATTTCGCTACAGATAACACCCTTTATCGGAGAATTAAAAACTGTGTAATGGCCGAAAATGTACCCTAGTTGTAATTGGTATAATTGGATTAACTAAGGGCATGCGCGGATTAAATGTTTAAAGTTGGGCTTAATTACAATAAAAAGAAGAACCTAATTGAGAAACTAAAGGAAAGTTGAGTGGCCAAGTTGTAGTTTTGCATGATTTAGTTAATTGAGGGTTAGTTAACTTAATTATGGATTAATTAAGTTTAATGAGGGGCAGGGACTGTAGGTGGAATCCGTGTGGCACTTTATTGTGTTGCCACTACCACCATTCTCATGCAATATATAAGCTTGAGGAGAGAGAAGGCCATCTCCATCTTTTTCAATTTCTGTTCATCTACTCTCCATTTTCGTGTGATTCCCTTAGAATTTCCATTTAATTTATTGAATTCTACTATGACGGAGATCAAGTTTTAAGTAGTCTAAATTGAAAGGTAAGTGGTTCATTACTTGTTCTATCTTCTACTCCTTATATTCTTGAATTGAGAAGGCAAGTGAATTGATGATTTGTGTCCAATTCTAGAAATTGGATGGAATTTGTAGAGGAAGGAGTAAAGAAAGATAAAGGGAAGGCCAAGCTTGGTAAACCTAGCTCAAAGGAAGCTTAATAGGAGCATAGGAGAGGAGGTTTGGGAAACTTGCCCTAATTTGATATGTGTTAAATAGTTTAGTTGATTTGTATGTTGAATTCTAGTATTTGAGAAATTACCGTGTGATTTGTATGTAAATATTGAATGATATGTGATTATTGGAGGAAATTAATTGGCATGAGAATATGAGTTGTCTTTAAACAATGAACTTTACCTAGGTTTGTAGACAATATGCATGTGTTAATTCTATGTATTTTGAATTGGGATAATTGAATGGAGTTTCTAATGTGCTAATTAATAAGTTGAAATGTAAGCGATATGAGAATGAGTGGAATGGTAAGTTTGTGGTTGGCATGAAAAATGAGGTGATTTACAAAGATGTGTTTTGCAACTTTTTTATAGGTCATGGTGACAACCAAGAGATTGCCACCGTGAGATATGCAAAGTTTGCATTCTGCCTAGAGTGATTGATATGTCACGATGACAACCAAACTGGTTGTGACCATGAGGTATCATGTAGTCTATTCTGCCCGAAGTGGATTTGGTATGTCATGGTGACAACCAATTGGTTGTGACAATGAGGTATAAAGGTTTACAATCTGCCTTTGCACACATGAGGTATGTCACAGTGACAACCATATTGGTTGTGACCATGAGATACCCAGGAGTTACATTCTATCCGGGTATTGAATGTATGTTAAGATGACAACAAAATTAGTTGTGCCCGTGAGATACCCTAGACTACATTCTGTTTTGGAACTTTTGGTATGTCACGGTGACAACCAAACAGGTTGTGACCGTGAGGTACCCTATTTTTGTGAAGAATTCTTATTCCTTAAGGAGTGATGTTTGGATGTTAACTTAGTGATTAACTACATACAATGACACTTAATAAGTGCTTAATGCTATCATTAAATGTGGTGCTTATAGGTGGATGATTAATTTAAAGTAATCCATTATGCTATGCTTAAGCTAACTATATCAAGAGTAATGAGATAAGTTAGCACAATTGAATAATGAGTTAAGCATGTGAATTCGTTGTTAGTTTATCAATGACTTGTTGAAGCATGTGATCAAGTGAACTATTAATTAAAAGGAATAATCTTAGCTTGCGAGTCAAGTAGTGGATAGATAGGCATGCCTATAGGGTAAAGTACTGCAGCCCAATGCATCCGATTCCATTGGAATCACAATGCGAATTGGATCCTTGTTGGATTCATCAATACAAAATATTGGTTATGTTGATGTCTAATGAACCTTAAGAATACAAATGTCAGTATCCTCGGATACACTAAATCTATTGTACCTCGGGGTACCAATGCGATAACCGTTATTTGCGTCTTTGAATTGTAGGCAAACCCAAACATATAAGATAAAGATAATCTGAAATAATGAATTTGATATATATATGATTACTTTGCACATGATGAGCATATGCAAACCATGTGAATGCTAATCTGGATTGTGATTAAGTGATGGTACTGTAAGTGTAAGTGATAAACATGCTTTTGATTTGGAAATTTAAGTATGAATTTTAACATGATGCTTGTATGTTATTATTGTTATGTATGCATATATGCATATATGCTGTGTGTATGTGTTTTCCCCACTAAGCGTTATCGCTTAACACGGGTTTCTTCCTAATCCGTGCAGGTTTGGACGTGAGGTGATTTTGAGGGACATCTCCGCATTGTCAACAGTCAACACTAGAAGTATATCTATAGTGTAGATTTAGGGGGGTTTTTAATAATGTATTTGTACAAGTTATGTATGTTATTTTGGGGTAATCCAAAAGTATGCAAAGTTGTAATAACCAAGTGTTGTAAACTTAATTCCTGTAGTGTATGTATGTAAGGAAGATTGTTGGAATACAGGAAGTAACTTATGACGTATGATGCATGTGAATGTATGCTTAGTTAAAAATTTTTTTTTTCAAATTGTCGGCATAAGATTGTGATTGTGAAGTGTGCTTGTGTTGCTGTGTAGCGGCTGTTATTGACTGCATTAGCTGAGCTAATCTTGTGGTCGGGAATGGGCATTACAAGTTGCGGTACCAGAGCCCAGGTTTAGTCTTTTCTGGGTAATTGGGTAGTTAGGATGTGTATAGACGTGTTGACCTAATGCGAATGTCCCTGTGTAAACTTTGTAGATCGATGGATCCTAGTCATAACTCGAGAGAGCAAACAGCCAAAAGTGTTAATCCTTGGGAAGCAAAAGTGATGGGGTCTGGTCAGTCCAGGCTTGTCAGTTTTGGAAATGAGGTTCCAATGGTCCCAATGGAGGCCTTATTAAAGGTGTCGCAGGATATGGCGAGAGTGTTGGATCAAATGACAGCACCAACGGCTCAAGTAGAATCTTTAAGGAAGCATGGAGCAGAAGAGTTTCATGGTACAAGGTTGGATGAGTCAAAAAAGGTAAAATACTGGATAGAGAAGGTGCAAAGGGTGCTATGAGAAATAAGATGTCCCTCGGACCAACGAGTTGAGTGTGTAGTATCGCTGATTTACGGTGAAACATATGACTGGTGGAAATTAGTTCTGCAGCAACAAATGCTTCTGGATCCAATCACCTGGGAATTCTTTAAAAAGGAATTTCGGAATAAGTTTGTAGCCAAGGCGTACAAGGAGGCAAATTGGAAGCAATTTCTAAATTTAAGGCAAAGAACTATGTCTATGGCGGAGTATGAGAAGGAGTTTTATCGACTGAGTAATTATGCACCGCAAGGTGTTCTGATTGAGTAGTTCAGTTGTCAGCAGTTTGAAGAGGGGTTGATTGAAGAGATTAAAGCACTACTGATCTCGCTAACTATCGAGCAGAATGTAAGTTACTATCGGATAGTTCAAGCCGCTATACGAGCGGAGAGGTCACTGGGAGTGCAAAGAGAAAGGTTGCAGAAAAGGAATTCCAATCGAGGTGGGTCTAATATAGGCAAGAGACCAAGAGATTCTCAGATGGCACCACCAGTAGAATCTGTGTTTAGTTCAGCAGCAAGGGGTAAGAAGCGAGGAGCACCTTTTGTATCTGGATCTAGTAGAGGTACATTTGGTACCAAGAATGTAGTGCATAAGTGTCCCCATTGTGGCAAAAGACATAGAGGGGAATACTGGAAAGTGACCGGTGTATGTTTTAGGTGTAGAAATACCGAGCATTTCTTAGCAAACTGTCCAAAAGCTTATGAGGTAATTGGAAATTAGTAGGAATAGAGCAGAGGTGGTTCTAATTTACCTCCAGTGAATAGAGGAAGAGGTAGAGGACGAGGCAAAGGTGGCCAGTCCAGAGGTGCAGCTGATTCAGAAACAGAGAACAGACCTACTATGGCACCACCTCTGGCTTATGCGATGAAGGCTCGAGAGGAGCAGGATGCACCTGAAGTTATAGTAGGTACTTTTATACTCTATGATGTAGAAATGTTTGCATTAATTGACCCTGGATCAACTCATTCATATGTGTGTTCTAAAAAGATATGTGATAGAATGCCTGATGCTGAATGTTTGAAATATGATATATGTGTATCAAGTCCTTTGGGGAATAATGTGAATGCGAACAAAGTGTATAGGGGTTTCATAAGGCCTAGTGTGTCTCCTTGGGGAGCACCAGTTCTATTTGTTAAGAAGAAAGATGGAACCATGAGAATGTGTATTGACTATCGACAGCTAAATAAAGTAACAGTAAAGAATCGGTATCCTCTGCCTAAAATCAAGGATTTGTTCAATCAGTTGAGAGGGACAGGTGTGTTTTCTAAGATCGACTTATGGTCTGGGTATTATCAATTGCAAGTGAAGAAGGAGGACATACCCAAGACGCATTTAGAACTCGTTATGGGCATTATGAATTCTAGTGATGCCATTCGGGTTAACCAATGCGCCTGCTGCGTTCATGGATCTGATGAATAGAGTGTTCAGGCCATACTTAGATCAATTTGTGGTAGTATTTATTGATGACATTCTGGTTTTCTCAAAAAATGAGAAAGAGGATGAGCAGCATTTAAGAATTGTGCTATAGACATTGCGGGAGCATCAGTTATATGCTAAATTGAGTAAGTATGAGTTCTGGCTGCGAGAAGTATCTTTTCCGGGGCATATAATATCTTCTGAAGGTATTAAAGTGGATCCAGCTAAGATTGAAGCAGTTGTGAATTGGGAGCCACCTAGAAATGTGCTAGAAATTCGCAGTTTTCTAGGGTTGGCTGGGTATTATAGAAGGTTTGTGAAAGGGTTCTCAATGATAGCTTCACTATTGACAAGGTTGCTTCGAAAAGGAGTTAAATTTTAATGGTCAAAAAGGTGTCAAGCAAGTTTTGATCAACTGAAAAAGATGTTAGTGGAAGCACCAATCCTTACACAACCTATCTCTGGCAGAGAATATGTCCTGTACAGTGATGCCTCTGGTATAGGTTTGGGTTGTGTGTTAATGCAAGACGGAAAGGTAGTAGCATATGCCTCCAGGCAACTGAAGCTGCATGAGCAGAATTACCCGACTCATGATCTGGAGTTAGCAGCAGTAGTGTTTGCCTTAAAGATTTGGCGACATTACTTTTATGGTGAAAGGTGTAAAATTTTCCCTGATCACAAAAGTTTTAAGTATTTGTTAACTCAGAAAGAATTGAAATTGAGACAGTGTAGATGGCTTGAGTTGTTTAAAGATTATGACTGCATTGTTGACTACCACCCGAGTAAAGCTAATGTTGTGGCATATGCATTGAGCAAGAAGTTTATCTCGGCTCTGCAGTTAAAACAAGTAAAGTGGAGGTTTACTATGGATGGAGCATTGTTAGCTCAGTTGAAAGCCAGACCGATACTAAAGGATGAATTGATAGCTACACAAAGGAATGATTCTAAATTACAACAAATTTTGTAGTCGATTAAGAAGGGTGACAAGACTGACTATTCAGTGGATAAAGATGGTGTACTGCTTTATAGAAATCGAGTATGTGTTGCAAATGATAAAGAATTGAAGAGGAGATTGATGTATGAGGCACATAATACCGTTTTTACCATGCATCCAGGTGAAAATAAGATGTATCAGGATTTACAACAACTGTATTGGTGACCGGGTATGAAGAAGGATATAGTGGAATATGTGTCTAAATGTTTGACATGTCAGCAAGTGAAGGCAGAACACCAGGTTCCACATGGGTTACTAAATCTTCTTTCCATTCCACAATGGAAATGGGACAACATTACTATGGATTTTGTTTCTGGATTGCATTTGACTTCAAAGTAACAAGATGCAGTATGGGTAATAGTGGACAGATTTTCAAGGTTAGCTCACTTTATACCGATTCGAATGGACTATTCAATGGATCAGTTAGCTGAATTGTATGCGGGAGAGTGTTAGACTGCATGGGGTACCTTTTTCTATTGTTTTTGATAGAGATCCAACATTCACCTCTAAGTTTTAGAGGACTTTACAGTCTGCACTAGGTACTAAGTTGAACTTTAGTACTGCGTTTCATCCGCAGACAGATGGACAGTCAGAGAGGGTAATTCAAGTACTAGAAGATTTAATGAGAGTATGTGTTCTGGACTTTTCTAAGAGTTGGGATAAGTATCTTCCACTCATAGAATTTGCTTATAACAACAGTTATCAGACAAGTGTTGGCATGGTGCCACATGAAGTGTTGTATGGGAGAAAGTGTCGTCAACAGTTTGTTGGACAGAATTGGGTGAGCATAGGGTTATTGGACCAGATTTGGTAAGGGATACAGAAGAGAAGGCAAAGATTATACAACAACGACTAAAAGCAGCCAGTGATAGATAGAAGTCTTACGCAGATTTGAAGAGGAAGGATATTGAGTTTGAAATAGGTGACAGGGTGTTTTTAAAAGTGTCTCCTTGGAGGAAGGTGTTGCGATTTGGGAAGAAAGGAAAATTGATTATGAGGTTCATTGGACCATATGAAGTGTTAGATAAAGTGGGTTTAGTGGCTTACCGGTTAGCATTGCCTCCGGCTTTAGCCAAACTTCATGATGTCTTCCATGTATCCATATTGAGAAGGTATCGATCGGATGAGTCGTATGTGATACCCATGCAAGAAGTAGAGGTTCAATCAGATTTCTCTTATGATCAGAAACCGAAGGCAATTCTGGCAAAGGAGATAAGATAGCTTTGGAATAAACAAATTCCACTGGTGAAAGTGCTGTGGCGACACCATGGAGTAGAAGAGGAAACTTGGGAGCCTGAAGCTGCTATGAGGGAACAACATCCTCACCTCTTTGACTCAGGTATCAAAGTTGGGAGCCTGAAGCTGCTATGAGGGAACAACATCCTAAAATTCTTTTTAGGAGGGGAGAGTTGTAATGGCCAAAAATGTACCCTAGTTGTAATTGGTATGATTAGATTAACTAAGGGTGTGTGTGGATTAAATGTGTAAAGTTAGGCTTGATTGTAATAAAAAGAAGGACCTAATTGAGAAACTAAAGGAAATTTGAGTGGCCAAGTTGTAGTTTTGCATGATTTAGTTAATTGAGGGTTAGTTAACTTAATTGTGGATTAATTATGTTTAATGAGGGGCAGGGACTGTAGGTGGAATCCGTGTGGCACTTCATTGTGCTGCCACCACCTCCATTCTCATGCAATACATAAGCTTGAGGAGGGAGAAGGCCATCTTCATCTTTTTCAATTTCTGTTCTTCTACTCTCCATTTCCATGTGATTCCCTTAGAATTTCCATTTGATTTATTGAATTATGCTATGGGGGAGATCAAGTTTTAAGTAGTTTAAATTGAAAGGTAAGTGGTTCATTACTTGTTCTATCTTCTACTCCTTCTTATATTCTTGAATTGAGAAAGCAAGTGAATTGATGATTTGTGTCCAATTCTGAAAATTGGATGGAATTTGTAGAGAAAGAGTAAAGAAAGATAAGGGGAAGGCCAAACTTGGTGAACCTAGCTCAAAGGAAGCTTAATAGGAGCATAGGAGAGGAGGTTTGGGAAACTTGCCCTAATTTGATATGTGTTAAATAGTTTAGTTGATTTGTATGTTGAATTCTGGTATTTGAGAAATTTTCGTGTGATTTGTATGTAATATTGATTGATATGTGATTGTTGGAGGAACTTAATTGGCATGAGAATATGAGTTGTCTTTAAACAATGAACTTTACCTAGGTTTGTAGACCATATGCATGTGTTAATTCTATTCATTTTTTATTGGGATAATTGAATGGAGTATCTAATGTGCTAATTAATAAGTTGAGATGTAAGCGATATGAGAATGAGTGGAACGGTAAGTTTATGGTTGGCATGAAAAATGAGGTGATTTGCAAAGATGTGTTTTGCAACTTATGTATAGGTCACGGTGACAACCAAGAGATTGCCACCGTGAGATATGCAAAGTTTGCATTCTGTCGAGAGTGATTGATATGTCATGGTGACAATTAAACTGGTTGTGACTGTGAGGTATCATGTGGTCCATTCTGCCCGAAGTGAATTTGTTATGTCACGGTGACAACCAATTGGTTGTGACCGTGAGGTATCAAGGTTTACAATCTGCCTTTGCGCACATGAGGTATGTCACGATGATAACCATGTTGGTTGTGACCGTGAGATATCCAATGGTTTCATTCTGTCTGGGTATTAAATGTATGTCACGGTAACAACCAAATTTGTTGTAACCGTGAGATACCCTAGACTACATTCTGTTTTGAAACCTTTGGTATGTCACGGTGATAACCAAACTGGTTGTGACCGTGAGGTACCCTGTTTTTGTGATGAATTCTTTTTCATTAAGGAGTGATGCTTGGATGTTAACTTAGTGATTAATCACATACAATGACACTTAAAGAGTGCTTAATGCTATTATTATATGCGAAGTTTATAAGTGAATGAGTAATTTGAAGTGATCCATTATGCTATGTTTAAGCCAACTATGTCGAGGGTGATAAGGTAAGTTAGCACAATTACATGATGAGTTTAAGCATGCGAATACATTGCTAGTTTATCAATGACTTTTTGAAGCATGTGATCAAGCAAACTGTTAATTAAAATGAATAATCTTAGCCTGCAAGTCAAGTAGTGGATAGATAGGCATGCCCATAAGGTCAAGTGCTGCAGCCCAACGCGTCCGATTCCTCTAGAATCACAATGCGAGTTAAATCCTTGTTGGATTCTTAAATGTGGAATAATGATTCTATTGTAATTATTGTACCTTAGGGTACCAATGCGAGTGTGTGTATCCACGGATACACTGAAATTATAGTACCTCAGGGTTACCAATGCGATACCCGTTATCCGCGTCCTTGAATTGCAGGCAAATCTAATTATATAAGATAATGATAATCTTAAATTATACATTTGTTGTGTGCGAATACGTTGGTTATAATGAGTATGTGCCAGTCATATGCATACTATATAAAAGTGTGACTAAACAATGATGTTATGAGTATAATGATTTACATGCTTTTGACTTGATAGCTTAGGTATGAATTATAACATGATACTTGTGTGATATTTGTTTTCATGTGTGTATATATATGCTTTGTATGTGTTTCCCCACTAAGCGTTATCGCTTAGCACGGGTTTCTTCCTAATTCGTGCAGGTTCGGATGCGAGGTGATTTTGAGGGACATCTCCGCATTGTCAATGGTCAACACTAAGAGTACATCTATAGTGTAGGTTTTTTGGTTTCTGACAATGTGTTTGTACAAGTTATGTATGTTATTTTGGGGTAATCCAAAAGTATGCAAGTTGTAATATCCAAGTGTTGTAAAGTTAATATTTTTATGTATAAGTATGTATGTAAGTAAGTTAATGAACAAGAAGAAGTGAATGTCATATGATGCAAGTGAATGTATGCTTAATTGAGAAATTTTATTATTGAGATTGTCGGCATGTGATTGTGACTGTGAAGTGTGCTTGTGTTGATGTCTAGCAGCTGTTTTTGACTGCATTAGCTCAGCTAATCTAGTGGTCGGGAATGGCCGTTACAAACTGTTCCCATCCGGCCTCCTTAAATGCCTTAGTTATATACTTACTCCGGAACTCTCTTTCGAAGAACTCCCATGCTACAGGCTCGGGAAGCTGAGGATGCCTAAGCACTAATGTCCACGAATCGTAAGCTGAGCCCTGCAACAAAGGCACCACACACTCCACCCCTCTCTTCGGATGGCACCGAATTTCCCTTAGCACCCGACTAACCTTCTCAATCCACCTCTCAGCTTTATCCGATTCATCTAAGCTGGTTCCAAAGAAATCTTCCGCTCCAAACTTCCTTATATTCTCAATCAGAGCTCTAGGGGCAGTAACTCTTTCGAAAACCCTGGCCATATCCTGAGATATCTTGAGCATGGCCTCAAAGGGGACCGCAGGAGCCTCAGGTTACACCCTAGGTGGCTGAGCCGGACCAGAAACAGACGGATCTTGCTCTTGGGGATTCGCACTCTCGACTGACCCCTCCAGTGATCCACGAGCAGACTCCATCTAACTACAAAACATACACAACAATCTGCATCAGGCCAACACAACACTAAACGTACACTCTAGCCTACAGTTGCCGAGAAACATCTAAACCAGGCTCTGATACCACAAAATGTGACACCCCTTACCTATACGTAGGGAGCTTCATCCCTCGAAGAGGATAAAGGACCCCGATTGATAAGGGTTGCCATGCAACGCAAAACCTCATACAAAACAAATGAAATTACGAATCATTCATTCAAATAGAGTAAAATAAAATTTCTTAAAACAGAAGACGGAGGCTGAAAATAAAAGTAAGGTATTTTATTAATTTACATGATAGCCTTTACTTATCAGAATACAAAGGTGCCTTAGCACAGAAGATCAAATACATATCTGATATCAAAATCAAACTACAAAAGTAGAGTTTACATCTAGAGTCATCATTACAAATGGTGTAAACAAAAAGGTACAATCCTGCACTACAAAATCTCTCTCTCCTAGTTGTGTTGGCCTTGCTAAAACGGATCACCCTACCCAAAATCTCCAACAACTTCCACACCTGCATGGATGAAACACCCGTGCTAAGTGAATATGCTTAGTGGGGAAACACAATGAAAAATGACCACTCACAGTGGACGTCAAAACAAATCACATACACATGGCACATACTGAAAATCGATTCTTAATAAACAATTCATCATACTCAAGATGTCAACATTATTGATCACACAATGACAATTCATCATACTCAAGATTTCAACATTATTAATCACACAATCATTCATGCTGAATTGAATTATAGCACATGAATGCAGTAAACCTGCTTATTCAAAATAGTGGATAGCGAGTAACGCATATTCATTCAAAATTCATGGATACCCAAGGGTATCAAAATTATTCTTTTGTTTTTGTTTCAAACATTTTCGCATGGAATCTTAAAGAAGATTCAAGTTTAAAAGGGATCGCGAGGATCCGAACAGGGACCTGATCAGGGTCCAGAACGCATACGCATGGCTGCAGCTAACTGAACTCTATAGTCATGCCTATTTATCCACTTAATGACTCCGCAGGTCATGCATAATTCATCAAATCACATTCATATAATTCATAAAATTATCCATGCATAATTATAAAAGTATCACAAGTTCAAAAATTAAACATCGAAAATCACAAAAGAAAGGGGTGTCGCGCTCACGACGTCTGTCACGCTCGCGATAGGGGAAAAACTGGCCCCATGTTGCGATCGCGGCAGTCTTTGCGCTCGCGCTGAGACAGAATCACATCTCACTATTGCGCTGGCGATGGTCATCACGCTCGCGATCGTTATCATGCTCGCGACAGTGAGCGGCCAAGAATTACTGTCGCGCTCGCGACAGGGGACTGCCCAAATCCGCTCGACAGTTGAGCGCTCTAACGCACTCAAGACATGTGTAATGCTCATGACAGAGAGCTCTTGCTGTGGCCGCTCGGTAGTCCCAAATCCATTCAGCCATGCACAAGGGCTGAATTCACCGAGCTCTGTCGCGACCTCGTGACAGGGTCGTGATTTCCAGCTCTGACGCGAAAAACTGCAGAAATCACCTCCCAAAAATCACCCAAACCTCCAATTGACTTCAAAATTCAACCTGTAACACCCCAAAACCACCCCGGTAGTTTGAGCCTGTCTGTGTCTGTATGTGTATGTTTATGTGTTGCTTGTGTGTGTCAAATTGGTTTATTTATTTAATTTATGTATATTAATTTGAGAAGAGGAGTTAGGATATAGTATAAGTGGGTGTATAGAAATAAAGTGTGAATAAGAGATAAATTAGTATGTAAAGTAAAGCATGGGAGTAGGGTATGATTTAGGACATGTGTCTTTTGGAGAGTTTGACAAGTGGCAAAGTGGATAGGCTAGCATTTATGAGTTTGGTGAGTGAGAGAGAGAGAGAGATCAGCCCTTTCCTTGTGGTTTCCCGTTCTTCTTCTCTTTCCCTCACGCCACACTCTCTTCTTTTCTTCTTCTTCCTTTGTTCTTCCTTTTCTTTACATAATCTTGCTCCCACTTCCTTAATTGAGTAGTTAGAGTTGATTAGCTTGTGGATTTTGGAAGCTTAAAGGTGAGTTGGGGTTATGGGTGTTTTAGATTCTTCTTCTTCCTCTTCTCTAGGTTTAAATATTTGTAAATTCATTTGTGGGTAGTTGTAAAATTGATCTTGATTGTTATGGGTTTATGGTTCAGAGGAGGCTCCTAGACCTGATAAAGGGAAAGGAATCGCTAGCGGAAGCGGAGCTCGCGATTAGGAGCTAAGGAGAGAAGGCTTGGGATTGTTCATCTTTTTGTGCATTTTTGTGATTTGAGTTTGATAAATGTGTTTTTGCTTTGATTGAGATTATGAGTTGTGTTGTTATAACTTGAATTGAAATTTGTGTGATATGTGATGTGAAAGAATGAATATTGTTGAAGGATTGATAGGAAATTATGTGAATAGTTATAATTGTTATCAAAATTGCTGTTTTGGAAATTCTTCGAATTGGACATGTAATTGACTTGATATAATTGAGATAAATGGTGATAAAGCTGGGTTTTTATTTATGTTATGAGTTATGAATGCTTGTATTGCTGAATTTTTATGATTGGAATCAAATTTGGAAGTTTGGATGTGAATTTGGTAAGAATTCTGCAGATTTTGGGCGTAAGAGCTGAAAATCCCGTGTCTGTCGCGATCGCGACAGAGCGCGGAGGTTTCAGCCCTCGCGCCGGTGCGAGAGTTGTCGCGCCGAAGTTTTCGAAGGAGCTCTCTGTCGCGACCGCGACAGAGTGCTCGAGCTTCGATTAGTGCACGGCTATCCTCTGTCGCGAGCGCGACATCCCTCGCGAGCACGATAGAGAGTAGCATCTGCGTCCTCTCGCGACAGACGGGATTTCCAAACTTGATTTCTTCTCCTTTTTGCTTAAAGACTTGGTTTCTTTTGCATGTGCTCTGTGATGTCAAGCCATGAATATCTATTTAAATGAATAATATGTATGTTAGTTTGACAAGATTTGGTATAACCTGCTAATGTCGAATAAGTGGATAGTTAGGCATGCCTAATAGAGTTATGTGCCGCTGCAGCTATATGTACGACTTTGGACCCTGATCAGGTCCCACGATTGGATCATCGCGATCCCTCAGTTTGAATCTTTCCTAAGATTCCACGTAAAAACGATTTGAAAACAAAGTAAAAAGAATGATTTGATACCTTCGGGTATCTATATGTCCACAAGATGATATCGATACTCTCAAGTATCTATATGTGTACTCGTTATCCACTCATTATGAATAGCAGGTATCATTGTGTTTTGTACAAGAATCTTTGGATGTGAATGCAAATATTTGAATTGACTATGGATGATTATACGCCCGTAATTGTATTGTTATCATATGTTTTCTGTCATCGTCACTGGGAGTAGCGGTCTTGCATTTTGTGTTTTCCCCACTAAGCGATTTCGCTTAGCACGGGTGTTTATCCGTGCAGGTGTGGAAGGTTTTGGGTACGCGTATTCTGGGCGTGTCGCATCGGGAAGGCCAACACAACTAGAGATTGGGTGTTTTATAGTATAGGCTTTCCTTTCTTTTGTAATAGACGTATTATTTTGTTAGCCTTTGGAACAATGTATCTTGGGCTTTTGTAAATCGGTTCTTTTTGTAATATGATGTAATATGTAAAGAGTTTCTTTTGGTATATTAATAAAGTATACATTTTGTTCAGTATCATTCTTCTCTGTATTAAAGATTTTAATTATCTCTGATATGTCGCTCTATTTATGTAATGTTTGCATGTTTGTACTAGTGGGGTGTGACACTCCTATCTGTCCAGGGAGTCTTCTTCCTCCAATCTGTATGGAAGTCTCCTTGGTATAGGTTGGGGTGTGACATTAGGTGGTATCAGAGCAATTGGTTTAGATGTTACTGGATTTCAGTATGTTAGTTAGTTGTTGGAGTTGTGTTGGCCTGATGCGCACTGCATTTATGTTTTGTAGTTATGGAGTCCGCCCGTGGATCGCTTGAGGGGTCAGCGGAAAGTGCGAATCCCCAAGAGCAGGATCCCTCAGTTTTTGGCCCGGCTCAACCTCCTAGGGGTTATCCTGAGGTGCCTTTGGGACCGATGGAAGCGATGCTTCAGAGTATGACAAGAGTACTTGAAAGGGTAACAGCGCCTAGTGCACCTATTGAAAGGTTAAGAAAGCATGGTGCAGAGGATTTCTTTGGTACTGGTATAGATGAATCTAACAAGGCAGAGATGTGGTTAGAAAAGACAGCCAGAGTACTTAAGGAGATAAGATGCCCGCCGGAGCAAGAAGTAGAGTGTGCCTTGTCTTTGTTACAAGGTTCAGCTTATGATTGGTGGAAGTTGGTGGCTAGTCAACCGCAAGTTCCTGAACCGATAACATGGGAGTTCTTTGAGGATGAGTTTCAGAAGCGGTATGTGACCAAAGCTTATAAGGATGTTAAGGTGGCACAGTTTCTCACTCTTAAGCAAAGAATAATGTCTGTGGCTGAGTATGAGGATGAGTTCAATAAGCTCAGTAAGTATGCGCCGCCAAGGGTCCTTACAGAAGAGTTTCGATGTCAGCATTTTGAATCAGGCTTGAATGAGTCGTTGAAGGTGATGCTAATTTCATTGATGTCGGCTCCAAATGTAAGGTATTATCAGTTAGTACAAGCAGCCTTGAGGGCGGAGCGTTCTGAGCATATATTGAGAGAAAAGGCTCAAAGAAGGAAGTCTGCAAGAGGTGGCTCTTCTTCAGGCAAGAGATCGAGGGAATCGCAAGGAAACTTTGCTGATGAATCTACAGCTAATCCGGCCCCTAGAGGGAGGAGATAGGGTTCTTCCAGGGGATTAGGCTCAGGTAGAGGAGATGGCCCTCCCCGATGTTCCCATTGTAATAGACAACATTGGGGTGAATGTCGGTGGTTAACAGGAGGCTGTTTTAAATGTGGCTCTACGGACCATTTACTTGCAAATTGTCCGAACCGATTTGGAGATCCTTCGGGACAACAAGAAGGGAGCCGAGCTGGATCTAATGTACCCCAAGGAAGTCGTAATAGGGGTAGAGGAAGGGGTCGAGGTGGACGGCCTCGAGATAGAGAAGCCTCAGAATCAGTAGATCGCCCTGTGCCATCATCTGGTAGGGCTTATGCTATGAAGGCCCGAGAGGAACAGAATGCTCCTGAAGTGATTGCCGGTAAGTTCTCTTTGCTTGATTCTGAAGTTTATGTTTTGATTGACCCGGGCTCTACCCATTCTTATGTGTGTTCTGGTAAGTTGTGGGATAGTTTGGGTAGTGAGGAGAAGATGGAATATGAGATTTGTGTATCCAGTCCGTTGGGTCAGAGTGTTATGGTTAATCGTGTATGTCGGAAGTGTCCTTTAAAGATTCAGGGTACCGAGTTTGTAGTAGATCTGATTTGTTTGCCATTCCATGAGTTTGATATTATTCTGGGAATGGATTGGTTGGATAAGCACCGTGCAGTGGTAGATTGTCATAGGAAAGTCATGGTTTTGAAGGATAGAGATCAAATGCCTGTTGTGGTAAAAGGAATTGGAAGTAGTTCTTTGCATAATGTGGTATCAGCTATGAAAGTCAGAAGATTTATCAGGAAGGGATGTGAAGCGTTTTTGGCTGTGGTTTTAGATTCTCGGAGAGGTCAAGTAAAGATTCAAGATATTCCGGTAGTAAGAGATTTTGTAGATGTCTTTCCAGAAGAATTACCGGGATTACCTCCCGAGAGAGAAGTTGAATTGTCAGTAGAGATTGTTCCAGGTACAGCTCCGATTTCTAAGGCTCCTTACAAAATGGCCCCAGTGGAATTGAAGGAATTGAAGAGTCAGTTGCAAGAGTTGTTGGATAAAGGATTCATTCGGCCAAGTGTGTCACCGTGGGGCGCTCCAGTGCTGTTTGTTAAGAAGAAAGATGGAACCCTTCGGATGTGCATTGACTATCGACAGCTTAATAAAGTGACTATTAAGAATAAGTATCCATTGCCAAGGATTGAAGATCTTTTTGATCAGTTGAGAGGAGCTGGGGTATTCTCTAAGATAGATCTGAGGTCAGGTTATTACCAGTTAGGGGTTAAGGAAGCAGATGTGGCTAAGACGGCTTTTCGGACGCGTTATGGTCATTATGAATTTCTAGTGATGCCCTTTGGTTTGACTAACGCGCCTGCAGCCTTTATGGATCTGATGAACCGAGTTTTTCGACCGTATCTGGATAAGTTTGTTGTGGTATTTATTGATGACATTTTGGTGTACTCTAGAGACCGTAAAGAGCATAAGGAACATCTTAAGTTGGTATTGCAAATGTTAAGAGATCATCAGCTGTATGCGAAACTCAGTAAGTGCGAGTTTTGGTTGAAAGAAGTGGCCTTTCTTGGACATGTGGTGTCAGCGGAAGGTGTACGGGTTGATCCTAGCAAAATTGAAGCGATTGTTAATTGGATGCCTCCGAAGAATGTGCCAGAAGTGAGAAGTTTTCTGGGGTTAGCAGGGTATTACCGACGGTTTGTTCAGGGGTTTTCAGTGTTAGCATCTCCTTTAACCAAGTTACTTCGGAAGGATGTCAAGTTTGCTTGGACTGAAAAGTGCCAAGCCAGTTTTGATCGTTTAAAGGAATTGTTGGTTAAAGCTCCTGTGCTCACACAGCCGGTTTCGGGTAAGGAATACACTATGTACAGTGATGCTTCGGGCATTGGGTTAGGTTGTGTTCTGATGCAAGGGAATAAAGTGGTAGCTTATGCATCGAGACAGTTGAAGCCTCACGAACGGAATTATCCGACTCACGATCTGGAGTTAGCAGCGGTAGTGTTTGCTCTTAAGGTTTGGTGACACTACTTGTATGGAGAGACGTGCAGAATTTTCACCGATCACAAGAGTCTCAAGTATTTGTTAACTCAGAAGGAGTTGAATTTGAGGCAGCGGAGATGGTTAGAATTATTCAAGGATTATGATTGTATCATTGACTATCATCCGGGTAAAGCTAACGTGGTAGCGGATGCTCTTAGTAGGAAGTCTTTCTCTGCGTTACTGGCTAGTCGAGGCAGATGGAGATTTGATTCTGAAGGTGCTCTAATTGCTCAACTTAAAGTTAAGCCTAGTTTGAGATCAGAAATTGCAAAGGCTCAGTTGGATGATCATGTGCTTCAGCGTGTTTGTCAAGCAGTGAACGAAGGCAAGCGCACTGAATACTTATTAGACAGTGAAGGAGTGTTGAGGCATGGTAATCGGTTATGTGTACCTAATGTGGTTGAGTTAAGAAAGAAACTGTTGCAGGAAGCTCATTCCTCAATCTTCACTATGCATCCTGGTGGAGACAAGATGTATCAAGACTTAAAGCAATACTATTGGTGGCCAGGAATGAAAAGAGAGATAACAGAATTTGTTTCAAGGTGTCTTACTTGTCAGCAAGTGAAAACCAAGCATCAAGTGCCATCGGGATTGCTTCATCCCTTACCCATTCCTCAATGGAAGTGGGATGACATCACGATGGATTTTGTATCTGGTCTTCCTATGACTCAGCGTAAGCATGATTCTGTATGGGTTATAGTGGATCGATTGTCGAAGTCTGCACATTTTCTACCAGTACGAGTGGATTATTCGATGGAAAAATTGGCGAAACTGTATGTGAACGAGATAGTCCGATTGCATGGGATTCCGTTATCCATTGTATCAGACCGAGATCCCCGTTTTACATCCAAGTTTTGGAAAGAACTTCAGACAGCTTTGGGAACACGGTTAAATTTCAGTACTGCTTTCCATCCACAGACTGATGGTCAGTCAGAGAGGGTTATTCAGATTTTAGAAGATATGCTCCGGGGTTGTGCCTTAGAATTTTCAGGAAGCTGGGATCGGTATGTATCTCTGATGGAATTCGCGTATAATAACAGCTACCAAGTGAGTATTGGTATGGCTCCTTATGAAGCACTATATGGGCGAAAATGTAGAACACCAGTGTGTTGGACTGAATTGTCAGAAAAGGCTATGATTGGTCCGGATATAGTGCGGGATACCGAAGAGAAAGTGAGAGTTGTGCAACAGAACTTGAAAGCAGCTAAGGACCGACAGCGTTCCTATGCAAATTTGAAGCGTAGAGATATTCAGTATGAAGTGGGTGATAAGGTTTTCTTGAAAGTGTCACCGTGGCGTAAGGTTCTCCGTTTTGGAAAGAAAGGCAAACTAAGTCCACGTTTTATTGGACCAAATGAAATTCTGAGGAAAGTAGGTCCAGTAGCGTATCAGTTAGCTTTGCCTTTGGAGTTAGGTAGACTACATGATGTTTTCCATGTGTCTATGCTTCGGAGATATCGGTCGGATCCTTCGCATGTGCTACCAGTGCAAGATGTTCGGATTCAGTCAGACTTTTCTTTTGTTGAAGAACCGAAGAGGATTTTGGATAGAGAAATCAGACAGCTTCGGAATAAGCAGATACCGTTAGTCAAAGTTCTATGGCAGCATCACGGTATTGAAGAAGCTACATGGGAACCAGAGGAAGCTATGAGATTACAATACCCTCAGTTATTCGGAACATGTATGAATTTCGAGGACGAAATTCTGTTTAGTGGGGGAGTATTGTAACACCCCAAAACCACCCCGGTAATTTGAGCTTGTCTGTGTCTGTATGTGTATGTTTATGTGTTGCTTGTGTGTGTCAAATTGGTTTATTTATTTAATTTATGTATATTAATTTGAGAAGAGGAGTTAGGATATAGTATAAGTGGGTGTATAGAAATAAAGTGTGAATAAGAGATAAATTAGTATGTAAAGTAAAGCATGGGAGTAGGGTATGATTTAGGACATGTGTCTTTTGGAGAGTTTGACAAGTGGCAAAGTGGATAGGCTAGCATTTATGAGTTTGGTGAGTGAGAGAGAGAGAGAGAGATCAGCCCTTTCCTTGTGGTTTCCCGTTCTTCTTCTCTTTCCCTCACGCCACACTCTCTTCTTTTCTTCTTCTTCCTTTGTTCTTCCTTTTCTTTTCATAATCTTGCTCCCACTTCCTTAATTGAGTAGTTAGAGTTGATTAGCTTGTGGATTTTGGAAGCTTAAAGGTGAGTTGGGATTATGGGTGTTTTAGATTCTTCTTCTTCCTCTTCTCTAGGTTTAAATATTTGTAAATTCATTTGTGGGTAGTTGTAAAATTGATCTTGATTGTTATGGGTTTATGGTTCAGAGGAGGCTCCTAGACCTGATAAAGGGAAAGGAATCGCTAGCGGAAGCGGAGCTCGCGATTAGGAGCTAAGGAGAGAAGGTTTGGGATTGTTCATCTTTTTGTGCATTTTTGTGATTTGAGTTTGATAAATGTGTTTTTGCTTTGATTGAGATTATGAGTTGTGTTGTTATAACTTGAATTGAAATTTGTGTGATATGTGATGTGAAAGAATGAATATTGTTGAAGGATTGATAGGAAATTATGTGAATAGTTATAATTGTTATCAAAATTGCTGTTTTGGAAATTCTTCGAATTGGACATGTAATTGACTTGATATAATTGAGATAAATGGTGATAAAGCTGGGTTTTTATTTATGTTATGAGTTATGAATGCTTGTATTGCTGAATTTTTATGATTGGAATCAAATTTGGAAGTTTGGATGTGAATTTGGTAAGAATTCTGCAGATTTTGGGCGTAAGAGCTGAAAATCCCGTGTCTGTCGCGATCGCGACACTGTCGCGAGCGCTACAGAGCGCGGAGGTTTCAGCCCTCGCGCCAGCGCGAGAGGTGTCGCGCCGAAGTTTTCGAAGGAGCTCTCTGTCGCGAGCGCGACAGAGTGCTCGAGCTTCGATTAGTGCACGGCTATCCTCTGTCGCGAGCGCGACATCCCTCGCAAGCGCGACAGAGAGTAGCATCTGCGATCGCGAGACGACGCGGGGAGGTGTATGTTGGCTTCTGTCGCGAGCGCGACAGACGGGATTTCCAAACTTGATTTCTTCTCCTTTTTGCTTAAAGACTTGGTTTCTTTTGCATGTGCTCTGTGATGTCAAGCCATGAATATCTATTTAAATGAATAATATGTATGTTAGTTTGACAAGATTTGGTATAACCTGCTAATGTCGAATAAGTGGATAGTTAGGCATGCCTAATAGAGTTATGTGCCGCTGCAGCTATATGTACGACTTTGGACCCTGATCAGGTCCCACGATTGGATCATCGCGATCCCTCAGTTTGAATCTTTCCTAAGATTCCACGTAAAAACGATTTGAAAACAAAGTAAAAAGAATGATTTGATACCTTCGGGTATCTATATGTCCACAAGATGATATCGATACTCTCAAGTATCTATATGTGTACTCGTTATCCACTCATTATGAATAGCAGGTATCATTGTGTTTTGTACAAGAATCTTTGGATGTGAATGCAAATATTTGAATTGACTATGGATGATTATACGCCCGTAATTGTATTGTTATCATATGTTTTCTGTCATCGTCACTGGGAGTGGCGGTCTTGCATTTTGTGTTTTCCCCACTAAGCGATTTCGCTTAGCACGGGTGTTTATCCGTGCAGGTGTGGAAGGTTTTGGGTACGCGTATTCTGGGCGTGTCGCATCGGGAAGGCCAACACAACTAGAGATTGGGTGTTTTATAGTATAGGCTTTCCTTTCTTTTGTAATAGACGTATTATTTTGTTAGCCTTTGGAACAATGTATCTTGGGCTTTTGTAAATCGGTTCTTTTTGTAATATGATGTAATATGTAAAGAGTTTCTTTTGGTATATTAATAAAGTATACATTTTGTTCAGTATCATTCTTCTCTGTATTAAAGATTTTAATTATCTCTGATATGTCGCTCTATTTATGTAATGTTTGCATGTTTGTACTAGTGGGGTGTGACACTCCTATCTGTCCAGGGAGTCTTCTTCCTCCAATCTGTATGGAAGTCTCCTTGGTATAGGTTGGGGTGTGACACAACCCCATACAAATTAACCATTCACAAAATCTCAACCTAAAATTCAACTTATAATCAATTATCATCATCAAAACATACTATTAACAAGATTAAATTCCAGAATTCAATAAACCAGCAGTTTTTCTTAGAAAATCATACAATATCATGCTTAGGTTCAATTCCTCACAAATTATGCATCTCAACTCAAAATAATCAATACCCATGTCATTTAGATAGAAACCCACACAAATTAATCTCATCAATTCCAACAATTTCCACAAAAGCATAAAAATCACATATAATGCACAAAAGTAACAAACGTTCCCAACCTCAAACTCTTGAGCTCTAATCACGGGCTCCGCTTCCACTTGCTATCTCTTTGCCCTTAGGCTCTCTAGGAGGGATTTCCAAATCAACTTAGAGCTACGTAAAACTCACCAAAAATTCCAGCAAAAGGGGAAGGATCACATGAAAGCAAAGAAGAAAGGAAAAAAGAGATGAAGAATGGGTTGACGAAAAAGAAACGGGAAAAAGAAGAACAGCTATCTTCTCTCTCCTCTCTCCAAAATATATATCTCCCCCACATGCCATAGGGCAATACCTCTTAGGAGAACTTCCTCATAACACACCCAACCACTATCCTCTCACATGCACCCAAAACGAACCTTACTAAAACACATCCTAATCCCATGCACACACTCACATGTAAGCAAACCCCAAAATACATAATACTATAATTTAAACCATAACACATACTCAAAAATAACGCATACCAAAATTGTACATACAAAATCACACACACACACACACAAGGCTCAAACTACTAGGGTGGGAACGGGGCGTTACACAATCACTCAATGTGTTTATGGGTTAGTGTTTCTCTCATTCCGTAAATATGCCATTGCATACCATAAGCCTGTAATTAGTAAAAATCTCCACTACTAGTATAAAGTAGTACATGAAATCAAAGGGTCTTATAAAGGTTGTAACTTGGCTTAGGTTAAGGTAGGATAATTTTTGGTTTAAGTAGCTCATATTTGTGTAGAGAAAAATTATCACTATATCATAAGAGATTTAAAAATAAAGTATAGCATGATATTATGACATTCTAATTTACTTGTCTAACTCCCTTCTTAATGTCCATATTTTGTCTAGTTTCTTTTTCACATTTTCTTTTCTTTTTCTTTTTCTTTTTTTTTTCTATCACTTATTTTGTTTCTTTTTCTTTACTTTTCTTTTTAGAAACTAGACTTTTCTAATATTGGACTTTTGAAAATAAGGGAATTCAACTTGTTCTTTTACTAAATTCATGCTTATACTAAACAAAATGTATCTCCTATGCTATAACAATCCTAATTCTAAACACAAAAAGGGTAACAAAAGAAATAGTTATTGTTTAGCAAAAGGATTTTGGCTAATTAGATGCTCAACAACACAAAAAATATATTAAGGCTCAAAATTTGCTACCTAAAGTCAAAAGGTTAATTTTTAAAGCAAGCCAAAATGGGTTAATCTAATTGCCCTTTTCATTTCTCATGCACATCCCATACGAAATGTAATCTCAAAATTTACTAAAAACAAGTTCTATAGGATATGGCATATTAAGTCTCAAAAGCTCACTTAAGCTTTAGATCAAACTACCCTAAGCAATGCATTGGCAAAATAATCCTTTTACACATGTGAAAAGATACTCAACTTAAAAAGAACCTACACTAAAGTGCTTTGCCAAGTCATGAGCTTCACTATGTACATTTAAATGTCCAAATAAAATAAAAATGATATTGCTCAAGATATTACCTAACCAGACTCAATTAAAAGAAATACAAGCTATAGCATGCATATATACTCAAATATATATCAACTATACAAGCTCAAAAATTAAAATCACACACAAGCATGTGTATATATACTAATCAAACTCAACATAAACGAGCAGCACATGCATATTCACAACATAAAATACTAAATCATAAAACCTGGAAACTAGCAATTGATGCAAATCCATAGGGTATAATAAACAAACACATTTATACAAAACAACCTAAATAACATTATGCCCCCACACTTAAAGGACACAATGTCCTCATTGTGTGAAAACATCATACACCGACAAATAACAAAAGAAAACAAACCAAATACAAAACGCAATAAAATAAAAGAAACAGAAAAACAGAATTAAAAATAAAAAATAAAAAGGTAGGAGAAAACAAACTCAAACAGTCCCACTAGGGGAACTTGGCGGAGAAGGTATGAATTCAACATTTCGCTTCCGAAAGAAGGAAAGCAACTTGCGACTCAAACTCTTGTGGCTCTTATGCATGTCCTTCATTGTGGCCTCCATTGAATCCAATCTAGCTACCATGGTTTTGTTGACAGCCTCAACACCATCCAAACGTGTCATAACCTGCTGCCAACGCACAGAAGTGCCCCCACTACTAGCAGGCACCCCACTGCCTTCTTCATCAGATCCATCTTCTTCAGACTCCTCTGCTTCAGCAGCAGTAGTGGACGATTCAAGGGCTTTGCCTTTGCCTTTGTCTACTCCAGAGCCTTGAACCTGCACACCACGGTCAACAAACCTTGGAGGCGATCTGCCTCTTGTTAACACATTAGCATTGTGCAAATATTTAGCATCAAGTAAGGCCACAGACTCAAGCTTATCCATGACAAAATTATGCAACTCCCTTAAACATCCCAAGACAATCCCAGTCACCATATGGTACATACCAACAGTTTTAGTTTTGGCAATAGACGCATGATATAGACCATCAAAAATGAAATCAATGGAACAGGGTGTCTTCCTAGACTGGAGAAGGTCTAAAACAAGCAAATCCTTGGTTTGAACTTTGGTGCTCTCCACTCGCCCAAATAAAGCATGACAAATGCATTTATGAAATAATAACAGGACATCATCTTTAAAATGATGATTGGTGGAATTCTTAGTATTAAAAACATTCAAGCCAGTTAATTTCTTCAAAACAGGGGTAGGATCAAAAAGATGTGGATCAAAACGTTTGCCATTTAAAGGAAAATCAAACCAATTATGCATTTCTTCAAAACCAAAAATATACTCTTGTCCTTCGTGCCTAATTTTTAAATTAATTTTCTTTTTATCCACATAATCAAGAGTAACAAAAAACTCTATAGCCCAATCCTTTCTAATTGGCAAATTCAAATGCACAAACAGACCCCAATGCATATATTTTAGATATCTCTCAAGTTGTTCTGTCAAACTAAGATCATTTAACAACAGAAACAAATTGCTCAACTTACGAATTTTCTAGTCGCGAGCTCACAGCTCGGTGCGCTCGTGACAGCGAAAATAAAAGCTATCGTCCTTCCACTATCGTGCTCGCGACAGTGAGGAAAAACTAAAATAAAAATTTTGCTTATTCAAGAAAAAACTATAAATTTAAATAACAAAGATGACATACTAACTAATATACCCTGTAAAACCAAAAATTAACTGTGTTAGTATATAAAATCAACTTAAAAATAAGACAAGAAATAAAATAAAATAAAATAAAAAACAATAATGTGTACACAACCTTCAACCCAACTTCAAAAATATATTAGAGACCTCTCGTCCATGAAAGTTCCCTCCAAATATACTTTGCATCCTTGACCATTAGCTTTAAACAACTCTCCTTTATCATTCTTAAATTCTAAATAACCATGATCAAACACTTGTGTCACAATGACATTGAGCTACAAAAGACAAATGGCAATGTGTCAAATGGCAATGACATTCAAAGGCATCTCATCTCTCTTTCTAATGTTACCAGCCCTTTGACACCTATGACATTGAGCTACAAAAGTCCTAGCATCATGAAATAGGGTAGGCCAATAAAAACCACATTCAAGCACACGAGAGGCAGTCTTTGTGCTACCATTGTGACCCGAATACAAAGACAAATGGCAATGTGTCAAAATATTTTCATACTCATCCTCACTTACACACCTACGGATAATACCATCTCCACTTATTTTAAATAAATAGGGCTCCTCCCAAAGATAATTTTTGACATCACTGAAGAACTTTTTCTTTTGTTGCCATGTCAAACCATTAGGTATAATCCCTGCAGCAAGAAAGTTAGCAAAATCTGCAAACCAAGGAATATTTACTTGCTCAATAGACATTAGAGACTCATCCGGAAAGGATTCATTAATCTCGTTGCTATCCCCTATAGGTCCTTCATCATTTTCTAACCTTGATAAGTGGTCAGCCACTAAGTTTTTAGACCCCTTCTTATCTCGAATCTAAAGGTCAAACTCTTGTAACAAAAGAACCCAACGAATCAACGTAGGTTTAGCATCTTTTTTAGCAAATAAATACCTTAGTGCTGCATGATCCGTATAGATGATGACTTTAGATCCTAACAAGTAAGACCTAAACTTGTCACATGCATAGGCAACTGCTAACATCTCTTTTTCAGTAGTTGTGTAATTTACTTGAGGTGGTGACAATGTATGGCTAGCATAATAAATCACATGCAAATGTTTACCTTGTCTTTGTCCTAACACACATCCAACAGCAAGATCACTTGCATCACACATAATTTCAAAAGGTAATTCCCAATTAGGAGAAGTAATTATGGATGCACTTACAAGAGCTTTCTTTAAGGTATCAAAAGCTTGCATACATGCATTAGAAAATTCAAAAGGTACATCCTTAACCAACAAGTTAGTTAAAGGCTTAGCAATTAATGAAAACTCCTTTATAAATCTTCTATAAAAATCAGTAGGTCTTAGGAAAGACCTTACACCCTTAAGTGTAGTAGGTGGAGGTAATTTCTCTATCAATTCAGTTTTAGCTCTATCTACCTCTATCCCTCTACTTAAAATTTTATGGCCTAGAACTATTCCCTCCTTAACCATAAAATGACATTTTTCCCAATTGAGCACCAAATTGGTCTCCTCACATCTAGCTAATCCCTTATCCAAATTACTCAAACATAACTCAAATGAGTCACCATACACAGAAAAATCATCCATAAAAACTTCCATGATATCTTCTATCATATACCTAAAAATAGAAGTCATGCACATTTGAAAAGTTGCTAGTGCATTACATAGCCCAAAAGGCATTCTTCTATAGGCAAAAGTCCCATATGGACACATAAAGGTGGTCTTTTCTTGGTCACTAAGGTATATAAATATTTGAAAATATCCCGAATAACCATCTAGAAAGCAATAATGAGAATGGCCAACTATCCTTTCTAATATTTGATCAATGAATAGTAAAGGAAAATGATCCTTCCTAGTGGCTGAATTCAACTTCCTATAGTCAATACACACCCTCCAACCGGTGGTGGTTCTAGTTGGAATTAAATCTCCATTCTCATTTCTAATAATAAAGACTCTTGCTCACTAGTAAGTTTGTTAGAAACAATAATAGGCAAAGTATTATTTGAACTAAGAAATGCATACCTTAAATGACTTAGTAGCTCTTTCAACTCTACATTAGGAGGACTTACAATTGAAGGTGGCAATGGTGCTTCATTTCTATATAGAAGTTCTAGTCTTGAGCTCTCTTGCTCCACCTCTTCATGCACTTCTTCTTCAAAATGAACCTCCTCTTGATTTGTATTGTCTAACACTTCCAAAACACAAGCATCAATGACATCTATTTTCATACACACATTCTCATCCATGGGATATTTTAGTGCCTTATCCATATGATATTCTACACTGACTTCCCCCACTCTTCAAATTAATGTGCCCTCATAGACATCAACTAAAGCCCTCCCAATTCTCATGAAAGGTCTTCCTAATATCAATGGGCATTTTACATCATATGCAAAATCTATAATAACAAAGTCAGTAGGTAGAATGAACTTATCAACTTTCACAAGCACATCTTCCACTATGCCATATGGTTTCTTAGTAAATTGATTAGCTAATTGCAAAACCATAGAAGTAGGTTTAACATAGTCCAACCATAACTTTTTAAAAATAGTCAAAGACATAAGATTAATACTTGCCCCCAAATCACATAAATACTTAGGAAATTCAACATCTCCCAAAGTGCAAGGAATAGTGAAACTACTATTGTAACACCCCCTACGTCCCCGTTGGAAGGACGCCGAAGAGCACTACCAACGCTCACTCACAAACATACATTCATACATAATCATACATGCATAAATGCGTGATAATTAAAAATTTACCTTGCGGCAAAAGCTAATCATGCATTAACTCACACACTCGCAAGCATCAAGTGGACGCATAAGCACATGCACACACATATACGCAATGAAACACTCTAATAATGCATCCTACACATGTATGAGCAACATACACAATGCACTCTCATTTAATACCCACTCTAAGGTGTGCTCACATGCATGTGATCCTAACTCCACTTATGCACACCCTAACTCTATATGCACACCCACACCGGATTAAGACCATAAAACATGCAATATTCACTAAATGCACTTATGGTATGCCAAATACATAGAAATACATACTCACATACATGGCTCATCCTACTAGGGGGCAAACGGGGTGTGACAACTATTATCCTTAAGCTTAGTAGGCAAATTGTTAGTAATTATTGAACTACATGCCTCAGTAAACTCAACAATGGATATGTCTTCCCAACTTCTTTTCTTAGAAATTAAGTCTTTAAGAAATTTTACATAGTTAGGAATTTGTGCAATGGCCTCAATAAAATCCAAATTGATGTGTAAATGCTTCAATTTATCAATAAAAGATTGGAATTGCTTATCTTGGTGTTGCTGCTTCAAGCGTTGTGGAAATGGTGGATGAGGTTGAAACACTTTTGAAGAATCTTCCTTTGAAGCCCCTTCTGTCGGGCTCGCGATAGCAGGTGGATTCTCCTTCCTCGCGCTCCTAAAGGGTAGCATGCTTGCGATATTTGGATGCCTCTCTTCTATCGCGCTCGCGACAGGCGTCGCGCTCACGACAGAAGATTCATTCTTCTTGTTACTCTTTTCCTGCACATCTTTTTCCACATTAGTTGAAATAAATTCATTGGTATAGGATTTACCTGACCTCAATTTAATTGCTTTAAGATGTTCCCTTGGATTCTCCTCCGTATTACTTGGTAGATTTCCTTGTAATCGGGAAGGTAAAGCCTTAGCTATTTGCACTATTTGCACCTCCAAGTTATGGATAGATGAGGCTTGATTTTTATAAATTTGATCAAACTTAGTTTCCAGTCTCTTTTGGTTCTCTTCTTGTGAACTAAACTTTAAGTTAATCCCCTCTAAAAACCTATCCATTTTCACCTCTAAAGCTCCAAACCTATCTTGAGGTGGTTAAAATCCTACACCCCTATTTTGGTTACTACTATTCCCCCATGAAAAATTAGAATGGCTTCTCTAACCAGGGTTATATGTATTTGAGTATGGGTTACCATGCCCTAGCCCTTGGATAAAGTTAACTTGTTCTTCCATACTAGCTATCCCCAAATTACATACCTCACTTGTATGACCTTGTTGGCCACAAATGGTGCATACATTTTGTGAACTTCCCCCCATTGCTAGGCTATTTATCTTATGTGTTAATGCCTCCACTTGTGCTTGCAAAGCTACAACAGAATCTATTGCATGTACCCCCCTAGCATTAGAAGAATGAGATTCCCTTACTCTCTCAGTGGGCCACATACAATTGTTCATGGACATCTCTTCCAACAACTCAAACACAGCCTCCATCGTTTTTCTCATAAGGGAGCCTCCGGATGCAGCATCAATAGTCCCTCTAGTTGTGGGATTCACTCCATTGTAAAAAGCTTGCATTAACAATTCCCTTGGAAGGTTGTGGTGAGGACAACTTCTTTATAATTCTTTAAACCTCTCCCAAGCTTCAAATAAAGACTCATTATCATGTTGCACAAAAGTTGTGATATCTTTTATAATTTTTGCAATTTTGGCTAGAGGGAAGTATTTAGATAAAAATGCTTGGGCCAATTGGTCCCAAGTGGTAATAGATCCTCTAGTTAGGGAGTTCAACCAAGCTTTAGCCTTATCTTTCAAAGTGAAAGGGAAAAGCCTTAACTTAATTACATCCGCTGAAACTCAATTTATTTTAAAAGTATCACAAATTTCCAAGAAATTTGCCAAATGAGCATTGGGATCCTCATTTGCCAAACCATAAAACTGAATGCTATTTTGAATCACTTGCAAAAGAGATGGTTTTATTTCAAATTGGTTAGCGTTTATTATAGGTCTTACCACCCCTTGTTGAGCACCACTCAATGCAGGTGTAGCAAAATCCATCAACCTTGGTGGATTCTCCTTTTCAGCCATAATAGGTCTCTTATTCTTATTCTTCTTTTTGTTGGATTTTCGGTTACTTGAGAGAAAATGTTCTATCTCAAGATTCAATGGTTCAAGTTCTTCTAGAGAACTTCTTGTACTCGGTATAGACTTGAACTACCAAATCCTGTAAAAATAACACAAAACAAAACTAATTAAATATTGTAATCCAAAATCATAAATCAAGATTTATAATGGCAATAAATAATCATTCACTCCCCGGTAACAGCGCCAAAAACTTGTTAGCTTATTTCTACATGCTAATTCCGCAAGTATACGGTGTACCGATTATAGTGCAAAAGATGTCGATCCCATGAGGAATGTGATAAATATTACACACTATTACTAAATTTTAATCTTGTTTACAATGATCAATAAATTGTGAGTTAAATCTAAACTACTCTATTACATAAACTAATTAAACCTAGTTCATGTTAATTAAGGAAGACAAAATATATAATGAAGAATTAACAATTATGAAACTTGATTCTATCATTATAATATAAATTTAATCTCTTACGCAAGCCAAGTTGGAATATAGTTCTAATCCACTTTCTCGACCATGAATTAGAATGCCTAAAACATGCAATTAAAATTCTAACTCACAATTCTCATTAATAAATTAGAGGGTTCTAATTACATATTCTAAGAATAATCACCAACCTATAGCAACTATCTCAACATACTGATCTCTCTAGCATGCATTGATAATGAATTTATATTAGATTTCAGTTAAAGTGGTCTCTCGATACTTACTTTAACTTATAAAGATCATGCAAAAGTACTAATAGAAATTCTGCAATAAAAGTTTACTAACAAAGATGGAAATGAAGATAATATTAGTATTATTCAAATTTCATTAAACAACTTTCATTTGATTAACAGAGAAGAACATAAAAGATAAGAGTAGTAAGAAAGAAATCTCTCAACCCTTTTCTCAAACTCTTGTAATAAATTTATATTCTTCTCCTTGGTCTTCTTCTTCAAAACATGAAAACAAACTAAGAACTCTAACAACAGAAAACTGTTCTTCAACTTACAGAAAAAATAAAATGTTTAAAAATCCCATTCCTATAATTTACAGTTTAAATTAATACTTATATTATTCTAAAAGATATGTCCCTTGAGATGTCTCTTCAAAAAGGTAGCAATTCTTGGTGGGAAAACACAACTCTTTAAGGTAATTTTTGAATATAATTGCCCAAATGCCCTCTTTGTGGCTATAGCAATGCTTGTCGTGCTAGCAACAGAGCCCGCCAGCGCCTTGCTTTCCTCCGCGTCCTGTCGCGACCTCGCGACACTCTCCATGCTCGCGACAGGCACTTCTTCTCCTTTGTTTTCTTCTCTTCCTCTCTTCCTTCCTTATTCTTCTCTTTGGCGTTTCTTGTCGCGCTCGCAACAGTAGCTTCTTTTCTTGTTCATTTCTGCTCCTTCTTCACATTTTCTCCCTTTTCTCCTATAAACACAATACTTAACACAAAGACATAAAACACACCTAATTCTAGCATATTTAACTACTAATAAACATTATTTTAATTACAAAACTTGGACTAAATAGAGCTATTTAGGCTCATATCAGTATAACTTAATCTCAACTCATAATTATGCAAACTTGTTCATATTATACATGCTCATATAGATTAAGGTATTATAATTCTCAATAATGTCATTAAACTTGATTGAATTCTATTTCATACAATTATACATTATTACTTTAATAGTTTGCTATTAATCTTAATCATATTCATGTGTATTTTCCAAGTGATAATTATTCTTATACTCATTTTATAGTCCTAAACATGCATCAAATAGATCCTAGAAAGTTTCGGTGCGATACGGGTTCAATTCGGGAAGAAAAACACATAAAATAGTCAAAACAGAGGGGGTCACGATGGCAATGACTTTGTTGTGGCTGTGAGGTCCAAAAATAAGCATTATGCCTTCTCTAGGCATTGGTCATGGTGGCAATGAATTTGGTTGTTACCGTGACATACCAATGTTTAGCAAAACAGAAGCAAAATCTCAGGACTGCTATACTACCTAATTTTGAAACGCCTATAACAACATGCAAACCTAATTTTTAGATAAAATGCTCTCTTAATAATTTTTCCTTAGGATGTTAAGTTTCCAATGAAAGAAGTTTCAGGTCATTTTAACATCTAAAACGTTATATATGAGCTATACAACCTGAACTGCTCAAATGAGCCAGTCAAAGTAGAGACACCTTTGTTTTGGCAACTTTTGGGACAGTTAGAGCTAGAATTAGCTCAACTACATTTCTGAGACATTTTAAGGTGTGGATCTTAGATTTTAGCTACAATTTGAAGCAACCAATTTTGAATTAAAACTCGATCTATGGGCAAAACAGTTACTAAAGGTCAAGAGAGACCTACCCAGAAACTTACCTTGTAAGCACATTTTTCCTACTTCGTGCTTATGACTTCTAAAACCAATTTTAATGACATTTCTAACCAACATGCTCCACTAATCACTTGTTCATTTTTATGCTAACTTGCAATTGACACAATTCTCATTTCATTTGAATTTAGAATCAAGGAGTTGCGGCTAAATGAACATAACCTGTTCCAAAAGCCCTCCTTCAGAAAGTCTTCTACTTTATAGGCACTTTAGAATGCTTTAGAGTTCTCAAAACCATAAAACCATTTCCACATCATTTTATAGTAAATTCAATATTAGTTCAATCCAATTGATCTCTTTTATGTTAGACTCATAAAACTAACTATATGACCTAATTAATCCAGCTAGGTCAAGAACAAGACTCATTCCAATTCCATACCTTCCAACTTATCATGCTACAGACTTACTCACTTAACATAACTTTCATCATACTCAAACCAAACATCCTCAAAACAACATGAACCTCTCGATACACTCAATTCACATGGGATATTCATTCAATTATAACTTACACACAGCAAAGTCTATGTTTTTTTAAAGCTAGGGTTCAACTCCTTATCAACACATTGCAATCACTCTAACACAACCAACACACATATTCAATTCCATACAACACATATCACTACTACTCATTACTAATTATAGCATTTAACAAACCAACATGTAAACAAGCAAGTTTCTCAAACCTGAATTTCCTATGCTTCCTATGAGCTCACTTAGCACCTTGATCAACAACTCTTCTCTTTCCCTTTTCTTTTCTCAAAGCCACCATCACCACATGCACAGTCAATTCCAAAATTTGAAAACCAAGGAATCAATACCCACTTCAATCTCAATTTCAGAAACAAGAAGGAGTAGAAGAAGATGAAAAACCATTAACTAAACCACTTACCTTGAGAATCCAAAAACAATTCTATCAACTATCCAACTAGCTTACCAAATTTTGAAGAAATAAGTCTAATGATGAAGAGAAGGGAACAAGAAGAGTGGAAGAAAGAGTTTAGCCGAAGACTACATGCACAAATGATGCATTTCCTCTTTCATTAAACCCTTAAATTGCATGAACAAGGTGAGGTGGCAATGGCAGCTAATGATACACGGATTCCACTACCTTCCCATTAATCAAAAATTACTTAATCTCATTTTATTATTGTTAATTAACCCACTAATTAACTTAAGCATGCACAACCAAGGAATCAATACCCACTTCAATCTCAATTTCAGAAACAAGGAGTAGAAGAAGATGAAGAACCATTAACTAAACCACTTACCTTGAGAATCCAAAAATAATTCTATCAACTATCCAACTAGCTTACCAAATTTTGAAGAAATAAGTCTAATGATGAAGAGAAGGGAACAACAAGAGTGGAAGAAAGAGTTCAGCCGAAGACCACATGCATAAATGATGCATTTCCTCTTTCATCAAACCCTTAAATTGCATGAACAAGGTGAGGTGGCAATGGCTGCTAATGACACACGGATTCCACTACCTTCCCATTAATCAAAAATTACTTAATCTCATCTTATTATTGTTAATTAACCCACCAATTAACTTAAGCATGCACATCTACCAAATGGTCATGCAAACTTAATTAATTTACTCAATTAGGTCCTCAATTTAGTTACTATTTGGTCCAAAATTAGAAATTCCAACTCATCCAATTACCCTATTTAAGCCAAAATACTGCTAGGGTAGATTTTGGGTCATTACAATAACACTCAATGATCCGAAGAGAAGATGAACAAATAAACTC
This sequence comes from Excoecaria cochinchinensis, assembly GCA_947683425.1. NCBI lineage: Eukaryota > Viridiplantae > Streptophyta > Magnoliopsida > Malpighiales > Euphorbiaceae > Excoecaria > Excoecaria cochinchinensis. The sequence continues at coordinate 8,920,325 of CANTUQ010000127.1, read as the reverse complement.
CCAAACTTGACTTTGTAGCTCAAAACCCACTCCTCTTCTTCAAGCTCAAACCTTCTCTTTCCCTTTGTCTAACCTCTTGTCCAGAACTTGCAAATAACTAAATCACTTGAATCAAAACTCAAAACCCAACTAACCAAAGCAAAAGATGCAAGAAGGAAGAAAGAACCAACACTACTTACCTCTTCAAAGCAAACCGGTTCTTAATCTCAACAAACCCAGCTCAAAGTTGAAGAACAACACATGCAAGAGTGAAGAGCAGCAAAATGAAAGAGAAAGAGAGAAAAGAACGGGAAGAGAGCAAGAAATAAAAGCCAAACTTAGCTTCCACGGTAAGGAAAGCAGAATTTCTGCCCCTTCCCTCTCTCTTTCTTTCAAATCCCATCAAATGCCCTCAAACACTCAAGCCACATGTCAAGTCCTCATTGGTTCCTTTAGTCAATTGTCTTAACTTTACCACTCAAGTCCTTGGTAAATCTCTTATGGATCCTTACTGAATTACCAAACACTCACCAAAGTAAATTCTTCACTTAACAACTTTATTTACTCTTTCAATTTAATCCTCATTTAAAATCCAATTTCACTTACATAATTACAATAACACCCTTAATTATCCAATTAACCATGGAAATTCCTTCTAAGCCCTAATTTGGGATGTTACAAGTGGGATTTGTCATATTTTAGTATTTTTATTATTTTTTATTAATTTGCTTTTATTTATTTTTATTATGTAATATGTAATAAATTTATTTATTTTTATGCATGTTAAATAAAAATCGTTTAAAAGTTTTATATTAATAAACTGGATTTTTTATAAAAAAATGGGACCGATGTCCTAATTTCAACCCATAAAAACTCACCTTTGAAAAGAAGAGTTAATTTTCTTAAAATGGGATCACTTATCCCGATTTTCGCAAAGTATACTAAAAAAAACTCTTCAATTTTCTAAAGTGAACATGAAAGAACGAATGTTCTTATTTTAAATAATACCCCGATTTATGAATGTTTATTTATTTATTTGAGTTTGTTATTTATTTATGTTTTATTTGATTTTTTTGGGGATTGTATTTTTTGTCCCAAATTTTAATACCTTTTTATTTTGGGGGATTGTATTTTGTCCCACTTTTTATCTTTCTTTAGATTGCTTTCTTTACTGCTTGATTTGCACTTTATTTTTAATATATAACCGTGTGAGAAGAGAGATAGAAATTTAAAATTAAAAACCCATTTAGAATTAACCAAGGCATTAATAAGAGTAAAGTTCTGAATCTTTCTCTGGTTTAGACCACCGAGGTGAGATAAACTTTCCCAATTTCTTGTAAATTGGGTGGCGACTCCAAAATACCTGAAAGGTTCCTAAAGGCTTCATAGGATTAGATGATCTTTCTAGTGTTCTATTGGAAGGAGGTGTCCAAAATATCTCATGATTGCCCAAGATTAAAAGACGCAAACCCCTCTCGGACCCTAAAAGCGGGTCTTTGGGAACAGGTCGGGTCCGCGCACGTCACAGTCATTGAAGTCTTTCAATTGGCATCGAATCTCATCACCACAACATTCCTTTATTTAATCCAAAAGCAACCACCAGGCATTGGTATTGCCCAACAACCGTTGATGTTGATAATTCAAGAATTCATACTAATTATAGAAACTTACAACGGGCATTAGTTGTTAAACAAAGTCATCCAATGGGCATTCAATCAACCCAACATGTAACACCCTTATCGCTTCCATACACTATATACATTACATTACTTAGACTATTATCATGATTGCTTAATTACTATCAAATCAATACTTATGACAATTGCGATAAAAAAAAATTCTTTTCAACTTATTCTTTCATTCATCTGGTAACACTACAAGAAAAATGCCCTTTAATGAAGGAAAATCTGGTCGTTAAAAGTCAAAATCCGGTCATTAAAGACTTTTAACGACCAAAAAATCCGATCGATAAAAGCCCATTCGTTAAAAGTATATACGATCAGATTTTAAATTCGGTCATTAATATTTTTAACGACCGAAATGTTTTCGATCGTTGAATAGTGATTTTTAGCTACCGGATTTTCCCTTCGCTATTTGCATTCACTTCCAAAGAAGGGATTTTCGATCATTAACAATACCTTTTAGCGACAGAATTTTTCCTTCGCTAAAAGTATTCAATTTCAATGAAGAAATTTTCAGTTGTTACAAATACCTTTGAGCGATCGAATTTTCTCTTCACTAATTGTATTCACTTCCAACGAATGGATTTTCGATCATTAAAGATACCTTTTGGCAACAGAATTTTCCCTTCGTTATATGCATTTCATTTTCAAAAAAAGGAATTTCGATCCGTAAAGATTTTGTTTAGTCACCGGATTTTTCGTCGTTGAAAGGAAATTCGGTCACTAATATTGAATTTTCAAAATAAATAAAATATTTTATTTGAATATTACCTGTACACATATCATTCACACATACATATATGTCCAAAATTATAATAAATAGTCTTTTCATAAATTACAAAATACCAGTTACAAAATATATCGATATTTCAAAATTATTTGACATTTTATTTGTCATATACTAGTTTGTTCAGAAAAATAACCCCTATCTATACCATTTTTTATTCACCTCTATTTTTTAGCATAATGCATAATGAACCTCAAGACTAGCAGTAGCTTCACCGATATTTACCAAACGGGACCTAACAAGAGCAACAAAAAAAAAGGACAAATAAGAATACATAAAAAAAAAATTAATACCAATAATATAACATGTGGAGAATAATATAAATGAAAAAAAATACAACAAATGAAAGAGTAGAAATCTCATACTACAGCAATTGTTAAAATTAGGAATCCCAGACTACAAGTGTTAAAAATAGTAGACGAAAGAAATGACAGACTATAGCAGGGAGGGAGGGGTGTTTTAAGTATTGTGAGTGCACTTACCCCTGAGAGAGCAGGAATCCCAAGATTCTTCATCATGTCTGAGATTTTAGTTCTAAGAACATCCTCCTCGTGGTCACTTAGATTCCTAAGTATAGAAAATTAATATTGTCCATTTCTTTAAAAATCTTCTTCAAATTTTTATCATCACACCAGCAAACCAGACAAAATGAAAGGTGCAGTGAAACCCACCTATCAAGTACAGTGGGATGTACTGCATATTCCACTCTCACAAGACAATCTCTAATGTGAATTATCTTTTCAGATCCCAGCAATCCCAATGTTAGCCCGTCAGTCCACTTTAAAAAAATTTACAAAACCTTGAAGCAGCCATTTCATCCCAAATAAATGAGTTTTATGCTATGCTGCTCAAGAAATGCCATTTCAAGGACATGAAGCAAATTACTAACAAATATTAGATTCAATAATGAGAAATAATGTGAACTTAACATGAGTATAAGAAATTCAAGCAGAGGGACATCATTGGAATATAGAAGAATGGTTCAAAAATTCATGTAGGCATCTTTACTTAAAATATGAGCATCACAATCAAGTAAAAAGAAAAGAAAAAGATCGTACAAGATTATAAACACATATCGAGAATACTATTATAAGCACATATTGAGAATACTCCTAAGGTACAAGATTAGCTAAGCACCTCCAATAACAAAAGTAATATAATACCTGGCTTTGAAAGGCTTATCATATTCCTTCCATGCTCTTAAAATCTCCAGAGCATCATTGAGAGTAACTTTAGTTTTAAAGCCAATATCATTCAACAACTTTGTGCTTCTTACCTATTTCAAAGAGGGTAAAGTAGAACAGATCGTGTCAAGGAGATTATTCACGTGTATAAGACTTTTAGCATTAGCATTAGCTATTTCTTTGCTTAAAAGTAGCAAGTCCTAGCCATTATGCCCCTCTTTATTAACTATGCAGATTTACCTGCAACAGAACCTGCTTTCAAAATGGAACAATCAAGATATATATATATATATATATATATATATATATATATATATATATATATATATATATATATATATATTCACAATTTCCACAAATCTATAGCATCTAGAACTGATAAAAAGAGGAAAAGGAGAAAAATAGAAAGAAAAAGGAGCATATGAAGGAATGAACAAAGGATCAATACTTGAAAACCTTGTAGGTTGTTACCATAAAGAATCTTTATGTCAAATCGAAATTGAATCTTTATGTCAAATCAAAATTACCTTTCCACTGAATTTTTATCTAACTCCCTAACAAGGCAGAGATGAATCTTGTGGTAAGCCTTCCTCAATTTGTCGGGAACATAAATAACAACAGCTTTGCAATTTTCGGACACATCCATTTGACTGCAATAGTGCAAGGTTTCATTTAGAACCAGATGGAAAATAGGAAATTGAATATATCAAACTAATAATAATGCAATTATAAAATACTGCCATGAAATCATTTACCTACGCAAATATACAGACCCAACAATAGATATAGGAGGCAAAGTTCAGAGAACTAAATGTTTGCTTAATGATCTAATGACATTATGACAATAATAACACTACCAACACAAGACAACTGAATTCAATGATATAACACTACAAATCTTTTCAATATGATCATATACCTATAGGTGCCATAATAAAATAGATTTAGCATCCCTTCTATGGAATTTTGTGTTCAATCATGTAGTAAATGGCAAATGAGTCAACTAAAACCACTGCCATCCATAGTTGCGTTCTTCACTTCTAATTGGTTCTCAATAAACACTTCATCAGCACCTAGTTTCTTGAAGAATTCCTTTGCTTCGTCTGAACCAGGCCTAAATGAAGCACAAGTTAGTCTTAAGTGTGTGCTGGCAACCATTTATTTGAATAAAAAATAAAGAGAGGGAGTTGGCTGGCATTGCTGACAACAAATTAGATTCGAAATACAAAACTTTGTGGATAATACTTAGTGTCAGACCCTAATTATTAGAAAGTGCAATGTGCTTAAACATAGAGAATATCACACTTGCGTTATTTATCGAACATGTTAGCACTTCATTATGTGATGCATCCAACACCATGATGAGTCCATTATTTTTTATAATCAGAAAGTTCCTTCTATCTTTTTATTTCTTTTGACTGGCAAAGTTATAATGGAAACAATAGGAAATGCAACAAGGCATAAGTAGCTTTTACAGAAGGAAACATTAAAAAATAAAAAAATAAAATAAAATAATCCTATGTCGGGGCACCAACTCATGCAACTCTGAAGTTTAAAATATTAATTGAAAAAGAAATCCTAGATTCAATTAACAATAAATGGCATGGACATAAGAGTGTTATAAATACTGAATAAATACAAATACAAAAACCTTAAACAGCATGACCGAAAGCAAATCCCATGGGTGAATCTTTATTGATTTTGTGCTAGACACTGTGGTCTTGTACAATATAAGTCTGCCACGTCCCTGTAAGACAAAAATATATACAGTCACTCAATATAAGTCTTCCAATGCTTTTTGATCATCATCTATCATTCCTTGTTCAACTGAAGAACTTGAAAAGCATTGAGAACTGTAAGAACTGCATTTAAACAAAGACATAGAATTGCATAGTAGCACATGAAGAACCCCGCCAATTTTATAAGATATGATACAGAACATAATTAAATCTAGGAAAATTTACATATCCAATAGAACTTGTCTGCTGTGAAAGTTATTTAATGTCCAAACCCTTTTATCAAATGAAAGAAGGCGGAATACAACAATACAGGTGATTCTTATAGCAATTTTGCAAATTCAGCTGCGCAATAGTACCTGCTTCTCTGCTCTTTCACTTCTGAGTTTCTCCACCTCTTCCAGAGCTTGAATCTTAAAACCTGTCTTGCCCTTAAGATCTGCAAATTTATGATAATAATAACGTTTTATGCCATTACATTCTTAAAGCTAGTATAGATGGCAATTCTGCATAAAAGGAGCTTTTAGAAACAGTAAACAATCTAAACTCTCTGATTTTAACATCCTAATCCTTTTCATTGAAACTTGAATAGTCAAAGTGACTCTCTTGCACAAAACATGATTCACCGAAAGATTGTTGAGAAAGAAAAGGAGGGCCATATTTTAAATGATGATGAAATAAAATAAAAATAAATAAATTAAAATCGAAGATAGAAAGATGGAGAACACTGACCAGTGCGAGAGAGGGAGGAGTCGCCGGCGAGCAAAAGACAAGGGTGATCGGCGACGGCGGTGAGAGGCGAGCTGTTATAGGCGACGGTAGCAAACTGATAGCGACCGAGTGAGACAGCGTGTGAGGCAACGACAGTGGCGAGACCGGATCTCCGATGGTAGGGTAGGGGCGACCGGCTACGAGAGTAGGGGGCGACACCGGATCTAGTGCCATGTGCTTCGCGAGGGGGGAACGCGTGATGGAGGGGGCGACGCGAGGGAGAGCTGAAGAAGTTAGCTGATGGGGGAATGTAATTTGTGATTTTAGGTTATCTTTGGAGATAAATGGTTTGAAGTGGCGCCATTTTGTGTTAAGCGAATAACGACCGGAATTTAACCCTTTGTTAAATAATAATAAAATTTGAGTTTTAATGACCGGATTAAATTTCCTTCGTTATTTGTATGTTTTTACGACCAAATTTTTATCCCTTCGCTAAATTTTGGTCCTTAAAACTCAATTTTCTTGTAGCATAAATTTCTATGATACGAATAAATCACTTTCAATATAGTACGATCATCGCATCATATCATGCAATAACCGTCAATCGTATTCATAATACATAACACTTACTAAATACTAAAATATTACATAGACATGCCACTAACAATAATGAACATACTATTATTAGCTTCAATCTAGAGGTCCGATCTGATCTCAAAGCTGGTAGTACGCCTGCTCCTTAAACGTCTCACTCCATACCTATACGCAGTCAAATAAACTACATGCTGAGCATTAAATATGCTCAGTGGTGATTACGAATATAAATATTTCCAACTCTAACTTACACATATATATACATACACACACATACCTGGACATTAATTTAATCCTCACTTTTAGACTAAATAGTGTCGTATTACTATCTAGTCCTTCATTTTCTTACGCATCCAAATTTACTCTTCATTTTTGCTTTAATTACAATTTGACACTATTTTATATTTTTCGCTCTTAACATCTTATCTTACTTGTCTAATTTCTCTTCTTTTTATTTGCATTTTACCTCATTTCTTATAACTAATCCTTCTATTCCTTTACTTTTAAATCTCTACGTTTATACCTTTCACTTCTATAATACCATTAATTTAATGCATTCCTTAATTTCATTTATATCACTCACTAAAACCTCAATCAGTGTCATTTTACACTACATTCCTTGATCTGACCCTATTCTGAGCAATTTATCATTCAATACCTAGCTTACTCAATCTTTACTAATTTACCCTTCCATTCAACTAAATGACCACTTTTGCTATTTAGTTTTCATTTAATTACAAACATGCCATTAAGTAGTTTTTTTCACACTTAATTACTTAATTCACTTACAATTTGTCCTCAATTTCATTTGACAAGAAATTACTGTTTAGTTCCCAAATTATTGCTTTCATGTCCATTTTACATATTATGCCCTGATAAGCCATTACATTACAATTAGATCAATTAATCACTCATTTGAATTATTTTATTCATTAAACTTATTATTAATATGATTACTCCTTTTTATATCCTATTTACGATTTTGCCCTCCATTAGTCACTTACTTGCTATCATGGTATTGATTCATTTATTTAATATAATTACACACTAATTTCACTTCACTTTTTCCTTTTATTCTATTAGGTACCATCAAAATGGCAAACTTTCGCTTTAGTCCCTAATCTTTCAATTGATTACAAATTTGCCATTTTTACAACATAATTAGGATTTGTCATTAATTCATTTCTCTTTTCAATTTAAATCATTATTTAGCTTACAATTTACATATTAGTCCTTATATTAGCATTTTCATGTCAAATTCCAGTTTAGCCCTTAAACTTTACATTCTTTGCGTAAAGGTCATTTCAATTTCACTTTTTACTTACATGTCACTTTTTAACTTACTTTTACACTCAATTACAGTTTTGCCCCTAAACTTTTATCAAATTACAATATTGTTCTTCTTTTAATTATTACTTACAATTCTGTCATTTATTTACCACATTTTCACATTTATTCACTTTTTAGCTTATAATTTACCAATTAGTCTTTCAACTAATTACTTTTATGGTAAATTATGTTTTAGTCCTTTTTCACTTCAATTTTAACATTTTCATATCATTTTACTATTGTTACCCGTTTTACTTATCTTTTGGGTATATTACCTTTTTCACTCTAAAATTTTCATCTCTTTCAATTAAGTTCTTTTTCATTTAAACACTCATTTTCATTTAAACACTCATTTTCATTTTACTTTTTACGTTTTCATATCACTTTTACGATTATGCCCCTAGTACAATCCCAACATAAAATCTGTAGAATGGATATACAGGACATGGACCCCACAGGTCCACTACACTGCACTGGGGAATGATCACAAAGGATCACTCCAACACTATCGCTGAACACTGAACATAGAACATATCTATGCATTATGGGAGACCATTGCGAATCTGCCATAGTAAAGCAAGTCGTCATGACTTGCACCGCCGTATGGGTGTCCCTATAGCTAGCCAAACATATCCTGAACTAGATTTAGACTGCCAGACACTACTAAGGGCAGTTCTTTTTCAAATGACTTTCAAATCCACTTTTCATGTTTAACACTTCCATTTTACATTTACAATTCATTTCCATATCACTTGACTAATTACATAACATTTTCATTAATGTTGCACATTTCATATTGTATAATTATTTTACACGATAACGTGTAAGATTGGTGATGTTTGACATTAAATTAATTTGAAAATTGGATTTTAATAGAGTTTCTCATTTTCTAAGCATAATAGATTGGTATGTCTGATCCATCTGCACATGTTAAACAGTATATTCCGGTGATGAAGGGGACTATATTGACCAAGAAATGAAAGGTAGAATACTTCTATCTCAATTTGGTAGGCCTCGCCATTTACTAGTACCACAGTTTAGATAGAAGGACCAAAGAGGATTATGACATGTTGGTTGAAGACATTTTTGAGACAATATGATTGTAGTACCTGTATGGAAGTCACCCTAAAGGATTTGGAGTTATTACAATAAAAACTTGAGGAATTATTCTATGAATACATAACCCGTTGGAGGAATAGGGTTATGGAAATGAAAATAAAACCTGACAGCTCTGATCAAATACTGCTCTTTATCTGAAACACGAGTCCCTATTTGAGAGACGGATTAAAGGTAAAAAGGTTTAAAGATTGGGAGGCACTGAAGGATATAGCTATTGAAGTCGGTGGGGAATATCTGGACAAGAAAGTAAATAGTGACGGTTATACTCGAAAGAACCATGGCTATCATGGGGGAAATAAGTTAGCTTCAAGTAGCAGTGGTAATAGAACAGGAAAGACAGTAGAGGTATCGGCTATGGAGACACATCAAAGATGTTACTCCAACTTTGGTAAGTCTATGTCATGGGTATTGGAAAGATTAGTTAAGTAGGGAAAGATACAGCCATTACCACCTAGGCCATCTAGGACTCAAGGGTTCACCAACCACTGTGCAAACAAATATTGTGCCTTTCATCAACACACTAGGAATTTGATTGACTAGTGGAAGCACCCGAGGGATAAGATACAAGATTTGATTGATAATAAATAGATCTCTAACCCCGAGAAAAGGGAGAAAGGGAAAAAAAGCTGGTTATAATGCTGTCCCACCGCTGGTGTTCATGATTAGGTCAAGTTCACCTGAATGTTTCGTACTTTAAGACTTATATAAAAACGAATATGTGGTGATTACCCGCCCAGCTAAGGAGGAAAGAGAGAAGAATATAGAGAACTATATTTGTATGATCGATTTCTGGGAGACATCCAGTGAAAATGAAAGTAAAGATATCAGTGAGCTAACAGACCAGTGGGATTCAGAAGAGGAGGAAAAAGTAAAAGCGGTTACTAGGAGCGGCAGAGTAGTACCAGAAATAGAGAACTACTAGATTCCTTTACCATCACTTGCAGAAAAAGAAAAAGTAGAAGAAAAGGAAGAAGACCAAATAACAAAGCAGCTGAAGAAAACACTTGCACTGATTTCTATATGGGATTTGTTAAGGCAATCCACGTTTCATAGATAGAGGCTAGTCGAGGCTTTATGTGAGTCCACTGTGGCTATAACTATTTCGCCTTCAAAATTATTAGATTTGGTAAAAGGCAGCTCAGGCAAAAATGTGGTGTATATAGATGCAAATTTGCTTGCTGAGGGATGTAATCACAATTGCCATCTCTACATAAAAGCCCAAATCAATGGCAAGCACACCACTTGTGTCATGGTGGATGACGTATCCTCTATTAATGTTTGCCCATTGGTTACACTACTCACCTTTGGTCTGAATGAGTTGATGTTGGGAAAATATAATATGACTGTTATAGCCTATGACAATTTAAGAAGGCAAGCTGCAGAACTTTCAAGACAATTATGAAGAAAAGGTCGATAGAGACTGAGGCTGAGTTTGTGGTTCTATCGATCCCAGCTAATTTTTTTATGTTACTTGGTAGACCATGGTTTCATAAATTGGGTAGGGTTCCTTCTACACTCCAACAGATGATTAAGATTCCAAGAGAAGGATAAATAGTGATGATTAAGGCTGATAGAGAGAACCAAGTATCTGTTATGGAAATCTAACGACAACCTCTCAGTGGATTACATGTGGTGATGATTGATGAGGAAAATGGTTTAGTCAAAAGCCCTCCAGTGGTTAATAGGATAAAGAGAATGAATTTCTTGCCAAACACAGGATTAGGCAAAGAGTCACAAGGGCCATAAATAGTAATAACCTTGAGAGGTCAAAAAGACAGGAGGGGTTTGGGTTTTACAGCTAAGAATGCTAATTGAAAAGTTGAGAAGAAGTCTAGTGAGATAACCCACACCATGGAAAGTTTTGTGCCTGTATCAGAATGTGCCTATTGTGGAGAGGCTGAGCCTTAGTGGGTTAAAGGAAAGATTATACAAGGTTTTGAAGTTTTCAATGATGTATTTGATTGGTCATGTGGAATGGTCAAAATGGTTGAGGGCTTTTGGGACGAAGGGATTATGACTCAAAGCGTTGTTTGGGATCGAGAGGTTTCAAAAAAGGTTGTTATAGATAACTTGCTGGATACCAAAGTGAAAGGGAAGAAGAAGATGGAAGCTGAAGAGCCAAAGCTAGAGTTAAAGATCAAATACCTAAAGATTGCACCAGAAGAAGTTGAGAAGTATCTGCCCCACAGAGAGATAACTGAAGCATTGACTGCAGTGCCTACGGCGGTAGAAGTCAAAGATAATAATTTTTCAGATGTTCTTTTTATTCCTAAACTCTTTAATGATGATGTATGTTGCAATGGTTATTTTAATAATATGAACAACTTTGCTTATTTGTGTGATGTTTCACATGATTTCATTATCCATAATCATGATCATGACTCATTCATATTTGATATTAACTCAACTAATACAACTCCATTCAATCTTTTGAAAACCCAAAGAAATATTGATAGCATCAGACATAACTCCTGAAGAGAGAGAAAAATTTGAGAGAATATTAAAAAAATATAAAAAAGTCTTTACTTGGACCTACAAAGACATACCAGGAATCGATCGTGAAATTGCTGAACATGCCATACCCACGTATCCCGATCACAAACCAGTTAAGCAAAAGCTCAAAAGACTCAAGCAAGAATGGGCAGAAAAGGTAAAAGAAGAGGTCCATAAATAGATTGAAGCTAAGTTCCTTGTAGAGGTTCAATATCCAATTTGGTTAGCAAATGTTGTTCCTATGGCCATAAAGAATGGAAAAGTTTGTTTGTGCGTAGACTATCGGGATTTAAATAAGGCTTGTCCGAAAGATGACTTTCCTCAAGTTTTGCAGGAAGGAAAATCTATTTTCACAAGACACGAAGTCCAATGCAGTTGGATTCGATTATTCAAGAAGTATTTAATAATTTTTATTTGTAAAAAAAAAAAGCAAACTCCGAACGACAGACGGGATAGACCTTATGCCCGTCTCTTCCTAAAATTACAGACACCCGTTGGTTGAGTAGGATTAAAAAAACCTGGCCCTTCTTTTTCTTTTCATTTCTTCTTTTTTCCTCTTGCCATCGATGCCATAGCAGTCCGGTTTTTCTTCATTTTTCCCTCATTTCTTCACCATTTTATGCACCGTTTACGCCAATGTGATCCTATGTGAGGCATGCACATTTGGGTAGAATTTTTTTTGAGTTTTGTCGAGTTTAGCGAGTCTCTTTCACACTTCCAAGGTTAGTTTTCTATGATTTTCCCTATTTTCTATTATTTTCTTGTCTAATTACCCATTATAAATGCATTACATACATTGGTAAGTTGAAATGTTGCAAAATCATGTAGTTTGGATTGTGTGTATGTTACTGTATTTGATGTATTTTACTGTATTATATCTCACTGTATATTGTATATTTTATTTGCCCAAACTTGCTAAATTAGATAATTTAATGAATTGCATTTTTTTAGTCTTTCCTTGTACAAAAATCAATATTGAGTAAGATTTTGGACTGCAAATTATCAATTTTGAGTATTAAATGAAATTTGAATTGTGTTGCAAAAAGTGTGTTTTTATGTAGGAGAGTAGGCACGTTTATAACAGAAATGCTGCCGAAATTTTCGTAAATTTGGCGAGTTAAAATGTTGAATGAATATAACGATGACAGTGTATTTCACATAAATTATTGTTATATAAATTAAATTCGGGAATTCCTTGTGCAAATATTTTAGTCTTTCCTACAAACTGATTTTTGATTTTCATCTCTCCGCAGATGCTACCTAGACGAGAGCCACCAGCACCTGAGGCGCCACAAGCACCTGAGGCACCACCAGCACTCGGATGGATGACTGATAAGCAGAGAGAGCATTATGAGTCCATGGCCTATGTTCAGTTTAAGGCCAGTAGGTTCATGTCCCGGCTATCCTGGGAAAGATGGATATGTTCGCGAAGGTAGATTCCATACTGGAGGCGGCAGGTTAGACGCAGTTTTTCTCGGGTGCCTTCTAGATGTACCCAAATATTACTCGGGAGTTTCTGGCTACAATACATTATAGAGGATTTTAGAAACCCGACACCAAGTCGGGTATGATTACCTTCAGAGTTAGAGGGGCACGCTATAGCATGAACAGACATCGGTTTGCAAAAGCTATGCGGCTTTTAACTGGAGGAGCGGTTATGATAGTGGAGAGATCAGTTGAGCGGAAATATTGGGCCGAGATCACATTACTGGGAGTCCCATATCATCTCGACACAGCGAAGAGTACATAGCTATCCACCCAAGTCTTTCGATATATTTAGAGGGTGCTATCTAGCTATTATGTCGGTCGGATGGGCAGTCTAGGGTCGCTGAATGCGGTAGAGATAGTAGCTTTATGGGTGATGACCCGAGCTTGCACATAGACCTCAGCCACAAGATAGTGGAAAATTTAGTTCGATTGGCCGGGCAACCATCCACTCAGATTTGCACAAGAGGAGTAGCGACGAGACTGCTATTGCACATGGGGTAGACATGCGGAGATGTACGTAGATCATGCGGCTGAATGGACCATGAGGATGATCGCTCCAATTCCCCAGCACCCAGGACAGTACAGATTGCTCACTATTCAAGAGACACGGCAAGCTTACCGATTACCAGATCTCTCGGTAGCTGTAGATGCCCTAAAGGAGGCACAACCATAGCCACCTCAGACGGAGGAGCCAGTACAATCGCCTCCTCATATGCCTCAGGATGATTGGACTTGGACATAGATTTAGAAGACATATTGTGCACTCCACAATCGCAGGCATCACCTTTTGAGGCACGAGGTGTTACTCTTCCATCTACATGAGTCCAGTGCTCAGCCACCCTCACATTTAAACGGTACATGTCGTATGGTGACCCGAGAGCTGCTACATTTAGAGCGCCACCACGACTGCCAAGCGCATAGTGCCTTCTCTCGACCACCTTGAGGAGAGGATAGAGGCCTTAATAGATTAGAGGATGGTTAGGCTTGAGGCCATTGTTGAGCAGCAAATTAGTAGGCTAGAGGAGCAGATTGAGCTCAGGATGACGAGGGTAGAGGAGGTGTTCTAGTTGAGGATTGCTGCTGCTAGACAGTGTTTTGATAAGGCACTCCAAGTTGTGGATGAGTCGATATACACGCTCAGGCAGCGAGTAAGAGTACTGGAGGGTTCATTGCTCAGTATGACAAAAGTTACGAGAGACCTGCATGTACAAGTAGAGACCCAGCTTGCAGACATTAGACGACATGTGGATCAGCAGACCACCTCTATGACACATCTGAGAGCCGGTATCAGTGATCTCTCGAGGATGATCGAGTCCATTTTACGTACACTTTCTTAGCAGATATTGGGACTTGAGCTTTGATGACTGGGGTAGTCACCTCCGTCACAGCCTCCTTCTACCTCTCAGCCATCAACTTCTAGAGCCCAGACGGGGGGTGAGCCAGAGAGCAATCCTGAGGAGTACGTGCCTACATCCTCATAGTAGAGATATTCAAGGAGACTTTTTGTATATTATATATTTTTGGATATACAAAACTTACACTTTTTATATTTAGTCATTTTGCTCTTTATTTATTTTAGAATGCATACAACAGAGATAAATGAGTAAAGAAAAACAAATCAAATAAAAAGGAAAAGGAAATAATGATAAGTAAGACAATCAATCAGCAATAAGATAATGATAAATTTATGCATTAACAAAACTAGCAAATGCAAACTAACCGACAATTTTTTAACACGTAGGCAATTTAAAATCCTTTTAACAAGCAACTTCAAAATCCTTTCAATAAGCAAAATGTAACACCCCTTACCCATACTCAGGCGATCCCATCCGATAAGGAGTGAGGTGCCGTAGGAGTAAAGGTGCCACCACACAGATACATAACACTCATACACTCATCCTTAAACATACATAAGAAGATACCAGGTAATTTAAAACTTTACAAGATCATTCATGAAAGCTGATCATGCATTAATATAATAGAAGCATTACATTACTGTTCTGATCAACTGAGGGATACAACAGATAATTACAAACCCCAAAATACATATACAAAAGCGGAAGCTATTACAAAATCATAAGAGAGTTCTTATACAAAAGAATCATAAGCTACAAAAATAAGTCCTACACTAAGACCCTGCTGACTCAAGGTAGTGGATAACGAGTACACGGACAGTACTTTACGGGTACGAGCCGATACGGACAGTACTTTACGGGTACGAGCCAAGGAAATTCATTTTACATTTAACTTTTACAAAACATTACAAAGGGGATCTTAAACAAGATCCATTCATTCAAGGGTTCGCGGGGAACCATTCGGGGACCTGATCGGGGTCCAAACAGAAACGAAACAGAAGCTGCAGCAAAGACTCTATTAGGCATGCCTAACTATCCACTAGACTGACTCTGGCAGGCGGAGAATTACACAGAAATGGCCATAGTTAAAAATTATGACAAGCGAAGAATTCACATTCTATGATGATCAGAACACACATAATTATAGTTCAAAATACATAGTATTGCATGCTAAAATCCATAAGTTAACATTCCTACAACATGCGAAAATAAAAGGGTTTTATTGCAAAAACAGGGTAGGTCACGGTGGTAATCAGATTGGTTTCCACCGTGACATACCAGGGATCCTTGGCAGAAAGCAAGTCTGGGGTACCTCACGGTGGTAACCAGAATGGTTGTCACCGTGACATACCAAAGCAACCAAACAGAATCGAAAGCTTGGGTATCTCACGGTGGTAACGAAATGGGTTGCCACCGTGACATACCAAAGAAGCCAAACAGAATCGAAAGCTTGGGTATCTCACGGTGGTAACGAAATGGGTTGCCACCGTGACATACCCACTGCCCAGGCAGAAACCAAGGTTTGGATACCTCACGGTGGTAACCAGATTGGTTGCCACCGTGACATACCAAGCTTCACGGCAGAATGCATCTGGTTCGTGGCTCACGGTGGTGACAAAATTGGTTGCCACCGTGACCCATGCCCAGATGCGATTTCTCAGTGCGATTTCCAGGTCTTTTCCAGCCAACAATCCCAAAACTTTCACTCCAATCATCAAATTCACACACCAATAATGGTAAAAGCCCAAATACAACATCATTGAGTCATGCCATTAACAAATCATACATAAGAATTCAAAGAATATCATCATTTATACAATCAAAATCCTCAAGTTAACATACCTCACTTTTCATCATCATTTTACCCAAAATCACAATATGAGTTCAAAACTCCACAATCTAAGCTCAATCATTCAACCAATACTAATCCCATAGCATATAAACCACAATAACATAATATCCATCACAAATTTCAAGAATTTCTCAAGAATAGATAATCATACACACACATTCAAATTAGAAATTCCCAAACCTCAAATCCTTAGCTCCTAGTGTTTAGTTCCACTAGATCCAGCGACTTCCTTGTCTTTAGGATCTCTTGGAGGATCAACTAAGCAACAAAGCACAAAATACACCAACTCAAAACCCTAACTTAAAAAAAAACCCAAAACAGAAAATGCAAGGGAAGAAGATGAAGAATTGTACAAAAGCAAAATGAATGCATAAGACTTACCAATAAACACTAAGAGATGATCAAAACCCCACTAGCAACCCTTGAATCTCACTAAGGCTCAAAAGAGAAGAAGAAGGAGAAGAGAAGAGGGAGGGGACGGTGATGAACGGGAAACAAGTAAAGAAAATCTGATTTCCCCTTTCCTTTCTTTTCCTTTTTTTTTCTTAACCTAAGACATGTGTCAATCTACTAGTGAAGGGATTGGTCACTCACACCCCAGAAGCTTATGTCACACACACACTAGACTCTCTCAACTACAACATAGCCTACAATTGTATGCACAACACACACAATGAGACACCTAAATAATATATCCTACTATGGTGTACTCACATGCAAATAATTATAATTCCAATTATGCACATAATATTTTTTTATACGCATTCCCACACATGAACAAACCCACAAAACATGCTTATTTACCAGAATACCCTTACATGATGCAAACTCATGCAAATGTGCACACACACAAATGGCTCATTCGTCTAGGGGGCAAACGGGGTGTGACAACTCTCCCCTACTAACAAGAATTTCGTCCTCGAAATTCTCACCTGAACTGAATAATTGCGGGTACTGCAATCTCATTGACTCCTCCGGTTCCCAAGTTGCTTCTTCAACCCCATGGTGATTCCACAAAACCTTGACCAAAGGAATCTGCTTATTCCTCAGCTGTCTAACTTCCCGAGCTAGGATAGCTCTAGGCTCCTCATCATAGGTAAAATCTGACTGAACCTGAACTTCTTGAACCGATAGCACATGGGAAGGATCCGATCTATACCGACGGAGCATAGAAACGTGAAACACATCATGAAGCTTCGATAATTCCATCGGCAACGCTAGTCTGTATGCCACCGGACCCACCCTTGCTAACACTTCATACGAACCGATGAAGCGAGGACTAAGCTTCCCTTTCTTTCCAAATCGAAGTACTTTTCTCCAAGGAGACACTTTAAGAAAAACTTTGTCCCCAACTTCAAACTGCACATCTTTCCTCTTCAGATTGGCATAAGACTTCTGACGATCCTTGGCCACTTTCAAATTTCGCTGCACAACTCTGATCTTCTCCTCTGTATCTCTCACCAGATCTGGCCCAATCACTGACCTCTCAGACAACTCTGTCCAACAAACAGGAGTCCTACACTGACGTCCATACAGAGCCTCATAAGGTGACATACCAATACTCGACTGGAAACTGTTGTTGTAGGCAAACTCCATCAATGATACGTACTTGTCCCAACTACCCGGAAAGTCCAAAACACAAGCCCTCATCATATCCTCTAAGATCTGAATCACTCGCTCAGACTGACCATCTGTCTGAGGATGAAACGCTGTACTGAACTTTAGCTTGGTACCCAAAGCTCGCTGCAACTCTTTCCAGAACTTGGATGTGAACCTTGGGTCCCTATCAGAAACTATGGACAAAGGCACTCCATGCAACCGTACTATCTCATCTACATATATACTGGCCAATCTACTCATCGAATAATCCATCCTAACCGGCAAAAAGTGGGCAGACTTCGTGAGTCGATCGACAACAACCCAAACAGAATCATGCTTTCTCTGAGTCAATGGCAAACTGGAGACGAAATCCATGGCGATATCGTCCCATTTCCACTCGGGAACGGACAAAGGCGTGAGCAATCCAGAAGGAACCTGGTGCTCAGCCTTGACCTGCTGATAAGTCAGGCACTTGGATACAAAGTCCACTATGTCCTTCTTCATACCCGACCACCAAAAGAACTGTTTCAAATCCCGGTACATCTTTACACTGCCAGGATGCATGGTGAAAACTGAACTATGTGCCTCCTCCAAAATCTGTCTTCTCAACTCTTCACTATCCGGCACACACAAACGGTTTCCAAACAGAAGAACCCCATCTTGAACCGAAAACTCTGACTGCTTACCTGAACTGACTTCTTGCACAATCCGCTGAAGTTTCTCATCCACCCTCTGAGCATCTACTATCCGCTGTCTCAAAGTAGGCTTGACCCTCAACTGAGCTATCAAAGCCCCATCTGAACCAAACCTCCATCTGAACCGCCTCAAAAATAAGGCAGAAACTGACTTCCTACTTTACGCATCTGCGACTACATTGGCCTTACCCGGATGGTAATCCACAATGCAATCGTAGTCCTTAAACAGCTCAAGCCAACGACGTTGCCTCATATTCAATTCCTTCTGAGTCCGAAAATACTTCAAACTCTTGTGGTCCGTAAAGATCCTGCACTTCTCTCCGTAGAGATAATGACGCCAAATCTTCAAAGCGAAGACAACTGCTGCTAACTCAAGATCATGCGTCGGATAATTCCTCTCATGCGGCTTCAACTGTCGAGAAGCATAAGCCACAACCTTTCCTTCCTGCATCAGCACGCATCCCAAACCAACACCTGAAGCATCACTATACATAACAAACTCCTTACCCGAGGTGGGTGGAGTTAGTATAGGAGCTTCAACTAACAACTGCTTCAGTCTCTCAAAACAAGCTTGACACTTATCCGACCATTCAAACTTAACTCCTTTCCTTAATAACTTGGTCATCGGAGCTGCAATCACAGAGAAACCTTTCACAAACCGACGATAATAACCCACCAAACCAAGGAAACTCCTCACATCTTGGACATTCCTAGGCGCTTTCCAATCCACTATCACCTCAATCTTAGCTGGATCCACTTGGACACCCTTGGCTGAAACTATATGGCCCAAAAATGACACTTCCCGAAGCCAAAAATCACACTTACTTAATTTGGCAAACAGTCGATGTTCTCTCAAAACTTGCAAAACCATCCGAAGATGCTCTTCATGCTCGGTCTCATCCTTGGAAAACACCAAAATATCATCTATAAACACCACTACAAACCGGTCTAAGTATGGCCTAAACACTCTATTCATCAAGTCCATGAATGCCGCTGGTGCATTAGTCAAACCAAACGGCATAACAAGGAACTCATAGTGGCCATACCGAGTCCGAAATGCAGTCTTAACCACATCCTCGTCCTTAACACGGAGCTGATAATACCCAGATCGAAGATCAATCTTGGAAAACACACCTGCACCTCGAAGCTGATCAAACAAATCTTCAACTCTGGGCAACGGATACTTATTCTTCACTGTGACCTTGTTAATCTGCCTGTAGTCTATACACATCCTCAAGGATCCATCCTTTTTCTTAACAAACAGAACCGGAGCTCCCCAAGGAGATATGCTGGGTCGAATAAACCCCTTATCCAATAGCTCTTGTAGTTGAGTTTTAAGTTCTCTCAACTCCACAGGAGCCATCCGATAAGGTGCTTTCGATACCGGTGTGGTACCCGGCATAATCTCTATGGCTAGCTCAACTTCCCTCTCCGGAGGCAAACCCGGCAAGTCACTCGGAAAAACATCACTGAACTCTCGGACAACAGGGATGTCCTCAATCCTAACTTGATCCATCTTGGAATCCAAAACCACCGCCAGAAAAGCCTCACAACCTTTTCTCAAAAACCTCTTAGCTTGGATTGCCGAAATCACATTGTGCACAGAACTCGCACCCAAACCTCTAACAAACACAGGAGCTCGGTTCCTATCCCGAAGCACGAAGGTCTTCCTATGACAATCAACCACGGCTCGATGCTTGCCCAACCAATCCATACCCAAAATCAAATCATACTCTCTGAAGGGTAACTCTATCAAATCCACAGGGAACTCAACACTTTCAACCATCAACGGACAATTCCTATAAACTCTACTCACACTGACACTATGCCCTAATGGATTGGTCACACATATCTCATAGTCTAACTGTTCTACCACATGCAACTTATCAATAAACTTATGCGTGCACAAATATGAGTGTGTGGAACCAGGATCTATTAGAGCATATAATTCAGTGTCATGGAGTAGGAACTTACCAGCAATCACATCAGGGGCATCCTGCTCCTCTCTGGCTCTAACTGCATAAGCTCTAGCGGCCATAGGGGGAGGTCGCTCAACTGTCTCAGAACCAGATCCATCTCTAGGTCGACCGCCTCGACCTCTACCTCTACCCCTTCCTCTCGCAGACTGAGAAGTAGTCGATCCAACTCTGCTAGCTCCTCCCTGAGGACCCGAATCTTCACCCGTCTGAGGACAATTAGCCACCCGGTGCTCGGTGCTCCCACACCTAAAACACCCACCAGTGAGCCACCTACACTCACCCCGGTGAGCCTTACCATAATTCTCACAAACTGGGATAACATCCGACCGACCACCTCTACCAGATCCAGATACTGCAACCGACCCTTGCCTTCTTCCTCTGGTAGCCGAACCAGCTGATGGTTCATCTTGCGGGTTCCTAGTCCTCTTACCCGAAGATGAGGAAACACCACCTCTAGCAGAACTCCTGCGCTGAGCTCTCTCTCTAATCAAAGTTTCCGCCTTCTCTGCCCTCAAAGCAGCCTCAGCAATCTGATAATATTGTACCCCCGGCATACACATCAAGGAAACTAAAGCAATCCTCAAAGAGTCGTTCAACCCGGCCTCAAAGTGCTTGCATCTGAAATCATCCGTCATGACCCCACGCGGAGCATAACGGGACAACCGGTTAAACTCCTTCTCATAATCCGCAACCGACAAGGCCCTTTGCCTCAAACTCAGAAACTGCACCCACCTTGCGTCCTTATATGCCTGAGTCACATACTTCTTAGTAAACTGCTCATCAAAGAAATCCCATGTCAGAGGGTCAGGCATCTGAGGCTGCCTACTCACCAACTCCCACCATTCGTATGCTGGACCTTGAAGCAAAGCCACAGCACACTCAGCTTGTTGATCGGGAGGACACCTAACTTCTCTCAAAGCTCTCTTAACTTTATCTAGCCACTTCTCGGCCAACTCAGATTCATCAAGTCCGGTCCCATAAAAATCCTCGACACCAGCTCTTCTCAGACTCACTATCGGAGCTTTCGGGGCAGTCACTCTTTCCAGAACCCGAGCCATATCTTGATGCAATCTGAGCATCGCCTCAAAAGGCATGGCAGCAGCCTCGGGTTGGACCCTAGCACGTTGAGCCGACACCGAAACAGAGACAGACGGATCTACCGCTGGAGGGTTCACACTTTCAGCGGACTCCTCGAGCGCACCATGAGCAGAATCAGAATTCATCTAACAAATAAGAGGACAACCACATCAGCCAACACAGCCCTAGACATAGACATATGCACACATAGCATCACATAAACAATCACCCAGAAACGCCTAAACCGGGCTCTGATACCACAACTTGTAACACCCCTTACCCATACTCAGGCGATCCCATCCGATAAGGAGTGAGGTGCCGTAGGAGTAAAGGTGCCACCACACAGATACATAACACTCATACACTCATCCATAAACATACATAAGAAAATACCAGGTAATTTAAAACTTTACAAGATCATTCATGAAAGCTGATCATGCATTAATATAATAGAAGCATTACATTACTGTTCTGATCAACTGAGGGATACAACAGATAATTACAAACCCCAAAATACATATACAAAAGCGGAAGCTATTACAAAATCATAAGAGAGTTCTTATACAAAAGAATCATAAGCTACAAAAATAAGTCCTACACTAAGACCCTGCTGACTCAAGGTAGTGGATAACGAGTACACGGACAGTACTTTACAGGTACGAGCCGATACGGACAGTACTTTACGGGTACGAGCCGAGGAAATTCATTTTACATTTAACTTTTACAAAACATTACAAAGGGGATCTTAAACAAGATCCATTCATTCAAGGGTTCGCGGGGAACCATTCGGGGACCTGATCGGGGTCCAAACAGAAACGAAACAGAAGCTGCAGCAAAGACTCTATTAGGCATGCCTAACTATCCACTAGACTGACTCTGGCAGGCGGAGAATTACACAGAAATGGCCATAGTTAAAAATTATGACAAGCGAAGAATTCACATTCTATGATGATCAGAACACACATAATTATAGTTCAAAATACATAGTATTGCATGCTAAAATCCATAAGTTAACATTCCTACAACATGCGGAAATAAAAGGGTTTTATTGCAAAAACAGGGTAGGTCACGGTGGTAATCAGATTGGTTGCCACCGTGACATACCAGGGATCCTTGGCAGAAAGCAAGTCTGGGGTACCTCACGGTGGTAACCAGAATGGTTGTCACCGTGACATACCAAAGCAACCAAACAGAATCGAAAGCTTGGGTATCTCACGGTGGTAACGAAATGGGTTGCCACCGTGACATACAAAAGAAGCCAAACAGAATCGAAAGCTTGGGTATCTCACGGTGGTAACGAAATGGGTTGCCACCGTGACATACCCACTGCCCAGGCAGAAACCAAGGTTTGGATACCTCACGGTGGTAACCAGATTGGTTGCCACCGTGACATACCAAGCTTCATGGCAGAATGCATCTGGTTCGTGGCTCACGGTGGTGACCAAATTGATTGCCACCGTGACCCATGCCCAGATGCGATTTCTCAGTGCGATTTCCAGGTCTTTTCCAGCCAACAATCCCAAAACTTTCACTCCAATCATCAAATTCACCTCACTTTTCATCATCATTTTACCCAAAATCACAATATGAGTTCAAAACTCCACAATCTAAGCTCAATCATTCAACCAATACTATTCCCATAGCATATAAACCACAATAACATAATATCCATCACAAATTTCCAGAATTTCTCATGAATAGATAATCATACACACACATTCAAATTAGAAATTCCCAAACCTCAAATCCTTAGCTCCTAGTGTTTAGTTCCACTAGATCCAGCGACTTCCTTGCCTTTAGGATCTCTTGGAGGATCAACTAAGCAACAAAGCACAAAATACACCAACTCAAAACCCTAACTTAAAAAAAAACCCAAAACAGAAAATGCAAGGGAAGAAGATGAAGAATTGTACAAAAGCAAAATGAATGCATAAGACTTACCAATAAACACTAAGAGATGATCAAAACCCCACTAGCAACCCTTGAATCTCACTAAGGCTCAAAAGAGAAGAAGAAGGAGAAGAGAAGAGGGAGGGGACGGTGATGAACGGGAAACAAGTAAAGAAAATCTGATTTCCCCTTTCCTTTCTTTTCCTTTTTCTTTTCTTAACCTAAGACATGTGTCTATCTACTAGTGAAGGGATTGGTCACTCACACCCCAGAAGCTTATGTCACACACACACTAGACTCTCTCAACTACAACATACCCTACAATTGTATGCACAACACACACAATGAGACACCTAAATAATATATCCTACTATGGTATACTCACATGCAAATAATTATAATTCCAATTATGCACATAATATTTTTTTATACGCATTCCCACACATGAACAAACCCACAAAACATGCTTATTTACCAGAATACCCTTACATGATGCAAACTCATGCAAATGTGCACACACACAAATGGCTCATTCGTCTAGGGGGCAAACGGGGTGTGACACAAAATCCTTTCGATAGATAATTTTAAGACCTTTCGATAGGAATTTCAAATCCTTTCAACATGCAACTTCAAAATCCTTTCAACAGGCAATTTCAAGACCTTTCAACAGGCAAAATCCTTTCCACAGGCAACTTCAAGACCTTTCAACTGGCAAAATTCTTTCAATAGGCGAATCCAAGACCTTTCAATAGGCAAAATCCTTTCAATAATCAACCTCGAAAAGACCATTCAACAGGCAAAATCCTTTCCACAGGTAACTTTAAGACCTTTCAACTGGCAAAATTCTTTGAACAGGCGAATCCAAGACCTTTTAATAGGCAAAATCCTTTCAATAGGAAACCTCAAAAAGACCTTTCAATAGGCAACGATAATATCCTTTCAATGAGCGCAACACTGGCTCAACATTTCCATCAGCTCAACTAACACGATGGTAAGTTTGACTGCCTCAAGTACGCATTCCTTTCCTTTACTCTAAATTTTGGCTCACCTAAGCGCTAAGTGTTCTTGCTTCCCCAAAATTGGGGGCAACTGTATGGGTACCGAGGTAGCCCAGATCAAAGTTACTCGATGAAGAGATTGATACTTGTATCACAAGTAGGAAATGGAAAATGTAAGTTCCCATCCTTAATTCTTACAATTATAAAGATTCTTCTGTGACATAAACCCTTTCACGTAGGTTAGAATGGAGAAGAGGCCTTAAAATGCAAATTTTCAAAAGCTGGGTTAACGAACAGCCATCGCTTGTCTGTCATTTTTTTACTTAACCCGCTTGTTGTTGAGGGGACTGATGCCTATCTCTAGGCACCCGTGACTCACTGAGTCACAAGCACAGCCAGATGAGTCACGGTTTGAAAGATACCCATCTGTCGACGACCGATACCTATCTTTGGCGTCATTAGTAGTTACAAAAATTGCTCCTGATCATGGGATAATCGGAAGTTAATCAAAAACTTCTCCCTTTCCCACTTCCTCCATTAGCTACCCCACTTCTTCCTTGAAAAAGAGCAATAAATAGGTCAGTTAAGGGAAGAAAAAGGGGTTGGAGTTTTTTAGCAGAAAGGAAAGAGAAAAGCAAAGGGATTTCTTCTAGAGAGGGAGAGAAAATTTTTTTCTTTGAAATCAAATAGCAGTTTTAATCAAAAATAGGATTGAGTTGACTGAGATTGGAAAACTCTTATTTTTTATTTAAAATTTCATAGGAAAACATAATTCTTTTACAGAGAGAAAGTTTTCCTCTTCTTGGAATTCACTTCGAAATTGGTTGCAAAATCAAGAAGGACATGAAATACTTATGTTTTTAAATATTAGATTTAATCTGAGCGTAATATTTCTGGGCTCAATTTGTCATTTCATTCTCATTTGAAATTTAAAATTTTTCTTACATAGCTTGACTTGAAATATGTGTTTCATTATGATTTTCTATGTTCATTAGCTTTGAATATCTTTTTGGAGCTATGAAAATGATTTTTATGTATTCATCGGTTTAATTTGTATAAGATTGGTGATGTTTGACATGAAATTGATTTGAAAATTTGATTTTAATGGAGTTTCTCATTTTTTGGGCATAATAGACGGGAAGACGGCATGCTATACGAGAAGACGGCATGAGCGACGAGAAGATGGCATGAGCGACGACCCTCGCTTTTTACACCTAACATGCACT
The DNA here is from genome assembly GCA_947683425.1 of Excoecaria cochinchinensis. Taxonomy (NCBI): domain Eukaryota; kingdom Viridiplantae; phylum Streptophyta; class Magnoliopsida; order Malpighiales; family Euphorbiaceae; genus Excoecaria; species Excoecaria cochinchinensis. The sequence goes on along the minus strand of CANTUQ010000127.1, from coordinate 8,894,552 downwards.
AATTGATCTAAATGTGAAATTTTGCATTCATATATATTTATATTTTCCATTTTAATGTCTTTTTTTTTGTATTGAAGTATTTGATTTATTTAACATGCTAATTGTATTTGTTTCCTTTATTTTATACTTGGCCCGAGTATTCATGTGCATGTATCTTTATGAGCGGATGGAATTTGGGTGATCGGGATGACATATGGAGAATAGTAAAATCCCTTTTACATTTCCTTAGTTTATTTATTTTACTTTATTTTGAATATTCTATATAGTAAATGTTTTGCACATTATCATAAAAATCCACAAAAGATTTCTACAAATAAAATGGGATTTACTTAATAAAATGGGACCAATGTCGTAAAACTTCTATCCAAAATGTCATCTAAATTGAGAGTTACTTTTTATCAAAATGGGATCATTCATCCCGGTTTTCTTGATAACATCAAAAGAGCTCTCCGGTTTTTGTAAATATGCATGCGGGAACTAATGTTCCCACCTTAAACAAATTTTCCATTTGATGTATGATTCATTTCATATTATTTTTGGGGGATTGTATTGTGTCCCATTCATTTATAAGTTAATTTATTGCTTTTCCTAGATGCTTGAAATGCGCTTTAATTTAATTGCATAATCATGTGAGAAAATAGATAAGAATTCAGTTTAAAGACTCATTTATAAACTTTAATCAAGGTACAAGTAATGATGTCCCAAACTCTCCTTGGTCATAGGCTTCTTGAGGTTAGAAAAACTTTCCCAATGTTCTTTTAGGTGGCGAATCCAAAATATCTTTTGTTGCCCAAAATAGACGCACTAGTAGTTTGTTCATCAATAATCGAATATAGGGGATTCCATGTCTGTTGCGAAGTGACCAATCATCATGAGCTATAATGAATCCCTCTTGAACCCTAAAAGTGGGCCTCCGGAATCAAGCACAGGTTCAGCACGTGTCATAGCTACCCTAGCGGTGGAGGTTGACGGAACTCAAATCCTGGTTGATGCTGTGTAAGCGGATATACAATCGTTCCGATGACTCCAGCCAACTGGCTAATGCTAGAGTCCATGCGAGTAATTAGATCGTGTATGTTGTTCTAAATATTGCCTGAGGTCATCACTCAAGCCTATAATGCAGGTATCCATCCCCTTATGCTTATCGATCAATGCCTTGGTCATCCTTGGAAGGGCCTCGTCCAACCTCTCCATTCTATGTCTCTCCATGGTCACTGACTCATCGACCACTTAGAGACTGCCATCAAATCGCTGCCCAGTAGCAGCAAGACCAGCCTATAGTGTCTCTATATTTGCCTTCATCCTAGCTATCCTCTGATCTAACCTCTGCTTAAAACTATCGAATAGGGGACCTGTGGCCTCTGACTGTGGTAGTGCTCTTGATATGGAGGCTCTTGGGTCTGGATAGGGCTTGTACCTCCAAGACATGCAGGAGACTGACCACTGAGGTGAAGGATCTGGCTCTGGCAAAAGGTCTCTGAGTAACTCATCCTAATCCACCTAGGTCCATGTCACACCCCGTTTGCCCCCTAGTAGTTTGAGCCTGTCTGTGTGAGCATGCATTTGCATGTGTTCGGCATATCATTAGGGTATTTCAGTAAAAATGCATGTTTTTGGGGTTTTGTTAGCATATAGATGTATGTTTGGCATTAGAGTGTGAATTAATTGGGAAATGATTGTGTGCATTTGAGCATATCATATTAGGGTGTTTTAAGTTGGGAGTGCATAGTGTGTGTGTTCATACCATTGTAGGGTGTGCATTAGTTGGGAGTGCATTGGGTGTGTGTAGTGCATGCTTGTTGGGTGTAAGTGGTTAGTTTTCACCAATAGGAAATTGACATATGTTTAGGGCAAAGAAAAGAAAAAGAAAAAGAAAGAAAAAAAGGGGAAAATGCAGAATGTGTTCTTCTTTACGTTTTTCCCTTTTCTCATCTTCTTCTTCCTTTTCTTTTCTCCAAGAACCCTAGTGTGGATTCAAGTCTTGTTGGTGGAATTAATCATCTCTTTGCATTCTTTTGGTAAGTTATTGCATTCCTCATTTTGTTTTCCATTTGTTCTTCTCTTTTTAATTTCTGGGTTTAGATTTAACTTAGGGTTTGCATTTTTGGGTGCTCTTTGATGTGTTATGTTTAGCTGAGGCTCCTCGCGATCCCAAGGGCAAGGAGATTGCTGGGAGTAGTGGAGCTAAGTGATTTGAAGCTAAGGATTTCAGGTTTGGGATTTGTTTGAGAAATTTTGCTTGAATTTGAACTTACTGTAATTTTTTTAGGGTTTGCATTCTTGAAGAGACTGTGATATGTTTATACTTGATTGTGGTTATTTTGATTGATGAATTAAGTTATATTTATGCCGTTTATATTGTTTGGGAATCTACTGGAAGGTAAGATGGGATTTGTAGTTGTTTGAGTCATTTGGAATTGATTTTTGAGTTATGGGAATTCTGGGAATGGAAAATCGCGATCCTGTTGAATTTCCCATTTCCAGTATGTGCGTGTGTGTCATGACCAGCCAAGTGAGGCCAGTCATGAGTAGTGACTGCAAGTCACGACTCGTGACCAGCCAGAGAGGCCAGTCACGAGTAGTGATGCAAGTCACGACTCGTGACTAGCCAGAGAGGCCAGTCACAAGTAGTGACTGCAAGTCACGACTCGTGACCAGCCAGAGAGGGCAGTCACAAGTAGTGACTGCAAGTCACAAGTAGTGACCAGCCAGAGAGGCCAGTCACGAGTACTGACTGCCAGTCACGACTCGTGACCAGCCAAGAGAGGCCAGTCACGAGTGGTGACTGCCAGTCATGACTCGTGACCAGGTAGAGAGGCCAGTCACGACTCGTGACCGGCCAATCCTATGCGTTTGGTCGGTCATCTCTGTTTTCTGAAACTTTTGCCCAGTTTTAACTAAAATGAATTTCGTATCTCTTCTGAATGGGCTTATACTACTGTATGATGCATGTCATACTTTTATGTGCTTTTATATGAGTGATACCATGATTCTTCAGATGAATTGTATGTTGTACTTTGGAACAAGAATTGAATGATGCATAACCTGTTAGAGTCAAGTAAGTGGATAGTTAGGCATGCCTAATAGAGTCTTTTAGCTGCAGCCCTTAGTTCAGTTCGGACTCCGATCAGGTCCCCGTTAGGTTCCTCGCGAACCCCTCAGTATTTGGATCTTATTTAAGGTCCCTCAGTAAAAATATTGTGTTAATCATAAAAATGAAATTACTTTTGATTTGTACCTATGAGGTACCCTCAGTAATCGATTCGTACCCGCAAGGTACCCTCAGTACACTCGTTATCCACTACCTCGAGTCAACAGGTGTTCGATTGGTGTGCTCTGCTCTTATATGACTATATAAACGTGTTATCTGAATGAGTATAATGATGAGATGTATGTTCGATTATTTTAGAAATGGATTTGAATTTGAGATGCGGAATGTATGGCTTTAATTTGTGAGCATGTTTATATGAATTAAGTTATGAACAATTGCATATGCCATTGTGAATGTGTTATGCCTTGGCGACCATTGTGAGTGGCCGTCCATATCATTTGGGTGTTTCCCCACTAAGCGTTTATCACTTAGCACGGTGTTTTTACCCGTGCAGGTGTGGAAGGAGTTTTGCTTTGAGAGAGTCGTTGCAGTCAAGCCAACACAGAAGGTTTTAGTGTAGGGCTTAGATTTTGGTAATCTTTGATGATTCTTTCTGTATAGAACTCTCTTGTATCAATTTTGTTATAGCTTCCGCTTTTGTATTTATATTTTGGGTTATGTAATATCTTTTGTTTCAACTAGGTTGATCAGAACATTATTGTAATGGTTTGTTATATTAATGCATGATCAGCTATTGTTTTCCTTTCCCTTAAAGTTTTTTATTTATCCCGTATTTTGGTATGTATGTTATGAATGTATGTATGATTTGCTTTGTATCTGTTTGGTGGCACCTTGACTCATACGGCATCTCACTCCTTATAGGATGGGATCGCCTACGTATGGGTAGGGGGTGTTACAGTTTTTGGTATCAGAGCCCCGGTTTAGGCATTTCTGGGTGTTGTTTGTTTTATTGATGTGTGGAGGTGTATAGATGTGTATGTGTCTAGATATGTGTTGGCTGATGCGGTTGTTTCTTATTTGTTAGATGGCTTCTAACTCTGCTCGTGGATCACTTGAGGAGTTCGCCGAGAGTGTTAACCCTCAAGCTGTAGATCCATCAATTTTTATGTCAGCTCAGCATGCTAGGGTCCAGCCCGAGGCCGCAGCCATGCCTTTTGAGGCTATGTTCAGATTGCATCAGGACATGGCTAGGGTCTTGGAGAGAGTGACTGCTCCTAGAGCCCCTATGGAGAACTTGAGAAGGGCTGGTGTTGAAGACTTTTTATGGTACAGGTTTGGATGAGTCTGAGTTGGCTGAGAAATGGATAGACAAAGTGAAGCGTGCTTTAAGAGAAGTCCGGTGTCCTCCCGATTAGCAGGCAGAGTGTGCACTGGCTTTATTGCAAGGGTCCGCTTTTGAATGGTGGGAATTGGTTTGCAGGCATCCTCAGCTACCGGATCCGATTACTTGGGATTTCTTTGAGGGAGAGTTCACAAAGAAGTACATAACTCATACTTATAGGGATGCTAGATGGGCACAGTTTTTGAGTTTGAAGCAGAGGGCCATGTCAGTTTCAGATTATGAGAAAGAGTTTAATTGGTTGTCTCGCTATGCTCCGCGTGGGGTTATGACAGATGATTTCAGATGTAAGCATTTTGAAGCGGGGTTGAATGAGTCTTTGAAGATTGCTTTGATTTCTTTGATGTGTATGCCTGGGGTAAGTTACTACCAGATAGTAGTGCTGCTATGAGGTCTGAGAGGTCAGAATCTGTGCTGAGAGAGAGAGCTCAGAGGAGGAACCCTTCTCACGGAGGATCTTCTTCTTCATCCTCGAGTAAGAGATCAAGGAACCCACAGGATGAATCATCATCTGGCCCGGCTACTAGGGGTAGAAGATAGGGTTCTGCAGCTATGTTAGGTTTTGGTAGAGGTGGTAGATCTGAGACTACATTGGTATGTCCTCATTGCAGTAAGTCTCATCGGGGTGAGTGTAGGTGGCTCACTGGTGCGTGCTTCAAGTGTGGGAGCACTGACCATCTTTTGGCTAGTTGTCCGAGATTGTATGAGGATTCAGGTTCCCAGAGAGAGGCCAGCAGGGTGGGTTCGAATGCTTCACAGGCTACCCATGGTAGAGGCCGTGGTAGAGGTCGAGGTGGTCGACCTAGTGAGGGTGCTGCATCAGAGACAGTGGAGCGTCAGTTGCCAGTCGCAGCTAGAGCATATGCTTTGAGAGCCAGAGAGGAGCAGGATGCGCCTGATGTTATTGCTGGTAAGTTCCTACTCCATGACACTGAATTGTATGCTCTAATTGACCCTGGTTCCACACACTCATACTTGTGCACAGATAAAATTGTTGATAAGTTGCATGTGGTTGATCAGTTAGATTATGAGATATGTGTGACCAGTCCATTAGGGCATAGTGTCAGTGTGAGTAGAGTCTTTAGGAGTTATCCTCTGATGGTTGAGGGAGTTGTGCTTCCAGCGGATTTGATTGAGTTGCCTTTCAGAGAGTTTGATATGATTCTAGGTATGGACTGGTTGGGTAAGCATCGGGCTGTTGTTGATTGCCATAGGAAGATAGTTGTGCTTCGGGATAGAGGTCAGTCTCCTGTGTTTATGAAAGGTTTGGGTGCTAGTTTTTTGAATAATGTGATTTCTGTGATGCAATCCAAGAGGTTTATCAGGAAAGGTTATGAGGCTTTTCTAGCGGTCGTGTTGGATTCCAAGAGAGATCAAGTTCAGACTGAGGACATCCCTGTGGTGCGGGAGTTTAGTGATGTGTTCCCGAGCGAGTTGCCTGGTTTGCCTCCTGAGAGAGAGGTCGAGTTGTCCATTGAGATTATGCCGGGTACCACACCCATATCGAAAGCACCTTATCGGATGGCTCCTGTAGAGTTGAGGGAACTTAAGACTCAACTACAAGAGCTATTGGATAAGGGGTTTATTCGACCTAGCATATCTCCTTGGGGAGCTCCAGTTCTATTTGTCAAGAAGAAAGATGGATCTCTGCGAATGTGTATCGACTACAGGCAGATCAATAAGGTCACAGTGAAGAATAAGTATCCTTTGCCTAGGATTGAGGATTTGTTTGATCAGCTTCGAGGTGCAGGTGTTTTCTCCCAGATAGATCTTTGGTCAGGGTATTACTAGCTGCGAGTTCAGGATGCGGATGTGGTTAAGACTGCATTTCGGACTAGATATGGCCACTATAAGTTCCTTGTGATGCCGTTTGGTTTGACCAATGCTCCAGCGGCTTTTATGGACTTGATGAATCGAGTGTTTAGGCCATACTTAGATCGATTTGTAGTAGTGTTCATTGATGACATCTTGGTGTATTCCAAGGATGAGAGTGAGCATGAGGATCATCTCCGATTGGTATTGCAGATGTTGAGAGAGCATCGGTTGTTTGCCAAGCTTAGCAAGTGTGATTTTTGGCTTTGGGAAGTATCATTTTTGGGCCATATTATTTCAGCCAAGGGTATCCAAGTAGACCCAGCCAAGATTGAGGCGATAGTTGATTGGAAAGCGCCTAGGAATGTCCAGGAGGTGAGGAGTTTCCTGGGTTTGGCAGGTTATTACCGTCGGTTTGTTAAGGGTTTTTCTGTGATTGCCGCTCCGATGACGAGATTATTAAGGAAAGGGGTCAGATTTGACTGGTCAGACAGATGCCAGGCTTGTTTTGATCAGTTAAAGCAGTTGCTAGTTGAGGCTCCTATACTTACTCAACCCATCTCGGGTACAGAGTTTCTCATTTATAGTGATGTATCGGGTGTCAGTCTTGGGTGTGTGCTGATACAGGAAGGTAAGGTTGTAGCTTATGCTTCTCGTCAGTTAAAGCCACATGAGAGGAACTATCCGACTCATGACCTAGAGTTGGCTGCTGTGATCTTTGCTTTGAAGATTTCGCATCAATATCTGTAGGGGGAAAAGTGTAGGATCTTTACGGACCATAAGAGCTTGAAGTACTTCCTCACACAGAAAGAGTTGAACATGAGACAGCGCCGTTGGCTTGAGTTGTTTAAGGACTACGACTGCATTGTGGATTACCATCCTAGTAAGGCCAATGTAGTTGCTGATGCTTTGAGTCGAAAGTCAGTTGCAGCTTTGTTCCTGAGATGGTTTAGATGGAGGTTTGATTCAGATGGGGCTTTGATTGCTCAGTTGTGTGTGAGGCCTACCTTGAGATAGAGGATTGTGGATGCTCAGAGGGATGATGAGAGGCTTCAGCAGTTTGTGCAAGAGGTTAGATCGAGCAAGCAGTCAGAGTTCTCAGTTCAGGATGAGGTGCTTATGTACAGAAATCGCTTGTGTGTACCAGAGTTTGAGGAGTTGAGGAAACAGCTTATGAGTGAGGCGAATAGTACAGTTTTTACTATGCATCGTGGCAGTGAGAAGATGTATCGGGACATGAAGCAGTTTTATTGGTGGTTCGGTATGAAAAGAGACATCGTGGATTTTGTGTCCAAGTGCTTGACTTGTCAGCAAGTAAAGGCCGAACATCAAGTTCCTTCAGGATTACTTACGCCTTTATCCGTTCCTAAGTGGAAGTGGGATGATATCGCAATGGACTTTGTATCCGGTTTGCCTTTGACTCAGAGGAAGCATGACTCAGTTTGGGTGATAGTGGATCGGCTTACGAAGTCAGCTCACTTTCTGCCAGTTAGAGTGGACTACTCGATGGACAGGTTGGCCAGTATCTATGTGGATGAGATAGTTCGGTTACATGGTGTGCCAGTACCCATAGTGTCGGATCGGGACCCGAGGTTTACTTCCAAGTTTTGGAAAGAGTTGCAGAGAGCTTTGGGCACTAAGTTGAACTTCAGTATAGCGTTTCATCCTCAGACAGATGGTCAGTCAGAGCGGGTCATTCAGATTCTGGAGGATATGATGAGGGCTTGTGTTTTGGATTTTTCGGGTAGTTGGGACAGATATGTGTCGCTTATGGAGTTTGCCTACAATAATAGCTTTCAGTCGAGCATCGGTATGGCACCGTATGAGGCTTTGCATGGTCGGCAGTGTAGGACTCCGGTTTGTTGGACCGAGCTATCCGAGAGATCAGTGATTGGGCCCGAGTTGGTTAGAGATACCGAAGAAAAGGTTAGAGTTGTGCAGTGGAATTTGAAGGCAGCCAAGGATCGACAAAAGTCTTATGCCAACTTGAAGAGGAAAGACGTGCAATTTGAGATCGGGGACAAGGTTTTCCTTAAAGTTTCGCCTTGGAGGAAAGTGCTTCGGTTTGGGAAGAAAGGCAAGCTTAGTCCTCGCTTCATTGGTCGTTATGAGATTTTGGGTAAGGTTGGACCAGTAGCCTATAGATTGGCTTTATCGATGGAGTTGGTGAAGTTGCACGATGTGTTCCATGTTTCGATGCTTCGTCGGTACAGGTCAGATCCATCACATGTTATTTCGGTTCAGGATGTGCAAGTGCAGCCAGATTTTTCCTATGATGAGGAACAGAGAGCCATTCTAGCTTGTTAGGTGAGACAATTGAGAAGTAAGCAAATACCATTGGTAAAAGTGTTATGGAACCATCATGGAGTCGAGGAAGCGACTTGGGAACCAGAAGAGTCGATGAGAGCTCAGTATCCGCAGTTGTTCAGCTCAGGTGAGAATTTCGAGGACGAAATTCTTATTAGTTGGGGACAGTTGTCACACCCCGTTTGCCCCCTAGTAGTTTGAGTTTGTCTGTGTGAGCATGCATTTGCATGTGTTCGGTATATCATTAGGGTATTTCAGTAAAAATACATGTTTTTTGGGTTTTGTTAGCATATGGATGTATGTTTGGCATTTGAGTGTGAATTAATTGGGAAATGATTGTGTGCATTTGAGCATATCATATTAGGGTGTTTTAAGTTGGGAGTGCATAGTGTGTGTGTTCATACCATTGTAAGGTGTGCATCAGTTGGGAGTGCATTGGGTGTGTGTAGTGCATGCTTGTTGGGTGTAAGTGGTTAGTTTTCACCAATAGGAAATTGACACATGTTTAGGGCAAAGAAAAGAAAAAGAAAAAGAAAGAAAAAAAGGGGAAAATGCAGAATGTGTTCTTCTTTACGTTTTTCCCTTTTCTCATCTTCTTCTTCCCTTTCTTTTCTCTAAGAACCCTAGTGTGGATTTAAGTCTTGTTGGTGGAATTAATCATCTATTTGCCTTCCTTTGGTAAGTTATTGCATTCCTCATTTTGTTTTCCATTTGTTCTTCTCTTTTTAATTTCTGGGTTTAGATTTAACTTAGGGTTTGCATTTTTTGGTGCTCTTTGATGTGTTGTGTTTAGCTGAGGCTCCTCGCGATCCCAAGGGCAAGGAGATTGCTGGGAGTAGTGGAGCTAAGTGATTTGAAGCTAAGGATTTCAGGTTTGGGATTTGTTTGAGAAATTTTGCTTGAATTTGAACTTACTGTAATTTTTTTAGGGTTTGCGTTCTTGAAGAGACTGTGATATGTTTATGCTTGATTGTGGTTTTTTTGATTGATGAATTAAGTTATATTTATGCCGTTTATATTGTTTGGTAATCTACTGGAAGGTAAGATGGGATTTGTAGTTGTTTGAGTCATTTGGAATTGATTTTTGAGTTCTGGGAATTCTGGGAATGGAAAATCGCGATCCTGTTGAATTTCCCGTTTCCAGTATGTGCGTGTGTGTCGTGACCAGCCAAGTGAGGCCAGTCACGAGTAGTGGCTGCAAGTCACGACTCGTGACCAGCTAGAGAGGCCAGTCACGAGTAGTGACTGCCAGTCAAGACTCGTGACCAGCCAAGAGAGGCCAGTCACGAGTGGTGACTGCCAGTCACGACTCATGACCAGCCAAGAGAGGCCAGTCACGAGTGGTGACTGCCAGTCAGGACTCGTGACCAGGCAGAGAGGCCAGTCACGACTCGTGACCAGCCAATTCTGTGCGTTTGGTCGGTCATCTCTGTTTTCTGAAACTTTTGCCCAGTTTTAACTAAAATGAATTTTGTATCTCTTCTGAATGGACTTATACTACTGTATGATGCATGTTATACTTTTATGTGCTTTTATATGAGTGATACCATGATTCTTCAGATGAATTGTATGCTATACTTTGGAACACGAATTGAATGACTCATAACCTGCTAGAGTCAAGTAAGTGGGTAGTTAGGCATGCCTAATAGAGTCTTTTAGCTGCAACCCTCAGTTCGATTCGGACCCCGATCAGGTCCCCGTAAGGTTCCTCGCGAACCCCTCAGTATTTGGATCTTCTTTAAGGTCCCCTCAGTAAAAATATTGTGTTAATGATAAAAATGAAATGACTTTTGATTTGTACCTGTGAGGTACCCTTAGTAATCGATTCGTACTCGTAAGGTACCCTCAGTACACTCGTTATTCACTACCTCGAGTCAGCAGGTGTTCGATTGGTGTGCTCTGCTCTTATATGACTGTATAAATGTGTTATCTGAATGAGTATAATGATGAGATGTATGTTCGATTATTTTAGAAATGGATTTGGATTTGAGATGCGGAATGTATGGCTTTAATTTGTGAGCATGTTTATATGAATTAAGTTATGAACAATTGCATATGCCATTGTGAATGTGTTATGCCTTGGCGACCATTGTGAGTGGCTGTCCATATCATTTGGGTGTTTCCCCACTAAGCGTTTATCGCTTAGCATGTGTTTTTACCCGTGCAGGTGCGGAAGGAGTTTTGCTTTGAGAAAGTCGCTGCAGTCAAGCCAGCACAGAAGGTTTTAGTTTAGGGCTTAGATTTTGGTAATCTTTGATGATTCTTTCTGTATAGAACTCTCTTGTATCAATTTTGTTATAGCTTCCGCTTTTGTATTTATATTTTGGGTTATGTAATATCTTTTATTTCAGCTAGGTTGATCAGAACATTATTGTAATGGTTTGTTATATTAATGCATGATCAGCTATTGTTTTCCTTTCCCTTAAAGTTTTTTATTTATCCCGTATTTCAGTATGTATGTTATGAATGTATGTATGATTTGCTTTGTATCTATTTGGTGGCATCTTGACTCATACGGCATCTCACTCCTTATAGGATGGGATCGCCTACGTATGGGTAGGGGGTGTTACAGTCCATGTCTTGAAAATCCACCTAAGGTGAGTGAGAGGGAACTGGTTGAGCTGGCTGTGGTGCAAGCTACTCTATTGCCGGGGCATCTACTGCTGCCGGGAGATCAGGTAAGCGGTAGTGTGACGCGCGCCGGAACCAGCAAGGCCCTCGTCGAACCCGCTTTTAGGATTCGAGGGATAGGTTTGCGTCTTTTTCGATCTTAGGTGTTATGAGATATTTTCGGCATCTCCTTTCACAATAGAACATTGAAAAGGACCATCCATCGCCATAACACCTTTAGGCACTTTTGAGGTATTTTGGAGTCGCCACCCAATTTACAAGAAATTGGGAAAGTTTAACCTCTTATCGGTCTAAACCAGAGATGGTGTCCGGAACTTCACACTTATTGGTACCTTGGTTAATTATAAATGAGTTTTTAAATTATAAAATTTTATTTTTCATCTCACACAATTAATGCAGTTTATTAAAGCGCATATCAATCACATATGAAACGATAAATAAAAATAAATAAAGACAAAATTAAATTACAACAAAATTAGGGGCGGAATACAACCCCCATTGTAAATAAAATATAAATCATACATAAAACGGGGTATTTATTAATGTTGAGGACGTTGGTCCTCTCATGCACAATTGAAGAAAATTATTTTAAAGTGACAATTTATTTTGGATGAAAAACTAGGACATTGGTCCCATTTTATTAGAAAATCCAATTTTATTTGTAGAAATATTTTTGTGTGATTTTTTATTAAACGTGCATAAAATAAATGGTTTAATTAATTATTACATGCCAAATAACTCAATAAAACATACAAAGGAAAAATAACGAATACAATGAAAAATAACAACTCCTCGGATCTCCTCCTTCATTCGTACGGGTGCTCAAACAGGGGAACACAAGTATTTAACACCAAAAACAAAAACAAATAAACTTAATGTTAGTAATCGAAACAAGAAAATTAATTAAACATTTATAACAATGAATAAATTAAATAAAATATGCATATTAGGTGATAAATAAATTAAATGACATATTAAAATGAGTTAACACATTAATAGATCAATATATAAAACATAAAGCAATAATAATAATAATAATAATAATAATAATAATAATAATAATAATAATAATAATAATAATAATAATAACAACAATAACAATAACAATAACAATAACAATAACAATAACAATAGCAATAAATAATAATAATAATGATAATAATAACAATAATAACAATAAAGATGAACAATTAAATGAAAACGGGAACAAATAATAAAATTAAGAGTTAGATCTACATCTAAAGAACAATATTAAGAGCTAGATCTACATCTAAAATGACATAAAATAAATAAATCAACAACAAATATATAGATCTACATGTTTACTAATTTAAATGTTAGCAAAAATGATGAAAACAAAAATTAAATCAAGAGATCGAGTCTAGAATGTTTACCCTCAGATTTCGGATACAATGGAAAAATATGATGGATTTTCCTTGTTTTGATTTGCAAAATATGGTTTTGAAATGACAAAGTTTGAGATTCTGATTTAAAAGAAAAACTTGAAAAATAATTGAAGAAAAATTAAATTGATTCCCAAGAATAAAGAATTGATTTTCTTTGTCTCAAGAACAATTGTTAATTAAAATTAAAGAGAAGAAATTGATGAAAACAAAATTAATTTCTAAGAACAAAGAATTATTTTCTTTGTCTCAAGAAATTGTAATTGATAGAAAAACCAATCTCAAGAACAAAAAATTGATTTCATTGCTTCAAGACCAATTTTAGCTTGAAAATTGATTTTTTTTGGCTTTGAAGATTTTATTTTTTTGATGAAGGAAACTCAAATGATGTAGAGAGGATTTTTTAGAGAGAGGAAGTGAGAAGATGAGGAAAACCAGAAAAATTAAAAATTCTTCCTAGAGAGAACATGGCCAACCTCCTAATTTCCCTCATCTCTTTCTTTTTATTACAAAAAAAAAACTAAAAAAATAATTAATTAATTAAGAAATAAAATTATTTTTATTAAATTTTCCTTAATTTAAGTGTGAAAAAGGAGAAAAAACCAACCAAATCTCGGAAAAATCTTCAAAAAAGTCAAAAAAATTGAAAAAAGAAGATTTTTGGGTGGAAAAATGTCAATTTGGGCGGTTTTGGGTCAAATTCGGCGCGCAGTGCGCGCAATGCACACTGCGCAAAAGCACAGCCGTGCTTTTAAAAGCACACCCTCTCTTCTTTTCTCTTCCCTTTTTTTTCTTCTTCTTTTTTTCTTTCTTTTTTTTAAAATTTTTAATATGACTAAAAAAAATACTAAATTTATTCTCAAAAACTAATTTCTAAATTATTTTATTTTTTATTATTTTTTATTATTTTTTATTATTTATTATTATTATTTTTTATTTTTTATTATATTTTTTTATTTTTTAATATTTTTAATATTTTTTATTTTTATTTTAAAATGCAAATTTGACAAGGAAATAATCATTTTTAATCTTTTTGCCTGAGAAGGCAATTTTTCATCATTGGGTAACCCCGATCTAGGCTGACTCAGGACCCGGTGTCTACAGTTGCCCCCAGTTTAGGGGAAGCTAGTACACTAGTGTCTAGGTGAGTCTAAAATCAAGGAGAAGAAGGAAAGAGACGTGTACCTGAGGCAGCCTCCTTTCCGAAGCGAGTGATGCTGTTGTGGTGGTTATTGTCATGTTGTCGGTGTGTTGTTTTTAGTTGAATCTGTTGAGCGGTATTGCCGTCATCTTGCTAACCGTTCTGAAGTAGTAGTACCGTGGTCATACTAACCTCCTGTAGGATGGTAGTGCCGCCATCGTGCTAACCGTGGTGAGTTGGTAGTACCGTGGTCATGCTAACCTTCCATAGAATGGTAGTGCCGCCATCGTGCTAACCCTTCTGAGTTTTAAAGTGGTATTGCCGTGGTCGTGCTAACCCTCCTTAAAGTGGTAGTGCTGCCATCATGCTAACCCTTCTGAGATTTGAAATGGTAGTGCAGTGGTCGTGCTAACCCTCCTTAGAGTAGTAGTGCCGCCATCATGCTAACCCTTCTAGGATTCGAAGTGGTAGTGTCGTGGTCGTACTAACCTTCCGTAGAATGGTAGTGCCGCCATCGTGCTAACCCTTCTGAGATGATAAAGTGGTGTTCCTTGAGAGGACTTAGAAATTTTGCCCCCTCAGAGGACTTTGAGATATTGCCTCCTCAGAGGACTTTGAGATATTGCCTCCTCATAGTACTTTTAGATTTTGCCTCCTCAGAGGTCTTTGGGATTTGCCTCCTCAGAGGTCTTCGAGATTTGCCTCCTCAGAGGGCTTCAGGATTTGCCTCCTCAGAGGTCTTCGGGATTTGCCTCCTCAAAGGGCTTCCGGATTTTGTGTCCTCAAAGGACTTAAAGATTTGCCTCCTCAAAGGGCTTCGAGATTTGCCTCCTCAAAGGGCTTCGAGATTTGCCTCCTCAGAGGTCTTCGGGATTTGACTCCTCAAAGGGATTCAGGATTTGCCTCCTCATAGGTCTTCGATATTTGCCTCCTCAGAGGTCTTCGGGATTTGCCTCCTCAAAGGTCTTCTGGATTTTGCCTCCTCAAATGTCTTCGAGATTTGCCTCCTCAGAGGGCTTCGAGATTTGCCTTCTCAAAGGGCTTCGATATTTGCCTCCTCAAAGGTCCTTAAGATTTGCCTCCTCAGAGGGCTTCAGGATTTGCCTCCTCAAAGGTCTTCTAGATTTGCCTCCTCAGAGGGCTTCGAGATTTGCCTCCTCAAAGGGCTTCAATATTTGCCTCCTCAAAGGTCCTTAAGATTTGCCTCCTCAGAGGGCTTCAGGATTTGCCTCCTCAAAGGTCTTCTAGATTTGCCTCCTCAAAGGTCTTCGAGATTCGCCTCCTCAGAGGGCTTCGATATTTGCCTCCTCAAAGGTCTTTAAGATTTGCCTCCTCAGAGGGCTTCAGGATTTGCCTCCTCAGAGGTCTTCGAGATTTGCCTCCTCAAAGGTCTTCGGGATTTGCCTCCTCAAAGGTCTTCGGGATTTGCCTCTTCAGAGGGCTTCGAGATTTGCCTCCTCAAAGAGCTTCAATATTTGCTTCCTCAAAGGTCTTCGAGATTTGCCTCCTCAGAGGTCTTCGGGATTTCCCTCCTCAGAGGTCTTCGAGATTCGCCTCCTCAGAGAGCTTCAAGATTTGCCTCCTCAAAGGGCTTCGATATTTGCCTCCTCAAAGGTCCTTAAGATTTGCCTCCTCAGAGGGCTTCAGGATTTGCCTCCTCAAAGGTCTTCTAGATTTGCCTCCTCAAAGGTTTTCCTTTTAAGAGGATTTAGAGATTTGCCTCTTGAGAGGGCTTTGATTAATGCTTGGATTGATGATTGAACTGATGTCTGGATTGATGTTGTTTTGGTGGCTTGTTTGGATTGATGTTTGTACTGATGTTGTCACTTGGCTTCTGTCGGTGTTGACATCGAATCTCTATCTGCAAAACAGGAAAAACAAAATATGCAGGAAAAAAAGTAAGCATGCACGTGAAATGCATGAATCATGCGAGAATGCGGGATGAGAATCATTTATGTGGATTTGGAGGTGATGGCCGGTTTGACCGTAGTCTTCGGTAGGATCAATGCCCCCTGGAACTGCTTTTGAATTTCATGCTTTTTGGGATTATGAGGTTCTCTTCTGATACCTGTAGTCCTCTTTGAAGGTAGTGCATCCCTCGTGGATTTTCACACTAGCTTTTCTTAGCGAGAGATACGTCCTTGTCGGATTTTCACATAACCCTGTGCCTTATTTTTTTGCCTGGAATGGACCCAACCCAATCCAGTGGCTTTTATTTATTTCAGTTTTTGTAGGGTAGACTGCCTATTACCAGGTTTTCACCTTGTCCTTTGGCCTAACTTTTGCTTGAAGCGCCAGTCACGGTTTTCATCTCTAACGGCCCTTTTTTTTTGAGAGAAGTTGAAGTTATCGCAAAAGATCTTCTAGGTATGATCAACATGTGCTTACGTTTCAGATTATGGTTGTATGAGCTTGACTTTTCCTATGATGACAATGTAGAATTGCATCCGTTGTTGATAGTAGGGTAAGTTCACTGAAGGATCCAAATGGTGAGAGTAGCAGATGGTATACAGTATATGATTTTGATCACATTGCAAAAATGCATGTTCTTCAATTTGATTCCATCAAACATGATCATTGTTTGGAATTAATCTCAAAGAATACAAGATCTCATCTAATCTTAGAATAGATCCTGAAAGCATCCAACTCCTGTTATCAATCAGCCCTCTCGGGTTTTCATGATTGAAAATTTTCTCTTAGTTTTTTTTTTTAGCCTTTGCCTTGAACTTTCCTTTAGCCTATCGATATTGATTGAACTTGCCTTCATCTTCGTTAGCTGGGGAGGGTGCTCCTTCCGGCAATGGTTCTTTTAGCATCAAAGTTCCATTCTTGGCCCTCGTGTAAAATGGCTGAGATAGTGAGTTTCTTCGCTTGAATCTGTGTCTTCCTTTTGTTGATTTTGGGTGTTTTAATTTCTGAGGTACCCATTAGTGGTTGGGATGGAGTTGTAGAATAAAACTATGACAAGGCTATGGTTCTTCCTTTTTTTGTTTTGTTCTTTGCTTTTTTTTTTATATTTTTATTTTTTTTTTGTTTTTTTTTAAAGGTAATGAGCTATCCTCCTGAGTCTGGTTGCATGGGCGCTTTTGGTCTCATACGATCAAAGGTTAATCTCGATTGGCTTTGAGGTACACGTCTCGAATGGTTAGAAGGGAAGGGATTCTGGGGTTTGGTTACATTTCTCGTGAAGGTCCAAGATTTTATCCGTCTATCTCCTGACGTGGCACTCGGGGCTTGACTTCGCTTGACTGCATTATATGCATCTTGAATGTTGAAGGAGCAAAGGAATAGCCTTTGAAACTTGCTTGTCATTATGTCAGCATATTGAAGCAGCATCGATCCAATAATGTCCTTACCAATATGTCGTTCCATGTTCAGGCAAAGGCTCTTTCATTTTGTTTTTTTTTCTTTTTTTTTTCATATCTCTCAAAAATACCCTCTCTCCAGGAGTTATATTAGTTGCTATCAAGATTTTCTGAGATTAGATGTAATCGTATTAATTGAATTGGTGTCAAAATGAATGCATCATGACCATGTGAAATGAAATCATTAGGAGTACTATACAAATAAGCAATCTTGTTCAATTTATTGAAAATAACCAAGCTGTCATAAGGAGTTCTTGAAATAAAAGAAACAAAATGTCTAAAAACATAATCTTCTTCTCCACTCTCCTGACGAGTGTCAGTGACCTATTTATATCCATGTAGTTCTCGCGAAATATGCCACTCTGCTGCATTAGACCCGATCACATATCTGGTGGAGGGACTGCATTGTAGGCTGGCTCCTTCTTCTTCTCCCTCTTTTCGGGGTCCGTGATCTATTTGGTATCAATAAGGTCCTGGATCTTATTCCTCAAAGTTCGACAGTAATCAGTCGAGTGCCCAGTGTGTTGATGGTAGGCACAGTACTGATCTTCTCGGTGCCCTGGTTGCACTTGACTCATAGCTGGCCTGGGTGGTAATGGTTGTAGCATGCCTTCTTTCATTAATCTCTCCAATACGCAGGGCAAAGGTCGACCCAAATCTGAAAAGTGCCTTTGACCCACTTTCATGTTTGGCATTTCCATCCTCTTTGCCTTACCCTTACTGTCATTGCGGATATCTAGGTTTTTATTCTGCAGATCACACATCCTCACTAGATCCCCACCTTCCTTGGGCACAGTGCTACATCCTGGATTAGGCTTCTGGCTGCTCCTTTGCCCAACTGGTGGATCAAACGGTTCCTTGCCTCTAATCTCAAGAGTAAAACGGGACGCTACAGTCGCCGCTGTATAGGCTCCCTCAACAGTGGCTGGCCCAACTTGGCTAAGGGTAGTCGCCATAACTTGAGCTTGAAGAACTAGCGCCATGGCATCCATTCTCTCTTGTATCATGGCCAATTGCCTCTTTTCGAGTTGTTCGAACCTTTTATCCATCTCTTGGGCAATTAAAGCACAGGTCTCTTTAATCTGCCGTGAGGGATTAACCGTTTCTAAAGCCTGGCCCGCCTTCTTTTCTTCCTCATTTTCTTCCCCACTCTTGCCACTGGACCAACAATTTATCATTGCCACGCAGATCTCTCCTCCATCTGCCTTAGGGTGAGTGATATCATCATATTCATTACCACATAAATCTTGCAGTACATACCATTCAGGTAGGCTGGGACCAATCATGGCATTACATGCCAACTGTGACGCGCGCCGGATCCCCGCGGCCGCCCATGGGACCGCCCGCTTGAGGGCGATCGGGGCATTTATGGGTCCGTTGACAGCTTGCAATAAATCGCAAGTGCGTCTATGTTGGGCAACAAGGAGGTTTCATGGAGTTTCCACCCAATAGAACATTGGAAAAGTTTCTCTCGCCTCGGAGAGCCTAAGACTGCGCTTGGTATCCATTTTGGACCAGCCAGAGGGGTCTTGGAAGGTAAACCTCTCGCCCTAAGGAGCCTAGGATTAGTGCTAAAGTCTCGTGGCACAAAAAGGTGTCTTGGAGGGTAGACCTCTAGCCTCTTTGAGCCCAAACACCAGAGCTGGGTCCGGGATTTCTCATCTATTTCTACCTCGATTATTTGATGATCAAATTTTAATTATCATTGATTCGCTCTCTCTCCACATGATGCAATTAATCGAAGGCGCATTTATTCACATTTGGAAAGCCGTAAGTGAGCAAACAAATATCAAAAGGCGGTAAATTACAATAATACAAGGAGCGGAATACAACTCCCTTTATAAATGTGCGATACATACACGAATCGGGGCATTGCTTATTATGAGGACTTTGGTCCTCGCATGCATCATTATCAAAATTGGATGTTTTGATTTTATTTATGATGATTTTCATTGGGTAAGAATAGGGTGTTGGACCCTTGCATTTATGTAAACCTCATTTTACTGAATATAAAACATTGAGTCATTATTATACATTAACGAGATATGAAAAGAGTATATCCATATACATAAAATAATCAATGAATAACAAATAAAGGAAATAATCGAGAGGGTTAGGAAACTAAACCGGACGGAATCCTCCGAATATGGTAGATAGCCGCTCAAGCTCGGGATAGTTCGAGAGAATCAATATACACTCATATGAAAGTTAAAAGATATTAATATACATGAAATTAATATATAGGAAGCCAAAAGGACTTGAAAAAGATGGAAAATAATTTAAAGAGGTAGAGACAGAACCCACCGATGGCCTTTTTTAGGTGACCGATGGGCGTCAGTCAAGATAACCGACATGCCTGTCTGTCACTCAAAAAGAGGGCATCTATAGGTGGGGTAACCGACGGGCGTCGGTGATGGAGATGACCCGTCGGTCACCACTATCTTCGAAAAAACAAAAGAAAGAAAACTCTTTTCAAAGCCAAAAGAGGTTTTATCACAAAATGAGATAAAGAGAGTCAAAATAAAGGAAAATAACGACAAAGATTGAAAAATTCCACAAAATAAAGAATAAATATGAAATGATATGAAGAATGAATCCGGAATATTTACCCTCAGATAATCGCTTTGGGTGAGATTCTTGTGTTGATTAGAGCCCCGCGTGTTCCACGAAAAGCAAGATGAAGGATCAAAAAAGGAAAATGAACTGTTTCCTCCTCAACCACTCAAAAGATTGTCTTTAGAATCAAAATCTAAAGAAAACTAATTAGTTTTTAGTTCCTTTCGATTGATTTGATCCTTTTTTGAAAGAGATTTCTTTATGAAATGTGTTTGCTGGAAGAGAGAGAAAATATGCTTAAATTTGGGCAGAGTTTCCCCTCTTCAAAAATTTTGGAACCCTTTTCTAGTAAAAATCCGGAGCTTTTATAAGCCAGACACGACCAACGGGCATCGGTGTATAGAGGCGGGCGTCGGAAGAATCCTTCTGACACAAAGATTTGTCCGACGGCCCTGCCACATCCACCAACGGGCGTCGGAAAGGTTACGTGCTTCGGGAAACCAGGCTGCGTTCTGACAGGGGTGGCGATTTTCCGATGGGCGTCGAAAAATACCACAAGCCATCGGTGACCCTAAGCGATGGGCTGGCCTCACAGACGGGCTGGCCGTCTGTGGAGGGAAATATGCCTTTTGACTCAAAAATCCCCTGTTTCTCCCCCTCTGCCTACGTAAGGTAAAAAGACTCACTTCTCGTGGAACGCAGGACTAAAACCCCTAAATCCAAACCATTTATTACAGGCTCGGATACTGATTTCATCATAGGATAACCTCTGATCCGGACCTCTCCGGGACACGGTGCTTACAGTTGCCCCCAGTTTTGGGGAAGCTAGTGCACAAGCGCCTACATAAGCCAAAACTCAGAGAAAGGACAGAAAGAAAGAAGGCGTACCTGTGACGGTTCTTACCTTCCGCGCCTTTTGTCGGGAAGACCTTGTCTCGGTCTGTTTGGCGATGCGAAGATACCCCTACCAATCTCGTCTCGACTTGTAGGTGTTGGTGAGACATAGCATTCTCTAGCTACGGACTCGAAGCGAAGAGCAGTGTTTCTCTAACTGTAACTCCGATCTGAAGTTCCCTTGCTAACCCCCATTCGATCTGCAAGGTGCGTAGCACTCTCTGGCTGCCGCGCGAACTATCAGAGGTAGCGCTCTCTGGCTACAATCTCGGTTTGGTGAAGAGCAGTGTTTCTTTAACTGCAGCTTCGATCTGAAGTTCCCTTGCTAACCCCCATTCGATCTGCAAGGTACGTAGCACTCTCTGGCTGCCGCGCGAACTGTGAGATGTAGCGCTCTCTGGCTACAATCTCGATCTGGTGAAGAGCAGTGTTTCTTTAACTGCAGCTTCGATCTGAAGTTCCCTTGCTAACCCCCATTCGATCTGCAAGGTGCGTAGCACTCTCTGGCTGCCGCGCGAACTGTGAGATGTAGCGCTCTCTGGCTACAATCTCGATCTGGTGAAGAGCAGTGTTTCTTTAACTGCAGCTTCGATCTGAAGTTCCCTTGCTAACCCCCATTCGATCTGCAAGGTGCGTAGCACTCTCTGGCTGCCGCGCGAACTGTGAGATGTAGCGCTCTCTGGCTACAATCTCGATCTGGTGAAAAGCAGTGTTTCTTTAACTGCAGCTTCGATCTGAAGTAGAGGAGACCCCGCCGGGTTTCTCATCCCAAAAACAAGATCTTAGGTGTCCTTGTTCGGACTTTTAATCGATGCCTGTGTTCGGATCGGTGTTCTCTGTTACCTGTGTGATAAAAAGGTTTTGTTAGTTCATGTTCGAGTGGTCATCTTTTAACCTGTTCATTGATGGCGTGATTTTGCTTTATTTGCTATGCCATGTTCATTTATATTCTTCTCTATTGAGATGTTATTCATCATTTTTTATCATTTTTTTAGAATATGAGTGAATGTGAAGGCATATATTCATCTGCTATATGAATGAATAACAAATAATCGAATAAATGCATAAATTTGGAAAACAAAAGTTTTTTCACTAGAAAAATCTATTTTGTACAACGTATATACAAAGCATAAATGTACAAAAATATGACTCCCTGAATGTCATAGGGGTGTGTAGTCAGAGGGCTCATCGGGATCCTCATCATCCGATATATGCACTGTCCCTGGCGGAGGTAGAGGCGGAGCTGGCCGTGCTGGAGGTGGAGGCGGAGCCGTGGAGGGTCCTGCCTCGGCATCGTGGGTCCGTCTGAATCGGATGTGAGCGTGGCCATCCAAGAAAGGCTGGGTGCAAGTCCTCACGAACTCCAACGTGTCTGATACTGTGCCTCCCAACTTCTTGAATGCCTGGCTCAACTGAGTGGTCTGCTCACTGGCGGCCCTCTTCATATGCTCTAGGCGCTGCTCTGACTGCTCCCTGAACTCCCTCATGGTCTGAGACAAGGGTGGGAGGATCCCCTCTATCACCTGGACGCGGGATCTCAGAGAGTCGAGTGACTCGTCAATCATCTATAGGGTCATGTCAACCCTCTGAGATGCCTGGTCCTGTGACATCCTCAAATCATGAGCGAGCTACTGCCTAAGCTCCCTCTGACCCTAAGCAATATGCTCGATCAGCCTCACCTGCTCACGTCTAAAGGCCTCTATGACCCGAGCCTGCTCATCCCTGAAAGTATCCATGATCCGAGCCTGCTCCCGCGTAGTATGCTCGATGTAGCCGACCTGCTCCTGGGCTAACCGCTCCACTGACCAGGATTGCTCCTGAATAACAGCCTGCTGGTGATCCAACCTCTCGTGAATGGCTCTGTCCCTCTCATCCTGTCATCGCTCTAAGGCCGTGAACATGGACGTGAGGAGCTGAGAGAAGTCGGGCTGTGCTGGCTGCTGCTGTGGCGGGTCTGGAGGCAGTGCTGCAGAGGTGGATGCCCCCGGGTTGCCTCTAGAATAAGGATGATATCTCTCGGGGGGGCCCGTGGGTAGTCCTCTGCACTCTGACGCCTGGCAATGGGACAGGAGTCGGTGCTCGGGATGCTGGTGAGGCTGCAAAAAGATCATCCATCGTGAACTCTATGTCGAAGTCAGAAGGGGTCCTGGGCTGCTCCTACTGCTGTGGCAGTGGCACAGTCTGAGGCTGAGGAGGCTGGGGAGGCCGGGGCTCTGGCTCCGAGTGTGGAGGCTGGTGCTCTGGCTGAGGCTGGGGCTCTGGCTGTGGAGGCTGATCCTCTGGGTGCTCCGGGTGGTCTGGATCTGGACCCAAGAGTGGAAGTGAGAACATCCGCCGGGTCTCGTGAATGGTCAGTACCCTGTAGGCCTCTGCCTGCCCTGATATCGGGGAGATCATCCCCATCTGTACTGCTGCTGCGGCGTCTACATGGATCCCCTCCTCCAAGGGTCCTCTCAACCTGTCAGGGGCAACTCCCAACCTCAAAAGCAACCGGGTGATAACTCCTCCCACTATCACTACCGGTGTCAGTCCTCTGCCGACTCTGGTCAAGTTAGCCAAGATCTCGTGGCTAATGTTGAGACGCTGGCCTGCCACCATAGCCCAGATGCTCCAGATCTCGGCCGCATTAAGCGACCCTGGATTACCAGCTCGATCGAGGTACGAACTGGATAGCACTCTGTGCAAATACCGGAGTGCCTGAGACACTAGTACGGTGCTCTTTGCTGTATCATGATCATACAGCACTCTTGGTAGGGCAATAGCCGCCCAATGGGCGCGTCTCACAGCTCGCCGCGGGATCTCAACCCCCTCCTCTGTAGGGAGCCCCATGGCCTGTATGAATCTCTGCCTGGTAATACTGTAATGGTCGCCATCGAACCAAAACTGGACCACCCCTGGCTTGGTGTCTGCACTCTGAAAACCAGTATAGCGGAGAGTGGCTAGGACCTGGCGGGTAGCCTCTGGAAAAGTCTGGAAGGAGGGCTCAAGGAACTCTGTCCACCCAGCACCCTCGACGAGCAAATCAAACTCTGGGGCCATCCTTAGGGCCTCTAGAAATGGCCGAGACACAAAACGGCTGGCCCGAAGCTCTACCTGAGCCAACGCTCTATACCTCTGAGCTGACTCAGCATCCATCCAACCCGGAACTACGATATCGGGCTGGGCCTGCGGTGCTCTACATCTGGGAGGCATCCTGCAAAGGAGAAAAAATTAGATAGCAAAAATTTGACAAAACAAGTATTATTAGATTTATTTTCAAGGTGAAGGCCCATTTAGGCCTCACCAGAGCGATGGCGGCCCGAAAACTGATAAAAACTGATAATAAATGATAAGGGCGGGCGTCCTGTCAAAGGAAGTTGTCCAACATGCCTCGGCACATATCAGAGCAAAAACAACATGCAATTAGCATGGAAAATAATTTGAAGCGAATAAAATTGGGCTTTTTAGGCCCCAAGGCATGCATTACACACAAGAATATTCATTTTCAGAATAAAATAATAAAAATTTGGGCAGCACCCCGGCAAGGGTATGCCCAACCTCCTGCATAAAAAGGCATCAAAATAGGCCTCGGGCCTCAACAATAATATATGCTCATAAATGGGACACACCCCGGCAAGAGCATGTCCCCAACAACACAAAACAATGGCCTCAGGCCTCAAAAGCAATATATGCATAGAATAGTGCGCTTAAGAAATCTATTCCTAAAGCAACAAGGTTATAGAAAAAATCTATTTCTATGTGATCATGCAAAGGTTCAGATTTAATTTTATACAAAAAAAAGAAAAATGGGCAGCATCCTCCCTAAATTTCTAAGGCATCTGAAATTTTCTAATCATTTCTAAAGTTAAAAGAAGAAGAAATGAACTAAATAAAATTAAAAAAAAAGTAGTTATTTACTTACTTGTAGTCGCGAGAAGTGTAGAAACTGAAGAAATATAAATATCCAAGCACCCGGTGAGTAGAGAATGCGAAAATATGGAAAAATCGCGAAAAAAGAAGATGAAATGCTTGAAAAAACGCTAAAAAACCGTTTGAGAGGGGAAATGAAAGGGACAGCAGCATTTGCACCGTCTGTCACTCTCCCTTATATAGAATTTCATGACCGAAGGGCCGGGCGTCTATAGGAGCAACCGACGGGCTGGCCGTATGTCACACAATAAATGCGAGTAAATGCGCGTGATGAATGCAATGCTGACGTATGTGTCTGCCAGATGGACCTATACCGACGGGCAGGCCATCTCTTAGGAGAGGCGGGCAGGCTGTCCCTTAAGATAGGCGGGCAGGCCGTCGGTGACACTTCCCTATAAATTCTTACAAAATTTTGCTCCTCTTATGTCTCTTCATTTTCCAACATTTTGAGCCCTTCATATTTCTTAGCATGTCTTCTTCTCTAGCCCAAAGGATGCACCGTATCTTAGATGACAAACACACTTGGGGAGAAGGCGCCCTTTCCTCTATGTCTGGGCTGAAATATCTGTGCTGGGTCAAAGTCGATCAGAACCTCCTTCTGGCGGCGACCCACTTCTGGAACCCCCGGTTCCACGTGTTCCGGTTCACCTACCAGGAACTATGCCCTTTGCCTGAAGAGTTAGCTACCATTTTTGGAGCCTGGTTCCCTCCTAGCGCTCTGCCTTGCGTCCCCCGCTGCGGCCTATTCTAGACCCGGGACATAGCTATGGCTCTTGGCATACCTTCTTCTGAGGCCGCCCGTCTGATCCCTCCGGGCTCTTCCTTTACTCTGGGGCCACTAATCGAGGCTCTGGATCAGTTCACTGACATCCCCACCTATCGGGTAAGCATCATATTCTTGTTTTGTATGGTGAACTTCCTCACTGTTGTTCCAGGGGGGTTGATAGGTGACTCTCGCCTGTTCGGAGTCCTGAGCGACTTTCATCTGGGATTATCACCCTTACCACTCATTCTGGCTGAAACCATTCTGGGCTTGGACGTTGTGAGCTCTGGATCCACTACAACCTTTACCGGCAGCCCCTTATTGCTCCAGGTACGTCATTATTTTAAAGGTAGTGCATCCCTTATGGATTTTCACACTAGCTTTTCTTAGCGGGAGGTGCGTCCTTTCGGATTTTCACACAACCCTGCGCCTTATTTTTGCCTGAAGTAAACCCTATTTACTCCAGCGGCTTTTCTTTCTCTTTTTTTTTTCTTCTCTTCTTTCTTTATTTATTATTATTATTTTCTTTTTTTTTTTAGATTTGGCTGCAAGAGAAACTGAGGATGCTGTCTGAGCCACCCCCTCGGGTTACCCTGCAGTACTCGCCGAGTCACTTTCTTCCGCGCCGATGACTACATGGGTGTGCCACTACTGGTGAAGGCATTACCAGATTTGGCGAGCTGTCAGATGATGACATCAGCTTTACGTCTGCCTGGCTCCCACTGTCTCATGTGGTCATTGATGGGCCATCGGGGTGTGTTCCCCTCTGTGGGCTCCGTCGAGCCACCTTCTGCATCACCTCTCAATGTATGCGTCAGCTCGGGATGACCCAGGATGTAGTGAGGGTTCCCTTATCTTTCCGGGGAGGAGCTCTCTCGGCCACATTTGCTTCCCGGTATCATGAGCTGTGGGGCAAACTACCAATGAGGACTGTTATCCCGAGGTTCGGCAACCATTCCGTGTCTTCGACTAGTGAGTACAAGAAGTGGATCCTTAGTCCAGCATCTGATAATAGGACTCGAGGGCTCAAGCATCTGGTCGGCGAGAGCAGCAGCAAGACTTAGCTTAGCTTGCATATGTATTTCTTTTGGTGCTATATTTCTTTTTAATGCAGAACTAGGAAATGACAAAAATGAAAAGAATAATATTCATTCTATTTCACGAATTTGTGTACATTTTCATATAATTTCAGCATACATGATCAGTTTTGGCATTTACTCAGCTGCTTACGCGCTGTCAATACAAGGAACCAAATTTTAATAGCATCAACTCCTGTTACCGATCGGCCCTCTCGGGTTTTCACGATTGGACATTTTCTCTCATGCCTCTAATTTTTGTACAGGATGCCTTTTTTCGGTTTTCACCCTATCGAGTCGCCCAATTTTAGCACAGCCGCATTTTTTTGGTTTTCGACCTGCAGGGCATTTTATTCTCTTCTTTTTATTTTGGTCTTTAGCCATGGAACCTTTTGAGTCTGTCGACGTCGATCGGTTCTTTGAATTCGTTCCCATCACTATCCGACAAGATTGCAGCTCCCTTGGACAACAGCTTCTTAAGGATATACGGCCCCTCCCAGGTCGGTCTGAATTTCCCTCTAATATCTGGTATGCCTGGCCTCATCTGCTTGAACACCAAGTCCCCTTCTTTCAGCGGATGCTTTCTCACCTTCTTTTCGAAAGTCCTTGCCAATCTCTTTTGGTAAATCTGGTTATGATAATAAGCTTTCAGCCTACTCTCATCCAGTAAGTTCAAGTGCTGTAGCCTCTGCTGCACCCATTCGGCCTCCGGAATTTGGGCTTCCATGACCACCCTCAGTGATTTGAGCTCTATCTCAACTGGCAATACTGCTTCCATTCCGTATACCAGAGAAAATGGTGTAGCGCCTGTAGACGTTCTTATCGTTGTTCTATATCCCCACAGAGCGAAGGGTAACTTTTTAGCCCAGTCTTTGTAGGTTTGGACCATCTTGGACAGGATCTTCTTCATATTTTTATTCGCGGCCTCTACTGCTCCATTCACTTGTGGTCGGTAGGGAGAGGAATTATGATGCTCGACACCATACTTCTCGAGGAGCTTCCTGGATTCTCCCATGAACTGCACCCCATTGTCAGACACTATGTGATGAGGGAGGCCATATCTGCAGATCAGATTTCTCTCTATGAATTTGGCCATATCCCTTGCGTCGATCTTCTTGAAGGATTCCACCTCTAACCATTTGGTGAAATAGTCAATTGCGACTATGATGTATCTGTGCCCATTGGATGCCGTAGGGCGAATCTCTCCAATGATATCTATCCCCCAAGCAGCGAAAAGCCAAGGTGATGTCAGGTTATGTAACTCTGATACTGGCAGGTGTCTCAAGTCTGCATATTGCTGGCACAACTGGCATTGCTTAACATATTTTGAGTAGTCATTGTCTATCGTAAGCCAATAGAAGCCTTGTCTCATGATCTTCTTAGCCAAGGTCAAACCGTTCATATGGGCCCGCAGACACCTGCATGGGTTTCCTCCATCACCTTGCGGGCTTCTTTTTCATGCAAGCACCTGAGTTGAATCCCGTCCGACTGTCTTTTGTACAACACCCCTTCTAAGGATATGAACTGAGTAGATAGCTTCCGGATCATCCTCTGGTCCTTCTCAGTAGCTTCTTCTGGAAATTTATTGTTTTCTAAGTAATTGATGATGTCGAAGTACCATGGTTTCTCGTCCGCCACTTCTACTTCCATCACAGGCTTGATCTCGAAGCTGGGCTTCTCAGAACTCGAAATTAGCATTGGCTTCATAGCAACTCCTTCGGGGTTATCCCACATTGACACTAAGGTTGCCAACGCATCAGCCAGACGATTTTCATCTCTCGGCACGAAGTGGAAAGTGCAAGTCTCAAACTGCCCACATACCTCTTTCAAATATTCAACATAGGGTACCGGCCGTTCTTCTTTTACAGCCCACTCACCTCGGATCTGGTTAATCACCAAGGATGAATCACCGAAGACTTCTATATTCTTTGCCCCCAATGCAGCTAAAGCTTCTAGCCCGAAAGTGCATGCTTCATATTCGGCTTCGTTGTTGGTTGCTTTGTACCTCAGCTTCTTTGCTAGGGGAAGTTTCTCATTATCTGGGGTTATCAGGACGATTCCGATTCCGGCCCCTCTGTTATTCACCGCCCCGTCAAAGTGCAACTGCCATCCCTGGATAGAAATCGCGACTATGCTTTCATCAGGAAAGGTAAACTCGGGAGTGTCTCCTTGAATAGGATGCTCAGCAAGAAATTCGGCTACTGCTCGCCCCTTAATAGTTTTGCGAGTGATGTATTGCACATCAAACTCCTGTAGCAAGAGTAGCCACCTTCCCATTTTACCAAGCAAAGACGGTGCTTCCTGCAAATATCTTAACGGATTTTGCTTGGCCACTGCCTGAACTTTGTATGAGTGAAAGTAATGCCTCAATTTCTTTGATGCCCAAATCACTGCGAGGCAGATCTTCTCTACTTCAGCATATTTGATCTCATAGGCCAAGAACTTCTTGCTGAGGTAATAAATTGCAAATTCCACCCCAAATTCGTCCTCTTGAGCCATCATGGCCCCCACAGAACTGCCCTCTACTGCCAGATAAAGGATAAGCGGCTTGATCGGCTGCGGCGGCCTTAGCACTTGCGGATTCAATAGGTATTCCCTGATGCTGTCAAAAGCCTTCTGTCAGTCTTCGTTCCAGACTACAGGTTGAGTCTTTCTAAGCAGCTTAAAAACAGGCTCGCATATTGAAGTGAGCTTAGCGATAAATCGGCTGACATACTGCAACTTGCCTAGGAAACTCCTTACATCCTTCTCCTTTTGCGGCACAAGCATCTCTCTGATGGCCTTCACCTTGTCCAGGTCAATTTCTATTCCCCTCTAACTGATGACATGTCCCAATAGTTTTCCTGAAGTCACTCCGAAAATGCACTTCTTGGGGTTAAGTCGCAGATTATACTTGTCAATCCTGGTGAAGAACTTTTCTAGAGCTTCAAAGTGCCCCTCTCGGGTGGCTGACTTGACCATCATGTCATCGACATACACTTCTACCTCTTTGTGGATCAGGTAACTTAAGATCTTGGTCGCCATCCTCTGGTATGTGGCCCCTGCATTCTTCAGGCCGAAAGGCATAACTCGGTAGGCGTAGGTCCCCCATTCCGTGATGAAAGCGGTCTTAACCCAGTCAGCTATTTTGTTCAGGATCTGGTTGTATCCCACATAACCATCTCCAAAGCTGTACATCGCGCAATTGGCGGCACTGTCTATCAACACATCGATGTGGGGTAGTGGAAAATCATCTTTAGGGCAGGCCTTGTTCAGATCTCGATAATCCACACACACCCTGACCTTTCCGTTCTTCTTTGCTACAGGAACCACATTTGCCAACCATGTAGGATACTGCACTTCAACAAGGAACTTGGCTTCAATCTGCTGTCAAATTTCCTCCTTGACCTTGTCAGCCCATTCTGGCTTGAGCCTTCTCAACTTCTGTTTCACAGGCTTGTAATCTGGGTAAGTCGGGATAGCATGTTCTGCCATGTCTCGGTCGATTCCTGGCATGTCCTCATAGGTCCAGGCAAAGACTTTTTCATGTTTTCTTATTATTCTCTCAAAATTTTTTCTCTCCTCAGGAGTTATATTTGATGCTATTAGAATTTCTCTCGGATTTTTCGAGGTTCCAAGATTAAAAGGCGTTGTATCAGTGGAATCAATGTCAAAAATTGAGGGAATATGATTATGTTCATGCATGTTGAAATCATTAGAAACATTGCACAAGTAAGAGAAATTGTTTGCCTTATTAATAATATTATAATTGTCATTTACATAATAAAAGTGTTCTGGAATAAAAAGACAGTCTAAGCTAGAGTCTTCTTCTGCCACTCCAGAGGTTGATGTTGTTGTACCTGGTTCATTGGCTTCCTGATTCAGCAGAGGCCCTTCAGGCATGTCGGAGGAAATCTTCAATCCCCCATCTTCGGTTCTAATTCTGCTATCTTCTCTTTCCCCTTCAGCCTGGCCGCTATCATTTTCTTGGTAACGACCTCTTCTGGCTCGCATCTGTCCCAAGTGATACCCTAAGTCATGACCTCCTCATCCCAGAAGTCCTCAGCAGTCTTGATAAACTCGACACGCCAGTCAAATACATCGTTAAAGATCTCGAACCCAGGGACAATTCTCCCCTTCACCCATTGCGGCTCATCTTCGCCAGTATAAGCACAAACTGAGGATGCTGGTACGAAGATTTCTAAAATGTGAGGGATCTTATCTGCCGCCTTCTTTTTGCCGAAGCCGCCTCTGTACCCCAGACCTTTCCGGTTCTTCTGACCTCGAGTGGTGATCGCAGTTTGCAATCCTTGAGAGTTTCTGCCCAAACCAGCCCCAGGGAGATAATGCATCTTCTTCAACATATTAACCACAGCTGGGTTATCCACTGATCCGTGCTCTTCTCTTATCATGGACACGTGAAAGCCATTAAATGGCTGATTAGCTATTTCAAGCGCTGAGACTTGGTTCTCCCTGGCTGCCTTGATAGTCACCACCTCCCCTTCATGTGGGAACTTTATCATTTGATGCAGTGTGGATGGCACTCCTCCTAATTTGTGAAACCAGGGTCTTCCGAGCAGGGCTAAGAAGTTAGCAGGGATGGGCAGAACTACAAATTCCACCTCCACTTCAATGGGTCCTATCTTGACCAAAGTCTTAAAGGTTCCCGAGGCTTGCCTCCTCGAATTATCATAGGCTGTGATAGTCAGATTTGATCCACTGAGCATATCCTCGTTTAGACCAAAAGCTTACAGAGCTATCAGGGGGCACACATTGATAGAAGACCCATCATCTACCATAACGCAAGCAGTGTGCTTGTCGTTAATCTGCGCTTTGATGTACAGGGGTTTGTTATGATTGCGGCCTTCGACTGGTAGGTCGGCATCAGAAAAAACCAATCTCTCCTCGGATCCTCCCTTAACTAAGCCCAAAAGCTCTGATGGGGAAATCGTGGTGGCGACCGTGGCCTCAACCAAAGCCTCTACTACCTTCTGCCTATGAGAGGGGGACTATCTCAAAAGATCCCAGATGGATATTTGAGCCGCAGTTTTCTTCAATTGCTTGACAATCTGATTCTCCTCTGGCTCTTTCTCTACTGGCGTCTGCGCTGGCTCAGGTAGCCTCGTAATCTCAAGGACCACTCTTCCACTTCTCATTACAGCCCCTATCTCTTCTTTGTCTTCATCAGACCCCCACAAGTCAAGGTTCATCTCTCCCTCCTCCTCGGCTTCTCCGCCGCTCTTACTGCTAGACCAGCAATCAAGGGTCGCCACGACTGCTCTCTCCTCTCTATCTTCGGAACAGTCAGCAGTAAAATTCTTTCTCCCATATAGATCTTGTAGCACATACCACTCTGGCAAGCTAGATCCGATCATAAACACGGGCGGTGGTACGGCATTGCAACCGAGCTTCTTCTCAGTTTCCCTCTTCTCAGGCTCAGAAATTTGCTTGCTATCAATCAAGTCTTGGATAGCGTGCTGCAGCGCTTTGTACTTATATGTGATATGGCCTAAGTGCTGGTGAAACGCACATAATTCATTGTCTTTGTGCCCAGGCTTCCCCTGCGTCAAAGCAGGTCTAGGAGCTAAGGGCTACAATTTCCCTTCCTTCATTAACCTTCTCAAGACCCAAGATAATGGTCTCCCCAAGTTTGAAAACTTCCTCTGGGTGGTTACCTCAGTAGCAGACACCTCACCTGTTCTTCTGGTGCTACCACTGGGACCTGCCGGCCTACTGGTTCCTTGACCGGGGTTAGCCCTTTTGGCAAAATTATCATTATTAGCTTTCCTAGCCAAGAACTCTCCCTCTTCCTCGATGGCTATATCCTTGAGAGACTCCCAGTCCTTCAACCCCTTCATCTTCAACCCATCTTTCAAGTACGGGCTTGCGTTTTTGATAAATAAACGAATCTGGTCCTGGGTGTCCGGCTTTCTCCGCATCTCCATTACTCGGTTCTGCCATCGGGTGAGATAATCATGGAAAGATTCTTCGGCCTTCTGCTGGAGCAGTTCAAGATCTTTTAAAGTCACCTCCATTCTAGTGTTGCAGTCATACTGTCTCAAAAACTCCTCAGTGAGCAGATCCCAAACTTCTTTAGTACGACGGTCGAGACCATGATACCAGTCGATGGCATGGGCGGTCAGACTCAGACAAAAGTATTCTACTTTCTGCTTCTTAGACAACATGGTCCCTTTCATGACCAGAGAATACTGTTTCACATGAGCGGTTGGGTCAGAAGTTCCATCAAACTTCGGTACGTCTGGCATCTTAAAATTATAAGGGATCGGGTCCTCTCCCTCCAATTCCTTATCCTCTGGGTTCATCCCTTGACCCCTGCTCAACATACGGGCCATAGCTTCGAACCTCTCTTCCATCTTCTTTAAAATGAAGTCATCCGTCTGAGGTGCCTTCCCCCTCTCAGATGCAATGCTCATCCTATCATCTTCGATATCCCTATCATCATCAATTCTCAGCACAGGCCTTCTTCTCTGCTCTCCTGAGGCTACTGACCTTAACTCTACTGGCGGCGGCCTCACAGGCTCTTCTCGTCTTTTAGCCCTTTCTTCCTCTGGCTCATTCTGTCTCACAGGAGGAGGAGGAGGAGGATTCTGTGGAGCATTCTGTTGTGCCAAGGCGGTCAAAATATTCATCATTTTGCCCTTGAATTCCTCAAATCGCCGGCCCACTTCTTCAGCGATCATGGCCCTAGTGGCGTCATCCCCTCTAGGCGAGTTTGCCATCTGAGATACAGTACTGCTGATTCCTGATAAGATTTCTGGCAGACCCTCTCTATCTGACAGCTCGGAAGCAGGAACTCGGATCAGTCGTCCGGTTGGTGATCTAGTCTACCTAGGCAGATCTATGATGGCTGCAGGGGTAAGACATTAGACATGATGCATGAAATGCAGATGTAATGCATGTTCGTGATATGCAACATTCACAGAGCATAAGCAAGCAAGTAGGTCCTTTCACCCTTATTTCTCCCACACACGTGGTCGTGCAGTCTCTTTCCTAGGTGGGATTAGCCCAAGGGTCAACGAGGGACCCAATGGACACGCATGGTGCACGGCGAAAAACCGGCAGCATGACACTCCTATGCTAATGTACAAGCGGATGGATAATGATCGTCATGTATTTGGACGTTCCATAAATTTCAACATGGCCCTACCGGGGCATGATAGCCTTTGGCTAGGTTACCAAGAGAAACATCTGGACTCACCCAATACATGAGGATCCATACAGCAAGCATGGAATTAGGGTTCATTTCACCTGTAGAAAGTAACTACGGCCATTACATGAGCTTTGGACAAGGGAGATATTTCTTTAAGGCTACCCAAGCATGATCCCTGCCGACAGGTCTAGCTCATCACAAGCATAGCGACCGATCGGGTCATCATTTTGATATACCATTGAGGTACGTGGCTTGGGCTGGTGATTATCCTTAACACTTCCCCAAATTGAGTGAAAATGGGGTCGTGCTTTAGGAACGCACCGGGGCTAAAAGAGGGACCGAACTAGCATATTCTAAGGCTCTAATGATATGCGAATGCAATTTTGAGAGAAAGCAAATTTATTAATTAAATTTTAATCATTAATGTTAAGCGAGGTATTTTCAAATTGAAATCTCGAACCATAAACGTCCCCAGCAGAGTCGCCACTGTGACGCGCGCCGGATCCCTGCGGCTGCCCATGGGACCGCCCGTTTGAGGGCGATCGGGGCATTTGTGGGTCCGTTGATAGCTTGCAATAAATCGCAAGTGCGTCTATGTTGGGCAACAAGGAGGTTTCATGGAGTCGCCACCCAATAGAACATTGGGAAAGTTTCTCTCGCCTCGGAGAGCCTAAGACTGCGCTTGGTATCCATTTTGGGCCAGCCAGAGGGGTCTTGGAAGGTAAACCTCTCGCCCTAAGGAGCCTAGGATTAGCGCTAAAGTCTCGTGGCACAAAAAGGTGTCTTGGAGGGTAGACCTCTAGCCTCTTTGAGCCCAAAGACCAGAGCTGGGTCCAGGATTTCTCATCTATTTCTACCTCGATTATTTTATGATCAAATTTTAATTATCATTGATTCGCTCTCTCTCCACACGATGCAATTAATCGAAGGCGCATTTATTCACATTTGGAAAGCCGTAAGTGAGCAAACAAATATCAAAAGGCGGTAAATTACAATAATACAAGGAGCGGAATACAACTCCCTTTATAAATGTGCGATACATACACGAATCGGGGCATTGCTTATTATGAGGACTTTGGTCCTCGCATGCATCATTATCAAAATTGGATGTTTTGATTTTATTTGTGATGATTTTCATTGGGTAAGAATAGGGCGTTGGACCCTTGCATTTGTGTAAACCTCATTTTACTGAATATAAAACATTGAGTCATTATTATACATTAACGAGATATAAAAAGAGTATATCCATATACATAAAATAATCAATGAATAACAAATAAAGGAAATAATCGAGAGGGTTAGGAAACTAAACCGGACGGAATCCTCCGAATATGGTAGATAGCCGCTCAAGCTCGGGATAGTCCGAGAGAATTAATATACACTCATATGAAAGTTAAAAGATATTAATATACATGAAATTAATATATAGGAAGCCAAAAGGACTTGAAAAAGATGGAAAATAATTTAAAGAGGTAGAGACAGAACCCACAGACGGCCTTTTTTAGGTGACCGACGGGCGTCAGTCAAGATAACCGACATGCCCGTCTGTCACTCAAAAAGAGGGCGCCTATAGGTGGGGTGACCAATGGGCGTCGGTGATGGAGATGACCCGTCAGTCACCACTGTCTCCGAAAAAACAAAAGAAAGAAAACTCTTTTCAAAGCCAAAAGAGGTTTTATCACAAAATGAGATAAAAGAGAGTCAAAATAAAGGAAAATAATGACAAAGATTGAAAAATTCCACAAAATAAAGAATAAATATAAAATGATATGAAGAAGGAATCCGGAATATTTACCCTCATATAATCGCTTTGGGTGAGATTCTTGTGTTGATTAGAGCCCCGCGTGTTCCACGAAAAGCAAGATGAAGGATCAAAAAACGAAAATGAACTGTTTCCTCCTCAACCCCTCAAAAGATTGTCTTTGGAATCAAAATCTAAAGAAAACTAATTAGTTTTTAGTTCTTTTCGATTGATTTGATCCTTTTTTTAAAGAGATTTCTTTATAAAATGTGTTTGCTGGAAGAGAGAGAAAATATGCTTAAATTTGGGCAGAGTTTCCCCTCTTTAAAAATTTTGGAACCCTTTTCTAGTAAAAATCCGGAGCTTTTATAAGCCAGACACGACCGACGGGCGTCGGTGTATGGAGGCGGGCGTCGGAAGAATCCTTCTGACACAAGGATTCGTCCGACGGCCCTGCCACATCCACCGACGGGAGTCGGAAAGGTTGCGTGCTCCGAGAAACCAGGCGGCGTTCTGACAGGGGCGGTGATTTTTTGACGGGCGTCGGAAATACCACAAGCCGTCGGTGACCCTAAGCGACGGGCTGGCTTCACAAACGGGCTGGCCGTCTGTGGAGGGAAATATGTCTTTTGACTCGAAAATCCCCTGTTTTCTCCCCCTCTGCCTACGAAAGGTAAAAAGACTCACTTCTCGTGGAACACAGGACTAAAACCCCCAAATCCAAACCATTTATTACAGGCTCGGATACTGATTTCATCATAGGGTAACCTCTGATCCGGACCTCTCCGGGACACGGTGCTTACACCAACTTTTTCTTACTTTCTCTCTGTTCAGGGTTAGTGATTTGCTTGCTATCGATCAAGTCCTGAATTTCATGCCTTAACCTCGCACAACGGTCCGTCATATGCCCCGTGTGCTGGTGGAAAGCACAATACTCATCATATTTATGGCCCGGTTGTCCTTGGGTTTTGGCTGGCTTAGGAGGCAGGGGCTGTAGCTTCCCTTGTTTTATTAGTCTCTTTAATACCCCGGATAAAGAATGACCCAAATTTGAAAAGTACCTTTGACCTTGTCCCACTTCGGTAGCTGAAACTTCTGCTATCTTGCCATTTCTGTTGTTATTGCCCCCAGCACTGCATGATTTGAACCTTGATTGATTCCCATAGTACTTCCCAGCAAAGTTGTTTTGGCTTGCTTTCTTTGCTAGGTAAGCAGCCTCGGCCTCTACAGCAATATCCTTAAGTGATTCCCAGTCTTTGAGCCCCTTAAAACTTAGCAAATCTTTTAGGTAAGGGCAAGAGTTCCTGATAAATAACCTAATCTGGTCAGCAGTGTCAGGCTTTCGCTTCATCCCCATGACCCTGTTCCTCCATCTGGTGAGGTATTTGTGAAATGACTCATCACTCCTCTGTTGTAAAAGCTCAAGGTCCTTTAGGGTGACTTCCATCTTAGTGCTGCAGCCGTATTGCTTCATGAATTCATCAGTCAGAAGGTCCCAGACCTCTTTAGATCTCCTATCCAGCCCGTGGTACCAGTCTACTGCCGGACCTACCAGACTAAGGCAAAAATACTCCACCTTCTGCTTCTTGCTCAAACCAGTGCCTTTCATTACAAGAGTATACTGCTTGATGTGTGTAGATGGGTCAGAAGTACCATCGAATTTTGGCAACTCAGGCATCTTGAACCTTTGGGGCAACAGCTCTTTATCCCCTAGATCTCTATCCCCAGGGTTAATCCCTTTTCCAGCTGATAACATGTGGGTGATAGCTTCAATCTGCTGTCTCATCCCCCTCAGAGTCTCATCCTCTAACCTGGGTGCTTTGCCCCTCACAGCTTGTTGGACCATTGGCTCTTTATCTTCCTCCTTTATTACAAAGTCATCATTGGGATGGGGGATCTTTTCTCCTCTTGGCTCAACAGGTGCAGCAGCTCTGTGCTCATTGACAGGTTGATGGGCAGCAGCTCCAACGAGAGGAGCCTCCCCACTAATAAGTGGTTCGGCTTGCTCCCGAAGAGGGGCTATCGGCGCTCGTGGAGCAACAGGCGGCTGCGGAGCAATGGGTGCTTGTGAAACAGGAGGGTGAGCAATTCTTTCGGCCATAGCTCCCATCATTTCTAACATTCTTCGCTCAAAATCTTCTAACCTCCTAGCAAGGTCTTGAGTGGTCAAAGTTCCAGTCTCTTCCGCCATCGAGGATGATTCACTTGTCATTGAGAGTGACTCAGAATCCCAATTAAGCACTAATTTTAGCAATCCAAAGGGCGAGTCCGTACTCACTAGTCGACCGTCAGGACCTCTAATCCACTTGGATGGATCTATGATGGCTGAAAATTCGGATTGTTAGAATGATGCGTGGATGATATGTACAATGCATGATCGTGAGCTATGCAGCATTTACAACCACATGCAAGCAAGTAGATCCTTCCAACCTTTTAACTCTGCACACGAGGTCAAATAGTCTCTTCATAGGTGGGCTTGACCCATGGGTCAACGGGGAACTCAATGGGCGCGTATGGTGCGCGATGGAAAACCGGCAGCATAACACTCTTAATTGAAAGCACATGTGCATGGATTTTGGCCATTATATATTTGGACCTTTCAAACAGACTAAAATGAGCCCACCGAGGCATGAAAGCCTTTGATGAGTGCCCGATTAATATGTTTGAATTGGTTTGATATATAAGGGCCCATATAACAAGCATTGTATTAAGGTATATGTAACCTAGGGGAAGTATCTATTACCATTACATGAGCTTTGGTCAAGGGTGATGATACTTTAAGGCTACCCAAGCATAGTCCCTGCCAACGGATCGAGTGTAACGACCAATTGGGTCTCCATTTGATATACCAAGATGGTACGAGGCTTGAGCTGGTGATTATCCTTAACACTTCCCCACATTGAGTGAACGTAAGGTTGTGCTTCAAGAACGCACCGAGGTTAAAAGAGGGACCAAACTAGCATAATTCTAATGCTCTAGCATGGATGCAATGCAATGCAATTTAGATGAGAGATGAAATTTTAGTTTTAAAAACCCAATTATACATTTTAACCAAGACATTTTCAGAGCAAAGTCACAAACAGTCCCCAGTGGAGTCGCCACTATGACGCGCGCCGGAACCAGCAAGGCCCTCGTCGAACCCGCTTTTAGGATTCGAGGGATAGGTTCGCGTCTTTTTCGATCTTAGGTGTTATGAGATATGTTTGGCACCTCCTTTCACAATAGAACATTGAAAAGGACCATCCATCGCCATAACACCTTTAGGCACTTTTGAGGTATTTTGGAGTCGCCACCCAATTTACAAGAAATTGGGAAAGTTTAATCTCTTATCGGTCTAAACCAGAGATGGTGTCCGGAACTTCACACTTATTGGTGCCTTGGTTAATTATAAATGAGTTTTTAAATTATAAAATTTCATTTTTCATCTCACACAATTAATGCAGTTTATTAAAGCGCATATCAATCACATATGAAACGATAAATAAAAATAAATAAAGACAAAATTAAATTACAACAAAATTAGGGGCAGAATACAACCCCCATTGTAAATAAAATATAAATCATACATAAAACGGGGTATTTATTAATGTTGAGGACGTTGGTCCTCTCATGCACAATTGAAGAAAATTATTTTAAAGTGACAATTTATTTTGGATGAAAAACTAGGACATTGGTCCCATTTTATTAGAAAACTCAATTTTATTTGTAGAAATATTTTTGTGTGATTTTTTATTAAACGTGCATAAAATAAATTGTTTAATTAATTATTACATGCCAAATAACTCAATAAAACATACAAAGAAAAAATAACGAATACAATGAAAAATAACAACTTCTCGGATCTCCTCCTTCATTCGTACGGGTGCTCAAACAGGGGAACACAAGTATTTGACACCAAAAACAAAAACAAATAAACTTAATGTTAGTAATCGAAACAAGAAAATTAATTAAACATTTATAACAATGAATAAATTAAATAAAATATGCATATTAGGTGATAAATAAATTAAATGACATATTAAAATGAGTTAACACATTAATAGATCAATATATAAAACATAAAGCAATAATAATAATAATAATAATAACAACAATAACAATAACAATAATAATAGTAATAAATAATAATAATAATAATGATAATAATAACAATAATAACAATAAAGATGAACAATTAAATGAAAACGGGAACAAATAATAAAATTAAGAGTTAGATCTACATCTAAAGAACAATATTAAGGGCTAGATCTACATCTAAAATGACATAAAATAAATAAATCAACAACAAATATATAGATCTACATGTTTACTAATTTAAATGTTAGCAAAAATGATGAAAACAAAAATTAAATCAAGAGATCGAGTCTAGAATGTTTACCCTCAGATTTCGAATTCAATGGAAAAATATGATGGATTTTCCTTGTTTTGATTTGCAAAATATGGTTTTGAAATGATAAAGTTTGAGATTCTGATTTAAAAGAAAGACTTGAAAAATAATTGAAGAAAAATTAAATTGATTCCCAAGAACAAAGAATTGATTTTCTTTGTCTCAAGAACAATTGTTAATTAAAATTAAAGAGAAGAAATTGATGAAAACAAAATTAATTTCCAAGAACAAATAATTATTTTCTTTGTCTCAAGAAATTGTAATTGATAGAAAACCAATCTCAAGAACAAAAAAATGATTTCTTTGCTTTAAGACCAATTTTAGCTTGAAAATTGATTTTTTTGGCTTTGAAAATTTATTTTTTTGATGAAGGAAACTCAAATGATGTAGAGAGGATGTTTTAGAGAGAGGAAGTGAGAAGATGAGGAAAACCAGAAAAATTAAAAATTCTTCCTAGAGAGAAAATGGCCAACCTCCTAATTTCCCTCATCTCTTTCTTTTTATTACAAAAAAAAAACCTAAAAAAACAATTAATTAATTAAGAAATAAAATTATTTTTATTAAATTTTCCTTAATTTAAGTGTGAAAAAGGAGAAAAAACCAACCAAATCTCGGAAAAATCTTCAAAAAAGTCAAAAAAATTGAAAAAAGAAGATTTTTGGGTGAAAAAATGTCAATTTGGGCGGTTTTGGGTCAAATTCGGCGAAAGCACAGTTGTGCTTTCAGAAAAGCACAGCTGTGCTCTTGCGCGCAGTGCGCGCAACGCACACTGCGCAAAAGCACAGCCGTGCTTTAAAAAGCACACCCTCTCTTCTTTTCTCTTCCCTTTTTGTTCTTCTTCTTTTTTTCTTTCTTTTTTTTTTAAATTTTTAGATATGACTAAAAAAAATACTAAATTTATTCTCAAAAACTAATTTCTAAATTATTTTATTTTTTATTATTTTTTTATTATTATTTTTTATTTTTTATTATATTTTTTTATTTTTTTATTTTTTTAATTTTTAATATTTTTAATATTTTTTATTTTTATTTTAAAATGCAAATTTGACAAGGAAATCATCATTTTTAATCTTTTTGCTTGAGAAGGTAATTTTTCATCATTGGGTAACTCCGATCTAGGCTGACTCAGGACCCGGTGTCTACAGGTAGGCTCATCGTGTCTCCTAGACTGTGAGCAATTTGTACTGGCCAGGATGATGAGGCTATTGTACTATCATCCTCATTGTTCGTGCTGCTGCCAGGTCCACATACACATCCTCGTCCAGAAGATCTCTAAAAGTGGCCACATCTGCCACCAGGTGGTGCAAGAGTCTTGTCACAACTCCTCCCACACATATCGAAGTCATCGACTGTCCGGTGAGTGTGACTAGGTTTGCCACTATCTCGTAGCTGATATCGATGCGCCGACCCCTGGTCATCACCCATAAGCACAAAATATTTGTTGCGTTCACCAACCCTGGGCTACCCGTACGGCCAAGGTATGAACTAGATAGGACTCTTTGTATGTACTGGAAGACCTGAGTGGCAAGTAATGTACTTTTTGCCGTGTCAGGATGATATGGAGCCCCTAGTAGTGCTATCTCAGCTCAGTGTTACTGCTCTATAGACCTCTCGGTAGTCAGGACTCCTTCCCCTATCAGGAACTATATGGCCTCTGCAAACTCTCTCCAGCTAATAATAGAAGATATCCCTCTGACCCTGAATGTGATAACCCTGGGCTCATTATCTAGTCTCTGAAAACCTCTATAATGCAGGGTGGATAGGAACCCCCAAACAATCTTTGTGTACATCTGAAATGAGGCCCCGAAGAATTGTTTTTAGCCCGCTACTACTAATAAGGCATCCACATCTGCTAACATACCTACCTCCCCGAGGAAGGTCCGTGACATAAATCTGCTGGCTCTAAACTATACGTGGGTCAAGGATTGATATCGACATCTCTGCTCAGGAGTCATCCACTAGAGTGCTGGTGGTGCAGTAGGTGCCTAAGGGGGATCTCATCTAGGAGGCATCTGCAAAGAAAAAAATGTGACGATTAGTTTGTGCGTAAATCGTGATTTTTCTAAAAAATTTGGCAACATTTCATCTAAAATGTGCCTATCTTTTTGCACAAACAACCTATTTTGTAACAAAACCATCCGCAAGCATATTTAATATTCACGATGTACATTAAATTAAAATTTAATCTAGCCAAATTATCCCTTTTTAAGCACCTTTAAGTCCAATGCATAAACAAAAATATTACAATCGTTATTTATTATTTATTTTTTATTATTATTATAATTTATTCACAGTAGGCAGTTGTGAAAAAAATTCAAATTGTATAATTTCACATTATTTTAACCCATAAACGCATAAAAACTCATTTACAATGACAATCTTAGAGTGAAAATGACAATCTTAGGAAGTGCGATAAAACTAAAAAATATGCCACCTCGAGGTGTGCAACTTTTAAAAAAATATCATTTTGGCACAAATAGTGCGTAAAAAGATTAAAAAATGAGGGACAAAAGGGGCAAAAATCGAGATAGGTAACGTCACAGTGAAGGAAGAAAGAAAGAAGAAGAAGAAGAAAAAGAAGAAGAAGAAGAAGGAAGAGGAGGAGGAGAAGGAGGAGGATGAGGGAAGAAGAAAGTCTCAGCCTTTTAAATTCGATGTGACAGACGGGCTACCTGTGGTTCACAGTGAGCGATAGGCAAAAGCCCTTCCCGTCTATCATTCAAATTTTGCCCTATTTCTTCGTTTTTGGCACCAAGCACTTATACAACACATATTTATCTCAAAATTTTTATATTTAAACCTAAAGATTACCAATTTTAATTATTATTATTATTTTTTTAATTAAAAAAATAAATACTCCCTGAATATTCAAGCTTGACCCTTGTTGATGCCCACATCGGATTTCTCGTCCTGCAAAAATGGATCTCTTTTCCTATAAAAAAATTGGCAAAATAGAAAATACATATGCATATGAAATGCATGGGCCATGCAAAAATGCAGAGAAATAATTCATCTAAGTGAATCAGGGGTGAGCGACGGGCTAGCTGTGACTCGATAAGGGAGTCATGCCCGTCTGTCAGTGCGTCCCTATAAATAGAGCTCAACTTTTGTCCACTTATGCATTATATCTCTTTGGCTACTTGGTCAGACCTTCTCCACAGGTAATTTCCCTTCTCCCTCTTTTCTTTTCCTTTTATGTTCATTTTTACCTTTTCCCAATTTTTATTTTCTGTACAAGCAATCCCATCATGTTAACACCAGTTATTAAAAAACTACGACTTGGAAAAATTCCAATTTAGCCCCTTATGCAAATCTGAAATTTCTGATAAGACTTAAGCTAGATAGAACGCTTCCATTAGCTATTGCATGCTACTGGGGCCTAGATTTCATGTCTTTAGGTTTGCCCATCAAAAATTATGCCCTAAGTCGAGAAATTCGCTACGATCGTCAGTGTGAGGTTTCCTCCTAGTACCTTACCCTATGTCCAGAATTGATTATCAAATTACCCGAAAGAGGTAGCATAAGCCCTATGAATCTTACCATGAGTAGCTACCAAACTGGTGCCCTGAAATGGTCCTTTTTCTTAGGAACTTTTGATTGACGCACTGGGTGACTTTTCAGATGTGCCTACCTATCGTAGTGGTGTCATCCTGCTGATTTCCCTTGCTCGGTACCAGACATTGACCTCAGATGTTCTGACTGGCGATTATCGACTATTCAAAGGGTACTTGCAATGCGATGTGTAACACCCCCTACCCATTCATAGGTGAATCCATCCGCAAGGGAGTGAGATGCCTATGAGCAGGGGTGTCACCACACAAAGGATACAGAAACATACATTCAATCACATTATACATACTAAAATATAGCGGAAAATAAAACTTTTAGAAACATTAGAATGATCATTCATTAATATAACAATAATCATTATAATAATGTTCTGATAAAAAACTGATATTCCAAAATAGTTACATATCCAAAATATACAATGCAGAAGCTGTACAAAAATAATACATAGAGAGTTTTATTACAAAAGAATCATGCTACAAAAATAAAGCCCTAACACTAATCCCTCTGTGTTGGCTTGACTTGCGGCGACT
This sequence comes from Excoecaria cochinchinensis, assembly GCA_947683425.1. Taxonomy (NCBI): domain Eukaryota; kingdom Viridiplantae; phylum Streptophyta; class Magnoliopsida; order Malpighiales; family Euphorbiaceae; genus Excoecaria; species Excoecaria cochinchinensis. The sequence continues at coordinate 8,850,866 of CANTUQ010000127.1, read as the reverse complement.
CTCCCAAAAGCTATACATCTTCCGCACCTGCACGGGTGAAAATACCGTGCTAAGTGATAACGCTTAGTGGGGAAACAAACAACAGTAATATAGATGGCCATTCATAATGGTCGTCAAGGCAAAGTACATACGAAATGGTATACTCATGATTATAAGATATAAACACAAGGGAATTCCATTCAAAGGTTCAATAAACATATACATATGCTCATATAGATTTATATGCTTATAATCATACTCATTCGGATTCACATACTTTGAATCATATCAGAACAAATCATAAGACCTGCTGACTCAAAGTAGTGGATAACGAGTAAACGCGTAGAGGTACCTTACGGGTACAAATCATCACATAGCGGTACCTTACGGGTATGAATCGGGAAAAACGGTATCATTTTATCTCTTTTCAAAACATTTTATAGAGGAATCTTAAACAAGATCTGAATACGTAGAAGTTCACGAGCAACTAAACGGGGACCTGATCAAGGTCCAGAACAGTACAAAGGCTACAGCAAAAGGACTCTTTTAGGCCTGCCTAACTATCCACTAGACTGACTCTTGCAGGTCATGCAAAATCCATTAATTATCATTTATAGAATTCATATAACAATACATGCATAATACACCCAATTATACTCATATGCGTCATAAAATAGTCTAAGAATAATTCTAATAGCATCACAAGTTCGAAAAATAAACATCGAAAATCATAAAAGAAAACACAATTTTGAAAACAGGGGTGTCGCGCTTGTGATAGAGGCATAACTTGCCCCCTATCGCGATCGCGGCTATCCTCGCGCTCGCGCAAAAATAGAAACACACCTCACTGTCGCGCTTGCGATAGTGAGCTGCCAACAGAGGCTGTCGCGCCCATGCGCAGGCACGCGCTAGCGACAGGGGATTGCTCCGAATTGTCTGGAAGCCAAGCGTTCTATCACGCTCACGACAAGTGTCATGCTCACGACAGAGAGCTCTCGTTGCGAGCTCGGCAGTCGAGCGCTCGGCAATCCAATCCACTCGGCAATCGAGTGCCCTGTCGTGCTTGCGATGAAGAGCTTTCGCTGCGAGCGTTCGGCAGCCCAGCCGCTCGGCCATGCAAATCCGCTCAGACTCGCGTAAGGGCTAAAATCACCGAGCCCTATCATGACCCCGCGATAGTGTCGCGATCGCGATAGCGTCGTGATTTCCAGCTCTTACGTGAATTTTTGTAGATTTCCTCACTTTCTAAACACCCAAATTTCCAAACTCAAAAATACATCAACACAGCTTTATCTTACCTTCAAATCAACCTTTCCAACACCACAATTAACATAAACCACAACCTAGATCCACATTTAACACAATCAAAATCATGCATTATTAAAATCAAACTCCTCAAGAACACAAACCCAAAAATTTACCGCAAATATTCATCAAACTTCAATATTTGCTCAAAACTTCAACATTCATGCATCATAACTCAAATCAATTAAATACCCATAACATTAACACTATAATATGCCTCATGAAACATCAATTTTCTAGAGACCACATACAAAGGCATAAATCACCATATAGATATCAAAACAATCAAATTCTAAACAAAAATCCCAAACTTGAAATTGCTTAGCTCCAAATCTACTTGGTACCACTTCCACACACCTTCTCTTTTCCCTTGGGATCGCGAGGAGGCTCAACTAGAAATGATACCCCGAAATCATACAAAACACAAACCCTAGATTAAAAACCCAAACCAGAAACAAATAAAAAAATAAGATGAAGAAGAAGAAATGCTACAAAACTTACCAATTAAGGGTCAAGAGATGATCAATTTCCACCACACTTACTTGGATCCAAGCTAGGGCACTCTTGAGAAGAGAAAAGGAAGAAGAAGGGTAGAGAGAAGAGAGAAACGGTAAATGAAGAAACAAATTCTGCTTTTTCCCTTTTTCTCTTCCTTCTTCTATTTCTTTTCCTAACCTTAGACACATGTCATTTCCTCATTGGTGGAGATTAACCACTCATACCCAACAAGCATGCATTACACACACACATACAATGCTATCCTCACTAATGCACGCCTTACCAACATGTGAGTATGCACACACTAATGCAACCCACACACTCACATCCTACAACCCTACATGCACTCACACTATAATAACATTCACAAAATATGCATTTTATCTAAGATGCTCTTAACACATGCCATCACGCACCCAAAGCACACATGCACAAATGGCTCCAACTTCTAAGGGGCAAATGGGGTGTTACAACTCTCCCCTACTAACAAGAATTTCGTCCTCGAAATTCTCACCTGAACTGAAAAGCTGCAGATACTGAGCCCTCATCATCGCCTCTGGTTCCCAAGTTGCATCCTCAACTCCATGATGATGCCATAACACTTTGACCAAAGGGACTTGCTTATTCCTCAACTGTCTCACTTCCCGAGCTAAAATGGCCTTCGGTTCCTCATCATAAGAATAATCCGGCTGAACTTGCACATCTTGAACCGACAATACATGTGAAGGATCTGAACTATACCGATGAAGTATGGAAATATGAAAAACATCATGCAACTTCGCCAACTCCATCAGTAAAGCCAACCTATAGGCTACCGGACCAACCTTAGCTAACACCTCATACGGTCCAATAAACCGAGGACTAAGCTTGCCTTTCTTACTGAATCTCAACACTTTTCTCCAAGGTGAAACCTTAAGGAAAACTTTGCCCCTGACCTCAAACCGAATATCTTTCCTCTTCAGGTTAGCATAGGACTTCTGTCTATCCTTAGCCACTTTCAGATTCCGCTGCACAACTCTGATCTTCTCCTCGGTATCTCTAACCAAATCTAGCCCAATAACGGAACGTTCGATCAACTTTGTCCAACAAATGGGATCCTCCAAAATCTGAATGACCCTCTGTGATGCGCATCGAACCTAGCAAAGGCCCTCGTAGGCGAGACTCGCTTTTAATGGTCGAGGGATTGGTTCGCGTCTTTTGATTTTGGGCAACATGAGACATTTTTGAATTCCTTACCCAATAGAATATTGGAAAGTTCATCTAGTCCCATGAAGCCTTTAGGCACCTTTGAGGCATTTTGGAATCGCCACCAAATTCACAAGAAATTGGGAAAGGTCATCTAACCTCTACGGTCTAAACCAGAGAAGGTGTTCGGAACTTCACTTTTATTTATGCCTTGGTTAGATATAAGGGAGTTTTTAGATTTGAAAATTCTATCTCTCTTCTCACGCGATTAGTGCAATTTATTGAAAGCGCATTTCAAGCATCAAGAAAGCGATAAAATGAAAGCTATAAAGAAAGCGATAAATAAAGCGGTAAACACACAAAGCCACGCTATTTACAAAAGAGAAATTGGGACAAATACAATCCCCCAAATGAAAAGAAAAGCTAAATAAAATTTAAAATGGAAATCGGGACAGAATACAATCCCCAAGTGGAAGAAAATTAAATTGCTCCAAAAATAATTAATTACAAGGGCCCACGAGATATATGAACATAAATTTAAAACAGACAAAATAAAGTCACACATAGAAAATAACATACATAAATCGGGATATTTATTCAGTTTAGGAACATTGGTTCCCTCATGCTTATTTGAAGAGGTATCGAAGAGTTATTTTGACCATTAGGTCGAAAACCGGGATGAGTGATCCCATTTCTAGAAAATTTAACTCTTCGTTTTAATTCGTGATATTTTCATTGCTTGGCTAAAATCTAGGACATTGGTCCCAATTTATTAATAAAAACACAATTTTGTCGTACAAAATATTTTTGTGATTTTTTATTTGACATGCGTATAAAATAAACTTATTTTATTTACAAACAAAACACAATCACATAAATAGGGATAGGAAATGTCTCATCCAAGTGATATAAACTCCTACGTGGCGCGAGGAATTTAGTCACGATAAATGCTCAAACAAATAAGCACAACATTTTTGCCCCAATAAAAAAAAATAATAAAAATATTAGTAATAATTCCAAAATTAATCAAATAAAGGAAATCTAATATAAATTAATACACCAATAAAATGTAGAATAAGTTAACTTAAACACATTAATTTAATATATTAACATCACACATAAAATAAAAAATCATGCAAGGCACGCTAATAATAATAACAATAGCTAAATCATGAAATAACACCATGCAAAATATAATGACAATAATGAAAATAATAACAATAATAATAATAATAACAAAATAATAATAATAATAATAATAATAATAATAATAATAATAATAATAATAATAATAATAATAATAATGATGATGATGATGATAAATGATAAATAATGATAGCAACAATAAATAATAATAATAATAATAATAATAATAATAATAATAATAATAATAATAATAATAATAATAATAATAATAATAATAATAATAATAATAATATACTAACAACATATATAATGATGATAGTAACAATAAATAATAATTATAATAATAATGATCTAGTAAAATCATATGAATAGACAAGAGGAAGGTAATTAAACATGTAATATGAGACAATAATATTTAAGCATACAAAAAAAAAAAAAATAACAAGAAATAATTCTAAAGGAGAAAATCGTGCAAATCTTTTTTTTTCATTTCCAAACATCACATATATTTATCCATTTTCATGCCAAAAACAAAATAAAGATTGAAAACTCATGCTAAAAAAATATATTTCAACTTAAAAACACATATTTATTAATGCAAGAAAAAAGTAAATAAACTAACATACATAAAATGAAATGAGATAGAAAAAAATGGATCCAAGAATCTTTACCCTCAGAATTAAGTAACATGGAAGCAATATGTCCCGATCTAATCTCTTGTCAAGATCCGAGAATAAACTCAAAAAAAATGTTCAAGAAAATCTTGAGTTTATGTCTCAAATAACTCAAGAACACTAAAATTCACAAATGAATTGATTTTTTTTTTTTGTATTTGATGTTTGATGAGAAAACTCAAGTTAAGGAAATTAATTTTCCTTTTTAAAAGTGTTCAAGTTCAATAAAAAATTTTAGATATAAGAAAAACTAGAATGGAATTAAAGAAGAAAATTTTTATATTTAAGAAAAGAAATTTAAGAAGATTGAAGAAAATGATTTTAAATTTTGAGAAAAAGAAAAGATGAACTCCAAGAACAAGAAATTCCTTGTTTTTCCAAAAAAATACACTCTCTTCCTTCAAGAACACCTCCCCCCAAAATGCCTTAGAAAAGATCCATTCACTTAGAGAATTTTTCTTACCAAAAAATCAATATTTTCCTTTTTTTTCTCCCCTTCCAAAAATGAATCAATCCTCCGTCAAAACCCCATTCTCTTCTCCATTTAGTCCACGTCCATCTTTTTTCCATTTCCCTCTTCCCCAATTTCAACAAAAAATACTCAAAAATTCAAAATAAAATCCTAAAAGTCAAATATTTATAATTAATGTTTTTATTTATTTTTTGACTTTTAACACCCATCCAATTTGACTAATATTTGTCAAATTTCAACAAAATCTGAAAAAATCACAAGAAAAAATCATTTCTTACCCTAAAAATGTGAAAATTTTGATTTTCGGCGAAAATTGGCGAAATCGGCGGAAACTAGGTGGAGCTTGCGAGATTTTTTGCAACTAGGGGGGGAAACCTGCGCGGATCGGTGAGAAATCTCGTCGATCGGGAGACATATCGCGCGCGGCAGCCCCCCCGCGGCCACCGAAATTTTTTTTTATTTTTTCAGAAAATATAATAAAATAAAATGCAAAATATGGATGAAAAATAAAGATACAAATAAAAATAAGAATAAGAATAAACATTTTAAAAGAATTTTGAGATAAATAGAAGAATTTGACAAAGGGATGATCAATTCCTATTTTCTCACTTATGAATTAGTCTTTATTTTCATCATTGGGTAATCCTAATCTTGGACCGCCTCGAGAGCCGGTGTCTACAGTTGCCCCAAATTTTCGAAAAACTAGCACGCAGGTGCCTAGATGAGCCAAAATTCAGATAAGAAAGGAAAGAAGCACGTACTGAGGCGGCCGTCTTTCCAGACTGGATGATGTTATTGTGATGGTTGTTGCCAGCTTGTCGGCATATTATTCTTCATTAAAACAAGTTACCATGATCGTGTAAATTCTCGTTGAAGTGGTATTTACCGTAAGCGTGTAAGTCTTTGTTCAAGTGGTAGTGTCGTGGTCGTGCTAACCTTCCGTGGAATGGTAGTCCTGCCATCGTGCTAACCCTTGTGAGATTTGAAGTGGTAGTGCCGTGATCGTGCTAACCCTCCATGGAGTGGTAGTGCCGTCATCGTGCTAACCTTTCTGAAGTGGTAGTGCCCTGGTGTGCTAACCTTCCGTAGAATGGTAGTGCCGCCATCGTGCTAACCCTTCTGAGATGTGAAGTGGTAGTGCCGTGATCGTGCTAACCCTCCGTGGAGTGGTAGTGCCGTCATCGTGCTAACCTTTCTGAAGTGGTAGTGTCGTGGTCGTGCTAACCTTCCATAGAATGGTAGTGCCGCCATCATGCTAACCCTTCTGAGATGTGAAGTGGCAGTGCCGTGATTGTGCTAACCCTCCGTGGAGTGGTAGTGCCGTCATCGTGCTAACCCTTCTGAAGTGGTAGTGCCGAGGTCGTGCTAACCTTCCGTAGAATGGTAGTGCTGCCATCGTGCTAACCCTTTTGAGATGTGAAGTGGTGCCCCCTGAGAGCCCTTTGGTTAGTTGGTTGCCCCCTAAGAGGTCTTTGGTTTCTTGGTTGCCCCCTGAGAGGTCTTTGGTTGCTTGCCCCCTGAGAGGTCTTTGGCTGGCTACCACCTGAGAGGTCTTTGGCTGGCTGGCTTCCCCCTGAGAGGTCTTCGGTTGATCGCCCCCTTAGAGGTCTTCGATTGATCCTGAGAAGTCTTCGGCTGATCGCCCCCTGAGAGGTCTTCCGTTGGTTGGCTTCCCCTGAGAGGTCTTCAGTTGATTGCCCCCTGAGAGGTCTTCGGTTAGTTGGCTGCTCCTTGAGAAGTCTTCGGTTGATCGCCCCCTGAGAGGTCTTCGATTCACCGCCCCCTGAGAGGTCTTCGATTAGCTGCCCCCTGAGAGGTCTTCGATTAGCTGCCCCAAGAGGTCTTCTGATGGTTGGCCGCCCCCTGAGAGGTCTTCGGTGGATCGCCTGCTGAGAGGTCTTCGGTTCGCCGCCCCCTGAGAGGTCTTCTGATGGTTGGATGCCCCCTGAGAGGTCTTCAGTTGATTGCCCCCTGAGAGGTCTTTGGTTAGTTGGTTTCCCCCTGAGAGGTCTTCGGATGGTTGCCGCATGAGAGGTCTTCAGATGGTCGCCCCCTGAAAGGCCTTCGATTCACTGCCTCCTGAGAGGCCTTTAAATGGTTGGATTGGTGTTTTGATTGATGTCGTCACTCGCCTTTTGTTAGCATTCGCATTGATTCTCTCTTTCTGCAAGACCTCAGAAAGCCAAATATGCAGGAAAAATAGTGAGCATGCATGTGAGATGCATATGTATGCAGTAATGCAGGACAAGAATTCGTCTAAGTGGATCTGGAGGCGACAACCGGTTTGGTCGTAATTTGCAGCACGATCGGTGCCCCCTGGAATTGCTTTTAAATTTTATGCCTCTGGGGGATTATGAGGTTCTCATCTGAAACCTGTAGTCATTTTTTTGAAGGTAGTGCGTCCCTTGTGGATTTTCACACTAGCTTTTCTTAGCGAGAAATGCGTCATTTTAAGATTTTCACATAAACTTGTGCCTTATTTTTTTGCCTGGAATGGACCCAACCCAATTTAGCGGCTTTTATTCACTTTATTTTTTTTAGGACAGATTGCCTGTTCCCAGGTTTTCACCCTGCCCTTTGGCCTAATTTTTGCTTAGAGCGCCAATTACGGTTTTCATCTCTAACGGCCTTTTTCTTTTTTTTTTTTAGTGCTGAAGTTGTTACCAAAGATCTTTCAGATATGATTGGAATGTACTTATGTCTCAGATGATGGTTGTATGAGTTTGATTCCTATATTGAGGATGCTATAGAATTGGCCTTACAGTTAATAGTTGGATGAGTCGACTGAAGTGATTGAGTAGCGAGAATGGTAGAGGGTAGACAGTAATAATGTGCTGATTCTATGCTGGACCCAAACAACTTTGAGCATGCAAGATGAACTGCTCTGATCATACCAATACATCTTTACATAAATGCATATATTTCAATCTGATTTCATAACGCATGATCACTACTTGGCATTAACTCGAAAAATATGAGACCTCATCTAATCTCAGGATAGATCTTGAGAGCATCAAACTCCTGTTATCAATCAGCCCTCTCGGGTTTTCATGATTGAATATTTTTTCTCCTTTTTATTTTTAGCCTTTGCCACGAACCTTCCTTCAGTCTGTCAGTGTTGGTTGAATTCGCTTTCATCTTCGTTAGCCGGAGAGGCCACTACTTCTGAGAGTGGTTCTTTTTTGTATCAAAGTTTTGTTCTTGACCCTTGTGTAGACCGGTTAAGGTGATGGGTTCCTTATTTGGGGCTTGGATGTGAAATCTCACACTTCGCTTTTATTGGCTTTGGTGGTTCAAATTCTGAAATGGTTTTCAATAGCTGAGATTGGGGATAGGTTTGGCTTGGCAATTAGGGGCAGGTTTGGCTTAGCGATTGGGGGCAGGTTAGGCTTGGATGCACACTTTGCTTTTATTAGCTTAGGTGGTTCAAATTCTAAAATGATTTTTCAACGGTTGAGATTGGGGACAGGTTAGGCTCGGATGATCTAGGGTAAATATTATGATTTTTTTTGTATGTTTTTTCTTTTCTCTCTTTTTTTTCTCTTCTTTTTTTTTTTTGTCTTTTTTTTTTTTTTTTTTTTCTTTTGGTTGAAAGGTAAAGAGTTGTCCTACTAAATTTGGCTGTAAGGGTCCCGAATGGTGAAAGGTTAATCTTGATTAATTTTAGGGTACGCATTTCAAATGGTCGGGAGGAAATGGGTCACACGGTTTGGTTCTAACGAATTATATGTTTCTCGTGAAGGTCCTAAGTTTTATTCGTCCAACTTCTGGTGTAGCTCTCTAGGTTTGATTTTATTTGGCAGCACCATATGCAACCCAGATGTTGAGGGTGCAAATGAATGGCTTTCAAAATCCTGTTCGTCATAATGTTGGCACGTGGAAGTAGCATTGGTCTCAAGAATATCCTTGTCAATCTTCAGCATGTCATACTAGGTCCAGGCAAAGGCTCTTTTTTTTATTTTATTTTATATCTCTCAAAATTATCCTCTCTTCAAGAGTTATATCAGATGCTATCAAGATTTTGTTTGGATTTCCCAAAGTTTCGAGATTAGATGGAGTCGTATTAATTGGGTTAATGTCAAAAATGAATGAATGCATCGTGATCATAGGAAATGAAATCATTAAAAATACCATACAAATAAACAGAAATGTTCATTATATTAAAATAACTAAACTGTCATAAGGAGATCTTGAATTAAAAGGAAATAAAGCATCTAAAAAAAAAACATAATGTTCTTATCCACTCTCACTAGTGGATTATCAATCTACCACCGCCATGGGGATCCCTTCTTCAATCATCTCTTGATGGGTGACAGCGACGTATTCACCTTCTTACAGCTCTTGCAAAACATGCCACCCGAGTAGACCTGACCCGATCAAGTATATGGTGGGGGGACTGCATTATAACCGTCCTTCTTCTTCTCTCTCTTTTCAGGATCTATAATTTGTTTGGAGTCGATAAGATCTTGGATCTTATTCCTTAAAGTTTGGCAATAATCTGTCAGATGCCCAGTGTGCTGGTGGTAGGCGCAATACCGGTCATCTCTGTGCCCTGGGTGTCCTTGATTCATGGCTGGCCTAGGCATCAAAGGTTGTAGCTTTCCCTCCTTCATCAGTCTCTCCAGTACCCAAGAAAGAGAGTAGCCTAAGTTAGAGTAGTATCTCTGACCCTGTCTAACCTCGGTAGATAAAACCTCGGCCGTCTTACCATTTCTGTTATTACTGCTGCCGGCACTGCCTGATCTGTACCCTGACTGGTTCCCAAAATTCTTCCTAGTAAAGTTATTTTGGCTTGCTTTCTTTGCTAGGTAAGCCCCTTCAGCCTCTACAGCAATGTCTTTAAGTGACTCCCAATCTCTGAGCCCCTTAAAGCTTAGTAAGTCCCTCAAGTAAGGGCAGGAGTTCCTGATAAATAACCTGATTTGGTCAACAGTGTCAGGCTTTTGTTTCATCTCCATAACCCTATTCCTCTATCTAGTGAGATATTCATGGAATGACTCATCACTCCTTTCCTGTAAGAGCTCGAGGTCTTTTAAGGTGACCTCTATTCTGGTGCTACAGTCGTATTGCCTCATAAATTCTTCATTCAAAAGGCCCCAATCCTCCTTGGACCTCCTATCCAACCCATGATACCAGTTTATTACCGGACCTACCAGACTGAGGCAGAAATATTCTACCTTCTGCATCTTGCTAAACCCTGTGCCTTTCATCACTAGGGTATACTGCTTGATGTGTGCAGATGGGTCCGAAGTACCATTAAACTTCGGCAGCTCGAGCATCTTAAACCATTGGGGTAGCAGCTCCTCATCTCTAAGATCTCTATCTTCAGGGTTGACCCCCTTCCCAGATAATAACATACGGGTGATCATCTCAATTTGTTATCTCATCCCTTTTATTGCCTCATCTTCAACCCTGGGTGCTCTTGCCCTCACAACTTGAGATGCTATTACCTCTTCATCTTCCTCCTTCATTATGAAATCCTCATTGGGATTGGGGATCCTTTCCCTTCTTGACTCAATAAGCTCAGCAGCTCTATGCTTATTGACAGGTTGACGGGCGATATTATCATAGAAGGGAGCCTCCCCGCCAGCAGGTGGTTCAACTTGCCCCCGAGGAGGGACTGCCGGTGGGTGTGGAGCGACAGGTGGCTATGGAGCAACAGGTGCTTGTGGAGCAGGAGGATGAGCAATCCTGTCAACCATAGCGCCCATCATATCTAATATCCTCTGTTCAAAGTTCTCTAGTCTCCTAGCAAGGTCTTGTGTGGTCAAAGCTCCGGTCTCTTCTGCCATCGATGATTATAGAGATGATTCACTGATCGATGAGAGTGACTCAAAATCCCAGTCAGACACTAATTTTGGTAACTTAAAGAGCAAATTTGTCCTCACTAGCCGACCGTCGGAACCTCTAATCCACTTAGATGAATCTATGATGGCTAAAAGATTTAAATTGTTAGAATGATGCATGAATGACATGTACAATGCATGATCGTGTGTTATGCAACATTTATAACCACATACTAGCAAGTAGATTCTTCAAACCTTATTACTCCCACACACGAGGTAATTCGGTCTCTTTCCTAGGTCAGCTTGATCCATGGGTTAACAGAGAACCCAGCGGAAGCGTATGGTGCACGGTAAAAAGCCAGTAGCATAACATCTCTTATCTAATGTGCATACATATGAATTTTTGGCCTTTATGTATTTAAACATTTCAACCATATTAAGATGGGCCCACCGGGGCATGAAAGCTTTTGATATAAGACCATTTAATTTGGTTGATTTTGTTCAATATATAATGGCTCACATAGCAAGCATTGTATTAAGGTACATGTCACCTAGGGGAAGTATCTATTGCCATTACATGAGCTTTGGTCAAGGGTGATGATACTTTAGGGCTACCCAACATGGTCCCTACCAATAGGTCTAGCTCATCATGAGCATAATGACCGATCGGGTCTCCTTTTAATATACCATGATGGTAGGAGGCTTGGGCTGGTGATTATCCTTAACACTTCCCTAGATTGAGTGAAAATAGGGTCGTGCTTCGAGAATGCACCAGGGTAAGAATAGGGACCAAACTAGCATAATTCTAAGGCTCTAAAATGATGCAATCCAATTTTCGAAAAGAGATAGAATTTTAGATTTTAAAAACTCAATCATATATTTTAACCAAGACACTTTCAGAGCAAAGTCACAAATAGTCCCCAGTGGAGTCGCCACAGTGACGGGCATCGAACCTAGTGACGCGACCTCAGCAAGTGTACTGAATCGGCAAGTAATATAGTGGAGTAAATTAGGACCCCAAATTGTCATACCCAAGGGACTGTGTGCGCAAGCAATGAAAATTAAATGTATGCTAAAGAATTCTCAACTGTTTGAATTGATTGAGTTAACTATTAATTAAAAATAAAGAATTTAAATAACCAAAATAAACAACCAGAAATAATCAAATTAAATTGACGTCAATAACTGCAAGAAACAAAATGATGGAAAAATTAACAAGATAAGAATTCAAAAATAGACAAACGTTGCTCAGGTTCACTCATCCACCCCATACCCAAATATGAATAAAATTAATCCAAGAATCATTTATGAAAGAAATTGGGATAACCCTCTTAACCCAGGCTTCCCAATCGGAGTCAGCCACTCTAATTATATGACATCCCAAACCGGAGTCAGCCATATAATCAGCCTATGCACGGGTCTAAAATCCTAAGTTTGGTTTATTTTCCCAATACGGAGTCAAATAACCCAAAACTTAATTATCTCACTCATCATTCTAGTCTTAAATCACAAAATCCTGCACTTCTAGATTCCTAATCGGAGTCGTCCAAAAGACACAGCAAGAATAATACAAACTGAATATAGATAACCATGGTATTCAATCCATACAACTCAATAACCAACAAAGATAAATGAAATAAATCATTCATCAAAACTGGAAATTAACTTGATAAAATAAATTCCGTGAATCAATAATAAAAACAAGTGAAATAAACCATTCAATCATATATTTAAATTCAAAAGATGTTTAGAATTCACATCATGGGTAGGGGATTTAAAGATCCCCTAAACAACTAAAAGACTACTCACAATCCATTACAAAATCAAAAGGAAAGAGGAAAGAATAAACCTAGAAATTCATTAAGGTGTAAATCCCGGTTGAACCCTTAGTTCTTCAATCTCCTTCTTCAAATCTTCAATGGAGAAAAATTCTGGAAATTCTCTGAATGTAAAAAAAACTATCTCTTGAAATTAAAATATGTGTTTTTTAATGTAAAACTCTTGAATTGCAAATTAAATTAAAGATAAAATCGAAAACCTAAATTGAAAACAAGAGAAAAAATCCGCAAAATTCTATATCTCTACCCTAATATGAAAAATAGGTTTGAAAAACTAGCCGCCTGCTCCATTACATAAACTTTTCTTTTTATATCCCGATGGGTCGCGGTGGTATTCAAAATGGTTGCCACCGTGAGGGTGTCGAGGAAGTAAATCTGCCTTACGTGTAAAATGGGGGTCACGGTGGTAACCAGATCGGTTGCCACCGTAACATGCTCAAATTTTGCTACTGTCCAGGAATTCCCTATGTCACGGTGGCAACCATATTACGTTGCCACCGTGAGGTAACTCCTCACTTGGTTCTGCCTTGGTGCGAATTATGTCACGGTGGTGATGACATTGGTTACCACCGTGACCCATCACGGTGGTAATGACATTGGTTACCACCGTGACCTATAGTATTCTTGCACTATGCTTTTGACTTCTTTGGATGTTACGTTGGTAACCAGATAGGTTGCCACCGTGAGGTACCTAAAGATTTGCTGCACACAAAATCAAACTTAATCAAAAACTAACAAAAATTGCATAAAAATTCTAATTTCACTAACATTGACAAAATTAATCTAAAGTAAGCATATCACGACAATAAACACTACTAAACACCATAAATCATACGAAAATACTACCAAATCTAAATATTAAATTAAAGTTATCAAAATACCCCACACTTAGACTTTGCTCGACCTCGAGTAAATGAATTATCCACATTCCTAGAATTTCAAACTCTAACACGGAAGACAACAACTCAAAAACAATCAAAGCATTAAGTAGAATAGTCTTAACCACAAATTCTCAAATCAGCTTATATCAATAAATTTCACGTGTGTGTGTGCTAGGCTAAAACAAATTTTCTCTTTTCAAAACAAAATGACCAGCGCAATTTAGCAATTTAGCAAAGAAAATAAATGAGCAATAAAGCATATTGGTTACGCACTTGCAACTCAGGGTAATCATAAGCCTCTCCTTTAGCACCGGAACCACAAGGGTCATCTCCACTGAACAACTCAAGCTAAGAGCAGGATCATTAGGACTTATTCCAAGGTTGTAATGTTAGGTTAGGGTATTGGCTAACAAGAAAAGTTAAGGAATTCAAACAAAGAGTTAACCACTCTACCTAAAAACACCACTACCCAATTTTAATACAATCTTTCCATGACCTATTTTTAATCCCCCCCACAGTTGCTAAAACTCGTCCGAACTCCCCATAATAAAAAACAATTATACCAAAGGAAAACAAAGAGAAGAAATTCCCCATAGACATTTTCTCTGAACCCAATCATTTCTAAATGTACAGACATCTTCTTCTAATTGAGGGTACCCCACACTTAAATCTTTCTACATCTTGACTCACTCAGAATTTTAAAATAATGATCAACCTTTTCATCAAATTCTTCTTTTTGGCTTTTTCTTTTCTCTTTTTTTTTTTATGAGATGACCAAAACCTTTATTTTCTTACCACAATTTGACTCCATTAAGGGAAATTTAAATGATATGCTAATCAATACCCTAAAATTTCACAATTATTCTCAATCCCACACTATTTTCACAGTAAATACCCTTATTCAACTTTCAATGTTATCCCAACCCAAATCTAGAGTGGCCAATTCTTAGAAAGGATAGGCAAAGGCATTTAAGTTAAATGGTAAAAATATAGTGTAACAAAGAAAAATGCATAATACGCTTTTAGCATACCAAATCAGCTCAACGGGGTTAGCAACGGAAATTATGCAATTAGGTAGGTAAAAAGTCGTTTAAAGTGGTTCTCAAAGAAAAATTTTTGCCTAAATCATGTCCTAAACTTGCTTAAGTTGTTTTAACGTTTTGAAGGGTGATGAGGAAGGTTCTAACTATCCTACAATTCCTTTACTCAAAAACTTTCACACACTGGGATTTTTCAAATTTTTCCCAAACAAGCCTATAGTGCACAAACGATAGGAAATTACAGGATATATGACTAATTGAAATTAAATTTGTTGCTAAAACTACCACTACTCTCTTGCTAAGATTGATATTTAAGAAATTCCATTCACAACTTAAAGTTCAAAACATTCATAACAGGAATAACTAGAGGCAAGCTAAACTAAGATAGGAAAAATTCTAACAACCATAATTAAATATTCAAATAATTAAAACACAATAAAATATGCGAATACAATTAAAATAAAACATCAAACATGCAAAAACATAAAATAATAAAGTAATTATTTACATATTAAGCTGTTGGATGGAGTTACTCCTTCTACCCCCCACTTAATACCTTGCTATCCTCAGCAAGTGAAAAATAATTACAAACCACAGTTAACATAAAAAAACAAAAAAACAAAAGATAATAAGTCTCCCTGGTTAATTCTCTGGAGGTGGTGCAGGTGGGAAATGCGCATCTAAGCGCGCTGACAATGAGGACAGTCCCAACAGCACCTGATCCATCTGGGAATGGATATAGGCCTGCGAGGTGGAGATGGTGTCCACTGATGTGGCGATGGTGTCCATGCGTGCCATCAGCGCGTTATACTGCTGCGATGATAATTGCGCGGGCTCTGGTGCTGGAGGTACTTTCGGATCGTCCTCGTGCTCATGGGGCAAGCCTCCTGACCCCGCTGGACTCCCTGAAGATACTCGGCACGGGTAGTCAATATGTATCCATGTCAAGTCGTCGCGTCGTCCACTACAACTTTCATGTTCTTCAACATCTTCTTATCAATGGTCGCAGTGGATGAAAGTGACTTGGGTCTCCTCAAGGGGTGATGCACACCCTTAGCAAAAACTGTGACCAACCCACCCAAAGCAATCTTCTTCACCTTCTTAGGGTGCCATTGCATCTCTTCTAATTTATGCCACAAATGAGGTGCCCCATTAATTCTCACACCCCGCACCATACAAGCTAAAAATAAAGCCTCCGGCAAATTGACCTGCCCAGGGGAGTCCACATGACTCAGAAAAGAGAGTGAAAAAAACCTATAGAGGATTCGCATGGCATGATTACCGAGATGGTGGGCCTTTGTCTTGCCCGATACATATGTCGTGGCGGTCACCGAATCTCGAATTGTCGCTCAGGCGTTATCCTTGTCATAATCCTCAAAGCAATCTGGGGCTAGGGCAAGGAAACCAAGCATTTCGGCAAAGTCTACAAAAGACCGGTCATATTTCGTACCCTCCAAAAAAAAGGATACTTTTCCAGGATCTTGAGAAGGGTCACGGCTGATTCTACATTGCACAGTTGACACGAAATCTCTTGTCAACCCCGGATAGACTTTCTCGTTAATCGCAAAAACCGCTCCCAACCAATATTCGATATGAGCCGCTGTACTTCATTTTTTATTCCTAGCTTCTCCAACAAATCAAAATCCAAATAGCTCATTGGAATGTATGAGCATTTTGAAAACAGAGCATATGCAGGTTTCTGACTAGTCGGAACCCAAGAAGGCACATGGGAAATATCAACAGTAGGTTGGCTGGATGTTTGTCCTGATGAACTAGAGGCTAGATGTAACACCCCTTACCCACGTATAGCATACCGTATAATAACACAGGCAGTACGCGACGATGAGTAAGGAATGCTACATGAAATAACATGCAGGAAACCATAGTACAAGCAGAATTATTTTTTTTTCATGCCACATAATCATACGCATAACACAAAAGACATTCATATAACGTGTATTACCTTCTTCATGAAGTCTTATTACATCTCAAACATCTGGTACAATACAATTAAGAAAATACATTACAAAATTTAAACTATACTTTCTAACACTAATACTACTACTATAGACTTGGTGGCCAAACTGCGGCGGATTGTCCTTGGCGACACGACTAACTCCAAACCTGCATGGATAAACACCCATGCTAAGCACAAAGCTTAGTGGGGAAAAACACATAGTATAGACGACCATTCACAATTGCCGTCAAACACCACGAATAATTAACCAACATCAAATCACTTAACATATATATACACAGATGGTCATAGATAGCATGTTTTAATCATAAGCATTTTTAAACTTAAAAAGGGGCGATAGTTTTACTTGATACGTGCTTTTCATGTTTCATTATTCATATATCGCCTATCATACATGTCAGTTTATTCAGCCTATAAACAATTCTCTAAATATGATAACTCTCACACATCAAATGGGTCTTGAGTAAACTATTAATACTTTACTTCATGTTCAAAACATATAAATGTATTCCAAATGTATGTAATCACTTTCGTTTAATTACTTCCTTTAAATTGTTGCATCACCTTCGTGAAATTAACACATGCTAATATTACAAAAGAGCATAATCAAAGCTGAAGCATATGAACTTTTAAAGACGTTATCCCATTTTCGCATAAGGATCCCATAGGATCAAAAACACATAGGTGTGCCGAGCACAAATTCATGCCGTAAATATATATAAGTCACAGCGTACAGTGTGATCACATTCTCATTGAGTGCATAATCTCATACAAATCTTCACACATCTTTATCAATTCACACTTATTGTTCAATGCACATTCTTATATTCATTTAATGCCTGCTAAGTCGAAAAGGGTGGATAATGAGTACTCATAGATACCCGAGGGTATCGATATCATCACAAAACACATAGATACTCGAAGGCATCAAAACATTCTTTTCATTTTTATTCCAAAAACATTTTTCACATGGAATCTTAGGCAAGATTCGAACAGAAGGATCGCGAGGATCCAATCGGGGGACCTGATCAGGGTCCAGAATCGTACACATGGCTGCAGCTACACATAACTCTATTAGGCATGCCTAACTATCCACGACTCGACTAGGGCAGGCGAATGCATACTGGTTCTATTTAATAGGATTCATACCGTAATTTATTATCATTTTCAGGAATATCTGCTCTTATATAATCACATAATAATTTTATGCATGGTTTGTTCATCACGACCAAACTGGATGGCCTCTATCGCGCTCACGACAGAGCCAAGCAATACACCCCTGTCCCTTTTCACTTGCATATAACTTCACGTAGAAACATACTTACATTTATAATGTCCATAACTAATTTTCATAAACATTATCTTCCCTTGAATTCATGAATAAAACTCAAGAATTTTGACACGATATCTTAACCATTCAATTGATTAAGAATCATTCCGTAACTATACAGTCACATAAAAATTGTTAATGGCGCAACCAACTTCTATAAAATCTTACACCTATATGCCACATTTATTCTTAACAATCACCAAAGCACCGATAGAGTTTAGTTGATTCATTACCCTCCATGTTCGATTAAATTCCTATGCTTTGGTTTGGACTTAAAAGGAGGTTTTAAACTTCATATGTATCCAGAAGAATTGAGAATCCAAACCCGGTAACCCTATTAGTTCAGAATGTAAGATATGGAATTCCACTTCAATTTGCCTAATGTAATATGAATTAGGTTTATAAAGAGCATACTCGAATGTGTTCGATTCACTAACCTCGCAGTAATAAAGTAAATATTCTTATTTATAACCTTAAGCAATTATACTCCTAAGTAATAACCATTTATCTTCTCATTCCCAAACCTTAAACATATGATGAATATGTTTCAAGAGGTCCCAAGGGAGTTTGAACGTATTTCGGAAGGGAAAACATTACAAAATACACATCCTAAAGAAGGGGGAAGAGGGCCAAGGGTTCCCACCAACTATGGGGCTCAAAAGGAGAGAAAAAGTCCTCCAGAATCAGTCTCTGTTGCGCTCGCGACATGAGTCGCGCTCGCGACAGAGGTTCTCCCCACTTGTTCAACAGAATCTGACCTACGAGACAGTTTTGTGTCTCCAACTTTGTATCGCCTAAACGACCCACTAAAACTCATTGTTCGCCAAAATGCTCTTCTTAACAAATGTTCTTTAGGATGTTAGATTTCAAATGCCACCAGTTTCAAATTAATTTGACATCGAAAACGCCAGATATGGCCTACGAAACCTACACTGCTCCAGTGAACCCGTCTAAGCCTAGACACCCCGGTTTTTACCATTTTCGAGGACCTTAGGGCCAGAATTAGGTTCCGGTTATTCAGAGAAAATTTTAGATAAATGAATTATCTTTCAAATGGTACTAATTTCATATCATTTGGACATCTATATCTTGACTTATAAGCAAAACAAACACGAAAGGTCCAGAAAAATCTGGACAGAGTATCCCCCAAAATTCAGATTCTCTAAACCCAAGCTAATCCACACAACCACATCAACACAACCAATCAAATTTTAAGCAAAATACACTTCAAAACAGAAACTCATTCATACACAAATCAATAAGTAAGAATTTACATTAAAGTATATAAATTTCCCAAACCTCAAACTCCTTTGCTCCATTTAGCTTAAGGGTTGCACTTCCTTGCTCCCCTACTCTTCCACTCTCACAATCATCCAATTCCTCAAATAGACCATACCAAGATTTACGTTACCCATCACCCCAAAATTAGGAATTCAAAACCAAAGAGAAAGAATAAGAGAAGAGAGAGATAAATTAACATTACCATACCTTAATCATGCCTAGAAATTCACTTGATCCATCCAAACTCCTAGCAAGCCAAGTAAACAAAGAAAGCTAAAGAAGAAGAAGGAGGAAGACGTGGCTGTCCTCAAATTTCCAGCAAAAAAATATGGTTGGTCTCACTTCTTTCTTCCATATTAAATCCTAACTTATCCTCAATGCCATGTGGCACCATCCTATTGGCCAAGTTTAGATTTTTTTATGACAATTCCCCTTTTGGTCCCTTAACTCCTTTTTAATCTTTCCTTGGTATAATACATAATTATCATTCTTACATTAGCCCACAATTAAATCTTTCCTCACTTCAAATAAGTTCCAAATTAATACTTTACAATTTTTAGAATCGGCCGCACTTGCCGAAACTTTTGCATTAATACCGAATTTGTCCTTTCGACACATCTAATGCCACAACTCATATATATTCGGCATATAAATGATCCATTCTCAAAATTTAGCCCTCATATTTATTTATTCCACTCAGTTAAAGCCATATATGTGAAATTACTAAAATACCCTTGGCTCTCTTTTTCTTATTTCTGATCATATCTTTTCCTCCTACTCAATCACTCCGACCATCACATCACACGATTTCGATCATCAAAATCCCCAAAAATATACAAATCCTTCTAGGGTACATTCGGGGTGTTACACTAGAGCAGAGCTTTTTCGCTTAGGGGCCACTGCACAACATGGCAAAACCAAATTCAATAGCAATTGATGTGCATCAACAGCAATAGCTTTCAAAATAAAGCATTATTTCAAGCTCATGTTAACCTATTAAACAATCTCCCCATTCCAAATTGATATTATAAAAGATGCATCAATGCGCAAAGTAGTCAAATGACATAAGAACAATTCAGCAAAAGGGATGAGCAAATTCAGTATTAAACCAAGAATCACCCTCAACAAAAACTCTATAGAAGGTTAAGAGAATTGCAGCTATTGTCAAAGGCATAAATGATCAATGAGAACAACAAACGCATTTGAACATTATGGCGAAAGAATCTTGGCATTTCAAATTGGCAGGAAATAGAAAAAACAGGAAAACCATTCATTCAGACATATTATCAAACACCTGGTATGCAGATAATTAACTGACTAAACTTGAAGCCCACAGATAATAATAACAACCCACAATTACAAGACGATGCATTACAATATAGAGCAAACAATTTAACACTTAGCAATTTCCATTTTTAACCAAGAATTTGAATAAAAATGACAACTCTAATCACGCAGACAGATAACACAACTGCCCTAACATCCCAACCCAAATTCGTTCATGGTTTCAACATTAGAGATTGAAATTGAGAATGAAAATAAGAATTGAGAACACTCCCAACATTAATTCAAAGATTGCAAAAAGAATAAAATCCTAAGTGGTTAGAAATATGGAGACCTCGAACGTACCGCTATGGCAGAAAACAAGAATAGGGAAAAGAACAACGCAAAGAGAAAATAAATGCAAAATAGAAATAAAAAGAAAGAGCAAAATTACTTACTTGTTGTAGGTTTGCAGACATTGAAGCCTAAAAGAAACAATTGAAGTTCGAAATAGCAGATAAAATGAAATATTCAAGTTTTGAGAGTGAGAGATGCAGGTAAGTGAGAAACAAAACACAAAAAACTGGAATTTTAAAACAAATGGGCGCGGGAGTCACGGTGGTAACCAAATAGGTTGCCACTGTGACATACCCAAACTTTCAATCTAGAATTGGACCGCCTCTTGGTCACGGTGACAACCAAATTATTTGCCACCGTGACATATGCAAACTCAAAAACAGAATTGAAACTCACCTGATGTCACGGTGGTAACCAATTCAATCACCACCGTGACATGTGCACACCTCAAAACAGAATTCGACTTACCTGTTGGTCACGGTGGTAACGAAAACCATTGCCACCGTGACATACCAAATATGCCAATCCAGAATGGCTCCTTCATGTGATCATGGTAACAACCAGATACCTTGTCACCGTGACATGTGCACATTCCCAATTCAAGAATGCATTCTCCCTTGGTCACGGTGGTAACAAAAATCCATTGCCACCGTGACCACCTGCAAACTTGCAAAAAAAATCATCAACCACTCAAAACTTCAGCTATTAAAACCTTGAACATTCTCCCTTTAACAACATAATTTGCTTATGACGACAAACCAAACAACTTAAACAAAAATAAACAGTATTAACTACCTAAAGAAAGAACAATAAACACAAAATAACATAATTGGAGAAGAAGTTTTGCATTTAATAAGTCCGCAGCTGGACTTTTAAATACCGTTAAGGATCCGCAAGGTCGACTATCACTAAAGCCCCATCATATGTTGATTCAAAATAAGGCTTCACACGGTGTCCATTTACCTTGAACTCATTTTCACCATACGGGTGCTTCAATGTGATCACTCCAAATTGATCAGCTCCCACTACCTCATACTGCCCCTTCCACCGCGATTTTAACTTTCCAGGAAATAAATGCAACCTGCTATCATATAAAAGAACTTTCATACCTGGAATGAATTCTTTCGTGACTAATTTCTTGTCGTGCCATTTCTTTGTGTTTGCCTTATACTTATCTGCTTGTTGGTATGACCAATAGCATATCTTTTCCAATTCGTTCATCTGGAGAAGTCTCTTCTCACCTGCACTCTTGATATCAAAATTTAAAAACTTGGTTGCCCAATAAGCCTTGTGTTCTAATTCGACAGGGAGATGATAAGATTTACCAAAAACAAGCCTAAATAGGGATAATCCTATAGATGTTTTGAATGCAGTTCGGTAAGCCCACAAAGCTTCATCCAACCTTAAATACCAATCCTTTCTAGATGAATTTACAGTTTTTTCTAGGATGGCCTTAAGTTCCCAATTGGACACTTCAACCTGCCCATTAGCTTGAGCATGATAAGGGGTGGTGACCTTATGCCTAACTCCAAATTTTTGCAATAAAGTCTTAAATTGGTGGTTAACAAAATGTTTACCACCATCACTAATAATAGCTCTAGGGGCTCCAAATCGGGTGAATATATTTTTTCTCAAGAAATCTAGAACAACCTTGGCATCACAAGTTCTTGTGGCTATTGCTTCTACCCATTTACTCAAATAGTCCACTGCCACCAAAATATGCTCGTACCCATAAGAAACCGGAAAAGGTCCCATAAAGTCTATCCCCCACAAATCAAACAATTCTACCTCAAGCAAATTGGTTAAAGGCATCTCATCTCTCTTAGAAATGTTACCTACTCTCTGGCATCTATCACAGGTTTTCACAAAGAATTGCACATCTTTGAACATAGTAGGCCAATAAAAACCAGAGGATAGAATTTTCGATACCGTTCTATTTGGCATATGGTGCCCACCAGCTTCCCCATTATGACATGCCTTGATGATCTCTCCCTTCTCCTCATCCGAGATACACCTCCTTAGCACTTGATCAGCACACAGGCGAAACAAATAGGGGTCATCCCAAATGTAGTGTTTGGCATCCGCTTTTAACTTCTTCCGTTGCTGCCATGTGAAGTCCTTTGTCATAAATCCTCCTGCAAGAAAATTAGCCACATTAGCAAACCAAGGAATAGAAAATTCGCTTGCAAATAAAGTGCAAATATGTTCATCAGGGAATAAATCTAAAATTTCCTCTTTTTCAATTCGATCGCTCTCCAATCTCGACAAATGATCCGCTATAAAATTTTTAGCCCCCTTCTTATCTTTGATTTCCAAGTCAAACTCTTGCAGTAAGAGCACCCATCTAATCAATCTCGGCTTGGATTCCTTCTTGGCAAACAAATGTCTCAAAGCTGCATGGTCTGACCACACCATGATTTTTGCACCCAGCAAATACGGTCTGAACTTCTCAAAAGCATACACGATTGCAAGAAGCTCTTTCTCAGTGGTGGTGTAATTAACCTGTGCCCCTATCAAGGTGTGACTGGCATAATATACTGCACAAAATACCTTATCCCGCCGCTATCCAAGCACTGCTCCAACTGCATAATCACTAGCATCACACATTAATTCAAACGGCAGATTCCAATCTAGAGATATAATCACCGGGGCTGAAATGAGCCGTTGCTTCAAAGTTTCAAAAGCTAGCATACATTCACTATCAAAATTAAAAGCAACATCTTTCATGAGTAAATTAGACAAGGGATTAGCAATTTTTGAAAAATCTTTGATAAAGTGACGGTAAAACCCTACATGTCCTAAAAAACTCCTAATGCCCTTAACACTCGTCGGAGGTGGTAACTTTTCTATCACTTCAACTTTTGCCTTATCAACCTCTATCCCTTTCTCAGAAATTTTGTGCCCAAGCACAATGCCTTCTCTCACTATAAAGTGGCATTTTTCCCAATTTAAAACTAGGTTAGTTTTTCCACACCTCCCTAATACTAAATTGAGATGCTCTAAACAACTCTCAAAATCAGCCCCATATATAGTGAAATCGTCCATGAATACCTCCATAAATTTTTCTATAAAGTCATGAAATACAGCCATCATACACTGCTAAAACGTAGCCGGTGCATTACATAATCCGAAAGGCATTCTCCTATAGGCGAATGTGCCATAAGGGCAGGTAAAAGTTGTTTTCTCTTGATCTTTAGGGGTTATAGGGATTTGCAAATATCCCGAGTACCCATCTAAAAAATAGTAAAACCTATTGCCTACTAACCTCTCTAACATTTGGTCAATAAACGGCAAGGGGAAATGGTCTTTTCTAGTGGCACTGTTTAACCTTCTAAAATCAATACAGACTCTCCAACCCCGTAACAGTACGAGTTAGAATCAATTCATTCAGCTCATTTTTGACCACTGTCATTCCCCCCTTCTTAGGCAAACACTGCACTGGACTAACCCGTTTACTGTCAGAGATAGGATCAATAATACCTGAGTCAAGGAGTTTAAGTACCTCCTTCTTTACCACCTCTTGCATTGCCGGATTGAGTCGCCTTTGAGGCCGAGATACCGGCTTACATTCTTCCTCGATCGAAATCCGGTATGTGCAGTAACTAGGGTCAATCCCCTTCAAATCTGATGTCTCCCATCCAATTGCACGCTTGTGCTTTTACAACACCTCAAGCAACATCTGCTCTTCAACACCTGACAACAAAGAAGATATAATTACTGGTTTTTGCTCATTTTCTAAAAACACATATTTCAAATGAGAGGGAAGAGGTTTAAGTTCAGAATTTAAATCCCCCTTTTTCGGATTAAGCTCTTCTTGCTGTAATTCCTCTTCTTTATCTTCTATCTCCATGGCTGCTATCGATTCTCCCTTCATCTCTTTTTTCATCTCTCCATCCTCCAATGAATGTATCAAACTCACATTCACTGGATCAGCTCCCAACACTTTTTCCTGCACCTCCTCTACACACTCATCTATTTCATCCACAAAATAAAGAGACTCCTCCATATCACCAGATGGATACTTTTGAGCCTTGTTCATGTCCACTACCAACTCCTCATCATTGAACCTTAAGGTGACCATTTGACCATTTACATCAATCAACGCTTTTGCTGTGTTCAAAAATGGTCTCCCCACAATGAGTAGTACCTTGCGATCTTCTTCCATCTCCATTACCACAAAGTCCACCGGGAAAATGAATTTCCCTACTTTCACTAACAGATCTTCAATCACTCCTTTCGGTCTCCTCACCGACCTATCTGTAAGTTGGAGTCTCATTCCCGTTTCCTTGAGCTCTCAAAGATTAAGCTTCCTGCAAATAGAATAAGGCATCAAATTTATGCTCGCACACAAATCACATAAAGCATTTCCATTAAAACCTTCACCAATTTCATAGGGTAAAGTGAAACTACCTGGATCCTCCAATTTTTCAGGGATCTTGTTCATGATTATAGCACTGCAATTTTCTGTGAGCTGCACAGTTCCATGCCCTTCTAATTTCTTTTTATTAGAACATAATTCTTTCATGACGTTAGCATAGTTAGGCATGTGAGCTAAAGCTTCAGCAAATGGTAAATTTATGTGCAGTTTCTTAAACATTTCTAGAAACCTAGCTAGTTGTTCATTTTTCTTTTCCTTCCTAGCCACTGCAGGAAATGGCAGTCTATTAATATCAAGATCCTCTTCTCTAGGATTCACTAGACTTTTACCCTTATCATTTTTAGGAGCATTTTCTTTAACTTCTAACCTAGAGTTAGGGTTGCTTACCTTCCGTGTCGGCTCCTCCATATCAGATGATGGTGAAGAATTTTTACCTTGGCCCTCTCTCTGTACCACCTCCTTGCCACTTCTCAGAGTGATTGCTTTAGCCTCTTCCTTAGGATTCCGGTCCATATTCGAAGGAAAAGTCCCCAGTTGCCTTGGAGACATCGAATTAGCAAGCTGTCCCACTTGAGTTTCTAAATTTCTCATGGAAGCGTCTTGATTCTGATTCCATTATTCTTGAGATTTCCACCTTGCTTCTTGATTAGCCATAAACTGTTACTGGCTATTCACAAACTGCTGTTGACTGTTCATGAAGCTAGCTAACATATCTTTAAGGTTTGGCTTTTTCTCTAAAACAGGTGGCCTCTGTTGATATCCCGGTGGGTGGTATGATTGACCCTGTGATTGATTAAAACCTTGACCTTGGTTTTGATGGGATGGTTATGGTGGTTGGTATTGAGTGTTTTGGTTGAAGGAAGCTCTTGCTTATGAATAGGATGATGAAGCATTCTGATTTCCATCCTTCCAAGAGAAGTAGGGATGATTTCTCCAACCTGGATTATACATGTTACTGTAAGGGTCATTCCTTCGGTAATCTCCTACAGCATTTACATCTCCCATTGCTCCACTCTCTTGACTAGATTGCCCACTTTTGTACCACCCACTCTCTTGAGAAACAAAGGCTACATTTTGTATCACACCCCAAAGCGGTCTTAGTCGGAATGCGCATTCGATGTCGGATAAGTATTGGGTAATTCAGTAATTTTGGTTAGCGGATTGGAAGTATTTGGTAAAATATGCACATGGAATTTGAGTATTTAGGGACTTAATTGAAAAGATAATTAAAGTTTAAGTGAGAAATAATTATTTTGGTGACCAAGTGGTAATTTGCTAGGGACTTAAGTGGGAATTGCCAAGGATTTAAGAGAAATAAGACAAGATATTTTGATTTGAGCCTATAGGAGCTTGCCATGTGGCATGGTTGTTGGGCATTGAATGGGAAAAAGAAGAAGAAGATAGAGAGAGAGAGAGAGAGAGAACACAGATTGGTCCCATTCTCCCTCCCTCTCATGCTTCCTCTTCCTCTTCTCTTCTTCATTTTCTGCCTTCTCCTCTTCTTTTCCTTTTGGCTGGGATTTGAGCTTGCTTAGAGGTGGTTTTGATTGAGATTTGAAAGCAAGATTGTAAAGGTATGTGTTTGGGTTTTAGGGTTCCTGCGTTTTGGGTTTCTTCCTCTTCTCATTCTTGGCTTTTATTTGAGTTAATTTGGGTTGGATGAGTAATTTTCTAGGTTTATGTTTGTGCAAGTTTGTGGTGATAAGAAGAAGCAAAGCAAGGGAAAGGGGAAGATTGAGGATTAAAGCTTGAAGAGATTGTGGGTTGTGCTTCAAAAGAGGTTTGGGAACTTGTTTTCTACATTTTCCGTTTTGGGTTGTCTGCCCTAATTATCTTTTGGATCATGAATGCGTATTTGTGTGTGTGTGATTTCCAGAAATTTGAGTGTTGATATGAGTTTATGCATGATTTGTTTGGGAATTTATGTTTTAAGTATTGTTGGCATGTTATTATTTGAATGAATTCTGGAAAATACTGATGTTCTTGATGTTTTGCTTGGTTAATTATGTGATAGATTTTAATGCTTATTGCTCATAAAACCTTGATTGTGAGTTATGGAACCAAATGTGAGATTGATGGGGTTGTGGCATGATTAGTGATGGGATTGAAATGGGTTTACTCTATGTGGGTTCAAGTTTTAAAGTGTGGAGTTTGAATGATAAACTATTGTAAAATGTTTAATTCTCTTGATTTAATTTTTTAAATTTGTGGATGTTGAGTTCATGTATGTTTGGACAAATTGATGCTATATTATGTTGTTTGAGTTGTGATTTTTGATGGCCAAGTTAAGGTAAGTTTGAGGTAAGTTTTTGGTGTTAATTTATTGGTCAAAATGTGTATATTTCGTTGTGGTTGATTGTGTGAAAAATTGGGAATCGTTGAAGTTGGAATTCTACAGATTTCTGGAAAAATCCAGGAGTCACATGGCGGTAAGGCCTGATCTCACCGCCATGTGGATCGTGGGTTTTGCCTTGGAATTCTGGAGCTGTGTCTTTAAACGGCGGTAAGGGCAAAGCCATACCGCCATGTAAAACCATTCTGCCAAGGTGTGAGGCATATTACACGGTGGTATGGCCTAAGCCTTACTCCTATGTGAGTGTCTTACACGACGGTAAGGGCCAAGCCATACCGCCGTGTAAAACGGTTCTGCCCACTTCTTGCATTTTTTCCACTTCTTTCTTTTTCATTCCTTTTCCTCTCTTGTATGATTTTAAATGTTATTTAGTGTCTTTTAGCATGATTTATGTCTTTAAAAGGGATATTTAGCTATACCATGGATGGATTCTATTTTTTATTTCCAATTAAGCTAATTGCTTTGCATTTGATAAATATATATATGAAGAATAGTAAATGACCATGCTATGTGAGTTTTTATAAATGATATAGAGGGTGATCACATGCTATATCATGCCACAATTATTTGTATTATGTGAATATACATGTTAAGCTATATAATTGCTTGCTTTAAATTGGATTGACGATTATTTATTGATTGTGTTATGCATGACCTGCTAGAGTCTAGAAAGTGGATAGTTAGGCATGCCTAATAGAGTCTCATTAGCTGCAGTGCCTTTGGATGTTTGGACCCTGATCAGGTACCTATTTGGTTCCTCGCGAACCCGTTAATGTGTATGGATCTTGTTTAAGTTCCCCTATTATGAAAGTGTTTCGAATGAGAATTTATGTGATTACTTCGATTCGTACCTGTAAGGTGCGCCCGTTCGTGCCAGCGAGGCACTGTCGGATTGCTCGTTATCCACTATTTTGAGTCAGCAGGTATTCTGTCCGTTTTGTCTATTATGAACAAGATAATGTGATATTCATATGAGTATGATTTTGGACATGTGGATCGGATTTGTATCCGAATATGTTTATGAATCTTTGAATGGGTTGGGTATGACCTAAACATATGAATTGGGCATATTTATCTGTGTATCTGTATTTAAGTATATTGTATTGTGATTGTATCTGTATGCCATCAATGATGGATATAAGTACTGGAATTAAGACGTGTATGACTGTGATCATAATCGCTCTAATGCCATGAACGTAATTTATTATGTTATGCGAATGAGAATGTGTATCTGACTAGTTAGGTTATAAGGATATGAAATATTATGTATGCGAATGTGAGTTGAGTTACGAATCGATATGATTAATTAATGTGTATATGAATGAGGTTCTGTAACTGTTAACTATTATGGTAGCATGTGAATTAGTATGCATCATAAGGCGATTTGGACTATGAATGATCACATATGTATTAATTGGGGTGCAATGCATGTGGGTCGACTTCGGTAAGTGTATAAGAATCTGATCTTCAACTAGTATATGCTCTGAATGTAATACTTGACTATATGTTCCTTTGGTCTCAACTATTGTATTATTCTCGGCATGTTGTCTTGTGTTGACGTTCTTTAGCATGATATTTTTTTATGGGATAAAGTTGTGCAGCGGACGTGCGGTGTTTGATGTCCTCCTTTGGGTTCGGCTAGTATGGGTGTTATGGCATGACAAATGTATGTTTAGATAGTTAGTGTTCTTGACATGACAGTTGGTTACGTTATTATATGGTAACTGTGTCGCTTTGTGAATGGATGTTCAGTTAATGTATGGGTACTTTAGCATGTTAATTGCATGTGTAATATCTCTTGTGATGATGCACGGTAAGGTACTGATACTTGATACCGAGGTAAGTATATGCATGTAAGATTATAAGCAGTTCAGCATGATAAAACTTGCATCGTGTATGATGTTATGTTTGTTTCGGCTTATTTTCGACATAAGTATATGGATATGGATGTGAGCTTCGAATAAATGCCATTCTATGCAAGCCTTATTATTTATGTGTTATGAATGTCCGCATCTGCCTTTGTGAATGTGTTATGCCTTGACGACTTTTGTGAAGGGTTGTCCATATTACTTGTGTGTTTTCCCCACGAAGCGTTATCGCTTAGCACGGGCTCATTTCCCGTGCAGGTGGCAGGTGGGTCCGGTTCGAGTCGTGCATCTGCAAGGTCGGCCACGTAGGAGTTAAAAGTTCTGTATTTTTGTTACCAGCTTATGTAATTTGGATTTTGTATTTCAGTAACATTTTGTATATTTATATATTTTTATAAGGATCTTGATGTAATTTTTGGGCTATGTAAGTGTTTTCAAGTATTGACGTTTTAGATTAGTTTTTATACCTTTTCTGCCTAATGAATGTTTCCGCTGAATGAATGCATGTTTGTATGAGAGTATGCTTCCGCTTAGTGCTTGTGTGTGTGCGAGACAGTGCATGAATAGCTTGTGCCCTCAAAAGTTTTTAAGTCCCGGTATTTCTGAATGCTTATGATGAGTGAATGTATGCTTTGTTCCGTGTAGCGCAACCGCCGGCGCCCTTTCAACGGGGGTGTCGGAAGGGGGTGTTACATTTTGCACTTTCAATCCACTCATCTCTTTTTTCATTGGCTCAATCTGTGCCTTCAGTATAGACACCTCATCCACATTATGTATTCCTTGTGTAAACCCCACCGTCGCCCCCGTTGGAAGGACGCCGATGGGCGCGCTACCAGATGCTCACTCACAACATGCACACGTACACTATGTAGAAGCATACAGTCATAAATAATCATACATACGTAAATACAGGGTAATTAAAATCTTAACTTACCTTGCAGGCACAGACTGATCATGCAACAACTCACACACACGCAGGCACTCAGCGGAAGCATAAACACATGCATACAAATGCTCATACAGCGGAAACATAAAGCAAATGATAAAACAAAGGAATAACTATACAAACATATTAACGTTTACATAACCCAAATATAATCTCTAGATCACTATATAATTACATATATAAAATATTACAGAAATACAAAAGCTGAAATACAGAAACTAAACAAAATACAAAACTTCTAACTCCTATGTGGCCGACCTTGCAGATGCGCGACTCGAACAGAACCAAACCTGCCACCTGCATGGGAAAAGAGCCCGTGCTAAGCGATAACGCTTAGCGGGGAGAACACACGAGAATATGGGCGGCCATTCACAATGGTCGCCAAGGCATAACGCATTCAAATGTCAAATGCGGATATTCATAATACATATATAATCAGACTTGTATATTAAAGGCATTCATTCGAGAACTAACATCCATATTCATATACATGTGTCAAAGTAAGTCAAAGCAAAAGCGATACCATACACGGTACAAGTGTCATCATGCAGAACTACATACAATCTCACATGCATATACTTACCAAAGTATTAAGTATCAATACCTTACTGTGCAAAGTCATATGAGATAGTACACATACAACTATCATGCCGATTACACACCCTAGTCAAAATCAACTGACAAGGTCGAAGCACAACACTTCCGCTGCACTACTCTGATACATATAATATCATGCCAACATACCGCAATCACTACACTGGCATAAACCAAGGAAACATATATCATAGCACTACCTTCAAAGCATTCAAGAGGTCAAGATCACAAGCTTAACATATCAATTTACATACTTATTGTAACGACCGGTGGTTCCATCCCGCGACCAATGGTTCCATCGCTGGAACATACGCCGTCGGGAGTCGGTTCACTGCGCCGTCGGGAGTCGGTTCACCGCACCGTACTATACATACTTATATTTATAACTGATCTGATTCACATGCTTACATACAATAAACATGCTTGAGTCACAGATGTAAATACATTATTCGAATCACATTCAAAGTATTCTGAAACTTATAACACTTCACACGACAAGTGCGGATAATAGTGTCAGATACATAAAATCATACTTGCATAATAAAGACATACATTCCGAAGCTCATCTCCACGTTCACAAACATATAAACTGATTCCACAAATCACTATCAAGTTCATTCGGATGTCACATTCTTACAGTTGTATCAAGTCAAATCAAAACAACAAGGCACCTGCTGACTCACTATAGTGGATAACGAGTGTACGGATAGTACTTTACGGGTACCAACCGGCCACAAGGGTACCTTACGGGTACGAATCGAAAACTATTTGATTTTTTTAAAAAAACATTTCACTGAGAGGGGGATCTTAAACAAGATCCAAACAGATTAAAAAGGATCGCGAGGATCCGAACACATAAAGGGTTCGCGAGGAACCAAGCGGGAACCTGATCAGGGTCCAAACATTCACAAGTGCTGCAGCTGAGAGACTCTATTAGGCATGCCTAACTATCCACTGAACTGACTCTAGCAGGTCATGCGTAATACAGATCATGTTTCGAGTCACATAATATAATTCATCATGCATAAACCAGAGTAAGGTAGTCATATACATAAGTTCATAATGTCAGTCATGCCTCATATAATTCATATTGCAAAGCATATAATATAATACAGTCAACACACTTTAACATTATCTAAAATTCTAAAGCATATCAGAATCAAGTATAAAAACACTATCATGCCAGTGATTATTGATACAAATTCTTAATCATGCGATAGATGGGGATAATTAAGTATAAACCATGCATAATCCAATCAATTCATCCCATAATATTCTAAATTGCATACGTGTATATATATATATATATATATACATACATATAAGCATATTCATATCATGGATTCACATTCGCATATCTCATAAATTAACATACATAAGACTTATAGGTACTTAAGAGGAACTGGAGTTCAAAACCACACGCGCACGCCAAAAGAAACTCATTCAGCATACAGGGAGCTATCGCGCTCGCGACGTCTGTTGCGCTCGCGACAGAGACCGAAGTCTCTTTGCTGCGCGAGCGCGATGGATTTCGCGACTGCGAGGAGGACGGAGGGGCCTGGCTCTGTCGCGCTCGCGACGGATGTCGCACTCGCGACAGAGAACAATTGCTGCTGTCGTGTACTCGCGATAGCACTTGGCCAGCATCGCGCTCTGTCGCGATCGCGACAACGTTGTGCTCACGACAGAGAGCACATCTACTTTTGCTATCGCGAGCTCGCGACAGAGTCGCGTGCTCGCGAAAGCACGGGCCAAGATCACCGATCTCTGTCGTGCTCGCGACAGTGTCGCAATCGCGACAAAGTCAGGATTTGCAAAATCTGCAGAATTCTGCAGATTTTCTTCCTCTTCACAACACACCCACAATACACAAATCACATTCTAGTGGTCTCTTACCTCAAATCCAACCACCCATCAACATCAATAACCACATTGTAATATTTATCAACAATTAATTTCACACCAAATATCATTTCAAACTCACATTACCAATAATTTACAAAACACACAAATTTGCAGCAAAAACCCCATCAATCCACAAAATCTCTGCAATAATCCCATGCTCATGCAAAATTACTTTACCCAACAAAAACCCATAACATACACATCATATCAAAAACATATCACAACCAGAATTCTGGAAATTTTCAAGAACACATGCATAAACACATTTTCATACAAAACAATAAATTTTCCAAGACTCATATAACTTCAATTCACTCCTAATCATGCATTACTAACACATTTATCCACATCAATCATGCATATACACATGGCAAACACTCAAAATTTCAGAAAATTTCAGAAATTTAAACAATACAAACACATTTACAACCTAAGTGAGAATTAGGGCAAAATCAACTCACAAACTCAAATTCATAAACCAAAGCTCCCAAACCTGATTTCTTGTAGCTTTAAAACCCAATCTTCACCTTCTCTTTGCCTTTAATCTTCCTTTTGGTACCCAGAGCTTGCACAAAACTAAAACCCACAAATTACTCTTCCAAAAATCCTAGCTTAAATAAAATCAAAAGAAGAAGAGGAAGAAGAATCCAAACACAAGAACCCTAAAGCTCGACTTACCTCTTCAATCTAGCTCCAAACCCAAACAAAATCACCTTAAGCAAAGCACAATCCAAGCCAAAAGAGAAGAAGAGGAAACGAGTGAGGGAGGAGAACGAGAAATGTAAA
This sequence comes from Excoecaria cochinchinensis, assembly GCA_947683425.1. Classification (NCBI taxonomy): domain Eukaryota; kingdom Viridiplantae; phylum Streptophyta; class Magnoliopsida; order Malpighiales; family Euphorbiaceae; genus Excoecaria; species Excoecaria cochinchinensis. The sequence continues at coordinate 8,817,023 of CANTUQ010000127.1, read as the reverse complement.
TTTCTGTGTTCTCTCTCTCTCTTTCCCTTCCTTCCTTACTTACCCATCAATGCCCACCAACCATGCCACATGGCAAGCTCCCATTGGACCATTAAACCCACTTTTGACTTATTCCTCCTTGCACCATACACAATACACACACTAACACCTCTTACAAATGTATCTTCAAGGCACCATACCCAACTCACACCATAACTTTTCTTAACAACCCACTTACATCCAAGGCACCATACATACAAACCACACTATAAAACCTCTTAACCCACATATATCCTACTTCCATACACTACTAGTACACTCTAACAATTCTCTTCTTAACATACTTAGTTAATTACTTTGCCATTAAACCCTTATTATCCAATTTCCCTCAAGCATAAATTACTGAAATACCCTTGAATTCCCGACTTAACGTGCCGATTCCGATCAGGCCTGATTTGGGGTGTGACAACTCTTCCCTCCTAAAAGAATTTCATCCTCGAAATTCACTCACACCGGAAGGATTCTCAACACTACGTTTCAAATCATCATCAAACTCATACACTTTGCTACCAAACTACTCACTTGATTACACTTTTCCCCATCATTAAACTCCTAGATCACTTTCTTATTTTCAAACCAAACACTTTCAGTAAAATAATCCCTACTCAACTTTAACCAAACACAGAACACTTTCATAAACAGCTGCCATTCTTACCAATATCACTCTTAACCCTAATACGAAATACTCTATGTACACCCTGTCAGCTTTCCCTCAGTCAAAACACATATGCAATGCTTTTCATGTATGGTCAAAGGGATGATGATGTAATGAGATTGAGATGACTCATGTATGCAGAGTGATGCAATTGATGTTATAATGATGCACTTTGTCCCATCCCCATGATTTGATATGCTTTCATTCAAAAACTTTTTCTGGAGATAGCTGACAGGTATACAGAGTACTACCAAAACCTTACAAAATCCAAGGACCCTTGCATCCTACATACTTTACTCAAACATATTAAAACAAACTTACCGGAAGGCTCTGCAGGTTCAATCACTTCACTGCAGTGCGCAACAACTCCTGATGGTACACGGGCGGCTCTAAGTAGTTCCTCTACATCCTTTCTAGCTTGCCGAGCTAGATTCTCGCTCAACTTCTTAGGACGATCGGCAATCCGGTGTCCTATTTTGCCATATCCATAACAAGCACTCGTGAGCTTCCGACATGGGCCCCGATGTCACTTTTGGCAATGCTGACATATAGGCGGTACCCACTTCTTCTTACACTTGTCCCAACGTTGCGTCTGACATTGTTGACACATCGGAGGTCCTCGAAATTTCTTTCCCACTGACACATCTTTACCCGACACCTTTCTTTTCTATGGAACCTTCTGAACAGGGCCTTGAGAATCCTGAGGAGCAGTCAGCCTATCCAAAATTCAAACCAATCCTTGCACTAATGTCCTATCATCAGAAACAGGATCGAAATTTCCAACCAAAGGATGCTCAAAAACACTTTGATCAGCACTAACTGGGTTCACACTTTCCATTGTCTCGCCCACATTCTCACTAGGATCAGACTCCATCTAGACATGACATAAGACAAGACACATCTGCATTAGGCCACGACACAAACCGACTCATATGCAAAGACTCAACACATAACAAACAACACAACCAGAACCGCCAAACCGCGCTCTGATACCACTAACTGTAACACCCCCACTGTCGCCCCTATTAGAAGGACGCCGACGGGCGCGCTACCCGACGCTCACTCACAACATGCACACGTACACTATACAGAAGCATATAGTCATAAATAATCATACATACGTAAATACGGGGTAATTAAAAACGTAACTTACCTTGCAGGCACAGACTGATCATGCAACAACTCACACACACGCATACACTCAGCGGAAGAATAAACACATGCATACAAATGCTCATACAGCGAAAACATAAAGCAAATGATAAAACAAAGGAATAACTTAATAGACAAACATATTAACGTTTACATAACCCAAATATAATCTCTAGATCGCTATATAATTACATATATACAATATTACAGAAATACAAAAGCTGAAATACAGAAATTGAACAAAATACAAAACTTCTAACTCCTATGTGGCCGACCTTGTAGATGCGCGACTCGAACAGAACCAAATCTACCACCTGCACGGGAAAAGAGCCCGTGCTAAGCGATAACGCTTAGTGGGGAGAACACACGAGAATATGGACGGCCATTCACAATGGTCGCTAAGGCATAACGCATTCAAATGTCAAATGCGGATATTCATAATACATATATAATCAGACTTGTATATTAAAGGCATTCATTCGAGAACTAACATCCATATTCATATACATGTGTCAAAGTAAGTCAAAGCAAAAGCGATACCATACACGGTACAAGTATCATCATGCAGAACTACATACAATCTCACATGCATATACTTACCGAAGTATCAAGTATCAATACCTTACTGTGCAAAGTCATATGAGATAGTACACATACAACTATCATGCCGATTACACACCCTAGTCAAAATCAACTGACAAGGTCGAAGCACAACACTTTCGCTGCACTTCTCTGATACATATAATATCATGCCAACATACCGCAATCACTACACTGGCATAAACCAAGGAAACATATATCATAGCACTACCTTCAAAGCTTTCAAGAGGTCAAGATCACAAGCTTAACATATCAATTTACATACTTATTGTAACGACCGGTGGTTCCATCCCGTGACTGATGGTTCCATCCCCAGAACATATCCCGTCAGGAGTCGGTTCACCGCGCCGTCGGGAGTCGGTTCACCGCACCGTACTATACATACTTATAGTCATAACTGATCCGATTCACATGCTTACATACAATAAATATGCTTGAGTCACAGATGTAAATATATTATTCGAATCACATTCAAAGTATTCTGAAACTTATAACACTTCACACGACAAGTGCGGATAATAATGTCAGATACATAAAATCATACTTGCATAATAAAGACATACATTCCAAAGCTTATCTCCACGTTCACAAACATATAAACTGATTCCACAAATCACTATCAAGTTCATTCGGATGTCACATTCTTACAGTTGTATCAAGTCAAATCAAAACAACAAAGCACCTGCTGACTCACTATAATGGATAACGAGTGTACGGACAGTACTTTATGGGTACCAACCGGCAACAAGGGTACCTTACGTGTACAAATCGAAAACTATTTGATTTTTTTTAAAAACATTTCACTGAGAGGGGGATCTTAAACAAGATCCAAACACATTAAAAAGGATCGCGAGGATCCGAAAACATAAAGGGTTCTCGAGGAACCAAGCGGGGACCTGATCAGGGTCCAAACATTCACAAGTGCTGCAGCTGAGAGACTCTATTAGGCATGCCTAACTATCCACTTAACTGACTCTAGCAGCTCATGCATAATACAAATCATGTTTCGAGTCACATAATATAATTCAACATGCATAAACCAGAGTAAGGTAGTCATATACATAAGTTCATAATGTCAGTCATGCCCCATATAATTCATATTGCAAAGCATATAATATAATACATTCAACACACTTTAACATTGTCTAAAATTCTAAAGCATATTAGAATCAAGTATAAAAACACTATCATGCCAGTGATTATTGATACAAATTCTTAATCATGCGATAGATGGGGATAATTAAGTATAAACCATGCATAATCCAATCAATTCATCCCATAATATTCTAAATTGCATACGTATATATATATATATACATACATATAAGCATAATCATATCATGGATTCGCATTCGCATATCTCATAAATTAACATACATAAGACTTATAGGCACTTAAGAGGAATTGGAGTTCAAAACCACACGCGCACGCCAAAAGAAACTCATTCAGCATACAGGGAGCTATTGCGCTCGCGACAAAGACCGAAGTCTCTTTGCTGCACGCGCGCGATGGATTTTGCGACTGCGAGGAGGACGGAGGGGCCCGGCTCTGTCACGCTCGTGACTGAGAACAATTGTTGCTGTCGCGTGCTCACGACGAATCGCGTGCTCGTGATAGCACTTGGCCAGCATCGCGCTCTGTCGTGATCGCGACAACGCTGCGCTCGCGACAGAGAGCACATCTACTTTTGCTATCGCGAGCTCGCGACAGACTCGCGTGCTTGCGACAGCACGGGCCTAGATCACCGATCTCTGTCACACTCGCGATAGTGTCGCGATCGAGACAGAGTCGGGATTTGCAAAATCTGCAGAATTCTGCAAATTTTCTTCCTTTTCACAACACACCCACAATACACAAATCACATTCAAATGGTCTCTTACCTCAAATCCAGCCACCCATCAACATCAATAACCACATTATAATATTTATCAACAATTAATTTCACACCAAATATCATTTCAAACTCACATTACCAATAATTTCCAAAACACACAAATTTGCAGCAAAAACCCCATCAATCCACAAAATCTCTACAATAATCCCATGCTCATGCAAAATTACGTTACCCAATAAAAACCCATAAAATACACATCATATCAAAAACATATCACAACCAGAATTCCGAAAATTTTCAAGAGCACATGCATAAACACATTTTCATACAAAATAATAAATTTTCAAAGACTCGTGTAACTTCAATTCAGTCCTAATCATGCATTACTAACACATTTATCCACATCAATCATGCATATACACATGGTAAACACTAAAAATTTTAGAAATTTAAACAATACAAACACATTTACAACCTAAGTGAGAATTAGGTCAAAATCAACTCACAAACTCAAATTCATAAACCAAAGCTCCCAAACCTGATTTCTTGTAGCTTCAAAACCCAATCTTCACCTTCTTTTTGCCTTTAATCTTCCTCTTGGTACCCAAAGCTTGCACAAAACCAAAACCCACAAATTACTCTTCTAAAAATCCTAGCTAAAAAAAATCAAAAGAAGAAGAGGAAGAAGAATCCAAACACAAGAACCTTAAACCTCGACTTACCTCTTCAATCTAGCTCCAAACCCGAACAAAATCACCTTCAGCAAAGCACAATCCAAGCCAAAAGAGAAAAAGAGGAAACGAGAGAGGGAGGAGAACGGGAAATGTAAATTTCTGTGTTCTGTCTCTCTCTTTCCCTTCCTTCCTTACTTACCAATCAATGCCCACCAACCATGCCACATGGCAAGCTCCCATTGGACCATTAAACCCACTTTTGACTTATTCCTCCTTGCACCATACACAATACACACACTAACACCTCTTACAAAAATATCTTTAAGGCACCATACCCAACTCACACCATCACTTTTCTTAACAACCCACTTACATCCAAGGCACCATACATACTAACCACACTATAAAACCTCTTAACCCACATATATCCTACTTACATACACTACTAGCACACTCTAACATTTCTCTTCTTAACATACTTAGTTAATTACTTTGCCATTAGACCCTTATTATCCAATTTCCCTCAAACATAAATTACTGAAATACCCTTGAATTCCCGACTTAATGTGCCGATTCCGACCAGGCCTGATTTGGGGAGTGACACCTTGTCTCTTCGGGACCGATCTAGGATTAGCCCATTGAGCATCATTTGCTACCATTTCATCCAACAGATGGAAAGCTTCCTCCGCCATCCTATTCATGAATGAACCTCCTGATGATGCATCTAAAAGGGATCTTGTATGTGGTGTAACTCCTCTATAGAATTGCGTCATCAGATTGTAGATTGCTATCTCATGGTGTGGATAGCTTCTCAACAATCTCCTAAACCTTTCCCAGGCCTCATGAAAAGGTTCCTCACTCATTTGGTTAAAACCCAAAATGCTGTTGCGGATGTTTGCAGTCTTTGTATGAGGGAAGAATCGCATAAAAAACCTCTCTTGTAACTGGTCCCATGATCTGATTAACTATCTCGGTAACATTTGCAGCCATTCTCTTGCTTTTTCGATCAAAGTAAACGGAAATAATTTTAATCTTACCGAGTTCGATGTTACTCTTGGAATCTGGACCGTATCACTAACCTCCAAAAATATGTCCAGGTGCTGCGTAGGATCTTCCACTTCTGAACCCAAAAACTGGTTCCTCTGTACCATATTGATGGTTGCTAGTTTAAGTTCAAACTGCACTCCCCTTGGCAGCACAATTATACGATGATCCTCATTCCATCTCAGTACAGTGTAGTCCCTTATAGTCCTCTGCCTAAGGACCTCTTCTCTATAATTAGCCAGTATCTTCTCGTGCTCTCAGCACTTGTTCATTTTCGGGAGGAAACTCACCAATAGGAGGATTATTTTCCATGTTGTTATCTCTGTTGGCTCTCCTTCGTTGATGCAAAGTCCTCTCGATTTCAGGGTCATAGGGTGCTATTGGTTCTTGTCTCAATCTGCTCATACACCACAACTACCTGAAAAGAATAAACAAAAATAGAAATAAAATAAAATAAAAAAGAAAAATACATACAAATAATAATCAAAACTTAAAAACAACGCCAGTCCCCGGCAACAGTGCCAAAAACTTGACGCGACCTCAGCAAGTGTACTGAATTGGCAAGTAATATAGTGGAGTAAATTAGGACCCCGAATTATCGTACCCAAGAGACTGTGTGCGCAAGCAATGAAAATCAAATGTATGCTAAAGAATTCATAATTGTTTGAATTGATTGAGTTAACTATTGATTAAAAATAAAGAATTTAAATAACCAAAATAAACAAACAGAAATAATCAAATTAAATTGACGTCAATAATTGCAAGAAACAAAATGATGGAAAAATTAACAAGATAAGAATTCAAAAATAGACAAATGTTGCTCAGGTTCACTCATCCACCGCATACCCAAATATGAATAAAATTAATCCAAGAATCATTTATGAAAGAAATCGGGATAACTCTCTTAACCCAAGCTTCCCAACCGGAGTCAGCCACTCTAATTATATGACATCCCAAACCGGAGTCAGCCACATAATCAGCCTATACACGGGTCTAAAATCCTAAATTTGGTTTATTTTCCCAATACGGAGTCAAATAACCCATTACTTAATTATCTCACTCATCATTCTAGTCTTAAATCACAAAATCCTGCACTTTTAGATTCCCAATCGGAGTCATCCAAAAGACACAGCAAGAATGATACAAACTGAATATAGATAACCATGGTATTCAATCCATACAACTCAATAACCAACAAAGATACATGAAATAAATCATTCATCAAAACTGGAAATTAACTTGATAAAATAAATTCCATAAATCAATAATAAAAACCAGTGAAAAAAACCATTCAATCATATATTTAAATTCAAAAGATGTTCAGAATTCACATCATGGGTTGGGGATTCAAAGATCCCCCAAGCAACTAAAAGACTACTCACAATCCATTACAAAATCAAAAGGAAAGAGGAAAGAATAAACCCAGAAATTCATTAAGGTGTAAATCCCGGTTGAACCCTTAGTTCTTCAATCTCCTTCTTCAAATCTTCAATGGAGAAAAATTCTGGAAATTCTCTGAATGTAAAAAAAACTATCTCTTGAAATTAAACTATGTGTTTTTTAATGTAAAACTCTTGAATTGCAAATTAAATCTAAAGATAAAATCGAAAACCTAAATTGAAAACAAGAGAAAAAAATCCCCAAAATTCTATATCTCTACCCTAATAAGAAAAATAGGTTTGAAAAACTAGCCGCCTGCTCCATTATAGAAACTTTTCTTTTTATATCCCGATGGGTCACGGTGGTAACCAAAATGGTTGCCACCGTGAGGGTGTCGAGGAAGTAAATCTGCCTTGCGTATAGGATGGGGGTCACGGTGGTAACCAGATCGGTTGCCACCGTGATATGCTCAAATTTTGCTACTGTCCAGGAATTCCCTATGTCACGGTGGCAACTATATTACCTTGCCACCGTGAGGTAACTCCTCACTTGGTTCTGCCTTGGTGCGAATTATGTCACGTTGGTGATGACTTTGGTTACCACTTTGACCATTAACAGGTCTGCATTCTGCCCAATGGATACATATGTCACAGTGGTAATGACATTGGTTACCACCGTGACCTATAGTATTCCTGCATTCTGCTTTTGACTTCTTTGGATGTCACAGTGGTAACCAGATAGGTTACCACCGTGAGGTACCTAAAGATTTGCTACACACAAAATCAAACTTAATCAAAAACTAACATAAATTGCATAAAAATTCTAATTTCACTAACATTGACAAAATTAATCTAAAGTAAGCATATCACGACAATAAACACTACTAAACACCATAAATCATACGAAAATACTACCAAATCTAAATACTAAATTGAAGTTATCACCTAGCAAAGGCCCTCGTAGGCGAGACCCGCTTTTAAGGCTCGAGGGATTGGTTCGCATCTTTTGATTTTGGGCAACATGAGACATTTTGGAATTCCTTACCTAATAGAACATTGGAAAGTTCATCTAGTCCCATGAAGCCTTTAGGCAACTTTGAGGCATTTTGGAGTCGCCACCCAATTTACAAGAAATTGGGAAAGGTCATCTAACCTCTACGGTCTAAACCAGAGAAGGTGTCCCAATTTATTAATAAAAATCGCAATTTTGTCGTACAAAATATTTTTGTAATTTTTTATTTGAAACGCGTATAAAATAAACTTATTTTATTTACAAATAAAACACAGTCACATAAATAGGGATAGGAAGTGTCTCACCCAAGTGATATAAACTCCTACGTAGCGCGAGGAATTTGGTCACGATAAATGCTCAAACAAATAAGCACGACATTTTTGCCCAAAAAAAAATAATAAAAATATTAGTAATAATTCCAAAATTAAGCAAATAAATGAAATCTAATATAAATTAATACACCAATAAAATGTAGAATAAGTTAACTTAAACACATTAATTTAATATATTAACATCACATATAAAATAAAAAATCATGCAGGGCACGCTAATAATAATAACCATAGCTAAATCATGAAATAACACCATGCAAAATATAATGACAATAATGAAAATAATAACAATAACAATACCAACAACAACAACAACAACAACAACAATAATAATAATAATAATAATAATAATAATAATAATAATAATAATAATAATAATAATCATGATGATGATGATGATGATGATGATGATGATGATGATGATGATGATAAATGATGATAGCAACAATAAATAAATAAATAATAATAATAATAATAATAAAAATAATAATAATAATAATATACTAACAATATATATAATGATGATAGTAACAATAAATAACAATTATAATAATAATGATCTAGTAAAATCATATGAATAGACAAGAGGAAGGTAATTAAACATGTAATATGAGACAATAATATTTAAGCATACAAAAAAAAATAACAAGAAATAATTCTAAAGGAGAAAATCGTGCAAATCATATTTTTCATTTCCAAACATCACATATACTTATCCATTTTCATGCCAAAAACAAAATAAAGATTGAAAATTCATGCTAAAAAAATAGATCTCAACTTAAAAACACATATTTATCAATGCAAGAAAAAAGTAAATAAACTAACATACATAAAATGAAATGAGATAGAAAAAAATAGATCCAAGAATCTTTATCCTTAGAATTAAGTAATATGGAAGCAATATGTCCCGATCTAATCTCTTGTCAAGATCCGAGAATAAATTCGAAAAAAATGTTCAAGAAAATCTTGAGTTTATGTCTCAAATAACTCAAGAACACTAAAATTCACAAATGATTTGATTTTTTTGTATTTGATGTTTGATGAGAAAACTCAAGTTAATGAAATTAATTTTCCTTTGTCAAAGTTTTCAACTTCAATAAAAAATTTTAGATATAAGAAAAACTAGAATGGAATTAAAGAAGAAAATTTTTAGATTTAAGAAAAGAAAATTAAGAAGATTAAAGAAAATGATTTTAAATTTTGAGAAAAAGAAAAGATGAACTCCAAGAACAAGAAATTCCTTGTTTTTCCAGCAAAATACACTCTCTTCCTTCAAGAACACCTCCCCCCAAAATGCCTTAGAAAAGATCCATTCACTTAGAGAATTTTTCTTACCAAAAAATCAATATTTTCCTTTTTTTTTCTCCCCTTCCAAAAATGAATCAATCCTCCATCAAAACCCCATTCTCTTCTCCATTTAGTCCACTTCCAGCTTTTTTCCATTTCCCTCTTCCCCAATTTCAACAAAAAACACTCAAAAATTCAAAATAAAATTCTAAAAGTCAAATATTTACAATTAATGTTTTTATTTATTTTTATTTATTTTTTGTTATTTTTTGACTTTTAACACCCACTCAATTTGACTAATATTTGTCAAATTTCAACAAAATCTGAAAAAAATCACAAGAAAAAATCATTTTTTACCCTAAAAATGTGAAAAAATTGATTTTCGGCAAAAATTGGCGAAATCGACGGAAACTGGGCGGAGATGTCGAGATTTCTCGCAGTTGGGGGGGGGGGGGGGGGGGGGAAACCTACACTGATCGGCGAGAAATCTTGCCGATGGGCGAGGAATCTCGCCGATCGGGCAAGATGCGGCGCGCATGGCAGCTCGCGGCAGCCCCCGCACGGCCGCCGAATTTTTTTTTTTTTATTTTTTTAGAAAATATAATAAAATAAAATGCAAAATATGGATGAAAAATAAAGATACAAATAAAAATAAAATAAAAATAAAAATAAGAATAAGAATAAACATTTTAAAAGAATTTTGAGACAAATAGAAGAATTTGACAAAGAGATGATCAATTCCTATTTTCTCACTTATGAATTAGTCTTTATTTTCATCATTGGGTAATCCTGATCTTGGACCGCCTCGGGACCCGGTGTCTACACCCTCTCTGACTGCCCATCTGTTTGAGGATAAAATGCCGTGCTGAAATTCAACTTAGTACCCAAAGCTCTTTGCAACTCTTTCCAAAATTTCGAAGTGAACCTTGGGTCCTGATCTGACACTATAGATAATGGCACTCCATGCAATCTGACCACCTCATTCACATAAATGCTAGCTAACTTATCAATCGAATAATCCACTCTAACCGGCAGAAGATAAGCTAACTTCGTAAGCTGATCTACAATCACCCAAACCGAGTCATACTTCCTCTGAGTCAACGGCAAACTCGACACAAAATCCATAGCAATATCATCCCATTTCCACTCGCGGACGGTCAAAGGAGTGAGCAATCCTGAAGGAACTTGGTGCTCAACCTTTACCTACTGATAGGTCAAACACTTTGCCATAAAATCCACGATGTCTCTCTTTATGCCGGACCACCAATAGAACTACGTCAGACTCAAAAATTGTGCCCACTTGGCATCCTTGTATTATCGAGTCACATACTTACTTGTAAATTCCCTATCGAAGAACTCCCATGTGACTGGGTCAGGAAATTGGGGATGCCTTCGAACCAACTTCCACTAGTCATAGGCGGATCCTTGCAACAAAGCCACCACACACTCTACTCGCCTCTCCTGAGGACACCGAATCTCATCCAAGGCTCGCTTTACCTTCTCTAACCACTTCTCAGCATATTCTGATTCATCCAAACTAGTTCCATAAAAGTCCTCTGCGCTCGTCTTTCTCAAATTCTCAGTAGGGACTCTAGGAGTGGTCACACTCTTAATGACCCTAGCCATGTCCTGTGAAATCTTCAACATGACCTCAAAGGGCATGGCTGCAGCCTCAGGTTGTGCCCTAGCATGTTGAGCCGACACAGACACAGAAGGATCAACTGCTTGAGGGTTCACACTCTCGGCGGACTCCTCAAGTGATCCTCGCACCGAATTGGAAAACATCTAAAACACACAGAAAACAACCGCATCAGCCAACACAGTCCTAGACAGATATCTATGCACAACAATCACCCAGAAAATGCCTAAACCGGGGCTCTAATACCAAAACCTATAACACCCCCTACCCATACACAGGCGAAGCCATCCGCAAGGGAGTGAGATGTCGTATGAGGAGGGGTGTCACCACACAAAGGATACAGAAACATACATTCAATCACATTATACATACTAAAATACAGCAGAAAATAAAACTTTCGGAAACATCAGAATGATCATTCATTAATACAACAGCATTCATTACAATAATGTTCTGATCAAAAACTGATATTACAAAATAGTTACATATCCAAAATATACAATGCGGAAGTTATACCAAAATAATACATAGAGAGTTATATTACGAAAGAATCATGCTACAAAAATAAAGCCCTAATACTATTCCCTCTGTGTTGGCTTGACTGGCGGCGACTCTCCCAAAATCTATACATCTTTCGCACCTGCACGGGTGAAAACACCGTGCTAAGCGATAACGCTTAGTGGAGAAACAAACAACAATAATATGGACGGCCATTCACAATGGTCGTCAAGGCAAAGCACATATGAAATGGCATACTAATGATCATAAGATATAAACACAAGGGAATTCCAATCAAAGGTTCAATAAACATATACATATGCTCATATAGATTTATATGCTTATAATCATACTCATTTGGATTCACATACTTTGAATCATATCAGAACAAATCATAACACCTGCTGACTCAAAGTAGTGGATAACGAGTAAACGCGTAGAGGTACCTTACGGGTACGAATCGTCACATAACAGTACCTTAGGGTGAGAATCGGGAAAAACGGTATCATTTTATCTCTTTTCAAAACATTTTACAGAAGAATCTTAGACAAGATCTGAACACGTAGAAGTTCGCGAGGAACTAAATGCGGACCTGATCAGGGTCCAGAATAGTACAGAGGCTGCAGCAATATCCACTAGACTAACTCTTGCAGGTCATGCAAAATCCATTAATTCACATTTATAGAATTCATATAACCATACATGCATAATACACCCAATTATACTAATATGCATCATAAAATAGTCCAAGAATAATTCTAATAGCATCACAAGTTCAAAAAATAAACATCGGAAATCACAAAGGAAAACATAATTTTGAAACCAGGGGTGTCGCGCTCGCGATAGAGGCATAACTTGCCCCCTATCACGATCGCAGCAGTCCTCGCGCTGATGCGAAAACAAAAACACACCTCACTGTTGCGCTCACGACAGTGAGCTACCAACAGAGGTTGTCGCACCCACGCGCAGGTGCGCGCTCGCGATAGGGGATTGGCCCAACTGTCTGGCAGTCGAGCAATCTGTCATGCTCGCGATAGAGAGCTCTCGCTCCGAGCTCGGCAGCCAAACCTGCTCGACAGTCGAGCGCTCGGCAATCCAATCCGCTCGGCAGTTGAGCGCCCTGTTGAGCTCGCGACAAGCATCGCGCTCGCGATAGAGAGCTCTCGCTGTGAGCGTTTGGCAGCCCAGCCGCTCGGCCACACAAATTCGCTTGACCATGTGCAAGGGCTGAAATCACCGAGCCCTGTCGTGACCCCGCGACAGTGTCATGCTCGCCACAACGTCGTGATTTCCAGCTTGTGCATGAATTTCTGCATATTTCCTCACTTTCAAAACACCCAAATTTCCAAACTCAAATATACATCAACCCAACTTTATCTTACCTTCAAATCAACCTTTCCAACACCACAATTAACATAAACCACAACCTAGATCCACATTTAACAAAATCAAAATCATGCATTATCAAAATCAAACTCCTCAAGAACACAAACCCAGATATTTACAGCAAACATTCATCAAACTTCAATATTTGCTCAAAACTTCAACATTCATGCATCATAACTCAAATCAATTAAATACCTATAACATTAACACTATAATATGCCTCATCAAACATCAATTTTCCAGAGACCACATACAAAGGCATAAATCACCATATGAACATCAAAACAATCAAATTCCAAATAAAAATCCAAAACCTGAAATTCCTTAGCTCCAAATCTACTTGGTACCACTTCCACACACCTTCTCCTTTCCCTTGGGATCGCGAGGAGGCTCAACTAGAAACGATACCCCCAAATCATACAAAACACAAACCCTAGATTAAAAACCCAAACCAGAAACGAAGAAGAAAAGAAGATGAAGAAGAAGAAATGCTACAAAACTTACCAATTAAGGGTCAAGAGATGATCAATTTCCACCACACTTACTTGGATCCAAGCTAGGGCACTCTTGAGAAGAGAAAAGGAAGAAGAAGGGTAGAGAGAAGAGAGAAATGGGAAATGAAGAAACAAATTCTGCTTTTTCCCTTTTTCTCTTCCTTCTTCTATTTCTTTTCCTAACCCTAGACACGTGTCATTTTCTCATTGGTGGAGATTAACCACTCATACCCAACAAGCATGCATTATACACACACACAATGCTATCCTCACTAATGCACATCTTACCAACATGTGAGTATGCACACACTAATGCAACCCACAAACTCACATCCTACAACCCTACATGCTCTCACACTATAATAAAACTCACAAAATATGCATTTTATCTAAGATGCTCTTAACACATGCCATCACATACTCAAAGCACACATGCACAAATGGCTCCAACTTCTAGGGGCCAAACGGGGTATTACATGATGCTCCCGTTTCCATTGATTCTAGCAAAAATAATCCTCGGTTTTGATGCACTCAGTGTTGACTCTTCTGCTTTTCTGATTGGCAGTCCCTTATTGCTCCAGGCAATTATAGTCATTATTTTAAAGGTAGTGTGTGTAGACACCGGGTCGTGAGCCAGTCCAGATCAGAGTTATCCAATGATGATTAGACGCTTGTTCACAGGCAAAAAGGTTGGAAGTCATGATTTTCTTGTCAATATTGCTTTTTAAAACTAAAAAATAAAAAAAATTAAAAATAAAGATAAAAAAAATAAAAAAGGGGAGGTTTGAAATTATAGTATTTCAGTCAAATTTGAAACTAAAAAATTAAAAAAAAAAAAACTTCAGGTGTCAGCCGCACACGCGGCGCTCGCCCAGCAGGCGCTCCACGAGCTCGCCGAAGGGCGTCGGTGGCCCTGTCAGCCCAAATCCATCGAAAATGTGATTTTTGTCCTTTTTTCAGGATTGTTTACTCAAAATTGATTTTTTATCCCTATTTTTTGTGATTTTCATATTTTTCGGTTTTAAAATTTAAATAACAAATAATCTGATTAAAATTAGTTTTATTTTCTTAATTAATTAGGTTTTTATTTTTATTGATATAAATAGAAAAGAAAAGAGAGAGAAATGGGGAGGCAACCAAAAAAACCAAAAATTCAGATTTTTTATTTGTTCTTCTTCTTCTTCTTGAAAAAGGTACTTCTCATTCAATTCTTCTTCTTTTTTTCCAATAGAATTTCTTCTAAATATTTTAGATAAAATTTTGTTGATGAAAAATTGATTTTTGTTATAAATAAAGTAATTTTTTATTTTTAAAAATTCATTTTTCTTAGTTTTTTCTTTTAATTATTTTTTCACTTAAGTTTTTTCAAAAATTTATATTTGAATCCCTTTTTGATGAAAAATTGATTTTGGGGCAAACAAAATAATTGTTTGTTCTTAAATTCAATTTTTTCATTTGATTTTCTAAAAAACAAGATTTTTTTAACAATTATTTTTTAGAGAAGCAAAAATAATTGTTTTGTTCTTGAGAATATTTTTATTTCTTTTATCAATAAATATCATTGAGACAAAGAAACCAATTTTTTGTTTTTAAGAATTTTTTATCTTCTTCTATTATTATTTTTTTAACAAAATTTTCTTCCTTGGAATAAAATTTCAATTTTTCCAATTTTTATCTCTAATTTTGCGGATCAAAAACAAGAAAATCAATCATATTTTTCCTTCTATCGAATTCGAATTATGAGGGTAAATATTCTAGATACGATCTCATATTTTTATTGGTTATTTGTTTATTTGTTTATTTATTTTTTGTATTATTTTTATTTCTTGCTTTCAATTAATTGATAAACATCAATATCTTAGATCTATTATTTATTTATTTATTTGATGTGATTTTTTCAATTTTTTTTTCTTTATCATCTTTATTTATTTATTTATTCAATTGTATATATATTTGTGTTATCTAATTTATTTAATCAATTTATTTATTTGTTCAATTGCTTATTTTGTTTATTTATTTATTTCATTCAATTATTTTTATTTTTCATTCACAATTATTTAGATCTTTAAATATATTGTGTATATATTTATTTATTTGATCTTAGACATAGATTTAACATTTTTGCTAACCATTTTTTATTCTTTATCATTTTTCTTGATTATCCATCTTTCTTTTTATTGTCATTATTATTTTTACTATTATTATTATTTTGTTCTATTATTTATTGTTATTGTTATTATCATTGTTGTTATTATCATATTTATTATTATTCTATGTTTTTATGAATTAATTTATTAACATGCTGTTTTATTTATTTCAATCATATCATTTAATTCCTTTGTCATTTAAAATGCATTTTTTTCATTTATTTTAATTTATTAACATTTTAATTCATTTGTCATTTTTGATGTCATCTTATCTTATCTTATCTTATTTAATTTATTAATTATCATTTCATGTATTTAATTGATTTTTCTTGATTACATTACTAACATTAATTTTATTTGTGTTTGTTTTTGATTCCAACACTTATTTTCTTTGCTTGGGAATTCACGCGAGCACACGGGGAGATCCAGGAGGCTCGTTTGGTTTGAACTTTTATTTTATTATTTGTATTATTTTCTTTATTTGGCTTTTTAATTTATTTTACCATGTAATTTTTGATAAAATTATTTATTTTATGCACGTTGAAAGGAAAATCACAAAAATATTTCTATTAATTAACTTGGAATTTTCTCTAATAAAAATGGGACCAATGTCCTAGTTTTTTCCACCCAAACAAACCATCACCTTTAACACTTTTTCCTTTAAGTATGCATGCGAGGACCAATGTCCTCATCCTTAATAAATACCCGATTTTATGTATGATTTACATGTCATTTACAGTGGGGGTTGTATTCCGCCCCTAGTTTTATTGTAAATTAATGTACTTTTTTATTGTTATTTTATTTATCGCTCTTATTACATAACCAACTTGCGCTTTAATTAATTGCATTGAAAAGGAATGAGAAAATGAATGAAATCTTAAACTCAAAACTCAATTATAATTTAGTCAAGGTATGAATAAATGGGAAGTCCCGAACCATCTCTAGTCTTAGGCTCAATGAGGTTAGAGGACCATCTCAATGTCCTATTAGGGTGGGATCTCCAAAATATCTCTTGTTGCCCAAGACAGGCCCAATTTGCACTGTCTTAGGCTCAACAAGGTTAGAGGACTATCTCAATGTCCTATTGGGATGGGGTCTCCAAAATATCTCTCGTTGCCCAAAATGGATGTATATGCGTCGTCTTAGGCTCCATGAGGTTGGAGTGCCATCCTAATGTCCTATTAGGATAGAGACTCCAAAATATCTCTGGCTTGTCAAAAATAGACACAGATGTGCTGTCTTAGACTCAGTGAGGCTAGACGACCACTCCTAATATTTTATTGGGTGGCAACTCCAAAAAACATCCTTGTTGCCCAATATAGATGCCTTTGTAATCTCTTACATGTTCCATGAACCTCTCTTGAAAACCTAAAAGCGGGTCTTCAAGGCACCTCGAGGTTCGGCGTGTGTCACAGTGGCGACTCCACTGGGGACATAAATGAGACTTCTCTTCGAAAGTACCTTGATTAAAATATATAATTGATTTTTAATTTAAAATTTTATCCCTTTTCGAAATTGCATTGCATATCATTAGAGCCTTAGATCTATGCTAGTTTTGTCCCTCTTTTAACCTAGGTGCATTCCCAAAAGATGACCCTATGTTCACTCAATGTAGGGAAGTGTTAAGGATAATCACTAGCCCAAGTGTAGTACCATGTGGTATATCAAATGATGACCTGACTGGTCGTTATGCTCATGTTGAGCTATACCCATCGATAGGGATCATGCTTAAGTAGCCCAAAAGTATCATCACCCTGACTCAAGCCCATGTAATGCAAGTAGATACTTCCCCTAAGTGGTATGAACCATAATACCTTGCTTACTGTATGAATCATTATGTATTGGACAAACCCAAGTAGATTGGTTGGTCACCTAATCAAAGGCTTTCATGCCCCGATAGGCCCATGTCGACTTATTTGGACTGCCTAAATACACAATGATCAAAAACCATATGTATCCACATTAGTTAAGAGAGGTTATGCTGCCGATCCTCCACTATGCACCATACGCGTCCATTGGGTTCCCTATTAACCCATGGATCAAGCCCACCTAGGAAAGAGACCATACGACCTCGCGTGTGGGAGTGATAAGGTTGGAAGGTTCTATCTGCTTACATATGGTTGTGGATGTTGCATTGCATATTCATGCCTTACGTGTCATTCATGCATGTTAAAAAAAACATATACATTTCCTTTATGTGTGTACATTTTATTCTGTACATATGATTTTCACATGTATAGGCTACCTTGTGCATAAGTTTATTCCATGCATCACATGCATCATTCTAACCCTTTGACTTTTCAACACTATAGACCATTTCCTTAGGTGGTTTAGGGATCCCGATAGTTCTCTAAAGAGCGATCAGAGTTTTTATTGGCTGACAAAGATTTAGCATCATTACCAGAGCATCTGAAGGCATTAGAAATGGTTGATCCTTCGTAACAGAATGAAGAGACTCATGCCCTAATTGCCCAAGAGATGGATAGAAGGTTCAACGAACTTGAAAAAAGGCTCTTGGCCATGATTAAGGAAGGATGGATACCATGGCACTCGTTCTTCAAGCCCAGCGTATGGCAACTACCCTTAACCGAGTTGAACCGACCACGGTCAGGAAGGCTCATACAGCGATGACCGTAGTACTTCCGTTTACTTTCGAGCCCACAGGGAAGGCTCCACTTGTTTTACCAGTCGGGCAAGTAAGAAAGGCAAAAGGACTAGAGCCTTTACAGTCAATGGACCTTCCCAGTTCCTCAAGCATGGAAACCAAGCTAGCTGAAATTGAAGAAGAAATTGTGAAATCCAAGCTTAGAACTACCCGGGCACCTCTCAGTAAGACTATTACTAAGCCTGGAAGTCTAAGAGTCAGTCGCTGTGATAATAATAGTGGTTCTCAGAAGATAGGGAAAGTGTCAGCAACTGAAGCGGCTTAGAGGCACTACTCTGATTTCGGTTGATGCTTGTCTTGGGTCCTTAAGAGGCTAATGAAGGAAGGGATGCTACAGCCATTGTCGGCTAGGCCTGCCAGAAACTAGGGACATCCCAGTCATAAGGTGGATCAGTATGATTTTTTTCCACCAGCACACTGGGCATACCACAGACGATTGTAAGGCCTTAAAATATGCCATTCACGATCTGATTGATTTTAAGCAGATCTCTGATCCAGAAAAGCGAGAGGGAAAGAATAAGACAGATTAAGTGCCTAAGTGGGAAGGGAAGATAGTTCTTAAGGATGATAATGAACCATTAACGACAACATCTGTGTCAGCAGTAGAGGAAGATCTTAACTATTTAGATGTTCTTTTTATTTTTGAACTATTTAATAATGACATTTTTAATTCTTGTTTCATTAATAAGATGAACGTTTTTGCTTACTTGTGTGATATTTCTTATAATTTCACTATGCATAATCATGATCATGACTCATTCGAATTTGACATTGATCCAACAGATGCCATTCCATTTAATCTCATAACTTTGGAAAACCCAAAGGAAATCTTGATAGCATCTAGTATAGCTCCTAAATAGAGATCGAAACTTGAGAGAAATTTAAGAAAATATGAAAAAGTCTTTGCCTGGACCTATGAAGACATGCTAGGAGTTGATCGCAAAATCGCTAAGCACACCATTCCAACATACCCCAATCACAGATCAGTCAAGCGGAAGCTCAAAAGACTCAGGCTAGAATTGGTAGAAAAGTCTAAAGAAGAGATCCACAAGCAAAATCAAGGCCAAATTTCTTATTGAAGTTCAACACCCAACTTGGTTGGTCAGCATCGTCTCGATAATTGAGAAGAGTGAAAAAGTATTAAGATTTGAACAAAACTTGTAAAAAAAATGACAAAAAATAACAAAAAATAATAAAAATGATTCCAAAAAATGAAAAAAAGAAGGAAAAGAATTGATATGTAGATATGGCCAAGTTCATCGAGAAGAATTCAATACGGTTTTTCGTGCCACATTGGAGTGCAGTTTATGGCTGAAACTAGGACGTGGCTTCATAAGTATGGCATCGAGCATCACAAGTCCTCACCCTCAAGCCAATGGGGCAGTAGAGGCTACTAATGAGAATGTCAAGAAGATTTTGGTCGAGATAGTTCAGAACTATAGCGATTGGGCAAGAAGTTGCCTTTTGCACTTTGGAGCTAGAGAACACCGTTAGAACCTCTACAGGAGCGACACCTTATTCCTTAGTATATGGGATAGCAGCAGTGTTGCCTGTTAAAGTAGAACTCAAGTCTTCAAAGGTAGTCATGGAAGCTCAAATTCCAAAAAATTATTGGGACCAACAACGATTGCTGCAGCCAAAAATGCTAGATGAGAACAGATTACGAGCGTATTATTACTGCTAGATCTACCAGAAAAGGTTTGCTTGGTCATTTGAAAAAATTCAAAAAGCAATCGTTGAAAGAGGGAGATTTAGTCCTTAAGCAAATAAGACCGAGTGTTCTAGACATACGAGGGAAGGTCCATTTGTTCTTAAAAAGTTGTTATGCAAGGGGGCATCGATTTTGACAGACAGTGATGAGAAAGAGTTCAAGGAACCAGTCAACGTCTACAAACTTAAGAGGTTCTATTAGCTAAAGACTAAAAACCAAAAGAAGAGAATAAAAGCCCTACGGGTCGAAAATCTAAAAAGGCAGACTTACTAAAAATGGGCGCCTCGTCAGGCTAAAAACAAAAAAAAAGGCACCTTGGGCAAAAATTAGAGGCTTGAGAGAAAATGTCCAATAAAGAAAACCGAGATGGCTAATTGGAGATAGGAGTTTGACGCTTACAAGATCTACTCTAAGATTAGATATAGTTTTGCATTTTAAATCTATATTAGATAATGATCATGTATAGAGAAATTATAGTAAAAGGTACACAATCTTTGCAAATACATGAAATGAAGGCAATTCAACTCATGTGTTCATTATCTTCTAGTTCTCTTATAAAAAGAAAAACATTGTTCTTTATTAAATGTATGTAATTAAATAGCTATGTTCTGCTACCGCTCCCGCCGGCCAAATACCTAAGTCGATGGGTCCTATTGTCAACTGTGGGACTAAGTATCCACCTATTGTATGCACTTGTGGAAGCAAAGGTACAGTCTCTGATTTGCGATATAACAGCCTTTGCAGGCAGCTGTGTCCAGAGGTTATGGTATTTATAGGTGCAGGCCAAAGATAAGGTGCCACCTTGGAAAGATCGGGGATGCCTCACTACATCTTGAATCCCTCTGAATCATCAAGCACAGTGGGCAGTAATGTATAAGGTAGCCTCATAGAGCCCACATAACAAGACACATCTTGAAGACCCATCCAGAGTCATGGTAGAAAGGGGGAGTGTAGACACCAGGGTCCCAAGGCAGTCCAGATCAGAGTTACCCGATGAAGAGATCAATGTCTGTATTCTGATAAGTGGGTGGAAATTTAAGAGCTTTCGTCCTTCAGTTTCACAAAGATTAAGAATTTTTACCTATGACGAGAGATTTTGGAGAGTTCGGGAAAATTCACCTTTGAAACTGAGGTTTTTTGGTCAGGAGACGGGATTCCCATCGGTGGTGAGACGCCCATTGCTCACTCCCTTGCAACGAGCGACTAGTTGTCGCTCGGATGCAGGGGTCGTCTCTCGCATTTGAGAGACGGATATCTTCCATTTGAGCGACGCATGTGCGCTCGCGAGGGACGGTAGCCGATATGCCCCGTGCCCCATGGATGGCCCGCCGGTCAAATTACCACATGTACCCTTTCCACAGATGCTCGTCGGTGATACCACAGACGGCCGTCTTTCATTGATCAGATTGTTTAACCGCTTGATTTTGTGAATCTTATCCAAAATCTTTAAAATCTTTTCAAATATTTTGAAATATTAGATTTGATTTTAGAAATATTCTGATAACCGATTCGGTTACGATTTGATTTCAAAAATCTTTTTTGAATTCAATTTTTATTTTAAATTTATTTGGATTTTCTTCTAAACTCTATAAATAGTGGATTAAGTTTCACTATTCGGGGAGGGAAAAAAACTTTTAATCAGAAAACTTTTTGCGAGTAGTTCATTAAAATCTGAATCTAACAGTTTTTTCACAAAATCGTTGTCTTTTGCATTTTATTCAATAGAAATTCTTTGAACATTTCTATTCTTCCTTACTTTTTACCTGTGAATTGAGCTAGTTTGAGGTAATGAAATTCATTAGTTTCCGTCAATCCAGCTAATTCTGATATTCGAGTTACTATCAAAATATCAAGAAAGAAAAACATAAATTTTCTCTTCTTAATTTATTTTTTCAAGATACGATTTTCGAGGCTAAAAATCTCCCAAAAATATGCAATCACGAACCGATCCTTGTGAAGCGCGCAGGACCGAGATCACTTAATATTCACCTTAAAAGGTAAAATCCGAGGGTAAATATTCTAGATTTAATATTTATATTTATTTAATTAATTTACGCCATCATCCTTTTATTTTTGATAAGTTTTTCTCGATTTTACAAAGGGCAAAGATTAAAACTTTGATTTTTCTAAAATTAGGGTGACCGACGGGCAGAATGGTCACTGATGGCCGTCTTTTGTTCGAGTAACGGGCCATCGATGGCATTTCATTCCCTTTTTATCTTATCTTTTTTTTTTCTTCATTTACTCTCTCATCATCTTTAGCCCATTGTTCCTTAAAATTTCATGGTTATTTTACTTTTATCATTTTATTTTATGCATAATTTTGGCACTAACATGTCTATTATTTTTTGTGAGTTATTATCTGACTATTTTTGGTTTATTGGAATTGCTAATGATGGTTATTTCGCTGATTCGAGGATCTTCACCTAGGTTCTTTCTTCAACACTGTTCTTTCTATCTTTATTTATTATCATTGTAAAAGTTTGTTAATCTCACTAATACAAAAGTGGTTGAATGTTTTTAGTAATTAAATTGGGATTTTTTGTAAATTAAGGACCGAAGTCCTATTTTTAGCAAATAAAACCAACACTTCTTAAAAATTATTTTGTAGTAAATTTGCATGCGAGGACCAATGTCCTCATTTCAATTAATATCCTAATTTATGTATGATTGGCGTACTGTCTTATGATAGGGGTTGTATTTAGCCCCTAGTTTTATTGTAATTTACTTTTGTGTACTCAATGCTATGCCAATTTATTGCTTTTCTTTATGTGGATGAATTGCGCTTTAATTAATTGCATCAAATGAGAAATCGGATGAAACGCTAAATTCAAAACTCAATTATAAATTTAATCAAGGTATGAATAAATGGGAAGTCCCGAACCCACTCTGGTCTTAGGCTCAACGAGGTTAGAGGGCCATCTCAGCATGGAGCCTCCAAGATATCTCTTGTTGCCCATCAAAAGGCCCAACTTACATCTTCCTAGGCTCCATGTGGTTAGAGGGTCATCCCAATGTTCTATTGGTATGAAGCCTTCAAGATATCTCTAGCTTGCCCAAAATGGATGCATATGCATCGTCTTAGGCTCACTGAGGCTAGACGACCTTTCCCAATGTTCTATTGGGTGGCGACTCCAAGAAACCTCCTTATTACCCAACATAGACACACTTGAAATTTCTTACAAGTTTTAATGAACCTCTCTTGAAAGCCCTAAAGGCGGGTCTTCGGGGCGTCACGTGGTTGATGCGCGTTATAGTGGAAACTCCACTGGGGACAATACTCGAGATTTCGCTTCGAAAGTGCCTTGGTTAAAATTTACAATTGAGTTTTAATTTAAAAATTTCATCCTTTTTCAAAACTGCATTGCATCTCATTAGAGCCTTAGATCTATGCTAGTTTGGTCCCTCTTTCAACCTCGGTGTGTTCCCGAAGCATGACCCTACGTTCACTGAAGGTAGGGAAGTGTTAAGGATAATCACCAGCCCAAGCCTCGTACCATTATGGTATATTAAATGGAGTCCCGACCGGTCGTTACGGTCGTGATGAGCTAGACCCGTTAGCAGGGACCATGTTTGGGTAGCTCTAAAGTAACATCAACTTTGACTAAAGCTCATATAATGGAAATAGTTACTTCCCCTAAGTGGTATAAACCTTAATACTATGCTTGCTGTATGGATCATTAGGTATTGAACAAACCCAAATAATTTGATTAGTCACCTAATTAAAGTCTTTCATGCCCTAATAGGCCCAAGTCAACTTATTCGGATTGCCTAAATACATAACGATCATAACCCATGCGCCTACGCATTAGTTAGGAGAGGTTATGCTGCCGATTTTACACCATGCACCATACACGTCCATCGGGCCCCCTATTGACCCATGGGCCAATCCCACCTAGGAAAGAGACTATGACCTCGTGTGCGGGAGTAATAAGGTTGGAAGGACCTATGTGCTTGCATGTGATTTTTGGGTGTTGCATAGCACGATCATGCATCATCCTGACCTGTTATGTTTTGCAGCCATCATAGATCTGCCTAGGTGGTCAACAAGTTCTCAGGGGCGGCTAGTAAAAAATCCTTTTTTTGTGCTACCAGAAAGGGTAGAGTATCCAGACACTCTTTCAGAAACTAGCTACACTACTTCTGCTCAATTTTCTTTACACGAAGAAATGGCAAACTCACCAAGAGGGGCAGATGCCACTATGGCTTTGATAGCGGAGGAAGTGGGCCGAAGGTTGGAGGAGTTCAAAAATTGGATGATGACCATGATTGCCACAATGGGTCAACAAGCGGCTCCACTATGAGGAATAATGAAAGGGAGGATGTCCAAAAAGACCCGTAAGAGGAGATCTGCCCGCCACCTGTAGACCCAAGAGCTACCACAATGGGGGCACAGAAGAGGAGGCTAGCCCCAAGATTGGATGATGATTGAGAAGATGATGAGTATGAAGGAACAGTATCAGAAAAGGGGAAAGCACCTCAAACCGAAGAAGCCATCTGGAGGAAAATGGAGGAAAAATTCAAAGCAATGACAAAGATATTGACAAGGGGTCGAGGGATAGACCCCGAGGATAAAGAATTAGAAGGGGAGGACTTAGTCCCAATGAATTTTAAGATGTTGGATATGCCAAAATTTGATGGTACGTCAGATCCTACCGCCCATATAAAATAATATTCGTTAGTGATGAAGGGTACTACGCTGACGAAAAGGCAAAAGGTTGAATACTTTTGTTTGAGTTTGACTAGCTCAGCAGTGGATTGGTATCAAGGGCTTGACCGCAGAACTAAGGAGGACTGGGATTTATTGACGGAGGAATTTTTGAGAGAATACGACTGCAGTACGAGGATGGAAGTGACCTTAAAGGACCTGGAGCTGCTATAGCAGAAGGGAGGCGAGTCTTTCTATGAGTATCTAATCAGGTGGAGGAATCGAGTGATGCAGATGAAGAGAAAACTGGATACTCAGGATCAAATACGACTATTCATTAAAAATGGAAGCCCGTATTTGAGAGAGGGATTGAAGATGAAGGGATTAAGAGACTGGGAGTCCCTGAAAGACATCGCCATTGAAGCTGAAGGAGAATACCTTGCTAGGAGAGCAGGTAGTGAGAATTATCCCAAGAAAGGTAGCAGTAGCTAGGGGGTAAGTAGGCCGGCAGGTTCTGCTAGTGGCACGAGGAAGACTGCTAAAGTATCAACCACTAATGCTACCCCGAGGCATTTCTCCAACCTTGGAAGGTCTTTGTCATGGGTACTGAGAAGGCTGATGAAGGAGGGTAAGTTGCAACCTTTGCCGGCCTGACCCACTAGAACTCAAGGCATGCCAGGGCATAAGGATAATGAATACTGTGCTTATCATAAGCACACTGGGCATACAACTGACGAGTGCAAGGCTTTGAGACATGCAATCCAAGATCTAATTGATTCAAATCAAATCGCAGACCCAGATAAGAGAGGGAGTCAGAAGAAAGCTGGATACAATAACATGCCCCCACCAGTATTCATGATCGAGTCCAGTTCGCTCGAGTTTAAATTGAAGGAGTTGTACGGCAACGATGTCAACACTGCTATCACAAGCCTCCATGAGGTGAGTGAAGAAGGGCTTCCCGCTGCAGTGATCGATTGCTGGTCCACTAATGACAGTGGAACTAAAAATGATGATTCTGAAGTGTTTCCTGACCCGTGGGGCTCGGAGGAGGAAGGAGAGGAAGAAAAGAAGGAAAAGAAGAATAAATTAAGAGCTGTGACTCGGAGCGGAAGGGTAGCTCTAGAAATTGAAAGGCCCCATGAGCCGGTAGCGGGCCAAAAGGGGAAGGAACCGGAAGAGGATCCGATTGTCAAGCTGATGAAAAAGACACCGGCTAAGATTTTAATATGGGATGTCTTGAGGCAGTCTCCATCACACAGGCAGAAAGTAGTAGAGGCTTTGTGCGAGGCAACTGTGGCTACAACCGTCTTGCCTATAGAGCTTCTAGATGTAGTGAAGGGAGGAGTGGGAGAGAATGTAGTTTTTATAAGTGCTGATCTACCGGCAGAAGGCCGCAACCACAATCGCCCTTTATACAAAAGAGCACAGATTAATCAAAAGCACATGGCCTGTGTGATGGTGGATGATGGTTCCTCAATAAATGTATGCCCTCAGGTGGCAATGGCAGCTTTCGGGGTGACGGAGGATATGTTGGCCAAGTCCGATCTCACTTTCACAGCGTACGTCAACTCGCGCAGGCATGCCTCTAGGACGTTCAAGACAATGGTGAAGATGGGACCGGTAGAGACGGAAGTGGAGTTTGTGGTTTTGCCTATACCCGCCAATTTCTCAGCTCTTTTAGGCAGGCCATGCTTTCATAAGTTTGGAGGCGTCCCCTCTACGCTTCATCAAATGGTCAAAATACCCCATGAAGGCCAGGTTGTGACCATAAGGGTTGCACGAGAAAATTAGGTTTCCATACTGGAGATTGCAAGGCAGCCATTCAGTGGCTTCCATGTTGCCATGATTGGTGAGGAGGAGCAGATAGAGAAAAGCCTACAAGTGCTAAACATGATGAAAAAGATGTTATTCCTCCCTGGCGCGATGATAGGTAAGAATTCTCAGGGGATGCCAACAACCATTACCACTAGGGGCTAGAAAGACAAAAGGGGCCTGGGATACACAGGTACAGTAAGGAGGGGTGAGAAGCCAGAGAAGGGGATCCCCCATATCAAGAAGAGTTTTGTGCCAACAACCGCAGCATGTGCCTACACAGGGGAAGCCGAGCCACAATGGGTTAACGAAAGAATTGTACCGAGTTTTGAGGTTTTCAATGATGTCTTTGACTGGGGCATTGGATTGATCAAGCCGGCAGAGGGCTTTTGGGACAAGGAAATCATGACCAGTGAGACAATTTGGGACCGTGAGGAGCCCGAGGAAGTCATAACCAAGAAGATGGTGGCCACCCAGCTGAAGGGGAAAGCGAAGATTGAGGAAGCTGTACAGGGGGTTGTTGAAGAACGCCCGAAATGCCAAAATGATGTAGGATCGTCAGCTGCTATAGATGCGCCGGTGGAGGAGGAAGAAGAAAATAGTTTAGATTTTCTTTTTACTCCAAAACTTTTCAATAATGTTAATGACAATTTCAATATTAATAAAGTGAACGATTTTGCTTACTTGTGCGATGTTTCCGATGATTTCATTATGCATGATCATGATCATAATCCATCTATATTTGATATTGATTCAACTGATGCTACTCCATTTAATCTTGGGACCTCGAAAAACCCGAAAGAAATCTTGATAGCATCTAACATAACTCCTGAAGAGCGAGAAAAATTTGAGAGAATATTAAGAAAACATGAAAAAGTCTTTGCCTGGACCTATGAAGATATGCCAGGGCTAGATCAGGAAATTGCGAAACACGCCATCCTCACATATCCAGAATATAAACCTGTCAAGCAAAAATTGAGAAGGCTCAGGCCAGAGTGGGCAAACAAGGTGAAGGAAGAAATTCACAAGTAGATTGAGGCCAAATTCCTAGTTGAGGTACAATACCCTACCGGGTTGTCCCAGTCGCCAAGAAAAATGATAAGGTAAGGGTATGCGTCGACTATCGAGACTTGAATAAGGCTTGTCCAAAGGATGACTTTCCGTTGCCCCACATAGACGTGCTGGTGGACAGCGCAGCTGCCTACATGATGTACAGTTTTATGGATGGTTACGCAGGCTACAACTAGATACTCAATAAAATAATCGATCAGATTAAGACGGCTTTCATCACGAAATGGGGGACATTCGCTTACAGGGTAATGCCCTTTGGCTTGAAAAATGCAGGCGCAACTTATCAAAGGATGGCCACAAAGATTCTAGATGACTTGATTCACAAGGAGGTAGAAGTATATGTGGACAATATGATGATCAATTTGGCCACCAGAGAAGGCCACTTTGAAGCCCTAGAAAAGTTCTTTCAAAGGATCGGAAAGTACAACCTGTGATTAAACCCCAAGAAATGTATTTTTGGTGTCACCTCAGGGAAGCTCCTAGGACACGCAGTTAGCCAGAGGGGTATTGAGATTGACTTAGATAAGGTTAAGGCCATTAGAGAAATGCCTGTACCACAAAAGTAAAAAGATGTGAGAAGCTTTCTGGGTAGATTGCAGTATGTCAGTAGGTTTATTGCTAAGCTTACTTCGATCTGTGTATTTTCAAACTACTCAAAAAAGACCAACCAGTAGTATAGAACGAAGATTGTCAGAAGGCTTTCGATACTATCAGAGAGTATTTGCTGAATCCACCGGTTTTGAGACCGCCGCAGCTAGTCAAACCACTTATCCTGTATTTTGTAATAGAAGATAATTCTGTAGGTGCCATGATGGCCCAGGAAGATGAATTCAGAGTAGAATTTGCTGTTTACTACCTTAGCAAGAAGTTCCTGGCTTATGAGGTTAAGTATACAGAAGTAGAAAAGATTTGCCTTGCGGCAATCTGGGCCTCTAAGAAATTAAGACATTACTTTCATTCTGATAAGGTACAGGCAGTAGCAAAGCAGAATCCCTTAAGA
Source organism: Excoecaria cochinchinensis (assembly GCA_947683425.1). NCBI lineage: Eukaryota > Viridiplantae > Streptophyta > Magnoliopsida > Malpighiales > Euphorbiaceae > Excoecaria > Excoecaria cochinchinensis. Next base: position 8,787,944 of record CANTUQ010000127.1, on the reverse strand, counting down.
TACTTGCAGGAAGCTCCATCTTTACTTGGAAAAATGGGTAGCACTACAAGAGAATTGACTTTTAACGACCAAAATTTAACGAAGGGATAAAAATCCGGTCGTTAAAATATACAAATAACGAATGGAAATTAATCCGGTCGTTAGTTCTTAAATTTTATTGTTATATAACGAGGGGATTAAATCCAATCGTTAAAGCAATAAAAATCCAGTCGTAAAAATATACAATTAGCGAAAGGAAATAACTTCGGTCGTTAATTCTTAAATTTTATTATCATTTAATGGAGGGCTTAAAATCTGGTCGTTGAAACATTGTAAATCCGGTCCTTACTAGTCTAGAAAATTGGTGGGACTTCAATAAAACTTACCTCCAAAATCATTGTTCATTATTTCATAAAACTTCCTATCAGGCGCAAAACTAAACTAAGGTGAAAAAAGGTCAAAAAAATAGCAAACCCAGAAGATGAAAGAATAGCCAAAAAACGCAAAACTCTTTTCTTCTTCCAAACCTAAACTTATCCTAATAGAAATGGCAATCTGGTAGAAGCGATAGGTTCGTTTATATTTTGCAAGATCGATATTTCATCGGTCTAGGGTTTAATCTTATTTGTGATTACAGGTGAGAAACTGAAAAAACTTCTTTCTCTGCTCCCTTGATACCATTTGGATATCTATTTATTTCTAATCTTCTCTTCTTCTCATCGAATAGGAAAATAGGGCATACCAAATCTGAGATGTTTTGAGGAATTGCATTTTTTCTAAGCTAATCGATCTGCTATAATAGGTGAGTTTAATGAATTGGGTATTTTTGATATTCTGATTTTTTGATTTCAAAACCGTGTCTGCTACTTTTCTGGGTATGCATAAATGTCAATTTCTTTGATTTGGTGATATGTGATTCTCGTTTTGTTTTTGATTCCCGTTATGCTTTTGATTCTCGTTCTAATTTTGATTGTCGTTCTGTTTTTTATTCCTATTCTGCTTTTAATTCCCGTTCTTCTTTTGATTCTTGTTCTGTTTTTTATTCCCATTCTTCTTTTGATTATCGTTCTTCTTTTGATTCCAGTTCTACCTGCTTTTGATTGATTCCCATTCTGCTATTGACTTATTCTTGTTCTGATGTTGAATGATTATGAAATTTATGTATTTCTGATTATTTTCAGGTTTTCAGTCTTCAAATTTGCAAGGTAAAATTGGGATTTCTTCTTAAATTTTATTATTTGACTCAATGTAATTGTTAATTTCCTTCTTTCTGCTCAATTGTCATATTATGTATTCTGCTTACGAAGCGAACACACTGCCACTATGCTATGGAAGCAACGTTTAGCTTTTTAGCCGAAATATAAAATTTAAAAATATTACAATGTTTATAGGGTTTAACGTTTACATTGCCGCTACAGAATTACCAAAACCCTGGAGTAGTGGAAGAAAGCAGAAGATGTGTGGAATCGCCCTGATTGTCTCTGGCATTAGAATTGAATTATCATCTATTCTTCTTCAATCTCCATCTCCAAATCCTAAACCTGAATCGGTAAGTAGTTCAAATTTTGTACTTTCAGTCGATGATTTTAAATTTGATCTCCGGAGACGCGGCCCCGATGGTTTGGGTACCAAGAATGTTATAGTCCATGCTAAGGATCACGAAATGTTTTCTTTAATTTATAACGACGAATCTAAGAGATCGATAGATTTTGAAAATGGAGAAACTCGCTCGTAATTTCCAAATTCTGTCGGCCAACTGCACTTTATTGGCGCCACATTGCAACTTAGAGGACTGGCTCCTATAACTCAACCGTTCGTTGATTCTCACATGAATATTCTTATTTATAATGGTAGTTTTATGTTTATATTGTAGTTCGTGTTTATGTTTGAAAATTGATTAAGGGATTTATTTTGTAATCAGCATTGTGATTTCTGTGGGTGAAATCTTTGGAGGAATTCATATTGATAATGATAGCAATGATGGTCAAATTCTTATGCAAGCTCTGGAAAAGTGTTGTTCTTGCACTTCCACTGAACATACCAATGCTTGCTCTAGTAGTGGAAAAGGGAAAAAGTCTGTTCTGGATGTTCTTTCAATGATCAAAGGTCCTTGGGTTGTCATCTATTGGCAAGTAATTGGGGGTTCTACTTTTCTATTAGTTTGATGGTGGTTGAGGCGGTATTAGTTATTTACTAATTTTAGGTGCATTATTTTTACTCTGAAGTTACATATTTTTCATGTATAGGATAGCTCAAGAACCCAATTTTTGGAAGGAGCTTCCATGTGGGGTGTACAGTGTATCATTAAATATTTCAGAACTGGATGGGTGCATTTTTGGTGAAGTGAAAAAACATGAATAGGCTAATACCATGCTAATTGATCTGATTAAATGGGAGAGAGTCTTTGTTGAACCTAAACCAGAAGACTTGCATTTTTCATATTTTAAATGATTATTGAAGAGCATATCATGCATTCAAGTTCTTTTGAATCAGGTTATAATGCTAAGGTGCTTGTAGGGCCTGTTCAATCCTCAGTTTCATCTGCAGCTCAGAATTTATTAAATGCTTTGAGGAAATCAGTGATTTTGCGCACATCACTACATAAAATTTTTCAAGTGTCGACTTTGAGTTCATATTCAATTGAATTTTAGATATATACATGCATATATATGTGTGTGTGTGTGTGTGTGTGTGTGTTAAAATATATATTGGTTATTCAAACGAGAGTGTTGTAAATGGTTTTCATCTGCATGCCTTCATTTCATGATTTTCTTTCACTTTTGTTATCCTTAGCTTTGTCATTTGATTTTTGTTGAATTCACAGGATTGTTTCTTTATAGCGGCCAGCTAGAGTTCACTAAGTGCTTTCAACTTATGAATGGTCCAAAATTGTTTAGTTGCTTATGTGTGTAAATGGGGAAGGATATTCTTTTTATTCTTCTTCAATGGGCGACATTGACTTTGTGGCTATCCATGTAAATTGCCCATTTCCTATGTTTTCTGATATATATCCTCTGGTAGGGCAATTATCATATAGCTGATTCTGGTGGCTTCTCTTCTAAATGTTGGATATTACAAGGATTGTGTGATTCCAGCCTTGATTTATGGGTCAAATATTTTGATTATTCTTTTACTAATTATGTAATAATGTCCTTATTAATATTTTATTATTATTATTTTTTTTTATGTATATTTAGGATTTAGTGTCCTGGATTATTTAGCATGAAAAGACAGTCTTTGTGCGAGGTTCTTCAGTTAGAGAGAGAAAATGGGGTGACACAGACGTTGTGCAGCTGGGATTCTTCAATCGCAGCTCCTGATCGAGTTTCAGTTGTTTGGTAGGTGTTTAATCTGTAATGGCCTGAAAGGCATCGTTTTTAGTAGTTTTTTGATATCCACTTGGCTAAAGTTTCTATCTTTTCTCTTCTTTTTGATGATAATTTCCTCTTGCAGATTAAAATCCACCATACATTTAGTACAACACATAAAGGATTCATATTTTGTGGTTCTGTGACTTATACTTGTCTTATGCTTTAATCAATATTAATTTGATAGATTTGTTTTCATAGTTTTTTTTTCTTTTTGGTTTTCTCATTGGGTCGATATTCATTCTTCTGTTACTTCTTTGTGATTTATTTGCAAAAGAACTTCTGGCAATGCTCCATGTCCTATATTTTGGGAGATCAAAATAATGCAACTTTGTTTGTTTTTATGTCCCTTGCTTTTTTAATTTTTTGATTTGATATTCTAAGTTTAGCACCGTTTGACCATATAATATGTTTTGTTTTGAAATTTACAGGTTTTGAAGATCTAATTTTAATTTCCTTGAATTTTTGAAATTTACTGAAGTAAGGAGTTCCATTAGTTGGGAAGTAGGGGACTATTTTTTGAACTGAGCAGGTAATCCGCATACTATTTGTCTGTAAATTTGTTTAGTAAACAAGAAATATTTGAAGTTTCACTTAATTACATGGTTCTGGATGATCTTTGTGTTTAGGTTCAAGAAGTTAAACAAAGATCTACCTAGCTTCTTTAGAGTTTAAGTGGGTAGGAAGAAATTGAATCGTTACTCTAGCCTGGATCTATTACTCAGGCTTTTATTACTGGTGTAAGGACCAGGGCGGCCTTTCAAAGTCCATACCTCTTGCTTTGTTGTTCTTGGCTGGAATCATGGCAAACTTATCTCATTCTCAATCGAGGTGGTGGGACAGCCACATTAGTCCAAAGAATTCAAAATGGCTTCAAGAAAATCTTACAGGTCTTTCTTCTCCTCTTATATCTTAATGAATTTTCTCAAAGTATTATTTATTTTAATGCATATGTCTATGATCTACTGAATGGTAATTTTAGTGCATTGTACTGTAGAATCGAAGGATTACAGGAGAAGTTTAGGTAAACTGAAAAACCAACCTTGCAAAACTTTTCTGCCAAATTTAGTTGCCATCAAAGTATTTATGCATAAAATTGTTGGTTTAATGTCAAATTGATAGTTAAATACTAATAAAATATGATGTATAATTCAAAAAAAAAAACAAAGAAGGGGAAGACATAAATGAGATCATGTAGTAATCTAAACTACCATTCTGACTTGGCTCCTGGTAGATTAGGCACTTTGTTGTCTGTAGAAACTTAAAATGTTTATAGCTGAAGATTGGCTCAAACACTTAGCAGATGCTAGTACTAATGCTAGTACTAGAAAATGTTTATTTAGGAAATTTATATATTTTTGTTCAAGCCCAAGACGTTATGGCCTTGGATAAATTCATCAAACTTTCACCCCATAGAAAACCTTGAATTGGGACAGCTTCCTAAGGTTATTTCTTATATATATATATATATATATATATATATATTTATATTGATTTGCTTCTCAGCTCAATTTGTTTTATGTTATTCAATTTATATCTGATTTGATATTCATTTGCTTGTGAAATCCTATGTATCTAGCATCAATCCTTATATTTTCAGTAAGGCTATTCAATTTATATCTGATTCTTATATTTTCTTTCGAAAAAGCTATATTACCAGCATTTACAGTAAGGCTATTATTTTTTTGGGTTTCCCCTTGTGTCTTTAATGGGTGCTATGGCTCGTGCCTTGTAATATATGAACTATTAAAAATCTTTGTTATTTTGATTTTTAATTCATTAATTTTGATATGTATTAATCTGAAATTTTTATCGGTAATTTGTAGGTACTGGAATTTAATGGAATGCTGCCAAATATTACATAAACATGTACTTTTAATTTAAGTATTGTACAATTTAATAGTTATCCGTCGCTAATTCACTATTTTTTTTGTAGTGTGTTTGAAATTGAAGTGAATGTTAGTAGCCAACTAATCCTGTTTTCACGAGTTGATTTGTTTGATTGTTTATTCTTATGAAATGGTATACTTAATTTTTTATTTGTTGTAAGAAATTTTTTGGCTGACATAAATTTAGGAACCCTAGAAATTTTTTCAGTCTTTTTTCTCTCCTTTGCTATCCACATTCTCTCTTATGTGACTAAATTAATGAATCTGGTTCCTATTTTAATGTAAGTTGTATTCTATTTTTTTGATTGTTATAATGACATTATACTTATAATTATTTTTTACTTTTTCTTTGCAGCGCTTTTCATTTTTTGGATATTTTGAAGTGTATATACAATTACACTTGTTGGATTTTGGATATTTTGAAGTGTATATATAATTACACTTGTTGGGAGATTTTGAATATTTAAGGTAAATTATAATTTAAATTAAAAATATTAAATTATTTGGCCTTTTGATTTATTGCCTTTATGTATGAATTTTAATTATAAATTTATGTTTAAATTCGACAGGTCTTCAAAACAATGGACAATGAAGATATAAGGTTCATTATGCATTCTACTTTTTTGGATATATAGATAGGGGCTATTTTTATATTTTATACTTGTATATGATACGATGTCAAACAATTTTGAAATATCGATATATTTTGTATCTGATATTTTACAATCTATGGAAAAACTATTTATTATAATTTTGGATATATATATATGTGTGTGAATGATGTGTACAGGTAATAGTCAAATCCGTTACTATGTTTAACTACCGAATATTTTTTCATTGTCGGTAAAAAGTATCTTCAACGACAAAAAATTCCTTCGTTAAAAGCGAATAAAATTAGCAAATGAAAAATCCGATCGGTAAAATAGTATTTTTAACGACAAAAAAGGTTGAAAAGTGCATATAATTAACAAAAAAAAATCCGGTTGCTACAAAATATCTTTAACGGCCGAAAATTCTTTCGTTGAAAGTGAATATAATTAACGAAGGGAAAATTCGATCACTAAAAGGTATCTTTAACGACCGAAAATCCCTTCGTTGAAAGTGAATATAATTAATGAAGGGAAAATTTGGTCACTAAAAAGTATCTTTAACGACCGAAAATCCCTTCGTTGAAAGTGAATATAATTAGCGAAGGGAAAATCCTGTCGTTAAAAGGTATTTTTAACGATTGGAAATTCCTTCGTTGAAAGTGAAAATAATTAGCGAAGGAAAAATTCGGTCGCTAAAATATATTTTTGACGACCGGAAATCCCTTCGTTAAAAATGAATATAATTAGCGAAGGGAAAATTTGGTCGCCAAAAGTCACTATTTAACGACCAAAAACATTCCGATCGTTAAAGATATTAACGACAAGATTCAATATCCGTTCGTCTATACCTTTAACGAAGGGGCTTTTACCGACCGGATTTTAACTTTTAACGATCGAATTTCCCCTCATTAAAAAGCATTTTTCTTGTAGTGTAGGTGGTTGCTGCTGCTACAAGAATTCGATGTAGAGTATGTTACTCGAAAAACTATCAAAGGGCGTGCAGTGGCTGAATTCCTAGCAGAACACCCAATTCAAGGACACTCACACGAGTCTAACTTTTCGGATGAGGACATGGTAGCTAAAGCAATTCAGGGTTAGCAATTGCACTTTGATGGGGCTGTAAATAGCAAGGGGGCAGGAGAAGGAATTATTCTGACAACCCCGGATGATGAGAAACTTCCCTTAGGAAAAAACTGAGATTTAGGGCTACCAACAACGAGGCTGAGTATGAAGCATGTACTTTTGGGTTAGAAGCATTAATAGCCTTGGAAGCCAAGAACGTGGAGGCATTTGGAGATTCATCCCTAGTGATCAATCAAATTCGAGGTGAATGGGCTGTTAAAGAAGAGAGACCGATGCCATACGTCAAGCACTTGAAGGATTTGAGCAGTCAATTCGAGGTATGTACATTCCATTTCATTCCAAGGGACGAGAATCAGTTGGCTGATGCGCTCGCTACTTTAGTGTCGATATGGGACAATCCAGAAGGGGTGGTCATGAGGCCAGTTTTGATTTCTAGCTCTGAGAGACCTTGCTTTGAATCTAAGTCAGTAAGGGAAATAGAAGTAGCAGATGGGAAGCCATGGTATTATGATATTAGGAACTATCTAGAAAATGCGATATTTCTAGAGGAAGCTACCGAGAAAGATCAGAGAATGATCCACAAGCTGTCTACTTAATTCATCTGTATAGATGGAATATTATACAAACGACAGGCTGATGGCATCCAGTTAAGGTGTCTGGATGAGAAAGAAGGTAAGAGGATAATAGAAGAAACTCACGCTGGAGTATGCGGAGCCCATATGAACGGGCTGACATTGGCTAAAAAGATCATGAGAGAAGGGTTCTTCTGGCTCACCATGGATACAGATTGCTCAAAGTACATAAAGTAGTGTCGGTTATGCCAATAGTATGCAAACTTAAGACACTTGCCCATTTCAGAGCTGCATAATTTCACGTCGCCTTGTCTATTCGCAGCTTGGGGGATTGACATTATTGGAGAGATACGTCCCATGGTCTCCAATGGACATAGATACATTATTGTCGCCATCGACTACTTTACCAAGTGGGTAGAAGCTGAGTCTTTCAAGAAGGTTGATTCTCGAGATATGGCAAAGTTCATCGAGAAGAACTTGATATGTAGATATGGCCTTCCACACCACGTGATATCTGACAACAGGGTCCAGTTCATGGCCGAAACGAAGAAGTTACTCCAGAAATATGGTATTGAGCATCACAAGTCTTCCCCGTATCGTCCTCAAGCCAACGGGGCAGTAGAAGCCGCCAACAAGAATGTCAAGAGAATATTGGCCAAAATGGTTCAGAGTTATAAATATTGGGCAGAAAAGTTGCCTTTTGTACTTTGGGGTTACAGAACATCTATAGGGTCCACACCGTATTCTTTGGTGTATGGGACGGAGGTAGTATTGCCGGTCGAGGTCAAACTCAAGTCACTGAGGGTGATAATGGAAGCTGAGATTCCGGAGGCTGAATGGGCATAGCAGCGGCTGCAACACTTGAACATGTTAGATGAGAGTAGGTTGAGAGCCTACTACCATAATCAGATCTATTAGAAGAGGCTTGCCAGATCATTCATGAAGAAAGTCAAGAAGCACCCGTTGAAAGAGGGAGACTTGGTATTCAAACAGATGAGACCAGGTGCACCGGATATCAGAGGAAAGTTCAGACCAACATGGAAATGACCATTCGTCCTCAAGAAGCTGTTATCAAAGGGAGCCGTGATTTTATCAGATAGCGATGGCAATGAGTTTAAGGAGCCGGTCAACGTCGATAGACTCAAGAGGTTCCATGGTTGAAGATAATAAAATCAAAAGAAGAGAATAAAAGCCCCGCAGGTTGAAAACCGAAAAAAGGCGGCCTTACTAAAATTGGGCACCTCGTTTGGGTGAAAATCGAAAAAAGGCATCCTGGTCAAAAATTAGAGGCTTGAGAGAAACTGTCCAATCAAGGAAACCCGAGAGGGCTGATTGATAACAAGAGTTGGTGCTATCAAAATTTGGTTCCATGAATGAATGTAGTTTTGCATAATTGAATTAGTGCCAAATAATGATCATGTATGCTGAAATCTTACTGAAATGTACACAATTTTGTGAAATGAAATAAGACTTGATTTATTCATTTACATTGTTGTCTAGTTCTGTTTTGAAAAGAAACATATTGCTCAAAATCCATGCAAAGCTAAACTATGTCCTACTACTACTCTCGATTGCTAAATGCCTAAGTTGTCGTGTTCAGTTATCGGATGTTGGGCTGAGTACCCACCTCTTATACGCACTAGTAGAGGTAACAGAGTGATTCCCGAAGGGAGGTACGACAGTCTTCAATGGAAGTTGGCTCCAGAGCTCATGATAGCGAGAGGCAAAAGCTGCAGAAAAGACTCCACCTCGAAAGGATAAAGGGAGCCTCACCACATCATGAGTCATCTCGAGTTGACGAGCACAGCGGGCCGTGATGTATAAGGTAGCTTGGTGAAGCCCGCATAGGGGAACGCATCCTGAGGATCCATCTATTATTGCACTGGATAGAGGAAGCCAAGCATGCATGAAACTAATATCCTCGTCTGATATTTCACTGAATCTGGCGATACCTTCGTCGGAGATCGCAAATGAGTATAGCCATTGACGTGGGAGGAAATGTCTCGGAGAGTATTGAGCGATGACCCTAGGAGGTGGTTCTGATAGCAATTTCAGCTTCTCTTGTAACCATATCTGAAGAAAAAAGAAAAATAAGAAAAATAATGATAAAAAAGGAAATAATAATAAATAAAAGCCGCTGGAGTGAGTTGGTTTCTCTTCAAGCAAAAATAAGGCATAGGGTTGTGTGAAAATCCGGAAAGGACGCACTTCTCGCTAAGAAAAGCAAGTGTGAAAATCCACAAGGGACACACTACCTTTTAAAAATGACTTACCTGTAGTAATAAAGGGCTTCCAGTGAAAGACGCAGCAGACCCAGCATGAACAGAGTCCAAGCCTAGGATAGTCTCAGCAAGAGCTAATGGGAAAGGGGTCAGCCCGTGGTGAAAATCGTCCAAAATTCCAAACAGACGGGGGTCTCCAATCAGCTCCTCTGAAGTCACAACCAAATACCTCATCAGACAGAAAAGGAAAATAACACTTGTATGGTATGGGGGAACATCAGAAAATCCGTCCAACGCCTCAATCAATGGCTCTAAGGTGAATGTGAGACCTTGAGGAACTAAGCGAGCAGCATCAGAAGGAGCTAGACTTAAGGACAGAGCAATGTCCCGGGTTTGAATCAGCCCAAAGCAAGGAACGCAGGGCAAAGCACTAGGAGGATACCAAGCACCAACAATGGCGGCAAATTCCTTAGGCAAGGGGCATAACTCCTAGTAAGTAAACCTAAAAACGTGGAAGCGTGGGTCCCAGAAGTGCGTTGCATCCAAAAGGAGGTTATAGTCTATCTTGACTCTCCTCAAAAATTTCAGTCCAGAAAGTGAGGCAATGGTGCTATTTTCCTAAGTTTGAGGATTGTCTAAGGTATGGCACATTTTGTTGAAAGAAGGGGAAGTCATTCTTTTCAAGGGCTAAAATCAAAAAACTAAAATCAGCAAAGGAAATAAGGAAGAAAAAGGGGGAAAATCGGAGGAAGGAATTTGCTGCAAAGTTGGAATGAGGGAGAAGGCACAGAATCCAAGAAAATGGTGAAATTTATGGAATGGCTTCACCGACGGCCTGCCCGTCTCTCATTATCAGACGGCATGCCCGTCGGTCATTGTCCACCTGGCAGACCTATCCTCCACCTGGCAGACCTATCCTTTGCATCATTTTCCTGCATATCACGCTCATAATATAATGTTCGTACATATTTTTATTGTTTTTGCAAGAGCATGTGCTGAATACGGAGCTTAAAAAAAGTGGTTTTAATTAGTTAGTAATTAATTAAAAATTAATTGTGTAATTAGGAATTAATTAAGAATTAATTGTGTAATTAATGAGGGGATAAGTTCGGAATTTCGAGCGAAAGACGGCTTTCTCGTCTCTCGGTGTATAGACGGGATACCCGTCGGTCTTTGAATTCTATATAAGATTGGCGGATCGACAGGCTGTCATTTTCTCCTTTCTTCTTTCTTTTCTTCTTCTTTCGCAAACCGACGCCCTTCCCTCATTTTTTGCTTGTAATTTCTTCATTTTTTGTCAGTTTTACACACCGTTTTCACCATATCAATCCTTGTATCGTCGCACATCTTTCGAAGTACATTTTTAGTGTTTCCGTCCGGTTTTATTTTCATCGATTCCTAGGTTAGTTTAGCAATTTTTCTACTTTCTTTTATTTATTTTGGAAATAATTTGTATATCAATACATGTGTAGTGTAATGTAGCATTTATTTTCCTACCTTCTTTAATACATTGCATCATTCTGCATACATAAATCATTCAGCATTCATTACATTTACCTCTGTTGTTCCTTCTTAATGACCATCAAACATGTGCATTTGCCTCAAGTAATAGGAAGCTGACAGAATGTACATTGAGTGTAATAAAGTTGAGTGAGTGTAATAAGGAATTAGGTCCTCAAAAAAAATGGGATAAGATTTCTATATATTTGGAAAGGAATGGAATTGTATTTGATTAGATTGACTTATTGGCTATAGATTTGAACTTGCTTATAAGAGTGAATAAAATTGTGAACTTTTGTGCAAGATAGTCAAATAATAAATACTGTCCAATCTATGTGATGTTTCAGGAGTGATAGCTAATTATGACTAGCGGTACTGGTAATCTAGAGGGAACTGTTATAGTTATTTTGATAAAGAAAAGAGTTTAGTGAATGTGTAAGCGATTCTGTATTTAAAGGATGAGATGTTTTATGAGGAAGGAACTAATTGAAAATATTGACATGATAATTATAGAATAAAGGTATATATATATAAAGATATATGATGAATTGAATATTGGGAATATGTGTATGTCATGATTATATTGGAATCTGAGTAAGGAATAATTCGATGAAAAGGGTTATATGTACATATGATTTGAAAAGGTTAATTGAGAATGACATTTGGGACATGATAGTAATAAAATGTAAACGATTTGTACCTCAAATTTTGGAGATGCTTATTTAAAAAGACATATTTTCGGATGTATGTAATGATACTAATAAGAATGACTTAGACTTTGTGATGACTATGTAAGGTGGCATATGGTGACGACGATGGTTGATATTGATTTTAGTGAGACGAATTGCTATTTGAATAGTAATGTTAATGATTTCCCTAGCAGGTTATTATTGTTTCTAGATAATAACAAGTAGAAAAAAAATCGAAAATTTAAGTAAGCATTGAAAAGCTGTATAAATCATACTATGTAACAGGAAGTAATAAGATGGGTTATGTGAGAAGCAAAGTGTAAATATTATATGATAGTATAATGATAGAGTGTGTGTATGTAGTGATAAAGATTTTGATATGCAAAAATCAGATATAAGTGAATTTCGAGGACGAAATTCTTTTAAGGAGGGTAGATTTATAACACCCCGAATATACCCTAGTCGGATTAGGGTAAGTTTAGGGTGTAACGAAAACCGAATACGGTTGAACTAGGGACGGAAGTGTTAAAAAGGACGCAACCGTCATTAATTTGAAAGTTTCGGCAAGTTTCGATAAATTGGACAGTTATATCGTCGTGCCTTAAATGACATAAAAAGAATTATTTTGGTGATTAAAAATATGTATGTGGATGATGGAAATGATTAATTGTAGCGAAGGATGTGATCGGTTTTAATTGTGTAAGGTAAGGGTATTTCCGTCATTTTGTAATTAAGGATTAAATTGATTGAATTAATTAATTAAGTGGGTCAATGTATGAAATAGAAAAGTGTTATGCAAATGGAAGAAAAGGAGGCAAGTTAAGTGGTAAAAAACAAAATTTGGCATAAATATCCTCTTGGGACCAATAGTGTGGTGACATGTGGCACTTGAGATAAGGATTTAACTAATTACCTAAATTAAACCATTTTGACTTCATTTAGGCCACTCTTGGCCGGCCAAGTGAGGGAAAAAAGAAAGAGAAAGAGCTTATCCTCCTTTCTCACTCCAATTCAAGCATCTCTAGGCCAAGGTGAAGTTTTTCCCAAATTTCAAGTAATTAGATGCAAGGGTTGAATTAGAAAAGGTAAGTGGTTGGTTTTTCCTTCTTCCTCTCCTCTTCTCCTTGAAGATAGATAAGGGTATGTGTAACTTTGAGTTGTGGTTATGTTTTTTGGAGGGAACAAGAGAAGCTAAAGAGGGAGTAAGAAAGCAAAGGGGATTAATTAGTCATTTGAGCAATTTTGGAGCAAAGGAAAAGAGGTTTGGAAACTCTTCAGTTATATATGTGAATTTGACTATGTTCATGTGTTATATGAGTTATTTGAATGTTTTGATAAGATAATGTTATATGATGATGGTAGTGAGTGTTGCTTTAGATTGTTAAGTTGTGCATGTGAATAGGATTTTTGGGTGAAAACTGTGTTAGAAAGCACTTGACCCTTCTTCGGTTATTAGGCTTTATTGGGTGTTTTAGGACTCCAAATGATATAAGACCAGTCCCATTTGAACTTTAAGACATATTACCACAAATTTCCTAGAAATAATCTTGGGCTAATTTTAGCTCTAAGTGTCCCAAAAGTGGTCCGGAAATAGAGGTATCTCCTCTGGCAGGGTTCAGGGGAGCAGTATAGGTTGTTTTCATCATATCTAATTATTTAGGTCTCCCAACGACATGAGACTTGTTCTATATTAAATCTAACATCCTAAGGATCATTTGTTAAGAGGAAACTTGGCCTAAAAATGAGGTTTAGAGGTCAGTTTAGGTGGTTGAAGTTTGAAGCAGAAAGCAGTCTTGTGACTTGTCTTGATGAGGAACCTGAAGCGAGCTTCTGTCGCGAGCGCGACAGAATCTGCTTGAAAAGTGTTTTTCTCCTTCTTTTGAACCTTTTTGTTGGTAGGAACCCTTGCCTACCTTTACCCTCTTCTAGTTTGTATATTTTATGATGTTTTCTCTTCCGAAATGCACCCGAACTTCATCGGAACTTCATGAGACATATTTATCATATGTTTAGAGTTTGTAAAAGAGTAAATAAATAGATCTCATTAGGAATGTAAGAGACTAAGGTTGTAAATAAGAATGATGACTTTATTACTTCAGTTAAGTACAAAAGATGGGTCACTGGCCCTGCAGTTGATAATAAGACGAATTGGCTAAGGCGCCAGGACAGCGAGAGTAATAGAGGATAGTTAGCAGATTACGTATGTAACAACATGCTACTTTTTATACTTGAACAAGATAACTTTTAAAATTAAAAAATAAGTTAGAAACTCTCTATCACAAGTCGTGACAGTTAGAGTCGTGACAGAAGCTCTCTATCACAAGTCGTGATAGTTGTCATGAGTCGGGTGCTAAGTTAGAAACCATTTCCAAATTGTCTTATGCTTTTGAGCTTGAAAATGGAATTTTTAGCAAAACTAGTCTTCAAACTTTTTTTCCCCTATGTCGTGGCTTTCTACTGGAAAAATTTCAGCTTATTTAGAGAAATATTTTGGGAGTTATGGCTTTAGCAGCACACACTACTCCTTTGACCCTGCCAGAATAAGAACACTTCTATTTTTTCCAATTTTAAGGCACTTAGAACCAAAATTATCTCATGGTTATTTACTATGGAATTTGTAGGTAAGTAACTGTTATGTGCTAAAAATACTAACTCCGCAAGTGCACGGTTAATCGCTCATAGTACTTAAGATGTCGATCCCACAGAGAATGTGATTAAATGTCACTCACTATTACTACGCGATTTTATCTTGTTTGCAATGTTCAATAATTTGTAAGTTAAGTCTATACTACTCGTGTTATACAAATTAATTAAATCTAGTTACAAATGATCAAAGAGGGCAATGTAGATGATGAAGGACTAATAATTACGAAACTTGATTCCATTTTTTAATTATAATTATAATCTTCTAAGCAAGCCAAATTAGAATAAAATTCTAATTCACTCTCTTGACATGAACTAGAGTGTCCACAACATGCAATTACAATACTAATCCTTAACTCTCATTAATGAACTAGTTAATTCTAATTACATATTTTAAAATTAATCACCAACCTATAGCAATTATCTTAACATACTGATCTCTCAAGCTGTGCTTTGATAATGAATTTTTTATTAGATATAAGATAAAGTGAACCTCTTAATTCTACCTTAACTTATAATGATCATGCAATAGTACTAATAGACAATTCTGCATTAAAAGATTAATTAAATAAATGGAAGTAGAAAATAACAATAATATCATTCAAGATCCTTAAATAACATTCATTTAATTACAGAGAAGAAAGTAATAGATAAGAGTAAGTAGAAAGAAATCTCTCAACCCTTTTCTCAAACCCTTGTAAGAAATTTTCTTCTCCTTGGTCTTCTTTTTCAAAACATAAAATCTAAGTTAGAACTTTAACTACAGAAATTTTGTTCTCTTAAACTTACAGAAAATTAATTAGTAAAAATTCCATCATCCTAAAATTACAATTAAAATTAATATTTATAATGTTCTAAAAGTCATGTTACTTGATAAGCTTCTTTAAAGAGTTGCAAAAGTTGGTGGAAAGTCCTAATTGTTCAAGTGACTTTTCAGAATAAACTGTCCAACGGCTCTTTCTGTCACACTCACGACAGAGCACGGCACTTCACTCCTTTTAACTGCGTGATCTTCCTCTTCCTCCGCGTCTTGCCGCGCTCGTGACGCCTGTCGTGCTTCCTTCCTTTGCTCTTCTTTTCTTCTCTTCCCTTCTCTTCTCTTGGGCTTCCTCTGTCGCGCTCGTGACAGAAACCTCTTTTCTTGCTCATTTCTGCTCTTTCTTCACATTTGCTCCCTTTTTCTCCTACATTAACAAAACTTAACACAAAACGTCAAACACACCTAATTCTAACACATTTAATCATAACTAAATATAATTTTAACCACAAAACATAAGCTAAATATGAGCTATTTAGGCTCATATCAAGCCCCCACACTTAAACATTTGCTTGTCCCCAAGCAAAACATAACAAACAAGTAAACAAACAAACACATAACACAAAATAACATGCACACATTTTTGGAGCTCACATCTATATTTGGCAAACATTTGGAAACAACATGCATAAGCTTTCATCTCTTAACACATTAGTCAAACTATTCAAACTCTCAAATAATATCATCATCCATTAAACTTGAACAACAATGCACATTTGGAAAATCATGAAGTTGCAAAACACAAGAATGTTTGAACTCAAGAATTTGAATATCTTAACACATGTAAAGATTATTTCACACAAAGAATTGCCTAAAGTAATTCTCACTCAAACACTATATTCTTAAATCTCTCAATGTGTTTATGGGGTAGTGTTTCACTCATTCCTCAAATATGCCATTGCATACCATAAGCTTGTAATAGGTAAACCTCTCCACTACTAGTCTAAGGTAGTACACGAAATCAAAAAGGTCTTATTAAAGGTTGTAGCTTGGTTTAGGTTAAGGTAGGACAATTTGGGTTAAGTAGCTCATAATGTGTAGAGAAAAAGTATCACCATATCATAAGAGACTTTTAAAATCTAATCATAGCATAATCTTATGACATTCTAACTTACTATTCTAACTCCCTTCTTAATATCCACATTTTTCCTACTAGTTTCTTTTTCTTCTTTCTTTTCTTCTCTTTTTTTTTCTGAATATTGTGGGTGCATTTTATGCTCCCACTTTGTTCTTCTTTCTTTTTTTTTTATGAAACTAGAATTTTTCTAATATTGGACTTTGAAAATAAGGGAATTCAACTCATAACTCAACTAACATCATGCTTACTCTAAAAATATATCTCCAATGATATAGCAATCCTAATTCTCTCCACAAAAAGGGTAAAAAAAAGAAATAGTTAATTATTTAGCAAAGGAATTTGGCTAATTATATGCTTCACAACAAAAATAGGTTATAGGCTCAAAATTGGCTACCTAAAGTCAAAAAGGGTAAGTAATTTAAGCAAGCCAAAATTGTAACACCCTGAAAGTAGCCCTAGTAGAATGGAGTGTCATTATTGTAATTGTGTGTATGACAATTAGGGTTTATAGTATTGGACTTGATTGAAATATGAAACTAGGGACCCAATTGAAAGGAAATAAAGTATTGTAGTGGCTGAATTGCACTTTGCATGATTAATTAACAAGTGAAGATTAATTAGTGTAGTGGAGATTAATTAAGTTAATCAAAAGTTAGTGGGATCAGCTGTATATTAGTGGAGTCCAAGTGGAATGTGTTAAGGCAGCCACCTAGCTTGAAGTTACCTTAGCTTGACACCTCATATTTTCATGCAAGCATGAGGTGGAGAGGTTGAGAAAAATCTGATATTCAGCTACCTTGAGCCGGCCATACTTTCTCACAAAGTTACACTTCTTTTGCTCTTCTTTCATTTGCTCTAATTGATCATGATTTACTAAGATTTGGGTAGAGATAAGTTAGAAGAAGAGTATTGGCTAGAAAGGTATGTAGCATGTAGTGTATCTCCTTCATCTTCTTCTAATTCTGATTTTGATTATTTAGATTATGAGTATAGTCTAATGAACTTGTATGTATTGTATGTATTGTATGTGTTATGAGTTGAAGAGCCAAGTAGAGCTGGAAAGGGGAAAGAGAAAGTGATATAGAAGAGTAGAGGAAGGAATGCTCCAAGAGGTTAGGGATATATATGTGTGTTATGTGTTAATTTTGCTCAAGTGTATGTGATGGCTACTTAGCTTAAATGTGTTATTGATATTGAATATGTGATTTATGGAATTGAGCATGATTATGAACTTTGATGTGAGTGTATTTGAATGTGTATTGCCATGTGATGAGTAAGTGAACTAGCTCTAATTATTGATTGTGTTAACCTGTCTTATAAGCCTATACTGACCCCCGTGACTTGTTTATTGTGTAAGTTAAGTTTTACAACTCTAAAAGGGGTGAGACCAATTGGATTAGAACCATATAATCCGTATCTTTAAATGTCCTAGAAATAACTCTGTTGAGTTGAGGAATATAAGGTCTTCAAAATTGAATATAATTGTAAATGGAATTCTGTAGGAGGGCTTCTGGAACTAGTTGTGTTCTTTTGCCCATAACTCCTTCATTTTAAATTCGATTGACCTGAAAATTGTTCCATTTTAAAGATAAGACATAGATGAACAAATTGTATGAAGGATACCTTTCCTAAAAATGAGGTATAGAGGTTGGTTGTTTCGATGAAATTCTGGAGTGAAAACCAGTCTCGTAAGGCACCTGAGGGGAGCTACTATCGCGATTGAGATAGAGGTCGCGACCTCACAATAGAACAACATGTATAAAGCCTTTTTTTCATAATTTTGAGGCCATGGTTGGCATGGATCAATTCCCTATCTTTCCCTCAACTTATTATGCATGTTTAGGGCTATTAAATGAGTATAAAAGTAGTTATCATTGGGAAAAACTTATGAGTATGATTAAGATTGGTAATTAAACTAAATAAGTAACAATATATAATTATATGAAGGTTAGCAAATGGATTGACATATATGTGTGTGTATTTGATGAAACAATATCCATGATTGAGGACCTTATTGTATGAGCATTATATTAATGTTAAATGAAGTTTATATGCATACAACTATGATGACTATGAGAATTAGAGATGCATGATAGCCTAACTAAGCTTGAATGCATCATCATACGAACATGTGACTATGCGAATTAGAGATGCATGATTAGCCTAACTAAGCTTGATTGCATCATAAAGAGAAATAATCACATATGCAATAAATGACTTATGTGCTTGGATTTTAACATGAGAAGGAGCCTTGTCATGAGAACGTACACTGCCATGAGTATGAATTATACTATGTGAATTATTATACGTGTGTTTAATTAGTATGTGACTGAGTGATGCCATGAGCATGTATGAGTAGTGAATGAACAAATGAACCTATAAGCTTGTAGTCGAGTCATGGATAAATAAGCATGCTTATGAAGGGCTAGTGATTTACGGCTGCTAGTGTGACATTGACGGGTGTCTAGTGATTGATACCGACAGGTATCTAGTGATATAGTGTTCGAGACTTCTGTCTCTAGCATTTATTGAATAGTGTACCCGTATCCATCTCTAAGACTATACAGGCTATTAATGAATGACAAAGATATTGTATGTGTTCGTGGTAAATATGTATTGGTATTATTGTTCTTAACGATAGTGTGATATTTATGCCATGCTATTGAATAGTGATAGTGCAGTGAGCCTACAAATGGCTTAGTGTAGTGACTAATGAGCAGTGCACATGATTGTTGATTGATAGTGATTTATTGTTCGTCATTGACATAATGAAGTGAATAGTGATTTAAAGTATGTTACAGACAATATATGATTTGTGATTAACATGAGCTACGGTATATTGGCATGCTATTGTAATATTAATCTAGTGAGTGTACATGATATGCCATATGTGTTAAGCATGCTCTCTATTGTGTAGTTCTTTGTGATTATTGTGTTAGTGCTTGTTTGTACATCCCCACTAAGCGTTATCGCTTAGCACGGGTGCTTATCTCCCGTGTAGGTTGTGGATTGGAGCCGAGTGTTTTGATGGAGTTCTGCAGGCCACCATAGGAGCAGGAAGTGTCCTATTAAAAGTAATGTTTTGTAAAGTTTTGTATAGAAGAGCTCCATTTCTTTTGTAATAGTTAATCTTTATGTGTATGTTTAGTGTTATAAGTGGCTCATTGTAGTGAAGCATGTAACTTGTAATAGTGAATAGTGAAGAACTAGTGATGAAGCATAGTGTAGTGGAATGCATGAATCATAAGTATTAGTGAATGTTAAGATGAAAGTAAGGCTAATAAGGTAATTGCATGCTTAGTGTTGTGTAGCGCTCCCTTGTCCTTCCAAGGGGCATTTGAGGCATCACAAAAATGGTTTATTCTAAATGCCCTTATCATTTTTCATGCACATCTCATACTAAATGTACTCTCAAAATTTACCAAAAATAAGTTCTAGAGGATATGGCATATTAAGGCTCTCATACAAGAAATATTTCAATATACAAGGCTCAAAAGCTCACTTTAGCTATAGGCCAAACTACTATAAGCAATGAATTGCCAAAATAATCCTTTTATACATGTGAAAAGATAAATAACTTAAAAAGACCCTACACTAAAGTGCTTTTCTAAGTCATGACCTTCACTATGTGTCACACCCCGTTTGCCCCCTAGTAGTATGCGCCTGTCTGTGTGAGCATGCATTTGCATGTGTTCGGTATATCATAAGGGTATTTTGGTAAAAATGCATGTTTTGGGGTTTTGTTAGTGTGTGGGTGCATATAGGGTATTAGTGTGTGTATTAATTGGGTAATAGTTATGTGCACTTGAGCATACCATTGTAGGGTGTTTTTAGTTGAGAATGCATTGGGTGTGTGTAATGCAAGCTTGTTGGGTGTGAGTGATTAGTTTCACCAATAGGAAATTGTCAAATGTTTAGGGCAAAAGAAAAGAAAAAGAAAAAGGAAAGAAAGAAGGGGAATGGCAGATTCACGTTTTCCCTTCTTCCCCTCACGTTTCTTATCTTCTTCTTTTTCTTCATTTTCTTCATTCTAAGAACCCTAGTGTGGATTCAAGTCTTATTGGTGGAATTAATCATCTCTTTGCATCTCTTTGGTAAGTAATTGTATTCTTCTCATCTTGTTTTCCATTTGTTTCATCTTCTTTTTCCTCTTTGGGTTTAGATTTAACTTAGGGTTTGCATTGTTGGATGTTCTTTGTTGTGTTGTGTTTAGCTGAGGCTCCTCGCGATCATAAGGGCAAGGATATTGCTGGGACGAGTGGAGCTAAGTGATTGAAGCTTTGAAATTCAGGTCTGGGAATTTTGCTTGAGTTAATTGTTTGAATATGAATTTACTGTAATTTTTAGGGTTTATGAGCTTGAAGAGCTTGAATGCATTTATGCTTGATTTGGTTGTTTGAATTTCTGAATTGAGTTGTATTTATGTTGTTTATATTGTATGCGATGTCCTCTAGAAGGTAAGAACATATTTGTACGGTTTTGAATCAAATTTGGGATTGATTTCTGAGTTCTGGGAATTCTGGAAATGGGAAAATCGCGTTACTGTTGAATTTCCCATTTCCAGATTGTGTGTCGCGTGACTAGCCAAGAAAGAGAGGCCAGTCACGACTCGTGACCAGCCAAAGAGGCCAGTCACGAGTGGCGACTGCAAGTCACAACTCGTGACCAGCCAAAGGAAGCCAATCACGAGACGTGACTCCCAGTCACGACTCGTGACCGGCCAAAGTAGGCAGTCACGGGTAGTGACTCCCAGTCACGACCCGTGATCAGCCCAAAGAAGGAAGCTAGTCACAAGACGTGACTCCCCGTCACGACTCGTGACCGGCAAGAGGGCAAGTCACGATCCGTGACCAGAAGAAGCCAGTCACGAGGCGTGACTCCCAATCATGACTCATGACCAGCTTGTGAAGGAGGCCAGTCACGAGTTGTGATGCCAGTCACGACCCGTGACCAGCCAACCTTGTTGGTCACCCCCGTTCGGCCTATTTTCTGAAATTTTCCCGGTTTTAACTCAATAATGAGTTCCGTAATTCGTCCGAATGGACTTATACTGTTGTATGATGCATGTCATACTTTTATATGCTTTGATATGAGTGATACCATGATTCTTTAGATGAATTATATGTTATAGTCTGAAATATGATTTGAATGACGCATAACCTGCTAGAGTCAAGTAAGTGGATAGTTAGGCATGCCTAATAGAGTCTTTTAACTGCAGCCCTCAGTTTCGTTTGGACCCCGATCAGGTCCCCGTTTGGTTCCTCGCGAACCCTATTATATGTAAGGATCTTGTTTAAGGTCCCTTTTTAAAATGATTCGTGAAAGTTAAAAGTAAAATGGTTTTCTCGATTCGTACCCGTAAGGTACTGTCTGTAATCGACTCGTACCCGTAAAGTAATGTCTGTACACTCGTTATCCACTACCCAGAGTCAGCAGGTGTTCTTTTGGTGTTCGATTGGTTTGCTCTACTCTTATGACTATATACATGTGATATCTGCATGAGTATATTGATGGAATGTATGTTCAACTAATATGGAAATGGATATGAATTTGAGATGCAGAATGTATGGCTTTAAATTGTGATCATGTTCTTATGAATTATGTTATGAGCTATTGTATTTTGCCATTGTGAATGTGTTATGCCTTGACGACCATTGTGAATGGCCGTTCATGTTTTATGTGTGTTTCCCCACTAAGCGTTTATCGCTTAGCACGGTGTTTTTACCCGTGCAGGTGTGGAAGGAGTTTTGCTTTGTAAGAGAGTCGCCGCCGTCAAGCGAAGACAGAAGGTTTTAGTGTAGGGCTCAGTTTTATAATCTGTAATGATTCTTTTTGTATTGAACTCTCCTGTATCAGTTTTGTTATAGCTTCCGCTCTTGTATTTATATTTTTGGTTATGTAATATCTTTTGTTTCAGCTAGTTGATCAGAACATTATTGTAATGGTTAGTTATATTAATATATGATCAGCTATTGCTTTCTTTTCTTTAAAGTTTTTAATTATTCTGGATTTCTGTATGCATGTGATATGAATGAATGTATGTTTTGCTTTGTATCTGTTTGGTGGAACCTTTTCTCATAAGGCATCTCACTCCTTATCGGATTAGATCACCTACGTAGGGGTAGGAGGTGTTACAGTTTTTGGTATTAGAGCATAGGTTTAGGCATTTCTGGGTGTTGTTGTTGTTTTGAGTTGCTTAGATGTGTATGTGTCTAGATCTGTGTTGGCTGATGCGGGTGTTTCTTGTTTGTTTAGATGGCTTCTAATTCTGCTCGTGGATCACTTGAGGAATCCGCCGAGAGTGTGAACCCTCAAGTTGTAGATCCATCAATTTCTGTGTCGGCTCAGCATGCTAGGGTCCAGCCCGACGCCGCAGCCATGCCTTTTGAGGCTATGTTCAGATTGCATCAAGATATGGCTAGGGTTTTGGAGAGAGTGACTGCTCCTAGAGCCCCTACTGAGAGTTTGAGAAGAGCTGGTGTTGAGGATTTTTATGGGACTGGGCTAGATGAGTCTGAATTAGCTGAGAGGTGGCTTGATAAGGTAAAGAGAGCTTTAAAAGAAGTCAGGTGTCCTCCCGATCAGCAAGCTGAGTGTGCTGTGGCATTGCTTCAAGGGTCAGCCTATGAATGGTGGGAATTGGTTAGTAGACAACCTCAGATGCCTGATCCGGTTACATGGGATTTCTTCAGTGAGGAGTTCACTAGGAAGTTTGTGACTCAAGCTTATAGGGATGCTAGATTGGCGCAGTTTCTGAGTTTGAGGCAGCAGACTTTGTCAGTTTCAGATTATGAGAAAGAGTTCAACCGGTTATCTCGCTATGCTCCGCGTGGGGTTATGACAGATGATTTCAGATGCAAGCATTTTGAAGCGGGGTTGAATGAGTCTTTGAAGATTGCCTTGATTTCTTTGATGTGTATGCCTGGGGTAAGTTATTATCAGATTGCAGAGGCCGCCATGAGGGCAGAGAGGTCAGAATCTTTGCTTAGGGAGAGAGCTCAGCGAAGGAATTCTGCTAGGGGTAGTTCTTCCTCATCTTCGGGTAAGAGATCCAGGAACCCGCAAGATGAGCCAGTAGCTAGTTCAGCTTCTAGAGGTAAAAGACAGGGTTCTGCAGCAGTATCTGGTTTTGGCAGAGGTGGTAGATCTGATGTTATACCTGTTTGTGCGAATTGCAGCAAGGCTCACCAGGGTGAGTGTTGGTGGCTCACTGGTGGATGTTTTAGATGTGGGAGCACCGAGCACCGTGTGGCTAGTTGTCCCCAGATGAGTGAGGATTCAGGACCTCAGGGAGGAGCTAGTAGAGTTGGATCGTATGCTTCTCAGGCTGCTAGAGGTAGAGGTAGAGGTAGAGGTCGAGTCAGTCGGCCTAGAGATGGAGCTGCTTCTGAGACTGTTGAGCGTCCTCCTCAGGTTACAACTAGAGCTTATGCTGTGAGAGCCAGAGAGGAGCAGGATGCGCCTGATGTTATTGCTGGTAAGTTCCTACTCCATGACACTGAATTATATGCTCTAATTGACCCTGGTTCCACACACTCATATTTATGCACAGATAAAATTGTTGATAAGTTGCATGTGGTTGATCAGTTAGATTATGAGATTTGTGTGACCAGTCCATTAGGGCATAGTGTCAGTGTGAGTAGAGTCTTTAGGAGTTGTCCTTTGATGGTTGAGGGAGTTATGCTTCCAGCAGATTTGATTGAGTTGCCTTTCAGAGAGTTTGATCTGATTCTGGGTATGGACTAGTTGGGTAAGTATCGGGCTATTGTTGATTGCCATAGGAAGACAGTTGTGCTTCGGGATAGAGGTCAGTCTCCTGTGTTTATGAAGGGTTTGGGTGCTAGTTCTTTGAATAATGTGATTTCTGCGATGCAAGCCAAGAGGTTTATCAGGAAAGGTTGTGAGGCCTTTCTAGCGGTCGTGTTGGATTCCAAGAGAGATCAAGTTCAGATTGAGGATATTCCTGTAGTGTGGGAGTTTAGTGATGTGTTCCCGAGTGAGTTGCCTGGTTTGCCTCTTGAGAGAGAGGTTGAGTCGTCCATTGAGATTATGCCGGGTACCACACCTATTTCTAAAGCACCTTATCGGATGGCTCCTGTAGAGTTGAGAGAACTTAAGACTCAGTTACAAGAGCTATTGGATAAGGGGTTTATTCGACCCAGCATATCTCCTTGGGGAGCTCCAATTCTGTTTGTCAAGAAGAAAGATGGATCTTTGCGGATGTGTATCGACTACAGGCAGATCAATAAGGTCACAGTGAAGAATAAGTATCCGTTGCCTAGGATTGAAGATTTGTTTGATCAGCTTCGGGGTGCAGGTGTTTTCTCCAAGATAGATCTTCGATCAGGGTACTATCAGCTTCGAGTTCAGGATGCAGATGTGGTTAAGACTGCATTTTGGACTAGGTATGGCCATTATGAGTTTCTTGTGATGCCGTTTGGTTTGACCAATGCTCCAGCGGCTTTTATGGATTTGATGAACCGTGTGTTTAGGCCATACTTAGATCGATTTGTAGTAGTGTTCATTGATGATATCTTGGTGTATTCCAAGGATGAGAGTGAGCATGAGGAGCATCTCCGATTGGTTTTGCAGATGTTGAGAGAGCACCAGTTGTTTGCCAAGCTTAGCAAGTGTGATTTCTGGCTTCGAGAAGTGTCATTCTTGGGTCACATTGTTTCAGCTAGGGGTATTCAGGTAGATCCGGCCAAGATTGAGGCGATAGTTGATTGGAAAGCGCCTAGAAATGTTCAGGAAGTGAGGAGTTTCCTTGGTTTTGCAGGTTACTACCGTCGGTTTGTTAAGGGTTTTTCTGTGATTGCCACTCCGATGACTAGATTGTTGAGGAAAGGGGTCAGATTTGAGTGGTCAGATAGATGCCAGGCTTGTTTTGATCAGTTAAAGCAGTTGCTTGTTGAGGCTCCTATTGTTACTCAACCCATCTCGGGTAAAGAGTTTGTCATTTATAGTGATGCTTCGGGTGTTGGCCTTGGATGTGTTTTGATGCAAGAAGGTAAGGTTGTGGCTTATGCTTCTCGTCAGTTAAAGCCACATGAGAGGAACTATCCGACGCATGATCTTAAGTTGGCGGCTGTGATCTTTGCCTTGAAGATTTGGCGTCATTATCTGTATGGAGATAAGTGTAGGATCTTTTTGGACCATAAGAGCTTGAAGTACTTCCTCACACAGAAAGAGTTGAACATGAGGCAGCGCCGTTGGCTTGAATTATTTAAGGACTACGACTGCATTGTGGATTACCATCCTGATAAGGCCAATGTAGTCGCTGATGCTTTGAGTCGGAAGTCAGTTTCAGCCTTGTTCCTGAGACAGTTCAGATGGAGATTTGGTTTAGATGGGGCTTTTCTTACCTAGTTGCGTGTGAAGCCTACCTTGAGACAGAGGATTGTGGATGCTTAGAGGGATGATGTGAGACTTCAGCGGATTGTACAAGAGGTCAGATCGGGTAAGCAGTCAGAGTTCTCAGTTCAGGATGAGGTGCTTATGTTCAGAAATCGCTTGTGTGTGCCAGAGTCTGAGGATTTGAGGAATCAGCTTATGAGTGAGGCACATAGTACAGTTTTTACTATGCATCCTGGCAGTGAGAAGATGTATAGGGACATGAAGCAGTTTTATTGGTGGTCTGGTATGAAGCGTGATATAGTGGATTTTGTTTCCAAGTGCTTGACATGTCAGCAAGTAAAGGCCGAGCATCAGGTTCCCTCGGGATTGCTTACGCCTTTATCCATTCCTGAGTGGAAGTGGGATGATATCACCATGGACTTTGTTTCTGGTTTGCCTTTGACTCAGAAGAAGCATGACTCAGTTTGGGTAATAGTGGGTCGGCTTACGAAGTCAGCTCATTTTCTGCCAGTTAGAGTGGACTACTCGATGGATAGATTGGCCAGTATCTATGTAGATGAGATAGTTCGGTTGCATGGGGTGCCATTATCCATAGTTTCAGATCGGGATCCGAGGTTTACTTCCAAGTTTTGGAAGGAGTTACAGAGAGTTTTGGGTACTAAGTTAAACTTCAGTACAACATTTCATCCTCAGACAGATGGTCAGTTAGAGCGGGTCATTCAGATTTTAGAGGATATGATGAGGGCTTGTGCTTTGGATTTTTCGGGTAGTTGGGAAGATATGTGTCGCTTATGGAGTTTGCCTACAACAATAGCTTTCAGTCGAACATCGGTATGGCACCGTATGAGGCTTTGTATGGTCGGCAGTGTAGGACTCCGATTTGTTGGACCGAGCTATCCGAGAGATCAGTGATTGGGCCAGACTTGGCTAGAGATACTGAAGAAAAGATCAGAGTGGTGCAGCGGAATTTGAAGGCAGCCAAGGATCGACAAAAATCTTATGCCAACTTGAAGAGGAAAGACGTGCATTTTGAGATCGGGGACAAAGTTTCCCTTAAAGTTTCACCTTGGAGGAAAGTGCTTCGATTTGGAAAGAAAGGCAAGCTTAGTCCTCGTTTCATTGGTCCTTATGAGATTTTGGCTAAGGTAGGACCTGTAGCCTATAGATTGGCGTTACCGATGGAGTTAGCAAAGTCGCATGATGTGTTCCATATTTCGATGCTACGTCGGTACAGATCAGATCATTCGCATGTTCTTTCAGTTCAGGATATTCAGGTTCAGCCAGATTTTTCCTATAATGAGGAACCGCGAGCTATTCTAGCCCGAGAGGTGAGACAATTGAGAAATAAGCAGATCCCTTTGGTAAAAGTATTGTGGATTCATCATGGAGTCGAGGAAGCGACTTGGGAACCAGAGGAGTCGATGAGAGCTCAGCATCCGCAGTTGTTCAGTTCAGGTGAGAATTTCGAGGACGAAATTCTTATTAGTAGGGGAGAGTTGTCACACCCCGTTTGCCCCCTAGTAGTATGAGCTTGTCTGTGTGAGCATGCATTTGCATGTGTTCGGCATATCATAAGGGTATTTTGGTAAAAATGCATGTTTTGGGGTTTTGTTAGTGTGTGGGTGCATATAGGGTATTAGTGTGTGTATTAATTGGGTAATAGTTGTGTGCACTTGAGCATACCATTGTAGGGTGTTTTTAGTTGAGAATGCATTGGGTGTGTGTAATGCATGCTTGTTGGGTGTGAGTGATTAGTTTCACCAATTTCATTGGGTGTGTGTAATGCATGCTTGTTGGGTGTGAGTGATTAGTTTCACCAATAGGAAATTGACACGTGTTTAGGGCAAAAGAAAAGAAAAAGGAAAGAAAGAAGGGAAATGGCAGATTCACGTTTTCCCTTCTTCCCTTCACGTTTCTTCTCTTCTTCTTCTTCTTCTTCATTTTCTTCATTCTAAGAACCCTAATGTGGATTCAAGTCTTATTGGTGGAATTAATCATCTCTTTGCATCTCTTTGGTATGTAATTGTATTCTTCTCATCTTATTTTCCATTTGTTTCATCTTTTTTTTCCTCTTTGGGTTTAGATTTAACTTAGGGTTTGCATTGTTGGATGTTCTTTGTTGTGTTGTGTTTAGCTGAGGCTCCTCGCGATCCTAAGGGCAAGGATATTGCTTAGACAAGTGGAGCTAAGTGATTGAAGCTTTGAAATTCAGGTCTGGGAATTTTGCTTGAGTTAATTGTTTGAATATAAATTTACTGTAATTTTTAGGGTTTATGAGCTTGAAGAGCTTGAATGCATTTATGCTTGATTTGGTTGTTTGAATTTCTGAATTGAATTGTATTTATGTTGTTTATATTGTATGGGATGTCTTCTGGAAGGTAAGAACAGATTTGTATGGTTTTGAATCAAATTTGGGATTGATTTCTGAGTTCTGGGAATTCTGGAAATGGGAAAATTGCGTTACTGTTGCATTTCCCATTTCCAGATTGTGTGTCGCGTGACTAGCCAAGAAAGAGAGGCCAGTCACGACTCGTGACCAGCCAGAGAGGCCAGTCACGAGTGGTGACTGCAAGTCACAACTCGTGACCAGCCAAAGGAAGCCAGTCACAAGACGTGACTCCCAGTCACGACTCGTGACCGGGCAAAGTAGGCAGTCACGGGTAGTGACTCCCAGTCACGACCCGTGATCAGCCCAAAGAAGGAAGCCAGTCACGAGACGTGACTCCCCGTCACGACCCGTGACTGGCAAGAGGGCAAGTCACGATCCGTGACCAGAAGAAGCCAGTCACGAGGCGTGACTCCCAGTCTAGACTCGTGACCAGCTTGTGAAGGAGGCCAGTTACGAGTTGTGATGCCAGTCACGACCCGTGACCAGCCAACCTTGTTGGTCACCCCCGTTCGGCCTATTTTCTGAAATTTCTCGGTTTTAACTCAACAATGAGTTCCGTAATTTGTCTGAATAGACTTATACTGCTGTATGATGCATGTCATACTTTTATATGCTTTGATATGAGTGATACCATGATTCTTCAGATGAATTATATGTTATATTCTAAAATATGATTTGAATGACGCATAACCTGCTAGAGTCAAGTAAGTGGATAGTTAGGCATGCCTAATAGAGTCTTTTAGCTGCAGCCCTCAGTTTCGTTTGGACCCCGATCAGGTCCCCGTTTGGTTCCTCGTGAACCCTATTATATGTAAGGATCTTGTTTAAGGTCCCTTTTTAAAATGATTCGTGAAAGTTAAAAGTAAAATGGTTTTCTCAATTCGTACCCATAAGGTACTGTCTGTAATCGGTTCGTACCCGTAAAGTACTGTCTGTACACTCGTTATCCACTACCCAGAGTCAGCAGGTGTTCTTTTGGTGTTCGATTGGTTTGCTCTACTCTTATGACTATATACATGTGATATCTGCATGAGTATATTGATGGAATGTATGTTCAACTAATATGGAAATGGATATGATTTTGAGATGCAGAATGTATGGCTTTAAATTGTGATCATGTTCTTATGAATTATGTTATGAGCTATTGTATTTTGCCATTGTGAATGTGTTATGTCTTGATGACCATTGTGAATGGCCGCTCATGTTTTATGTGCGTTTCCACACTAAGCGTTTATCGCTTAGCACGGTGTTTTTACCCGTGCAGGTGCGGAAGGAGTTTTGCTTTATGAGAGAGTCGCCGCCGTCAAGCCAACACAGAAGGTTTTAGTGTAGGGCTCAGTTTTGTAATCTGTAATGATTCTTTTTGTATTGAACTCTCCTGTATTAGTTTTGTTATAGCTTCTGCTCTTGTATTTATATTTTTGGTTATGTAATATCTTTTGTTTCAGCTAGTTGATCAGAACATTATTGTAATGGTTAGTTATATTAATGTATGATCAGCTATTGCTTTCTTTTCTTTAAAGTTTTTAATTATTCTGTATTTCTGTATGCATGTGATATGAATGAATGTATGTTTTGCTTTGTATCTGTTTGGTGGCACCTTTGCTCATAAGGCATCTCACTCCTTATCGAATGGGATCGCCTAAGTATGGGTAAGGGGTTTTACACTATGTACATTAAATTATCAAAGTAAAATATAAAATGACATTCCTCAAGAATTTGCCTAACTAGACTAAATTAAAAGAAATTCAAGCTATGGCATGCATATATTTCCAAATAGGCATCAAATATATAAGCTCCAAAATTAAACAAACTCACAAAAAAATAAAAAAAAAACTAATACTAGCATCTCATGCATATCCAAAGGCTATTCTAAACAAACAAACAAACAAATATACATATAATAATAAAATATATTCCCCCACACTCAAAGAACACAATGTCCTCACTGTGTAAGAAAATCAAACACAAATAAACACACACAAGAAAAATAATCAAAATACAAAACACAAGATAAATAAAAAAAATAAAAAAAACAATAAAAAGTAAAAGAGTTAAGAGAAAATTGATCCCAATTCCCACTTGGGGAACTTGGCGAAGAAGGTGTAAATTCGACATTCTTCTTGCGAAAGAAAGAGAGAAGTTTGTGACTCATGCTCTTCTGGCTCTTGTGCTTTTCCTTCATGGTGGCCTCCATGGAATCCATCCTTACTGCCATGCTTTGGTTGGCAGCCTCAACACCATCCAATCGTGTCATAACTTACTGCCAACAAACAGAAGCATCCCCTTTACTAGCAAAAATTCCAACGCCTTCTTATCAGATTCCTCATCCTCGGAATGCTCTTCTTCAACAAATGCAGTAGAGGTTTTAGGTGCTTTGCCTTTGCCTTTGTCCACACTTGGACCTTGAACCTGCACACCAAGGTCAACAAACCTTGGAGGCCATCCGCCTTTTGTTAACACGTTAGCATTTCTCAAATATTTGGCATCAAGTAAGGCAACATTTTCATGCTCATCCATGACAAAATTATGCAACTCCCCTAAACATCCTAATACAATCCTAGTCACCATGTGGCATATACCTACTATTTTAGTTCGTGCAATTGATGCATGATATAGGCCATCAAGAATAAAATCAATAGAACATGGTGTCTTCCTAGATTGGATAAGGTCTAAAATAAATAAATCCTTGGTTTGAACTTTATTACTCTCCACTTGACCAAATAAAGCATGACAAATATATTTATTAAACAATAACAAAACATCGTCTTTAAATTGACGATTTGTGGAATTCTTATTATTAAAAGTATCCAAACCAGTTAATTTTTTCAAAACAGCTATAGGATTGAAAATATGAGAATCAAATTGTTTGCCATTTATGGGAAAATCAAACCAGTCATGCATCTATTCAAAACCAAAAACATATTCTGTGACTTGGTGCTTAAATTTGAAACTAATTTTTCGCTTGTCCACATAGTCAAGAGTGATAAAAAAATTCTACAGCCCAATCCTTCCTAATAGGCAAAGTTAAATGCACAAATTGACCCCAATGCATATAGTTCAAATATTTCTCAAATTGCTCAGTTATGCCTAAATCAGCCAACAAAGGAAAATGCACATGCCGCTTACCTACATAGGTTTTCTTAGCAAAATATAAAAATTTTTCACCTTCTTCCTCTGTGTAAATAGGAAATGGGCAATCATACTTGAGTGAGAGAGATATCGAGTTAGAATCTTGGGCTTGAGCACTGGACTCTCCGGTTTCCTTTTTTCCTTTTCCCTTGTTAGCAAGAGTTTTGGTATGCACCATCTTGAAATATGCCGAAATACAACAAAAATCGAAGACAAAAAATGAAGAAAACCAAGGAAAATCAAAGGAGAAGAAGAATTTTAAGAGAAAACTAACTTAAATATAGAGAGAAAACTGAAAACCAAAGTGAAAATGAAGAATTATGGCATAAAAGATATATATAAGGGGTTTTGAAACCAGTTTCCAACGGTTAAAATTCCCAAAATTTTGAAATCCCGCGTGCTATCGCGAGCTCGCGACAGCAACAAAATCTCGCAATTTAACGCTCACGATACCAAGCACACTCACGATTATAAAATCAACATAAAAATAATGCAATACATAAATAAAAAATAAAAAGAATGTGTAATTAACCTTCAATCCAAATTTAAAAAGATACTTGAGACCTCTCTTCCTTTGAAAGTTCCATCCAAATATACCTTACATCTTTGACCATTAGCTTTAAACAATTCACCTTTATCATTTTTAAGTTCCAAATAGCCATGGTCACATACTTGTGTTACCTCAAAAGGTCCACTCCACCTAGACGTCAATTTTTCAGGAAATAATTTTAACCTAAAATTGAATAGAAGAACTTTTTCCCCAAGCTTAAAGCTTTTATATCTAATGTGAGCATCATGCCATTTCTTTGATCTTTCTTTATATATTCTTGCATTTTCATAAGATATAAGGAGTAATTCATCAAGTTCAGTTAATTGCAAACACCTCTTGACACTAGCCTCCTTAATCTCATAATTCAAAGTCCTAATGGCCCAATAGGCTCTATGTTTAAACTCAATAGGCAAATGGCATGCTTTCCCATACACTAACTTATATGGGGACATCCCAATAGGCGTTCTAAATGCGGTGTGATATGCCTATAGTGCATCATCAAGTTTATGTGCCCAATCTTTCCTAGAGTTAGAAACTGTTTTTTCCAGTATCCACTTAAGCTCTCTATTAGAAACCTCTACTTGACCACTAGTTTGTGGATAGTAAGGAGTAGCTACCCTATGATGCACACCATATTTATGCAATAGTGAAGCAAAAGAACGATTAATGAAATGCGTATCTCCATCACTGGTGATAGCTCGTGGCACTCCAAATCGTGAAAAGAGTTTCTTTAAAAACTTTATCACCACCTTTGAATCATTGGTTGGTGTTGCTTTGGCTTCAACCCATTTTGAGACATAGTCTACCCCAACAAATATGTAGCTTTGCCCAAATGATGAAGGAAAAGGACCCATGAAGTCTATCCCCCATACATCAAATATCTCTACTTCTAAAATGATATTCAAAGGCATTTGATCTCTCTTCCCAATATTACCAACCCTTTGACACCTATCACATTTAGCTATAAAATTCCTAGCATCATGAAATATGGTAGGCTAATAGAAACCACATTCAAGCACACAAGAGGTAGTTTTTGTACTACTATTATGACCTAAATACAAAGATGAATGGCAATGTGTTAAAATGTTCACAAACTCATCCTCGCTTACACACCTACGAATTACACCATCCCCACCTATCTTAAACAAATAGGGCTCCTCCCAAAGGTAATTCTTGACATCACTAAAGAACTTTTTCTTTTGTTGCCATGTCAATCCATGAGGTACAATCCCTGCAGCAAGAAAATTAGCAAAATCCGCAAACCATGGTACATACACTTGCTCAATTGACATTAAAGATTCATCCAAAAAAGATTCATTAATGTTATTGCTATCCCCTATAGGTCCTTCATAATTTTCTAACCTTGATAAGTGATCAACCACTAAGTTTTCAGAACCCTTCTTATCTCTAATCTCAAGGTCAAATTCTTGTAACAAGAGAACCCAATGAATTAAATGAGGTTTAGCATCTTTTTTAGCAAATAAATACCTAAGTGTTGTATGATCCATATAGATTATAACTTTAGATCCTAACAAGTAAGACCTAAATTTATCACATGCATAAACAATAGCTAACATTTCCTTTTCAATTGTAGTGTAATTCACTTAAGGTGGTGACAACGTATGGCTAGCATAACAATAATATGAAAATGTTTACCTTGTCATTGACCTAGCACACATCTTACAGCGAAGTCACTTGCATCACACATGATTTCAAAAGGTAAACTCAAATTAGGTGAAATTATTATGGGTGCAATAACAAGAGCTTTCTTTAATGTGGCAAAAGCTTTCATACATGCATTAGAAAATTCAAAAGGCACATCCTTTACCAACAAGTTAGTCAAAGGCTTAGCAATTAATGAAAAATCTTTAATAAACCTTTTATAGAATCCTGCATGTCCTAAAAATGATCTTACACCCTTAAGTGTAGTTGGTGGAGGTAATTTTTCTATCAATTCAGTTTTTGCTCTATCCACTTCTATACCCCTACATGAAATCTTATGGCCTAGAACTATCCCCTCTTCAACAATAAAGTGGCATTTTTCCCAATTGAGTACCAAGTTGGTCTCCTCACATCTAGCCAATACTCTATCCAAATTACTCAAATACAACTCAAATGAATCACCATAAACAAAAAAATCATCCATGAAAACTTCCATGATTTCTTCTATTATATCCCCAAAAATAGAAATCACACTCCTTTGAAAAGTGGCTGGTGCATTACATAGCCCAAAGGGCATCCTTCTATAGGCAAAAGTCTGATATGGAAAAGTAAAGGTGGTCTTTTCTTGATCACTAAGGAATATGAATATTTGGAAATATCCCGAATAACCATCTAGAAAATAATAATGAGAATGTCCATCTATCCTCTCTAACATTTGATCAATGAATGGCAAAGGAAAGTGATCCTTGCCAGTAGCTGAATTCAACTTCCTATAGTCAATACAAACCCTCCAACCCGTGGTGGTTCTAGTAGGAACCAATTCTCCATTCTCATTTGTAATTATAGTCATCCCCCCTTTCTTAGGTACACAATGAATTGGACTTACCCATACACTATCCAAAATCAGATAGATAATGTAACAACCCAAAATAGGCCTAGTCGGAATATTTAGAGCATTTCAGTATTTTTAGCAAAAGAAAATTTTGATAATAAGGACTTTATTGCAAGGAATTAATTAGTTAAGTTAAATGAAGGAATTATATGGTGTGCATGTGATGTATGGAAGTAGGGTACTTTTCGTTGTGGTATAATCTAGTGGAAATTGTGCATGGTAACTTAGATGTAAAAAGGTGTTAAATAAGAGATTATAGGATGTAAGTTATGTATGGTGCCTTGGTTTGTTAGTCTAAAGATGAATTAAGAGGTCCAATAGTAAAGTGACATGTGTGTGGGTTGTTAGGAGCATTAATTGTGATTTGAGGGAGCAAAGAGAGGGAAGAAATAAAGTGGTAGCTTCCCGTGGAAGCCACTTAGAATTGCCCTCTTCCTTCTCACGTTCTCTCTCTCTCACTCTCTCATCTCCATTTTTTGCTTTCTCTTCCTTTGCATGTGGGTTTTCTCAAGCTTTAAGCTAGGGTTTTAAGTTTTGAAGGTTTTAAGAGGTAAGTGGCTGTGTAATTGGTTTTAATTTTCTTCTCCTCCTTCTTCAGGTCTGATTATGGGTTATGTGGTTGATTGCATGGATTAACTAAGTTATGGTTTTGGTTGGTTGCTTGCAAGAAGCTGAAGAAAGGAGAAAGGATAAAGGAAAAGGAAAGTTAGTGGATTAAAGTCAGTGGAAGTTGAGCTCCATTTCAGGTTTGGGAGTTTACTTGGATATATATATGTTTGGGAGTTTACTTGGATATATATATGTTTGGGAGTTTATTTGAAGTATATTGTCCATCTTATCTGGATCCTGTTCTTGAGTAAATGTTAATGTTATCTGTGTGTTGGTGGTATACGTAAATGCATGAGTAAAATGACTTTGTGTATATGATTTATGGTGATAGAGTTTTGATGTTTTGCATGTGAAATTTTGAGATTTAGTACATGAGCATGAGTTGGAATTTATGGATTTGAACCTCAGTAAATGCTATTTTGATGTGAAATGATATTGGTTGATTTGTGTTATTATGGTGGTAAATGTGCTTTTGAGGCCAAAAAGGTATGCTTTTATATGTTTTAGCATGAAAAATGGGTTTAAGTATAGTTGGGTTTTGTTCTTACTTCAAATTCCATTTTTGCATTTCTGGAGATCGAGGAGAATCGGTTCTGTCACGAGCGCGACAGAACCGGCTCTTCTCCTTCTCGCGGTGATTTCCGCTCAGCAGACATGAAGAAGGTTGTGAGAGGACTGTCACGAGTCATGATTGAGGATCACGACTCGTGTCCCTCTCTCTTGGAAGTCACGAGTCGTGAGAGAGAATCACAACTCGTGACCTCCTTTCCTGCAGAGCGTGGGCGTCATGAGTCGTGAGGAAGGATCACGACTCGTGACCGTCCCTTCTTCTGGCAAGGCGAGAGGCGCTAGCGTCACGAGTCGCAATAGCTTGTGCAACTCGTGACCGGCCTCTCTTCCCCTCACTGTCGCGAGCGTGACAGTGAGGCCTCTCCTGCCATGTTTTGAAAAAAAAAAGAGTTTTAAGCCGCTTTTACATGGGTTTTTACTACATGACACATGATTTGTCTTATTTGGCCTATTAATTGATAAATTATATGATCTTAATTAAATTTGAACATGATTTATGTGTCTTTATCTTGATTAAATACACATGTATACATGGAGTTGTATAATTATACTTGGCTTATTCTTTATTATATGAATATTATTTTAGAACATGATTGAGTTGTTATATGAGCCTGGTAGTCATAGTAGTGGATAGATAAGCGCTTATCCAGGGTTAGAGTGTGAGTGCAGCTGCTATATGTTATTTACTATATGCGGGCCCCGTTTGGGTCATATAAGATGTTTGAGGCCTCGGTCTTCGGTATACCTTCGTGTATACATGATTATAAAATATTTTGATACTCATGTCTCCATATGCTTGAGATACTGTGTCCTATCAGTATCATTAGTACCGGTATCCACTAGTTAGCGAGTAATCAGGCTATTACTTGAGTTTAGTACATGCGATTGTTATATGAAGCTAATAGTTATATGAATGAATATATGTTACATGTATATGTATACGTGTTATGACATGATGAAATGTAATACTTGTATTCTAATATGAATGGTTATTTTTCCGATATACTTGAGTATGATGAACAATTGTTATATGCATGAGGAGTATATGTTTTTTTATGCTTTTGTTATTATTAAGATTATATATATGTTTATTGCAATCATATGTACATGCATGTGTTGTTCCTCCCCACTAAGCGTTATCGCTTAGCACGGGTTCTTTTCCCGTGTAGGTGGCGGGTTGTTCGTAGAGTCGGACATCAGCAGGTTGGCCACTAGAAGTCTTTTATTTGGAATGGAGTTTATTTTTGTGTCTTCCGCTGTATTTTTGTACTTGGGAACTGATTTTGGAAATGTAATTTTTGTAAAGGATTATTTTGTATATGTATTTATTTACAAATCCCTTTTTGTAAAATAATATGATAATATGATTATTTGTATATAGATATTTTATATTTTGATTAAATGTATTTGTTTTCTTATCATGTCTTGAGTATATGTATGCGATTATGTGAGTTGTGCGCGTGGCGCCCCGGCATCCCTCTAGCGGGTGTAACGGGGTGTTACAGATAATCCCAGCATCTAATAACTTAATGACTTCTTTTTTTACTACTTCCTTCATATTGGGATGAAGCCTTCTTTGTCTATCAGCCTTAGGTTGACACTCATCTATCATGTTAATTCTATGCATGACAATGTTTGGACTAATTCCCTTCAAATCAAAAATTTGCTAACCTATACTCTTAATCCTCTTTCTAACAAACTCTAATAATAAAGACTCTTGCTTACTAGTTAGCTTGTTAGAAACAATGATAGGTAAAGTATTATTTGAACCAAGAAATGCATACCTCAAATGGCTTGGTAGTTCTTTCATTTCCACATTAAGAGGACTTATAATAGAAGGTGGCAAAGGTGCTTCATTTCCATACAAAATTTCTGGCTTTTAGCTCTCTTGCTCCACCTCTTTATGAACTTCTTTCTCAATATTGACCTCCTCTTGACCTCCATTATCCAATACTCCCAAAACACAAGCATCTATGACATCAATTTTCATGCATATATTCTCATCCATGGGGTATTTGAGTGTTTAATCCATGTGATACTCTACACTATCTTACACCACTCTTAAAACTAAAGTTCCTTCATAAACATCAACTCAAGCCCTGCCAGTTCTCATGAAAGGTCTCCCTAATATCAATGGGCATTTAACATTATAAGTAAAGTCTAAAATAACAAAGTCAGCATGCAAAATGAATTTATCCACTTTAACAAGTACATCTTCCATTATGCCATACGGTTTCTTAATAGATTGGTCAGCCAATTGTAAGACCATTGAGGTAGGTTTAACATAATCAAAACCTAACTTCTTAAAGATAGACAATGGCATAAGGCTAATGCTTGCCCCTAGATCACATAAATAGTTAGGAAATTCAACATCCCTCAAAGTACAAGGAATAGTAAAACTCCCATTATCTTTAAGCTTAGTAGGCAAATTATTAGTGATTATTGAACTACATGCCTCAGTCAACTCAACAGTAGATATGTCTTCCCAACTTCTTTTCTTAGAAATTAAGTCTTTAAGAAACTTTGAATAGTTAAGAATTTGAGTTATAGCCTCAATAAAATTTAAATTGTTATGTAAGTGCCTTAATTTATGAATAAAAGTTTGAAATTGATTATCTTGATTTTGCTGCTTAAGACGTTGCGAAAATGGTGGACGAGGTTGGAAAATTTTTTAAGAATTTCCTTAGTAGCCCCTTCTGTCGTGCTCGCAATAGGTGTCGCGCTCGGGACTGAAGGTGGACTCTCCTTTTGCACGCTCGCAATGTTGGCTGGTCTTTCCTCTGTCGCGCTCACGACAAAAGACTCATTCTTCTGAAAAAAAATTTCCAGCACATCATCATCCTTGTTAGTAAAAATAAATTCACTAGTATAGGATTTACCTGACCTCAATTTAATTGCCTTCAGATGTTCCCTTGGATTTTCCTCCGTATTACTTGGTAAATTCCCTTGTAATCATGAAGGTAATGCCTTAGCAATTTTCCCTAACTGCACCTCCAAGTTATGGATAAATGAGGCATTATTTTTAGTGATTTGATCAAACTTTATCTCTAGCCTCTTTTGGTTCTCTTCTTGTGAACTAAACTTCAAATTAATCCCCTCTAAGAACCTATCCATCTTAACCTCTAAAACCCCAAACCTATCTTGAGGTTGTTGAAATCCTACATCCCTATTTTGATTGCTACTATTTCCCCATGAAAAAATTGGATGGCTTCTCCAACCATGGTTATAGGTATTTGAATATGGATTTCCAGGCCCTTGTCCTTGGATAAAGCTCACTTGTTCCTCAATACTAGCTATTCCCAAATTACACACTTCACTAGTATGACCTTGTTAACTACAAATGGTGCATGCATTTGGTGGACTTCCTCCCATACCTAGGCTATTAATCTTATGAGTTAAAGCCTTGACTTGGGCTTGCAATTCTAACACCGAATCAATTGAATGTACCCCCTAGCATTAGTAGAATTTGATTCCCTTACTCTTTCGGTTGGCCACATGCAATTGTTCATGGACATCTCCTCTAGCAACTTACATGCAACTTCCATTGTTTTCCTCATAAGAGTACCACCGGCTGCAGCATCTATTGTTCCTCTAGTTGTGGGATTCACTCTATTATAAAATGTTTGCATAAGCAACTCCCTTAGAAGGTTGTGATGTGGACAACTTCTTTGCAATTCTTTAAACCTTTCCCAACCTTCATACAAAGATTCATTATCATGTTGAACAAAAGTAGTGATATCCTTAATAATTTTTGCAGCTTTGGCTAGAGGAAAATATTTAGATAAAAATGCTTGAGCCAATTGGTCCCATGTTGTAATAGAACCTCTAGTAAGTGAATTTCAAATTGATTTGCATTTACCGTTGGTCTTACCACCCCTTGTTGAGCCCCGCTCAATGCTGGCATAGCAAAATCCATTAGCCTTGGTGGATTCCCTTCTTCAGCCAGATTAGTCTCCGATTCTTATACTTCTTCTTATTGGATTTACGGTTACTTGAAAGAAACCTTTCTATTTTCGGATTCAATGGTTCAAGTTCTTCTTGAGAACTCCTTGTATTAGGCATATACTTGAACTATCCAATCCCGTAAAAATAAAACACAACATAAAAACAAAACTAATTAATTATTGTAATCCAAAATCACAAATCAAGATTTATAATAGCAATAAATTTAATTATAATAGTTACCCGGCAACGGCGCCAAAAACTTGTTAGGTGCTAAAAATGCTAACTCCGCAAGTGCATAGTTAATCGCTCATAGTACTTAAGATATCTATCCCACAAAGAATGTAGATTAAATATCACTCACTATTACTACTCAATTTTATCTTGTTTATAATGTTCAATAATTTGTAAGTTAATTCTATACTACTCGTGTCATACAAATTAATTAAATCTAGTTAAAAATGATCAAAGAAGACAATATAGATGATGAAGAACTCATAATTATGAAACTTGATTCCATCTTTTAATTATAATTATAATCTTATACGCAAGCCAAATTAGAATAAAATTCTAATTCACTCTCTTGACGTGAACTAGAGTGCCCAAAACATGCAATTACAATACTAATCCTTAACTCTCATTAATGAACTAATTAATTCTAATTACATATTCTAAGATTAATCACCAACCTATAGCAATTATCTTAACATACTGATCTATCAAGCTATGCTTTGATAATGAATTTCTATTATATATAAGATAAAGTGAACCTCTTAATTCTACCTTAACTTATAATCATCATGCAATAATACTAATAGACAATTCTGCATTAAAAGATTAATAAAATAAATGAAAGTAGAAAATAACAATAATATCATTCAAGATACTTAAATAACATTCATTTAATTATAGAGAAGAAAGTAATATATAAGAGTAAGTAGAAAGAAATCTCTCAACCCTTTTTGTCAAACCCTTGTAAGAAATTTTCTTCTCTTTGGTCTTCTTCTTCAAAACATAAAATCTAACTTAGAACTTTAACTACAGAAATTTTGTTTTCTTAAACTTACAGAAAATTAATTAGTAAAAATTCCATAATCCTAAAATTATAGTTAAAATTAAAATTTATAATGTTCTAAAAGTCATGTCCCTTGATAAGCTTATTCAAAGAGTTGCAAAAGTTGGTGAAAAGTCCCAATTGTTCAAGTGACTTTTCAAAATAAACTGTGCAATGGCTCTTTCTGTCGTGCTCGCGATAGAGCACGGCACTTAACTCCTTTCAGCTACGTGATCTTCCTCTTCCTCTGCATCTTGTCGTGCTCGCGACAACGCGCGCTTCCTTCCTTTGCTCTTCTTTTCTTCTCTTCCATTCTCTTCTCTTAGGCATCCTCTATCGCGCTCGCAACAAAAACCTCTTTTATTGCTCATTTCTGCTCTTTCTTCACATTTTCTCCCTTTTTCTCCTACATTAACAAAACTTAACACAAAATATCAAACACACCTAATTCTAACACATTTAATCATAACTAAACATCTGCCCAATGGCTCTTTTTATCGCGCTAGCGACAGAGCACGGCACTTCACTCCTTTGAGCTACGTGATCTTCCTCTTCCTCCACGTCTAGCTGCGCTCGCGACACCTGTCACGCTAACGAAAGCGCGTGCTTCCTTCCTTTGCTCTTCTTTTTTTTCTCTTCTCTTGGGCGTCCTCTGTCGCGCTCGAGATAGAAACCTCTTTTCTTGCTTATTTCTGCTCTTTCTTCACATTTTCTCCCTTTTTCTCCTACATTAACAAAACTTAACACAAAAAATCAAACACACCTAATTCTAACACATTTAATCATAACTAAACATAATTTTTACCACAAAATATAAGCTAAATATAAGCTACGGGTTAACTACCACATAATTTTTACCACTAAACATAAGCTATTTAGGCTCATATCAGTAAGTTACGGTTCAACTACCACTAGAATCACATCATTTTGAGGTCTCTAAACTAAATTATAACCAAAACACTCACTCGGGGTCAAGTGAACTCTAAGACCAAATTTTGATACTTTAACACTTCATGTCACTAACATTCATTTTCATGCAAAATACACATAAATCATCATTCCACCAATCGTTCCATATCCAAATCACACACTAAATCTATTAAATTCATCATAAACACATATATAAGAATTTAAAGGTTCCCAAACCTTGATTATTGTACCAAACCTCTTCTTTAAGCCTCCTTTGCTTATATTTCCTCTTCCTTTCTATTTTGGTTGGATTTTCCTCAACCAATTTACATCAAAATTCATAAAAATTACTTCCTCATCACATAATTTCTATCCTTAATCAATTATTAAGAAATAGAAGGAGAAAATGATCATAACTTACCTATATAGCTTGATTTGCACTTAAAATTGAAAGAGATTTCTCTTGGAACTTATTCGATATGGAATGGCAGATTTTTAGATGAAGAAAGGCTATGTTTTGAAGTGGAAAAAAGCTGGGTTTCTAACCACTCTTTCCCGTCTAAAATGGCCAATTTATAGGCCAAGTACATCTTTCTTTACTTCTTCATATAATTCAGGAATTGCTAGGTGCCTATCTCCTATTGGTCAAGATTTTCATTTTGCTATTTAATCCCAATCTTCCATTTAATTGCACATTTGACTTGTATTTAATTCTAAATCATACATTGATATACAATTCTTCCTAATCTATGCATTTAAGTCTCTCATTATCAAATTACCAAATTACCCATAGCTTTTCACTTAATATCAATTACATCTTTTGTGGCATGTTAGCCACTTATTCACTCATATTCGATTTCCATTATACCATAAACATGGCACATTACTAATGGGGTATAATTTGGGTCCTTACATGCATATTTTACAAAAATGAAGAGTTCGCAGACAAGTTTTAAGAAAAGAAAGATGAGTGATCCCATTTCGATAAAAACAAGAACTCTTTCTTTTATTTCTTATTTTGGAGAGAATATTGGACATTGGTCCATTTTATTTAGGAAAATCCCATTTTATTTATACAAAACCTTTTAAGTGAATTTTCATGTTAACGTGCATGAAAACTATTTATTATTACAATCCAAAACAAGAATAAAGAAAAAGTAAATAAAAATTAAAGTACAAAAGAAATTATTAATCCCCAATGTAACTCATGGATCCTAGCCATCCGAATCTCCATTCGTCGAGAAGACACATATGTGAGGGTATTTTGGGCCAAAAAGAAACAAAAAAAATAAATAAATTAGCAAAACTCAATAAATAAATAAGAACTACATAAATAATTAATTGTAATATATACTAGAATAAAAAAATAAGAAATAAAATAAATGACACATAAGAAATAAAAAATAAAATAGCATCCCTAAAATAGTAAGACGTTAAAATAATACATGCAATAAAACATTAAAGGCAAAGAAACATGCATAAAAAATTCAAAATCAACAAGTCAGGGGTCACAGATGGCCAGAACAAGGATAAATAGGCCTAAATGAGAGCACCAGCGATGGCAAGAAGAGCCCCGTTACATCCCATCACTCGGTGTGAGTGACAGGCATCTCTCGAGCTTTCTTCCTGAGGCTGTGCCCAAAACACAAAACCACACATAAAATTAATATTTCATTCCATTTTCATGCTAAGAAGACCATAATCATCCATATAATGACTTAGCAACACAATAAAGTCATTCCTACAATTTCAAAAACATATTTAAACTAATAAAAATATAAAAATAACAAAAATTCCAAATTTAAACATGCCAAAAGGAGAAAATAACATTAATGAATAAAATCTATAAACCTGAATTTTTCTACTCGGTTCTCAATTATCTGAAGTTAATCATGGTATAATGAACATGAAACAAGTATTTAAACATGCAAACAGTATGAAATCACATTATACACATAATCAAAATCTCAATCAATGAAACTAGAAATTAATACATAATATTTAATTGATTTAAAAACACAGAAAATATAGGGAATTAGGCCTAGTATATTACCCTTAGTGTGTTGATTTCTAGAAAATGAAAGAATCGTGCTCTGATTCCTCCTTGGGTTTCACAATCGGATTCAAAAGAAAATCGAAAGAAAATAATGTTTCGCTTGTGTGCAAGAAAAATGATGAACAATAAACTTCCCAAGAGAAGGAAATTAATTCTTCCTTTCTTAAAAAATTCTTGTCTTCCTAAAAACACAGATTTCCAAGAGAAGAAAATTATTCTTTCTTTCTCAAAAATCTGATTCTCTCACTCTCCAAAAATTCTCTCTTTTTTTCTCTAAGAAAGTTCTGCCTTCCTCCTTCTTTTTTCCTCTCTTTGGAAAGCTTTTATTCTCCTTCTCAAAATGGAAATCTTGCACTTTTAGATTTTGAAAAGGTAATCTCCTAAAAATCAAATGAAAATCATATTGTTACATTGTAAAATCCCCGAAAATAAGCTCTGAAATCCCTTCAAAACCTTTCCCTTTTTTTTTTTTTTAAATTAGATCTGATGCAAATTTCCCTCTTTGAAAATGCCACAGATGGGCAGCACTATGGAAAGGGTTTGAAATCCCAAAAAAATCCCTTCCTATAACAACTCAGTTGACTTGGTCCATGACTCAGTGAGTTACAAGCGCGAGTCATCGAGTCACGGGAAGGAAGGGAGACCGACAATATAACACCCTATGCCTATACGTAGGGGAGCTCACCCATATAGAGGAGTGAGTGCCCGTATAGGTAAGGGTGTTACGAAACAAACAAACATGCATAACAAAAGCATATAACAAATAACATTAAAACAGAGTAAATTAAAACTTTATATCTAAAATAATAGGCCAACAGAAATTCTCAAAATCTCATTCATATATATATAACAAGATGTTCATTACAAAAAGGGGGTACAATATCATCCTTACCTACTTACAAAAATTACATAACTAAAAGTATTACAAAATCATATACATAATAGAAAGGTTAT
The DNA here is from genome assembly GCA_947683425.1 of Excoecaria cochinchinensis. NCBI lineage: Eukaryota > Viridiplantae > Streptophyta > Magnoliopsida > Malpighiales > Euphorbiaceae > Excoecaria > Excoecaria cochinchinensis. Next base: position 8,743,438 of record CANTUQ010000127.1, on the reverse strand, counting down.
ACATCAGAGTATCAAAATACAAAATACAAAATAAAAGGCTACAAAAAAAATCTCTCTAATGTGTTGGCTCTGATGCCTGCGGATCAAACTCCTAAAAACTCTGACAGCTTCCACACCTACATAGATGAAACACCCGTGGAAAGCGATAACGTTTAGTGGGGAAAAAAAAGATGAACGACCACTCACAGTGGCCGTCAAACCAAAAAACATACATATGGCACATATAAAAATATACATTTATTTATGTATGAACGTAGTACTTATCATACCTTAAATTCACCAAAGATACTTAACATAATTACATTCATCTAACATCATAAGACAAATTCGCATTCATAAGATAACCAAAGATATGCCTGTAAACTCAGGTCATGGATAACGAGTAAATGCATTAGTACCCGTGGGTACAAACAAAAGCAACTTCTTTCATTTTCATTCGAAAACATTTTCACATTGGAGATCTTAAACAAGATACAAACACATTACATCGTGAGGACCAAAATGGTGACCTGATTAAGGCCCAGAACACGATGGGACTGCAGCTAACAGAACTCTATAGACATACCTATCTATCCACTAACTTGACTCTTGTAGGCCAGGCATAATTCAACACATCGAGCATCTATTGAAGATTTTGAATAACATGATAATTTATACATGAGGGCAATTTCAATACATGAGCGAGTAACCATGCAAAATGGCATAAAAATATATAACATAAAAGAATAGGGGACAGTCGTGCTCGCGATAGAAGTGGCAGAAAGGCTTATGTCACGCCCGCAACATAGTCGCACTCATGATAGAAGGGAGAGAAAGGCTTCATCGCACCAGCGACATAGTCACGCTCGCGATAGAAGGCACTCCCTAGCAGGAGCCCGAAAGATTGGGCTCTGTCGTGCTCGCGATAGAGTCGGGTTTCTAGCTACTTCAACCAATCTACAGAAATTCTTCCAAAGACAAACCATGCCCAACTTGCAATTCACTCAACAAACTTCCACACAATCCTCATCAAGCATTCAAAACATGTTATACAACATAAAACCCAAGTTTTATGCTAATTAACATGAACTTAAAACATCAAAATAAGTAATTCAAACAAAGGATTCTTCAAACCTAGAATTTTGCCTAAAAACCATATCAAATCATATCAAAACTCAATTCCACTACCCATAATAACAATATCACTTCAATTCATCATCATACACTTCAATTGAGTACAAATATGTACATTTTCACTCTCAAGTTACATAAATCTAAATAGGAAATTTCAAGATGAAAATATGCAAAATCAAGCAATTTTCGAAACCTTAAATTCCTTAGCTCTAAGGGATCAATGAGCTGAACTCCCACCAACAATCTCCTTATCTTTAGGATCCTTAGGAGGAATTTCAGCTACAATAACCCAAAATACACAAATTGCTCAACTCAAGCACAACCACAACACACACACACAACCCAAATGGAAACAAAAAGGAGGAAAAGAATAAGAACAACAACAACAACAACACACTTACTTGATTAGTTCTTGAATTTGCCAAACCAACCATAGAACAACTTGAAGAAATGATCTAGTGCAAGGGGAAAGAAGAAGAAGAAGTAGAAGAAGAAGAAGAAGAAGAAGAGGAAGAGAGGAGAAACGTGAAACAAGGGCAGAATCTGCACTTTCGCGTTTCTCTCTCTTGGCTTATAAAGCCAAGCCAAACTTCTCCTTCTCTCTCTTCCACTTGCCACAAGATCAAGGGTGAGTTCGTTAAATTCCTCTTCTAAAGCTTATTATTCTCTCAACAACACAATTACCACACAATTAAAATATAACATAAAATTATACCCTTAAATAACCCACCCACATACACACTAGCTCAAAACTACTAGGGTAGGAATCAGGGTGTTACAACTCTCCCCTCCTTAAAAGAATTTCTTTCTTGAAATTCTCACCTGAACTGAATAACTGAGGATGTTGCGATCTCATAATCTCTTCTAGTTCCCAAGTTGCTTCCTCGACCCCGTGATGATGCCATAGTACTTTAACTAAAAGAATTTACTTATTTCTAAGCTGTCTCACTTCCCGAGCAAAAATAGTGTTGGGTTCCTCATCATATGAATAATCATGCTGAACCCGCACATCTTGAACCGATAACACATGAGACACGTCTGATCTGTACCGACGAAGCATCGACACATGAAACACGTCGTGCAACTTGGCTAATTCCATCGGCAAAGCTAACCTGTAGGCAACTAGACCAATCCTATCCAAAATCTCAAATGGTCCTATAAACCTCGGACTTAACTTTCCCTTCTTGCCAAAATGCAAAACTTTATGCCACGGTGATACTTTAAGAAACACTTTATCTCCAACATCAAACTGAATATCTTTCCACTTCAAATTAGCATAGGATCTCTGTCTGTCCTTAGCTGCCTTCAAATTCTGTTGCACTACTCTGATCTTTTCCTCGGTATCCCTAACCAATTACCGCCCAACAAAAGAACGTTTAGTCAACTCAATCCATCAAACTAGAGTCCTACACTTCCTTCCATATAAAGCCTCATACGGTGCCATTTTGATGCTCATCTGATGACTGTTATTATACGTGAACTCCATCAGAGATACATATTTGTCCCAACTACCCGAGAAATCCAAAATGCAACCCCGAAGCATATCCTCTAGTATCTGAATAACCCTCTCTAACTGCCCATCGGTCTAAGGATGGAAAGCAGTGCCGAAATTCAGTCGTGTACCCAAAGCAGCTTGCAACTCTTTCCGAAACTTCAATGTAAACCTCAGATCCCGGCCTAACATAATTGACAATGGAATTCCATGCAATCGAACCACCTCATTTACATAAATCTCTTCCAACTTATCCATCGAGTAATCTAGTCAAACCGGTAAGAAATGAGCTGACTTAGTAAGCCGATTGACTATTACCCAAACTGCATCATGTTTTCATTGAGTCAAAGGCAACCCTGATACGAAGTCAATAGTGATATTATCCCACTTCCATTGAGGAATAAGTAAAGGATTGAGCAACCCAAATGGAACTTGATGCTCGGCCTTTACCTACTGATATGTTAGGCATTTGGAAACAAAATCCACAATATCTCTTTTCATCCCGGGCCACCAAAAGAACTGCTTCAGATCATGATACATCTTTTCATTTCCAAGATGCATAGTAAAAACCGTAGTGTGCGCCTCAAGCAAAAGCTTCCTCGTCATTTCATCGTCATTAGGCACACACAAACGATTTCTATAACTTAGCACCCCTTCCTTCACAGAAAAATCAGTCTGATTCCCACTCTGGACTACTTACATAACTTGCTGCAATTTCAGATCATCCCTCTGAGCATCAACAATCAACTGCTTCAAAGAAGGCTTAGCTTTTAGCTAGGCAATCAAAGCTCCGTCGGAACCAAATCTCCATTTACCCCGATGCGAAGATAAAGTTGAGATTGACTTCCTACTTAAGGCATCTGCAACTACATTCGCCTTACCCGAGTAGTAATCTATAATACAATAATAGTCCTTAAAAAGCTCTAACCACCGCATCTGCCTAAGATTTAGCTCTTTCTGAGTTAGGAGATACTTTAAGCTCTTGTGATCAGTAAAGATCCTACAAGTTTCTCCATACAAATAGTGTCGCCAAATCTTGAGAGCAAACACAACTGCTGCCAACTATAAGTCATGCGTCGGGTAATTTTGTTTGTGAGGCTTCAACTACCTGGACGCATAAGCTATCACCTTCCCCTCTTACATTAACACACAATCGAGTCCAATACCCAAAGCATCACTGTACAAAGTATACTCTTTACCCAAGATGGGTTGAGTAAGTATAGCAGCCTCAACTAACATCCTCTTTAGCTAATCAAAACTCGCCTGACACTTGTCGGACCATTCAAACTTAACTCTTTTCCAAAGAAGCCTTGTCAAAGGCAAAGCAATAACCAAAAACCCTTTCACAAATCGCCTGTAAAAACCGGCTAAACCGGGAAAACTTCTGACTTTCGGTACGTTCCTTGGTGGCTTCCAATTTACAATTGCCTCAACCTTAGACGGATCCACTCGAATACCTTTCGGGGAAATAATATGTCCAAGGAAAGACACTTCCTTCAACCAAAAATCACACTTGCTAAGTTTAACATAAAGCTGATGATCTCTTAGCACTTGAAGTACCAAACGTAAATGTTCCTCATGCTCACTTTCATTCCTCGAATACACCAAAATGTCATCGATGAACATAACCACAAATCGATCGAAATATGGCCTAAACACTCAGTTCATCAGATAAATAAAAGCCGCTAGCACATTAGTTAAACCAAATGGCATTACTAAGAACTCATAATCTCCATATCGTGTCTGAAAAATGGTCTTAGCCACATTAATGTCCTTAACTCACAACTGATAATAACCTAACCTCAAATCTACATTAAAAAACACTTCAGCTCTCCTAAGCTGATCAAATAAATCCTCTATCCTTGGCAACGGATACTTGTTCTTCACAGTGACTTTATTGATTTGCCGATAATCGATACACATCCTTAAGGTGCCGTCCTTTTTCTTAACAAACAAAACCGGAGCACCCCATGGAGAAACGCTAGGCTTGATAAAGCCTTTATCCAATAGCTCTTGTAACTGAGTTTTCAACTCTCTCAATTCCATAGGAGCCATTTGATAAGGAGCTTTAGAAATAGGAGTAGTGTCTGGCATAATCTCTATGGATAGCTCCACCTCTCTCTCTAGTGGCAAACTAGGTAACTCTTCAAGGAACAGACCCACAAACTCCCTTACCACTGGAATACCTTGAATCTTAACTTGCCTCTGTCTAGAATCCAAAACCAAGGCCAAAAATGCCTCACACCCCTTTCTTATAAATCGTCTCACTTGCATAGCTAAAATCACGTTACCCAAGGGATTAGAGCCCAAACCTCTCATAACGACTATAGACTGATTACTTATAAGCACTACTATCTTTCTATGAAAATCCACTACTACCCGGTGTTTGCACAACCAATCCATACCCAGAATCATATCAAACTCGTGGAAAGGCAAACTAATCAAATCCACAGGAAACTCTACACCTTGCACCAATAGGGGATAATTCCTATACACTCTACTCACATTGACACTATGCCCTAAGGGACTGGTCACACAAATCTCATAATCTAGTTGATCCATATTAGACAACTTGGCACACAACTTATCAGAACACAAATATGAGTGTGTGAACCCAAGGTCTATCAGAACATGCAATTCAGTGTCAAAGAGTAGGAACTTACTGGCAATCACTTCCGGTGCATCTTGCTCTTCCCAAGCTCTTATAGCATAAGCTCTCACTGGTGCCACTTATGCACGATCCATGGACTCAGATGAAGATCCATCTCTAGGCCGTCCACCACGACCTCGACCTCTACCACGGCCTCAACTGGCCTGAGGGGCATTAGACCCTGCTCTACTAGCTTCTTGCCTACCTTGGATATTCTAAGACAAATTCGGACAATTAGCCAAGAAATGATCGGTGCTACCACACCTAAAACAACCACCCATCAACCAAAGACATTCGCCCCGATAGCACTTGCTACAATGAGAACACTTCGGTACTACATCACCTCGGCCACTAGAACCACCTCTACCAGTGCTAGAACCTTGAGAAGACCCTTGTCTTCTACCTTTCGAAGCAAGGCTAGGAGTGGACTCATCTGGAAAATTCCCTTGAAAACCCCTAGAACTCTTCTTAGAGGATGAACATCTATGATGAGCATTTCTCTTCAGAGCTCTTTCCTTTAAAATAGTTTTCGAGCGTTCCGCTCGCAAGGCTGCTTGCACAATCTAGTAGTAGCTAACCGCCAAGGAACTCATCAAAGAGATCAACATTGCTCTTAAAGTCTCATTCAAGCACGCTTCAAAATGTTGACAACGAAAATCTTCTGTAAGAACACTCGGAGGCGCATACTTACTAAGCCGGTTAAACTACTTATCAAAGTCGGCAACTGACAAAGCTCTTTGCTTGAAGCTCAAAAACTGCACCATCTAGCCTCTTTATACGCCCTAGTCACATACTTATTATGAAATTCCCTCTCAAAGAACTACCATATGATCGGGTCAGACAGCTGAGGTTTACTTAAAACCAATCTCCACCAATCATAGGTGGAGCCTTGCACGTAACACACCACCCTCATCCACCTTTGTAGCTAATCTACAGCGATTGGGAGCGGTTGCCACAACTCTCAACGACAAGCAAGGTTCTAATAACAAATATATTAAATAACCACATACAGCATGCTAGACCAATCCATTTTGTTCACATACAGCGGAAGACATCTATAATGCATACATACACCATACAGTCCAATTACATACATCCAAGTCTGAGTTATATAATAGTTATTACATGCCATTATAAATTCATTAATTACATGCCTTGACAAAAGTATTACCAAAATCCTATGCTAGCAATAAAGGCCCTATGTGTTGATCAATCCGAAATGCGGAGGCGTCCTTTTGATCACTACACCGACGAACCTACACGGATAGAAACCTGTTCTAAGCGAAATTACTTAGTGGAGAACAAAACCATAGCAACAGCAATATTCATGCACATATGCATAGAACATTAATAATCATTGTTTAAACATAAAGTACATGGCATCATTCACCTTTCAACATACACATATCCCATGCTTGCATCATCATCATAGGTAGTACACTATTACAAATTTTAACCTACTAATAGTTATAACACATGTTTTATCAATGCATGATTAGGAAACATGCTTGTCGTTAATAATATCATATAACATTGCATCATGAATACCTACTCATATAGGAAAATATATATATAAACATGTTCACACATTAGTTTCTTTTGTTATTTAAGTCTTGCTAGCATATCAAAGACGCGGATAATCGGGTATCGCATTTGTACTCGAGAGTACATTAATTTAAGTCAATATATTCACATTATCGCATTGGTACACGAGGGCACCGAACATTTCACATTCACATATAGTTATGCATTGAAGAATCCGGTAAGGATTCTTATCACATTTTGATTCCATGGGAATCAGACGTATTTGGCTGCAGCACTAGACCCTATAGGCATGCCTATCTATCCACTACTTGACTTGTAGGCTAAGGTATTAATTGATTATTATACTTGTTATGGCATTATGACATTATAGAATTATCCCATTATATTTCATTACATAGTTCGCATTCATTGTTATTCACATCACAATTCTATCATTAGACTTAGATAGGATATCGCATGAGCATATATATATATATACAAGAAATTCATCACTATAATCCTCATGCTTGTATATTCATAGTCACAAGTTTACAATTAGAATTAATTCATATCCATGCAAATCATCAATAGATAGCTAAGATGATATTTAATAAGGTTTAAGGCAAGATAAGTTCAATTGGAACAGAAAAAGAGATAAAAATCAAAGTCTTAAATTTGCCAAAATAGAAGCATTTTACACGGCGGTATGACAATATCTTACCGCCGTGTAAGACACCCTACACGGGGGTATGATCAAGTCATACCGCCATGTAGAAAGCCACACAAAAACACCTTCGAAAACAGAGCACATTTACACGGCGGTATGGTCACTCCTTACCGCCGTGTAAAATCTCACACTTGCAATTTTAAAATGGCATAATAGAATTACAAGGGGGTATGCCCATTCCATACCGCCGTGTAACTCATTCAACCTAGTTTTTGCATGAAAACTTAGCTACTTTAGAAATCAATTGCAACCCAAAATCATTTCAACATACATATACTTCCCATTCAATGCATACATGAACTTTGCTCATGCTTGTTTTCACCTTAACAAAATAAACATTAGATAAAAGCCGTAATAAACAAGATTTATCAACAAAATCTCAAGCATTCTTTCCTCAATTTATCCACACATAGATGAACTCACTTATTCCATTCTCAAACTCATTCCAACAAGCCTCAACCACATTCATACATGTATTAGTTGCCTTATTTCAAACATTCTCATCATTCAATCATGATTTATAACTATAATTCATTGCATGCAAGCATGGCATCAAGATAAAGCAATTTATTATCCTCCCACAACAATCATAATTACATGCACAATTATTATATACAAAAACACATGATCTCAAACCTCTACTCCTTAGCTCCTAGCCAAATTTACTTAGTACTTGGCTCACCCACTTTATCCTTCCCTTTGTCCTTCCTACGCTCTTCCTCTACAACAGACCATGATCATAAAAATGAAGGTAGTTAAACCCCAATACCAAAATACTAAAATAAAGAGGAGAAGAAGAAGAATTTTGAGGTAGCCAACCCACTAACCTTTCTAAGATGAAACTCTCACTAACAACCCCCTTCTAACCCATTAACAAAGCAGAATTCTCATTCAATAATCAAGCAACAATGAAGGAGTGAAAGAGCAGGAAAGGTTGAGGAAAAACACAAAAATTTGAGAGAGAATGGAAGAGGGAAAACATGAGAGAGAAATGAGATGAGCAGAAATGAGACAAAAGGGAAAAGAGGGGAATGGTTGCCCCTCTCTTTCTCACTCCACCATGCAAGGTCTTAGGTGGCCACTAACAAATTTCTGTTCTTGGGCTCCCTAACAAGGCCTGAATCTCAATAATCCTGGTCTTGGCCCAATATCTCAACCCTAAATAACTTGGCCCACAGCATTATACTTCTAATCCAATCCCAAAGCCCAACTCTATATCTTAAGCCCACTACACCATCACTTAAGCAATGTAAGTCCAGCAATTAACAACAATTTAACCTAAACATTTTAGTCACTTTAATCAAATTATTTATGCAATTAGGTCCCAATTTAACACACACACAAATTCCAGATTTTTGAATCTCATCACATGGCATAACCCAAATCATACAATTTAACATACATTCTCTTAGGGTGATATGCGATTGTTACAACTCTCCCCTCCTAATAAGAATTTCATCCGCGAAATTCGTACCTAATTTAAAAAGATAAGGGTATTGATCTCGCATAGCCGCTTCCGGTTCCCACGTTGCTTTTTCTATCCCGTGATGTTGCCAAAGAACCTTGACTAATGGAACCTCCTTACTCCGCAGCCTCTTTACCTCCCTAGCCAAAATCTTAATGGGTTTCTCATCATAAGAGAAGTCAGATTGCACTTGCACATCTTGTGCTGGAATGATGTGAGATTCGTCCGAACGATACTTCCGAAGCATTAACACATGGAATACATCATGAAGCTTAGACAAAGCTGGCGGCAAAGCTAGTCAGTAAGCCACCGAACCCACTCTTTCCAATATCTCATACGACCCAATAAATCTCGTACTTAACTTTCCCTTCTTGCCAAATCTTAACACTTTCCTCCCGGAGACACTTTCAGAAACACTTTGTCGCTTACCACATACTCAATGTCCTTTCTCTTTAAGTTCGCATATGACTTTTGCCTATCACATGCAGCCTTCAGCCTTTGCTGGATCAATCTTGCCTTCTCTTTAGTATCCCTTACCAACTCTAGTCCCACAACTCTGCTTTCTGATAATTCAGTCCAACAAACCAGAGTTCGACACTTTCTACCATACAAAACTTCAAATACTTGCTTGATATCCATTATTATAAGCGAATTCCACTAAAGGAATGTACCTATCCCAATTCTTCGAGAAATCAAGTACACACACCCGAAGCAAGTCCTCTAACACTTGAATAACCCTTTCCGACTGCCCATTAGTCTGGGGGTGAAAAGCTATGCTGAAATTCAATTTTGTGCCCAAAGCAGCTTGCAAACACTTCCAAAATTTGGAGGTGAACCTCGAATCTCTATCAGAAACAATAGATAGTGGAATACCATGCAACCTCACAATCTCCTTTACATATAAATCAGCCAATCGATCCATTGAGTAGTCAAGCCGAACCGATATAAAATGTGCTGACTCAGAAAACCGATCCACTACTACCCAAACCGAATCGTGCTATCTCGACGACATTGGCAAACCCAAAACAAAGTCCATGGTGATGTTATCCCATTTCTACTGTGGAATCGGAATAGTATTTAACAAACCATGAGGAACCTGATGTTCCTCCTTCACTTGCTGGCACGTTAAACACTTGGAAACATAATCCACCACATTCTTTTTCATTTCAGGCCACCAATAGAACTATTTCAAATCCGAGTATATCTTGGTGCTGCCTGGATGCATAGTGACCACCGTATTATGTGCTTCATGTAGCAATCTCTTATTCAACTCTCGATCATTAGCAACACATAACTGCCCCCGATCGAATAACACACCATCCTCGCTAACTATAAAATCAACATGATGCCCTGTCTCCACTGACTGAACAATTTGTTGAAGTTTAGGGTCACTCTTTTGAGCAATAACCAACTCATCCTTTAGTACTAGTCTTGCTCTCAACTGAGCCACTAATGCACCATTTGAATCAAATCTCCACTTAAACCTTTTCAATAGTAATGCTGAAACAGACTTTCTCCTTAAGGCATCGCGACGACATTGGCCTTACCCGGATGGTAATCCACAATACAATCATAATCTTTGAACAATTCTAACCACCTTCTTTGTCTTAATTTCAACTCGTTTTGAGTGAGCAAGTACTCAAGACTCTTATGGTTCGTGAAGATCTTACACTTTTCACCTTACAAGTAATGCCGCCAAATTTTCAAAGTAAACACTACTACGACTAACTCCAAATCGTGAGTCGGATAATTTTGCTCATGGGGCTTCAACTGTCTTGAAGTGTAAGCCACTACCCTGCCTTCCTGCATCAGTACACAACCCAATCCAACTCTAGAGGCATCACTATACAAAGCATATTCCTTACCCGAAACGAGTTGAATCAGAATTGGTGCTTCAACTAACATCTTCTTTAACTGCTCAAAACTGATTTGGCACCTATTCGACAACTCAAACTTAACTCCCTTACATAGCAGTTTAGTAAGCGGAGAAACAATTAATGAAAACCCTTATACAAAACACCGGTAATATCACGCTAAACCCAAGAAACTTCGCACTTCAGACACATTCTTAGGAGGTGTAAGCACCGTGTCCCGGAGCAGTCCGGATCAGAGGTTACCCTATGATGAGATCAGTGTCCGAGCCTGTATAAAAGGGCTGGATTTGGAGGTTTTAGTCCCACGTTCCACAAGAAATGAGGCTTTTTACCATTCCTGGGCAAAGGGGAAGAAAACAAAGGTTTTTTTCGAGTCAAAAAGTTTTTTGTCCTCCACAATGGCCAGCCCGTCTGTGAAGTCAGCCCGTCGCTTCGAGTCATCGACGGCTTGTAGTATTTTCCGACGCCCGTCGAAAAATCACTGCCCCTGTCAGAACGCCGCCTGGTTTCCCGGAGCACGCAACCCTTCCGACGCCCGTCGGTGGATGTGGCAGGGCCGTCGGACGAATTCTTGTGTCAGAAGGATTCTTCTGACGCCCGCCCCTATACACCGACGCCCGTCGGTCATGTCTGGCTATAAAAACTCTGAATTTTTATTTGAAAAGGGTTGGAAAAATTTTCGAAAGAGGAAACTCTGCCCTATTTCAAGCAAATTTTCTCTCTCTTCCAACAAAACACATTTTCTAAGGAAATCTATTTAACCAAGGATCAAATCAGTCAAAAGGAACTAAAAGCTAATTAGTTTTCTTTAGATTGTGACTCCAAAATCGATCTTCTGAGGGGTTGAAGAAGAAATATCTCATTTTCTTTCTTTAATCTTTCATCTTTGCTTCTCGTGGAACGCGCGGGGCTCTAACCAACACAAGAATCTCACCCAAAGCGATTATCTGAGGGTAAATATTCCGGATCCTTTCTCCATTTCACCTCATATTTATTTTTATTTTGTAGAGTTTTTGGGTATCTGTCCTTACTTTCTTTTGTTTTTTGACTCTCTCATCTCCTTTTGGGATAAAACCCACTTTTCTTGACTTTGAAAAGTTTTCTCTCCATTCTGTCTTTTTCAGAGACAGTGGTGACCGACGGGTCATCTTTATCACCAATGCCCGTCGGTCACCCACCTACAGACGCCCCTCTTTGAGTGACAAACGAGCATATCAGATACCCTAACCGATGCCCGTCGGTCAACCAAGGAAGGCCGTCGGTGGATTCTGTCTCCATCTTTTTAAATCGTTTTTTTATCTCTTCCAAGTTTTTTTGACCTCTTATATGTTAATTTTATGTATATTAACATCTCTTAACTTCCTATGAGTGTATATTGATCCTCTTGGATGATCTCGAGCTTGAGCGGCTGCCCACAATGTTTGGAGGACTTCATCGGGTTTAGTTTCCTAATCCTCTTAATTATTTTCTTCATTTGTTATTCATTGATTATTTTATGTGTACGAATATACTCCTTTCATATCCCGTTAATGTATAAAAATGACTCAATGTTTTATATTCAATAAAATGAAGTTTACACAAAAGCAAGGGTCCAATGCCCTATTTTCATCCAATAAAGATCATCACAAATAAAGATCCCCAATTTTAATAATGATGCATGCGAGGACCAAAGTCCTCAAAATGAGCAATGCCCCGGTTTATGCATGCTTCACACATTTACGAAAGGGAGTTATATTCCGCTCCTTGTATTATTGTAATCTATTGCTTTCATTATCTATTTGATCATTTATCGCTTTCAAGATGTGAATAAGTGCGCCTTTTAATCAATTGCATAGTGTGGAGAGAGAGCGAATTAATGATATTAAAATTTGATCATAAAATAATTGAGGTAGAAATAGATGAGAAATCCCGGACCCAGCTCTGGTCTTTGGGCTCAAGAGGTTAGAGGTCATCCTTCAAGATACTTCTTGAGTCACGAGGCTTTAGCGCTAATCCTAGGCTTCTTAGGGTGAGGAGTTCACCTTCCATGATCCCTCTGGCTGACCCGAAATGGATACCAAGCGCAGTCTTAGGCTCTCCGAGGCGAGAGTAACTTTCCCAATGTTCCATTGGGTGGCGACTCCATGATACCTCCTTGTTGCCCAACATAGATGCACTTGCGATTCATTCGCAAGCTGCCAACGGACCTGGAAATGCCCCGATCGCCCACGTGCGGGCGGTCCGAAAGGGCGGCGCATCGGGATCCGGCGCGCGTCACAGTGGCGACTCCACTGGGGATGTTTAATGGTTCAAGGTTTCGATTCGAAAATACCTCTTTTAACATTTATGATTAAAATTTAATTCATAAGTTCACTTTCTCTCAAAATTGCATTCGCATATCATTAGAGCCTTAGAATACGCTAGTTTGGTCCCTCTTTTAGCCCCGGTGCGTTCCTGAAGCACCTCCTCATTTTCACTCAATTTGGGGAAGTGTTAAGGATAATCACCAGCCCAAGCCACGTACCTTAATGGTATATCAAAATGATGACCCGATCGGTCGCTACGCTCGTGATGAGCTAGACCCGTCGGCAGGGATCATGCTTGGGTAGCCTTGAAGAAACATCTCCCTTGACCAAAGCTCATGTAATGGCTGTAGTTACTTTCCACAGGTGAAATGAACCCTAATTCCATGCTTGCTGTATGGATCCTCATGTATTGGGTGAGTCCAAATGTCTCGCTTGGTAACCTAGCCAAAGGCTATCATGCCCCGGTAGGGCCATGTCGAAATTTATGGAACGTCCAAATACGTGATGATCATTGTCCATCCGCTTGTACATTAGCATAGGAGTGTCATGCTGCCGGTTTTTCGCCGCGCACCATACGCGTCCATCAGGTCCCTCGTTGACCCTTGGGCTAATCCCACCTAGGAAAGAGACTGTATGACCACGTGTGTGGGAGAAATAAGGGTGGAAGGACCTACTTCCTTGCTTGTGCTCTGTAAGTGTTGCATATCACGATCATGCATTATACCTGCATTCCATGCATCATCCTAACTTTTGTCCCTGCAGCCATCATAGATCTGCCCAGGTGGACTAGATCACCAACCGGGTGACTGATCCGAGTTCCTACTCTCGAGCTGTCAGATAGAGAGGGTCTACCAGAAATCTTATCAGAAATCAGTGGTACGGTATCTGAGATGGCAAACTCGCCTAGGGGGATGACGCCACCAGGGCCATGATTGCGGAAGAAGTGGGCCGCCGTTTTGAGGAATTCGAGGGTAGGATGATGAATATGTTGACCGCCTTGGCACAGTAGAATGCTCCGCATAACCCTCCTCCTCCTCCTCCGGTGAGACAGAATGAGCCTGAGGAAGAAAGGGTTGAAAGGCGAGAAGAGCCAATTAGGCCACCCCCAGTAGAGTTAAGGTCAGTGGCCTCGGGAGAGCAGAGAAGAAGGCTTGTGCTGAGAATTGATGATGATATCGAAGATGATAGGATGAGCCTCGCATCTGAGAAGGGGAAGGCGCCTCAAACTGATGACTTTATTTTAAAGAAAATGGAAGAAAGGTTTGAAGTTATGGCTCGTATGATAGGCAGAGCTCATGGGATGAATCCAGAGGATAAGGAGTTGGACGGAGAAGACCCGATCCCTTATAACTTCAAAATGCCGGATATGCCGAAGTTTGATGGTACTTCTGACCCCACCGCACATGTGAAGCAATATTCTCTGGTCATGAAGGGGACCACGTTGTCCAAGAAGCAGAAAGTGGAATACTTTTGCCTGAGTCTGACCTCTCATGCCATTGACTGGTATCATGGCCTTGACCGCCGCACTAAAGAAGATTGGGATCTGCTCACTGAAGAGTTTTTGAAGCAGTATGACTGTAACACCAGAATGGAGGTGACTCTGAAAGATCTTGAGCTACTCCAGCAGAAGACCGGGGAATCTTTCCATGATTATCTCACCCGATGGCGAAACCGAGTAATGGAGATGCGCCGAAAGCCGGACACCCAGGATCATATTCGTCTATTCATTAAGAATGCAAGGCCGTACTTGAAAGAGGGGTTGAGGATGAAGGGGTTGAAGGACTGGGAATCTCTCAAAGATATAGCCATCGAAGCAGAGGGAGAATTCTTAGCTCGGAAAGCTAACAATGACAATTTCGCCAAAAGGGCTAACCCCGGTCAAGGAACCAGCAGGCCGGCAGGTCCCAGTAACAGCACTAGAAGAATGGGTGAAGTGTCTGCTACTGAGGTAACCACCCAGAGGAAGTTTTCGAACTTGGGGAGACCATTATCCTGGGTCTTGAGGAGGTTAATGAAGGAGGGAAAATTGCACCCACTGGCTCCTAGGCCAGCTTTGACACAAGGGAAACCTGGACACAAAGATAACGAATTCTGTCCATTCCACCAGCAGTCAGGCCATATCACAGATAAATGCAAAGCGCTCTGGCACTCTATCCAAGACTTGATTGATAGCAAGCAAATCTCTGACCCTGAGAAGAGAGAAACCGAGAAGAAGCCCGGTTATAATGCCGTACCACCACCCGTGTTTATGATCCAATCTACCCTGCCAGAGTGGTATGTGCTACAAGATCTATATGGGAGTGAGAAGTTCGCTGCTGGTTATCTCGAGGATAGAGAGGAGAAGGCAGTTGTGGCGACCCTTGATTGCTGGTCTAGCAGTGAAAGCGGTGGAGAAGCCGAGGATGAAGAAGGAATGAACCTTGATTTGTGGGGCTCCGATGGAGACAAAGGAGAGATAGGGGCTGTGATGAGGAGTGGAAGGGTGATCCCTAAGATTACGAGGCTACCTGAGCCGGTACAGCCATCAGCAGAGAAAGAGCCAGAGGAGAATCAAATTGTCAGACAGTTGAAGAAAACTGCAGCTGTGACGCGCGCCGGATCCCGAGCGCCGCCCCTATGACCGCCCGCTTGAGGGCGATCGGGCATTTGCGGGTCCGTTGGCATCTTGCAATAAATCGCAAGTGCGTCTATGTTGGGCAACACAGAGGTATCATGGAGTCGCCACCCAATAGAACATTGGGAAAGTTACTCTCGCCTCGGAGAGCCTAAGACTGCGCTTAGTATCCATGTTGGGCCATGAGGCCTAGGATTAGCGCTAAAGTCTCGTGACCCAAGAAGTATATTGGAGGATAACCTCTAACCTCTCGAGCCCAAAGACCAGAGCTGGGTCCGGGATTTCTCATCTATTTCTACCTCGATTAATTTATGATTGAATTTTAATTGTCATTAATTCGCTCTCTCTCCACACAATGCAATTAATTTAAGGCGCATTTACTCATGTTAGGAAAACCATAAATTAGCAAGTAAAGCAATGAATTACAATAATACAAGGAGCGGAATACAACTCCCATTTAAAAGTGCAAACATACATAAAACCGGGGAATTTATTAATTATGAGGACTTTGGTCCCCGCATGCACAATTAAAGAAAATATTCTGGATGTGATGATTTTATTTGGGATGAAAATTAGGACATTGGTCCCATTTTATTATGAAAAATCTAAATTAATTTAGTAAGAAATATTTTTATGATCTTTATTTAGGTGCGCATAGGAAAACATTTTATTCAATGAATATATACAAGGCAATGTAAATAAAATGGGAATTAAAAATGTATAAAGAAAATACCAAACCCCGCAACTCCTCCTTCAACGTGCATGGATGCTCAATTGAAAGTAAAAACAATGATGTGCAACCAAAAATAAAACAAAAGAAATTCATGTTAGTGATTAAACCAACAAAATAATATGACATAAAAAAAATAATATGTACCATGAAAATATAATATGCATAAAATAATCATAATGTAATTTAACATGCATAGAATAGTTAAGATGCAATTTAACATGCATAGAATAATTAAGATGCAATTTAACATGCATAAGATGAGAAAGTATCATGGCACATGCAACTTATTAATATTAGTAATTAACGTGCATGGAAAATTAGTGACAATCAATTTTACTATAATTAAGACATGAATTAAAAATGTAACATGAGAATAACACAACTTAACATGCATGACTAGCATAAAATAATGATTATAACACTCATACATGCAAAAGAAAGCATTAATAAACATGATATAGCATTAAGAAATTAAAGGTATTTACAACCTAAAACATGCATAATTACATGAACAAAGAATAATTTGACATAAAAAAAGATAATAGAATTTAAAAAGCTTATTTGTTATATGAATAATTGAGGATAAAAAAAAAATAAGAAGAAGAATATGGAGACTAAGAGAATTTACATGTTTGATATTTTAATTGGAAGCCAAAATAAATGAAATTAACAAGAGAATTAATGAGTAAAGCCAAGAATAATTACCCTCAAATTTAGTTTTGAAGAATTGAAGATAGAAGTGTTGAATTCCTTGTCTTCTCTTGTGAAAATCCTTAGAAAATAGCTTGAAAACTTGAAGAAAAGCTCTTGGAAACAAGTGTGTAAGATGGATTTTTTTCTCTCAACTCAAAGCTCCAAAATTCAGTTTTTTTCTTCTCAAATGTTCCTAATCCGTCCTCCCCTTGTTCTGAATTTTTTCAGTGTTTTTAACCATCAAAAACTACCCAAAAACCACCAAAAACCGTCCAAAAACGGTTGAAAATCGAGTGGGGGTCGAAAAGTGGGCGAAATGGGCGAAGTGGGGCGATTTCGGCGAGAGATCGTGCGCGTCGCGCACGTTTCCGTGCGATCTGCGCGGAGTTTCCGCGCACGACGTGCGCGGGGCGAGCGACGCCCTGCGCGTCGCTCGCGCGGAGCGCCCGACGCCAAGGGCGTCGGACGCGCGGAGCGCGCGCTCCGTGCGCGGAGCGCACGGAAATTCGCGACGGCCCTTGGCCGTCGCCTTTTCGTCGCGATTATTTTCCCCTATTTTATTTTCAACATTTTTCCATCGTTTTTCACCCTTTTTTTTTTTTTTTTTTTTTTTTTTTTTTTAATTTTTTTATATAAAATACCCTCAACCTAAAACACACTTTTTCTTCTTCAAAATAATTTAAAAAAATATTTTTCAAAATATTTTTAAAATACCCTTTTTACTCACCGAAAAGACAAGGAAAATCACTTCTGAGCTCCAATCTTTTTGCCTATAAGCCGGCATAGCTAAATTTCATCATCGGGTAATCCTGATCAAGGCTACTCGGGACCCGGTGTCTACAGTTGCCCCCAATTTTGAAGAGACTAGTGCATGGGTGCCTAGGTGAGCCAAAATTCAGGAAAAGGAAAGAAACGCGTACCTGAAGCGGCGATCTTCCTGCTTGATGGAGTTATGATGATAGCTACTGCTGTCTTTTGGTTGTAGCTGGTAATACCGTAGGTGCGCTAACCTCTTGTGGGTGGCGCCGCTATCGTGCTAAACATTGTGAGTTGGTAATGCCGTGGTCGTGCTAACCTCTTGTGGGTAATGCCGCCATCGTGCTAACCGCTGTGAATTGGTAGTGCCGTGGTCGTGCTAACCTCTTGTGGGTAGTGCCGCCATCGTGCTAACCGCTGTGAATTGGTAGTGCCGTGGTCGTGCTAACCTCTTGTGGGTAGTGCCGCCATCGTGCTAACCGCTGTGAATTGGTAGTGCCGTGGTCGTGCTAACCTCTTGTGGGTAGTGCCGCCCTCGTGCTAACCGCTGTGAATTGGTAGTGCCGTGGTCGTGCTAACCTCTTGTGGGTAGTGCCGCCATCGTGCTAACCGCTGTGAATTGGTAGTGCCGTGGTCGTGCTAACCTCTTGTGGGTAGTGCCGCCATCGTGCTAACCGCTGTGAATTGGTAGTGCCGTGGTCGTGCTAACCTCTTGTGGGTTTGTTTTTTATTTTTTATCTTTTATTTTTTTGCTCCTTTAGATGTTTGGACTAGTGTCATCACTTGGCTTTTGTGGGTGTTTCCCGCCGATTTCTCCTGCAAGATTGTATGCATAGGAATATACAAGAAATCATGTGTGTATGTTATGGAATGCAAATGCTTGCAAAAATGTATAGATCGCTCCCTGGGTGATCCATGGTTTGCTGAACTTATAGCTTGTCTGCTGTACCATGCCCCCTGAATCCTGAGGATCGTCGACAAGCTTTCTGAAAAAGACGTCCGGTGTATATCCCTTGCCCCCTGGTCAATGATCATTTACTTGGGATTCTATTTCATGTTCTGTGTTGTGTGTTGTCTGACTGACGGAAGATCATCTTGAAATAATGCCGCCTTATCGCTCCAGGTATTGAATGTCATTGTTTTAAAGGTAGTGCGTCCCTTGTGGATTTTCGCACTAGCTTTTCTTTGCGGGAAATGCGTCCCTTATGGGATTTTCACACAACCCTTTGCCTAACTTTTGCCTGGAATGGACCCAACCCAATCCAGCGGCTTTTGTTTATTTTATTTTTTTGTAGGGCAGACTGCCTGTTTCCAGGTTTTCACCCTGCCCTTTGGCCTAACTTTTGCTTAGAGAGCCAGTTACGGTTTCATCTCTAACGGTTTTTTTTTTTTTTATTATTATTATTTTTTTTATTTTTTTATTTTTTTTATTTTTTTTTTTTTTTTTTATCACCAAAGCTTCTATTAAGAGCAAATAGCACATATCCAATGAAGGGACTGAGCAATAATCATTAGATGAACAATTGGTATATTTCTTTTTAAGACAGAACTGAAAGATCAATGAAAATGTATTCTTTTATTCATTGCAAAATTGTGTACATTTCTATATGATTTCATCATACATGATTTTCATTTGACAAGAATTCAAAAGCATATGACTACACCTAATCTCAGAGTGGGTTTTGTCAGCATCAAACTCCTGTTATCAATCGGCCCTCTCGGGTTTTCTCGATTGAATATTTTCTCTTGGCCCTTAATTTTTGCCCAGGATGCCTTTTTTCGGTTTTCACCCTGACAGGGCGCCCAATTTTAGCAAGGCCGCCTTTTTTCGGTTTTCGACCCGCGGGGCATTTATTCTCTTCTTTTTATTTTTGGTCTTTAGCCATGGAACCTTTTAAGTCTATCGACATTGACCGGGTCCTTGAACTCATTCCCATCGCTGTCTGCTAAAATTGCTGCTCCTTTTGTTAGCAACTTTTTCAAAATGAAAGGTCCTTCCCAGGTTGGTCTGAATTTTCCTCGTATGTCTGGAACTCCCGGCCTCATCATCTTAAAGACCAAATCCCCTTCTTTTAACGGGTGCTTTCGTACCTTCTTGCCAAAGGACCGAGCTAGTCTCTTCTGATAAACCTGATTGTGGTAATAGGCTCTCAACCTATCTTCATCCAATAGATTCAACTGCAATAATCTCTGTTGTGCCCATTCTGTCTCCGGAATCTCGGCTTCCAGGACTACCCTTAATGATTTCAGCTCAATTTCAACTGGCAGGACTGCTTCAGTTCCATACACCAGAGAGAATGGTGTTGCCCCCGTAGAGGTTCTGATTGTTGTTCTATATCCCCAAAGTGCGAAGGGTAACTTTTCTGCCCAATCCTTGTAGTTCTGAACCATCTTGGCTAAAATTCTCTTCACATTCTTATTCGCCGCTTCAACTGCACCATTCGCTTGAGGACTGTAAGGAGAAGACTTATGATGTTGGATCCCATATTTCTGGAGCATCTGTTTAGTCTCTGCTAGGAATTGTACCCCATTATCAGACACAATGTGATGTGGGAGACCATATCTGCATATCAAATTCCGCTCGATGAATTTAGCCATATCCCTTGCATCAACCTTCTTGAAAGGTTCAGCCTCAACCCACTTAGTGAAGTAGTCAATGGCAACTATGATGAATCTATGCCCATTAGAAGCCGTAGGACGGATTTCGCCTATGATGTCTATTCCCCATGCTGCAAATGGCCATGGAGATGTTAAGTTATGTAACTCTGAAACTGGCACATGCCTCAAATTCGCGTACTGTTGGCATAACTGGCATTGCTTCACAAATTTTGAACAATCTGTATCCATTGTGAGCCAATAAAACCCTTGGCGCATGATCTTCTTTGCTAAGGCTAAGCCATTCATGTGAGCTCCACAAACCCCGGCGTGAACCTCTTCCATAAGTCTTTTAGCTTCTTTCTCTGCCAGACATCTTAACTGGATACCATCAGCTTGCCTTTTATACAAAGTGCCATTAACACTGATGAATTGAGTGGATAACTTCCTGATCATTCTTTGGTCCTTCTCAGTGGCTACCTCTGGAAAGACTGATCTCTCTAAATAATTCTGAATGTCATAATACCATGGATTTCCATCAGTGGCCTCAATGTCCATCACCTGTTCCGCTTCAAAGCAAGGTCTTTCCGAGCTATATATCAGCACGGGTTTCATCGCAACTCCTGTTGGGTTGTCCCACATAGACACTAAAGTTGCTAGAGCATCAGCTAACTGATTTTCGTCTCTGGGGATGAAGTGAAAAGTGCAAAACTCAAACTGGTTGCTCAACGTTCTCAAGTGCTTTACATAAGGCAGCAGCCTTTCTTCCTTGACTGACCACTCTCCTTTAATTTGATGAATTACCAAGGAGGAATCCCCAAATACTTCTGCGGTCTTTGCCCCCAGAGCAAGCAATGCTTCCAATCCAAAGATGCAAGCTTCGTATTCTGCTTCATTATTGGTAGCCTTATACCTCAGCTTCTTAGCCAATGGTAACCTTTCACCATTTGGGGTCGTAAGAATAACTCCCACGCCTGCTCCCTTATTATTGACTGCTCCATCAAAGAATAATTGCCACCCTTGTACTGTTATGGCCGTGACATCTTCATCTGGGAAGTTGTATTCAAACTGATCTCCCTCAATAGGATGCTCGGCTAAGAACTCCGCTACAGCTCTTCCCTTAATGGTTTTCCTGGTTATGTACTCAATGTCAAATTCCTGCAATAGCAATAACCATCTTCCCATCTTCCCTAGTAGAGAGGGTGCTTCTTGGAGGTATCTGAGCGGATTATGTTTGGCAACCGTTTGTACCTTGAAGGAATGAAAGTAGTGTCGCAACTTCTTAGAAGCCCAGATAACCGCTAAACAAATCTTTTCCACCTCTACATATTTGGCTTCGTAAGGCAGGAATTTCTTGCTAAGATAGTAAACGGCGAACTCTACACCAAAATCGTCTTCCTGAGACATCATAGCACCCACTGAGTTATCTTCCACAGCCAGGTACAGGATTAATGGTTTGGCACGGCGTGGTGGTCTTAACACTGGAGGATTTAGCAGATAGTCCTTAATGGTGTCAAAGGCCAGTTGACAATCATCGTTCCATAGCACCGGCTGATTCTTCCTAAGAAGCTTGAAAATAGGCTCACATACCGAAGCTAGCTTGGCAATAAATCGACTGATGTACTGAAGCTTTCCTAGGAAACTTCTGACGTCCTTCTCCTTCTGGGGCACTGGCATCTCTCTTATGGCTTTGACCTTATCGGGATCTACCTCGATTCCCCTCTGGCTTACCACATGGCCTAACAACTTTCCTGATGTAACTCCAAAAATGCACTTCTTGGGATTGAGTCGCAGATCATACTTGCTAATCCTTTGAAAGAACTTTTCTAATGCCTCAAAGTGACCTTCCCTGGTAGCCGACTTAATCATCATGTCATCGACGTACACCTCCACTTCTTTGTGGATTAAGTCATTGAGAACCTTGGTTGCCATCCTCTGATAGGTTGCTCCTGCATTCTTCAACCCAAAAGGCATAACCCGATAGGCATATGTCCCCCACTCGGTGATAAAGGCTGTCTTGATCCGGTCCACTATCTTGTTAAGAATTTGATTGTACCCTGCGTATCCATCCACAAAGCTGTACATCATGCAAGCAGCAGCACTATCTACTAGCACATCAATATGAGGAAGAGGGAAATCATCTTTCGGACAAGCTTTGTTCAGGTCTCGATAGTCGACGCATACTCGAACCTTACCGTCTTTCTTAGCTACAGGAACCACATTAGCTAACCATGTTGGGTATTGAACCTCTATCAGGAACTTAGCCTCAATCTGCTTATGGATCTCCTCTTTCACTTTCTGTGCCCATTCTGGCCTAAGCCTCCGAAGCTTTTGCTTGACGGGTTTAAACTCTGGGTAAGTTGGGATGGCATGTTCGGCAACATCTCGATCTATTCCCGGCATATCCTCGTAGGTCCAGGCAAAGACTTTTTCATATTTTTTTAATATTCTCTCAAATTTTA
Organism: Excoecaria cochinchinensis; assembly: GCA_947683425.1. NCBI lineage: Eukaryota > Viridiplantae > Streptophyta > Magnoliopsida > Malpighiales > Euphorbiaceae > Excoecaria > Excoecaria cochinchinensis. The sequence goes on along the minus strand of CANTUQ010000127.1, from coordinate 8,720,455 downwards.
TTCTCTCTTCAGGAGTTATGTCTGACGCTAGCAAAATTTCCTTTGGATTTTCCAAAGTTCCGAGATTAAATGCAGTTGTGCCAATTGAATTAATATCAAAAATGAATGCATCATGCTTATGATCATGCGAAATGAAATCATCAGAAACATCACACAAGTAAGCAAAGTTGTTCATCTCATTAACATAATCAGAAACATTAACATTGTTCTCAAAGAGTTCTGGTATAAAAAGAGAATCTAAATGACTATCAACTTCAGTCGATGCTGATGCTGCAGATGACTGTGCTTTGGCTTCTTGATTTGGTGAAATCTTGAGATCTTCAATCTTCGGCTCTGGTTCCACTATCTTGTCCTTCCCTTTGAGCTTAGTGGCTAATAGCTTATCAGTGACAATCTCTTCAGGCTCATCCCTGTCCCATATGCTGCATTGGGTCATAATCTCCTCATCCCAAAAGTTCTCTACAGCTTTAACAACTCCGATCTCCCAATCAAAGACATCGTTAAAAATTTCAAATCCAGGGATAATCTTCCCATCTACCCACTGCGGTTCTTCTTCTCCAGTGTAAGCACAAACCGATGATGATGGCACAAAGCTCTCCGAAATATGGGGCATCTTCCCTGACCCTTTCTTCTTACCATATTCTCCTTTGTAGCCCAACCCCTTTCGATCTTTTTGACCACGTGTAGTGATAGCATTCTGCAGCCCTTGTGACTCTTTTCCCAAACCAGCCCCTGGGAGGAAGTGCATCTTCTTCAGCATATTCACCACTTGAGGGCTACCTTCTAGGTTTTGCTCTTCTCCGATCATCGATACATGAAAGCCACTGAATGGCTGATTAGAGATCTCCAAAGCAGACACTTGGTTCTCTCTTGCTGCCTTAATGGTCACTACTTCTCCTTCATGGGGTATTTTAATTATCTGGTGTAATGTGGATGGTACTCCCCCTAACTTGTGGAACCACGATCTACCAAGTAGAGCTGAAAAGTTTGCTGGGATCGGCAAGACCACAAAATCTGTTTCTGTCTCAATGGGCCCTGTCTTTACCAAAGCTTTGAAAATTCCCGATGCTTGCCTCCTAGAATTATCGTAGGCAGTGATGGTCAGGTCAGATTTGCTTAACATACTCTCATCCATCCCAAAGGCCTGAAGTGCCACCAAAGGGCAGACATTTATCGATGACCCGTCATCAACCATGACACAAGCGGTGTGTTTACCATTGATCTGTGCCTTGATGTACAATGGTCGGTTGTGGTTACGACCCTCTGTTGGTAGGTCTGCATCAGAAAAAACCAACTTCTCCCCGGATCCCCCCTTTACAAGGTCTAAAAGCTCGGATGGAGAGATTGTAGTTGCTACGGTGGATACACTCAATGCTTCAACTAACTTCTGTCGGTGCGAGGGGGACTGTCTCAAGAGGTCCCAAATAGATATCTGAGCCGTGGTCTTTTTCAGTTGCTTCACTATTGAATTTTCTTCCGGCTCTTTCTCTGCGATTGCTTGTGCTGGGTTCTGCTGCTTCTCAGCTTCTGGAATGACCCTCCCACTTCTTGTTACTGCTTCTACTCTTTCTTCTTCCTCTGAATCCCACGGATCCGTAAACTCTCCATTTGTCTCATCTTCATCATCTCCACTCTCACTAGTGGACCAACAGTCTATTGCTGCCACGGAAATCCCTTCTTCATTCACTGCAGGGCGAGTAATAGCGACATACTCATTTCCATATAGGTCTTGCATCACATACCATTCTGGTAGGCTCGGTCCGATCATAAAGACTGGAGGTGGCACTGTGTTATAACCAGACTTCTTCTTGCTTTCTCTCTGCTCAGGATCGGTGATCTGCTTGTTGTCAATTAGATCTTGGACCCGATGTCTTAGCGTTATACACTCATCCGTCAAATGCCCGATATGTTGGTGGAATGCGCAGTATTCATTCTCTTTGTGCCCTGGCTGCCCTTGGGCCTTGGCCGGTTTAGGTGATAGGGGCCGCAGTTTTCCTTCTTTTATTAGCCTCTTCAGCACCCATGATAAAGGCTTACCCAAGTTGGAGAAATACCTCTGACTTACGCCGGTTGCAGACACCTCGGCAGTCTTCCCAACTCTGTTACCACTGCTTGAACCTACTGGTTTGGCCGTCCCCTGATTGCTGTATCCCCTCCGGGCATAGGACTCACTATTTGCCCTCCTGGCTAGATATTCTCCTTCTGCTTCTATGGCAATGTCCTTCAAAGACTCCCAATCCTTGAGTCCCTTCATTTTCAATCCATCTCTCAAGTAAGGACTGGCATTTCGAATGAATAGTCGAATCTGATCAGAAGTGTCCGGTTTGCGTTTCATCTCCATAACCCGGTTTCTCCACCGAGTAAGGTACTCGTGGAAGGACTCCCCAGCCTTCTGCTGTAACAACTCGAGATCTTTCAAAGTGACCTCCATCCGGGTACTGCAATCGTACTGCTTAAGGAACTCTTCGGTCAACAAGTCCCAGTCCTCCTTGGATCTCCTGTCAAGCCCATGGTACCAATCAATAGCAGCTCCTGTGAGACTCAAGCAGAAATATTCTATCTTCTGCTTTCTTGTTAAGGTCGTTCCCTTCATGACCAGCGAGTATTGCTTGATGTGTGCGGCAGGGTCAGAGGTTCCATCAAATTTGGGAATGTCCGGCATCTTAAAATTCTGGGGAATCAGGTCGTCCCCATCCAGCTCTCGGTCTTCCGGGTTCATTCCTTTTCCCACGGTCATCATCCTTGCCATGACCTCAAATCTCTCTTCCATTTTCCTCCACATTGCCTCATCCAGTTTTGGCAACTTCTCTTTAGCTACTTTATGCTCCTCTAGCTCATCTTCCCCAAATTCAGCTTCAGACCTGGGGCCCTCTCTGCGCTCAATAGGTGCAGGCACTCTTTGCTCGACAACAGGTGGGTCAACCACTGGTTGGTTAATTGCAACAGGACGTTCTTCTCTTACAACCTCTTGTTCAGCTGGTACTCGGATAGGGGCAGCAGCAGCTTGTTGACCAGCTATGGTGGTGGCAAGATTGCCCATCATTGCAATCATTCGGGCTTCAAACTCCTCCATTCTCTTTCCTACCTCCTCAACGATTACTGCCCGGGTTGCATCAGACTCATTTGATGGATTAGCCATGCTTACTTCTGTTGATGATTCGGAAGAAAACCCCACACTATTTTCTGAGATTGACTCTGAACTCTGATCTGACACTAACTCAGTTAACCCCAAAAGCGGCGTCCTTCTTAACCGTCCGTCGGGACCTCTAGACCACCCAGGAGAATCTATGATGGCTGAAATGCAAAGATTGTTAAGATGATGCATGATTAAAATGCAATGTATGCTCGTGCTGATGCAACATAGACAAACACATGCAAGCAGATAGATCTTTCCAACCTTGTATCTCCCACACACGTGGTAGTGCGGTCTCTTTCCTAGGTGGGCTTGATCCATGAGTTAACGGGGAACCCAATGGACACGTATGGTGCGCGGTGAAAAACCGGCAGCATAACAGCTCCTATGTACATACGTATGGGTGTTTGGCCATTATGTATTTAAACAATTCAACTTAACTAAGATGGGCCCACCGGGGCATGAAAGCCTTTGATGAAGACCATTTAATTAAATTGGTTTCGTTTAATATATGATGGCCCATATAGCAAGCATAGTATTACGGTACATTTCACCTAGTGGAAGTATCTATTGCCATTACATGAGCTTTGGACAAAGGAGATGTTACTTTAAGGCTACCCAAGCATGATCCCTGCCGACGGGTCTAGCTCATCACAAGCATAGCGACCGGTCGGGTCGTCATTTTGATATACCATTGAGGTACATGGCTTGGGCTGGTGATTATCCTTAACACTTCCCCAAATTGAGTGAAAATGAGGTCGTGCTTCGGGAACGCACCGGGGCTTGAAAAGGGACCAAACTAACTTAATCTAAAGCTCTAATGAGATGATATGCAATTTTGAGATAAAGCGAATTTATGAATTAAATTTTAACCATAAATGTTAAACGAGGTATTTTCAAATTGAAATCTCGAACCATATCGTCCCCAGCGGAGTCGCCACTGTGACGCGCGCCGGATCCCGAGCGCCGCCCCTATGACCGCCCGCTTGAGGGCGATCGGGCATTTGCGGGTCCGTTGGCATCTTGCAATAAATCGCAAGTGCGTCTATGTTGGGCAACACAGAGGTATCATGGAGTCGCCACCCAATAGAACATTGGGAAAGTTACTCTCGCCTCGGAGAGCCTAAGACTGCGCTTAGTATCCATGTTGGGCCATGAGGCCTAGGATTAGCGCTAAAGTCTCGTGACCCAAGAAGTATATTGGAGGATAACCTCTAACCTCTCGAGCCCAAAGACCAGAGCTGGGTCCGGGATTTCTCATCTATTTCTACCTCGATTAATTTATGATTGAATTTTAATTGTCATTAATTCGCTCTCTCTCCACACAATGCAATTAATTTAAGGCGCATTTACTCATGTTAGGAAAACCATAAATTAGCAAGTAAAGCAATGAATTACAATAATACAAGGAGCGGAATACAACTCCCATTTAAAAGTGCAAACATACATAAAACCGGGGAATTTATTAATTATGAGGACTTTGGTCCCCGCATGCACAATTAAAGAAAATATTCTGGATGTGATGATTTTATTTGGGATGAAAATTAGGACATTGGTCCCATTTTATTATGAAAAATCTAAATTAATTTAGTAAGAAATATTTTTATGATCTTTATTTAGGTGCGCATAGGAAAACATTTTATTCAATGAATATATACAAGGCAATGTAAATAAAATGGGAATTAAAAATGTATAAAGAAAATACCAAACCCCGCAACTCCTCCTTCAACGTGCATGGATGCTCAATTGAAAGTAAAAACAATGATGTGCAACCAAAAATAAAACAAAAGAAATTCATGTTAGTGATTAAACCAACAAAATAATATGACATAAAAAAAATAATATGTACCATGAAAATATAATATGCATAAAATAATCATAATGTAATTTAACATGCATAGAATAGTTAAGATGCAATTTAACATGCATAGAATAATTAAGATGCAATTTAACATGCATAAGATGAGAAAGTATCATGGCACATGCAACTTATTAATATTAGTAATTAACGTGCATGGAAAATTAGTGACAATCAATTTTACTATAATTAAGACATGAATTAAAAATGTAACATGAGAATAACACAACTTAACATGCATGACTAGCATAAAATAATGATTATAACACTCATACATGCAAAAGAAAGCATTAATAAACATGATATAGCATTAAGAAATTAAAGGTATTTACAACCTAAAACATGCATAATTACATGAACAAAGAATAATTTGACATAAAAAAAGATAATAGAATTTAAAAAGCTTATTTGTTATATGAATAATTGAGGATAAAAAAAAAAATAAGAAGAAGAATATGGAGACTAAGAGAATTTACATGTTTGATATTTTAATTGGAAGCCAAAATAAATGAAATTAACAAGAGAATTAATGAGTAAAGCCAAGAATAATTACCCTCAAATTTAGTTTTGAAGAATTGAAGATAGAAGTGTTGAATTCCTTGTCTTCTCTTGTGAAAATCCTTAGAAAATAGCTTGAAAACTTGAAGAAAAGCTCTTGGAAACAAGTGTGTAAGATGGATTTTTTTCTCTCAACTCAAAGCTCCAAAATTCAGTTTTTTTCTTCTCAAATGTTCCTAATCCGTCCTCCCCTTGTTCTGAATTTTTTCAGTGTTTTTAACCATCAAACACTACCCAAAAACCACCAAAAACCGTCCAAAAACGGTTGAAAATCGAGTGGGGGTCGAAAAGTGGGCGAAATGGGCGAAGTGGGGCGATTTCGGCGAGAGATCGTGCGCGTCGCGCACGTTTCCGTGCGATCTGCGCGGAGTTTCCGCGCACGACGTGCGCGGGGCGAGCGACGCCCTGCGCGTCGCTCGCGCGGAGCGCCCGACGCTAAGGGCGTCGGACGCGCGGAGCGCACGGAAATTCGCGACGGCCCTTGGCCGTCGCCTTTTCGTCGCGATTATTTTCCCCTATTTTATTTTCAACATTTTTCCATCGTTTTTCACCCTTTTTTTTTTTTTTTTTTTTAATTTTTTTATATAAAATACCCTCAACCTAAAACACACTTTTTCTTCTTCAAAATAATTTAAAAAAATATTTTTCAAAATATTTTTAAAATACCCTTTTTACTCACCGAAAAGACAAGGAAAATCACTTCTGAGCTCCAATCTTTTTGCCTATAAGCCGGCATAGCTAAATTTCATCATCGGGTAATCCTGATCAAGGCTACTCGGGACCCGGTGTCTACAGCAGCTCAAATATCCATATGGGATCTGTTGAGGCAATCCCCCTCTCATAGGCAGAAGGTAGTAGAAGCTTTGGTTGAGGCCACAGTCACCACCACTATTTCCCCGTCAGAACTTTTGGGTTTAATTAAGGGAGGATCCGAGGAGAGATTGGTCTTTTCTGACGCCGACCTACCTGTTGAAGGCCGCAACCACAACCGACCCTTGTACATTAAAACGCAGATTAACGATAAGCACACTGCTTGCGTTATGGTGGACGACGGGTCTTCTATCAATGTGTGCCCTTTGATAGCCTTGCAAGCTTTTGGTTTAAACGAAGATATGCTCAATGGATCTGATCTGACTATCACAGCCTACGATAACTCGAGGATGCAAGCCTCAGGAACCTTTAAGACATTGGTCAAGACAGGACCTATTGAAGTGGAGGTTGAATTTGTAGTTCTGCCCATACCCGCTAACTTCTCAGCTTTACTTGGGAGACCCTGGTTTCATAAATTAGGGGGAGTGCCATCCACACTGCATCAGATGATAAAGTTCCCACACGAAGGCGAGGTGGTAACTATCAAAGCGGCCAGGGAAAACCAGGTCTCAGCGCTGGAAATAGCCAATCAGCCATTTAGCGGCTTCCATGTATCCATGATACGAGAAGAGTGCGGGTCAGTGGGTAGCCCAGCTGTGGTTAATATGATGAAGAAGATTCATTATCTTCCTGGGGCTGGTCTAGGCAGAAACTCCAAAGGACTGCAAACCGCGATCACTACTCAAGGGCAAAGGAGCCGGAAAGGTCTGGGGTATAGAGGTGGTTTCGGCAAGAAGAAGGTAACGGGTAAAATCCCCCACATAGCAGAGAGCTTCGTACCGGCATCCTCAGTTTGTGCATATACGGGCGAAGATGAGCCGCACTGGGTAGAGGGGAGGATTGTCCCTGGTTTTGAAATCTTTAACGATGTGTATGACTGGCATGTCGGGTTTGTCAAGACTGTCAAAGACTTTTGGGATGAGGAAGTTATGACCCAAGATATCACTTGGGACAGATGCGAGCTTGAGGAGGTCGTTACTGAAAAGATGGTAGCTGCCAGGTTGAAAGGGAAGGAGAAGATAGCAGAATTAGAGCTGAAAATGGAGAATTTGAAGTTTTCCTCCGACGAGCCTGAGGTGCCTCTGCTAAGTCAGGAAGCCAGTGAGCAAGCCGCAACAGCATCAACCTCGGGAGTGGCAGAAGAAGACTCTAGTTTAGACTGTCTTTTTATTCCATAACTCTTTTATGATGTAAATGATAACTATAATATTATTAATAAGACAAATAATTTCTCTTATTTGTGCGATGTTTCTAATGATTTCAACATGCATGAACATGATCATATTCCATCAATTTTTGACATTGACTCCACTGGTACAATGCCTTTTAATCTTGGAACCTCGGAAAATCCGAGAGAAATTCTAATAGCATCAAGCATAACTCCTGAGGAGAGAAAAAATTTTGAGAGAATAATAAGAAAACATGAAAAAGTCTTTGCCTGGACCTACGAGGACATGTCGGGAATTGACCGAGATGTGGCGGAACATGCCATCCCAACTTACCCAGATTGCAAGCCTGTGAAGCAGAAGTTGAGAAGGCTAAGGCCGGAATGGGCTGACAAGGTTAAGGAGGAAATTTGACAGCAGATTGAAGCCAAGTTCCTCGTGGAAGTGCAGTATCCTACATGGCTGGCAAATGTGGTCCCTGTAGCAAAGAAGAACGGAAAGGTCAGGGTGTGTGTGGATTATCGAGATCTGAACAAAGCTTGCCCTAAAGATGATTTTCCATTACCCCATATCGATGTGTTGATAGACAGCGCCGCCAATTGCGTGATGTACAGCTTTGGAGATGGTTATGTGGGCTACAACAAGATCCTGAATAAGATAGCTGATCGGGTTAAAACTGCCTTTATCATGGAGTGGGGGACCTATGCCTATCGGGTCATGCCCTTCGGCCTGAAGAACGCAGGGGCCACATATCAGAGAATGGTGACCAAGATCTTAAGCGACCTAATTCATAAAGAAGTGGAAGTGTATGTCGATGACATGATGGTCAAATCAGCCACCCGAGAGGGACACTTTGAGAAGTTCTTCACCAGGATCGACAAGTATAATCTGCAACTTAACCCCAAGAAGTGCATTTTTGGAGTGACTTCAGGAAAGCTATTGGGACATGTCGTTAGCCAGAGGGGAATAGAAATTGACCCGGACAAGGTGAAAGCCATCAGAGAGATGCCTGTGCCGCAGAAAGAGAAGGATGTTAGGAGTTTCCTGGGCAAGCTGCAGTATGTCAGCCGATTCATTGCCAAGCTCACTTCGATATGCGAGCCTGTTTTTAAGCTGCTTAGAAAGAATCAGCATGTGGTCTGGAACGAAGACTGCCAAAGAGCCTTTGACAATATCAGGGAATATCTGTTGAATCCGCCAGTGCTAAGGCCTCCGCAACCGGTCAAACCGCTTATTCTGTATCTGGCAGTAGAGGACAGTTCAGTGGGCGCCATGATGGCTCAAGAGGATGAATTTGGGGTGGAGTTTGCAATTTATTACCTCAGCAAGAAGTTCCTGGCTTATGAAATAAAATATGCTGAAGTAGAGAAGATCTGCCTCGCAGTGATTTGGGCATCAAAGAAGCTGAGACATTACTTCCACTCATACAAAGTTCAGGCAGTGGCCAAGCAGAATCCGTTAAGATATTTGCAGGAAGCACCGTCTTTGCTTGGAAAGATGGGGAGGTGGCTGCTCTTGCTACAAGAGTTTGATGTGCAATACATCACCCGCAAGACTATTAAGGGGCAAGTCGTAGCCGAATTTCTTGCTGAGCATCCTATTCAAGGAGACACCCCCGAGTTTACCTTTCCTGATGAAAGCATAGGCGCGATTTCTGTTCAGGTATGGCAGTTGCACTTTGATGGGGCAGTGAATAACAGGGGAGCCGGAGTTGGAATCATCTTGACGACCCCAGATAATGAAAAACTTCCCCTTGCTAAGAAGCTGAGATACAAAGCAACCAACAATGAAGCTGAATATGAAGCTTGCGCTTTCGGGCTAGAGGCGTTAGCTGCATTGGGGGCAAGGAACATAGAGGCCTTTGGTGACTCGTCCTTGGTAATCAACCAGATCCGAGGTGAGTGGGCTGTAAAAGAAGAACGACTGGTCCCCTATGTTCAATATTTGAAAGGGATGTGTGGGCAGTTTGAGACTTGCACTTTCCACTTTGTGCCCAGAGATGAAAACTGTTTGGCTGATGCGTTGGCAACCTTAGTGTCAATGTGGGATAACCCTGAAGGAGTGGCTATGAAGCCGGTGCTGATTTCAAGCTCTGATAAGCCTAGTTTTGAAACCGAGCCTGTAATGGAAGTAGAGGCGTCAGATGGGAAGCCATGGTACTTTGATATCATGAATTACTTGGAAAACAATAAATTTCTAGAAGAAGCCACTAAAAAAGACCAGAGGATGATACGTAAGCTATCTACTCAGTTCATATCCTTAGAAGGGGTGTTGTACAAAAGACGGTCGGATGGGATTCAGCTCAGGTGCTTGAATGAAGGAGAAGCCCGCAAGGTAATGGAGGAAACCCATGCAGGTGTCTGTGGGGCCCACATGAATGGTTTGACCTTGGCCAAGAAGATCATGAGACAAGGCTTTTATTGGCTTACGATAGACAATGATTGCTCAAAGTATGTCAAACAATGCCAGTTGTGCCAACAGTACGCAGACCTGAGACACCTGCCAGTATCAGAGTTACATAACCTGACATCACCTTGGCCGTTTGCTGCTTGGGGGATAGATATCATTGGAGAGATTCGCCCTACGGCGTCCAATGGGCACAGATACATCATAGTCGCGGTCGACTATTTCACCAAATGGGTAGAGGCAGAATCCTTCAAGAAGATTGACACAAGGGACATGGCCAAGTTCATAGAGAGGAATCTGATCTGCAGATATGGCCTCCCTCATCACATAGTGTCTGATAATGGGGTGCAGTTCATGGGAGAAACCAGAAAGCTTCTCGATAAGTATGGTGTCGAGCATCATAAGTCCTCTCCCTACCGACCGCAAGCGAATGGAGCAGTAGAGGCCGCAAATAAGAATATAAAGAAGATCCTATCCAAGATGGTCCAAACCTACAAAGACTGGGATGAAAAGTTACCCTTTGCCCTGTGGGGATACAGAACGACGGTAAGGGCGTCTACAGGCGCTACACCATTTTCCCTAGTATACGGAACAGAAGCAGTATTGCCAGTAGAGATAGAGCTTAAATCACTAAGGGTGGTCATGGAGGCCCAAATCCCGAAAGCCGAATGGGCGCAACAGAGGTTACAGCACTTGAATTTACTGGATGAGAGTAGGTTGAGAGCTTATTATCATAATCAGATTTACCAGAAAAGATTGGCAAGAACTTTCGGGAAGAAGGTGAGGAAGCATCCGCTGAAAGAAGGGGACTTGGTGTTCAAGCAGATGAGGCCAGGGATACCAGACATCAGGGGGAAATTTAGACCTACCTGGGAAGGGCCGTATATCCTTAAGAAGCTGCTGTCCAAAGGAGTTGCAATCTTGTCAGATAGTGATGGGAACGAATTCAAAGAGCCGATCAATATCGACAGACTCAAAAGGTTCCACGGCTAAAGACCAAAATAAAAAGAAGAGAATAAAATGCCCTGCAAGTTGAAAACCGAAAAAAGGCGGCTATGCTAAAATTGGGCGCCTCGACAGGGTGAAAACCGAAAAAAGGCATCCTGTGCAAAAATTAGAGGCATGAAAGAAAATGTCCGATCATGAAAACCCGAGAGGGCCGATTGGTAACAGGATTTGATGATGTTAAAATTTGGTTTCATGTATTAACAGTACGAAAGCAGCTGAGTAAATGCCAAAACTGATCATGTATGCTGAAATTATATGAAAATGTACAAAAATTCGTGAAATAGAATGAATATTATTTTTTTTCCGTTTTTGTCATTTCCTAGTTCTACATTAAAAAGAAATATAGCACCAAAAGAAATACATAAATAGGCTAAGCTAAGTCCTGCTGCTGCTCTCGCCGACCAGATGTTTGAGCCCTCGAGTCCTGTTATCAGACGCTGGGCTAAGGATCCACTTCTTGTACTCGCTAGTCAAAGATGCAGAATGATTGCCGAACCTCGGGATAACAGTCTTCATGGGTAGTCTGCCCCACAGCTCGTGATACCGAGAAGCACACGCAGCTGAGAGAGCTCCTCCTCGGAAGGACAGGGGAACCCTCACTACATCCTAGGTCGTCCCGAGCTGTCGTGTACATCGAGAGGTGATGCAGAAGGTGGCCTGACGGAGGCCGCAGAGGGGAACACAGCCCGATGGCCCATCGATGACCACATGAGACAGTGGGAGCCAGGCAGACATAAAGTTAATGTCATCATCTAACAGCTCGCCAAACCTAGTAATGCCGTCACCAGCGGTGACACACCCATACAGTCGTCGACGCGGCAGGAAATGGCACGGTGAGTACTGTGGAGTAACGCGAGAGGGTGGTTCAGACAGCATCTTTAGTTTTTCTTGTAGCCAGATCTGAAAATAATAAAAAAGAAAAAAAAGAAAAAAAAAAGAAAGAAAAGAAAAAAATAAAAGAAAAAGAAAAAAGGAGAAAAGCCGCTGGAGTTAGTAGGATCTACTTCAGGCAAAAATAAGGCACAGGGTTGTGTGAAAATCCGAAAGGACGCACCTCCCGCTAAGAAAAGCTAGTGTGAAAATCCATAAGGGACGGACTACCTTTAAAATAATGACGTACCTAGAGCAATAAGGGGCTGCCGGTGAAGGTTGTAGTGGATCCAGAGCTCACAGCGTCCAAGCCCAGAATTGTTTCAGCCAGGATAAGTGGTAGGGGTGACAATCCGAGATGAAAGTCGCCCAAGATTCCGAACAGGCGAGAGTCACCTGTCAAACCTCCTGGAACAACAGTAAGGAAGTTCACCATGCAGAATAAGAATGTGACGCTTACCCGATATGTGGGGATGTCAGTGAACTGATCCAGAGCCTCGATCAGTGGCCCCAAAGAAAAGGAAGAGCCCGGAGGAATCAGCCGGATGGCCTCAGAAGAAGGTATGCCCAGAGCCATGGCTACATCCCGGGTCTGGAATAAGCCGCAGCGGGGGACGCAAGGCAGAGCGCTAGGAGGGAACCGGGCTCCCAGGATGGAAGCCAACTCTTCAGGCAAAGGGCACAGTTCCTGATAGGTGAACTGGAAGACGTGAAACCGGGGGTTCCAGAAGTGGGTCGCCGCCAGGAGGAGGTTCTGGTCGATTTTCACCCGGCACAGATATTTCAGCCCAGACAGAGAAGAGAGGGCACCTTCTCCCCAAGTATGTTTGTCGTCTAAGATACGGTACATCCTTTGGGTAAGAGGAGAAGACATTTTGAGGAAGATGAAAGGCTCAAGATGTTGGAAAATTAAGAGACAAGAAGAACAAAAATTTTGTAAGATTTTATAGGGAAGTGTCACCGACGGCCTACCCGTCCCTCTACAGAGACGGTCTGCACGCCTCGCTAAAGAGACTGCCTGCCCGCCTCTCCACAGGGACGGCATGCCCGTCGGAAGGAAGTCCACCTGGCACACGCATACATCAGCATTGCATTCATCACGCGCATTAACTCGCATTTATTGCATGACAGACGGCCAGACCATCGGTCGCTTGTACAGATGCCTTGCCCATCGGTCAAGAAATTCTATATAAGGGCGAGTGACAGACGGTGCAAACGCTGCTGTCCCTTTCATTTCTTCTCCCAAATCGTTTTTCTTTGCGTTTTTTGGCGTTTTTTCAAGCATTTCTTCATCTTTTTTCGCGATTTCTTCATATTTTCGCATTTTCTACTCACCGGGTGCTTTGATATTTATATTTTCTTCAGTTTCTACACTTCTCGCGACTACAAGTAAGTAAATAATTACTTTATTTTGAGTTTTATTTATTAATTCATTTCTTCTCCTTTCAACTTTAGAAATGTTAAGAAAATTCCAAATGCTTTAGGGATTTAGGGGGAATGCTGCCTTTTTTTATTGCAATTAAACCTGAATTTTTTTGCATGATCACATAGACATAGAATTTTTCTATAATTTTGGTGCTTTAGAACTACTTTTTTTGGCGCACCATTCTGTGCATATGTTGCTTTTGCGGCCTGAGGCCATTATTCTGTGTTGTTGGGGACACACTCTTGCCGGGGTGCGTCCCATTTACATGCGTGTATTATTGTTGAGGCCTGAGGCCTATGTTTTTGCCTTTTCATGCAGGAGGTTGGGCATACCCTTGCCGGGATGCTGCCCAAATTTTTATTATTTATTCAAGAATTGAATATTTTCATGTATAATGCATACCCTAGGACTTAGAAGGCCCATTTTTATTATTTTCATGCTAGTTGCATGTTTGCTTTTGCCATGATGCGTGCAAGGCACTTTAAGATACTTCCTTAGACATGATGTTTGCTCTTTTCATTTTTTTTTTATTATCAATCTCTTTATCTTGTTTTGGGCTGCTATTGCCCTGGTGAGGCCTAAATTGGCCTTCGCCTTGGGAATAAGTTTAAAAATATTTGTTTTGCCAAATTTCCGATATTTAACCTCTTCCCTTTTGCAAGATGCCTCCTAAACGTAGAGCGCCGCAGGCCCAGCCCGAGCTTGTAGCTCCGGATTGGATGGATGACGAGTCCGCTCAGAGGTATAGAGCGTTGGCTCAGGTAGAGTTTCGGGCCAGTCGTTTTGTGTCCCGGCCATTTCTAGAGGCCCTAGGGTTGGCCCCAGAGTTCGATCTACTTGCCGAGGGTGCTGGGTGGACGGAGTTCCTTGAGCCCTCCTTCCAGACATTTCCTGAGGCTACCCGCCAGGTCTTGGCCACTCTTCGCTATGCCGGCTTTCAGAGTGCAGATACCGACCCAGGGGTGATTCAGTTTTGGTTCGATAGCGACCATTTCAGCATCACCAGGCAGAGGTTTACTCAGGCCATGGGGCTCCTTAGAGAGGAGGAGGTCGAGATCCCGCGGCGAGCGGTGAGATGCGCCCATTGGACGGCCATTGCCATACCAGGAGTGCTGTACGATCACGATATAGCGAAGAGCACCGTATTGGTGTCTCAGGCACTCCGGTACACGGCCGAGATCTGGAGCCTCTGGGCTATGGTGGCAGGCCAACGTCTCAATATTAGCCATGAGATCTTAGCTAACCAGACCAGAGTCAGCAGAGGGTTGACACCGGTGGTGATGGTAGGAGGAGTCATCACCCGGTTACTTTTGAGATTGGGGGTTAACCCCGAGAGGTTGAGAGGACCCTTGCCGGAGGGGATCCATGTAGATGCCACGGCGGTAGTACAGATGGGGATGATCTCCCCGATTTCGGGCCAGGCAGAGGCTTACAAGGTGTTGACCATCCCCGGCAGATGTTCTCGCTGCCACCCTTGGGTGCAGATCCAGACCACCCGGAGCACCCGGAGGAGCAGCCTCCACAGCCACAGCCAGAGCCTCCACAGCCACAGCCAGAGCCTCCACAGCCACAGCCAGAGCCTCCACAACCACAGCCCGAGCCCGAGCTGCAGCCAGAGCCCCAGCCTCAGCCGGAGCATCAGCCTCCTCAGCCATAGACTGTGCCTCCACCACAGCAGCAGGAGCCACCTAGGACCCCCTCGGACTTCGACTTCGAGATCACGATGGACGACCTCTTCGCCGCTTCACCGGCGTCCAAAGCACCGACTCCAGTCCCATCACCGAGCGCCAGGGTACAGAGGTCTATCCACGGGCCCTCCGAGAGGTACCACCCGTACTCTCGAGGTGACCCAGGGGCATCCACCTCCTCGGCACCACCACCAGAGCCAGCACCGCAGCAGCCTATGCAGCCGAACTTCTCTCAGCTCCTCACCTCCATGTTTACAGCCTTGGAGCGGCGACAGGATGAGAGGGACAGGGCTATCCATGAGAGGTTGGATCGCCAGCAGGCTACCATTCAGGAGCAGTCCCAGTCGGTAGAGCGCTTAGCCCGAGAGCAGGCCGGCTACATGGAGCATACGACTCGGGAGCAGGCTCGGGCCTTGGAGGTTTTCAGGGATGAGCAGGCTCGGGTCCTGGAGGCTTTCAGAGGGGAGCAGATGAGGATGTTTGAGCAGATTGCTCAGGGGCAGAGGGAGTTGAGACAGCAGCTCGCTCATGATTTGAGGACGTCACAGGACCAGGCGTCTCAGAGGGTCGACATGACCCTACAGATGATTGATGAGTCACTTGACTCTCTGAGATCCCACGTCCAGGCGATGGAGGGGATTCTCCCACCTCTTTCTCAGACCATGAGGGAGTTTAGAGAGCAGACGGAGCAGAGCCTAGAGCAGAGGAGAAAGGCCGCCAGTGAGCAGACCATTCAGTTGAGCCAAGCCTTCAAGAAGTTGGGAGACAAGGTTTCTGAGACCTTAGGGTTTATGAGAACCTGTACCCAGCCCTTCTTGGATGGCTACGCTCAGATCCGTTTCAGACGGGCCCATGAACACGAGGCAGGACCCTCCACGGCTCAGCCAGCTCCACCTCCACCTCCACCTCCGTCAGGGACCGTGCATATATCGGATGACGAGGATCCCGATGAGCCCTCAGACTATACACCTCTCTGATCTTCAGGGAGTTATTTTTGTATCTTTTGTATCTTTTATTTTGTATATACACTGTACAAAAATGACATTTCTAGTGAAACATTTATTTCATTATTGCATGATCATTCGATTGTTAATTGTTTAATCACATCACAAAAAGTGTATGTTCTCATATTTACTTATATGTCAATAAAAATGAGAATATAACAAAAACAAAAATGATGATCAATGGCAGCTCAAAAAAATACGAAACATGGCACAGTAAATAAAGCAAGATCACGCCATCAATAGACAGGTTAAAAGATAACCGCTCAAACATGAGCTAACAAAATCTTTTATCACACAGGTACAGAGAAATACCGATCCAAACATATACATCGATTAAAAAGATCCCTTTTGGAACAAGGAACCCAGCGGAGGTCCCACACCAGATCGAGACTGTAGCCAAAGCCTGCTGCATCTCACAAATCGAAGCTGTGGTCAAAGCATACCGCACTTCACCAGATCGAGCTGTGGTCAAAGCATACCGCACTTCACCAGATCGAGACTGTAGCCAGAGCGTGCTGCATCTCACCAGATCGAGGTTGTAGCCAAAGCATGCTGCATCTCACTAGATCGAGACTGTAGCCAAAGCATGCTGCATCTCACAAATCGAAGCTGTGGTCAAAGCATACCGCACTTCACCAAATCAAAGCTGTGGTCAAAGCATACCGCACTTCACCAGATCGAGCTGTGGTCAAAGCATACCGCACTTCACCAGATCGAGGTTGTAGCCAAAGCATGCTACGTCTCACCAGATTGAGATCGTAGCCAAAGCATGCTGCATCTCACCAGATCGAGGTTGTAGTCAGAGCATGCTGCATCCCGCCAGGTACCTACAAGTCGAGACAAGACCGATGGAAGTATCTTCGCATCGCCGAGTGGATCGAGATGAGGTCCACCCGGCAGAAGGCACAGAGGGTGAAAAGCCGTCGTAGGTACGCTTACTTTCTGACCTTTCTCTGAGTTTTGGCTTATCTAGGCACTTGTGCACTAGTTGCTCCAAAACTGGGGGCAACTGTAAGCACCGTGTCCCGGAGCGGTCCGGATCAGAGGTTACCCTATGATGAGATCAGTGTCCGAGCCTGTATAAAAGGGCTGGATTTGGAGGTTTTAGTCCCACGTTCAACAAGAAATGAGGCTTTTTACCATTCCTGGGCAGAGGGGGAGAAAAAAGAGGTTTTTTTCTAGTCAAAAAGTTTTTTGTCCTCCACAGACGGCCAGCCCGTCTGTGAAGTCAGCCCGTCACTTCGAGTCACCGACGGCTTGTGGTATTTTCCGATGCCCGTCGAAAAATCACCGCCCCTGTCAGAACGCCGCCTGGTTTCCCGGAGCACGCAACCCTTCCGACGCCCGTCGATGGATGTGGCAGGGCCGTCGGACGAATTCTTGTGTCAGAAGGATTCTTTCGACGCCCGCCCCTATACACCGACGCCCGTCGGTCATGTCTGGCTATAAAAGCTCCGAATTTTCATTTGAAAAGGGTTGGAAAAATTTTCGAAAGAGGAAAATCTGCCCAATTTCAAGCAAATTTTCTCTCTCTTCCAACAAAACACATTTTCTAAGGAAATCTATTTTACCAAGGATCAAATCAGTCAAAAGGAACTAAAATCTAATTAGTTTTCTTTAGATTTTGACTCGAAAATCGATCTTCTGAGGGGTTGAAGAAGAAATATCTCATTTTCTTTCTTTAATCTTTCATCTTTGCTTCTCGTGGAACGCGCGGGGCTCTAACCAACACAAGAATCTCACCCAAAGCGATTATCTGAGGGTAAATATTCCGGATCCTTTCTCCATTTCACCTCATATTTATTTTTTTTTTGTGGAGTTTTTGGGTATCTGTCCTTACTTTCTTTTGTTTTTTGACTCTCTCATCTCCTTTTGGGATAAAACCCACTTTTCTTGACTTTGAAAAGTTTTCTCTCCATTCTATCTTTTTCGGAGACAGTGGTGACCGACGGGTCATCTTTATCACCGACGCCCATCGGTCACCCACCTACAGACGCCCCTCTTTGAGTGACAAACGGGCATATCGGATACCCTAACCGACGCCCGTCGGTCAACCAAGGAAGGCCGTCGGTGGATTCTGTCTCCATCTTTTTAAATCATTTTTTTATCTCTTCCAAGTTTTTTTGACCTCTTATATGTTAATTTTATGTATATTAACATCTCTTAACTTCTTATGAGTGTATATTAATCCTCTTGGATGATCTCGAGCTTGAGCGGCTGCCCACAATGTTTGGAGGACTTTATCGGGTTTAGTTTCCTAATCATCTTAATTATTTTCTTCATTTGTTATTCATTGATTATTTTATGTGTACGAATATACTCCTTTCATATCCCGTTAATGTATAAAAATGACTCAATGTTTTATATTCAATAAAATGAAGTTTACACAAAAGCAAGGGTCCAATGCCCTATTTTCATCCAATAAAGATCATCACAAATAAAGATCCCCAATTTTAATAATGATTTATGCGAGGACCAAAGTCCTCAAAATGAGCAATGCCCCGGTTTATGCATGCTTCGCACATTTACGAAAGGGAGTTGTATTTCGCTCCTTGTATTATTGTAAACTATTGCTTTCATTATCTATTTGATCATTTATCGCTTTCAAGATGTGAATAAGTGCGCCTTTTAATCAATTGCATAGTGTGGAGAGAGAGTGAATTAATGATATTAAAATTTGATCATAAAATAATTGAGGTAGAAATAGATGAGAAATCCCGGACCCAGCTCTGGTCTTTTTGCTCAAGAGGTTAGAGGTCATCCTTCAAGATACTTCTTGAGTTACGAGGCTTTAGCGCTAATCCTAGGCTCCTTAGGGTGAGGAGTTCACCTTCCATGATCCCTCTGGCTGGCCCAAAATGGATACCAAGCGCAGTCTTAGGCTCTCCGAGGCGAGAGTAACTTTCCCAATGTTCTATTGGGTGGCGACTCCATGATACCTCCTTGTTGCCCCACATAGATGCACTTGCGATTCATTCGCAAGCTGCCAACGGACCCGCAAATGCCCCGATCGCCCACGTGCGGGCGGTCCGAAAGGGCGACGCATCGGGATCCGGCGCGCGTCACAGGAGGTCTCCAATTCACTACCGCTTCAATCTTAGCAGGTTCAACCTTGACACCTTCAACCGAAATAATGTGCCCCAAGAAAGACACCTCCTTTAACCAAAATTTACACTTACTCAGCTTTGCAAACAATTTGTGCTCTCTCATGGTCTGAAGCACCATTCTCAAGTGCTGCTTATGCTCCTTCTCATTCTTTGAATACACTAGTATGTCATCGATAAAAACAACCACAAATTGATCCAAATATGGTCTGAAAACCCTATTCATTAAGTCCATAAATGCGGCAGGTGCATTTGTCAACCTGTATGGCATCACAAGGAATTCGTAATGCCCATAACAAGTTCTAAATGCAGTCTTGGGAATATCCTCCTTCTTAACTTGTAATTGGTAATACCTTGATCTCAAATCAATTTTAGAGAATACACCAGCTCCCTTCAGTTGATCAAACAAATATTCAATTCTAGGCAAAGGGTATCTGTTCTTTACTATCACCTTATTCAGCTGCCTATAGTCGATACACAACCTCATAGATCCATCCTTCTTTTTGACAAACAGAACTGGTGCTCCCCATGGAGACACACTTGGTCTAATAAAGCCCTTGTCTAATAGTTCTTGCAACTACAGTTTCAATTCCTTCAGCTCGCTCAGGGCCATTCGATAAGGTGCTTTTGATAGTGGTGCCGTACCAGGCACCATATCAATGGACAATTCCACCTCTCTCCTTGGTGGTACCCCCACCAACTCTTCAGGAAAGACATCAGAAAATTCCCTCACAATCGGAATATCTTGGATTATCACTTGATCTCTTCTAGAATCCAAAACTAAGGCCAAGAAAGCCTCACAACCCATCCTCAAACATCGGCGTGCTTGCATAGCCGACATCACATTAACCAAAGGAATGGTATGACGACCCTTCACGGTCACCTTAAGTCCCTCACTACTACTAAGCACAACATTGTGGTTACTCAACCAATCCATGCGCAAAATAAAGTCGAAATCATCGAAGGGCAATTCAATCAAATCTACCGGAAATACACATCCTTGAACCACTAATGGACAATCCCTATGCATTCTATTCACCTTAGCAACACTTCACAGCGGACTAGATACACATATATCATAACTCAAACTACTAGCAATGGGCATGCTATCACAAATTTTCTTAGAACATATATATGAATGAGTAGACCTCGGATCAATCAAGGCAAACATTTCTGTATCATAAAGTAGAAAAGTACCTGAGATAACTTCTGGTGCATCCTGATCTTCTCTTGCTTTCATGGCATATGCTCGGGCCGATACAGTTGGAGGTCCATTCACAGTTTCTGACTTAACTCTACCCCGAGATGGGTTATCTCGACTGCGACCTCTACCTCTACCTCGATGAGCTGGAGGCAAATTCGACCCACCATGACTAGCCTCTTACTGATTACCAATCGCCTCATACGCCTTAGGACAATTAGCCAAGTAATGCTCATTACTGCCACATCGGAAGCAGGCACCAGTCACCTTCCAACACTCCCCTCTATGCCTCTTACCACAATGAGGGTACTCATGCACTTCACTTTTATTGCCCAATGTGCTCCTACCGGAACCGGGTGCATGAGATGATCCCTGCTTTCTACCTCTAGTAGCAGGGCTATTCACAGATTCTGCATGAGGTGTTGCAGGAAAATCCCTTGACCTTTTTCCCGAATGTGCACCACCCCGACTAGGATTTCTCCGCTGCATTCTCGCTTTTTGCATTTCCAAGGATCTTCCGGCTCTCATAGCCACCTGTACAATTTGATAGTAAGTTACTGTCTGGGAGGTAGTTAAAGAAATCAGCAAAGCCTTGATTTGCTCAATTAATCCTTCCTCAAACTGCTGACATCTGAACTCTTCCGTAAGCACTCCTTCAGGTGCATACTTGCTTAGCCTACTGAATTCCTTCTCATATTCAGCCACAAACGTAGTTCTTTGCCTCAGATTAAGGAACTGCTTCCAATTTGCTTCCTTATATGCCTTAGTGACATACTTGTTTCTAAACTCCTGTTTGAAGAACTCCCAAGTGATAGGGTTTGGAAGCAATGGATGCCTCAATACCAGCTTCCACCAGTCATACGCAGCTCCTTGCAGCAAGGACACAACACAATCAACACTTTGATCAGCTGGACACTTTATCTCATCCAAAACCCATTGCATGCTCTCAATCCAATATTCAGCTTTAGCAGACTCATCGAGACTAGTTCCGAAGAACTCTTCTGCCCCATGCTTCCTTAGGGACTCCAAGGGAGCCTTCGGTGCTGTCACTCGATCGAACACTCTAGCCATGTCTTGCGACATTTTAAGCAATGCTTCTAAGGGAACCATGGGTACCTCTCGACCCAAACTAACCAGTGCAGACTGCCAAGATTTTGACACTTCTATGTCTCTGGGATTCACACATTTCGCAGTCTCTTCTCTAGCATCTTGAGATGGGTCCATTGATCAAAGGAATAAACAAGGACTCCTGCATTAGATCAACACATTTATACGCATCCTATGACTACTATGCCTAGAAACGACTAAACCTAGGCTCTGATACCACTAAATTTTAACACCCCACCCCCATCCACCTTTGTAGCTAAGCTACAGTGGTTGGGAGCGGCTGCCACAACTCTCAACGACAAGTAAGGTTCTAATAACACATATATTAAATAAACACATATAGCATGCTAGACCAATCAATTTTGTTCACATACAGCGCAAGACATCTATAATGCATACATACACCATACTGTCCAATTACATACATCCAAGTCTGAGTTATATAATAGCTATTACATGCCATCATAAATTCATTAATTACATGCATTGACAAAAGTATTACCAAAATCCTATGCTAACAATAAAGGCCCTATGTGTTGATCAATCAGAAATGCGGGGTCGTCCTTCTGATCACTACACCGACGAACCTACATGGATAGAAACCCGTGCTAAGCGAAATTGCTTAGTGGAGAAAAAAAAGCATAGCAATAGCAATATTCATGCACACATGCGTAAAACATTAATAATCATTGTTTAAACATAAAGTACATGGCATCATTCACCTTTCAAAATACACATATCCCATGCTTGCATCATCATCATAGGTAGTACACTATTACCAATTTTAACCTACTAAAAGTTATAACACATGTTTTATCAATGCATGATTAGGAAACATACTTGTCGTTAATAATATCATATAATATTGCATCATGAATACATACTCATATAGGAAAATATATATATAAACATGTTCATACGTTAGTTTCTTTTGTTATTTAAGTCTTGCCTGCATATCAAAGACGCAGATAATCGGGTATCGCATTTGTACTCGAGGGTACATTAATTTAACTCAATATATTCACATTATCGCATTGGTACACGAGGGCACTGAACATTTCACATTCACATATAGTTATGCATTGAAGAATCCAGTAAGGATTCTTATCACATTTTGATTCCACGGGAATCATACGTATTTGGCTACAGCACTAGACCCTATAAGCATGCCTCTCTATCCACTACTTGACTTTCAGGCTAAGGTATTAATTGATTATTATACTTGTTATTGCATTATGACATTATAGAATTATCCCATTATATTGCATTACATAGTTCGCATTCATTGTTATTCACATCACAATTCTATCATTAGACTTAGATAGGATATCGCATGAGCATATATATGTATACAAGAAATTCATCACTATAATCCTCATGCTTGTATATTCATAGTCATAAGTTTACAATTAGAATCAATTCATATCCATGTAAATCACCAATAGAGAGCTAAGATGATATTTCATAAGGTGTAAGGTAAGATAAGTTCAATTGGAACGGAAAAAGAGATAAAAATCAAAGTCTTAAATTTGCCAAAACATAAGCATTTTACACGGCAGTATGACAATGTCTTACCGCCGTGTAAGACACCCTACACGGGGGTTATGATCAAGTCATACCGCCGTGTAGAAAGCCACACAAAAACACCTTTCAAAATAGAGGACATTTACACGGCAGTTTGGTCACTCCTTACCGCCGTGTACAATCTCACACTTGCAATTTTAAAAGGGCATAATAGAATCGCACGGGGGTATGGCCCATTCCATACCACCGTGTAACTCATTCAACCTAGTTTTTACATGAAAACTTAGCTACTTTAGAAGTCAATTGCAACCCAAAATCATTTCAACATACATATACTTCCCATTCAACGCATACATGAACTTTGCTCATGCTTATTTTCACCTTAACAAAATAAACATTAGATAAAAGCAATAATAAATAAAATTTATCAACAAAATCTCAAGCATTCTTTCCTCAATTTATCCACACATAGATGAACTCACTTATTCCATTCTCAATCTCGTTCCAACGAGCCTCGACCACATTCATACATGTATTAGTTGCCTTATTTCAAACATTCTCATCATTCAATCAAGATTTATAACTACAATTCCTAGTATGCAAGCATGGCATCAAGAAAAAGCAATTTAGTATCCCCCCACAACAATCATAATTACTTGCATAATTATTATATACAAAAACACATGTTCTCAAACCTCTACTCTTTAGCTCCTAGCCAAATTCACTTAGTACTTGGCCACCCACTTTAGCCTTCCCTTTGTCCTTCCTACGCTCTTCCTCTACAATAGACCATGATCATAAAAATGCAAGTAGTTAAACCCCAATACCAAAGTACCAAAATACTAAAATAGAGAGGAGAAGAAGAAGAATTTTGAGGTAGCCAACCCACTTACCTTTCTATGATGAAACTCTTACTAACAACCCCCTTCTAACCCATTAACAAAGTAGAATTCTCATTTAATAATCAAGCAACATGAAGGAGTGAAAGAGTAGGAAAGGTTGAGGAAAAACACAGAAATTTGAGAGAGAATGGAAGAGGGAAAACATGAGAGAGAAATGAGATGAGCAGAAATGAGACAAAAGGGAAAAGAGGGGAATGGTTGCCGCCCCATGCGGCCAACCACTCTCTTTCTCACCCCACCATGCAAGGTCTTAGGTGGCCACTAACGGATTTCTGTTCTTGGGCTCCCTTACAAGGCCTGAATCTCAATAATCCTGGTCTTGGCCCAATATCTCAACCCTAAATGACCTGGCCCACAGCATTATACTTCTAATCTAATCCCAAAGCCCAACTCTATATCTTAAGCCCAGTACTCCATCACTTAAGCAATGTAAGTCCAGCAATTAACAACAATTTAACATAAACATTTTAGTCACTTTAATCAAATTATTTATGCAATTAGGTCCCAATTTAACACACACGCAAATTTCAGATTTTTGAATCTCATCACATAGCATAACCCAAATCATACAATTTGACATACATTCTCCTAGGGTGATATGCGGTTGTTACATTGTAAGAGTGAAACTGCACATTCCACTTCTCTATCTCGAGGACAATGAATCTCTTCTAAAACCCTCTCCACCTTCTCAATCCACAACTCTGCCTTATCTGACTTGTCCAAACTTGTCCCATAAAAGTCCTCAGCTCCATGCAAAATAGCATAAAAATAAATAACATAAAAGAACAAGGGACAGTCGTGCTCGCGACGATCATCGCGCTCATGACAGAAGAGGCAGAAAGGCTTCTATCATACCCACAATATAGTCACACTCGCGATAGAAGGTGCAGAAAGGCTTCTATCGCGCCCGCGACATAGTCGCACTCGCAATAGAAAACACTCCCCAATGGGAGCCTGAAAGATGCACTCACAATAAAGTCGGGTTTCCAACTCCTTCAACCAATCTACAGAAATTTTTCCAAAGCTAAACCATCCCCAACTTGCAATTCACACAACAAACTTCCACACAATCCTCATCAAGCATTCAAAACATGTTATACAACATAAAACCCAAGTTTTATGCTAATTCACATGAACTTAAAACATCAAAATAAGTAATTCAAACAAAGGATTCTTCAAACCCATAATTTTGCCTAAAAACCATATCAAATCATATCCAAACTCAATTCTACTACACATAATAACAATATCACTTCAATTCATCATCATACACTTCAATTAAGCACAAATATATACATTTTCACTCTCAAGTTACATAAATCTAAATAGGAAATTTCAAGATGAAAATATGCAAAATCAAGCAATTTTCCAAACCTTAAATTCCTTAGCCCCAAGGGATCAATGAGCTAAACTCCGACCAACAATCTCTTTCCCTTTAGGATCCTTTGGAGGAATTTCAGCTACAACAACCCAAAATGCACAAATTGCTCAACTCAAGCACAACTATAACACATACACACACAACCCAAATGGAAACAAAAAGGAGAAGAAGAAGAAGAACACACTTACTTGATTAGTTCTTGAATTTGCCAAACCAACCAAAGAACAACTTGAAGAAATGATCTAGGGCAATGGGAAAGAAGAAGAAGAAGAAAAAGAGAGGAGAAATGTGAAACAAGGGCAGAATCTGCACTTTCACGTTTCTTTATCCTAGCTTATAAAGCCAAGCCAAACTTTTCCTTCTCTCTCTTCCACTTGTCACTAGATCAAGGGTGGGTTTGGTAAATTCCTCTTCTAAAACTTCTTATTCTCCCTACAACACAATTACCACACAATTAAAATATAACATACAATTATACCCTTAAATAACCCACACACACACATACACATTCATAAGCTCAAAACTACTAGGGTAGGAATTGGGGTGTTACAGGCAAAGCCTGCCAATGAGAGGTGGGTAAGGCAAGGAGGTGACAGACGAGCGTCTCACTTGAAAGACAGGTGTCTGTCAACCAGAAAGCCTAAAATTATACCTAAACCTAGTTTTAGCTCTGAAAAAAAGTAAAAAGAGTTAACTTTCTAAAAATACCTTTTGGAAACTATGAGATCCAAGGATAATGATAGGTACTTCAATTCTCCATCTATAATACAATATCTTCCATATTTGGTAACTTTGATTTGGGGTGCCTTGGGACCCTATGTCTACAATTACCCAACCAATAATTCAATCCTCTACCATTTTTTCAAATCAATTTTCTCAAGTTTTAGTTCTAATGAATAAAATCATGCAAAAACTTTACATACACAAGCACTAACATAAAAAGTTGAGTAATTTCTTATACCTTAATTGATGGTTGCCTAAACTCCTTCCTTCTCCTCAATTGTTTTCCAACCTTCCTTTCCCCTTTTCCCTGTCCTTGTCTTTAACAAGAAATCACAAATTCAAGAAAAAAAATCAAGCTTTATGTACATACCCTTAGATGCTATCATGGGGTCCAGTACATAATAAAAGTAGAACAAGAAGAAGAAGAGGAAGAAAATATGTTTTAACACATAATAATTTCCCCAAAACTTACACTATCACTTCTTCAATATCTAACTTACCAAATCTTTAACCTCTTAAAGGCATAAGAAGAACTCATTATGTTGTTTTACAGGAGAGTGGAAAAAGCGATTTAGAAAGGAAACACTACAAGAAATTTGCGAAATAGCAACGGAAAATAGCAACGGAATTTGCTGATTTTCCGTTGCTATTAAAAATTAGCAACGGAAAATAGCAACGGAAAAATCCGTTGCTATTTCGGCCGACGCTAAATTTAGCAACGGAATTTAATTCCGTTGCTAATTTAGCAACCGAAATAGCAACAGAAATATATCCATTGCTAAAAATAGCAACGGAAATATTTTTCCGTTGCTAAAAATAGCAACGGAGATTTATTTCCGTTGCTAAAATTAGCAACGGATAAAGTTTCCGTTGCTATTTTAGCAACGGAAAATAATTTCCGTTGCTATTTTTCGAATTTTATTAAAATAATTGTAATTCACGTAGCAACGGAAAAAGTTTTCCGTTGCTAAAATTAGCGACGGAAAACGAATTCCGTTGCTATTTTAGCAACGGAAAACTCTTTCCGTTGCTATTATTAGCAACGGAAATGGATTTCCGTTGCTATTTTTAGCAACGGAACTTATTTTTCGTTGCTATTTTCAATAGTACAAGATTTATATTATTAGATAAATATAATACGCTAGCAACGGAATACTAATTCCGTTGCTAAAATTAGCAACGGAAAAACAATTCCGTTGCTAATTTTAGCAACGGAAAGTTTAATTCCGTTGCTATTTACAATGAAAAAAAAAATATTTTTTAAATTAATATATATTTCAAATCCTGTATATATTAATAATGTATGCTTATAGATAATATAATCTCATATACAAATTGTAATACAC
Organism: Excoecaria cochinchinensis; assembly: GCA_947683425.1. Taxonomy (NCBI): domain Eukaryota; kingdom Viridiplantae; phylum Streptophyta; class Magnoliopsida; order Malpighiales; family Euphorbiaceae; genus Excoecaria; species Excoecaria cochinchinensis. Next base: position 8,693,180 of record CANTUQ010000127.1, on the reverse strand, counting down.
AATAATTAAAATTCCGAAAATATATTATAATATTATAAAATAAAAATCCGGAAAAACATCACAAAAGTAAATTCAGTATAACATCACTGTAAAGTAAAAACTGATAAAACTGTCACATAATTTCTATACAAATAACGATATATTACAAAAGCTACGTAGGTGGAGGTGAAGGAGGCCGATCTGACTGCGGATCACGATGTGTTGTTGGATGCTGAACCGCTAGCTAGATTAGGAGTGGCATCGGGAATGGTTGTTGGTGAAGGTGATGCTTCTGAACACTGCTGGTGAGGATCTGAATGTGACCCTACAACATGAGATGGGTGCACTTGTACATTTTCATTATCAGTCAATGATAATCTGAGCCTAGGAGGCAGCAATGGCCTCTTCCTTTTGGGTGGCATTTTTCTCAACCTGAAAATCAAAGTAATCATCCTCTGTTTGTAAGACATTAGAATTTTTCAATAGGAAAAAAATATGAATAACCTATGCACAACATAGTCAACGCTATTATTCGCACAGCAATCTCCCCCTGACAGCAAGAAGAGGCATATGGAACATTAATTGTGTTACTTAATGTAACTTTTACTTATAGCAATATATCCGTTGCTATAATAATATCATATCATGGCAGCCTACACAATTCTATTCTGACTTTTAAACACAAAAGAAAAAAAAATCAAGTACTGGCCTTAATCACAATCCCTGGTCAAACTTACAATAGCATCTACTATAACCTGCAGCAGGGAAAGGGTCCTGTAGGGACTCTCTCATGGACACATAAAGATCCATAAAACTATCTCCAAATAAGATTTCACCTTGCTATTTCTTCTTTTTTAACAAAAAAAAATAATGCTAGCCATTTGTTGAGGTAGAGTTAATAGCTCACAGTCCTAACAATAAATTCCAAACATGCCAACTGAAGATCTTAGGACTCACAAACCTCAGAACTCATATGCTGCCAAAGAAAATTAATGTCATTGAACTGAACAATTGAAATAGCAACACACATAATGTAGAATACATTACCTCTTCCTAGATACTGAATTAAATATTCAGCTCATCCAAATAAACAAGCTCAAATTATGATAAGAAATATGCGAAATTGTCATAGAATTAAGAACATGGACAAGTACCTGCTCCTCTTCCTTAGACAGATGCTGGCTAATTGATGTTTGAAGAGCTCCAGTACAAGAAGCTAACTCTATACGATAGCTGGAAAGATAACCTACAATTATAAAACAATATACTGTCAAACTCTTCTATTAGTGCATATAATGAAATTAGAGACATAAAGAAAAGCCATCCTCTAGCAGCATGTTTGGTGATTGCAACAATATTTCAGACATCAGTAGTTAGCCATGATTTAATCTCTTAAGTATAGATCACATGGACCTTAAAATTCCAAGTTACAATGTCAAGATTGCCTTTTGAACACTTATCTCACTGCCAACAAAATCTCGTTAAATTTATACATTTTTACCTAAATCCAAATATATATCTCCTAATCAACCAGTTCAAAGAACAAATTAAATTACACTAACTAATGGACAAGGCGTGAATGGAAAGGCAAGGAGATTGAAACACTTTGATTAACAAACCAAAAAGTTTGAATGCATAATCAGCAATAGCTACAGTCTAAAAACACTTTCAAAGAAAATGTAAAACTGACAGTTTTATTTCAGATTTCTCATGCTCACCTTTTATTTTTTATTATTTTTTTTACAATGATATTTAAAGTTGGTGGTCACTGTAAATGCCAAAACATATTAAACATGCAGTCAGTCTTAAACAATAGATGCTTAAAATCTCTTCTAATGTGAAAATTACTAGTTTATTGCACTGGGCTTACAACAAGGAACATTAATACCAAATATCTCATGGATCAAGAGTCCCACAACATAGATATCCATTTACGATTTCATTGCAGTAAAGGATGTGACTTCAGTAAATTAATAGTACACATAGCATTTACTATTGGAATTTTTGAACACGTACACAAGAAAATCTAGAGTGTAGTCGTGCTTCGCAAAGAAAAAATAAAGATTACTAAACCGAAGATAGCTTTCATTTCGTTAAACTGAAAATGGGAACTGGAAGTGGAAGTGGAACATACCCTTTTTTGCTAAAGATTTGCTATATTAAGATCTGATCGCAGAAAGAAAAGAGAAGAGCCATTCTCTTTGCTCTTCTTTATTCCTCTTCGGAACTGGAGATAATCACTGGAGATCAAATCAAAAACAACAGTGAAATGAAAAATCTTAAACAATAAAAAGAACGGGAGAAACATCAAATTTTTATTAAAGAGAAAAGTTCAAAATTGAAAAACGAATGCATTGATGTCTGTAAAAAATACTTACCCGTAATCAGTGGGGGGGGGGCGAGGCAGTGGGGGAGCAACGGTGGGCAGGTCTGATGATTCTGTACTGTGGGGTAACGGCAGCGTCGGAGATCGGTGGAGCAACGGCGTCGTCCGAGATTGGGGGAGCAGAGGGCAAGGCGGTGGGGGAGGGGGAGATCGGGGGAGCAGAGGGCAAGGCGGTGGGGGAGAGGAGTCGGCTCAAGGGATCGGGGGAGCGGTCGGAGATCGGGGGAGGCAGTGGGGGAGCAGCAGTGGGCGGCGTCTGAGATAGGGGAAGCAGAGGCGGCGATGGAGATATGAAGGAGAGGGGTCGGCGCAAGGAATAGGATGAAAAAGAAATGAATAAAAACAGGATACTAAAATCTGAATTAACCCTAAGATTTAGCAACCGAAATGAATTCGGTTGCTATCGTTGACTTATTAGCAACCGAGTATTAGTACGGTTGCTATTTTCGCATGATTTAGCAACCGTTTTACAATTCCGTTGCAAAGTTACTAAAAAATAAATAGCAACCGAATTATTTTCCGTTGCAAAACGTTCCAATATTAGCAACCGAAAATTATTCGGTTGCTATTTCTTTACAAATTAGCAACCGAAATATTTCGGTTGCTATTTTTGGAACTTCAGCCAATATTAGCAACCGAATACAATTCGGTTGCTATTTCTCACAAATTAGCAACCGAAAATTTTTCGGTTGCTATTTTTGGAACCTTTAGCAACGGCTAATTGATCCGTTGCTAAAGGTATCGATATTAGCAATCGAATTTAATTTCGGTTGCTATTTTATGCCCATTTAGCAACGGTTTTTAATATCCGTTGCAAATTATTGTTAATCATTTAGCGACGGTTTTTAATATCCGTTGCAAATTATTGTTAATTATAAAATTATAGCAACCGAAATAATTTTCGGTTGCTAATTGTTTCAATTTGTCCATATTTGCTATGGCTAATTTTCTGCATTTAGCAACGGAAAGAATTTTCCATAGCTAAAATAGCAACGGAAAGAACTTTCCGTTGCTAAAATAGCAACGAAAAACAATTTCCGTTGCTAAAATAGCAACGGAAAACAATTTCCGTTGCTATTTTTCGCTTAGCAACGGAAAGTTTTTTCCGTTGCTAAAATAGCAACGAAAATAATTTTCCGTTGCTAAAATAGCAACGGAAAAAAATTTCCGTTGCTATTTTTCGCTCCAAGTTTCCCCGCGCCATATTTAGCAACGGTAAAGACCTTCTGTTGCTAATAACCGTTGCTAAATTTCCACGCCAAACTTTCCCTCCACTTTTAGCGACCGAAAATATGTCAAAAAATTTCCGTTGCTATATAAGAAAAACATGACCGAAAATAGCAACGGAAATTTTTTTCCGTTACTATTTAGCAACGGAAATGATTTTCTGTTGCTATTTTTCCGTTGCTATTTCACAAATTTCTTGTAGTGAAAAAAATCCAATTTCTCCACTCTCTCCCTCCCTTTTATATTCTCTAATATTCTAAAAGGCTACATCTCACTTTCTTATTAATTCATGTATCAAAATTTCACTTAAGTCCTCTAGGTTATTGTTAATTCTTCTAATTCCATTATATTTACTTATTCACAAATTAACCCATCCTTTATTTACCCTTAACAATTATAAATAGTGAATTATTATACTAAGATGGATTTTGTAGCTTTACCTCTTGAAGATCTAACTTCTTCTGCTCTATCTCATCTCTAATTGTTTATATACGTCTTTCTGCTTAGCCTCTTCCAATCATCTTCTGCACTCATTTATCTTCTTTATTAATGTTTTTATTAGTTTAATTTATTATGTCATAAAAGGAGAATACTAACTGGTTTTATTCCTTGAGTATTTATTTTTATTACAAATATGTAAATTTGTGTGTTTATTTATTTAAGCATGCAATTGTATGCATTTTAATTTTGAGTATTGCATTGTATCATAGAGCACTTCAAAATTTAATGTATAATACTAAAAATTAGATTTGGTTTACCAAGCATAAAAACTATTAAGTGCTGCCAATGAATCTAGTTCTTAGATGACTAATGGATTGTTATTTATTTAGGGTTAAAATGTTTGATCCTTAGTTGTATTGAGTAACAGCTCTTCTTTGTTTGAGATTGACCATCTCATAGTTGTGGCTCCATTTGGGAAAAGTATTATACTTCTCAAAATATTAGCTTATAATGAACGTGTATATGTTGGTCCATTTGTGGGGTTCTATATTATACATTAAAATCATAGACCATATAACATAATGATGGTCCGACTTACCAAGGTAGGGTTACAAGACTCCCCCTTATAAACCAAAAGCCTAAATTACATATTATGATAACCATAAATCCTTCCACTAGGACCTTTTGTCTTGTGTGCTATATGGAACCTCTAACTATAAATCTAGTTTGGACCTATTTGTTATACTATGAACCTTTTTAGGGGACGATTCAATTCTTTCCCAAATTAGTTGAAATAGTATCTGTAGACACTAGGTCCCGAGGTAGTCCAGATCAGAGATTATCCAATGATGATAATGATACTTATATCACAAATGGAGAATGGATAATGCTAACTTTCGTCCTTGAATTCCATAATTTTCCAAATTTTATTTATGAAAAATCCCTTTGCTTTTGTTCGATGCTGAAATTTGGTTTTAACTGTGAAAAATTGATATTTTTTTACTGATGCTCATCCATCTCATCAGACACCCGTCGATCACCTTTTTTCCCATCTTTGATGCCTACCTATCGACTGTGTGCCCGTTTTTGCTGATCGTGACTCACTAACACCGTCCGTTCCTCACTGAGCCATAGGCACTGTTGGCTGTATCACAATCAAAGTGGCAATTTCATAATTCTATTATTTCTTTTGATAGGCGCTCATCTGTGAGTGGCCGATGCCCATCGACCGTGATTTTCACGCCCAGGAACAGAAACTCATAGCGAGAATTAAAGGGGAAAATTGATTTTTTTTTGGGACTGGTTTCTTGGGATAAAATCATATTTTCCATTTTAAACTACGATATTATCTTGGAATCAAGGTGGAAACCATAAAAATAATAGGGATTTTCCAAGATTTTATGTTTATAAAATAAAGAAACTCTCACCAAAAGAGGAGAGGCTCTTTTCTAAAAAAAGGGATTCTAGGTTTTGGAGGAAAGAAAAAACTAGAGTGAAAAAAAGCTTGGAACTCTGGAGAGATAGGTTTCTTCCAGGCAAGAAAAACAATTTCTTTTTCTTCTAGATTTCTTATTTTTCCATTATTGTTTTTTTATAGAGAGAAAAATTTAGAGAGAGAAAGAGCTTCAATTCTTTCTTCATTTTAAAAGTTCTTATGGATTCAAGGGAGGCAAGCACACTTCCATTCTTTAGAGAATAAATATATTATGAGGGTAAATATTTTTGGGCTCAAAACATCATTATTCCACGATTTTAATTCCTTAAATGTTATGTGGTCTTCTTTTGGTTGTTTACTCTCTCAAATTTGTGTTTTTGTGTATTCTTTTAGTATTTCACAATCAAAGTGAGTCTTTAAAATAGTATAAGTGACATTTATGTGTTTTTAAGCTCATAAGTGCATAATATATTGATTTAGCATCCAAAAGAATTTCAAAAACCTATTTTTTGCATTTTGCCGCTATCTAGGGGTGACAGACGGAAAGAAAGGTAACCAACGCCCGTCGCTCATAGCGAGCTACGAGACAGAACGGAGACCTCTCCTTCCCATTCATGCCTTTGTCTCAGCCCGTCCCTCACATCCCATGTCTATCTGTCATCCATATCTGAATCCTTTTGATCCTTTTTTAAACTATTTTTAGTGTCTTTTAGCTTTATTTTAAATGTTATATTTTAATTTCTCATTCTTTAGTATGTTGCATTGCTTTCTGTCTGTTATTATAATTTTATGAATTCATTTGTAATTTTGGAATGATTGCTTATTTATTTATGGCCTAAGCTATTCCTTTTTTGAGTGTTGCTTGCAAACGGAGGCTTGAGAAGCTAGAGTGTTTAGGTGCATCTGTCTGGTCATATTTTCCTTTTATTTTCTTTTGGCTTTTCTTTATTTTATCTTGAACTTATGTTAATAAAGGTTTTTATTATACGTTAACTTGGAAATTCACGTAAAGATTTTGTACAATAATTAAATAGGATTTGCCTTAATAAAATGGGACCAAAGTCCTAATTTTCTTATAAAAATGTTATTTAAAATGAAGAGTTGCCTTTTTATCAAAATGGGATCACTCATCCCCATTTTCCAAAACTATTTATGGAACTCTTCAATTTTTGTAAATATGCATAACCAATGTTCCCACCATAAATGCATTTTTTATTTTATGTATCATTTTTTTCATTTCATTTATTGGCGTTATAGTCTACTCTTTTCCATTATAAGTTAATTTTATTTATTTACTGCTTTATTTGCCGCCTTCTTTGGTTAAAATGTGTTTTTAATTTACTTGTATGAATCATATGAGAAGAGAGATGGAAATTTAATCTTAAAAACTCATTTATAAACTTAACCAAGGTATAAGTACGAGTGATGTCCCGAACCTTCTCTGGTTTAGGTTTCATGTGGTTAGACTAAACCTTTTCCAATGTTCTATTAGGTGGCAACTCCAAAACCTATCTCTTGGTGCCCATATTGACGCCCTCATAGCTTGACCATCAGTAATCGAATAATGGTGATTGTCTGTCCATTGCAAAGTGATCAATCTTCATGAGTATTATGAGCCTTTCTCGGACCCTAAAAGTGGGCCTTCGGGGATATGCGGGTTCGACGCACATCATAATGGCGACTCTACTGGGGACACAAGAGACCTTTCTCCTAAAGTACCTTGGTTAAAAATATATAATTGTGTTTTTAAAATAAAATTTTATCTTTTTTTGAAATAAGATGCATTAGAGCATACTAGGGCCTTAGATTTATATTAGGCGTCCCTTCTTAAACTAGTACAGTCCTAAAGCACGACCCTACATTCACTCAATGTGGGAAAGTGTTAAGGATGACCACCAGTCAAAGTTTAGTACCATTTGGTATATTGAATGGTGACCCGATCGATCATTATGCTCATGATAAGCTAGACCCGTTGGCAGGGACCACGCGTGGGTAGCCCTAAAGTATCATTAGCCGACTTAAGCCCATATAATGACAAGTAGATACTTCGCTTAGGTTATATATAACATAATATTGTGCTTGCTATGTGGGCCGTTATGTATTGAACAAATTCAAATAGATTGAGTGGTCACTCATTAAAGGCTTTCATGCCTAGGTGGGCCCATCCTAATTTATTTAAAATGTCCAAAAGCATAATGGCCAAAACTCATGTGCATGCGTTTTAATTAAGAGGGATTATATTGCTAGTTTTTCGTCGTGCACCATGCACGCCAATTGGGTTCCCCGATGACCCTTGGGCCAAGCCCACCTAAGAAAGAGACCGCACAACCTCCTACATGGGAGCAATAAGGTTGGAATGTTATCTACTTACTTGTATGTGGTTGTGGATGTTGCATTAACACGATCATGCATCGCATTCATGCATCATTTTAACATTTTGAGTTTTGCAGCCATCTTAGATTCATCCGAGTGGTTTAGGGTTTCAAACGGCTGCCTTATCAGAGGATCTTCGCCCCGAACAGCTAGAGTCAGGATCAAAGTCAAAAGATCTAAAATTTTCCTCAGATCACCTACTAGTTTAAGAAATGACTTATCCAATGAAACAGACTGATGTCTTCACTGTAGAAGAGCTGAGCAAAAAGTTTAATGAGTTCGAAAAAAAGATGATGGCCTTACTTAGTGAAAAGCTTACTGCCATAGCACATGGTTTTGGAATGCCACCTTCAGGACCTGCTATTAGCCAAGTTGAACTGGTCATGGTCGAGGAGACTTCTACGACAATAGCTACAGTACCCCCATGTGTAATGGCCAAAAATGTACCCTAGTTGTAATTGGTCTAACTTGGGTGTATGTGTGATTGAATGTGTAGGGTTGGACTTAATTGTAACAAAGGAAGGATTTAATTGAAAAGATGAAGGAAAGTTTAGTGGCCAATTAATAATTGCATAGGATTAAGCTAATGATGAGTTAGTGGCATTCAATGGGGATTAATTAAAGCATAAACTAAGATTAACTTAAGTAAAATAAGGGATAGAAATCTGAGTGGAATTCGTGTGGCTCCTTATGAGTTTGCCACCTCCACCTTATGCATGCATGTGTCTCTTTGATTAAGGGAAGTGACCCATTTGTGGACATTCAATCATTTTTTGTGTTTCTTCTTCTTTCTTCCGTGAGACTGGTCTTGAGGGAGAGCATTGAATTGGTTGCATGTTTATGGTTAGAAAGAATAAGAACTAAGAGCTAAATTCGAAAGGTAAGTGGTTAAGTAAGTGGTGTTTCTCATCTTCTACTCCTTTCCTTGATTTTAGTTTGAATTGGAATGAGAATTGATGGATGATATTCAATCTTGGAATTGAACTGGTTTTGTTAGCTGAAGAAGTGATGAAGGACAAGGGGAAAGCCAAAATTGGGGAGTCGAGTGCTCAACGGAATTAGGTGCATAGGCGACGAGGTTTGGGAACTAACTATTATTATGTGTGTGTAAATTAGTTTATTATGTGACCATTGAAAGATGATATAGTTGAAAGATATGGTTGATTTGTGTTGAAACTAATGATTGAATTGTTATGAGCTCAATTAAAGTATGAACCCTAGTTAGGGAAAAATTCTGTTTATATGTCACCAGACCTCCGTGTAGTGTTATGGTCATATCTAGAGTTTTAAAACTCCAAATTGAGTGACTGTTCTGCCATTTGAACAATGACTCCCATACCTACAAAATTTACACAATGACTATGAGCTAATTTTGGCTCTAAGACCCTTAAAAATAGCAAAAACATATGAGTCTCTACCTTGGCTAGTTCACTGGAATAGTCTGTATTGTTTAATTCATAACTTATGTTTTGTAAGTGTAAATGACCTGAAACTTGTCCTATCTGAAATATAACATCCTAAGGAACAAATTTTAAGAGGAAGTTTTACCTAAAAAGGTCGTTTACATGTCGATTTAGGCTGAACAAAAAGGAGTAGTGAAGCAGTCCTAAGTTTTGCTTCTGTTTTGCTTCATTTTAGTATGTCACGGTCACAACCAAATGGTTGCCATCATGACCAATGCCGAGACAAGGCAGAATTTCATCTAATTGGACTTCATGGTCACAACAAACCCATTGCCACCGTGACCCTTCCCAGTTTTGCATATTTAGGGTGTTTTTCTTCCCGAAATGCACCCAAACTTTACTACAAGTGCCTATAGCTTGTCCAACACGTGTCTAACATTATAACTAAGCAAGTTGAAGTGTATGAGACAAGTAAATGTGGGTTGCTTGTTAAATTATGTGTATGTGTATTTCTTTACAAATTAATGTGTTTGAACTTGCAACTAATGAGGCTTTAAGCCAAGGTGAATGACATGATGTATGAGCATTATTTTAGAACTAAATGATGTGTATATACTTATGATTAAGATGATTCTTGAATGCGATCACTTGCTTAATTAATGATCAAGTATAAATGGGTATAAGAAGCATGATGTGTATACAAGTGATGCGAATTGTTAGTACATTGTGAATAAATGTAAAAGATAATTTGACAATGATTGATGGAGGTGTTGTGTGTAATGGCAAACATGAAATTGATAATGAATTAATTAACTAAAGCCTGCGAGTCAAGTAGTGGATAAATAGGCATTCCTATAGGGTCAAAGTGCTGCAGCCCAATGCGTTCGATTCCTCTGGAATCACAAAGTGAAATAATCCTTGCTAGATTTCTATATGTGGAATAATGCGTAATGCGATTACTGTACCTTAGGGTACCAATGCGTGAATGAGTTTATAATGCGAATATCGTACCTCGGTGGTACCAATGCGAAACCGGTTATCCGCGTCTCTGAATTGCAGGCAATTAAATAAAAGAAATGATGATAAACTCAATCAATATGTTTGCTACTTTCTTGATCACTTGAATGAGTTGAGTAATGCTAAATGAGTACAAATGTGTTAAGTGATTATGATATGCCTATAGTGTTATTTGGGTGTTTATGACTAGTAATCAAACAAGAATTCTTGCATGATGCTTGGGTGTTAATTAATGTTATGTTGTGTTATATGTTATATGTGTGTTCCCCACTAAGCGTTATCGCTTAGCACGGGTTTACTCTAATCCGTGTAGGTACGGACGAGAGGTGACTGAAGGACACGCCAGCTTTCAACGGTCAACATTAGGGAAACTGCTAGTGTAGATTTTGGGGGTTTTTGTTATGGAATTTCTGTATAATCCCTGTATAAGCTTTTTATATAAGTGATATATAATATGAGAATGCTAAAAATGTGTAAAGCTATTAACTAAATGCGGTTAGTTATTTATGTATACGTGTAATAAGTATATGAAGATAGTGAATGACCTAGAGGTGAGTGGCATGATATGCATGTGGATGAGTTTATAAGAAGAAGTATTATTGTTAAGGTTTTAACTTGAATTAGAAAACAAGCGTGTATGCGTTCTGTGTGTGTGTGACGACCGTTCCTAGCTGCTTAGCTGTGCTAATCTAACGGTTGGGAAAGGGCATCACACCATGTGCTACTAGGCCCAAATACAAGTTGCCACCTGATTTACTAGTCGAGCAGGGCAGAAATTAGAGGTTGCTCTATATTCTGACTTTATGCCTAAAAAGGGTGGGGATCCAGTAGTGATTCAAGTTCTAGAAAGTAAAAGCTCAAAGTATCATGGTAGCAATTGCATCGAAAGGACATGAGCAACTCAACATCATCATACCATCTTAGGTAAACCGTTGTCTCATAGCTCACTCGTCTTATCAAAGAGGGGAAGTTACAATCATTGTCGGCCAGGCCTGTATTGAGTTAAGGGAAACATGGGAATATAATAGATTGGTATTGTACATTTCACCAGCATACAAGCCATAAAACATATCTTTATCATGATCTAAGAGACCACATCCAAGACTTGATAGACAAGAAACAAGTGCCGACAGCAGAAGTGTCTACAACTAAGGTAAGGCAAAGATATTATTCTAATCTAGGTAGATCCTTATCTTGGGTTCTTGAGAGACTAATAAAAGCAAGAAAGTTACAGCAATTGCCAGCTAGGCCTGCCAGAAGCCAGGGGCAGCCTGATCACAGTGCATATCAGTATTGTGCCTTCCATCAGCACTCTGGGCACCTGACCAATGCCAAACTCTGACGGATCAAATTCAAGACTTCATTGACAGTAAATAGATTTCTGACCCAGAGCAGGGAGAGAAGGAAAAGAAGGCCTAGGAAGTGACTATTACTCAGTTAAGAGTAGTAGAGGACATTTTTAGTACATATACTTTTATATCTGAACTTTTTAGTAATGATGTATTCAGCACTATTTATATCAATCATATTAATGGTTTTACTTACTTGTGCAATATTTTTCATGATTTTATTGTGCATGATCATGAGTCAGTCATATTTGAAATTAACTCAATAAATATTACTTTGTTTAATCTAGGTAAAAAAAATTCTAGTAGCATCTGGTATAACTCCTAAGGAGAGGATAATTTTGAGAGAATAAAACAAAAAGAAAAATGAAAAATGAAAGTCTTCATCGGGACCTATGAAAATATTTTAGAAATTGACCATGAGATTAAGATAGCTAGATAAACAAAAGTTCATAAACCTCAGATCAAAATGAGTAAGAAAAGGTTAAAGGAAATGTGCGACCAAGATCAATATTCACTACAAAAAAAAAGTGAAATTAACGACTGCACATTCAGTCGCTAATATGAATATTTTAGTCGCTAATTACATGTAGCAATAGGATGATGAACTGTCATAAATACAGTCATCACAAGAGTTTTAGTGACTAAATCAAAAAACAGTCGCTATTTTTTGCGACTAAATTTAGTCACAAAAATTATAATTTTTAGTTGCTAATAAACAAATAAATTTAGTCACCTAATGTGTTATTTTTTAATTAGCGACTGAAATTTTAGTCGCTAAATTTAGTCTCTATTTATTAAGTATATTTGCGACAGATAGTCGTCAAAATAAATCAGTCGCCAAAATAAATCAGTCGCAAAAAAATTAGCGACTAATTTGGTGTCTGTCGTTAATCATCCGTATTATATATTTTATGTTTAGCGACGGATTTTTCTATCGCAAATCCGTCGCTAATTTTATAAATTTTAATTTTTTAAAAAATATTTTCATATCATTATACAATAAAATAAATTAATATGAATATAAATGTTCATATGAATATAAATGTAAATTATAATCAAATTTATAAACATATAATCCAAAATATATATAATTAATATTCGTACATAGTGTATATCTAATTAAAAGTACGCAAAAAAATAGACAATAATAATAAATTTATCATGCCACATAATATCTTCCTAAATAATAAATTATACTAATAATAATATCATACAAAAAAAAAAGATATGTAGAGTTATGTTCAGGTAAAGCCGCCACTACCAAAATGAGAATCATCATGCAGGTCAGGGCCGTGTGGACCTAAAGGGCCGACATCATCATGTGGTGTGGGTGATGTAGTAGTGGTATTTGTGGCTAAGGGGCCAAGTGAGGAAGCAAGGAACGAATAGTCCGTGCGACAATCTCCTCGATATCTTCCTTTGTCAAGCAGGTACCACCAAAATGAGAGGCAGTGCTTGTGTAACATCCCAAAAATGGCCTAGTTGAAATTGCATGTTTAGTTGGACATTTAAGGGTATTTTAGTAATAGTGTAAATGAATTGGGGTTTAATTAAGGATTTACAAGAGTGTTGTAAAGGATAAAAGAAAAGGAAAAAAGTAAAGGTAGTGGAATAAGAGGTCCAATGGGAGGATGACATGTGGATGGGTAGGTGAGTGCATTGAATGAAATTTGAAAGGGAGAAGAGAGAGGGAGAGCAGAAAGTGGCTTTCTTCCCGTGGAAGCCACCAGCTGCTCCTCTTTCTTGCTCTTTGCATTCTCTCACTCTTTCATTTCCTCAAGAATTCTGCTCTCTACTCTTTCCTACATTGTTCTTCACGTTTGAGCTAGGGTTTGTGATCAAGAGTGGTTTTTCCAAGAGGTAAGTGCTGGGTGTACTGATTTGCTTCTTAATCTTCATGCTTTTGGGTTGGTATGGGTTATATGGTTTGTTCATGGGTTAACTGAGCTATTGTTTTGGTTGGATTATATGCAAGAATCTGAAGAGAGAAGAAAGAGCAAAGGAAAAGGAAAAGTGGTATCTTGAAGAAAATGGCTTGAGCTCCATTTCCAAGTTTGGGAGCTTTGTGTTTGGCTGTGTATGTTTGAGAATGGTTGTCCATTTCTCTTCGGATCATGGTTTGTTATGTGAATATCTGTCATTTGTGTGTTTTGATACATGTAAACGCATATATTAATAGAGATATGTATATAATTTGAGGTATAAGAACTATAAGGCTTTGTATGTTAATTTTGAAGAGTATGTATATGAACATGAGGTGGATTTCTGGGTTTTTGCAACCTCTATGTATGTTGATTTGATATGTGTTAATATTGTGTTAAATGAGTTGTTATTGTTAAAAGCATGTTTTGGAGGCCCTGGAGGTAAGATTTTACATGATTTGCATGACATTTGGTTATAGGGAAAGATTGGGTTTTGGTTTTCAAGCTCTGTTTTTCCAGCATTTTGCTGAGGAAAGGAAAACACACTCCTATCGCGAGCGCGACGCTTGTCAGCTTGTCACGAGCGCGAATGAAGCTGGTCCTCCTTTCTCCCGCGGTTATCCGATCGGCTTGCAATCCTTCACAACACGTGAAGTTCTTCACGAGTCGTGAAGAATGGCACGCTCAGTAAGAGGTTCTTCATGACACGTGAAGTATCTTCACGAGTCGTGAAGAAGAAGGCCGCTCGGTTTTGGCCCGCTCGGCGTGGGAGTCTTCACGACACGTAAAGTTCTTCACGAGTCGTGAAGATAGCCCATTCGGGAGAGAGAGCCGCTCGGCATGGAAGCCCGCTCGGCAGGAAGTGCCCCTCTCGACATGCACGTCTCGATTGATTTTGCATGACTCGGTAGAGGGGAGCACGACTCGTGCTTCCTTGACCACTGTCGCGAGCGCGACAGTGACCCATATGCCGCCTACCCTGTTTTTTCTAAAATGGTTTTCATGCTTCTTTTACATGGGTTTTTACTACATGGCACGTGATTTGTCTTATATATGGACTATTAAATGATACGTTATATGTTCTTAATAAGATTTGTATATAATTTATATGCCTCTGAAATTGATCAATATACATGTGTACATGAAATTATATGATGACACTTGATTTATTCTGTTATATGATAATAATATTAGAGCATAGATAAGTTATTATTTTGAGCCTGAATGGTCATAGTAGTGGATAGATAAGCGCTTATCAAGGGTTAGAGTGTGAGTGCAGCTGCTATATGTTACAAGTTATATGCTGACCCCGTTTGGGTTTATATGATTTGAGACTTCGGTCTCCGATATACCTTCGGGTATACATGTTTACACATGATTCGAGACTTATATCTCTATATGCTTGGATACTGTGTCCAATCAGTATCATTAGTACCCGTATCCACTAGTTAGTGAGTAATCAGGCTACTGTATGATGCTATTACTTGAGATTTATATATGTGGCCATTATACATGACCATGATATGTGTTCCCACTGATACGAAAATGGATATATGTTATATGTATATGTACTTGCGATATGACAAGATGAAATGTAATACTTGTCGTTGGACATGATTGGCTAAATGTTTATATTATGAAGATGCATATGAATATTGATTACTTAGATTTAATTGGTTAATTACTCTATCTTATGGATAAGCATATGATGAATAAGTAATGGTTATATTCCTATATACATGTGTGTGATGAATACTTGTTATAAGCACGAAAAGTATGCGTTTATATGCATTGTTTCTTATTAAGCTTATATATCGTTATTGCAAGTATATGTATATGTATGTTTTGTTCCTCCCCACTAAGCGTTATCATTTAGCACGGGTTGTTTTCCCGTGTAGGTGGCAGATTCTTTTTGGAGTCGGACATCTGCAGGTCGACCACTAGAAGTCTTTTATTGGAGTTCTTTTTTGTCTTTTGTTGTATTTTTGTATTGATGTAAGTTTTGTATATGGAGTTTGATTTTGGAAATGTAATTTTGTAAAGGATCGATTTTGTATATGTATATGTTAAAGGTTTACAAATCCCTTTTGTAAAACGATATGGTTATTTATATATAGATTTGGCATCTTTATGATTAAATGTATTTGCTTTTATATTATGATGAGTATAAGTATATGTATTTGTGAGCGTAGCACTCCGTTATCCTTCAAAGGTGGATATCGGGGTGTTACAGTTTGGTATCAGCAACACATGATGGTCCGGATGGATAAACACCGGGAGGCACATATGAGCCAAAACCGTATATTGTTTTCCTTTTATTGCATCGTGTGGCCTCGATAAACAACTCCGACTCATCGACGGATGACTCATCTTGCGATCTTTTACATCGAAGATGCTCATATCTCTCTTATAAAATGACAACAATTTTTAATAAAAGTAAAAATAAGAACAACACATATTTTACAACAATTTAGCATTTGAATAACTGAAAATATTATCAACTAATAAAGTACATGTGACTTACATGCACCTCCCTGCTACGATCCGCTACATAGGTCTTCCCATCATGATTTACGGTATGTGTGTGCAGATAGGCCTCGGAAATTGTAGGTGGCTGGCCCAACTCCTTCTCCTATCATGTGTAGTAGAAAGTAGTTATTGAAAAAAAGAAGATGAGTTACAAAGATAAACTTTTTCTTGTATTTTTAAATCATGCACTTGCATTATTTTTCATTTTTATGCTATTTTATTGTGATATATGAAGTGAAAATTTTTTTAAAAATCAATGGAACTTTTGGCATAACCTCCCCATATTATTGACATCCTCCTGTAAATAAAAATTCATTTTACACTTCTGAAAAATATAAATGTACTCCAATCTCCTCAACAAACTCCAACATAGTTTTCCCATCCTCCAATACATATATCAATCAATATATTATCAAACAATTCGCATGTCTATCAAATTCAATAATTGATTGGTTCTATATAATCTAAATTAAAAAGGCTAACTATTTCAAAAGTATTGAAATGCACAAATCAATTGGCAAACATTATGGTAATTGAAATTCACTAATATAAAAGTATAATTTCTCTTATAATTAAAGTACTTACCAATCGTGAGATGTGCTCACCAATAGAAATGGTACCACCAGTGTATGATCCAGGAGCCTTATCTTCAGACCCTCCATAACGATTGATCTTTTTAGTCGCTAAATTTTGTCGCTATTTATTAGGTATGTTTGCGACAGATAGTCGCAAAAATAAATCGGTCGCAAAAAAATTAGCGACTAATTTGGTGTCTTTCGCTAATCATCCATATTATATACTTTATGTTTAGCGAAGAATTTTTCTATCGCAAATCCGTGGCTAATTTTATAAATTTTAATTTTTTTAAAAAAATTCATATCATTATACAATAAAATAAATTAATATGTATATAAATATTCATATGAATATAAATGTAAATTATAATCAAATTTATAAACATATAATCCAAAACATATATAATTAATATTCATATATAGTGTATATCTAATTAAAAGTACGCGAAAAATAAACAATAATAAATTTATCATGCCACATAATATCTTCCTAAATAATAAATTGTACTAATAATAATATCATACAAAAATAAGATATGTAGAGTCATGTTCAGGTAAAACCGCCACTACCAAAATGAGAATCATCATGCGAGTCAGGACCATGTGGACCTGAATAGCCGACATCATCATGTGGTGCAGGTGTTATAATAGTGGTACTGGGTTGAGTGGCTGGTGGCTGAGGGGCCAAGTGAGGAAGCAACGAACAAATAGTCCGTGATACAATCTCCTCGACATCTTCCTTTGTCAAGCAGGTACAACCAAAATGAGAGGCAGTGCTTGTACCAGTAGCACATGATGGTCAAGATGGATAAACACCGGGAGGCACATATGAGCCAAGACCGTATATTGTTTTCCTTTTATTGCATCATGCGGCCTCGATAAACAACTCCGACTCATCGACGGATTACTCATCTTGCGATCTTTCACATCGAAAATGCTCATATCTCTCCTATAAAATGACAACAATATTTAATAAAAGTAAATATAAGAACAACACATATTTTACAACAATTTAGCATTTGAATAACTGAAAATATTATCAACTAATAAAGTACATGTGACTTACATGTACCTCCCTGCTACGATCCGCCACATAGGTCTTCCCATCATGATTTATGGTATGTGTGTGCAGATAAGCCTTGGGAATTGTAGGTGGCCGGCCTAACTCCTTCTCCTATCATGTGTAGTGAAAGCAACTATTAAAAAAAAAAAAGAAGATGAGTTACAAAGATAAATTTTTTCCTACATTATGAACTTGCATTATTTTTCGTTTTTATGCTATTTTATTGTGATATATGAAGTGAAAAATTTTTTAAAAATCAATGAAAATTTTGGCATAACCTCCCCATATTATTGACATCCTCCTGTAAATAAAAATTCAGTTTACACTTCTAAAAAATACAAATGTACTCCAGTCTCCTCAACAAACTCCAACACAATTTTCCCATCCTCTAATACATATATCAATCAATATATTGTCAAACAATTCGCATGTCTATCAAATTCAATAATTGATTGGTTCTATATAATCCAAATTAAAAAGGCTAATTATTTCAAAAGTATTGAAATGAACAAATCAATTGGCAAACATTATGGTAATTGAAATTCACTAATATAAAAATGTAACTTCTTTTATAATTAAAGTACTTACCAATCTTCACATTGCGATAGATAGTTGCCAAAATAAATCGGTCGCAAAAAAATTAGCGACTAATTTGGTGTCTGTCGCTAATCATCCGTATTATATGTTTTATATTTAGCGACGGATTTTTCTATCGCAAATACGTGGCTAATTTTATAAATTTTAATTTTTTTAAAAAAATTTCATATCATTATACAATAAAATAAATTAATATGAATATAAATATTCATATGAATATAAATGTAAATTATAATCAAATTTATAAATATATAATCCAAAACATATATAATTAATATTCGTACATAGTGTATATCTAATTAAAAATACGCGAAAAATAAATAATAATAATAAATTTATCATGCCACATAATATCTTCCTAAATAATAAATTGTACTAATAATAATATCATACAAAAAAAAGATATATAGAGTCATGTTCAGGTAAAGCCGCCACTACCAAAATGAGAATCATCATGAGGGTCAGGACCGTGTGGACCTAAAGGGCCGACATCATCTTGTGGTGTGGGTGATGTAGTAGTGGTATTGGGTTGTGTGGCTGGTGGTTGAGGGGCCAAATGAGGAAGCAACGAATGAATAGTCCGTGCAAAAATCTCCTTGACATCTTCCTTTGTCAAGCAGGTACTACCAGAATGAGAGGCAGTGCTTGTACCAGCAGCACATGATGGTTCGGATGGATAAATACCGGGAGACACATATGAGCCAAGACCGTATATTGTTTTCCTTTTATTGCATCGTGCAGCCTCGATAAATAACTCTGACTCATCGACGGATGACTCATCTTGCGATCTTTCACATCGGAGATGCTCATACCTCTCCTATAAAATGACAACAATTTTTAATAAATGTAAATATAAGAACAACACATATTTTACAAAAATTTAGCATTTGAATAACTGAAAATATTATCAACTAATAAAGTACATGTGACTTAAATGCACCTCCCTGCTACGATTCGCCATATAGGTCTTCCCATCATGATTTATGGTATGTGTGTGCAGATAGGCCTCGAGAATTGTAGTTGGCCGGCCCAACTCCTTCTCCTATCATGTGTAGTAGAAAGTAGCTATTGAAAAAAAAAGAGGATGAGTCACACAGATAAATTTTTTCCTGTATTATTAAATCATGCACTTGCATTATTTTTCGTTTTTATGCTATTTTATTGTGATATATGAAGTGAAACATTTTTTAAAAATCAATGAAAATTTTGGCATAAGCTCTCCATATTATTGACATCCTTCTATAAATAAAAATTCATTTTACACTTCTGAAAAATACAAATGTACTCCAATCTCCTCAACAAACTCCAACACAATTTTCCCATTCTCTAATACATATATCAATCAATATATTGTCAAAAAATTCGCATGTTTATCAAATTCAATAATTGATTGGTTCTATATAATCCAAATTAAAAAGGCTAACTATTTCAAAAGTATTGAAATGAATAAATCAATTTGAAAACATTATGGTAATTAAAATTCACTAATATAAAAGTATAATTTCTCTTATAATTACAGTACTTACCAATCGTGAGATGTGCTTACCAATAGAAATGGTACCACCAGTGTATGATCCAGAAGCCTTATCTTCGGACCTCCATAACGATTGATCTTTTTAGTCGCTAAATTTTGTTGCTATTTATTAGGTATGTTATAGTCGCCAAAATAAATCGGTCGCAAAAAAAAATAGCGACTAATTTGGTGTCTATCACTAATCATCCATATTTTATATTTTATGTTTAGCGAAGAATTTTTCTATTGCAAATCTGTGGCTAATTTTATAAATTTTAATTTTTAAAAAAAATAATTTCATATCATTATACAATAAAATAAATTAATATGAATATAAATATTCATATGAATATAAATTTAAATTATAATCAAATTTATAAACATATAATCCAAAACATATATAATTAATATTCGTACATAGTGTATATCTAATTAAAAGTACGTGAAAAATAAACAATAATAATAAATTTATCATGCCACATAATATCTTCCTCAATAATAAATTGTACTAATAATAATATCATACAAAAAAAATATATGTAGAGTCATGTTCAGGTAAAGCTGTCACTACCAAAATGAGAATCATCATGCGGGTGAGGACCATGTGGACTTGAAGGGCCGACATCATGTGCGGGTGATGTAGTAGTGGTATTAGGTTGAGTGGCTGGTGGCTGAGGGGCCAAGTGAGGAAGCAACGAACGAATAGTCCGTGCGACAATCTCCTCGTTGCCTTCCTTTGTCAAGCAGGTACCACCAGAATGAGAGGGAGTGCTTGTACCAACAGTACATGATGGTCCGGATGGATAAACACCGGGAGGCACATATGAGCCAAGACCGTATATTATTTTCCTTTTATTTGATCGTGAGGCCTCGATAAACAACTCCGACTCATCTACGGATGACTCATCTTGCGATTTTCAGATCGGAGATGCTCATACCTCTCCTATAAAATGACAACAATTTTTAATAAACGTAAATATAATATAAACAAATAATTTTCAACAATTTAGCATTTGAATAACTGAAAATATTATCAACTAATAAAGTACATGTGACTTACATGCACCTCCCTGCTACAATCCGCCACATAGGTCTTCCCATCATGATTAATGGTATATGTGTGCAGATAGGTCTCGGGAATTGTAGGTGGCTGGCCCAACTCCTTCTCCTATCATGTGTAGTAGAAAGTAGTTATTGAAAAAAAAAAGAAGATGAGTTAGAAAGATAAATTTTTTCCTGTATTATTAAATCATGCACTTGCATTATTTTTCGTTTTTATGCTATTTTATTGTGATATATGAAGTGAAATTTTTTTAAAAAATTAATGAAAATTTTGGCATAACCTCCTCATATTATTGACATCCTCCTGTAAATAAAAATTCATTTTACATTTCTTAAAAATACAAATGTACTCCAATCTCCTCAACAAACTCCAACACAATTTTTCCATCCTCCAATACATATATCAATCAATATATTGTCAAACAATTCGTATGGCTATCAAATTCAATAATTGATTAGTTCTATATAATCCAAATTAAAAAGGCTAACTATTTCAAAAGTATTAAAATAAACAAATCAATTGGCAAATATTATGGTAATTAAAATTCACTAATATAAAAGTATAATTTCTCTTATAATTAAAGTACTTACCAATCGTGAGATATGCTCACCAATAGAAATAGTACCACCAGTTTATGATTCAGGATCCTTATCTTCAGACCCTCCATAATGATTGATCTTTTTCTGAGTAGAAACCTGAATGCATGGAGGAAGATTAAAAATCTCATTCCACCTAACCCATGTAGATTCTGGAAAGTCCATGGGTTTTTGCTTGGTGATCTTTATATGATACACATAATCCTTATACCTCTGAGCAGCCTTTGTTTCCCAACCTGCCCTAACAATACCATTTACTTCAGCATCCTAGTGGCACCTTTTCTATATTTATATTACAAGAGATTCATTAGTAAATAAAATCATACAATAATCCAATTAATTTGAATACTAAATTTTGTAATGAGAAAGTTTCATTAATCTTCAAATAAATATATAGATGTACCTTGAATTCTCCTCAATAAAACTCCTTGATTTCTCTAGAAACCTCCTTCCAACTAACTCCATTAATATCTATCCGCTGATGGAAGCTGCTGGTTATAATTATAGAGCATTGGGAGGAAGGTTCCAGCCTGCAAAGTATATATTATAAAAGCAATGTGGTTAAATATGTTATTATCACTTAATCACAATTTGTATGGGTGAATATTCACATGCCCTTAAGGCTCATTATAATGTGCAATCGACTAATATTTTCACTGGACACTTTGCATGTAGTCGATGTATTGCTGTTGGCTGTGTGCGGACTAGGAGTTGATGTAGATGGCGTAAATGTCACAGGAGGCGAAGGTGCATTCTCGGATGTAGGGTCTCCCGGTATATCTGGCATATCTCCAAAAGGTGGAATTATTGAATCCCCTCCAGATCGTCCTCCCCGACGTCCTCGACCTGTAAATCCTCATCCTCTACCACGACCCATATCTACACAATGGTAAACTATACATGTATGTGTTTAACATATATAACTTATAATTTAATAAGTGCATTTAACAAAATAAGGATTCCATTTAACCTAAATATTTTGATTTTAACAAAATAAGAAAAAAAACAAAAGTTTAGTATCCCCATCATTCAGAAGAACGTAGCCTAGTAGTAGTCGTTATTCTCATTAGGTAAAATTAAGCAAGATTTGAAACTTAAATACCAAAATATTATGATAAGAAAGAAATTACTTTTATTATAATATAGTAGGAGAATTATTTAGTATTTCTCTAAACTATACATTTTCGTATCAAAATTCGGTAACAAATTCATTAACAATATAAAATTAATAAATTAATAAAATACAAGCAAGTATCTACTTGCAATTAGCAAGAAAATGAAAAGAAAAATAAATAAATAGGCTAATTTTGTCACTAATTGAAATTATGTGCATTTAAAACTACTCATGTGGACTACTACTCGTGGATATGTGTATATATTCAAATTTATATGTTTCTCCTTAGCATCTGATTTTGGGTACATATTGTTGGCATGTTCCTTCTATTAAAGCTTTGTCACATGCATCTTGATTTGGTCTTCTTAGTAGTGGATGAAAATAATAGTCACATAAAAAGGCAGTAGTAAAAAAAAAAGAATAGAAGAAGAAGAAAAAAGAGGTATCCTCTATTTTATTATTTTGTATTTCTTTTGGGTCAAAAAATGGAGAAAATCTTTTGGGTTGTGTGTGTGTGTGTGTGTGTGTGTAAATAGTTCAAATTTGAAGCACTTAATTGCTACCAATTCAATCTTACAAGTTTATTAATAGGATTAATTGATATATAAAAGAACACCTAAGTTTATTAAATTTTACTAACCCACCCTGAAAGTTTTTAAAATCTCAATTGACACTTTAATTTAATAAATTTACTAATTATTAAATCCATTTTATATTAATAGGTACATTTTCTTTTTTAATTTGTCACAAATTAATTAAGAACATGGAAAATTACTATATGAATAATATAATTTTTAAAGACAAATTAATTTTTTTTTTTTGGCTTTTAATGGTAGATTAGTATATAGGTCCTTAATTATTAGGCCTACTAATAAAATTAATGGTACCTTTATTCCTTTCTCCTGTACATTCCAATTTTCTTCTATTGGTTATGGCTTCCAATTAAATAACAAGTCATTTCTACATCTGCATTCGAATTCTAGAATTATAATACACAGATTCTGTTGATGCAATGGGCTCTTTCTTATACTCTTCCCCATCTTATTCATACCCAAATGATCACTTTGCTGCCTGTTTTTTGAATTATCCATACCGGAACCCCAAAATTAAGATCACTACAAAGAATTTGGAAACTCAATTCTCTTATAAAATCAGAGCCAAGCCATTCAAATGCCACTGCAATATAAATTCTAGAATCTCCACATCCAACTTGAATGAGCCATGTATCCAATTCTAATTTTCCATCCACAAAGTCAAACTAGAACACAAAAAATAAAATAAAAAAAAGGCTTCAAACTAACACCACAACTTCAAATTTAATCTACAAAAACAACCTAGATCACAAAATCCCAGCACAAATAACATAAGAAACAAAACCCAAGAGCTGATATTCAAAAAATAAAAAAAGAAAAGAGCTTGTCTTTTAACACTTCCCCCACCTCAACCCAAAATCGAACCTGAATCTACTTGAAACCAAATCAAATTGAAAGCTCAAATCTTATTGCAGAATCAAGCAAAAGATAAAAAATTTCCAAGTAATAATCCTTCCACAAAAGCCCAAATCTTTCGAGTAAAACCGATATTAAATTAGCCCAAAAAAAGGTAGCAAGCACAAACCAATAAATTCAAAGTAAACCCCTCAATTATTTAGTAATTTCTATAGCTCAAAAGTAGCGAGTATCAAAGAAAAATAATGAGTAAATGCAGAAAGAAGGAATAGAAACAAACACAAAGAGACAGTAGGAAGGGAAATAGAAAAATTACATGGGTTTAACTGGACAAATTGAGAATAGAATTGGGAAGAAAAGGACAGCACAGAGTTTCCGGTTCCCACCCACCTTAGAGAGAGAGAACGCTGATTATTGATTATAGAAGTAGAAACCCTAAGTACGTAACAGAGAAATGAAGGGAGAGAGAAGGGTCAGCTTATGCATCGAACACAATATGTTTTAGTAGAGCAGTAGCAGTATTTCGCTTACCTCTCATACCGCAGAAGCAGCTGAATAATCAAATGCCGATTAGACCGCCGATGACAATGGCCGTCCATACTGGTGGCGGGGGATTGGGCAAAATAGGGGATCTTTCATTTTTGGTGTCTGCGTTTTTTGAGAGATAGAAAATTTAGGGGTTTAGGTTATTTTTATTCTGTACGTAAATCGAATTTTAGCAACTATTTTAGCAACTAAATTTCTTTAGTCGCTAAAATATTATTGAAACAACTACTCCTTCACCGACAACTCAATTTAGTTTCTAATTTAGTCACTAACTGTATACCACAAATTGCGGCAGACAATTTAGTTGCTATTATGTCGCAAAATTATAAAAAATTGTTAACGGCTAAATCCTAGTTGCTAAATTTTAGCTACTAAATCTTATAGTCGCTAATTTAGTCGCAAAAAAGCGCGATCATTTCGCGCCACTTTTTAGCGACTGATTATCTTTATCAGTCGCTAAATGTGAATTCTAATTCATAAATTTTGCTTTCATGACTAAATACAATTTCAGTCGCAAATTAACGACTAAATTTTTGTAGTCGCTAATTACCATTTTTTTGTAGTGATTGATTACCCGATCTGGTATTCCAAGTGATGTTTCGTAGTAGGATAGAAAAAGTTTATTAATACATTTGAGAAAAACTTGCCCAAATAAAGATCTTGAAAAAAAATAGAGAAGTACGGATCATCCGTTTGGACAAGCCATGTTCAGTATCATAAGTTTTCTTCCTATGGACCTCAACCCAATGATACAGTTGAAGTAGTCAACAAGAATGTGAAGAGTATACTGCCTAAGATGGTCCAAAGGAGCGACAATCTTAACAGACAGAGATAGAAGCAAGTTCAAAGGAGCTGGTCAACGTCCACAGACTGAAGAGGTTCTATGGAAAAGACAAAAAAAAACAAAAGAAGAGAATAGTATGCCCTATGGGTCAAAATCCAAAAAAGGCGCCTTGCTAAGATTGGGTGCCCCATCAAGGTGAAAACCAAAAAAAGGCATCCTGGGCAAAAAATTAGGAGCTGAAAGAAAATATTAAATTATGAAAATCCAAAAGGGCGAATTGATAACAAGAGTTTGATGCTTTCAAGATCTATCAAGAGATTAGACAATGTCTTGTATTTTTGAATTTAATGCCAAATAATGATCATTTGTATTGAAATCAGACTTGAAATGTATGCATATATGTAAAAATATATATTAATATAAGTAAAATAATTTGTTATGCATACTCAAAGTTGTCTAGATTTAATATAAAAAGTAACACATTGTTCTGCGTTGAATATATGTGATCTGCTAGCTATTATCTGCTACTCTCGCCACTACGATGCTTTAGCCAATGTGCCATATTATCAACTGCAGGGTTGGTAACCCACCTCTTGTACTCAGCCGAAGTGGTAAAGTCACAATCTTTAACCTGCGGAACGTTAGTCTTCACAGGCAACTATGTCCAGAGGCGGTGATAGCCAAACACGAAGGCAGTAGATAAGACACCTCCCTGAAAAGAAAGTAGGCATTTGACAATATCCTGCAGCTCTCCAAACTGTCGAGCACACCGGGCTGAAATGCAGAAAGTGGCTCTGTATAACTTGCATGGTGGTATACAGCAGGAAGGACTATCCCAGGTTAGAAATTGAGGGATCAGCCATGGGCACAATAAGCTGATGTCGCCATCTACCACGGTCGCCAACCATACGGCACCTTCTTAAGGACAATTGAATTCATACTGTAATGGCCCAAAATTGCCATAGTTCACATGTAATGGCCTAAATACTGAGTTAGTAGTGATCAGTGAATTCTATAGAGTTAATAGTGTGGTTTGGGTGCGATTCTACCAGCATTTGTACCTTGAATTCCAATGGAATTATGAGGTTAAACGTTTGAGGGTAAGAGTAGTTCTGGGATGGGTGACCCCCTTGGGAAGTTCTAAGAATAAAAAGGACACCGGAAGAGAAAAATATTTTATTGGACAATTGGAAAGTACAAGTTATAAAAAGTCCGGTGATGTAATTTGGAGTGAAAACGAGGTCAAATAGGTCCCTAAAAGTTTTAAAAAAAAAAGGAAAAAAAAAAAGAAAAGCCTCTAATTCGATTCAAATAGTAACTAGGTTTGACTGATCGATTATTTAAAAATACTAAATGATTTCTGAAAATTTATCTGAAGGCATGGATAGACTCAGTATAATGTGTAGAACAATTTAGTAGTGAAAAAATAATTTTACTGTACTATGGAAAAATTAATAAATTGGACCAGTTCAATTGAACCGGACTGAAAATAGACCCTGATTGAGATGAAACAAAGGTCAGATGAACTATTAAGAGCAAAAATAAAGTTAAGGATGAAAAGTAAACCGAACCAGTTTAACCAGTGAACCGAACCGGTCTAATTAGTTTGAATGGAGTTTGACAATTTTAACCAAGGTTTGATCGAGCTCCAAATGATACTGCGGACCTCAGAAAAATTATCTAAAAGTACGAATTTGCTTTAAATAATGATGAAAATCAGATGGTAATGTAAAATAAATTTTACGGTGAAATAGAAAATTGAGTCATCGAACTGGTAAGAAATTACCGGACTAAGAGATGGTCTCCGATTGACCCAAAAATATTCTTGGAGCATAATAAATATATTTGAAGAATTTTAGAACCATTTTTCAGAGCAATTAAACTTGGGAAGTAAGAGAAATAAATTGGATTTGCTTAATGGGCCTAAAATACCAAAATGGACTTTAGGTTGGCGCATGGTTTGGCCCATTTTGAGGGGCTATATAAGGCAAAAAAAATCTCCCATTTTCCATATTTCTCTCCACCCTTCTTCTTCCTCCTCTTGTTCGAATGGAGTTCTCTCCATTCTTCCATGATTTCTTCATTTTTCTTCCATGGTTCCCACCAAATCCAACCTTTTCAAGTAATTTTCAACCTCTCTTTTCAATGATAGTGGTCTCTAAAGTTCATTTGAAGTGAAAGAAGTGGGAAAAAGTAAGTGGAAAAGGTTATGTTCCAAAATTAAAGTAAGTGAAATTGAGATTTTTAATTTGATTTAATGGTTCAAATAGGTAGATTTAAGGTTGTGGAGTATGAAAATGATGTATATTGAATTAAGAGGCAAAAAAAATTATGATTTTGTACTACTTTATATTTGGCCACTTTAGGGTTTTAATGAAGAGAAAAGTGTTTCAAGGAGAAAAGGCAAGGAAAGGATGTTTAAGGTGTGAAGAATAAGAAAATAAGGTAGTGGATACAATATCCTTCTTTTTCCATTGATTAAGTATGATTTCAGGTTATGTTTATATGGCATGTGTGTGATAAATGCACGTTAAATTGAAATAAACCTTACAAACATGTTTAAAGATGTTAAAAATAATTATTTGAATGCTTAAAACAAGAAGAAACAAATTATATGCTATGCATATAATGGAAGCCGAATGGTATATTAGGGTATACCTAATTATATTTTATGATTAAATGTAAATTAATGGTAAAAACATGTAAATTAAGGTGTAATCTAGCTTAAATAATGATAAATGAGTGAAAAATTAAATTGAAGCAAAAGATGATGGTTAGGCCGAATGGTATGTAAGGTATAACATAGTGTATTTGTATGTTTAATGGTAAATAAGTATGTATTCATGTTAATTAACATGAAATTTAATAGTATAAAGGCTAAATGGAAGAAAAATAATTATGGATAAAAATTCAGAAGGTTGGCCAAATGTTTCCTTAAGGGATCTTAATGCATAATTAATTAATTAGTTTAATGAATTTAAGGTCATAGAAAGAATGTATAATTAAAATAGAGGGTATACTAATTTATTTGAAATTTTTATATTATTAATGAATAAGATTTATGTTGATAATGTATTATGTAATAAGTAAAGATCATGAAATGTATTGTGTTTAAGTAAAGTAATGACATAAATAAGATTACAATAAATAATAAGTAAAATAAAATTGAATTTAATAGAAAAGAAATTAGGTATATAAATGATGGTGTAATAATTGAATAATATGAAATGATTATGAATAATTATGTAATAATTATGGCTATTATGAAATAAATATGAATATCACAAAATGAATGTGGTTATGGAATTAAATATGGTTATGGAATCAAGTATGTGTTATGATTGTTATAAAATTTAATTATGATTGAAAATGCAAGTGCTAGTGGTATGGCATGGCATATTTTATTTAATGTTATTATGATAAAAGAAAGTGTATTGAAAATGAAATGTATGTATATGGTTATGCTTTTAAAAGAAATGATTATGAGCCCTTAGTATAATAGTCGAGAAATCACGAAGCGTAGGATACAATTGGTTAGCCACAGGGACGATATAGTGTACCACGGTAGCGAGTCATGGCGACTCACAATTGTAGGCTAATGACGGTCTACCTATAGTGTCACAGTGCACTATTAAGTGTTAAAATGTAAATGTAATGTCATCGAAGCACAATTTGAAATGAATGTGGTTATGGAATTAAATATGGTTATGGAATCAAGTATATGTTATGATTGTTATAAAATTTAATTATGATTGAAAATGCAAGTGCTAGTGGTATGGCATGGTATATTTTATTTAATGTTATTATGATAAAAGAAAGTGCATTGAAAATGAAATGTATGTATATGGTTATGCTTTTAAAAGAAATGATTATGAGCCCTTAGTATAATAGTCGAGAAATCACGGAGCGTAGGATATAATTGGTTAGCCACAGGGACGATATAGTGTACCACGGTAGCGAGTCATGGCGACTCACAATTGTAGGCTAATGACGGTCTACCATAGTGTCACAGTGCACTATTAAGTGTTAAAATGTAAATGTAATGTCATCGAAGCACAATTTGACCCCTAAGTGGTCACTCTGACACTACCGAAGAGCAATCGGCCCCTAAGAGGCCACTTCGATAGATATAGGGTTTTGGAACCCTGTCCCGCATATCTAGCCTAGTTATTTCTACTGGATATTACTAGGGGCAAAAGTAAGAAATGAGATTTAATGAGAAAACTGTGAAATAAAGGTAAAAGAAATAAAGTAAATGGTAATGATGTGTTAAAGACTAAATGGTAAAAATATAAAAGAAATTGTGATACGGATCAACCAACCACTAAGGACTCTTTGAAGATGCCAAGTGGTCCAATCACAAGAGAGCGAGCTAAGAAGCTGAAGATGGCTATGACAGCCTATGTGCAAGGCTTGGTTACTCAAGAACTACATGAAGATGCCTTTGAGAAGTGTCAAAGAGAACTTGAAGAAGGCATTCACAAAGTACTTAGCCTTTTAGAAGCTTGTGATGGAATTAGGCCAACTTAAGTTATTTTGGGTTTATACAACTTTGGGCTTTAATTGTACAAGTCATGTGCTTCATTTAAAAGTCACATGACTCATTTAATTAGTGACTTAATGGGCTAGACATTTTTTGGCCTTTCTTTAATGGGTTTATTTTAGTTAGTTGGGATTTTAGTTAATATTTGTTAGTGGGCTTGTAAATTCGGCCAAGATTTATTCAAAGTATTAGTTTTTTTTTAAGCTTTGTTTGGACCTTTGTAAATGGGCATATTTAATTGATTAGCCCATTAGGAATTCGGCTTAGCTTAGTTAAAGGCCTCATTAGGGTTTGTTTTTAGGTTTTAAGGGTAATTAGGGTTAGCCACCATATATATAGGCTAATATGAGTTGTAAACTTCAGATTTGAATAACATACTTTGGCATAGCCAAATTTTCTTTGCTTAGAATGAGAGTGAATTGCTTTCTTTTCTATTGCATGAAGAATTTGATTAACTTATCAATTGTTTGATTGTGGTGTTTTTCAGGTTCTTTAATTCCCGATTATTTGCGTTTCCATTCACAAGTTGTTTGGGATTCAATAGGGAGGGTGTTTATCTGATTTTGCTTTGCTATTCGAATCGTATGTGTGGGTTTGTAGCTCGTTAGCTATTGGGTTCCGCACCAAATTCGGTTAAAATGGTAATTATGTAAAATATTGAGATAAAAGGGTAAAGAGGGATTAAAATGAATAATTATGGAATAATAAAAGGCATGGAATAAATAAGGACCAAATTGTAAAAATTTAAAAGTATTAGGGCTATAATTGAAATTATGCTTAATGATGAAAGAAAATAAGGTAATTATGAAAAATAAGTGATTAATTGGTTAAATAAGTAATAAGATGCATAAATATGGGATAAATGTGAAACTATGTATAAAACATAGTTTATGGACTAAACAGTAATTTTACATGTTAAATAATGAATTAAGTATGAATTATGGATATCAAGTGGCATTATTGTAATTATAGTGAAATTGAATGGAAAAATCGTAATTTAATGGAAATATAAGGATTAAAATGTAATTTGACTTGAAAATAGTATTTTAAGGTCTAAATGGTAATTTGCATGTTAAATAATGAAATAAATGTAAAATTAAGATTAATTAATGGCATTATTGTAAATAAGTGAAAAGGACTCAAATAATGACTTTGGTTACTTGGAGTAATAAGGAGCTTCTAGTCAAAAGAGCAATCGGGTCAGTGCAGACAGTATCCAAACCAAGCAGCGTCTCAACCAAAATCGGTGGAAATGGGGTCAACCCATCATGCATGCCCTCTATAATGCTGAATAGCCGATAGTCTCCAATCAGTCCATCCGAAGTCACCGCCAGGTATCACGCTAGACAGATTAGCAAAGTCACAGTGGTGCGATAAGTAAGAATATCAAAGAAGTCATCCAGCGCATTAATCAGGAGCTCCAAAAAAAAAGGGCATCTCGAGACACCAGTCTAGAGGTTGTCGAGGGTAGAATTCCCAAGGCTTGTGCTACCTCCATCAGATAGTTTGGCATGCAACTCGGAATGTAAGGTAGGGTACTAGGAGGAAACCTCACACCGACAATCGCAGCAAATTCCTCAGCCAGGGGCACAATTCCTGATGAGTGAACCTGAAGACATGAAACCAAGGATCCCAGTAGTGAACAATAGCCAACAAAAGGGTCGCATTGCGTTTGATTCTTTGGAGGAATTTCATGTCAGAATAAGGGGACAGGATAGAGTTTTCCCAGGTTTTGGGGGCATCTAAAAGTTTGTGCAATCGAACGAGGATCGGTGCCGACATGGTGCAAAATAGGTAATATCTGTGCAGAAAAAAAAAGTGAAAGAAAAAAAATGAAAATGAAAATACTTGTAGAGAAGCTCTGATTAACTAAGCTGCAAAGATTCAATGCTTGAACTTCAAGGTTTGAGTTCCTTTTATAGAGGCGCCATGACAGATGGGTGTGACTGATCCAGCGAGCCACAGCTAGCTCGTCTGTCACCCCAAAATTACCTGGTTGAATTTTGTCCCTATATTTTTTCTGCATGGCTCATGCCACTATAAGAAAAAGAGAAAATAGAGACGAAATTTTAGAGATGAAAATAATTTCGTCTCTAAATAGAGACGAAAAATAGTTTGTGTCTCTAAATAGAGACAGAAATGGAATTCCATCTCTATTTAGAGACGAAATTATTGTTGTCTCTAAAATTGGTCGCAAATATTTACCTATAGCAACAGAAAATATATGTAGTCGCTAAAAATGGCAAGATTCATTTCCCTCCTCATTTAGAGATGGGATTTAGAGATGGAAATTGATTTCCGTCTCTATTTAGAGATGGAAATTGATTTCCGTCTTCCGTCTCTAAATAGAGACTGTATTTTTTACCGTCTCTATTTAGAGACGGAAATCAATTTTCGTCTCTAAAAAATGGGGTATATAAGGCACACTTTCTTTCTTCTCTCGGCTTCCTCTTTCCCCTCTCCCCTCTGACCAGCATATCTATTCCCCTTCACCCCCTCCTCCATCGTCGAAGGCGTCCACCTGCCGGGACAGAAGAACCTCAACGCCGGCTGCCTCATTCTTCTCTGGCAGCCCTTCCACTGTCACGTGTTTCTTCTCCGGCGGATCTTTCTTTTCCTGGCCTTGTTTCGTGGATCTCCACCGTTCGTCACCCATGGTTGAGCTGCCTTCCGCCGCCGGCGCCGCTACTTCTCCGGCCAGATCTGCAACCTAGGTAATTTTTCTTCTAGCATTATTAAAAATTGTTACTAATTTAAATTGGTATCATATTTATGTATGTTGTGTATTACTAAATATTGTTATTAAGTGTATTTTGTGTATTATTTTGTGTATAATATTTGTGGGTATTATGTTTGTGTATAAATTTAAGTACAACCCTGTTTTATATTTCAGAATTATTTGTCTTACAATTTCTTCTTATGCTTATTTCTTTGATATTTAATTTTCTTAATTCTTTTGGTTGCTATGCGTGGGAACTACAATTTGGAACAACATTAGCTCAAGCCTAAGAGAGTAGAATGAAGTGCATATAATTTCCACTATCCAATAGCTTTTTTTTAAAAAAAAGAAAAATCAGAATACTAATTAATTCTTTAAACAGAAAATAAGAAACAATATCTCAGTTTTTAAAGCAAGGGATTACAATATTATTTCATTTAAAAAAGTGAAAGATTATGTTTTTCGTGTATTTGGATAGATTAAAAATTTAATTTAACAACATTGATAAAGTATGCAGAAAAAACGTTTGATAAAATTGATCCCAACATGTCATTAATCTACCGACATAAAATTTATTGTAGCTAAAAATACTAATTTATGTGGCACAATAAAACATACTAAATGGTAACTAGGGACGGTAGTGGGTAGAACTTTTTTGAATATTCGGGTTCTACCCATGGCTAATAAATTGGATTGAAATAGTTAATAAATGGATTTGAATAGTTATTTTATTATTTATAATGGGTACAAATAGGGTTTGGATTTTGCCTTTTGGGTACCCACTGTTCGAATCTTAGTATTAAAAATTTAACATTTTTAGTTATTTTTTTAATATATAATGATTTTATCATGATTTATACTTGAATTTAATTTGATTTATTTTGATTTTTATAAATATGGTTTAATTATAAATTGACTTTTTGTATTAATTTTTTTTTATTTTTAGAAGAATTATTGATAAACGGCTATTGGATAGCGCGTATACAAATATAAGTAATCGGATTTACGATATGTACGGATAGTGTAATGTTAATTTTAAATGGATAAAGATAATAAGATTCAAATTTTAAATTATTAAATGATTTCGAATATGAGTATAGTAATTTTCATAGGTACCCTATGCATTTTCAACCTTACTAAATACATTAGCAACAATAACACATATTGTAACAAGAAATGATATAGCTAAAAGTTAGCTAAAAGAAGATTACATAAGAAATGAAACAATTATGCAAAAAAACATTAGAGGGATTATTGAAACAAAACATGTAATGGCTCAAATACTGGTCTAAAAGTATTAGTGAATAATTTCAGTATTATCATGATGATCGCCGCACCAAACAGTGCAGGGAGTGAGTTTGCCAGTGTCAAAGTTTAGTGATAAGTGGGTTAGAAGTATAGTGATTTCGGGACGGGTGACACCGGGGTGGCTATACAGCAAACCCGGCTATCTGACGCCTAAAAAAATTTAATTTCGCGAAATTGATCTATGGGCCATAAGAAGTCTATTGGTGAAATTTGAGCTGAAAACAGAGTCAAATTGACCTCCGAAAGTCATTCTGAAGTTGGTCTCCAATTCGGTTCAATTTGAACCGAGGTTTGACCGATTGTTGATCGAGGGGTTATAAATAGTGAATGAGGCCTAATGGATGTTGAGTGTGTAGAATAAGACAATAGAAGTATTATCTGTGAATTTTGACAACTTTAAAGTTGTATTTTACGGTAGAAGAAAAATTGATCGAATCGGACCGGTTTAAGTGAACCGAGGTCAAAATGGACTCCGATTGAACTACAAATTTTCAGGAAGCCTATTTTTGATGTTCTGATATCAATGAAATTGGTTAGAAGTGAAAATAATGAGAGGAACATATAGATTCTTTGGAAAAGTACAATTGAACCGAAAAATCAAAATTTTAGTTTAAATCGATTGGACCATCTTGGTTGGACCGGTTCGGTTCATTACAGGGCTATATAAGAAGAGAGGAGACCAGATTTATCTAGAAAAATTCAGCAAAAATGGACCTTCTTCTTCTTCAAAACTGAATGGTTTTTCTTCACTTCTCCTCCATTTTTCTTCTTCATTTCTCCAATCTTTCCCCAAAATTCAACCTCCTAGACAAAGTTCATCTCCTCTAAAATCATATGGAAGTTATTGGAGTCCATTTGGAGAGCTGGAAGTTGGGAAAATCAAGTGTGCAAAGTTTAGTCAAGATTTGAGGAATTTGAAGGAAATGATGGAGTTTCAAGGAGTTATGGCATGGAGAGCATGTTTGTAATGTGGAGAACAAGAATCTAAGGTGAGTGGATACATTATCCTTCCTTTTCCATTGATTATGTGTGAATTTTAGGTTATGCTCAAGTGTGAAAATGAGATTTAAGCATGTTTAATTAAATTTAATGTGATATTCATCATTTATGGTGTAACACCCCCATCGTCACCCCTGTTGGAAGGGCGCCGACGGGCGCGCTACCCGACGCTCACTCACATACATGCACACATACACTATGCGGAAGCATACATTCTTACAAAAACACGGGTAAATTAAAAACTTACCTTGCGGGCACAAACTGATCATGCAATAACTCACGCACACGCAGGCACTAAGCGGAAGCAAAAAGCGAATAATAATACAAAGGAATAACTAATAAATATAATAACGTTTACATATCCCAAAATAATCTCCAGATCATTACATAATTAATTACATATACAATAATACAGAAATACAAATGCTGAAATACAGAAGCTGAACAAAAATACAAAACTTCTAACTCCTATGTGGCCGACCTTGCAGATGCGCGACTAGAACAGAACCAAACCTGCCACCTGCACGGGAAGAGAACCCGTGCTAAGCAATAAACGCCTAGTGGGGAAAACACACAAGCAATATGGACGACCATTCACAATGGTCGTCAAGGCATAACACATTCACAAAGGCAAAAACGGACATTCATAACACACATATAGTCAGGCTTGCATAGAAAGGCATTCCGTCACAAACTCACATTCATATTCATATACTGGTGTCGAAAATAAGCCGAAGCAGACAAAACACCATACACGATAAAAGTATCATCATGCCGAACTACATAAAATTTCACATGCATATACTTACCAGGGTATCGGACATTAGCACCTTACCATTCATAGTGGCATGACATTTAAATGTGCAATTATCATGCCCAAATACTCATACATTATCTAAAAACCCATTCACATGTTATAAGATTACCGTGCTATACTGCACACAATTATTATACCAAGAACACGAGCTAATTAAACCTACTTTCTGTCATGTCATACTACCCACACTAGCCGAACCCAAGGAAATACGTCATAACACTACACTTCCATTGCAAGACTCTTTCACATATAATATCATGCCATACTCATAGACACATGACAACACGCCGAAGATACTGCAACAGTAGAGACCAAAGGAACATATAGCAAAATATTACATTCAGAGCATACACAAGCTCAAGATCAGATTCTTAAACACTTTAACTTGCCTCATCATCATCCATTAATGCACATACACTTACCGAAGCCGATCCACATACATTGTACCCCAGATAATACATATGTAATCATTAAATAGTCTAGATTGCCTTATCATGCATACTAATTCACATGCTACCATAATAATTAACAGTACAGAATCACACTCATATACATACTAATTAACCATATCAATCCGTAATTTAAGTTCACATTCGTATACATATTATTTCATATGCTTATAGCCTAACTAGTCGGATTCACGTTCTAATAATAATAACATGATAACATATACTCATGGCATTTGAAAGATTATGGTCACAGTTATGCACGTTTTAATTCCAGTACTTATATCTATAACTGATAGCATACAAATACATTCACCATATGATATACATATATGTATAGAGATAACTATGCTCAATTCACCTGTTTAAGTCACATTCAACCCATTCAGAGTTTCATAATCACATTTGATTACATAACTGATTCACATGTCCAGAATTATGCACATTCGAATATTACTGTAACACCCCCTTCCCATACGTAGGCGATCCCATCCGAGAAGGAGTGAGATGCCGTATGAGTAAAGGTGTCACCAAACAATAGCGAAGCAAAACATACATTCATTCAAAACATACATTCAGAAAATACAGAATAATTAAAAACTTTACATGCAGAAAGCAAAAGCTGATCATGCATTACTATAATAAACTATTACAATAATGATCTGATCAACTAGCAGATACAAAATGATATTACATATACAAAAATGTAGATACAAAAGCGGAAGCTGATACAGAGAGTTCTATACAAAAAGAATCAATAATTGATACAAAACTGAGCCCTACACTAATCCCTTCTGTGTTGGCTTGATGACCGCGACTCTCCCAAAGCAAAACGCCTTCCGCACCTGCACGGGTAAAAACACCGTGCTAAGCGATAAACGCTTAGTGGGGAAACACACATAAATAATGAACGGCCATTCACAATGGTCGTCAAGGCATAACACATTCACAATGGCAGAATGCAAAGGCTATAACATAATCCATACAAACATGCTCATGTAATAAAGCCATACAATCAGTATTTCATAATCATACTCATTCAGAAATAATCCATAATACAATACATTGATATACTCATTCAGATAATCCTTTTATAGCCAAATCAAATCAAGCAGTTCAAATAAACATTTAAAGAACACCTGCTGACTCTAGATAGTGGATAACGAGTGTACAGACAGTACTTTCCGGGTACGAGCCGATTACAGACAGTACATTACGGGTACGAACCGATTAAACCATTTTACTTTAACTTTCATAGATATTTTCAAAAGGGACCTTAAACAAGATCCAATACAGAAAAGGGTTTGCGAGGAACCAAACGGGGACCCGATCGGGGTCCAAACAGAACTATGGGCTGCAGCAACAGACTCTATTAGGCATGCCTAACTATCTACTTACTTGACTCTAGCAGGTTATGCGTCAAACAGATCACATTTCAGAGTACAGAATGGTATTCATCAGAAATTCATGGTATCACGCATATCAAAGCATCAAACAGTAAGACATGCCTCATACAACAGTAAAGTCCATTCAAAAGAAAATACCAGATTCATTTCTGAGTTAAAAACTAGGAAATTTCGGAAAAACAAGCTGAACGGAGGAACAGGCGAGATTGGCTGGTCACAAGGCGTGACTGGCCTTCCCCACAGGCAGTCACGCGACGTGACCGAGAGTCACGCGACGTGACTTGCTTGTTCCTCGCCGGTCACGTTGCGTGATCATCACAGATCACACAACGCTCTCGCAGGTCACGGCGTGATTGGGCGTCACGTCTCGTGACGTGCTATTCCCTCGCTTGCGTGATCTCGCAGATTACGCCTCGCCTTCGCAGGTCGCACGACGTGACCGAAGATCACGTCCCGTGACCTGCTTGTTCTTCAGCTGGTCACGCGACTGGCTTCTCAGCAGGCAGATCACGGCGTGACCGAGGGTCACGTCTCGTGACTTGCCTTCTTCCGTAGTGAGTCACGCGAACACAGAGAACACCAACAGTACTTTGATTTTCCAGAATTTCCAGAATTTCCAGAGCACAGAATTCAATCCCAATTTGATTTAAAACCATACAAACCTGTTTCTATCTTCCAGAAATCATCTCAAACAACATAGGCCACAATCATACAACTCAATTCATCCAATAATTTAACTAAATCAAATCAAGAACATATGCATTCAAACTTACAAAAATATAAACCCTAGAATTTTACAGTAGATTCAAAATCACACAATTTCACAAGTAAACATTCCCAAACCTTGATTCTAAGCTTCTAACACTTAGTCCCACTGCTCCCAGCAACCTCTTTGCCTTTGGGATCGCGTGGAGCCTCAGCTAGAACTCAAACACAGTAATGAACATCAACATGCAACCCTAATTTAAAACTCAACCTAAAGAAGAAGATGAAGATGTAAAGTTACAGTAAAACAAAGACAAGGTATGCACTTACCAAGCTAGGAGTAAGAGTGACCAATTTCCACAACCACACTTATTTAACAGATAGCAAGTAGTAATTAGGAGAGGGAAAAGGAAGAAGAAGATGAAGGTTGAAGGGAAAAACGTGAATCTGATTTCCTTTCACTCTTCCTTCATTTCTTTCTTTATTTTCCTTAACCTAATCACATGTCATTTTCCTTGGTGGTGGAACTTACTCACTCACACCCTACTTCCACACACAACACTCACACCTAATGCATTCTGTAACACCCCCATACCCCCGGTAAGGAATATCGGGGCGCTGCGCGGACACTTACGTATACATGTACATGCATTAGCGGAAGCGGTAGCATAAACACATTCATTTAAAAGTAATTAAATACTACACTAGGGCCCACTTGCATTTCATATTAACTACAGATACATTTACATGTGATTCTTTTACTTTTATTACATAATGATGTTACTCAAAACATCACCAATGCTATCTCTAACTTATACAAAAAGATGAACAAACTCCCTAGTGGCCTTGACCCGCAGATGCCCGCTCACTGATCCGAACCTGTACCTACACGGAAGCAAACATCCGTGCTAAGCGATAACGCTTAGTGGGGATGAAAATAATGCAAAGGACTTCTTTTCGAAGTCACACATAAAGCACACATTTCATATCACACAATCAACTATCTCATGCATATAACTCTTATACGTATACAGGTTGCATGCTCAATTATCAAAACAGTAAACTCACAAGTATATCACATCTACTCTTCTACTTACTCATATACATTACAACTTGTACATATCATTTATTCAAATATACGCTATCATGTGTTCACATTCGTATAAACACACTCATGTAATCATATACTTGTATACAGAACTATAATGTAATTAAACATTACTTTCATGTACTATAGCTTTTATTCAAAGCAATGCTTTTAATCATCTCAAGTTCACTACACAACTTTTAACAAAACAGGCCTGACTTCCTTTAGTTGCGGATACGGGACGCTCTATAATAAAAACATTTTCGGTGGACCGAAGTCACAAAACATTTTCATCTATCTCTATAAATGACCGTTCTCAGAGGTCGACCCGCTTCGCCCAAACGGGGCGGAACATAGGCAGCTGCACTCGGTAATCCCTTTATAAGCATGCTTATCTATCCACTGCTATAGCCAGTCAGGCAACCATAAAGACTCTATACCCTATATCATATACATTACATGTACTCTAATATTCATTCAAGAACACTATACACTATATACATATCAATGGAGCAAACCATGTATACACATATACCCTATACATATACTCGCATGAAATCATATAATATCAATGCATCGTTGTACTCTACATTATTAACTAATCAAATGCACAATACATTTTACATGTCCATAGCCTTCACACTTTATGATTCAATCATATATGATCAACATCACATGCATATCATGTTCAATAATTATAAAGCATATATACATTTAATTTCATTATTAATCTCTTATGCCATTTTAATCATCTATAATTTCAATTGACAATGACTCACATACTCATTTCATAAGATTAGAAATGAGTTGGACATACTATAGGAACTTACCATGAAGTTCGGGTGCATTTCGGGAAGAAAAACACTCAAAATATGCATATTAGGGGTTGGTCACGGTGGTAATGGATTGGTTGCCACCGTGAGGTCCAAAAACGAGCATTCTGCCCAGCATTTTCATATGTCACGGTGGTAATGAATTTGGTTACCACCGTGACCTACCAAAATTTGCAAAACAGAAGCTTGGATACAGGACTGCTTTACAACTCATTGTTGTTCAGGCTAAATGAGCATCTAAACGACATTTTTAGGAAAACATTCCTTCTTAAAATTTGTTTCCTAAGATGTTAACTTTCAAATGGGACAATTTTCAAGTCAATTGGACATCTACAACATCATATATGATCTAAGTAATCTGAACTGGTCAAATGAACCGGCCAAGGTAGAGATACCTCTGTTTCGGCCAATTTTGAGTGTCTTAGAGCAAGAATTTGCTCAAGCTTATTTCTGTAATATTTATAGATATATAAGTCAGTGTTCTAATGGATCATGAATCAATCAATTTAAACGTCTAAAACTATACTTATGACAAAAACTTCACACAGAGGTCATATGACAATTAAACAAAATTTACCATCTCAAATTTTATTATCAACAAATACACTCAACCGATCAATTCACATACTTCTAAGCATATATACACATATCACAAGTACCACAAGCAATCAAAATGATATTTGCACACGATCCCAACCTCTAGAAAGCTCGATCTCGTACTTTCTACTCAATTTCGACCTCCTCTTTACCCTTATCAACTCTCTTGCCTCCAGCTTGTACCAAAACCACACAAAAACACTTGGGTTACTCTTCTTTTTTTTTACTTTAAATCAAAAACAGAAATTAAATAGAAGAAGAAGACCAATGCTAAAATCATGCTACTTACCTTCTTCTTAAAAATCCACTCTCTTCATCCCAACCCAAATGATTCTCTTTAGGGGCAAATGAAAAAGAGAAGAAAAGAGAGCAAGGTGGAGCACGGAAAAGCCAAGGAAAAAGAAGAAAAGAGGAAAGCCAAAAGCAAAAGGGCCAAAAGCTAAGAAAATAAGATGGGAAAAGGTAAGTGGCCGGTCAACTAAAGAAAATTAACAAATTAATTTCCCACTAACCATATTAAAAGCCAACCACTTACTTTAATTCATCCCTATCCCAAGCCAAGCCAAGCCAAGCCAAGTCAAACCAAGCCAAGCCAAGCCAAGCCAAACCAAATGCCTCTTCCCTACAATGACACTTGTCACTCATCTACGATGCCAAGTGTCACTCTCATATGCCACCACTTGTCACTCTTCTATGATGACACTTGTCACTCTCAACTCCAAGTCTCTTAGTCCCACTTATGCGCACATCTCGCGAGGGGGTTATGTCGCGCTCGCGACAGAACGCTCACGCTCGCACCAACCAGCTGAAGTTCGAAAACCGCTGGAGGGCTCTGTCGCGCCCGCGACACTTGTCGCGCTCGCGATAGAACTCTCGCACATAAAACTTACCTTTTTCGAATAAAAACTCTGTAATTCTTCTAGGGCCATTTTGGGGTGTGACACATTCCTAATTAAAACACCCTATAATGGTATGCTCTGATGTACACAATTAATTCCTAACTAATTCACACATTAATGTCATGTAGGCACCCGCATAATAATAAAACCCCAAAATCATATATTTTACTAAAATACCCTTATGAAATGCTGAACACATGCGAATGCTTACACATACAGACAGACAGACAGACAGACGGACAGACAGGCTCATTCTACTAGGGGGCAAATGGGGTGTGACAACTCTCCCCTACTAATAAGAATTTCGTCCTCGAAATTCTCACCTGAACTGAATAACTGTGGATACTGAGCTCTCATCGACTCCTCTGGTTCCCAAGTCGCTTCCTCGACTCCATGATGGATCCACAACACTTTAACCAAAGGAATCTGCTTATTTCTCAACTGCCTCACCTCTCGGGCTAGAATAGCTCGCGGTTCCTCATCATAAGAGAAGTCTGGCCGAACCTGGATATCCTGAACTGACAGAACATGTGAAGGATCTGATCTGTACCGACGAAGCATCGAAACGTGGAATACATCATGTAACTTTGCTAACTCCATCGGTAACACCAATCTATAGGCTACAGGTCCTACCTTAGCCAAAATCTCATATGGTCCAATGAAACGAGGACTAAGCTTGCCTTTCTTGCCAAACCGAAGTACTTTCCTCCAAGGTGAAACCTTAAGGAAAACCTTGTCCCCGATC
This sequence comes from Excoecaria cochinchinensis, assembly GCA_947683425.1. Classification (NCBI taxonomy): domain Eukaryota; kingdom Viridiplantae; phylum Streptophyta; class Magnoliopsida; order Malpighiales; family Euphorbiaceae; genus Excoecaria; species Excoecaria cochinchinensis. The sequence goes on along the minus strand of CANTUQ010000127.1, from coordinate 8,650,716 downwards.
TCAAAATGCACATCTTTCCTTTTCAAATTGGCGTAAGACTTCTGCCGATCCTTTGCTGCCTTCAAATTCCGCTGCACTACTCTGATCTTTTCTTCAGTATCTCTAACCAAGTCTGGTCCAATCATAGATCTCTCGGATAGCTCGGTCCAACAAATCGGAGTCCTACACTGACGACCATACAAAGCCTCATATGGTGCCATACCGATACTCGACTGAAAACTGTTGTTGTAGGCAAACTCCATCAACGATACATATCTGTCCCAACTACCCGGAAAATCCAAAGCACAAGCTCTCATCATATCCTCCAGAATCTGAATAACTCGCTCTGACTGACCATCGGTCTGAGGATGAAACGCGGTACTGAAGTTCAACCTAGTGCCCAAAGCTCTCTGTAACTCCTTCCAAAACTTGGAAGTAAACCTCGGATCTCGATCTGACACTATGGACATAGGCACACCATGCAACCGAACTATCTCATCCACATAGATACTGGCTAATCTATCCATGGAGTAGTCCACTCTAACTGGCAGAAAGTGAGCTGATTTCGTAAGCCGATCCACAATAACCCAAACTGAATCATGCTTCCTCTGAGTCAAAGGCAAACCAGAAACAAAGTCCATGGCGATATCATTCCATTTCCACTCAGGAATGGATAAAGGCATAAGCAAACCCGAAGGAACCTGATGCTCGGCCTTTACCTGCTGACAAGTCAAGCACTTGGAAACAAAATCCACTATCTCTCGCTTCATTCCGGACCACCAATAGAATTGCTTCATGTCTCTGTACATCTTCTCACTGCCCGGATGCATAGTAAAGACTGAACTATGCGCCTCACTCATGAGCTGTCTCCTCAAATCCTCAGACTCTGGCACACACAAACGATCTCTGAACATAAGCACCTCATCTTGAACTGAGAACTCGGACTGCTTACCCGATCTTACCTCATGCACAATCTGCTGAAGCCTCTGGTCATCTCTCTGAGCATCCACAATCCTCTGTCTCAAGGTAGGCCTCACAAGCAACTGGGCAAGCAAAGCCCCATCAGAACCAAATCGCCATCTGAATCGCCTCAAGAACAAAGCTGAAACCGATTTCCGACTCAAAGCATCGGCGACTACATTAGCCTTACCAGGATGGTAATCCACAATACAGTCGTAGTCCTTAAACAACTCAAGCCAATGCCGCTGTCTCATGTTCAACTCTTTCTGTGAAAGGAAATACTTCAAACTCTTGTGGTCCGAGAAGATCCTACACTTTTCTCCATACAGGTAATGACGCCAAATCTTCAAAGCAAAGATCACGGCTGCCAACTCTAAATCATGCGTCGGATAGTTCTTCTCATGTGGCTTCAACTGACGAGAAGCATAAGCCACTACCTTACCTTCCTGCATCAGCACACATCCAAGACCAACTCCAGAAGCATCACTGTAAATGACAAACTCCTTACCCGAGATGGGTTGAGTAAGGATAGGAGCCTCAAAAAGCAACTGCTTTAACCGATCAAAACAAGACTGACACCTGTCTGACCACTCAAATCTAACTCCTTTCCTTAACAATCTAGTCATAGGAGCAGCAATCACAGAAAATCCCTTAACAAACCGACGGTAGTAACCTGCTAAACCGAGGAAACTCCTCACTTCTTGAACATTTTGAGGCGTTTTCCAATCAACTATCGCCTCAATCTTGGCTGGATCAACCTGAATACCTCTAGCTGAAACAATGTGACCCAAGAATGATACTTCTCGAAGCCAGAAATCACACTTGCTAAGCTTAGAAAACAAATGATGCTCTCTCAACATCTGAAGAACTAATCGGAGATGCTCCTCATGCTCACTCTCATCCTTGGAATACACCAAGATGTCATCGATGAACACTACTACAAATCGATCTAAGTATGGTCTAAACACACGATTCATCAGATCCATAAAAGCCGCTGGAGCATTTGTCAAACCAAACGGCATCACAAGAAACTCATAGTGGCCATACCTAGTCCGAAATGCAGTCTTAACCACATCTGCATCCTGAACACGAAGCTAGTAGTACCCTGATCGAAGATCTATCTTGGAAAAGACACCCGCACCTCAAAGCTGATCAAATAAATCTTCAATCCTAGGCAGTGGATACTTGTTCTTCACTGTAACCTTATTAATCTGGCGGTAATCAATACACATCCGCAGTGATCCATCTTTCTTCTTGACAAACAGAACTGGAGCTCCCCAAGGAGATATGCTAGGTCGAATAAACCCCTTATCCAATAACTCTTGTAGCTGAGATTTAAGTTCCCTCAACTCTACAGGAGCCATCCGATAAGGTGCTCTCGAAATAGGTGCAGTACCTGGCATAATCTCAATGGACAACTCAACCTCTCGCTCAGGAGGCAAACCAGGCAACTCGCTCGGGAACACATCACTAAACTCCCGCACTACAGGAATGTCTTCAATCTGAACCTGGTCTCTCTTGGAATCCAACACCACAGCTAAAAAGGCCTCACAACCTTTCCTGATAAATCTCTTGGCTTGCATCGCATAAATCACATTATTCACTGAACTAGCACCCAAACCTTTCAGAAACACAAGAGACTGACTTCTATCCCGAAGTACAACTGTCTTCCTATGGCAGTCAACTACAGCCCGATGCTTACCCAACCAGTCCATACCCAGAATCAAATCAAACTCTCTAAAGGGTAACTCAATCAGATCCGCTGGAAGCACAACTCCCTCAACAATCAGAGAACAACTCCTAAAAACTCTACTCACACTGACACTATGCCCTAATGGACTGGTCACACAAATCTCATAATCTAACTGATCAACTGAATGCAATTTATCAACAATTCTATCTGTGCACAAATATGAGTGTGTGGAACCAGGATCAATTAGAGCATACAACTCAATGTCATGGAGTAGGAACTTACCAGCAATAACAACAGGCGCATCCTGCTCATCTCTGGCTCTCATAGCATAAGCTCTAATGGCAGCCTGAGGAGGACGCTCAACAGTCTCAGATGCAGCTCCATCTCTATGCCGACCACCTCGACCTCTACCTCGGCCTCTACCTCGAGTAGCCTGAGAAGCATTCGAACCAACCCTACTAGCTCCTCCCTAAGGTCCTGAATCCTCAATCGACTGGGGACAACCAGCCACACGGTGCTCAGTGCTCCCACATCTGAAACATCCCCCAGTAAGCCACCTACACTCACCCCGGTGAGCCTTGCTGCAATTCTCACAAATAGGTATGGCATCAGATTTACCTCCCCTACCAGAACCTGACACAGCTGCAGAACCCTGACGTCTACCTCTAGAAGCCGGACCAGATGCTGACTCATCCTGTGGGTTCCTAGATCTCTTACCCGCTGAAGAACCTCCACGAGAAGAACTCCTCCTCTGAGCTCTCTCTCTCAACACAGTCTCTGATAACTCGGCTCTCACTGCAGCCTCCACTATCTGATAGTAGCTAACCCTAGGAATACACATCAAGGAAATCAAAGCAATCTTCAATGACTCATTTAACCCAGCATCGAAATGCTTGCATCTAAAGTCATCAGTCATAACTCCACGTGGGGCATAGCGAGATAACCTGTTAAACTCTTTCTCATACTCTGCCACTGACATGGCCCTCTGCTTTAAACTCAAAAACTGCGCCCATCTCGCATCCCTATAATTCTGAGTAATGTACTTCTTTATGAACTCACCCTCAAAGAACTCCCAGGTAATCGGATCCGGTAACTGAGGATGCCTGCAAACCAATTCCCACCATTCAAAAGCAGACCCCTGAAGAAGAGCTAATGCACACTCTGCCTGCTGGTCGGGAGGACACCGAATCTCTCTCAAGGCACGCTTCACTTTGTCTAACCATCTCTCTGCGATCTCAGACTCATTCAAACCCGTACTATAGAAATCCTCAACTCCTGCCCTTCTCAAATTCTCCATAGGTGCCCTAGGAGCAGTCACTCTCTCCAAAACCCTAGCCATGTCCTGATGCAGTCTAAACATAGCCTCAAAGGGCATGGCTGCGGCCTCGGGCTGAACCCTAGCATGCTGAGCCGACACAGTAACAGAAACAGACTGATCTACAGCGGGAGGATTCACACTCTCGGCGGATTCCTCACGCGCACCATGAGCAGAATTAGAAGCCATCTAAACAAACAAGAAACAACCGTATCAGCCAACACAGATCTAGACACATACACATCTAAAAAATTCAGAACCATCACAACAACACCCAGAAACGCCTAAACCTATGCTCTGATACCACTAACTGTAACACCCCCTTCCCATACGTAGGCGATCCCATCCGAGAAGGAGTGAGATGCCGTATGAGTAAAGGTGTCACCAAACAATAGCGAAGCAAAACATACATTCATTCAAAACATACATTCAGAAAATACAGAATAATTAAAAACTTTACATGCAGAAAGAAAAAGCTGATCATGCATTACTATAATAAACTATTACAATAATGATCTGATCAACTAGCAGATACAAAATGATATTACATATACAAAAATGTAGATACAAAAGCGGAAGCTAATACAGAGAGTTCTATACAAAAAGAATCAATAACTGATACAAAACTGAGCCCTACACTAATCCCTTCTGTGTTGGCTTGATGACCGCGACTCTCCCAAAGCAAAACGCCTTCCGCACCTGCACGGGTAAAAACACCGTGCTAAGCGATAAACGCTTAGTGGGGAAACACACATAAATAATGAACGGCCATTCACAATGGTCGTCAAGGCATAACACATTCACAATGGCAGAATGCAAAGGCTATAACATAATCCATACAAACATGCTCATGTAATAAAGCCATACAATCAGTATTTCATAATCATACTGTAACACCCCGAAATAGCCCTAGAAGAATTATAGAATTTTGGTTCAAGAAAGATTAGTATAGTGTGTGTGAGTCCTGTCGCGAGCGCGGCAAGCGTCGTGGGCGCGACAGAACCACTTCAGTGATAGGGTATTTAATTGGCCTTTTTAATTTGTGGCTTGTAGAAGAGTGACACATGGCACCGTAGGGAAGTGACAAGTGGCAATAGATTAACCCATGGTAAGAGTGATTAAGAGTTAAAGAAAGGAGATTAGGATTAATTAAAAAAGGAAGAGAAGATGAGGATGTAATTATTTGGGGTAGATGGCATTTATTACCATGGTAATTGTTGGATTGACTTAGACCATCTGCTCTTTTCTTTCTTCTTTTCACGATGGTTTCTCTCTTTTCCCTTGCTTTGCCCTTTTCTTTCGTTCCTTCTTCTTCTTCTTTACACTGTTTTGAGTGATTCATTTGGGTTGGCTTTGAGAGGGACTAGTAGAGCTTGATTAGGTATCCTAAGAAGGTAAGTAATGCTCTTAAGTTAGTATTGGTCTTCTTCTTCTATTTTATTTCTGTTTTTGATTTAAAGTAAGAGAGAAGAGTAACTTTGGTATGTTGAATGGTTTGTGCATGGAAGCTGTGGACAAGAGGCCCAACAAAGGCAAGGAGAAAGTCGTAGCCGAGTAGAGAGTGCGGTTCAACATCCTAGAGGTAGGGATCGTGTGCGGTTTTCCTATTTTGCATGTGTTATGATTTTGAATGTTCAATAGAGATGTAGTTGTATAAAGAAATGTATTTGGAGCTTAATTAGCTCAATTGTTTGTTTAAGTGTGTGAAATCATTCTGATTGCTTGTAGTGTTTCAATATTGAAAGTGATTGTGGAAGTTGAGTGGAAACTTAGTTATGAGCATGATTTTAGGGCAATTGCATGTTAAAAGAGAAGTGGTGGCATGGGAAAATATAAAAGAGTCGGTTTGGGTTTTGGTTGAGTTTATCAGTGTGTGGATTTTGCCTTTGGAATTGGGGAAAACGTTTCTGTCGCGAGCGCGACACCAGTTGACATCGCGACAGAATCGCGTCTTTCATTTCCGTGGGAAGCGAGTTAGAAAATTGGGTTTTCAGAGATGGAGGAGAGAGTCACGAGACGTGACTAGCAGTCACGCCGTGACCCTTTCCCTTGGTGAGGCGTGAGAAGGCATCACGCCACGTGATGTCCTTCTCCTTCGGTGAGGAGAGAGTCACGCGACGTGATGTTCAGTCACGCCGTGACCCCTCCCTTGGTGAGGCATGAGATGGCATCACGCCACGTGATGCCCCCTCTCGCTGTGAGGATCCTGTCACGAGGCGTGATGGGCAGTCACGCCGTGACCCTTTCTTCCTGGTGGGCGTGAAGCGAAGCAGATCGTCGCGAGCCGCAATCGCGTGAACGCCTCGCGACGGTCCTGTTTCCTTAGGCTACTGTCGCGAGCGCGACACAAGTCGCGATCGCGACAGTGAGCTCTTTCCGCCTGTTTTGTCTTGTTTTGGCCTTTTATTCCTGTTTTGAGTTGTTAAAGGTTTAAATGGGTCTTGTATGTTATCATTTAGTCTGTATTTGGTTTTAAATTATCTTTTAAACCTCTTACATGATTAGTAGTAATTAAATGTACATGATTTGTAAAAGTTATACATGTAATTAAATGTATTTGAATTATAGTAAATAAATTGATATCAGTGCACAGTAAATGAGTTGTTAGAGCCTGATTACCGTTATAGTGGATAGATAAGCATGCTTATAAAGGGCTAGAGTGCAGCTGCTAGAGTTGGCCTTAATTGTGCCCAGAGTTTGGAATGCCTCGAGTATTCCATAGAGTTTGAGTTAATTCTCCATACGTAAGATACTGTAAACAGTATCCAGAGTTACCCGTATCCACCGTGAAAGGAATTCAGGCTTATTGTTATTGCTAGTGTATAGTGAACATGAAATGATTGTATGTAGTGTTACGAATAAAAGTTAAAGTACATGAGAATAATGAAACGTGATAGTTGTATATACAAGTATATGTTTATATGAATTGGAATACATGATTTATATGAGTGTGCAAATATATGCATGTGTGTTTTGACTCATATATGTGGTGTATATATAATTTATTTTGGGACTTCGAAAGAAGTCCTCTGCATTATTTCCATCCCCACTAAGCGTTATCGCTTAGCACGGATGTTTATTTCCGTGTAGGTTGACAGGTGCGGACCAGTGAAAGCATTCATCTGCAAGTGAGGGCCACTAGGAGCTTTTTGATATACCCTTTTTGTATAAGACAGAATTAGAGTTTCTGATGTTTTTAGTAACATCATTATGTATATAGAGAGTTTAGTCTCGACATATAATCGTTAAATGTATTTGTATATGTAACGTAAATGAATATGTAATAACTATATAACTTTTGTATATGTATAGTTTATATGTATAATAAACGTAATTTTGTTTGGGCCCAACTTATTTCTAATAATTTATTTGTTATTATCGCTTCCGCTGATGCATGTACATGTATACGTAAGTGTCCGCGTAGCGCCCCGATATTCCTCACCGGGGGTATGGGGGTGTTACATTTAGTGGTATCAGAGCTCTAGGTTAAATGATTCCGGACTATAAAGTGATAGAGTATAGGGTATATGTTTGAGTTGTCTAGAATGTGGCCTAATGCAGATGCTGGTTTTGTAGGGTCTAGATGGAGTCCGACCCGAGTGAGCATGTAGGAGAGACTACAGGCAGTGTGAATCCGATTCGAGTGGATCCACGTGTACAAGCACAAGATAGAGAGGAAAGAGCAAGAGTTGTTCAGAACAACCCGGAGTTGATGCATGGGTTGGTACAGATTCTAGATAGACTGACAGCTCCTAAAGCTCCAACAGATTTGATAAGAAAGAGAGGAGCTGAAGAGTTCCATGGAACAGCCTTGGATCAATCCGAGATAGCAGAATTCTGGTTAGAGAAAATAGAAAGAATTTTACAAGAGATCAGTTGCCCTCAGAACCAGAAAGTAGTTTGCGCCGTGTCATTGCTGCAGGGTGCAGCATATGACTGGTGGAAGTTGGTGTTGCAGCATCCTCAGAGACCCATGGAGTTAACCTGGGATTTCTTTGTTCGAGAGTTCAAGGAGAAATTTGTAACCAAAGCGTATAGAGATGCCAAGTGGAAAGAATTTATAACTTTTAAGCAGAAGAATATGACTGTTGCAGAATATGATAAAGAGTTTACTCGTTTGAGTAAATATGTACCAGAAGGAATGTTAACTGATGATTTTCGATGTAGGCAATTTGAGGATGGATTAAGAGAGAGTATTCGGGGACCTTTGTCTGCTATGGTTGCTTTGCAGCCGGTGGGTTATTATCCATTGGTGTTAGCGGCGATGAAAATGGAGGAATCTGAGTTGATAAAGCAAAAGAGAGAGCAGAAAAGAAGATTTCCAAGGGAAAATGAAAATTTTAGTAAAGGAGCGGGAGCAGTAAAAAGAGGAAAGGATGAGCAAGCATTGGCACAAGTGCCGACTTCAGTTGGAAGTGTGAGACCACCTAGCAGTAGAGGAAGTGCAGCACCACAATGTGAGCATTGTGGAAGGCATCATTGGGGTGAGTGTAGGAAGCTCACCGGAGCTTGCTTCAAATGCGGTAGCACCGAACATTTTCTTGCTCAGTGTCCCAAAACAAGAGAGAATATGGTATCACAAGTAACTAAAGAGAAAGGCAATGCGTCTGGGAATGTTAGAAGTGGAAGAGGACGAGGTAGAGCTGAAAGACCGCCATCGGAAACAGTCGAGAGGCCATTTCCCGAGGATCAGCAACGTGTATTTGCCATGACGGCTGAAGATGTGGAGGCGTTGATTGGATCTTCTGGTAAGTCCTCCTATTAGTTTATACAGTATATAGATTGAGTTAGTTGTTCGGTAGCGGGGGAAATTTCGAGGACGAAATTTCTTAAGGGGGAGAGATTTGTAACACCCCGAAATAGCCCTAGAAGAATTATAGAATTTTGGTTCAAGAAAGATTAGTATAGTGTGTGTGAGTCCTGTCGCGAGCGCGGCAAGCGTCGTGGGCGCGACAGAACCACTTCAGTGATAGGGTATTTAATTGGCCTTTTTAATTTGTGGCTTGTAGAAGAGTGACACATGGCACCGTAGGGAAGTGACAAGTGGCAATAGATTAACCCATGGTAAGAGTGATTAAGAGTTAAAGAAAGGAGATTAGGATTAATTAAAAAAGGAAGAGAAGATGAGGATGTAATTATTTGGGGTAGATGGCATTTATTACCATGGTAATTGTTGGATTGACTTAGACCATCTGCTCTTTTCTTTCTTCTTTTCACGATGGTTTCTCTCTTTTCCCTTACTTTGCCCTTTTCTTTCGTTCCTTCTTCTTCTTCTTTACACTGTTTTGAGTGATTCATTTGGGTTGGCTTTGAGAGGGACTAGTAGAGCTTGATTAGGTATCCTAAGAAGGTAAGTAATGCTCTTAAGTTAGTATTGGTCTTCTTCTTCTATTTTATTTCTGTTTTTGATTTAAAGTAAGAGAGAAGAGTAACTTTGGTATGTTGAATGGTTTGTGCATGGAAGCTGTGGACAAGAGGCCCAACAAAGGCAAGGAGAAAGTCGTAGCCGAGTAGAGAGTGCGGTTCAACATCCTAGAGGTAGGGATCGTGTGCGGTTTTCCTATTTTGCATGTGTTATGATTTTGAATGTTCAATAGAGATGTAGTTGTATAAAGAAATGTATTTGGAGCTTAATTAGCTCAATTGTTTGTTTAAGTGTGTGAAATCATTCTGATTGCTTGTAGTGTTTCAATATTGAAAGTGATTGTGGAAGTTGAGTGGAAACTTAGTTATGAGCATGATTTTAGGGCAATTGCATGTTAAAAGAGAAGTGGTGGCATGGGAAAATATAAAAGAGTCGGTTTGGGTTTTGGTTGAGTTTATCAGTGTGTGGATTTTGCCTTTGGAATTGGGGAAAACGTTTCTGTCGCGAGCGCGACACCAGTTGACATCGCGACAGAATCGCGTCTTTCATTTCCGTGGGAAGCGAGTTAGAAAATTGGGTTTTCAGAGATGGAGGAGAGAGTCACGAGACGTGACTAGCAGTCACGCCGTGACCCTTTCCCTTGGTGAGGCGTGAGAAGGCATCACGCCACGTGATGTCCTTCTCCTTCGGTGAGGAGAGAGTCACGCGACGTGATGTTCAGTCACGCCGTGACCCCTCCCTTGGTGAGGCATGAGATGGCATCACGCCACGTGATGCCCCCTCTCGCTGTGAGGATCCTGTCACGAGGCGTGATGGGCAGTCACGCCGTGACCCTTTCTTCCTGGTGGGCGTGAAGCGAAGCAGATCGTCGCGAGCCGCAATCGCATGAACGCCTCGCGACGATCCTGTTTCCTTAGGCTACTGTCACGAGCGCGACACAAGTCGCGATCGCGACAGTGAGCTCTTTCCGCCTGTTTTGTCTTGTTTTGGCCTTTTATTCCTGTTTTGAGTTGTTAAAGGTTTAAATGGGTCTTGTATGTTATCATTTAGTCTGTATTTGGTTTTAAATTATCTTTTAAACCTCTTACATGATTAGTAGTAATTAAATGTACATGATTTGTAAAAGTTATACATGTAATTAAATGTATTTGAATTATAGTAAATAAATTGATATCAGTGCACAGTAAATGAGTTGTTAGAGCCTGATTACCGTTATAGTGGATAGATAAGCATGCTTATAAAGGGCTAGAGTGCAGCTGCTAGAGTTGGCCTTAATTGTGCCCAGAGTTTGGAATGCCTCGAGTATTCCATAGAGTTTGAGTTAATTCTCCATACGTAAGATACTGTAAACAGTATCCAGAGTTACCCGTATCCACCGTGAAAGGAATTCAGGCTTATTGTTATTGCTAGTGTATAGTGAACATGAAATGATTGTATGTAGTGTTACGAATAAAAGTTAAAGTACATGAGAATAATGAAACGTGATAGTTGTATATACAAGTATATGTTTATATGAATTGGAATACATGATTTATATGAGTGTGCAAATATATGCATGTGTGTTTTGACTCATATATGTGGTGTATATATAATTTATTTTGGGACTTCGAAAGAAGTCCTCTGCATTATTTCCATCCCCACTAAGCGTTATCGCTTAGCACGGATGTTTATTTCCGTGTAGGTTGACAGGTGCGGACCAGTGAAAGCATTCATCTGCAAGTGAGGGCCACTAGGAGCTTTTTGATATACCCTTTTTGTATAAGACAGAATTAGAGTTTCTGATGTTTTTAGTAACATCATTATGTATATAGAGAGTTTAGTCTCGACATATAATCGTTAAATGTATTTGTATATGTAACGTAAATGAATATGTAATAACTATATAACTTTTGTATATGTATAGTTTATATGTATAATAAACGTAATTTTGTTTGGGCCCAACTTATTTCTAATAATTTATTTGTTATTATCGCTTCCGCTGATGCATGTACATGTATACGTAAGTGTCCGCGTAGCGCCCCGATATTCCTCACCGGGGGTACGGGGGTGTTACACATACTCATTCAGAAATAATCCATAATACAATACATTGATATACTCATTCAGATAATCCTTTTATAGCCAAATCAGATCAAGCAGTTCAAATAAACATTTAAAGAACACCTGCTGACTCTAGATAGTGGATAACGAGTGTACAGACAGTACTTTCCGGGTACGAGCCGATTACAGACAGTACATTACGGGTACGAACCGATTAAACCATTTTCCTTTAACTTTCACAGATATTTTCAAAAGGGACCTTAAACAAGATCCAATACAGAAAAGGGTTCGCGAGGAACCAAACGGGGACCCGATCGGGGTCCAAACAGAACTATGGGCTGCAGCAACAGACTCTATTAGGCATGCCTAACTATCCACTTACTTGACTCTAGCAGGTTATGCGTCAAACAGATCACATTTCAGAGTACATAATGGTATTCATCAGAAATTCATGGTATCACGCATATCAAAGCATCAAACAGTAAGACATGCCTCATACAACAGTAAAGTCCATTCAGAAGAAAATACCAGATTCATTTCTGAGTTAAAAACTAGGAAATTTCGGAAAAACAAGCTGAACGGAGGAACGGGCGAGATTGGCTGGTCACAAGGCGTGACTGGCCTTCCCAACAAGCAGGTCACGCGACGTGACCGAGGGTCACGCGACGTGACTTGCTTGTTCCTCGCCGGTCACGTTGCGTGATCTTCACAGATCACGCAACGCTCTCGCAGGTCACGGCGTGACTGGGCGTCATGTCTCGTGACGTGCTATTCCCTCGCTTGCGTGATCTCGCAGATTACGCCTCGCCTTCGCAGGTCGCACGACGTGACCGAAGATCACGTCCCGTGACCTGCTTGTTCTTCAGCTGGTCACGCGACTGGCTTCTCAGTAGGCAGATCACGGCGTGACCGAGGGTCACGTCTCGTGACTTGCCTTCTTCCGTAGCGAGTCACGCGAACACAGAGAACACCAACAGTACTTCGATTTTCCAGAATTTCCAGAGCACAGAATTCAATCCCAATTTGATTTAAAACCATACAAACCTGTTTCTATCTTCCAGAAATCATCTCAAACAACATAGGCCACAATCATACAACTCAATTCATCCAATAATTTAACCAAATCAAATCAAGAACATATGCATTCAAACTTACAAAAATATAAACCCTAGAATTTTACAGTAGATTCAAAATCACACAATTTCACAAGTAAACATTCCCAAACTTGGATTCTAAGCTTCTAACACTTAGTCCCACTGCTTCCAGCAACCTCTTTGCCTTTGGGATCGCGTGGAGCCTCAGCTAGAACACAAACACAGTAATGAACATCAACATGCAACCCTAATTTAAAACTCAACCTAAAGAAGAAGATGAAGATGTAAAGTTACAGTAAAACAAAGACAAGGTATGCACTTACCAAGCTAGGAGTAAGAGTGACCAATTTCCACAACCACACTTATTTAACAGATAGCAAGTAGTAATTAGGAGAGGGAAAAGGAAGAAGAAGATGAAGGTTGAAGGGAAAAACGTGAATCTGATTTCCTTTCACTCTTCCTTCATTTCTTTCTTTATTTTCCTTAACCTAATACACATGTCATTTTCCTTGGTGGTGGAACTTACTCACTCACACCCTACTTCCACACACAACACTCACACCTAATGCATTCCTAATTAAAACACCCTACAATGGTATGCTCTGATGTACACAATTAATTCCTAACTAATTCACACACTAATGTCATGTAGGCACCCGCATAATAATAAAACCCCAAAATCAGATATTTTACTAAAATACCCTTATGAAATGCTGAACACATGCGAATGCTTACACATACAGACAGACAGACAGACGGACAGACAGGCTCATTCTACTAGGGGGCAAATGGGGTGTGACAATTACAATCTCCTGTTCATCTCAGACAAAACAAATAGAATACCGGCTGACTCAAAATAGTGGATAACAAGTATACGGACAGTACTTTACGGGTACGAGCCGATATGGATAGTACTTTACGGGACGAGCCGAGAAAACCAATTTTTACTTCTTCCTTTTTAACTTTCACAAAACATTTACAAATGGGATCTTAAACAAGATCCTATCACATAAGGGTTCGCGAGGAACCAAACAGGGACCTGATCGGGGTCCAAACATTCAAAGGACGCTGCAGCTAAGAGACTCTATTAGGCATGCCTAACTATCCACTTGGCTGACTTTCGCAGGTCATACATAAGCGACAGCACATTTCAAGTCACATGTCAAAGTTCATCATGCACAATTCCGAGTATCATAGGCATATAAATAAGGTCACACTATCCACGTGCATCATCCAAGTCATGTGTCGATTAATAAAATGTATATATATATATATATATATATATATATATATATATACAAACAAGTATATTATCATGCATAATCCGGAGTCAAAAAGAGAAACACATATGTTCAGAATATCAATCACACCTCATACAATACATATTATGAAGCATGCAATATAATTCAATCAACACACTTTAGCACTATTCAATATCCTAAAACATATCAGCATTAATTGCGGGACCATATTATGCCAATACTTCACGATGCATAATCTTAATCATGGAGTGATACAAAATACACTTCATTTGAAGAGATCGAGGTATTACTCATATAAAGGCATATAAAAGCATGGCATGAATCATACAGTAGTGTAAGTCCATTCGGAAGAAATACGAAATTCATTTTTTAGTTAAAACTGGGAAATTTCAGAAAAATAGGCCGAACGGTGTGACCAACGAGGTTGGCCGGTCACGAGTCGTGACTGGCATCACAACTCGTAACTGGCCTCCTCCACAAGGCTGGTCACGAGACATGACTGGGAGTCACGCCTCGTGACTGGCTTCTGGTCATTTGCTGGTCACGAGTCGTAACTGGATGTCACGTCTCGTGACTGGCTTCTTTCTTCAGCTGGTCACGGGTTGTGACTTGCCCTCTCTTCCTGGCTGGTCACGAGACGTGACTGGGAGTCACGCCTCGTGACTGCCTTCTTCTTTTTGGCTGGTCACGGGTCGTGACTTAGAGTCATCACCCGTGACTGCCTTCTCTGGCCGGTCACGAGTCGTGACTGAGAGTCACACCTCGTGACTGGCCTCCGCTTGGCCGGTCACGAGTTGTGACTGGCAGTCACCACTCGTGACTGGCCTCTCTGGATGGTCACGAGTCGTGACTGGGAGTCACGCCTCGTGACTGGCCTCTCTCTTGGCTAGTCACGCGATAAACACAATCTGGAAATGGGAAATTTAACAGTAACGCGATTTTTCCATTTCCAAAATTTCCCAGAACACAGAAATCAATTCCAAAATTGAATTAAAACCATACCAATCTATTCTTACCTTTCAGAAGATGTCACATACAGTATAAACAACATAAATGCAACTCAATTCAGAAATTAAACAACCAAATCAAGGATAAATGCATTTAAGTTTCTCAAGAACATAAACCCTAAATTACAGTAAACTCAAATCAAGCACAATCCACAAACAAAAATCCCAAGCCTGAAATCTTTAGCTTCAAACCCACACTTCAAACTTCAATCCTCCATCATCTCCTTGCCCTTAAGCTTCCTCTTGTAATCCAAAGCTTGCACAAACCAAAACCCCCAAATTACTCTTCCAAAAACCCTAACTCAAAATAGCAAAACCAGGAGAAGAGGAAGAAGAAAAACATGCAGGAAACCCTAACCCAACTTACCTCTTCAAGAAATCTTCAAGCTCTACCAAGACACCAATTCACACACAGTCAAGGAAGGTAGAACAAGAAACGGGAAACGAAAAGAAAGAAGAGCAAGGAAGAGGAGAGGAGAGAGCAGAACATGATCTGCTCCTCCCTCTCATTCTTTTTCTTTTTCTTCTTTTCCCACTAATTGCCCACCTGCCAAGACACATGGCAGCCTCCTATTGGCTCCAACCAAAATATCTTGCTTTATTACTCTTTAATCCTTTGACAAATTTGCACTTACTCACTTGCATAATTATTTCTTCACAAACTTTAATTATCTTTTCAATTAGGTCCTTATCATCCAAATTCCACATGCACAAATTACCGAAATATCCATCACTTATTCGACTTAACTTGCCAAATCCGACTAGGCCCGATTTGGGGTGTGACATATGGACTTAATATAGTGTATAAATATGATTAGATGAAATTAAAACATATTGGAATGAAAAATCTAGTGTAGGCCGAATGGTTATTAAAGGATTTCCTCAAGATCTAATGATGATTATGGTATATAAATGATGGATATAATGTATATAATATGTTTAAAGCATAATAGAGTGATTAAAGGAATCAAAAGAAATTATAATGAAATGGTAAGGTAGTGGTCGAATGGTATATAAGGGGTTTAATTAAGATATATGATGAATTATGCCATATAAATAATATTTATAGCATGTTTGATATGAAAAGGGTATGAATGAGTGATTAAATAAAATTAAAGTGCATGATGTGAAAAAGTGATTCATTGGCCGAATGGTATTTATAAGGAATAAAGTGTGTATTTTGATAATTAATGTAATGTAATAGCATATTATGATTAAGTGATGATTAATGAGTGTGTATGTAAAGTGGTAAGTGAAAATGAAGTGTATGACAAATAAGTGCGATGGCATAATGTGATGTTTATATGAATATTGATGAAATATTGCCCTTAGTAGTTGTCTGGTATGAATATCTAGTCCAGGATATAATTGGCTAGCTATAGGAATTTAACACCGCGATACGAGTCATGGCAACTCAATATTAATAGGTCAGTGGCGGCTTATCTCAGTGTTTAGTGTAAATCAGTATTTAGAACAGTGCAGTGAAAATGGTCTTACTGGGATCATTTTATAGTATAATGGGTCTGTGGGTGTAACACCCTAAGGTCTTACTAACGAAAACAGATACTGTACAAATTAAACCAATTAACTAATTAACTAAAACCGGAATTTTTTTTTTCTTACATCATTAGACAGAAATTGTTTATTCGATTCCAATGCGGAAAACCATTTTAAAAACGGAGTTACCGAACCTATTTTATCAAAATCAAAAGTTCGCAAACTAACCTATAACTGTCTAAGTTACTATTCATTTGGTCAGTTTTCACTTAAACATATAACATGCATTTGTCATTACTAATTCCATTCACTTACTTTTCTATCATATCACTTGGCATGCCAACATACACATACATGCATCAAAGCATACCCAAACCACACACTCATAAAATAATATCAGTTATACAGACCCAAAATGAATACTAGGTACCGATTTCAATATAAGTCATATACATGCCAACTCTTACATACTTTAATAATCCAAAATATTCTCCAATTAAGCTCCCAAAATAATGTGAGGATGCCTTGCTCCCAATCCTAAGGCGATCCTACACGCAGTCAAATAAAACTACGTGCTGAGCATTAATTATGCCCAGTGGTAATTGCAATTCCAAGGATTTCCATTAAACTAATTTTACATGCATAAATATACTTAAAATTCACTATAAAATAAACATTAATAATAAACATTTAATTCACTCAAATTATTAATTACTCATGCCATAATCCAATTAATTACCCATAAATTAATTATTTAAGGCCTTTAGTGTGTTTACCATAAATCAATTACCTTAATTACCAATTTGTCCTCATTTTGTACCAACTTTCCAATTTTGCCCTTAACTTTTTCAAAAATGACAATTATGCCCTTAGTTCATTTTAAACATACCATATTTACATAAATGACATTAGTTCATTTTCTTTTCACATTATTTACAACTTTCCCATTAGTTCAAAACCAATTTCATCAAAATTTCCATAATGCCATCAATTCACACATATTTCACCAAAATTACAATTTTGCCCTTTTTACACATATTTTTACACATAATGACCAAAATGCCCTTAAATACATTTCTTTACACCCTTTTTCACTTTTTAGCATGCAAAATTACTATTTTACCCTTCTATCACATGTGTCACGCCAAATTACCAATTTGCCCCTGTATAACACTAGCAGACTCTAAGCACAGGATAAACGAGACGTGAACCCCCAATAGGCTCACATAAACCCGGAAAGACCTCAATTGATCAGTCCGGTACATTCCAACCTAAAGAACCCCGAAGGATTACTCCAGTACATTCCAATACAGATACTTTTAAATATTATACAGAATAGGACCATCATTGGCCTATAAAAATAGTGAGACGCTATGCTCACTCCCGCGGTCTTATGTCCCTATGGCTAGCCATCATATCCTGGACTAGACTTGACTACCAGCACATCACATAGGGCATTATAATATTATTTTCCACATCATTATCATGTCATACATATTTTTCTTGCCATAACATCATTTTATCTCATTCTTCTTCATGTCATTTCATCATTTTACATGTGATTATCCTCCATGCATCATTACATGGCATGTTAACATATAAAATCATCATGATACACATGCAAACACCATGTATACCATTCGGCCATCATATGAATTTCTCACCATTAATTCTTTTAATCAACTTTATCATTCCTTTAGGCCAATTACATGTTGAATAACATCACTATACCATTTATTTGCATTAAAACCAATCAAAATCATACCTTTATGCATAAACATCATTTGGCCACATGTACATCACATGCATAACACATCTTTCACATGCCATAACACATCCAATTCACTAGTTCACATGCCAAACATCCTAAATCCATCTTAATCATGCATTAAACATCATAAATCACATAGAAATGCCATATGTTCAATTCGGCCAAAGAAAGAGATTTTCATACAAAATTATTTTATTCATTTTAACCATTCAATCTACCATTTTTAACATCCCTAAGCATGAATATAAGGTTATTTTCAATTAAACATGCCTTTGTACACATGGTTAACAAACATAACCTAAAACACATGTTCACACATGGAAATAGTTGGAATTTGCAATCACTTATCTCAAATCCTTGCAATAGACCTCCTAAGCTTTCTTTTCCTTTCCTTTAATTTGATTTGAAACACCTTCACCTATTAGACATAATAGGTGTCATACACAAAAATTCAGATCTATCAAAAACTAAGCTTCATTTCCACAAACAAACTTCATAAACCTCTTATACACATCCTAAAGTACCCATAGGAACCCTTAAACAAAATTAAAAACACCTAAAACACATACCTCAAATTTACACCTAAACCTTTAAGTCTAGGTTTCACCAACTTTTAATCAACCAAATGGACTTCCAAGGGTATCAATAGAAACTAGAGGAGCTGAACTTTAATGGGGAGGCTAAAATATGGGGTGAGACGGAGTAATTTTAGAAGAAAAATGGAGGAAAAGAGGAGAGTTAAGGTTATGCCAAGAAGAAGAAGAGAGGAGGTCGGTTTGGATGGAGAAATCTGGATTTCTCCAGCCTTCTCCATCTATTTATATTAGTGAAATTGAACAGAACCGGGTCCAACTAAAGCGGTCGGACCGGTTTGGTCCGATTTAAGGTTTTATGCTCTTTTTGCAATCTTTTTGGTATTCTGACTGTTTTTGACCTCATTTTCACTCCCAACCAATTCCATCATGTTTAGAATATCAAATATAGCCTCCACAAAAAATTTCAGCTCAATCGGAGTCCATTTGGGGTCCTATTCACCTAAACCGGTCCGGTTCGATTTTATGGGTTTCTGCCGTAAAACTCAATTTTAAAGCTGTCAAAAAATTCTAAAAAATTTTTTAAGCTTATACACATCCCACACTTGACCTTTTTATCCACTGTAGCATTTTTTAAAAATTCGATCAAAGTTCGGTCAAACTCCAGTTCAACCGAACCGAACTTCAGACAACTATTCGGGGACCCAATTGACCTGATTTTCTTACAAAAATGTACCACCCGATTCCATTCACTCTACTGATTATTTCTATGCCACATAATATTTTTGACTTACTATAGTACAGACTTCCCAAAAGGTCATCCATCCCAGAACTACTATGACTTTGGCACGTTCAACCTTTAAACTTCTCTAAATACAAAATAGCAGAAACACAATCTAATGCTGCAAAACTAACAACAGACATCACAGACAATACAGAATAATCCTAGGGTGACATGGAGGCCATTACAGTGGGGCCCATGTCCCGTATATCCGGTCAGTAGATTTTCTACCGGATCCATACTGGGGCAAAATGGTAAATAAGTGATAAAAAGGATTGAAATAGTGATAAAAGTGAAAATGGGTGAAAATGGGACTAAAATGGAACAAATTGAAAGTTTAGGGGTAAAACGGTAATTTTACAAAGAGTTGGTAAAAATGTAAGAAAGTTAGATAAAAAGTGTAAGTGTAAGGATAAAATTATAATTTTGGTAAAATATGTGGTAAAGTGATAAATTAAGGACCTAATTGTAATTTAGTGAAATATATAAGGTTAAAAGTGGAATTAAGTGTAAAAAGGGTAAACTAGTAATTAAATAAGTAAATAAGGGTAAAAGTGCAAAATGGATTGTAAATAAGTTTAAAAGGATAATTATTGAATAAGTGAGGGCAAATTGGTAATTAAGTGAAAAATGAGGACATAAAGGGAATTAGTGAAAAAGAAATGACGTGGATGGCATTATGGTAAAAGTAAGGACATGAATGTAATTAATGTAAAAAATGGGACATAGATGTAATTAATGGAAAAGTTAGGGATGTATATGGAATTAAGTGAAAAGATTTAAGGACTTAAATGTAAGTAATTATAATTGGTGGAGTAATTATGGAATATGTATATATTTAATGTAATTAAAGTGATTTAATAAATAATATGGTTAAAATGAGATCAATTAATGAATTAGTATAAAAATACGTTAATTGGCAAAATAGTAGTATAATTAATTAATTAATGAATTTAAGTGGATTATCATATGGAAGAAATAATTGAATAAATTATTGTATTTAATCAACTATAATGTAGTTAGTGAAAATTTATTCGTAAGTGCATAGATGATTTAAATGAGTGGTTTAAAGACTAAAATGTAAAATTGTTAGTTAATAATAATATTAAAAATGAGACTAATTATAACAAGTGATATAATTGTAACTATAGTAAACTGAAATGGTAATGTTGAAATTAACGAATAATGTGAGGACTAAAGTGTAATGTGAGGAAAATATTATGGTATTGACTAGGTGGAAATTGGTATGCTAAATAATAAAGTAATGTAATAATGAAATTAAGTAGTGGCAATTTCGTAAATATAAAATAATTAAAGGCTAAATTCTAATTTAGCATAAAATAAAGGACTAAGTTGCAAATTGACGATAATAAGGCTAAGGAAGGGATTAAAATGTAATTATGCAATAAGAGAGATAATAATTGTGCATATTTGATAATTAGTGAACGAACAATTAAGAATTATAGAATTACATTGTTTGATTAATTATTAAACATGTATTAAATTTAATTGATTTGTGTATACAATGGCTAGTTATGAATATATGATTTAAATAAATTAATGATTGAATTAATATGCTAGTGACAATGAAGGATAAATAGGTACATTAGTGGCATTATTGTAAATAAGTGAAATTTATTAGATTTAAACGTAATTGATTATAACAATGCTAGTAATAATATTTAAGTGTAAATGGAAAAGAAATAGACTACTAAGTAATGAATAAATTGGTTTTACGTATATGTAAATTAAGAGATGATATTTGGAAATAAATAAATAATAAGGTAGATAATAATGATAATATAAATCAAGTGAAATGGAAAGATAGTGTTTTAAATTGTAAGAAACATAGAGAGATTAAATTGTAAAGTTAATTATTAAGAGGCTATAGTGAATAAAAGTACAGTGTAAATTAATTGAATAAATGTAATAAGTAGGATTAGCAAGTTAATTGTAGCCAAAATAATTAGAATATTAGAAGTGCTTAATTGAGTATATTGGGAAATAAAGATTTTCATAGTAAAAGTGATAAAGGATAGATCGATTAATAAATCGTGTTAAGATAAAAGGAAATAATAAGGTAGATAATAATGATAATATAAATCAAGTGAAATGGAAAGATAGTGTTTTAAATTGTAAGAAACATAGAGAGATTAAATATTAAAGTTAATTATTAAGAGGCTATAGTGAATAAAAGTATAGTGTAAATTAATTAAATAAATGTAATAAGTAGGATTGGCAAGTTAATTGTAGCCAAAATAGTTAGAATATTAGAAGTGCTTAATTGAGTATATTGGAAAATAAAGATTTTCATAGTAAAAGTGATAAAGGATAGATCGATTAATAAATAGTGTTAAGATAAAAGGAAATAGACAGGCCCTTGTTGTGAATAATAATATAAGTGACCAAAGTCAAATAAGAAATAACATATTAGTAATGAAATTTATAATGACGTATATGTGAACCAAATGAATAGTAAAAGGAGACAGTTATAGATCATTCGATAGTTAAGTGATAAGTGAAAATTATTAAACAAAATGAGTGTCTAAGTGAAATAAAATTGACTAGGTGGAAATTGGTATGCTAAATAATAAAGTAATGTAATAATGAAATTAAGTAGTGGCAATTTCATAAATATAAAATAATTAAAGGCTAAATTCTAATTTAGCATAAAATAAGGGACTAAATTGCATATTGACGATAATAAGGGTAAGGAAGGGATTAAAATGTAATTATGCAATAAGAGAGATAATAATTGTGCATATTTGATAATTAGTGAACGAACAATTAAGAATTATAGAATTACATTGTTTGATTAATTATTAAACCTGTATTGAATTTAATTGATTTATGCATATAATGGCTAGTTATGAGTATGTGATTTAAATAAATTAATGATTGAATTAATATGCTAGTGACAATGAAGGATAAATAGGTACATTAGTGGCGTTATTGTAAATAAGTGAAATTTATTGGATTTAAACGTAATTGATTATAACAATGCTAGTAATAATATTTAAGTGTAAATGGAAAAGAAATAGACTACTAAGTAATGAATAAATTGGTTTTACGTATATGTAAATTAAGAGATAATATTTGGAAATAAATAAATAATAAGGTAGATAATAATGATAATATAAATCAAGTGAAATGGAAAGATAGTGTTTTAAATTGTTTTAAATTGTAAGAAACATAGAGAGATTAAATTGTAAAGTTAATTATTAAGAGGCTATAGTGAATAAAAGTACAGTGTAAATTAATTGAATAAATGTAATAAGTAGGATTGGCAAGTTAATTGTAGCCAAAATAATTAGAATATTAGAAGTGCTTAATTGAGTATATTGGGAAATAAAGATTTTCATAGTAAAAGTGATAAAGGATAGATCGATTAATAAATAGTGTCAAGATAAAAGGAAATAGACAGGCCATTATTGTGAATAATAATATAAGTGACCAAAGTCAAATAAGAAATAACATATTAGTAATGAAATTTATAATGACGTATATGTGAACCAAATGAATAGTAAAAGGAGACAGTTATAGATCAATCGATAGTTAAGTGATAAGTGAAAATTATTAAACAAAATGAGTGTCTAAGTGAAATAAAATTGATAAGTGATATTGTAAAGTTAAATGGTTGATAAGTGTAGAATCGAAATAGTAAAGGAAGAAATAAAATAGTGATTAAAGTATAGTGATAACCACACAAGAATTAATGCAATCGAAATTAATTTAAGTAATTGATTTATTGGAAGATTTAACATAGTAAATGATATTAACGTAAGAAAGTTAGTGCAGTGCAAAAGAGTAAGGGAAATGTTAGAAACTCCAAGAAAGTAATAGTATTTGATCAGTGTTACTAGTAGTAAAATAATGATAAATTATTAAGTAAGTTGATAAACAATTTAGTATCCAAAATTAAATTGTAATTGAGCATTCATTATGGAAGGAATCTAATAGGTTATTTACAAAGATAAAAGTATTAAAAGAGATACATATGAAATTGATCGTAAATGACAAACCGAATAAAGTGTTAAGCGACAAGAGTCATTAGTGCACATGATAAAGTTAGTGATAATAGTAATGAAAAGAATAGAACCAATAAATAAGGTAAAGCACTGAAATTAACAAATAATAGTGAAATTAACAACATTAAAGATTAACAATGTAAATGATAGTGAAATCGATAAGTGTAATGGTTAAAAGTGTAAGTGATAATGAAATTATCAATAGCATGATAGCGATTAATATATTACAGTGTAGTGCTAAAGGTAAAGACATTGATTAGTGATAATAGTGACAGTGTTAAGGATAAAGATAGTGAGCATCACAAAAGTATGTTATAAACTTATCGTGTAATTCATGATCAGTAGGCTTAATATAGTGTATAAATATGATTAGATGAAATTAAATCAAAGTGGTATGAAAAACATAATAGTGACCGAATGGTATTCCTTAGTAAATATAATGTTTTAATGAGTTTTAAGGCATGTAATTAATGTTTACAACATGTATAACATGTATAATGCATTATTGAGTGAACAAATGATTTAAAGGAAATCATAATAGGAAAGTGTTGGTGAGGCCGAATGGTATAATGTGGACTTAAGTGAGATATGTGATGAATTTTGGCATAATAATGGTATATATGATATGTATAACATGGAATAAGTGTGATTGAGTGGTTAAATAAAATTATAGTGGATGGTATGGAAAATGGTACCTTTGGCCGAATGGTATATGTGGTAATATATATATATGTGTATTTTGACAATATATGTAATGTAATGGCATAATGTGACTATAAAATGATAAATGAGTGTGTATGTAAAATGGCATGAGAAAATAAGATGTATGTTGAAATATGCATATTGACATAATGTGATAATTATATGAATTTTGAGGAAATATTGCCCTTAGTAGTTGTTTGGCAATGAAATCTAGTCCAGGCAATGAAATCTAGTCCAGGATATAATTGGCTAGCCATACGATTCTACACCGCGGTATGAGTCATGGCGACTCACTATCGATAGGCCGATGACAGCTTATCGCAGTGTACAGTGAAACTCAATGTATAGTATAGTGCAATGCAGTGAAATTGGTCCTACTAGGACCATTTTATAGTGAAATGAGTCTGTGGGGCCCATGTCCCGTATATCCGGTCAGTAGATTTTCTACCGGGTCCATAATAGGGGCATGGTGGTAAATATGTGATAAAAATTGTTAAAATAGTGAAATTGATGAAAATGAGTGAAAATGGGACTAAAATGAAGCAAATAGAAAGTTTAGGGGTAAAACAGTAATTTTACTAAAAGTTGGTAAAAATTGGTGAAAATAAGTTAAAAGTGTAAGTGGAAGGATAAAATGGTAGTTTTGGTAAAATATGGTTTTAAAATAGTGAAACAGTAAAAAAGTGATAATTTAGGGACTAAATTGTAATTTGGCTAAATTGTGAGTTATAAAGTGGAAAAATAATGTAAAAAGAGTGAAATTGTAATTAGATAAGTTAAATAAGGGTAAAAGTGGAATAAGGGCATAAATGAGATAAATAGTGTAAATATTGAATAAATAAGGGTATTTTGGTAATTAAGTATAAAAATGAGGACATAAGTGTAATTATGGCAAAAGATGGGATATAAGTGGTATTGGTGTAATAATGAAGACATAATTGTAATTAATGAAAAGGTAAGGACGTAAATGGAATTAATGGAAAAGCTAGGGACATAAATGGAATTAAGTGAAAAGAATAATGATTAAAGTATAATTAATGGAAGTTAAAGAAATTAGTGAGAATATTAAATGTATAGTCAATTAAATGACTAATTAAATAGTAATGTGGTTAATTAAGTGAATTATTAAGTGAATTAGGAGTAAATAATAATAAGTGAAAATAATAGGTATATGTATTTATAATATGTTAATTAAATAGAAATTAGTTAAGAAATTTATAGATTGGTAACCACCATTGGGCATTCTAATGCTCAGCACGTGGTTGTTTTTTACTGCGTGTAGGTACGCATTAGGTGGAGCAGCATACCTCAGTTTTTTTGGGAGCAAGCTGAAGAAGTTGAAGTCGGTTTATTTTTTATGTATATAACAGATTTTATTATGGCATGTATATACTTAATTTAGTATTGGAACTTGGGCATGTAATGATGTAATACGTTATATTATTTGTATGGTTTATTATCATATCTGTGTGATGGAAGGTTGGATGTGATTGAATGGATGTGGACTTTATTATTGTTGTGCCCTTATCGGGGCTGTGGATTTTCAAAAGTGCAGGTTTGGGTAGTGCAAATTACTAGCCGTTATACTGCTGAAATTTAAACCAAATGAATAGTAATTAAGACAGTTATAGATCAATCGGCAGCTAAGAAATTTAGTGTAGTTGTTTAAGAGATATGTAAAGTGAGTAAGTGTTTAAAGGATAATTGACATAATGAACTAATAACAAGTGTAGGAAAAAAAAATGACATGTAATTTCATAAGTAAGTGACTTTTAACCGATCATGGTAATCGTACAGTATCACTAAGTCGGCAGTATACATATAGGGTATAAGGGTGTTACATTTATTTTGGTATCAGAGAAAAGATTTAGGCGATTCTAAGATTGGAGTGGGGATTGTTAAGTGATTGTATATACATGCCAATAAAAGTGGATATTTTGTTATAGTATTGATGTATGCTTGCTCCTTGTTATAGTGTACCAATGGCGTCCGATCGAAGTTTCAGTGTTGGGGATAGCGAGTGTGGAGCCTCAACCAGTGTGGGTCGAGCTGAGACTCCACGACAGCAATCTACCCAGTTAGTGCCACCTCCCTCGCCCCAACCTGAATTTTTGACCATGATGACGGATTATATTCAACGCCGAATTCATATTGAGATGGAACAGCATCAACAGCAACAACAACAGCCAGTGCCAGTGCCACCAGCAGCTCCAGCACAGAGAAAGCCAACCTTGGAGCAGCTTAAAAAGATGGGAGCTGAAGATTTCTTTGGTAGGGATTCAGTGACTTCTGAACAAGTGGAAGAGTGGTTATTTCGAAATAAGAGACTGTTTGAGATTCTCCATAGTACTCCAGAGGAGAAATTTGAGGGTACAGTGGCATTACTCCAGGGTCCAACATACTTTTGGTGGGATTCGGTTAGAAAACATACCCCAGATGATTAGTTGAACTGGAAGTTCTTCATTGACCAGTTTGAAAAGAAATACATTGGTGCTGAGCACAAAGCGGCGATGCAAGATGCCTTTTGGAGGTTGAAGCAGGGCAATAGAATAGTAATGGAGTATGAAAGAGAGTTTGAGAGATTGAACAATTATCTCGATGATGTGCTGAGTACTAGACCTAGATTGATGGAGAGATTCGAGCGTGGTCTTCATAAAAAAATCAAACAGATAGTCAGAGGTCAGAATCATCCAAATTTGAGATCCCTTGTAGCTGCAGCCATTAAAGTTGAGACATCCCAGGCTGATGAAGCAGAGAGGCAGGCACGGTTTTAGCAAAAAAGGAAATCAAGGCAGTCTAGTGGAGCAGGTAGCTAGAGTAAAATATCTAGAGGACCACCACCATCTCAGAGTAGGGGATTTGCAGCACCAACTGGTAGCCAGAAGAAGCAGACCGGTAGTGGTGTTTCGGCATCTTCAAAAGGGAGTGCACCTCGAGGCAGAGGTAGAGGGGTGCCCCGGTAGTGTGACCATTGTGGTAGGTCTCACCCAGGTGAGTGTAGATATCTTTCGGGTGCTTGTTTTAAGTGCGGGTCAAAGGAACATCTAGTTAGAGATTGCCCTGATGCGGTACCACAGCCAGTGACCTCTCTAGCACCTGGAGCAAGTCTTCAGCACCAAGAGGGCGAGGCAGGGGGACAGCCTTCCACACTTTAGCTAGACCCCCACCACCACCACCTCAGGGACAGGGTCACCCTACAGGTGGAGCTTATGCAGTGAAGGCCCGTGATCAGGAGGATGCTCCAGATGTGATCGTAGGTAAATTTTCTCTGTTTTTAGATTCAGTGTATGCACTTATAAATCGCGGGTCTACACATTCTTATATCAGCACAGACATTGCATGGGGAAATGGGTTAGATAGCTCTCCTTTAGACCATGATATCCTGGTGAGCAATCCATTGGGTCATAGTGTGATAGTGAATCGAGTGTATAAAGATTGTCCCATAAGTGTTCAGGATTGTGTTTTCCCCACCAATTTGATTGAACTTCCCTTCAAAGACTTTGATGTCATTTTGGGAATGGATTGGTTAACCACTCATCATGTGATGGTTGACTGTAAAAGGAAAAGAGTGACTATTAAGACTTCAGATGATCGAGAGATAACAGTGGTGGGCCAAAGACCAGATTATTTGTCTGATGTTATCTCAGCCACAGTAGCAAAATGGTTGATAAGGAAGGGTTGTGAGGCATATTTATGTTATGCAATGGAAGCAAAGAAGGGAACATCTAATCTATCAGATGTGCCTACCGTGTGTGAGTTTCCATATGTGTTTCCAGAAGATCTTCCAGGCTTGCCACCTGATCGAGAGATTGAATTCTCCATTGATGTAGTCTCGGGAACTGCAACATTTTCTATTGCTCCATATATAATAGCGCCAGCAGAATTGAAGGAATTAAAGATTCAGCTGGAGGAATTGTTTGAGAAAGGCTTTATTAGGCCTAGTGTATCGCCATGGAGAGCTCCAGTTTTTTTCATGAAAAGGAAAAATGGATCACTCAGATTGTGTATTGATTACAAGCAGCTAAATAAGTTAACAATCAAGAACAAATATCCATTGCCATGCATTGAGGACTTATTTGACCAGTTGAAGGGTGCAGGAGTATTCTCAAAGATCAACTTGAGATCAGGCTATCATCAGCTTAAGATAAAGGAAGCAGATGTGCCCAAGACAGCTTTCCGTACTAGATATGGACACTATGAGTTCCTAGTAATGCCTCTTGGACTCACGAGTGCACCAGCAGCTTTTATGGACCTTATGAATAGGATCTTCCATCCATACTTAGATCAGTTCGTAGTGGTCTTTATTGATGATATTCTGGTGTATTCAAAGACTCTAGAAGAGCATGATATGCACTTGAGAATTGTGTTGCAGACTCTCAGAGATAGGAATCTGTATGCCAAGTTTAGCAAGTGTGATTTCTGGTTGAATGAAGTGTCTTTCCTTGGTCATTTAGTGTCAGATGAAGGTATCAAGGTGGATCCTAAGAAGATTGAAGATGTGTTGCAGTGGAGAACACCCAAGAATGTTACTAAAATTAGAAGCTTCTTGGGTTTAGCAGGCTACTATAGAAGGTTTATTAAAGGTTTTTCTATCATTGCAGCACCTTTAACATGCCTATTACAAAAGAAGGCGAAATTTGAGTGGACAGAAAAGTGTCAAGCCAGTTTTGACAAGCTTAAGAAAATGTTAATAGAAGCTCTAGTGTTAACTCAACCCGAATCAGGCAAAGACTTCACCATCTATAGTGATGCATCTTTGAATGGTTTGGGGTGTGTACTGATGCAAGATGGAAAAGTGATTGCTTATTGTAGACACCGGGTCCCGAGGCGGTCCAAGATCAGAATTACCCGATGATGAAAAAAAAAAGACCGACTTACGGCAAGAAAAAGTGAGAATCGACCGTTCCCTTGTCAAGATCATGTTTTTTTCGAAAAATAATTTTAAAATATATATTTTAGGGATTAAAATTTAAAATGGGAAAAAATATTAATATTGTGTCAAAATTAAAAAATAAAAAAAAAATAAAAATAATAAAAAAAAAAAAAATTAAAAATTAATTTATTTTCGCGAGTGCCACCGCGGCAGCGTGGGGCCGCCTGCGCGGCAGGCTGCCCCAGCGCGCAGGGGCGCCTGCGAGGCAGGCCGCCCCAGCGCGTAGGGGCGCCTGCGGGCGAGGCTGGCGCCTCGCGCGCCCCCCCCCCCCTGCGCGCAGGGGCGGGCGCTCCGCGCGACCCCCTGCGCGCGAGGCGGGGCGCTCCGCGCGACCCCCCCCCTGCGCGCAGGGGCGGGCGCTCCGCGCGACCCCCCCTGCGCGCAGGGGCAGGCGCTCCGCGCGCCCCCCCCCCTGCGCGCAGGGGCGGGCGCTCCGCGCGACCCCCCTGCGCGCGAGGCGGGGCGCTCCGCGCGCCCCCCCCCTGCGCGCAGGGGCGGGCGCCTCGCGCGCCCCCCCCCTGCGCGCGAGGCAGCTGCCTCGCGCGCACCCCCCTGCGCGCGAGGCAGCTGCCTCGCGCGACCTGCCTGCGCGAGGCAGGCTGCGCGCAGCAGCCTGCCGCGCGCGGTGCCAAGGCACCACGCGCAGGCTGCCGCGCGCCCTTTGGCTCCTCCGCGCGACCTGTTTTTTTCCTGTCCGTTTTTTTCGCCGTTTTCAGTCTGATTTTCTTCAGTCTGACATTTCCGTTGTTTCACCATTTTATGTTAATTTTGATTAACTAAAAATAAAAGATTTCTTGTCCCTTACCATTTTGGACCAAGGCAAAAATTAAATGGGGATTGTCCCCTCATTTGGAAAAAAACAACGAATTTTTTCAAGGATTTTTCCAAGCTTTTTCTCTCAACCTTTTTCTCTAGCTTTCGACTTTTCCAGGAGGCTTTGGGTTCTTAAGGATTTCTTTAAAAAAAATCCTTTGAGTTTTTTTTCTCAAGCTTTAATTCCTAGGTTTTCCTTCAAGAAAGATACTTCACTTTGGGATTTATTTTGAGCAAGAAAAATCAATTTTCTCTGCTCAAATTTTCATTCAAAAATATTTACTTCAAAAGTATATTCTTCAAAAATCTATTTAGAACTTGTATTTCTCTTTGAATATTACGATCATCCAAAAAAAAAAAAAAAATCGACAAGGGAACGGATCGAGACATCCTATTTCCAATCTCAAAAATTCTGAGGGTAAACATTCTTGGACTCATTCTCATCAATTTTTAGTACATTATTTATTGTTGATAAATATTATTTTTGGCCATTACTACCGCCTTTATTATTTATTTTGTGCGTGTCAATGTGATTAATATTACTCTTGATGCATTAATTGTTTGTTTCAAGTTGATTTCTTTTTTTTGTTTTCTCGTTGACCTTTTGTTACTATTATTATCATTATTAATACTAGGGTTATTTGAGCCATTTGCCATATTCATTGTGCTACCATTGTGGTTATTATCATTATTATTACTATTATTATTGACTAATTAACTAGTTAGCATTATTGGCATTGTTATTACTATTTAATATCCCGTATTATTTTTATTATTATTGTTTAGTGCTATCATTTATCTCACTTATTGTTGTTATTATTATACTTTGCATTTGTTTGACTAATCTGTTGCGAATATTTACTAATATTATTTTTGATATTATTTCCTGTCTGAGATTTAACTTGAGTCGGGTTATGTGAGTGTCCCTGCGGCTCCCCGGATGGGTCGCAACGCGCGGAGAATCACATCGGTTTGGTGAGATCCCTCTGACTCCCCCTTTTTTACGTGTTATGTGCTTATTTGTAAATATTAATTTTATTTGTGCACGCGTGCGATAAAAAATCACAAGAATACTTTTACTACTAAATCGGGATTTTTGCTAATAAATTGGGACCAATGTCCCTTGTTTTAGCCTAATAATAAAAATATCATAAATAAAACGAAGAGTCAAATTTTCTTCAAAATGGGATCACTCATCCCGGTTTTTTATTCAAACAATTAAAATGACTCTTCGAACCATTTTTTTTATTAACACGAAGGAACCAATGTTCCTAAATTTCGAACAAGTGCGAAGGAACCAATGTTCCCTAAATAATGTCCCGATCTATGAATGTCTTTTTATTTCATTTTTGGGTGAGTGTTTAAATTTATGTTCTTTCACTTTGGGCCCTTGTAATTAATTTTGGGGCAACTTTATTTATTTTTGGGGTTGTATTCCGCCCCCATTTGTATTCTTAATTTCCTTTTATTGGGGTTGTATTCCGCCCCTATTTCTCTTGTAATTGAGTGCTTGGGTGTTTACCGCTTTCTCAATTTACTTTGCTTATTGTTTTTATTTATTTTCCTTACGTGCTTTCAATGCGCTATCTAATTTAAATGCATCAATCGCGTGAGATGAGAGATATAATCTTAAGAAGTTAAAAATTCATTTATAATTAACCAAAGCATGAATAAGAGGGAAGTTCCGGACACCATAACTCTGGTTTAGACCGTTAGAGGTGAGAAACCTTTTCCTAATTTCTTGCAAATTGGGTGGCGACTCCAAATACCTCAAAAGGTGCCTTTAGGCGTCAATAGGCTAGGTTATTCTCCCCAATGTTCTATTGGGAGGGATACACCGATGATGCCTCATGGCGCCCATGATCAAGAGACGCGAACCTTTCATACCTCGAATCCTAAAGCGGATTCAAAGTGAGGGCCCTTGCTGGGTTGTGCCGGGTTCCGCGCGCGTCACAGTGGCGACTCCGCTGGGGACTTAGTGTTTGAGACTTCACCCCGAAAGTGCTTTGGTTAAAATTTATAATTGGGTTTTTGAAACTTAAAATTCTATCTCTCGCCAAAATTGCATCATATCATTTTAGAGCCTTAGACTTACGCTAGTTGGTCCCTATCTTACCTCGGTGCGTTCCCGAAGCACGACCCTACTTTCACTCATTGTAGGGAAGTGTTAAGGATAATCACCAGCCCAAGCCTTGTACCCTTTGGTATATCAAAATGGAAACCCAATCGGTCGTTATGCTCGTGATAAGCTAGACCCGTTGGCGCGAACCATGCTTGGGTAGCCTAAAGAAAATCACCCTGACTAAAGCTCATCTAATGGCAAATAGAAACTTCCACTAGGTGGTATGCTCCTTAATACAATGCTTGTGATATGGGCCGTCGCGTGTTAAACAAAATCAAGCAAGTTAAGTGGTCCTTTATCAAAGGCTTCCATGCCCCGGTGAGCCCACCTTAACTTGATTGAATTGTCCAAACACGTAATGGCCAAAACTCATACGCCTGCGCATTAGATTAGAGCTGTTATGCTGCCGGTTTTTTCACCGTGCACATTGCGCGTTCATAGGGTCCCCTGTTGACCCATGGACTAAGCCCACCTAGGGAAGAGACCACATTACCCCGTGTGCGGGAGGAATAAGGTTGGAAGGGTCTGCTTGCTTGCATGTGGTTGTGGATGCTGCATCAACACGACCATGCATTCTTAATGCCATCCATGCATCATGCTAACGAATTGGGTTTTTTCAGCCATCATAGATCCATTTGAGTGGTCCAGAGATCCTAGCGGGAGGTTGGTCAGAAATCAAGTAGTTGAGCAGTCAAGTCTGGCATCAGCTTCGGGTTCAGATTGGGATAGAAACTCAGATTCTTATTCAGAACAATCCTCCGGATCAGTAATGGCAGAATTACCGCAAGATTCGGGTGCTGTAACAACACAAGACTTGGACAAAAGGTTCGAAGACTTTGAAAGGAAAATGCTTGCTATGATGGGAAACTTTGTCGCCCAAATGACACCACACGCTGGACAGGCATCTGGAGCTCCAACTGTTGATCCGGTCGAAACACCTGTTGTGGAGACCACCATACCAACCACTACTGTGCCACAGCCAATTACCGAGCCTAGAGTGGCGGCACCAGTTGAGCAACAGAGGGTGAGGATCCCAGACCCGAGGGACGATTTCTTAGGAGAGGAGGAAGATGAGCCAGTAGCCCCTCAAGCAGTGAGATGCAAAGCTCCTAAGCTAGAAGATGACGTGGTGAGGAAGATGGAGGAAAGAATGGAGGCCATCGCACGAATGGTGTCGGTCGGAAAGGGGGTCATCCCCGAAGATGTAGACTTGGGTGAGGAGGAGCTGCTGCCGCAGAGATTTAAGATGCCAGATTTACCAAAGTTTGATGGCACGTCTGATCCTTCGGCCCATCTTAAGCAGTATGCCTTAATCATGAAAGGCACAGGTCTTACCAAGAAGCAAAAGGTGGAGTACTTCTGCCTTAGTTTGACAGGGTCAGCGGTTGATTGGTACCATGGCTTAGACAGGAGGTCGAAAGAAGATTGGGATCTGCTTACAAGTGAGTTCATGAGGCAGTACGACTGCAGCACCCGCATGGAAGTGACGTTAAAAGACCTTGAGCTCCTGCAACAGAAGTCTTGTGAATCTTTCCACGACTACCTTACGCGGTGGAGGAATCGCGTTATGGAAATGAAGAGGAAGCCCGACACGTCGGATCAAATCAGACTGTTTATCAAAAATGCAAGCCCATACTTGAGGGAGGGGCTTAAGATGAAAGGGCTCAAGGATTGGGAATCCTTAAAAGACATAGCAATCGAGGCTGAAGCGGAATACTTGGCAAAGAAAGCAAATAATGACAGTTTTGCTCGGAAGAACTTCGGGACCCAAGGGGGAAATAGGTCTGGTGGCGCCGGAAGCAGCAGTAACAGAGTGGGCAGAACAGCGGAAGTTTCAGCCACTGATGTAAACCAGAGACACTATTCGAATTTGGGAAGACCATTGTCCTGGGTCCTAGAACGATTAATGAAGGAGGGAAAACTTCAGCCATTGCCAGCCAGACAAGCTAAGACCTACGGCCAGCCAAATCATAGGGGGGATCAATACTGTGCTTTCCACCAGCACACCGGTCACCTCACTGACTCCTGCAGAACTTTAAGGGATCGGGTCCAAGATCTCATTGACAGTAAGCAGATCTCCGACCCTGAAAAGAGGGAGAAGAAGAAGAATGCCGGGTATAATGCCGTTCCTCCCCCAGTCTTCATGATAGGATCGAGTTTGCCAGAGTGGTATGTGTTGAGGGATCTCTACGGCAATGACTACATGGCTATCGTCCGCCCCGAACAGGAAGTCAATAGGGAGAGACCCCAGGTCAATATGATAGAATGTTGGGACACGACCAGTGAAAGTGAGATTGAAGAAGCCGATGGGCCAGAGGGTTTATGGAGTTCTGGGGGTGAAGAAGAAGTGCAAGAAGTGCAAGCAGTGACCCGCAGTGGGAGAGTGGTGCCAGAGATTGAGAGACAGCAGGATCCAGTGCCTCCGAGTGAAGAGCGAGAAACAGAAGAGAACCAAATTCTAAAGCAGTTAAAGAAGACGACTGCGCAAATATCCATCTGGGACTTGTTAAGGCAATCCCCGAGCCATAGGCAGAAGTTGGTTGAAGCCTTGTGTGAATCGACAGTCGCCACCACCATCTCACCAACCGAATTGTTGGGCCTTGTGAAAGGAGGATCGGAGGAAAACATAGTCTACACCGAAGCCGACTTGCCAGTCGAGGGTCGTAATCACAATCGCCCTCTGTATATCCGAGCTCAGGTCAATGGTAAACACACGGCCTGTGTCATGGTGGATGATGGGTCCTCAATTAATGTGTGCCCGCTAGTGGCGTTACCTTCACTAGGATTGAATGAGAGCATGTTGAGTGAATCCGATCTGACCATCACCGCTTATGACAACTCGAGAAGGCAAGCTTCTGGGACTTTTAAGGCACAAGTTAAGACCGGTCCAGTTGAGATAGAGGCTGAGTTTGTTGTTCTGCCGATACCGGCTAACTTCGCAGTGCTGTTGGGAAGGCCTTGGTTTCACAAGTTAGGAGGGGTTCCATCTACGCTCCACCAAATGATTAAGATTCCCCATGAAGGCCAGATCGTGACTATTAAAGCGGCTAGTGACAATCAAGTGTCGGTGTTAGGGATTTCCAATCAACCCTTTAGCGGGTTTCACGTGGCTATGGTGAATGAGGAAGACGGGACAGTGGTAAGTCCCCAAGTTGTCAATATGATGAAGAAGATGAGCTTTCTCCCCGGGGCTGGTTTGGGTAAAAGCTCACAAGGGATCCAGGCGCCCATCAGCACAAGGGGGCAAAAGGATAGGAAAGGTTTGGGCTACGTCACTGATGCCAAGAGAAGCAAACCCGAGAAGAAGCCTGCGGAAGTGCCGCACATTTTG
This sequence comes from Excoecaria cochinchinensis, assembly GCA_947683425.1. Classification (NCBI taxonomy): domain Eukaryota; kingdom Viridiplantae; phylum Streptophyta; class Magnoliopsida; order Malpighiales; family Euphorbiaceae; genus Excoecaria; species Excoecaria cochinchinensis. Next base: position 8,615,490 of record CANTUQ010000127.1, on the reverse strand, counting down.
GAGACTTTTGTACCGGCTGCATCGGCATGCGCCTACTGTGGGGAGGCAGAGCCTCAGTGGATTGGTGGCAAGATCACCCCAGGTTTTGAAATTTTCAATGATGTGTTTGACTGGTCCGAGGGAATGGTCAAGGCGGTGGAAGCCTTCTGGGATGAGGAAATCTTCAATCAGAGTCTAGCATGGGATCGAGAGGTTCCCGAGGAGATTGTCACTGAAAGTCTGTTGGCCACCCAGGTGAAGGGCAAGGAGAAAGTAGAAGATGAAGAGGCAGCACCAGAGCTGAAGAGTCTGAATACAACTGAGGTTCAAGATGAGGGGCCGTCCGCTTCAGCACCAGCACCAGTGGAAGATGATAGTGATAGCTTTGCTGATGTACTTTTTATTCCCGAACTATTTGACAATTCTGCCTGTAATTCTGAGTACTTTAATAATATGAATGACTTTGCTTACTTGTGCGATGTTTCTCATGATTTCATTATGCATGATCACGAGCATGAATCATTTATATTTGACATTAACTCAACCAATACCACCACATTTAATCTCGGGACTTTGGAAAATCCAAAGGAAATCTTGATAGCATCCGACGTAACTCTTGAGGAAAGGATAAAATTTGAGAGAATTTTGAAAAAATATGAAAGAGTTTTCGCCTGGACTTATGAGGATATGCCAGGGATTGATCGGGCAGTTGCCGAACACATTATTCCGACCTACCCAGAGTGCAAGCCGGTCAAGCAGAAGCTCAGAAGGCTGAGACCAGAATGGGCAGAAAAGGTAAAGGAAGAAGTGCACAAGCAGATCGAAGCCAAGTTTCTGGTAGAGGTCCAGTATCCAACATGGTTAGCTAACGTTGTCCCCGTAGCCAAGAAGGATGGGAAAGTCCGAGTGTGTGTTGACTACCGAGACCTGAATAAAGCCTGCCCGAAAGATGACTTTCCCCTACCCCATATTGATGTACTAGTGGATAGCGCAGCCGCCTGTATGATGTACAGTTTTGTGGATGGGTACGCGGGGTACAACCAAATCCTTAACAGAATTGTGGATAGAATCAAGACAGCTTTCATCACAGAATGGGGAACGTTCGCCTACCGAGTAATGCCTTTTGGGTTGAAGAATGCCGGAGCGACGTACCAAAGGATGGCTACTAAGATCCTGGATGACTTGATTCACAAGGAGGTCGAAGTGTATGTCGATGATATGATGATCAAGTCGGCTACTCGAGAAGGGCACTTCGAGGCCTTAGAGAAGTTCTTTAAGAGGATTGACAAGTATAACCTCCGCCTTAATCCTAAGAAGTGCATTTTCGGAGTTACTTCTGGTAAGTTGCTAGGCCATGTGGTGAGCCAAAGGGGAATAGAAGTGGACCCTGATAAAATCAAGGCAATCAGAGAAATGCCGGCGCCCCAAAAGGAAAAGGAAGTTCGGAGTTTTCTGGGCAAATTGCAATACATCAGTAGGTTCATTTCCAAGCTCGCTTCAGTGTGCGAACCAATTTTTAAGCTCCTCAGGAAAAATCAGCCGGTCAAGTGGAACGACGACTGCCAAAAGGCTTTTGATCTCATTAAGGATTACCTCCAAAATCCCCCAGTGCTACGACCGCCACGGCCTGTTAAACCTTTGATTCTTTACCTAGCAATAGAAGAAAATTCTGTAGGAGCCATGATGGCCCAAGAGGATGAGTTTGGGGTTGAATTCGCGGTTTACTACCTCAGCAAGAAATTCCTCCCTTATGAAGCCAAGTACGTCGAAGTGGAGAAGATTTGTCTGGCCGTGATCTGGGCGTCAAAGAAACTTAGACACTACTTCCACTCTTATAAAGTGCAGGCAGTCGCCAAGCAAAATCCCCTCCGATACCTGCAACAGGCACCCTCTTTACTAGGGAAAATGGGAAGATGGTTGATATTGCTACAAGAATTTGACGTGGAATACATTACTAGAAAGACCATTAAAGGTCGAGCCGTGGCGGAGTTTCTTGCTGACCATCCCATTGAAGGAGACCGACTGGAGTATGAATTCCCTGACGAAAACGTGTTAGCCATCACCGTGCAGAAGTGGCAGATGTATTTCGATGGGGCAGTAAATAACAAGGGAGCCGGAACAGGAGTAATTCTAGTAACCCCAGATGATGAGAAGCTCCCCTTAGCCAAGAAACTGAGGTACAGAGCCACCAATAACGAAGCAGAGTATGAAGCCTGCATCTTCGGGTTAGAGGCGCTCTCAGCCGTGGGGGCAAAAGTAGTAGAGGTCTTCGGGGACTCATCTTTAGTAATCCACCAAGTCAGGGGTGAATGGGCCATCAAGGAAGAGCGGCTGTTGCCATATGCAAAGTGCTTGAAAGAACTTAGTGGCCGATTTGAAGTTTGCACTTTTAACTACGTGCCCCGAGATGAGAACCAATTGGCAGACGCCCTAGCTACCCTAGTATCCATGTGGGATAACCCGGAAGGAATAGTTATGAAGCCAGTGCTCATTTCCAGTTCGAACAAGCCATACTTTGAGACCGAACAAGTCGGGGATGTTGAAACTACCGATGGAAAGCCATGGTACTATGATGTCCTGAATTATTTGGAGAGGTCAATATTCCCGGAAGAAGCCACTGAAAAAGACCAAAGGCTAATCCGCAAACTGTCCACTCAATTCATCAGTGTAGATGGGGTGTTGTACAAGAGACAAGCCGATGGCATGCAACTCAGATGTTTAGATGAAAAAGAGGCTAAAAGGGTTATGGAGGAAACCCATGCAGGGGTCTGTGGGGCCCATATGAATGGTCTGGCCCTGGCAAAGAAAATAATGCGGCAAGGATTCTTCTGGTTAACAATGGATACAGATTGCTCTAAATATGTGAAAGAATGCCAATTATGCCAACAGTATGCTAATCTGAGACACCTGCCGGTGTCGGAATTGTGCAACCTGACATCTCCGTGGCCATTTGCCGCATGGGGGATTGACATAATAGGGGAGATATACCCAACAGCCTCTAACGGGCACAGATTCATTGTGGTCGCCATTGATTACTTTACCAAGTGGGTTGAAGCTGAATCCTTCAAGAAAATAGGCGCCCGGGAAATGGCCAGGTTCATCGAACGACACTTGATCTGTAGGTACGGCCTCCCGCATCACATCGTGTCAGATAATGGGGTACAGTTCCAAGCTGAGACTAGGCAGATGCTCAAGAAATACGCCGTCCAACACCACAAGTCCTCTCCATACCGACCGCAGGCCAACGGGGCAGTCGAGGCAGCTAATAAAAACATCAAGAAGATATTGGCTAAGATGGTGCAGACCTATAAAGACTGGGCCGAGAAATTGCCATTTGCACTATGGGGCTACAGGACCACTGCCAGAACTTCTACAGGGGTTACACCTTTCTCTTTGGTTTATGGGACGGAAGCAGTCCTACCAGTAGAAATAGAACTCCAATCATTGAGGGTGATGACAGAAACTCAGCTACCAGAGGCCGAATGGGCTCAGCGGCGGCTGCTACAGTTGAATCTATTGGATGAGGATAGGATGCGGGCATACTACCACAACCAGATCTACCAGAAAAGGCTAGCCCGCTCGTTTGGGAAGAAAGTAAGAAAGCACCCATTGAAGGAAGGAGACCTAGTCTTCAAGCAAATGAGGCCAGGGGTTCCGGATTTTCGAGGCAAGTTCAGACCAACTTGGGAAGGACCTTTCGTTCTGAAGAAGCTTTTGTCTAAAGGAGCTGCGATACTGACAGATAGTGATGGGAATGAATTCAGGGAGCCGGTCAATGTCGACAGATTGAAAAGATTCCACGGCTGAAAAAAAAAAAAAAAAAAAAGAGAGAAAAATGTTCAATCAAGAAAACCCGAGAGGGCTGATTGATAACAGGAGTTGTGATGCTTTTGAGATCTATCTCGAGACTAGATATGGCCTGGTATCTTGGGGCCTAATGTCAAATGATGATCATGTGTAATGAAATCGCACGATAAACGTGCACATGTATGCAATTATGCACTCAGAGAAGTTCTTTCATCCAATGAATGTCCATAGTTCTTTTTAGACGAGTAATATGTCACTGCTGTCACTTCCCATTCGAATGAGCACAATTTATCCATGCAACCGACAGAAATTTTATTTAAAAAAAATAAATAAAATAAAAAAAAAGAGAGGCCGTTAGAGATGAAAACCGTGACTGGCGCTCTAAGCAAAAGTTAGGCCAAAGGGCAGGGTGAAAACCTGGCAACAGGCAGTCTGCCCTACAAAAAAAATAATAAATAAATAAAAGCCGCTGGACTGGGTTGGGTCCATTCCAGGCAAAAAAAAAAAAAAAAAAAAAAAAAAAAAAAAAAAAAATAAGGCACAGGGTTATGTGAAAATCCGACAAGGACGCATTCCCCGCTAAGAAAAGCTAGTGTGAAAATCCACAAGGGACGCACTACCTTCAAGACAATGACGCTTGGAGTGATAAGGCGGCATTACCTTGGGCAACCCCTTTCAGGCAAAGACACACATCGGGCAAACCTCCCTGAAAAATTATGAGTCAGAGCTCCTGAATCAGGACAGCGCCCTCCGGCACTTGGGGGCATAATCGACCAGAGAAGCCACGAGTCGTTTCAACGAGGGTTATCGCACCTCGACTACTGGGCCACTCAGATGAACAGTGTCACCTGCATTCCGCATGACATATGCATATGCACGTGCATAACTTACCTTTGCATACAAATCTCTTTTGTTTCCGCAGGAAAGTCTGGCGCCTTCACACACCGACAAGCTGGTGTTTATCAGTCGCTCAGCCGTGGTTTCACACACCGACAAGCTGGTGTTCTATCAATCACGTTCTCCAAAGTCTGGCGCCTTCACACACCGACAAGCTGGTGTTTATCAGTCGCTCAGCCGTGGTTTCACACACCGACGAGCTGGTGTTCTATCAATCACGTTCTTCCAAGTCTGGCGCCTTCACACACCGACAAGCTGGTGTTTATCAGTCGCTCAGCCGTGGTTTCACACACCGACAAGCTGGTGTTCTATCAATCACGTTCTTCCAAGTCTGGCGCCTTCACACACCGACAAGCTGGTGTTTATCAGTCGCTCAGCCGTGGTTTCACACACCGACAAGCTGGTGTTCTATCAATCACGTTCTCCAAAGTCTGGCGCCTTCACACACCGACAAGCTGGTGTTTATCAGTCGCTCAGCCGTGGTTTCACACACCGACAAGCTGGTGTTCTATCAATCACGTTCTTCCAAGTCTGGCGCCTTCACACACCGACAAGCTGGTGTTTATCAGTCGCTCAGCCGTGGTTTCACACACCGACAAGCTGGTGTTCTGTCAATCACGTTCTTCGAAGTCTGGCGCCTTCACGCACCGACAAGCTGGTGTTTATCAGTCGCTCAGCCATCGGTCTCACGTCGACAAGCTGACGTTCCTCAATCATGTGACCGGTTATAGTCCTATGATGCCGACAAGCTGGCAAAATCAAGTTTCGGAAAGCGACCGCCTCAGGTACGCATCTCTTCCCTTCTTTTCTGAATTTTGGTTCACTTAGGCGCCTGCGTTCTAAGTTCCCCAAAATTGGGGGCAACTGTAGACACCGGGTCCCGAGGCGGTCCAAGATCAGAATTACCCGATGATGAAAAAAAAAAGACCGACTTACGGCAAGAAAAAGTGAGAATCGACCGTTCCCTTGTCAAGATCATGTTTTTTTCGAAAAATAATTTTAAAATATATATTTTAGGGATTAAAATTTAAAATGGGAAAAAATATTAATATTGTGTCAAAATTAAAAAATAAAAAAAAAATAAAAATAATAAAAAAAAAAAAAATTAAAAATTAATTTATTTTCGCGAGTGCCACCGCGGCAGCGTGGGGCCGCCTGCGCGGCAGGCTGCCCCAGCGCGCAGGGGCGCCTGCGAGGCAGGCCGCCCCAGCGCGTAGGGGCGCCTGCGGGCGAGGCTGGCGCCTCGCGCGCCCCCCCCCCTGCGCGCAGGGGCGGGCGCTCCGCGCGACCCCCTGCGCGCGAGGCGGGGCGCTCCGCGCGACCCCCCCCTGCGCGCAGGGGCGGGCGCTCCGCGCGACCCCCCTGCGCGCAGGGGCAGGCGCTCCGCGCGCCCCCCCCTGCGCGCAGGGGCGGGCGCTCCGCGCGACCCCCCTGCGCGCGAGGCGGGGCGCTCCGCGCGCCCCCCCCCCTGCGCGCAGGGGCGGGCGCCTCGCGCGCCCCCCCCCTGCGCGCGAGGCAGCTGCCTCGCGCGCACCCCCCTGCGCGCGAGGCAGCTGCCTCGCCCGACCTGCCTGCGCGAGGCAGGCTGCGCGCAGCAGCCTGCCGCGCGCGGTGCCAAGGCACCACGCGCAGGCTGCCGCGCGCCCTTTGGCTCCTCCGCGCGACCTGTTTTTTTCCTGTCCGTTTTTTTCGCCGTTTTCAGTCTGATTTTCTTCAGTCTGACATTTCCGTTGTTTCACCATTTTATGTTAATTTTGATTAACTAAAAATAAAAGATTTCTTGTCCCTTACCATTTTGGACCAAGGCAAAAATTAAATGGGGATTGTCCCCTCATTTGGAAAAAAACAACGAATTTTTTCAAGGATTTTTCCAAGCTTTTTCTCTCAACCTTTTTCTCTAGCTTTCGACTTTTCCAGGAGGCTTTGGGTTCTTAAGGATTTCTTTAAAAAAAATCCTTTGAGTTTTTTTTCTCAAGCTTTAATTCCTAGGTTTTCCTTCAAGAAAGATACTTCACTTTGGGATTTATTTTGAGCAAGAAAAATCAATTTTCTCTGCTCAAATTTTCATTCAAAAATATTTACTTCAAAAGTATATTCTTCAAAAATCTATTTAGAACTTGTATTTCTCTTTGAATATTACGATCATCCAAAAAAAAAAAAAAAATCGACAAGGGAACGGATCGAGACATCCTATTTCCAATCTCAAAAATTCTGAGGGTAAACATTCTTGGACTCATTCTCATCAATTTTTAGTACATTATTTATTGTTGATAAATATTATTTTTGGCCATTACTACCGCCTTTATTATTTATTTTGTGCGTGTCAATGTGATTAATATTACTCTTGATGCATTAATTGTTTGTTTCAAGTTGATTTCTTTTTTTTGTTTTCTCGTTGACCTTTTGTTACTATTATTATCATTATTAATACTAGGGTTATTTGAGCCATTTGCCATATTCATTGTGCTACCATTGTGGTTATTATCATTATTATTACTATTATTATTGACTAATTAACTAGTTAGCATTATTGGCATTGTTATTACTATTTAATATCCCGTATTATTTTTATTATTATTGTTTAGTGCTATCATTTATCTCACTTATTGTTGTTATTATTATACTTTGCATTTGTTTGACTAATCTGTTGCGAATATTTACTAATATTATTTTTGATATTATTTCCTGTCTGAGATTTAACTTGAGTCGGGTTATGTGAGTGTCCCTGCGGCTCCCCGGATGGGTCGCAACGCGCGGAGAATCACATCGGTTTGGTGAGATCCCTCTGACTCCCCCTTTTTTACGTGTTATGTGCTTATTTGTAAATATTAATTTTATTTGTGCACGCGTGCGATAAAAAATCACAAGAATACTTTTACTACTAAATCGGGATTTTTGCTAATAAATTGGGACCAATGTCCCTTGTTTTAGCCTAATAATAAAAATATCATAAATAAAACGAAGAGTCAAATTTTCTTCAAAATGGGATCACTCATCCCGGTTTTTTATTCAAACAATTAAAATGACTCTTCGAACCATTTTTTTTATTAACACGAAGGAACCAATGTTCCTAAATTTCGAACAAGTGCGAAGGAACCAATGTTCCCTAAATAATGTCCCGATCTATGAATGTCTTTTTATTTCATTTTTGGGTGAGTGTTTAAATTTATGTTCTTTCACTTTGGGCCCTTGTAATTAATTTTGGGGCAACTTTATTTATTTTTGGGGTTGTATTCCGCCCCCATTTGTATTCTTAATTTCCTTTTATTGGGGTTGTATTCCGCCCCTATTTCTCTTGTAATTGAGTGCTTGGGTGTTTACCGCTTTCTCAATTTACTTTGCTTATTGTTTTTATTTATTTTCCTTACGTGCTTTCAATGCGCTATCTAATTTAAATGCATCAATCGCGTGAGATGAGAGATATAATCTTAAGAAGTTAAAAATCCATTTATAATTAACCAAAGCATGAATAAGAGGGAAGTTCCGGACACCATAACTCTGGTTTAGACCGTTAGAGGTGAGAAACCTTTTCCTAATTTCTTGCAAATTGGGTGGCGACTCCAAATACCTCAAAAGGTGCCTTTAGGCGTCAATAGGCTAGGTTATTCTCCCCAATGTTCTATTGGGAGGGATACACCGATGATGCCTCATGGCGCCCATGATCAAGAGACGCGAACCTTTCATACCTCGAATCCTAAAGCGGATTCAAAGTGAGGGCCCTTGCTGGGTTGTGCCGGGTTCCGCGCGCGTCACACTTATGCCTCCCACCAGCTTAAGAATCATGAAAAGAACTACCCCACACATGATCTTGAGCTAGTAGTTATAGTGTTTGTATTGAAAGTCTAGAAGCACTACCTTTATGGCGAAAGGTGCTACATCTTCACTGACCATAAAAGCTTGAAATATTTGCTCACACAGAAGGAGCTTAACCTCAGACAGCGAAGATGGCTTGAGTTGATAAAAGATTATGAATGTTTCATCGATTATCATCCAGGGAAGGCTAATATTGTGGCTGATGCACTTAGTAGAAAATTCATGGCAGCATTGAAAGCTATGAATGTAAAACTTGATGTAGCTGATAGTGGAGCTTTGATAGCTAAATTACAGGTCAAGCCTGATTTTGTGCAGCAAGTTAAAGCCACCCAGAAGCAAGATGACAAGTTGGTTGCAGTGATAGATCGAGTGAAAAATAGTGGCAGTGATGATTACACAGTGGCTCCAGATGGTAGTGTATACTACAAGCAAAGACTATGTGTGCCAAATCAACCAGAGTTGAAGAAAAGTATCTTGACAGAAGCGCACCACAGTAGTTATGCTATAAACCCAGGGGGTAATAAAATGTATCAAGACTTGAAGATACATTATTAGTGGTCAGGAATGAAGCGGGATTTGTCAAATTTTGTGGGAAAATGTTTGATATGTCAACAAGTGAAAGCAGAACATCAAGTGCTATCCAGGTTACTCCAGCATATCACTATACCCTAATGGAAGTGGGATTGAGTGACAATGGACTTTATGACTGGATTACCTCTCACCCGAAGGAAGTATGATGCGATTTGGGTGATTATTGATAGACTCACTAAATTGGCCCATTTCTTACCAGTGAGGATAGATTTTCCATTGATCAGATTGGCAGAATTGTATATTAATGAGATAGTGAGATTGCATGGTGTACCCACCTCCACCATTTCGGACAAAGAGCCCTGTTTCACTTCCCAGTTTTGGAAGAAGCTACATGAAGCATTGGGCACCCGATTGCATTATAGCATAGCATTTCACCCTCAGACAGACGGTCAGTCAGAGCGAGTGACCATTATATTAGAAGATATGCTTAGATGCTGTGTGCTTGAATTCAAGGACAGTTGGGAAAGATATTTGCCCTTGGCGAAATTTACATATAACAACAGTTATCAGTCAAGCATTAAAATGGCCCCGTATGAAGCTTTATATGGCAGAAAGTGTAGAACTCCCTTGTGTTGGACAGAGTTGAGTAAAACCAAGTTAGTGGGAGCCGATCTAATCAGAGAAACTGAAGAGAAGGTTAGAGTGATCAAGCAGCGGTTAAAGGAGGCCAGTGATCGACAGAAATCATATGCTGACTTGAAAAGGAAGGATATAGAGTTTCAAGTGGGCGACAAGGTGTTTTTAAAAGTTTCTCCATGGAAGCGAGTTCTCAGATTTGGAAGAAAGGTAAGTTGTCACCAAGATTCATTGGGCCATATGAATTGATTCAGCGTGTGGGTCCAGTAGCATACAAGTTAAAACTTCCATAGGCCTTGGAAAAGATCCATGATGTGTTTCATGTATCGATGCTGAGAAGATACCGATCTGATCCAAGTCATGTGATTGAACCAAAAGAAGTGCAAGTTCAAGCTGATCTGACTTATGAAGAATATCCAGTGAAGATCTTAGCCAAAGAGGTCAGACAGCTCAAAAATAAGCAAATTCCTTTAGTGAAAGTGCTCTAGAACCATCATAATGTGGAAGAAGCAACATGGGAGCCTAAAGCAACCATGCGATAGTAGTATCCACAGCTTTTCAGTTCAAGTAAATTTCGAGGACGAAATTTTCTTTAAGGGGGGTAGAATTGTAATGATCCAAACACCGGTCTAGAAGTGTTATTTTATAATTTCAGTGTTATCATGATAATTACAGTGCTGAATTGTGTAGGGAGTGAGTTTACCAGTGTCAAAGCTTAGTGTTAAGTGTGCAAGAAGTATAGCGATTCCGGGGAGGGGTAACACCGGTGTGGCTATACAGCAAACTTGGCTATCAGATGCTCGAAAAATTTTAATTTCATGAAAATGATATGTGGGTCGTCAGGAGTCTATTGGTGAAATTTGAGCTAAAAACGGAGTTAAATTGACCTCTGAAAGTCATTTTGAAGTTGGCCTCTAGTTCGGTTCAATTTGAATCGGGGTTTGACCAAGGGGTTATAATTGGTTAAAAGGGGCTAATAGATGTTAAGTGAGTTAAATAATGTAATGGAAGTGATTTCTGTGAATTTTGATAGCTTTACAGTTGTATTTTACGGCAGAAGAAAAATTGGTCGAATCGGACCAGTTTAAGTGAACCGGTGCCCAAATGGACTTTGATTGAGCTAAAAATTTTCAGGTAGCCTATTTTTGATGTTTTAAGATCAATAAAATTGGTTAGAAGTGAAGCTAATGAGGGAAAAATATAGATGCTTTGGAAAAGTGCAATTAAAATCGAAATTTTAGTTTAAATCGATCGGACTGCTTCGATCGGACCGATTCAGTTCATTTAAGGACTATATAAAGAGGGAATTGGCTGGATTTCTCTAGAGAAATCTAGCAGCCACCGCCTCTCTTCTTTCCTCTCAAGGCCGAATGGTCTTCCTCACTTCTCTCCTCCATTTTCTTCATTTCTCCATCAATCTTTCCTCAAATTTTCACCTTATAGACATTATTCAGCCTCTCTATTACCCTGTTGAAGCAATTGGAGATCCAATTGGGCACTGGAAGTTGGATAAATCAAGTGTACAAGGTTTAGGGTAAGTTTTTGGGTTTATGATTTTGGAGTTTTTAATTGAGTTTGTTGGTCCCTATAAGGGTTTTCAAGGTTGTAGAATACGTTTATGAAGTTAAATTTTTCATTGGAAGCTTGATTTTGATGTTATGAGCATAATTGTATTCGGCTATGTTAGCTTCTCCAAGAGAAGAGGAAGTTTCTCACACCAAAGGGAAGGAGAAGCAAACCTAGAGTGATATAAAGCTTAGATTTGAGGTTTGTGGTTACTAAATCTACATATTTCCTATGATTTGTGCTGATTTTTAGGTTATGTTTAAGTGTGGGTATAAGATAATGATGTGATTAATTAAATCTAACTTAATATCCATGATTAGTAGGCCTAATATATTGTATAAATATGATTAGATAAAATTAAATCAAAGTGGTATGAAAAACCTAATAGTGGTCGAATGGTATTCATTAGTAAATATAATGTTTTAATGAGTTTTAAGGCATGTAATTAATGTTTACAACATGTATAATGCATGATTGAGTGAATAAATGATTTAAAGGAAATCATAATAGGAAAGTGTTAGTGAGGCCGAATGGTATAATGTGGACTTAAGTGAGATATGTGATGAATTTTGGCATAATAATGGTATATAGGATATGTATAACATGGAATAAGTGTGAGTGAGTGGTTAAATAAAATTATAGTGTATGGTATGGAAAATGGTACCTTTAGACAAATGGTATATGTGGTAATATATATATATATGTGTGTGTTTTGACAATATATGTAATATAATGGCATAATGTGACTATATAATGATAAATGAGTGTATGTAAAATGGCATGAGAAAATAAGATGTATGTTAAAATATGAATATTGACAAAATGTGATAATTATATGAATTTTGAGGAAATATTGCCCTTAGTAGTTGTCTAGTAGTGAAATCTAGTCCGGGATATAATTGGCTAGCGATAGGATTCCACACCGCGGTATGAATCATGGCGACTCACTATCAATAGACCGATAAGAGCTTATCGTAGTGTACAGTGAAACTCAGTGTATAGTATAGTGCAGTGCAGTGCAGTGAAATTGGTCCTACTAGGACCATTTTATAGTGCAATGGGTCTGTGGGGCCCATGTCCCGTATATCCGGTCAGTAGATTTTCTACCGGGTCCATACTAGGGGCAAACTACTAAATATGTGATAAAAATGGTAAAATAGTGAAATTGATGAAAATGAGTGAAAACGGGACTAAAATGAAGTAAATAGAAAGTTTAGGGGTAAAACGGTAATTTTATTAAAAGTTGGTAAAAATTGGTGAAAATAAGTTAAAAGTGTAAGTGGAAGGGTAAAATAGTAATTTTGGTAATATATGGTGTTAAAATAGTGAAACGGTGAAAAAGTGATAATTTAGGGACTAAATTGTAATTTGGCTAAATTGTGAGTTATAAAGTGGAAAAATAATGTAAAAAGAGTGAAATTGTAATTAGATAAGTTAAATAAGGGTAAAAGTGGAAAAGGGCATAAATGAGATAAATAGTGTAAATATTGAATAAATAAGGGTATTTTGGTAATTAAGTGTAAAAATGAGGACATAAGTGTAATTATGGCAAAAGATGGGATATAAGTGGTATTGGTGTAATAATGAAGACATAATTGTAATTAATGAAAAGGTAAGGACATAAATGGAATTAATGAAAAAGTTAGGGACATAAATAGAATTAAGTGAAAAGAATAATGATTAAAGTGTAATTAATGGAAGTTAAAGAAATTAGTGAGAATATTAAATATATAGTTAATTAAGTGACTAATTAAATAATAATGTGGTTAATTAAGTGAATTAGGAGTAAATAATAATAAGTGAAAATAATAGGTATATGTATTTATAATATGTTAATTAAATAGAAATTAGTTAGGAAATTTATAGATTAGTAACCACCATTGGGCATTCTAATGCTCAGCACGTAGTTATTTTTTACTGCGTGTAGGTATGCATTAGGTGGAGCAGCATACCTCAGTCTTTTTGGGAGCAAGCTGAAGAAGTTGAAGTCAGTTTATTTTTTATGTATATAATGGATTCTATTATGGCAAGTATATACATAATTTAGTATTGGAACTTGGGCATGTAATGATGTAATACGTTATATTATCTGTGTGGTTTATTATCATATCTGTGTGATGGAAGGTTGGATGTGATTGAATGGATGTGGACTATTATTATTGTTGTGCCCTTGCCGGGGCTGTGGATTTTCAAAAGTGCAGGTTTGTGTAGTACAAATTACTAGCCGTTATACTGCCGAAATTTATACCAAATGAATAGTAATTAAGACAGTTATAGGTCAATCGGCAGCTAAGAAATTTGGTGTATTTGTTTAAGAGATATGTAAAGTGAATAAGTGTTTAAAGGATAATTGACATGATGAACTAATAACAAGTGTAGGAAAAAAAATTTACCTGTAATTTCATAAGTAAGTGACTTTTAACCGATCATGGTAATCGTACAGTATCACTAAGTCGGCAGTATATGTATATGGTATAAGGGTGTTACAAGGACAACAATATTCATCATGGACAATAATAATAGTCCCTTATAATTTGCCTCCATGGATGTGTATGAATGAGGCTTACATGTTTTTAACGGCGATTGTCCCGTGCCCGAAGAACCCAAAGCAGAAGATTGATGTATTCCTACAGCCATTGATTTTTTAATTGCAACAATTATGGGAATCTTTTGTGTTGAGATAAATCAAAGAAGAAGACTTCCTAATTTTGAACCTTTTGTGTTGGCCATGCAAGCGATTCAAGTGTATTACCTTCCTTTTCCTAGCCTAAGACGAGATAAGAAAGATTGGTTGGCAATTTACAAAGTAAAACCGAGAGGCTTATTTGAAATGAAAGCTACACGACAAAATAAATGAATTAAAAGCGAAGCCTTTCAGGAAGATGAAATGGCGAGTCATGAAGTAAATGAAAGCATGCCATATGAAGATAATGAACCTTTGAACAATGTTGACAATGAATTTGTTAATATTGCATCCGATGAGGAATCTAAGTCTACATCTAAATTGGAAAGCCAATTTGATTCTAATTATTCAGAAAATGAAGACGATGGTGATAATGAATTACATCTAAGTGATGATAGCGAATAATTCTTTGCACACGTGAGTAAAATCCATATGAGCCGAAAATCATTTATTACTTTCTATTTGATTTAATTCACAAATAAGAAAATTTTGTATTATTGGCACATATAATCATGTTTATATAATAATTACTGTAGACACCGGATCCTGAGTCAGCCTAAATCGGAGTTACCCAATGATGATAAAGCACCCTCGTAGGCAAAAATAGTTGGAAGTGATGATTTTCTTATCCAATTTGCATTTTAAAATAAAAAATAAAAAATATAATAAAAATATTTTAAAAATTAGTTTTTAAAAATATTTTGGTTAATTTTGGTATTTTTTTAGCCATATTTGAAAATTAAAAATTAATAAAAAATAAAAAAATAAAAAAATATTTTTAAAAAAAAAATAAAAAATAAAAAATTTTAAAAATAAAATAATTTAGAAATTAGTTTTTGAGAATAAATTTAGTATTTTTTAGTCATATTTAAAAATTTTAAAAAAAAAGAAAGAAAAAAGAAGAAAAAAAAAGGGAAGAGAAAAGAAGAGAGGGTGTGCTTTTAAAAGCACGGCTGTGCGTTTCAAAGCACGGCTGTGCTTTTAAAAGCACGGCTGTGCGTTTCAAAGCACGGCTGTGCTTTTCAAAGTGTGCGTTGCGCACACTGCGTGCAAGAGCACAGCTGTGTTTTTCTGAAAGCGCAGCTGTGCTTTCGCCAAATTTGACCCAAAATCGCCCAAATTGATATTTGTTCACCCAAAAATCTTCTTTTTTCAATTTTTTTGACTTTTTTGAAGATTTTTCCGAGATTTTGTTGATTTTTTCTCCTTTTTCACACTTAAATTAAGGAAAATTTAATAAAAATAATTTTATTTCTTAATTAATTAATTGCTTTTTTAGTTTTTTTGGTAATAAAAAGAAAGAGATGAGGGAAATTAGGGGGTTGGCCATTTTCTCTCTAGAGGGGATTTTTAATTTTTCTGGTTTCCTTCTTCATCTTTTCACTTCCTCTCTCTAAAAAATCCTCTCTACATCCTTTGAGTTTTTCCTCATCAAAAAAATAAAATCTTCAAGGCCAAAAACTCAATTTTCAAGCCATATTTTCTCTTGAAGCAAAGAAATTAATTCTTTGTTCTTAGGATTTGATTTTCTATCAATTACAATTTCTTGAGACAAAGAAAATAATTCTTTGTTCTTGGAAATTAATTTTGTTTTCATCAATTTCTTCTCTTTAATTTTAATTAACGATTGTTCTTGAGACAAAGAAAATCAATTCTTTGTTCTTGGGAATCAATTTAATTTTTCTTCAATTATTTTTCAAGAAATTATTTTTTTAAATCAAAATCTCAAACTTTATCATTTCAAAAACATATTTTGCAAATCAAAACAAGGAAAATCCATCATATTTTTCCATTGAATCCGAAATCTGACGGTAAACATTCTAGACTCGATCTCTTGATTTAATTTTTGTTTTCATCATTTTTGCTAACATTTAAATTAGTAAACATGTAGATCTATATATTTGTTGTTGATTTATTTATTTTATGTCATTTTAGATGTAGATCTAGCTCTTAATGTTGTTCGTTAGATGTAGATCTAACTCTTAATTTTATTATTTGTTCCCGTTTTCATTTAATTGTTCATCTTTATTGTTATTATTGTTATTATTATTATCATTATTATTATTATTATTTATTATTATTATTATTATTATTATTATTATTATTATTATTATTATTATTATTATTATTATTATTATTATTATCATTATTATTGTTATTATTATTGCTTTATGTTTTATATATTGATCTATTAATGTGTTAACTTATTTTAATATGTCATTTAATTTATTTATCACCTAATATGCATATTTTATTTAATTTATTCATTGTTATAAATGTTTAATTAATTTTCTTGTTTCGATTACTAACATTAAGTTTATTTGTGTTTGTTTTCTGATGTCAAATTCTTGTGTTCCCTTGTTTGAGCACCCGTGCGAATGAAGAAGGAGATCCGAGGAGTTACCATTTTTATTGTATTTGTTATTTTTCCTTTATTTGTTTCATTG
This sequence comes from Excoecaria cochinchinensis, assembly GCA_947683425.1. Classification (NCBI taxonomy): domain Eukaryota; kingdom Viridiplantae; phylum Streptophyta; class Magnoliopsida; order Malpighiales; family Euphorbiaceae; genus Excoecaria; species Excoecaria cochinchinensis. The sequence goes on along the minus strand of CANTUQ010000127.1, from coordinate 8,599,131 downwards.
AGTTATTTGGCATGTAATAATTAATTAAACCATTTATTTTATGCACGCTTAATCAAAAATCACACAAAAATATTTCTACAAATAAAATTGGGTTTTCTAATAAAATTGGACCAATGTCCTCATTTTCCATCCAAAATAAATTGTCACTTTAAAATGATTTTCTTTAATTATGCATGAGAGGACCAACATCCTCAACATTAATAAATACCCTGTTTTATGTATGATTTATATTTTATTTACAATGGGGGTTGTATTCCGCCCCTAGTTTTGTTATAATTTAATTTGTCTTTATTTTTATTTTTATTTATTGTTTCATATGTGATTGATATGCGCTTTAATAAACTGCATTAATTGTGTGAGATGAAAAATGAAATTTTATAATTTAAAAAACTCATTTATAATTAACCAAGGCACCAATAAGTGTGAAGTTCCGAACACCATCTCTGGTTTAGACCAATAAGAGGTTAAACTTTCCCAATTTCTTGTAAATTGGGTGGCGACTCCAAAATACCTCAAAAGTTCCTAAAGGTGTTATGGCGATGGATGGTCCTTTTCAATGTTCTATTGTGAAGGGAGGTGCCGAAAATATCTCATAACACCTAAGATCTGAAAAGACGCGAACCTATCCCTCGAATCCTAAAAGCGGGTTCGGCGAGGGCCTTGCTGGTCCCGGCGTGCGTCACAGTGGCGACTCCACTGGGGAGTGTTTGTGACTTTGCTCTGAAAATGTCTTGGTTAAAATGTATAATTGGGTTTTTAAAGCTAAAATTTCATCTCTCATCTAAATTGCATTGCATCCATGCTAGAGCCTTATGCTAGTTTGGTCCCTCTTTTAGCCTCGGTGCATTCCCAAAGCACGACCTTACGTTCACTCAATGTGGGGGAGTGTTAATGATAATCACCAGCTCAAGTCTCGTACCATCTTGGTATATCAAATGGAGTCCCAATTGGTCGTTATACTCGATCCGTTGGCAGGGACCATGCTTGGGTAGCCTTAAAGTATCATCACCCTTGACCAAAGCTCATGTAATGGCAATAGAAACTTCCCATAGGTTACATGTACCTTAATACAATGCCTATTATGTGGGCCCTTGTATATCAAATCAATTCAAACATATTAATCGGGCACTCATCAAAGGCTTTCATGCCCCGGTGGGCTCATTTTAGTCTGTTTGAAAGGTCCAAATATATAATGGCCAAAATCCATGCGCATGTGGTTTAAATTAAGAGTGTTATGCTGCCGGTTTTCCACCACAGATCATACGCGCCCATTGGGTTCCCCGTTGACCCGTGGGTTAAGCCCACCTAGGAAGAGACTATTTGACCTCGTGTGCGGGAGTTAAAAGGTTGGAAGGATCTACTTGCTTGCATGTGGTTGTAAATGCTGCATAACTCACGATCATGCATTGTAAATATCATCCATGCATCATTCTAACAATCTGAATTCTCAGCCATCATAGATTCATCCAAGTGGATTAGAGGTCCTGACGGTCGACTAGTGAGTACGGACCTGCCCTTTGGATTGCTAGAATTAGTGCTTAATTGGGATTTTGAGTCACTCTCAACAACAAGTGAATCATCCTCGATGGCAGAAGAGACTGAAACTTTGACCACTCAAGACCTTGCTAGGAGGTTGAAAGATTTTGAGCGAAAAAAAAATTTACCTGTAATTTCATAAGTAAGTGACTTTTAACCGATCATGGTAATCGTATAGTATCACTAAGTCGGCAGTATACGTATATGGTATAAGGGTGTTACAAGGACAACAATATTCATCATGGACAATAATAATAGTCCCTTATAATTTGCCTCCATGGATGTGTATGAATGAGGCTTACATGTTTTTAACGGCGATTGTCCCGTACCCGAAGAACCCAAAGCAAAAGATTGATGTATTCCTACAGCCATTGATTTCTGAATTGCAACAATTATGGGAATCTTTTGTGTTGAGATAAATCAAAGAAGAAGACTTCCTAATTTTGAACCTTTTGTGTTGGCCATGCAAGTGATTCAAGTGTATTACCTTCTTTTTCCTAGCCTAGGACGAGATAAGCAAGATTGGTTGGCAATTTACAAAGTAAAACCGAGAGGCTTATTTGAAATGAAAGCTACACGACAAAATAAATGAATTAAAAGCGAAGCCTTTCAGGAAGATGAAGTGGCGAGTCATGAAGTAAATGAAAGCATGCCATATGAAGATAATGAACCTTTGAACAATGTTGACAATGAATTTGTTAATATTGCATCCGATGAGGAATCTAAGTCCACATCTGAATTGGAAAGCGAATTTGATTCTAATTATTCAGAAAATGAAGACGATGGTGATAATGAATTACATCTAAGTGATGATAGCGAATAATTCTTTGCACACGTGAGTAAAATCCATATGAACCGAAAATCATTTATTACTTTCTGTTTGATTTAATTCACAAATAACAAAATTTTGTATTATTGGCACATATAATCATGTTTATGTAATAATCACCTGATGTCTAATCATTTTTAATAATATTTTCAGGAAAAAAATGAAAAACAAGAGGAAGACTGGCAATATGCAACCACGTAGGGGGAGGGTGCGTTCATCAGTATCTGGAGGTGTGAGTCAAGGGGAGGGATCATCGTCTCCTGCTTCTGCACCTCCCCATATGGGCACAGAATATACACCCTCGATGTATCCAGGCCCAGCACATACTACTGGTACGTCATCTACTGAAGCGCCTCCTATGGAGACTCCGTCTGAACCACCTCAGAGATATCCTGAAATAGTTGAAGGTCCTTTGCCCGGATCGGTTAGTGTGGATGGACGGATGTATATTGTCATTAAAGGACAATAGTGAGTTATTAAGTTTTGTTTTTATATTTACTATGTTATGCTGAATTCGAACACATTATGATATTTTTGTTGCCCATTAGATTTATCCCATCTAGTCCTTGCTCCAGCTCCATCACTAGTATATTTAAGGATAGACTTGAACTTAATGGTTTTTTATGGAACAATATCTCTCAGGAGATAAAAATATTTTATTTCCAAGAGTTTCAGGTAACTAAATATAATGATTTATTTTTAATTATTGCACCTTAATTCATGTATTATTTAAATTTTTAACATATTTTACAAATACATACATTATTCTTAACCTTTTTGTTTTTGTTTTAAATCTCTCAGAAAGCTTTTTATTGGAATTCCTCGGTTGATCATATTGTCTACACTGTATAGGAGAAACGTGTTCGTGTATGTTACAAAGACATGCTTAACAAGTTGCACACCAAAGGTGAACGACCATGGTATATAAATGAAGACATTTGTTCAAATTGGATGCAGTACTGGTCATCAATGGAGGCCCTCTCTATTACCGATCGAAATTCTACTAATAGGAGGGGAGGACTAGAAGGAGTTAGTGTTTCTTTACACACTAGAGGAACGTTATCCTATCGCAAGCATGTTGATAGACTTGTAAGTATTCAAATATTTTACTTTATACATGCTACTTTTTATTGCAATTGTGTATCAACTATTTAGTGCATTAGGAATTTTTTAACTGGAATACATGCACCTCTTGATAATAGGCTAAATATTTTATTGAATGAAGGAGGATGGGAAAAATATTGTGTAAGGAGTTTGAAATGGATTTTGATGGTGGATAATATAATTATAAATATATTTTCATGATTTTTAAACAGGAGGTTTGTTATAAATTTAGGGGAAACTCTGCCGAAATTTTATTAATCTATAGACAAGTATTATTGTCTCAGGAGTTAGAATTGTCTTCTGTTGGTATTAAAATAGTAATATATATAAGTACTTTTGTGATTTTTGCATATTAGTTTTGATACAAATTTAAGGAAAATTCTGTTCAAATGTTCTTAACCTATAATTTGTTTATAGGAGTCTAGTATGGGCAGAACACCTTATCCTCATGAGTTATTTTTGCATACACATACGCGAAATCATGACGATGTGACATTCGTCAGCGACCGAGCTAGACAAGTTCATGTATGTTAATTTCACATTTTATTATTATTTTGTTATATCTTCTTAGTTTTATTATAGTATTAAATAACATTTGAATAATTTTTATTCAAGGGGCGGGTACTAGAGAGTCTTCAAAGTTAGCAGGTAGATGGTGAGAATGTCGACCATGCTAGAGTATATTATGATGCAGCTGGCAGTAGGGACCACCGTGGACAGGTCTTTGGTTTGGGCTCTTATGCGAATACTTGCTATTCACATGCCTTCTCATCCTCTACGGCAACGGCTAGTAGACTTGTGGTGACTACTAATGAGGTCATTGAGCTTCGCAGCACAGTGGACATTTTAATGAACCGTATTAATAGGTTAGAGGATTTCATTAGCCGAAAATTATCTGATGATATGCAAGCATCGTCGGCTGATCGTCCACATTCACCTCCAGCGTAGTTAGTGTTTTTAATTTTTTCACGTACTTTTATTTGTAGTCTTACTAAATTACATATATATATTAATATATTATTAATTATATTTTTATTAAATCTACTTATTTTTTATTTAATACTTGTTTCATTATATAAATTTTGGCAATTATAGTCTTATTATTATTTGTTAATATGTTTATTTTAAAAAAAAAATAAAAATTAGAGGCGAAAAATTTCTTTCCGTCTCTAAAAATAGAGATGGAAAGCAATTTTCCTTCTCTAAAAATAGAGACGAAAATGAAATTTTTGTCTCTAATTAGAGACAGAACTTTCATTCCATCTCTATTTTTAGAGACGGAAAGCACAGTCCGTCTCTAATATTAGAGACAAAAAATAGCTTTCCGTCTCTATTTTTAGAGATGGAAGACTATTCCATCTCTAATATTAGAGACAAAAAGCACATTTTCGTTTTTATTTTTAGAGATGGAAAGTGAATTTTCGTCTCCAAAATTAGAGACGAAAAATTTCGGTCTTTAAATTTAGAGACCGCAAAAATAGAGACGGTTTAGAGACAGAATTCCATCTCTATTTTCTGTCTCTAATTTGCAATTTTCTTGTAGTGTGCATATCATATACATGTTTATTTTTTGCTATGCAATTGTTCTCTAAATTTTGTAGGGAAAGAATCTAATGACGACGTTGCCAAAAGACAAGTCAGATATTCAGCGAGTATTTTTTGCACATTAAAAAAAGTGCATATATGTAAATGTAAATTTAGGGTTTTGATTTGAAAAAAAAAAAGAATGAATTACCGTCATAGAGACCAAATAGGCCTGCCCGCTACTTACCGTCATAGAGACCAAACAGGCCTGCCGCTCCTTGCCAACGAAAATGTGCAGCGCGCGCGAGCGCGGCCTGCCCGCCCCTCACCAAGGTCGGGCATCCCTCTCCACTAGGCAACCCTAGATCTCCAATTTCCCCCAAAATTCGAGATTTTGAGCCCAAATTGGACTGTAATTCATATTTTTCATAATTTTTCACAATAAACCCTAATTTTACACCTAAATAAGGAAGAATTTGACTAAAATACAATTTCTTTTCCTAAATTAACTAGGTTTTCCCCAAAAACCATATAAATAGAAAATGAAGAAAGAGAAAGGAGGAGGCTACATTCCGTGATTTTTTAGAATTTTTGATAGAGAGGAAAAAGGATTTTCTTCTTCTCGATTCATCAGAATTTCACCTCTTTGATCCAAGAACAGTGCTTGAGATAAAGAAATCGATTCTCTTTTCTTGAGATAGAGATTTTTTTGGCCTTTTTTTAAACAAGTTTTTGAGAGTTTTTTAAAGAGAGAGAAACTCAAACTTTTCTTTTTTTTCCTATTTGATTCATGTGAATTTAGACAAGAAAACGATTCACGATTCATATTTCCGATAATTAATCATTCTGAGGGTAAATTTCTAGGTCCCAAAAGCATTCTTTTATTGTTCTTTTCTTTACTTTCCACCATTGATGAACACTTTGAAGTTTTTGTTGATATGTGATAATTGGTTTCTTTTTTATGTTTTAATATGTATATTTAGATGTTATTTCAAATATCTTGCATGAAAAACTATGAAAATATGTGGAAATTACATGAGATAATGCTATTTTGGCTTGAAATTAGAAGAAAATGTTAACTGGGCTATTGTCACTTTCCTGCCCCTAAGGGGCGAGAAGGAAGTGAGGGTTGGCCTACCTGACCCTTGAGGGGAGGCCGCCCCTCAGCTCATGTTTTGTCATTTTGTGCTTTTTGACCTATCTTGTCCCGTTTTTGATGTTTTTTTATCTATATTCACGTGATATGTATTTTTGCATGATTTTAATATTATTTTTTCCATGTAATATTTATTTTTGTTATTTCATGTGATTTAATTGATTTTCAAATTTATTCGCTAACGTTTATTTTATTTTATTTTGTCTACAATTCTTATTTTTTCCTTGTTTGAGCGTTCTTACGAGCAAATTAGGAGATTTAGGAGATCGGAGGTTTCCCTTTTTGGTTTGGTTCATATTTTTGTTATTTTAGTTATTTTCCTTTATTTTGCCTTTATTTTATTATTTAGTGTAATTTGTGATAAAATTATTTTATTTTATGCGCATTAAAGAAAATCACAATTATTTTTATTAATAAATTAGTTTTTTTTATAAAAAAAAGACTAATGTCCTAATTTTCTTTAACCAATAAAATCTCACTTTTAAAAGAAGAATTAATTTTTACAAAATGGGATCCCTCATCCCGGTTTTCTCAATAATGCCTAAAAATCGCTCTTTAATTTGTTAAGTGTGCATGAAGGAGCCAATGTTCCTATCCTAATTAATACCCCGTTTTATGCTTGTTATTTTTTTATTTATTTTAGCTTCCTATTTTTTGGGGGATTGTATTTTTGTCCCAATTTTTATCTTTTAATTTATTTTATTGGTTATTTTTATTTTGTTTATTTATTATTTTTATCGCTTTCTTCGATGCTTAATGTGAGCCTTAATTAAATTACATGACGTGTGAGTGACAGATGGAAATTTAATAATAAAAATCCATTTATAATTAACTAAGGCATTAATAAGAGTGAAGTTCTAAATCTTTTTCTAATTTAGATCCTAGAGGTTAGACGAACTTTTCCTATTTTAAATTGGATGGAGACTCCAAAATACCTCAAAGGTGCCTAAAGGTTTCATGAGATTATATGAACTTCCCCAATATTCTATTGGATAGAGATTCCAAAATATCTCATTTTACTCTCAGACACTAAAAGCAAGCCTCCAGGAACACAAACTGGTTTGGTACGCATCACAATGTGAATGCATGTGATTGTAAGAGATGGAAAGTTTGGGATATGTATCCACCACTGGGCCTTTTAATGCTTAATGCATATAATTGTTAATGCGCGTAGGTTTTGGAAGATAGAAGATTAGAAGTGGCTGAAACTCCATTGATGATTGAGGATAGTAATATATGGCAAGAATGGAATCATAGACATGGCATATATATGATCGTAATAGATGAAGTTAAGAATGTGTAAGATGAGGTTTATAGTTAATATGTATGTTTAGATAAGGAATCTTAATAAACCTTCATATAGATTGTTATATTGTTATTGTTACTTGTGCATAATATTACTGATGCCGAAAAAAACTTTACCCACTAGACTATCGAGTGCATTATATCGTATCACAGTGTAGTATTGTGATATCCGATATTTGTACCATTTACAGGTATAGAGTGTTACACTTTCATCCTTAAATTCCACAATTTTCCAAGTTTTGTAAATGAAAAATCCCTTTGTTTTTGTTCGGTGCTGAAAATTGGTTTTAACAGTGAAAAATTTATATTTTTTGACCGACATCCGTCGGTCACCTTTTTTCCCATCTTTTATATCCGACTATTGGTTGTGTGCCCGTCTTTGCTATTTGTGACTCACTAGCATCGCCCGTGACTCATTGAGCCACGGGCACTGGTGGCTGAGTCACGGCCAAAGTGGCAATTTCGTAATTCTATCATTTCTTTCGAGAGGCAGTATCTGTGAGTGGCCGATACCCGTCGGTTGTGATTTTCATGCCCGTGAATGGAATCTCATATTGGGAATTAAAAGGGAAAATTGTTTTTTTTTTATTTGGGGCTGATTTCTCGGGATAAAATCATATTTTCCATTTTAAACTAGGATATTATCCTAAAATCAAGGTGGAAACCATAGAAATAATAGGGATTTTCAAAGATTCTAGGTATAAAAAGAGAAACTCTCAATAAAAGAGGAGAGGCTCTTTTCTAAAAAAAGGATTATAGGTTTTGAAGGAAAAAAAAACTAGAAAGAAAAAGGCTTGGAACTCTGGAGAGCTAGGTTTCTTTTAGGAAAGAAAACCAGTCTCTTTTTCTTGGAGATTTCTTATTCTCCATTGTTGTTTTTTTAGAGAGATAAAGATTTAGAGAGAGAAAGAGAGCTTTAATTCTTTCTTCATTTTAAAAGTTCTTATGGTTTCAAGGGAAATAAGCACACTTCTATTCTTTAGAGAATAAATATATTCTGAGTGTAAATATTTCTAGGCTCAAAACATCATTTTTTTTTTATTTTTGGTGTGAATTTAAAAAAAAAATAGAAAATTGGTGCTACAGGAAACTTATTTAGGAAAATAGGGTGCTAGAAAACGGCAATCTAGGTTGTTGTTTTCTGTCAGTATGGGACCCACTCATACTTTACAGATTTTTAATTAAAAATGGCAACCTAAGTTGTTATTTTTCACTTGAATGTTGCCTGCCTGGTAGGACCCGGTCAAACAGAAAACGACAACTTAGGTTGCCATTTTGTTTTTTGTTTTTTTTTAAATTAAAGGCTACAACATTTATTTCTCTCGTCTTGTGGCTCAATGGTGGACCTAGTTATTCAAGCTTTAATGGCTTTGTTTATGAACAATTTAGAAGTGGCAAATAGGTGGGTTGGGCAGGTTTGGGTTGGGTCATAAATGAGTTAGATCATAAATGAGTGGATCATAAATGGGCTAAAAATATATAGGTCATAACTGGGTCAATACCCAAATGGGTTTGGTGGGTTTGGGTTGACCCATTTGACTTTTTTTTAATGGAAAATAATTATCGATTTAATAACAGGATACTAAAAAAATTAATTTTTTATATTATTAATTTGATGCATGAAATGAATTAAGAATTTTTTTTTCTTGTGTAAGAATGAATAATGTGAATTTGAAAAATTAAAAATGGAAATTCAAAAAAATAGAATTCAAATTAGATATTCAAAAATTAAAAATTACCATGTTCATAAACAAAGCCATCAAAGCTTGAACAACCAGGTCCACCATTGAGCCACAAGACAAGAAAAATATACTCTATAGCCTTTAATTTAAAAACAAATGGCAACTTAGATTGATGTTTTCTGTCAACCCGGATCCCACCTAGCAGACAACAATCAAGTGAAAGACGGCAACTTAGGTTACCGTTTTTAATTAAAAATCTGCAAATTGAGGGTAGGTCCCACACTAACAGAAAACGGCAACTTAGGTTGCCGTTTTTTGACATCATATTTTTTTAAATAAGTTTCCTTTAGTACCAATGTTCTATTTTTTTTTAAATTCACACCAAAAAAAAACCAAAACATCATTATTCCGCGATTTTAATTCCTTGAATGTTATGTAGTCTTCTTTAGGTTATTTACTCTCTCAAATCTGTGTTTTTGTGTATTCTTTTAGTATTTCACAATCAAAGTGAGTCTTTAAAATCATATAAGTGACTTTTGTGTGTTTTTAAGCTCATAAGTGCATAATATATTGATTTAGCATCAAAAAGAATTTCAAAAAACCAGTTTTTTGCATTCTGCCCAATGTTCAGGGGCGACAGACAGGAAGAAAAGTAACCGGCGGCCAACGATCATAGCAAGTGACGGGACGGAACAAGACCTCCTGTTCCCATCTGCGCCTTGGTGTCAACCTATCCCTCATGCCCATGGTCGTCCCTACCTAAATCTTTTTGACCCTTTTCCAAAGCATTTTTATTATCTTTTAGTTTTATTTTACATGTTATATTTTAATTTCTAGTTCTTTAGTATGTTGCGTTGCTTTCTGTCTGTTATTATAATTTTATACATTTATTTGTAATTTCGGAATAATTGCTTATTTATTGGCCATAACTCGCTAACAATTTATCCTTTTATCTTATTTGCATTGTATGGCCTAAACTGTTCCTTTTATGAGCGTTCCTCGCGAATGAAGGCTTGGGAAGCTAGAGTGTTTGGGAGCATCAGTCTAGTCATATTCTCCTTTTATTTTCTTTTGTCTTTTCTTTATTTTATCTTGGACTTAAGTTAAAGAGGTTTTCATTGTACGTTAACTAGGAAATTCACGTAAAGATTTTGTACAATAATTAATTAGGGTTTGCCTTAATAAAATGGGACCAAACTCCAAATTTTCTTCCAAAAAATGATATCGAAAACGAAGAGTTGCCTTTTATCAAAATAGGATCACTCATCCCTATTTTCCAAAAATATTCAAGGAACTCTTTGATTTTTGTAAATATGCATGTGGGAACTAATGTTCCCACCTTAAATGAATTCCCCTTTTTATGTATGATTTATTTCATTTTATTTGTTAGGGTTGTATTTTACCCTTTTCCATTATATGTTAATTTTATTTATTTACAGCTTTATTAATTACTTTCTTTATATACTTGAAATACGTTTTTAATTTACTTGTTTGAATCGTGTAAAAGGAGAGATGAAAATTTAATCTTAAAAACTCATTTATAAACTTAACCAAGGTATAAGTAAGAGTGATGTCCCGAACTTTCTCTGGTTTAGACTTCTTGAGGTTAGACTAAACCTTTCCCAATGTTCTATTAGGTGGCAACTCTAAAATCTACCTCTTGGTGCCCACATAGACACCCTCATAGGTTGATCATCAGCAATCGAATAGGGGTGATTCCTTGTCCATTGCGAAGTGACCAATCTTCATGAGTATTATGAACCTTTCTCGAACCATAAAAGAAGGGCCTTCGGGGACACGCGGGTTTGGTGCGCGTCATAGTATCACAAATATCTCTAAATATCAATGAACTTTCATAGTTATTAAAGTCTTTTGAGTGAACCCAAATGAGCAAACCCAATTTGAGTCAGCCTGTGATACCTCGAGATTTATCAAAAGAATCCTTTCTTTTAATAAATGGAGATGATATTTGTTCACGTTACTACTTTTATCCAATCTTTCTTACTTAAGAACAATCAAGAACTCAACTTAATTGGCCCAAACTCTAATTGGGCAACTCAAGGAATTATATCCTATTCCTAATAAGCTAAACTGGACTACTGATGGGCATACAAGGTCTGCTTTTATTTGTTAAGTCACCTCTTAAAGCAATTGGGAAAAAATCGTATGGGTCGATACTATATATGGTTTTGAACCCTACTCTTATTTATGCTGCAAAATAATTAATTTTAAACAAGTTTAAATCAACTTGGGTGATTAACATTATCTCTCTTCTCACATGAGACATGCATATGTATCATAGCAAGCACATATGAAAGCAGTAAATAAAATAGATAAAAAAAAGCATTTAAAGACAATTTATATGTACAAGGAAAATATAAACAATTCACACGAGGCATAAAAACCTTTCAAAAACATGTAAAATATTATCTAAAATGTGTCGATGCATCCATCAAAATGGGCCAATTCATTTTGTTTGAGGACTTTGATCCTCATATGCAATTAAAAAGCTTAAGACATTGGTCCCTTTTTGAAATACATTTTGGCTTGATTTTTAAGAGAAACTTAAGTCTTAGTTTTGATGAAAATATCATATTTTAGATACCGCTAAAGCCATTTTCCTTTATTTAGGATGTGCAAAATAGTTTACTTAAACTAAAATGCCCTATGTGTACAAACATATATGAAATCGGGTTTATTTGTTAGTTTATGAACCAATTCACACATGCAATTGGATAGGACATTGGTCCTCTGTGAAGGATTTGCAATTGTGAATTTTGATTAAGAAAATCAAACCCTTTTTATTATAAAATACCAATTAAATTAATAGAAATAATTAAATTAATATAAATATTTTGATTAATTTTTAGGCATGTAAAAGGAATATTTGACTATCTATTACAACATATCTTTTTCCATGCCCTAATAAACAAAAAGTTCAAGAACTTTTTGCTATTGGTGATAAGCCTCTAGTAAATATCCTCCACCATTCCTTAAAACACACCATGTTACATACCTCTCGCTTTTTAACACCTTTTTCCTATTGCTCCATAGCCCATTTACCTAGTTGCACTTCTGCAAGATCCCTAGGGTAACCTGGCTAATACTTCAACCCCACTAGCAATGATGCCTTTGTTATATGTTCATATGGCCCAAAATCTTATTAATGCTTTCCCAAAGTTCATTGTAACAATGCAAGGTATTAAGGCTTCCCTACAACCTGTTTTTCCTCTTAGAGACAATGATGCACAAGCTTCCATTAATGTAAACTGAACACCAACCCTTGAGTTTTCTAGTTCTTCTCAGCCAACCCTTGGCATTCCTCCAGGTGCTCATCCACAACTCAGGATTAACACCGGTTGGATGAATGTTAATTGAACTCTCATTGCTGAGGAGTTTGAAAAACTTTTTGAAGAATGGATGCATAAATATCAAAGCTAAAACACTCTTGAGTATGAAGAATCATTCCAATCCCCATAGTCTAAGGAGATCTTAACTGCCCATTTATACTTCCTAAGTTTAATGGCAATACTAATCCTTAGGCTCACTTGGATAAATTCCACCATATATATTATGCTGGTTCACACAATGTAGGACTACTTTATGCAAATTTTTTCTTAGCCATTAATAGAGTCAGAACATATATGGTTCTAAAACCTATCCCATCACTTTATCTATAATTTCAAACAGTTCATTGACTTGGTCATGGCTAAATGCATTGTTCTTATTCGCCCAACTAAGGTGTCTACAAATATGCATTAGGTAGTGCACGAAGATACAAAGTCACTTTGAACTTTTGTAGAGCAATTTAATATTACAACTATGGATATTCAACACTTGAACTTGGAGGTTGCAATTAATGCCATTGGTTAAAATACCAAATGACATGCTTTTGGTGACTCCTTAAGCAAAAACCCACTTGTTGCATTTATTACACTTATGGAATGGGCTCATAAGTACATTTGGATGGATGAAGGTCGGCTTCTACAGAAAAATGAAACATCTTTAAGAAAGAAAAGGTCAAAATAGAGTGAAAATCATCCATTAATCAGTCTTTTTTTTTATTTGTAGAGGAATAATAATAGTTGTAATTTTTCTAAATGGGTATGAGATGGTCGATCTTGAAGTAAAGTCGCCACTCAGTATAACCAATGACTAAATAAACCAGTATAAGTGTTTTAACCGAAAATTGGGACCAATACATTAGTCATCTGAGAATTGGGTTTGACGGCGACACCAATTATCTATATGCCTGGTAATTCAAGTGTGATTTTTAGTATCATACATTGATAGCCAAATGCTCTCTAATGCAACATGCAAGACGTGAAATTTAAATCGCTCGCAACTATATATTTAATAAATAATAACAAATATTTATCATAAAATATTACATATTTATAATAAAAGAGAACACACCAAAAAAAAAATAAATAAGTCAGTATTCTCACTACAAGAAAATCCATGTTTCCCGACAAAAATTTAGGATTTTTCGTCGGGAAATGAAATCCCGACGGAAAATACAGAGGTCAATTCCGTCGTAGTGAAATTTCCCGACGAAAAATATTTTTGTCGGGAAAATACCGACGAAATTATTGTTTTCATCGGCAAATTTCCCTATGGCATCATTGTTTTCATCCTTAAAACATTTTGCAGAGAGAACAATAAAAAAAATCAACTAATTAGTAAATAAATAAATAATAATAAAGTGATAGACGAAGGAAAATAATGAGAAAAAATATAAAAATAAAAAGAATGAAGAACCTTGTCATCAGATCTGCAGATCTAAGGGTGGTGATGCGGGGTGACAGGGAGTGCACGATGGAGGAAAGGGGTACACGAGGGAGGGGGCGACGGTGACGGAGCATATTCGATGGGGGCGAGCGGGGCGAAGAAAAGGAGAGAGGAGCAGCGCGTGCGAGCCAGAGGGGGTAGGGCCAAGCAGCGGAATGGCGCCGGGGGGAGGGCCGAGCAGAGGAATGAACGACGTCGGAGGGAGGGGGAGTGGCAGAATGGGGCAGCGGCGAGGGGGGGGGGGGGGGCAATCTGCGAGGGAGAGAGGAATGCAGGGGGAGAGAGAGAGAGGAAGATATAGAAAAAAATAAGATTTTTTTTTTGTATATATAAGTTTTTAACAACGGAATATAAATTCTGTCGCTATTTCCCAACGAAAAATATATTCCATCGGGAATTTTAGACATAATATATTTTCCAACGGGAATTAGCGATGGAATTTATATTCCGTCGCTAATATCCGTAGAAATAAGTGGAGGGAAATTTCCATCCACTTTTAGCGACGAAAATTTAACTCCATAGGGGAATTTGAGACGTAAATAAAATTTTGTCGATAATAAATAGCTACAGAATTTAAATTCCATCACTAATTTTCGTAGCAATTAATGGCACGATTTTTACACGCCATATTTACCGACAATTTATTTTTTCCGTCGGTGAAAAATGGAATGAATATATTTCTCTTTTTTTAGCGAAAGAAATTTTTTCCGTCGCTAATTCCCAACGGAATATATTTTCCGTCGGAAATTAGCGACGGAAATCATGTTTCCATCGCTAATTTTCCGTTGGAAAAAACTGATTTTCATGTAGTGTCTCTTTATGCAACAATTAATTAAACAAAATAAAATGCATGCCTAATTCAAATAAAATTTTAAAATTATTTTTTGTCTATTTAATCTAATTACTAATCATGTTTACAAATTTTCAATTTACATGTAAAAAAGATAAGAATTCCCATTCTAGATTAAATTTGGTTAAAAATGCCTATATATATTATTTACCATGTTTGTCAACTTCTTCCTCCTTTAAAATGCCAATTTAACTAAATATGCCATTTATACGTAATCTACCTTATTTTAGCAATTATTTAACTTTTGACATAAAAGATGTTAATTTTAATTATTGTGAGATGGTCAATCTCAACAGTTGAGTCACCACTTAGTACAACCGACAATTGTACAAGGGAGAAAGGAATGCAGGGGGAGAGAGAGAGAGAGAGAGAGAGAGGAAGATATAGAAAAAAATAAGATTTTTTTTTTTTTGTATATATAAGTTTTTAGCAATGGAATATAAATTCTGTCGCTATTTCCCAACGGAAAATATATTCCGTCGGGAATTTTCGACATAATATATTTTCCATCGGGAATTAGCGATGGAATTTATATTCCATCGCTAATATCCGTAGGAATAAGTGGAGGGAAATTTCCCTCCACTTTTAGCGACGGAAATTTAACTCCATCGGGAATTTGAGACGTAAATAAAATTTCGTCGCTAATAATTAGCTACAGAATTTAAATTTCGTCACTAATTTTCGTAGCAATTAATAGCGCGATTTTTACACGCCATATTTACCGACAATTTATTTTTTCCGTCGGTAAAAAATGGAATGAATATTTGTCTCTTTTTTTAGCGACAGAAATTTTTCCGCCGCTAATTCCCAACGGAATATATTTTCCGTCGGAAATTAGCGACGAAAATCATGTTTCCATCGCTAATTTTCTGTTGGAAAAAACTGATTTTCATGTAGTGTCTCTTTATGCAACAATTAATTAAACAAAATAAAATGCATGCCTAATTCAAATAAAATTTTAAAATTATTTTTTTTTTCTATTTAATCAAATTACTAATCATATTTACAAATTTTCAATTTACATGTAAAAAAGATAAGAATTCCCATTCTAGATTAAATTTGGTTAAAAATGCCTATATATATTATTTACCATGTTTATCAACTTCTTCCTCCTTTAAAATGGCAATTTAACTAAATATGCCATTTATACGTAATCTACCTTATTTTAGCAAATATTTAACTTTTGACATAAAAGATGTTAATTTTAATTATTGTGAGATGGTCAATCTCAACAGTTGAGTCGCCACTTAGTACAACCGACAATTATACAAGGGAGAGAGGAATGCAGGGGGAGAGAGAGAGAGAGGAAGATATAGAAAAAAATAAGATTTTTTTTTTTTGTATGTATAAGTTTTTAGCGACGGAATATAAATTCTGTTGCTATTTCCCAATGGAAAATATATTCCATCGGAAATTTTCGACATAATATATTTTTCATCGGGAATTAGCGACAGAATTTATATTCCGTCGCTAATATCCGTAGAAATAAGTGGAGGGAAATTTCCCTCTACTTTTAGCGACGGAAATTTAACTCCATCGGGAATTTGAGACGGAAATAAAATTTCGTCGCTAATAATTAGCTACAGAATTTAAATTCCATCACTAATTTTCGTAGCAATTAATGGCCCGATTTTTACGTGCCATATTTTCCGACAATTTATTTTTTTTGTCGGTAAAAAATGGAATTGTCTCTTTTTTTAGCGACAGAAATTTTTTCCGTCGCTAATTCCCATCGGAATATATTTTCCGTTGGAAAAAACTGATTTTCATGTAGTGTCTCTTTATGCAACAATTAATTAAACAAAATAAAATGCATGCCTAATTCAAATAAAATTTTAAAATTATTTTTTTTTCTATTTAATCTAATTACTAATCATATTTACAAATTTTCAATTTACATGTAAAAAAGATAAGAATTCCCATTCTAGATTAAATTTGGTTAAAAATGCCTATATATATTATTTACCATGTTTATCAACTTCTTCCTCCTTTAAAATGCCAATTTAACTAAATATGCCATTTATACGTAATCTACCTTATTTTAGCAAATATTTAACTTTTGACATAAAATACGTTAATTTTAATTATTGTGAGATGGTCAATCTCAACAGTTGAGTCGCCACTTAGTACAACCGACAATTATACAAGGGAGAGAGGAATGCGGGGGGAGAGAGAGAGAGAGAGGAAGATATAGAAAAAAATAAGATTTTTTTTTTGTATATACAAGTTTTTAGCGACGGAATATAAATTCTGTTGCTATTTCCCAACGGAAAATATATTCCATCGGAAATTTTCGACATAATATATTTTCCATCGGGAATTAGCGACGGAATTTATATTCCGTCGCTAATATCCGTAGAAATAAGTGGAGGGAAATTTCCCTCCACTTTTAGCGACGGAAATTTAACTCCATCGGGAATTTGAGACGGAAATAAAATTTTGTCGCTAATAATTAGCTACAGAATTTAAATTTCGTCACTAATTTTTGTAGCAATTAATGGCGCGATTTTTACGCGCCATATTTACCGACAATTTTTTTTTTCGTCGGTAAAAAATGGAATGAATATTTGTCTCTTTTTTTAGCGACAGAAATTTTTCCGCCGCTAATTCCCAACGGAATATATTTTCCGTCGGAAATTAGCGACGAAAATCATGTTTCCATCGCTAATTTTCTGTTGGAAAAAACTGATTTTCATGTAGTGTCTCTTTATGCAACAATTAATTAAACAAAATAAAATGCATGCCTAATTCAAATAAAATTTTAAAATTATTTTTTTTTTCTATTTAATCAAATTACTAATCATATTTACAAATTTTCAATTTACATGTAAAAAAGATAAGAATTCCCATTCTAGATTAAATTTGGTTAAAAATGCCTATATATATTATTTACCATGTTTATCAACTTCTTCCTCCTTTAAAATGGCAATTTAACTAAATATGCCATTTATACGTAATCTACCTTATTTTAGCAAATATTTAACTTTTGACATAAAAGATGTTAATTTTAATTATTGTGAGATGGTCAATCTCAACAGTTGAGTCGCCACTTAGTACAACCGACAATTATACAAGGGAGAGAGGAATGCAGGGGGAGAGAGAGAGAGAGGAAGATATAGAAAAAAATAAGATTTTTTTTTTGTATGTATAAGTTTTTAGCGACGGAATATAAATTCTGTTGCTATTTCCCAATGGAAAATATATTCCATCGGAAATTTTCGACATAATATATTTTTCATCGGGAATTAGCGACAGAATTTATATTCCGTCGCTAATATCCGTAGAAATAAGTGGAGGGAAATTTCCCTCTACTTTTAGCGACGGAAATTTAACTCCATCGGGAATTTGAGACGGAAATAAAATTTCGTTGCTAATAATTAGCTACAGAATTTAAATTCCATCACTAATTTTCGTAGCAATTAATGGCCCGATTTTTACGTGCCATATTTACCGACAATTTATTTTTTTTGTCGGTAAAAAATGGAATTGTCTCTTTTTTTAGCGACAGAAATTTTTTCCGTCGCTAATTCCCATCGGAATATATTTTCCGTTGGAAAAAACTGATTTTCATGTAGTGTCTCTTTATGCAACAATTAATTAAACAAAATAAAATGCATGCCTAATTCAAATAAAATTTTAAAATTATTTTTTTTTCTATTTAATCTAATTACTAATCATATTTACAAATTTTCAATTTACATGTAAAAAAGATAAGAATTCCCATTCTAGATTAAATTTGGTTAAAAATGCCTATATATATTATTTACCATGTTTATCAACTTCTTCCTCCTTTAAAATGCCAATTTAACTAAATATGCCATTTATACGTAATCTACCTTATTTTAGCAAATATTTAACTTTTGACATAAAATACGTTAATTTTAATTATTGTGAGATGGTCAATCTCAACAGTTGAGTCGCCACTTAGTACAACCGACAATTATACAAGGGAGAGAGGAATGCGGGGGGAGAGAGAGAGAGAGAGGAAGATATAGAAAAAAATAAGATTTTTTTTTTGTATATACAAGTTTTTAGCG
This sequence comes from Excoecaria cochinchinensis, assembly GCA_947683425.1. Taxonomy (NCBI): domain Eukaryota; kingdom Viridiplantae; phylum Streptophyta; class Magnoliopsida; order Malpighiales; family Euphorbiaceae; genus Excoecaria; species Excoecaria cochinchinensis. The sequence goes on along the minus strand of CANTUQ010000127.1, from coordinate 8,580,317 downwards.
ACGGAATATAAATTCTGTTGCTATTTCCCAACGGAAAATATATTCCATCGGAAATTTTCGACATAATATATTTTCCATCGGGAATTAGCGACGGAATTTATATTCCGTCGCTAATATCCGTAGAAATAAGTGGAGGGAAATTTCCCTCCACTTTTAGCGACGGAAATTTAACTCCATCGGGAATTTGAGACGGAAATAAAATTTTGTCGCTAATAATTAGCTACAGAATTTAAATTTCGTCACTAATTTTTGTAGCAATTAATGGCGCGATTTTTACGCGCCATATTTACCGACAATTTTTTTTTTCGTCGGTAAAAAATGGAATGAATATTTGTCTCTTTTTTTAGCGACAGAAATTTTTTCAGTCGCTAATTCCCAACGGAATATATTTTCCGTTGGAAAAAACTGATTTTTTTGTAGTGTCTCTTTATGGAACAATTAATTAAACAAAATAAAATGCATGCCTAATTCAAATAAAATTTTAAAATTATTTTTTTTTCTATTTAATCTAATTACTAATCATATTTACAAATTTTCAATTTACATGTAAAAAAGATAAGAATTCCCATTCTAGATTAAATTTTGTTAAAAATGCCTATATATATTATTTACCATGTTTATCAACTTATTCCTCCTTTAAAATGCCAATTTAACTAAATATGCCATTTATACGTAATCTACCTTAATTTAGCAATTATTTAACTTTTGGCATAAAAGACGTTAATTTTAATTATTGTGAAATGGTCAATATCAACAGTTGAGTCGCCACTTAGTACAACCGAGAATTGTACGAACCGCCGTAAGCGTTTTAATCCTAAGTGGGGACAAATCCATTAGTCATCTTAGAACCAGGTTCTTTGGCGGTACTTAATAGTTTCGATGCCCGATATAATCCAAATGTGATTTTCAATATTGATATTAAATCCCAATAAGCATAAATCCGATGCTCGAAATCTAGATTGCATACAATTATACATTTAATATGCAAATAATTATAAATATTACATGAATATTACATATTTACAATAAAAAAATACTCGAAAAGAAAAATAATTAAACAAGTCATCAGTATTCTCCTTATATGGCAATTAATTAAACGTGAAATACAAAATATATGCCTACTTAATAGAGGTGGCAAATTGGGCGGGTTGGGCGGGTTTGGGTTGGGTCATTAATGGGCGGTTCATAAATGGGCGGGTCACAAATGGGCCAAAAAGTATGGGTCATAAATGGGTCAAATACCCAAATGGGTTGGGCGGGTTGGGTCGACCCATGGGCTAAAAATTTGATCAATTTTTTTAATAAAAATAATTCTCGATATAATAACGGGATATAAAAAAGACTACTAATATTGGCCTAAATAGGTCAGGTGATGGTTCAAACGGGCCAAAATGGATCGGGTGGCCCAAATGAGTTGAATGGAGGCCTAACTTAGCCGATATGTGGGTCGACCCATTTGACATATTTTTTTTAACGAAAAATAATTTTCGATAAAATAACGGATACTAAAATAAATACCATAAAAATGTTGGCCTAAATGAAGCATGAGTCATAAATGGGTCAAATGCCCCAATAGGTTGGGCGGGTTGAATCGACTCATGAACTAAAAATTTGACCAATTTTAATGTTGTGTGAGCCATAACACAAATGGATCGGATGACCCAAACGGGCCGGGTAGACACCCAAATGGGCCGAGATGTGGGTCGACACCCCTTTGATGATGTGTTTGCTTATATACGAGCTCAAAATCAATTTCATAATTCTCAAAATAATAAATTAAGCCTCCACAAAAAATTTCAGCTCAATCAAAATCCATTTTCGGGACTGATTCACTCTAACCGGTCCGATTCGATAATTTTCACTGTTACCGTAAATTTAAACTCATTTTCACTTTAAATTTTACCACTTAACTCACAGTTACTAGTATTTTAACAAAAAATAATTATCGATATAATATTGAGATATTAAAATTTAATGCAATAGACCAATGTAACAGCACAAACTTTTTTTAAAAAAAAATGTTTAAATAATTTTTTTATTAATATTGAAATAACTTTGAATACATTAAGTGTATAATTTCGAATGACAAAAATTTAGTACTGAAAAACTTTTACCAATATAATAAATCAAATTGATTTGAATTAAATGATATTAATAATTATGAAAAAAATATTTAGTATATAAAAGTATTAAAGATGTGGGTCGAACTCCCAAGTGTTGATTTGGGAGTGCAACCCGTAATAGATGTCTGAGAGAAACAGAAATAGCTGGCATTCACATTTATAATTGAGCCACAGCCCTCTTATTTTAATTTATTTAATTATTATTTCCTTTTTTTCTATCACTTGCTTCTATTTATACCAGCTACTCACTCCTTGCTTCTTCTTCAAACCACACCTTTTCTTCTTCTTCTTCTTTACTCATGTCTTTCGAAATCAAGTCTGTGATTTTTCTGCTTGTTGCTCTTCTTTCAGTTTCACTTGTTGCTGTAAGCTTATTACTATACCTATCTCCTCTTTCACATTTTTCCTTTCTTTTTATTTAGTTGTTCTGCTCTCTCTGGTTTCCGCATAAGGAATGAATCAATTAAGGAAAATGCAGAATTGTTGTTTTGGAAGATAGGAAATCAGAAGACATGCAAAGGAGGAAGAAAGGAGCAGACCCGTTGGGCACATAAACATGTCCAACCGGGTTGAACTTTTAAGCGGGTTGCTTTTGGGTTGGCCCAATTGGGCATCCCTTGGGTTGAGTTGGGTTTGGGTCTATTTTATTGGGCGGGTTGGGCGGGTTTTTTGGGCTTGGGCTAAATTTGACAGCCCTGCTACTTAAGATGAATTCCTAAATTAGATTAAATTCCTATTTTGTGTAATTATTACTCAATTTACATAATTTTTATATTACATGCAAAATGGGCAAGAATTCCTATTCTAAATCATATTAGGTTAATATTCCCTTTTTGTATTACTGTCATTCTTATTAACTTCATATTCCATTGAAATGCTTATATAAGTTAAATATGCCTTTTAAATATGCTCCTCTTATTTTAATAATTATTTACAATTAAACTTAAAAATAAAATTATTACACGTTAATATGCCAATTACAAATTAATTAAACCAAAATTGCAACAACAATAATAATAAATAGGAAACAAGATGATTATCTATTAATAATTACAATTATTGATTAATTGATAATATTATCTCAGTTTTACATAATTTCATTATTAATTAAAATTAATTATGTCAAATATGCAAACATCCATAAAACAAAAAATTAAACTAAAGGATTAATAATTAAACTACAAGAATTTGGATGAAAATCAAAGATAAAAAGAATGAGCATACAAGAAAACATATTTCTGACTTGAATATTACCCATATACACTGGATTTTGGAGCTCTCTAGTTCAAATAATACCTAATGTTGATCATTTTTATCATGAGAACAGAAGTCCCAAGGAATCAAGAATGATCAGGTCAACTAAAAGTTTTAATGCACGAAAACAATTTTATGAACCAAAGGCCAAATAAGTCCACGGCTGTGAACTTTCATTTCACGGTCACGAGCCTGGTTTTCACAGCCAACAAATCATAGTTACAACCATGCTTTTAACTACAGGTGTTATCGATGTTTTAACAGACGTTAATATGGAATGATCGAGTTCACGAGCATGACATTAACTGTCACACTGAAGACTCTTGAAGTTTAATTAGGAGTACATTTCCAATTTTAATTTAGGAATCCTTTTCTAACTTAACTTAGGATTGATCCCCTATATAAGAGGGGTCTCCTAAATATTTTGGAGGATGTCCATTGTTTATCTGAATTTTTTCTCTCTATACAATTTTTATTCTCTGATTTTATATCTAGACATAGATTTTAATTAATTAATTTCTTAGGCCAGAGATTTGATTCAAGGTGTTAATTAATTGTCTTCAATGCAAAATTAATTGGTAAATCTTCATTTTAAATACCGGGTTGATTCAACTCCGGTCACTCAACTTATCACTTATCGCGCAAAAGTAAACGATTTTTTTTTCTGACTTAAATGTCACTGAACTTTTAATATTTTTTTAAAAAAGTCATGTTGACCGGAATCCGGCGAGAACTCTCGCCGGATTGATGATATGGCATGCCATATCAGAAATTACATGTCGTTTAACAATATTTCTAACAAATGTTACATCTAAATTAATTTCACTCACGGTTACTAAACTTATCATTTATCGCGCAAAAATAACCAATTTTTTTTCCAACTTAAATATTACTGAATTTCTAATATTTTTACAAAAAAAGTCATGTATTTACTATTCGTCGCCACGTATCATATGCCATGTCATCAATCCGGCAAGAGTTCTCGCCGGATTCAAGTTTACATGACTTTTTTGCAAAAATGTTAGAAGTTCAGTGACATTTAAGTCAGAAAAAAAAATGCGGTTATTTTTTTGCGATAAGTGATAAGTTGAGTGACTATGAGTGAAATTGACCATTTAAATACCCTAACTAAGAAGTTGGCTGATTTGATAGATTCTTCAAACCCGAAGGCTTCCAACCACAATGCATAAGCACAATATCTTGAAGGTTAATTATTTAGAGAGAGATCCCGATTTCTTTGGTTGTTTTCAATTTTATCATCTTCTTATTGCATGTTGTACAAGATTAATTCTGTAATTTTTAACATATAATTGATCTAGGATTAATTAGAATTTAATTAACTTGTATTAAGCATGAAACTAGAAGTAATATAATGTTTATATACATGTTTGATTAATTCTTCATCTAGATCTATGTAAATATGTACATAATTAACTAGGTGTGTATTTATTCATGTTTATGTAATTTTATGAACTAAAAAACTCAATTAAAAGTGAAAATTTACACATAAAAAAAATGATTAGGATCGTTTTTTCTCTAAAAAAAACTTACAATTGTGATTTGCGATTTGGAATCAGGTACCTCACGAAAGTGAAACCGAAGTCCATGGCCATCAAGTATTTCAATTCTAGAATTTCATTTTCTTATGTCCGCCATTTTCTTCTTTTTCTTTTGTTTTGTTTTATTTTAATTATTTATTTATTTTATTTATTTATTTTATTTATGAAGTAGGTTTTTAGTAATCCATGTTTAGATGTAAGTCCTAGGCTTTATTCAATTTCATTTATTTATTTCTATCTCTTATTTCAATTTTTTGCTTTATTTTCTATAATGTAATATTCTTAATTATTTATTCCTGGTAAAAAGCATATTTGTTTGTTTATTATCTTTAATTGAATTTATTTGATTACAAGCCCACTTGAAGGTTTTGGTATTTAATCAATTTAAATGGTGTTTTATTAACCAAAACTATTATGTGTTGGCTCAAAAGGCTAATTTATAAGTTTTGATGTAATTTATAGGTTTTGATGTATTAACAAAACATTTGAACTTAACAAGATTGGATTTCTCTTCAGAATTTATATTGCAGATTCAAGTTTCAAGTGCTGATGCAGAGTATTCTATCAAGTATAGAACAGACGTGTTCGTGTTCTACATCTGTCAGAACAGACCTGCAGCCTTAAAGGTTTATTAGGAAATAAAGTTTGTAAAATCATCTTTGAGGAATCCACACACTCACAGCACGTTAATTGCATTATTTTCTGCATTTAACATATTTTACAAATCACATCTTCATTCAAATCAAATTTATTTCTTTCCTAAAATGAATTTTTCACAATTATAAATTTTTGAATATGGAAAGAAAGCTTCTCATTGAATCTGATTGTTCTTATTTAAAGAAACTTAAAATCTGAAGAAATTTTCTTTCAATCAGATATTCATTGACTAAAAACAATAATCTTTTCAAACAAAGAAACATTTTTGAATTGTTGTTCACACCTAACAGCTATATTTTTTCAACTATAAAAATAAGTGTTGTTGGTGTGTTCAAACAAGTGAGTGAAAAACGTTTTTATTCTACTTGTGTTTCATTCTGTAAGTTTTTCATTCCTTCATGTGCTTACATGATCACATCTCCTCAATATGATTATAGTTTTTATATTGTAATCATGTTAGTGAGGTTTATCAAATTTGTGAGATAAAATGGTGAGGTTAGGTTGCTAGAACCTAGGAAAATAAACTAGCAAGTGTTTAGGTTCTTTTACTTGGAAAAAAGGGCTAAGTGTTTTGATCATTTTACTTGGGAAAAATGATTAAGTATTTTTAGAGTTTTCACTTGGGAAGAAAAACTTAGGGTAGCTACATGTAACAGGCTTTTGACTCTTGCCCGTAAATAGAGTCACATTAGAAAGAGAGAAACTCTTAAGACGGATTGTCTTAAGGAGAGGATGTAGGCGGTGGCCGAACCTCTATAAATCGCGGTGTTAAATTCTCTATCCCTTACTCTTTTTTTATTTTGTGCTCTATAATTTTTATGCTGAAATTAGCTGTTCTGTATCTGTTCTGTGTTCTATAGAACAGAGTCAGAAAATCACCTCTGTTCTAAAAAACGGGATGAAATCGATTTTTCTAAATTAATCTATCCAATGAAAGTCTGATTTTTTGCCACTAATAATTTCGTCCATATGTGTAGTTTTTAATGGTAAAGGATAATTAAAAAATTATTTAAAGTAAGTTGCATGAAATGGATTTATTATGATGATGGTATTTTGCTTATAAACTGTATGTGTTCTAATCTGTCCAGATCACGAAAAAATTATGATATGATCTATTCACCCCCCCCCCCCCCCCCCTTTAGATCATATATTTGGGACTTACATTTGGTATCAGAGCAGGTCTCTTTATTTACAGGTTTAACCACCTAGAGAGATCCATTCAAATGGCTGGAACAAATCAATTTGTTGAAGAAAACCAAAATGTAGTAAGTGATTCTAATTTTGATTTTCTTAAAGGATATTTTTAAAGAGGTTTGCATGAAATATGATAGAGTAAAGGAAAAGAATTTTAATATCTTTGTTATCTATCATGCATCAGAATAAGATCATAAAATTTTGCAAGACTCGCGTGATATTTTTTAAAAATAAATAAAATGTGAAAAATTGTTGCATTACTCTCATGATGAACTTTAAAAATATCTAGAGTTGCTTGAAGATTATGAACTTAATATTAAATTATATGATTATATAGAGTTTTGACAAATTTTGCTGTTAAGATTTTAAAAGTAAATAATATCAAGAGATTCATCCAAGGCTGTAGTAAGATGGATAAATAAGAAAATAGCTGATCATTCTTCTGCATTTTTTTTCCCAAGTTGATTATACTTTTTGTGGTAAAAATGGTCATTTTACGAAGAATTATTTTCACAAAAAGAAAGGAAAGGTAAAATGGATTGAATTAGAAACACTTGTTGCAAAAAACTAACCTCTAAGGACCCAAAATAAATTGGGTACCTAATCATTATTTTGCAGGTTTGTCTAAAGAGCAATGTGAATAACAAATGGTACCTTGATAGTGGTTGCTCAAGACATATGACATGGGACAAAAAGAAGTTTGCTGAACTCTCTATGAAAGATGGAGGGACTGTCAGTTTTGGTGACAAAAATAAAGGCAAAATTATTGGTGTTGGAACTGTTGGAACCAACCCACGTATCGAAGATGTTTCACTAGTGAAGGGATTGAAATATAATCTTCTTAGTGTAAGTCAGTTATGCGATAAAAATAGAAGGGTTATCTTTGAAATAAAAGACTGCAAGGTTGAGGATGCAAACTCAGGTAACATTGTTCTTACTGGCCATAGAACTGGAAATATTTATCAAGTAAGTTTGGATAAAAAAGAAAATAATAATAACTCAACTTGCTTAATTTCAAATGATGATCAAAATTGGATATGGCATAAAAGACTAGGTCATGCAAGTTTACATGCTATTGAAAAATTATTGAAAAAGGACTTAGTTGTTGGCTTGCCTAAAATTAATTTTGATAAGAAATATATATGTGAAGCATGTCAACTTGGTAAGCAAACTAGAAGTTCATTTAAATCCAAGAAAGAAATTTCAACTAAAAAATGCTTAGAAATGTTGCATATGGATTTATTTGGACCAATTTCTCCATCTAGTTTAAAAGGAAAGAGTTATGTATTTGTAATTGTTGATGATTACTCACGTTTTACTTGGACACTCTTTCTTGCACATAAACATGAGACGTTTGAGGCCTTCAAAAAGCTGGTGAAGAGAATTCAAAATGAGAAGGGATATCACATTGTCAAAATCCGAAGTGATAATGGAGGTGAATTTGTTAACAAAGAATTTGATGATTTTTGCTCAAGGGAAGGAATAGATCATAACTTCTCGGCACCAAGGACTCCACAACAGAATGGAGTAGTAGAGAGGAAAAATAGAACATTACAAGAGATGGCACGAACCATGTTAAATGAAAATAGTATGCCAAAATATTTTTGGGCTGAAGCAGTGAACACATCAAGCTATATTATCAACAGAGTTTTAATTAGAGCAATTCTAAATAAAACTCCATATGAGCTGTGGAAAGGGAGGAAGCCAAACATCAGTTATTTTCACACATTTGGCTGTAAGTGTTTTATTTTAAATGACTAAAATAATCTAGGAAAATTTGATGCTAAATCTGATGTAGGTATTTTTCTGGGTTATTCACATAAAAGAAAAGCGTATAGAGTCTATAATAAGAAAACACACATGGTTGAAGAGTCAATTAATGTTAAATTTGATGAGATTGATGTCTACACTGGAGAAAGGTGTGTTTCTGATGATGAGACAGGAAATAAAGATGAGAAAATTCAGAAGAAAGATCAAACAGAACTGAGATCTGATCAGACTATAGCTGATGAGACAGAACTGTCAGATGCAGTAGAACACACAGAAACAGAACTGAAACCTGATCAAAATAGAACTGATGAGACAGAACTACTAGATGCAGTAGAACACGTTGAACCAGAACAGAACACTGATCTACAAAAGGAATGAATGTTCATAGAAATCATTCAAAAGAAGATTTGCTAAGCAGTCCATCAACAGGGATGATGACCAGAAGACAACTAAGAGAATTTTGTGGTAACGTTGCTTTTGTTTCTCAAATTGAACCAAAGAATATTGAGGAAGCTCAAGATGACAACAATTGGACTCTTGCTATGCAAGAAGAATTAAATCAATTTGAAAGAAATAAGGTATGGTCTCTTGTTCCCAAACCGAAAAATCATTCAATTATTGGTACAAAGTGGGTCTTTAGAAACAAGCTAGATGAACAAGGAAATGTGACAAGAAATAAAGCAAGGCTTGTGGCTCAAGGCTACAATCAAGAAGAAGGTATCGATTTTGATGAAACATTTGCACCAGTTGCACGTTTAGAAGCCATTCGTATCCTATGTGCATTTGCATGTTTTAAGAAAATTAAACTTTATCAAATGGATGTTAAAAGTGCATTTTTAAATGGATACTTAAATGAAGAAGTCTATGTTGCACAACCACCTGGTTTTGAAAATAATGAATTTCCAAATCATGTTTATAAATTGACAAAAGCTTTGTATGGTTTAAAACAAGCTCCAAGAGCTTGGTATGAAAGACTTTCAAGTTTTTTAATAAAGCATGACTTTGCTAGAGGAAAAGTTGATAATACATTGTTTATAAAGCATAAAGAAATTGATATCATACTTGTGCAAATATATGTGGATGATATTGTATTTGGTGCTACTAACATCTCAATGTGCAAGGAATTTGAAATATTAATGAAGGAAGAATTTGAGATGAGTATGATGGGAGAACTGACCTTCTTTTTGGGACTGCAAATTAATCAAAATAAAGATGGAATCTTTATTAGTCAAGTTAAGTATACAAAAGAATTACTGAAGAAATTCAAAATGATGGAAGCAAAGATTATCAGTACACCAATGAGTCCATCAATTAAGCTTGATCTTGACGAGAAAGGTAAAAGTGTGGATCAGAAGCTTTATAGAGGAATGATTGGTTCGTTATTATATTTAACTGCCAGTAGACCTGATATACACTTTAGTGTATGTCTATGTGCTCGATTTCAGTCCAATCCAAAGGAGTCTCATTTATCAGCAGTGAAACGAATTCTAAGATATCTGTTGGGAACTCAAAATATTGGCTTATGGTATTTTAAGGATTCAAGTTTTGATCTTGTTGGTTTTTCAGATGCTGACTTTGCAGGTTGCAGAATTGAGAGAAAAAGCACTTCTGGAACATGTCAATTATTAGGACAATCTCTCATTACATGGTCTAGCAGAAAACAACACTCTGTTGCCTTATCAACTGCAGAAGCAGAGTACATAGCTGCAGGAAGTTGTACTGCACAAATTCTTTGGATTAAGCAACAACTAGTTGATTATGGTTTTGAGCTTAAGGAAATACCTATTTATTGTGACAATACCAGTGCGATAAATCTCACAAAAAATCCAGTGATGCACTCAAGAACAAAACACATTGAAATAAGACATCATTTCATACGAGATCATGTTCAAAGAGGAGACATTGCATTGAATTATGTTTCAACTGAACATCAATTAGCTGATATCTTCACCAAACCATTGAAGGAAGAACAATTTTACAAGTTAAGAAGAGAATTGGGCATGGGTATGTTAGAAAATTCATCTTAAAAAGGTAATCATATTCTCTTCAAAAAATTTATTTTTCTTTCGTGTGTTTAATATTTTTTGTGTTTTGAAGAAATGATATGCTTTAAATGTCTGCATTATTCGTGTTTTATATGTAGTGTGTTGAATTAATTTTACAGACTGATCTCATACTCTCTTTTTCTTCAAAAGTGTCAGTTATGGAAAATCAGTTTTTATCCTATTTCAATGGAGATATTTTAAGGGCATAAAAAGGAAAAGTTGACTTCTTTCCTTTTAGTCATTTTTTTCTTTAAATAACTTCCTATTTTTTTTTAAAAGTCCATCTTTTAATATTTGAAAAGTACAGCTTTTTCACCTACCACCTCTTCTTTTATCTCTTTTTCTCTCTCCGTCGATTTACTTCCTCAAACCCCAATTTACTTTCAATCACTTGCTCGCTGGAGGAATTAACTTCGACGCCGCTCACAAATCAAAGCGATCATCATCTGTCGTGCCCCTTACTTCAGACGCCTCTAGCCAATTTGAGTCAAAGCAGATTTTTTTTCATCTTCTATTCTCTCTTGGCCAACCATAAGATCTATTTTGAATTCTCCAGTAAAGAAAAGGCGCAATGATTGCTTCAAATGGCTTCTTGATTATGTGGGTCTGATGAATTGAGTTGATTATTGGGTAACAAAGTATTGGGTTGTACTATTTAAGGTATGGCTTGATTGATTTTGATTTTAATTGATTATGCAGAATTATAATGGAGGAAAATGATTATTTGCTTGATTAATTTTAATTGTGAATTACTCATTTGATTATGCAGAGTTGTGATGATATTTTAGTTTATGCAAAAAATTAAATGTGCAGATGGGAAAAATTAATATGTGCAAAGTTGTGATATTTTAACTATATGCAGAATTTTAGTTGTGCAATTGTGCAGAATTTTTATGATAGATATGCAGAATTTTTGTGTGCAGAATTGTGTGTGAATATTGACATTATGCTGCAGATTTTTTGATTTTAATGCAAAATATATGTTATGCAGATTTGTTATTATGCAGCAAAAATAAATATATGCATATATGATTATAATGTTATGCAATCAAATGTGCTTGATTTGTACAAAATGCTGCTGAACTAATTTGAAGTGTGCAAATTTAAGTTTTTAATTGAGCAGCAAATTGTATTATGCAGTAGACTTGATTTTTGCATGTTGAGCTGAAATATATTGAGATTATACAAACTTACTTTTGTACAGGCTGATATTATGCATAATTAATAATATGAATTGCTTCTTCGATTATGCCTAATCTTGAATATTTAGTTAGAATGCCTATCTGATTCTGATTTCTTTGAAGCAAAATATTTTGATTATTATGCATAATTGATGATCATTTAGTTTTGTGTGATCTTGTGTGCTTGATTGTTAATATGCTTGAAGATGTTTGATTTATGCTTATGCAAGTTGAATTGTAAAAATGATGACATTATGCAGGTTGAATTAAACATATGCTTAATTTGTGAGAATGCTTGATTTTTATTATCCTGCTGTATTGATTTAAATTATGCAACATGTTATCAATTTTGAATTATGCATTATATTGATTTTGTGAAATATTTTCAAAGGCATACATTCAGGGGGAGAATGGTAAAATAATTATTTGATCTTGGTCTTGATACTGAGTATGCAGATTATTTTGATCAGATAATTTAGATTATGCAGGATGAAATTTGCAGGTTGGACAAGATTTTATTTATGCAGAGGATAATTGATTGATAATGACTTGATGCTTAATTATTTAACTTGATTATTTTTAATCAAATTTTTAGTTGAGCATTCAACTATGCAGAATAAATGGGTAAGTTGTGCAGATGCAAAATGATTATTTGATCTTGATATGCTTGATCTTGATTATGCTGATGTGCTTAAAATTAAAAAATACATTATATGCAGGGCTGATATGCTAATTATCTTATGGAAGAAGTGATTTATATATATGATCTATTCTTACACTTTTTGTTGATGACAAAAAGGGGGAGAAGATATGCACAGGAGAAGAAACGCATATGTGATGTATTGTTGATCTTTATTGCATGAAATTGATATTGATCTTTATTGCATGAAATTGATATCTGAATATTTATGCTTCATTATTTGATTATCTTCTTGTTTAAATTGTTTTTGAGCATATATTCAGGGGAAGCATTTAAAACCTTGTTGATTAATTATTTTTGAGCATATATTTAGGGGGAGCTTTAGTTTAACTAAATAAATGTTTTGTCATCATCAAAAAGGGGGAGAATGTTGGCTCAAAAGGCTAATTTATAAGTTTTGATGTAATTTATAGGTTTTGATGTATTAACAAAACATTTGAACTTAACAAGATTGGATTTCTCTTCAGAATTTATATTGCAGATCCAAGTTTCAAGTGATGATGCAGAGTATTCTATCAAGTATAGAACAGACGTGTTCGTGTTCTACATCTGTCAGAACAGACCTGCAGCCTTAAAGGTTTATTAGGAAATAAAGTTTGTAAAATCATCTTTGAGGAATCCACACACTCACAGCACGTTAATTGCATTATTTTCTGCATTTAACATATTTTACAAATCACATCTTCATTCAAATCAAATTTATTTCTTTCCTAAAATGAATTTTTCACAATTATAAATTTTTGAATATGGAAAGAAAGCTTCTCATTGAATCTGATTGTTCTTATTTAAAGAAACTTAAAATCTGAAGAAATTTTCTTTCAATCAGATATTCATTGACTAAAAACAATAATCTTTTCAAACAAAGAAACATTTTTGAATTGTTGTTCACACCTAACAGCTATATTTTTTCAACTATAAAAATAAGTGTTGTTGGTGTGTTCAAACAAGTGAGTGAAAAATGTTTTTATTCTACTTGTGTTTCATTCTGTAAGTTTTTCATTCCTTCATGTGCTTACATGATCACATCTCCTCAATATGATTATAGTTTTTATATTGTAATCATGTTAGTGAGGTTTATCAAATTTGTGAGATAAAATGGTGAGGTTAGGTTGCTAGAACCTAGGAAAATAAACTAGCAAGTGTTTAGGTTCTTTTACTTGGGAAAAAGGGCTAAGTGTTTTGATCATTTTACTTGGGAAAAATGATTAAGTATTTTTAGAGTTTTCACTTGGGAAGAAAAACTTAGGGTAGCTACATGTAACAGGCTTTTGACTCTTGCCCGTAAATAGAGTCACATTAGAAAGAGAGAAACTCTTAAGACGGATTGTCTTAAGGAGAGGATGTAGGCGGTGGCCGAACCTCTATAAATCGCGGTGTTAAATTCTCTATCCCTTACTCTCTTTTTATTTTGTGCTCTATAATTTTTATGCTGAAATTAGCTGTTCTGTATCTGTTCTGTGTTCTATAGAACAGAGTCAGAAAATCACCTCTGTTCTAAAAAACGGGATGAAATCGATTTTTCTAAATTAATCTATCCAATGAAAGTCTGATTTTTTGCCACTAATAATTTCGTCCATATGTGTAGTTTTTAATGGTAAAGGATAATTAAAAAATTATTTAAAGTAAGTTGCATGAAATGGATTTATTATGATGATGGTATTTTGCTTATAAACTGTATGTGTTCTAATCTGTCCAGATCACGAAAAAATTATGATATGATCTATTCACCCCCCCTTTAGATCATATATTTGGGACTTACATTATGTTTTTTTTAATCAAAACTCACAATAAAAGACTTTTTAATAAAAGGACCAATGTTCTAACACTATTTGCCACGAGAGAACCAATATCCTCAAATACAATCAATAGGCAAGTTTGAATGTATAATATTTATTTTAAGTGCTTTATGTTAATAAATGTGTTCATGCCTCATGTGTGTTTATTTTATGCATTTTACTACTTTTATATATGATTATTGTGAATATTTTACCATGTGGATCGTGTGAGAGAGAAGATAAATCTAATAACTTAAATTAATTTAATATAATTTGATATTAACTTGGAGCACAACTAAGAATGGAGTTTTGAACCTATCTTTGATTTAGGTATACAAGTTTTTTCAATTTGATTGGGTGGTGATTCCTAAAATTAACCTACCTTGTGGTTGCCTTGTAATCTCAAGATTCCTTTTATCTTATTAGAAATAAGATGAGATTTTGCAAGATGTTTTCTTTTAAGGACGAGTTAATTGGGTCGAGTTTTTTATTGTTTGGAAGTAAGATGGATTGATATACATGGCACGAACAGTATTGATAATAGTTATATTCTTTAGACATCATCATAATGTGTATTTATTGCTCTTTAAGCCTTTGTCTATGAAATCTATTTAATCACCTTGAAATACTGCTAAAATGCGATCAAAATTCATATGATGAATTAGGCATGTATGACATGCGATGGGTAAAACATATATTTTTGTTTGGTTAAATAAACATCATAAATATGAGCTAAGATCTTGCAATGCTTTAAATATGAGCAATATAATATCGGTTTTTCATTGTCCAATATACAAATTCACTTGGGTTCCCTGCTGATCCATGGGTAAGTCCACTGTAGACATCGGATCCCGAATCAGCCATAACCAAGGTTACTTAATGATGAAATTAATGCATATTTACAGGCAAAACAGTTAGAAGTGACGGTTTCATTGTCAAATTTAATTTTTAAAAATAAAAGAATAAAAAATAAAAAATTATATATTAAAAAAATAAAAATAAGAATAAAAAATGAGGTTTGAGATGATAGTGTTCTTGTCAAAATTACTTTAAAAAAAAAAGATTTCGGGCGTGTGCGACAGCCAGACGCCAGGGCTGGCCTCCCTCGCACTACAGGCGGGCACACCCTGTGCTACGCACAGCACGTGAGAGCTTCGCTCTCCTGCACGTGAGCGACTTAGCAGTCAAAAAACGGAATTTTCACCAAAAATCGGGATTTTTTCCCCAAATCTGATTTTTTTATCCCATTTTTTTTGGTATTTTCATGGTTTTTTCAATTTTTAAAGTTAAGATAGGGGATAAATTGTTTTTTTCTTAAAGTTTATCCTTAAAATAAATATCAAAATTTTCATTTTATCTTCTAAAATCTAATTTGAATTCAAAAACATTTGATTTTATCTTATAAAATCTAATTTGAATTCAAAAATGTTTTATATCTATTTATAAGAATAATTTGAATTTTGAAAAGATTTGAATTTTTTTAATCTTACTTTCAGTTAACTTATAAATAGCAGGCTGAATGTCGAGATAAGGGAGGAGGAATCCGAAATTCTGATTTTTGGTTCTCCTTGTTCTTCTTTTTTTACTTCAATAAAATTTTTTCTAAAAATTTTATATTATATTGAATTTTATTGATGAAAAATTAATTTTGAGATAAAGAAATTAATTTTTTGCTCTTAAACCTCAATTTTCTCACTTGTTTTTTTTTTCCTATTCAATTAAACTTTTTCAAAGATTTTATATGGAAATTTTTTGATGAAAATTTGATTTTGAGATAAAAAAAAAATAATTATTTGCTCTTAAAATCTATTTTTTTATTTGATTTTTTAGAAACAAGATTTTTACAATTATTTTTCTAAAGAAAAAAGTTTTAGATTTTTTTTTATTTCTCCAATTTATCTTTATGTTTTGTGAATCTAAACGAGGAAGTCAATCATCTTTCCTTATTCTATTAAATCCGAATTCTAATGATAAATATTTTGAACTCGATCTCATATTTTTATTTTTATTTATTTTTTATTGTATTATTTTTATTTATTATTATTATTATAATAATAATTATTATTTTATTTATTTATTTATTCAATTGTTTATATATTTGCTTTATTTAATCTGATTTCTTCTTCTTCTTCTTCTTCTTCTTCTTCTTCTTCTTCTTCTTATTATTATTATTATTATTATTATTATTATTATTATTATTATTATTATTATTATTATTATTTATTCAATTGTTTACATATTTACTTTATTTAATCTGATTTGTTGTTGTTATTATTATTATTATTATTATTATTATTATTATTATATTTATTTATTCAATTGTTTATATATTTGCTTTATTTAATCTGATTTATTATTATTATTATTACTATTATTATTATTATTATTTTGCATGGTTATTTTTGCATGTGCATCATTTAATCATGTTAAATTAAATATGTACATTTCTTTATTTATATTCTTTTACCCTTCATCCATTTTCTTTTATTCTTGTTAATGCATTTTATTTAATTCTTCTTATTTTCTACTTGTTTATTATTTTTATTTTATTACTTCTTCATAATTTTACTGCCTTGTTAATTATTTATTTCTTTATAATTTATGTGTTTACGCTTGTTGTGTTACTAATATTTACTTCTTTATTATTTATTTATTTTTGCTGCATTACTAACTATTTGTCTCTTTTATGTGAATGTTTCCCACCGAATGGAGATTTGGAGACTAGGATACATGGAATTAATAATTTCTTTTTGTACTTTCTTCATTTTGCTATTATTTTAATTTAGATTTGTAATAATAAAAGATCTTTTCACTCGTTAACATAAAAATTTTTAAAAGAGATTTCTACAACTAAAATTGAAATTTTCTTAATAAAATAGGATCAATGTCCTAATTTTCTTTTCAAAATATCACTTGATTGAAGAGTTTCCCTTTTTTATCAAAATGGGATCGCTCATCCCGATTTTCTAAAATTATTCGTGAAACTCTTCAATTTTGTAATTATGTTCCCTCCAAATAAATATCTCGATTTATGTATGTTATCTATTTAATTAATTTTGTTTATTTAATTTTCTATTTTGGGGGTGAAACACCCCGTTTGCCTGCTAGAAGTTGGAGCCATTTGTGCATTGGGTGTGTGATGGCATGTGATAAGGGCATTTTAGATAAAATGCATGTTTTGTGAGTTTTATTATAGTGTGAGTGCATGTAGAGTTGTAGGATGTGAGTATGTGGGTTGCATTAGTGCGTGCATACTCACATGTTGGTAGGGTGTGCATTAGTGAGGATAGCATTGTGTGTGTGTAGTGCATGCTTGTTGGGTATGAGTGGTCAATCTCCACCAATGAGGAAATGACACTTGGCTAGGGTAAGGAAAAGGGGTAATTAGAAGAAGAAAGAGAAAAAGCGAAAGCAGATTTGTTTCCCTTTCCCGTTTCTCTCTTCTCTCTACTTCTCTTCTTCCTTTTCTCTCCATTTGAGTGCCCTAGCTTGGATCCAAGGAAGTATTGGTGGAATTGATCATCTCTTGACCCTCAAGTGGTAAGTTTTGCTGCATTTTCTTCATTTTCTTCATCTTTTCTTCTTCTTGTTGGGTTGAGTTTTGATTTAGGGTTGGTTATTTCTGTGATTTATGGGTATTGTTTCTAGTTGAGCCTCCTCGTGATTCTAAGGGGAAGGAGAAGGCCTCTGGAAGTGGTACCAAGTAATTGGAGCTTAGGAGTATCAGGTTTGGGAATTTTGTAAATTTTCATGTATTTGCTCTTCTTTGCTTTTTTTAGAAATTGGCATGTTGATGAAGTTCTATAATGGTTGATTTGCTATAAGAATGTGAGATTGTGTTGGTAATGCTTAATTGTGATTTTTGTTGGGTTAAATGCTTTATGGGTTGAAATGAGATTCAAAATTGTTGGGTTAAATTGGATTGTTAATTATGTTTATAATATGTTTTTGAGTGTTAAGAGCTTAAAAAGGTGAGTTTTAAGTTGGTGTTGATGTTTTCAATGTTGGTTTTAAGTGGGTGTTTTTGGTGTGTGTAATTGGGCTGTTTGTTAGTGGAATTCTAGGTTTCTGGCGATCCACATGGCGGTATGGTTTATTATACCCCCGTGTGAATCGTGAGATCTCCCTAGAATTTGAAGGCCGTTATTTTACACGGTGATAAGGTTGCTCCATACCGCCGTGTAAAGTCATTCTGCCTTGTGAGATTTCTAGGCCGTGATTTTACACAACGGTAAGGACATTCCATTCTGCCTTGTAAGCCATTTTACACGGGGGTATGGCAAAGCCATACCGCCGTGTAAAGTCATTCTGCCTTAGTGGTTTTTTGAGCTGTGCACTTTACACGGCGGTATAGCTTTGCCATACCCCCGTGTAAAGTGACTTACACGGCGGTAAGGCAATGTCATACCGCCGTATAAACTGCTTCTGCCCAGTTTTTGAAGCTTTTTGATATTTCTTTGTTTTCATTTCTTTTTCGTTATTTATTGGTTTTAAATATTATTTAGTGTCATTTCATGTATCTAACATCATTAGATTGTATTTTGCTATATCAAATTATATTGAATGTTTTGGTTGGAATCCGAAATGTGTTGTGCATATCTTTAATTCATGATTCTTCACTCTGAACAATATGTTATACTTAAGTGTGATTTGTATTATGTATGACCTGTAAGAGTCAGTCTAGAGGATAGTTAGGCATGCCTAATAGAGTCTCTTAGCTGCAGCCCTCAGTTTTGTTTGGACCCCGATCAGGTCCCCGTTTAGATCCTCGCAATCCCTAAAAGTATTTGGATCTTATTTAAGGTCCCCTCAGTAAAATATTTTAAAAATGATAAAAATGTGATTTCGATTTACGATTCGTACCTGTAAGGTACCGCCATGTGCATACTCGTTATCCACTTTTGTGAGTCCGTAGGTGCTGTGCTTTGCCTTCCATTGCTCTGTTTCGCTTTGCCTTCCATTGCTCTGTTTCATTGTGAACTTATGAATGAGATATCCGAATGATTTGATGATAAGTATATGAGCTCGCTATTATCCGAATGCAATTATGAGCCTACGAATGTTATGAATATGACTTGAGCATGTATAAATCTGTTATGATTATTGCATATGTCATTGTGAATTTGGTTTGCCTTGACGACCATTATGAATGGCCATCCATATTACTTGTTTGTTTCTCCACTAAGCGTTATTGCTTAGCATGGTATTTTCACCCGTAATGGTCGTCCATATTACTTGTTTGTTTCTCCACTAAGCATTATTGCTTAGCACGGTATTTTCACCCGTGCAGGTGCGAAAGGCATTTTGCTTTTGCGAGAGTCACTGCTAGTCAAGCCAACACAGAGGGATTAGTATTAGGGCTTTATTTTTTTGTAACATGATTCTTTTGTAATTGAACTCTCTATGTATTATTTTGTAAAGCTTCCGCATTGTATATTTTGGATATGTAACTATTTTGTAATATTAGTTTTTTATCAGAATATTATTGTAATGAATGTTGTTATATTAATACATGATCATTCTGATATTTCTGAAAAGTTTTAGTTTTTGCTGTATTTTATTATGTATAATGTGATTGAATGTTTGTTTTTGTATCCTTTGTGTGTGGTGACACCCTTGCTCATACGAGTTCTCACTCCCTTACGGATGGGTCCTCCTAGGAAGGGGTGTTACAGGTTTTGGTATCAGAGCTCCGATTTAGGCATTTTCTGGGTGTTGATGTGCATCTGTGTGTATATGTCTAGGACCGTGTTAGCTGATGCGTTTGTCTTTGTCTTTTTTTTAGATGGACTCTAGTTCAGTTCGTGGGTTGCTTGAGGGATCCGCTGAAAGTGTAAATCCCCAAGCTGTAGATCCTTCTGTGCCTGTGCCAACTCAACCTACTAGGAACCTGAGGCTACAACCATGCCCTTTGAGGTCATGTTGAAGATTTCATAGGACATGGCTAGGGTCATTGAGAGTGTGATCGCTCCTAGAGTCCCTACTGAGAATTTAAGGAAAGCAAGCACAGAGGACTTTTATGGGACTAGTTTAGATGAATTAAAATATGCTGAGAAGTGGTTAAAGAAGGTAGAACGAGCCTTGGATGAGATTCGGTGTCCTCAGGAGAGGCGGATTGAATGTGTGGTGGCTTTGTTGCAAGGATCCGCCTATGACTGGTGGAAGTTGGTCCGTAGGCATCCTCAGTTTCCTAACCCAGTTACTTGGGAGTTCTTTAAGAAGGAGTTCACTAGCAAGTATGTGACTCAAACCTATAAAGATGCCAAGTGGGCACAATTCTTGAGTTTGAAGCAGAGGGCGATGACGGTTTCAGAGTTTGAGAAGGAGTTTAATCGATTGGCCAAGTATGCTCCTGAGGGTGTTCTAACTGAGGAGTTTCGATGTAGGCATTTTGAGATGAGGTTGAATGAGTCTTTGAGGGCTATGTTGATTTCATTGATGAGTACTTCGGGCGTTGGGTATCATCAGATTGTGCAAGCTGCAATATGAGCTGAGAGGTCAGGGAGGAATCCCTCTCGTGGAGGATCTTCTTCATCCTCGGGTAAGAGGTCCCGAAACCCGCAGGATGAGTCATCTTCAGGCTCAGCTTCAAGAGGTAGGAGGTAGGGTTTAGCTATGAGTATGAGCTCAGGTAGAGGTGGATCTGGTGCTAGGACTGAGTTGTTGCTTGAGTGCTATCATTATAGCAAGCAACATCGAGGTGAGTGTAGATGGCTCACTGGTGGATATTTCAGATGTGGGAGCACCGGGCACCTTTTGGCCAACTATCCGCGGAAGAACGAGGTTTCTGGCTATCTGAGAGAGGCCAGTAAAGTGGGATTTAATGCAACACAAGCGAGTCATGGTAGAGGCCGAGGTAGAGGTCGAGGCGGTCAACCTAGAGATGGAGCTGCATCTGAGTCAGTTGAGCGTCCTTTGGCTATCCCAGCTAGAGCCTATGCTATGAGAGCTCGGGAGGAGTAGGATGCTCCATATGTGATAGCCGGTAAGTTTCTACTCCTTAACACTGAATTATATGCTCTAATTGACCCTAGTTCCACACACTCATATTTATGCACGGATAAGTTAAATGATAAGTGGCATGATGTAGATCTGTTAGACTATGAGATATGTGTGACCAGTGCCTTAGGGCATAGTGTCAATGTGAGTAGGGTGCATAGGAATTGTCCTCTTTTGGTCCAATGAGTTGAGTTTCCTGTGAATTTGATTGAGTTGCCTTTTAGAGAGTTTGATTTGATCTTGGGTATGGATTGGCTTATTAAGCACCGAGCAGTGGTTGATTGCCATAGGAAGGTAGTTGTGCTTCGGGATAGAAATCAGTCTTCTGTGGTTGTTAAAGGCTTGGGTTCTGGTTCTTTGAGCAACGTAATCTCTGTTATGCAAGCTACGAGGTCCATAAGGAAAGGTTGTGAGGCATTTTTAGCAGTGGTGTTGGATTCTAAGCATGATCAGGTTCGGATAGAGGATATTCCAGTGGTTAAGGAGTTGGAGATGTCTTCCCTAGTGAGTTGCCTGGTGTAAGCACCGTGTCCCGGAGCGGTCCGGATCAGAGATTATCCTATGATGAAATCAGTATCCGAGCCTGTACAAACGGTTTGGATTCGGGGGTTTTAGTCCCATGCTCCACGAGAAATGAGTCTCTTCACCTTTCGTCGGCAGAGGGGGAGAAAACAGGGAATTTTTCAGTCAAAAAGTATTTTTTTCGCCACAGACGGTCAGCCCATCTGTGAGAGGCCAGCCCGTCGCTTAGGGTCACAGACGGCCTATGGTCTTTTTCGACGCCTGTCGGACGGACCCGCTTCTTCCGGAGCACGCTGCCTGATTTCTCGGAGCACGCAACCTCTCCGACGCCCGTCGGTGGAAATGGTAGGGCCGTCGGATGAATACTTGTGTCAGAAGGATTCTTCTGACGCCCATCTCCACATCCGACGCCCGTCGATCAGCGCTGGCCTATAAAAGCTTTGAATTTCCTCCTAAAAAGAGTTCCAAAAATTTTTAAGAGGGAAAACTCTGCCAAAATTCAAGCACATTTTCTCTCTCTTCCAGCAAACACATACATCAAGAAAGCTTTTAATTTAAGAATCAAACCATTAAAAAGAAAACTAAAACTAATTAGTTTTCTTTGGGTTTCTGATTCAAAAGTCAGTCTTTTTGAAGGGTTTAGAAGGAAATACTCTATTTTCCTCTTTCCTGACCTTTCATTTCGTTTCTCGTGGAGCGTGCGGGACTCTAATCGACACCAAGAATCTCACTAAAACATTATCTGAGGGTAAATATTTCGGACTTATTCTCTGTATTATTTCATCTTTACTTTTTATTTCTGGCTGTTCTTTTGGCTCTTGCTTCTATTTCTCTTTATTTTGATTCTTTTCATCTCATTTTCTGATAAAAACCCATTTTTGCTCTGAAAAAGAGAGTTTTTGCTGTTTATTTTCGGAGACAGTGGTGACCGACGGGTCATCTGTTTCACCGACGCCCGTCGGTCACCCCACTCACAGACGCCCTCACTCTTGAGTGAGCGACGGACATGTCGGTCACTTTAACTGATGCCCGTCGGTCACTCGGTAGAGGCCGTCGCTGGGTCCTGTCTCCATATTTTCAAATCTTTCCCATCTCTCTCAAGTCTTAGAACTTTATTTATAATTGAGTTTTTGTATATTAACACTCATTAACCTTTTTGTGAGCCTATATTGATTTTCTTGGACTATCCTGAACTCGAGGGGCGATCTACCATGCTTGGAGGATTCCGTCCGGTTTAGTTCTCTAACCTTCTTGGTTATTTCCTTTATTTATTTATTCATTGATTATTTTATGCACATGAGTATACCCTTTTTATATCCCGTTAAATGTAAAAATTGATTAATGTTTTTTATTTAATAAAGAGTGGTTTTCATAAACATAAGGACCCAATGTCCTATTTTTATCCAATAAAAATCCTCACGATAGAAATATCCGATTTTAATAATGATGCATGCGAGGACCAAAGTCCTCAAAATAAGCAATGCTCTGATTTGTGTATGTATCGCACATTTATGAAAGGGAGTTGTATTCCACTCCTTGTGTTATTGTAATTTATTGCTTTCACTATTTACTTACTCATTTACGACTTTCTAAATGTGAATAAATGCGCCTTTTAATCAATTGCATCGTGTGGAGAGAGAGCGAATTAATGATAATTAAAATTTGATCATAAAATAACCGAGGTAGAAATAGATGAGAAGTCCCGAACCCAGCTTTGGTCTTTGGGCTCAAAGAGGCGAGAGGTTTACCCTCTAAGACACCTCTTATGTCACGAGACTTTGGCGTTAATCCTAGGCTCCTTAGGGCGAGAGGTTCACCCTCCAAGACCCCTTTGGTTGGCCCAAAATGGATACTAAGCGCAGTCTTAGGCTCTCCGAGGCGAGAGAAACTTTCCCAATGTTCTATTGGGTGGCGACTCCATGAAACCTCCTTGTTGCCCAACATAGACGCACTTGCGATTTATTGCAAGCTGTCAGCGGACCCCCAATTGCCCGATCGCCCTCAAGCGGGCGGTCAGAGTGGCGGCACGCGGGGATTCCGGCTTGCGCGCGTCACAGTGGTGACTCCGCTGGGGATGATATGGTTTGAGACTTCAATTTGAAAATACCTCGTTTAACATTTATGATTAAAATTTAATTCATAAATTCGCTTTCTCTCATTTGCATTCATATCCCATTAGAGCTTTAGAATATGCTAGTTTGGTCCCTCTATTAGCCTCGGTGCGTTCCTGAAGCACGACCTTATTTTCACTCAATTTAGGGAAGTGTTAAGGATAATCACCAGCCCAAGCCTCGTACCTCAATAGTATATCAAAATGATGACCCGATCGGTCGTTATGCTCATGATGAGCTAGACCTGTCGGCAGGGATCATGCTTGGGTAGCCCTAAAGTAACATCTCCCCTGTCCAAAGCTCATTTAATGGCCGTAGCTACTTTCCATAGGTGATGTGAGCTGTAATTCCATGCTTGCTGTATGGATCCTCGCGTATTGGGTGAGCCCAGATGTCTCACTTGGTAACCTAGCCAAAGGCTTTCATGCCCCGGTAGGGCCATGTTGAAATTTTTGGAACGTCTAAATACATGATGATCATCATCCATTCGCCTGTACATTAGCATAGGAGTGTCGTGTTGCCGGTTTTTTGCCGTGCAACGCGCGTGTCCATTGGGTCCCTCATTGACCCTTGGGCTAATCCCGCCTAGGAAAGAGACTGCACGACCACGTGTGTGGGAGAGATAAGGGTGGAAGGACCTACTTGCTTGCTTGTGTTTTGTGAATGTTGCATATCACGACCATGCATTACATCTACATTCCATGCATCACATCTAACGCCTTGTCCCTGCAGCCATCATAGATCTACCCAGGTGGACTAGATCGCCTACCGGACGATTGATCCGAGTTCCTGCATCTGAACTGCCAGATAGAGATGGCCTACCAAAAATCTTACCAGAAGTCAGCTGTACCGTATCTAAGATGGAAAACTCACCTAGGGGAGATGACGCCACCAGGGCCATGATTGCAGAAGAAGTGGGCCGACAGTTTGAAGAGTTTGAGGGCAGAATGATGAATATGCTAGCTACTTTGGCACAACAGAATGCTCCACAGAATCCACCACCTCCTCCTCCCATGAGGCAAAATGAGCAAGAAGAGGAAAGAGCTGAGAGGCAAGAAGAGCCTATTAGGCCACCACCAATAGAGCTGAGGTCAGTAGCTTCGGGAGGACAGAGAAGAAGACCAGTGCTAAGGGTAGATAATGATAGGGATGATGAAGACGACAAAATGAGTTCTGTATCTGAGAGAGGGAAGGCCCCCCAAACTGATGAGTTCATTCTAAAAAAGATGGAAGAGAGGTTTGAAGCCATGGCCCGTATGCTGAGTAAAGGTCAGGGGATGAACCCGGAGGATAAAGAATTAGAGGGAGAAGACCCGATTCCTTACAATTTCAAGATGCCTGACGTGCCAAAATTTGACGGTACTTCTGACCCGATTGCCCATGTGAAGCAATACTCTCTAGTCATAAAAGGGACCACTTTCTCTAAAAGGCAGAAGGTGGAATACTTTTATTTGAGTCTGACCGCTCATGCCATCGATTGGTATCATAGTCTCGATCGTCGAACATCTACTCATGAAGGAGTTCTTGAGGCAATATGATTGCAACACTAGGATGGAGGTGACTCTTAAGGATCTTGAATTGCTCCAGCAGAAGGCCGGGGAATCTTTTCACGATTATCTCACCCGCTGGCGAAACCGAGTGATGAAAATGCAAAAAAAGCCAGATACCCAAGACCAGATCCGCCTGTTCATCAAGAATGCGAGCCCATATTTGAAGGAGGGTCTGAAGATGAAAGGACTGAAGGATTGGGAGTCTTTGAAAGACATAGCCATTGAGGCAGAGGGAGATTTCTTAGCTCAAAAAGTTAGCAATGATAGTTTCGCAAAGAGAGCTAATACCAGTCAAGGGACAAATAGGCCAGCCGGTCCTAGTGGTAACACCAGAAGAGTGGGTGAGGTGTCTGCTACTGACGCAACTACCCAGAGGAAGTTTTTGAACTTAGGGAGGCCACTGTCTTGGGTCTTGAGAAGGTTGATGAAGGAAGGAAAGTTGCAACCTTTGGCTCCTAGGCCTGCTATGACACAAGGGAAGCCGGGTCACAAGGATAATGAATACTGTGCGTTTCATCAGCACACAGGCCATCTAACAGACAAGTGTAAGGCGTTGCGACACTCTATTCAAGATCTGATTGATAACAAGCAAATTTCTGACCCTGAGAAAAGGGAGTCTAAGGAGAAGCCTGGTTATAATGCCGTGCTGCCACTAGTGTTTATGGTCGGATCCAGCTTTCCAGAGTGGTACGTACTGCAGGACTTATATGGGAGCGAGACTTTTGCTGTTGTTTGTTCTGAGGATAGAGAGGGAAGAGCAGTTGTGGCGACCCTGGATTGTTGGTCGAGCAGTGAAAGCGGTGAAGAGGCCGAAGTGGAGGGAGAGATGAACCCTGATTTGTGGAGATCTGATGAGGATGAAGAAGAGGTAGGGGCTATGACGAGAAGTGGGAGAGTGGTCCCTGAGATTACAAGGCTACCAGAGCCAGTGCAGCCATCAACGGAAAAAGAGCCAGAGGAAAACCAAATTGTCAAGCAGTTGAAAAAGACAGCCGCTCAGATATCCATCTGGGATCTTTTAAGACAGTTCCCTTCTCACAGGCAAAAAGTAATAGAGGCCTTAGTGGAGACCACTGTAGCCACCACAATTTCCCCATCGGAACTGTTGGGTCTAGTTAAAGGAGGATCAGAAGAGAGATTGGTTTTTTTCGATACCGACCTGCCGGTCGAAGGCCGCAATCATAACCGACCCCTGTACATCAAAGCGCAGATTAACGACAAGCATACTGCTTGCGTTATGGTAGACGATGGATCTTCTATCAATGTGTCCCCTCTGATAGCTCTTCAGGTTTTTAGTTTGAGTGAGGATATGCTTAGTGGATCAGATTTGACAATTACAGCCTATGATAATTCAAGAAGACAAGCCTCGGGAACATTCAAGACTCTTGTCAAGACAGGACCCATTGAGGTGGAAGTAGAATTTGTGGTTCTGCCCATTCCAGCTAACTTCTTAGCCCTGCTCGAGAGACCTTGGTTTCATAGACTAGGAGGAGTACTATCCACGCTGCATCAAATGATAAAGTTCCCACATGAAGGGGAGGTGGTAACCATTAAGGCAGCCAGGGAGAACCAGGTATCAGCCTTTGAAATTGCTAATCAACCATTTAGTGTCTTCCACGTGTCCATGATAAGAGAAGAGCACGGGTCAGTGGATAACCCAGCTGTGGTTAACATGATGAAAAAGATGTACTATCTCCCTAGAGCTGGTTTGGGTAGAAACTCTCAGGGGTTGCAGACTGCGATCACCACTCGAGGTCAAAAGAACCGGAAGGGTCTGGGGTACAGAGGTGGTTTTGGCAAGAAGAAGACGGCAGATAAGATCCCTCATATCTCAAAAAGCTTTGTGCCCGCATCCTCAGTATGCGCCTATATTGGTGAAGATGAGCCGCAGTGGGTGAATGGTAGGATTGTCCCCGGATTTGAGATCTTCAGCGACGTATTTGACTGGGAGGTCGGGGTTATCAAGACCGGTGAGAACTTCTGGGACGAAGAGGTCATGACTCAGTACATTGCTTGGGACAGATGCGAGCCCGAAGAGGTTGTTGTTTGCCAGGCTGAAAGGGAAAGAGAAGGTGGCAGGAACAGAATTGAGATTTGAGGATTTGAAGATTTCCTTAGACGTACCTGAAGGGCCTTTGCTGAATCAAATAGCCGATGAACAAGCTACCTCAGCATCAACCTCTGGGGAGGCAGAAGAAGACTCTAGCTTAGATTGTCTTTTTATTCCAGAACTTTTTTATAATGTAGATGACAATTATAATATTATTAATAAGGCGAATGATTTCTCTTACTTGTGCGACGTTTCTAATGATTTCAACATGCATGAACATGATCATATTCCATCAATTTTTGACATTGATTCCACTAATACAATGCCTTTTAATCTTGGAACCTCGGAAAATCCGAAAGAAATTCTAATAGCATCAAATATAACTCCTGATGAGAGAAAAAATTTTGAGAGAATAATAAGAAAACATGAAAAAGTCTTTGCCTGGACCTATGAGGACATGCCAGGAATCGATTGAAACATCGCGGAGCATGCTATCCCGACTTATCCAGACTATAAACCTGTGAAACAAAAGTTAAGAAGGCTCACGCCAGAATGGGCAGACAAGGTCAAGGAGGAGATTCGGCAACAGATTGAGGCCAAGTTCCTTGTTGAAGTGCAGTATCCCACATGGTTAGCAAACGTGGTCCCTGTAGCGAAGAAAAACAGGAAGGTCAGGGTATGTGTGGATTATCGAGATCTGAACAAGGCCTGCCCTAAAAATGATTTTCCACTACCCCACATCGATGTGTTGATAGACAGTACCACCAACTACGCGATGTACAGCTTTGGGGATGGTTATGTGGGCTACAACCAGATCCTGAACAAAATAGCTGACCGGGTTAAGACCGCTTTCATCACGGAATGGGGGACCTATGCCTACCGAGTCATGCCTTTCAGCCTGAAAAATGCAGGGGCCACATACCAGAGGATGGCGACTAAGATTCTGAGCGACCTGATCCACAAGGAGGTGGAGGTGTATGTCGATGACATGATGGTCAAGTCAGCCACCCGAGAGGGCCATTTTGAAGCTCTAGAGAAGTTCTTCACCAGGATTGATAAGTACAATCTGCGACTTAACCCCAAGAAGTGTATCTTCGGAGTAACTTCAGGGAAGCTATTGGGACATGTCGTCATCCAGAGGGGAATAAAAATTGACCCAGACAGGGTGAAAGCCATCAGAGAGATGCCCGTGCTGCAAAAGGAGAAGGATGTAAGGAGCTTCCTGGGCAAACTGCAGTACATCAGCCGATTCATTGCCAAGCTCACTTCAATATGTGAGCCCATTTTTAAACTGCTTAAAAAGAATCAGCTTGTGGTCTGGAATGAAGACTGCCAGAAAGCCTTTGATAGCATCAGGGAATATTTGTTGAACCCGCCAGTGTTAAGGCTGCCGCAACCAGTCAAACCGCTTATCCTGTATCTGGCAGTGGAAGGCAGTTCTATGGGCGCTATGATGGCTCAGGAGGATGAATTTGGAGTGGAATTCGCGGTTTATTACCTCAGCAAGAAGTTCCTGGCTTACGAGATTAAATATGCTGAAGTAGAGAAAATCTGCCTCGCAGTGATTTGGGCATCAAAGAAGCTGAGACATTACTTCCATTCATACAAAGTTCAGGCAGTGGCCAAGCAGAATCCGTTGAGATATTTGCAAGAAGCACCGTCTTTGGTTGGTAAGATGGGGAGGTGGTTACTTTTGCTACAGGAGTTTGATGTGCAATACATCACCCGCAAAACTATTAAGGGGCGAGCCGTAGCCGAATTTCTTGCCGAGCATCCTATTCAAGGTGACACTCCCGAGTTCACCTTTCCTGATGAGAGCATAATCGCGATTTCTGTCCAAGGATGGCAATTACACTTCGACGGGGCAGTCAACAACAAGGGGGCCGGAGTCGAAATCATTTTAACAACCTCAGATAATGAGAAACTCCCTCTAGCCAAGAAACTGAGATACAAAGCGACCAATAATGAAGCCGAATATGAAGCATGCACCTTCGGGTTAGAAGCTTTAGCTGCTTTAGGGGCAAAGAATGTAGAAGTCTTTGGTGACTCATCCTTGGTGATTAACCAGATCTGAGGTGAATGGGCCGTAAAAGAAGAGCGGCTGATACCCTATGTTGAATATTTGAAAGAGATATGTGGGCAGTTTGAAACCTGCACTTTCCACTTCGTGCCAAGAGATGAGAACCGTCTAGCCGATGCGTTGGCAACCCTAGTGTCAATGTGGGATAATCCTGAAGGAGTAGCTATGAAACCAGTACTGATTTCGAATTCTGAGAAGCCCAGCTTTGAGATCAAGTCAGTGATGGATGTAAAAGTGGCGGATGGAAAACCATGGTACTTTGACATTATGAATTTTTTGGAAAACAATAGATTTCCAGAGGAAGCTACCAAGAAAGACCAGAGAATGATCCGGAAGCTATCTACTCAGTTCATATCCTTGGAAGGAGTGCTATACAAGAGACAGGCTGATGGGATTCAGCTCAGGTGCTTAAATGAAAAAGAAGCCCACAAGGTAATGGAGGAGACCCATGCAGGCGCCTGTGGGGCTCACATGAACGGCTTAACCCTGGCAAAAAAGATCATGAGACAAGGCTTCTATTGGCTTAAGATGGACAATGACTGCTCGAAGTATGTAAAGAAATGCCAGTTATGCCAACAGTATGCAGATTTGAGACACCTGCCAGTATCAGAGCTACACAACCTGACATCGCCTTGGCCTTTCGCTGCTTGGGGGATAGATATCATTGGAGAGGTTCGCCCCACGGCATCTAATGAGCACAGATACATCATAGTCTCGATTGACTATTTTACCAAATGGGTAGAGGCGGAATCCTTTAAAAACATTGACGCAAGAGATATGGCCAAGTTCATAGAGAGAAATCTGATATGCAGATATGGCCTCCCTCACCACATAGTGTCTGACAACGGGGTGCAGTTCATGGGGGGAAACCAGGAAGCTCCTTGAGAAGTATGGTATCAAATACCATAGGTCTTCTCCCTACCGACCACAAGCTAATGGGGCAGTAGAGGCCGCTAATAAAAATATGAAGAAGATTCTATCCAAGATGGTCCAAACCTACAAAGACTGGGCAGAAAAGCTACCCTTCGCACTGTGGGGATATAGGACAACGGCGAGAACATCTACGGGCGCTACGCCATATTCTCTGGTATACGGGACGGAAGCAGTATTGCCAGTAGAGATAGAGCTCAAATCATTGAGAGTGGTCATGGAAGCCCAAATTTCGGAGGTCGAATGGGCACAACAGAGGCTACAGCACTTAAACTTACTGGATAAGAGTAGGCTGAGAGCTTATTATCACAATCAGATTTACCAGAAGAGATTGGCCAGGACTTTTGGGAAGAAGGTGAGAAAGCATCCGCTGAAGGAAGGGGACTTAGTGTTCAAGCAGATGAGACCAGGTATACCAGATATCAGAGGGAAGTTCAGACCAACCTGGGAGGGGCCATATATCCTTAAAAAGCTGTTATCCAAAGGAGCTGCAATCTTGTCGGATAGCAATGGAAATGAATTCAGGGAACCGATCAATATCGACAGGCTCAAAAGGTTCCATGGCTAAAGACCAAAATAAAAAGAAGAGACTAAAATGCCCCGTAGGTCGAAAACCGAAAAAAGCGGCCGTGCTAAAATTGGGCGCCTCGACAGGGTGAAAACCGAAAAAAAAGCATCCTGTGCAAAAATTAGAGGCACGAAAGAAAATATCCGATTGTGAAAACCCGAGAGGGCCGATTGGTAACAGGAGTTGATGCTGTTAAAATTTGGTTTCATGTATTAACAGCACGTACACGGTAGAGTTAAATGTCAAAACTGATCATGTATGCTGAAATTATATGGAAATGTACACAATTTCGTGAAATAGAATGAATATTATTCTTTTCATTTTCGTCATTTTCTAGTTCTGCATTAAAAAGAAATATAACACCAAAAGAAATACATAGGTAAGCTAAGCTAAGTCTTGCTACTGCTCTCGCCGACCAAATACTTGAGCCCTCGTGTCCTATTATCAGATGCTGGACTAAGGATCCATTTCTTGTACTCGCTGGTTGAAGCCACAGAATGATCGCCGAACCTCGGAATAACAGTCTTCGCTGGTAGTTTGCTCCACAGCTCATGATACCTAGAAGCAAAGGCAGTCGAAAGAGCTCCTCCTCGAAAAGATAAGGGAACCCTCACCACCTCCTGGGTCATCCCGAGCTGACGCGTACTTCGAGCAGTGATGAAGAAAGTGGCTTGACGGAGCCCACAGAGGGGAACACCCCCCGATGGCCCATCAATGACCACATGAGACAGTGGGAGCCAGGCAGACGTGAAACTGATGTCGTCATTTGACAACTCGCCAAATCTGGTAATGCCTTCACCAACAGTAGCACACCCATATAGCCGTCGATGCGGAAGGAAATGGCTCGGCGAATACTGTGGAATGACCTGAGAAGGTGGCTCAGACAGCATCCTCAGTTTCTCTTGCAGCCAGATCTAAAAAAAAAAAAAAGCCGCTGGAGTAAGTAGGGTTTACTTCAGGCAAAAATAAGGCACAGGGTTATGTGAAAATCCGAAAGGACACACCTCCCACTAAGAAAAGCTAGTGTGAAAATCCACGAGGGACGCACTACCTTTAAAATAATGATGTACCTGGAGCAATAAGGGGCTACTAGTAAAAGTGGTAGTGGATCCAGAACTCACAGAGTCTAAGCCCAGAATGGTCTCAGCCAGAATAATTGGCAAGGGTGATAATCCCAGATGAAAGTCGCTCAGAACTCCGAACAGACGAGGGTCACCTGTCAAACCCCCTGGAACAACAGTGAGAAAGTTCATCATGCAAAACAGAAATACGATGCTTACCCGGTAGGTGGGGATGTCGGTGAACTGATCTAGAGTCTCGATCAGTGGCCCCAGAGCAAAAAAAGAGCCCGGAGAAACCAGTCGGACGGCCTCAGAAGAAGGTATGCCGAGAGCCATAGCTATGTCCCGAGTCTGGAGTAGGCCGCAACGGGGGACGCAGGGCAAAACGTTAGGAGGGAACCAAGCTCCAAGAATGGCAGCTAACTCCTCGGGGGCACAACTCCTGGTAAGTGAACCGGAAGACGTGAAACCGGGGGTTCCAGAAGTGAGTCGCCGCCAGAAGAAGGTTCTCATTAACTTTGACCCGACACAGATATTTTAGCCCGGACAGAGAGGAAAGGGCGCCTTTTTCCCAAGTGTGCTTGTCATCTAAGATACGGTGCATTAATTGGAGAAGAGGGGAAGACATTTTGAAAATGAAGAAAAGGGAAGACATTAATTGGAGAAGAGGGGAAGACATTAATTGGTGCATTAATTGGAGAAAAGGGCCCAAGATGTTGGGAAAATGAAGAGACACGAAAAACAAAATTTTTAGAAGAATTTATAGAGAAGTGTCACCGACAGCCTACCCGCCTCTCACAAGAGACGGCCTGCCCGTCGGTAAAGATCCACCTGGCAGATGCATACGTCAGCATTGCATTTATCACGAGCATTAAATGCGCATTAATTGGGGAATGGGGAACGATAGAAGGACAGCTCGTCGGTCGCTCCTACAGACGCCCAGCCCGTCGGTCACGAAACTCTATATAAGGGCGAGTGACAGACGGTTCAGCGGCGCTGTCACTTTCACTTCCCCTTTCCAAAATGGTTTTTTCTTCGTTTTTTCTGCGTTTTAAAGCATTATTTCTCCTTTTTCTTGCAATTTCTTCATCTTTTCGCGTTCTCCACTCACCGGACGCTCAGACATTCATTTTTCTTCAGTTTTCTACACTTCTCGCGACTACAAGTAAGTAAAATGACTACTTTTTTAATTAATTCAATTTATTATTTATTTCTTCTTCTTTTAGCCTTAAAAATGGTTAGAATGTTGCCCGTTTTCTTTTATTATTTATTATTTCTTTTTAGTGCAATCAAAGCTTTTGCATGATCACATAGGAATATAATTTTTCTATATCCTTGCCGCATTAAAAATAAGCTTTCTAGCGCATATTTTTGTGTTGCTGAGGCCTGAGGCCATTATTTTGTGCTGTTGGGGATACACTCTTGCCCGATTGCGTCCCATTTATATATATATATTGTTGTTGAGGCTTGAGGCCTGTTTTGATGCCTTTTTATGCAGGAGGTTGGGCACACCCTTGCCGGGGTGCTGCCCAAATTTTCTTTTTTATTCTAAAATTGAATATTTTTGTGTATAATGCATGCCTTGGGGTCTAGAAAGCCCATTTTTATTCGCTTTAAATGTTTCCATGCCGATTGCGCGTTTTTCTTCTCTGCTTTTGATATGTGTGAAGTATGCTGGGCAAACATCCCTTAACGGGATGTTGCCCATTTCTTTTTTATCTATTCTATTTCATCTCGAAAACGAGCTAAATGACACCTGTTTCGTCAAATTTTCATCTAACGATTCCTTTTTGCAGGATGCCTCCTAGACGCAGAGCACCGCAGGCCCAGCCCGAGGTCGTGGTTCCGGGTTGGATGGACGTTGAGTCAGCTCAGAGATACAAAACATTAGCTCAGGTGGAGATCCGGGCTAGTCGCTTTGTGTCTCGACCGTTCCTAGAGGCCCTAGGGATGGCCCCGGAGGTCGACATGCTTGTTGAGGGCGCCGGATGGACCGAGTTCCTCAAGCCTGCTTTCCAGACCTTCCCAGAGGCTACCCGATAGGTCCTAGCCACCTTACATTATGGCGGTTTCCAGAGATCAGATACAGAGCCAGGGGTGGTCCAGTTCTGGTTCGATGGCCAGCATTACAGTATTACTAGGCAGAGGTTTGCCGAGGCCATGGGACTCCCTAGAGAGGAGGGGGTCGAGATCCCACTGGGCGGCCATTGCCTTACCGGGAGTGCTGTATGATCATGATACAGTGAAGAGCACCGTACTGGTGTCTCAGGCACTCCGGTACCTGCACAGAGTGCTATCCAGTTCGTACCTTGGTCGAGCTGGTAATCCAGGG
Organism: Excoecaria cochinchinensis; assembly: GCA_947683425.1. Classification (NCBI taxonomy): domain Eukaryota; kingdom Viridiplantae; phylum Streptophyta; class Magnoliopsida; order Malpighiales; family Euphorbiaceae; genus Excoecaria; species Excoecaria cochinchinensis. Next base: position 8,545,856 of record CANTUQ010000127.1, on the reverse strand, counting down.
TCGCATAACGTGGCCGAGATCTGGAGCCTCTGGGCTATGGTGGCAGGCCAACGCCTCAACGTTAGCCATGAGATCTTGGCTAACTTGGTCAGAGTTGGTAGAGGACTGACGCCAGTGGTGATACTGGGAGGAGTCATCACTCGATTGCTTTTGAGGTTAGGAGTTGTGTAAGCACCGTGTCCCGGAGTGGTTCGGATCAGAGGTTACCCTATGATGAAATCAGTGTCCAAGCCTGTATGGTAGGTTGGATTTAGAGGTTTTAGCCCCGCGTTCCATGAGAAGTGAGGTTTTTATCATTCCTGGGCCGAAGGAGAGAAAAACAGAGGTTTTTTTCAAGTCAAAGGGCTTTTTGTCCTCGACAGACAGCCAGCCCGTCTGTCGAGCCGGCCCGTCGCTCCGAGTCACCGACGGCTCTGGATATTTTTCGACGCCCGTCGGAAAATCACCGCCCCTGTCAGATTGCCGCCTGGTTTCCCGGAGCACGCAACCCTTCCGACGCCCGTCGGTGGATATGGCAGGGCTGTCGGACTAATCCTTGTGTAAGAAGGATTCTTCCAACGCCCGCCTCTATACACCGACGCCCGTTGGTCGTGTCTGGCTATAAAAGCTCCGAATTTTCATTTGAAAAGGGTTGGAAAAAATTTTCAGAAGGGGAAACTCTGCCCAATTTCAAGCACATTTTCTCTCTCTTCCAAAAACACTTTTTCTAAAGAAGTCTATTGAATCAAGGATCAAATCAATCAAAGGGAACTAAAAGCTAATTAGTTTTCTTTAGATTTTGACTCCAAAATCGATTTTCTGAAGGATTGAAGGTGAAATATCTCATTTTCTCTCTTTAATCTTTCATCTTTGCTTCTCGTGGAACGCGCGGGGCTCTAACCGACACCAGAATCTCACCTGAAGCGATTATCTGAGGGTAAATATTCCGGATCCTTTCTCCATTTCATCTCATATTTAATTTTTTACTTATTCTGTGAAATCTTTGAAATATCTGTTATTACTTTCTTTTATTTTGACTCTCTTATCTCCTTTTGGGATAAAACCCGCTTTTTGACTTTGAAAGGTTTCTTTTTTCCTTTCTGTTTTCGGAGACAGAGGTGACCGACGGGTCATCTTCATGACCGACGCCCGTCGGTAACCCACCTACAGACGCCCATTCTTGAGTGACAAACGGGCATATCGGATAACCGAACCGACGCCCGTCGGTCAACCAAGGAAGGCCGTCGGTGGGTTCTGTCTCCATCTTTTTAAATCATTTTTTCATCTCTATCCAGTCTCTTTGATTTCTTATATGTTAATTTTATGTATATTAACATCTCTTAACTTTCTGTGAGTGTACATCGGTCCTCCTGGATTATCTCGAGCTTGAGCGGCTATCTACCATGTTTGGAGGATCTCGTCCGGTTTAGTTTCCTAATCCTCTTGTTTCATTTCTTTTATTGATTATCTTATGTATATGGATGTACTCCTTTCATATCCCGTTGGTGTATAAAAATGACTCAATGGTTTTATATTTAATAAAATGAGGTTTACACAAAACTAGACCAATGTCCTATTTTATCCAATAAAATCATCACAAACAAAAATCTCCCATTTTAATAATGATGCATGCGAGGACCAAAGTCCTCAGAATAAGCAATGTCCCGATTTATGCATGATCCGCACATTTACAAAAGGGAGTTGTATTCCGCTCCTTGTATTATTGTAATCTATTGCTTTTATTGTCTATTTGATCATTTATCGCTTTCAAGATGTGAATAAATGCGCCTTTTAATCAAACTGCATAGTGTGGAGAGAGAGCGAATTAATGACATTAAAATTTGATCATAAACTAATTGAGGTAGAAATAGATGAGAAATCCCGGACCCAGCTCTGGTCTTTGGGCTCAAGAGGTTAGAGTTATCCTCCAAAATACTTCTTGGGTCACGAGATTTTAGCGCTAATCCTAGGCTCTTTAGGGTGAGAAGTTCACCTTCCATGATCCCTCTAGCTGGCCCAAAATGGATACCAAGCGCAGTCTTAGGCTCTCCGAGGCGAGAGAAACTTTCCCAATGTTCTATTGGGTGGCGACTCCATGATACCTCCTTGTTGCCCAACATAGACGCACTTGCGATTCATCGCAAGTTGCCAACGGACCCGCAATAGCACCGATCGCCCACGTGCGGGCGGTCAGAAAGGGCAGCGCATTGGGATCCGGCGCGCGTCACAAGTTGCCCCGGACAGGCTGAGAGGACCCCTGGATGAGGGGATACATGTGGATGTCGCAGCAGCAGTGCAGATGGGGATGATCTCGCAGATATCAGGGCAGGCAGAGGCTTACAGATTGCTATTTATCCATGAGACCAGGCGGATTTTCTCCCTTCCACCTTTGGGTCCAGACCCGGAGCAGCCAGAGCAGCAGCCTCCTCAGTCTCCTCAGCCTCCTCAGCCAGAGCCAGAGCCGGAGCAGCAGCCTCCTCAGCCTCCCCAGCCTCAGCCTCAGACCGCGCCACCGCCATCACAGCAGGAGCAGCCCAGGACTCCGTCGAATTTTGACATAGAGTTGACTATGGACGAGCTCTTTGCCGCTTCACCGGCATCCAGAGAGCCGACTCCTGTTCCATCACCGAGCATCAGGGTACAGAGGTCTACCCATGGGCCCCCCGAGAGGTATCACCCATATTTCCGAGGCGACCCAGGGGCATCCACCTCAACAGCCCCGCCACCAGAGCCATCACAGCAGCAGCCAGCATAGCCTGACTTCTTCCAGCTCCTCACGTCCATGTTCATAGCCTTAGAGTGACGACAGGATGAGAGAGACAGAGCTATACACGAGAGGTTAGACCGTCAGCAGACTGCTATTCAGGAGCAGTCTCGGGCGATAGAGAGGTTAGCTCAGGAGCAGGCCGGTTATATCAAGCACACAGCACGAGAGCAGGCTCAGGTCCTGGAGGCCTTTAGAGACGAGCAGGCGAGGCTGATAGAGCAGATTGCCCAGGGGTAGAGGGAGCTTAGGCAGCAGCTCGCTCATGATATGAGGATGTCCCAGGACCAGGCATCTCAGAGGGTTGATATGACCCTACAGATGATCGACGAGTCGCTCGACTCCCTGAGATCCCGGGTCCAAGTGATAGAGGGGATCCTCCCACCCTTGTCTCAGACCATGAGGGAGTTCAGAGAGCAGACAGAGCAGTGCCTAGAGCAGATGAGGAGGGCCGCCAGCGAGCAGACCACTCAGATGAGACAGGCATTCAAGAAGTTAGGAGGCACAGTCTCAGAGACTTTAGGGTTCATGAGGACTTGCACCCAGCCCTTCTTGGATGGCTATGCTCAGATCCGGTTCAGACAGACCCGCGATGCTGGGGCAGGACCTTCCACAGCTCAGCCTCCGCCTCCGGCACAGCCAGCTCCACCTCCACCTCCGCCAGGGACAGTGCACATATCAGATGACGAGGATCCTAATGAGGAGCCCTCCGACTACCCGCCCCTCTGATATTCAGGGAGTCATATTTTTGTATTTCTGCACATTTATACTTTGTATATACATTGTACAAAAGAGGATATTTCTAGTGAAAAACTTTTTGTTTTCAATTTTGTACATTCATTCAGTTGTTTATGATTCATCCATATCACAGATAAGTGCATGTTTTCACATTTTCTCATGTGTCAAAAATAACGACATGACAAATGAAGGGAAATAAAAACAAAAGATAACCCAGACTTGGAAAATGACAACTTAACCAAGCAAGAGAAAAAGGAATGGGAAATGAAACATAACATGATAAGAAAAAACCACATCATTCATAGACGTATTAAAAGATAACAATTTAAACATGAATTAACAAAACCTTTTATCACATAGGTACAGAAAAACATTGATCCGAACATAAGCATCGATCAAAAGTCCAGACATAAGCGCATAAGGTTCATGTCTTCTTGGAAAAAGGAACCCAGCGAGGTCTTCTCCTCCACAAAATTAGAATTATAGTCAGAGAGTACTGCATCTCACAGTTCACGCGGCAGCCAGAGAGTGCTACGCGCCTTGCAGATCGAATGGGGGTTAGCAGGGGAGCTTCAGATCGAAGTTGCGGTTAGAGAAACACTGCTCTTCACACCGAGATTGTAGTCAGAGAGTACTGCATCTCACAGTTCATGCGGCAGCCAGAGAGTGCTACGCACCTTGCAGATCGAATGGGGGTTAGCAGGGGAGCTTCAGATCGAAGTTGCGGTTAGAGAAACACTGCTTTTCACACCGAGATTGCGGTCAGAGAGTACTGCATCTCACAGTTCATGTGGCAGCCAGAGAGTGCTACGCACCTTGCAGATAGAATGGGGGTTGGCAGGGGAGCTTCAAATCGGAGTTGCGGTTAGAGAAACACTGCTCTTCACATCAAGTTTGTAGTCAGAGAGCACTACATCTCACCAAAACTGCGCAAGCCGAGACGAGGCCAGCAGAAGCAGAAGCTGCGGTTAGATAAACACTGCTCTTTACCCCGAGATTACAGTCAGAGAGCACTGCATTTCACAAACGCCGAACAGACCGAGACGAGGTCTACCTGGGAAAAGGCATGGAATGTGAGAACCGCCACAGGTATGCTTTCTTCCTTTCCGTCCTTTCTCTGAGTTTTGGCTCGTCTAGGCGCTTGTGCACTAGTTTCCCCAAAACTGGGGGCAACTGTAAGCACCGTGTCCCGGAGCGGTCCGGATCAGAGATTACCCTATGATGAAATCAGTATCCGAGCCTGTACAAACGGTTTGGATTCGGGGGTTTTAGTCCCATGCTCCACGAGAAATGAGTCTTTTCACCTTTCGTCGGCAGAGGGGGAGAAAACAGGGAATTTTTAAGTAAAAAAGTATTTTTTCTGCCACAGACGGTCACCCCATCTGTGAGAGGCCAGCCCGTCGCTTAGGGTCATAGACGGCCTATGGTCTTTTCCGACGCCCGTCGGACGGACCCGCTTCTTCCGGAGCATGTCGCCTGATTTCCCGGAGCACGTAACCTCTTCGACGCCCGTCGGTGGAAATGGCAGGCCGTCGGATGAATCCTTATGTCAAAAGGATTCTTTCGGCGCCCGTCTCCACATTCGACGCTCGTCGGTCAGCCCTAGCCTATAAAAGCTTTGAATTTCCTCCTAAAAAGGGTTCCAAAAATTTTCAAGAGGGGAAACTCTGCCAAAATTCAAGCACATTTTCTCTCTCTTCCAGCAAACACATACATCAAGAAAGCTTTTAATTTAAGAATCAAACCATTAAAAAGAAAACTAAAACTAATTAGTTTTCTTTGGGTTTCTGATTCCAAAGTCAGTCTTTTTGAAGGGTTAAGAAGGAAACACTCTATTTTCCTCTTTCCTGACCTTTCATTTTGTTTCTCGTGGAGCGTGCGGGACTCTAATCGACACCAAGAATCTCACTAAAACATTATCTGAGGGTAAATATTCTGGACTTATTCTCTATATTATTTCATCTTTACTCTTTATTTCTGGCTGTTCTTTTGGCTCTTGCTTCTATTTCTCTTTATTTTGATTCTTTTCATCTCATTTTGTGATAAAAACCCATTTTTGCTCTAAAAAAGAGAGTTTTTGCTGTTTATTTTCGGAGACAGTGGTGACCGACGGGTCATCTGTTTCACTGACGCCCGTCGGTCACCCCACTTACAGACGCCCTCACTCTTGAGTGAGCGACGGACATGTGGGTCACTTTGACTGACGCCCGTCGGTCACTCGGTAGAGCCCGTCGCTGGGTCCTGTCTCCATGTTTTCAAATCTTTCCCATCTCTCTCAAGTCTTAGAACTTTATTTATAATTGAGTTTTTGTATATTAACACTCATTAACCTTTTTGTGAGCGTATATTGATTTTCTTGGACTATCCTGAACTCGAGGGGCGATCTACCATGCTCGGAGGATTCCGTCCGGTTTAGTTTTCTAACCTTCTTGGTTATTTCCTTTATTTATTTATTCATTGATTATTTTATGCACATGAGTATACCCTTTTTATATCCCGCTAAATGTAAAAATTGATTAATATTTTATATTTAATAAAGAGAGGTTTTCATAAACATAAGGACCCAATGTCCTATTTTTATCCAATAAAAATCCTCACGATAGAAATATCCGGTTTTAATAATAATGCATGCGAGGACCAAAGTCCTCAAAATAAGCAATACCCCGATTTGTGTATGTATCGCACATTTATGAAAGGGAGTTGTATTACGCTCCTTGTGTTATTGTAATTTATTGCTTTCACTATTTACTTGCTCATTTACGGCTTTCTAAATGTGAATAAATGCGCCTTTTAATCAATTGCATCGTGTGGAGAGAGAGCGAATTAATGATAATTAAAATTTGATCATAAAATAACCGAGGTAGAAATAGATGAGAAGTCCCGAACCCAGCTCTGGTCTTTGGGCTCAAAGAGGCGAGAGGTTTACCCTCCAAGACACCTCTTGTGTCACGAGACTTTGGCATTAATCCTAGGCTCCTTAGGGCGAGAGGTTCACCCTCCAAGACCCCTTTGGTTGGCCCAAAATGGATACTAAGCGCAGTCTTAGGCTCTCCGAGGCGAGAGAAACTTTCCCAATGTTTTATTGGGTGGAAACTCCATGAAACCTCCTTGTTGCCCAACATAGACGCACTTGCGATTTATTGCAAGCTGTCAGTGGACCCCCAATTGCCCGATTGCCCTCAAACGGGCGGTCAAAGGTGCGGCACGTGGGGATTCCGACTCGCGTGCATCACACCTGGTTTTCCTTCGGAGAGGGAGGTGGAGTTGTCCATAGAGATTATGCTGGGTACTTCACCCATTTCGAAAGCACCTTATCGGATGGCTCCTGTAGAGTTGAGAGAACTCAAAACTCAGCTATAAGAGTTATTGGATAAGGGGTTTATTCGACCCAGCATATCTCCATGGGGAGCCCCGATTTTGTTTGTTAGGAAGAAAGATGGCTCTTTGAGGATGTGTATCGACTATAGGCAAATTAACAAGGTCACAGTGAAGAACAAGTATCCTTTGCCTAGAGTTTAGGATTTGCTTGATCACCTTAGAGGTGCGGGAGTCTTTTCCAAGATTGACCTTCGATCTGGTTTTTATCAGCTTCGAGTTTAGGGTGCGGATGTGGTTAAGACTACATTTCGGACACGATATGGCCACTATGAGTTTCTTGTAATGCCATTTGGTTTGACCAATGCACCGGCGGCTTTCATGGATTTGATGAACCGAGTGTTTAGGCCATACCTTGACCGATTTGTAGTGGTGTTCATAGATGATATCTTGGTCTATTCAAACGATGAGAGTGAGCATAAGGAGCATTTCCGGTTGGTTTTGCAAGCGTTGAGGGAGCATCAGTTATTTGCGAAGTTTAGTAAGTGTGACTTCTGGCTTCGGGAAGTGTCTTTCTTGGGGTGTATTGTATCGGCTCAGGGTATCCAAGTTGATTCAACTAAGGTTGAGGCAGTTGTTAATTGGAAAGCGCCTAGGAATGTTCCGGAAGTGAGAAGCTTTCTTGGTTTAGCAGGCTACTACCGTCAGTTTGTGAAAGGTTTCTTAGTGATTGCTGCTCCTATGACGAGGTTGTTAAGGAAAGGAGTCAGATTTGAGTGGTCGGATAAGTGTCAGGCTTGCTTTGAGAAGTTGAAGAGTTTGTTAGTTGAAGCTCCTGTACTGACTCAACCCACCTCGGGTAAAGAGTTTGTGATGTACAGTGATGCTTCGGGTATTGGACTCGGTTGTGTGTTGATGCAAGAGGGGAAAGTTGTGGCTTGTGCTTCCTGTCAGTTAAAGCCACATCAGAGGAACTATCTGACAAATGATTTGGAATTGGCGGCTGTGATCTTTGCTTTGAAGATTTGGCTGTATTATCTGTATGGGGAGAAATATAGGATCTTTACGGATTATAAGAGTTTGAAGTATCTCCTCACGCAGAAAGAGTTGAACATGAGGCACGTCGATGGTTAGAGTTGTTCAAGGACTATGACTATATCTTGGACTACCATCCGGGTAAAGCTAATGTGGTTACAGATGCTTTAAGTAGGAAGTCAGTTTCGGCTTTGTTCTTGAGACGGTTCAGATGGAGGTTTGATTCAGATGGGGCTTTGGTTGCCCAACTGAGAGTGAAGCCTACCTTGAGACAGTTGATAATGGATGCTCAGAAGGATGATGAGAGATTGCAACGGGTTTTGCAAGAGGTCAGAGCTGGTAAGCGGTCAGAGTTCTCAGTTTTGGATGGAGTGCTTATGTATAGGAATCATTTGTGTGTGCTTGAGAATGTCGAGTTAAGGAAGCAGCTTTTGAGAGAGGCACACACTATGGTTTTCACCATGCATCCTGGTAGTGAGAAGATGTATCGAGACATGAAGCAATTCTATTGGTGGTTCAGCATGAAGAGAGACATTATAAATTTTGTGGCAAAGTGTTTGATCTGTCAGCTGGTAAAGGTTGAGCATCAAGTCCCTTCGAGATTGCTCACTTCTTTACCCATCCTCGAGAGGAAATGGGATGACATTGCTATGGATTTTGTGTCGGGTTTTCCGTTGACTCAGAGAAATCATGACTCAGTTTGGGTGATTGTAGATCGACTTACGAAGTCAGCTCATTTTCTGCCGGTTAGAATGGATTATTCGATGGATAAGTTAGCCAGCATCTATGTGAATGAGGTGGTCAGATTGAATGGAGTGCTATTGTCTATAGTGTCAGATAGGGACCCAAGGTTCACTTTGAAGTTTTGGAAAGAGTTGCAAAGATCGTTGGGTACCAAGTTGAACTTCAGTACGGCATGTCATCCACAAATAGACGGTCAGTCAGAGAGGGTCATTCAGATTTTGGAGGATATGTTGCAAGCTTGTGCCTTGGAATTTTCTGGCAGTTGGGATCAGCTTATGGAGTTTGCATACAATAATAGTTATCAGTCGAGCATCGGTATGTCACCGTATGAGGCTTTGTATGGTCGGCCATGTAGGACTCCGGTTTGTTGGACAGAGTTGACCGAGCGTTCCATTGTTGGGCCAGATTTGGTTAGAGATATGAGGCGATCCACATGGTGGTATGGTTTATCATACCGCCATGTGAATCGTGAGATCTCCCCAGAATTTGAAGGCCATGATTTTACATGGCGGTAAGGTTGCTCCATACTGCCGTGTAAAGTCATTCTACCTTGTGAGATTTCTAGGCCGTGATTTTACACGGCGATAAGGACATTCCATACCGCCGTATAAACCATTTTACACGGGGGTATGGAAAAGCCATACCACCGTGTAAAGTCATTCTGCCTTAGTGGTTTTCTGAGCTATGCACTTTACACGGCGGTATGACTTTGCCATACCCCCGTGTAAAGTGACTTACACAGTGGTAAGGCAATGTCATACCGCCGTGTAAACTGCTTCTACCCAGTTTTTGAAGCTTTTTGATATTTCTGCGTTTTCGTTTCTTTTTCGTTATTTATTGGTTTTAAATATTATTTAGTGTCATTTCATGTATCTAACATCATTAGATTGTATTTTGCTATATCAAATTATATTGAATGTTTTGGTTGGAATCCGAAATGTGTTGTGTATATCTTTAATTCATGATTCTTCACTCTGAACAATATGTTATACTTAAGTGTGATTTGTATTATGCATGACCTGCAAGAGTCAGTCTAGTGGATGGTTAGGCATGCCTAATAGAGTCTCTTAGCTGCAGCCCTCAGTTTTGTTTGGACCTCGATCAGGTCCCCATTTGGATCCTTGCGATCCCTAAAAGTATTTGGATCTTGTTTAAGGTCCCCTCAGTAAAATGTTTTGAAAATGATAAAAATGTGATTTCGATTTACGATTCGTACCCGTAAGGTACCGCCATGTGTATACTCGTTATCCACTTTTGTGAGTCCGCAGGTGCTGTGCTTTGTTTCACTTTGCCTTGCATTGCTCTGTTTCATTGTGAACTTATGAATGAGATATTCGAATGATTTGATGATAAGTATATGAACTCGCTATTATCCGAATGCAATTATGAGCCTACGAATGTTATGAATATGACTTGAGCATGTATAAATCTGTTATGATTATTGCAAATGTCATTGTGAATGTGGTTTGCCTTGACGACCATTGTGAATGGCCGTCCATATTACTTGTTTGTTTCCCCACTAAGCGTTATCGCTTAGCACGGTATTTTCACCCGTGCAGGTGCAGAAGTGTTTTTGCTTTTGGGAGAGTGGCCGCTAGTCAACCCAACACAGAGGGATTAGTGTTAGGGCTTTATTTTTTTGTAGCATGATTCTTTTATATAGAACTCTCTATGTATTATTGTGTAAAGCTTCCACATTGTATATTTTGGATATGTAACTATTTTGTAATATCAGTTTTTGATCAAAACATTATTGTAATGAATGTTGTTATATTAATGCATGATCATTCTGATGTTTTTGAAAAGTTTTAATTTCCACTGTATTTTAGTATGTATAATGTGATTGAACGTTTGTTTCTATATCCTTTGTGTGTGGTGGCACCCTTGCTCATACGAGTTCTCACTCCCTTGTGGATGGGTCCTCCTACGTATAGGAAGGGGGTGTTACAGGGGGATTGTATTTTTGTCCCATTTCATCTTGTAATTTATTTTGTAGTTTATTTTTATTTATTTCTTTATTGCTTTTTACCGCTTTCCTTGATACTTGATGTGCATTTAAATTAAATTGCATGACGTGTGAGAAAAGAGAAGGAAATTTAATAATTAAAAGCTCACGTATAATTTAACCAAGGCATTAATAAGAGTGAAATTCCGAAATACTATCTGGTTTGGACCTCCAAGATTAGATGAACTTTTCCAATTTCTTGTAAATTGGGTGGCGACTCCAAAATACCTCAAAGGTGCCTAAAGGTTTCATAGGATTAGATGAACTTTCCCAATATTTTTTTGGGTAGGGATTCCAAAATATCTCATGTTACCCAAGATCTAGATGCGAAACCCTTTCGGACCCTAAAAGTGGGCCTCCCGGGAACCAAGCGGGTTCGGTGCATCTCACAGTGGTGACTCCACTAGGGATAACTATGAGACTTCACTTCGAAAGTACCTTGATTAAAATATGTAATTGAGTTTTAATTTAAAATTTTATCCCTTTTCAAAATTGCATAACATTTCATTAGAGCCTTAGATCTACGCTAGTTTGCACCATCTCTTAACCCTAGTGCGTTCATGAAGCATAACTCTATGTTCACTCAATGTAGGAAATTTTTAAGGATAATCATCAGCCCAAGCCTCGTACCATCATGGTATATTAAATGGAAACCCGATTGGTCGTTATGCTCATAATGAGCTAGACCCGTTGGTAGGGACCATGCTTGAGTAAACTTAAAGTATCATCACCCTTGACTAAAGCTCATGTAATAGCAATAGAAACTTCCACTAGGTAGCTTGTACCTTAATAATGTGCTTGCTATGTGGGTCATTATGTATTGAACAAAATCAACCAAATTAAATGGTCTTTTACCAAAGGCTTTCATGCCCCGGTGAGCCCATCTTAATTTAATTGAAGTTTTTAAATAGATAATGGCCAAAACTCATACGTATGAGCATTAAATAAGAGATGTTATGTTGTCGATTTTCCACCATGCACCACATGTGTCCATTGGGTTTCCCGTTAACCCATGGATCAAGCCCACCTAGGAAAGAGACCGCATTACCTCTTGTGTGAGAGTGATAAGGTTGGAAGGATCTACTTGCTTATATGTGGTTACGAATGTTTCATAACACAGGATTATGCATCATATATTTCATTCATGCATCATTCTAACAGTTTGAGTCTTGCAGCCATTATATATTCATCTAAGTGGACTAGGGTTTTCGATGGTCGGCTAGCAAGGATGAACCTGCTCTTTGAGTTGTCAGAATTGGTGTCTGATTGGGACTCTGAATCACTCTCAACAACCAGTGAATCATCCTTAGAATCATCAATGGCAGAAGAAATCGGAGCTTTAACCACTCAAGACCTTGCTAGGAGATTAAAGGATTTTGAGAGGAGGATGTTAGAGATGATGGGCGCTATGGCTAAAAGGATTGCTCATCCTCCTACTGCACAACCACCCATTACTCCATAACCACATATTTCTCCACAGCCACCGGTAGTCCCTGCTAGGGGGCAAGTTGAACCACCTGCTGGCGGAGAGGCTCCTCTTATTGGTAATGCTACCCGCCAACCTATTAATGAGCATAGAGCTGTTGCGCCCATTGAGGCAAGAAGGGTCAGGATCCCTAATCAAGATTTTATGATGGAGAAGGGAGATGAAGAGGCAATAGCACCTCAAGTTGTAAGGGGTAGAACACCCAGGGTGGACGATGAGTCTATGAGAGGAATGAGGCAACAGATTGAGGCGATCACCCGCTTGTTATCAGCTGGAAAGGGGATCAATCCTAAGGATAGAGATCTAGGGGATGAAGATCTACTACCCCAAAGGTTCAAGATGCCTGAGCTACCGAAGTTTGATGGTATTACGGACCCATCTGCACACATTAAGCAGTATACCCTGGTGATGAAGGTGGAATATTTTTGCCTTAGTTTGGTGTGTTCGACAGTAGACTGGTATCACGGGTTAGACAGGACATCCAAGGAGGATTGGGACCTTTTGACTAAAGAGTTTTTGAAGCAGTATAACTGCAACACGAGAATGGAGGTCACCTTAAAGGACCTCGAACTCTTACAGTAAAGGAATGATGAGTCGTTCCATGAATACCTTACTAGATGGAGGAATAGGGTCATGGAGATGAAACAAAAACCTGACACCGCTAATCAGATCAGGTTATTCATCAGGAACTCCTACCCTTACTTAAGGGACTTGCTCAGCTTTAAGGGGCTCAGAGATGGGAGTCACTTAAAGACTTTGTTTTAGAGGCTAAAGAGGCTTACCTAGCAAAGAAAGCAAGCCAAAATAACTTTGCTGGGAAAGGTTATGGGAGCCAATCAGGGTACAAGTCGGGTGGTACTGGAAGCAGTAATAACAGAAATGGTAAGATAGCCGATGTTTCAGCTACTGAAGTCGGATAAGGCCAGAGGCACTTTTCTAATTTGGGCCGGTCTCTATCTTTGGTGTTAGAGAAATTAATGAAGGAGGGCAAGTTGCAACCATTTCCACCCAGGCCATCTATGAATCAGGGACAGCTAGGGTACCATTAGCACAATAGGCATCTAATAGATTATTACTGAACTTTGAGGAGCAAGATCTAAGATTTTATCGACTCCAAATAGATCATGGATCTTGAGAAGAGAGAGAAGAAGAAGAAGTCAGGCTATAATGCAGTCCCTCCACTTGTGTATATGATCGGGTCTAGTCTACTCGAGTGGCATATTTTGCAAGAGCTATATGGAGATGAGTACGTCACTATCACCAGTCGGGAGACGAGTTAAGAAGGGATTCCCGTGGCGATGGTAGATTTTTGATCCACTAGTGAGAGTAGAGAAGAAGATAATGTTTTTTTTCAAACGTTTCGTATTTTATTATTCCAAGAACTTTTTATGACAATGTTTGCAATTTTGGTTATTTTAATAGGATGAACAATTTCACTTATTTGTATGATGTTTATAATGATTTCACTTCATATGATCATGATGCATTCATTTTTTACATTAATTCAACTAATACGACTGCATTTAATCTCGAGACTTTGGAAAATCCAAAGGAAATCTTGATAGCATCTGATATAATTCCTGAAGAGAGGAAAATTATGAGAGATAATAATAAAAATAATAATAATAATAATAATAATAATAATAATAATAATAATAAAAAGAAAAGGGCATTTGACTGGACTTGGACTGACATGCTAAAAATTGACAAGTGCATTGTTGGGACAGTGCTGCTTCAATATGCCAACATGACGACGAGCAAAATTTTAAAAGCCAGGATGCATATCATGCAACCTAACAAAATCAAACTCCGATCATTAAAGGGCTATATCAGAAGTTAGACAAATGAAACTTTTGGCTTTCACAAGAAATATATAGCTCATTCGAACCAAGCCTTAAAATTCCTTTCCTCCCAACCATTTGAGATATTTACTACAAAGCCAATCAAGATTGACCTTTAACCATCTAAGACCAATATGAGTAAAGCATGGACCCTTATAAGGAAAGCTCATTACCTCTACCAAAAATAAAAAATAAAAATCACAGTTTTGTCCTAAACTATCTAAGGCTAACATATAACCCAATCTCAACCATTAACGGCTAATTCAAAAATTGAGCCACTAAAGCCGACAAAAGCAATGTGTGATTTCATATTCAAGTTCCAAACGGAGAACTCACTGTCTCAGCCAGTTTGCACAAGGGTCAAGATAAAGCCTTTAGTGCTAAAAAGAAACACTGTCAGAAGAAGCAGCCTTCCCAGCTAACGAGGATGAAAGTAAATTCAAAGAAATCAATCGACGCCGATAGACTGAAGGAGGTTCCATGGAAAAGGCTAAAAAGAATATTAAAAAAAAAGAAGAAGAATAAAAATAAATGCCCCACGAGTTGAAAACTAAAAAATGGCTACCTCGTTAAAACTAGGCGCCCTACCAAGGTGAAAACTGGAAAAAAAAAGCATCCCGGGCAAAAATTAAGGGCTAAGAGAAAATCTTCAATCATGAAAACCCGAAAGAGCTTATTGATAACAGGAGTTTGATGCTCACGTGATCTATATCGAGATTAGATGAGGTCCTATATTTTTCGAGTTAACGCCAAATAAGGATCATGTGTGATGAAATCAAACTGAAACATATGCATTTATGTTGTGACATACTGGGGTGATTAGAACAAATTATTTTGCATTATCAAAGTTATCTCATTCCTGTCCTATGCTTTCTCTCGCTACTCGAGTGCTTCAACTGATTCATCCTGTTATCGACTGTAAAGCCAATTTTATGGCACCTTCATGAGGAAAATCAAGATCATACAACCATGATCTAGGATGTAAGTACATGTTGATCACCTTTGGAGGATCTCCAATAACAGCTTCAGCTTTTCTTATAATTTGCAAAAAAAAAAAAAGAAAAAGAAAAAAAGCCGTTAGAGATGAAAACTATAACTGGCTCTCTAAGCAAAAGTTAGGCAAAAGAATAGGGTGAAAACCTGAAAACAGGCAGTCTATCCTTCAAAAAAAAAAGAGTTGCTGGATTGGGTTGGATCCATTCCAGGTAAAAATAAGGCACAGAGTGTAACATCCCCTACCCATACGTAGGGGAACCCATCCGCAATGGAGTGAGAACACGTATGAGCAGGGGTGTCACCGAGCAAAACGGTACAATAACATTCAACCACATATAATAAACATACATATATACAGCGGAATTTAAAACTTTAAAACCAAACTGATCATTTACTCATAGATGGAATAATAATATTCATTACATAACTGTTTTAATCTAACCAAAATAATTACATCTCCCAAAATACAAGGCAGAAGCTGAACAAAAGAATAATACAATGAGAGTTTACTATTACAAAAAGAATCATATAACAAAAAGCTAAGTCTTAACATCAATTCACTCTGTGTTGGCTTGACTTGTGGTGAAACACCCAAAAGCTATACACCTTTCGGACCTGCACGGATGAAACACCCGTGCTAAGCGATAACGCTTAGTGGGGAAACAAACAACAATAATATGGACAGCCATTCACAATGGTCATCAAGGCAGAACGCGTACATAATGGCATAAGCTGATAACCATATTACATATAATCATAGTTGAATCACATTCATATGCTAACTGATTCACATACTTATAATCACAGTCATTCGGATTCACATTCTGATAATACAAGGAAATATAACACTTGCTGACTCACAGTAGTGGATAACGAGTGAACGCATGGCGGTACCTTACAGGTACGAATCAAAAAGCAACATCACATTTTCTCATTCAAAAACATTATATAGAGGGGATCTTAAACAAGATCCAAACACATTGAGGTTTGTGAGTAACCAAATGGGGACCTGATCAGGGTCCAAAATAGAACTAATGGCTGTAGCTACTGAACTCTATTAGGCATGCCTAACTATCGACTTATTTGACTCTAGCAGGTCATGCATAATTCATCAAATCACAATTATGTAATTCATAAAATTATCCATGCATAATTCTAAAAGCATCACAAGTTCGGAAATTAAATATCGAAAATCATAAAAGAAAACTCAAATTGGAGCCAAGGGTGTCGCACTCGCAACGTCTGTCGTGCTCAGGACAGAGGCAAAACTTGCCCCAGGTCCGATCGCGGCAGTGTTTGTGCTCGCACGAAGACAGAAGCACGTCTCACTGTCATATTGCGACAGTGAGTGGCCAACAAAAGTTGTCGCCCTCGTGCACAAGCACACGCTCGAGATAGAGAGCTCTCGCTGCCGCGGCTCGGCAGGCCAAATCCACTCGGCCATGCGCAAGGGTTGAATTCACCGAGCTCTGTCGCGATCTTGCGATAGTGTTGCACTCGCGACAGAGTCATGATTTCCAGCTCTTATGCAAAAATCTGCAAAAAATCAGACTCCCAAATCACCCAAACCTCCAATCTCAAACACAAATCAACCCAAACTTCGTCTTACCTCAAATCAACCTTCCCATCATCACAAATAACATAAAACACAACTTTTACAACAATTAACACAATCAAAATCATGAATTAACATAATCAAACTTCTCAAAAGTGACAAACCCAGAAAATTTCAGCAAAGTTCATCAAACTTAAAATTTGCTTCAATAACTCATTATTCATGCATCACAACTTAAATCAAACCAAAACCCATAACATTTGCACTAACATGAGCCTCATCAAACCTCAAATTTGCAGAAATTCATTCAAACATACCAAAACACAAAAATGCAACAAATTCAAATAAATTCTCAAACCTAAAAATTCCTATGCTCCTAGTTGCAAGCTCCACTCCCACTTGCCTTCTCTTTCCCCTTGACATCATGAGTAGGCGCTTCTAAACCCGAAACCCAAGAACCACAAAAACACACAAAAATCCTAAGTTAAGAACACATCTAACAAAACAAGAGCAAAGATGAAGAAGAAGAGAAAACCCACTAACTTACCAATAAAGCTCTTGAGAATTACCAAAATCCACCAACAAGATAGCCAAGAAAAGAAAAAATCAAGGTGCAGCAAGAGGAAGAGGAAGAAAGAAGAAGCAAAGGAGGGAAAGAGGAAGAGAACGGGAGAGCTAGGGTAGAATTCTGCTCTCTCTTTCTCTCTCCTCTCTTTATATACCCCTTCTTAATTTCCCATGCCACATGTTAGCTCGAGATTGGTGGGTTTTGATAATTCACACCCTACAACAAAGCAAGACACTGCACACTAGACTAACCCTCACTAATACACACATTACTCCCCTATGAGCATGCACACACACTAACAAGACCTACACACACACACCCTGATATCATATATGCACCTACACTCTAATAAAACCCACAAAACATACATATAACCCAAAATACCATTAACACATGCTAAACCACTCACAGACACACATGCAATCATGGCTCAAACTACTAGGGGAAAACGGGGTGTGACACAAAGTTATGTGAAAATTCGAAAAAGACGCATTTCTCGCTAAGAAAAGCTAGTGTGAAAATTCACAAAGGACGCACTACCTTAAGAAAATGACTACAGGTATCAGATGAGAACCTTGCAACCCCAAAGGCACGAAATCAAAAAGCAATTCCAAAGGGCATCGGTCCAACCGTGAATTGCAACTACCCCGGCTATCGCCTCCAAATTCACTTAGATGAATTCTTTGTCCTGCATTTCTGCATAACCCATTCATTTCACGTGCATGCTCACTATTTTTCCTGCATATTTGTCTTCCTGTTTTGCAGTAAGAAAGATTCGATGCAGACATCTACAAAAGCCGAGTGGCGACATCAGTCCAAACACCAACCCAAAAATGACCTAAAGATTTCTCAGGGCGCACTGCCACTCCATGGAGGGTTAGCACAATCACGGCACTACCACTTTAAATCTCAGAAGGGTTAGCACGATGACAGCATTACCATTCTATGGAAGGTTAGGACGACTACGACACTACCAATTCAAAAAGGTTAGCATGATGATGGCACTACCACTCCACGGAGGGTTAGCACGATCATAACACTACCACTTCAAATCTCAGAAGGGTTAGCATGATGGCGGCAATACTATTCTATGCAAGGTTAGCATAACCACGACACTACCACTTCAACAAGGGTTAGCACGATGGCGGCACTATCATAGGTTAGCACGACCACAGCACTACCACTTCAGAAGGGTTAGCACGATGATGGCACTACCACTCCACTGAGGGTTAGCACGATGACGACACTGCCACTACACGGAGGTTAGTACAATCACTGTACTACCACTTCAAATCTCAGAAAGGTTAGGACGATAGCAGCACTACCATTCCACGGAAGGTTAGCACGACCACGACAATACCGCTTCCACAAGGGTTAGCATGATGGCCGCACTACTATTCCACGGAAGGTTAGCACGACCACAACACTACCGCTTGAACAAGGATTTACATACTGACAGTAAATACTACTTCAAAAAGGGTTTACACGATCACGGTAACTCGCTTTAACAAAGAATAAGATGCCAACAAGATGGCGATAAACACCCCAACAAAATCATCAAGTCTGGAAAGATAGCTGCCTCAAGTACGTGTCTCTTTCCTTTTTTCTCTTAGTTTTGGCTTACCTAAGCACCCCTGCACTAGTCTCCCCAAAATTAGGGGCAACTGTAGACATCGGGTCCTGAGGCAGCCCAGACCAGGGTTACCCAGTGGTGAAATTAATGCCCGTTCACAAGCAAAAAAGTTGAAAGTGATGGTTTCCTTGTCAATTTTGCTTTTTAGAAATAAAAGAATAAAAAATAAAAAAATATAAATTTAAAAAATAAGAATAAAAAATGAGGTTTGAAATGATAGTGTTCTTGTCAAAATTACTTTAAAAAAAAAGTTTTCAGGCATTTGTTGCAACCAACACACGAGGGCTAGCTTCCCTTGCGTGCCAGGCGAGCGCACGCTGGCACTGGGGCGGGCGCCCCTGTGCTGCGTGTAACCCGCGCAGGGCATCACAGCATGCGCGCCGACGCCCGTCCCTCGCCTCCCAGCTGCCGAAAAATGGTTTTTTCACCAAAAGTCGGGATTTTTTCCCCAAATCTGATTTTTTATCCCCTTTTTTTGGTATTTTTATGATTTTTCAATTTTTAAAGTTAAGATAGGGGATAAATTGTTTTTTCTTAAAGTTTATCCTTAAGATAAATATCAAAGATTTCATTTTATCTTCTAAAATCTAATTTGAATTCAAAAATATTTGATTTTATCTTATAAAATCTAATTTGAATTCAAAAATATTTGATATTTATCTATAAGGATAATTTGAATTTTGAAAAAATTTGAATTTTTTTATCTTATCTTCAATTAACTTATAAATAGCAGTCTGAGGGTCAAGATAAGGAGGGAGGAAACCAAAATTCTGATTTTTTGTTTCTTCTTATTCAAAAAATTTTATTTTTCTTGTTCAATTCTTTTTCTTCTTTTACTTCAATAAAATTTCTTCTAGACGTTTTATATTGAATTTTATTGATGAAAAATTAATTTTGAGATAAATAAATTAATTCTTTGCTCTTAAAGTTAAATTTTCTCACTTGTTTTTTTTCCTATTCAATTAAACTTTTTCAAAGATTTTATATTGAAATTTTTTTATGAAAATTTGATTTTTAGACAAAAAAAAAATTATTTTTTGCTCTTGAAATTCAATTTTTTATTTGATTGTTTAAAAACAAGATTTTTACAATTACTTTTCTAAAGAGATAAGTTTTAGATTTTTTTATTTCTCTAATTTATTTAATTTTTTTTTTTTTTTGCGGATCTAAACGAGGAAATCAATAATTTTCTCTCATTCTATCAAATCTGAATTCTGAGAGTAAATATTTTGGGCTCGATCTCATATTTTTATTTTTATTTTTTGTATTATTATTATTATTATTATTATTATTATTATTATTATTCAATTGTTTATATATTTGCTTTATTTAATCTGATTTCTTCTTCTTCTTCTTCTTCTTCTTCTTCTTCTTCTTCTTCTTCTTCTTCTTATTATTATTATTATTATTATTATTATTATTATTATTATTATTATTATTATTATTTATTCAATTGTTTATATATTTGCTTTATTTAATCTTATTTATTATTATTATTATTATTATTATTATTATTATTATTATTATTATTATTCTTGTTATTTCATTATTTTTATTTTGCATGGTTATTTTTGCATGTGCATTATTTTATCATGTTAAATTAAATATGTACATTTCTTTATTTATATTCTTTTACTCTTCATCCATTTTCTTTTATTCTTGTTAATGCATTTTATTTAATTCCTCTTATTTTCTACTTGTGTATTATTTTTATTTTATTACTTCTTCATATTTTTATTGCCTTGTTAATTATTTATTTCTTTATAATTTATGTGTTTACGCTTGTTGCATTACTAATATTTACTTTATGATTTATTTATTTTTGTTGCATTACTAACTATTTATCTCTTTCATGTGAGTGTTTCCCACCGAATGGAGATTTGGAGGCTAGGATACATGGAATTAATAATTTCTTTTTGCACTTTCTTCATTTTGCTATTAATTTAATTTAGATTTGTAATAATAAAAGATCTTTTCACTCGTTAACATAAAAATTCACAAAAAATATTTCTATAAGTAAAATTGGATTTTTCTTAATAAAATAGGACTAATGTCCTAATCTTCTTCTCAAAATATCACTTGATTGAAGAGTTTTCCTTTTTATCAAAATGGGATCACTCATCCTAATTTTCTAAAATCATTCGTGAAACTCTCCGATTTTGTAAATATGTTCCCTCCAAATAAATATTCCGATTTATGTATATTATCTATTTAATTGATTTATTTTATTTTATTTTCTATTTTGGGGGATTGTATTTTTGTCCCATTTCATCTTGTAATTTGTTTTGTAGTTTATTTTTATTTATTTCTTTATTACTTTTTACTGCTTTCCCCGATGCTTAATGTGCGCTTAAATTAAATTGCATGACATGTGAGGAAAGAGATGAAAATTTAATAATTAAAAGTTCACGTATAATTTAACTAAGGCATTAATAAGAGTTAAGCTTCTAACCACTCTCTGGTTTAGACCTCTGAGATTAGATGAACTTTTTCAATTTCTTGTAAATTGAGTGGCGACTCCAAAATACCTCAAAGGTGCCTAAAGGTTTAATGGGATTAGATGAACTTCTCCAATATTCTATTGGTTAGGGATTTCAAAATATCTCATGTTACCCAAGATCTAGATGCGAAATCCTCTTGGACCCTAAAAGTAGGCCTCTTGGGAACCAAGCGGGTTCGGCGCGCATCACACCCACTTAAGAAAAAAAAATGCACTCACCACATGTGTGGGAGAAAGTTGGTTGCAAAAAGTTTTGTATGTGTTTCTTTGTGTTTCATACATACATCACACTTGAACAAAACATATGTACATCCATTGTCTATTGTACCATAAACATGCATCATGTATATTCATATTCCATCTACCATATGTACACTGCAAACATACATTATGAATACATGTAGGATACATTAGGAAGACATCATTATACCATGCATGAATCATGTAAATGTTATCCTTCCATGCATCCACATCAAGCATACACATATCACACACTGCATATAGGTCACACAACTCATTCGCATACACTTTATATGCCTTACATCATACAAATACTATTTTCCTCACAGTGCATTTATACCATGCATCCTAGATTTTACTTTACTATCATGCACACCATACATACATATATCTTAGATCCTACACCTCACTTGCATGCACAAATGACACATGCATTTGCCATATGCATATCCCATGCAAACTATTTGCACACACAATATATAATCGATGCACATATACACCATGTATGCATATGTTATTTATTCTTGTCACTAATCACATATGTACCACGAACATGTTAGAAAAACATCAAAATTAAATAAATTAATAATAAATGGTTGGTGGTTTTCATGAGGGAAATTTGAATTATAAAAAAGTAATGAGAAAGGAGATTTTGTTGAGAACTTGGTATGGAATTGGAAGGAGGAAAGAAGAGTAGAGCTTGAAGAATTAGCTTCACACTAGGTTTGTTCCTTTGTATGTATGTGTTATTATAGTGTTATTTGAATTGAATGTTTGATTATGATTCCTAAATAATTTAAAGTAAAAGAATCGAAAATATGTTAAGATGTGAAATTAAGGCATAGTACTCGATTGAATTTCATGTATTTATGTAAAGAACTTGCACTATCCTATTACCTTAGTTATGAAGGATAGCATGGTGACTTGTTTTGATACCGGCCCTTACTTAATTGGCTTGTTAAGTCATTTTACGTGATGAGTCTCATACAAATATGAATTTATGTACATTATTAGACCTTTGCTATGAACCTAAATGTCAGTGAATTCTTGAAAAGTTAAGTTATGCAATCTTTGATATTGTGTTTTGAGTATTTGGAATGTAAATTGTAGGACTTGAGCCTAATTAAGCTAAGCTCAAATTGCATTCTTAAATTGTAGGCATGCCTATAAAGTCTCTATTCTGCAATCGTGTTTGTATTGGTATTGAATATAGTACCTTCTAGCTTGGCACCTTGAGTGTCTAATGTGATTGTAACTTCTATTTGGTACATATGGTATCCTCTAATTTGGTATGAAATTCTCAGTACAATTTGCTTGAGGCTAAATGGTTATGCTAAGGCTAAATTGGTTATGCTAAGGCTAAATTGATTGTAACTTCTATTTCTTGACCCGTTATCTCGCACTAATGGTTATGCTAAGGCTAAATTTGGGCAACAGGTAAGGAATGTGTTTTGAGCTTTATATTTTGATGGAAGAAAGGTTAAGTGTTAAGATAAACACATATAAGTTATGTTGTAAGTCAAGTTGATATATTATGATTGATATGCTGTAAGAATAAGGAAACGAGACTTGAGCTTGCATTGTATGAGTTATTTCTTAATTTAAACCTTACATGGCATGGGCATGGACATTTAGCATGTGACTTTATTAATGCATAACGAGCATGTGTTATTAAGAACTAGTACTAGTTTTATGAACTTAATGATAGTTAAATGTCTTTGAAATCCTATAAAGGTTTGACTATTATGATTTAGTGGTCAAATGGATGTAGATATATGTATGTGTTTGTGTGCAAAAGATGTATGTGGTTAGGAGATCAACTTGGAAAGTGCTAAAGGCCAAATTAGAAGGAAAACATGAAAGCTTGGTTTCCATTGTAACACCCCCTACGGGTACCCTATAACCTTACAACAGGATATAGGGACCACCCATAGTGGAGCCTTACATGACTGCACATAGAACTTTGTTATTTTATTATATCTCACATGACATTAACACAACATGTTCATTTGTATTTGCCACACATCAAATACATGTCATATTTAAAAATTTTGCCTTGCTTTTATATTATTCATACATAATTTATCAGATAATGCTTATACATAATTCCTTTACATATACATTTCCTAGAATATAATACATATCATTTAGTTTCATAATGATATTACGTTACAAGACTTTAATTTCAATTTACATATTCTTTACTTCAAAATGTAGCCTACAAAGAATTGACATTAAAAACTCCTTTCTACACTTGTGTTGGCTTGAACTTCTGCAAATGCTCCTTGGAAAGGACACCAACACTTGTACCTATATAGATTAAAAATTCGTGATAAGCATAACACTTAGTAGGAGACATTTAACTTTGAACGACCACTAACAGAAGTCGTTCCCAAGCATACAGATTAAATAGCAGTCAAGAATATACGATTTCTCATTTATACACATAAAGAAATTACATATCATTTAAGGCACCTAAGCATGTATACCTTATACCATTTACTAATGATTAATGCCCAAAATTTGTTTAATCGTTTGTCATAACCAAAATATAATTTACATATTATCATTGTTCCTTGATGTCAGGTAATTATATAATCAACGCTAGATATACTCAAAATAAATATGTAATGTGAGCCTATATACATGTTCAACTCAATATATTTCATATTACATTTTCCAGTATAATCTTATATGGGTTACATGAGAATACACGTGTACACTTACATTTATAATTCATTATGTTGTAATTTTAACATGTACTAAATTCATTTCCTACATCATTTACACAAGCACACAAATCACCATACATTAATATCCTTTAATCATACAAAATCCCTCTTATGTGTTCGCATTGTTGCTGCTGTATAATTTTTGAATTGTATTAGCATTAACTTTGTTCATACTCTTATCATAATCTTCTAAGTGATAACGATATAATGCCCATTATGCATATTCATTTTATTTCTTTCATTTATTTACCTAACCATGCCAAAATCTCAATCAAGATCATATACCCATGTAAATTCTAATATCGGGAGTATTGGGTTAGTTCATGTTGACAGATCAACATTCAATTCCGAAGTAGCTAAGACAAGTCTCAATAAGAATATATTATATTCATAGATTTAAAAAAGAAGTGCAATCCAGAATGTGTCTCATATTAACTTAGATTTTGAAACTATCCATAAAAACCTATTTTATTTTATTCACTGGCCAGCATATCAAACATCAAAGTTCAGGGTTCATATTATTGTCAATTGTATTTAGAGTACTTAAAATAATATAATAGCTTATAACACATTCGGAAAGTCAGAAATCATATCATCAGGTGTTTAATTCATTAATACTTTTGCGTATTAAGATTTACTTGTCCAATATAATTCATAATTATATCACATGTTCATTACATCTAAAATAGAACTTATTACACAATTCAAGATTTTCCTACTTTCTTAAGGAAGTGGATAATTAGAACAATGTGAGGACTCCCCTGTAGGGTAGTAAATCAAAACAGAGATCCTTGATGGGGTAATCTTAACAGAATCCCCGAAGGGATAAATATCAGGATGGGTGTGACGCGCGCCGAACCCCGGGCCCCGAATGACCAGCTTTTAGGACATTCGAGAGATGTTCATGGAACTTGTAAGAGATTTACAAGGGCATCTATTTTGGGAAACAAAGAGGTGTTTTGGAGTCACCATGACATACCAAGTTCACTTTGGGCAGAATAGAATTCATGGTACCTCACGATCACAACCAATTGGGTTGTCACCGTGACATACCAATCACAACTAGGCATAATGCAAACCTAGCATACCTCACGGTGGCAATCTCTTGGTTGTCACCGTGACCTATGCAAGAGTTGCAAATCACAATCTTTGCAAACAACCTCTTTTCTCATATCAATCACAAAACTTACCATTCCACCATTTCACTCTTATATCAATATGCCAACCAACTTATTAATTAGCATATTACACAATTTCCAATTCAATTAACTCAATTCAAGATGCATAGAATTAGGCACATTACATGTTCCACAACCCTAGTCATAGTTCATCATGTTATAAGCATCTCTTGTTCACATGCCATTAGAGTTCCTCAAGCAATCATATACCGTACAACACTTTATACCAATCACACAGCTAATATCCAAATGCCAGCATTTAACATTCAATTTAACCAAAATCAACTAGCACATAACAAAGCAAGGCAAGTTTCCCAAATGTTGTCGCCTAAGCTCCTAACGCTCACTTAGCACTTGATTCTGCTATTTTTGCTTTTCCCTTATCCTTTTTCAATTCTTTAACTACAAATTCCAGTCCAATTTCCAGAATTGGACCTCAACATCAAATTCCACACCAACTCGAAATCAAAGAAACAAAAAGCGAAGATGAAGAGTAATCCAACTAATCCACTTACCTTTCAATTGCCACATCTTAATACTTGTTCAGCATAGCAAAATTCATTGGATCAAAATGGGCAATTCTAAAGGAAAATCACACGGAAAAGAAGGGTAGAAGAAGCAGAATTGAGAGAGATAAAAATGGCAGAAAACACATGCAAGCTAGGCATTTTGTCTTTCCTTAAGAACTTATATTGCATGCAAGTGGATGAGGTGGCATCACCATCAATGGACACCCGAAAATCCACTCACCCTCACCAAATCTGCCTTTAGCTAATTAATCACTATCTCTCTTAATTAACTCCCATTAATCTATTCATGCAAAGTTACATATTGGCCACTACAACTTATTTTACTTCTTCAATTAGGTCCTCAATTACCTACACTTAAGTCCTTATTCCATTAGTATCAATCTAGATTAACAACATACTTCAATTTAGCTTGCTCACTACTCACAATTAATCAATTTACCACTAGGGTACATTTACGGCCGTTACAACTCTCCCCTCCTAAAAAAAATTCCATCCGCGAAATTCATTCCTGAATCAAATAAGTGGGGATGTTGTTCCTGCATAGCAGCTTCAGGCTCCCATGTTGCCTCTTCCACTCTATAGTGTTGCCAAAGCACCGTCACAAGTGGAATTTGTTTATTCCGAAGCTGCCTTACTTCTCTTGCTAGAATTGCTTTCGGTTTCTCATCATAAGAGAAATTCGGTTGAACCTCAACTTCCTGCATAGGTAACACATGAGACTCATCCGATCGATACTTCCTTAACATGGACACATGAAAGACATCGTGGAGTTTGGCTA
The DNA here is from genome assembly GCA_947683425.1 of Excoecaria cochinchinensis. NCBI lineage: Eukaryota > Viridiplantae > Streptophyta > Magnoliopsida > Malpighiales > Euphorbiaceae > Excoecaria > Excoecaria cochinchinensis. The sequence goes on along the minus strand of CANTUQ010000127.1, from coordinate 8,519,239 downwards.
AAGCTGGAGGAAAAGTTAACCGGTAAGCCACTGAACCCACTTTGTCCAACACTTCATATGGTCCTATAAATCTCGGACTCAGTTTCCCTTTCTTCCCGAATCTCAACACCTTTCTCCAAGGAGACACTTTTAAAAACACGTTGTCACCCACATTAAATTCAATATCCTTTCTTTTTAAATCAGCATACGACTTTTGTCTGTCACTAGCTGCTTTCAATCGCTATTGAATAATTCTAGCCTTTTCTTCTGTGTCTCTTACCAAATCCGGTCCAACAAGCTTATGCTCACTTAATTATGTCCAGCAGATCGGCGTTCGACACTTCCTACCATATAACACTCCATATGGCGCCATACCAATACTTGTCTAAAAACTGTTGTTATAAGAAAATTCCATTAGTGGAATGTACTTATCCCAACTCTTGGAAAAATCTAGAACACATGCCCTTATTAAATCCTCTAGTACCTGAATAACCCTTTCTGACTGTCCGTCGGTCTGAGGATGGAACGCTGTACTAAAATTTAGCTTTGTACCTAAAGCAGCTTGCAGACTCTTCCAGAACTTAGAAGTGAACCTCAGATCTCTATTAGATACAATAGATAATGGCACTCCATGAAGTCTAACAATTTCTTTTACATACAATTCAGCCAATCGGTCTATAGAGTAATCCATTCGATCTAGTATAAAGTGAGCTGATTTTGAAAATCTATCTATAACAACCCACACAGCATCTTGTTGTTTCGAAGTCATAGGCAGTCCAGAAACAAAATCCATGGTGATGTTGTCCCATTTCCATTGTGGAATGGAAAGAGGATTTAACAAACCATGTGGAACCTGATGTTCTGCTTTCACCTGCTGACAGGTCAGACACTTGGACACATACTCTGCCACATCCTTCTTCATACCAGGCCACCAATATAATTGTTTTAAATCCTGATACATTTTATTTCCACCTAGATGCATTGTAAAAACAGTATTGTGCGCCTCATACATTAACCTTTTCCTTAATCCGCTATCATTTGCAACACATAACCGATTCCTGTAAAACAATACACCTTCCTCATTCACTGAATAGTCAATCTTGTCACCGCTCATCACTGACTGCAAAATTTGTTGCAACTTACCATCATTTTTTTGTGCAATCACCAATTCGTCTTTTAATACTGGTTTTGCTTTTAACTGAGCCAACAGTACCCCATCTGCCGTAAACCTCCATCTCACTTATCTTAACATCATAGCCAAAATAGATTTTTTACTCAATGCATCCGCCACTACGTTGGCTTTCCTAGGATGATAATCCACTATACAGTTATAATCCTTGAATAATTCAAGCCACCTACGCTGTCTCAAATTCAACTCTTTTTGAATTAGCAGATATTTCAAGCTTTTATGATCAATGAAGATCTTACACTTCTCTCCATAGAGGTAGTGTCGCCAAATCTTTAAAGAAAACACCACTGCTGCCAACTCCAAATCATGAGTCAGATAATTCTGTTCATGCGGCTTCAATTGCCTTGAGGCATATGCCACCACCTTCCTGTTTTACATCAATATGTAACCCAAACCTATACCAGAAGCATCACTGTACAATGCATATTCTTTGCCAGTAATAGGCTAAGTTAAGATTGGTGCCTCCACCAACATCCTCTTCAATTGTTCAAAACTCGATTGACATCTATCTGACCACTCAAATTTAATTCCTTTTCGAAGCAATCTGGTCAATGGTAAGCTATTACTGAAAACCCCTTTACAAATCTTCTATAATAGCCAGCCAACCCCAAGAAACTGCGAACTTCGAATACATTTCTGGGTGGCTTCCAGTTTACAATCGCTTCAACCTCAGATAGATCTACCTTAATCCCTTCCGCTGATATCACATGTCCCAGAAAAGATACTTGCTTAAGCCAAAACTCGCACTCGCTCAACTTAGTATACAACTGATGCTTTCTCAAAACCTGAAGTACTGTTCTTAAATGTTGTTCATGCTCTTCTTCATTCCTTGAATAAACCAAGATATCATTAACAAATACTATAACAAACTGATCTAAATACTGTCTGAACACCCTATGCATTAAGTCCATAAATGTAGCAGGTGCATTAGTTAACCCGAATGGCATTATTAAGAATTCGTAATGTCCATACGGAGTTCTAAATGCAATCTTAGGTACATCTTTCTTCTTTATTGGCAGCTGATAATAACTCGACCTTAAGTCTATTTTAGAAAATACACCTGCTTCTCTCAACTGATCAAACAAATCCTCAATCCTTGGTAGAGGATACCCATTCTTCACTATTACCTTATTTAATTGCCTGTAATCTATACACATTCTCATGGTCCCATCCTTCTTCTTAACAAATAGGACTGGTGCTCCTCAAAGAGACACACTAGGCCTTATAAAACCTCTGTCTAACAGCTCCTGCAATTGCGTCTTTAATTCCTTCAGCTCCGTAGGAGCCATTCAATAAGGCGCCTTAGACACTGGCACTGTTCCAGGCATAACATCAATCGACAACTCCACTTCCCTTGTTGGTGGTACCCTAGGCAGTTCTTCTGGGAACACGTCAGGGAACTCCCTCCCTACTGGTATGTCCTCAATTCTCACTTACTCTCATTTGGAATCTAAAACAAGAGCCAAATAAGCCTCACATCCTTTCCTCAAGCATCAATATGTTTGTATTGCCGACAACACATTAATAAGAGGATTAGCACAAATACCCCTCACCGTCACTATATTTCATTCACCATTACGGAGTACCACTATCTTTTTCTTACAGTCAACTATCGTATTATATTTACTTAACCAATCCATACCCAATATTAAATCAAACTCATCAAAGGGTAATTCAATCAAATCAGCTAAATACACACAACCCTGCACTATTAAAGGATAATTCCTACGCACCCTGTTCACAGACACACTATTTCCCAGTGGACTTGTTACACATATATCATTTTTCAAATATTTCGCCTTAATCACTTTATCACATATTTTCTTAGTGCACACATACAAATGAGTTGATCCAGGATCAATTAGTGCAAACATCTCTATACCAAAAAGTAGAAAGGTACCTGTTATAACCTCAGGTGCATCTTGATCCTCTCGAGCTTTCATTGTATAAGCTCGAGTTGGTGACACAATAGGCCTGTCCACTGTCTCTGATTCAGCTCCACCTCTTGATTGGCCACCTCTGCCTCATCCTCTTCCTCTTCCTCTATTAGCAGGTGGCAAATTAGAACCACCCTTACTCTGCTTTTGTTGATTCCCAACTGCCTCATATGCTTTTGGACAATTTGATAGGAAATGCTCAGTGCTTCCACATCTAAAATATGCACCCGATATCCTCCAACATTCCCCCCTATGCCTTTTTTCACAATGGGGACAGTCGTGCACTTCACTTCTGGTACCAGATGTACCTTTACCAGTCCCAAACACCTGAGAAGCCCCTTGCCTCTTGCCTCTAGCTGCCGAACTAAATACAAATTCAACTGGTGGCACCATCTGAGAATCGCTTGGTCTCTTACTTGAATGAGACCCACCATGGTTAGAATTTCTCTTCTGCATTCTTTCTTTTTGTATCCCAATGACCTCTCAGCTCACATTGCAGCTTGCACTATCCGATAATAAGTCACATTCTGCTCCGTGGTCATCAAGAACAATAATGCCTTAATCTGTTCAATCAACCCATCCTCAAATTGTTGGCATCTAAACTCCTCGGTTAAAACACCAGGCGGTGCATACTTACTCAAACGACATAATTCCTTCTCATATTCTACCATTGCCATTGTTCTCTACTTCAGATTTAAAAACTGCTTCCAATTCGCCTCCCTATATGCCTTGGTTACATACTTATTCCGGAATTCCTTTTCGAAAAATTTTGAAGTGATCAGATCCAGAAGCATTAGATGTTGTATGACTAGTTTTAACCAATCATACGCAGCACCCTGAAGCAATAATACAACACATTCCACTCGCTGTTCTAGAGGGCACCTAATTTGTCCAAGAACCCTTTCCACTTTCTCAACCCAATATTCAGCTTGCTTTAATTCATCTAATCTTGTACCATGGAACTCCTCTGCTCCATGCTTCCTCAATGATTCCAGTGGAGCCTTTGATGCTGTCATTCGATCCAACACTCTTGCCATATCCTGTGACATCTTTAATAAGGCCTCCATCGGAACTATTAGAACCTCATTACCCAAATTGGCTGGCCTGGACTGTCCAAACCCAAACACTTTCGTTTCTCGGGGATTAACGCTTTCTGCCGTCTCTTCTCTCGAGTTATGAGAAAGATCCATCGATCTACACATTAAACAAGGACTTCCATATTAGGTCAACATAGCTATACATACTCTAAACTACCCTGTTTCCCAAAAAAGGCTAAACCTAGGCTCTGATACCACAACTTGTAACGCCCATTCTCAACCACTGGAACAACTCAGTTGAAGCAGTCGAGAACGATCGCCACACAACAAACACATACACAAAACACTACCATGCATGCATGCTAAACCTGTACAATTAAATTTCATAACTCACGCATTCTCATGCAGCGGATATCACATGCAAAATACCGACACATTCACATACTTATATATATCATACTCACATACTGTAGGCCTACTTTACAATACTTAGTTATTACATTCATACACATTGCTTGGTTGTAAAGGATTAAACATTATATATACAAAACTCATTGCCCAAACCCAAAACCTACACTATAAGCTCCTAGTGTTGACCGTTGGCAATACGGAACCCGTCCTTCACGATCACCTCGCGTTCGAACCTACATGGATTAGCAAACCCATGCTAAGCGATAACACTTAGTGGGGAAATAACATATAGTATATACATACATGTATGGAATTAGATATCATAAAGGCAGCATGCAAAAGTTCATACTTAAGTTATTAACTTATAAGCATGCATATAATTTATACACATAGCACAATTGCTTATACACAATCTAGTTCAACATTCATACTATTATCATATATATTCATTAATGTGCACTATAAATCATACATAATAAATTAATCATTTAGATTTATCCTTATCTTGTTTATTTAACTTTGCCTTGAATTCAAAGATGCGGATAACGGGTATCGCATTGGTACCCCAAGGTACAATAAATACAATGTATCCGTGGATACTCACATTTGCATTAGTACCCTAAGGTACAGTAAAATTCAACATATTCAATGTTTCACATTGAAGAATCCAGCAAGGATTCAAATCACATTGTATTCCAAAGGAATTGGACGCATTAGGTTGCAGCACTTAGACCCTATAGGCATGCCTCTCTATCCACTACTTGACTCGTAGGCTATAATTATGCAGTTCATTTATTAATTCGATTAACCACAAATTCAAAAGTTACAACAAGTCATTTGTAATTAATAACAATTCACATTCTTGGTCACATCATGCCATTGTCATTACTTCATCATATAGCTCATGATATAACTTAACATAAATCATAACATAACAACAATTTAAAAACTCATCAATCACATACAATTGTCCCATTTGATATTAGCACTTATTAAGTATTATTATGCATAATCAATCATCACCTTACCCCTTGGATATCAATCAGAAATGATCAAGAATTTCACAAAACAGGGTACCTCACGGTTACAACCATTTTGGTTGTCGCCGTGACATACCAAAGGTTTTAAAACAGAAAGTAATCTAGGGTATCTCACGGTCACAACCATTTCGGTTGTCACCGTGACATGCACCAGTTACCTGAGTAGAATGCAACTCTTGAGTATCTCACGGTCACAACCATTTTGGTTGTCACCATGATATACCCCTTTGGTGCAAGGCAGAATGTAAATCAAGGTACCTCATGGTCACAACCATTTAGGTTGTCACCATGACATACCAAGTTCACTTTGGGAAAAATAGAATTTATGGTACCTCACGGCCACAACCAATTAGGTTGTCACCATGACATACCAATCACAACTAGGCAGAATGCAAACCTTGCATACCTCACGGTGGAAATCTCTTGGTTGTCACCGTGACCTATGCAAGAGTTGCAAATCACAATCTTTGCAAACAACCTCTTTTCTCATATCAATCATAAAACTTACCATTCCACCATTTCACTCTTATATCAATATGCCAACCAACTTATTAATTAGCATATTACACAATTTCCATTTCAATTAACTCAATTTAAGATGCATAGAATTAGGCACATTACATGTTCCATAACCCTAGTCATAGTTCATCATGTTATAAGCATCTCTTGTTCACATGCCATTAGAGTTCCTCAAGCAATCATATACCCTACAACACTTTATGCCAATCACACAGCTAATATCAAAATGCCAGCATTTAACATTCAATGTAACCAAAATCAACTAGCACATAACAAAGCAAGGCAAGTTTCCCAAACCTTGTCGCCTAAGCTCCTAACGCTCACTTAGCACTTGATTCTCCTATTTTTGCTTTTCCCTTATCCTTCTTCAATTCTTCAACTACAAATTCCTGTCCAATTTCTAGAATTGGACCTCAACATCAAATTTCACACCAACTCGAAATCAAAGAAATAAAAAGCGAAGATAAATAGTAATCCAACTAAACCACTTACCTTTCAATTACCACATCTTAATACTTGTTCAGCATAGGAAAATTCATTGGATCAAAATGGGGAATTCTAAAGGAACATCACATGAAAAAGAAGGGTAGAAGAAGTAGAATTGAGAGAGATAAAATGGCCAAAAACACATGCAAGCTAGGCATTTTCTCTCTCCTTAAGAACTTATATTACATGCAAATGGATGAGGTGGCATCACCATCAATGGACACCCGAAAATCCACTCACCCTCACCAAATCTGCCTTTAGCTAATTAATCACTATCTCTCTTAATTAACTCCCATTAATCTAATCATGCAAAGTTACAAATTGGGCACTAAAACTTATTTTACTTCTTCAATTAGGTCCTCAATTACCTACACTTAAGTCCTTATTCCATTACTATCAATCCAGATTAACAACACACTTTAATTTAGCCTGCTCACTAGTCACAATTAATCACTTTACCACTATGGTACATTTACGGCCGTTACACCCGAAAATCTCCTATCATCCAGAAAAATCCTCAATCCTTGTAAATTCGACGAGCGAAAGCTCACAACTTTCATCCATTTGCCCAAAAATAGGCAATGATATCTTCATCAAGTAACTCTGATCTAGACTGTCTCGAGACCCGGTGTCTACAGTTGCCCCCAATTTTGGGGAAACTAGTACACTAATGTCTAGATGAGCCAAAATTCAGAGAAGAAGGAAAGAGATGTGTACCTGAGGCAGTCCCTTGACTTTTGAGGTGTGTTTATGTTGGTGACCCTTCGCTGCCGAGCCATAGTGTATTTTACCACAACCCTTTGATCATTCATTTTCCCACCTTCAATTTACTGGCCTCTTCTCGGCCTGTACGATATCTGACTATCGAGAGATAAAGTGTTATCCAACTGTAACCCAATTGCGATATGTTCTATCGCATGTGCCCCGCTGGCCTCATCTCTGCTTGCACGGTGTCTGAATGTCGTGAGAAGTAGTGTTTTCTAACTATAACCCAATTGTGATTTGTTCTATCGCGTGCATCCCGCTGGCCTCATCTCGGGCTGCACGGTATCTGATTGTTGTGAGAGGTAGTGTTATCTAACTACAACTCAGTTGCAATTTATTCTATCGCATGTGTCCCGCTGGTCTCGTCTCAGCTTGCACAGTGTTTGAATATCGTGAGAAGCAGTTTTCTTTAACTACAATCTAATTGCGATTTGTTCTATCGCATGTGTCCCGCTAGCCTCGTCTCTACTTGCACCGTGTCTGAATGTCATGAGAAGTAGTGTTCTCTAACTACAACTCAGTTGCGATTTGTTCTATTGCATGTGTCCCACTGGCCTCGTCTCAGCTTGCATGATATTTGAATATTATGAGAAGCAGTGTTCTCTAACTACAATCCAATCGCGATTTATTCTATCACATGTGTCCTGCTAGCCTCATCTCGGCTTGCACGGTGTCTGAATGTCGTGAGAAGTAGTGTTCTCTAACTACAACTCAGTTGCGATTTGTTCTATCGCATGTTTCCCGCTGGCCTCATCTTGGCTTGCATAGTGTCTAAATGTCATGAGAAATAGTGTTCTCTCTTTTTGGCCATTTCCAGGCCTACACATCATGATCTTGCTATCCCTCATCTGGTCTATAAGATATGATTTTTGATTTGCTGACCCCCATTCGGTCTGCATATTAACCATTATCTGAATGACGTAGTGTCTGATTTGCTAACCACCATCCGGTCAGCCTAATGCTTAACTGCTGACCATCCTCGGGTCGGCGTGGTGTCATGTTCTTGTGGTTATAACAGACTTTATTAATTCATTACGGATTAATTCATTTTGCAATTCATAAATATTTTTTTATGTCTTCATTTATTTTCGTCTTTCTTACTTATCGTGTTATCAAACATTTTGAAAGTGCAAGTAAGACATTAGCAATAATGGAAATATACAAGATAAAACATAAATTTAACAAAATGTAAGTTTCACTAACAAAATGCAAATATTATACAACAAATATACAAGTACAATGATATAAACTCCCTGAATACACTATAGGGGAAAGTAGTTCAAGGGCTCCTCCGGGTCCTCCTTTTCATCTGATACGTGTACCGGCTGACTACGAGATGAAGATACGAATGGCCCGGCTCTGGAGGTGGGAGGCCGACTGCGAGGTGCTGAGGGCCCAGCCCCTGGAACTAAATGCGGAGGGATGGAGACTGGTGTAGATACTGGCTATCCCGTCGCGGGGGTAGCCTGCTCGAACTGAACCTGAGCGTACCCATCTAAGAAAGGCTAAGCACAAACCCCGATGAACTCCAATGTGTCTCTGACCACACCGCCCAGCTCCATAAAGGCCCTCGACAGTCTCGTGGTCTGGTCTCTGGCTGCATCCCTGATGTCCGTGAGCCTGGTCTCTGTCTGATCCCTAAACTCCCTGATGGATTTAGATATGGGTGGTATGGCACCCTCCAACCTCTCCACCCAGAATTTGAGGGCAGTGCCGCATCATGGGAGGCACCCAAACTAAGCCTCAAGTCCTCAATGAGTCTCCCCTATTGCTCTATAAGCCTCTCTTACTGGCCCAGATGCTCAAACATAACTCGGTCTCTCTCCTCATACCAATCGAGGTGCTCAAGGAGGGCTCGGTCTCTCTCTTCCTGTCGACTCTCTATGGCAGTGAGAAGGGCAGTCATAGCAGCAATGACATCAAGCTGGGCCAACTGCGGAGGCGACGATGGAGTAGGCTATACCGGCTCTGCTCTATACTCTGGTGGAGGTGTTATGGAGGTGGATGCCCCTAGGTGTCCTAACTTGCTTTATGGGTGGAACCTCCCGATCTCCCGGAGTACGGAACACTGAACTCACAATGGTGGCGGTGAAGTAGGACTCTAAACCCTCTGTACCGGTGAGGTGACTATCAACTCATCAATACTGAACTCAATACCCATATCGCACGGAGTCTGAGGCTGCTCCTCTTCCAACTGAGGCTACTATGGGGGCATCTGTGTAGGCTGTGGCCCCTGAGACTCGAGCTGCTGCGGAGGCTGCTCCACCATCTAGGACTCCTCCTCTACTGGATGGAGTGGAGGGAGAGTTAACATACACCTAATCTCAGATATGGAAAGCAGCCGATACTCCTCTGGCCGATCAGTCACCTATGCAATCATCCCCATAGTCAGAGCCGCTGATGCCTCCACATAAACACTCTCAACCAGTGGGGGCTCGAAACTGTCTAGGTCAACTCCCAAATGTAGTAGCAGCCTGGTAACCACTCCTCCAGCCCATATTATAGGGGCTGCTCCCTGTGAAACTGTAACAACCCAAAAAGGGCCTGGTCGGAATCTGCGTGGTAAATCAGGGAAGTAAGGGTATTTTCGTAATTTAAGCAAGAGAAAATTTGGATAATAAGGAATTAGTTGTTAATGAATGAATTAATTAAGTAATAAGTTAAGTGAAGGAAATGTTATGGTGTGCTTGTTGTGTATAGTAGTAGGATATAAGTGGACTAAGGGTTTTTATTAAGTGGTTTCTTGTGTTGGTGCATTGGATGGAAAGTGAGTTATAAGAAATAATATAGTGTGAGTGTAGTTTGGTGCATTGGAGATATTTGCGTAAGAGAAGCTTGTGTGTGTTTAGTGTATGGTGCCAAGAGAGGATAAGTCAAAGTGGATGGTTTGATTCTCTAGGATTGTGACAAGTGGCAAGGGGTTGGTGAGCATTAAATGAAAAGTAAGAGAGAGGTGAGGAGGGAAGAGTTGGATGAAGCTTCCCGTGGAAGCTAGCTCTCTCTCTCTCTTTTCTTGTTCTTTCCCGTCCTCTCTCCCTCTCTTGCTTCTATTTTTCTGCTCTCATCTCCTTTTCTCTTGTGTTTTCTTTGAGCTTTAAGTGGGAATCTTGAGTTTTGAGCTGGGTTTTTGAAGGTAAGTGGTCTAGAGTTCTCTGGATATTTCGGTTCTTCTCTTCTCCTTCTTTTTTTAATTTCGAATGTGGAATTTTGGGTTTGATTTGAGTGAGTTTTGATTGGGTTTGTGCAAGAATCGGAAGCTAGAAGAAAGAGCAAGGGAAAAGAGAAAGCGGACTCGTGAGGGGCTCGGTTCGAAGCTTCATTTCCAGGTTTGGGAGCCTAATTTGAGTGTGTTTGGGGGCTGTCTTTGTGGATTATGTTTTTCCCTATTTCTTCCTTGGATCAATTCTATCTTGTGATTGCATGTCATTAGTAACCTTGACTGTTTTGTTAGGATGAATGCATGTTTAGATTAGATAGTGATTCTGAGTTTATTGTTAGTGATAAATGATGTTTGCATGTGTATTTGAAAGCTTGAGCATTTATGAAGAGTGAATTGTGAGTTTGGTTTTGAGTGAATTCTTGATATATTGATGGTTGATCATTGTGTAAAATATGTTTATGTGGCTTGAGAATGATGCGGTGATGTGCAGGAGGCTTGAGGTAAGTGTTTGTATATGTGGTTTGCATGTATGAAGGTTTGTGTGTGAAAAGAGTAGGAAAAGTGCAGATTCTGGGCAATTCTGGGTTCTGTCGCGATCGCAACAGAATGCGGATTGGTCCCATTTGGCTAGATAGTCCTCTATCACGACCACGACAGAGAGCTCGGTAGCCGAGTCCCCCGTGCGAGCATGCTGTCGCGCGTGCGCGCGAGGGGAAAGGAACTAGTCTCTGTCGCGACCGCAACGTTGTCGCGAGTGCGACAGAGCTCGGTTGTGTGAATCTGCCTAGCGTGCTTCATCGCGAGCTCACGAGGAGGTACCCCGTGCTCTGTCGCGAGCGCGACACTATCGCTATCGCGACAGAGGCCCTTCCTGGCCCTATTTTTCGAATGTGTTTCTTTTTGTTCTACTTTGCATGGTTTCTCACTATTGCATGGAATATGATTGTGTTTATGATCCGTGATCTCATCGTATTAGTATCTTAGCTATGAATTTATTTGATGTTAGAGTCGTGTGTCAAACCTTGCTTTGATTTTGTATTGTCGTGTTAGAGAATGTGTTGTCGAGCCTGGAGTGTCAAGGTATTGGATAATTAAGCATGCTTAAGAAGGGTTAGTGAGTGCAGCTGCCCGTGTCCGCCCCATTTGGGCGAAGCGGTTGACCTCCGAGATGGTCATCTTCCATGTAGTGATAAAATGTTTTGAGACTCCGGTCTCCCGCGCTACCTTCGGGTATAAAAAACTATTTTGAGGCTTCGGTCTCCCGTGTAATGTTCCCGTATCCTTCACCATTGAATTCAGGCTATTGTTTGAAATATTGTGTACTTTTGGCTAGTGTAATGGTTTAGTGCTTTCTTTTATTTCACTCTAGGTATTATATCTCTGTATTCTGATTCTCAGTGAATTGTGTATGTTAGTGGGTCTAGTGAAGTGTTTTGCTCATTGCGTGATCTTGATTATGGTATTTGCTTCATGCATTCTGTATGTCAACGCTTATTATCTTGTATAGTATTCTGTTGTGTTTGTTCCTCCCCACTAAGCGTTATCGCTTAGCACGGGTTCTTGTCCCGTGTAGGTGACAGGATTTTTGGGAGCTTGCTCGTGTCGCGCATCTGCAGGTCGGCCACATAGGAGTAGAGCTATTTTTGTTATCTCCTCCTGTAACTCTTTTGTATTTGTATTTGTATTAGTCTTTTTGTAAAGTGACTTCTGTAATTTGTTTTGAAAAGGATTTATGGTGTAACCTTTTGGATATTATATATATAAGTACGTTATGATTTTACAAGTGTATGCTTTGCCTTTATTTTTGTTATTGAATGCTTCCGCTTAGTGTATGTATTCTTGTATATATTTTTGCATGTCGTGAGTGAGCGCCGGGTAGCGCGCCCGCCGGCGCCCTTCCAACGGGGGCGGCGGCGGGGGCGTTACAGAAACCCTGACCAAGTTAGCCACAATCTCGTGGCTAATGTTGAGGCGCCGATAAGCTCCAGATTTTGACTCTGTTCACAGATCCTCAAATTACTTGCTCGACCCAAATAAGAGTTGGAGGGCACACTATGTATATATTGCAGCGACTGAGATGAGAGTACCGTACTCTTCACCGTATTATGGTCATACGGCACTCCCAGCATAGCAATAATCTCTCAATGCTGCCTCCTGACCGCTCTCTGTGGGATCATCACATCATCCCCATAAGGAAGTCCCATGGCCTCTGTGAATGTCCGGCGCGTGATGTTGTGATGCCGACCTCTAACCCAGAACTGAATAACACCCTCCTCGGTGTTCGACCTCTGGAATCCCCCGTAGTGGAGAGTGGCCAAGAACTCCCTGACAATCTCAGGATGAGTCTGGATTGAGGGCCACATGAACTCCATCCATCCTTATAACACCCCCTACTTCCCTGTTGGAAGGACATGGGTGCGCTGCCGATGCTCACTCACATACATGCACACATACACTATACAGAAGCATACATTCACACATAATCACACATGCACAAATACGGGATAATTAAAAACTTACTTTGCAGACAAAAGCTGGTCATGCATTAACTCACACACACGTAGGCACTAAGCGGAAGTATAAGCACATGCTTACCCCCATTCGCTCATTCAATCAGTGGAAGCATAAGGCGAACGATAAAATTGAGGAACAACTTTTAACATAAATATAATAACATTTAAATTGCCCAAATATTACATCCAGATCCTTACATATAATTACATATACATAAGACTATAGAAATATAAAATCCAAAATACAGAAGCTGAACAAAACACAAAACTCATTACTCCTATGTGGCCGACCTTACAGATGCTCGACTCGAACCGAATCAAAACCTGCCACCTACACGGGAAAAGAACCCGTGCTAAGCGATAACGCTTAGTGGGGAGGAACAGAACAAAAGACACTAAACGAACAAACATATAACATCATGCAAATATACATGTAAACTCGTAGGCAAACACTTATCGGTTCCACCGAAGTATCAGATATCAGAAGGCGAATCATGCGAAGGCACAAATTATATATACATGCAGCTGTCATACCAAAGTACCCATATACCAACCAAATACTGAATCACACGCAATGCAACTATCATACAGATATGCCCATACGTGTTAACTGATACCCGAGTTACGAAGTTGATGCACTACACTACCATATAATGATGTACACAAATATCATGTAAAGTCACTAGAGGTCCAAACATGCAACTATCATGCCATAATACACACACTAGCCGAGAACCGACTGATAAGGTCAAAGTGCAACACTTCCGCTGCGCCACTCTAATACATATAATATCACATTCATAACATCATCATGCGAAAATACAATTAACTTACATACACTTACTGAGATCAATAAAATATGGAAAGTCGTATATTACACCATGCATAATCTTTAACTATCTGAACATGCATAAAACTGTCACACAAAGATGCCTATACACTAGCCGAAATCGATCACAAAGCTAATACATCATAATAATCGAATCACTATCATAGCATTCTGAAACTTATAATCACATTCAGATACTAACTGACTGTTGCATAACACATACAATATGGCATATGAGAATAATCATGTCAGATATATAATTATGCTTGCATAGCAAAGACATACATTCAGAAGCTCATATCCACATTCCATGTACATAATAACTGATTTCTCATACTTATCATTATGCGCATTCGGATATCACATTCTTACATTCATATCAGACAAAGCAAGCAAATCAAATACCTGCTGACTCACAATAGTGGATAGCGAGTAAACGCATAGCATACCTTACGGGTATGAAACGAACGCATAGCGTACCTTACGGGTACGAATCGAAAACCATTTTATTTTATCGTATTCAAAACATTTTACTGAGAGGGATCTTAAACAAGATCCAAACACATTGAAAAGGATTGCGAGGATCCGAACACATTAAAAGGGTTCGCGAGGAACCAAACGGGGACCTGATCAGGGTCCAAATGTCCAAAGGTACTGCAGCTAAAGAGACTCTATTAGGCATGCCTAACTATCCACTAGACTGACTCTCGCAGGTCATGCATAACACTAATCACACTTAAGCATAACACATTATTCATAGCAAGGATCACAAATCTTAGGTTTGCATAATAAATCGAATTATACAATCAAAGTCAAATAATAATCTAACATAAATCACCATTACCAAGCATATTATAATCAAATATTAACATATTATCACTTTAGAAAACACGCACTTTAGAAACTAAATACTAACAATAATTAGGTAAAGACATGTCCCATGCAATAGTGAGGAACGATGCACAGTGAAAGAAGAGAATCATTTTCGAAAATCGAGCAAAAATCAGGACAGACAGGAGTAGATTCTGTCGCGATCACGACGTGAAGTCCCGCTAGCGATAGAAGCCAAACAGAAGCCTGAGCACGCAGCATAGCAGGTGGGGAGCACGACTCGTGTCTCAAGAGCACGACTCATGCTCTTGAGTACGATTTGTGCTCATTGAGCACGTTTCGTGCTCTCCTGCGGAAGAAGAAGAAAGAAATCAGAGGGAGGAGGAAGAATCAGCACGTCTCGTGCCTCAAGAGTGCGACTCGTGCTCTTGAGCATGACTCGTGCTCTTCCATCCGAGAGGAGCTGATGTGAGATGATGAGCACGACTCGTGCTCTTCATCAAACCTGGGCATGCGCTGTTCTATCGCGATCGTGATAGAATCGCATTGCCCTGCTCCCAACCAAAATGCATAAATTCTTCTTTTCCAAAAATCCTTTCAACAACCTTTCAAAAACTACTCAATCATGCACAAACTCTTACCTCATCACTCAAATGCATAACACAACACGCTCATGAT
This sequence comes from Excoecaria cochinchinensis, assembly GCA_947683425.1. Classification (NCBI taxonomy): domain Eukaryota; kingdom Viridiplantae; phylum Streptophyta; class Magnoliopsida; order Malpighiales; family Euphorbiaceae; genus Excoecaria; species Excoecaria cochinchinensis. The sequence goes on along the minus strand of CANTUQ010000127.1, from coordinate 8,503,865 downwards.
CAAATTACACTTAATTATCACAAGATTCAATCATGAATTCAAGGATAATGCAAAAATTGCAAACCAAACACACCAAGAGCAAAACTTACCCAATTCCATGCAATTTCACTACCAATACTCACATACCCTCAATTCAATCATAAACATGCATTAATAACACAATTACCCAAACAATTACATACATAAACTTATACAAAACACACACAAATTCTAAAAATCAAATATAAATACACTCATGATCCAAGAAGAATTGGGGCAGAGACAACCCCAAAACTCAAATACAGAAATCAAGCTCCCGAACCTGGAATTGAAGATCCAAAATCACTCTTCTTTAACCTTCAATCTTCTCCTTGCCCTTATTCTTCTTCTTGCCACCCAAAGCTTGCACAAACAAAAACCCAAAAACTTCTTAATCCAACCCTAACTCAAATAAAACCAGAAGAAGAAGAAGAAGAAGGAAAACCCAAACACAAGAAACCCTAATGCCACACTTACCTCTTCAATCTTGTTCCAAATCTCTATCAAAATCACCTCTAAGCATGCATAAATCCCAGCCAACAGAGAAACAAAGAGGAAAAGCAGAAAATAGAGAAGAAAATAAGAAGAGGAAGCGTGAGAGGGAGGAGAACGGGAATGCAAATTTTCCTGTGTTCCCTCTCTCTCTTTTCTCTCTTTTCTTTCTTTCACATTTAATGGCCACCAACTAAGTCCACTTGGAAAGCTCTCATTGGACCAATAAATCCACTATCTTGACTTTCATACACTAAGGCACTATACACATACATACACCACATAATTACTTAAATAGATATTTAATCCCTTGGTACAATACTCACACTTCACTAGATACTTCCTCCACTAACATATTAGATTAATTGTTGCACTAAATTCCTTAATGTCCAATATTCTCATGCGCAAATTACCGAATTACCCTTGAAATCCCGACTTAGCATGCCAAATCTGACTAGGCTCGATTTGGGGTGTGATAATCCTGCTGCTATTGCTAACATCCCCGAGCATCCCCATGCTCTGTAGGAACGGTCTGGAGATAACACGAATGGCTCTAAATTGCACATGTGCTAAGGCTCGAAATCTCGTCCTGGCCTCATCACTCATCCATATGGGAGCCTAAGGTTCGGCCTGGTCATGAGAGACATTGCGTCGCGGAGGCATTCTGAAAATACAAAAAGTTAGGTTTGCGTTATCATCGCAGGTAAACTAATCAAAAGGTTAAAAATTTTATAACTTTCGATAGAATTTCGACTGAAATGTGCCTACCAAAAAATTTTTGCAGCATCCCGGTAAGGATGTGCCTATCCGAAAAATTCTAAAAAATTTAGGCAGCATCCCTGGAGGGATATGCTAAACTCCCTGTATAAAAAAATATAAAATAATGGGACAGGCCTCAGACCCCAAGCAATAATTTCATTATTGCATGTTATTTACGTATCTTATACAGTCCGATTTGGTTCTAAAAATCAGTTAGATAGGGATAAGTTCACAAGTCCATAGTCCTCTCTTTTTATTATTATTTGTTCATACATATTCATATTTATGGTTCATACTTCATATACAGTCCAAAAAAAACTAAGGATAAACGGGCAGAATTTAGTCCTACATTTAGATAATATAGACTAGTCATGCATTTTACATGCAAATTACATAAAAAGAAATAGACATGAGTAGAAAAATATGACAAGCTAACCTGATGGTCGATGAAATGCACTGAAAAAAACTTAACGAAATTGTGAAGAAGTCGGTCCTAAATGTGTGTAACGGTGCAAGGTTCATTTTGGCGCAAGTGGTGCGCAAAACGGATCAAAAATAAGTGAGAAATGGGAGAGAAACCAAATTGGGGTGTCGGTTTGCGAAGGAGAAGAGAAGAAGAACTGAAGGAGCATCGCTGGATGCTCCTTTTATAGTTTTTCATGACCGACGGGCTGCCTGTAACACCCCGATACCCCCGGTAAGGAATATCGGAGCGCCACGCACACAAACGGATACATACATAAACATCATTCATATACAAAAGTGGAAGCAATAACAATAAATAATTCAGAATATCTCTAGGGCCAAACATACATCTCATAAATACTAAACATATTACAAAATGTTATCATTCTTAATACATATTTATCTTCGGTACATGTACAATACAATTAACATTTACACTTTATTACTATGCTTTATATAGATAATGATGTTACTCAAAACATAAGAAACTCTATCTTATACAAAAAGATCTCCATACAAGCTCCTAGTGGCCATGACCTGCAGATGCAAACTCTCTAATACCATCCTGCAAACCTACATGGGAAAAACACCCGTGCTAAGCGATAATGCTTAGTGGGGATAAACAAAAGCAATAGACTTCTAACGAAGTCACAAATATATCAAATGCATATCAATAGACATGTCACTTACAAATAACCATATACACAGCCTTGTAAATAAATAACATCACACTCTAACCAGTTCCATGTGCAAAAATCCAAATATGGCAAACAATATCGATACCATGTCATACTATGTTCATATACATATACAAGTCTCTACTACACCTTTTGTACACTACAAACCATATAGTAGCCTGAATTCTCAACAATGGTGGATACGGGCACTTTACTTCAAATACTGATAAACAGTATCAAACTCTAGAGACCTAACTCAAAATTAAATACACGAGGTATTCGTCGTTAAACCAATTAAGGTCACGATAGCAGCCGCATGGTAACCCCTTATAAGCATGCTTATCTATCCACTACTATGACACTTCAGACTCGACTCACTCACTCAAAACATAGCACTTGGCACTACTGAAAACGCAAATCAAAACGTTAACACGTCTAAAATTATCAATACCAAAACACTAATTATACTATAAACAAGGTATAAGCAACCATAAACCATGCTCTAGGGAGAAAATAGGCACAGTAAGACAAGAAAAATCAATTTTGGAAGCAGAGCAGGACATGAAAGAGGTTCACTATTGCGATCGCGACTGAAGCCAAATTCACTCTGCAGGAAAAGAAAGATATGTAATGGCCGGAATTGTACCTTGGTAGTAATTGGCTTAATTAAGGAAGTATGTATGACCTAATTTGACCAGAGGGACTGAATTGAACTTTAAAGAAGAACCTAATTGAATAAAAGAAATAAAACAAGTGGCTGAACTGTGAAAGTGTTAGTGGTGGATTAATTATGAGCTAATTGAACTTGATTAAGTTAATGAAGATTAAGGGATTATAATGGAATCCATGTGCCTGGTTGTGTCATTGCCAACCTAACACATTACATGCAGTATTTACACCTCATTGTGGAAAGAGGAAAATCCACTCTTAGCATGTACATTTTTGGATTAACTCTCTTCTAAATACTCATCTTCTTCTTCTCATTTTGTAAGTTATTACTTAAGTGGTCACTATAAGAATTCTACTGAAGATAGATGATGTATTGGATTGCTAAGTTCTGTTTTTATAAGGTAAGTAATCTAGTAATTGGTTTCTCATCTTCTTCTACTCCTTTTCTTGTTATTGGATTGTGATGAGTTGGTGATTAATCCATGTTCCAATCTTGGATTTGGTGATAGCTGTAGTTGAGAAAGTGAAGAGAACCAAAGGAAAGGAGAAGGTGATTGATCAAGAGATTAAGTGACTTCTAAGGAGCTAAGGAGAGAAGGTTTGGGAACTAACTATTATTATGTATATGTAAATTAGTTGATTATGTGTCAATTGATAGATAATATAGTTGAAATATATGATTTATTTGTGTTGAAATTGATGATTGAATTGTTATGAGATCACAACCAAAGTATGAACCCTAGTTAGGGAAAATTCTGCTTATATTTCATCAGACCTCCGTGTAGTGTTTTTGTCATAAATGGAGTTTTAAAACTCTAAATTGAGTTTTTGTTGCTCCATTTGAACCATGAATTCCATACCTATAAAATTTACGCAATGACTATGGGATAATTCAGGCTCTAAGACACCTAAAAATGGAAAAATCAGACGTGTCTCTACCTTGGCTGGTTCACTGGAATAGTCTGTAATGTTTAATTCATAATTGATGTTTTATAAGTCCAAATGACCTGAAGCCTATTCCATTGGAAACTTAACATCCTTAGGAACAAATGTTAATAAGGGCGTTTTGCCTAAAAATGTTTTTTAGATGTCGGTTTAGGCTGAACAAAAAAGAGTAATGGAGCAGTCCTGAGTTTTGCTTCTGTTTTGCTTAATTCTGGTATATCACGGTCACAACCAAATGGTTGCCACCATGACCAGTGCTGAGACAAGGCATAATTGCATGTAATTGGGTCTCACGGCCATAACAAACTCATTGCCATCGTGACCCTTCCCAGTTTTGTGTATTTAGGGTGTTTTTCTTCCCGAAATGCACCCGAACTTCACTACAAGTTCCTATAACTTGTCCAATACGCGTATAACTTTATGGAATGAGCATGTCAATGATATCAATAGCAATTATATGTAAGTGATGCGATCGCATAATAGTTTAGTTAAGTAATTAAGTGAATACATGCTTTTTAATTATTGAACTTGACATGGAAACACAAATAGCTTGAATAAGTGTAAGATTTCAAATGGTTTCCCTTAGGTTAATTAAAATGTGCATAAGAGTCAATGGGAGCATGTAATAATCATTTGAACATAATTCCTTAAGTTGGTATCTAATTGTATTGGAATTGATATTGTTAAGAAGCTAAAAGGGTAGGAATACATATGGTTAGAAGCATGATTTGGCTAAGAGTGACATTTGAATTACATTGAGAAGACTTGAAAATTCATATGAGGTGTGGGGTTGAAAGCATAGCTATTCATTGGCAGAACACAGCTGTGTTTTGGCAATTTTATATAGGTCACGGTGACAACCAAATTGATTGTCACCGTGAGGTATGCAAGGTTGCATTCTGTTTTGAGAGCTTGAAGTATGTCACGGTCACAACCAAATTGGTTGTCACTGTGAGGTACCTCTATTTTGTATATTGAACAATGAGACTTGGCCAAATGTTGTATATATGTATGAACAATAATCTAATCAAATTATACATCATTTATTGAGGATTATTATATGCTAAACATTATGACTAAGCAAGATGAAGTGTATAAGACAAGTAAATGTTGCTTGTTTAGTCATGTGTATCTGTATTTCTTCAGAAATTAATGTGTAATATTATGCACTGATGTGGAATAGAACTTGTATTTGTATATCAACATTGTTGAGACCTATGTTTTAACATGAGTTTAATGAAGGTTTATATTTAGGTAAGAATGCTTATGAAGAGAACGTGAACACGATTGTATGCTTGCAAGCGTATGTGATTTATTGCGTGTAAGTTGAACCACATGTGATTATGTGAACAATGTAAATTATAACTGAATTACAGATAACTGGAAATAATAATTAGCCTACGAGTCAAGTAGTGGATAGGTAGGCATGCCTATAGGGTCTAAAAGTGCGGCCAATAGCATCTAATTCCTTCGGGAATCTTATAACTGTTAGAATCTTGTTGGGTTCACTAATTATTGCTATACCTACGGGTGCTGATTGCGAATATGTATCTTCGGATGCAAAATGGTTGTGGTACTCTCGAGTACTGATTGCGATACCCATTATCCACATTTTTGAGTTGCAGGCAAGGTTAAAAATAACAATAATATTGTGATAATGTAAAGAATGCTATAACAATGAGAAGGTGAATGTGATGTGTTAAGACTTGACATGTGATGCGATTATGTGAGTATAATTCTTCATTATGGTATATATGTAAATGCTTAAAACAAGATGAATAATTGTCGTAGTAATAACATATGAGTACTAAGGTGTGAAACAATATATATAACTGTAGAAGCATGATTAAGTGCATATTTACTGAATATAGCAATTCAAATATGCATATAGACACATGAGTATACGAATAATCTGCATAAGAAGCATAAGAGTTGTTATGTGCCTCAGACTGCTGAACATGCTATGTAATCTATGTATACATCATGTTATTGTATATTGTGTATTGTTCCCCACTAAGTGTTATCGCTTAGCATGGGTTTCCTGATCCGTGTAGGTTCTGAAGCGCGGTGATTCAAAGGGCAGTTCCGTATTGGCAAGGGTCAACACACTAGGGTTGCTGATAGCATTGGTTTTTGGGTAGACTTGTGTTTTGTGTTATGTAATTATTATTTTGGATAGCATAAAGTGTGTAATGTATTAGGTAACCAAGCCTGTAATATTTAAGCGTGTATAAGTGTGTATGTGCGTAAGCATGAATGCATGAGCAAGTGTATGATGAGTATAGACGATCAGCTGCATGTGAATGTGATGGAAGCGAAAATTTGTTTGCATGGATTCTTTGTATGCGTTTAGACTATGCATGTGTATGAGGAAGTGATTGTCGTGTAATGACCGTTCTCGACTCCATTAGTTGTGCTAGCTGTGTAAATGGGAATGGGCGTTACAAGATGCACATCTCGTGCTCATGCGCACAACTCGTGCTCCTAAGTACGACTCGTGCATCTTGCGCACGGTTCGTGCACAGCAACACATCTTCCTCCGATTCGTGCCAGCCAATCTTCACAACTCGTGAAGAGGTTCACGTGCAGTGCAAAATGCCAAACAACTCGCCCAAAGAAAAGAGAATGGAAGACCTGATTCTGTCGCGCTCGCGATAGAATTGGGATTTCCAATTCTTAGGAAAACGTGGAAAAATAGAGCTTTCCAAAATCAAACCAAACTTACCCAAAACCACTCAAACATGCAAAAACATGTAAAACCATACCTCCAATGCACTCAAAATGTCATTCATCAACAAACAGTCAATTTTTACTATTCGACTACAATCTTAACATACTAACTCATTGAAACACTGCAACCAATCAAAATGAACACATAAACAAGTATACAACTAATAGAGCTATTGAACTAATCAAAGTTCACCCTGCATCACTACTCATACATATCTCTATTCTAGCATAAGTTACTTTATCACAAACACATGCAAAATAACTGAAATCACACTCGATCCCAACCTCTAGGTAGCTCAATCACTGCTCTCTACTCGATTCTGATCTTCTCCTTGCCTTTGTCCAACCTCTTGTCAACAGCTTCAAAAAAACCATTCAAATAACACTTGAATCAATCCTCCAATACTTTAAATCAAATACACAAAACCAAGTAGAAGAAGAAGAAGACCAATACATAGAGATCTACTACTTACCTCTTCACAGGAACCAACTCAACCCTCACAACACTCTCTTCAAACCAATCCAAATGATCCACTTAAGGAGTAACCCAAAAGGAGAAGAAAAAAAAAAGAAATGGAAAAGCAAAAGGGAGCACGACAGAAACTCAAGAAACAAGGAAGGAAAGGAAAAATAAGTCAAAAGCAGAAAATGGAGAGAGGGACAAGAAGAGTGGCCGGTCAACCCAAATCCAAGCCAACAACTCACATAAATGCCCACCAAACTCTATTAATGCCAACCACTTCCATTAATGCAAACATAATCAATTAACTCTCTAATAAAATCATGCACTAGTCCACATGTCACTCTCCCAAGCTACCACGTGTCCATCACATAACCAAATTCCACCACATTCAGCTGCCAAAAGGATTCCCACTGGAGAGTTCTGTCGCGCCCACGACACTTGTTGCGCTCGTGACAGGACCCTCACTCAAACCACACACCCTTCTTTCTTCTTCTTATTCTCTTTTTTTAAAACATTCTAACAACATGAAAACTCACATATTACATCTAGATTCGCTCTTTGACTTATCAAAATCTGACAAAACGTAGCCAAAACTTCTAGGGTCCAAATCGGGTTGTTACACTGCCCGTCTGAACATCGAGTGACGGGCACCCAGTTGGTCGTTAAAAATTCCGTTTCGCCCTTTATTAATTAATTAACTAATTAACCTTTTTTTTTTACTCCCTGAATATCTTGCTCTAATTTTGGTGTCCAGTTTCCATCTCTGTCAAACTGCAAGGATGATAGAAATCTGCAAAAATTATTTTATGTGTGTGACATGCATAGAATATGCAGAAAAATAGATCTCCCAAGACCGACGGGCTCCCCGTCGGAGCACCGACAGACGAGCAACTCGTCGCTCGCATTTTGCTTTAAATTCTCCTCCTTTCCTTGGGATTTGTGCACTCTCAATACTTCGAACCTCAGCCAGAGCTTCCTTTCCAGGTTTCTCTCTCTTTTCTTCATACTTTTCCTTGTTAATTTTAATTTGTAGCTGTAACACCCCTTACCCATTCGTAGGAGAACTCATCCTCGAAGGGAGTGAGAACTCGTATGGACAAGGGTGTCACCAAACAAAGTAATACAATAAACATATACAAAATATAGATTACAGCGGAAACAAAACTTTAAAGCTCAAAAGATTATTCATTAATATCAAAGGTTCGTTACAAAAATATTCTGTACATAACTGATATTACAAAAAAAAATCCATCTTCCCAAATACATAGCGAAAGCATTACAAAAGAATAATTATAAAAAGAGAGCCCAAAATGTTACAAAAAAAACTAAGCTATAGCACTGCAATCCTTCTGTGTTGGCTGGACCTGCGGAGACTCTCCCAAAAGCTCAAAACCTTTCGTGCCTGCATGGATGAAATACCTGTGCTAAGCGATAATGCTTAGTGGGGAAAACACACAGAATATGAACGGCCATTCACAATGGTCGCTAAGATAGAAAACATATAACATGGCATATGCTTATAATCCTATATAATTAAATCATAGTTTAATCATCATCAATTATATTCAAAAGCTCATAATCAAAATATATATATATCAAACGGATTTCACATACTTTAATCATAACAAAACAAAACAAACGAACGCCTGCTGACTCACAATAGCGGATAACGAGTGAACACATTGGGGTACCCGAGGGTACAATCGAAAAGCAACATCTTTATTTTCTTATTCAAAACATTTTCACATTGGAGGATCTTAAATAAGATCCAAACACATTGAGGATTGTGAGGACCCAAACGGAGACCCGATTAGGGTCCAAAACACATTGGGGCTGCGGCTATTAAACTGTATTAGGCATGCCTAACTATCCACTAATTTGACACTAGCAGGCATGCATAACATATTCCATAATCGAAACATAGTATCAACATATTTTGTTAAAGCAAAATACAATTCAACATCATTTACTAAACAAGATATCACTAGGTAAATATAATAAACAAAAACAAGTTAAAAAGGAACAGTTAAAATAGAAATCAAAAACTCAAAATCTCAGGACAGAGACTTTTTACACGGCGATATGACCAAGCCATACTGCCCTGTAAGACATTCCACACGGTGGTAAAGAGAACCTTACCGCCATGTGGCCTGCCGAGCCAAAACCTCTTAAAAACATAATGCATTTATATGGCGGTAGGGAAAATCCTTACCCCCATGTAAAATGTACAGCACAGAAATCATTCAAAACATAATTGCTTTACACGGCAGTATGCAAAGTCCTTACCACCGTGTAAAATCACGGATAGGGAAACTAAAAAACAGAATAGATCACACTGTGGTATGCCCATTTCATACCGCCGTGTAGATCATCCCAAACCCAGAAAATCAATTGAAAATAACCCAAACTCACAACCAAACTTCATCAAACCTCAAAATTAAATAAGCACTACAAAAATACTACTCATACACTTCCAAAGGCATACTCAATTACTTTCATACTTCAATTTACCAACAATTAAACATAGTATTACAAACCAAATCAAAATGCACAAATTGAACATTCCCAAACCTTAGCTCCTTTACTCCTCATCAAGGGGCTCCACTTCCACTAGCCTTCTCCTTACCCTCAGGTTCTCTAGGAGGCACTTCTGCTCAGGAACACCAACAATCACACAACAAACAAAAATCTTAACTCAAAACACACACTAATAAAAATCAAAGGAAGAAGAAAGAAGACGAAACCCAGCTAAAACCCAACCAAAAACTTACCAATTAACTCTTGAGTTAATCAATTTCTACCAAAATCTCAGCCAAAGGAAGATGGATCAAGATAAAACAAGAAGAAGAGGAAGAAAGGAAGAAGAAATGGCTTTAGGAGGAAGAGAACGTGAGAGCAAGGCAGCCAATTACTACTCTCTCTTTCTCTCTCCTTGCTATTTATAGCCCCTTCTAAATCCCTTACCACTTGTCATCTTACCATTGGTGAAATTTAACCACTCACACCCTACAACCATGCTCTACACAACACCTAAACCCAAGCACACTTACACATACACTAACTCTGTCACACCCCAAAATGGCCCTAGAAGAATTACAGAGTTATTGGTTCGAAAAAGGTAAATTTTATGTGTGAGAGTTCTGTCGCGGGCGTGACAGAGCCCTCCAGCGGTTTTCGAACTTCAGCTGGTTGGTGCGGGCATGAGCGTTCTGTCGCGAGCGCGACAGAACCCCCTCGCGAGATGTGTGCATAAGTGGGACTAAGAGACTTGGAGTTGTAGGGAGTTGACACATGGTATCATAGAAGAGTGACAAGTGTCATTATAGAAGAGTTGACAAGTGTTATCGTAGAAGAGTGACAAGTGGCGGCATATGAGAGTGACAAGTGGTATTGTAGGAGAGTGACACGTGACGGCATAGGAGTTTGACAAGTGGCGTCCTAGGGGAGTGACACATGGCTTTGTAGGGATGTGACATGTGGCATAAGATATTATTTGGTTTGGTCAAAATACATGTATGTATTTTGTTAAGAAAAGAGATATACATGTATTAAGTGAGGTGGTTAGCCTTTAATGAGGTAAGTGGGAAATTATGAGGTCTTTGGCTTTGGATAGAGTTTGACCATCTGCTCATTTGTTTTTCTTTCTCTTTTCCTACGTTAGTTGCTTTGCCTTTGGCCCTTTTGCTCTTCTTTCTTTCTTTTTCTTTGGCCTTCAGCCGTTCTCCTCTCTTGCTCTTCCCTTTGTTCTTTTCTTCTTCATTTGATTTGTTCTTGAGGGAGAACCACTTGAAGTGGCTTAAAGAGAGCATAGTAGGACTTGATTAGGTCTCTTCTAAAGGTAAGTTGAATTTGTTTTCCGATCTGACCTCCTTTTTCTTTCTGTTTTTAATTTAAAGTGAGAAAAAGTCTAACTCAAAATATTTTCTATGTGATTTGTGGAAGCTATGAACAAAAAATGGGATAAAATAAAGGAAAGGGGTTGGAGCTGAATAGAGAGCTATGATCGAGTTCCTAGAGGTAGGGATCGAGTGTAACTGTGTTAACTTTGCATGTGTTTATGTGAGAAATGCTTGAACAAAGACATGTAGAAATAAAGAGATGCTTGATGAGCTTTAATTAGCTCAAGATGTTCATTTTGATTGCTTATAGTGCTCATGATAAGTGTATATATGTTTAAAGTATGTAACTTGATCATTTGAGTGTTTGTGTGGATGATATAGTTTGATGTTGCGAAATTCTGCTTATTTGTCATTAGACCCCAGTGTATATTATTTGTTATAAGTAGAGTTATAGGATCCCAATTGGGTTGATTCTAATTGCATATGAAAGATAAGATTCGTGTCTAAAAATTTCTAAGAGGGAGCTTGATCTAATTCTGGCCCTAAGTATCCCAAAAAGTAATTAAAACGTAGGTGACCCTGTTCTGGCGGGTTCACTGGAACAGTATATGTTGTTTAGATCATATATTTTGTTATAGATGTCCAAACGACCCAAAACTTGTTCCATTTGAAAGCTAACGTCATAGAGAACAATTTTTAAGAAGAACTTTTTTCAAAAAAAAGAGGTTTAGAGGTTCATTTAGACGATACAATTTTAGGGTAAAAAGCAGTCTTGTGAGGCACCAAAGCGGAGCTTCTGTCGCGAGCGCGACACATGTCGCGACCTCGCGACAGAACACCTCATTTTAGGCTTTTTCTTCTCCTTTTTGAGCTCCTAGTTGCCACGGGTCAACCCCTGACCCTTCCCCTTGACTAAATTGTATATTTTGTTGATGTTTTACTCCCCGGAATGAACCCGTATTACCCCGGAATGTTTCCGTGATTTATACTCTACATGTTTAGGGTTATCAAATGATTATAGGATTAGTTATCTATGTAACCAATGCTACGGCATAAGAGTTAGCGTTGACCATGTGATGCCATGTGATATGAATTGTTATATAATGCATTTGGTATAGAGTATAGAGCCTTTTTGTAATCTAGCTTCTGTCGCGAGCGCGACCTCTTGTCACGATCGTGACAATGAACTTGGCTTCTGTCGCGAGCGCGACTTCTTATCGCGATCGCGACAGTGAACCTCTTCGCATCCTGTTTTATTTGTTTTGAAGAGAGTATTTTCTTCTGTCTTGCTTTGCATGATTTATATGTTTATGTAATGAGTTGAACACATGTATATGATGATGTTATATAAGAGTGAATGCATGGAATTTAAATGTTACATGCCTTTTAGTTGTTGAATATGATTATTAAAGATTGTACATCAATTAAATGTCTCTGAATTTGATAAGTGCACTTGAATTTTAGTTGATGAGTTGATGTCCGTGTATAGTGTGTGAGTTGGTATTGAGCCTGATTACCGTTATAGTGGATAGATAAGCATGCTTATAAAGGGATTATCAAGTGCAGCTGCCAACGTTCCGCCCCGTTTGGGTGAAGCGGGTTGACCTCCGAGAATGGTCATTAATAGAGATAGATGAAAATGTTTTGTGACTTCGGTCTATCGAAAATGTTTTTTTATAGAGCATCCCGTATCCATCATGAGAGGAACTCAGGCTTGTTTTGTTAAATATTGTGCAGTGAACTTGAGATGATTATAGTGTTGCTTCGAATGAAGCCATAGTACATGAGAGTAATGTTTAATTACATGACAGCTTTGTATACAAGTGTATAATTACATGAGCGTGTTTACATGTATATGGACACATGATAGCGCACATTTGAATACGTGATATGTACAAGTTGTAGTGTATATAAAAAGGTAAATGAATACATGTTATATGCACGTGAATTCATAGTACTTGATAATTGAGCATGCAACCCATACACGTATAAAAGCTATATGAATGAGCTAGTTGATTTTGTTACATGAATTGTGTGATTTATTTGTGACTTCGTAAAGAAGTCCTTTGCATTATTTTCATCCCCACTAAGCATTATCGCTTAGCACGGATGTTTATTTCCATGTAGGTTACAGGTTCGGATCAGTGAGTGGACATCTGCAGGTCAAGGCCACTAGGAGTTTTTGCTATACCTTTTTGTATAAGTTAGAGATAGAGTTTTTACATTTTGAGTAACATCATTATGTAATATAAGTAGAAAAATCACAAGTAAAGGTACATGTAAATGTATTTGTAAAGCTAAATGGAAACAGATGTAATATGAACATGTAAATGTATATGTAGTTGATATGAAATGCATGTTGGGCCCTAGTGTAGTATTTAATTACTTTTAAATGGATGTGTTTATGCTATCGCTTCCGCTAATGCATGTACATGTATACGTAAGTGTCCGCGTAGCGGCCCGATATTCCTTACCGGGGGTATGGGGGTGTTACAAACTCCCTACATGCAACCACACTCAAACAAAAACCAATAATCATGCATATAACTCAATTAAAGAAATTAACACATGCCAGAAATACACACACATACACATGCAACATGGCTCAAACTACTAGGGTGGCAAACGGGGTATTACAGCAGCCGTAAATGTCTTCCTCTGTCTTCACCAAAATGTATCGAGTTCTGGATAACCCCCAAACTTGGGAAAATACCTCCCTTTCCCCACTTTCTGGCCTGAAATTTCTAAGAAGGGTTAGGATATATCATAACGTTCTTCTAGGTGCGGCTCGCTTCTGGGACCCACGTTTTCACATCTTCAGATTTACTTATCAGGAACTATGCCCCCTTCCTGAAGAGTTTGCTATTATCATTGGAGCATGGTTTCCTCTCGACACCTTACCCTGTATTCCACGCTGTGGTTTGATTCATACAAGGGATATTGCGTTGGCCATGAGCATCCCTCCTTCTGATGATGCCCGGTTGGTCCCTCATGGTTCTACTTTTGCCTTAGAGCCACTGATTGAGGTGTTGGAGGCCTTCTCCGGTCTTCCCCCATACCGTACGTGTGTCATTTTTTTGTTTTGTCTCATGAGGTATTTTCTATTCGGAATTGTGGATGACTTTCATTATGGACTATCCCCTTTCCCATTGATCCTCACCGAGACCATCCTGGGTTTGGATTTTGTTCGTGTTGATTCCTCTGCCGCCCTTTCTAGGAGCCCCTTCTTGCTCTAGGTACGTCATTATTTTGAAAGGTAGTGTATCCCTTGTGGATTTTCGCACTAGCTTTTCTTAGCGGGAAATGCGTCCTTTTCGAATTTTTACATAGCCCTATGCCTTACTTTTGCCTGGGGTGAACCCAACTCACTCCAGTGGCTTTTATACTTAATATGTCTTTTTTCTTTTTTTTTTCAGATATGGCTGCAAAAGAAGCTGAGACTGCTGTCAGAACCTCCTCCTAGGGTTATCAGTCAATATTCCTTGAGGCACTTCCTCCCCCGTTAGTGACTATACTCATTCATGACTCTTGATGAAGGCATTACCAGACTTGGCGAGGTAACAGATGAGGATATCAGTTTCATGAATGCTTGGCTTCCTCTTTCTGCTGCGACAGTTGACGGCTCTTCAGGGTGTGTTCTCCTATACGGGCTTCGCGAGGCCACTTTTTATATCACAGCCTGCTGTGCTCGATAGCTCGGGATGACCCAGGATGTGGTGAGGCTCCCTTTATCTTTCTAAGGTGGAGTTCTGTCTTTGACTTTCGCTTCTCGATATCATGAGCTCTAGGTGGAACTACCGGTGAAAACTGTCATACCCTCCTTTGAAAATCATTTTGTCACTTCTACCAGTGCATATAAGAGATGGGTGCTTAGCCCTACAGTCAATAACAGGACTCGTCAACTTAGGCGTCTGGCTAGCGAGAGCAGTAATAGAGCATAGTTCAGATTTGAATGCATTTTAAGCAATGTGTTTTTTTTTAAACAGAACTAGAAAATAATGTAAATGAATAAATTCAGTTTTATTTCCTTTTGCAAAATTGTGTACACTTCAGTATGATTTCACTATACATGATCACCATTTAGCATCAATTCAAAATGCAAAACTACATTCATTCCTGGAACAAATCTTGATAACATCAAACTCCTGTTACCAATCAGCCCTCTCGGGTTTTCTTGATTGGACTTTTTCTCTCAAGCCTCTAATTTTTGCCCAAGGTGCCTTTTTTTGGTTTTCACCCTGAAGAGGCGTCCAATTTTATCAAGGCCGCCTTTTTTCGATTTTTGACCCGCATGGCTTTTATTCTCTTTTTTTTATTTTTAGCCTTTAGCCATGAACCTTTTTGAATCTATCTATATTGATCGGCTCCTTGAACTCATTGCCATCGCTATCTGCCAGGATTGCCACTCCCTTTGACAATAGCTTTTTGAGGATGAAAGGACCTTCCCACGTTAGCCTGAACTTACCTCGTATGTCCGGCGCCCCTGGTCTCATTTGCTTGAAGACCAAATTCCTTCCTTCAACGGGTGTTTCTTGACCTTCCTTCCGAATGACCTGGCAAGCCTTTTCTGATAAATCTGATTGTGATAATAGGCTTTCAACCTACTCTCATTTAGCACATTTAGGTGATGCAACCACTGTTGTGCCCATTCAGCCTCCGAAATTTAGGCCTCCATAATGACCCTCAATGATCTAAGCTCTATTTTAACTGGCAACACTGCTTCCGTCCCATACACTAAAGAATACAGTGTGGCTCCCGTGGAAGTTCTGATGGTAGTTCTATAACCCCAAAGTGTAAAAAGTGAATTTTCTGCCCAATCTTTATAGTTCTGAACCATTTTGGCTAGGATTTTCTTTACATTCTTATTAGCAGCCTACACCGCCCCGTTGGCTTGTGGGGGATACGGAGAGAATTTGTGATGCTCGATGCCGTATTTTTGAAGCAACTTTTTAGTCTCAGCCATGAATTGGACCCCATTATCGAACACAATGTGATGTGGGAGACCGTATCTGCATATCAAATTCTTTTCAATGAACCTGGCCATATACCAAGCATCAACCTTCTTAAAAGACTCATCCTCCACCCACTTAATGAAATAGTCAATAGCAACTATGATGAATCTATGGCCATTAGAGGCTGTAGGGCGTATCTCTCCGATAATATTGATTCCCCAAGCTGCGAACGGCTAACAAATTATGCAATTCTGAAACAGGCAAGTGCCTCAAGTCCGCGTACTGCTGACACAACTGACATTACTTTAAGTGCTTTGAGCAGTTTGTATCCATGGTAAGCCAATAGAACCCTTGTCTCATGATTTTCTTGGCCAATATCAAACCATTCATGTGGGCCCCACAAATCCCAGCATCAGTTTCCTCTATTACTCTTTCGGCCTCTTTCTCATCCAGACACCTTAATTGAACATCGTCGACCTGTTGTTTATACAACACCCCATCTATACAGATGAACTGAGTAGATAACTTGCGGATCAACCTCCGGTCTTTTTTGATAGCCTCTTCTGGGAACGTTGTGTTCTCTAAGTAATTCTTGATATCATGATACCATGGCTTTTCGTCCACAACTTCCATTTCCATGAAAGGATTGGACTCAAAACTAGGCCTCTCAAAACTAGAAATCAACACCGACTTCATAACTATCCCCTCCGGGTTATACCATATCGACACTAAAGTTGCAAGCGCATCGGCCAATTGATTTTCGTCCCTTGGAACAAAATGGAAAGTGCATACTTCAAACTGATTGCTCAGCTCCCTTAAGTGTTTCACATATAGTATCAACCATTCTTCCTTAACAGCCCACTCGCCTCAAATCTGATTGATTACTAGCGATAAATCTCCAAATACCTCTATGCTCTTTGCCCCCAAGGCTATTAAGGCTTCTAATCCGAAAGTGCAAGCTTCGTATTTGGCTTCATTGTTAGTGGCCTTATATCTCAATTTCTAAGCCAGCGGGAGTTTTTCGTCATCTGGGGTTGTTAGAATGATTCCTACTCCTGCCCCCTTACTATTTACTACCCCGTCAAAGTGTAATTGCGAATCTTGCACCGTAATAGCTGCCACATCTTCGTCTGGGAAATTGAACTCATATGACTCTCCTTGAATAGGATGTTCAGCTAGAAACTCTACTACTCCTTGCCCCTTAATGGTCTTCCAGGTGATGTATTTAACATCGAATTCTTGTAATAACAACAACCATCTCCCCATTTTCCCTAACAAAGATGGAGGCTCCTATATGTATCTAAGAGGGTTTTGTTTCGCTACTGCTTGTACCTTGTAAGAGTGAAAATAGTGTCTCAACTTCTTGGATGCCCAGATTACCGCAAGGAAAATCTTTTCTACTTCTGCATACTTGACCTCATAGGAAAGGAAATTCTTACTGAGGTAATAGACTGCAAACTCCACCCCGAACTTGTCCTTCTGAGCCATCATGGCGCCTATAGAGCTATCTTCTATAGCTAAATACAGAATAAGTGGCTTAACTGGTTGCGGTGGTCTTAAAACTGGGGGATTCAACAAATATTCCCTAATGGTATCGAAAGCTGTCTGGAAATCTCTGTTCCACACTATGGGTTGGTCTTTTCTGAGCAATTTAAAAATCGGCTCGCAAATGGAAGCAAGCTTGGCGATAAACCTACTGGCATACTGCAGCTTACCCAAGAAACTTCTGACATCCTTTTTGTTCTGGGGTAATGGCATCTCTCTAATGGACTTGACCTTATCCGGGTCGATCTCAATCCCTCTCTGGCTGACTACATGTCCTAACAATTTCCCTGAAGTGACACCGAAAATGCATTTCTTGGGGTTCAATCGTAGATTATACTTACTGATCCTCTAGAAGAACTTCTCTAAAGCCTCAAAGTGACCTTCCCTGGTGACTGACTTGATCATCATGTCATCCACGTACACTTTTACCTCCTTGTGGATCAAGTCATCTGGGATCCTTATTGCCATTATCTGATAAGTTGCGCCTGCATTCTTTAAACTGAATGGCATCACCCTAAAAGCAAATGTTCCCCACTCAGTGATGAAGGCTATCTTGATTCAACTATCTTGTTAAGAATATGATTATAGCCTGCATAACCATCCACGAAACTATACATCATGCAAGCAGCTACGTTGTCTATTAACACATTGATGTGAGGCAGCAAAAAGTCATCTTTCGGACAAGCTTTGTTTAGATCTCGATAGTCCACACACACGCATACCTTACCGATCTTCTTAGCCACTGGGACAACATTAGCCAACCAGGTTGGATATTGTACTTCAATCAGGAACTTGGCCTCAATCTGTTTATGAATTTCTTCTTTCACTTTCTCTGCCCATTCCGGTCTGAGCCTCCTAAGCTTTTGCTTAACTGGCTTATGGTATGGGCATGTTGGGATGGCGTGTTCTGTTATTCCACGATCTACTTCTGGCATATCTTTATAGGTCCAGGCAAAGACTTTTTCATGTTTTCTTAAAATTCACTCAAATTTTTCTCTCTCTTTATGAGTTACGTTAGATGCTATCAAGATTTCTTTCGGGTTTTTTGAAGTTCCGAGATTAAATGAAGTAGCATCAGTTGAATTAATGTCAAATATAAATGAATCATAATCATGATTATGCATAATGAAATCATCCGAAACATTGCATAAGTAAGCAAAATTGTTCATATTATTAATAGAACTTGAAATGTCATCAATATTATTGAAAAGTTCAGGTGCAAAAAGAGAATCTAAACTATCTTCTTCTTTATTTTCTATCGACGCAGATGTTGCAGCCGACGGCTTTGAATCAAATTGGCAGATGTAGCAACCCCTTGCATGGCTTCACTCTATTTCTCTGCAGCTTCGTTTTCCATCCTTGCTTTCCCTTTCACTTGGGCAATCATCAATTTCTCAGTAATGATCTCCTAGGGTGCTTCGTGATCCCAAACTGTCTCCTTGGTCATGATTTCCTCATCCCAAAAACCCTTTCCTAGCTTGATCAATCTAATGTCCCAATCAAAGACATCATTTAAGACCTCGAAACCCGATATAATTCTTTCGTCAACCCACTACGGTTCTGCTTCCCCCGTGTAGGCACATACTGAAGCTACTGGAACAAAACTTGCCTTGATATGAGGGATCTCTTCTACTGACTTCATACCCCTCTTCACATCTCTTTATATCCCAGGCCCCTCCTATCCTTTTGGCCTCTGGTAGCAATGGCTGATGGCAGTCCCTGCGAGTTCTTTCCCAAACCTGCACCAAGGAGGAAAGACATTCTCTTCATCATGTTCAACACTTGGGGGCTCCCTTCGATGTGTTCTTCCCCATCTATCATGGCGACATGAAACTCGCTGAAGGGTTGTCTTGTAATTTCCAGTACTGAGACCTGATTCTCCCTCGCGGCTCTCATCGTCACCACTTGTCCCTCGTGGGGAATCTTGACCATCTAGTGCAAAGTGGAGGGCACCTCTCCCAACTTATGGAACTAAGGCCTGCCTAAGAGGGCTGAGAAATCGGCAGGAATAGGTAGGACCACAAATTCCACCTCAGTTTTAACTGGCCCCGTCTCTACCACCGTCTTGAATGTCCCTGATGCCTGCCTCCGCGAATTATCATAAGTCATGATTATCAGATAAGACTTAGTCAACATATCTTCCGTTACACCGAAAGCTGCCATTGCCACCAGTGGGCATACATTGATTTATGAACCATCGTCCACCATGTCACACGCTGTGTGTTTCTGATTAATCTGAGCCCTTATGTATAGGGGCCGATTATTATTGTGGCCTTCTACCGGCAAGTCAGCACTTGAAAACACTACATTTTCTCCAGCACCCCCCTTGACTACGTCTAGCAACTCCGTAGGCGAGATAGTTGTGGCCACTGTAGTGTCACATAAAGTCTCCATTAACTTCTACCTATGCGAGGGAGACTGTCTTAACAAATACCAGATAGAAATTTGAGCCAGCATCTTTTCCAGCTGCTTTATTATCAGATCCTCCTCCAGCTCTTTTTCCTTTTGAATTACCACGGGATCTTATGGCCTATAGACTTTCGGAACTACCCTTCCACTTCGGGTTGCAGCTCCGACCTTCTTCTTCCCTTTTTTCTCCTCTTCCTCATCCGAACCCCATGGGTCAGGAAATCTTTCAACCTTAGAATTTTGATTTTCATCTCCACTTTCATCAGTGGACCAGCAATCGATTGTTGCCATGGGACTCCCTTTTTCACTTGCCTCCTGAAGGTGCATGATAGCAATGTTGGCATCGATGCCGTATAGATATTCTAACACAAACCACTCGGGCAAACTTGACCCGATCATGAACACTGGCGGGGGCACGTTATTATACCCGGGCTTCTTCTGGTTCCCTCTTTTCTTTAGATTTGTGATCTGCTTGGAGTCGATCAAATCCTAGATTGCATGCCTTAGTGCCTCGCAATCATCAGTCGGATGCCCGATGTGCTGATGATATTCGCAGTACTCATCGTCCTTGTGCCCTGGTTGCCCTTGTGTCCTGGCTGGTTGGGGTGGTAAAGTCTGCAGTTTCCCCTCCTTTATCAACCTCCTAAGCACCCATGAGAGAGACCTCCCCAGATTAGAGAAATGCCTTGGACCAGTATTTGTAGCTAAAACCTCAGCTATCTTTCTTGCGCCACTGCTGCGCCCCGTGGCTGTTACCGCCTTCTTGGCATAACCCTCATTGCTTGCCCTCCTTGTGAGGTACTCCCCCTCAACCTCGATAGCAATATCCTTTAGTGATTCCCAATCCTTCAGACTCTTCATCTTCAGCCCATCCTTCAGATACTGGCTATTTTTTTGATGAAAAGCCAGATCTGATCCTGAGTATCTGGCTTTCTCTTCATCTCCATCACCCAGTTTCTCCATCGAGTCAGATACTTATGAAATGACTCGCCGAACTTCTATTACAGCAATTCCAAGTCCTTCAGGGTCACCTCCATCCTCGTGCTGCAGTCATATTGCCTGAGGAACTCTTCTGTTAACAGACCCCAATCTTTCTTAGTCCTCCGATCTAAACCATGGTACCAATCCACTGCCGGGCCAATTAAGCTCAAACAGAAGTATTCTATCTTCTTCCTCATCGTCAAAGTAGTACCCTTCATTACCAATGAGTACTGCTTTATGTGGGCGGTAGGATGAGAAGTGCCATCAAACTTTGGGATGTTCGGCATTTTGAAGTTCATAGGGATCAGATCCTCTCCCTCCAATTCTTTGTCTTTAGGGTTCATCCCTCGTCCTCTAGTTAACATTCTCGACATTGCCTCGAATTTCTCCTCCATCTTCTTCCAGATGGCCTCTTCAGTCTGAGGCACCTTTCCCCATACTGATGCTGGTTCCTCATATTCATCCTCTTCCTAAACCTTATTCATCCTATGGGCAGGCCCTCTTATCTGTCCTGCTAATATATTGGCCCTTAAGTACACTAGTGGTGGGTGAACCTCTTCTTATGGGTCCTCTCTGACCTCCTCCTGCTCATTTTATCTTATAGGAGGAGAAGCTGGGTTCTGTGGTACGGCAGGCTGGGCCATTGTTGCCATCATGGCAATCATTCGATTCTCGAACTCCTCAAACCGTCTACCCACTTCTTCAGCTATCATGGCCCTGGTGGCATCTGTCCCCCTTGGTGAGTTAGCCATTTCACTGTGCAAAGAAAACTGAGAGGAGGTAGCGTGACTGCTCTCTGAAATTGTGTCCGAGTACTCTACCCTTTCCAGTAGTTCAAAAAATGGGTTTATGCGTAGCTGCCCTTGGGGACCTCTTGACCACCTGGGTAGATCTATGATGGCTACAAAACACATCAGGTTAGGATGACACATGAATGCCATAAGATGCATGATCATGCTATGCAGCATTCACAATCACACGCAAGCACATAGATCCCTCCAACCTTATCACTCCCGCACACGAGGTCATAGTCTCTTTCCTAGGTGGGCTTGGTCCATGCATTAACAGGGAACCCGATGGACGCGCATGGTGTACGATGGAAAACCGGCAGCATAACCTTTCTTATCTAATGTACATGCATATGGGTTTTGATGATTATGTATTTAGGCAGTCTAAATAAATCGACTTGTGCCTATCGGGGCATGAAAGCCTTTGATTAAGTGACCAGTCAAAGTATCTGGGTTTGTCTAATACATAATGATCCATACAGCAAGCATAGTATTACGGTTCATGCCACTTAGGGGAAGTATATACTTTTATTACATAAGCTTTGGCCATGGTGATGATACTTTTGGGCTACCCAAGCAGGATCCTTGCCAATGGATCTAGCTCGTCATGAGTGTAACGACCAGTCGGGTCATCATTTTATATACCACATGGTACTAGACTTTGGCTGGTGATTATCCTTAACACTTTCCTACATTGAGTAAACGCAAGGTCATGCTTCAGGAACACACCGAGGTTAAAAGAGGGACCAAACTAGCATAGATCTAAGGCTCTAATAAGAAGCAATGTAATTTCAAAAAGGGCTAAAATTTTAAATTAAAATTCAATTATATGCTTCAACCAAGGTACTTTCGAAGCGAAGTTTCATTTATTATCCCCAGCAGAGTCGCCATTGTGATGTGCACCAAACCTTGGGCGCCCCGAATGACACGCTTTTAGGGCATTCGAGAGAGGTTCATGGAACTTGTAAGAGATTTATAAGGGCATCTGTTTTGGGCAACAAGGAGTGTTTTGGAGTCACCACCCAATAAAATATTGAGAAAGGTCGTCTAGCCTCACTGAACCTAAGACAATGCATGTGTGTCTATTTTGGGCAATCAGAGATATTTTGGACACCTCCTTCCAATAAAATATTGGGAGGATCGTCTAATCTCGTGAAGCCTAAGACGATGCATATACATCTATTTTAGGCAAGCCAGAGATATTTTGGACACCTCTTTCCAATAAAACACTGGAAAGATCATCTAATCTCATGGAGCCTAAGACAATGCAAATTGGGCCTATTTTGGGCAACAAGAGATATTTTGGAGACCCCACCCAAATAGAACATTGAGATGGTCCTCTAACCTCGTTGAGCCTAAGACCAAAAATGGTTCGAGACTTTCCATTTATTCATACCTTGGTTAAATTATAATTGAGTTTTGAATTTAATATTTCATTCCTTTTCTCATACAATTTAATGCATTAATTAAAGCGCATATCATTCATGTAATAAAAGCAATAAAGGAAATCGGTAAATAGAAGTAAGATTAAAATAAGATAAACGAAAATCCAATAAATTACAATAAAACTGGGGGCGAAATACAACCCCCATTATAAATGACATGAAATCATACAGAAAACGGGGCATTTATTAAGGGTTGAGGACATTGGTCCTCGCATGCGTACTTACAAAAATAATTTTCAAGTGACAATTTTATTTCGATAAAAATTATGACATTGGTCCCGTTTTATTAGAAAAGTTCCAACTTAATTAGTATAAATATTTAGTCATTTTTGTGTTAGCGACATGAAAATAATATTTACAAATATATGGTACATGGAAATTGAAATAACGAGAAGTAGGGTAAAAGAATAAACCCGAATAATATCCTCGGATCATCGTGGTGTCCTCCATTTTTAATAACCCAAATCCAATAAAGAAGCAACAAAACTCACAAAAACAAAAATCACGTAAGTGCAAGAATCAACAATAAA
Source organism: Excoecaria cochinchinensis (assembly GCA_947683425.1). NCBI lineage: Eukaryota > Viridiplantae > Streptophyta > Magnoliopsida > Malpighiales > Euphorbiaceae > Excoecaria > Excoecaria cochinchinensis. The sequence goes on along the minus strand of CANTUQ010000127.1, from coordinate 8,480,158 downwards.
ATAGACATGAAAAGTAAATAATGGTAAAGAATCTATGAAAAATCAATCATGGAAAATAAGAGGAAAAAAAATAAGAATAAGGGATAGAAGAAAGAAAAGAAGAAAATGAAGAAGGAAAGCCCAGGGATGACCCATAGCGTGCGAGTGACGGCTGTCCCTGGGTCGACCGACGGGTGGAGTCAGAACTCCTCGACAACCCGTCGTTTGGATGAGCGACGGCCGTCGGTGGAGCCTCAGCCCGTCGGTGGTCCCAGATCCAAAAAAAAAAATTAACTAAAAACTTGTTTTATTTTGATTAAAATGGAATTTTATGTGCAAAATCAATATGAAAGGATAAAATGCAAAAGAGGTTAGTCCATAATGTTTACCCTAGGAATATTACCTTCGAAGGTGAATTTCGTATGATTTTTGTCCCTTGAATTCTACAAGAATTGATCTGTAATGTGTAATTTTAGGAGATTTTTTACTACAAAATTGTACCTTTTGAAAATAGATCAAGAAAAGAAAATTATATTTTTCCTTCTCGATGTTCTAGGTAGCAATTATCAATGCTAAAAATGGCTAGATCAGATAGAAACGAATTAATCTCGTTCCCTCAAATTCACCTTGATTTGAAAAATATTTGATGAAAACTTTGATGAAAAATAAAAGCAAGAACTTTTTGTGAAAAAACTCTCTATTTCCTAAAAATTGCTAACCCCGAAAAATAAGCCTCAATCCCCTATTTATAGGTTAAGGAAAATCATTCAAATAAATTCAAATTTGGAATTTAAATTTTAAAAAGATTTCTGAAATCAAAATTAAATCCAAATGATTTGCAAAATATTCTCAAAATCAAATTAGAGATTTGAAAAGATTTGGAAGATATAGGAAATCTTGAAAATATATTTGAAAAGATTTGGATAATATTGAAAAATCTTTGAAATATATTTGAAAAGATAGGAAATTCTTGGAAAATCCCGTCCAATCTTGCAGCAGATCAACAACCGATGGGCGTTTGTGGATTACCAATGGGCATCGGTCACGGGGGCACTCTCGGTCTTTTGAGCGGCGGACCACTCTATGAGAGGCGGGTGCCGAGAGACAGCCATCGTTTGCGAGAGGCAAGTGTCTCTCAATGCGAGAGGCAAGTGTCTCTCAATGCGAGAGACTGTAGCTCGAGCGACAGGCATCGCTTTCACGAGAGACGGGCCCGTCCCGAGCAAGCGACAGGCGCTGCTTGAGCGAAGGAGGCAAACGACGGGCTTCCCTCTTGCTGACTGGTCTCCCATCGGTGAAGCAAAAATAAGATTTTCTAAAGACAAACTCATCCTGATGCCTGAAAATCTCCTATCATCCAGAAAAATCCTCAATCCTTGTAAATCCGAAGAGCAAAAGCTCACAACTTTCATCCATTTGCCCAGAAATTGGCATTGATATCTTCATCGGGTAACTCTGATCTGAACTGCCTCGGGACACGGTGTCTACAATGGGTATTTTCTTAAAAATAAATATGAGACATACGTCTCTACAGAATGACACCGTAGTGTCATAAGTATAGCAGTTGCATCAAGTTCTCTATATACGTGCCTATCTATCCACAACTTAGACTAAGCGGGCTATGTAATATCAACTTGGAATTATTTCATATCTTATTACATTGACACATGCGCATTCATAAGTATATGATCAATATAGTAGTCAAAACATATAATTCATATGGTTCTAAACAATGTCAATAATAAATAGTAAATATAAGTATGATGTCTTACATGGGTATTACATGTATGTTTTCATTTCATAAATATCTCTATTCACATCATTTCATATGTATTACATGTATGTTTTCATTAGATAGGCACAGGACAAGTGTCGGAATAATGTCGGTAATTAACATAATACGTACAATAATTATATCAATATCGCTATTTTTTCGTGTAAATTATAAACATTCCTTCCTGTAGTATCATTAACATTATAAACACTTTCTCATTATTTGATAACATACAAACTTCCAACATTTTATGACTAATCATATATAAGTATTCACCTATCATTTACAGTCAATACTACACACTATAATATTTTTGGTTATTATCAATAGTTTAGTAATAAACATATACACAAGCTCCTCTTTAACATATCATGTCCATATCATTAGTTATACATATGTTCAAATGGCATTCATACACATATAATCGTTATACAAACTTAATATCAGTTGCTACATCATTTTCGATTATTGTAGATAGCCAACTACCAAATATACACGTAATTCCTTTGTTAGCATATTATGCCATAACATTATTTATATATATTTTCAGATAATATACATTCATATACTCACTTATAATGTTGACATGTGTCGACAAGTTTTGGGAACCTCCAGTGAAGTTTAGGGTCAAACCGGTGAGAAAACTCACTTAATAGCTGAAAATAGGAGGTCACAAGGTGCTCAGACATTCCTGACCACCATGTGGGTCAATTTTTAGGCAATTTTGGCAGTCTAGAATGCATTTATATGGTGGTTAGGGTAGTCACACGGTGGGCAGGAATCCCTATCCACCTCGTGACCATGATTTCCTACATTCTGCAGAGGACATATTCCAGGTCTAGTTTTGCACATGGTTTTTTCCTAGCTAAAGGGATTTTTGGGCAAAATTGTATCTAGACAAATGTTCCCCTATGTCTTAAGTTTCCAATGACACAAAAATCATCCAATTTGGACTTATAAATTAGGAGATATGAACTTGGGAATAGAAACTGCTCCCAATGTACAAGCAAATGTAGAACTGGTTTTTGGTGTCTTTATTTAAAGGTATTTCTCTTAAGTTTCATCTCCAACTGGAATCACTCTAATTAGAGATCTGTAGACCGAGTTGTGGCCTAAAAATAGACACGGGTTCAAGAGGTTCTTAAGGCAGACTTTCACTATAATACCTTCCATGCCTAATCCCTCAACTTTCATACAAAACAACATCAATTTCAGTCATTGACCACATTTTCACATCTCATAAAATACATATCATGAATTATTCTCAATCAATACACACAAGAGGAGTTAAATGTTTCCAAACTTCTTTTAGACACCAAATTGCTCCTTTATGCCTCTTTAGCTCTTAATTACTCTTTTCCTTTGCTTTGATTAGTTTTTTTTCCAACTAATTAACATCACAAATCACGTGAATTACTTCCTCTTCAACACACAATTCCAACCTCAAAGAGATAGAGGAGAAAAAGAGAGAAAATATCAACTAGAACTTACCTTATTTGTTTAAAAAAGCAACTTGATCCCTTAGATTCCTAAACCTGGCCTTGAGAGATGTATGAATTTTGAAGACAAGATGAAAGAAGATGGTTGTGCTTATCTCCAAATACAGCCGGCCATCTTGGCCCATTTAATATGGTCAAAACACATGATTATTCTAAAGGGATGTGTTGCCAATTCTCATTGGTTGCTTTTGGCAAATTTCCATTCCGTCCTTAGCTTATCTTTTGAATCATTCTTTGGCATATAATAAACTCTTATTAATACTTTAGTCCACTAATGAAATCTTGCTTATACATATAAGTCTCAATTTATCAATTTACAAATTTATCGCACTTGCCAAAACTTTTAACTTAATGACAGTTACGTCCTTTCCACTCAACCGTCGCTTACTCATGCACCTTTGGTTTCCATTGCACCCTAAACATGCCTTATTACTATTATGGTGTATTTTAGGTCCTTATAGCTATGGCCATAGAGTTTGAAATGCCACAATCGTGATCTCGTTCTATTCATGTTTTCATAAAAAATGTTGGTGCCATGGCTGTGAGACCCGAGGTGCCACACCGGTGACCCACTCTACCCAAAAGGTCCATTTTGAGGCATTTGTTATGCCATGGCCATGGTTGGTTTATGCTTATGGCTGTGTGTTGGTTATTGCAATAAAGCATACATTGCATGCAAGGTGGAATTTAAAAAACTTCAAACCAAATAGCTAGATCTTATCAAGAGATTTCCTAAAACCAAACAAAAAGTTAGAATTCTTTACCATTTTGATTTGATTAGTTGTGTTCCTTTACTGGGTTGTTGTAAACCACCGGTATCCAATACAAAATTCCAATAATATGTATCCACATCAAAAGCAAAGCCAAAGAAACAAGAGAATGAGATGCAAGGGCTAAAATTTCGCAGATGTTAGTTAAGAGAATTCGACTAGGGTTTTAAGATGAAAAGTGGAAAATTTTAAGTGGAAAGAATGACTTATCTTAATTATTACGATAATAAGAGAATTTATACTCCTAATAGGCAGACTTAGGTCTAACTTAAATGGTTGTAGCAAGTCCTAAAGGCCTAGTCCATCAAATGGGCTTAAGTGACACCTAAAGGCCCATTTGGTGCCTCCTACGCAAGGTCCATTAAGAAGACCTCAATGCACATTTCACTTGGGCTTCAAGCTAAATTTCATTAGTAATAAGCCCTAGGAACATTATTTGGGCCCTTTTATTTCTTAAAGAGCTCAAATAAAGCTTAATGGGCTCAAAAGGAATCCTTCTAGGCCCTTTCAACCATTTTTGCGAAGGAGCTCTCTACGCAATTGCTTCGGACTTTTAAAGCCCTAAACCATTCCTCGTCTATAACATATGGATATTATAATATCCCATACCATAATATACACTTGCATTTTATATTTGATTTTATTTAAATTTGTGTGTGACCTATTGGGTTCTTCATAGTAGTGCATAGTGTATCTACAAATCCCAATTTGACTGGGATTTGCTTGATTAAAGCTCTTTCAATTATTATAATGATCTTATCATACACATACACATATGTAAAAGTCAAAAGAGGCTTATAGCCAAGCATCTTGACTACCCAGGTGATAGAAATTCAATGGTTTTGACTTTACCCTTCCATATCTAGTTTCCATGCAATAAGTCATTTCATCATTCTTTATCTCATCCAGGAATTGAGTAAGGACTTGTTTCAACTCATCTCTAAATATGCCTAACTCTTATTCTTTTATCTTTATTCTAAAAATGCCTTTGTGAATCTTATTTACTAATGGATCTCACTTTGAAAATTTTTAGAATAGAAATGTATAAGAATAGTGAAATAAACTCCCCACCATAATTTGGCATGATGAATCCTTTGTTGATTGCTCAACTGCTTTTAAGTAGTTCATGCTATACACAATCTCCAAGCTATGTATACACATTGAAATAAGTAAAAGTAATGCAGTCAAAGTAGAGTATTTGCTACTTAAGATACCTTGGTGATCCATGTCCCAGAATACTTACACCATGGATATGATGAGAAACCTTCACTGACATAGATTAAGTATCCATGTGAAGTTCTCATGTTTGGTCTCCAATGTACTTGTTTCTCAAAAAGCACCCACATGTTAACTCTAAACCTCACAATGTTTATAGCTTGTGAGAACTACTGCTTGACCAAGTCAAAAAGTATAACATGTGTTAGTCGATCCATATTAATAATGTCCTATCTTGCTAGTACTATGACTAAGGATAGCTCAAGTATTAACACATTTGCATACAATAGGAATCTTACATCATAAACTCCTCATGATTTTCTTTGCACTGTGTTTGGATATCCAGTACTTCATTAGATAGTTTAAGTCACAAGCAAACAAATGTATAGAATATAAGTACTAAATAATAAAGTAATGCCTCTTTATTGATCATAAAATTATAATGCACCTAGAAAACATCCCCATTACATAAGCACTCTAAAGCATACAACTAACTTCGTGTGTAACACCCCAAAATGGCCCTAAAAGATTTTAAGAGTTTTGATGTGGCATTTTGACACATGGCATCGTAGAAGTGTGACAAGTGGCAAGAGATTTATTTGTTTTACATGAATTAAATATTTCTGAATTTCATAAGTTTACTTGAATTATAGTTTATGTTTTGGTAATAAGGCCAAACATAATTGAGTTGTTTATTGAGCCTGATTACCGTTATAGTGGATAGATAAGCATACTTATAAAGGGTTAGAGTGCAGCTGCTAGAGTTAGCCTTAATTGTGCCCAAAGTTTTGAATACCTTGTGTATTCCATAGAGTTTGAGTTAATTCTCCACATGTAAGATACTGTAAACAGTATCCAGAGTTACCCGTATCCACCATAAAAGGAATTTAGGCTTATTAATGTTGTGTAGTGAACTTGAGACGATTAAAAGTATTGCGTTAAATAAATGTTATATTTGAACACATGATCTGTACAAGTGTGAAAGTTGTATACATGAGCTATTTAATTATTTTTACATGAAATGTGTGATTTATTTGTGACTTCGAAAAGAAGTCCTTTGCATTATTTTTTATCCCTACTAAGCATTATCGCTTAACACAGATGTTTATTTTCGTGTAGGTTTACAGGTTTAGACTCAGTGAGAGCGCGCATCTGCAGGTCAAGGCCACTAGGAAGTTTTGTTCATCTTTTTGTATAAGAAAGAAATAGAGTTTATAATGTTTTGAGTAACATCATTATGTAAATGTATATGTAAAGTTAAATGAAAACAAGTTGTAATATGAACATGTATAAAGATAAATATGTATATATATATGTGCATTTTATGAAATACATGCTAGGCCCTAGTGTAGTATTATTTTATTTTATTATTCTTATATGAATGTGTATAATGTTATCGCTTCCACTAGTGTATGTATATATACATGTATACGTAAGTGTCCGCGTGGCACTTCGATATCATTCCGAGGGATGTTGGGGTGTTACATTTTAGTGGTATCAGAGCTCTAAGTTTAAATAGTTCAGGACTATAAGATGATAGAGTATAGTATATGTGTATGAGTTTGCTTAGAGTGTGCACTACAAGAAAAATAGTGTTTCCCGACGGAAATTCCCGACGGAAAATAAGGAATTTCCGTCGGGAATCGAAATTGCCGACGGAAATTCATTCCGTCGGCAATTTAGTCGTAGGCAAATTTCCCGACGGAAAATATTCCGTCGGGAAATTTCCCGACGGAAATTGAATTTCCGTCGGAAAATTTACCGACGGAAAACAAATTTTCGTCGGTAAAATTACCGACGGAAATTTAATTTCCGTCGGGAATTACCGACGGAAATTCAATTTCCGTCGGCAATTACCGACGGAAAATAATTTTCCGTCGGTAATTCCCGACGGAAATTAAATTTCCGTCGGGAAATTTTACAAATTAAAAAAAAAAATTAATAAATAATAATAATAACAATACAATTAACATAAATAAATAATAATAATAACAATACAAATTATAAATAATAATAATAATAACAATACAATTAACATAAATAAATAATAATAATAACAATACAAATTATAAATAAATAATAATAATAACAATACAATTAACATAAATAAATAATAATAATAATAACAATACAAATTAACATAATAATAATAACATGTTGAATAATAATAATAATAATTTAATAATAATAATATGTTGAATAATAATAATAACTAAAATTAACACTAATTAACAATAATAATCATAATATGAAAAATTCTATTAATAAATTTAATAACAATAAAGTATTAAGAAATATAAATTTAAACAATAATTAAAATTTACCAATATTCATCTAACATAAAAAAAATAATAATAATATTAATAATAATAATAATTCTTATTATACCCAATTAACCAATAATAATAATAATAATAATAATAATAATAATAAATAAAAGAGAGGCAGATCTGTACCTGGCGCCGGAGGAGGAGGAGAGGTGGTCGGCGGTGGTCGGCGGCGACTGGGCAGAGGGCAGAAACGGGGAGAGGAGAGGGAGAAGAGAGAAAGAGAGAGAGAGAGAGAGAGAGAGAGAGAGAGAGAGAGAGAGAAAGAGAGAAGGGAAGGAGAAGCGGGAAAAGAGGGAGGGAGGGGAGGCCGATCGGCGCCGGAGGGAGGGGGAGGGGCGGTGGTCGGCGGCCGGCGGCGGCTGGGCAGAGGGAGGAGAGACGGGGTGAGGAGAGGGAGAAGAGAGAAAGAGAGAGAAGAGAGAGAGAGAGAGGGAAAAAAAAGAGGGAAAATAAATTTAATTTAACTTTAGCGACGGAAAGTATCTTCCGTCGCTAAAAAGAGAGGGAAACGAAATTTTTTAACTTTAGCGACGGAAAGCATATTCCGTCGCTAAAAAGAGAGGGAAATTCAATTTTTTTATTTTTAACGACGGAATACTCAAACCGTCGCTAATTTTAGCGACGGTTTTTTTACTCCGTCGCTATTTTAGCGACGGATTTTATATCCGTCGCTAAAAATATAATTAAGTTTTTTTTTTTATATTTTTTTCAGCGACGGAAAGAATTTCCGTCGCTATTTTTAGCGACGGTTCCTAAAAACCGTCGCAAATATCGGTCGGCAATTTTGGTGGGAAATCTTGGCGCCATTTTTAGCGACGGAAATTAAATTCCGTCGCTATTTACCGACGGAAATTAAATTCCGTCGCTAATTAGCGACGGAAATTTAATTCCGTCGCTAAATAGCGACGGAGGTTAATTTCCGTCGCAATTTAGCGACGGAAATGACTCCGTCGCTAAATTTCCGTCGCTATTTCATCATTTTCTTGTAGTGGTGGCCTAATGCATATGCTATTTTATAGGTTTTAGATAGAGTCCGACCCGAGCGAGAACGTTGGAGAGACTACGGGTAGTGTGAATCCGATTCGAGTGGACCCACATGTACAAGCACAAGATACAGAGGAAAGAGCAAGACCTGTTCAGGACCACCCGGACCTGATGCAAGGGTTGGTACATATTCTAGATCGGTTGACAGCTCCAAAGACACCATCGGATTTGATAAGAAAGAGAGGAGCTGAAGAGTTCCATGGGACATCCTTGGATCAATCTGAGATAGCAAAATTCTGGCTCTAGAGGACAGGAAGAATTTTACAAGAAACCAGTTGCCCACAGAATCAGAGAGTCGCTTGCGCCGTGTCATTGCTACAGGGTGCAGCATATGACTGGTGGAAGTTAGTTTTGAGGAATCCTTAGAGACTCGTGGATTTGACTTGGGATTTCTTTGTTCATGAGTTCAAAGAAAAATTTGTAACCAAAGCTTACCGGGATGCCAAATGGAAAGAATTTGTGACTTTTAAGCAAAAGAATATGACTGTTGGGGAATATGAAAAAGAGTTTACTCGTTTAAGTAAATATGTACCGGAAGGTATATTAACTAAGGATTTTAGGTGTCGCCAGTTTGAAGATGGATTAAGAGAGAGCCTTCGGGGACCAATGTCTGCCATGGTTGCTTTGCAACCCGTGGATTATTATCGATTGGTGTTAGCGGCGATGAAATTAGAGGAATCTGAATTGTTGAAATAGAAAAGAGAGCAAAAGAGAAGGTTTCCAAGAGAAGATGAGAGTACTGGTAAAAGAGCTGGAAGGGTTAGAAGAGGGAAAGATGAACAAGATTCAGCGTTTATGCCAATTTCGGTTGGGAGTGTAAGGCCACCAGTTAGTGGAGGAAGTGTAGCACCTGAGTGTGTACACTATGGAAGGCGTCATTGGGGTGAGTGTAGGAAACTCACTGGAGCTTGCTTTAAATGTGGCAGTACGGAGCACTTACTTGCTCAGTGTCCCAAAACAAGAGAGAATTTGGCATCACAAGCGAACAAAGACAAAGGGAATGCTTCAGGAAATGTTAGAAGTGGGAGAGGAAGAGGTAGAACTGAAAGACTGCCATCAGAAACTGTTGAGAGGCCATTTTCCACCGATGATCAGCCACGTGTATATGCGATGACTGCTGAAGCTATAGAGGCACCGGCCGGATCTTCTGGTAAGTCCTCTTATTGACTAATGCAATATATAGTTCGGTTATTTGTCGGGTATCGGGGAAATTTCGAGGACGAAATTTCTTAAGGGGCAGAGATTTGTAACACCCCAAAATGGCCCTAAAAGATTTTAAGAGTTTTGATGTGGCATTTTGACGCATGGCATCGTAGGAGTGTGACAAGTGGCAAGAGATTTATTTGTTTTACATGAATTAAATATTTCTGAATTTCATAAATTTACTTGAATTATAGTTTATGTTTTGGTAATAAGGCCAAACATAATTGAGTTGTTTATTGAGCCTGATTACCATTATAGTGGATAGATAAGCATGCTTATAAAGGGTTAGAGTGCAGCTGCTAGAGTTAGCCTTAATTGTGCCCAAAGTTTTGAATACCTTGTGTATTCTATAGAGTTTGAGTTAATTCTCCACATGTAAGATACTGTAAACAATATCCAGAGTTACCCGTATCCACCATGAAAGGAATTCAGGTTTATTAATGTTGTGTGGTGAACTTGAGACGATTAAAAGTATTGCGTTAAATAAATGTTATATTTGAACACATGATCTGTACAAGTGTGAAAGTTGTATACATGAGCTATTTAATTATTTTTACATAAAATGTGTGGTTTATTTGTGACTTCGAAAAGAAGTCCTTTGTATTATTTTTTATCCCCACTAAGCGTTATCGCTTAGCACAGATGTTTATTTCCGTGTAGGTTTACAGGTTTGGACTCAGTGAGAGCGCGCATCTGCAGGTCAAGGCCACTAGGAAGTTTTGTTCATCTTTTTGTATAAGATAGAAATAGAGTTTATGATGTTTTGAGTAACATCATTATGTAAATGTATATGTAAAGTTAAATGAAAACAAGTTGTAATGTAAACATGTATAAAGATAAATATGTATATATATATATATATATATATATATATATATATATATATATATATATATATATATATATATGTGCATTTTATGAAATACATGCTGAGCCCTAGTGTAGTATTATTTTATTTTATTATTCTTATATGGATGTGTATAATGCTATCGCTTCCGCTAGTGTATGTATATATACATGTATACGTAAGTGTCTGCGTGGCGCCTCGATATCATTCCGAGGGATGTTGGGGTGTTACATTGTGTCATGTTTCCCCCTACTATCCCCAAACAAGCTCCTTAAACTCTTTAGGGGGGTGCAGTTTGACTCCCCCCCCCCCCCCCCTAGAGAGTATTAATGGCTTAGGCTATAAGGCTTATCTAGGCCACTTGTGGGCATATGCTATGTGCGGATTTGACATGCCCCCTATAGTATTTTACCGGTCCAGATTATCAAAATTGTTATCGGCCATAGTGGGCTCTTGACCCTAACCTCAACCATGGCTGGTCCCACTGTGGCCACGGTTGTAGTTCAATGTACTCATGTGAGCGATGCATCATAATGGTGTCGACAATGCATTGGCTTGGCATTAGCTTGGGCCAAGGGGATATGCTCGGGGTGGATGTGCTTTATTGAGGCATTACGTGTGCTACAGCGATGGTGTGGCGCTCCGGCACCATGCCCGAGCAGGGGCGTGTTCATTGTTGAGGCATGGCGAGTGCTGATCTGGGCCAATTCCTTGGGGCCACAGTACGCTTGGCCGATGTTGAGGCCATGACGATGACTGCCAGGCCTGGGCATGCCAAAGGATAAACGTGTAGCAGTGAGGGATCAGTGGCATTTGGCCGTCATGCCCGAGCTGTTACATGTGCAGCCTGTGGCTTCCTCGTGATTGGTGTTTTGATCCAAATGGTGTTTGTTGCTACTGATGGCTACGAGGGGCTGAGCTCCATGGTGAGGTGAGCATTAGGTGTTGCTTGTACATGACATTAGCACGATGCCTACATCGAGCGGGTGGCTACATGTTGCTTCCGGATGCACAGTGTAAGGCCTTTGCTTATTCCATGTGTGGCTTTTTTGATAATATACTTATAACATGATATTTAAATTAAGTACACAATTTAATATTTTCAATTTAATTTTGAACTTTTTTACTCGATTATTCAATTTTATTTAATATTTCCAAATTCTTTGATAAGCCTAATATATATATATATATATATATAAGTGGAGACTTTTGAAGAGATTTTAGCCAGTAGAGGTGGCAAAATTAGGCCCAACACGTGTACCCAATCTAAATTCACCCAAAATATTAAAGAGGAAATTACACACAATACAACATTTTTAACTTTTTTTTTCATAAATACAACTTCTTTTTACAGTATTTCATAAATCTCTTTTTTTAAATATTTTCTTTCAAAAATACAACTTTTCTCTTCCACCCTCTCTATACCTGTCGTTCTCAGTCTTCTTCTCTGTCTCATCTCACCGGCATCTTCTTCTTCCATTTTTCAGCGTTCCTTTTAATCATGGAGATTTGATTGGATTGGTGGGTTCTTCTTCCCCTTCCCTGTTTTTAAGTTTTTGTTTTCTTGAGTGGCCTCCTTTCTCTCTCCGTCATGTTCTCCTCTATGGCATGGAAGAGCTGGCCATGCTTAGGCAGCTCATCGGACAGATTTAAGACCTCTTGAATCTCTACGGTTGTCCTCCTGATCTCCATCATCAGCCTTTCTCGAAATCCACCACCACAACAACAACAATCCCAGGTCCTTCCCTCTCTCTATGGTTAGATCTTCTCTGCAATTTTTCAATTGTGTGACCTAATCTTTAATTTACTCTTTTCATTTCATTTCACTTTCTGGGTTTAGGTTTTCTGGGATTATATTGCTAATTGTTTTTGGGATATTCGGTTACTTTTTTGAATAGTTATTCAGTTGGTTCAATCTAATTGGAATTGTGAGTTTGGTAAGTTAGATGACAGAGATGTTATTATATGATTTATCATTCATGAAGGATAAGATGGTTTTTGTTTTTATCAGATTAATTTCCTATTTTGAGATTGGATTTGTGATGAAATTGTGGTTTTGCATTTTTCTTTTAATTCTTCTTTAAAAAAAAAATAATAATCTGTTGCATTTCTAATTGTTTCATGTTGGTACCAAGCCAACATTGTTGAGCAGAAAAAATAGCTTATAAAATAGAACTGATTCTTGTTCTAGATGGTATATCATGCAGGCCTTAAATATTGATAATACAGAATCAAACTTGCTTTATTCAACTAGACATTGTTTGTGCCACTTTCAATTTCATCACAAATATTGATAATACAGAGCAAGATTCATTCTTCTTTAAATTTCCGGATAATATTCATTTGAGAAGTTTGGCTTAACTTTCATTGGAACATACAAATGTATTTTGGCGATTATGAAAAAGTATATGATGCTTTCTTATATGTAAATCACCAAGTTGTAAATTCTCCTTTTACTTTCATTGTTTTTATTCAAGTAATACAATGATAAACGGTCTAGTTTTGATATATCTTTGGATTACAGTACATCAGACAATTAAGCATTGTACATCTTGCATTTTAACTTTTATCATAATATAAACTTTCAAATTCTCAGTATCTTTAGTAACTTGCTATGTTATTTTGACTCTCGCTTCATCCAGATTTGTAAAGCATCCATGCTTAAATACTAATCTATTTTTTTCCCTGATGCAGATCTATCTACCCATTCTGTTCATGGGATAATTAAAGTAGTTTTATTTCCTGCTTCTGCTGGATCTAGTGAAGATGATGAGTTTGCTATTTTGAGGCCAAGGAATTTCTGAAGGGAAGGGGGCTTGATGTCTGTTCAGATTGACAAGTGCTCATATTTATATATTAGATAGTCAATGGCGAAGTCTATTGAAGTCTTTTGCAATCTGTCAGCTGGATGTGCAACAGAATGCCATGTTTTGCAACCTTATCAAAATTTTATCGACAGTGACAACAGAAAAGCTAATTAGATTCTTGGACTGTCTAGGGGAACAGTGTTCTATTTTCTTTCTTTTTACCAATTTTGCTCTTGCTGTACTTTTGGTTTCGGGAACTAACAATTATTTTCTTCCCTATTACTTTTGGGCGTTGAATGGCTAATAGCCTTGCACCATTACATTCAAATTATACAAAGATTAGTGCAAGTGATGATTGTTGTTGCCATTGCACTTTGTTATTTCTCAAAGACTAATGTAAGTGATGATTGTTGCTGCCAATGTACTTTGTTATTTCTGGAATCATTTTTAACGAAATGTATAAACGTGACGCCCAAACTTGTTTTTCTATCATTTTAAAATACCAAAAATGTAAAATTCCATTTATATTATTAATTTAGATTCATGCCAAATAAATTTATAAAAAATATGAAATATTATATTTAAAATATTTAAAATATTTCATAATTAAAAATCTAATTTAATATCTTTTATTCAAGTAGTCAAGTATAATTACAATATACAACAAGTATACATCAAATACACATCTAACATACGCACAATATATATTTAGTTTACAAACAATATACATTAAGTACACATTTAGTATACGTACAATATACATCTATTTTACTAATAATATACAACATATATACATCTATTATACGCATAATATATAGCTAGTTTACTCGTAGTATACATCAAGTACACATTTAATATACGCACAATATACATCTAATTTACTAACAATATACATCAAGTACACATCTATTATACGCACAATATACATCTAGTACACATCTAGTATACGCACCATATACATCTAGTATACGCATAATATACATCTAAAACACATCTAGCATACGTATAATATACATCTAATATACGCACAATATACATGTAGTATACACATAATATACATCTAGTACACATCTAATATACGCACAATATACATCTAATATACATACAATATACATCTAGTACACATCTATTATATGCACAATATACATCTAATATACACATAATATACACCTAATACACATCTAATATACGCACAATATACATTTAGTACACATCTAGTACACGCATAATATACATTTAGTATACATCTAGTATACGCACAATATATATCTAGTATACGCACAATATATTATGCATTACATATCTCTTATTATGCTATGCACTATATCAAATAATAATACAACAATAAAACTAAAAATATAAAAAGAAACTAGATTATCATGCCTATTTTGTTGACCAATTTTTCGTTGACTCTACTTGCTAGATAATATTATTTATTTACATATGTTCCAATGAAATGCTTATTTTCATGTATATATTATAACTAATATTATAATATATATTATAACACATTTTCATATTGAATTCCATTTCATTCACACGTTTCCATGAATTTCCATACATAATATAATAATAAATTAAAATAAAAACAACAAACTTAACATGGAAAATATATAAATAGGACAACTATTTCAAAAGAAATAAAAAGGGGAGGGATGGGGCTGTCACGAGTCGACTCCATTGTGCCGACTCGTGACAGAAGGTAGTTGTGCCGAGTCGGCACAGAGGCCACTCGTGCCTCTTCCCACACTTTCTCGCCTTTCTTCACTCTTTCTTTAGCTTCCATGTACGCTAGTTCATACAGTAGTTTGAGAACCATCAATAAGTATAAAAAGAATTATGTAAAGACCCAAAGCCACTTTCGGTAAGAGCTGAATAGTGGCTATGATGTAAACTTTAAATGTTAACATATCTCATTTATATCTTGGCAAAAAGAATATTACACATTAAGCTCGTGATGAATAATATATCACAACCACATGACATAACAGACGCACAAAGTCCATATATGAAGATAATTTTTCTTATCATACATAAGTTTTATGTTTCTTGAGTATTAACTGCAATCTAGAGATTAAACAGGTTCAAGTTCTGTCAATTTTGAACTAGGTTTTGGCAAAACATAAACCTTCAATCGAAGAGAGCAACCTTAGAGATAAAGCGGTTAAAGTTCTATTAATTTTGAACTAGGTTTTGGCAAAACATAAACCTTCAATTGAAGAGAGCAACCTTAGAGATAAAGCAGTCCCAGGCCGTCCAAGAAATTATCAAACAGACAGAATACAAAGTATAAACCAATATAGCAACTTGCGCATCAAGTTCTCACTTTTACTCATTTTGTGGGGATAAGCGAAGAAATTCAAACAGAATATGAAGTAAAATGCAAGATAACTAAAACATAATTACAGATTAATTAGGACTCCTTTTCTAAAATGCTTAATAGTACAACTTTTGCTTTTTACTGAACAAATCAAAAATCTTCATCTTTCTATGGAAGCAAAGTAAGCTACTCAACAAATTTTGGAACATACTAATCAAAAACATTTATCTTAATTTTGCTTACCAATAACTAAACAAAGAAGCACACTGTGAAAATCATTCAAATCCAGTAAACCCACATTGAATCAAAATGATTAGTGTGAAAGTAGCTCGAAGGCTTATCAGATCTCGAAAATAACAGTAAACATAGAAGAAAAGAAACCATCTAGCAATTAGAAAAAGGGGAAAATATAAATCGAAAGAGAAAACGGGAAGTAGAACATACCATCTTCTCCTAAAATAGCAGAAGCAAATAGAGCGAAAAAGATAATAAATGAGCGAACCATTTGGTTCTGGTTGAGCTATGAACGGTCTTCTTTGATGTCGTTGGCGAAGTAGTCTCTATATGTTTTGTGAGTGTGGGTATGAATGGGCAAAACGGTCTGGTTTATAGAGAAAGTAGGAAGAAAAATAATCAACAACGCACATAAAATCAAAGAACAGCCGGCGATGGCCACCAGCGGAGAACAGAGTCGGCCGGCGTCGACAGCGGTAAAAGGAATGTGAGAAACACGAAGAAAGTGAGGAGGAGGAAAGTAAAGAAACTTTAAAATGGTTTTTTTTTTGTTTTATGTTATATAAAAAGTGTTATTTTTGAAAAAAAAAATTGTATTAATGAAATTTAGATTTTAAAATGTTGTATTTTGGAAATATTTTGAAAAGTGTATTTTTTTTTTTGTTATTTTTATTTTTTTTATGTATAATTACGTAAAGATCCCAATATTAAAACCCAATGTGATTTGAAAGTGACCCATTTATGATGAGTAAAACTTCGGGCAAGTTTGTACCAACCCACAAGCCAATCTAAATTGGGCTGAAACGGGTTTAAATAACTCGTGGCCTATTAATCCCAAACGGCTTATTTCAACCTGAATTTTTTTTTTTTTTTTGACTTTTTCTTGCTTTTATCAAATTCCAGCTTTCCCATACATAAAAAAATTTGTAGAAATTATTTAAACATATGCCATTTTTTTCTTCACATAGAAAATGAGAAAATGAAAATCTTTACAAGGTCGATTTTTATATTCCTTTCTCGAAAAATATCAAACCTATATGATGAGTAATTTTTGGGACTTGAAGAAATATTAATCTATCTCGCAAAAATGTTTGAAGAATAATTTTGGTTGGAATGATTAGTTTTGGGATTTGTATCAACCTGAATAGCCTCACAGTGCCCACATGAACTGCACCTTCTTTCACACACTGGTGGCCTTGAACTAAACTGAGATCTCATTATCATATTTTCTTCTTCATTTACTCTCTAACCAAAAAACTTGAATTTTTTGATTTTTTTGAGTTTGTAAGAAAATATTAATTAGCCAATTAAAATGCGTACCCAATTCTCATATGAGAAAAGTTAGCAGATTTAGGAATAGCTCTCCCTGCATAAATTTGCAAAATTAGAGCCAATGTCTTAGGTAAGAATATCATTTCATATAAACCGGCTAGACGGGTTGGCCTACACCTCACAACCTATTTATGAGCCAAAGACAGTCACGAGTCAATCACATGTTAATTCATGTCCACCTGATGTATTTATGATCCATTTTATTTTTAACAAGTAAAATTAAACTCAATTACAAGCCAACCAGTTTATGATCCGTTCATTTTTTATCTGATCAAAATCCACACAATTCGACTGATTTGTCATCTCTAAATTTTTAGTACACTACCTCCTTTGAAAAGAAATAATTATTTTGGTTCTCATTAATTTTTATTAATTGCTAATTATTTTTCTTTTTCTTTCACATAATTGTGCAATTTTAATTAGTATTTTTTTTATAGATTACCATTATTTATAAGGATAAATGTTTCTATATTTTCGAAGATAACAGATTTTTTTTTTATATATATATATACTCATAATTTGGATAAATGTCATTATAATTTTAGAGATAATTTAAACATAATTATGAAATAATTGAATAAAAATATAGTTATTTAATTATTATAACTTTTTCTCGATACTCCTTGTTCTTTACAAAGACAATATTTATTATGTCTAAGAAATTCAAAACTAAATTATGTAAACATAATAAAGAACCATTGTTTTAAAAATCGGGTTGACTCGGCCGGTCAGACCGGTTCAACCGTGAATCGGTAAGAAATTCGGGTTGATTCAACATAAAATGGAATAGGCAAAAACTCGGTTTGAACCGGATTGACTCGGGTTGAACCGGGACGGGTTGAACCGGATTGACTCGGGTTCAATTCAATTTTTTTATTTTTTTTGATTTTTTTTTATAAAAAAATCTAATAAACCCTAAATTAATGTCCTGTCCAATTGATATGTTATTGTTGGCTCTACATTGTGAATATATATATATATATATAGAAAAAAAAGAGTAACAAATTTATTAAAATATTGAGACTCAAAAAAATAATTGATTTGTCCAAAAAATTTTAATGGCAAAAGAAACAAAGGTAAGCAATAGAAGTTTAATAATTAATGATAAATGAGAAATTATATCCACCATATAAATCATGATATACCTAAACAAAATTGATCATAAAATGTCCATTTAAAAAAAAATGTATAAAATTATAAGGGATCAAAAATTCAATTAATACAATTCAATCAATATTATTTGGTTATTTAAATAATCGGTTTGATTTAAATTAGCAAAATATGTTAATTTTAATTATTGTTTCTATTTAATTTCAGTTATTTGATTTTTATATTTGCAAATTTTATTGGATTTAAAATTATTATTCTAATATTAATTTATGATAATTAATAAATTATTTGAATATATTCTTTATATATCATATTTTTAATTTTTTATAAATAATTATATTTAAAAAAAAAGATAAAAACTCCGAGTCAATCCGATTCAACCAGTTGACTCCTGATTCAGTTGGCTGTCCGAGTCGATATCCGATCCGCTTCTGAAAACATTGTAAAGAACACAGTTTGTGTATCAAGAAAAACTTAAAAATGTTTTGCCCTTTCAGATATTTAAAAATGTGTATATATATTCTCTATAAAAAATCTAAAACTAAATTCTCAATTTAATTGAAAAATAAACGTATAAAAGTTAAACAAATAATTGGACTCTTTTTCTTACAAAATAAAATGTTTATAATATTTATTATATAAAAGGCAAATAAATTAAATTTTTTAATCAATTTCATTTATGTAATTTCCTAATTTTTATATACTTATTTTTCTTATAAAAACTATCAAAAAAAATAATTTTACTATCAAACTTTTTATTAATACCATAATTCAAGCAAAAAGAATGTCTGTCAAAATTAACATACAAATTTAATTCAAGTCAGTAAGACCTATTTCATCTATAACAACACTATTTTTTATTGTTTTTCTTTTCTTTATTTTTTTATCAATCACTAAATTATTGCACCAGAAATTTACAATAAATTTAAATTTTGTAAAAAAAAAAAAATTTAAAAACTAATTTGGTGACGAGACAAAATTTTCACAAAATTAAAAACTTCATATTAATTTATCCTAAATCTCCGATTGAAACAAATGAATTTAAATTGTAAAATTCATTTACAAATGAATTTCATTTTTCTTTACTTTCGTCTCCCCAAACCGTGCGAAATGCTGCTGAACAACAAGTATAAAAATAGAGATTTTAGCATTTACGGAAAAAAAAAAAAAATTTTGTATAGAACAAATATAGTGTTGTACTACTAAAAACCACCGATTAGTTTCATTAACCTAGTAATATGCACAAAAGTTGTATGATCAGATTTTGGAGGGCAACCATACAGATGCAAAAATTATAACAACTCACAATGACATTAGCATGCGAAGGTCATCTATACTAACCTCGCGAGCTTTTGCACCTCGTCGTCCAAAAGCTTCCATTGCCAGCTTCTTCTTCCTCTCTTGCATCTCCAATATCCTTTCCTCAATGCTATCCCGAGCAATCAACCTCACAACTGTTACATCTTCCTTCTGTCCAATTCGATGTACCCGATCCATAGCCTGTTCTTCAACTGCTGGGTTCCACCAGGGCTCAAACAAATAGACTTTAGATGCAACTGCAAGATTTATACCAGCTCCTGAAGCCTTAAGACTAGCAAGCAGAATTGCAGGGCCATCAGGCTGAGGAACTCCAAATTCCTTTAACACTTCAGCCCTCTTTTTGGCATTCATTGATCCATCTAACCGCAATATCTTGAAACCAGCTACTTTTAAGGGCCCCTCAAGCAAAATCAACATCTTCTTGAATTGTGAAAATATCACAGATTTTCCATTTGGATTTTTAATTCTTGCTTCCACAAGAAGTTTTAAGAGAAGAGAGACCTTGGAAGACATAGCTCTTGAGGAAGCAATTTCAGAGTCTTTGGTAGGAGAAGACTCAGGAGGAGCTGAGAACAGGTCGGATGTCGATAGAGAACGGCGACAAAGTGGGCAGCTGGGTTTCATACGCTCCAGGGTCTTCAAGATGCATGGTCTGCAAAAGATGTGGGCACAGCGTGTAATTACGGTATCAGTTGGCGGAGAAATGCATATTGGACAGTCAAAATCTTCACCATCTTGTAACACGGCAACCACCTTTTCAAGCAACTCAGGGTTATTGGATACATCTGTTTAGAATCAATCTCTGAATGGTTAGTGAAAGTAAACAAGAAGTAACCAATTCAAAATAATTGTCATCAAAAGCTCCAGGGATTAGAATGACATAATCACAATGAAACAAAAGAAACAAAAGATAACTCCTGATCATGCATAGACATGTGTACCCTTCCCTGATAAATCTAAAAAGGTTGTTTCCATAGGTAGAATCAGCAAAATCAAATTGTTGCCCCCAAGATTCACCCTCATGAATCCGAACTTACAAAAATAATGAAATGAAAATGCTTGCAGATGTGAATGGCCCGCTAAGCCTTCAACATTAAGTTTCTACCACAAGCATCTGATCTATCAGCTGTATTTCAAAATACAAAGTACTTGGTGTCAAAGTCCACTTTACTCAAGTCTCAAAATTCCTGGAAAGCATCCCATGTCCACAAATAAGAGCTTCCACCTTGTTCCACAAATCAATCCTTATGCAAAAACCCTTTACATTCATTTACATGAAGACAAAGCTAGAGCATCTACTTATAACTTAATTAAAGGGTAAACATGTGAATCACTCTTCCAAAGTGCATCAATCCCCCCACAATTGGTCAATGTGACAAAACATTTTAAGCTGCCTCTGGAACAAATTGTTTTAAGAAAAAGGCCAAGTATTTTTCAGAAACATATAGTTAATATTTCAGAATAAGCCATACTACAAAGAAGAGCAAAGTCTCTATAACCAACTCATATATATCACATCCTTGACTAAAATACTATGACGAAGTCTCACTAATCTCCAACCTACTTAATCTCTATCACCCATCCACATAATTTATATCATCCACCCATACCTCCACATTTTCTTCTCAAGAAAATCTCATTAAAGATCTCCATTCTCCAACATTCTAACCCGAAACCACCTATCAAATTTACAAACTGGTATTTCAACATGTCATTTAATAAACAGCATCACCCAAGCCCAGAAAAAGTACATTAATAAAATGATATCCAGAAAATTTTTGAACCCCATTGGAGAAGTTAAAACGTGAAGTGCACACGAAAATGTTGTCAAAGATACAGTGTGCTCAGGATCCCTATTCGCATAAGCAAATTTCTTTTCAAGTGCTCATAGATGGTTGGCCACACATGAACAACTGCATTACTATATTGTTGTCAAGCCCATACATAGTTTACATCTTCTTAATATCCAAAGACATTATTCTTCTCAGTTATGCACTATGTGAGTCATTATTGCATTTATCAACCATGTCTTGAAGAAAAGCCTAAAATCCATAAGCTTTTATTTTCCTACATCCTTGGGGTAATATGAATTTCATATGCTCTTCCATATAGATCTATTAAAGGCATGATATGTTAAACACCAAAATGATATTGAGCAAGTTGCAGGAATATCTAAGCAAATAATTTCAAATAACCTAAAGAAAGAAAAGTAAACCAGAGTTTCCAAGTACCTTCAATGCTATTAGAACGGAGTAAAGACCTCAGATCTGAAGGACACAAGGCCAGATCATTACATATTTGGCGAAGTCGTAAAATTATACAAAGCACAGTTGAATAGTTGCGTGTCAGACTACCAGCACTAATAAAATCCTGGACAACACCCTTGGCTTCCCCTTCCATCTGGTCATACAATTCACGTTCTTCTCCAGAAAGTTCAATAAAATGTGTCTCTACAGTTTTAGAGGGCAGTCCAACTAAACCCTTGTCTTTTGTTCTTCGCAAGGAAATGGTTGCCATTAAAACCTGAAATCATATCACGTTGCAATACAAGTTATACCTTAAAGTTAACAAAGCAAGAAAGCAAACTAATTAATTATCTGCTAAAAATCATCAGAGAACAGAAATGACATGGTTGATTCAGATTGCCAGTGTATTGTACAAAAAGAATCTGCCAATTCTAAACTATTAGACAAGAAAATCATTGAGTATAGAGGTTTTAAGGCTTTAATTGTAGAAAACCTCCTCATAGTAGATGTGATTTCCACTTACAGTAATTGCAGAAGTGAAATGGAAAAGGAAGACATGGACAGTTACCAGCGTTGTAATGGATGAGAAACAATAAAGCTAATTAAAAAGAGAGAGAGGATCACATATCCTAGGCACATTACCCATAACCAAAAATCCTTTCTCCTCTAAAATATATTAGCAGAACAGCATTAAAAAGAAGTTGGATGTAATTTCACTCCTATGGCTAACCTAACAAATGATAGAGATTACAACAATTTAACAACTCAAAAGTCAAAACTATTTCTACATTAATTTCCATTTTCTTTCATTATTAGATTCTATTTTGAATTCAAAGCTGATTAAAAAAAATACAAAAGAGTATCCCTATTCCTCATTTCTTTTTTATACCTCGTTTAGGACTGTCTATTTAAAATCCGCAAAGTTATATTCCAGGCCATCCCTTCTTTTGCATTCACATTACATGGTTTGAAATTTATCTTTTTCAAATATATTAAAATGAAAACAAAAATGTAGTAAAGATAAAGTCCTTATATTAGCAATCTGCTCTTTAAGTTTTACTTTCAACATCACCTCATCGTGAAAAAATAAATATAGCATATCAGAGATTTTATATCTAGAGGTCATATTATTTTACTTCTACAAGTAGAAATCATAACGTAATTATAATAACTACTGCACAAGGTTTAAACCCCATATTTGCAATCCATCACAATTACAATTTGAAAGTACTAGGTTCTCCCAGCCAATTTGTATACAATATACGACGCAGCAGCACCATAATGAATTTTGAAAAAGAAAAATGACAAGAAGCAAATGACTCAGATTCATATTTAAAAAAAAAAAAAAAAAGAATTTAGCTTAAATTGCAATATATTAGTGCTTCTAACATCTTAATGAAAACTAAGGAACAAACACGAAGAACAAAAAGAAGCATTAGCTCCGGTGATTGAAATAATTCAAAATTCAAAGTAGCGTTAAAAAGGATAAGAACTGCATCCACAGAGAACAACAGTTTATAAATGGATTATGTAACCAATACAACAAAATGTTCCTGTTTATGGGAAACAAAGAAAATCAAAATCAGCAATAATGATGATACCTGGAGTCGTGAGAGCCCCTTCTTATCTCCCTGAGCAAGTGGACGCTGTACTAGGCTTTGCCAATAATTCTTGACAGAAAATGGTTCAAAACGCAAAAAAGCCATCAGAGAAAACAAATCAAAGGATCCATTCTGTATGGGAGTTCCTGTAACAACCCATCTACGCTTAGCCTTCAAGTTAGTAACTGCTCGACTTTGTTGTGCATTTGCATTCTTGATAATATGTGCCTCATCTAATATCACTCTCCACCACTCAATCATCTTGATAGGAGAGTCTTCCCAAGAATCTTCACTAGCCAAAATACTATACGTTGTCAACACTATATCTTGGTTCTTAAGCTCTTCGGCTACTTTGGTCCTTTCCCCATAATACAAGTAAATCTTAAATGATCCACGCCTAGTGTGTTCTTCTAGTTGGGTAATCCATGTTGAAAATACTACAGGAGGGCACACAACTAATGTTGTCTTTGAACACAAAAAATCACAGGATTTATCAGTTACATCCATATGCTTGTCTTCAACATTGTCATCCAACAGAGTACGTCTGACTTTTTGCTTTTTCCTGCCTGCAGTTCCCTTTCCACTCCCTCTCACTCTCTTACCTTTCTTACCACCACAAACAGAGTCACCCTCTTCCACTTCACATGACGGTTCTCCCACGACTCTGTCATTAATGTTACTACTTTCAACTTTATCAAAAGCAATCAAAGATAGTAAAGTTAAAGTCTTGCCCAATCCCATGTCATCTGCAAGAATCCCACCACGCAGTAGCTCAGGTCTCTTATTAGAATGATAATTCGTCAAAACATTCATATATTCGCCATCTTTCTCCTCCCAAAAGGGTGGCAACTCGTCCGAATTCTCTCTATTCATCAACCACCACAATCCCTCCTTTTGATGTAAAAACAATTCAGACTTAATCACCCCCTTAGGCGGTTCCAAAGTCCCTAATTTCCCTTTCTTACTCACATTGTCATCCACTAATTTGAATATTTCGTCTAAATTTCTTGACCCACTCCTCTTAAACTTTTCCTTGACCACCATAGCCTCTGAAAGACCGAAACTTGGATCCATTTCCGAAATCAAAAGCAATCCACCGCGCAAAATTTCAAATTTAACATTTTCAAAATCTTGAAACTTAGCAAAAATATGAACTTGACAAGGAATCTTAAACTTGTTACCGGCACTGCGGGAATTAACCACAATACCTTCAACAGTGACCAAGCAAGAGTCAATTAAAGGAGATAAAACAGAAGCAACTGACTTTTCAATGTGACCGACTTGAAGGGAACGTGTATTAAGGACTTTGATGGCATTCTGATCATAGGGATTTAGTGGTTCGCGGACCAAACCCACCAATTCGCGGCCGGTTATTGTGCCGGAATAGTGGCGAATACCCACAATATTGGCGAGAACGAAGCCGAGCAGGTACGTATCAGAAGAGGACTGAGAAGGAGAGTGCGGCCAACCATCGAGAGACATGTAGACGGCAACTGGGTCATGCTCTTCATTGGAATCCATGAGAGAATTGAGTTGTGTAGAGACGGTGGCTGAAGGTTCATAGAGAAGCAGAAAAAGAGGCTTTGGGGTTTTGAGAATTTACGAGACAGTGACATAGAACGTGTTGCAGTGTTGGCGTCAGTTTGATTTAATTTCTTTCGAAATTCCACTTGAAAGGGCGGGTTTGAGACCAAAAGAGAGTATTGTACCCGTCAAACTGCCTTTCTAAAAAAAAATAAAAATAAAAAATAAAAAAATTATTTCAATATTAGAGCAAGTCCCATACGTAAATTTTAGAATATTAAAAATAATATATATTTATCTTTTAAATATATTTTAAATTAAATTTATTTTTAAATATTAAAAATAATATGTATTTATCTTTTAAATATTCTCTCAAAAAAATTCTTTAAATATATTTTTGTTTCAAAATCATCATTATTTTGTATCCGAATCAAATTTATGACTGAAAATAATTAAGCAAACAAAAAAAATATATCAGACTAATTGGAATCACATAAATTTGGTATATATATACTACAAATTGACATTTTTTTTAACTCTGGAAACAATAGTTAAAATTTATAATACTAAACTTGTCAAAATAAACGAATTACAAATAAGCATATAAAAATTGTTTGATGGTAAAAAAAAATTAATATTTTCTCAAGAATTAAAATAAATTATCAATTTATAATTTACATGTGGTAAATTTAGGTCACTTCAATCAGCTTATCATGTGTATTTTTATCTGCTTACCGATAGTCTCATTAGTTTTAATAGAAAATTTAAGCAAATTGCATAATAGCGATAATGATTTTGGCTAGAAACATACTTAATGAAGTAAATATATACTATTTTCAATATTTCAGTGATAAATTTGATTTAAAACATATATAAGGAACAAATACGCACACTTTTCAATAATTTAGATGCAAATTTAGCCCTTTATCTTTTGAATAAAATGTATCTCAATAAATAATTAAGTTCCATTTATGGTTTTACATTACTTTTTTATTAAAAAAATAGTATATTTATTTTATAATAATTTTTAATTATGTAATTTATTTTTTATTTTTAATAAAAAGTATAATATAAAAAAATAATTATTTTTTTATAAAAATCATTTTCAAAAAATTGCAAATTTTTTTTGACTTGGATAAAAAATTACTTTAGGATTTAAATATTTGAAACTATTTTAATTGAAAATTAACTTTCAATAAATAAAAATACAATTTCATTATACAGAGAAATTTTATTATTAAAAATAAAACTTCGGAATTTTAACAATTACATTATAAAATACATTACATGGCAAACAATATTACACAATTTAAATATTACATAAACATAAGCAATAATTTAACCTCTTCCCATTCTGAAATTTGTAGGTGACAAATGGGTCAAATTGGGGAGATTTGGATTTTAGGACATGAATGAGTAAGCCATTTTGAATCGAGATCTAAATGGGCCATTATTTATTGGTCATTAATGGGCAAGGCCCAAATGGATTGGATAGTCTTGAGCAACCCAAATGGACAACAAACATTTTAAGCATCCATATGTACAAAATTAATCAACTACATATCAAATTCTCTTTATATATTACCTATTTAATCACCAGTTCAGATTCGATCATTTTCAGATTAATAATTTTGGGTCACTTCGGTTTCAGGTTAAATGATTCTCGAATCAAGTTCATAATTGATAAAGCCTGAGTTGTCTTTATCTGGAGAGGGAGAAAACGACTGATCGGGTGAGAGCGACCTGAAAAGAGGAATGCCCGGTCGGACCGGGCGTAAGTACTCCGAAACTTAAGTCAGTAACTTTAGAGAGAGAAAGCTTGTAGAGAGAGAGTGCTCGAGGTTCAATACCTGAGGCCATCGCTGGCTGGGCTATTTATAAGAGATGTTGAGGGGCACTTGAGTGCCTAGGGGAGTGATCTCTGGCTGTCAGAGTAGGTATCCGGCGAAGTGACAGCGAGCAGGAGATTGAGGTGAGCACTGCCTTGTGTCAGGCGGCCGGTGGGACGGGATGTCACGTCATCCGATCGGTCCTCCTTGGGGCTCGCGCCTGTTTGCTTCGCCTTATGGACCTTGGGCCTTATCAATATTTGGGCCGACTTCATGGACCTAAAGGCAAATGATATTTGCTGTGTTATCACTTGTTCCCCCCCCCCCCCCCCCCCCCCTCAACAGGTCCGATCGGGCATGAAGTTGCCGTTGTCGTTCCGCTCGGGTGGAACGCCGCTTGAGCTGTCCCAATCCGAGGACGTCCGTTAGCAGGACTAGGGACTTGGAAAGGCTGCCAACTGAAGGGACGCATCTGTTCACAAAGTTATTTTTCATTGATTGTTGTGCGTATCGAGGGTGACGCTTGGTTCTTCGTGTAGCCGTAACGTCCCTGGGCACGTGGCGGGGTTTTAATGGTGGAGCCACTGGGGCTCAGGCCTATAAATAGGCGCTTTCTGATACTTTGTCCCTTTACTTCTCGTTGCCCTTAGTGCTACTCTGTGAAAATTTCTCCTCGATTCCTCGTAACTCAGCGATCCTTCTTGCTTTTCTTCGCGGTTCCTTCAGACCTTCTTGAAACAAGTAAGTATTTTCTCTCCTTATTTTTCCTGGATTCCTTACTTCGTGTTTGCGCGTCATTCCTTGCGCGCATCTTGCCCTTTCCATCATCTTTAAAGAGTAGCTTTCGTTACCTGAGATGATAGGTTTTTAACACAACAACTTATCTCATCTGGTGATTGTATGCAGTTGAAATGGCCGGTGGAAAGGATTTGAAGCAGATGCTGGCTGAGCGGGCCAGGCTAAAACGCGAGGCCGACTTAAAGGCCAAGCAGGAGAGGAAAAGACAGAGGTTAGCGGCTATTGAAGGTGCCCCAATTCATACCGTACCCCTGTCTGCTATGGCGCCGGGGAGCGCTTCGGCTTCAGCTCCACCTCGATCGGATAGGGAGACACACCGTTTTGGCCCCTCTGCTGCAAACCCCTCGAGGGGAGAAAGTTAAGAGGAGGGGGCTCTGGTTATCGCTGGTGGCGCCGGCGCTCACCAAGGTGAGTCACGTCAAAGGTTCAGCAAACGCCCTTCCCACATCGGGGGGTTTCTGGAGGAGCATTTTGGTAAAGACTGGTCTTCAAGCCAGGTAGCAAGCTTTATCTTCCGAGGTTTGCTTCGGGAGGGAGACCATGCAGAGATTGCGGACGATAACCAGCTGGTCTAGGAATATCGTGTGCTCAGCCAGCAGCTACTGGAGGTAGGGTCTCCCTGTCGTATTGTCAGTACTTACTGGAATTTGCTCGTCGGGGTCTTTTCCCTGTCTGCTCATCTTCTTCCCTTTCCTTTTATTAGGTGTGCCGGAGGACTCAGCGACTCCACCTCATGGCAGGAGTTTAGAAAGGAAGGGCTGATGTCGTGGCAAAGAACACGACAGAGGTGAACTCTCGCTATGAGGCCGTCCGGAAGGACGCCTCGACCCTCCGCATGGAAGTGGCTGAACTTCAATGGGAGTATGCCACCCTTCGGTCGGAAGCACAGGCTTCTGCCGAGAAGGCGGCCCAAACCGCTCAGGAGTTGGAACGATGTCAGGCCGAGGTGGACAGGTTGAAGGGCGACAATGCCCGTTTGGCTGCTGAAGACGCTCAGGGTTGAAGGCTGGAGCATCGGGTGACTGTGCTGGATGCCGAGTGCCACGAGTTGAGCGATGAAAATGCCAGCCTCAAACTGGATTGGGCCAGGCTTCGAGGGGAGTGGGGTCAAGCTCGGGCCGAGTGCATTCGCTTGCGCAACGAGCGGGAGGCATTGAGAGTGTCCAGGCAGGAGAGGGAAGCAACCTGGAGGGTCGAACTGGATGCGAAGCTCGCCTCTCAGAGGGAGCAGCTTCTTAAGGAGTTAGCGGAGGCGCAGGCAGGGGTTCTATCACGTCTGATCCGTGAAGCCTAGAGGCGTTTCCCTGATGCCGACTTCAGCTGGATGGGGGATCCCGCAGCCTTGCCCGACCCTACCGCTAGCGATGATGAAGCGGATCTCCGAGCGGGGCTTTCGCCTGCTGGGGCTTCCCAATCCTTGCCTCCTGGTGAGGTCACTCGGTCCTCTCAGCCTGTGGGACCTGTCTCTAAGGGGGAGGCTGCATCTCACCGAGCTGCCTCCGGCTCCTCTCAGGCCACCGACGAGGCTCCATTGTCTTTAGGCATCGATCAGCCGCAAGCGTCCAGAGCTCCTGAAGAAGGCATTGTACATATAGAAGATTAGAAATTTCTGTGCTTTTTCTTCGCTTCTTTTTTTTTTTTATAAGTTGTACAAATGAAATTGAATTCAATAAAATTGATTTTTTTTCCTAGCTTTGCGAGGTGCTGTGCCTTAGTAATTTCTATTATTTATGTGTTAAAATAATCTATGTGCTTTATTTATGGATACTTCCT
This sequence comes from Excoecaria cochinchinensis, assembly GCA_947683425.1. NCBI lineage: Eukaryota > Viridiplantae > Streptophyta > Magnoliopsida > Malpighiales > Euphorbiaceae > Excoecaria > Excoecaria cochinchinensis. The sequence continues at coordinate 8,450,603 of CANTUQ010000127.1, read as the reverse complement.
GAATTGGAAGGAGTCGGGCGATCGGTGAGCAATCGGGAATCCCGCAGTCCGATGCCATGGTCTTCATTCTCATGTTGGTCCGTGGCCGCTGCGTAGGTACCGCATGTTGACCCATGGCCTTTGCATAAAATTGTATGGTGGCCTGACCGTGGCCTTTACATAAAATTGCATGATGGCCTGGGGTCGCTGTGTGAGTATCGCATGTTGACCCATGGCCTTTGCATAAAATTGCATGGTGGCCTGGGGTCGCTGCGTGAGTATCCGCCTCGCATAGTGTTGAGTGTTGTCGCACCCGTCGATAGATCCGAACGGGAAGTAAGTGGTCTGCCATTGACCAGTTTTGGCATCAGCGGATCGGGAAACTCTTCGATCCGGGCGCTTACGATCGACTATTTTCGTAATTAAGATCGGATGGGTCGTCGGGCGCGCGATAAGCTCATCATTTTTGCATATTAATGCTGCGACGTTCATTAGGTCGCTTCCATATCTTCGGACCGAGAAGAGTATTAGTCCTAATGGATTGACGTCGCCCTCTAGGAGGGGCGGGGGCGAGGGGTACCCTCCGTGCTTTGCACCTGGACAAGACATCAAATCTAGTACACAGGTCATATTATGCATGCAATAAACAAAATAAGAGATTAAGAATTTTTTTGCTAATTGGTGAATGCGGGTACGTTACTACAAATGATACTTTTTGAGTATGTCCACATTCCAGCTTCTCGGGATACCTCGACCTTCGATGGTTCGAAGTTTGTACGTGCCTGGGCCTAGGACTTTGGAAACTTCATAGGGTCCCTCCCAGTTTGGCATAAGTTTGCCGACCCCAGCATTTCCTGAACCTAGCTCTGCTTTTCTAAGCATGAGGTCGCCGGCGTTGAAGGTTCTTGGCCTAACTCTAGCATTGTGGTATCTGGCTATCCTCTGCTTGTATGCGACTATTTCAGTGTAGGCATTTTCCCTCCTTTCTTCCATTAGGTCCAGGTCTTGGCATCTTTCCAGAGCATTGGCCTGCTCAGTATAGAGTGCCGATCGGTAGGACGGGAGTCCGACCTCCACCGAAATCATTGCCTCGGTGCCATAAACCAGAGAGAATGGAGTCTGACGGGTGCCTGCCCTCGGCGAAGTTTTATATGACCAGAGAACGCTTTACAGTTCCTCGGTCCAGCTCCCTTTGGCCTCACCCAGTCGCTTTTTCAGCCCTTGGACGAGGGTCCGATTGGAGACCTCGGTCATCCCATTGCTTTGGGGATGAGCAACTGATGAAAACCTCAAATTGATTTTCAGGCCTTGGCAAAAATCTCTGAAGGTAGAGCTGTCGAACTGTTTACCATTGTCTGCAATGAAAACATTGGGTAAGCCATACCTGCAGATGATGTTTTTCCATGCAAAGTTCTTGACCCTTCCGACTGTGATGGTGGCCACAGGCTCGGCTTCGATCCATTTGGAGAAATGGTCGACCGCGACTATAAGGAACTTCATCTGCTTTTTTCCCAGGGGGAAAGGTCCCAGGATATCAAGGCCCCACTGGTCAAATGGCCAGGCGACTCCGATCGGCTGCTGATCCGTTGCGCTCTGTCGGATGATTTTCCCATGCACTTGGCACTGCGGGCATCTTCGCACTTTTTCCTGGGCGTCTCTGAGTAAACTAGGCCAGTAGTACCCCGTCTGAAGGGCTTTCCTGGCCATAGCTCTGCTTGCCTCACGTGCACCGCAAATGCCCTCATGGATTTCCCTGAGGATGTAATCTCCCTCCTCCTCTGTCACGCACCTAAGCCAGGGATGACTGAAAGCCTTCTTGTACAGGTCGCCGTTGATGATGGAGTAGTTGAGGGACTTTCGTGATGTCTTCCGGGCCTCATCCTTGTCCTCCGAAAGCTACCCCGTTTGCAGGTATTGCTTGATAAGGCTCATCCAAGTTTTATCCGCCTGATCGATCTCCATGACCTCTGGCTCATCCAGGGAGGGAGAGGTTAAACTCGAGACGGTGACGTCTCCCTTGACCGTGGTTCGCTCGGAGGCGGAGGCTTTCGCTATCCTATCGGCTTCTGATGTCTGATCTCGTGGCACCTTCTGGAGGTCCCATTCGGAGCCTACTTCCTCAAGCACTTTGAGGGCGGTCTTAACCTTTGCTAGGTATTGGACCACTGTGGCTTCCTTGGCCCCGAAGGTGCCCAGAACTTGGCTAGTTACTAGCTGGGAATCGCTTCTGATGACCATGGATTCCGGTCGGATGGCGTGCAACAGCCTCAACCCTTGGAGGAGCGCCTCATACTCTGCAACATTGTTAGAAGCTTTAAAATCTAGCTTTATTGCATACCTTATGATGATGTCCAGGGGCCCCTTGACCACTATGCCTACTCCTCCTCGAGCATCATTCGCGACTCCGTCTACCGTCATTTCCCAGAGTCACCGTCTGGGTTGACTTTGTGATTTTTCGCCAGCGAACTCAGCAATGAAATCGGCCAAGGCTTGGGCCTTTATCGCCTTTCTGGGCTCATATCTCACGTCCCAAGATTGTAGCTTAATTGCCCAGCCTACCATTTTTCCTTTCAAGTCGGGGGTTTGTAGGATTTTTCTGAGTGGGTGTCCTGATCGGACGATAATGGTGTGTGCCTCAAAGTATGGTCTGAGCTTCCTTGCAGACATCATAAGGGCGATAATCAGCTTCTCAATCGGTCCTTTCTTTAGATCTGCCCCCTGAGCACCTCGCTAACGTAGTAGACAGGTAGCTGTTGCGTTCCTTCCTCCCGAACCAGGGCTCCCGCAATAGCTTCGCCCGAGGTAGACAGATAGAGATACAGGTTTTCACCTGGTACCGGACGGCTGAGCAGAGGCGGGTTGGCGAGGAACGCTTTTAGTCCTTCGAAGGCTTGTTGGCAGTCTTCCCCCCAATTGAAAGTCTCGCCCTTCCTCATCTTTTTAAAGAACGGAGTGCATCGCTTAGCTGACGAAGATATGAATCTCCCCAGGGCAGTAATTCTGCCGTTCAGCTTTTGGATGTCTTTCACGCTTCTGGGAGGTTGCATTTCCAAAATGGCTTTAATTTTCTCTGGGTTTGCTTCGATTCCTCTTTGGGAAACCAAGAAACCCAGGAATTTGCCTGATGGTACTCCAAAGACGCACTTCTCAGGGTTGAGCTTCATTCAAAACTTGTTTAGGGTGAAAAAGACTCTTGTGAGATCGGCGGGGTGCTCTTCGGGGCTACGTCTTTTGACAATCATGCCATCGACGTAGACCTCCACGTTCTGTCCGATCTGATATTTGAAGATCTTATTCATGAGGCGCTGGTACGTGGCCCCAGCATTTTTTAAGCCGAACGGCATCACCCTGTAACAGAAGGTTCCATCGTCTGTAATGAAACTGGTCTTCTCCTGATTGGCGAGCCACATCAGGATCTGATGGTAGCCGGCATAAGCATCAAGAAGGGAGTATATGGCATGACACGCTGTGGCGTCTACCAACTGGTCTATGTTCGGGAGGGGGTAGCTGTCTTTGGGACACGCTGTGACGCGCGCCGGATCCCGAGCGCCGCCCCTTCGACCGCCCGCACGTGGGCGATCGGGGCAATTGTGGGTCCGTCAACAGCTTGCGATAAATCGCAAGTGCGTCTATATTGGGCAACAAGGAGGTTTCATGGAGTCGCCACCCAATAGAACATTGGGAAAGTTTCTCTCGCCTCGGAGAGCCTAAGACTTGCGCATTTTATCCATATTGGGCCATGAGGCCTAGGATTAACGTCTAAGTCTCGTGACACAAGAGGTGTCTTGGAGGATAACCTCTAGCCTCTTGAGCCCAAAGACCAGAGTAGAGTTCGGGACTTCTCATTTATTTATACCTTGATTAATATCATAATTAAGTTTTGAATTCATTGTTTCATCAACTTTCCACACAATGCAATTTTAATTTAAAGGCGCAATCATTCATATCAAAAGCGGTAAATGTAAGCAAAATCCAAAATAAAGCATTCAAAAACAAATTACAATAACACTAGGAGCGGAATACAACTCCCATTTATAAAAGTGAAATACATGCATAAAACGGGTTATTCATTAATAGTGAGAACATTGGTCCTCGCATGCATATTTATTATGAAACAATTTTGATGTGATGATTTATTTGAGTATGAAAAACTAGGACATTGGTCCCCTTTTATTTAGAAAAAAATGTCAAGTTAATTAATAGAAACGTTTTTGTGATTTTCTTTTTAGCGTGCCTAAATAAAGAATTTTACAAGAAAATTATATGACAAAATTAAATAAAATATTACAAATAAAGCAAATAAATATATGAACCAAACGAGCCTTTTTGGACCTCCCGATGTGCTAGCAAAAACGCCCAAGCGAAAAATGAGTTTAGACATAAAAACAAAATACAAATAAAATAATGTTAGTAATTAAATCAATTAATTCAATTAAATATACAAAATAATGAATAACAAATTAAAATAAAATAAGATGATAATGGAAAGAATGATAATGGAATCAAAAATATTAACAAACCAAAATAAGATGAGAAACATGGATTATATGTGATAAATGATTAAATGATGTGATGAAAATAAAATAAAACATGTTAATTAATTAGTACATAAAAATATACACATGATGAAAATAATGATGATAAGTGAAAAATAATGAATGAATAAATAAACAAATGATAATAAAATCATGTAACAATGATAAAATTAGTAAACAAAGGAATGAGGAAAATAATAATGATATATAACAAGGTTAATTGATGTGTTCATGATTAATACAAACCATTTACATGGCAAAAAGATTAATTTAAATTAATTAATTATTTGCATGTTAAAAATAATGAGGAATCAAAATAAATTATTTACATGTTAGGAATTAATAAACAATCAATATTTATGTGAATAAAAATCATATCATGTATAAACAATTAAATAGAATGAATATAAAATCAATACAACAAATGAATAAATTAAAACAATAAATAAATCAATAAAAACAACAAAATATATATGAATAAATAAAATGAAATAAAATAGAATAGGAATTGAAATTGAAATTGAGCCTAGAATATTTACCCTCGGAATATTGGATTTGATGAAGGAAAAGTGATGGTTGATTTCTTTGTTTGATGATTCACAATATTAGAGTGAAATATTATGAAAATATTGGAATCTTATTCCAAGAAACATGAAAATAAAAATGATCAAAAATTCTTTAAGAACAAAGAATTGATACCTTTACCTAAAGAAATGATTTTGATAAAAGAAAGTTTTATTGATTAAAATAAAGAAAAATTGATTGAAGTTTTATCAAATAAAAATTAGATTTTGATGACAAACAATTATTTTATTTGTCTCAAAATCAATTTTTTATCAAAAAGATATTCAAAACAAAATCAATGAAAAGAGTTTTATTGAACCCAAAATAAAAGAAGAAAAACAATTTTGAGAACAAATAATTATTCTATTTGTCTCAAAAATTAAATCAAACAACAAAACTTCCTCTAAAAAATATGTTTAGAAGAAATTATATTGAAAAAAGAATGAAACATTTGATTTTTCTTTTTGATTTTTGGTTGGGGAATAAATCTGGAATTTTAGTGGAAGAAGAAGAAGATGAAGAGAAATTTTTAGGTCTAAAAAATGTGTGGAGGAGGCTCCTTTGATTTCATCATAAACTATTTATAAGATATAATAGGTTGTCCTAATTTAATTAAGAAAAAAAAACCTATTTTAACCCAAAATTATTTTATTTTTAATGATAAAATCAAGTTTTATTATTTAATTACCTAAAAAAATATTTTAGAATTTAATTTGAAGTCAAAAACCCCAAAAAAATGGGATAAAAAACGGATTTTTGGGTGAAAAAATCGGAAAAAAGCTGAAAAGAGGGATTTTTGGGTATCAGACCCTGTAGCGACGGCTGGTATGCCCGTCGCTATAGAGCGGCGGGCGTCGGAGCGGCAACCAGGCGAGCTTCGCTCGCTGGCGCTCGCGCACGAGCGCTCCGTGCGGCGCTCAGCGTGCGCGATGCTGCGCGCGCCTTTAGCGACGCGCAGCATCGGCGATGCTGAGCGTCGCCTTTGCGCTCGCTGCGCGATGGGCGCCTGCGAGCCGGGCGCCCGACACTCGCGATCCGATTTTTTTTTTTTTTAAATTTTAAATTGACTAAAAACACTATAATTTTAATCCCCCATTTTTCAAAATTAATTTTTTAAATATTTTTTATTATTTTCTAATTTTTCACTCTAAAATGCAAATTTGACGAGAAAACCATCACTTTTAACCTTTTAAGCCTGTGAAGGCAATTATCATCATTGGGTAACTTCGATCTAGGCTTACTCAGGACCCGGTGTCTACACACGCTTTATTGAGATCAGTAAAATCCACACACATCCGCAGTTTTCCCGACTTTTTCTTGACCAGGACTACATTAGCCAGCCATTCGGGATAGTCTACCTCTCGGATTGTTCCGGTCTTTAGTAGTCTATCCACTTCCTTGGAGATAAATTTTCTCCGATCGATAGCGTGCCTTCTGAGCTTCTGTCGGACCGGTGGGTGATCCGAGTCCACATTCAGCTTATGTGTGATAACATCGGGGTCTATCCCAGGGATGTCTTCCGGCCTCCATGCGAAAGCCCCTTGGTTCTTCGCCAGAACCTGTACTATGGCATCTTCTGTCTTCTCATCCATACTAGTGCCAACTTGGATACTTTTGCCCGGGGCCAAAGCCCTTGTTTTTGTTTCTTCGGCGGGGTCCATCCTCGGTCTCCCTTCCTGCTCTGGCTGTTCCAAGCCGGGTTTCACTGTTGCAGCCTCTCGCTGCAGCTTTATAGTGTTGACATGCGCTTCTCGTGACGCCCTTTGATCGCCCCTCACTATCGTGATGCCCTCCTGAGTTGGGATCTTCATTACCAAGTAACGGATGCAGATGATAGCACCGATTTGGGAGAGCAGGGGCCTGCCAAGTATTGCGTTATAAGCAAAATTTATGTCAACAACTATAAAAGTTACCTCGCATCTGTGTGCGACCGTCTCCTGGCCCAGCGCTACAGGGAGCTCTACAGAACCCACCGTCGGGATCTGCCTTTACCGATCCCGACGAGTGGCGCGGCGGTCGGCCTGAGCTTGCATACAGGCAGACCCATCACCCGGTAGGCCTGTAAGGTGAGGATGCTGACGGCGCTACCGTCGTCCACCAGAACTCTTCTGACATCGAAGTCGTTGATCCTGGCCCTCACGACGAGTGCATCTTCATGAGGAAATATAACATCCTGCGCATCTGTACTGGATATGACAACTTTTGGGAGTCGCTCGGGGCGGCGGGAACGCCTCTCTCCTGTCCTCTCCTGACTGCCGGAGGGATCTGCTTGATAGGCTAGCTCTTGTGTGATCACATTGATGACTCCAGCATATGGTCTGCCTGGGTCCGTGCCTCTCCGATCCCGCTCGCCTTCGTCCGGGTCGGAATCATCCCTTCGTGGCTTTGGCCGTCTGCAGGTGTCATCCCCTCTGGCCGTGCCTACGAATTTTCTAAGGGATCCTCGATGTATGAGCTTCTCGATTTCCTTTTTTAGGGTTGTACATTCGTCGGTAAGGTGGCCAAAATCTCTGTGGAACTCACATAATTTGCTACGGTCTCTTCTGGCTCGGCTGCTTTCAGACAATTATCTCGGCCAATTGATCGGCTCTTGCTTTTCTTTTATCCACATCAACACCGCGGACAGAGTGGCATTAAGGGGAGTGTATGGCCTTTCGCTCTGATCCTTCGAGCGCCTGCACCGCTCTGTCTCCGATCCCCTCCTCTTTCGCGAGCTTCGGGATCCGGATCCTTGTTCTGGACTTCTTGCGCTCCGATCGGATCTGGAGGCCCTGTTGGAGTGGAGGTCACCTGAATGCTGCGACCTTTCCGTGCTGCGTGTCCTCCTTCCCCTGTTAGACCTGATGGCGTCATCGAGTCGAATGTACTGCCGGGCTCTCTTCATGAGGTCAGTGAAGCTAGTTGGGGGTCTCGTTATCAAGGACTCGAAGAAAGGACGATCCGTAATGCCCACGGCCAAGGCAGTGGTCGCCATTTCTACACTAAAGTTCCTCACTTCCGACATGGTGGATTGGAACCTGTCGACGTAGTCTCGCAGACTTTCGTTGGATCTCTTATACAAATTGCAGAGGTCGTTCACTGTCCTCGGCGCGCGCATTTGCATGACGAATCTCATAACGAATAGCTCCCGTAATTGTCTAAAAGAGGTGATTGACCCCTCGGGCAGGTCGTGGAACCACGTCAGAGCATCCCCGCCGAGGGTGGTGGGAAAAACCCTGCAAGCCACTTTCTCGTCGTAGGTGTAGACCTGTACTTTGGTCAAGTATTCTGCCAGATGGGTGGCGGGATCTGTTTTTCCTGTGTACCTGTCCATGACGACGTCCCTCCACCTCGGGGGTAGTTCGGAATCAGTAATTTCCCTGCAAAATGGGGACGCGGTGTTACCGCATGTGTTCCCCTCGAAACCCCCTTTTTTGGGGACGAGGACGCCGAGCCTCTCGAGCCCTTATTTGAGCAACTGATCCCCTTTGCTCGAAGCCGTGGCGGAGGACTCGCTTTTGTGCTTCCTTGAGCGACTATGGCTCAGGGTGCACATGTAGGATATGTCATCTGCCACAGTTTGGGCGCCTGACTTGCTGCGAAAAGGGGAGCTCAAGCACACGGGAAGTGTCTGTTTGCCCTTATCATGTCTGTCTGGGGTCTTGACAGTGCCCTTGCAGGTTTCTTGGCCTCTCATCTCGCCAATGACAATCCCTTAGGCCTTCCTTCTCCTGAAGTCTTCGCCCGTGGGGTAATCCCCACGGACTCTTTCAGAAGTTTCCAGCACCTTACCCTTCTTCAACGCCTGGGCGACATTTTTTGAGAAATCAGCGAGGATAGTGCGTACATCCCTGAAGGTAACAGGGGTATTCTCAGGCTGTCCTGCCGCTATGCCATCGAAGGCGGGGAGGAGATTGATTCTCGGGGGAGGAGATTGATTCCCACGGGAGACCTGACGGGTCATGAGGTACCTGATCTACCGCGGCTACAGCCGTTGTGGTCAGAATTCTCAGGGGTCGTATTCTCGTTCGATCTGGAGTTCACCATACCTCTCAACGAAAGCACCAAATGATAAAGCCTGAGTTGTCTTTATCTGGAGAGGGAGGAAACGATCGATCAGGTGAGAGCGACCTAAAAAGAGGAATGCACGGTCGGACCGGGCGTAAGCACTCCGAAGCTTAAGTCAGTAACTTTAGAGAGAGAAAGCTTGTAGAGAGAGAGTGCTCGAGGTTCAATACCTGAGGTCATCGCTGGCTGGGCTATTTATAAGAGATGTTGAGGGGCACTTGAGTGCCTAGGGGAGTGATCTCTGGCTGTTAGAGTAGGTATCCGGCGAAGTGACAGCGAGCAGGAGATTGAGGTGAGCACTGCCTTGTGTCAGGCGACCGGTGGGACGGGATGTCACATCGTCCGATCGGTCCTCCTTGGGGCTCGCGCCTGTTTGCTTCTCCTTATGGACCTTGGGCCTTATCAATATTTGGGCCGACTTCATGGACCTAAAGGCAAATGATATTTGCTGTGTTATCAATAATCAACTTTTTGTGTCATAAGAAATTTTCAAATTATTGAGTTAAATTTTTATTTTTTACATTTAGATCGATCCCTTCAAGTTAAGGGTCAAGTTGGATTTAACCTTAATTTTCGGATTAAGTCATGTGTCTTTTTTTTTGGGTCAAGTCACTTTTTTTGGATTGGGTATTTTTCAAATAAGGGAAAAATTAATATTAGAATGAGGTATTTCTTTAAAAAAAAAATTAAAGATATAAATGGGAGCATTTAAGAAATATTAAAAAGGGATATACTATGTAATTTCTTTTGAAAAAAAATCATATGGCAATTTCATAAAATATTGATCTCGCTACTTTGCTCATGAACTCATTGGATAATGGAAAGAGATTCACTACGGATGTTACCATAAATAATATCCCAAATTTTGTTCATAAATTTTGAAAATCCAAAAAAATAATCTAGGATGGAGAGATTACTTTGAGTCCTTAGCAATGTTATGCTCCAATTAAAAATGTCTTGTAGTGCTTTCTTGATTGTAAACCTTTTTAAGATAGTCAACATGTCTTATGCCCTTTGCTATCTTAGATGGCCTTAGATTGAGAACAATGAGATGATAAACTAATCCCAAAATTCAGGTTATCACCAAACCTTCCATTGAATTAGCTTGTAGTAATGGTGGAACTAAGATCCCACATCTAGCAAGAAAAAAAAAAAACCTTAAACAAAAATTATGTATCAATTATATATAAAATTTCAATTCCAATTGTGATAAGGGAATAAATAACATCATAATATGTTTTACAATTGTCCTCGTTGCTATTTCATATTCTGAAATCGTTGAATAATTGATTAATTGTTAATGTTTTTGAAAATATATATTCACAATATGGGTACTTAAACAATATTTCATCTATGCATCTCTTATTCAATTGCACAGTCGACTTTTTACAATGGAAAATTTTCATTGTAGAAAATGCTCTTTGCACTGTCGTTGTGACAGGTAAAATTAATGTTAACTTAACTAGTTGAAAAATCGATGGATAAACAATATGTCTTCTAACTTCAACTAGCTTTTCTACAAGGCCATTAATCCCTTTCAAAATTGCAAAATGAGTACTATCTCACATGTCAATAATGTGACTCTCAAGTTGATTACCAAGCACTATCTAATTTGTAAGACAAAATTCACATGAATATAACTTGGCAAATTGAATCAACCTATTCCTGTTAAAAGCATCAAATGAGTTGCTTGAATTTAAATAAGCTACACGAAGAAACAACTCAGTGTTTATTTCAATGCAGCGGTCATTAAATCTCGAAGTTACATATCCATAACAGTATGGAATAACTTAATACAATAATAGTGTAAGTTATGGTATCTTGAGCTCTATGTCACAACCTCCCATTATCCATATTAGGAATGTTAATATCATGCATTTTTCAAATAAGGACACTTCTTCTAATAAAGACACCCATCCACTCTCTCATAACTTGTAACCATTGTTTAGAGGGGCTTTTTTTGATTTTGGGGTTGATTTAAAAAAAAATTAACAAAATGGTGCTACAGGAAAAATATTTGGGATTTTGGGGATGTCGAAAACCGGCAGGGAGTAAAGCCGGTTTCCATGTGTCAGAAACCGGCATGTACTAGTGCCGGTTTCTGGCACAATTGTGTCAGAAACTGGCACTAGTACATGCTGATTTCTGGCACAATTGTGCCAGAAACCGGCACTTAATTTTGCCGATTTTTGGCAGATACTTTTTGACCACCGGAAATATGGTATTTGAAATGCGTTTTCTCCCGTGTATCTTCCCTCTCCTTCAAACACATTTTGCTATCTTCACGTTAAATATTTTTTTTCTCTATAATTCACTCACAACTCTTTCAAAAAATGTCGCAAATTTAATTTTTATGGAATATGCGTTGCATTGAAGGTAATGTATATTTAATTTGTGTGTTTGTTAAGGAAATTGATACATTATATTAATCTTATATTAATGTTAATGTGCAGGTATTGATAATTGTAAAGGTTATCTAACAATTTAGACATTAAAGGTATGCAGTAATTAATATTTATTTTAGAAAAAATGTTTCGGGATTAATTGTGAAAAATAAATACTACAAATTTATGTTATAAGTAATTGTTAATTTAAAGAAATAATCTATTGAAGTTAAATTAAGTTTAGATCATAAATATGCCAATAATATTTTATGATATGTGTGCATGTAATGTAGGGAAAAATGTCAATTCCAATAACTTTTATAATTCATACCGGAGGACAATCGACGTTCGGCGTATCTGGTTTTAATTATGATGCTTCGAGCCCTTCAGCTAGGTCAAGAAGAATGAAGCTCAGGTATAAACCGACATTTGCAGAACTTATTCACAAATTATCAGTTAAATTGGAATTAGCTGCAGAAGTGAGAATTTGTAGGGTGATATATAAGTGTCCAGTTTACAGTCAGGGGTTAATTTCTTGGGCGACAATAGATATAGTGGATGATGAGGATATTGAGCAAATTTATGAAAATTTTAATATATTTCCTGGATATAATATTGTGGAGCTAATAGTTATGACAGAAGAAATAGCAATTGGTGATCGAGAAAATGAGTTGAATAATTTTAATCAAATGGGAACCGCAGGAGAAATAAGGGATGTACCATCTATGGACGAAGTGAACGAGTTGGGTGGTAATACACAGTATCCAACAGTTAGTCAGTCCGAGTTTTGTACACAGTTTGAGGTGCCAACAGAATGTGAAAATATTGATGAAACTGGAACAAAAGATGCGAGTCTGATTAGAAAGTTAAGGGTTCTAAATGAAATAAATTTTGGGTCATATGATTGTGTTGATCGTGCAGAAACTACAGGTGAAGATACAGATAGACCTGTAGCTAAAAATGCCAATAATGGTTATTTTTCCCCAAGTTGCGATCCAGAAGATGATGATGAAGAAATAGATTTGAATGAGGTTGATCAAGGAAATTTGGATGAAGGAGATGATCACGTGATTCCGAGTAGTTCAATACAAGTGACAGAGGGCGTTCAGAATCTGCAATTAAATGACGAAGGAGGGCGAGTAAGTGGGCATTCCAACCTCTCATAGTTTCAGTTTTCATCTGTTCACCACGCGTCCGTTAATTTTGATGAAGCTGAGATTAATATGTATGGTGATTTTCCAATGATAAGATGGGATGGCGTTTCAGAGTTATGCGAAGGATTGGCCTTCACATCGAAAGACGAAGTGAAGGCATGCGTGAAAAAATTCTCCATTCTTAATAATGTGTCGTACAAGGTGGTAGAGTTAAAGCCATTGTACTGGTCGGTATGCTGCACACGTGCTGAAGTAGGTTATCCATGGAGACTGCGAGCAATGAAAAAAAGGACTTGTCCTTATTGGAGCATTAGTGTTTACAATGGACCTCATAACTGTAATGCTTCACTGGTATCACAACACCATAGGCAGTTAGATTCGCAAATTATTTGTGATTGTATACTGGAAATGGTTAGTGCTGCTCGCGATCTTAGAGTCAGTGTAATAATTGCTGATATGAGGAATCGTTTTAATTATGATATCTCCTACAATAAAGCCTGGTATGCAAAGACTAAGGCTTTAGAGGAGATTTTCGGTAATTATGAGGGTTCTTATGGAAGGTTGCCTGGATACCAGAAAGTTATGGAGACATACAATCCTGGAACTGCCTATGACTTTATTGTTGAAGATAGTATGAAGCCCAATTGCAAACAATTCAAAAGGCTCTTCTGGGTATTCAAGCCATGCATAGATGGACTACCTCACTGTAAGCCAGTTTTGCTTATTGATGGAACTTTTATGACAGGAAAGTTTCATCAAACTTTGTTGATTGCAACATCTGTAGATGGTAATAATTTCTTATACCCAATAGCGTTTGCTATTGTTGAAAGCGAGAATAAGTCTAGCTGGAGTTGGTTCATGACGTGCATTAGGCAATACATGACAAAGCAATCGGGCATAACTGTTATTTCTGACCGGCATGCCGAGATAATGGCCTTATTTCGTGATGATAGTAGTGATTGGAAGGAGCCATTAGCTTTCCACAGATTTTGTCTCCGTCATTTCGTAAGCAATTATAATACTGCTCACCGGAATTCAGCAATTAAGGACATGTTATATAAGGCGGGTATGTTTAATATTTATTTATTAATTATTATATAATTATAACATGCTAAGTAAATATTAACATTTATTAATATTTATTTATTTATTAATATTTATTTTTACCTGTTAAATCAATTTTTATATTTATAAATCCCACTTTAGCCTAACAAAGAAAATTATATATATATATATATATATATATATATATATATATATATATATATATGTGGAGGAACACCTGTTCCTCCATTTATATATATATATATATATGTGTGTGTGTGTGTGTGTATGTGTGTGTGTTATATGTATATGTGGAGGAACACCTGTGTCAGGTGTTCCTCCATTTATATATATATATATATATATATATATATATATATATATATATATATATATATATATATATAAGTATGTATGTATGTATGGAGGCGCACCTGCGTCAGCTGTTCTGACGCGATCTCAGCAAATGTACTGAATCGTCAAGTAATACAGCAGGGTAAATTAGGACTCCGAATTATCGTACCCAAGGAACTGTGTGTGCAAGTAATGAAAATCAAGTGTATGCTAAAGAATTCCCAATTGTTTGAAATGATTGAGTTATCTATTGATTAAAAATAAAGAATTTAAATAACTAATATACGCAAGCAGAAATAATCAAATTAAATTGACGTCAATAATTGTAAGAAATAAAATGATGGAAAAATTTAACAAGATAAGAATTCAAATTAGACGAACGTTGCTCGAGTTCACTTATCCACCCCATACCCAAATGTGAATAAAATTAATCCAAGAACCAATTATGAAAGAAATCGGGATAACCCTCTTAATCCAGGCTTCCCAATCCGGAGTCAGCCACTCTAATTATATGACATCGCAAACCGGAGTTAGCCACATAACTAGCCTATGCACGGGTCTAAAATCCTAAGTTTGGTTTATTTTCCCAATACGGAGTCAAATAAGCCAGAACTCAATTATCTCACTCACCATTCTAGTCCTAAATCATAAAATTCTGCACTTCTAGATTTCCAATCGGAGTCGTCCAAAAGATACAGCAAGAATGATAAGAACTGAATGTAAATAATAATGGCATCCAATCCATACAACTCAATAACCAACAAAGATACATGAAATAAATTATTCATCAAAATTGGAAATTAACTTGAGAAAATAAATCCCATGAATTAACAAAAAGAACCAGTGAAATAAACCATTCAATCATATATTTAACTTCAAAAGATGTTCAGAATTCACATAATGGGTAGGGGATTCAAAGATCCCCCAAACAACTAAAAGACTACTCACGATCCATTACAAAATCAAAAGGAAAGAGGAATGAATAAACCCAGAAATTCATTAAGGCATAAATCCCAGTTGAATCCCACGTCCTTCGATCTCCTTCTTCAAATCTTCAATGGAGAAAAATCTCGAAATTCTAATGTAAAAACTGTGTATTGAAATTAAACTATGTGTTTCAAATGTAAAACTCTTGATTTGCAAATTAATTCTAAAGATAAAATTGAAAACCTAAATTAAGAACAAGAGAAAAGAATCCCCAAAATTCTAGTTCTAAAACCCTAATATGAAAAATAGCTGCCAAAAATCCGAACTCCCTGCCAAATAGAAAACTTTTCTTTTTATATCCCGAGGGGTCATGGTGGCAACCAAAATGGTTGTCACCGTGAGGGTGTCGAGGAAGTGAATATGCCTTGCGAGTAGGATAGGGGTCACAGTGGCAACCAGATTTGTTGCCACCGTGAGATGCTCCAATTTCGCTTCTATCCAGGAACTCCCTATGTCACGGTGGTAACCAGATTTCCTTGCCACCGTGAGGTACCTCCTCAATTGATTCTACCTTGGTGAGAATTATGTCACGGTGACATCCAGATAGGTTGCCACCGTGAGGTACTTCTTGTCTGCATTCTACCCGATGGATAAATATGTCACGGTGATGATGACATTGGTTACCACCGTGACCCATAGTATGCCTGCATTCTGATTTTGACTCCTTTGAATGTCACGGTGGTAACCAGATAGGTTGCCACCGTGAGGTACCTAAAAATCTGCTGCACACAAAATTCAAACTCAATCAAAATATTAACTAAAATGTATAAAAATTCTAATTTCACTAAGATTGACAAAATTAATCTAAAGTAAGCATATCATGACAATAAACACTACTAATCATCCATAAATCAAACCAAAATACTATCAAATCTAAATACTAAATTGAAGTTATCAAAATACTCCACACTTAGACTTTGCTCGACCTCGAGTAAATGAATGATCCATATTCCTGAAATTTTAAACTCTAACTCGAAATAAGAAAACTAAAAAACAATCAAAGCATTAAATAGAATAGTCTTAACCACAAATTCTCAATTCAGCTTATATCAATAAATTTCACTTGTGTATGTGCTAGGCTAAAAACAAATTTTCTCTTTTCAAAACAAAAACAACTAGCACAATTTAGCAATTTAGTAAAGGAAATGAATAAGCAAATAAATTGCAAATTGGTTACGCACTTGCAACTCAGGGTAATCATAAGCCTCTCCTTTAGCACCGGAACCACAAGGGTCATCTCCACTAAACAACTCAAGCTAAGAGCAGGATCATTAGGACTCATTCCAAGGTTGAAATGTTAGGTTAGGGTATTGGCTAACAAGAGAAGTTAAGGAAATCGAACAAAGAAACACCACTGCCCAATTTAAATACAATTTTTTCATGACATATTTTTAATCCCCCCGGAGTTGCCAAAACTCGTCTGAACTACCCATAATGAAAAAAAATAAAAACATTAAACCACAGGAAAACAAAGAGAAGAAATTACCCAAAGAAATTTTTCTCTCAACCCAATCATTTCTGAATGTAAAAACATCTTCTTCTAATTGAGGGTACCCCACACTTGAATTTTTCTACATCTGCTTAACTCAAACATTTAAAACAATGATCTAACTTTTATTAAATTCTTCTTTTCGGCTTTTTTTTATGAGATAACCAAAACCTCTATTTTCCTACCACAAATTTGACTCCATTAAGGGAAACTTAAACGATATACTAGACAGCACCCCAAAGTTTCACAATTCTTCTCACTCCCACATTATTTTCACAGTAAATACCCTTATTCAACTTTCATTGTTATCCAAACCCAATCCTAGAGTGGCCAATTCTTAGAAAGAATAGGCAAAGGCATTTAGGTTAAATGGTAGCATAATAGTGTAACAAAGAAAAATGCATAGTACGCTTTTAGCATACCAAATCAGCTCAACGGGGCTAGCAACGGAAATTTTGCAAATAGGTAGGTAAAAAGTCATTTAAAATGGTTATCAAAGAAAAATTTTGCCTAAATCATGTCCTAAACCTGCTTAAGTTGTTATAACATTTCGAAAGGTGATGAGGAAGGTTTTAACTATCCTAAAATTCCTTTACTCAAAAACTTTCACACACTGGAATTTTTCAAGTTTTTCACAACCAAGCCTATAGTGCACAAATGATAGGAAATTACAAGATATATGACTAATTGAAATTAATTTGCTGCTAAAACTACCAACTACTCTCTTTCTAAGATCAATATTTAAGAAATTCCATTTATAACTTAAAGTTCAAAACATTCACAACAGAAATAACTAGAGGCAAGCTAAACTAAGATAGGAAAAATTCAAACAACCACAATTAAGTATTCAAAAACTAAAACTCAATAAAATATGCGAATACAATTAAAATAAAACATTAAACATGCAAATAAAATAAAAATAATTATTTACATATTAAGCTGTTGGAGTTACTCCTCCTACCCCACACTTAATACATTGCTGTCCTCAGCAAGTCAAATAATTACAAAACACAATCAAATAAAAATAAAAACAAAAGATAGTATTTCTCCCTGTCTAGCTCTCTGGAGGTGGCGGAGGTGAGAAATGCGCATCAATGAGCGCAGTCAATGAGGAAAGTCCCAAGAGCACCTGGTCCATCTGGGACTGAAGATCGGCCTGAGACGCGGAGATGGTGCCCACAGACGCGCATGCGCTCCATCAGCGCGTCGTACTGCTGAGATGATAAATGTGCGGGCTCTGGTGCTGGAGGTGCTTCCAGATCTTCCTCTTGCTCAAGGGGCAAGCCTCCTAGACCTCGCTGAACTCCCTGAAGATACTCTGCGCGAGTAATCAATCTGTAACCATGTGCAGCCGTCGTGTCATCCACTACGACCTTCATGTTCTTCAGCATCTTTTTATCAATAGTCGCAATGGATGATAGTGGTTTGGGTTTCCTCAGTGGGTGATGTACACCCTTAGCAATAACTGTTACCAAACCACCCAGAGCAATCTTCTTCACCTTCTTAGGGTGCCACTGCATTTCTTCCAATTTATGCCATAAATGAGGTGCCCCATTAATTCTCACACCCCGCGCTATACAAGCTAAAAATAAGGCCTCCGGTAGATTGACTTGCCCAGGTGAGTCCACATGACTCAGAAAAGAGAGTGAGAAAAACTGATGGATGATCCGCATGGCATGATTATCGAGATGGCGTGCCTTTGTCTTGCCCGATACATATGTCGTGGCTGTCACCGAATCTTGAATTGTTGCCCAGGCATTATCCTTGTCATAATCCTCAAAGCAATTCGGGGCTACGAAAGGGAAACCAAGTATTTCTGCAAAGTCCACAAAAGTCCTCTCATACTTCGTACCTTCCAGATAAAATGATACTTTCCCAGGATCCTGAGAAGGTCGCGGCTAATCCTACATGTGACAGTTGACACAAAATCTCTTATTAACCCCAGATAAACTTTCTCATTTATTGCAAAGAGTCGTTCCCACCCAATATTGGATATGAGCCGTTGTACTTCATTTTTGATTCTCAGCTTCTCCAACAAACCAAAGTCCAAATAACTCGTAAGAATGTACGAGCATTTTGAAAATAAAGCATATGCAGGCTTCTGACTAGTCGGAACCCAGGTAGGTACGTGGCCTGTTGAACTCGAGGCTAGAGCAGAGATTTTTCTCTTAGGGGCCACTGCACAAAAAGGAAAAACCAAATTCAATGGCATTCTATGTGCATCAAACAGCAATGGCTTTCAAAATATAGCATCAGTTCAAGCTCATGCCAACCAATTAAAAATAGTCTCCCCATTCCAAATTGAGATTAGAAAAGATGCATCAATGCACTAAGTATTCAAGAAAGTTAAATGACATAAATAAGCACAATTCAACAAAAGTGATGATCAAATTCAACATTTAACCAAGAATAACCATTGGCATAAACTCAATAGAAGGTTAAGAGAGTTGCAGCTATTGACAACGAAGGCAAAAATGATCAATGAGAACAAATAGCGCATTTGAACACTATGGCGAATGCATCTCTGCATTTCAAATTGGCCAGAAATGGCAAAATCAAGAAAATCATTCATTGAGACATTTTATCAAACACTTGGTATGCAATAATTTAACTGATTAAAATTGAAGCCCACAGATATTAACAACAACCCAAAACGACAAGTTGACGCAATAAAAGGTAGAGCAAACAGTTAAAGCCTAACAATTCCCTTTTTCAACCAAGAAATTGAATAAAATTTACACTCAAATCACGTACAAATACAATGCCCTAACTTCCCAATCCAAATTCGTTCATGGTTTCAACATCAGGGATGTAAACTTGAGAAGGGAAATAAGAATTGAGAACATCCACAACATGAATTCAGAGCATAATGAGAAGAAAATCCTAAGTGGTTATAGAATTTAGACCTCAATAATATAGCCATGGAAAAGAACATGAACAGGGAAAAAGAAACGCAAAGAGAAAATAAATGAAAAGGAAGAATAAAAAGAAAGAGTATAATTACTTACTTATTATAGGTTTGCAGAAATCGAAGCCTAAAAGAAAGAGTTGAAGGTCGAAATAGCAGAAAATAGCGAAATATTTAAGTTTTTAGAGTGAGAGATGTGGTAGGGTGAGAGACAAAACACGGAAAATTGGAAGTTTAAAATAAATTTTCGCGGGGGTCACGGTGGTAATTAACTGGTTGCCACCGTGAGGTACCCAAAATTTTCAATCCAGAATTGAACAGCCTCTTGGTCACAGTGACAACCAAAATCACCGCGACATATTACAAATTCAAAACAAAATTGAAATTTCAACACGTCACGATGGTAACAAATTTCATTGCCATCGTGACATGTATAAATTTAAAAACAGAATGCAACCCACCCTATGTCACGGTGGTAACCAAAATCAATTACCACCGTGACATGCACACACATCAAAATAGAATGCAACTTACCAGTTGGTCACGGTGGCAACCAAAACCATTGCCACCGTGACATACCCAATGTGCCAATCCAGAATGTCTTCATCATCCGGTAACGGTGACAACCAGATACCTTATCACCATGACATGTGCACATTCCAGAATCCAGAATGCATTCTCCTCTGGTCACGGTGGTAACCAAATCCATTGCCACCGTGACCACCTGCAAACTTGCAAAAAACATTTTGTCAATCACTCAAAACTTCAGCTAGTAAAGACTTGAAAATTCTCCCATTAACAACATAATTTCATCACGACTACAAACCACACAACTTGGACAAAAATAAACAGGTCTAACTACCTAGAGAAAATAACAATAAACACAAAATAACAAAGTTGAAGAAGAAGTTCTGCATTTAACAAGTCCGCAGCTGGACTTTTAAATACTGTTAAGGATCTGCAAGGTCGACGATCGCTAAAGCCCCATCATATGTTGATTCAAAATAAGGCTTCACATGGTATCCATTTACCTTGAACTTGTTTTCACCCATCGGGTGCTTCAATGTGATCACTCCAAACTGATCAGCTCCCACAACTTCATAAGGCCCCTTCCACTGCGATTTTAACTTTCCAGGAAATAAATGCAACCTGCTATCATATAAAAGAACTTTCATACATGGGATGAATTCTTTCCTGACTAACTTCTTGCTGTGCCATTTCTTTATTTTTTTTTCTTATACTTCTCTGCTTATTGGTACGACTAATATCATATCTCTTCCAATTCATTCATCTGGAGAAGTCTCTTCTCACCTGCACTCTTGATATCAAAATTTAAAAACTTGGTTGCCCAATAAGCTTTGTGTTCTAATTCGACAGGGAGATGACAAGATTTACCAAAAATAAGCTTAAATGGGGATAATCCTATAGATGTTTTGAATGCAGTTCTGTAAGCCCACAAAGCTTCATCCAACCTTAAATACCAATCCTTTCTAGATGAATTTACAGTCTTTTCTAGGATGGCCTTAAGTTCCCGATTGGACACTTCAACCTGCCCATTAGCTTGAGCATGATAAGGGGTGGTGACCTTATGTCTAACTTCAAATTTTTTCAATAAGCCTTGAATTGGTGGTTAACAAAATGTTTACCACCATTACTAATAATCGCTCTAAGGGCTCCAAATCGGGTGAATATATTCTTCCTTAAGAAATCTAGAACAACTTTGGCATCACAAGTTCTAGTGGCTATGGCTTCTACCCATTTACTCACATAGTCCACTGCCACTAAAATATACTCATACCCATAAGAAACCGGAAAAGGCCCCATAAAGTCTATCCCCCACAAATCAAAGAATTCTACCTCAAGTAAATTGGTTAAAGGCATCTCATCTCTCTTAGAAATGTTACCTACTCTTTGGCATCTATCACAGGTTTTCACAAAGAATTGCACATCTTTAAACATAGTAGGCCAATAAAAACCAGAGGATAGAATTTTCGATACCGTTCTATTTGGCGCATGGTGTCCACCAGCTTCCCCGCTATGACATGCCTTGATGATCTCACCCTTCTCCTCATCCGAGATACACCTCCTCAGCACTTGATCAGGACACAGGCGAAACAAATAGGGGTTATCCCAAATGTAGTGTTTGGCATCCGCTTTCAGCTTCTTCCTTTACTGCCATGTAAAGTCCTTTGGCGTAAAAATTAGCCACATTAGCAAACCAAGGAACAGAAAATTCACTTGCAAATAAAGCACAAATATGTTCGTCAGGGAATAAATCTAAAATTTCCCCTTTTTCAATTTGATCGCTCTCTAATCTCGACAAATGATCCGCTATGAAATTTTCTGCCCCCTTTTTATCTTTGATTTCCAGGTGTAACTCTTGCAATAGGAGCACCCATCTAATCAGTCTTGGCTTGGGTTCCTTCTTGGCAAACAAATGTCTCAAAGCTGCACGGTCTGACCACACCACGATTTTTGCACCCAGCAAATACGGTCTGAACTTCTCAAAAGCATACACGATTGCAAGAAGCTCTTTCTCAGTGGTGGTGTAATTAACCTGTGCCCCTGTTAAGGTGTGACTGGCATAATAAACTGCACAAAATACCTTATCCCGCCGCTGTCCAAGCACTGCCCCAACTGCAAAGTCACTAGTATCACACATTAATTCAAACGGCAAATTTCAATCCAGAGATATAATCACCGGGGCTGAAATGAGCCATTATTTCAAAGTCTCAAAAGCTAGCATGCACTCACTGTCAAAATTAAAAGGAGCATCTTTTATAAGCAAATTGGACAAGGGTTAAGCAATTTTCGAAAAATCTTTGATAAAACGGCGGTAAAACCCTGCATATCCTAAGAAACTCCTAATGCCCTTAACACTAGTCAGGGGTGGCAACTTTTCTATTACCTCTACCTTGGCCTTATCGACCTCTATCCCTTTCTGAGAAATTTTATGCCCAAGCACAATGCCTTCCCTCACCATAAAGTGGCATTTTTCCCAATTCAAAACTAGGTTGGTCTTTTCACACCTCCCTAGCACTAAATCGAGATGCTCTAAACAACTCTCAAAATCAGCCCCATAAATAGTGAAATTGTCCATGAATACCTCCATAAATTTCTCTATGAAGTTATGAAAAATAGCCATCATACACCGCTGAAACAGAGCCGGTGCATTACATAATCCGAAAGGCATTCTCCTATAGGCGAATGTGCCATAAGGGCAGGTGTGACGCATGCCGGAACCAGCAAGGCCCTCGCTGAGCCTGCCTTTTGGGGCTCGAGGGATTGGTTCGCGTCTTTTATGATCATGGGCATTATAAGTATAGTTTTAGATCTCTAAATGGTGTTATCCCTTAAGCCATTAGAACTAATGTTTTTGTTATAAGTATAGTTTTAGATCTCTAAATGGTGTTATTCTTGAGCCATTAGAACCATGACTTCCATTCCTTTAAAAGTCTTAGAAATAGCCTTGGGCAAATTCTTGCTCTAAGACCCTAAAATTTGGATAAAACCATAGTGTCTCTTTTTGTGTCGGGTTCTTTGACCAGTATGGGTTGTGGAGAGTATATCTGGAGTTTAGATGTCCTTTTGACCTGAAATTTGTTTCATTGGAACGTTAACATCCTAGGGAACATTTGTTAAGAAGGAAGTTTTGGCTAAAAATGAGGTTTAGAGGTTGGTTTAGGCAACACAAGTCTGGGGCGTAAAGCAGTTTTTGTTGGTACCTGAGGTGTGCCTCTATCGCGATCGCGACAGGGTCGCGACCTCGCGATAGAAAATCTTGTAAAAGCCTTTTCTTCTTTATTTTTGAGCCCTCGGTTGACCCGGATTAATCCCCTACCCTTCCCCTCGGCTTATTATGCATGTTTAGGGTAATATAATAACTATATAAGTATATGTCTTTGGGAAAACTTATGAGTATGATTAAGATTGGTGATCTAGCTAGTAAATAAGAATAGATATAACCCCGTGAAGGTTGGTTTTTGGATGAGTACTAATACGTGTTGATCTCATGAGTAACCTAAGCATGGTGTACCATAGGTATGAATGCATATAAACATGGGTGCGATTGTGATGAATGGCAAATAGTGTTGGCATTATAGATTGTGTAAATGGATATTGTTTGTGGCATGATTTATTTGGAATTCTTAGTATGGATGTTGTGTTTTATGTTGTCAATGATGTGTGGCTTGCTGGAGATGAGCTAAGTGGATGTTTTGATGTTTGGTTTGAGATTTGGGTATTGTGAAGTTGGGTTTTTCTAAAGATTTCTTATGTAAGGGTTGGAATTCATGACTCTGTCGCGAGCGCGACGTTGTCGCGAGGTCACGACAGAGCCCGGTGAAAGCAGCTCTCGCACGCGTTCAAGCTCGCTGCAGAGCCGTGCAGTAGAGCCTCTGTCGCGAGCGCGGCTTATGTCGCGAGCGCGGCTTATGTCGCAAGCGCGACAGGGCTCTTGGCTGCCATTTTGAATTGGGCGATCCTCTGTCGTGAGCGCGACAGATCGGGCTAGCAGCTCACTGTCGCGAGCGCGACGCCTGTAACAAGTGCGACAGTGAGATGTGTATAGTTCCCTCGTGAGATCGCGAAGGTTGCCGTGATCGCGACCCGGGCCAATCGCCTCTGTAGCGAGCGCGACACTCCCTGGTTTCAAAAATTGAATTTTCTTTTGTAATTCCAATGTTTGATTTTCGAACTTATGATGCCTTTAGGTTTATACTTGGACTATTTTATGAAGTATATTAATATAATTGGATGTATTATGCATGGACAATATTATGAATTATATGAATGTAATATGTTAAATTATGTGCCATGATGTGAGACATGATTTGTATTACGCATGACCTGCGAGAGTCAGTCTAGTGGATAGTTAGGCATGCCTAATAGAGTCTCTTAGCTGCAGCACTTGTGAATGTTTGGACCCTAATCAGGTCCCCGTTTGGTTCCCCGCGAACCCTTTATGTGCTCGGATCCTCGCGATCCTTTTTAATGTGTTTGGATCCTGTTTAAGATCCCCTTCAGAAAATATTTTGAGAAAAATTATATGATAGTATTCGATTCGCACCCGTAAGGTGGTGATAGTATTCGATTCGCACCCGTAAGGTGGTGATAGTAAACTCGTTATCCACTATTTTGAGTCAGCAGGTATTCTGTTCGCTTTGTCTAATATAAATATGAAAATATGATAACCATTTGGGTAATATGTCAGTGATGTGAATCAGTTATCGTTCTGAATGTGATCATGAAAGTTTGAATGGATTTAATTGATCAGTTGGGAAGGTAAGCATGCGAATTAATATGTATAAGTACACTGGCTTGCATCATTGAATACTGTGGTTAAATGTGTGAACGAGTAAATGTCCTATTGTGATGCCATGCATGTGGATCGACGTCCGGTAAGTGCATGTGCCATAATGTAATGATATGTTTTATGTCCCTTTGAACTCAGTTATCGCAGTGTTTTTGGTATGTTGTTGTGTGTTTGCAATTCATGGCATGATATTGTATGGATTAGAGTTGCGCAGTGGAAGTGTGGTGGTTTGATACTATATACTGGGTTTTTATTTAGTATATGCGTCGTGTGACATGATAAAAGTATGATTTAGTACCTCTTAATGGTGCATGATGGTTGGGTGTAGTATTGCTTGGTAATTGTGTTGCATGTGAGCGGGTTCCGCTAAGTAAGGGTACCTTGGTATGATATTTGCATGTGTAATATTTTCAAGAGATTATGCATGGTGTAGTGTTGCTGTCTGATACCTCGACGAAACTAGTAAGCATAATGCATGTGATATTGTATGTAGTTCTGCATGATGATATTTGTATTATGTATGGTATTGCTTTTGCTTCGGCTTAATTTAACATGAGTATATGGATATGAATGTGAGTTCTCGAATGAATGCCTTTACTACGCAAGTCCGATTATATGTGTTATGAATGTTCGCATTAGCCATTGTGAATGTGTTATGCCTTGGCGACCATTGTGAATGGCCGTCCATACTCTCTTGTGTATCCTCCCCGCTAAGCGTTTATCGCTTAGCACGGATTCCTTCCCATGCAGGTGGCAGGTTTGGTTCTGTTCGAGTCGCGCATCTGTAAGGTCGGCCTCGTAGAAGTTAGAAGTTTTGTTATGTGATCAGCTTCTGTATTTTGGATTTTTGTTATTCCTGTAGTTTTATGTATCTGTAAGGTTTTGGATATTATTTTGGGTTATCTAAACGTTATTATATTTATATATTAAGTTATTCTTTCGTTTTATCTTTCGCCTTATGCTTCCGCTGAATAATTATATGTATGCATATGAGTTATTGTATGTTCAGCTATTGTTTCTTTAATGTTTTAATTTTCGCTGTATTTTCGTATGTATGTTATGTATGAATATGCTTCCGTTTAGTGTATGTGTGCATGTGTGTGAGTGAGCGTCGGGTAGCGCGCCCGCCGGCATCCTTCCAACGGGGACGACGGTGGGGGTGTTACAGAGTGATTCCATTTTATTGAAAATTTAATTCTCCATTTGAAAGTGTGATTTTTTATTGGCTAAAATAGGACATTGGTCCATTTTATTAGGAAAAATTTCAAATTATTAATTATATAAAAAAAACGTAATTTTCTATAACGCGGATAATTAAAACAATATATTTTACATACAATATATAAAAATAATATAAATAAAATAAACTAAACAATTAAGATGCAAACTCTAGATTTGGATGGCCTTCGATTTCCTAACTCCCGATCTGAGCACGCGTGTAACTCATGCACTCATGCAAGCATTTGAGACATAAAACAAATAATGAAGTAAAATGTCAGTGAAGTAAATTAAATAACTGATATAATAAAAATAAATAAATCAATCAATTAACTAAAGTTAGCTTAATAAAATAATTCATTAAAGTGATTAATAGATTTAATCAAATAATAATAATAAAAAAAAACAATAATACTAAGACATATATTAATAAAATAATAACAACAATAACATTTAAAACCTATTAACATGAAATGCTAACAATAATAATAATAATAATAATAATAAGAGATATATTGACAAAGTAATAATGATAATAACATTTGAGAATATATTCATATAAGATGTTAATAATTAGGCTAAATGAATATAATAATAGTAAAATGAAATAAATTAAATTAACAAATTAATTAAAGGACAAAAAGCCAAATAGGATGAAAACTTAAAATGAATAAGTTAAACCAATCACATGAATGGCAAAACTAATAAGACAAAAATTGGCCCAAAGTGAGGAGATTAGAAATGGAAATGAAGGAAATGTGAAAGATGGGAAATGATGGAAAAAACCACTCACGACTGGTGAATGGAATTCACGAGTCGTGAGTGGCACTCACGAACGCCACTCATGACTCGTGAATGAATTTCACGAGTCGCGAACAGCATTCACGACTCGTGAATGTCCGATCGGGAATAGGGACCGAACAACGAAATCCGATCGAGAACAGAAAAAAAAGACGATGCAATCCGATCGGAAAGCACGAAATCCGGTCGGAACACACGATACAAGCAATAATAGAAGCAAAATCGGATCGAAAAACACAAATCAAATAAAAACAAAATCACTGCTCAAACAAACTGGAAAACAGGGATGAACAGAGCATGAAAGACTGACTAAACAAACACAAAATCACGTGATCAAACATGCATTATGAAGCAATATACACATTCATTTAATCATAACAACGATATACATGCGATGAAGAGATTAAATAAATCAAACAACAAATATATACAATATGTACAAAGCACAGAGGTAACAGATAAAAACAAACGAGAATGAGAAAGAAAGTAAGAAGAAATAAAAAAAGAAGAAGCAGAGATCCCAGTATTTACCCTCAGAATTTGATGTTCGATGTGCGAAATGAAAACGTGCTTGGCTTCTCGGATTTAAGAACAAAATCTTTGAATGGCTTTGAAAATCCAAGTTCTTCTTGCTCTCAAAACCTTCTCTCTCTTTTCTCTGTTCTCTATTTCTTTTTTTTTTTTCGTTCCCCAATCATCCTCTCCCCTCAGTTTCCACTCTCTCCTTAAATGTAATATGACAGGATTAGATGGTTTTTTCACCAAACCAGCCATAAGCGTGTTTTTTCAAACCAACTCCCCGAAAACGAGGAAAAAAAAGACTTTTGAAGAGGGGCATACGTGAGGCAGGTGAGCCTTCTCACCAAAGTGAGGCTGGGCCTCACGTTAGTGAGATGGGCCTCACGTCACATTAGTGAGATGGAGTCTCACTGCCCCAAGCCCAAAACTAATATACATATATATTTATTTATTATTCTTTTTTTTAAATAAAGAAATAAAAAATATTTTTTTCGAGAAAGCCATCACTTCAATTTGCCTCTTGCCCGCGAACAGGCATCATTTTCATCATTGGGAAACTTTGGTCTGGCCTGCCTCAGGACCCAGTGTCTACAGTTGCCCCTAGTTTTGGGGAAAGTAGTGCCTGGGTGCCTAGGTGAGCCAAAACTCAAAAAAAAGAAAAAGAGACGCGTACCTGAGGCAGCTGTCTTCTTGAACTGGGTGATGCTGTTGTTGTGGTGGTTGTCCTTTCTGAGGTGGTGCCCCCTGAGAGGTCTTTGGCTGGCCGATTGCCCCCTGAGAGGTCTTCTGTTGGTTAGCTGCCCCCTGAGAGGTCTTCGATTGATCGCCTCCTGAGAGGTCTTCGATTAGTTGACTGCCCACTGAGAGGTCTTCGGTTGATCGCCCCCTGAGAGGTCTTTGGTTGATGCTCCCTGAGAAGTCTTCAGTTTCTGCTCCTTGAGAAGTCTTCAGTTAGATGGCTGCTCCCTGAGAAGTCTTCTGTTGATGCTCCCTGAGAAGTCTTTGGCTGCTGTTCCCTGAGAAGTCTTTGACTGATGCTCCCTGAGAAGTCTTTGGCTGCTGCTCCCTGAGAAGTCTTTGGCTGCCGCTCCCTGAGAAGTCTTTGGCTGCTGCTCCCTGAGATGTCTTTGGCTGCTGCTCCCTGAGAAGTCTTTGGCTGCTGCTCCCTGAGAAGTCTTTGGTTGATCGCCCCTTGAGAGGTCTTCAGTTGATTGACTTGGATTGAATTGATGTTTTGATCGATATTGCCGCTTGCCCTTTCGTTGGCATTGGCATTGATTCTTTCTTTCTGCAAGACTTAGAAAGCAAAATATGCAGGAAAAGTGGTGAGCATGCACGTGAGATGCATATGTATGCAGGAGCAGGACAAGAATTCGTCTTAGTGGATTTGGAGGCGACAGCTGGTTTGGTCATAATTTGCAGTAGGATCGGTGCCCTCTGGAATTGCTTTTGAGTTTCATGCCTCTGGGGGATTATGAGGTTCTCTTCTGATACCTGTAGTCATTTTTTGAAGGTAGTGCATCCCTCGTGGATTTTCACACTAGCTTTTCTTAGCGGGAGATGCGTCCTTGTCGGATTTTCACATAACCCTGTGCCTTATTTTTTGCCTGGAATGGACCCAACCCAATCCAGCGGCTTTTATTTATTTCATTTTTTGTAGGGCAGACTGCCTGTCGCCAGGTTTTCACCCTGCCCTTTGGCCTAACTTTTGCTTAGAGCGCCAGTCACGGTTTTCATCTCTAATGGCCTTTTTTTTAGAGAGAGAGAGAAGTTGGAGTTGTTGCGAAAGGTCTTTCGGGTATGATTGGCATGTGCTTATGTCTCATATATTGGTTGTATGAGCTTGGTTCTTTATCAGGAAGGTGCTATAGGATTGGCTTCACAGTAGGTAGTAAGATGAGTTGGCTGAAGTGCCTAAGTAGCGAGAATGGTAGATGGTAGATGATAACAATGTGCTAGTTTTATGCCTGATCCGGACAACTTTGAGTATGTAAGATGAACTGTTCTGATCATACCAATACATCTTTGCATAAATGTATATATTTTAATTTGATTTCATAACACATGATCACTATTTGGCATTAACTCGAAAATTATGAGACCTCATCTAATCTCAGGATAGACCTTGAGAGCATCAAAGTCCTGTTATCAATCAACCCTCGCAGGTTTTCTTGATTGAATATTTTCCCTCTCCTTTTTTTTTTATTTAGCCTCTGCCATGGACCCTTTTTCAGTTCGTCGGTGTTGATTAAATTTGCTTCCATCTTCGTTAGCCGGGAAAGCTGCTCCTTCGGAGAGTGGTTCCCCTTGGTAGCAAAGTTTTATTCTTGACCCTTGTACAGACTGGTTGAGGTGATGGATTCCTTATTTGGGGCTTGGATGTGAAATCTCACACTTTACTTTTATTAGCTTTGGTGGTTTAAATTCTGAAATGGTTTTCAATGGCTAAGATTGGGGATAGGTTAGGCTCGAATGATTTGAGGGAAGGTTTTTTTTTTTTTTGTTTGTTTGTTTGTTTGTTTTTGTTTTTTTTTTTAAATCAAAAATCTATAAGGGTTCTGGATGGTTAAAGGTTAATCTTAATTGGTTTTTGGGATACACATTTCAAATGGTTGGGAGGAAAAGGTTCACGTTGCTCGGTTCTGATGAGTTATATTTTCCTCATGAAAGTCTTGAGTTTTATTCATCTAACTCCTGATGTAGCTCTTGAAGTTTGATTTTATTTGGCAGCACCATATGCATCCTGAATGTTGGGGGGTGCAAAAGAATGGTTTCTAAAATTTGGTTTGTTGTCATGTTGGCACGAGGAAATAGCATTGATCTCAAAAATGTCCTTGTCAATTTTCAGCATATCATACCTGGTCCAGGCAAAGGCTCTTTGTTTTTCTTATCTCTCAAAATTATCCTCTCTTCAGGAGTTATATCAGATGCTATCAAGATTTTGTTTGGATTCCCCAATGTTCTAAGATTAAATGAGGCCGTATTAATTGGGTTAATGTCAAAATGAATGAGTGCATCGTGATCATAGGAAATGAAATCATTAGAAACATCATACAAATAAGAAAAAAATTGTCCATCATATTGAAATAACCAAATTGTCATGAAGAGTTCTGGAAATAAAAAGAAATAAAACATAAAAAACGTAGTCTTCTTCTTGTAGCTCTAGCGAAACATGCCACTTGGGTGAGTTAGGCCCGATCAAACTCATGGCGGGGGCACTGCATTGTAGTTCATCATCTCCTTCTTCTTCCTCTTTTCAGGATCGCTGATTTCTTTGGAGTCAATGAGGTCCTGGATCTTGCCCCTCAAGATTCGGCAATTGTCAGTTAGATGCCCAGTGTGTTGGTGGTAGGCGTAGTATTGATCACTCTTATACCCCGGCTGTCCTTGACTTAAGGCTGGTCTGGGCGGCAATGGTTGCAACTTGCCTTCCTTCATTAGTCTCTCCAATACCAAGGATAAAGGTCGACCCAAATTGGAAAAGTACCGCTGGCCCTGTTCTGCTCCGGTGGCTGAAACCTCGGCCGTCTTACCATTTCTATTATTACAGCTTCCAGCCATGCCTGATCTGTATCCCGACTGGTTCCCAAAGTTCCTCTCAGCAAAGTTATTTTGGCTCGCTTTCTTCGCCAGGTAAGCTGCCTCAGCCTCTACAGCAATATCTTTAAGTGACTCCCAATCTCTGAGCCCCTTGAAGCTGAGCAAGTCCTTTAAGTAAGGGCAGGAGTTCCTGATGAATAATCTAATTTGATCAGCGGTGTTAAGTTTTCGCTTCATCTCCATGACACTATTCCTCCACCTGGTGAGGTACTCGTGAAATGATTCTTCAGGCTTTTGCTGCAGAAGTTCAAGGTCCTTCAGGGTGACCTCCATTCTAGTGCTACAGTCATACTGCTTTATAAATTCATCAGTCAACAGGTCCCAGTCCCCTTTAGATCTCCTATCCAACCCATGATACCAGTCCACTACTGGACCCACTAGACTGAGACATAAATATTCCACCTTTTGCTTCTTGCTTAGCCCTGTGCCCTTCATCACTAAGGTGTACTGCTTGACATGTGCAGAAGGGTCTGAAGTACCATCAAACTTCGGCAGGTCAGGCATTTTAAATCTCTGGGGTAACAGTTCCTCATCTCCCAAATCTTTGTCCTCGGGATTGATTCCTTTCCCAGCTGATAGCATACGGGTGATAGCCTCAATCTGCTGTCTCATTTCTCTCAGGGCCTCATCCTCCACCTTGGGTGCTCTACCCCTTACAGCTTGGTGGGCTGCTAACTCCTCAACCTCATTTTCCTCCACAAAATCCTCATCAGGATGATGGACCCTTGCCCTTCTTGGCTCAACAGGCGTAACAGCTTCATTATCGTTAATAGGTTGGCGAACAACCACTCCAACGAAGGGAGCCTCCCCACCAGCAAGCGGTTTGACTTGCCCCCGAGGAGGGACTGCCGGCGCTTGTGGAGCAATAGGTGGCCGGGGAGCAATGGGTGCCTGCGGAACAGGATGATGAGCAATCCTTTCAGCTATTGCACCCATCATATCCAACATTTTTCGCTCAAAGTCCTCTAATCTCCTGGCAAGGTCCTGAGCGGTCAAAGTTCCCGTCTCTTCTGCCATCGAGGATGATGCACTAGATGTTGAGAGTGACTCAGAATCCCAATTGAGCACTAATTTTAGCAATCCAAAGGGCTGGTCCGTTCTTATTAGTCGACCGTCAGGACCTCTAATCCACTTGGATGAATCTATGATAGCTGAAAAGCTCAGATTGTTAGAATGATGCATGATTGAAATCCAATGCATGGTCGTGCTATGCAAATGTTCCTCGATGAGTAAAAGATTACAATGATATAATGTGATGAATGGAAGAAATTATATGCAAGATGATATGTACATGTGAAAAAGGATATACACACACAAAATGAAATGTATGTTCTTTTATTTTATTTTTAATAATTTTATTTTATTAATGTGCATGAATGACACGTGATACATAAGCATGCTGTGCAACACCCACAACCACATGCAAGCAGATAGATCCCTCCAACCTTATTTCTCTTACACACGGGGTCGTGCGGTCTCATTCCTAGGTGGGCTTCATCCAAGGGTTAATAGGGAACCCATTGGACACGTATGGTGCACGGTGAAAAACCAGCAGCATAACACTCTTAGAATTATTTTAAAAATCACACTAAAATGAGAAATAAGTTTCTCAAAAACACCAAAAATATCTTTGTCCCAGTTTTTCTCCCCCTTTTTGTTATCAGCAAAAAGGAAGAGGTAAACAACCTGTTTAGCATAATATTCAAACAAAAAGCAACAAATGTTTTCAAAGCAAACCCAACAACAAAAATATTTTTCAAAACACTGAGTTCCTACAAAAAAAAATAAAAAAAAAAATACCTGATAGAGAGCAAACTCGGAGTGATTTGAAATTCCTTTTCCCATTTTGATCAGTGAAGTTGTTTAATGTAATGTTGCCCATTGACCCATAAAATTCATTCACCAAATTTGGGTAAAATACGCTACCCATATAGGTTAGAAATGATTTCCACCCTTGAGATTCCATCCACGAAACTAATTTCAGAGCAAATTCCATTTTAGTGCCTAATCGATCATTTTTGAAGTAATAAACCTAAATTAGGTTTTGGTTGTGGATTTCAATTTGGGATTTTGTCACCATAAGTTTCTTCGCTTTTGATTTGGGTGTTTTTTGGTTTAGGAAGATTTCGTTGTGCTTTGGTCTTGAATCACGCCATTTGAGTATAATAAAAATGGATTTTACAAAGACAAAAGGAAAATGATGAGAGGAAGAGAAGAGAGAGCAAAATTGCTTTCAAATAAAGTTAAAAAAGGAGGAGTGTAAAACTAACTTTACATTAAATGAAAAGGTATTTGAAAAGATATTTGAATATACAATACATAAAAAGTAATTTACCTTTCCAAAGAGATAAACACCAATTTTGATCTTAAAAATTAAAATTATTCTCACTCTTTTCATAAAAACTCTGGTAATTTGCATAAACACACATGATAAAATGCAGGAACTCTATTTTAAGCGGGAAGAAGAAAAAAAATTTTCTCAAATAAAATAAAATTTTCTTTTTGTCCCTGACAGTTTTGAAAAAGCAAAACGAGAGAATAAAAGCACTACAAGAAAATCAGCAATTATCGACAGAAATTTAGCTACGAAAATTTTTTCGACGCTAATTACTGACGAAAAATAATTCCGTTGCGAATTAGCGAAGGAAAAAAATTTATGTCCCTAAATTAGCGACAAAAAAATCTAACATCAGTAAATTTGGCGCGTAAAAATCGCAGTATAAATTGTTACGAAAATTAGCTACAAAATTTAATTTCCGTCGCTAATTCCCGACGGAATTATATTTTCGTAGCTAAATAAAATTAAATATATTAATTAAAATATTTTTGTCGACGGAATTATATTTTCATCGGGAATTTCTCGTTGGAATTATATTTCTGTAGCTAAATAAAATTAAATATATTAATTAAAATATTTTTTAGCGACAAAAATTTTATTCCATTGCAAATTTTTAACGACGAAAATCTAATTTCGTCGCTAATTCCCGACGAAATTATATTTTCGCAGCTAAATAAAATTGAATATATTAATTAAAATATTTTTAGCGACGGAATTATATTTCTATCGGGAATTTCCCGACAGAATTATATTTTCATAGCTAAATAAAATTAAATATATTAATTAAAATATTTTTTAGCGATAGAAATCTAATTCCGTCGCTAATTCCCAACGAAATTGTATTTCCGTTTCTAAATAAAATTAAATATATTAATTAAAATATTTTTAGTGACGAAATTATTATTCCGTCGAGAATTTCTCGACGAAATTTATTTCCGTAGCTCCCTTTTCCTCTCTCCTTCCCTCCCCCCTCTCCCCTCGCAGATCTAGTTCCTCTGCCCCCCCACCCCGTGCCGCCCCGCTGGCCCCCTCCCTTGCGTCGCCCCTCCCCCCCGGCGGCGATCCCGCTCCCTTCTCCTCCCTGCTCCCCTTCTCGCTCCCCTTTGGGTTTCCAGCCAGATCCGCCCATGTCATACGGAAATTAGCCGACGCCGACGCTCCTCCTTCCTTGTCTTTGATTTTCGCTGGTGCTTCGCCTCCTTGCCCGCTGGATCCACTCCCTGGTGGCTAGATTTGCTAGAACAGTTAAGTTTTTTTTTTCTTGATTTTCATTATTATTATTATTATTAAATAATAATCTGGATAATTTATTTTAATTATATTATTATTATTATTATGGTTATTTATTAATGAATCTGAAAATATTTTTGTTAAGCTTATTATTATTCAATAATAAAATATGAATAATATTTTGTTTAAGTTTATTATTATGATTATAATAATAATTATTATGATTATTATTATTGTGATTATTATTTTGATTATTATGATTATGATCAAGATTATTATTATGGTGATTATTATTTTGATTATTATTATTTGGATTATTATGATTATGATCAAGATTATTATTATGATTATTATTGTTTTGATTATTAAAATTACAAAATACCTTTAAAGCTATTTTAATGTTTTATTTAATTTTTTTATTAGCTTTTTTAAATTACCAACGAAAAATTCCGTCGGTAAAAATAAAAAAATTTGTAATTTCCTGACAGAATAGCAAATTCCGTCAAAAAATTTCCTTACGAAAAAAATATTCCGTCGAGAATTTCCTGACGGACTTTACTATTCCGTCGAAAAATTTCTCGACGGAATTATTTTCCGTCTCTAATTTTACCTACACCCAATTGCCGACATAATTTACCGTCGGCAAATTTCGTCGGGAAATAGATTTCCCGATGGAAAATTTTCTACTTTCCGTTAGGAAATTATTAATTTCTTGTAGTGAAGTACTATTTTGTCTTTAGCCATTAAAAATAATATAATAATATAAGCCCTAAAAATTCACATTTGACAAATATTAATATTTAAACCCAATAAAATAACACTGTAGAAAGTCATATTACTTTTCTAACAAAACACAAAGCATATCAGGACAAGAAACTTTTCTATTTTAATAGAAAGCATAATAAAACACATAACTGTTCTGTCTTCAACAAAAAAATATATTAGAACAAGTAACAAAAAATATAAGTATATTTCTTATTAAATAGAACAAAAGGTTCCCCGTAACACCCCGTATCCGCCCTAGTAGATTGAGCTTGTATGTGTGTGTAAATTATGCGTTTTAATTCTGAGCACATGTTATTTTGTTAATTTTAGTGTTACTTTTGAGTTTTGTTAGGGTGCACATGTGAGTGTGGGAGTAGTGTATGTGCTATGAGGTTAGCCTTAGGTGTATGTGAGAGGATGGATTGTGGGCATGTTTGAAGAAGAGTAACACTAGGATGTTGCCAAGTGGCTTAAGGTGGAGAATAGGAGAGTGGGGGACAGCTGGCTTTTGTCCCTATTCCCGTTTTCCCTTTTTGCTTTCCTTCTCTTCCCGTTATTCTTCTCTTCTTCATCCTCTACTCTTTTATTTTCCCTCAATCTTTCGTTTTACTGTAAGATTTAGTGGGTTTGGCTGCAATCTTTGGTGAGTTGGGTAGTGCTAAGTAGGTTGGGTAAGTTCAAGTAGTTATTCTTCTTCTTCTATCTTCTTTTCCTTGAATTTTTGGTTAGTTGGTGTTGTTAGATTGAAAGCTTGAACTCTGGTTTTGCTGGGTTTTGGGTCTCAGAAATTTCGCCTAAAGAGTCTAAAGGCAAGGAAGTTACAAGTGGAAGCAAGGCCCCGTGATCGGAGTGCAAGAATTTGAGGTTTGGGAACGTTTGCTAATTTTGTGTATTCTTTGTGATTCTTGTATTATTGCTGAAATTGATGAGCTTTATTGTGTGGATTTGTATGTGAATGATGTGGGTATTGTCTATTTTGAATTGAGTTGCATAAATTGTGAAGTATCGAACTTAAGCTTGTTTGTATGAATTTTTAAGAGAAAATGTTGTTCTTGAGTTTGATCTTGTAATTGTATGATTTAATGATGTTAGTTGGTTTATAAGTTGAGATGTAAGTGAGGAGAGATTGGTTAGAATGGGAAGCTTGGGGTTTGGCCTGGATAGGAGGTGATTTTGCTGTTTGGTGTTGCATCTAGGCAAGGGTCACGGTGACAACCAAAGAGGTTGCCACAGCGGGACATGCTAAAGTTACATTCTGCCGTGGGTTTTGGTATGTCACGGTGACAACTAGAATGGTTATGACTGTGAGGTACTAGGATTTTACATTCTATTTTGAGTCTTGGATATGTCACGGTGGCAACCAATCTGGTTGTGACCGTGAGGTATTCAAGCTTTGCATTCTATTTTTGGATCTTGGTATGTCACGGTAGCAACCAATTTGGTTGTGACCGTGAGGTACCCCAGGATTGCATTCTGCCGAGAGTCTTGGTATGTCACGATGACAACCAATCTTGTTGTGACCGTAACCTACCCTATTTTTTGTAAAAAGTGTTTATTTATTAAGGTAAAGTTTGAGTGTTAAGTTAATGATTAATCACACACAATGACACTTGATAAATGCTTTATGCTAGTAAAGTATGTGATGTTTGTAGGTAACTGGTAGTTTAAGTATATGAATTCATTGTTAGTTGCGATTGAACTATAAGTTTAAATTATATAATCTTAGCCTGCAAATCAAATAAGTGGATAGTTAGGCATGCCTAATAGAGTTTTTGTAGCTGCAGTCTTATGTGATTTTGGACCCTAATCAGGTCCCCCGATCGGATCTTCGTGATCCCTTTGTATTGGATCTTGTTCAAGATCCCACGCGAAAATGTTTAAATAAAATGAAAAGAATGATTTTGATACCTTCGGGTATCCATGAGTTATAAAAGTATTTTCGGTACCTTCTGGTATCCACGCGTACTCGTTATCCACTGTTTTGTATGAGCATGTTTATTATTATTATTCCTACTATTGTCATTGTTATTGTTACTGTGTGACTTCTGAGAGTTGTGCTTGTCGTTACGATTTTCAGTAATAGTATGTGAATGAATACAATTGTGCTGTTACAACTATGCTTCAACGTAATAATTCGTTTGTTAGAATTAATTCTTTGTATGTGTCTTAAGCATGTGATCTGTGGACGCCACTGTGAGTGGTCATTTTCCATTTGTGATTTTCCCCACTAAGCGTATTCGCTTAGCACGGGTGTTTCATCCGTGCAGGTGTGGAAGATGTCGGAGTTTTTTAGCTAGGCGATCCGTTTCAACAGGGCCAACACAATTAGGAGAGATTTTGTAGTACATGATTGTACTTTTGCTTATGTATCAGTGTAATATTTTGTATCGATAACTTCTGGTTGTAAACTCTACCTTTGTAGTTTGATTTTTTTATCGGATATGTATATAATCTTATGCGCTCTGGCGCTTTTATACTCCAATATGTAAAGACTGTTTTGGTAATTAATAAAATATTGTATATTCGTTCCAGCCTCAATATTCTGTTTTAGAATTTTTGATTTTGTTATTTTTATTTTACCTCATTTTGGAATGAATGGTTTGTGATTATAATTATTTCGTTGAGGTCTTGTGTAACAACCCTCATCTATCAGGGTCCTTCGTCCTCTTCAAAGGATAAAGCTCCCTACGTATAGGTAAGGGGTGTTACATTTTTTGGTATCAGAGCGTTAGGTTTAGACGTTTCTGGGCAAGTGTAGGATAGAGTGCATGTTTAGTGTTGTGTTGGCCTGATGCGGAT
The DNA here is from genome assembly GCA_947683425.1 of Excoecaria cochinchinensis. NCBI lineage: Eukaryota > Viridiplantae > Streptophyta > Magnoliopsida > Malpighiales > Euphorbiaceae > Excoecaria > Excoecaria cochinchinensis. The sequence goes on along the minus strand of CANTUQ010000127.1, from coordinate 8,412,574 downwards.
TGATGCGTATGTTGTGTAGATAGATGGAGCCTGTTCGTGGATCTCTTGAGGGGTCGGCCGAGAGTGCAAATCCCCGAGAGCAAGATCAGTCTGTTTCTGGTCCAGCTCAACCACCTAGGGTGCAACCTGAGGCCCCTGCAGTTCCTTTTGAGGCTATGCTCAAGATATCTCAGGATATGGTCAGGGTTTTGGAAAGAGTAACTACCCCTAGAGCTCCGATTAAAAACATGAGGAAGTTTGGAGCAGAAGATTTTTATGGAACCAGTTTAGATGAGTCGGATAAAGCCGAGATGTGGATTGAGAAAGTTAGTCGGGTGTTAAAGGAGATTCGGTGTCCTCCGGAGAGGGAGGTTGAATGTGTGGTGTCCCTATTGCAGGGTTCTGCTTATGACTGGTGGAGGTTAGTGCTTAGTCAGCCCTAGCTTCCTGAGCCAGTGACATGGGAATTCTTTAAGAAAGAGTTTCAAAATAAGTATGTAACGAAGGCTTTTAAGGATGCCAGATGGGCACAATTTTTGAGTTTTCGGCAAAGGGTGTTAAATGTGGTGGATTATGAGAAAGAGTTTAACCGACTCAGCAAGTACACGTCGCCAGGAGTTTTCACTGAGGAGTTCAAATGCTAACATTTTGAGGCGGGTTTGAATGAATCTTTGAAGGTGATGTTAGTCTCCTTGATGTCCGCTCCCAAAGTCAGTTATTATCAGATAGTGCAGGCGGCTTTAAGAGCGAAGGGTTCTGAGAATGTTTTAAGAGAGAAAGCTCAAAGGAGAAAGACCTCTCGTGGGAGTTCTTTTTCAGGAAAGAGAATAAGAGAACCTCAAGTAAATCCTAGTGGTGAGTCTCATGCCAATCCGGCTACTAAAGGGAGAAGACAGGAACCCTCTAGAGGGTCTAGGTCCGGTAGGGGCAGTGCAGGTGGTAGAGGTGATGGCGTGCCTCAGTGCTCCCACTGCAGCAAGCGCCATTGGGGTGAATATCGATGGTTGATAGGTGGATGTTTTAGATGTGTTAGTGTAGACCATTTCCTAGCCAACTGCCCAAATTTGCGTGAAAATTCCCAAGGTCAGCAAGAGGCGAGTCGGGCGGGGTCCAATGCCCCTCAGGGCAGTCGAGGCAGAGGTAGAGGACGGGGTCGTGGTGGATGGCCTCGAGATAGAGAGCCCTCTAAGACTATTGATCGCCCAGTACCGATAGCTGGTACAACTTATGCCATGAGGGCCAGAGAGGAGCAGGACGCACCGGAGGTAATTGCCGGTAAGTTCTCATTATTTGGTACTGAAATGTATGCGTTGGTAGATCCAGGATCTACTCATTCTTATTTATGTTCTGACCAGTCATGTGATAGATTGCCTAATGAGGATAAATTAGACTATGATATATGTGTAACTAGTCCATTGGGTCGTTGTGTTAAAGTAAATCGGGTATATCGGAATTGTTCTTTGATGGTGGTGCAAGATAAAGAATTTGCAGTTAATTTGATCAGTTTGCCATTTCATGAGTTTGACCTTATCTTGGGGATGGATTGGTTGTCCAAGCATCGAGCCATAGTGGATTGTCATATAAGAGTTGTGATACTCAAAGATAGGGATTAGTTACCTGTAGTTGTGAAAGGTGTGGATAGTAGTTCACTGCATAATGTAATTTCAGCTATAAAGGTAAGAAGGTTCTTGAGAAAGGGATGTGAAGCATATCTAGCATTAGTTTTGGATTCTCGGCGTAGACAGGTAGAGCTTCAAGATATCCCGGTAGTAAGAGAGTTTATGGATGTATTTCCAAGGGAATTACCGGTTTGCCTCCAGAAAGAGAAGTGGATTTGTCGATAGACATTGTACTGGGAGCAGCTCCAATTTCTAAGGCTCCGTATCGGATGGGTCCAATGGAATTAAAAGAATTGAAGAGTCAGTTGCAGTAACTTTTGGATAAAAGTTTTATCCGTCCTAGTGTGTCACCGTGGGGTGCTCCAGTTTTCTTTGTTAAGAAGAAAGACGGTACCTTGCGAATGTGTATTGACTACAGGCAGATCAACAAGATTACAGTTAAGAATAAGTATCCATTGCCTCAGATCGAGGATCTTTTTGATCAATTAAAGGGAGCAGGAGTATTCTTAAAAATAGATTTGAGATCGGGTTATTACCAGTTAAGGGTGAAGAATGAGGATGTGGCAAAAACGGCTTTCCAGATGCGTTATGGTCATTATGAATTTTTAGTGATGCCATTTGGTTTGACCAATGCGCCCGCAGCCTTTATGCATTTAATGAATAGGATCTTTAGACCGTATCTTGATCATTTTGTGGTGGTGTTTATTAACGACATTCTGGTCTATTCGAAGAATGAGAAAGATCATGAGCAACATTTGCGGTTGGTGTTGCAAATATTGAGAGATCACCAGCTGTATGCTAAATTCAGTAAGTGTGATTTTTGGTTAAAAGAAGTGACTTTTCTTAGACATGTAGTATCGGCTGAAGGTATTCGGGTGGATCCCTCTAAGATAGAAGATATTGTGAATTAGTTACCACTGCGAAATGTGCCAGAAGTGAGGAGTTTTCTGGGTTTAGCTGGGTATTACAGGCGGTTCGTTAAAGGATTTTCAGTGTTGGCTGCACCTTTGACGCGGCTTCTTCGAAAAGAGGTGAAGTTTTTTTGGTCTGATAGATGTCAAGCGAGTTTCGAGCAATTGAAGGATATGTTGATTAAAGCCCCTGTGCTTACTCAGCCTATATCAGGTAAAGAGTACATGATGTATAGTGATACTTCAGGGGTAGGTCTTGGTTGTGTGTTGATGCAAGATGGCAAAGTAATTGCTTATGCATCCAGGCAATTAAAGCCACATGAACAACACTACCCGACGCATGATTTGGAGTTAGCGGCGGTAGTGTTTGCTCTTAAAGTGTGGCAGCACTATTTGTATGGGGAGACTTGTAGAATCTTCACGGATCACAAGAGTTTAAAATATTTGCTCACTCAGAAGGAATTGAACTTGAGACAGCGAAGATGGTTAGAATTATTCAAAGATTATGACTGTATTAATGATTACCTTCCGGGCAAGGCGAATGTAGTAGCGGATGCTCTGAGTAGGAAATCAATGTCAGCTTTATCTCTGAGTAAAGTAAGGTGGAGGTTGGATTCAGAAGGTGCATTAGTTGCTCGGTTGAAGGCTAGGCCGAACTTGAGACAGTTAATAGTAGATGCATAGACAAGTGATCCCATGTTGCAGCGTGTTCTTCTTATGGTTATGGATGGTAAGCGGATGGACTTTTCAGTCAATGATGAGGGAGTGCTTAGATTTGGGAATCGTCTGTGTGTGCCGGATGTGGGTGATGTAAAGAGAAAACTTTTACGAAAAGCTCATTCGTCGATTTTCACCATGCATCCAGGAAGGGATAAGATGTACTGAGATCTGCGACAGCTGTATTGGTGGCTGGGTATGAAGAAAGACATCGTAGAGTTTGTCTCAAAGTGCTTAATATGCCAGCAAGTGAAGATCGAGCACCAAGTTCCATCGGGTTTGCTTAACCCCTTACCCATCCCTCAATGGAAGTGAGATGACGTTACGATGGACTTTATATCTGGTTTACCAGTAACACAGCGTAAGCATGATTCTATTTGGGTTATAGTCGATTGGTTGTCAAAGTCAGCGCATTTCTTGCCTGTTCGGTTGGACTACTCCATGGACAAGTTGGCAGAAATGTATGTGAGAGAAATAGTAAGGCTTCACGGAGTTCCATTATCTATTGTGTCTGATCGGGACCCGAGATTTACATCCAAGTTTTGGAAGGAGTTACAGACGGCTCTGGGTACTCGGTTAAATTTTAGCACTGCGTTTCATCCTCAGACTGATCGTCAGTCCGAGAGAGTCATCCAGATTCTTAAGGACATGCTTAGGGGATATGCGTTAGAATTCTTTGGAAATTGGGATAAGTATGTGTCTTTGATGGAATTTGCATACAATAATAGTTATCAGGCAAGTATCGGAATGGCCCCTTATGAAGCTCTCTATGGTCAGAGATGTAGAACTCCGGTGTGCTGGACGGAGTTGTTGGACCGGACCGTAGTGGGTCCGGATATAGTGAAAGACACTGAAGAGAAAGTTAGAGTTGTGCAGCAGAACTTAAAAGCAGCTAAGGATAGGCAAAGATCGTATGCCAATTTGAAACGAAGAGATATTCGGTTTGAAGTCGGTGACAAGGTATTTTTGAAAGTATTGCCGTGGCGAAAAGCTCTTCATTTTGGTAAGAAGGGAAAGTTAAGTCTCCGGTTTATTAGACCCTATGAGATTTTAGAGAGGATTGGTCCGGTGGCTTATCGGTTAGCCCTGCTGACGGAGCTAGCTAAATTACATGATATCTTCCACGTGTTTATGCTCCGTCGTTACCGATCGAACCCATCCCATGTGTTGGCAATACAGGATATTCGAGTTTAGCCAGATCTCTCCTTTGATGAAGAACCGAAAGCAATTTTGGCCAGAGAGATTAGACAGCTTCGGAGCAAGCAAATTCCTTTAGTTAAAGTGCTTTGGCGACATCATGGTTTAGAGGAAGCGACGTGGGAATCGAAAGAGGCTATGAGAGCTCAGCATCCTCAGCTATTTGGATCAGGTGAGAATTTCGAGGACAAAATTCTGTTAAGGAGGGGGGAGGGGAGTGTTGTAACACCCCGTATCCGCCCTAGTAGATTAAGCATGTATGTGTGTGTAAATTATGCTTTTTAATTCTGAGCACATGTTATTTTGTTAATTTTAGTGTTACTTTTGAGTTTTGTTAGGGTGCACATGTGAGTGTGGGAGTAGTGTATGTTCTATGAGGTTAGCCTTAGGTGTATGTGAGACGATGGATTATGGGCGTGTTTGAAGAAGAGTAACCCTAGGATGTTGCCAAGTGGCTTAAGATGGAGAATAGGAGAGTGGGGGACAGCTGGCTTTTGTCCCTATTCCCGTTTTCTCTTTTTGCTTTCCTTCTCTTCCCGTTATTCTTCTCTTCTTCATCCTCTACTCTTTTGTTTTCCCTTAATCTTCCGTTTTACTGTAAGATTTAGTGGGTTTGGCTGCAATCTTTGGTGAGTTGGGTAGCGCTAAGTTGGTTGGGTAAGTGCAAGTAGTTATTCTTCTTTTTCTATCTTCTTTTCCTTGAATTTTTGGTTAGTTGGTGTTGTTAGATTAAAAGCTTGAACTCTGGTTTTGCTGGGTTTTGGGTCTCAGAAATTCTGCCTAAGGAGTCTAAAGGCAAGGAAGTTGCAAGTGGAAGCAAGGTCCCGTGATCGGAGTGCAAGAATTCGAGGTTTGGGAATGTTTGCTAATTTTGTGTATTCTTTGTGATTCTTGTATTATTGCTGAAATTGATGAGCTTTATTGTGTGGATTTGTATGTGAATGATGTGGGTATTGTCTGTTTTGAATTGAGTTGCATAAATTGTGAAGTATTGAACTTAAGCTTGTTTGTATGATTTTTTAAGAGAAAATGTTGTTCTTGAGAGTTCTTGAGTTTGATCTTGTAATTGTATGATTTAATGATGTTAGTTGGTTTATAAGTTGAGATGTAAGAATGGGAAGCTTGTGGTTTGGCTTGGATAGGAGGTGATTTTGCTATTTGGTGTTGCATCTGGGCAAGGGTCACGGTGACAACCAAAGAGGTTGCCACCATAGGACATGCCAAAGTTACATTCTGCCGTGGGTTTTGGTATGTCACGGTGACAACCAGAATGGTTGTGACCGTGAGGTACCAGGATTTTACATTCTGTTTTGAGTCTTGGATATGTCACGGTGGTAACCAATCTGGTTGTGACTGTGAGGTATTCAAGCTTTGCATTCTGTTTTTGGATCTTGGTGTGTCACGATGGCAACCAATTTGGTTGTAACCGTGAGGTACCCTAGGATTGCATTCTGTCGAGAGTCTTGGTATGTCACGGTGACAACCAATCTGGTTTTGACCGTAACCTACCCTATTTTTTGTAAAAAGTGTTTATTTGTTAAAGGTAAAGTTTGAATGTTAAGTTAATGATTAATCACACACAATGACACTTGATAAATGCTTTATGCTAGTAAAGTATGTGATGTTTTTAGGTAACTAATAGTTTAAGTATATGAATTCATTGTTAGTTGCGATTGAACTATAAGTTTAAATTATATAATCTTAGCCTACAAATCAAATAAGTGAATAGTTAGGCATGCCTAATAGAGTTTCTGTAGCTGCAGCCTTATGTGATTTTGGACCCTGATCAGGTCCCCCGATCGGATCTTCATGATTCCTCTGTATTGGATCTTGTTCAAGATCCCACGCGAAAATGTTTGAATGAAATGAAAAGAATGATTTTGATACCTTCGGGTATCCATGAGTTATGAAAGTATTTTCGGTACCTTTTGGTATCCACGCGTACTCGTTATCCACTATTTTTTATGAGCAGGTTTATTATTATTATTCCTACTATTGTCATTGTTATTGTTACTGTGTGACTTCTGAGAGTTGTGCTTGTCGTTACAATTTCAATAATAGTATGTGAATGAATACAATTGTGGTGTTACAACTATGCTTCAACGTAATAATTCGTTTGTAAGATTTCATTCTTTATATGTGTCTTAAGCATGTGATCTATGGACGCCACTGTGAGTGATCGTTTTCCATTTGTGATTTTCCCCACTAAGCGTATTCGCTTAGCACGAGTGTTTCATCCGTGCAGGTGTGGAAGATGTCAGAGTTTTTGAGCGAGGCGATCCGTTTCAGTAGGGCCAACACAATTAGGAGAGATTTTGTAGTACAGGATTGTACTTTTGCTTATGTATCAGTGTAATATTTTGTATCGATAACTTCTGGTTGTAAACTCTACCTTTGTAATTTGATTTTGTTATCGGATATGTATATGATCTTCTGCGCTCTAGCGCTTTTATACTTCAATATGTAAAGACTGTTTTGGTAATTAATAAAATATTGTATATTCGTTCCAGCCTCAATATTCTATTTTAGAATTTTTGATTTTGTTATTTTTATTTTACCTCATTTTGGAATGAATGGTTTGTGATTATAATTGTTTCGTTGAGGTCTTGTGTAACAACCCTCATCTATCAGGGTCCTTCGTCCTCTTCAAAGGATGAAGCTCCCTACGTATAGGTAAGAGGTGTTACATTACCTCTTTATAGAACTTACTCTACAGCAGTACCCATGCCCAATTTTTTTTCTAATCTAGCAGAATTGATCTTCTTTTAAAGGTTTGGTGAAGATATCAGCTAGCTGTTGTTCTATTGGAACGAATACTAGCACAATATCACCACTTTGTACATGATCTCTGATAAAGTGGTGTTTGATTTCTATATGTTTAGTTCTAGAATGCAGAATTGAATTTTTTGTAAGATTGATTGCACTGGAATTGTCACAGAAGATTGGAACTTTATCAAATTTAATTCCATAATCCTTTAATTATTGTCTAATCCACAGAACTTGTGCAACACTTCCTCCAGCTGCAATATATTCTGCTTTTGCTGTAGATAGAGCCATAAAGCTTTGTTTTCTGCTTGACCAAGTAATTAGAGAATTGCTAAGAAAGTGACAAGCACAAGAAGTGCTCTTTCTATCAATTCCACATCTAGCATAGTCTACATTAGAATATCCAATTAGATCAAGAGAACCATTATTTAAGTACCATAACCCCAGTTCTAGAGTTCCAACCAGATAACGTATAATTCTCTTTACTACAAACAAATGTGACTTTTTTGGAGCAGATTAGAACCTAGCACACAGACAGACATTAAAGTGAATATCTGGTCTGCTTGCTGTCAAGTAGAGCAATGATCTGATCATGCCTCTATAAATTTTTTCATCAACACTCTTGCCTTTTTCATCATTTTCCAGTTTGATTGAGGGACTCATAGGCGTACTGGCAAACTTAGCTTTTGTCATTTTGAACTTCTTAATAAGCTCCTTTATATATTTCACCCGACTTATGAAAATTCCACTTTTGCATTGTTTAATTTGCAATCCCAAAAAGAATGTGAGATCTCCTATTAAACTCATCTCAAATTCCTGCTTCATAATACACTCAAAATCTTTGCACATAAAAATATTAGTAGAACCAAAAACAATGTCATCAACATAAATTTGTACTAATAAAATATGAGATGAATCATGTTTTGTAAAGAGTGTATTATCAACTTTTCCTCTATTAAAACCATGAACAAGAAGAAAACAACTCAATTTTTGATACCAAGCTCTAGGAGCTTTTTCAAACCATATAAAGCCATTTTGAGTTTGTAAACGTATTCTAGATGTTCTAGATTTTCAAAATTAGGAGGTTGAGCTACATAAACTAATTCATTTAAGAACCCATTTAAAAATGCACTTTTCACATCCATTTGATAAATTTTGAAATTCTTGAAACATGCGTATGCACAAAAAATTCTAATTGCTTCTAATCTAGCTATAGGTCCAAAAGTTCCATCGAAATCAATACATTTTCTTGATTGTAGCCTTGAGCAACTAATCTTGCTTTATTTCTCACTACATTTCCTTGTTCATCAAGCTTGTTTCTAAAAACCCATTTAGCACCAATAATAGAACAACTTGAAAGTTTGGGAACTAGATACCAAACTTTATTTCTCTCAAGCTGATTTAATTCTTATTACATAACAAGAATTCAATTTTCATTATTTTTAGCATCAATAAAACTTTTTGGTTTTAGTTGAGAAACAAAAGCTACGTTACTGCAGTATTCGTGCATTGCGCTTCTGGTCATCATTCTTTCTGATGGTTCTGTCAGCAGGTTTTCTTTTGGGTGATATTTGTGAAACTTTGTCCTTTGGCAATTCTGCTGGTTGTTTTGTATTTTGTTGATCTACTAATCTTTCTATTGATTGTTCTGTCTGGTTTTCTTGATATTGATCTGCCTACATTTCTGCTGGCTGATCTGCTTCTAGTTGTCTAGACAAGTTTTAGATCTGTTATCCTGATCTGCTTGTTGATTTGATGACTTTTCTATGTGATTTTTCTCTCCCGTCTTTTTGTTCATTTCAACCACTTCTTTATCTGTATCAACATCAGAAAAACTCCTTTCTCTAGTGTAGATGTCAGCATAATCAAATTTCACATTTATAGACTCTTCTACAACTAAAGTTCTTCGATTAAAAACTCTATATGCTTTGTTATTTAAAGAATAACCAAGAAAAATACCTTCATCAGATTTTGCATTAAATTTACCTAGATTACACTTATCATTAAAATTAAAGCATTTACAGCCGAAAGGTTGAAAATAGCTAATGTTTTGGCTTTTGTCCTTCCAAAGCTCATATGAAGTCTTGTTTAGAACTGATCTGACAAGGGTTCTGTTTAGGATATAACAAGCAGTACTTACTGCTTCTGCCCAGAAGTACTTTGGAAGATTATTTTCATTGATCGTTGTTCTGGCGATATCCTAAAGTGTTCTGTTCTTCCCTTCTACTATGCCGTTCTGTTGAGGTGTTCTAGTAGCTGAAAAGCTATGATGAATTCCAAAACTGTTGCAATACTCCTCAAAACTTGTATTTTCGAATTCTTCTCCAAGATCACTCCTTATACTTGTGATCATATACCCTTTCTCATTTTGCAATTTCTTTCTCAATTTTTCAAATGACTTAAATGCCTCACTCTTGTGAGCAAGAAATAATGTCCATGTATATCTTGTGTAATCATCCACTATAATAAATAAATAAGCCATTCCACCAATACTTGCAGGACTTATTGGTCCAAACAAATCTAAGTGTAAAAGCTCTAATGCTTTCTTGGATGAGATTTCACCTTTTAACTTATGGAAGGTTCTGATCTGTTTCCCAAGTTGACAAGCCTTACAAACATAATCTCTTTCAAAATTCATCTTTGGCAGCCCTTTAATAATATTTTTCCTAGCAAGCTTCTCCATGGCATGAATGCTAGCATGTCCAAGTTTCTTGTGCCAAAGAACACTTAAATTTTCTTGTGTTATCAAGCACTTTAGATCACTTTCTTGAAGCTTTTCTATATTACTTGATAAATATTTCCTAATCTGTGCCCTATTAGAATTGACTGATCTATTCCAACATCTTCTACTCTGTAGTGATCCTTCTCAAAGATCACTCTTCTATTTTTATCACAGATTTGGCTGATATTCAACAAGTTGAACTTTAATCCATCAACAAAAGAGACATCTTCTATCTTTAGATTAGAACCAATAGTTCCTATTCCAATGATTTTTCCTTTTTTGTTATCACCAAAACTTACTTTTCCACCATCTTTCATGGTTAATTTTGAAAACTTTGATCTGTTCCCAGTCATGTGCCTAGAGCATCCACTGTCCAAGTACCATTTTTCTGATCTGGAGCTCCTAAGGCATATCTATAAGGAAATCATATAGATTTAGGTACCCAATCTTTCTTAGGTACTTGTGGGTTAGTAACAGCATGCACATTATTTTTAACAACCCATATTTGTTTTTCAGAACTAACATTTCTCTTATAATAGCAGAATTTAGACATATGGCCGCTTTTACTGCAGTAAAAGCAAGTGACAAAATTCCTAGAAAAATTGTTCATATAATAATTACTTTTATAATCCTTTTTATGAGTATGCTTCTTTTTATACTTGTAATTATGTCTAGATGTGCTTGCATGTAACTTCATCTTTTGTTTTCCTTTTTCATCACATATACAAACTTTCTTTCCTTTCTCATTACATTTTTCTTGCAATCCAATATATTTCCTTTCTAAGTCAGAAAGTTCATTTTTTACATTAATTTCTTTATGTTTTACATGCTCAATTTATTGCCTTAATGCATCATGCTGCTTTCTTAATGCAATATGATTCGTTTTAAGCTTGCGATATTTATGATGCACTTTTTCAAAACATACTAGCATGTTTTCATATTCATCTCCATTACCATCAGAACTAGATTCAGAGTCAGAACAGGTTACCTCATCTATGTCATCTTCGTTGTCTATTTGACCTTTGTTCTGTTTATCAGGAGTGTGATTTTTCTGATCTGTCTCAGCAGAGACATGTTGTTCCTTATGATCAAAAAATGCCATTAGACCAGCTTTGTAACACCCTTTACCCATATGTAGTGAACCACATCCTGAAGAGGTGAGTTACTGTAGACACCGGGTCTCGAGGCGGTCCAAGATCAGGATTACCCGATGATGAAAATGATACTCGCTCACAGGCAAGGATGTCAAAAATGATGTTTTTCTTGTCGAGAATTCCCTTTTTTCAAAAAAAATCTGATTCGAAAAAAAATCTTTTTTTTTTATTTTTATTTTTATTTTTATTTTTTATTTTTTTTTTTATTTTTCTGGGGTTTTGGTGCCGGGAGCGTAGCGCTTGCGTGCGAGGTACGCGCTTGTGTTAGCCCGTAGGCCGCGCTCCAGCCGCGGCATGCGGTGCCAGCGTGTGGCCCCTAGGCCGCATGCCGCATGTGCAACATGCGGCTTCCGCTCCGCAGGCAGCCGCAGCTCACGCACCCCGCCTACGGGCCTCCGCGCACGTTTCCCTGCCCTGTGTTGTCATTTTCCACCTGCAAAAGTAGTCAAACTTCAGACTGAAATAATGTTATGTTTCATGTTTTTATGTTTTATGTTTTTTTGGACAATGGGATTAAAAGGATGTTTTGTCTCCTTCCATTTTGGGCAGACAGAGGAATTGAAATGCAGGCTTGGTCTTCATTTCAAGGGAGGCTGGCTTTCAAGAAAATAGGGTTTTTCTCTCTAAAAAAAGCAGACGAGAGCATTCTAAAAAAATTCGAAAGGATTTCAAGATTCAGTTTTTTTCTTTTTTCTTTCAAAAAAATATTTCACTCTTGGTTTGGTTTGAGCAAGGAAAATTAATTTCATTTGCTTGATCATTCCGTCAAAATTATTTTCTTGAGTTTTTTAGTTGTTTAAAAAATTAGATTTTCTCAAGTTTTTTGTGTTTATTACCGCAAAAATTGACAAAGAGGTCAGATCAAGACACCATTTCTCCAATCTATAAACTCTAAGGGTAAACATTCTTGGATCCGTTCTCATTTAATTTTGTTTATCATTATTGTTGTGAATATTGTTATTTTTTGTTATTATTACCACATTTATCATATATTTCTAGCATGTTTAATGGTTTTGCCACTGTTGATATGTTTTTTGTGGTTTTGATTAGATTATTATTATTATTATTATTATTATTATTATTATTATTATTGTTATTATCACTGTTATTATTATTATTATTATTATTATTATTATTATTATTTTATGTTGCTGTTAGGAGTGTACACGGTTCGGTACAATTCGGAGATTTACAAATCTCCGTATTGTATTGAAATTTCGGTTCCTAAAAATTTCGGTACAATTCGGTTCTTATAAATTTCGGTACAATTCGGTACGGTTTTTTTAATTTTCGGTACAGTTCAGTTTGGTTTTTCGGTTCTTTCAGTACAAAACAAAATAATACAGTACAATACGGTATTTCGGATAATTTTAATAATTTATTTTTTAAATATTTTAAAAATTATCAATTCTTTAAATTTAAATTTTAATTCACTCTAAAAACTCAAAATAAAAATTTTCAAATTTTATTCTTAATAATATTGCTTTACAACTAAAATATTATTGACATTATTTTTAATAATCCTTGATGATGATTGGTGTGTTAATCATATATTAATTAAGTTTCTGATAATAAAAATTATACATGTTATTATCTTCAATCATATATGAATTTATAAAAATAAATTTGTTTTGTTTGCAATTTATATAGAAACACTTGAGGTAGATTATTTATACATTTCATTATGTCAACCAAAAAGTGCATAGTAAAATGAAATAAAATTTTAATAGTAATGGCAAAAGTTTTGACATATATTAATTCATATTATAGTAGTGGAAGGAAATTCTAGTTATTTTTTTGGATATATAGAGACTTTAAACTATATATAAAATGTGTACTATGTTTATAATTTTGACATATATATTAAATATAGGGGTTTTTGACTAAATATAATATTTTATCCGTGTTCAATTACTCATATAGATAATTAGATGTTGTGCTAGATATAAATGGGTATTAGTTGAGTGATATTAAATATAAATCAAATTAATTAATAAGAAAATTACATACACATATAATTAGTTATATATATAGCCTTAGCTAGTTATATTTAGAGAATATAAATGGCTTTATTCACATTTATTATCTTGACTCAATTATTATATTCAATTTCATTAAATTTGGTTTAATAGTTAAGAGATTGTTAATTGCTATTATAGTCAATAGTTATATTATAAGGGTGAATGTGAAATGCAGCCATCTTTTTATAGGTTTTGTAGTTTAATATAATATATAATTAATAATACATATTGAACTTGAACAATTACTTTATGTCTTAATTTTCTTTTATCAAATTATCCATATATAGAACAATTTTCACGAAAAATAAAATATTGTGATAATGAAAAACCAACATTTTTATAGTACTAATTACTAAGCTAATTAAATTATTCGTAAGATTATTATATTCTTATATATTTATATTAATTGGTAAAATTTCATTGATACAATAATTGTATATAATTATACTATTAAAATACATAATCAATTACTCATATAAATATTATCCAAAAAATAGATGAGTATTGATTGAACAATGCTAAAAATAAATTGAATTATTGATAAGGTGATTAATATTATATACCCATACATTTACATCAATTGGTAAAATTTCATTTTTAATACATGCTTATTTATAAATAGATTTTTAATTTACATACTCATAGAAAAATTGTGACGAAAATAGATAAATATTAGTTGATTGACACTAAAAGTAAATAAAATTAATTGCATATTCATATAGATATAGTAATTAAATTTATCAAATTAATAATTAAAATATCCATTTTAATTTATTAACTATTTATTATATTAATTTAATGCATTAAAATATTTAATACAAATAATTATGAAACAAAATTTATATAATAAATATATAATATAAATTATAAATAATATTTATATATAAATTGCTAGTACTATATATAATAAGTAATAAATATCGGTTCTTTCGGTCCAATTCGGTTCCAAAACAGTTCGGTACTGTTCAATACGGTTCTCAGTCCGGTTCCAGTACAATTCGGTTCGGCCCTAGTCAAAAAGTCAATGGTACAATTCGGTTCGGTTCTAGTCAAAAAAGTCAACGGTACAATTCGGTTCTGAATCTTTTTCTTCGGAATTTCGGTTCGGTACAGAAAGATCCAGACCCGTGTACACCCCTAGTTGCTGTTGTTATTATTTTATTACTATTATTATTATTATCGCTATTACTTGGACATTGTTTTTATTATTATTATTCTTAGGCTTTCGCATGACTTATTTTTTATTTTCTTTGACTGTGAATTATTTATACATTAAATTAACATGTCTAATTCAATCAATTTTATCTCATACATTTATGTTGAACATGTTTTGTATTTATCTTGTCTTCATATTTATTTGTTTGATTTTAGAATTGGTACTAACATCTTTAATGCCATTTTTGGTGTGGGTTTTAAATGTGACTTGCCTTACATGACCGTTCCTATGACCACGTGGAGGGGTCACGACGCCTAGGGAACCTTCTCTTGGTGAGACCTTTCCTGTCCCCTTTTTTTGTGTTTGTGTTTGTGTTTGCTTGTAAATAAAATGATCTATTCATGCACATGTCGGATAAAAAATCACAAAAATATTTTATAACCAAATTGGGATTTTATTAATAAAATTGGGACCAATATCCTCGATTTTAGCCAAGGAATGAAAAATGTCACGAATAAAACGAAAAGTTAAGTTTTCCAAAAGTGGGATCACTCATCCCGATTTTCAATCCAATAATCGAACAACTCTTCGATCCCTATTTAAGTGAGCATGAAGGAACCAATGTTCCTAAACCAAATGAATGTCCCGATTTACGTATGTCATTTTTTTATATTTGACTTTGTTTGTTTGTTTTAAATTTATGTTCATATATTTTTGGGCTCTTATAATTAATTATTTTTGGAGAATGTTATTTAGCCTTTACTTGGGATTGTATTATGTCCCAATTTCCATTTTGATTTTAATTGTCTCTCTTTCATATGGGATTGTATTCTGTCCCAATTTCTCTTGTAATTATGTGGTTAGCGTGTTTACTGCTTTTCTTTATCGCTTTATTTTATCGCTTTCCTTAAGGCTTTTATTTACTGCTTTCGAATGCTTGCAATGCGCTTTTAAATTAAATACATTAATCGCGTGAGATGAGAGATAGAATTTTATGAATTTAAAAACTCATCTATAATTAACTAAGACATAAATAAGAGTGAAGTTCCGAACACCATCTCTAGTTTAGACCATAGAGGTTAGATGACCTTTCCCAATTTCTCGTAAATTGGGTGGTGACTCCAAAATACCTCAAAGGTGCTTAAAGGTACCATGAGGCTAGATGAACTCCCTAATGTTCTATTGGGTAGGGATTCTAAGATATCTCATGGCACCCAAGATCGAAAAGATACGAACCAATCCCTCGAGCCCTAAAAGTGGGTCTCGCCTAAATGAAGGCCTTTGCTAGGCTCGGCACACGTCACAGTGGCAGCTACGCTGGGGACTTCGTGACTTTGCTTTGAAAGTGTCTTAGTTAAAATGTATAATTGGGTTTTTAAAACTTAAAATTCTACCTCTTTTCAAAAATTGCATTGCATCATTTTAGAGTCTTAGAATTACACTAGTTTGGTCTCTTATTTCACCCCAGTGCATTCCCAAAGCACGACCCTACTTTCACTCATTGTAGGGAAGTGTTAAGGATAATCACTAGCCTAAGCCTAATACCTTTTGGTATATTAAATGGAGACCCGATCGGTTGTCATGCTCGCGATGAGCTAGACCCTTTGGTAGGGACCATGCTTGGGTAGCCCTAAAGTAACCCCACCCTTGACTAAAGCTCATGCAAATGGTAATAAATACTTCCCCTAAGCAAAATGAACCGTAATACGATGCTTGTGATGTGGGCCGTTATTTATTAAACAAAATTGAACAAATTAAGTTGTATTCTATCAAAGGATTCCATGCCCCGGTAGGTTCACCTTTATTTGATTGAAGCGTTCAAATATGTAGCGGCCAAAACCCATATGCATGTGCTTTAAATTAAGAGTATTATACTGCCAGTTTTCCACCGTGCACCATACGTGCCCAATGGGTTCCCTGTTAACCCTTGGATAAAGCCCACCCAAGGAAGAGACTGCACGACCTCGTGTGTGGGAGTGATAAGGTTGGAAGGATCTATCTGTTTGCATGTGGTTGTGGATGCTGCACAGCATGCTCGTGCATCGCATGTCATTCATGCATGTCGATAAAAAAATAAAAAATGATATATTTTCTCTCATGTTGTGTGTGTATATCCTTTTGTCTGCATATTATTTTTCACATGTACATATCATCCTGCGTATAATTTCTTCCATGCATCCCATCGTATTATGGTAATCTATTGATCTTGCACTCATAAAGGACCATTTGCATGGCACGATCATGCATTGCATGCCATTAATGCATCATTCTAACTCCTTGGATTTTTTAGCCACTATAGACCATTTACCTGGGAGGTTTTGGGGTCCACGTAGTTGCTCGAAGAGCAAACGAAATTCAAATTGGTTAGCAGAGATCTAATGTCTTTATCAGAATATCCATAGGCATTAAAACGGCTGATCCTTCACGATAGATTGAAGAGACTCGTGCCTTAATGACCCAGGAGATGGATAGAAGGTTCGAGGAGCTTGAAAAGAGGTTGTTAGCCACATTTAAGGGAAGGATGGATGCCATGACGCTAGTTCTTCAAACTCAACTTATGGTGACCACCCTTAACCAGGTTGAACTAGCCATGATAAAAAAGGATTATACAATGACGACCATAATGTTTCCATCCACCCCCGAACCTAGGGGCAAGGCGCCACTCGACTCACCAATCGGGCAAGTGGGAAAAGCAAAAGGACTAGAGGCTTTACAGTCAATGGGCCTCCTCAGTCCCTCAAACACCGAAAGGAAACTAGCTAACCTTGAAGAAGAGATTGTGAAGTCCAAACTTGCAACTATCCGGGCACCTCTCAATAAGACTATTACTGGCCCCGCAAGTCTAGGAGTTGGTAGCAGTGGTACAAGAAGGATAGGGAAAGTACCAATGGCTGAGACAGCTTAGAGGCACTACTCTAATTTGGGCAAACCTTTGTCTTGGGTCTTGGAAAGGCTGATGAAAAAGGGGACATTATAGCCAATGCCTCCCAAGCTGGCTAAGACCCCAGGGGCAGCCTGGGCATAAGGAAAATGAGTACTATGCATACCACCAGCACACTGGCCATGTGACAGATAATTATGCTAGGTTGAGGCATGAGATTCAGGATCTGATCGATAATAACCAAATCACAGATCCTGAATGCCGGCGAGGTAATCATGGGAGCTCAAGTCTCGTGGGTAGCAATGGAAAAAATTTTGGAGCCACAAGGGCTTCAACCTTCGGAATGCCAAACCTGCCAAAAGCCAAGGACTCACCGGGCGGATCAGTACTGTGCATACCATCAGCATACTGGGCATAAGACTGATGAATGTCGAATTCTGAAGAAGCTTGTTCAAGACCTCATTGATGAGGAGTTGAGATGTGGGGAAGATGGTCCTTGAGGATGATGATGAGCCATTGGCCAAAACATCTGCGCTGGTGGAAACAAAAGGGTGTTAGCTATTTAGATGTTCTTTTTATTTTTGAACTATTTGATAATGACATTGTTAATTCTAGTTTTTATGAAATGAAATGAATGATTTCACTTATCTGTGTGATATTTTCTTGTGATTTCACTATGCATGATCATGACACATTCATATTTAATAATGATTCAAATGATGCCTTTTCATTTAATCTCGGAACTTTGGAAACCCAAAGAAAACCTTGATAGCATCTGATGTGACTCCTGAAGAGAGATTAAAAGAGAGAAAATAAAGAAAAAATATAAAAGAGTCTTTGCCTGGACCTATGAAGATATGCCGGGAGATGATCGTGAAGTTGCCAAACATGCAATGCCAATAGATTCCAATCATGGGTCAGTCAAGCAGAGACTCAGAAGACTTAAGCTAGAATGGGCAGAAAAGGTTAAAAGAAGAAATCCACAAGTAGAAGCAAGGCTAAATTTTTTATTGGAGACACTTGACTTAGCTGACCAACATTATCCCAATAGTTAAGAAAGGAAGTGCATGCATGTGTGAACTATCAGGATTTAAACTAGGCTTGTCTAAAAAAAACAAAAAAAAAAGAAAATGAAAACAAAAAAGAAGAAAGAAAAAAAAAACAAAAACAAAAAAAAAAACAACAACAAAAAAGAGGCAAAAAAAAAAAAGAAAAAGAAAGAAGAAACAAAAAAGGGGGTGGGGGGGGGGGGGGGGGGGGGAAGGAAGAAAAGTCATCTTTGGGATAAACTTTGTTTGAATCCCATTAATTCACACATACCCGTACTCTATCATTCCTCTTGGCCTCTGAAAAGGACTGAAAGGGTTATATTGACTTACAATGGATACGGATCGATCGAGCTTAGGTGAATAGACATCATAAGGGAAGTGTGCCCTACGGCCTCCAACGGACATTAGGTTCACCATAATTGCTATTACCTACTTCACCAAGTGGCTAGAAGCCGGGCCCTTTAAGAAAGTTGACGCTCGGGGTATGGATAAGTTCATCAAACGGAATTTGATGTGTCGATACAGTCCCCCGCACCGCATTATGTTCAAGGACAGGGGGCAGTTTGTGCCTGAAACTTGGGAGTCACTCCAGAAGTATGGCATTAAGCATCACAAGTCCTCTCTGAACCGCCCTCAAACCAATGGGACAGTAGGGGATGCTAACAAGAATGTCAAGAAGGTCTTGCTCAAAATGATTCGAGGCTACAAATGTTGGGCAGAGGAATTACCTTTTGCACTCTAGAGATATAGGGCCACTGCAAGAACCTCTACGATGGAAGTAGTGTTTCTTATTGGGGGCAGAGCTCGGACCTCTGAAAGTAATCATGGAAAATCGGATCCCAAAAGCTGACTGGACGAAGCAATGATTACAAGCAGTTGAACATGCTAGATGAGACAGGTCGTGGGCTTATTATCGCAATAAGATTTATCAGAAAGGACTTGCTCAATCATTTGGAAAGAAGGTCAGGAAGCACCCATTAAAAGAGGGAGATTTAATCTTTAAGCAAATGAGTCCGAATGTTCCCGTCACATGGGGTAAATTCAGGCCAACATAGGAAAGTTTATTCTTAAGAGGTTGGTATCCAAAGGAGCAGCAACTCCAACAGACAGCAAGGGAAGCAAGTTTAAAGGACCGGTCAACATCAACAAACCTAAGAGATTCCATGGCTAAAGATTAAAAATCAAAAGAAGAGAATAAATGCCCCGCAGGTTGAAAACTTTAAAAAAGGCGGCCTCGCTAAAATTGAGCGCCTCGTCAAGGTGAAAACCGAAAAAAGGCACCTTGGGCAAAAATTAGAGGCTTGAGAGAAAATGTCCAATCAAGAAAACCCGAGATGGCTGATTGGAAACAGGAGTTTTGATGCTTTCAAGATCCATTTTGAGATTAAATGTAATTTTGCATTCTGAATCTATGTTAAATGGTGATCATGTATGGAGAAATCGTGCTGAAATACACACAATCTTTGCAAATATATATAAAAAAAGCAGTTCAACTCATGTATTCATTATTTCCTAGTTCTTTTATAAAAGAGAAATACCGTTCATTACTGAGCGTGTGAAATCTAAATAGCTATACTCCGCTTCTGCTCTCACTGACCAGATGCCTAAGTCAATGGGTCCTGTTATTAAATGCAGGAGAGGTAAGGGAACATAATCGCTATTTAAGGGAGAATACCTCAGCGAATAGCTACTGATTACTCTAGAAGGAGGCTCTAATAGTAGCTCAAGCTTTTCTTGTAGTCACACCTGAAAAGTATGATGGATTTTGAATATATATATATATATATATATATATATGAAAAATGAAATGAATAAAAGCCGCTGGATTGGGTTGGGTGCCTTCCAGGCAAAAATTAGGCACAGGGTCGTGTGAAAGTCTAGAAAGGATGCATTTGCTACTAAAAAAAGCTAGTGTGAAAATCTACAAGGGACACACTACCTTTAATCAATGACTTCCGATGCCTGGAGCGATAAGGCGGTTGCACTCCAGACAACCTACCTTCGGAAGATGAGGTATAGACTCCCGGCGCCTAGAGCGATAAGGCAGTATCACCTCGGACGATCCCTCTCAGACAAGATGACACATAATTTAAGAGATGGGTCAGAGGCCCTAGGTCAAGATAACACTTCCAGATCCTTGGGGGCATGATCGAGCAAACCGAACCCTGAATAATTTTAATTGTGGTTATCATACCTCAACGCCTGGGCCACTCGGGTGAATGGTGTCACTGGCATTTTGCATAGCATATGCACGTTCCCATCCATAACTTACCCTTGCATACGAATTTCTAATTTTGCAGGAAATACTGGCGGTCTCACACACCTACAAGCTGGTGTTTATCAATCGTTCAGCCGTGATTTCACATGCCTACAAGCTGGTGTTCTATCAATCACGTCCTTCAAAGTCTGACAGTTTCACACACCTACAACCTGGTGTTTATCAATCGTTCAGCCGTGATATCACATGCCTACAAGCTGGTGTTCTATCAATCATGTCCTTCAAAGTCTGACAGTTTCACACACCTATAAGCTGGTGTTTATCAATCATTCATTCGTGATTTCACATACCTACAAGCTGGTGTTCTATCAATCACATCCTTCAAAGTCTGATGGTTTCACACACCTATAAGCTGGTGTTTATCAATCGTTCAGCCGTAATTTCACATGCCTACAAGCTGGTGTTCTATCAATAATGTCCCTCAAAGTCTGACGGTTTCACACACCTACAAGCTGGTGTTTATCAATCGTTCAGCCGTGATTTCACATGCCTACAAGCTGGTGTTCTATCAATCATGTCCTTCAAAGTCTGACGGTTTCACATACCTATAAGCTGGTGTTTATCAATCGTTCAACCATGATTTCACATGCCTACAAGCTGGTGTTCTATCAATCACGTCCTTTAAAGTCTGGCGATTTCACACACCTACAAGCTGGTGTTTATCAATTGTTCAATCGTGATGATTTCACATGCCTACTAGCTGGTGTTCTATCAATCACATCCTTCAAAGTCTGATGGTTTCACACACCTATAAGCTGGTGTTTATCAACTGTTCAGCCGTGATTTCACATGCCTATAAGTTGGTGTTCTATCAATCATGTCCTTCAAACTCTGACAGTTTCACACACCTACAAGCTGATGTTTATCAATCCTTCAGCCGTGATTTCACATGCCTACTAGCTGGTATTCTATCAATCACGTCCTTCAAAGTCTGACAGTTTCACACACCTACAAGCTGGTATTTATCAATCGTTCAGCCGTGATTTTACATGCCTATAAGCTGGTGTTCTATCAATCACGTCCTTCAAAGTCTGACGGTTTCACACACCTACAAGCTGGTATTCATCAATCGTTCTGCCGTTATTTCACATGCCTATAAGCTGGTGTTCTATAAATCACGTCCATCAAATTCTGACGGTTTCACACACCTACAAGCTGGTGTTTATCAACTGTTCAGCCGTGATTTCACATGCCTATAAGCTGGTGTTCTGTGAATCACATCCTTCAAAGTCTGGCGGTTTCACACACCTACAAGCTGGTGTTCTATCAATCACGTCCTTCAAAGTCTGATGGTTTCACACACCTACAAGCTGGTGTTTATCAATCGTTCAGCCGTGATTTCACATGCCTACAAGCTGGTGATCTATCAATCATGTCCTTCAAAGTCTGACAGTTTCACACACCTATAAGCTAGTATTTATCAATCGTTCAGCCATGATTTCACATGCCTACAAGCTGGTGTTCTATCAATCACATTCTTCCAAATCTGGCGATTTCACACACCTAAAAGCTGGTGTTTATCAATCGTTCAGCCGTGGTTTCAAATGCCTATAAATTGGTGTTTATCAATCACGCAATTCAACTGTGGTTTCACACGTCGACAAGTTGACGGTTATCAACCACATGACTCAACAATGGTTTCACGCGCCAACAAGCTGGCAAGAAACTAATCACAGCGATCAGGGACGACAGCGCAGCAGAAAGGCGATCGCCTCAGGTACGTGTCTCTTTCCCTCTTTTTTGAATTTTAGCTCACCCAGGCACCTAAGTTCTAGGTTCCCCAAAATTGGGGGCAACTATAGAAATCGGGTCCCGAGGTGGTCCAAAATCAGGATTACCCGATCATAAAAATGATACTTTCTCACAGGCAAGGATGTCAAAAATGATGTTTTTCTTGTCGAGAATTTCCTTTTTTCAAAACAATTCTAATTCGGAAAAAAAATCTTTTTTTTATTTTTATTTTTATTTTTGTTTATCTGGGGTTTCGGTGCCCAAAGCGTAGCGCCTGCATAAGGGCCCTCGCGGCGTAGCGCGTGAGGCGCGCGCCAGCCGTGGAGGCCTCATGTTGTGCGCACCGTATGAGCTATGCGGGCCATGCGTGATATTGCGGCCTCCAGGCTGCATGCCGTGGGCGCCGCATGCGCCATGCGGCATCCCTGCCGAGCGCCAGCATGCAGCCCTTTGCAGGTAGGCCGTAGCTCACGCACCCTGCCTGCGGGCCTCCGCGCGCGTTTTCCTGCCCTGTGCTGTCATTTTCCACCTGCAAAAATAGTCAAACTTCAGACTGAAATAATGTTTTGTTTCATGTTTTTATGTTTTTTTGGACAATGGGATTAAAAGGATGTTTTGTCTCTTTCCATTTTGGAAAGACAGAGGAATTGAAATGCAGGCTTGGTCATCATTTCAAGGCCGGCTGGCTTTCAAGAAAATAGGGTTTTTCTCTCTAAAAAAGGAAGACGAGAGCATTCTAAGAAAAATTGTAAGGATTTCAAGGTTTAGTTTTTTTTCTTTCTTTCAAAAAAATATTTCACTCTTGGTTTGGTCTGAGCAAGGAAAATTAATTTCCTTTACTTGATCATTCCATCAAAATTATTTTCTTGAGTTTTTTAGTTGTTTAAAAACTTACATTTTCTCAAGCTTTTTGTGTTTATTACCGAAAAAATCGACAAGGAGGACGGATCAAGACACAATTTCTCCAATCTATAAACTCTGAGGGTAAACATTCTTGGATCCGTTCTCATTTAATTTTGTTTATCATTATTGTTGTTAATATTGTTATTTTTTGTTATTATTACCACGCTTATCATATATTTCTAGCATTTTTAATGGTTTTGCCACTGTTGATATGTTCTTTGTTGTTTTGATTGGATTATTATTATTATTATTATTATTATTATTATTATTATTATACTTTACCGTTGACTTTCCCTTTATATTGTTATTATATTTGATATTATTATTATTATTATTATCATCATCATCATGTCACTGTTGTTTTTATTATTATTATTATCATCATTATTATTATTATTATTATTATTATTCGTATCCTGCTGCCTTTATTATTATTATTATTATTATTATTATTATTATTATTATTCGTATCCTGCTGCCTTTATTATTATTATTATTATTATTATTATTATTATTATTATTATTATTATTATTATTATTATTATTATTACTACGTTGTTGTTGTTATTATTATTCTTAGGCTTTTGCATGACTTATTTTTTATTTCCTTTGAATGTGAATTATTTGTACATTAAATTAACATGTCTTATTCAATCCATTTTATCTCATACATTTAAGTTGAACATGTTTTGTATTTATCTTGTCTTCATATTTATTTGTTTGGTTTTAGAACTGGTACTAACATTTTTAATGCCATTTTTGGTGTGGGTTTTAAATGTGATTTGCCTTGCATGAGTGTTCCCGTAACCACGTGGAGGGGTCACGACGCCTAGGGAACCTTCTCTTGGTGAGACCTTTCCTATCCCCTTTTTTTTGTGTTTGAGTTTGTGTTTGCTTGTAAATAAAATGTTCTATTCATGCACATGTCGGATAAAAAATCACAAAAATATTTTATAACCAAATTGGGATTTTATTAATAAAATTAGGACCAATATCCCCGATTTTTGCCAAGGAATGAAAAATATCACTAATAAAACGAAGAGTTAAGTTTTCCAAAAGTGGGATCACTCATCCCGGTTTTCAATCCAACAATCGAATAACTCTTCGATCTCTCTTTAAGTGAGCGTGAAGGAACCAATATTCCTAAACCAAATGAATGTCTCGATTTATGTATGTCATTTTTTTATGTTTGACTTTGTTTGTTTGTTTTAAATTTATGTTCATATTTTTTTGGGCCCTTGTAATTAACTATTTAGCCTTTACTTGGGATTGTATTCTGTCCCAATTTCCATTTCGATTTTAATTGGCTCTCTTTCATATGAGATTGTATTCTGTCCCAATTTCTCTTGTAATTGTGTGCTTGGCGTGTTTACTGCTTTTTTTTATCGCTTTCCTTAAGGCTTTTATTTACTGCTTTCAAATGCTTGCAATGCACTTTTAAATTAAATTCATTAATCGCGTGAGATGAGAGATAGAATTTTATGAATTTAAAAACTTGTCTATAATTAACCAAGACATAAATAAGAGTGAAATTCTGAACACCATCTCTGGTTTAGACCATAGAGGTCAGATGACCTTTCCCAATTTCTCGTAAATTGGGTGGCGACTCCAAAATACCTCAAAGGTGCCTAAAGGTACCATGAGGCTAGATGAACTCCCCAATGTTCTATTGGGTAGGGATTCCAAGATGTCTCATGACACCCAAGATCAAAAAGACGCGAACCAATCCCTCGAGCCCTAAAAGCGAGTCTCGCCTAAATGAGGGCCTTTGCTAGGTTCGGCGCGCGTCACCGTTACAACAACAGGTAAGGGTTGCTACACAAAGACGAAGCATCCACATCATTCAAGCGATAACTTAATCACAAACTTATAATAAAATCAGGGTTATAAAATTTCCTTCCAAATTTATTACATCATCCATTCATCCATTTACAAAAAATATGAACATCACTCTCAATATAACAAATCTTTACATAAATATCTGAGTTAAAGTACTACATACTATGTCTCTTAATACAATTCAAAATATTAGAACAAAAATTACAAATCCAAAACTTAAGGACCCATACAAAAGCTTATCATATTGTGTTGGCTCTTGAGGCTGCGAATTTGTCCTTCCAAAATCTCTTACTTTTATACTTGCACGGATGAAATACCCATGCTAAGTGCCAAGGTTTAGTGGGGAAAACATGTAATGAACAACCACTCACAGTGGTCATCAATGCAAAACACATACACATGTAACATATAACATACAGAAAAATAAAGCAAAAGGTATCATAAGTTCACATCACAGTTTCCATACATCAAATTATATGCATCAATTCATATATTTCAATTTGTTCCATTTCTTACTTATACACAGAATTATGCCTGCATATTCAATGTGGTGGATAAACGGGATGAGAACGCATAGGTACCCTAGGTACAAAACAAATCATTTTCTTTTTCTTTTGAAAAAAACGCATAAGGATCTTAAGCAAGATCCAAACACATAGGGATTCAAAGGAATCCAAATGCATAGGGACTTGATCGGAGTCCAGAATGCATAGGGATCTGATCAGGATCCAAAAAATGTATGGGCTGCAGGAATAAAACCCTATAGGCATGCCTACCTATCCACAACTTGACTATTGCAGGCTAATTATACATTAATCATTTTATTCACATAACAAAGCAATATTCATTTAGCACTAACTATAATTATTATCTTAAACCATTGGTAGTAATATATGCAATTCAAACATATCTCATATGAAACTTTACATTTTAGACATCATTTGTTATGTATTGATTATATTATTGCATGATTATGGCAATGCTTAACTCAAACAAAGGCAATTATGTTACAAATCAAACTTGGAAAACAGGGGTTACACGGTGGTCATGAAAACCCTTACTGCCATGTAAAAAGTTGAAAACTAAATTTTCTCAAATAGAAGGCAGTTATACGGCGGTAAGAACAATCTTGACCGCCGTGTAAAACATGCCACATGGCGGTAAGAATAAACCTGACCACCGTGTGAAATGCAAAAGTCTTGAACTCTAGCAAACAGAATGCATTTACATGGCATTAAGAATAAACTTGACCACTATGTAAAATACAAGAATTCCAAAATTGCCAAACAGAATGCAGTCACACGGAGGTAATAGCAATCCTAACTGCTGTGTGAAAGGTTGAATTTTCAGCATGCTAGGCATAATAAATTTACATGGCGGCAAGGAAACTCCTACCGCCTTGTAAGCTGTCACACGGTAGGCAGGGAAACTCTTACCACCATGTGATATACCAAACAGACCAATATCATAAACAAAAACACAATTACACGGTGGTATGAAATTTCATGATCGCCATGTGAATTAGCAAAAATCTACATTAACACTAGAACATAGTTGTGTTTTCCATGGCACAGCTGTACTTTTCTAGAAAAACTCAGCCATGCTCTGCTTTCTACTTTCTAACCCAATTTACATACCACAACTTCAAATTACAATCTAAACACAAATAAAACAATCCTATCCACCTCAACATCAAAATACAAACATCCTAACACATCAATTCAATAATTCCATACAAGATCATAAATTCCCAAACCTTATATTCCTTTGCTCTTATTACCTCAATTGGTTGCACTTTCACTAGTTTTCTCCTTTCTTTTGGCTTCTTTTGTTTTCTCCACTACAAATCAAACCAACAATCAAAATTTGACTCAAAGCCACACTCAAAGCTAATTCACGTGAAGGAGAAGAGGAGAAGAAGAAGGAGAACTATTCACTTATCTTCACAAACCTTGAATTCACTTAACTAATTGAGGAGTAACAAGTGGATTGGATGGATTTTTGGAGCAAGGAGGGAGGAGGAGGTTAAGAATTGGAGAGAGAGAGAAGAGGGACAAATTTTTGCTCCCTCTCTCACATTCTTTACATGCCATTTAAACCATGCTTATCCTCTCTCTCTCTCTCTCTCTAAATCCCCACCATCCAAATGTCACCCATTCAATAGTCACTTAAGCAAATTCTACTTTTACTCCTTCCTTTCTTCCAAAGTCATGCATTAATCAATTCCATACATTAACCCATCTAACTTCTCATTTCATGCATTTAAGTCCATAGGAGTTAAATGACAATTTTAACCCAGACTTTCTAATTAATATCAGTTATTTCCCAAACACAATTACTTAGTTAATTACACATCTTAGGCCATTCTTGTACCCCAATGGTGTTTAAAACGATTAGGGTACAAGTCAGGGCCTTACAACTCTTCCCTCCTTAAAGGAATTTGTCCTTGAAATTCATACTTGAGCTGAACAGTTGAGGGTACTGAGCTTTCATAGCAGACTCGGGTTCCTATATTGCTTCTTCCATTCCGTGGTGCTGCCACAGTACTTTCACCAATGGAATTTGCTTATTTCAGAGTTGTCTCACTTCTCGAGCCAGTATGGCTTTAGGCTTTTCATCATAAGAAAAATCAGATTGCACTTTCACTTCTTACACTGGCAAAACATGGGACTCATCTGATCGGTATCTACAGAGCATAGATACATGAAACACATTGGCCAGTTCTAATGGTAGAGCTAACCGATAAGCAACTGGCCCAACTCATTCGAACACTTTATAAGGACCAATGAACCTTGGACTCAATTTTCCTTTCTTTTCGAAGTGAAGCACTTTCCTCCATGGTGATACTTTCAGAAAACCTTGTCACCCACTCTATATTCAATATCCTTCCACTTTAAATTTGCTCAAGACTTCTGTCGGTCGCTAGCCACTTTTAAACGTTGCTGAATCAATCTAACTTTCTCTTCAGTGTCTTTTACCAAATCGGGGCCAATTACTGAACGCTTACTCAATTCTATCTAACACACCGGAGTCCAACACTTTCTACTATATAAAGCTTCATATGGCACCATGCCAATACTCATTTGGTGACTATTATTGTATGAAAATTCCATCAAAGAAACATATTTATCCCAACTCCTGGAAAAATCCAAAACACAGCCCCGAAGCATATCTTTTAACACTTGGATAACTCTTTCAGATTGACCATCAGCCTGCGGATGAAAGGCTGTACTGAAATTGAGTTGAGTACCCAGTGCAGATTGCAAATCTTTCCAAAACCTTGATGTAAATCTTAGATCTTGGTCAGACATATTAAACAAAGGAATTTCATGAAGCCGAACAACCTCATCCACATACAATTCAGCCAATCGATCCATCGAATAATCGAGTCAAACCGGTATAAAATGAGCTGATTTTGAATCATGATTTATTTGTGTCATGGGAGACCTGTTACAAAATCCATTGTAACGTTGTCCCATTTCCACTGCGGAATTGGCATGGGATGAAGTAAACCTGAAGGAACTTGGTGTTCAGCTTTCACTTGCTAACAGGTCAGGCACTATTAGATACGTAATCCACTACATCCTTCTTCATTCCAGGCCACTAGTAAAACTGTTTTAAATCTTGATACATTTTGTTAACTCCTGGGTGTATAGTGAAAATCGTAGTGTGAGCTTCCTGTAAAAGCCTTTTTTTCACTTCCTTGTCATTTGGCACACACAATTGACTTTTACAATAACGCACCCCATCACTGCTCACTGAATAGTCAGTCTTCTCTCCACTCTTGAATAATTGCAGTGTTTGCTGTAACTTGGGATCATTTCTTTGAGCATTAATAATCATCTATCTCAGATTAGGCCTAGCTTTCAGTTGGGCGATCAGTGCTCCATCAGAGGCTATCCTCTACCTTTTAAGCTGCAATGCTGAAACTGACTTCCTGCTCAGAGCATCTGCAACCACATTAGTCTTGCCTGGATAATAATTCACTATACAGTCATAATCCATAAGCAATTCAAGCCACCAACATTGCCTCAGATTGAGCTTTTTCTGTGTAAGTAGATATTTAAGGCTTTTGTGGTCGGTAAATATTCTGCACTTCTCACCATACAAATAATGGCACCAAATCTTCAGAACAAACACAACTTCAGCCAATTCAAGATCATGCATTGGGTAATTCTGTTCATGAGGCTTTAACTATCATTTTATATCTTGCATCAATACACAGCAAAGACCAATTCCCGAAGCATCACTATACATGGTATACTTTTTACCTGAAATGGGTTGAGTAAGTGCAGGTGCTTTAACAAGCATTCCTTTCAACTGCTCAAAACTAGCTTGACATTTTTCTGTCTACTCAAATTTAACTCCTTTCTGAAGCAACTTAGTGAGAGGCAAAGCAATAATGGATCAACTCACTATCACCTCTATCTTAGATGGATCAACTCTAATACCTTTGGAAGAAACAATCTAACCCAAGAAAGATACTTTCTTAAACTAGAAATTAAATTTACTAAGCTTTATATGTAAGGACCCAATTGGCACCTTAGTGGTTTTGAGCAATTTGGTGGTCTTTTTATAGAGTCTTATATGCATTATTATTGATTTTAAGGATGTAAATTGCATGTTTTAATAAGTTTATAAGGGTATAATTGTGTTTTAGATTTTAAGTATGTGATGTTAGTGAGAATTGAGAAGAAAAGAAGGATTACAAGTGATATTGCCAAGTCTATCATAAGAGACTGACAAATGGAGGGTAGAGATGAGGAAAGAGAAGGACGAGATAGGGGTTGACTTATAGTCAAGAGAGAGAGAGAACGTGAGAGAGAGAAAGAGCAAGTCTGCCTTCTCCCTCTCTCCCGTTTCCTTTCCCCATTCCAACCCTCTCTTTTTTTCCTCCTTGCTCATCTTAATTCCCCAAGTTGCTGTGATTTGTGTGGGTTTAGCAATTCCTAATTTTTTAGGTCAGTGATGGTCTTCTTCATCTTCTTCTTCTTCTCCTTCTTTTCCTTGCTTGAATGATGTTTATGTGTATGTTTGGGTTTTGAGCATTGGTGTGAATTGGCTTTTTTGTTCAGAAGTTCATGCTAGAGAAGCTAAAGGGAAGGAAAAAGTTGGAGGTAGTGCTATCAATTGATTGTTGAGGAGTTAAAGAGATAAGGTTTGGGAAGTTTGTGTTTTATTCAAATTTGTGATTTTAAATGAAATGGGTAATTTAATGAATTGATGTGTTTGAGATGCTTATATTGTAGTTTCGAACTTGATTGAATTGGTTTTGAGTGTATGAGTTGTGTGTGGTAATTGTTGTTTGAATTGGGGGATAGAAAATACGAAATGAAGAGCTGGATTCCATTGTAAAATTTGGGTTTTTGTTGATCCACACAGCGGTTAGGAATTCCATACCGCTGTGTGATCGCATTCTGTGTATGTGGTTTTGCTTGGTCGTTGGGTCTTACGGTGGTTAGGAATATCCTAACCACCGTGTGACATTTACATAGAGGTCAGGATTTCTATACCGCCGTGT
The DNA here is from genome assembly GCA_947683425.1 of Excoecaria cochinchinensis. Classification (NCBI taxonomy): domain Eukaryota; kingdom Viridiplantae; phylum Streptophyta; class Magnoliopsida; order Malpighiales; family Euphorbiaceae; genus Excoecaria; species Excoecaria cochinchinensis. Next base: position 8,382,130 of record CANTUQ010000127.1, on the reverse strand, counting down.
AAATGCATTTTATTTTCTAAAAATTTCTAGTTCAGCATGCTACACAGCGGTCGGGTTTTCTTAACCACCATGTGAGATGTCTTACACGTTGGTCAGGATTTTCTTGACCACTATGTGGGATGTCTTACATAAATGCATTATGTATTTAGCCTGCAATAGTCACGTCGTGGATAGATAGGCATGCCTATAGGGTTATGTTTCCTACATTCTATGTGTATTAGACCCTGATCAAGTCTCTATGTGTTTGGGTCCTTGTGATCCTCTATATGTTTAGATCTTGTTTAAGATCCCTATGTGTTTTTAAAAAGAAAAGAAAAGAAAATATTTTTTTGTACCTTTGGGTACCTATGTGCTCACCCGTTATCCATTACATTGAGTTTGCAGGTGCATTTATGTGTATGTTTCTATTATGGAAAGTATGTAAATTGTTGAAATAGTATTATATGATTGTGTGAGTGAAGTTGTTATGATGAAGGAAATTTTGGTTAAGTTATGGTGCTTTTATAATATATATATGTTTATGCATGTGCAACGCGTATGTGATCTACATTAACAACCACTATGAGTGGTCATTCATATCCTATTTTCTCCACTAAGCCATTGGGCTTAGCACGAGTGTTTTATCCGTGCAAGTGTGGAAGAAGTTGAAATGTTTGGGAAGACCGATCCGTAGCAGCCGAGGCCAACACAATAGGACGGGCTTTTGTTTAGTGTTAGGCTTTATTTTTGTTCAGATGTATAGCTTTTGGTATTGTAATTATGTAACTTTTGTAATGTTTAGTTATGAAATTTTGTAAGACTTGAGGTTGTATTCAAGTAAAGATGTTATTGTAATGCAACTCAGCTTTGTAAATGTTTTGCTCATGAATTAAAAGAGAAAATTTTTAGTTAGCCTCGATTATATTATTTTGTGTATTTATATATATAGATGTATGGTTTTGCATGTGTTTCATCGAATGTTTCTGTATGCTTCATTTCTGCTTGGTAGCAACCTGTGCCTATTGGGTCACTCACTTCTCTTCTGAGGGTGAGCTTCCCTACTTATAGGCAAGGGGTTTTACAATTTTATTGGTATCAGAGCATAGGTTTAGGCATTTCTGGGTGACTGCAGAATAGAGATGTGTTTAGAATTGTGTTGGCCTGATGCAGATGTCCTTGTGTTTTATAGTTAGAATGGCTTCCGAGCGTGGATCTCTTGAGGGGTCAACTGAGAGTGCAAATCCCCAAGAGCAAGATCCATCAGTCTCTGGTCCTGCTCAGCCAGCGAGGGTACAACCTGAGGCTCCAGCCATGCCTTTTGAGGCTATGCTCAAGATATCGCAAGACATAGCGAGAGTCTTATAGAGGGTTATGGTGCCAAGAGCTCTAATTGAGAGTATGAGGAAGTCTGGAGCTGAAAATTTTTATGGGACAAGTTTGGACGAGTAGGATAAAGCCGAGTTATTGATTGAGAAAGTGAGAAGAGTGATAGAGGAGATTTGGTGTCCCCCTGACAGAGAAGTGGAATGTGTTGTGTCACTGTTGTAAGGTTCCGCCTATGATTGGTGGAAATTGGTTTTGAGGCACCCACAGTTATCGGACCCAGTTACTTGGGAGTTTTTCGAGCGAGAGTTTCATAACAAGAATTTGACCAAGGCATATAAGGAAGCCAAATGGACTCAGTTTCTGAATCTTAAGTAGAGAGCCCTATCTGTGGTGGACTATGAGAAGGAATTCAACAGGCTTAGTAAGTATGCACAGCCGGGTATTTTAACTAAAGAATTTCGTTGTCAGCACTTTGAGGCAGGTTTGAATGAGTCTCTCAAGGCTATGTTGATTTCATTGATGTCTTCTCCCACGGTCAGTTATTACCAGATCGTGCAAGCGATAATGCGAGCAGAATGCTCTAAGACTATTTTGAGAGAAAGGGCTCAAAAGAGGAATCCCTCTCGTGGAGGCTCATTTTCGGGGAAGAGACCAAGGAACCCTCAAGTGAATTCTCCGGATGAGTCTACGAATAGCCCTACTATGAGAGGTAGGAGATAAGGATCGTCTCAAGTATCTAGTGTTCGAAAAGGTACTTCTAGTGGTAGGGGTGATGTGGTACCGGAGTGTGAACATTGCAATAAGTGCCATCGGGCCGAGTGCCGTTGGTTGACAAGAGTTTGCTTCAGATGTGGCAGCATGGAGTAGTTTCTGGCTCACTGCCCTAAGTTAAGTGAGAATACCCATGAGCAGCAAGATGACAGTCGAGCGGGATCTAATGCCCCTCAAGCTAGTCGTGGTAGGGGATGAGGGTGAGGTTGTGATGGATGGCCTAGAGATGGAGCTTCTTACAATAGATCGTCCTCTTACGGCACCAGCTAGGGTGTATGCAATGAGGGCTCGGGACGAGCAAGATGCACCGGAAGTGATTGCTGGTAAGTTTTCACTCTTTGACACTAAGTTGCATGCTCTAATAAATCCCAGTTCCACACACTCATATTTGTGTTCTAAAAAAGATAGGTGCTAATTTGCCTATTGTGGATCAATTAGATTATGAGATTTGTGTGACCAGTCCGTTGGGGCATAGTGTCAATGTAAGTAAAGTGTGTAAGGATTATCCTTTGGTAGTGCAAGGTAAAGAGTTCCCTATTGATTTAACCTGCCTTTTCATAAATGCGATCTAATTTTGGGTATGGATTGGCTGGGTAAGCATCGGGCTGTGGTGGATTGTCATAGGAAGACAGTGGTGCTAAAAGATTGTGATCAATCCTCTATAGTAGTGTGAGGCTTGGGTTCTGGTCCCTTGGATAATGTGATTTTAGCCATGCAAGCTAGACGGTTTGTGAGGAAGGGATGTGAGGCTTATTTGGCTTTAGTGTTGGATTCCAGGCGTGACCAGGTTAAGATACAAGATATACTGGTGGTAAGTGAATTTGTGGATGTATTTCCAGAGGAATTGTCAGGGTTACCACCTGAAAGAGAAGTAGAGCTATCCATAGAGATTCAGCCAAGTACAGGTTCCTATTTCTAAAGCTCCTTATCGAATGGCTCCTGTGGAATTGAAAGAGTTAAAGAAACAATTACAGGAGCTATTGGACAAGGGTTTTACTATACCCAGTGTTTCTCCATGGGGTGCTCCAGTGTTATTTATAAGTGGAATTGAGGACTAAATTGGGTGAAATTAAAAGTATTAATTAAAAGAATTTTTGTTAGTGATTAAAAGGTAGTTTGCCAAGGATAAAAATGTAAATGATATAAGAGGTCCAATAGAAAAGAGGCAAGTGGTTTGGGTAGGTGAAGGCATTTAATGGGATTTGAAAGGGGAAAAGAGAGAAGGAGAACAAAAGCCTTCTAGCTTCATGTAGACGTTAGAATCTGTTCTTCAAAGTGTGCCTTCCGTTCTTCAAAGTGTTCGTTCTTCGTCTCTCTCTTCTCTCTCTTCTATCTCTATTGGTTGTTCTTCACTCTTGCTCAAGTTGCTGTTCTTTAAGTTTTGAGTTGGTTTGATTGAGATTGAGCTAAGGTTTTTAAACCAAGAAGTTGCTCGAGAGGTAAGTGGTTGGGTTTCCATTATTTTTCTCCTTCGTCTTTTGTAAAGGTTTGTATATGAGTTATATGGTTTTCTCCATGGGTTAATTAAGTATTTGGTTTTATGCAAGAATCTGAAGAAAGGAGAAAAGATAAAAGAAAAGGAAAAGTGGGATACTGAAGACTGAGGAGTCGTTGAGCTTTATTTCAGGTTTGGGAGCGTGTGTTATTTGGAAGTGTCTGTTTGTTTCTCTTTGGATCACTTCGTGACTCATATATGTTATCTGATGTGTATTATTATGTAAATGAGTTGTGATTTGTTATAACTCTATTTTGAATGCTTCAGAGGTAAGTTTTACATGATATTGGTTGAGGATATGTAATTTGTCAAGTTCTGTTTCCTGTGTTTTTCTGGGTTTGAGTTTTCTTTTCTTCCGTTTTTAGCTGCTTGGCAGGACACTCTTCACGACACGTGAAGTTCTTCATGAGTCGTAAAGATTAGCCCGCTCGACTTTGTGGCCCGCTCGGTATGATGAGCCACTCGGCATAGAGAGCCCTGCTCGGTAGGTAGGGCATTTGACATGTAGAGACCGCTCGGCATGCAGAGTCCGATCGGCTTGAGAATTTTGGTGTTATTTTTTTATATGCTTTTGATATTGATCAATGCACATGTATACATGGACTATATGATTATATGTGAATTTTACTTTATAGTATGACATGATATAAGAGCATGGATGAATTGCTCTTTGAGCCTGATCGGTCATAGTTAGTGGATAGATAAGCGCTTATCAAGGGTCGAGGTGTGTACGAGTGCAGCTGCTATATGTTACATGATATATGCTGACCCCGATTGGGTCCACATGATTAGAGGCTTCGGTCTCCACAAGTAAAATGTTTTGAGGCTTCGGTCTCCGGTATACCTTTGGGTATATATGTTTTCACACAATTCGAGACTCATGTCTCTATATGCTTGGATACTATGTCCTATCAGTATCAGTGGTATTGTATCCACTAGTGAGGGAGTAATCAGGCTGTTCCATGTGGCTATTGTGGGTGTTCCATTGTATTGAATGGATATATGATATATGTTTACATACATGAGTTATGACAGAATATATTGCGATATATGTACATGAAAGTAAATGATTTATTTGTTCACCTGGTTGATTCTTTAAATAAATATATGAGTCATTATCGTAAATACATGTATTTGGATATTTTTATGATTGTTTGTTCCTCCCCACTAAGATTATCGCTTAGCACGGGATATTTTGTTTTTCCCATGTAGGTGGCAGGCAGTTGGAGTTGGACATCTGCAGGTCGGCCACTAGGAGTTATAAGTTATTTTGTATTCTGCTCCTGTATTTTTTTGTATTTGTTACAAGGTTATTTTGTATTTTCGATCGAATGATGTATATTTTTTGGACTTTTATGTATATGTAATATATATTAAGTTTAATTTTTGGCTTTCGTGTATGTATCTGATTATAAGTGTATGTGTTTATCTATTTCGTTCTGTTGTGGTGCTCCGATCGGGGTGTTACATTTGTTGGTATCAGAGCGCCGGTTTAGTTGGTTCTGGTTCTCTGATTGTTTTAGTGTTGAGTCTTTGTATGTGAGTCAGTCTAGCATCGTGGCCTGATGCGGATGTGTCCTGTATAGTGTGTTGATGGAGTCTGATGAAAGTGAGTATATGGGCAACACAGCAGGAAGTAATAATCCGGTCGGACAGGATAGGCCTGCACGTGAACATGCCCCAACAGAAGGTTCGGGTTTCGGGTTTGAGAATCTGGCTTTGGTATAAGGGTTATTGCAACTGGTGGATAGGCTATTACTCCTAAGGCTCCTTTTGAGCTTTTGAGGAAAAGGGGAGCAGAGGAATTTCATGGAACCTCTTTGAATCAGTCATATGTAGCTGAATTCTGGCTAGAGAGAATTGATCGGATCTTACAAGAGATAGCTTGCCCTTCGCATCAACGAGTTATTTGTGCCGTATCGCTTCTACAAGGATCGACATACGATTGGTGGAAGCTTGTGCCCCGCAATCCTCAGAGACCGGTTGAGTTGACATGGGAGTTCTTCGTTCAGGAATTCAAAAAGAAATATGTGACTAAGGCATACAAAGAGGCTAAGTGGAAAGAGTTTATTAGCTTGAAGCAGCGGGGCATGTCAGTAAGCTACTATGAGAAGCAGTTTAGTAGGTTGAGCAAGTACGTACCTGAGATGTTATTGACTGAAGAATTTAAGTGTCAGCACTTTCAAGATGGGTTAAGAGAAGTGATAAGAGGCCCGCTATCAGCCATGGCAGTTATACAACCGGTCGGGTACTATCAGCTAGTGGCAGTGGCAATTAAATTGGAAGAATCAGCGTTAGTAAAGCAGAGAATAGAACATAAGAGAAGAGCCCTTGAGAGTGGAGTAGCGGGAGATAAGAAGTCTAAGGGAGTTCTGATTGGACAAGTAATAAAAGGGACTGCTTCAGTGCCTTTAGAAGTGGAAAGCATAGTACTGCCTACTAGTAAAGGAAGTCGGGCACCAGAGTGTGAACATTGCCATAGACCGCATTGGGGCATATGCCGTAAGATCACAGGAGCGTGTTTCAAGTGCGGAAGCATGGATTATCGATTTGCCAATTATCCCGACAGAGCGGAGAATAAGAGCCAGCAAGAGAGTAAAGCCGATGGAGGTCAATCAAATGCCACAACAAGTAATCGAGATAAAAATTGAGCTCCCCAGGCACCATCAGAAACGGTTCAATGACCGGAGACTACGGGGGGACTTGTTAGATCAAGGGTATATGCAATGGGCAGAGAAGACTCTCCTGAGCCAGCAGGTCCTTCCGATAAATCCTAATTTATTAAGTTTTCAGTTGAGTTCGGTTTCATTTTGGGGATGTAAATGATTAGCAGGGAAATTTCAAGGACAAAATTTCTTAAGGGGGAGAGAGTTGTAACATCCCAAAAATGGCCTAGTCGGAAATTGCATGCAAATCGGATAATTGAGGGTAATTGTATAAGTGGAATTGAGGACTAAATTGGGTGAAATTAAAAGTATTAATTAAAAGAATTTTTGTTAGTGATTAAAAGGTAGTTTGCCAAGAATAAAAAGGTAAATGATATAAGAGGTCCAATAGAAAAGAGGCAAGTGGTTTGGGTAGGTGAAGGCATTTAATGGGATTTGAAAGGGCAAAAGAGAGAGGGAGAACAAAAGCCTTCTAGCTTCATGTAGAAGTTAGAATCTGTTCTTCAAAGTGTGCCTTCCGTTCTTCAAAGTGTTCGTTCTTCGTCTCTCTCTTCTCTCTCTTTCTATGTCTATTAGCTGTTCTTCACTCTTGCTCAAGCTGCTGTTCTTTGAGTTTTGAGTTGGTTTGATTGAGGTTGAGCTAAGGTTTTTAAACCAAGAAGTTGCTCAAGAGGTAAGTGGTTAGGTTTCCATTGGTTTTCTCCTTCATATTTTGTAAAGGTTTGTATATGAGTTATATGGTTTTATTCATGGGTTAATTGAGTATTTGGTTTTATGCAAGAATCTAAAGAAAGGAGAAAATATAAAGGAAAAGGAAAAGTGGGATATTGAAGACTGAGGAGGCATTGAGCTTCATTTCAGGTTTGGGGGCGTGTGTTGTTTGGAAGTGTCTGTTTGTTTCTCTTTGGATCACTTCGTGACTCATATATGTTATCTGATGTGTATTATTGTGTAAATGAGTTGTGATTTGTTATAAGTCTGTTTTGAATGCTTCAGAGGTAAATTTTACATGATATTGGTTGAGGATGTGTAATTTGTTAAGTTCTGTTTCCTGTGTTTTTCTGGGTTTGAGTTTTCTTTTCTTTCGTTTTTGGCCGCTTGGCAGGATACTCTTCACGACATGTGAAGTTCTTCACGAGTCATGAAGATTAGCCCGCTCGGCTTTGTGGCCCGCTTGGCATGATGAGCCGCTCAGCATAGAGAGCCTAGCTTGGTAGGTAGGGCATTTGACATGTAGAGACCGCTCGGCATGCAGAGTCCGATCGGCTTGAGAATTTCGGTGTTATTTTTTTATATGCTTTTGATATTGATCAATGCACATGTATACATGGACTATATGATTATATGTGAATTTTACTTTATAGTATGACATGATATAAGAGCATGGATGAATTGTTCTTTGAGCCTGATCGGTCATAGTTAGTGGATAGATAAGCGCTTATCAAGGGTCGAGGTGTGTGCGAGTGCAGCTGCTATATGTTGCATGATATATGCTGACCCCGATCGGGTCCACATGATTAGAGGCTTTGGTCTCCACAAGTAAAATGTTTTGAGGCTTCGGTCTCCGGTATACCTTTGGGTATACATGTTTTCACACGATTCGAGACTCATGTCTCTATATGCTTGGATACTATGTCCTATCAGTATCAATAGTACCCGTATCCACTAGTTAGGGAGTAATCAGGCTGTTCCATGTGGCTATTGTGGGTGTTCCATCGTATCGAATGGATATATGATATATGTTTACATACATGAGTTATGATAGAATATGTTGCGATATATGTACATAAAAGTAAATGATTTATTTGTTCACCTGGTTGATTCTTTAAATAAATATATGAGTTGTTATTGTAAATACATGTATTTGTACGTTTCTATGAATGTTTGTTCCTCCCCACTAAGCATTATCGCTTAGCACGGGATAGTTTTTTCCCGTGTAGGTGGCAGGCAGTTGGAGTCGGACATCTGCAGGTCGGCCACTAGGAGTTAGAAGTTATTTTGTATTCTGCTCCTGTATCTTTTTGTATTTGTTACAAGGTTATTTTGTATTTTCGATCGAATGATGTATATTTTTTGGACTTTTATGTATATGTAATATATATTAAGTTACTTTTTGGCTTCCGTGTATGTCTCTAATTATAAGTATATGTGTTTATGTATTTCGTTCTGCTGTGGCGCTCCGATCAGGTTGTTTCCGTGGCATTCCGATCGGGGTGTTACATACTCAACCCATCTCGGGTAAGGAGTATACCATGTACAACGATGCATTCGGTATTGGTCTGGGTTGTGTTCTGATGCAGGATGGGAAGGTAGTGGCATACATGTCTAGAGAGTTAAAGCCACATAAGCAGAACTACCCTAAGCATGACTTGGAATTAGCAACGATTGTGTTTACTCTAAAGATATGGCGGCATTATCTGTATGGTGAGACTTGCAGGATTTTCACTGATCATTAGATATTGAAGTATTTGCTTTCTCAAAAAGAGTTAAATTTGAAATAGCGGAGATGGTTTAGAATTGTTCATGGATTATGATTGTATCATAGACTACCATTCGAGCAAGAAAAATGTGGTTGTAGATGCTTTAAGTAGGAAGTTGGTTTCGACTCTGGCATTATAACGTGGTAAATGGAGAATTGATTCTAATGGAGCTTTGATTGCCCAGTTGAAAGCTAGGCCTAGTCTGAAGCAGTTGATTGTTGATGCTCAGAAAGATGACCCGAAATTGCAACAACCATTGCAAGTGGCTAAAAGTGGGAATCAGACTGATTACTCTGTGAATGATGGGATGCTTTACTTTAGAAATCGTTTGTGTGTGCCTAATGATAATGAAGTGAAGAGGAAGCTATTACAAGAGGCACACACTACAATTTTTACTATGCATCTGAGAAGTAATAAATTGTATCAGGATCTGAAGCAGTTCTATTAGTGGCCAGGGATGAAAAGGGATGTTGTGGATTTTGTGTCCAAATGCTTAACCTGTCAGCAGGTGAAAGCTGAGCACCAAGTTCCGTCAGGGTTGCTCAATCCTTTGCCTATTCCTCAGTGGAAGTGGGACAATGTCACAATGGATTTTTTATCTGGTTTGCCTCTAACACAAAGGAAGCACGATTCCATATGGGTAATAGTCGATCGGCTTACTAAGTTAGCTCATTTCTTGATGGTTCAACTCGATTACCCTATGGATCAGTTAGCGAATTTGTACGTGAATGAAGTCGTTCAGTTACATGGAATTGCTTTATCGATTATTTTTGATAGGGATCCCAGGTTTACATCGAAGTTTTGGAAAGAATTGCAGTCTGCTTTGGGTACTCGATTGAATTTTAGCATGGCATTTCATCGTCAGACAGATGGTTAATCAGAAAGGATTATTCAGATTTTAGAGGATATGCTTTGGGGTTGTGTACTGGACTTCTCTGGGAGTTGGGATAGATATGTTTCCTTGATGGAATTTGAGTATAATAATAGCTATCAGGTGAGTATCGGTATGGCACTGTTTGAGGCTCTCTACGGTAGAAGTGTAGGACCCCAGTTTGTTGGACAGGACTAAGTGAACGCTCCATAATAGGTCTGGATTTGATTAGAGATATAGAAGAAAAGATTAAGTTGGTCCAGTAGAATTTGAAGGCAGCAAGAGATCGGCCAAGATCATATGCCAATCTAAAAAGGAAATATATTGAGTATGAGGTTAGCGGTAGAGTGTTCTTAAAGGTGTCACCTTGGAGAAAGATTCCCCAATTTGGTAAAAAGGGAAAGTTAAGTCCAAGGTTGATCTGACCGTATGAGATTTTACAACGGATTGGACCAGCTACTTATCGGTTAGCTTTGCCATTAGAGTTAGCCAAGTTGCATGATATGTTCCATGTGTCAATGCTCCACAGATATCGGTCGGACGGGTCTCACATGTTGTCCGTTTAGGAAGAGCGCCTAAGGCTATTTTAGCTAAGGAAGTAAGACAGCTTCGGAACAAGTGGATTCCTTTAGTCAAAGTGCTATGGAGACATCACAATTTGGAAGAGGCGACTTGGGAACCTGAATCGATGATGAGAGCTCAATATCCCCAGTTGTTTGGCTCAGGTGAGAATTTTGAGAACGAAATTATTTTAAGGAAAGGAGAGTTATAAGGACCCAATTGGTATCCTGGTGGTTTTGAGCAATTTTGTGGTCTTTTTATAGAGTCTTATGTGCATTATTATTGATTTTAGGGATGTAAATTACATGTTTTAATAAGTTTAGAAGGGTATAATTGTGTTTTGGATTTTAAGTATCTGATGTTAGTGAGAATTGAGAAGAGAAGAAGGATTAGAAGTGATATTGCCAAATCTATCATAAGAGATTGACAAATGGAGGGTAGAGATGAGAAAAGAGAAGGAAGAGATAGGGGTTGACTTATAGTCAAGAGAGAGAGAGAGAATGTGAGAGAGAGAAAGAGCAAGTCTGCCTTCTCCCTCTCTCCCATTTCCTTTCCCGGTTCCAACCCTCTCTTTTTCTCCTCCTTGCTCATCTTAATTCCCCAAGTTGTTGTAATTTGTGTGGGTTTGGCAATTCCTGGATTTTTGGGTAAGTGGTGGTCTTCTTCTTCTCCTTCTTCTCCTTACTTGAATGATATTTATGTGTATGTTTGGGTTTTGAGCATTGGTGTGAATTGGCTTGTTTGTTCAGAACTTCCTGCTAGAGAAGCTAAAGGGAAGGAAAAGCTTAGAGGTAGTGCTATCAATTGATTGTTGAGGAGCTAAGGAGATAAGGTTTGGGAAGTTTGTGTTTTATGCAAATTTTTGGTTTTGAATGAAATGGGTAATTTAATGAATTGATGTGTTTGAGATGCTTATATTGTAGTTTTAACTTGATTGAATTGGTTTTAAGTGTATGAGTTGTGTGTGGTAATTGGGATTTGAATTGGGGTTAGAAAATGGGAAGTGAAGAACTGGATTCCAGCGTAAAACCTAGGTTTTTGTTGATCTACACAGCGGTTAGGAATTCCATACCCCCATATGATCACATTCTGTGTATGTGTTTTTGCTTGTCCGTCGGGTCTCACGGCGATCAGGAATATCCTAACCACCGTGTGACATTTACACGGCAGTCAGGATTTCCTTACTACTGTGTAAATGCATTCTGTTTTCTAAAAATTTCTAGCTTGGCATGCTGCATGGCGGTCAGGTTTTCTTAACCATCGTGTGGGATGTCTTACACGGCGATCAGGATTTTCCATATTGCCGTTTAATTGCTTTCTGTTTTGAAAACTCAGTTCTTACATTTTTACACAGCGGGTAAGGTTTTGTGATCGTCATGTGAACCCTATTTTTAAGATTTTGATTTTTTTTTATTTGTCACTTTTGAACCAAGCATTGTCATTATTTTGCAACTACTCGACTAATGTGTATCAAGGAATGTTAAATTTGTAGTTGTTTCACAGGAGTTAAATTATATTGTTATGTGATAAAATTGAGATTATTTTGTATTTAGCCTGCAATAGTCACATCATGGATAGATAGGCATGCCTATAGGGTTCTGTTTGCTGCAACCTATGTGTATTGGACCCTGATTAGGTCCCTATGCATTTGGGTCCTCGCAATCCTCTATGTGTTTGGATCTTGTTTAAGATCCCTATGTGTTTTTAAAAGAAAAGAAAAGAAAAGAAAATATTTGTTTGTACCTTCGGGTACCTATTTGCTCACTCGTTATCCACCACATTGAGTTTATAGGCGCATTTATGTGTATGTTTCTATTATGGAAAGTATGTAAATTGTTGAAATAGTATTATATGATTGTGTGAGTGATGTTGTTATAATGAAGGAAATTTTGGTTAAGTTATGGTGCTTTTTTAATATATATATATGTTTATGCATGTGCAAGGCATATGTGATCTGCATTAACGGCCACTGTGAGTGGTCATTCATCTCTTGTTTTCCCCACTAAGCCATTAGAATTAGCATGGGTGTTTCATCCGTGCAGGTGTGGAAGCGGTTGGAATGTTTGAGAGGACCGATCCACAGCAGCCGAGGCCAACACAATAGGACGAGCTTTTGTTTAGTGTTAGGTTTTATTTTTGTTCAGATGTATAGCTTTTGGTATTGTAATTATGTAACTTTTGTAATGTTCAGTTATGAAATTTTGCAAGACTTGAGGTTGTATTCAAGTAAAGATGTTATTGTAATACAACTCAGTTTTGTAAATGTTTTGCTCATGAATGAAAAAAAAAAGTTTTTGGTTAGCCTCGATTCTATTATTTTGTGTATTTATATATATAGATGTATTGTTTTGCGTGTGTTTCATTGAATGTTTTCTGTATGCTTCATTTCTGCTTGGTAACAACCCTTGCCTATCGGGTCACTCACTTCTCTTCAAAGGGTAAGCTTCCTTACATATAGGTTTGATGGTCCCTCAAAATCTGAAGTACAATCCACAAATGCTCCTCATGCTCTCGTTCATCCTTTGAGTACACCAATACGTCATCGATGAATACTACGACAAATTGTTTAAGACATGGACGAAACACCCTATTCATCAAATCCATAAAAGCCACAGGCATATTAGTCAACCCAAATGGCATCACCGGGAACTCATAATGGCTATATCGAGTCCTAAAAGTAGTCTTCGGGACATCTACATCTTTCACCCGAAGTTAGTAGTACCCTGATCGTAGATCAATCTTAGAGAAGACCCCAGCTCCTTTCAACTGATCAAATAGGTCTTCTATCCTAGACAACAGATACTTATTCTTTATTATAACCTTGTTGATCTGCCAATAATCGATACACATCCGCAGAGTGCCATCTTTCTTCTTAACAAACAGAACTGGAGCACCCCATGGAGAGACACTAGGTCGGATAAAGCCCTTGTCCAATAGCTCTTGCAATTGAATTTTCAACTCTTTCAATTCCATAGGAGCCATTCAATAGGGAGCCTTAGAGATAGGAGTAGTGCCCGGCAAAATCATAATAAACAACTCCACTTCCCTTTTCGGCGGTAAACCTGGTAACTCTTTAGGGAACACATCCGAAAATTCACTTACCAGCGGTATATCTTGCACTTTCACTTGCCCATGCCTAGAATCCAAGACCAAAGCTACAAAGGCTTCATATCCTTTCCTAAAAGATTGATTGGCTTGCATAGCAGAGATTACGTTACCCAAAAGGCTGGAATGTATATCCCACACAATCATAGGAGACTAATCCGGACCTCTAAGCACTACAGTGTTCTTGTTACAATCGACTACTGCCCAATGTTTGCATAACCAATCCATTCCTAAAATTAAATCAAACTTATGGAAAGGCAAGTTAATCAAATCAGTTGAAAATTCTCTCTCTTGAACCATTAAGTGACAGTTCCTATACACTCGGTTCACATTGACATTATGCCCTAATGGACTGGTCACACAAATCTCATAGTCTAACCGATCAATAGCAGGCAAATTAACACATAACTTTTCAAAACACAAATATGAGTGTGTAGACTCAGGGTCAATTAGAGCATGCATTTTAGTGTCAAAGAGTATAAACATACCAGCTATAACTTTTGGGGCATCCTGCTCATCACGAGATTTTATAGCATATGCCCGAGCTGGTGCCACTGGGGGACGATCAAAAGTCTCTTAAGATGCTCCATCTCTAGGTCAACCACCTCGTCCACGACCTCTACCTCTACCTTGGGTAGCCTGAGGGGTATTAGATCCCGCTCCACTAATCTCTTACTGGGCTGGACTACCCTTAAAGGATTTCGGACAATTTGCTAGGAAATGATCTATGCTTCCACATCTAAAACATCCACCCGTTAGCCACCTGCATTCTCTTCTGTGGCGCTTGTTACAATGTGAGCACTCTGGTACACTGTCACCCCGACCACTTGAGGTACCTCTACCTGAACCAGATACTTGTGAGGATCCTTGCCATCTTCCTCTAGTAGCAGAACTATTAGTGGACTTAACTTGAGAAGTCGCTTGCGAATTCCTGGGTCTCTTTCCTGTAGATGAGCCACCCCGGGAGGGATTTCTTCTTTGAGTTCTCTCCCTCAGAATTGCCTCAGATCGCTCAGTTCTCATTACTGCTTGCATTATCTGATAATAGCTGACACTCTAAGAGGTTGTCATGGAGATCAACAATGCCTTAATAGACTCATTCAACCCCTCTTTCAAATGCTGACAGCGAAAATCTTCAGTAAGCACTCCAACTGGTGCATACGTACTGAGCCTGCTAAACTCTTTTTCATAATCTGCCACTGATAAAGCCCTCTGCCTCAGGTTCAGAAACTGTTTCCACCTTGCCTCTTTGTAAGCTTGAGTGACATATTTGTTATGGAATTCTTGGACAAAGAACTCCCAAGTGATCTAATTAGGCAACATCAGGTACCTTAGAACTAACTTCCACCAATCATAGGCATGACCTTGCAATAAAGACACCACACATTCCACTTCCTGCTCTAGGGTGCATCGAATCTCTTCCAACACTCTCCGCACTTTCTCAATCCAAAACTCGGCCTTATCGGACTCATCTAGGCTGGTCTTATAGAAATCCTCAGCTCCATGCTTCCTCAATATATCAATCGGAGCTTTAGGTGCAGTCATTCGATCTAACACTTTAGCCATATCCTACGATATCTTCAACAGAACTTCCATAGGCATAGCTGGAACCTCGGGTTGCACTCTAGCAGGTTCAGCTGGATCGAAAACAGATGGATCTTGATCTTGGGGGTTTGCACTCTCAACTGACTCCTCCGAAGATTCTCGTGAAGGAGCCATCTCTTTGCTACAAAATACAAAGACAGGCCAACACAATTCTATACACATTCCTATCTTACGGATGCCCAGAGTCATCTAAACTTATGCTTAGATACCAATAAAATTGTAACTGTAACATCCCCTACCCATACCCGTATGAGTCGGGGTGTCACCAAGCAGATGTGGAACGCGGAACAATTTATACACATATCATACATAATCATGCGTACTGAAATACAGGGCAATTTAAAATTTTCATAATACATCGCATGTTATCACTCATCATATATGTAATAATATTACAGGCCCAAATACAAATACACCAGCGGAAGCTATTTTCCAAACCAATATCAAAAGTTCTTTACATAAAAGAATCAACCATAATAAAATAAACTCCAAACTCTAAACCTTGCTGTGTTGGCTTGACTGCAGCGACTCACTCTAAACAAAGCTTCTTATTTACCTGCACGGGTAAACACACCGTGCTAAGCGATAAACACTTAGTGGGGATTCACACATATTATATGGACGGCCACTCACAGTGGTCGTCAAGGCATATCACATTCATAATGGCATATACATGATTCATGTCATAATATGTATACATATAGGCTCCAATTTATAACCATATATTCAGCATCTCATGTTTATATCCATATCCATATTATCTCATTCAATTATTACTTTTGTATAATCAACGGTAACATAACAAATCACATATCAATTAAAGATCCTGCTGACTCATAATAGTGGATAACGAGTATACGCATAGCGATACCTTACGGGTACGAATCGAAAACCATTTTTATTTTATATTTATAAAACCTTTATAGGGGCCCTTAAACAAGATTCATCATATTAATAAGAATCGCGAGGATTCAAACACATTTTCTTATAGGGTTCGCGAGGAACCAATCGGGGATCTGATCAGGATCCAAATCATCCATATAATTCATCCATATAGGCTACAGCTAAAAGACTCTATTAGGCATGCCTAACTATCCGCTAGACTGACTCTCGCAGGTCATGCATAACACAATTCACATTTAGTTACACATTTGTTCAATATGAATAACCATTGAATTTAACATCCATAAATCAATTATTTTTAAGCATGACACATTAAGTTAATAAGTTAAGGCATAATATGGCATATAAATATTTAGCATAGCAAAAATACAATTATAAGATGTAAAGCATATAAGAAGACATTAAATAACGTTTAGATAGCTTATATAATATTCAAATCACAAGTTCTTGCTTCCTAATTAAATTAGATTTAATCAAATAATATATTAGGTTTAATGCCTTAATCATAAATTATACACATGTTATATAATTCTCGTCATGAGTATTTATTCATCTAGCAAATTATACTTATAGTTTAATTCATGGTTAATCATCATATTAATTAATTTTTTGTTTTAAGAATTTATTCAATTCATAGGTAATTTAATTATATATCCTCATTACCTAATTATTTAATAAGTAATATTAAATTTTTCAGGCGTTTCTAGACACTTTGGGGCTAATTCGGAGGTGTAGGATCGATTCTAGGATGAATTGGTGAAGAGGGACAAATTTTATTAAAACACAGCTGTGCTTTTTATAAAGCACAGCTATGCTCTGCTGTATATGGTCGATCTAAAAGCCAAAACACAGCTGTGTCATACCCAAAAGCACAGCTGTGCTTTCCAACCAGTTCCCAAACATTATTAGACACAGGGCAGAATTAATTTACTGAATCTATATGCATTTTTGAACTAATAATGACATTTTTAGACAAACTTATCTTCATAACAATTAATCCTCAAGATGTTATCTTTCTAGTGACAAAATTTCAGATCATTTGGAACGAAAATTGGGGAGATATACTCAAATTTCGCTACCCTATTCAACAGACACACCTGATAATTTATGCTACTGTAATGGGCGATTTTAAAATAGTTAAAGTTCGAATTAAATTATAGTTACTTCTACAAAGTTTTAGATACAGAAGTTATGGTTCTAACCCAACTGGAATCATGTATTTTGGAGTTCTAAAACTCAACTTATACTAAAAAGAATGACCAAAGGTCAATCTCACCCTCAAAAACAGATTTGTACTATGAAGTTCAACAAGCTTCAAACCAACTCATTTGACACCATCAATTCACCAAATTTAATCCAAACCATCACAACACATAAATTAACATCTCAGAATACTCAATTCAGTTATTAAAAACCATTAACACATAAATCAACAAACCAATTCCCAAACCTGAAAATTAGGAGCTCAATCACTTGACTCCACTGGATCCAGCAACCTCTTTGCCTTTAGGATCGCGAGGAGGCTCAACTAAGCATCAAACCACAAAAATACACAAACTCAAAACCCTAACTTACAAATCCAAAATCAGAAAATATGAAGAAGAAAGAAGAAGAAGAAGACTACACAAAAGAGATGCATGAACTCACTAATTAATGCAAAGTGTGATCAATTCCCACCACCAAGGGCTTGAATCCAAGCTTAGAGAAAACAAAAGAAGAGCAAAGAAGAAGAAGGAGATGAGGAGGGGAGGAGGCTACGGGAAAATGAAGAGCAAATTCTGCTCTTTCCCTTTTCTATTTCTTTTTCTTTTTCTTTTCCTAACCCTAACACTTGTCACTTTCCTATTGGTGGAAACTAATCATTCACACCTAACCATCATATGTCAATCACACACCATAAAACACTCTAATAATGCACCCCACATATGTATGAGCAACACACACAATGATACCCCATATAGATTCCTTCTACTATGGTATGCTCACTACACACAATCAAAACCCAACTTAAAACACCCTACTAATGTGTGAGTAAAACACACAATCACTACACCATTACTCACATCCCACAATGGTATATGCATGCACACACAAGTATCTCCCAACTAATTCACACCCTACTAACATATGTGCACCCACATATTAAAATAACTCTTATAACATGCAATATACCCCACAATACCCTTGTCACATGCCAAAATACTTATAAATTTACACACATACATGGCTCATACTACTAGGGGGTAAATGGGGTGTGACAATTCTCCCCTACTAATAAGAATTTCGTCCTCGAAATTCTCACCTGAACTGAACAATTGCGGATACTGAGCTCTCATTGACTCTTCGGTTTCCCAAGTTGCTTCTTCGATTCCATGGTGATCCCATAATACTTTAACCAAAGGAATCTGTTTACTCCTTAATTGTCTTACCTCTCGGGCTAAAATAGCTTTTGGTTCCTCATCATAAGAAAAATCAGGCTGCACTTGCACATCTTGAACCGACAAAACATGTGAAGGATCTGATCTATATCGACGAAGCATCGAAACATGGAACACATCGTGCAACTTTGATAACTCCATCGGTAAAGCTAGTCTATAGGCTACCGGACCAACTTTAGCTAAAATCTCATACGGTCCGATGTAGCGAGGACTAAGTTTACCTTTCTTTCCAAATCGAAGTACTTTTCTCCAAGGAGATACCTTAAGGAAAACTTTGTCCCCAACTTCAAAGTGCACATCTTTCCTCTTCAGGTTTGCATATGACTTTTGTCGATCTTTAGCCGCTTTCAAATTCCGTTGTACAATTCTGATCTTTTCTTCTGTGTCTCTAACCACATCTGGTCCAATCACTGACCTCTCAGATAACTCGGTCCAACAAACTGGAGTTCTGCAATGTCGACCGTACAAAACCTCATATGGAGCCATACCGATGCTCGACTGATAACTATTGTTGTAGGCAAATTCCATGAGTGACACATACTTATCCCAACTACCTGGAAAATCCAAAGCACAAGCCCTCATCATGTCTTCCAGAATCTGTATAACCCGCTCAGATTGACCATCTGTCTGAGGATGGAATGCTGTGCTAAAGTTCAACCTGGTACCCAAAGCTCGCTGTAAAACTTTCCAAAACTTAGATGTGAACCTCGGATCCCGGTCTGAAACTATGGACAAAGGCACTCCATGTAACCGAACTATCTCATCCACATAAATATTGGCCAATCTATCCATCGGATAATCCATCCTAACTGGTAGAAAATGAGCTGACTTCGTAAGTCGATCCACTATCACCCAAACTGAGTCATGTTTCTTCTGAGTTAAAGGTAAACCTGTTACAAAGTCCATGGCTATATCATCCCATTTCCACTCGAGAATAGACAAAGGCGTGAGCAAACCCGAAGGAACTTGATGCTCGGCCTTAACTTGCTGACATGTCAAGCATCTAGATACAAAATCTGTAATATCCCTTTTCATACCAGACCACCAAAAGAACTGCTTCATGTCTCGATACATCTTCTCACAACCAGGATGCATAGTGAAAACTGTACCATGTGCCTCACTCATAAGCTGTCTTCTTAACTCTTCCCCCTCTGGTACACACAAACGATTTCTATACATAAGCACTCCATCCTGAATGGAGAACTCTGACTGTTTTCCCAAATTAACCTCTTGCACAATCCGTTGTAGCTTCTCATCATCCCTCTGAGCATCAATAATTTTCTGTCTCAAGGTAGGCTTAACTCTCAACTGAGCAATCAAAGCCCCATCTGAATCAAATCTCCATCTAAACCGTCTCAAAAACAAAGCCGACATCGACTTCCGGCTCAAAGCATCAACGACTACATTGGCCTTACCTGGATGGTAATCCACAATGCAGTCGTAATCCTTGAACAACTCAAGCCAACAACGCTGTCTCATATTCAATTCCTTCTGTGTGAGAAAGTATTTCAAACTCTTGTGGTCTGTAAAGATCCTACATTTCTCTCCATACAAATAATGACGCCAAATCTTCAAAGCAAAGATCACAGCAGCCAACTCTAGATCATGTGTCGGATAATTCCTCTCATGTGGTTTCAACTGTCGAGAAGCATAAGCCACAACCATGCCTTCTTGCATCAAAACACAGCCAAGACCAACACCTGAAGCATCACTATAGATGACAAACTCTTCACCCGAGATGGGTTGAGTAAGTATAGGAGCCTCAACTAACAACTTCTTCAATTGCTCAAAATAAGCCTGACACTTATCTGACCACTCAAATCTGACTCCTTTTCTCAACAATCTTGTCATCGGGGCGGCAATCACTGAAAAACTCTTAACAAATCGACGGTAGTAACCCGCCAAACCAAGAAAACTTCTCACTTCTTGAATATTTTTAGGTGCTTTCCAATCAACAATCGCCTCTATCTTTGCTGGATCCACTTGAATACCCTTAGCAGAAATTATATGACCTAAAAATGAAACTTCACGAAGCCAAAAGTCACACTTGCTCAGCTTGGCAAACAACTGATGCTCTCTCAAAACTTGTAAAACTATCCAAAGATGATCTTCATGTTCACGCTCATCCTTGGAATACACCAAGATATCATCTATAAATACCACAACAAACTCGTCCAAATATGGCCTAAACACTCGGTTCATCAAATCCATAAAAGCCGCTGGAGCATTAGTCAAACCAAACGGCATAACAAGGAACTCATAATGGCCATACCGAGTTCGAAATGCAGTCTTAATCACATCCTTATCCTTGACCCGTAGCTGATAGTACCCAGACCGAAGATCTATCTTTGAGAAAACACCTGCGCCTCAAAGCTGATCAAATAAATCTTCAACTCTTGGCAATGGATACTTGTTCTTTACTGTGACTTTGTTAATCTGTCTGTAGTCGATACACATCCGCAAGGAACCATCTTTCTTCTTAACAAATAGAACAGGAGCTCCCCATGGAGATATGCTAGGTCGAATAAACCCCTTATCCAACAGCTCTTGTAATTGAGTTTTAAGTTCTCTCAATTCTACAGGAGCCATCCGATAAGGTGCCCTCGATATGGGTGTAGTACTTGGCATAATCTCAATGGCTAACTCCACTTCTCTCTCAGGAGGTAACCCTGGCAAATCACCTGGAAAAACATCACTAAACTCCCGCACAACTGGGATATCTTCAATCTTTACTTGATCCCTCTTAGAATCCAAAACCACAGCTAAGAATGCCTCACACCCTTTTCTGATAAACCTCTTGGCTTGCATCGCAGAAATCACATTGTGCAAAGCGCTAGCACCCAAACCTTTTACAAAAACTGGATCTCGGTTTTTATCTTGAAGCACAAAAGTCTTCCTATGACAATCAACCACAGCTCGATGTCTATCCAACCAATCCATACCCAAAATCAGATCAAACTCTCTGAATGGTAGCTCTATCAGATCCGCAGGAAACTCAACTCCCTCAATTATCAAAGGACAACTCTTATACACTCTACTCACATTGACACTATGCCCTAATGGACTGGTCACACATACCTCATGCTCTAACTGATCTATCACATGTAACTTATTAACAATTTTATTTGTGCACAAATATGAGTGTGTGGAACCAGGATCTATTAAGGCATATAACTCAGTGTCAAGGAGTAAGAACTTACCAGCAATCACATCAGGACCATCCTGCTCCTCTCTAGCTCTGGCAGCGTAAGCTCTGACTGCAACTGGTGTCAGACGCTCAACTGACTCAGACACAGCTCCATCTCTAGGTCGACCGCCTCGACCTCTACCTCTACCACTACCATAAGTAGCCTGAGTAACATTGGAACCAACCCTGCTTGCCTCTCTCTGAGGACCCAAATTGTTATTCATCCTCGGACAACTGGCCATCAAGTGTTTTGTGCTTCCACATCTAAAACATCCACCCGTGAGTCGTCTACACTCACCCCGGTGAATCCTACCGCAATACTGACACTCAGATAATACATTCAACCTGCTTGAACCTCTACCAGAACCTGACAGTGCAGAACCCTGTCTTCTGCCCCTAGTAGCTGAACCAGTAGAGAACTGATGATGCGCGTCTCGAGATCTCTTACCCGAAGATAAGGATGGACCACCCCTTGAAATATTCCTCCTCTGAACATTTTCTCTTCGCACTGTTTCACTTGTCTCAGCCAACATTGCAACCTCCGTAAGCTGATAGTAAGTAACTCCTGGTAAACACTTCAAGGGAATCAAAGGCACCTTCAGGGATTCATTCAATCCAGCCTCAAATTGCTTACATCTAAAATCCTCTGTCATAACTCCATCTGGGGCATACTGAGCCAACCGAGTACACTCTTTTTCATAATCAGAAACAGACATAGCCCTTTGTTTCAAGTTCAGGAACTCTGCCCATCTAGCATTTTTATAAGCTTGAGTGATATATTTCTTTTTAAACTCCTCCTCAAAGAACTCCAAAGACACAGGATCAGGTATCTGAGGTTGCCTACTCACTAATCCCCACCATGAATATGCTGCACCTTGTAACAGAGCCACTGCACACTCTCCTTGTTGATCCGGAGGACATCTGATTTCCTTTAAAGTCCTTTTTAATTTATCCAACCATTTCTCTGCTAATTCTGATTCCCCTAAACCAGTCCCATATAAATCTTCAGCACCAGCTCTTCTCAAACTCTCTAAAGGAGCTCTCGGAGCAGCCATTCTTTCCAAAACCTGAGCCATATTCTGATTCATTCTGAACATAGCCTCAAAAGCAGCAGCAGCAGGCTCGGGTTGCACCCTAGCTGGTTGTGCCGATAAAGATGTTGAAGGATCAACTGCTGGAGGATTTACACTTTCAGCCGATTCCTCAAGTAAACCACGATTTGAATTCGAGGCCATCTATAACAAAACAAGAAATAACTGAATCAGCCAACACAGCCCTAAACATAGACACATTTACGCACAACAATCACAACATCACCCAGAAAACGCCTAAACCTAGGCTCTGATACCAAAACCTGTAACATCCCCTACCCATACCCGTATGAGTCGGGGTGTCACCAAGCAGATGCGGAACGCGGAACAATTTATACACATATCATACATAATCATGCGTACTGAAATACAGGGCAATTTAAAATTTTCATAATACATCGCATGTTATCACTCATCATAAATGTAATAATATTACAGGCCCAAATACAAATACACCAGCGGAAGCTATTTTCCAAACCAATATCAAAAGTTCTTTACATAAAAGAATCAACCATAATAAAATAAACTCCAAACTCTAAACCTTGCTGTGTTGGCTTGACTGCAGCGACTCACTCTAAACAAAGCTTCTTATTTACCTGCACGGGTAAACACACCGTGCTAAGCGATAAACGCTTAGTGGGGATTCACACATATTATATGGACGGCCACTCACAGTGGTCGTCAAGGCATATCACATTCATAATGGCATATACATGATTCATGTCATAATATGTATACATATAGGCTCCAATTTATAACCATATATTCAGCATCTCATGTTTATATCCATATCCATATTATCTCATTCAATTATTACTTTTGTATAATCAACGGTAACATAACAAATCACATATCAATTAAAGATCCTGCTGACTCATAATAGTGGATAACGAGTATACGCATAGCGATACCTTACGGGTACGAATCGAAAACCATTTTTATTTTATATTTATAAAACCTTTATAGGGGCCCTTAAACAAGATTCATCATATTAATAAGAATCGCGAGGATTCAAACACATTTTCTTATAGGGTTCGCGAGGAACCAATCGGGGATCTGATCAGGATCCAAATCATCCATATAATTCATCCATATAGGCTGCAGCTAAAAGACTCTATTAGGCATGCCTAGCTATCCACTAGACTGACTCTCGCAGGTCATGCATAACACAATTCACATTTAGTTATACATTTGTTCAATATGAATAACCATTGAATTTAACGTCCATAAATCAATTATTTTTAAGCATGACACATTAAGTTAATAAGTTAAGGCATAATATGGCATACAAATATTTAGCATAGCAAAAATACAATTATAAGATGTAAAGCATATAAGAAGACATTAAATAACGTTTAGATAGCTTATATAATATTCAAATCACAAGTTCTTGCTTCCTAATTAAATTAGATTTAATCAAATAATATATTAGGTTTAATGCCTTAATCATAAATTATACACATGTTATATAATTCTCGTCATGAGTATTTATTCATCTAGCAAATTATACTTATAGTTTAATTCATGGTTAATCATCATATTAATTAATTTTTCGTTATAAGAATTTATTCAATTCATAGGTAATTTAATTATATATCCTCATTACCTAATTATTTAATAAGTAATATTAAATTTTTCAGGCGTTTCTAGACACTTTGGGGCTAATTCGGAGGTGTAGGATCGATTCTAGGATGAATTGGTGAAGAGGGACAAATTTTATTAAAACACAGCTGTGCTTTTTATAAAGCACAGTTGTACTCTACTGTATATGGTCGATCTAAAAGCCAAAACACAGCTGTGTCATACCCAAAAGCACAGCTGTGCTTTCCAACCAGTTCCCAAACATTATTAGACACAGGGCAGAATTAATTTACTGAATCTATATGCATTTTTGAACTACTAAATGACATTTTTAGACAAACTTATCTTCATAACAATTAATCCTCAAGATGTTATCTTTCTAGTGACAAAATTTCAGATCATTTGGAACGAAAATCGGGGAGATATACTCAAATTTCGCTACCCTGTTCCACAGACACACCTGATGATTTATGCTACTGTAATGGGCGATTTTAAAATAGTTAGAGTCCGAATTAAATTATAGTTACTTCTAAAAAGTTTTAGATACGGAAGTTGTGGTTCTAACCCAACTGGAATCATGTATTTTGGAGTTCTAAAACTCAACTTATACTAAAAAGAATGACCAAAGGTCAATCTGACCCTCAAAAACAGATTTGCACTATGAAGTTCAACAAGCTTCAAACCAACTCATTTGACACCATCAATTCACCAAATTTAATCCAAACCATCACAACACATAAATTAACATCTCAGAATACTCAATTCAGTTATTAAAAACCATTAACACATAAATCAACAAACCAATTCCCAAACCTGAAAATTAGGAGCTCAATCACTTGACTCCACTGGATCCAGCAACCTCTTTGCCTTTAGGATCGCGAGGAGGCTCAACTAAGCATCAAACCACAAAAATACACAAACTCAAAACCCTAACTTACAAATCCAAAACCAGAAAATATGAAGAAGAAAGAAGAAGAAGAAGACTACACACAAAAGAGATGCATGAACTCACTAATTAATGCAAAGTGTGATCAATTCCCACCACCAAGGGCTTGAATCCAAGCTTAGAGAAAACAAAAGAAGAGCAAAGAAGAAGAAGGAGATGAGGAGGGGAGGAGGCTACGGGAAAATGAAGAGCAAATTCTGCTCTTTCCCTTTTCTATTTCTTTTTCTTTTTCTTTTCCTAACCCTAACACTTGTCACTTTCCTATTGGTGGAAACTAATCATTCACACCTAACCATCATATGTCAATCACACACCATAAAACACTCTAATAATGCACCCCACATATGTATGAGCAACACACACAATGATACCCCATATAGATTCCTTCTACTATGGTATGCTCACTACACACAATCAAAACCCAACTTAAAACACCCTACTAATGTGTGAGTAAAACACACAATCACTACACCATTACTCACATCCCACAATGGTATATGCATGCACACACAAGTATCTCCCAACTAATTCACACCCTACTAACATATGTGCACCCACATATTAAAATAACTCTTATAACATGCAATATACCCCACAATACCCTTGTCACATGCCAAAATACTTATAAATTTATACACATACATGGCTCATACTACTAGGGGGTAAATGGGGTGTGACAGTAACACCCCTTACCTGTACGTAGTGAACCACATCTTAAAGAGGTGAGTTACCACGACAGGTAAGGGTTGCTACACAAAGACAAAGCATGCACATCATACAAGCAATAACTTAATTAAAAACTTATAATAAAATCGGGGTTATAAAATTTCCTTCCAAATTAGTTACATCATCCATTCATCCATTTGCAAAAAACATCACTCTAATATACAATATGACAAATCTTTACATAAATATCTGAGTTAAAGTACTACATACTATGTCTCTTAAAACAATTCAAAATATTATAACAAAAATTACAAATCCAAAACTTAAGGACCCATACAAAAGCTTGTCCTATTGTGTTTGCTCTTAAGGCTACGGATTTATCCTTCCAAAATCACTTACTTCTATACCTGAACAGATGAAACACCCGTACTAAGCGCCAAGACTTAGTGGGGAAAATATGTAATGAACAACAACTCACAGTGGTCATTCATGCAAAACACATGCATGGAACATATGTACCTATTATCATAATTCATAACATATAGAAAAATAAAGCAAAAGGTATAATGAGTTCACATCACAGTTTGCATACATTGAATTATATGCATCAATTCATATATTTCAATTTGTTCCATTTCTTACTTATACACAGAATTATGCATGCATATTCAATATGGTGGATAAACGGGATGAGAACGCATAGGTACTTGTAGGTACAAAGCAAATCATTTTCTTTTTCTTTTGAAAAAAATGCATAAGGATCTTAAGCAAGATCCAAACACATAGGGATTCAAAGGAATCCAAAAGCATAGGGACTTGATCGGCGTCTAGAATGCATAGGGACTTGATCAGAGTCCAGAACGCATAAGCTGCAGCAACAGAACCCTATAGGCATGCCTACCTATCCATAACTCAACTATTGCAGGCTAATTATACATTAATCATTTTATTCACATAACAAAGCAATACGCAATCAGCACTAACTGTAATTATCATCTTAAACCATTGGTAATAATATATGCAATTCAAACATACCTCGTATGAAACTTTACATTTTAGACATCATTCATTATGTATCAATCATATTATTGCATGATTATGGCAATACTTAACTCAAACAAAGGCAATTATGTTACAAATCAAACTTGGAAAACAGGGGTTACACGGCGGTCATGAAAACCCTTACTGTCGTGTACAATGTTGAAAATTGAACTTTATCAAACAGAAGGCAGTTATATGGCGGTAAGAACAAGCCTAACCTCCATGTAAAACATGCCACACAGCGATAAGAATAAACCTAACCACCGTGTGAAATGCCGAAGTCTGGAGCTTTAGCGAACAGAATGCATTTACACTGCGATAAGAATAAACCTGACCACCGTGTAAAATGCAGGAATTTTAGAATTGCCAAAAAGAATGCTGTCACATGGCAGTAAGAGCAATCCTGACCGCTATGTGAAAGTTTGATTTTTCAGCATGCTAGGCATAATGCATTTACACAAAGGTAAGGAAACTCCTACCCGCCGTATAGGTTGTCACACAGTGGCAGAGAAACCCTTACCACCGTGTGATCTACCAGACAGACCAATATAATCAACCAAAAAACAATTACACGGCGGTATGAAATTTCATGACCGCCGTGTGAATTAACAAAAATCTACATTAACACTAGAACACAACTGTGTTTTTCATAGCACAGCTGTGCTCTTTTGGAAAAACTCAGCCATGCTCTGCTTTTCACTTTCTAACCCAATTTACATACCACAACTTCAAATTACAATCCAAACACAAATAATACAATCCTATCAACCTCAACATCAAAATACAAACATCTCAACACATCAATTCAATAATTCCATACAAAATCACAAATTCCCAAACCTTATCTTCCTTTGCCCCTATTAGCTTAATTGGCTGCACTTCCACTAGCTTTCTCCTTTCATTTGGCTTCTCTTGTTTTCTCCACTACAAATCAAACCAAAAATTAGAATTTGACTCAAAGCCACACTCAAACCCAATTCACTTGAAGGAGAAAAAGAAGAAGAAGGATAACTATTTATTTACCTTCACAAACATTGAATTCACTTAACCAATTGATGAGTAACAAGTGGGTTGGATGGATTTTTGGAACAAGGAGGGAGAAGGAGGCTGAGAACGGGAGAGAGAGACGAGGGACAAATTTCTGCTCCCTCTCTCACATTCTTTACATGGCATTTAAGCCATGCTTATCCTCTTTTTCTCTCTCCAAATCCCCACCATCCAATGGCCACTTAAGCAAATTCTACTTTTAGTCCTTCCTTTCTTCCAAATTCATGCATTAACCAATCAATTAATCAATTTCATACATTAACCCATCTAACTTCTGATTTCATGCATTTAAGTCCATAGGGGTTAAATGACAATTTTAACCCAGACTTTCCAATTAATATGAGTTACGTCCCAAACCCAATTACTTAGTCAATTACACATCTTAGGCTACTCTCGTACCCCAATGGTGTTTAGAACGACTAGGGTACAAGTCGGGGCCTTGTAAGCTTCATTTAAATATCTATCTGATTCTTCTACATTGATGCTAGAATCTTTACTATTACTTCATGTAGCTTTTATAGCCTTCTTCTTGTATCTTTTCTCCCTTTTCTTCAAATTTGGACATTTAAATTTGATATGTCCAGGTTTTTTGCACTCATAGCATACGAAATCTCTAGCAGATCTGGAGCTGCCATCTATTTTCTGGTGAGAGTATTTTTTACTGCTATCTCTTGTTGAATTTATTACATTTTTTGTACAATTTTTTGAATTTCTTTGTAATGAGCGCTATCTCATCATCACCAGTTAAGTAGTCACTTCCATACTCAACTTTGAGAGCAAGAGCCTTTAATTTTCTTTCTTTCTCTTTTTCAACATCTTGTGACTTAATATAAAGTTCATGAGAAATAAGTGAGCCATAAACAGTATCAAAATTAAGAGTACTAAGATCTTTATCTAATAAAATAGAAGCTTTAGCTTCCTATCTAGGAGTAAGACCTCTAACAAGTTTAGCAATTTTATTTTCTTTAATAAGTTTATGACTAAGAGTTTTAATCTCATTAGTTAACTTAACGTACCTGTTAATTACCTCAGTAACAGTCTCTTCTGGCTTCATTTTGAAAGCTTCGTAATCCATCATGAGCACGTGTAGTCTGGATCTCTTTACTTCATGGGTTCTACCATACGTGGCTTCAAGCTTATCCCAGATTTCTTTTGCTATATGAAAACCAGAGACTCTATTAAATTCATTTGTATATAAAGAACATAATAGAATACTAATTGCTTTTGAGTTAGTTGAACTTTTTTTTTCATCTTCAGTAAGCTCCTTTCTAGTTTTCTGAGCAGTAATTCTTATTCCTCCAGTTTGTTCGATTATTTTTATTGGAGGTTGACATCCTTCTTTTATTATTTCCCAATAATCCATGTCTTGAGACTGGATAAAATACCGCATTACTACTTTCCAAAATGGATAAGTCTCTCCACATAACATAGGTGGTATGTGGACAGAATGACCTTCTTTAAATGGAGTAGCCACATAAGGATTTTTAGAACTTGATTCCATTTTATGGATCACTCAAGATTGTTAAATCTTAGGAGAATGAGACTAGCTCTGATCCAATTGTTGGTCTCGATGACACACAAGAGGTGGGTGAATTGGGTATTATAAAATTTTCGCTCGATTTCTAGCTGAACGGAGCTAAAGTGTTCTGGAGGTATTTCCTGGTTTGAGCAAAATAGAAGGATATGTAATGGATGAATGCAAAATGTGATGCTTGACAAAAGATGTAATAAACTCCTTTTTAAAACAGATTTAAATCTTGTATATAAATGAGTGTTAAATAATAGTGATTGTTTTGAAAGATTCTTTTAAATCAAAACAAAGTTTCCTAAAACCAATTCTGTTAAAATAAGATAGAAGCAGAACAGAGAAGAGGGGTGAAGAATAAGATCAACACAAATGATTTATAGTGGTTCGGCCTAGCTGCCTACATCCACTCCCCAAGACACCGTCTTGAGCTTTTCTCTCCACTAACAACTCTTTTAATGGGCAATAGTTAAAACCAATATACAATCCTAGTATATTTTCTACCCACAATCTTTTTCCCAAGTAAAAGATGTAAACACTTACTAGAATTTCCTAAGGTTCTAGCCAACCCTTTCTCACAATCTTTTACAAAGATACCTCACACAAGAATTAAAACAAAAATGCTATAATCTAGTTGAGGAGAATGATAATGAATGAAATACAAGATGTGGAAATTAGCTTGAATAAGATGAAAGCTTGTATCTCAAGAGATAAAAATGATTTCCAATTTCTCTAAACTTTTTGGAAGCAAAAACAACTTGAATTTATAGCCAAAAACTCAATATAGCCGTTGGAGTTCAAAAACTAGCCGTTATGTGTAAGACAGATTTATTAAAAATAAAAAACTAGCCGTTATGTGTAAAACAGATTTATTAAAAATCAAAAACTAGCCGTTATTTTGTCTTTTAGTGAAAAGCAGAGCTGCTATTCTGCTCAACTATTCTGCTACGACGGAACATAAAACTTTTCCAAAATATTTTCTAGTATCATTTCCGCCTAACTTTTCAAGATGCTTTCTAACAGTTTTTCTAAAACAATTTTTGACAAATTACAGAGAATCATTTTAGAATACCTTTTTAAAACATTTTTTATGTTTATGGTGAAACACCTTTTTTGCTTATAGCAGAACACGTTTTCTGTTTGCAACATAACACCATTTTAGAACACATTTTAATACATGTAAATTTTTTTTTATGCAAGAAAAGAGTTTTAAGATGTATAAACATATATATATATAACTCCTCAAAAGATTTTACAGAATTAATTCCCTAACTTGTTGAATTTTCAATAGAATTTGAAACTTTAAGTTCTTTATGTATTTGGCTTGCATCCTTAATTTTATTCTTGCATATTTTAGTGAAATTTGAGCTAAAACATAAACAAATAAATATAATTTCTACAAAGTTTATACAAGATTTGATTATCATCAAAATTGAGATATATCATTGAGCCAATAGTTTAGGTAACCATCCGATTGCTACTTCTTCCACCAAAGAATGTACCTCATGTGATGATACAAATTGGGATTCTTTAAGGATTGAACTATCGTATAACAACTCTTTCTTAATGTAAAAAAATTTAAATAAAAATTTTATTCTAATGTATAAAATGTATATTATATTATACAAAATAATAAAAATATACCACAAATGTTCATTCTATATTTTTATATGTCTTGTACAAGTCCATGTTAATTACATTCATAGTCATGTTCACCTTAATAAAACTTCGATCAAAAAGAAATATTCAATTTATAATTAGAATATAAGTCAAATATTATTTAATTGCAAAAGAGTTAAAAATATACTAAAATTAACAGTCAAATAGCCGCTATTTTAACAGGTTAATTGTTTTTAGATAGTAAATGATTATGCTAGCAATAATCTTAATATGATATGTCAAATTTCAATCATGATCGTACATTGAATTAAATTGAAGAAAATTTTACAGTTATTGTAATTAAATAATAGTTGAATTATATTTTATAAGGGTGTGCATTAGTAAAAAAAATTAAGAAAAAGTTTAACTCGACATGACCCAAAATAAATATAAGGGTCTAACCCTAATAATCTAAAATTTTTTGGATCAGGTTCTCTAGGCCTTGAGCAATCCAAAATTATAAGTTACATATTGGAAAAAATCCAATTGTGTAACTCAAGATAGAACCCGATCCAGTTTGATTAGACATAAATAAAATTCAAAATAAATAATTATTAGTTATTTTTAATTTTATTTTTTTTATTTGAGTGGTAACTAGTTGTTATTCATAATGGTTAGTTACCACTTGAATACTAGGCAAAAACACAAAAAAGCATTGAAAATAATACTAAAAAACCAACAACTGAAAACTCTCTCATTTCTTTATGAAAATTTCTTCTTGAATCAAAGGAAAAGAAGAAGAATATTGATTCTTCAATTCGCTTGGGACAAGAGGTATTTATGCCCTAAACTTAATTTTACAATTCGTCAGCTGTTGATGTGATTGTAAATGTTGTCATGTATTATGATCTTGGGTAATTAATTTTGTGTTTCTTTGTGAGATACATGTAAATTGTATGAATTTTACATTCATACAAGAGATTTGAGATTATTTGTGTGGATAATTTTGCTTTTAATCCTCCATAATTGATTTTTTTTTTTTTTGTGAAATTCATTTTCTTTTTGTTCATGGCATATTTAGTCTAATTTTATTATTATAAATGATAAAGCCAAAAATGTCTTTATCTGTAGGAGAGAGGTCGCTCCGATCGGATGAGATAACCCTGCAGTAAGAAGAGCCCGGTCGGACCAGGCGTGAGCACTCCGAAGCTTAAGTTAGTAGCTTAGAGAGATAATGTGCTTTAGAGAGATAATGGTGTGAATTCAATACCTGGTGCCATCGTTGGCAGGACTATTTATAAGAGATAGTCGAGGGGCACTTGAGTGCCTGGGGAGTGATCACTGGCTGTCAGAGTAGGTATTCGGCGACATGACAGGGAACAGGTGGTAGGCATGTGCGCTGCCTTAAGTCAGGCGGCTGATGGGACAGGCGGTCACATCAGCCGATCGGGCATGTGCGCGGCCTGGGGGCTCGTGTCTGATACCTTTAGTTGATGGGCTTTGGGCCTTGCCAGTTTAAATGGGCTGACAGGATGGGCCTTAGGGCAAATGATATTTGCTGAGTTATCACTTGTCCCCCCTCAACAGGTCCGATCGGGCACAGAATTGCCTTTGTTGATCCGTTCGGATGGAATCAGTTATGGAGATTCCCGATCTGAAGACGCGTACTGGCGCGCTTTTTGAATTTGAAAGGCGCTTTTTCTGAAGCGACGCGCCTGCTGAGACAGCTGTTCTCCTTTAATGCAGTGAGCGTACCGAGGGCGACGCTTCGTTCTTCGCAGAGACATAATGTCCTTTGACACGTGGCGCTTGCTGAATGGCGCGTCGTTTGGCGTTTTTGAGAAGCTTCCGTCTATAAATAGAGGACTTTGTGAATCATTCCTTCTTTACTTTCGAAATCCCTAGCGAAGCTCTGCCAAAATCTTCCTTTGATTCCCAGATTTCTGCAACTACTCTTTACCTCTTCCTCGAATTCCTTCAAGTCTTTTTCATCAAGTAAGTAACTTTTCTTTTTGCTTTCTTTGCAATTTTCCTTTTTCTTCTCACACCCATTTCATTTAGAAAAGAGAGTTGCGCCTTCCCTTCATACTTTTTTGTTGAAGATGGCCTCAAGTAGTGCTGAAGCATTGGACACAACTTTTTTGGAGTGGTATGAGAATAAACCAGCCGCTGAGCCGCATTCTCGCCTATCCGCTGCGGAAGTGGCCGAAATCCCCTCTAAATACGGCCTTCCCGAGGAGATATCAGTGCTGGCCTGACCTGAATCAATGGCGGTGACTGAAGGGCCCTTCGGCCAAGACGGCGGCGAATGGTTCGTATGCCACCTCTGGAGTCTGGATGCAGGCCTGAGGCTCCCGTTGGGCGCCTTTGAGATGGCGATACTGAGGGGGTATGGTCTTGCCCCCAACCAACTACATCCGAACGGCTGGAGATCGGTGGCGTGCTTCAAGATCCTTTGCCAAATAGAAGTGGTGGCACCGACCTTGGAACTCTTTACCCACTTCTTCTACATTTCGGGCCGGAGCGACGGAACTGAGTACTTCTTCACTAGCCGCCCAAAGAGGAAACTGATGTTCGTACCCACCTCCATGAAAGGGTATCGGGAACGATATTTTTTGGTGGGTAGGAAAGGTGGGTTTGGAGTACGCCTTACCCGATCGGCTAGGGTCAACGTTCTGAAGGACCTAGCCGCCGGTCAGGAATTCTACGAAAATGATATACAAAAACTGATGGCCGCCGTCAGCAGGAATGAAGGGCCTTACGAGTCCAAATTCCTTTTGCGGACACTGTTCGGCTCGCCCGGTTTTCAAAATGCTGAGGACGTAGAACGTGAGCGTTAGGATCAGAAAAAACCCAATCATCGTGCATCAGATCATTCATTGCACTTTATTAATGTTTTATGAAGAGAATTTGTGTACGAAAAAAAAAACTTATCTAGCTTATTTTTTGTTGTACAGCTGAGATGGCTGGTGGGAGTGAGGCCTCCAGACAACTTGGCGATCGGATCCGCCAAAAACGTGAGGCTGAGAAGAAGGCTCAGGAGCAAAGGAAAAGGAGGAGAATGGTCCTCGCTTCCGAGCTTCCGACCTCTAAGGGGGCGGCCGGTACTTCTGCGACGACTCCGGCCATCGCTGCCGTTCCAGTGTCATCGGCACCCCCAGCTGCCATTACTGCTCCTGCCTCCACTGCTGCTGGACCAACAACCATGCCTCGACTTGAGGCCTCTGCCCGGCCGTTACGCCGCCGGCGCCACACTCTTCGGGATGAGTCGGACGAAGATGATCAGCCGATCGGTCCGACTATCCGAGAGGCGAAAGAGGCTGCCAAGAGGAGGGCAGAGGAGGCTGCCAAGAAAAAGGCCGAGGAGGCGGCCAAAAAGAGAGCTGCTGAGCTGATCGCCGAATCGGACGCTCGGCTTGCGGCAAGAGGCAAAGCTGTGCAGCACGGTGAATCTACCAGGCGTTCATCCGATCGGCGGATCGTCCCTATGAAGGAGGTTCTGAGAGAGAACTTCGGAGATGACTGGTCTGTGGGCCAAGCGGCCAATTACATTTGCCGGGGTCTTCTCAGGGAGGACGATCATCGGGATGCTGGCGACGCCAGTCAGCTCAGCAGGGAAGCCCAAGCCATCGGCCAGCAGCTGATTGATGTAAGTATTTTACTGACTATTTCTGGCACTTGTTTACACCTTTGTGTCTGAATCTTTTGGTTTTGATTCTGTGTAGGCTGCCAGGAGGACACAGCGGCTGCACATGATGGCCCATTTGTGGAAAGGGAGGGCCGAGTCAAGCGCCGTGGCCAAGGCGGAGGCAACCACGCGCTACGAGGCGTCCAAAAAGGAAGCTTCCGACCTTCGAGCTGAGGTTGCCAAGCTGGAGGAGCGGTATGCTGCCTCCCAATCAGAGATAGTGGCCCTAAGGAAGGAGGCCTACCAGAGTGCTCAGGACCTGAAAACTCGGCAGAGTGAGGCCGATAAGCTGAAGGGGGAAGTGGCCCGCCTATCTACGGAGGGTGCCCAGCTAAGGCGGTTCGAAGCAGATGCAACCCGACTGGATGCCGAGTGCAGAGAGTTGGCTGCTGAGAATGCCAGGCTGAAGGCAGAGGGCGAGCAGCTTCGGACAGAAGTGGGGTCCTTGAAGAAGTCACATGGGGAGACGGAGGCCTCTTTTTCGAAGATTCTTGAGCTTGAGCTTGCCACTCAAAAGGAGCGCCTGATTGATGAGCTGGCAGACGCTCAGGTGGAGCTGTTGTCTCGGTTAGTTCATGAAGCTGGGCGGCGCTTCCCTGGGGCGGATCTGTCATGGATGGACGACCCGGCATCACTGCCTGCTCCTCCAAACGATGATGACGAAGGCGCTCCCGAGGGGGAAATCATCGAGAGAACTTCTGAAGAAGGTCCTTTACCTCTGGAGACTATTCAAGAGGTTCCTTCTGAAATGGAGCCTGCGGCGTCTTCAGTCCATGAAGCTGAAGTAGAGGCTCCTCCTGCACCTGATGCCGAGCCGATAGCACCTTCCTCCACTGGGCCTGTCTCTGAAGGGGGGGCAGTATCTGCACCGTCAGCTGCCGACCCTTCTCAAGCCACCCTTGATCCAATCGTCGAAGAAGTCGCCGATCCTCCTGGCGAAGTGGAGATTGTAGATATAGATAGTTAGCTTAGGAATGTAGCTTTACTTTCTCCTCTTTCTTTTCTTTTTCTTTGTTTGTTTTTTTTTTATATATTTGTAATAATTATTTACAAATTGTATAGCGAAGGCATTTGTATTAATAAAACTGCATATTTCTGCAAATCAACGTATACATAAGTTTGTACTAAAATTTGCAATATGATCGAGCTAATTAAAACTCGTAATTAAAATTTGCATTAAATTTCACAAGTACTTCCTGAATTAAAATGACGTTGAAGCTTAGTGACCGATCGGGTCAGTCTGAGCGATGCTCATAGAGTTGCATAATAATTGCATAACTGAGCTAGGTGATACTCATAGAGTTGCATAAGAATTGCAAGATCGAGTTGAGTGATACTCGTAGAATTGCATAAAAATTGCATAACCGAGCGAGAGAGATTAGATCCTCTAAAATACAGATAAAATTTGGGGGGGGGGGGGGGGGGGAGGTAGGATCCTCCGTAAAGCAAACACTTTAGATTAGTGTATAAGTTACACATGATGCTTCAAAGAAAGAACCTCTTTATTAATTGGGCAATTGTCAGGTTTTAATACATTATGCGACATGGTACTTCTTGAGTACCTCAACATTCCAGCTTCTGGGGATATCTTGCCCGTCCACTGTCCGGAGCCTGTAAGTGCTCGGACTTAGGACTTTAGAAACCTCGTAGGGCCCTTCCCAATTCGGCATCAGCTTCCCAACTCCGGCATTTCCCGAGCCTAGTTCTGCCTTTCTGAGCACCAGATCACCTACATTGAAAGTTCTGGACCTTACTTTAGAATTATGGTATCTGGCCACTCTTTGTTTATAGGCAGCGATCTTGGCATAGGCGTCCTCCCTCTTCCCTTCGATGAGATCCAGGTCCTGGCATCTCTCCTGAGTGTTCACCCGTTCGGAGTAAAGAGCCGATCGGTAAGAAGGGAGGCCGACCTCCACAGGAATCATTGCTTCGGAGCCGTAAACGAGAGAAAATGGCGTCTGATGAGTGCCTGTCCTGGGGGACGTTCTGTATGTCCACAGGACACTCTGCAGTTCTTCAGTCCAGTTGCCTTTGGCTTGACCCAGTCGCTTCTTCAATCCCTCCAAGATGGTCCGATTGGAGACCTCAGTCATTCCGTTGCTTTGGGGATGAGCGACAGATGTGAACTTTAATTTGATGTTCAAGCCTTGGCAAAAGTTTCTGAAGACGGAGCTGTCGAACTGCTTGCCATTATCTGCAATAAAGACATTGGGTAAGCCATACCTGCAGATGATGTTCTTCCATGTGAAGCTCTTGACCCTCTCGGCTGTGATGGTGGCTACCGGCTCAGCCTCAATCCATTTGGAGAAGTGGTCCACCGCTACGATGAGGAATTTCATCTGCTTTTTGCCTTGGGGAAAGGGTCCTAAGATGTCCATACCCCACTGGTCGAACGGCCACGCGACTCCGATCGGCTGTTGGTCTGCTCCGTGCTGCCTTATAATCCTGCCATGTATTTGGCACTGCGGGCATATCCTTACTTTCTCCTGGGCATCTTTGAGCATGCTAGGCCAGTAATATCCCGTCTGAAGGGCCTTTCTTGCCATGGCTCTGCTTGCCTCGTGCGCACCGCATATGCCTTCGTGGAGCTCTCTGAGGATGTAGTCCCCCTCTTCCTCCGCCACGCACTTTAGCCAAGGGTGACTGAAAGCTTTTTTGTACAAATCACCGTTAATGATGGAGTAATTGAGAGATTTTCGAGATACCTTTCGAGCTTCATCCTTGTCCTCAGGCAGTCGTCCTGTCTGGAGGAACTGCATAATTGGGCTCATCCAGGTTTCATTCTCTTGGTCGATCTCCATCATCTCTGGCTCGTCTAGGGAGGAGGAAGTCTGGTCTACAACGGCAATGTTTTCCTCTATAACATTTTGTGCGGAAGCAGACATCTTAGCTAGCCGATCGGCTTCTGCAGTTTGGTCCCTCGGGACTTTCTGTAGCACCCATTCCGATCCAGCCTCTTCCAGTTTTGCGAAGGCAGTTTTGACTTTGGCCAGGTACTGGATCATTGTGGCCTCACGTGCTTCGAAAGTCCCCAAAACTTGACTGGTGACCAGCTGGGAGTCGCTCCTAATGGCTACTGTCTCCGGTCGGATTGCATGGAGCAGTCTCAGCCCTTGAAGGAGCGCCTCATACTCTGCCATATTATTAGAAGCTTTGAAATTAAGCTTTATGGCGTACCTTATTGTGATGCCCAAAGGGCCTTTTATTACTATTTCGACGCCTCCTCGAGTGTCGTTCGCTGCGCCGTCCACTGTCATTTCCCAGCTTTGTGGCTTGGGTTGACTTGGTGGTTCCTCACCCGCAAATTCGGCTATGAAGTCTGCCAAAGCTTGGGCCTTTATAGCTTTTCTGGGCTCATATCTGACATCCCAGGACTGTAGCTTAATCGCCCATCCCACCATTTTGCCTTCCAGATCGGGCGTTTGGAGTATCTTTCTTAGAGGATGACCCGATCGGACGACGATTGTGTGCGCCTCGAAGTAAGGTCTCAACTTCCTTGCACACATCATGAGGGCAATAATGAGCTGCTCAACCGGTCCCTTCCTCAGATCTGCACCTCTGAGTACTTCACTTACGTAGTACACGGGTAGCTGTTGGGTATCTTCTTCTCGGACCAAAGCTCCTGCAACAGCTTCCTTAGAGGTGGCTAAATAGAGGTATAAATTTTCACCTGGTACCGGTCGGCTGAGCAGCGGCGGGTTGGTGAGGAACGCCTTCAGCTCTTCGAGGGCTTGCTGGCAGTCTTCCCCCCAGATAAAAGTTTCGCTCTTCCTTAGCTTCTTGAAAAAAGGCGTACAGCGCTTGGCTGAAGAGGAAATGAATCGTCCCAAGGCTGTTATTCTTCCATTCAGCTTCTGGACGTCTTTTATGCTCCTGGGGGGTTGCATCTCGAGGATGGCCTTTATTTTTTCTGGATTTGCCTCAATCCCTCGTTGAGAGACTAGGAATCCTAAGAATTTTCCTGATGGTACCCCGAAGACGCACTTCTCGGGGTTGAGCTTCATCTGGAACTTATTTAGAGTGTCAAAAACTTTTGCCAGATCGGCTGGATGTTCCTCGGCGCTTCGGCTCTTGACGATCATGTCGTCAACATATACTTCGACATTCTGCCCGATCTGGTCTTTAAAAATCTTGTTCATCAGGCACTGATATGTGGCCCCAGCATTTTTCAGTCCGAACGGCATCATCCTGTAGCAGAACGTTCCGTCGTCTGTGATGAAGCTGGTTTTCTCCTGATCAAGGAGCCACATCAGAATTTGGTGGTAGCCGGCATATACGTCCAGAAGAGAGTAAATGGCATGGCATGCTGTGGCATCTACCAATTGGTCTATATTTGGCAAGGGATAGCTGTCTTTGGGGCATGCCTTGTTGAGGTCGGTGAAGTCGACACACATCGCAGCTTGCCAGACTTCTTCTTGACCAACACCACATTAGCCAGCCATTCAGGGTAGTCTACCTCTCGGATGGTTCCGGTCTTGAGTAGCCTATCAATCTCTTCTGAAATGAACTTCCTCCGATCGGGCGCGTGCCTTCTCAACTTTTGGCGGATCGGAGGGAAGCTTGGGTCCACATTTAACTTGTGGGTGATTATTTTGGGGTCCACGCCAGGGATATCTTTTGGCTTCCAGGCAAAAGTCGCTTGATTGATGGTCAAGACATGCATGATAGCTTCTTCAGTTGTTCTATCCATGCTTGTCCCCACCTGAACATTTTTACCTTTATCTAGCGACCTGGCCTTTGTGGCCTCTGCTGGGTCCATCCTGGGCCTTTCCGCCTGCTCTTGCTGTTCGAGGCCTGGCTCTACGACCATTGCTTCTCGCTGCTGCTTTATCATGGTGATATAAGCCTCCCTGGATGCTTTCTGGTCACCTCTCAAGATGGCGACGCCTCCTGTGGTCGGAATCTTCATCACCATGTATCGGATGGAGGTCACAGCTCCGGTTTGGAAAAGCAGTGGTCTGCCAAAAATGGCATTGTAGGCAAATGTCATGTCAACAACCATGAAAATTACCTTACAAGCATGAGCTATTGCCTCTTGGCCGAGCTCGACAAAAAGCTCTATAGATCCCGCCACGGGGATAGTGGCGTTGCCCAGGCCGATCAGAGGAGTGGCATTCGGCTTGAGCTCTCCGATCGGGAGTCCCATGGCTTGGTATGCCTGGAGAGTTAGGACGTTGACAGCACTGCCATTGTCCACCAGAATTCTCTTCACATTGAAGTTATTTATCCGAGCTCTTATGACGAGAGCGTCCTCATGGGGGAACAGAACGTCTCGCGCGTCTTCGCTGGAAATGGTGACTGAGGCTGGCTGCTCTGCCTGGCGGGAGAGATAGATGCCTTTCCCTTTCCCCTTTTTGGGGAGATCTTCTCCATAGGACGATCCTCCGGTGATCACGTTTATCACCCCTGTATAGGGCCTGCCCGGATCGGCGTTTCTGGGGTTCCGGCGCTCATCGTCATCTGAGTCAGGATCGTCCCTTCTAGGCTTCGGCTGTCTGCAGGGTTCATCCCCTCTGGCCGGGCCTATGAATCTCCTGAGGGCCCCACGGCGTATCAGCCTTTCGATTTCTTTTTTTAGCGAAGTGCACTCGTCGGTTAAATGACCGACGTCTCTGTGGAATTCGCAATATTTGCTCGGGTCCCTTGTATCCCGACTTCTTTCGGAGAGGTCTCTGGGCCAGTTGACTCTGCGGTGCTTCTCTTTGATCCACATTAACACCGCAGTCGGAGTAGCATTGAGAGGGGTGTATGTCCTCTCTGCCTGGTCGTCTGGACGCGGATTCCGATCTCTTCCCGATCCCCTGGCTTGGCCTGAATTTCTGGAACTTTGAGCTCCATCTTAGCCTTTAGCTGTCCGATCGGAAGCGGAGGCTCTTTGAGTAGAGCGATTGTCCGGATATTGTAAGCGGTCCAGAACGCTGGTCCTTCCTCTGCTTTTGGACCTGAGAGCATCATCCAACTGGATGTGTTGCCTAGCCCTCTCCATTAGTTCGGCGAAGCTGGATGGGGGTCTTGTTGTAAGCGACTCGAAAAGTGGTCGGTCAGTGGTGCCCCCTTGTAAGGCGGTAGTCGCCATCTCCACACTGACGTTTCTTACTTCAGACATGGTAGCTTGAAACCTGTCGATGTAGTCTCGAAGACTTTCATCGGTTCTTTGGTAAAGATTGCACAGGTCGTTCACCGTTTTGGGCGCGCGGGTTTGCACAATGAACCTCATAGTGAACATCTCCTTTAACTGTCTAAATGACGTAACGGATCCCATGGGCAGCTCATGGAACCACGTCAAAGCATCCCCTCCCAAAGTGGTGGGACAGGCTATTCTTTCGTCATAAGTATAGACCTGTACCTTGGTCAAGTACTCTGCCAAGTGCGTGGCAGGATCTGTTTTGCCTGTGTACCTTTCCATAACCACATCTCGCCACCTGGGGGGGAGCTCAGCATCGGTGATCTCTCTGCAGAAGGGGGAGGCAGTGTTCCCACAAGTATTTCCTTCGAAGGCGCCTCTTTTGGGCGCGAGGACACCGAACTGTTTGAGCCTCTGCATAAACCACTGGTCCTGCTTGTTTGACGGGTTCTGTTTGCTCAGGGTCGTGGTGGTGGACTCGCCCTTGTGCTTTCTAGTCTGGCCTCGGCTTGGGGTACACATGTAGGACACATCATCCCTCGCGGACAGAGTGGCAGACCTGTTGCTGTAGGGAGAGGCCCTACTTGCAGACACTATCTGCTTCCCCTTGTCGCTCTTGCCTGGGGTTCTGATCGCACTTTTCCTGGTTCCCTGAACTCGGGATTCATTAATAATGACTCCCTTGTTCCTATTTCTCCTGAAGTCTTCGCCCATGAGGTAATCCTCTTAGGCTCTTTCAGAAGCAATTGGCATCTTACCCTTCTTAAGGGTTTGGACAATGCTTTTTGTAAAATCACTGAGAATAGCGCGCATGTCTCTCACAGTGATAGGGGTGTCCTCTGGTTGCCTTATTGCGGCGTCATCGAATTCGGGAAGGAGGTTGGCCCTTATGGGGGGCCTGGCGGGCGCTTCCCTCCTTCTCGAGGTGCCTGATATGGCACGAGTGTTGTCGTCATGGTCGAGGTCCATGGGGGTCGTATTCTCATTGGATCTTGAGTTTGCCATCTCTCAACGAAAGCACCAAATGATAAAGCCAAAAATGTCTTTATCTGTAGGAGAGAGGTCGCTCCGATCGGATGAGATAACCCTGCAATAAGAAGAGCCCGGTCGGACCAGGCGTGAGCACTCCGAAGCTTAAGTTAGTAGCTTAGAGAGATAATGTGCTTTAGAGAGATAATGGTGTGAATTCAATACCTGGTGCCATCGTTGGCAGGACTATTTATAAGAGATAGTCGAGGGGCACTTGAGTGCCTGGGGAGTGATCACTGGCTGTCAGAGTAGGTATCCGGCGACATGACAGGGAACAGGTGGTAGGCATGGGCGCTGCCTTGAGTCAGGCGGCTGATGGGACAGGCGGTTACATCAGCCGATCGGGCATGTGCGCGGCCTGGGGGCTCGTGTCTGATACCTTTAGTTGATGGGCTTTGGGCCTTGCCAGTTTAAAAGGGCCGACAGGATGGGCCTTAGGGCAAATGATATTTGCTGAGTTATCAATAAAAATATGCAACATTGGTTTTAAATGAAAAAGAATAGTTAAAGATTTAATTTGGTATATTATATGCTCAATTTGTATTAAAAATAAGTGAGATATGATATTTTTTTTTAAAGTTTGATTTTGGTTTATTTTTCGCAACTATGTGTTTTTTCCTTGTATAGAACATTAGAGAAGAAAGGTTTTGTTTCTTCTTCTTAAAAGAAAAAACGCATA
Source organism: Excoecaria cochinchinensis (assembly GCA_947683425.1). Lineage (NCBI taxonomy): Eukaryota > Viridiplantae > Streptophyta > Magnoliopsida > Malpighiales > Euphorbiaceae > Excoecaria > Excoecaria cochinchinensis. Next base: position 8,339,727 of record CANTUQ010000127.1, on the reverse strand, counting down.
ATAAAAAAAAAAGTTGGTATTAGGATTTGAAACTAGGTCCCTGAATGTATGTATGTGCCTAGCTATTTGATCTTCCATGTTTTTATGTATATAATTAACAGAATTCTTTAATAGCTATATTTTTGTGCAAAATTAATTATTGATTAATAGCCACCTTAAATAAATTAATTATTTGTTAATTAATTTATGAAAATAGATTTGTTGAATAAGTTAATTATTTGTTAATTGATTTATCAATTTGATCTCTCTCTCTCTTTATATATATATATATATGTATTTGTTATAGGAAATGATGGCAAGGACTATAAGGACACTAGTGGGTATTAGAAGTGCTCAACAAAGACAAAAGGTTAATGATTTGATAGAGATTTTGAGAAACACCCACATGGAAGAAAAATGGCAGAGATAATGAGATTGTGAGTTTGATGAGACATATAAAAGGATTAATGAATTCATTCAAGAAATTATTTGGGAAAGGGATTTATTGGATGATGAGGAAAAGCATAATGCTTTTAAGGCCAGTTTAGCTAGCATGGGACAAAGTAAAGAAAGAAATGTAAAAATGTTATAATGAGGTTTATTAAAGAATTTGTTAATTGAGGTGCTAAAAGGCCAGTTGGTGCCTCTATTGGGGTATCCGCTTGAAACGGTCCTCACAAAATTATTGGTATGCCTTTACCCAAAACTATCATGCATTGGGACAAAGACATTGAAGGTCTTGACAAAGAATTTAACACTAGCTTTATAAGGTTTTTTCCTATCCATATATTAAAAAAATCCATCTCTTTTAAAGAATTTTTTTTTATGTAATTTCTTTAAACATTGTGTGTAAGTTTTTAATTAATGATATGAATTTCATGTTTTATATATTTTAGGCATATGTAAATGATACATGATATTTTTTTTATTTGTTATGTGCAAAATGAATGTATGATTTGAGGTTTTAGTAACCTAATATGGTTTCTTACATAGTTAATTATGCTAATAATCAAATAGTAGAATCCTGGATGATGATTGGAAATGTGGTGACCTTTTGATTCTAGAAATGGCATCTGTATCTAAGAATATTGTGGCTGAACTCAACAAAGGTGAAAAGTTAAATGACGACAATTATGAAATATGGAGTATGAAAATCCAATATGTACTTAAAGAGCAAGAGGCTTTAGAAACTTCGAATGAATCCATAGAAGGGAACATGACCCGACATTGAAGGGACTGTATAGCTTTTGAAACTTGGAAGGAACTCTCTAGCTCACATTATATTGCTTAGTAGTATGGAAAGTGACATTATGAGAGAGTTCAAAAGGTATGACATAGCTAAGGACATTATGGTCCGCATTAGCTCAAAGGCTTGGTGGTATGTCTTTAATTAAAAAGAATATCTTACAATCAAGTTTGACACTTATAAAAAGTGCCCCGATAACAAAATGAAAAAAAATTGAGGGAAATGTCAAACACGATTAGTGACTTGAAAGATGCTAGTCATGTTCTCACTGATGAACAATAAGTCTAAGCTATGATTTGTTCCTTAACATATGAAAATCCACCTAACTCATAATGAAGGCATGAGAACTTTTGAAGATGCCATGCACCACTTAGAGAGAGAAAAAGATCGTCTTGAAGCTAATAGGTCAAGTATTGATGTTTTTATCTCACAAAGTGCTAAGGGACATAAGTGTAAGTTCCATGGTGGATTCCAATAAAAGGGAAAATGAGGTTCTCAAGCCAACAAGAAAGGAAAGTTCGACAAGCATGGAAAAGGAAAGCGTTCCTTCAAGAAAAAGAATATAGCAAAAGTGAAATTTTATACCTACGTCAACAAAGGAAATTTTGCTTGTGATTGTAGTGAACCCAAAAAGGTAAATCACCTAAATACACATGTGGTGCAATCAATGTTTCTATTTCTGTTTCTCTAACTGAATCACATCCTTCATGGATCATAGACTTGGGAGCCACAGACTATGTAGCGAAGGATAAGAGTGCCTTCATAGAATTTTGACGAAGTCCATATGGAGTTCGATGGATATATGTAGGAAACAACTCAAAAGTGGATGTGAAAGGTATTGGTGCATGCAAATTGGTGATGTGTGAAGGCCAAACCTTGTTCCTACTAATGTGTTATGTGCTCTAAAAATTTATTAAAATTTTTCATGCCTTGTACCTTAATTTCATTGTTAACTATTTAAATGCTTTAATTAAGTATATAAAAACAACATGTTCTTTCAAATTGAAAAGTTGGATAATTTTTTTTTTTAAAGACTTTTTGTTTTAAAAATGCTTAAAATTTACTATTGAAAAAAAGAAAGAAGTGATAAGGTCTTTTAGGTTCTTCAATGCCTATCAAAATTTCGGCAACATCTCTTTTATAAATATGACCTTTTCAAAAATTTCAACATGTTTAAAAATATTTCATACACTTTGATAAATTACATTCTATCAATCATCACCCAAAAATACCTTGGCTCCTATCTTCTTAAGCCTAATATAATCTATTGCATTTAGATTAGGGATAGCAGTGGGAAGACCTCCTGATACCACATTCTTGAGAAGGTCCACTATAAGTTGGTATTTGTCAACCCAAATGGCATCACTAAAAACTCATAGTATCTATAATGGTCTAAAAGCAGTTTTAGGTACATCTTCACTTTTCACCATCAACTGGTAATACCCAAACCTCATGTCTATCTTGGAGAATTTAGTTGCACCCTTCAATTGGTCAAGCAAATCATCAATCCTAGGCAAAAGATACCTATTCTTGATTGTGACTTGGTTTAATTATCGGTACTCAATACATAACCTAAGTGTTTCATCCTTCTTCCTTACAAAAAGTACTGGTGCACCACCAAGGTGATACACTAGGCCATATGAAACCCTTATCAAGTAACTCTTGCAACTACCTTTTTAACTCTTTAAGTTCACCAAGTGCCATTCTATATGGAGATATTGAAATAAGAGTCATGCCAAGTAAGACCTCAATAGAAAACTCAACTTCTTTGTCGAGTGGTATCCCAGGTAAGTCATCTGGGAACACATTAGGAAAATCACACACTGTTGGAATATCCTTAAAGTCAGGACTTCCAACTCATGTCTTTTACGTGAGCTAAATAAGGTTGACAACCTTGTCTTATCATCCTTCTAGTGTGGTTGTAGGTATCATAAAAGACGGAATGAGTCGCCTATCACCTTGTGATGCGGAACCCCAAGGCTAAAGAACCCGAAACCCCTTGAACATACAATATGGCATAGATATGAATAAGAGTAAATCCCCAACCCTATTGAACCCCCAATCAATAAAGTGAAAGGAAACGCAAATAATTAGGTTGATTTAAACACACAAGAACAGAATTCGCCACAAAGCAAATACCTTGATAAGAATTAAAGTTCTTGATGCAAAAGAAGAAGACAAACAATCCTCTCCAATGAAGAATTTGGCAAAGCCAAATAAAATTCTCAAAATATCATAATCTCTAAGTCTGAATTACAAATTCGTTTTTGAGGAGTATTTATACTCACTTAAGCTAATAAAAACCCTAATTAATCAAATAGGCCTTAAAACATGGGCCTTACATCAAGATAACTAAAGCCCACACTAATTAACTTAAAATTCAGCCCAAAAAGCCTAAAAAGAACTAATTAAATGAGCCCAAGCTAATTAAAGCCCATCTCACTTAAATAAACCCAAAAGAATAAGTTAAGGCCTAACATATTATAAATAATCAAATGAAAATAATAAATAAAAGCCTAAACTAAAAGCCCAAACAAATCAGCCCCTTAATCCACCAATTAGCACATGCATTGCACATGCTCTGGCTCACATGCATAGCACATGTCAAGGTCACATGATCGGCACATGTCAAGTGTCACATGACCTGCACATGTTAAGTCGTCACATGACTAGCACATGTCCATCTTCAATTTGGCTTCTTCATAAATTTGGCCCACGGACTTCCTTCAAGCCTTCTTTAACTTCTCCAAATTTGATCTCCATGAATATGAACTTCCATTGTTTATAATCTTGAAATGTTGACCCCCCTGTGCACGCATCATTCCCTCCCTCTTTAGAAAAGATTCGTCCTCGAATCTTCATCTTGTTCAAGTTGGGAATTGGCACTTGTAAAATAAATTTATCTTCATATGAGATCTTCTGAATAGGTGGAAATAAAATGAATGCTTCTCCAGAAAAGAACTCATCATGTTCCTGCAAGTTAATATGAAAACTAAGCAAAACATGGTTAGTCTTTAATATAATCTTTTCATTCTGATCATTATTATCTTCACTTTCCACGTTCAATTCAACCTCCTTAAGAACTGTAGGGTCAATTATAACATGCTGATCTTCTATCTCAATTACACAAACATCCTTCTGTTCACTCAAAGCAACATCTTCTCTTTCAATTATGTTTTCCTTTTCACTCAAAACAACATCTTCGTCACATCCACTTATTTCTTCACCATTTACAACTTCATCAGCATATAAGTCTATACCATCTCTTTCAGCTTCACAAACAATTTCATCAACAATAACTTCCTCTTCTTTCTTTCTTTCCTCTTGTTTCATATACGTACTTAGTAGTCCAGAAAGTTGTTTAAACTGTAATTCCATGTTTTTAACATCTTCATTTTTACTCCATTTCGAATTCCATTTATTGCTAGAATTCGAAATTGACCTTGCTACCCTCCTTTGCTTTTGTTGTCTCTCCACTTTCATGGCAATATTTACTAGGTCCTCCATTACTCCATAATGTTGTAAGTCCACCACATTAGCAATTTCCCTATTCAAACCTCCCATGAACCGAGCCATAGTAACCTCTTCTTCCTCTTCTATATTGGCTTTAATCATGAGCATCTCCATTTCCTTGTGATAATCCTCCACTGTTCTAGCTCCTTGAGTGAGCCTATGTAATTGCTGGTGCAGCTCTCTATAGTAGTAGGATGGTACAAACCTCCTCTTCATTACTCTCTTCATTTCTTCCCAAGTAGAGATAGGTGGATCCCCATTCCTCCTTCTACTCTTAACTAACTCATTCCACCAAACCAGCGCATAATCACTAAACTCCACTGCTGCTATTCTTACTTTCTTGTCTTCAGAATAGTTATGACAAGCAAAAATCATGTCCACCTTCCTTTCCCATTCTAAATACACTTCAGCATCATTCCTACCTTTAAAGGATGGAATGTTCATCTTGATGGCATTGATGTTGCTGTCCACTTTATCTTCTCTTCTCACTCTACCCCTCACGGATTGAACTTCATCATCTTCATCCCAATCGCCTTGATCAACCTCCTCTCGCTCATTAATCCATCTTCCCCTCCTAGCTGTTCTCCTTGAGTTATTGGATGTTCCCCCTTCTAATTTATCCAACCTCTCTTTAATGTCGACCCCTTTCTCTCAACAAATTTTCAATAGTACCTTGTATTGCTTGTATAGCAAACACAACCTGTTCTATAGACATCTCCTTCTTACTGGATTCGTCAGTCATGGTGTTTTACCTGCAAAAGATGTTAAATAAAACAGCCTCACTACACTCCCTCACGTGTTTACACTCAAAGAGGTGACACTCGACTCGTGTTTCGCTCAAATTTGGCTTTTACCCTCTTTTAAGCTCACACTCTCAAGCCTTTTACCACTCAGGCTTGCTGTCTTCAGTTGCACTTCAGAACTCAAACTCAAGTCAAAATAGTTTACAAGCAACAAATTATAGTAAAAGAATGCAATGAAAATACTTAACAAGAAGATAGGCACAAAACTAGAAGCAAAAGACCAAAATGAAGAACGTTGAAATGAGCATACAAGGTGAAGATATGTATGTTGTCCGAATTGTATAAATTTAACTAACAAGAATCAAATTGTTAATTATAGTGTAATCGGAAGCAAAAACACAAAGACACCAAAAATGGAAACTTAAGAATGAAAGAAATGACAAAACTAATGCAAGATTGCGGAAATTGAAATCTCCCAAATGGAAAATTCAATTTGATACAATATGGATTAACACACTAAGATAAAATGAAAAGGAAGCAACAATATGTCCAAACTGAATCAAGATTAGGAAACCCAAATGATTGTCCAAAATAAGACAAAGTTTAAACCAATATGTCTTAATAAGATCAAATAAGGAAACCCAAATGTCTAGACTAAGACAAAATAACTTATCCAATATGTCTTAATTAGTTCAAGATATGAAAACCCAAATGTCTAGACTTAAGACAAAATAACTTATCCACTATGTCTTAATTAGTTCAAGATATGGAAACCCAAATGTCTAGACTTAAGACAAAATGACTTATCCACTATGTCTTAATTAGTTTAAGCTTAGGAAACCCAATTCAGCCCAATAGGTTCAAGTTAAACCCAAATAATTATCCAACTCTAAATCTGGCCCAATAGGTTTAAATCAAACCCAAATAATTATCCAACTCCAAATCTGGCCCAATAGGTTTAAATCAAACCCAAATAATTATTCAACTCCAAATCTGGCCCAATAGGTTTAATTCAATGTAATTCACACCCAAACTAATTCAACAACCCTAATTTGTATACTTTTCTTTTCTAGCCGCCAACAACTTTTTTTCTTTTCTTTTTTTTTTATTTTGATTTTTAACAACTAGAATAGCAAACAACCTAAACTTTAAGATCAAATAACAAAGAATTCAGCCTAAAACAAGGCTCCTAAATTTTCGGCCCCCATGATGAACAAGGGTTCCTAAATTTTAGGAATCACATAAATTGAAAATTAATGAATAAAAACAGCAAACAAACATGGATAAATAAGAATTTAATCCAAATCCAAGCTCTGATACCAAATGATGCGGAATCCCAAGGCTAAAGAACCCGAAATCCCTTGAACATACAATATGGCATATATATGAATAAGAGTAAATCCCCAACCCTATTGAACCCCCAATCAATAAAGTGAAAGGAAACGTAAATAATTAGGTTGATTTAAACACACAAGAACAGAATTCGCCACAAAGCAAATACCTTGATAAGAATTAAAGTTCTTGATGCAAAAGAAGAAGACAAACAATCCTCTCCAATGAAGAATTTGGCCAAGCCAAATAAAATTCTCAAAATATCATAATCTCCAAGTCTGAATTACAAATTCGTTTTTGAGGAGTATTTATACTCACTTAAGCTAATAAAAATCCTAATTAATCAAATAGGCCTTAAAACATGGGCCTTACTTCAAGATAACTAAAGCCCAGACTAATTAACTTAAAATTCAGCCCAAAAAGCCTAAAAAGAACTAATTAAATGAGCCCAAGCTAATTAAAGCCCATCTCACTTAAATAAGCCCAAAAGAATAAGTTAAGGCCTAACATATTACAAATAATCAAATGAAAATAATAAATAAAAGCCTAAACTAAAAGCCCAAACAAATCAGCCCCTTAATCCACCAATTAGCACATGCATTGCACATACTCTGGCTCACATGCATAGCACATGTCAAGGTCACATGGTCGGCACATGTCAAGTGTCACATGACCTGCACATGTTAAGTCGTCACATGACTAGCACATGTCCATCTTCAATTTGGCTTCTTCATAAATTTGGCCCACGGACTTCCTTCAAGCCTTCTTTAACTTCTCCAAATTTGATCTCCATGAATATGAACTTCCATTGTTTATAATCTTGAAATGTTGACCCCCCTGTGCACGCATCACCTTGGATAACCAAGGAAATAAGGTCGGGTTTACCAATTTTGACCCATTTTCCAAAGCAATCAACTATAGCTTTATGCTTTACAACCAATCCATATCAAAAATCACGTCATAATCCCTAAAAGGAAGCTCTATGAGATCGACCTCTAGTTCATGTTCACCAATTATAATAGCATAGGCTCTACAAACTTTATTCACAACCATGGTTTGTCCCATAGGACTGCTAACTAACACATTAAAATTAAGATATTTAGATTTTACAGGCAATTTCAACTTAGCAGACATATAGGAATGGGTGGAACCAGGATTAACTAATATAAAAACATCCATCACCCAGGGCATCTAGTTGCTCTCTTTGGCTCAGTGCATAAACTCATGTTAAAGCTTGGGATCTATGAGTATGACTTGAACCTGCTCCTCTACTGTTACCTCCTTTAGCCTGTGGTTGACCTCGTTGTAATGGTCTTTGAATAGAAGCCTAAGATCCAGTGGCCTATAAAGCAATAGCATTAGGACAGTCCCTCATTTAGTAGTTGTGACTCCCATACCTAAAACATGCTCCAATCAACAATCGACATTCACCCAATGTAATCTCCCACAATGCTCACAAGTAGGAACCTTGCCTTAACTCTTGTTACCACCTTTAGAATGTGCACTGCTTGTAGAAGAGACTCCACTAGAATTTTTAGTTGGAAAAGATTTCTGTAGGTTGCTTATCCTGGCCTCATCTACATGGCCAGGGTGAGAAGAATATGAAGTACGTCCTCCTCTCTTTAGTGGAGGACCCTGATTCAAAGGCCTTTTAAATTTGGATTCTCTCTTTTCTAAAATTTCCTTCTCACATTCATCTATTCTCTAAGCGGCTTCAACCAAATCAATAAACTTCATAAGCTGATGGGCTGTAATAGTCATCTTAATGTTTACATTCAATCCATCTTCAAATCTTCTACACTTGTCCTCTTCAAGATTAATGAGGCCCTTGTCATAAGGAGCTAACTTGGTAAATTCTCTTTCATATATCCTTACTGTCCTATTTCCTTGCTTTAAATCAAGAAATTCTCTATGTTTCTTGTGTTGGGCACGTATTCCTCTCTAAACTTTTTTTTAATGAATTCCCTAGTAAGGAGTGTAGCATCATTAATCGAATGAGAGATGGTAACCCACTATCTAAAAGCTTGGCTCTAAAGTAAAAAGATTGCATAATCATACTTTTGTGCATCCACACACTGTATCTAATAAAAGATCCTTTCTATGTGCTTGAGCCAATCCTTTGCAACCATAGGATCATCAGAATCACCAAAAAGTTCCTTAGCTCCCATCTTTTTAAGCCCAATATAATCTCTTTGCATTTGGATTAGGGACAGCAGCGAGAAGACCTCCTAATACCACATTCTTGAGAAGGTCTACCATTAGTTGGTAAGTTGGATCTATAGTGGTTCCAGTTGTATTGTGTCTAATAGATGCTCTACAAGTAGTGAAAGACCTAGAGTGATTTCCCACCTCGATCTCCCTATCTTTAGAGATTCACTGAGTAATTTCTATCTCGGCCACATCATCTATCGCCAAAAGTGATCCTGATGCCATGATCTATAGCTTAACATAAAAGAAAATCACCAGAGGTCAGGGCATGTACACTAGTGTATGCATATGCATGAAACACTTACTAAAAGTTTAAAGTAATGGAAAACACATATGCTTTCATAGGCAAACATCATTGACTCCAGAATCATATACCTAAGCTCTAATACTACTTAACTTGTCATGCCTTGTACCTTAATTTTATTATTAATTATTTAAATGCTTTAATTAAGTTTACAAAAACAACATGGTCTTTTAAATGGAAAAGTTGGATAAATTTTTTTCCTTTTCGTCTTAAAGATGCTTAAAATTTACTATTGAAAAAAAAGAAACAAGTGATAAGGTCTTTTAGGTTCTTTAATGCCTACCGAAATTTCGGCAGCATCTCCCCTATAAATATGACCTTTCTAAAAATTTCAACCTGTTTAAAAATATTTCATATACTTCGATAAATCACATTCCATCAATCATCACCCATGGCCACTCTTAGACCTCTCATAAATCATCACCATAATAACTATACGACACATACATACATACATACATACATACATACATACATACATATATACATATATACATACATATATGTATGTATGTATGTATGTATGTATGTATGTATGGATTTTAAATATCTAATAAAACCATGTACTATAAAAATAAGGACATGACATGGGTTTTGTACAATGGCATCAAAATAATTAGTACATCATAAGCTATTAACAAGTGTATGTGAACTAAAAAAAATGGTTTCCAATGATTAAGTATCATGCCTACATAAACATAGTATACAAGCCCATGTCATCAAAAGAATCTTAACCTATGTGATCTTCAGCTGCAAAAATGGCAACTCACTAAGCGTTGCCTCCAGTGTTCTGCCTAGAATCCTGTCTATCTTCACCTGAATAGTTTAGACAAACCATCCTCAGATAACTAAGTGAGTATATAAGGAGAATGGAAATCTTATGATTTCCACCCTCGGGGAATTTAAAACATTTTCTTTACATATTACAAGAAAACATGAATAATTAAAATATTTTTAGTTTATAAAACAAGTAATGAAAACATGTAAAATACTCAAGTATCTAAATAAGTAGGCATACTTTATAAAATAAAACAATATATTATCATATGCATTTAAATTTATTATATCTATATAAAAACTTTGACATGTTAAAATAAGATTCGGCTCAATACAAGAAATATAGTAATGAAATGAACTGTAAGGGATAAAATCCCAAGAATCATGTGGTGGCATAGCCATAATTAACATGTTAGTAGTAAACTACTGTGGAGCCCCTATAACTATAACTATGAGGAGTTATACTTCAGTAAACTGTAAAGAGCCCAAGCTCCAATGTCTGTAACTATGATTTCATGCTCACGTATTATGCAAGAGTCAAATAAAATATTTTCGCATATACTTTACACTTATACATAAGCATATACAAATACATATACACACATATTCATGTACATGTGAAATTCAATTTGTACTCTTAAATCCTTTCGTAAATATTTGTAAACATTTAAAGTATGTTCATCCATAAATACATTTGGCAAGTCATAAAATCAGAACTTATATACTGACTTCAATCGCTAAATACCAGATATGTCACTTAGGCGTTCCAAGCTACTTATCGGGTTTCTTTTTGATTCCTAACCACATGAATTTCGAGTAACTCTTAAACACCATACTATACAACAATATTTAAAAACTTAGGTTATTCCTTAGTAACCATCTTTATGTCCAAATATTCTATTTCTCATTACTTACTACTCTTCTTAACTTTAATTAAACACATCCATCTCATATAATGTCTTTCATAAATATCCACAATAATTTATTTAAAAAATTCATTATAATTTCTTAAACTTCCATACACCTATTATATGTAAAAATCCCTTCATTAAATTTTTTAAGAGCTCAATCCATCATTTTTAACACTTATATCCTCATAATATTTATAGTTAAGTCACAATTGGCATGTATAATTAAATTAATTGTACATGTTTAATACTTAACATATCCAAATTAAATTCAAAAGCACTTAAAATGATAAATTGAGAGTTTACCTAAGCTAAGGATGATGAACCACAAATTTTGGACTTTTTATAAGCAAGGGCCGATCATCGGCCGATCGCTGGAGCTTCACCGAAGTTGCACTAGAAAGAAATGAAGGATGCCGACCTATAATTCTTGTCGAGAGGAGTTCATTAGTATTGACCACGAGCCAAATAAAGTCCTGTAGTGGTCAAAAAGTCACCAGAAAGTCTTAAAAACTATATTTTCGATCTACTTTTCTAGCACATTAAATGGTTTAAAATTAGCATTTATGCACTCACCTCGGTGTAAGGAATCGTTTAGAAGTGAAACACGTAAAAATGGTGGCCGGATGTTGTTGCAAAAAAGAGAAAAAAGATGGTGGTTATGGAAGAAGAAAAAGAAAAGAAGAAGTTGGCAGTAGCCAACTAATAGAAAAAAGAAGAAAAATGATTTAAGGGACACTGTCTCATTTTTATCCCTTTTCCTTTTTTTTTTCAATTTTAAATCTTAAGGGACAAAAGTCCCGTGTCTGCCAATATTTTTTTTCTTTCTTTCTTTTATTATTATTTTTTTATATTTATACTTTATTATTATTTTTTATTTTATATAATAAAAAATTAATTTTCTTTTAGGTAATTTTCTTCCAACATACATATATATAAACATATATATATTACAAATTTCTCTCTAATAAAGTTAAAACTTCATTTTTTTATCACTTATTAAATTAAACAATTATTTACCCCATTAAGACCATGTAAAGGCATGTAATACAAAATTTAAAATTTTGGGGTATTGCAAAATTTGATTTTTGTGTTGATTTTACTTATGTGTGGATCTAATGTTAATTTCAATTTTAATGGTGCGAACTTGTACTCGAGAACAACTTGTTATGGACATCGTTATTTTCTAGATGGTTTTATTGTTATGGATGTTGACAATAGTTATTCTAATGTAAGTTTTTCCTTATTTATATCTTTTAGTAATATTGAAATTGATGTGAATGTTTAGCATGATGAACCTCAAATTCTGGACTTTTCATGAGCAAGGGCCGATCACCGGCCGGTCGCTGGAGCTTCACTGAAGTTGCACTAGAGAGAAATGAAGGATGCCGACCAATAATTCTCGTCAAGAGGAGTTCATTAGTATTGACCACGAGCCAAACAGAGTCCTGTAGTGATCGAAAAGTCACCAGAAAGTCTTAAAAACTATATTTTCGATCTACTTTTCTAGCACATTAAATGGTTTAAAATTAGCATCTATGCACTCACCTCGGTGTAAGGAATCATTTAGAAGTGAAACACGTAAAAATGGTGGTCGGATGGTGCTGAAAAAAGAGAAAAACGATGGTGGTTATGGAAGAAGAAAAAGAAAAGAAGAAGTTGGCAGTAGCCAACTAATAGAAAAAGAAGAAAAATGATTTAAGGGACGCTGTCCCGTTTTTATCCCTTTTCCTTTTTTTTTTTCAATTTTAAATCTTAAGGGACAAAAGTCCCGTGTCTGCCAATATTTTTTTTCTTTCTTTCTTTTATTATTATTTTTTTATATTTATACTTTATTATTATTTTTTATTTTATATAATAAAATATTAATTTTCTTTTAAGTAATTTTCTTCCAACATACATATATGTAAACATATATATATTACAAATTTCTCTTTAATAAAGTTAAAACTTCATTTTTTTTATCACTTATTAAATTAAACTATTATTTACCCCATTAAGACGATGTAAAGGCATGTAATACAAAATTTAAAATTTTGGGGCATTGCAAAATTTGATTTTTGTGTTAATTTTACTTAGGTGTGGATCTAATGTTAATTTCAATTTTAATGGTGTGAACTTATACTTGGGAACAACCTATTATGGACATCGTTATTTTTTAGATGGTTTTATTGTTATGGATGGTGACAATAGTTATTCTAATGTAAGTTTTTCCTTATTTATATTTTTTAGTAATATTGAAATTGATGTGAATGTTTAGCATGAGACTTGGCCATATTGGTTAGCAAAAAATGAATAGATTAGCCAAAGAAGGCTTATTGGGAACTATAGTTAAAGTAGAATTATCTACTTATGAGCACTGCCTAGACGGAAAAATAATAAAAAAACCATTTAAAAAGGCTATAAGAGATGACACTCCATTGTAATTAATCCATTCTAACATATGTGGTCTAATGAATGTGGGGATAGGACATGGTGTTTTTTATTTTATCACATTTATAGATGATTATACTCTGTTTGGTTATCTCTATTTGATATCTCACAAGTTTAAATATTTTAGTTGCTTTAAAAAATATAAAAGCTTGGTTAAGAATCAATTGGTCAAAAGAATAAAAGTTTTAAGAGTTGATAGAGGTCGAGAATATTTAACTTATCAGTTTAGAGAATTTTATTATAAAATAGGAATATAATGCCAATAGCTATTCTAACAACACCACAACAATAAAACCTTGTTTGAAATGGTCAGATCTATGATGGCACAAGCTAATCTAACAATTAACTTTTAGAGTGATGCATTATTATCTGCACTTGTATTCTTAACCGTGTATCCTCAAAGTTAGTTATCATAATGCCTTATGAATTATGGACTAATAGAAAGCCCAACCTAAGTTCATTAAGACTTCGGGTTTGTGCTAGTTATGTTTATGATTCTTCCCATAACTTTGGAAAATTAGGTTTAAGAGGGAATAAAAGTATCTTTATAAGATACTCTGAGCAATCAAAAGGATATGTGTTTATAGGTGAATGTGAAAGTGGTAGCGTAACTAAATTTGAATCACTAGACGTCACATCATTAGAGAATGATTTTAATAGAAAGGGGTAGATAGGTTAGAATGTATATTTTTAGGAAACTCAAAATTAGATTGACTTTACCCAACAAGTCCAATCAAACTCACTACATTCGAGTGGGAGTGATACGAGAATCAATGAATATCTTTTAATTGAAGCTCAATTATAAACAATTATTGGTCCAAGTATGGAAGCTTCCCCAAGTGGGAGTAAATTAAATGAATATCAAATACATCGAACAACCAGGCACATTGTTCCTCGTCATCATTTTAAGATTAAAGGGGTGTTTTCTTAGTTTTTATAGGATGAGGAAGAGCCAATGAATGTAGTTGAGGCTCTCAAATGCCCTACAAAGGAAAAATGAATAATAGCAATTGAAGAGGAAATGGAGTCCATCAAATTGAACCAAGTTCGGGAGTTGGCTGATTTACCTAAAGGAATTAAAGTCATTGGGAACAAATAGGTTCTCCAAATAAAGAGAAAACCTGATAGCAGCATTGAAAGATATAATTATTGGCTAGTCATGCAGGGGTATACACAACATAAATGAATAGTTTATGAAGAAACTGTTTGACCTATTGTTAGGTTTATCTCTATCCAACTGATTCTTGCTATAGCAGTAAGTATGGATCTTGAATTACATCAAACGGATGTTAAAATTGCCTTTTTTAGTAAAGAATTGGAGGAAGAAATCTATATGGAACAACTAATATGCTTTATTGAAAATGTTTAAGAATATAAAGTATGTCGACTTTTGAAGTCACTTTATGGCTTTAAACGGTTTTCATGACAATACATTCATTTTCATAATGTGATAATATCATATAACTTTGATATGTTCGAATAAGGTCATTATGTGTATGTTAAAAAATCCAAAGATAGTGTTTTTTTTTTTATCTTATCATTATATGTGGACGAACTACTTACAGCTGAAAATAATAAGGGGGTATGTAAAAGAAATTAAAGTATGGTTGTCATCTGATTTTGAGATGAAAGATATGGGTGAGTCAACTTATATCCATGCAGTCAAGATTTTAAGGGATAGCTATAAAAAATTTTTCTCTTTTATAAGAGACATATATTAAAATTTTTTTTGCACGATTTGATATGAAAGATTGCAAAGCCATTAATACTCCTATCATAAAATGTGAGGCTTTAAGTGGAAAGTTGTGTCTTAAAACATTACAAGAAAAAATGGGCTTTTGTTATAACCAAAGAATCGAAAACTCAGAACAATTTGCTTCTTTTGCTTAAATTGAAAAAGAAAAAAACCTATCATTTCTCAGAATTTTAGTTCGGCATCAAAAAATGGAAGTGGCAAAATATACTTTCAATTACAGTGGTCTTGATTAACAATACACTACTCGTACCCATTTAAAGTTAATATTGCACTATCCGTACTCATCCCATATCCAATTACTAATATATTATTTGATGTCCGTTTAAATACCCATTATCAATATTCTTCCAAAAATAAACTAACAAATTAATACAAAATTAAAAGAAATACAAGCAATAAATTTATAATCTAACATCTGTAAATATTGAGATAAATTAAATTAAATCAAAATTTAAAGATAAATCAAATTAAATACAATTATGATAAAAATCCATATCCATTAAAAGTTAACTTAAAAATCACAATTTTTATACTTGGGTTAGGGTAATGAGTGTCCAAAGGGCTAAACTCAAACCCTATACTTGTTATTAGAGGTGAGTAAAAAAAACGGTTGGACCGATTAACCAAACTCATAATTAAAATTAAACTGATTTTCGATTAATTCAATCGATCCAATTGGTTTATGGTTAGTATTTTATAGGAAATTCGATTTTCGGTTCGATTTCAAAAAATAGTCAATTTCGGTTAATTGACCGATTTTATTATATATATATATAACCAGTAAAAACAAAACCCTAAATCAGTTCCTCTTCCCTTCTGTTTTTACCTCTTTCTTTCGAAATCTGCCTCCAGTCGTTCCACCTCTCGCCAGCAGCCTGTTGCCTTCAGTTTCGCCTGTTGCCAGCCATTCCTCTTCTCGCTAGCCGTTCCACGTCTCACGTAATTTTAGTATTCCTTTTCCTCTTCATCCCTCATCAGAAGCATTCGTCCAATCTTACCGACTTGTTTGATAGACGGTGAGGTGTTCTTGCCATTAACTCTCTCATAACTTGCAGTTGCAACCCCCAATCGGTGAAAAGGTACCGATTTTGATCTCACTTCTATCTTTATTTCTCAGCTATTTTTTTTCTTTAAATCGATTTTGCTTCATTGTTTAATCATTTGTGCTAAAGCTACTTAAATAAATTAGCAAAAAATTTCAATATTAGCTTCATTGGTTTATCTCCTTAACTTTTTTTCGATTAGTGTTTGTATTTTCTTTTTCTAAACTGATTTAATTCTATGGGATTTAGATTTTAGTTCTTTAACTCAAAGAAATACTTATATATTGTGAAAAAAGTGTCTCCTGTCTTTCCTTTCTTTTTTAAATTCTATTATTAGTTATTTTTTTGGAATTCTGTTATTAGCTAATTTTGATCTCTAAAACAATGTTTAGTGAAGTTCCACATTTAGAAGTCTAACTTGCTTAGCATGCTGGGTCATGAAATTATTAGTTCACCATGTATTTTTTATATCATAGGTAAAGTGTGACCTAGCCATTGGCCGTAATAATGTATCGACATTAGCAGTTTGTATGTTCTAGTTTAATATAATGGAAATGTGGGAATTAAAAGTTGAGCTAGTTTTGTTTATTCTGCTACAGCAGGCAACATGGTGACTTTGGTCTGGTATGTTGGGGATAAGTAAAGATTCCATGATACATTACAAAGTTTAGGATCATTAGTTGAATTTTAGATGTCAATAGATAATTCTACTGCCAATTGTTATACTTCTCATGTATTTACCCTTTTTCTGTTGAATAAATATAGGCAATGCTTCTTAGTTATTTTCATGATAGCAGAATCAACCCCCTTCTTTAATATCAAAATTAACACTTCCTGCATTTACATTCTTTAGAATCCATAGAGAATTTATCAAGTATTGCTGAAAATTCCACAGCCAACACTGAAAGTACCATCCCCTAAAAATAAGAGCAGCAAGGACATGCAACAAATGAATAGTGTACTCAAGCAGTACAGAGAGAGACAATAACTCAAGTTGGGAATCAAGCATAACCATCACTTCCAAAATCAAAGAAGAGTGGTAAGCAAAAATCATGGGTTTGGGATTATTTTGATAGAATTGCAAGTAACGATAATAG
Source organism: Excoecaria cochinchinensis (assembly GCA_947683425.1). Classification (NCBI taxonomy): domain Eukaryota; kingdom Viridiplantae; phylum Streptophyta; class Magnoliopsida; order Malpighiales; family Euphorbiaceae; genus Excoecaria; species Excoecaria cochinchinensis. Next base: position 8,322,388 of record CANTUQ010000127.1, on the reverse strand, counting down.
TGACCAAAGGGCTAGTTGCAAATATTGTGAGAAATTTCTTGCATGTCCATCATCTAGTGGTACTAGTTGTAAAAAATATCCTCCAAATGTAGAAAGCAAAAGTCAAAGAACATTGACATTTAAACCTTTACCAAGAGGAAGTTCTGCTGGCACTACATTTACACTTTCACATTGGAATTTTGATCAAGAAGAGTGTAGGAGATGTCTAACTAGAATGATAATTTTTGATGAATTGCCTTTTAAATTTATAGAACATGAAAGATTTCGGGACTTTTGTCTTGTTATGCAACTTTTGTTTGTTATTCCTTCATGCTGTACAATTGCTATGGATTGTTATGATCTATATAAAAAAGAGAAATTGAATTTGATGAATTGTTTGAAGAAGTTATCTTCTAGAATTTGCCTTACAGCTGATCCATAGACTTCTTTTCAGAATTTGAGTTATATGTGTATCACATGTCATTTCATTAATGAGGATTAGACTTTGCATAAAAAATATTATTTCATTTTGTCCAATTTCTAATCATTCTGGTGAAGTCATGAGTCCTTCAATTGAAAAGTGCTTACTTGATTGGGGTAGCAGTAGAGTTTTCACTATAACGGTTGATAATGCAGTCTCAAATGACTTGGGTATTCAGTACTTAACAAGAAGGCTAAATAGTGGGGGCAGTAGTGTTTTAGATTGTGAATACTTGCATATGAGATGTGCTGTCCATATTTTGAGACTTGTTGTGAAATAAGGTTTAAAAGAAATTGTTAATTCACTTGAGAAAATTCGAAATGTAGTGAAGGATGTCTACTCTTCTCCTTCTAGGTTGAGTAAGTTTAAAGATTGTGTTAAAAAATTGTTAAACACTTCGAGTCTTGTATTCCTAAATGTAGAAACTAGGTGGAACTCAACTTACTTGATGTTAAAGTCTGTTATCAAGTTTGAAAAGGCTTTTAACTTGCTTGAGCTTATTGATAAAAAGTATGTGAGTGACTATTTTAGTAAGAGCGGTTTACCTAATAGTGGTGATTGGGAATATGCTAAAAGTATGCTTCCTTTTCTTAAAGTGTTTTATGAAACAACTATGAGTTTGTCTGGTTCACGTTATGTCACTAGGAATGAATATATGAGATAGATTTATGGTATTGGCTTATTAATTACTTCACGGTGCGAAAGCAAATGTAACGACCCAAAGTATACCCTAGATGGATTGGCACGTGTCTAGGGCATGATAGACGCCAAAAAGGGGTAATTGGAAGGTCAAAGTGGTAAAATGAAGAAAGGATATAATCGAAATTAAGTGAAAAGATCAAGGGTAATTTGGTAATTTGTATCTACGAACTAAATTGCGTAAGGTGGAAAAATTATGTATGTTAATCTATGAAATGGAATAAATGATGAGGTAAATGTATGAAATAATATAAGATGTGGCCTAATGTGCAAAGTTAGGAGATAGCCAATCATACCTTGACAACTACATGGACTTTAGAAAAATAAAGAGATCTGTAGACTTTTGAAGAAGAATTCCTTGGCCTATAAATTGGCCATTTGGGACGGTAAAGAAGGGCTGGGAAATTCAGTCAATTCCACTATCAAAAGCACATTAAAAATCTGCTCATGGAAGTTAAGGGTAGAAGATTGAATCTAGTGCAAGTTCAAGTAAGCAAAATGAAGAGGAAGCAAGGAAGTGAAGAATTGGAGCAAAAACAAGTTTGGGATTTGTGTGTTTTACGTACTTTTAATTGTTAAAATGCTATTTTGATATTTATATGGATATTTCGTGTGAAATTGAGTTGAATTGTATTGATGATTGTTGTGAAATTGGTTGAATTGCAGAGGTTAAAATTTAAGGGAAACCCTGCCTAAATCTAGTAAGAACTTTAGGGATTCTTTTTTGGGTATAAGTTGAGTTATACAACTCCAAATTGCATGATTTTAGTTTGGTTGGAAAGCTAAGACATATATCTACATCTTTCATAGAAATATCCATGACCTAATTCTGACTTTAGGATGTTCGAAATTGAGCATAAAGTTGACAAAGGGGTTCTGCTGCCTCAATAGGAGCAGTCCCAATTGTTTGGGTCATATATAGAGTTATAGTGATCCAAATGATCTAAAATTAGTTCCATTATAAATTTAACATCTGGAGAACATTTGTTAAGAAGTCTACTTTGGTTGAAAATTTCATTTTCTATCTCATTTTGAACGAAAAATGAGAGGATCAGAATCTGCCCTGATGCAAGTCCTGTCCCGAGTCGTGACAATCGTCACGATTCAGCAAGATTAGGCACTGTCATGAGTCATAACAGCATGCCATTGTCACGAGACGTGCCTCTCCTTCTCCCATTTTGTTTCATTTGTAATAATTTTCTTAATTCTTTGTAAATGGAAATGAGAATTGGCCTTCTTGGATTTGGTAAATGACAGGCAATTAATTTAATCGTTGTTTAATAAATATATGATATTTGTCCTTACACTATACTTCCTCCGTTTCTTATTATCTGTCACTTTTGAGTAAAATCCAAATTTCATTTATCTGTCACTTTTAGATTTCCAATACAATTTAATTTTTTCTTTCCAATTTAATTTTTTTTTTCAATAAAAGTTGACTAATTAGATTCAAGTTAGTGCATTGAATCACTTAATTTTTTTTCTAAATTCAAGCCTAATTAATATTTCTTAATTCTATTGAAAACAACAAAAGTGACACATATTAAGAAACGGAAAGAGTACATGTATATAAGCAATTAAATGGATAATATGAAAATAATTGTTATGTAAATAAATTATATTATTTATCTATCACACATGATAAAATAGAAACTCTTTCTAAATCCCGTCTAACCTTTGGTGATAGTTTTGACTATAAATTGAGTTATAAAACCCTAAATTGGATGATTCTAGTTTGAGGTGAAAATTAAGATCCATACCTAAATATTTATAAAGAGGTAAAGAGCTAATTTTAGCTCTAAGTGGCCCAAAAGTGACCAAAACAGAGGGGCATTTGTTTTGGCTGGGTTAAGGGAGCAGTTTGTAATGTTAAGGACATTTCAGGAGTTAGAGTTGTCCAAATGAGGTGAATCAAAATTATAATGTAAACAGATATTTAGGAGAACAACTATTATGAAGAGAGTATGGTCTAATTGTGTCCTTATTGTTCTCAGTAAATTTTCAAAGTTGGAACACAATTCTGTCCCTGAAAGTTGTTCTGTAACAGTCTGTAATGCTAAGGCCATAATTACTAGGATATAGTTTCAAATGATCTGAAATTTTACCATCTGGTAGATAAGACACAGAGGAACAAAATTCTAGATACCATTTTTGCTAAAAATGTCACTAATTGGCTCAAAATCGCGATGCAAGTTGGAAAATGCCTCTGAGTCGGCACCTGACTCGGTACCAGTGTGCCGACTCAGCACCTGACTCGGTACCAGTGTGCCGACTCAGCACCTTTGCCCTCTGTCACGACTCAGCACCACCGTGCCGACTCGTGACAGCCCCAATTCTGCTCACCTTGATGATTTATGTAATATTTTTCATCCTAAAGTGTTCCAATGCATTCTCAAGGCATGGATAAGTTAAAAAGACATCTATAAAACTTAAAAACAAGGTATAAACATGTAAGAAAGATTATAATGCAAACACTTTAAGATTCTATATGCAAAGATTATATGAAAAATGAATGTTATATGTTACTAACATGGTATAAATGCTAGATTATGCATGATAAGTGTATGGATGGGTCAAATGATATTGAGCATGATATGAAGGCTACCTTTATGACATTTAAGCATAATAAAGAAATATTTATAGTTCGCATAAAAGTTAGTGTTATGTTTATAGATTATATTTGATAATTGCTTGCATTTATTGAGTGGATTAATGACTATTTCGTTATTCGATTATGGTTCGTTTGTAATATTGAATATCAATAAATGTTTTGAGATAGGCATGTGGCTTGAAATGTTGAGTATTAAAAATGTTATATGTTAATCAATCTCGATGAGTTTGTGAGAATATAAGATCATTATATGATCATTATAAATGGAATGTGTGTGATGATAACATAAGTATCATACATTGTTGAATAAATATCACTTAGTCGCTTATTTGTGTTCGGGTTGTGGATAGATAGGCATGCCTATAGGGATCTTAAATGCTGTAGCCTACTGTTCTGTTTTGTTGGCTCCGTTTGGGTCATTATTTTGGCCTCGTTTGGGTCTTCTGTCGGCCCCATTTGGGTCACCTTCTGTCACATAAATATAAATAATTAATTAAAATGGAATTGTACCTACGGGTACCTACTGTTCTGTATTCCTGTTATCCACTTCCTTAGGCATTGCAGGCTACTTTGTATCTGACAAATAGATATGTATTATATGGAACAAACTTGTAATGAATATTATTGTGCATAATTGTTAAAGGATAAATGTACATACTTTTACTTGATAAAGCAAGTTATATAAAATATGTTTATGGAATGCAATTGTTTATATGTATATATGTATGTGTACCCTATGATTCGGACTAGCTATTTATGTCTTCTTAACTATTAAACCAGCTTTAACTTGTGTTGATATATAGTGCGAATTTTGGTAATGTGTGATAAATATGTAAGTGATTATGCGTAATAAAGGGAGAGTATGTACTTGCATTGTAACCATGTTCTTTGACAATGAATATTTGATTATGCAAAAATATGTATGATCATTTGTGTGTGCATGCATTAACGACTTCTGTGAGAGGTCGTTCACATCATGTTTGTTCCCCACTAAGCTATATGCTTAGCATGGGTGTTTTATCTGTGCAGGTATCGAAGGTAGGATGTGTCGCCAAGGACATTCCGCATCAGTCAAGGCTATAATGAGTCTATTGGAGTAATTTAGATAGATTTTGTAATTGTTATTTGTAATGTAATTGAAATTTGTTTTAGTAATAAATGATCTGTATGAAATATGATTTGAAAAGTAGTTCATGAGAAATGTATGCGAAAGTATTTTATATTGAAAGAAATTTTATAATTCAGTTATTCATTATTTGATATTGTTCCTATTGTATTTCGTGTGGTAGCATCCTTTACTCGGCGTTGCATATCGGCAATATTATTATACGGTTTGCTACGTACGGGTAATGGGTGTTATAGTGATCATTTGGGTTTGAGGGGAATGGTTGTTAAGATGAAGAACAAATTTGACAAGTATTGGAAAAATGTTGATAATGTGAATATCATGTTGTTTGTTGCTGCGGTGCTTGATCCTAGTTTCAAATTGGAATCTGTTGATGTCATTATTAATCACTGTTATGGTTCTGAGCTTGGCCAAAAGCTAAAAGTTAGTTTAAGAACAGTTTTATCTACTTTGTATGATTCTTATGGTGCTTCAATAGTGACATCCACCCAAGTAGAAGCAACTAAAATAATTGAGGTTGAGAAAAATGAGGGTAAGACTAGAGCTACTACTGATATTATTCGAGCAGTTTTGAAAAAGGAAAAGTTAGCTCAATGTAGTATAAATGTAAAAACTGAGTTTGATAAGTGCTACAATGAGGTGCTTGAGGAAGATAAAGAAAATTTTGATATATTGAATTGGTGGAAGGTTAATTCATTAAAGTATCGAATTCTTTCTGCAATGGCTCAAGATGTATTAGCAATGCTTGTGTCAACTGTTGCTTCAGAATCTGCTTTTAGAACAGGAGGTGTTCTTGACTCATTGCGAACTAGTTTAACTCCTAGAATTGTGGAAGCACTCATTTGTGAGTAAGATTGATTTAGAACAAGTAGTAAACCAATTTTCATTGAACAAGTTCTAGACGAACTTGAAAGTTTGGAGATAGGTATTATTCTTCTTTATTTTGATTTTTCTATTTACATTTTTACTGATGGTTTAATTAATTTATAATTTTTTTGTTTGTTTTTTTTTAAAATTGAAAAGTCAACTTGTGATACAGTTGCTCATAACGTGATTCAAGTTGATGACTAGATCAAATATATTGCAGCTTTATGTTGAACTTTATTTTTATGTGAAATTTATTTGTTTAACTAGTTTGATCAATGCAAGTTCAGTTTGTAATTTTAATTTTGAAATACTTTGAACATTTTTAGTTTATATTTGTAGTTTGAACGTTATATTTAATTATCATGTTGAATTATGTTTGTTTTATAATTTTAATTTTTAAGTACCTTGACATTTTAATTTTTTTTATGAATGTAATTTATAATTGGAGTGGTTAATCGAAATAATATTAGTTAACCGGTCCAAAAATCCGAAATCGATCGACTGGTTAACCGATAATAACGGAATGTTAATGGTTAGTGATTTTCAAAAAACGATATTTAATGAACTGGTATTTTTTGGGTTCATGTACCGATTAATCGGTCCATGATCACTCCTATCCATTACGTGTAGTAAAATAACTATCCAAATCTATCCTACACCCATTTATAAACTACCCTAATCTGTCCAATTAAGTTTGAGTAGAGTCGGATACATAAAAAAATTCCATCTGCTGCCATCCCTAATCTCTATCTTTGTTTCTTTTTTTTTTTTTTAAAAAAAAAGCCTAATTATGTCTGGATTCCTAGAGATGATTTTGAGAAATAATATGATATGTAAAAAAAAAAAAACTATTAACTTTACAAAGATATGAAAGACAGAGTTAAATATGCAGGGACAGTAGAGTTCTTTTTTATTATTATTTTTTAAAATTTTAATCTATGTATTTACTATTCTCATGTGCCTATTATCTAGTGTAATTCACATAAATTGCTACGTCAGGAAAAAAAAAGTTTATTTGTATTAAAATTTTAAAGGTGTTTAATAGGTTTTTCTTTAAGTTAGGGTGTTTAAATGATTTGTTTTTGGTCAAGTTTTGGTGTCTTTAGATATTATTACTTTTTTCTATGAAGCATAGAATAACAATATGTTTTTAATTTTTCAGTGATTTACCGACTACATTTAGCGGTTTACCTATTGTTAATGGACTGAACTTGAATTTTGATTTTAAAAAACTAATATTAATGGATTGGCCTTGAAAAATATAATATAAATTGGCTAATCAGTTCATACTCACCCCTAATCATAACAATTAACAAATAAATTAATTTTTTAGCCACAAATTTATCATGTGTAACTACAATCAAATAGTGCTACATATAATATAGTATGGGAAACTATGGCAAATATTTTGACCTTTTAGCAACAATTAAATTAAAAGTTAAGGGTGAAAAATACCCTTGAATTTTCTGATACAGGACATATATATATTTGTACTTTATTTTGTTAAAAAAATATCTTTACCGTTCACAAATTGGATCAAATATACTTTTTCAAATTATAGAATTCCACATCAACCAGGGGTTTTTTTAATTTTGGTGTAATTTTTAAAAATAAATAGAAAAATAGGATTACAGTAAGCATATTTTGAGCTTTGGGGTGTTAAAAATCAGCACAATAGTGTGCCGATTTTCGTCAGAGTGGAGCCAGCCGGTTTGACTGGCTGGCTTGCCAGAAATCAGCACCTCTATGTGCCGGTTTTTGTCAGAAATATGACAAAAACCGGCACACAGAGGTGCCAGTTTCTGGCAATGATTTGACAGTGCCAGCTTGCTTGTTTGTAAGGAAAAGAAGGTGATTTTTTTTTTTTATATAAAATGCAAAATGAGGAAGTGGGTTGGGAATGGGACGGTGCCATTGCAGCTGACCTCATTCAAATACTTCTCTCCCATCATTATTTATTTATTTATTAATCTTTCGGAAAAATAATATTATTGACCACTACAAGATTTTCTTAAACACCTTGTATAAATATAAAAAATTAGTGAAAGATACTCTCCATGAGATGATATGAAATTATTCTATTTTAATTTTATATTTGGATTTTGAGTATAAAATATTTTTAACTATTTGATTTATGAGGAAAGATTTTATATTTTTTTTAGACTTAATCAATGTAAATTCAGACTAGTCATATTTTCAAAACCGGTTGTAAAAAATAAAAATACAAAAAAAAAAAATAAATAAAATGAAAGGATTACAAAATTAAAAACAACCAATAAATATTAAAAATTTGGATATATATGGATCTAAAAATTATTTTAAAAATATTTAAAAATTAAAAATATAGAAAAAAAAAATAAAATAAGAAAACGAGCAATGGAGCTATGGTTTGTAGATGGGTTTACGACATCCCTAAAGTTAAAGGAAGAAAATAAAAATCTTTAAATTAAGATAGAAAAGGGGGTAGGATTTTGTAAATTTTAATATTTGACTTAATAGTAAATTTTGAATTAATAGTAACAGAATTATTTTTGAGGTCAAATATTAAAATTTATTTATTATCTTTTAATAATTGACCTTTTTAAACATAATTTGTCTCACAATATTCCTAATATATACAATTATTAACTGCCACCAAAACTAAAAGAATAGTCAAGAAATTCTCTCGAGAAATCCTAAACTAATATTGCCAAATGGAACAATTGCTTTATAAAATATAAAATATAAATCTATCACGTAAAAAAATGTAATAAAATTATATATATATATATATATATATATATATATATATATATATAAGGAAAATAAGTTTTCCTTTTTCTCAATCAAAAAATAAAAAAAGACAATTATGTTGGGTATCAAATGGAAAATATGTGGTTATTATAATTATATTTATTTTATTTTTCCGAAAGATTAAAAATAAATAAATAATGATGGGAGAGAATAGGAGTGTGCAAAACCCGAACCGATCCAAATAACCCGAACCAAAATATAAATTCGGGTAGAGTTATTCGGATAATTCGGTTCAGTTCGGTTCGGGTGTTAGGATTTGTAAAATTTCGGGTTCGGGTCGGGTCGGGTGAAAATCAAGAGGAAATTGCTCACACTATCACCTTTTTTACTTTTTTTTTTTCAAAAATACAACTCTTTTTTTAACTCTTTCATAAATATCACTTTTTAAATTTCTATTTTCAAAAATATATTTTTTTTCCTCTCCCTGCTCTCCTTGCTATCTAACGATTCAAATTGAGAGAGGTATAGAGTCGTGTTTTGAACTTATGCTTTGTTCTATTCTTTTTCCGGCGAATTCTGTAGTCGGAGCTAGAAGGAGGACTCCTGAGTTCTTGCTATCTGGTGATTGCCGGTCGGTGGATCAAGTAAGGAGGATTCAGAGATTATTCTATGTCAGGTCAGTTGATATTTTCTGCAACTCCACTTTCACAATTACTTTTTATCTTTGATTGCGTTGATATATCTGGAAATCCCATGAGCTAGGTTCTTATTATAATCGTTTGACTTTCTTCCGCTTTGTTCAATATTGCTCAAGTACAATATCTAGTCAAAACAGCATTTTAGAAGGTTGCCTAGCCAAGTTTAGCTACCATCTCTTCCATCCTAAAAGGTGTGATTTGTTGCTAGTTAATTTGTCTATGGAGCAGATTTGACATGACATAGAGGCGTTGTAGGATGTTTGCCATTTCAAGTTGTTCAGCTTGATTTTGCTACCATTGATGTTTTAATGATGATGTGTAAGAATATATATGGGTTACTTGATGCATGTAGTGTATTTGATAAAATTCCTCTTAGAGTTGAGTTTCAATTTCAATTTTACAAAAATGTGCAAATCTATTTCTCCTTTATGCATGCAATGTATTTGATAAAAATAACAAAAATCTCTAATTCAACTGTTCTCCAGGTGAATAACATAATTGGCCAGATCCTCAGTGCTAGTCAGCGTCCGATGTGAAATCAGGGCTTGCTATATTTGCATTTTTTGTTAAATGAAAGCATGTTATGGAGAAGGTAGGAAAAGAAGAATATTTTCATTTTAGTCTTGAATCAATAAAATCATTCTTTTTTCGCTCGAGTTGGTGACACTTATACTAGAATAATTATTTTTTTAACCTCAGTGTTAAGTAATTTTTCTTCTTGAAGTATGAATATTATTATCTACATTATTCCAAAGTTAATAATGCCAATGCACCTCATGAGTTGCAAGAACAGTTTTGAGTACTAAAATCAATTGTCTACTACAATTGTTTGTTATTGATGCTTAATATAAGTTGGTGTAGACACCGGGTCCCGAGGCGGTCCAAGATCAGGATTACCCGATGATGAAAAGATACTTGCCGCCGGTAAGGTGTCGAAAATAATGCTTTCCTTGTCGAAAATCTCCTTCGTTACTCTAAATATTTTAATTCAAAAATTTGCATTTTTACTCTTTTTTATTTATCTATTTATTTTATTTTATTTTATTCCCTTTATTTTTATTTTTGTTTCTATTCTTACTTTTATTTCTATTTTTTATTTTATTTTTATTTTTTATTTTTTCGTGAAGCCGTGCGGGCGGGTCGCGCGGGTTGCAGAGGCAGCGAGTGCCCGCGCAAGAGCTACTGAGGCAGCCCGTGCTCCGGGGCGCGCGCCCCACAGGGACTCGCCTCGCCAAGGCGCGAACGCCCCACTGGGGCACGCGTTGTCGAGGGCGTGTGCGCCCCCTGGGACGTGCCTCGCCATGCGACGCAGGGCGCGCGTGTTGCTCCTCCCACACGCGGGCATTTTTGCCCCGCGCCTTGCTGCCCCGTGCTGTCGCTTTCGCCTGTCTTTTTTTCAGTATGTTTTTTTTAGTTTCATGTTTTAATGATATTTTTGGGTAACGAAAATTAAAGGAGTTTTTGTCATTTTCCATTTTGGGGCAAACACAACAAATCAAATATGGGACTGGTCTTTCAAATTAGGGGATAGCAATTTTTATTCAAAAAAAGAGTTTTAGTTTTCTCTCTAGTTTTTTCTCTCCAGCAAAAACTTGTTTTCCTCTTCAAAAAATTCTTAAGTTTTTTTTCTCAAGTTTTAATCTTTCCTTCTCTGAAAAACATTTTCATCTTGGGTTTGATTTGAGCAAGAAAAATTAATTTTTTTTGCTTGTTCATCCCACCAAAAATATTTTCTTGAGCTAATATTTTTAAAAACATAAATTTTTATATTATATTCGGGTATTTATCACAGTAAATTCGACAAGAGGGACGGATCAAGACACCGTTTTCTTCACTCTATAAAATTCTGAGGGTAAACACTTGGAACCGCTCTTACTTATTTCTTTTTCTGTATAATATTCATGGTTATTAACATTTTTGTATTCTGCCATTAATATTATGTTCATCATCTAATATTTCCTTCATGGTTTGCACACTATCAAAATCTTCATTTAGCTAATAGTTTGATTTTTGTGGGTTTTATTTTGGCTTGTTGACGTCAGCTCCTCTTCTTCCTTACTACTACTATTCTTATTCTTATTATTTGATTTATTCATTATTAATATTATTATGTCATGTTTACTTATTTCATGCTATTAGTATTATTATTATTACTATTATTATTTGTTTATTATCATAGTTATTATTGCTTTATGTTATTATTAGTGCCATTTTTCCCTTGTTCGCTTCCATAATATTATTATTACTATTATTATTATTATTCCATGATATTATCATTACTATTATTATTATTATCATTATCATTGTTACTATTATTATTATTATTGTTTACCATTGTCATTATTATTATTAATATCATTCGTTGTTATTAATAAGTTGCTGCATTGTTATTATTGTTGTCATTATTATTATATTTATTACTATTATTTTCATCTTGTCACCATTTTATTGTTATCATTGTCTTTGCCTCGATTCATTTTTAACCCCCTTTGCATATAAATGGCTTGTATATTAAGTTAGCGCCTCATATATTTATTTTGTCTTTACTTGATTAACCCTTAGAATTGTTACTAATAATTTTTATGATATTTTTCTGTTTGAGATTTAATTTGAGTCGCATCATATGAGTATCCCCGTGGCTCCCCGGATGGGTCACGACGCATGGAGGACCGCGCCGGTTCTGGTTAGACCTTTCTTATTTCCTTCCTTTTGTTGTGTTTGTTTGCAAATAATTATTTTATTTATGCACGCGCGGGATAAAAAATCACAAAAATACTTTTACAACTAAATTGAATTTTTACTAATAAAATTGGGACCAATGTCCCTCGTTTTAGCCAAACAATGAAAGATACCACAATAAAACGAAGAGTTAGTTTTCTACAAAAATGGGATCACTCATCCCGGTTTTCAACCCAAACAATCAAGTGACTCTTTGAACCCTCTTTAAATAAACGCGAAGGAACCAACGTTCCTGAACTTTTGAACAAGTACGAAGGAACTAATGTTCCAACCCAAAATGAATATCCCGATTTATGTATGTTCTCCTTGTATTTGATTTTATTTGATTGTTTTAAAGTATAAGTTCATTTCTCTTTGGGCCCTTGTAATTAATTTTGGGGCAACATTATTCAATTTTGGGGATTGTATTCCGTCCCCACTTATATTTTGAATCTCCTTTTATTGGGGTTGTATTCCGCCCCTATTTCCCTTGTAATTGCGTGCTTGGTGTGTTTATCGCTTTCCCTAGTTAGTTTATTACCACTTTCTTTATCGCTTTTCTTTATTTTCTTTACGTGCTTTTAATGTGCCTTTAATTTAAATGCATTAATCGTATGAGATAAGAGGTAGAACTTTAAGGAATTAAAAACTCATTTATAGCTAACCAAAGCATGAATAAGAGGAAAGTTCCGAACACCAATCTCTGGTCTTGACCAATAAGAGGTTGGGGACCTTTTCCAATTCCTCGTGAATTGGGTGGCGACTCCATGATACCTCAAAGGTGTCCAAAGGTGCCATGGGGCTAGATGTTCCTTTTCAATGTTCTATTGGGAAGGAAGCATCCAAGATGTCTCACGGCGCCCATGATCAAAAGACGTGAACTAGTCCCTCGAATCCTAAAAGCGGATTCAGCGAGGGCCCTTGCTGGGTTCGGTACGCGTCACAGTTGGGTTGTGGGTTGGGTTGGGTCCGGTGCTGCTAGAGGAGCACTGACTAGAATCAATTCACCATCCTGAAGTGTTTTCTGATGCCTGTGGAAAATCTTGGAAAATTTTTTCATAAAAGGCTCAGGGCAATGGTCTTGCATTTGATGTCTTAACTGAAAAAGCTTTTTTAATGACAGTACCGAAAAAAATGTGGCTCAGTCCTCCACATCTGTCGAATACCGTACAAGCAAGATTTACCAAAAAATCATCTTAACTATCCTGAACAAAGAATTGGATTCAAAATTCCTGCAATTTATGGCAGATGTACCATGAATTTTTGCAAGACAGGAGATGTCAAGTGTTCCATCTAGGGTTGCCGAGTGCCTAACCAAAAACCAAAATTTAATAAAAAATTATAAATAAAATCAAATCAAGTTTCCAATAGTAGAAATTCACTAATATCATTTTGTAGCTATTTTACCAAATTCACCATGGAAATTCTTTTTGTTCTTTTTTACATCATTCATTGTATCGATAGCAATAAAAATTATTAACAAATTAAGTTTTTATCATGAAAATATGAAAAGATAATCTCCAAAATGGTTCAAGGAACATTTTATTCATTCTGCCTCCTATAATTTATCCTATTGCTGCCTATGGAAGAGCATTAATCCAATTTAAAATATCATTGTTGTCATCACAAAATTAGCTATAGAAAATTGGAGTTACTCTAGATTCTTAATCAAAATGACAAATAAAAACAAACAATCACTACAAGAAATTACACCTTTTATGACGCAAAAAATTGTCATGAAAAATTCATTTTTTGTCTCTGAAAAGAAAAGGTAACCAATTTTTATCGTCACAGAGAACGTAACGGTAGGCGCGTAACATAAAAATTTACGTGACAATTTATTTATTTGTCACCATAAGTATCATTTTTTGTGACGAAAATGATTATCGTCATCTTTATTTCTTACTTTTCATGACAAAAATTATGTCATAAATAAAATTATTTTTCGTCACATTATATTGTTTATCGACACAAAAGATTGGCATTTTTTTATGACAAATTTAAAATTCATCACGAAATTAAATATTTTTAATGACGAAACTCTGCTTCTAGTTAAAACCATTAAGTATTGGTTACGTAATTATCGTCACAAATAAATATAATTTTCGTCATAAAATATTTAATTTCGTCATTAAATCTAATACTTTAAGTGACGAAAAATGATTTCGTCATTAAATTAATGTATATTTATGATGAATATAAATTGTCATATTATTTTACAAATTAGTGACATAAATACGGACAAAAATAATTGTCACAAAAAATAGTTTTAGTGACAATTTTTTATTGTCATTAAATTATATTTTTTTATTACAATTTTAATATCGTAATTGTAAACATTATATCGGCATTTATGAACTAACAAGTCGACAAATTATGACAAATGTACTTGTCATATATGCGTTGTATTAAAAATGACACATTTTAAATTTAATGCTATACAATCAATTAAATTTCTAAAAAATATCTAATATAATGTATTTATTCAAATAAAAGGTTAATTAAATAAAAACATACTACCTAATGCAAAAAATTAAATTTACATCCTAATCCAGAAATAAAATCTGTTGAAACTTCAAAATTTGCATCCTGTTTCTACAAAAAAAATCATATATTAGATAAAAAAAAACTCAATCATGTAACACCCTTAATCTATACACACACTACGGTTTCAATGATACTGGACGATTACTTGATTGTCTTAAACTACTCTTAAAATTGTTGCGAAATTCGGGTAATTATTTTTTTTTATCCTTTCACTATACACATCTGCCCTATATATATCTATTTAGTTTTATTATTCATTCAATCAAAATACAAATATGTCACTTAATTCTACCGAAATTTCGGTAGAGTTTCCTTTATAATATTGCTTATCCCCCTGTAAACAATAAAATCTTTACAATTCAAATAATCATATATTCATTCACCCCGCTTCAATTCAAACTCCAACACAAGTTTGCCCATCCTCCAATTTAGGTCAAATCTCACACACACCATATATTATAATATACTTATATCATCCACTTTCAAATATTTTCAAATATTTTTAACTATTTTCATGTCATTGAATATAGCAAAAATAAATGCACAAGTATATAAAACTTACATTGGAGAATTCAATCGACATTCATCCCGTTTGCTTTTAAAATGTCAAGCAGTTTATGGATAGTGAAATTCAACTCGCTGAACCCTTACAATGACTTTTCCATTCTTAATCAACTAACCCAGCTTACTTCACATCAGTAAAAAACTTCACATTATAACAACTACTCAAAAAAAATAAATTGAATATTATGAATTAAACTGTAGCACATTCCATAATTATAGGCAATCTCTTCAAATTAATTACTCAATTTTTTAATACCCATCCTTATTTCAAACAAAAGCAACAACTTAACTTTTATACTGTTTAACATAATATTTACAATGACTCTTCTCAATACTCTTGGCTGAACAATGCATATAACACAATTCCAAATTTACAATTAGCTCCATTTTATCTACATTTCAGTCTAGTTCAAGAATTTAAACTGCAAATAATATCTTCACTTGATAAAAATGGTAATATAGGGCATTATACTCAAACCATTTTTAATAAGTTGCAACCAAAAATCAAAGATTAAATATTATTGAAACTTTCTAATACATTAACTTGGTTCAAAGCAAAAAACCAGGTCTTATAAATCTGTAACTCATACTCATATTTTCCTTCCAACCAAACTTATGTGTTTACGCAATTAATTAACCAAATTTCCTAGCTTTTATCACATATCAGCAGCTCATCAAATTTACCTCAAAATTCCAGAATAGCCAAACCAAAAACATTAACAAAATTCAGCTACACTATTCAAATCTCTTCACTGCAGACTTGTATACAACAAATATTTCAGAAATCCTCAATAGGCAGCACACATGCTCCGTAATCAAGAATTTAAGTGCTACATATATGTTAATTGCTCCTCAAGCTTTCTGTAAGCACCGTGTCCCGGAGCGGTCCGGATCAGAGATTATCCTATGATGAAATCGGTATCCGAGCCTGTACAAACGGTTTGGATTCGGAGGCTGTAGTCCCATACTCCACGAGAAACGAGTCTTTTTACCTTCCATAGGTAGAAGGGGAGAAAACGGGGGAGTTTTTAAAGTCAAAAAAAGTATGTTTTTCTTGACGGACGGCCAGCCAGTCGGTCAGGTGGCCGGACCGTCGGATGAATCCTTGTATCAGAAGGATTATTCTGACGCCCGTCGGTCAAAGTGGCAGGGCCGTCGGTTGAATCCTTATGTCAGTAGGATTCTTCCGACCCCCGTCGCCACCACAGATGCCCGTCGGTCATGCCTGGCCTATAAAAGCTTTGAATTTTCTCATAAAATGGGTTGGGAAAAATTTGCGAAAATAGGGGAAACTCTGCCAAAATTCACGCGTGTTTTCTCTCTCTTCCAACAAACACATTTCTAAAAGGATTTAATTAATTCAAGAATCAAATCTTCAAAGGAAAGAGGATCTAGTTGATTTTTTTTACGGGTTTTTGATTTCCAAAACTCAATTTCCGTCGAACTGTTGAGGACACACTCTATCTTCAACATTTGATCTCTTATTTGGATTTTCTCGTGGAGCGTGCGGGAAACCAGACAACAACAAGAAATCCAACCAAAAGGTTATTCTAAGGGTAAATATTCTGGACCCTTTTCTGTCCCTTTTCACCTTCATTTTTGATATTATATTTGCTGTTGTCCCCTTTTTGTATTTCTTGCTTCTATTTTTCTTGAATCTGTGTAAAATTTTTCTTTTTGCCTTTTGAAAAGCTCCTGTTTTTTTTGGGACAGAGGTGACCGACGGTCATCTGCTGTGACCGACGCCCGTCGGTCACCTTTAAGCATAGAACGTCAGTCACCCCCACAGACGGCTCCCTTCGAGTGAGCGACCGGCTGTATTGGTCACCTTGACCGACGCCCGCCGGTCATTCAGCATAGCCCGTCGGTGGGTTCTGTCCCACATTTCCAAATCTTTTTCTTTTCCTTTTCTGTTCACTCAAACTTTTATGTTTATTTACAACTTTTCTTTTGTATTTTAACATCCCTTTGGCTTGTTTTGTGAGAATATGTTTCTATTTCTTGGACTGGCTGGAGCCGGAGGGAGTTCTCCCGCATATGGAAAGTTCGCCTGGTTTAGTTCCCTATCTTCCTCTCTTTTGTATTTCATGTATTTATTTATTGTTTTTCCTGTATATGACAAAATTGTTGTATTTCTCGCTAATGTAAAAATCGGCCAAAAGTTTTATACGTAATAAACTGAATTCTTCATAAAAATCAAGGACCCAATGTCCTATTTTTATCCAATAAAATCCTCATAATAGAAATATCCATTTTAATAATGATGCATGCGAGGACCAAAGTCCTCAAAATAAGCAATGCCCCGATTTGTGTGTGTATTGCACATTTATAAGAGGGAGTTGTATTCCACTCCTTGTGTTATTGTAATTTATCGCTTACATTATTTACCCGTTCATTTACCGCTTTCCAAATGTGAATAAATGCGCTTTGATTCAATTGCATCGTGTGGAGAGAGAGCGAATTAATGAAAATTAAAATTTGATCATAAAATAATCGAGGTAGAAATAGATGAGAAGTCCCGAACCTAGCTCTGGTCTTTGGACTCAAAGAGGCGAGAGGTCTATCCGATCACTCATTGGAACTATGACCTCCAAAACACCTCTTGTGTCACGAGATTTTGACGTTAATCCTAGGGTCCTTAGGGCGAGAGGTTTACCCTCCAAGACCCCTTTGGTTGGCTCAAAATGGATACTAAGCGCAGTCTTAGGCTCTCCGAGGCGAGAAAAACTTTTCCAATGTTCTATCGGGTGGCGACTCCATGAAACCTCCTTGTTGCCCAACATAGACGCACTTGCAATTTATTGCAAGCTGTCAACGGACCCTCAAATGCCCCGATCGCCCTAGAGCGGGCGGTCGTACGGGCAGCGAGCGGGGCCCGGCGCGCGTCACACTTTCCAAGTCAAATCAAGGTAACACTAACAAGTATCATATCCAAACATTTCGTAATGATTCAATTCAGTTCCAACAGCATCTCAAGAAATAAGAGATCATCCTTATAGAATTAATACGAATATAGAGACTAGTTATCAAATTAGCTTAAACTCGTATCACATTAGCCTATACTAATAACTTCAAGTTTCATAGCATAATTTACTTTCTTAAACATTCACATTAAATAGCTCACTAATATAGATAAATGTTAAAATGCATAATAAATTTATTATCAATTTCCAATTTCACATTCCAATAACCATTTTTCTAACTACATCTAATTTGGCATATTTCTATATTTTTAAATGCTATTAACAAACAAACATTTCCAATATCTATACTCAAAAATTTAAATGCAACCCAAAATTATATCTTGGTGCCAAATACATACTTTTCATAATCAAATGACTTACTTCTTTATTAAAAATCAAGTTTATCACATTGAATAATTTATCTCGTCTAAATTCATACTACACGCAGTTCCTCATATTTAAATGCATTCATTTAAATTTAGAAACTTCTACTTTCAATTACTGCTCAAATCCAACTGTTCTAGAATCATACTTGCAATTTTGCCCCGATCAAACATAACACATCCAAATTGAGAAAAAAAAAATAATAGAATACTTACTTTAAATTAGATTCATATTTACACGCATTACACTAACTAAATACTTTCAATTTTAATGAGAATTAGGCTAGTTAATAGCTGTTAATAATACTATTTTAATTAGTTACATGAACAGCCCCCTAATTGACCAAATTAGTGCAATATATGTTCATACATATATTTTCTTGAATTTATTACACAAATAGCTCCTATTTATCAAGAATATCACCATACACTTATAAATATTCACTTTGGACCTTATCATATGCCAATAAACTCACAGTTCGCTTCTTGTTTTAACTTATACAAGTGACAAAGTCAAGCAATTCCTAGAAAAGTTCAGGAACACGAAACATATAAGTTTTCTCTTAACTTTTCTTCACATCTAAATTAATATTTTATTATCCTAAATTCACTCCATTAGTTTTTATATTAGAATACCAAAACAGAACCCTCAAATTATTGCTATTTTTCTGGTTTGCTTAATCAATCACTTATAACCCGTATACTTCTCTAGTCCCCCTTCTGATTTCAATTTCGCTAATTGAACAAATAACTTCATTTTTTTAGCATTATACCACATTTATTTCAAAGTTAATTATCATTGAAATTCATGTATTACAAGAAAAATATCAAACTCCCATCCCCCATTAATAACCCGTAAGTCCTCTATGGGCATCTCAAGCCAAATTAATTCACAAATTTACTCAATAATCAACTGATCTCTTCAATTCACTTCAAAAATCAATTGGAAAAGAGAGATTCGAAATCACTTACCACCATAGATGGTTGAACTTGCTACTCCTCCTCTCTCTAACTAGTTGCTTTTCATCTTATTTCTACCAATCTACCAATGATTAATCCTTCTTTTCCATTCCTTACTTTCTCCTTTGGAATATTTATTTCTTGGATTGAATTTTATTTGAAGGAAACTCTAGAGAAAATGGCATGAGAGTTTCTGCTTCTTTCTCTCAAAAATCAAGACTGAAGTCGTGGAAGGAGGGCAAAGTTAGTTGGACTGGCCAGCGCTGTGGGGACCAGAGATTCGACACCGTCGGTCATCGTCGGTGTTGCTCTTCGTCATTTCCTCTCTCTCTCCTTCTTTTTCCTCTCTCGGATCTCCCCTGTTTCCATTCTTCCTCTCTTTTTTTTTTCTTTGTTTTTCCTTCCCTTCTAATTTTTCCCCGCTTCCTGTTTATCCCCTTTCTTTCTTTTTCTTTATTTTTCTACACCAATCTAGGTTTAAATATTATTTATCTATTTGTTTATTTACTTATTTTATTTTATGTCATTTATTTTATAAATGATTGCAATTTATTATTCTTACATCCATTTAAATTTTATGCTTTATTTTTAATTATGAAACTTTTAGCTTCGGTTATTTATTTATAACTTAACTCCTTAATCAAAATTAATATTTTACTATTTCAGGTAAAAATATTAACATTCAATAACTTTTCAGTTTACCGAAATATTATTCGCAATATTAAAATTTTCAGAGCATCACAGGAAGAGGAGACAGAAAAGATGAAGTGCAGGTGGGGGAGGACTCACGAAGCAAATGGAACCGCGAATAAGGAAAGAGAGAAAGAAAGAAAAAAAGAAAAGGGTCTGCATTTTTGGCAATTCCCTGTGGGCAAAACGACGTCGTTCTGACATAGAGGATAGACTGATTTTTGTCCAAAATTTTTGACATAATTTATTTGTTATATATTAGCATTAAAACCAACTGTTGCAGAAAATTATTATTATCATAAATTAATTGTATTGGTGACGAAATTGTATTTCGTCATAATATATTCCTTTTTTTGTGACATATTTATTTTTCATAAAAAAATTATTGTGACGAAATAATTTTATCGTCACTAATTCATTAAATTGTGACAAATATAATTCATGTCACAAAAAAATAAGTATTTCATTATGAATTTATATGTCGTAAATAGTTATTTTTTCATTATATTTTTTTCCGCCAAATGAAAAAGGTTGAATTTTTCCCTCCATATCAAAGGTGATGAAACTGTAACTCGTCACAATATATTCATTTTTTATAACAAATTTATTTGTCATATATAAAATTATTTTTTAAACTAAAATTTTTCGAAAAAAATAATTAAAATTTTTTTATATCGATATCTTATTTGTGACGAAATAATTTTATTGTCATTAATTTATTTAATTATGACAAAAATAATTCGTCATAAAAAATAAATATTTTGTGACGATTTTATACATTGCAATAAGTTATTATTTTGTCATTAAATTTTTTTCCCTCCAAAAAAAAGGGGGAAAATTTTTTCTCCTAAAGAAACCATGACGAAATATATTTTTCGTCACAAAATTAATCTATTAGTGACGAAAATTAAAACATAAAATGACGCAAGATAATTTTGTCACAGTAATAAATAGTATGGTGACGATTTAAAAAAATCGTCGTTGTAAATTATAATTAGTGACGAAATTTTATGTGTCATTAAAAAATTTGTCACAAAAAATAAAATTTCTTGTAGTGAATCAAACATATAAACATGACTGCTATAGCAGAAACATAAATACCAAATGCATAAACAAAAATGGATACAATAAGTATTAAATGGATATTTTTTTTTTTTTTTAAGATTATACACTTTCAGTTTCTATGTTTTTGAGCTTCCAAAGTTGTCCCATCTTTTAGAGTTTCCTGCACATCACTGTCCATCCCAAGACTGAAGAGAGCAGTAGCTTGGAGATAAAAGGTAGTTGGCCACTGGGGTGATACAGCTTGAGCTTGCATCGCATCCCCAAGTGTGTTATATGTGCTAGAAAACTATCACAAATTATTAAACCACAAAGGAAAAAACTAACAATGAACATATAATGTAGTAATAATAAGAGCATACCCCTCCTCCAAGAAAGGCATCAATCTAAATTGAACCCAAGGTAGTTTCGGGAACAGCAGATTGTATTGGTCTATATTTTCGAGCAGCTGGATCTCGTTCTGCCATCATTTCTAATGTTAAACGAGATGGCAAAGTTAAAATAGAAGGAATACTTAACAAAGAGAATTTAAAAAAGGAAAATCTTAAATGAACTGTATTTATAACAATGAGGTCTGATGACCCAAAAAGAGTTTGAACTAATATACGCACAATATACGTCTAGTATACGCACAATATACGTCTAATACATATCTAATATACGCACAATATATATCTAGTATATACACAATATACATCTAGTACACGTCTAATATACGCACAATATACATCTAGTATACACACAATATACTTCTAATACACACATAATATACATCTAGTATACACACAATATACATCTAATACACATATAATATACACACAATATACATCTAGTACACATCTAGTATACACACAATATACATCTAGTATACGCACAATATACATCTAGTTTACACACAATATACGTCTAATACACATCTAATATACGCATAATATACATCTAGTATACACACAATATACGTCTAGTAAACGTCTAATATGCTCACAATATACATCTAGTATACACACAATATACATCTAGTACACGTCTAATATACGCACGATATACATCTAGTATACACACAATATACATCTAATACACATCTAATATATGCATAATATACATCTAGTATACACACAATATACATCTAATACACATCTAATATATGCATAATATACATCTAGTATGCGCACAATATACATCTAGTATACGCACAATATACATCTAGTATACACATAATATACATGGTAAGCCATCGTTTCCTTTTGAAAAAAAAAATAGAAGTTGAAGTCAAGAAAAGGAAAAACAATCTAAATTAATTGGATAGACGGAGGACCTCAACTAAGGCAAGTCAAGGAGAAAATATGGCCAGTCAATCAACAACTTTCAAATTCAAACTATGAAATTGAGGATCAATTAATGGATAAAATATTACACTAGTAAAGAAGCAAAGGGATATTTAAAAAAGGTTTGGAATTTAGAATTTCACGTATATGTTAATTTGAACTTTGATATATGATGTGAGTTGGATTGAATGTGTTTTAGTTGATCGGTGATGGTTGTGGTGAGTGTTGGCTTGAAAAGTGATAAATTGTGCATGTGAATAGAGTTAGTGAAAAACTATGTTGGGACACACTTAATCCTAAGTCAGTGTTTTGGTTATAATTTAGTGTATAGACCTCAAAATGATATGATTCTAGTGGAATTTAAATTGTGACTTCCATATCTACAAAATTCATAGAAATGTCCATGAGCTAATTTTATCTCTAAGTGACCCAAAACTGGCCAAAACTGAAGGGTACCTGTTCTGTCTGGGTCATAGGAGCAGGTTGCATTGTTTTAATCATATCTAGAGTTGTAGAAGTCCAAATGATGTGTAATTGGTACCATTGGAAATTTAAGACATAGGAGCACAAAAGTCTAGAAGAACACTTGGGCATAAAATGCCAATTTCTAGTCCAAAATCGGTCTTCAATCTTAGAGCAGAATCTGCCCTTTGTGCAGATTCTGTGTCAAGTCGGCACAACGGCGCTGACTCGGCACGGATGGCCTCCGTGCCGACTCAACACAGCCACCTTCTGTCATGAGTCAGCACAATAGTGCCGACTCGTGATATTCCCTCCCTCCCTTCTTTTTTTATTCCTTTGATTGGTTTGTATAATCTTAAATGATATGCAATTGTGATTTTGAATTGTAAAACCATGCATGAATATTTTAAAGTAAAATGAGTTAGTGGGAAATTGTGGAACTTATAAATGAGTGAAAATGAATATTATTATTATTGTTGTTGTTGTTATTATTATTATTATTATTATTATTATTATTATTATTATTATATAGTTGCAAATATATATATATATATATATATATATATATATATATATATATATATATATATATATATATATATATATATATATATATATATATATATATATATATATATATATATATATATATATATATATATATATATATATATATATATTGCATCTAAATGGAATTTATGTAGAATAAGTATAACATAATCTATACCACTAAAAATCAAACTTGGAAAAAAAAAGTAAATAAAAAGATTTTATGAGATTATAACAATTGATGTCGAGTGAAAAATGAGAACTGACAGCTATTGAACTCATGGTTGAACTAACATGACTATCTCTGAAATTTTTAAAGAAAACACTGAAAAAAGATGCATCATGACTCAATTGGTAAGATTAACAAGAAAAGAGAACACTCACGTGTGCTGATGAAGAAAGTAACACACATAGTCAGACACGATTTGAGAAGCTACGGCCTGCAAAAGAAGGAAGCATGAATTATCCATTCACAATAGTAACCTGTGGACCAGATTTGAAGAGTTGGAGAGTAGGCCGTGGTGGAGAAGGAGAGTGCCGGTGGTATCGAAATCGAAAGTGAGGGAGAGTTGATGGCTTGAATCGAGAGTGCCGGTGGTCGAGAAGGAGATCACCAATGATCTGAAAATTGGTAGAAAGCGAGAGTAGGTGGCGAGAGGAAAACGAAATAGGAAAGTGAAAGAGGAAATGAAATAGGAAAGAGGAAAAGAAAAGTGATATTTTTGTAAAAAAAGTTTGTATAAATGAAATTGAGATTTTAAAATGTTGTATTTTTGAAATATTGTGGAAAGCGTTTTTTTTTTGTTATTTTTATTTTTTTTGTGTATAATTATGTAAAAAGCCCGAAAATCAATATAAAACCGAACCGTCTGAACAAACAGAACTTCACCCACCTTTAAAAGGAAAAAAACCGGTCTGGCCCTCATTTAGTCATTTTCCCCCTTTCAGTTTCACGCACTCATGCCTAAATCCCTAGAAACAATTTCTTCTTTTGCCCCACCGCTCTTCTCCTCCCTCGCTGTTGCCGTTCATCTCGTAGATCGCTGTCACCGCTTGTCTTCGCCGTCAGTAGCCTCAACGAAAGTAAGTTCTTCTTCTTTTTCTTCTTCTTCTTCTGCGATCTTTCTGTTTTGTTTTAGATGCCTGCACCTTGCGTAATTAGGATAGTTTAATTGGTTAATTTGTAAGTTTTAGTTGACAATTTAAAAGAAAAGAAATAAATTAAAACTGGAATATACTTATAAATTGTTTGATCAGATGGAAAATGATAATAATGAAAAATCGAGCATTTGATTTTCATGGAGATTTTTATAATAATGTAACTCTGTTGAAAATATGTTGTCAATTTTACCAAGTATGTTATCTGAATTTGTTAAAAACTCCAATTTGTTGTCAAGATTGTTAACTCTGTTGAAAACTCCCTCTCAAAATTTTACCAAGTATGTTATCTTTTTTGCAGTATGTTCAGAGTTAACAATCTTATTAGTGGTTGAACTTGTCTATTTTACCAATGTAATATGTGCTTGCTGTTATTGAGATTGTATGATTTCAAATTCTTCAAGTTGAAAAAGGCAGTAAGCGTTGCTGATAGAGAATATCAAGATCAATATTAAGGGACACATTATATTTGTATAAGATTTCTGAGAATAAATTTCCTATTTGGTCTCTTAGTAGAGATAGTGGATGCTCTAATAAAATGGTCAATTTTGTGTTTTCTTTTATTTAATTTTCTACTTGTTAATTTTATATTTTATTATTTCTCATAATTTATATAAAATAGGTGGTTCGGAAGCAATCAAAGATCGAAGATGGGGACATTCCGTGAACAATTCAATTTTAATATCGTCATTAATTAAAGATCAAGAATGTAGTTATTATTTTGTCGTAATTTTTGGACATTTTATGATGGTGAACATGTTAATTAGGTATTTAACTAGGTATTTTTCATATTATATGGTTAGTATGTTAACTGTTAATTAGGTATTTAATTATGTATTTTTCATATTATATGGTGACTATGTTAATTAGGTATTCAATAGGTATTTATATGTTAATTATGTATTTAATAGTTTTTATATTATTGTTTAATTAGGTTTAATTTTTTTAAAAAAATTAATAAAATTCGGTTCGGGGCCCGAAATATTTCGGGTTATTCGGTTCGGGACCCTAAGAGAAATTAGGGTCGGTTCAGGTGTGCAAAATCATGAAATTTTGGTTTACGGGTTATTCGGGTTCGGGTCGGGTTGACCCGATGTAACACCTCCAACTCCCACACATAGCATTTCGAAGGGTGAAGAGCTACGGTGAGCAGAAGGTGCTACCAGACAAAGACACTCACAGCTATACAGAAATCAGAATAATAAAATTTTTAGAAAACGGAACCTCGAGACATGCACATCCTAAACTTATGTCATCCACACATCAATATTCGCATTATAGAATATTACAACTCATTATAAATGCTAAATAACAAAAACTTAATTACATCCCAATCAATAACATTTCCTATAACTTCTACAGCCTCGTTAGCCAAAGACTCGGCGGACCGCTGTGCTACTCTGATCTCCTAACCTGCACGGAAAAACAACCGTATTAAACGATAACGCTTACCCGGGCTAAACAATAATGGGCAGCCACTCACAGTGGTTGTCGAGGCAAACACATGCAAACCAATATATATATGTACATAAACGAAAAAGGAATGTCGGCTAAGTTATTACAATGAATATCATTATTTTGCTACTGAAACTTAAGTCATTTCACACATTTTAGCGTATTATAATCCATAACCAGAAATACTTATCTACTTTTGAGTCAAAATACATTATACATAAATTATCATATACTTTAAATCACTTAATGGCCCTATAGATAGTTACACTTCATAAATTCCCGAAATACGTTTTAAGGATCGAAATATAAAGTTTAGGAAATCCCGTTATTACTAATATTTCAAAATAATACAAATTATACTATCAATACTTAAATCATAACCTTTCATTTAATCTAATCGTTACTTGTTCAAAACTAAGCAAAACATTTCAATACTCAGATTTGGTTCAGGCTTGAAACTGTTATTCCAAGCTTCCTACGTATCCCTATGGTTGGGGAATCAGAACCACATAGTTCTACAGAAAAACTTTTACATACACACATGTTCCAGGCTTTATCTTAACTCACTTCCTAAGTCTAGTTATTTATCATGCATACCAACTTATTTCCCTTTAACTATTAATCAATATACAATTATCGTATTTATCGAGAACTAACAAACAATGCACCAGAATTCCTTACTGATATACTTACATTGGTCATCCAAGCTAAAGTTCAAAAGACAAGCAAATACATAACATACCTGTATTCTCAATTCAAACATGTAAACGAATATATGTATACATAGAATTCATTCATTGATTATTCAACTATAGAAAACATGCATATCACTTGTTTCAATTATTCTTTACAAAGACATCATACAGATAAGCATAATCTTAACTCTTGAACAGATTAATAACATGCATTATCCCCATATGATCTCTTATGCAATTAGGACTTATGCATACACGCCTATCTAAACAAACAGTACTTGTTACTTCTCTTCTCATTTAACAGATATTGCCTTATTACAAAAAACACATAGGTACCCGAAGGTACCACACTTTTCCACATGAGTGTCCATAAAGGATCCAGAACAGAGGAGTGTGTAAAGCACAAGTCAAATGGCATTAATCACAAATGCATCAAATGCTAATTCACATAATCAATTTATAAATCATCACAGAACTTATCAATTCATTCACATTTCTTTATTCATTTAATTGCTTGCTAAGTCAAAGGGGTGGATAAGCGAGTGAACACATGACGGTACCCGAGGGTACGATTCGAAAAGCAACATTATATTTTTCTCATTCAAAATATTTTCACATTGGGGATCTTAAATAAGATCCATACACATTGAGGTTCGCGAGGAACCAAACGGGGATCTAATCAAGGTCCAAACAGAACAGAGGACTGCAGCTAACAGAACTCTATAGGCATGCCTATCTATCTACGACCGACTCAAGCAGGCTAAATTTTCCATATCATTATTGAATTCGTCACGCTTCACTTATATATATATATACATTACATTAAATACTTCCATTAAATACTTGTAACATTCTTTTATGATCACATGCATTCATATATTTGCATATCATATGTACAATTACATTTATCATATCCAAAACTAATCACATGTGGTTTCATAGATCAAAGTATTCATAAGAACACATTAAACGAAATCATATTTTTAATCATCATGCATTCATTTAAACTTAACAGATAAGCTTACATATACATTTATAACACAATAATAATAGATCAAATTCTTATGTTTCAATAATTACTATGCACGGAAACACATTGAATAATTCACATTTTAAATCATATATGCATAGCATAAGTGAGAAACCATGCAAAGAAGAAGATCTTTCAAAAACATTGTGAAACAGAGAGGGGACTGTTGTGATCGCGACAGTGGCCAGTCTAGCGCTGCGGATAAGAAATCCATCACGAGTCGTGTTCAGGAGCACGACTCGTGAAGGAGAATTACGGAGGAACAGCGTAGGCATGATAGGGAGAGGAGACTGCCACGAGTTGTGCTTAGCAGCACGACTCGTGCTCCAAATGCACGAGTCGTGCACCAAGTGCACGAGCCGTGCACTAGGTGCACTACTCGTGCACAGGTGAACGGGCACCACGTGCACGACTCGTGCACTCCCTCACAGAACGAAGAACCCGTCTTTGTCGCAATCGCGACAAGTATCACGCTCGCGACAGAGTCACGTTTTCCAAATTCCAGCGAAATTTGCAAAACTTCTTCCTTTCAAAACTTTCCCAAACCTTTCTATTAAACCCAAAACTCATCACAACTCATATTAAACATCCAATTCATCATAAACAACATAAAAACCAACCTTCACACCAATTAATACAATTAAATCATGCAATTAACATAATCAAAATCTCTAAATTTACTAACAGCCAAAACAACTTCAAATTCTCAATCAAAACATACTTTGGTTCAATAATTCGCATTCAAAACATCTTAACTCAAATTACTCAAGACCCATAATATTTGAACATATCTAAACAACTTCAACTTCATAAATTTCCAGAAAACCAAATCAAAACCCCAAATCAAAAATATACATCAAAATAACAAAATCCCTAACCTTAACTCCTTTGCTCCTAATAGCTTCCTTGATTGATCTTTCTTGCTTCCAAACTCATTCAAGATCTTTCTCATCCAAGAATCCTCATCCAAAACACACAAACATATACAAAACATAAATCTAGGGTTTATCCAAATTAAAATTGATAAAAGGAATCCAAAACTTAAACTCACCTTTCCTAACAAAATCTTCACTTAAATCACTTGAGTTAATCACCTTCATCATCAATCTTGAGTTTAGATCTTAGGGAAATCACATAGCATTGAAACAATAAGGAAAAATGAAGAAGAGGAAGAAAAAGAGAGAACGAGAGAACGAGAGAGGGAGAGGGCAGATTTTTCTGCCTTCTCTCTCCTCTTTTATACTCCTCCAACCCCTTGCCACTTGTCACAATCCCAATGGTCCAATTTCGATATTTATGTCCAATTCTCCTTTTTAATCCTCCAACTCTCATAATCTCATACATTGATATTCATAATTTACTAATCCTTCACATTGGCCCACTAATTAATTCTTTATCCATTCAAGCAAGTCCTAATTCCATCTTCACAATATACTATTGGTCGCACTTGTTGAAACTTTGACATTAATTATTAAACTGTTCATTTAGCATACCAACACTTCAACTTGCACAACTTGGTCACTATTCATCCTCAATACGCCCAATTATTTTTGGATATATTTTGGGGTGTGACACCTGAACCCGACCGTTGCACAGGCCTAGGAGAGAAGTATTTGAAGGAGGTCAGCTGCAATGGCACCGTCCCATTCCCAACCCACTTACTCATTTTGCATTTTATATAGAAAAAAAAATCACCTTCTTTTCCTTACAAACAAGAAAGCTGGCACTGTCAAATCATTGCCAGAAACTGGCACCTCTGTGTGCCGATTTTTGTCATATTTCTGACAGAAACTGGCACACAGAGGTGCCAATTTCTAGCAAGCCAGCCGGCCAAACCAGCTAGCCCCACTCTGACGAAAACCGGCACATAGTTGTGCCGGTTTTTAACACCCCAAAATTCAAATTATGTTTACTGTAACTTTATTTTTCTAAATTTTTTTCAAAATTACACCAAAATTAAAAAAAACTCCGTCAACCAATGGAAAGTGCCATGTGTCTCCCTCTCTTTTCACCTAAGATGCCACATGGCTTAAACCAGAATTATTTGGACCAACCAGTTTAACCAATTAAATGGTACTAAGCATTTAATTAATTTAACCTAATTAACCTACCCTGAAGTGCCTAATATCACAATGTAAGCATGGAAGAAAGAAAATGAAAGCAGAATGAAATTTTCTAAGAAAATGAAAGCAAAAGCTTTGCAATTTTCAAAAGCTTTGCAATTTTATTTTAAAGAAAAAAGAAAAAAGAATCAAAAGAAATAAAAGAAACAAGATCAAAACAAATTGAGAAAATCTGGGCAAGTTGCAGTTTGGCAATTATATTTTCCACAAATCAACATCAATACCCGAAGCAAGAGAAATCTAACTGCCCTCTCCATGAGAAGCATCCACCGTAATCCTCCTAATTATTTCATAAATTTCATCAATTTGAGGCATAAATCACATTTTATCTTCTAATTAGGGATTTCTAAAGTCGATGGAAGAATGGGTTTGGTCTGAGATTTCAAATGTAGGCGGCATAAATTTGGTTTTAGCTAAATCAAATTTCATTTACTATTTAAATCGGTTCAACCATAATTTTAACTCGGTCCAAATTATTTTGGTCCAACCCATGTGGCTTCTTAGGAGGAAGAAAAGAGAGCCACATGACAATTTCTATTTGCCATTCCATTAAAAGAAAGAGCATTAAGAGTA
Organism: Excoecaria cochinchinensis; assembly: GCA_947683425.1. NCBI lineage: Eukaryota > Viridiplantae > Streptophyta > Magnoliopsida > Malpighiales > Euphorbiaceae > Excoecaria > Excoecaria cochinchinensis. The sequence goes on along the minus strand of CANTUQ010000127.1, from coordinate 8,291,937 downwards.
TTTTATTACCAATAAAGTTTAAGGGCATATATGCTCTATTTTGTAAAATTTAGGGGCATTTTTGCATCTTTACCTTTAAATTAAATATGTAACCAGATATCCTTAACTACGAAAATTATAAATTGTGTAGCTAACTTTTAGGTTTGCCATTTCTCGTTACAATATGTTTTATTGTGGCTAAAGACAATTAATATTTTTAGCTACAATAAATTTCATGGTTGCAGACGTAAAATATTGCAGTGAGTATAACCATAAGAAGGACATTCTATACTTGCAAGAAATCGGTGGTCAAACCATCGGTTTTATGTCAAAAACAACCACATTTACCAGAACAATTTCATTACCGCACCATTTTAAGAAAAAACAAAATTATAAAATGAACATTATTTTTAAAAGACTTAGTACATATAGAAACACTTGAACTGCTTTTCATAATTTATTTAAATATTTAAACTTTAATAATAATATATTGAGTATCTATAATTGTTAATTTTGCAAATAATATTAATAAGTACAAGTTCACACAAATGTTAAAAAATTAAAGCGTGACACTCATTTACATTAATGTGAAATTTGAATTATTCTGATGAAGACATGTGTTCCACATGTATAGTGAGATTTTGGAAATTGACTACGGAACAAGTTTATTTCTTGTTAATTATGATGAATTTTTTATTAATTTTAGTGTTATGTGATATCACGTCAATTTGATTGAGTGTTACACACTCTAATTTTTTAAAGGCAGTGCAAATTTATCTTTATTATTCGCAAAATTAATAAGTACATGTATTTAGCCATACACTAAAAAAAAACTAAAATTAGCGACCGCACTAATTAGCAACTGTTTTAAAAATTGGTTGTGAAAATTTATTTTTTATTTTTTGTGACTAATTTAACGACAGAAAAAAAAAGAAACTATTGCTAAATTTTGGTGGCAATTTATTACGCATTTTTTGCGACTAAATCCGTCGCTATTTCAATATCAGTCGCTAAATTTGGAGGCAATTCTAGCGATTTTGTTTGTGACGGATTTAGTGACTAAACTTGTTGTCACTAAACACACTTGAAATAGCAACTGAAATTTCTGTCGCTAAAAAATTTTCAAATTTTTTAAATATAAAAATAATTTTTATTTTAGTGACGGAATAATCCGTCGCTATTTTGTCGATAAAATTAATTATAAAATTAATTAAAGTATGCATATATACTTATAGTTATTAATTATTTTTAATATTTTTACTTTACGCGTGAATTTAATTTGTCTAAAATAAATTTTTTATTATTCAATTATTTAAAAATTTAATAAAAATATTAGATAGGTGAATTGAAATTAATATTAATAAAGAAATTTATTAAGGAATATTTGTTGATATTATTTTTGGGTTTTTAATTAATAACTTTGACTAAATGATTAAATTAAAATACATAAATTAATATATGCATGTATATATTGCAACGCCCCGACAAATAAATAATTATACAAATTAATTAATTAAATTATAGGTTAACTTTGTTATTTTTTTAAAAATTAAGAATTTTTTGAAAATTTTTGATACTGTAAATAGTAATTCGATAGACTAAAAATTTACCAAATGTCAATTTTGACCTAAATGACCCGAAATTTTCTTTAGAATCTACAAAATTAAATATATTTAATTATAGCTAAATAAGTAACTAAATATGAGTGTATATATATATATATAAAGAGCCAAATAACAAAAAAAAATAATAAGAATAATAAAATAATAAAAATAACTTAAGTTAATGAATAAGAGTTATAAGACAAGAAAGGAAAGGGAAAACGGGGAATACATACAGAGGAGAGAGAGAGAGAAGTCGAAGCTTCTTTCCCCAGTTCCGGCCAACCCCGGCATCCAATGGCGGCACGAACGGCACTGCTGGACTCCTGGCGAGCAGGCGCTCCTTCCGGTACCCACCAATCACCCTCAGCCGCCGAAAAATGGGTGATCGAAAAAGGGAAGCCGATGCCTTTCGACTGCGATTTCGACCAAATGGCATGGTGTTTGGGCACGTGACCACCGGCGATGGGTTTCGGGTGTCCCGCGCTTCACTTCGGCAGTGGCAGTGTCTCTCTGGTGAGGCTCCGGCGACTGGTGACGGGCAGAATTGAGCTAAAATTTTGGGAATTTCGCTTCAACTGGTATGTGCACTACCGAATTTATTTTTCTAAGATTTTTTTTAAACTAAATAATTTGTCAATGATAAATTTCTATGATTTGTGTTTTCTTTTGTAAAAACTCAAAACTAATATTATTCATGCTATTATCTACATAATTTTAAATAAAATAAAAAGAGGGACAAACATTTGTTTGAATTTTTATACGTATAATAGATCCTTTGCAACTTAAAACAATCTGTCTTAGTGTTGGTGTTGGCAATGTTATTCCTAGTTTAATCAGGGAAGTTGCTGGTGAGGCTTTTGTGATTTTGTGAAGTGGCTTGGAGATGATATGTCCATTAAGGTCTTCTCGTATTTGGACGACCCTTCTGATCTTGCTTGTGTTTGTTCTGTTTTTGGTTCTTGGCGCCACTTTGGTATGCATCTGTTTAATCATTCTGGCTTTTTTTTTTGTAATAATGTTGATATAATGCTGAAATTCGTTAAATTGATTCTGCCATTTATGTATGTCAATTGAAGAATTGATACTTAATATGATTCTATGTGTATATGGAAACCTTAATTATATACATGATGTTATTCGGTTGATAATATTGGATATGTATCCATGTTGGTTTGTTGTGCTTTTGCTTATGAATCATAGTGATATAGGTGTCATTTTGCTCTGTAGTCATCATGAATGGCCTTAGCAAGCAGCTTTGCTTGAAGTTGTTGCCTGAAATGTCTAGTGTTGCTCATTTCATTGAATCAAGTAACATGATTGAACCTGTGAGTGCCTGCACGGTGTTTGAGCACCTAAAAAAAGCCATAGAGTTTTTGCTCAATTCAGCCGGGGCCTTAACACTGTCTTGCGAACAGATTGCATATCAGAGGCAATTAGTGCATCGAGCTTAGTAGAATTTTGAACAATAATAGTGAAATTTAGGTTTATTTGTTTACTAATGTTAGATACAAATAAGACAATCAGTGTTGAACATGCCGAACAATTTTTTTTTTCAACTCATAAAATGCTAGTTTAATTTTATAATTTAATTTTTCACTTTGCTTTCTATGAATTAGTTGCTTTAATTTTATTTTATTTGCTATTTGTTGTTAATTTTAATTTTTTTTTTCTCATAATTTATAAATTAGGTGGTTCGTGAAGTAATTAAAGATTCAAAATGATGGCGTTCCGTGAATGTTTCAAGATTTTATAATAATATTTTTTTTGTTGTAATTTTTAAATATTTTATAATTGTGGACATGAGTATTTGTATTATTTAATATGATTTTAATTATATGTAAATTAATTTTTAATTTTATATTATTAAAGAAATTTGGGTATTTTAAGTCTATGATATTATATTTTTTAAATTAGTAGTATTGTTAATAATATTGTATAATTATTATTTACATAAATTAAATTTTGGATCTAATAATAATAATAAAAAATTAAATTCAAAATAATAAAAAAATTTAATATTTTTAGCGACGGATTCCGTCGCTAATAAGTTTTTTAATATTTATGGTGACTAATTTAAGGTGTTATTTAGCGACGAACATTTTATTTTTAGTGACGGAATTTGCCGTCGTTATTTTTAGTGATGGTTATATGTTTTAGTCGCAAATTTCTTGAGACGGAGCAAATAACGACGGATTAGTCGTGGCATCCGAAAAAGCCATTTTAGCGACGGAAAGTCCGTCGCTAATTTGCTATTTTTATATAGTGATATTAAGCCTTTTAAAAAAAAAAAAATCCTATAGTCATAAGTTTATTAAAAATATATATTATAATTTAAATGGTTGAGAATTCGATTACTTTTTTTTTTTTAATCAAAATTCGAATTTTATCATTGCATAGCCTAAACATGAATTATATATATATATATAAAACGCATCTAGTAAAATCCACACTTTCTCAAACTTTGTTTTTAGGATTGGACTGAACTTGCGGACTATTGTTAATAATATTTTTAAAGAATTTCAAAATTTTTTCTTTCTTCTAAATATTTAACTTTTGAGGTTATAAATCTATGCATTGTGCACCCATGTACCTCGTACTATATACTGTTTAATTGGCATGTTCACAGAAATAAAACGGTGTGTAAAAGAAAATGAATACCAAGAAAAGAAAAATAGACCTCGACATAATCCCAAGTGGATATATACTTGACAATTCACATTGTTAGAAAATGATGGGACCAAGAAAAGGAAGCCACAATGAAACTACAGGATTTAAGCCGGCAAGTATATTTCTTAATTAGATTATGTTGTTTTTATGCAAGTGTTATTAATTTTACATGGTGAATACCTCACTTTTTTTTTGTCTTTACTAGATAGCTCATATTAATTACGTAAATCACAATGCAAATGCTCATTATGTCTTGTACAAGTCAACATTAATTATATTCGTAGTCATGTTCATCTTAATAAAATCCAAATTACAAAGAAATAATCAATTTATAACTAGCAAATAAGTCAATTATTATTTAATCGAAAAGAAGTTAAAATTAAATTAAACTAACGGTTAGCCGGAATTTAACATATTAGGTTTTTTTAGATAGAAAATGATTATGCTAGCTAGGGCTGAGGAAAAGAAACCGACTAAACCGGTTAACTGAAAAATTGGTTCGAAATTGAATCAATTTTTTGGTTAACCAGCTAATTGATCAGTTCGATTTATAGTTAGTAATATTTAGATATTTTGGTTTCAGTTTACCGTTTGAAAAAATTAACAGTTTTGGTTAACCAATATGTTTAATTATTTTTTTGGTATTCTATTTAGATTTTGTAATTAGGTACCGGTTAACCGGTTCATATATATTATATTTTTATTTTTATGCCTTAAAATTTTTATTTTTTTTATTTCTCTCGAAAACTTACATAGAGTAATATTTTAAAATACATTTAAATTATATTTTTATTTTTATGCCTTAAAATTTTTTATTTTTTATTTCTCTCTAAAACTTACATAGAGTAATATTTTAAAATACATTTAAATTATATTTTTATTTTTATACCTTAAGTATTTGTATTTTTCTATAAATTTTCTATAATACTTTAAATTATGTTATTATCTTTAATTATATAGAGTAATATTTATATAAAGTAACTGGTTAATTTTTATATACGTTATTTTTTTTATTATATATATTGCTGTCCATATTTTACTTTGAACATTTTTAGTTTGAATATCAGGTTGAATTATGTTTGGTTTCTAATTTTAATTTTTAAACATTTTGAACATTTTATATTTTTTTATGAATGCATTTCATAATTATAGTGGTTAATTGGTCCGAAAAACCAAAACCGATGGACTGGTTAACCAATTATAACGGACTGTTTAATAGTTAGTACTTTCAAAAAATTAATTAGTATGGACTAGTTAATTTTTTGGCTCATATATCGGTTAACTGGTTAATGATCACTCCCAATGCTAGCACTAATCTAAATATGATGCGTCAAATTTTGATCATTTTACATTGAATTAATTTTGAGATAATTTTACATTTATTGTAATTGATAAGTTCAATTTAGTGTTATATTTTAGGTTGTTTATTTTGTGTTTTGAGTCTTTAAGTTAGTTATTTTTGGTCATTTTAGGTAGAATTAGTTGATTTGGTAAAATTTTAATTTAATTTGTTAATTTTTGTTTAATAGGCAGTTTTTTTTTTAGTTTTAATTTAGTTTGTTTGATTTTTATATCCTAGAGTTTTTAGTTCTAATGATGTTTTAATTTATGATTGTAGCAATTACAGTGATTTTTGGGATAAGGAGTTTAATTGCAAATGTCCCATTAATTAGAGTTTGGTTGCACATGAAGAAAAGGAGAGCAGGAATCCTAATTATACATGGGCACGGAATTGAGTGGAAAAAGAAGAATCAGAGTTCTAGTTGGAAAAAAGCTAGTTTCCTATTTTTTATTTTTTATTTTTTTTTTCCTTCTTGGAGGATTCTGGCGTTTGGGTTTAATGATTTTCTTCATGTTTTAGTTTTTAGGGGCTGGGAATTTACTTCTTCGGCTGTTTCTTTTCAATTTTATCTTCTGGTACTTTTCTACGTTATATTAGACGCAATACTTTGGAGAGCTGCAGAAGGGTAGTTTCTTTTAAATTTATTTTTTATTTAAAAGAACTTCAATACTTGTCAATTGTGAAGAATTTCAGTTTATCAACGAGTATTTTGATTTATTTTTCATTTATTTCTTTATTGCTTATTATAATGATTAGTGAGTAGTTTTATTTTGTTAAGGGATTTATAAATCTCCATATCCCCTGTATTTGATTTTGTTCTTTGATGTTTATATAGATTAAATTGTTCTATTTTCCATTGACACTCTCTACAGCTAATTAATCACTTGATTTAATTTACAATTTTAATTGAATTGATTATTTGAATTAAGAAAATTAATTAGATTGTACATGCTCTGTTCAAATGTTATTTTGTATTTTAATTATGAAATGATTCCAGAATGGAGGTTCTTTAGTTTTTAAGCAAATTAGTATTTGGTTCAGTGTAGTTGGAAAATAGATGGGTATTAGATAAATAACTCCAGAATGGGAATTTATTTGATACCTAGAACTTAGTGGCCCGTGTTTATGCTAATCATTAGGTTGTTTCTGGAATGAAAAGTTTGTCGATTAGAATGGTGGCTCCGGAATGGGAACTTGGGTTTAGAAGGGTCGTTCACAATTTGAATTTATTAATTTAATTAAAATCTAATGCAAGAGGGATATGGGGATGATAAAATTCCTTAGCAATTTTATTTATAGATTAATTTCTGTTTACTTCCTTTACTTTTATTGATTGCATTTTGTTGTTAATTGTTAATTTAATTATTTTCAATTCAATTTGTTAATTTAGATATAATCAAAAATCACATTCATACTTGGGAATTCTTTAGCACAATATTTGCAAGAAAAATTTAGCTTTCTCAATCCCTTGTGTACCATATTCTGTGGGTCTAAATTTATACTCCTATATTACTAGCCGATTCAGTATAACTTGTTGAACACTGGCCAGTAATTAAATAATAGTTGAAATATATTCCATAGAAGTGCACATTGGTTGGGAAAGGTCAAAATCCGACTTGACCCAAAATTTAAGAAAAAAGTTTAATTTGATTCAACCCGACCGAAATAAATATAAGGGGACCTTTTTTTAAAAAAAATATTAAATTAATAAATAATAAATTACAATACATTTCAAATTAATTGGAAAACTATTTCAAAGTTACCTGGCAATAGGGTCAGATCAGTCAAGTTCAGATCACTTTGAGTTCTTCTCAATTTTGGATTCTTCAGATTAGGCCACTTCTTCTTTCGAGCAGGTCCGGATCATAGTTAGAACTGAAAAATCGAACCAAAATGAAAAGTTAAACTAAATAGTAAGCAATTCGGTATATTTGGTCTGATTTTTAGTTTAATCGATTTGGTTTTGAAATAGAAATTTAGTTATATTGGTTTGATTTTTAATATTCTAAAAAATCTAGATCTGAATCGACAAAACTATTAGTAAAATTACACAATTTTGTACCCTTTTATACATTTACTTATATAAAAAATTTTAACCCTATTCTCTTCTTTCCTTTTGTTTCTGCTTGTATGCCGCTTCTCTCTCAATCATTAGAAGGAAGAATGAACTACACTAAATTTTGGAATGATAATTAAAATAAAAAGTTTTATTAGAGAAAGGAGTGAGACACCTCTCTTTGAAGTTTGGAATGTAATGATTTGATGAGAAAAAATCGAAAAAGCACAACTTTGCAGCGGCAACAACAAAAGGTGGTAAATGATACATAAGCAGCAGGATGATAGCGGATTAGGGCATAGAACAAAGAAAGACCAAGAAAGGGAATATACAAGAAAAGAAATAGTGAAAAACAATATATATTGTTTGCCACTTAATTATTATTTTTTATTTCCCTTTTTTATTTATTTTCCTAATTTTATCTTTTGTTGCTTAGAATTTTTATTAGACATTTCTCTTTTCTTTCAATTTAAATCTAATTTTTATATAAAAAATGGGATAGAAATATTAATAGAACGGCGTAATGATAATATATATGTATATATGTATGTATGTATGTATGTACATACATGTATATATATGTATACATATGCATATGTACACACACACACACACACACACATATATATATATATATGTATGTATGTATACATATATATATATATATAGATATATATGTATACATATATGTATATGTATACACACATATATATATATGTATACATATATGTATATATGTATACATATATATATAAATACATACATATACATACATATATATATATATATATATACATATATATATATATACATATATATATATATACATACATATATATACATACATATATATATATATATATATATATATATATATATATATATATATATGTATGTATGTATACATATATATATATATGTATGTATGTATACATACATACATACATATATATATATGTATACATACATGCATATATATACATATACACACGCACACGCACACACACACACACACACACACACACACACACACACACACATATATATATATATATATATATTATTAACTGTACTTTGTAACCAAAAATAAAATTTACTTGAAAAATGGATCCAGGTGCAATTTCGGGTTTTTGGGTTCATATCGTGTTTGACACTAAAATCTTTGAACCATTCATGTTTGTCCCATTTGAATTTCCTTCGAGCTCGAATTACCATTTTTGGACTGGTTCGAGTCGGGTCAAAAATTGCTAGGTCTAGTCGCAAACATCAAAAGTAATTATTAAAAATTATAATCACTTTAATTTCTACCCAAATAAACACAAATTAATATAATACCTTATTTCTCGTAAATACTTAATCCCAGTAATTGCAAATAATATTATAACTAAATTAATATGAATATTTATTTTTTAGAATGTCATTTAAAAAATTATATATTGTTAGAGTTTGCATACGCTCATAACTCTAAATATAGATAGAGTTTCATATATAGATAAGATTTAGTATCTTAATATGATAAGAATTATCTAATCCTATCTCAAAAAGAGGTTGAGTTAAATTAGAGATTGGTCTCTAATATTTAGAATACTATAAATAGATAATTAGAAATCAGATTTGGTGATACTTAATGACGCTTAAGAGCATGATATGAGCTTGAAAGGTTCACATATTGGATATGGTACATTTAAGTTTGTGATGTTATGTGTTTAGTTTTAGTAATATTGTGTAGATTTTGGTATCTTTTATATGTGTTTGTTATCTTGTATGAGTGTTGGGAACTTGTGAGATGAAATGGTGCAAGGAAGAAGAATAAAGAGCTTCAGCATGCTCTATCACGAGAGCGACCCATGTCGCGAGTGCGATAGAGGTATTCGTTAGGCAGTTATTTTTGAAAAGTTGTTTGAATGGGGCATGATTCTTCACCAAAGCTCGTGTACTTCTAGAAAGGTGTTTGAGGAATGATGACCTTTGGGTAGTAATAAAAAGGATGAAGAAAGAAAAAACAAAAAAAAAAAGAGATAGAAAATAATAACTTAGAAATAGAAATAGAGAAAAATAGATAGAGAGTTTTCTGAGTAGAAGTTTAATTTTTAATAAAGGAAGAAATGACAAAAAGCAAAGAAGAAGAAGTAAACATCAAATTATGAGTAAAGGATTGAGAGATCATCTTTTATTTATTTATTTTCAACTTGTCTTCTTTGTAATATTTGAATGACGTCTTTTAGGAACTGAATTAGTAATTTTGTATACTACTTATTCTAATTAGTATAACTAAATCTTTATTTGCAGAATTACCTAATAGTATTATTTGCTGGTAACTGGACTCTCTAAACAGGAGATCGGTAGCGTCCCTCCGAGCATGTGTTATGAACCGGATTCTCATTCGAAGAGTTAGGTAACCAGGCTCATTCGAATATCTGTCATATTAGTAGTTCGGTTACCATAACAACTCGGTATCAGAATATGAAAAGTCATCATTCACGGGTATTTTCCAGATATTGTACAGATTCTGATCCCTTAATGATCAAAAGTACCAAGAATCACTCAACAAATCCTCACCAATTAGGAATCAAGAACCAATCAAGAAATTAGGGTGATTTCCTCCTATTCAGGATCCTATTTCATATTTGGCTTAGGAAAAGAGGTCTATATAAAGGAAAGTAACAGGTATATTCATCTCTCTCTGAACTTTTTACTCAGAATACTCATTCTTGTCAATTTACTGACTTGATCGTCGGAGCTTCCATCGTTGGAACCCCATCGATTTTCTTGAGTTTTTCAGGTGACTTGCTTAAGAGGATCCTTCGAGAAATCCCATTGTCATCATTTGGTGCGGTGAGCGTTGAACACCCCAAAGATCTCAGTCAGCAATGGATCTTTTTCCTGATTTGCCTATCTCTCTCGCCCCATCAACAGACCAGCCCAATGTTGCCGTCCAGCCATTGGTCAACATTCTTGGCCAGATCCTCCAAAACCTTTAGCCAGCTCAATCAGAGCAAATTTCCCCACTCTCGGCACGACAACTCTTTCCCCAAAAAAAAATCCATACACCCGTGACACCACAAACATTCATAACTATCCCCGCAATCCCAGGATTAACCCCTCAAATAGCACAAACGCTCCTGACAGCCTGTCAGCTATGGCGGCTCAGGCACCACCAGCAATACCTACAAATATCCCAGTAATGACTCAATTCCCCACCCAACACCACCACCATTACCGAGCACACTGGCCCCTAGCACAACAATTACAATGACAGCCGAGCAGTTTGAAAGAATGCTTGAAGAGAGAATGTAGAAGTACCAGAATCGTAACACTTTGCAGTATCAGGGTAGTTTTCGATCCCCGATGCCTAGGGATATCTTGGCTGCTCCCTTCCCACAGATACGATTGCTAAACTTGCCGAAGTACAGCAGCAGTATCGATCCCTGAGCTCATTTGGACGAATTCCATCATACTATGCTGGTGCATACCACGGAAGATGCTGCTTTGTTCAAGATTTTCCCCCAAACTCTTACTGAATCCACACAGATTTAATTTCGTAATCTCCTCGAGAACTCTGTTTATAGTTTTGAGCAGTTCAGTGACATGTTCATTGCAAAGTTCATTGCTGCTATTTGACCAGCAAAAGTCTCGGCCGACCTCACCCTAGTTCATCAAGAGAAGGGAGAATCACTCCGAGCTTATGTGAAAAAATTCAACGTGGTGGATATGGACATTCAGAATTTAAATCCAGAGGTAGCTATCAATGCTCTCATCCGCAACACTAGGTGTCAAGACTTCAGCGATTCCCTTAGCAAAAAGCCACCGAGCGATTTAATCGAGCTCATGTCCCAGGCTCACAAGTATATCCGAATGGATGAAGCTCGGTACCTCAGATACAATGCTCAGATCAGAGACTCAGATAGAGGATACCAAATAGGTCGGGAGAGAAATAGTGGTAGATGAGATGATGCTAGACATAGAGGGTTCGGCAACACAAACCGAGCTTTTCTAGTAACTAAGCCGAACTCTAGCGATAAGCAAGATGAGAATCTGATGCCTTTGATGGCCTCAAGGTCTCAGATCCTGGCCTGGCTGAAGGAGAATGAGCGGGTTAACTGGCCTCGACCCTTGAGGGAAGATTCCAACAGAGACTAAAGCCTTTACTGTTCTTTTCACAGGGATAAAGGCCATCAGACAAATGACTGCCAGCAGCTAAAGCGAGAAATTGAGAACCTCGTCCGCATGGTTAAGCTCAGATAGTTTGTGAAGGGCACGAAAAGGAAGGGACGAGATAGGTCCCCATCACCACACAGACAAGGCAATAGGGCTAGTTCAAGTAAAAAGCTCCAGCGGGGGTAATTCATGTCATCGCAGGGGGTAAGCATTACGATGTCTTCAAAGATTCCGAAAAAGAAAGGCAAATGAAGTATTTTCTTTGGAGGCTGGTCAGAGTACATGGGGCTATGAGGTAACATTCTCTGAGGCGGACGAAGCTCTTGTCCGGATGCCTCATACCAATTCATTAGTTATGGAAGCACTGATACAAGATTACCTAGTTCAGAGAATCTTAGTGGATACAGGGAGTGCAGTAAATCTTATCACCCTTCAGGCATACCGGGCATTGGGAATGTCTGTTAACAAGTTAGAGGCCGTGCAGCCCCACTCATTGGCATATCTAGGCAACCAATCAAGGTGGAAGGGTCGGTCATGCTAGAGTTACAGCTCGGAGATGAGGATAGAGTGTGCAGTTGCAGGAGCTATTTTATGGTAGTCGACATACCACTTGCTTATAATGTGATCATTGGGCGACCTCTTTTAGTAGGAGTGGATGCTTACATTTCCATGTGTAAGCTACTTATGAAGATACCTGTGTCAGGAGGTGTAGTCGTACTTTGGGGAAATCAGAAGATAGCCCGTGAAACCTACATCACGATGTTGGAGGAGGTTGATCAGGCTCTACTACTAGACACACTGGATATTCCAACAACCCGAAGTGCCGAGCCTTTAGACTCACTTTAAGATGTGGAGCTCTCACCAAGAAAAGTGGTCAAGATGAGCGCTAGCAAGAAGGGAAAAGAAAAAGAGGCACTGGTGGCAGTACTTTCCGAATTCACAGATGTGTTCGCTTGGGAACCTTCAGATATTAAAGGGGTATCTTCCGAGGTAATGAGCCACTCGCTCAATGTGCAACCTAACTGCAAGCCTGTTAAGCAGAAGAAGTGGAATTATGCTCCTGAGCGATAATTGGCAATATCGGAAGAGATCGACACTGTAACACCCCCACCGTTGCCCCCGTTGGAAGGACGCCGGCGGGCACGCTACCCGATGCTCACTCATACAGATGTGCACATGCACTACGCGGAAGCATACATTCATATATAATCATACATACATAAAAACGGGGTAATTAAAAACTTGACTTACCTTGTGGGCACAGATTGATCATGCAATAACTCACATACACGCAAGCACTAAGCGGAAGCATAAACACATGCATACATATGATCGTACAGCGGAAGCATAAAGCAAAGGAATAACTTAATATAAAAACATACTAACATTTACATATCCCAAATAAAATCTCTAGATCGATATATATAATTACATATATACAAAATACAGAAATACAAAAGCTGAAATACAGAAGCTGAACAAAATACAAAACTTCTAACTCCTACGTGGCCGACCTTGCAGATGCGCGACTCGATCCAAACACAACTTGCCACCTGCACGGGAAGAGAGCCTGTGCTAAGCGATAACGCTTAGTGGGGAGAACACACCAGAATATGGACGGCTATTCACAATGGTCGCCAAGACATAACACATTCAAATGGCAAATGCGGATATTCATAACACATATATAATCAGACTTGCATAGTAAAGGCATTCATTCGAGAACTCACATTCATATCCAAATACTTATGTCAAAATAAGTCAAAGCAAAAGCAATACCATACACAATACAAATATCATCATGCAGAATTACATACAATCTCACATGCATATACTTACTGGTTTCGTCGAGGTATCAGATAGCAACACTTCACCATGCACAATCTCTTGAAAATTTACACATGCAAATATCATACCAAGGTACTCTTACTTTAGCGGAACCCGTTCACATGCAACACAATTACCAAGCAATACTACACCCAACCATCATGCACCATTAGGAGGTACTAAAACATACTTCTTATCATGTCACAAGGCGCATACACTAAATAAAACCCAGTGTATAGCATCAAACCACCATACTTCCACTGCGCAACTCTAATCCATACAATATCATGCCATAAATTGCAAACACACAACAACGTACCAAAAACACTGCGATAACTGAGTTCAAAGGAACAAATAGTATATCATTGCATTATGGCACATGCACTTACTGGACGTCGATCCACATGCATTGCATCACAATAGGACATATACTCGTTCACACATTTAACCGTAGTATTCAATGATGCAAGCCAGCGTACATATACATATTAGTTCGTATGCTTACACTCCCAACTGATCAATTAAATCCGTTCACAATACAATATAGGCGGGAAAGCATATACAAATACATACTTGAGTCACATTTAGACCATTCAGACTTTCATGATCACATTCAGAAAGATAGTTGATTCACATTACTGAAATCTTACCCAATCGGTTATCATATTCTCATATTCATATCAGACAAAGCGAACAGAATACCTGCTAACTCAAAATAGTGGATAACGAGTACGAATAGTACTTTACGGGTACCAGCCGGCCACAAGGGTACCTTACGGGTACGAATCGAAAACCTTTTTGCTTTTTAAAACATTTCACTGAGAGGGGGATCTTAAACAAGATCCAAACACATTAAAAAGGATCGCGAGGATCCGAACACATAAAGGGTTCGTGAGGAACTAAATGGGGACCTGATCAGGGTCCAAGCATTCACAGGTGCTGCAGCTAAGAGACTCTATTAGGCATGCCTAACTATCCACTGAACTGACTCTAGCAGGTCATGCGTAATACAAATCATGTTTCAAGTCACATAATATAATTCATCATGTATAAACCAGAGTATAGTCGATATATACATAAGTTCATAATGTCAATCATGCCTCATATAATTCATATTGCAAAGCATATAATATAATACAGTCAACACACTTTAACATTATCCAAAATTCCAAAGCATATCAGAGTCAAGTATAGAAACACTATCATGTTAGTGATTATCAATACAAAATCCTAATCATGCGATAAATGAGGATAACTAAGTATAACCCATGCATAATCCAATCCATTCATCCCATAATATTCTAAATTGCATACATATATATATATACATACATATAGGCATATTCATATCATGGATTCGCATTCGCATAACTCATAAATTAACAAATATGAGGCTTAAGGG
The DNA here is from genome assembly GCA_947683425.1 of Excoecaria cochinchinensis. Classification (NCBI taxonomy): domain Eukaryota; kingdom Viridiplantae; phylum Streptophyta; class Magnoliopsida; order Malpighiales; family Euphorbiaceae; genus Excoecaria; species Excoecaria cochinchinensis. The sequence goes on along the minus strand of CANTUQ010000127.1, from coordinate 8,276,902 downwards.
CACTCAAAAGAAACTTGGAGTTCAAAACCACACACGTTCGCCAAAGGAAACTCATTCAGCACAACTGAACTATCGCGCTCGCGACGTCTATCGTGCTCGCGACAGAGACCATTGTCTCTTCGCAGCGTGCGCGCGACGGGCTTCGCCATCGCGGGAAGGAGGGGAAAGTCGGGCTCTGTCGCGCTCGCGATAGAGAGTCTAAGCTTTGCCATCGCGGGCTCACGACAGATCGCGTGCTCGCGATAGCACAGGCCAGCATTGCGCTCTGTCACGATCGCGAGGATGTCGAGCTCGCGACAGAGTGTAACACCCCAAAACCACCCCAGTAGTTTGAGCCTGTCCGTGTCTGTATGTGTGTATTTCTCTGTGTTGCATGTATGTGTTAAATTGGTTTATTTATTGTATATGTGTGTGTATTAGTATGAGAGGAGGAATTAAACTAATGTATGAGTGAAGGTATGGAGGTAGGGTGTGAGTAAGAGATAGCCTAGAGTGTATATTAGAGTATGGGAGTAGGATATGTTGGGGGACATTTGTCTTAAGGAGAGAGTGACATGTGGCAAAGGGGATAAGTGGGCATTTAATGGGTTTGGTGAGAGAGAAGTCAGCCCTTTCCTTGTGGTTTCCCGTTCTCCCTCTCTTCTTCACGCCATTTTCCTTTTTTCTTCTTCTTTCTTCTTTGTTTTTCCTTCTTCTTGGCCCGATCTTGCTCCCTCTCCTTTCCCTTGAGTAGATTGAGTTGCTTAGCTTGTGATTTTTGAAGTTTAAAAGTGAGTTGGGGTTATGGGTGTTTTAGATTCTTCTTCTTCCTCTTCTCTAGGTTTTAGTTTATATGTATTTGTTTATGGGTTGTTTTAGAATTGATCTTGGTTATGGTGGGTTTGTGGTTCAGAGGAGGCTCCTAGACCGGCGAAAGGAAAAGAAATCGCTAGCGGGAGTGGAGCTCGCGAATAGGAGCTAAGGAGAGAGGGTTTGGGAATGTTCATCTTTTATGTATATATGTGAATTGAGTTGGATAATTATGCTTTTGGTTTTGATTGGGGTTGTAAGTTGTGTTGTTGTAATTTAAATTACATTAAACATGATATGAGATGCTAGAGAATGAATATTGTTGAAGGATTTGTGAGAAATTATGTGAATAGTGGTAATTGTTGTTAAATGTGCTGTTTTGGAAATTCTTGCAATTGGACATGTAATCGACTTGATTTAATTGAGATAAATGGTGGTAAAGCTGGGTTTTTAATCATGTTAGGAGTTGTGAATGCTTGCGTTGCTTAATTTTAAGGTTTAGAATCAATTTGGAAGTTTGTATGTGAATTGTATGAGATTTCTGCAGATTTTGGGTGTAAGAGTTGAAAAACCCGTGTCTGTCGCGATCGCGACACCGTCGCGAGCGCGACAGAGCGCGGAGGTTTCAGCCCTCGCGCCGACGCGAGAAGTGTCGCGCTGAGAGCTCGAAAGGGAACTCTCTGTCGCGAGCGTGACATATGTCGCGAGCGCGACAGAGCGCTCAACCTCCGAGTTTGTGCAGGACCCTTTCTGTCGCGAGCGCGATAGACTTGGAAGGTTGCCTTCTGTCGCGAGCGCGACAGAGAGTGACGCCTTCGCCCTTTCGCGAGCGCGAGACTCTCTCGAGACCGCGAGACTTGGCGGGGAGATGTGTTTCGGTCTCTGTCGCGAGCGCGACAGACGCAACTTCCAAATTTGATTTCTTTTCCTTTTTGCTTAATGACTTAATTTCTTTTGCATGCAGTTTCATTAAAGATTTGACTATCTATTTACATGGATAATATGTATGTAAACATGATAAGATTTTGCATAACCTGTTAATGTCGGATAAGTGGATAGTTAGGCATGCCTAATAGAGTTATGTGCCGCTGCAGCTATGTGTACGACTTTGGACCCTGATCAGGTTCCCCGATCGGATCCTCGCGATCCTTCTGTCTGAATCTTTCTTAAGATTCTATGTGAAAACAATTTGGAATAAAACAAATAGAATATTTTGATACCTCCGGGTATCTATGTGTTTGAAATATGATACCGATACTCTCAAGTATCTATGTGTACTCGTTATCACTCATTATGATTAAGCAGGTGTCATTGTGTTTTGTACAAGAATTTTGGATGAGAATGCAAATATCTGAATTAACTATGTATGATTATATGCCCATAATTGTATTGTTATCATATGTTTTCTGTCATCGTCACTGTGAGTGGCGGTTATGCATTCTGTGTTTCCCCACTAAGCGATTTCGCTTAGCACGGGTGTTTATCCGTGCAGGTGTGGAAGGTTTTGATTACCGTGGGTTGGGCGTGTCGCATCGGGAAGGCCAACGCAACTAGAGATTGGAAGTTTTATAGTATAGGCTTTCCTTTCTTTTGTAATTGATATAATATTTGGTTAGCCCTTTGGAACAATGTATCTTGGGCTTTTGTAAATTGGTTCTTTTTGTAACCTATTGTATCACGTAAAGACTTTCTTTTTGTATATTAATAAAAGTATCCATTTTGTTCTGTATTCCTCTTCTTTCTCTTAAAGTTTTTATTTATACCGGATATGTTATTCTGTATGTAATGTTTGAAAGTGTGTACTAGTGGGGTGTGACACTCCTATCTATCTTGGATCCCTCTCGCTCTAGTTACGAGTAGAAGTATCCATGTTATAGGTTGGGGTGTGACACAGAGAGCACATCAACTTTTGCTGTCGCGGGCTCGCGACAGCACAGGCCAAGATCACCGGTCTCTGTCACGCTCGCGACAGAGTCGGGATTCACAAAATCTGCAAAATTCTGCAGATTTCTCCCTCTTCCAAAACACACCCACAACACACAAATCACATTCAAATGGTCTCTTACCTCAAATCCAGCCACCCATCAACATCAATAACCACATTATAATATTTATCAACAATTAATTTCACACCAAATATCAATTCAGACTCACAATACCAATAAATTTCCAATACCCACAAAATTGCAGCAAAAACCACATTAATCCACAAAATCACTACAATAATCCCATGCTCATGCAAAATTACTTTACCCAAACAAAAATCCATAACATACATGCCTCATCAAGAACATATCACAACCAAAATTTCGGAAATTATCAAGAACACATGCATAAACACACTTACATACAAAACAATAAATTTCCCAAACTCACATACCTTCCATTCAATCCTAATCATGCATTACTAACACATTTATCCACATCAATCATGCATATACACATGCCAAAACACTCAAAATTTCAGAAATTTAAACAATACAAACACATTTACAACCTAAGTGAGAATTAGGGCAAAAACAACTCACAAGCTCAAATTCATAAATCAAAACTCCCAAACACACACACTCAAACATAGCTCCCAAACCTGATTTCTTTGTAGCTTCAAAACCCAATCTTCACCTTCTCTTTACCCTTGAGCTTTCTCTTGTCACCCAAAACTTGCACAAAACCAAAACCCACAATTACTTTTCCAAAAACCCCAACTTAAATAAAACCAAAGGAGAAGAATAAGAAGAAGAGGAAACAAAATCCAAACACAAGAACGCTAAAACCCCAACTTACCTCTTCAATCTTCCTCCCTAACACTTCCAAATCAGCTCCAACTCACACCCAGCCAAGAGAGGAAGAACAAGCAACGGGAAAGAAGAGAAGAAGAGGAAGAACGGGAGAGAGAGAAGAGAGCCCTACATGAAATTCTGCTCTCCCTCTCTTTCTTCTTTTTCGTTTTCTCCTTTCTCATTAATTGCTCACCTACCAATCCACTTGTTAACTTTTTATAGGACCAAAAATCCCACTTTTGACTATACCACTCCTTGCACCATACACCATCCACTTACAAGCATTTCTTGAATAAAAATCTTCAAGGCACCAAACTTGAGCCACACCAAATCATTTCTTAAAAATCCACTTTCATCCAAGGCACCATACATACAAACCCACACTATAAAACCTCTTAACCCACTTATATCCTACTTCCATACACTACAAGCACACTCTAACATTTCTCTTCTTAACATACTTAATTAATTACTTTGCCATTAAATCCTTATTATCCAATCTTCCTCAAGCACAAATTACTGAAATACCCTTGAATTCCCGACTTAACGCGCCAATTCTGACCAGGCCTGATTTGGGGTGTGACAGACACATTGCTGAAGAATGGGTTTACTAGGGAAGTGCTATTCCCGGACTGGCTATTAAATGTTGTACTAGTTAAAAAATCAAATGGAAAGTGGAGAATGTGTGTCGACTTCACGGATCTTAACAGGGCTTGCCCCAAGGATAGCTACCCGTTGCCGAACATAGGATTTGAGGAATACGCATTTCTGGATGCATCGGCAAGATATCACCAGATCCCCATGAACAAGGCCGATGAGGAGAAAATTGCCTTTGTAACACACCGAGATACCAATTGTTACCGGGTCATGCCGTTCGGTCTAAAGAGCGCGGGTGCTACTCATTAGAGATTGATGAACAGAATGTTTGCTAGTCAGCTCGAAAGAAATGTGGAAATCTATGTAGATGACATGATTGTAAAGAGCAAGACAGCAGGAAACTTACCAACCGAGTTGGCTGAAACTTTCACGGTCTTGAGGAAGTTCGGTCTGAAGCTCAAATCGGAGAAGTGTGCTTTCGGGGTGCAGTCCGGTAAATTCCTAGGATTCATGATCTCGAAAAGGGGAACAGAAGCTAACCCAATAAAAATTCAAGCTATCATGGAGATGGAATCCCCCAAGTCAATAAGGGACGTATAGAAACTCAATGGAAAGGTAACGGCTCTGGGCAGATTGATTTTTTTTTCAGCTAAAAAATGTCTACCCTTTTATAGTGCCCTCAAAAAAGTGAAGAATTTTGAATGGACTCTAGATTGCCAAAAAGCATTTGAAGAGTTGAAGTTTTTTCTCAGCACTCCACCCCTGTTAAGTCGGCCACAACCGGAAGAAACCCTTTACATGTATCTATTTCAACCGAAGCCTTGGGTTTTGTTTTGATAAGAGAATAAGGTAGCCAACATTTCCCTATCTATTACACCAGCAAGGTTCTGAAGGGTGCCGAGCTGAGGTACCCAATATTGGAACAGCTTGCCTTCGCGTTGGTGACGTCGGCCATCAAGCTGAGACCTTACTTCCAAGCAGACACTATTGTTGTCCAAACGAATTCAAACCTAAGAAAGGTGCTACAGAAGTCGAAAGCATCTGGGAGAATTACTGAATGGGTAGCTCGGTTGGGAGAGTTTGATGTCCGGTACGAAGCATGTCCATCAATGAAGGGTCAGGTCTTAGCTGATTTTGTGGTAGAGTTACATGCACCCCCACAGAAGCCAAGCCCATGTTCATGGAAGTTGTACATAGACGGAGCATCTTCATCCTCAGGTGCGGGAGCAGGGGTAATCCTAATTGGACCTGGAAGGATAATAATCCATGAAATGGCCCACATAGCATTCCAGGAAACCAATAATGTTGCGGAGTATGAAGCTCTGAGCTTCAGACTCCAGCTCGCCATCAAGGTAAAATCGGACTCATTAACTATTTTGTCTGACTCACAGTTGGTTGTTAGCCAGATACTTGGAAAGTTTGGAGCAAAGGACCAGTCGATGATCAAATACAAAGAATTAACAACCGCACTCCTCTCCCAACTAGAGAAACTGGGATGTGCATGGTCTATCGAGCAAATACCCCGGGCAGAGAATGAGGAGGCAGACGCTTTAGCTAAGCAGGCATGCCTTCAGAGCCTGGCATCTACTTCAGACATCATCTAGTCCATCCTATCGGCCCCAAGTTACGAAACATATAAGGTTCACTTGCAAGAACCGATGGACGGATGGCAGCTCCCAATTTACCAGTACTTGAGCACCGGATCTCTTCCAGAGGATCAGGTTCAAGCTCGAAAATTAGTTCGATGATCTAGCAGCTATGCAATTCTAGATGATCAATTATACAGACGATCTTTTTCAGCTCCTTGGGCAAGATGTTTGAGCACAGAAGAGGGTGATTATGTATTGAGAGAAATCCATGAAGGTATCTGTGGGGCACATGAGGAGGCATAGGCTATAGCTCGGAAAGCATTGCTGCAGGGGTATTATTGGCCAAGCATGGAGAAGGATGCAAAAGAACTCGTCTAGAAGTGTGATAAGTGTCAAAGGTTTGGCAATTTGAGCCATCAGAAGCCTACCTCTCAGGTTCTAATATACAGCCCTTGGCCATTCGCTCAGTGGGGCATTGACATCGTAGGACCTTTTCCTTTGGCAACTGGACAACAGAAGTTCTTAGCTGTGGCAGTTGACCACTTCATAAAGTGGGTAGAAGTAGAACCTTAGCGCAGTTGACCACTTCATAAAGTGGGTAGAAGCAGAACCTTTAGCTACAATCACCCCAGCAAACAATATCAAGTTTGTTCAGAAGTTCATCATCATAAGGTTTGGGATCCCGCACTCAATCATAATGGATAATGGCAAACAGTTTGATTGCGTGACATTCAAAGGATATTGCTTGGAATTGAGGATCCAGCTCTGCTTTACTTCAAGGTACCACCCGCAGTCAAATGGGATGACCGAGGTAACTAACCGAACTATTCTTATAGGACTAAAGAAAAGACTTGATGTATCAAAAGGCCTCTGGGTAAACAAACTTTATAACATTCTATGGGCCTACCGAATATCACCAAGATCGGCAACGGGAGAAACACCTTTCTCACTCACATATGGGACATAAGCTGTCATTCCTTGTGAGGTCGGTATGCCAAATATCCGGACTTCGAGCTTTGATGCTGTGAAAAATGATACGAACCTGCTATGTCAGCTAGACAAATTGGAGGAACAGAGAGAGTCTGCTCAGATAGAATTCGCCGCCTACAAATAAAGGATGTCATCCTACCACGATCGAAACATAAAACTGAGGACATTCAGAATTAGGCAGCTTGTTCTTAAGAAAGTGGTTGCATCCCAAACATCTGGGGGGGTGGGAAAGCTAAACCCTAACTAGGAAGGTTCTTACATAGTGCATGAAGTCAGGGGTGGAGCATACAGGCTGAAGGACTTCTCTGGAAAGATACTTCCTCATGCATGGAACATTTCAAACTTGAAGATATATTATCCGTAATGCCGGATGTGCAGCTCGGATTTACACTCTTAACTCTCACTCGGCTATTACGCCATCAAGCATTTTTGTCTAGTATTGTATTCCTCTTAGCTCGGCTTTATCGCCATTAAAGCAATTTTACTAGCAAAAATATCAATAAAAGAGGTATAATCATGGAAAAATTGTCTTCTATTACGTTATCTGCAATATGGTTGCTCTAACTCGGCAATTTCACCATTGAGCAACCGAATGTTATTCCAACAACTTTAATTAAATTATACCGCCGTCAGGGCGTACATTCTCATATGCAATAATAAGATCATCTACATCGCTCACTCGGCTATAATGCCATCGAGCATTTTTTGCTAAGTGTTGTTTTTCGTTAAGCTCGGCTACAACGCCGTAAATGCCCTTAATTTCTATAACTTATTGCAAAGCTCGGTTATATCGATATCACAATATGTGCTCTAGCATTTACCAAAGACCTCGCTCGGCATTGTTTCCATGAAAGCATCGGTTCAATTGATTACTACACAATGCGGTTATACAGCATTTTGAGCATTATATAATAGCTCATCTATCAGTTGACTATGTCGTCACTTGGATGGCAATTTCATCAATTGCCTTATTAGCAACGATGACGTTGTCAAAACCATAGTACTTTATAACAGCTCGGCTGTGATCATCATTCATTCCGCATTATCGTTTGGATAAACATTCAGTTTGCTATTTCATTCGTGTAGGAATGCTTAATTGATTGTGCAGTACGGTTATTAACAATAATAGTTTAAAGATCTCGACAATAACAAGTAAAAGAAAATTCAGATTTTATTAAGTTGGGCACAATACAAATTAGCCTATTCATCCGGATACACTTCGTCAAACCAAGACCAATCTGTATCAGGATATCGCTCTTTGACAGCGTCGGAAAGTTTCTAACTGTACGCAAGACACTTGTCAACTGCTAACTCCAGCGACTTATAATTAAGCTCGAAATATTTTTCTTCTAGCTCGATTTTTGCCTTCTTAACCTCCTCGAGCTCGGTTTGTACTTTCTTCAGCTCAGCCTCCGCCTTAGTTTTTCCTTGCTCGTTCACAGCTGCTTTTTCCTCAGCTTCTGCAACCTTTTGCAGTGCATTGGTGGCTTTAACCTCGGCCTCCATAGCCCTCTTCTCACTATACTTCAACTTAGCCTCCGCGATATTAGCTCGAAATCTTTGACCGGCCACAGATTGTATTTCCTTCTTCCAGGCCATAATCAGCCTATTCATCTTAGCGATGGCAGCTCCGCCAATCATTGACCCCTATAAAGGAACAGTTGAGGACTCAAAACATATGGTAATCAAAACAGGTCAAAACATGATTTGAGATCGGAATCTTACCTCAATCTGATGCCTCTTAATAGCAGTGCTTAACTCCTCGGCATTATAGCGCATATAAGGCGCAATTCCCTTCAGAAGACAGGAAATTTGGTGCACAAAATCATGATAGATGGGGTTGTCGTGCGAGTAATCGTCCCCTTCTTCTACCCATATATCGTAAACCTCATCAGCGAGGGCTCGCATGTCCCTTTTTTCGAGCTTGGCACGGGATGTCCCTGCTCTTGCATTGTCCTCGGGGGATAAGGGTTCGAAAGTTGTCAGGGGTTCGTCTGAAGGAGCAGTCGTTGTTTGGTTTGGGGATGAAGTATCACCAGTTAGGTTAATCGGGACCGAGCTAGGCCGGCTGATGGGATTGGGCTATGGGGGGAGGCTGCTGTGGGGGTCTCCTGTGAAGTCTCAACAGGTATTGGGCGAGCATGTGTTTTCTGCCTCTTGGCCCTCATCATCTCCACCATGCTCGGCATATCAGTTCTCTTCATTTCTACAAAAAAATAAACAATGAGAAAGTATTAGAACAGAAGAGTTGTTAAAAGAGAATACCTCTTCTATGATGCTGAGATGATTCTATTCGTTCTAAGCCGGACATGAGCTGATCCCTTATATCATTGTCGGCTGCCCACATTTGCAAGGCAGATATAGTTCGCCAAGCATTGGGATGAATTTTGCCCAAGGTTAAACCATAGTAATTCATCAGTTCGATTTCAAAAGCTATTGGGGGAAGGCTCATTCCAGCCTCAAAATCAGCCTCATAAACTGCTATGGTTTTTTTGCCTGAGAACTTTGTGTTAGCTCGGACACTAGCCCCGGGTGCTCGAATCCTATAGCTTTCAGGAATCCCCAAACTCTCATGCAGTTCCAACATCTTGCTGCTCTTCACGACCGAGCTTATACTCCCTACCCGAGGATTCCTCCTGGGCTCTTTCTTCCTCGATGGCTGTAGTTGGCTGGTACTAGGAGGCTCTAGTATATCATCGTGTAAAAGGCCCTCCTCCACTCTCACCCTCTCTGATGAAGTCTCAGAAGCACTCATTATAAGAAAAAGGAAGGTAAAATTCAAACCTGAAATCAAAAGGGAATAGTGGAAGCTTCAGAAGAGGCACGATGAGAGACAAAAAATTAGGCCAGAAGAATTCAAACCTGATTTCCATCTTGATATTGGCATTCACTCATAGCATAAATCATAATCATATTCATTATACACATAGCATACATATTCTCAAACCACATTTTCACAAAGCATATCTCCACATCCAATATTAAACCTAGCCATACAATTTCACGCTAAAGGCCATTACTTCTCATATACACATGATTCATACCAAACTCATATTCAAGCAACATAATTTTCATAGTTATACAACTAGGGTTTGTTCCCAAACCTTGTCGCCTTAGCTCCTAATCTCGACGAAGGCTCGGTTCTCCGATTACAGCTTTCCCTTTATCCTTTTTCACTTCTTCAACTAGCAAAACCAGTCCAATTCCAGAATTGAACATAATCCATCAATTCTCATTCCAATACCAAATCAAAACCAAGAAGAAAAGTAGAAGATGAGAACAAGCATTCATAATCACTTACTTCTCCAGTCCAACAACTTAACTCTTGAGCAACTTAACAACTTGAACTTCTTAACAATTATGCAATTTGATTTAGAGACTAAAGGAACTACTCACATGGCAAGAGGAGGTAAAAAACACAGAAAATGACTCAATACTCACAAATGGGTCATTACCCTCCTCAAGAGACTTATGCATGCAAAAGTGGAGGTGGCTTACTCTCAAGAAGCCACACGGATTCCACTCACAAAATCAGCCTCCACCAACTGATTCTTACATTATTTTATTCCTAATTAAACCATCATTAAGTGACCTAATCAGCCCTTAAACCATTCCTAACTTAATCTCATAAATATACCAATTAGCCACTAAACTATCCACTCAACTTTCAAACAAGTCCTGCCTTCATTTCAATTTAGTCCAAACCTCACATTCAATTCACACACACATGCCAATTCAAGTTAATTCTTTTAGGGTACAAGTCCGGCCATGATAGTCCACGCTTTTTAAGGGTCACACGCACAGCTGTCTTTAAAGCATCATAAGCTGATACCCACGCACTCTTTTTGAGTGTCAGATCAATGCTCTAATGACATGAATGTCATCACCTGAGGGGGGGACTTATGGTAACTGGACTCTCTGAATAGGAGATTAGCATGCCTCCGAGCACATGTTGCGAATCGGACTCTCATTTGAAGAGTTAGGTAACCAGGCTCATTCGGATATCTGTCATATCAGTAGTTTGGTTACCATAACAGCTCGGTATCAGAATATGAAAAGTCATCATTCATGGGTATTTTTTAGATATTTTGCAGATTCTGATCCCTTAATGATGGAAAGTACCAAGAATCGCTCAACAAATCCTCACAAATTAGGAATCAAGCACCAATCAAGAAATTAGGGTGATTTCCTCCTATTCAGGATCCTATTTCCTATTTGGCTTAGGAAAAGAGCTCTATATAAAGGAAAGTAACATGTATATTCATCTATCTTTAAACTTTTTACATAGAATACTCATTCTTGTCAATTTACTGACTTGATCGTCAGAGTTTCCATCATCGGAACCCCGTCGGTTTTCTTGAGTTTTTTAGGTAACTTGCTTAAGAGGATCCTTCAAGAAATCCCATTGTCATCATTTGCATTTAATATTATTAAATGTTCATTATAAGTATGAATGAAGTTGAGAGATATATTCTTACTTAAATCTATTAGAAATTCATTATCAGTATCATCACTAGAGAGATCGGGATGCTTAAGATAATTGTTATAGGTTGATTAAATATTCTTAGCATATGTGAATATGCTAATCTAAGTCTATAATGAGAATTAAGAGTTAGAAATCATATTTGTATATTTTAGGCATTCTAATTCATATCAAGAGAATGAATTAGGAATATAATACAACTTGACTTGCAAAAAAATATTAGAATAAGAGAATAATTATCAAGTTTCAATCTAATTACAACTCATTATTTATATTGTCACCTTTTTTTATATTTAAAATAGGTTTAATTTACATTTCATTTAGGGTATAATAGAAAGTAGTTTAGATTAAACTCGAAATTGCGAAAATTATAAACAAAATAGAAAACAAGTCATAGTGATTATTAAACAAATTATTCCTCGTGGGATTGATATCTTGATTACTATAAGGGAAACTATGCATTTGCGGATTGTCCACAATAAGTTTTTGGCCCAGTTGATGGGGAATAACTTTATGTTTATTGCCATTATTATACTTGAATTTTTATTTTTGCTTATAGATCTAATTAATTATTTTGTTTATTTTATGTTGTAGATTTAACGGTTCAAGTTTATGCCTAAAACCAGGAAATCAAAAGAAAAACTTGAACCTTTAAATCCAGAAATTGAAAGATTTATTTCACAAAACCAAAAATCAGCCAAAAAGAGACTCATCATGGAAGAACAACCAAGACTAATGGATTGTGCTACACCAGCATTGAATGGTGCTCAACAAGGAGTAGTTCGCCCTATAGTAATGCTAACCAATTTGAGATTAAGCCTTCTTTATTACAAATGGTACAAAATAGTATACAATTCTATGGATTGCCAAATGAGAATCCTAATGCTCATTTAGCAAATTTCCTTGAGATTTGTGACACATTTAAGATAAATAGTGTACCAGCGGATGCAATAAAACTTAGGCTTTTTCCTTTCACTTTAAAAGATAAAGCTAAAGCATGGCTTAATTCCCTTTCACAAGGATCTATAACCACATGGGACTAATTAGCATAAGCATTCTTATCAAATATTTCCCTTTAGCAAAAATTGCTAAAATAATCAAAGATATTACTACCTTTACTCAACATGAAAATGAATCTTTGTATGAAGTCTGGGAAAGGTTTAAGGAACTTCAATGTAGTTGTCGACACCATAATCTTCCTAAGGAATTACTCGTGCAAACTTTTTATAATGAAGTGAATGATATAACTAGGGGAACAATAGATGCAGCTTCGGGTGGATCTCTTATGAGAAAAATTACGAATGCCGCTTATGAGTTACTTGAAAAGATGGCTACAAATAACTGCATATGGCCTATGGAAAGAGCAAAGGTATCACTTTCTTCACCCATTAAAGATATTCATTCCATTGATTCAGTTACTGCTTTTCAGGCATATGTGGCAGCATTAACTCATAAGATTGACAATTTGAGCATGGGAGTATCTCCACCAAATTCATGTACTTTGTGTGGTCAACAAGGGCATATTAGCAATGATTGTAGTTTAGGTATGGCTAGTACGGAGAAGCAAGTCAGTTTTGTTCAAGGCCAAGGTCGTGGTAACCCTTACTCTAATACATATAATCTGGGGTGGCGTAACCATCCTAATTTTTCATGGGGAAACAACCAAAATAGAGGAACATTGGGTTTTCAGCAACCACAAGACAGATTTGGGGCACTTGAATCAAAATTTTATCAAATAGCAAAGCTTCAAGCATCATCAATTCATAATTTAGAAGTTTAATTAGGACAAATTGCAAATGCCATGCCTTCAAGAATTCAAGGATGTCTTCCAAGTAATACGGAGGATAATCCAAGAGAGCAAATGAAAGCAATAACATTGAGGTTAGGTAAAAAATATATGAATGATTTTAATTTGGATAATTCAGTTGACATTTTGTAGAAGAGGAAAGAAGAGGAGGCAACTAAGCCTTTTGTTGCGAGCGTGACATAAGAGATTCCGGACAAGGTCGCGGGAGTGATAGAGGGGGATTCCAAAGCAAAATTTTATCAATCTCGTCCACCATTTCTGCAAAGACTCAAGCATAAGGATATGAATAAGCAATTCTTAACTTTTGTTGAATAATTGAGAACTTTGCATGTTAATTTTTCATTTGTTGAAGCAATTTCTCAAATTCCTAACTATGCAAAATTTTTGAAAGATTTAATTTCAAAGATGAGAAATTGGGATGATTTATCTACTGTTTCATTTACAGAAGATTATAATTCTATAATTACCAATAATTTACCAACTAAATTAAAAGATCATGGTAGTTTTACTATACCTTATAAGTTAGGAAATCTAGAATTTCCAAGGTGTCTTTGTGATTTAGGAGCTAGCATCAATCTTATGGCATTATCTATTTTCAAGAAGTTAGGATTGGAAGATATTAAACGTACTTCTATGATTTTGCAATTAGTTGACCAATCAATTCAAAAACCATATGGAATAATTGAAGATGTTCTTATGAAGGTAGACAAGTTTATTTTTCCTGTTGATTTTTTTATCCTTGTTTTCACATTTGATGTGAATTGTCATTTGATTTTGGGAAGACCATTTATGAATACTGGTATGGAATTAGTTGATGTATCGAAAAGAAAGTTAATTCTAAGAATCAGAAATAATAGTATTGAGTATCATATTGGTAAGGCACTTAAGTGTCCTATAGATGAAAATGCTTGTATGAAACTTGATCTAATTGATGCTTGTGTGATAGAAACTTTGGAGAATGGTGATCAAGAGGAAGCAAGCATTGAAGAGGAGGCTCAAGAAGAAGTGGAACAATCACTACAAGAAAATCGTCAATTAGCGACGGAATTTCGTCGCTAATCAGAATTAGCGACGAAATTCTGAAACGGACACATACCGTCGCTATTTTGGCCGTTGTTAAATTTAGTGACGGAATTTTTCCGTCGCTAAATTTAGATACGAAAAGTGGCCTTCTGTCGCTAAAAATAGCGATGAAATTTAAGTTTTCGTAGCTAAAATTAGTAACGGATTACAGTCTTCCGTCGCTAAATTTATAAAATTTTATTTATTTATTTTTTTTAATTTTTTAATTTTTTAATTATAAATTATCAATAGCATAAAAATTCTAATTGACAAAAATAATATAATTAAACATGTATTCATTAAAATAGAAAACATAACAATAATTGAAAATATATTAATTAAAATAAAAATAAAAACAATAAATTTAGATTTATAGAAAATTTAATGTAAATATACATATTAATAGAAAAGAAATAATATTCTTTATCTAAAATAATACAGTGTATAAAATTAAACAATATACAAGTTGTCCTAAAATATACCAATAAGTTGAAAATGATCTCATGATCCACAACCCCCTTCAACTTTATCAAGGCTTTCAGCTATAATCACAATTATAAGTGTCATGAAAAATCTATCATCAAGTAGAACAGAACTAAATAGTTGAATAGAAAATGTTATCTTAAAACAAGAAGAAAAAAATTGATTTAACTTTGACGTGTCATAACTTTTAGCTCAAGTGGAGTTATAAGGGCCATAATATGTTAAAATGAAGTGTTTTGAGCGATCTATAGTCGTTTTCAGGTGAAACCCATAACTGCTCGTGGCGGACCCAAATTAAATCGTTTGGATTACTATCGGATCTTTTAAAAATAAAATATTAAAAATATTTACGACTAACAACCTAAGGTTAAGAATTTAGTCACATTAATCACTTTTATTCATTATGGCATATTAAACATAATAATATGAATATTACAATATTCAACTCACTATAAAAATTTAATCAAAAAATTCAGTATAATAATTTATATTACTTATAACTAAATTTCAAATCAAAATACAACATCATCTATCATGAAATATATAAGATAAATTTATATCACTTACAACTAAATTACAAGTAAAATTACAACTAACTTAATCAATCCAAAATGTAGTTTATTAACATAAAATGACTTTATATTGCAAAAATACAAGCAATTAGCATGCAAATACTCTAAAAAAATTTCCTATCAACATGCAATTCCCCAATTTATTTCAATAACATTAAAAATAAAAAATACACACACATATATAAGAGAAAAATTAAAAAAGAATCCGACTCACCTCTCGGGTAGCACCTGCACCAGAGGGCAGCGGCGGAGGAAGGCTCACGAGAAGGAAGCAGCGGAGGAAGGTGGCAAATCTGGCGCGTAGAGAGCAGATCTAGCGTGCAGGGAGCAGAATTACCGGGCGGAGATCAGATTCAGCGAGGTGGCGGTAGCGGCAACCGGTGTCTAGCGTGCTCGAGAGAGGGGGATGCACAGCTCTTTTGGGTGCGAGAAGTAGGGAAGGCAGCAGCACTTTCGCGCTCGACGAAGCTGGTGGCCCTTCTATGTGGTGGTGGGGGCGACTTTACCGGCCTAGATCTGACCGTCCGGCGGGTAGGGGAGAGAAAAAGAAGGAAACCCATGACACAAAGAGAGAAGAGAGGGAAGACAGAGGGAAAAGAAGAGGGAGGAGAGAGTAGAGAGGGAAATAACACAATTTTATATATCCTATGATTTAGCGAAGGGAAAGATAGTGATGGTAAAAAATGGACCGTCCCTATTTAGGGACGAAAATTCCTTCCGTCGCTAAAAATAGCGACAATAAAAAATAGACTGTCACTAAATTCCTTTAGCGATGGACATTAATTTTCGTCTCTATTTTGCGACGAAAAACACTAATCGTCGCTATTATTTTTAGCGGCAGATTTAATTTTCATCTCTAAATTTGGTAGCTAAAGATGACGGCATATATTCCCGCCAAATTTTAGAGATGAATTTTTTTTTTCCATCGCTAAATCTGGAGGAAAATATGTCCCGCCACTTTTAGTGACAAAATTGTGTTTTTGCCACTATTTTAGCGATGGAATTGTGTTTCTGTTGCTATTTTAGCGATAGAATTATGTTTCCGTTTCGTCGCTAAAGCTAAATTTTCTTGTAGTGAATCTAATCATCGGCTTGAGATGTTGCTTAGAAATGAGGAACCACTTCCACCATCTATTGTAAGTCCTCCGGTCGTTGAATTAAAGGTGTTACCTAGCCCTTTGAGGTATGCATTTCTTGGTAACAACAATACTTTGCCAATTATAATTTCTAATAAGCTTACTTCGCCATAAGAAATGCACTTATCCAAGTTGTTAGAACAAGAATTAAAAGTATTGGATGGCAAATTTCTGATTTGAGGGGGATTAGCCCTAATGTCATTATGCATAGAATACATATGGAAGATGGTTATCAACCAAAATCAGATAGACAAAGTAGACTCAACCCAATATGAAAGAAGTAGTTAAAAAGGAAGTAATAAAATTACTTAATGCCAGAATAATCTATCCAATTTCTAATAGCGATTGGCTGAGTCCGGTGCATTGTGTACCTAAAAAGGGGGGTATGACTATAGTTAAAAACGAGAATAGGGAGTTGATCCCTACACGAACCACCACCGGATGGAGGGTTTGTATTTATTATCATAAGTTAAATACAGCCACTAGCAAGGATTATTTTCCTTTACCATTTATTGATCAAATGTTAAATACATTCTTATTATTATCATTATCATCACTAGAGACTCTCTAATAGAGAGATCGGGATGCTTAAGATATTTGTTATAGGTTGATTAAATATTCTTAGAATATGTGAAAATGCTAATTTAAGTCTATGATGAGAATTAAGAGTTAGAAATCATATTTGCATATTTTAGGCATTCTAATTCAGATCGAGAGAATGATTAAGAATATAACTATGATGCGCGCCGAACAGAGCAAAGGCCCTCGTTGAACCCGCTTTTAGGGCTCGAGGGATTAGTTCACGTCTTTTTGATCTTGGGTGCCATGAGACATTTTAGATGCCTCATTCCCAATAGAACATTGGAAAGGATCATCTAGTCTCACGGCGCCTTGAGGCACCTTTGAGGTATTTTATAGTCACCACCCAATTTACAAGAAGTTGGGAAAGATCTCTAACCTCTATTGGTCTAACCAGAGATGGTGTTCGGGACTTCACTCTTATTTATGTTTTGGTTTGATAGGAGTTTAATTGAGTTATAATATAATATATGTTTTCTATGTATTTATGTAATTAATCGTGTAATTGTGTATATTTGATGTCATATGTGTTAGTTTATGTTTATTTGTATTAGATTGCATGTTTTTGTGTTTACTGGTGTTTTTAGGTGAAAAATGAAGAGAAAAAGCAGATACAGAAGGAGGATCACGAGAACAGAGCACAGTCACGACTAGTGATGCTATATCACGAGTCGTGACTGGCGAGGGAGAAGGCAGAAGGAAGGAGGAAAAGAAATAAAGGGCTGAGGAACTAGGGTCACGAGTCGTGATGATGGCTCACGACTCGTGACGACACAGAGAGGCCAGGAAAGAAAGGGAAAGAGAAAGAAGAGAAGAGAAAGAGAGGAGAAGGCGAGACGTGAGCACCGGTCATGACACACACGCGAAGTCACGCCACATGATGGGAAGTCGCGATTCGTGACGAGCCAGAGGAAGAAAGAAGAAAAGAAAGAAAGGCCAAGAGCAGCGTGTTCTGTTGCGGGCGCGACAGAGACGACCGTTGGGGCAGTTTTGAGCCAAAAGTCATTTGAAAAGTCACTTTCTTTCACCAAACTTTGCAACCATTCTCAAGAGACACGATTTTTAAATTATTATCTATAAATATGTAGTTTAACTGTAATTTTAGGAGGATGAATTTTAGTTAAGTAATTTTTCTGTATTTTGCAAGACAGATTTTTCTTAGTAAAATTTCTACTTAGTTTTATGATTTGAAGAAGAAGATCAAGGAGAAGAAAATTTGTTTCAAGAGATTGAGAAAAGGGTTGAAAGGCTTCTATATTATTCTCTTATTTTTAATTCTTCTCCAATATTTCTATAAATATCATTTCAATGAATTTGCATGTTATTATTCTTTCTATTTCATCTACTTTCATGATCTTTCAATGTAGATTCTCTATTAGTATATTTTGCATGATCATTACAAGTTAAAGTAATTCGAGAGTTTGCTTTATCTGACATCTAATAGAATTTCATTATCAAGGTATATTTTGAGAAATCGGTATATTGAGATAATTGCTATAGGTTAGTGTTTATTCTTAAAATATGTAATTAGAAACCTCTAATTCATTAATGAAAATTGTGAGTTAGAATTTTAATTGTATGTTTTAGGCATTTTAATTCATGTCGAGAGAATGAGTTAAAAAATTGATTCTAACTTCGCTTGCATGAAAGATGAGTAAATGTTAATCAAATGATGGATCAAATTCATTATTTTTAGTTCTTCATTCATAAATCCTTTATCTTCTTCTGATAAACATAAATTAGGCTTAATTAATTAGAATAATAAAGTAGTTCAAATTCAACCATCAAATTTATTACCATTGTAAACAAGATTAAAATCAATTAGTAATAGTGTGTAAAAACGTTCCTCGTGGGATTGACATCTTAAGTACTATTGCGGTACACCGTATACTTGCGGTATAATTAGCATCTATAGAAAATGCTTAACAAGTTTTTGGCGCCATTGCCGGGGAGCGGTTGTTTGCCATTATGAAAATTGATTTATGATTTTGGATTACAATATTTTGTTTGTTTTAATTTGTTTTTGTGTTTAAATTAACTTTGTGTTTTGTTTTTGTTTTACAGGATTTGAGAAGTTCATGCCTAGTATAAGGAGTTCTTTTGAAGAGCTTGAACCCTTAAATCCTGAAATTGAAAGATTCTTGTCAAGTAACCGGAAGTCAAATAGAAAAAAGAACAAAAATAGGAGATCAACTATCATGGCTGAAGAAAATCCACCAAGACTCATGGACTTTGCCACACCTGCTTTGAGTGGTGCTCAACAAGGAGTGGTAAGACCAACGGTAAATGCAAATTAATTTGAGATTAAGCCTTCATTGTTACAAATGATTCAAAATAGTATTCAATTCTATGGTTTGGCAAATGAGGATCCAAATGCTCATTTGGCCAACTTTCTTGAAATATGTGATACCTTTAAGATCAATGGGGTTTCGGCTGATGCAATCAAGCTTAGGCTTTTTCCATTCACTTTGAAGGATAAAGCCAAGGCTTGGTTGAATTCCCTAACACGGGGATCTATAACTACTTGGGACCAATTGGCCCAAGCATTCTTATCAAAATATTTTCCATTGGCCAAAACTGCAAAAATCATAAAGGATATTACTACATTTGTTCAAAATGATAATGAATCATTATATGAGGCTTGGGAAAGATTCAAGGAATTGCAAAGGATGTGTCCACACCACAACCTTCCAAGAGAGCTCTTGATGCAAACCTTCTATAATGGAGTTAATCCTACCACAAGGGGGATTATTGATGCTGCTGCTGGAGGTTCTTTGATGAGAAAAACAATTGATGCAGCATATGAGCTATTGGAAGAGATGGCAATGAACAACTGTATGTGGCCTCCTGAAAGAGTAAGGGAGTATAATAATTCTAATGCTAGGGGAGTACATTCAGTAGATTCTATGGTTGCATTACAAGCCCAAATTGAAGCATTAAATCATAGAGTTAATAGTCTAAGTATGGGTGGTAATTCATTAAATGCATGCAATGTTTGTGGTCAACAAGGACATAAGAGTGATAATTGTAATTTAGGCATGGTTAATAAGGAAGAACAAGTTAATTTTCTTCAAAGCCAAGGTCGTGGAAATCCTTATTCTAACACTTATAATGCTAGTTGGAGAAACCATCCTAACCTTTCATGGGGGAATAATAATGTTAACAACCAAAATAGAGGTGTAGGATATCAACAACCACAAGATAGGTTTGGGGCCTTTGAGGTTAAATTTGATAAGTTCATTGAAGAAATTAATTGTAAGATGCATTCTCAAGATGAAAGTCAAAAGAAACTTGAAGAAAAATTTGATCAAATTGCTAAAAATCATGCTGCTACTATTCATAATCTTGAGGTTCAAATAGGCCAACTTGCTAATTCTTTACCTTCTAGAAATCTAGGATGCCTTCCAAGTAATACTGAGGAGAATCCTAGGGAGCACATTAAGCCATGATATGTCTAATTTTTTATTTAGGTTACTTAGTTATATTGTTTTTATTTAGGTTTTGTACTTTATTTTAATTTTGTTTATATAGTTTTATTTATGGTATTATTGATTTTCATGCTAATAACACATTTGTATTTAAATGATAGCTAATTTAATCAGATTAGATTTGTTTAATAAATATATAAAAAATTAAATAAATAAATGAAAAAAATAGAACAAAAAAAATAAATAAAAAAAATATAAAAATAGTTTTGCAGACGTTGTATTCTGTCGCGATGGTGGCAAGTATCGCGATCACGACAGAAGGCGATGAAGCACATTTCGGTAGTGGCTGTACATCTTCACGTGTCGTGACTTCCAGGCTCGACTCGTGACGTGGTGGAGTTGAGGAGAAGTCGCCTAGTGAGGAGCATCACGAGTCGTGACTCTTCCTCACGAATCGTGACGCTTGATCAACGAATCAGGTAAGTTTTGTTTTATTATTTTATTTTCTTTTATTTACTTATTAATTTTAAATTTATTTGCCTTAAATTTTCTCTTTGCTGATATTACTATTTTACTTTTCATTAATTTAGCTTAGATTACCGTTAGTCTCCTTAACTCACACAACTTAAAAATTAAAAGAGGGAAAGTTTAAATTCAAAACCCTAAAACATCGGGACTTTTCGTATTCCTTCTTTCTTTTCTATTTCACTTAACTATCCCCTCTCATTTGTAAACTCTTCTCATTTTAGGTCACGAGTCGCAACCCTTATTCACCTCTGTCATTTCCCTTTGTCTTCATTTCTGTGTACTCACAATTTTATTTTATCTCTGTTCGTCATCTGTACCCTTCATCTTCTTTCATTTCCTTTCGTTCCCAAGTTCTCATTTACGTATTAACACTGTTGTTTTTCGTTCCCAATTTCATTTGTCATTTTCGTTTCTTCTTCCCGCCAGTCACTGTCGATTATTTCTTTTGAACTGGAATTTGATTTTCTTTTCTTCTTTGTGAGCAAATCTGTTAGGGATCTGTACTTGGTTCTTTTTATTTCATTTTCATTGTTTTTAGTTATTTCGGTACTTCGTTTCTTGGTTAATTTCGGCATTTTCCTCATCTTTGTTTCTTTCTTCGTTAGCAGTTCCATTTTACTATCTGTCTTCTTTCAATCTTTGTTTACACAACACATACAAATATGGTAAGAACCAAAAACCCATCCATTTCAAGAATTGAACAAGCAAGGCAGGAGGCTGAAGAGGGTGACATTTCTAATTCCTTTGGTACTGGATTTCTTATATTTTCTGTTGATGAAGGTAGTCGTTTTCTTACTCTCTGTGACAGAAAATTTTCACAATGTAAGTATTTTCCATCAGATTTGTTAGAGCACGTGGGCATGTTAAATACTGTGATTGAGATGTTGTCTAACTGTGGTTTCCTTAGATTTGCCAATATGCATTAAGATATTTATCCTAATTTAATGCTTGAATTTTATACATCTTTGCAAAAGAATGAGGATAATGAATATTGGATTGATTTTCGTTTGGATGGCAAAGCACACACTCTGACTTATTTTATGATGAATCGTATGTTTGGATTTTCACAAACTGGTTTGTTTGACCCCCCTAAATCTTTTAAGCCTAATAGATTTTGGACATTTTTAACTGATTTGCAAACACCATATAAAGCTAGAGATGCTAAATCAATGTTTATCAAAGATTTAAAATATTGGGTTTTGCACAAGATTTTTGCATCTTTGATTTTCAACAGGTCTGAATTTAATAGAGTTTCGCTTAATGAACTCTTTTTGATGTGGTGTGTACATAAAAGAAAGGATGTGTATTGGTCTTATTGGATTGTAAGTCAGTTGTTGAATTGTGTTGATAGACATGAATCACCTATAACACATGGGCATATTATTACTGTTCTTGCAAGAAATTTAGATGTTGATTTTCGTTGTTATCATAGACATCATCCTTGTATTTATTTTACTAAACATCTTTTTGTTCGTGGAGAGGTGGTTAGTGCAAATTTTCAGGAAATTCCATCACATTTGAGGTCTTGTTGGAGGGACATTGCTGGACCTTCTGAACCACACGTAGAGGCACAAGAAGTAGAGGTTGGTGATGAGGGGGCTAGTGATGATAACATTTTGCCTGATGTTCCAGTAGATGTGGCTGCTGCCCCTGATGTTGGCTCATCCAGCAATACCATACCAATGATGTTATCTCATATGCAAGATCAGCTGTCCTCTATAGCGCGACGTCAAAGGCGTTTGGAGTACAAGTTTGATAACTTCATCACCCAAGCTGGATTTATGGTTCCATCACCTCCACAATCACCATGATAGGGGCGTATTTCTGTTCTTTATTTTATTTGTTTTCTTTCTTTTAATTGTTTTATTTTGTTTTCTTTCTTCACATTGAGGACAATGTTGGTTCTAAGTATGGGAGAGTGCATGTGTTGTGATGTTTGTGATTACTTATGTTTTATAAATTTGTTTATGTATTGTGCATGTAAATTGCATGATTGTTTTTGTTTGTGTGTTCTTGTCTCAAGTAAGCTTTTGAGTAAGCTTTATTATAATGTATTGTTCATTTGGTATATTATATAGGTTGTTAGGTCCATTATCTTTTATGCTCATTTTTATCAGTTTTTAAAACTTTTTGGTATGTCTTTTAAGTTTTTCAAGTCCTTTGGTTTTACTTATTTCAACATTATCGATTGTTTAGTCTCTTTGCTAGCCATGTTTTTAAAATTAGAATTTGCTCATTTAGTTTAAAATTTTAAGTTTTTAGCTGCCTATGGAAACTATAGCCATAATACTTACCTGTTATCTTTTCAATAATGGATGAGGACTCAAAAAGAAAAGAAAAATAAAGATAAGTGGGATGGAGCACAAAATGCACCCACAAAATGCACCCACCAAATTCAAAAATAAATAGCAAGATATATATCCAAAATTATAAAAAATATGGGATGGAGCGTAAAACGCACCCATATTAACTTCTCTTGCTATGCATGGAATTAAATGAAAAATATATATATCCATGTAAAAAAAATTAAAAAATTAAAAACAAAGCAAAAAGAGTCTAAAAATGCCATGAGATTTGATTAAGGGTAAGTGAGCTTCAATTGTCCTAAAAGGTGACTAGAAGTTTAGAATTTTTAACTTTTATGATCATTTTTCTCTCTTTAATTCATGTTTAGTTTTTGATTATGTTGGAAGTAGTAAAGTTAGAAAACTTGTTGAATTTTCAATGCATATTTTGAATTCTGATTTACTGATATGTGTGAGTGTTTGAGATAGTTGAGCTTTGCAATTTTAGTATATATATGCTGAATAAATAGTGCTATATAATAATTTTTACTAGTTGTTATATTTTCTTATGTCTTTTCTCTTGCTTGAGGACAAGCAAGGGTTAAGTGTGGGAGAATTTGATAGGAGTTTAATTGAGTTATAATATAGTATATGTTTTCTATGTATTTATGTAATTAATCGTGTAATTGTGTTTATTTGATGTCATATGTGTTAGTTTATGTTTATTTGTATTAGATTGCATGTTTTTGTGTTTACTGGTGTTTTTAGGTGAAAAATGAAGAGAAGAAGCAGATACAGAAGGAGGATCACGAGAACAGAGCACAGTCACGACTAGTGATGCTATATCACGAGTTGTGACTGGCGAGGGAGAAGGCAGAAGGAAGGAGGAAAAGAAATAGAGGGCTGAGGAACTAGGGTCACGAGTCGTGATGATGGCTCACGACTTGTGACGACACAGAGAGGCCAGGAAAGAAAGGGAAAGAGAAAGAAGAGAAGAGAAAGAGAGGAAAAGGCGAGACGTGAGCACCGGTCACGACACACACGCGAAGTCATGCCACGTGATGGGAAGTCGTGATTCATGACGAGCCAGAGGAAGAAAGAAGAAAAGAAAGAAAGGCCAAGAGCAGCGTGTTCTGTCGCGATCGCGACAACGTTGCGATCGCGACAGAGACGACCGTTGGGGCAGTTTTGAGCCAAAAGTCACTTTCTTTCACCAAACTTTGCAACCATTCTCAAGAGACACGATTTTTAAATTATTATCTATAAATATGTAGTTTAACTGTAATTTTAGGAGGATGAATTTTAGTTAAGTAATTTTTCTGTATCTTGCAAGACAGATTTTTCTTAGTAAAATTTCTACTTAGTTTTATGATTTGAAGAAGAAGATCAAGGAGAAGAAACTTTGTTTCAAGAGATTGAGAAAAGGGTTGAAAGGCTTCTATCTTATTCTCTTATTTTTAATTCTTCTCCAATATTTCTATGAATATCATTTCAATGAATTTGCATGTTATTATTCTTTCTATTTCATCTACTTTCATGATCTTTCAATGTAGATTCTCTATTAGTATATTTTGCATGATCATTACAAGTTAAAGTAATTCGAGAGTTTGCTTTATGTGACATCTAATAGAATTTCATTATCAAGGTATATTTTGAGAAATCGGTATATTGAGATAATTGCTATAGGTTAGTGTTTATTCTTAAAATATGTAATTAGAAACCTCTAATTCATTAATGAAAATTGTGAGTTAGAATTTTAATTGTATGTTTTAGGCATTTTAATTCATGTCGAGAGAATGAGTTAAAAAATTGATTCTAACTTGGCTTGCATGAAAGATGAATAAATGTTAATCAAATGATGGATCAAATTCATTATTTTTAGTTCTTCATTGATAAATCCTTTATCTTCTTATGATAAACATAAATTAGGCTTAATTAATTAGAATAATAAAGTAGTTCAAATTCAACCATCAAATTTATTACCATTGTAAACAAGATTAAAATCAATTAGTAATAGTGTGTAAAAACGTTCCTCGTGGGATCGACATCTTAAGTACTATTGCGGTACACCGTATACTTGCGGTATAATTAGCATCTATAGAAAATGCTTAACATGGTTAATTATAAATGAGTTTTTAAATTCATAAAATTCTATCTCTGCTCTCACACGATTAATGCATTTAAATTAAAGGCATATTGCAAGCATTCAAAGCTATAAATAAAAGACTATAAAGAAAGCAATAAAATAAAGCGATAAAGGAAAGCGGTAAACACGCCAAGCACACAATTACAAGAGAAATTAGGGTGGAATACAACCCCAAATAAAAGAAAGCTAAAATGAAAGTTGGGACGGAATACAATCCCAAATAAAAGATAAATAATATTGCCCCAAAATAATTAATTACAAGGGCCCAAAAATATATGGACATAAATTTAAAACAAGCAAACAAAATCAAACATAAAAAAGACATACATAAATCAGGGTATTCGTTTAGTTTAGGAACATTGATTCCTTCACACTCACTTAAAGAGCGATCGAAGAGTTATTCAATTGTTGGCTTAAAAACCGGGATGAGTGATCCCATTTTGGAGAAAATTTAACTCTTCATTTTATCGTGATATTTTACATTTCTTGGCTAAAACAAGGGACATTGGTCCTAATTTTATTAGTAAAAATGTCCAATTTAATTATAAAAATATTTTGCGACTTTTTTACCACACATATGCATAAGATAAAACTATTTTATTTTACAAGCAAACATAAACACATAAAGGGACGGAAAAGGTCTCATCCAAGCGATGCGGTCTCCTACACGTCGTGACCGCTCCGTGGGGTCACAGGAATACTCATACAATGTAAATCTCATTTAAATCCCCAAACAAAAATAACATTAAAAAATATTAGTAATAATTCCGAAAATTAATCAAATAAAGATAAAATAAACATAGGACATGTTAATTTAACATACAAATAATTCACATGCAAAGGAAATAAAATAAATCATGCAAAAACCTAAGGTTAATGACAAAATAATAATAATAATAATAATAATAATAATAATAATAATAATAATAATAATAATAAGCATGCAAAATGACAATAACGGAAATAATAGGAAAATAAATACTAATGATAATAATGGTAAAGGCATTAACAGTAATAATAATAATAATAATAATAATAATAATAATAATAATAATAATAATAATAATGATGATGATGATGATGATGATGATGATGATGATGATGATGATGATGATGATGATGATGATGATGATGATGATGATGATGATAACATAATAATAATGAGAAAGAGAATAATTGTAACGGGAATCACAAGGAAACCAAACTAAGACAATAAACAACATATCAACAGTACTAATAATCACATTAAAAATGCTAGAAATAACTGATGAACATGTGAACAACAACAAAAAATAATAATATTAACAACAATGAATAATGAATAAAATAAATGAGAACAGGTCCAAAAATGTTTACCCTCAGAGTTTATGAGTCGGAAAAATGATGTCTTGATCCGTCCTCCTTGTCGAAATTTATGATAAAGGACACGAAAATATTTGGAAAAATCTTAGTTTTGACAAACAAAACTCAAGAAAATATTTTTGGTGGGATGATTAAGCAAAGAAAATTGATTTTTCTTCCTCAAATCAAACCAAAAATGAAATATTCTGTAGAGAAGAAATAAATTCAAAATTGAAAAATGTTTAAAGATTTTTTGTGAAGGAGCCCTCGTCTGCCCTTTTGTTCTTGAGAGAAAACCCTTTTTTTCTCTTGTGAAAATTGCAACTCCCCTTACAAATGAAAACAAAGAATCCTTTTGTTTCCCTGTCTTGTCCCAAAATGGGAAGAGACAAAACGTTCTTTTTAATCTCAGTAACCAAAAATATCATTAAAACATGAAACAAATGTAATAGACTGAAAAAATTGACCAAAAGAATGCAGGTGAAAGCGACAGCACAGGGGAGTTGGCGCGGGGATGCCCGCAGGTGAAGCAAGGCGGCGCGCGCCCCTATGGACACATGTCGCACCAAGCGACATACGCCAAGGCGAGTGTGCGTCACCCTCGGCGACGTGCCCCCGAGCGGCCGCATGTCGCCCTAGGCGACGTGTGCCCCCACGGGCGCACGTCACTCCTGGCGACATGCGCCCTTGAGGGCGCGCGTAGCCTGCGGTCGCATGCCGTTCCCGCGCGGGCATGGCCCGCACGCATGCAACCCAACCTGCACGCGCGGCGCGTAAATAAAAATAAAAATAAATAAAAATAAAAACAAGAGTAAAAACGTAAATTTTTGATTCAAAATCTTTAGAGGAACAAAGGAAATTTTTGACAAGGAAAACATCATTTTTGACACCCCTACTTGTGGCAAATATCGTTTTCGTCATCAGGTAATTCTGATCTTGGACTGCCTCGGGACCCGGTGTCTACAGTTGCCCCCGATTTTGGGGAACCTAGAACTTAGGTGCCTAGGTGAGCCAAAATTCAGAAAAGAAGAGAGGAACGAAGCGCGTACCTAAGGTGGTGACCTACCTGGTGCGTTGTCGTCCCCGATTGATGTGATTAGTTCCTTACCAGCTTGTCCGCATTCGAAACCATTGCCGAGTTATGTGATTGATGAACGTCAACTTGTCGACGTGTGAAACCATAGTTGAGTTGCGCGATTGATAGAGTCCAATTTATGGGTGTGTGAAATCATAGTTGGGCAACTGATAAACACTAGCTTGTCGGTGTGTGAATCCTCCAGACTTTGAAAAATGTGATTGATGAAACATCAGCTTGTCGGTGTGTGAAACCACGGCTAAACGACTGATAAACACCAGCTTGTCGGTGTGTGAAGCCTCCAGACTTTGAAGAATGTGATTGATGAAACACCAGCTTGTTGGTGTGTAAAACCACAGCTGAGCAACTGATAAACACCAGCTTATTGGTGTGTGAAGCCTCCAGACTTTGAAGAACGTGATTGATGAAACACCAACTTATCGGTGTGTGAAACCACGGCTTAGCGACTGATAAACAATAGCTTGTTGGTGTGTGAAGCCTCCAGACTTTGAAGAATGAGATTGATGAAACACCAGCTTGTCGGTGTGTGAAACCACGGCTGAGCAACTGATAAACACCAGCTTGTCGGTGTGTGAAGCCGCCAGTATTTCCTGCAAAATTAGAAGTTCGTATGCAATGGTAAGTTATGCATGTGAATGTGAATAACTGATGAACATGTGAATAACAACAGAAAATAATAATATTAACAACAATGAATAATGAATAAAATAAGTGAGAACGGGTCCAAAAATGTTTACTCTTAGAGTTTATGAGTTGGAAAAATGGTGTCTTGATCCGTCCTCCTTGTCGAAATTTATGATAATGGACACAAAAATATTTGAAAAAATCTTAGTTTTGACAAACAAAATTCAAGAAAATATTTTTAGTGGGATGATTAAGCAAAGAAAATTAATTTTTCTTGCTCAAATCAAACCAAAAATTAAATATTATGTAGAGAAGAAATAAATTCAAAATTGAAAAATGTTTAAAGATTTTTTGTGAAGGAGCCCTCGTCTACCCTTTTGTTCTTGAGAAAAAACCCTATTTTTCTCTTGTGAAAATTGCAGCTCCCCTTACAAATGAAAACAAATAATCCTTTTGTTTTCCTATCTTGTCCCAAAATGGGAAGAGACAAAACGTTCTTTTTAATCTCAGTAACCAAAAATATCACTAAAACATGAAATAAATGTAACAGACTAGAAAAATTGACCAAAAGAATGTAGGTGAAAGCAACAGCACAGGGGAGCTGGGGCGGGGATGCCCGCAAGTGAAGCAAGGCGAAGCGCGCCCCTATGGACGCATGTCGCGCCAGGCAACATGCTCCCGGGGGGGCACGCATCACCCTCGGCAATGTGCGTCTGAGCGAGCATGCGTTGTCCTCGGCGATGCGGGCGCGCGGGGGCGCATGTCACCCCTTTCTAACCCTTGGCCAAAGGAAGAGATCACAAGATGGAACAAGGAGAACGAAGAAATGAAGGAGAAGGAGGCGGCGGCGAAGAAAAGAGAACAGAAGAGTTAGGGCAAAACGCTGCTCTTCTTTTCCCTTCCCTTGCATTGCCTTTATATACCCCTTTCTAACTCTTGCCGCTTGTCCTCTTGTGATTTGGTCGAACTTGACCACTCACACTCTACACCCACATATAACACTACCACCTTAGCCCACAACTCATGCAATATGGCCCAAACTAAGACATCACATGCCAGAACACTCACAAACACACAGACAAATATGGCTCAAACTACCAGGGGAAAAACGAGGTGTGACAATGCCTGCTCTAGATTGGGTAGTGGATAGATGGGCATGCCTATAGGGACTCCGTTTGTTGCAGCCTCTATTCAGTTCTGTAGACCCGTTTGGGTCCTTATTTGGATCATAAATTAATAAGATAATTAAAATGAATTGTTCCTTCGGGTACCCCTATTACTCTACTCCTGGGTACCTCTGTTCAGTATTTTCCCGTTATCCACTTCCTTAGGGTATTGCAGGCTTAATTAAAATTAAATACTTGTATTTCATATATAGTTTTCTCTTGATTGTTATTATATACATTCATGTGTATGCATGGCTTGATGACTACTATGAGTAGTCATCTATTTTATATTAATTCCCCACTAAGCATATGCTTAGCATGGGTGTTTCATCCGTGTAGGTACTCTTGTATGGTTTGAATTTTTGTTACAAACTTATATATATATCATGTTCTTTTGTTGAACTTTGTATAGATAGAATATTACAACATGTATAATTACTAAACAAATTTTTTATTAACATTGCTTGATTGTGAAAAGAGTTTAGTGAAGCAATACAAGTTAGTACTTCTGTTTCCCATTATTTATGTCTTGTTCCTGTACACTTTCTTATCCTCCTAGGGGGTATAAGGGGTGTTACATTTATTGGTATCAGAGCTTAGGTTTAGGCAATTCTAGACATCGAGTAAAGTATTGTGGTAACCTATGCGTAAATAGTTTTGTGTTAACCTAATGCGGGTGTCCTTATTTTCTTATAGTGTTGTGATGGACCCATCCCGAGACTCTGCTAAAGGGACTGTTGAAGGAACTGCAGAAAGTATTAATCCTAGGGACCAAGGTCCATCCACCTCCGGGTCTTCTAAAAGAATAAGAGATGATCGGGATGTACCTGTTGTACCCTAGGAGGCCTTATTCAAAATCTCTCAAGACATGGCTCATGTGTTAGAAAGAATGATGGCCCCTAAACCTGCTATTGATGTAATTAGAAAACACAGGGCTAAAGAATTTTATGGTACTAGCTTAGAAGAATTCAAGAAGGCTGAATATTGGCTAGAGAAGCTTCGGAGGGTATTTGAAGAAATAAGGTGTTCTCCAGATCAAATGGCTATTTATGTAGTTTCCCTCTTGCAAGGTGCGGCATACGATTGGTGGAAGCTAGTTCGGTGCCACCTGCTATACATAGACCCACCTACTTGGGACTTTTTAGTCTAGGAATTACGGAATAAGTACATCACTGTAGCTTATAAAGACACAGAGTGGAAGCAGTTTCTGAGCTTGAGGCAAAGGAACCTATCAGTGGCTGAATATGAAAAGGAATTCAGCCGTCTTAGTATGTATGCCCCAGAGCCAGTTCTCACTTAATCTTTCAGATATAGACAATTTGAAGAATGTTTAAATGAGTCTATTAAGAAGTGCATAGCAGCTTTCACTATGCAATCGTCATTAATTTTCTATCAGTTGGTGGAAGCAGCCATAAAGGTTGAAAGATTAGAGATAATTGAATATGAGAGAAGTCAGAAAAGAAATTACTCTAGAGGTGGCTCCTCCTCAGGCAAAAGAGGAAGGGAATCACAAGCTGAAAAAATATAAGGCTCTGCTAATAAATGAAGAAAACAAGCACCTCCTGCAGCATCAGGCACTGGTAGGGGCTTTACTTCTATACAAGAAGATGCACCTGAATGTCCGCATTGTGGCAAGTGTCATTTTGGCATCTGTAAAAGATTAACTAGAAGTTGTTTTCGATGTGGGAGCTTAGATCATTTCATTGCAAAGTGCCCTAATGAGTTGAGAGTTAGTAGAAGTCAACAGGGAAATTGTCACACCCCACAAGTGGCTTATTTGGAAATTAGAATTTTAATTGGACATTTAAGGGTAATTGGGTAATTTACTAATGAAAGAGGATTTAATTGCAAGGAAATAAAAGATTTAAATGGCAGATTTTTGTCTAGTGAGTAAAGAGTAATTTGACAAGGATTAAATGGTAAAAGAAGAGTGAGTGGGTCTGTGAGCTGTGCATGTGTGCCATGTGGTGAGTGTGAGTGTGTGTACGTGGTGAGGGAAAAAGAAAGATTGAGAAAAGTTGAGTTGGCTGGAAAACAGAAGATTGAAAAAAGTTTTCTCTTTCTTTTCTGGTTCTCTCTCACGCGAACCACATTCTGCCTTTTCTTCATTTTTCTGTTCTTTCTATCATCTGCATGTGTGTTTTCTTGTTGAGGAACTGAGGACTGGTTGTGTTAGAAGCTTTGGCAGGGTAAGTAGCTACTGATTTTATATTGGGTTCTCGTTCTTCATCTTTTCTGGAATTATTCTGAGTTATATAGTGGTTTCCTTGGGTTAATAGTATTTCGGTTTATTGTTGGTTCATGCAAGCTATAGAAGACCGAAGGAAAGATAAAGGGAAAGATAAGATTGTAGATTGAAGAAGAAATACAGTGGACATTTTGGGCTTCAGTACAGGTTTGGGAGTGTCTGCCTTTCTCAATTTTGGATCCTATTTGTGTTAGTTGTTAAAGTTACTTGTTTGATTCTGTCTATGTGTATGCATGAGAAATATAAGGTGTATACATGATTTAGTAAAAAAAAAGAGTAACGTGAGTTGGTAAATGAGATGAATGTACATGAATTTGAATGGGAAATCCTGATATGTTGACATTCTGGTTTCACCTCTGTTTGAATAGTAAAAATGTGTTATTTGTGTTATAATTGCTGTAATTGTGCCCAGAAGACTTAAAGGTACGTATTTGCATAATTATTTCATGAAAAATGGATTTAGACAAACTGGGGGTTGAGTTTTGGTTGTACTCTGTTTTTCACGTTTTCTGGTTTCTGTGTTTTTCTGGAAATTCTGAGAAGTTGGATGAAGGAGAAGAAGCTGTGTGAGGAAGATCACGTGACGTGATGGGGCATCACGCCGTGACCTCCCTCCTTTGGGAAGTCACGTGGCGTGATGAAGCATCACGCCGTGACCTGCCTCTCTTGGCGAAGTCGCGACGTGATGGAGCATCACGCCTCGCGACCTCGCCTGCCCCTGTGTGTCACGAGATCGTGATTTTTCTTCCTCTCCTCACAGGCGTCACGAGACGTGACTGATGGTCACGCCGTGACCGCCTGTTCTTGCTTGCTGTTTTGCGTGGCACTCGCGTGGAGCCAGCGTCACGGGACGTGACCAGTGGTCACGACGTGACTGGCTTCTGCTTGCTGTCCTGTTTTTCTAAAAGCATGATTTTTAACTTCTGATTTCAAGGGTTTTACACTACATGACGACTAATTAGTTTTAAAATCTGATTGTATTTTAATAATTGCATAACACTGGGTTTTGAATACATGATTAATAATATTAATTATATATATGATTTACATGTTTATAATTTACATGGGTATAGATTATTTTAATGTGAGATATAGGTCCTTATAACTTCTGAATTTAATATTTAAAGTTACATGTTTCCAAAATGTGAACAGTATACATGTATACATGGATTATTTCTAGATGAATTATAAGTTCATATTACATTCGGTAATTAATATTTGAATATATGTATATGTTTCTGATTTTGATCAATGTACATGAATACATGAATTATTGAGTTGTATTCTTTGAGCCTGAATAAGTCATAGTAGTGGATAAGTAAGCGCTTACTTAGGTCAGAGTGTGTGTGCAGCTGCTATATGATAAAATGATATATGCGGGTCCGTTTGGATCCTTGTTTCGACCATGTTTGGTCTATATGGAAATAAAGCGAGACCTCGGTCTCTATATGAAAAGTACATGTTCGAGACTCATGTCTCTATATGCTTGGGATACTGTGTTCCATCAGTATCCAAATGACCGTATCCACTTCTTAGGTTTATACCAGACTAATCAGGCTACATGTTTATATGTGATATATATGTTGAGATGTTTATTGACATGATTAAAAGTATATGTTGCACATGAATTCTTGTATATCCTGTATCGGTGTAATCAGAGAAGTATGTTTGTATTTGTTAATTGCTTTTATTGTAAATATCTTAAAGGTGATGAGATACTATATTGTATATTGTTATTTTGTTTTGTTCCTCCCCACTAAGCGTTATCGCTTAGCACGGGCTCTTTTCCCGTGCAGGTGGCGAGTGCAGTTCGGAGTCGGATATCTGCAGGTCGGCCACTAGGAGTCTTTTGTTGAAGTTGTTTTTGAAGTCTTCCGCTGTAAATTTTTGTATATGGCTTGTGTATAGCAAAGTAAATCTTTGTAAAGGAACAAATATTATTTTGTATATGTATTTGCTTACGAGCCTCTTTTTGTAAAACGATATTGATATATGTTATATGTAAACAGGATTTTACTATTAAATGATTAAAAGTTTCTTCACATTTCATTTGGTTTTTATTTATACATGTGTATATGGATTTGTTATATGTGTTTGCCCGCGTGGCACTCCGGTATCCTTCCAACGGGGATGGCGGGGTGTTACAGAAATGGTAGAAAAAGATCAAATGCACCATCGACAACTCGTGGTAGAGGTAAGGGCCAAGGTAATTCTGGTCAACATGGGGGTAGTGTTACATCTGAGACAGTTGATCGCCCTCTTTTTATAGGTCCAACTCGAGCTTATGCTATAAAGACTTGAGAAGATCAAGGTGCACCTACAACACCCTTAACTTTCTATACTATACGTACCGTAACCGAATGTCTCTATTACCCCAAATGTATTGAAGTCACAAAATCATAGTACAGTAGACAGTTCCGTAATTTTTTTTTTTTTTTGCATTCAAACGTCAATGATACTCATGGACAAATAATAATAATAATATAATAGTTCATACATAACACTAGTTAAAAATATACAATCAACCTACATAAGACATAAACTCGTATCATCCATCGCGACCATATACATACCATGCCTATCTTCTTATCTTTATTTTCGTTTTCTTTCTCGACCATCTTCAAAACCTCGGCCACATTAAAACTTCTTCTCTTCATAACCTGCGCTAGTAACAACACTACGTTATGAGCATTACAATGCCCAGTGGTGGATACACATTCTAAATTTTCCATAACTACATCTACATGCATGAGCACACAAACATTTTTCTTTATTTAGACTATATAAACATTACAATCTTTAAATTTACTTAATTTATGTCTTACTGTAGACACCGGGTCCTGAGTCAGTTTAGATCAGAGTTACCCAATGATGATTAGATGGCTGTTTACAGGCAAAAAGGTTAAAAGTAATGATTTTCTTGTTAAATTTGCTTTTTAGAATAAAAAATAAAAAATAATAAAAAATATTTTAAAAATTGAATTTAAAAAATAGAGTTTGAAAATTATTGTGTTTTTAGTTAGATTTTTTAAAATATATATATATATATATATATATATATATATATATATATATATATTTTTTCGGCTGCGTCGACGAGCTGTGGCGGCCCGCAAGTGCGCGTGCGCGTCGCTCTCGCTGGGCGAGTGCGTTCGCACGCCGACACCCATCGCGCGCACCAACTAGGGTCGGTCGCCCCTAGTCTGCCGCAAACGCGTTTTTCGCCCTTTTTTTCCGTTTTTCTTGATTTTCTTTGACTTTTTCACATTTTTTTTGGGATTTTTAATGACAATTTCCTCTTTTGCACCCAAATTAAGGGAAATTTGATAAAAGTCCTATTTTCTTCCTTAATCAATGATTTTTTCCATTTTTACTCATTTAAATAGAAAATTTTGGAAAGAAATAGGGGGAAATTCATTTTGCATCAAAAATCTTTATTTTTCTTCTTCCCTTCCTCTTTAAGAATTCTCTCTACATTTTTCTTAGTTTTTCTTCTCCAAATAAAATTCTTAAGGTTAAAAATATCAATTTTTAACCAATAATTTTTCTTGAAACAAAGAAAATCATTTTTTGTTCTTGAGATTTGGATTTTTTTTATCAATTATAATTTTTGAGGCAAAGAAATTAATTATTTGTTCTTGATAATTAATTTATTTTCTTCTATTAATTTTTTTAAGCAATTTTCTCTTGAAATAAAGTTCCAATTATTTTTATTTCTATTTTGCGAATCAAAACAAGGAAATCAATCATATTTTTCATCTATCGAATCCAAAATCTGAGGGTAAACATTCTAGACTCAATCACTTCATTTTATTTTTTCTTTTATTTATTTTGTTCATATTTAATTAGTAATAATGTAGATCTTTATATTTATTGTGTTTTTTTTTATGTGGTTTTGTATATAGATTTAACATTTTTAATATTCTTTTTTCTTTATCTTATTTAATTGTTTATTATTATTATTATTATTATTATTATTATTATTGAAGCAATTATTATTATTTGTGTTAATTTATCAATATGTTAATCTATTTATTTTAATATGTCACTTAATTTGTTTGTCATCCATAATGCATATTTTATTTATTCTAATCTATCATTTATTATTTTATATGTTTAATAATTTTCTTGATTTGATTACTAACATTAATTTATTTTGTGGTTTTTGCTTTACTCTTTATTTTTTCTTGTTTGAGCACATTTGCAAGCGAAAGAGGAGATCCGGAGATTGATTATTTTTATTATTTTTTTAGTATTTTTCCTTCATTTGTATTTTAATTTACTTGTCATGTAATTATTAATGAAATTATTTGTTTTATGCACATTTATTTAAAAATCACACAAAAATATTTCTATAAATAAATTGGGTTTTTCTAATAAAATGATACCAATGTTCTAATTTTTTCATCCAAATAAATTGTCACTTTAAAATTATTTTATTTAACTATGCATGAGAGGACCAATGTCCTCACCTTTAATAAATAACCTATTTTATGTATGATTTATATTTTATTTACAATGGGGTTGTATTCCGCCCCTAATTTTGTTGTAATTTATTGCATTCTTATTTACTTTATTTTAATTTTATTTACCGTTTTATGATGATATGCGCACTATTAAATTGCATTAAATTGAATGAGAAATGGGATGAAACGCTAAATTCAAAACTCAATTATAAATTTAATCAAGGTATGAATAAATGGGAAGTCTCGAACCTTCTCTGGTCTTGGGCTCAACGAGACGAGAGGGCCATCTCAATGCTCTATTGGGGTGGGGCCTCCAAAACACCTCTTGTATCCCGAAAAATGCCCAACTTGCATAGTCCTAGGCTCCATGAGGCGAAAGGGTCATCCTAATATTCTATTAGGGTGTGGCTTGCCCAAGATGGACATGGTAGCATAGTCCTGGGCTCCGTGAGGCGAGAGGGCCATCCTAATATTCTGTTAGGATGGGGCCTCCAAGACACCCCCGGCTTGCCCAAAATGGATATAGCAGCGCCGTCTTAGGCTCACTGAGGCTAGACGACCTTTTCCAATTTTCTATTGGGTGGCAACTCCAAGAAACCTCCTTGTTGACCAAAATAGACGCACTTGTAATTTCACTTGCAAGTTTCCATGAACCTCATCCCGAAAGCTCTAAGAGCGGGCGGTTCGGGATGCCATAGGGCTCGGTGCGCGTCACAGTGGCGACTCCACTGGGCACCTAACATTTCCATTTCCGTTGTCATTATTATTATTGCCTGTACTGTTATCCTTAACATTAATTCTTTTATGTTCAGTCCACCATTTAATATTCAGTCATATTAAGGATCTTTGTTAATATCTTATTAATGTATTGATCAGTTTCCTTCATTTTGTCTATAACTTATTTAGTTATTTACAGTCTATATTTAGGTACAGTATCAGTTACTGAATTATTTGCTAGAACAGTTATTGTTCCTTGACACTTCCCTTACTCTTTTCTAGTTATGCTAACCTTTTTACGTTTTATGTTCATGTTACTATTTTTCATTTAATCATTTCTTTTATTGTACCATCATTAGAGCTGTAATCAATATACATTTACATTATTTTTCTATTGAATTTCAATCAATTACATTTCGTATTATACTCTTGAATTATCAATACTATCACTCAATACACTAACTTATCTGTATACTTAATATTTCTATTAATAACTATTTCACAATTTATTTTATTATTACTGTGACTAATAATACCATTATTAACAACAAAATCTGAATTACTCATATTATTAATGTTATCATCCTAACAGTTAACATTATTTCCTCATTAACTTTTAACATTTTACTAACAGTCCTAATTTTCTTCATGTATATGGTTCTATCACTAACATTCTCATATGGCCTCTTTTTAAATTAATTCATTACTACCCTAGCCTTCCAATAACATTTCAATCATTTACTAACATTATTACTTTCACGTGTACAATATTCTAAGGACTTTAAATTCCATCTATTTTATTTTCACACAACTAGCTCATAATTATGTTATTTATGTCATTTATATTACACTATCTTTTATTTATTTTCCTTTAATACCCTTTTCCTTCTTTACAATTTGTACTTCATTTAAAAAACCTTCAGTGTCTAATTAAATTCAATTAATGATGTTATTATACCTACAGTAGCATTTTCCATTACTTTACTAACACTATCATTATTTATTTCTTATAATTCATTTACCTTATATATATATTAACCTGTTTCATCATTTTACTAACATTGTCATTACTCATTATTACAATTAATATCATTTTAACTATTGCCACTATTGTTATTAACATTAATAATAATATACATGTATATTTACATTGATCTAGATATTGACATAAACTTAAATATTAGTATTAATACTATCATTATAATTATTCTTATTATTAAATCATGAATTTCTTCATTTATATTCAATTATACAATTATCATTCATAATACTTGCCAATTACATTTTAATCCTTAAACTTACATTACTATCGTCATTTACAATTTAGTCCCTAAACTTTTCACTAATTTACAGTATTAACTTTCGTTTCCACTTATTTACAATAATGCCATTAAATAATTTCATTATCACATTTTTCTCATTATTTGACACGCAAATTTCCAATTAGTCCTTATAATATTTTTCTTATCCTAATTTACACTTAAGCCCTCTTAATTTCATCCAAATTACAATTTTGTCCTTTATTTTCACTATATTTACAAATATGCCATTAATGTCATTTCTTACTTACTTTTCACATTAAATTCATTACTTATCATGTAAAATTTTCGTTTAATCACTAAATACCATTTTTATGTCAAATTACCATTTTACCTTAATATATTACTATTTTACTTAGTTTAAAATTTAGTCACATATAATTTTAGATTTCCCTTTTTAATTTAATCTTTTACATAATTACCATTTTACCCCTATTACCTTAAGTTCTTTACATTTTAGTCCTTATTCGCCTTATTATCCTTTATTAAAGTTCATTCACTCATTTTAATTCATATTCATTAATTTCCCCTAATATAAATCCGGTATAAATCTTTGGACTGGATATACGGGACGCGGACCATCGCGAATCCACTACAGTAACAGTAACAATAAATGCAGTAACAGTGACAGTGACAGTAACAGTAGCAGCGACAATATCAGTACAGTAGATCATCATTGACCTCCCGATGCGAGGCGTCATGAACCGCTACCGCGATGAGGGTATCCCTATGGCTAGCCAACTATATCCTGAGCTAGATTTACTACCAGAACACTAAGGGCAATCACAAAATTCATTATAACCATATAGTCATGTACTTACATCTCATTTTCAGTTCACTTTCTTTTATCACAATAATAACTTTGTAATGTACAATATTTATCACATCATTCTTCATACAATATCTTTTCCATCATTTTCCATTTCTAGCTCACTTATTATTTAATTCTAATTCCATTTATGCCATCATCTCATTTAATTATAACAATTACCATTATTTTCCATGTCATACATAATATATTACCAACATACACAACATTCAATAATTATCCAAAAATTTCAAATAAACTAACATACAATCCAAATTAAGTATACATTCTCATTATGCCATTTATTTCATTAAACTAACAGAATATACCATTAAATTCCATGTATACCCATTCAGCCATACTACATATTCCTCCATCAAATTCATTCTAATTTCTTTTATCATTCAATTAACTTCATTTCATGCTAATTAACATAAATATACACTTAATTAACTTTAACATTCAAAATATACCTTAATATTCTTTATATATATATATATATATATATATATATATGTATATATATATGTGTGTGTGTGTGTGTGTGTATATATATGTATATATATATATGTATATATATATATATGTGTATATATATATATATATATATATATATATATATATATATATATATATATATGTATATATATATATATATATATATATATATATGTATATATATATATATATATATATATATATATATATGTATATATATATATATATATATATATATATATATATATGTATATATATATATATATATATATATATATATATATATATATATATATATATATATATATGTATATATATATATATATATATATATCTGTATATATATATATATATATATGTATATATATATTCGGCCAAGACTTCATTTCCTCCTCCATAATTAATTTTGTTTCATTATTCATTCATTTGACTAGATTACATATTAATCACCATGTATACATAGTTGTTATGCCTTAAACATCAATTTATACCTTAAGAATATAAACATAACAATTCAGCCATGTACTTAATTCTTTACCAATATTTATTTTTTTTAATTAATCATTAATTCATCTAGGTTACGTGTTATTTTTCACAAATATACCATTTGTTTGCATTAATCACCAAAGTATACCCTTGTATACTAAGGTATACCATTCGGCCTACATGATGTCTACGGTATATGGTTCATTTCTTTCTATTTAAATCCTTCAAAATCTCATTTTTAACCTTCCTAAACATGTATATCTAAATTATTTCAATTAAACATGCATAAATCACATACATACAATATGAAAATAACCTAAAATTATACTTTTTCAATGGAAAAAGAAGAATATTGTATCCACTAACCTTATATTCTTTATCTCTACTCCTTAAACTTCCTTGCCTTGACTCCTTGAAACACCATCACCTCCTTTATGTTCCTTTAGTGGTCGAAAATACACATCAACAAAATCACCATAAATTTGCTTCCTTTTTGTAATATAATCACATAAACATACTCTACACCCTTAAATCTACCTATTTGAACCATTGAATCAAATTAAAAACCTTAAATACGCATACCTCAATTTTAGAACATAACCTTTGCCACTTACTTTTTCCCACTTCTCTCACTTCAAATTGGCTTTTGAGATCATTAGCAATGAAAAGGGAGGCTGAATTTTACTTAGAAAGGTTGGATTTGGTGAGAACTTTGGAAGAAGAATGAAGAAAATCATGAAGAAATCGAAAATACCCCATTCGGCCAAGAGAAGGGAGGAGAGAGCTAGAGAGATTTCTAGATTTTGAGAGATATTTCAGCCTTATATAGGGGTCTTAACTGGGCTTGGGCTTGGTTCAACCAATTGGGCCAACCCAAAAGTCCATTTAGGTTTAATTTTCTAATCCAAAATTATTTCTATCACTTCCCAAGTTCAATTCCTCACAAATCAATTCCATAATTCATAAAATTTATTTGTTAGGCTCCATAAAAATTTTCAAGTCAATCGGAGTCCGTTTTTCGGTCTGATAATTTCTTACCAGTCTGATAACTCAATTTTCTATCTCACTGTAAAAATTATTTTTCATCACCATTTGGTTCTCCACACAATTTAAAGCAAATCCATACTTTTAGATAATTTTTCTGAGCTCTGTAACACCATTTAGAGCTTGGTCAATTCTTGGTTAAACCGGTCAATTATTGTCAAAGTGGTCCAACTGGTTTGATTCTCTGGTTGAACAGGTTTGGTTAACTTTTCATCATTGACTTTCTTTTTTCCCTTAATAGCTCATTTATCTTGGGTTAAATCTCAATCAAGGTCCATTTTCGGTCCAATTTAATTAAATTGGTTCGATTTATCCATTTTCAATGTCACCATAAAATTTCTTTTTCACTACCAAACTATTCTACACATTATTATAAGTCCATTTATGCCTTTAGATAAATTTTCAGAGGTCATTTACTATTTCTAAAGCCTTGGTCAAACTGGTAACTATTTGAATCAAACTAGAGGCTTTTCCTCTTTTTGACCTTTAGGGACGTATTTGACCTCATTTTCACTCCAAATTATACCACCAGACTCCTTACAACTTGTACTTTCCAATAGTCCATTAAAATATTTTGCTCTTCCGGGTTCCCGGGAGATCACCCATCCCTAGGTTTTCCTGGCATGAGCACGTTTAACCTTATAACTCTACTGAATTTAAAGGGATAATTACTGGTATTTTCACACCCAAACCACACTATACACCCTATAGAATTCACTAATCGATACTATACCAGTAGTCAAACCATTATATGCCAACTATGGCAAATTTGAGCTATTACAGCACCTGAAGTAATAGTGGGTATTTTCTCTCTTTATGGTATTCAAATGCATGCTTTGATAGATCCTGACTCTACACATTCATATATATGTTTTGAGTATGTGATTGATAAAATGCTATCAGTAGCACAGTTAGAATATGATATACATGTAATTAGTCCCTTGGGTCATGGTGTTAACGTTAACCGGGTGTATAAGAATTATCCTATAGTAATTCAAGATAAAAACTTTCCTGCTGATTTGATTGCATTACCTTTCCATGACTTTGATTTGATTTTA
The DNA here is from genome assembly GCA_947683425.1 of Excoecaria cochinchinensis. Classification (NCBI taxonomy): domain Eukaryota; kingdom Viridiplantae; phylum Streptophyta; class Magnoliopsida; order Malpighiales; family Euphorbiaceae; genus Excoecaria; species Excoecaria cochinchinensis. The sequence continues at coordinate 8,234,777 of CANTUQ010000127.1, read as the reverse complement.
AGGATGGATTGGTTAGCTAAGCATCAAGCTATAGTTGATTGCAATAAGAAAACTGTAGTGTTTCAGGGTTCTGATCAGTCAAGCATAGTAATACATAGCATCCAGTCAAGTCCGATGTCTAATGTGATATCAGCTATGCAAGCACAATTGTGTCTTTAAAAAGGGTGTGATGTTTTCTTGGTATTAATACTTAATACTAAGCGAGATAAGGTTCAGCTAAAAGATATACCTGTAGTGACAGAATTCTCGGATGTGGTTCCTGAAGAGTTGCTTGGACTCCCTCCTGAAAGAGAAGTAGATTTATCAATTGAGATAGTACTGGGTACAGCTCCTTTCTCCAAAGCACTCTATCGGATGGCCCCTATTGAATTGAAAGTGTTGAAGATTCAACTGTAAGAGCTCCTTCTTAGTATTAATACTTAATACTAAGCGAGATAAGGTTCAGCTAAAAGATATACTTATAGTGAAAGAATTCTCGGATGTGGTTCCTGAAGAGTTGCCTGGACTCCCTCCTGAAAGAGAAGTAGATTTATCAATTGAGATAGTACCGGGTACAGCTCCTTTCTCCAAAGTACTCTATCGGATGGCCCCTATTGAATTGAAAGTGTTGAAGATTCAACTGTAAGTGCTCCTGGATAAGGGGTTTATTAGGCTTAGTACTTCACCATAAGGTGCACCAGTTTTGTTTGTGAAGAAAAAGGATGGTACCCTGCGAATGTGTATTGATTACCGACAAATTAATAAGGTGACAGTGAAGAATAAATACTCATTGTCGTGAATTGAAGACCTCTTTGATCAATTGAAAGGAGCATGTGTCTTTTCCAAGATTGACTCGAGGTCGGGGTACTATCAACTTCGGGCTGAAGAGTGAAGATATCCCAAAGACTGCATTTAGGATCCGATATGGCCATTATGTGTTCCTAGTAATGCCATTTGGGTTGACTAATGCACCAGCGGCATTCATGGACCTGATGAATCAAATATTTCGACCGTATTTGGATCAATTTCTAGTGGTGTTCATAGATGATATCTTGGTATACTCCAAGAACGAGCAAGAACATAAGCAACATTTAAAGATAATTCTACAAACTCTACGGGAGAAACAATTATTTTCAAATCTAAGAAAATGTGACTTTTGGCTCAAGGAAGTCTCATTCTTAGGCCATATTGTATAAGTAGAAGGCATCAAAATTGATCCTGCAAAGATCCAAGCTATTGTTGACTGGAAAATACCTCAAAATGTACCTAAAATAAGAAGTTTCTTGGGTTTGGCAGGGTATTATCGGAGATTTATAAAAGGGTTTTCAGTTATAGCTTCCCCTCTTACTAAATTGCTTCGAAAAGGGATAAAATTTGATTGGACTGATAAGTTTCAAGTTAATTTCGAGTAGCTAAAGAGAATGGTTATCGAATCCTGTTCTGACACAACCCACTTCGAGTGAAGATTATGTTATGTTCAGTGATGCCTCCAGAAACAGTTTAGGATATGTTTTAATGCAAAATGGCAAGGTGGTAGCATATGCATCCAAACAATTGAAGCCACACAAATAGAATTATCCTACGCATGATCTGGTGTTAGTTGCAGTGGTGTTTGCTTTGAAAATTTGGCGACACTATTTGTATGGTGAAAAGTGTAAGATTTATACAGATCATAAGAGTCTCAAATATTTACTCATTTAGAAAGAACTCAATTTGACAGAACGTCGGTGGCTTGAGTTATTCAAGGACTATGATTGTATAGTGGACTACCATCCTGGAAAGGCTAATGTCGTAGGAGATGCCTTGAGTCGGAAGACTATTTTCGCCATGTCATTACAAGATAGCAAATGGAGATTTGCACCTGATGGGGCTTTACTCGCTCAATTAAAAGCTAAACCTGGATTGAGGCGATCAATAGTCGATGCTCAGAAAAATGATACAAAGTTGCAACAAGTTAAGCAAGCACTGACTACTCAATAGATCATGATGGAAGTTGGTTAATCTTTCCTTTCCTTTTGAATGAATTGAATCCCATGGATCCTGTTTGGGTTTTGTTTATTCCGTTACCCGATAATTTGAATTATTCCGTTCAGAAAGCCCGACAATTCATATCAGTTACAAGCACAATCACTTCAATCATGCGAATGTCTCAAAACATAATTAATACTTGCACAATCATTCACTATATTCACATTTAACTTTATCACATATGTAAGGGTTTATACTACTATTCTATGTGGCCTCATATTTCATATACCATTCATACATATACATATATATAGTCATTTACATTTATACAATATATAATGTATATATATGCAATTACATACAAGTCACGCATGTTCAACTATGCATAATTCTAAACTCTTTTCTCATTTCCTTTTACAATTCTGTGATGCGCGCAAAAACCCGCGTGGTATCCCCGGAGGCCTGCTTTTAGGGTCCAAAAGGGTTCGCATCTTAGATCTTGGGTAACATGAGATATTTTGGAATCACTACGCAATAGAACATTGTAAAAGTTCATCTAATCTCTTGAAACATTTAGGCACTTTTGAGGTATTTTAGAGTCGCCACCCAATTTAAAAAAATTGAAAAAGTTCATATAACCTCAAGGGTCTAAATCAGAGAGTAGTTCGGAACTTCACTTTTATTAATGCCTTGGTTAAATTATAAGTGAGCCTTTAATAATTAATTTTTTATCTCTTTTCTCACGCGTCATACAATTTAATTAAAGCGTACATCAAACAATGTAGGAAAGCAGTAAAAAAAGGCGATAAATAAAATAACTAAAATACAAAATAAATTACAAGATGAAATTGGGATAAAAAATACAATCCCCAAAAATATAAAATTAAATAAATAAATAACATACAAATGAGATATTTGTTTGGAATAGAAACATTGGTTCCTTTAGGTTCACTTAAAAAATCGAAGAGTTATTTTTAGTTATTATTAAGAAAACCTGAATGAGTGATTCCATTTTATGAAAACTAACTCTTCTTTTAAAAGTGATATTTTACTGGCCAAAATTAAAATATTGGTCCCATTTTATTAGAAAAAAAATCCAATTCATTAATAAAAATATTTTTGTGATTTTCTAAGTTACCATGAATAAAATAAATAATTTTATTACAAATTACATGACAAAATAAATAAAAAGCAAAATAATAATAATAAATAGTAAATCCACCAAAATAGATCTCTTGGATCTCCTCCTTCACTCGAAAGAGTGCTCAAACAAGGAAAAACAAGTATTGAAACCAAAACAAACACGAATAAAATTAATATTAGTAATTAAATCAACAATCAATTAAAACACATAAAATAATAAAAAATGAATTAAAATAAATAAAATGAAATAAAGTATATTATGAATGACAAATAAATTAAATGATATAATGAAACAAATAAATTAATAGAATAATAAATTAACACACATAATAATAATAATAATAATAATAATAATAATAATAATAATAATAATAATAACAACAACAACAACAACAACAACAGTGGATGAACTGTCAAGTAAATAAACGAACAAGTAAATAAACAAAATAAAAAAAATAAAGAAATAATACATAAATAATTAAGGGACATTTTTATAAATGGAGTGTTTTAAAAAAATAATTGGAAGTTTGGGGTGTCCCAAAACTTATTTGGTTGAGTGGTGTGTTTTGCCCATTTCCGCAAACAATTCTTGCGGAAATGGGCAAGATAAATTTTTTTTTTTTTTGTTAAAAGCTGCTGGGCAGCTTTTCCATTGGAAAGGCTGCACACGGCAGCTTTTCCAATGGAAAAGCTGCCTTTTTTATTTTTTTTAAATTTTTTTAATTTTATTTTTTGTTTTGTTTTTTAAAATTTGGATTTTTTTTATTTTTTTTTCTAATTTTGGATCAAAAATCCTTAATTTGATTGATATGAGCAAAATATTTTTCTTAATACGTAAAAAATATTTTTATTTTACTCAATTTATCAATAGAATAAAAAATTTTATTTTATTTTTCTAATTTTGGATAAAAAAATCCTTAATTTGATTAATATGAGCAAAATATTTTTCTTAATACGTAAAAAATATTTTTATTTTACTCAATTTATCCAAATTAAACAAAAATATTTATTACGTATTAAATTGAGCAACGTATTAGAGCTGATTTTATAATCCGTCCCTAAAAATTATTAAAAACATAGAAAATATAATATATCAAATTAAAGAATAAAAAATATTACAAAGAACACATTTTTTTACGAGACTCTTATAGTATTGTTTCATTATACTCTTCATTAAAACTAATACTCCAAAAAAAAAAATATACGGAGCTTTTTTTTCATATATATATATTTTAGTGATATATATACTATAGTTAGTGCTATGGCTCTTTTTGTATTTTTTATATTAATACTATAATAAAAACACGTAAAACTATGAGATTTAAAATATTATATCAATAACAAAAATATTTAAATTATAGGTTTAATGGAAATTTTGGTTTTTATTTCTAGGTTTTTACTTTTTTTAATTTGAAAAATTATTTTTTATTTTGAAAATTAAAAAAATATTGATGTTAAATATTTTTTAATTTGAACAAAAATATTTGTTACGTATTAAATTGAGCAAAATATTTGTTTAATTTGGATAAATTGAGTAAAATGAAAATATTTTTACGTATTAAGAAAAATATTTCGCTCATATCAATCAAATTAAGGATTTTTTTATCCAAAATTAGAAAAATAAAATTAAATTTTTTATTCTATTGATAAATTGAGTAAAATGAAAATATTTTTTACGTTTTAGTAAATAGGGTAATTTTTTATCAAATTGAGTAAAATGAAAATATTTTTTACGTATTAAGAAAAATATTTTGCTCATATCAATCAAATTAAGGATTTTTTATCCAAAATTAGAAAAAAAAAATAAAAAAAAATCCAAATTTTAAAAAACAAAACAAAAAATAAAATTAAAAAAATTAAAAAAAAAATAAAAAAAAGGCAGCTTTTCCAGGAAAAGCTGCCGTGTGCAGCCTTTCCAATGGAAAAGCTGCCCAGCAGCTTTTAACAAAAAAAAAAAAATTTATCTTGCCCATTTCCGCAAGAATTGTTTGCGGAAATGGGCAAAACACACCACTCAACCAAATAAGTTTTGGGACACCCCAAACTTCCAATTATTTTTTTAAAACACTCCATTTATAAAAATGTCCCAATAATTAATGGATCTAAAAATCTACGTGGTGATTAATTGTCTATGAATAAAAAAATAAAAAAAATAAAAATATAGGATCGACCCCAGAATATTTATCCTCAGGATTTGGATTCGATGGAAAAAAATGGTTGATTTTCTCGTCTAGATCCGCGAAAATAGGATTAAAAATCATAAAAATTGAAATTTTATCTCTCTAGAAAAAAAAAACTAAAGAAAAAACTTGCTCAAAAAATAATGGAAGAAAATTCAAATCCCCAAGAACAAAGAATTATTTTCTTTGTCTTAACAATGATTTTTTATCAAGAAAAATTAATTTGAAACCTTAGAAAAAAAAAATTCTCTTGAAGAACAAAAAGACTAAAACATGCAACCAAAATGTTTTCCTCTTTTTCTCTTTCTTTATTTTATATTTATATGATTTTAGAAAAAAAAACCTAGTTAATTTTGGAAAAGAAATTGAATTTTAATAAAATTCTACCTTAATTAAGTATAAAATCCGGATTTATTGTGAAAAATCCTGAAAATATGATTTGGAATCAAATTTTGACTCAAAATCACGATTTTTGGGAGCAAAATGCAATTTTCGGCAACCTGGCGGTGAGGGATGCCCGTCCCTGGCGGGGCGAGCACTCGAAGTGCCAACACGTGCCTGGCATGCAAGGGGAGCCTGCCTTGTGTGCCGGCGGCCGCAAACCTTCAATTTTTTTTTCTTTAAAAGCAGTTTTGATAAGAACACCGAAACTCCCAACCCCTCATTTTTATTTTTAATTTTTAAATGTCATTTTGATAAGGAAATCGTTACTTTTAACCTTTTTTTTTCCGTGAACAAGTATTAATATCATCATTAGGTAACCCTAGTCTGGGCTTCCTTAGGACATATTGTCTGTAGTTGCCCCCAGTTTTGGGAAAACTAGTGCAGGGGTGCCTAGGTGAGTCAAAACTTGGAAAAATAAGGAAATAGACATGTACTTGAGGCAGCTATCTTTCTGGACTGAAAGACGTTGTCGGGATACTTATCACCAGCTTGTTGACAAGTTAACTCTTGTTGATTTGACGTTACCTGGAAAGCCTCCTGAAGGACCAGTTTTGTTGTTCCCTGAAGAACAGTTGTCCTGTTGAAGGACGATTTGCTACTCCCTGAGGAACTTATGCCCCCTGAAGGACGGTTTATTATTCCCTGAGGAACAAATGCACCCTGAAGGACGGTTTGCAATTCCCTGAGGAACTCTTACTAAAGCGGTAGTGCCGTGATCGTTCTCTCCGTGGAGTGGTAGTGCCGTCATCGTGCTAATCCTTATAGAAGTGGTGGTACCGTGATCGTGCTAACCCTCCTTGGAGTGGTAGTGCCGTCATCATGCTAACCCTTATTGAAGTGGTAGTGTCGTGATCGTGCTAAACCTATGTGGAGTGGTGGTGTCGTGATCATGTTAACCCTTCTTGGAGTGGTTGTGCCATCATCGTGCTAACCCTTGTTGGAGTAGTGGTGCCATGATCGTGCTAACCCTCATTGGAGTGGTAGTGCTGTCATCGTGGTAACCCTTATTGAAGTGGTGTCGTGATTGTGCTAACTCTCTGTGTAGTGGTAGTGTTATCATCGTCCTAACCCTTCTAAGATTTGATACTGTGTCCCCTGAGAGGTCTCTAGCTAATTTGAGGATATATGCTCCCTAAGAGGTCTTTGGATGGATTTTTAGTTAAGTGCCCCCTAAGAGGTCTTTGGCTAATTTGTAGATATATGCCCCCTAAGAGCACTTTGGCTGGATTTTAAAAAATTGATGCACCCTAAGAGGTCTTTGGATGGTTGCCCCCTAAGACGTCTTTAGATGGATTCTAAAAAATTGATGCCCCCTAAGAGGTCTTTGGATGGGTGCCCCCTAAGAGGTCCTTGGGTGGATTCTAAAAAATTGATGCCCCCTAAAAGGCATTTGGATGAGTGCCCCCTAAGAGGTCTTTGGATTGGTTCTAAGATTGATGTCCCCTAAGAGGTCTTTGGATTTGTTCTAAATTTGATGCCCCCTAAGAGGTCTTTCGATGGGTGCCCTCTAAGAGGTATTGGGATGGTTTCCCCCTAACAGGTCTTTGGCTGGTTGCCTCCTAACAGGTCTTTGGATGGGTGCCCTCTAAGAGGTCTTTGGATGGATGCCCCCTAAGAGGTCTTTGGCTAATTTTTTGAACTGGTGCTTGGATTGATGTAGCCACTCGCCTTTCGTCGGTGTTCGCATCTCTTACTAAAAAATTTGGAAGCCAAATATGTGACAAAAATAGTGAGCGTACACGTGAAATGTATGGGTCATGCAAGAATACAAGACAATAATTCATCTAAGTGAGTTTGGAGGCGACACCCGGGCTGGTCGCAATTCGCGGTGGAATCGATGCCTTTTGGAATGGCTTTTGGATTTTGTGCCTTTGGGTTTAGCCATCGAGAATTATGCCCCCTAGTTGAGGAATATAGATGCAAGGTTTTCTCATGATACATGTAGTCATTTTTTAAGGTAGTGCGTCTCTTATGGATTTTTGCACTAACTTTTCTTAGCGAGTCTTTTTCAGATTTTCACACTTCCCTATGCTTAACTTTTTCTTGGAGTGGACCCAACCCAATCTAGCGACTTCTTTTTTTTTTATTTATTTTTTTGTAGAACAAACTGTCTGTTTCTAGGTTTTCACCTTATCTTTTGGCCTAACTTTTGCTTAAAGAGCCAGTTATGGTTTTCATCTCTAACGGCCTCTTTTTTTTTTTTTTTACAAATTGTAAGAGAGGCTAAATCTATTATTAGAAATCCTCCAAGGGGGTTCAGCATGTACTTATGTCCTAGAACATGGTTGTACAAGCTTGATTCTTCTCGTGAAGGTGCTGTAGGATTGGCTTCAGAGTTCATAATAGGATGAATCAACTGAAGCAACTAAGTGGCGAGGGTAGCGGAGGGTAGATAGTAACAATATGCTACTTTTATATTGAAAAAATGAACTGTTATGATCACATCAACATATCATTGCATGAATGTGTATGTTTCAGCCTGATTTCATTACACATGATCATTATTTGGCATTAAACTCAACAAAAGACAAGACCTCATCTAATCTCAGGATAGATCCTGTAAGTACAAACCTCTTGTTATTAATCAGCCCTCTCGGGTTTTCATGATTAAACATTTTCACTCAGCTCCTAATTTTTCCCCAGGATGCCTACTTTCAGTTTTCATCCTAGCAGAATGCCCAATTTTAGCGAGGTCGTCTTTTTTTTTTTATTTTTGACCCGCAGGAATTTTCTTTTTTTTTCTTTTTCTTTTTGTCTTTGCCATCAAATTTTCTTCACTTTGCATTACTTGATTTTTTGAATCATTTTTCCATCATTGCCAGCGAGCACGATTGCCATTTTTGTCAGTAGCTCATCTAGCACAAATGGTCTGACTTTAGCTTGTATAACCTAGAGCTTTGATTTAAGCTGTTGGGCCCTTGACTCACTTTCAAAAGGCTGACCCAAAGTTTTTTTTTGCAAATCTGGTCATGGGGATGATCCTCCTTTTAAGTTCAACTGTGAGAATTCATGCTTTGCTCATTTTAGCTCCAGAAAATTGAAGGTTTTTTTTTTCGAGGGGGAGGGGGGGCGAGGGCTTTATTGTGATTATTCCAAATGTATAGGAAGAAAAGGATTTTGAGACTTGGTTCTGACGGGTTGTATTGTGGTTATTTTGAGGAGAAGGGAATGGTTTAGGAATTCAAATTCTTTTAACTATCTTGTAAAACATTCCACTTAGGAATAAATGAGTCGAGGCGACAGCTTTTCTTTATGGCATCTTCAGGAAATGTTGGCATTCCCAGTAGCTTCCTTGGAATCTCACGCTTCTAAACTTTTGAATTGGTTAACTGGAACAGCATGTCATAGCAATGCCTTTGTTGATCCTTCTAGGTCCAGGCTAAGATTTCTTCCTCTTTTTTTCTTTTTTATTTTTCTTTTTCTATTTTTTCATTCTCTCAGAATTTTTCTCTCTTCAAGAGTTAAACCAAGTGCTTTTAGGACTTCTTTTGAAAGTACCGAGATCAAATGAAGTGATATTTGATGAGTTAATGTAAATAATTTTGATCATGTATAGTGAAATCATGAGAAACATAAGCAAAAATCATTAATATAATTAAAATCATTAGTATTGCATGCACCATTATTGAAAAGTTCAAATATAAAAAAAAACACATCTACTAAAGAAAACCTCTTCTACTCCTAGTGACGCAGGTGCTGCAATCAATGTCTTTCATCTGTCATCGGCTTTAACTTTATTTCCTCCTATTTTCTAGGTCAATGATCTCTTTATTGTCGATGAGATCCTGAATTCAGTCCCTCAAAATTTAGCACTGATCTGTTAAGTGCCCAGTGTGCTGGTTAAAAGCACAAAATCGATCCGCTCTATGACCAGGTTTCTCTTGACTTAAGGCAGGCTTGGCTGGCAATGGCTGTAATTTCCCTTTTTCATCAGTCTCTCGAACATCCAAGATAAGGATCTACCCAGGTCAAAGTAATGCCTCCGATTTGCTTCAGATACTGACAATTCTGTTGCATTCCCATTTCGGTTGCCATTGCTCATCCCTGTTGACTTATTGGCCCTCTGACTGCCATAATTCCTTCGAGAAAAGTTCTCTTGACTTGCTTTCTTTACTAGGTAAGTGCCCTCAGCCTCTATAACGATATCTTTAAGTGATTCCTAGTCTTTGAGTCCCTCGAAGCTAACCAAATCTCTTAAGTAGGGGCAAGAGTTCCTGATGAATAACCTAATCTAATCAGCGCTATCAGGCTTCCTCTTCATTTCTATGACCCTATTCCTCCATCTGGTGAGGTATTCAAGGAATGACTCATCATTCCTTTGTTGTAAACGATTGAGGTCTTTTAAGGTGACCTCTATTCTCATGTTGCAGTCATACTATTTCAATAACTCTTCAATCAAAAGGTCCCAATCCTCCTTGGACCTTCTGTCCAATCCGTGATACCAGTCTACTGCTGAACCCACCAGATTGAGGCAAAAATATTCCACCTTTTGCTTCTTGGTCAAGCATGTGCCCTTCAGTACCAGGGTATAGGGTTTAATATGTGCAGATGGGTCGAAAGTACCATCGAACTTTAGCAGCTCAGGCATCTTGAACCTTTGGGCCGGCAGCTCTTCATCCACTAAATCTCTATCCTCAAGGTTAATCCCCGTTCTAGCTGATAACAAATGGGTGATTGCCTTAATCTGATGCCTCATTTCTCTCATTACCTCATCCTCTCGCAGCTTGAGGTGCTATTGGCTTTTCATCTCCCTCCTCAATCATAAAATCCTCATTAGGATTAGGGATCTTACCCTTCTTGGCTCAACAAGCAGAGTGGCTCTATGCTTATTAATAGGCTAGCGGGCAGCATTACCAATGATGGGAGCCTTCCTGCCAGTAGGCGGTTCAACTTGCCCAATAGCAGGGGTTATCGATTATTGTAGAGCAATAGGTGGTTGCGTAGTGGGAGGATGTACAATCCTTTCGGCCATGGTGCCTATCATCTCCAATATCCTCTGCTCAAAATCCTCTAGCCTCCTTGCAAGGTCTTGAGTGGTCAAAGTTCTGCCATTAATGATTCCAAGGATGATTTGCTAGTTGTTGAGAGTGACTCAAAACCCCAATCAGACACCAATTTTGGCAACTCAAAGAGCAAATTTCTTTTTACTAGCCAACCGTTGCGATATCTAGACCACTTAGATGAATCTATAATCACTGCAAGACTTAAACTGTTAGAATCATGCATGAATGACATATATGATGCATGATCGTGTGTTATACGACATTTATAACCATATACAAGCAAGTAGATCCTTTCAACCTTATGGATCTAACACAGGAGGTAATGCGATCTTTTTCCTATCTGGGCTTGATCCATGGGTTAACCAGAAACCCAATGGATGCGTATGGTGCGTGGTTAAAAGCCGAAAGAATAACATCTCTTAATTTAAAGCACATACGTATGAGTTTTGGCCATTATGTATTTAAGCACTTCAATTAAATTAAGATAGACTCATTGCGGTATGAAATCCTTTGATGAATGTCCATTTAATTTAGTTTATTTTACTCAATATATAGTGGCCCACACAGCAAGCACATTATTAAGGTACATGTCACCTAGTAAAAGTTTCTATTGCCATTACATAAACTTTATCAAAGGTGATGATACTTTAAGTTCATCCAAGCATGGTCCTTGCAATGGGTCAGCTCATCACGAGCATAACGACCAATCGGATCTCCATTTGATATACCATGATAGTACGAGGTTTGGACTGGTGATTATTCTTAACACTTTCCTACATTAAGTGAACATAAGGTCGTGCTTCAGGAACGCACCAGGGTAATAGAGGGACCAACTAGCGTAATTCTAAGGCTCTATCATGGATGCAATGCAATTTTTGAAATGAGATGGAATTTTTAATTTTAAAAGCTCAATTATATTTATTAACTAAGACACTTTCAAAGCAAAGTCTCGAAATTCCCAGTGGACTCGCTATTGTGACGCTTGCGAGAACCTGCGTGGTGTTTTCCCCGAAGGCTCGCTTTTAAGGTCCGAGAGGGTTCGCGTTTTAGATCTTGGGTAACATTAGATATTTTGGAATCCCTACCCAATAAAATATTGGGAAAGTTCATCTAATCTCATGAAACCTTTAGGTACCTTTGAGGTATTTTGGTGTCACCACCCAATTTAAAAAAATTGGAAAGTTCATCTAACCTCGGGAGTATAAACCAGAGAGTAGTTCAGGACTTAACTTTTATTAATGCTTTGGTAAATTATAAGTGAGTCTTTAATAATTAATTTTCTATCTCTTTTCTCACATTTCATGCAATTTAATTAAAGCATACATCAAGCATCGTAGGAAAGCGGTAAAGAAAAGCAATAAATAAAATAACTAAAATACAAAATAAATTACAAGATGAAATTGGGAAAAAAAATACAATCCCCTATAATATAAAATTAAATAAATAAATAACCTACATAAAATAAGGTATTTATTTGGAATAGGAACATTGGTTCCTTTATGTTTACTTAATAAATCAAAAAGTTATTTTTGGGTATTATTAAGAAAATCGGGATGAGTGATCTTATTTTATGAAAGCTAATTATTCTTTTGAAAGTGACATTTTATTTGCTAAAATTAGGACATTGGTCCCATTTTATTTAAAAAAATCCAATTCATTAATAAAAATATGTTTGTGATTTTCTAAGTTACCATGTTGTGACGCGCGTCGGAACCCAGCAAGGGCCCTCGCTTTGAATCCGCCTTTAGAATTCGAGGTATTGGTTTGCGTCTTTTGATCATGGGCGCCATGAGACATCATTGGTGTATTCCTCCCAATAGAACATTGGGAAGAACCACCTAGCCTAATGACGCCTAAAGGTACCTTTGAGGTATTTGGAGTCGCCACCCAATTCACAAGAAATTGGGAAAAGGTCTCTCACCTCTATTGGTCAAGACCAGAGATATGGTGTTCGGAACTTCACTCTTATTTATGCTTTGGTTAATTATAAGTGAGCTTTTAACTTCGGAAAATTATATCTCTCACCTCACGCGATTAATGCATTAAAAGTAAAAGCGCATCTCATAGCATCCAAAAGCGGTAAAAGAAAAGCAATAAATAAAGCGATAAATAAAATGATAAAAGAAAGCGATAAACACGCAAGCACGCAATTACAAGAGAAATAGGGGCGGAATACAACCCCAATAAAAGGAGACTAAAAATATAAATGGGGACGGGATACAATACCCAAAAATAAATGAAGTTGCCCCAAAATTAATTACAAGAGCCCAAAAGGAAATGAACATAAATTTAAAACACTCACAAAAGATCGAAATAAAAGGACATACATAAATCGGGGCATTATTTTAGGAACACTGGTTCCTTCGCGCTTATTGAAGGTTTAGGAACATTGGTTCATTCGCGTTTATTCGAAGAGTCATTTTGGTTGTTTGATGAAAACGGGGATGAGTGATCTCATTTTTAGAGAAAACTAACTATTCGTTTTATTGTGATATTTTTTATTATTTGGCTAAAACAAGGGACATTGGTCCCAATTTTATTAGTAAAAAAATGATTTAATTATAGAAATATTTTTGTGATTTTTTATCACACGCGTTCATAAATAAAATGAATATTTACAAACAAGCACAAAACACATAAAGAGAGGGTTGAAAGGATCTCACCAAACCGAGGGACTCATCTATGTATTGCAACCCAATAGGGGAGCCACAGGAAAGCTCACACAGTGCAACCCAAAATAAATCTCAGACAAAAAATAATACCGAAAACATTAGTAATAATTCTAGAAATTAATCAAATAAAGGCAAGATAATGACAACAATAAAATTATAGTGATGGTAACAATAAATAATCATGGCATAGTAATAACAATAAAATAATAATAATAATAATAATAATAATAATAATAATAATAATAATAATAATAATAATAATAATAATAGTAGTAGTAGTAGTAGTAGTACAATGGTAAAAACTAGCAAACGTAAAATAAGCTCAAAGTTAATAATATAAAGATAATAATAGTAATAAGAATAGTAACAACATAATAATAATAATAGCAATAATAAAAATAATAATGAATGATAATAATAATAATAAATATTTAAGACAAATAATAACAGTGGCATCATAGATTAAGATAAATGACCACGATGACAACATAAAAGCAAACATAATGATGATGAACAGCACAAGAGCAAACATAATACTAATAATAATAATAATAATAACAGTGAATGGACATAAAAATCAAATCAAAGCAAACAAATAATATATTGATAGTGATATTAACACATTAAAATGCTAAAATAAATAATAGATGTGGTAATAATGGCAAAAATAATATTTAACAACAATAAATAATATACAAAAAATAAATGAGAACGAGTCCAAACATGTTTACGCTCAAAATTTTTAGATCAAAAATGGGATGTCTCAATCCATTCCCCTTGTCGATTTTTTATGATAATAATATTCGAAACAAGTATAAAAATCTAGGTTTTAAATAAATTAGTTCGAGAAAATATTTTTGGTGGGATGAATAAGCCAAGAAAATTAATTTCTCTTCCTCAAATCAACCCAAAATTAAGTGTTTTAGAGTAGTAAAGACTAAAACTTGAGAAAAAAACTTAAAGATTTTTGAAGAAGAATTTTAGAAGGAGAAAATGCTTCCTGGAGAGTAAAAAAAATGCTAGAGAGAAAAGCCAAGAAAAATCTTTTTTTTCAAATGTTGCCGTCCTCCCAAATGAAGAACCAAAACCTCTTTTATTTTTGCCTTGGCCAAAAATAGGAAGAGAACAAAATACTTTAATTTTTAGTTAATCAAAAATATCATAAAACTGTGAAGAAACGAAAAAATTAGACTGAAAAACAGACTGAAAACGCAGGAAAACGACAGGTCGATGGCCAAAATTGGCCGCGCGGAGAGGGAAGACCGCGCGCGCCCCATAAGGGGAACCGCGCGCGCGGTGGAAGGCAGCAGCGCGCGCGGGGAGAAGGGAACCGCGCGAGTGCGCGCTGGGAGCCTGCCGCGCGGGCGCCCCTGGGTGCTGGGGCGGCCTGCCGTGCGGGCGCCCCCGCGCGCTGCCGCAGGCGGCACTCGCGACATTTTTTTTTTAAACCTTTAAGGACACAAAATTAATATTTTCTACCCTATTTTAATTTTTAATTTCCAAAATATATATTTTTAATTATTTTTCAAAAAAACACAATTTTGACAAGGGAACAATCGATTCTCACTTTTCTCGCCGAAAATCGGTCTTTTGTTTTCATCATCGGGTAATCCTGATTTTGGACTGACTCGGGACCCGGTGTCTACACATGCATAAAATAAATAATTTTATTACAAATTATATGACAAAATTAAAAAAAAAAAGTAAAATAAAAATAACAAATAGTGAATTCACCAAAACGAATCTCTTGGATCTCCTCCTTCGTTCGGAAGAGCGCTCAAACAAGGAAAAACAAGTAGTGAAACCAAAACAAACACGAATAAAATTAATGTTAGTAATTAAATCAACAATCAATTAAAACACATAAAATAATAAAAATTAAATTAAAATAAATAAAATGAAATAAAGTGCATTATGAATGACAAATAAATTAATGACTTAATGAAACAAATAAATTAATAGAATAATAAATTAACACACATAAGAACATAAATAATAATAACAATAATAATAATAATAATAATAATAATAATAATAATAACAATGACA
The DNA here is from genome assembly GCA_947683425.1 of Excoecaria cochinchinensis. Lineage (NCBI taxonomy): Eukaryota > Viridiplantae > Streptophyta > Magnoliopsida > Malpighiales > Euphorbiaceae > Excoecaria > Excoecaria cochinchinensis. Next base: position 8,219,339 of record CANTUQ010000127.1, on the reverse strand, counting down.
ACAATAACAATAATAGCGGATGAACTATCAAGCAAATAAATAAACAAAACAAAAAAATAAAGAAAGAATAAATAAATAACCAATTGATCTGACAATCTACATGGTGATTAATTGACTACGAACAAAAAAAATAAATGAAAATAAAAATATAGGATTGAGTTTAGAATATTTACCCTCAGAATTTGGATTCGATGGAAGGAAAACAATGGTTGATTTCCTCTTCTAGATCCGCGAAAATAGAATTAAAAATAAGAAATTTGGAATTTTATCTCTCTAGAAAAAAAACTAAAGAAAAAGTTTGCGCAAAACATAATGGAAGAAAATTCAAATCTTCAAGAACAAAAAAATGTTTTGTTTGCCTTAATAATGATTTTTGATTAAGAAAAATTAATTTGAAACCTTAGAAAAAAATTCTCTTGAAGAATAAGAAGACTAAAACTTGCAACTAAAATGTTCTCCTCTTTTTCTCTTTCTTTATTTTATATTTATATGATTTTAGAAAAAAAAAACCTAGTTAATTTAGGAAAAGAAATTGAATTTTAATCAAATTCTACCTTAATTAAGTGTAAAATCTGGATTTATTGTGAAAAGTCCCGAAAAATATGATTTGGAATCGAATTTGGACTCAAAATCCCGATTTTTAGGAGAAAAATGCGATTTTCGGCGGCCTAACGGCGAGAGACTCTCGTCCCTGGCGAGGGGCGGGCGGGCCATGCGCACGGGATGCCCCGGCCACACGCTGGGTGAGGGGCGCTCGTGCAGGCACTCGGCCCAATGCCAGCGTCCGTGCCTAGTGCACGAGGGGCGCCTGCCCTTGCACACCGGCGGCCGCAAACCTCCGATTTCTTTTAATTTTTTTTTTCTTTTAAAAGCAATTTTGACAAGAATGCCATCACTCCAACCTCCCCTATTTTTATTTATTATTTTTTTAAATGTCATTATGGCAAGAAAACCATTACTTTCAACCTTTTTGCCTGTGAACAGGTATTAATATCATCATTGGATAACCCTGATATGAATTGCCTCGGAACCCGATGTCTGCAAGTCAATACATCATATAAATACTTATATATATTCTCTTATAGTATCATTCTGTTTCTTTCAATATTTCAAATAGAAATACTTTATTCCCATTTAAATACTGTTAATGTTTAGGACTCGCATAATCATTAACTCAAAACTCGTACTAATAACCCATGTTATACCATCATACAATCACTTATGTTAATGTTAATCTACTACTTCAACCAAGTTAGCATCGGAAAGTATATTTATTAGTTGCAAAACTCATTTATATTACACATACATAGTTTTATTATAAAAATAAGAGTTTAGGTCGCTATTTTATATGCCGTTACAAATTCACATACAATACTTACACACACACACACGCACATATATATGTGTGTGTGTGTGTGTGTGTGTGTATATTCACACACACACACACACACAACCATTTATACCTATGTAATATACAATATAAATTTACACATTTAAACACAATTCATTTTTAACTTTATTCAATAATTTCTGATTAATTATATCACTAAATACTTCATTACTCATGTCTATAACCTATGCACTTATGTTTTTAAATGGAAACCACTCATATATTCATTTTGTAGTCCTAAAATGTGTCGGACAAGTTCCAAAAAGTTCCGTTAAAGTTCGGGTTCAAACAGGAAAGAAAAAGGCATGATATAAGCCAAAAATTGGTGTCACAGAGTGGTCAGGACTTATTGCCCACCATGTGGAGTGTCAAAAACATAGCTACAGTATCCATAATGCTTTACACGGCAGTGATGAATTCCTCCCCGCCGTGTAAACCCATTCTGACTCTCACTTTGTACATCCAATTCGAACTACCAAAGATAAATTTAGCAAAAGTGGTCTTTTAGACTTTTGTTACCCTATATCGTAATTTTAAGCTGGTAAAATTTCAGATCAATTGGAGTTAAATACTAGGATTGATGTCCTTAGAAATACAAATTGTTCCATGAACCCGGCTAGAGAAGATACCCTTCTGTTTTGACCAGTTTTGGGCATCTTAGAGCTAAAATTAGCTCATGGATATTTCAAAGACATTTGCAGACATTTATGTTAGGCTTCAAATTCAACTAGATTCACCTCAATTGGAATTTTCTACACTAAGATACACCCAAAAACTAGACCGGGGTCAAGGGGAAATTTAGACAGCATCACCCCTAAATTTTTATATAGCCAAAATCACTACTTTCAACACACAATCAAGCTCAACACAAACTCAACATCGAACACATTATTAACACTATTATTACTCTTCAAATCATTCACATAATATGCAAGAAAGTAAGAATTCCTAACCTAAAAATTACTCCTTCTTTCTTTAGCTTTGATTGGCTTTTTGTGCACCAACCTTCTCTTTCTCTTTACTTGATGCCCCTCTTTCTTCTTCTTGCACCAATCAAGAACACATATACATCATAAATCAAAACCACCTAATAAACTCAATTCTTTCTTCTAAAAACTCAATGGTAGAAGAAGAAAAAAAGAAAATCAAACCAACTTTTTACCTTGCAGAACTTGTAAAAACACTAGAATAAAGCTCAATATTTAAGAATCATGAGTAGAAATTGGGTGGATAATTTTATGGTCTATTTGAATGAAATATGGTGGCCAAAAGAATAAGAGGGACGGGTTCTATCCCCTCTCTCTATAGATTTTTATGGCTTTTATATTCATGAAATTCATCTTTATCCATTCAAGTTAGGTGTCACAAGCTCATTGGCCAAATACCTCCACATGTCTACTTGTTATTGACTAACATTTTGACTTGCATTTTGGTCCCTAATCTTGCATAATTTCATACATTTACGTTAATAGTTTATCCATTACACACATTAGCACACATAATTTAAAATTCTATGCAATTTAGTTCATATAGGTCAAATTACCATTTTACCCTTGGCACATACTTTGTTACCGATCATGTCCTCCACTTCATTTTACTACTATAATCAACCCATTTTACATTTACCTTTTAATTAACTTTATTCTATTCATATTCATACCAAGTAGCTCATTTCTTACCTTAAAGTCCATACATATCTAATTACTAATTTATCCTCTACTTTTTAATTAATACCGAATTCATCCTCAGCTACACTTAACCATTTTAATTAGTCAATTATACATTTCGATCACTTTTGTACTCAAAACACATGCGGATCCGGTTACGATACATTTTGGGTCATTACAAATGGAGTAGCAAGAAACAAACCTATCTAGCTCCATCAATAATGGAAGCTAAATTTGTCGCTTCATCAACTGCAGTATAAGAGGCGATTTGGCTAAAATGGTTTATGGGTCATTTAAAAGTAACTGCCTTAGTGGAACTAGTGATAGTTCATCGTCGATAGCTCATATAAAAGATCCAAAATTTCATAGTAGGACTAAACATATTAACATTAAGTATCAATACACTAAAGATATTGTTGCACCGGGATAAGTGAACTTACAATACATTTATACGCATGATATGATTGCAGATCCATTGACTAAACCTGTAATGAGAGATGTGTTTGAGAGACACACTATATCTCAGGGCTTGCATAGGACTTGATTTGTACTGTTATATTTTATGTAATCTCTTAACATTATTATTTATGAATAATAATCAAGTTCATTGTTGGCAATATATGAGTATGAATGTTTAATATGTGAACATTTACTGTTATTTATATGAGATTGAGCATGTCAAATATAGAATTAACCTACTCACAATGGTGTTTACCTTAGTTTTGTCAATGACTTGACAAAAAATAAGATGAGGCGAATTTTGAACATATAATAGTGCTCGAGAGCTTGTTCAAAATAAAAGTGTTGTCTTGTAAAAATTACAAGATTAGTCTTGTTAAAGTGCAAGATAAAGACATACATAAGTTTGTATGCTTTAGATTAAGATCTACATAAGGATTGAATGGAATCCCATGGTAAGTTAAATGTGACTATCATATTCTGTCCAAAAAGGCAAAAGTAGTCCTTAAGTAAGTGAACTAAAGTTGGATGTTTCGGCGCATCGCAACTTTACGCTTCTGTAAGGTGTTATATATTTTAAAATGTGAGACATGCGCTCCTTTAAGGGAAGCAAAGAACACCATAACAAATGTTTTATACCGTGTGTACTTAAGTGACCAAGAGATGAAAATTTAATATTATTGATATCAACTTTCCTTATTGTGAGACTCTATTTGAATTTTGACCTTTAAAACCCTTAACTATTCCTGAAATATGGTTCACTGCAGCTAGTTTAGTTAGTATCCAAGAGGTCATGAAATAATTTGACCTGGCGGATCTAGCTAGAAAAGCGAACTGAATCATGATAGATGACATATAGTAAGAGGGGAAGATAGCCTTTTGATCACATTCAATTGCTTCATGGTTCACCGACATGCTTATTATGGTTTATATGATGAGTAGAGACATAATAGTTGACACGAAAATTATTTTATGAGATTATGAGTTAAAACAATGAATGTGAGAAGGTCATATGGGGTTAGGCATACGTGGAAAAAACTTTCTTTTTTTTTTGAGATGCTATATATTCTTAACCGGTGTATAGCACTAGTGCTCTCGAGATATGCTACTTACACGGTCACTCTGCCTGTATAATTAGAGATTATGACTGAAAATTGTTCTGTCATGTGTGAGTGGCAGATGATAGAGTTTGGTACGCGCATAACTCTAAATATGGATAGAGCTCCATATCTATATAAGATTTCGTATCTTAATCTGATAAAAATTATCTAATTCTATCTCAGAGAGAGTTTGAATTAAACTGGAGATTGGTTTCTAGTATTTAGGATACTATAAATAGATAATTAGAAGTCAGATTTTGTGATACTTAATGATGCTTAAGAGCGCATATAGCATAAAGTAAAAGTGAAACACTCTAAAAGAAAATCTCTAAGGGGCATTTAAACAGTAAAAATCTGCTATTATCCCGCAAGTGAATAAAAACCGGGCCAGTGACACAAAAATGATCCTTATAATTGCTTCTACTAAAGTTCTGTGCTATAAGAGGTAGATATCATATTATGTATATTAATTGTATTATTTTCCCTTCATATATTAATAAACAATCAAATTAATTCAAAAATTATAAATTGATTAAACAATTATACTTTCAAAATAAAAATAATAATAATAATAATAATAAAGAAATACGGATTATTTTGGTTAACCCAAAACCTAAAAAACTTGGCTCGAATGATCTAAAATCCAAAATTTTCATGTGCTTTTAACTTAGAATCAATCCGAATAACCTTAACAATTCGAACCGAGTTATATTTTTGGTTCAGGTTTTTTAGATTTTTTTTGTCGGTGGAGTTTTGTACATCCCTAATATTCTAATTACAAATGAATATAAGTGTCGACCGTGGCATTATCAGGATGAAAGTTGTAATTAACCCCAAGTTGGAAATCCTTATTCTATAATTGAAGGCGAAAATGTTAAATTATGGACATTTAAAAATGAATTAATATAATTCTTGTTTACATCAATAGAATTGAACGTAATGCCGAAACAAGAAACCTTTATTTATTTATTTATTTTTAAAAAAAAATATGTTGATACCTTATAAAAGAGATAGTTGAAAACCTCCAGACAGAGAAGAAGTCCTTGAATCTCTATATCCGGAGAAGATGGAGTCTGAGTCATGGATAAAAATTGGTATAATTTGCATGAGTTTAATGCAAATATGCATAGCAGTGTCCACTAAAGAAGATGATAAAATTACAAGTTTGCCAGGGCAACCTCAAGTGAGTTTCAATCAATATGGAGGATACGTTACCATTGATGAAAAGCAAAGCAGAGCTCTTTTCTATTACTTTGTGGAAGCAGAAATAGATTCTGCTTCTAAGCCTCTTGTTCTCTGGTTAAATGGAGGTATAAAATATATATTTAACTATATATATATATATATATATATATATATAACAATTGAATAATTTATTTTTTTGGTTAATTTAAGGACCTGGATGTTCTTCTCTTGGAGCTGGAGCTTTCTCTGAGCATGGACCCTTCAGGCCAAGTGGTGGAGGGAATCTCATCAGAAATAAATATAGCTGGAATAAAGGTTTTATCTTTAAATTAACATTCATTTTAATTAATGAGATAATACATAAATTTTCCTTCCATTAACATGTTAATCTTAAATTTGTTAAAAATGATATTTATTTCATAGGGGGCACGTGACACTTCACGAAATGCACATAAAAACAGCGGGCTAAACAGTTGTAGGATGATGCCATGACATTTTTTAACAAGTCCAAAGGGTAATATGATATTTTTAATAGTATAAAGGTATTACTTACATTTTAAATAAGTTCAAGGGCTAATATAACATTTAATTAGTTAGGAATAATATGTTTAAAGATAATAGTTTGGAGGCAAATAATACATTAATAAATTTATTTATTTTATTTTTTATATGATAATAATTAGTAAGCAAGTTATCATTAAGGGTGTACACAGTCTGATACAATCTGAAAATTTGCTAATTTTCATATTATTTTGAACATTTAGGTATTTTAAAAATTAAGTGTTATTATTTTGAAAATTCAGTACAATTTTTTCAAAAATTTAAGACAGTTCGGTTCGATTTTTCGGTTTTTTTAATACTAAACAATACAATACAAGACAATCCGATATTTTAGATAATTCAATATTTTTAAAAATTTGCAAAATATATTAATAAATATAAATTCTTTTGATCTAATTCGGTTTCAGAACTGTTCAGTAACAGTTAAATACGGTTGTCGGTTCAGTTTTAGATAAACTATTCAAATTTATTCTAAATAAAATTAACAGTAAAATTCAATTCTAAATCTTTTTTTCAGCAGTTCGGTAAAGAAAAATTCAGAGCATGTAGAACCCTACTTATCATTGTAATTTAAATTGCTGTTTACCTATTTTCAAAAAGAACCCGCAATACAGAGTAAATAAAATTTTATCCGAACTTAACCATTAATTACAATAAGTGAATCAATTTAACAATTACGCATTTTGTTGATATTTATGCAGAAGCAAACATGCTGTATTTGGAATCGCCAGCAGGAGTTGGATTCTCTTATTCTGCTAATACATCTTTCTATGCCCTTGTTAACGACACTATCACCGGTTAATATTTACATAAATTCATCCTTACAAATATGCTTAACATCATAATATATTAATCTCTCAGGCTTCACAATCAGGTATATATACATGAATTAAATCTTTATTTTTCATTATCACAGCTAAAATTAGTATTGCTTTTATTTAGCACAAGACAATCTGGTATTCATGCAACGGTGGTTCCTCAAATTTCCCGACTACAAAAACAGAGATTTCTTTATCACTGGAGAAAGCTATGCAGGTACCGATAATATTAAGACAATAAAAGGGGAACAACTAGAAATTTATATGTGGAGGAGAAATAAATGTTAAGTACTTGTTATATAAAAAGAGTAATTTTAACTTGATATAAATATTTTTTAAGTAAGTAAATAATCATTATAATGAAAATCTAAATAATCTTAGACTGATACTAATTTTTTTTTGAAAAATATATAGAATTTCAGGGATACAAATATAATATCAAAAATTTTAAAAGAACTAATACTAAATTTTTTTTTATTGAAATTAATTAAATTTTATATGGATAAAAATTTAATTTTAGAAATTTCAGGTCACCACCTAGTTCCCCACTCATCAAGAAAACAATTGTTTATATATATAAGTAAAATTTTGTCCTTGATTAGAGAGTTGAAGGCATTAGCTTGTATTTTGCAGGTCATTATGTTCCGCAACTTGCAAAGCTCATTGTTGAATCAGGACTACAGTTCAATTTGAAGGGCATAGCGGTAAGTACAATATACCATTTCATGATCAAGGGATAAAAACGTGATTTGCCCCCTAAAATTTTGTTGAATGAACTGATTTGTCCTTATATTTATTTTGGAGTTAATTTATCGCTAATGATTTGACATTAGATACCAAAACACCTCTCCCTCCGTGTTCTTTTAGATTTTCAATTTTATATTATTACACCAATTCAATTTTTTCTTTTTCTTTTTTTCCAAAACTTATTTTTCTTTTTAAACTACATCAAAAATTTATAAAACTACTCAAAAATATTTCTGCTAAAACTTTGAGATTAATCAAAGTGGATATGCTCTATAGGAAAAGAATGTACCGATTAACCGGTCCATTAATAATTTTATTAATCAGTTTATTAATTTCATTTAATCGCTATATCGGTGTCGATTTTTAATCAATTTTTTCGGACCGATTTACTAGTTAACTTTTAAAAAAAATTTAACATAAAAATTTAATAAATTATATAATTTATAATGTTATTTTTTGTAGTTAAAAATGCTTCAAAAATTAAAAATAGAAATCAAATATAATATCCACTAAAAGAATTAAAAGAAAAATAAAATTTTCATAATTAACTATAAGAATTAAATATATTCAATATGAAACTAACAATAAAGTGCTAATTATATATATATAATGAATAAATAATTATAATAAAAGATAATTTCAATATTTATTTATTAAATATATTTATTATAATAATATTTTAAAAAGTTATATATCATAATATTTATAAATTACAAAAAGTTGAAAAATTTAAGTATAAAAATTAAAATATAATATATAAAATGTACATAAATCGGTTAATCATTAGTTAAGCGTTAACCGATGGTTTTTAAAAGTAAAAGCCATAATTTTAAATTTTTTATTTGCCTAAAATCGGTTCGGTTTCAGATCAGTTATTTGGTTAACCAAAATTTCAATTTTATTTTGCTCACCCCTACTGCTCTACTATTTTTTTTTTTAACCATCCTAGGTGAAATTATAGAATTACTCAAGATAGAAAATAATCTTAAAATCCCTATTGGCTTGATTGTTATCAAATGATTGATAGAAGTATTTTGGAATAATTTCATAGGTTTTGAATATAATTTAAAAGGATAAATAAATTTTGAAAAAAAATTGAATTGGGATAAAAACATAAAATTAAAAAATTAAGGAAACATAAGAAGGCATTTTAGTATCCAAAATTAAAATGTCAAGGTAAATCAGCTCCAAAATAAATTTTTAGGGAAAATCAATCCTTATAACTAAACGACAAAGATAAATTAGAACATTTTCCCATTTAATCAATTTCTTATTCCAGTACGTTAATATTAGTCTTGCACAAATACAAATCTAATCAGTTTATTAAAATCGTTTAATCATTACACCCCAAAAGATGAAATAAAATAGCAAAGGTACATATTTTTCTTTAACAATAAGTTTCGAGTTTGAATTTGATTGATAAATTTCGAAATTGATTGATAAATTTCAGGTGTCACATAGTTATAAAAAAATTAGATTAATAATTAATATGGATCATTTTCTTTTCAACTTATTTAATTATTGGTTTTGCAGATTGGAAATCCTCTGATGGAGCTTAATACAGACTTCAACTCAGAGGGTGATTACTACTGGTCGCATGGGTTGATATCAAATTCCTGTTATCAACTTTTAAATTCAGTCTGTAACATATCACAGATGTGGAGAGAATTCATTAGTGGGTCCTTATCAGATGGTTGTAAAGCTGTAAATGCTCAACTTTTATATGAAATTCCTGATGAAATCGACGGCTATGATGTCACTGCCGATATCTGTTTATCATCGGAAGGTCAAACACTATTCCAATCACTTAATAATCATCCACTGAGACCAAGGTTTGGGACTTCCTCTGCTAGCCGATCACAATCTGTAAGCTCTCTTCCCATTCAACCAATTCAATGTTATCTATGCTGGGTTAAGTGCACTTATAATCCCTCAACTTTAGGTCAATATGTGAAGTGGGTGCCAAAATTAAAATATTAAATTTAAAAATGATACATGGATTGTTTATTTGTCATCTACATGTTAGTTTTTCAACATGGCATGCTTACAATTAAGAAAGCTTCCGGATTAAGTTCGTATGGCACATTAACATTCTAATATCGAATATGGTTATTTCGACATTAATTAGTTGAAACAGTTAAAATAGTTTAATATTTTTATAGTGAATGGAAAATTATTTTGTGATCGGTGATGTAATTAATTTTAAAATTTAATTGTAAATAAGACGGTTAGATTATGTTACCCAAAAATTGAATAACCGTGGGCATAATTAATCTTTGCTTGTTTAACTTTCCACTAAACTCACTGATGCATTGTACAGGAGACTGACGAAAAATTAGATGTTTGTGTTGGAGAAAAGACTTCTTATTACTTAAACATCAAAGAAGTTCAAGCAGCTCTTCATGGCCGTCTCGTAGGAGTCAGCAGTTGGAGTTTCTGTAGCCAGTAATTAATCAATTAATTAATGATTTTTCACTCTCAATTAATACATACATAGATACATATTTAATACACTTTTTCTATTTTATGCTTGCTTTGATATTCAAAATGGATTTATATGTTTGTTAGAGGTAAGAAAAAAAATTAAAAATTTAGTTAACCGTCGGTCTGAAATCGAACTGATTTTTTGATTAACCGATTCTATTGACTCAATTTTGATTTTTATTTTTAGTATTTTTGGTTTTCGGTTTCAGTTTTGAAGTATCATTAACCGTTAGCGCATGGTTAATTAGTTCATATATATATATAACTTAAAAAATTTTCTTTCTTTCTTTCTTTTTTTTTTTAATTTCTTTTTAAAACTTACATAAAATAATATTTAAAAATATATTTAAATCAAATTTTTATTTTTATCCCTTAATTTTTTGTATTTCTTTATAAAATTTATATAATACTTTAAACTATATTTAAATTATGTCATTTTTCTTAATTATATAAAGTGATATTTATATGGAGTAACCTTTTTTATTGTATATATTGATGCCTATATTGTACTTGATAGCATTTTATTACATTTTTTAATGTTTTAGAGTCTGTGTTTTAATATTCAATTTTGTCCAAATTTTTTTTTTGACTTAGAATTAAACATGCTAATTTTCAATAATATCAAATTCACTTTATAATATTAGCTATTAATTTGTTGAACATCAATTTTGAGTAGTATATTATATTTATTTTATAATTTTTTTTTGAATTACTTTACACATTTGAAATTAAATTAAATTTTATCTAATTTTTTTTTTTTATTATTGTATGTTATAAATTTTAGTAGTTGACAAAAAAAATATTGGTTAATCAAACCGAAAAATTGAGACCGATAACTAGTTAACCGAATATAATGAGCTGATTAATAGTTAATGATTTTAAAAATTGATATTAATGAATTGGTTAATTTTTTTTTACTAATAGATCGGTTAACCGGTTTATACTCTTTCTTAATGTTGTTTGTTGTTACTTTTTTATATGTTAATTAGTGAAATGATAATCAATTATTAATATTTTTTATAATATTAAAATGCATTAATTATTTTTTTTAATCTGTATGTTAAAAATTAAAAATAATACTTAAAAAGTAATGTAGCTAGTATTATTTATTCATGAATTAAAAGTGATTCGTGTTGTGGATTGTGGTGGTTTAATATACAGAGTAATGAATTATGATGAAAGAAACCTAGAGATACCTACCATTAACGTTGTGGGCTCCCTAGTTAGCTCAGGAATCCGGGTTCTAGTGTACAGGTATGTATCGTACGAATTTTTCATGATTCGTATGTTGGACGGATTTTGCATGATTTGTATGTTCGACGCAGCGTACATCAGCGAATCTAAATTGTTGGATAAAAAATAAAAATTTTATTTTTTAATTCAACGGTATATATTCGTTAACGCATAGTACGTCTGATGTACCGATTAAATACTTTAATTTTATCATTTTTACATATGTTTGAAAGTAACTTAATTTACAGTGGAGATCAAGATTCAGTAATTCCATTTATGGGATCAAGGACATTGGTGAATGATTTGGCAAAGAATCTGAGGCTTAATGCAACTTCCACTTATAGAGCTTGGTTTCAAGATAAGCAGGTTTATAATAAAAATTATTTGATTTAACTTAAGAAAAAAAAAAGATAAATTTTAAATTCGTATCTAAAGTATTGAAAATAGTAAATTTGTTCATAAAATTTAATTTATTTTTTTTAAATGTTTATAAATTATTAAAAATAATACATATTTTACATTATTTCAATACTTCGAGAAAAAATATGGATAATTTTCAATATTTTGAGGGTAGATATGGACTATTTTAAATTTTGAGGGTAAATATAAATCAATTTTTGGTTCATATTTGCTAAGTATTGAAAATAGTTCATACTTACCTTCACATTGGCAAATTTGTACCATTATTAATATTTAAAAAATATTTTTTAATAAAAATAAAAATTAAAAATAAATTTACACCCTTTTTTTTAATATTTTATGAATACAATTTGTCCTTATCTCAAAAAATAAAAATGATAAGTTAATTTGAAATGGTTTAATTTGTGTTGGCAGGTTGGTGGATGGACACAAGTTTATGGGAACATATTAACATATGCAACAATTAGAGGGGGCTCTCACATGGCACCATTTTCATCACCCAAGAGATCTTTAGCATTATTTAAAGCATTTCTCGGTGGAAATCCACTTCTCTAACATGCAGTGTTCATGTTATTATAATAGTACTATTTTTTTTTCTTAATCTTTATGATGGGAAATTATACATATATAATTAACATGCGGAGGTAACATTAAATAAATGTACCTACTTCTTGTAGCGCAGAAACTAGTTGCGGAAGCGTCTACCAAGATCTCGTTTGTTTTGGTCACTGGTCTGACTTTTACCCACTCGGGGTAAGAGCAGCTAGATCACAATCTAAATGCCCCTGAAAATAAGACAGAAAACTGTGAGTGGGAACGAGCAGTCTTGCGACATGTACGTTTTCTCGTTACCAAATTATGAGGACCTCACCTCTATTTATAGAGGTCCTAATGGCTAGAGACCTAACTCTAGTTTAACTCAGACTCTTTCTGAGATAATATTTGGTAATTTAATTTAGATTAAATAACTCAATTTAATCTGGATTGAACCTTTATCCAAATTAGAGTCATGGGCGAACCCAAACTCTATCATCTCCCACTCGCACATGACGGAACGCATTCCAGTCTTAATCTTCAGTTATACTGGCAAATAGATTGTGTGACCAGCATACCTCGAGAGTACTAGTGCTATACACCTGTTAGGGATATATAGCGTCTCGGAAAACAAGATCCTCTTCTTCACGTATGCCTAACCATAGATTGCCTTCTCACATTCACTGTTTTAACTCATGATCTCATAAAACAATTTTCGTGTTCACTATTATATTTCTACTCATAGAAACTATAATAGACCGGTCAGTGAACCACGAAACCTTATGAAAGTGATCAAAAGGCTATCTTCCCCTCTTACTGTATGCCATCCATCATGATTCAACTCACTTTTCTAGTTAGATCCGCCAGGCCTAAATTTTTCCCGGACCTCTTGGAAACTAACTAAGCTAGCCACATTGAACCATACTTCAGGGATAAGTTAAGGGTTCTGAGGGTCGAAATATAAATATATATAGGGTCTCACAATAGGGAAAGTTGAGATCATTAATATTATTAAATTCCCATCCCTGTGGTCACATAAGCACACACGGTATAAAACATGTGTTATGGTGTTCTTTCCTTCCCTTAAAGGAGCGCATGTCTCACATTTTGATAATGTGTATATTAAACACCATACAGAAGCGTAAGGTTGCGATGCACCGAAGCACCCAACTTTAGTCCGCTTACTTAAGGACTGCTTCTGGCTTTTCAGACAGAATATGGTAGTTACGTTTAACTTACCATCGGATTCCATACGATCCTTATTTTTGGATCTCAATCCAAAGCATACAACTTTATGTATGTCTTTATCTCGCACCTTAACAAGACTCATCTTGTAATTTCTGCTAGACGGCACTTTTATTTTGAACAGGCTCTCGAGCTTTCTCATATGTTCAAAAATCGCCTCATCTTAGTCTTTGCCAACTCATTGACAAAACTAAGGTAAACACCCTTGTGAGTGGGCTACTTCTCTGTCCGACATGCTCAATCTCATATTAATAACAGTAAATGTTTACACATAAACATTCACACTCATGTATTGCCAACAATGAACTTTGGATATTATTCACAAATAATAACGTTAAGGGATTACATAAAGTATAACAGTACCAATTAAATTCTATGCAAACCTCGAGATCTATTGTGTCTCTCAAAACACATCTCTCGTCATAGGTTTACTCAACGGATCTGCGTGCGTAGAAACGTACTGTAAGTTCACTTCTCCTCGTGCAACAATATTTCTCATGTATTAATACTTAATGCCGATACGCTTAGCTCCACTATAAGCTATCAACGACTAACTGTCACTAAAGACTGTCATTAATACCTCTAAGACAGTTACTCTTAAATGGCTCACAAACCATTTCAACCAAACTATCTCTTGTACTGCAATTGAGGAAGTGACAAATTCAACTTCCACTATTGATAGGGCTACACGGGTTTAATTCTTGTTACTCCTCGAGATGGCACTCTTGCCAAACAAGAATATAAACTTAAGGCGGATTTCCTCTCATCCTTACCTCCTACCCAATCAACATCTCTGTATTCTCTCAATGCAGATCATTTTCTTAATAATAGAGAGAATAGGCTGCAGTACCTCTAAGGTATATAAGCATCCTTTCAATTGCTTCCAATGTGCTTTGCCTGGGTTAGATTGATATCTATTTACCATGCCCACTGCATAGCATATATCATGTCTTGTATACAACACTGCATACATAAGACTACCCATGGCACTGTCATATATAGAACGTTCCTCATACTTTCAATTTTTCTGACCTCATAGGACACACATCTTTGCTAAGAAACTGATTCTTGGCAATGGGGTACTCTATGAGTTTGCAGTTTTGCATATTAAATCGCTCAAGGTCTTTGTTGATATATTTCTCTCAAGAAATAGACAACAATCTTCTTGAATGATCTCTTGAAATCTTAACTTCAAGAATGTAATATGCACAACTCATATTCTTTGTCTCAAAGTTGGACGATAACCAATCTTTGATTTTATTTACGTACCATTTATCATTTTCAGCTTTCAGTATGTCGTCTACATACAATGCCAAAATGATGAATTCATTTTCAGAGCTTTTACTTTAAACACAATAATCTTCATCAATCATGTTGAACACGTTCGACATGACTGTATGATGAAGTCTCAAGCACCATTGTGTTGTAGACTGTTTAAAGCCATAGATTGAACTCATCAATCAGCAAACCTTATGTTTGCTGCCTTTTTCGATGAAACGTGTAGATTATTTCATCAATTTCTCCATTGAGAAAAGTAGTCTTTTCATCCTTTTGATGAAGCTCTACGTTCAAACTCGCCACTGTGGCTAGAAAGAACCTCATGTACGTAAATTTTACAACAGATGAGAAAATCTACTCATAGTCAATCTCTTTCTATTGTATGAACCCCTTAGCGACTAGCCGAGCCTTATATCTTTCGATACCTCTTTCAGCCTTTCGCTTTACTTTGAGAATACATTTATTCTCAATTTATGTCCTTCCAGTAGATCAACTAGTTCTCAAACATGGTTTGATCTCATGGATGCCAATTTTTCTTCTATTGCTTTAGTCCATTTTTTTCTTAGATGGGCATGAAAAAGCATTTTTGAATAGATTTTATGCTCTTTCTAGTCTTGTGGGATAACCAAAAGGGCTTCGTTCAGGCCTTCAATTTTAAATTGTCGGCATGAAACACTTATCCTTTTAGATTTTTGCAGTTCTGAATCTTGATAAACATGTCTCATATATTTATCGTGATTCACAAGTCTCCCACTGGGATCATGTTCCATACTCCCACTGGAGTCAGGAATACTTCATTCTTTGTCTCCCACTGGAGTTAAGAATGCTCCTACTCGAATCAGGTCTCGAACATCCGAATCGTTTGGAGGATGAAGGTCTTAACCTTCTTCCTCTAACTCCCTCCCACTCGGATGGAGTGATACTGATCGTTCCTCTACCTGAAATTAATATAAAGTGAAATCTCAATTCACTTCGCCCAACTTAGAAAATGCATTCTCTTTAGAATGTGACGTCTAGTGATTAAAATTTTATCATTATGCCATTTTCTTACTGACCCATGAAAATGTACCCTTTTGATACTTCAGAATATCTCACATAGATACTCTTCTGCCTCTTGGTCTCAAATTTACCAAATTGAGGTATCATGGACGTAAGCATTATAACCCAAAAGTTATAAATGGCTTAGGTCAACTTGTCGACCATTTCACAACTCATAAGTTGTGGTAATGACAGATTTGGAGGGCATACAGTTCAGAACATATGTGGCAGTCAACAAAGCATCTCCCCAATAGGAGATAGGCAAATTTGCCTCTGCCATCATAGATCTAACCATATATATAGGAGAGTCTTATTTCTCCTTTCCTCAACACCGTTTTGTTGTGGATTTCAAGGAATGAACAACTGATATTCAATCCTTTTTCATCACATGAAACTTTAAGCTTATCTGTAAGATATTACTGACCTCTGTCAGTTCTTAAAGCTTTGATCTTTTTATCTAATTGATTCTCAGCTATACTCATATAAGTCGTGAAGCAACTCAATGCTTCTGACTTGTGAGAATTCAAATAGACATGACTATACCTAGTATAGTCATATATTAATGTGATGAAATAGTAGGCCCCATGCCTTACCCTCACATTCATTTGACCACATTCGTCAGAATGGACTAACTGCAATGGAAATTCGCTTTAGTTCCTTATTTGAATGATTTTCTAACTAGTTTTTCCTTTTAGGCAATGCTTACATGTAGGTAATTTAACCTTATTTAAATCGCCTACTAAACCTTCTTTGACTAACCGACTCATTCGGTTTTGTCTAATATGGTTTAATTTAGCATGCCATAATTTCACATTGTCCTCATAACTATGTGAAGAGTAAGAATCATTTAAAGGAAAAATTAGTTTTACTTAAATAGTTATGGTCCACATCCATAACAATAAAATCATTCAAGCATAAGTATACACTGTTATCGTCAAAAATAAATTAAAAACAAATTTCAATAAATCAAGAACAGAACCTAAATTTCATAACAAAGGTATCTCGATCCCTTGTTATATAGTCCATTGGTTCTAAATCTATCACCCACAAAGGATGAAATTTAGAACTAGATACATAAATTCCACTCACTCTTGAGTCAGAATAGTGTATCTTTAAAGACACAATGCAGTCTCTTTGCATAGTATCCTTTTAGGCAATTGAAACATTTCACTCTTGAATTGTTTACCACCCATTTGCCTTTGGACCTTTAGTGATTCTATTCATTTTACTTTTCAGGCTCTCAAGCCTTTTCTTTATCCCTATTAATGAAGCTTATTATCTTGTTCTAATGAGAACTCATTCTATTAGAACAGGACTGTGCCATATACACTATGACATTGACCTTAATCATTGTCAGACGGTCCCTTTAAGCTTCAAATGACAAGCGACATCCTCAAATGTCTTTCTGCTTATCCATGTGAGTTAGTTGCATCTACACATGCTACCAACTCTTGGGTAAAGAACGGATAACGGTTTGGACCTTCTACTTATCAGTCACTTATGACTACTAAGCTCACTTTGCTCACTTTTCTTTTTCATCTCTCTTAGATATTTTCGCATCGAATAATCAGACATTTTCTGATATATATCAAATTTGATCTACAATGATCGGAGTTTATTTAGAGTCACATCTCTGAATTTCTCCTGCAAACCGATCCACAGATCTATTGCATTTTGATACTTGCAAAATTGCTTAGTGATGTGATGCGACATAGGCATCTTGGTCCTGCTTATGCTGGGATATAGCGTCATCCTCAGGTTCAGCCATAACCGAACTTGAGGATTTAAGAGCCTCTTGCTCTTCAAGCACATACTGGATCTTTGTATTCCAGATTTCATAATTATAACTTGGAAGCAGCATCCATTAAAATCCTCTGATCTCAAATGGAACAATGTCGCACATATTTAAAAGAGATAAAGCAATACATGCAATTTACTATACACCTGAAATAATAACCTAATAAAGTTTTCTATTAGACTCAAATTCGAAAAGTATACTTAGAGTACCAATTACCTTCTAAGTTCTAATGTCCAACTTTATAGGTTAAGATTTCATGTATAATAAATCTAAATTATTGGATTATCAAGTTCTCAAACTTATGAGGGGATCTTTATTAAGCCTTTACTTAATAAGCATGCAATCATTTTACTCATAAAATATCGCAAGGCAATTAACAATTAAAATAAACTCATTTATTATAAAGTTAAATGCCATCATGATAAGTAAATAAACACATTTATTTAACCAAAAATCCAATAATCCCTAAATAAGACACTCATGTCAAATATTAATAGGAAACATAAATCCTATTTAACAAAAATAAACGCTAACTCAAATTGACACTTATGCCAACTATTTTAGAAGACCAGATTTCATAAAATCTTTTTAGTTATTAGGATTATATCTTTGACCGATTTAATCAATTCATCAAGTGACTCATAAGTCCATTGATGAAGTCATGGACAATGCACGCTCTGTCCATTTCTCAACACCATCACAGAATTTTAGTGTTACTTTTCAACACTTGCACTTTTGGTAACTCGAACCAAAATTTTATTTTCATACTCAGACCACCAGTTCAAATGCACTCTTGCATTTGTTCTCACACATGTAATTTATGATGCACTGTTGCATCAATGTCATCAGCTCAAAACTTCCTTCGCATTTTCATGTTACTTATTGATTGCACCCTTGCAATTCTTAAAATAACATATGCGTTTCATAAGGAAGTACCAGTGCCCTTATTTAACTTTTCTGTAACATATTACAGGTAAAATTTATACACTCATGTATAAATACACATAATTGAAACGCATTTCAATCAATAAATAAGGACAGCATCTCAAAAAATTTTCAAAATACTTTCAAAAATTAATCGAATGCAGAAAACACATTTTCTACAATTTTTAATATTTTATTTTGAAATTAAACACATTTAAATTTCAAAAATTACAAAATTACTTTTCTGGTCATTAAAAAATTTTGAAAATATGACCAAAAAATCAGAAATAATTTTTAAAAATTATTTGACAAAAATCGGAGCTGAAATGGTGGTCGGAGGGCACCGCACGCGCCAGCACGCACCGACGAGGGAGTGGAAGACGCGCTCACGCTCCTTCACGCGCCACACGCGCGTCCTCCCACTGGGCCAAACACGTGTCACAACCACAGCGTGCCACGTGTCTTCATCCAGTCATGCCACGTGTCTGCAAGCTATTGGTCCAGCTGGTGCCACATAGCGGTGTCTCATTTGTCCACGTGTCACGCATGACACGTCAACATTGCCACGTGGCAGACCTCGTTCTGACACTTGGCGACCCCTGATTGGGCCACGTGTAATTGATGCCACATCATCAATAACACACGGCATGACACGTGGCACCGCCTCATTGGTCCACGTGTCTCTCCTTGGTTGGACCACGTGTCAGCTGTATGACACGTCATCATGACACGTGGCACGACCTCGGTCAGCCACGTATCGTCCTCTAATTTGCCCACGTGTCCGCCCCACGTTGTGCCACGTGGCATGGCCTCTGCCATCCACGTGGCGGTCGGCCATTGGGCCACGTGTCAGCAGTGACGCAATACTGCTGACACGTGGCACGCGCGTGTGGGCCACCGCCCACGCGCACGCGCCAAACGAGTTGGAGCGCGTGTGCTCCACGCGCCGCCTTGCCGACCGTTTCTGACTCTCCGGTTCCGGTCGGTGGGGGGTTTTCAGGGTCTGTGAATCCAATGGTGAGGTCAAAAATAAAAAATCCCGATTTCTAGTTAGCCATTTAGAACACTCATGTTCGTCCCCTCGGGTTTCGGTGTACACATACACGAAATCGTGCCGAAATATACACGCATATATATTTTTCACACAAAAAAAATTTTTTTTGTTGTGTTATATGCATCCCAGATCTAATAATTTTACACATAAAATTTTAAATCTGTTTAGCCACATGCCTGGACGCAAAAACAACGGCTCTGATACCAATGATGGGAAATTATACATATATAATTAACATGCGGAGGTAACATTAAATAAATGTACCTACCTCTTGTAGCGCAGAAACTAGTTGCGGAAGCGTCTACCAAGATCTCGTTTGTTTTGGTCACTGGTCTGACTTTTACCCACTCGGGGTAAGAGCAGCTAGATCACAATCTAAATGCCCCTGAAAATAAGACAGAAAACTGTGAGTGGGAACGAGCAGCCTTGCGGCATGTACGTTTTCTCGTTACCAAATTATGAGGACCTCACCTCTATTTATAGAGGTCCTAATGGCTAGAGACCTAACTCTAGTTTAACTCAGACTCTTTCTGAGATAATATTTGGTAATTTAATTTAGATTAAATAACTCAATTTAATCTGGATTGGACCTTTATCCAAATTAGAGTCATGGGCGAACCCAAACTCTATCACTTTATTTTAAGAATAAGGATTAAGAATTATGTAATGCAATCCACGGCCTATGATCAGTTCCAGTATTAGCAATTCAAATTCTTGTAATCCTCTTGAATTCTCGTATTTGTCTTGAGCAAACGAATACATCTTTTTCTTATTATTATTTTTATTATTATTATTATTATTATTATTATTATTATTTAAATAAAAGGAAATTCAGCTAAAAGCTTTGCATAGATTGAATCTGACACTTGAAACATTGACTTCATAAATATTCAAAATCGCTGTTTCTTTCTGTGTAAGGTTGTGAATAGAGACTAGCCATGTTACATGTTCCTAATGTGGTATAATCTCAATTGAGTACTTAATTTTTTCCAATACTTTAGTCAAGAGAGTTTGTGGGAATTTTGTATAGATTTTATGTATTAAATTTTGGTGAAATTATTGTGTGTATTTGGAATGAGTTGGAACTCTTTTTAGTTCTCTATTTTAGTTAATGGAATTCTACTCCCATTTGAATGTGAATTTAAATTTGGTGCCAAATCACGTTAAATTTTTGGCGTGTTTATTTATTTTTTTTAATTTTTGTCTACTATTACTATTATTTTTGTTGATCTTATTGTTTAGCCCATAAATAAATATTTTTGTTCTCTGTATGGCTTTATTCCTAACACCATCTCACCCTTTACACATGTATTTAATCATGATTTTTCAAAACTTTTCCTTTTTTAAAAAAGTTCGAGCGTATTCAATTAAAACTTTTAAAATTATTTAAAAGTACGGAGGTATTCAATCAAAACTTTAAGATTTTATTAAAGGAAAATGGTACAAAAATGCCTTTCATGTTTTCTGCATAATACTAAACTGTCTCTACTGTTTATTTTGGCAAATGTGCCTATGACGTAAAGGAAATTAGTAAAAAAATGTTCTTATAAATAATTTTTTTCAATTTTGAATTAATGGCGCTAATAAGGTGCTAAAGTGATGTTGATGCAGGGTAAAACATGCCACATCAGCGCCATATTTTACCAAGTCAATAAATAAATTTTTAATAGATAAAACTAGAAAAATATTTAAGAAGCGGCATGTTTTGCTACATACAATGTCAACACTGTTAATTCAAAAAATTACTTACAGGGGAATTTTTGTAACAATTTCTATTATGCTAGTGGCATTTTTGGTTCACAACTAACAACAAGGGTATTTTAATACCCTGAAAAAACGGTGAGGGGTATTTATACCTTTCCCATTTCTTAAAAGTTTGTAAATGTCTTAAGCTATTGAATTACAATTTTGTAAAAGTCCAAAAAATTTACATGTATTCAATCTTGATTTTACTTTTTAAGCATAATGATTTTTATCGATTAGGTTAGGAACGAATATATTTTAATCTTGCAATTTGTTGTCCGCTCAACCTAAAAATTTTCACTCATCAATTTCTCATAGAAAGAGAGAAAAAAAGGACACTACAGGAATAGGTAATTATAAGTATCTAAATTGAACCTTTGGATCTTGAAGGAAATTAGAGATGTCTGTTAGGCAACATGGATAGTACTATAAGATCTTCTAATGCCTCTTCTCCTCCTTTTTAAATGAGATATATACTCTATTAAGAATAAATGTGGCAAATGGGTTGGACTAAAAGGGTTTGAGTTGGGTTAAAAATAGGTGGGTCATAAAGGGATCGGGCTGCCAAATTTCACAGGTTAAAAATGGTTATAGCCAAAATGAACCGGACACATGGATTGACCCTGTGGATCATAAACGAGCTGGACAGGCTAGGCCAAACCATTTAGCCTGTTTACATTAAATGGTTATAATATAAACAAAACTCATTTTAGGGAACATTTTATTTTTTGAGGAAAATACATTGAATACAACTTTTATAACTTTTTTTTTACAAACTTGTATTTTGTTTTTTCATCTTTCAAAAATATCACTTTTTGAATTCTTAATTTCAAAAATACAATTTTTAAAATTTTTCTAATTTCAAAAATACAACTAGTATACAAGTGATATATAAATCATATACATGTAATTTTAAAAAGGGATAGAGACTGTTTTTGCCCCTCAACTATAAAAAAAATAGAGTGATTTTGCCCTTATGCTTTGATTTTCGTGGTTTTTACCCTTGAACTCCATTAAATTGGTTGCTTTTGCCCTCATTTTTTATGAAAAGATGACGTGGTTAATGGGGGTAACGACAACTAATGGGAACGTGCCACGTCATTGACTTCTCTCCTAGCTGGCAATCCAAATCAGATGCACACATGGATGGTGAATTGCTTATATGTCTAGGGAACTATGCAAAAAAAAAAAAAATTAAAAAACTGCTTGGTTTGCCAAAAAATAAAATCTAAAAAAGGAAAAAAAGACTATTTGTTTCTTAGGAAAATTTTTTGCAGGAAAATAAAATGGAAAAAAAAATTAAATCCACAACCATGGCCACTTCTACTTCTCCACATCCTCACTTTTTCGGCCATAAAGCCCACCTCTACTCCACTTTTATACTGTTTCTCTCCTCTCTATTCTAATTCTTTTTCTTCCCCTTTCCTAGCCTTTTCCATCTATCTTGTACATCAAAGAAAAGAAATAACTGGAATTCAATATAGGGATAAAGGGTATTTTTGCCTTCAAATTATCGAAAATTGAGTGAAAATGCCCTCAAACTTTTTTTTCGGTTTTTATTCTTGAACTCAGTTTTATAGTTGGAAAATACCCTCGCGATGGAAGAAAAGTTCAGCTGGCAAACGGAATTAATGGCAGCCAACCACACGTCAACACGTGTCAACTCTATAAGAGGTTTTCTGCCCTCAAACTATGGGAAAGGGTGTGAAAATTCCCTCAAACTTTGTTTTAGCCGATTTTTACCCCTGAATCTAGTTAACATATATCAACGCATGATCGGTTGCCATTAACTCCGTTTGCTAGATAGACTATTCATCCAAAATGAGGGTCTTTTTCATCCATTTAAGTGACTTCAAGGGTAAAAATCGATAAAAAATAAGTTTGAGGGCATTTTCACCTTATGTCCGATAGTTTGAGGGAAAAAACATCCCTTATCTCTTTAATATATCAAACTACAAGTTTTAAACCCACAATTATTGTTGTTGTATTGGATAGTTATTCTTATTGTATTGGATTGTTGTTCTTTTTATTTATTGAAAAACAAGAACATAAAATCAATAAATATCCACCTTTGACAAGCCAAAAAAAAAAAAACCAAAAATGTCTTTTCCTTTTTGGATAAGAAAATAAAATATGGGTTAAAGCTTAAAATGGTTTTTGGTAGAATTGTACATAAACACAATAGAGTTTTGTAGTTTGTAAATGTAAGAGTATGGAAATTTTTATTCTGTGAAAGAAGATTTGTTAATTTTAATTTAGCTAGTTCTGTATAGGTAACGTTTTGCATCATTATGTGATTCTACTTCAACCAAATGACCTGATCAACAAATCTCATTGGACTATATTTATTTCTTTATCTTTTTAATTTTTCTGCAAAATATTTTCTTGAGAAATAAATATATATTTTTAAAATTTTTCTACATGAGGTGTCAGAAAAATGTTATTTGGTTTGAGAGAAAATGTAAGAAAATTGTTCTCTATACACATCCAAGCTAGATCCGATTTTGAGGAGTGCAAGAACTTCATCAATAAACCAAGGATCCATAGAATCAATAATTGATCTCTCCAAATTCATAGTATTTTGATGTTTTTCTTGAATTTTGGGGTGTAAGAAATTGGGTGGAAATGGGAGATAGGGATGGAAGTAGTGTAAACATAATAATTAAGAAGTGGAGAAGAAGAAGAAGAGCTTACCAATCTAGTTCATATTTTTTTCAATTTTGGGAAAATTGGTGAAAGAGAAGAGGAAGAGGACAGAAAAGAAAGATAGAGTGTTTTTTTTTAAATTTTTTTTTTCAATTTTGCCATGTGTGCACCAACTCAAAGTTGACGTGTCATGATCTCATTAGTTATAATTAGCTCTATTTACCACGTCAATTTTCCTTCCACAAAAGGGTGAAATCGTAAAATTGCTCTATTTTATGGAGTTCAGGAGCAAAAAAAACTCAAAACTAAATCACAAAGGCAAAATTTCTACATTTCAAATAGTTCAAGGGTAAAATTAGTCTTTGTCCCTTTAAAAATACAAATAGTATATAAGTAGTATGCCATTAGTATACAGATGACATAGAATTATAGACAAGTAGCTTAGTCATCCAATTTCTTTTGTATTTTGGTTGTTTTTCATTAATGTATTTTCAGTTGACAAAAAAAAAATGAAAATTCAAAAATAACACAGACTTTATAGAACGAGTAGAAAAAATGTATTGAAGGATATATAAAAGCATATATGCATTTTCTCAAAAGCTATATATAATTCAGTTATTACCAAAAGGCCCACTCAAAAACAAGGCTAAATAATAAAATGCAAATAAACTTAATAAATGTCATTGCACAAAGGTTACAGAAGTGCGTATGTATATAACTTGGCAAAAATATACAATAGTAGCAGCTATAGGAATTGGTTGGATGTAAAAGCTGAAAATAGTCTCTGTTAGATTTCCTAGAGTCTAGTAATGAAATATTAGGGCCTCCACACCAACGTGAAGTGAAGCAAATGCATTAATGCATAGATCAAATTTGTAGAGCAATGCAGTCCCAAAATTCTTCACCCATTTCTTGTGATGATTCAAGCTCCTTGAAGACCTATTAAATCATTGGATACTTTTATTAAATAAT
Organism: Excoecaria cochinchinensis; assembly: GCA_947683425.1. Taxonomy (NCBI): domain Eukaryota; kingdom Viridiplantae; phylum Streptophyta; class Magnoliopsida; order Malpighiales; family Euphorbiaceae; genus Excoecaria; species Excoecaria cochinchinensis. Next base: position 8,194,043 of record CANTUQ010000127.1, on the reverse strand, counting down.
TAGTGTTCATTTTTTTATTTTTAATGGAAAAATTAATTGTAAGCTTTCTTTTATATCCATTTGGTCTTAAATTAAATACCCCACAATAATTCCTCAAATCATATTTTATTTCATTTATAATTTCTCTTTTTTCTTGTCTTCATTTTTTTCTAAACAACAAATTTTTTGGTGCTTAGGTGAAATCTTAGGTTTTATTTCACTTACAAATCCCAAACTTTTTCACTCTTCTTTCTTCACCCATAATGTCATTTGGCCTCCTTCCTTATCTACTCCTGCCACACCAAAATTCGCCATTCAATTCCACAAAATTCAACCAACAAATAAATCCCAAATTTGAAAAATTTGTGCAGCCCTTGTTGAAGCTATAACTCTAATTGTTAAATTTTATAGAAGAAGAGGAAAGAGAAGTTTGAGAAGGAAGACTCAATGAAGATGAAGTAGAGTAAGAAAATGAAAAGTGAGAGGAAGGGGCTAATGAAGAAGACAACAATAACAATAACAACAACAATAAAAACTTCGCAGGAAATAACTGGAACAAGAAGAAGAGCTGATTTATGGTTGTCGGAGAAAATTTAAAGTTTTGATGAAAGAAAATTTTGGTATATTTGTGAGAGAATTTGAATGAAAAAAGGAATTAATATAAGTGAAGTACTAATTTAGAAAAAGTTGTATAAATGAAATTGAAAAATTTAAGGAGAGGTGCTAAATGGCCCTATAGGTTTGGCCAGAATTGCTAAAGTGGCTAGTGTAGGCAATTATGAATTCTTCTTCTTACTCTAAAATAATTATCTTTTTAAATTTTAGTTTCATTATGCTGTTTATCTCTCCTATATATTCCCCAAGTCAACATTTATTAACATTCATCCTTTATGTAATGCATTGAATGCAGATGGAGCATTTACATGTGTTAATTCTTTCTTTCCTTATCAACAGTTATCTTCAACATTAAGTTCCAACCAAAAGAAAAAAAAAACAACATATTCGAAGACATCCTTTAGCCAATATCCTCTAGACTTATATTTTTTTATGACTTTTTCAACATTTTCATCCCTATGATATAATTGTTTGTTATCTCAATGAAAAATAAAGATATTGTAAAGACATTAATTTGCTTAAGGAAAGAGAAGGTGTATGTGATTTTCAGGAAGGTCAGGCCTGGGATTTACTGTTCATGGCATTAATGCGCTCTAAATGTGATTGGATTTAGGGAAAGCATATATAAAGCTTATAACTTCATGGATGATGCTAATGATGCATATATAAAGTTTAGGAAGTCATGTCTGGATTGAAAATTGTTATATTAATTTTAATAATCTTAAAGGTGTGGCCTATATTACTTGAGTTGATTCTAATGTAAGGTGGGCCCAAAATAATGGTTATTGGGCTTATAGAGAATTTTAGAATCACTAGGGTTTTGTTATAAAAAGGAGAACCCTTCCCTCTCCCTTTACATAAAAAAAAACATAGTTATTAAAATATGAAAAGGTACATTCTTAAGCCATTGAAAAAGAATGAAGAAAAGTGAAAGGAGAAAGTGGATAAAACTTTTGCAACCATAAGATTAGTATTTTCTTTCTCTCTTATAGTATGAATTTTAATTAAATTGGTTGCATTAGTTGTATCATAAATGATCTTGGGAGAATTCTAGACTTGTAATATTGTTTAGAAAATTAAAGTTCATAATTATACACTTTGTGCATCTGACAGTATACAGTGAAGCTAGCAGCAGAAAGGGAAAGCCAGGAAAGAAGAACAACTAAAAGGATAAAGCCGAAGTCAAGGTTAATGAGGGCCAAATCCATAAAGAGCAGCATTGTTTCTTCTGCAAGAAAGCTGGTCATCTCAAGAAAGATTGCCTTAAGAGAAAGGCTTGGTTCGAAAAGAAAGGTGAGTATTATGTTTCAGTATGTTTTGAATTAAACCGTATTTAGGTGCCCGATAATACTTGGTGGATAGATTCAGGTACAACTACTCATGTGTCACATGTTATGCAGGTATTTATTTCGATCCAAACTATAAACGGAACTAAAAAGTTCCCATATATGGGTAATAGAATGAAGGCACGAATAGAAGGAATTAGAACATATAGATTAATCTTAAATACTGGTTTTAGTTTAGATCTTGAAAAGTGTCATTATGTTCCTGGATGTGCCAGAAATTTAGTTTCTGTTAGTAAGTTGGATGTGTTTTCTTGTATAAATGACAGTACTATTATGGTTCTGGTACGTTAATGGATGGTTTATATCGTTTCAACCTTGATGTTAATTATTTTGGATCTTTGTTTCATGTTGAACATAATATTGGTAATAAATGTAATTCACATAATCAACACTCTGCTTACTTGTGGCATCAAATGGTAGGTCATATATCTAGAGAAAGGGTGATGAGGTTAGTGAAAAGTAAAATCTTACCTCAACTAGATTTTATTGATTAGGATGTGCATGTGGTAAGCAAGCAAACCAAACACATATCTAAGAATTCAGCCACGAAAAGTACCGAGTTACTTGAATTAATATACACTGATATATGTGGTCCATTTCATGTTCCATCTTAGGATGGTGAAAAGTATTTTATCACCTTTATTGATGACTATTCATGTTATTGTTATATCTATTTACTGCATGAAAAGTCTCAATCGGTGGACATTCTTAAAGTGTTCATTAATGAGGTGGAAAGGTAATTAGATAGAAAAGTGAAAATAGTAAGGTCTAATAGAGGTGATGAATATTATGGTAAATATGATGAGAATGGACAGTGTCCAGGTCCATTTGCAAAACTTCTTCAAAGTCGAGGCATTTATGCACAATATACAATGCCCGGTACACCTTAACAAAATGGTGTAGCTGAAAGGCGGAATCGTACTCTTATTGATATGCTTAGGAGTATGTTAAGTTACACTAATGTACCTTTATCTTTATGGATGTATGCATTAAAGACAACTATATATCTACTTAATAGGGAGTAGTTCCTATAAAACCTTATGAATTGTGGACAGGTAGGAAACCTAGCTTAAGGTACCTGCATGTTTAGGGTTGCCCAACGAAAATAATAATTTATAATCCTCATGAAAAGAAACTTGATGCAAGAACCATTAGTGGTTACTTTATTGGTTATCCAGAAAAGTTCAAAGGGTACATATTTTACTTTCCTAACCATGGTACAAGGATAGTTGAGTATAGTAATGCTAGGTTCATTAAAAATGGGAAAATCAGCGGGAGCAATGAAAGGTGGATATTCAAGAGATTCGGTGGAAAATCTTTCACCTAGTGTCTCTTCTCAAGTTGTTCTTGCTCCTGTTGCATTACAACCACGCAATATACTAGAGCAACAAGTTAATAATCCAAACCCATAAGAACAGAATGTCAATAATGAACTAGTAAATAACGTGCAAGTCACAAATGATCAAGCGTTACCACAAGAAATAACATTGCAAAGGTCTATAAGTGATAAAAGAATAGCTATATTAGATGACTATGTGGTGTATTCACTTGAGCCCGAGTGTGACTTGAGCATTGATAAGGATCCAATCTCATTTAAAGAAACCGTAAAATGTAACAATTCTAAAAAATGGCTTAATGTTATGAAATAAGAGTTAATATCTATAGATGATAATCAAGTCTGGGAACTAGTTGAGTTACCTGAAGGCTCAAAGCAAGTGGGTTATAAATGGGTCTTTAAGACCAAAAGGGACTTGAATAGAAATATTGAAAGGTCTAAGGCCAGACTTATAGCCAAAGGTTATACTAAAAAAGATGGCATTGACTTTAAAGAGACCTTCTATCCAGTTTCAAAGAAGGACTCTTTAAGAATTGTAATGGCATTGGTAGCTCATTATGATTTAGAGCTTCACCAAATGGATGTAAAAATCGCTTTTCTGAATGGTGAATTACAATAAGAAGTATATATGGACCAACCAGAAAGTTTTGTGACTACATAAAAAATATGGCGTGTAAATTAAACAAGTCAATATATGGCTTGAAACAAGCTTCCCGATAGTGGTATCTTAAGTTCAATAATACCATTACCTCTTATGGTTTTATAGAGAACACCGTTGATAGGTGTATCTATATGAAGGTCAGTGGGAGCAAGTTCATTATTTTGGTACTGTATGTTGACGACATTCTTTTGGTTGCTAATCACTTGGATTTGTTGCATGATGTAAAGAAATTTCTTTCTAATAACTTTGAAATGAAAGATATGGGTGAGGCATCCTATGTGATTGGAATAGAAATAGTCTTAGAAAGGATATATTAGTAAAGTATTAGAGAGATTTAAAAAAATGCTTAGCAGGGGTAGTTCCAATTCAAAAAGGGGATAAATTTAGTGAAATATAATGTCTCAATAATGATTTGGAATGAAAGGAAGTGGAATCTATTCCCTATGCATATGTTGTTGGGAGTCTGATGTATATTAAGACTTGTACTCGACCGGTCATTAGTTTTGCTATTAGAATGTTAGGCCGATATCAAAGTAATCCGGGAATGGATCACTAGAAAGCTGCAAAGAAAGTCCTTAGGTATTTATAAGGCACCGAGGATTACATGCTCACATACAAGAAATCAGATCATCTAGAAGTGATTGGTTATTCAGATTCAGACTATGTTGGTTGTGTAGACTTAAGGAAATATACTTTTAGTTATCTATTCCAACTAACATGAGGGGTAATTTCTTGATTGCTACTTCCACTATGGAGGCTGAATTTGTGGCATGCTTTGATGCCACTATTAAAGTATTACGGTTGCAAAACTTTGTCTTAGGGCTATGTACTATTGACAATATAGCTAGACCACTAAGAATTTATTGTGATGATTCTGTAGCTGTCTTCTTCTCTAAAAATGACAAGTATTCTAAGGGTGCTAAACATATGGATTTGAAATACTTGTCAGTCAAAGAAGAAGTGCAAAAACATAAAGTGTCAATTGAGCATATTGGAACTGATCTAATGATGGTGAATCTGATAACTAAAGGATTATCGCCTAAAACATTTACTGGTCATGTTGAAAGGATGGGCATTATAGATAAGTCCTTGTGAGCATGAGATCACGTAATGTACATACATACGTTTGGTTATTTGCTATTATTGTTTTGACACTTATGAATTCAATTAAAGTTACATTTTGCTTATTTGTTGGTTTTTGCATTATGTAGTGTACACGCATTGTCTTACTATAATCACAAATTATGTTTTAAGAAAAACATCAAAGTTGAGAATTACAGTATTTCTCGATTACAGTTATTTTGAGTTGAGTTGATTGTGTGATATATGGAAGGGATTATGTCGTTAGATGACTTGTGACCATCGTGATCCCATCATTTCAATTCATTCAAGTTTGATGACTTGATAGATTCGATATATAATGCATGCTTAAAGTATATTGTTAAATCATTAAGTCGTAACATAGGCTAAATGGGAAATTGTTAGATTAATTTTAACAATCATAAATGTGTGGCCCATATTACTTGAGTTCTAATGTAAGGTAGGTCCAAAATAATGGTCACTCGACTTGTAGAGAATTTTAAAATCACTAAGATTTTATTATAAAAAATAGAACAAAATGATGCTGGAAATATGCATGGTTAGCCACGATGCACTAATGAAGATTGTGAAAGCGGTTGCGTCAATGAAGAACCTGGTGGACTTGGATTTGTTGCTGTGGGATTAGATGAAGTTCTTAGAGATGAAATGCGCTACGTTTTCTTTGTTGGTTTAGTTATTGGTGCGATGATGTCCAAAAATTGATAATTTATAATTTTTATCAAAATTAAATGGAGTGTATTGGGGTTTATGAAAAAAAAAAATAAATGAATTAAACTATGTTGAACGGGGAGCAGGCAAGGTAATCTTCAATACTAATGCACTAATTAGAATGAATAAGTGAATTTATTTAGAAAAAGGAGACCGAAAACTATGACCTTTGTTTTTGGGGAAAGAAAAACAAAATGGCGGCAATATATTAATTTGGGCCCAATTTTATAGAAGGGTAGTTGGGTCTTTTCCCTTTGTTCCGGCCAAATTCCACCCAAAACAATCGGGCCAAAGAGTGTTTTTTTTTTTTTTAAATGTGTATTTCAAAGCTCGAAAATAGCGATGTTTTTTTTTTTTTTTTTTTTTTTAAACAATTTTATGTTTAAATGTGCGAAAATCCTTAAACAAATTGGGGCAATTTATTAAATTAAGTTGGCTCCTTAACATGTGATTTCTTAGCTAAAAAACGTTACATGATTACATTCTAGAAGAAAATTTTATCAAAAAGCAAAAAAATTTATCTCTCGAATAAGAAACGCCAACCAACTTTATATCTACAGCTAGGGCTAAGCATGGATCAGTTAACAGATCTATTAGTAAAAATATTAACTAATCCATTAACATTGGTTTTTACTAACCGATCCATAAGATAAAAAAAAAATCAGTCTATTAATATCGATTTTTTCAAAACACTAACTATTAACCAGTTTGTTACAATCGGTTAATCAGTCCATCGGTTTCGATTTTTCGGATCGGTTAATCACTATAATTATAAGATGTATTTATAAATAAAATTAAAATATTCAAAATACTTAAAAATTAAAATTTCTCCACTATAATATAACATAATTGTTGTTAAAATAAAAATTTTTGGTGGACATAAGCAACTTTATTTTTAAAAATTAAGACTTAATACGTAAATCAATTAACCGGTGTATAATCACTCTAATTAGATAGCCGATTACACTTACTAATCGCCAATTAAAAAAAACTTCAAAATAATTAGGATAATGAAAACAAGTGTAGCAAAAATACTTAAAAATGCAAAATTATTAAAATAAATCAATTCAATGCTAACAATTTTTTTCCTTTATTTTTTTATTTACCTCGACACACATATTATTTTCATATATATTAAAAATTTTAGTTTTTTTTTAAATTATTGAAAATTTTAGATAATATATTAATATTATATAACTTTTCAAATATATTTTATTTTTTATTAATGGAAAACTGATAAATCAAGAAATAAAAATAAATACTAAATATGAGTATATTGAAAAATTAATAAATTAATTAAAATATTTTTTTAAAAAAATTAAAATAAATTTAAAATATATTTTAAAGTAATGAAAATTAAAGAAATATAAATAAGAAAATAATGAAATAAAAAAGAAAGAAAGAGTGAAATAAAGTCAATAAATTATATGAGTATTTATGCATCGGTTATTGGTTCGATTAACTGGTCCATGAATCAAAAAAATAAATCAATCCATTAATATCAGTATAGACACCGGATCCTGAGACAGTTCAGATCAGAGTTACCCAATGAAAATATCGGTACCCGTTTCCGGGCAAACGAACGAAAGTTGTAAGTTTTTGCCCTTGGAATTCACAAAAATTAAAGGTTTTCGGCGACGGGAAGTTTCTGTCCATTGAAAGGAGCTTTTAAGTTGAAAAAATTAGTTTTGGGTTGACCGATGGGCCAAGGGGTGGCCCGTCGCTCGCTCCGAGCAACGGCCGTTCCTCACGCAAGCAGCACATGTCACTCACGCTTGAGGGACGCCTATCCCTCGCGTAAGCGACTCCCGTTGCTCGCACTTGGGGGCGCCCGTCCCTCGAGTGAGCGCCACCCGTCGCTCGTGCATGAGGGCCCCCCTCGTGAGAGCGACAGCCGTCACTCGCACCCTTCCCTCGCGTAATCGCCTGCCGCTCAAAAGACCGAGGCTGCCCCTGTGACCGACGCCCGTCGGTACGCCGAGCGACGGTGGTTTGCGGCGATTTCCAAAGAAGATTTTTGCTGGATTTTCTAAATATTTGCCAAAATCAAATTGATTTTGAAATAATTTCCAAAAATCTTCTCCAAATATTTGATTTGATTTCCCAATATTTTCCAAAATCAAATAAATTTGGATTGATTTGATTTGATTTCCCAAATATTCTCCAAAATAACCTTATTATTCTTCCACTAGTATTATCATTATTAATATTATCTTTTTCAACAATTAACATTTCTTATTAATTACTCTTATTCTTTATTTGCAATTCTATTATCCTATATATAATATTTATATGCTTGCGGAAAGCTCTTAATTTAGATCATTATCTTATTAACAATTCTATAATACTTCCTATTGTTTATTTACTTTATTAAAATAAACTTTCTATTATTCAAACTAAGATTTCTATATACATTTTTATCTTTATTAACACTATTGTAACTATTAACTTTAGTATTAACATTATATTAATACAACTTCAATTCTTAGTGACACTCAACTTAGCATTGTCGTTAATTTATCTATTTTTCATTAGATCCCCATTATTAACATTAATGCCATTAGTTTACAATTTCAATCTTCGATTACTTATTCTTCTTATTCTTAATTACTGTTCATTTTCACTCTACCTTCTATACATAAAAATAATCCCTCACTTTCTATTTTCTAAAAGATACATACAATTACATGCATACATTAAAATATGCATGATTCATAAATAGTTTTATTATTTCATTTAGCATACTTTTAAATTATTTACTATTTAACTTCATTCAGTAAATCCTCATACAATTTATATAATTTAAATTCTACATTAATTTGTTCATATCATTATTATTATCACTGCTGTTATTATTTATTATTCTAATCTTTTCTTAACTCAATTGTCATAAATTTACTTTGTAATCTTTACACTTCTACTAATTTACCTCATTGCCTTTCAATCCTAGTTATTTACAATAACGCCACTAGTTAACTTTATTTTTTTTAATTAATCTCATTTCTTGACATATCACTTGCTAACTAATCTTTATTAAATCACTCTTATACTAAATTATACTTAGGTCTTTTTTCTTTTCTCTAAATTACAATTTTTACTTTTCATTTTCTTTATAGTTATAATGATACCATTTATATCATTTCTTTATTACCTTTCTTACTAAATCCATTTTTTTTTATGTAAAATTTACTATTTAATCCTTACACATTGTTTTTACACTATATTTTCTTTTAGTCCTCAAACTATCACTATTTTACTAGATTATCCTTTAAGCACATTTTTAATCATTTAACTAACACTATTATCAAAATTTAACATTCCAATCTCTAATTTTCATTAAATTACGATATTGCCACAAATTCCATTTATTTACATTACTACCACTAATTAATTCTATCTTCACATTAATTTCATTTTTTTTTACATACAAATTACCTTTAAAATAGTATTTATATGCCAAATTACATTTTTAATCCAAACAATAATCAATTCACTCATCATATCAATTTATTTCATAAGTTCTCTTATATAACTTTATTAACTACTAAATTTGCACTTTTGCCATTTTAAAAATTCATTGTTACAATTTTGCCCCTAGCATCAATCCGGTAGAAATTTCTGATCCGGATACACGAGACGTGGATCCCACAGATCCACTACACTAATGAGTGATCCCGAAGGAGTCACTCAACACTGCCACTGTATTCACTAATCACTTTGCATTGTACAGTTTTTCACTTTTACACTTTAGTAGACCGTCATTGGCTTACTTAAGCGAGTCGTCATGACTCGTACCGCGGTGTGGAATCCCTATGACTAGCCAACTATATTCTGAACTAGATTAAGCAACCAGAGCATTACTAAGGGCAATAACATTATCCATTCAATCCAATTTTTATCAAATACTTATCATAAATTTTATTCACATCATTAACTTTCACGATATATTGTATGGCCAACATAACATAACTATTTTCAATTCATTCTTTTTCCCCTAAATTCATTCCCATTTACATTAAACACAATATTAATTTCATTTATGCCACAATCTTATTTTATCATAACCTATTTCATAATTTGCATTATATACATAATGGAATAACATACCTCAAAATATTTATATTAATTCTATTAATTCCAAATAAATTTATATACACTTACTTTTTATTTTATAATCATTTCATACCATATTACTTAACTAAATATCAAAGTACACATTAATTCTTTTATACTTCACATTCAGCCAAAGCTATAAGTCCTTGATATAGATATGGATGATCTGCTGTGCACTCTGGCATCACAGTAGGGCCAAAGCCATACTCCTCCACCACCTTGAGTCCAGCGCTCCAAGCCTTGAGAGGATAGGAGGTTTCAGCTATATAGCCGACCCAACCACCCGAGGACATCCACATTCATGACTTTACCTCCACTTGAGCCCTAGGCAGAGCTTGCATAGGCAGTCACCTAAAAATCCACTCAGGCATCCGCCCAGGAGATCATAGCCACTGTGACTACTGCCATAGCAATGGTTGACCAGCGCTAGAAGGAGAGGTTCAGGGTGTTGGATGAGGCAGTGGCTAGACATGGAGAGCGCCTGAGTAGATAGGGAGTGAGTATTGAGGAGCTGAAAGAGACCCTGAGGACTTCACAGGTCGTAGCCGCTTAGAGGCTGGATGAGGCTCTACAGTTAGCTGATGAGTCAATCACTGCTGTGAGGCTGTGAGTTGAGATGCTTAAGGGCACTATCCCCGAAGTCTCAAGTGCAGTGAGGGACTTGTGAGAGGAGATGGAGACTTACTTTGCACAGGTGGAGGATCGCTCTAGACAGAAAGCATCGGAGCAGACCTAGTCTATCAAAGGTTTAGAGAGTGGTATCACCAAGCTCGCGGATATCCACTTTAAAAACACTAGACATGGTCGATTAACTCCTCAGAGGCCCAGTCTTTAACTAGACATTTTTCAAACTTTAGGCCTCTCAATCCGAGTTCAAATCCCATTTTAATATCCTTCCATTCACCACTTCCTGCAAATTGGTATTAATTACCAAATTCTTCTCAAACGTTTTAGAATTTTTGAACATGATGTCCATATAAAATGAAGAATTCAAATTATTAGAATCACCATCCAATTTAAAATATTCATTAACTGAAGTTTCACCAATATCCACTTTAAAAATGCTAGACATAGTAGTAGAATTTTTCTTAGTATTATGAACATAAAATTTAACAATTTCTCCATCAAACTGCATAGTAAATGTGACATCATACACATCAATTTTTGTTTTGGTTGTACTAAGGAATGGTCTTTCTAATAGAATATCTGAAGAATTTGCGGATTTATCATCCTTCATGTCAAGCACATAAAAATCAGTGGGAAAAAAATAATCCATCAATATTTACCAAAATATTCTCTAATACTCCTTCAGGGTAAACAAAAGACTTATTAGCAAGTTGAAACACTACATTTGTCTCTTTTAATGGACCAATATGCACAGAAAAACAAATAGACAATGACATAATATTTATTAAAGCTTATGAACCACACGTAGCTCTTTTAACCAATTGCCTACAGTACAAGGGATGGCAAACATACCTCTGTCTTTACATTTTGGAGTCAGCTTCTTTTGAATCATTGCAGAGACATTTTCTCTTATACTCAGACTTTCATTACCAACTATCTTTTTCTTATTAGCACACAAATTTTTAAGAAGTTTAGTATATTGAGATATTCGTTTAATTGCATAAACTAATGGAATATTTACCTCAACCTTGGGAAAAATCTCAAAAATATCATTATCTTCCTTTTTCTTCTTGGATTTTACTAATCTTTCAAGAAAAGGAGGCTGAATGATAAAAGTGGGGGACTGTTATGAATTTTCCTTCTCAGGTTGTCCATCTATCACAATTTTCGTTTCTTTTTCAGCTTCTTTTCCATTTTTCTGGCCGCTTTCACTTGGCAGGGGTTGTTCCAGCTCTTTTTCACTCCTCAAGGTAATTTCACTCACACTTTGTGTTGGATTAATAATTGATTCTGAATGTAGTGTCCTTAGAGCTTTTAATCTGCTTAATGAAATCGCCATTTGACCCAACTATTTCTCCAAGTTTTCAATATTGGCATTTGTCTGCTGTTGAAATTGTAAAGTGTTCGTAACAATTGAATTGACAATTTCTTCAAGAGACATACCTGAATTTGAAGAATTTTGTTGTGACAGAGTGGGCTATATAGGCTAAAAATTCTGATGTATTTGTGGCATTCTCCCATAATTGAAGTTTGATTGGCTTGTCCACCATGGATCATTACTATTTACATATAGGTCATAACTCCATTGTGGTGGACCTAAAAATCCTTCGTGTGCATAAGAATTCTCTTAGTAATGAGCTCCAACATGTTGCCTATTTCCTCTAGTTATATTCTGATCCAAAGATGTTTGCTATGAAATTTTAGAGTCAATAAAAAACAAATATCCAGACATTTAAAAAAATTAAAACTAACAGACACTAATCCCTGGCAACGACGATAAAATTTGATATGTCTCGAAACCAACAAAAATAAAATTCCTACTCTTAACTAAATTTAACTTGTAAATAGCAATGAGCAGGGTCAAATCCACAGGGATTGGTCAAGTTTTAATTCTTTAAATATCCTGAAATAAATAATAAAAATAAAAGGGGGGATTTTTACGGATCAAAGATGAAAAATACATATTTAAAATAATAACAAATAAAATGCAAAAAAATAAATAAAAATAAAATAAAAGATGAAAAACTCTAGTCAAAGGCATTTGCAGCACAAGATTAAATTTTACTGATCACAGATGAAAAGATAAATCTATAATCATGCAATGAATTGGTTATAGTCGTCGACTTAGCGCTCCCGACCAATTTTTTCGTATTAATCGGCTAATCAAGTAAGACTGTAGTTAACCCATAACCAATAAACAGACCTCTCTAATCGACATAATTTAATTTTTTGACAGCTTTAGAAATTAGAAAGACCCAACCTAAGTTAACTAGTTTCTTATCGAGACCGATTTAAAACAAATCATGCATTTATTTAATATAACAACCCTTCTCGGTGTTATTATACTAATTACCACTTGTTATTGATTTTATCAAATAATTACAGATTTGATAATCTTAATTAGCTATATGCTATCTAATTAAATGAACAATGGGCTCTCATTGCACATAAAACAAATAACAATTGAGATGGAGTTTCTCTAAACCACAGTAAATAACATGAACACTACAGAAAAATAAAGCAAGAACAATCTCACAGTAATTGGTTGAATCCTACCATTGAATTAACCTTTAACTAGAATAAAAGTTTAACCAATCATGGCCAAGAACAAAAATAAAATAAAATTGAAAACCAAAAACTACAGTCCTTGGAAGGAAGGACGAAAAAGAGGGAGAGATTGTTATTGTACTGTTCGCGTAACTATTCCCTAAATAATAAGAAATTCCATCCTAAAAATTAGGAAGGTAGTTTAATCCTACCCTAACTAAGAAAATAAAATAAAGAATTTAAAATAAATCAAACTACCTAAAAACACCGCCTTTTATCTCCTAAAATATAGACTAAAATTCCTTAAAAGATATCTAAAATATCCCTGGCGGCTAAGGCTTCGCGCACAAAATAAATCTGCTAATTTATCCAAGTTGTCCCATTTTTCCCTTATCCTTGGGCAAGTCTAAGGGTCAGATCTGCATCTTTTCCCTTATTTACACCAAAATTGATCCAAAATTCTTCAACCATTTGAAATTAGTCCAATTATCCACAAAATGCTTCCTTTTTACGAATTTGGCCCTGAAATAGTCAAAATCACAAAACAAGTAAAAAGTCTTAAATTGGCTAGAAATTAATGTAGAAAAATAGGAGAAAGTCAAGTAAAAATATGTAAAATTAAGCACTTAACAGTCAACCATTTGCATTCTCCCCTATAATGCTTATTGCAGTGAGAACACTCTAGCACACTATCTCCCCATCCACCTGAGGTACCTCTACCAGCACCGAATACCTGTGAGGATCCATGCCTTCTACCCTTGGTAGCAAGATTACCAACAGACTAAGCTGGGGAGGCTTCCTGCGAATGTCTAGGCCTCTTCCTTGAGGACGATCCACCTCGAGAGGAACTTTTTTTTAGGCCCTTTTCTCTCTGAATAGACGTAGATCATTCAATCCTCAAAACTGCTTGAATAATTTGATAATAACTCACAATTTGATAGGTCATCATAGAGATCAAAAATGTCTTGATGGATTCATTCAGTCCCTCCTCAAAGTGCTGACATCTGAACTCCTCAATAAGTACCCAGCTGATGCATACTTGCTAAGCTTGCAAAACTTTTTTTCATACTCTACTACAGATATAGCTCTCTGCTTCAAATTCAGAAATTGCTTCCATTTCCTCTCCCGATACTCTTTTGAAATATATTTATTCTGAAACTCTTGAACAAAGAACTCCCATGCAATCGGATCAGTAAGCATCAAGTGTCTCAAAACCAGTTTCCACCAATCATACGCAGGACCCTACAATAGAGATACTACACATCTCACTCTCTGATTAGGAGGGCATCTGATTTCTTCATGCACCTTCTGCACCTTCTCAATCTAGAACTTGGCTTTATCAGATTCATCCAGACTAGTCCCTCAAATATCCTCCGCTCCTTGCTTTCTTAACAAATATACATGTACTTCTATTCTATGGTTATCTAGAATTGCTTAAACCTGTTCTCTGATATTAATAAATGTAACACCCCTTATCCATACATTGTGAACTTCAACTTCTCCAGATGGGTCACTATGATAGGTGAGTGCTGTTACACTCACAAGTATGCTAACAAAGAAACCCAAGCATCGACTTACACACATGCATAATTACCAGATTAGGAATTACAAAATTTCTTTTATTAACTTAGGCATACATCTCTAATAACTCATTACATACGTATAACAGTTACCAAAATGAACACATATCACCATATGGGTTAACCCAGCCTAATACAAATTACAATCAAAAGAAAACCTACACAAAAAGTTGGTCCTATTTTGCTGGTACTGGAGAAATGCGGGGCTATCCTTCAGAGATCAGTGATCTTCTAAACCTGCACGAATAAACACCCATGTTAAGCACAACGGCTTAGTAGGGAAAAATGTGCAATGGACAACCACTAACAGTGGTCATCAATGCATACACAATCGTATGTTATACAAAAATAGACAATAAGAGCAGTAAGAAATAGCACATATATAAAATTTTACATCAATATCAAGTTTAGAGGTACTACACACATTTACATATATGCCAATATATTTCTTATTACATTCACAAGTCAAAGTTGCCGACTTTACCAAGTGGTGGATAACGAGTAATAATGCATAGGTACCCGAAGGCACAATTCCTTATTCAAATTCATATGCATAAGGATCTAAGCAAGATCCAAAGACATATAGGGATCCATCAGGACCCAAGATGCATAGGGACCCAAAAGGGGCCTAAACAAAGAGGCTGCAGTAAAGGACCATATAGGCATACCTATCTATCCATGACCCGTCTTTCACAGGCTATTTATTTATTTAATACACTTATTCAAAGCAAATAGTATCCATACAGAGCTATTTTTCATGTTTAAAAATCCAGTAACTAGGTCTTAATAATAATATATAAGTCATATGAGATGATTCTTAACATTTAATTATGCACAGAATATAGAATACAATCAAATAGCCAAAACAAAAATGAGCAACAGTCGTGCCTCATGATCGATGGCCGTCGGTCATTCACTTATGCCTATCCCTGGTGAGTCATGCCCCAAGGATAGCTGCCCCTTCCCTTTAGCTTGTCCCTGGCACTCAATTCCTAAGGGACGGTCGTCGATCAAGGTGTGAGCCCGTCCTTCAGAAGGATGCCCTTGAGGGATGACCACACCACAATACATTTATCCGTCCTTGATAGAATCCCGCTCAAAGGGCCGTTAGTAATGATAGATGCTCGTCGCTTGCATAAAAATGCTGAAGACGGCAGAACTGATTCCCTCACCTTGAAACAAAAATTCATCCTTTCTCAAAATAGAATGCAAAGTTCACTTGAAAAGTTAAAAATAGCATGTTAAGCCCATTTTAGCCAAAGTGAACTTCATAAGAAATAATCCCCTAGATGTTGAATTTCTAATGGCACAAGTTTCGGGTCATTTGGAGTGAAAACCAGAGAGATATGGTCTTAGAAATCCAAACTGCCCGAAAGATCCTGTTTTAGAAACTAGCTACTATTTTGTGTACTTTTGAAGGCCTTAAAGTAAAAATTAAATTATAGCTATTTTTATGACATTTGTAGATACAGATGTTCTGGTTCTAATTCAATTAAAATAAAGTCATTTGGAGATCTTTAACTTGACTTATAGCCAAAACAGTCCCCAAAGGTCATTTTGCTCCTAAAACAAAATTCCTTTTTTTAAACACGATCTTGACCAAATAAACCTAATTCTCACAATCTATCACACATACTCAATTCAAATCAACTCAACATCATCAAAAGCACCTCAATTTAAGTAATTAAAAAAAATACACATGAGATTTAATAAAATTTCGAAACCTTCTTCTTAGCTTGCTTCAAGCTCAATTAGCTCTTACTTTTGCTACCTTCTCCTAACCTTTAGCTCCACTTGGCTTATTCACCACAAATCAATCAAAAACCATCATTTACACACTAAGCTCTTGACTTTTAATTTACCAAAATCCATGATTAAGAGGAGAAGAAACTAACAATTACTTACCAATATAG
Organism: Excoecaria cochinchinensis; assembly: GCA_947683425.1. NCBI lineage: Eukaryota > Viridiplantae > Streptophyta > Magnoliopsida > Malpighiales > Euphorbiaceae > Excoecaria > Excoecaria cochinchinensis. Next base: position 8,177,517 of record CANTUQ010000127.1, on the reverse strand, counting down.
GATGCACAACTACAAAATTTTAACTAGCCAATTTGAGTGACAACCCAAGCATCCATTAATGGAGGATTTAGGGGCTTGGAGAAGAAGAAATGAAAGGAGGAGGAAGGAGGAAAAGGGATGTATTTTTGGTCCCCAATCCACTGCCCCACATGACTTTTAAAGTCATGGTTATCCACCTTTTTCTACTTTAAATCCAAACCACACACTTGCGACTCAATGATTGGCTCTCCATCCTAATCCCTCTCAGTGGTCATCAATGCATACACAACCGTATGTTATACAAAAATAGACAATAAGAACAGTAAGAAATAGCACATATATAAAATTTTATATCAATATCAAGTTTAGAAGTACTACTCATATTTACATATATGCCAATATATTTCTTATTACATTCACAAGTCAAAGTTGCCTGCTTTACCAAGTGGTGGATAACGGGTAATAATGCATAGGTACCCGAAAGTACAATTCCATAATCAAATTCATATGCATAATGATCTAAGCAAGATACAAAGACATATAGGGATCCATCAGGACCCAAGATGCATAGGGACCCAAACGGGGTCCAAACAAATAGGCTGCAGTAAAGGACCCCATAGGCATACCTATCTATCTACGACCCGTCTTTTGCAGGCTATTTATTTATTTCATACACTTATTCAAAGAAAATAGTATCCGTACAGAGCTATTTTTCATGTTTAAAAATCCAGTAACTAGGTCTTAATAACAATATATAAGTCACATGAGATGATTCTTAACATTTAATTATGCACAGAACAGAGAATACAATCAAATAGCCAAAACAGAAATGAGCAACAGTTGTGCCTCATGACCGACGACCGCCGATCATTCATTGATACCCGTCCCTGGTAAGGCATGCCTCAGAGACAGCCGCCCCTTCCCTTCGGCCCGTCCTTGGCGCTCAAGTCCTAAGGGATGGCCGTCGGTCAAGGTGTGAGCCCGTCCTTCAAAAGGATGTCCTTGAGGGATGACCACGCCATAATAAATTCATCCGTCATTGATAGATTCCCACTCAAGGGGCTGTCAGTAATGATAGACGCTCATCGCTCGCACAAACATTCTGAAGGCGGCAGATCTGATTCCCACACCTTGACATCAAAATTCATCCTTTCTCAAAATTGAATGCAAGGTTCACTTGCACAGCTAAAAATAGCATGTTAAGCCAATTTTAGCCAAAGTGGACTTCATAATAAATAATTCCCTAGATGTTGAATTTCTAATGGCACAAGTTTCGGGTCATTTGGAGTGAAAACCAGAGAAATATGGTTTTAGAAATCCAAACTGCTCCAAATATCATGTTTCAGAAACTAGCTAATGTTTTGTGCAATTTTGAAGGCATTAAAGTCAAAAATAAATTATAGCTATTTCTAGGACATTTGTAGATACAGATGTTTCAGTTCTAATCCAATTAAAATAAAGTCATCTGGAGATCCTTAACTTGACTTATAGCCAAAACAGTCCCCAAAGGTCATTTTGCTCCTAAAACGGAATTCCTTTTTTTAAACATGATATTGACCAAATCAACATAATTCTGACAATCTATCACACATACTCAATTCAAATCAACCCAACATCATCAAAAGCACCTCAATTTAAAAATTAAACAAAATACATATGAGATTCAACAAAATTCCCAAACCTTCTTCTTAGCTTGCTTCAAGCTCAATTAGCTCTTCCTTTTTCTACATTCTCCTTGCTTTTAGCTCCACTTGGCTTATTCACTACAAATCAATCAAAAACCATCATTTACACACTAAGCTCTTGACTTTCAATTTACCAAAATCCATGATTAGGAGGAGAAGAAACTAACAATTACTTACCTATATAGCGTGCACAACTACAAAATTTTAACTAGCAAATTTGAGTGACAACCCAAGCATCCATTAATGGAGGATTTAGGGGCTTGGAGAAGAAGAAATGAAAGGAGGAGGAAGAAGGAAAAGGGACGTATTTTTCGTCCCCAATCCACTGCCCCACATGACTTTTAAAGTCATGGTTATCCACCTTTTTCGACTTTAAATCCAAACTGCACATTTGCCACTCAATGATTGGCTCTCCTTCCTAATCCCTCTCAGTGGTCATCAATGCATACACAACCGTATGTTATACAAAAATAGATAGTAAGAGCAGTAAGAAATAGCACAGATATAAAATTTTACATCAATATCAAGTTTAGAGGTACTACTCACATTTGCATATATGCCAATATATTTCTTATTACATTCATAAGTCAAAGTTTCCTCCTTAACCAAGTGGTGGATAACGGGTAATAATGCATAGGTACCCGAAGGTATAATTCCATATTCAAATTCATATGCATAATGATCTAATCAAAATACAAAGACATATAGGGATCCATCTGGACCCAAGATGCATAGGGACCCAAACGGGGTCCAAATAAATAGGCTACAGTAAATGACCCTATTGGCATACCTATCTATCCACGAACCGTCTTTTGCAGGCTATTTATTTATTTCATTAACTTATTCAAAGAAAATAGTATCCGTATAGAGCTATTTTTCTTGTTTAAAAATCCAGTAATTAGGTATTAATAACAATATATAATTCATATGAGATGATTCTTAACATTTAATTTTGCACAGAACAGAGAATACAATCAAATAGCCAAAACAGAAATGAGCAATAGTTGTGCCTCATGACCGACGGCCGTCGGTCATTCACTGATGCCCATCCCTGGTGGGCTATGCCTCAAGGACAGTCGCCCCTTCGCTTTGGCCCGTCCATGGCACTCAAGTCCTAAGGGAAGGCCGTCGGTCAAGGTTTGAGCCCGTCCTTCAGAAGGATGCCCTTGAGGGATGACCACGCCACAATAAATTCATCCGTCCTTAATAGATTCCTACTCAAGGGGCCGTCAGTAACGATAGACACTCAGCGCTCGCACAAAAATCCTGAAGGCGGCAGAACTGATTTTCTCACCTTGAAACAAAAATTCATCCTTTCTCAAAATAGAATGCAAGGTTCACTTGCACAGCTAAAAATATCATGTTAAGCCCATTTTTAGCCAAAGTGGACTTCATCATAAATAATCCCCTAGATATTGAATTTCCAATGGTACAAGTTTCGGGTCATTTGGAGTGAAAACCAGAGAGATATGGTTCTAGAAATCAAGGTTGCTCCAAAGATCCTGTTTCAGAAACTAGCTACTGTTTTGTGCACTTTTGAAGGCATTAAAGTCAAAAATAAATTATAGCTTTTTTTAGGACATTTATAGGTACAGATGTTTCGGTTCTAATCTAATTAAAATAAAGTCATATGGAGATTCTTAACTTGACTTATAGCCAAAACAGTCCCTAAAGGTCATTTTGCTCCTAAAACAGAATTCCATTTTTCAAACATGATCTTGACCAAATCAACCTAATTCTCACAATCTATCACACATACTCAATTCAAATTAACTCAACATCATCAAAAGCATCTCAATTTAAGTAATTAAACAAAATACATATGAGATTTAACAAAATTCCCAAACCTTCTTCGTAGCTTGCTTCAAGTTTAATTAGCTCTTCCTTTTTCTACCTTCTCCTTGCTTTTAGCTCCACTTGGCTTATTCACTACAAATCAATCAAAAACTATCATTTACACACTAAGCTCTTGACTTTTAATTTACCAAAATCCATGATTAGGAGTAGAAGAAACTAACAATTACTTACCTATATAGCATGCACAACTATAAAATTTTAGCTAGCCAATTTGAGTGACAACCCAAGCATCCATTAATGGAGGATTTAGGGGCTTGGAGAAGAAGAAATGAAAGGAGGAGGAAGGAGGAAAAGGGATGTATTTTTGGTCCCCAATCCACTGCCCCACATGTCTTTTAAAGTCATGGTTATCAACCTTTTTCTACTTTAATTCCAAACCACACATTTGCCACTCAATGATTGGCTCTCCTTCCTAATCCCTCTCAGTGGTCATCAATGCATACACAACCTATGTTATACAAAAATAGACAATAAGAGCAATAAGAAATAGCACATATATAAAATTTTACATTATTATCAAGTTTGGAGGTACTACTCACATTTACATATATGCCAATATATTTCTTAGTACGTTCACAAGTCAAATTTGCCTGCTTTACCAAGTGGTGGATAACGGGTAATAATGCATAGGTACCCGAAGGTACAATTCCATATTCAAATTCATATGCATAATGATCTAAGCAAGATACAAAGGCATATAGGGATCCATCAGGACCCAAGATGCTTAGGGACCCAAACGGGGTCCAAATAAATAGGTTGCAGTAAAGGACCCTATAGGCATACCTATCTATCCACGACCCGTCTTTTGTAGGCTATTTATTTATTTCATACACTTATTCAAAGCAAATAGTATCCGTACAGAGCTATTTTTCATGTTTAAAAATCCAGTAACTAGGTCTTAATAACAATATATAAGTCATATGAGATGAATTTTAACATTTAATTATGCACAGAATAGAGAATACAATCAAAGAGCCAAAATAGAAATGAGCAACAATCGTGCGTCATGACCGACGGTCGTCGGTCATTCACTGATGCTCGTCCCTAGTGAGCCATGCCTTAGGGACAGTTGCCCCTTCCCTACGGCTCGTCCTTGGCGCTCAAGTCCTAAGGGATGGCTGTCGGTCAAGGTTTGAGCCCGTCCTTCAGAAGGATGCCCTTGAGGGATGACCACACCACAATAAATTCATCCGTCCTTGATAGATTCCTACTCAAGGGGCCGTCAGTAACGATAGACGATCATCGCTCGCACAAAAATCCTGAAGGCGGCAGAACTGGAAGGAGGACGAGTAGGAAAAGGGACGTATTTTTGGTCCCCAATCCACTGCCCCACATGATTTTTAAAGTCATGGTTATCCACCTTTTTCTACTTTAAATCCAAGCCACACATTTGCCACTCAATGATTGGTTCTCCTTCCTAATCCCTCTTTTACTCCTTTAAACTCTTATAAATTATGCATTAATCTCTTAATTAACTTAATTCATACATTAGCATATAGAATGATTTATATAGTGCAATTTCATCTATAACGTTCAATGACAATTATAATTCTAACAATCCACTTAATACCGTATATATCATGAACACATTCACTTAACTAAATACTCACTTAGGCCACTCTCATACCCCTTAATGACGTGAAAAATGACTAGAGTACAAGTTGGCGCCTTACATTAGTCCTTTAATTATCCCGTTTATTGTCATTTTATAATTTAATCCCTAAGTTTTATTGAATTATAATTTTACTCTCCATTTAATTTGTAATTATGGTCATGTATTAACATCATTCACATTAATCATTTACCATTTTACTCTCATACCCCCTAAGTTTTATACTTTTGAGCTCATGAACAAGATTGCCACTAGTGAAGCATTATGGAAACCAATGAAGGTTAGCAATCGAAAAGCATCTGGCTTGTATGCTGGATGATACAACAGCTCTTAAAGCGACAGTAAAGGCACTAAAGGGGCAATTGAATAGACAATTCCACATAACAAAGGTTTAATTAGTAGCAGCTATGGCACCTATATACGAATTATGTGGTTGTGGAAATTCTTTTCAAGAATGTTAATTAGGTGAGCAATACATGAATGCGGTTTGTACTAATCAAGTTAACACTATCAGTGATCTTTGCAGGACCAGTGACCCCCTATAACAATACCTATAATTCGAGGTAGAGGAATCACCTAAATTTCTCCTAATCAAAGAATGGACAGCAGCAACAAAAACCAATAGGCTTTCAGCCTAGGCCACTTATGTAACAACAAATGTAAGCACCAATGCAAGGTAAGAAGCCTTCTTTAGAGGAGAAGTTGGATAGTGGCTATCAAAGTTTGAAGCGAAGTTCAATACCCAAGATAACATTCTTGCTCATTTTGACATCAAATTCAAAAATTGAGAGGCTTTTACCAAGAATTTGGAGTTTTAAGTAGGTCAAATTGCCCAAAGCTTGTCATCAATACCTCTTGGATCTTTACCTAGCAATTCAAAGAAAAATCCTATAGTAAGTAGGAGACTTAAGGGATTAGGTTGAGTAGCCAAATTAATCTCAAGATGGAAATTCCAATATTCATAAGGACATAATCCTAGATTCAAAGAAGCAAGCAAGGGAGAAAGGTAAGTTTATTTCTCATCCTTCTATTAGTGATATTGATTTAAGGAAATTTCGTTTTCTTAAAAATTTAAAGGAGGAGAAAATTAACTCACAATTTTCCAAGTTTCTAGAGATGTTTAAAAAATTGCAGGTGAAAATCTCATTTGTTGAGGCACTTACACAAATGCCTCACTATGCAAAGTTCATGAAAGACATACTCCTTAAGAAGAAGAGGCTGGTGGAGAACAAAATGGTGCAATGAATTGAGAATTGTAGTGCAATATTACAAAATAAAATTCCTGAAAAACTCAATGGTCAAGGAGTTTCACACTACCTAATGAATTGGGTAAGAGAAAGTATTAATTTAATGCCTTTATCAATTTGTAGGAAACTAAAGCTAAGAGATATTAAGAAATTTAAAATGAATGTCCAAATGATAAATAGGTCAGTCAAGAGACCCAAGGGGATTATTTAAGATCTCCTTGTTAAGATAGTCAAATTCATCTTTCCAGTGAATTTTGTTGTGATGGACATGGAGGTTGGTCATAAGGTGCCATTGCTATTGGGAGACCATTTTTTAATACGGCACGCGCATTGATGGAAGTTTGTATAGGCTTTTATCATTTTTTATGTAATTTGTTTATTTACATTTACGCACCATTTTCCTATAATTTTTCATTGAATGTTATAATAGTCTAGATCAAATGTTTTACACGCTTAAAAATTGATAAAAAAAATTATATTTAATATTTGGCGTTTTTTAATAAAAACAGTTTGATTTTTTTTAATAAAAGTCATACTTGCAAAATTTTTCAAAAAGGACCCATGTCCTATCCTTTAAATTCATGCATGAACAAAAGTTTATAAACCAACGAATTGATCCGATTTCATGTATGTTTATACACATAGGACATTTAGCTTAAAAAAAATTATTTATAGGTTGTAAATATGAAAAATGGCTATTAAAATTTTATATCTAAAATGTGACATCAAAATTAGAACTTAGATTTCTTCAAAAAAATACCCAAAAGGTGTTTTCAAAGAGGGACCAAAGTCTCAAACATTTTTAATGCATGCGAGTATCAAAGTCCTTAAAGTTAATAAATTGGTCTGTTGTGATGGATGTATCAACACATTTTAAATAATGCTTTTATCGCTTTCCAAATGTTTTCATGCCTCGTGTGAATGGTTTAAGTTATTTTGTACTTATAAATTGCTTTATACTTTATCTATTGCTTTATTTATCGCTTTCATACGTGCTTGTTATGATATATAAACACATGTATAATGTGTGAAAAGGAAGATAATATTGATTTAATTTGTTTCAAATTAATTATTTGGGGCATAAATGAGAGCTGAGTTCTAAACCATCTCCGGTATTGGTCCATAAGGTTTTTCTAGTTACTTTGGGTGGTGACTTCACAAATAAAAACCACCTTGTAGTGTCTATCGGCAATCTAGCCTAGTTTATTAGAAATAAGATAGAATTCCTTGAGATGCCCACTGGTAACACAAATAGCCAGAATGGTGAATTCGGATTAGGATTACATAGATTAATTTATGTTTGATCATTCAAGAGATAGTTTTTCCATGGTAAATGTTTGTTGAATGGTGATTTAATGGAAATTAGGGTTCGTAGTTGTTAAATTTGTTCATGCTAATTTGTATGGTTATACATAGAATAGTAGTCATGTTCATTAGAATAAAATGCAAGTAGAAGGTGTTTGACTTTAGGATAAGTTGCCTAGCTTAATCTGAATATGAGATGAAATCCAATGTACATGGGTATTAGGCGAGGATAAAATGTCTTAAGAATGCTTGTTTTTGAAGTCATAAGTTGTTATTTGCCTTTTGATTAAGTTATATATGTTTAATTTGTTTTAAGTTATATTTGTTTAACTTATTGTTGATAAAGTATAGTTTTAGTTAATAGATAAATCATTGCAAATATCCCGATTTGTCAAATAACGTAAGCAATTTTAAGATAGATTTTAAATAATTGTAATCTCTATGGGACGATAATTCGGATACTTTTATCCATTATATTATTTGATCGGTTCACTTGCCAAAATTTCATCACCCAGCACGATTAATCAAGAGAAACGATAAAAATGGGTCACATGTTTGGACCTTGTTGTCTTAAGTCAAAGCCCAAAGTGGGCTGAATTTCCTAAAGGCTTTTTAATTGTCTCTCTTTCTCTATTATGATAAGGAAAACCTATATCATCATTAGGTCTTAAGAGGGACTATATACATATGAAAGTTATATTGTAATGGCCCAAATTTTAGCTTAACATTGATTAGTGAAATCTATAGATTCTCTAATGTGGTTTCGGTATGAAAGTAACAGTTTTAGTACACTTAATTGCAATAGAGTTAAAAGGTTAAGCGTGCTAGAAGCATAGCAATTCTAGGATGGGTGACCTACTGGAAAGCCATATAACTGAAAATGGCAGCTGTCTTCTAAAAATATTTTATTCGCCTATTTTGATATGTGGAGTATCAGGAGTCTAGTGGTAAAATTTGGTGCAAAAATGAGGTCAAATAAGTCTCCGCAAGTCAAATCGAAGTTGGCCCTTAGTTCGATTCAAATAGTAACTAGGCTTGACCAAGCTTTGACTTAATCTTTAAAAAATGATAAATGGAGTCAAAATGATATTTTGAAGGTATAGAATGATTCTAGATGATATTTGAAGATTTTAGACATTGAAAATTTTATTTTTATGGCTGCACAAAAAAAGTGTCTAATCGGACCGATTTAAGTGAACCGGATCTCAAATGAACCCTGGCTGAGCTAAAATTTTGTATGGAGGCTATATTCTATATTCTAAGAATGCTGGAATTAATTTGTGGAGAAAATGAATTGAGAAAATGATAAATATCACTTTGGGCTTCAAAATTAAAAATGGGCTTACATAGATTGTGCCACTTTGGTTAGACCAAGCCCAACCCATTAAATCATCTAAAAATAGGCTAAATATCAGAATTCTCTACACAAAATCTGAAAAATCCAGCAGTCTTATCCTCCACTTTCTTGGCCGAATTGACTTCCCTTGCTGTTCCTCCATCTTTCTTCAATTCTCTTTTCATCTCACCTCAAATCTTAGCCCCCTAAGTAAAGTTCAACTCCTCTATAAGACAGTAGTAATGATTGGAGTCCATTTGAAGTGACTGAAGTGAGAAACACCAAGACTTAAAAGTTTGGGTGTAAAATTGAGGTAAGTGATATATGCATTTTTAAATTGGTTCAAGGGTTCTTATAGGTGTGTAGGTTATGTTTATGTGATTATCTTGCAAAAGGGAAGCAAGATTTTGAGTAAATCTTGATGTATATTTTTGGCCTCCAATAGGTAATCAAGGTTAGGAAGGTTCCCCCAAAGGCAAAGGCAAGGAAAAGGAGTACTAAGAAGTGTTAAGCAAGGATCTAAGGTTAGTGATTGCAAAATCCATCCATGACTTAAGTTTGAATTTAGGTTATATCTAAGAAGAAAGTATGCAAAATATGCATGTTTAATTGAATCTAACCTTATAAGCATACTTAAGAAGGCTAAAAATGATGATTTGAATGATTAAAATGAAAAGATAAAATTTTGCTGATGATGGTATATGTTGGCCGAATGTCATGCCTTGAATTCTCCATAATATGTATGATGTTTATGGCATATAAATGATGTATATGTGCTATTTGACATGAGATTTAGTTAATGTAATGAATAAAGGAAAGAAAAATAAACATGATGGATGTTACATACCTTGGCCGAATGGTGTATATGGTGAATAATGTGACCTTTATGAGGTATGATGTCATATAATGGTATAATTAGGTTAATTAACATGTAATCTTGCTAAATAAATGATAAATGAGGTAAAATAATTTATGGTGAAAATATGACATGTTGGTCGAATGGTAGGTATATGAATACTAATGTATACCATGATGAAATAATGAGTTTAATGGTATAATGATTGATTTAAATTGAAAAGAATGGAATTAGATGGTGAAATTCCATTAATTGTGAATATGGTAACATAAAAATGTATAATTGGAACAATTTAATGCCCTATATAGTATTTTGGTAGTCAAATCTAGCTCAGGATATAGTGGCTAGCTACATGGACACCAAACCGTGGGAGTGAGCATGACATCTCACTTATTGTAGGCCAATAACGGTCCTACTCAATGTATTGAATGTCAAAATGCCAAATGAAATGAAATGTAGTGTAGGGGTGGTATTCGAGGTCCTTTTAAATGTATTGAACCTATAGGGTTCACGTCTCGAGTATCCAGTTCAAACATTTTTGCCAGTATTATATAAGGGGCAATATGATAAAAATGTGAATAATATGCTTGAATTGAAGTAAAAGTAAAATTTATGATGAAAAAGGACCTAATTGAAAGAACTAAAAAGTTTATGGGTAAAATGACAATTTTGCCATTAATAGTGTAATAAGGGTTATTAAGGGTAAAAATGTAATTTATTGGATAATTATGTAAATTAGTGACTTTTTAGGGACTAAAATGTAATTTAGCATGATTTTGATAATTTAGGGACTAAATGGTAATTTGTATGATTAATAATGGTTAAAAGTGTAAAGAAAATGAATTGATGGCATTTTTGTAAATATGAAGAAGTGTAGGGACTAAATCATAATTATGCCGTAGTTAAAGGACTAAAATGTAAATATGGATTTTTATGGGTATTAATTGTATATATGTGATAAACTGGAGGATTTAATTATAATTATGAGCATAATTGCATGCATAAAAATTTAGTGAATTAAACATTAGTTTAATTTAATATTTTATATATTATGCATATATATATGTTTTATACATGTGAACTTAGCTTAGTGGAACTCCCTAGATTTACAATCACCACTGAACATATTTAATGCTCAGCACGTAATTTTATTTGACTGCATGCAGGTACTCCATAGAGAGAGGAGCCAAAGCATACATTGTCACACCCCGATAACCCCGTTGGAAGGATACCAGAGCACTACAGCGACACTCACTCAAACATTCATACATTATAACGGAAGCATACCAGAACAATAATAAATCTTATAATCACAATATATTACATACATCATCAAAGAGTTACATAATCATCCTTGATCAAAATTACATAAATCAATACATACGGAGATTCATAAATATACAATAACAAAATGATATACGAGAAGAATACAAGACTCTACTCCTAGTGGCCAACCCTACAGATGCGCAACACGAGCGAAACAAAAACCTGCCACCTACACGGGAAAAACAGCCCGTGCTAAGCGATAACGCTCAGTGGGGAGGAACAAAGATAACAGAACACTATACAAATCTCATGCAATAACATATAAATAAGCATTAACAGACTGAGTTTGCTAAGTAAAAAAATACAAAGATTCATGAATCATAATCACTATAAGAATGCATAACTTAATAACAGCATGCACAAAGCAAATACACTAACTAAAATCACTAGATAATCATAAGACTTCACTACACAAAATGCTAAACACTTTAAATAATAGCCTGAATTTCATTGGTGGTGGATACGGGAACACTACACGGGAGACCGAAACCTCAAAACATTTTATACCTGAAGGTAGCACGGGACACTGAAGTCTCAAAACATTTCACTAAGGCCATAATGGAGGTCAACCGAAATCACTAGACCCGAAGCGGGGTCGATACTGGCAGCTACACTCACTATCCCTTTATAAGCATGCTTATCTATCCACTACTATGACACTTCAGGCTCAAATACTCATCCACAATTACAATACTTTAAATTATCCAAAGTCACGAATCAAAACACTAACATCATCATTATTCACTAATACAACACTAGAACAATTTATCATCAAGGCATAAGCGAAACCATGTACCATACAATAGTGAGAAACTGTGCAAAGTGGGACAAGAAGAAACAATTCAAAAAAACAGGGCAGGCAGGAAGGGCCTCTATCGCGATCGCGATGTGTGAACAGCTCAGCAGACCCTCACTCAATCGAGCTCTATCGCCCTTGCGACGGACGTCGCGCTCGCGATAGAGACCGAGCACTCCCCCTTCGCGTTCGCGCTCGGAAGCACGCTCTCGCTGGGGCTCGACTTACCGCAGCTCGGCCTACCGGGCTCTCTTTTACGCTCGCGACAGAGGGCTCCTTAGCAACAAAAAGGCCATTTCGCACTCTGTCGCGATCGCGACAGAGACGAAAATTGCCCAGAATCTGCACTTCACTACCCTTCTTCCCAACTCAACCAACACCCAAACCACCTAATCATGCACTAACACTTACCTCCACACTCAATGCATACCAATACATGCTAATCATCAATATACACTCAATTTACACTAATTTAAGCAAGAAATCACAATTAAATCACAAGAGCATGCAAATCATAATTTACACTAACTCATGTTATTTCACTCCAACTTTACATGAAAATCACTACAACTTGAATCATGCTAACCAACAATCCAACTCAATCAAATACATGCATTAACACATAATTTAACACTCAAGATCACCAGAAAATTAAAGCATAACACATAGATGATCCAAAAAGAGAACAAGGGCAAAACACTCCCAAACCTCAAAAGAAGCTTCAAACCGTCCACTTCAAAATCCCACTTTCTCTTTTCCTTTGATCTTCCTTCTTTCTTTCGATTCTTGCATAAAACCCAGCCAATACAGACAAAATCAAACCAAGCATTCACTCAACCAAAACCAGAAACTAAAGAAGAAGAAGAAGATGAAGAGGAGACCATATCAAACCCAAGGACTTACCTCTTCAACAATCAGCTCTAAATCTCAGAAAATCCCACTTAAACTTGAAGAACCCACTCAAGAAAGGATGAGGAGCATCCAAAATGAAAAGAAAGAGGAGAGGGGAACAGGAATGAGGCAAGCCAAGGGGAAAACTCAGCTTTCACGGGAAGCTTCCCCCTTTTTCTGGCCTCCCTTCCCTCTCTCTTCCTTTTTCATTTAATGCTCACCTACCTAATCCACATGGCATGTTCGTATTGAACCAAAGGTCCAACTTTGACTTACCTTATCCTTGGCACTATACACAACTCTCACCTAATAAAATCCTCACTTAACACTTAATCCTTGGTACCCTACACATAATCCACTAGATAATTTCTTCAGTTTAAAACTTCGCTTAAATTTCTTCAATTAAGTCCTTAATTACTCAAAATTTTTCACATGCATAAATTACCGAAATACCCTTAATTTTTTGACTTAACATGCGAATTCCGACTAGGCCCTAATTGGGTCGTTACATATACCGAATTTTGGGAGCCAAATCGAAGAAATATTATCCAAAAATATTAAGTATGTTAAGATAAATGGCATGTATATGAACTCAAATTAGTATGGTTTTAGGTATTGACATGTATAGAATTTATATAGATAAAACATAGAACAATGTGATGCATGATAATTTATTTTAGACTGACTGTAAATGTGGGATCCTATTATGTTTATTGCCCTGCATTGGATGTGGTTTGTTTGGATTGCAGTAAATGTAGGTTAAGTGTATAATCGTCATATTTCTGGAAAAAAAAAATTGACCAAATGAATGGTAATTTAGATAGGTATAGGTCAATTGGTAAATAAAGGTCATTTGGATATATGTTAAGTTATAAGGTCTTCAGTTAATTTTTAGGTTAACTAAATTGGATAATAAACTTAGGCACTTAATAAAATGTTAAAATTGAAAAAAATAAAAAAATAACCGTCTTCACGATAATAGAATAAATAATAGATTTTTAAACAATCATGGTAATCGACTTAGAAAGCCTAACGTAAGTAATTATTGAATGTACCGCATAAGGGTGTTACAATTTTATTAGTATCAGAGTGCCTGTTTAGGCGATTCTAAGAACAGAGTGGGTTATTGGGATTAGGTTAGGTACATATACATGCTAATTGATGAATGGAGAATATTATGAGATTAATGTATGCTTGCTCCTTTTGTTAGACAGTACGAATGGCTTTCGAAGAAGGGCATCGCGAGGGTGATGTAGAAAGTGCAGCCTCAGTGAGTATGTGTCGTGCTGAGACACTGCAGCAACAAGTTACTCCACTAGTTGTAGCTCCCCCTCCAACTCAGCCTAATTTTCTAAATATGATGGCAGATTATATTCAGTAGCGATTGCAGGCACAGCAGCCACCTGAACCCCAGGTTCCTGAACAACCTCCAACTCCACCTAAAAGAAAGCCAATTTTAGAACAGATTAAGCAGTTACCAGCTGAAGATTTTTATGGATGGGACCCTTTGACTTCAGGTCAAGCTGATGAATGGTTGTTTAAAGTGAAGAGAATATTTGAGACCACACAAAGTCCACGTGAGGAGATGTTATAGGGAGCAATAGCATTGTTGCAAGGACCTGCATTTACATGGTGGAGTGCAGTACGTAAACATACCCCTGCTGATCAGATAACTTGGGATTTCTTTTTCTCTCAGTTTGAAAAGAAGTATATTGGGTCATAATATAAAGCTTCAATGTAAAATTCTTTTTGGAGACTCAACCAAGGTAACAAGTCTGTAGCTGAATATGAACGGGAGTTCGAGCAGCTCAGTGCCTTTAACACCCCGATTTTCACCCTAGTAGTTTTGAGCTTGTGTGTGTGTATGTTTTATAAGTTTAAGGGTATATTTGCATGATAGTTTTAATTATGTGGCTTAAGTTGTGTTGTGGGGAAAAGAAGAAGGATTGGAAGGGAATTTTCCAAACCCACCATTGGATCTTGACATTTGGAGGGTAGAGATGAAGGAAAGGGAAAAAGAAGAGTTGACTAAAAGAGAGAGAGAGAGAGAGAGAACGTGAGGACAACTCTCTGCCCTATTTCCCGTCCAGCTCTCTTACTCTTCATTTTCTTCTTTTCTTCTTCTTCTTTCTTGCTCTTTGATCATCTCCTCAAGCTTCTAAATTCTGAAGTGGTTTTGGCAAATTCTAGCTTTTGGGTAAGTGTTTAGTTTCTTCTTCTTCTTCTTCTTCTTCTTCTTCTTTTTCTTCTCTTCCTCTTTGGGGGTGCATTTGCTGGTTTGTGTGTGTGTTTAGGGTTTGAATTTTTGGTATGTTTTGGTTGATGTGTTCAGAGATTCCTGCTAGAGATCCCAAGGGGAAGGAGAAAGCAGGTGGTAGTGAAGCCCTTTGATTTTGTGGAGCTAAGGAGACAAAGGTTTGGGAATTGCTTGATTTTGCATGTTTTGTCTTATGAATTTTTGCTATGATTTCTATAAATTGAGAGTGAAAATGTGTTTGTATGCTTAATTGAAGTGTGTTTGGATGCTTGGTAGTGAAATTCTAGTATGGAAGGTACAGATTGAATCTTAGAAGTGGTTTTGTATGGATTGTGGGTAAATTTTCTGGGTTTCTTATCTTTTGTTCAAATTGTTCTTTTGATCTCTTGTTGGTTACTTCTAATTAGAATAAAACTTGGGTTTTATGATGGGTAATATGTTTAGATGATTATTATGGATTGTGTGCAAGTTTGGAGGATTAATTGAATGTTTGGGATGATTTGGTTGTTGTTGGATTTCTGCAAGTCGGCACTACGAGCAGGAAAACTCGACTTTGTTGCAAGCACGATAGAGCTCCGTCATCCTAGCTTCTGCCGAGAAGTACCCACGACAGAGAGCTCGGTAAGCCAAGCATCTGCTGGGCTGATCGTTGTCGCGAGAGCGACAGTGACCTTCCCATCTTCTATCGCGAGCGTGACCGATATAGCAGGTTCGACAGAGGCCTCTCTACTTGTTCCTCGCGAGCGCTACTGAGTGTCGTGTGCACGCCTGTGTGTGTAAAATGCTTCTATCTCGAGTGCGATGCTCCCCTGTTTTCAAATGTTTATTATTTTATTCTCTTTGCATGGTTTCTCACTTGTGATCTATTAATGCAATAATGTATGATTATTACATGCTTCGTTATTCGATTCTTAATTGAATTAATGCCTAGCCTGCAAGAGTCAAGTAAGTGGATAGATAGGCATGCCTATAGAGTTCTGTTAGCTGCAGTCCCAATGTGTTCTTGACCCTGATCAGGTCACTATTTGGGTTTTCGCGATCCTTATAAGTTGGATCTTGTTTAAGATCCCCCCAATGTGAAAATGTTTTTGAATGAAAATGAAAGAAGTTGCTTTTGTTTGTACCCACGGGTACCAATGTATTCATTCGTTATCCACTTTGAGTTTGCATGCATTCTTATGAAATTGATATGGATGTGAAATAATGATTTGTCATTATGATGCTATATGAATGTTAAATCTTATAAGCATCTGATGATTGTGATTTATGATGTACGCATGTTGCTATATATTTATGTGTGTGCCATATGTATATGAATTTCCTTAACGTCCACTGTGAATGGTCGTTCATGTTTTGTGTTTTCCCCACTAAGCATTATGGCTTAGCACAGGTTTTTATCTGTGCAGGTGTGGAAGCGGTGGTAATTGTTCAGTGGTTCGATCTGCAGCTGCCTAGACCAACACAATAGGAGGGCTTTTGCTAAAGGCTTAGTAGTTTTTGTATTTTGATATATAGCATCAAATGGAGATTGACTTGTTTTTAAAGTTGTATCCCGTGAGTAAAAATTTTGATAGAGTCCCATATGAATGTAAATTCTTATTTTTATTTGAATTACTAATATCTAACATAAAATATTGTCAATATAATATTAAAAAATAGATCAAATGGATTGACACATATCTTGGTTTGTTCGAGCCATCATCTGATCCATTTGGGTCATTTTTTTACTGTATTATATTGCAGGATAATTTTATCAAAAAGTAAGTCAAATGGATTGATGCACATCTCAGCCTGTTTAGGCTCCATCTAACCCATTTGGGCTACCCAATCCCTTTGAGAAAAAAAAAAATTTATAATAGTCATTTTAGTATTCCGTTATTATATTAAAAATTATTTTTTAAAAAAAATTGATCAAAATGTATTACTCATTTTGCTAGTCATGGTAGAAAATTTTTATGGTGATCTAAAAAAATTAGTATAACATCAAAGTAGAAAATTGATATTTAAAATATTGAAATTAAAAATGATAAAAATTGTATTAATTTTGTATAGACAAATGCTGAATATTTTTAATTATTCTTTATTTTCTGTGATTAATATTTTTTTATTCTATAAAATAATTTTAAATTACATTTGTAGTTAATTATTACAAATATTTTTTAATGCACATGTAACACTTGTTATTGTATTTACATTTAGATTATTAAAAAATGAATTAGTCTTATATATAGACATACAGGGACACAAAAATATTATTAATTTTAAAACTGATTCATTTTATAATAACCTAAATGTAAATACAATAACAAATTATACCTATCAAAGTAGACCCAAACCCACCCCCCAAAAAAAAAAAAATTACCCAAGCCAAATCCAACTAAAAAATTACCCATTTAAACCCACCCAAAATCTACCCACCTAGAATCTAACCCGTTTGGGTCGGTCTCCCTATACCCAATGGGCCTATCTTCCAAAATCCCTCATTCCCCTGCCCTCCTTCTTTTCTATTGCTCTATTGTCTCTCTTCTCTATCTCTCTCTCGATCTTTCGAAATTGGTAGTTCATCAGCTCGCCAGTCGCCTTGGCCAGCCATTCCTCATCTGTCTCTCGCCAATTTGTGTCATTTAGTAAGTAAATCTTCTTCTCATAGGTCATTCTTTAATATAGGTTATGTATTGCTCATTCTCTGTTTTCAAGTGCTCGGTCTGGTATTTGTTATTTGCTAATTGATGTTTGTTGTTTGCTGATTATTTGGTGGTTTGGTATATGTTTGTTCGCTATTTGCTGTTTGTTTTAGTATATGCTATTTGCTATTTTTTTCCTGTACTAGTATATATACTGATGATTTTCTTGTGTATTGAAATGTAAGCTATGCAATCTAACGATGAATTTGACTAGATAATTAATGGTGAAATAGAGGGTAAAATTAAGTTAAAGCAGAAATTGAAAACAAATTCAATTCTTGAGCTTAGTGTTCTTTGATGCTTACCCTTCTGCATGACAAAGTCTAAACGGAATTTGACTGTTGAGTGGAGCCTTCATGCTCTTTAATGTTTTATAAGAGGTGTATTTTCTATGTCATTCTTTTCATGGGAGCCTTCAAAGTTTTAATTCTTTTCAAGTAGTCATCCTCTGTACATCACATTGATGGCAAAAATAAGTTATAACTTATAAATATAAACATTTCCCTCATAAGGCCTTTATATTTTCATTATTATATAATCATCCAGCTAAGTCGGCTATAATTATTTGCAAAAAGAGAATTAAGTTTAGGCAAGGTGGTGCTACTGTTGAATGTAATCCAGTAGCAACATGCCCATTTATGAGCACATGCCTATTAATTTTATATAATAGGCAAAAGAAATTGCTTTTACTTATTATTTTTATCAAATGTTTTGTTCTCAGAATTTGGTTTTTGTTTTTTACTTTGATTTGAAGAAATTTTGTATTTCATCTGAATTGACACTTTAAAGATAATGTATAATTAATTAACAATTTTCAAGTTTACTTTTATTATAAATTAATGAAAAGTTTACTTTTACTTTTATAAAATCAATCGAGAACTATAGGAATATGCAAGACCAGGACTTTGATGGGTTTTAATGTCATTTGTCGGTGTTCATGTTGAGCTTGTAATTTTAGGACTGTTCATTTGCCTGAATTCTCCTCTGCTTCTTGTAATAACCTCGTCTAAAATCTCTGCATCCCCTGCTTGAGCAGCCCCTACCCCCATCTCTGACTCCTGTCAATTTATGGTGGCTCCAACTTCACTAAAAGGCTATGTCTTTTGCTTTTTTGATTCTTTTTGCACTATTCATAGTAGTGGTTAATTGAATTAGATATATAAGAGGGAATTGGATGTTCTTAAGAATACTTTAGCTGAAGTACCAGGTAGGATTTGTTTGACCTGTGATGTATGGACCTCATACATTTCTGAGGGTTACCTTTGCCTAACTGCTCATTATGTGGACATGGATTGGAAGTTATGCTGTAAAATATTGAACTTTTGTCATTTTTCTCTGCCTTACATTGCTTCTCTATTATATGAAAAAGTTTATGACAAGTTAAAATTTTGGGGAATAGAGAAGAAAATTTTTACCATTACTTTAGATAATGCAAGAAATAATGACAATATGCAAGAGTTATTAAGAGATTAACTTAGTTTGCATAGTTATTTGCATTGTAATGGTGAATTTTTCCATGTGCATTGTGGAGCTCTTATTCTAAATCTTATTGTTCAAGAGGGTTTGAAATTGATTGACAAATCAATTATATCTATCAAAGAGGGGGTGAAATTTGTGAATGGCTCAGAAGCTAGGAAAATTAAGTTTGTTGAATGTATTGAATGAGTTAAGTTTTCTAAAGGATTGTGGTTGGATTGTCCTACGAGGTTGAATTCTACTTATGTGATGCTTGATAGAGCCCTATTTTATCAGAAGGCTTTTTCATATTTGGCTATTGTTGACTCAACATATATTTGGAATCCAACTAATGATCAGTGGAGTTTAGTTGAGAAAATATGTTATATTGAAACCTTTTCAAGATATTACAAATCTTTTTTTAGGAATTTATTATCCCACCTCAAATATGTACTTTTATAGTATTTTGAGAATTCATCTATTATTGTTAGAAGGGAAAAGAAGTGAATATCAGTGCATTAATGATATGGCTACTTTGATGTTTGATACATTTGAGAAGTATTAGGACTACTACAACACTATTCTTTCCTTTGCTATTATTCTAGATCATTAACATTTTCTCATAAAAAGTTATTCGAAGATGGGATTATTGTTCAATATGAATGCAGAGCAATTAAGGATAAATTGTATAATCTTTTTGCATCATATGCAATTAATAATCCAACTCCAAAGACACCAACAGAGAGGAGACCAAGTCTGGATGATGATCTCATGAAAGTGCATCCCTTATCCTTAATTTTTAATTTTTTTAGAATAAAAGATTTGTATTCTTGTTGTAATATATTGTATAACTTGTATAATAATTTTTATGTAGGAATTCGAAAGTCTTGGCAGTAGTTTTGAAGATAAATCTAAGTTAGATATATATTTCAATGATTTAAGACTAGGTAGAACTTCTCAGTTTGATGTGTTATCTTGGAGGAAGGATAATGAGGAAAAATATCCCATTCTTTCTATAATGGCTAGAGATATTATGACAATCCCCATTACTACATTTGCTTCAGAGACAACATTTAGTATGGGAGGAAGAATTTTTAATAAATGGAGGGCATCTATGTTACCTGAAAATACGGAGGCTTTGATTACTACTCGCAGTTGGTTATTTGGATTTGAAGGTAAAATAAATGCATTTATTTCTTTAAACATAGGTATATGGGTTGTTTTACGTATTAAAAATATTTATTATTATTGCAGTTGAGGATGCATCTCAGGACCACATTGGAAAAGATATTAAATTTTCAAAACCAGATCAAAGTGTGGAGTGATCATCATTTAAAGTCAGAAAATAAACTAGTATATTATTTACTATTTGTATATCCAATACTTTTGTTGGATTAATTTTTTGAAATTAACAATTACTTACTATTTATATAGTCAATATTTTTGTTAACTTAACTTTTTAGTATTTCACTATTGGAAATTATTTTTCGATACAAAAATGGATCAAATGGGTCGATCCACATTCCGGCCCATTTGGGCCTCCACCGATTCATTTGGGATACTCGATCCATTTGGGTCAATATTTTTTATAGTTGTCCATTTAGTATCCCATTATTATATCGATAATTAATTTTCATTAAAAACATGGGTCAAATAGGTCGATCCACATTCCGGTTCGTTTAAGCCTCCACCGATCCATTTGGGCCACCTGATCCATTTGAGTCAATATTTTTTATAGTAGTCCATTTAGTATCTCGTTATTATATTGACAATTATTTTTTATTAAAAATATGGGTCAAAATGGGTCGACCCAAACCCACCCAACCCATTTGGGTATTAACACCCATTTATGACCTAAATGTTTTTAACCCATTTATGACTCAGCCCAAAACTGCCCAACCTGCCCATTTTTCCATCTCTATAACAAATATTACATATGTATTAAATTTTTTTTATTATAATTAACTATAAAGGTAATTTCAAAATATTTCGTTAATAAAAAATATTGATCACATAATATAAAGAATAAATGAAAATATCCAATATTTTTATATACAAAACTAATACTATTTTTTATTATTTTAAAGATAATTATAATATCTTAATTTAAACTACCATTATTTTCTAATTCCAATACTTTAAATATCAATTTTCTAGTTTGATGTTATTTTATTTTTTTATTTTTAAAATCACTATAAATTTTTTTACCCCTACTAGCAAAATGAGCAATACAATCGAATCCACTATAATAATTAAATTTGTCCAAATACATGCATATTAGTATGTTATATAATAAAAATTTTGACAAGTAATTTTATAACATGAGCTAAATGAATGTGTTAATTACTGATAATACCCAAAATATTATCATTTGCTGGGCATGAACCAAATCTAAGCCCAAAGGGCCAATACCTCTTAGGCCTAACACTCTAAAGTTAAAATAAGTAGACAGGCACGAGAACCAAAGTTACAAGAAGCCTTCAGGACGTCTAATCGGATTCACAAGGCACAGTCTTCAATAATCCACTAACACACGCCTCCATCCCATCTTTCACCTGTCCTGCATCACATCGCCGCAACCTATTCTGACACCAGAGTAGACTGTAACATCCCAAACAAATGGCCTAGTTGAAATTGCATGTCAATTGGACATTTAAAGGGGTAAATTTGTATTTATACAAGTGAATTTGATATGAATTAAGGACTAAATTGAAAGGGATTTGAAGTTTTTTATAAAAGAATAGTTGTTAGTGAGTGATATGTATTTTGCTAAGGATTTATACGGGGAAAAGCCAAGGAGAATAAAGTAAAGTCAAGGTAGTGGAAATAGAGGTCCAATAAGAGATGGACATGTGGCTTGGTAGGTGAGTGCATTAATGGATATTTGAAAGAGTGAAGAGAGAGGGAGGGCAGAAAAGAGTTGCTTCCCTTGGAAGCCATCAGCGGCCCCTCTTTCTTGCTTTTCCCGTTCTCTCACTTCCTCATCTCTCTCATTTTTTTGCTCTCTACTCTTTCCTACATTGTTCTTCATGTTTGAGCTAGGGTTGTGATCAAGAATTAATTCTGGAGAGGTAAGTGTCTGGGTACACTGATTTGCTTCTTCATCTTCATCCTTTTGGGTTGATATGGGTTGTATGGTTTGTTCATGGATTAACTGAGCTATTATTTTGCTTGGATTATATGCAAGAATCTGAAGAGAGAAGAAAGAGCAAAGGAAAAGGAAAAGTGGTATCTTGAAGATAGTGGCTTGAGCTCCATTTCAGGTTTGGGAGCTTTGTGTTTGGCTGTGTACATTTGACAATGTTTGACTATTTCTCTTTGGATCATTGTGTGATATGTAAATATTGTTATTAGTGTGTTTTGATACATGTAAATACATGTGTGAATAGATTTATGAATATGATTTGAGATATAAAAGTTATGATGCTTTGCATGTCAACTTTGAAGTTTATGCATATGAACATGAGATGGATTTATGGGTTTTGCAACCTCTGTATATGTTGATTTAATGTGTTAGTATCGTGTAATTTGAGTTGTTATTATTATAAGCATGTTTTAAATGCACTGGAGGTAAGATTTTACATGATTTTGCATGATATTTGGTTATGGTGAACGATTGGGTTTTGGTTTTCAAGTTCTATTTTTTTTCCAACATTTTGCTGAGGAGAGGAAAACACGCTCCTGTCACGAGCGCGACAGAATCAAATCATCCTTTCTCTAGTGGTAATCTGATCGGCTTGCAATCCTTCACGACACGTGAAGTTCTTCATGAGTCGTGAAGAATGGCCAGCTTGGCAAGAGGTTCTTCACGACACGTAAAGTCCTTCACGAGTCGTGAAGAAGAGGCTGCTCGGTATTGGCTCGCTCGGCATAAGCCCCGTTCGGTATGGGAGTCTTCACAACATGCGAAGTTCTTCACGAGTTGTGAAGATAGCACATTTGGAATGAGAACCGCTTGGCATGGGAGCTCGCTCGGCAGGAAGTGCCCCGCTTGGCAGATGTGCACGTCTCGGTTGATTGTGCATGGCTCGGCAGATGGAGTACGACTCGTGCTTCCTTGGCTACTGTCTCGAGCGTGACTTACTGTCGCGAGCGCGACAGTGACCCATATGCCCGCCTACCTATTTTCCCGAAAATGGTTTTCAAGCTTCTTTTATATTGGTTTTTACTACATGGTACATGATTTGTCTTATATATGGATTATCAAATGATAAGTTATATGTTCTTGATAAGATCTGTACATGACTTATATGTCTTCGAAATTGGTCAATATACATGTATACATGAAATTATATGATGATACTTGATTTTATAATCTATTATATGATGATATTACTAGAACATAATTGAGTTGCTATTTGAGCTTGATAGTCATAGTATTGGATAAATGATCGCTTATCAAGGGTTAGAGTGTGAGTGCAGCTGCTATATGTTACATGTTACATGTTGACCCCGATTAGGTTTATATGATTTGAGACTTCGGTCTTCGGTATACCTTCGGGTATACATGTTTACACATGAGTTGAGACTCTTGTCTCTATATGCTTAGATACTGTGTCCTATCAGTATCATTAGTACCCGTATCCACTAGTTAGTGAGTAATTAGGCTATTATATGAGATTTATATATGAGACCATTATATATGATTATGATATGTGTTCTCAATGATATGAAAATGGATATATATTACAAGTATATGTAAATACGACATGATAAGATGAAATGTAATACTTATAGTTGGACACGAATGGCTAAACGTTTATATTATATTATGAAGATTGATTACTTGGATATGAATGGTTAATTACTCTATCTTGTGCATACGCATATGATGAATAAGCAATAGTTACATTCCTATATACATGTGTGTGATGAATACTTGTTATAAGCATGAGTAGTATACATTTATATGCATTATTTCTTGTTAAGCTTATATATTGTTATTGCAAGTATAGGTATATGCATATTTTGTTCCTCCCCACTAAGCATTATAGCTTAGCACGGGTTGTTTCTCGTGTAGGTGGTAGGTTCAGTTTGGAGTCGACATCTGCAGGTCGTCCACTAGAAGTCTTTAGTTGGAGTTCGTTTTGTCTTCATCTATATTTTTGTATTGATATAAGTTTTGTATATGGAGTTTGATTTTAGAAATGTAATTTTGTAAAGGAACAATTTTGTATATGTATATCTTAAATGTTTACAAACCTCTTTTGTAAAATGATATATTTATTTATATATATATATATATATATATATATATATATGGTTTTGGCACCTTTACGGTTATATGTATTTGCTTTTAGCATGCTCGAGTATATGTATAAGTGTTTGTGCACGTAGCGCTCCGGTGTCCTTCCAAGGGGGATATCGGGGTGTTATAGTTTTTCGTATTAAAGCATCGGTTTAGTCGGTTCTAGTCTATGTGATTTTTGAGTATAGAGTCCTTGCATGTGAGTTGGTCTTTAGTCATGGCCTAATGCAGATGTTGTCTTGTGTAGTGTCTAGATGGAGTCGGATCCGAGTGAGTATATGGGCGATGCAATAGAAAGTGTTAATCCGGTCGGATAGGATAGACCTGCACGTGATCGTGCACCAGCAGAAGGTCCAGGTTTTGGGTTTGAGAATCCGGCATTGGTACAAGGGCTATTGCAATTAGTGGATAAATTGACTGCTCCCAAGGATCCTTCTAAGCTTATGAGGAAAAGGGGAGCGGAAGAGCTCCATGGAACCTCTTTGGACTAATCAGATGTGGGGAGTTCTGGTTAGAGAGGATTGATCGGATTCTACAAGAGATAGCTTGCCCTCTACATCAATGAGTTGTTTGTGCCACATTGCTTTTGCAAGGATCGGCATATGATTGGTGGAAGCTTGTGCTTCTCAATCCACAAAGACCGGCTGAATTGACATGGGAGTTTTCGTGCAAGAATTTGAGCAAAAGTATGTTACCAAGGCCTATAGAGAGGCTAAATGGAAGGAATTTATAAGTCTGAAGTAAAGGAACTTGTCGGTCAGCAACTATGAGAAAGAGTTCAGCTGCTTGAGTAAGTATGTACCTACTACATTGTTGACTGAGAATATCAGTGTCAGCACTTTTAATACGGTTTAAGAGAAGTGATTAGAGGTTCGTTGTCGGCTATGGCGATTATGCAACCAGTTAGGTATTATCAGTTAGTGGCAGCATCAATTAAGTTAGAAGAATCTGAGATGATAAAGCAGAGAATAGAACAGAAGAGGAGAGTTCTGGATAGTGGCGCTGTCGGTAATAAGAAGGCCAAAGGTGCTCCGATTGGACAAGTGACTAGAGGGACTGCTCAAGTGCCTTTTGAAGTGGAAAGTGTGGCACCGCTTGCTAGTAGGGGAAGTCGAGCCCTGGAGTGTGAACATTGCCAAAGACAGCATTGGGGTACATGTCGTAAGATCACTGGAGCGTGCTTCAAGTGTGGAAGCATGGAGCATCGGTTTGATAATTGTCCCGACTGGAGGGAGAATAAGAGCCAACAAGAGAGTAAAACTGGTACGGGTAAATCTAATGCAACCAGAAGCAATCGGGATAGAAGTAGAGCTCCTCACGCACCATCGAAAATCATGCATCGGATCCTGACTGAAGGAGATTATGTTCGGCCAAGGGTCTACGCGATGATCAAAGAGGATACTCTAGAGCCCGCAGGTCCTTTTGGTAAGTGTTAATTTGTTAAGTTTTCATATGAGTTTGGTTTTGGTAATTGGGATGTAAATGCTTAGCGGAAAAGTTTTTGAGGACGAGATTTCTTAAGGAGGAGAGAATTGTAACATCCCAAAAAAATGGCCTAGTTGAAATTGCATGTTAATTGGACATTTAAAGGGGTAAATTGGTATTTATACAAGTGAATTGGATATGAATTAAGGACTAAATTGAAAGGGATTTGAAGTTTTTAATAAAAGAATAGTTGTTAGTGAGTGATATGTATTTTGCCAAGGATTTATAAGGGGAAAAGCCAAGGACAAGAAGGTAAAGTCAAGGTAGTGGAAATAGAGGTCCAATAAGAGATGGACATGTGCCTTGGTAGGTGAGTGCATTAATGGAGATTTGAAAGAGTGAAGAGGGCAGAAAAGAGTTGCTTCCCGTGGAAGCCATCAGCTGCCCCTCTTTCTTGCTTTTCCCGTTCTCTCACTCCCTCATCTTGCTCATTTTTTTACTCTCTACTCTTTCCTACATTGTTCTTCATGTTTGAGCTAGGGTTGTGATCAAGAATTGATTCTGGAGAGGTAAGTGGCTGGGTATACTGATTTGCTTCTTCATCTTCATCCTTTTGGGTTGATATGGGTTGTATGGTTTGTTCATGGGTTAACTGAGCTATTGTTTTGGTTGGATTATATGCAAAAATCTAAAGAGAGAAGAAAGAGTAAAGGAAAAGGAAAAGTGGTATCTTGAAGATAGTGGCTTGAGCTCCATTTCAGGTTTGGGAGCTTTGTGTTTGGTTGTGTACATTTGAGAATGTTTGGCCATTTCTCTTCGGATCATTGTGTGATATGTAAATATTTGTTATTAGTGTGTTTTGATACATGTAAATACATGTGTGAATAGATTTGTGAATATGATTTGAGATATAAAAGTTATGATGCTTTGCATGTCAACTTTGAAGTTTATGCATATGAACATGAGATGGATTTCTGGGTTTTGTAACCTCTGTATATGTTGATTTAATGTGTTAGTATCATGTAATTTGAGTTGTTATTATTATAAGCATGTTTTAAAGGCATTGCAGGTAAGATTTTACATGATTTTGCATGATGTTTGGTTATGGGGAAAGATTGGGTTTTGGTTTTCAAGCTCTGTTTTTTTTCTAGAGTTTTGCCGAGGAAAGGAAAACACGCTCCTATCGCGAGCGCGGCAGAAGTGAGTCATCATTTCTCTCTCGGTAATCCGATCGGCTTGCAATCCTTCACGACACGTGAAGTTCTTCACGAGTCATGAAGAATGGCCCGCTTGGCAAGAGGTTCTTCACGACACGTGAAGTCCTTCACGAGTCGTGAAGAAGAGGCCGCTCGGTATTGGCCCGCTCTGCATAAGCCCCGTTCGGCATGGGAGTCTTCAAGACACGTGAAGTTCTTCATGAGTCGTGAAGATTGCCCGTTCAGAATGAGAGCCACTCGGCATGGGAGCCCGCTCGGCAGATGTGCATGTCTCAATTGATTGTGCATGGCTTGGCAGATGGAGCACGTCTTGTGCTTCCTTGGCTACTGTCACGAGCTCGACAGTGACCCCTATACCCGCCTACCTGTTTTCCCAAAAATGGTTTTCAAGCTTCTTTTCCATGGGTTTTTACTACATGGTACATGATTTGTCTTATATATTGATTATCAAATGATAAGTTATATGTTCTTGATAAGATCTGTACATGACTTATATGTCTTCGAAATTGGTCAATATACATGTATACATGAAATTATATGATGATACTTGATTTTATTCTCTGTTATATGATGATATTACTATAATATAATTGAGTTGTTATTTGAGCCTGATAGTCATAGTAGTGGATAGATAAGCACTTATCAAGGGTTAGAGTGTGAGTGCAGCTACTATATGTTACATGTTACATGTTGACCCCGATTGGGTTTATATGATTTGAGACTTCGGTCTCTGGTATACCTTCGGGTATACATGTTTACACATGATTCGAGACTCTTGTCTCTATATGCTTGGATACTGTGTCCTATCAGTATCATTAGTACCCGTATCCACTAGTTAGTGAGTAATCAGGCTATTGCATGAGATTTATATATGAGACCATTATATATGATTATGATATGTGTTCTCAATGATATGAAAATGGATATATGTTACATGTCTATGTACATTCGATATGACAAGATGAAATGTAATACTTATAGTTGGACACGAATGGCTAAATGTTTATATTATGAAGATTGATTACTTGGATATGAATGGTTAATTACTCTATCTTGTGCATACGCATATGATGAATAAGCAATAGTTACATTCCTATATACATGTGTGTGATGAATACTTGTTATAAGCATGAGTAGTATACGTTTATTTGCATTGTTTCTTGTTAAGCTTATATATTGTTATTGCAAGTATAAGTATATGCATGTTTTGTTCCTCCCCGCTAAGCATTATCGCTTAGCACGGGTTGTTTCCTGTGTAGGTGGCAGGTTCAGTTTGGATTCGGACATCTGCAGGTCGGCCACTAGAAATCTATAGTTGGAGTTCTTATTGTCTTCCGCTATATTTTTGTATTGATATAAGTTTTGTATATACAGTTTGATTTTGGAAATGTGATTTTGTAAAGAATGATTTTGTATATGTATATGTTAAATGTTTACAAACCTCTTTTGTAAAATGATATGTTTATTTATATATATATATATATGGTTTTGGCACCTTTATAATTATATGTATTTGCTTTTAGCATGCTCGAGTATATGTATAAGTGTTTGTGCGCTTAGCGCTCCGGTATCCTTCCAAGGAGGATATTAGGGTGTTACATAAACCACTCAAGTGGATCCTTGGACTCATATAAATACCAAGTCACTTTGCACCCAGGCGACCACCAGTAAGAGAACTCATCTCTCTCTTTGTTTTTTCTAAAAAATACTATTGATTTAAATTTCGGAGTGCTAACGCCTAGCAAAAACTAGGCACACTCTTTGACAGGAACTAAACTATGTGGACCCGATCGATCGAAACTTCTCTGCCATATATACCTCACTCTAATATAATAACTCTGGAGTTATCATTTGGTGCTTTCGTTGAGAGTCGATGGCAGGATCGAGAAGCTCTACACATGCTGAGTTAAAAAGGGCTAGTTCACTTAAAATGAATCAAAACGAGCCAATGTCAATAAATGGACAGGATGAACCTTAGGGATCCCCCGCCACTACTGATTCAACTCATAAATTCGATGAGGAATTTGTGGTGCAACTAGATGATACTCCGGACACCATGAATGACGTTAGGGCCATTCTCGAGGACTTTGGCAAGAGTATCATGCAATCTATCCAAACAATCCAGCAACCTCAAAGCTTTAGGAAGAGCTACAAAAAAGTGTCAAAGAAAGAAGTGACAGGGAGCAGAGCAAAGGGATTGTGATTTGATATTCCGAGCATCGCGAAAAACTTGATGCTTGCTTTTGTGGTTATGGGTCGAGTCAAAGAAGTAAGGGAAAAGAGAAAATGTTCTCTGAAGATGATACCTCTCCCCTCACATGTCACTTTTCTTGTGAGCCAAAGTGTCCGCAGTTCCTCCTAGCAATAAAAAAAGGCGAGTTATTAACAAAATACAACTTAACTTAAAAGGCTCCGTACGGTATCAACACTGCCTCCCTTTTCTGTTAGAAGATACAAGAGATGGAGGTTCCCCCAAGAATTGGAGAGATACAAATATTGAAATACACGGGTAGGACCAATCCAAAAACCCACCTTTTTGAGTTCTTGGTGCAAATCCAGATGTATTCTTACGATACCAGAGTATTCTATGAGTTTTCCCTATGACACAAACAATTAAGGCATTGTGATGGTTCCAGATGCTCCCACAAGGCTTGATTTCCTCCTTTTAGCAGATATGAGAGCTTTTCACAGCAAGAATCACTCAAAATCAAATGACAAAAACTATTGGCAACCTATGTAATGGCCCAAAATAGCTACTTTCGTGAATAGTGATTTTGGGCAGTGAATAGTGATACCGGGGTGAATAGTGCCACCCGACGGTGAAAAATAATTTATTGCACCAATAGGAAGTACAAGTTATAAGGAGTCTGATGATAAAATTTGGACTAAGGTTTTCAAAAGTCAAAAATAAGAAAAAGCCTCGTCCGTTTTAAATAGTAAAAGAGTTGAATTTTGGTTTGACTGGACTTTTAAGATAGTAAACGACCTCTGAAAAATTATTTGAAGGTATGGATGGACTCAGAATAATGAGTAGAACAATTTAGGGATAAAAAGTAAATTTTATAATGACACTGAAAAATTAGTGAATCGGACCGGTTTAATTGAACTGGACCAGTAGTGGACCATAATTGAGGTAAAATCAAAGCCAAATGAGTTATTAAGAGTAAAAGGAAGTTAAGGATGAAAAGTAAATCGAACTGTTCCAACCAAGGAATCAAACCGGTCGGACCAATTTTACAGCAATTAATTGGTTTGACTAAAAGTTGACTGAGCTCTAATTGGTATTGTTGAGCTCAAAAAAATTATCTGAAAGTATAGATTTACTTGAAAAATTATGAATAATTAAATGGTATTGAAAAATAAATTTTATGGTGAGACAGAAAACTGAATTATCGGACTGGTAGGAAATTATCGGATCGGAAAACGGTCTCCGATTGGGCTGAAATTTTATATGGAGCTTAATAAATATATTTTATGAATTATGAAATTTATTTGGGGAGGAATTGAACTTGGGAAATGAAGAAAATAATTTTTGGATGGAAAATGGGTTAATTAACCTAAATGGGCTTTAGGGTTGGCCCAATAGGTTGAACCAAGCCCAAGCCCCCTCAAGATACATCCAAAAGGCATAAAAATCAGCAAATTTCCAGAATTCTCTCCAGCCCTCTCCTCACTTCTCTTGGCCGAATGAAGGTTCTCCATTTCTCCACCAAATTCTTCATTCTTCTTCCAAAGTTATTCATAAATCCAACCTTTCTAAGTAAATTATAGCCTCTCTTTCCATTGATGATGGTCTCAAAAGCTCTTTTGGAGTGAAGAAAGTAGAAAAAATCAAGTGTTCAAGTTTATGTCCTAAAAATGAGAATTCGGCCACCTTAGGATTTTTATGGAGAAGATGGAGTTTTAAGGAGATAAGACATGAAAAGCAAGCTTAAGTGGTGGAGAGCATGGAAATAAGGTTAGTGGATACAATATCCCATCCTTTCCATTTAATTTGAATGTTTTTAGTTTATGTTTATATGGTGTGTGTGTGATTTATGCATGTTTAATTGAAATAAACTCAATAGACATGTTTATGGAAGCTAAATATAAGATTTAGAATGATTAAAGCGGAGAAAAATGAATTGTATACTAAACATACTATGTTGGCCGAATATAATACCTAGAGTATATTAAGGTATACATGATATTTTAGGTGAATTAATGGTATATTTATAATAAATTATATGTAATACAACTAAATTAATAATTAGAGAAATGGAAAATAATATTTAGAGGAAAGACATAATGTTGGCCGAATGGATTAATAAAATTAGATTGAATATATGCGTGATATAATGTAATTAAAGTGTATACTTAGGCTAAATGAAATGAAATATAGGTGAATAAATGAAGAAAGAATGAAAAATAAAAATAAGAAAAGAAAGATTAATTGAGCCGAATGGATTTTTAAAGATAATTTGTGTAAAATTGATGATTAATGTAAATTAAGTATAAATATATATTAATTTAAATATATTGTAGTTAAATGAATGATAAATGAATGAAAAAGAAAAATAGAAAATAAAATATAAGTGTAGGCCAAATGGTAACCTTAGGGTTATTATAGTGTAAAATGGAAAACTGTTAAACATTTTGACGTAAAATGAACATATATTGTAAAATGAGTGTATGTTAATTTATTTGAAATTAATTGAACAAAAATGAATATTTTAGAGTATAATAAAGTATTATGTTAGTAATTGAAATTATATTATATGTAGTATATTATGAAATTATGACATGAATGATATTTGAATTAATAGAATAATGAAACGAGAACGTATTAGTAGAAAAAGAGTGAATTGCATGTTAATGGGAAATGTTGGTTAAATGGAATATTTTGTTAATTAATAGTATGATTTATTTTAAGTGATTGTTATGATGGAAAATGAAGTGAATGAATGATTTAATTGCCCTTAGTAGTGGTCTGGTAGTAATCTAGTTCAGGATATAGTTGGCTAGCCATAGGGATTCCACACCGCGGTACGAGTCATGACGACTCGCTTAAGTAGGCCAATGATGTCTATTAAATGTTGAAATGTAAAATGAAATGAAATGGAATGTGAAATGGAATGTATGGGTGATTCCTTGGAATCACTCTAAAATGTATGTAGTGGATCTGTGGGGTCCACGTCCCGTGTATCCGGTTCAGAGATTTCTACTGGATTGACACTAGGTGCAAACTTAAGAAAATGGATTTTAAAATGTTAAAGAAATGAATTGAAGTACATGGAAATTTAAATGAGAAATAGAGTAATAAAGGAATTATTCGTGAATAATTAATAATATTGAGGAAATTAAATGATAAAAAGAGGAAAAGTGTAAATTTAATAATTAATAAGATTAATAAGGGAAAATAGAAACTGAATTGGTAAAGTAAGTAAATTGATAATAGTATAAGGACTAAAATGTAAAATGGCACAAAAATGGTATTTAAGGATTAAATAATAAATTGTATGTCAAAATAATAGAAAATGAATTTAAATAAGTGAATGAATATGAATAAAGGATTGTGGAATAAAGAAGGACTAAAATGTAAAGATTTTAAAGTAATAGGGGCAAAATAGTAATTATATTAAAGAATGATTTAAAAAGGAAAATATAGAGTTATATATGTGTTTAAATATTGAATTAAGTAAAAATATTAATGAATTAAGGACTAAAAAGGTAAATTGATACCAAAATGACATTTAAGGATTAAATGGAAATTTTGCATATAAGAAATGGAATTAATGTGAAAAGGAAGAAAGAAATAATCTTAATGGTATACTTGTAAGTATATGGTAATTAAAAAGTAAGATTATAATTTGAATAAATTAAAAAGGGTTTAAGAGTAAATTAGCATTAAAATAATATTGTAAGGACTAATTGGTAATTTGCATGCTAAATAATGAAATAAAGGTAATAATAAAGTTATTTAATGGCATGATTATAAATAAGTGGTAAGAAAAGGGTATTAATGTAATTTAGTGAAAAGTTATAAATTAAATGGTAAATTGATAGTAATAATATAATTCAAAAGGTTAAAATATAATTGCAAAGTATTATAAATATTAATTGAATAAATAATTAAAGGCGAAGAAATTAATGACTTAGAGTATAATAATAATAATGGTAGTGGCAATATTAATAAAACATGTAAAAGTTGATAAAAGAAGAATTTAAATTGAATTTAATAATAAATTGATAGTTTAGATAAAATGATAATTTGTATGTCAAAAAATTGGACTGGGAATGAAAAATGATAAGGTAAAAATAAAATGAAAATAAAAAGAATAAAATTTGAAATGTAAATATATAATTAAAGAAATTAAAATGTAAAATTAACTATGTTAGTATTTATAAAAGAATTAAAAAAATAGAATGAACAAATGTACAATGATTAGCTAAATAAAAAGTAATATTGTAACTTTAGTAAAAGTCCAGAGACTAAATTATAGAAGAATAAGAGGAATGTGAATTAAAGAATTAAGTATAATTTACAATGTTAAATAAGTATTAGATTGGTAATAAAATATTATTGAGGAAAATTAATAGTCTAATAATAATGAGAATAATGTTAGTATTAATAGTTAGACTCATGAAAATATGTATAACAAAAGTTAATAAGAGCATTGATAATCATAACAATATCAACTGCTAATATTACACTGTGAATTAAGGTACTGTAAAATGTAAGAATAATGATAATAGTATTAATTGATTAAGGTGATATATATGTAACCGATATAATATAAATAGAAGATAATATAAATGTTAGCGTTTGTAATCATAATAATAGTAATAAAAGTAATAATGTGAATGTTAACAATAATGTGAATTGATTATAAATGTATAATAAATTAAATTAAGTAACTTAACGGAAATATGGTACCGATGATAATTATAATTGTAGTAATGAGGATAGCGATTGTAATTGAATTAATAGAAATAGAAAATATGAATAAATACGGGAATAGTAATTGTAATAGAAAATATTGGGAGCAAGTTAAAAATCATAAGTAATTAAATGTAAATATTGATTGTAATAAGTAACTGTAATGTTGTAAGTAAATAAATGTTACCAGTAAATGAATGTAAAAGTTAATGTATAGTTAAAATAAAAATGTTTAAATAAAAAAGTAAAGACAAAAATAGAAAAAGAAAAGACAACTGAATAATTATAATGTCAACAGTCGTAATAACTATAATAATAAAAGTATTTATGATAGTTAAAAATTGTAATAATAGTAAAAAGGGGTAAGAAACTGAAGTAAATATAAACAATTGTGGATATAAATAAAAATGGTTAAAAAGTAATCTGAAGTGTTTATGCATGCATGTGTGGCCTTAGATGGAAAGTTCAGGATATGTATCCATCATTGGGTATTTTAATGCTTAGCATGTAGTGTTGTAACTGCGTGCATGTTATGAGAAACAGGAAACGTGAAGTGGTCGATGTATGAATGTTTACTGGAAGAATTGGTAGGTAGCGAAGATAATAGTATAGACATGGCATGTATATGGTCCTATTGGATATTATGAATTTATGCTTTATGTGTGATAAGATTAAGTTTGTAATGAAACTATTTATTAGCTATTGTATTAAGATTGATTATCTTACTGCATCGTTAAAAGGTTTTAAACGCGAAAATTTTTTACTGAACTGTGTATTGTAACATACCATAGTGACATTAGTACAACAGGAAAGTTGAGATATCTGGTTACTGTACGTATAGTATAGTGTTATAAGAGTGTTACAACCTACGCAATCTAACCCAAAGACCCCATGAAAGTATCAGAGACTACATGGAGAGGTTTCGAGTGCTTGTTATGGAAATCAAGGACATCCGCCTTGAAGATGCAGTAAAAGAGCTACAAATAAACAATAAAAGTTTTCCTTTATCCGAGTCTCTGAGGATCGAACCTCCAATGGACATAAATGACCTAATAGAGAGAGCTGAGTTATTCATTCCACTGGATGAAAACCATCATCGTTGATAAAAGGAAAGCAAACACTAGCCGAAAGGTTGTAATTCCTATCATAAATAGACGAACGACCACGGTTTCCTCCTAGCATGGCCCACAGGCAGAAATTCCCACCAAGCATGAGCAGACGACTAAAATTTCCAGTAAAAAAAATGCATAGACTACAATGCCCCTACGATCGACTAAGGAAGGACAGAAAGGCCAACTCCAAGAAAAGAAGGTTCATAAGCCATGATAGCAATCCATCCGAAACTCGTACGCCACTCAATGCCAGCCCCATTGAAATTCTTGAATGGATCAAAGAAAGGCACATAATTAAGTGGCCAAAAAGGCTATCAAACCGAACGTATGCCTTAAGAGACCAGAGAAAGTATTGTAATTTCCACAGGGATGTCGATCATGCAATTGATGAGTGCAATGCACTGAGGGCTGAAATAGAGAGGCTATTACAGGAGGGCCTCCTAGATAAATTTGTGCGGTGTGGACATGAGAGCCTGAACGATTTCTCTTCCAAAGAAGTGGGTTGATCAGACAAAGATTGAAGAAATAAACGAGAAACCAAATTGGTCTAGATAGGAGATGAAACATCCCTCCTCTAGTCGTATAGAAACCCTTCAAAATATTCGTGCTTGTCGCACGAGATAAACAAAAAGGGCACAAAGGGAAAAAGGGAACATTCTCTGCAAGCAGGAGATGAAACATACCTTTTATCTCTCCAAGCCACGAAAATGCTCCTTTAGAAGCCCAAGGAATCGTAGATAACCCCTTTAGAGGAGGGATTGTCTCTTTACAAAAAATAGGGTTAAAGACCCTCGAGATCTCACGGGCACTGTCTAATGGGAAAAAAACTCAGGGACAATTATGGAACCCTCATACCCTTGCCTATTCGGCAGAAACTGCCCGATCAGATGAGTAGGGAAAAAATGAAAGGGAAGACTCTGCTTTCCAAATAATGAAGAATTTGCTTCGCACTAGAGAATGCCGTAAAATTGCCTTTCTCTATGATGGTGGCCATCTGTCAAATAGAAAATGCCAGTCACGCCAAAAAGATAAAAAGAAGAAAGGCTCCACGGGAAAGCCCTATTCACCAATGCTTAAAACTTGCTATATTGCCAGTCAATTGTAAAATCGGTAAGCTACTAAGCCACAAACATGGCTGGCATAAAAGAGGAAAAATGCTCTAATAGGAAGGAGCCTTGTCTTGGGCAAATACAGATTAAAAAAACCTGGTAAGAATTCATGGTTAACGTCGGTCTTATCTGAAGCCAAAAGGCCAAGAAATCAAGAAATTTCTCAAACACCAACCTTGAAGTTTTGATGAAAAGGAGAGAAATCAAGAAACCTCCCTGACATCAACCTCAAGGCCCTCATAAGAGCACCTTGGTGACAATTGATAAATAGCAAATGGGAGTCCAATCGGAGAAGTTATTAGCCTAAAATTATGCTGGCATCCTCCAAATACCTTCCTCAAAGATAACCCCCAAAGACTGGAATCGATCAATCGCAAGCAAAAGCCTAAGGACAAACAAAGAGCTGATTGCATTCACAGTGAAAGTGACCCTCCAACAGCAAAGGCACAAAAGCAAGAGCGGAGCTAGAGCATAACGACCCACAAGAATAGGAAAGATGTTCCAAAGGGAAGGAAATCCCTGAACAGGTTAAGTTTGTTCTAGGGGAAAACTTTGAAAGGAGAGGGAAGGAAGAAATGACCCTTGATATCAACTCGAGACGGAATGACACGAACCTAATTGGAGAAGCTATATGCCCAAAGCTACAAGGGAGCCGATCCAGCCCCTTCAAAATTAAGTTCGCCTTACTCGATGCATGCTTGCAACAAGATCTACTTCAAAAGAGCCACAAGACTCCTGAAAAATAGAATCTGAATGAGATGGCAGGTGATTGCAATGCACAAGAACTATGAAAAATTAGTGCACCTAAAAAGATTTTTAAGACATCAAGAAAATTCGATGTCGATTATGCATATCAACAAAATCACAATGTGACCATCGTGTTTGATGACCACAAAATGATCGGATTGAAGTCCACTTCAAAGCGATCAATAGACCCCTGAATGATTGGTACAAGACTCTTCTAGAGTGGTCCATAAACCCCGACAAGATCGGGCACATTTCGAAAATCAATAAAGAAATGCTCTCCGTGTAAAAACCCACTTCAAAGAAGTCAACAGACTCCTGAAAGAAGGAATTACAATGAATAATTAAAACTTGAGAATTCCCAAGTTTCTCTTGCGAAAATACAAATTGGAGAAATTAATCGTGACTTTCGATCAGAAATAATTCAATTCGGTCGATAAACTCCCGAAAGCCAAAAAATCCAATCAAAACAATTCGCTTCGGCCGATAACTCTTGAAAGCCAAATTTATACTAACTGTCTCATGATCATTCCGAGCAAAGCCTTAAAGGAACTCTAAAGCCCTCAAACATAATAAGCATTGTGTTCCAACCAAAATGGTTATTGAACATACAAGTTGCAAATTATTTCAAGAATTTGCAAAATGATAACAAATTTGATCATATGTATCGCGTGATGAAAAAATAGCTTTCAACTAAATCTAATGGATACTCTCGGATGAAAAATATTCACCTTAGAGAAGTAAAATAGACTTTTAAGAGGAGGAACTACCATTTCGGATGCCGAGACAAGAAGCAAAGGAAACCCACAAAATTTTGCATTCCGATCGAAAGCGATCGACAAATGCAGAGTCATTTATCCGTATCCCGATCCAAGCGATCTAGAGATGCAAAGTCATTTATCCATGCCCTAATCCAAGCAATCGAGAGATGCAAATTCTTTTATCCGCATCTCGATCCAATCCAAAGTCATTTATCTATGTCTTGATCCAAGCGGTCGAAATGCGAAGAAAAAATACGGAGGAAAAAAATATGAAATCGAGTCGATAAACAGAGACATTCTTAAAATCGATCAATTTTACCGAGTCATTGTACACCCGATAGAATTTGGCTTTAACAAAGCCTATTTTGATCACATTATCCGATAGATTAATTGCTTGTTAGGAAAATCTGATAAATTTCGAAGGGATAATTGCCGATTACGATTATCCGATCAGTTCAAAGTTATCAAACATTCAAGCATACATTCCAACTATGAATGAATTGCGATGAGAAAGAAATAAAATCTATTCAATTGATTCAAATACAAAGTACACAAATAAAGGCAAAAACTAATGGAAAATTCACTATCTTTTGAAAGCAACCCAACATTCCCTGAGAGAGCACTAGCACGGCTAAGACAAAGAAAATTGGAAGTAGTCCAAGCAAGTAATCACCACAATGCCCCATACGGTGCTGCGACCTTCTTTAACTCCTCATTTACAGCCTTTAACTTCTTGTTAAAAGAGAAAATGGAGAGGGAAATCGAGAAAATGAAGAGGGAAATTGAGAAAATGGAAAGGGAAACATGGGTTCAA
The DNA here is from genome assembly GCA_947683425.1 of Excoecaria cochinchinensis. Lineage (NCBI taxonomy): Eukaryota > Viridiplantae > Streptophyta > Magnoliopsida > Malpighiales > Euphorbiaceae > Excoecaria > Excoecaria cochinchinensis. Next base: position 8,138,882 of record CANTUQ010000127.1, on the reverse strand, counting down.
GGGCCATCTCCCTATTATCAACATGTAATGCTCTAAAAAGAAGGCCCACATTTCCCTCGACCAGGAAAAGATTTTCCCCCATCAAGAAACGATTTTCTTGAATCAGGGGAAAATATTTCATTCATCTTCCTAAAATGAGAAATACACCAAATGAAAAAGGATTTAAAAATTTTAAAATGCTTAAACAATTCCATGATGAGAAAATTTCAAAAGAAAGGATAAAGAAGAAGAAACGAAGGCTTTGGAGAAAGAAGGGAAATGAAGTCACCCATTTATAGAAAGGTTTCCCTCAAGGAAATGAATCAGTGCAGCCACATGGCAATTTGGGATTGGAGCATTGGAGAAGACATGTAAGCAACGATAAGTCACCATAATGAGCGTAATGAACAAAACGTTGCCCATTAATGAGCCGACTGAATCGAAAACTAATACAACATCATCAATAATGAAGCAATAGGATTAACATGAATATAGAAGGTCCGACCAAACTGCCATACCATTTTTATTTAATCGAACCTTTCAGAAGGGGGGTAAATGATAATACCCAAAACATTATCATTTGTTGGGGCTAAACCAAAGCTAAGCCCAAAGGCCTAATACCTATTAGGCCCAACAGTCAAAGGCAAAAATAAGTAGACAAGCACAGGAACTAAATTGATAAGAAGCCTTCAAGACGTCCGATCGGATTGACAAGGCACAGCCTTCAATAATCCACTGACACATGCCTCTATCCTATCTTTCACCTGCCCTGCATCACGTCGCCGAAACCTTTTTTGACACTAGGGTAGACCACTCAAGTGGATCCTTGCACTTATATAAATACCAGGTCACTTTGCACCCAGGCGAGCACCAGTAAAAGAACTCATCTCTCTTTTTGTTTTCTCTCCAAAAAACACTACTGACTATAGGAGACTCAATAATAATACATGAAAATCCATTTCCCATTACCATTTATTGGTCAAATGTTTGAGAGGCTAGCAAGAAATAGGTTTTATTATTTTTTTAGATGGTTATTTCGGGTACCTTTATATTCCAATTGTACCGGAGGATCAAGAGAAAACCACTTTCACTTGTCCTTATGGTACCTTTGCATATAGGAGAATGCCATTTAGATTATGTAACGCCAATCACATTTCAGCAATGCATGATGGCCATCTTATATGATTTTATTAAAAAATTTATGAAAGTATTTATGGATGATTTCACTATTTATGGGCATGAATTTGAGACATGTCTAGTAGATTTAGCATTAGTCCTTAAAAGGTGTGAGGAAACAAACCTTATTTAAATTTGGAAAAGTACATTTTTTGGTAAAAGAGGGTATTATTTTAGGGCATAAAATCTCTAAGAAAGGGATTGAAGTCGATAAAGCTAAGGTTGTTGTTATAGAAAAACTTCCACCCCCCATGAGTGTGAAAGGAGTAAGGAGTTTCCTAGGGCATGCAGGTTTTTATCGCAGATTTATAAAGGATTTTTCGAAAATTGCAAAGCCCTTGTCTAATCTTTTGATGAAAGAAGCTGCATTTCACTTTTCTTCTAAGTGTTTATAGGCATTTGAGCTATTGAAATAGAGGCTTATTTTAGCTCCAGTTATTGTATCACCGGATTGGAGTTTGTGGTTTGAATTAATGTGCGATGCCAATAATTATGCAGTAGGGGTTGTGTTAGGATAACAAAGAGATAGGGTGGTTCATGCAATCTATTATGCGAGTCACACTCTTACTGGAGCCCAGCTCAAGTACACCACCACAAAGAAGGAATTGCTGGCAATTGTGTAATCATTTGAGAAATTTAGGTCTTATCTCTTAGGAGAAAAAGTGATCACTTGGACAGATCACACAACCCTTCACCATCTATTTGTGAAGAAAGATTCTAAGCCTCGTTTGATTAGACGGGTGCTTCTTCCTCAATAATTTAATTTGGAAATTAAGGATAAAAAGAGGGCTGAGAATTTTGTGGCCGATCACTTGTCTCGAATGGTGATTGAAAATGTGGAAATGGAAGAAATATCTAACTTATTTCCAAATGAAAATATTTGTTCTATTTTTATGTGAGAAATAGCAACTCCATGGTTTGTTGATTTAGCTAACTTTCTTACAGGAGGGTACATTCCTAAAGATTTTACATATCAGTAAAGAAAAAAGTTCATTTCTGATGAAAGGCACTACATATAGGATGATCTTTATTTGTATATGCTTATACAAAATATTAAGGAGATGAGTAAGAAAGATCAAGAACGAATTATGAGGAAGACACCATGGACTAAACAAAACTGTAACTAAGATCCTTCGATCAGGTTTTTTCAGGCCTACACTTTTTAATGATGTGAAATTGTTTGTTTTGTCATGTGATAGATGTTAAACGATAGGAAACCTTTTTAGGAAGGATGAGATGCCCTTAAACAATGTGTTAGAGGTAACATTGTTTGATGTATAGGGAATAGATTTCATGGGGCCATTTCCAATTTCTTTTGGGCATGAATACATCTTAGTGGCTGCAGACTATGTGAGCAAATGGGTAGAAGCAGCTGCCACTAGGACTTATGATTCTAGAGTTTTTCTCAAGTTTTTTAGGAAATACATTTTCACTAGATTTGGAGCACCAAGAGTAATCATTAGAGATGGTCGCAAGCATTTTGTCAATCATCAATTTAAAGATTGGCTTAATAAGTTTGGTGTTAGGCACAAAATAAGTACCCCATACCTTGCTCAAGCTAGTGGTCAAGTAGAGATTTCAAATAAAGAACTTAAGGCCATCCTAGAAAAAATAGTAAATTCTTCTGGAAAGGATTGGTTCCTGAAGTTAGATGAGGCTTTATGGGCTTACTGTATAACTTTTAAAATGCTAACAGGTACGTCTCCATTTAGGCTCGTTTATGGTAAATCATGTCACTTGCCCGTTGAACTTGAGCACAAAGCTTTTTAGGCTACTAAATTCCTTAACTTTGACATGAAAAGTGCAAGAGAGAAAAGGTTACTGTAGGAAAATGAATTGGAGGAAATTCATTTTTGTTCATATCAAAGAGTTGAGAAATATAAAGAGAAGATAAAGCTTTGGCATGACAAGAAGCTAATAAGGAAAGAGTTTGTGCCAGGTATGAAAGTCTTATTATATGATAGTTATGTGCACTTATTTTTAGTTAATTTGAATTCTAGATAGCTAAAGCAAATCCTGTAGTTAGGAACATAGCACATCAATCCTCTGTACCGATGAGACAGCAGGGAGACAGACCTTAGTATTGACTTTAGAGTTGTGACAATTCATAAATCATTTGATGGGAGAAAGTTCAAGGTAAGTGGGCACCATTTCAATCTTGATCTCTTCATTGTTTACTCAACCCCAATGTGAGATTACTTTATTTGAAGTGAATCTAAACCTCCTTGTTTTCTAATTTTGCAATGGCTTTAAAGAGACCCTGTCCTGACCAAGCTTCCTCTTCGAAGGTTTTTGGTTCATCACATCAAGAGAGGGATCCTACTGTGCCCTCTTAGGTTTCATAAATATTAAGCACAATTACAAATGCTTTTCTGAGGCTGAGTATCTTCCATCGACATTTATTGATTTCTATACACTAGACAGATTGGAGATTAGGCAGGAGGTGAAGGGACTTATTGCTAAATTTTGTTGGATAGAGTTTTTTAAGAAGGAGGAGAGAGTACACCCATAGTTAACAAGGGATTTCCTTGCTATAGTTAATTACAGAGTGGACAAAGATAATATAGAAGATCCAGGGCATGTAACCTTTTGGCTAAATAAAAAACCGTATGGAATGACTTTCAATAAATTTAGTGAAACTCTTGGTTTCCCAGTTGACGGAGCAAGACATCTCCCAGATGCTAACAGACAAAGTACCTGGGCTTCGATTTGTGATCCCATCTCCCCTGCACAGTATGTTACTGGGCAGTCTAAGGCCCACCATTTAAGGAATCATACTGTGTGGATTATAAATAGGTTTTTGGCACTCTCTTTCTATGTCCATACTGAGGCATCGGGAGCTGTTAACAAGTTGAAGCTTTATTTCTCAACTGTATGTTTGCTGGGATCAAGCTAAATGGGGCATATTTTTTATGGAAAAAATTTGAGGATCTCCAAGATAATCCTACAAAAGTTAAGAAAATATCTATTGGATGGATTTTCACTGTCTTACCTAAGAAGGTAGGCCACACTCTACTGGGGCCAGATTTGGGATCCTACCCCACTATGGACTTCCAGATGCTGAAGAATTTATGCATTTTTATTAAGTCTAATGATCATATTTGGAAGATGCCTAATCATGAGGAGTACTTGAGATTGTGGAGAGAGGAAAGATTGCATTGCTTGCTGCTCAGGCTGAGCCAGCTAAGGGTGTTGAAGAGGGTGAAGAAGCTGCTGCACCACACACTTCGCAGAATTATTCAGAGCTGATATCTCATATGAAGATCCTATCTGCAGGCTAGGCTAAACTACATTCTAACGTTGATTAGGTGATGGCTCATTTAGATAGAGCACAGACAGATAAGATACAGCTAATGAGGCGGATGGATATGTAGGACTAGCGACTAGACCTTTTCGATTAACGGTTAGAGTGTATGGAGAGATTGCTGGATCTTATCAGGCAGGAGACCTATCATTTCAATAGGAGCATTTTGGAGAGATTTCCACCACCTCTCCTCCAAAGGAGTGATTTCTAGGAGTGTCGCTAACCAAATTTTTGTTTTAGTTATCTTTTGTTTAATTGATAAACTGATTGATTGTTGGGGATAGCAATTTCTTAAGTGTGGGGGTGGGGGCATATTTTGTGAAGTTTATTTAGCCGCAACTATTTAGTTTGTTTTAGTTTTAATTACTATTATTTTATTTTATATGTTAACTCATTTTCTCTTTATTTAGTTAGTAATCTTAGTTTTTTCCTTATTGTTATTCTGCCTTTTTTTATGTTGTTGATTTTCTTTTTTGTTTAGTTGTTGTTTTTCTTGTTTGAATTTATCAATTAATATGCTTAGCTTAGTTAGCTCTTGAATTATCTTTCTGATATGAATAATTTTTTCAGATTTTTAATTTCGAATTGGTTGTTTAGAGCTTTAAAATGGCAAGGGTTCTTTCTAACTTAGTTTTCAAATTTGATGCATTCATTTAAATTTCCTACATACTTTGCACATAGGCCAAATTTTAAAAGTTGCCAAGAAAAACTAGTGCATGTAAACCTTTGACCAAGAAAATCTTTAGAGTACTAGAACCTTCCTCATTGCCCTTCAAAGTTATTTTGCAATTGAGGCATGAACTTTGACAAGATTTAGGCACTTTACTTTGAGTAGTCACTTTTTTTAAAAAACTTTTTCCTACCTATTGCATTTTATTTTCCCTTGTTAGCCCTTTTGAGCTTAGTTGAGTATGCTATATGCGTAATCTATTATTTCTTTGTTTACACAACTTATATGATACCCTTTAGCCTTAAAATGCTTTAGCTTACCACTATGACACGCGCCGAACCCCGTGTGATGCCGAAAGCCCCCTTTTAAGGTATTCGAGAGAAGTTCATGTAACTTATAAACATTACGAGGGCGTCTATTTTGGGCAACAAGGAGGTGTTTTGGAGTCGCCACCCAATAAAATATTGAAAAAGGTTGTCTAGCCTCACCGAGCCTAAGACAGTGCATGTGTGTCTATTTTAGTCGATCAGAGAAATTTTGGAATCCTCCTTTCAATAGAACATTGGAAAGATTCATCTAATCTCATGAAGCCTGAGAGGATGCATATATGTCTATTTTGGGCAAGCCAGAGATATTTTGGAGTCCCCACCCCAATAGATCATTGGGATGGTTCGTCTAATCTCATGGAGCCTAAGACAATGCAACTTGGGACTATTTTGGGAAGCAAGAGATATTTTGGAATTCCCTTTCTAATAAAACATTTGAAAGGTTCATCTAACCTCGATGAGCCTAAGACTAGAGATGGTTCAGAACTTTCCATTTATTCACACCTTGATTAAATTATGATTGCGTTTTGAATTTAATCTTTCATCCCATTTTCTCATTCAGTTCAATGCAATAATTAAAGTATCAGATCAATCATATAGTGAAAGCATCAAATAAAGTAAGATCAAAATGAAGTAAATTAAAAATACAATAGCTTACAAAAAAACTAGGGGCGAAATACAACCCCTATTATAAATGAGTAGAAAAGGGAAACATACACAAAGTGGGATATTCGATTAAGGATGAAGACATTGGTCTTCGCATGCATATTTAGAGAAAAATAATATTAAAATATCTATTTTGTTTGGACAAAAAATCAGGACATTGGTCCTATTTTATTTAGGAAAATTCCATTTATTTGTAGAAATCTTTAGCCATTTTTACATTAGCGGGCATTAGCCATCTTTGGACAAAAAATCAGGACATTGGACAATAAATGATACGTGAAAATTGAAATAAAAGGAAATAAGATAAAGGAATAAACCCGAATAATGTCCTCGAATCATCCTGGTGTTCTCCATTTTTAACACCCCAAATCCAAGAAAAACAGTTAAACTCAAAAAAAGACAAAGAGCTTATTAGTGCAATAATTAAACAATAAAATAAACATGATAAAATGAATAAAGATGAAGAAACTTTAAAAAATTTATCATGAAAAATAAGGAAAATAAGATTAAAAAAGGGGTAAAGAAAAGGAGGTAGAAAATGAGGAAGGAAGGCCCAGGGATGGCCTACATCGCGCGAGTGACGACCATCCCTGGGCCGATCGACGGGTGGAGGCGAAGTTCCATGACGGCCCGTTGCTCGAGTGAGCGTCGACCGTTGATGGACCCTTAGCCCGTCGGTTATCCCTGATTCAGAAAAAGACAGAAAATTCTGATTAAAATCTAATTTTTATTGTTAAAATTACCTTTTCGCACAATTGGACACAAATAAATTAATATAAAACAAAAAAAAAATAAATTAGAGATTGATCCAGAAATATTTACCCTCAGAATATTATCTTTTGAAGGCGAATGTCGCTTGATTTCTGCCCTTGAATTCTACAAGGATTAATCGATAATGTGCAATTTCGAGAAGTTTTCACAGCAAAATTGTATTTTTTAAAATTACATCAAGAAAAGAAAATTATATTTTTCCTTCTCGATATTTTGTAGCAATTATAAATGCTAAAAAGGTTAAATCGAGAAAGAATAAATTGATTTCATTTTCTCAGATTTACCTTAGGTTGAAAGAGATTTGAAGAAATTCTTGATGGAAAAAACTCTTTCGGAATTTTAGTAAGAAATTCCCAACATTTTATGAAAATTGCTAACCCCAAAAAATGAACCTTAGCTCCCTATTTATAGGTTAAGAAAATAATTCAAATTCTTTTTAATTTTAAATTTGAATTTGAAAAATATTTATAAAATCATAATCAAAATCGACTGATTTGCAAAATATTTTCAAAATCAAATCAAAAATTTGAAAATATTTGAAAAGATTTGGAAATCCCTCAAAAATCTTGGAAAGAGATTTTGAAATCTTGGGAAATCTAGGAGAATCTCATGAAATAATGCCCAGATCCCCTATCGACTGGTGTCGATAGGAGTCCAACGGGCGTCGGTCATGGGGCACGCCTGGTTTTTCGAGCGGCGGGCCATTTCGCGAGAGACGGGTGATGAGGGACAACCATTACTTGCGAGGGACTAGAGCCTCAGAACGAGCGACGGGTGTTGTTCCCTGTGAGAGACGGGCCCTCACACGCTAGCAATGGGCATCGCTCCCGCTAGAGACGGGCCCGTCCTGAGCTAGCGATGGGCACCGCTCGTATAAGGAGAGGCTTTCTCTCGGCATGAGCAACGGGCATCCCTCTTGACCGACAGGTCTCCCGTCGGTCAACCAAAATAAAAAATTTACTCGTCGGTCAACCAAAATGAAAAATTTCCCACTAACGAACTTGTAACGCCTATTCTTGACCACTAGATTAGCTTAGCTAATGTGGTCAAGATTGGCCACTACATAGCAACACAAGCACACTTCACAATCACAATCTCATGCCGACAATCTGAATAATAAAATTTCTTAACTAAGCATACATTCACATGCATCATACGTCATAAGTTACTTGTCACACCCCAAATCAGGCCTGGTCGGAATTGGCGCGTTAAGTCGGGAATTCAAGGGTATTTCAGTAATTTGTGCCTGAGGAAGATTGGATAATAAGGATTTAATGGAAAAGTAATTAGGTAAATATGTTAAGAAGAGAAAAGTTAGAGTGTGCTTATAGTATATGGAAGTAGGATATAAGTAGGTTAAGAGGTTTTATAGTGTGGGTTTGTATGTATGGTGCCTTGGATGTAAGTGGATTTTTAAGAAATGATTTGGTGTGACTCAAGTTTGGTGCCTTGAAGATTTTTATTCAAGAAATGCTTGTGTGTGGATGGTGTATGGTGCAAGGAGTGGTAAAGTCAAAAGTGGGATTTTTGGTCCTATAGGAAGTTGCCAAGTGGATTGGTAGGTGAGCAATTAATGAGAAAGGAGAATAAGGAAAAGAAGAAAGAGGGGGAGAGCAGAAATTCACGTTGGGCTCTCTTCTCTCTCTCCCGTTGTTCCTCTTCTTCTCTTCTTTCCCGTTGTTTGTTCTTCCTCTCTTGGCTGGGTGTGAGTTGGAGCTGATTTGGAAGTGTTTGGGAGCGAGATTGAGAAGGTAAGTGGTTAGATTTTGGATATTTGTGTTTGGATCTTCTTCTTCTTCTTTGGTTTGATTTAAGTTGGGGTTTTTGGAAAAGTAATTGTGGGTTTTGGTTTTGTGCAAGTTTTGGGTGACAAGAGAAAGCTCAAGGATAAAGAGAAGATGAAGATTGGGTTTTGAAGCTACAAAGAAATCAGGTTTGGGAGTGTGTTTGAGTGCATGCAAGTGTTTGGGAGTTGTATTAGTGTGTGTGTGTTTGGAAACTTTGATTTATGAATTTGACTTTGTGAGTTATTTTTGCCCTAATTCTCACTTAGGTTGTAAATGTGTTTGTATTGTTTAAATTTCTGAAATTTTGAGTGTTTTGGCATGTGTATATGCGTGATTGATGTGGATAAATGTGTTAGTAATGCATGATTAGGATTGAATGGAAGGTATGTGAGTTTGGAAAATTTATTATTTTGTATGTAAATGTGTTTATGCATGTGTTCTTGATAATTTCCGGAATTTTGATTGTGATATGTTCTTGATGAGGCATGTATGTTATGGGTTTTTGTTTGGGTAAAGTAATTTTGCATGAGCATGGGATTATTGTAGTGATTTTGTGGATTGATGTGGTTTTTGCTGCAATTTTGTGGGTATTGGAAATTTATTGGTGTTGTGAGTTTGAATTGATATTTGGTGTGAAATTAATTGTTGATAAACATTATAATGTGGTTATTAATGTTGATGGGTGGCTGGATTTGAGGTAAGAGACCATTTGAATGTGATTTGTGTGTTGTGGGTGTATTTTGGAAGAGGGAGCAATCTGTAGAATTCTGCAGATTTTGTGAATCCCGACTCTGTCATGAGTGCGACAGAGACCAGTGATCTTTGCCTGTGCTGTCGCGAGCCCGCGACAGCAAAAGTTGATGTGCTCTCTGTCGCGAGCGCGACATCGTCGCGATAGAGCGCAATGCTGGCCTGTGCTGTCGCGAGCCCGCGATGGTAAAACTTATCTCTCTATCGCGATCGCGACATAGTCGCGAACGCGACAGAGCCTGACTTTCCCCTCCTTCCCGCGATCGCGAAGCCCGTCGCGCGCACGCTGTGAAGAGACTATGGTCTCTGTCGCGAGCGCGACAGACATCGCGAGCGCGACAAACGTCGCGAGCGCGATAGTTCAGTTGTGCTGAATGAGTTTCCTTTGGCGTACGTGTGTGGTTTTGAACTCCAAGTTTCTTTTGAGTGCCCTTTAATTTATGAGTTATGCGAATGCGAATCTATGATATGAATATGCCTATATGTATATATATATATATATATATGTATGTATGCAATTTAGAATATAATGGGATGAATGGATTGGATTATGCATGGTTTATACTTAGTTATCCTCATCTATCGCATGATTAGGATTTTGTATTGATAATCACTGGCATGTTAGTGTTTCTATGCTTGACTCTGATATGCTTTGGAATTCTGGATAATGTTAAAGTGTATTGACTGTATTATATTATATGCTTTGCAATATGAATTATATGAGGCATGATTGACATTATGAACTTATGTATATGTCTACTATACTTTGGTTTATGCATGTTGAATTATATTATGTGACTCAAAACATGATTTGTATTACGCATGACCTGCTAGAGTCAGTTCAGTGGATAGTTAGGCATGCCTAATAGAGTCTCTTAGCTGCAGCACTTGTGAATGTTTGGACCTTGATCAGGTCCCCGTTTGGTTCCTCGCGAACCCTTTATGTGTTCGGATCCTCGCGATCCTTTTTAATGTGTTTGGATCTTATTTAAGATCCCCCTCTCAGTGAAATGTTTTAAAAAGCAAAAAGGTTTTCGATTCGTACCCGTAAGGTACCCTTGTGGCCGGCTGGTACCCGTAAAGTACTGTTCATATACTCGTTATCCACTATTTTGAGTCAGCAGGTATTCTGTTCGCTTTGTCTGATATGAATATGAGAATATGATGACCGTTTGGGTAAGATTTCAGTAATGTGAATCAGCTATCTTTCTGAATGTGATAATGAAAGTCTGAGTGGTCTGAATGTGACTCAAGTATGTATTTGTATATGCTTTTCGGCCTATATTGTATTGTGAATGGATTTAATTGATTAGTTGGGAGTGTAAGCATGCGAACTAATATGTATAAGTACGCTGGCTTGCATCATTGAATACTATGGTTAAATGTGTGAACGAGTGTTTGTCCTATTGTGATGCAATGTATGTGGATCGACGTCCGATAAGTGCATGTGCCATAATGTAATGATATGCTATATGTTCCTTTGAGCTCAGTTATCGCAGTGTTTTTGGTACGTTGTTGTGTGTTTGCAATTCATGGCATGATATTGTATGGATTAGAGTTGCGCAGAGGAAGTGTGGTGGTTTGGTGCTATACACTTATTTAGTGTATGAGTCTTGTGACATGATAAAAGTATGTTTTAGTACCTCTTAATGGTGCATGATGGTTGGGTGTAGTATTGCTTGGTAATTGTGTTGCATGTGAGCGGGTTCCGCTAAAGTAAAGGTACCTTGGTATGATAATTGCATGTGTAAATTTTCAAGAGATTATGCATGGTGAAGTGTTGCTATCTGATACCTAGGCGAAACCAGTAAGTATATGCATGAGAGATTGTATGTAGTTCTGCATGATGATATTTGTATTATGTATGGTATTGCTTTTGCTTTGGCTTATTTTAACATAAGTATATGGATATGAATGTGAGTTCTCGAATGAATGCCTTTGCTATGCAAGTCCGATTATATATGTGTTATGAATATCTGCATTTGCCATTTGAATGTGTTATCCCTTGGCGACCATTGTGAATGGCCGTCCATATTCTGGTGCGTTTTCCCCACTTAGCGTTATCGCTTAGCACGGGCTCTCTTCCCGTGCAGGTGGCAGGTTGTGTTCGGATCGAGTCGCGCATCTGCAGGGTCAGCCACATAGGAGTTAGAAGTTGTGTATTTTGTTCAGCTTCTGTATTTCAGCTTTTGTATTTCTGTATTATTGTATATATGTAATTATACATCGATCTAGAGATTTTATTTGGGATACGTAAACGTTAGTATGTTTTTATATTAAGTTATTCTTTTGCTTTATCATTCGCTTTATGCTTTCGTTGTACGATCATATGTATGCATGTATTTATGCTTTCGCTTAGTGCCTGTGTGTGTGTGAGTTATTGCATGATCAGTCTGTGCCCGCAAGGTAAGTCAAGTTTTAATTACCCCGTATTTATGTATGTATGATTATGTATGAATGTATGCTTCCGCGTAGTGCATGTGCATATCCGTGTGAGTGAGCGTCGGGTAGCGCGCCTGCCGGCGTCCCTCCAACAGGGGCGGCGGTGGGGGCGTTACATTACTTTTTGTTTTCCAACACTCTTGCTTACGTACATACACTACAGGCATTAAGTTTACAACACTTGGATATTACAATTTTGCATACTTTTGGATTACCCCAAAATAACATACATTACTTGTACAAACACATTGTCAGAAAGCCCCTAAACCTACACTACAGATGTACTTCTAGTGTTGACCATTGACAATGCGGAGATGTCCGTCAAAATCACCTCACGTCCAAACCTGCACGGATTAGGAAGAAACCCGTGCTAATCAATAACGCTTAGTGGGGAAAACACATACACACAACATATATGCATACGTAATAATAATAACATACAAGTATCATGTTAAAATTCATACTTAAATTGCCAAATCAAAAGCATGTTTATCACTTACACTTACAGTACCATCACTTAATCACAATCCAGATTAGCGATCACATGGTTTGCATATGCTCATCACGTGCAAAGTAATCATATATATATCAAATTCATTGTTTCAGATTATCTTTATCTTATATGTTAGGGTTTACCTGCAATTCAAGCGGATAACGGGTATCACATTGGTACCCTGAGGTACAATAGATTCAGTGTATCCGGGGATACTGACATTCGAATTGGTACCCTAAAGTTCATTAGACATCAACATAACCAATATTTCACATTGAAGAATCTTACAAGGATCCAATTCGCATTGTAATTCCAATGGAATCGGACGCATTGGGCTACAGCACTTGACCCTATAAGCATGCCTATCTATCCACTACTAGACTCGCAGGCTAAGATTGTTCCTTTTAATTAATAGTTTGCTTCATCACATGCTTCAACAAGTCATTGATAAACTAACAACGAATTCACATGCTTAACTCATTATTCAATTGTGCTAACTTATCACATTACTCTTAACATCGTTAGCTTAAGCATAGCATAATGGATCACTTTAAATTAATCATCCACCTATAAGCACCATATTTAATGATAGCATTAAGCACTTATTAAGTGCCATTATATGTAATTAATCACTAAGTTAACATCCAAAAATCACTCCTTAAGGAATAAGAATTCTTCACAAAAATCAAATTTTCCGATTTTTTTCCACAAAATTCGATTTTTAATCACTTTTTTAAGGGATTTTCAGTTTTTTTTCACTTTTTAAAATTTAAAATAGATAATATCTAATTTATTAAGTTTTATCCCTTTAATTAATATTATTTTCCTATTTTCTTAATATAAAAAGAAAGTGATGAAAACCTAAAGAGGGGGGATTATTTTAGGGTTTTTTCTCTTCGTCTTTTTCTCTTCTTCTTCCTTTCAAACTCTCTAAAAAAAATTCCATATTTTTTCCCCAACCAAAGATCAAAAGAAAAATCAATCTTTCATTACTGTTGTTAATATTATCATATTATTTTGTTTTTATTCATGTAAATATTGACTGTTTCTTATTTTTAACATGTAATTAATTTATTTCACTTTAATTCATCATTATTTTTAACATGTTATTAATAAATTCGTTTTAATTGATATTTTTACCATGTAAATGGTTTATATCATTTGTGAACATATTTAATTAATCATATCATTCATTTGATTATTTTCATCGTTCTCTTATTCATTTTTATCATTCTTTTTATCGTTGTCACATGTTTTATTTATTTTCATTATAATTATTATCATGTGCATATTTTCATATATTAATTCATTAACACATTTTATATTATTTCAATCATATATTTTAATTCATTTGTCATTTATAATGCATCTTTCCCATTTATTTTAGTTTATTAATATTTCAATTCATTTAATCCATTTTTGATGCAATCTCTCTTTATTTTATCTCATTTTATCATTAATTTATTTAATTGATTTAATTACTAACATTATTTCATTTGTATTTTTTTTTGTCAAAACTTATTTTCTTTACTTGGGCATTTTTTGCGAGCACACGAGGAGATCCAGAAGGCTCGTTTGGGTTAGATATTTAATTGTCTTATTTGTAATATTTTATTTATTTGGCTTTTCCATTTATTTTGCCATGTAATTTTCTTATAAAACTGTTTACTTTAGGCACGCTAGAAAGAAAATCATAAAGCATTTTTATTAATTAATTTGAAATTTTTCCTAAATAAAAATGGGACCAATGTCTCAATTTTCTCCATCCAAAATAAAATCATCACATCAAAATTGTTTTATAATAAATATGCATGCGAGGACCAATGTCCCCATCATTAATGAATATCCCGATTTATGCATGATTTGTATTTTATTTACAATGGGGGTTGTATTCCGCCCCTAGTTTTGTTGTAATATTTTTACATATGCTTTATTTTATTTACGCTTTTATTTATCGCTTCCACTACGTGATTGACATGCGCTTTAATTAATTGCATTAAAATGAATGAGAAATGGGATGAAATGATAAATTCAAAACTCGATTATAAAATTAACCAAGGTATGAATAAATGGGAAGTCCCGAACTCACTCTGGTCTTGGGCTCAATGAGGTTAGAGGTCCATCTCAATGTTTCATTGGGATGGAATCTCCAAAATATCTCTTATTTCCCATCAAAAGGCCTAATCAACATAATCCTAGGCTCCAGGAGGTTAGACGACCCTTCCCAATGTTCTATTGGGTGGCAACTCCAAGATCCCTCTGGTTTGCCCAAAATGGATATTTATGCGCTGTGTAATCCTAGGTTCCACGAGGTTAGAGGGTCATCCTAATGTTCTATTGGGCTGGCATCTCCAAGATCCTTTCGGCTTACCCAAAATGGATATATATGCGCCGTCTTAGACTCACTGAGGCTAGATGACCCTTCCCAATGCTCTATTGGGTAGCGACTCTAAGAAACCTCCTTGTTGCCCAATATAGACGCACTTGTAAATACCTTACAAGTTTTCATGAACCTCCACCCGCTCGCCCTGAAAGCGGGCCTTCGGGGCGCCCCGGGGTTCGGCGCGTGTCACAACTACACTGAACATACACTCACACATCTCAAACATTAGCCTGAATCTCACTTACTGTGGATACGGGAGCACTGCACTATAGGGGATACTGCGAACAGTATCAAGCACTACACTACACTGGAGACTGAAGCCTCAAGAAAACACTTTTGGGCCCGAAGGCAGTAGGGGGAGACCGAAGTCTCAAAACATTTTCACTACACTAAGACCATCTCGAAGGTCGGTCGAAAGACCCAAACGGGGCCATCATAAGTAGCTGCACTCATATATCCCTTTATGAGCATGCTTATCTATCCACTACCATGATACTTCAGGCTCAACTTACTCACTCTAAACATAACACTAGACAGAACCAAGACCAAGAGTCATAACATTGGAATAGCAACAATCACTTTCACAGAACATTCCACTTGACAGTACAAGAATCACAAGTCAAATCACTATCACAAGATTAACATGTCCATGCTAAACTCTAACAATGATATTATCAAGGTAAAGTGAAACATAAACCATACACTAGGGAGAAAACATGCTAAACGATACAAGAAGAAATCATTTTCGGAATCAGAGCAGGACAGGAAAGAGGTTCACTGTCGCGATCGCGACAGAAGCCCGGTTTGCACTGCAGGAAACGGAAAGGTACACTGGTGCACCACTCGTGCACGTATGCATGATTCGTGCACTTGTGCATGTCTCGTTCACTGGTGCACCACTCGTGCACAACAACTCATTCCTCTCTGAGTCGTGCAGGCTTTCACGACTCGGAGCATGTAGGAGCAACCCATCACGACTCGTGCAAGGCATCCGAGAGGTGCTGGGAAAATTCGGCTCTATCGCGCTCCCAATAGAGTCGTATTTTTCCTCAAAAATTGCTCTTCACTACCCACATCACTCAAACATGTAATAAATCTTACCTCAACACTCAAATGCCTTCCAAAACATGCTCATAATCAAAATACACTCAATTTACACCGATTTAAACTATAAATTCAACTGGACGTACACAAAAATACAGAATAAGAACATCAAGTTCAGAAGTTTCCCTAATTCATGCATTTTCACTACAAAACTCACATACATTCGTCTCAATCACTAACTTACAATACCATCAATCTTACCCAAACTAACACATGCATATACACATGCTAAACCATTCAAAATTCTAGAAATCAAACACCACACACACACTCGTGATCTGAAAGAAAAAGAGGCAAAATAAAACTCCCAAACCTGGAAATGAGGCTTCAAAATCAACCCTTTAAGAACCTACTTTTCTTTGCCCTTACTCTCCCTCTTCTCTTTCAATTCTTGCACAAAACCCAGTCAAACCAACACTAAATCAAACCAGGCAAACCAAAACTCCACAACTAGAAAAACGGGAAAGAAGAAGGAGCCAACCAAACTTACCTTTAAAACCAGCTCCTATACTCATAAAATCCGAACTCAAACCTCGAAGAAGCACACTAGGGAGAGGTTGAGAGAAGAAAATGAAGAAAGGAAGAGTAGAGAGAACAGAAAAGAGTGAAGAAAGAGGAGAAGGAGACAGCTTCAATGAGAAGCTATCCCATTTTCTGCCCCTTCCTTCCCTCTCTCTTCCCTTTTCATTAATTGCTCGCCTACCAAGCCACATGGCAAGATCCTATTGGTCAATACAAAAATATTTTTGACTTTACTCTTTAATCCTTAGCTTTTCTCTAATTCGTCTTTGCTCAAAATCACCTTACTCACTAAAAATTCTTCACTTAAATAATTTTATTTCTCATCAATTAACTCCTTAATCAATTCCCAATTCACTTGCATAAATACCAAAAATGCCCTTAATTATCCAAATAATATGCGATTTTCGACTAGGCCCATTTTGGGGGTGTTACATTGAAGTCAAAGGTAGTCCAGAAACAAAATCCATAGTAATGTTGTCCCATTTCCATTGTGGAATGGAAAGAGGATTCAGTAACCCATGTGGAACCTGGTGTTCTGCCTTCACTTGCTGACATGTCAAACATTTAGACACATATTCCACTATATCCTTCTTCATACCTGGCCACCAATACAGTTGTTTTAAATCCTGATACATATTGTTTCCACCTGAATGCATGGTGAAACTGGTATTATGTGCTTCACACATCAGCTTTTTCTTCAATGCTTTGTCACTTGCAACACATACTCGATTCTTATAAAGTACTACCCCATCCTTATCCACTAAATAATCAGTCTTGTCACCATTTTTATCGACTGCAAAATCTATTGTAATTTAGAATCATTCATTTGTGCAGGTATCAATTCATCCTTTAGTACCGGTCTGGCTTTCAACTGATCTAACAATGCTCCATCCGTAGTAAACCTCCACTTTACTTGCTTTAACTGCAGAGCTGAGATAGACTTTCTGCTCAATGCATCTGCCACAACATTAGCTTTACCCTGGTGGTAGTCCACAATGCAGTCATAATCTTTAAACAACTCAAGCCATCTACGCTATCTCAAGTTCAATTCTTTCTGAGTTAACAAATACTTCAAACTTTTGTGATCAGTGAAAATTTTATACCTCTCACCATACAAGTAATGTGGCCAAATCTTTAAGGCAAACACTACTGCTGCTAAAGTCGGGTAATTCTGCTCATGCGGCTTTAGTTGCCTGGAGGCATATGCTACTACCTTTCCGCCTTGCATTAACACACAACCCAAACCTATACCAGAGGCATCACTGTACAGGACATATTTTATGCCAGAGATAGGCTGTGTAAGGATTGGTGCTTCCACTAACATCTTCTTCAGTTGATCAAAACTTACTTGACACCTTTCTGACCGTTTAAATTTAACTCCCTTTCAAAGCAACCTTGTCAATGGTGAAGCTATCACTGAAAACCCTTTCACAAACCTTCTATAATACCCAGCCAACCTTAGAAAACTGCGAATTTCTAGCACATTTCTAGGTGGCTTCCAATTCACAACTGCTTCAATCTTAGCCGGATCCACCTTAATACCTTCAAAAGATATTACATACCACAGAAAAGATACTTCTCACAGCCTGAACTCACACTTACTCCGTTTAGCATACAACTGATGCTCCCGTAATGTCTGAAGCACAATTCTCAAATGCTGCTCATACTCTTTCTCATTCCTTGAGTAAATTAGAATGTCATCAATAAACACTATCACAAATTGATCTAAGTATGGCCTGAACACTCTATTCATCAGATCCATGAACGCAGTAGGCACATTGGTTAACCCGAATGGCATCACTAGAAATTCATAATGCCCATAACGAGTTCTAAATGCAGTCTTTGTTATGTCCTCATTCTTTACTTGCAACTGATAATACCCAGACCTTAAGTCTATCTTGGAGAATACACCTGCCTCTCTTAACTGATCAAACAAATCCTCGATTCTTGGAAGAGGATATCGATTCTTTATTGTTACCTTAGTCAACTGGCGGTAGTCAATACACATTCTCATAGTCCCATCTTTCTTCTTAACAAATAGAACTGGTGCTCCCCAAGGAGACACACTAGGCCTTATGAATCCCCTATCCAATAACTCCTGCAACTGAGTTTTTAACTCCTTCAGCTCAGTAGGAGCCATTTGATAAGGCGCTTTAGACACTGGCACTGTTCCAGGCACAACATGAATGGATAATTCCCCCTCCCTTATTAGCGGTACACTATTCAGCTCTTCCGAAAACACATCAGGAAACTCTCATACTATGGGTATATCCTGAATCTTTACTTGCTCTTTTGTAGAATTTAACACCAGTGCCAAGTAAGCTTCACATCCTGTCCTCAAACATCGATAGGCTTGCATTGCCGATACCACATTCACAAGAGGATTTGCACAAACTCCCCTCACTTTCACTTTACTTCCCTTACTGTCTCTAAGTACTACTATTTTGCTCTTACAGTCAACTACCGCACCATATTTACTCAGCCAATCCATACCCAATATTAAGTCAAAGTCATCAAAAGGTAATTCAACTAAATCAATCGGAAACATGCTACCCTGAACTACCAATGAACAACCCCTATACACTTTGTTCACATTCACATTATTTCCCAAAGGACTTGATACACATATGTCATATTTCAAACATTCAGCATTGGGCATTCTATCACATATCTTTTTAGAACACACATACGAATGAGTTGATCTAGGGTCAATTGTTGCAAACATTTCTACATCATAGAGTAGAAAAGTACCTGCTATAACTTCAGGTGCGTCCTGCTCCTCTCGAGCCTTCATCGCATAAGCTCGAGGTGGTGCCACAGTAGGTCTGTCCACTATTTATAAATCAGCTGCACCTCTAGACTGGCCACCTATGCCTCATCCTCTACCTTTTCCTCTATTAACTGGAGGTAAATTAGAACCCCCTCTGCTTTGTTCCTGATGATTTCCAGTTACCTCATAAGCTTTTGGACAGTTTGCTAAGAAATGCTCAGTACTTCCACACCAAAAACATGCACCGATCACTTTCCAGCATTCCCCTCTATGTCTTTTGCCATAGTGAGAACATTCATGCACTTCACTCCTGGTACCAGATTTACCTCTACCAATCCCGGACACAGAAAATGTCCCTCGCTTCTTACCCCTTGCTGCTGAACTAAACACAGATTCTGCCAGTTGTGCCATTTGAGAATCTCTTGATCTTTTGCCCATATTAGACCCACCTCGATTGGAATTCCTTTTCTACATCCTTTCTCTTTATACTCCCAGTGATCTCTCTGCTCACATAGCAGCTTGAACTATCCGGTAGTAACTTACATTCTGCTCGGTAGTCAGCGAGATCAGTAGCACTTTAATCTCTTCAATCAACCCCTCTTCAAACTGCTGACACCTGAACTCCTCAGTCAGAACACCTTGCGGTGCATATTTACTCTTTTGGCAAAAATCCTTCTCATACTCTGCCACATACGTAGTTCTTTGCCTTAAATTTAGAAATTGCTTCCAATTTGCCTCCTTGTATATCTTGGTTACAAACTTATTCTGAAATTCCTTTTTAAAGAATTCCCAGGTGATTGGATCCGGGAGCATTAGATGCTGCAGAACTAATTTCCACCAGTCATATGCTACATCCTGAAGCAGCGATACTACACACTCAACTCATTGGTCAGGGGGACATCTTATTTCTCCCAGCACCCTTTGCACCTTCTTTATCCAGTATTCTGCATTTTTCGACTCATCCAACCTTGTACCATGAAACTCTTCTGCTCTATGCTTCCTTAAAGATTCTACTGGAGCCTTCGGTGCTATCATTCGATCCAACACTCTCGCCATATCCTGCGACATCTTTAATAAGGCCTCCATTGGGACCATTGGAACCTCATTTTTGAAACTAACTAGCCTAAACTGACCAGAACCATCAATTCTGCTTCCCGAGGATTAACACTTTCGGCTGTTTCCTCTCTCGAGTTATGACTAGGATCCATAGATCTATGCAGTTTACACAAGGACATCTGCATTAGGTCAACACGTCTATACACATCCTAACTACCCAATTACCTAGAAAAGACTAAACCTAGGCTCTAATACCATAACTTATAACGCCCATTCTCGACCACTGGATTAGCTCAGCTAATGCGGTAAAAAATGGCCGCTACACAGCAACACAAGCACACTTCACAATCACAATCTCATGCCGACAATCTGAATTATAAAATTTCTTAACTAAGCATACATTCACATGCATCATACGTCATAAGTTACTTCCTATTTTCCAACAATCTTGCTTACATACATACACTACAGGCATTAAGTTTACAACACTTAGATATTACAACTTTGCATACTTTTGGATTACCCAAAAATAACATACATAACTTGTACAAACACTTTGTCAAAAACCTCCTAGTAGTTATCTTAGTCAACTGGCGATAGTCCATACACATTCTCATAGTCCCATCTTTCTTCTTAACAAATAGAACTGGTGCTCCCCAAGGAGACACACTGGGCCTTATGAATCCCCTATCCAATAACTCCTGCAACTGAGTTTTTAACTCCTTCAGCTCAGTAAGAGCCATTTGATAAGGCGCTTTAGACACTGGCACTGTTCCAGGCACAACATGAATGGATAATTCCCCCTCCCTTATTAGCGGTACACCATTTAGCTCTTCCGAAAACACATCAGGAAACTCTCATACTATGGGTATATCCTGAATCTTTACTTGCTCTTTTGTAGAATCTAACACTAGTGCCAAGTAAGCTTCACATCCTTTCCTCAAACATCGATAGGCTTGCATTGCCGATATTACATTCACAAGAGGATTTGCACAAACTCCCCTCATTGTCACTTTACTTCCCTTACTGTCTCTAAGTACTACTATTTTGCTCTTACAGTCAACTACGACACCATATTTACTCAGCCAATCCATACCCAATATTAAGTCAAACTCATCAAAAGGTAATTTAATTAAATCAACCGGAAACATGCTACCCTGAACTACCAATGAACAACCCCTATACACTTTGTTCACATTCACATTATTCCCCAAAGGACTTGATACACATATGTCATGTTTCAAACATTCAGCACTGGGCATTCTATCACATATCTTTTTAGAACACACATACGAATGAGTTGATCTAGGGTCAATTGTTGCAAACATTTCTACATCATAGAGTAGAAAAGTACCTGCTATAACTTTAGGTGCGTCTTGCTCCTCTCGAGCCTTCATCGCATAAGCCCGAGGTGGTGCCACAGTAGGTCTGTCCACTGTTTCTAAATCAGCTGCACCTCTAGACTGGCCACCTATGCCTCATCCTCTACCTTTTCCTCTATTAACTGGAGGTAAATTAGAACCCCCTCTGCTCTGTTCCTGCTGATTTGCAGTTACCTCATAAGCTTTTGGACAGTTTGCTAAGAAATGCTCGGTACTTCCACACCAAAAACATGCACCGATCACTTTCCAGCATTCCCCTCTATGTCTTTTGCCATAGTGAGAACATTCATGCACTTCACTCCTTGTACCAGATTTACCTCTACCAATCCCGGACACAGAAAATGTCCCTCGCTTCTTACCCCTTGCTGCTGAACTAAACACAGATTCTGCCAGTGGTGCTATTTGAGAATCTCTTGATCTTTTGCCCATATTAGACCCACCTCGATTGGAATACCTTTTCTACATCCTTTCTCTTTATACTCCCAGTGACCTCTCTGCTCACATAGCAGCTTGAACTATCCGGTAGTAACTTACATTCTGCTCGGTAGTCAGCGAGATCAGTAGCACTTTAATCTCTTTAATCAACCCCTCTTCAAACTGCTGACACCTGAACTCCTCAGTCAGAACACCTTGCAGTGCATATTTACTCTATTGGCAAAAATCCTTCTCATACTCTGCCACAGACGTAGTTCTTTGCCTTAAATTCAGAAATTGCTTCCAATTTGCCTCCTTGTATGCCTTGGTTACAAACTTATTCCGAAATTCCTTTTTAAAGAATTCCCAGGTGATTGGATCCGGGAGCATTAGATGCTGCAGAACTAATTTCCACCAGTCATATGCTACATCCTGAAGCAGCGATACTACACACTCAACTCATTGGTCAAGGGGACATCTTATTTCTCCCAGCACCCTTTGCACCTTCTTTATCCAGTATTCTGCCTTTTTCGACTCATCCAACCTTGTACCATGAAACTCTTCTACTCTATGCTTCCTTAAAGATTCTACTGGAGCCTTCGGTGCTATCATTCGATCCAACACTCTTGCCATATCCTGCAACATCTTTAATAAGGCCTCCATTGGGACCATTGGAACCTCATTTTTGAAACTAACTAGCCTAAACTGACCAGACCTCGTCAATTCTGCTTCCCGAGGATTAACACTTTCGGCTATTTCCTTTCTCGAGTTATGACTAGGATCCATAGATCTATGCAGTTTACACAAGGACATCTGCATTAGGTCAACACGTCTATACACATCCTAACTACCCAATTACCTAGAAAAGACTAAACCTAGGCTCTAATACCACAACTTGTAACGCCCATTCTCGACCACTGGATTAGCTCAGCTAATGCGGTAAAAAATGGCCACTACACAGCAATACAAGCACACTTCAAAATCACAATCTCATGCCGACAATCTGAATTATAAAATTTCTTAACTAAGCATACATTCACATGCATCATACGTCATAAGTTACTTCCTGTTTTCCAACAATCTTGCTTACATACATACACTACAGGCATTAAGTTTACAACACTTAGATATTACAACTTTGTACACTTTTGGATTACCAAAAAATAACATACATAACTTGTACAAACACTTTGTCAAAAACCCCCTAAACCTACACAATAGATGTACTTCTAGTGTTGACCGTTGACAATGCGGAGATGTCCGTCAAAATCACCTCACGTCCAAACCTGCACGGATTAGGAAGAAACCCATGCTAAGCGATAACTCTTAGTGGGAAAAACACATACACACATCAAATATGCATACGTAATAATAATGACGTACAAGCATCATGTTAAAATTAATACTTAAATTGCCAAATTAAAAGCATGTTTATCACTTACACTTACAGTACCATCACTTAATCACAATTCAGATTAGCATTCACATGGTTTGCATAAGCTCATCACATGCAAAGTAATTATATATATATCAAATTCATTGTTTCAGATTATCTTTATGTTATATGTTTGGGTTTGCCTACAATTCAAAGACGCAGATAACGAGTATAGCATTGGTACCCTGAGGTATAATAGATTCAATGTATCCGAGGATACTGACATTCGTATTGGTACCCTAAGGTTCATTAGACATCAACGTAACCAATATTTCACATTGAAGAATCCAACAAGGATCCAATTCGCATTGTGATTCGAACGGAATCGGACGCATTGGGCAGCAGCACTTGTGTAGACACCGGGTCCTGAGTCAGCCTAGATCGAAGTTACCCAATGATGATAATTGCCTTCACAGGCTTAAAAGGTTAAAAGTGATGGTTTTCTCGTCAAATTTGCATTTTAGAGTGAAAAATTAGAAAATAATAAAAAAATATTTTAAAAATTAGTTTTGAAAAATAGGGGCTTAAAATTATAGTGTTTTTAGTCAATTTAAAATTTTTAAAAAAAAAAAAGTCGGATCGCGAGTGTCGGGCGCAGCGGCAGCGCGCTGGCGCCCAGCTCGCAAGCGCCTGGGCGCCCATCGCGCTGCGGGCGCAAAGGCGACGCTCAGTGTCGCCGATGCTGCGCGTCGCTAAAGGCGCGCGCAGCATCGCGCACGCTGAGCGCCGCACGGAGCGCTGGTGCACGAGCGCCAGCGCAAGGAAGCCCGCCTGGTTGCCGCTCCGACGCCCACCCCTCTATAGCGACGGGCGTCCCTACTTCTGAGCGTCGCTATAGGGTCTGATTACTTCTTTTTTTCGATTTTTGGACCTAAAAATCAGTTTTTTATCCCTTTTTTCAAGGTTTTATGGGATTTTTTCCATTTTTAAAATTTAAAATGGTTAATATCTGATTTGATTAAATTTTATCCCTTTAATTATTTTATTTTTCCTATTTTCTTCCTATAAAAAGAATAAGATGAAAACCTAAAGGGGGATTTTTTTGGGGAATTTTTTAGGGTTTTTTCTCTTCATCTTCTTCTTCTTCTTCCACTAAAATTCTAGATTTATTCCCCAACCAGAGATCAAAAAGAAAAATCAAATGTTTCATTCTTTTTCCAACATAATTTCTTCTAAACATATTTTTTAGAGGAAGTTTTGTTGTTTGATTTAATTTTTGAGACAAATAGAATAATTATTTGTTCTCAAAATTGTTTTTAATTTTTAATTTTGTGTTTGATAAAACTTTTTCATTGATTTTGTTTTGAATCTCTTTTTAATAAAAAAATTGATTTTGAGACAAATAAAATAATTGTTTGTCATCAAAATCTAATTTTTATTTGATTTTCTAAAATAAAACTTCAATCAATTTTTTTATGAACAAAGTAATTGATTGTTTTTGAAATCATTTTTCTTTATTTTAATCAATAAAAACTTTTTTTTGATCAAAATCATTTCTTTAGGCAAAGGTATCAATTTTTTGTTCTTAAAGAATTTTTGATCATTTTTTTTCATGTTTCTTGGAATAAAATTCCAACATTTTCATCATATTTCACTCTAATATTGTGAATCATCAAACAAAGAAATCGATCACTTTTCCTTCATCAAATCTAATACTCTGAGGGTAAATATTCTTGGCTCAATTTCAATTTCTACTCTATTTTATTTTATTTAATTTATTCATGTATATTTTATTGTTTTTATTGATTTATTTATTGTTTTCATTTATTCATTTGTATTGATCTTATATTTGTTCCATTTAATTGTTTATATATGATTTAATCTTTATTCATGTCAATATTGTTTATTGTTTTAATTCCTAACATGTAAATGATTTTATTTTGATTCCTCATTATTTTTAACATGCAAATAATTAACTTAAATTAATCATTTTTGTCATGTAAATAGTTTATATTAATTATGAACACATCAATTAACCTTGTTATATATCATTATTATTTTCATCATTCATTTGTTTATTAATTTTTATTATTCTTTTTATCATTGTTACATGATTTTATTATTATTTGATTATTTATTCATTTATTATTCTTTTCTTTATCATTTTATATATTCTTTGATTCGTTTATCTTCATCATCATTGTTATCATGTTCATATTTTTACATGTATTATTTAAGTAACATGTTTTATTTTATTTTCATCACATCGTTTAATCATTTGTCATACATAATGCATGTTTTCTCATTTATTTTGGTTTGTTAACATTTTGATTCCATTATCATTCTTTTCATATCATCTCATTTTATTTTAATTTGTTATTCATTATTTTGCATGTTTAATTGGTCTAATTGATTTAATCACTAACATTATTTTATTTGTATTTTGTTTTTATGTCTAAACTCATTTTTCGCTTCGGCGTTTTTGAGAGCACATCGGGAGGTCCAAAAAGGCTCGTTTGGTTCATATATTTATTTTCTTTATTTGTAATATTTTATTTAATTTTGCCATATAATTTTCTTGTAAAATTCTTTATTTAGGCACGCTAAAAAGAAAATCACTAAACCATTTTTATTAATTAACTTGGTATTTTTTCGAAATAAAAATGGGACCAATGTCTCAATTTTCTCCATCTAAAATCATCACATAAAAATTTTGATAATGATGCATGCGAGGACCAAAGTCCTCAAAATAAGCAATACCCGTTTTATGCATGTATTTCACTTTTATAAAGGGAGTTGTATTCCGCTCCTAGTGTTATTGTAATTTGTTTTTTTGAATGCTTTATTTTGGATTTTGCTTACATTTACCGCTTTTGATATGAATGAATGCGCTTTAATTAATTGCATCGTGTGGAGAGAGAGCGAATTGATGATAATTAAAATTTAATCATAAAATAATCGAGGTAGAAATAGATGAGAAATCCCGGACCCAGCTCTGGTCTTTGGGCTTAAAGAGGCTAGAGGTCTACCCTCCAAGACACCTTTTTGTGCCACGAGACTTTAGCGCTAATCTTAGGCTCCTTAGGGCGAGAGGTTTACCTTCCAAGACCCCTCTGGCTGGCCCAAAATGGATACCAAGCGCAGTCTTAGGCTCTTCGAGGCGAGAGTAACTTTCCCAATGTTTTATTGGGTGGCGACTCCATGATACCTCCTTGTTGCCCAACATAGACACACTTGCGATTTATCGCAAGCTGTCAACGGACCCACAATTGCCCCGATCGCCCATGTGAGGGCAGTCGAACGGGCGGCCGCGGGGATCCGGCGCGCGTCACAACTTGACCCTATAAGCATGCCTATCTATCCACTACTTGACTCGCAGGCTAAGATTGTTCCTTTTAATTAATAGTTCACTTGATCACATGCTTCAACAAGTCATTGATAAACTAACAATGAATTCACATGCTTAACTCATTATTCAATTGTGCTAACTTATCTCATTACTCTTGACATAGTTAGCTTAAGCATAGAATAATGGATCATTTTAAATTAATCATCCACCTATAAGCACCACATTTAATGATAGCATTAAGCACTTATTAAGTGTCATTGTATGTAATTAATCACTAAGTTAACATCCAAATATCACTCCTTAAGGAATAAGAATTCTTCACAAAAACAGGGTACCTCACGGTCACAACCAGTTTGGTTGTCACCGTGACATACCAAAAGTTTCAAAATAGAATGTAGTCTAAGGTATCTCACGGCCACAACTAATTTTGTTGTCACCGTGACATACATTCAATACCTAGATAGAATGCAACTCCTGGGTATCTCACGGTCACAACCAATATGATTGTCACCGTGACATACCTCATGTGTGCAAAGGCAGATTGTAAACCTTGATACCTCACGGTCACAACAAATTGGTTGTCACCGTGACATACCAAATCGACTTCGAGCATAATAGACTACATGATACCTCACGGTCATAACCAGTTTGGTTGTCACCGTGACATATCAATCACTCTCAGTGGAATGCAAACTTTGCATATCTCACGGTGGCAATCTCTTGGTTGTCACCGTGACCTATACACAAGTTGCAAAACACATCTTTGCAAATCACCTCATTTTTTATGCCAACCACAAACTTACCGTTCCGTTCATTCTCATATCGCTTACATCTCAACTTATTAATTAGCACATTAGAAACTCCATTCATATATCCCAATTCAAAATGCATAGAATTAACACATACATATGGTCTACAAAACCAGGTAAAGTTCATTGTTTAAAGACAACTCATATTCTCATGCCAATTAAGTTCCTCCAACAATCACATATCATTCAACATTTACATACAAATCACACAGCAATTTCTCAAATACCAGAATTCAACATACAAATCAACTAAACTATTTAACACATATCAAATTAGGGCAAGTTTCCCAAACCTCGTCGCCTAAGCTCCTAGCGTTCACTTGGCACTCGATTCCCCGACCTTTGCTTTTCCCTTATCTTTCTTTACTCCTTCCTCTACAAATTCCATCCAATTTCCAGAATTGGACACAAATCATCAATTCCTCAATCCATCACATACCAAAACCAGAAAGCGAAGAAGATAAAACAAGTAATGAACCACTTACCTTCCAATTTTAACTACTTAATACTTGATCTCCCTCAAAGCGGAATTCAATAAATCAAATGGAAATTCTAAGGGAATCACACAAAAATGGAGAGTATAAGAAACAGAAATTGAAAAAGATGAAATGGCTAGAAAATAGATGTAAAACTAGGCCTTTTCTCTCCTCAAGCTTATATATTGCATGAGAATGGTGGTGGTGGCAGCACAATAAAGTGCCACACAGATTCCACCTATAGTCCCTGCCCCTCATTAAACTTAATTAATCCACAATTAAATTAACTAACCCTCAATTAACTAAATCATGCAAAACTACAACTTGGCCACTCGACTTTCCTTTAGTTTCTCAATTAGGTCGTTCTTTTTATTACAATCAAGTCCACATTACACCCTTAGTTAATGCAATTAAGCCAATTATAACTAGGGTACATTTTCGACCATTACAGAACTCCTGTTAACGTATAAAAACCTCCTATTATCAAAAAATCTTCAATCCTTGTGAATTCGAAGGGTGAAAGCCCACAACTTTTGTCCATTTGCCAGAAAATGGGTATTGATATTTTCATTTGGTAACTCTGATCTGGACTATCTCAAGACCTAGTGTCTATAGTTGCCCCCAATTTTGGGGAAACTAGTACACTAGTGTCTAGATGGGCCAAAATTCAGAGAAAATGAAAAAAGTGCATCCCTGAGGCTGTCCTTACCTTTTAGCTGTGCTTGAAACTTATGGCTTGCCGCCATTGAGTTGTAGCGTGCTCTACTATGACCCGTATGTAATCAATTGCTAACCACCATTTGGTATGCACGGTATGCCCTTGCCAACCCCTATTCAGTCTCTAAGGCATCTGATTGCTGCCATTGAGCTATAGTGTTATCTAACTACGACTTCATTGCGATTGTTCCTCTGATCCCCATTCGATCTGCACGGCATGCACTTGCTAACCCCCATTCGATCTGCAAGGGTTCTAATCGCTGCCGTTGAGATATAGTGTTATCTAACTGTGGCTCATTCGTAATCATTTTGCTGACCACCATTCGGTCTAGCACGGCATGCTCTTGCTAACCCTCATTCGATCTGCAAGACATCTGATCACTGCCGTTGAGCTATAGTGTTATCCAACTGTGGCTCAATTGTGATCATTTTGCTGACCACCCCCATTCGGTCTGTAAGATATGATCTTCGATTTGCTAACCACCATTCGATCTGCATGAATTCTGATTGGCCGACCACCATCCGGTCATCGTGACTTTTGATTGGTTGACCACCATCTGGTCAAGGTGATTTCTAATTTGCCGACCACCATCCGATCGGTATGATTTCTGACTGGTTGACCACCATCCGATCAAGATGATTTCTGATTGATCGACCACCATCCGGTCGGCATGGTATTTGATTTGCTAACTACCATCCGACTGGCATTGAATCTGATTGCCAACCACCATCCGGTTAGCATGGTATCATGTCCCTGTAGTCGTAGAAGATCTTATTAATTCATTGTTAATTGATCCATCTCAAAATGTAAATTCCATATACATTTTTTATATTGTCCTTTATTTTTATCTTTCTTAATTCTTTACTTATTGTGTTATCAAACATTTGTACATATGCAAGGTGAAACATAAATTTAACAACATAAGTTTCACTAATAAAATGTAAATTTTGTACAACAAATATACAAATACATAAGACACTCTCTGAATACACTAGAGGGGAGAATAATCTGTGGGCTCCTCTGGGTCCTCTTCATCGTCAGATACATGTATGGGCTGATCACTAGATGAGGACGTGGAGGGCCCGGCTCTGGAGGCAGAGGGCTAGCTGCCAGGCACTGAGGGTCCGGCCCCTGTGGCTAGCTGTGTCGGGGCGACGACTGGTGTGGATGCCGGGTGTCCCATTGCTCAGGAGGCCTGCTGGAATTAGACCTGAGCGTACCCATCCAGGAATAGTTGAGCACAATAAGAAACTCTAGAGTGTCTCTAACAATGCCACCCAGCTCCATGAAGGCCTTTGATAGGCTTATGGTCTGATGTCCGGCTGCGTCCCTGATACGTGTGAGTCTGGTCTCCACCTGCTCTCTGAACTCCCTGATAGATGTAGATATGGTCGTTATGGAGCCTTCTAACACCTTGATTTGAAATTTGAGAGCAGTGACGGACTCGTCGATCATCTGAACGGCCTCATCTACCCTCTGGGCTGTTAAAGCTTGAGAGGCACCCAAACTAAGCCTCAACTCCTCTATGAGCCTCCCTTGCTCCTATATGACCCTCTCCTGCTAGCCTAGATCCTCAAGGGAAGCTCGATCTCTCTCCTCCTACTTATCGAGGTGCACAAGCAGGACCCAATCTCTCTCCTCCTACTATCGCTCTATGGCGGCGAAAGCAGCGATTATAGCAACAATGATATTAGGCTAAGCTGGCTGAGGAGGTGGCAATGCACTAGGATGTGCTGGCTCTTCCCAGTGCTCTGGCGGTGGAGGTGTTATGGAAGTGGATGCCCCCGAGTGTCCTGGCCTGCTGTAGGGGTGGAACCTCCCGGTCTCCCGAAGCTCGGAACTCTGGACCCGAGATGGTGGTGGTGGAGTGAATCTCTGTGCTCTCTGCGACGGAGGGGTGCTCAGCAAGTCATCCACACTAAACTCGATACCCATGTCAAATGGAGTCTGAGGCAGTTCCTCCTCCAGCTGAGGCTGCTGTGGAGCTGGCTGTGGCAGTTGATGCTCCTGATACTGAGGCTACTCCTCCTGAGGCACCCCCTGATCGTCCTCCTCTAGTTGGAGCGAAGGCAGGTTAAACAACCGTCGGTTCTCTGCCATAGTAAGTAACTAGAACTCCTTTGGGCGGCCGTGCAATGGTGCAATCATGCCCATAGTCTGAGCTGCTGCAGCATCCATAAAAATAACCTTATTGAGTGGAGGTCCATAGCTGCCCGGGTCAACTCTCAAGTGTAGCAGCAGCCTAGTCACCACTTTGCTGGCCCATACAATAGGGGCTGTCCCCTGTGCTACTCTAACCAAGTTAGCCACTATTTCATGGCTAATATTAAGGTGCCGACCTACTGCCATTGCCCATAAACTCTAAATCTTGGCCCCATTCACCGATCCCGAGTTACCTACCCGACCTAAATACGAACTGGAGAGGACCCTGTGTATGTATCGTAGCGCTAGGGATGAGAGCACCGTACTCTTCGCTATATCGTGGTCATACGGCACTCTTGGTATAGCAATAACCTCCCAATGCTATCTCTGAATAGCTCTATGAAGAATCATCACATCAGCTCCGTGGGGAAGCCCCATGGCCTCTGTAAAAAATTAGCATGTGATATTATAATGGTATCCTCTGACCCAAAATTGGATGACCCCCACCTCTGTGTTCGATCTCTGGAATCCCCTGTAATGAAGAGTGGCCAAGAACTCTCTAACTACCTCGGGATGGGTCTGATATGAAGGCCACAGAAACTTTGTCCACCCTGCCGCCCGTATGAGTGCATCGACCTCCTCGAGCATCCCCATGCTCTGCAGAAATGGCCTAGAAATGAAGCGGCTGGAGCAAAACTGCACGTGTGCTAAGGCCTGAAACCTCCTCTTAGCCTTATCACTCATGCACTCTGGAGCCGGAGGCTCAGCCTGATCCTGAGGGACATTGCATCGTGGAGGCATCCTAATAGTCGACGAGGTGGACTAAAAATGAACTCGAGGAAACTAAAAGAAAACTAGTTCTAAGTGTGTACAACGATGCAAGATCATTTTGGCACAAGTGGTGCGCAAAATGGATAAAAAATGAGCAAAAAATGCGAGGAAGAAGGAAGAAGAAAAGAAAAAGAAATATGAAAGTGTGCGGTTATGCGCACCTTTTATAGTTTTACGTGACCGACGAGTAGCCCATCGGAGGACCGAACGACGGACATCCCGTCGGTTGCTTAAAATTCCTGTTTTTCCTTCTTTTCTTCTTTCCCTCCTTTTTCAAAATTTTTCGAAAATACAATTACTCCCTGAACATTTTGCCTCTAATTTCCATGACCGGTACACCTCTCCATCAAATTTTCTCCTCTATAAAATAAAAGTAAAAAATATGCAAAAAATATTTTATACGCGTGACATGCATGAAATATGCAGGAGAACAAATCTTCGAGGGGTCAACTTGTTTGACCGAGGGGCTCCCCGTCGAAAGACCAACCGACAGGCAGCCCGTCTGGCGATGTTTCTCTTCAAATAGCCCTTATTTTTCTCGAACTCCATGCACTCAACACTCCATACCTCAACCAGAGCTTCTTTTCCAGGTTTTTCTTCTTTTCCTCCTTTCCTTTCTTCTTAATTTTAATTTTTAGCCACAATATTTAGAGAATATCCTCATATGTTCTCACTAAGATGTACCGAGTTCTAGATAACCCCTGAACTTGGGAAAATACCACCCTAGCCCCACTTTTTGGCTTGAAATTCCTGAGAAGAGTTAGGATAGACCAAAACCTTCTTCTGGCTGTAGCCCACTTTTGGGACCCTGTTTTCACGTCTTTAGGTTTATCTGCCAAGAATTATGCCCCCTGCCCGAAGAGTTTGCTACGATCCTTGGAACATGGTTTCCTCCCGGCACAATACCCTGCATTTCGTGCTGTGGCTTGACTCACACGAGGGACATCGCATTGGCTTTAGGCATCCCTCCTTCTATTACCCCCATGCTGGTTCCTTTAGGCGCTACCTTTACTTTGGCACCACTGATTGAGGCTCTAAAGGACTTTTTCGATGTTCCCTTGTTTCAAGCATGCGATATTCTTTTGTTTTTTTTTCTTGATATCTGATTGTGACTTCTGATGGGCTAACTAGCGACTTTAGGCTATTTGGGATAGTGGACGGGATCTGTTGCGGGATGACCCCATTTTCCCTGATTCTAGCTTAGACGATCTTAGGCTTGGATTTTGTCTGTGCCGACCCTACTATTGCCATCATCGATAGTCCCTTATTACTCCAAGTATGTCATTATTTTAAAAGGTAGTGCGCCCCTTGTGGGTTTTCACACTAACTTTTCTTGGTGGGAAATGCGTTCTTTCAGATTTTCACATAACCCTATGCCTTATTTTTGCCCGAAGTGGACCCTACCCATTGTAGCGGCTTTTTTCTTAATTCTTTTTTCTTGTTGTTTATTTTTTTCTTTTTCATTATTATCTTTTCTTGACTTTCTTATCTTGCAGGTGTGGCTATAATAGAAGCTGAAGCTTTTGTCAGAGCCCCCTCCTAGGGTGATTGATAGGTATTCATTGAGGCATTTCCTACCTCGACAACAATTGTACTCTTTTGCCTCTCCCAACGAGGGTGTTGCTCAATTTAGCGATATGGCAGACGAGGATATCAATTTTATGAGCCCCTGACTCCATCTTACTGCTATGACCATCGATGGCTCCTCGAGGTGTGTTTTGGTGTACGGGCTCCATGAAGCTACTTTTTACATCACTGCCCGTTGTACTCGATAGTTCGAGGTGACTCAAGATGTTGTGAGACTTCCTTTAGCTTTTCAGGGTGGCATCTTATCCTCAGCCTTTACTTCTAGATATCACAGTCTTTGGGCTGGGCTGCCAGTGAAGACCATCATACCTTCAGCTAAAGATTACTCCATCATTTCTACTAGTGCTTTCAAGAGATGGGCACTTGGCCCTGCCATTGACAATAGGACCCACCTGCTTAAGCACCTGACCAACGAGAGTAGCAGTAGAGTATAGTTTAGATTTACATGCATTCTATAATGAATAATGTCTTTCCTGCTAGAAAAGAACTAGAAAATAATGAACATGTGGTCTGAATGATTTCTATTTTATTCCTTTTTGCGAAATTGTGCACATTTCGATATGATTTCACCATACATGATCAACATTTAACATGGATTTACAATGCAAAACTACATCTAATCTCAGATGAGATCTTACTAGCATCAAACTCCTGTTACCAATTAGCCCTATCGGGTTTTCTTGATTAGACATTTTCTCTCGAGTCTCTAATGTTTGCCCAAGATGCCTTTTTTTGGTTTTCACCCTGACGAGGCACCTAATTTTAGCAAGGCCGCCTTTTTTCGGTTTTTGACCCGCAGGGCATTTATTCTCTTCTTTTGATTTTTATGTCTCTAGCGGTGGAACCTCTTAAGTCCGTTGATGTTTACCAGTTCCTTGAACTCATTCCCATTGTATCTGACAAAATTGCTGCTTCCTTGGATAGCAGCTTCTTTAGATCAAAGGGACCTTCCCACGGGGGCTTTCTGACCTTTACCCGAATGAACACGCAAGCCTCTTCTGATAAACCTGATTGTGATAATAAGCTCACAATCTATTCTCATCCAATATGTTTAATTGTTGTAATCTTTGCTGCGCCCAATCAGTTTTCGGGATCTGAGCCTCCATGACTACCCTTAAAGACCCGAGCTCCACTTCGACTGGCAATACCTCTTCTGTCCCATATGCCAAGGAATATGACGTGGCCCCTTTAAATGTTCTGACTTTGACTGTGGCCCCAACTTCTCTACCCAATCTTTATAGTTTTGAACCATTTTGGCCAAGATTCTCTTAACATTCTTATTAGCAGCTTCTACTACCCTATTGGCCTACGGACGGTATGGAGAGGACTTGTGATGCTCGATGCCATATTTGTGGAGTAGCTTTTTAGTTTTAGCCATGAATTGCACTATATTGTTGGACACGATGTGATGTGGGAGACCATATATGCATATCAGATTTTTTTCAATAAACCTAACCGTATCCCAAGCATCGACCTTCTTAAATGATTCTGCTTCTACCCACTTGGTAAAGTAGTCGATAGCAACTATGATAAATTTATGGCCATTAAAGGCTGTAGGGCATATCTCTCCGATAACTGTGTAGTTTTGAAACAGGCAAATGCCTCAAATCTACATCCTGCTGACACTGTCTCATGTACTTGGAGCAGTCTGTATCCATGATAAGCCAGTAGAACCCCTATCTCATAATCTTCTTCGCCAGTGTCAATCCGTTCATGTGGGCCCCACAAACTCCAGCATGAGTTTCTTCCATTACCTTCTCGGCTTCTTTCTCATTCAGACATCTCAATTGAATACCATCGACTTATCATTTGTATAATATGCCATCTATGCAAATAATTTGAGTGGATAGCTTGCGGATCAGTCTCTGGTCCTTTGCGGTAGCCTCTTCTGGGAACGTTGTGTTTTATAAGTAATTCTTGATGTCGTGATACCATGGCTTCTCATCCACAACTTTAATTTCCATTACAGGGCTAGATTCAAAATTAGGCTTCTCAGAATTGGAGATCAAAACGGACTTTATGACTACCCCCTCCGGGTTTTCCCATATTGATACTAAGGTTGCGAGTGCATCTGCTAACTGACTTTCATCCCTCGAGACAAAGTGGAAAGTGCACGTCTTGAACTGGCTGCTCAGATCCCTTAAGTGCTTCACATATGGCCTTAACAGCCCATTCACCCCTAATATGATTGATCACTAGTGACAAATCTCCAAATACCTCTACGTTTTTCACCCCCAAGACTATCAAGGATTCTAACCCGAAAGTGCAAGCTTCCTATTCGGCTTTATTGTTAGTGGCCTTATATCTCAGTTTCTTAGCCAGCGGGAGTTTTTCATCATCTGGGGTCGTTAGAATGACTCCTACTCCTACCCCCTTGCTGTTTACTATTCCGTCAAAGTGTAACCGCCAACCTTGTATTGTGCCAGCCACAACGTCTTCGTCCGAGAAATTGAGTTCTGCCAAAAACTCCGCTACTATACGCCCCTTAATAGTCTTTCGAGTGACGTACTCAAATCAAATTCTTATAATAACAGCAACAATTCTCCCCATTTTCCCTAACAAAGATGGGGCTTCCTGCAGATATGTAACACCCCGATATCCCCTTTGGAAGGATATCGGAGCGCTACGCAAACCAATCATATAATCATATACATATGAGCAATCAATATATATAAAACAAATACATTTAATCATAAGATGCCAAATCCATATATAAATAATGATATCGTTTTACAAAAGGGGTTTGTAAACATTTAACATATACAAAATCGTTCCTTTACAAAATTACATTTCCACAATCATAGACAAAGTATGCGGAAGACAAAAAGAACTCCAACTAAAGACTTCTAGTGGCTGACCTGCAGATGTCCGACTCCAAACTGAACCTGCCACCTACACGGAAAAACAACCCGTGCTAAGCGATAACGCTTAGTGGGGAGGAACAAAACATGCATATACATATAATCGCAATAACAGTATATGAGCTTAACAAGAAACAAATCATATAAATGTATACTACTCATACTTATAACAAGTATTCATCACACATATGTATATAGGAATGTAACCATTGCTTATTCATCATATGCGTATTCACAAGATAGAGGAATTAATCATTTATATCCAAGTAATCAATCTTCATATGCATCTTCATAATATAAACATTTAGCCATTCATATCCAACAAGTATCACATTTTATATTGTCATATTGCATGTACATAAACATGTAACATATATCCATTTACATATTATTGGGAACACATATCATAGTCATATATAATAGCCGCATATAAAGCCTCTTGTAAAAGTTTCATATAGTAGCCTGATTACTCACTAACTAGTGGATATGGGTACTAATGATACTGATAGGACACAGTATCCAAGCATATAGAGACAAGAGTCTCGAATCATATATAACATGTATACCCGAAGGTATACCGGAGACCGAAGTCTCAAATCATATAAACCTGCACTCACACTCTAACTCATGATAAGTGCTTATCTATCCACTATTATGACTATCAGGCTCAAATACCAACTCAATTATTCTCTAGGATAATTATCATATAATAGAAAATAAATCAAGTATAATCACATCATTTCATGTATACATGTATACTGATCAATTTCAAAGACATATAAATCATATACAAATCTTATCATGAACATAGCACTTATTATTTAATATTCCATATATAAGACAAATCATGTACCATGTAGTAAAAACCCATGTAAAAGAAGCTTGAAAACCATTTTTGGAAAATAGGGTAGGCAGGCAGATGGGTTACTGTCGCGCTCTCGACAGTAGCTAAGGAAACATAAGTCGTTCTCCATCTACCGAGTCATGCACAATCAGTCGAGACGTGCACAATCTGTCGAGTCGTGCACCTCCCTCCGTGTCGTGCACAATCAACCGAGCGGAGCACTACAGCCGAACAGGCTCCCATATCCAGCCTTCTCAATCCGAACGGGTTATCTTCACAACTCATGAAGAACTTCACGTGTCGTGAAGACTCTCATCCGAACGGGATAATCTTCATGACTCGTGAAGAACTTCACATGTCGTGAAGAGTACCCTACCAAGCGGCTCTTGCTGAACGGGCTATTCTTCACGACTCGTGAAAAACTTCACGTGTCGTGAAGAATTGGAAGCTGATTGGATCTTCTATGAGAGAATGGAAGATCTAGTTCTATTGCGCTTGTGATAGAATCATGTTTTCCTATTCTCAGGAAAAATGCAGAAATCCCAAGATTTTCAAAACCAAATCCAAACTGACCCAAAGCCATTTCTCATGCAAAATCATGTAAAAACTTACCTCCAGTGCCTTTAAAACATGCTTATAACCATAACAACTCAAATTACACAATATTAACACACATCTAAACAACATATAGAAAGGTTACAAAACCCATAAATTCATCTCATATTCATATACATTCACTCAAAATTGACATGTAAACACTTATAACTCTATCATCTCAAATCATTTACACAAATCTACTAAACACATGCATTTACATTTATCAAAACACACAATAATCCGTAAAATCAAAACTCAACAACTGATCCAAACGGAGAAGAGCAAAAACACTCTCAAACCAAATACAAACTCCTAAACCACTTTTCCTTTTCCTTTGTCTTTTCTCCTCTCTTCAGGTTCTTACACAATCCAACCAAAACGAAACCCAATTAACCTAAAGGAAGAAGAGGAAGAAGAAGATGAAGCAACCTCATATAAAAATCCAGCTACTTACCTCTTGGAACAACTCTTGATCCCAAAACCCTAACTCAAACTTGAAGAACCATTTAGGAAAGAGTAGAGAGCAAAAAAATGAGAGAGATGAGGGAGTGAGAGAACGGGAAAAGCAAGGAAGAGGAGCAGCTGGTGGCTTCCACGGGAAGCAATTCTTTTCTGCTCTCCCTCTCTCTTCACTCTTTCAAATCTCCATTAATGCACTCACCTATCAAGCCACATGTCCATCTCTTATTGGACCCCTTAGATAATTTCCTTGACTTTTCTCTTTTAGTCCTTGGCTAAATACAAATCACTCACTAACAACAATTCTTTTATTAAATACTTCAAATCCTATTCAATTTAGTTCTTAATTCATTTCCAATTTCACTTGTATAAATACCAGTTTACCCTTAATAAATCCAATTAACATGCAATTTCTGACTAGGCCATTTCTGGGATGTTACAAGATATCTAAAAGGGTTCTGTTTTGCAACCGCTTGTACCTTATAAGAGTGAAAATAGTATCTCAACTTGTAATAGGCCTAGATTACTGCAAGGCAAATCTTTTCCACTTCTGCATACTTGACCTCATAAGAGAGGAACTTCTTACTAAGGTAATAGACCGCAAACTCCACTCCAAACTTGTCTATTTTAGCCATCATGGCACCTATGGAACTATCCTCTATAGCTAGGTACAAGATTAATGGTTTGACCGGTTGGGGTGGTTTCAAAACTGGGGGATTCAGCAAGTATTCCCTGATGGTATCGAAAGCTCTATGGCAATCTTCATTCCATACCACAGGCTGATCTTTTCTGAGTAACTTGAAGATCAGCTCACAAATTGAAGTAAGTTTGGCATTGAACCTGCTGACATACTATAACTTACCCAAAAATCTTCTGACGTCCTTTTCCTTCTGAGGTACTGGCATCTCCCTAATGGCCTTGACCTTGTCCGGGTTGATTTTAATCCCTCTTTGACTGACTACATGTCCAACAGCTTTCCTGAGGTGACACCATAAATGCACTTCTTAGGGTTCAACCGCAAGTTATACTTACTGATCCTCTGAAAGAACTTCTCTTGAGCCTCAAAGTGACCTTGTCTAGTGGCCGACTTTATCATCATGTCATCGACGTATACCTCCACTTCCATATGAATCAAGTCATCGAGGATCCGAGTAGCCATCCTCTGGTAGGTTGCGCCTGCATTCTTCAACCCAAACGGCATCACTCTGTAAGCGAATGTTCCCTATTTGGTGATAAAGGCTATCTTGATTCGATCATCTATTTTGTTAAGAATCTGATTGTACCCTGCATAACCATCCACGAAGTTGTACATCATGCAAGCAGTTGCGCTGTCTACTAACACGTCGATGTGGGGCAGCGAAAAGTCATCCTTCGGACAAGCTTTGTTCAAATCTCGGTAGTCCCCACATACGCATACTTTGCCATTCTTCTTGGCTACCGGGATGACATTGGCCAACCAAGTTGGATATTTCACCTCAATCAAGAACTTGGCCTTAATTTATTTGTGAATTTCTTCCTTTACTTTTTCTGTCCATTCTGGCCTGAGTCTTCTGAGTTTCTGCCTGACCGATTTGTGGTTAGGATATATCGGGATGGCATGCTCAGCGATTTCACAATCTACTCCCGGCATATCTTATAGGTTCAGGCAAAGACTTTTTCATATTTTCTTAAAATTCTCTCAAATTTTGACCTCTCTTCAAGAGTTATCTTAGATTCTATTAAGATTTCTTTTGGGTCTTTCAAAGTTCCGAGATTAAATGGAGTGGCATCAGTTGAATCAATGTCAAATATGAATGAATCATAATTATGATTATGCATGGTGAAATCATCAGAGACATCACATGAGTGAGCAAAATTGTTCATATTATTAATTGAACGGGAAAAGTCATCAACATTACTAAAAAGTTCTGCCATAAAAAGAAAGTCTAAATTATCATCTTCTTCTCTCTCTGCCGACGTAGACGTCACAGCGGACAGTGGTGTGTTGAACGGGCACTTCGGAGGTACTGCAATGACCTCCTGTATAGCTTCACTCTGTTCTCCTGCAACTTCATCTTCTATCTTCTCTTTCCCCTTCACTCGGGCAGTTGTCAACCTTTCGGTGATAATCTCCTCGGGTGATTCTCGATCCCAGATGGTCCCCTTGGTCATGATTTCTTAATCCCAATAACCTTCAGCTGGCTTGATCACTCCAATGTCACAATTGAAGACATCATTAAAGACTTCGAATCCCGGTACAATCCTTCCATCCACCTATTGAGGCTCGGCTTCCCCTACATTCATGCATAATGACGCGGTCGGCACAAAACTGTCCTTGATGTGAGGGATCCCACTTACTGCCCTCTTGCTCTTCATTATGCTGCCCTCATATCCAAGACCCTTCCTATCCTTCTGACCTCTCGTAGTTATGGTAATCTGCAGCCCCTGAGAACTTTTGCCCAAACCGGCCCCAGAGAGGAAAGACATCCTTGGGGGCTCCCCTCGATGTGTTCTTCTTCGTCAATCATGACTACATGAAACCCATTGAAAGGTTGCCTAGCGATATCCAAAATGGAAACTTGATTCTCCCTAACTGCTCTGATTGTCACCACTTGGCTCTCATAAGGAATCTTGATCATCTTGTGTAGTGTGGATGGCACCCCTCCAAGCTTGTGGAGCCATGGCCTGCCTAGAAGTGCTGAAAAGTTGGCTAGAATGGGAAGGACTACAAATTCCACCTCAGTTTCAATTGACCCAGTCTTGACCATTGCCTTGAATTTCCCCAATGCCTATCTGCGATAATTATCATAGGCTATGATTATGAGGT
This sequence comes from Excoecaria cochinchinensis, assembly GCA_947683425.1. Classification (NCBI taxonomy): domain Eukaryota; kingdom Viridiplantae; phylum Streptophyta; class Magnoliopsida; order Malpighiales; family Euphorbiaceae; genus Excoecaria; species Excoecaria cochinchinensis. Next base: position 8,098,033 of record CANTUQ010000127.1, on the reverse strand, counting down.
CAAACTTACTCAGCATTTCCTCCATCACTCCGAATGCGGACATTGCCACTAAAGGGCAAACATTTATAGAGGAGCCATCTTCCACCATGACACATGCCGTATGCTTCTCATTTATTTGAGCCCTTATGTATAATGGGCGGTTGTGGTTGCGGCCTTCAGCCGGCAAATCTGCACTTGAGTAAACGACGTTCTCTCCATCGCTTCCTTTCACAATATCAAATAGTTTAGTGGGGGAGATGGTAGTTGCCACCCTAGACTCGCATAAGGCTTTAACCAATCTCTGACTGTGCGAAGCAGACTGCCTCAAAAGATCCCATATCGAAATCTGAGCTGGCGTCCTTTTCAATTGCCTCTTTATTGGGTCCTCCTCCGACTCCTTTTCCTTTTGCACAGCCACGGGATCTTGTGGCTTCTCTGCCTCTGAAACTACCCTTCCATTTTGGGTCACCACTCTGACCTTCTTATCTTCACCCTCCTTCGCGTCATTCTTTCTCTTGACTTCTTTTACTTCATCCTCATCTTAACCCCATGGGTCTGTAGACTCTTCAACAATAAAATTATTATTTTTATCTCCACTGTCATCAGTGGACCAACAATCTACCATTGCCACGGGAATCTCTTCTTCATTTGCCCCCTCTAAGCAAATGATAGCAGCGTTCTCACCTCTATACAAATCCCATAGTACGTACCACTCGGGCAAGCTGGACCCAATCATGAACACCGGTGGGGGTACATTATTATATCCGGGCATCTTTTGGTTTCCCCTCTTCTTCAGATCTGTGATTTGCTTCGAGTCAATCATATCCTGCATGGCATGCCTCAATGCCTTGCAGTCATCCATTATGTGCCTGGTGTGCTGATGATAAGCACAATATTCATTGTCCTTGTACCTCGGTTGTCCTTAACTCCTGGCAGGTCTGGGTGGTAAAGGTTGCAACTTCCCCTCTTTCATCAATCTTCTCAGCACCCAGGAGAGAGACCTCCCAAAATTCGAGAAATGCCTTGGCCCGACGCTTGCAACTGAAACCTCGACGGTCTTGCCTGATCTGCCACCACTGCTTGAACTGGTTGGTCTACTTGCCCCTTGACCACTACTGCTCTTCTTATACGTCTCACTATTGTCTCTCCTTGCAAAATGCTCTCCTTCAGCCTCAATAGTTATGTCCTTCAGTGACTCCCAATCCTTCAAACCTTTTATTTTCAGCCCATCCTTCAAATGCGGGCTAGCATTCTTGATAAAGAGCCTTATCTGATCTTGGATATTTGGCTTTCTTTTCATTTCCATCACTCGGTTCCTTCATCGGGTCAAATTTTCGTGAAATCCTAAACTTTTGCTGTAAAAGTTCCAAATCTTTCAGCGCCACTTCCATCCTTGTACTATAGTCGTACTACCTTAGGAACTCTTTCGTCAGTAGGTTCCAATCCTCTTTGGTCCTCCTATCTAGCCCATGGTACCAATCTACTACTGGGCCTGATAAGGTCAAATATAAGTACTCTATCTTCTGCCTTTTGGTAAAAGTAGTATCCTTCATTACCAATGAGTACTACTTTACATGCACAGTAAGGTCTGAGGTGCCATTAAATTTTGGAACGTCTGGCATCTTACAGTTCTGAGGGATTAGATCTTCTCCCACCAATTTCTTGTCTTCGGGGTTCATCCCTCGCCCCCTCATCAACATCCTTGACATTACTTCAAATATTTCTTCCATCTTCTACCAGTTGGCTTCTTCTGTCTGAGGTGCCTTTCCTTTAACCAACATCGGCTCTTCATGTTCATCCTCTTCTAAATCATCCTCTACTCTATGGGTTATCCCTCTTCTCTGGCCTCTCGATGTGGTAGCCCTCAAGTCCACTTGTGGCTAGCGAATCTCTTCAGGAGGGTCTTCTCTAGCCTTCTCCCGTTCATTTTGTCTTATAGGAGGGGCAGCTTCATTTGGCCCGGCTGGTGGTGCCGTTGTCGCCTTCAGGTTTCCCAACATAGTCATCATTTTGTTCGTAAATTCTTCCAACCTTTTTCCTACCTCTTCGGCTATTATGGCCCAGGTGGCATCTGTTCCTCTTGGCGAATTAGCCATTTTGCTTTTTATAGAAAACTGATAGGAGGTAGCGTGACTGCTCTCAAAAAGTGAATCTAAATATTCTACTTTTTCTAGTAGCTCAAAGAATGGATTCCTACGTAGCCATCCGCGGGGACCTCTTGACCACCTGAGTAGATCTATGATGGATGCAAAATATCTCAGGTCAAGATGAAGCATGAATGTCATAAAATGCATGATCGTGTTGTGTAGCATCTACAATCACATGCAAGCAAGTAGATCTTTCCAACCTTATTGCTCCCACACAAGAGGTCATGTCATCTCTTTCCTAGGTGGGCTTAGCCCATGGGTCAACAGGGAACCTAATGGACATGTATAGTGCACGGTGGAAAGCTGACAGCATAACCTCTCTTATCTAATGTACATATATATGGCTTTTGGTCATTGTGTATTTAGGCAACCAGAATAAACTGGTATGGGCCTATCGGGGCATGAAAGCCTTTGATTAGGTGACCAACCAACCTATCTGGGTTTGACAAATACAGAATGATCCACACAGCAAGCATAGTATTATGGTTCATACCACCTAGGGGAAGTATCTATTTTCATTACATGATCTTTGGCCAGGGTGATGATACTTTTGGGCTATCCAAGCACGATTCTTGCTAACGGGTCTAGCTCGTCATAAGCATAGTGATCGGTTGGGTCATCATTTGATATACCACATGGTACTAGACTTGGGCTACTGATTATCCTTAACACTTCCCTATATTAAGTGAACGTAGGGTCGTGCTTCGGGAATGCACCGAGGTTAAAAGAGGGACCAAACTAGCATAGATCTAAGGCTCTAATGATATGCAATGCAATTTCGAAAAGGATGAAATTTTAAAATTAAAACTCAATTATATGTTTTAATTAAGGTGCTTTTGAAGCGAAGTCCTAATAGTCCCCAGCGAAGTCACCACTGTGACGCGCGCCGAACCCTGTGTGGCCCCGTATACCTGCTTTTAGGGTATTCGAGAGAGGTTTATGGAACTTATAAACATTACAAGGGTGTCGATTTTGGGCAATAAGGAGGTATTTTGGAGTCGCCATCCAATAAAAAATTGGGAAAGGTCATCTAGTCTCACTTAGCCTAAGACAACACATGGGTGTCTATTTTGGGCGATCACATATATTTTGGAATCCTCCTTCCAATAGAACATTGAAAAGATTTATCTAATCTCATAAAGCCTAAGACGATGCATATATGTCTATTTTGGGCAAGCTAGAGATATTTTGGAGTCCCCACCCCAATAGAGCATTGGGATGGTTCGTCTAACCTTATGGAATCTAAGACAACGCAACTTGGGCCTATTTTGGGCAGCAAGAGATATTTTGGAATTCCTTTTCCCATAGAAGATTGGAAAGGTTCATCTAACCTCGTTGAGCCTAAGACCAGAGATGGTTCGGGGCATCCCATTTATTCACACCTTGATTAAATTATGATTGAGTTTTGAATTTAATCTTTCATCCTATTTTCTCATTCAGTTCAATGCAATAATTAAAGCATTAGATTAATCATATAGTTGGAGTGTAGACATCGGTTCCCGAGGCGGTCCAAGATCAGGATTACTCGATGATGAAAGCGTCGCCTATTCACAGGCAAAAATGTCGAAGATGATGTTCCGCTTGTCGAGACCCTCATTTTTTTAAAAATAAAAAATAGACAAATAAATATATATATAAAAAATTATTATTATTATAAAAAATTATATTAAAAAAATTTAGGAAGTGTTAATTTTATATAAATCAAAATCTTTGATTAAAATATATATATATATATTTGAAAGGAATTAAATTAATAATTAAAAGTAATAAAAAAAATTGATCAAAAGATTAAAAAAAAAAAGAAAAGAAAAACGTGAAAAAGGGGAAAAAGAAATGCATGTGGAATTGTCCACATGCGGCCCTTCCCATGGAAGGCCGCATCTGAGGCCTTCAGAGGGCTGCAGCTCACGTACGGCCCTCCACTTGCGAGCTACCACGAGGGCCTCCGTATGCAAGCCTCCGCTTGCGGCCACCCCTCCCTGCGCGTCGCTTTCTCATCTGCAAAACATATTTTTGGGACTACAAAAATTAGGTTTTTTCACATTTTAGTATTATTTTAAAAAAATAAAAATTAGAAAATTAGTTTTGTTTTTTCCATTTTGGGAAAGCAGTGAATTTAAGAGGGAATTGACCTTCATTTTCTAGGGAAGGGGGCTTGTTTTCAAGAAAAAAAAAAAAAAAGAAAAAGGGTTTTCTCTCTAGGTAAAGAGGCAGACGAGAGGCATTTTTTAAAAACGAAAAGATCTTAGGCATTTTCAAGATTCATTTTTTCTTCTTTCTCTCTAAAACAATTCGTTCTTGGTTTGGTTTGAGCAAGGAAAATTATTTTCCTTTGCTTGATCATCTCATCAAAATTATTTTCTTGAGTTTCTTATTTGTTTAAAAATTTAAATTTTCTCAAGCTTTTTGCGTTTACTACCACAAACTCGACAAGGAAAACGGATCAAGACACCATTTCTCCGATCTATAAACTCTGAGGGTAAACATTCTTGGACCCCCTTTTTTATCACTCCATTTCCTAATTTTTGTCATCATAAATATTAAGGTTTCATTATTATTACATGTCATACTATCTTGATTATTTTTTGTTATTGCCATTATTCTCATATTGTTGATGAATATGCCCCCGTGACCATTATTTTCTTCATGACAATCACTTTCTTCACAATTTTGTCAATGTGATTTCCGTTGCCATTATTCTTATTATTATTACTATTATTATTATCATTGCATTACTATTGCCATCATCCTTCTCATTATTATTATTATTATTATTATTATTGTTGTTCTTGTTGTTGTTGTTGTTGTTTTCCAGTTACTTTCATTATTATTATTATTATTATTATTATTATTATTATTATTATTATTATTATTATTATTATTATTATTTTATTGTTGCTATTATGTCATTATTTTTATTGTTGTTATTATTTTTGTCATCGTTATGGTTATTATTATTATATTCTTACATGATTAATTTTTCTTTATTTTTCTCTTGTCTTTATATGTGCGTATTTAATGTTAAAACTATCACTAATGTTTTTACTATTGTTTTTCTTATGTCGGGATTTAATTGTAATTTGCCTCGTATGAGCGTTCCTGTGACCACACGGAGGGGTCATGACGCGTAGGAGACCACATCGTTTGGCTGAGACCTTTCCTATTCTCTACTTGTGTTTGTGCTTGCTTGTAAATAAAATGTTTTATTTTATGCACATGTAAGATAAAAAATCACAAAATATTTTTATAATTAAATTGGCATTTTTACTAATAAATTGGGACCAATGTCCCTCATTTTAGCCCAAGAATGTAAAATGTCACGAATGAAACGAAGAGTTGAGTTTTTTAAAAATGTGATCACTCATCCCGATTTTCAATCCAACAATCGAACAACTCTTCGATCCCTCTTTAAGTGAGCGTGAAGGAACCAATGTTCCTAAACCAAATGAATGTCCCGATTTATGTATATCATTTTTTTATGTTTGACTTTGTTTGTTTGTTTTAAATTTATGATCATATATTTTTGGGCCCTTGTAATTAATTATTTTTGGGGCAATATTATATAGCATTTACTTGGAATTATATTCTGTCCCAATTTCCATTTCGATTTTAATTGGCTCTCTTTCATATGGGATTATATTCTATCCCGATTTCTCTTGTCATTGTGTGCTTGGTGTGTTTACTGCTTTTCTTTATCACTTTATTTTATTGCTTTCTTTACAGCTCTTATTTACTGCTTTCGAATGCTTGCGTTGCACTTTTAAATTAAATGCATTAATCGCGTGAGATGAGAGATAGAATTTTATGAATCTAAAAACTCATTTATAATTAACTAAGACATAAATAAGAGTAAAGTTCCGAATATCATCTCTGGTTTAGACCATAGAGGTTAGATGATCTTTCCCAATTTTTCGTGAATTGGGTGGTTGTCACACCCCGTTTGCCCCCTAGTAGAATGAGCATGTCTGTCCGTCTGTCTGTCTGTCTGTATGTGTAAGCATTCGCATGTGTTCAGCATTTCATAAGGGTATTTTAGTAAAATATATGATTTTGGGGTTTTATTATTATGTGGGTGCATACATGGTATTAAGGTGAGAATTAATTGAGTTGCATTTGTGTGCACTTACATATACCATTGTAGGGTGCATTTAAATGAGGTTACTTAGGGTGTGTGTAATGCATTTTAGATTGGTGTGAGTGGTTAGCTTCACTAATAGGAATTTGACACATAAGTAGGGTAAAGAAAAGAAAAAGGAAAAGGAAAGGAAGGAGTGAAGATAACAGATTCACGTTATCTTCTTTCTCTCACGTTTCTTCTCTTCTTTTTCTTCATTTTCTTTACTCAAAGAATTGTGGTGTGGATTCAAGCTTGAATTGGTGAAGTTAATCTCTCCTTGCATCCCCTAGCTTGGTAAGTGTATGTCTTTGTCTTTGTGTTACTGTAACTTTACATCTTCATCTTCTTCTTTAGGTTGAGTTGTAAATTAGGGTTGCATGTTGATGTTCATTACTGTGTTTGTGTTCTAGCTGAGGCTCCACGTGATCCAAAGGGGAAAGAGGTTGCTGGACCTAGTGGAGCTAAGTGATAGAGGCTTAGAATTCAGGTTTGGGAATATTTAATTGTGAAATTGTGTGATTTGGAATTTACTGTAAAATTTTAGGGTTTATGTTCTTGTGAGTTGAATGCATATGTTCTTGATTTGATTTGATTAATTAGTTGATGAATTGAGTTGTATAATTGTTTTCTATATTATTTGAGATAATTTCTGGAAGGTAAAAACAGGTTTGTATGGTTTTAAAACAAATTGGGATTGAATTCCTTGTTCTGGAAATTCTGGGAAATCGATTTACTGTTGAAGTTCTTCTTTATCGCGTGACTCGCTACGAAAGAAGGCAAGTCACGAGACGTGACCCTCGGTCACGCCGTGACCTGCCTGCTGAGAAGCCAGTCGCGTGACCAACTGAAGAACAAGCAAGTCACGCGACGTGATCCTCGGTCACGTCGTGCGACCTGCGAAGGCGTTGCGTGATCTGTGAGATGCATAACCTAGTTTTTAACTTAGAAATGAACTTGGTACTTCTTCTGAATGGATTTTTCTGTTGTATGATGCATGTCTTACTATTTGATGCTTCGATATGCGTGATACCATGATTTTCTGATGGATTATATTCTGTATCCTGAAATGTGATCTGTTTGATGCATAACCTGCTAGAGTCAAGTAAGTGGATAGTTAGGCATGCCTAATAGAGTCTTTAGCTGCAGCCCTCAGTTCAGTTTGGACCCCGATCAGGTCCCCGTTTGGTTCCTCGCGAACCCTTCAGTATAGAATCTTGTTTAAGATTCCCTCAGTATATAAATAACATGTTGTGATTAATGATATAATATTTGATTTGTACCTGTGAGGTACCCTCAGTATTCGATTCGTACCCGTAAGGTACCCTCAGTACACTCGTTATCCACTGTCTAGAGTCAGCAGGTGTTCTTTAAATGTTAATGGAATTGTTCTGAGCTGATCTGGCTTTGAATGGAATATCTGAATGAGTTTAATGATGAAATACATGCTGGTTTATTCTGTAATGCCTATGATTATGGGATACTGAATGTATGGCTTTTAAATACGAGCATGTTTATATGGAATATGTTATAACCTTTGCATTCTGCCATTGTGAATGTGTTATGCCTTGACGACCATTGTGAATGGCCGTCCATTACATATGTGTGTTTCCCCACTAAGCGTTTATCGCTTAGCACGGTGTGTTTACCCGTGCAGGTGCGGAAGGAGTTTTGCCTTGTGAGAGTCGCCGTCATCAAGCCAACACAGAAGAGTTTTTAGTGTAGGGCTATTTTTGTATTAGTGACGATTCTTTTTGTATAGAACTCTCATGTATCAGCTTCCGCTTTTGTATCTATATTTTGGGTTATGTAATATTATTTTTGTATCAGCTTGCTGATCAGAACATTATTGTAATAGTTTAATTATAGTAATGCATGATCAGTTTTTGCTTTCTGCATGTAAAGTTTTTAATTATTCTGTATTTACTGAATGTATGTTATGATTGATTGTATGTAAGACTTTGTACTTGCTTGGTGGCACCTTTACTCATACGGCTTCTCACTCCTTCTCGGATGGGATCGCCTACGTATGGGAAGGGGGTGTTACAGTTAGTGGTATCACAGCCAGGTTTAGGCGTTTCTGGGTGTTATTGTGATTGTTCTGAGTTTCTTAGATGTGTATGTGTCTAGATCTGTGTTGGCTGATACGGTTGTTTCTTGTTTGTTTAGATGGCTTCTAATTCTGCCCATGGTGCGCGTGAGGAATCCGCAGAGAGTGTGAATCCTCCAGCTATAGATCAGTCTGTTTCTATTACTGTGTCGGCTCAGCATGCTAGGGTTCAGCCCGAGGCCGCAGCCATGCCCTTTGAGGCTATGTTTAGACTGCATCAGGACATGGCTAGGGTTTTGGAGAGAGTGACTGCTCCTAGAGCACCTATAGAGAATCTGAGGAGGGCAGGAGTTGAGGATTTCTATGGTACTGGTTTGAATGAATCTGAGATGGCAGAGAGATGGTTAGATAAAGTAAAGCGTGCCTTGAGAGAGATTCGGTGTCCTCCCGACCAGCAGGCAGAGTGTGCTTTAGCTCTTCTTCAGGGGTCTGCTTTTGAATGGTGGGAGTTAGTTTGCAGGCATCCTCAGTTACCGGATCCGATTACCTGGGAGTTCTTTGAGGGTGAGTTCATAAAGAAGTACATCACTCAGACTTATAGAGATTCGAGATGGGCGCAGTTTTTGAGTTTGAGACAGAGGGCCATGTCTGTAGCTGATTATGAGAAAGAGTTCAATAGATTGTCTCGCTATGCCCCACGAGGAGTTATGACTGATGACTTTAGATGCAAGCATTTTGAGGCAGGGTTAAATGAGTCTCTGAAGATTGCTTTGATTTCCTTGATGTGTATACCTGGGGTTAGCTATTATCAGATAGTGGAGGCTGCAGTGAGAGCTGAGTTGTCTGAGACTGTGATGAGAGAGAGAGCTCAGAGGAGGAGTTCTTCTCGTGGAGGATCTTCTTCGAGTAAGAGATCTAGGAACCCACAGGATGAGTCAGCATCTGGTCCGGCTTCTAGAGGTAGACGTCAGGGTTCTGCAGCTGTGTCAGGTTCTGGTAGGGGTGGTAGAGCTGAGACTACATCAGTTTGTCCTCATTGTAGTAAGACACATCGGGGTGAGTGCAGGTGGCTCTCCGGTGCGTGCGTCAGGTGTGGGAGTTCTGAGCATCAGTTGGCCAGTTGTCCGAGATTGTAGGAGGATTCAGGTTCTCAGAGAGAGGGCAGTAGGGTCGGTTCGAATGCTTCTCAGGCTACCCGTGGCAGAGGCCGAGGTAGAGGTAGAGGTGGCCGGCATAGAGATGGAGCTGCTTCTGAGACTGTTGAGCATCTTCCTCAGGGTGCCATTAGAGCTTATGCTATGAGAGCCAGAGATGAGCAGGACGCGCCTGATGTTATTGCTGGTAAGTTCCTACTCCATGACACTGAGTTATATGCTCTAATTGATCCTGGTTCCACACACTCATATTTGTGCACAGATAAAATTGTTGATAAGTTGCATTCAGTTGATCAGTTAGATTATGAGATTTGTGTGACCAGTCCATTAGGGCATAGTGTCAGTGTGAGTAGAGTTTTTAGGAGTTGTCCTCTGATTGTTGAGGGAGCTGTGCTTCCAGCGGATCTGATTGAGTTACCCTTCAGAGAGTTTGACTTGATTTTGGGTATGGACTGGTTGGGTAAGCATCGGGCTGTAGTTGATTGCCATAGGAAGACAGTTGTACTTCGGGATAGAAGTCAGTCTCTTGTGTTTCTGAAAGGTTTGGGTGCTAGTTCGTTGAATAATGTTATTTCTGCGATGAAAGCTAAGAGATTCATCAGGAAAGGTTGTGAGGCTTTTCTTGCAGTTGTGTTAGATTCCAGGAGGGATCAGGTTCAGATTGAGGATATTCCTGTAGTGCGGGAGTTTAGTGATGTGTTCCCGAGCGAGTTGCCTGGTTTGCCTCCTGAGAGAGAGGTTGAGTTGTCCATTGAGATCATGCCAGGTACTACACCTATTTCGAGAGCACCTTATCGGATGGCTCCTGTAGAGTTGAGGGAACTTAAATCTCAGCTACAAGAGTTATTGGATAAGGGGTTTATTCGACCTAGCATATCTCCTTGGGGAGCTCCAGTTCTGTTTGTCAAGAAGAAAGATGGATCCCTGCGGATGTGTATTGACTACCGCCAGATTAATAAGGTTACAGTGAAGAATAAGTATCCATTGCCTAGGATTGAAGATTTATTTGATCAGCTTCGAGGTACGGGTGTCTTTTCCAAGATAGATCTTCGATCAGGGTACTACCAGCTTCGTGTTCAGGATGCAGATGTGGTGAAGACTGCATTTCGGACTAGGTATGGCCACTATGAGTTTCTTGTGATGCCGTTTGGTTTGACAAATGCTCCAGCGGCTTTTATGGATCTGATGAATCGCGTGTTTAGACCATACTTAGATCGATTTGTAGTAGTGTTCATTGATGACATCTTAGTATATTCCAGGGATGAGAGTGAACATGAGGAGCATCTCAGATTGGTTTTGCAGATGTTGAGAGAGCATTAGTTGTTTGCTAAGCTTAGCAAGTGTGATTTCTGGCTTCGAGAAGTGTCATTCTTGGGTCACATTATTTCAGCTAGAGGTATCCAGGTGGATCCAGCTAAGATTGAGGCGATAGTTGATTGGAAAGCGCCTCGAAATGTTCAGGAAGTGAGGAGTTTCCTCGGCTTAGCAGGTTACTACCGTCGGTTCGTTAAAGGATTTTCTGTGATTGCTGCTCCGATGACTAGATTGTTGAGGAAAGGAGTTAGATTTGAGTGGTCAGACAGGTGTCAGTCTTGTTTTGATCGGTTAAAGCAGTTGCTTGTTGAGGCTCCTATCCTTACTCAACCTATTTCGGGTAAGGAGTTTGTCATTTACAGTGATGCTTCTGGAGTTGGTCTTGGATGTGTGCTGATGCAGGAAGGAAAAGTAGTGGCTTATGCTTCTCGTCAGTTGAAGCCACATGAGAAGAACTATCTGACGCATGATTTAGAGTTGGCAGCTGTGATCTTTGCTTTGAAGATTTGGCGTCATTACTTGTATGGGGAAAAGTGTAGGATCTTCTCGGACCACAAGAGTTTGAAGTACTTCCTTTCACAGAAAGAGTTGAACATGAGACAGCGCAGATGGCTTGAGTTTTTTAAGGACTACGACTGCATTGTGGATTACCATCCTGGTAAGGCTAATGTAGTCGCCGATGCTTTGAGTCGGAAATCAGTTTCGGCTTTGTTCTTGAGGCGATTCAGATGGCATTTTGATTCTGATGGGGCTTTGCTTGCCCAGTTGCATGTGAAGCCTACTTTGAGACAGAGGATTGTGGATGCTCAGAGAGATGATGTGAGGCTTCAGCGGATTGTGCATGAGATTAGATCGGGTAAGCAGTCAGAGTTCTCAGTTCAGGATGGGGTACTTATGTTCAGAGATCGTTTGTGTGTGCCAGAATCTGAGGATTTGAGGAGACAGCTCATGAGTGAGGCGCATAGTTCAGTCTTTACTATGCATCCGGGCAGTGAGAAGATGTACAGAGACATGAAGCAATTCTATTGGTGGTCCGGTATGAAGCGTGATATAGTGGATTTTGTTTCCAAGTGCTTGACTTGTCAGCAGGTAAAGGCCGAGCATCAGGTTCCTTCGGGTTTGCTTATGCCTTTATCCATTCCTGAGTGGAAATGGAATGATATCGCCATGGACTTTGTTTCTGGTTTGCCTTTGACTCAGAGGAAGCATGATTCGGTTTGGGTTATTGTGGATCGGCTTACGAAATCAGCTCACTTTCTGCCGGTTAGAGTGGACTACTCCATGGACAGATTGGCCAGTATCTATGTGGATGAGATAGTTCGGTTGCATGGTGTGCCTTTGTCCATAGTTTCAGATCGGGATCCGAGGTTTACTTCCAAGTTTTGGAAGGAGTTGCAGAGAGCTTTGGGCACTAGGTTGAACTTCAGTACAGCGTTTCATCCTCAGACCGATGGTCAGTCAGAGCGAGTTATTCAGATTCTGGAGGATATGATGAGGGCTTGTGCTTTGGATTTTCCGGGTAGTTGGGATAGATATGTATCGTTGATGGAGTTTGCCTATAACAACAGTTTTCAGTCGAGCATCGGTATGGCACCATATGAGGCTTTGTATGGTCGTCAGTGTAGGACTCCGATTTGTTGGACCGAGCTATCCGAGAGATCTATGATTGGACCAGACTTGGTCAGAGATACTGAAGAGAAGATCAGAGTAGTGCAGCGGAATTTGAAGGCAGCAAAGGATCGACAGAAGTCTTATGCCAATTTAAAGAGGAAAGATGTGCATTTTGAGATCGGGGACAAAGTTTTCCTTAAAGTTTCTCCTTGGAGGAGAGTGCTTCGATTTGGAAAGAAGGGTAAGCTTAGTCCTCGTTTCATTGGACCATATGAGATTTTGGCTAAGGTAGGACCTGTAGCCTACAGATTGGCGTTACCGATGGAGTTAGCAAAGTTGCATGATGTGTTTCACGTTTCGATGCTACGTCGGTACAGATCGGATCCTTCGCATGTTCTGTCAGTTCAGGATATCCAGGTTCAGCCAGACTTCTCTTATGATGAGGAACCGCGAGCTATTCTAGCCCGAGAGGTGAGGCAGTTGAGAAATAAACAGATTCCTTTGGTTAAAGTGTTGTGGATCCATCATGGAGTCGAAGAAGCGACTTGGGAACCAGAGGAGTCCATGAGAGCTCAGTACCCACAGTTATTCAGTTCAGGTGAGAATTTCAAGGACGAAATTCTTATTAGTAGGGGAGAGTTGTCACACCCCGTTTGCCCCCTAGTAGAATGAGCCTGTCTGTCCGTCTGTCTGTCTGTATGTATGTGTAAGCATTCGCATGTGTTCAGCATTTCATAAGGGTATTTTAGTAAAATATATGATTTTGGGGTTTTATTATTATGTGGGTGCATACATGGTATTAAGGTGAGAATTAATTGAGTTGCATTTGTGTGCACTTACATATACCATTGTAGGGTGCATTTAAATGAGGTTACTTAGGGTGTGTGTAATGCATTTTAGATTGGTGTGAGTGGTTAGCTTCACTAATAGGAATTTGACACATAAGTAGGGTAAAGAAAAGAAAAAGGAAAAGGAAAGGAAGGAGTGAAGATAACAGATTCACGTTATCTTCTTTCTCTCACGTTTCTTCTCTTCTTTTTCTTCATTTTCTTTACTCTAAGAATTGTGGTGTGGATTCAAGCTTGAATTGGTGAAGTTAATCTCTCCTTGCATCCCCTAGCTTGGTAAGTGTATGTCTTTGTCTTTGTGTTACTGTAACTTTACATCTTCATCTTCTTCTTTAGGTTGAGTTGTAAATTAGGGTTGTATGTTGATGTTCATTACTGTGTTTGTGTTCTAGCTGAGGCTCCACGTGATCCAAAGGGGAAAGAGGTTGCTGGACCTAGTGGAGCTAAGTGATAGAGGCTTAGAATTCAGGTTTGGGAATATTTAATTGTGAAATTGTGTGATTTGGAATTTACTGTAAAATTTTAGGGTTTATGTTCTTGTGAGTTGAATGCATATGTTCTTGATTTGATTTGATTAATTAGTTGATGAATTGAGTTGTATAATTGTTGTCTATATTATTTGAGATAATTTCTGGAAGGTAAAAACAGGTTTGTATGGTTTTAAAAAAAATTGGGATTGAATTCCTTGTTCTGGAAATTCTGGGAAATCGATTTACTGTTGAAGTTCTTCTTTATCGCGTGACTCGCTACGGAAGAAGGCAAGTCACGAGACGTGACCCTCGGTCACGCCGTGACCTGCCTGCTGAGAAGCCAGTCGCGTGACCAGCTGAAGAACAAGCAAGTCACGCGACGTGATCCTCGGTCACGTCGTGCGACCTGCGAAGGCGTTGCGTGATCTGTGAGATCACGCGATGTGATCTGCGAGAGGGAGAAGCACGTCACGAGTCGTGACGTCCAGTCACGCCGTGACCTGCGAGAGCATTGCGTGATTTGTGGAGATCACGCAATGGGACCGGCGAGGAACAAGCAAGTCACGTCGCGTGACCCTCGGTCACGTCGCGTGACCTGCCTGTTGGGAAGGCCAGTCACGCCAGTGACCAGCCGATCTCGCCCGTTTCTCCGTTCAGCTCGTTTTTTTCCGAAATTTCCTGGTTTTTAACTCAGAAATGAACTTGGTACTTCTTCTGAATGGATTTTTCTGTTGTATGATGCATGTCTTACTATTTGATGCTTCGATATGCGTGATACCATGATTTTCTGATGGATTATATTCTTTATCCTGAAATGTGATCTGTTTGATGCATAACCTGCTAGAGTCAAGTAAGTGGATAGTTAGGCATGCCTAATAGAGTCTTTAGCTGCAGCCCTCAGTTCAGTTTGGACCCCGATCAGGTCCCCGTTTGGTTCCTTGCGAACCCTTCAGTATAGAATCTTGTTTAAGATTCCCTCAGTATATAAATAACATGTTGTGATTAATGATATAATATTTGATTTGTACCTGTGAGGTACCCTCAGTATTCGATTCGTACCCGTAAGGTACCCTCAGTACACTCGTTATCCACTGTCTAGAGTCAGCAGGTGTTCTTTAAATGTTAATGGAATTGTTCTGAGCTGATCTGGCTTTGAATGGAATATCTGAATGAGTTTAATGATGAAATACATGTTGGTTTATTCTGTAATGCCTATGATTATGGGATACTGAATGTATGGCTTTTAAATACGAGCATGTTTATATGGAATATGTTATAACCTTTGCATTCTGCCATTGTGAATGTGTTATGCCTTGACGACCATTGTGAATGGCCGTCCATTACATATGTGTGTTTCCCCACTAAGCGTTTATCGCTTAGCACGGTGTGTTTACCCGTGCAGGTGCGGAAGGAGTTTTGCCTTGTGAGAGTCGCCGTCATCAAGCCAACACAGAAGAGTTTTTAGTGTAGGGCTATTTTTGTATTAATGACGATTCTTTTTGTATAGAACTCTCATGTATCAGCTTCCGCTTTTGTATCTATATTTTGGGTTATGTAATATTATTTTTGTATCAGCTTGCTGATCAGAACATTATTGTAATAGTTTAATTATAGTAATGCATGATCAGTTTTTGCTTTCTGCATGTAAAGTTTTTAATTATTCTGTATTTACTGAATGTATGTTATGATTGATTGTATGTAAGACTTTGTACTTGTTTGGTGGCACCTTTACTCATACGGCTTCTCACTCCTTCTCGGATGGGATCGCCTACGTATGGGAAGGGGGTGTTACAGTGGTGACTCCAAAATACCTCAAAGGTGCCTAAAGGTACCATGAGGCTATATGAACTCCCCAATTTTCTATTCGGTAGAGATTCCAAGATGTCTCATGATGCCCAAGATCAAAAAGACGTGAACCAATCTCTCGAGCCCTAAAAGCGGGTCTCGCCTCCCAGGGCCTTTGCCAGGTTCGGCACGCGTCACATTGGCGACTCCACTGGGGACTTCATGACTTTGATCTGAAAGTATTTTGGTTAAAATGTATAATTGGGTTTTTAAAACTTAAAATTCTACCTCTTTTCGAAAATTGCATCGCATCATTTTAGAGCCTTAGAATTATGCTAGTTTGGTCCCTTATTTTATCCCGGTGCATTCCCAAAGCATGACCCTACTTTCATTCATTGTAGGGAAGTGTTAGGGATAACCACCAGTCCAAGTCTAGTACCTTTTGGTATATTAAATGGAGACCCGGTCGGTCATCATGCTCGCGACGAGTAAGACCCATTGGTAGGGACCATGCTCGGGTAGCCCAAAAGTATCGTCACCTTAACCAAAGCTCATGTGATGGTAAATAGAAACTTCCACCAGGTGATATACTCCTCAATACGATACTTGTGATATGGGCTGTTATATATTAGACAAAATCAAGCGAATTAAGTGGTCTTTTATTAAGGGCTTTCATGCCCCAGTAAGCCCATCTTAATAAGATTGAAGTGTTCAAATACGTAGTGGCCAAAACTCATACGAATGCACATTAGATAAGAGATGTTATGCTGCCGATTTTTCACCGTGCACTTTGCGCATTCATAGGGTCCCCTATTGACCCATGAACTAAGCCCGCTGTAGACACCGGGTCTTGAGGCAGTCCAAATCAGAGTTACCCGATGAAGAGATCAATGTCGATTTTCGGATAAGGGGATGAAATTCGGAGGTTTTCGTCTTTCGGTTTTGCGAGGATTAAAATATTTTTCTATGGCATGGAGTTTTGAAAGAATTGGATAAATTTTGGGTAAAATTGGGAGTTTTGCTCCACGGACGGGATGCCCGTCTATGTAGGGACGCTCGTCCCTACTTGGGGTGATCCCCGTCTATAGGCGTAGTGGGGACGGACACGTGGCGATGTAGGGACGCCCGTCCCTAGTCAGTTTCCCGCATATGCCCTTAGTAGGGACGGCCGTCAGTAGATGCAGGGAAGCCCGTCGGTACTGTAACTGACCGGATCACACCGGATTGGATAAAATCTGATGAAGGATAGGATTTATCTAGGATTTAAATTTTAAAGTCCTTTTTAAAATTCAAACTTTATATTGAGGCTTATCTTAATTATCTCCTAAAATCCTATAAATAGAGGATCAAATTTCAATTTTGGGGTTAGAAAATTTGGGGAGAAAATTTGGGAATTTTAGTGAGGAAAAGAGGGAAATTTTAGAGCAATTTATTTTGAAAAAAGGCTATCAAATATTTTTGGGAAATTGATTTTTAGAAAAGTTTCTGTGAGCAATTTACTCAAAAGTTTATGAAATCTCTGCTTTATTTGCAGAATTTTATTTTGATAAATTTTTTTTTAATTAGTTTGATTTCTTCCAATTTTTCTTGCGAATTAAGTCAATTTGAGGTGAC
Organism: Excoecaria cochinchinensis; assembly: GCA_947683425.1. Lineage (NCBI taxonomy): Eukaryota > Viridiplantae > Streptophyta > Magnoliopsida > Malpighiales > Euphorbiaceae > Excoecaria > Excoecaria cochinchinensis. Next base: position 8,080,947 of record CANTUQ010000127.1, on the reverse strand, counting down.
GAAATTCATTCGTTTCAATCAATATAACTAATTCGAACACTCGATTACTATCAAATTTTTAAGGAAAGAATAACATAAATTTTCTTTCTTTGATTTGATTCTTACTCGATCCTTGCGAAGCATATTGGGACGAAATCATCCGATAATCACCCTAAAAGGTAAAATCCGGGGGTAAACATTCTGAACTAAAATTTGTGTAATTTAATTTGATTCACGTTGGTTTTTTACGTATTTCATCATCCTTTTATAAAGGTGCTAAAAGGTTTTTTTGACTTGTTTTCCCTTACTAGGGACGGCCTATGGCACGGTACAGGAGGCCGTCCCTAGGCAGGCTTTTACGTTTTTGACTTATAAAATTCTATCTTTTAACCTATTTCTATTAGGGTTCTCTCATTATTTTATTTTTTTATTTTTTATTTTTATTCACGTTTTTTTTTATGCTAACATGTTTATCCTTGTGAGTTATTCTCTGACCATTTGGAGTTGGAGTTATGGAAGATGGTGATTGTGCCAGTCCGAGGACTTTTATTCGGGTTTCTTCTTTGCCTTTACCTTTTATTTATGTTATTATGAAAATGTTTTTAATATCGTTGAAGTAAAAAAGACCAAAGGGAGTCCCGGGGACGGCTACGCAGAAATCCGTTCTTCGAATTACCAGAAAGGGTAGAGTATCCGGGCACTTCTTCTGAAACTAGTTATGCCACCTCAGATCAGTTTTCTGTACTCGAAGAAATGGCAAACTCACCAAGAGGGGCAGAGGCCATCAGAGCAATGATAGCAGAGGAAGTGGGCCGAAGGTTGGAAGAATTTGAGAGTAGGATGATGGCAATGATAGCCGCAATGGGTCAGCAAGCGGCCCCGCAGAACCCACAACCTCCTCTTATGAGAAATAATGCAAGGAAGGAGGTCAGAGAGGACCCACAAGAGGAAACTCGCCCGCCACTTGTGAACCTAAGAGCTACTACTTCGGGGGCACAGAGAGCAAGACCTGTCACAAGGTTAGATGATGATTGGGAAGACGAAGAATACGGGGAACGTATGTCTGAGAAAGGGAAAGCCCCTCAAATTGAAGAGGCCATCTGGAGGAAGATGGAAGAGAAATTTGAAGCTATAATGAGAATGTTGACGAAGGGCCGAGGAGTGAACCCTGAGGACAAGGAGTTAGAACGAGAGGATCTAGTCCCAATGAACTTTAAAATGCCGAATGTGCCGAAGTTTGACGGTACTTCTGATCCCCTAGCACATATAAAGCAGTACTCGCTGGTGATGAAAGGCACCACTTTGACGAAAAAATAGAAGATTGAGTACTTTTGCTTGAGCTTGACGGGCCCGGCAGTGGATTGGTACCACGGACTCGATCGCCGAACTAAAGAAGACTGGGATTTATTGACGGAGGAGTTTTTTAGGCAATACGACTGCAGTACAATGATAGAGGTAACCTTGAAGGACTTGAAGCTGTTACAGCAGAAGGGGGGTGAGTCCTTCCACGAGTATCTAACCCAGTGGAGGAATAGGGTGATGGAAATAAAGAGGAAACCAGATACTCAAGATCAAATACAGCTATTTATTAAAAATGCGAGCCCGTATTTGAGAGAGGGATTAAGAATGAAAGGGCTGAAGGATTGGGAGTCGCTAAAGGACATCGCCATTGAGGCCGAGAGAGAGTACCTTGTTAGGAAAGCAGGTAATGAGAACTATCCCAGGAGGGGTAGCACTAGCCAGGGGCCAGTAGACCATCAGGTTCCGCCAGTGGTACAAGGAAGACTGCTGAGGTGTCAGCAGCGAACGCTACCCTGAGGCATTTTTCTAATCTTGGAAGGTCTTTGTCATGGGTATTGAGGAGATTGATGAAAGAGGGTAAGTTGCAACCTATGCCACCCAAACCTGCTAGAACCCAAGGCATGCCAGGACATAAAGATGATGAGTATTATGCATATCACCAGCACACTGGGCATATAACTGATAACTGCAAGACTTTGAGGCATGCGATTTAAGATCTAATTGACTCGAAGCAGATTACAGACCCAGAGAAGAGAGGGGGTCAAAAGAAAGCTGGGTACAATAACATGCCTCCGCCAGTGAATATGATCGGGTCCAGTTTGCCCGAGAACTTTGTGTTGAAGGAATTATACGGCAACGATATCCACACTGCTGTCATAAACCTCTATGAGGAGAGTGAAAAAGGGCTTCCCGCTGCAGTGATTGATTGCTGGTCCACTGATGATAGTGGAAATGAAAATGATGATTCTGAAGTATTTTTCGACCTTTGGGGTTCGGAGGAGGAAGAAGAAGAGCCAAAGAGGAAGGAAGTAGGAGCCGTGACCCGGAGTGGAAGGGTAGCCCCGGAAGTTGAGAAACCACAGGAGCCGATCAAGGACGGAAGGGGAAAGGAGCCGGAAGAAGATTCGATTGTTAAGCAGCTGAAAAAGACGCCAGCTCAGATTTCGATATGGGATCTCTTGAGATAGTCACCATCGCATAGGCAGAAGGTGGTGGAGGTGTTGTGTGAAGCAATTGTTGCTACAACCATCTCACCTACAGAATTTCTGGATGTAGTGAAGGGAGGATCGGGAGAAAATGTCATTTTTACCAGTGCGGATCTGCCAGCAGAAGGCCGTAACCACAATCGCCCTCTGTACATAAGGGTGCAGATAAACCAAAAGCACACTGCCTGTGTAATGGTAGATGATGGTTCTTCGATAAATGTGTGCCCACAGGTAGCAATGGCAGCTTTTGGGGTAACAGAGGATATGTTGGCAAAATCTGATCTTACTATCACGGCATATGATAACTCACGCAGGCAGGCCTCAGGGACATTCACAGCAGTGGTGAAGACGGGACCGGTAGAATTAGAAGTGGAGTTTGTGGTGCTGCCTATACCCGCCAATTTCTCGGCTTTGCTAGGCAAACCATGGTTTCATAAATTGGGAGGAGTCCCCTCAACATTGCACCAGATGGTAAAGATACCTCACGAAGGCCAGATTGTGACTATAAAGGCTGCACGGGAGAATCAGGTTTCAGCGCTGGAGATAGCCAGGCAGCCATTTAATGGGTTTCATGTTGCCATGATAGGCGAAGAAGAGCAGAGGGAAGAAAGCCTCCAGGTGTTGAATATAATGAAGAAAATGTCATTCCTCCCTGGCGCAGGACTGGGCAAGAATTCTCAGGGGATACCAACAGCTATTACCACTAAAGGTCAGAAGGACAGGAGGGGTCTAGGATATACAGGTGCGGTAGAGAAGGGTAAGAAATCGAAAATGGAAATTCCTCATATCCGGAAGACTTTTGTGCCAGCAACCGTAGCATGTGCCTATGCAGGGGAAGATGAACCACAGTGGCTACATGGGAGAATTATGCCATCGAGGTCTTTAATATGTCTATGACTGGGGCATTGGATCAATCAAACCAGTAGAGGGCTTTTGGGATGAAGAAATCATGACCAATAGGACAATTTGGGACCGCGAGATGCCGGAAGAGGTAATTACTGAGAAGATGGTAGCCATCCAGCTGAAAGGAAAAGCCAAGATGGAGGAAGCTGTGCAGGAGGTGAATGAGGGGCCTCCAAAGAGCCGAAGTAATGTAGGACCATCGACCGCGGCAGTTATGCCAGCAGAGGAGGAAGAGGAAAATAGTTTAGATTTTCTTTTTGCTCCAGAACTTTTCAATGATGTTAATGACAATTTCAATCTTATTAATAAATTGAATGATTTTGCTTACTTGTGTGATGTTTCTGATGATTTCACTATGCATAATCATGATCATCATCCATCTATATTTGATATTGATTTAATTGATGCTACTCCATTTAATCTTGGAACCGTAGAAAATCCAAAAGAAATTTTGATAGCATCAAATATAACTCCTGAAGAGCGAGAAAAATTTGAGAGAATTTTAAAAAAATATGAAAAAGTCTTTGCTTGGACCTACGAAGATATGCCAGGAATCGATCGGAAGGTCGCAGAGCATGCTATCCCCACCTATCCAGACCATAAACCTATTAAGCAGAAGTTGAGAAGGCTTAGACCGGAATGGGCGGAGAAAGTGAAAGAAGAGATTCGCCAGCAAATCAAAGCCAAGTTTCTAATCAAGGTACAATACCCAACTTGGTTAGCCAATGTTGTCCCTGTAGCCAAAAAGAACGGCAAAGTAAGGGTATGCGTAGATTATCGGGATTTGAATAAGGCTTGTCCAAAAGATGATTTCCCATTGCCTCATATAGACGTGCTGATAGATAGCGCCGCTGCTTGTGAGATGTATAGCTTCGTAGATGGTTATGCTGGCTACAATCAAATTCTCAATGAAATAATTGACCGGATCAAGACGGCTTTCATCACAGAATGGGGAACCTATGCTTATCGGGTAATGCCTTTCGGCTTGAAAAATGCAGGAGCCACTTATCAGAGGATGGCAACAAAGATACTAGATGACTTGATCCATAAAGAAGTGGAAGTATACGTGGACGACATGATGATCAAGTCAGCCACTAGAGAAGGCCATTTTGAAGCCTTGGAAAAATTCTTCCGGGGGATAGATAAGTACAACCTGCTGTTGAATCCTAAGAAGTGTATCTTCGGTGTTACCTCAAGGAAGCTCCTGGGACACATAGTTAGTAAGGGGGGATTGAGATTGACCCGGATAAGGTTAGGGCCATCAGAGAAATGCCGATACCGCAGAAAGAGAAGGATGTAAGAAGCTTTCTAGGAACGTTGCAATACATCAGTAGGTTTATCGCTAAGCTTACTTCGATCTGTGAACCTATCTTCAAACTACTCAGAAAAGACCAACCAGTAGTATGGAATGAGAGCTGTCAAAAGGCTTTTGATACTGTCAAGGAATACTTGTTGAAACCACCGGTATTGAGACCGCCACGGCCGGCCAAGCCACTGATCCTATACCTGGCCGTAGAGGACAGTTCCGTTGGTGCTATAATGGCCCAAGAAGACAAATTTGGAGTGGAATTTGCTATCTACTACCTCAGCAAGAAATTCTTGGCCTATGAGGTCAAATACACAGAAGTAGAAAAGATCTGCCTTGCGGTAATCTGGGCTTCTAAGAAATTACAACATTACTTTCATGCCTACAAGGTACACGCAGTCGCGAAGCAGAACCCCTTGAGATACTTGCAAGAGGCCCCGTCTTTACTTTGGAAAATGGGTAGGTGGTTGCTGTTACTTCAAGAATTCGATGTAGAGTATATTATTCGGAAGACCGTTAAAGGGCGTGCAATGGCGGAATTTCTAACAGAACACCCGATCTAAGGAGACTCATATGAGTTTAACTTTCCAGATGAGGATGTAACAGCAATCAGGATTCAAGGTTGGAAATTACACTTTGATGGAGCCGTGAATAACAAAGGGGCAGGAGTAGGAGTCATTTTGATGACCCCGGACGACGAAAAGCTTCCTTTGGCCAAGAAGTTGAGGTTCCGGGTCACCAACAATGAAGCTGAGTATGAAGCGTGTATTTTTGGATTAGAGGCATTAATGGCCTTAGGAGCAAAGAATGTAGAGGTGTTCGGTGATTCCTCCTTGGTGGTCAACCAAATCCGAGGTGAATGGGCTGTAAAAGAAGAGAGGCTAATGCCATATATCCAGCGCTTGAGGGGCCTGAGCAGTCAGTTTCAAGTATGTACATTCCATTTCGTTCCGAGGGATGAGAATCAGTTAGCCGATGCGCTAGCCACGTTAGTATCAATGTGGGACAACCCTGAAGGAGTGGTCATGAAGCCGGTTTTGATCTATAGTTCTGAGAGACCTAGCTTTGAATCCAAATCAGTTATGGAGGTAGAAGTGGCAGATGGGAAGCCGTGGTATTATGATATTATGAACTATTTGGAGAATGCGACATTTGCAGAGGAGGCTACCGAAAAGGATCAGAGAATGATTCACAAGTTGTCTACTCAGTTCATCTGTATAAATGGGATGTTGTACAAATGACAAGCTGATGGTATCCAATTGAGGTGTTTGGATGAAAAAGAGGCTAAGAGGGTAATGGAAGAAACACACGCCGAAGTATGCGGAGCCCATATGAACGGACTGATATTGGCCAAGAAGATCATGAGATAAGGCTTCTACTGGCTTATGATGGATAACGATTGCTCAAAATATGTGAAGCAGTGCCAGTTATGCCAGCAGTACGCGGACTTAAGGCACTTACCAGTGTCAGAGCTACACAGCTTAACATCATCTTGGCCATTCGCTGCCTGGGGAATAGACATTATTGGAGAAATTCACCCTACGGCATCCAACGGGCACAGGTACATAATAGTCGCAATCGACTATTTTACAAAATGGGTAGAGGCAGAGTCCTTTAAGAAGATTGACGCAAGAGATATGGCCAGGTTCATTGAAAGGAATTTGATTTGTAGATATGGCCTCCCACATCACATAGTGTCTGATAACGGGGTGCAGTTCATGGGGGAAACCAAGAAGCTTCTTGAGAAGTACGGAATCGAGCACCATAAATCCTCTCCCTATCGACCACAAGCTAACGGGCCAGTAGAGGCCGCCAATAAAAATGTGAAGAAGATCCTAGCAAAGATGGTCCAAACCTATAAAGAGTGGGCAGAGAAGCTTCCCTTTGCACTGTGGGGTTACAGAACAATGGTGAGGACGTCTACAGGCGCTATGCCGTATTCTCTGGTTTATGGGACGGAGGCAGTGTTGCCAGTTGAGGTAGAGCTCAAATCGCTGAGAGTAGTCATGGAAGCTCAAATTCCGGAGGCCAAATGGGCACAACAGAGGTTACAACATTTAGACTTATTAGATGAGAGTAGACTGAAAGCTTACTATCATAATCAGATCTGTCAGAAGAAGCTGGCCAGATCATTTGGAAAAAAGGTGAAAAAGCATCCGCTGAAGGAGGGGGATTTAGTGTTCAAATAGATGAGACAAGGTGTACCGGATATTAGAGGAAAATTTAGACCAACCTGGGAAGGACCGTTTATCCTCAAGAAGCTGTTGTCCAAAGGAGCTGCAATCTGATCGGATAGTGATGGTAATGAATTCAAGGAACCGATTAATGTTGACAGACTCAAAAGGTTCCATGGCTAAAGACCAAAATCAAAAGAAGAGAATGAAAGCCTCGCGGGTCGAAAACCGAAAAAAGGCGGCCTTGCTAAAATTGGGCGGCCTCGTCAGGGTGAAAACCGAAAAAAGGCATCCTGGGCAAAAGTTAGAGGCATGAGAGAAAATATCCAATCATGAAAACCCGAGAGGGCTGATTGGAGACAGGAGTTTGGTGCTATCAAAATTTAGTTCCAATGAATAAATGTAGTCTTGCACATTTGAATTAGTATAAAAAATGATCATGTATGCTGAAATTGTACTGAAATGTAAACAATTTTGTGAAATAAAATAAGACTTGATTTATTCATTTATATCATTGTCTAACTCTGCTTTAAAAAGAAACATATTGCTCAAAATGCATGTAAAACTAAACTATGGCCTACTACTACCCTCGCTAGCCAAATGCCTCAGTCGTCGTGTTCGGTTATCAGACGCCGGGCTAAGTATCCATCTCTTGTACGCACTGGTAGAAATAGCCAAATGGTTCCCAAATGAAGGAATGATAGTCTTTAATGGAAGTAGACTCCAAAGCTCATGATAGCGAGAGACGAAAGCCGCAAAAAGGACTCCACCTCGAAAAGATAAAGGGAGTCTCACCACATCCTGAGTCACTCCGAGTTGACGAGAGCAACAAGCCGTGATGTAGAAGGTTGCCTCACGGAGCCCGCATAAGGGAATGCATCTTGAAGACCCATCAATAACTGCACTGGACAAGGGAAGCCAAGCATGCGTGAAGCTAATATCCTCGTCTGATATCTCACTGAATCTGGTAATGCCCTCATCAGGCGTCCTAGGTAAGTACAGACGCCGGCGAGGAAGAAAACACTTCGTAGAATACTGATTAATGACTTTAGGAGGCGGCTCTGATAAAAGCTTCAGTTTCTCCTGCAACCAAATCTGGAAGAGGAAACAAAGAAAAAATAAAAGCCAAAGAGAATAAAATAAAAGGCAAAGAAAAGCTGCTGGAGTAAGTTGGATTTATTTCAGGCAAAAGTTAGGCATAGGGTTGTGTGAAAATCCGAAAGGACGTACTTCCCGCTAAGAAAAGCTAGTGTGAAAATCCACAAGGGACGCACTACCTTTTAAAACAATGACGTACCTGGAGTAATAAGGGGCTCCCAGAGAATGAAGTGGTAGGCCCGGCATGAACAGAGTCCAAACCCAAGATAGTCTCAGCCAGAATGAGAGGAAAAGGGGTCAGCCCGTGGTGAAAGTCGTCCAGAATTCCAAACAGACGGGGGACTCCGAGCAGTTCCGCTGAGGTCACGATTCGATACTTTATAAGGCAGAAAAGGAAGATGACACTCACGCTGTATGAGGGAATGTTGGAGAATTCTTCCATTGCTTTAATCAGAGGTTCCAAAGAAAATACTGGGCCCTGAGGAACTAGACGAGCAGCGTCAGAAGGAGCTATGCTTAAGGACAAAGCAATATCCCGGATTTGGATCAAACCACAGCGAGGTATGCAAGGCAAAGCACCAGGAGGATACCAACTCCCGACCATAGCAGTAAATTCTTCAGGCAAGGGGCATATTTCCTGATAGGTGAACCTGAAGACATGAAAACGAGGGTCCCAGAAGTGGGTCGCAGCCAAAAGAAGGTTGTTGTCTATCTTGACAATTCGTAGAAACCTCAGTCCAGAAAGGGGGGCAAGAGTGCTGTGTTCCTAAATTTGAGCATCGTCTAAGATACGGTACATTTTGGAAAGAAAAGGAGAATTCATGTCTCGACAGTCACAGTTGCTAAAGGGAATAAAAGAGGAAAGAGGGGAAAAGCTAGAGAAAAGAGCCTATTATGAAGCTAAAATAAGGAAGAGGCACGAAATCCAAGGAAAAGGGGTGAGTTTTATAGATTTGGCTTACAGACGGCTAACCGGTCCCTATAGGCAGACGGTGAACCCGTCTGTACTTGTCCACCTGGCGAATTTTGCATCGTGCATACCACGCGCATTAATTAGGGTTAAAAGTGGAATCTGGAGCGACAGACGGAGCGGGAATCCCGTCGGTACTTAAAATCTATATAAAGACGCAGGCACCGACGGGAATCCACTTTCTTTTCCTTCTTCTTCACACCGACGCCATTTCCTTTGTTTCCAACAGTTTTTTTTCGTTTTTGTCTTTTCAAATTGCATTTTTTCGCACCAGTTTTCAGTTTTTTGACTTCTTCAGTGGGTCTCGACTTCCAGGTTAGTAAGATATTCCCATTTTTCTTTGTTTTATTATTATTATTATTAAGGTAATTTCCTTTTCTTTTGAATTAATTAGTGGCCTTGTTAATGCCGGTTGACATTGTATGGAATTAACAGGATGAAGTTTTTTTAGTGAATATAAAATGCATGAATGTATTACTGTTTTGAGAACAATTAGTGTTGGGCGCATAAATATGGCCTTAGGAATTCATATGCTTTAAAGCCAATAACTTAAGAATTAGATAGCAAATGTGAATATATTGCATTGTTGTTTGGGGCCTGAGGCCTATTCCCTTTCTATTTCTTCTTTATTATGCAGGAGGTTGGGCACACCCTTATCGGGGTGCTGCCCAAATTTTTTTAGCAAATGTGAATATATTGTATTGGGGCCTGAGGCCTGTCTTTTTTTTGTTGTTATTTTTTGATGTAGGAGGTTGGGTACACCCTTGCCGGGGTGCTACCCAAATTTTTTAAAATCTTTTTGGTTTAGACATATCCAGTCAGAATACCGCCTAAATTTTTATCCGTTTATACCTACAATGCCAAACTAACTGTTTACCTTATTCACACGATGCCACCACGACGATATGCTCCGCATGATCACCCTGAGCCTGAGGCCCCAGGTTGGATGAGTGACGAGGCTAGACAGAGATACGCAGCACTGGCCTAGGTGCAGTTCCAAGCTAGCCGCTTCGTTTCTAGGCCGTTCCTTGAGGCTCTGGGGATGGCAGATGGGGTTGATATACTGATGGCAGGCGCGGGTTGGATAGAGTTTTTGATACCTACTTTCCAGACTCACCCAGAGATGGTGCTGCAGTTCCTTGCTACGCTACACTACGGCGAATATCAGAGATCTGACACGGAGGAGGGTGTCATCCAGTTTTGGATTGAGGGCCACCATTACAGTATCACCCGTCAGCGGTTTACAGAGGCCATGGGGCTTCCATTCGGGCAGGATGTCATAATGCCCCAGAGATCAGTGAGACGTCAGCATTGGGCGATTATAGTCTTGCCGGGAGTGCCGTATGATCATGACACGGCGAAGAGTACAGTACTTTCATCACAGTCCTTGCGATATCTTCACCGAGTTTTATCCAGCTCATATTTGGGACGAGCTGGTAACCCAGGTTCCCTCAATACTGCAGAGATCTGGAGTTTATGGGCCATGGTGGCAGGTCAGAGGCTCAACATCAGCCACAAGATTTTGGTCAACCTGGTGCGGGTATCCAGGGGGGCAACCCCTGTGGTGTATGTTGGGGGAGTCATTACCAGATTGCTCCTGAATTTGGGTGTTCGTCCAGATATCTTGGGGCGCCCCTTGGATGAGAGCATTTATGTGGACGCTCCAGCAGCTATGACGATGGCTATGATATTGTCGATACCGGGCCAGCCCGAGGCGTACAGGCTTCGCACTGTGCATGAGACTAGACGCGCATTTAGCTTGCCTTCGTTAGAGCCAGTAGAGGAGCAGCCTCAGGACCAGCCTCCCGGGCACCCAGAGCATCAGTAGCAGCAGCTTCCCGAGCACCATCAGCACCTGGAGGACCAGCTTCCCCTACAGCCAGAACATCCAGAGGGTCAGCCTCCGCAGCCGCAGCACGAGGAGCAGCCAGGTACACCTTATGATATGGGGATCGAGTTTACTATGGATGAGCTGCTTGCTACTCCTCCAGGGCAGAGAGTACAGAGTCCTACACCTCCACCATCGCGAGTACATCGGACAGTTCCCCGGGCTCACAAGAGGTTTAGTCCATATGCTAGGGTAGGGGATCCGGGATCATCTACTTCTACAGCTCCGCCACCTGAGCCAGCACCAGATTCAGCTCGCCCTCCGCCCTCATCATCAGCGCAGCCAGATTTTACTGCACTATTGACTGCTATGTTCACATCTTTCGAGCATAGGCAGGAGGAGAGAGACAGAGCCCTTCTCGGGCAGCTCGGAGAGCGAGATAGAGTCATATTAGATCGGCTGGAGCAGCAGCAGAGTATTATCCAGGAGCAGGGGAGGCTCATTGACTTTTTGAGGCAGGAGCAGGAGAGGCTCGTGGCTCAGCTGAGGCAGGAGATGAGGACCTCCCAGGATGGAGTGGCCCAGAGGGTGGATGTGTCCTTACAGGCAGTAGAGGAGTCAGTTGAGGCTCTCAGATTCAGGGTTCAGGTTCTGGATGGTGCCATACCTCCTATCGCCCAGTCCATTCGAGAGTTTAGGGAGCAGACAAAGGACAGACTGTGGAACATGGGGACTGCCTCCACGGATCAGACCCTTCGCCTAGGCAATGCTTTCAGGGAGTTAGGGGGAGTTGTCATTGATACGCGGCAGTTCATGACGGTATGTGCACAGCCTTTCCTAGATGGATTTGCTCAGGTCCAGTTCCAGCAGCAGGACCTGACGAGAGCGCAACCATTATCTATACCAGTGGTCGTCCCTCCTAGATACCAGCGATAGGCCAGAGCCTCAGCTACACAGCAGGCCGGACCATCAGCCCCTCCTAGTCAGCCGTCTGCTCCAGAAGTGGGACCTCTGCCTCTTCATCACAGTCTCAGACAGTCCAGATATCAGATGATGATGATGATCCAAAGGAGGAGCTCACGGACTATCCACCCCCATAGGTCTTCAAGGAGTCATGATATTATTTTTGTATCTCATATTATCATATTTACATTACATTGTACAAAATTTAACCTTTTAGTAGAAAAACGTTTATAGTTATCCTGTTAAATTTGCATGTTATTTCTTCATGATTTAACTCTCTTAAGAAAAGAAAAGAAAAGAAGAAGAAGAAAAAGGGATAATTAATCATGTCATAAAAAGGATGATAAATGATATAAAAATATCCACAAATCTATCAGTCAAATTAATTGGCGCGAGAATTAACGAGAATCTCTTATAATACAAGAATGTGGTTTTACACCGATTCAAAATTGACCCACAGTCAAAAGGAAGAATAAACAAATTAAGCATCATGTCCTTAGGGATCACATGAAATCAAAAGGTCAGAATTGTACCTTGGGGCATGATAAAGCCGCCAAATTGGGACACCCAGTTCGAAAGAACGCCCCGCTCAGAAGAGCAGTCCAGGAGGACACCTAGGCCAGAAGGACGCCCATGTCAAGAACCCATCATTGCACTTTGTACAGTTCGAAGAAGACTCGGCGCAGCTCAGGAGAGCCACTCATCGCACTTTGTACAGTCCGAAGAAGACTCGGTGCAGCTCAGGAGAGCCACTCATCGCACTTTGTACAGTCCGAAGAAGACTCGGTGCAGCTCAGGAGAGCCAATTATTGCACTTTGTACAGTCCGAAGAAGACTCGGTGCAGCTCAGAAGAGTAAACCTTGCGTTTTGTAAGTCCAGAACCGACTCGACGCATTGCCACTTCCCCGGCGAAAAGGTAAGGGCTGCCTCAGGTATGCGTCTCTTTCCTTTCTTCTCTGAATTTTGGCTCATCTAGGCACTAGTGCGCTAGTTTCCCCAAAATTGGGGGAAACTGTAGACACCGGGTCTTGAGGCAGTCCAGATCAGAGTTACCCGATGAAGAGATCAATGTCGATTTTCGGATAAGGGGATGAAATTCGGCGAAGAAGACTCGGTGTAGCTCAGAAGAGTAAACCTTGCGTTTTGTAAGTTCAGAACTAACTCGACGCATTGCCACTTCCCCGGCGAAAAGGTAAGGACTGCCTCAGGTATGCGTCTCTTTCCTTTCTTCTCTGAATTTTGGCTCATCTAGGCACTAGTGCGCTAGTTTCCCCAAAATTCGGGGCACCTGTAGACACCGGGTCTTGAGGCAGTCCAGATCAAAGTTACCCGATGAAGAGATCAATGTCGGTTTTCGGATAAGGGGATGAAATCCGGAGGTTTTCGTCTTTCGGTTTCGCGAGGATTAAAATCTTTTTCTATGGCATGGAGTTTTGAAAGAATTGGATAAATTTTGGGTAAAATTGGGAGTTTTGCTCCACGGACGGGATGCCCATCTGTGTAGGGAAGCCCGTCCCTACTTGGGTTGATCCCCGTCTCTAGGCGTAGTGGGGACAGACACGTGGCGATGTAGGGATGCCCGTCCCTAGTATCGCGCCCCGTCCCTAGTCAGTTTCCCGCATATGCCCTTAGTAGGGACGACCGTCGGTAGATGCAGGGAAGCCCGTCGTTACGGTAACTGACCGGATCACACAGGATTGGATAAAATCTGATGAAGGATAGGATTTATCTAGGATTTGAATTTTAGAGTCCTTTTTAAAATTCAAACTTTATATTGAGGCTTATCTTAATTATCTCCTAAAATCCTATAAATAGAGGATCAAATTTCAATTTTGGGGTTAGAAAATTTGGGGAGAAAATTTGGGAATTTTGGTGAGGAAAAGAGGGAAATTTTAGAGCAATTTATTTTGAAAAAAGGCTATCAAATATTTTTGGGAAATTGATTTTTAGAAAAGTTTCTGTGAGCAATTTACTCAAAATTTTATGAAATCTCTGCTTTATTTGCAGAATTTTATTTTGATAAATTTTTTTTAATTAGTTTGATTTCTTCCAATTTTTCTTGCGAATTAAGTTAATTTGAGGTGATGAAATTCATTTGTTTCCATCAATATAACTAATTCGAACACTCGATTACTATCAAATTTTCAAGGAAGGAATAACATAAATTTTCTTTCTTTGATCTGATTCTTACTCGATCCTTGCGAAGCATACTGGGACGAAATCATCCGATAATCACCCTAAAAGGTCAAATCCGAGGGTAAACATTCTGGACTAAAATTTGTGTAATTTAATTTGATTAACATTGGTTTTTTACGTATTTCATCATCCTTTTATAAAGGTGCTAAAAGGTTTTTTTTACTTGTTTTCCCTTACTAGGGACGGCCTATGGCATGGTACAGGAGGCCATCCCTAGGCAGGCTTTTACGTTTTTGACTTATAAAATTCTATCTTTTAACCTATTTCTTTTAGGGTTCTCTCATTATTTTATTTTTTTTATTTTTTATTTTTATTCACGTTTTTTTGATGCTAACATGTTTATCCTTGTGAGTTATTCTCTGACCATTTGGAGTTGGAGTTATGGAGTCCGAGGACTTTTATTCGGGTTTCTTCTTTGCCTTTACCTTTTATTCATGTTATTATGAAAATGTTTTTAATATCGTTGAAGTAAAAAAGACCAAAAGCTTTCTATCAATTAACCTGGCATTTTCTCTAAATAAAAAATGGGACAGTCCAAGATCAGGATTACCCGATGATGAAAGCATCGCCTATTCACAGGTAAAAATGTCGAAGATGATGTTTCCCTTGTCGAGACCCTCATTTTTTTTAAATAAAAAATAGACAAATAAATATATATATAATAAAAAAATATTATTATAAAAAATTATATTAAAAAAAATTTAAGAAGTGTTAATTTTATATACATCAAAATCTTTGATATATATATATATATATATATATACATACGCATGTGGACAATTCCACATGCATTTATTTTTCCCCCTTTTCATGTTTTTCTTTTTTTTTATTTTTTTTAATCTTTTAATCATTTTTTATTACTTTTAATTATTAATATAATTCCTTTCAAATTAATATATATATATATATATATATATATATATTAATTTGAAAGGAATTATATTAATAATTAAAAGTAATAAAAAAATGATTAAAAGATTAAAAAAAAGAAAAAAAAAAAAAAACATGAAAAGGGGGAAAAATAAATGCATGTGGAATTGTCCACATGCGGCCTTCCATGGGAAGGCTGCATGTGGAAAATTCCACATACAGCCCTTCCCATGGGAGGTCGCATGTGGAAAGGTCCATATGCTGCCTTCCCATGGAAGGCCGTCTGTGAGGCCTTCTGAGGGCCGCACGCGAGAGTTGCGCGCTACCGCGAGGGCCTCCGCATGCGAGCCTCCACTTGTGGCCACCCCTCCCTGCGCGTTGCTTTCTCATCTGTAAAACATATTTTTGGGACTGCAAAAATCAGGTTTTTTCACATTTTATTATTATTTTGAAAAAATAAAAATTAGAAAATTAGTTTTGTTTTTTTCCATTTTGGGAAGGCAGTGAATTTAAGAGGGAATTGACCTCCATTTTCTAGGGAAGGGGGCTGGTTTTCAAGAAAAAAAGAAAAAGGGTTTTCTCTTTAGGAAAAGAGGCAGACGAGAGGCATTTTTTTAAAAAAAAAAAGATCTTAAGCATTTTCAAGATTCAATTTTTCTTCTTTCTCTCTAAAACAATTCGTTCTTGGTTTGGTTTGAGCAAGGAAAATTAATTTCCTTTGCTTGATCATCTCATCAAAATTATTTTCTTGAGTTTTTTATTTGTTTAAAAATTTAGATTTTCTCAAGCTTTTTGCATTTACTACCACAAACTCGACAAGGAGGACGGATCAAGACACCATTTCTCCGATCTATAAACTCTGAGAGTAAACATTCTTGGACTGTAACAACCTAATTTTGACCCTAGTAGTTTTTGCAATGTTTTGTTGGGTTATGATAAGTTTAAGAGTGATAAAGTATAAAGATTTTTGGTTATGCAAGAGTGGCTTTAGAAGAGGACTGAGTGGCTTGTGTGAGGGTTCTATCACAAGCACGACAGAACACTCCAACGGAAGTCCTTTTTTTAAACTGGTTTAGAGGGAGTGTGTGGGTGTTTTGACATGTGGCAGCGTAGGAGATTGACACTTGGCTTGGGACTTATTTGTTTGAGTGAATAAATGTGGTAATTGGCATTAAAGGCTTTTAGGTGGCTTTTAATGTGAGTTGTTGGCTTGTAATGGGTTTGACCGGCCACTCCCCTGTGTCTTTCTTCATTTTCTGCACTTGGCCTCTTCTTTTTCCTTTCTTCTTTCTTTTTCCCTTGTTATTGGTTTCTGTCGTGCTTCTTCTTCTCTTTTGGTTTGCTCCTTAAGTGGGTTACTTGGATTGGTTTGAAGAGAGTGTTGGGAGGGTTTGACTTGGTTCTTGAGTAGAGGTAAGTGGATAATGTTAGTATTGGTCTTCTTCTTCTAGTTGTGCTTTCTGTTTTTGATTTAAAGTTAAGAGTATGGATTAAGAGTTTGTCTTGATTGATTTGTGCATGAAAGCTATGAACGAGAGATTGGACAAAGGCATGGAGAATATTAGAACTAATTAGAGAGAAGTGATCAAGCTACCTAGAGGTTGGGATCGAGTGTGATTTCAGTTATTTTGCATGTGTTTGTGATTGAGTAATTTATGCTTGAATAGAGATATGTATGAGTAGTGATGCATGGTGAACTTTTACTAGTTAATAGCTCTTTTAGTTGTATACTTGTTTATGTGTTCATTTTGATTGCTTGCGGTGTTCCTATGATATATGTTTATGATTATGTAATTTGATCATTTGCATGTGTGCTGAGGATGTTAGATGATTGCCATATAGTTTTTGAGTGTAAGATATGATTTTGGGGAAATTCTGTTCATTTTTTTATTAAACCTCCGTGTAATGTTGTTATCATAAGTGGAGTTTTAGACCTCTAAATGTTTGATTGTTGAGCCTTTAGAACCATGACTTCAATACCTATAAAAATCTCAGAAATGAGCATGAATGAATTCTGACACTAAGACTGTTAAAAATGGCCAAAACATTAGTGTCTCTAATCTGACAGGTTCAATGGAATAGTATAGCTTATTAGGGTCATATCTCATGTTTTATATGTAAAAATTACCTAATTCTTGTTCCGTTTGAAAGTTAACATCCTAAGGAACAATTGTTAAAAAGGATGTTTTGCCTAAAAATTAGGTTTAGAAGTTGGTTTAGGCGATATAAGTTTGAGGTGAAAAGCAGTCTCATGAAGTTCCTATTGGAGCCTACTGTCGCGAGCGCGGTAGAACAAGTAAAAAGAGTGATTTTCTTCTTGATTTGGAGCCCATGGTTGGCATGAATCAATTCCCACCTTTACCCTCTTCTAGTTTGTACATTTTTGTGTGTTTTTCCTTCCTGAATCGCACTCGAACTTTACTACAAGTTATTATAGCTTATTCCAATTCATGTTTAAGATTGTGATATGAGTATATGAATGTTTGACAATTGAAATATATATAAATAATGCTATGGCATTAGAGTTTAAGAATGGAACTAAGTGTATACATGCTTATTAAGTGTTGAACACGACATGCCATGTGAAATTGATCATATATGATTGAATAATGATATAATGCTTGAGTGATTGTAATGCATATGATATAGTATATAGAGTCTTTATGTTAAGCCTGAATGGTCATAGTAGTGGATAGATAAGCGTGCTTATAAAGGGTTAGAGTGCAGCTGCTAATGTGGCACCGCTTGTACCTATATGTTGAATACGTAGTGTATTCGAATAATTTGAGTTGGGTCTCTACTTGTATGATACTATTAAATGGTAACTAGAGGTACCCGTATCCACCATTAGAGGACTTTAGGCAAATAAATACTTTGTTTTATACATGAGTTAAAGTAGAAGTCACTGTTCTAGGTAATTGTGAATGCATAAGAGTGATGTTTCATTGTATGACTAGTGTGAAAGTAAGAGTTTATATGCATGATGAAATATGACTATCATTATGTACTGAGCATGACTATGAATATGAAAGGTGTGTGTGATGTGCACCGAACCCCGGCACGCCCCGAACACCCGCTATTAGGGCGATCGAGAGAGGTTCATGAAAACTTGTAAGAAATTACAAGTGCGTCCATTTTGGGCAACAAGGAGGTTTCTTGGAGTCACTACCCAATAGAACATTGGGAAAAGTTGTCTAGCCTCAGTGAGCCTAAGACAGCGCTGCTATGTCCATTTTGGGCAAGCCGGAGGTGTCTTGGAGGCCCCACCCTAATAGAATATTAGGATGGCCCTCTCGCCTCGCACTTGGGCAAGCCAGAGGTGTCTTGGAGGCCCCACCCTAATAAAATATTAGGATGGCCCTCTCGCCTCGTGGAGCCTAGGACTATGCAAGTTAGGCCTTTTTTGGGACACAAGAGGTGTCTTAGAGGCCCCACCCCAATAGATCATTGAGGTGGCCCTCTTGCCTCATTTAGCCCAAAGACCAGAGAAGGTTCGGGACTTCCCATTTATTCATACCTTGGTTAAGTTTACAATTGAGTTTTGAATTTCGCGTTTCATCCCATTTCTCATTCAATTTAATACAATTTAATTAAAGCGCAGGTTGGTCATTCAAGGAAAGCGATAAACAAAGTATAATTAAAATAAAGTGCATGGAAATATATTACAACAAAACTAGGGGCGGAATACAACCCCCATTGTAAATAAAATACAAAACATGCATAAAACGGGGTATACATTAAAGGCGAGTACATTGGTCCTCGCATGCACATTTATTACAAAATGATGTTAAAGTGTCGGTTTTATTTGCTTAGAAATGGGACATTGGTCCTTGTTTTATCAATAAAATCTCGATTTAATTATCATAGAAAATATTTAACCACTTTTGTAATAGCAGAATAAAAGAACAGTATTCACAATAACAACATAAATTAAAAGGATAAAGTCCAGAGAATAAACCCGGGAGAAGACCCTTAAATCATTGCAGTGACCTCCATCACAAACAGCTCTAGATTCACCAAACAAATCAGATAAAAAACTCACAAAATAAAAGACATATTAGTGCCCAATTGAGAGCAAAATAAAATAAGAAATTAAACAATAATAAAAAAAAAACATGAAAAATTGCGTGAAAAATCCATAGAAAAAAACAAAGGAATAAGAAAGAGGAGACAAATGGGGAAAGAAGGCCTAGGGATGGCCCAAGGCGCGTGAGCAACGGGCATCCCTGGGCGTGATCGGCGGGCACAGATGGTTACCCGAGACGGTCGTTGGTGGTTCCTATGCCCGTCGGTCACTCCTATTCCCAAAAAAAAGGTAAACCCAAATTATTTTGTTGTTTTAATTTGAGTAAAATAGTATTTTTATGCAGGAAATTACTGAAAAATAATTAAATTCAAAATAATATATCCAGAATGTTTACCCTCAGATTTTTACCTCGTGAAGGTCAACACTGAGTGATTTTGGCTCCTCGAGTTCTACAAGGATCGACTCGTGATTACGTGATTTCAGAAGACTTTTTTATTACAAAACTTGTGTTTTGAGAATAAATCAAGAAAAGAAAATTATATTTTTTCTTTCTTGGAATTTTGACAGCAATTAGATGTCAAAATTAGCTAGATTGATGGAAACAAATGAGTCTTGTTACCTCGGATTAGCTTAATTCGCAAATAAAAATGAGAGAGAGTAGAAATTTTAAGAAAATTATTTTGAAAAAATGCGAAAAATAAAATTTCTATGAAAAGTGTTAAACTTTAGTTTTCTTTCAAAATTTCTAACTGAAAATTTTCCCAACCCCAAATAATGAACTTCTATCCCCTATTTATAGGTTTTAGAAGATAATTCAAATAAATTTAAATTTAAGATTTGAATTTGAAAAGAATTTCTGAAATCAAATTGTAACCGAATCGGTTATCAGAATATTTACAAAATCAAATCTAATATTTAAAAATATTTGAAAAGATTTAGAGCATTTTAACAAGATTTATAAAATATTTGATAAATCTAACAAAATCCTAACCAAATTCGGCGGTTTCAACAACCTGATCACCTACCGACGGCCGTCGTTGGACTATAGACGGGCATCGGTGGGAGGGGTATTCGTGGTCATTTGACTGGCGGACCACCCACGAACAGGGAGACGAGCGACAGCTGTCCCTCGCGAGGGGCGAGCGTCGCTCGGACGAGAGACGGCCGTCTCTCAACCGCGAGAGACAGGCCCCGCTTTCGAGCGACGGCCTGTCGCTCATCGTGAGAGATGGCATCCTCATGCGAGCGACGGGCGTCCCACCACAGATGGTTAACCTGTCTGTGGACCCAAATTTTCTTTTTCAAAGTTTTCACCATTCAAAACCTCCTGTTGCTGAGAAAATCCTCAATCCTTGTTAAACTGAAGAATGAAAACCCCCAAATTCCATCCATTCGTCTTCAAACAGACATTAATCTATTTATCGGGTAACTTTGATCTGGACTGCCTTAGGACTCGGTGTCTACAGTTGCCCCTAATTTTGGGGAAACTAGTGCACTAGTGCCTAGATGAGCCAAAATTCAGAGAAAAAGAAAATAGATGCGTACTTGAGGCAGCCCTTTGCCTTCTGCAGGGTGTTTGAGCTGGTGAACCCTTGTGACGCGCACTGGAACCTAGCAAAGGCCCTCCTCTGAACCCGCTTTTAGGATTCGAGGGATTGGTTTGCGTTTTTTGATCTTGGGTGCCATGAGACATCTTGGATGCCTCCTTCCCAATATAACATTGGAAAGGATCATCTAGCCTCATTGTACCTTTAGGCACCTTTGAGGTATTTTGGAGTCGCCACCCAATTTACAAGAAATTGGGAAAGGTCATCTAACCTCTTCGGTCTAAACCAGAGATGGTGTTCGGAACTTCACTCTTATTTATGCTTTGGTTAATTATAATGAATTTTTAACCTCCTAAAGTTCTATCTCTTATCTCACACGATTAATGCATTTAAATTAAAAGGCGCATCGCAAGCATTCAAAGGCGATAAAGAAAGCGGTAAATAAATAAAAGAAAGCAATAAACACACCAAGCACGCAATTACAAGGGAAATTGGGGTGGAATACAACCCCAAAAAGAAAATTAAATGATATTGCCCCAAAATTAATTACAAGGGCCCAAAATATATGAACGTGAATTTAAACAAACAAACGAAAACAAACATAAGAAAAACATACATAAATCGGGGTATGTGTTTGGTTTAGGAACATCGGTCCCTTCATGCTTATTTTGAAGAGGGATCGAAGAGTTAATTGATTGCTAGTTTGAAATACCGGGATGAGTGATCCCATCTTTGGAGAAAATTTAACTCTTCGTTTTATTATGACATTTTACATTCCTTAACTAAAATGAAGGACATTGGTCCCAATTTTAGTAGTAAAAATTCCAATTTAATTGTAAAAGTATTTTTATGATTTTTCATCCCACGCGTGCATAAATAAAATATTTGTTTTACAAGCAAACACAACAAAAAGGAGGAAAATAAGAAAGGTCTCACTAAACTGACGTGATCCTCTACGCATTGTGACCCACCCGGGAGGTCACGAGAACGCCCACATAATGTAAGTCATATTTTAATCTCAGATAGAAAATAATATTAAAAATATTAGTAATAATTCTAAATAAAATTAATCAAGTGAAAATAAACATAGGACGTGTTAGTTTAATAAACAAAAAACTTACATGCAAAAAGAATTAAAAACAAGTCATGCCAAAAATAAGAATAATGACAAAATCATGACAACAATAAGATTATAGTGATAACCACAATAAATAACCATGACATGATAGCAACAATAAAATAATAATAATGATAATAATGATGATAACAATAATAATAATAATAATAATAATAATAACAATAATAATAATAATAACAATAATAATAATAATAATAATAATAATAATAGTAGTAGTAAAAGAAGATGGATGACTACACATGTGAAGGTAAAACCATGAAAATCAAATCAAAAGACATAAAGGGATTCAAATCACAAAAACTAAACACAAACACCAACAGTAGCAAATAACATTAATGTTGTCAGGAAATAAATATGGTAAGAATGATAGAAAATAAGAGTATTGACAATAATAAGTGGTGTGCAAAAATGAATGAGGACAAGATCTGATAATATTACCCTCAAAGTTATGCATTTGAAAGGAAAGATGTCTAGATCTGCTCCCCTTGTCGAAGTTTCGGTAGAAAATGCAGAAAATATTTGAAAAGAAAATGCCAGTTTAACAGGGTAAACTTGGGATAATATATGCGGGGTTGATGAACAACCAAGGAAATTGATTTTCCTTTGTGTAAAAATAAATCCCTGACAGGAAATCCTTTGAAGAAAAATCAAGAAGAAGAACGAAAATCAGAACTTTAAAAATCCTAGCAAAAACCTTGTTTTCTGTTTTTTTTTTTTGGTTCAGAGGAAACCAGTTCCTCCCCATTTTTTTGAATAAAATTGCCGATCCCTCAAAATGAAAGGCCAGCTCCATTTTGATTTCCTGGATTGTCCCAAAAAAGAGAAAGACAAAAGGTTCTTTCATCCTTCCCTTCCCGAGAATTTCACAGGAATAGAAAAAACAGCGGTAAAAATGAACTGCAATTTGACTGAGAAAACCCAGGAAATGACGGGCAAAAAGGCCAAAATGGCCGCTGGAGGAGGGGGTGGGGCGTGCGCGTCGCCTGGCGAGGCGCGCCCCAAGGGGCGCGCACATCTCCTGGCGAGGCGTGCCCCAATAGGGCGCGTGCCTCATGGCGAGACGCGCCACAATGGTGCTTGCACCTCGTGGAGAGACACGCCACAATGGGGCGCTCGCTCCCCCGGCGACGCTCGAGCGGGCACGCGCTGCCTCCACAGCTCTCGCGTAGGCGCGACTCGCCCACGTGGCATGTGAACAAAATATAAAATAAAATTAAAATAATAATAAAAATAAAAGTGAAAAGAAATAAAAATAAGAGTAACGATGCGAATTTTCAAATCGAAGTTTTCGGATAAACAAAGGGAGTTTTCGATAAGGAAGACATCACTCTTGACACCTTTACTCGTGGCAAGTATCATTTTAATCATTGGGTAATTCTGATCCTGGACCGCCTCGGGACCTGGCGTCTACACCCCTTGCTGCTGAGCTGTAGTGTATTTTATCGCAACCCTTTGACGATTCATTCAATCACCTTCATCCTGCTGGCCTCGTCTTGGCCCGCACAATTCCTGACTATCATGAGAGGCAGTGTTATCCAACTGCAACCCAATTGCAACTTGTTCTATTGCAAGTGCTCCGCTAGCCTCGTCTCGGCTTGCATGGCATCTGAGTGATGCGAGAGGTAGTGTTCTCTAACTATAACCCGCTTACGATTTGTTCTATCGCATGTGTCCCGCTGGCCTCGTCTCGGCTTGCACAGTGTCTGTGAGATGCAGTGTTATCTAAACACAATCCCATTGCAATTTATTCTACCGCAGGTGTCTCACTGGACTTATCCCGGCTTACACGGTGTCTGTGAGATGCAGTGTTATCTAACTACAACCTCTGTTGCGATCTGTTCTGTCACTGGTGTCCCGCTGGCCTCATCTCGGCTTGCACGGTGCCTATGAGATACAGTGTTATCTAACTATAACCTTTGTTGCGATCTGTTCTACCGCATGTGCTCTGCTGGACTCGTCTCGACTCGCGTAGTGTCCTAGCTAACCCCCGTCCGATCCACCAGACATGTGATTGAATATTTTGTTTTGCTGGCCTCTTTTAAGCACGATATTATCTTGCTAACCCCCATCCGATCTGCAAGAAGTGTGATTTTCAATTTTCTGACCCCCGTCCGGCCTGCAAGGTGTGACTTTTGATTTGCTGACCCCCATCCGATCTGCAAGATGTGTGATTTTTAACTTTTTGACCCCCATCCGGCCTGTAAGGTACGACTTTTGGTTTACTGACCTCCATCCGATCTGCAAGACGTGTCTTTTGATTTACTAACCACCATCTGGCTAGCAAGGTATGACCTTTGATTTGCTGACCCCTATCCAATCTGCAAGATGTGTGATTTTTAACTTTTTGACCCCCATCCGGCCTATAAGGTACGACTTTTGATTTGCTGACCTCCATCTGGTCTGCTTGGTTTCTACCTATTAACCATTATCTGAATGATGTAGTGTCTGATTTGCTAACCACCATCCGGTTTGCCCAGTGCCTGACCATTGACCATCCTTGGGTCGGCATGATGACTCGTTCGTCGTTTTCTTTGCTGGCGCTTATCCTTAACCTCTTCTTCTCTTTTTTTTTCTCTACAAAAAAGAGAAAAACAAATGTGCAGGGTGTATAAAAGAGATGCTTACCTATGGCAGTACATACCTGTTGGGGTCGATGTCAGACGGGTGCCCCCTGAAAGACGGTTGGTTGTTCATGGAATATGAACATCCTCCCCTTGATTGCCTCGAGTCATTTTCCAGGCTTCCAAAGTGCGGATATCATCTTCTTGCAAAGTTGGGAATCATCCTCTTAGAAATCCCTTATCAACTGTGATATACCAGATATTGATCCCTCTATCATCTCCAATCGGAGCTTCCTTGTTGAAAAGACCTACATGCCTCTTAAAAGGGTGAGATACTTTGATGTCGAGCATCCAAGAGGCAAATAGGTTTGAGCCTCCTCAGAAGAAAATTAGATTGGAGCCCCTAGAGAGGAAATTGGATTTGAGACCCCTCAGAGGAAATTAGATTGGAGCCCCCTCAGAGGAAAATTAGATTGGAGGTTTTGTTGCTTGCCTGCAGGCGGATAGATTTTAATGTCTTTTGGGATTTTCACATTTTCGATGTATTTGAATTTTTACAATATGTTGGATTTTCAAGGCTTTGAAAATATCTTCTTCTCTTTGTTTTTGTTTTGTTTTGTTTTTTTTTTTTATTGTTTATATTTGAGAATTTGTTATTTATGTTTGAGAATTTGTACTCTTTGTACACTTGAAGTTGGATTTTGTACACTTATTGTGTGATGTGTGTGAGCATACATCTTATGATAGAGAAACTTATCTGATTGCCCCCGGCATGGTGTGCGTAAATAGGCTTATTTGTCCTTGGCGTTCCCCCTCCATACAGATGCACCTGATTTAATGCAGAATATAGTGTTCGACAATGTTAAGCTGAACCCATCTCTTGGATCACCTTTAAACATGAGGTCTATTCGGACCTTTCCCCCTGAGTCATGTACACAACAACGTATACAAAATATTGTGTGCGTATGGAATCAACGTGTGTGAAATTTACATACAAAAATATATACAGGAAACACACGTAAAAAATTAATGTACAAAAATTATGTGTGCGCAATTACACGTGTAAAGAATTGAAAACATGTGCAAAGAATTATGCAAAAATTATGTACACGGAATGTGCGTGAAGAATAACATATGCAAAATATATACACAGTTCAAGCATGCGTGTTGGGCATCATGAAAGGCTATGTACATGTAAAGCTATACAGTGGGATATGCAAGAGATTTATGCATGCAAGATGCATGTGATATGCAAAAATGGATAGACCACATCCTAAGTGGCTAAGGGATTTGTTGAGGGTGCAGCTCCGCTTCTCATGTTGTCTGTTGCCCCCAAGGATCAAGAAAATCATCATCTTGGCTTGATGGCCTCTGACCCATAATCTTTTCAAAGAGAACTGACTCGCATGCATCTTTGCCCCCCGGTCAATGAGCATATTGCCCCCAGGACTCTGAATTAAGTTCTGCATTATGCACTACCTATCTAAAGGGAAGTTATTCAAAGTAATGCCGCCTTATCGTGCCTTGTGGATTTTCATACTAACTTTTCTTAGCGGAAAATGCGTCCCTTTGGGGATTTTCACATAACCCTGTACCTAATTTTTGCCTGGAATGGACCCAACCCACTCCAGCGGCTTTTATTCACTTTTTTTGTAGGACAGACTGCCTGTTTCCAGGTTTTCACCCTGCCCTTTGGCGTAACTTTTGCTTAGAGAGCCAATTACGGTTTTCAACTCTAATGGCCTCCTTTTTTTTTTTTAAGAGCATGACTACAAGAAAAGTTGAAGCTACTATCAGAGCCCCTTCTAGAGTAATCGATAATTATTCACTGAGGCATTTTCTCCCTAAGCATCAATTTTATTCCTTTGCCTCTCTTGGTGAATGTGTTGCTAGATTGGGTAAGGTGGTGAATGAGGATCAGGTTCCTTAGGGCTTCATGAGGCTGCTTTTTACATTACCACTCATTGTGCTCGATAGTTCAGAGGGATTAATAATGTAGTGAGGCATCCCTATCTTTCCAAGGTGGACCTTTATCCTCGGCTCTTACCTTCAAACATCATGGCCTCTAGGCGAACTATCGGTGAAGACTATTATGCCATCTATCAAGGGTTATTCTTTCACTCCCACTAATGCATTCAAGAGGTAGGTGCTTAGTCCCGCAATCGATACTAGAACTCATCAACTTAGACATCCAGATGGTGAGAGTAGTAGCAGAGTGTAGCCATTTAGATTTCACGCATTCAACAATGAACGATATTTCTCTTTTTATAAATGAACTAGAAAATAATGAACACATGTATTTGTAAAGATTGTGTACATTTTGGTATGATTTCTCTATACATGATCATTATCTAACATCGATTCAAAATGCAAAACTACATCTAATCCCAGAGTATATCATGTAAGCATCAAACTCCTATCTCCAATCAGCCCTCTCGGGTTTTCTTGATTGGATATTTTCTCTCAAGCCTCTAATTTTTGCCCAGGATGCCTTTTTTCGGTTTTTACCCTGACGAGGCACCCATTTTTAGCAAGGACGCCTTTTTTCGGTTTTTGACCCGCGGGGCTTTTATTCTCTTCTTTTGATTTTTAGTCTTTAGCTATGGAACATCTTGGGTCTGTCGATGTTGACCGATTCTTTGAAGTCATCTTCATCGCTGTCTGTTGTTGCTTTCTTGGATAATAATCTCTAGAGAACAAATGGGCCTTCCTATACTGGTCTGAATTTGCCTCATTCGTCTGGAACATTCGAACTGATTTGCTTGAAGACTGAATCTCTCTTTCCCATCGGATGCTTTCTGACCTCCTTGCTAAATGACCAAGTAGAGTGTTTTCTGATATATCTGACTATGGCGGTAATCCCATGACATGTCCTCATCTGATGTGTTTAACTGCTGCTGCCATTGCTGTGCCCTGTCGCTTCTAGAATCTAGGCTTCCATGACTGTCCTTAAAGATTTGAGCTCTACTCCGACTGGCCATCACTGCTTCTGCCCCATGTGACTCTCGTAGAGGTTCCAATAGTGGTTCTCTAGCCTCGAAGTGCAAAAGGGCTATTTCTCTGCCCAATCTTTGTGGTTCTGAACTATCTTGACTAAGATCATCTTGTTAGCAGCCTCTACTATCCCATTGGTTTGAGCGCAATACATAGAGGATTTGTGGTCTTTAATGCCATACCTCTGGAGCAACTCCCTAGCCTTAGCCATAAATTGTCCTTCCATCCTTGAACCCTGCATGGTGCGGGAGACCATATTGACACGTCAGATTCCTTTTGATGACCCTGTCCATTGGATGCCGTAGGGCGCACCTCCCCTATGATGTATATCTCCAAGCTCGAGCAACTCGTATCCATTGTAAGTCAATAGAACCTTTTCGGAGGTCAAGAAAAATGGAAAAGTACGGGCATGCGTAAATCAATGGAATTTGAACAAAGCTTGCCCCTAAGATGACTTCCCTTTGCCCCCATATCGATAGTTTCTCTTTTTTTTCTTTTTCATTTGGCCAGATCTACATATTGATTCTTTTCTTTCCTTCTCCTTTTTTCATTATATATTTTTTATTTTTTTATTTTTCTTTCTTTTTCTTCCTGTTCTTTTTTTGTGAATAAGCTTTGTTCAAATCCTGATACTTTACGCGTACATGCACTCCTCCTCTTCTCGATACGGGACCACACTAACCAACTAAGTCGGGTGTTGAACTTAGACAAGAAATTTTGGCTTTATCTCTGCTTATGGATCCCTTCTTTAACCTTCTCTGCCCATTCTAGCCTAAGTCTTCTGGGCTTCTGCTTGGTTGATGCATGATCAGGATATGTTGGAATGGTGCACTTGGTGATTTCGCGATCATCTCTTAGCATGTCTTCATAGGTTCAGGCAAAGACTTTTTCACATTTTGTTTTAATTCTCTCAAATTTTGATCTCTCTTCAAGAGTTATATTAGATGCTGTCAAGATTTTCTTTGGGTTTTCCAAAGTTCTGAGATTAAACGGAGTAACATCAATTGAATTAATATCAAATAGGGATGAGTCATGAACATGATTATGCATAATGAAATCATAAGAGATATTATACAAGTAAGCAAAAACGTTCATCTTATTAATGAAATCAGAATGTCATTATTAACAGTTCAAAAATAAAAAGAACATTCTAAATAGCTAATCATTTTTCGCTCTAGTCAACACAGATGCTGCAGTTAGTGGTCCATTATCATTCTTAAGAACCATAAATAAAATAAATAAAAATGCAAATAAAATAAGAGTAAAAATGCAAAATTTTTGAATTAAAATTTTTAGAGTAACCAAGGAGATTTTCGACAAGAAAAATATCATTATTGACATCTCTACTTGTGGCAAGTATCATATTCATCATTGGGTAATTCTGATCTTGGACCGCCTCGGGACCCGGTGTCTATACTTAGAAATGGGACATTGGTGCTTGATTTATCAATAAAATCCCGATTTAATTATTATAGAAAATATTTAACCACTTTTGTATTAGCAGAATAAAAGAACAGTATTCACAATAACAACATAAATTAAAAGGATAAAGTCCAGAGAATAAACCCGAGAGAAGACCCTTAGGTCATTGCAGTGACCTCCATCACAAACAGCTCTAGATTCACCAAACAAATCAGATAAAAAACTCACAAAATAAAAGACATATTAGTGCCCAATTAAGAGCAAAATAAAATAAGAAATTAAACAATAATAAAAAAAAACATTAGAAATTGCGTGAAAAATCCATAGAAAAAAACAAAGGAATAAGAAAGAGGGGACAAATGGGGAAAGAAGGCCCAGGGACGGCCCAAGGCGCGTGAGCAACGGGCGTCCCTGGGCGTGACCGGCGGGCATAGATTGTTACCCTCGGCGGCCCGTCGCTCGCTTAAGAGACGGCCGTCGGTGGTTCCTATGCCCGTCGATCACTCTTGTTCCCGAAAAAAGGTAAACCCAAATTATTTTATTGTTTTAATTTGAGTAAAATAGTATTTTTATGCAGGAAATTACTGAAAAATAATTAAATTCAAAATAATATATCTAGAATGTTTACCCTTGGATTTTTACCTTGTGAAGGTGAACGCTGAGTGATTTCGGCTCCTTAAGTTCTACAAGGATCAGCCCATGATTACGTGATTTCAGGAGATTTTTTATTACAAACTCGTGTTTCGAGAATAAATCAAGAAAAGAAAATTATATTTTTTCTTTCTTGAAATTTTGATAGTAATTAGATGTCGGAATTAGCTAGATTGATGGAAATGAATGAGTTTTGTTACCTCGGATTAGATTAATTTGCAAATAAAATGAGAGAGAGAGTAGAAATTTTAAGAAAATTATTTTGAAAAAATGAGAAAAATAAAATTTCTATAAAAACTGTTAAACTTTAGTTTTCTTTCAAAATTTCCAACTGAAAATTTTTCCAACCCCAAATAATGAACTTCTATCCCCTATTTATAGGTTTTCGAAGATAATTCAAATAAATTTAAATTTAAGATTTGAATTTGAAAAGGATTTCTGAAATCAAATCGTAATCGAATCGGCTATTAGAATATTTACAAAATCAAATCTAATATTTAAAAATATTTTAAAAGATTTAGAGGATTTTAATAAGATTTATAAAATATTTGATAAATCTAACAAAATCCTAACCAAATTCGACGGTTTCAACAACTTGATCACCTATCGACGGCCGTCGTTGGACTACAGACGGGCATCGGTGGGAGGTGTACTCACGGTCATTTGACCGGCGGACCACCCATGGACAGGGAGACGAGCGACGGTTATCCCTCGCGAGGGGCGAGCGTACCTCGGACGAGAGACGGCCGTCTCTCAACCGCGAGAGACGGGCCCTACTTTCGAGCGACATCCTGTCGCTCGTCGCGAGAAACGGCATCCTCGTGCGAGCGACGGGCGTCCCACCACAGACGAGTAACCAGTCTGTGGACCCAAATTTTTTTTTTTAAAATTTTCACTATCCGAAACGTCCTGTTGCTGAGAAAATCCTCAATCCTTGTAAAACCGAAGAATGAAAGCCCCCAAATTCCATCCATTCGTCTGAAAATAGATATTAATCTCTTCATCGGGTAACTCTGATCTGGACTGCCTCAGGACCCGGTGTCTACAGTGTGAGTTTTGTGCGACTTCGATAGAATTTCTTTGCGTTATTTATCCCCACTAAGCATTATCGCTTAGCACGGGTCTTTTTTCCGTGTAGGTTGCAGGTTCTGTTCTGTGGAAGGAAGTCCATTTGCTGGCCACTAGGAGTTGAATTCTTTCTTTTGTACTAGTATAGGAGCTTTTTGTATAAGTTGTAAATGCATGTAAATTTTGGATACTTGGCATGTAATGAATTGCATATGTATACTTTATAAGTTTTTGGTAATGCAAGTTTAAGCTATGATTTATGTTATTTCTGTTCTTGCATGTGTTAGTGGAGCCTGTTCATGTTCAGCATGTGCGTATTTGTGTGTTTGGCATGTGTAGCAACTCGATATTTCTTCCCGGGGGTATCTAAGTGTTACATTTAGTGGCATCAGAGCATAGGTTTAGGCGGTTCTGGTTTATAGGATGTTAGAGTATAGAGTTTGTGCATGTGAGTCTGTCTAAAGTTTTGGCCTAATGCAGACATTCCTTTTTGTAGTGTATAGATGGAGTCGAATTCGAGTGAGAACGTAGGAGAGATGACTGGTCATCTGAATGTAGTTCGTGGGGATCCGCTTGTGCAAGAACAAGTTAGAGATGAAGGAGCTGATCCTGTTCATGATAACCCAGTGCTGATGCAAGGGTTATTTCAGATTTTAGATCGATTGACGGCTTCTGAGGTGCCAACGGACCTCATAAGAAAGGGAGGAGCTGAGGAATTTTGTGGAACCTCATTGGACCAATCTGATATAGCAGAGTTTTGGGTAGAGAGAACAGGAAGGATCCTGCAAGAGAATAATTGTCCACAGAATCAGAGGGTAGCTTGTGCTGTGTCATTGCTGCAAGGTGCAGCATATGACTGGTGGAAGTTAATATTGAGAAACCCACAGAGGCCAGTAGAATTGTCATGGGATTTATTTGTTCATGAATTCAAGGAAAAATATGTGACTAATGCATATAGAGAGGTAAAGCGCAAAGAGTTCGTGAGCCTTAAGCAACAAAATATGACAGTCGAGAAATACGATGAAGAGTTTAGCCGGTTGAGTAAATATGTGCCTGATATTCTATTAACAGAGGATTTTAAGTGCCGGCAGTTTGAAGATGGACTAAGAGAAAGCATTAGAGGACCTCTATCTGCCATGGTTTCTTTGCAACCGGTGAGCTATTATAGATTGGTATTGGTAGCTATGAAATTAGAGGACTCAGAGTTTTTAAAGCAGAAGAGAGAGCAAAAGAGAAAGTTCCTAAAAAGAGATGAAGGTTCTAGCAATAGAGCTAGAGAAGTGATGAGAGGAGGAAATGAGCAAGAATCAGTACAAGTACCGACTTCAGTTGGGAGTGTAGTGCCACCTACTAGTAGAAGTAGTGTAGCACCAAAGTGTAATCACTGTGAGAGGCATCATTGGAGTGAATGTAGGAAACTCACCGGAGCTTGTTTTAAGTGCGGCAGTATGGAACACATGCTTGCCAAGTGCCCTAAGTCAAGAGAAAATATGGCCTCTCAAGTAAGTAAAGATAAAGTGAATGTGTTGGGAACCGTTAGAAGCGGATGAGGAAGAAGCGAAACTAACCGAGATTTCAACTCCTATTGGTGTGACTTTTGTGCGACTTCGGTAGAAGTCCTTTACGTTATTTATCCCCACTAAGCATTATCGCTTAAAATGGGTATTTTTCCCGTGTAGGTTACAGGTTCTGTTCTGTGGAAAGAAGTCCATCTGCTGGCCACTTGGAGTTGAAATCTTTCTTTTGTACTAGTATAGGTGCTTTGTGTATAAGTTGTAAATGCATGTAAATTTTGGATACTTCGCATGTAATGAATTGTATATGTATACTTTAGAAGTTTTTGGTAATGCAAGTTTAAGCTATGATTTATGTTGTTTCTGTTCTTACATGTGTTAGTGGAGCCCGTTCGTGTTCAGCATGTGCGTATTTGTGTTTTTGGCGTGTGTAGTAACCCGATATTTCTTCCCGGGGGTATTTGGGTGTTACATGGACCCCCTTTTTTATCACTCCATTTCCTAATTTTTGTCATCATAAATATTAAGGTTTCATTATTATTGCATGTCATAATATCTTGATTATTTTTTGTTATTGCCATTATTCTCATATTGTTGATGAATATGCCCCTGTGACCATTATTTTCTTCATGACAATTACTTTCTTCACAATTTTGTCAATGTGATTTCCGTTGCCATTATTCTTATTATTATTACTATTATTATTACCATTGCATTACTGTTGCCATCATCCTTCTCATAATTATTATTATTATTATTATTATTATTATTATTATTATTATTATTATTATTATTATTATTATTATTATTATTATTATTATTATTTTATTGTTGCTATTATGTCATTATTTTTATTGTTGATATTATTTTTGTCATCGTTATGGTTATTATTATTATATTCTTGCATGATTAATTTTTCTTTATTTTTCTCTTGTCTTTATATGTATGTATTTAATGTTAGAACTATCACTAATGTTTTTACTATTGTTTTTCTTGTGTCGGGATTTAATTGTAATTTGCCTTGTATGAGCGTTCTCGTGACCACACGGAGGGGTCACGACGCATAGGAGACCGCATCGTTTGGGTGAAACCTTTCCTATTCCCTACTTGTGTTTGTGCTTGCTTGTAAATAAAATATTTTATTTTATGCACATGTAAGATAAAAAATCACAAAATATTTTTATAATTAAATTGGCATTTTTACTAATAAATTAGGACCAATGTCCCTTATTTTAGCCCAAGAATATAAAATGTCACGAATGAAACGAAGAGTTGAGTTTTCCAAAAATGGGATCACTCATATAGATTTTCAATCCAACAATCGAACAACTTTTCGATTCGTCTTTAAATGAGCGTGAAGGAACCAATGTTCCTAAACAAAATGAATGTCCCGATTTATGTATGTCATTTTCTTATGTTTGACTTTGTTTGTTTGTTTTAAATTTATGTTCATACATTTTTGGGCCCTTGTAATTAATTATTTTTGGGGCAATATTATTTAGCCTTTACTTGGGATTGTATTATGTCCCAATTTTTATTTCGATTTTAATTCGCTCTCTTTCATATGGGATTGTATTTTGTCCCGATTTCTCTTATCATTATGTGCTTGGTGTGTTTACTGTTTTTCTTTATCGCTTTATTTTATCGCTTTCTTTACAGCTCTTATTTACTGCTTTCAAATGCTTGCGATGTGCTTTTAAATTAAATGCATTAATCATGTGAGATGAGAGATAAAATTTTATGAATTTAAAAACTCATTTATAATTAACCAAGACATAAATAAGAGTGAAGTTTCGAACACCATCTCTGATTTAGACCATAGAGGTTAGATGACTTTTCCCAATTTCTCGTAAATTGGATGGTGACTCCAAAATACCTCAAAGGTGCCTAAAGGTACCACGAGGCCAGATGAACTTCCCAATGTTCTATTGTGTAGGGATTCCAAAATGTCTCATGACGCCCAAGATCAAAAAGACGCGAACCAATCCCTCGAGCCCTAAAAGCGAGTCTCGCCTACGAGGGGTTCAACGTGCGTCACAGGGAGCATCAAATAAAGTAAGCTCAAAATGAAGTAAATCAAAAATACAATAGCTTACAAAAAACTAGGGGCAGAATACAACCCTCATTATAAATGATCAGAAAAGGGAAACATACACAAAGCGTGATATTCGATTAAGGATGAAGATATTGGTTTTCGTATGCATATTTAGAGAAAAATAATATTAAAATATCTATTTTGTTTGGACAAAAAATCAGGACATTGGTCCTATTTTATTTAGGAAAATCCCATTTATTTGTAGAAATTTTTAGCCATTTTTACATTAGCGGGATCAAAATAATATTTACAATAAATGATACATGAAAATTGAAATAAAAGGAAATAAGATAAAGGAATAAACCCGAATAATGTTCTCTAATCATCCCGGTGTTCTCCATTTTTAACACCCCAAATCCAAGAAAAATAGTTAAACTCACAAAAAAACAAAGAGCTTGTTAGTGCAATAATTAAACAATAAAATAAACATGATAAAATGAATAAAGATGAAGAACCTATAAAAAATTCATCATAAAAAATAAGGAAAATAAGAATAAAAAAGGGGTAAAGAAAATGAGGTAGAAAATGAGGAAGGAAGGTCCAAGGACGGCCCACATCGCGAGAGCGACGGCAGTCCTTGGGCCAATCGACAAGTGGAGGTGAAGTTCCACGAAGGCCGGTCGCTTGGGTGAGCGATGGCCATCGGTGGACCCTCAGCTCGTCGGTCGTCCATGATCTAGAAAAAGAAAGAAAATTCCAATTAAAATCCAATTTTTACCTTTAAAATTACCTTTTCGTGAAATTGTACACAAATAAATTAATATAAAATAAAAAAATTAAATTAGAGATTGATCCAGAAATATTTACCCTCGGAATATTATCTTCTGAAGGCGAATGTCGAGTGATTTCTCCCCTTGAATTCTACAAAGATTAATCGACAATGTGCAATTTCGGGGAGTTTTTACCTCAAAATTATATTTTTTAAAATTAGATCAAGAAAAAAAATTATATTTTTCTTTCTCGATATTTTATAGCAATTATAAATGGTAAAAAGGCTAAATCGAGTAAGAATGAATTGATTTCATTTTGTCGGATTCACCTTAGTTTGAAAGAGATTTGAAGAAATTCTTAATGGAAAAAACTCTTTCGGAATTCTAGTAATTAACAAATCCCCAATATTTGATGAAAATTGTTAACCCCAAATAATGAACCTTAGCTCCTTATTTATAGGTTAAGGAAAATAAGTCAAATTCTTTTAAATTTTAAATTTGAATTTAAAAAAGATTTATGAAATTATAATCAAAATTGACTGATTTGCAGAATATTTTCAAAATCAAATCCAAAATTTGAAAATATTTGAAAAGATTTGGAAATCCCTCAAAAATCTTGGAAAGAGATTTTGAAATCTTGGGAAATCTGGGAGAATCCCGTGAAATAATGTCGCAGATCCCCTACTAATGGGCATCGCTCGAAGTCCGATAGGTGTCGGTCATGGGGCATGCCTGGTCTTTCAAGTGGCGGGTCATTTTGCGAGAGACGAGTGATGAGGGACAGTCGTCGGTTGCGAGGGACAGGCGCCTCAGCGTGAGCGATGGGCGTCGCTCCCTGCGAGAGATAGGCCCTCCCACGCGAGCGACGAGCGTCGCTCCCTCGAGAGACTGGCCCGTCCTGAGCTAGCGACGGGCGCTGCTCGTATGAGGAGAGGCCATCTCTCGGCACGAGCGATGGGCGTCCCTCTTGACCGACGGGTCTCCCGTCGGTCAACCAAAATAAAAAATTTCCCACTAACGAACTCCTCTTAACGTACGGAAACCTCCTAGTATCGAAAAATCTTTAATCCTTGTGAATTCGAAGGGCAAAAGCCCACAACTTTCGTCCATTTGCCCGGAAACGGGTATTGATATCTTCATCGAGTAACTCTGATCTAGAATGACTCAGGATCTGGTGTCTACACTTATCCTTCAAAAGAGTTGGGGTTGTTGCTTTGGGGAATTTTGGGTGAAGTGGTTTCAAGAATGGCTTGTGTGAGTGAAGTTGTGCTTTAATTTTCTAATATGAGGGGGAATATCTACTGTGTTTTTAAAAGTTTAAAAAGACTGAATTTATTAATGAAGCTTGAGATAAATGAAAAATAAATTGGGGAGTTACCTTTGTGACTTTTGGTCTAGTAGCTTGTTAGCTTTATTCTAATTATGGTTTAGCAAGATTTGTGATCAGCAAGCTGCTGCAACAATAAAGTGGGGGGTAATTCACCTATGTTATTTATTCATTTTATTTCATTTTAAAAAAATAAAAAATTCATATTATTCTTTGATTTTCTAGGGAAATTGTTTGGTTTTTATCTTAGCTTAGTTCTACTTCGTAATTAAAGAAGAATTTAGTATAGCTTTCGAAAAGAAATAGGAGTAGGAGGAGTTTAGCTTTGGGAAGAAAGTTGTAGTGACTAGGTTGGGTAGAATGTGGTTGTCCTCTTTTTGTTAACTTTATCTTTCTTTGTTAGTCCTTACCCTTAGCCTCTCATTACAACTTATTTAAGACATATTGATCTTATTTTGTGTCTTGGTTTGCATTAGTGGAGATGACCTTCGGATTCTAGTACTAAAGGAGAGGCATATGTTGTTTTTAGAGCTTCAAACGAGAAACCAGAAGTGTTTATTTAGATTTAGATCGAAATGATGATCTGAATGGATTTATGTGATGATTATTTCATATACATGCTCTAGTGACCACCTAATTTGGTTGAATTTGTTCTGAAATGACCCACATAGCAAGCATAATAATATGGCTCATATCACCTAGGAAAAGTATCTATTATCATTACATGGATTTTAGTCGGGGTGATGATATTTTAAGGCTACCCAAGCAAGATCCCTGCTAACAGGTCTAGCT
This sequence comes from Excoecaria cochinchinensis, assembly GCA_947683425.1. Lineage (NCBI taxonomy): Eukaryota > Viridiplantae > Streptophyta > Magnoliopsida > Malpighiales > Euphorbiaceae > Excoecaria > Excoecaria cochinchinensis. Next base: position 8,044,306 of record CANTUQ010000127.1, on the reverse strand, counting down.
TATCGCAAGTATAATGACCGGTCGGGTCATCATTTGATATACCAAATGGTATAAAACTTGGGCTGGTAATTATCCCTAACACTTCCTTACATTGAGTGAACGTAGGGTCGTACTTTGGGAACGTACCGAGGCTAAGAAAGGGACCATCTAGCATAGATCTAAGGCTCTAAGGTGAATGCAATGCAATTTTCGAAAAGAGATGAAATTTTAATTTTAAAAACTCAATTATATATTATTTAACCAAGGTACTTTAGGAGCAAGGTCTCTAAGTCCCCAGTGGAGTAGCCACTGTGACATGCGTAAAACCCTGTTAACCCCAGCAACCCGCTTTTAGGGTTTGAGAATGGTTCAAGGAACTCGTGAGGATTGGACAATTTGCAATGAAAGAGGAATCACCCCTAATAGATTGCTGATGACCAAACTACAAGTATGTCTATTTTGGGCAACAAGATATATTTTGAAGTTGCCACCAATAGAATATTAGGAAGGTTCATCTAGTCTCATGAAGCCTAAGACTAAAGTGAGAATTCAGGACATCGCTCTTACATCTATTTTGGGCAATAAGAGGTATTTTGGAGTCACCTCCTAATAAAACATTGGGAAGGGTCATCTAATCTCGTGAAGCCTATGACCAGAGAGAGTTGGAGGCATCACTCTTACTTGTACCTTGGTTAAAGTTTATAAATGAGTTTTCTAAGTTAAATTTCCATCTCTTTTCTCATACAATCTATTAACTTAAAGTGGATTTCAATCATCCAAGGAAAGTATTAAGATGCGGTAGATAAAGCAGTAAAAACATTAACTTACAATGGAAAAAGGGCAAAATACAATCCTAATAAACAAAGTGAAAGAAAAGCAAAATGAAAAATAAATGACAAAAGGTGTAAAGTGAAGGAACAAACTAAGCCAATGTCTCCAAATCCCTCTGTCGTTGACATTTCCGTTCAATGGCAATGCTCAATAAAAATAAATACTATATACCAAATAAAAACACAACAAAGTAACAAGTTAGCAAAAATTTATGAAAATTAAATAAACAAATATGAATAGACATAACACTGAAATTAAAGAAATAAAAATAAATATTGACATGGCAAAATAATATTATTTACATTAAAATAACACAGTAAAACATAACATGCAAATGTAGCATTAAAATAAACAAATAAAAGAACCAAAGATGAACAAGAGAGAAAAAAATCGAGTCATGGACGACCAAGGGAGGAGGGACGACCAAGGGGAGAGCAACGGATGGGAGGAAGAAGACTCCGCCACTTTCCGTCCCTCGCGAGGGACGTGCGTTGGTGTAGACACCGGGTCCCGAGTAGCCTTGATCAGGATTACCCGATGATGAAATTTAGCTATGCCGGCTTATAGGCAAAAAGATTGGAGCTCAGAAGTGATTTTCCTTGTCTTTTCGGTGAGTAAAAAGGGTATTTTAAAAATATTTTAAAAATATTTTTTAAATTATTTTGAAGAAGAAAAAGTGTGTTTTAGATTGGTGGTATTTTATAAAAAAAAAAAAAAAAAGGTGAAAAATGATGGAAAAATGTTGAAAAGTGGAAAATAGGGGAAAAAGTTAGCGACGGAAGGGCGACGGCTTCAATTTACGTGCGCGGAGCGCGCGCTCCGCGCGACCGACGCCCTTGGCGTCGGTCGTTTTGCGCAAGCGACGCCTTGGGTGTCGCTCGCTCCGCGCACGACGTGCGTGGAAGTTGCGCGCAACTCCGCGCGGAGACGTGCGCGAGGCGCGCGGAAATCGCCGAAATTGCCCCACTTCGCCCATTTCGCCCACTTTTCGACCCCCACTCGATTTTCAACCGTTTTTGGACGGTTTTTGGTGGTTTTTGGGTAGTTTTTGATGGTTAAAAACACTAGAAAAATTCAGAAACGAGGGAGGACGAATCAGGAACATTTTGGAGAAAAAAAACTGAATTTTGGAGCTTTGAGTTGAGAGAAAAAAATCCATCTTACACACTTGTTTCCAGGAGCTTTTCTTCAAATTTTCAAGCTATTTTCTAAGGATTTTCACAAGAGAAGACAAGGAATTCAACACTTCTATCTTCAATTCTTCAAAACTGAATTTGAGGGTAATTATTCTTGGCTTTGCTCATTAATTCTCTTGTTAATTTCATTTATTTTGGCTTCCAATTAACATATCAAACATGTAAATTCTCTTAGTCTCCATATTCTTCTTCTTATTTTTTTATCTTCAATTATTCATATAACAAATAAGTTTTTTTTAAATTCTATTAATCTTTTTTTTCATGTCAAATTATTCTTTGTTCATGTAATTATCTATGTTTTAGGTTGTAAATACCTTTAATTTCTTAATGCTATATCATGTTTATTATTATGCTTTCTTTTGCATGTATGAGTGTTATAGTCATTATTTTATGCTAGTTATGCATGTCAAGTGGAATTATTCTCATGTTACACATTTATTCATGTCTTAACTATAATAAAATTGATTGTCACTAATCTTCCATGTATGTTAATAACTATTATTAATAAGTTGCATATGCCATGATACTTCATCACCTTATGCATGTTAAATTGCATCTTAATTATTTTATGCATGTTAAATTGCATCTTAATTATTCTATGCATGTTAAATTACATCATGATTATTTTATGCATATTATATTTTCATGGTACATATTATCTTTTTATGTCATATTATTTTGTTGGCTTAATCACTAACATGAATTTCTCTTGTTTTATTTTTGGTTGCACATCATTGTTTTTACTTTCAATTGAGCATCCATGCACACGAAGGAGGAGTTGCGGGGTTTGGTATTTCCTTTATACATTTTTAATTCTCATTTTGTTTATATTTTTAATTTCCTTGTATATATTCATTGAATAAAATGTTTTCCTATGCGCACCTAAATAAAAATCACAAAAATAGTTTTACTAAATTAGTTTAGATTTTTCATAATAAAATGGGACCAGTGTCCTAGTTTTCATCCCAAACAAAATTACCACATCCAAAATATTTTCTTTAATTGTGCATGCGGGGACCAAAGTCTTCATAATTAATAAATTCCCCGGTTTTATGTATGTTTGCACTTTTAAATGGGAGTTGTATTCCGCTCCTTGTATTATTGTAATTCATTGCTTTACTTGCTAATTTATGGTTTTCCTAACATGAGTAAATGCGCCTTAAATTAATTGCATTGTGTGGAGAGAGAGCGAATTAATGACAATTAAAATTCAATCATAAATTAATCGAGGTAGAAATAGATGAGAAATCCCGGACCCAGCTCTGGTCTTTGGGCTCGAGAGGTTAGAGGTTATCCTCCAAAATACTTCTTGGGTCACAAGACTTTAGCACTAATCCTAGGCCTCATGGCCCAACATGGATACTAAGCGCAGTCTTAGGCTCTCCGAGGCGAGAGTAACTTTCCCAATGTTCTACTGGGTGGCGACTCCATGATACCTCTTTGTTGCCCAACATAGACGCACTTGCGATTTATTGCAAGATGCCAACGGACCCGCAAATGCCCGATCGCCCTCAAGCGGGCGGTCATAGGGGCGGCGCTCGGGATCCAGCGCGCGTCACAGTGGCGACTCCACTGGGGACGATATGGTTCGAGATTTCAATTTGAAAATACCTCGTTTAACATTTATGGTTAAAATTTAATTCATAAATTCGCTTTATCTCAAAATTGCATATCATCTCATTAGAGCTTTAGATTAAGTTAGTTTGGTCCCTTTTCAAGCCCCGGTGCGTTCCCGAAGCACGACCTCATTTTCACTCAATTTGGGGAAGTGTTAAGGATAATCACCAACCCAAGCCACGTACCTCAATGGTATATCAAAATGACGACCCGACCGGTTGCTATGCTTGTGATGAGCTAGACCCGTCGGCAGGGATCATGCTTGGGTAGCCTCAAAGTAACATCTACCTTGTCCAAAGCTCATGTAATGGCAATAGATACTTCCACTAGGTGAAATGTACCGTAATACTATGCTTGCTATATGGGCCATCATATATTAAACGAAATCAATTTAATTAAATGGTCTTCATCAAAGGCTTTCATGCCCCGGTGGGCCCATCTTAGTTAAGTTGAATTGTTTAAATACATAATTGCCAAACACCCATACGTATGTACATTAGATAGGAGCTGTTATGCTGCCGGTTTTTCACCGCGCACCATACGTGTCCATCGGGTTCCACGTTAATCCATGGATTAAGCCCACCTAGGAAAGAGACCGCACTACCATGTGTGTGGGAGATATAAGGTTGGAAAGATCTATCTGCTTACATGTGTTTGTCTATGTTGCATCAGCACGAGCATGCATTGCATTTTAATCATGCATCATCTTAACAATTTTTGCATTTCAGCCATCATAGATTCTCCTGGGTGGTCTAGAGGTCCCGACGGACGGTTAAGAAGGACGCCGCTTTTGGCGTTAACTGAGTTAGTGTCAGATCAGAGTTCAGAGTCAGTCTTAGAAGGAAGTGTGGGGTTTTCTTCCGAATCATCAACAGAAGTAAGTATGGCTAATCCATCAAATGAGTCTGATGCAACTCGGGCAATAATCACCGAGGAGGTAGGAAAGAGAATGGAGGAATTTGAAGCCCGAATGATTGCAATGATGGGCAATCTTGCCACCACCATAGCTGGTCAACAAGCTGCTGCTGCCCCTATCCGAGTACCAGCTGAACAAGAGGTTGTAAGAGAAGAACGTCCTGTTGCAATTAACCAACCAGTGGTTGACCCACCTGTTGTCGAGCAAAGAGTGCCTGTACCTATTGAGCGCAGAGAGGGCCCCAGGTCTGAAGCTGAATTTGGGGAAGATGAGCTAGAGGAGCATAAAGTAGCTAAAGAGAAGTCGCCAAAACTAGATGAGGCAATATGGAGGAAAATGGAAGAGAGATTTGAGGTCATGGCAAGGATGATGACCGTGGGAAAAGGAATGAACCCGGAAGACCGAGGCTGGATGGGGATGACCTAATTCCCCAGAATTTTAAGATGCCGGACATTCCCAAATTTGATGGAACCTCTGACCCTGCCGCACACATCAAGCAATACTCGCTGGTCATGAAGGGAACGACCTTAACAAGAAAGCAGAAGATAGAATATTTTTGCTTGAGTCTCACAGGAGCTGCTATTGATTGGTACCATGGGCTTGACAGGAGATCCAAGGAGGACTGGGACTTGTTGACCGAAGAGTTCCTTAAGCAGTACGATTGCAGTACCCGGATGGAGGTCACTTTGAAAGATCTCGAGTTGTTACAGCAGAAGGCTGGGGAGTCCTTCCACGAGTACCTTACTCGGTGGAGAAACCGGGTTATGGAGATGAAACGCAAACCGGACACTTCTGATCAGATTCGGCTATTCATTCGAAATGCCAGTCCTTACTTGAGAGAGGGACTGAAAATGAAGGGACTCAAGGATTGGGAGTCTTTGAAGGACATTGCCATAGAAGCGGAAGGAGAATATTTATCCAAGAGGGCAAATAGTGAGTCCTATGCCCGGAGGGGATACAGCAATCAGGGGACGGCCAAACCAGTAGGTTCAAGCAGTGGTAACAGAGTTGGGAAGACTGCCGAGGTGTCTGCAACCGGCATAAGTCAGAGGTATTTCTCCAACTTGGGTAAGCCTTTATCATGGGTGCTGAAGAGGCTAATAAAAGAAGGAAAACTGCGGCCCCTATCACCTAAACCGGCCAAGGCCCAAGGGCAGCCAGGGCACAAAGAGAATGAATACTGCGCATTCCACCAACATACCGGGCATTTGACGGATGAGTGTATAACGCTAAGACATCGGGTCCAAGATCTAATTGACAACAAGCAGATCACCGATCCTGAGCAGAGAGAAAGCAAGAAGAAGTCGGGTTATAACACAGTGCCACCTCCAGTCTTTATGATCGGATCGAGCCTACCAGAGTGGTACGTAATGCAAGATCTATATGGAAATGAGTATGTCGCTATTACTCGCCCTGCAGTGGATGAAAAAGGGGTTTCCGTAGCAGCGATAGACTGTTGGTCCACTAGTGAGAGTGGAGATGACGAAGATGAGAAAAATGGAGAGTTTACGGATCCGTGGGATTCAGAGGAAGAAGAAAGAGTAGAAGCAGTAATAAGAAGTGGGAGGGTCATTCCAGAAGCTGAGAAGCAGCAGGACCCAGCACAAGCAATCGCAGAGAAAGAGCCGGAAGAAAATTCAATAGTGAAGCAACTGAAAAAGACCACAGCTCAGATATCTATTTGGGACCTCTTGAGACAGTCCCCCTCGCACCGACAGAAGTTAGTCGAAGCATTGAGCGTATCCACCGTAGCAACTACAATCTCTCCATCCGAGCTTTTAGACCTTGTAAAGGGGGGATCCGGGGAGAAGTTGGTTTTTTCTGATGCAGACCTACCAACAGAGGGTCGCAACCACAACCGACCTTTGTACATCAAGGCACAGATCAATGGTAAACACACCGCTTGTGTCATGGTTGATGACGGGTCATCGATAAATGTCTACCCTTTGGTGGCACTTCAGGCCTTTGGGATGGATGAGAGTATGTTAAGCAAATCTGACCTGACCATCACTGCCTACGATAACTCCAGGAGGCAAGCATCGGGAATTTTCAAAGCTTTGGTAAAGACAGGGCCCATTGAGACAGAAACAGATTTTGTGGTCTTGCCGATTCCAGCAAACTTCTCAGCTCTGCTTGGTAGATCGTGGTTCCACAAGTTAGGGGGAGTACCATCCACATTACACCAGATAATTAAAATACCCCATGAAGGAGAAGTAGTGACCATTAAAGCAGCAAGAGAGAACCAAGTGTCTGCCTTGGAGATCTCTAATCAGCCATTCAGTGGCTTTCATGTATCGATGATCGGAGAAGAGCAAAACCTAGAAGGTAGCCCTCAAGTGGTGAATATGCTGAAGAAGATGCACTTCCTCCCAGGGGCTGGTTTGGGAAAAGAGTCACAAGGGCTGCAGAATGCTATCACTACACGTGGTCAAAAAGATCGAAAGGGGTTGGGCTACAAAGGAGAATATGGTAAGAAGAAAGGGTCAGGGAAGATTCCCCATATTTCGGAGAGCTTTGTGCCATCATCATCGGTTTGTGCTTACACCGGAGAAGAAGAACCGCAGTGGGTAGATGGGAAGATTATCCCTGGATTTGAAATTTTTAACGATGTCTTTGATTGGGAGATCGGAGTTGTTAAAGCTGTAGAGAACTTTTGGGATGAGGAGATTATGACCCAATGCAGCATATGGGACAGGGATGAGCCTGAAGAGATCGTCACTGATAAGCTATTAGCCACTAAGCTCAAGGGGAAAGAGAAGATAGTGGAACCAGAACCGAAGATAGAAGATCTCAAGATTTCACCAAATCAAGAAGCCAAAGCACAGTCATCTGCAGCATCAGTGTCGACTAAAGTTGATAGTCATTTAGATTCTCTTTTTATACCAGAACTCTTTGAGAACAATGTTAATGTTTCTGATTATGTTAATGAGATGAACAACTTTGCTTACTTGTGTGATGTTTCTGATGATTTCATTTCGCATGATCATAAGCATGATGCATTCATTTTTTATATTAATTCAACTGGCACAACTGCATTTAATCTCGGAACTTTGGAAAATCCAAAGGAAATTTTGCTAGCATCAGACACAACTCCTGAAGAGAGAATAAAATTTGAGAGAATATTAAAAAAATATGAAAAAGTCTTTGCCTGGACCTACGAGGATATGCCGGGAATAGATCGAGATGTTGCCGAACATGCCATCCCAACTTACCCAGAGTTTAAACCCGTCAAGCAAAAACTCCGGAGACTTAGGCCAGAATGGGCACAGAAAGTGAAAGAGGAGATCCATAAGCAGATTGAGGCCAAGTTCCTGATAGAGGTTCAATACCCAACATGGTTAGCTAATGTGGTTCCTGTAGCTAAGAAAGACGGTAAGGTTCGAGTATGCGTCGACTATCGAGACCTGAACAAAGCTTGCCCTAAAGATGATTTTCCACTGCCTCATATTGATGTGCTAGTAGATAGTGCTGCTGCTTGTATGATGTATAGCTTTGTGGATGGATACGCAGGGTACAATCAAATTCTTAACAAGATAGTGGACCGGATCAAGACAGCCTTTATCACCGAGTGGGGGACATATGCCTATCGGGTTATGCCTTTTGTGTTGAAGAATGCAGGAGCAACCTATCAGAGGATGGCGACCAAGGTTCTCAATGACTTAATCCACAAAGAAGTGTAGGTGTACGTCGATGACATGATGATTAAGTCGGCTACCAGAGAAGGTCATTTTGAGGCTTTAGAAAAGTTCTTTCAAAGAATTAGCAAGTATGATTTGCGCCTCAATCCCAAGAAGTGCATTTTTGGAGTTACATCAGGAAAGTTTTTAGGCCATGTGGTAAGCCAGAGGGGAATCGAGGTAGATCCCGATAAAGTCAAAGCCATAAGAGAGATGCCAGTGCCCCAGAAGGAGAAGGACGTTATAAGTTTCCTAGGAAAGCTTCAGTACATCAGCCGATTTATTGCCAAGCTAGCTTCGGTATGTGAGCCTATTTTCAAGCTTCTTAGGAAGAATCAGCCGGTGCTATGGAACGATGACTGCCAATTGGCCTTTGACACCATTAAGAGGTATTTGTTAAATCCTCCAGTGTTAAGACCACCACGCCGTGCCAAACCATTAATCCTGTACCTGGCTGTGGAAGATAACTCAGTGGGTGCTATGATGTCTCAGGAAGACGATTTTGGTGTAGAGTTTGCCGTTTACTATCTTAGCAAGAAGTTCTTGCCTTACGAAGCCAAATATGTGGAGGTAGAAAAGATTTGTTTAGCAGTTATCTGGGCTTCTAAGAAGTTGCGACACTACTTTCATTCCTTCAAGGTACAAACGGTTGCCAAACATAATCCGCTCAGATACCTCCAAGAAGCACCCTCTCTACTAGGGAAGATGGGAAGATGGTTACTGCTATTGCAGGAATTTGACATTGAGTACATAACCAGGAAAACCATTAAGGGAAGAGCTGTAGCGGAGTTCTTAGCCGAGCATCCTATTGAGGGAGATCAGTTTGAATACAACTTCCCAGATGAAGATGTCACGGCCATAGCAGTACAAGGGTGGCAATTATTCTTTGATGGAGCAGTCAATAATAAGGGAGCAGGCGTGGGAGTTATTCTTACGACCCCAGATGGTGAAAGGTTACCATTGGCTAAGAAGCTGAGGTATAAGGCTACCAATAATGAAGCAGAATACGAAGCTTGCATCTTTGGATTGGAAGCATTGCTTGCTCTGGGGGCAAAGACCGCAGAAGTATTTGGGGATTCCTCCTTGGTAATTCATCAAATTAAAGGAGAGTGGTCAGTCAAGGAAGAAAGGTTGTTGCCTTATGTAAAGCACTTGAGAGCGTTGAGCAGCCAGTTTGAGTTTTGCACTTTTCACTTCATCCCCAGAGACGAAAATCAGTTAGCTGATGCTCTAGCAACTTTAGTGTCTATGTGGGACAACCCAACAGGAGTTGCGATGAAACCCGTGCTGATATATAGTTCGGAAAGACCTGGTTTTGAAGCGGAACATGTGATGGACATTGAGGCCACTGATGGAAATCCATGGTATTATGACATTCAGAATTATTTAGAGAGATCAGTCTTTCCAGAGGAGGCCACTGAGAAGGACCAAAAAATGATCAGGAAGTTATCCACTCAATTCATCAGTGTTAATGGCACTTTATACAAAAGGCAAGCTGATGGTATCCAGTTAAGATGTCTGGCAGAGAAAGAAGCTAAAAGAGTTATGGAAGACGTTCATGCCGGGGTTTGTGGAGCTCACATGAATGGCTTAGCCTTAGCAAAGAAGATCATGCGCCAAGGGTTTTATTGGCTCACAATGGATACAGATTGTTCAAAATTTGTGAAGCAATGCCAGTTATGCCAACAGTACGCGAATTTGAGGCATGTGCCAGTTTCAGAGTTACATAACTTAACATCTCCATGGCCATTTGCAGCATGGGAAATAGACATCATAGGCGAAATCCATCCTACTGCTTCTAATGGGCATAGATTCATCATAGTTGCCATTGACTACTTCACTAAGTGGGTTGAGGCTGAATCTTTCAAGAAGGTTGATGCAAGGGATATGGCTAAATTCATCGAGCGGAATTTGATATGCAGATATGGTCTCCCACATCACATTGTGTCTGATAATGGGGTACAATTCCTAGCAGAGACTAAACAGATGCTCCAGAAATATGGGATCCAACATCATAAGTCTTCTCCTTACCGTCCTCAAGCGAATGGTGCAGTTGAAGCGACGAATAAGAATGTGAAGAGAATTTTAGCCAAGATGGTTCAGAACTACAAGGATTGGGCAGAAAAGTTACCCTTCGCACTTTGGGGATATAGAACAACAGTCAGAACCTCTACAGGGGCCACGCCATTCTCTCTGGTATATGGAACTGAAGCAGTCCTGCCGGTTGAAATTGAGCTGAAATCATTAAGGGTAGTCATGGAAGCTGAAATTCCTGAAGCAGAATGGGCACAACAACGTTTGTCACAGCTAAATCTGTTGGATGAAGACAGGTTACGAGCCTATTACCACAATCAGGTTTATCAAAAGAGGCTGGCTCGGTCATTTGGCAAGAAAGTACGAAAACACCCGTTGAAGGAGGGGGACTTGGTCTTTAAGATGATGAGGCCAGGAGTTCCAGACATACGAGGAAAATTCAGACCAACCTGGGAAGGACCTTTCATTTTGAAAAAGTTGCTAACAAAAGGAGCAGCGATTTTAGCAGACAGCGATGGGAATGAGTTCAAGGACCCGGTCAATGTCGATAGACTTAAAAGGTTCCATGGCTAAAGACCAAAAATAAAAAGAAGAGAATAAATGCCCCGCGGGTCGAAAACCGAAAAAAAGGCGGCCTTGCTAAAATTGGGCGCCCTGTCAGGATGAAAACCGAAAAAAGGCATCCTGGGCAAAAATTAAGGGCCAAGAGAAAATATTCAATCGAGAAAACCCGAGAGGGTCGATTGATAACAGGAGTTTGATGCTGACAAAACCCACTCCGAGATTAGGTGTAGTCACATGCTTTTGAATTCTTGTCAAATGAAAAATCATGCATGATGAAATCATATAGAAATGTACACAATTTTGCAAGGAATAAAAGAATATATTTTCATCGATCTTTCAGTTTTGTCTCAAAAAGAGTTATATCAATTTTTCATCTAATGATTATCGCTCATCAGATATGTGCTATTTGCTCTTAACAGAAAGTTTGGTGATAACCTTCTCTAAAAAAAAAAAGGCCGTTAGAGGTGAAAACCGTAACTGGCTCTCTAAGCAAAAGTTAGGCCAAAGGGCAGGGTGAAAACCTGGAAACAGGCAGTCTGCCCTACAAAAAATAAAATAAACAAAAGCCGCTGGATTGGGTTGGGTCCATTCCAGGCAAAAGTTAGGCAAAGGGTTGTGTGAAAATCCCATAAGGGACGCATTTCCCGCAAAGAAAAGCTAGTGTGAAAATCCACAAGGGACGCACTACCTTTAAAACAATGACATTCAATGCCTGGAGCGATAAGGCGGCATTATTTCAAGATGATCTTCCGTCAGTCAGACAACACACAACACAGAACACGAAATAGAATCCCAAGTAAATGATCAATGACCAGGGGGCAAGGGATATACACTGGACGTCTCTTTCAGAAAGCTTGTCGACGATCCTCAGGATTCAGGGGGCATGGTACAGCAGACAAGCTATAAGTTCAGCAAACCATGGATCACCTAGGGAGCGATCTATACATTTTGCAAGCATTTGCATTCCATAACATACACACATGATTTCTTGTATATTCCTATGCATACAATCTTGCAGGAGAGATCGGCGGGAAACACCCACAAAAGCCAAGTGATGACACTAGTCCAAACATCTAAAGGAGCAAAAAAATAAAAAATAAAAAATAAAAAATAAATCCACAGCGGTTAGCACGATGGCGGCACAACCCACAAGAGGTTGGCACGACCACGGCACTACCAATGCACAGCGGTTAGCACGATGGCGGCACAACCCACAAGAGGTTGGCACGACCACGGCACTACCAATTCACAGCGGTTAGCACGATGGCGGCACTACCCACAAGAGGTTAGCACGACCACGGCACTACCTATTCACAGCGGTTAGCACGATGGCGGCACTACCCACAAGAGGTTGGCACGACCACGGCACTACCAATTCACAGCGGTTAGCACGATGGCGGCACAACCCACAAGAGGTTAGCACGACCATGGCACTACCAATTCACAGCGGTTAGCACGATGGCGGCACAACCCACAAGAGGTTGACACGACCACGGCACTACCAATGCACAGCGGTTAGCACGATGGCGGCACAACCCACAAGAGGTTGGCACGACCACGGCACTACCAATGCACGGCGGTTAGCACGATGGCGGCACTACCCACAAGAGGTTAGCGCACCTACGGTATTACCAGCCACAACAAAAAGACAGCAGCAGCTATCATCATAACTCCATCAAGCAGGAAGATCGCCGCTTCAGGTACGCGTTTCTTTCCTTTTCCTGAATTTTGGCTCACCTAGGCACCCATGCACTAGTCTCTTCAAAATTAGGGGCAACTGTAGACACCGGGTCCCGAGTAGCCTTGATCAGGATTACCCGATGATGAAATTTAGCTATGCCGGCTTATAGGCAAAAAGATTGGAGCTCAGAAGTGATTTTCCTTGTCTTTTCGGTGAGTAAAAAGGGTATTTTAAAAATATTTTAAAAATATTTTTTAAATTATTTTGAAGAAGAAAAAGTGTGTTTTAGATTGGTGGTATTTTATAAAAAAAAAAAAAAAAAGGTGAAAAATGATGGAAAAATGTTGAAAAGTGGAAAATAGGGGAAAAAGTTAGCGACGGCCGAAGCCGTCGCCAATTTACGTGCGCGGAGCGCGCGCTCCGCGCGACCGACGCCCTTGGCGTCGGTCGTTTTGCGCGAGCGACGCCTTGGGCGTCGCTCGCTCCGCGCACGACGTGCGCGAGGCGCGCGGAAATCGCCGAAATCGCCCCACTTCGCCCATTTCGCCCACTTTTCGACCCCCACTCGATTTTCAACCGTTTTTGGACGGTTTTTGGTGGTTTTTGGGTAGTTTTTGATGGTTAAAAACACTAGAAAAATTCAGAAACGAGGGAGGACGAATCAGGAACATTTTGGAGAAACAAAACTGAATTTTGGAGCTTTGAGTTGAGAGAAAAAAATCCATCTTACACACTTGTTTCCAGGAGCTTTTCTTCAAGTTTTCAAGCTATTTTCTAAGGATTTTCACAAGAGAAGACAAGGAATTCAACACTTCTATCTTCAATTCTTCAAAACTGAATTTGAGGGTAATTATTCTTGGCTTTGCTCATTAATTCTCTTGTTAATTTCATTTATTTTGGCTTCCAATTAACATATCAAACATGTAAATTCTCTTAGTCTCCATATTCTTCTTCTTATTTTTTTATCTTCAATTATTCATATAACAAATAAGTTTTTTTTAAATTCTATTAATCTTTTTTTTCATGTCAAATTATTCTTTGTTCATGTAATTATCTATGTTTTAGGTTGTAAATACCTTTAATTTCTTAATGCTATATCATGTTTATTATTATGCTTTCTTTTGCATGTATGAGTGTTATAGTCATTATTTTATGCTAGTTATGCATGTCAAGTGAAATTATTCTCATGTTACACATTTATTCATGTCTTAACTATAATAAAATTGATTGTCACTAATCTTCCATGTATGTTAATAACTATTATTAATAAGTTGCATATGCCATGATACTTCATCACCTTATGCATGTTAAATTGCATCTTAATTATTCTATGCATGTTAAATTGCATCTTAATTATTCTATGCATGTTAAATTACATCATGATTATTTTATGCATATTATATTTTCATGGTACATATTATCTTTTTATGTCATATTATTTTGTTGGCTTAATCACTAACATGAATTTCTCTTGTTTTATTTTTGGTTGCACATCATTGTTTTTACTTTCAATTGAGCATCCATGCACACGAAGGAGGAGTTGCGGGGTTTGGTATTTCCTTTATACATTTTTAATTCTCATTTCGTTTATATTTTTAATTTCCTTGTATATATTCATTGAATAAAATGTTTTCCTATGCGCACCTAAATAAAAATCACAAAAATAGTTTTACTAAATTAGTTTAGATTTTTCATAATAAAATGGGACCAATGTCCTAGTTTTCATCCCAAACAAAATTACCACATCCAAAATATTTTCTTTAATTGTGCATGCGGGGACCAAAGTCCTCATAGTTAATAAATTCCCCGGTTTTATGTATGTTTGCACTTTTAAATGGGAGTTGTATTCCGCTCCTTGTATTATTGTAATTCATTGCTTTACTTGCTAATTTATGGTTTTCCTAACATGAGTAAATGCGCCTTAAATTAATTGCATTGTGTGGAGAGAGAGCGAATTAATGACAATTAAAATTCAATCATAAATTAATCGAGGTAGAAATAGATGAGAAATCCCGGACCCAGCTCTGGTCTTTGGACTCGAGAGGTTAGAGGTTATCCTCCAAAATACTTCTTGGGTCACGAGACTTTAGCGCTAATCCTAGGCCTCATGGCCCAACATGGATACTAAGCGCAGTCTTAGGCTCTCCGAGGCGAGAGTAACTTTCCCAATGTTCTATTGGGTGGCGACTCCATGATACCTCTTTGTTGCCCAACATAGACGCACTTGCGATTTATTGCAAGATGCCAACGGACCCGCAAATGCCCGATCGCCCTCAAGCGGGCGGTCATAGGGGCGGCGCTCGGGATCCAGCGCGCGTCACAGTTGGTCAAGTCTTTTTCTCGCCCGTAATTTCTAGAAACATTAAAACTCCGTTTTTAATATACTAAGCTTATTTTAATGTATATTTCTAAATATTTCTAGCCCATTTTTACACAATCAAGTCCAAAACATTCAACAAAAGAGATATAGTATGAAAAATAATAAAATTAAAGGCAAAATAAACAATTCACATTTTTAAAACAAGAGATATAATTTCATGCCAAATACTTGAATTTTATTAGATTTAGATCACGACCGACGGGCATCCCTCATGTGAGGGACGGCCATCGGTTGCGAGAAGGTGGGAATTTCAAATTTGTCCCTCACATTCTATCACACAAGAGGATGGACGCACCTTGCACGCGACAGACGGGCGTCCCTCATGTGAGGGACAAGCGTCTGCCACTACAAAATTAACCGTCCCACGAGGCCCGTCCCAAGGAAGGATAGGCGCTCCTCACGCTCGACCGACCGACGGGTATCCCTCATGAGGGACGGGCGTCCATCATTTAAAAAATAGCATTTTTTTTAATATTGACCCTTTTTCAAATTCGGTGAAGGCACAAAAGAGTTTTGGTTATAGAAAAATTTCAAAACTTATGAAATTCCAAGGCGAAAACTAGCATTTCAGCTTTTCATATGTAAAATAGGTATCAGTATTCCTTATCGGGTAACTCTAATCTGGACTGCCTCAGGACCCGGTGTCTACAACAGCTCCCATTTCTGAGACGACAGTCTGAAAACCCATTTATCCCTCACTAATCTGAAACTAATAAAATTAACAACTATAAATCGGGCTCCCATTCCAGAGATGGCTAGACTTATAGATGTACGTCTTTAAAGAACAGAGCATATACATAATATATTCATCAAACACATTTATTTAGATCATCATTTCGAATTAAATCCAAATAAATCATTCAACTCACAATCATATAAATATAATCAAGAGGAATAAAACTACAGCAATACGTATCAATCAATGAAAAATAGAGTTATTACATGAAGATGGGGATTCAAGGAATCCCTTAACAAGTAAAGGAAACTACTCACAATTCATTATTGGAAGCAATAAAATAAACGAAATGGAATTTAAAATACTCAAGGACATCTTCTGAAATCTGCAAAACTTGTAAAGTTCCAGTTGCTCTTCAAAATTAAACTCCAAGATAATGTAGAGTTTTTTACAAAAGAAAAAAAATAAAATTCCTTCTCTAACTTGATGTCAAAACTAAATAAAAAAAAGGAGCCCTCAAAAAATCTCCAGTAAGTGTTCTTGTAACACCCTTATACCCTATACGTACGCTGCCGACTTAGTAACACTGTGCGATTACCATGATTGTACTATAGTCGACCTACATTTATCTCAAAAAATGAGTCTAAATTTTTTTTTCTACACTTAGCTTATAACTTACTAGTCCACTTAGTCATTTGTTCACTTAACCAATTTACTTAATTCTTTACTTATCATTTAGTCGCCGACTGACCTATAACTGTCTAAGATTACTATTCATTTGGTCAAATTTTCGGCAGCATAACGGCTTATATTTCTTACTACCCAAACCTGCAAATCGAAAAATCCACAGCCCCGGCAAGGGCACAACAATACTAACATCCAATACCATACCATTCACAGTCTCAAAAACCCAATCACGCAATCATAAAATCCATATAAATTAATACATCATAACTATCACATAAACCATCCCAAATTTACTTTACATTATACATGCCATACTTAAACAAAATACATACAAAAATAACTTGAATTTCTTTCCTCCAGCTTGCTCCAACTTGACTAAAGTATGCTACTCCGACCTAATGCGTACCTACACGCAGTCAAAACAAACTACGTACTGAGCATTAATATGCCCAGTGGTGGTTACAAATCTATAAATTTTCATTCCTAAATTAATTATTCAGTTAACTATATTAACATATTCTATTTATTATCTTTAACTTAATTACTCAATTAACTCATCAATTAATCACATAATTAAACATTAAAACGTATTACACACTAATTACGGTTTAATTTTTTCATTCTAACTCTTAGTTCCTTAATTATATTTTTACCCTTAATATTTTTCCTTAGTTTCCAATTTTACCTTATCTTTTTCATTAATTACATCCATGTCCTAACTTTTCACTCAATAACATTTATGTCCCGTATTTTTCACTAATTCCACTTATGTCCTTTCTTTTACACTAATTCCATTTATATCCTCATTTTACACTTAATTATCATTATGTCCTTAATTATCTTCTATTTACAATTTTAACCTTACTTAACCTTATTTTTCACTTTTACCCCTCACTTTATCACCAAATTATCATTTTAACCTCACATTTTACCAAAATTTACCATATTACCCTTACTTTTACACTTTTTACCTAACTTTACTACTTTTTACCAACTTATTGTAAAATTACCGTTTAATCCCTACATTTTCACTCATTTACATAATTACCCTTTTTAATTACACATTTCACCTATTTAACACTATTCTTACCCATTAAGTACATAATTACAATTTTGCCCTCAAATATTCTATTTCTATCATTTTAATCCTGTTTTCACTTAATTTCTTATTTCTTATTATCTTAATCACTTTAATTACATAATTACCAAAATACCCCTATATTATTGTCAAATTATGATATTGCCTTTCTTTTCATTTTAGTTACAATTATGCCATTATCTAATAATACTTCCACAATTATTCACTTTTCATGTTATAACATATTAGTTTAGTCCGTTAATCACTCATTTTCATGGTAAATTATGTTTTAGCCTTTAAACTTTTATTTTCTTCAAATTAGTCTTTTCTTTACTCTTATTCACTATATTTTACGAATAAATCTTTTTTTAATCAATTTCTTTCAACTTTGTCCCTAGTAATACCTAGTAGCTATCACTAGACTGGATATGCAGGACTGGACTCCATAGCCCTAACCTACCGAAGTGGCACTAGGGTGCCAAATTACACTTCGGTAGTGTCAGAGTGGCACTAGGGTGCCAAATTACACTCCGACGACTCTATACATACACTTTACACTATACTGATATATAGACTGTCATTGGTCTAAATTTGCAAGTCGTCATGACTTGCCACCACGGCTTACATTGACGTCCCAATGGCTAGCTATATGTATTTTGAACTAGATTTCACTACCAGATAACTACTAAGGGCAATAATTTATCAAAGTTCTTATATATCATATTATGCTAACACACATATTTTAACATGCACTTCATTTTCACTTGTCACTTTACATACACACTCATTTATCATTGTTTAGCCATTATATTCCATTAAATGAGATATATCATCAAAATACACATAATATATGGCATGTATGCCATTCGGCCCAAATGACAAATTTTCATATCTTGCACTATAATTTCATTTAATCACTCAACCATTCCCTTTACATGTTATACATGTTATAAATACCAATTACAAGCCATATTACACAACATATCCCATTAATTTCTTTAATAATCAATTCGGCAAAACTTATATAATTTTATTAAGTTTGTTTTTCAGTCTTGTAACTATTCCATTATACATTACACATGTTATACACATTATAACGATCATTTATATGCCATAAAACTCATATATTCATTATGAATTTCCTTATATTACCATTTGGCCTTCATTAGGAATTTCATACCAAATAGTTTTAATTTAATCTAACCATATTTTTACACTATTTTAGGTCCACTAATCATGAATATTAAGTTAGTTTCAATTAATCATACCTAAATCACATACTTATACTTAAACATAACCTAATATTCAACTTAAAACAATGGAAATAAAGGGATTTTGTAACCACAAACCTCAAATTCTTGCTTTACACTCCCTTAAGCTTCCTTTTCCTTCACTTTAGCTTGAGAAAACTCCTCCTCACCTTGATATCCTCAAATTTGACCCTAAACCTTGTACACTTAGTTTTCCTTACTTCTAATGCTCCAAATGGACTCTAAATACTGTCTTTAAATTGTAGAGAGGCTGAAATTTGTCTAGGAAGTTGAATTTTGTAGAAATATTGGAGGAAAGATAAAGAAAAATAGAGAAGAAATGAAGAAGAAAGGTTCAGCCAAAGAAAGAAGAAGGGAGGGCGATGGAGTCTGGATTTCTCTAGAGAAATATGGGCTCTTTCTTCCTTATATAGTGTGAAAATGAATCGAAGCGGTCCAACCGATTTGAACTAAAATTTCAATTTTTCAGCTATTTTCCACTTTTTCATGACATCTATGTGTTCCTCAACTTATTTTCACTTCTAACAAATTCTATTATTCTTAAAACATCAAAAATAGCCTTCCTGCAAATTTTTAGCTCAATCAGAGTTCATTTGTGCACCGATTCACTTAAACCGGTCCAATTCAACAACTTTTTGTTCTGCCGTAAAATCCAATTCTAATGCTGTCAAAACTTACAGGAAATTATTTTGTGCCTTTATACTTCCCACTACAAACCCATTAGAGCTCAATAACTATTTTTAAATGCTCATTCAAACCTTGGTCAAACCCCGGTTCAATTTGAACCAAACTAGAGGCCAACTTCAGAATGACTTTCGGAGGCCTATATAACTCCATTTTCACTCCAGATCTCACCTCTAGACTCCTGGCGACCCACAAATCATTTTCACTAAATTAGAATTTTTCGGCCGATGGACGCTGAGCCGGCTGTATGGCTACCCCAAGGTTAACCGCCCTGCAATTTCTATACCACAAACACAATTTACACTCATTATTATCCCACATAATCATACTTATGACATCACTCTACACTGATATCACACTAGAGACACTGTAATCTTACACTAACACTTCTAGACCAGTATTTGGGCCGCTACAGTTCTCCTTTTTTCAGAAAAAAAATGAAGAAAGATAAAGTGTATCCAGAAGATGAAATCAGATCCCTCTAAAATTGGATTTTCCAGTTTAAAATTCAAACATGAAAAGGCTGTTGCAATTGAAAATTTTTATGTTGCACAGCGGTCAGGATTCTTTCCCCTTCGTGTATAAATACTAACTGCTGTGTAATCAGCTACTGGATTTATAATCTTGAAAACTTTGCAATTCACACGGCAGTCAGGTATCCTTGACCGCTGTGTAAGCATTCTTGGTTTTCTGATTTCCCTAAATCACACGGCAGTTAGGAATTCCTAATCGCAGTGTAATATGTTCTACACATGCTTTCCACCTACTTTCGATCACTCGGTGGTCTGGGAATCCTGACTGCCTTGTGTAACGTAAAATTCTTACAAAATTAATGAGAACTTTCACTAAATCCAATGAAACAAGGATCCAACATTATTTAAGCAAAATTAAACTTAAACAACAAATCAAAGACTAAAATTTCACCTAAAATCAACACAAAATATAACACAAATTCGAACTTATCAAATATATTTATTCTTGTATCTATAAATCTTTATTCCATTAATGCCATTTTATGAATCACATTCATCAATGCATTATGCTCTGGTTAGAGACTTTTGAATAAAGTGACATAGTAGAGTGAGATAAATCCCCTTCTAAATAATTTAGGATGGTGAATCCTTTTTTGATTACTCAACTATTTTCAAGTGTTTTTGGTTATTCCCAATCCCCAAGCCGACAACACATGTGTAATGGAGTCAAAATATAACATTTGGTACTTAAGATACTTTAGTGATCTCGAGTCCAAGGATACTTGCACCTACTGATACGATGAGATACTTTCACTAACATAGATTATGTATCCATGTGAAGATCTCATAGAAGGTCTCCAATGTACTCATTTCTCAAACAAGTATCTACATGCTAACTCTAAATATCAATATACTCACAGCTTATAAGAACTATTGCTTAACCCAATCAATGAGTATATCATGTGCTAATCTATCCACATCGATAATTTCCAATCTTGTCAATACTATAACTAGGGATAATTTTGGTATTAACATATTTGCATGCATTCAGAATCTCATTTCATGAACTCCTCATAATTTCTTTTGCACTGTGTTTTTAATACCAAGGACTTTATTGCATAGCTTAAGATTTAATCAAACAAATGTATAAAAATATAAGTACTATGAAATAAAGATTGCCATTGATAATAATGTTTAAATACATGAGAAATAGTTCTTTTTAGAGCTCTAGGGCATACAAACTAACATCACGATCGTGGACTAAATCCAAGTCACGGCCTATGAGTATCGTGGTTGTGACAAACACTTCAAGGTTGTCAGGTTACTCTTTCATCCTCGTGAGGCACTTTAAGGTCTCTAGCATCCTTAGTGATTATAGTAACTGCTATGAGAGTCTCTTTTTGGGCAGAGAAATGCACTCCTTTCGAACTCCTTTTCCTCTTAGAGTTACTATTGCCACAGGATTCACCCCTTACAATCATGTTAATGACCCTTCCTCGATTAGAGTTTGTATTTATTTGCCTCCTATGCTTGCCCTTTGAGTTCACTTTTCTCACTATTAAAGAATTTAGGCTTCTTGTCTTTCTTTTTGGCTACAAAGGTTTTAAGAGAACCTTTCTTGAGCAAGCCTTTGATATCATCCTTCAATGCTCTACACTCATCGGTGGTATGATCAACGTCCTCGTGAAACTCATAAAATTTGATTTTATCCCTCCTTTCAAGTGTTTTTCCAAACATTTTTCTTGGCCAATTCACTTTTCCATGCTTTTCTTTGATCCAAAATAAGAGCTCGTTTGGGCTAGCATTAAGGGAAGTGTACTCCTTAATGATCAAAGGTTTCTTGCACAAACATTTTTCTTGGCCAATTCACTTTTCCATGCTTTTCTTTGATCGAAAACATGAGCTCTTTTAGGCTAGCATTAAGGAAAGTGTACTCCATAATGATCAAAGGTTGCTTGCACCACTTATTGTAATACCCTTATATTGCTATACGTTACATGTAATGGTTATGTTAATATTGGGTTTCACGACTATCATAATTGTTTAAATTTTACTTAATATCGTGTTACAGTAAAGTGGGTATAATTTTTTTTTTCTTTTCTTTTCTTTTCTTGCACTAGCACTTCTTATTTCATTTTGTTTCTTATTTTCTTTCCAACTTGATTTCTTATTAGTCATTTATTTGTTGATATGCATGTAACTGTCTAGTACTGCTATTTATTTGGTAAAATTTTCGACAGTATCACGACTGCACTATAATCCTATCCTCCGGCAAATTTAAGAAATAACAATTCCAATATTTTTCACAGCAACCTAGACAATCTCAACAACAATTAGTCTCAACCAATCCACAATCATTCTTATCACACATTCACCATTCATCACATATAATACTATAAAAGTTCATAATGTTCAAGTCCATAACATATAAAAAGTTTCCATGCCAAAATATATAATGTCCATTTATTTCATATCAAAATACACATATACATACCATTAATTTACAAGATCATTTGCTAATAGTAATTTCTGTTATATATTTAACAGCTTGTTACTTAGTCTTTACCATTTGTCCTCTAATTAATATTTTCTTACATAATTGTTTCTTTATTTCTTAATTTACACATTTATTTCATAATTATTATAATTATTATAATTATCTTATCACTTAAATTTACACCTTTTTTCTTCTAGTAATTTTTCAACTGAAATACTAAATTTACCGAAATGGCTACTTGGGAGTCTGATTACGCTTCGGTAGTATGGGAGTGACCACTTGGGGGCCAGATTGCGCTCCGACAAAATCCATAAAATTCTCGCTTGTGTCGGAGTGGCCACTTAAGGGCCAGATTGCGCTCCGATAGTGTCAATGTGGCCACTTGGGGGCCAGACTGCGTTTCGACATAGAGTAGGACCGCAATTGGCCTACAATATAAGTCGCCATGACTCAATACCGTGGTACATATCTCTATGACTAGCCAATTTTATCACATAATCCCGAGATTTTCCCACTATTAGCCAACTAAGGGCCAAACATCTATTTATGTCATCATATATTCGTATACATGTTCTTCATTCCCATATCATATCATATATATTAACATACTCATTCATGGCTTACAATTGTTTAATGGCATTCATATCACATATTTATCATCGCTTCTCCTATTCTATACGTCTTAATTTAATTCAATTTTCACCTAGTAGATCTACATATTTATTTCTAACTTAAAACCATTTTAATATTTACCCTCAATTACTTTTTAAGTGTATACTTATAACTCCTATTATCTCAATTATAACCATGCCTATATTCTTCAAATTGAAACTGTTGATTAGCTTGAAGAAAATTCAATCTAAGCAACAAATATTTCTAAGCACCCAAAATTCTTTAATCATCATCTAATTAACACTATTTTACTTTAACTACTAATATTAATTTTCCAACTTTAATTTATTAACATTCCATATAGTTAACTTATATCCCTACATATTTTAAAATGATTTATCACATACATCTAACCTAAATCCTTACTATTAAATTATGGTACTTGTTCAAGTTCAATTCTATCTCTTTTTCACTTTCTAATCATGTATCATACACACCTCATGGCACTACTTATGCCCTTTTTCCTCACTCACTACTCATCATTATTTAGTATTCTATTACTAGATTCTGTCATACTTAGATAGCACATACATAGCCCATAAAAAGAAGTATACATAGAATATTGTATATACATATATTACATGTAGCCATGTGTTATATAACCCATTTAACACCAAGTTAATCATTGTATATCATTCATTTCATTCATCTCCAATTCTTTTCCAAGTATTCTAACTTCATATAAATGCATTTAACACAATTACCATTTCCTAACAACGACGCATTCAACATTTTGGTCCCATGCATATGAGATTTTTAAGCTAAATTCTTACTACAATTTCTCTTATTAATTCAAAATCAAGACACATATTTTTGAAAACATTCACATTAAATAGCTCACTAATATAAATAAATGTTAAAATGCATAAGAAATTTATTATCAATTTCCAAATTCACATACCAATAACAATTTTTCTAACTACATATAATTTAGCATATTTTTACATATTTAAATACTATTAACACACAAACATTTCCAATATCTTTACTCACAAATTTAGATGCAACCCAAAATCATATCTTAACGCCAGATACGTACTTTTCATAATCAAATGACTTACTACTTTATTAAAAATCAAGTTTATCACATTGAATAATTTATCTCTTGTAAATTCATGCTAAGTGCAGTTCCTCATATTTAAGTCCATTTGTTTAAATTTAAAAACTTCTACATCCAATTACTGCTCAAATCCAACTGTTTTAAAATCATATTTGCAATTATGCCCAAATCAAACATTACACATCCAAATTGAGAAAGAAAATAAATTTAATAGAGTATTTACTTTAAATTAGATTCGCATTTACACTCATTACACTAACCAAATACTTTCATTTTAATGAAAATTTGGCTATTTAATAGCTGTTAATAATTCTATTTTAATTAATTACACGAACAGCCTCCTAATTGATCAAACTAGTGTAATATATGTTCATACATATATTTTCTTGAATTTATTACACAAACCGCCCCTATTTCTCAAGAATATCATCATACACTTATAAATATTCACTTCGGGCCTTATCATATGCTAATAAACTCATAATTTGCTTCTTGTTTTAACTTATACAAATGACAAAGTCAAGTTATTCCTAGAAAAGTTTAGGAGCACGAAACATATATAAGTTCTCTTAACTTTTCTTCACATCTCAATTAATAATTTATTATCCTAAATTTACTCCATTAGCTTTTATATTAGAATACTGAAATAAAACCCTCAAATTATTGTTATTTTTCTCATTTGCTTAATTAGTCCCTTATAACCCGTATACTTCTCTAGTCCCCCATCTAATTTCAATTTCACTAATTCAATAGATAACTTCATTTTAGCAATATACCACATTTATTGCAAAGTTAATTATCATTTAAATTCATGCATTACAAGAAAAATATCAAACTCTCATCCCCCCATTCATAACCCTTAAGTCCTCTATGGGCATCTCCAGCCAATTTATTTCACAAATTCACTCAATAATCAACTAATTTCAACAATTCACTCAATAAACCAATTGGAAAAGAGAGATCTGAAATCACTTACCTCCTTAGATGGATGAACTTGCTACTCTTCCTCTCTCCAACTAGTTATTTTTCATCTTATTTCTACCAATATAACAATGATTAATCCTTCTTTTCCATTCCTTACTTTCTCCCTTGGAATATTTATTCCTTAAATTGAATTTTATTTGAAGGAAACTCTAGAGAAAATGGCATGAGAGTTTCAGCTTCTTTCACTTGAAAATGGAGACTGACGTTGTGGACGGAGGGCAAAATCAACTAGGCTGGCCGGCGCTGCGAAGGGCGGTGGTTGGCCTCCGTCAATCATTGTTGGTGTTGCTCTCCGTCGTGCCCTCTCTCTTTCCTCTCTCAAGTCTCCCCTGTTTCTGTTCTTCCACCTTCCTTCTCTGTCTTATTTTTTCGTTTTCCCTTTCTATTTTGTGTCTTTTTACGTTTTCTTGAGTTTTCTTAATTCTTCTGTTTATTCTCTCCCTCTTGCTTTTTTTTTCTTTGTTTTTCTATACCAATCTAGATTTGCATCTTATTTATCTATTTGTTTATTTACTTATTTTTAAATTTCAATAATTTATTTCATAAGTGTTTGCAATTTATTATTCTTACATCTATTTAAATTTTATGCTTTATTTTTAATTATTGCAATTTTAGTTTCAGTTATTTATTTTACACAATTTAAATTCCACAGTTTAATTTATGTAATTTATTTTATTTATGACTTTTTTTTAATGCAAATTAAACTTTCATTAATATAATAAAAAATACATCTGAACAGTACAAATAAACTTATAAAAGTTAAAAATACATAAGATGTATGAAATAAATGAAGTTGCTGGATTATATCTCTGAACTTTTTCGATGAAAACAGTGGATAATTGTAACATGCGGTACGCAATCTGACTTTCAGCGGAAAACTCTATCCATCTGTTGTTGAAAAGAAAACTTCCATAAAGGAAGACAACCAAACTTCCATAACGGAAGACAACCAAATTTCCATAAAGGAAGACTATACCCTCCAAATTTGGAGAACAAACTTTCATTATAAAAATTTAAAGTGCATTCAATTTTAATTAAAAAGAAATAGATCTAAATAAAAATTTCAGATTTGATAAAAAATCAAAACTCGAAAACAAAAACATAGAAAGTTTCAGATCTGAGGTTATAAAAACAAAAATACAAGAAAATTCAAAAACAAATAAAAACTAACTCAGATATATATAGATCTGTGTTTATTGAAACCAAAAATACAAAAATAAAACACAAAAGGTTTCAGATCTGACACGATAATCAAAAACGAAAGAAAAATACAAAAAATTTCAAATCTGAGTTTATTGAACCAAATAACACAACTAAAGACACAAAAAAATCTAAAAATAAACAAAAAAATAATGAATAAAATTAAAAATTCAGATATGTACTGATCTGAAAATTATTATAAAAAAAAAAAGATAAAAGAAGAAGAGAGGTGAGGGGCTGCCGTCTAAAAATGAAGTGACAGCAGCCCCAAAATTAGATTAAGAAATTGGTGGCTATAGAACTAAGAGAGAGAGAAAGAGAGAGATAGGTTTAGGGTTTTTTTTATTTTATTTATGACTTAACTCCTTAGTCAAAGTTGACATTTAATTATTTTTAGGTCAAAAATTAACCTTCAATAACTTTTCAGTTTACCGAATTATTATTTGCAAGACTGAAATTTTCAGGGTGTTACACTTATCATTCTTCGTTTTCGGTGAATGTCTTCAACTGGGACTTTTTCTTTTTGGGCTTCTATGGTGGCTCGAGCTTCCCTAAAAAGTTCCTCATCCTGTTATCGAGACACAGGTCGGGATTATAGCATTATTTAAAGCAATGAACTTTTTTCCTTATCCACCAGATCTGCAAAATTAATCGATCGGCTTGTTGTCAAAGAGTTCCTCAACCACATATTACGAATGTTGTTGATCATAGTGACTATGGCCACTTCACTATATAACCCCTTGATATTCAAAGGAACATCCTGCAAACGTGCAATAAAGTCTCTTAGGTTCCCATCCTCCCCTTGATTAATACCCTGCAGAATAGACACGGTGCTCTTAGTTCATAACTGTATCATGCATCTAGTACTTTTAAACAATTCAGACAGCTATTTAAGTTGTTAATGGATGTTATGGGCAAATTATGAAACTAGTCCAAAGCATCATCAGTCAGTATTGATGGGAAAGCCTTACAAATCAAGGTATCATCCAACTTTTTCATGTTAATGAGAGTTCGGTACCAGGTTAAATGTTTCCAAGGGTCTATTCAACTCTTATAATGCTTTATTTTAATTTCCCAAAAGTTTGGTGGGAACGAAGTCATAATAAAATGTCTGTTGGGGATAATCCAGTTTGTACTTCTTCACATTCTTCAAAACATCCTCCTTTAGATTGGGATTAGGCTTGTCCTACTCCCCCATCAATCTAGACATCAAGCTAGTTTAGCCTCTTGGAACGCTTAGTTCTAAATTCATCACCTATAGTAGCAAGAAAGGTGAATGAGACTTGTAATTAGACTGAACCTTCTTATATTTGTAATTCTTAGAGGCTACATCTTTTTTGTCACCATTTCGTTAGTCGAGCCTGAGTTCATTGAGGAGCTCAAACTTCATATTCTCTATTATCCCTTAGACCAATTGATGGATAACATCTAGGGTGACTGGAGTGTCCACCGTAGGCAGCTGTTCACCGCCAAGTTGGTTGCTACTGCCGATGGATCGGCTATAAAAGGAATCTCCTTAGTGTTCAAATTTTTCAGAGGAGGATCTTCAATCTTGAGTTTGAGTCTCTACAAAAGCACTAAATGAAGAGTCCGAGAGTTGCAAACAATGACCAAATGGTCGGGCAAATGAGGCAGAATGGTCAAAATGGCGGAGAAGGACTTTTAATCACCTGAAAACACTAAGAATAAGTCCCGAAAGTCACTAAAGTGAGAACTCTAATGGCTAAATGAGATATTGGGATTGTTGGCTAAAAAGTGTAAAGAGAAACTAGAGAGAGAAAATCTTACTTAAATGGGCTATTTATAGGCTTGGATTCCTCAGGTCACCAAGGCGTTTAATAATGGTAAGAAATAACAGAATTTCTACCTTTGTTAAAATTTCCTACTTGGTTGATGATTTTATAGTAATCATTAGGGTGAATATATTAAGATTATAGGCTTGGATTACGAGGGTTCTTAATGGATGCCTCTTTTGATTACAAGTGTAAAAATATGTTATATCAATAATTAACAATCTTTTATGAAAAAGCAAATGGACACTTATTTGTGAATGGATATCATCTAGGCTGACTAGAGTCTGTAGGCAGTCCTTTATTCGTTGCCAGATTGGTTGCTACTGCCAGTGGATTGGCTAAAAGAGGAATTTCCTCAATGTTTGGATTTTTGGAAGGAGGATCTTCCATCTTGAGTTTGACTTTCATCAAAAGCATCAAATGAAGAATCTAAAAGTTGAAAATAATGACCAGGCAGTCGATCAAAGGAGGAGAAATGGTCAAAATGGCATAAGAGGACTTTCAATCACCTGAAAACACCAAGAATAAGTCCTGAAAGTCACCAAGATGAGCACTTTGATGACTAAATGAGATATTAGAACTGATGGCTAAAAAGTGTAAAGAGAGACTAGAGATAGAAAATTTTACTCAAATGGCATATATATAGACTTGGATTCTTTAGATCACTAAGATGTTAAATAACGGTAAGAAATAACAGTTGATATGTCTTACTTGGATGACGATTTGATGGTAATCATTAGGATTAATAGATTTATATATATATATATATAGACTTCGATTACTGGAGTTTTTAGTAGCCCATGATCCCTTTTTGTTTATTAGAAGTGTAAAAATATGTTACATCAATAATTGACAATCTTAATGAAAAAAAAAAATGGACACTTATTTATGAATGGAAAGAGTAATTTAAAATTTTCAAAAATTATAATACTAATTTAGGGCATTTCGAAAAATTTATACCTCTCTCAAAGCTTTCGGTCCATTTAGGAACAAATTCTTTGGTCATTTAGCACTCTCGAAGTTCAAATATGTGTTAAGCTTTTTTTATTTTTATTTTTATTTTTATTTTTCTTGTTTCTCAAGTATTTACAATAAGATCTATCCTATCGAACCAAAAGAGAAAGCTCAAAAAAATATATCAACACTCCAACCAAATATAGCTAAAACGGCTTCTCATGACCCCGAGGAACTTAGGCTATGTTTGGTAGAATGCATTGTATTGGAATGTAATCTAACATGTAATTATTCATTTGTTTGTTAACCTTAATAAAATTAAGCATAATGTAATGATAAATACATAGGTATTTTTTAATACATTTACTAACGTATTCAAAATACTTTAATTAAGGCTTGTATTTATCATTACCTCCTCTCTCTCTCAGCCTGTCTCCTCTATCTCGCTCACTCCACTGCTATCTCTCTTCGCTGCTGTTGTCTCTCTCGTTCTCACTTCGCGCCGTCGCAGTCGCAATTGCCGCCGCAGTCCTAAGAGAAAGATACACACTAGCGGCACCCTAATTGGTTTACTCTTTTAGTGGATTTGCTATTCTTCTCCCCGTTTTCTCTGATAGGTAATCTTCTCCCTGTTTTCTCTGCTCCTCTGAATTATTTCATTGTTGATGGTTCTTTGGATTTTGCAATTTTGAGAAGTTTCAATTTCAATTTCAATTTGATGCTGTAATTTTGAACCACGATTTCTTTTTCATTGAAGACATATCCATGTAAAATAGTCTGTTACTTAGGAATTTGGGGAAGTCATATTGAAGGGATTGCCCCCCCCCCCCCCCCCCCCCCCCCCTTGAATGGTGTAGCAGACTGTTTGTCTTCAGTAATTTTAACTTTACTTTTAGAATAAAACATTTTAAGTTTCTCTCTTGCTTGCAATTTTGCAATTTTTAGACTCATACCACTGCCTTAAATTCTATTCACTAATAGAAAGAGCAAGACGAAATGCTTATTGTTGAAGACATTTGCTGTTTTTGTGGTATAGTTTGAGTAACTTTAAAAAGTTTTAAATAATTAATTTCATTCAATTTGAATAATTCATCCAGCACTGTACGGCTGAATGTTAAAGACTGACTTTCTTTTTTGAGAAAGAAATGCAGTTTCAATAGCAAGCAATTAGCACACCTTTTTCTTTTTAGTTAAAGCTCAATTTGTTAGTGAGATTAACTTAATTTTCGAGAATTGCGTAAAGCATATTTGGGAACAATTCAAATTTCAAGTAAAATATCTGAAATTCTTCATAAGAGTTCAATTTGATCTGTATGACAATCAACCCAAATTTGTTAATTAATCATAATATCATATATTTTTCTTGTCTCATGCTGGAAGTTTTAACAGACCTTATAATTATCTTGCTGGAAGATTTAACAGACCTTATAATTTCTTCACCCAAACCATTCCAATTTTTACAGTTATCTACCTGGAATACTAAATATAGCAGACTCATCCTTGAAATAAAATTCTGTTGAAAATATTTCTTGCTAAAATATTTATGTAAAAGTTGCCTAATTTGGAATCCTTAACATGAAACAAAACCAGATAGAATATATAGTGTGTATTCATAGTTGACGCAACTCATAACTTGAGCTGGGTAGTTTTGAGAAATATGTGGTTTAGACAATTACTAAGTTCGGTGTTTGTGTAACACCCCAAAACCACCCCAGTAGTTTGAGCCTGTCCGTGTCTGTATGTGTGTATTTCTCTGTGTTGCATGTATGTGTTAAATTGGTTTATTTATTGTATATGTGTGTGTATTAGTATGAGAGGAGGAATTAAACTAATGTATGAGTGAAGGTATGGAGGTAGGGTGTGAGTAAGAGATAGCCTAGAGTGTATATTAGAGTATGGGAGTAGGATATGTTGGGGGACATTTGTCTTAAGGAGAGAGTGACATGTGGCAAAGGGGATAAGTGGGCATTTAATGGGTTTGGTGAGAGAGAAGTCAGCCCTTTCCTTGTGGTTTCCCGTTCTCCCTCTCTTCTTCACGCCATTTTCCTTTTTTCTTCTTCTTTCTTCTTTGTTTTTCCTTCTTCTTGGCCCGATCTTGCTCCCTCTCCTTTCCCTTGAGTAGATTGAGTTGCTTAGCTTGTGATTTTTGAAGTTTAAAGGTGAGTTGGGGTTATGGGTGTTTTAGATTCTTCTTCTTCCTCTTCTCTAGGTTTTAGTTTATATGTATTTGTTTATGGGTTGTTTTAGAATTGATCTTGGTTATGGTGGGTTTGTGGTTCAGATGAGGCTCCTAGACCGGCGAAAGGAAAAGAAATCGCTAGCGGGAGCGGAGCTCGCGAATAGGAGCTAAGGAGAGAAGGTTTGGGAATGTTCATCTTTTATGTATATATGTGAATTGAGTTGGATAATTATGCTTTTGGTTTTGATTGGGGTTGTAAGTTGTGTTGTTGTAATTTAAATTACATTAAACATGATATGAGATGCTAGAGAATGAATATTGTTGAAGGATTTGTGAGAAATTATGTGAATAGTGGTAATTGTTGTTAAATGTGCTGTTTTGGAAATTCTTGCAATTGGACATGTAATCGACTTGATTTAATTGAGATAAATGGTGGTAAAGCTAGGTTTTTAATCATGTTAGGAGTTGTGAATGCTTGCGTTGCTTAATTTTAAGGTTTAGAATCAATTTGGAAGTTTGGATGTGAATTGTATGAGATTTCTGCAGATTTTGGGCGTAAGAGTTGAAAAACCCGTGTCTGTCGCGATCGCGACACCGTCGCGAGCGCGACAGAGCGCGGAGGTTTCAGCCCTCGCGCCGACGCGAGAAGTGTCGCGCTGAGAGCTCGAAAGGGAACTCTCTGTCGCGAGCGCGACAGAGCGCTTAACCTCCGAGTTTGTGCAGGACCCTTTCTGTCGCGAGCGCGCGGTGGTCGCGAGCGCAATAGACTTGGAAGGTTGCCTTCTGTCGCAAGCGCGACAGAGAGTGACGTCTTCGCCCTCTCGCGACCGCGAGACTTGGCGGGGAGATGTGTTTCGGTCTCTGTCGCGAGCGCGACAGACGCAGCTTCCAAATTTGATTTCTTTTCCTTTTTGCTTAATGACTTAATTTCTTTTGCATGCAGTTTCATTAAAGATTTGACTATCTATTTACATGGATAATATGTATGTAAACATGATAAGATTTTGCATAACCTGTTAATGTCGGATAAGTGGATAGTTAGGCATGCCTAATAGAGTTATGTGCCGCTGCCGCTATGTGTACGACTTTGGACCCTGATCAGGTCCCCCGATCGGATCCTCGCGATCCTTCTGTCTGAATCTTTCTTAAGATTCTATGTGAAAACAATTTGGAATAAAACAAATAGAATATTTTGATACCTCCGGGTATCTATGTGTTTGAAATATGATACCGATACTCTCAAGTATCTATGTGTACTCGTTATCCACTCATTATGATTAAGCAGGTGTCATTGTGTTTTGTACAAGAATCTTTGGATGAGAATGCAAATATCTGAATTAACTATGTATGATTATATGCCCATAATTGTATTGTTATCATATGTTTTCTGTCATCGTCACTGTGAGTGGCGGTTATGCATTCTGTGTTTCCCCACTAAGCGGTTTCGCTTAGCACGGGTGTTTATCCGTGCAGGTGTGGAAGGTTTTGATTACCGTGGGTTGGGCGTGTCGCATCAGGAAGGCCAACGCAACTAGAGATTGGAAGTTTTATAGTATAGGCTTTCCTTTCTTTTGTAATTGATATAATATTTGGTTAGCCCTTTGGAACAATGTATCTTGGGCTTTTGTAAATTGGTTCTTTTTGTAACCTATTGTATCATGTAAAGACTTTCTTTTTGTATATTAATAAAAGTATCCATTTTGTTCTGTATCCCTCTTCTTTCTCTTAAAGTTTTTATTTATACCGGATATGTTATTCTGTATGTAATGTTTGAAAGTGTGTACTAGTGGGGTGTGACACTCCTATCTATCTTGGATCCCTCTCGCTCTAGTTACGAGTAGAAGTATCCATGTTATAGGTTGGGGTGTGGCAGTTTGCATACCTCTGTTTTGTTGGACTTGCATTTTCTATGTCGTTGCCATGCTGTGATCTCTTCAGCCATTCCACGAATTCTTGTAGTCGGCTTGATAATGCCGACTTTGAATAAGAAGAAGAATAAGGTGGTTTCAGCAGTTTCAAAATGATATCTAAATGGTTTAAAAATGTCTGGAACTATTGTAATTGATCAATGGTGGGACAATGTCACCTAGTTGGCCAAATTAGTTAGAAAATGTAGATATCTGACGTTTGCTCAATAAAATTCTCAATTTTGCATGCATTACACTTCTTTAGCATGCAAAATTCTCAAAATGATATCTAAATGGTTTACAATGCATCACACTGTTCCAGATTAAAAATAGAAATTATACATAAGGTTTTGTTTGACTCCTTTGTACATACATTATTTTCTACATATCTTTAGCATGGCTTCTAGTGATGATACAGTTCAGGTTCCTATTTCTTCTCTTCTTGTTGATAAAACTAATTTTATGATAAAAAACAATAGTTGAGAATTAATAGAAAAACACCTCAGCTGTCTGTTTGATAATATTTTTGATGAAACATTTTATGCTATCAAAGCAAAAAGACGAATTAATTCATCTTCTGATGGAATATTATACTATTGAATTTATGATCAAAGTTTTTCTAGTTATACATTTTTTTAATGTACAGATTGAGATTTAAGAGATCTGGGGAAACTATTAGTAGACATTTTGGGGAGGTTTTGAAAGCTGTCATCCGTTTGCAAGGAATTCTATTAAAGAAACCAGAATTTGTTCCTAACAACTCAACAGACTTGAAGTGGAAATGGTTTAAGGTAATATTATGACTCTTTAGTATCTAATATATTTTATTGAAAAAAAATTTATGATTGACGTAAATTACTTCTCTATTTAGAATTGTCTTGGAGCTCTAGATGGCACGTACATTCGAGTCAAAGTGCCTAGAGAAGATAGGCCTAGATATCGATCACGAAAAGGTGAAATTGTTACAATGTGCTTGGAGTTTTTTCACAAGATATGTAATTTATCTATATATTGCCTGGTTGGGAGGGATCGACTGCCGATGGTAGAGTTCTCCGATATGCTATAACTAGAAAAAATGGATTAAGAGTTCCTCATGGTAAGTGCGTATTATTTTAGTTATAGTTTAGTTAATAACTTATTTTAAAAATTCTTGCCGTAATTGTTGTATAGGACAATATTATCTTGTTGATGCCGGCTATACAAATTGTGAAGGATTTCTTGTACCATATAGAGGACAAAGATACCACTTGAATGATTGGAAAGAAGGACATCAACCTAATTCTAGCAAAGAATTTTTTAATATGAAGCATTATGCTACAAGAAATGTTATTGAGAGATGCTTTGGGGTGCTTAAATTGCGTTGGGCAATCCTTAGGAGTCCTGCATTTTATCCTATCAAGACTTATAATAGAATTATTATTGCTTGTTGTCTTCTTCACAATTTTATAAGAAGGGAAATGCCTATTGATGAGATGGAGGAGAGGTTAGATAGAAGAAGATTCCAAGGAGAAAGATTTGATGAGACTGAGGACGTTATTTCAACAATTGAAACATCAAATGAATAGAGTGCTTGGAGAGATAATTTGGCCAATGACATGTTCAATGAGTGGAGAAGAAATAGATAGAAAATTGCTACGTCAATTGAATGTACTCCATGAATTTTAATTTTGAATTTTGGTGATCCATGAATATAATTATATTTCAATACATGTATATAATTTAACCAAATATAGGATTGTATTAATATTTACATTACATTGCTAATGTAAACAAACATAGTAATGTAATCATAATTACATTATAATACAATATATTTTTTAATTCATTACAATCTCCAATACAATACAATCCAATCCTTCTTACCAAACATAGCCTTAAAGTATTACAATAAGATCTATCCTATCGAACCAAAAGAGAGAGCCCAAAAAAAATATATCAACACTCTAGGGACTTTTTTTTAAATAATGTGTTTTTAATAATTAATTTGATTTTTGGAGTGAGTTGAAAAATATTTAGGGGATTGGGGTATTTTTCATTTTCGTAACAGGCTGTTGCGGAAATGGCTGTCCAATTCCGCAGCAACCTGCTGCGGAATTGGACACTTTAATTTTTTTTTCTTTTTTAAAGCTCAGCTTTCCTCTTAGAAAGCTGAGCCTATTAATTAACTCAATTCCGCAGCAAAATGCTGCAGAATTGAATATAATATTTTTTTTTTAAATGGTGGTAAGCTCATTTGAGCTTACCATTTTTTTTAATTTTAATGGTGGTAAGCTCATTTGAGCTTACCACGTGAAGCCCAACCGACAGCTGCCGGTTGGGCTTTATTTATTTATTTTTATTAAACTAAATTAAATATATATAATAATTATTATATTTAATAATTATATTAAAAGTAATTAACTAATAAATTAAATAAAAATAGTAATATTTTCGTTTTAATGAAATTAAATTAAATTAGTAAATTAAATTAGTAATTAAAATGAATAAAATATCAATATTTTATTTTGAGCTATTTTTCTTAATTAATTGACTAAATCACCCTCATCATTATTCATAAAAAAGCCTCGACTGTTATCTGAATGAGTTCTATTTGTAAATAGGTAAATTTTATGTATCAAAATAACAAAATATTGTTATTTACTCTTATGTATTAAATTAATATATAAGAGTATTAATTTCATTAAAACGAAAATAATATTATTTATATTTAAGCCAAATTAATTTTCTAAAAAACATTATTTATAAAAATTTCCAACATATTTGTTTTAATGCACTTAAATATAAATAATATTATTTTCGTTTTAATAATAATATACACTTTCCCTGAAAATAAACCAAAAAATTGAAAGTAAACAGTAAACACCAATCCAAATCGCAAAGTTAACAAAATACGACATAGTAACTAACCATTGATTCACTAAGAGGGCAAGTATAGAACTTCCTATCTGGATTTTTGGATCTCTTCGAGGTGAGAACTCAACAAGTGCCCCGATTACAAGGGCATCGAACCAACGGCAAATCAGAAAAATTTTCGGCTGAATTAGGGCTGGAACTAGAAGAGGGTGATTTCTCGGGGGCTTTTGTTAGGGCATTCTTTAGCCCAGTGACCTAGCTTTTTACATCTAAAGCATTCATCTCCTCATGCGCTCCTCCGGAGAGTAATAAGTGCAGAAACTGGCGGTGATAGATATAAAGGTGGAGGAGTTGAAGGAAATTGACCGATAATATTATCAAACTCCGTTATTGTTGGTTGCTGTGGCAGTGAAGTAGTGGAAAGTAACATTTTTCTTTTCTTATTTCATAAAAAGGGTCAGTATGAATTGAGAGACATAGACAATTTCTTTAAACGGCTACTTCTAAACAAAGTTTGTGAGGAATGATCCAGTGCTATGCCATGCAAATGTTGATAGCTAACTCTTATCAAATTTCAACTTTTCTTTTTGCGATAATACCCCATTTTTGTCTAATTTAGGTAAATTATATGAATTAAGGTAATAATGTATTGTAAGTATGTTAATTACTATTTTATTAAATTACTTTTATAAAAATATAATATATTATTAATTTAATACATAAGAGTAACTAACAATATATTATTATTTTGACACATAAAATTTACCTATTTACAAATAGAACTCATTCAAATAACAGTCGGGGCTTTTTTATGAATAATGATGAGGGTGATTTAGTCAATTAATTAAGAAAAATAGCTCAAAATAAAATATTGATATTTTATTCATTTTAATTACTAATTTAATTTACTAATTTAATTTAATTTCATTAAAACGAAAATATTACTATTTTTATTTAATTTATTTGTTAATTACTTTTAATATAATTATTAAATATAATTATTATTATATTTAATTATTATTATATATATTTAATTTAATTTAATAAAAATAAATAAATAAAGCCCAACCGGCAGCCGGTTGGGCTTCACGTGTTAAGCTCAACCATTTAAAAAAAATATTATACTCAATTCCGCAGCAAAATAATAGGCTCAGCTTTTAAAAAAGAAAAAAAAAATAAAGTGTCCAATTCCGCAGCAGGTTGCTGCGGAATTGGACAACCATTTCCGCAACAACCTGTTGCGGAAATGAAAAACACCTTAATTCCCTAAATATTTTTCAACTCACCCAAAAAGTCAAATTAATTATTAAAAACACATTATTTAAAAAAAAAAGTCCTACACTCCAACCAAATATAGCTAAAACGGCTTCTCATAACCGGGAGGAACTTTCACTTTAAAGTTAGGAAATTGAAGACACATCTCTTTCATTTTCTCTCTCTTTAAGCTGATTTTAGGCTCTGAAATTAGAAACAAAATTAAGTTTTGTTTAAAAAACAAAAAAGAAAAAGGCATCAAATCCTATGCATTTTGACTCTCTCCCCTTATTGACTTGCTTCTTCTTCAAATTCCTAGGCTATGCTAAAAGCCTTCTTTCTAAACAGCCAACCAAAAAGTTTCTTGATATCAGAACCCACAAACACATTGAATTTCAAGAAGTCCACAGTTTTTAAACACTTTAGCTGAAAGGCATGCCATGATTTGGATTTCAAATCCAAGAAACAAGATGGGTCTTAAAAGAGATTTGGCTATCTTTTCTCTTCTTCTCTTAATAGTTCCTCACTTAGAAACTCCATGTTTTGCTGTTGGGTATGCAAAGTTTAGCAGATTCAAATATGGAGCTTCTCATAATTCTCATCATCAGCTTTACTCTAATGCTCCATTCAAAGGAAATGCACTTAATTATAACGATCCTAACGAAATTTTTGGTGCAGAAAAGAGGAAAGTCCATACTGGACCAAATCCTCTGCATAACAGGTAATTTTTTTTTTTTATGAGATTTCTTTTTTTTTTCTTTTTTTTTATAAGTAATTTTCATGCTTGAAGAAGCATTTTCTTTTTCGGGGAACGTTTCAAGTAATGTTACTTACAGATGTAAATGAGAGTTTAAGTTAGAAATTTTGGTTAAGGAGACGTATATCTATTATTATTTATTTTTATTTGTTTCACAATATTTATAGAAATTACTGTGGAAAAGTTAATGCCATTAATTTAGTAGTTGGTGGGTTTAATTCTTTGCAGTGTCTGCTGCTGATAATAAAGCTGATAGGAATAATTTATTCTCATTTGAGATCACTACTAGGTTTTCACAATTAAGTAATGGCCTTAAAAACAAATAATAATAATAATAATAAAAAAGTTGCATACAAACAAATTTTTATGTTTATTGACTTGTATATTTTAATTTACTATATCTTATTGAGTATTTTAATATTAAAAAACTATTTATTAATTAAAAGGTTACTTAATGTATTCTTTTATTGATATTAATTTGTATATCATTAAATAAAAATTTATCAATGTAGTAAAAATGTATTCTTATTTTATAAAATATGTAATATATGTAGTATTAGCATATGTAGCAGAGATATGTGTATCTAATGAAGGAGTTTGAGATAGTATTCGGTAATAAGATGGTCCAAATATAATTACATTTATGGGATGTGTATAATTATCGCTTTATTATTATTATTATTATTATTATTATTATTTGAAATGCGAACTGTTATAATTATCAATTATGTGTAAACTTATAATTTCATCTGGTCTGGGAAAAACCAGACGGGATAGCAGGACTGATGAAGCTTTAAATAACTTTGGAATTTTTATCAGAAATTTAGAGTGATAAAGAAGGGCAAAGTTGAATAGTCGACTACCATCCAATCATCTTAATTTTCTTTGTCTTGAATGATTATATTTATGTGGTAGGCCCCATTTCAATTTCGGTTTTGATTCTGTCTCTATGCCAACCATATCTCCACTTATATATAGTTTTGTATACATATTCATAAGTTTGTAGGAAAAACACGTGTCCGCATAATTTTAAGATATATTTATTTTTTTTACATGAGATACATGCAGTTGATATGAGAATTTTATATTTTGTTAATATCTCATATCAAGTCCAATATAAATGGAACTGTTAAAATTAAAATGCACGTTTTTATATTTCTGTCATGAGATTATTTTAAAATGACTATATGATCTATTAAAATATAAAAAATTAAAAAAAATTAATTAATCACCTTTCGTATA
Source organism: Excoecaria cochinchinensis (assembly GCA_947683425.1). Taxonomy (NCBI): domain Eukaryota; kingdom Viridiplantae; phylum Streptophyta; class Magnoliopsida; order Malpighiales; family Euphorbiaceae; genus Excoecaria; species Excoecaria cochinchinensis. The sequence continues at coordinate 8,005,210 of CANTUQ010000127.1, read as the reverse complement.
TATATTTTTTATTTTTTATATTTTGTGAGTTTTACTGTTATTTTAAATTGACTTTACACGAGATTAACAGATTATATATTTTAATTTTGACAATTTTATATAAATTGAACCAATATAAGGAGCACATGAATCTAATATTAACTTTCAAATTACAGAATATAATGTAGAAAAAAAAATTAAAATTTTAAGACATTTTTCCAAGTTTGTATTTCAAATTTCTTGAAATTTATGTTGTGGACATCATAAAGTGAAGCTCACAGCATTTTAATTTAGGCTTAATACTTTTCGGTGTTATGAATTTGACAATTTTTGTCATTTTATTTGACTCTCTAAATTATCAATTTTTGTTATATATTAAATTTATAAATGCTGAAGTATAAATTTTTATTATGAAAAAGAGATGTCTTTTTTTTTAATGCAAATTAAACTTTCATTAATATAATAAAAAATACATCTGAAAAGTAAAAATAAACTTATAAAAGTTAAAAGTACATAAAATGTATGAAATAAAAGAAGTTGCTGGATTATATTTCTGAACTTTTTCGACGAAAACAGTAGATGATGGTAACATGCGGTGCGCAATCTGACTTTCAGCAGGAAACTCCATCCATCTGTTCAAAATGAATTTTTCATAAAAAAAAGATAACCAAACTTCTATAAACGAAAACAACCAAACTTCCATAAAAAATGACAACAACCTCCAAATTTGAAGAACAAAATTTCATTATAAAAATTTAAAGTGCATTCAAGTTTAATTAAAAAAAATAGATCTAAACAAAAATTTCAGATTTGATAAAAAATCCAAACTCGAAAACAAAAACACATAAAGTTTCAGATCTGAGATTATAGAAATAAAAAATACAAAAAAAAAAATCAAAAACAAATAAAAACTAATTCAGATATATACAAATCTGTGTTTATTGAAACCAAAAACACAAAAACACAAAAACAAAACACAAAACGATTCAGATCTGACACAACAATCCAAAAACAAAAGAAAAACACAAAAAATTTCAAATCTGAGTTTATTGAACCAAATAATACAACCAAAAACACAAAAAAAAATTAAAAATAAACAAAAAAGCAACGAATAAAATTAAAAATTCAGATCTGTACTAATCTGAAAATTATTATAGAAAAAAGTAAAATAAAATAAAAGAGTTGAGGGGCTGCCGCCTGAAAATGAAGTGACGGCAGCCTTGAAATTAGATTAAGAAATTGGTGGTTATGAAATTTAGAGAGAAAAAAAGAGAGATAAAATATTATTTTGTGACTACTTGAAGGGTGAGGAGTCCCGTAAAAAAATTTCGAATAAAAAAGAAACACATCTCTTTGGATATATATGAAAAAATTACACGGTATCTCGGTATCAATGAAAATTCTCACTTTAACATTTAATGACATATTGTGTAGAAATTAAAAAATAATGGGATTAAATAGCCTATCAAAAAGTTTAGAAAGTAAACCAACCAATTTTTAATAAGCCTTAATTTATTTTTTTCTCTAGCATTGCTCGATCTAGAGATGTCAGCATACTGTTACTTTTCCATTGTAACAAAATTAATCTCAGTATATTTTAAGATTTCAAGCCCTAATTATAGGAAGAGAGTTAAATAATTGATTATTGTCTTACTAACTAGTCAAAATGAAAAGCTCTTACTTGTATAACAATTTGTAATGCATACTCCAGCATAACTTATGGTTTTTTCTTTTTCTTTTTCTTTTTTTTCCCCCTTAATGTACTGTAACCTAGTTAAAAATAATGAAAACAAAAAAATTACGTGAGGTTGGGTGGATTTTAGTCAAGTCATTTCAAGTTTGAGTTATTTGAATTTTGAATAAACTCATTGAATTCGATCATTTTTTGGATTATCTTTAAATTATCAAATATAAGAAATTCTGAAATTATATTATATTATCAAATTTTTAAATAATTAGAAATTGCCATATAATTATGAATTTATTTCTTTTCTATAACATATGAAATCTCTATCACAAAGCAATAAAGTGTAAAACAATTTGAGTTTTTGAAATTTATGAATCAATAATTTATAAACCGTTAAACGGATTTAATAACAACAAATTTTGAGGGTACCTATCATGCCGTCACTCCTAGATGTGAAAGGACAGAAGATGGTGGATGAAAAGAGTAACGATTACTCCAAAAATGAAATAATTTTTTAAAGTAATTTATGAATAGAAGTAGTTAAAAGTAACAAATTCTGCGTATGGTGGAATGGTGTAGGTATGTGTTGATTACAAATACCAAAATTTAAAACGCAAACAAATTTAAATAGTTGTATGTGTTGATTAAAAATACCAAAATTTTACTTATGGAATGGTGGAGGCGTGCAAATTTGTACATACCAGTTGTGGGTTCACGTTCCACAATTGTTGGGTTATAATCATACATAGAACATATATATGCAAAAAAAAAAAAAATTAAAAATGTATAACCCATTCAAATGATAATCAACCTATATAAAATCATATCAACTCAACTAAGGGACAAAAATTTGACAGGGATAATTTAAAAAAGTTTTTACCAAAATTGGGTAGTGTTAAAAATATTTCCTGATGTAAGGTTGAGTCAGAAGCCGCAGCTGACACCTGCGGCTTCTGACAGTAGGATCCACAATTTGGGTCCCATTTTGCACAGTGATGCCGCAGCTGGTAGCTGCGGCATCACTTTGTGTATATATATATATATATATATATATATATATATATATATATATATATAAAGGGGCAGTAGGGGCCTACCTGCTACCCCTTGTTATTTTTTTTATTTTAATTTAATAATAAATAATATTATTTATTATAATAAAATAAAATTATAATAAAATATTTATTAAATATAATAATATAATTCTAATAAAATAATATTTAAATAATATATGAAATAAAATTTTATTTTTTAATTATCCAATTACAAATTTTACAAAAATATTAAATATTTTTATTTAATGTTATTAAAAATATTTTTATTTAATATTTTAATAATATTAACAAAGATATGATAATTATAGTTTCATTTAGTGTTATTATTTGATTTTTAGATCGATTACTAGTAAAAAAATATTTTTTTTGATATGTAATAATTGTCAATTTACTAATTGTTTCTATTTAGATTAAATGATAGGTAACGATCCAGCAATAAAGATATTAAATATTATTATTAATCAGATTAATTATCTAACAAGTGTTTTGAAAAATTTTAGTTTCAATTTTTAATATTATTAATCATATTCATTTCGTATATTATTTAAATATTATTTTATTATAATTATATTATTATATTTAATAAATATTTTATTATAATAAATAATATTATTTATTATTAAATTAAAATAAAAAAAATAACAAGGGGCAGCAGGTAGGCCCCTGCTGCCCCTTTATATATATATATATATATATATATATATATATATATATATATATATATATATAAAGTGATGCCGCAGCTACCAGCTGCGGCATCACTATGCAAAATGGGACCCAAATTGTGGGTCCCACTGTCAGAAGCCGCAGGTGTCAGCTGCGGCTTCTGACTCAACCCTACATCCGGAAATATTTTTGACACCACCCTATTTTGGTAAAAATATTTTTAAATTACCCCTGTCAAATCTTTGTCCCCTCAACTAAACTAACAAGAAGTTTAGAAATATATGTTTTTATTTAGTGATTCTCGCCATATTGTTGCAAACAATAATAATCTAACACTAAAAAATAAAAGAAATTAGCAATGTAATTTCCGTCACCGCTAAATAACCCCTAAAATTAGTCGTCGTAAATATTAAAAATTTATTAGCGACAAAACATTCCGTTGCTAAAATTATTAAATTTTTTATTATTATTTTCAATTTAATTTATGATTATTGTTATTACATCCGAAATTTAATTTATGTAAATAATAATTATGTAATATTATTAACAATACTATTAATTTAAAAATATAATATTATAGAAGTACATTAAATTGTACAATTAGGGGGTGTGCAATCCGTCGCTAAAATTATTAAATTTTTTATTATTATTTTTAATTTAATTTATTATTATTATTATTACATTCAAAATTTAATTTATGTAAATAATAATTATGCAATATTATTAACAATATTATTAATTTAAAAATGTAATATTATAGAAGTACATTAAATTGTACAATTAGAGGTGTGCAAATGGTTGGTTTACTTCGTTTTTAGACCTAACCGAATAGACCTAAAATCGAACTTATATTCAACAAAATAAAACCATTTAAAATAACTAAAAGAAAAATAACATACATAAATTTTCATATTATGTTCCTAATAAATACTAAGCAAAATTACATTAAAAATAAATACAACATAAATTCTGATTAATAATACATTAAATGTCCTCTGATCTTGGTCTAATAGCTTTCCTCTTTAAATTTTTAGATGTTGCCTATGATTTCGTAGCTTGATTGGTCTCGGACTGATTTTGAGTCTCACCTTGAGTGATGAGAGTTTGAGTCTCATCTTGAATAGAGGCCTAAAATCAAAAAAAAAAAATGCAAACCAGCAATATATATAGATTACACAGCAAACTCAAATGAATTAATCTCCAAAGATTAATAATAAGAACAAAATAGTATAATAATAATTACATGTTAACAGTATTTATGGATAGGGACTTCTAACATACAAACTAACCTATATTTCTTCTACTTTTGCAATTCTAGTACCAATTCATCAAATGCAAGATACTATTTTCAATAAAAAAAAATAACTACAATAATAATAAAAATAAAACAACAACAATAATAATAATAATAACAACTTACCCTCACCGGAGCTCCACCAGTGGACAACACCACCACCAACTTCGGTTTGACTTTCGGAGACTTACTTGACCTCATTTTTGCACCAAATTTTACCACTAGACTCCTGATACTCCACAGATCAAAATAGGTGAACAAATTTTTTTTAGCAAACAGCTGCCATTTTCAGCTATATGGCTTCCCAGTAGGTCACCCATCCCAGGATTGATATGCCTCTAACACGCTTAACCTTTGAACTCTACTGTAATTAAGGGTACTAAAGCTGTCACTTTCATACCGAAACCACATTAGAGACTCTATAGATTTTCCTGATCAATGTTAAGCTAAAATTTGGGCCATTACAATTCTCCCCTACCAATTAAAAATTTCGACCTCAAAATTTTACCTGTATTGAATAGCTGTGGATACCGTTGTCACATTGACTCTACTGGTTTTCACGTCGCTTCTTCAACATTGTGGTGGTTTCAAAGTACCTTTACTAATGAAATCTACTTATTTCTGAGCTATTTAATTTCCCTGGCTAGAATCTTCATTGGGTACTCTTCATAAGTCAGATCAGGTTGCAATACAATTTCTTTAGGCTTGAATATATGGCTAGGATCTGATCGATATCTCTGCAGCATAGATACATGGAAGACATCATAAATCTTTTCTAGTTCCCGAGGCAATTTTATTCTATAGGCCACTAGTCCCACTCGCTGAATGATCTCGTAAAGACCAATGAATCTCGGACTCAACTTGCCTTTCTTACAAAACCTCAGAACCTTCTTCCATGAAGAAACTCTCAAAAACACATTATCCCTAACCTGGAACTCTATGTCTTTTCTCTTCAAGTCTGTATACCAATAAAATTGTAACACCCTTATGCGGTACATTCAATAATTACTTACGTTAAGCTTTCTAAATCGATTACCATGATTGTTTGGAAATCTATTATTTATTCTATTATCGTGAAGACGGGTATTTATTTTTTCAATTTTAACATCTCATTAAGTACCTAAGTTTATTATCCAATTTAATTAACCTAAAAATTAACCGAAGACCTTATAACTTAACATATATCCAATTAACCTTTATTTACCAATTGACCTATAACTGTCTAAATTACTATTCATTTGATCATTTTTTTTAGAAATATGATGATTATACACTTAACCTACATTTACTACAATCCAAACAAACCAATGTCCAATGCAGGGCAATAAACACAATAGGATGCCACATTTACAGTCAATCTAAAATAAACTATCATGTATAGAGAAATTCTACTGAAATGCGCACAATCTTTGCAAAATATATGAAATGAACGAAATTCATCTCATATGTTCATTATCTTCTAGTTCTTTTATAAAAAGAAAAACATTGTTCTTTATTGAATGTATGTAATCTAATAGCTAAGCTCTGCTACCGCTCTCGCAGGCTAGATGCCTAAGTCGATGGGTCCTATTATCAACTGCGAGTTTAAGCACCCATCTCTTGTATGCACTAATGGAAGCAAAGGAGCAATCCCTGATAGAAGGAATAACAGTCTTCACCGGCAGCCGTGCCCAGAGGCTATGGTCTGGAGGTGAAAGACGAGGATAAAGGGCCATTTGAAAGAATAAAGGTGCCTTACAACATCTTGAATCCCTACGAACTGTCGAACACAGCGGACGGTAATATAAAAAGTGGCCTTATGAAATCCGTGCAAGGGTACGCATTTCGAAGAACCATCCAGAGTCACAGCATAAAGGGGGAGCCAGTAGCGCATAAAGGGGGGCCGATATCCTCATCCGCCACCTCGCCTAATTTAGCAACACCTTTATTGGGAGATGCGAACGAATATAGTCGTTGCCTAGGAAGAAATTGCCTTAATGAATATTGATCACCCTAGGAGATGGCTCTGATAGTAGCTTCAGCTTTTCTTGTAGTCACACCTAAAAGACGTGAGGAAAAAAAGTAAAAAAAAAAGGAAAAAAAAGAAGGCCGTTAGAGATGAAAACCGTAATTGGCTCTCTAAGTAAAAGTTAGGCCAAAGGACATGGTGAAAATCTGGAAACAGGCAATCTGTCCTACAAAAAAATAAATGAATAAAAGCCACCGGAGTGGGTTAGGTCCATTTCAGGCAAAAATTAGGCACAGGATTTTGTGAAAATCCCCAAAGGGACACATCAGACAGTATGAGCAATACCCTCAATGAGTCCCTTAACCAAGTAGGATGTGGTCTATCCATTTTTACATATCACGCGCATCCCGCGTGTACACTATTTTGCATATCTCTTTGCATAACTTTACATGTGTGTAGACACCGGATCCTGAGGCGGTCCAAGATCAGAATTACCCGATGATAAAAATGATACCGACTTACAGGCAAAGGTGTCAAAAATGATGCTTCCCTTGTCGAGACCCTCGTTTTTTTATGATAAAAAATTATTATTAATTTTAATTCCAAAAATAATTTCATTGGAAGGTGTTATTTTGATAAAACAAAAAAAAAATTAAATTAGTTATTTAATTGAATTGAATTGAATTGAATTAATTAATTTAATTGAAAAAAGGGGAATTAAATTAGTTTTTTAATTTAATTGAATAAATTAAGTAATTGATTTAATTAAAAAAGGAAATTAGTTATTAAATTAGTTAATTAATTTAATTAAAAAAGAATTTTAAAGAAAAGGATTTAAAAACAAATAAATAAATAAACTTTGAAAATTTTTTTAACGTGGTGGCCACTTTACCACCTTGGTCGCGTGGTGGCCATTGGACACCGCGCGGCCACCTGCCGCTCGCGTGCGCATGCGCGCGGCTGTTCCCCGCTTGCGTTGTGCCCTTCACTGTGCGACCACCTGCTCTGACCCCATTTTTTCGCTGTTTCCCTGCATTTTTTCACATTTTGGGATTTTTTCGAAATAATAAAAATTAGAAAGTTAATTTTGTTTTTTCCTTTTTTTGCAAGACACCAAAAATAAAATAGGGGACGGCAACCATTAAAAAAAAAAGGATTTTCATTTTTCTCTCTAGTCTTTCTTCTCTCCGAGAGCATTTTTCTTCTTCTAAAAAATTCTTCTTCTAAAATCCTTGAAAAATCTTTGAGTTTTCTTCTCTAGTTTTTAGTTTTTGCTACTACAAAATATTTAATCTTGAGTTGATTTAAGTAAGAGAAATTAATTTTCTTAGTTTTTTCAACCCACCAAAAATATTTTTTAAACTAATTTATTTAGAGACACATATTTTTACACTTGTTTCGAATATTATCATCATCAAAAATCGACAAGGGGAGCGGATCTAGACATCTTTTCTCTTCAATCTACAACCTCTAAGGGTAAACACTTGGACCATTTTCACTCATTTATTTTCTCGGGTAATTTATTTATTTTGCTATTAATATCACATCTATTGTATAATACTTTCTTCATATTTTGCCACTGTTAATATTTTTTTTAGCTACTTATTTGATTTCCTTATGAGTTTTAGTATCATCTTTGGGGTTTTAACTCAGTTTCTTTCATTTGTTGCCGACATCCCCTCTTTCTTATTATTATTATCTTTATTATTGTGTCCTATTGCAGTTATTTGGCATCAATATTGTTTATGCCATCACTGTTGACATTTTACTATTATTATTATTATCATTATCATTATTATTATTATTATTATTATTATTATTATTATTATTATTATTAGTATTTATTGTTACTATTATTATGTTTGTGTTCATGGTTATGCTCATGCTATTATTTATTATTATCATTTTTATTATTATTATTATTATTAATATCATTATTGTTATTACTTATTATTATTATTATTATTATTATCATATTCATTTATATTATGTTCACTATTATGTTATTATCATCACTACCATTATTTTTATTATTATTACCATTACTATTATTATTATCATTTATTATTATTACCATGATTATTTGTTATAATTTTATTGTTGTCATTATCTTGTCTTTATTTGATTAATTTCTAGAGTTATTACTAATATTTTTTGATGTTAATTTTTGTATGAGATTTAATTTGAGTCGAGCTATGTGAGCGCCCCGCGACTCCCCGGATGGGTCGCGACGCGTAGACGGACACTCCGGTTTGGTGAGATCCTTTCAACTCCCCTTTATGTGCTACGTGTTTATTTGTAAATAATTATTTTATTTGTGCACGCGTGCGATAAAAAATCACAAAAATATTTCTATAATTAAATTGAATTTTTTACTAATAAAATTGGGACCAATGTCCCTCATTTTAGCCAAACTATAAAAAATATCACAATTAAAACGAAGAGTCCGTTTCTTCAAAAATGGGATCACTCATCCCCGTTTTCATCAAACAACCGAAATGACTCTTCGAACCCTCTTCAAATAAATGCGAAGGAACCAATGTTCCCAAAATAATGTCCCGATTTATGTATGCCTTTTCTTATTTTGTGTCAGTGTTTTAAATTCAAGTTTATTCCTTTTGGGGCCCTTGTAATTAATTTTGGGGCAATTTTATTTATCTTTGGGGGATTGTATTCCGTCCCATTTACATTTTTAATTTCCTTTTATTAGGGTTGTATTCTGCCCTTATTTCTCTTGTAATTATGTGCTTGTGTGTTTATCGCTTTCCTTTTATCGCTTTCGTATGCTTGGAATGCGCTATTTAATTTAAATGCATCAATCGCATGAGATGAGAGGTATAATTTTAAGAAGTTAAAAACCCATTTATAACTAACCAAAGCATAAATAAGAGGGAAGTTCCGAACACCGAATCTCTGGTTTAGACCGTTAGAGGTGAGAGACTTTTTTCCAATTTCTTGCAAATTGGGTGGCGACTCCAAATACCTCAAAAGTGCCTTTAGGTGTCATTAGACTAGGTCGTTCTTCCCAATGTTTTATTGGGAGGGATACACCGATGATGTCTCATGGCGCCCATGATCAAAAGACGCAAACCTCATACCTCGAATCCCAATGGTGGATTCAAAGCAAGGGCCCTTGCTGGGTACTTCCTGCGCGTGTCACAGTGGCGACTCCACTAGGGACTTTGTGTTTGAGACTTTACTCCGAAAGTGCTTTGGTTAAAAATATAATTGGGTTTTATTTAAAACTTAAGATTCTATCTCTCATCGAACTTGCATTACATTCTAGATCCTTAGAAATATGCTAGTTGGTCCCTTTTTACCTCGGTGCGTTCCCAAAGCACAACCCTACTTTCACTCATTGTAGGAAAGTGTTAAGGATAATCACCAGCCCAAGCCTTGTACCTTTCGGTATATCAAATGGAGACCCGATCGGTCGCTACGCTCGTGATGAGCTAGACCCGTTGGCAGGGACCATGCTTGGGTAGCCCTAAAATTTTATCACCTTGACCAAAGCCCATGTAATGGCAAGTAGAAACTTCCCCTAGGTAGCATGCTTCTTAATACAATGCTTGTGATATGGGTCTCACGTATTAGACAAAATCAACCAATTTAAGTGGTCTTTTATCAAAGGCTTTCATGCCCCGGTAAGCCCACCTTAACTTGATTGAATTGTCCAAATACGTAATGGCCAAAACCCATACGAATGCGCATTAGATTAAGACTGTTATGCTGCCGGTTTTTCACCGTGCACCATACGTCTCTGATGGGTTCCCTGTTAACCCTCGGATGAAGCCCACCTAGGAAAGAGACCGCATGACCTCGTGTGCGGGAGTGATAAGGTTGGAAGGATCTACTTGCTTGCATGTGGTTGTTGATGCTGCACAATATGCTCATGCATCACGTCTCGTTCATGCATGTTAAAAATAAAATAAAATGCATATATAAACACATATCCATTTCATTTTTGTGTGTGTATATCCTTTTCTCTACATATCTTTTTCACGTACACATATCATCCTACGTACGATTTTTTCCACGCATCACATTATATCACTGTAATCTATTGACCTTTCACTCATTGAGGACTATTTGCATGGCACGACCATGCATCACATATCATCCATGCATCATTCTAACCCCTTTGATTTTTCAGCCATCATACACCATTCACCTGGGAGGTTTTGGGGTCCTCATAGCTGTCTGAAGAGTAAGCAGAATTCGAAGTGGTTGACAGAGATCTACCGTCTTAGTCAGAGCATCTATAGACATTGGGAATGGCTGGTCCTTCGCGACAGATTGAAGAGGCCCGTGTCATGATTGCCCGAGAACTAGATGAAAAGTTTGAAAAGCTTGAAGGGAGGTTGTCAGCCACAATTAAGGAAAGGTTGGATGCCGTGGCACTAATTCTTCAAGCTCAAGTCACTGCAGCTACACTTAACCGATTTGAGCTAGCCGCGACCAAAAAGGAGTACGTGACGATGGCTGTAATGTCTCCATTCGCTCTTGAGCCTAGAGGCGAGGCGACACCCAACTCACTGATCGAGCAAGTGGAAAGAGGGAAAGGACTAGGGCCCTTACAGTCGATGGGTCCTCTCAGTCCCGCAAACACTAAAAAGAGATTAGCTGATCTTGAGGAGGAGATAATGAGGTCCAACCTTGCAACTACCCGGACACCTCCCAATGGGACCGTGACTAGCCCTGCAAGTCTCGGAATTGGTTACTATGGTGACAACAGAGGTACAAAAAGGATAGGGAAAGCGCCAATGGTTAAGATGGCTCAGAGGCGTTACTCTAATTTAGGCAGACCTTTGTCTTGGGTCCTGGAAAGGCTGATGAAGAAGGGGGTGTTACAACCATTGCCGTTCAAGCTGGCAAAGACCTGGGGACAGCCCGGGAACAAGGAAGGCGAGTACTGCGCCTACCACCAACACACTGGCCATATGACGGATAATTTTGCTAGGCTGAGGCACGAGGTTCAGGATCTGATCGACAGCAACCAGATCACAGATCCTGAATGCCGCCAGGGTAGTCACGGGAGCTTAAGTTTTACGGGGGGCGATGGAGAAGGTTTTAGAGCCACAAGGACCCCGACCTTCGGAATGACTCAAAGTCACTATGCCATACTGAAAAAACCCCTGTCCAAGCACTTCGCTCATTTTGTCAGCAAGCGGAAAATATAGTCAATGCCGGCCCAACCTGCCAGGGGCCAAGGGCACCCCAATCACCGAGCAGATCTGTATTGTGCCTACCATCAGCGTACCGAGCACGGAACTGATAAGTGCCGAATTCTGAGGAGGCAAATTCTACACTTAATTGATGAGGAGCTGAGAAGTGAGGAGAATGGTTCCCGAAAGTGCTAATAGGCCGTTGACTGTAGTGTCCGTGTTGGCAAGAGAAGAAGGAAGTAGCTATTTAAATGTTCTTTTTTTTTTTCTGACCTATTTAATGATGACAGTTTTAATTATAGTTTTATTGAATCAAATGGATGGATTTGCTTACTTGAGTGATGTTTCTTATGATTTCATTATGCATAATCATGACACATTCATGATTCAGATGATGCCATTCCATTTAATCTCGGAACTTTGGGAGAACCCAAAGAAAATCTTGATAGCACCTGTTATGACTCTTGAAGAGAGAGTAAAAGAGAGAATAAAAAAAATAAAATAAAAGTCTTTGCCCGGACCTACGAGGACATGCCAGAAGATGATCATGAAGCCACCGAGCATGCTATGACAAACATATCCTAATCATGGGCAGGTGCCAGCACATCTCAGAAGACTCAAGCTGAAATAGATAGAAATGGTCGAAAGGGGAAATCGCGAGCAGAACCAGAACCAAAGTCCTTACTGAAGTGTAACACCCCACTAGATTGAACAACGATGGTCCCAATGGCTAAGAAGAAAGGTGCGCGTAAACTTCGGCATTTGAGCGAAGCTTATCAAAAGAAAGAAAATTGGGGATAAAAAAAAAAAATTTAAAAGAAAAGAGAGAAGAAAAGAGAGAATTGATCAGGGGGCAAGGGAATGCTATTTGGGGGCAAGCTTTGCTCAAGTCCCGTTAATCTACACATATCTGCGTTTTGTCATTCTTCTTAGCCACTGAAAAGGACCTGAAAACTGAACCACAAGCCACCCAATCATTTTATCAATATAGAGGATGTGCAGTGCGAGGGATATTCTTGTATTGTTACTGCTCATGCCTGCCATTGAAAAGACTTGGAGGCTAATCCATAAGCCATCCACCCAGCCCGTAAGTATAAAGGATGCGCTATATGAGAGATGAGCTGATGACATACAGATGACATACGAACAAGAGGAAGACCAAGAAGGTTATGGAGTAGACCCATTTTGGGGTCTGCAATTAGAACCTTTACAAGAGTCGCGCTTTATACCTTGATGCGTGAAGCGAAAGCATTACTGCCCGTCGAAGCACGTCAAATTCTTAAAGGGCAGTCATGGAAGCGACAGCTGCATCAACTAAACATGTCAAACGGAAAAGGGTTTCGAGATTGCTATTGCTATCGGATCTTTCGAAAAACACCTTGTCCGATCATTTGGGAAGAAAGTCAGAAAGCACCCGCTGGAAGAATAAGATTGGGTCTTCGGGCAAATAGCTTTGGATATTCCAGATGGGCGAGGTGAATTCAAACCAACATGTGAAGGCCCATTCGTTCTTGGAAAAGTTGTTTTTCAGGGAAGCACACCCCGACAAACAGCGAGGGAAGCAAGTTTAAAGAGCCAGACCGACATCAACAGATCCGAGGAGGTCCATGGCTAAAGACTAAAAGTCAAAAGAAGAGAATAAATGCCCCGCGGGTCAAAAATTGAAAAGGCGGCCTTGCTAAAATTGGGCGCCTCGTCAGGGTGAAGACCGAAAAAAAGGCACTCTGGTAAAAAATTAGAGGCTCGAGAGAGAATATCCAATCAAGAAAACCCGAGAGGGCTGATTGGAAACAGGAGTCTGATGCTTTCAAGATCCATTTTGAGATTAAATGTAATTTTGCATTCCGAATCTGTGTTAAGTGGTGATTATGTATAGAGAAATCGTGCCGAAATGCACACAGTTTTTGCAAATACATAAAGCAAAAGCAGTTCAACTCATCATTTCCTAGTTCTTTTATAAAAAGTAAAATCTAAATGGCTACTCTACTCCCGCTCTCACCAACTAGATGCCCAAGCCGAGGGGTCCTATTATCCACTGCAGGGCTAAGTACCTTCCTCTTACATGCACTTAGGGTGTAGTCTGCGATCAGGACAGTTCATTTTGCACACTCAAAGTTGCCTGGTTCTAGCATAAAATCAGCGCATTGGTACTATCGATTCTCTGCCACTCTCACCACTCAGGCACTTCAGTCAACTCCTCCTGCTATCAACTGTGAAGCCAATTCTATAGCGCCCTCATGATAGAAAACAAGCTCAGACAACCATGACCTAAGACGCAAATACACGCCGATTATACCTGAAAGACCTTTTACAACAACTATCTACCCTCTACTATTCTCGCCACTCAGGCACTTCAGTCATCTCATCTTGCTACCCACTATAAAGCCAACCCTACAACACGTCCCCGATAAAGAACCAAGTTCATACAACCATAACCTGAGACATAAGCACATGCCAATCACACCCGAAAGATCTTTCACAATAACTCCAACTTCTCTCTCTCTCTCTCTCAAAAAAAAAGCCATTAGAGATGAAAACCGTGACTGGCACTCTAAGCAAAAGTTAGGCCAAAGGGCAGGGTGAAAACCTGGCAACAGGCAGTCTGCCCTACAAAAAATGAAATAAATAAAAGCCGCTGGATTGGGTTGGGTCCATTCCAGGCAAAAAATAAGGTACAGGGTTATGTGAAAATCCGACAATGATGCATCTCCCGCTAAGAAAAGCTAGTGTGAAAATCCACGAGGGACGCACTACCTTTAAAACAATGACGCTTAGAGCGATAAGGCGGCATTACCTTGGGCAACCCCTTTCAAGCAAAGACACACATCGGGCAATTCTCCCTGAAAAATTATGAGCCGGGGTCCCCCAAGCCAGGATGATGCCTTCGGACCCTTGGGGGCATAATCGACCAAGCAAGGCCACGAGTCGCTTCAGCCAAAGTTATCACACCCCGACCACTGGGCCACTCAGATGAATGGTGTCACCTGCATCTTGCATAACATATACATATGCACGTGCATAACTTACCCTTGCATACAAATCTCTTTTGATTTCGCAGGAAAGCCTGGCGCCTTCACACACCGACAAACTGGTATTTATCAGTCGCTCTGCCGTGGTTTCACACACCGACAAGCTGGTGTTCTATCAATCGCGTTCTTCAAAGTCTGGCGCCTTCACACACCGACAAGCTAGTGTTTATCAGTCGCTCAGCCGTGATTTCACACACAGACAAGCTGGTATTTATCAATCGCCCAGCCGTGGTTTCACACACCGACAAGCTGGTGTTCTATCAATCGCGTTCTTCAAAGTCTGGCGCCTTCACACACCGACAATTTGGTGTTTATCAGTCGCCCAGCCGTAGTTTCACACACCGACAAGCTGGTGTTCTATCAATCGCATTCTTCAAAGTTTTGCGCTTTCACACACCGACAAGCTGGTGTTTATCAGTCGCCCAGCCGTGGTTTCACACACCGACAAGCTGGTGTTCTATCAATTGCGTTCTTCAAAGTCTGGCGCCTTCACACACCGACAAGCTGGTGTTTATCAGTCTCTCAGCCGTGGTTTCACACACCGACAAGCTGGTGTTCTATCAATTGCGTCCTTCAAAGTCTGGTGCCTTCACACACCGACAAGCTGGTGTTTATCAGTCGCTCAGCCGTGGTTTCACACGTCGACAAGCTGACGTTCCGCAATCGTATGACCAATAGTAATCCTATAATGCCAACGGGCTGGTAAGACCAAGTTCCGAACAGCGACCGCCTCAGGTACGCATCTCTCCCTCTCTTTTCTGAATTTTGGCTCGCTTAGGCACCTAAATCCTAGAGTTCCCCAAAATTGGGGGCAACTGTAGACACCGGGTCCTGAGGCGGTCCAAGATCAGAATTACCCGATGATGAAAATAATACCGACTTACAGGCAAAGGTGTCAAAAATGATGCTTCTCTTGTCGAGACCCTCGTTTTTTTTATCATAAAAAATTATTATTAATTTTAATTCTAAAAATAATTTCATTGAAAGGTGTTATTTTGATAAAACAAAAAAAAAATTAAATTAGTTATTTAATTGAATTGAATTGAATTAATTAATTAATTTAATTGAAAAAAGGGGAATTAAATTAGTTTTTTAATTTAATTGAATAAATTAAGTAATTCATTTAATTAAAAAAGGGAATTAGTTATTAAATTAGTTAATTAATTTAATTAAAAAAGAATTTTAAAGAAAAGGATTTAAAAAAAAAATTAAATAAATAAACTTTGAAATTTTTTTTAACGTGGTGGTAAAGTGGCCATTTGGCCACTTTACCACCTTGGTCGCGTGGTGGCCATTGCCACCACGCGGCCACTTTGGCTTTTGGCCAAAGTGGCCGCGTGGTGGCCATTGGCCACCGCGCGGCAACCTGCCGCTCGCGTGCGCATGCGCGCGGCTATCCCCCGCGTGCGTTGTGCCCTTCACCGCGCGACCACCTGCTCTGACCCGATTTTTTCGCTGTTTCCCTGCATTTTTTAACATTTTGGGATTTTTTCGAAATAATAAAAATTAGAAAGTTAATTTTGTTTTTTCCTTTTTTTGCAAGACACCGAAAATAAAATAGGGGACGACAACCATTAAAAAAAAAAGGATTTTCATTTTTCTCTCTAGTCTTTCTTCTCTCCGGGAGCATTTTTCTTCTTCTAAAAAATTCTTCTTCTAAAATCCTTGAAAAATCTTTGAGTTTTCTTCTCTAGTTTTTAATTTTTGCTACTACAAAATATTTAATCTTGGGTTGATTTAAGCAAGAGAAATTAATTTTCTTGGCTTTTTCAACCCACCAAAAATATTTTTTAAACTAATTTATTTAGAGACACATATTTTTACACTTGTTTCGAATATTATCATCATCAAAAATCGACAAAGGGAGCGGATCTAGACATCATTTCTCTTCAATCTACAACCTATGAGGGTAAACACTTGGACCATTTTCACTCATTTATTTTCTCGGGTAATTTATTTATTTTGCTATTAATATCACATCTATTGTATAATACTTTCTTCATATTTTGCCACAGTTAATATTTTTTTAGCTACTTATTTGATTTCCTTATGAGTTTTAGTATCATCTTTGGGGTTTTAACTCAGTTTCTTTCATTTGTTGCCGACATCCCCTCTTTCTTATTATTATTATCTTTATTATTGTGTCCTATTGCAGTTATTTGGCTACTATTATCATCAATATTGTTTATGCCATCACCGTTGACATTTTACTATTATTATTATCATCATCATCATTATCATCATCATCATCATCATCATTATTATTATTATTATTATTATTATTATTATTATTATTATTATTATTTATTGTTACTATTATTATGTTTGTGTTCATGGTTATGCTCATGCTATTATTTATTATTATCATTTTTATTATTATTATTATTAATATCATTATTGTTATTACTTATTATTATTATTATTATTATTATTATTATTATTATTATTATTATTATCATATTCATTTATATTATGTTCACTATTATGTTATTATCATCACTACCATTATTTTTATTATTATTACCATTACTATTATTATTATCATTTATTATTATTGCCATGATTATTTGTTATAATTTTATTGTTGTCATTATCTTGTCTTTATTTGATTAATTTCTAGAGTTATTACTAATATTTTTTGATGTTAATTTTTGTATGAGATTTAATTTGAGTCAAGCTATGTGAGCGCCCCGCGACTCCCCGGATGGGTCGCAACGCGTAGACGGACACTCCGGTTTGGTGAGATCCTTTCAACTCCCCTTTATGTGCTACGTGTTTATTTGTAAATAATTATTTTATTTGTGCACGCGTGCGATAAAAAATCAAAAAAATATTTCTATAATTAAATTGAATTTTTTACTAATAAAATTGGGACCAATGTCCCTCATTTTAGCCAAACTACAAAAAATATCACAATTAAAACGAAGAGTCCGTTTTCTTCAAAAATGGGATCACTCATCCCCGTTTTCATCAAACAACCGAAATGACTCTTCGAACCCTCTTCAAATAAATGCGAAGGAACCAATGTTCCCAAAATAATGTCCCGATTTATGTATGCCTTTTCTTATTTTGTGTGAGTGTTTTAAATTCAAGTTTATTCCTTTTGGGGCCCTTGTAATTAATTTTGGGGCAATTTTATTTATCTTTGGGGGATTGTATTCCGTCCCATTTACATTTTTAATTTCCTTTTATTAGGGTTATATTTCGCCCCTATTTCTCTTGTAATTGTGTGCTTGTGTGTTTATCGCTTTCGTATGCTTGGAATGCGCTATTTAATTTAAATGCATCAATCGTATGAGATGAGAGGTATAATTTTAAGAAGTTAAAAACCCATTTATAACTAACCAAAGCATAAATAAGAGGGAAGTTCCGAACACCGAATCTCTGGTTTAGACCGTTAGAGGTGAGAGACTTTTTCCTAATTTCTAATGCCTCAAAAGTGCCTTTAGGTGTCATCAGACTAGGTCGTTCTCCCCAATGTTTTATTGGGAGGGATACACCGACGATGTCTCATGGCGCCCATGATCAAAAGACGCAAACCTCATACCTCGAATCCCAATGGCGGATTCAAAGCGAGGGCCCTTACTGGGTACTTCCGGCGCGCGTCACAATGTGCATAGCCTTTCACGATGCCCAACATGCATTCACACATGCATTAACTTTGTATATATCTCACATATGCAATTCTTCGTGCGCATCCCGTGTACATAATATTTTTATACATGTAACACATAATTCTTTGTACATGTTTAGCATGTATATCACAAGCACATATCACATGCATTTAATCCTTTATACATATGGTTGTGTACACATAATTTCTGTACATTAATCCTTTGCATGTGTTTCCTGTATATTAGTTTTGTGTATATATTTCACACACATAATTCCATACACACACACAATCTTTTGTATACATTGCTGTGTACATAAATCTGAGGGAAAGGTCCGAATAGACCTCATACGCAAATTTAGCTCAACATTGTCAATCACGGCATTCGGTATAAAATCATATGGGCCTATACGGAGAGGGAACATAAAGAAAAATAAGCCTACTCGGGCACACCATGCTGAGCGTAATCCAGAATCACACAAATCTACAGAAAAAAGATCATTTGGGAAGCTGGACTATCCACACGTACTTTAGTTAGAGGCAATAAGACGCAAAAGCGGGCCGAGGTACAATTTTAGCTCAATATCGGCGCTCATCCATGCTGGACAATCAGATCAAAATGAAGTCCTCGCAAAACTTGATGCTCAGCCTTTACCTGCTGACAGGTCAAACACTTGGAAATAAAGTCTACAATGTCTCTCTTCATACCGGGTGTAAGCATCGTGTCTCGGGGTAGTCCAGATCGGAGATTACCCAATGAAGAAATCGATACCTGGTCCCGAATGAGTGGATGGAACTCAAAAATTTTGATCCTCTGGGCTTACGAGAAGTAAAAAAGGTTTTATAGGAAAAGGGAATTTGGAAAATTGGGGGTTTTAGCTTGAAATTTGAATTTTTTGCTCCACGGATGGTCTACCCGTCGGTAGTTGAATGTCCCGTCGGTCGTCGAGATAACTGCCTCTCTCAGGGATGGACAACCCGTCGGTAGCTCACAGACCCGTTGGTCGTTAAGGTGGCCACCGCTTTTACTCGGGAACACGTGTCCCGTCGGTCAGTGGAGACGGACACGTGTTCCGTTGGTGACTCAGGGACACCCGTCTGTGAGCTTAGACCTACCCGTCGGTCATGCCTATAAATAGTAAATCTTTTCATTTGGAAAGGGTTCGAATTTTCTGGGAAAAAGTCACAAAAGGCAAGTTTAAAAGGGCAAATCTTCCTCTTCTCAAGTTTCCTTGATCTTTATTTTGATTAATTTCCCATTTTTTCTCACTTTTTCTATGGTTTGGTTTCACTTTTAAGTGAATCTATTTTACTTGGAGAAAGCTAAATCCATTAGTTTTCATCCATTTTGTGGATTTAGATATTTTAAAAATTCAGTAAAAAATCAAGGAGAAATACAGACATTTTTCTTTCTTGGTTTTTGCTTTCTTCTCGTGAAACGCACAAGGTTCAAGTCAACCGAAGTTTCACTCCAGAAAGGTATAATCCGAGGGTAAATATTCTGGACACTCGCTTTATTAATCTATCACATTTATTTCCGCATTCATCGCATTTATTTATCTTTTGTTTAGCTTTTATTTGTCTTTATTTTGCCTAAAAGTTGTTTGTTTAAGGAGAAAAGAGAAAAAGAAGTTTTTACACCTTTTTTAGAAACCAGAGGCGACCGACGGGATGTAGCTCGCCGACGCCCGTCTGTCGCTCAAGCGACGGGCAATAAACCCGTCTATCGTTTGAGCGACGGCGTGTGAAGCATATTGTCCGTCGGTCACGTGAGGGACGGCTGTCGGTCGGCCACTAGCCCGTCTCTCGTCTTTGTTGCTTTTTTCCCTTTTTTTCCTATTTTTTATGTTTATTTTCATTTTCAAAACGTTTTTTTAACAATTTCTTTTTTTGCTTATTCTATTTTTTCTTTTTCTCTCCATTTACATGTGTATCGCTTTAATTTGTAAATATTAATATTTCTTTTATTTTGTGGATATTGTATTTTCCTTCTTCCTGGATGGATTGAGCTGAGGA
Organism: Excoecaria cochinchinensis; assembly: GCA_947683425.1. Classification (NCBI taxonomy): domain Eukaryota; kingdom Viridiplantae; phylum Streptophyta; class Magnoliopsida; order Malpighiales; family Euphorbiaceae; genus Excoecaria; species Excoecaria cochinchinensis. The sequence continues at coordinate 7,984,758 of CANTUQ010000127.1, read as the reverse complement.
AAAGAACCATCATACCATCATGGAAAGCCTGTCTTTGGTTTAGTTTTCCTATTCCTTTTCATTCATTTATTTTCCTTATTTCTTATTTATCTTTTTATATATATTCATTTTATTTTTTTTTCCGCACAAATTAGAATAGATACTTGTTTTATATTAATTAAAATTGGGATTATTTCATAAAATTAAAGGACCCAATGTCCTGTTTTAGCCAATGACAATGTCACATAAAATCGTTTTCATAATAAATGCATGTGAGGACCAAAGTCCTCAAAATAAATGAATTTCCCATCTTTTTGTATGTTATTTATATCATACCTTTAAAATGGGAGTTGTATTCCGCTTCAAGTTTTATTGTAATTTAATTTTGAGTATTTATTTCATTTACCTTTTTATGTATATTTACCGATTTTATGTGGATTTTTGTGCTTTAATTAAAAATTTGCATCGCGTGGAGAGAGAAAGCGAATTAGTAAATTCAAAACTTGAATGTAAAGTTAAAACAAGGTAGAAATAGATGAGAAGTCCCGAACCCAGCTCTGGTCTTTGGGCTCAACGAGGCGAGAGGTCTATCCGATCACTCATTGGAACCTCCAAGACACCTCTTGTGTCCCATCAAAAAGCTTAATTAAAAATCCTAGGCTCCATAGGGTTAGAGGGTCATTTTCAATGTTCTGTTGGGATGATTGCCTCCAAGATCCCTTTGGTCTGCCCAAGATGGAAATATGCACTGTCTTAGGCTCATTGAGGCGAGACGAACTTTCCCAATGTTTTATTGGGTGGCGACTCCATGAAACCTCCTTGTTGCCCAAAATAGATGCACTTGTAATTCATTACAAGCTGCTAACGGACCATCAAATGCCCGATCACCCTCAAGCGGGCGGTCAATGGGTGCCCACGGGGTCCGACGCGCATCACAGTGGCAACTCCGCTGGGGACTATTTGAGACTTCAAATTGAAAATACCTTGACTAACATTTACACTTTAAATTTTTAGCTTATAAATCCTCTTTCTTTCAAAATTGCATTTATATCCCATTAGAGCCTTAGAATACGTTAGTTTGGTCCCTTCTTAAATCTCGGTGCATTCCCGAAGCATGACCCTACGTTCACTCAATGTAGGGAAGTGTTAAGGATAATCACCAGCCCAAGCCTTGTACCATCATGGTATATCAAATGGTGACCCGATCGATCGTTACGCTCGAGATGAGCTAGACCCTTCGGCAGGGACCATGCTTGGGTAGCCCCAAAGTAACACCACCCGCGACCAAAACTCATGTAGTGGCCGTAGATACTTCCCCTTGGTAATATGAACCATAATTCTGTGCTTGTTGTTTGGATCCTTACATATTGGTAATGTCCAAATGTTTTATTTGGTTACCTAGCTGAAGGCTTTCATGCCTCGGTAGGGCCATGTCAATATGTTCGGACTGTCTAAATATGTAATGATCATCACCCATGCGCTTGTGCATCAGCTGGAGAGTGATATGCTGCCGGATTTTTTGCCGTGCATTATGTGCTGCCATTGGGTACCCGGTTGACCCATGGGCTAATCCCGTCTAGGAAAGAGACTGTGACCACGTGTGTGGGAGCGATAAGGGTGGAGGTGACCTATTTGCTTGTATGTGTTCTGTGGATGTTGCATATCACGAGCATGCATTCCATCGCACCCATGCATCATTCTAACTCTTTGTCTGTGCAGCCATCATAGATCTTCCTAGGTGGACAAGAGGACCGACGGATAGATTGATCAGGAACCCAGACTTTGAGCTGTCAGAAGAGGGGAGTTTCTCAGAATCTTGTTTAGAGGTCAGTCACACCACTTCGAAGATGTCAAACTCACCGAAAGGGACCGATATCACCAAGGCAATGATTGTCGAGGAAGTGGAAAGAAAATCGAGGAATTCGAGGCCCGAATGATAGCCATGATGTGAAATCTTACTGCCACTTTGGCACCACGAGCAGGACAATAGGCTAGTGCCTCAACTGCAGGGCAGGAAGGAAAAGAGGAGAATAGACCGAAGCCCTTAGTAGTAGTTGATCCATCGGTAGTAGAGCCAAGAGCCCCAGCCCCGGTTGACCATAAAGAGGGCCCTGGATCTGAGGTTGACCCGTGGGATGATCCAGAAGAGCCGACTGTAGCCAAGGGAAAATCACCTAGGGTGGAAGATGAAGTGTGGAAAAAGATGGAAGAAAAGTTCGAAGCCATGTCGAAAATGCTAAAGATGGGGGGAGGAATGAATCCCGAGGATAGAGAATTGGATAGTGACGACTTGGTACCCCAGAATTTCAAGATGCCCGACATTTCTAAGTTTGACGGTACTTCAGACCCCACTGCTCATATAAAGCAATATTCTCTGGTAATGAAGGGCACCACCCTGACGAAGAGGCAAAAAGTTGAGTACTTTGGCCTAAGTTTAACTGGCCCAGCGATTTAGACCGAAGGACAAAAGAAAATTGGGAATTATTGACCGAAGAATTTCTCAGACAGTACGATTGCAGTACTAGGATGGAGATAACTCTGAAAGACTTGGAGCTTTTGCAGCAAAAGGCGTGGGAATCTTTCTATGAGTACCTCACTCGTTGGAGAAATAGAGTAATGGAAATGAAGTGAAAGCCGGATACCCCGGACTAGATTCGACTATTTATCCGAAATGCTAGCCCTTATCTGAGAGAGGGACTGAAGATGAAAGGCTTACGAGATTGGGAGTCTTTAAAAGATATTGCTATAGAAGCTAAGGGAGAATATCTTGCAAAGAGGGCTAATAGTGAGAATTATGTTAAGAAGGGCTATGGCAACCCAGGGGCAAGCAAGCCTGCAGGCTCCAGTAGCAGTAATAGGAGCGGGAGGATAGCAGAAGTATCAGTGACTGGGACGAGTCAGAGGCATTTCTCGAATTTGGGCCGGTCGTTGTCGTGGGTTTTGAAACGGTTGATGAAGGAAGGAAAGCTCCAACCAATGCCACCCAGACCAGCTAGGAGCCAAGGTCAGCCGGAACACAAAGAACATGAATACTGTGCTTTTCATCAGCATACCGGGCATTTAACGGATGATTGTATGACGCTGAGACATAAGATCCAAGATTTGATTGACAGTAAACAGATCACTGACCCTGAACGAAGGGAAGGAAAGAAGAAGCCTCGCTACAATGCGGTTTCGCCACCTGTTTTTACGATCGAGTCAAACTTACCAGAATGGTACGTGTTACAGGACTTGTACAGGAACGAGTATGTTGCTATCACTCGCCCTGAGGTTAGTAATAAAGGGATGTCTGTAGCGGCAGTAGATTGTTGGTCTACTAGTGAAAGTAGCGAAGAGAGTGAGGGAGAAGGCCAAACATCTGTGGATCTGTGGGAGTCAGATGAGGAAAGCAGAAAATTAGGGGCTGTCACGAGAAGTGGTAGAGTGGTCCCCGAAATAGAAAAATCGCAAGAGCAGGTGCAAGCCCCAGTAGAGAAGGAAACGGAAGATAATCAGATTATCAGACAGTTGAAAAAGACCACGGCTCAGATATCCATATGGGATCTGTTGAGGCAGTCCCCCTCTCACAGACAAAAGCTAGTAGAGGCCTTAACTGAGTCAACTGTGGCTACTACTATATCTCCGTCAGAGTTCCTGGATCTTGTAAAAGGAGGGTCTGAAGAAAGGTTAGTATATTCCGATGCCGACTTACCGGCTGAGGGCCGCAATTATAATCGACCACTCTATATTAAGGCGCAGGTCAATGGTAAGCATACTGTGTGCGTTATGGTGGATGATGGGTCATCTATAAATGTATGCCCTTTGGTCGCGCTTCAGGCTTACGGACTAGATAAGGGTATGCTTGGCAAGTCGGACTTAACCATCACGGCTTATGATAATTCCAGAAGACAAGCCTTGGGGACATTTAAAGCCCTGGTCAAAACTGGACCCATTGAAACGGAAGCAGAATTTGTGGTCCTACCTATTTCGGCCAACTTCTCAGCTCTGCTCAGGAGGCCCTGGTTCCATAAACTAGGAGGGGTACCATCCACGCTACACCAAATGATAAAGATCCCACGTGAAGGGGAAGTGATAACCATTAAGGCGGCCAGGGAAAATCAAGTGTCAGCTCTGGGGATTGCCAATCAACCGTTTAGTGGCTTCCATGTGTCGGTAATAGGGGAAGAATCAGGTTCAGGGGATAGTCCTCCAGTGGTGAGCATGATGAGGAAAATGCATTACCTTCTTGGGGCTGGTCTGGGTAAAAACTCACAGGGGCTGCAGTCTGCTATTACCATTCGAGGCCAGAAAGATCAAAAGGGCTTGGGGTACAAAGGAGAGCATAGTAAGAAGAAAACGATGCAGAAAATCCCTCACATCCGAGAGAGCTTTGTGCCAGCATCATCAGTTTGTGCCTATGCTGGGGAAGCTAAGCCTCAATGGGCTGGAGGTAGAATAGTGCCGGGCTTTGAGCTTTTCAATGATGTATATGACTGGGAGATAGGTATGGTCAAGCCAGTGAGAGACTTTTGGGATGAAGAAGTCTTAACCAACCGGATTGTTTGGGACGGACAAGAGCCTGAGGAAGTGGTAAATGAAGCCATGCTAAGCACTCATATTAAGGGGAAGGAGAAGCTGGAGAAAGTAGCTCAAGAGATAAAGCCCCTGAAGAATCTAGATGACGCGGAATCGTCCACAAATGCTGAAGCAAGGATAGCAGGAGCGGAGGAGGAGACTAGCTTAGAATGTCTTTTCGTTCCTGAACTATTTAATGATGTAAATGACAATTATAATTTCATTAATGATATGAACGATTTCGCTTTACTTGTGTGATATTTCTGATAATTTCCATATGCATGATCATGATCACACTCCATTCATATTTGATATTGATTCCTCTGATGCAACTCCATTTAATCTTGGAACCTCGAAAAACCCGAAAGAAATTTTGATAGCATCGGATATAACTCCTGAGGAAAGGAAAAAATTTGAGAGAATGCTAAAAAAACATGAAAAAGTCTTTCCCTGAACCTATGAAGATATGTCGGGCGTCGATCGAAACGTTACAGAGCATGCTATCCCTACATATCCGGGTTACAAGCCTGTAAAACAGAAACTGAGAAGGCTCAGACCAGAGTGGGTGGATAAGGTAAAAGAGGAAATCTGGCAGCATATTGAAGCCAAGTTCTTGGTAGAGGTCCAATATCCCACATGGTTAGCTAATGTAGTCCCCGTGGCCAAGAAGAACAGGAAAGTAAGAGTATGTGTTGACTACCGAGATTTGAATAAAGCCTGTCCAAAGGATGATTTTCCGCTGCCGCACATAGACGTGCTAATAGACAGTGCCGCTGCCTGTGCAATGTACAGTTTCGTGGATGGCTATGCGGGATATAATCAGATTCTAAACAAAATAATCGACAGAATCAAAACAGCTTTCATTACTGAATGGGGGACATATGCCTATCGGGTGATGCCTTTTGGTCTGAAGAATGCAGGGGCTACATACCAGAGAATGGCGACAAAGATTTTAAGCGACTTTATCCATAAGGAGGTGGAAGTGTACGTAGACGACATGATGATTAAGTCTACCACCAGAGAGGGTCATTTCGAAGCATTGGAGAAGTTCTTTACCAGAATAGAGAAGTATGACTTGCGACTGAATCCAAGAAATGTATTTTTAGGGTGACCTCAGGAAAGTTATTAGGGCATGTGGTCAGTCAGGGAGGTATCAAAATTGACCCGGACAAGGTTAAAGCTATCAGGGAGATGCCGGTGCCTCAGAAGGAAAAGGACGTGAGAAGCTTCCTGGGCAAATTGCAATATGTCAGCAGGTTCATTGCCAAACTGACTTCAATCTGCGAACCGATTTTCAAGCTTCTAAGGAAAAATCAACCAGTGGTGTGGAATGAGGATTGTCAAAAGGCTTTTGATGCCATTCGAGAATACCTGTTGCATCCACCTGTGTTGAGGCCGCCGCAGCCAAACAAGCCTCTGATTCTGTACTTGGCCATAGAAGACAGCTCTGTGGGCGCCATGATGGCCCAAGAGGATGAATTCGGGATAGAGTTTGCCATTTACTATCTCAGCAAGAAGTTCTTGGAGTATGAAATCAAGTATGCTGAGGTAGAAAAGATTTTTCTTGCCATTATCTGGGCTTCAAAGAAGTCAAGGCATTACTTCCACTCATACAAGGTGCAGGCAGTAGCAAAGCAGAATCCTTTGAGGTATTTACAGGAAGCACCATCCTTGCTAGGAAAGATGGGCAGATGGTTATTGTTGCTGCAGGAATTTGATGTGAAATATGTCACTAGGAAAACTATCAAGGGGCGAGCAGTGGCTGAGTTCCTAGCCGAGCACCCGATTCAAGGAGGCACCTACGAATTCAATTTCCCAGATGAGGATATAGCAGCTATTATGATTCAGGGGTGGCAATTGCATTTTGATGGGGCCGTGAACAGCAAAGGGGCCGGAGTAGGAGTTATCTTGACGACATCGAAAAATGAGAAGCTCCCTTTGGCAAGAAAACTAAGGTTTAAAGCTACCAACAACGAGGCTGAATACGAAGCATGTATTTTTGGATTGGAAGCTTTGTTAGCCTTGGGGGCGAAGACTGTTGAGGTGTTCGGGGACTCTTCCCTTTTAATCAACCAGATCCAAGGTGAATGGGCAGTTAAAGAAGAAAGATTGATGCCCTACATCCAGCATTTGAAAGGTCTAAGTAGCCAATTTGAGGTATGCACATTTTGTTTTATTCCAAGAGAGGAGAATCAATTAGCTGATGCCCTCGCTACTTTGGTGTCAATGTAGGACAATCCGGTAGGAGTGGTTATGAGACCTGTATTGATTTCCAGCTCAGATAGGCCCAGTTTCCAATCACAGTCAGTAGCGAAAGTCGATGTAGCGTATGGGAGGCCATGGTACCATGATATTATGAACTATCTAGAGAATGCAGCTTTTCCAAAGGAAGCTATGGAGAAGGACCGGAGGTTAATTCGCAAGCTGTCCACTAAGTTCATATGCATAGATAGGGTGTTGTATAAAAGGCAAGCCGATGGCATTCAATTGAGATGTTGAATGAGAAAGAAGCCCGGAGGGTGATGGAGGAAACTCACGCAGGCATGTGCGGAGCTCACATGAATGGCTTGACAATGGCCAAGAAAATCATGAGACAAGGGTTTTACTGGCTCACAATGGATAATGATTGTTCGAAGTATGTAAAACAATGCCAGCTATGCCAACAATACGCAGACTTGAGGCACTTGCCTGTGTCAGAACTGCATAGCCTAACGTCGCCTTAGCCGTTTGCCGCTTGGGGTATAGATATCATCGGGGAGATCCGACCCACAGCCTCCAATGGACATAGATATATCATAGTCGCCATCGATTACTTTACTAAGTGGGTAGAGGCAGAATCTTTCAAGAAGATTGATGCGAGAGACATGGCCAAGTTTATTGAGAAGAATCTGATCTGTAGATATGGCCTTCCACACCATGTGGTGTCAGATAATGGGGTACAGTTTATGGGAGAAACCAGGAAGCTATTAGAGAGATATGGAATTGAACACCACAATTCTTCTCCATATCGTCCATAGGCCAATGGAGCTGTGGAGGCTGCCAATAAGAACATTAAGAAAATATTGGCCAAAATGGTCCAAACCTACAAAGATTGGGCGGAGAAGCTGCCCTTCGCACTCTGGGGTTATCGGACAATGGTGAGAACATCTACAGGAGCCATGCCATATTCTCTGGTGTATGGGATAGAGGCGGTGTTGTCGGTTGAGATAGAGCTTAGATCGTTAAGGGTAGTCATGGAAGCTCAGATCCCCGAGACTGAGTGTGCTCAGCAAAGGTTGCAGCATTTGAACTTGCTGGATGAGAACAGATTAAGAGCCTACTACCACAACCAAATCTATTAGAAGAGGCTAGCTCGAACATTCAGAAAGAAAGTTAAGAAACATCCTTTGAAGGAGGGGGACTTGGTGTTTAAGCAGATGAGACCGGGAGCACCAGACATCCAGGGAAAATTCAGACCTATATTGGAAGGGCCTTTCATTCTCAAAAAGCTATTATCAAAGGGAGCCGCAATTTTATCAGATAGCGATGGCAATGAATTCAAGGAACCGGTGAACATAGATAGACTCAAAAGGTTCCATGGCTAAAGACAATAAGAGAAAAAGAAGGGAATAAAATGCCCCGCGGGCCGAAAACCGAAAAAAGGTGGCCTTGCTAAAATTGGGCGCCTTGATAGGGTGAAAACCGAAAAAAGGCATCCTGTACAAAAATTAGAGGCATGAGAGAAAATGTCCAATCGAGAAAACCCGAGAGGGCCGATTGGTAACAGGAGTTCTGATGCTCGCAAAATTCGATTTCATGTATTAATATAGTTTGCAAGGTTGAATCCATAGCAAATACTGATCATGTATATAGAAATTTTATGGAAAGGTACACAATTCTGTGAAATAAAATGAGGATTGTTCTTTTCATTTTCATCATTCTTTAGCTCTGTTTTGAAAGGAATAACATTTAAAAGATATACATATTTAATCTAAGCTACGCACTACCGCCACTCTCGCCAGCCAAATGCTTAAGCCCTCGTGTCCTATTATCAGAAGCCGAACTAACAACCCATCGCTTGTACTCGCTGGTGGAAGCCGTGGAATGAACTCCAAATCGGGGTATAACTGTCTTCATAGGAAGCCGGTTCCATAGCTCATGGTAGCGGGAGGAAAAGGCGATGGAAAAGGTTCCTCCTCGGAAAGACAATGGGACTCTCACTATGTCTTGGGTCATCCCAAGCTGACGAGTGCACCGGGCCATAATATAGAAAGTGGCCTGACGAAGCCCACAGAGGGGAACACACCCCGAAGACCCGTCAATGACTGCATGTGGGAGAGGAAGCCAAGCAGCCATAAAGCGGATGTCATCGTCTGATATCTCGCAAAATCTGGCGATGCCCTCATCAGGAGATAAAAGTGTATACAGTCGTTGGCACGGGAGAAAGTGCCTCGGCGAGTATTATGCAATGACACGGGGAGGTGGCTCTGATAACATTTTCAGCTTCTCTTGCAGCCAAATCTGAAAAAAAAGGAAAAAAGAAGAAAAAGCCGCTGGGGTAAGTAGGATTTACTTCAGGCAAAAATTAGGCAAAGGGTTGTGTGAAAACCCGAAAGAGCGCACTTCCCGCTAAGAAAAGCTAGTGCGAAAATCCACAAGGGACACACTACCCTTAAAACAATGACATACCTGAAGTAAGAGAGGGCTCCCGGCGAACGTAGAAGAAGATCCAGAACGGACCGAATCCAAGCCTAGGATAGTCTCGGCCAGAATGAAGGGGAAGGGGGTCAGCCCACGGTGAAAACCATCCAGAATTTTGAATAGACAGGGATCACTAACCAAATCCTTTGAGCTCACAGCCAGAAATCTTACCATGCAAAATAAGAAAATAATGCTTACTTAGTAGGTTGGGACACCGGAGAATCTGTCCAGCGCCTCGATCAGTGGTTCCATAGAAAATATAAAGCCTTGCGGAACCAATCGAGCAACTTCAGAAGGAGGTAAGCCCAAAGAAAGGGCAATGTCTTGGGATTGAACTAGGTCGTAAAAGGGAATGAAAGGTGAGTATTGATAGGATACCTTGCTCCGGCGATGGCAGCTAGCTCTTCAGGCAGGGGGCAAAGTTCCTGGTGGGTGAATTTGAAAACGTGAAATCGAGGGTTCTAGAAATGGGTTGCAGCTAACAGGAGGTTGTGGTTTATTTTAACTCGGGGTAGAAATTTTAAGCCAGACAGGGGGCTGAGCATATTATTTTCCCAAGTGTGAGAATCATCCAGAATTTGGTACACCTTTTGAATAGAAGAAAAAGATATTTTGCCAAGTCTAAAGTTAAAAACAATGGATGAGAAGCAGAAGAAGTTGAAAAGTTCAGAAAAATCTTGAAATTTATAGAAAAGCTCCACCGACCCTAAGAATGGGCGGCCTGCCCGTCGGTCGTTGTCCACCTGTCGATGTGCATGCATCTTCATACGTTATTATGACATCATCAACCACGCACATTTAATTTTGCATTGAATGTGGGAATCAGAACGATAGACGGCTAAGCCGTCGGTCGCTCCTGGAGGCGGTCTGCCCGTCGGTCACGAAATCTATATATGTGACCAGTGGCCGATAGGGCAACAGTTTTTCCTCCTCTCCTCTTCCCATAACCGATGCCTTTGACGGTTTTTTGTCGTTTTCTTCCCCTTTTCTTCATATTTTTGCATTTTAAGTGCATTTTTTTAATTCTTGTATCGTTGTGTATCAACCGGGACCTGTTTTTCTACATTTTTCATTCCTCTTCTTCGATTTTCTACAATTTAGGTTAGTAAATAATTTATTCTTTCCTTTCTTTCTTTAAGTAAGTTAAATTTTAGTACTTTTCCTATTTTCTTTCTTTATATTTATCTCTATTTTTTTTTCTTAGTAATGCTAATATAAGGTAGTGTTAAAATGCTGCCCGTTTGCCTAGTAAATATTTATTTTTGGCACGAATATTTAACTTTCCTACTTTTAGTATATTTTAGTTCATTTAGTTTAATTAAAGCCTTTACCTTTTAGATTAGATCGATATAGGGCCTTGAATAATCGTTTTTTTGCATATTTAGAGTAAGATTTATTGCCCGTATGCATGATTTCAAAAGCATTGTGACTGTTGGGGCATGAGGCCTGTTGTATTCTTTTATGCAGGAAGTGGGGCACACCCTTGCCGGGGTGCTGCCCATTTTTTATTTATTTACTTCTTTTATGGCACTATATTATCAATTTATGCATACAAGGTTGTTGAGGCCAATGCTTGTCCCTAGTTAGGAAGAATTTCTTGTTTTGGGATGCATCTTTGCTAGGATGTTGTCCAAATTTTAGTCAACATTCTCTGTGCTGGTTGAAGGCCTGAGGCCTGTTGTATTGTTTTACGCAGGAGGTGGGGCATTCCCTTGCCGGGGTGCTGCCCAATTTTTTATTTGTATTATTAATAATTCCTTTTGTTTCTCGAGATGCAAAATTTATCTCGTATTTTCCTTCTAGCCTCCTTACTCAAGAGGGTTAAGACGTGTCTCTACTGAGATATTATCGTTCTCTTATCATTTACTATTACTAAATTGTCTATTGCTTTACAGGATGCCACCACGCAGACGAGTCCCCCATGGACAAGATGAGCCCCAGGCTCCCGTGTGGATGACTCCAGAGGCTCGGCGGAGATATGTAGTCTTGGATCGAGTAGAGTTCCGGGCCAGCCGTTTCGTTTCTAGACCATTCCTAGAGGCTCTGGGGATGGCAAATGAGGTAGATATTCTGGTCGCAGGAGCGAGTTGGACCGAGTTTATGGCACCAGCATTCCCCACATATCCCGAGGCAGTACGATAGGTGCTGGCCACTTTCCACTACGGGGGGTTCTAGAGATCCAGTACAGAGCCCGGAGTGGTTCAGTTTTGGTTTGACGGTGATCATTTCAGCATCACGCGGCAGAGGTTCGCGCAGGCCATGGGTTTGCCGCACGGTCAGGATGTTATGGTACCTCAGAGGGTAGTCAGACGGGACCATTGGGCTGTTATCGCTCTGCCCGGAGTGCCGTGTGACCATAATACGGCGAAGAACACGGTCTTGATATCGCAGGCACTTCGGTATCTACACAGGGTGCTTTCTAGTTCGTATCTTGGACGGGCCGGCAATCCGGGGTCGCTTAACGCTGCCGAGATTTGGAGCCTTTGGGCTATGATGATGGGTCGGCACCTTGACATTAGCCATGAGATACTGGCCAACATGGCCAGAGTTTCCAGGGGGATAGCCCCATTGGTGATGGTTGGAGGGGTCCTTACCCGCCTGCTGTTGAGATTGGGAGTGGCTCCGGATAGGCTTTAGGGTGTTTTGGATGAGAGCATCTATGTGGACGCCCCTGCCGCAGTACAGATGGGGATGGTGCTACAGATCCTAGGACAGGCCGAGGCCTTCAGGCTCCTTACTATACATGAGACCCGGCAGGCCTTCGACCTTCCATCCTTAGTCCCAGCTCAGGAGCAGCCTGAGGGGGAGGTGCCAATACCACCGCAGCCACAGCATCAGGAGGTCTAGCCTCCCCAGTTTGGGCAGTATCAAGAGGGCCAGTCTTCACAGCCACAGCATCAGGAGGTCCAGCCTCCCCAGTATGGGATTTCTCAGGAGGTCCAGCCTCCTCCCCCGTAGCAGTATGAGGAGCAGCTTTGGACTCCTTCCGATATGGGGATGGAGTTCACCATGGAGGAGTTGTTCGGTGCTTCTCCGACATCGGGAGCACAGCTGACATCGAGGGCACAGAGTCTCACTCCTCCTCTGGCTTCGAGGGTTCAGAGGACTTCTCTCCGGCCTTCACCCAGATTTTACCCCTACACCAGAGGAGATCCAGGGGCATCCACATCCACAGCTCTGCCTCCGGGACAGTCATCAGAGCCGGTTCCACCTCCAGCAGTGCCACAGCCGGATATCTCTGAGCTTATAGTCTCCGCGCTTGCAGCTTTCGAGTGCAGACAGGAGGAGAGGGATAGGGCCCTCCTTGTTCGGATTGAAGAGAGAGATAGAGTTCTGACAGAGAGGCTAGACCAGCAGCAGGGACTGATCCAGGAGCAAGCTAGGGCCATCGATCAGTTGAGGCAGGAGTATGTTGGACTCCCTAGGCAGATGGCAGAGCAGCAGGAGAGGATGGTAGACCAGCTGAGATAGGAGGTGAGGACCTCTCAGGACGAGTCAGCTCAAGGGGTGGACATGACCCTCCAGATGATATAGGAGTCATTAGATGCTCTCCGTTCGACAGTGCAGGCGATAGATGGGGCTGTCCACCCTATGACTCTGTATGTCCGGGATTTTCGCGAGCAGACTGAGCAGAGGTTGGGAGGTATGAGTACTACTTCTGCAGATCAGACTCGCCAGCTGAGTAGGGCCTTCAGAGAGCTAGGAGGGATGGTCATAGATACCTTACGCTTCATGACAGAGTGTGCCCAGCCTTTCTTTGATGGGTACGCCCAGGTACAGTTCCAGCAGCAGGGTTCAGGGAGACTGCAGCCATCATTTGTGCCCGTGGCGATTCCTCCCAGGCTTAAGCCGATGGTGGATATATGGGCATCTCAGCGCCCAGCAGTAGCAGGTCCTTCTACTTCAGGAGCTGGACCCTCTACCTCCGGGCCCCAGCCGCGTCCTCAGCCTCAGCCTCGACCACCGACCCAGTCGCATCCTCAGCCTCAGCCTCCGTCGCCACCTCAGCCTGTCCACATATCCGACGGTGAGGACACTAATGAAGAGATTGGAGATTATCCACCTTTCTAGCCATTCAGGGAGTGTGGATGACGTTTTGTTATATTTGTCTTTTAGTTTCTTTCTTATATTTTCTTTTTTGTATATACCTTGTACAAAATTATTTTATAGTGAAAAATCGTATGTATGTTTATTCTTCCTCATCCTTGCATGTTATGCTTACATTAATGACAAATGAATGTGCGTCTTATTCATGCTCAAAATAAAGTATTTATAATCATAAAAATCAAGAAGATGATAACAAAACAATGAATAATGGTACAAACTCATTTATGAACCTTGTAAATAAGAGCAATTCACGTAAGGGTAATAAGAAGTTCTTTGATATGCAGGAACATCTGCCTAATCTTAATCCAAATATGGATATCAATCATATCAGAAGAATCACGTCAGGGATGTTTACCTTGTGAATTGTAGAGTGGTTAACAAGGAAATTTCCGACCAAGACCGAGATCGTAGTCAGAAAGCACTACAATTCACAGCCGGGGTTGCAGTCAGATAACGCTGCCCTCCACCTTGCGGATCGTATAGGGGTTAGCAAGGAACTCTTCATAGCCGGGGTTGCGATCAGATAACGCTGCGCTCCACCTTGCGGATCGTATGGGGGTTAGCAAGGAATTCTTCACAGCCGGGGTTGCAGTCAGATAACACTGCTCTCCACCTTGCGGATCGTATAGGGGTTAGCAAGGAACTCTTCATAGCCGGGGTTGCGGTCAGATAACGCTGCGCTCCACCTTACAGATCGTATAGGGGTTAGCAAGGAGTTCTTCACAGCCGGGGTTGCAGTCAGATAATGCTGCCCTCCACCTTGTAGATTGTATAGGGGTTAGCAAGGAGTTATTCACAGCCGGGGTTGCAGTCAGATAATGCTGCCCTCCACCTTGCGGATCGTATGGGGGTTAGCAAGGAATTCTTCACAGCCGGGGTTGCAGTCAGATAACGCTGTGCTCCACCTTGCGGATCGTATAGGGGCTAACAAGGAGTTCTTCATAGCCGGGGTTGCAGTTAGATAACGCTGCGCTCCACCTTGCAGATTATATAGGGGTTAGCAAGGAATTCTTCACAGCCGGGGTTGCAGTCAGATAACGCTACGCTCCACCTATAGGGGTTAGCAAGGAACTCTTCTTAGTCGGGGTTGCAGTCAGATAGCGCTGCTCTCCACCTTGCAGATCGTATAGGGGTTAGCAGGGAATTTGTATCTTTGCCTTACTAGTCAAAACGAAACCAGTAGGGACACATGCGTCGAATACATCCACCGCTGAGCGCACTGAGATGAAGTCTGCCCAGCAAATAGCGCAAAGGAAAGGATCGCCCAGGTACGCTTTTCTTCCTTTCTCTCTCTGAATTTTGGCTCACCTAGGTACTTGTGCACTAGCCTTTCCAAAATTGGGGGCAACTGTAAGCATCGTGTCCCGGGGCGGTCCAGATCGGAGATTACCCAATAAAGAAATTGATACCTGGTCCCGAATGAGTGGATGGAACTCGGAAATTTTGATCCTCTGGGCTTACGAGAAGTAAAAAAGGTTTTATAGGAAAAGGGAGTTTGGAAAATTGGGGGTTTTAGCTTGAAATTTGAAGTTTTTGCTCTACGGACGGTCTACCCGTCGGTAGTTGAATGTCCCGTCGGTCGTCGAGATAACCGCCTCTCTCAGGGATGGACAACCCGTCGGTCGTTAAGGCGGCCACCGCTTTTACTCAGGAACACGTGTCCCGTTGATCAGCGGAGACAGACACGTGTCCCGTCAGTGACTCAGGGACGCCCATCTGTGAGCTTAGGCCTGCCCGTCGGTCATGCCTATAAATAGTAAATCTTTTCATTTGGAAAGGGTTTGAATTTTCTGGGAAAAAGTCACAAAAAGCAAGTTTTAAAGGGCAAATCTTCCTCTTCTCAAGTTTCCTTGATCTTTATTTTGATTAAGTTCCCATTTTTTCTCACTTTTTCTATGGTTTGGTTTCACTTTTAAGTGAATCTATTTTACTTGGAGAAAGCTAAATCCATTAGTTTTCATCCATTTTGTGGATTCAGATATTTTAAAAATTCAATAAAAAATCAAGGAGAAATATAGACATTTTTCTTTCTTGGTTTTTGCTTTCTTCTCGTGAAACACACAAGGTTCAAGTCAACCGAAGTTTCACTCCAGAAAGGTATAATCTGAGGGTAAATATTCTGGACACTCGCTTTATTAATCTATCACATTTATTTCCGCATTCATCGTATTTATTTATCTTTTATTTAGCTTTTATTTGCCTAAAAGTTGTTTATTTAAGGAGCAAAGAGAAAAAGAAGTTTTTACACCTTTTTTAGAAACCAGAGGCGACCGACGGGATGTAGCTCGCCGACGCCCGTCTGTCGCTCAAGCGACGGGCAATAAACCCGTCTGTCGTTTGAGCGATGGCATGTGAAGCCTATTGTCCGTCGGTCATGTGAGGGACGGCTGTCGGTCGGCCACTAGCCTGTCTCTCGTCTTTGTTGCTTTTTTCCTTTTTTTTCCTCTTTTTTTTTTTTGTTTATTTTCATTTTCAAAACGTTTTTTTAACAATTTCTTTTTTTGCTTATTTTATTTTTCTTTTTCTCTCCATTTACATGTGTATCACTTTAATTTGTAAATATTAATATTTCTTTTATTTTGTGGATATTGTATTTTCCTTCTTCCTGGATGGATTAAGCTGAGGAAAAGAACCATCATACCATCATGGAAAGCCTGTCTTTGGTTTATTTTTCCTATTCCTTTTCATTCATTTATTTTCCTTATTTCTTATTTATCTTTTTATATATATTTGTTTTATTTTTTTTTGCACAAATTAGAATAGATACTTGTTTTATATTAATTAAAATTGGGATTATTTCATAAAATTAAAGGACCCAATGTCCTGTTTTAGCCAATGACAATGTCACATAAAAATCGTTTCCATAATAAATGCATGTGAGGACCAAAGTCCTCAAAATAAATAAATTTCCTGTCTTTTTGTATGTATATTTATATCATACCTTTAAAATGGGAGTTGTATTCCGCTCCTAGTTTTATTGTAATTTAATTTCGAGTATTTATTTCATTTACCTTTTTATGTATATTTACCGCTTTTATGTGGATTTTTGTGCTTTAATTCAAAATTTGCATCACGTGGAGAGAGAAAGCGAATTAATAAATTCAAAACTTGAATGTAAAGTTAAAACAAGGTAGAAATAGATGAGAAGTCCAGAACCCAGCTCTGGTCTTTGGGCTCAACGAGGTGAGAGGTCTATCCGATCACTCATTGGAACCTCCAAGACACCTCTTGTGTCCCATCAAAAGGCTTAATTAAAAATCCTAGGCTCCATAGGGTTAGAGGGTCATTCTCAATGTTTTGTTGGGATGATTGCCTCCAAGATCCCTTTGGTCTGCCCAAGATGGAAATATGAGCCGTCTTAGGCTCACTGAGGCGAGACGAACTTTCCCAATGTTTTATTGGGTGGGACTCCATGAAACCTCCTTGTTGCCCAAAATAGACGCACTTGTAATTCATTACAAGCTGCTAACGGACCATCAAATGCCCGATCGCCCTCAAGTGGGCGGTCAATGGGCGCCCACGGGGTCCGACGTGTGTCACACCGGGCCACTAATAGAACGACTTCAAATCACGGTACATCTTAACACTTCCTGGATGCATAGCAAAAACTATAGTGTGCGCCTCTTGTAACAACTTTCTCTTCAATTCTCTGTCATTAAGTAAACACAAATGATTTCTAAAGCTTAGCACCCCTTCACTGTCTACAGAGTACTCAGTTTGACCTCCACTTTTAACCACTTGTAGAGCACAGTGCAACTTAAGATCTTTCATCCGATCATAAACAATCAACTGCTTTAGACTTGGCCTAGTTCTTAACTAGGCAATCAGAGCTCTGTCAGAATCAAATCTCCATGAACCACGCTGTAATGCTAGAGCCGAAACTGACTTTCGACCCAAAGCATCAGCAACCACATTCGCTTTACCTGGATGGTAGTCCACTATGCAATCGTAGTCCTTGAACAACTCTAACCACTGACATTGCCTCAAATTCAACTCTTTCTGCGTGAGCAGATACTTCAAACTCTTATGATCGGTGAAAATCCTACATCTCTCCCCATATAGATAACAATGTCAAATCTTAAGAGCAAATACCACTGTAGCTAATTCCAAATCATACGTCGGATAATTCTACTCATGGGGCTTTAATTACCTAGACGCATAGGCTATCACCTTACCGTCTTGCATCAATATGCAATCGAGTCCAATACCCGAAGCGTCACTATACATAGTATACTCTTTAGCCGAGATGGGTTGAGTAATTACAGGAGCCTCAATTAATAACTTCTTTAACTGGTCAAAACTCGCTTGACACCTGTCGGACCACTCGAACTTAACTCCTTTCCGAAGAAGCCTAGTCAAAGGTGAGGTAATAATTGAAAATACCTTCACAAACCCCCTATAATAACCAGCTAATCGAAGAAAACTCATCACTTTAGGCACACTTCTAGGTGGTGTCCAATTCACAGTTGCCTCAACGTTAGACGGATCAACCCGAATATCCTCAGAAGAAATAATATGCCCTAAGAAAGACACCTCTTTTAACCAAAAATCATACTTACTGAGCTTCGCAAACAATTGATGATCCCTCAAAACTTGAAGCACAACCCGCAAATGTTCCTCATGCTCACTTTCATCCTTCGAATAAACCAAGATATCGTCAATGAACACCACAACAAATTTGTCGAGATATGGCCTAAACACCCTGTTCATCAAATACATAAAAGCCGCTGGCGTATTTGTCAAACCAAATAGCATCACTGAAAACTCATAGTGGCCATATCACATCCGAAAAGCAGTCTTAGCAGCATCCACATCCTAGATCTGTAACTGATAATAACCCGATCTTAAATCAATCTTAGAAAACACTTTGGCTCCCCTTAACTGATCAAATAGGTCTCAATCCTGGGTAATGGGTACTTGTTCTTCACAGTGACCTTATTAATCTGCCGATAGTCGATACACATCCTTAGGGTACCGTATTTTTTCTTAACAAACAAAATCGGAGCACCCCATGGAGAAACGCTGGGTCTGATAAAGCCTTTATCCAATAGCTCCTGTAGTTGAATCTTTAATTCTTTCAATTCCACAGGAGCCATTCGATAAGGGGATTTAGAAATAGGGGTAGTACCCAGTAGAATCTCCATGGATAGCTCCACTTCCCTCTTCGGAGGTAAACTCGGTAACTCTTCCTGAAACACATTTGCAAACTCCCTCACTACCGGAATATCTTGAACTTTAACTTGACCATGCCTAGATTTCAAAACCAAAGACAAATATGCTTCACAACCTTTTCTCATAAACCGTCTTGCTTGCATAGCCGAGATCACATTACTCAAAGAACCAGAACCTAAACCTCTCACAACCACTACAAACTGATTACCATCGCTGAGCACAACCATCTTCCTACGACAATCCACCACAGCCTGGTGCTTACACAACTAGTCCATACCCAGAATCAAATCAAACTCATGAAAAGGTAGACTAATCAGATCCACAGGGAACTCTACACCTTGCACTACTAGGGGACAATTCCTATGCACTCTACTCACATTGACACTATGCCCTAAGGGACTGGTCACACAAATCTCATAACCTAACTGATCCATATTAGGCAATTTAGCACACAACTTATCAGAACATATATATGTGTGGACCCAGGGTCTATTAGAGCATGCAATTGAGTGTCAAAGAGTAGGAACTTACCAGTAATCACTTTAGGTGCATCTTGCTTCTCCCGAGCTCTCATTGCATAAGCCCTCGCCGGTGCCAGTTGAGGACGTTCCACTATCTCAGATAAAGTTCCCTCTCTAGGCCGTCCACCTAGACCTCGACTGGCCTGAGGGGCATTAGACCCCCGCTTCACTGGCCTCTTGCTGATCCCGGGTGTTCTCACTCAAATTTGGACAATTAGCCAGGAAATGATCTGTGCTACCACAACGGAAGCAACCGCTAGTCAACTAATGACACTCGACCTTATGGCGCTTATTGCAGTGTGAACATTTTGGCATAATCTCGCCCCTACTAGCTGAACCACCTCTACTACCACCAGATACAAAATAAGCTCACTATCTCCTACCCCTCGTAGCTGGACTATTGGAAGACTCATCCAGAGAATTCCCTTGGTTATTCCTTGACCTTTTTCCCGAAGATGTGCCTCCCCGAGGGGTATTCCTCCTCTAGCTATTTCCCTCAAAACAGTCTCCGAGCATTCTACTCACAATACCGACTACACAATCTGGTAATAGCTAACCGTCGGAGAACTCATCAAAGAAATCAACATCACTCTAAGGGTCTCATTCAGGCCCGCCTCAAAGTGTTGGCACCGAAAATCTTATGTGAGCATAACCGGTGGAGCATACTTGCTAAGCCGATTAAACTCCTTCTCATAGTCTACCATTGATAAAGCCCTCTACTTGAAACTCAAAAACTATGCCCATCTAGCCTCCTTATACTCCCGAGTCACATACTTATTATGGAACTCCCACTCAAAGAACTCCCATGTGTCTGGGTCCGGCCACTGAGGTTGTCTCAAAACTAATTTCCACCAATCATAGGCGAAACCTTGTAAGGGTGAAATCACACACTCAACTTCCCTATCCTGAGGACAACAGATCTCTTCCAAAACCCTCTTTACTTTCTCAATCCACATTTCTGCCTTATCGGATTCATCCAAACTTGTTCCATAAAAATCTTCAGCTCTAGACTTTCTCGTACTCTCAATCAGAGCTCTCGGTGCCATCACTCTCTCTAAGACTTTAGCTATATCCTGAGATATCTTGAGCATAGCCTCAAAAGGCATGGGTGGAGCCTTAGGATGCACCCTAACTAGTTGAGCAGGACCAGAAATAGACGGATCTTGCTCTTAGGGATTCGCACTCTCAGCTGACCCCTCGAGAGATCCACGTGAAGACTCCATCTAACTACAAAACATAAGGATATCCGCATCAGGCCAACACAATCCTAAACAAAATTCTATTTTATGGTCGCCCAGAAATGCCTAAACCTATGCCCTACTTCCAATAAAATTGTAACACCCCTTACCTATACGTAGGGGAGCTCACCCACATGGAGGAGTGAGTGCCCGCATGATAAGGGTTGTTACCACACTGAACAAAGCATACCAATCATAAGCGAAGAACAGTCATACATAATAAAGAAATTGAAAACCATAGGATTGGATACATCACCAAACGTTTAGAAGAAAAAAATACAATTGGGCCCAAAAAGGAACTTGTCAAATCTCATTACTAGTATAACAAAATATTTACATACATTACTAATTACAATATCATTTTACATAAATACAAAAATGAGAGCTTATATAATACAAAATTGGTTACAAACCAAAAGCTATACATTGGGAATATACATACATACATACATACATACATACATATATATATATATATATATATATATATATATATATATATATATATATATATATATATATATATAATCCAATTAATTTTGACATAGTTGGTGTGACGCGCGTCGGAACCCAGCAAGGGCCCTCGTGGAATCCATTTTTAGGATTCGAGGGATTGGATTGCGTCTTTTGATCATGGGCGACACGAGACATCATGGGTGTATCCGTCCCAATAGAATATTGAGAAGAACCACCTAGCCTCACGATGCCTATAGGCACCTTTGAGGTGTTTTGGGAGTCGCCACCCAATTTACAAGAAATTGGGAAAGATCTCTCACCTCTATCGGTCTAAACTAGAGATTTGGTGTTCGAAACTTAACTCTTATTTATGCTTTGGTTAATTATAAATGACTTTTTAACTTCTTAAAATTATATCTCTTATCTCACACGATCAATGCGTTTAAATTTAAAGGCGCATCACAAGCATTCAAAAGCGAAAAAAGGAAAGCGATAAATAAAGCGATAAAGGAGAGTGGTATATGAAAGCGATAAACACGCAAGCACGCAATTACAAGAGAAATAGGGGCGGAATACAACCCCTAATGAAAGAGAGCTAAAGACATAGACTGGGACGGAATACAATCCCAAAATTAAATAAAATTGCCTCAAAATTAATTACAAGGGCCCAAAAATGAAATGAAGTTTTAAACAATCAGACAAAATCAAAAAGAAAGACATACATAAATCAGGGCATTCATTTAGTTTTAGGAGCATTGGTCCCTTCGCGCTTATTTAAGAGTTTAGGAACATTGGGTCCCTTGCATTTATTTGAAGAGGGTTCGAAGAGTTGTTTTGATTTGGTGGGTGAAAACCGGGATGAGTGATCCCATTTTAGAGAAAAAGAAACTCTTCGTTTTATTGTGATACTTTTTATTGTTTGGCTAAAATGAGGGACATTGGTCCCAATTTTATTAGTAAAAATTCCAATTTAATTGTAGAAATATTTTGTGATTTTTTTATCTCACGTGTGCGTAATGAAATAATTATTTACAAATAAACACATCCGGGGAGAATTAGAGAGATCTCACCAAACCCGATGTACTCGTCCACGCGTCGCGACCCATCCGGGGAGTCCCGGGGACACCTGCATAACACGACTCAAATTAAATCTCAAACAAAAAATGATATCAAAAATATTAGCAATAATTTTAGAAATTAAGCAAACATAGACATGATAAATATTGGGCATAATAATAGATAATGATAATAACAACAATAATATAAATAATTTTGACAGTTAATGAAAATAATAATAATGACAATGACAAATACTAATAATAATGATAATAAACTTAGCAATAATAATAATAATGATAATAATAATAGTAGTAATAATAATAATAATGGACAATGAAAGAAGATGGAGAGGAATTGTCGGCAAACAATTAAAATAAAACCACACTAATTAGGCTAAAAGAATCACAAAGAAAATCAAGTGAATAATTACATAAATATATCAATAGTAGCCAACCAAGGGAAATATTAGATAAAAAAACACGATATTAATGGAAAAAGGCAAAAATATTAACAACAATAAATAATATACAGGTAAAAATAAATAAATAAAAATGGTCCAAATGTTTACCCTCAGAGGTGTAGATTCGGAAAATAAGATGTCTTGAATGATCCCCTTGCCAGAACTTTGGTGAGAAAATGCAGAAAATATAGAAGAAGGAAAAGAAAATTTGACTAGAAGAACTAGAGATAATATTTACGTGGATATTGCGAAACAAAAAAAAATAGACTTTTCTTTGTTTGAAATGGATTCACCCGACTGAAAATTTACTGAAGAAAAATTAAGATGAAAAATAAAAATCGCAGCTTGAAAAGATGTTAAAAATCCTTTTTTTTGCTATTCTCTATTTCTTGTGAGAGAGAAGAAGTAGTTCTTTTTTTTTTTGAGATAAAATCGTCGACCCAAGAAATGAAGACCCAAAGTCACCATTTGATTGTGTGCCTTGGCTCCAAATGGAAAAAAGACAGAAAAAATCTTCATTTCACTTTATCCAAATTAGCATAAAAGGATGAAAGAAGACAGGTAAAAACGGACTGAAAAATCGGACTAAAAATGCAGGAAAACCAGCGAAAATGACAGGTCGAAGGGCCAAATGGCCGCGTGGAGAGGGGGGGGGGGGGAACGCACGTGCTAGAGGGGGAACTGCGCGTGCGTTCCCTCGGCACCGCGCCCACAGGTCTGCTCGCGCGGAAACGCGCACTCGGAGACCCTCCTCCTTGTGCGCGGCAACGCGCGCGGAGCTTCTCTCCGTGCGCATTGCTGCGCGCGCAAAGCTCATTTCCGCGCGCGTCACTATACGAGCGGAGCTCTTCTCTGCTCGCATTGCTGCTGCACGCGCGAAGCTTATTTCCGCGCGCGCCGCACAACTGCGCATGCAGCCTTGCGAGCCCGCACAGACTCAGCCGCGTGCACAGCAGGACCGGCCCGCACGCGAGAAAAAAAATAAAATAAAAAATAAAACTAAAAATAAAAATAAAAAGGAATAAAATAAATAAAAATAAAAACATAGATCATATAAATAAGGATAAAAATAAAAATGAAAATAAAACAAAGGGAGTTTTCGACACGGGGAGCATTTTTCTGACACCTTCACTACCAAGTATCGCTTTTATCATTGGGTAATTCTGATCTTGGACCGCCTCAGGACCCAGTGTCTCCAGTTGCCCCCAATTTTGGGAACTTAGAACTCGAGTGCTTAAGTGAGCCAAAAATTCAGAAAAGAAGGAAAGAGACATGTACCTGAGGCGGTCGCTTTTCCGAACTAGAAGAGATTGTTGGCGTGTTATCCTTTCTGAGGTGGTGCCCCCCCTGAGAGGTCTTCGGTTGATCGGTTGCCCCCTGAGAGGTCTTCGGATGGTTGGCTGGTGCCCCTTGAGAGGTCTCTGACTGGCTGGTGCCCCTTGAGAGGTCTTTTGATGGTTGGCTGCCCCCTGAGAGGACTTCAGTTAGTTAGCTGCTCCCTGAGAAGTCTTCGGTTGATCGCCCTCTGAGAGGTCTTCGGATAGCTGCTCCCTGAGAAGTCTTCGGTTGATGGCCCCCTGAGAGGTCTTCGGTTAGCTGCTCCCTGAGAAGTCTTCGGTTGATCGCCCCCTAAGAGGTCTTCAGATAGCTGCTCCCTGAGAAGTCTTCGGTTGATCGCCCCCTGAGAGGTCTTCGGATAGCTGCTCCCTGAGAAGTCTTCGGTTGATCGCCCCCTGAGAGGTCTTCGGATAGCTGCTCCCTGAGAAGTCTTCGGTTGATCGCCCCCTGAGAGGTCTTCAGAAGCTGCTCCCTGAGAAGTCTTCGGTTGATCGCCCCCTGAGAGGTCTTCGGATAGCTGCTCCCTTAGAAGTCTTTGGTTGATTGCCTCCTGAGAGGTCTTCGGATAGCTGCTCCCTGAGAAGTCTTCAGTTGTTTGCCCCCTGAGAGGTCTTCGGATCTGGTCCCTGAGAAGTCTTCAGTTGATTGCCCTTTAAGAGGTCTTTGGATAGCTGCTCCCTGAGAAGTCTTCGGTTGATCGCCCCCTGAGAGCTCTTCGGTTCGCTGGCTTGGATTGAATTGATGTTTTGATCAATGTTGTCACTTGCCCTTTCGCTGGCGTTGGTACTGATTCTTTCTTTCTGCAAGACTTAGAAAGCAAAATATGCAGGAAAAGTGGTGAGCATGCACGTGAGATGCATATGTAAGCAGGATTGCAGGACAAGAATTCGTCTAAGTGGATTTTGGAGGCGACAGCTAGTTTGGTCGTAATTTACAGTAGGATCGGTGCCCTCTAGAATTGCTTTTGAGTTTCATGCCTCTGGGGGATTATGAGGTTCTCTTCTGATACCTCTAGTCATTTTTTGAAGGTAGTGAATTCTTCGTGGATTTTCACACTAGCTTTTCTTACCGGGAGATGCGTCCTTGTCGAATTTTCACATAATCTTGTGCCTTATTTTTTGCCTAGAATGGACCCAATCCAATCCAGTGGCTTTTATTCATTTCATTTTTTTATAGGACAGACCGCCTGTTCCCAGGTTTTCACCCTGCCCTTTGGCCTAACTTTTGCTTAGAGCGCCAGTCACGGTTTTCATCTCTAACGGCCTCTTTTTTTTTTTAGTGTGAGAGAAGTTGGAGTTGTTGCGAAAGGTCTTTTGGGTATGATTGGCATGTGCTTATGTCTCAGATTATGGTTGTATGAGCTTGGTTCTTTATTGGGAAGGTGCCGTAGGGTTGGCTTCACAGTGGGTAGCAAGATGAGTTGACTGAAGTGCCTGAGTGGCGAGAGCGTCGGAGGGTAGATAGTAACAATGTGCTGGTTTTATATCGGACCCAGACAACTTTGAGTGTGCAGGATGAACTGCTTTGGTTACATCAATACATCTTAGCGTAAATGCATATATTTCAATATGATTTCATAACACATGATCACTATTTGGCATTAATTCGAAAAAATATGAGACCTCATCTAATCTCGAGATAGATCTTGAGAGCATCAAACCCCTGTTATCAATCAGCCCTCGCAGGTTTTCTTGATTGAATATTTTCTCTCTTTTTTTTTATTCTTTATTTAGCCTCTGCCATGGACCATCCTTCAGTTCGTCAGTATTGGTTGAATTCGCTTTCATCTTCGTTAGCCGGGGAGACTGCTGCTTCTGAGAGTGGTTCCTCTTGGTATCAAAGTCTTGGTCTTAACCCTTGTGCAGACTGGTTGAGGTGATGGGTTCCTTATTTGGGGCTTGAATGTGAAATCTCACACTTGGCTTTTATTGGCTTTGGCGGTTCAAACCCTGGAATGGCTTTTCAATGGTTGAGATTGGGTGACAGGTTGGGCTTGGATGATCTAGGGTACTTTTATCGATTTTGGTGGTTTAAGCTCTGAAATGGCTTTCGACAGCTGCGATTGGATGGATGGTTTGTGAATTAGTCTTTTAGGTCCTTTTCAGTGGCAGAATAAAAGCAGCGAAATACGGGTGTGTGTAGGTCAGCGAGATTTGAACAAAACTTGCCCCCTAATATCATTCCCTTGCCACCTGATCAATTCTTTCTTTTATTCTTCTTTCTTTTTTTTTTTTATTTTGATTTTTTTTTTATCCCCAATTTTCTTGCTCTTAACAAGTTTTGCTCAAATCTTGAAGTTTATATATACGCGCACTTTTCTTCTTAACCATTGGGACCATGTTGCTCAATCTAGTCGGGCATTGAGCTTTAGCAAGAATTTTGGCTATAAGGGTTCTGGATGGTTAAGAGTCTATCATAATTGGTTTTGGGGTGCACATTTCAAGTGGTCGTGAAGAAAGGGGTCATACGGTTTGGTTCTGATGAGTTATATTTTCCTCGTGAAGGTCTTGAGCTTTATTCGTCTAACTCCTGATATAGCTCTTGAAGTTTGATTTTATTTGGCAGCACCATATGCATCCCAGATGTTGGGGGGTGCAAAAGATTTGTTTCTAAAATTCGGCTCATCATCATGTTGGCACGTGGAAATGGCATGGTCTCAAGAATGTCCTTTTCAATCTTCAGCATGTCATACCAGATCCAGGCAAAGGCTTTTTTCTGCATTTTTATTAATCTCTCAAAATTATCTTCTATTCAAGACTTATATCAGATGCTATCAAGATTTTGTTTGGACTCCCCAAAGTTTCGAGATTAGATGGGGTCGTATTAAATGGGTTAATGCCAAGAATGAAAGAATGCATCGTAATCATAAAGAATGAAATCATTAGAAATACCATACAAATAAGCAGAAATTGTTCATCATATTACAATAACTAAACTGTCATAAAAAGTTCTTGAATTAAAAAAAGAAATAAAGCGTCTAAAAAAAACATAGTCTTCATATAGCTCTTGCGAGATATGCCACTCAGGTGGACTGGACCCGATCAAACTCATGGCGGGGGAACTCCATTGTAGTTCATTTTCTTCTTCTTCTCTCTCTTTTCAGGATCCGTGATTTGTTTGGAGTCAATGAGATCCTGGATCTTACCCCTCAAGATTCGACAATGGTTTGTTAGATGCCCGGTGTGTTGGTGGTAGGCGCAGTATTAATCACTCTTATGCCCCGGCTGTCCCTGACTTAAGGCTGGTCTGGGTGGCAATGGTTGCAACTTGCCCTCCTTTATTAGTCTCTCCAACACCCAGGATAGAGGTCGACCCAAGTTAGAAAAGTACCACTGGCCCTGTTCTGCCCCAGTGGCTGAAACTTCGGCTATTTTGCCATTTCTGTTATTGCTGCTTCCAGCCCCTCCCGACCTGTAGCCTGACTAGTTCCCAAAGTTCCTCCGAGTAAAGTTATTTTGGCTGGCTCTCTTTGCTAGGTAAGCCGCCTCAGCCTCTACAGCAATGTCCTTGAGCCACTCCCAATCCCTGAGTCCTTTAAAGCTGAGCAAGTCCCTTAAGTAAGGGCAGGAGTTCCTAATGAATAATCTGATCTGATCGGCAGTGTTAGGCTTTTGCTTCATTTCCATAACCCTGTTCCTCCACCTAGTGAGGTATTCATGGAATGACTCATCATTTTTCTGCTGTAGAAGCTCGAGGTCCTTTAGGGTGACCTCCATTCTAGTGCTGCAGTCATACTGCTTCATGAATTCATTAGTCAGAAGGTCCCAGTCCTCTTTGGATCTCCTATCCAGCCCATGATACCAGTCTATTACTGGACCCGCTAGGCTGAGACAGAAATAATCCACCTTTTGCCTCTTAGTCAGCCCTGTGCCCTTCATCACCAGGGTGTATTGCTTGATATGTGAAGACGAGTCTGATGTTCTGTCAAACTTTGGCAGCTCAGGCATCCTAAACCTCTGGGGCAGTAGCTCCTCATCCCCCAAATCTCTATCCTCGGGGTTGATTCCCTTACAAGCTGTCAGCAGGCGAGTGATTGCCTCAATTTGTTATCTCATTCCTTTCATAGCTTCTTCTTCAACCCGGGGTGCTCTACCCCTCAAGGCTTGATGGGCTGCTACTTCCTCAACCTCCTCATCCATCAGAAAATCCTCATTGGGATCAGGGACCCTTGCCCTCCTTGGCTCAGTGGGCACAACAGCGACTTTAGGCTCCTCTATAGGTTGATGGGCAACACCTCCAATGAGGGGAGCCTCCCCACCAGCAGGAGGTTTAGCTTGCCCCCGAGGAGGGGCTACAGGTGGTTGTGGAGCCACAGGCGCTTGTGGAGCAGGAGGCTGGGCAATCCTTTCGGCCATTGCTCCTATTATTTCTAGCATTCTCCGCTCAAAATCCTCTAGTCTCCTAGCAAGGTCCTGAGTAGTTAGATTTTTGGTCTCTTCTTCCATTGAGGATGATTGACTGGTCGTTGAGAGTGATTCAGAATCCCAAACAGGCACTGGTTCTAGCAATCCAAAGGGTGAGTCTGTCCTCACTAACCGACCGTCAGAACCTCTAGTCTACTTGGATGAATCTATGGTGGCTGAAAGATCAAGATTGTTAGAATGATGCATGGATTACATGTATAATGCATGATCGTGAGTTGTGCAACATTTTGCAACCACATACAAGCAAATAAATCCTTTCGACCTTATTTCTCCCACACAGGAGGTCAAGTAGTCCCTTCCTAGGCGGGCTTAGTCCATGGGTCAACAGGGGACCCAATGAACGCTTGTAGTGCACGGTGAAAAACCGGCAGCATAACATCTCTTGATCTAATGTGCATTCGCATGAGTTTTGGCCATTACGTATTTGGACAATTCAATCAAGTTAAGGTGGGCTTACCGGGGCATGAAAGCCTTTGATAAAGGACCACTTAATTTGCTTGATTTTGCTTAATACGTGACGGCCCATACAACAAGCATCATATTAAGGAGCATACCACCTAGTGGAAGTTTCTATTTGTCATTACATGGGCTTTGGTCAAGGTGGTAAAAGTTTAGGGCTACCCAAGCATGGTCCCTGCCAACAGGTCTAGCTCATTGCAAGCGTAGAGTCCAATTGGGTCTCCATTTGATATACCAAAAGGTACTTAGACTTGGGCTGGTGATTACCCTTAACACTTTCCTACAATGAGTGAAAGTAGGGTTGTATTTCGGGAACGCACCAGGGTAGATAGAAGACCAACTAGCATAAGTCTAAGGCTCTAAAATGCAATGCAAATTTTGAAAAGAGATAGAATTTTAAGTTTTAAAAACCCAATTATATATTTTAACCAAAGCACTTTCAAAGCGAAGTCTCAAATAAGTTCCCAGTGGAGTCGCCACTATGACGCGCGTTGGAACCTAGCAAGGGCCCTCGCGGAATTCATTTTTAGGATTCGAGGGATTGGATTGCATCTTTGATCATAGGCGCCACGAGACATCTTGGGTATATCCTGAAGGAATAAGTCATGGTATGTGTATGTAGATAACGCAGCGGAAAAATATCGAAAAACGATCATACACATCAAACAAATCCACGACAAGAATCGAAACATGCACTTTTAGGGTTTTTTTAAAACTTACAACTTTAGATGCCTATTCCGAAATGAATTTGATGATGACCAGCAACTAAGATGATATTGTCCACCTTTGATCTTCACCACCAATGCCAAGGAATAGCCTTTGCGCCAATCCTCTCTATGCTCACACACACACTTTCAAGCAAGGCTTAAAACCGAGAATGCTAGCTCTCAATATAAGTATTTTGTAATGGCAAGGGTTATAGCTACAAGATTTTTTGATCTTGCACTTTCTTTTGGTGCTATTAATGCCTAATCACACAAGAAAGCAAGAAAGAATTCTTCTCCTTATGTATTTCGGCCAAGAAAAGATTTTTGAGAGAGAGAGAGGGAAGTTCACGCCTACTATCTCTTTTCACTAGGGTTTTTCTTTTCAATCTTTATCCTCATCTTATGGCAAGTGTTTATTCCGAATTTTACCACTTAAAAGTAGTTTATTCAACCTTAAACACTTCCTATAGATAAGTAACAAACATTAATTTAAACCCTTTTGAATTTAAAATTCAATTAGGATTTATTACTCAATTAACTTAATCAATATTATTAAATTAATTAACATTAAACCATGTGGGCCGAAATCTTCCTCTCTCATGGACCAAGGTCCAATAGCAATTTAATACCCATTACATACATTAGCTTGACTTTTATTAAAAGCCCAAATTAATGCTCAATGCCTTATTTAAATATTTTAAGCCCAATGCTTTGTGTGCGATCCTATAGGTCCATTTAATATTGGCAATTGAATTAATGAATTAATTCAAAGGCTATATATATTCTCTAGCAAGATATTTATAGCATTCCAAATTAAATGAAAATGCAAATGGCATTTGATGACCTAATGCAATTTTGTATAGTCCCTTACCCATAAATATCAGAATTAACATAAGGCATGGAACAAGTCATCCCCATGTGTAAGTTAATTCCTTTCTTGATATTCCAGTGACACTGAACTCTCAGATAAATAATGGTTACACATTATTACATCTCGGTATGGCCATACACTTCTCAGTTCACTGATCAAGTGGCCGATGATATTTTCTCTCTTATAGAGAGGGGTAATCCCTTCACTTCTCTCATGCTCTCTGACATGAATCAATGTATACCCAAGCATACCCATACTTGTCACTCTATTACGAGCACGTTAGGTGTATGTCAAAGTACACAGTAATTCATAAAGAGTTTCATAGAGATTTCAGGTCTAAGAACTCCGATACAAAACTTGCATATGAGAAACACTTATGACTTGTACCATGTAGTGTTCTCATTAATGGATCGAATCCAGATACCATATTGTAAACATCTATCTATGATCTCTGATTGACACTCTTGTCCTTATGATCCGTAAGACAGAACTCAATTTATCAGAGAGAGCATACTAGTCTTAATTCATTTGTTATTCCCATAACAATGACTGACTAGGGATATTTAGAATGAAGTCTCATTTGTTTCAAGGTCTTACAACCATGTGCCTCACACATGATAACTTAAACTGAAACAACATTCTTGGATAGTTCTATCAATTGACATGCACAGGAATACAATGGATAAAACAAATGCCTCATTTATTAGCTAAAGTGTTTTATTACAATGTATTGGGGCTAGGGCTAACACTAACAATCTCCCACTAGCACTAGTCCCAATTGGGCATAGCCCTAAGACCGAATGCTCTAAAATGAGCTTTGTGCAGATTTGGACGCAACTGTTTCGTCAAAGGATCTGCTACATTATTTTCACTTGCTATTTTGCTAACCTTGACGTCCCCACGATCAATGATCTCTCTGATCAGGTGGTACCTCCTGAGTATGTGTTTGGATTTCTGGTGTGACCGGGGCTCCTTGGCCTGTGCAATGGCCCCGTTGTTGTCACAAAAAATTTCTAATGGATCTAGGATGCTTGGGACCACTCCTAATCCAGAAATGAAATTTCTAATCCAAACAGCCTCTTTTGCAGCCTCACTCGCTGCAATATACTCAGATTCTGTAGTTGAGTCGGCGACGGTCTCTTGCTTTGAGCTTCTCCAGCTGACAGCACCACCGTTTAAAACAAAAACAAATCCAGATTGCGATCTTGAGTCCTGAGTGCTGGTTTGAAAAGCAGCATCGGCATAGCCTTGTATGACGAGCTCTTCCTGACCACCATACACCAAGAAGTGATCCTTAGTCCTTCGTAGGTACTTTAGAATCCCTTTTACAGCAAACCAGTGCTTTTCACCAGGGTCTTGCTGAAACCTACTGGTTATACTCAGTGCATGAGCAACATCCAACCTAGTACATAACATAGCGTACATGATGGATCCAATAGCAGATGCATATGGGATTCTACTCATGTCGTCCCTTTCCTTTTTGGTTTTAGGGCACTGTTCTTTAGTCAAAGGAACTCCCAAAGCCAACGGTATGTACCCTTTCTTTGAGTCTCCCATACTAAAACGTTTTAGTACTTTGTTTATGTACTTTTCTTGACTTAGTCCCAAAAGCCGATTCGATCTGTCTCTATAGATCCAAATACCAAGTATTGTCTCAGCTTCACCTAAGTTTTTCATCGAGAAACATTTCCCCAACCATTGCTTAACCATTTGCAATGTTGGAATGTCATTCCCAATGAGAAGGATGTCGTCCACATATAGGACCAAAAATACTATTATGCTCCCACTAACCTTCTTGTACACACAAGGCTCATCTTCGTTCTTGACGAAGTCAAAATCTTTGACTGCCTCATCAAAACGAAGATTCCAACTTCGGGATGCTTGCTTTAATCCATAAATGGATTTCTGAAGCTTGCAAACCTTCTTAGGATGCTTGGGATTGACAAAACCTTCAGGCTGTGTCATAAACACCTCCTCTAGTAAATTTCCATTGAGGAAAGCAGTTTTGACATCCATTTGCCATATCTCATAATCATGATATGCAGCTATGGCAAGCAAGATCCTAATGGATTTGAGCATGACTACAGGCGAAAAGGTTTCATCATAGTCTACACCATGAGTTTGTCGAAAACCTTTTGCTACTAGTCTACCTTTGTAGGTCTTATCAGCTTTGAGTTTAAATAGCCACTTGCATTCAATTACCTTAGCGCCTTCCGGTGGATCAACCAAGGTCCAAACCTGGTTATCGTACATTGATTGCATCTCGGATTTCATGGCTTCAAGCCAATTTTTCGAGTCTGGGCTTTCAATAGCTTCTCGGTAGGTAGTAGGATCCTCACGATCTACTAACTCAATAGTGTCACTGTCAGTGATTAGAAATCCATATCTCTGAATCTCCTGACGTACCCTACCAGACCTTCTAGGTACTTGTGTAATGGGTTCTTGTTCCACAAGTGGTTGTGAACTCCATTGAGGACCATGAGACTTTGCTATGAAAGTACGCTTGCTCAATGTGACATAAATAAACTTAAGGTTAAGAAATTTTATCTCTTTTTGAATTTGCATTAGAATCATTGTAACACCCCCGATATTCCCCCTTGGAAGGATACCAGAGCACTACATACACAAATACATATACAACTTCAAATACATATACATGTGCTCGATTAAAATAAGATTTAACAAATACATTAAATCGAAAGATGCTAAATCCATATAAATAACCATATCATTTTACAAAAGGAGTTATAAACATTTAAAATATACATATACAAAAAAATTGATCCTTTACAAAAATTACATTTCCAAAATCAAGATCCATTTACAAAATATGCGAAAAACAAAAAG
The DNA here is from genome assembly GCA_947683425.1 of Excoecaria cochinchinensis. Lineage (NCBI taxonomy): Eukaryota > Viridiplantae > Streptophyta > Magnoliopsida > Malpighiales > Euphorbiaceae > Excoecaria > Excoecaria cochinchinensis. The sequence continues at coordinate 7,951,886 of CANTUQ010000127.1, read as the reverse complement.
ACTCCAACTATAGACTTCTAGTGGCCGACCTGCAGATGTCTGACTCCAAACTGAACCTGCCACCTACACGGGGAAACAATCCGTGCTAAGTGATAATACTTAGTGGGGAGGAACAAAACATGCATATACATATAATTACAATAACAACATATGAGCTTAACAAGAAAACAAAGCATATAAATGTATACTACTCATGCTTAACAAATATTCATCATATGAGTATTCACAAGATAAAGGAATTAATCATTTATATCCAAGTAGTCAATTTTCATATGCATTTTCACAATATAAACATTTAACCATTCATATCCAACTGCAAGTATTACATTTCATATCTTGTCATATTGCATGCACATATACATATAACATATATCTATTTACATATATAATGCCCTCATATAAGTCTCATGTAAAAGCCTCAAGTAGTAGCCTGATTACTCACTAACTAATGGATACGGGTACTAATGATACTGATGGGACATAGTATCCAAGCATATAGAGACAAGAGTCTCGAATCATGTGTAAACATGTATACCCGAAGGTATACCGGAGACCGAGGTCTCAAATCATATAAACCCAAATGGGGTCAACATATAACTTGTGACATATAGCAGCTGCACTCACACTCTAACCCTAGATAAGCTCTTATCTATCCACTACTATGACTATCAGGCTCAAATAACAACTCAATCATGTTCTAATATTAGAATCATATAACAGAGAATAAAATCAAGTATAATCATATAATTTCATGTATACATGTATATTGCTCACTTTTAGAAACATATAAATCATCATATATATATAGGCTTTATCATCAACATGTAACTTACAATTATATAGTTCATATACGTATAAATCATATACAAATCATATCATAAACGTATTACTTATCATTTAATAATCCATATATAAGACAAATCATGTATTATGTAGTAAAAACCCATGTAAAAGAAGCTTGAAAATCATTTTCGGAAAATAGGGTATACGGGCATATGGGTCACTATCGCGCTCGCGACAGTAGCCTGGAAAGCACAAGTCGTGCTCCCACCTACCGAGTTATGCATCATCATCCGAGACATGCACGGCCAGCCGAGTGGGGGGGCTTCCTGCCGAGCGGGCTCCCACATTGAGCGGCTTCTTCTTCCGATCGGTCTATCTTCATGACTCGTGAAGACACCCATGCCGAATGGGGCTACACCGAATGGCCTAAACCGAGCAGTCTTCCTTCTTTATAACTCCACTTCACGTATCATGAAGAACCTCTTGCAAATCTGGCTATTCTTCACGACTCGTGAAGAACTTCACGTGTCGTGAAGGATGGCAAGCCGATCAGATAACCGTGATAGAAGGGAAGATTTGCTTCTATCTCGCTCACAACAAGCATCATGCTCGCGACAGAAGCATATCTTCCTTTCCTCAGCAAAACATTGGAAAAAAAACCGAGCTTGAAAACCAAAACCCAATCTTTCCCCAAAACCATGTATCATGCAAAATCATGAAAAATCTTACCTCCAGTGCCTCCAAAATGTACTTATAACAAATACAACTCAATTTACACAACAATAACACACATCAAATCAACATATGCTGAGGTTCGCAAAAACCCAAAAAATTCGTCTCATATTCATGTACACACTCTTCAAAATTGACATGCAAAGCATAATAACTCTTACATCTCAAATCATATACACAAATCTCTTATACTCATGCATTTTCATGTACCAAAATACACAAAGGACAGATATTCACATATCAAACCATGATCCGAAGAGAAAATGGACAAACATTTCCAAATATACACAACCAAACACAAAGCTCCCAAACCTGGAATTAGAGCTCAAGCCACTATCTTTAAAATCCAATCTTCTCCTTTCTTTTACTCTTTCTTCTCTTTTCAGATTCTTGCATATAATCCAACCAAAACAATAGCTCAGTTAACCCATTAACAAAGCCATATAACCCATCATAAAATCGAACAGAATAAGAAGGAGGAGAAGAAGAAGATTCAAGCCACAAAACTCAGCCACTTACCTCTTGGAACACTATTAATCTCAAAATCCTAGTTCAAATCTTGAAGAACCATACATGCAAAGCTTGAGAGCAGAAATGGAGAAGTGAGGGAGTGAGAGAACATTAGAGTGCAAGATAGAGGAGAAACTGATGGCTTCCACGGGAAGCAAACTAATTCATGTTCTCCCTCTCTCTTCTTCCTTTCAAATCTCCATTAATGCACTCACCTACCAAGCCACATGTCACAATTCTATTGGACCTCTTATTCCATTACCTTGACTTCTTCCTTTCCTTTTCTCCTTAATAAAACTCTTATAATTCCTTAATTAAACCCCAATTCATTTACCAATTACCATATTACCATTTAAATGTCCAACTAAACATGCAATTTCAATTAGGCCATTTTTGGGATGTTACAATCATTCTAGGGCCTTAGAATATGTTAGGCATCCCTCTTATTAACTCAATGCATTCCCAAAGTACAACCTTATGTTCACTCAATATAGGGAAGTGTTAAGGATAATCACCAGTCTAAGCCTTATACCTTTTGGTATATCAAATGGTGATCTGATTAGTTGTTATGCTTGTGATGAGTTAGACCCATCAGCAAGGACCATGCTTGGATAGCCCTAAAATTGTATACCTGAATTGAAGCCCATGTAATGGCATAGACACATCCACTAGGCTATCTAATAAGCTCTATAATAATCTTGTACTGCTTGTGATATAGGCCTTTGTTTAATGAGTAAACCGCAAACAAGTCTAAATGTGGCACAACCCGATTCGTACCTTAGAAGGATTTGTAGTGATAATTGTATCGTGAGGGTATAAAATCATTTATATATGTATGGAATTGTGACTTTATAAGGGTATAATTGCAAGAGAAAATAAGTTCTCAAAGGAAAGAAGTATAAGAGGGATCAAAAGGGAACTAGCCAAGGATTTGATTGGGGAATCCAACAAAAGTTGACAAGTGGCTATATGAGAGAGTGACACCTAGCATGAGTCAAGCTATATATATATAGAGAGAGGAATTTAATGTGAGTGGGTGGCCTTAAGTGGGTTGGTTGGCCGATTTTATCCCCTTTTATCCCTCTTTCATTTTTTCCTTTCTCTCTTTGTTCATATTTTCCGCATTTTCATTTTCTTTTTGTTCTTCCTCTCATTTATTTACCCTAAAGAGTTGACTTGGATTGGTTTGAAGAGTTTTATAGGGGACTTGAGAAGGTAATTGTGGTTGGTTTTCTAGTGTTATCCCCTTTGTCCTCTTTTTTTTTTTTTTATTTTAAGTGATTTGAGTGATGATTTAAGTGTTTATTTTGGATGATTTGTGCAAAAAGCTGTTAATAAGAGGAAGCAGAAGGGCAAGGACAAGGTTTGAGCAAGAGGAGATTGTGGTATGTTAGGATCGTGTGTGATTTGTTTGTCACATGTTACTGAGCTGTTATTATACTTAATTGGTTTCTAGATGCATCATAAGTGATTAGGAATTTGGGAGCTTTAATTTAGTTCAACAGCTCTTTTAGTTGTTAAATCGAATATGATTTGTTATTAATGAGTAATTTGAAGTGAACATGTGATTTGATGATTAAGTGCATGTTAGTATGCATGTGAATAAAGTATTGTGTGTGAAAAGTTGGCTTGCATTGTAACACCCCGAAACCACCCTAGTAGAGTAAGCCTTAAGAGTATGTGTTATGTTAAGTGAATTAAGTTGTTATGTGTGTGTATTGGGTTATGTTCTAGTATGAAGTGTGTATATGAGAGTAGTGTATATTAGGGGGCTAGAATTGGGTAAGTTATGGAGGATTAGAGTTGGGTGTGCTTTCCCTCTTGAGAGAGTGACATGTGGTAAGTGAGAGGATAAGTATTGGGAAAAGAGAGAGAGAGACTTCAGTTGGTTTCCTTTCTTCTTCTTCTTCTTTCTCTTTCCCGTTACTTTGCTCCTTCTCTTCCCTTTCTTCTTTATTTCTTCTTGAATTCTTCCTTTTACTGCAAATTCTAGTGAGTTTTGGGTAGTCTAAGCTGGTGTGGTAAGTGATAAGTAATAATTCTTGTTCCTTTCCTTTAGATGAGCTTTTATAATTGTGAGTTATAGTTTAAACATGTTTGGTGTTGTTGGGTTTTGTGGTTCAGAGAATCCTCCTAGAGAATCCAAGGGCAAGGAAGTAGCGAGCGGGAGTGGAGCCCCTTGATTGGAGGTTCATTAATTCCAGGTTTGGGAATTTGCTTTGATTTGATGTTCATGTATGGGTTTTGAAAAATGCATAAAATTCTGGAAATTATGAGGAGTAATTAGATTTGTTTTGATATATATGATATGGGTTTTAAGTTTTGATGGGTTAGGTGGCATAATTATTGAATTATTGAATCAAATATGATGTTGATTAAACTTTGCTTTATAATTTTCTGGTTTTGTGATTTTTGAGATTTTGATTTGTGAATTGATGATTTACGTCAGAATTAAATTGTGGAAATATGTTATTTGATGTTGGTTGTGGTGTTTGGAAGGCTTAATTTGAGGTAAGATGGAGTTAGAAGTGATTTGGATTAAATTGGTTTTGGTTTGAAGGGGAAATTCTGGGTTATGTTCTGCTGGGGACTGGAAATCTCGCTTCTGTCGCGAGCGCGACGTTCTCAAAAGCACGACAGAAGAGGATTTCCAGCTCTCGCGTGTTTAGCTTGAAGAAGTGTTGGCCGTCCGACTCGTGTTGAGAAGCACGACTCGTGCTCCCTTCCTGTGCGTGTGAGTTGTGCATCTCAGCAGGGCGATGGCAGCAGGAGATGATGAAGCACGACTCGTGCTCCTTCAACACGACTCGTGCTGCTGTAGCTTCCTCAGCATGTCGTGCTCTGAAGCACGACTGGGGTAGAGCGACATCCGACACGAGTCATGTCCCTCAGCACGACTCGTGTCCGATGCCTTTCTGTCGCGAGCGCGACAGAAACCCCCATCCTGCCCTGTTTTATTTTCTACCCAGTTTTCCAAAAATGAATTCTAAATGTCTTTTTCTTGTCTTTTTCCTATGGTTTGCTATATGAATTGTTATATGACTATATTTATATGAATTATGCATGACAAATTATATATATATTGCGAATTGAAACATGATTTGGTTTATGCATGACCTGCTAGAGTCGAATAAGTGGATAGTTAGGCATGCCTAATAGAGTTACTGTTGCTGCAGCTATTGTATGATTTAGACCCTGATCAGGTCCCCCGACTTCCCTATGTACCTAATCTACACGAAAATGTTTTTGGAACAAAATTAAAAGATTGTTTTGGTACCCTCGGGTATCTATGTGTTATAAGAATACTGTTAATACCTTCGGGTATCTACGCGTACTCGTTATCCACTATTTTGATAGAGCAGGTGCAATAATGTTATTTGTTATTATACGTAAATTCTGGAATATTGCATCTTGGTAATAATATACTTATAATGCTGTTATACTTTAAGTTAATTTATGAAATCTTAACATTTAACTATGCCATTCGCTTGTGATTATTTGTTGATGCCACTGTGAGTGGTCGTTGTGCATCTTTGTTTCCGCACTAAGCGTTTTCGCTTAGCACGGGTGTTTTATCCATGTAGGTGTGGAAGGTTTGAAGGGTTGAACAGCGAGTTTTGCATCAGCAGGGCCAACACGACTAGCAGATAGCAGATTTTGTAGTTTAGGCCTTGTATTCTTTTTGTATGTGTTATAGTCTTGTACTTTTGAAACTATGTAAAGAATATATTGTAAATCGTTTTGATATTAGTTATATGTAACTATTCAGTTGTGCTGAGGCACTGTTGTATCCTTTTGGAATATGTAAAGACTTTTTTGTTATATTAATGAAATGCAATATTTTGCTCTAGGGCCTATTCTCTGATGAATGATTAAATTTCAATTTATTCATTTGTATATGTAATTGGTGTGCAATGATTGGTTCTGTTTGAGCGTCTGTGGGTGGCAACCCTTATCTATCGGGGACCTTCATCCTCTTCATAAGGTGAAGTTCTCTAAGTATAGGTAAGGGGTGTTACATTTTGTGGTATCAAAGCAGTAGGTTTAGACATTTCTGGGCTAGAGTATCATAGAAAGTCTATTAGAGTTGTGTTGGCCTGATGCGAATTGTGGTTTATGTTTTGTAGCTATGGAGTCTGCTCGTGGATTGCTTGAGGGGTCAGCCAAGAGTGCGAATCCCAAGAGCAAGATCCATCCATTTTGGTTCCGGATCAACCTCCTAGGGTGCAACTTGAGGCCCCTGCGGTTCCCTTTGAAGTGATGCTCAAGATATCCCAAGATATGGCTAAGGTGCTGGAGAGAGTAACTGCACCTAAAGCACCTATTGAGAATATGAGAAAGTATGGAGCTGAGGATTTTTTTGGTACAAGCTTAGAGGAATCAGATAAAGCCGAGATGTGGATTGATAAAGTGAAGTGAGTGTTAAGGGAAATCAGATGTCCGCCAGATAGAGAAGTGGAATGTGTAGTGTCGCTATTGTAAGGCTCTGCGTATGACTGGTGGAGGTTAGTGCTCAATCAGCCCCAGCTTCCCGAGCCTTTGTTATGGGAGTTCTTTGAGAAGGAGTTCCAAAATAAGTATGTAACTAAGGCATTCAAAGACGCCAGATGGGCGCAGTTCTTGAGCCTCAGGCAGAGGGTAATGTCAGTGGCAGACTATGAAAATGAGTTTAACAGACTTAGTAAATATGCACCGCCAGGAATTCTTACTGATGAGTTTTGGTGTCAACATTTTGAGGCAGGTTTGAATGAATCTTTAAAGGCAATGCTAGTTTCTTTGATGTCTGCCCCGAATGTTAGCTATTATCAGCTGGTTCAGGCGGCTTTGAGAGCGGAGCGATCAGAGAATGTTTTGAGAGAGAAAGCTTTGAGGAGAAAGACCTCCATAGGTAATTCTTCTTCAGGGAAAAGATCAAGAGAATCTCAAGGGAATCCTGCTGGTGAGTCTCCTGCTAGTTCGGCTACTAGAGGGAGGAGACAGGATTCTTCTAGAAGATCAGGCACGGGTAGAGGAGGTTCTAGGGGTAGAGGCGATGTTATGCCTCAATGCTCCCATTGTAGTAGGCGCCACTAGGGCGAATGTCGATGGCTGACAGGAGGGTGTTTTAGGTGTGGTAGTACAGGCCACTTCCTTGCTAATTGCTCAAATATGTGTGAGAATGTTCCAGGTCAACAAGAGGGTAGTCAAGCAGGATCTAATGCTCCCCAAGGAAGCCGTGGTAGAGGTAGAGGACGGGGTCGTGGTGGATGGCCTCGGGAGAGAGAGTTATCTGAGTCTATGGATCGCCCCGTTTTGACAGCTGGTAGAGCCTATGCCATGAAGGCCAGGGATGAGCAGAATGCACAGGAAGAAATTGTTGGTAAGTTTTTATTATTTGATTCTGAAGTGTATGTGTGACGCACGCCGAACCCCGTGGGTGCCCCTCGACCGCCCGCTTGAGGGCGATCGGGCAAATGAGGTTCGTTGACAACTTGCAATGAATTACAAGTGCGTCTATTTTGGGTAACAAGGAGGTTTGATGGAGTCGCCACCCAATAGAACATTGGGAAAGTTCATCTCGCCTCAGTGAGCCTAAGACGACGCATATTTCCATTTTGGACAAGCCAAAGGGGTCTTGGAGGCAATCACCCCAATAGAACATTGGGAATGACCCTCTAACCCTATGGAGCCTAGGATTGTAATTTGAGTCTTTTGGTGGGATACAAGAGGTGTCTTGGAGATCCCATCGAAATGGGTCTCTCGCCTCGTTGAGCCCAAAGACCAGAGATGGATTCGGGACTTCTCATCTATTTCTACCTTGATTAATTTTACAATTAAATTTTGAGCTTATTAGTTCACTCTCTCTCCACACAATGCAATTTAATTAAAGGCGCAATTATTCATATCAAAAGCGTTAATAAATAAATAAAACAAAAATAAAAATAAACATTCCAAAATAAATTACAATAATACTAGGAGCGGAATACAACTCCAATTTATAAAAAGTGCGATACATACATAAAACGTGGAATTCATTTATTTTGAGGACTTTGGTCCTCGCATGCATTTATTATGAAAAAAATTTTTATGTGACATTTTCGTTGGCTAAAATAGGACTTTGGTCCTTTATTTGCAAAAATCACCAAATTAATTAATATAAAACATTTGTCCATTTTTATTTAATGCGAAATAAAACAATTTACATAAACATAAAGATAAATAAAAAAATAAACGCGTGATTAAATAAATAAATGGCAAAGGGATAAAGGATTAAACCAATTGGAGTCTTCCATGTTGTGCATGACAACCTCCTCTCAAGCTCAAACCATCCCAAGGACCAAACATTACAATCTCACAAAATAATCAATAATATTAATACTTATAAACAAAGCAAGAATAAATGCAAATGAAGATTAAAATCCAAACATAAATAAAATCTACTTATATTTTAAAAAACAGAAAAGAAAAGATTTTGAAAATAAAATAAAAGAAATTATAAAAAGAAAATAAATAATAAAAGAATAAAACAGCTTTGAAAACTAGAGACAGAACCCAGGGACGGCCATAAATGATTGACCGACGGGCGTCCCTGGGGTGACCGGTGGGTAATAAGTGCACCGTTTACGTGCCATCACTCAGCCGAGAGACGGGTGTCGGTCACCTCTGTTCTTAAAAAAAAAACAGTAAAAGCAAAACTTTTCACAATTTCACAACAAAATGATTTTTCCCAACACAAAAACCGAAAATAAATGCAAATATTTAAAATAAATTAAATATAATATATGTCCAGAATATTTACCCTCGGATTTTACCTTTTAGGATGGATTTTCGGATGGTTCGAATCCCGCAGGCTTCACGAGAAATGAGCAAAAATCAAGAAAAGAAATTTTGGTTTTTCTTTCTTAATAATCACAAAAATGTTCAAATGTTGGAATCTATAAATATTGATGGGAAACTAATCAATTTTAGCTCCCTTGAATTAATTAGATTCACCAAATCAAAATAAAATAAAAATGAAGAAATTTTTAACGAGATAAAAAGGCTAGAATCAATAATCAGAACTGGATTTTTAGGGTAAAAAGTAGATAAATTTGTCCAACCCCCAAAATGGTTCAAAAAACCCTTTTTATATTATTTTTTCTCAAAACCCTACGACCGACGGGCATCGGGAGTCCACCGACGGGCGTCTGTTGAATCCTTTTTCCTATAGGAAACAGGATTCATTCCGACGGGCGCCGGAAGTCCACCGACGGGCGTCGGCTAAATCCCTTTTCCTGTTGGAAACAGGATTCAACTAACGAGCGCCGAAAACCCACAGACGGGCGTCAGTTCGAGAGACAAAACTCCCCAGCGAGAGACGAGCGGTCCATGACCGACAGGCTGGCCGCCGATAGAGGAAAAAATCTTCTTTTCAAGCCCAAAAACTCCCAATTTTCTTTTTCTCATTACTGCAAATAAAAATCCATATTTCTTGTGAATCTAGAGGACCAAAGTCTCCGAATCTCATCTGCTCATTTGAAATCGGACATCGATTTCTTCATCGGGTAATCTCTGATCTGGACTGCCTCGGGACACGGTGCTTACAGTTGCCCACAATTTTGGGGAAACTAGTGCACAAGTGCCTAGATGAGCCAAAATTCAGAGAAGGGAAGAAAACAAAAGGAAAAATAGCGTACCTGAAGCAATCCTTACCTTCCGCATTCCTTGCCGGGTAGACCTCATCTCAGTCTGCTCAGCGGAGAGTGAATTTGATACAGGTGCCCCTACCGGTCTCGTCTCGACCTGTAAAGTGTTGGTGAGATGTAGCGTTCTCTAGCTACAACCTCATTGTGAAGAGCAGTGTTCTCTAACTGCAGCCTCACTTGCTTTTGCTGGCCTCGTCTCGGCTCGCGCAGCTTTGGGGAGATGTAGTACTCTCTAACTACAAACTCGATTTGTGATCTGTTCTATTGCTGGCGCCCCGCTAACCTCGTCTCTGTCTACACGGTGGCTGGTCTGCACCGCTAGCCTCGTCTCGGCCTGCACAGTGTGAGGTCTAGTGCTCTCTGACTATGACCTCGATGTGAAGAGCAGTGTTCTCTAACTGCAACTCCGATTATGAAGTTCCCCTGCTAACCCCCATCCGATCTGCAAGGTGCATAGCACTCTCTGACTACCGCGTGAACTGTGAGATGTAGCACCCTCTGACTACAATCTCGGTGTGAAGAGCAGTGTTATCTGACTGCAACTTCGACTCATGAAGCTCCCCTGCTAACCCCCATCCGATCTGCAAGGTGCGTAGTACTCTCTGACTACCGCGTGAACTGTGAGATGTAGCACTCTCTGACTACAATCTCGGTGTGAAGAGCAGTGTTATCTAGCTGCAACTTCGATTTGTGAAGTTCCCCTGCTAACCCCCATCCGATCTACAAGGTGCATAGTACTCTCTGACTACCGCGTGAACTATGAGATGTAGTACTCTCTGACTACAAGGTGTGAAGAGCAGTGCTCTCTAGCTGCAACTTTGATTTGTGAAGTTCCCCTGCTAACCCCCATCCGATCTACAAGGTGCGTAGTACTCTCTGACTACCGCATGAACTATGAGATGTAGCACTCTCTAACTACAATCTCGGTGTGACGAGCAGTGTTCTCTAACTGCAACTTCGATTTGTGAAGTTCCCCTGCTAACCCCCATCCGATCTGCAAGGTACATAGTACTCTCTGACTACCGCGTGAACTGTGAGATGTAGCACTCTCTGACTACAATCTCGGTGTGAAGAGCAGTGTTCTCTAACTGCAACTTCAATTGGTGAAGTTCCCCTGCTAACTCCCATCCGATCTGTAAGGTGTATAGTACTCTCTGACTACCACGTGAACTGTGAGATGTAGCACTCTCTGACTACAATCTCGATGTGAAGAGCAGTGTTCTCTAACTGCAACTTCAATTGGTGAAGTTCCCCTGCTAACCCCCATCCGATCTGCAAGGTGTGTAGTACTCTCTGACTAGCATGTGAACTGTGAGATGTAGCACTCTCTGACTACAATCTCGGTGTTGTTGGAAATTCCTTGCTAATCCCCATCCGATCTGCAAGATGAGTGCCTGGTTGAGTATGATTTTGAAGGACATAACGCTTGGTCTGTCCATCCTTCAATGTGATTGATGTTCCACCTTGGGCCGATGTTAATTAATGTTCCTGTGTGGCAAAGAATTTTTGTTAATTCCTATGTGAGTTATCCCTTTTTAATAGGCTCATAAATGATTTTGTATTACCATTTATTGTTTATTGTCATTTTTTGTGCATCATTATTTTTATAATTATATGGTCATTGAGCTTTAATGTAAATAAAGAGAAAGTACTCAGTTATCTTTAATGTAAGTAAAGCACAAATAAAGATAGAAAGAGATAAAAACATGTAAATCTGATAGTAAATGTTTTTCACTAAAACTCAATTTTGTACAATGCATATACAACTGTGATAATGATAAACAAAATACAAAAAAAATTGTCATCCAAACTCCCTGAATGACTATAATGGCGGATAATCTGTGAGCTCCTCCTCGGGGTCATCATCATCATCAGACAGATGTATCGGCTGAGGCTGAGGCTGAGAGGTAGAAGGTCCGGCCCCAGAAGTGGAAGGCTGGCTAGAAGGACCTGCTGGGTCTGCCTGCTGAGAGTCCCATACTCTAACCATGGGCTGGAACCTAGGAGGAACAGCCACCAGCACAGATCGAGGCTGTGGTCTCTTAGAACTCTGCTGCTGAAACTGTACCCGAGCGTATCCATCCAAGAAGGGCTGCGCACACACTGTCATGAAGCGCAAGGTGTCTGTGATCAACCTCCCTGGCTCCTTGAAGGCCCTACTCAACTGGCAGGTCTGCTCAAGAGAAGCGGTCCCTATACGATCTAGCCTCTACTCTGTATGCTCCTGGAACTGTCGAATAGACTGGGCAAGGGGAGGAATGACCCCCTCCAATCCCTGGACTCTAAACCTGAGAGAGTCGAGTGACTCATCTATCATCTGAAGAGTCACATCGATCCTCTGAGCCCCCTCGTCCTGAGACGTCCTCAACTCCTGTCTCAGCTGCTCTCTGGGCCTCTCCTGCTCCTGTGCTATGTGCTCTATAAGCCGGGCCTGTTCCTGCCCCATACGCTCTATGAGACTGGCCTGCTTCTGGACCATATGATCGATGAGCCTAGCCTGCTCCTGGCCCATGCGCTCAATGAGCCTCGCCTGCTCCTGGATGGTGGCCTGTTGCTGGTCTAGCCTCTCCTGTTTGAGCCTATCCCTCTCCCTGAACTGCTCGTGGAGGACCCTATCCCTCTCCTCCTGCCTGCGCTCAAAAGATGCAAACATGGAGACCATGAGCTTGGAGATGTCAGGTTGCGATGGCTGAGGTGGAACGAGCTCGGGAGTCTGCTCTGGTGGTGGAACTGTGGAGGTAGATGCCCCCGGCTCCCCTCTTGTGTAAGGGTGGAACCTCCCTGATGGTCGGAGAGTGGTCCACTGTACCCTCGAAGCTGGAGGAGGAGTGGGGCTCCGCGCCCTCGGTGCTAAAGGAGTGCCAAACAGGTCATCCATGGTGAACTCCACCTCGAAGTCTGAGGGGGTCCTAGGCTACTCCTCCTCTGGCTGTGGCTGTGGTGGTGGCCCCTCCTGGTAGTCTTAATGCTGGGGAGGCTGACCCTCTGGATACTGTGGATGTGGGGGCTGCTGCTCCTGTGCCGGTGCTAGCGAAGGGAGAGCAAAAGCATATCGGGTCTCATGAATAGTAAGGAGCCTGAACGCCACGGCCTGTCCCGGTATCTATAGCACCATCCCCATCTGTACGGCAGCCAGTGCATCTACATATATGCCCTCATCTAAGGCATCCACAAGCCTGTCTGGGCCAACTCCCAATCCCAACAATAGTCTGGTGATGACTCCTCCAATAATCACCACCGGGGCTGTCCCCCTAGAAACCCTCACCATGTTAGCCAAAATCTCATGGCTAACACTAAGACGCTGGCCTGCTACCATGGCCCATAGGCTCTAGATCTCTATGGGTTACCAGCTCGTCCAAGGTATGAGCTGAAGAGCACTCTATGTAGGTACCGGAGCGCCTGTGAAATAAGCACGGTACTCTTCACTGTATCGTGATCATACAGCACTCCAGGTAGGGCTATGGTCGCCCAATGGTCACGCCTCACCGCCCGCTGAGGCACCATCACACCATCACCCCGTGGGAGTCCCATGGCCTCTGTAAATCGCTAACATGTGATACTGAAATGATGACCATCAAACCAAAACTGCACCACCCCGGGCTCCATATCTGACCTCTGGAACCCTCCGTTGCGTAGTGTGGCTAGGACTTGCCGCACTGCCTCTGGATGTGTTAGGAAGGCCAGTGTCAGAAAATCGGTCCATCCTGCGCCCGTCAAAAGTGCATCAACCTCACCTGCCATCTCTAAGGCCTCCAGGAATGGCCTGAAAATGAAGCGACTGGTTCGAAACCCCACCCGAGCCAGTGCCCTATACCTCTGTCTGTCCTCAGGGCTCATCCAACCTGGGGCCTATGGCTCGGGTTGTCCCTGGGGAACAAGTCATCGAGGTGGCATCCTGCAAGAGAAAAATTATGCAATTAATTCAATATAATGGCCGCTAATGGGCCTGATTTCAGAGATGAGACAATTCCGGCATCACCCAGGCAAGGATGGTTTGGCCCAAAAAGAAATAAAACAAAATAAATAAAATAAAAACAAAATAAAAATAAAAAATTGGGCAGTATCCCGGCAAGGATATGCCCAACTTCCTACATCAGAAAGGCAAGAAAAGAGAACCACAGGCCTCGGGCCCCAACAGCGGCACAACATTTATTGACTTCATAGTTAACACATGCATAAGAATATCTTATTTCTAGATATGCCACAATATTATAATTAAATGTCATTTTACATGCAAGCATGCTTTATTAAACATCATGAAGGCATTAAAATTCAAGGCAATAAGAATACTCATGCAAGGCTAATCAACAATCAAAGTAAAAGAAAAACATATACCAAAGCGATATTAAAATTAATCATGTAAACAACATTTAATGCTAATTATTATGGTAAATTATTTACACTTACAGCAACACTCAATAATAAATAAAATAAGAAAATTAAACTTTACTTACTCAAGATAAAAAAAAAAAAAGAAAGAAGAATTAATTACTAATTTGTAGTTCGCAGAAAAGTGAAACTCGATAAAAAAACAGAAAATATACTCTGACAGGTGCCCGGTAATGCGAGGAATGTAAAAATGGAGAAAATAAGCAAAAAATCGCAATGAGGGACGGTTGAAAGAAGAAAACGAAAAGACAAGAGGCGAAAAACTGTCTGCCCGTCGATCTGTCAACGTATATATAGTTTTCATGACCGACGGGCTAGGCGTCTCCAGGAGCGACAGACGGGTTGACCGTCTATCGTTCCATTAAATGCGTAATAAATGCGTGATGAATGCAATGATGACGCATGCATCTGCCAGGTGGACGATGACCAATGGGCAGGCCACCTGTACTGAGTCACGTGCAGGCCATCTGTGGAGCTTCACTATAAATTTTACCATTTTTCTTGGACTTCGTGCCCCCTCGCTTATTTTAACCCTTTGCTACCTTCAATCTTTGACTCTTAAAGGATGACTTCTCCCCTTTTTCGAAGGATGTACTGTATCTTGGACGACACTCGCACTTGAAAAAACAACACCCTCACTACCCTGTCTGGGCTAAAATATTTACGCAGAGCCAAAATAGACCACAACCTTCTCTTAGCTGCAATCCATTTCTGGAATCCACGCTTTCATGTTTTCAAGTTCACTTATCATGAACTGTGCCCTCTGCCTGAGGAGTTCGCTGCCATCACCGGAGCATGGTATCCTCCTAATGCTCCGCCTTGTATCCCCCGCTGTGGTCTGATTCAGACTCGGGATATCGCCCTATCTCTGGGTATAGCTCCTACCGAGGCTGCTCGATTGGTCCCACAGGGTCCCACATTTTCCTTGGAGCCACTGATCGAGGCACTGGACAGATTTTTTGATGTCTCTACATATCGAGTAAGCATTGTCTTCTTATTCTGCATGATGAGCCTCTTGACCGTAACTTCAGGAGACTTGGTTGGCGATCCTCGCTTGTTCGGGGTTCTAGATGACTTTCATCGTGGGCTGTCTCCCTTTCCCCTTATTCTGGCTATAACCATTCTGGGCTTGGATTTTGTTCACTCGGGATCCACCACTTCGTTCACTGGGAGCCCCTTATTACTCTAGGTACATCATTATTTTAAAAGGTAGTGCGTCCCTTGTGGATTTTCGCACTAGCTTTTCTTAGCGGGAAGTGCATCCTTTCGGATTTTCACACAACCCTGTGCCTTATTTTTGCCTGAAGTAAACCCAACTTACTCCAGCGGCTTTTTTTTTTTTTTAGATATGGTTGTAGGAGAAGCTGAAGATGCTGTCAGAACTACCTCCCCGAGTCATTGCACAAAATTCACCGAGACATTTCCTCCCGCGTCAATGACTATATGCACTTGTAACTCCTGAAAAAGGCATTGCTAGATTTGGTGAGATATTAGATGATGACATCAACTTCATGCCTGTTTGGCTTCCTCTGTCTCATGCAGTCATTGATGGATCATCGGGGTGCGTTCCCCTATGCGGGCTTCGTCAAGCCACCTTCTGCATTACAGCCCGATGTGCTCGTCAACTCGGGATGACCCAGGACGTGGCAAGAGTCCCACTATCCTTTCGGGGAGGAGCTTTTGTTGCTGCTTTTGCTTCTCACTATCATGAACTGTGGAGACAACTTCTAGTGAAGACCATCATACCTCGATTCGGAACTCATTCCGTGGTCTCCACCATCGAGTACAAGAGATGGGTCCTCAGTCCAGCGTCTGACAACAGGACACGAGGACTTAAGCGTCTAGCCGGCGAGAGTAGCGGTAGAGCCTAGTTTAGTTTAAATTGTACACCCTTTTAGGTATTATGTTTCTTTTCAAAGCAGAACTGTAAAATGATGAAAATGAAAAGAATAATTCTTATTTTATTTCGCCAAATTGTGTACATTTCCATAGAATTTCAACATACAAGATCAGTATTTGACATTAACTCGGCTGTGTAAACCATATTAATACATGAAACCAAATTTCGATAGCATCAACTCCTGTTACCAATCGGCCCTCTCGGGTTTTCTCGATTGGACATTTTCTCTCACGCCTCTAACTTTTGCACAGAATGCCTTTTTTCGATTTTCGACCTGCGGGGCATTTTATTCTCTTATTTTTATTTTATAGTCTTTAGCCGTAGAACCTTTTGAGTCTGTCTATGTTGATCGGTTCCTTAAATTCATTGCCATTGCTATCCGACAAGATTGCAGCTCCTTTTGATAGCAGTTTCTTGAGGATGAACAGCCCTTCCCAGGTAGGTCTGAACTTCCCTTGGATATCCGGTGCCCCAGGTCTCATTTGCTTAAACACCAAGTCTCCCTCCTTCAATGGATGCTTCTTAACCTTCTTACAAAAGGACCGAGCGAGTCTTTTCTGATAGACCTGGTTGTGGCAGTAGGCTCTCAATCTGCTCTCGTCCAGTAGGTTCAGATGTTGTAGCCTTTGTTGTGCCCATTCAGCTTTAGGAATCTGGGCCTCCATGACTACCCTTAATGATTTGAGCTCTACCTCTATTGGCAGCACTGCTTGTGTCCCATATACCAGAGAGTATGGCGTAGCACCCCTAGATGTCCTAACCGTTGTCCTGTAGCCCCAAAGCGCGAAGGGTAACTTCTCCGCCCAATCTTTGTAAGTTTGGACCATTTTGGCTAGGATCTTTTTGATGTTCTTATTAGCGGCCTCTACTGCTCCGTTAGCCTGCAGTCGGTATAGAGAAGACTTGTGATGCTCAATCCCATACTTCTCGAGTAGTTTCCTTGTTTCTCCCATAAATTGGACCCTATTATCAGACACTACATGATGCAGAAGGCCGTATCTACAAATCAAATTCTTCTTAATGAACTTTGCCATATCCCGTACATCATTCTTCTTAAAAGACTCTGCCTCTACCCATTTGGTGAAGTAGTCGATGGTGACTATAATGTATCTGTGCCCATTGGATGCTATAGGACGGATCTCCCTAATAATATCTATTCCTAGGCTGCGAACGGCCAAGGCAACATTAAGCTATGTAGTTTTGACATAGGCAGGTGTCTCAAGTCCGCATACTGCTGGCATAGCTGGCACTGCTTCACATACTTTGAGCAATCATTATCCATGGTGAGCCAGTAAAACCCTCATGATTTTCTTGGCCAGCGTCAACACATTCAAATGAGCTCCACACACACTTGCATGAGTTTCTTCTATCACCTTCAGGGCCTCCTTTTCATCCAGGCACCTCAACTGAATGCCGTCGGCTTGTCTCTTGTACAATGCCCCGTTTATGCATATGAACTGAGTAGATAGCTTGCGAATTATTCTTTGGTCTTTTTCAGTAGCTTCTTCCGGAAATGTCGCGCTTTCCAAGTAGTTCATGATGTCGAAATACCACGGCTTTCCATTCGCTACCTCTATTTCCATTATTGGCTTGATCTCAAAGCTAGGCCTCCCAAAACTAGAAATTAGAACTGGCTTCATGGTTACTCCTTTCGAATTGTCCCACATTGACACTAAAGTTGCAAGCACGTCAGCCAATCGATTTTCATCCCTCGGCACGAAATGGAATGTACAAATCTCAAACCGACTGCTTAGCTCCCTCATATATTCGATATATGGTACTAATCGTTCTTCTTTGATAGCCCATTCTCCCCTAATATGGTTGATTACTAAGGATGAATCTCCAAACACTTCCACATCCTTTGCCCCCAAGGCAATTAAAGCTTCTAATCCGAAAGTGCATGCCTCATACTCAGCTTCGTTGTTAGTGGCTCTGTACCTCAACTTTTTGGCTAACGAGAGTTTCTCGTCATCCGAGGTTGTCAAAATAACTCCTACTCCTGCCCCCTTATTATTAACAGCCCCATCCAAGTGTAGTTGCCAACCTTGAATGGAGATTGCCGCTATATTTTCATCGGGAAAATTGAATTCAAGTGAATCGCCCTGGATGGGATGATCGGCCAAAAACTCAGCTACTGCCCGCCCCTTGATAGTCTTCCGAGTAATATACTCAATATCGAATTCTTGTAGCAGCAACAACCATCTTCCCATTTTTCCTAATAGAGACGGTGCTTCCTATAAGTACTTTAAAGGATTCTGCTTTGCCACCGCCTGCACCTTGTAAGAGTGGAAGTAGTGTCTCAATTTCTTAGAAGCCCAGATAATAGCAAGACAGATCTTCTCTACCTCAGCATACTTGATCTCATACTCCAAGAACTTCTTACTAAGGTAGTAAATGGCAAATTCTACCCCAAACTCGTCCTCTTGAGCCATCATGGCACCTACGGAGCTATTTTCTATGGCTAAATACAGGATCAAAGGTTTATTTGGTCGCGGTGGCCTTAGCATAGGTGGGTTTAATAGGTATTCTCTGATAATATCGAAGGCCTTCTAACAATCCTCATTCCATACTACAGGTTGGTTCTTCCTGAGGAGCTTGAAGATTGGCTCGCATATTGAGGTGAGCTTTACGATGAACTGGCTAACATACTGTAACTTGCCCAGGAAACTTCTCACATCCTTTTCTTTTTGCTGCACTGGCATTTCTTTGATAGCTTTAACTTTGTCTGGGTCAATCTCAATTCCCCTTTGGCTAACCGCGTGTCCCAATAACTTTCCTGATGTGACCCCAAAGATGCACTTCTTAGGATTCAATCGAAGGTTATACTTGCTTATCCTTTGGAAGAACTTCTCTAATGCTTCAAAATGGCCTTCTCTAGTGTCTGATTTGATCATCATATCATCGACATATACTTCTACTTCCTTATGAATCAAATCACTTAGGATCTTGGTTGCCATCCTCTGATAGGTAGCTCCTGCATTCTTTAGACCAAAAGGCATTACTCTGTAGGCGTATGTCCCCCATTCTGTGATGAAAGCCGTCTTGATCCTATCAATTACCTGTTGAGAATTTGATTATAGCCCGCATACCCGTCGACGAAGCTATACATTGCACAAATAGTAGCACTATCTATCAGCACATCTATATGGGGTAGCGGGAAATCATCCTTCGGACAGGCCTTGTTCAGATCCCGATAGTCCACACAACCCTCACTTTTCCATTCTTTTTAGCCACAGGGACTACATTGGCTAGCCACGTGGGATACTGCACCTCCTCCAGAAACTTAGCTTCAATCTGTTGTCGAATCTCTTCTTTTACCTTATCTGCCCATTTCGGCCTAAGCCTTCTCAGCTTCTATTCCACAGGTTTGTGATCTGGATATATCGGAATAGCGTGTTCTACGATGTCCCAATCAATTCCTGGCATGTCCTCATAGGTCCAGGCAAAGACTTTTTCATATTTTTTTAGTATTCTCTCAAATTTTACTCTTTCCTCAGGAGTTACATTTGATGCTATCAAAATTTCTTTCGAGTTTTTCTAGGTTCCAAGATTAAATGGAGTAGCATCAGAAGAATCAATATCAAATATGGATGGAATATGATCATGATCATGCATATTGAAATTATCAGAAACGTCACACAAGTAAGCAAAATAATTCATTTCATTAATAAAATTAAAATTGTCATTTACATCATCAAAAAGTTCGAGAATGAAAAGACAATCTAAATCGGTTTCTTCCTCTTCTCCCGTTGGGTCTGTCATTGCTGATGGTCCTGCATCATCCTGGTTGATCGAAGGCTCTTCATCCACCTCTTGAACAGCTTCTTCTATCTTCGTCTTCCCCTTAACGTGAGCGACCGCCATAGCCTCAATCACAACTTCCTCGGGCTCTTCTCTATCCCAGACATCTCTATTGGTTAAGACCTCCACATCCCAAAAGTCTTCAACTGGCTTGATCACCCCGACGTCCCAATCATAAACATCACTGAATACCTCAAATCCCGGCACAATTCTTCCGTCGACCCACTGAGGCTCGGCTTCCCCGATATAAGCGCAAACTGTTGATGCTAGCACAAAACTTTCCCAAATGTGGGGAATCTCCTTTGCTGGCTTCACTTCTCTCTGCACTTCTCCTTCGTAGCCCAGGTCCTTTCTATCTTTTTGACCCCTAGTGGCGATGACATCTGGCATCCCTTGGGAATTCTTACCCAATCCAGCACCCGGAAGAAACGAAATCCTTTTCATCGTAGCTAGCACTTAAGGGCTTCCTTCTATTGTCTCTTCTTCGTTAATCATGGCCACATGGAATCCACTGAATGCCTGCCTTGCTATCTCGAGTATTGACACCTGATTCTGTCACGCAGCCTTAATGGTCACCACTTGCCCTTCATGTGGTATCTTGACCATCTGGTGAAGTGTAGAGGGAACACCTCCCAACTTGTGGAACCATAGTCTCCCCAATAATGCTGAAAAATTGGCCGGAATAGGCAGGACTACAAATTCCACTTCAGTCTCCACTGGCCTCGTCTTGACCACCGTCTTGAAAGTCCCTGAGGCATATCGGCGAGAGTTATCATAAGCTGTGATTGTCAAATCCGACTTGGCTAACATGTCTTCCGTCACTCCAAAGGCCGCCATGGCTACGTGTGGGCACATGTTGATTGATGACCCATCGTCCACCATCACACAAGAAGTGTGCTTTTGATTGATCTGAGCCCGAATGAACAAAGGGCGATTGTGGTTACGGCCTTCTGCCGATAGATCGAATTTTGTGAACACCACATTCTCCCCAGCTCCTCCTTTCACCACTTTCAGCAGCTCAGTGGGCGAAATTGTTGTAGCCACAGTCGTCTCGCATAAGGCTTCTACCAATCTCTGCCTATGGGAGGTGGATTGCCTCAGTAGATCCCAAATGGAAATTTGAGCCGGTGTCTTCTGCAGCTGTTTCACTATCTGATCTCCTTCCGGCTCCTTTTTGTTCTCTTTTTGACCTCCCACTGGCTCCTGAGGCCTTGCTACTTCCGGCGCTACCCTCCCGCTGCGGGTTACCGCTCCTACCTTCATTTTTCCTTTTTGCTCTTTCGCTTCCTCCTCCTCTGAACCCCACGGGTCAGGAAACTCAACACCTTCATCATCATTATCACTTCCACTGTCACTAGTGGACAAGCAATCGATCACTACAGCGGGCATCCCTTTTTCACTCACCTCATGGAGGCTTGTGACAGCAGTGTTTACATCTTCGCCATATAACTCCTTCAAGATAAACCCTTTAGGTAAACTAGACCCAATCATGAACACAGGCGGGGGCACCGTGTTCTACCCAGCTTTCTTCTGGCCTTCCTTCTTCTCGGGATCCGTAATCTGCTTTGAATCTATTAAGTCTTAAATTGCGTGCCTTAAAGCTTTGCACTCATCTATCAAATGACCCGTGTGTTGATGGTAAGCACAGTACTCACTATCATTATGGCCCGGCATCCCCTGATTCCTAACAGGTCTAGGTGGTAATGGTTGTAACTTCTCTTCCTTTTTAGCCTTTTCAGAACCCACGATAAGGACCTCCCTAAGTTCAAAAAATGTCTCGTGGTTGCGTCAGCAACGGAAACCTTAACTGTCCTTCTTACACTACCGCTGGGACCTACTGGCCTACTTGCCCCTTGACTAACGCTCCCCTTCTTGGCATAGTTATCATTATTTGCTTTTTGAGCCAGGTACTCTCCCTCTACTTCGATGGCTGTATCCTTCAAGGACTCCCAGTCTCATAATCCTTTTATATTTAACCCTTCTCTCAGATACGGGCTTGCATTCTCGATGAATAATCTAATCTGGTCCCGAGTCTTCGGTTTCTTTCTCATTTCCATCACTCTGTTCCTCCAGCGGCTTAAGTACTCATGAAAAGATTCGCTAGCCTTCTGTTGCAACAATTCTAGATCTTTGAGGGTCACTTCCATCCTCGTGTTACAATCATGCTGCCTCAAAAACTCCTCCGTCAACAAATCCCTGTCTTCTTTGCTTCTGCGGTCAAGGCCGTGATACCAATCTATAGCCGGGCCAGTCAAACTTAAACAAAAGTACTCCACCTTCTATCTCTTTGTCAAGGTGGTCTCCTTCATAATCAATGAATATTGCTTCACATGGGCAGTTGGGTCAGAGGTGCCATCGAACTTGGGAACGTCTGGCATTTTGAAATTTTATGGGATTGGATCCTCCCCTTCCCGCTCCTTATCTTTAGGATTCATTCCTTGACCCCTACTTAACATTCGGGCCATCGCCTCAAATTTTTCCTCCATTTTCTTCCAAATGGTTTCCTCTGACTGGGGCGCTTTTCCCCTTTCTGACATAATGCTATCCTCATAATCTTCATCTCCACGGTCATCCTCTAACCTTTGAACCGGTCTTCTCCTCTGAACCCCCGATGCTACTGACCTTAAATCTACCGGTAGTGGTCGGATCTCTTCTTGCCTCTCTTCTCTATCCTCCCCCCGTTCATTTTGTCTCAAAGGAGGAGGAGGCGAGTTCTGTGGAGCAGTGCGCTAGGCCATTGCGGCCATCATGTTCATCATTCGGCCCTTAAACTCCTCAAACCTTCGGCCAACCTCTTCTGCAATCAAAACCCTGGTGGCATCATTCCCTCTCGGTGAGTTAGCCATCTCTGAAACAGCGCAACTCATCTCTAAATGAGTCTCCGAGAAATTCTCCCTTTCTGGCAGCTCAGACACAAGATTTTGGATCAATCGTCCCGCAGGTCCTCTCGTCCACCTGGGCAGATCTATGATGGCTGAAGAGACAAGGAGTCAGAATGATGCTTGAATGCAATGAAATGCATGATCGTGATTTGCAACACCCATAAATCACATGCAAGCAGATAGGTCCTTCCACCCTTATTACTCCCACACACGTGGTCATAGTCTTTTTCCTAGGCAGGATTAGCCCATGGGTCAACAGGGAACCCGATGGACACGCATGGTGCGCGGTAAAAAATCGGCAGTATAACACTCCTATACTAATGCACAAGCGCATGAATAATGATCGTTACATATTTAAGTAAACCAAATACATCGACACGGCCCTACCGGGGCATGAAAGCCATTGGCTAGGTAACCAAACAAGACATTTGGACTCACCCAATACATAAGGATCCATACAGCAGGCACGGTATTACTGTTCATATCACCTAAGGGAAGTATCTATGGCCATTACATGAGCTTTGGTCAAGGGTGGTGTTACTTTAGGTCTACCCAAGCATGGTCCCTACCAACGGGTCTAGCTCATCGTGAGCGTAATGACCGATTGGGTCTCCATTTTATATACCAAATGGTACGAGGCTTGGGCTGGTGATTATCCTTAACACTTCCCTACATTGATTGAACGTAGGGTTGTGCTTCGGGAATGCACTGAGGTTTATAAGGGACCAATCTAGCGTAATCTAAGGCTCTAATGGGATGTAATGCAAATTTGAGAGAAAGCGAATTTATAAACTAAAACTTAATTGTAAATTTTAATCAATGTATTTTCAAATCAAAGTCTCAAACCAGTCCCCAGTGGAGTCGCCACTGTGACGTGCGTCGAATCCCGTGGGCACCCCTCGACCGCCCGCTTGAGGGCGATCGGGCAAATGAGGTTCATTGACATCTTGCAATGAATTATAAGTACGTCTATTTTGGGCAATAAGGAGGTTTTATGGAGTCGCCACCCAATAGAACATTGGGAAAGTTCATCTCGCCTCAGTGAGCCTAAGACGTCGCATATTTCCATTTTGGGCAAGCTAAAGGGGTCTTGGAGGAAATCACCCCAATAGAATATTGGGAATGACCCTCTAACCCTATGGAGCCTAGGATTGTAATTTGAGTCCTTTGGTGGGACACAAGAGGTGTCTTGGAGATTCCATCGAAATGGGTCTCTCGCCTCGTTGAGCCCAAAGACCAGAGATGGGTTCGGGACTTCTCATTTATTTCTACCTTGATTAATTTTACAATTAAATTTTGAGCTTATTAGTTCACTCTCTATCCACACAATGCAATTTAATTAAAGGCACAATTATTCATGTCAAAAGCGTTAATAAATAAATAAAACGAAAATAATAATAAACATTCCAAACTAAATTACAATAATACTAGGAGCAGAATACAACTCCCATTTATAAAAAGTGCGATACATACATAAAACGGGGAATTCATTTATTTTAAGGACTTTGGTCCTCGCATGCATTTATTATGAAAACGATTTTTATGTGACATTTTCGTTAGCTAAAATAGGACTTTGGTCCGTTATTTGCAAAAATCACCAAATTAATTAATATAAAACATTTGTCCATTTTTATTTAATGCGAAATAAAATAATTTACATAAATATAAAGATAAATAAAAAAAATAAACGCGTGATTAAATAAATAAATGGCAAAGGGATAAAGGATTAAACCAATTGGAGTCTTCCATGTTGTGCATGACAACCTCCTCTCAAGCTCAAACCATCCCAACGACCAAACATTACAATCTCACAAAATAATCAATAATATTAATACTTATAAACAAAGCAAGAATAAATGCAAATGAAGATTAAAATCCAAAAATAAATAAAAGCTACTGATATTTTAAAAAATAGAAAAGAAAAGATTTTGAAAATAAAATAAAAGAAATAATAAAAAGAAAGTAAATAATAAAAGAATAAAACAACTTTGAAAACTAGAGACAGAACCCAGGGACGACCATAAATGATTGACCGACGGGCATCCCTGGGGTGATCGGCGGGTAATAAGTGCACCATTTACGTGCCTTCGCTCAGCCGAGAGACGGGCGTCGGTGACCTTATTGCCCGTCGGTCACCTCTGTTCTTCAAAAAAAATAGTAAAAACAAAACTTTTCACAATTTCACAACAAAATGATTTTTCCCAACACAAAAATCGAAAATAAATGCAAATATTTTAAATAAATTAAACAGAATGCATGTCCAGAATATTTACCCTCGGATTTTACCTTTTAGGATGGATTTTCGGATGGTTCGAATTCCGCACGCTTCACGAGAAATGAGCAAAAATCAAGAAAAGAAATTTTGGTTTTTCTTTCTTGATAATCACAAAAATGTTCAAATGTTGGAATCTATAAATATTGATGGGAAACTAATCGATTTAGCTCCCTTGAATTAATTAGATTCACCAAATCAAAATAAAATAAAAATGAAGAAATTTTTAACAAGATGAAAAGGCTAGAATCAATAATCAGAAATGGATTTTTAGGGTAAAAAGTAGCTAAATTCATCCAACCCCTAAAATGGTTCAAAAAACCCTTTTTAAATTATTTTTTCTCAAAACCCTACGACCGACGGGCGTCGGGAGTCCAACGACGGCCGTCTATTGAATCCTTTTTCCTGTAGAAAATAGGATTCATTCTGACGGTTACCGGAAGTCCACCGACAGGCGTCGGCTAAATCCCTTTTCCTGTTAGAAATAGGATTCAATTGACGGGCGCCGGAAACCCACAGAAGGGCATCTGTGCGAGAGACGGAACTCCCCAGCGAGCGATGGGCGGTCCATGACCGACGTGCTGGCCGCCGATGGAGGAAAAAATCTTCTTTTCAAGCCCAAAAACTCCCAATTTTCTTTTTGTCATTACTGTAAATAAAAATCCATATTTCTCGTGAATCTAGAGGACCAAAGTCTCCAAATCTCATCCGCTCATTCAGAATCGGACATCAATTTCTTCATCGGGTAATCTCTGATCTGGACTGCCTCGAGACACAGTGCTTACAGTATGCTTTGATAGATTCGGGTTCTACTCATTCTTACTTGTGTTCTAATAAGTTGGGTGCTAGTTTGGGGAGTGAGGAAAGATTGGATTATGAGATTCGTGTGTCTAGCCCGTTGGGTCAGAGTGTTATTGTGAACCGGGTTTGTCAGAATTGTCCCTTAAGAATTCAAGGCATGGAGTTTGCAGTTGATTTGATTTAGTTGCCTTTTCACGAGTTTGATTTTATTTTAGGGATGGATTGGTTGACCAAGCATAGAGCTATAGTGGATTGTCACAGGAAAGTTTTGATTCTTAAGAATAAAGATCAATTACCCATGATTGTGAAAGGTGAGGGAAGTAGTTCGTTGCATAGTGTCATTTCAGCGATGAAGGCTAAGAGGTTTTTAAGGAAGGGATGTGAAGCATACTTAGCACTAGTTCTGGATTCGCGAAGAGAGCAGGGTAAAATACAAGATATTCCGATCGTGAGGGAATTTGAGGATGTTTTTCCGGAGGAGTTATAGGGGTTACCTCCGAAGAGAGAGGTAAAATTGTCAGTGGAGATTGTACCGGGAGCATCTCCGATTTCTAAAGCCCCGTATCGGATGGCTCTAGTGGAATTGAAGGAACTGAAAAGTCAATTGCAAGAACTTTTGGATAAAGGATTTATCCGGCCCAGTGTGTCTCCGTGGGGTGCTCCAATCTTGTTTGTCAAAAAGGAAGATGGAACATTGCGGATGTGTATAGATTATAGGCAGCTCAACAGGGTTACAGTAAAGAATAAGTACCCATTACCTCGGATTGAAGACCTTTTTGATCAGTTGAGAGGAGCCGGAGTGTTCTCCAAGATAGATCTGAAATCGGCTTATTACCAGTTGCGAGTAAAGGATGCAGATGTGGCAAAAACGGCTTTTTGGATGTGCTATGGTCACTATGAATTCTTAGTGATGCCATTTGGTTTGACCAATGCACCCGCAGCCTTTATGGATCTAATGAACAGGGTCTTCAGACAATATCTAGATCAGTTTGTGGTAGTGTTCATCGACGACATCCTTGTTTATTCGAGGAATGAGAAGGAACATGAAGAATATCTCCATCTGGTGTTATGAGTGTTGAGGGACCATCTACTTTATGCTAAACTCAGTAAGTGTGAGTTTTGGCTAAAATAAGTAACTTTTCTGGGACATGTGGTTTCAGCTGAAGGTATTCGAGTAGACCCGTCCAAAGTGGAGGCGATTGTGAGTTGGTTACCACCTAAAAATGTGCCGGAAGTAAGAAGTTTTATGGGTTTGGCCGGTTATTATAGGCGTTTTGTTAAGGGATTCTCAGTGTTAGCTTCACCTCTGACTAGATTGCTCCGAAAAGAGGTGAGGTTTATTTGGTCTGACAAGTGTCAAACCAGTTTTAATCAGCCGAAAGAGATGTTGATTAAGGTTCCTGTGCTTACACAGCCTGTATCAGGTAAGAAATTCACTATGTATAGTGATGCTTTAGGAGTGGGCTTAGGTTGTGTTCTGATGCAAGACGGTAAGGTAATTGCCTATGCTTCCAGGCAATTGAAGCCCCATGAGCAACATTACCTGACGCATGATTTAGAATTAGCGGCGGTAGTGTTTACACTTAAGGTGTGGCGGCACTATTTGTATGGAGAAAAATGTAGAATTTTCACTGACCACAAGAGTTTGAAATATCTACTGACTCAAAAAGAGTTGAATTTGAGGCAGTGAAGATGATTAGAACTGTTCAAGGACTATGATTGTATTATTGGCTATCATCCGGGTAAAGCGAATGTCGTAGTGAATGCCCTTAGTAGGAAATCAATGTTGGCCTTGTCTCTTAGTAGGGGAAGATGGAGATTTGATTCAAAAGGGGCATTGATTGCTCAGTTAAAAGCAAGACCGAGTTTGAGGCAAGCGATTGTGAATGGATAGTTGAGTGACCCTGTTTCGCAGCGTGCTTGTCAAGTAGTGAAAGATGGTAAGCGAACTGAATTTTCAGTGGATAGTGAAGGAGTGCTTAAGCATGGGAATCGGTTATGTGTATCGGGTATGAGTGGTGTGAAGAAGCAGCTTTTGCAAGAGGCCCATTCATCGATTTTCACTATGCATCCGGGTGGAGATAAGATGTACCGAGATCTTAAGAAGCATTATTGGTGGCCGGGTATGAAGAAGGACATAGTGGATTTTGTTTTGAAGTGTTTAGTGTGTCAGCAAGTGAAAGCCGAACACCAAGTTCCATAGGGTTTGCTTAACCCCTTACCCATTCCTCAGTGGAAATGGGATGATGTTACGATGGATTTTATATCTGGCTTGCCGTTGACGCAACGCAAGCATGATTCAGTATGAGTCATAGTTGATAGGTTGTCAAAGTCAGCGCATTTCTTGCCTATTCGGTTGGACTATTCTATGGATAAGTTGGCAGAGATATATGTGAGAGAGATAGTCAAACTTCATGGGGTTCCGTTATCCATTGTGTCTGATCGAGATCCTCAGTTTACATCTAAGTTTTGGAAAGAACTTCAGTCAGCTTTGGGTACTCGGCTAAACTTCAGTACAGCGTTTTATCCCCAGACCGATGGTCAGTCTGAGAGAGTTATTCAGATTCTTGAAGACATGCTTCGGGGTTGTGCTTTGGAATTTTTAGGAAATTGGGATCGATATGTTCCTTTAATGGAATTCGCATATAATATTAGTCATCAAGCAAGCATTGGAATGGCCCCTTATGAAGTATTATATGGACGGAGATGTAGAACACCAGTGTGTTGGACTGAATTATCGGAAAGAGCTATGATAGGTCCGGAGATAGTGAGTGACACTGAAGAGAAAGTTAGAGTTGTGCAACAAAATCTTAAACCAGCCAAAGACAGATAGCGATCGTATGCTAATTTGAAGCGTAGGGATATTCAGTATGAAGTTGGTGACAAGGTCTTTTTGAAAGTTTCGCCGTGGCAGAAGGTTCTTCGTTTTGGAAAGAAAGGAAAGCTGAGTCCTCGGTTTTTTGGACCCTATCTAGTGGCTTATCGATTGGCATTACCGACAGAGTTAACCAAGTTGCATGATGTTTTTCATGTGTCTATGCTCCGTCACTACCGATCAGATCCATCACATGTGCTCAAAGTGCAAGATATTCGGGTTCAGCCAGATTTCTCTTTTGATGAGGAACTGTAGATATTGGGTCCTGAGTAGCCTAGATCAGAATTACCCGATGATGAAATTTAGCTATGCCGGCTTATAGGCAAAAAGATTGAAGTTCGGAAGTGAATTTCCTTGTCATTTTTCTCGAAAATGAGCAAAAAAGTGTATTTTAAAAAAAAATATTTAGAAAATTATTTTGGAGAAGAAAAGTGTGTTTTAGATTGGTGGTATTTTACATAAAAACAATGATGAAAAAAATGAATGAAGAATGATAAAAAAATGAAAAAATGAGGAGAAATGTTCGCGACGGAACAGCGACGGCAGGGCGCCGTCGCTGTTGTACGTGCGCGGAGCGCGCGCTCCGTGCGAGCGACGCCCTTGGAGTCGGTCGCTCCGCACAAACGACGCCCAAGGCATCACTCGCTCCGTGCACAATGCCCCTGCGTCGTGCGCGGAACGCGTGGAGTGACGCCGATTTCGGCGATTTTCGCCCCATTTTTGCCCCATTTCGCCCATTTTCGACCCCACTCTTTTTTTAACGGTTTTTGGACGGTTTTAGGTGGTTTTTGGGTGGTTTTTGAGTGTTAAAAGTGTAGAAAAAATTCAGAACAAGAGGAGGACGAATTAGAAAGATTTGAGAGAGAAAAAACTGAATTTTTGAGCTTTTTAGTGGAAAGAAAAAAAATCAATCTTAAACACTTGCTTCCAAGGGTGACTTTTCAAGTTTCCAAGTTATTTTTCAAGCATTTTTCACAAGGAAAACACAAGGAATTCAACACTTCTACCTTCAATTCTTCAAGATTAAATTTGAGGGTAATTATTCATGGCTTAACTCCTTAATTCTCTTGTTGATTTTAATTTCTTTTGTTTCCAATTAACTCTTAAAAATGTAAATCCTTTTAGTCCTCATAATTTTCTTCTTGTTTTATCTTTAATTGTTCATATAACAAGTAAATTCTTTTAAATTCTATTATATTATTTTCATGTCAAATTGTTTTTTGTACATATCAATATTATTATAATTATTTATTTGATATGTTGAGCATGGTTAATATTCTTTTATTATTCTTGTGCATCTTAGATTGTATCATAATTATTCTTATGCATGTTATAATATTTTATGCATGTTGTATTTTCCTTATACATATTATCTTTTATGTCATATTATTTCTTTGGGTTAATTTCTAACATGAATTTCATTTTTATTTTTGGTTGCAAATTGTTATTTTATTCTTATTTGAGCATCCATGCACGTGAAGGAGGAGATGCAGGGTTCGGTATCTTCTTCATACATTTTAATTCTCATTTTGTTTATATTTTTAATTTCCTTGTATATGCTCATTAAGTAAAATGGCTTTTTTATGCTCGCCCAAATAAAAATCACAAAAATATTTCTACTAAATTAAACTTGGATTTTTCATAATAAATGGGACCAATGTCCTAGTTTTGATCCCAAATAAGTCACCACATCCAAAATGTTTTCTTTAAATACACATGCAGGGACCAAAGTCCTCATAGTTAATAAATTCCCCGATTTTATGTATGTTTGCACTTTTTTTTAAATGGGAGTTGTATTCCGCTCCTAGTATTATTGTAATTTACTTTTAATATTTTACTGCTTTCAATGTGAATATTTGTCCCTTTTAATTAAAATTGCATCATGTGGAGAGAGAGCGAACTAATAAACTCAAAACCAAATTGTAAAATTAATCAAGGTAGAAATAGATGAGAAGTCCCGAACCCATCTCTGGTCTTTGGGCTCAAAGAGGCTAGAGGTTTACCCTCCAAGACACCTCTTATGTCACGAGACTTAGACATCAAATCCAAAGCTCCAAGGGAGAGAGGTTCATCCTCCAAGACCCTTTGGCTTGCCCAAAATGGATAAAAGCGTTGTCTTTGGGTTCAAAGAAGCGAGAGGTCTATCCGATCATTCATTGGAGTAAGACCTCCAAGACCCTTCTTATGCTCTAAGACTTAATAAATCCTAGGCTCCAAGGGAGAGAGGTTCTTACTCCAAGACCCCTTTGGCTTGCCCAAAATGGATAAAAACGCTGTCTTAGGCTCTCTGAGGCGATAGAAACTTTCCCAATGTTTTATTGGGTGGCGACTCCATGAAACCTCCTTGTTGCCCAAAATAGATGCACTTGTAATTCGTTGCAAGTTGTCAACGGACCTCAAATGCCCGATCGCCCTTGAGCGGGCGGTCAGAGGGGCGGCCGCGGGTCCGGCGCGTATTACAGTGGCGACTCCACTGGGGACAAATGGTTCGAGACTTTAACTTGAAAATACCTTGATTATCCTTTACAATTAAGTTTTAGTTTATGAATTTCGCTTTATCTCAAAATTGCATATCATCTCATTAAAACCTTAGATTAAGTTAGTTTGGTCCCTTCTCAACCCCGGTGCATTCCTTCACTCAATCTAGGGAAGTGTTAAGGATAATCACCAGCCCAAGCCTCGTACCATTAAGGTATATTAAATGGTGACCCGATCGGTCGTTATGCCCGTGATGAGCTAGACCTGTCGGCAGGGATCATGCTTAGGTAACCCAAAAATATCATCACCCTTTGACTAAAGCTCATGTATTAGCAATAGATACTTCCACTAGGTGAAATGTACCGTAATACTATGCTTGCTATATGGGCCATCATATATTGGACGGAGTCAATTTAATTAAATGGTCTTCATCAAAGGCTTTCATGCTCCGGTGGGCCCATCTTAGTTAAGTTGAATTGTTTAAATACACAATGGCCAAACACCCATACGTATGTACATTAGATGAGAGCTGTTACGCTGTCGGTTTTCCACCGTGCACCATACGTGTCCATTGGGTTTCCCGTTAACCCATGGATCAAGCCCACCTAGGAAAGAGACTGCACTACCACGTGTGTGGGAGATATAAGGTTGGAAGGATCTATCTTCTTGTATGTGTTTGTCTATTTTGCATCAGCACGAGCATGCATTGCATTTTAATCATGCATCATCTTAATAATTTTCGCATTTCAGCTATCATAGATTCTCCTGGGTGGTCTAGAGGTCCCGACAGACGGTTAAGAATGACTCCGCTTTTGGGGTTAATAGAGTTAGTGTCGGATCAGAGTTCAGATTCAATCTTAGAAGACAGTGTGGGGTTTTCTTCTGAATCATCAATAGAAGTAAGCATGGCTAATTCATCAAATGAGCCTGATGCAACTCGGGCAATAATTGCTGAAAACGTAGGAAAGCGAATGGAGGAGTTTGAAGCCCAAATGATTGCAATGATGGGCAATCTTGCCACCACCATAGCTGGGCAACAAGCTGCTGCTGCCCCTATCCGGATGCGAGCTGAACAAGAGGCTGTTAGAGAAGAGCTCCCTGCTACAGTTAACCAACTAATGGTCGATCCACCTATTGTTGAGCAAAGAGTATCTGCACCTATTGAGCGTAGAGAGGGCCCCAGGTCTGAAGCTGAGTTTGGGGGAGATGAGCAAGAGGAGCATACAGTAACTAAAGAAAAGTCGCCGAAATTGGAGGAGGCAATATGGAGGAAAATGGAAGAGAGGTTTGAGGCCATGGCAAGAATGATGACAGTAGGGAAAGGAATGAACCCAGAAGACCGAGAGCTGGATGGGGATGACCTGATTCCCCAGAACTTTAAGATGTCGGACATTCCTAAATTTGATGGCACATCTGACCCTGCCGCACACATCAAGCAATACTCACTGGTCATGAAGGGAACGACCTTAACAAGAAAGCAGAAGATAGAGTATTTTTGCTTGAGTCTCATAGGAGCTGCTATTGATTGGTATCATGGGCTTGACAGGAGGTCCAAGGAGGATTGGGACTTGCTGACCGAAGATTTTCTTAAGCAGTACGATTGCAGTACCCGGATGGAGGTCACTTTGAAAGATCTCGAGTTGCTACAACAGAAGGCTGGAGAGTCCTTCCACGAGTACCTTACTCGATGGAGGAACCGGGTTATGGAGATGAAATGCAAATCGGACACTTCTGATCAGATCCGATTATTCATTCAAAATGCCAGCCCATATTTGAGAGATGGACTGAAAATGAAGGGACTGAAAGACTGGGAATCCCTAAAGGACATTGCCATAGAAGCAGAAGGTGAATATTTAGCCAAGAGGGCAAACAGTGAGCTTTATGTCAAGAAGGGATACAGCAATCAGGGGGCAGCCAAGTTAGCAAGTTCAAGCAGGAGTAATAGAGGTGGGAAGACAGCCGAGGTGTCTGCAACAGGCGTGAATCAGAGGTATTTCTCTAACTTAGGTAGGCCTTTATCATGAGTGCTAAAGAGGCTGGTAAAGGAAGGGAAGCTACAGCCCCTGCCGTCTAGGCCAGCTAGGACCCAAGGACAACTAGGGCACAAGGTTAATGAATACTGCGCATTTCACCAACATACCGGGCATTTGACAGATGATTGTATAACGCTAAGACATCGGGTCTAAGATCTAATTGACAATAAGCAGATCACCGATCATGAGAAGAGAGAAGGAAAGAAGAAGTCCAGCTATAATACAGTGCCACCTCCAGTCTTTATGATTGGATCAAGCCTACCAGAATGGTATGTGATGCAAGATTTATATGGAAATGAGTACGTCGCTATCACTCGCCCTGAAGCAAGTGAAGAAGGGATTCCCGTGGCGGCGATAGACTGTTGGTCCACTAGTGAGAGTGGAGAAGATGAAGGTTAAGAGAAAGATGGATAGTTCACGGATCCATGGGATTCAGAAGAAGAGGAGAGAGTCAAGGCAGTAACGAGAAGTGGGAGAGTAGTTCCCGAAGTTGAGAAGCAACAGGACCTAGTGCAAACACCAGCAGAGAAGGAGCCGGAAGAAAATTCAATAGTGAAGTAGCTAAAAAAGACCACAGCTCAGATATCTATTTGGGACCTCTTAAGACAGTCCCCCTGTCACAGACAGAAGTTAGTTGAGGCATTGAGTGTATCCACCGTAGCAACTACAATCTCTCCATCTGAGATGTTAGACCTTGTTAAGGGGGGATCTGGGGAGAAGCTGGTATTTTCTGATGCAGATTTACCGACAGAGGGTTGCAACCATAACCGGCCTTTGTACATCAAGGCACAGATCAATGGCAAACACACCGCTTGCATCATGGTTAATGACGGGTCATCAATAAATGTTTGCCCTTTGGTGGCGCTTCAGGCCTTTGGGATGGATGAGAGTATGTTAAGCAAGTCTGACCTGACCATCACAGCCTACGACAACTCCAAGAGGCAAGCATCGGGAACTTTCAAAGCTGTGGTAAAGACAGGGCCCATTGAGACAGAAATGGATTTTGTGGTTTTGCCAATCCCAGCGAACTTCTCAGCTCTACTTGGTAGACCGTGGTTCCACAGGTTAGGGGGAGTGCCATCCACCTTACACCAGATAATTAAGATACCCCATGAAGGAGAAGTAGTGACCATTAAAGCAGCAAGAGAGAACCAAGTGTCTGCCTTGGAGATCTCTAATCAACCATTCAGTGGCTTTCATGTATCGATGATCGGAGAAGAGCAAAGCTTATAAGGTAGCCCTCAGGTGGTGAACATGCTAAAGAAGATGCACTTCCTCCCAAGGGATGGTTTGGGAAAAGAGTCACAAGGGCTACAAGATGCTATCACTACACATGGTCAGAAAGATCGAAAGGGGTTGGGCTACAAAGGAGAGTATGGTAAGAAGAAAGTGTCAGAGAAGATCCCCCATATTTCGGAGAGCTTTGTGCCATCATCATCGGTTTGTGCTTACACCGGAGAAGAAGAGCCGCAGTGGATAGATGGGAAGATCACTCTGGGTTTTGAAATTTTCAATGATGTCTTTGATTGGGAGATCGGAGTTGTTAAAACTATAGAGAACTTTTGGGACAAAGAGATTATGACCCAATGCAGCATCTGGGATAGGGATGAGCCCGAAGAGATTGTAATTGATAAGTTGTTAGCCACCAGACTCAAAGGGAAGGAGAAGATGATAGAACTAGAGCTGAAGATTGAAGATCTCAAGATTTCACCAAGTTAAGAAGCCAAAGCACAGTCGGCTGCAGCATCGGTGTCGACTGAAGATGATAGTCATTTAGATTCTCTTTTTATACCAGAACTCTTTGAGAACAATGTTAATGTTTCTGATTATGTTAATGAGATGAACAACTTTGCTTACTTGTGTGATGTTTCTGATGATTTCATTTCGCATGATCATAAGCATGATGCATTCATTTTTTATATTAATTCAACTAGCAGAACCACATTTAATCTCGGAACTTTGGAAAATCCAAGGGAAATTTTGATAGCATCAGACATAACTTCTGAAGAGAGGTTAAAATTTGAGAGAATATTAAAAAAAATATGAAAAAGTCTTTGCCTGGACCTATGAGGATATGCCAAGAATAGATCGAGATGTTGCCGAACATGCCATCCCAACTTACCTAGAGTTTAAACCAGTCAAGCAAAAGCTTCGGACACTTAGGCCAAAATGGGCGCAGAAGGTGAAGGAGGAGATCCATAAGCAGATTGAGGCCAAGTTCCTAATAGAGGTTCAATACCCGACCTGGCTAGCTAACGTGGTTCCTGTAGCCAAGAAAGATGGTAAGGTTCGCGTATGTGTCGACTATCGAGACCTGAACAAAGCTTGCCCTAAGGATGATTTCCCGCTACCCCATATTGATGTGCTAGTGGATAGTGCTGCTGCTTGTATGATGTACAACTTTGTGGATGGATACGCAGGTTACAATCAAATCCTTAACAAGATAGTGGATCGGATCAAGATAGCTTTCATCACCGAGTGGGGGACATACGCCTATTGGGTTATGCCTTTTGGGTTGAAAAATGCAGGAGCAACTTATCAGAGGATGGCCACCAAAGTTCTCAATGACCTAATTCACAAAGAAGTGGAAGTATATGTCGACGACATGATGATTAAATCGACTACTAGAGAAGGTCACTTTGAGGCTTTAGAAAAGTTCTTTCAAAGGATTAGTAAGTATAATCTATGCCTCAATCCTAAGAAATGCATCTTTGGGGTTACCTCGGGTAAGCTATTAGGCCATGTGGTAAGCCAGTGAGGAATTAAAGTAGATCCCGATAAAGTCAAAGTCATAAGAGAGATGCCTGTGCCCCAGAAGGAGAAGGACGTTAGAAGTTTCCTAGGAAGGCTTCAGTATATCAGCCGGTTTATTGCCAAGCTAGCTTCAGTATGTGAGCCTATTTTCAAGCTTCTTAGGAAGAATCAGCCGGTGATATGGAATGATGACTGTCAACTGGCATTTGACACCATTAAGGAGTATCTGTTAAATCCTCCAGTATTAAGACCACCACGCCGTGCCAAGCCACTAATCCTGTACTTAGCAGTGGAAGATAATTCAGTAGGTTCTATGATGTCTCAAGAAGACGATTTTGGTGTGGAGTTTGCGGTTTACTATCTTAGCAAGAAGTTCCTACCGTATGAAGCTAAATATGTAAAGGTGGAGAAGATTTGTTTAGCAGTTATCTGGGCTTCTAAGAAGTTGCGACACTACTTTCATTCCTTCAGTGTACAAGCAGTTGCCAAACATAATCCGCTTAGGTATCTCCAAGAAGCACCCTCTCTACTAGGGAAGATGGGAATATGGTTACTGCTATTGTAGGAGTTCGACATTGAATACATAACCAAGAAAACCATTAAATGAAGAGCTGTAGCAGAATTCTTAGCCGAGCATCCTATTAAGGGAGACCAGTTTGAGTATAATTTCCCGGATGAAGATGTCACGGCCATAGCAGTACAAGGGTGGCAGCTATTCTTTGATGGGGCAGTAAACAGTAAAAGGGCAGGAGCAGGAATTATTCTTACGACCCCGGATGGTGAAAGGCTACCATTGGCTAAGAAGCTGAGGTATAAGGCTACCAATAATGAAGCAGAATATGAAGCTTGCATCTTTGGATTGGAAGCATTGCTCGCTTTGGGGGCAAAGACCGCAGAAGTATTCGGAGATTATTCCTTGGTAATTCATCAGATCAGAAGGGAGTGGTCAGTTAAGGAAGAAAGGCTATTGCCTTATGTGAAGCACTTGAGAATGTTGAGCAGCCAGTTTGAGACTTGCACTTTTCACTTCATCCCCAGAGACGAAAATCAGTTAGCTGATGCTCTAGCAACTTTAGTGTCTATGTGGAATAATCCAACAGGAGTTGTGATGAAACCCGTGCTAATCTCTAGCTCAGGAAGACCCTGCTTTGAAGCTGAGCAGGTGATGGACGTCGAGACCATCGATGGAAATCCATGGTACTATGACATTCAAAATTACTTAGAAAGGTCAGTCTTTCCAGAGGAAGCCACTGAGAAGGATCAAAGAATGATCAGGAAGTTATCCACTCAATTCATCAGTGTTAATGGCACTTTGTACAAAAGGCAAGCTGATGGTATCCAGTTAAGATGTCTCGCGGAGAAAGAAGCTAAAAGAGTTATGTAAGAGGTTCATGCCAGGATCTGTGGAGCTCACATGAATGGCTTAGCCTTAGTAAAGAAGATCATGCGCCAAGGGTTTTATTGGCTCACAATGGATACTGATTGTTCAAAATTTGTGAAGCAATGCCAGTTATGCTAACAGTATGCGAACTTGAGGCATGTGCCAGTTTCAGAGTTACATAACTTGACATCTCCATGGCCATTTGCAGCTTGGGGAATAGATATCATAGGCGAGATCCATCCTACAGCTTCTAACGGGCACAGGTTTATTATAGTTGCCATTGACTACTTTACTAAGTGGGTTGAAGCTGAATCTTTCAAGAAGGTTGATGCAAGGGATATGGCTAAATTGATCGAGCGGGATCTGATATGCAGATATGGTCTCCCACATCACATTGTGTTTGATAATGGGGTATAATTTCTGGTAGAAACTAAACAAATGCTCCAGAAATACGGGATCCAACATCACAAGTCTTCTCCCTACCGTCCTCAAGCAAACGGTGCAGTTGAAGCAGCGAAAAAGAATGTGAAACGGATATTGGCCAAGATGGTTTAGAGCTATAAAGACTGGGCTAAAAAGTTACCCTTCGCACTTTGGGGATATAGAACTACAATCAGAACCTCTACGGGAGCAACACCATTCTCTCTGGTATATGGAACTGAAGCAGTCCTGCCAGTTGAAATTGAGTTGAAGTCTTTGAGGGAAGTCATGGAAGCCGAGATTCCAGAGGTAGAATGGGCGCAACAGCGATTGTCATAGCTAAACCTACTAGATGAAGATAGGTTGCGGGCCTATTACCACAATCAAGTTTATCAGAAGAGGTTGGCTCGGTCATTTGGCAAGAAAATACGGAAGCACCCGTTGAAGGAAGGGGACTTGGTCTTTAAGATGATGAGGCCGGGAGTTCCAGATATATGAGGAAAATTCAGACCAACTTGGGAAGGTCCATTTGTTTTGAAGAAGTTGCTAACGAAAGTAGCAGCAATTTTGGCAGACAGCGATGGGAATGAGTTCAAGGACCCGGTCAATGTCGATAGACTAAAAGGATCCATGGCTAAAGACCAAAAAAATAAAAAGAAGAGAATAAATGCCTCACAGGTCAAAAATCGAAAAAAGGCAGCCTTGCTAAAATTGGGCGCCCTGTCAGGGTGAAAACCGAAAAAAGGCATCCTGGGCAAAAATTAAGGGCTAAGAGAAAATATTCAATCGAGAAAACCCAAGAGGGCCGATTGATAACAGGAGTTTGATGCTGACAGAATCTATTCCGAGAATAGGTGTAGTCATATGCTTTTGAATTCTTGTCAAATGAAAATCAAGTATGATGAAATCATATAGAAATGTACACAATTTTGCCATGAATAAAAGAATGTATTTTCATAGTCCCTTTAGTTCTGTCTTAAAAAGAGATATATCAATTATTCATCTAATGACTATTGCTCAATCACTTCATCGGATATGTGCTATTTTGCTTTTAGTAGAAGTTGTGATAATAACCTTCACTGGTGGTTAAAAAAAAAAAAGGTCGTTAGAGATGAAAACCGTAACTGGATCTCTAAGCAAAAGTTAGGCCAAAGGGCAGGGTGAAAACCTGGGAACAGGCAGTCTGCCCTACAAAAAAAAATGAAATAAACAAAAACTGCTGGATTGGGTTGGGTCCATTTCAGGCAAAGGGTTATGTGAAGTCCCCCAAGGGACGCATTTCCCGCAAAGAAAAGCTAGTGTGAAAATCCACAAGGGACGCACTATACCTTTAAAACAATGCCTGGAGCGATAAGGTGGCATTATTTCAGATGATTCTCTTTCAACCAGATAACACACAACACAGAACATGAATCAGAATCCCGGGTAAGGCATCATTGACCAGGGGGGCAAAGGATGTACACCGGAGGTCTCTTTCAGAAAACTTGTCGACGATCCTCGAGATTTTGGGGGCATGGCAGAGCAGGCAAGCTATAGCCTCAGCAAACCTTGGACCACCTAGGGCATGGTCTATACATTTTTGCAAGCATTTGCATTCCATATCATAAACATATGATTTCTTGTATATTTCTACGCATATAATCTAACAGGAGAAATCGGCGAGGAACACCAACAAGAGCCGAATGACGACACCAGTCCAAACTTCTAAAGAAGCACAGCTCCAAAATTCACAGAGGTTAGCACGATGGCGGCACTACCCACAAGAGGTTAGCACGACCACGGCATTACCAATTCACAGCGGTTAGCACGATGGCGGCACTACCCACAAGAGGTTAGCACGACCACGGCACTACCAATTCACAGCGGTTAGCACGATGGCGGCACTACCCACAAGAGGTTAGCACGACCACAGC
This sequence comes from Excoecaria cochinchinensis, assembly GCA_947683425.1. NCBI lineage: Eukaryota > Viridiplantae > Streptophyta > Magnoliopsida > Malpighiales > Euphorbiaceae > Excoecaria > Excoecaria cochinchinensis. The sequence continues at coordinate 7,912,298 of CANTUQ010000127.1, read as the reverse complement.
ACTACCAATTCACAGCAGTTAGCACGATGGCAGCACTACCCACAAGAGGTTAGCACGACCACGATACTACCAATTCACAGAGGTTAGCACGATGGCGGTATTACCCGCAAGAGGTTAGCACGGCCACGGCATTACCAAATCATAGTGGTTAGCACGATAGCGGCGCCACCCACAAGAGGTTAGCGCACCTATGGCGTCATCAGTCACAACCAAAAGACAGCCTGCCTATAACACGGTAACAGCTATTCTCATAACTCCATCCAGCAGGAAGGTCGCCGCTTCAGGTACGCGCTTCTTTCCTTTTCCTGATTTTTTGGCTCACCTAGGCACCCATGCACTAGCCTCCCCAAAATTGGGAGCAACTGTAGACACCGGGTCCTGAGTAGCCTTGATCAGGATTACCCGAAGATGAAATTTAGCTATGCCGGCTTATAGGCAAAAAGATTGAAGTTCGGAAGTGAATTTCCTTGTCATTTTTCTCGAAAATGAGCAAAAAAGTGTATTTTAAAAAAAAATATTTTAAAAATTATTTTGGAGAAGAAAAGTGTGTTTTAGATTGGTGGTATTTTACATAAAAAAATGATAAAAAAAATGAATGAAGAATGATAAAAAAATGAAAAAATGAGGAGAAATGTTCGCGATGGAACAGCGACTGCAGGGCGCCGTCGCTGTTGTACGTGCGCGGAGGGCGCGCTCCGTGCGAGCAACACCCTTGGAGTCAGTCGCTCCGTGCGAATGATGCCCAAGGCGTCACTCGCTCCATGCACGACGCACCTGCATCGTGCGCAGAACGCACGCACTCCGCGGGGAAACTCGCGGAGTGACGCCGATTTCGGCGATTTTCGCCCCATTTTTGCCCCCATTTTCGACCCCCACTCTTTTTTTAACGGTTTTTGGACGTTTTTGTGTGGTTTTTGAGTGTTAAAAGTGTAGAAAAAATTTAGAATAAGAGGAGGACGAATTAGAAAGATTTGAGAGAGAAAAAACTGAATTTTTGAGCTTTTTAGTGGAGAGAAAAAAATCAATCTTAGACACTTGCTTCCAAGGGTGATTTTTCAAGTTTCCAAGTTATTTTTCAAGCATTTTTCACAAGGAAAAGACAAGGAATTCAACACTTCTACCTTCAATTCTTCAAGATTAAATTTGAGGGTAATTATTCATGGCTTAACTCCTTAATTCTCTTGTTGATTTTAATTTCTTTTGTTTCCAATTAACTCTTAAAAATGTAAATCCTTTTAGTCCTCATAATTTTCTTCTTGTTTTATCTTTAATTGTTCATATAACAAGTAAATTCTTTTAAATTCTATTATATTATTTTCATGTCAAATTGTTTTTTGTACATATCAATATTATTATAATTATTTATTTGATATGTTGAGCATGGTTAATATTCTTTTATTATTCTTGTGCATCTTAGATTGTATCATAATTATTCTTATGCATGTTATAATATTTTATGCATGTTGTATTTTCCTTATACATATTATCTTTTATGTCATATTATTTCTTTGGGTTAATTTCTAACATGAATTTCATTTTTATTTTTGGTTGCAAATTGTTATTTTATTCTTATTTGAGCATCCATGCACGTGAAGGAGGAGATGCAGGGTTCGGTATCTTCTTCATACATTTTAATTCTCATTTTGTTTATATTTTTAATTTCCTTGTATATGCTCATTAAGTAAAATGGCTTTTTTATGCTCGCCCAAATAAAAATCACAAAAATATTTCTACTAAATTAAACTTGGATTGTCACATGTTACTGAGCTGTTATTATACTTAATTGGTTTCTAGATGCATCATAAGTGATTAGGAATTTGGGAGCTTTAATTTAGTTCAACAGCTCTTTTAGTTGTTAAATCGAATATGATTTGTTATTAATGAGTAATTTGAAGTGAACATGTGATTTGATGATTAAGTGCATGTTAGTATGCATGTGAATAAAGTATTGTGTGTGAAAAGTTGGCTTGCATTGTAACACCCCGAAACCACCCTAGTAGAGTAAGCCTTAAGAGTATGTGTTATGTTAAGTGAATTAAGTTGTTATGTGTGTGTATTGGGTTATGTTCTAGTATGAAGTGTGTATATGAGAGTAGTGTATGTTAGGGGGCTAGAATTGGGTAAGTTATGGAGGATTAGAGTTGGGTGTGCTTTCCCTCTTGAAAGAGTGACATGTGGCAAGTGAGAGGATAAGTATTGGGAAAAGAGAGAGAGAGACTTCAACTGGTTTCCTTTCTTCTTCTTCTTCTTTCTCTTTCCCGTTACTTTGCTCCTTCTCTTCCCTTTCTTCTTTATTTCTTCTTGAATTCTTCCTTTTACTGCAAATTTTAGTGAGTTTTGGGTAGCCTAAGCTGGTGTGGTAAGTGATAAGTAATAATTCTTCTTCCTTTCTTTTAGATGAGCTTTTGTAATTGTGAGTTAGGGTTTAAACATGTTTGATGTTGTTGGGTTTTGTGGTTCAGAGAATCCTCCTATAGAATCCAAGGGCAAGGAAGTAACGAGCGGGAGTGGAGCCCCTTGATTGGAGGTTCATTAATTCCAGGTTTGGGAATTTGCTTTGATTTGATGTTCATGTATGGGTTTTGAAATATGCATGAAATTCTGGAAATTATGAGGGGTAATTAGATTTGTATTGATATATATGATATGGGTTTTAAGTTTTGATGGGTTAGGTGGCATAATTAGTGAATTATCAAATCAAATATGATGTTGATTGAACTTTGCTTTATAATTTTCTGATTTTGTGATTTTTGAGATCTTGATTTGTGAATTGATGATTTATGTCAGAGTTAAATTGTGGAAATATGTTATTTGATGTTGGTTGTGGTGTTTGGAAGGCTTAATTTGAGGTAAGATGGAGTTAGAAGTGATTTGGATTAAATTGGTTTTGGTTTGAAGTGGAAATTCTGGGTTACATTCAGCTGGGGACTGGAAATCTCGCTTCTGTCGCGAGCGCAACGTTCTCGAGAGCGCAACAGAAGAGGATTTCCAGCTCTCGCGTGTTTAGCTTGAAGAAGTGTTGGCTGTCCGACTCGTGCTCCCTTTCTGTGCGTGCGAGTTGTGCATCTTAACAGGGCGATGGCAGCAGGAGAAGATCAGCACGACACGTGCTGATGAAGCACGACTCGTGCTCCTTCAGCACGACTCGTGCTACTATAGCTTCCTCAGCATGCCATGCTCTGAAGCACTACTGGGGTGGAGCGACATCCGACATGAGTCATGTCCCTCAGCATGACTCGTGTCCGATGCCTTTCTGTCGAGAGCGCGACAAAAACCCCCATCCTGCCCTATTTTCTTTTCTACCCAGTTTTCCAAAAATGAATTCTAAATGTCTTTTTCTTGTCTTTTTCCTACGGTTTGCTATATGAATTGTTATATGTCTATATTTATATGAATTATGCAAGACAAATTATATATATATATTGCGAATTGAACCATGATTTGGTTTATGCATGACCTACTAGAGTCGAATAAGTGGATAGTTAGGCATGCCTAATAGAGTTATTGTTGCTACAGCTATTGTATGATTTGGACCCTGATCAGGTCCCCCGAATGGATCTTCGTGATCCCTATGTACCGAATCTACGCGAAAATGTTTTTGGAACAAAATTAAAAGATTGTTTTGGTACCCTCGAGTATCTATGTGTTATGAGAATACTGTTAATACCTTCAGGTATCTATGAGTAATCGTTATCCACTGTTTTGATAGAGTAGGTGCAATAATGTTATTTGTTATTATACATGAATTCTGGAATATTGCATCTTGGTAATAATATGACTATAATGCTGTTATGCTTTAAGTTAATTTATGAAATCTTAACATTTAACTGTGCCATTCGCTTGTGATTATTTGTTGACGCCACTGTGAGTGGTCGTTGTGCATCTTTGTTTCCCCACTAAGCGTTTTCGCTTAGCACGGGTGTTTTATCCATGCAGGTGTGGAAGGTTTGAAGGGTTGAACAGCGGGTTTCGCATTAGCAGGGCCAACACAACTAGCAGATAATAGATTTTGTAGTTTAGGCCTTGTGTTCTTTTTGTATGTGTTACGGTCTTGTACTTTTGAAACTATGTAAAGAATATATTGTAAATCATTTTGATATTAGTTATATGTAACTATTAAGTTCTGCTGAGGCACTGTTGTATCCTTTTGGAATATGTAAAGACTTTTTTGTTATATTAATGAAATGCAATATTTTGCTCTAGGGCATATTCTCTGATGAATGATGAAATTTCAATTTATTCATTTGTATATGTAATTGGTGTGCAATGATTGGTTCTGTTTGAGCGTCTGTGGCTGGAAAACGTTATCTATCAGGGACCTTTATCCTCTTCTTAGGGTGAAGTTCTCTACGTATAGGTAAGTGGTGTTACATGCATAGGGTTGAGTTGATCGACATTTGTTTGGGAAGATCGGTCCTATCACGAGTGCAACAGGGCTCGGTTATCCAAGCTTCCGTAGAGGAGTTCTCTATCGCGAGTGTGATAGAGAGCTCGGTAGCCAAGCTACAGCCGGGCTAATTGGCTGTACCGGGCTATTCTGAGTGCGCGAGCATGACTGAGGTTCTTTTGGCTTCTACTGCGAGCGCGACAAAAGCAATCTAGCTTTCTGTCGCGGGCGCGAAGAGTTATCGTAAGCGCGACTTTGTAGACTATTGTCTCTATCGCGGGCGTGACTATGGTCGCGAGTGTGACCCTTCTTCACATCTTGAATAGTCTTTATTTTGATAGTATGCATGAATTTTCATCTATATTTTGCATGGTTTGCTTAGTTAATACCTAAATTGAGTTGATGCATAGTGATTAATTAGATGTTGAAATACATGTCGAGTATTTGGCCTATTGCATAGAGTTTATATGTATAAGCCTGAATAGTCATAGTAGTGGATAGATAAGCATGCTTATAAATGGGTTAGAGTGCAGCTGCTAAAGTGGCACCATTTGTGCCTAGATGCTAAATACCTCGTGTATTCAGTTATGAGTTAGGTCTCCATATGTTTTGATACTGTTAACAGGTATCTAGAGTACCTGTATCCACCATTGATGCGAATTCAGGCTATTAGATGTCCTATATTGTATATGAGATGTAGTGGAGGCTTTTATACGTTTATGCCTTTATATAAAATGATAATAACATGTTAAATGTACAAGTATATGAACATAAGTATGAGTTAGTGAAATGTGTTACATATCGTATATGATAAATGCATGGCTATTAATATGCATTGTGTGCTATATTTGTGACTTCGGTAGAAGTTCTTTGTTTTGTTTATCCCCACTAAGCGTTATCGCTTAGGATGGGTATTTTCCTATGTAGGTTACAGGTTCGGTACAGAGTTTTGAGCATCTGTTAGCCACTAGGACCTTGAGTGGAGTTCTTTTTGTTTATGATAGAGTTTCTTTTTGTAATAAGTAACATCATGTTATGTAAAGAGATTTATAGTTTATGAAGTGTAAATTTCAACTGTAATTTTATGACTATATAATTTGGATAACAATATTTTGTAATAGATGAACAGTGATGTTTTATTATATGTATAGTTTTAAAAATTCTTTATTACAAGCATGTTTTGGTTTAATGATATTCTTTTTCTTTCTGCATTAGTGTATGTATGTATGTGTTTATACGTATGTGAGCGGGTAACGACCACGGTATTTGTAACACCCTGAAGTGGCCCTAGAAGAATTACAGAATTTTATTCGGAAAATTAAGTGTGAAGCGTGAGAGTTCTGTCGTGAGTGCGACAAGCATCGCGGGCGCGAGGGAACCCTCCAGCGGACGGTCAGCTAAATTGAGTGTGTGGGTTCTGTCGCGCGAGCGCGACAGAATGCTTCACGGGAAGCTTAATTGAGTTAGATTATTTTGGATTATTTGATATGTATCGAACACATGGCGGCATAGGAGAGTGACACATGGCATTGTAGGAGGGTGACATGTGGCATGAGATATTATGTGGTTTCGTCAAAATGCATGTATAAAGAGATATACATATGAATTAAAAGGAAATAAGAAATTAAAGAGATATACATGTATTAATGTAGGTAAGTGGCATTTAGTGAGGTTGGTTGGCTTTGGATTAACATTGACCATCTGCCTTTTTGCTTTCTTTTCCTTCTCTACGTTGGAGTTCTGCCATTTTCTACCTTGGCTTTCTTTTGTTTCTTCCTTCTTCTTCCTTGGTCTACTTTGAGTGATTCATTTGGATTGGTTTGAAGAGTAAAAGAAGGTAAGCTTGATTAGTTTTCCGATCTGACCTCCTTTTTCTTTCTATTTTTGATTTAAAGTGAAAAGAGGGTTAACCTAAGTGTTTTGGTCTGGTCATGCATGAGAGCAATGGACAAGAGATTGGACAAGGAAAGGAAAGGGTTGAAGCTGACTATAGCATAGAGTTCAAGCTTCTTAGAGGTAGGAATTGTGTGCGAACCTCATTTTGATTGCTTGTAGTGAGCTCATGATATATGTGTATATGTTTTTTTATCATGTATTGGATCATGGTGTATGATTTTTGGATGTGTTAAATGGTTTTCATATAGTTTTGTGTGTAAAGAGTGATTTTAGAGAAATTCTATTTAGGTTTCATTAGACCTTTGAGTATGGTTTTTGTCATAAGTATAGTTACAGAGCTTCAATTGTGTTAAGTCAAATTGCATCTGAAAGCTAAGATCCATAGCTATAAATGTCTAAGAGAGCGCTGGAGCTAATTCTGGCTCTATGATCCTCGAAAATGTTAAAAGCTGGAGTATCTTTGGTTGGGTCGGGTTACTGGAATAGTATAGCTTTTTTAGCTCATATCTGGAGTTCTAGATGTCCAATTGACCTGAACTTTGTCCCAATTGAAATTTAATATCCTAGGGAATATTTGTTAAGAAGAAAGCATTGCCTGAAAATGACGTTTAGATGTCGTTTTAAACGATACAAGTTAGAGGTGAAAAGCAGTCTCCTAAAGGTTCCTGACGGAGCCTTCTATCTCGAGCGCGATAGTGGTTGCGATCATGACAGAGATACATTCTTCAGCAAGTGGGGTATTGTCCGAGTCATGTTGTGTAGTGTGACTCGGAGAGAAAAGGAAGCGAGAGCACGAGTCGTGCTAAGGAGCACGAGTCGTGCTAAGTCATGCTCACAGAGAGAGGAAAGTGAGAGCACGTAACGTGCTCCAGGAAAAAGGAGGAGTGAGCACGAGTCATGCTCAAGGAGCACGAGTCATGCTCACCAAGAGAGAAATGTGGGAGCACAAGATGTTCTCCAGTTGTGTGAGAGAGTGAGCACGAGTCATGCTCCTACCTCTTCTTCTCTGTTTGTCTTGTTTTGATCTTCTGCTTCTGTTTTGAGTTGTTATAGGTTTATATGAGTTTTGCATGTTACCATTTGGTCCATGGTTGGTTTAAAATTATCTTTTAAACCTCTTGCATGATTAGTAATATTAAATGTGCATGATTAATAAAAGTTGTACATGAATTAAATGCCTCTAAATTTGATAAATGCATTTGAATTATCTTGATGAATTTATACCTGTATATAGTAGGTGTGAGTGGTTTATTGAGCCTGATTACCGTTATAGTGGATAGATAAGCATGCTTATAAAGGGATTATCAAGGGCAGCTGCCATGATTCCGCCCCGTTTGGGCGAAGCGGGTCGACCCCCGAGAATGGTCATTTAATAGAGATAGATGAAAATGTTTTGTGACTTCGGTCCATCGAAAATGTTTTATTATAGAGTGTCCCGTATCCACCATGAAAGGAATTTAGGCTTGTTAATGTTATGTAGTGAATTTGAGATGTTTAAAGAGTATTATTCTGAATAGATGCTATAGTACATGAGAGTCATGTTTAAGTACATTATAGTTCTATATACAAGTGTATGATTACATGAGTGTGTTTACATGTATGTGAACACATGATAGCGTATATTTGTATAAATGAGATGTACAAGTTATAGTGTGCATGAATTAGTGAAAGAATAGATGTTACTTATATGTGAGCTCAGAGTATTTGATATTTGAGCATGCAACCTATATACGTATAAGAGCTATATGCATGAGCTATTTGATTTTGTCAAATGAAATGTGTGATTTATTTGTGACTTTGAGAAGAAGTCCTTTGCATTATTTTCATCCCCACCAAGCGTTATCGCTTAGCACGGATGTTTGTCTCCGTGTAGGTTTATAGGTTCGGATCAGTGAGCGGGCATCTGCAGGTCAAGGCCACTAGGAAGTATTGTTATCTTTTTGTACAAGTTAGAGATAGAGTTAGTGATGTTTTGAGTAACATCATTATGTAATAGAAGTAAAGGAATCACATGTAAATGTATATGTAAAGTTAAATGGAAACAGATTGTAATGAGAACATGTATAAATATAAATGTATATATGTAGTTAATATGAATTGCCCGTTGGGCCTAGTGTAGTCTTATTTCATTACATTATACGCATATGGATGTGTATAGTATAATCGCTTCCGCTAGTGTATGTATATGCATATGTATACGTGTGTGCCCGTGTGGCGCCCTGATAGTCCTTACCGGGGGTATGGGGGTGTTACAGTATCCTCCCAGGGGGTATTGGGGTGTTACACTGTCCTTGACAGATGGGCATCTGTAGGGCGACAGACAGTCGGGCTATCGTTCGTGAGGGATGGCCAGGCCGACTGTAGCTTCGGACGAGCGTCTGAATGTTTTTCTAGTCCGATTTGACCAATTTTGACTTCAGTTTGATCGGACTATAACTTGAGCTAAAGACCTCAAAAAAATGATCTGAAAGTATAGATGTACTCGTATTGATGAGTAAAATCTTATGGTAATAAAATATTAAATTTTGGCGACACTAAAAAATTGGATTATCGGACTGATAAATAATTACCAGAACGAGGAATGATTTTCGATTGACTCAAAAATATTGTTGGAGTCTAATGAATATATGTTAAGAATTATGGAGTCATTTTTATGAGGAATTAACCTGAGAAAGTAAGAAAAATATATGATTTCGGTTTGAATAGTACTTGTGTTGATTGGAAGTTTGACTGAGATTTTAAAAATAGTAAATGATTTTCAAAATTGATGAAAATTTCCAAGTGGACTCTAATTAATATGTAGGAATTTTTGGTACTGAAAAGGGAATTTTTTGATAACACCAAAAATTTGCTGATCGAACCGATTTGATTGAACCGAACTTGAAATGGACTCTAATTGAGGTGAAATTTTGTGTGCTGCCTAGTTTTCACTTGATATGAATTATGGAATTAAATTTGGAATGAATTGGAATTGGGAAGTGAGAAAACCATAGAAAAATTGCGTAATGAGCTTAGAAGTGTAATTGGGCTTTCTAGGTTAAACCATTAGTTGGACCAAGGTTGAACCAATTTTGGTCCACTATAAAAGCCATTAAATGGCATATTTATAGGTGATTAGTGCTTATCCCTCCAGCTCCTCTCTCCCTCTTGCTTGGCCGATTGATCTCTCTTCCTCCTCTCTCTCAATTTCTTTAAACTTTGCTCAATTTCTCCCTAAATTCAAGCACCCTAAATGTAATTCAGACTCTCTATGAGTTTATAACTACCTCTAGTATCCATTTGGTGGATTAAAAGCTAGGAAAAGCAAGGATCCAAGGTTATATTTTCAAATGGAGGTAAGAGAAATAAGTTATTGTGAGTTGATTTATTGATTTTAGATGATAGATTAGGATGTGTTAAGCGTGTTTATGAAGGTATAATTGATAAAAGAATGAAATTGGTGGATGATTTCTTATTTTGTGTTTTTGGCCAATTGAGGAGAAATCAATGGAAAAGGCATTTTGAAGGTTAAAGATCAAGATGGAGGAGGTTATGAAGGTTAAAACATGGATATGAGGTTTGTAATTACCCTATCTAAGTGTTTTCATATGAAAAATAGGGTATTATGTTTATATGTGAATGTGTGTAAAATGCATGTGTAATTGAAATTAAAGTGTTAATTGAGTTCAAGAAGGGTAACTAAGTTAATTAGCATGGTTAGTTTGAAAGAAAACCAAGTGTAAGTCTTGGTCATAGTGAGACAAAATCGTATGTGTAGGTATATTCTTAGTATACCTAATGAATAAGTGTGATTAAAAGGTATACACATGTGAATTGGGGTTTACTTTAGTAGAATAAGTATTAAACGAATGAAAAATAAAATGATAGAGCAAAATACGTAAGGTGGCCAAATGGATTAGAAAGGAAAATGAGATAGGTTATATGGTATACATGATATGTGAGTGATAAGTAAGATAAATGAGTGTATTAGAAGTGAAAAAGAAAGTTTAATGAAAAGAATTACCTTAAAATTGAATAATTGACATAATGAATCAAAGATATAATTAGCCCAATTAATGACATTAAGGCTATAAAATGATTATGTATATGATTTGAAAGTGTGTGAACTTAATTTAAATTATAAGAAATTAATTAAGTATTTTGGAGCATGTTTTCCCATTATGTCCATAGTGGGAAATATTGACAAATATTGAAATTAGATGTATTTTTTATATGACTTTTGATTTTTTGTACAATTGAAGTGAAATGATAAGAAAAGAATGAACGTGGCTTTGATGTAAGTTCATGGCCATTTAATGACTAAAGCATACTTATTACGTAAAAAAAGCATATAATATGAAATGTGCAACGTTGAAGAAAATGTTATGTAATTAATAAAATGAAATGGAAATGAAATGTAAATGTAAAATGGAAGTGTTACGCATGAAAAGTGGATTTGGAAGTCATTTGAAAAAGTAGTGCCCTTAGTAGTGTCTAGCGGTCTAAATCTAGTTCAGGATATGTTTGGCTAGCCATAGGGACACCCATACCACAGTGTAAGTCATGACAACTTATTTTACTGCGGCAGATTCGCGATGGTCTCCCATAGTGTATAGATATGTTCTATGTTCAGTGTTCAGTGATAGTGTCGGAGTGGTCCTTCGGGATCATTTCCCAATGCAGTATAGTGGACTCGTGGGATCCACATCCCATATATTAAGTCTATAGATTTTCTGCCGGGATTGTACTAGGAGCATAATTGTAAAAGTGTTATGAAAACGTAAAAAGTAAAATGAAAATGATTGTTTAAATGAAAAAGAACTCAAAAGAAAGAAATGACAAGTTTAGGGTGAAAAATACAATTTACCCAAATGATAAGTTAAATGGGTAATAATAGTAAAATGATTTGAAAATGGAAAAAAAATTGGAGTGAAAATAATAAATTGAGTGAAAAAGGACTCATATGAAAGAAGATAAAAAGTTTAAGGATTAAAACGTAATTTACCGTAAAAATAATTATTTGAAAGACTAATTGATAAATTAAAAGCTAAAAAGTGAATAAATGTGAAAATGTGGTAAATAAATTACAAAATTATAAGTAATTGTTAAAAAAAGGACAATATTGTAATTTGATAAAAGTTTAGAGGCAAAACAGTAATTGAGTGTAAAAGTAAGTTAATAAGTGATATGTAAGAGAAAAGTGAAATTAAAATGAAACATATGCAAAGAATGTAAAGTTCAGGGACTAAAGTGTAATTTGGCGTGAAAATGGGAATTTAAGAACTAATATGAAATTTGTAAGTCAAATAATGATTTAAAATGAAAAGAGAAATAAACTAGTAAAAATGGGAAAATTATAATTAATTGAAAGATTAGGGACTAAAGCGAAAGTTTACCATATTGATTGTACCTAATAAAATAAAATAAAAAAAAGAAAAGTGAAGTGAAAATAGTGTGTAATTATATGAAATAAATGAATTAATGCCATGATAGTAAGTGAGTGACTAATGGAGGGCAAAATCGTAAATAGGGTATTAAAAAGGAGTAATCATATTAATAATAAGTTTAATGAATAAAATACTCAAATGAGTGATTAATTGATCTAATTGTAATGTAATTGCTTAATAGAGCCTAAAATGTAAAAGGGACAACAAAGCAATAATTTGGGGACTAAACCGTAAATTATATGTCAAATGAAAGTAAATGAAAATTTGAGAGTTAAAGGGTAAATTTTAAGTTAATTAAGTAATTAAATGGGAGAAAATTTCTGAATGGAATGTTTGCAATAGAATGAAAACCAAATGGCAAAAGTGGTCATTTAGTTGAATGGAAGGGTAAATTAGTAAAGATTGAATAAGTTAAGTATTGAATGATAAATTGCTCAAAATAAGGTCAGATCAAGGACTGTAGTGTAAAATGACACTAATTGAGGTTTAGTGAGTGATCTAAATGAAATTAAGGAATGCATTAAAGTAATGGTATTATAGAAATGAAAGGTATAAACGTAGAGATTTAAAAGTAAAGGAATAGATTGATTAGTTATAAGAAAAGAGGTAAAATGCAAACAAGAAGAAGAGAAATTAGACAAGTAAGATAGGATGTTTAGAGCGAAAAATAGAAAATAGTGTCAAAGAGTAATTAAAGCAAAAATGAAGAGCAAATTTGGATATGTAAGAAAATGAAGGACTAGATAGTAATACGACACTATTTAGTCTAAAAGTGAGGATTAAAATAATGTGCAGGTATGCATGTGTATGTATATATATGTGTAAGTTAGAATTAGAAATATTTAGATTCGTAATCACCACTGAGCATATTTTATGCTCAGCACGTAGTTTATTTGACTGCATGTAGGTACACAGTGAGACGTATGAGGAGCAGGCGTACTACCAACTTCGAGATCAGATCGGACCTCCAGATTGAAGCTAAGAATAGTAATTTACAAGATGAATGAAAGAACAAGTTGAAAAGAAAGAATTTTTTTTTTACTGCATTTGTCATAAGTATCGATTAGATAGTAATTAAGCAATCACGATAATAGTCTAAGCAATGCAATGTATATAATGTATAGCAGTGATAAGGGTGTTACATTTTATTGGTATCAGAGTAGGTTACGATTTTAAGATCGGAGTGGGGTTAACTGACTAGATTAAGTTCATATACATGCCAATTAAAAAAAAGAATCTGAAGGATGCATAGTTAGACTAGGATGCTTGTAACACCCCCTACCCATACGTAGGCGAACCCATCCGCAATGGAGTGAGAACCCGTATGAGTAAGGGTGTCACCAAGCAAAACGATACGATAACATTCATCCACATATAATAAACATACATATATATATATTAGAATTTAAAACTTTTAAATCAAACTGATAATTCATTCATAGATGCAATAATAATATTCAATACATAACTGTTCTGATCTAACCAAAATAATTACATCTCCCAAAACTACAATGCGGAAGGGGAACAAAAGAATAAATACAATGAGAGTTCACTATTACAAAAAGAATTATAATACAAAAAGCTGCCCTAACATCAATTCCCTCCGTGTTGGCTTGACTTACGGCGACTCTCCCAAAAGCTATACACCTTCCGACCTGCACAGATGAAACACCCGTACTAAGCAATAACGCTTAGTGGGGAAACAAACAACAATAATATGGATGGCCATTCACAATGGTTGTCAAGGCAGAACGCATTCATAGTGGCATAAGTTGATAATCATATAAGATATAATCGTAATCGAATCACATTCATAAGCATTCAAAGGCTCATAATCACATTCATATTGTAACTAATTCACATACTTATAATCATAGTCATTCGGGTTCACATTTTGATAACACAACAAAAGATAACACCTGCTGACTCATAGTAGTGGATAACGAGTGAACGCATGGCAGTACCTTCCGGGTACGAATCGGAAAGCAACATCACATTTTCTCATTCAAAAACATTTTATAGAGGGGATCTTAAACAAGATCCAAACACATTGAGGTTCGCTAGGAACCAAACAGGGACCTGATCAGGGTTCAAACAGAACTGAGGGCTGCAGCTACTAAACTCTATTAGGCTTGCCTTCCTATCCACTAAACTGACTCTTGCAGGCAAGGCATAATATAATTCATGTTCCAATGCATAACATATAATTTATCATAAAGAAATCATAATATTAAACATATATAAGCATATTATTCCCATACAGTAATAAAACCCCATGTAGAAAAGATGTGAAATTCATTTTAGAAGAAAAGGGAAAATCAGAAAAATAGGGCAGGTGGAGGCTCACTGTCGCGCTCGCGACAGAGGGAAAACTGGCCCTAGTTCGCAATCGCGGCAGTCTTCGAGCTCGCGAGGAGACAAAAGCACATCTCACTGTCGCGCTCGCGACGAGCATCAAGCTCGTGATAGTAACCAGCCAACCAAAGCTGTCGCACCAGCGCACAGGCGCGCGCTCGCAATAGAGAACAGCCCAAATCCGCTCGGTAGCCGAGCGCTCTGTCGTGCTCGCGATAGAGAGCTCTCGCTGCAGTAGCTCGGTAACCCAATGCTCGGCCGCGCGCAAAGGCTCCACGCTCACGACAGTGCCGTGCTCGCGACAGAGTCATGATTTCCAGCGCTTATGCAAAAATCCGCAGAAAATCACACTTCCAAAATCACCTAAACCTCCAATTGACTTCAAAACTCAACCCCACACATATTTATCATTACCCATATCATAAATAACATAAAACGAAACTTTTATAACAATTAACACCATCAAATCATGAATTAACATAATCAAACTTCTCAAAAGTGACAAACCCAGAAAATTTTAGTAAAGTTCATCAAACTTAAAATTTGCTCCAATAATTCATCATTCATGCATCACAACTTAAATCAAACCAAAACCCATAACATTTGCACTAACATGAGCCTCATCAAACCTCAAATTTCCAGAAAATCGTTCAAACATACCAAATCACAAAAATGCAACAAATTCAAATAAATTCTCAAACCTGTAAATTCCTATGCTCCTAGTTGCAAGCTCCGCTTCCACTCGCCTTCTCTTTCCCCTTGGAATCACGAGTAGGCGCTTCTAAACCCGAAAACCTAAGAACCATACAAACACAAAAATCCTAGATTAAGAACATATCTAACAAAGATCAAGAGAAAAGATGGAGAAGAAGAGAAAACCAACTAAAACTTACCAATCAAAGCTTAAAAGATGATCAATTTCCACCAAAACCACTTGGATCCAAGCTAGGGCACACTTGAAGAGAAAAGAGGAAGAAGAGATAAAGAGAAGAGGAAGAAAAATGGGAAAGAGGCAGCAAAATGGCTGCTCCCTTTTCTCTCTCCTTCTATTTATACCTACTTCCTAAAACCCTAGCCACATGTCACCCTATCTTTGGTGGATCTTGATCACTCACACCCTACACCTATGCAAGACACTACACACAAGACTAACCCTCACTAATTCACACACTACTCCCTTATGAGCATATACACACTAACAAGACCCATACACACACATCCTAATATCAAACATGTACACACACTCTAATAAAGCCCACAAAACATGCATATAACCCAAAATACAATTAACACATGCTAAAATACTCACAGATACACATGCAATCATGGCTCAAACTATTAGGGGAAAACGGGGTGTGATAATGCTTTAGTGAAGAATCCTGGAGGTCATAGTGTTATAGTGAACAAAGTCTATAGAGATTGTCTCATTAGTGCACAAGTATAGATTGAGAATGACATTAGGGTCATGATTATGATAAAATGCAAATGATCTGTAACTCGAATTTTAGAGGTTCTTTCTTTTAAAGAAAGATTTTTTTATATATAATAATATTATTGGAAATGATTTGGACTGTGTGAAGATGCAAGGTGGCATATTGTGACAATGACAGTTGATGCTGATTTGGGTGAGACAACTTGCTATTTGGATAGCAATTTTGATGAGTTTCCCATTAGGCTACCATTATCTTCGGATAGTAGCATTTGAGAACAAGGGAATATCTTTGACTAGTTAACTTTGGTAAATTTCAAGGACAAAATTTATTTTGGTGGGGGAGATTTGTAACGGCCCCAATACTGGGTTAGCCGTAAATAGTATTTTTCGATTGTAAATAGTGCTTCTAGGGTGAAAAGTACGCCCGGAGATGAAAAATATTTTATAAGACTAGTAGATAGAGCATGTCATTAGGAGCCCAAATATGAAATTTGTTGTAAAAAGGAGGTCGAATGGGGTTCAAAAAGTGCAAAACAATGAAAAAAGAGGGTTTGGGGCGTCTGCGGGGTGACAGATGGTCGGGCTGTCGGTCGTGAGGGACGGCCGGGCCCTCTATAGCTGTCTGAAGGTTTTTTCAGTCCGATTTGACCAATTTTGACCTGAGTTTGACCGGACCATAACTTGAGCTATGAACCTCAGAAAAATGATCTAAAAATATGGATGTACTCATATTGATGAGTAAAATCTTATGGTAATGAAAGATTAAATTTTGATGACAACTAAAAATTAGATTATCGGACTGATAAATAATTACCGAATAGAGGAATGGTTTCTAATTGACTCAAAATATATTATTGGAGTCTAATGAATATATGTTAAGAATTATGAAGTCATTTTCATGAGGAATTAACCTTAGAAAGTAACAAAAATATATTATTTCAGTTTGAATAGTACTTAAGTTGACTGGAGGTTTGACCGAGATTTTAAAAATAGCAAATGATTTCCAAAATTGGCAAAAAATTCCAAATGGACTCTAATTAATATGTAGGAATTTTTGGTAGTGAAAAGGGAATTTTTCGAGAACACCAAAAATTTGTTGATCGGACCGATTTAATTGAACCGGACCAGAAACGGACTCTGATTGAGGTAAAATTTTTTGTACAATCTAGTTTTCACTTGATCTGCATTATGGATTTGAATTTGGAATGAACTGGAATTGGTAAGTGAGAAAACCATTAAAAAAATTATATAATGAGCTTAGAAGTGTAATTGGGTTTTATAGGTTGGACCATTGGTTGGACCAAGATGGAACCAATTTTGGTCCACTATAAAAGCCATTAAATGGTAGATTTATAGGTGAGTAGTGCTTATCCCTTCAGCTCCTATCTCCCTCTTGCTTGGTCGAATGCTCTCTCTTCCTCCTCTCTCTCAATTCCTTTAAACTTTGCTCAATTTCTCCCTAAGTTCAAGCTTGTTAAATGTAATTCAGCCTCTCTATGAGTTTATAGCAGCCTCTGGTATCCATTTAGTGGATTAAAAGCTAGGAAAAGCAAAGATCCAAGGTTATGTCCTCAAATGGAGGTAAAAGAAATAAGTTATTTTAAGTTGATTTATTTATTGTAGATGATAGATTAGGATGTGTTAAGAGTGTTTATGAAGTTATAATTGATAAAAGAATGAAATTGATGGATGATTTCTTGTTTTGTGTTTTTGGCCAATTGAGGAGAAATCAATGGAAAAGGCATTTCAAAGGTTAAGGATCAAGATGGAGGAGGTTATGAACGTTAAAACATGGATATGAGGTTTGTGATTACCCTATCTAAGCGATTTCATATGAAAAATAGGGCTTTGTATTATGTTTATATGTGAATGTGTGTAAAATGCATGTGTAATTGAAATTGAAGTGTTAATTGAGTTCAAGGAGTGTAACTAAATTAATTGGCATGGTTAGTTTGAAAGAAAACCAAGTGTAAATCTTAGTCATAGTGAGACATAATGGTATGTATAGGTATATTCTTGGTATACCTAGTGAATAAGTGTGATTAAAAGGTATACACATGGGAATTGGTGTTTAATTTAGTAGAATAAGTATTAAATGAATGAAAAATAAAATGATAGAGCAAAATGCTTAAGGTGACCCACTACAAGAAATTTTACTTTTTGTGACAAATTTTTTAATGACGCATAAAATTTCATCACTAATTATAACTTATAAGGACGAATTTTTTAAATCGTCACTATACTATTTATTACTGTGACAAAATTATCTTACGTCATTTTATGTTTTAATTTTCATCACTAATAGATTAATTTTGTGACGAAAAATATATTTCGTCATGGTTTTCATTAGGAGGAAAAATTTCCCACCTTTTTTATGGAGGAAAAAAAATTTAATGACAAAATAATAACTTATTGCAACGTATAAAATCGTCACAAAATATTTATTTTTTGTGACGAATTATTTTTATTAAATAAATTAGTGACAATAAAATTATTTCGTCACAAATAAGATATCGATATAAAAAAATTATAATTATTTTTTTTCGAAAAATTTTAATTTAAAAAATAATTTTATTTATGACAAATAAATGTGTCATAAAAAATGAATATATTGTGACGAGGTAGAATTTCATCACCTTTGATATAGAGGGAAAACTTCCAACCTTTTTCTTTTGGTGGGAAAAAAATATAATGAAAAAATAAATATTTGTGGCACATAAATTTCATCGTGAAATACTTATTTTTTTTGTGACATGAATTATATTTGTCACAATTTAATGAATTAGTGACGATAAAATTATTTAGTCACAATAATTTTATTTATGACAAATAAATAAATCACAAAAAATGAATATATTATGGTGAAATACAATTTCGTTACCAGTACAATCAATTTATGACAATAATAATATTCTGTCACAATTGGTTGTAATGTTAATATACGACAAATAAATTATGTCATAAAAAATAATTGAATTTATGACAAGCAAATATGTCATAGAAAAATGAATAAATTGTGACAAAGCATAAGTTTATTATTAATATAATCAGTTTGTGCGACCATAATATTTTGTCATATTCGACTGTAATAAAAATGTGCTACAACTAAATTATGTTAGGCTTAATTTACTACCTAAAATACAAATCACAAATAATTAATTTTGAGTGAAACACACATGTGACTGATGTGTAAATAAACCTATTGCCGCCTCCCACCCTCGAAATCAACCACTGGCGCCACCACCTGCCTCCCTCTCTCTTTCTATCGTTCACCCTTAATCGATCTCTCTCTTTGTCTCAATCTTGATCACACTCTCTAGCTGTCTCAATCTCGCTCTCTTTCTATCTCAATCTCGCTCTAATGATATTAATATATTTGTGTTTGGGCAAGTCAAAATCTATAACACCCCAAATTTTGAATTAGTTAACTGTAATTTTTAGATTTAAAAATAATACTGTTTACTATAAGTAATGGTTATAACTATTTTATTATGTTGAATAAATTATTGACACAAAAAAGTAAATAAAATTAAATTAAGATAAATATATAAATAAAATAAAATAAAAATAGATAAATAAATAAATATATAAATAAATAAGTAAAATTTTCATGTGAGTAAAAGAAAGAAAGAGAGAAAGAACAAAATAGAAGTGTCAACGAAAATACAAAGACACAAATAAAAAGAAAAAGGAAGAATAGAGAACGAAAGGTGCGGGGACAGAAACTGGGAAAAATAGAAAATAAGGAAGGAGACCGGGGATCGGGGGAGAGAGAGAGAGAAAGAGAGAGAGAGAGAGAGGGGGGGGGGGGAGGGAGAGAGCGTCGATGGCGGAGTCCGGCCAGGAACATCACCTCTTCCGTCGATCTACTCTGCAGTCCTGGGTGATTTCTCTCTCCTATCGTAAGCTTATCCTCCATTCTCCAGTCAGCTTCGGTGTCAAGCAACGACATGAACAACACCAGCAGACTCTTGATGACCAGATGAGTCTCCCTGTAGCCTCCGTTGCCTCTCACTCACTGGCATCAGGGAGATCGAAAATGGGCGAGTCTAAATTTTCGAACGAAGATTCTGGCCTATACATGTCACGTGAGGACGCGTAACCACCACTAGTGTCACACTCCAAAATAGCCCTGGTCGGAATGTGTATGCTAAGTCGAGAATGCAAGGGTATTTCAGTAATTTATGCATGAGAAATTTGGATAATAAGGACTTAATGGTAAATAATTAATTAAGTATGTTAAGAAGAGAAATGTTAGTGTGTGCTTGTGGTATACGGTTGTAGGGTGCTTTGGTTGTGGCATTTATCTAGTGAAGTGTGAGTTTGGTACATGAGATATTTATTAAAGAAAGGATTGGGTGCATGTGAGTGTATGGTGCTTTGGTTTGAAAAGTTTAAGTGGATTTTGTGGTCCAATTGGGAGCTGCCATATGGCATTGTTAGGTGGGCATTGAAAGAAGAAAAAGAAGAAAGGAAAGAGGAAGAGAGAGGGAACACAGATTGCATTCCCGTTCTCTCCTCTCACGCTTCCTCTTCCTCTTCTCTTCTCCTTTCTCTGCTTTTCCTTTTGTTCTCTTTGGTTTGGAGTTGTGTTTGGCTTGGAGTGTGTTTTGATTGAAGAGGTAAGATCATGGATTTGTATGGCTTCTTCTTCTTCTTCTTCTTCTTCTCCTGCGTTTTATGGGTTTTGAATGGAGTTCTCATGGTTTAATTTTGTGTTTTTGGTTGGGTTTGTTTGCAAGTGGTTGAAGTGAGAAAGAAGGACAAAGGGAAAGATAAGGTGGGCTTCTAAAGAGAGGATTGAAGTTGCATTTTCCAGGTTTGGGAGCTCTGTATTCTTCAATTTCAGTTGTGAATTTTTGAATGTCTCTGCCCTAATTCTCACTTAGGTTGTAAATATGTTTGCATTGTTTAATTTCTGGAATTTGGTGTGTTTTGGAATGTGTATATGCATGATTTATGTGGGTTGATGTGTTATTAATGCATGTTAAGGATTGAATTGAAGGTACTGAGTTTATGGTTTGAACTTACTGTAATTTTTAGGGCTTATGTTCTTGAGGGAATTGAATGTGTTTATGCATGATTTTGGTTGTTGAATTAAGTTGTAATTATCTTGTTTATGCTATATGGGACATCGATTGGAAGGTAAGATGAGTTTGGTAGTGTTTTGAATCAAATTGAAATGGTTTTAGTTGAGTTCTTTGAATTCTGGGCATGCTGGGAACGGAAAATCGCGATTCTGATAAAATTTCTGTTTCCAGTGTTCGTGTGTGTCGTGACTGCCTTGTGAGAGGCAAGTCACGAGTCGTGACTTAGAGTCACGACTCGTGACTCCCTTGTGAGGCAAGTCACGACACGTGACTCTGTCTCCCAGTCACGACGCGTGACTCTTCGGCGGGCTGGAAGCTATTGCGGGGCGTGATTCACCAGTTACGACGCGTGACTGCCTTGTAAGAGGCAAGTCACGAGTCATGACTTAGAGTCAAGACTCGTGACTCCCTGTTGAGGCATGTCACGAGACGTGACATAGAGTCACGACTCATGACCCTCCTTTGAGGCCAGTCACGAGTCGTGACATGGCTCGTGACCGACCTCCTTTCAGCCCCATTTTTCCGAATTAGCCCAGTTTCAACCAAAATGAATTTCCTATTTCTTCTGTATGGACTTATACTGCTGTATGATTCATGTCATACTTTTATATGCTCTTATTTGGCCTTTTCGGTTTTGTCTTATTCCCCAAGTGTCTAGTTTTCTTATAAATGACTTTCAAATGCTTTTATGGCTTTTTTCCCTACTGTGTGCTATATTACCTCGTTTATATGAATGATTTATCTTTGATTAGCAATATGTTATGCATATCCTTGATTAGATCCTCCTCTAAGAATAATCTGCCATGCTTAGGAGTTTATTGTATCATTCCACGATTAAGGTTATACGTTATTAATCATTGGCATAATATGATTCCACAAGTGTTCCTGACATGCTTTAGTAAATTGAGTAGTGCTAAAATGTGATTGATTGAATTATTGCATGCTTCAGAATATGTATTGTATGAGGTATGATTGATATTATGCTATGCCAAATTTATTTGAATAATATGGTTGATGTTTGAATGCATTATTATGCCTTAGCCTTTGAACTCAATGTGTTATGCTTAAAAGTAATTTTGGATTATGCATGATTTATACTTAGTTATCCTCACCTAATGCATGATTAGGATTTTGTATTGATAATCATTGGCATGGTAGTGCTTCCATACCTGATTTTGACATGCTTTAGAATATTGTTTAATGTTAAAGTGTGTGGACTGTATTATGTTTTGCAATAGGAATTGTATGATATATATGACCGAATTTATGAGTATATTGATATGTCTATCGTACTCTGGTTTATGCATGATGTATATATATTTATGCATTGTACGATTCGAAACGTGAATTATTTTATGCATGACCTGCGAGAGTCAGTCTAGTGGATAGTTAGGCATGCCTAATAGAGTCCCATTAGCTGCAGCCCTTTGGACGTTTAGACCCTGATCAGGTCCCCCGTTTGGTTCCTCGCGAACCCTTTATATGTGCGGATCTTCCTTTTTAATGTGTTTGGATCTTGTTTAAGATCCCCCCTCAGTAAAATGTTTCAATTGTGACAAATAAAATGGTTTTCAATTCGTACCCGTAAGGTACCCTTTTGCCAATTTGTACCCGTAAGGTACTAATCAGTTCACTCGTTATCCACTATTGTGAGTCAGCAGGTGCTTTGTTGTTTGGTTTTGCTTCTAAATATCTATGAGAATGTGATATCCGAATGAGCATGATAAGGATTTCAGGAATCAGTTTATACGTATATGAATGTGGATTTGAGCTTTGGAATGTATGTCTTTATATTGGAAGCATGATTTTATATCTGACACCATTATCCGTACTTGTTATGTGTTGTATTATAAGTTTCAGAATGCTTTGAATGTGATTCGACTAATGTATTCATGTATGTGACTCAAGCATGGTTTTATTATATATAAGCATGTGAACCTAAGCAGTTGTGGCTATAAGTATGTAAGATTTAACTGTACTTTCTACTTGGTGATGATATGAATGTGATGTTATGTGAGTATGTCTTCGGTCTCCGCTATTAGAGTGTTTTCAGCATGATATTTTATATATTAGAGTTGTGCAGCGGTTATGTGGTGCTTTGGATGTCATCCCTTGGATTTTGACTAGTGTGTGTGTGGCATGTCAAAGTATGTTAGATAGCTAGTATTCTCAACATGATAGTTGGGTGCATTATCATATGGTAATTGTCTCGCTTTGGATTGGGTTGTCAGTTCATGCATGGGTACTTGGTTATGACTATTGTATTTGTAAATCTCATGTGACTTCGCACGGTAAGGTACTGATATTTGATACCATTGTAGGTATATGCATGTGATGCTGTATGTAGTTCTGCATGATGATATTTGTATCGTGTAATGCATTAAGTCTGTTCTGGCCTATTCTTGATATAAGCATATGGCTATGGTTATGAGTTTTTGAATTAATGCTTTTACTATGCAAGCCTGATTATATATGTTTTCTGAATGTTGCATTTGCCATTGTGAATGTGTTATGCCTTGGCGACCATTGTGAATGGCCGTCCATACTCTTGTGTGTTCTCCCCACTAAGCGTTTATCGCTTAGCACGGATTTCCTTTCCGTGCAGGTGGCAGGTTTGGTTTTGTTCGTATCGCACTTCTGCAAGGTCGGCCACGTAGGAGATAGAAGTTCTGTATTTTGTCAGCTTCTGTACTTCAGTTATTTTTTGTATTTCTATAGTATTGTATTTATGTAATATTATGTAAGAATCTTGAGATTACTTTTGAGTAATGTAAACGTTAGTATGTTTTTATGTTAAGTTATTCCTTTGTTTTATCATTCGCTTATTGCTTCCGCTTAGTGCCTGCATGTGTGTGAGTTATTGCATGATCAGTCTGTGCCCGCAAGTTAAGTCAAGTTTTAATTAACCCGTATTTCCGTATGTATGTTATGTATGAATGTATGCTTCCGCATCGTGCATGTGCATATCTGTGTGAGTGAGCGTCGGGTAGCGCGCCTGTCGGCGTCCTTCCAACGGGGGCGGCGATGGGGGTGTTACAGTTAGTAGGCTCGCGGCAAGCCGAAATCCATCCCCGACAGTGATGCTATTCCTTCGACAAAGCTCCGGCGATCGACTGTGACGGGCGAAACGGATTTGGCCTTAATAGAATCAAAAGGTGCATTTTGATTTATTTATTTATTGCATGACTTATTTGCGGCAAACCTTGTTATTTTCTCAAGTTGTCTATTGGTTTAATAGTTAAATTGGAAATTTTATCTAGTAATTAGTGGGAAAAGAATAGGGTCTGTTATTTAGTTTTTGGGTAATGTGGAATTGAATTCTGCCACGTTGTTGTATTTTCCTGGGTTGGCAGTGTTGCAATTTTTCTAGTTATATATGAATTCTAGTGGGTGAATTAGTGGAATATTGAGTAATGTTGTTAGTTTAAAAAGAAAAAGTGGTTAATTTGTCTTTTCTATGTGAGCTAAATTATTCGAAATAAAATTAGGTTAAATGGATTTGGTTAAGTTATGAATTCTGTTTTAGAGTAAGAG
Source organism: Excoecaria cochinchinensis (assembly GCA_947683425.1). Classification (NCBI taxonomy): domain Eukaryota; kingdom Viridiplantae; phylum Streptophyta; class Magnoliopsida; order Malpighiales; family Euphorbiaceae; genus Excoecaria; species Excoecaria cochinchinensis. The sequence goes on along the minus strand of CANTUQ010000127.1, from coordinate 7,888,178 downwards.
CGGGGTATATTAGTTTGTCTATTATATGACCCAGATTGTATAAGTCTTATGCTAATTTATGCCATATTAACATTTGGTTTTGAGCAGCCAATTATTGCTATAGTTTTGTATAAAATACTCAAAGCTCTTTCCTATCTTCAGGCCCAAGGGCACATTCACAGAGATGTTATGGTATCCCATTTGGTTATATTAGTTTAGGCCATTAAATTTGAGGTATCATGTTGCCTGCATTTAGGATTCTCTGTTTAATTTTTTGGTTAATATTTATGAGAGAAATTTGATTTATATGTAAATATGAAGGCTGCATAGAGCTAAGAAATGCAAAGTTGATTATCCCACTACTTGAGCTATGATTTAATGGTTTTATTTCTCTAGTAATCACAACTTTTATAACTATTAACTGCAGGCAGGAAATATGTTGATCGATTCTAAGGGTGGATTCCTATCTCACTTAGAGATAAAAAAAAAGTGTTTGATGATATTAGTGAGGGTCTTGATGATATTAGGGATGGTTATACAGACTAGTGTGGAAAATCACTCCTCCTGGAGCTTGTTAGCGCTGAGCTTGATCCAAGTAATTACTAGACTATAGTATCTACACATGTTTGATTTATGATTTTACTTTTTTTCTTTTCATTTGTTTTTCGTAAAAATAACGTATTAAAATTTTGATTATGCTGAGAGCCTGGGACCAAATACAAAACTTAATTAATATTAATTGTTTCTTCAATAACTAGATTAAACAGCATCATTAACCAACAAATAATCCTATTTATTTTTTGTGTCAAATATCATGTTCTTTGACCTGTTTTTTTTTTTTTTTACTATATTTTTCCTAAAATGAGAGTTGTTTTTTTTTTTTATTTTATCTTTGCTTCATAAGTAATTATTTGTTTAGTTTATGGGGTGAGATGTCCAAATCAAAATAACCGAATGAGTAAACTGAGTTTACATTTAACAAATAAAGAATATTTATATATTTTTGAATTTACTTATTTAATTTTTACTACTTGTTGATTATTCAAATATAATAAGCTGCATGAGTCGGCTATTGATTAAATTTTCTCGTGTTTCAAGGATGGCTCCTGAAGTGATGCAACGGATACGACTTTAAGTGAGTCAATAGGCATATCCGTTGCTGCCTCAGATGGTGATGCTGTTGATGCAGCTGCTCCTCCACCCGGAGAGAAGAAGGTAATTATGCATAATCACTCTTGAGTTTTAGTTGAGTAGGCACGCAGTTTCAAATTGTTTTTGTAGGTTGCAAATTTCTAATTGTTATGTTACTTTTTTTATGATTTTACAGGAAGAGCCTCATAAAGAGACTGATGACAACATAGGATTCAGCTTGTTTGATTAGGAGATCATTTGAGTATGCACAAGTCCTATATTGGTCATAACAGTTAAACAATAGTTTATATTTATTTTGTCAGTACAAATACCTTTAATTTTTTGCATTAAGTTGTATCTTTTTATTTAATTGATCTTTTGTTTAAATAAATACTTTATATATATTAGTTGATTGATAATTTTTTTTTACAAAGTTAATTAATTGTATAACATTTAATTTAAAATGTGTTATTTTTAGTGCAACGCATATATGACAAGTATATTTGTCATAATTTGTAGACTTGTTAGTTCATAAATGACGATATAATGTTCACGATTATAATATTAATATTGTCATAAAAAGTGTTATTTAATGACAATAAAAAGATGTCACTAAAACTATTTTTTGTGACAATTATTTTTGTCCTTATTTATGTCACTAATTTGTAAAATAATGTGATGATTTATATTCATCATTAATATACATTAATTTAATGACGAAATCATTTTTCGTCATTTAAAGTATTAGATTTAGCGACGATATGCATTATTTTATGACGAAAATTACATTTATTTGTGATGATAATTACGTAACCAATACTTAATGGTTTTAATTATAAGTAGAGTTTTGTCATTAAAAATACTTAATTTGATGACAAATTTTAAATTTGTCATAAAAAATGCCAATCTTTTGTGACGATAAACAATATAATATGACGAAATATAATTTTATTTAAGACATAATTTTTGTCATGAAAAGTAAGAAATAAATGTGACGATCATTTTCGTCACAAAAAATGATACTTATGGTGACAAATAAATAAGTTGTCAGGCAAACTTTTATGTTACGCGCCTACCGTTACGTTCTCTGTGACGATAAAAATTCGTCACCTTATCTTTTCAGCGATGAAAATTAAACTTTTCATGATAATTTTTTTGCATCATAAAAGGTGTAATTTCTTGTAGTGACCGAATGGATTAGAAAGGAAAATGTGATAGGTTATATGGTATACATGATATGTGAGTGATAAGTTAGATAAATGAGTTTATTAGAAGTGAAAAAGAAAGTTTAATGAAAAGAATTACCTGAAAATTGAATAATTGACATAATGAATCAAAGATATAATTATCCCAATTAATGACATTAAGGCTATAAAATGATTATGTATATGATTTGAAAGTGTGTGAACTTAATTGAAATTATAAGAAATTAATTAAGCATTTTTTAGCATGTTTTCCCATTAAATCCGTGGTGGAAAATATTGACAAATATTGAAATGATTGAAATTAGATGTATTTTTTATATGACTTTTGATTTTTTGAACAATTAAAGTGAAATGATAAGAAAAGAATAAACGTAGCTTTGAAGTAAGTTCATGGCCATTTAATGCTAAAGCATACTTATTCTGCAAAATAAGTATATAATATGAAATGCGCAACATTGGTAATGTAATGGCCGGATTTTCCCCTAGTTGAATTTAACATAATTGTAGTGTAAAATGTATTATATGTGTAAAATTGGATTTAATTAAAATTGTGCCAAGGGTTTAATTGGGAGATAAATATAAGTTTAGTGGTTAAATTGTAAAAAGGGAAAGATTAACTAATGGTTATTTTAATTAAGCTTGTGCAGAATTATTAAGATGGCTAATGAAGTGATTAAGGAATAGAATAATGGCTAATTGGGTGTTAGTGGAGGCAGAAATTCTAAAGTGGGAATTTCTGGAAATTGGAGGATTAAAATAAGAGAAGTGGGGGACAAAGGATGTATGGGAAATGCTGAAGTGAGGGTGGCATAAGGAGGAGTTGACACCTAGCAAATTGCATGTCTTTGTCTAAGGGAAAGGGCAGAAATTCGTAGGCCATTTGAGAGTGAAAATCTGCACATAATTTCCAGCTATCTAAGCTCTCTTTTCCCTTAGCATTTCAGCCTTGAGTGAGTGTTAGTAAGGAGATTTGCATGCATGTGTTAAGGGGGCAAGATTAAAGAGGTATGTGGTCATATAAACATGCATGCAAATTCTGTTCTTCTACCTACTCTTAGAGTGTTTATTGTAAGGTTTATAATGCTGGTTAATGCATGTATTATTAGCTGAAGAAAGGAGGAAAGCAAAGGGCAAGGATAAAGTTGGTGAAGCAAGTGATCAACCAACTTAATAGGAGCTAAGGAGTCAAGGTTTGGGAACTAATTAAATGTGTGTTGCATGTGCATTTTGGTTGCTGAAATTGATGAATATGTGGATGCATGTTAATTTGTAATAAGGAAAGATAAATTTAAGGTAAGAATAAGATGAAATGTGGTATATTTACATGCTGAAATGATGACAAGATGTTTGTACAAGTTGTTCAATAAATTGCATGTGAATTGATGATGATGGAGTGAATGTATGATGCATGATTTTGTACGTGTAAATGAGATAACAAATTCAGGTAAGAAGATGGTAAGTTTGGGGTTCAAATCATCATTAAAAATGTGTATTTTGAAGTGTTTATATTCTGGGTTTGTTTGGGGAAAGATTCAACATAATTTCTGGAATTCCCAGGAGTCACACGGCGGTCAGGAAGTGTCTCACCGCCGTGTGAATCGTGAGAATCCCATCAGCGTTGCAACCTGGACACTTTACACGGCGGTGAGGATGAGTCTAACCGCCGTGTGAAGCGTAAGTAAAGTGACACTAACCAGTTCTGTCACTTTACACGGCGGTGAGGATAAGTCTAACCGCCGTGTGAAGTGTAAATAAGGTGACACTAACCAATTCTGTCACTTTACACGGCGGTGAGGGTAAGTCTAACCGCCGTGTAAAGCTGCCAGATTTGTGATACACCCATATAAATGCCCAGTTTTCAATAATAAGTTGTGATCAGTTTGATACTGATGATTTGTTCCCCCCTAAAGGTTTCTCTTATCTCAAATACTTGTGTAACATGTTAAATGCACAATTATGAAATTATAAGCATGATTGGAATTAAGAGTGAATATGCATGTAAGAGAGGATATAGTTGTAACACTATAATTGTGGAATTGTAATGTGGTCCAATATGTGAGTTGAAATCAAATGCATGCCTTGATGTATTAAATGTTGTAAATTGATGAATGGACAGAAAGATACATGGCTATAATTAGGCATGTGAATAATGATCATATATGCAAATGAGCATGGAATGTGTATGAATATGATGACGTATTTTTGCACTAATATATATAGGTGCCAAATAAATGTGATATCTGAAAATAATCGAAATTCTGAAACAATGTGTAATTGATATGAGTTAAATAACAAAGCCTGCGGGTCAAGTAATGGATAGATAGGCATGCCTATAGGGTCAAGTGCTGCAGCCATAGTGATTAAAGTGATTGATTCCACAGGAATCAGAAAGTGAATAAAAGTGATAAGTACCTTTGTGGTACTAGTGATACAGCGTTACCAGTGATAAAGTGATTTTGAACCTGCGTGGTACCAGTGATAAAGTGATACAATACCCTAGAGGTACTAAAGTGATACCCATTATCCATGACACTGAAGTGCAGGCTAAATAAATTAATCAGAATTAAAAGAGGATGTGTGTAACATGTGTAGATGTGAATATTGATGTGTAATTGGAAGGTTTTATATGAAATTGATGATAATTATATTCTGATTTGAGTTTGCTAAAAACCAGAGTTTGTTTGATGGTAATATGGAAGCATGTTGAGTTAGGTGAAAACTTTATTGCTATGAATAAGATGCAAAGATGTGTTGTGTGATAAATTTATGCTGTGTGAAATATTTGCACGAGTTCCCCACTAAGCGTAAAACGCTTAGCACGGGTTTTCTTTAATCCGTGCAGATTCAGGTGAGAAGTGTCGAAGGATATCCCCGCATCATCATCGAGGTCAACACTAGGAAGCTTTGATGTAGGTTATGGGGTTTTGTTGTGAGATTTTATTTGTGATAAACAGAAGTTTTTAGAAGCTGTTCAGGCTTCATTTTTGTAAACGGATATTAATGAACATATGGCATGTAATAATTTAGGAACTATGCATTTTCTCAAAGTATGAATGACAACTAGTAATATGCTTGATGGTTTAAAAGGTTGATATAATAAATAATTTAATTAGCTTCCGCATGAAAGTGTACATATCGTGTGAAGTGTAAAGTATGTGCTAGTGGCGTCCCAGTATTCTTCTAAGGGGTATTTGGGCGCTACAGGTTGTGGTATCAGAGCGTTAGGTTTAGCCTTTTCTGGGAATATTGGGTAGATAGGACATATATACATAGTGTGTTGACCTGATGCGGATGTCCTTGTTTAATTGTGTAGCAAAGATGGATCCTGGAAGGCATATTGATGATGAATCCGCTGATAGTGTGAACCCCCGTGAAGCTGAAATGACAGGGTCTGGGTCTAGACAGTCCAGGCCAGGAAATGATGGGTTTGAAGCACAGATGGGACCTATGGAAGCCATGATGAAGATGACTCATGACATGACGAGAGTGATGGAGCGTATGGTGGTACCTAGAGCTCCTTTTGAATCTTTGAAGAAGCATGGAATTGAGGAATTCTATGGAACTAGACTGGATGAATCAGAGAAAGCGGAGTACTGGATAGAGAAAGTGGAAAGAATTCTTACCAAGATAAAATGTCCTAAAGATCAGTGGGTTGATTGTGTGGAGTCAATGCTTCAAGGCGCTGCCTATGACTGGTGGAAATTGGTTCTAAGGAATCCGACTCTGCCGGATCCAATAGACTGGGAATACTTTGAAAAAGAGTTCAGGAACAAGTTTGTCACTAAGGCATACAAGGAAGCGAATTGGAAGAAGTTTTTGAGCTTTAGGCAGAGGAACATGTCAGTGGCAGAGTATGAGGCAGAATTTTGTCGGTTGAGTAAGTATGCACCCGAGGACGTGTTAACAGAAGAATTTCGATGTCATCAATTCGAAGAAGGGTTGAATGAGGAGATTAAAGCCTTGCTGATTTCCCTCACTACTGATCAGAATGTGAGTTACTACAGAATTGTGCAAGCGGCTATGAGAGCTGAAATTAATTTGGCAACTCAGAAGGAGTGGAGACAGAAGAGAGGGGCTAATAGAGGCGGTTTTAGTGGGAGCAAGAGGACAAGAGATTCTTCAATGGCACCACCTGCTGAATCTGGTTATGGTACAAGGGGAAAGAAGAAAGGATACCCTCCGACAGCTAGAGGAAAGAGTGAAGTGCCTGAGTGTCCCCACTGTGGAAAGAGGCATGGAGGTGAATGCTGGAAAGTTATTGGTGCTTGTTTCAAGTGTGGAAGCACGGATCATTTCCTTGCCAATTGCCCAAAAGCATATGAGACAGCGGGTTCTCAGCAAGCTCGCAGTAGAGGTGGCTCCAATATGACTTCAGTTAACCGTGGAAGAGGAAGAGGCCGTGGTAGAGGAGGACAGTTTAGAGGTCAAGAGGATTCAGCAACAGTGAACCGACCTTTGGAGACAAATAGGGCTTATGCAATGAAAGCACGGGAGGATCAAAATGCACTCGAAGTGATAGCAGGTACTTTTCTGCTTTATGATGTTGAGATGTTTGCTCTTATTGATCCTGGATCAACTCATTCATATGTGTGCCCTAAAAAGATAGCTGATAAGATGCCTAGAGCTGAATGTTTGTCATATGATATTTGTGTATCTAGTCCTTTGGGTAATAGTGTGCATGTGAACAGAGTGTATATAAATTGTGAGTTGAGATTTCAGGATAGTGTATTTCCAGTGGATTTGATAGAATTGCCCTTTGATGAGTTTGATTTGATTTTGGGAATGGACTGGTTGAGTAAATATGCTGCAGTGGTTGATTGTAAGAGGAAGGTTATGAAACTTCGCATTGGTGATGGGAGTAAAGTGATCTTCAGAGGTGAGGGTGCAAATTCTTTAGTGGATGTGGTATCGGCGATGCAAGCTTACCGATGTTTGAAAAAAAGGATGTGAAGCTTATTTGGCTTTAGTTTTAGATTCAAATAGAGATCATGTGGAGATTCGTGATATACCAGTTGTTAGGGAATTTCCTGATGTATTCCCTGAAGAGTTGAGTGGAGTACCGCCACGGAGGGAAGTTGAGTTAGCTATTGAAGTGCTACCTGGATCATCACCAGTATCAAAAGCACCTTATAGAATGGCACCAACTGAGTTGAAAGAGTTGAAAGTGCAGTTGCAAGAGTTACTTGATAGAGGTTTTATAAGACCTAGTGTTTCGCCATGGGGAGCACCGGTCTTATTCGTGAAGAAGAAAGACGGTACTATGAGGATGTGTATAGATTATCGACAGTTGAACAAAGTAACAGTAAAGAATCGATATCCTTTACCTCGGATAGAGGATTTATTCGATCAGATAAGAGGAGCAGGAGTGTTCTCAAAAATAGATTTGCGATCTGGATATTATCAGTTGCAAGTGAAGAAGGATGATATCCCCAAGACTGCATTTAGAACTCGATATGGACATTATGAATTCTTAGTAATGCCATTCGGGTTGACCAATGCGCCTGCCGCATTTATGGACTTGATGAATCGGGTATTCAGACAGTATTTGGATCAGTTTGTAGTGGTATTCATTGATGACATTCTGGTTTATTCAAGGGATGAGAAGGAGCATGAACAGCACCTGAGGATTGTGCTTCAGATTTTGAGGGAGCACCAATTGTATGCTAAGTTGAGCAAATGTGAATTTTGGTTGAAGGAAGTGTCTTTCTTGGGGCATGTGATATCAGCTGAGGGTATTAAAGTGGACCCTGCTAAGATAGAAGCCATTGTGAATTGGAAACCGCCAAGGAATATGCTAGAAATCCGTAGTTTTCTGGGGCTAGCTGGATATTATAGAAGATTTGTAAAAGAATTTTCAGCAATAGCATCCCCGTTGACAAGGTTGTTACGGAAGGGAGTGAGGTATGAGTGGTCAGAGAAATGTCAAGCAAGCTTTGATCAGTTAAAGAGAATGTTAATAGGGGCTCCAGTTCTTACACAGCCTATCTCTGGTAAAGAGTATGTGTTGTATAGTGATGCCTCAAGGGTTGGTTTGGGTTGTGTGCTTATGCAAGATGGGAAGGTAGTGGCATATGCATCTAGACAGTTGAAACCTCACGAGCAAAATTATCCAACCCATGATTTGGAATTGGCAGCAGTAGTGTTTGCTTTAAAAATTTGGCGACACTACTTGTATGGTGAGAAGTGCAGAATTTTCACTGACCATAAGAGCTTGAAGTATTTACTCACTCAGAAGGAATTGAATTTGAGACAGCGAAGATGGCTTGAACTGTTCAAAGACTATGATTGTATAGTGGATTATCATCCAGGAAAAGCCAATGTAGTAGCGGATGCGTTGAGTAGGAAGTCAGTTTCAGCTTTGCAGTTGAAAAGTGTTAGTTGGAGATTAGCTGCTGATGGAGCTTTGTTAGCTCAACTGAAAGCAAGACCAATCCTTATTGATGATTTGTTGGCTGCTCAAAGGGAGGACCAGAAATTCCAACAGATTTTGCAATCAATTGGTAGCAGTGAATGGGCTGATTATTCGGTTAATGATCAAGGGATGCTGTGTTACAAGAACCGAATATGTGTAGCGGATGATAAAGAACTGAAAAAGAAGTTATTGCAAGAGGCTCATAATACAGTTTTTACAATGCATCCTGGTGGAAATAAGATGTACCAAGATTTGAAACAGTTGTATTGGTGGCATGGCATGAAGAGGGATGTGACAGAGTATGTATCTAAATGTTTAGTATGTCAACAAGTGAAGGCGGAGCACCAAGTCCCCATGGATTGTTAAATCCACTTCCTATTCCACAATGGAAATGGGATGATATCACAATGGATTTTGTTACTGGGTTACCCTTAACTCAGAAACAACAAGATTCAGTTTGGGTGATTGTGGATAGATTCTCAAAGACAGCTCATTTTATACCGGTTCGGATGGATTATCCTATGGATCGGTTGGCAGAGTTGTATATAAGAGAAATTGTTCGGTTACATGGAGTGCCTTTATCAATTGTATCAGACAGGGATCCAAGGTTCACTTCCAAGTTTTGGAAAGCTGTGCAAGCTGCATTGGGAACGAAGTTGAGATTCAGTACTGCTTTTCACCCTCAAACAGATGGACAATCTGAGAGAGTTATTCAAGTGTTAGAAGATTTGATGCGAGCTTGTGTATTAGATTTTCCAAAGAGTTGGGACAGGTATATTCCACTTATGGAATTTGCCTACAATAACAGCTACCAAGCAAGTATTGGTATGGCACCTTATGAAGCTTTGTATGGTAGAAAATGTCGCACACCAATTTGTTGGTCGGTATTGGGCGAGCATAAAATAGTTGGGCCTGATGTGGTGCGTGATACAGAGGAGAAAGCTAAGATTATTCAGCAAAGGTTGAAGGCAGCAAGTGATAGACAGAAATTTTATGCGGATTTGAAGAGGAGGAGCATCGAGTTTGATGTAGGCGACAAGGTGTTCTTGAAAGTATCACCTTGGAGAAAAGTACTCAGATTTGGGAAGAAAGGAAAATTGAGTCCAAGATTTATTGGACCATATGAAGTGCTAGAGAGGATTGGTTCCGTGGCTTATAGGTTGGCTTTACCTCCGGCTTTGTCAAAATTACATGATGTATTTCATGTATCTATGTTAAGAAGGTATCGCTCGGATGAATCTCATGTGCTACCAGTTGAAGTGATAGAGGTGCAAACGGATTTTTCATATGACGAGAAACCAATGAAGATTTTGGCAAGAGAAGTAAGACAACTTCGGAGTAAACAAATACCATTGGTGAAAGTGCTTTGGCAACACCATGGTGTGGAAGAAGCGACTTGGGAGCCAGAGGCGGCTATGCGAGAACAACATCCGCAATTGTTTGACACAGGTATGAATTTCGAGGACGAAATTCTTTAAGGAGGGGAGAGTTGTAATGGCCGGATTTTCCCCTAGTTGAATTTAACATAATTGTAGTGTAAAATGTATTATATGTGTAAAATTGGATTTAATTAAAATTGTGCCAAGGGTTTAATTGGGAGATAAATATAAGTTTAGTGGTTAAATTGTAAAAAGGGAAAGATTAACTAATGGTTATTTTAATTAAGCTTGTGCAGAATTATTAAGATGGCTAATGAAGTGATTAAGGAATAGAATAATGGCTAATTGGGTGTTAGTGGAGGCAGAAATTCTAAAGTGGGAATTTCTGGAAATTGGAGGATTAAAATAAGAGAAGTGGGGGACAAAGGATGTATGGGAAATGCTGAAGTGAGGGTGGCATAAGGAGGAGTTGACACCTAGCAAATTGCATGTCTTTGTCTAAGGGAAAGGGCAGAAATTCGTAGGCCATTTGAGAGTGAAAATCTGCACATAATTTCCAGCTATCTAAGCTCTCTTTTCCCTTAGCATTTCAGCCTTGAGTGAGTGTTAGTAAGGAGATTTGCATGCATGTGTTAAGGGGGCAAGATTAAAGAGGTATGTGGTCATATAAACATGCATGCAAATTCTGTTCTTCTACCTACTCTTAGAGTGTTTATTGTAAGGTTTATAATGCTGGTTAATGCATGTATTATTAGCTGAAGAAAGGAGGAAAGCAAAGGGCAAGGATAAAGTTGGTGAAGCAAGTGATCAACCAACTTAATAGGAGCTAAGGAGTCAAGGTTTGGGAACTAATTAAATGTGTGTTGCATGTGCATTTTGGTTGCTGAAATTGATGAATATGTGGATGCATGTTAATTTGTAATAAGGAAAGATAAATTTAAGGTAAGAATAAGATGAAATGTGGTATATTTACATGCTGAAATGATGACAAGATGTTTGTACAAGTTGTTCAATAAATTGCATGTGAATTGATGATGATGGAGTGAATGTATGATGCATGATTTTGTACGTGTAAATGAGATAACAAATTCAGGTAAGAAGATGGTAAGTTTGGGGTTCAAATCATCATTAAAAATGTGTATTTTGAAGTGTTTATATTCTGGGTTTGTTTGGGGAAAGATTCAACATAATTTCTGGAATTCCCAGGAGTCACACGGCGGTCAGGAAGTGTCTCACCGCCGTGTGAATCGTGAGAATCCCATCAGCGTTGCAACCTGGACACTTTACACGGCGGTGAGGATGAGTCTAACCGCCGTGTGAAGCGTAAGTAAAGTGACACTAACCAGTTCTGTCACTTTACACGGCGGTGAGGATAAGTCTAACCGCCGTGTGAAGTGTAAATAAGGTGACACTAACCAATTCTGTCACTTTACACGGCGGTGAGGGTAAGTCTAACCGCCGTGTAAAGCTGCCAGATTTGTGATACACCCATATAAATGCCCAGTTTTCAATAATAAGTTGTGATCAGTTTGATACTGATGATTTGTTCCCCCCTAAAGGTTTCTCTTATCTCAAATACTTGTGTAACATGTTAAATGCACAATTATGAAATTATAAGCATGATTGGAATTAAGAGTGAATATGCATGTAAGAGAGGATATAGTTGTAACACTATAATTGTGGAATTGTAATGTGGTCCAATATGTGAGTTGAAATCAAATGCATGCCTTGATGTATTAAATGTTGTAAATTGATGAATGGACAGAAAGATACATGGCTATAATTAGGCATGTGAATAATGATCATATATGCAAATGAGCATGGAATGTGTATGAATATGATGACGTATTTTTGCACTAATATATATAGGTGCCAAATAAATGTGATATCTGAAAATAATCGAAATTCTGAAACAATGTGTAATTGATATGAGTTAAATAACAAAGCCTGCGGGTCAAGTAATGGATAGATAGGCATGCCTATAGGGTCAAGTGCTGCAGCCATAGTGATTAAAGTGATTGATTCCACAGGAATCAGAAAGTGAATAAAAGTGATAAGTACCTTTGTGGTACTAGTGATACAGCGTTACCAGTGATAAAGTGATTTTGAACCTGCGTGGTACCAGTGATAAAGTGATACAATACCCTAGAGGTACTAAAGTGATACCCATTATCCATGACACTGAAGTGCAGGCTAAATAAATTAATCAGAATTAAAAGAGGATGTGTGTAACATGTGTAGATGTGAATATTGATGTGTAATTGGAAGGTTTTATATGAAATTGATGATAATTATATTCTGATTTGAGTTTGCTAAAAACCAGAGTTTGTTTGATGGTAATATGGAAGCATGTTGAGTTAGGTGAAAACTTTATTGCTATGAATAAGATGCAAAGATGTGTTGTGTGATAAATTTATGCTGTGTGAAATATTTGCACGAGTTCCCCACTAAGCGTAAAACGCTTAGCACGGGTTTTCTTTAATCCGTGCAGATTCAGGTGAGAAGTGTCGAAGGATATCCCCGCATCATCATCGAGGTCAACACTAGGAAGCTTTGATGTAGGTTATGGGGTTTTGTTGTGAGATTTTATTTGTGATAAACAGAAGTTTTTAGAAGCTGTTCAGGCTTCATTTTTGTAAACGGATATTAATGAACATATGGCATGTAATAATTTAGGAACTATGCATTTTCTCAAAGTATGAATGACAACTAGTAATATGCTTGATGGTTTAAAAGGTTGATATAATAAATAATTTAATTAGCTTCCGCATGAAAGTGTACATATCGTGTGAAGTGTAAAGTATGTGCTAGTGGCGTCCCAGTATTCTTCTAAGGGGTATTTGGGCGCTACAGGTAAGACTGTTATGTAAATAGTAAAATGAAATGGAAATGAAATGTAAATGAAATATAAATGTAAAATGGAAGTGTTAAGGATGAAAAGTGGATTTGAAAGTCATTTGAAAAAGTAGTGCCCTTAGTAGTATCTGGTGATCTAAATCTAGTTCAGTGTATGTTTGGCTAGCCATAGGGACACCCATACCGCCTTGCAAGTCATGAGGACTTACTTTACTATGGCAGATTCACGATGGTCTCCCATAGTGCATAGATATGTTCTATGTTCAGTGTTCAGTGATAGTGTTGGAGTGGTCCTTCGGGATCATTCCCTAGTGCAGTATAGTGGACCTGTGGTCCATGTCCTTTATATCAAGTTAGCAAATTTTCTGTCAAGATTGTACTAGGGGCATAATTGTAAAAGTGATATGAAAATGTAAAAGTAAAATGAAAATGAGTGTTTAAATGAAAAAGAACTCAAATGAAAGAAATGACAAGTTTAGGGTAAAAAAGGCAACTTTCCCAAATGATAAATTAAATGGGTAATAATAGTAAAATGATTTGAAAATGAAAAAAATTGAAGTGAAAATGATAAATTGAGTGAAAAAGGATTCATATGAAAGAAGATAAAAAATTTAAGGATTAAAAAGTACCGTAAAAATAATTAGTTGAAAGGCTAATTGATAAATTAAAAGCTAAGAAGTGAATAACTGTGAAAATGTGGTAAATAAATGACAAAATTATAAGTAATTGTTAAAAGAAGGATAATATTGTAATTTTATAAAAGTTTAGAGGCAAAACAGTAATTGAGTGTAAAAGTAAGTTAATAAGTGATACATAAAAGAAAAGTGAAATTAAAATGACACATATGCAAAGAATGTAAAGTTCAGAGACTAAAGTGTAATTTGACGTAAAAATGGGAATTTAAGGACTAATATGAAATTTATAAGTCAAATAATGATTTAAAATGAAAAGAAAAATAAACTAGTAACAAATTGTAATTATGTTGTAAAAATGGCAAAATTGTAACTAATTGAAAGATTAGGGACTAAAGCGAAAGTTTGCCATATTGATGGTCCCTAATAGAATAAAAAAGAAAAAGTGAAGTGAAAATAGTGTGTAATTATATTAAATAAATGAATTAATGCCATGATAGTAAGTGAGTGACTAATGGAGGGCAAAATCGTAAATAGGGTATAAAAAGGAGTAATCATATTGATAATAAGTTTAGTGAATAACATAATCAAATGAGTGATTAATTGATCTAATTGTAATGTAATGGCTTAATAGAGCCTAAAATGTAAAACGGACATCAAAGCAATAATGTGGCGACTAAACCCTAAATTATATGTCAAATGAAAGTAAATGAAAATTTGAGAGTTAAAGGGTAAATTGTAAGTTAAAGGGTAAATTGTAAGTGAATTAAGCAATTAAATGGGAGAAAATTTCTTAATGGAATGTTTGTAATAGAATGAAAACTGAATGGCAAAAATAGTCATTTAGTTGAATGGAAGGGTAAATTAGTAAAGATTGAATGATAAATTGCTCAGAATAAGGTCAGATCAAGGACTATAGTGTAAAATGACACTAATTGAGGTTTAGTGAGTGATCTAAATGAAATTAAGGAAAGTATTAAAGTAATGGTATTATTGAAATGAAAGATATAGACGTAGAGATTTAAAAGTAAAGGAATAGATTGATTAGTTATAAGAAAAGAGGTAAAATGCAAATAAGAAGACGAGAAATTAGACAAGTAAGATAAGATGTTAAGAGTAACAAATAGAAAATAGTGTCAAATCGTAATTAAAAGCAAAAATGAAGAGTAAATTCGGATATGTAAGAAAATGAAACAACACTATTTAGTCTAAAATTGAGGATTAAAATAATGTGCAGGTATGAATGTGTATGTATATATATATGTAAATTAAATTTGGAAATATTTAGATTCCTAATCACCACTGAGCATATTTAATGCTCAGCACGTAGTTTATTTGACTGCGTATAGATACGGAGTGAGAAGTCTGAGGAGCAGGAGTACTACCAGCTTCGAGATCAGATCGGACCTCCAGATTGAAGCTACGAATAGTATGTTGTTATTGTTAGTGGCATTTATATGTAAGATTTTAGTATTTAGTAAGTGCTATGTATTATGAATATGATTGACGATTATTGAATGATATGATGCGATGAATGTATTGCATTGAATGTGATTTATTAGTATCATAGAAATTTACAAGATGAATGAAAGAATAAGTTGAAAAGAATTTTTTTTTTTACCGCATTTGTCATAAGTATTGATTAGATAGTAATTAAACAATCATGATAATAGTTTAAGTAATGTAATTTATGTAGTGTATGGAAGCGAGAAGGGTGTTACACTGCCAGCGGCGCCAGCTTCCACTCGAGTCAAAGCAACAACTATTAGGGGGACTCCTGTTGTGGTTCCTGTTGTGCCTCCATCGGTTGCCAATATAAAGACTGTGGCACCAAAGGTTCCACTGGTTGATCACGAGAGAGATTGGGAGATGAGGCGCGATGACTCCGAGCTTGACTTCATAGACAGCAAGGATGAAAAGCCTCTGAGCTCTCAGGTGGTGAGAAACTGAGTTCCTACAATGAAGGATCCTGCCATAAAGAGAATGGAGGAGAAGTTGGAGCCATGGCCAGAGTTCTTTCTACTAAGATGGGGATTAGCCCCAAAGACATGAACTTAGGCAGTGACGAGATCCTGGCCCACCGATTTAAAATCCCCAACCTGCCCAAATTTGACGGCACGTCTGACCCTTCTGCCCATACCCAATCTACTTTCCAAACTTTCACATTGACAAAAAAAAAATTTCATTACGCTAAGAAACCAAAAGGATCAACTTTATTCAATAAAATTAAACTAAATATTATTAAATTTGGGTTACCTCACAAATGCCTCTTATTTATTGTCCTAGGCTAAACACTCTCACTCTTCATGTTCCAATTAGAGCTGACTTAATTATTTACATGATCATAAAAAGTAAAGAGATTATTTTGCAATTAAAAAAAAACACTTTTTTAACCATAAAATTATCAAAGTTTTTGTCAATATCAAAAAAAGTAATTTTGGTTGGATTGTAAATTTAGATGCCAATCAACCAATAATAAAATGCCACATCAGTGCCCTAGCACCAGAAATTGTACAAATCAACACCAAAAATTGTATGGTCCATCTAAAATTAATTTTCGTGATATGGAAAAAAACTTTAATGATTTGATGGTTACGAAAAAAAATCTTGTGACTGTAGTATTATAACATGTAGGCACTCTAGGCTAGGGCTCCCTGATTTGGAAAATGTCTAATAATAATAAGTATTTTGTATGGATTGAAAATTTTCAAAAGTTTGAGAAAATCCTACAATTTTGCTATAAGAGTTGATATAAATTATATAGATATTCTATATATATAATAGATGAAGTGAGTTTTTCATTAACAATCCGATTGCTCACAGTATGTTATCATTATGTACTAAATCTATTGTGGTAAAAAAAATTCAAATATATTTTGAAAATTTTCATTAACTTCATGAATATTTTACATTTTAAAATTTTATTTACATTTCAAACATGTACTTATATTATCAATAATAATTTAATTTGCATTGAAAGAACATTTAGCAAATTACTTTTACACCAAAGTACCGCTACAATTATTTTTTTCTTTAACAAAAAATATAGGCCAAAGTTACATTTTTGTCCCTATCGTATGTCAAAATGGATAAATTTACCCTCAACGTTTATTTTGAGACAAATTTGCCCCTAACATTTGTAAAAGTAGAGATTTTTGCTCCCGCCGTCAGCGGTCAACTAACGTATTAACGGTTAAAGTTACTGGTAATTGACGGTAGGAGCAAAAATCTCCTATTTTACAAACGTTAGGGGGTAAATTTGCATATTTGAAAAAACGCTAAGGGCAAAAATATACTTTTAATATCCAAACGTTTGATTCACGTGTCCAATGTATGTATGACACGTGTTCCACTAACAGTCAACTAACGTATTAACAGTTAAACTTAGCGACAATTAACGGTAGGGATAAAAATTTTCCATTTTACAAATGTTAAGAGTAAATTTGCCTCAAAATAAACGTTAAGGGCAAATTTACTTATTTTAACAAATAATAGAGACAAAAATGCACGTTTAGCCAAAAATATATAAAAATCTCAGGAATCTGTTGAATTGAAAGTAAGACCACAAAGCCATTGTCCTACATGGCATTATCAGTTATCATAAACCACTCCAAAGAAATCAAAGCAGACCTATAGTATCTTGCCACGTGCCAAATTCTCATTAAGGCTCATAGATTTCAGTGGATGAGATTGAGTAATCTGTCAACCAATTATAAATTAAAAATACCATCGTTATCTTCGTTTTAGTTTCTTACTTCAAAGCTCCATCGTGAAGCCTAAAGAGAAACAGAAAATGGCAGCAGAGATGGCCTTAGTGAAACCCGTCTCCAAGTTTAGCATCCCTAAATTTGGAAACCCAAGAATTTTCTCTTACTCTAAGTTCACCACCATTAAAATGTCAGCAGCTGCACAGCCAACCACAAAAAAACCAAGCAAGAAAGCTAACAAAACTGCCATCAAAGAGACCCTACTGACACCAAGATTCTACACCACTGACTTTGATGAGATGGAAACCCTATTCAATACAGAAATTAACAAGAAGCTCAACCAGTCCGAGTTTGAGGCGCTCCTTCAAGAATTCAAGACTGACTACAACCAGACCCATTTTGTGAGGAACAAGGAGTTTAAGGAAGCTGCTGATAAGATTCAAGGTCCTTTGAGACAGATCTTTGTCGAATTCTTGGAGAGGTCATGCACTGCTGAGTTCTCCGGTTTTCTGCTCTACAAAGAGCTTGGAAGGAGGCTTAAGGTATATAATTCTCTAATACCACGTTGTGGATTTTATTTGTCTATGAGGAATTGCTGCTAATCTGTTTGATATTTTGCTGCTGTAGAAAACGAATCCTGTGGTAGCAGAGATTTTCTCTCTAATGTCCAGGGATGAAGCTAGGCATGCTGGGTACCTAAACACGTCTCTTCTTATTTCTTTTTCATCCATGTCAAAATTTGTGGATACTGATTCTATACTGTGTTACAAGCATATAATTTTGCAATTCTTCTTGGGGTTGCAGTTTTTTGAACAAGGGTTTATCTGATTTCAATCTCGCATTGGACTTGGGGTTCTTGACGAAGGCTAGGAAGTACACATTCTTCAAGCCAAAGTTTATTTTCTACGCTACTTATTTATCTGAGAAAATTGGCTATTGGAGATATATTACTATTTATAGACATCTTAAGGAAAACCCTGAGTACCAATGTTATCCCATTTTCAAGTACTTTGAGAATTGGTGCCAAGATGAGAACAGACATGGTGATTTCTTCTCTGCATTATTGAAGGCTCAACCCCAATTCCTCAATGATTGGAAGGCTAAATTGTGGGCTCGATTCTTTTGCTTATCGGTAATCCTATATATATATATATATATATATATATATATATATATATATTTCCAAATAGCTTTGCATTTGTTCTGCCAATTTATGTTTTTTTCTGGATTTTAATGCGAGCTGGTGGTTGGATAAAATTAAATTTTAATCACATTCTAATATTAACATAATGACTCTTCTCTTGAAACAAAATTTAGCCTTCTACTATGATCTTCATTAACAAGAATAACATTCATGTACTCCTTAATTCTTCATTCTTAAAGTTTTGAAAACTAATTGCAGGTGTACGTGACAATGTACCTCAATGATTGTCAGCGAACAGCTTTCTATGAGGGCATCGGATTGGATACGAAAGAATTTGACATGCATGTGATTGTTGAGGTGAGACTGAATTTCTATACGTGTCTGTCTTGGCCATAAATCAATTTATATGCTCATTTGTTTGCCTCTTCAAGGTCATTCGCTGGTAATATTCAATGAAGCTACTAGCTATTTGCGACCTTTAAAAATTATCTTCATTGTTATAAGTTTCAAAAGACTTAGCAATCTTTGTTTATTGGACTGCTAAGATGATCTCACAAGTTAACTTGTCATTGAGAAGAGTTCTTAAATCTTAATTTTAACTCCTATTTCTTAGCAACCATATATGGTTCTAGAAAAAATATATATATATATAGTCTCAAGAAATAACCTTTAGTCTAAGAGATAGGGAACCCCATTACAGCAGTATTATTTGGGACTGACGTTAGGGAGGAATAGAATACTAAATTCATGGCAATAAATGATAATTCAATAGATTTGATTTTGCTAGAGTTTGAGAAGTGATTCAAGATTGTAATTTAATGCAGACGAACCGTACAACAGCTAGAATATTTCCAGCGGTGCTTGATGTTGAGAATCCAGAGTTCAAGAGGAAGTTGGACCGAATGGCAGAGTTTAACCAGAAACTGGTTGATGTTGCAGAGAGCGAAGACATTTCATTGGTGAAGAACTTGAAAAGGATTCCACTTGTTGCGGCATTGGTTTCTGAAATATTGGCTGCATATCTGATGCCACCAATTGAATCTGGATCAGTTGATTTTGCAGAGTTTGAACCACAACTAGTTTACTAATAGTTTTGTACAATTTCTATTATTTACTTCCATCTTCAGCTTTAGTATAGGCTTAGCCATGTGAAACTGAGGAAAAATTTTCATCAACAGCGTGTAGTTGAACTTATCTCCGTCATTAATAAATACATTGTTAATTGTTACTGATCAATACAGAGTATTTATACATACACCAATTTCAGCGAAGTTCCATTTCTTCTTGTATTCTTTTAGGTCTTCAATTGAGGAAAAATATTTCCATATCAAAGAAGAAAAACTTACTCTACAGGCTTGAAACTTTCAATGATGTCAAATTGTTTATTTGTATTATAATAATAATCGTTTCATTTTGAATTACGTCTCAGTGTTATCCCTAAATTGCATGTGTATAATTCATAGCATTATCCATGATTGATGATTCCATTCAGAACTCTTTTACCATAACAGAAGTCAAAGCAGCTCCGTCATTATATACCCAATTGTAGTGCCAGAAACTACTTCTATTACTATGAACCTCAAGACATTTACTTATTTTTATAATCCATCTTGTATTCCTTCCAAGTATTTAATACCTAGAACTCGAATCTGAAATCTCTTATTAAAAGAAAATGGATATGTACCATTCCATCTCATTTCCTAACATAAACCTCAAGAACCCAAAAATACTCTTTCTATAAATAAACGGATACAAGCACGTATGACATGCTGGGCATCTTGACTTATATCTACAGATGCCCATTAATTTAAATAAAACTGGGATGAATCACAACCTCTTCATCGGGATTTTTTTATGAGACTTGATGAGTTGGAAACCATTAAAATCTTGTGCTTGAAAAAAAAAAAAAAGAAAAAAGAAAAAAGAAAAAACCTCCTACACACAAAAAGAAAACAAAATAAAAAAGAAAAAACAAGAGTGTGAAGAAAAACTTGCTACTGAAAAACCACAATCTATTATCTATGTATTAAGAATAATGGCACTAGCTCTTAAAGTCCTTCTCTTGTCCGCCAATTCACCAGCTTTCATTGCACAGTTGCCTAACAAAAAGTCGCTTGTCGTTGGGCACCCCAAGAACCATAGTGAGGCTTGTTTAAAAGCTCCAACTAGTACTAGGTTTCGCATCTCATACCGATACAATTACAGCTCGGAAGATGAAGATTACAGCTTTGAAGAAGCAGTTGCACTTTTTAACAACAGGGAATACTACAAGTGCCATGACTTTCTTGAATCTCTTTGGATTAAAGCTGAAGACCCAACCAGAACACTTTTTCATGGGATTCTGCAATGCGCCGTAGGTTTTCATCATCTCTTCAACCAGAACCATAAAGGAGCAATGATGGAACTAGGAGAGGGACTTTGTAAACTTAGAAAAATGGATTTCCGGAGCGGACCCTTTCATCAATTTGAGCAACAAATTTCTGCCGTTCTCCAATTTATTTATCAAACTCAAATTGAACTTGCTGCTTGTAAGTCATCATCGGATTTTTCTTTTGTTTACACACTCTTTTAACAATATATTCTGTATATTTTAATGGAAATAAAATTGCAGGCACAGATGATATATGCCTGGCCATGGATCAATCAGAGAGATCATATCAACTTCTTGGAGGATATGCAGCTGGGCAGCTTTTGTATAGTCTAGAAAATGATCCTGCAAATGGTATGTATATTGTATTTTGTCCTCGGACTTCTTGCCCATCTTCTGATCAACCCAGAGTAAAACTTCCCATCCTACAGGCGACAGTGAAACATCTTATGGAAATTTAATCTAAGGATCGATTATTACAAACAGGAGAATATATATATATGTATTTATTTATCACAGTACCTTTCCTTTCTTTGCCTTGCTTAAATATTTTTGCAACAGCTCAAATATTTTTGTACTGCAACGGAACAACTTTTATTGTTTGTCAGAATAGTTTTGAAGCATATGGTTTGTCAAACTCATGATTCTCTTAAAAGGAGAAATAATAATAGCTTTTAAGTGCCGTTGAGCTAACTGTATAATAGCCCATGTCAGTGTTGAGTAATAATAAGTATATAATTATCAAAACCAACCCTCTAGGTCATGGTCAAATTTTACATAGTCCACTTGTAATTTTAGTAGGTAATGGTGCCATTACTTATTTATTACATTATTTCTTGAAGGATTGAACTTTAACACTCAGAATTAGAGTGTTTGATGATGATGACATCTTGAATAAATTTTATAAGCACTCAGCACCAAGAATTGGAGTGCATGATGATGAAATCTCAAGCCTGGTCACGTTATTTTTCAATGTGGATTTGAGAAGCAAACCCACCAATTTCAAAAGCACTTAGAAGGCTCAAAGAAAATTATTGGTTGAAAATGTTTGAAATCGGAGAGAAAAATATCAAATTTGTAAAGAATCCGTCAATTGTAAAGTTATGGCTAGGGGAAGAGGGGGCGCCAGGGCAATTTTACTACTGAAGTTCTACTGATGAGGCTATATTCAAGCTGAAGCTTAGTGAGTACAGAATGCTAGCATATGTAGGAAAGCGGAGGAATCATTCTTGTGAGCGGTAGATAATTCATAGATAGATTAGTTAGTTAATAACTCTTAGCAGTTAGTTTGTTAAAGTTAGTTATTTTTGCTGAGTTATACTTCACTCATCCGAACGTAACAGATGTATATAAAGCCCGTGATGAATGATAACAATCTCACAAGTTTTGCATTCTCTCAAATTATCTCAGCTCTTTAGGATGGTATCATAGCAGAAATATTGTCTCTTCGAATTTCTTTTGTATTTGCCAATTTTCCTTCATTTTCTTTGATTGCAAACAGTACTTTTCTTGATTGTTTCTTTGATCAATGGCTCAATAACTATCAGAAAATTCTCCTTCAAGTCCTTACTTTCTTCATCCTAGTGTGAATTCTTCACTAATCTTAGTTTAATTCTGATCTATCTGGTTCAAATTGCGATTCTTAGCTAAATTTATGAAAAAGCTATGTTATCAAAGAAAATTGAAAGTCTTTCTAGTCTTTACTTTCTTCATCCCAATGTGAATCCCTAAAAATAAAAAAAAAAATATTGATAACACAACTCTTTCATGAATTTAGCCCAAGAAAGGCAATTTGAATCCTTCAAGTCCTTATTTTCGTCATTCTAATGAGAATTGATAATCTCTTGGAGATCAGATGAGGCTAGATGGTGGTTCAACACAAACTAATCGGATTTACTATATCTTCAAGAAAGCAAGTCCGGTCGGATTAGGCGTAAACACTCTGTGTAATAGCCCAAAATGGACCCTAGTAGGAATTTGCAGTGCTATTGTATAAAAAGGGGTATAAGTGTAATTGGACAAGTATGAAATTGGGTTAATTAAGGACTTAATTGAAAAAAGAATTAAATTAAGTGAGTAAGTGGTAATTGGTTAAGGATTAAAGAGAAATAAGCTAAGGATTTAATATGTTAAGTCAATAGGAGAGTGACATCTAAGCAAGAAGTAGTTGGGAACATTAATGAGGAAAAGAAAGAAAGGAAGAGAGAGAGAAGAGGCAAAAATCAGATTTTGATTTTATTTTCCTCTTTCTCCAGTTCCCGTTCCTTCTTCTTCACCTTTTTTTTCTTTTTCCTATTTTCCGTCTCTTGCTCCTCCTTCTTCTTGGGTGAATTTCTTAGGGTTTTGGGTTGAGATTGATAAGAGATTAAGTGTCAAGTTGCTAAGGTAAGTGGTTGTGAAGTTGAGGCTTTGATTTCCTCCTTCTTCCTCTGTTTTGGTTTTGACGTGATTTGGGTTTAGTTTAAGAGCGTACATTTGTTTGGTATGCAAGGAACTCCGGACAAGAGGCAAAACAAGGGTAAAGAGAAAGTCCAATCTTGAAGAAGAGTGGGTGGAGCTACATTTTTAAGGTTTGGAAGTTTTGTCTTATTGTTATGTTTTGGTTCTTTTTAGTTTGAGTTCTGGACATTTGGTGTTAAGAAGCATGTTTATGTGTGTGTTTGAGTGGGTTTTTGGCTAAATTGTGCATATTCAAGGAAGTGGTATTAGTGCTTGCATGTGCTTATGGTTCTAGGTGTTATAGTTAACTTGAGTGTGAATTATGTTTAATTCTTTATCTTGTTCAATTGTTAATTTAATTGCTTGTAATGAGTGTAAAATGTTTTTGGCATGAGTATTAGCATGTTTTGAATGCAATTGTTGAGTGGATTGAATGGCATGCTTGTTTACTTGATTTTGGAGAAGAAGAGTGAGCAAGGAGTTATCAAGTTCAGATTAGAGTGCGAATCACGACTTTGTCGTGAGCGCGACGGAGTGCGTAATAGCTGAGCTCCCCCTGAGGTGCTCTCTATCGCGAGCGTGATCTAAGTCACGAGCGTGACAGAGAGCTCGATAAGCTGAGCGTTCGTCAGGCTATCCTTCATCGCGAGCTTGCCTACTCGCGCGAGCGCAATGAGGAACTAACCGCCCTCTGTTGCGAGCACAACAGAGGAATGCCAGCTCCTTTTTGCGAGCGTAGAGCTTATCGCGAGCACGAATTTGGGCAAGATTAGTCTCTGTTGCGAGCGCGTCCCTCCCCTATTTTTCAAGTGTGTTTTATTTGTTGCACATTGCATGGTTTCTCACTTTGATTGGCATTCGATTTTACATAGGTGAGCTATAGTTCGGTACTCTTTATGCCCTAATGGATATATATATGTGTTAGATGCTTGGGTATTCGATTATAGTAAGGTTTGCATGTTATGGATAGATTGTATATGTAAGCCTGAATGGTCATAGTAGTGGATAGATAAGCATGCTTATAAAGGGCTGGAAGTTGCAGCTGCTATAGTTGACCCCGTTTGGGTCTAATGTCGGCCTCGTTTGGGTCTAAATATTTTGAGACTTCGGTCTCTTCTTTTACCTTTGGGTATAAATGCTTTGAGACCCACATATCTATATGTTTGATATTGTGTCCTATCAGTATCTTCAGCACCCGTATCCACCACCGTTGGGAATTCAGGCTATTATATGTTATAGATGTTTAAGAGGTGTAAGGTTATACTCATATGTACATGCAAGAATTTGAGACGTATTATAATGTCATAATATGTTCATGATAAAAGTTAGTGATTATGTACGTGTTTAAGCATTTATATAACGATATGAATTGTTCAAGTTAAGATTAGGATGCATATGTTATTTACTTGCTCGTATTCTAGTGTTTGCGGATAAATGGTATTGTGTTTTGAGCATGTTGTTGTGATGATTATGTGATATTTGTGACTTCGTCCGAAGTCTATTGTTTCTGTTTCTCCCCACTGAGCCTTCGCTCAGCATGGGTGTTTTCCCGTGTAGGTTAAAGGTTCGATTTTGGAGTGGTGCATCTGCAGGTCTTGGCCACTAGGTATCTAGAGCTTGTTGAGAGTTCTTTTGTGTTGACCGTTATGTATATCTTTTTGTAATGATTAAAGATTGTATATGTATAGAACACTTTTGTCCTGTACAAAGTATATTTCTATAAAGTTATATGTATATGCAAATGTAAAGAATGCTCTTGTAGTTTGTTAATCTTTTACTATATATCATTACGTTTATTTCGCTTGTGTCCTATATTATTGCTTCCACTATTTGTATGCATTTGTTGGTATTTGTGTGCTTAGCGCTTCGATATCCTTCCAAAGGGGTATTGGGGTGTTACACTCTGAAATTTAAGTTAGTAGTGTTTTAGAGAGAGAATAGTGAGAGAGAGCCTCAAGAGATTAATACCTTAATCTACAGTGATCGAGGTATTTATAGAGCCTATAGAGAGGTACTTGAGTGCCTTGCTCTGGTGTCAGAGTAAGCAGATGGCGATGTGATAAGGAGCATATAGGAGGCGCAGGTCTGTGGCATGTATCAGTGGAATGACAAGGGGCGTGCTCTATCAGTTTGATGGGATAGGTGACAATGCTAAATTTTGGCTTTTTGGGTCTGGGCCTGTTCTTTTTAGTGGGCTTTGGGCTAAAGCTTGTTCGAGCCTAATGATAATTTGGCATTATTGTTTGTCCCCCTCCGAAGAGTTCCGATCGGATTAGGAGCAAGGACAAAGTTAGTTTTCTTAATGGCTCAACCGTCTCATTTCAAATTTTGAAATTTGAACTTATCCATTCATATTTTTGACAGTTTATGTGAGCACATTGATGGGGAGTGTCTTGATCAGACGTGTCCATCATGGCGACAATGTGTAGGAGGTGCCTTACTCTGCGGGTTAGCCATTTGCTTTGTGACACGTGGCATGTTAGTTTAAAATGTCTAAAATGCCTAACTTGTTGAGGAAGGAGTGTTTTTCCTATAAATAAGTAACCCCCTTTTCATTTTCCACTTTTTCAAAAGCTTTTAAATTTCCTCCAAAATTTCTTGGAGTTTCTTAACTTTTATTTTTGAGTTCTTTCTCTTTTTGGGGTTTTTAATTCTTTGTGTGCCCTTTCCTTCTAGCTTTTTTGTGAGATTTCTTCCATCCAACACCAATAAGTAGTCTTTCACTTACATGCTTATCAAAAGTTTAAGTTTTTCTTCTTCTTTTAATTGCCTAGGGATTCCATCTAGAGAGTAGTGCCCAGATACTCTCTATGCTCCCTATCCACTTCAAATGGCTTTGGCTAGTTCATCGGGTAGGAACAATGCGCTAGATAAGAGTTTCATAGAAATCTTGAGTATTACTTACATGCTTATCAAAAGTTTAAGTTCTTCATCTTCTAATTGCCTAGGGATTCCATCTAGAGAGCAGTGTCCAGATACTCTCTATGCTCCCTGTCCACTTAAAATGGCTTTGACTAGTTCATCGAGTATGAACGATGCGCTAGATACGAGCTTTTTAGAAATCTTGAGTAGATTGACCTACAAAACTTTATAGAGATGCAGTTGGTGAAATAAAATAGAAGTACGGTTTACCTACAGATGTGGTTGTTATGCCATGTCCGGTCTCAATGTCAGCCTCGGAAGGGCTGTTCGGAGAAAAAAAGGAATTCTTCATTTGTTATCAACTTAGCCTCGATTATGGTCTGTGGTTCACACTCTACAATTTTGACATCAGTATTTTGAAAGGCTATGGAATTGCTCCAAATCAACTGAATCCGAATGAATGAAGGACAATCGTCTGCTTCATGATACTCTATGGGCAAACAGGCATCGAAGTCGTTCCATGCTTGGAGCCTTTTACCCTTTTTTTACTTCTCAAGGACAGAGTATTACTTCACCAGCTGGCTTAAGAGGCAGTTGTTCACTCTTCCTTCCTCGGTCAGAGGCTATAAAGATAAGTTCTTCTTGCTGGGTAAGAAATGAGGGTTTGGGGTTAGCATTTATCGATCGAACAAGGTAATAAATTTAGGTGATCAAGGCGGTGATCTCCCGATGTACCAGTCAGATATTAAGAAGCTCATGGTGTATGTTAAAGAGTACGAGGATGATTTGATCAATTTCAAAACTCTATTTGCTTCTCTAGACAAACCGAAGCCTTTAGGGGCACAACATGAGCCCTTAAGATTTATGAATTTTTATTAATCATTTACCATACATCATTATATCGTCTTTCATATTGTTTGATTTTCTAGGCTGTAGTACTTAACTTGTCTATCCTGGTTGTTGTAGCTGTAGCTTCTATGGATGCTTTAATAAGTCAGCTGCTTGGCCAAGAGGTGATTGAGAAGATGAAGAAGGCTCATGAGCAGAGTGGGAGTAGGAAAAAGAAGTCTGACCAATCAACTGATCCTAAGAGGAAGTTCTTTCTCTTCCCAGCCATGTCAACCAATGGTTGATCCAGCACCATCTGTTAGGGCGATCATTAAATGCACCCTATAGGTAACTTCGCCAAGGGCATCCTTTGATTGGACAGTGTCGAAAGGACCTTCGTCTATTACTGTTGTTTTTTCCTTTGTCAGGGATAGTTCTTTAAAAGAGTTCCTGGCCCAACGGTTTGGTCAAGGTTGTTTTGTTCAACAATCGATCATTGCAGACTTCATTAGTTGGGGATTAATGTTGAAGAAGGGCATCCATGACATGGGGCGGATTATTTGTCCTACTCGGGAACTCCAAGAAGCGCATAGCTTACTTTTTCGTGTAAAATCTTCCTTCTTTCCCTTCTCTCTCTTCTTCTTTTCACTACAAGAAAAATGGCCTTTAACGAAGGGAAATCCGGTCGTTAAAAGTCAAAATCCGGTCGTTAAAGGCCAATAACGACCGGAAAATCCGGTCGGTAAAAGCCCCTTCGTTAAAGGTATAGACGACCGGATATTGCATCCGGTCGTTAATACCTTTAACGACCGGAACTTTTCCGGTCGTTGAAAAGTGAGTTTTAGCGACCGGATTTGCCCTTCGCTAATTATATTCACTTTTAACGAAGGGATTTCCGGTCGTTAAAAATGCCTTTTAGCGACCGGATTTTCCCTTCGCTAATTGTATTCACTTTCAACGAAAGAATTTCCGGTCGTTAAAAATGCCTTTTAGCGACCGGATTTTCCCTTCGCTAATTATATTCACTTTTAACGAAGGGATTTCCGGTCGTTAAAAATGCCTTTTAGCGACCGAATTTTCCCTTCGCTAATTGTACTCACTTTCAACGAAGGGATATCCGGTCGTTAAAAATGCCTTTTAGCGACCGGATTTTCCCTTCGTTAATTATATTCACTTTCAACGAAGGGATTTTCGGTCGTGAAAGATACGTTTTAGCGACCGAATTTTTCATTCGTTAATTATATTCACTTTCAACGAAGGGATTTTAGTTCGTTAAAGAGACTAGATTTTTATTTTGATTATTATATTCACTTTTCAACCTTGTTACAAATACTGTTTTACTAATCGTATTTTCCCTTTGCTCATTTTATTCGCTTTCAATGAAAAAGTTTTTTGTCGTTGAGGATACTTTTGACCGATAAGTTTTTATTTTCGCTATATTCACTATCAATGAAAAAATATTTAGTAGTTAAAAATAGTCATGAATTTTTCATCATTCAAAGAAAATTCAGAAATTAATAATTTTCATAATAAATAAAATATTTTATTTGACTATTACATGTACACATCATTTACACACATATATAAATCCAAAATTATAATAAATAGTTTTGTCATAGATTGCAAAATACCATATACAAAATATATCGATATTTCGAAATTGTATCATATACTATAAAATATAAAAACAGCCCCTGTCTATATCATTTTCTATTGACCTTAGAATATAAAAATTCTAAAAGAATGAATAATGAACCTTATATCTTCATTGTCCACTGTTTTGAAAACCTGTAGAATTTAAAACATAAATTTATAATTAAAATTCATGCATAAAAACAATAAATCAAAAGGCCAAATAATTGAATATAATTTACCTTAAATATTCAAAATCTCCTAACAAGTGTAATTATATATACACTTCAAAATATCCAAAATCCAACAAGTGTAATTGTATATGCACTTCAAAATATCCAAAAAATGACAAGGGCTGCAAAAAAAAATGTAAAAAATAATCTTAAGTATAATGTCATTATAATAATAAAAAAAATAGAATACAACTTACATTAAAATGGGAAGACAACTGTATGAGCAAAAAATTTGACTTCAAATCCAATTACAGATACTAAATTTGTAACACCCTTAAACTATATATACACACACAACGATTCCAACAACACTGTACAATAACTCGATCTTAAAACTACTCTTAAGATTATTGATAAAATCCGAGTAAAGTTTTTTTTTCAACAATCCTACAACTATTAAACTTTACTATTTATTTATTCAAAACACAAATATGCCACCCAATTCTACCGAAATTTCGGCAGAGTTTCCTCTATAATATTGCCCATCCTCCTGTAAACAGAAAGTCTTTACACTTCAAATAAGCATATCTTTATTCACCCTTCTCCAATTCATACTCCAACACAAGATTGCCCATCCTCCAATTTAGGTTCATTCACACTCATATAATAATTTACAAATATCGTCCACTCAATACTTACATCAGTTATACAAAATACAAGGATATTATGATAATACATCAACTATCAATTATAAATAATTATTTCATACAAACTTTTCAATACAATAATATTCTATTTATTTATGTAGTGACATCCATATCTCCATAGCAGTTCAATTTAAAATTTTCAATACCATAAAACAAGTATATGGGACTAACCAATTTACAACCAATTGAAAATAGCATCTTCGAAACATGCCAAACAACATTCACATCAAATGCAACTTCTTTTTCCAAGATTATTGATAAATCTTGCAATTCTACATTGAATCTATAACAAAGTTGTTCTCAACAATATTATGGCCACATAAATACTCAACAATTCATATCAAGTGTTCACTAACTATACTTGTAAATTATGTACAAAGATAAAATATAGAAAAAATTGTAAAGCATAATTACAATCATGAAATAAGAAATTATGAAATGTTTCATAATGTGAATTGCGTACTTACCTGTTAAATATTTCATTCTGCTGGGAATTCACTTGAAGATGGTGATTCAGAATAGACATTAGATTGCTGAACCAAGATTGCAGCTTCGAGTCGTGCCAATTTACCCTCAAAGGCATCGAGTTTTCTTTTCAATTCTTGGTTTTCTTCTTCAGTTTTGTGTAGCTTAGATAACAATGCCTCTTTTGATGAACCAGTCCCTTTCAAATGCCTTGCAGTTATGCCACCACCAAATCCCGCAACATGACCTTTCCGTTGAGGTCCAAAGACTTTTTCCGCTACCTCTATATTGGAAAGAGAAGGTTTCGATTGCACAACTTCTTGAATTTGAGTCTATAAAAATACAACAATAATTTTAAATGTATCAACATTTCAAATAAAAAACAGTATAATGGAAATCAAATCAATCACACACACATATCTTTCATTGGTGGTAGTTTCAACAAGTTTGCCATCTTTTTTACGGGTCTCAAAGAACATGGTAGCCAAGTCTGGTGGGTTACCATCTTTGCCTCCCTTCACAACAGAATTAGGCTAATAAATGAGAAATTTCAAAAGTAATAATAAATTCTCTAATAATGTTTAAGAAGGGTAAATCACCTGTTCATACATAATCTGTCTAAAAGGCTTGCTGCCTGTACGATGAGGCATATTCAACTTGGACCTATTAATGGAGTTCCGTTTACTTGTTTCCTACATTAATAATATAACATGTAAATTTGTAATTTGAATATGAAAAGAAAAGTATATTATGTCATACCTGAAACTTTTTGCTAAAAAAGTGCTCTTTGACCAACCATTCCCAATCATTCTTTTCCACCCCTTTTGGTATATTTTTCATAGCCTCATGAAGTGACCTAGACTTCACATTTTTGAAATGCATCTCTCCTCTCCAGTTGTTCCATAAGGTTCTCATATGTTTCACGACATGCTCACGTTGCTCAAGTATGTCATCACTCTCAAATTTATCCTTGATTCATTATTATTAAGAACAATCAGCATTACTTGAACACACAAAGTAATTGGCATAATTAAAGCAAGAAAAAATATTTAAAAAAATATAATGCTATAAATGCTTACAATTACAGCTTGCCACATGTGTTCTATATTTTGTTCTGGAATTTCTTTCCATGAGTGTACTTTCCAAGGGCACATATTACGATCACGAATTATTATACCCAAATCCCTTGAAAAATCTTCATGATGCTCACCAACAACTCGATTTTGATAAAAAGTGACTCTTAATTTTTCTCCAGCCTTGAGTCCCGCAACTTTTTTACACTTATTCCTTCCTCGGATCTTTTTCGCCTCGAGTTGTACTGCACCTATAAATAATAAATTCAGTATAAAATACTTATTTAAGATCAATTAAGAATAAAATACTAATTGAATATCAAAGAAATTAAATTTGAGTGAATAAAATACTTGTCTCAATGTCTTGCATCTCTTCATCCACTTGAAGAGAAGGATTATTATCTTCAATCGACTGTAATCCAGGAGGTACAAGTGGCGCCGCATCTTGATTAGAAGTTATTTGGGAAGTTTTTCTTGTTATAGTTGAAATTCCTTGTTCAATAGCTCTAGAAGAGGTAAAAGATCTTAAACTTTGTCCTCGTCCTCTCCCTAAAGCACCTGGTGGAATGAATGCTTGCTTGCCCACTTTTGCTTTGGTTTCCATCCCAGTCTTTTGAAACTTGGATGGATTCATTCTGAATCACATGAAAAGAAAAAATAATGTTGAATTTCATATAAATTTCAGTTAGTTGTAACATACACACAATCATATAACATAATTATATAATAAGATAAAATCCAACCTTGATCAATATGTTTCCTTTTTATTTGTATTGAATTGTCAAACTCCTCCATATCCTCCTCATTCTTTTGTACAACATCAAAGGAATCACGAGGTATAACCTTTCGCACAACATGCCAACCTTTATTGGCATGATCATTAGCATAAAATACTTGTGATGCTTGATTGACCAAAACAAAAGGTTCATTTGTTTTCAAGATTCGTTGACGGTTAATGCTTACGAAGTCATATTCATCTATTTTTATCCCTTTTTCTTTGTCATATACATCAAACCAATTACATCGAAACACATTCACTCTTCTTCCCTCAAGAAATTGTAATTCAAGGATCTCAATAAGTTCTCCATAGTAATCAACATTCCCATTCTCTTTATCCGCCTCTCCAACAACAACCACTCCACAGTTTTGTGTCCTCAAATGTTTATCATAACTTTGCACATGAAACCTATAACCATTAACAATGTAGCCATTGAAACTTGTCACATATTGTGTAGGGCCACGTGACAATGATAATAAATCAACTGTCATCTTATTATCATGTTAGTTATGCATTTCTATTGCCTGCCAAAATCATGTTAACAATAACTATAAAGCAACTAAGAAGAGGCAAAAAAAAAAAGAACTAAGAAATGTCCAACTAAACTCTAACCTTTTTTTTAAACCAACTAATGAATTGGAGACTCCATGCAGAATCAGAAATGTGTTGAGAGGTATTAGATTGAATTTTTGAGAACTCCCTGTATGAAATTACAATACAACAATGTATAACTTCAATTGAAAAATGTATAGTAACGGTAACGGGGATAAATAGAAATAATTTATTGGATGTACATACTCGAGAAAGGGCAGAACTTCATCACAATTCTTCAAAATATAAATATGGGCTAGCTACAATTCATATGCATCAAGTGTAACTTGTTTTTTACCCCCTAAAGCTCTTCCAGGTTGACAGAAGATAGATAAACCTCCATCATTTTTAATACCACCATCATAATTCCGTTCAAGGCAATTAAATTTTATTTCCATTGTTTGTAGGTACCTTGAACATAAGGTCATACATTCACTTGCCAAATATCCCTCTGCAATAGAACCTTCTGGGCAAGCCCTATTACCGATAAGAGACTTTAAAAAGTACAACCATCGCTCTACCGGATACATCCATCGGTATTGAATAGGTCCGGCAATCTTAGCTTCATTAGCTAAATGAATTGGCAAGTGCACCATGATATCAAAAAATGAAGGAGGAAATACTTTTTCTAACTTGCACAGAGTAGTAGGAATTTGGTCTTCTATTTGCTCCAACTCATCTATTTTTAAACATTTTGCTCCGAGCACATTGAAAAAAAAAGATAATTCAATGAGTGGTTCACACACAGATTTGGAAAGCAAGCCACGTATGGCAAGAGGGAGTAAATGTTGTAGAAGAACATGGCAATCATGACTCTTTAAGCCTGATAATTTGCGATCTTTGAGGTTGACACACTGAGAAATATTAGATGAAAATCCATCTGGAACTTTTAGATTCTTTAAAAAATTGCATAATTTTTTCTTCTCTTCAACAGATAATGTGTAGCATGCAGTGGGCAATTCATATTTATCACCACTTTTTACTGGATGTAATTCCTTCCTGATATTCAATGCTTGCAAATCCAACCGAGTGTTAATGCTGTCCTTTGTTTTTCCTTTGACATTTAATATTGTCCCCAAAATACTATCACATATATTTTTCTCAATGTGCATCACATCTAAATTGTGTCGCAACAATAGTGTTTTCCAATATGGAAGATTAAAAAAAATGCTCTTCTTGTTCCAATTATCACCTCTACTAGCATGTGATATCTTAGTCTTCTTCATTGGATCCTTGGTTAGCAACAATCCATTTAAATCAGCCACTTGATCAAGTATATCATATCCAGACAATGGCTTAGGTGGTATCCTCCGCTCCTTAGTTCCATCAAATGACTCTTTGTCATTTCTCCCCCTGTGATTAAGAGGAAGATAACGTCTATGGCCCATATAACATTGTTTCTTACCATTGTGTAACCTCATCGAGCAAGTATCTTTGTTACAACATGGGCAAGCCATCTTTCCTTTGGTACTCCATCCAGACAAATTTCTATATGCTGGAAAGTCATTAATTGTCCATAACAAAGCTGCATGTAGCTTAAAATTCTGTTTAGTAGATGCATCAAAAGTATCAACCCCATTTCCCCATAATTCATTCAATTCCTCTATCAAAGGTTAGAGATAAACATCAATTGCATCTCCAGGACTCTCTGGACCAGGAATAAGCATTGATAAAATAAAATTTTCTTGCTTCATGCACAACCAAGGTGGTAAATTATAAGGAATAAGTACAACTGGCCAAATGCTATATGGAGTTTTTGAATTTCCAAATGGTTGAAAACCATCACTAGCAAGACCAAGTCGAACATTACGAGGCTCATTGGAAAAAGATTGATAAAGTTCATCAAAGGATTTCCACGCCATTGAATCAGCCGGGTGCCTCATTACTCCATCATCAACTCTTTTATCATGATGCCATCTCATTAGAGAAGATGTTTTAGTGGACATAAACAACCTTTGAAGTCTTGGCTTTAGGGGAAAGTAACGTAAAATCTTGAATGGTATTCTTTTTCCTTTTTTACTTTAACTTTCCCCGCTATGTTTATCCTCCTTCCATCTAGATGCACCACAAAATTTGCAAGAATTGAGAAACTTATCTTCCTTCCAATACAACATGCAATCATTCT
Organism: Excoecaria cochinchinensis; assembly: GCA_947683425.1. Taxonomy (NCBI): domain Eukaryota; kingdom Viridiplantae; phylum Streptophyta; class Magnoliopsida; order Malpighiales; family Euphorbiaceae; genus Excoecaria; species Excoecaria cochinchinensis. Next base: position 7,853,692 of record CANTUQ010000127.1, on the reverse strand, counting down.
TACATGCATCAATCTTATTGTAAGAAAGCCCAAGATCTCGAATTATCTTCTTTGCCTCATAATATGAATCGGGCAAGTTGGACCCATCAGGCAATAACTCTTCCTTCAACATTTTCAACAACATTGTAAATGACTCATTACTCCAATGACCAAGACTTTTAATATGAAGCAATTTTATCAAAGTAGAAAGCTTAGAGCTTTTTGACATATGATATAAGGGTTGCTCGAGATCAGTTAAGAGCCTATAAAATTTTTTTGCTTCAAGATTGGGCTCTTCCTCAAGAACTTCATCACCACCTGTGTTCATAGTATCTCCATCAAAACTAGGATATAAATCTCTTAAAATCCCTTGTATTTCATCCTCATCTTCAACCTCTTCTATATCATCAAAGCAGTCTGACTGTGGCTCACCTAACTGCTCCCCATGGTAATACCAAAAGGTGTAATTTTCAATTATTCCATATGCTATCAAATGTGAATTGACCATATCACGTGTCCCTAAAGATGTGTTGCAACATTTGACGCACGGACATGGTATTTCGTTTATTTCTCCTATTCTTGTGAAAGCATAATCCAAAAAATTTTGCACCCCAGATATATAAGCATCATCAAGTCGATTATAAACAAGTTGCATCCATTGCTTATTAGGTGCCATAACCTTCCTAATGTCAATATGTTAGGATAAAAACAAAAGGAGCAAAAAAGTATTAATTAATTTTCATACAGAAATTGTAAATCAGCTTAAGCATATGCTAAGAGCAACTCCTAAGTCAACTAACCATTAAAAGTTGAATTATAATTGAATTATAATGATAGAATCCATCAAGAAATTTCAAACTTTCTAGCTTGATTGCTCTTTTTTATAATATTCTATCAATGAAAAAAAAATTGAAAAGCAACAGTCCAAATTAATGGAAAATAGCAATGCAGTGTTACGATTTTCTTGATACAATTTAACATATATACTATATGTTGTAAAGATACTTTAATTAATTACCTCAAGAAACATAAAGCAGTCATGGTAAGTATTGCAATAGGAGTTCATTCAAAGACATGGGAAAAAGAGAAAAAAAAAAGAGGAAAGATTAAAACCTTGATTATGGTAATTACTTGAAGCTATTATGTTTGTATCACTTCTGGAATTCAGTACTTGCACTGCAAGGGTGAACAATAAAATTGTCACAAAACCATCATCAAATTACTATTGGTAGCTAATAGTTAAAAAATATTTGCAATTAATGTTTCTTTAATAAAACACATATACCTAAAATCGAATAACTTTAAAAATTTAAATTTTACAATGATACTAAGTTATGTCTGTTGAGGAAAAAAAATTGAGTACCAAGCCAAAGGCAGTCCAGTAGGATCATTTAGCAATCTATAATGCTCTATTATTGAGTCTCAAGGCAAAATTATAGTCCCTCACATATCAAATTATGGAATTAGCTTTTTATATTTTGATTGTATATGGCTGTCCATAATACGCCACTTGTTTTCTTCAATTTAGTTATCTCACACAACATAACTAACCCAACAAGCTAATTAATTTTTAATTATTCAATTAAAAAGCTGAATGTGATCCTGCTCATGAGTTATATAATATTATATTTCTCAGCAATTTCCTTCAAGCAAAGCATACGCTGAGCTCTTCTTTGAAAGCTATACATTCATATAACAACGATTTATTGCCAAGCATAGACCAAAACCCAATTTTTTATTACTCTAACAAATCTCTCACACTTGCCTACAGTATACCAATAAAATAGCAGAAACTTGCCCAAAATTACCCCATAATCTTACACTAAACTCAACAGATTTGTTGTTTAAATACGGTTATGGTAATAAAGTGTTTAGTATAAAAATTACGATGAAGACTAGTTGGGTTTTCAATATTTGGAGCGAGGTAAATGGCTCAATCATCATTAATATCTTTTGTTTTTACGGTAAATATTGTTTTTGCTATAACTTTTGCTACAAGTGTCCGATTGCTTATTATAATATGTTTTCGGAAAGCTCATTCCGAGCCGGTCGACTCTTACGAGGCTCCGCCCTCTGTAACAGCCTATTTCGGGTCTCAAAAACAACGTTTAGACTTCTATTTTTAAGTTTGAAGTTTAGTGGTATTTTTATTATTTTTTCATATAAATTATTTTTTTCCCCAGTTTTGGAGGGGATTTTTGACTTTGTCTCATATATAAGCCTATTAGAGTCTAGCACTACTGTAATTATTATAGGTACATATATTAACATATATAGATGTTTATATAAAATCAATAAAATGCATGCATCCTAAAAACGAAATTAATATAGATAACATTCTTAGAGGCTTTATCATATTTCAAGATTGTTATTGATAATAAATAATTTCGTATGCTAAATTATACCATTAATTGGACCACATTGATCAACAAAATGGCAAAGATATAAGCCACTAAATCAGATATAAGCCGCTAAATCAGATAACATGAACACAGTAAGAACACCATGCAGAATGTTTGGGCATCCAGTCAAATATGGCAATGGCTTAACTTTGAGCATATCACAGACAGCATGAACACAGTAAGAACACCCAGAGAAAAATGGCAACAGCATCAACATCCAGAACGTATAAACCACAGACAGAACGTAGAAATATCATGAAAACTAATTGGTCCAGAATATGACATTGAGCAGAAAAGAAGGAAATTAACAATTTCATTGACTAAAAGAATAAAATTTAAGAAGAAATCACAATTTTACCTTGCAAATTTGAAGACTTGAAGACTGATAACCTGAAAACAATCAGAAATTATTTTAGAATCATTCAACAGTAGAAAGAGAATCAGACAAGAGCAGAATGGGAATCAATCAAAAGCATTTAGAACTGGAATCAAAAGAAGAACGAGAATCAAAAGAAGACTGATAATCAAAAGAAGAACGGGAATCAAAAGAACACTTAACGGAAATAAAAAACAGAACAACAAATCAAAAACAGAACAACAAATCAAAAACAGAACAAGAAGAACGAGAATTAAAAGCAGAAGGGGAATAAAAAGCAGAAGGGGAATAAGAAACAGAATGGGAATCAAAAGCAAAACGGGAATCAAAATGACCAAGAATCACATATCACCAAAATCAAATCAATCTTTTTCCAACAAAAACATAAGCAGATACGGTTTTGAAATCAAAAAGCCAGAATATCAAAAATAGCAGATACGGTTTTGAAATCAAAAAGCCAGAATATCAAAAATACCCAATTTATAGAACTCACCTATTATAACAGATCGATTGGCTTAGTTGAAATTCCTTTCCTCAAATGAAGAGAAGATTAGAAAAACCCTATTCGACGAGAAGAAGAGAAAGAAATTTTTTCAGTTTCTTAGGTAGATCAAATGAAACCCTAGACCGAAGTTTAGGTTGGAAGATAGGAAACTGAAAAGGGTTTTGCGATTTTTTTGCTATTTTTTCATCTGCCTTGTTTGAGCTACGTTTTGAATATAACAAAAGTTTAGGTTTGTGCGTGAATGGCAGTTTTGGGTTATATTTTTAATGAAATAATGAACACTAATTTTGGAGGTAAGGTTTATTGAAGTCCCGCCAATTTTTCTAGACCAGTAACGACCGGATTTATAATATTTCAACGACCGGATTTTAAACTCTTCGTTAAATGGTAATAAAATTTAAACATTAACGACCGACTTTATTTCCCTTCGCTACTGATAAATTTTTACAACCGGATTTTATGCCTTTTAACGACCGAAAATAATTTCATCGTTAAATAATAATAAAATTTGAGTTTTAACGACCGGATTAATTTCCCTTCGTTATTTGTATATTTTAACGACCGGATTTTTATTGTTTTAACGACCGGATTTAATCCCCTCGTTATATAACAATAAAATTTAAGATCTAACGACCGGATTAATTTCCCTTCGTTATTTGTATATTTTAACGACCGGATTTTTATCCCTTTGTTAAATTATGGTCGTTAAAAGTCAATTTTCTTGTAGTGTTTTTTTCTTTTTCTTACATTATCGTTCAAGTCTTATCTTCAAGATAGGCAACTCAGAGGTTAATGAGGCTTTACGCAAGTAATGTGGCTTAGAAGGGAAAAATTGATGACAAAAGCAGGTCCGGGCGGGATCTGAGGGAGAAGTTGGTACTGCAATCCAAAGAGTATGGGACGAGGCTTGCCATTCTTTTCGAGCAGAATGCATAACTTTTCATTATTTGCTCCCAAGTCGAGGATCTTCAGGGGTAGATTGCGGTTCTAAAGAAGGAACAAGAAGAAAAGCTTAGTTCTCTTCAGCAAGATTGGGATAAGGCGTTGACTGATCTAAAGGAGTTTATGATTGATCAGTTCATCATCCTTTAGAATGAACTGTTGGATCGTTTTGTATACACGTGCGAGGATCGTTTCCCTGAGGTGGACTTTAGTTTTTTGGAAGATTCGCCCTCCTTGTTGGTGCCCCCTCTAGAGGGTAAGGGAAAAGAAAAAGAATATTCGGTGGCTAGCGAAAAGAACGATCTTGCTATTACCGAAGGCAAAAAACCTGCAGTTGTCGAGGAAAATGCTCCTGCCACTGAAGGGGTAATCCTACTATTGAAGGGGATAATCTTGTTGCTCCCGAGGTGAATGCCTTTGTTGTTTAGGAGAATTCTCCTGGAGGGGATATAAATGTAGAAAATTAGAACATGAATTTTCATATTTAGGTTTTCTTAAGCTTATTGTACTAAAAACATAAAACAAATGATTTTTTTTTATCTAACACGCGCAAGAAATAAAACTAATTTAAATATAAACAGAACACAATCACATAAACAAAAGATAGGTAAGATCTCACCGAGATAACGTAGTCCCCTACACATCGTGACCCCTCCATTTGGTCACGAAAATGCTCAAATAAGTAACAAGACATTTTAAACCCCAAATAAAAAAGCAACAATAAAAAATATTAGCAATAATTACTAAATCAACTAAATAACAATGAAAATAAGGGAAATATAAGATAAAATTAATACACAAGTAAAAATAAAATGAGTTAAATTAAACACATTAATTTAATATGCGATGTAAAAACTAGCAATGCAAAAGTATGATAATGATGATAATAATAATAATAATAATAATAATAATAATAATAATAATAATAATAATAATAATAATAATAATAATAACAACAACTAAGCTATGCAATAACACCATAATAATAATAATAATAATAATAATAATAATAATAATAATAATAATAATAATAGTAATAGTAATAACAATAATAATAAATGACAATAATAAGCAAATGAAATTAAATAAATGAACAAGATGGGTGAAGAAAACAAATAAGCATGCATTAGAAAATAATAATATTTAAATATAAAAAAAGGAAAGATTATCACAAAGATCATACCAAAAACACAAATAATAAATCTAATTTTTCACACTCAAATCATATACATTTATCCATTTTCATACCAAAAGAAAAATAAAGATTGGAGAATCTTGCTAAGGGAATAAATCACAATTCTGAAAACACATATTCATCAAATCATTATTCATATAATCGTCAATATAAGAAAATAAAAACAAATGACTAAAATGAAATGAGATAATGAAAAATGGATCTAAGAATCTTTACCCTTAGAGTGGATACTATAGAAGCAAGATGTTTAAATCTATTCCCCTTGTCAAGATTCAAAAATAGACTCAAAAAGATTCAAGAAAATCTTAAATTTTTGTCTCAAAAAACTCAAGAACACTAAACTTAAAAATGATATTTTTTATTGTTTGATGAGAAAACCCAAGCTAAGGAAATTAATTTTACCTTCCTCAAGTTAATCCACCCTTAACAAACGTTTTCTAATTCAAGAAAATCAAATAAGAAATGTGTTTGTTTTCTTGGAAAATTGGTTCTTTTCTTCCAAGAAAACTCACGTTTTTCCTCTAAAAAACTTTTCTTTTCTTTTCAAAAATCAAACACTCCAAAATCCTCCCCTTTGTTTTTCTATCTCTTTTCTTATATATTTCACCCAAAAAAACACAAAATCTAAAAAAATCAGGTTTTTCAGTCCAATTTGGACTTTAGCCCCTAGAAAATCCGACGAAATTGTGTGTCAGATGGGAAGACAGCACATTAGAAGGAGGGACAGCAGCGAGGGGTGGCCTGCCATGAAGTGCGCAGGGGTGGCCTCGCGGGCTGCTGCCTTGTGGCTGCCCGCGCGCAGGCCATACTGTAGGGCGGCCTCGAGCGAGGCTGCGGCGTGGCCGCTTGCTCCTAGGGGCGGCCTCGGGCATGCGGAGGCATGGCCTTGCGCGTGCAATCCGCGCCTGCAGGGCACCCTCCCGAGCGTAGGCCGTACTTGCGGGGCACCCTCCCGCGCACAGGGGGCACGCCCCTTGCCGCACGCACGGTAGGGGGAAAAACCCCATACGAGCATGCAACTGGGGGCACCGCCCCGCGTGCACGGGTGGCAGGGGCAACTCCCCGTCCACGTGTTCCTTCTCTGATAAGACAACGCGTGCGAGTCCTCCACACGCAAACCAAAAAAAAATATTTTTCTTAAAAATTTAAGAATAAAAAATAAAAATAAAATATCTAAATAAAATAAAAAAATTTAAAAGCATTTTTAGACAAACAAAAGAACTTGACAAGGAGTTGATCAATCCCTACTCTCTTGCCTATGAATAGGTTTTTATTTTTATCATTGGGTAATCCTGATATTGGACCACCTCGGGACCCGGTGTCTACAGTTGCTCCCAATTTTAGGGAAACTAGCACGTAGGTGCCTAGGTGAGCCAAAATTCAGAAAAGAGGAAAGAAGCGTGTACATGAGGCGGCGGCCTTCCTTTTGCTATGAGAAGGAAATCATCTCTTTAAGTCGCCATTTAGACTGTGGAGCGATCATCATCTTTCCATGTTGTACCGAGTCTTCTCAATACTTTCGAAGTGTGGGTACCATTTTCAAATGGCGAGGCACCGAGTTTGCTCCAAACTTACAAAGCATTGGGATTGTTCTTGTGAACTGCATCGAGTTTGCTCCAAACTTATAAAGTGCGGGTGGCATCTTCAAATGGCGATGCGCAGAGTGCGCTCCGGACTTACAAAACGTGAAAATTGTTCTTCTGAACTGCACCGAGTCTTCTCCAGACTCACAAAGTGCATGGGCCATCCTCAGATGGTGATGCACCGAGTCTGCTCCAGATTTACAAAATGCAGGAAATTGTTCTTCTGAATTGCACCGAGTCTGCTCCAGACTTACAAAGTGCGGGTGCCATCCTCAGATGGTGATGCATCAAGTCTACTCCAGACTTACAAAATGAAGGTGTTCTCTTGAATTGAGTTGATAAAGAGCCATTCAGTGGCACCCTCTCATTGAAAAGACTTGCGTGCCTCTTAAGAGGACTTTGGAAATTTGCCTCCTCAGAGAACTTGGAAATTTACCTTTTAAGAGGACTTGGAAATTTGCCTCCTCATCAGAGGACTTGGAAATTCGCCTCCTCAGAGGACTTGAAAACTTGCCTCCTCAGAGGACTTGGAAATTTGCCTCCTCAGAGGACTTGAAAAGGTTTGAACCTGTATAGACTTCATCTCGGCCTAGTTATCCAGCACAGATGAGTGCTAATGTTGAGTTGAATCTATCCTTGACCCGCTTTTATGCATGTGGCCTTCATTTGGACTTTTCCTGCAAAGTTGTGTGCACGGGAATATATACAAGAGATTGTGCATGCATGTGTAAAAGGTCATATGCAGATGTTTGCTATAGAATTGTATGACATAAAAAGCATAAATGGATGGACCATGTCCTGGGTGATTAATGGTCCATTGAGGATACGGCTTGACTGCCCGATCATTGTTTGATGTCCCTAAGGATCTAGAAAAGTGTTGTCTTGGCTTTATGGACTCTAACCCATAACCTTTTCGGAGAGACCCGTCTGGTGTGCATCCTTCGCCCCTCGATTAATGGTCATACGCTTTTTGTATTATACAACATCTTGCGCCCATGACTTTGACACATGTCGTGAATTATGCATTATCTTCCCGAAGGAAGATCACCCAAAGTAATGCCGCCTTATTACTCCAGGCATCGGAAGTCATTCATTAAAGGTAATGCGTCCCTTGTGGATTTTCACACTATCTTTTCTTCGCGGGAAATGCGTCCCTTTGGGGATTTTCACGTTACCTTGTGCCTTATTTTTTCCTGGAATGGACCCAACCCAATCTATCAGCTTTTATTCATTTTATTTTTTGTAGGGCAGATGTAGGCACCGGATCCTGAGGCAGCTCAGACCGAAGTTACCCAGTAATGAAAATGATGCCTGTTCAAGGGCAAAAGACAAATCAAAGTGATGGTTTCCTCGAAAAATATGTTTTTCATTTTCTTTATTAAAAAAAAAATGAATGAAGAGGGATCCTTGGGAGCCTGTGTAGTGAGGCCCATCTCATTAAGTGAGATGCTGCCTCACGTTGGTGAGGCCCATCTCACCAACGTGAGAGTCTCACTAACATGAGATGTAGCTCTCATGTGGTGAGAGGTAGCATGAGGCAAGTTTCACCTGCCTCACGCGCCTCACTGTCCCAGCACCCCCAACGTCCATTCTCCCGTTTTTGTGGGGATTTGGTTTAAAAAACATGGTTTATGGTTGATTGGGTGAAAACCCACCTAATCTCCTCTAAGAGATAAAAAGAAAAAGTGAAGAAACTGAAGGGGGGATGGTTTTTTGAAAGCACGGAAGAACCCAAGAAGAAAACACAGAGAGAAAGATTTTGAGAGGAAGAAAACGATTGAAAGTTTTTATCAGTCTCTATTTTTTTATCTCTTTTCAAAAAAAAGCAAAGAGGAAACCAGAACTTCATCATCTGCAGATCAAATATCATTCTGAGGGTAAATACTGAATAGCCATCTCTCTTTCTTTTCTTTCTTTTTTCCTTTTTTCCTTTTTTCTTTCTTTCTTATTTTTTCATCTTGCTATACCTGTATATACTCTTCTTTGTACATATTATGTTTAGTTGTTGTTTATTTTAGTTAACCTGCTCATCGTATGTTTATTGTTGTCATGATAAAATAAGTGTGCTTGTTGCTTAGTTCGCATGATATTATGCATGTTTTGACCACCTGATATTGCGTTTGTTGGTTTGTCATCACTTCCTCTGTTCATCTCTATTTTTCTGGGTGTTTGAGTCATGATTTGTTTGTGGTTGTCGATTTGATTTTTGGCTTCGTTTTTGATTGAGTCTTGCTTCTCCGGTCAGTTTTTATTCTTTCCCGGTCGGATAGTGCCGTTGATTCCCTTTTCTCGATCGGACATTATAGAAGAGAGCCATGTTTCCCAATCGCGCCTTACATGTACTTTTTTCTAGGTGCCCGAACGTAGGAAGTTGCCAAGAATGCATGTGATGTAATATAATTTGCTCTATTTTTTTCATTGTTAATTTCTGTCTTAATTCATTTTATTAATTTTTAGCTTTTATTCAATTTATCTCTATTAATAATTGTTAATGTTATTGTTGGTTGTTGATTCATTTGTATATTTGTTTGCTGTTTTTTTTTTTTTACTAGTGCAATTGGCATGAATTTAATTTAATCTGTTTTATCTTTATTTATTTCCATTTACTTAATTGTTTATATTTGATTAGTTTAATTGATTATTATTTGATTGATCTATTAATCGTTTTAATTATATTATTCAATTAATTAATTTGTTCATATTGCATTAAGTACTTAATTCACTTCACTAATATTCATTTTATTTTTGTTTTATTATATCAAAAATTGTTTATCTATTTGAGTCATATTTGCGCACGAGACGGAGAATTGAGAGACCAAAGACCTTCAATTTAGGGTTTGCAATTCTTTAATTGTTGTATTTCCTTTTATTATTATTTTTTATGTGTTGTATGTAAAATGTATTTTATATTTATCCGTATTATAGAAAATCATGTTTTTTTATAACTAATAACTTGGGACTTTTTCGTAATAAATTGGACCAATGTCCTATTTTAGCCAATAAAATCTCACTTTCAAACGGAGAACTAAATTTTCATAAAATAGGATCACTCATCCCGGTTTTCTCAATCAATACCCAAAAAAATAGTTCTCTAATTTTTAAGTTAATAAAAAGGGAACCAATGTTCCTAAAATTTAATAAATAACCTGATTTATGTATGATGCATTTTTATCATTTTGTATGCATTATTTGTTTATTTTTTGGCCCTTGTAATTAATTTTGGGGCAAATTTTATTTACTTATGCTTTCTTATTTCATTTTATTTTGGGGGATTGTTCTGTCCCATTCCTTTAATTTATTTTTGGGGGATTGTTCTGTCCTAATTTTCATTCATAATTTATTTATTTCTTTATTTTATTGCTTTCAATATGCTTGCAAATGCGCTTTAAAATTCAATGCACAATCGCGTGAGATAAGAGATGGAATTTTGATTTCTTAAAAACTCATTTATAAACTTAAGTCATTAATAAGAGTGAAGTTCTGAACACCATCTCTGGTTTAGACAAATAGAGGTTAGAGACCTTTCCCAATTTCTTATAAATTGGGTAGCGACTCCAAAATACCTCAAAGGTGCGCAAAGGCGTTATGAGTCTAGATGATCCTTTCCAATGTTCTATTGGAAAGGAGGCATCTAAGATGACTAATGATGCCCAAGATCAAAAGACGCGAACTAATCCCTCGAGGCCCAAAAGGCGGGCTCAGCGAGGGCCTTTACTAGGTTCCGGCGCGCGTCACAGCAGACTGCCTGTTTTCAGGTTTTCACTTTGCCCTTTGGCCTAACTTTTGCTTAGAGAGCCAGTTATGATTTTCATCTATAACGGTCTCTTTCTTTTTTTATTTTTTTTGGAGAGGCTAAAATCCTTTCGATTTTTGAATAGTGGCTGTATAGATTTCATCTTTCCTCATTAATGTGTTGGCGACTAGCTCGAAGCTGATGACGGGGCAAATCTATTGAAGTGTCAAGATGATGATAGCAAGGGAGGCCATGCATAGTAAATTGCGCATGTGCTAAGAAGGAGCAATGGGCTACTTTTTATGCTGGAACTTAAACCATTTTGAGTATGTGAGATGAAGTGCTCTGATTGTATTAACATATTGCTGCATAAGTGCGTATATTCCAGTCCGATTTTATCACACATGATCATTATTTGGCATTAATCTCACCAATACAAGACCCTATCTAAACTTGAGATGGATCCTGAAAACATCGAACTCCTATTATTAATCAACCCTCTTGGGTTTTCATGATTGAATATTTTCTCTCTGCCCTAATTTTTGACCAAGATGCCTTTTTTTGGCTTTCACCTTGACGGGGTGCCCAATTTTAGTAAGGCCGCCTTTTTTCGGTTTTTGACCTGCGGGCCTTTTATTCTCTTCTTTTGATTTTTGGTCGTTAGCCATGGAACCTCTTAAATCTATCGATGCTAATTGGTTCTTCGAACTCGTTTCCATCACTGTCTGTCGAAATTGCTGCTCCCTTGGACAACAACTTCTTAAGAACAAATGGACGTTCCCATGTTGGCCTGAATTTACCTCGTATGTCTGGAACACTCGGATTCATTTGCTTAAAGACTAAATCTCCCTCTTTCAGTGGGTGCTTTCTGACTTTCTTCCTTAATGACCGAGCAACTCTTTTCTGATAGATTTGGCTGTTCAACCATTAGAACCATAACGTCTATGCCTACAAAAGTCCCAGAAATTAACTTGAGCAAATTCTTGCTCTAAGACCCTAGAAATATGCCAAAACAGAGGTATCTCTACTTTGGCCGGTTCATTTAGCAGTTCATATTATTTAGATCATATCTTAAGTTGTAGATGTCCAAATGACCTAAAATTTGTCCCATTTGAAATTTAACTTCCTAGGGAACAATTTTTAAGAATTACCTAAAAATGACTTTTAGATGTCGGTTTAGATGATACAAGTTTGAGGTAAGAAGCAGTCTCGTAAAGGTTCCTGACGGAGCCTTCTGTCGTGAGCGTGACAGTGGTCGCGATTGTGACAGAAACACATTCTTCAAAAGTTTGGTGATGTCCTAGTCGTGTTGAGTAGCACATCTTGGGGAGAAAAGAAAGGAGGAGCACGGGTTGTGCTCAACCAGAGAGAAAAGGGAGAGGGAGCACGAGACATGCTCCAGGAGAGAAAGAAGAGAGAGCAGGAGCACGAGTCGTGCTCAATCAGAGAGAAAAGAAGAGGGAGCACGAGATGTGCTCCAGGAGAGGAAGAAGAGGAGAGATCGTGCTCATGGAGCACGAGTAGTGCTCATGCCCTCTCCTTCTCTATTGCTTCTGTTTTGATCTGTTGCTTCTGTTTTGAGTTGTTATATGTTTAGATGATTTTTTCATATCACCATTTGGTCCGTGTTTGGTTTAAAATTATCTTTTAAACCTCTTGCATGATTAGTATTATTAAATGTACATGACTAATAAAAGTTGTACATGAAGTAGATGCCTCTGAATTTGATGAATGTATTTAAATTATCGTGATGAATAGGTATCTGTGTATAGTGTATGTGAATTGTTATTGAGCCTGATTACCATTATAGTGGATAGATAAGCATGCTTATAAAGGGTTAGAGTGCAGCTGCTAGAGTTGGCCTTAATTGTGCCCAGAGTTTTGAATACCTTGGGTATTCAGTAGAGTTTTGAGTTAATTCTCCATATGTAAGATACTGTAAACAGTATCCAGAGTTACCCGTATCCACCATGAAAGGAATTTAGGCTTGTTAATATTGTGTAGTGAACTTGAGACGATGAATAGCATTATTCTGAATAAATGTTATAGTACATGAGAGAAATGCTTTAAATACATGACAGTTTTATATACCAATATATGTTTATATGAATGTGGACACATGATAATGTATATTTGAATAAATGATATGTACAAGTTGTAGTGTACATGAATAAGTAAAAGAGTAGATGTTATATACATGTGAGCTCATAGTTTTTGATAATTGAGCATGCAACCTATACACGTATAGAGTTATATGCATGAGCTATTTGATTATTGTTATGTGAAATATGTGATTTATGGGTGACTTCGAAAAGAAGTCCTTTGCATTAGTTTTATCCCCACTAAGCGTTATCGCTTAGCACGGATGTTTATTTCCATGTAGGTTTACAGGTTCGGATCAGTGCGCGGGCATCTGTGGGTTAAGGCCACTAGGAGTTTTTTTGATCTCTTTCTGTATAAGATTGAATAGAGTTTATGATGTTTTGAGTAACATCATTATGTAAATGTATATGTACAGGAAAGAGTATGGTAATCACATATAAATGTATATGTAAAGCTAAATGAGAATAGGTTGTAATATGAATATGTATAAATATATGTAATACATGTTGGGCCCTAGTGTAGTATTATTTTATTTTATTGTTCTTATATGGATGTGTTTAATGCTATCGCTTCCTCTAGTGTATGTATATGTACATGTATACGTAAGTGTCAGCGTGGCACCCCGATATTCCTTCCCGGGGGTATTACAATCTCCCTCATCTTCCTCAAGTTAATTAGCATCTTAAGGCACCAATTGAATTTAGTTGAATTCTTAAATAATTAAAGTAAGAAATATAGTCCCCCTCATCATGTTTTTTCTTTTATTTGTTGAGATACTGGAATTGTGTATTAAGGAGGAGGGTGACGTGAATTTTATGATGTTTTATAGTTGACGAAATCAATCAAAGCAGAGGAGGAAAAGATAGGAGCAAAGGAAGCTTGAAGAGAAGTTTGGTGCACATATAGAGGTTTGGGAACTTTTGATTTGTGTGGATGTGTGTTTTGATGAATTGAATGTTTTATTATATGATTTGTACATAGAAAGATTGCTAGAATGATGATTTGAGTGAATTTTGCATGATAAAGGGACTTAGAGTCATGAGAAGTTAGTTTGTCAAAAATCTATCCTAGGGTTCACTTGACCCCATCACTGTGTTCAGGCCATATCTCAACCTACAGACCTCCAAATGGAGTGATTCCAGTCAGAGAGGAATCCTAAGACACAGATCTACAATATTTATGAGACACCAAATGATGCTCAGTGGGTAAGCACAAGAAATGTACTGGAAAGGAAAGGGGTGCACAATATGGATGAGGTATCGATGCTTAAGGCTTAGATAGAGCTTATGAAGAAAGAACTTAGTAGCTTAAAGGTGCAAAATGTGGCAGCTGTGTCACAAGGGAGATCAGATTTGGAAGGAAATGTTTGTTCAAGTGAAAATAGAGTGGGATGTTTTTCAATCAAGGGCTAGTAGATGTTAATGCAGTGAATGACTTTAGAAGTAATGATCCTTATAGTAACAACTACAACCAAGGTTGGAGAAACCACCCAAATGTCTCATGGATGGATATAAATCAAGGTTAAACTTCCACATCTAATGTAGCAAGACCACAAGCAACTGTATATCAACCACCACCACATAATCTGAATCATCACCAAGGCACCCACACTCAGCCACATTCACATTATTAGCAGCTATACCTTAACACACAATCAAACCAAAGTTATCAGACACCCAGTTCCAACCCAGACCTCCTCCTTCATAAGAGAAAAAGCCAAATTTGGAGGATATGTTTGCAAGTTTTATGTCCATTCAGTAAACTTTTATTGAAAACCAAGATGCTAGATGGAAGTCGCAAGACATTTGGATGAGAAATCAAGATGCTTCCATCAGAAACCTTGAGACTAAAGTTGGACAACTCGCCAATTCATTCTCCACTAGAGCCCAACATACGTTTCCTACAAATGTGGATCCAAACCCTAAAGATGAGGCTAAAGCAATCACACAAGGGAGGTAGATAGCAGAAAAGGTGAGGAGACAGCTCCAAAAGAGGTAACAAATGAGGTGGAACCTACAGTTGAGGTAAGGAGTTCATGTATAATTTTCTTACCTTTATCCAGAATTTCTGTTGTGTGTGTGTGTATATATATATATATATATATACCACTATCTCACAAAACAAATATTATGTGCACAAGTTAAGATAGCTTTAACCATTAATAAAATGATTAATTATAACGAAAAATAATGATAATCGAATTACATAACGTGTACTCTTTGTGTTTGAAAATAGTTCAAACTCATTTTAATCATATTTTTATCATATTGCCCCTAGTATCTATCTGGTAGAAATCTCCGAACCGGATGCATTGGATTTCGACCCCACAGATCCACTACACTATAGAGTGACCCCGAAGGACCACCATACACTTTCACTGCAATTCACTGTACACTTTAATGCTTTATCACTATGGTAGCCCATCATTGGCCTATCTAAACAAGTCGCCATAACTGGTACCGCGGTATAGGGTCCCTATGGCTAGCCAACCATATCTTGAACTAGATTATCCACCAGACTATAACTAAGGCCATGAATATTATCCACTCAATTTCATTTCCATTTATTGCTCAATTTAACACCAATTATGCCATCAATTCACTTTATCATATCATAATTCATAGTTTAGATTAAGAACATAATGTAATCACAAACTAAAATATATTCAAATAAATTACAATAATTCCAATTAAATTAGCATACACTCAATTTTCCTTTTATATTTATTTTATGTCATTACACATAATAAATTATCCACTATATACTATTTTTCTTAAGAAAACCATTCGGCCAAGTCAACATTTCATCCTTAAACAATCTTTCTCTCTTGTTTAACTAAATTTCATGCAATATATCATAAATATACCATTAATTAGCATTAAACATTAAAGTATATAGTGGATTATTTTTCTGAGGTCTGTATCTCAAGCTCAAGTTGACCAGTTTTGACCAAGTTTGACCGGACCATAACTTGAACTATAGACCTGGGCATTCTCGTATAAATGGGTAGAATCTAATGGAGTTGGAAAATTAATATTTTTTGACATTGAAAATTTGGCTATCGAACAAGTAAATAATTACTGGATTGATGTGGGCATTCTCGTATAAATGGGTAGAATCTAATGGTGTTGAAAAAATAATATTTTGGTAACATTGGAAATTTAGCTATCGGACAAGTAAATAATTATCGGATCGGGAAACGGTCTCTGATTGAGCTGAAAATATTCGTGGAGCCTAATGAATATATTTTGAGAATTATGGAGTTAATTTTGGAAGAAGTTGAGCTTGAAAAGTGGGAAAAATAAATTAGAGTGAGAAAATGGGTGAATAATTGCATGCTTGAATTTGGGTTGGCCCATTTGAAACACACTAGA